>JAQPPZ010016895.1:17660000-22660000 GCA_028583015.1 Wollemia nobilis
GATAGGCACATCAAAGGTAATCTTGGTAAATGCATGTGTGTTTAATGATGTAAATGTAGTGTTCATCCAAGAGTGTTAACTGGTCTGATTTTGTTGGATGAGCAGTATCATCATTGATAAATTTGAGCATTGATATGCACAATTGATGAGAAGCTCAAGCTCTAGGGGCAGTAGATTTCAAAAATGTTATTGCCCCAATTGTAGTTTAAATGTGATGATTCTATAATGGTTTTGTATGAAGAATAGTGCATATGGTTTGACAAGTAAGTTTGGTTGAATTTCTCACATAGTGTGTAAATATTCCTGGTATGGAAAAGCATACCGTTATTAGAGATGACCATGGAAGAGATGTCAAAGCGACAGGTGATGTGTGAAGTAATGAATTTGATGATTGTAATACCTATCATTTGAATGAGAAGAATGTCTTGAACCCAATGCATAAAATACTTCGTAGTATTTCTAGATGGGGTGGGGAGGATTTTATCAATAAAATGTAAACCCCATTGAGAAGAGGACCACATAGATTAAACCAACTGAAGTTATTGAGATGATAAAAAGTGTAAGATTAACATGGTGTTGCCATGTGATGTATGGCTAAATGTATTCGCAACAACCATGCTCCACTGTAGGCCAATACTAACCCATGTGTAATATGATTCTTAATGAAGTGTTGGGTTTGTGTGTGGTTCAAGATAACACCAAAGTATGCCATCGTGGTTGCATTGAGAAGTAATAACTCCAAACAATTAATAATGTATTTCCATTTGTTTGGATGCTCATTGAGAAGTGTGGGACAAATCCAAAAGAAAATGTCTTATTTTATAAAATCTTTGACATGGGGAAAAATCAAAGATTGTGAGGCTCAACCATAGATGTGATCGGTATGAAAATATGGTGAAATGTGTTGTGGAAGAAGGATGAAATCTCGTAGTTGAGAATGTTATGAGACAGAAGGAGAACTCTCTTAATCATTGAAGTGGATTGAAGTGGAAACATAACTCCCTAATGATGAAAGCGAGTAGATGAGGGGAGGAAAACCTCCCTATGATAAGGAATTGGTGGAAGTGGATGAGCCATGATGATGGTATTGAAGAAGTAGATGCGAGATGGTCTTGTGATCATGATCAATGTAAGATGCCCCAACTTTGAAAGGGAAAAATATATTTGGAACTTTACCTTGGACAAGCTTCAAAGCTTAGTTTGATTTGGTCAACTAGTCAACCATAGATGGGTCCTACTCATGATAGTGCACATACATGAGCCCTCGGGATCCAATGACATGTAACTTACCATATTGTGATTAGATTGGAATTTTGTGGAGAAGAGACCTTTTGTTGCATGTCTTCCCTAACAAATGAGGGCTAAAGATAGTCTTAGGAAAAGTTCTTGGACATTTTTCAGTTCTAATATTGAGTGTGTGATGAGTGATCATGCGCAAGATAGCATTTATGTGTGAAATATCTATCCCTTCAAGCAAGGAATAGGGTGGTGGAGAAGATAAGAAATGATGATAAGGTGATTTAAAAAGAGGAAAAATATACCCCTAATGATAGGAGATGGATTGTAGGGAGGAGAAATCCCTTAGTATTATAAGAAGGATGGCAGGGGGAAGAGGTCCCCCAATTGTAGCGAATGGATGGTGAGGAGGAGAGGTCCCCCAATTGAGGGAGATGAGTGGAAGGAGGAGAAACTCCCCCAAATGTGATGCTAGGCTATGGCTATGCTAGCCTAGATTATGTGACTTGGTACACCTATGCTATACTAGGATATGTCTACACTAGACTAAACTAAGATGCATCCTCATGAAATCAAATATATTCTAATGCATTGAAAGCAAGACTGAATAGAAGTATGTTTTGAAATAAATCTAAGATAGAATGCTTCCTAACGAAATAAAATGTAACCCAATGCTTATGGAAATAAATGACAGGAATTGAAATGACAGGAATTGAAATGTCAAGAATTGAAATGGTGAGAATTGAAACTAGTCTAGAAACTTCCTCATGAAACAAAATCTATTCTAATGTTATGAAAGTAGGACTAAATAAAAGTACATTTTGAAATAAATCTAACTAGGTGCCACACAAAAATACAAGGAATGATCTCACCTTGCATACATCATGGTGAGAGGTAGTTTGTAATCTAGGTATGGGGGCATGCAATCCCCGGGAACATGAGGCTCTTAACCTCCCCTAACTTACCTTACCAATTGTTGGGGTGTCTAAAATCGATACCTATGCTTTAGGGACCAATTTTGAGGTAGATTGGGAAGTTCACATGCCCAAGTGTGTACTCTCAAACCTATGAAGCTCGTTGGTGCACCAAAAAATTTGTGATAGGGTGAGGAAAATGGTGCAACCTTTGACAAAATGATGCAACCTTTTGAACCTGGCCATTGATTTTTGTAGGCAATATGCTTTGAGGTTCATGGCAAAACCTTGAATGCAAGGTAAAGGGTGCAACATTTTTAACCTAATGATATATTTATGAGGGCGAGGTAAAGGGGAAAACTTTGTTAACCTCGCACATGTTGTTGTTGCATGAGTGGTTGTTTGGGAACTAGCATTGGTTGTTTATGGCCCTAATACCCACTGATTGTGGAATGATGTGGTGGAGGACCAATGCGTATTCTTGTTGCACTGGTGCATGATGAATGGAATGAGTTGTAGGTTGTGGAACAAGTAATTTTTGGTGGTAGTACTAGAACTTGCAAATGTTGAATGAGTGGGTGTTGCATTGGCTTTTTATGGCCTTAGTACCCATTGATGATGTGGAATTATATGATGGAGTACCAGTGCATGTTCTTATTACACTGGTGCTTTATGAACAAATTGAGTTGTATGTTGTGGAACCAGTACTTGTGGTGGTAGTACTAGAACCTACAGATGTTGAATGAGTGGGTGTTGGGGAACTAGCATTGGCTTTTTATGGCCCTAGTACCTATTGATTATGGAATGATGTGGTGGAGGACCAATGCATGTTCTTGTTGCACTAGTGCATGATGAATGGAATGAGTATAGGTTGTAGAACTAGTACTTATGGTGGTAGTACTAGAACCTACTAGAGGATGAATAATTGGATGGTGGGAAACTCGACATCGCTTTTTATGGTCCTAGTACCTGTTGATTATGGAATGATGTGGTGGAGGACCAATGCATGTTCTTGTTTTATTGGTGCTTAATGAATGAAATGAGTTGTAGGTTGTAGAACCAGTACTTGTGGTGGTAGTACTAGAGCCTACAAATGTTGAATGAGTGGGTGTTGGGGAACTAGCATCAACTTTTTATGGCCTTAATACCCTCTGATTGTGAAATGATGTGGTGGACTAGAACATTTTCTTGCCACACTGGTGCTTGATGAATGAAATGAGTTGTAGGTTGTGGGGCCAGTACTTGTGGCAGTTGTACTGGAACTTACAGATGATGAGTGTGTTATGGATGGGGTGAGAGGTGAATTCAAGGTAAAGGATATAACCTTGTGAAGTTCCTAGCGATGGAGGTGTTAAGTGAAATATGTTGGAAGAAGGTGATACACTACGAGATGTGGCAGATGAGTGGGAAGGAGAGAAAACAAATGTCCCTCCTAATTTTGGAAGATGTGGTGGAAGAAGATGAAACTTCTCCAAGGGTGGAAGATGTGTTAGAGGGAGATGAACTCCTCCCAAATGTGCATTTGTTGTGAGGGGGGACCCTCTGCTAGATGTAGAAGAGGTGGTGGAGGAAGATAGAACTTCCCCCCAAATTTGAAAGAAGTGGTAGGAGAATGTGAAGCTCCGCTAAGTATAGAAGAGGTGCTTGGAGGAAGATGAAACACCTCCAATGGTTAAGGAATGGTAGATAATGTAATCTTCACTACTGAGTGTTGGAAGAGATGAAGCTCCTCCAATGATGAAAGATATAGTAGGAGAATGTGAATCTCCATGAAGTGTAGAAGAGGTGTTGGAGGAAGAGAGAACTCCCTCCAATGATGAAATGAGAGCCCCAGGGACCCTATGAAAGAAGTGGTAGGAGAATGTGAATATCTATTATGTATAGAAGAGGTATTAGAGAAATATGAGAATTCCTTCTAAGTGATGAAAGAAGTGGTAGGAGAATGTGAATATCTGGTATGTATAGAAGAGGTGTTAGAGGAATATGAGAACTCCATCTAAGTGTGAAAGAAGTGGTTGGAGAATGTGAATCTCCGCTATGTATGAAAGAGGTGTTAGAGGAATATGAGAATTCCTTCTAAGTGTGAAAGAATGGTAGGAGAATGTTAATATTCGCTATGTATAGAAGAGGTGTTAGAGGAAGATGAGAACTCCCTCTAAGTGTAAAAGAAGTGGTAGGAGAATGTGAATCTTCACTATGTATAGAAGAGGTGTTAGAGGAAGATGTGAACTCCCTCTAAGTATGAAAGAAGTGGTAGAAGAATGTGAATCTCTGCTATGTATAGAAGAGGTGTTAGAGGAAGATGAGAACTCCCTCCAAGTGTGAAATATGGGTTGGAGAGAGATGAAACTCCTCCAGATATGAGAAATGAGTTGGAAGGAAGAGAACTTCCTCAATTGGAAAAGATGAGTTGGTAGGGGAGAAGCTCCCCCAATTGTAGAAGGTGAATGATAAGGAGGAGTCCTAGTTGAATAATATGGATGGGAAGGAGGATAAATCCCCTAGTTATGTAGATGAGGAAAAAGATGAAAAATGAGAGGTGAAAAGATGTAGAAAATGTGAAATGTGAGCACAAATAGCAAGATCCATGCATAAAATGGTGAATTCCATTGGAAAAACCAGGTTCGGATGGGGGGGTGCAAACCAAAATATTCGCACAAGGGGGTGTGAACCAAAAGATTCGCATGGACCCATGCAAATTTTTTTGGATGACCCAGGTGCAATGTTTTGGTATTTTGGAGGACCAAATGATGTTAGAATTGGATAAAACTTATACCGTTGGAAATTTCTTTTCGATCCCAATCCAATAGTGGTAGTTTTGGGAAATTTGGACATGATTTGGTAGGTGAAAAGTGAGGTTAAATATGACCCTTCTTCTAGAAGTGATGAATGTGTAATTTCAAGCCTTTTGAAAGGGAAAAATTGGCATTATTGATGAAAGGGATGGGATGATGATAATGGAGTAGAAGAAAATATGTTGAGGTGATTAAAAGAAGGAAAATACCCCCAATTGTAGAATATGGTTGGTAAGGATGAGGAGTCTCCTAATTTTAGGATATAGATTGGAAGGAGAGAAACTCCCCTAAGTATGAAATATGAGGTGGAAGGAGGAGAATCTCCTCAATTGGAGAAGATGAGGTGGTAGGGGAGAAGCTCTCCCAATTGTAGAATATGATTGATGAGGAGGAAAATTCCCCCTAGTGGAAGAATATGGGTGATGAAGAGGGGAGGAAAGAAATAATTGAAGAAGTAAGGAAGATAGAATATGTACAAGGAAAGAAGGGGTGGTTAGTGAAACCAAATGAAATGCTATGTTGTTGGAGGATAGCACCTTAGAGGATGGGAAATACTAGTCGCAAGATGGGGATGACTATCACCTTGATAAGAAGAGCATCCATGGACATGATCAACTTGTCGAGGTGGGGGAATAGATGTGAAAGTATGAACATGTGGTGGTGGTGGTACTGGATGGGGAAATGGATTTGGAGTTGTGCCCCCATTATTATGTGAGGAAGTAGTGTGATTGGTTTGTTGTGTTGTGTCCTCATCCACCATGTTGTGGACCAAGTGTGCAAAAATATGATAGGTGTTGATATCATGCCCTTGTTTGTGATGATAAACATAAAATTGGTGCTCATTGTACCCTTTGGGTTTTGGATAATTTGGATTGAACAATTTGACCTCAGGTAGAATTAAGCGACATGTGCGATGTAGTTGTTGGAAGGTTTGAGATAGAGTCTCAAAAGGAGTGGTGGGAGAATGAGTAGAATGTGGAGGATGTTGTGTTTGAATGGGATTTGGACTAGGTAGCGATGAATTGAATGCTTTCCTAGGTTGTGGAGAACCCATTTATTGAGGATGAGGGGTTTGTGGAGGAGGAGGAATTATGGGACCCACCATGATTGGATTATGGATAGATGTATGACATTGATAGCGGCTCATGTGCAACTCAAGTGTATCAAGACATGCCAATATGTGTCACATGTCAATGGTTGGAGGAGATGGTGGTATGGAAATGGGACGAGAATGAATGCCAATTGTGGAGGGTGATGATTGATATGAAGAATAATATAGAGGTGGATGAGATGAAGAATGTGGGAATGGGGATTGATAAGGTTGGGAAATGCCAACCTATTGGGTGATGTGAAATGGAAGTTGAGGTGGAGAAAGAATAGGTGGAAGATGTGATCCTAAATGAGGAGAATCATGGTAGGAAGCATGATGATGCAAAGAGGGGAAAGTGGAAGGAGCATAATCATGAAACCAAATCTATTCTAATGCATTGAAAGCATGATTGAATAGAAGTATGTTTTGAAATAAATATAACTAGGTGCCTCAAAAAAATACAAGGAATGATATCACCTTGCATACACCATGGTGAGAGGAAGTTTGGGGTCTAGATATGGGGGCATGAAATCCTTGGGAATATGAGGCTCTTAATCTCCCCTGACTTACCTTGCCAGTTTTTGGGGTGTCTAAAATCGATACCTGTGCTTCAGGGACCAATTTTGAGGCAGATTGTGAAGTTTACATACCCAAGTGTGTACTCTCAAATATCTAAAGCTCATTGGTGTACCAATGAAATTTGTGATAGGGTTAAGCAAAGGGTGCAACATTTGACAAAAGGATGCAGCCTTTTGAACCTGGCCATTAATTTTTGTAGGTCATATGCTTTGAGGTTCATGGAAAAACCTTGAATGTGAGGTAAATGGAAAAACCTTTTTAACCTAATGGTAGATTGATGAGGGCGAGGCAAAGGGGAAAACCTTGTCAACCTTGCACATATTTTTGTTGCATGAGTGATTTTTGGGAAACAACATTGGTTGTTTATGACCCTCGTACCCATTGATAGTGGAATTATGTGGTGGAGTACGAGTGCATGTTCTTGTTGCACTAGTGCTTGATGAATGGAATGAGTTGCAAGTTATGGAACCAGTACATGTGGTGATTGTACTAGTACCTATAGATGTGGAATGAGTGGGGTTTTGGGAAACAACATTGACTTTTTACGGTCCTAGTACCCGTTGTTGTGGAATGATGTGGTGGTTGGGGAACTAGTATTGGATTTTATGACCTTGGTACCCATTGATGTGGAATGATGTGGTGGATCAGTGTGTGTTCTAATTGTAACATTACATGATGAATGGAATGGACTGTAGGTTGTGGAACTAGTACTTGTGGTGGTAGTACTATAATTGGCAGATGTTGAATGAGTGGGTGTTGGGGAACTAGCATTGGCTTTTTATGGCCCTAGTTACTCCTTATGTGGAATGATGTGGTGGAAGACCAGTGTGTGTTCTTATTGCACTAGGGCATGATGAATGAAATGACCGGTAGGTTGTGGAACAAGTACTTGTGGTGGTAGTACTATAACCTACTGTGGATGAATGGAGTTATTGTGGGATCGACATTTGCGGTTGATGCCTTGGTATAGAATGAATGGAATGAGTGGCAGGTTATGGGACCAATACTTGTGGTAGTTATACTGGAACATGTAGATGTGGAATGAGTGGTGGTTGGGGAACCAACATTGAATTTTTATGGCCCTAGTAGCAACTAATTTTGAAATGATTTGGTGGAGGACCAATGCATTTTCTTGTTGCACTAGTACATGATGAATGGAATGAGTTGCAGGTTATGGAACCAGTACTTATGATGGTAGTACTAGAACCTACAGATGATGAGTGCTTTGTCGATGGGGTGAGAGGTGAATGCGAGGAAAAATATGCAACCTTGTAAAGTTACTAGCGATGGATGTGTTAAGTTAAATATTTTAGAAGAAGGTGATATGCTACAAGATGTGGCAGATGAGTGGGAATGAGAGAAAAAAATGCCCCCCTAATTTTGGAATATGTGGTGGAAGAAGATGAAACTCCTCCAAGGGTGGAATATGTATTAGAGGGAGAGGAACCTCGCTATATGTAGAAGAAGTGTTAAAGGGAGATAAACTCCCCCCAGTCTAAAATAGGTGGTAGAAGAAGGTGAATCTCCACTAAGTATGGAAGCGGTGCTTGGAGGAAGATGAAACACCTCCAATGGTGGAAGATGTGGTGGAAGAATATGAAGCTCCTCCAATGATGAAAGACATGGTAGGAGAATTTGAATCTCTGTGAAGTGTAGAAGAGGTGTTGGAGGAAGAGAGGACTCCCCCAATGATGAATGAAGGAAGTGATAGGAGAATGTGAATATTTGCTATGTATAGAAGAGGTGTTGGAGAAATATGAAACTCCTCCAATGATGAATGAAGTGATAGGAGAATGTGAATATATACTATGTATAGAAGAAGTTTTGGAGGAAGAGAGAACTCCCTCCAATGATTATAGAAGTAAGTGATAGGAGAATGTGAATCTCCGCTATGTATAGGAGTAGTGTTAGAGGAAGATGAAAACTTCTTGTAAGTGTGAAAGAAGTGGTAGGAGAAAGTGAATCTCCGCTATGTATATAATAGGTGTTGGAGGAAGAAATAACTCCCCCCAAGTGTGAATGAAGTGGTAGGAGAATGTGGATATCTACTACGTATATAAGAGGTGTTGGAGGAATAGAGGACTCTCCTACAATGATGAAATAAGTGATAGGAGAATATGAATATCCGCTAGATTTAGAAGAGGAGTTGGAGGAAGAGAAAACTCTCCCAAGTGTGAAATATGGGTTAGAGAGAGATGAAACTCATCCATATATGAGAAATGAGTTGGAAGGAAGAGAACTTCCTCAATTGGAAAATATGAGTTGGTAGGGGAGAAGCTCCCCCAATTGTAGAAAGTGAATGATAAGGAGGGGTCCTAGTTGAAGAAGACGGATGGTAAGGAAGACAAATCCCCCAGTTATGTAGATGAGGAAAAAGATGCAAAATGAGAGGTGAAAAGATGTAGAAGATGTGAAATGTGAGCATAGATAGCAATATCCATGCATAAAATGGTGAAGTCCATTGGAAAAATAAGGTTCACATGGGGGTGTGAACCAAAATATTCACACGGGGTGGAGGGTGTGAACCAAAATATTCTCATGGGGGGGTGTAAACCAAAAGATTCACACAGACCCATGCAAATTTTTTTGGGTGACCCAAGTGCAATATTTTGGTAGTTTGGAAGACCAAATGATGTTAGAATTGGGCAAACCTTATACTATTGGAAATCTCTTTTGAAGCCCAATCCAATGGTGGTAGTTTTACTAAATTTGGAGGTGATTTAATGGTGAAAATTTAGGTCAAATATGACCCTTCTTCTATAAGTTATGAATGTGCAATTTCAAGCCTTTTGAAAGGTAAAATTTTTCATTATTGATTAAAGGGATGAGATGATGATAATGGAGTAGAAGAAAAGTTGTTTAGGTGATTAAAAGAAGGAAAATACCCATAATTGTAGAAGATGGTTGATAAGGATGAGGAGTCTCATAATTGTAAAAGATATATTGGAAGGAGAGAAACTCCCCTAAGTGTGAGAGATGAGGTGGAAGGAGGAGAATATCCTCAATTGAAGAAGATGAGTTGGTAGGGGAGAAGCATCCCCAATTGTAGCATATGATTGATGAGGAGGAAAAGTTCCCCTAGTAGAAGAATATGGTTGGTGAAGAGGGGAGGAAAGAAAGAATTGAAGAAGTAAGGAATATAGAATATGTACAAGGAAATAATGGGTGGTTAGTGAAACCAAAATAAATACTATGTTGTTGGAGGATAGCACCTCAGAGGATGGGAAATTCTAGTCATAAAATTGGGATTACTAACATCTTGATAAGAAGTGTAGCCATGGACATGATGAAATTGTCAAGGTAGGGGAATAGATGTGGGAGTATGAACATGTGGTGGTGGTACTGGATGGGGCAATGGATTTGGAGTTGTGCCCCCATTCTTATGTGAGGAAGTAGTGTGATTGGCTAGTTGTTTTATGTCCTCATCCACCATTTTGTGGACCAAGTGTGCAAAAATATGACAGGTGTTGATATCATACCCTCATTGGTGATTATAAACACAGAATTGGTGCTCATTGTACCCTTTGGATTTTGGATGATTTATATTGAACAATTTGAACTCAGGTAGAATTAAACGACCTGTACAATGTATTTGTTGGAAGGTTTGAGATAGAGTCTCAGAAGGAGTGGTGGAAGAATGAGTAGAATATGGAGGATGTTGTGTTCGAATGGGATTTGGACAAGGCAGTGATGGATTGAATTCTTATGTAGGTCGTGGAGAGCCCATTTGTTGAGGATGAGGGGTTGGTGGAGGATGAGGAATTGTGTGACCCACCATGATTGGATTATGAACATATGTATGACATTGACAGTGACTCATGTGCAACTAAAGTGTATCGAGACATGCCAATATGTATCATATATTAATGGGTGGAGGATATGGAGGTATGGAAATGGGACGAGAATGAATACTAGTTGTGGAGGGTGATGATTGATATGAATAAGAATATGGAGGTGAATGAGATGAAGAATATGGGAATGGAGATCGACAAGGTTGGGAAATGCCAACCTGTTGGGTGATGTGAAATAGAAGTTGAAGTGGAGAAAGAATAGGTGGAAGATATGATCCTAAATGAGAAGCATTGTAGGAAGCATGATGATGCAAAGAGGGGAAAGTAGAAGGAGCATCGTGTTGTGACTATTTCACAACTAACCCCAATATTGGGGACCCACTTAAAATTTGTAAAATATTGAGCTAATGGGATAGTATTGAGCAATTGGATACTTCTCCTGGTTATTATGTGTCCCTTGATTTTTATTGAATATGGCATTAATGGAGATCACTTTTGCTAGTATGGCATTGTTTTGTATTTTTAAGCATAATGATGATTTCCATTGCTCAATATTTAGATTTTAGTTTGTTAGTGGTGTTTAAGTTCATTAGTTTTTTTATTAGGTTTCAGTGGTTAGTTTTAGTTTTTATTTTATTTTAGAGGTCCTTTGTTAGTTTGTGTTATTTTAGTTTAAGGGTGATTGTATTTTATGCTTGTAATGTTAGTGTGTCTGATGTTGGGTTGATTATTTTATATCCCTTTAGAGTGTTTAAGTGTTGGATTTATTTTATTTATTTTAGTTGTCTTTAGGTATCTTTTATATCTTATTTTATTTAGGGGTAATGTTTGTATAGTGATATCGAGTCTAAGGTTCAATAATTATTTTCCCTTTTTTATGCTCGTCCCGCTATGATATATAATTTAATTTTTTAAATTTATGTGCAAGGTGCTGGACATTTTGAGCTCAATTAGTTGTCATTGATGTCAAGGTGAAAAAGTCATCATTGATGCCAAAGTGAACAAATGGAGCCGTCATCAACACCATGGAGCACACCATTATTAACACCAGGAACAAGCAAAGAGTTGAAGAATAAGTTGGCAAAATAATATTTAGTGAAGGTTTAATTAAACCCATGGTGGCAGAATATTTTAAATCAAATCAGTGGAGTACAAGTTGTAGGTTTAAATTTACCCTATGGAAGACTTTAATTTTATTAAAGTCAAAGGTTTTAAATATAATTTATAAAATTTAAATTCTATTGAATTTAAATAATTTATAAATTATATAAAGGTTTAAATTAATGCCGACGTCATAAAAAATTAAGGAGCATCGACGTCTAAATTCGAATGGTGTTTTGTGTATAAATTAATGCCCAAAGGGGCATTTGAAACTTACCCCTCGACGAATTAACTCCCATGCGAAAAGGTTGAAAGTATTTCGTGCATCGTGAACATTGAGGAAGAAGACAAAGAGCTTTGTCTTATTACTGTCAGGGAAGAAAACAAAAAGAGGACAGCGCATGATTTGAGTCACATAGGACACGTTGGTTCATTGGTGGCACATGCCTTGCAAAGGCATTGGGAAAGGAAGTGCCCACGTTCGATTCTCGTGGACGTGCCTAGGAAGGTCTTTTTGTTCACATTCGATTCGAGCGCCAAGAATAAGAGAAAGAGCATGAAGTGCTCATTGGTTCTAAAACGTGCGCCTAGTGCACGTGGTGGTCAAGCCCGCGACTAGAGCGCTTGGGGAGGTAGAGATCGTGGGATCGAATCCCACTAGTGGCAAAGGTAATTTTTTATTTAAATTTTGCCTAAGGTTTTCTCAAAA
Source organism: Wollemia nobilis (assembly GCA_028583015.1). Lineage (NCBI taxonomy): Eukaryota > Viridiplantae > Streptophyta > Pinopsida > Araucariales > Araucariaceae > Wollemia > Wollemia nobilis. The sequence continues at coordinate 17,672,216 of JAQPPZ010016895.1, forward strand.
GGGTCATTTGGAGTTATAAGGGTTTGTGTAGATTTATTTGTGTTTGAAGTTATAAGAGTTTGTGAAGATTTATTTTTTAATTTGTGTTTGGAGTTATAAGGGTTTGTGAAGGATTAATTTTGAAAATTGATTTGTGCTACTTGGAGTTAAAAGGGTTTTTGAAAGATTATTTTTTTGAGAAGGGATTTATGTTATGAAGGTTTTTAAAGAAAGAGGATTTGATTCTTGCCAAAGTTCTTCTTGTCATTATATTGATTAAAGAGGTTTTGAGTTATTTTGGTGGATGTTGAATTTATTTTTAGTTGGGAGTTTATAAGGTGTGATTGGATAAATACTTTATGTATGTTGATGGTTGTTTTTGAAAGGTGGAGTGATAAGGTGTAATTGAGTATTTATATTATATTGTGAGAAAGATTTATCTTCTAACCTCTTTGAGATTGGCATAGAAGTTTGTGTGGTTGTGGCAGATTTATGAGATCCCTTCATCTTCAATAAAAAGGTATGAGCACATTCTTCCATAGTTGAGTTGATTGATTGGTTTTCTAGAAAATAAGTTTGGAGTGAAAAGGACTTGATTAGGGTTTCCTTTTTGAGAGTGATTGAGTTAATGCTTCAAGGTTTTCTAGAATAAAGAGTTGTTAAAACCTTGTTTGATAAGCATTGTTGTTGAAGCCATTGGTTGTGTGAAGAACTTGAGTTAGAAAAGAACATGAGTATCATTGTTATGTGAAGATTGTTTTATAAGCATTGTTGTTGAAGTGAGTTGTTGTGCAAAGAACTTGAACTAGGGTTTGAAAAGAACATGAGTATCATTGTTATGTGAGATTTATTGTTGAGCATTGTTGGAAACATTTTGAGTTGGTGATTATATGCTTGGACTAGGGTTTGTGAGAAAGGGTTATTTCTTTGAAGTGATTGGTTGAGTAGAGTTGGTTGAGCCTAGTCAAGTGGTTGTGTGGAGTGATTGTTCAAGTTCCTTAAAACAAACTATTCTATATTCTGATTTGAATTGAGAAAGTGATTGAGCATTGAGTGTAGAACATATTGAGTCTCTAACAATTCTCTTTATGCTTCTATGAGATTGGACAAGTTCTATGTGGACTTGTTAAGCAGATTTGAGGAAAGTCTTTGAGGAGACTTGTGGACTAATTTTGTGTGAGCTTTTGTGGAAGCTTACAATACAAATTTGGACAAGTTCTGAGTGAACTTGTTGAGAATATTTGGACAAGTTTTGAGTGGACTTGTTGAGCAGATTTGAGCAAGTTCTGAGTGGACTTGTTGAGCATATTTGAGCAAGTTCTGAGTGAGCTTGTTGAGCAGATTTAACAAGTTCTAGTGTAAGGACGTGAAATTGAGTTTTGAGTGGACTCATTGAGAATATTTGAGCAGTTCTAAGACTTGATTTTATGAGTGGACTTGTTGAGCAGATTTGAGCAAGTTCTGAGTGGACTTGTTGAGAAGATTTGAGCAAGTTCTGAGTGGACTTGTTGAGCAGATTTGAGAAAGTTTTGAGTGGACTTGTTGAGAATATTTGAGCAAGTTCTGAGTGGACATGTTGAGAATATTTGAGCAAGTTTTGAGTGGACTTATTGAGAAGATTTGTGCTAGATCGAATGGACTGTGTTTAGTGTAGATTTGAGATAGAGCTTTGGAGGTGATAGAGCAGAGAGGATAGTAGTCTCTAGTGGATAGAGATCCATCATCCAGGGTAGTGAGGATAGGTCTTCTAAGTGGGGACAAGAGTCTTCAGTGGAGAGAGATCCACAAGCCAGTGTAGTGGAGGTAGTAGTCTTCTAGAGGATCACCAACCAAAGTAGAGGAGAAGGAGTTCTCCTATGGATAGAGATCCATAAACTTGATTTAGGGGATCGATATCTCCTTTGGACAGAGGTCCATAAACATTGTAATAGGGAAAGGATTCCCAAGAGATTTATTGAGAAAATTTTAGTGAAATATTTTCTCCGTGGAGTAGCCCACATTGGGTGAACCACGTTAAATTGGTGTCTCTATTGTGTGTGATGATTTATGCATTACTTTGGTTATTGCTATTGATATTGCCATTGATTATATTGATTAATATTATTTTGGAAAGAAAAGTAAAAAGTGATCTTATACTGTTCACCCCCTCTCAGTATAAGCTTGTGTTCTTCAATTGGTATCAGAGTTGGTTCCTTCAAAAAAGGTTTAACAGCTTGAAGGAAGATCTTACAAGAACATAAATGGCAAAGAAAGGCAAAAGTAGAACCATGAGACACAAGAAGAAAAGAACACACATGGTCATGAAAGAAAAGGAAGATGAATTCAATATTGTTGTTTTGGGAGGAAGAATAGAAATAGATTCAAGAGATGAATCAAGCAATGGAGAAATAACCAGGTTGATAAATTTTTGTACCAGATGTAGGAATACAGGTCACCATGCAACTTATTGTCCACAAGAAGGTGAAGAATGTTTTGTTTGTGGTCAACTCGGTCATGATGCAAGTTATTGCAATGGGTTTAGTAGCGGTGAAGATGAAGATGATATTTTCAGAAATGAAATCCTAGAGGTTGGTTCAAGAAAGGATAACAAGGACAATAAAAATAGGTATGAAGAAAAAACTCTACTTTCAATAATAGAAGAAAAAAAATGCTCCTATAGAAGATCAAAGAAAGAAAGAAGAGGAAGATTCAAAAAAAATAAAAGGAGGAAGCCACTCTTAAGGAACTTGTTGAATTGAAAAGAGAGAATTTAGAATTGAAGGCTCAAATACAAGAAGATGAGAAATGTAAGACAAAGCTTCTACAAGATCTCTCTGACTTGAGAGATAAGGTTGAAAAGGCAAGGAAAGTTGAAGAAGGTATGATTGAAAAGTCAAAGGTAAAAGAGATAGAATGTGAAAGACTTATGGTTACTCTTGAAGAATTAAAAAGGGAGAACTCAGGATTAAGAGTTCAAGCTCAAGAATATGAGAAAGCAAAAGCAAAGTTTCTACAGGAACTCACCAACTTCAAAACCAAGGTTGAAGAGGCAAGAAGGATTGAAGAAGGTATGGCTAAAAAATTAAAGGTAAAATATCTAGAGTGTGAAAGATTAGAGCATGAGATAGTTTCACTAAGGATGGAAGTAAAAGGTTCTAAGGACAAGCTACACAAGTTTGAGGAAAATTCAAAGACTTTAGACAGGATTATCAATGCACAAAGGTCATCAATCACCATAACAGGACTTAGTTCTAAAGAAGAACAAAGGAAACAGGAAGCAGGAAAAGGAGAGTCAAGCTCAAACACTAGAAAAGAAGAAGAGTCAAAAGAAGTAAGTAAAAGAGAGAGTGAGACTTCTAAGGATAAGTTGGACAATAGAAAGTTCAACAAGGAAAGGAACAATGCACAAGTAAGGAACAGATGGAACAGGAAATAGGTAGAAGAGACTAAGAGACCAATGGGGTCTAGGCAAGGTTTCTTCAATGGAAGATGCTTCTCATGTCATAGGTTTGGGCACATGGCTTCACAATGCAGGACACATGAAAGACAGGAATATGGGAACAGACAACCTTTCCATGGGTATTGCTACTCATGTAATCAATTTGGTCACAAGGCAATGAATTGCAAGGTTCATGACAGAAGAGGATATGGCTTCACTAGGAGAAATCCTAAGACATTTGCACCTCCAAGGAATAATAACATTAAGTGTTATAAGTGCAATAATGATGGTCACACAACAAAGTGGTGTAGAGTAGACATTCCAAAAACAAGTATGAACAAGAACAGGAACAAATATGAACATGAATAGAACAGAACAAGAATAGGAACATGGATATGAACAGGAACAAGAACATAAATAGGAACATGGATATGAACAAGAACAAGAACATGGATATGAATAGGAACAAGAATAGAACAGGAATGATGACATGGACAAGAACATGGACATGGATAGAAATAGTTAGAGGAATCAAAAAGATCAGATAAGAAGAAAAGAGGATAAAGGTAAAGAACAATGCTTTATGGGAGTAGAAATACTCCCACCCCAGAATTAACCACCTCAAGAGAAGGTGGGGGAGGGGCTAAGCTAAGAGGCTCATTCTTAGCCCCGAGCCCCAAAGGTGACCCTTTGCCATTGATGTCAAAGGGGGAGAGATTTGAGTAAGGGGGAGAGATTTGGTATTTGAGAGAGCATTGAGACAGGGGGAGCAATGCCCCAGGGGGAGCAGAACAAAGGAAAGGTCAAGTTTTTAGTTAAAAGAATTTGGGTTGCCATCAATGACAAAGGGGGAGATTGTTGGACATTTTGAGCTCAGTTAGTTGTCATTGATGTCAAGGTGAAAAAGTCGTCATTGATGCCAAAGTGAACAAATGGAGCCATCATCAACACCATGGAGCACACCATTATTAACACCAGGAACAAAGCAAAGAGTTGAAGAATAAGTTGGCAAAATAATATTTTATGAAGGTTTAATTAAACCCATGGTGGCAGAATATTTTAAATCAAATCAGTGGAGTACAAGTTGCAGGTTTAAATTTACCCTATGGAAGACTTTAATTTTATTAAAGTCAAAGGTTTTAAATATAATTTATAAAATTTAAATTCTATTGAATTTAAATAATTTATAAATTATATAAAGGTTTAAATTAACGCCGACGTCATCAAAAATTAAGGGGCACCGATGTCTAAATTTGAATGGTGTTTTATGTATAAATTAATGCCCAAAGGGGCATTTGAAACTTACCCCTCAATGAATTAACTCCCATGCAAAAAGGTTGAAAGTATTTCGTGCATCGTGAACGTTGAGGAAGAAGACAAAGAGCTTTGTCTTATTACTGCTGGGGAAGAAAACAAAAAGAGGACAGCGCATGATTTGAGTCACATAGGACACACTGGTTCATTGGTGGCACATGCCTTGCGAAGGCGTTGGGAAAGGAAGAGCCCACGTTTGATTCTCGTGGACATGCCAAGGAAGGTCTTTTTGTTCGCATTCGATTTGAGCGCCAGGAATAAGAGAAAGAGCACGAAGTGCTCGTTGGTTCTAAAACGTGTGCCTAGCGCACATGGTGGTCAAGCCCATGGCTAGAGTGCTTGGGGAGGTAGAGATCGTGGGATCGAATCCCACTAGTGGCAAAGGTAATTTTTTATTTAAATTTTGCCTAAGGTTTTCTTAAAAGGGTCATTTGGAGTTATAAGGGTTTGTGTAGATTTATTTGTGTTTGAAGTTATAAGAGTTTGTGAAGATTTATTTTTTAATTTGTGTTTGGAGTTATAAGGGTTTGTGAAGGATTATTTTTATTGAAAATTGATTTGTGCTACTTGGAGTTAAAAGGGTTTTTGAAAGATTGTTTTGTTGAGAAGGGATTTATGTTATTAAGGTTTTTAAAGAAAGAGGATTTGATTCTTGCCAAAGTTCTACTTGTCATTAATATTGATTAAAGAGGTTTTGAGTTATTTTGGTGGATGTTGAATTTATTTTTAGTTGGGAGTTTATAAGGTGTGATTGGATAAATACTTTATGTATGTTGATGGTTGTTTTTGAAAGGTGGAGTGATAAGGTGTAATTGAGTATTTATATTATTTTGTGAGAAATATTTATCTTCTAACCTCTTTGAGATTGGCATAGAAGTTTGTGTGATTGTGGCAGATTTATGAGATCCCTTCATCTTCAATAAAAAGGTATGAGCACATTCTTCCATAGTTGAGTTGATTGATTGGTTTTCTGGAAAATAAGTTTGGAGTGAAAAGGACTTGATTAGGGTTTCCTTTTTGAGAGTGTTTGAGTTAATGCTTCAAGGTTTTCTGGAATAAAGAGTTGTTGTTAAAACCTTGTTTGATAAGCATTGTTGTTGAAGCCATTGGTTGTGTGAAGAACTTGAGTTAGGGTTTGAAAAGAACATGAGTATCATTGTTATGTGAAGATTGTTTTATAAGCATTGTTGTTGAAGTGAGTTGTTGTGCAAAGAACTTGAACTAGGGTTTGAAAAGAACATGAGTATCATTGTTATGTGAGATTTATTGTTGAGCATTGTTGGAAACATTTTGAGTTGATGATTATATGCTTGGACTAGGGTTTGTGAGAAAGGGTTGTTTCTTTGAAGTGATTGGTTGAGTAGAGTTGGTTGAGCCTAGTCAAGTGGTTGTGTGGAGTGATTGTTCAAGTTCCTTAAAACAAACTATTCTATATTCTGATTTGAATTGAGAAAGTGATTGAGCATTGAGTGTAGAACATATTGAGTCTCTAACAATTCTCTTTATGTTTCTATGAGATTGGACAAGTTCTATGTGGACTTGTTAAGTAGATTTGAGGTAAGTCTTTGAGGAGACTTGTGGACTGATTTTGTGTGAGATTTTGTGAAAGCTTACAATACAGATTTGGACAAGTTCTGAGTGAGCTTGTTGAGCATATTTGGACAAGTTTTGAGTGAGCTTGTTGAGAATTTGAACAAGTTCTAAGTGAGCTTGTTGAGCAGATTTGGACAAGTTCTAAGTGGACTTATTGAGAAGATTTGAGCAAGTTCTGAGTGGACTTATTGAGCATATTTGAGCAAGTTCTGAGTGGACTTGTTGAGCAGATTTGAGCAAGTTCTGAGTGGACTTGTTGAGAATATTTGAGCAAGTTTTGAGTGGACTTGTTGAGCATATTTGAGCAAGTTATGAGTGGACTTGTTGAGCAGATTTGAGCAAGTTTTAAGTGGACTTGTTGAGAAGATTTGAGCAAGTTCTAGTGATTGAATTTATTATTGAGCATATTTGAGCAAGTTCTGAGTGGACTTATTGAGTAGATTTGAGTAGGTTTTGAGTGGACCTATTGAGCATATTTGAGCAAGTTATGAGTGGACTTATTGAGCAGATTTGTGCTAGACCGAATGGACTATGTTTAGTGCAGATTTGAGATAGATATTTGGAGGTGATAGAGTAGAGAGGACAATAGTCTCTAGTGGATAGAGATCCATCAGCCAGGGTAGTGAGGATAGGTCTTCTGAGTGGGGACAAGAGTCTTCAGTGGAGAGAGATCCACAAGCCAATGTAGTGGAGGTAGTAGTCTTCTAGAGGATCACCAACCAGAGCAGAGGAGAAGGAGTTCTCCTATGGATAGAGATCCATGAACTTGATTTAGGGGATCGACATCTCCTTTGGACAGAGGTCCATAAACATTGTAATAGGGAAAGGATTCCCAAGAGATTGATTGAGAAAATTTTAGTGAAATATTTTCTCCGTGGAGTAGCCCACATTGGGTGAACCATGTTAAATTTGGTGTCTCTATTGTGTGTGATGATTTGTGCATTGCTTTGGTTACTACTATTGATATTGCCATTGATTATATTGCATAATATTGATTTGGGAAAGAAAAGTAAAAAGTGGTCTTATACTGTTCACCCCCCTCTCAATATAAGCTTGTGTTCTTCAATTGGTATCAGAGTTGGTTCCTTTGGAAAAGGTTTAACAACTTGAAGGAAGATCTTACAAGAACACAAATGGCAAAGAAAGGCAAAAGTAGAACCATGAGACACAAGAAGAAAAGAACACACATGGTCATGAAAGAAAAGGAAGATGAATTCAATATTGTTGTTTTGGGAGGAAGAATGGAAATAGATTCAAGAGATGAATCAAGCAATGGAGAAATAACCAGGTTGATAAAGTTTTGTACCAGATGTAGGAATACAAGTCACCATGCAGCTTATTGTCCACAAGAAGGTGAAGAATATTTTGTTTGTGGTCAACTCGGTCATGATGCAGGTTATTGCAATGGGTTTAGTAGCGGTGAAGATGAAGATGATATTTTTGGAAATGAAATCCTAGAGGTTGGTTCAAGAAAGGATAACAGGGACAATAAAAATAGGTATGAAGAAGAAACTCTACTTTCAATAATAGAAGAAAAAAAGATGCTCCTATAGAAGATCAAAGAAAGAAAGAAGAGGAAGATTCAGAAAAGAAAAGGAGGAAGCCACTCTTAAGGAACTTGTTGAATTGAAAAGAGAGAATTTAGAATTGAAGGCTCAAATACAAGAAGATGAGAAATGTAAGACAAAGCTTCTACAAGATCTCTCTGACTTGAAAGATAAGGTTGAAGAGGCAAGAAAAGTTGAAAAAGGTATGGTTGAACAGTCAAAGGTAAAAGAGATAGAATGTGAAAGACTTATGGTTACTCTTGAAGAATTAAAAAGGGAGAACTCAGGATTAAGGGTTCAAGCTCAAGAAGATGAGAAAGCAAAAGCAAAGTTTCTACAAGAACTCACCAACTTCAAAATCAAGGTTGAAGAGGCAAGAAAGATTGAAGAAGGTATGGCCAAAAAATTAAAGATAAAATATCTAGAGTGTGAAAGATTAGAGCATGAGATAGTTTCACTAAGGATGGAAGTAAAAGGTTCTAAGGACAAGCTACACAAGTTTGAGGAAAATCCAAAGACTTTGGATAGGATTATCAATGCACAAAGGTCATCAATCACCATAACAGGACTTAGTTCTAAAGAAGAACAAAGGAAACAGGAAGCAGAAAAAGGAGAGTCAAGCTCAAACACCAGAAAATAAGAAGCATCAAAAGAAGTAAGTAAAAGAGAGAGTGAGACTTCTAAGGATAAGTTGGACAATAGAAAGTTCAACAAGGAAAGGAACAATGCACAAGTAAGGAACATATGGAACAGGAAACATGTAGAAGAGACTAAGAGACCAATGGGGTCTAGGCAAGGTTTCTTCAATGGAAGATGCTTCTCATGTCACAGGTTTGGGCACATGGCTTCACAGTGCAGGACACATGAAAGACAAGAATATGGGAACATACAACTTTTCCATGGGTATTGCTACTCATGTAATCAGTTTGGTCACAAGGCAATGAATTGCAGGGTTCATGACAGAAGAGGATATGGCTTCACTAGGAGAAATCCTAAGACATTTGCACCTCCAAGGAATAATAACATTAAGTGTTATAAGTGCAATAATGATGGTCACACAACAAAGTGGTGTAGAGCAGATATTCCAAAAATAAGTATGAACAGGAATAGGAACAGGAACATGAATATGAACAGGAACATGAATAGGAATAGGAACAGAACATGGATATGAATAGGAACAAGAACAAGAACATGGATATGAACAAGAACAGGAACATGGATATGAATAGGAACATGGATAGGAATGAAGACATGGACATGAACATGGACATGGAAAGAAACAGTCAGAGGAATCAAAAAAATCAGATAAGAAGAAAAGAGGATAAAGGTAAAGAATAGTGCTTTCTAGGAGTAGAAATACTCCCACCCCATAATTAACCACCTCAAGAGGAGGTGGGGGAGGGGCTAAGCTAAGAGGCTCATTCTTAGCCCCAAGCCCCAAAGGTGACCCTTTGCCATTGATGTCAAAGGGGGAGATATTTGAGTAAGGGGGAGAGATTTGATATTTGAGAGAGCATTGAGCTAGGGGGAGCAATGTCCCAGGGGGAGCAGAACAAAGGAAAGGTCAAGTTTTTAGTTAAAAGAATTTGGGTTGCCATCAATGACAAAGGGGGAGATTGTTGGACATTTTGAGCTCAGTTAGTTGTCATTGATGTCAAGGTGAAAAGTCATCATTGATGCCAAAGTGAACAAATGAAGACATCATTAATACCATGGAGCACACCATCAATAACACCAGGAACAATGCGAAGAATTGAAGAATAAGTTGGAAAAATAATATTTTATGAGGGTTTTCTACAAACCCATGGTGGCAAAATATTTTAAATCAAATCAATGGAGTACAAGTTGTAATTTTAAATTTACCCTATGGAAGACTTTAATTTTATTAAAGTCAAAGGTTTTAAAATATAATTTATAAAATTTAAATTCTATTAGAATTTAAATAATTTATAAATTATATAAAGGTTTAAATTAGCATTGACGTCATCAAAAATTAAGGAGCATCGACGTCTAAATATCAAAGGGGTTTTGTGTATAAATTAATGCCCAAGGGGCATTCAAAACTTACCCCTCGACGAATTAATTCCCATGCAAAAAGGATGAAAGTATTTCGTGCATCGTGAATGTTGAGGAAGAATACAAAGAGCTTTGTCTTATTTCTACCGGGAAAGAAAACAAAAATAAGACAACACATTATTTGAGTCACATAGGACATGCTGGTTCATTTGTGGCACATGCCTTGCAAAGGCATTGGGAAAGGAAGTGCCCACGTTCAATTATTGTGGATGTGCCTAGGAAGGTCTTTTTGTTCGCATTCGATTTGAGCGCCAGGTATAGAAGAAAGAGCATGAAGTGCTCATTGGTTCTTAAATGTGCGTCTAGTGCATGTGGTGGTCAAGCCCACGGCTAGAGCGCTTAGGGAGGCAGAGATCGTGGGGTCGAATCCCACTAGTGGCAAAGGTAATTTTTTATTTAAATTTTATATTGCCTAAGGTTTTATTAAAAGGATCATTTGGAGTTATAAGGGTTTGTGAAGATTTATTTTGTTTGAGTTATAATTTTTTAATTTGTATTTGGAGTTATAAGGGTTTGTGAAGAATTATTTTATTGGAAATTGATTTGTGCTATTTGGAGTTAAAAGGGTTTTTGAAAGATTGTTTTATTGAGAAGGGATTTATGTTATTAAGGTTTTTAAAGAAAGAGGATTTGATTTTTGCCAAAGTTCTTCTTGCCATTAAAATTGATTAAAGAGGTTTTGAGTTATTTTTGGTGGATGTTGAATTTATTTTTAGTTGGGAGTTTATAAGGTGTTATTGGATAAATATTTTATGTATGTTGATGGTTGTTTTTGAAAGGTGGAGTGATAAGGTGTAATTGAGTATTTACATTATATTGTGAGAAAGATTTATCTTCTAACCTCTTTGAGCTTGGCATAGAAGTGTTTGTGGTTGTGGTAGATTTATGAGATCCCTTCATCTTCAATAAAAAGGTATGAGCACATTCTTCCATAGTTGAGTTGATTGATTGGTTTTCTAGAAAATAAGTTTGGAGTGAAAAGGACTTGATTAGGGTTTCCTTTTGAGAGTGTTTGAGTTAATGCTTCAAGGTTTTCTGGAATAAAGAGTTGTTGTTAAAACCTTGTTTTATAAGCATTGTTGTTGAAGCCATTGGTTGTGTGAAGAACTTGAGTTAGGGTTTTGAAAAGAACATGAGTATCATTTTTATGTGAAGATTGTTTTATAAGCATTGTTGTTGAAGTGAGTTGTTGTGCAAAGAACTTGAACTAGGGTTTGAAAAGAACATGAGTATCATTGTTATGTGAGATTTGTTGTTGAGCATTGTTGGAAATATTTTGAGTTGGTGGTTATATGCTTGGACTAGGGTTTGTGAGAAAGGGTTGTTTCCTTTGAAGTGATTGGTTGAGTAGAGTTGGTTGAGCCTAGTCAAGTGGATGTGTGAAGTGATTGTTCAAGTTCCATAAAACAAACTATTCTATATTCTGATTTGAGTTGAGAAAGTGATTGAGCATTGAGTGTAGAACATATTGAGTCTCTAACAATTCTCTTTATGTTTCTATGAGATTTGGACAAGTTATGTGTGGACTTGTTGAGAATTTGAGGTAAGTTTTGAGGACTTGTGAATTTGGACTTTTTGAAGCTAATATTTGACAAGTTATGAGTGAGCTTGTTGAGTAGATTTGGACAAGTTCTGAGTGAGCTTGTTGAGCATATTTGGACAAGTTCTGAGTGGACTTGTTGAGAAGATTTGAGCAAGTTCTAAGTGGACTTGTTGAGCAGATTTGAGCAAGTTCTGAGTGGACTTGTTGAGCAGATTTGGACAAGTTCTGAGTGGACTTGTTGAGAAGATTTGGACAAGTTTTGAGTGGACTTGTTGAGCAGATTTGAGCAAGTTATGAGTGGACTTGTTGAGCATATTTGAGCAAGTTCTGAGTGGACTTGTTGAGAAGATTTGAGCAAGTTCTAAGTGGACTTGTTGAGCATATTTGAGAAAGTTCTGAGTGGACTTGTTGAGAAGATTTGAGCAAGTTCTGAGTGGACTTGTTGAGCAGATTTGAGCAAGTTATGAGTGGACTTGTTGAGCATATTTGAGAAGGTTCTGAGTGGACTTGTTGAGCATATTTAAGCAAGTTTTGAGTGGAATTGTTGAGCATATTTGTGCTAGACCGAAGGACTGTGTTTAGTGCAGATTTGAGATAGAGCTTTGGAGGTGATAGAGTAGAGAGGACAATAGTCTCTAGTGGATAGAGATCCATCAACCAGGGTAGTGAGGATAGGTCTTCTGAGTGGGGACAAGAGTCTTCAGTGGAGAGAGATCCACAAGCCATTGTAGTGGAGGCAGTAGTCTTCTAGAGGATCACCAGCCAGAATAGAGGAGAAGGAGTTCTCCTATGGATAGAGATCCATGAACTTGATTTAGGGGATCAACATCTCCTTTGGACAGAGGTCCATAAACATTGTAATAGGGAAAGGATTCCCAAGAGATTGATTGAGAAAATTTTAGTGAAATATTTTCTTCGTGGAGTAGCCCACATTGGGTGAACCACGTAAATTGGTGTCTCTATTGTGTGTGATGATTTGTGCATTGCTTTGGTTTCTACTATTGATATTGCCATTGATTATATTGGATAATATTTTTTGGGAAAGAAAAGTAAAAAGTGGTCTTATATTGTTCACCCCCCTCTCAGTATAAGCTTGTGTTCTTAACAAGGGGACCACGAGAAGCACCAATGCCACGTTGGCCGAAGGAGAATTAGAGTGGATTCAAAGCGGTGATACCAAAGTAAGACGTGGTCGCTTGCCACGTGGACATGCGACCAATAGGAGGGACCTCAAAATTGAACAACACAAGGGAAGACTGCCCAAAGGTAGTCAAAAAAATAAGGCAGGACTATGCCTTATGAAATACTTAGAGGCCATTATATCATGCATGTGGGATAAACAAATTTTCCACCCATATTAAAAGTATTTCCCGCATACACGTGGCACTTCTAGGGACCATAGTGCATAACGAGCTACTCGCTAATGATGGTAACGTCAGGTGTAGGGGAATAACAGGTGGTCAAAGAGACATTGTAGTATAAATGTGGGACAATGCCCCTCACCAACTCATGGCCAAATGGTAGAGATATTTCCAGCCATGGCAATGATAGGCAGGGATAGAGGACAATGTAATGCATTCGTGTCATTAATGTTAAATCCAAACATATTGCATCCTTAAACGTCTACCAAAGAGCTCATTCAATAAATAGTGGGTAAGGTTTTTGGAGTGATGTTTAGTCCCAAGTATAGGTCTAGACTAGCTATTGAAGCTAAGCCATCACAGTCACAACATAGAATGGAGGATGGTTGCGTAGGAGAGATATCATAGGAAGGATTACCATGCAAGAGGAAGCATAGTACATAGGCTGCATTACTTGGGTCTTAACACAAACCTTGGGCGTAGTGGTATGGGTAATCCAAGGTAGGGCTCATGCCCCATCGACTTGGGTTTGAGTCACATTGGCACCGCCCAATGGAAGATAAAGGGAGTTTTTTTTTTTTTTTACTGTTAGGTGCAAATTTAATTACTTATGTTGTTTTTCGTGGTTAGTTTTGATGTGAGCATTTTGTGCCCGCATTTGGGTATAGCACATTATGTCTATGGATATTTTAGGGCATGGATGGTGCTCACTATCATGGCCCTTGTTTTTTTGTAAGGGTTGGAATATTTTGTTTGATTTTTATTATTCTCATGATTTAACATTTGGGGATAGGGACCAAAGGGTAAATTTCTAATTAAGAAGGAGATATAAGGGAAAATGTGAGCTTTATTATTTTCATTTTTTTTGTTGGCAACCTAGTTTGAAAAGGTTTAAAATGTTGGAGGTTGTTTACACTTTCATTTTTTTGTAAAGGGAGATGAAACAAAAGGGTTCCTAAAATTTTTAAATACCCATGGAAGACCATGTTGTAGGGGCTAGAATTTTTGCAATAAAAGAATACCATATTTTTTATGCATATTGATTCGAAAACTTGCACCTTGTGAGCAATACTGAAGGACATTTCTAAGGATTATTGTGTTAATGTCCATCCTTTTTGCTATATTTTTTAAACTTATATCTAGTGTTGAATGCTCTTAGGAGGTTACACTACGTGAAGGTTTATGTTGATGTAGGTTCTATTTTTCCTTTGAGTCTAGCACTTGATCTAATATGATTGTGCTATTGCAGGTTTGATTAGGTTGGGTTATCCTCGTGAGTGACTCATGATCTTTGTTTTTACAGGGTAGGGGATCATGATACCATATTACATTTGCATTTTTATTCTAGCTTTAGCATAGTTAGTTACAGTTTCTTCATGCAAGTTTACTTTATTTTTTGCATATGTCAAAGTTTATTTCTGCAAGTGCTCAATATGAAACTCATAATACCAAAATATCCTATTTAAATCATAAATCTGATTTGGGAAATATAGAGTGTACATCATCCAAGTAATTAGTTTTCTAAGCTTTTGCCTTTACAATTCTTTGGATAATCTTTCAGGAATATTAAAAGGAACAAAATTGTCCTTTTCTCACATAACATACGCAAGATAAAATCATTCCAAGAGGAAGGGTTGCTAACCTACTATCTCATATTAAGTGTAGATAAAACAATGAATGCTAACTTGCTAACTTTCTAACATTCTAACTTTCTAACCGATTGAATTCTAACTTTGCAATTAGTGGAACAATAATATGAAGATAAAATGAACCTACTAACTACAAATACTGATTGCAATCTCACATTAAAGGCATGGATTTAAAACGAAGTGGACAATTCCATAGAACTCTAAATTTGCATTCTAATATGAATATTAAAATGAACCTACTAAAAGGGATTCTAGGTAACACAGATTGATTCAAAGATAATAAATGGGACAACACTTAATTTTATGAGTTCACATTAAGGCATAGTCATGGCAATCTAAGAAAATTAATTACAAAGTATGAATGAAATAAACTAGTAGGCCCATTTTTTACAGTCACTTGGAAATCACTTGGTTGTTCCTAGCACTTGTTATGCTTGAAATATTTTACTTTCAAATATACTTGTGTAATGTTTATATAGTGGAACCTTGGAGAAGTTGTTTTCTTTGTTTAAATTCTTTGCAAGAGAGGGTTTTCGGTTTAATACCTTTACTATGGTGGGGATTTTGCAACTAAGAAAAATGTTCACTCAATAAAAAAGGCGCTAGAAGGAGGGCCTCCTTCATTGCATAGCTTTGTGATTTGTTTACTTAAGATCATGTTCATCTAACAATGTTTGTAGTTGCAGAAGCCTTTTATTTTTTGACAACTAACATGTGAATTTTTGTTTCCACTGTGTTTTGTTGCAAGAATTTTGTTTTGCAGGTTTTTGGTTTTCCTTTTTCTTGTCTGATTTTGTTGTGAGTTGTGAGAGGTTTGTATAGAGCGAGTGTCTTCCCAAGCTGGACCAACCTGAGTATATCACTACTAGGTCTAAAACCACTGGGGAAACCATATTTCAAAGCCTTTCTCCTAATTCTAGGAAACCAAGGAACAAGACTCAAGAGGTTGAAATCCCACCTAGTATACTTGATCTAGGGTTATCTTTGGTGTCAAGTACATCTAGTGGGCCTACACCTATTATCTCTATTGCTACAGGTACATCAAGTGTATCTACACCCATTACCTCAATTGTCTATACTACTCCTGTAGGGCCACCATTATTGGACAACATGACCCAACCACCACTAGTTCCCTAGTATGGAGTACGTAATATTCCCTTGAACATAGCTGGGGATGTTCATGAGATACCCAAAAATATTAAGAGATTCTTACCCAAGTTTAAACATGATGGTCCTATTATAGCTGAAGAGCATATCCAGACTTACAAGGATGTTTTGATTAGACTATTAGTAGATCATGATGATATCGCTTGTAGGCTCTTCCCCATGAGTTTGGATCGAGTGTCCTATGAATGGTATATTAGTCTTCCCATTGGGTCTATCACCTCTTGGACCCAATTAGAGGAAGCCTTCATTAATTAGTTTAGGTCACTTTTAGATCCTACCATCACATATAACCAATTTGTGACCTACAAAAGGGGACCTAATGAGCCAATCAGGATGTTCAATTCTAGGTTCTAGAAACTCTACACAAGCGTAACCCATCATTTCATGGTTTATGCCACTGTGGCTCTTCAATTATACTTAGGAGTGCTAGATCCCATGACAACCATGTTTGCTAGGAGAAACCCCCAAGTTACTACTCTTGGCCTAGAATATATAGAGGCCATGACTATTGAGCAACAAATGATGTCACAAGGAGTTAGGATGCCCCAATTTCCTATGATAGGATATTTTTGTTCTTACAGTAAGTTTGCTATGATGAATCAAGTCATACACCATAGGTGCCAATGATGAATGCCTTATCGTACCACCAATCTTACCTATTTATGTCCACTTATCCATCTATTCCCACCTATCTGAATGCTTCCATTTCATTTACCACATCGTTGCTCCCTGATAATCAAATGACTACCAATACTCAAGATTTGGTAGTCTTTCCAAGGCCCACACCTCTTCAGAGCGTGAATCATTTGTTAGATAAAAATGTACCAAATCAAGCCATGATGTCAGGTCAAGATACTTTTGGTATTGGAAATTATTTTGGACCCAATACCATAATCCCTCCACCAAAATAGTCTAGTTATGAGGTTGAGGAACTAATGAAGATGTACCTCAAGTTGAGTAATGTATGGTCCACGTGCAAAAGCATAATTCCTAGGCTCCTCACTCTAATTGAAATTTTAATAATCAAAGGTGGCCATGGAATACTAGGCCTAATAATGGGAATGTACCTAACCCCATAGCCAATCAAGTTGATGCTTTTGCAAACCCTAGTAGATCAGATTGCATTATCAATATTTCATACCTTACTTGGAAAAAGGGATGCAGTTGCACAACACTAAGGACAATAATGAGAAAGAGTGTCCAAAATTTTCTTGACACACGAATTGTTTACAAGATCAAGTTGATGACTTAGAGCTAGTGCCCAATGAGGGTTTGCATTATCTTTCTAAGGAAAATAAAACTACTTTGGTGGCTGAAATAGTGAATTATCAAGAGAGTCTAAGTGAGGAAGAAGAAGAGGATAATGAATTCTTAGGAGAGTATGATGAGTAAATCATAGAAGAAGAAGTCCAATTTGTTAGGCAATTTAGGAAAGGTAATCATTGTTGTTTCACGAGAAGTAAGTCTAGGAGTTCCAAAACTTCCTCTAATCCATAAAAAAATTCCATTCTTCCTCTTGATGCCAAATTAGATAATAATCCTCCACAACCACCTGCTAGAGAATCATTCAAGTCTGCACAAAAAATGCAAAATTTTGAGAAGCCTACTTATGACTTAGTGGAAGACCTAAAAAGTACTAAATCTAATGTCTCATTCACAGAGGTTTCTAGGTTACCAAGTCAGAAGGAAGCCTTTATGAAGGTATTATATCAACCAAGTCAAAACCATGAGGTCAAATGTGTTGAGTCTCATTTGATTTTATGAAAGGAGAAGCAAGAAGTACCTCCTTTTCTTTTGACAATTAGGATTGCAAGAAAAAACTTGCATAATTATTTAGTGGATTCAGGTGCCTCGGGCAATGTCATGCCCCTTGAGATTTTCCAAAGGTTAGGTTTAAAACCAATTCCTTCAAGGAGAAAGGTGATACAATTGGATAGT
Organism: Wollemia nobilis; assembly: GCA_028583015.1. Lineage (NCBI taxonomy): Eukaryota > Viridiplantae > Streptophyta > Pinopsida > Araucariales > Araucariaceae > Wollemia > Wollemia nobilis. Next base: position 17,689,801 of record JAQPPZ010016895.1, read on the forward strand.
ACTGTAGTGGATGTGGTAGGAACTATTTACGAAGTCCGAATTCAAATCAATTCAAAACCCAAGATTCAACATCATATTGACATCCTGGTAGTCAATATTCCTGCCAAGTATGGCATGGTGTTGGATAGGGATTGGAGTAAGAATCTGAATGGTCATGTAGTCACTAATTATTTTCATATGTGGCTACCTTGGAGAGGATTAGCAAACCAAATTTTAGTGGATAGTGAGCCAAGACTTAAGGAAGTAATTACTGAATATAATAGACCCAATGAAATTAAATTTGTAGAATTTGACCTAGGGGTCTATAATTGTTAGAGTAGGTTGTTTACCTTAGCTCATGTTCACCTAGGTAATTTATTTCCTTTTTATTTAGTTATTCCATGTATTTTCCCCACCCACTTATGTGTGGATATTTCATTTATCTTATTTAGATATTATGAGATGTTACATATTTATTTCTTAGATATTATGGGGATATTTTTAGGTTTGACTATTCCTAGGGGTTATGGGGATATTTTTAGGTATATTTGGAGGGTTGAGATTCTTTCTCCCCATAGCAGTTACAGATCTATGGACCATATCACATATTCCTTTTGTACGGTGGATATTTATCCTTAGCTTGATCCTACGACTATGGTTGATCATCCTTGCCTATATAAGCAAGGCACCTTCATTGTACTTAGTGTTCTATTTTTAGATATAATATATGATATTGTTGCTCTTTGTTTTGCATATCTATTTGTAAGCTTATGCTATCAATTTGCTTTCAGATTCTTGTTTTGGTTGAATGTGGTGTTTTGTTAACACCTGAGATCCTTGCAGCTTGGAATGATCTGATTATCATTCCTTTCATGGCATCAGAGCAATAGGTGTTGTAGTCATCCATTTGTGAGTGTTGTGCAATTGTTTCTCTTGCAGGTTCGAAGATTGGTGTGGAAGCTTCGGTTTTTGTGATCGGGTCCTTGGTGGAGTTTTTGGCTAGTTTTGTGTCTCTCCTTCCATTGTCAGATCATCATCAACCTCCTGAACTCTCTTCTACCCATACAACAACAGCCTCATCCCCTTGGATCTATCCTAAGCAATTTTTTTAGCATTTCCTTTTTTGACAGGGTCACCAACACAACCCATTTTTATATTTTGCATATATCTTCTGATAGAATGTGAATTTTTCCATAAAATTTTTAGAGGTCTGTAGATGCATTCATATGATCTGTGCCCAAAATTTTAGCTCATTTGGATAAGTATTCTTCAAGTTATCATGATTTTATGAAAACCTATCCAGATTTAGTAATCTGCATATATCTTCATCAAAGCTTCAAATTTTTTGTAGATTTTTTACAGAATCTGTAAAATCAGATGATAGACCTACACATAAAATTTTAGAGCATTTGGAGTTATATTCAGACTATTACAATGATTTTACTATTTTTAGTAAACTCATTCTTTTGGGAGAAATATTTGGAGTTGCTCACGAAATTTTTTCCAAGACTATAAAATCATGTTTCTAGTATGTCTCTAAAATTTCAGATCATTTGGATCTATATTTAGATATTTATGATGATTTTATGATGCACTCTCATTATATTGCATTATGAAAAGGTTTTTGCACTTGAACCTTGTATATGGACTATTGTTATAAAGTCCCATCTTTTGCATTCTTGTGAAGCTAATAAAATAATATTTTTGGGGGTTGTCTCGGTGTTGATTTGTGCATCCTATCTACATTCTTTTGCTCTTTGGTGATTTTTGTAGAATGGCTTCTTCATCTTCTTCTACATTAGATCAATGTGAGCCATTAACAACACATAATTACCACACATGGAGACCAAGAATGGAAACAATCATTAAATGAAAAGGATTATGGGCTTTAATGTTTGAAGAACAACCAATGTTCACTAGAGAATATGAAAAATTTCAGCACCAATGCAAATTAGATGAATGTATGGGTTTGATAGGAACTTATGTAAGTGATAGTCTTTTATTTCATTTGGAAGGATGTGACTCTCCTTTCAAAATTTGGGAGAAATTGAAAGGATTATTTGGTAAGGTGGATCACATAAGAGCCATGCAACTTGAAGTTGAGATCACTTCTCTCAATCCTGAATATTTTCCATCTATTGTAGACTATCTTACTAAGTTCAAGCACTTGTTGACACAGTTAAAGGGGAGTGGGAGAGATAAGAAATATGAAGAGTGTGTTTACCTGATTCTATCCAAGTTGAAAGGTCCATTCCAAATATTTGCTTCTACCTTTTTCTCTAGCATGGATGCCTTAGGTGCCACATTCAAAATACCTGATTTGGAGTTGTTTTGTGAAAGACTTACTAGGGAAGAATCCAAATTGTCTAACCTTGAGTCTTCCACCTCTCAAAAGGTATTAGTAGCATCTAGTCCTAAGGGTAAGGGAAAATCAAAAGGTAAACCTAAGTCTACTCCTTCTCCATATCAAAGTGCCCCTAAACCCAAATAATATAACTCTAAACCCAAAGAGTCTTCTAAATCCAAGAATAAATCTAGCCTTTCATGCTCCTTTTGTGGGGGGAATAGTCATGTAGAAACCAAGTGTTGGAAGAGAATGCAAGCCTTGGAGGATGCAGTTAGAAAACACAAGATCTCTATCTCCACTCCACCTCCTTCCAGTGAGCATGGAAAAGCACTTAATATTGTTGGGAGATCTCAATCAACTATTGCAGATAGTTGGGTTATAGATTCTGGTGCTTCTCACCACATGACTTCTTCTAAGGAGTCATTTGTATCTCTTGGTTCGAGTTCTACTTCCAACATTGAGGTTGGAGATTCTTCCTTTATTTTTGTTAAGGGAAAAGGTGACATACAACTTGATGGTGGTTGCATCAATGATGCACTATATGTTCCTGACATCACTACAAATTTACTTTCTATTTATCAAATTTATCATTCTGGTCAGGGTAAAATAGTGACTTTCACACCACAAGGAGCTGAAGTTAGAACCTTGTTGGAGCCTCATTCACTTGTTGCACAAGGTGTTGTTGATCATAGTTCTAGACTATATCACTTTGAGGGTTTTGATGACACTTATTTTATAGGGACATGCTTGGTTGCTCATGCAGATTCTAAGAGTAAGCTTTGGCATGAGAGATTTGGACATCTTAATTACAAATATTTGAAGGAGTTGAGCACTCATGGTATGGTTGATGGTTTACCTAGAGTTTCTTGTCTTGATGGAGTTTGCCCTAGATGTGCATTAGGGAAACAACACCAAGATCCATTTCCTAAGGGTAAGTCAAAGAGAGCTTCTTCACCACTTGAGCTTGTGCATAGTGACTTGATGGTTTTTCCTACTCCTTTCAAAGGAGCTAAGTATGCACTTACATTTATTGATGATTTATCAAGGTATACTTGGGTTTATTTTCTCAAGTACAAGAGTGATGTCTTTTCACACTTCAAAGTATTTAAGGCTTTTGTTGAGAATCAATCTTCTAGTTGCATAAAGAAGCTTCGCACTGATAATGGGGGGAGTACTTCAATAGAGAGTTTTCTAATTTTTTGGTAGCTCATGGCATTGTTCACCAACATTCTGTTCCTCATACTCCACAACAAAATGGCTTAGCAGAAAGGAAGAACCAAACTTTGAAGGAGATGGCTAACTGCATGATGCATTCCAAGGATTTACCTCCTATATACTGGGTAAAAACAGTTAATTGTGTGAACTACATTCAGAATCACACACCACATAGAGCACTTGAGCATTTGACTCCAGAGGAGGCTTGGTCTAGGACTAAGCTCGATGTCTCATTTTTCAGAGTTTTTGGAAGCCATGCTTGGGCCTTTGTGCCAAAGAAGCAAAGGAAAGCCTTGGATAAGAAGAGCAAACCCTTGATCTTTGTTGGGTATTGCGAGGACATGAGAGCTTATCAACTTTTGGATCCTGATACTCATGAAGTTCTTTTTAGAACTCATGTTCAGTTTGATGAGTGCTTCTCTTCTCATGATTCTTCATCTTCTTCCTCTTCTTCTTTACTTCCATCCATTGATGATTCTTCACTTCATCCTGAGGATCCCTTCTTTGAGGAGCAAGTTTAGGAGGTAGCTGAGGAGGTTATGGATATAGATTTGAATGAGGATCCTATTCCTATTAATGTTGTCACTATGCCTAGGTGGGCTCGTACCATAATTTTTGAGGTAACACCTTTCATACAAGATCTTCCACCCACTAGACATCATCATGCACATTCTATAGGTTCTAGAATTTTGTGTCAGGCAGTTTTTAGGGATCCATAGTCTTTCTCATAGGCTCATGGGATACAGGAGTGGGATGATGTGATGATAGATGAGTATTCTTCTTTGATGAAGAATCATACTTGGGATTTGGTCTCTCTTCCTAAGGGAAGAAATTTGGTTAGGTGTAAGTGGGTATACCAAACCAAATATGTAGTTGATGGGTCCATTGACAAGTATAAGGCCCATATTATCATGAAGGGTTTCTTGCAAGTTAAAGGTATTGATTACTCTAAGACTTTTGCACCCATCACCAAGATGGATTCTGTGCACCTTGTACTTTCTATTATTGCATCATAGGGTTGGCTAGTGTACCAGATGGATGTGAAGAGTGCCTTCTTGCATGGATATTTGTAGGAGGAAATCTACATGGAGTAGCCTGTTGGGTTTGTTCATGACTCTTCTCTTGTTTGTAGACTACGAAGGTCTCTCTATGGTCTCAAATAGGCCCCTCGAGCTTGGTATGAGAAGATGGATTCTTTTCTTCTATCTACTAGTTTTGTTCATTGCCACTCAGATCCTACAATGTATATACAACATGTTGGAGAGGATATTGTTATACTTGTCTTGTATGTTGATGATTTGCTTCTCACTGGTAGCTCTTCTTCCCACATTTAGACTATTCAAAGGGCTCTCTCAATGTAGTTTGATATGATAGATCTAGGTCTTTTGCACTTTTTCCTTGGTTTGTAGATTTCTCAATCAGATTTAGGGATTCATTTGAGTCAGCAAAAGTACACCCATGATCTTCTTCAACATTTTGGTATGGTTGATTGCAAGCCATGTCCCTCTCCTTTCTAGTTTGGGGTCTCTCTTACTTCCACCTGCACCACTCCTCTTTGTGATCCTACCTTGTATAGGTAGTTGGTTGGAAGTTTGATGTACTTGACCCATACTCACCCCGATATTTCTTTCGTAGTTGGGCTTGTGTCTCGGTTTGCACATGCCCCTCATAATAGTCACTGGTAGGCTGCCAAGAGGATTTTGTGATATCTGTAGGGCACTTCACACTTTGGATTGCACTACACCCGAGGTTCTACTCAGTTGGTTGGATATACTGATTCAGATTGGGTAGGTTCTATTGATGATAGGCATTCCACTTTTGGCTACATTTTTTGTCTTGGCTCTTCTCTAGTTGCTTGGGCATGCAAGAAGTAGTAGGCTATTGCACTTTCATCTATAGAGGTAGAGTATAGGGCAGCAATCATAGTGAGTCAGGAGGTTCTTTGGCTATGATAGTTATTGATAGAGTTTGGCTTCCCATAGGATTCACCAACTATACTTTGGTGTGACAACCAAAGTGCAATTCACATTTCTTGCAACCCTGTTGAGCACCAGTGGACCAAGCATATTGAGATTCACATGCACTTCATTCGCCAACACATTCAGGATGGAGTTCTTTTCTTGGAGTACATTCCAACTCAACAGCAGGTTGTCGACATATTTACGAAGCCTTTTGCATCACCTCGCTACCTTGAGTTGCGTGGCATGCTTGGGGTTTCAGAAGTTGTCCTTGGGGGGTGTTCATGAGGACATATTCCTTCTTCTTTCTCTCTCTTTCTAGCAGGATGGTCTTTTTCCCATGTGGTTTTTCCTTCTTCTAGTTTGAGATTTCTTCATGGATATATTGTACATGAGTACCTGATCAGGCCTTGTTGTCGGGACTCATACTGTGGATATGCCACTTTATTTTTTGGCCCCTAGCTTCACTTGAGGGGGGTGTTAGAGTAGGTTGTTTACCTTAGCTCATGTTCACCTAGGTAATTTATTTCCTTTTTATTTAGTTATTCCATGTATTTTCCCCACCCACTTATGTGTGGATATTTCATTTATCTTATTTAGATATTATGAGATGTTACATATTTATTTCTTAGATATTATGGGGATATTTTTAGGTTTGACTATTCCTAGGGGTTATGGGGATATTTTTAGGTATATTTGGAGGGTTGAGATTCTTTCTCCCCATAGTGGTTATATATCTATGGACCATATCACATATTCCTTTTGTACGGTGGATATTTATCCTTAGCTTGATCCTACGACTATGGTTGATCATCCTTGCCTATATAAGCAAGGCACCTTCATTGTACTTAGTGTTCCATTTTTAGATATAATATATGATATTGTTGCTCTTTGTTTTGCATATCTATTTGTAAGCTTATGCTATCAATTTGCTTTCAGATTCTTGTTTTGGTTGAATGTGGTGTTCTATTAACACTTGAGATCCTTGCAACTTGGAATGATCTGATTATCATTCCTTTCAATAACTTGGATATAGAAGAGGCTACCGAAGAACCTCAAAAAGGAAACCTTTCTTGTAGCCCTTTTGAAAATAATAGTATGGTTTGGATTCTCATTTTTTATGGGTCCAAATCAAGACAAGGTGCTTGGTAGGAACCAAGGGTTCCTAGCACAATAATTTAATAAAAGAGAAATAAATATATAGAATCGCTTTTAGATACGAATCATCTTTTTCATTGGTTTGTGAAATCCCTCCAATAGGTTTAAACAAATATATATTCTTCTTATTGGATGATTTGTGTGAATAGCTAACCTAATATATATCTACCCTAAAGCTACGTTGGTGAAGAGACGTAATGGTTCACATTATGAAGAGACGTGATGGTTCACGTTATGAAGAGATGTGATGGTTCACTTTATGAGTTAATAATATAATAGTTAAATGATTAATAATACTTACTAATAATAACTAGTAATGTTAGGATGGAGGATCCTAACATGCCACCCTCCTTAAAAAGAGCTTTGTCCTCAAAGCTCAAAGTGAGGAGCTTTATCCTTTGTTTTCCAAGAAGGATTTGTGTAAGTTCTTGGACTCTTTTAATGTCATCCTTCCGTAGGTAGGGATATCGAGAAGGATGAAGCGTTAACGGGGGATTGCCAAAAATATTAGTAAATGTGTGATGATGAGGGAAGGACAATCCTTGGGGTTCTTAAAACGCCTTAAAATTATGCATAAAAAGAGGTGGTAAAACTTCTACATTATCCTGTTGTTCCCTGGGAGAGGCAATGGAGGATTGTACAGTCACCTTTCTACCTTGTTTTTGAATAGGTTTGACCCTGTGGTGATAACTCACTATTTTAGAGGAAATTGAGTGTAGTTCTTGTAGAGTGCATGTTTCACCATAATGAGTCACTTTGGGAATGTCTACCTCATCCTTACCTGATGCATCGATCACTTCTAGCATATCAATCGTATTACCTTCATTATTGTGATCAGGTGATTTGGATATTGCTTGCTCATTATCCTCATTTTCCACATCTTCATTATATGTCTCATATTCCTTAGATTCTTCATCTTCCTTATCTTCCTCATCTTCCTCATGTGCAATTTCTTCATTTTCCTGTGCTTCCATAAAATTTTCAATGCACTTACTAATAGTATTTTCTATAATATTTTCAAAATTTTGCACACTAAAAATATTTTCTATAATATTTTCAAAATTTTGCACACTAAAAATATTTTCTAAACATTTCAGTGTGGTTTCCCCAATTCCCAAAATTTTGCCTTCAATTTTTGAACTTCTTCCTAAAATTTTTGGTCCCACATGGCTGGATCCATAATGCTCTGATACTAGATGGTAGGAACCAAGGGTTCCTAGCACAATAATTTAATAAAGAAGAAATAAATAAATAGAATCTCTTTTAGATACGAATCACCTTTGCATTGGTTTGGGAAATCCCTCCAACGGGTTTAAACAAATATATATTCTTCTTCTTGGATTATTTGTGTGAATTGCCAACCTAATATATATATCTACCCTAAAGCTACGTTGGTGAAGAGACGTGATGGTTCACGTTATGAAGAGACGCGATGGTTCACGTTATGAAGAGATGTGATGGTTCACTTTATGAGTTAATAATATAATAATTAAATGATTAATAATACTAACTAATACTAACTACTAATGTTAGGATGGAGGATCCTAATAGTGTTGGAGCCGGTATTAAACTCACATGTCTCGGAAGTAAGTCTTTTCTTGTTACCTATAGATTACAGTTCCCATGCACCAACAATATGGTAGGAAGCCCTTATTTTTGGGCTACAGGTAGCTTTGAGTAAGAAATTCAAGTGTCTCAAGGTCTTAGGAGACTCTGAGTTAGTTGTTAAATAGGTCAAAGGACAAAATGCATGTTGTGATAAAAGATTGAACCATTATAGGACTCAAGTTAGGGATTTTATAGATACATTTGATGCTTTCAACATTTCTCTAATCTCTAGAAAAGGTAATGGGATAGTCAATTCTTTAGCCATTGCAGCAGGTATGCTCAAACCGATTGACAATAAAAAATGCAAAAAGTTTTTGATTGAGCTAGTTTCCTATCCTTCAATACCAGATAACATTAGGAATCTATAGGTGTTTGAGAGTGATAGGCACATTTTTAAGTTTTTTACTAACTTTGGTATTTTTGAAAATCAGATCATAGATGAAGACCAGATATGGCAAGAGAAAATAGATGAGGATAGTGAAATAGTGTAGAAAATGAATGGGATACCAAAAGGAGTTATTTCAGTAGAAAAATTATTTGATATAGGATATCAAGTAAAAATATGAAAAAGGATACCACCTCCTAAATAAGCATGTGATGCAATCAACTTAGGGAGTGTAGAAAATCCACAAGAGGTATTCATTGCCAAGGCATGTACAAGCAAAGAAAAATAATCTATCATTCATGCATTGAAAGAATACGTGGATTGTATAGCCTAGAGTTACAAATAATTGAAAACCTATGATCATAATGTTATAATGCACACGATCCCATTGAAACCTAAATCCAAACCCTTTAGATAAAGGTAAAGACATGTCAACCCATTTATATAACCCTTGATAGAGAAATAAGTGAAACGATTGCTAGATGCTAAGATTATATTTCCATTTAGACATTCTACATGGGTTGCCAACCTAGAACCTATGAGAAAGAAGAATGGAGAAACAAGGTTGTGCATAGATTTTAGAAATATGAACAAAGAATCTCAAAATGACAACTACCCATTGCCTTCCATTGATGAGATACTCCAAATAATAAATGGGTAAGAAATTATGTCATTTTTAGATAGGTACTCAGGGTACAACCAAATTCTCATTCATCCGAGTTATAGGATGAAGACAGCCTTTACAACCAAATGGGGAACATTGGCCTATAGGAGAATGTCCTTTGGATTATTAAATGCAGGTGCAACTTTCCAATGTGTAATGGATTATGCATTTAAGGGACTCGTAGGTAAGTGCATTATTGTTTATGTGGATGATATTCTTGTCTTCTCTAAGAAGAGAGAATATCATGTTAAATATTTAAGGAAATTTCTCCAAATATGTAGAGAACATGGGATCTCCCTAAATCTGAGAAAATGCATCTTTGGAGTAACGGAGGGCAAGATTTTTGGTCACATCATTTCAAAATAAGGAATTTCTGTTGATATCAAAAGAATAGAAGCTATCCAAGAAATCCCTCCTCCCCATAGTAAGAAGGAATTAAGATCATTCTTTGGTAAAATCAATTTTGTAAGAAAATTCATTGCTGAATTTGCTGAGATTGCTAAACCATTGAATGACATGCTAAAAAAGGATGTCAAAATTAAATGGACAAATGAGAGTAAGGATGCTTTCCAAGGCATTAAAGATGTTATTTCTAAGGCACATATTTTGGTAAGTCCAAATTATTCAAAGCCCTTTTATATTTATAAGTTTTCTTCTGATCATTCATTCGTAAGTGTCCTAACTCAAAAGGGTGAAGGTAATGTTGATAATCCCATCGTTTTTCTGAGTTCTCATTTGAAAGGCACAAAGTTGAGATATTATGTTTTAGACAAGCAAATGTATGCACTATTTCAAATGATAAAAAAATTTAGACATTACATTGTACGAAGTAGGGTTTATGCTATTGTGCCAGATCCTACTGTCAAAACTATGTTTCTACAGAATGAACTAGGTGAAATAGAGGAAAAAGGATTTCTACACTCCAAGAATTTTATCTTGAAATCCAACCTATGAAGCTAGTTCATGGACAAGGATTGGTAAAATAAATTTATGAAATTGATCCTCAAATATCATGTGAACAGTATACTATAGAATAAATTACTAAATATGATTTGTATTTAGATATTGTACTTTTTTTATTGAATGGTAAGTGTCCATCGCATCTCACTTCTACCCAAAGAAGAGCTTTATAGTTGAAATATGCAAACTTCTTGATTAAATCTGGTGTTTTGTATAGGTGAAACCATGAACGGATTTACCTTTTTTGTGTGAATTGAGAAGAAGCAACCCAAGTGCTCAATGAATTCCATGGTAAGTATGGAACCGAAATGGGTCAACCAACGCAACAACACACCAGATTCTTAGAGCTAGATACTATTGGCCTCATATTTTCAAGGATGCACATGCTCATGTGCGATCTTGCCATACATTTCAAGTGGAAAACAATAAAGAGAGAAACGCAGACATACCATTACAACCTATAGTGGATATGAGGCCGTTTGCACAATGGGGGTTGGATCTTGTTGGGATTATCAGCCCCAACTCATCTTATTCTCATAAATACATCCTCGTAGATACAAATTACTGCACTAGGTGGATAGAAATAGTTCCTACAAAATATTCTATTGAAGTAGGGAAAAATGGTGCACCAAATGATGATAAACAATATGTGTATCTATGTCCTATTGCTTATGAGCATCAAACGGAAGCATGCAAGTAAGATGGAAAAGATAGCAAATAACAAGAAATGAAGCAAAGTAAATCGATTTCTTATTAATTAGGTAGATCAAATCTAGGTTACAAAATATCCCCTTTGAGGGCTCAAATGGGTGATACAAATGTTTACAAATCGGGTGCCCAAGGATCAAAATCCTTCAAGTAACTCGGGTGCACATCCAATGTCTTTCCTCGTACCCACAATCGAGGTGGGTGGGCCAAGGTTACTGCCACTTGTATCTTTGATCTTTAGGTCTTGTGCTCCTTCCTAATGCGTTGTATAAACCTGCACCTACACACAAGGAAACCAAAAATGTCAAATAGCAAGTGCGTGTGATGAAAAACATGCAATCCCCACAGGCACCAAAAGACTAGTAATGAGAATATGCATCAAATCAACTCCAAATGACATGAAATTATAGAGGGATGTAAAATAGAAGATTTTGGGAAGATATCACCAAAAATGCACTAAAATTGTGTCCAATGGTGCCTCGTAATTGCAATGACCGTTCGCAACCTACAAAACCCAAAGCAAGCAATTTATGGCCCTACACATATCCAAAACACATGAAAATTGGAAAGAATACATAAAATGATATTTTAAGAAAACCCATTTGATCATATTTGCAAAATCAGTGAAAGTTTAGGTGTTTCTCTAGATGACCACCATAGACCTGCATGAGACCCTACAAAACACTAAAATTGCGATATCTCGGCCAATATAGCTCAAAATGACCTGAAATTTGAACTGCAGCATAATATGAATATGTATAAAATAACTAATTAAAAATAGTCAAAAAATTATTCACATATTTCTATTCATCATAGGGTGGGACGAATAGGACTGTCACAAATTAGGGGGCACCCGAGGGTGGGACGCCCACCAATTCTGCACACTTTTTGCCACCAATTCCACTGTGGAATGGTCCAAAATACTCTAAGGGGTATTTTCATCAAATTTGGTGAATAAATTCACTCATATGGTCTGGTTATGTGACAAATTGCGCCTCTTAGTTCACTCGCAAACCTCCTTCGCTAGGTAGAGATTCCGAGGGAAAAATGGGCACAAAAAGGTGGAAGGAAATCTTAGCAGCACTCCATTGCTTTGTCCTAAAACTCCTCTCTATATTTTGTGTGGAAATTGCATCCACTTTATAGCCCAAGGAGGCTCATGTGCAAGGGCATGCATGGCAAGAGGTGCCACTTGGCCACCAGGGTGGCATGCATTGGAGGGGGAAGAGAATCTCCTAATTTGGCCTCCTTTATGAAGCATGTCATAAGTTTGCTGTATGCTCTGACCCGCATGCTAGGCTAGGTAGGGCAAATGGTAGTTTCTGGGTGCCATTTGTCCAAAATTTGACTTTTTGGGGTCAAACTTGCTATTCGTCCCACCCTGGGATGAATGCTGCTATTCATCCCAGGGTGGGACGAATAGGATATGTATTCATCCCAGGGTGGGATGAATAGGAACAAGGAGCCAAAAGGTCCCAAAAATGGGCTAAAACCTTCCAAAACCTTGCCAGGAGTGGCTAGAACCACTGTATGACCTCTGAGGGCTGCCCTAAGGGCTTTGGGATGTCAATTTAGTCATTGCTTTTGGTAGCATAATCGGATTGACCAGATTTTAGTGTCTATAGATGCCCCTTTTTGAGATGCATTGTGTGCAGCACAACGCGAGCAAAAAATAGATGACTAAAATGTTCAATGATTAAGGTTACTCAATAACCTAACCAACTTTAGATGCCCCAATCCTAGAAAGAGCATGCGTTCTTGAATCCTTGCTTTTGATGAGCTAAGGAACTTGCTTGATCTTGAATGTTGTTCTGTCATGAAGAGGTGCCATTTAGTCATTCATGATTCTATAATGCCAAGCATTTTTTTTAATTTGTGCTTGTTTGCTGCCCCAAGCAGGGGCATGATTGTCTTTGTCAATGATTCATTGAATGAATGCAATTTGCCTGATTGAGTGTGTGCTTGTTGATTGTGATTAAGTATGACTACCCCCTCAAGCGACGAGTCGATGAGGGAATGACTCATGAGAAAAGTGATGAGTCGCTTGACCCAGATGACTTTTTTGGGGTTCCTTCTTGATCCTGAGTGAGTTCCATCAGATTTGACTTGTTTTTGGTGGGTTTTGGACCCTTTTCTTTGGTTTTTGTGTTGTTTTTGGATTTTGATTGTTTTAATTGTTTTTAAATTTTTTATTTTTTATGAGATTTCATAGAAGAATACCTCATCAACATTAGATGCCCCAATCATGGAAAGGGCACAAATCACAGAATCATTGCCTCTGACAAGTTAAGGAACTTGATTTTGGTAATATTTGGCATATTGGAAAACAAGCTTAAGTCTAATCCTAGCCTTGATGGCAATTAGGAGATAAGCTTAAATCAAATCCTAGCCTTGATGGCAATTAGGAGATAAGATTAAATCAAATCCTAGCCTTGATGGCGATAGGAGATAATCTTAAATAAAATCCTAGCCTTGATGGCAACTAGGAGATAATCTTAAATCAAATCCTAGCCTTGATGGTGATTAGGAGATAAGCTTAAATCAAATCCTAGCCTTGATGGTGATAGGAGACAAGCTTACTAGTTTGCTTGAATTTTCTTTTGATATTTTTCTTATTTTCCCCAAGCAAGGAGGGTGGATGATTGTCTTTGACAATGATTCATAAGATGAACACGATTAACTTGATTAAGTTATCAATTGTTGATTTGGATTATATATGTTGTTATTATGACCAATGGGCTTAGGGGATGTCATTGGGGTATTTTGGGTGACCAAAGGGTTTATGGATACCTTTGGGGCTTTTTGGATTGACCAAAGGGTTTATGGATACCTTTGGGGATTTTTGGGTGACCAAAGGGTTTATACCTTGGTTTTGGGGTACCTTTGGGGCTTTTTGGGTGACCAAAGGGTTTATGGGTACCTTTGGGGCTTTTTGAGGTTGATTGCTTAACTGTTTGATTGCTGATTAGGGGAGGTATGATACCAATAATGCCCCAGTTGATATTACAAAATGTTTGCTTGATTTACAATTATGATATTTGGAGCGTTAGACGCATTATGTGTTATGATTTATGGATGCATTAATGGATGCTTATCATGGATGCATGTGTTATGGATGCATATTTTTATTTTTGTAATATGATGTGATTTTAATGGATGTTTATCATGTATGCATATGTTGTAATATTATTTGATCTGATGTGGTGTATATGCATGGATGCATAATGAGATGGATGAATTTATTGATTGTATGATGCAATATGACTAATTATTTGACACACTACGTTAGCACCATAGATTGTATAAAATTCATTAATCCTTTTTTTTCTATTTTTTTTGTGTAATGGATATATGGAAATGTACTATTGCAATGTGATAGAATGGAATAAATGAAATGGGATGCTATAAAATGTATATGAGGTTTTCATGAGACTCAAACACTCTAGATAACTTGATCAAAGGTTGTATACTGACTATGCAAGACTTTTTGACAAGGTATGAATCTGCTAGGATGACCAAGATACTTCATATCCCTGTGTGTGCAAGTGAGTTCATTCCTATGAGATGCATAAAGATACCACCATTTCCAGATAGGCTATCCACCAAACTTGGAATGAGGATCACCCTATGAATGTCACAATCCTAGGTTTTGTACTTAGTAGGATTAGACCACTAGGCAATCTAGGTTACCAAAAGCTAGCTCATCCACATGCAGCAAAAGCTAATGTGATAGACATATCATCATGCGGGAGGCTACCACCATTGAAAAGTAGGCTATCCATAAAAATTGTAATGAGGATCACCTAATGGTTTTCCAAATGCTGAGAATTCCAAGGATTCAAGTTCAACTCCCTTCTTTTCTTCAATTTTATTGGGATACTTGCTCATGTGTAGTGATGATAATCACTATTTATTTTGTATTTTGTTTTCTTTGAGCAAGGGATTTGGGAAGTGGTGATGACCACTATTTATTTTGATTTTGATTTTTTCTTTTTGTGGATTTTGATTTTAACTTTTGATTTTTGATTTTTTTGAACTTTTGGGATTTTAGGAATTGGGATTTTTGATAGTGGTGAAAACCACTATTTATTTTGGGGAATTGGGTAGGGAAGAGCTTGTCCTTTTGCCAAATCTCAACATTCTTGAACCATTCACACAGGGGGATGAGCAGGATAACCTTTTCTCTTAAAGTAACCTAGACCACTTCATGAATTTCATCTTTCCTTGCACAAAACTTGGATTTATTAATGTGTAAATGTGTTGGGATTTGATGTACACAAGGCATAATCTAAGCAAGACTCTACCTCCTAAAAATCAATATAGCTTTCTACAAAATCTGAAAAGAAAACTAGAGATGGTTGAGTGACCAAAAACCCTAATGACATTCTAGAACAAATGACTAGGTGATGGGAATGGACACTACTATGACCAGTGTGAAATGTAAGTGAATGTGATAAGTGGAAACATGGAATGAGGCGGATACTAATTGTGACATGATTGTTTTGGGATAATGCATAATGTATAGTCTTAGTGCTAGACACGTATGAGAAACTCTAAAATGCAAAGTGCAATAATGAGTATGCCTAATGCAGATGATTTTGATAATGCAATGAGATGCGATGTAATGAAATGCAATATATTTTTATTTTTTTTTTATGATGTTTGAAAATGCAATGTAATGCAATATTTTTGTATTTTTGATATTTTGATGATGTTTTTGAATTTTTGATTGATATATATGTACATGTGACCAATGGGCTTATTGGGGGCCATTGGGGCATTTGGGGTGACCAAAGGGCTTATGGATGCCTTTGGGGTATTTTTAGGTGACCTAAGTAGAGGTCAACCCAGTGGCGCCTTGGAGCATTTTGGGGTGACCTAGATGGTCGTAGACTGCCTAGGAGCATTTTAGGTTGACCAAGCGGGTTATAGGCACCCTTGGAGCATTTTGGGGTGACCTAGATGGTTATAGACCACCTAGGAGCATTTTAGGTTGACCAAGTGGGTTATAGGCACCCTTGGAGCATTTTGGGGTGACCTAGATGGTTATAGACATTGTCTAGGAGCATTTTAGGTTGACCAAGTGGGTTATAAACACCCTTTGGAGCATTTTGTAACTTTGATTACTTTGCATTTTTAGGAGGAAGGAGTGATACCTTGTTTTGAAATGTTTTTGGAGTTTATTGCTTTTTGATTTATTTGAAATTTTGATATTTTCTATTGTTTTTGAAATTTTGATTATTTTGAATGTTTTTGGATTTTGAATGTTTTGTGAGGGGAAGGCATGATACCTTAGGTACCCCCAGTGTGTGTGCTACTCAATGAAAGTGAGAAAGGTGTGATACCTTTAGAGCTCTCACTATGATTCATTGGTTGTGATGTGGATGGTGGGGAAGGTATGCTACCTTTGGGACCCCAATTTTTCAATTTAATTAAAATGTTGGTGAGACGATATGGGAAGGTGAAACATTGGATAAGTCAATTTGTAGATCATTTTAATTTTTTTTTTATTTTTCCATACTCTTGGGAGGATGGGTTGTTATGCACCTGATTAGGTTGGTCAACATGGTTGGTAGGTGCTACTTTTACTTTGTGTATGGGCCAGAGGTCTTGGAAGTCTCCTATTGGTTGGTTGTTAGGAGCAAGAGGATTGCCCATCGGAAGCTCTTGCCTCTCGATCATATCCTGAACTAAATATCTAAAGGGATAACATGTCTGGATGTCATGGCCTATTTGTTGATGGTAAACATAGTATAGATCTTTCTTATGTGCCTTTGATCTATGCTTATTAGGTTTCAATGGATGGATCTCGAGAAGCATGATTGCTTGTGCCTCATACAATCGATTGAAGATCGAAGCTAAGGGCTCTGAAAAATGAGTATATTGTCTTTGCTTTTGTTGCATGTGATTTTTGGCCAATGGAGGTTGAGCCTGGTAATTAGGCTACACTGATAATTGTGGTGGTGGAGCCTAGTTTGAGGGTTCAGGGGTACTCAGAACCACTTGATTGATTGGGGCCACATTTTGCTACGTGTCACCACCTTTAATATTCTTGTTTGGTTGTTCCTCTTTGTGGAGTTGAACATCACCCTCCTGGACCTTGATGTCCTCAATGATTTGGGCTTGTGCTAAGGCCTCCTCGAATGTTTGATATCGTTGTAATTGTAAGAGAAGTGAAATCTGCTTCGAACAACTTCTAGTAAACATTCGGATAAGTTTCGTTGTGGGTAGGGTGAAAGGTAGTTTTAACATCACCTTTCTCCATCTATTACCATACTCCATGATTGGCTCATCATAAAGTTGATGAAGGCTAGACAAGTCAGTCAAGTTTATCATTTTCTTAGTGCTAGAGGCAAAACGTCCCAAAAATGCATCGGCCAATTGCTCAAAGGTGTTTATGCTATGATGTGGTAGATGATTATACCATTCTAAAGCATCCCCAGATAATGTTGTAATGAATATTCTCAACATCAAAGGGTCATAGTCTTGAATATGAGAGCACTTAAGGATGAAGCTTGTCACATGCTCTTCTGCATCTTCATCATATTTGAAATCTTCAAGTTTGGGCATCTAGAAATTTGATGGGTATGTCAGTGATGACACTGATGGATGCAAAGGCTGATTACTAAGCTGCTTTAGTGTGGGTTTTTGATAACCCAAAATTTGATCTGGATTTTCTAATGCCTTTAACCGATCAGCTAGCTCTTTGTATGGCCCTGATGACATGATATGATCATCCTGTTGTCACCCTTGATTAGATGAAGGAGGTCGCTTTTGATGTTGAGGTGGATGATAAGTATAATCATTAGGTACCTCATCATAACTGGATTCAGGGTAGGCATCTATTTGACCTTGATGTTCCCATTGGGACTCTTCATATGATTCCTCATTGTATTGATCTTGGTATTGTTGAGGAGTATGAAGCTTTTGAGGATAACCAGATAATGGCCTTTGATGTTGAATGCAATTTTGGCGTGGTCGAGGGGGAATATTTTGAGATTGTATTGGGTGCCTTGCCCGTTGTTGCATCCTATAGGTGCTAGGTGTAAGCACAACTTTATGTAATGCATTTTGCAATTGCTCTTGTTGTATCTTTTGTTGTTCTTGTATCTTTTGTTGATACAACCTTTGTAGGTGTGCTCATTGTGAGTCCACCCATTGTTGATGTAATTGTTTTTGAGCCAACTGGAGTTGATCCGTATGTTGTTGCTTGTTAATATTTGGCCTAATTGCCTGATGAGTATGATCTTGTTGCTCAATTGTATGGGGTTTGTGTGCCCTTGTATTTGAAATATAGATGGGTTTATCATGTCTTTCACCCCTAGTAGGATCTATTGCTTGTTTTCCATGCTCCCTAAGGGTCACATTACCTTGAGACTCTGATTTATGAATTGGCTCTGTATAGTTCGATGATGTAGAGCCATCATATGGTTGCATCGAGTACTCTTCACGAGGAGTAGGAGGATGACTTGGGTCTTCTCCCTCATCTATGAGGAAAGACTCATATTCAGTTTTAGATGTAAGCTCTATATATTCAGGCTGCATAGAAGCATGATGTGTGGATGTTGAGTGCTCTCTATGAGGAGTATGGGGGTGACTTACTCGATCAGACGGGGTGGTTTGGTCATCCAAGCTAGGCCATGGTGTACTCTCATGTTCACATTCTGATTGATGTATAGAGTAAGCTGGGTTGTGAAACCATGATATTGATCTATCAGACCCCTCAGTGGGCAGATTATTTGCTATATAGAATTCTATCAAGGTATCCAAATCAGGAAGTTTTCCTAGAGGACCTATGGGTGCTTCCCTAGTAGGGGTATCTCGAAGGTTTGTCCCCCTAGGGATGATATTGTTGTTATGATAGGACCTAGGATGCCATTCAGATATGGGCATGTCCTCTAGACTTATTTGGAGATATTCACTAGCTATGGAGCTTGAATCTCTCTTTGAATTGGAGGTCTTGTTTTTAACCACATTTGGACCAAACCCGTAAAAGGGGGGTCCATCGGCCATTTTTAGAAAAATTTGAATTTTCAAAAAAATGTTATAAGTGTTATATATCAAAATGATCAGTGTGACGAGCTGATCACAATGGGCTATGGCTCTAAAAATTGACTTTTGGGTCAAAAATTTGTATTTTTGGAATATTTGGCTAACCGGGGCCCATGGGGAAATGCCCACTTTTAGGAATTTTTGGGAAATTTTGAACTATGAAGAGTTAGGACTCAAAATTTCTATGAGAGGTGCAGAAGGGGCTAACTAAGACAACAAAATAAATTTGGCAATTTTTGGAGTTGTCTAGACCATTTTATGACCGTTTTAGTGTAGTTTTTCCCTATTTTCGGCTTCAAAAATAGAGTAATCATAAAACCAAAATAACTTTTTTGTTATAGCTCTGATTTGCATGATTCTCAAACCATTGGATGCAGAATCAAAAAGTATATTTTTTTCAATATTTTTTTGAAAAATTAGGGTTAGGTCCTAGATCAAGGATCTTATGTTGACTACCCAAACAATAAGGAAACACCCAAAGTAGACAATATTATTATCTCTTTTAAGGATTAGATGTATATTATTATCTCTTTTAAATATTAGAAACACACAATAAAATGATCAAAGAAGCACACAAGCAAACAATGTGATTATCTCCTTTAAATATTAGATGTGAATCCCTAAGCTATTTGGTGTGTTTCAGATGTGTTGTTTTGCTCTTGCTTTCTTGTTCTTGTTTTGGAATTAGAATGAGGGAACTCAACCAAAGTGGTGACTAGGAACACTAGTGCCAAACATGATTTCTCAAAAGAGTCTAGGGTACACCGCTTAAAACCCAGTGGGGGGTTCGCCTAGCTCTTCCACTCTAAAACAATGTTTCCAACAGTGGGAGGCAGTTTGAACATTAGTGACCTATTCCATCTTGAGAGAGTGCCCTATTCTATCTAAGGCATCTAGAGGGCAAGCTGGTGGAAGGAGGTGAAATCCAATGTCACTAGTCTGAATTGGAGGTTGGTGATGAAATCCAACCTTACCAATGTTATTGTGATACGTGCAAGTGTGTGTGGTTCTTTTTAATCTAAAAGAAAGTAAAAAAGGAAGCACTCGATGATCCTTCACTAGATGCATGCATAAGGTGCATTTTACTTTCAGAAAGTTAGTATAAAAAGAACTCACAAATGTATCTAGAAATGCAAAACCCTAAATGTTAGCCTACCCATTGGGTAGGCTACAAGCAAGCAAACCATAGAGATGCATTCCTACTTCTAATTTCTTTTATTTTTCTCCTTTTATATTTTTTTTTTTTTTTTAAAAAAAATTCTTATATAAAAAAAAAAGAAAAAAAAAAAAAAAATAATAATAAAAAAAAAAAAAGAAAAGACCCCCCCCCCCCCCCCGTTTGTATTCATCCAAGGTGGGATGAATTCGCATTCATCCTAGGGTGGCACGAATAGTAGGTCAAAGTTCATTTCAGTCCAAAACGAATAGCACCTACAACATAAAAAGATGAAAAATGAGCTCCAAAATTCACCTAAAGCAAAAGGGACTAGGTCCCACCATGATCACCACTAAAGTAGGGAAAAAATGTGCACCAAATGATGATAAACAATATATGTATCTATGTCCTATTGCTTATGAGCATCAAATGGAAGCATGCAAGTAAGATGGAAAAGATAGCAAATAACAAGAAATAAAGCAAAGTAAATTGATTTCTTATTAATTAGATAGATCAAATCTAGGTTACAAAATATCCCCTTTGAGGGCTCAAATGGTTGATACAAATTTTTACAAATTGGGTGCCCAAGGATCAAAATCCTTCAAGTAACTTGGGTGCACATCCAATGTCTTTCCTCGTACCCACAATCGAAGTGGGTGGGCCAAGGTTGCCACCACTTGTATCTTTGATCTTGAGGTCTTATGATCCTTCCTAATGCACTATAATAACCTGCACCTACACACAAGGAAACCAGAAATGTCAAATAGCAAGTGCGTGTGATGAAAAACATGCAATCCCCACAGGCATCAAAAGACTAGTAATGAGGATATGCATAGATAATATATCAAATCAACTCCAAATGACATGAAATTATAGAGGGATGTAAAATAGAATATTTTGGGAAGATATCACTAAAAATTGAACCAAAATTGCGTCCGATGGTGCCTCATAATTGCAATGACCGTTCCCAACCTACAAAACCCAAAGCAAACAATTTATACCCCTAAACATATCCAAAACACATGAAAATTGGAAATAATACATAAAATGATATTTTAAGAAAACCCATATGATCATATTTGCAAAATCAGTAACAATTTAGGTGTTTCTCCATATGACCATCGTAGACCTGCATGAGACCCTACAAAACACTAAAATTGTGATATCTCGGCCAATATAACTCAAAATGACATAAAATTTGAAATGCAGCATAATATGAACATGTAGAAAATAAATAATTAAAAATAGTCAAAAAATTATTCACATATTTCTATTCATCATAGGGTGGGACGAATAGGACTATCACAAATTGGGGGCCACCCGGGGTGGGATGCCCACCAATTCTACACACTTTTTACCACCAATTCCACTATGGAATGGTCCAAAACACTATAAGGGGTATTTTCATCAAATTTGGTGAGGAAATTCACTCATATGGTTCGGTTATGTGACAAATTGTGCCTCTTAGATCACTCGCAAACCTCCTTCACTAGGTAGAGATTTCGAGGGAAAAATGGGCACAAAAAGGTGAAAGGAAATCTTAGAAGCACTCCATTGCTTTGTTCTAAAACTCCTCTCTATATTTTATGTGGAAATTGCATCCACTTTATAGCCCAAGGAGGCTCATGTGCAAAAAGGCATGCAAGGGCATGCATGGCAAGAGGTGCCACTTGGCCACCAGGGTGGCATGCATTGGAGGGGGAAGAGAATCTCCCAATTTGGCCTCCTTCATGGAGCATGTCATAAGGCTATTATATGCTCTGACCTGCATGCTAGGCTAGGTAGGGCAAATGGTAGTTTATGGGTGCCATTTGTCCAAAATTTGACTTTTTCGGGGTCAAACTTGCTATTCATCCCACCCTGGGATGAATGTTGCTATTCATCCTAGGGTGGGATGAATAGGATCTGTATTCATCCCAGGGTGGGATGAATAGAAACAAGGAGCCAAAAGGTCCCAAAAATGGGCTGAAACCTTCCAAAACCTTGTCGGGAGTGGCTAGAACCACTGCATGACCTCTGAGGGCTGCCCTAAGGGCTTAGGTATGTCAATTTAGCAATTGCTTTTGGTAGCATAATCAGATTGACCAGATTTTAGTGTCTACAGATACTACTAATTTTGTTATTAATTTTTTATAGGACTTCATTATAACTCATTTTGGATTACCTAATGCAATAGTAAGTGATAATGGTTCCACATTTGCTTCTATTCAATTTGCATATTGGGCATATGATAACAAGGTAAGATTAAAATTTTCTTCCAATTATTATCCATAAGGTAATGGTTTGGTAGAATCTTCTAATAAGAACTTGTTGTTTAGCATAAAAAGGTTGTTTGATAAGAATCCTATAGATTGGCATGGTAAGCTAAAATTTGCTCTTTGGGCTAATAGAACTAGAGTGAAAGAATCAATTGGAACATCTCCATATCATCTATTTTATGTGCAGGACCCGATTTTTCCCACTAATCTAAGGTTGCAAGCTCCTCATTTTATGAAAGAATATCTTGGAACTGATAATCAAACTGAAGCTCGTTTAACCCACTTGATGCATCATAATGAGAAAAGAGAGGAAGCCATGCTTCATTTTAGTAAACATCAAGATGTAGTAAAGAGGTGGTTTGATAGGAGAGTTACAATTAAAACTTTCAAGAATTCTAATTTAGTGTTATTGTGGGATAAAAAACATGAAAAAAGGGGGATCATGACATTATCAGATTTTTGAAATCCTAGATAAAAATACTTTCAGACTACAAACATTGGATGGAAAGGAATTATATTTTCCTATTAATGGGCTGCATTTAAAGCATTATTTTAGCCCATGAAGTGTGTGATTGTGTATTATATGTATATAGATGTGTGTTTGCTTTCAGTTTGGTGTGTTTATTTTTGTTACTTAGATGTGTTTGTTGTGTTTTCTTCAAGTATTTTGGAGTTTTGTGTGTGGGTGTTAGAGTCATGGTCATGGTCCCAAAGCATTTACAATTTTGAGTAGTTTCCTTTATTGTGGTTTTGGTTTTGGGATGGTTACTAACAAAATGGTATATTTTCATAAGTCAACAATACAACCCAAGAATAAAACGAAATTGAAGGTAAGGAAATAAAGCTATTTAATGGTTATCCTTGGTTAAGTATACTAAAATGGTGGAGTGTGAAACAATGAAATATTATGCCAAAGCTTCACTTTAATGAATCACATGAAGAGATATTTCTTGGGATTTTGAAGAATGAAATCATTTTGGTAAACTGATTAAGGCTAATCTAACATGCTCATGTCACATACAGGTTTGCAAAGTTCACTATAAAATAGGAATACAAGCAATGCAAATATTTATCAAATCAGTAACCAATTCAAATAAACTCCACCGGGGTTATAGAAACCTGATAGAAAATGGGGCTCTGTTTAGACAAAATCTTGAAAAAAATATTAAAAAAAAAAATAAAGATAAAAGAGCATCGAAAAATTTGATCAAATCAGTCACTATATTTGGGTAAACTCCACTAGGGCTATGGATGCCTGATTGGCAATGGGGCTCTATCTAGATCATGCTCAAAATAGTTTGCAAAGTAATATTTAAAATAAGTTCTATGAGCAGTATTTAATAGCCTAAATGGGAACCAAATAATGGAATTTGGATGGTCCCAAGGATGTAAATTGAATCACAATGCACACACTTAGCTGAAGAAAATAATTGATTTATTCTCATGTGAAGCTGTTGAACTTGCTTCCCTAGGATTTCATTAAATAGGATGTAATTTTCTAACCTTTGGTTCATTAATTTTAGAATTGGTTTCTCATAGGAAATGCTCAAGAACATTTCCCAACAGAGTCACCAATTTTTGTGACTATTTCAAAACTAACCCCAATATTAAGGACCCACTTGAAATTTTTAAAATATTTTGCTAATGGGATAGTATTGAGCAATTGGATACTTCTCCTAGTTGTTATGTGTCCCTTGATTTTCATTGAATATGGCATTAATGGGGACCACTTTTTCTAGTATGACATTGCTTTGTATTTGCAAGCATAATGATGATTACCATGGCTCAATATTTAGATTTTAGTTTGTTGGTGGTGTTTAAGTTCATTAGTTTCTTTATTAGATTTTAGTGGTTAGTTTTATTTTATTTATTTTAGAGGTCCTTTGTTGGTTTGTGTTATTTTATTTTAAAGGTGATTGTATTTTATGCTTATAATGTTAGTGTGTCTAATGTATTTGGATTTATTTTATATATTTTAGTTGTCTTTAGGTCTCTTTTATATCTTATTTTATTTAGGGGTTATATTAGTATAGTGATGTTGGGTCTAAGGTTCAATAATGATTTTCCCTTTTTTATGCTCGTCCCACTGTGATTTATAATTTAATGTTTGAAATGTGTGTAAGAGGACCATGGAAAGCACCGATGCCATGCTGGATGAAGATGAATTGGAGCAAATTTAAAGCAGTGAAAACAGAGTAAGACGTGGTTGCTTGCCATGTGGACAAGTGACCAATAGGAGGGACCTCAACATTGGACAGTGTAGGGGAAGATATCTTGAAGCTAGTCAACAAACTAAGGTAGGACTATACCTTATGAAATGCTCGAAGGCCATAATACCATGCATGTGGGATAAACAAATTTCCCACCTAGATTAAAAGTGTTTCCTACATTTATGTGGCACTACAATGTACCAGAGTGCATAGCAAGCTACTCGCTGATGATGGTAATGTCGAGTGTCGATGAATAACAGGTGGTCAGAGAGACGTTACAATGTCAAGGTGGGCCAATGCCCCCACCAAATCATGAATGGAAAAGACACTACTAGCCATGATAGTGATAGGTGGGGGTAAAGGATAATGTAATGTATTTGTGTCATAAACCCTAACACCAAACATATTGCATCCTTAAACATCAATTGAAGAGTAAATTAGATAAAGAGCGGGTGAGGTTTTGGAGTGATATTTCATCCTAAGTGCAGGTTGTGACTAGCTATTGAAGTCGAGCTATCACAGTCACAGAATAGAGGAGCGTTTTCCAGTAGTCACAAAGGGTAAAATTCTAATTAAGAAGGAGATATAAGGTAAAAGGTGAACTTTATTCTTTTCATTTTTTTTGTTGGAAACCTAGTTTTAAAAGGTTTAAAATCTTGGAGGTTGTTTACACTTCCCTTTTTTTTTTAAAAGGAGATGAAATGAAAGGGTACCTAAAATTGTTAAATACCCATGGAAGACCATGTTGTAGGGGCTAGAATTTTTGCAATAAAAGAATACCATTTTTTTATGCATATTGATTTGAAAACTTGCACCTTGTGAGCAAGACTAAAGGAGTTCATTTTTGAGGATTATTATGTTAATGTCCATCCTTTTTTCTGCATTATTTTAAACTTATATCTAGTTTTGAATGCTCTTAGGAAGTTACACTACGTGAAGGTTTATATCGATGCATGTTCTATTTTTCCTTTGAGTCTAGAACTTGATCTAATTAGATTGTGCTATTGCAAGTTTGATTAGGTTGGGTTATCTCGTGAGTGACTCATGATCTTTGGTTTTTTAGGATAGGGAAGCATGATACTGTATTACATATGCATTTTTATTCCAGCTTTAGCATAGTTAGTTGCATTTTATTCATGCAAGTTTTCTTCCTTTTTTACACATGTCAAAGTTTATTTTTGCAAGTACTCGATATGAAACTCATAATATCAAAATATCCTATTTAAATTATAAATATGATCTAGGAAATATAGAGTGTACATCATCCAAGTAATTAGTTTTCTAATTTTTTACCTTTACAATTATTTGGATAATATTTCAAGAGTATTAAAAGGAACAAATCTACACTCTTCTCACATGACATAAGCAAGATAAAAATTAGTCTAAGAGGGAGGGTTGCTAACCTACTATCTCATATTAAGTGTAGATAAAACAATGAATGCTAACTTGCTAACTTTCTAACATTCTAACTTTCTAACCGACTGACTTCTAACTTTGCAATTAGTGGAACAATAATTTGAAGATAAAACGAACCTACTAACTGCAAAGATTGACTACAATCTCACATTAAAGGTATGGATTTAATATGAAGTGGATAATTCCATAGCACTCTAACTTTGCATTAATTTGAAGATTAAAATAAACCCTCTAACAGGGATTCATGGTAAGACATATTAATGCAAAGATAATCAATGAGACAATAATTTATTTTATGAGTTCACATTAAGGCACAGTTATGGCAATCTAAGGAAATCAATTACAAATCATGAATGAAATAAAATAGCAGGCCCCTTGTTTACTGTCACTTTTAAATCACTTGGTTGTTCCTAGCACTTGTTATGCTTGAAATATTTTAGTTTAAAATATACTTGTGTAATGCTTATATAGCGAAACCTTGGAGAAGTTTTTCTTTGTTTAACTTCTTTGCAAGAGAGGCTATTTGGTTTAATACCCTGACTATGGTGGGGATTTTGCAACTGGGAAAAATATTCACTAAACACATCCATGGGAGGAGAAGTAGAAAGAGTGTTATGTCTCACATCATGATCATAGGATGAAATGGGAGGCGGAGAGAAATTGTGTGAGGAAGAAAAAAGAGTATGATAATGGGCAGAGATGGCTTCTTATGAGTTCCCTGATGAAGTGGTTGGAGAAGAAGGGAGAAGATGAGAGTTTTGCATGATGATGTGTGCAAATGTGAAGATACTACCAAATATTTGGAATTTTAGACTTCTGAGAGCTTTGTGACTAGTTTTGGACCATTCTATTTTGAAAAATATAGGTTTGCACGGAGGGTGTGAATCTCTTCTACAATTGGAAATTTGCATGGGGGGGTACAAACCTTGAGAAAATAGAAACATAGGGTGGATTTATGCTATTTTTGACCTTTGTGTACTCTATGTAATTATTTGTGCAATTTTAAGACTTGTAGCTAGGTTTGAACGGGGGGTGCAAACCTCTTCTATAACCAGGTGTTCAAACAAGGTTGTGTGAACCTCGAGAAATAGGGACAGAGTGTAGATTTGTGTTGTGTAGATATTGTGTGTGTTGTGTAGAAATATCTAAATCCTAGAAGCTAGGTTCGCATGGGGGGTTGCAAACCAAAATATTCGTAAGGGGCCATACAAATTTTTTTGGTCAACCCAGATGCAGTGTTTTGATAGTTTGGAGGACCAAATGATATCAAAATTAGGAAAAAAATATATCATTGAAAATATCTTTTTGAGCCCAATCCAATGGTGGAATGTTTACAAAATTTGGAGGTGATTTAATGGGTGAAAATGTAGGTCAAAGATAACCCTTATTTTAAAAGTTATGAATGCGCAATTTCAAGCCTTCAAAAAGGATAAATTGGCATAAATGATTAGAAGATCAATGAATGATGATGATGGAGTAGAAGAAAAGAAAGAATTGAAGAAGGGGGTGCAAATTTTAATAAAATAGATAGAGTGAAGTGCATGTGATGTTACCAATTGTGGAAAACTAGCAAGTGAGTTGTGAGCAATTTTTATATGTTGTTGTAACCACTTTCATGACTCAAACTATAAACAAATATTTTGGATTTTCATGTGTTTTGATGAGAGTATTGTATATGTCCTAAGAAAAAACTATAGGAATGGGTAAACTCTACTTGAATTGGGTATGTAGTAGCATATAACCTCCTACAATACCCAAAGGTGCACATAATATAACTATGTTTCCAATAGGCGAATGGCAACCTAAATGGAATTTGGTATAGTAAAATGGTATCCAAAGGGGGGGGACTCAAGATGCTCAAATGAGTCAATATACATGAAGAGAGGTCATGCTATCAATGTGCTACTACTGGACCTAATCATGGTTTTTTCTTAACCCTCACGTTTAAGGCATGCATAGTAATGATTAGTTGCGCCCACTAATTATAATTAAAAGCTCTATAGTAAAGGGGATTTCTAGAACCATCCCACTTTGAATGTACCTTCTGATGATTAAATCTAGATAAAAAACACTCAAAAGTGGGGGACCACCCGAGGGTTAAGGTCGAAACGATCACACCTGAGGGTCTACTATGGTGACTAAATGGGTAGTGAGTCGGTGGAGGGTAGAACTCTAACCTCACCAAACTCTAGTGGGGAATTGGTGATGAAATCCAACCCTTACACTATTTTTTGGAATGTGAGTGTGTGGTGTTTGTTTGATGCAACTATTTCATAAGCAAAACTACCCTAAATACCTTTTCGAAATAAATTCTACTTAGTCTAAGTGTTGTTGAATATGAATCTAAGCTAGGGTGCTTTTGAAAATAAATATTAAGCTAAAATATGTCTTCATGAAACTCAATTTGCCTTAATGCTTTGAACTAACCTTGAAATGCTACAAATAATGCATGTTGAAGTGAAATACCTGCATCCTATTAGTTGTAGAGGTCCTTAGTTGTCTCTGTGCACCCAAATTTTGTAGTTTTAAAAAGTTTGAATGGGTGGGTGTGAACTTGTTTGTGTCAAGAAGTTTGTACAGGGGGTGCAAACCTAGATTTGGGGCCTGTAATCTTGTAGGGTTGGACCTGAAGTGTTTCTTAAGGCTTTGGTGGCATCCGTTGTGGGTTTTTAACACCTGAAACACAAGAAAAAACCCATAGTATTTGTAATTTAGTGATTAAGCTAATGCTTGGTGGGGGTCCCACCAGGCGTGCCAGAATGAAATCATTCAAAAGACTACAATTCATAAATGAAACTATAGAACCATCGATTTTGTATTGAAATAAAAGGAGGTTACAATATGGATCCTTTTACAACTTTGCCCTGAAGGCTACAAGAGAGTCTTCCCTAAGGAATCCCTTATCAAGATGTTAAAAAATAGGAGGATTCATCTTTTGGATGTCCCTCAGTGCAAGTAGGCTTCTTGCTCATGGGCCACCACTGGTTTGATTTATCCTTTGTATCTGTTGGCCTACAAAATCTGGTTAGAACATTTGGGGGCTTGCCTCATTCAAACCCCATGTTTATATGGATATAATATATAATGATGATATATAAGGTTTGACTGAGGCAAGCCCCCAAATGTTCTAACTAGATTTTGGATATGATGGATGTGTGATGGGTTTTGGATGGCTAGAGTTATTTCTACAAAATTTCTATAAGTTAAAATTGATATATCCTAAATGGTGAAAATGGCCTTCTATTTATAGACTTGGCCAAGGTTAGGGGAGGGGTTGAGGTGTCCCCTATGAGGTGTGCATTGTGATGTGTCCACTATGAAGTGTCCACTAAGGTGACATGCCTCATAAATGGAATTGGGTGAGAGAATAACTCCCCCATCCACATGTCATGATAACCTGGAGGAAAGTCTTCAAATAATATTAATTGCATTTGAATTAGAAATATCTAGATGAGAGGTGGTAAGGCTAGGCTAGTCAAAGTAGACTAGGTGAGGTGGAAAAGCTAGGCTAGTTAAAGTAGAATAGGTGAGGTGGAAGTCTTATATTAAATCATGATTAGATCTAATTAATCATGTGTTTAGCCATAAAGCAAGTTTTTACCAAAAAGGTTAACTTTTTGACCATGGTGGAGAACTCAACCTTAGCTGAGTTGTGGAGGTCACAAGAGGACCTATAGTTAAGAGTAGGAAGGGGCTTAACTAGCCCAAGGGGGTTAAGGGTGATTATTAGTGATTTTGATGAATGAATAGTGGAATAAAGTCAATTTATGCAATTTTTGAGAGTTTTGCAAGTTGATTGGCCGTGAAGATAAGAAGAGGGACAATATGTGACTTTTGGGTGTCTACAGGTAATAACGAGAAGGTTATTTTACTTATCTAAACTTGCATTTATAAATGTCAAATAATTTGAGATACAAACTTAATTAAAAATATACTATGGTTTTAGTTAAATCAAGTAAAAAAAGTGGTGCTTTAACTCAATATTGCAAGGTTTATCGCACAAGGAATAACATAACTACAGATGTTTATTTACTTTATCTTAACTAAACATCAAAAAAAGAAGCTCTAACTAAATATTTCAAACTAAATTTCAATTTATTCAATATTTAGTTTGTCTCTTTGGGATGACACTGAAGAGAACCCGACACTATCTCAGACATGTAGACAAGCTATTACGTTAGTTAAACTCCATACCAGACTTAAATTTAGAAACTATTATGTTATTTTATATTGAATTATCATTGCATTGTCAATCAATTACATTTATCTGTATACTCCAAAAGGGTAGGTGAATTTGAAATTTACACATATCGTCTGAAAGACTGATGTATTATACCATGATTATGAGCTTTTTAAATAAAGTCCATCATGCTATTTGGATAGGTCTCTCTATATATTTGGCATCCATACCTAAACCTGCTATTTCTAAGGATTTATTCCTCATGTCGAAGGTGATGGACAAGGCCTATGCCCAACTAACTATCCTTCTATTATCACTTCCAAAAAATAAGAGCTCAGGGGGTGTCATGGGGTCAGAACAAATTGAATGCATAGTTTCTACTTTGCACACAATTTTTAATTAATCAAGAACAATCTATGCATGCATCCAATATTATAATATACAACATTGAGCAATCAATAACATAACAAGGAATAATCATCTATTGAATCCCACAACTAATTCCATGCACAGGCAGTTTTATAAATGATTTATGACATCTTAATTAAGCTCTTCGTAGCCTAAACAACTATATGGGATGACTAATTCTATTTACTCTGCCCATTTTCCAGCAAGACAATAATTTATAGATAACTTTCAAGTGCACATATAGACACACAATAACCTCATAATTTAGGTTTATTTTAAGTAAATAAATAAATAAGTTCCAACCAAACGAATTCAACCATAAACATATTCAAGCATAACATATTTCATACATTCACACATTAATTTTAGAAACCCTGACTTGGTTCTCTAGAGTTAAAAAATTCTACAATTCTTCTTTACCAGACAAACTTACTTCTCAAATTAGATGCAATCCGAATCTTGACTTCTCAGACCCAATAATACTATATGTAAGAAACTACAACCACACTAGCTTTATACATAAAACATAACAGAGAATGGTAACACCTAGATAATCATGCATATTACCAACTTTCTTCCTTAAACTTTTCCAGGTGGAGCCAGATTTATATGTTTATGAAAGTATCCATTATATATGTACATTTTCTTTTTATATATAAAGTTCATTTTTATGAATATTATATAATTATATTTGTATTTATTTTATTTTATTAAAATTCATACACATATTTATTATTATTATTATTTTACTTTTATTTTTATTTTTATTTTACCTTATATTAACATTAATTGAATATCAAAAATCAAGCATAAAAACAATACCATATAAATGTATTCGGAGATAGGAAAAATATAACACACAATCAAACAACCAAGGGACATGCAAAATATAGTCAAATAGTTAGTATGCTCCTACATGAATGCATTTTTTATGGGCTTCCATGTACCTATGAGTCGTGGTGCAGTTTCACACCTCCATCATACTCCTCCTTACCTCTTGCAAATACCCCTGATCTGCCCACCTGAAGAAGGTTACCTAGTCCTTTGTGATCCATATTTACTCTGTTAGCTTGAAGAAGGGTACCCTATCCTACATCCACAAATCCATCAACAGTACCACATCCTAGGAGTAAAATAAACATATAATAGTTATTCTAGTGGGCCCGTTACACTATTACATTCATATTTCAGTATATGGTTGAATGTTATGGTATATTATTAAGCCTTGATAAATACATATTAGTTGTCTCATATTATATTTGTTACAATATTATTATTTGGATTCATTATATTACAACTTTATTATATTCGATATTGTGGTGATTTACATTAAGTATTAAATCTTCAAAAACTAACAAGAATACAACACACTATGCATGGATGGATGATGTGCTTTTAAAAAAGGATACAGTGAGGCCCTACTAAGATGCATGAAGGGGGAAAAGAAAAATTCTACAATAAAAGAGAAGCACAATGAAGAATGGAATTATTTGACACCAACTACAACACATAAGATCTTGGGGGTAGGATATTATTGGCCATCATCTTCTTTGATTACATCCAATCAATTAAGAATTTTAAATTCTATTATGCATTCATGGGAAGGAGGAAGAAGTAACCAATGTTGTTAAATCCTATCATAGTCATTGAAATATTCCAATAATGGGCCTTGACTTTATTGGCAAGATCAATCATGTATCTATTATAGGACACAAATGGATGTTATGCAACTAACTAATTCACCAAATGGGTTGGTGCAATGCTAGTCAAGTTAACTAATAAAGAAATGGTTATTCAACTTTTGGTAGATATCATCACTAGATTTGAGACCCTTTCCACTATAATCATTAATAATTCTACTTCATTCACATGTTGGAAGGTGATAAATTTTGCATTATAATATTTTTATATTCTTAAATAATCCTCCAATTACTATTCTTAGGTCAATGTCCTAGTAGAATTAAACAACAAGAACATCATGAGGATCCTGAAAAGATAATAGAAAAATCGTAGAGGGATTGGCATACCAGGATACAAAAATCACTATGGCTAGAGTGTGTAACACCTAAAGCTTCCATGAGATCATATTCTTGCAACTTGGTTTTTGTAAATAAGTAAGTGGTGTTAGTCAATTTATAACTCCCTTCTCCCTAAATATCATAGTGATTAAACCTTGAGGACACTGATATGGAGTGAATGCAATTCAATTAAATATATTATTGGATATAGAAGAATTAAAAATGCATTCAAGAAGATGATCCGACATTATAAGGTGGTTAAATGATGGTTTAACAAATGAGTCACTAAAATTAATTATAAGGCAACTTGGCGTTAGAATGCAATAAGGATAAAGCTAAACTAGGAGACTATAAAATGTGATTATCTTTGAAATGGAACATACCAAATTCTCCAAATCATAAGTTCAAATACATGAAAGCTTGCAACAATAAATAGAAAATCAATATTAATTTTAGTGAATGGATAGCATCTCATATGAAAGAAAATCTAAATAAATATAAATATGTACATAACCTCTTAATTTTATATTTTTCTTGACTATTATTTCCCCTATTTTCATATCCCTTTCTCTAACAAATTTCCTTTCTCCTTCTTTCCAACTCTCTCTTCCTCTCATTACATATTATTTCTTCACCCTCTTATTCATGTTATTATTTTATTTTTTAAAATAGGCAAGTGTGGGTAACAAGCTAACCATTCACTTCATTAGGTGAAAATCACTTATTGTCAGCTAGCATAACAAGTGAATTGGCTTAGTAGGTTAATCAACCCATTTTTGGGCTGACCTATGTTCTCAACATTATTAAAGTTGGCATGGGTATAAAACCCTCTTAGATCCCTCCCATATAATTAATCTATAAACTAAGTCCATAGAGCATCAAACATCATCCTCACACTTTTATTTAAGATCCATATGACCCTATGCACATCTAAACCACTCAAAATCCCCATTGACCATCTAAATGTGACTAATCAAAAGGGAAAAACTCCAAAAATAATATTTTTTATCACACCTATTACTTAAGTAAAAAGTGTAGAACTTTAAGTGGGAACTTTACTCAACAAATCCTACATAATAAAATTAAGGATTGATTCACAAGCATAGACCTTGACCAAGCCAATTGACCCCATTTGTTACATCATGCCAAATGACCTCCTACTTAGGAGAAAGTCATGCATGCACTACTAATTGACTGGGTAGAACCCATTAAGGGCTCCTTGCCAATCCAACCATCCAAAGGTAAATCCTTTTAATGATTTCCTTTAGGAGCAAATTACTTCAAGACAAGCAAAACAACTACCCAAAAAAGTGGTGTGTCTAGAACAAACTTTTTGCCCAAGTGCTCACAAGCAATTTTCTAGTATTTTTGAATGGATTACTTCATTTGACAATCTTCCAAACCTTTTAAGAAAATTTTGGCCAAGAAATTCCTAACCAACGATTCGCTATATGTTTCCCAAGTGATTCACTCTAATATTAAGAAAATATTCACACTTTTGAGTAAGTGAATCACTCCATATCCTAAGTGAATTACTATTTGGCCAAATAATTTTCAAATTTTTCTTCATTCATCCAAACTTAGCCATATTTTGCTTTTTACATCATCAAAACCACTTCTACACCCACATGCCCATAAGTGTCTAAGGCAAAGCCTATGACCCCACCCACCACCATTGTTGTTCCTCCAATGTTAATGCCAATGGCATCAATACAAACATTAATAGATTATGCAAGGAGAGAAGGATAAGAAGAATCTAAATGGAAATAATCCCACTCCTCCTTCCCATAGACCAAAATATCTCTTTGATGGCCCTTATAGGAGAGTAGAAGAAGGGAAGTACAAACACTACATAGATGAATTGAGAAAAGAGACCCTAAGAGGGTTCAACCTTAGGATAAAAATGAACTCATAGAGCACAAATTGAGTATGGATCTTGGGGATTACAATGAACTTGATACCCTATGTTTGGAACTATACATAGCTTATGGAAGAATGTACCAAAAGGTGTAATTTCAATACAAAAATCATCAACCCTCATCAATGGATAAAAGAGTCTTTCTACATTTAGGAAGATGACATTAGGAAGATGCTCAATGCAATGGACCATTATCCATATGGGTTATCTAAAATCCTATGGCTCAAAAGTATTATTATTACAAATTTGACCAATATTATTGGTAGTTTTTTTAATCCTTCATCCTAAAGACCCTAACAAAGACCTTAACTTTAACATCCCACTAGAGTTAGAATGGTTTTAAAATGACTTCTAACTAGTTTATCTAGAATTTCAATGGTTTTAGGGTAGAAAATTGACATTAATATTTATGCATAACATGTAACTCTCCTCCATGTAGTCAATAATTACCTAGGTTATTCACAAATTATCGATTGTGCAAGGTACATTGTAGACTAAATGCACCACCAACTAGAGGAATTCAAATATGAAAAAAGGTTCAATACACCTCGTACTTGGTCTAGCTCATATTATACTAGAAGAAAATTTGGTTTTCCTTCTTTAGGTGGATTATATTAGACCAGATGGAAAACCATTATCAGTAGTGGACTAAACAAATCTACCTTACTAAGAAGCAAGAAAAAATATTATTATTTATATATTGCAATAACAAATGTAAACATTGAAAAACTAAATAGAAAGATGTCAAAACTCTTAGATGATAATGAGGTGGCAAAACTATTTATTTTTTTAGCATTCTAACATTTTTCTAGTCTATTTTTTATTAAATTAATATAGTATGTGCCAAGAATTAATCATTATTTATGTTAATATTAATTTTGAATGAAGTAAATAAAATAAGATATTTTCTTTAGCTATTTTGAATTGGTTTTTGTGTGTTTTAAGGACTAATTGCATGGTTTATTCTTATTAAAGGATAAAATAAAATAATTTTCTAGTTAAAAAATTTGCCATACCTAAGCTATGCAAATTAGATTAATCTAGTACCAACTTTGCACCAGAATAATCTATGAGCCACCTAGAAGCCATAATAGCCTAAACATAATAAAAATAGGGCATGGGTATTTCACCAAAATAATAGGACATGGAGCACTTTAGATGGGAAGAAAAGACAAACTACATGGTCAACTCACCTTAGAAGCTAATTATCAAAGCTATTTGATATTGACTAATAGCATTAGTACAAATTTGTGACTATGCATAGGAATATGGGTGTTAACATATCGACTATTCTAGAGCTATTGTTGTTCTTTTGGATTAGAATAAAATGCAACCACATGATGACAAGGAGCCTAAAGCATGCAAATCAGAGCTAGGGAACATGTTGGAGATTTCATATTTGTTTCAAACTAG
Source organism: Wollemia nobilis (assembly GCA_028583015.1). NCBI lineage: Eukaryota > Viridiplantae > Streptophyta > Pinopsida > Araucariales > Araucariaceae > Wollemia > Wollemia nobilis. The sequence continues at coordinate 17,725,812 of JAQPPZ010016895.1, forward strand.
TTAATAACCAACATGATTATAGAAATAGGGAAGATTTATCCAACCCAATGGATTTCTATAATATGATTGGTTAGATTTATCATGCATGCTTATGTATTAAATTAAAAGATATATCACTACCTAAAATAAACCTTGTTAATAGGTTAAATAGTTAGACACTCAACTATAAATAATATTGTATGCCTATTGGGAAAAGTTAATAGTTAGAATGAAGTTTGAATGAAATATGGAGTAATTTAACATTTAGCACACTATATTAAATATGAATTATTTTATTTTATTGCATATGATATTTTAACGTTTTTAGACTAGTTTTCTACTAAAATATTTTGCCTCCCACTGAACCCCGAAACAAGGGACCACTCTATGGAATAGTGGAAATATCATTAGTGTAGTTGCATTTTTTGGATTACTTTGTTTTTTGCTATTTATTGCAGCAAATAGAATAGCATAGTCAAAGTTTATGAGTTTTATTTCATTTTTAGTTTGTTCTAGTTAATATCTATTTTCAATATGGTGTATTTTTCTTTATTTTTTGTAAATGTGCATTGTTATTCCCATTTAATTTATGCAATATGATTTTTGTTCATTCTTGTTTTATTCTAGTAATGAATTATATTTTATTTTAGTAGTGAGTTGTGTTTTATTCTAGTTTGGATTAGCTTAGTTCTTTTCAATTAAGTATGAGTTGTTGCTTGATTTATTTTTGCATTTAGATTATAATTAAAACTAGGATTTATTTTAGTAACAATTTGTGAAATCGATTCACTAGAATACATTTATATTATAATTAAAACTAAGATTCCTGAAGACATTAGAATTCTAGAAAAATTACAATCATCAACTTCAAGAAGTGTCAGATTCCTTGAGTTAGAATCACAAGAAGAAAAAACGGGTTGTTCAACACCACCTACTTCTGAAAATCTATACCATCAAGATAATGTTTAAATATTTATAATTTTTTAGAATAAATGATGGAATAAATATAGGATAACATAAACAGATACAGTAATGTGCTCCATCTTGGTGAAACTATCACCCTTGCTAGGCCCATTCATTAAAATCCTGACCAAGATGCTCCCATGAAGGTTATCTCACCTTCTATATTACCAAATTTTAGAGGATTTGCTTTTGAGAATTCTAATCATTTTTTATTTGAGTTCAAAGTATTATGTCAAACTTATGATTGTACAAACAACAATAAAAAACTCAAACTATTTTATTCTACTCTAAAAGGCTTTGTAATGCAATGTTTTATGAGTTTGGAACTTGATTCAATCTGAACCAGGGATGAAATAGAAAGAGATTTCTTGAAAAATATCAAGAATATTATAGAATAAAGAATTGAAAGGACAAACTATTCAAGATGAAACTTTGGAAGATTATTTGAATAGATTTTCCTTTATTCATAAGAGATGTGGAGATGTATATGCTAAACTAAGTAAAATTGTATTCTTGATAGGATTGCAAGAAGAATTAAGAGAATTATTGGATCTTATAGGAAAATAAGATGTAAATAAACTTGAATTTCAAGAAATCATTAAACTTTGTAAGAATTATTCTTGTACAAGATAAAGAATATGTAAACTTGGTAACAATGGAAATGACATGAAATAATTAATGGAAGAGTTTGTTAATTTAAAAACTGATATTTTAGTGAATTTTAATACAACATTAGATTAAATGAATGCAAATAATAGGTCTATTAAACCTTTAGTTGTCTAATGTTCAAGATGTAAGAAGAAGCATGCTCTTCATGAATATCCTTTGAATAAGAATTCTATATCTGCTATATGTAGTATCTATGAAAAGGGAAATACTCTAGACCAATGTCATTTGTTACCTAGATTAAAAATTTCATGGAAAGAAAACTTAACCTTTTAGAACATAGATAAGGGGGTAATTTTTCTCGATATCCATACCAAAATGCTTCTTGAATTCCTATGAAATGGAGAACCAATCCTTGGTCCATTCTAGAACCTTCTCAACAACCATGGGATCAATAACCATAGGTATCATCTCAAGAATGGTCTCAACCTTCATGGATAAATCAACATTGAAATCAACAAAATCCACCATGGTTACCTCCATAAATACAAGATCACCAATGCATAGAATGGCACCAACTATACTAGGGGTAATGTCGATATCAAAATCAACAACAAGGTTTGTTACCTACACCTGACCATAAGTTTCCTCAAGGACAACAACAAAAAAAATAGGTAAAACAACCTCCACTTTTGGATCAACCTATGGCCAACCCTAATAATACTATATAGGTAGCCCCTAACTATATGGTTGAATCAAAAGATACAACCATGCTTAATATCATTGATTATGACAATATTCAATTACATTTAGGAAAACCACTTCTTGACCCTGCACAACATATCATTGTAGAAATAGGATTTGATGAGAATAATCAAGAAGAACCACATACACCTAAGAAACAATGACAAGAAAAAGAAACTTCTCATCAAAACAATTCTTCCCCTTCATTAGAGAAAGTACCTTATCTTGAATGATTCAAAATAATAGAAATAATTTCTTTAGAATTTGAGTTCGTAAAGGAGTTAAAATGTTTAAATATTACAATTCCTTTACTATGAGTTATTAAAGATATACCTATGATTAACAAGACTATTCAGTAAATGTATATTAAGAAATAAGGAAGAAAAAAGAAAGCATATCCCAAAACCATACAAGTGGATGCAAAATTGGTAGACCTCCTTGTAGTAAAACTTGTTCCATCAAAGTATGGAGATCCAAGAAGCTCGATAGTCACAATAAACATAGGATCACTTTAGATATCTAATATTTTGATTGACCTAGGCTCTATAATTAATGTTATGACGAAGGATACAATGAAAAAGTTATAATTAAAAAATCTAAATCCTATGTCTACAATATTGGAAATGGGTGACAAATTAGTCACCAAACCAAAAGGAATAACAAAAATATTCATGTAATAGTTTTATCATGGGAAAATCTATTCATTAGTATTACAACCTCGAACTACTATGAATAGTTACCCAATAATTTTTGGAATGCCTTGGTTTGCTACAAATTTTTTTATTGATTTTAAGTCAAAAGATATGACCAATTCTAATGGAATTGATTCAAAGAAAATTTCTTTATATCCTCATGCCAAACCTTCAATCAAATTTTTTGATAACTTATGGTTTTCTTAATCGGATAAGAAATATGAAGAGAACATTTCAACCTTGGCCACCATAGTTGTAAAAGATCATGCAAAGGAATTGGACCCATTAGAAAGAGTTATATTTGAGGAATGAGATTGTTCTACTCAATAAATTATACGACTTAGGACTTGAATATGAATCAGTTATCGTTCAACAATTACTATGGAAGGATGAAGAACAAAAGTTTGAGTATTTGTCACCCATCCCAATACAACTCTTTTAATTTGCCACATAGATAACATCATCAACTCCTCACATCATTTCATTGCCCTATATCAAATTTAATCCTTTTAGGGATTACTTTTGTTAAAGAAACTAGAATCTTCCTTTCTCATTTTCCACACCATTGCCCCATCAACTCTCTAGTTAGTAACTTAAAAGGAATCAATATAGTACATCCATGTAAAAAATAAATTGAGATACAATTAGAATTTTTTTTAATATGAATAGTTTGTGTAGACACTAAAATCATATCAATCCAATTAGGTGACCACAAGCATTGGCTAATTGGCATCATATGGCCCCCTTGGAAAACCCTCAGAGGTTTTACAGTGGTCCTAACCACTCTAGGAATGCTCTACCCCACTTTTGGGAGGTTTTGGGCTACATAGGCATGACCCTACCACCCTGGTATGGTCATAATTCATGGTTGTCCCACCTAGGGATGGTGGTAAAGTGACCGTCCCTGGGTGGGACAACCATAAGGTTTAACTCCCAAAAAGTCAAATTTGGACAAATGGCACCCAAAAACTACCATTTATCCTACCTATGATAATATGCATGACCTGAGGATATAGAATCCTTATGACATGTTGTAGAATGGAGGTCAAAATGGGAGATTCTCTTTCCCTTCCAATGCATGCTCAGTTTTAGACAAGTGGTACCTCTTGCCCTACATGCCCTTGCATGCCCATTTGCCCAAAGGCTCCCTTTGGATATAAATTGGATCTATTTTCCACACAAAATATAGAGAGTAATTTTGAGACATAGCGACGAAGTGCTGCCAAGATTTCCCCTCACCCTTGTGTCTTTTTCCTTGGAATATCTACGTAGCGAAGGAGTTTTACGAGTGATTCAAGAGGTGCAATTTGTTTGAAAAACTGAATAATCTGAGTGAATTTCACCACAAAATTTAATGACAAAACTGTTAAGGAGTTTCTTAACCAATTCACAGAGGAATTGATGGTAAAATAAGAGTAGAATTGGTGGTCGCCCCACCCGAGGATGGTCCCCAATCTGTGATAGTCACCACCATCCCTGCAATATATGGTGATAGATATGTTAATTATTTCTTTAATATTTTTTATAGTCATATTATAGGATAGTATATTAACCTCTTATCCAAATTTTATACAATTTGGATTTATATTGAGTGAGATATTATATTTTTAAGTTTTTGTAGGCTTTTGGGGACCATATGAATATGCACATGAAACTATGGTAGATTTTGAAAATATAACAATATGGGTCCTATTAAAATATAATTGTATACATAATTTCCAATTTTCATTTGATTTGGATGTGTTTTGGTCCATAAATTGCTTTTTTTGAATTTTGTAGGCTTCGTAGGTGCACTGCAAATGCGACACCGATTCATGGGCAATTTTTGTTCTATTTTTAATTAGATCTTATCAAAATAATATATTATGAATATCCTTACAATTTAAGATTATTTAGAGTTGTTTTAGATAGGTGTATTGCATATTTACCTTTTCTAGCTTATAGTTGCATGTATGGTTTTTTCATGTTTCACATTCTACGCACTTGCTATTTGAAAAATCTAGTTTCCTTGTGTGCAGGTGAAGTTTTTACAGTGCATTAGGAAGGAGTACAAGATTATAACAGTGAATAATGAAGTGACGACATCATAGGTTCACCCACCTCAATTGTGGGTACGAGGAAGAAAATTGGAAGTGCACGCGAGCTTGTTTGAAAGGACTTGATCCTTGGGCACCCATTTTTGTAAACAAGTGTATCAAACTAAGAGCCCTCAAGGGTACACCAAAAAACACATAGGGAAAATCATCCATCCATAAACATAAATTCCATAGACCTCTTCAAGCCCCTATGAGATCCTAATAACCCATCGAAGCCATTGCACCTTGACTTGAGGGAAATTGACTTCGATCGGGGAGATTCTCCCCCATCAGCTTCTGAGTACTGGCCTTGTGATGAGATGTTATAGCCATTTCATTTTTATACAAGGCCTACTCATGATGTCTTTAAAGCTGAGGAGGATCCTGAGGTTCCAATTATTGATCTAAACCCAACAGATGACATTTACCTAATCCCTACTCCCCACCAATTGGAGGAGGGGTTGCATATGTCAATCGATCCAATGATTGATAAATATATCAACTCCAATCTTGAGAATCCAAAATATATCAATTTAGGAGAAAGCTTATCCCTTGCAGAGCAAGCCGATTACATAGCCCTTATCATAGATAAGTAGGAGGCTTTTGTATGGTCCTACAAAGACATGTCAGGACTGGATCCCAATCTAGTCATGCACAATATGATGCTTGACCCCCAGACCAAGCTGATTAAGAAAAAGCTAAGAAATATGCATTTTACAATAGCCTTAATGGTTAAATATGAGCTACAAAAGCTTTTGGATGCCAATTTTATCATTTTCATAGACTATCCACCATGGTTGTCCAACATGGTTCCCATCAAGAAACCCGATGGGAGGATTCACATTTGCATGACTTTCGAGACCTGAATAAAGTGAGTCCTAAGGATGATTTTCCTTTTTCAAGAATTTATGCCCTAGTAGATACCACAACGGGCCATGAAATGTTATCCCTCATATATGTTTTCTCTAGATATAACCATATTTGTATCAATCTGAAAGACCAGCTCAAAACAGAATTCACAATGACTTGGAGGACATTTTACTATAAGGTCATGCTTTTGGCATTAAAAATGCTGGTGCTACCTACCAGCATGCCATGACATACATGTTCCATAATTATATGCATAATATTTTGGAATATTACATGAATGAATTTACTGGTCAAATCACTATTATGCCATGAGCATCTCGATGTTTTGTGCAAAGTCCTCGATAATCTTATTGAGCATAATGTGAGACTGAACCCCAAGAAGTGCATCTTCAGCATCACATATAGTAAGCTCTTGGGATTCATCATCTCTAAAAAAGGCATCGAAGTGGACCCCAACAATATCAAGGTAATCCTTGAGATGCCTCCTTTGACTACCATTAAGTGGCTCCGAAGCCTACAGGGTAAGGTCACGTTCATCAAGTGCTTCATAGCGTAATTGTTGGACAAATGTCGATCCATGAACAATATACTACACAAGGGGTTGCATTCCATTAGTATGACGAGTTTCCAGCTACCTTTGACAAAATCAAACAATATCTAGCTTCACCACTAGTATTGGATCCACAAGACTAGGAGTGTCATTTCACTTATACATCTCAGCCACTGAGATTGAATTTTGCACCATGTTATCCCAAAAAAATGAATTGCATAAGGAACAAGCTACTTACTATCATAGCCGCACCTTGGTCAACTACGAAATCAAGTATGCATACATTGAAAAGTTATGCCTAGCGATGGTTTTCACCACCAAGAAGCTACACCATTACATTCTTAGTCATACCACATATGTTGTATCAAAAGAGAATCCATTGCGATACATGATGAGTCGCACTTATCACAATAGGTGCACGGTGAAATGGATCATGTTATTGATGGAGTTTGACCTAGAATTTATCAGATAAAATCAATTGAGGCTCAGGTCATAATTGATCAACTCGCAGAGGCTCCTCTTCAGGATGATCAGCCTCTTATCTTGGAGCTTCCCAAAAATGGAGTCTTCCAAATATCAGAATCACCTAATACTAAAGAGCCTATGTCACAGGTTGATATGACTCTATTCTTTGATGGCTCCAAGTGCAAGCAAGGGGGTGGCATAGGGATCATATTTTTCACACCTTAAGGGGCTCCTATATCCATATCTTTCAAACTCAATTTCCTATACACTGAAAACAATGTCGAGTACGAAACCTTGCTCATAGGTCTTCAAACAGTTGTCGCTATGAAAATACCCAAGGTCAACATTTTTGGTGACTCCTTTCTCATCGTAAACTAGGTCAAAGGGATTTACCAATGCAAGTGTCTAGTTATACAAGCCTATAAATCCCTTGTGGATAAACTCATGGAAAAGTTTGAATGGTATGATATCGATGCACTACCTAACTCATCTAATAATTTTGTGAATACAATGGCCTCCCTATGGATGATATGACAACCATTCAGCTTAAAACACTATCACAATCTGTGTTTGAGCATGAGAGCACTCAGTCCATGCCAAAAGTCTACCTTATTTAGATTAAACCTCATAAAGATAGGTTCTCACAAATTCATGAGCACTTGAATCATGCTGCCTAGGGGACTCTATCTCCTAAAACCCCTTTTGATAGCAGTACAATTCTATTCTTACAAGTTCTTTTCCAATCAGCATTCACTCAGGATGAACTTCAAAAGGGATAGGCAATTCATGCAATTGAGGATTCCTCACAATAGGACCGGTCTTTCCAAATCAAGGAGTACCTAAATCTTGGTAATCTCCCTTCTGGGTTGTCGCATGCCACCAAAAGTACATTTAAAAAAATAGCGATAAAGTATGTCTTGCTAGGAGACATTTTTGTATTATCGAAGCTATGAAGGTATCCTCCTTCATTGCTTAGAGCATCAAGAGTCATTTTGGGTAATCTCCCAAGCACATGATGGTACATGCAGTGGCCATTTTAGTGGCATGGCTATCTCTAAGTGCATTATTCACTAAGTAATATTGTTGCACTTATATTAAGAAGTGCATAAAATGTCAATACCATGCTAATTTGACACATGTACCTTCTCAGGCCTTACAATTGATTCAGTTGGATTGGTTGTTCTCGCAATGGGGGTTTGATTTAATTGAGAAAATATCACCTACCTCCTTGGGTCGTCACACATTTATCATCATGGCTACCAAGTATTTCACAAAATGGGTGGAAACAATTCCCCTTACCACCATGACAGGACCCTGCATAACGGAGTTCATATTGCACAATATCATTTTTCATTTTGGTATTCCATCCAAGATAATTTCTGATAATGGGACATCGTTAAAGAACAAATATGTGCATGCATTGATATAAAAGTATAATATCTAGCATATATTTTTTATGCCCTATTATATGCAAGCAAACAAGCAAGCAAAGGCATCAAACAAAACATTGATTGTCATTTTAAAGAAAATAGTTAAAAAAATCACACCGATTGGCACATGCAAATGACCCTTGCTCTATGGGCCTATCGTGTTTATCAAGAGTGACTTAAGAGAGCCTAAAATATGAAATTCCATCCTAGAGGCTTTCAAGTTGGGGACCTTGTTCTACAAGAGAACTAGCAAAATTCTAATTTTTCATCCCATCTATGGGACAAGTTTATGGTAAACTGATTAGGTCCTTTCGTCATCACTAGTTAGATTGGACCCAAAAATTACCACCTAGCATCCCTTGAAGTAATTGAGGATCCTAAAACTTTGAATATCCTTCATGTATGGCCTTTCCATGCCTAGAGTGCTCTAGGTCACCCCAAAATGCTCCAAGGGTACCTACATACCGCTTGGTCAACCCAAAATGCTCCTAGGCGGTCTATGACCATCTAGGTCACCCCAAAATGCTCCAAGAGTACCTACATATCACTTGGTCAACCCAAAACACTCCTAAGCAGTCTATGACCATATAGGTCACCCCAAAATACTCCAAGGGTGCCTACGTACCTCTTGGTCAACCCAAAATGCTCCTAGGTGGTCTATGACCATCTAGGTCATCCCAAAATGCTCCAAGGGTATCTACGTATAGCTTGGTCAATAAAAAATTCTCCTAGGTAGTCTATGATCATATAGGTAATCCCAAAATGCTCCAAGGGTACCTACATATGGCTTGGTCAACCAAAAATGCTCCTAGATTATCTATGACCATCTAGGTCACCCCAAAATGCTCCAAGGGTACCTACATACCACTTGGTCAACCCAAAATACTCTTAGGTGGTCTATGATTGTCTAGGTCACCCCAAAATGCTCCAAGGGTACCTACATACCACTTGGTCAACCCAAAAATCTTCTAGGTGATCTATTACTGTCTAGGTCACCCCAAAATGCTCCAAGAGTATCTATGTACCACTTGGTCAACCCAAAATGCTCCTAAGAAGTCTATGATCATCTAGGTCACCCCAAAATGCTCCAAGGGTACCAACATACCGCTTGGTCAACCTAAAATTCTCCTATGTGGTCTATGACCATCTAGGTCACCCCAAAATGCTCCAAGGGTATCTACGTACTCGCTTGGTCAACCTAAAATACTCCTAGGTGGTCTACGATTGACTAAGTCACCCCAAAATGCTCCAAGGGTATCTCCAAACTTCTTGATCAACCCAAAAAACTCCTAGGTGGTCTATGACCATCTAGGTCACCCCAAAAATCTCCAAGGGTATATCTAAACCACTTGGTCAACACAAAATGCTCCAAGGATATCTCCAAACTACTTAGTCAACCCAAAAAGGTCCAAGGGTATCTCCAAAATGCTTGGTCAACCCAACATGCTCCTAGGTGGCCATCTAGGTCACCCAAAAATGCTCTTAGGTGGTCTATGACCATCTAGGTCACCCCAAAATACTCCTAGGTGGTCTATGACCATCTAGGTCACCCCAAAATGCTCCTAGGTAGTCTATGACCATCTAGGTCACCCCAAAATTCTCCTAGGTGATCTACGACTATCTAGGTCACCCTAAAATGATCCTAGGTAGTCTATGATCATCTAGGTCACCCCAAAACACCCTAAATGTGTCTATAAGCCCTTTTATCACCCCAAAAGCCCCAATGGAATCTGTTACACCCATTGGTTAAGTTTTATATACATATATATCTATCAAAATCCAAAACGTCATCAAAACATCAAAAATACAAAAATATTGCATCACATCAAATTGCATACCATTGCATTATATCATCACTTTCATTAGGCATAGTCATCATTAAACTTTGCATTTTATAGTTTCTCATACATGTTTAGCACTGATACTATAAACTAGTCATCATTCAAAATCAATGTTGTTCAAGTCATCATTCACATCATTTCATATTCTACTTATTATTTCCACCTACATTTTCCACTTTTCATATTTGTGTCCATTCCCTTCACCTAGGCATTTGTTCTAGAATTTCTTTAGGGTTTTTGTTCACTCAGCCATCTCTAGTTTTCTTTTCATATTTTGTAGAGAGCTATCCTAATTTTTAGGAGGTAGAGTCTTGCTTAGATTGTACCTTGTATACATCAAAATCCCAACATATTTTCACACTAATAAATCTAATTTTTGCACAAGGAAAGATGAAACCTACAAAGTGGTCTAGGTTACCTTAAGTAAAAATCTTATCTCGCTCATCCCCCTGTGTGAATGGTTCAAGAATGCTAAGAATTGACAAAAGGACAAGCTCCTCCTCACCCAATTCCCAAAAATAAATAGTGGTTTTCACCACTATCAATAAGAAAAATCCCAAAAAGCAAAAATCAAAAGAAAAATAAATAGTGGTTTTCACCACTGCACAAATCCCTTGCTCAAGGAAAACAAAATACAAAATAAACAGTAATTTTCATCACTAAGCATGAGCAAGTATCCCTGAAATCAAATAAAAGAAAATAAGGGAGATTTGAACTTGAATCCCTAGAATTCTCAGCATTTGACAAACCATTAGGTGATCCTCATTACAGGTTAGGTGGCATCAAGCCTGCCTGGCAATGGTGGTATCCTTATGCATGACGATATATCTATCACATTAGCTTCTTGCATGTGTGCAGACCAATGTTTGCATGTGGATGAGCTAGCTTTTGGTAGCCTATACTACCTAGTGGTCTAATCCAACTACGTACAAAACCTAGGATCGTGATACTCATAGGGTGATCTTCAGTATAGATGGGCTGCATCAATCCTGTTTGGAACTAGGGTAATCTTATGTGTATTACCAAAATGAACTCACTTGCACACACAGGGATATTGAGTATCTGGGTCATCCTAGCAGATTCATACCTTGTCAAAAAGTCTTGCATGGTTAGTATATAACTTTTGACCAATCGACTAGAGTGTTTGAGTCTCATGAAAACCTCAAAGACATCCTACAACATCCTACTATTCATTCCATTTTATCACATTTACATCAGTTTACCATTTTATCACAAATCCATTACATAGTCTCATGACAACATTACACATGAATTGATGAATTCTATACAATCTATGGTGCTAACATAGTATGTCATATAGTATCCACATTTCATCATCTAGATCAATAAATCATCCATCTCATTATACATCCATGCATATACATATCATCAAATCAAATCAAATTACAACATATGCATACATGATAAGCATCCATCACCATATCATAAAGCAAATAAATACATTGCATACATCTCATAAAGCAATAAGGAAACACATGATGAAAAATACAGATAAGCTCATATATATATATATATGTGTGTGTGTGTGTGTGTGTGTGTGTATGGGGTAAAAAGATACATCATAATCCTCGAGCTGCTCATAGGCTACAATAAAGTGGGTCCTCCGACCTCACACTACCAAAAATCCAAAATACAAAAAGAGCCATCAGAGTCTCAATAACCATGGTCACACAGGACCGGTACTATGACTCTCACCCCTACCCTCAAGTTGAGCCCACCAAGAACTCTCTAACCTGCCACCACCTACATTTTTTCCCTTTGTGTAGAACCAGGCGCTTCCATCCTAGCGAAATATTTTTCTACACCACTCCATTGACTCTGGTATGACCCACTAGAATATGGATGGACTGGTATGCACCCCCTAAGGTGCACTACCTCATCCTCCAACTCATCAATATAGGTCCACTCCTATCGATATCTCACCTGGTAGGTATCCACTAAGCCTTGGAGCTATGCCACCTCCTCCCATAGCCTAGCCATCTCCCCACTTCTAGGTCCCTCCCGACTAGGGCTCTGGGATCTCATTTGTGCTTGTAGAATCGCTATCTCTACCTGGGCATCCTGTACCTATGTCCAAAGGAGATCTCTCTCCTACCTGACCCTAATCAGCTCCTCCTACAACTCTATATCTATGTCACCCCAGGTGACCTGCTGTACCTACACCCCCTCATCCCTAGTGTCATCATCCCCAAATTCACCCTGATCTCCTAAGTCTAGGAGGTCTACCTACTCATCAACCATGTGACCAAACCCATGTCACTCACCTGCCTCCCCCTGGCCCTCCCCAAGAGAGTCCTACTGATACACCGCTGCTACCTCTACTACATCTCCCCTAATGGTCCCTCCCCCCACCATTGGTGCATCACCCACCAAGAGTCATACTCCTCTATAGTCCTAGCATCATCCAAGTCTAGAATGTCTACTACAGGATCTGCATCCTCCCTAACTACCTCCACTAATGGCCACCTTAATGTCCTCTCATCCCTGTAGTGCTGGTAGACCATTGGATCAGTGGGAAACCCCTGTAATAGCCCAAACTATCGTATAACCTAAGCATAAGGGAATAACTCCCACTTTATCCCATGTCAACCAACCAACAATCTACGTCACCTCACCCGATGGAGCTACCCCTCAGCAACAGACCATTTGGGTAATCCCTGTAAGATCTCCAGTATACATCTGCTACTCTGAGTCCTTTGAAATATTGGACATAATAACCCATGTCACCCGCCCAATATTGACTATACCCTACCTCTTGAGCTTGTTGCCATATAATCTCATATCCAATCTCTCAATTTGCTAGTTGTGCCTATGATGTCCAAGGTAATCCTATGGTCGATCCACAACTATGTGCTACCACACCCACACCTATAGTATAAATCTACATCCCAAGCTATTCGACCCTTGAGAGTAGATTTTACAACTCATAGTATAGCTATGCTAGTAGTGTCATACCCCATGCCATCACTAGTGGCTGCTCCACAATGCACCCTACTAGAGTAAACACTAACTCCAGAAGGTTCTAGGGAAACCTGACACTCGATGAGTTTGGTAGTAGCATATTCAAGATCAATATCATTAGCAAAATATGCCTCACACCCAATACCCTAGCCTCATACCAATACCCCACCAATATGCCTCCACTGAGAGAGTCCCCTATCACCTCCTTCGTGGCCCTACCAAAGTACCTCTCCATCATTACATCTCTCCAATCATGGTGAGTAGACACGATCGACCACACCTCTATAATAATATGTAATATCTAATAGATGTCCTCCAATTTCACCATCATCTCCCCTATCAATAGGTGGAAGGTGTTGGTGCATGGATCCCACAAGTCAATAAGTGTAGTCAAGTAGGCACGATCGCCCACCATGGGCTCTAATCGCATCACATGCTTGAGGCCAATGGCATCAAGCCATTCCCAGTATACCTTAGTCAATAAGTCTCTCATGGTCTCAAATAGAGTTGAAACTTGATACCGACTCTTAACCACCTAGAAGATAGGTCGGTCAATAATAAGCATCAAACAGGCTTCAAAATGACCCAAAAATACCCAAAAAAGACCAAAAATGGCCCCTTTTTTAGGCCAGTTTGTGACCGTCCCACCCAGGTACGACCCCAAAATCTATGACCATGCCACCTAGAAACAACCACCAAACATCCTAGGCTGGCCGTCCCACCCAGGTACGACCCCAAAATCTATGACCATGCCACATAGAAACAACCACCAAACATCCTAGGCTGGCCGTCCCACCCAGGGATGGCCCCCAAATTGGGCCAAAATGGGCCTTTTAGGCCACCAAAAATAGCAAAAATTAAGCAATAAAAAAGCCCTAAAAAGCAATAAAATTGCATAAAAACACAAAAAAAAGTATAAAAAATTGTAGGGCATCCCTAATTAGGTTCAATTACTGAGTATTTAGTGTGCTCTACCAAAAATAAAAAACAAGCAATAATTCCACTTTTAACACTAGCATAGTGTAGTAAGAAATTCAACTCTTACCCGTCTCGCACCGGCTCCACCGCTGGATGAGTTTGCACGTTGGCTCATGGTGACTATAGGATGATTTTAGTAGCACTCCACTATGTATAATCCTTCTCCTCCTCCTCACCTCTCAAACTGCAAAGTTACAAATGCACAAATGAGCCCAAATGACCCATTTTTGGCTTAAATAACCCTCCCAAGGCCCTGACCATCCCTGGGTGGGATGAGTGGCTAATTGGCTGGATGTCCCACCCTAGGATGGTCATAAACTATGCCACCATCCCACCCTAGGATGGCCACCAAAAAATCTCATCAAAACAACTCAAAAATGCACCAAAAAGGGTCCAAAACCCACCAAAAATAGCTTAAATTTGGTCAAAATTCAATAGGCATCCAGATGAACCTAAATTGCTCATGGAGAAATGGAAAAGTCCTTAATTTAATCCCTAATAAGGCCATTGTGGCTATACCACCCCATGGGAATGAATTTTTTGACTCCTTTCTTCCATGAAGCGTCAACAAAGTCACCAAAATCCTCTAAAAAATGCTCCATTTTTCAATGGGTCAAACTGGAGGAAACCCTAACAAAGTCATATGTGTCAAGTGACTCATTGATTTTATCATTGGTCATTCCCTCATTGAATCATCACTTGATGGGGTAGTCATACTTAACAAATTCATAATCAAAATCAACAATCAAACACTCAATCATGCAAATTGTGTTCGTTCAATGAATCATTGACAAAGATAATCACGCCCCTGCTTGGGGCAGCAAACAAGCACAAATTTAAATCAAAAAAATGCTTGGAATTATATAATCATGAAGGAAACCAGGCTTCACCACTTCATGAAGGAAAAATTTCCAAGATCAAGCCAACCTTACTGGAGAGGTTGTACTTGAAGCAAGTTCCTTAGCTCGTCAAAAGCAAGGATTCAAGAATGCATGCTCTTTCCATGATTGGGGCATCTAAAGTTGGTTAGGTTATTGAATAACCCTAATCATTTAACATTTTAGTCATCTATTTTTGCTCAGCATTGTGTTGCACACAATGCATCTCAAAAAGGGGCATCTATAGACACTAAAATCATGTCAATCCGATTAGGCAACCAAAAGCATTGGCTAATTGGCATCATATGACCCCTTGGGCAACCCTCAAAGGTTTTATAGTGGTCCTAACCACTCTAGGAAGGCTCTACCCCACTTTTGGGAGGTTTTGGGCCACATAGGCATGACCGTCCCACCCTGGGACGGTCACAGTTCATGGCCATCCCACCTAGGGACGGTGGCAAAGCGGTCATCCTTGGGTGGGATGGCCACAAGTTTTGACTCCCAAAAAGTCAAATTTGGATAAATGGCACCCAAAAACTACCATTTATCCCACCTATGAGAGCATGCATGACCTGAGGGTGTAGAATCCTTATGACATGCTACAGAATGGAGGCCAAAATGGGATATTCTCTTCCCCTTCCAATGCATGCTTGGTTTTAGACAAGTGGCACCTCTTGCCATGCATGCCCATTTGCCCAAAGGCTCCCTTTGGCTATAAAGTGGATCCATTTTCCACACAAAATATAGAGAGAAATTTTGAGACATAGCAATGAAGTGCTACCAAGATTTCCCCTCACCCTTTTGTGCCTTTTTCCCTTGGAATCTCTACCTAGCGAAGGAGGTTTGCGAGTGATCCAAGAGGTACAATTTGTTTGCAAAACTGAATCATCTAAGTGAATTTCACCACCAAATTTTATGACAACACTATTGAGGAGGTTCCTAACCAATTCACAGAGGAATTGGTGGTAAAATAAGAGCATAATTGGTGGTCATCCCACCCCAGGATGATCCCCAATCTATGATAGTCACCACCATACCTGCAAGGTATGGTGATATATCTGTGCATTATTTATTTACTATTTTTTATAGTCATATTCTAGGGTAGTATATGAACCTCCTATCCAAATTTCATGCAATTTGGAGTTATATTGAGTGAGATATTGCATTTTTAAGTTTTTATAGGCTTTCGGGGACCATCTGAATATGCACATGAAACTGTGATTTATTTTGCAAATATGACCATATGGGTCCTCTTAAAATCTCATTTTATGTATACTATCCAATTTTAATTTTATTTGGAGGTGTTTTGGTCCATAAATTGCTTGTTTTGGGTTTTGTAGGCTTTGTAGGTGCACTGCGAATGCGACACCAATTTGGAGGTAATTTCTGTTCTTTTTTCAATTAGATATTCCCAAAATCATATATTATTCATATCCCTATAATTTCATATCATTTGGAATTGTTTTAGATAGGCGCATTGCATATTTACACTTTCTAGCTTATAGTTGCATGTATGGCTTTTGCATGTTTCACATTCTACGCACTTGCTATTTGACAAATCTGGTTTCCTTGTGTGTAGATGTAGGTTTTACAGTGTAGTAGGAAGGAATACAATATCATAACAATAATTAATGAAGTTATGGACATCATAGGTTCACCCACCTCAATTGTGGGTACGAGGAAGAACATTGGAAGTGCACACGAGCTTGTTTGAAAGGACTTGATCCTTGGGCACCCATCATTTTGTAAACAATTGTATCACACTAAGAGCCCTCAAGGGGATATCTATGTAACCATTTTTCTTATTTACCAAATGAAATAAATAGAAACACCTTTTCTTGCACTTATTTGGCTTCTATGGTTGCTTAAATATATCCTTTTGTAATGCTTCATTAATACATATATAGATGCATATTTTTTAACACTATTAGGTGCACCGTTTTTCCCCTACTTCAGTTTGTTGTATAATGATCATAAGGTAAAATGGTTTTATTTGCTAAGCCAAAATTCCAATGCTTTTGCATGGGAATACAAAGATATAATAGGAATTCATCCAAACATATGTAATCATTGTATTTATACCGAGGATGTTAAACTTGTAAGACAACCATAAAGAAAATTGAATCTTGCTTTAGGAGATATTGTTAAAGATAAAATTAAGAAACTATAACAGATAGGATTCATTTATACTATTTTTGATAGTCAATGGGTTTCCCTATTGGTTATCATTCCAATAAAAATGGGAAGATGCAAGTGTGTTTTTATCAAGAACTGAACAAAGTCACACACAAGTACCACTTTTCATTTTTATTTATTTATTAAGTGTTAGATACACTCACTAGAAAAAAGTATTTTTGTTTTCTTGATGGATTTAGTGGATACAATCAAATTCAGGTTGCTCTTGAATATCAAGAGAAAACAACTTTTACTTTCCTAGGGGGGTTTTTACTTATTAAGTTTTACCTTTTGGACTCTATAATGCCCCAATGAATTTCCAATAAGTTTTCCTTCCTATATTCTCTGAATTGATCAATGATTGCATTGAAATATACATGGATGATATCATAGAATGTGGAAAAAAAATTATGAAACCTTAGAAAATCTTGATAAAGTATCAACCAATTGTGAAACCTATAATTTGGTCCTAAATCCGAAGAAATATTTCATGATGATGGATGAAGGCATTTTCCTTGGACACCATATCTTGTCTAAAGGAATATAGGTAGATCCTAAAAGATAGAGATTATTAAAAATATGCTTCCATTTGAAAGTTAAATATATGTTAGAATGTTTTTGGGTCATATTGGTTTTTATTATCATTTTATCAAGAACTTTAGTGCAATAGTAGGTCCCATGTATATATTATTGATTAAAGATTCTAAATTCAAATGGACAAAGAAGTGTCAAATTGCATTTGACACATTAAAGAAAAATTGACCACTCCACCTATTCTATGAGGTCCAAATTGGAAACTTTCATTTCACATTCAAACCAATGCATCAAACACTACAATCAAGGTAAGTTTGAGCCAAGTAGAAAATGGAGAACATTATGTCATTTATTACATTAGTAAAAATTTGATAGGAGCAAAGAAAAATTACACCACTACCAAAAAGGAATTCTTAGCAATGGTGTATACCATCAATAAATTTTACCACTACATTACTAGATACCAAGTGTTTGTTCATACCAATCATACCATAATTAAATACCTCATGAACAAACCATTGGTTAGTAGGAGAATGATATGATGGTTATTGCTACTACCAAATTTTGATAACTATAGTTGATAAACCAAACAAAGCTAATGTAGTAGGCAACTTCTTATCAATACTAAACATCATAGATGAAAATGAGCCAGTAGAGGATTACTTTCTTGATGAATGATTATTCACAATATTAGTACAATCACCATGGTATGCTGATATTTCTAACTATTTGGAAATATGAAAGGTTCCTCCTCATTTTACTCAAGGAAAAATAATGGTTAATTAAGTAGAGTTCATCATTCAAGTGGATTAATGGTCTACTACTTAAACATGGATCTAACTATGTTTTGAATTGATGTATTCAACAAGATGAGGTGTATGATATCCTCCATGCATGTCATAATGAACCAATAGGAGGACATTATTAAGTAAATTGAACCATTCAATAAATTTGGGTGCAAGATATTATTGACCATTGCTTCATCAACATGTAAATAAATACGTACTACATTATGATCCATGCCAACAAATGGGTAAAATGACTATAGCAAACGAAATGCCTTTACAACCTCAAGTGTTTTTAGAACCATTCAAAATATGAGGGCTAGATTTTAGTGGACCCATTGACCCACCTTATCAAGGAAAGCAAGACATTACTAATGTGCACTGATTATGTGACAAAGTGGGATAAAGTGTATGCTTTTAAGCTTACTCGTGAAGAAAAGGTAGTCGATTTCTTGTATACTTAAATTTTTCAATGATTTGATATTTCATGATCTATTTTTATAGACTAAGGACCCTAATTTACATCTAAGTTCATAGAAGCATTTACTGAATTTTATGAAATCAAACATAATAAATTATCACTTTATCACGCTCAAGCGAATGGTTTAGTAGAAGTCACAAATAAAGAATTAGAGAACATACTAATGAAAATAGTGGCTTCTCATAAGAAATATTGGATGAACATGTTTCTAGAGGTCGTATGGATGTATAATACTACAAGGAAATCCACCACTGGATTCATATCTTATGAATTGGTCTATGGTAAGAAACCTCTTTTTCCAATTGAATTTGAATTACTAACACTTCATACATCTTTGGAAGTAGGCATTGAGTTGTCATAGGTACAACAAGAGAGAATTTTGCAATTGAATATATTGGATGAACTTTGATTGGAGGCACTTCACCAAATGGAGGTCATTCAAAAATAACAAAAAATATGGTATGATAGTCACATTAGGATCAACAAGTACAAACTAGATGATTGGGCATTTTTGTTTGATTTTCGCTATGCTAATTTTTTTGGCAAGCTACAAACTCAATGGCTAGGACCTTACCAAATTGAAGAAGTGTTCAAGAATGAAGCTATTTGACTTTCTCCTATTAATGACTCAAGGAGAAAATTGATGGTAAATGAACATCATTTATGATTATACCATAAGCCATTGATGAAAGTGGAATTTACTTAATACTTTCTTTCGCAATTAGACTATGTGTTGTAGAAGAGGCTTCCTTTTCTACCACGAACTTAGAATAATCATATATATCTCAAAAAAAATATTTTGATAGTGAAAATATCTTTGAGGCACTATTGAATTAAGGCTTACATGAAAACTAATTTTTGGCTTGTTTGCCTTATAAAAAAATTGCTAGTATTTGTGAAATTCTAATGATTGCATCTCTGTAATCTCCAAATTTTAGGACTCCTAAGTATATAATAAAACAATGAATCCAAAATATGCATGGAATCTTTCTTATAAAAAGGTATACATTTTATTTGACTTTACTATTTTTTGGTTTTAATATTACATAAATTAGGATTAATTTCTTAGCATCTCTCTCTATATATAAAATGGGAAAATGATATTCCAAAATATAATCTATAACACCCTTGATTATGCTAGACTCAATCCTGATGTGCTATGAAATGAAGAATTGATTGTGTCAAAATTAAAAATTTGCTCTAGAATAATAGTCCCAATGCATAGGAATAGCTCAATTGTTTGGGTCATTCTAAGTACATGCTCCTATAGTTTAAAAAATAAAATAAAATGAGAACACATAGAGACAAATGGTAGAAATTGGATACACACACCATCAAATATAGGTGGCAAACATCCATTAGGTGTCAGACCCTATTAGACTTGTAATGACTAAAGGACATACCATAAATCACATTAATTACCATTGGATAGTGTGTAATTGGTCATAATTTCTAGACCATGTGACTGCATGATTTCAAGGCATACGTGGCACCTCAATGAAAGCTAAAAAGAAGAATAATTGACCAAATACTATCAAGGATACATGTTAAAATACAAGGTGGTACAATCAGGCCCATGAAAGTCTATCAACCATTCAAATCAGACCACATGGACAAATAGCACATTGACCATGTGTGTGAAAGGGGTTGATTATAGATTACAAGTGATTTTGTAATCATAGCAAGTTGAAAAAATATGATTTATCATTAGATCATGTTTGCTTTGGATTTTCCACTTGTCTGACCACATGCATCAAAGTCACATGAAATACTCATCATGCACTAGAAGACTATAAACACCTAAAACATGTCATATTGATGATACTACCTATATGGACTCCTTTTAGACCATATGATCCACCTTGGGTAGCCCTAGGGCTCAAACAGTGGTTTTCACCACTCAAATAGGGATATTTCCCTTTACAACCATGGTCATCCCTCCAAGGGATGGTCTCTAGAGGTCGTCTCACCAAGGGATGGCCTCCAATCAGGGTTTTCCCATCCCAATATGGTCATGCTAGAAGCAAGATCAAAAAAAGAGCAAGATATAACTGGCAGGTGAAACTACTAGTTAATCCCATGCATGAACCTGTGCTTCAATTTAGCATATGCATGAGCTCAGATTAGATAAAATACATGACATAATCAGTTGCATGGAAATTTCAAAGATAAGCTTTCACTTTTCTTAATGTGAACTGTCTGTTTACTTTTTCATGCACAGGGTTGTGCTATTATTATATTCCTTTCAAGGAATCTATATAATAGCATTCACCCCTCAATAAAAATATATAGAGTTTTCAAATGTTCAAGAAACAAAGTGCTACCAAAATTCAACCACGAGCTTTCAAGCCTTTGCATTCTTCTCACTATAGAAAGTATGTTGATGGTCCATTCTAAATATTGAAGATTGCACCCATATTCTCTATGCAATTAAATGTTCCCGCTTCAAATATTGATTCAGATCCAGTAAGTCATTCTCACAAACACACCAATACACTGACAAAAATCCTTGGATCTAACCCAAAAGTCGTCCTGCATCGGTCTCAAAAACATAGTTACAAGTTAGCAGTCATATCGATCAGAGACAACCCACAAGTACATCCATTCTAAACAGAGATGACCTCCAAGGCAAAGATCTATTTATTTATTTCTTTATATACAAATTTTTAGTAACATATTTATTTACTATTTTTGCATAGGTAGGCTCTAATTTATGCATGCATCTATTACATTTCAATATTTATTTACTATTTTTATTATCATTATATCGAGCCCTATCTTGAAGGGATTTGCACATGCTATTAATATAATTGCCTTTATTGTGTGCATATTACATGTTTTCATGCGAGAAAGAGAATTACAAGACCTTTGTATATTAATCATTATGACAATCATGAAAAACCTACCCCAGATCATTTTGTGAGTGCAAGGAAGATCCTATGAAGTACATCCAGATTATTTTATTTGTAACTCATTGTATCAAATCATTAGCAAATCCCTTAGAGGGATCTCATTGTGACCTCCTTGAAAAGAATAGATTTGATATTAATAAAAGGGTACCATTTTCATTATATTATTTTTGTCATTATGGTTAAATGAATGCTATCTTTGATTTAATTTCATTACATGGGTGTACAGTATTTTTCAGTATTTCAATGGTGATCACAGTGGGACCTAGTCTCTATTTTTAATTATACTACTAATTGTGTTATTTTTTTTATTGTAGGTTTTACCATCTCTACCTAAGATGACCCTTTTTGGCAACCATATATCCCAAAGATGGCTCCTGTTCAACAATCATTTCAGATCGAGATGGCCTTGGATCAAAAAATAGAAACAACAAAGAGGAGAATCTTCATCAAATGTAGGCCATCAAGGTGAGTTCCTCTATTCCTTTTCTCTATTTTTGTAAAAGAAAATTGTAAAAATTTTAGATTATAGAGAGAAAGTATAGAAAAATGATAGATTCGAGTGTCTATTTGTGATCGTCTCTGGTCTAGAAGACCCTTGTTTGAGACTATCCCTGTTCTAGATAGCCTATATCTACAGCTATCTCTAGGACAAATGGCCTCTATCAGTACAGGATGGCTCTGTATTTATCACTATTTAGCTTAATTTTTTTTTCTTGATCAAAGGCTAATCTCATGTAGGGTTTTGCATATTAGAGTTTTATTATTTTATAGGATTTTTGAAAATGAAATGTCAATTTTTCCGTTAGTAAAATAATCATCTAGTGCTCTATGATATATTTACTTTCACAAAATATAAATAACCCCATACACCACGACTTATTTAAACATCAACAAGTTAAATTTTATCACCAACCATTGATTGAGACCAGTGACAGTGGGCTTCATCTCCACATTTTGGCTCGTACCGTAGCAATCTTAGTGACCAAAAATGAGTGTCTTTTTGAATTTCATCATCTAAAATTCCTCTACTCTTGGGTGCACCTAGAGTAGGAAGTATTAGTGAGACCCTTTACCATAGGGATCTTTAAAATAATTAGTGGATGTAGTTGTCATTATTTTGCATGCCCTAAACGCGTGGGCTAAGAAAAAACAAGGATTTGCTAGAAGCAGCACATTAGACAACATAACCCCTTTAGGATTTATTTTGTTCCTATAAGGTTACGTTGAGCCACATCAATAGGAAGCCACTTTTTTCTATTTGAGTTACACTCCCCGGTAGAGGGGTGTGCTCGAACTACCTTTAGTAGTTTTCTATTTTTCACCCTTAGTTTTCATAGGCATAAGGTATAACATAAAAACACACTCAAATAGTTATAGGGACTCATAATCAAAACTTAAATGAGTTAATCACATTTTTTTCTTGTTTGTTTCTTTATTGTTTATGTAATCCATATCATGGTAATAACGCGTAGCCAAGCTCACTCACAAGCTAGTGCTACTAAAAATTTACAAGGAGACAAGGAAAACCTTCAATTCATCCCAGAGAACATGGCCATTCTTGAATGGCATCCTAGTGTTCATCATGACACCAATACCATCTACAAGGAATCTGACCTACAAGACATCCCTATTAGGGAAGCACCCACAGGTCCTCCTGGAGACCTTCCTAATTTGGACACCCTGATAGATTTTTATAAAAATAATAATCTACCCACTAAGAGGTCTAGTAGGTTGGTGCTACGAGTTCGGATCTTGACTTGCTTTATCCATCAACTAGAGCATGACCAAGAGTATACCCCATGTACAAGGCTCAATGATCAAGCCATTTCACTTGATCATCTATGGATGAGTCAAAAATATGCCCATTTAGATAGGTACAACACTTGTCATCCTACTCAGACAACCATGTCAACTCATGCATTTCTAGTTAATGAGGAAGAGGAAGATCTATATCATCCTCCTACCCCTTAGGAAGAGTACTTCGTGTAAGAACGTTGTGTCTCTACACCACCTAAGTTTTTAGAGCTTACATTTAAGCTTGAATACTAGATCAATGTGGCTTCCCTTGATCATGAAAAATAGGTATCCAACCCTTCAGGGGCCATAGAGCAAGTCAAGTCCCTTTGTATTAATATGAAGGTCAATTTACCCTGCACTATTGATCAAATAAATTAGGTACTTAGGCAAAATGTTTATAGACAAGCACAGTTAAACCAGTTATGGCTAGATAAACAATTCTTAGATCAGCAATAAAAACTAGATTAGTAGAGGTTACACCAGCATAGGTTACACCAACAACAACTATATCAGAAATGATTATAGAAAGCCTCACATAGGAGGGTTTCTACACCTAGTACCCATAGGTAGCAAACCCATAAAAAGTACCTTGTGCACCATAAGAACCTGCCACCTAGGCCAAATTAGAACCATCCATATTATACACCTATCCATCCCCATGGGTCCACACAACATCCACCCTACAACCAACAACAAGGGTATGAGACCTATGAGGATTTACAATCAGAGTACCAAAAGCAAGGTTATCTTGGGACACCTTAATAGGATATGGTTGATGATGACATTCAACCATCACATCCTAATCAAAGTCCTTCTCACCCCCCTCTTTGAGAACAAAGGTAAGAACATGAGATTATATCATCTGAAGCTTACAAGTTACTTACTGAGTGTATTAAATAATTAGAAAAGCAAGCTTCAGGAACAGGTCATTAGAAACCCACATTGAGCTAACTTTGTAATAAACTGCTCTATATTTCTATCCTATATACTCCATATCTTGAGCATTTTGAAATGGCCAAGCTAGATAATTTCAAAGGAGATGATGATGTGTAGGAGCATGTCACCAGTTTTATGAACCTTTGCTTTCAACTCTAGGATGATGATGTCTTGCCACTTAAAACCTTCTTAATAATTCTCTCTAGCCTAGCCCCCAAGTGGTATAACCATATTACTAGGCATAGCATCCATATATTTGAATAACTTGCAAATGCATTCTTGGAATGCTTCTCATTTGGCATGAAAAATAAAGCAACCTTGACTGATCTATATAATCTTTACCAGTTTGACGATGAACCAATCTTGGATTATGGTAATAGGTGGCAAGTAGTTATCTCAAAGTTACCATTTACCTTACCTATAAAATATCTAATTCATCTATTTATGAGGATTTTTTTGAAATATATTTCATTGCTATTACAACTCCAACAATATAAAATATTTGAGGAAGCCCTAGCTCAAGAAAATTTCATAGAAGAGATCAAGGTCTTGGTGGTTGATATTGTGATCTACCTAGGGATGGGTGATTGAGTATTTTTTGCTTAGAATTTCATAAAAATTCAAGAAGAGGGTTTGCATGTTTTCAAGAACCAAATACCTAATTGAAATCGGTCTAGAGGAGGACCGCCCAAGGGTAGGTGATTGAAACTTTGAATCACCTAAAGATAGGCAATTGAAGCTATAGTGTGCATAATTAGATGAAACTTTTAGGGAACCTCTAAGGTGGTGTTAGAAGCCTTTGGTTTGAATCTAAATTCATCGAGAGCCTTCACCTATGAGCTTTTTTACAAAGAAAAAATGAGAAAATGGAAGCATACAATAGTCTCCATGGTTGGTTTGTAAATAAGGGGTGAGCATGCAAAATATTTTAAAAGAGAAATTGGTAGAGTTTTGGCATGTAACTTCACACTCTTATGAAAATGAATAAATGAGGGAATATTTATAGAATTTTTCAAGGGAAAAGGGGTAGATATGTGGATATGACATGGAATACAAGTATCATGGGTGAAGGAGGTAGAAAATATTAGAAATTTTACCTGCATGGTCAAAGGGGTATGTGCACCATGTCTCATTAATCTCCTTGGATGGGGAGATTCCTCACCCCATTCAGGTGGCATGTGCATACCATGTCTCATTAATTACCTTAGGTGGAGAGGATCCTCGCCCTCCCCAAGTGGCATTAAGAAGCATGGGGAAGGTGAGGGTGCATGGGGATGTGGAAGGTAGGGGTAGACTAGGTTAGGATGATGTGGACCAAAGCTATGATCCAAGCGAGTAGGATAGAGGAGTGTGCACATAGGATAGGAAATTGTGCACATAGGATAGGAGGGATGGGAGAAGTCACATGGTGATTAAGGGATTGGTGTACGAGAGGGTTAAATGGGGAAAGGGGACTAGAGAGGAAAAATTAAAATTTTTGTAAGGTTGCATGGTGCCATGATGCAATTTTGGGATTATTTGGGATATTTACAAAATTATTAGAATGTGACCTTAGGCAAATATAAAATTGATACGTTTTAGGTGTCTACATTTATCTCTTTTTGTACTACATTGTGTGACAAACACAATGCAGTGCAAAAATACATGATACCGGTTGGATAGATTTGTAATGGATGGTAATGGGTTATAATGGATGATTATGGATGACCACAACTTTTGGCATGTTGCAATGACAACTTGAGGGCGGAATATGTAATATTTTCTCGAATCAGGGACAATGTAGGATTCCAAAATTATGGAATGAATAAATACCTTTGAAGCTTTGCCTTCGATAGATTTTTTATACCTTTTGGTTTGGCAAACCAACCAGCCATTTGTAGGTATCCTCATGATACTTTGATCAATTTATCAAAGCATGAGGGGTGAGTAATCATACAATTATGGATATGGGACGTACCAAATTCATTGAATTGGAGTTTGAATTAAAAAGAGAAGTTTTACTTTTACCCTAAAAAATGAGGGTTAATGATAAGTCTTCAAGAAAATATTCTTGGATACATGTGACTCCATGATTAGATGTTTAGGTATTGAACTATTTTATGATAGAATTTTACATGTAATGTCTACCCCATGAAATGATGAGTTGATGGATGAGGAATCAGGTGACAACAATGAAATGCTTGACAAAAATATCAATGGATAATAAAAAATATAACTGAAATGGTCAGAGGGTGCAATTTCTCATTGGAGGAAGAAATTTTTAGATATTTTAGAACTGTCTAGGCATAGACAAAGGGCAACCATCCATACAAGGGTTATGGGCAACTTTCCATCCACGAGCAGTGGTAAATCATCTTAGGTGATCACCAACCATATAGTATGATTACCAGAATGACTAATGTGTAGTTTTTTAGCATTTTGAGGGAATAAATAATGTTAGCATATAGGCAAACCTATACTCATCGGTAAGCTCTTTTTGATATCAATCCAATAAAGGTGGTTTTGGAAAATTTAGAGAATATTTTATAAGGGTAAATCTATATCAAATATGACCTAATTTTTGAAGTGATAAGTGTTCAATTTTAGGTCTTTGAAAGGAAAATTTGGATTGGTTGGTTAGAGGGTCGATGGAGGAGGGTAAAGTGATGATAACTAATGAAAAGTGGGTCAATTTTTAGTGTTTATATAGATGGTGGAAAAGAGTGAAGTGGAAAGGACCAAAGAGACTCTAAGGGATCAAAAATGGTGATTCTATGTTTGGTGTGACATATTGGCCATGATTTTTGTATCATTTGTTTTATGAGATGAGGATGATATATGGATATGGATAATTTATGGATTGTATTTATCCATTCATAAAATATATATGATGATGAGTTGATGGTTGATATGATATGATGTAATGCATAGATGGTGTTATACATGTGTTTAAGTTATTTATATTTTGGTGCTTGATGAATGCATGTGGTTAGATAGTCCTTATATGTTAGATGATATGGATGCAATATCATGATGTGTCTACTTATTTATATTATTTAGACTCATATGTATTTTTTTGATAATATTTTGGATGTGTGTATGTGAATTTCTCAATAAAAATTGGTTAAATTAATAAATGATAAATTAACATTCACAATGATGTATTAACATGACGTGAAACAAGATAATCACAATGGACACAAGATGTAATACATGGATAATAATATGTTAACTCACTAGACAGTGAACAATGGCTTATGATACATGACATGAATGGAGGTTTTAGGATGTATATATAGTGAATGGTAGTGAAGCAAGATGCTTTTCATCCAAACACCTTGGGATTTTTAGATCCAAGAAGTATTTTAGAAAACTCAAACACTCTAGTGGGACCAATAAAACTCATATACCAACCGATCAGTATCTTGTAGAAACCTAAAGCATCCTGATAAAAGTGTGTGTGATGATGTTCTTTTTGAATATTGAGTTAGGTTGGACTAACCAATTGTAACCCAAGCCAATATAAACTAGCTCATATATAAGCATTCAGAGGTATGTACAAAATATTACTAATATAACAAACATGTTATATTAGCCCCGATGGAGGTTAGCCCCATAATCCTTTGATGTAGCTCCACTACTAGCTAGATGTTTATAGCCCTGATGGAGGTGTCTAAAATACCTAAGAAACCATTTTGTGGATCTCTTTTGTTCATCTTTTATTTTTTTCCCTCTTTTTTTTTTTTTTTTTTTTTTTTAACATGTAATTTGGATCCTTAGGTTTAGATTATATGTATGATAGGATGAGTGACAAAACAATTCACTTTATGGCAAGACTACCCATGGTATTGTCTTCCCTAGACTTAAAATTTTATTAATATGTATGAGATGTGTTTGGTTCAAGAGAGAACTCTATTTAGTCAGGGGATGCCAAGAGCTCCTTAGAACATGATGATTTTTGATAAAAGGTTGAATGGAACACTAGGAATGGTTGAATAATAGAAATAGCCTCTATATCCAAGAAACATAATACATCAAGACAATTCAAACAATTAGGGTGTGTGACTAAAATATAAAAGATACACAATAGGCATGCAATACAGTGGAAAGGCCAATATGACACACAACTAAACAAAACATAATGGACAAATATGAGACCAACAAAGCATGAGACATGGATATGGGAAAATATGTACAATTTTTATGTCATTGGTCAATTATAAAAATTGATATTAGGAAAATCATATATGGGACAAATATGGTACCACCGGGCATGCCAATTGTTAGTCTTACAATGGCACTGAGAGGGGGGGTGAATCAGTGTAGTTCTTAAACTTAAATTCACAGCTCTTAAAATTGAAATAATGAAACCTTAAAACCAGATAAAGCAAGTATCATAAGAGAACATCACACAACACAAGATTTAACGAGGTTCACCAATGTGGCTACTCCTCAAGAATGACTGCTTGGACTACCATCCAAATCCAACCTTTGCAAAGCACCAACTTCACAATCAATTTACCAGCACCCACTGGAAGGAGCACCAACCCCTTATTTATCTGCACCAACAGAAAGGAGCACCAACCCCTGATTTACCAGCACCAACTGGAAGAAGCACCAAACCTGATTTACCAGCACCAACTGGAAGGAGCACCAACCCCTGATGCCAAGCTACAACCTGGACTTCAATTTGAAACTAGAAAATTGACAGTAAGATACCTTTGCTTTTGCAAGACCCTGACTGGTCTTCTTCACCTTTGCGTTCTCTACGCACTCTACTTTCTCTATGCAATCACAGCAGCACCTGGTCAAACTTCAACCTTTTTGCTCTCTGCGCACTCTGCTCTCTCTATGCAATCACTTCGCACACTCTGCTTCGTTATAGTCAAACTTCACGATCGTCTTCTCCCTTTTGCGCACTCTGCTCTCTTTGTGAATTTTGCACTTAGCATGATTCGACATGACTTGCTCTCTGTGCACAACGATCGTATCTCACACACCTTCGACATGCATTCAATGACTTATTCGACCACTCTTCAAATCTCCAAATAGCCCTCCTTTTATAACAATATTTTCATGATGAAAACCCTAATCTTAGTCGGCTGTAAACCCTAACCTTAGTCGACTGCAAACCCTAATATTAGTTGGCTGCAAACCCTAATCTTAGTCGGTTGTCATAGGTCTTCGTCGGCTTCAACTCAACCACAAAAAAGCAACATGTCGCGATATCACGACACTTTCGCTTTCTCTCTCTTTCTCTTTGTATCGGACCGCGAAAATACATGTGATATCACGACACTTTTTCTCCTTGCTCTTTCTCTTTGCATCGGACCGCGAAAATACATGTCATGATATCGTGACACTTTTTCTCCTTGCTCTTTCTCTTAGCTTTGGCCCGTGAAAATACATGTCGCGATATCGCAACACTATTTTCTCTCTCCTCTTTCTCTTTGCTTTGGCCCATGAAAATACAATATGTCACGATATCACGACACTATTTTCTCTCTCCTCTTTCTCTTTGCTTTGGCCCATGAAAATACAACATGTTGCAAAATCGTGACACTATTTTCTTTCTCCTATTTCGCTTAGCTTTGGCTCGCAAAAATACATGTCACGATTTCGTGACACTTTCACCTCCGTATACTTTGTCTTAGCTTTTGTCATGAAATCATGACACTTATGCTTTCGTACTTAGCTTCTTTGCTTTTATCGTGAAATCGTGACACTTCTGCCTTCAAAGTCTTCTTCTCTACTTTTGTCATGAAATCACGACACTTTTGCCTTCGAAGCTTTCTTCTCTGCTTGTCACGAAATCGTGACACTTCTGTTTCTCTGCCAGCCTGCCCTTCTTGAGTCATGAAAATGCGACATGTCACAATATCGCGACACTTTTGTTTCTCTTCCTGCCTGGCCTTTTCGAGTCACAAAAATGCGACATGTCACAAAATCGTGACACTTTTTCTTTCTCTTCCTTCCTGCCCTTTTCGAGTCACGAAAATGTGACATGTCACAAAATCGTGACACTTTTCCAACTTACTTTCTCTCTCCTATTTTAGTCATGAAAATGCGACATGTCGAGAAATCGTGACACTTTTCAAACTTGTTCTCTTTCTTCAAACTTGTCGTGAAATCGCGACACTTCTTCCTGCTTTCTCTTTTTCTTCCAACATGTCACGAAATCGCGACAGTTTTTCCACTTGCCTTTTTCTCTTTCAACATGTCGCGAAATCGTGACAGTTTTTCACTTGCCTTATTCTCTACCAACATGTCACAAAATCGCGACAATTTTTCCACTTGCCTTTTTCTCTTCCAACATGTCGCGATATCGTGACAGTTTTTCCACTAGCATTTTTCTCTTCCAACATGTCAGGAAATCACGATAGTTTTTCCACTTGCCTTATTCTCTTCCAACATGTCGTGAAATCGTGACAATTTTTCCACTTGCCTTTTTCTCTTCCAACATGTCGCGAAATCGCGACTGCTTTTCCACTAGCCTTTTTCTCTTCCAACATGTCGCGATATCGCGATAGTTTTTCCACTAGCCTTTTTCTCTGCCAACATGTCGGGAAATCATGACAGTTTTTCACTTGCCTTTTTCTCTTCCAACATGTCGCGATATCGCGACATTTTTTCTTGCTTTTTCTCTCTCTTCAAACATGTCACGAAATCATGATAGTTTTTCTTGCCTGTTGTATATGTCGTGATATCGCGACACTTTTCTTACTTGTCTTTTTCTTTGATCTTTTGCATATGGGCCACTTCAGTCTTCTTGGAAAATCACTGTACATACTCTGAATAACCTTTGAACTCATGTCTTTTGCATCTGAATAACTTTTGAACTTCTTGTCCACTGCATCAATAGATCTATCTGATTGTGTTGACAACAATGACAATATTGATGCTGCACCTTGCTCAACAATCTCCCCCTTTGGAATTGTTGGCAACACATGTGCAATTTACTCTAACTCTTCTCCCCCTTTGACAATAATACCAAAGGGCTACTGCAAACTCCCCCTGAGTCCATGCACAACATTCTTAAACACAATTTATTACACTTAGCAAAAGTCATGAACATGAGCACAAAGATAAACAGATACTTAAATGCTCCCCCTGAGAATGTGATCCCTATAGCTAGTCAATTCTTGGGAAGTGTGACCACTCCCAATTTATTGTGAAGGTACTCTAAAACTTCCTTGGGCAATGGTTTTGTGAAAATATCTGCTACTTGCTCTGTAGTTGGAACAAAATCCAACTTAACCTCGCCTTTCGCAACTTTCTACTTCAAAATGTGATATCTATGTACAACTTGTTGTCCCTGTAATATATTCTGCCTCTATTGTTGATAAAGAAACTGACTCTTGTTTCTTATTGTGCCACGTGACCAATCTGTCTCCAAGATAGAATGCACCTCCACTGGTACTCTTTCTATCATCTACACATCCTACCCAATCTGCATATTTTAGATACCATAACCCATACTCCATAGTACCCTTGTGAATTTATAGAAGACTATGTCTCGCTGCTACACTGACTGGTGGACCTCTCTCCACTTGAAGAATCCTCACTCAGATCTATCTTCAACTGTGTTGGCTGCTGGATCTCTATCCATTGAGACTATGTCCTCTGTACTCTGTCACCTCCAAAGCTCTGTCAATAGGCTCATTAAGAAACTGCTCAATAGGCTCACACAGAACCTGCTTAACAATCTCACATAGAAATTTGTCCCAACACTATCCTCAAATATTTCCCAAAGTCCTTATCAAAGGCTCAATCAATCATGCTCAAGTAGTACTCAAAATGAACTCAACAATGAATAACAATCTCAAATCAAATCCACTTTCGAAAAAGAAACCACAATCAATCCTTTTCACTCCGATGATATTTTTAGAAATCAACCACCCATCACGGTACCTCCACAAACAACTACATGAACTGAAACACACTTTGACAACTATACGACAACTCCCCCTTACTACTTGCCTTTCATCCTCAGGTAATCAAACAAATATATAGGAGCATTAAAATGAAACTTCAAGATTGCTCCCCCTGAGGATGTGCTATCTGGAGTTGCTTAGTGCAATAGCGGAGTAGTCTCCTTCAGTCCAAGGAGACACGATTTCCTTTCTTCTATCTTTCTCCAAACTTTCTTGAACTCGGGCTTGGATTTTTCAACTACATTCCTTTTTTGCACCTTTTCGTGAACTCGAACATTTCTCTTGTGTGGTTGTCTCTTGTGCATCCTTGATGAATGATTATTTTCCTTTCTTTTATGTACATGATTTATTCCCTGTCTGTGTTGTGTTCTTTGTGTCTGATGAAATCTATTGTTTTGCCTTAGATTAGATACAAAAGTGCTTGGACAAAACCTTGCTATGTGCCCATGACCATTACATTGAAAACATTGTACATAGTGTTCACTCAAAAACGCAGATGTATTTCTACCAGCATAACTCTTTGATTTATTATTCAATCCACAATAAGTTGCCTTGTGACCATACTGGTTGCATCTGAAACAATAGCCATTAAAAGTATTATTATGAATAGAGTGAGAGTGATAGAACCTCTTTTGATGTAGTTGCTTTGCTGTAGATCTCCTTTGATATTTTCTTCCTTTTGAGGATTCAGCTTCAAACTTTTCTTGCTTCGATCCTTCAACAGTGAACTTCTTCTTCTCTACAGATTTGGAAGATGAAGGTTGTTCAGCTTCATATCCAAGACCACGCTTATCCATGGAGCTTCTTTGTTGGCTTATCATTTTATCTAGCAACTTTGTGCTCTTCTCGAATTTGAGATTTGTATTGGCCTCTTCTAGTTGTTTCTTCAATAAAACAATCTCTTCTTCTAGCTTGCTGCAATAATCTTCTAGATCTACTTCAGCCTCAGGGTTTTCACCACATACTTCAGAGTTCACTCCTTCCTTTTTTGATTTTACTTCTTCAAATGCCATGAAAAGAGCTTCACCTATTTCCTCTTCAGAATCCTCACCGAGTTGTCTTCTGATGAACTGGCATTCCTGGAGATGAAACTTTTCTTCTTGAAGTTGCCTTTTCTGAAATTCATTTTCTTCTTCCATTCACTTCTTTCTTGGTGCGATCCTTCATCATATTTGTTCTTCTCATTAAGTGGACATTTAGTCGCAAAATGCCCAATGCCTCCACAGTTAAAACATTTAAATGGTAGCTTTCCTCTATATTTTTCTTTTCTCCTTTTTAGTTTTCTAACAAAGTTTGCTTCCATTTCATCTGATGTCTCTTCTTCCTCGGACTCTTGTTTTGCATTTTTGTTTTTAAGGGCTTTAAAAGCCGCTTCTCTGTCTGTGGGTTTAGATCTTCCTATCCTCATCTCATATGTAGTCAAAGAACCATACATCTCATCTATACTAAAAAAGTTTAGATTTTTAGCTTCTTCTATCATTGAGACTTTAGAATCAAACCTTTGAGGAAGAGATCTTAGTACCTTTTTCATGACGGCAGAGTCTCCAATATCCTCATCGAGTCCTCTGATCGCATTAATGATTCCATTAACTCTCAGCATATATGCCTCAATGTTTTCATTGTCATTCATTTTCAATGCTTCAAACTGAGCTCGATGTGTCTGTAACTTGGCCTCCTTGATCTTATCGTCTCCTTCATGAATACTCCTTAGTTTGTCCCATATCTCTTTTGTCATATTACAGCTCATGATCTTTACTAGTTCACTGTCTACTAATCCGCACATGATAGCATTCTTTGCTTTTGAGTTATTTTCAAACAGTTTCTTTTCGTCAGCCTCTTTTGGAGGAGTGATGGGTATTGTGTATCCACTAACTACTGAATCCTAGATGTCGTATCCCAAAGCACAGAGATATGTTTGCATCCTGATTCTCCAGAACACGTAATTAGATCCGTCAAACAATGGTGCTTTGTTTTATGAGAAGCCTTCACCACCTGCCATTGTGTTACTTCCAAGATCACCCTAGCCGGTTAAGCTTGTACAAGAACTTGGCTCTGATACCAATTGTTAGTCTTACAATGGCACTGAGAGGGGGGGTGAATCAGTGTAGTTCTTAAACTTAAATTCACAGCTCTTAAAACTAAAATAATGAAACCTTAAAACTAGATAAAGCAAGTATCACAAGAGAACATCACACAACACAAGATTTAATGAGGTTCACCAATGTGGCTACTCCTCAAGAATGACTGCTTGGACTACCATCCAAATCCAGCCTTTGCAAAGCACCAACTTTACAATCAATTTACCAACACCTACTAGAAGGAGCACCAACCCCTTATTTATCTGCACCAACAGAAAGGAGCACCAACCCCTGATTTAGCAGCACCAACTAGAAGGAGCACCAACTCCTGATTTACCAACACCAACTGGAAGGAGCACCAACCCCTAATGCCAAGCACCAACCTGGACTTCAATTTGAAACTAGAAAATTGATAGTAAGATACCTTTGCTTTTGCAAGACCCTGACTGGTCTTCTTCACCTTTGCATTCTCTATGCACTCTACTTTCTCTGCGCAATCACAACAGCACCTGGTCGAACTTCAACCTTTTCACTCTCTATGCACTCTGCTCTCTCTGCACAATCACTTTGCACACTCTGCTTCGTTACAGTCAAACTTCACGATCGTCTTCTCCCTTTTGTGCACTCTACTCTCTTTGAAAATTTTGCACTTAGCACGATTCGACAGGACTTGCTCTCTACGCACAATGACCGTATCTCACACACCTTTGATACGTATTCAATGAATTATTCGATCACTCTTCAAATCTCCAAACAACCCTCCTTTTATAACAATATTTTCATGATGAAAACCCTAATCTTAGTCGGTTGTAAACCCTAATCTTAGTCGGCTGCAAACCCTAATCTTAGTCGGCTGCAAACCCTAATATTAGTCGGCTATCATCGGTCTTCTTCGGCTTCAACTCAACCACAAAAATGCAACATGTCACGATATCGTGACACTTTCGCTTTCTCTCTCTTTCTCTTTGTATCGAACCGCAAAAATACAACATGTGATATCGCGACACTTTTTCTCCTTGCTCTTTCTCTTTGCATCGGACCACGAAAATACATGTCGATATCGTGACACTTTTTCTCCTTGCTCTTTCTCTTAGCTTTGGCCCACAAAAATACATGTCGCGATATCGCGACACTATTTTCTCTCTCCTCTTTCTCTTTGCTTTGGCCCATGAAAATACATGTCACGATATCGTGACACTATTTTCTCTCTCCTCTTTCTCTTTGCTTTGGCCCATGAAAATACATGTTGCAAAATCGTGACACTATTTTTTCTCTCCTATTTCGCTTTGCTTTCGCCCGCAAAAATACATGTCATGATTTTGTGACACTTTCGCCTCCATATACTTCATCTTAGCTTTGTCACGAAATCACGACACTTATGCTTCCGTACTTAGCTTCTTTGCTTTTGTCATGAAATCGTGACACTTCTGCCTTCGAAGTCTTCTTCTCTGCTTTTGTTGCAAAATCGTGACACTTCTGCCTTTGAAGTCTTCTTCTTTGCTTTTGTCACGAAATCGTGACACTTATGTTTCTCTGCCAGCCTACCCTTCTTGAGTCACAAAAATGTGACATGTCACGATATCGCGACACTTTTGTTTCTCTTCCTACCTGGCCTTTTTGAGTCGCAAAAATGTGACATGTCACGAAATCGTGACACTTTTTCTTTCTCTTCCTTCCTGCCCTTTCCGAGTCATGAAAATGCGACATGTCACGAAATCGTGACACTTTTCCAACTTACTTTCTCTCTCCTATTTTAGTCGTGAAAATGCGACATGTCCCTAAATCGCGACACTTTTCAAACTTGTTCTCTTTCTTCAAACTTGTCGCAAAATCGTGACACTTCTTCCTGCTTTCTCTTTTTCTTCCAACATGTCGCGAAATCGTGACAGTTTTTCCACTTGCCTTTTTCTCTTCCAACATGTCGCGAAATCACGACAGTTTTTCACTTGCCTTATTCTCTGCCAACATGTCACGAAATCATGACAGTTTTTTCACTTGCCTTTTTCTCTTCCAACATGTCGCGAAATCGCGATAGTTTTTCCACTAGCCTTTTTCTCTTCCAACATGTCGCAAAATCGTGACAGTTTTTCACTTGCCTTTTTCTCTTCCAACATGTCACGAAATCGTGACAGTTTTTCCACTTGCCTTTTTCTCTTCCAACATGTCACGAAATCATGATAGTTTTTCCACTAGCCTTTTTCTCTTCCAACATGTCGTGATATCACGACAGTTTTTCCACTAGCCTTTTTCTCTGCCAACATGTCATGAAATCGCAATAATTTTTCACTTGCCTTTTTCTCTTCCAACATGTCATGATATCACGACAGTTTTTCCTACTTTTCTCTCTCTTCAAACATGTTGCGAAATCGCGACAATTTTTCTTGCTTGCTGTATATGTCGCGATATCACGACACTTTTCTTACTTGTCTTTTTCTTTGATCTTTTGCATATGGGCCACTTTGGTCTTCTTGGAAAATCACTGTACATACTCTGAATAACCTTTGAACTCATGTCTCCTGCATCTGAATAACTTTTGAACTTCTTGTCCACTGCATCAACAGATCTATCTGAATGTGTTGACAACAATGACAATACTGTTGCCGCACCTTGCTCAACATATATCCAAGAAACATAATACATCAAGACAATTCAAACAATTAGGGTGTGTGACTAAAATATAAAAGATACACAATAGGCATGCAATACAGTGGAAAGGACAATATGACATACAACTAAAAAAAACATAATGGACAAATATGGGACCAACAAATCATGAGACATGGATATGGGAAAATATGTACAATTTTTATATGTCATTGGTCAATTATACAAATCGATATTAGGAAAATCATATTCACGAATCCAAAATATGGTCTAATTAACATGCTATAAGGCTTATGCATGTCTACAATGGATGAATGAATTGGGGATATACGATGTGATAAAATTTAAGGTAGGGAGAGTGGGGATTCCCCCAAGACCAAAATGGATTGGAAGGAGTGTCAACTCCCCCTAGGCAAAACAAGT
Source organism: Wollemia nobilis (assembly GCA_028583015.1). Lineage (NCBI taxonomy): Eukaryota > Viridiplantae > Streptophyta > Pinopsida > Araucariales > Araucariaceae > Wollemia > Wollemia nobilis. The sequence goes on from JAQPPZ010016895.1 coordinate 17,763,503, forward strand.
GGCTATGAAAGAAGGGTGATTCCCCCTAGACTAGAGGATGGTTTAAAATAGGGTGAACCCCCCTAGTCATATAATTGGGTTGAATAGAATGAGAGAGATCACAAGAAAGAGAAGGTTAATATGGGAAGATAATGGAGAAAGTAAGAGGAGAAGAATGGGGAAAACAAAATAATGTGGAGGAAGGATAGAAGAAAAATAATGGGGAAAAAGGACAAACCATAGGTACGTAGCCACTCATAGCATGATCGTACAACAATGATATGGAACCTAGTAGAGAAAGATATGGGAAGGATTTGAAGAGGTGAGGAAGAAGGGGCAGCTAGATGAGAGTTGTCGAGAGAATGGGTGATGTTGGTGGTTGATGGTGTACATAAGTAGGTTGAAATGACACTTGAGGAGAGATTTTATCATCTCAAATCATGATCAATGTGAGATATCCCATTGATGTAAGGTTCAAATATATTTGAACCTTTCCATTGACAACATATTGAGATCATTGGATTTGGCAAGCTGATTTTCTATATGTAGGTATGCTCATGATTGCTTTGATTGATTAGATAAGTGGGCTAGCTTGGCCACCTCAATAAAGCATACATGCATGAGTATCCATACAGTTACAAGCATAAAGTGTATCAAATTGGCTTTGATTGGAATTTTTGTTGAGAAGATAAATTCTACTCTTTGCCCTAGTAGAAAAGGGTTAATGATAGTCTCAAGTAAGGTTCTGGGACAAACACAACTTCCAAGAATAGGTATTTATGTATCAAGTTTGTGATAGCATTTATAGGGTAATGTCATCTAGCTCAAGCAGTGATTAGGGGATTGATGAGGTGTAATTTGAGATTTGTGAATGCAAGGGTGGCTACTAACAAGAGGTGGATGGGCATGGTGGCCATAGAGAAATGGGCGGTTGAGTAGGGAGTCTACAATGGAGGATGGGCAAAAGAAGATAGTTGACTAGAAGGAAGATATTTAAGAAGGATGGAAGCATTGGTAAGGGTCACACTAATTAGATGGTCAACTCTAGAAATCCTATATTGTTGTAACAAGATTGATCATGCCAACAAAATTTAGGGTTAGAGGGCTATGGGGTTATAAATTGCTAATTTCCCATGATCAATCACATCTTTGACCAAATTTTGAAAATGCCAATAAAAATTATTGTCATGATCTTTTTGATGATGGTAGATGTAAAATTAGTGCTCTTTATACTTTTTAGGTTTGACCTTGTTATTTTTATTAGGTGTGTGTCAGGTAAGGTGATTACTCTTGTGTCATAAAACTTTTAAATGATAGTAGACAATGTCTCAGAAAGAGGAATATGGCTATGAGGTAGACAAAAAGCACAGTGAAGGTAATTGCAAGGTTGGTTAGAGGAAGTAATATTGGTTGGCTACATAGGGTCCAACTAAGGTAGGGTAGAGGAAAGTGGGATGAAGGCCCCTTGGCAACTCGATTGTAGCTCAATATTTTTGAGTCAGATAAATATTGTTTTAGGTTAGTTGGATATGAATTTGGAGTGATTACGATAGGATTGGGTGTGTTGGTGGCATGGGCAGGATCAAGTTGATAGGGATGGGGATATGATTAGGTGAAAGGTAAAGGAATATGATGGGATGAATAGTATGGTTATGGGTTGTAGGTCGTAAGAGTTGTGTAGGATGGACGATGGGGTATTGAGAGAAGAGAGGGAAGATATGGAGTTGGAAGAAGAGGTTGGAGCGATGAGGTAGACCTATGAGAGGAGGATAGAATGGTCCTCTCATGAGAAATCTTGGTTAGAGTGGTGTGAATTTTATGAGGCATTAGGCCTTGGTTAGAATTTGAGGGTCTAAAATAGGCCACAACACTTGGATAGGGGATATGATGAAGAATGGATAGGTTACTAGGGTTTGAGAGGTACGTCCTCTACATGGGTTGGAGGAGTTATCGAAGGATGAGGGATTAGCTTGTAATGGTCCATGGAAGGGAACTCCTGAGCAAGGACTTGGATTTTGGTTAAGACCATAAGCAGCTAGGGACAAAATAAGAGGTAGAGAAATACAAAAGATAAAAAAGATATTTACACCAACTTTGATGGCAACCACCCATGCCTAGGTGGTTTTGATTTTGAACCACACATGTTTGGGTGGTCCTATGCTGAACTACACTTATCTAGGTAGTCCTATATGGAACCATCTATTCCTAGGCGATTGGCTCTAGAGACAGTTTACAAGGACTAGGCTAATATAAATAGGTAACAGAAAGATGATTTGGCTTTGTTTTTTATCTTTTGTTATTTTTATGAGTGTTTTTATTATTTTTGACCAATAATTTTCTATATACACAAAAAATTAGATAACAAACAATTAGGATGAAGGTGTTGGTTATGATTAAGATTTGTTATTGTGTTTTTTGTTTATATTTTTTGGATCTTTTTTATTTTTATTTTTTTTTGTTTTTGTGTGTTTTGGTGTTGCCTACCTCTGAAAGCTACAAACATTGGATAAATTAAATCTACAAGGGGTGTCTATGCATGCTTCCTAATATACCTAAGATTACATGAGGATAATTCATGCACAAATGATCAAAAATATTCCTAAGGGTGGGATGGCTCAAGGTATCCTAAAAGGCAAAAAAGACCTCAAATACTTTTTTTAGGGGGTATGAGAGGTGGAAATTTCTAGAACCTATGATGGCACATTCAGCTTTTACTTCACCCTCGATCAAGATCAATAAAGAAAAAAAATTATACACCCATTGATTATTTAGCCTCATGAGCAAGGGTGTCTAACCTTAGACTACCCCGAGCTAGTCCTAAGAGTAGTCAGTTTCTCGATGATGAAATCTAAAAAACTATACAATCTAACTATGGTTTCTAAAGGGATCAACCGATGGTTGGGGATGAAGTCCAACATCACCGGTTGGTTTTCAAATGTGTTGGTGCAAAGTGATGTTGTTTTTGGATTTTCTTTGTTGGACATTTTGAGTCCCTAAGCTAAGAGTTGTCATTGATGTCAAAAGGATCTATGTAAGTAAGCACTATGTTTGTGTTTCACAAAGAGCTTCATGAGAAGCAAAGGTTTTTTATCAAAGTTTCAAGAAGGGATGCATGGCATTTGGTTCCAAAAGGAGCTTCAAGGGAAGCTTAGCAAAAGGTTTTTATTTAAAACTATGGATGGCATATTTGAAATGGGTTTTTATTAAAACCCAAGTTGGCTTTTCGTTTCATCAAAAAAGGTACCCCGGTGATGGAGATATATATATTTTTTAACATGGTGGAATCGGTAGCCGCCACGAATCTAGGTAGGTTGTCCAGCTTTTATGGTCACCAAAGCATTTTGCGTTGTCTACCCTGGAAGCTGCCACACAGATCTTCGTGCAATTTGCCCCTATAATTGCCATGCCACAATCATTTTAAACCTTTTACGCTGCTGAAAGCACTAGGAAAGGGACAAGTGTTCAGTCTGACGAGGCCCGAGATTTGAACCTTGGACCTCCGTCTCCCTTATGGGGTTTGGATGAACCAATTGGTCTACACCTCGGACCTTTGATGGAGATATTTAATTTTAAATATTTAGTTTAAATTTTAATTTATTTAAAATTTTAATTTTAATTTTAAAATTAAAATTAAAATTTTATCCACCGACGTCATGAAGGAAGTTTCAAAAATACCGACATTTCCAAAGAAAAGGGAAGGCATATAAATATGCCATTGAATTTTTTAATTCATTCATCCTTGCTCGTTGATATTTGCACTTGGTATTTGCAAATAAAAAGAGCTCATGTTTTTCGTTTAAGTGACGCAACAAACATTAAAGGGATACAATGCCCACATCCAAAAATGCATTGGGTAGCATGTCTTAGTGGCAGCTTGGATTGTGCAAAGGTGTTGCTGACAAGGAGGTTGTGCGTTTGATTCCCACAAGCATAATTTTTGGCTTTGTTCTGTTGAGGCACCCAAGGCGCATGATTTTTGCTTGGTGGAAGAGGGTGAAGGATAAGAAGTGGATGGCACTTCTTTTTCACCAACAAGCCCGCAGCTCGTGCGATAGCTTGGCCGCGGCTAGGGCATTCACATTGGGGCAAGACGAGGGTTTGATTCCCCTCAAGGTAGGTATTAAGGTTTTTATTAATATTTTGTTTGGATTGCCTAAGGTGGAGTGATAAGGGGTAAAGGTTCTTCGTTAGTTGATTTGTTGAGTAACCTTAGGGAATAAGGTCATGGTGGTTTTTTGAGTTGTGAATTATTTTTAATTGTGCTTTTTGAAATTATTAGGAGTAATAAGGGTTTTTGATAAAGTTCTTTTTAGTGAAAGTTATTTTGAGTAAGGGTTTTATTTTAAAAATAACTTTTGTGGATGTTAAAATAAAGTAGGAGTAATAAGGTGTTATTTGGATATTATTGTTGTGTTATTACTCAAGATCTCTAACCCTTGTTAAGAGTTGAAAAATAAAGTGTGTTGAGTGTGACAGATTTAGTGGACAACTCATAAGGCATCAAAAAGGTATGAGTAATACTCTCCATTGATTTTATTTGGATGGTTGATTTTTGAAATATCATTGGAGTGAAAAGGATTGATTGTGGTTTCCTTTTTATAAGTGGTTAAGTTAATGCTTCAAGGTTTTATGGATTGTGAGTTGTGATTAAACCTTGTTTGATAAGCATTGTTGTTTAGACCATTGGTTGAGTGAAGTACTTTGAGTTTATGCTTCAAGTTTTTCTGAATTGAGAGTTGTGATTAAAACCTTGTCTTATTATCATTGTTGTTAAAGCCAATGGGTGATGCAAAGAACTTGAACTTGAGTTAGAAAAGAACATGAGTATCATTGTTATGTAAGATTTGTTGTTGAGCATTATTGGAAACATTTTGAGTTAGTTGATTCATTCTTGGACTAGGTTTTGTGAGAAAGAGTTGTTTCTTGAAGTTATTGGTTGAGTAGAGTTGATTGAGCCTAGTCAAGTGGTTGCATGAAGTGGTTGTGCAAGTTCCATGAAACAAACTATTCTATAATATAATTGAGTTGAGATTGAGTTTGAGAATAGAACATATTGAGTCTCTAACAATTCTCTTTATGCTTCTATAAGATTGAGCTGAGTTGAGATTACTTTGAATTGAGATTGGGATATGAGTATAGAACATATTGAGTCTCTAACAATTCTCTTTATGCTTATATGAGATTGATTTGAGATTTTTTTGAACTGATTTGAGGCAAGTCTTTGAGAAGGCTTGTGGACTATTTTTGTGTAAGCTTTTGTGAAAGCTTGCTATGCAAATTTGAGCAAGTCCTAGAGAGGACTTATTGAGCATATTGGGACAAGTTCTGTGTGAGATTGTGGAGAAGATTTAAGCAGGTTCTAAGTGAGCCTATAAGCAAACTTGAGTAGGTTCTAAGTGAGCCTATTGAGCATATTTGAGCATGTTTTGAGTGAGCCTATTGAGTAGATTTGAGCAAGTTCTGAGTGATCCTATTGAGCAGATTTGAGTAGGTTTTGAGTGAGCCTATTGAGAAAATTTGAGCAGGTTCTGAGTGAGCCTATTGAGCAGATTTGAGTAGGTTCTGAGTGAGCCTATTGAGCATATTTGAGGAGGTTTTGAGTGAACCTATTGAAAAATATTTGGAGGTGACAGAGTAAAAAGGATAGAGTCTCAATGGATAGAGATCCAGCAGCTAGAACAATTGAAGACAAATCTGAGTGAGGAGTCTTCAAGTGGAGAGAGATCCACCAGTTAGTGCAATAGAGAGATAGAGTCTTCTATAAGATCACTGGCCAAAGTAGAAGGGGAAAGAGTTCTCTTGTGGAATATATCCATGAACTTGAGATTTAGGGGATCAGAATATCCTTTGGACAGAGGTCCATAAACATTGTAATTGGGAAGGATTACCAAGAGATTGATTGAGAAAGTTTTAGAAAAATATTTTCTTTGTGGAGTATCCCACATTGGGTGAACCACATAAATTATTGTGTCACTTTTGTGTATGGTGTTTTATGCATTGCTTTTATTATTGCTATTGATACTGCTATCTATACACTGCATATTGAATTGAAAAGAAAAGTAAAAATTGGTCTTATACTGTTCACCCCCTCCTCTCAGTATAAGCTTGTGTTCTTAAATTGGTACCAGATCAGGTTCCTTCTTAAGAGTTTGATAGCTTGAAGGAAAAGTGGTCTAAGAACACAATGGATCACAAGGATCAAAAGGATGGTTCCTTCAATAATGCAGTACCAATATTTGATGGAAGTTACTTCTTGTATTGGTGTATGATGATGATATTTCACCTGATGGCACTTAGAAATGAAGTTTGGGATGCAGTGGAACTTGGATTTGATTCTACAGTAAATCCTCCTATGGATAAGGAAGGTAAGCTTCTAATGGATATAAATTTAAGAGCTATTAATGCAATTATAAAAGGATTGGGTAGATCAGAATCTATGAAGGTTATGGATTGTAAAATAGCAAAATATATGTGGGATCTATTGCATGATATATATGAGGGTGATAAAGGTGTTAGGAAAGCTAAGATCAAAAATATCAAAGGAGAATTTGAGAACTTAAGAATGAGAGATGATGAAAATATTCATGATTATCTTAGTAAGATTGATGAACTTGTACATGATATGAGAGGTATTGGAATGAAGGTTGATGAATTCGATGCTTATGATAAGATCTTGAGAACTCTTCCAAAAATGTATAGTGAAAAGGTTTCTACTATAAAAACATCAATTGATAGTGATTCTTTGACAAGGAATTCTTTGCTTGGCATGCTTACTAATTTTTAGATAAGAACAAAATATTATATTCCTTTGAAAGAAGCTGCATTCAAAGTGGACAAAAATAAAAAGGATAAAAAGACATAATCAAGCAGTGAGTCATCTAGTGATGAAGAAGCTAACTATGGTATAAGAGATAAAGGTTCCAAAATATTCATAGATGTAAGATCCATTAAGTGCTTCAATTGTGGAAAGTATGGACACTATGCGACAGAGTGCAAAGAGCCAAAGTACAACAGTGACGAATAAAAATAGGATCACAAGTATAGAGAATCATAAAGACACAGGTACAAGAAGAAAGGCAAGGATGGACAAAACATACAAGGAAAGAAGTTATGTCAAAGGCAAAAGAAAAGCTACTATGCAGATAATGCAAGTGAGTACTCAAATGATAGTAATGCTAGTTTTTCATACAATGATAGATATGAAGTCCTATTTATGGTTAGAGAGAAAAGGACTCCAATTATTCTCAAGTGTTTTATATGTGGAAAATTTGGACATCTTGAAGATAATTGCACTGGGAATGGCTATAGTTTCAGTGATGATGGTTTTGAAGATGCACTTGAAAGACTAGATGAAAATATTCTAATGGCATTAGAAGATGAAGTAAATGATCCTATAGAAGATAAGCCAAAAGGAAGTAATGATAGGGATAAAGGTAAACAAATAAAGGATTATTCAGTGGAGAATGGATATGATCTCAGGTGAGAACTTATCTATGATCTTGACATAGTAAATAAGGTAAGAAAGCAACACTCTAAGCTTGAAAGTCAGTTTTAATAATTTGATGAAGAAATATTATTTCTCATAGAGGACTTAGAAAAGTCAAAGGCTAAGACAAGTAATTTCAAGGATAAGTTAGAAGAAAATATTTTGGAGTGTGAAAAGTTAACACAAGAAGTGGCACTACTAAAGGAATATTTAAAGGATTACAAGAAAAAGTTGTACAAATATGTGAACAGTGCAAAGAGTGTAGACAAATTAATCAAGATACAAATAGGAGCAACAAATAAGACAAGTCTTGGTTCCAAATAAGATCAAAAGAAATGGGAACAAAAGTCTACTTCAAGTCTAGAAGAAGAAGGAATTTCATAAGATACTTCAGAAAATAATAGTATAAGTTGGAATGAGACATCAGAGGATGAGTTGGACAAAAAAGAGGTCAAATATAGAAACAATGCACAAAGAAGATACAGATGGAACAATAATCCAAATAGGAGACTAATGAGGTCTAGGCAAGGAAGCTTCAATGGGAGATGCTTCTCATGTCACAGGTTTGGGAACATGACTTCACAATGCAATTCATACAAAAGATAGGAATATGGGAAATGATAGCTTTTACATGGGTATTGCTACTCATGCAATGATTTTGGTCACAAGGCAATGAATTGCAGGGTTTATGATAGAAGAGGATATGGCTTCACTAGGAGATATCCTAAGATATTTACACTTCCAAGGAATAATAACATTAAGTGTTATAAGTGCAATAATGATGGTCACACAAAAATATGGTATAGAGCAAATATTCTAGAAGTAGGCATGAACAAGAACAGGAACATGGATGAGAACAAGAATAGGAATAAGAACAAAAACAAGAAAATGGACAAGAAAAAGAACAGGAATAGGAATAGAAGTGATGATGACTTGGTAATAAATAGTGAGAGGATTCAGAAAACTCATAAAGGAACAGATAAAGGTAAATGTAAAGAGTAGTGCTTTCAGGGAGTAGAAATACTCCCACTCCAGAATTAACCATCTCTTATGGAGGTGAGGGAAGAGCTAAGCTAAGAGGCTCATTCTTAGCCTCGAGCCCCAAAGGTGACCCTTTGCTATTGATGACAAAGGAGGTGAGATTTGTGTATATTGAGGAGAGTTATTTTGATATGGGGAGAGATTTTATATTTGATAAAGCTTTGAGCCAAGGGGAGCAAAGTCCTAGGGGGAGTAGAAAATAAGGTCAGATTTTAGTAAAAGGATATGGGTTGCCATAAATGACAAAGGGGGATATTGTTGGACATTTTGAGTCCCTAAGCTAATAGTTGTCATTGATGTCAAAAGTATCTATGTAAGTAAGCACTATGTTTGTGTTTCACAAAGAGCTTCATGAGAAGCAAAGGATTTTGATCAAAGGTTCAAGAAGGGATGCATGGCATTTGGTTCCAAAAGGAGCTTCAATGGAAGCTTAGAAAAAGATTTTTTTTTAAATATATGGATGGCAGATTTGAAATGGGTTTTTCTTAAAACCCAAGTTGACTTTTCGTTTCATCAAAAAAGGTGCCTCGATGATGGAGATATTTAATTTTAAAGATTTAGTTTAAATTTTAATTTTAATTTTAAAATTAAAATTAAAATTTTATCCACCGATGTCATGAAGGAAGTTTCAAAAAGGCCGATGTTTCCAAAGAAAAGGGAAGGCATATAAATATGCCATTGAATTTTTTAATTCATTCATCCTTGCTCGTTGATATTTGTGCTTGGTATTTGCGAAGAAAAAGAGCTCGTGTTTTTCATTTAAGTGACGTAGTGAACATTAAAGGGAGACAACGACCACTTCCCAAAATGCATTAGGAAGTGTGGCCTAGTGGTATCTTGTATTGTGCAAAGGTGTTTGTGACAAGGAGGTTGTGTGTTCGATTCCCGCAAGCATCATTTTTGGATTTGTTCTATTGAGGCGCCCAAGGGGTATACTTTTTGCTTGGTGGAAGAGGGTGAAGGATAAGAAGCGGGTGGTGCTTATTTTTCACCAACGAGCCCACAACTCATGTGGTAGCTTGGCCGCGGCTAGGGCGTTTGCATTGGGGCAAGACAAGGGTTGAATTTCCCTTGAGGCAGGTATTAAGGTTTTTATTAATATTTTGTTCGAATTGCCTACGGTGGAATATAAGGGGTAAAGGTGCTTCGTTAGTTGATTTGTTGAGTAACCTTAGGGAATAATGTCATGGTGGTTGTTTGAGTTGTGAATTATTTTTAATTGTGATTTTTGAAATTGTTAGGATTAATAAGGGTTTTTGATAAAGTTCTTTTTAGTGAAAATTATTTTGAGTAAGGGTTTTCTTTTAAAAAGAACTTTGGTGGATGTTAAAATAAAGTAGGAGTAATAAGGTGTTATTTGGATATTATTGTTGTGTTATTACTCAAGATCTCTAACCCTTGTTAAGAGTTAAAAAATAAAGTGTGTTGAGTGTGACAGAGTTAGTGGATAGCTCATAAGGCATCAAAAAGGTATGAGTAATGATATGAAATAATTGAAGATAATTATTATTTGCAAACTTAGGACTTAAATAAGTCCAAAATGAAAACCGTAATCCTGGAAATCATGAACTGCTCCAAGGATTTACGTACAAAAGTCAAGGAAAGGCTAAAACATAAGCCCTACAATAACGAGAAGTAAACCACCTAGACTTATACTATTCAACGGAGCTTATCAACAACTCACGTTGATTATTCTTATGACTAAGCCTAATTAAAATATCCTAGGTCTAAAAAGAAATTAGCCCCTACGTCTAAATTTCCTCATCATTCGTCCCAACAAAAGAAGCATTGGACTCCAATGCTTTTAACAAAGAGGGAAAATCTTGGGACAGAATGTGAACAAAAATCCAACGAGCCTGATGTGGAAATTGGCCTCGTCGGGCCACAAGATATGAAGTAGAAACACCTTAGCGTGTTTGATGGGTCTTTGTATCAAAGACTATATCAGCGTCAAGCAGAAGCTGAGTATCAGGAACCACATCAACTGGATGTATGATGGCTGGAACTATTTCCAGTGTGGAATCATAGTATGGTTTGAGAAGATCAACATTGACAACATCGTGAATGCCAAGATGAGTTGGAAGGTCCAAGCAAAAGGTATTCTCAGATATTTTCTGAAGAATAGTATAATGCCCATAACGAAGAGGCTTGATTTTGCTCTGTGCCTTATCTACAAATCGGTGTTTGTCAAGATGAAACCATACTTTGTCACCAACTTGAAAGGAATGAGGTGTGCGGTGCTTGTCCATATATTTTTTTTGCTTTTGTTGAGTCTTCTAAAGAATTTGAACCACTTTGGCTTGAAGACTCTGCAAATGTTGTACAAAAGAGTTGGCCTTGTCTTGTTCCTTCTGAATGTGCATTATGGATGAAGAAGGCAAAGACAAAGGTAACTCATAAGGAGCAAGTGGCTGAAAACCAAAACACACTTCAAATGGAGAGTGCCCGTTTGAACTATGGACGGCCCTGTTGTAGGCATGCTCAATGTGAGTGAGGCTTAACTCCCATTTGGCTGGAGTGGAATGATGGTAAATCCTCAAACTTTGCATGAGAGTACGATTAACTACCTCTGTCTGCCCATCAGATTGAGGATGATAAGCAGTAGAGAAGCTAAGAGATACTCCCAAAATCTTCCAAAGATATCACCAGAAGTGGCCCACAAAGCATGAATCACGATCAGAGACAATGCTAGTAGGAAGACCAAAATAACGCCATACCACTTCAAAGAAGAGTTGGGCAAGATCCTGTGCAGTACTTGTCTTGCGACAAGGAATGAATTTGGCCATTTTGCTGAATCTGTCCACCACAACAAAGACACAATCATGCTTGCATACTGTCATTGGAAAACCGCTCAAGAGATCCATGGAAATGCTTTCCCATGGACGAGAAGGAATGGGCAAAGGCATGCTCATTCCCAATGTCCTATTGGCTGATTTGGAGCGATTACAGACTACACATTGTCACAAGAAGCGAAGAACATCTCTTTGCATGTGTGGCCAAAAGAAAAACCACTAAATATGATGAAGAGTTTTCTGCCTACCAAAATGTCCCCCATAGAGTGTGGAATGAGCCTCCTTTAGAAGAGACTCCCTGTTCCCATGAGGAACACAAAGTTTTTCCAATTTGTACAACATTCCATCCTGAATATGAAAGTCCTGAAGAGCTCTCAAATTTTAAGAAGAAGGATTGGAAAGTTGGTGGAAAAATTTGCCAAAATCTGGATCCATAGGATACTGTGTAGGCCAAGTTTGGAAGCCAAGATGAGAAGTAGTGACAATTATCAAAACAAGAGGAGAAGGAGGACGACTCAAAAAATCAGCCACTGCATTGTTTCATCCTTTCTTGTACCTGATTACAAAATGAAATTGTTGCAAGTACGATGCCCATTTCATGTGTCTAGCTTCCTCAATTATTGTTTGATATTGAAAATGAAGAACGTGGACTTATACTGAGAGGGGGGGTGAACAGTATAAGACTTAACCATTTAATATTTTTAACTTTAGATAGCAGTAGCATCAACACAACATTAATCAAGACAGAAAGCATCACACATTGGAAGCCCATTTTTAACGTGGTTCACCCAGAAGGCCTGGGCTACGTCCACAAAACTTTTCTCTAAAAGTTATCTCAAAGTTCTTTGGGAAACCTTCCCAATTACAATGTTTATGAGCCTCGGCCCAAAGGAGACACCTTCCCCCAATCTGAATTTATGAGCCTCTGCTCAAAGGAGATACCTTCCCCTCTACTCTGGAAATGATCCCTCAGAAGATCAACTGCCTCTACCTCTTGCTAGCACGTGGAACTCCTTTCCACCGAAGACCTCCTATCCTCAATGCTTAGCCTAAGAGACCTCCGCCTTCTATGATCATGTCCACGATGAGCTCAGCCACCTGTACCAAACACAGTCGATCGGTCTAGTACAAGTCTTCCTCTGTCTGTCGGATCTGTCCAACTCTTTGAACAAATCAATCCTCTCGCACACAAGCCTTCTCAAAGACTTGCCAAATCTGTCCTCGGGTTCTTCTCAAAGAACCAATGCACCTCTGTCCTCAAGTTCTCCGATAGAACTCTCAAAAACTCAGCTCACAAGTCCTCTCGCTAGGACCTGTCCAAATCTGCTCACAAGTCCCCACCGAAACCGTCCAAAACCCCCAACTATCCAAAATGCTCACAAGTCCCCACCGGAACTTGTCCAAAACCTCAGCAAGCTCACCAAGAAAAACTTGCTTAGCATGAACCCACAAAGAGAATTGTTAGAGACCCAATGTGATTCATAAACCTCATAGAAGCATAAAGAGAATTGTTAGAGACTCAATATGTTCTATACTTAACTCCCAATCTCAATCTCAAAAGAATAAGATAGATGTAGTATGCTTTTCTCAAGAATATGAAACACAACCCAACAATTGCCAACCATGCAATATCTCATATAACAATGATACTTATATTCTTTTCACCAAAAACTAGGGTTTCATCATCTCAATGCAAGTAGCAAGACTTACTAACATAAACCCTAGTGCAAAAATGCTTCCTCTTCCTTAACCAGAATTATGCATTCACCCAAACACTCATCAATGATTTTAATGCATAAACAATCTTCAATATCCAGAAAATAAGATTCACACCAAAAATACCTAGTAGACAACCTTTTCACTCCAAACTCAATTTCAGAAACTATACCATCAACAACATACATAGAAGAAGTTGCCCATACCTTTACTTTGATGAAGAAGGAGAACTCAAAATCTGTCACAACACTAACTCTCAATTTGCCACCAATTAGAGTTAGCAACTATACAATAATACACAAAAAAGATCCAAATTAACACCTTATTTCTCCAACTTAGTAAAAACCACTATAAGAGTAATATACATACAAAGTAAAACCTCTTTACACCTTATTACTCCACATAAACATTAAGCATCAATAAAATAATGTCAAAGCAAATATGATACCTTAACCTTATACCTCCCGCGCATTTACAGCCACTATCCTTTGCACACCGCGACCAAAAGAAATTCCCAACGAAGAGAATCGAACTCGGCACCTCTTTCATCTAGCGCTTTTGCTTAAACGCCACCGCCGTTGGGTCACAAGTGCCCAACAAAGAAATACAACACTGCCCTCTCTTTTATCTTCCTTTGATGCCAAGAATCTGGAAAACGTAAATGTCTTCCGCAAGCAACATGCAAACTGGTGAGCGCTGTCCAAAACGTAAGTCACTGAATGCTTGCATTAATCATCTCACAGCACAGTCTGGAAAAACGTAGTTCAGGTGCAATTGCCAATCCACTAACGTCCAACACAAAGGTAAGGATGCAGCCCAAACTCAAATCCAAACATGCCAAGCATGGTTTCCAAGACACAAAACAAGCATGATTTCAAGGACGTCAATCGGAGATTCGAAGACACAAAGCGTTGTTCGAAAGAATAGAGAAAATGCAAAATCGTAGACGCCAAGCGCAAATCGAAAGATACAGAGCAAACCACAAATCGTAGATGTCAAAAATCGATGGTGCTCACTTTAGAAAAACATCCCCACTTATATAGCCATTTCTCCTTAATGTTTGACATTGGCGCTCCTCCAACGATGGCAACATATCGGCGAAAGAATTCTTTTTCCTTCCGTCGCTTAAGGGTTGAAAGACCCTTTAATAATAATTAAAATAATTATTATTATTATTTTATTAATAATAAATTAAACTTGGACCTTTGACAAAGGTTTGAGTTAATTTAATTATTAATAATAAACATGGACCTTTGCATTAAGTTAAGCTTGGTTTTAATAAAAACCCTTAATGAGTCCAAATGGTTGTCACCATGGTTTTAATAAAAACCCTTTAACATAATGAAGCTTCTCAAGACATTCTTGACATCACACTCTTTTGATATCAACACAAAAATGCCTTTTGACATCAATGACAACTTATACATTTGAGCAAAGGCAATGTACCCAAAGTACCCAAAATTGCCAACAATCTCCCCCTTTGTCATTGATGGCAAACCTTTACTCAAAACACTTCTCAAGAGCCAAAACTGAAACCAACTGAAACCAACTGTGCTAACAACTGAGAATCTTCCTTTGAAGTTTTGCTCCCCCTGACTTGAAGCTTTCCTCTTCACTTTGAAGCTCTCCCCCTTACTCATATCTCTCCCCCTTTGTCATCAATGGAAAAGGGCCACCTTTGGGGCTCGGGACTAAGAATTAGTCTCTTAGCTTAGTCCCTCCCCCACCTCCTGATGAGGTGATTAATTTCGGGGTGGGAGTACAACTCCCAATTTCTCCCTTAGATACTCAAACGTATCTCTTGGAAGAGGTTTGGTGAAGATATCTCGCAATCTGCTCTTTAGTAGACACATACTCTACCTTGACCTGTTTCTCTTGCACTTTTTCCCTTAAAAAATGATACTTGATGGAAATATGCTTTGTCCTTGAGTGCATTACCGGATTTTTGGAAATACTTATGGCACTTGTATTATCACAAAGTATGGATATGGGTTGTTCATGCTTGACTTTGAAATCCTCCAAGGTGGTTTTCATCCATAAAACCTGTGTACACCCGACCATTGCTGCTATGTATTCAACCTCTGCTGTAGATAAGGAAACTGAAGGTTGTTTCTTACTTAGCCAAGAAACCAAACTCTTTCCCAAAAAGAATGCTCCACCACTAGTGCTTTTCCTGTCATCAATACCGCCTGCCCAATCTGCATCTGTATAAGCTGTGAGGGTGAAATCATCACCTTTGGGATACCAAAGCCCAAAGTCCATAGTGCCCTTCAGATATCTAAAAATCCTCTTAACTGCCATAACATGAGAATCTTTAGGAGCTGCCTGAAATCTTGCTACTAACCCAATTGCCTGCATGATATCTGGTCTGGTAGCTGTAACATATAATAAACTACCAATCATTGATCTGTACAACCTCTGATCTGCTGCTGGAGATTCATCATATTTACTCATCTTGCATCCTGTAATCATTGGAGTACATACTGGTTTGTTGTCTATCATCCCAAATTTCTTCAACATTTCTTTGATATACTTTCCTTGAGAGAGAAATACACCATCTTTTGATTGAGAAATCTGAAGACCTAAAAAGAATGACAGCTCTCCAATCATAGACATCTCAAATTCCTTCTCATGGTGTTAGCAAAATCTTTACACATCCGAGTATTATTTCCCCCAAAAATAATATCATCAACATAGACAACCATAATCAGCATATCATCACCTTCATCCTTAATATACAAATTGTTATCCGCCACACCTTTCCTCGAAGCCTTGCTCATGAAGATACCTGTCAAGTCTTGAGTACCAAGCCCTAGGTGCTTGCTTTAACCCATACAAGGCCTTTTTCAGTTTACACACATAGTCTGACTGTTCTGAGAGAGACACTCCTTCTGGTTGTTCTATGTAGACTTCTTCTTCCAACACCCCATTTAGAAAAGCTGACTTTACATCCATTTGATACACTTTGAAATATTTGAAGCTTGAAAGGGCCAAAAACATTCTGATAGCTTCAAGACGAGCAACAAGAGCAAACGTCTCTTTGAAATCAACACCTTCTACTTGAGCATAACCTTTGCAAACTAGCCTAGCTTTGTTTCTGACAATCTTTCCATCCTCATTGAGTTTATTTCTGAATATCCATTTTGTGCCAATGACATTCTTGTCCTTAGGTCTTGGAACCAATTCCCAAGTTTCACTTTTCTCTATTTGATTTAGCTCTTCATCCATTGCTTTTACCCAAAACTTATCTACACATGCTTCACTAAAATATTTTGGCTCAATTTGAGATAATAATGAAACATTTGTAGAATCATGTGAGGGAATGACTCTTCTTCTTGTTTGCCTCCTATTTGGATCACCAATGATCAAATATTTGGGATGATGTTTCTGAACATATCGTGAAGGAGTTTTGGGAAGTAGTTGTCTTTCCTCTTCTTCATCTGAAACCTCTCTGAATTCTTCTTGACAAATTTCATCACTGAGTTCCTGGATTGGTTCTCTTATCCTTGTCTTTTCATCAACAGTTACATTTATGCTCTCTACAACTGTATGAGTTCTTTTGTTGAAGCATCTGTAGGCCTTGCTTCTGTTGGAATACCCAAGAAAGATTCCCTCATCACATCTAGGATCAAACTTACCCAAATTTTGATCTTCCCTTCTGATGAAGCACTTACTCCCAAACACTTTGAAGTATTTTACTGTAGCTGGTCTTCCTTTCCACAACTCATAAGGAGTTTTATGATGATTGACTCTAAGTTGGGCCCTGGTGATAATGTAGACTGTTGTACTGACTGCCTCTTTCCAAAAGCCATCTAAAAGTTTTGACTCATTCAACATAGCTCTAGCCATATTTTCAATAGTTCTATTTTTCCTTTCAACTACTCCATTTTGTTGAGGAGTTCTTGCTCGTTGAATATTCTCTTTTGATTCCTTGCTGCTCACAGTATTCCACAAATTCATTTGAAGTGAACTCTCCTCCTCTATCTGATCTTAAACATTTTATTCTCTTATCAGTCTCATTTTCAACCATTTCTTTGAAAGCTTTAAATTTTTCAAAAGCTTCAGATTTTTCTTTGAGAAAAGTAACCCAAGTCATTCTAGAATAATCATCTATAAAAAGCATGAAGTAGCTTTCTCCCTGAATGCTCTGAGTTCTGGTAGGGCCACATAAATTAGTATGAATAAGATCCAATGGTTTTGAAGAAGTATACCCTTTTGATTTGAAACTGGTTCTGGTCTGTTTTCCATGTTGACAAGGACCGCAAATGATGTTATGGGGCCTTTTTATTTTGGGCAAGTCTCTAACCGCTTCCTTGTTACTAATATTGACAAGATTATCAAAGCTCAAATGCCCCAATATTTTATGCCATAACCAACTCTCATCTTCTTGAGTTAGAAAACATTTTTCCTTTTTTATCTCACTTAGCATGTAAAGATTGTTTGGAGTCCTTGTAGCACTAGCAATGAGTTTTCCATTTTTTTCTTTACTTATCTCACATCTATCTGAAAAGAAAGATACTATGTGCCCTTGATCACAAAGTTGACTCACACTTAGAAGATTATGTCTTAGGCCTTCTACATAAAGCACATTTTCTGTTTTGGATTTCCCATCCAAACTAAGAGTCCCTTTACCACAGATTTTAGCTGACCTGTTATCTCCAAAATTGACTATTCCTCTGTTTGTTTCTTTTAAGACCAAAAACTTTTCTTTTTCACCAGTCATATGTTTTGAACAACCACTATCAAGATACCATTTTTCTACTTTGTCTAGAGCATGAAAAGCAGTTTGAGCTATCATTGACTTAGATTTGATCTCATTTTTCTTTTTAGTGAACTCAAGGCTAGATCTATCCAAACTGCACATCCTAGCAATATGCCCAAAATTATTGCACTTGTAACACATGACATATTTATTCATAAGAGGTGCAAAAGAGTTACCATTTTCTTTACTATGTCTATTCATGGACTTATTGCAATGCATAGCTTTGTGACCAAATTTCTTGCAGGAAAAACAATAGCCATGGAAAGTATTATGTAACCTATTTTGATGCCTTGGATGATTGTTCTTCTTGTGACCAATTGGAATCCACCGCTCTTTAGGAGGAAGATTGATCTTGCTCGAAGACCCTATTTCTTGAATGGTGATACCATCCTTCTTTTGCTTTTCACATGGAGTATTCTGTCTGAGAGCCAACTGATCCAACTTCACTCTAAGAGACATAACTTCTTCTTCTAGTTTCTTGCAATCAGCTTCCTTTCCTTTGAGAACCTCTGTTAGAACCTATTCAACCTTCTTCCCTTCTTCAGCTAGAATTTTGAAGTCTATAACACTTTGAACCAATTCTGATCTTGCTATCTTTTCTTCCTGATATTGATGCTTGAGAATAGAATTCTCTTCCCTGAATTTCTCAAGCTTTCTCAAAGCCAAGAAGAATTCACCTTTGAGATCGAACTCAACCTCTTCATCTCTTTTTGAATCTGTATGATCCTCTGATAGATCCTTCTCCAAGCTGTTAGGCTCTTTTTGGAGAGACCCGCTCTGATACCAATTGAAGAACATGGACTTATACTGAGAGGGGGGGGTGAACAGTATAAGACTTAACCATTTAATATTTTTAACTTTAGATAGCAGTAGCATCAACACAACATTAATCAAGATAGAAAGCATCACACATTGGAAGCCCATTTTTAACGTGGTTCACCCAGAAGGCTTGGGCTACGTCCACAAAACTTTTCTCTAAAAGTTATCTCAAAGTTCTTTGGGAAACCTTCCCAATTACAATGTTTATGAGCCTCGGCCCAAAGGAGACACCTTCCCCCAATCTGAATTTATGAGCCTCTGCTCAAAGGAGATACCTTCCCCTCTGCTCTGGAAATGATCCCTCAGAAGATCAACTGCCTCTACCTCTTTCCAGCATGTGGAACTCCTTTCCACCGAAGACCTCCTGTCCTCAATGCTTAGCCTAAGAGACCTCTGCCTTCTATGATCATGTCCACAGCAGCTCAGCTACCTGTACCAAACACAGTCAGTCGGTCTAGTACAAGTCTTCCTCTGTCTGTCAGATCTGTCCAACTCTTTGAACAAATCAATCCTCTGCACACAAGCCTTCTCAAAGACTTGCCAAATCTATCCTCAAGTTCTTCTCAAAGAACCAATGCACCTCTGTCCTCAAGTTCTCTGATAGAACTCTCAAAAACTCAACTCACAAGTCCTCTGCTAGGACCTGTCCAAATCTGCTCACAAGTCCCCACCGAAACTTGTCCAAAACTTGCTCACAAGTCCCCACCGAAACCTGTCCAAAACTTGCTCACAAGTCCCCACCAGAACCTGTCCAAAACCTCAGCAAGCTCACCAAGAAAAACTTGCTTAGCATGAACCCACAAAGAGAATTGTTAGAGACCCAATGTGATTCATAAACCTCATAGAAGCATAAAGAGAATTGTTAGAGACTCAATATGTTCTATACTTAACTCCCAATCTCAATCTCAAAAGAATAAGATAGATGTAGTATGCTTTTCTCAAGAATAGGAAACACAACCCAACAATTGCCAACCATGCAATATCTCATATAACAATGATACTTATATTCTTTTCACCAACAACTAGGGTTTCATCATCTCAATGCAAGTAGCAAGACTTACTAACATAAACCCTAGTGCAAAAATGCTTCCACTTCCTTAACCAGAATTATGCATTCACCCAAACACTCATCAATGATTTTAATGCATAAACAATCTTCAATATCCAAAAAATAAGATTCACACCAAAAATACCTAGTAGACAACCTTTTCACTCCAAACTCAATTTTAGAAACTATACCATCAACAACATACATAGAAGAAGTTGCCCATACCTTTACTTTGATGAAGAAGGAGAACTCAAAATCTGTCACAACACTAACTCTCAATTTGCCACCAATTAGAGTTAGCAACTATACAATAATACACAATAAAGATCCAAATTAACACCTTATTTCTCCAACTTAGTAAAAACCACTATAAGAGTAATATACATACAAAGTAAAACCTCTTTACACCTTATTACTCCACATAAACATTAAGCATCAATAAAATAATGTCAAAGCAAAATATGATACCTTAACCTTATACCTCCCGCGCATTTACAGCCGCTATCCTTTGCACACCACGACCAAAAGAAATTCCCAACGAAGAGAATCGAACTCGGCACCTCTTTCGTCTAGCGCTTTCGCTTAAACGCCACCGTCGTTGGGTCACAAGTGCCCAACGAAGAAATACAACACTGCCCTCTCTTTTATCTTCCTTTGACGCCAAGAATCGGAAAACGTAAACGTCTTCCGCAAGCAACATGCAAACTGGTGAGCGTTGTCCAAAACGTAAGTCACTGAATGCTTGCATTAATCATCTCACAACACATCCTGGAAAAACGCAGTTCAGGTGCAATTGCCAATCCACTAACGTCCAGCACAAAGGTAAGGATGCAGCCCAAACTCAAATCCGAACATGCCAAGCATGGTTTCCAAGACACAGAACAAGCACGATTTCAAGGATGTCAATCGGAGATTCGAAGACACAAAGCGTTGTTCGAAAGAATAGAGAAAACGCAAAATCGTAGACGCCAAGCGCAAATCGTAGATGTCAAAAATCGGTGGTGCTCACTTTAGAAAAACATCCCCACTTATATAGCCATTTCTCCTTAATGTTTGACGTCGGCGCTCCTCCAATGATGGCAACATATCGACGAAAGAATTATTTTTTCTTCCGTCGCTTAAGGGTTGAAAGACCCTTTAATAATAATTAAAATAATAATAATTATTATTTTATTAATAATAAATTAAACTTGGACCTTTGACAAAGGTTTGAGTTAATTTAATTATTAATAATAAACATGGACCTTTGCATTAAGTTAAGCTTGGTTTTAATAAAAACCCTTAATGAGTCCAAATGGTTTTAAGAAAAACCTTTAACCTTGTCACCATGGTTTTAATAAAAACCCTTTAACATAATGAAGCTTCTCAAGACATTCTTGACATCACACTCTTTTGATATCAACACAAAAATGCCTTTTGACATCAATGACAACTTATACATTTGAGCAAAGGCAATGTACCCAAAGTACCCAAAATTGCCAACAGAAGAAACTTAAGGGGCATATGATCTGTATGAACAATTGTTTATTTTCCCAAGAGATAATGCCTCCAATACTTGATTGCTTGAACCAAAGCATAGAACTCTTTATCATATGTAGAATAGTTCTTCTTGGCCTCTGAAAATGTTTCTGAATGGTAAGCCACTGGATGGCCATTCTGCATAAGCACAGCTCCAAGTGCAACTTGTGAAGCATCAGTTTCTATCTCAAATGGTTGATACAAATCAGAAAGAACAAGAACTGGTGTAGTACTCAATTTATGTTTCAATATGTCAAAGGCTTTTTGTTGATCCTTTGTCCACTGAAATGGAAATTTGATCTTCATCAAATAGTGTAAAGGTGCAACAATAGAAGAATATCCTCCAATGAACTTGCGATAGAAATTAGCAAGTCCAAGAAAACTCCTTAACTCCATGACTGAAGTAGGATTTTTCCAAGAGAAGATAACTTCAACTTTGGAAGGATCTACTTGCACACCTTTTTCACTAATTACAAATCCAAGATAGGCAATGAATGTTTGCCCAAAGTAACATTTAGGAAAATTTGCATACAATTGGTTCTTTCGAAGAGTTTGAAGAACCATTTCCAAGTGTTCCAAATGATTCTCCCAAGTAGAAGAATATATAATAATGTCATCCAAATAGACGATTACAAATTGATCCAAACAATCTCTAAATACTTCATTCATCAACCGCATGAATATAGCTGGAGCATTTGTAAGGCCAAAGGGCATGACAAGCCACTCAAAGAGCCCCATTTTGATCTTAAATGTTGTTTTCCAAGTGTCTTCTGCTTGAATTCTCACCTAATGATACCCACTTTTGACATCTATCTTGGAGAAGAATTTTGCACCTTGCAATTGGTCCAAGAGATCATCAATGCAAGGAAGTGGATAACGATTCTGCATTGTAACCTTATTGAGTGCCCTGAAATAAATGCATAATCGCCATGTGCCATCCTTCTTCAACACAAGAAAGATAGGAGAATCACAAGGGGAAGTGCTGGGTTTGATGAACCCTTTAGTCAACAATGCTTGAATTTGCTTTTTAATTTCTTCCATTTGCACTATTGATTGTCTATACATTGAAGAATTAGGAAGAGAAGATGCAGGAACAATCTCTATACTATGATTAATCTGTCTTTTAGGAGGAAGACTTGTGGGTTCTTGAAAAATATCAAAAAATGATTGAAGTATTGAATGAACTGAAGAACTCCTGTTATTAGTGTGCTTGGGTGCTTGCTTTTCTTCTTGAATTGGTCTGATGAAGATGAGTGCTAATTCCTTTGCTTGATTTACAGCTTTGCGTGCTTGTCTACAACTCAACATCAAATTATGTGGAGTTTGTTGTGTACTTTTGATTATGAAAGTTTTATTGTCTTTGTGCAAAGTGTATGTGTTTTTGTACCCATCATGTATAGACCTCCTATCGTATTGATAGGGTCTACCAAGCAACAAGCCACAACAATCCATTGGAATTACATCGCACACAACCGAGTCCACAAAAGAAGGATTGAAAGCAAAATTCATAATGCAAGTGTGTGTGATTTCGGATGTAATCCCATTGTCCTTCCATCCCAAAGGATAAGGATGAGGATGGGGATTCATCGATAACTTCAGTTTGTCAACAACGGACCTCGCAATTAGATTTTTTTGTGAGCCGCTATCGATTATACAATCAACCATAAAGGTGTCACTGAGATGGACCGTAGTCACAAACAAATTCTCGCGATCACCTTGTGAAGTATTCATAAGGGTCAATTTGTTTAACCCTGCCAATTCCTTATAAGGCTTACGTTCCCCTGTAGCATCAATGGGACTTTCTTGTGAGTCCTCATTGGAAGGCTTTACAACTAGGGATTGTTTCTTCATATTTTGCAACTTAAAACACCTCTTTTGAGTATACCCTAGATTTTTACAATAATTACAAATCAAAGGTGACTTAGAAGAAGAAGATTTTTGTGAAGAAGAAGAAGGGGAAGATGAAGAAGAGGGAGAAGGAGAAGAAGAAGATTTAGCTCCCTTGGAAGGTTGAGGAGAAGCCTTCTGATTTCCTCCTGACGTAGAAGAGCGAGTCCCACGTGATTGCTCCCTCATTTCTTCCCCAGCAAGAAGGGCTTGATTGAAAGCCATGTCAATGTTAACAATCAGCTTGTATTTCATCTTCCTATAAATGGGTTCCTGCAAGCCACTTTTGAATTTGTTAACAAGTTGTGCTGCGTTATCCTGAACAAAATTCAAAATCTACAACTTGTTAAATTGAAAAATATAGTCATGAACACTCATATTAGAGGTTTGTCGAAGACGAAGCCACTTGATTTCAAGCTCGGTGGCATAGTTTGAAGGATAAAAAATATTCTTCAAAACTCTTTGTAATTCATCCCACGTGTCAATGGGATTTTGGTTCCGTAGTCGATCAGTGACAAGGACCTTGGCAATGCCAGAAAGCTTCAACTTAGCAAAGTTAACCTGCTGATCCTTTGCTATCTTGGTATACTCAAACCAACTGTCCATGTCCAAAATCCAATTGTTGAGGACATCTGGATCTCGCGAGCTAGTGTAAATGGGAACCTCACACTGTTGTTGCACTTCAGTAGAAGTAACCTTATCAGCCAAAATGCAGACAAGTTGGGTTACTTGAGCCAATTTGTCGGCTAATTCGAAATCCATTTGACCTCGAGCGATCGCCAAAAAATATGGTAACAAAAAGACAAGAAGTTACAAATGTGCAAAATAAAATGTGCCCAATTCAATTTGCAAAAATTGCAAATTTATAACATGTAAGGGGCAAAAATAATATTTGCACAATGGTTGAAAAGTCAAAATTGACTTAGTGGTAAAAACAAAAAGTAAATCTTTGTTTTTTTTTTTTTTTTAAATGCAAAATGTGGGTTTTGATTTGTTTGAATGTAAATGTACCAAGGTCAAATATGGACTATACACATTCAGTCAAGAACCAATCAAAGGAAGACGAGGAATCCTTCACCACACACCGAAAGCCAATCCACAACGCGGAGAGCACGGCAATGTCGTTGAATGGAAATAGGCGAAGTGCCTATTTTAAATTGCAAGCGGGTTAGCCTACGTTAAATGTGGGAGAAAAACCCAAACAAAATTTGTGTTGCCGCATCGCCTCGAAATATTTGTTGTCGGTAATCGCACCTTGCATGGAGGTAAAACCTATTGTCGGTGACCTCGACGTTGGATCCCTTCAAAGGTGGATCGAACGCCCGAAATCATACTTTGCATGCAACTCTCCGAGCTACGCACACCGTACATGAACAGGTTTCTGGCATAGGTATCGGGCACACAGACCAAGGGAAAAAGTGTTCCCCTTGGCAGATCTGACCAGAGGACACAGAACCCATGATCGCGTTGAGCTCCAGAGCAGGAGCCAATCGGCCAACCGCGATAGAAAATACATGTTTCCAAAGCAAAGCCGATTGTTCAGATCACGTAGAATTCTTCCCTGACACACTTTGTTGCCCAATCCTGACGTGATCTGCCATCCTGACACAATCTGCCTATCCTCCCGCCATGGTTGGCTCCACCCGAAAGATCTGATAGTTGTCAGAGAGCTCTGGTTGGCAGTAGCTCATCCCCAACAAATCCAATCTGAACGCGATGGCACGAAACTGGTTAAAATGAGTTCTATCGCGTGTTCCCAATGAAACTGGCAGATGCCAGAGTTTGTCAAATCCAGACAGTGGCAGCAAGTGGATCTATCGTCCTATCAGCGATAGCCTCGACGCGAAAAGGGATGGCAATGCGGGCAGATTCGGGAATGTAGGACGCAAAGGGCACGTCAAAATTCGAAGGTGTTCCTTCGATTAAGAAAACTGTAGGAAATGCAGTCGACGTCGCAGCTTCAAAAACCGCATCCGCTGCATGCTTCGAGGTTTGCTGACGGTCAACGCAGTTGGAACGCAGCCCCCAAATGAAGACAAAAATCCTACCATAAATGAATTGCTAAATGCAAAATTTTTATTGTTGTAAAAATTGTCGACAAAATTTGTATTACTTCAAAAGTTGTTGACGAAATTTTATTGTAGCAAAATTGTCAGCAACTTCTGACAACAAATGAATTTGTCAACAATTTGCTACAAAATTTGGCAGCAAAATTGCAATAATTCCTCCTGAGCTTCAAACAGGAACGCAAGTGGTGGAAAACTATCCAGACCACACTTTGGAGATCGAAAATACCCAAAACCTCCAAAACTACTACGCTCTGATACCAATGATATGAAATAATTGAAGCTAACTATTATTTGCAAACTTAGGACTTAAATAAGACCAAAATGAAAGCCGTAATCCTAGAAATCATGAAATGCTCCAAGGATTTACGTACAAAAATCAAGGAAAGGCTAAAACATAAGCCCTACAATAACGAGAAGTAAAACACCTAGACTTAGACTATTCAACGGAGCTTATCAACAACTCACGTTGATTATTCTTATGACTAAGCCTAATTAAAATATCCTAGGTCTAAAAAGAAATTAGCCCCTAGGTCTAAATTTCCTCATCAGTAATACTCTCCATTGATTTTATTTGGATGGCTGATTTTTGAAATATCATTGGAGTGAAAAGGATTGATTGTGGTTTCCTTTTTTTAAGTGGTTAAGTTAATGCTTCAAGGTTTTATGGATTGTGAGTTGTGATTAAACCTTGTTTGATAAGCATTGTTGTTTAGACCATTGGTTGAGTGAAGTACTTTGAGTTTATGCTTCAAGTTTTTCTGAATTGAGAGTTGTGATTAAAACCTTGTATTATTATCATTGTTGTTGAAGCCAACGGGTGATGCAAAGAACTTGAACTTGAGTTAGAAAATAACATGAGTATCATTGTTATGTAAGATTTGTTGTTGAGCATTTTTGGAAACATTTTGAGTTAGTTGATTCATTCTTGGACTAGGGTTTGTGAGCAAGAGTTGTTTCTTGAAGTTATTGGTTGAGTAGAGTTGATTGAGCCTAGTCAAGTGGTTGCATGAAGTGGTTGTTCAAGTTCCATGAAATAAATTATTCTATATTCTGATTGAGATGAGATTGAGTTTGAGAATAGAACATATTGAGTCTCTAACAATTTTCTTTATGTTTTTTTAAGATTGAGCTGAGTTGAGATTGCTTTGAATTGATATTAGGATTTGAGTATATAACATATTGAGTCTCTAACAATTCTCTTTATGCTTCTATGAGATTGAGTTGATATTTTGTTGAGTTGATTTGAGGTAAGTCTTTGAGAAGGCCTGTGGACTATTTTTGTGTAAGATTTTATGAAATATTGCTATGCATATTTGAGCAAGTCCTAGAGAGGACTTATTGAGAATATTGGGACAAGTTCTATGTGAGCTTTTTGAACAGATTTGATCAGGTTCTGAGTGAGCCTATTGAGCAGACTTGAGTAGGTTCTGAGTGAGACTATTGAGTATATTTGAGTAGGTTCTGAGTGAGCCTATTAAGTATATTTGAGTAGGTTCTGAGTGAGCCTATTGAGTAGATTTGAGTAGGTTCTGAGTGAGCCTATTGAGTAGATTTGAGCAGGTTTTGAGTGAGCCTATTGAGCAGATTTGAGCAAGTTTTGAGTGAGCCTATTGAGAATATTTGAGGAGGTTCTAAGTGAACCTATTAACAGAGCTTTGGAGGTGATAGAGTATATAGAACAGAGTATCAATAGATAGAGATCCAGTAACTAGGACATTTGAAGATAGATTTGAGTGAGGATTCTTCAAGTGGAGAGAGATCCACCAGTCAGTGCAGTAGAGAGATGGAGTCTTCTAGAAGATCACTAGCCAAAGCTGAAGGAGAATGAGTTCTCCTATGGAAGAGATCCATGAACTTGAGATTTAGGGGATCAGCATCTCCTTTGGATAGAGGTCCATAAACATTGTAATTGGGAAGGATTCCCAAAATATTTATTGAGAAATTTTTAGCAAAATATTTTCTCCGTGGAGTAGCCTGCATTGGGTGAACCACATAAATTGTTGTGTCACTTTTGTGGATGGTGTTTTGTGCATTGCTTTGATTAATGCTATTGATACTGCTATCTATACACTACATAATATTGAATTGAAAAGAAAATTAAAAAGTGATCTTATATTTTTCACCTCCCTCTCTCATTATAATCTTGTGTTCTTCATTCTTTTCTTTGGAATAATGGGTTTAAGGCTTTCCTTCCAATATGTAGAGAGGTGGTGGCGATACAAAATTTTCTTGTAGTATTTAACTTCTAACAATCTTGAGTCTCAACTTTGTCATTTTCATTTAGCCTTCATTAACCATTTTCATGAAGCTAAAATGATGAACATCCCAACCGCACTTTATTGGTCCATGGATTATGCAATAACCTCCACCCGTACCAAAAAGGAAGAGGGTTTGCCCTATCACCAGGGACTTTTTAGAATCCTTTATAGGTTTCTCCTCCTGAAGTTTCCCAAAGGAAATATCCCTACCCCAGATTTAGATGAAGAAAACTCTTCTTCGACGCCCAGCCCTAAAGCCTCTAAACCAAAGAGAAAATACAAGAGTGATAGACCTCATTTTGGATCCAATATCAAGAAAAAGGTTAAGATTGAAAAAACACCTGTCCACTGTTCCCAGAGACTCAAATTCAAGGAAGTTGTCAAAACCCCTCCTTCCACTTTTGAGAAGCCCTTGAAGGATCTTTCCAACTCCTCTGATATTGTTGAAAAGTACCTCCATAAGCTTGTTGTCCATACCAATTCTGTTACCATTGAACATTTGGAGACTACCCATATGGCCATTAGGAAGGCAATTTCAAAGCTCAAGGAACAACATCAAGCACTCAGCTTTCTATTTTTCTATGATGCTTTTGAGGATATTCTAGCCATTTCTATTGCAGAGGTACCTTCTAATGTTAAGTTTGATGCTAAGGATGAGGACGTGGTGGAAATCATGAAGGAAGCCTGTATTGAAGCCCCAAAGGATGCACCAAAGGACGATGTGAAGGATGCCATGCTGGAGGCTACTATTGCCTCACCAATGCAGACTGATGTACCCTTTTAAGCTCTCTTCTTTGTCTGTTGTTCCTTCCTCTTGGAGGATTTTGTCCTCTCTGGATCTGTTGGTGGAATGCTTGTCACTTTTTGTTCCTGTGCAAGGATTTAGTCCTTTTTAGTTTTTTTGGTTGAATACCTCTTAGTTCTGGTTCCTCCTTTTGTTTCCTCTAAAGGTTTTCCTTTATGTTTTGTTGTTTTAAAAGGTGTTGGGGCACATTTCAAATGCCCCCTTTTAATAAAATATTAACCTACCAAAAAAAATAGGATGCACAAACAATGTTATCCTAAAGAATGCAAAATGTAAAATTTGCCCAAACTAAGTGCAAAGAAATAAAATGCTAGTCTAAAAATACTCTTTTGCTACCTAATATGCAATGTAAGTCTTGAAAGCAAATAAATTTTTGAAATTAAATCTTACACTAAGTAAAGCAAATTGTAAAACATGAAAGTAAATCTAGCCTAAAGCAAGCAAATTACAAGACATGAAAAGAAAATGATGCTAACAAAATCAAATAACAATACAAGAAAATAAATCTATTCCTATGAAAGCAATAAAAAGTGCATGAAATAAAAACTAATCTAACAAAGCAAAGCAAGGCATGAAATCAAAACTAGCCTAAGAAATCCATGACAAAACATAAAATGAAAACTAAGCTAAGAAAGCAAGAACAAGACATGAAATAAAAACTAGACTAAGAAAGCAAAAACAAGACATGAAATAAAAACTAAACTAAGAAATCAAAGATAACATAAAATAAAACTAGTCTAAGAAAGCAAAGACAATACATGAAATAAAAAGTAAGGTAAGAAAGTAATGAACAATACATGAAATAAAAAAAAAGCTAAGAAAGCAAAACAAGACATGAAATAAAAACTAAGATAAGAAAGCAAACAAGAATTGAAATAAAAACTAAACTAAGAAAGCAAGGACAAGACATGAAAATAAAAACTAGACTAAGAAAGAAAAAACAATACATGAAATAAAAACTAAACTAAGAAAACAAATACAATACATGAAATGAAAACTAAACTAAGAAAGCAAAAAGAATACATGAAATAAAAACTAAACTAAGAAAAAAAAGACAATACATTAAATGAAAACTAAACTAAGAAAGCAAGGAATATACATGAATTGAAATCTACTCTAGGAAAGCAAGTACGTACATGAAATTAAATCTAATCTAGAAAAGCAAGAAAATACATGAAGTTAAATCTAATATAGAAAAGCAATAAAATACATGAAATTAAATCTAATATAGGAAATCATTGAAGTACATGAAAAATATATAGGCTATGAAAGTGAGGAAAATGCAAGAAATAAAATCTAAGCTAGGAAAGCGAATAAAAACATGAAATAAAGTCTAGACTAGGAAAGTAGTAAAATGACATGAATTGCAAATCTATTCTAAGAAAGCAATAAAATGAAATGAAATTCTAAGAAAGCAATAAAGTACATGAAATAGAAATCTACGCTGGTAAGGCATGAAAAGACAATAATGATGTTCATTGATCCAAGGTGACCTACCTGCTTTTGATTCCCAAATTCGCTCGAAGCACAATGGAAGAGCATACACAGGATAGGAAACCTTTTAATGTGATAATATTATGGAATTGATGTGATGTTATTTAACTTAGAAGGATTGACACTCTTTTTATCTCCAAGATCACCCTTAGGTGCAAGGAGAGAGCATACAAGGTCTAATCCTTCACTTAATGTGAGATGTGGTAAAGTTTCATTACCTTCAAATGGATAACCTACTTTTGATCTCCAAGATCACCCTAGGGTACGAGGAGAGAGCATACATAGGCTAATTCTTCTATTTAGTGTGATATGCAAGAATACAATGAAAAATGATATGAAGCAAAAACAAACTCTTTGACTCCAAAAGCTTCTTTCATCCTTTTGATCCTCAAGATCACCTTTTGAGTGCAATAAGAGAGCATACGGATAATAAGTTAACTTTTATTAAGTGTGATCCAAGGAAAACAGCAATTAAATTTAACAATAAAAAAACCTCAAATTACACTCACTTTCACTAAATTAGACTGAAAACAAGGAACAAGAACACCTACCTGAGGTCCTACGCTTGCTAGTAGTTTGTAGGATATGTGGTTCAGATTCTATGGTTGGAATCTGCTTTGTGGATGCAACCATCACACCCTGGGTGGTTCACAGTTAGAACCATCTATCCCTAGGTGATTGATTCTATGAGGGATTTTTGGTTGGTTGGATTTTATTTATCAGGTTCCTATGCCTTAGGGGATAGTTTGGTAGCTTTGCCTGCAAAATCCAACAAAAAATGATCAAAATAGATTTTTGGGATGCAAAATAAAGGAGAATGACATGTCAAAATAATAAAACTAACTAATCAAAAGGGATAGGAAACAATTTGAAATTTTTTAACAAAAATAAACCTAACTAACCAAAAAGCACAAAACTTGTAAAGAAAGCAAGAACACAAACAATTAAAGAAAAGTGATTAAGGGGGAAGGTGATATACCTTGGACACCCCAAATTGATTGATGGTTGATGATTAGGTGGTAAGGAATCATACTGATAGAATCTTGATGTTCTAACTTAAATTTAATGAATATAACGAACCAGAATCACAAAAATATAACAATTTGATCAAGAATTGCAAGCCTCTTCAAGGGGGCTTCCTCCTGAATTTAACTAATAAAATATTATTTTCTTCTTGATGATTTGAGTTCATGTGCATACATAATTTTATATCTATCCTTACGCTACATTGGTGAAGATGTGATGGTTCACATTATGAATTAATATAATAATTAATTATACGATTAATAATAAAAAATAATTAATGTTAGGATGTGGTATCCTAACATGCCAACCTTCCTGGAAAAATATTTGTCCTCAAAGCTAGAACTGAGGAATTGTTGTTGAAACTGATGAAACACTTCCTAAGTAGCATCCTTAGGTCCCAAGCCTTGCCACTGAATCAGGATATTGATGATGGTGCGATGGTGAAGTTGATGGGTACGGTGATCCAATACTACTTTAGGTTCAACCACTAGGGATCCATCCTTAGAAAATTAAGGTAACTTAGTTTGAGCCTTTACTTGTGAACCAATGACCTTCTTGAGGCAAGACACATGAAACAATGGATGAGTTTTTGAAGACTTGGGTAACTCCAGCTTGTAGGCAACAGGTCCTATGTGCTTAAAAATTGTGTAAGGTCCATAGAATTTTAGGGCTAATTTTTATGGACCTTTAAGCTTGAGAGAGGTTTTGCGGTAAGGTTGAAGTCGTAGGAACGTCATATATTCCTCTTGAAATTTGCATTCAACCTGCTATTGATCCACCTGTTGTTTCATTCGATGTTGTGCTATGATTAAATTCTATTTAAAAATATGAATAATATTATCCTAAGTAGAAATCTCAAAATCTACTGCTTGCACATTGGTGCTTCTAGGAATATAAGATGTGACTGTCGGTGGTCCCTAGTCATACAAGGCTTCGTAGGGTGTCATTTTAATGGTAGTATGGTATGAATTATTATACCACCATTCTGCAAAATGAAACCATTTAACCCAATGAATTTGTTGTGCATAATCAAAGCAAAGTAAGTCTCTAAACATTTATTAACAATATCTGTTTGTCCATCGATTTGGGTGTGATATACCAAAATCATACGAAGTTGAGTGCCTTGGAGCTTGAAGAATTCCTTCCAAAAATGACCAGTAAAAGTGGGGTCTCAATCACTAATGATAGTGGATGGCATACCATGGAGCTTGAAAATTTTGTCAAGGAAAAATTGAGCCACGTTGACAACCTTGTAAGGATGGGCTAAGGAGTAAAAATGTGCATATTTGGATAATCAGTCCATAACCACTAGGATAACATATTTTCTAGAAGACTTTGGAAGGCCCTTAATGAAGTGCACCGAAATATCAGTCCACGTTTTTGTTGGGATAGGTAAAGGTTGAATAAGTCTTGGAGTACCCACGGTATCCCTTTTTTATTGTTGGAAAACTTCACATTTAGCAACAAATTTTTTGATATCTTGTTTCATTCCATCCCAATAAAAATACCGAGCCATCATTTTATAAGTTTTCATAAATCTAGAGTGCCTTGCTACATGTGTAGCATATAATTCATGGAGTATCTCTAGCCAAAATGAAGAGGTAGGAGGTATTACAATACATCCCTTGAACTGAAGCATTCCATTGCACTAAGTAAAGTGAGGCTTACAGTTGGGATCTTGCTGAAATTGTTGAATTAATACCTGTGTTGAACTATCACCAAGCCATTCCTGTGTCACCTTGTCTATCCATTGTGGAACGGGTGAAGAGAGTGCTTGTAATTGTGAATTTTTTTTTAAATTTACATGAAAGGGCATCAGTGACTATATTGTCCTTCATTTTACGATACACGATCTCATAATCATACCCCAACAGTTTAGTGACCCATTTTTGTTGCTTTGGGATGGAGATACGTTGTTCCAAGAAGTATTTCAAACTATGATGATCCGTATGGATAATGAAATGTTGACCAATGAGATACAACCGCAAACATTATATGGCATGAATGATGGCCAACATCTCTTTCTCATATGCTGATCATACCAAGTTTTGTCTTAAAAGTACCTTGCTAGTGAAATGCAAGGGTCTACCATCTTGTATGATAACAACACAAATTCCAAATCTGGAAGCATCACTTTTGATCACAAAGGTCTTGGAGAAATATGTCATGGCCAATACAGGGGTGGAACACATGGCTTCCTTCAATCTATTAAAATCATCATCAGCATGTGAGGACCAAATAAAGGCATTCTTTTTAAGTAAAGTTGTCAATGGGGTGGCAATCTTGCCATAGTCATTTAAGAACTTATGATAATAATCCAAGAAATCCACATAAGCTTTTCAATGATTTTTTGATAGGCCAATTCTTCATATCTTCAATTTTGTGGAGGTCCATATTAACCCTGTCTTCTGAAATGATATGGCCCAGATACTCAATCTCCTTCTGCCCAAAAGAACATTATGAGCATTTGGCATATAATTGGTTTTCACCCAATATTTGCAGGTTTTGTTCCAAGCGAACCAAATGGTCCTCCCAATTCTTGTTATAAATCCAAATATCATCAAATAAAACCAAAATAAATTTCCTAATATAAGGGTGAAATACCTGGTTCATCAAGCTTTGGAATGTTGAAGGAGCATTGGTATGGCCAAAAGGCATCACCAGAAATACGTAGTGTCCTTCATGGGTGCAGAAAGCTATTTTAGGAATATCAACTTCTCTAACTTGAATTTGATGATATCCTAATCGTAGATCCAACTTTAAAAAATACTTAGCATCATGAAGCTCATACAACAATTCATCAAGAATAAGAATTGGAAATTTGTCCTTGATTGTGAGTTTGTTGAGGGCATGAAAATTGATACATAGATGCCATGACCTATCTTTATTATGAACCAAAAATACTGGAGAAGAATAAGGTCTGACACTTTGTCGAATGACACTTACCTTCAATAGTTCTTGCATAAGTTTCTCAATTTAAATTTTTTATAAGTAGGGATGTCAATAAGGTCAAATATTTGGTGGTTGATTCCCAGGAAGTTGTATATAATGATCGTGACTACGGTGGGGAGGCAATCCTTATGGCTCTTCAAATACTTTAGAGTGTTGTGTTATAAGTTGTCGTAACTCATCCACTTCATCATGTTTTGCCCTTATTGATTGAATGGAAAATAATTGTGCAAGCATTCCTTTACCTCCTAATTGAATTAGTTTTTCCATGTGATGAGAACTCACTATTTGTGAGTAACCTGCTTGTAGTCCATTTAAAGTATATTTATGTCCATAAATTGTGAATTACATCCACAATTTTTCAAAATTACATTGTATTAGTCTGAGTGTTTGCAACCATAGAGCCCCTAGTACAACATCACATCCACCCAACAAAAGTGCATACATGTCACTTTTCATGTTGTAGTCACCCATGGTGAGCTTGACATTTTGACACTTCCCTTTATAGGTAATCCATCCTCTATTACTAATCATCACCTCAAAACTATTACAAGGTTGTATATAACAATTAGCCTATTTCACCACACGTGGATAAATGAAATTGTGTGTACTTTCGGAGTCAATGAGCACAATGAGGTTTTGTCATTTGAAGTATCCTTGGACTTTCATAGTTTATGGAGAATAAAATCCTACAAGAGCATTGAAAGAAATTTATAGGGTATCTTCATTGTTGTTATCAAGCATATCTATTACTACTTCCACTTCTATCTCATATTCTTCTTCTGTTGAATTACAAGGATCGGTTGCATTCAATAAATATAACTTCTATGTAGTGCATCTATGATTTGGCACATATCTCTCATCATAATTATAGCAGAGGCTCTTTGCCCATCATTCCTTTATTTCCATGGGGTTGAGATACTTAATTTGCAAGGTTTGATTAGGTTTTGGGTAGTGTGAATGATTTGTGATTTTCCAATAGGTGGCTTTCCTTGTCAATGTTGAGCATTGAATTTATCTTCTACTAACTTAGCTAATCCAATGGCCTGCATCATGGTGTTCATATTGAACATCTATACTTCTATGCAAATTTCTTCTTTCAATCCATTGATAAAGCAACTTTTGAAAAATGATGCATCCAACCCTGTTGTGCAATTTGCAAGTTTCTAAAATTGATCTTGGTATTGGTGCACTAAAGTGTTTTGACATAATTTGGTGAGAGCTTCAGTAAAGTCTTCAAATTTACTTGGTCCAAAATGAACCAACATATTCTTTGTAAATTCATACCAAGTAGGAGTTCCATTAGTCTTTTGATACCATTGGTACCATTGTATAGTATCATGTTCGAGGTGGAATGATGTAATACAAACTTTTGTACCTCAAAAATCTGGTTTAATGAGAAATATTGTTCCTCTTGATAGAGCCAGCTGGTGGGATTTTCTCCCTCACATTTAGGGGAATCTAACTTAGTTGTTCATGGAAGAATGGATATTTTTTGACGCCAAAGGAGTGCCTGATACGTGGAGCCTCCAATTGGTCCTAAATACTATGAAGAACTGCAACCTTGAGTGTTTTGAGACTGATTAACCATACTCGATTGTGTGATTTGTTGTACTTGTGCCAAATTTTGGGTCAAAGACTCATATTTAGCATTTAATCCATCCATCATTGCTTTTTTTCTAACAAGGTATGCTTGAGATTAACTTGCAAAAGTAGATTTTTGATTTATCGAATATCATGATCCAACTTTTCTAAACTAGGGTCTTGAGATTGTCTACCCTCGACCATATTTGTAATTTTTAACAATAAAAAAAAAAAAATTACAATAGTAAAAATATTTTATTGGTGTGCTAAAAATTTGTTTTGTAGCTTTACCAATAGTCAAATTTGTGTTAAATTTTCAGTGATAAAATGTAAAATTTGGAACCAATGGCTAATATTCTAACCAAACACTAACATAGTTGAAGTAGACACTGATAAGGACTAAGACACTGACATGTCGGATACTAGATGGTGATTGGAGGCATGAACTGATACACTAACATGTGGGACACCATACATTGACAAGGACTAAGACACTGATACACAGGATACTAGACGATGGTCGAGGGTACAAAAATAGAGGCACATACAAGGATGTGCAACACGAAGGGAACCAACACATGAAACACGATACTGATACATAAAACAAGGCAAGGTGGACACGGAGGGAGCTGACACATGAAACATGGTACTAACACACTGATACACCAAACGAGGTGAGGTGGACAATGAGGGAACTAATGCACGAAACATGGTACTGACACACCGAATGAGGTGATTTTTGTAGGACTTTACCATAAGGTGAGCGAGCTGGCAAGATAGGTGAGCGGACGTGATCATAAGGTGATCAATAGCTTATATGTGGGGCAATTTTTTTAAACAGCCTTTGGACCCTTGCGCAATTAGTGTGGGATAAAATAAATCCATAGAAATTGAATGAATTCCAAGAACCCATCCGAATGAAGAATTCGCTACCATATGGAGTGTTATGGCTTGGCAAAAATGAGGGTTTTATTAATTTTTTAAAAACTATTTTCTCTGCGCACATTGGTTGGCCAATAATACCTTAGAATAAGGTTTTATTAATTTTTGTTTTTGAAATTTTTTTTCTCTATGTGTTCAAGTTTTTTTAGTGGATGAGGAAATCAACTAAAGGAATAAAGGGTTCAAATGGTGAAGATGTTACGTTCGACGACTTGTTTATTCGACGGATGATTGTGTTCAAAGATGTACTAATGCTGAATTTTTATGTAAACGTGATCACCATGACTTCAATGGATTAAAATGCAAGAAGATTATATTTTTGATGTTTATAATTTAAAGAGCCACCATGATCACCAGTAGACAAAATCAAACATCGTAGATTTTAACTGGTAGTTTTTTTGCTTATGTGAGTCTCGAAACCCGTAGTTAGTTTTCTAGAATTGAGCTCTGATACCAAATGATAGAACCTTGATGTTCTAACTTAAATTTAATGAATATAACAAACCAGAATCATGAAAATATAACAATATGATCAAGAATCACAAGCCTCTTTGAGGGGGCTTCCTCCCAAATTTAACTAATAAAATATTATTTTTCTTCTTGATGATTTGAGTTCATGTGCATAAATATTTTTTCTAAATTGGTGAAGATGTGACAATTCATGTTATGAATTAATATAATAATTAATTAGATGATTAATAATAAGAAATAATTAATGTCGGGATGTGGGATCCTAACACATACACACCTTAAATCATTGTGATGGATTGTGTGAAATCATATGCCTAACTATTGGGTCTCAATTCAAATCAACAATGGGTGAACCACTCACGTAGGGGTAGTCTGGATTTCCAACCACCTAGTCCCGAGTGGTTGGGACTATGAACCACCTAGGGATAGGCAAACAAGATTTATGACAAATGATAAGGGACTATCTTGTATGGGTCCTAGTCTAAATTGTTTTTGGATAGGTTTTGGGTGATTTTGAGCCTAAAAAGCAAACAAAATGCATAAAAAGTAAGCAAGATGTGAAAATGCTAAAGGAACACACAAGGAAAATGCTAAAATAAAAGACAACAAGAAAATGATAATTTCTATAGCCTACAAAATGAACAATGTTAGCTTTTGATGATATATATTTAAGGAAATGCAATCATAAGATCTGAAATGAGAAAGCAATGTTAACTATATGATAATGATAATATAATATGCAAAAAAATTATATGGGAAACTTTTGCAATGACTCAAAAAATAGCCATTAATGAAAGCTCATGAAAATGGTACAATGTAATATAATGGAGGTCTCAAACACTCCAAAAATTCATGCAAGATCTACATTGTGCCTACTTTCCTATTCTATGTGCTTCTATTTATTGTCCACCTACGATTATTTTATTTAATCTATAAAAGGCCTACATATAAGGAGATATGTTCCTTTGCCTTTCATTTACCTATGACTCTTCATCTTTTTATCCTATGACTCATGTACATGTGGACTACATGCACATTTACATCATTGCACATTCTAATACTTGTGCATTTATTACATTACATAAAGTAAATATTCAAACCTTAATCTAAGATAAACTCCTAATGTAAATATGTACCCAAGGTGGTACATTGACATATACCAAATAATTTAATATATTTCAACACCCCCTTGAATTACATTATTTGGGTATTGAAGACTTTAGTCTTCAATATGGTCTTCGTCCTGGTTCTACAATTTGAACTCTTGTTTTCTGCTTTCTTTATTTTGCTCTCTGTCTATATCCTGATCAAGTAAATAGTTAGTATTTTCATAAAATATTATTTTTTGTGAGAGAGATTTAACTTCATGTTCATCTGTAGTTTCTTTTAGCTCTTGAATTTCTTGAATCTCTTGAACTAAGTGTTCTTTTTGTTTCTCTTCTCTATATTGCAGTTGTGGATAATTCTATTGATTTTTATAAATATATGGATGCTAAAATTGTTGTTGATGTGGATTATATTGATTTTGATATTGTCTTGGTTGGAATGGCCTATTTGATTGGCTTCCAAAATTTATTTTATTTCCTTGATACTAGTTTCTAGGATTGAATCTGCAATAATTGGTACTATGTCCTTTCTTCCTGCATACTTGACAATATCTATTATTCCATATTGATCTTCCTTTTGGGGATGAGGCAATATTTCCCTATGGATTATCTTTTGTAACCAAGGCATTGTTAGTAATTTTATCTTTTACTAAATTCTCTACCTTATATTCCTATAGAATATTGACTAACTCATCAAATGATGTATCTTTACTTAGAATTTGTAAAGATGTAACTAAATTCTTGTAGCTTTCTGGAAGTGCTCTTAGGGTTACTTGAACAAGAAACTTATCTTATACCTATTTTCCTAAGGTTAACAATGTCCTTTTATATATACTACTTTCCTTAGGAACAATTCTATACTTTCACCACTATTCACTTTTAGAGAATGCAATTGATTTTGAATATTTAAGGTAGTGGCTTTATCTTTTCCTTCAAATATCTTGGCCAAGGTTTTCCAAGCTTCTATAGAAGTTGATGTTGAACATATATATGGTTGTATTTCATCTATAATTGAAAAATTTATTATCATTATTGCTTTTGCTTCATCTTATTCAAACTTCTTAATCTCTCTATCACCTGTAGTAGGTATAGTTTTTGTTCCTTTAAAAATATCCTAAATATTTTCAACTATGAATACTGCCCTCACTTTATTTTTCCATGAAGAGTAATTAGGTCCTTTAAAAATTTAGGATTTTGTGAGAATGAATTTTTTTTTTTTCATGATGATACTTGTAGACTACCTTATATATCCCTAGTTTTGAGTATGAGATCAAGTATTTTCAAGTTTCAAGTTTTGTAGAACCCCTTATATCTCCCAAGTAATTAGAATATACTATGGTCTTGATAAAGTGCTTAGCTTTTTTTAGATTTCCTTTTGAGTTGAATCCCTATATTTTGATGATAATTTTAATATAATGTTCAACTCCTATTTTTCACCTTATTTCTCCCTATTGATATTTTAATGCACTTTAAATTTGATAATGTTCTATCTTCAAAGACTCTATAGTTGGAGTCTTTTGTCCCTTCAATTTGTATAGAATACTAGTATCAACAATAGCTTCCAAATTTCAAGTAATTCTATGTTTTTCTTCCTATATCCTTCAATTCTCAATGATATGGTTTCTAAATTTCAAGATATTTAATTTGGTGTTGAACTCCTTATATATCCCTAATTAGAAATTTAGAAAATGATGATATTTGTAAAATAATGCATCAATTTTAAGGTATAAAACCTTATATCTCCTA
The DNA here is from genome assembly GCA_028583015.1 of Wollemia nobilis. Taxonomy (NCBI): domain Eukaryota; kingdom Viridiplantae; phylum Streptophyta; class Pinopsida; order Araucariales; family Araucariaceae; genus Wollemia; species Wollemia nobilis. Next base: position 17,803,001 of record JAQPPZ010016895.1, read on the forward strand.
GTTTAATAATTTGCAAATATTTGATACTTGAATCTCAAATAATGCTATTTTGAAAATACTCTTAAAGTTATAATCTCCTTACTTTAATTGCCTTTCTAATCCATCAATGAATTATCTAAGGTTGTAATTTTCTTATATCTCCATGCAATGATTAGTTAAACTTAACCTTAGGAATAATAGACCTTATGTCTCCTTAAACTTGATGGAAAGCAAATATTAATTGAATGTCAATATACCTTTGATGTTAGGTGTTGTGTGCTGATTGGATTCTCCTTTGACTACACTTTAGGGTTATGCGTAAGGGTTTGGTCCCAAAATGTATTAATAAAAATTTGGCGAATCGGTTTAGAAATCTAGGTGAATAGTGTCCAAACACATGTAGAAGGTTCACTATTATTAGGGATAATGTTGGAAATTTAAACTTAAAATGGTCAAATTATTATAAAATTGGGATGAATCGATCCAAAAATAATTTTGCAGCCAAAATGTTTTGGCTAATGGGCCCTGGTCAAGGGTCCCAAATATTAGCCAATTCCAAATTTTGAAAATCCAAATTTTATCCAATTTTGTGATAAATAGCCGCTATGCATAACCTTGCTACACTTTCAAACTATTTGAATGTTGTATTCTCCTTAGACTTCAAGGTATGACACTACTGCATTAATTGCACCTCTTTCTATGGTGCACTTATTTACTTTAGACTATTCTCTTCTCTGCTTCAATGCTCTCTAACCTTGGAAGCTTGATATACGTGCACTCTTCAGTTTTGGGCTATTAATACTTCACTATCTCCCTTTGGATTGCATACCATATGGCATTTATGTTGCCCTTGGACATCATTCTTCCCTATTAGGTGGTGCAACTATATTGTAATATTTTTAAGATATTGATTTATGTGGTGTATGCATTATTTCAATATTTGGATGTTGAAATATTGATAATTTATTCTATCCTTACTTGTATGGGGTGTTACTAAGGACTATTGATATTAGGTGGCACAGGTGTAGGTGTTATTTCAAACTTGAATGATATATTCCCTCCTAAGGTGTTACTAAGAATACGTTGGGTCTCTTCTCCTTTGTGTCAAATAGCATATGGTTCCTTTACTCATTGTGACAAGTGGCGACTTCTTCTCTTACATGTAACCTAGCACTCAACATTCCCTTCTCTTCCTTAACATACTTGCCAACTCCTTGCAAGTTGTTTGGTCTTCTCTTGTAACAGTGTTGTGGTTCTTGATCTCCAATGTATGGTGGTGGCTCCTCTCCAATGAAGGTGGCTCCTCTTTGGTGGTGTTTCGATGCTCCTTTCCTTGGTGGTTGTTCAGCCAAGATTCTCTCCTCTTTCTCTTGGGTAACACTTTGTTATTTGTGTTATTTTCCTTGCTACTTGCACCTTCATCCTTGCTTAGTCTTCATCTCTTGTTGTAGGTTTATTTTCACTATGGGCATTGCCTTCTTGTAACTATGGTACCCTATTTGGTATCTTTAGACACCTCAAATGAGATAACTTTGAGCCCTTAGTCGGATCTTTTTCCTTCACTTCATAGCTTCTTATTTAAACTTGATAATACTACCACTAATGACTACAACCTTTGTGCCTCTTTGGTGTCTTAAGACACTTCAAATTTTGTCTTTATTTTGCTACTTTAGAGAAGACAAATATGGTGCTATTATAAACTAAAAATAAATCTATTATAAACTATGATAGAATACCTTTATTGCACCAAAAATTTGAGATCTTTTTAGTCTCCTTTTGTAGCTTCCCTTATTGTCTTTAGTATGGTGGCACCTTCTCTATTTCTTGGTGGTTGTAGTGCTCCTTTGGTGGCTTCTCTTCACCAAGACTTGTTGCAACTTTACTTGTGTTTAATGGTGTCTTTTGATACTCTAACTCAACCTTATTCTTATGCACTATTCTTTCTTATATTTCTTAATATCAATGCACTTGTATAGCTCTTAGAAATAACTTGTATTAATCACTATATATTTCTCCTTATTGCTCCTTTTAAGCAACTTATAACACTAACTATTATAAATAGATTATATTACATCATTTGGATAATGTAAATGTACCTTCCTAGGTACATACTTAGGACATTAGATTAATTTAGTGGGAAGTTATCTAGTTACTTCATACAATGTAATAAATGCACAAGAGTCAATGTGCAAGTTATATATTTACAAGTTATCCCTTGTAGAGCTAGGTAGAGTGTTTGTCAAGGAACCTATCTTCCTATATAAAAAGGGCCTCATTATAATAGATAGATAGAGAGAAGCTCAAAGCATATTTGTAGGTAGTGGCATAGTGTTGTGTAGATCACCATATATTTGTAATGGGTGCAATGTATTCTAGTACCTTTGTTAATGGAGTGTTCATTTCCTCCATAGCCACATTATATTTATTTTCATTATTTCTATTTATAGCTTATTTTAGTCATCTTGCAGATTTACTTTCTTTCATATTATTTTGCATATTGTGATTGCTATCTCCAATTATCTACTACATAAAAATATAATAGTGGTATTAGAGCCATGGTATATCTAGCCATAGTAGATCAATAGGAAAACCACCATTATCATTGAACCTAAGTTTTTTTTCAACCTAATGCACTGCTTGACCAACCACTTTCAAAACTCCTAGAAGAGTCTATGTGGTATAATTAGGGAGAGCCACAAGTGAGGACTAAAAGAAATCTTAGTTCCATAAATACTAAGATTACATTTGGCTAGAGTCTTTCCATAGAGTTATAGAGAAAACTCGTGAAGACTAGGACTCAACATTAAATCCACTAGATTGTCAAATCAACTAGTGAAAATCATTCAGGATATCTGGAATTTGTTAACTATTACCCAAAGTTTCTTTTGTTGTATAAAATTAATTCTTATATGATTGGGACTCCTCCTATAATATAAAGCTAGGAGACTTCAACTTCGTTTCTCGAAGGTTGGCATGCCTTCATAGTACAGAGATTAATTCCTTGTGTAAGAAAAGAATATTGTGGAAGAAGACTTTTGGAGAATATTATGGTGAAGTTAGGATACTGGAGATCTCCATTGCTATATTAAGAACTTCATAGAAGAAGAGAATTCCATAGAATCCTTGATCCATAATAGAAGGCCATAGAAGCCTTGATCTATAAGAAAAGGCCACAGAATCCTTGATCTTGAAGAAAAGGACATAGAAGCCTTGATACAGAAGAAAGGGCCATAGAAGCCTTGACACTGAAAAAGGCCACAGAAACCTTGATCTTGAAGAAGACTCCAAAATAGAGTATCTGATTCAAAAGTAGATTAAGATTTTAGTGCTAATACTTTGTTGTAGGGAAATGAGATTTAGTGAGTTGAGAAACTTCCTACAAGAAATTTAGGAAGAGTATCTTCTTCAAAATAAATCCAACACCTAAAGCAAAATTAAATATAAAGAGATCAAGAGAAGACCTCATTGAATAACTTCTAGTCTTGGAAGAACAAGAAGGACTAGGAGAGTCCTGCTCGAATTCAAAAGTACAAAATTAGAAGATCCAGAAGAAGATCTCACCACCAACACTTTCAGGAGCAGAAGATTGAAGCAAAGGTCTCAAGGAAGACCAGAAGAAGCTACAAGATCAAAGATCTTTGGGAGGTCTCAACAAGCATCCAGTATAAGTCTTGGAGAGTCTTATTGAATAAATCATCAAAGGAGAACTCATTAGATAAATTCACTACAAAATATAGTGAAATATTTGGGATAATTGTCACCATCCAAAAACAATCCCAAAAGAAGAAGAATTTGGCAAGGAGTGTCAAATCCTAGAAGACCTCAAGATATTCAAAATATTGATAAGAAGATCCTTCTTGAAGTCAAAATTCAACAAGAAGTCTTGAAAATAGAATAAGGTTGCCAAAGCTGGGAGATTTGAAGATTACCTCTCACAGCAAGAAGGAATTATTTACTGAGATAAAGACTTAAAAAACATCAACAAAAAAAATGAGGAGAATACAAGAGGAGAACAAGCCACCAAATCCTAGGCTTGTGAAGGAAATTTAGAGACCAATTTTTGGTGAAGAATAAACTAAGTAGTAAGATCCTACTCAAAGTAACAACCTAGTGATATTAGATACCAACATCCTCTACAGATCTACATCCTCTACAAAAGCAGAAAAAGAGCTACAAAATATTTTAAAAAGGTAAGTAACTATTGGTATAAGAAGTATTACTCAAAAAAAAAAAACTATCGGTGCAAGTATATTCATTAATTGTATAACTTATCAGATTTGTTAAAGCACCTTATTTGGTTTAAAGTTGCAAGAAGGAAAAATGGATTACAGTCTTCAAAAGTGGAAAAAGAGAAAAATTCCTTTTAAGGTTTATTTGAACATTAGTTAAGAGTTGATTAGATTACAAAATTACAACTACATATATCAACTACCTATCATCTACTTTGGAAAAATAAAATAATACTAAGTCCTACAATATTAATTGTAGTAAAATTACAGAATAATTATTGAAGGTTCATTTCAAATTATTCTTGATTAGTTGCAGTAAATTGATTAAGTGCACTTATAAGTTATTTTAAGAGTTAATTGGAGTGATAAGGTATGATTGTCAATGCATTAAAAGTGAAATATTAGTGGGTTCATTTGCACTACTATATTACTCTTAAAAATCTTAGTTTTTGTGTTCTTGAGAAAGGCACAAAATCAAAATTTGACAAAGTATCTAAAGACACTATTAGTGCACAAAAATCTGCAACACATAGTGGCCAAGTGAAGCCACCAAAAATAGGTTAGAATCCTCCAAAACTTGGAGAAGAAGACAACCAACCAAAATAAAAAATAGAAGCTTCAAATATTGAGACTTGGTGAGTCTCAAATCCAAATCATTCACGTATCCACATTCAACACTCCAGAGTCTTCATGTACAGGGTCGAATTGCAGTGTGGAATCAAGGAAAAGAGCCTTTAATACTCTGGTCAGAGGAGGTCAAAGGCAGAGATTAAAGATGCCATATTTGGAGCATTAAATTCAAGTAATGTTCCAAGAATTCTATTGGATGGAATGGCCAAAGCAGAGATATTAATACTGCAGCCCTTACACACTGGAAATTAGCATTGATTATTGCAGACTTTGTATAGTGAGAGGTAAGATTTATTTCCATTTTAAAAGTGCTTTAATTTTTAGGGAGTTATAATGTTGATAAATCAAGGTTAAAATTAGAAGTATTTAACCATATTGAAAACCATATCTAAAAGGTAATAATTTATCAAATCAATATAATATTTGTAATATTAAACTTAGGAGTAATAAGGGTTTCTACTAGAAATTGATTTTAAAAATATTTGCAAATATTATTGTGTTCTAATTTTCTATATTTGGGAGCTATAAGGATTACAACACCAAATTAAGGTTATTGAAAATTAGAAACACTAAATCAAATCCTAAGGGATATTAAAAGAGGTTATTAAGGTTTTTTGCTAAGGTTGGAAATATATAATATTCTTGTCTCAAAATTTCTTAAAAGGAGATAAAATAAATCCAACATTAAGACCTCTTCAAAATTGGAAAAGTGCTTAGTTCAATAGGATCAATAAGGGATAATAGAATTTGATTTTTTATATTTACAAAACTTTACAAAATCAACCAAAAATTGAACTACATTTTACAAGAGCACTATATCATATTCCAAAAACACTAGGGAGTCATAAGGCATTCTAAAAAACTTGGTAATATCAACATTTATCAAATATTATCAAGTTGCAAATCCATTGGGAAGATATAAGTTTTCTACAAAACCTAAAATTCCATTAGGTGTATATACTCTCATTACTAGGGAGACATAAGGAAGCCTACAAACCTAATTATTGATAAAGCTTTCATCAAAATAAGCATATATATTTAATTTGGATTTCATAGACATTGAGTAGGGAGCTATAAGGTAGACTACTCTATCTCAAAGAATTCAGGTAATACAAATGACTACTAGCATGCTAAGAAACACTCTTAGAAGTGGAATAAGGAAAATACCAATATGGATTAAAAACCTAATGGATTACAATGATGAAAAGGGTAAAGAAAATGAATAACCAATACAATGCGAAATAAGTTCTGAAATTAACAGTTATGTAAAGGAAGATTCATCCAGTGAGTTTGATGACAATTGTACCAAAGGAGACCCAAAATAGGAAAAATTTGATCAACAAGATTTTATACAAAAAAGAAAAGATGGAATAGCTTCAATTATGCACATATGGTTAGAAGGAATTATCAAGGAGGTAGACAAACATGATATTCCTATAATAGACTTCAAAACTGTCAGATCATCTCTATTGTGCACCTATTGCGATCAATATGGTCATGAAAATACAAATTTTTGGAGATACCATCCATGCAAATATTGTGATGGGATAAATCACTCATCCTTTTTCTATAATTTCAAATATAGGTACTATAAGGGCTATGAAATAATATTACTACAAAGAATAAACTTTTATCTTCAAGAACTTATTTTAGATGGATCTACTAACATTGAGCTCAAGGTTGATACTTATGAAGGATAGAGAAATAGGTCTTACATAGGTACAAAAGAAATGAGAAGAACCTATTCAGATCCACTCATGACATGCAAAATCATGAGAACAATTTTTCATCAAAGACACCTAACATCAAGGGACAAAGAACTAGAAAATATTAGAAGCCATGACATGAAGACTAAAGCAGTTGAAGAAGAATAACCAATTCAAAGCCATTCATTGGAATAAGATCCACATTGAAGACTAAGGTCTTCAATACCAAAATAATGTAATAAAGGGGGTGTTAGAAATATATTATATTACATCATTTGGGTTATGTAAATTTACCTTTCTAGGTACATACTTAGGACATTAGATTAATTTAAGAAGTTATCTAATTACTCATGCAATGTAATAAATGCACAAGTGTAAATGTGCAAGTTGTATATGTGTAAGTTATCCCTTGCGCAACTAGGTAGAGTTTTGGCCAAGGAACCTATCTTCCTATACAAAATAGCCTCATTATAATAGATAGATAGACATAGATCGATAGAGGAAGATTAGAGCATATTCGTAGATAGTAGCATAGTGTTGTGTAGATCACCATATATTGGTGATGGGTGCAATGTAGTCTAGTAGCTTTGTTAATGGAGTGTCCATTTCCTCCATAGCTATATTGTATTCATTTTTGTCATTTCTATTTATATATTATTTTAGTCATCTTGTAGATTTACTTTCTTTCATATTATTTTGCATCTTGCGATTTTTATCTCCCATTATCCACTACATCAAAAGCTAACACTAACTTATTTTGATGTATTTTGTAGGTTTCAAGATGATAACGCTACCTCCTTACTTAACTTGAAAACCCTTAAACTCAAACTCCATATTACTACCTTTAATAACTTTAATATGGTGTTTTCAAGGAACTGAAATAATACTTGAATAAGAAACTTTAATAACACCAATTATCAAATCTTATTTTGACCTCCTTGTAGCAATCTTGCTTGGTGATTTGGTTCACCTATTTGCTTCCTTGGATTTATAAACTTTTCAGCTTCAACTCCTTGTGCTTTGATGTTCTAAAATATTCTATTTTGCAACTTCCAATGCTACCTATTTTCCTTCAACTTGTTATTCTAGGACACTGGAATATACAACTATTAGTTCTGCCCAAATTATTTTCCTTAACTCTAAAATTTTTAGATTCTAATGCAACTAATTTATCCTTCGATGTGCTATCCTTAATCTCTTAAATTTGGTATAAAACTCCTCTAATTTACAAGTATCTTTACCTCTTATAATGTTGCCCAATAATCTCTTGAACTTATGTTGCACAAACAACAATATCTTCTTCCACAAATCAGCCTTCAATGACAATCTTCAAATCTCTCAAATATGGTGGCCTCTTCTAGGTCCTTTCTCCTTCAACATCCTTGTCTAATTATGACTTCAATATTGGCCTATTTGCTGGTCTTCTTCTCAAGAATTTGAATGTCTTGAGGTCTTCATAAAATCTCTTCCAAAATTTGGCAAACTTCTTGCCAAATCCTTCTTCCTTTTTGGGCTTGTTGTCGGATGGTAATAATTGTCCCAAATCTTTTTATCAAAAAATTCTCCTTGTTGGAAATCTTCTCCAATGGGCTTTCCTAGCCTTCTCCTTTCTCCTTCCAAATTTTCTTGAGATATTTTCTCTTGGGTATTTAATTTCTATAGCTTATAAAATCTTCAATAGGAATTTTCCTAGTCCTTTATCTTCAATCTTCAATCTTCAATCTTCTAAATCTAGAAGTTTTTCAATGGGATATTTCTTTTGGATCTCCTTCTAGAGTTGTTTTCTTCTTCTTTTAGTCTACAATTTGCAGTATTCAATATTCTATAAAAACCTCCTTCTTGGACCTCCTTGATCTCCAATATCCAATATTCTCTAGGACTATTTTCCTTGAGTCTCTTCTTCCTTCAATCTTAAATAAGGTTCCTTTGGCTTTTTTCACTCTTCTCAATCTTCAATGTTCAATTTGTTGCTTCAAGTACTAGATAGATTCCAAAGAAGATATTCTTCCTAGCTCTTGTAGGAAGCTTCTCAACTTTCTTTGAATCAACTTTTTCTACAACAAAGTATTAGAAAAAATTGTAATGGAAAATATTTAAATCTAGAGATAATGACTCTTCACTAGTTGATTTGTCAATCTAGTGGAATCAATGTTGAGTCCTAGTCTTCACGATTTTTTCTACAACTCTGTGGAAAGACTAGCCAAAATGCAATTTCAAAAATTTTCAAAATGAGATTTCCTATCTCCTCTCAATATCTCTTGTGGATCTCTCTATTTCCTATCAATATACCTTGTGCTCTGATACCACTGTTAGTTTTTGATGATATATATTTAAGGAAATGCAATCACAAGATCTAAAATGAGCAAATAATGTTAACTATATGATAAGAGCAATATAATATGCTGAAAAATATATGAGAAACTTATGCAATAACTCATAAAATATTCATTAATTAAAGCTCACAAAAAATAGTATAATGTCATATAATGGATGTCTCAAACACTCCAAAAATTCATGCAAGATCTACATTTCTACTTTCCTATTCTATATGCTTCTCTCTAGTGTCCTCCTACAATTATTTTCTTTACTCTATCAAAGGCCTATATATAGGGAGATATATCCCTTGGCATTTCATATACCCATGAATATTCATCTTCCTATCCTATGACTCATGTATATGTGGACTACATGCACATTTATATCATTTGGAGCAAACTTTCTCACAACCACAATGATAGAATGCAAATGAAATAAATCAATTAATATGCTTGCCACTTTAGGAGGGCTAAGTCCTTCACCACTAAGGAGGGCTTAGTCCTTGTGATTACGCAAATGATTATGAAAGATGAAAATATGATCAAATAATAAATCAACCTACACTATATATAATGATAAATCAATAAATTAATTATCACTTGGAAATATAGCCGACTTGGCTATATTGGTATTGTAACATGGCTCCCCTCCTCGAAAAGCTTTGTCCTCAAAGCTGGAAATGTCTCAAAGATACTTTTTGTTTCCCATGTAGCATCTTCTACTGGTAGGTCCTGCCATTTGATTAGAAATTCTTTGATGTGATGGGATCGAAGAATACGTGATCTGCTCTGCAAAATTGCTTCTAGTTGGAGATATATACGTCCTTCTTCATCAAGTACTGGTAGTTCTGACTGAGAGTGTACTTTTTGTCCGATCACCTTCTTGAGATAGGAAACATGAAATACTGGATGTATACGGGATGAGGGAGGAAGCTCTAGTTGATATGCCACTTCGCCTATGCGGTGCACTATCTTGTAAGGACCATAAAATCTTGGAGCCAACTTCTGACTGGTCTTGATCTTCAATGATAGTTGTTTGTAGGGTTGCAGATGCAGGAACACCATATCACCTGTATTAAATTATCTTTCCGGAATGGTGTGAGTCTTGTTGTTGCTTCATGCGATTTTGTGCTTGGACCAAATTGTCTTTGAGAATGTTGAGCATTGACTATCGGTGTTGGAACCAATCGTCTACTTGGGCCACTTTGGAAGAACCTGGAACATAATCTGCTATTGTTGGTGGTTTTACTCCATACAATGCTTCGAATGGAGACATCTTGATGGAATAATGGTATGAAGTGTTGTACCACCATTCTGCTAAAGAAAGCCAATGACTCCATTGATACTGTTTATCTTGAGCAAAACATCTTAGATAGGTACCCAGACATTTGTTAACTATTTTAGTTTGGCCATCTGTTTGAGGATGGTATGCAGAAGACATATTTAACTTGGTACCACTAAGACGAAATAATTCTTTCCAAAAATTGCTAGTAAAAATGGGATCACGATCACTTACAATATTTTTGGGCATTCCATGCAACTTGAAAATTGAGTCCATAAATACCTTAGCCACTTTGCTTGCTGAAAATGGATGTTGTAGAGCATTGAAGTGAGCATATTTGGAGAGGCGATCCACTACCACAAAAATTACTATTTTACCTTCTGATTTAGGAAGACCTTCAATAAAATCCATTGAAATATGTTCCCATTGGCGATCCGGAATAGGTAGTGGTTGAAGCAATCCTGGAGATTTGATTGTTTCACCCTTATTGCGCTGACATACTTCACATTCAGCCACCCATGTTTTGACCTCGGATTTTAATCCTTTCCAATAAAAGGATTGTTTTACCCACATATATGTCTTCAAAAAACTGGAATGTCCTGTTGATGGAGAAGCATGCGATTCTTCAAGAATCCTGGATTTGATGGTAGAATTGTGTGGAATGTAAATGCGATTCTTTCTTCTTAATACCTTGTCATCATATGAAAAATGAGGATGCTTGGATGATCCTAGCATCAAATCTTGAATTATTTGAGCAGTTTCTGTATTTGACAACCATTCCTCTTGGAGCTGAGAAACCCATTGGGAACAAGGACCTGAAATAGCATTGATAACCACTTCATCTTCATATTTACGAGATAATGCATCTGCTGCCACATTTTCTTTCCCTTTCTTATACTCGATAACAAAATCATATCCCAATAATTTTTTTAACCACTTGTTTTGTTCTGGATAAGAAAATCGTTGTTCTAGAAAATGCTTGAGACTACTATGATCTATTTTTATAATAAAGTGACTACTAATTAAGTAGTGTCTCCATTTCTCAACCGCATGTAGAATAGCCAACATTTCTTTCTCATATGTGGACCTTCCCAAATTCTTACCCAAAATTTGTTTACTCTCAAATGCCAAGGGATGCCCTTCTTGCATTAGTACTACCCCAATACCTATTCCTGAAGCATCACATTCAATCACAAATGGTTTGTGAAAATCTGGGGTTGCCAAAACTGGAGTAGTACACATTGCTTCCTTGAGAGCCATGAAGGCTTGAGTGGCTGCTTCAGACCAATGAAAAGCATCCTTCTTTGTGAGAGTTGTGAGAGGGGCTGCAATTTTACCATAATTGCGCACAAACTTGCGATAGTAACCAGTAAGACCCAAAAAACCATGAAGTTTCTTGATGGTTTTAGGTAAAGGCCAATCCTGAATGGCCTTAATCTTATTAGGATCCACTTTAACACCTTCATGAGAAATGATATGACCCAAATACTCAACTTCTTGAACACCAAAAGAGCATTTGGAGCGTTTGAAAAAATGTTTTTCCTTATGTAATATATGAAGAACCTTTCCCACATGCATCAAATGATCCTTCCATGTTTTACTATATACTAGAATGTCATCGAAGAAGACTAAGACAAATTTGTGAAGGAATGGATGAAAGACATGGTTCATGAGACTTTGGAATGTGGATGGGGCATTAGTGAGACCAAAAGGCATGACTAAGAATTCATAATGACCTTCATGAGTACGAAAGGTGGTTTTAGGAATGTCCTCATCCCTTACTCTGATTTGATGAAAACCAGAGCGTAGATCCAATTTTGTGAAAAATTTTACACCATGCAATTCATCTAATAAATCATCTATGACAGGAATAGGGAATTTATCCTTGATGGTGATTTTATTGAGAGGATGAAAATCAGGACACATACGCCAAGAATTATCCTTACGATGGGCCAAAACCACTGGTGAAGAATAAGGACTAGTGCTATGACGAATGACTCCATGTTCTAAAAGTTCTTGGACAATTTTTTCAATTTCTATTTTTTGAGGTTGAGGGTATCGATAAGGATGGACATTAGGAGGAAGGCTTCCTGGAACAAGGTGTATGGCATGGTCATGAGATCATTTGGGAGGTAGTCCTTTTGGTTCTTGGAAAACTTCATCATAGTTAGCCACAATATCTTGAAGATCCTTTGAGTGAATTTCAGGAATATCTTGTGCTTGCTTTTCCAAACAATTGATTTGAGCTATGAATCCATAACCTCCTTTCCTTAATATTTTTTCCATGTTGTGAGAACTCACTACCTTTGATGGAGGAGTTGGAATTCCTTGGAGGCGAATGGTCCTTCCATTTTCTTTCCATTCCACAAATAATTTTCTGAAATTAAAACTGACAGTGTCCAATTGTTCTAACCATTCAACTCCCAAAATAACATCTGAATTCCCTAAACTCATAACAAAGAGAGTTCCATGCCAAGTATAACTTCCCATTTGTATTGAAACTGAAGATGTTCTACCAATACATTGAGCATTTCCTCCATTTGCAACTAAAACTTGAAACTTATCTTGATTGGAGGAGTGAATGTGTAAGTTCAATGCCTTAGCAGTTTTAAGGTCAATAAAATTATGAGTACTACCTGAATCGATCAACACATTTATCCTCTTCTATCGAATGAATCCTGGTACCTTGATTGTATGGTGAGTTGTTAATCCCATAAGAGCATGTACTAAAATAGCCATAGTGTCTTCATCACATGTTGCTTCATCATGATCTATTTGTTCTTCAGGCATAGGTGACTCATGTGAATTGATATCCTCTGCTTCCTCTTCATCTTCCCTGTTATCATATTCTATTTGAAAGTTTTGTCTTGGTACACATGCTTGATATTTTGGATGATGATTGCGACATTTATAGCAGTAATATCTTGATGGTTGGTCATTTCTATGGAAGGAATTGTTGCGATATTGAGGACGATTATAGGAGTCACGTTTGAAAGATGTCAAATTTTGCACCTTTTTCTCAGCCAACTTAGCAATCCTTATAGTGTCATCCAAAGAGTATGGATCCTGTAAGTCTACTTCAATTTGAATATTCTCTTTCAACCCATGTCTAAAAGCTGAAACCACCACATCGGTTTGTAAATCTCCTGTATAAGCAAGAAGACTTGTGAATTCTGAAACATAATCTCTTACCGAGCCAGTTTGTTTAAGTGCCAACAGATGAACTATGTATGAGGATGAACTCCCTTCATCAAATATCTTGAGAAAAAGCTTCTTGAATTCAGGCCATAAGAGGGGTCGACTATGTTGATGTTTTTGCCAAGCAAACCATTGGTAAGCTTCAGTACCTAGTTTGGAGGAAGCATAAGGAACTTTTTCAGATTCGAGAACACGATATAGTTGTAAGATACCTTCCATTTTAGCTATCCAACCTCGTGGATCACCACCCTCAAATGTAGGCATATCAGCACGTGGAATATTAACACCTGTAGGCCATATTGCTTGTTGATAATCTTCCTCTGTATCCTGATCCTCATTATCATTCTATCTATGGTAGTTATGTGGGGAATGAGGAGCTTCTTGGTTTTGTTTCTTCAATAATTGCTCCAGCATTAAATTCATGGTGCTCATACTAGTCATTAGTTGAGTTATACATGATTGGACATCTTGGTTACTTGCATTGGTGTTTTCCATTTCCTCATGTGTGATATTTTCATGGGATGAGTTGGAAGGAGCCATGGGGTTAATAGTAGGATGGTTGGGATCAAAGTTGTTAATGCGTAAAGGAGAGTTGTATTGTGTACCTTTATTTCATGGAGGTCTTCTTGGTGACTTCGAAAGTCCTTCGTTTGTATTATCTGTGCTAGATAATCGTCCATTTGGTCCTTTAGTCCACCTGCCACTCATGCACTTGCTTTATACAATTTGAATTACTACTAAAAGTTGTCAATAAGAAATAAAATTTGCTGCAAAGCTTTTCCTGTAATGTTAGTTTCTTCAAAATTTATCTTTAATATCAAAATTTTGATAATTATTGCAAAAAAAAATTGGTTTTTTTTCCACCTAATTGTCACTCCAACTGCGACGCGGATTTGAATTTATTTCCAACGACTAGTTTCTTGTTCCAAAGACTAGTTTCTTGTTTCCAATGACTAGTTTCTTGGACTAAGACTTGCAACGGCTATACGATAATCAATGACTACTTAATTGTCCACACGATAGGATTTATAATGGTTACACGAAGATGATGGATTACTACAAGACAACCATCGATGGCTAATACTAAAAACTTAACACGATGGTGACTTATGACCCATCCAACTCTTGAGACATGAACCCACATGACTGACACATCACTGAACACTGAGGACACCAGAGACAAGACGAACACACTATTGGCACATCACTAAACACAAAGAAATATTGAGACACAAAAATCACATGACTGATATATCATGGATACGAACACAAAAAGGGACACCTCATGAACATGAATAACTCTTGAGACCATTCAACCACATGACTAACACGTCACTAAATGAACACGACACGTGACACCTCATAAATACGGAGGACCAAACTAACACACATGCAAGACACGATACACAAGACAAAATATTTTGGCTATGTGTGAGGAATAGAAACTCGTGTGACTGGAGCCACAAATAAAAGGTTGTGTGTTGGTGATTATAAAGATAAATTGCCTACCACTCTTTTGAATGTGGGATAATTAACTTTAAACAACGCTGTGTATTTCCTTGGTGACTTATAAAAACACAATGAAAATAAATATTATAATAGCACCTTGGAAATATGATTGGATGCCATCATGAGGAAATAATCCAGGGTTGTCTAACCATTATACTTCTTGGAGCATGAATTTTATCTTGAAATTATAGTTTTCTTGACGCCCGATCTGTTGAACTACTACCGCAACATGGATTGATTTGATCAACTACCTATTTCTTGTGGATTTAATGCATGGATATGTGAGTATATTTGCATACTATTGGTTGTAAATATGATGAATCACCTCCATGCAATAAAATTATAATAGGTTTTGATGTTTTGTTTGATTAAGGTTTGTAAACGGCTACATAAAAAATACAAATACTCATCGATGAAGGGATTGGTAATACATGAAATTCCTCAACCATCCTAATGCCTAAAATTTCCTTGTTTATCAAACACTTTTAGAGGTCTATAGCTACATACGTTGTACCAAAATTCTATGATTAATACCACATGTGAATCACCTTTCGCCATCAATGAGCTTAGTTGTTAATAGTAGCATATTTAATTGTTGCTTCCACATTTTGACTATTTGTTTCATGCTATATTTGAGCACGTAATAGATACCTTCAGACTATTTCAACTTGGCATTAATAAACATCAATATGTATTCAATAAATTTTAAAATATTTAGATACGCCAAAACCCTAAAAATGTTATCCAAAATTTTGTGCTTAGACAAATTCACTATTTGGATTAAATTTGTGATCTCTGCCATCTGTATACGCTTATCTACAAAACCAAAAATTTCTCGTAAATACCAAATATGAATTCTAGATAAATCTAAAATCCTTTTATCCTTGTGTAGGTTCGATGGCTCTGATAATACTTAGAGCAAACTTTCTCATAACAACATGAATATAATGTAAATGAAGTAAATCAATTAATATGATTGCCACTTTAGAAGGGCTAAGTCCTTCACCACTAAGGAGGTATTAGTCCTTGTGATTACGTAAATTATTAAGAAAATATGAATATGAACCATAATAAATCAACCTACACTATATATAATGATAAATTAATTAATTAATTATCACTTGGAAATATAGACCACTTGGCTATATTGGTATTGTAACATCATTGCACATTCTAACACTTGTGCATTTATTGCATTGCATAAAGTAAATACTCAAACCTTAGTCTAATACAAACTCCTAATCTAAATATGTACCCAAGGTGGTACATTGGCATGTACCAAATAATTTAATATATTCCAACAAAAAATGTCAAGTGTGTTCAAGGGCTAGGTCCCACCGTGATCACCAAAAATGTGGTGTAGAAAATACATCATTTTCATGTCTAGAAGATGTTATAAATGATCTTTTTACAATACCCCTTGGGCTTACAATAGGGGTTTCCAAGGTGGAAAGTTCCCCTTTCATAAAATTAACTACAATGATGCCCAAAAGGTCTTCTAAACCACCTCGAGGAGTGGGTGGGTTTTTAAGGCTTGAATGCTTGACCACCCTTGGTTGTATGCACCTTCATGAGCCCTACACACAACCAAACACAAGGATTAGTAGCATCTAAAGGGCCTACCTTGGTTAGACCCAAGTTTATAAAATATGCAAGCAATAAAAACACATAAAAACTTGATTAAAGCATGAACATAGCTTGAAACAATGCAAAATACCCGAGGTATTACCTTACCTTTTTTTATTTTTTGCTACTAATTTTGTGGGTGAAATTGTTCTTTGGAGTGGATCGCCTAGGGATAGGCTATTGAGACTATGAACTACCTAGGGATGGGTGACTGATTATTTGTTGCTCAAAATATTGCAAAATTTTAGGAAGAGGGTTTACAGGCTATTGGGAACCAAATTACTAACTAAAATTGGTGCAGAGAGTGGACCGCTCGGGGGCAGGCGATTGTGACTATGAATTTCCTAGAGATGGGTGATTGAAGTTGTACTACCCATTATTGGAAGAAACTTTTAGGGAACCTTCAAGGTAGTGTCAGATGTATCTGGTCTGAATATGAATTCTTAAGAGTCTTCACCTACGAATAGTTTCACAAGCAACAAATGTACAAATGGAAGCATATAGTAGTCTCCATGGCTGGTTTGTAAACAAGGGGTGAGCATGCAATAGGTTTCAAAAGAATTTTTGGATGATTTTTGGCATGTACCTTGACACTCTTATGAAAATGAAGAAATGAGGAGGGTATTTATAGAATATTCCAAGGTATAAGGGGTAGAGAGGTGGACATGACATGGTATTCAAGTTTCATGGATGAGGGAGGTGGAAAATCTAGGAAATTCCACTTGCATGGTCAAAGAGGGTGTGTGCACCATGCCTTATTAATTTCCTTGGGTGGGGAGAGTCCTCATCCCACTCAAGTGGTATGTGTACACCATGCCTCATTAATGTCCTTGGATGGGGATAGTCCTCACCCTTCTCAATTGGTATTAAGATGCATGGGGGTGGTAATGATGCATGGGGATGTGGAAGGTAGGTGTATACTAGGCTAGGGTGATATGGACCTAAGCTTTGCTCAAAGGGGTAGACTAGTAAAATGTGCACCTAGGCTAGGGGATTGTGCACATAGGATAGGGGGATGGGGAAGCCACATGATGACCAAGAGCTTGGTGTAGGAGAGGGTTAAGTTGGGAAAGGGCGCTAGAGAGGGCGAATTTTATTTTTGTAATTTTTCCATGGTGAATTTTGGGTTCTTTAAGACTTGAAAAATTATTGATTTTTGACCTTAGGCAAATATTAATTCGACGTTTTTTAGATGTTTACACAAATATGTATTGATTTATACAATTTTGGATATGACACCCAACATTCTTCTTGGCAGAGTGCATGCATTGAATTGATCAAATAAAAATAAAGATATGTATTGACACTTACAAGTCTAGGTGTATTACTCACCATTTGTGCTCTTAGAAAATATACATTGTATAATGGTGTAGATATGTTTTCAGCTGAAAGAGAAAGTATCTAGAGAAACACTAAACGTGAATGGCATGTCAGGTTGGCCAAAGCTTACATGCACAAAAGTCTTAGCTCGGCTACCTATCCTTGATATAACTAATTTCTAATATCTAGCCTTTAACAACTATAATATACTTTCCCAATTATTCCCATACACATTTTGATAAAAATATCATACAAATAATGCCACTCCAAAATATTCTATTGAAAAAAACACATTCTACACTATAAAGTCTCCTAGGCTAGATTTTCAAAAAATTAATGGCTTGTGACATCATGGGAATGTGAATGTATTTCAAACTAAGAGAAGCAGAAGCAGGTGTTAATGGAATCTAAAAATTTGAGAGAGAGATCCACTAGTAAATATTAAATAAGAAGCCACATAGAGTACAAAGAAGTGTTGTTGCACAAAAAAGTAATTACCCAAAACTTTATGTCATTATCAAAATCAAAGAATGATTCATCTTTTTATTCCCATTACAATGAACATTGAATCCACAGATATTCCTTTGGTTATCTCATCATGATTCATGCCCCTAATCCTTATGCAAGCAAAGTTCCAAGGCCAAACTTTACAGAGCAATATTTTGGTGCATGCAGACTTTCCACAATTCTTGATCAACCTATGAAATGCATGTTAAAAATATTTATATATTATTAAAATATATTTGTTTTTATTAATATATTTGATATATTTTTTTTACATCATTAAATATGAAATACATATCTTAAAATTCAATATAAATACATAATTACATTATAAAACTAAAATTATGGAATGACTAATAATATAATATATTTAAAATGGTCGAAAGATATTTGTTCAAGATTAACTTTCACTTGAGCAAGGTGCAGGTGCAATCTCTAAGAATCAAATAATCGATTTCTTTGCAGGTGCAGGTGCAAGTGCAAGAAGGGAAGAAGCCTGTTACCCTTAAAAATTGGGTAACTTCTATAGAAGGGTTTATAGTATAGGTGTAGGTGCAAGTATTCCCTTTGGGTGAAGTGTTGTGTGTAGGTTGTGGAGTGGCCTATGGGTGCTAATGAGGGCCCTTTTGGACCCCCTCCTCAACCCCCCTCCCCTAAGAGATCATTTGCAGATATAGTTAAAGGGAAACAGGACATGGAGGATGTCTTGTTTAGAGACTCAAATCTTCATTCTATTTTCTCTATAATAGCCAAGAATCCAAAGCAACAATCGTACCAAGCAAGGGTTAATGGTTGCCTCCCCTAAGTGGCCCTTCATCCTAAACTAGTGATAGATCAAGCCCTAGTGGTTGATAACATTCTCTATAGAAGTAAGCATGACCTAATTTGTAAGTTTATCGACATAAGATCATCTTTAGGATTTATGTCCTCTTGGATCCAAAATAATTGGGAGCCCCTTGGGGATACCTCAATCTCTCTTATTAGCAATGGCTATTATATTGTGAGTTTTTCTTCTCAAGTAGATAGAGACAAAGCCTTTGAGTCAGGGAGGAGAACATATGGTGTTGCGAGCCTTTTTGTTCAGTCGTGGAAGTTAGGATTTGACCCTCGAATGGAGCCCTCTATGGTGATTGTTTGGGTTCATCTTTATGCCCTACCCATGGAATACTGGTGTGAACCGATTTTTGAAAAATTGGGCAACTTCTTGGGGTGTTATTTAGGAGTTGCCAGGGACACGATGAGGGGTGAATCTATTATTTATGCCTAGATCTATGTGGAGATGGATCTCAACCAACCTCTCCTAACTAAAATAGAAATTAACATGGGGGACTTATCATGGATCCAATAGGTAGACTATGAGGCAATCCCATTTCGATGTAGGATCTACCACAAACATGATCATCTAGCCCACTTCTGCCTAGAGGGCATCACGAAGAGCCCCATCCCTCCAAAGGAAACTATCACCAATAGCAAGTTTGTTGAGAAGAAAGAAGAGAATCTACCCACAACCTCGAATGTTAATCCCCCTATAGAGGGTTTTGAAGCTCCAAAGAGAAAGAAGAATAAAAAGAGCAAGACAACATGCTCCAACCAATCAGCAGAAAGAAATTTCAATAGGTATGAAATTCTTAATTCTCTCTTGGATATGGAGGAGGAGACCACCATAATAGATGAACCTCAGAAGGATAACCTTCCCCCTGTAAGGGTTGAGGAAACTGCCCATCATGTTTCTTTGAATTCAGATTTGGGGGCTAATCACTTAGCACTGATAAATCCAGGGAACCAAACCCTTGCAATGGTTGTGGTGGATAATGATGTTTCAATGAAAGATAGAGAAAAGGATAGAGGGAAACCTGACCTTGGGATCCAACAAGTGGAGAAAAGGTTAAAAAACTCTCAAGCAAAGAGTGTAGGAAGAAAATCAAACCAGGAGAAGTTGGCTAATGAGGGAGACCAACTAGTCATCCAGAGAAAGGTCAAGCAGATTGACACTTACTAGAATCCAGGTTCCCAATGATTGTCCAATCTTGGAATATAAGAGGTCTAAACAATAGACCTCATCAAATTGTTGTTCAGAGTTTAATTAAAAATCATCATTCTGACTTTATTCTCCTTCAAGAGACTAAAGCTTCCATTCAGAAGATGGATATCATTGTTAAGAAAATTTGGAGATAAGTTGAGTACATGGTGGTTGGATCCCAAGGGGCTTCAAGGGGAGTGGTGACTTTATGGAATCCTCTTCTCTAGATGGCTTTAGATCACTCTACTAGTTGGGGTATCCTCACTTCTCTCTTCAAGAGCAAGAACTCTAGGGAGCTTTTATTGGTTTCCAATTTCTATGATGCTACAAATTTTGTGGAGCAACAACACCAATGGTCAGTTTTATAGGATAGTAGAACCGAAAAAGAGGAAGTGAATTGGATAGTGGTAGGGGATTTCAATGCTAAACTTGCTCTTAGGGATCAGGAAGGGGGAAATCCTTCTTTGGACCAGGGGGATAGATTTATGATGTCCAAAATTAATCAACTCAATTTAATTGATGTTCAACATGTGGGGTCTCTGTATACGTGGACAAACAAACAAGTAGGGTCGACAAGTAGGAAAGTCAAGCTTGATAGATTTTTGGTTTCTGAAGAGGCCTTTCTTCGTTGGTCTTTTAGGATGGAGATTCTTAATCGCATTGACTTTGATCACTTTTTGATTCTTCTAGAATGGAAGTTGGGCCACAATCCCCCCAAGACCTTTTCATTTTGAGAATTGTTGGTTGGAAAAGGAGGATCTGAAGGAAAAAATCCCCTTCTAGTGGGAGGAGGGTCATCCTTCCCATGGGAGAGCTATGTATGTTTTTCCAAACAAATCCAACATGTCAAATATCATCTCAAATTCTAGAAAAGAAGTAGCAAATCTGATTTTCAGTCCCAAAAGGCTCCTTTGTTGGCAAAGATGGAGGAGTTGGCCACCCACTTTAGGACTAGAGCAATCATAGAGGATCTAAAATATGAAGATGAACTGGTCAGAAAATAATTAGAGTCCATAGACAATCAAGAGGAAATTTATTGGAAACAAAGAGCGAGAACTGCTTGGTTGTTGGAGGGGGATCGAAACACAAGTTTCTTTCATCGCTCTACATCGACAAGTAGACAAAGGAATTCTTTGACTTACCTTTAGGACTCCAATGGACAGGTGATGGACACCATACCAGGTATGAAACATGCAACAAATAATTTCTTTCAAAATATTTTTACTACCCCTGCTATCCCTAATATTGTAGCACAACAAGAGATACTTAACTGTATCCCCTAGATTATTTTAGCCGAGCAAAACCAAGCCCTTTTCAATCTGGTGGATAAAGATGAGGTGAGGAGCATAGTTTTCAGCATGAAATCAAGGAAATCTCTAGGGCCCGATGGTTTTCCAATTGAGTTCTTTAAGGCTTTCTGGGATGTCATAGGAGAGGATTTAACCAAGGTTATTGAAGAATCTTATTCAAATAGAACTATGCTTTAGGCTCTAAATCATACTTTCCTCACTTTGATTCCTAAAGTGGGACAAGCTTCCAACCTTGGAGATTTTTGCTCGATTGCTCTCTACAATGTGACCTACAAGATAATCACTAAGTTGATGGTTGAAAGGCTTAAGAAGATTATGGATAACATAATCTCCCAAGAACAAGGAGGATTTGTGGAGGGGCATCAAATTTTGGATGGAGTTATTCTAGCCTAGGAGGCTATCCACTCTATGCAACATTCTGGTCGAAGAGGTATGTTTATTAAACTAGATATGTCTAAGGCTTATGATAGAGTCCCCTAGCAATTTTTGGATCAAATGCTTGAGAAATTTGGCTTCTCTCAGGAGTGGAGAGAGTGGATCATGAGTTGTGTCTCAATGGTTTCCTTCTCTATTCTCATCAATGGCTCCCCCTCGACCCCTTTCCATGCTTCTAGGGGTATTCATCAAGGAGATCCTATTTCCTCATTTCTTTTTATTATTCTAGTAGAAGGATTGGGTAGATTCCTTCAAAGAAATAAGCAACAAGGTCTTTTGGAAGGTGTGCAACTAGGTGAGGAGATGTTAACTCATATTCAATTTATGGATGATACAGGTCTCTTTGGGGAGGCCAGCATTCGAGAGGCTAGAATGCTCAAAGCCATATTAAAAACCTACATGGATGCTACTAGTCAACAGGTGAATGCGGCCAAATCCAAGGTTGTTTTCTTCAATACAGATAGAAGAATCTAAGATCAGATTCTATCCATTTTGAGCTTTGCCCAGGGTACCCTTCCACTTGATTACCTAGGGATTCCCCTTCATTTTAAGAGCCTAAGGGTGGTTGATTGGAAAGCTTTAATGGATAGAATCACTGCTAAAGTTAATCATTGGACTCATCGTTGGCTTACCTTTGGAGGAAGAATGGCTCTCATCCAATCGGTGATCCAAGCCATGCCTATTTATAAATTCTCCATCCTAGCTGCCCCTATGAGAGTCCTCAGAGAGTTGGATTCACTTATGAGAAAAATTTTGTGGGATGGCCCAAGGATGGGTAAGAAGTGGGCTCTTGTTAGTTGGGATAAAATATGTCAGCCTAAAGCTCGAGGGGGTCTTGGTTTTCGTAAAGCAGCTTTAAACAATCAAGCTCTTGTTGGGAAGCTTTATTGGAGATGGATCTCCAACAAGGAGGCTTTCTTCAGTAGAGTCATCACTAGTAAGTATTTGGGTTCTATCCCTCATCAAGAAGTTAGTCGTATTCCTCTAAGGGGCCTTGGCTCCATTATTTGGAAGGTCCTGAAAGTTGGTGAACAATTGGTTAAATCTAGACTTTTCTGGAAAGTAGGTACAGGAGACAAAGCTAACTTTTGGAGTGATTCTTGGGACCAACATCCCCCCTTAATCTATGAGTTTCTAGAGTTGCAGCCCTTGCAACAAAGCCTCGAAGGTAGAGGATGGATAAATATGGCTTCATACATTACTTCCAGGAAAATTGGAGATTTCTCTTTCTTTCAGTGGAAGAGGTTAGAAGAATGGCCTATTCCTATCCCTCTTCATCAAAAGCTTCTTATTGATAAGATCCTCAAGCAAAGGTGCCTTACAGGGAAAGAGGAAGAGGATAGGATCACCTAGGGCCTTGGCACTCTAGGTGTCTTCACTATTCATGATGGTTATAATGCTTTGCTCCCTCCTCCGTTGATCCTGTAGGATGCCCCATGGGATAGAGTTTGGGTGGCTAAGGGCTGGCCTAAAATTAATTTCTTTGCTTGGGAAGTGATGCATAGGAGTTGTCTCACCTATGATAACCTTATGAAGAGAGGTTTTTATGGCCCTTCCAACTGCATCATGTGTAACTCCCAGGAGGAGACACTTGATCATCTACTTTTCCAGTGTGCATTTGCAAGAGAGTTGTGGAAAAGGTGGTTAGACCTCTTTAAGGCTCACCTAAAATTTTAGGTGACTCTTTCTAATATCTGGGAGATTTGGAAATGAAGAAAATTCAAGAATACCTCCATTCAACTAGGTTGGTCCCTAGGCCCGAGTTTCATCTGGTGGCACATTTGGTTGGAAAGAAATTCTAAAATTTTTAGAGAGGAGTTCAATCCAATGGAGTTGGTTTGGCATAAAATTGTTACCAAGGTTTTTGAAACTATCAGAGCTCACCTTAGGGACAAGAAAACTCAAGAGAATGAGGGGACTCCCAAGCCATAGAAGTTGGGACCATGGCAGCCCCCTCCCCTAGGTTGGGAAAAGATTAATTTTAATGGTGCAACTAAGGATAACCCGAGGGCTATAGGCATTGGTTTTCTCAGAAGATATTTCAAGGGGAAGATCCTCCATTGGGAGCTAGAGGGTCTTGGAAGGGCTACTAACAATGAAGTTGAAGGACTGGCTATCAGACAAGGTTCTCTCAATGCTTGGGAGAATGGGGTTAGAAAGATCATAGTTGAGTCTGACTCACAAATTATGGTGGGGCTTCTGGATGTTATTAGAAATTTTAGACCAAAGGCTTGGAGGATAAGAAACATTGTGAGCCAAATTAAGTCCATTTGGCAGTAGTTCGAGGATGCCATCCCGGTCTATGTTGATAGATAAAATAATGCAATGGTTGACTTTTTGGCTAAACATGGTAGTGAAAGTCCGGTTGGATACATGTTGAATTCTAATCAGGATAGGGACACTTTTGAATGGTTGGAGGTGAACCAAATGGTTCTTAGTTTGGCCAGCAAAGACTTAGGTAAGGATGAGGATAGGTCTAGAGTCCACTGAGCCTTGTGGATCAATGGAGGATGAACAATTATTTGTTGGGTTTTTTGTTGCCTCTTGCAACACTCTTTGGCCCTTTTTGGGATAGCACTGGTAGTGTTCGTAGGACTGTCAAGCCTGCTAGGTTACTTAGGATCAGCGTAAAGCAGAAATGGGACCAGGTTAAAAGTTTCTGCTCTTTAGATGGTACTCAATTTTTTGTTATTTTTGGAGATGTTAATCCGAGTTTTATTCGGATTTTAGGGCTTGCCAAAAGTGGCAGACCTATGACTGTAATTTGATTCTTGTTCTATCAATATATTTTTTTTACCTTTTAAAAAAAAAAATTATGGAATGAATACACTCAAACAAAATTAATTGAAAATTAATTTTTTCTTAAAGTAAGTGTAATTTATAAATTTAAAGATAATTTTTGGGTTTTCATCTAGGATACCCAAGTTCAAACTCGATAGGAAGGGACTGGGACCCCTCATAAAAACTTGTGTAAACTTAAATTTTTTAAATAAAATGGTATTAGTTCTAATTAGTTATATTCTTTGATACTTAAGGAAGAGACTAAGATTCAAATATTACCAAGCAATACATAGATAATATCCAAACTTTGTTATAACACCACTATATGATGAAATATTACCAAGCAATACATAGATAATATCCAAACTTTGTTATAACACTACTATATGATGATGATACAAATTTTATTATAATACCATGATGATAATATATATATAAGCGAAAAACCCCTTGCGGGATCGCCTTGGTCCGAGAGACCACGAACAGGGGATTTTTCACCTTCAAAGTCACCCGAGAGTCGCACCCGACCCTGCTTGTACCAACATTATCAATTAGATTTTGGATACCTAATTCAACTTTTCGGTAGGGTGAAGATTTGAACCTGGGACCTCCCTTGGAGGATTGCCCTCTCCTCTCCAACTCACCTACAACACTTGGATTACCATGATAATAATATACTACAAATAAAATCGGTAAAATAAATTATAAATTTATACCTCAATTAAAATGTATCTATGTTTTTGGCAATTAGACTTTTATGTGTTTCTCGTTTTGGGTTTCATACGGTGACGGTGAGGTGTGGTGTGATATTGGGATGCAACTTCTTTTAAATCCGAAATATAATTGTTAATCTTACTTTAACCGTATGTTATTACCTTTCAATTACGGAAGAGAAGCCATGTTATTGATATTTTATTTAAGTTATTTTAATTTTAATTATAGAAGAGAAATTAGTATTGTTAGATATTTTATTGGTGTTTTATTTAGGATATCTTACCTTAATTTTAATTATTGGGAAAGGAAGTCTCATTGCTAATGGCATTTTATTTAAGTTATCTTAAGAAGAAATCTCCCTATAACTATACCTCTAAAAAAAATGGCTCAATTATATCATTTATTATACTTCTCATTACTTCAAAATATATATAATAAAAAAAAAACATTGAAATATCTTCTTTTCTATAATTTTATTAAAATTAAATTTAACATTAAATTAAATTAAATTAAATTAAAATTAAAAATAAAAATAATTATTAATTGTAATGATTTTAAATACTATGATTAACTTATAATAAGTGGCATCCACACACTTGTAAATAACTTATAATGGAATTTTAACGGTTTTAAGATAAATTGTAAAGTGCTTGATCTACTTTATTAACCATTTTAATATTAATAAGCAAGGCATTAAACAAATTTCAACCCTATGTGATATGTGTTGATTTGAAGATAATAAATGTATTTAGATGACAATTTTGCATGCACCTTCAAGAAAAAAAAAAAAAAAATTGTCATCTAGTGTGGCAACATTTCATTCACTTTTACAGTCTGGTTATTTATGTGCGTAGTTTTAAATACGAAAAGTTATTATGATTGGAATTTTTTTCTATGTTAATATTTGTGTGTTTAAATTACCACGCGAGTATTTTTATGGTGTAATTTTTAATTTTGAAAGGTTACTTTTTTATTAAATAAATATTTATTTAACCAAATTTTGATTTTTAAAATATATGTATGATTGGAATTTCCTTTAATACCTATTTATCTATATAATTTTCTTTTCTTGGGAAGGTCTAAGGTTCAAACCGTAGCATGGACTAGTGTGTGAGGGGTAGGTGTAGCTCTAGGCTTTAGGAGGGGTCATGGTTGGGAGGAGACTGCTCAGCCTGCGTGTTGTGCTTTGATCATAGGGATTTCTCACACTAACCAAAAAAACATACTATATAATTTTACAGCATTAAATTCAAACCTTTAGAATTTTAAAATATTTTAATCAAACTTATTTCAAAACTATGAAGAAAAATATATGTTTGTTTATAAACTATATTGAAAATAATTTAAATTTTATTCAATGGTATTAGTCTCATTAGTTCAACTGGTTAGATTTTTCAACTTTGAAGAAGGAGATAGAGATTCTAATTTTACCAAAGGATACAAGCCAACTTGTAATACCACTCTTGTGACGATGATATAATACAAGTGGTTCATTTCAATCCCTTTTTCAATAATAATTTAAATTTTATATGTATTTAATATTATTTTCTAATATATATATATATATATATGTTTAAATAATTATTTTTTAGATAGTTAATATAATTAAAGTAATTTTTTATTTTTATTTTTAAATGTTGAAAAGCAGGGTATATTAAGGGCTACCTTTTTCGTGAAAAAGTTTTTTGCTCTGCTAGGGTTTGATGAGGAAAGCTGCTTTGCTGGAATTTTTTTGAGACCTATCTGGTGGGCTCTGCGGGGATGGCAGCAGTTTCTGGAGGAGGTATGAACAATTGGAGGAATGTAGTGATGGCATCAGGTCCATCACAGAGCGTGCATGCTAGGGCTGGTATTTCTTTTAAAAATGATTGGAAGGAACAGGATTTCCCATTGCATGCCAGGAATCGCTTGTTAAAGAACAATGGATGTTTGGAACGATGTGAAGCCAGGCCGGTTCTAGTGGTTCAACCAGACTCGATGGCAGAAGATGTGGAGTATTTAACCAAACATGCGCTTATTGGTAAATTTATGGGCATCCGAATTTCTCTTCCCTTTGTGGAGGCTTGGGTTAGGAAGACTTGGAACCCTGAAGGTGATGTGGAGGTGATGCTGAGTGCAAACAACTATTTTATGGTGGTTTTTTCTTGTCTTGTGGATCGTAACAAAGCATTTGAAGGAGGTCCCTATTTTTGTAACCAAGCGGGACTCTTTCTTAAACCCTGGCATGTGGGTTTCAACCCATCAGAGGAGCGACCGTCACGGGTTTCGGTGTGGGTTCGGCTTCCGTGGCTCCCCTTGGAATTTTGGAGAAATGACATCTTGCATATGATTGCCCTTCTACTTGGGAAGCCGGTTGGGCCGTCAGGATAGACGCTGGATAAAAAGGTAATCTCTGTTGCCCGTATCTGTGTTGAAATTGATTTAAACAATCCTATTCCAGATTCTATTGAAATACAGTTCGGATCAACCACATGGGTTCAAAAACTTGACTATGAAGCTCTTCCATTTCGTTGTCGGATTTGCCATGAATATGGCCACTTACAAAGAAAATGCCCTAAGTTTGTCCTACCTGTGGCTTCAAATCCTGGGCCCTCTCAAGCTGTACAAAATATGGATAAAGGAAAAGCCCCGATAAAGGAGGGGGATCAGGATAAGGAAGGCTTTGTTACGGTAAAACCTCGAAACAAAGGAAGAAAGGCAAAAAGAGACATTAAGGATAACCAGCCAGATGCTCAGCTCAATCGTTTTGAAATTCTAGAGAATCTTGATCAATGCGTGGAGATACCTGAAACATCGCTACCTGTTATAGATATAACAGGACCAAATCAGTTGTCTCTTCATGAGGTGGAACCAAGGGAACCAGACATAGGGGGTTTAAATGAAGAACAAAGGGCTTTGGTTCCGAGTATAGGTGATATGGTTGGCCCTAGCCCTGGAAGTGAAGTTATCTTAGAAAATGGCACAGATTTAGATGTGCCCTCTCCTACCTAGGCACTGATGCAGTCATCCATGGACTGTAAAACTCCTACGATGTTGGGATTGCAGCATAAAATAATTAAAAAAAATGCTTCAGATAAGAATATGAAGGTGGGTCGAAAGAAAGACCAGGATAAAATTAAGTTAATGGGGGAGACTTTGGTAGAGTCAAGTTTGGTGAGAACATTGGACTCCCATTTTTATAACCCCCAAAAATGATTATACTTTCATGGAATGTAAGGGGGTTGAACAACATCCCCAGACAAAAAGTTGTTCGTGATTTGATTCGTGTTCATTCTCCGGATGTGGTTTTTATTCAGGACAGAGTATTGATAACTGGGAGAGTCTCCCGTCTGGGGATTCTCAACACCTACGGGAGTTGATCCATAAGGATGTTCAGACTTAATGTGGTTTGTTTTTTTTTTTTGGTTTTCTTTGGGAGTTGACCTTGTCTGGTGATTTAGCCTGTCTTGTTGCTTATTTGAGTCCTGGGTGGGGGCTCAACTGTACTTTGTAATCCATACTTTTTATCAATAAATTTTTACCCCTTTATTTAAAAAAAAAGGGCTACCCTTTTCGTGAATTGAACTTGGATCTATCCTAAAAAAATCCAATAAATTTTTTATTGTTATTAATTTATTATTTATTTGGGAGTAAACTGATAGAAAATGCCTTCTTCTAAGATATTTTATGAGATGATAGGTAATTATAAATATATAAATAGCAGAGTTTTTAATAAACTTTAAGAATAACAATAATAAAAAAATTGTTATAAATATTTAATTAAATTTTAAATTAATGTGGTTACATCTTACAAATAAGATAAAATACATCAAGAATACTATATATATAATAATATTATATATATAATAAATTTTCGATTGTTATTAATTTATTATTTATTTGGGATTAAACTGATAGAAAATGTCTTCTCTAAGATGTTTTATGAGATAATAGGTAATTATAAATATATGAATAGCAGAGTTTTTAATAAACTTTAAGAATAACAATATAATCAAAAAATTGTTATAAATATTTAATTAAATTTTAAATTAATGTGTTTACATGTTACAAATAAGATAAAATACATCAAGAATTATATATATATATATATATATATATATATATATATATATAAACCACAAGCAAGCAAGGAGTCTCATTTGTAGAGTTATTATTTTTATCTTTAAAAAATAATCAAGGATAAAGGATTTTCACAAAAAAGAAGGAACGAAATTCCAATATAGAAATATGCCACTCGAAATAAACAGCTTGTATGGGAACAACATCACATTAACCGATAGATATTAATGTGGAACGGAATTCCAATCATTTAAGGAAAGAAAGAAAAAAAAAAAACAAGACTAAAAAAAAGTCATTTAAGAAAAGATCTAATTAAAAGTAAAGATGCCTCAGTCAAAGTTAATATTTTCATTCAACCAAACACAAAAATAAGATCCATATCCATGAAGTAAATGATTCATTAGAATTGATTATCAATGTTTCAATTTTGTTAAATGTGGTTTTATGGATTTGTGAAACAAAATAAGATGCTATGAAGACAACATGGTTTGCTAAAAGTTATCAACGTGGATGAGGAAGTTTTGAGTCACCTATATTTTATGGATAGCATAAGATTGGTGAAGGCCACTCAAGGATTCAAGAATGATCAAAGATACTCTTAATATTTATCTTAAAACCACAAACTAAATCATCAATAATAAGAAATCCAAAATGATCCTCATTTTAGAGATCTTAAAATTCACTAAGACTTTTCTCCGAATTTATTTGAGAGTTCTTTGCATTTAAAAAGACTAAAATTAATTATAGAAAAGAATCTTTTTGAACCTTATCAAATAAAAAATTAATCATTAATCTCACACATAATTAACCTTTAAAAATAGATTAACCATTTCATAAATTTTTTATCATCTATCCCACATATGGAAAGAATTGGACAAACCAACCAAAAATTTCATAACAAACATTTTTGCTTATTATTTCGTCTGAACTTTATAATCAGATTTTCGGTTTTAACTTTTGTAAAACCAACTCCTTTCTTGTGGAGTGGAGTCTGCTCTGCCTTCGCTGTCTTACTATGTTTGAATAGCCGATGCAAATTTTTCTTTTTATTTTTAATAAATGGTAGTGAAGTTTATCATCAAAGCCACAAAAGATTTTTTTTTAAATTAATGGTAATGAAGATTGTTAAAAGGAATGGTTAGTAATGAAGATTGTTAAAAGGAATGGTCGGACTAAATGCACGTGATAGTCATTAATATGGTCGGACTAAATGCACCTGATAGTCATTAATATTAAATGGACCCTAACTCAACTCGATTCATTAGTAAAGTTAATGTTTTCTCGAATTATTTAATGCGTTTTCGTAATGGAGCTGGAAAATAAGGTCCACCGTCCACCCATTACCTACAGCCTTTGAATAAAATTGGCAGCCATAATAGAGTTATTTCCTTCCTTTGAATAAAATTGGCAGCCATAATAGAGTTATTTCCTTCCTTTGAATAAAATTGGCAGCCATAATAGAGTTATTTCCTTCCTTTGAATAAAATTGGCAGCCATAATAGAGTTATGTTAGAGTAAATCACTATATAAAATATAGAAAAAGGCAATTATAGTGTTTCAAACTTTAACAGTAGAATTAACAAAATAAGACAAACACACACAGAATAAGAGACAATGATTTTAACGTGGTTCATCCAATGTGGGTTACATCCACCGAGAATTTTTAGTCCTTCCTTTCTCAATCCAAGCAATAGAGGGTTACAACCTACAGCCAACATCTGTTGTAATTTCCTCTCTATTTTTTCAAAGAATCAACATAGTAATTTTCATTGTCATAGTCATCTCTGTTTTTCCTCACAACTATATATAAGAAAAAAACAGAAAAACAAACAGCTTTTCTTAATACATTCCAAGATTAACATTGAGTTCCCAACATCTAATTTTGGGATAAAAACAAAAAAACTTTCCCTGGTGCATCCTGTTGTAAATCCGAAAACTTTCTCCGGTAGACTAACAAACTGTAAATCTGGAAACTTTCTCTGCCCGTCCTGCAATAAATCCAAAAACTTTCTCTGTTTAGCCTCCTCATAATTAGGCTCCATTCCTAACAATCTCCCACTTGGAGACTAATTCCATTGCACCATATTGCAACCAAGGACTGAAAATTTCTCATCATGGCCTCTTATTCCTTAAGGCCAACTGAAGTTGAGCAAAAGCTCAACTTGTCTCTTGACACCACTTTTGTAAGCATATCAGCAGGATTTTGTGATGTGTGAACTTTCCCTAATTTCAAAGATCCATCTTCCACTACTGATCTAATGAAATGATACCTGAGTTTGATGTGTTTAGTTTTTGAATGGAATGTTGAATTCTTCGCAAGGTGTATAGCACTCTGGATATCACTCCACAACCTATTATCCTCTTGCTTCTTCCCCAGTTCTTCCATTAGTCTTTGCAACCAAACCATCTCTTTGCTTGCTTCGTAGCAGACAACATATTCGACTTCAGTGGTTGAAAGGGCAACTACGTGTTGGAGTTTAGAAATCCAACTAACCGTTCTTCTTCCTATAGTAAAGATGTAGCCAGTAGTGCTCCTTCCACCATCAAGATCACCTGCCATATCAGAATCTACAAAACCTTTCAAGAATATATTAGAGCCTCCAAAATTCAAAGCATAATTTGAAGTTCCTCTCAAGTACCTGAGTATCCATTTTAACGCTTGCCAATGTCTTTTTCCTGGATTACTCATAAATCTACTCACTACTCCCACTGCATGGGCAATATCCGGTCTTGTACAAACCATTGCATACATCAAGCTTCCAACCGTTGATGCATAGGTAACCTTAGCCATATGCTCTTGTTCCTTTTGTGTTTTGGGACACAAATCTTTGGTGAGTTTGAAATGCTTTGCCAATGGAGTAGCAATGGACTTTGCATTGTTCATGTTGAATCTCTTAAGCACTTTTTCAATGTATTTTGCTTGTGATAATTTCGGAGTGTGACTCTCCTTGTCTCTTGTTATCCTCATACCAAGGATTTGTTTGGCTTCTCCCAAATCCTTCATGGCAAAGGATTTAGCCAACTTCTTCTTGAGCATGTTTATATCTTGCATATTTGTTCCTCCAACTAACATGTCATCCACATACAATAGCAAAATAACATAGTTACCATTTTCAGTTTGCTTAAAATATACACGGTGATCACTTTGACATCTTTCAAACCTTTGATTAGCCATGAACTTATCAAATTTTAAATACCATTGTCTAGGAGCTTGTTTTAACCCATACAAGCTCTTTTTCGGTTTACATACCCAATCCTCTTTACCTTTCACCTGAAAGCCTTCCGGTTGGTGCATATAAATTTCCTCCTCCAAATCACCATGAAGAAATGTTGTCTTCACATCCAATTGCTCCAGAAACAAATTTTCTATAGCTACAAGACTCAAAATAGCTCTAATAGAGGTCATTTTTACAAGCGGAGAAAAAATCTCATCAAAATCAATACCTTTTTTTCTGAGTGAATCCCTTGACCACTAGTCTTGCTTTGTATCTCTTATGCCCTTCGTTCTCCTCTTTAATACTGTACACCCATTTATTGGTCAATGCTCTTTTACCTTTGGGTAGCTCAACCAAATCCCAAGTTTGGTTGTGGAATAAAGAGTCAATTTCTTCGTTCATTGCAAGCTCCCACTTATTCTTGGTATCCATCTGTAATGCTTCTCGAAAACATTCGGCTCACCGAGCATCGGTATACAAAACATAATCGGAGAAACGTTGAGGAATTTTACTTATCCTGGTAGATCGTCTAACAACACTTTCGGGAGATTGAGGTGCTTGTTGTTGCTCTTTGTACATTTTGATCTTCTACCACTTTTGGAGTTACATTTTCTATGTGTCCATCAAGGTCTATGTATTCAGTAATTTCCTCTTCTGTTTCTTTCCCTGCAACCGATCTTTATACAAGTTTTTTTCATTAAATATGACATCCCTACTTCTAATGACTTTTCGGTTATCACAATCCCATAATCTGTAACCCAAGCCATCAATACCGTAACCAATAAAATAGCACTTTTGGGCCTTAGCATCTAACTTATTTCTGTTCTCTTTGTCTATATGCATAAAAGCCTCACATCCAAATACCTTAAGGAAAGAATAATTCTTCGGTTTTCCTGTCCAAAGCTCTTCCGAATTCCTCCATCCAAGGCACTAGACGGTCCTCTATTAATCGGATATCATGTCGAGTATCAACAACATGAGCCCATAAAAATAATGGTAAGCCTCCATGTATTCTCATGCTCCTAGCACGCTCCATGATGGTTCTATTCATTCTTTCTGCAACCCCATTTTCTTGAGGTGTTCTTGGAACTACCTTGATTCTTCTAATTCCATTTTTAGAACAAAACACATCAAATTCTCTACTGCAATATTCTCCACCATTATCCGACTTTAGACACTTTAACCTTTTCCAGTTTCATTTTCAACTAATGCTTTCCAATTCTTAAAGGTATTAAAAACATCACTTTTATTCTTAATGCAATATATCCATGTTTTCCTTGTTGCAACATCAATAAAAAGTACATAGTAAGAGGAACCTCCAAGAGAAGTTACCTGAGTTGGGCCCCAAACATCTGAGTGCACAAGCTCCAATTTTTCTTTCTTCCTTTCCTTACCATCCTTGAGAAATCTAACCCTCCTTGCTTTAACGTAAACATAATCCTCATATAATTCCAAATCAATCTCTTTTAACTTAGGCAATAACTTTCTTGAATGTAAAATTTCCATACCTTTTCCACTCATATGGCCAAGTCTTTGGTGCCACAAAGATGCACTCTCACCTGTAGAAACTAAATTCATGGAGCGGTGAGAAAAATCAGTAAGTAAATAAAGAGTACCCGCCAATTTACCTCTAACTACTATCAATGAACCTTTAGTAACTTTCCAAGCATTTTCTCCGAATGCAGCCGTGTATCCTTCACCATCAAGCTTACTTGCCGATATAAGATTTCTCTTTAAATCCGGTATGTGTCTCACCTCTTTAAGAGCCCATTGACATCCATTTGGGGATTTAATCAAAATCTTTCCAATACCCACGATTTTACATGGTTGGTCATTTCTCAATAGAACCTGTCCATAATCTCCATAAACATAATCTATGAAGTATTCCTTATGTGAGGTAGCATGGAATGAAGCACCACTATCAATTACCCAATAATCACTATTTCTATCAAGAGATAAGATTAAAGCATCTTGTAGAATTTGTCCAGTAATATTGGCTTCTGAAGTGTTACCATTATTATCATTACCTTCATTTCCATCACCCTTTCTTTGCCAATAGTCCTTGAGATGACCCTTTTTGCCACAGTGCCAACACTGTAGCTTTCCTTTTCCACGTGATTTGGATCTGCCTTTGGATTTGCCATGATTGCCTCTTTCTCTTCCTCTTCCTCTATTCTCAATAGTTAAGGCGGTGCTAGATGATTCTCCTGTGGTTTTTCTTCTCATGTCCTCACTGAGTATCACACCAACCACATCATCAAATTCTAATTTATTTGAACTCGAAGCGGAGTTACTTACCGCCATTACCAAAGCTGTTCCAACTTTTTGGAAGAGAGCATAAGATTAATAAGGCCCTAAGCTCATCATCAAAATCCAATCCTACTCGAATGCAATTGATTAGTGACAGTATTAAATTCATTTAAATGATCATGCACGGATCCTCCTTCACTCATTTTCATGTTAAATAACCTTTTCATTAAGAATACCTTATTCATCGCTGATGGTTTCTCATACATCTTGGCCAACTTATCCATGACACCCTTGGTAGTATTTTCATCAGAGATGTTGAAGGCTACGATGGCTCCCAAGCACAGCCTCATAGTACCCAATGCCTTTCTATCAAGGAGACTCCACTCCTCATCAGACATAGATGAAGGTCTCTCTTTTTCCCCCTCAAGAGGTAAGTAAAGATCCTTCTAGTACAAGTAATCCTCCATCTGCATCTTCCAGAATTGAAAATTTTGACCATTGAATTTTTGAACTCTAAACCTCCCTTCTTCTGCCATTACTCCCACTTGATCCAGAAATTCTCCTTCTGTCAAGTGCACCCAACAAAACAACCGCTCTGATACCACTTGTTAGAGTAAATCACTATATAAAATATAGAAAAAGGCAATTATAGTGTTTCAAACTTTAACAGTAGAATTACAAAATAAGACAAACACACACAGAATAAGAGAACGATTTTAACGTGGTTCACCCAATGTGGGTTACATCCACCGAGAATTTTCAGTCCTTCCTTTCTCAATCCAAGCAATAGAGGGTTACAACCTACAGCCAACATCTGCTGTAATTTCCTCTCTATTTTTCCAAGGAATCAACATAGTAATTTTCATTGTCATAGTCATCTCTGTTTTTCCTCACAA
Source organism: Wollemia nobilis (assembly GCA_028583015.1). Lineage (NCBI taxonomy): Eukaryota > Viridiplantae > Streptophyta > Pinopsida > Araucariales > Araucariaceae > Wollemia > Wollemia nobilis. Next base: position 17,838,979 of record JAQPPZ010016895.1, read on the forward strand.
CTATATATAAGAAAAAAACAGAAAAAACAAACTACTTTTCTTAATACATTCCAAGATTAACATTGAGTTCCCAACATCTAATTTTGGGATAAAAACAAAAAAACTTTCCCTGGTTGTCCTGTTGTAAATCCGGAAACTTTCTCTGGTAGACTAACAGTATCGTAAATCGGAAACTTTCCTGCCAGATCCTGTAATAAATCCAGAAACTTTCTCTGTTTAACCTCCTCATAATTAGGCTCCATTCCTAACAAGTTATTTCCTTCCCTTCCGACAAAACTTTAAACTTATGGGAATGTTTGTATTAAAGAAGAATAATGATTTGGTTAGAAATCTTTTACTCAAAAGACAAACACTGAGATTTAATTTTTTATTCATGCCAACGACCTGCCACTAAGTTTACATATGCATTTACAAAACATAACAATTACCTTTTGAATGTTTTTAATTAAATTATTAAAATTTTATTAATTTTATCTCTATTTTACAAATTAAAATTTATAAAAAAAATTAAAAAATAAAAATATAACAATTTATTTTTTTTGCACATGTACTAGTTTTTAAAAATAAGTATATATTTGGAAACACATTTCCTTAGCTTTGAAATTGTAAGTCTAACATGCATCGTTAGGGCCTAATAAGAATAAACAAATATAAAGAACACATTTCCTTTGCTTTGAAATTGTAAGTCTAACATGCATTGTTAGGGGCTAATAAGAATAACACCTTTATTTGGAAACACATTTCCTTTGCTTTGAAATTGTAAGTCTAACCCTAATAAGAATAAACAAATATAAAGAATACATTTCCTTTGCTTTGAAATTGTAAGTCTAATATGCATTGGGTCTAATAAGAATAACACCTCTTGTTTATAGAATATATTAATATTTTGAAAGATTTTGTAGTAGTTAGATTTTTGGTTTTTTTATAATATTACAATGAATATTTAATTCAGTTTTTATATTTTTAATATTTAAAAAATAGTATTTAATTTATATTAAAAATATAGAGAGTAAGATTTTGTTATTTAACAAGAAATTTATATATGCTATATGTTTTATACTCATCATTGTTATATATATTATAAGTTAAATTAAGTTATGTTATTTTGAATCAACTTTAGTAATTTTTTCAATTTTTTTTTTTTTTTGATCTTATTTTTAAGGATAATTTGTTCTACTTGAAATTTGTTGTCAAGGGCCCAGTTGACCAAGCAATCGGCCAACTTGTTAGACAAACATTTTACATGGTGGAAGTTTGTCAAACACCTATGTTTGCTCGATATTGATGGCCAACACCTATTCCTAAATTTTTCTTTTCTTTAGAGCATTAAGGATAAATTATGAGTCTCCTTCCACACAAAGTGCATGGGGAGACATATGAAGAGAGCCTAATATACCCCTCACTACAGTTTTGACTTCAACAAGGTTGTTGGTATTCTAGCCAATATAGCTAACTCCAAGGATAGTGTGAAAGTCATGATTATTCCCATATTATTTCCCCTATCAAGGACTACGAGAACGTCAAAACCGCATAGAAAGGGGGATCTTCATATTTTGCTTTCTCCATAGAAGCCACCAATTCCATCGATGATGGCTCTGCATCCAACAACATATCCTCACCGCTAAGATACTCCAACACACTATAGTTGTTGGAGGAATCAAAAATGTAACTGCCCAACTAAAAGTTGATCATATAAAGTGGCTTCTCTAGAGTGGCATATTCTTCTCCAAATTCCCTTCTCAAGTTGCGGGAGCACCTTGTGCTAGTCGAGGGGAATGTATTGGAGGACTGGATGATTGGTTAGACTACAAAGCAACCATTGTTACAACCCTTGGGGTACGAGTCTGTTGAGACTGAGGAGCCTCATTGTTGGTAGTTTCAATTGGGGAACCAATTTTTCATTTTCATACCTTTTTCTAACGATTTTGAGACATACTGGGGACCACATTGATTTGTATCTTCTCCATATTCACCAAATTTTGCTCCCCTTGAATTTAGATTTTATCTTGTTGATCTCTTATCTAAAGGTAATCACATATGCATAAGCAAACCTTTGACTCTTTTGGGATTTACGTATTAAATAACAATCTAATCTTCTTGCAACAATATATCAGAGATTCAAAAATAGCAACAGAATAAATAATATCAAAAAAATAACATACACATAGCAATAAACAAGAGACAACGCAACATGTACAGTGGTTCACCCATAATGTGGGCTATGTCCACTCCAACCAGTCCTCCTTGTATTATTCCTCAAAGGGATCTCCCTTGCAACAATGCTACAATCAATCCTCTTTGAAATACAATTTGGAACCCTCACACGCTAGTCTCTTCTTGCTCTTCTTCTCACTCAAATCCTCTCTCAAACTCAACTATGCACCAATGCATTACAATAGCTCATCAATCAATGGAATACCCTCTCTTACTTATAGAAAAAGAGGTTACAATATGGCTAGATCCACCATGCAATCCCATCCATGCTAACTCAAACTTAGTTAATGCAATTGGCTAAAAAAAGTACACTTAAAATAGAACATATGCATGCAGAGTGCCAGTTGGTTACAAACAGAGAACGAAAACTTAGCTATTTCAGTTTCCAAAACCTAACAGACTCTATTGATCTCCTTTAGGTTTGGTTTTATAGTTAGAAGGGTATCCTCTGCAAATTGGGAGTGAGTAATTGAGTGACACCTACTATTTATCTTGAGCCCCAAGATCTGTCCTTTTGACTAAAGATGCTTTAAGCTCTTGCTCGTGACTTTTGCAACAATGATAAATAAGTAGGGGAGATGGGGTCTCCTTGCCTAAGAACTCTTAAATTTTTAAAGAATCCTCATAAGCTTCAATTGATTAGAACCAATGAGGGTCTTTACATAAGGAGGCTAGCCATTGTCTTCAATCTTCATTGACACCAAACTTTTCCATCACTCTATATAAAAAATTCCAACATACTTTGAAAATGTCCTTTTTCATATCCAACTTAATGACTAGGCCCTGTCTGTTTTCAAAGTCCTTTTTCATAGCATCTTGTTCTGTTTCACAAATCCATAAAGCCACATTTAACTCCTCTCTGTCAATGGGTTTAAGAAGGGTTTGATTTTGTTCTGCAGAGATGATAAAGGGTATGATAGCAAGAACTTCTTATTGAGCCTCTTTGTCTTGCAACATACCTTCCTTAAACAATTTAGCAAAATAATCCATTGAATGCAAATGAATACCTATGATTGTATCAAAGGAGAGTCCGTTTTCATTCTAAAGAGCTTCCATCTTGTTCATTTGTCTCTAGCACAAGCAACTCGATGGAAAAATTTAGTGTTTTTATCACCTTCCAATAACCAAGTGGTTCTTGCTCTTGTTTCTAGTAAATCTCTTGGTTGTTAATGACCTCAACTGCTTTACACAATTCACCATCCTCTTCTTTGAGCTGTTCTATAATTGTTTCCTCCCTAAAGAGTTTTTGCATCTTATTCCATCTATCCACCAATAGAGCTCTTTGGACCTAGAAGTCTGACTTGTTATCTCGCCTCCATTGTTTTAACTGATCCTTAATATAATGAAACTGCATATAAAATCTAAGCATTGGTATCCCATATATAGAACGTACCTCTTTTCATCATTACGAAATTTTCTTTAAATGTTGTTTTTTTTCTAATATTTGTATTTTATTAATACTAAATAATAATTCAAATTAAGTTATGTTCACATCATGGGAATGTGGATGTAATTTAAACTGAAAGAAACAGAAGCACACGTTAATGGAATCCATACAGTTGAGAGAGAGATGAATAGTAAATATTAAATAAGAAGCCACACAGAGTATAGAGAAGGGCTCTTGCACAAAATAAAGTAATTATCAAGAAATTCATGTCATTATCAAAATCAGAGAATGATCTGGCTTTTTATCCTCATTACCATTAACATTAAATCCATAGATATTCACCCATGTGTTGTAGGTGAGTTGGAGAGGAGAGGACAATCCTCCAAGGGAGGTCCCAGGTTCAAATCACCATTCTACTCTACCAAAAAGTTGAATTGGGTATTCAAAATCTAATTGATAATGTTGATACGGGCAGGGTCGGTGCGACTCCCGGGTGACTTCTGCAGTGTAGAACCCCAAGCGACCCCACATGAAATTTTTCGCTTAAAAAAAAAAAAATCCACAGATATTCCTTCAGTTATTATCATCATTCATGCCCCTAGGTCCACTGATGGATGTCGCCAAAGCTTCCTTGGCTACAGCCAAAGCACGGCAAGTCTTAGCTCGGCTACAGACTGATAGAGAGACGCACTACTAAATCCTAATTAAGAAACCATATGACTACAAAGACAGCTTCAGCTTCCCGTGAGTATACAGATTCCTTTGAGACAGCTTTCCCAGACATATCTGATCTTAATAATTTAAAAGAGATAGGTCTATCAAATCATAATGAAACATTTGCTGGTGGATTATCCATTCTGGTTTGGTCTATCAAATCATAATGAGATATTTGCTGGTGGATTATCCATTCTGGTTTCTTTATCAACTAAAATTCATTGATTGAAAAATACAAATACAACTTTTGTTTCAACTTTCTAAGATGCGCGTGTTAAAAGTCAACATTGAAAGCCCTAGGCCATCAAGTTTTGAATATATCCAACCCCGGAAAATGGAAAAAGTTGAAATGCCCACACTTTGCATCGACCTTTAAAATCAGCGTCCCAAATTTAAACTATTGACTCCAATAACAGGCCGGATGGTCCCCACAAGATTATCTTTAAAAAAATATCTCCTTCAATGGTGTATTTTTAATTTTGAATGGTTGTTGTAATATGTGGAATCTTGCTTTTTAACTTGTTTATGTGATATTGTTTTTATACAAATTGTTTATTTTTAATGATATATTTCTATGTTGGAATTTAATACCTTTGTTATTAAATACTTATTTATTTAACCAAATTTGGTTATTAAAACATAGTATATAATTTTACTGCATTAAATTTAAATCTGTGAAAATTTTAAAATTTTATAGATCAAACTTATTTAATTTATTATATATATATATATAGAAAATAATTTTAATTTTATTCAATGACATTAATTCAACTGGTTAGATTCCTTCGTTAAACGAAGAAACCAAGGTTCCAATCTTGGAGAAGGATACAAGTTAACTTGTAATACCACACTCTTGTAATGAAGATATAATACAAGTGGGATGTTTCAATCCATATTTTTATTATAGTATGCTACTTGTAAGATATTGTACAAGATAATAAATAATAAAAAACATATGAATATAGTAGAGTTTTTAATAAATTTTATGAATAACAATATAATCTTAAAAGTATTATATATATTTGATTAAGTTTTAAATTATTTTGTTTAGATATTTTAAGAGATAATAAATAATAAAAAACATATGAATATAGTAGAGTTTTTAATAAATTTTATGAATAACAATATAATCTTAAAAGTATTATATATATTGATTAAGTTTTAAATTATTTTGTTTAGATATTTTACGGGATAATAAATAATTAAAAACATATGAATATAGTAGAGTTTTTAATAAATTTTATGAATAACAATATAATCTTAAAAGTATTATATATATTTGATTAAGTTTTAAATTATTTTGTTTATGCATTAAAAATAAGATAATAATTACTCATTGGAAAAAAATATTATTAGTATTATCAAATGGTAGTAATTTAATTAATTAGATTCTTCAATTTACAAGAAGAAGATTTATGTCCAAATCTTGTCAAGTGACACACAAGGCTGAGCAGTCTCCTCCCAACCATGATCCCTTGTAAAGCCGAGAGCTATACTTATCAATAGAAAATTTAACACAAAGCCACCACACACCCACCTCCTCACACACTTGCCCACACCACGATTTGAACCTTGGACCTCTCGAAGAAGAACCAAAGCCCGAACCGTTGGGTTGCACCCCCAGGTGGAGTGATACATCTATGTTGTTTTATATACCACTACGGAAGGGAGTGTTTTAATCCCATATAACCGATAATAGATAATATATATATATATATTATTATTATTAATGAACCAAAAGTCAGTAAGGAGTCCCATTTGTAGAGTTATTATTTTTATCTTTAAAAAATTTCAAGGATAAAATATTCTCACAAAGAAAATGTGGATGGGAAGAGAAAGAAAAAATTCATTTAAAGAAAGCCTTAATTTAAAAGTAAGCATGCCTTAGTGAAAGCCAAAATTTTCTCTCAACCAAAAACAAATATAAGAATCAATATATGGTTTAACCCATATTCATGAAGTAAATGTTTCATTAGAATTGATTATCAAGGCTGAGATGGTCAAGCATGATATAATGGTTCTTAAAACTAGAAGATTAGTATGTAAGTTCTATATATATATATTGATCAAGTTTTTTGAAGACTCAAAAATAGATTGAAATACAATAGAGATGAAGTTTACATTATTTAATAACTTTACTTTTAAAGATAATTTTTTTATAACTTCTTCAATTTAAAAGTTAGAGATAAAATAATGTGTAAAGGTTTATGGTTCATGGTTCATGTTGAATTGGGGAATTTTTTGACTTCTTATGTGCGCTCTATTCTAGTTTCAACAAGATTTTATGGAAGGGTTTATAGAACCTCTTCCAACATTTGAATTTAGGTTGGATCCCCATTATCCTTGCTAACTCTAGGTAATATAATATAATTGCTTAACATAAAGTATTGAAAAGTAAATGCAAAAATTAAAATGCATGAAAGTAAATTTGTAAGTTTAGGGTGTGAGAGATTGAAAGCAGATATGACCAAAACCATAATAAGGATATTGTGTGATCAATCAACATATGAAAAAACTGAATAGCAACAATACACTCCTATTTGAAACTATGATAGGAATGAGAAGATGAGCAAAGGCCATAATCACCACACATATCGCTATTTAGGAGAACAAAAGACTTATCATTTTTTTACCAATCTCATCAATACAAGAGTACTATGTGGGCTTCATAAAGTGTAGCTCTAAATGCCTCAAAGCCAAAAAATATTTATAATAGATACCATAGCTCCTATTTAGAGGAAATGGTTACCACTAAGTTACGTTGAGTGAGAAAATCTTACTCCTAGTAAAAGTAAATATTTATGGGTACCTTTAACATGATGCACCTCCCAATATTGCATACCTCTAAATATTCTCTTAAAGGTTTTAGAAGTCTTCTAAAATGAGTTAAGGTGTCACTCACGTCAAAATATCACTTTTTAAAGATCTTCCTTGGGATTTACCCTGATCTTTTTACCCCTTTATCTATTCATGAGTTATTCACTCTAGGAGGTAAACAAATTGCTCCAATATGTTAATGCTTCACTAGTGTTTTCTAGTGATTTGCTCTTGTAAACCAATCATTCCTTCTTAGTAGCAGATAATTCCTATGAGCAAATTAGCTCTTATAGAGTAAATCGGTCATTGTCATCCACTTAACAAAGTTTGAGGGGTTTTAGAAGGTTTTCATTGACTAATTTATGTTGTTTTATAACCTTTCAAAATGTCAAGATTTTAAAGGTAGTGACTTATAACTACATTTCTAGCAACTTCATAGAATGCCAAGCTTGATTGACAAGAGATCCTAGGTCTTACCCTCATCCTTGGGCATGAAGTATTTAAAATCAGAATCTTCACTACAAAATTACAATACTATTGGTCCTCCTTGTCTCATTTTGTGACAACATCCCCAACAAATTTTGTCATTCCAAATTTCTTGATATTCAGATACTCTTTAGGTATTATCCCTCTCCTACCAGACCCTCATATAGGTTTTTTGGTAACTTGTCTTGTTTACCCACCATTTCTTGTAGCTTAGAAAATATTATTTCCAACCTTTTGAATTGCTCCACTATAGTTTTTGCTCCATCTTTAGCTTTCTCCTCTTCAATCATCAAGTCAATAATGTTATCATCAAGGATTTTTCTTTAAGGATCAAAGAAATTAGGCAATCTAATAATGACTAGCCCCTAATTTTCTTTTGTTATTTCTTGTATTTGGGCTTGTATGGAGGCTATCACATATTTACATGTTTAGAGGTCTCTCTAGGCATTAGGGATTTTTTCACTTCTTAACCAGGTCATTTATATCTATCCCTAATATTTGGACCTTTGATGTTGTTAGTGTGGTCAATAGTTTAAGTACTTCCTACTACTTTTTATTTGTAGTCAATTCGTCTTTAGCTTGCTTGATGATTCTAGCCACCTAGCTGACGTTGTTATTTATGTTTTCTATAGACTCAAAGTACTTATTGGTACTTATCACTTCAATTTTGATGTTATCTCAGAGGGACTTCACTCTCTTGATCTCAAAAGCTTTCCCTTGGTCTAGCACTACTCCTTTTAGTTTGACTATATTGGAGGTTAGATATTTTTTATCTCTCTCTTTTTGGATTTCTCATAGTTGCTTTACTTAATATTTTAGCCAAGATTTCTCTTGTTCAACCTGTTTCCTTAACTGGTCTTACCCCTATTTCATTTATTGTGATATTTTCTAGTTGATGCTTTTTATTTCCAACCTCAAAAAACTAGGACTTGAGGTCCTCCACCTATTTATATAGCCAATATTTCTTCATTAAATATTTCTTCAAAGCCTCATTTTCCTAGTTGTTTCTTTTTAGCTTTAAGTTATGCTACTACTACCTCCATTTCTATATTTTTCCTCTTTAATGTCTCATCCTCCATCATCAACTAATCTAATTATGTGGCCACAAATTGAAAGTTTACAAGTTAAATCATATGGTATGAATATATCCTACTAAGATCTAGATTTGATAGTAATGAATTTGGCAAGTGATATGGTAGTTTTGAAAGGGTCTTTTGGGCTCATTGTTGCAATGAGAACTTTGTTATCCCTAGTTTAGCCAATAGAGACCATACGAGGACCTATTACTTGGAAGGTTTGTCCTTCAACTATTTGTATTCCTTTCTAAATTTACTCTCATCATCTCAAGGAGAGTTAAACATTTTTTAGACATATTTCCTCAACCTCACCAACAATGCTCTAAATAAAGGCCTACCTAAGTCTTATGGTTGTGCTAGGTTTTGGAGCTACTTTTGTAGGCTTGGTTGAAAGATTTATCATGGGTGACATCATGATCTAAAGGAGGATTTGGTTTGCTCATAAGATGGTGTGGTGGAAATGTGATAACATGGTAAGCGAAGTAAGTTATATGTAAATGGGAGAGAATGGTAATGTGGATGTCCCTATCACAAATTGAGTTGGTGTTGAAGCTAACAGAGATATCTACGAAAGGGAAGTGCTCACAATATAAGTGAACAAGGGTTGTGTGGTGGTGACTTGAATGATGAACAAAGAGAATGAGGTGATTGGTATGGTACCAAAAAAGAGGGTTGTAGTTGGAGGTGGGGTACCTTAAGGAGAAATAATGATCACACTAGTGGATGGTGAGAGAAGTGCAATAGGGCAAAGGGTGTAAGAATAAGAAGAAGTGGGAATAGAAGTAGAGAGGGAGAAAGAAGTAGGAGCAGTAAAAATGGAAAGGGAAGTGGTACTTAAGAGAATGGTGGCTATAGTTCTAGTCATTGCCAACTTAGGAGTAGTTCCTTCTTGAGGAATTCCTTCTCAAGCTAAAGTGTTTGCCAATGTTGTGTTTGTACCATTGTCAACTTCTCAAATATTGATCATTATAGGTTACCTTCTTGTTTCTAAAACCTCTCCTTTACTATCTCATGAACCATAGTACTTACAATGGCTAATTTAGTTAGTTTAAATATCATGATCTTAGGCACAAGAGTGGAATGTGGACTTAGAGGGCTATCTAGGGATTATCCTATTATTTTGACCATATTAGTGCTCTTTATGTGTCTCTTGTCCTAGATAGTTGAGAAATGTTCATCAAAGGTACCATCCCACACTTGTATTCTTATCATTATAGTCTCATACCACATCCTTTGCCAGGTGAGGATCTTCCTCATTAATTATCCTAATTTTTCTAGGGCCTTCAACGCTTAAGGATTATGTTTGATATCAAAACTAAATTCATCTTTGATCTTTACATTAGTATAAAAAGTGTACCACTCTAGGGGGTTGGTGTACCAATGTTGAATTTCATCTTCATACCCTCGTGTGCTCCCTAAATTTGTCAAATATACTTCTTATGATGGTTTGAATCCTTGATTCCATACCCCCTTACATTATGAAGAATTTATAAACCATTTTCATCTAGCTACATTGTAAAGTAGCCTTTTGAATCGTAAGAATGCATGTTCTAGAGTTATTCTAAGCCCATGTCGCTTAATGTCTCTTCCACTACCATATGGAAGCCCAATAATTTTAGTGTGATCTTAAATTTTTATTATTTGATGTAGCAAAATGTAGGTTCCTTCTACCCCTTGAAATATTTCAAGTCAACATAGTTGAGTTGCCTAGTACATTAATTTTTTTATAAATAGTTAGACACATATTTCGATAACTCAAAGGGCATGGCTAAAAGAATAAATAGAAAAAAAAGGGAGAATGATCTAACTAGGTAATACTCCCCATTTAGCCATCCCTTGGATCTCAATAGATCTCGCGCTTCATAAAATAACCTCTATGTCTTTCCTCTCATATTTTCATCTATCACATTGTATATTGCATCATAGAAGCAGTAGATGGTTTCCCTAGCTTTATAATAAGGAAAGTTTGTGCATTCAACCACTAATAATGGTTTTCCATATGGTCTTGTTTGATCTAGTTGGAGGGTATGGAAACAATCATTTTGATACAAAATGGACCAAACTAGATAAGAGGTGTAAGTAAATTATCTTTCTTCCTTGAATTCCATTAACTAGTTTTCCATATAATCCACTATGTATCTAGTGTAGTTGATCATTTGTGAAAGTCTAGGATAGTTTTTAACTATGTAAAGGAGGGCAACACATTCTTCATAAATCCATGTATCCAAATTATTCTAAGCATGATTGCAATTCCAAACAAGGACATATGAACATCATATTTGGATTGTTCTAATTCTAGTGAGATGTTATAATTGATCACTTTATTTGGTTTCTTTAGATATGGGATTAAGAAATCTTGCCAACAGTTCGAGTCAAACCTATAATAATAGCATTTATCGATCTTAGGATTGCGTGGGACCCACATAGCTAGATCACCTACTACCTTCAACATCTTCCTTATATATCCCTCATGAATATAAAAAGATTATTTATCCCAATAAGGGTATCTAATGCTTCTTCTAGCGAAATCATACCTTTTTGCACATGCTTTTACAAGCTTTAGAAAATTATAGACTTGGGAGATAAATATTATTACCAATCCCTAGGTCTAGATCTTATGTTGCAGAAGTCTATCTTTGGCCCCAAGTTGAACCTCCTCAAGGCTTCCATCCTAAGTTCCCTTGGTGAGTGTTTGTATTTACCTTCTTCAACTCATCAATAAGGTTCATCAACTAATTTCTTAGGCCTTCCAAGAGAGGAGGGCTTATTCCTTTTGAGTTTCTTCTTTCCCTTCTCTCTAGAGCACCCTACCTCATTTTTTTATGCCTGCATTATTGTTGGTCATTTTGACACTTAAGGGGCAATGATAGTGGATGGTAGAGTCATAAGGTGTCTTAAATAATGGAAGGGATTATGGAGGAAATGTGGTGTCCATGATAAATGGTATGCATGGTGGATTATTTTTGAAAGATGGAAAAAAAATTATGAGTCTCTAACCAAGGATTAATTTGCTTTACTTGGTAAGCAATTAGCTAGGAAACCAGAGTGATTTGCTTGCTTACAAATTATTAGAATACTTTTAAACTCTATGAGTGATTCACTCAACAAATGGAGCAATTCACTTGGGACAACTAGTGAATCACTCATTTGAGAAAATTTGGGTAACATCTTTTGTAGGAAAACTAATGACTTTAATTAAGGAGCAATTCACTCCTCGTATCAAGCACTTTAATTGAATGACAATACTTGGTCAATTTTGTTAAATGTGGCTTTATGGATTTGTGAAACAGAACAAGATGCTATGAAAAAAGACTTTGAAAACATACAGGTCCTAGTCATTAATATGGATATGAAAAAGGACTTTGACAAAGTATGTTGGAATTTTTTAGATAGAGTGATGGAAAAGTTTGGTTTCAATGAAGATTGAAGACAATGGCTAGCCTCCTTATGTAAAGAACCCTCCTTGGTTCTAATAAATTGAATCTCATGAGGATTATTTAAAAATTTAATAGTTCTTAGGCAAGGAGACCCCATCTCCCCTACTTATTTACCATTGTTGCAAAAGTCATGCGCAAGAGCTTAAAGCATCTTTAGTCAAAAGGATAGATCTTGGGGCTCAAGATAAATAGTAGGTGTCACTCAATTACTCACTCCCAATTTGCAAAGGATACCCTTCTAACTATGAAATCAACCCTAAAGGAGATCAATAGAGTCAAAGGTTTGCTTATGGCATATGCAATTGCCTTTGGATAAGAGATCAAAGAGATAAAATCTAAATTTAGGGGGGAGAAAAATTTGGTGAATACGAAGAAGATACATTATCAATATGGTCCCTAGCCCTGGTGGACTAGTGCACAATACTGGTGACGCAGATGAGAATGCATGCGATAATGGCTCCTCTCAAATGACTGTGCAAGTTTATGTTGAGAATGGTCCACAAGGTAACCCTACTTCTCCTGATGTAATTATTTCATTATCTAAATTTGATTTTGCATGTCACTAGTTAGAAGCATTCACCCTTCTCAGGTATTTTATTGAACACATCCCTAATGATTCTTCTATTAGGGACTGGGTTAACACAACTTGGACTCGTCATGGATTCAAGTTGATGTGGGCTCAAAACCTTATGAAGGGCTTTTTTTGTTTTTCTTTATGGAAATAATCCACACTAAGACAATTTACAAGATTGGCTCCTGGTACATAAGAAAGTCTCTACTTATTTTTCTCCTTGGACCCATGATGTTTTTATTTATGAGGAAAGGTCTACCAAAGTCCCTGTGTGGGTGGAATTCCCAAGACTCCCTCTACCTTTTTGGCCCTTTCTCAGTTGCATAGAAGCCCCTTTGGATCTTATTATTTTAGTGGAGGTAGACAAGTTTTTCCATGCACGCCCTCATAATGTGTTTCTATCAAGATTGATATTTCTCGAGATCTCAAGAAGACTATTGACATACAAGTTGGTGACACTATGCTATCCTAGTGGGTCCTTTATATTAATTTGTCCAACATGTGTTTATGATGCCAGTCCTTAGCACACAAGATCAAAGATTATCCTTTGATGCCGCACAATAGGGATAGACAAAGCCCCACCACATCAAGTGCGTCCACTCCTCAAGCCCTAGGAGGATGATTGGATGACTATGGAAGGGTGTAAAAATACAGGTTCGACTACTTTTTAAGGTACATAGTCCAAGTTGATGCATGTCTCAAAACTAGTAGAAAAAGGATATGAAAAGGAAAAAATTGATCCTCCAACTCAAACTACCAACAATGAGGCTCTTTAGTCTCAATAGATTCATACCCCAAGGGCTATAATTGTGGTTGCTTTGCAGTCTACCCAACCAACCAGTCCTCCAGTACATTCCCCCTTTGCTAGCACAAGATGTTCCTACAGCTCGAGAAGGAAATCTATAGAAGAAGATGCTACTCTAGAGAAGTGACTTCATATGACCAATTTTTAGTTGGGTAGTTATGTTCCTAATTCCTCCAACAACTATAGTGTGTGGAGTATCTTAGTGGTGAAAATATATTGTTGGATGCAGAGCCATCATCGATGGAATTAGTAGCTCCTACAGAGGAAGCAAAATATTAAGATCCCTCCTCTTCTACGCAGTTTTGACACTCACAGTCCTTGATAGGGGAAATAAGATGGGGTTAGTCTATCCAAAAAATAGTTTCACCCATTTGAAACTTAGTGGGCAAGTGCCAAACTCAATAGTTTCAACAACTTTGGGGTGTTAGCATTACTTGAACAAAAGCAGGATGATGAAGTCTTGGCAGAGTGGCCAGTATTTAAGTCTACTTGGAAAGATTTGCTTACACAGGTGCCTAGCAAAACCAACCATTCTGCATGTTAGATCTCTTCGATTATATTTTTATAGTTTAGGGTTTTTTTGCTCTAATTTCTTTTTAGTTTTGTAGTGTAAGCGACAAATATCTTAATGATACGTTCATGATTTTTTTTTCTCAAGGCCAATGGTTTAGTTTCTTACATAGGCTTTGGGGTGTGCTTTCATACCACCCACATTTTTTTTGTGAATTTGTACTCTTATTATTTTTTAAATAATATTAAGTCACTTTCAACAAAAAAAATTAAATTTTATGTAATCAAGCTAGAAGAGAGACACATTAGATTATATGCTTGCCAAACTAGTATGGGTTTTGGTGCCTTCCCTAGTACTTACCTAGGTATGCCCCTATATAGATATGACAACATTGGAGAGGTTTGGAAGCAAATCGTCTCTAAATTCCATAAGAAAATGACCTCATAGAAAGAAAAATGGCTATCTATGGAAGGCAAATTGGTTAAAATGAAAGCAGTATTTTGAGCTCTATCGATCTTTTAGATGTGTACATTTTGGCTCCTTGATGAGATCATCAAATGAATAGAAAATATCATGAGAAAAATCCTATGGAGAGGAAATACTAAAGACAAGAAAAATTATTTGGTAGCTTGGGGTAAAATTTGTAATAGTAAAGAGTCAAGAGGCTTGGGAATCATAAACATTTGGATAGTTAACAAGGCAATGCTAGGAAAATTAATTTGGAGAATCTATGTAGATCATGACTCCCTTTAGAGCAAGGTCTTTAGAGCAAAATATTTACTCATTGAATAAAAAACATTTAAGAGTAAGGCTCTCCTATTCTTATGGAACATGATCCTAGCATGCTTGTCCTTGTTTGGTGCATATGGTTGGATAGGAATGCGAGGATCTTTAGAAATAATTATATCTAATGAAGAGAAATCCTAGAGTAGGTCCAATGCTCATCTTGCAAAACTATGTTAAGTGTACTATCCCTGCATTCAAATATCAATGCAGGAGATGAGAAATTTAAACTCTTAGGAGGCCATTAGAACCACTATGGAAAAATATTAGCTAGGCTCCAACATAAACAAATATGTTATGAGAAAACTATGGATCTCTCTTGGACCAAGCCTATTTAAGGATATTAGAAGCTTAATTTTGACAGTGCCAGCAAGGGTAACCCTAGAACAACAACTTATGGTTGGATTTTATGGAATAATCATGACTATCACATTATCCTTGGAGTTGGCTACATTGGCTAGAATACCAACAACCTTGTTGAAGCACAAATTGTAGTGAGGGGTATCTTAGGCTCTCTTTGTATGTCTCCCCATGCATTTTATGTGGAAGGAGACTCACAAATTATCCTTAATGTTCTAAAGAAAAAGAAAATTTAGGACTAGGTGTTGGCCATCAAAATCGAGCAAAAATGGGAGGTGCTTGGTAAAATTCCACCATGTAAAATGTTTGGCCAACAAGCTGGTTGATTACTTGGTCAACTAGGCCCTTGACAACAAATTTCAAGTAGAACAAATTATCCTTAGAGATGAGATCAAGCAAAGAAATGATTTGAGAAAATTACTAGAGTTATTCAAAACAACATAGCTTACTTTAACATATAATGTATGTAACAACGACGAGTATAACACATGTAGCATATATAATTTGCTTGATTTAACACTTATAGTATGTAATAGAGTCTTACTCTCTATATTTTTTAATATAAATTAAAAGTTTTTTTTTTAATATAAAAACTGAAATAATGTGCAATCCTTAACTAATAATGTCCATCAATTATTGCAAAAAAAGTAAAATAAAATACAAAATATTTAGTCCTACGGGAAGGGGATAGCGCAATGGTTTGGGCTTTTGCTCTTCTTCAAAAGGTCCTAGGTTTAAATTACGACGTGTGTGGGATTGTGTACTAAATTCCCTATTGATAAGTTCAACTCTCCCCCTTATAAGAGGTTGGTGGGATGGGGATACCCAACCCTAAGCTTCGATCAATCGTAAAAGTTTTTCACACTAATCAAATCTAAAAAAGTGTTCAAACCCTATGTGTGTATGATTGTATATTAAATTCCTTATTGATAAGCTCAACTCTCTCCCTTATGAGAGGTTATGGTAGGATAAAGATGCCCAACCATGAGCATCATTAGCAAGGATTTCTCAGACTAACCAAATCTTTTATTTATATATATATATATATATATATTTAAATTATATATTTGTTTGATTTCTCGTCGATTTAAATACTCAACAATACTACTTTTTAAAAATGTTCTTATTAAAAAAACAACTTTTAACACCTTTAATATTATTATTATTTTTAAATAAACTCATTTGCACAAACTCATACCTCATCATAAATTAAATTTACGTATTATTAAAAAAAACCAAAAATCTAACTAATACAGAATCTTTCAAAATCTTAATATATTCTATAAACAAGACGTGTTATTCTTATTAGGCCCTAAAAGATGCATTTAGACTTACAATTTCAAGGCAAAGGAAATGTGTTGCCCTAAATATATAAATTAGTACATGTGCCAAAAAAAATAAAAATAAAAAATAAAGCATTATTTTTAATTTTTTTATAAATTTTAATCTGTAGGCTACGGATTAAAAATGTTAATAAAATTTTAATAATTGAATTGGGACAACGTATTGATAACACTGGCTACAAACTCCTTTCTGGTAATTGTTATCTTTTGTAAATGCATATGTAGACCTAGTGGCAGGTTGTTTTCATGAATAAAAAATTAAATCTTGTTATGTTTTCTAAATGCATATGTAGACTTAGTGGGAGGTTGTTTGCATGAATAAAAAATTAAATCTCAGTGTTTGTCTTTTGATTAAAAGATTATTAACCAAATCATTATTCTTCTTCAATAGGGTAGTTCGAACCCACGTTACAAGCCAACTCATTCCTTACATCCCCACGTTACACGTCAACTCATTCCTTACTAAAATGTGGGGGTCGATGAACGGTGGACCCTCGATCAATAAATCGGTCGAGTGGCTAGCGCTTTGAATAGACAGGGCTCTGGCTTAGAATTGAGAGCACACCCTTTTTAGAATAGAGAGCTTTAAAAGCTTTAAGAAAGAAAGCCTAGAAGCGTGGGAGAGAATTCCACTTGCTATTCCTCTATAAGAGCTTTCTGTGGATAATAGTTTCACAGAGGAGAGTATAATAAGTTTAAATTATTGTATTTGTAAGATTATACGTTTATTTTTTATTTTAATATATTAATCTTTTATTTATAAATCTAACTTTTAACCTTATCAAAATTAAATAAAAAAAATAAAAAAATAATAATAAATTTATCATTTAAAGATTAATAAATAAAATTAAACTTTTTAAACATTAAAATTTCTTAAAAATACTATTACTTTTTCTACAATTCATATAACCTATTTTAAATTAATATTTTCTATCTATCAATCATTAAATAGAAAATAAAATATCTTTTAATTATTATATGTTTTACGCTAAAAGTTGTATAATTTAAGGAGTCATGATGGCCCCTAAAACCATGTAATAATATCATATAGCAAGCTTTTCTTAGACCCTTGACAATAAATAAAAGTGTATTTATTATAATTTGCAATCAAAACATATAATTTTATTTTTGTTTTTTAGGTTATATAAAAGATAGGTCACAATCATACTATTTTTTTAGTAACTAACATGGTTTTATTTTACCTTATTATTGTTGAAGCATAGGATTCAGGGTTCAAACCAGAGGGGTTGTTCCCACCAAACCTATTCCACCTCATTATTGTTGATCCAGTATGAAGAGGACCACCGACCGGAGGTTGTTCCCATCAAACCTATTCCATCTCATTATTGTTGAAGCGCAGGTTCAATCCAGAGGGGTTGTTCCTACCACCTCATTATTGTTGACCCGATATGAAGAGGACCACCGACCGCGGACTACCCATCGCTTAGAATTCGTACCATCATCATCAATTTGGCGCACACTCAAAGGATTTAGATTAGACTACTACCTTTGCAAACAGACTTCCTCGAAGTTTGAACCTGGATGTCTCTTTAGTAAGTGTACTACTATAGACTTCCTCGAAGTTTGAACTTGGATGTCTCTTTAGTAAGTGTACTACTACCTTTGCAAACAGACTTCCTCGAAGTTTGAACTTGGATGTCTCTTTAGTAAGTGTACTACTACCTTTGCGAACAAACTTCCTCGAAGTTTGAACCTGGGTGTCTCCTTAGTAAGTGTATGGTCAAACAAGCACTTACCAATCCACCTAGCCCTCGAGGGCATAATAGATAGGTTGATTGGTAGCTGTAAAGTGCTTATCCTTAAGTTATCTAGGTTATCCGTCTTGATTCTTCCAAAATGAGAATCATTATTGACTTTGTCTTTACCTAACAAACTAAAATGTATAAAAATTTCTTACGGAAAAACAATTATAAGTTCCACTTCTAAAACAAAAAAATCCTCTTAGTCTTTTTATAGATATTCTTTATTCATTCAGAGACATCTTATAACAACTTGATAGTGATTGGCTGGTTAAAATGCAATTTCAATAAGAGCCATGAGATTTTCGTGGATTTGACCTGTACTGACACATAATTAAATATAATTTGTAAATGTTTTGAGCGTCATAAGTTATGAGCGAGTCCATGTCGCTATGTACTTGTTCTCTTGGAATTTTATTCGTTCTTAATGTTTTCGTAGTTTGAAATGTTATTTACTATAAAATTAGTTGCAAATTTTTCCGCTTCTATCGTTCTCTAATTCCATCACGAGCAGGATCCGGTCGTGTTTTTTTTTGTTTTCATTATTTCTTGACTTCTTTAGCGTAACTCGGATCGAAATCCACCTTATCATCATCTATTCCTCTGTGGCCAAGCATAAATACTGCCCGTAGATAAGAAGCGAAGCATCAAGCGCTCTATCAAACATGGCCCTGAGCAGGATTGAGTCGGATACGGATGGCTCCGTTCATTCCACCTTCGGAACGAGATATGTTCAGGAATCCCTGCCTAAGTATGTCTAGCCTTCTATCGAACCTTTTGTTATTTAATCATTTTTTTCATTAGATTTTCTTCGTATGGGGTTGAGAAAAAGGTGGTTTGATTTATGGATTTCTGTTTTGCAGGTTCAAGATGCCGGATAGGTCGATTCCGAAGGAAGCCGCGTACCAGATCATCAACGACGAACTGATGCTGGACGGGAACCCCAGGCTGAACCTCGCCTCCTTCGTCACCACATGGATGGAGCCCGAGTGCGACAAGCTCATCATGCAGGGCATCAACAAGAATTACGTCGACATGGACGAGTATCCCGTCACAACGGAATTGCAGGTACCAATCCCACAGATCCAAAGGTTTTCACAGTGTTGAAGTCATGAGAGCCATCATAGATCTAATGGCTGACAGACTTTCAAATCTTTTGTTTTTTTTGTTTTTTAATTTGGTGCCGGAACAGAATCGATGCGTCAACATAATAGCCAATCTTTTCAACGCCCCGCTGGGCGACGGAGAGGAGGCCGTCGGTGTTGGCACCATCGGATCTTCGGAAGCTATCATGCTCGCCGGCTTGGCCTTCAAGCGCAAGTGGCAAAACAAGCGCAAGGCTCAGGGATTGCCCTACGACAAGCCCAACATCGTCACCGGCTCCAACGTACAGGTAAAACCCTTCTGCATAGAAGGAAAGTCTCTGTTTCATCTTTTAGTTTGAAGCCCCTGTTTCTTTTCTTCCTCAGTTCTTTTCAAGTTCTTAGGGTTTTATCTTTTAAAGTTTGGAGTGGAAAGTGTGATAGAAATTTCAACAAATTTTTATTTTTGCTTTAGGAAAAACTAAATAAGATCTTAGGGTTTCAGGTGTGCTGGGAAAAGTTTGCCCGCTATTTTGAGGTAGAGCTGAAGGAAGTGAAGCTGAAGGAGGGTTACTACATCATGGATCCCGTCAAGGCCATCGATCTGGTCGACGAGAACACCATTTGCGTAGCAGCCATCTTGGGCTCCACTTACAATGGCGAGTTTGAAGACGTCAAGCTCTTGAACGACCTGCTCCTCAAGAAAAACAAGCAGACCGGGTAAGCCTCCGCCCAATCCCAATAAAATATATGCGTTATTTCAGAGACGGACAACGAAAAATCCTCAGACTTTTGATCAGAAGTATTGACCAGGATGCTCAGTGGCCGGTCGATCTCCGTCTTGATTAAGACGGACGCAACATTTCCTCTTCTAAATCGTTGACAATGGCGTTTTATAATGTGACAGGTGGAACACCCCGATTCACGTCGACGCGGCGAGCGGCGGGTTCATTGCGCCGTTTCTTTACCCGGAGCTGGAATGGGATTTCCGGCTGCCGTTGGTGAAGAGCATCAACGTAAGCGGCCACAAATACGGCCTCGTCTACGCCGGAATCGGTTGGGTCATCTGGAGGTCCAAGCAGGATCTTCCGGACGAGCTCATCTTTCACATCAATTATCTCGGCGCCGATCAGCCTACCTTTACCCTCAATTTTTCCAAAGGTAACCCTAAATTTGGGAAAATTTTAGGGATAACTCTAATGGTAGTGTTAGGGTTATAAAAAAAAAACTAACTGATTGAGAGTAATGCAGGAGCGAGCCAGATCATCGCGCAGTACTACCAGCTCATACGCCTGGGGTACGAGGTAATGACCGCATTGTGCATACACGTCAGCAGATGGTGTATTTGGGTTCGAACTAATGGCATGACACGTTGGTGTGGTTACAGGGGTACAGGAACATCATGGCCAACTGTGCGGCGAACGCCAAGGCGTTAACTGACGGTCTGGTGAGGACAGGGCGGTTCGACATTCTGTCGAAGGAAGTTGGCGTGCCGCTGGTGGCGTTTTCGCTCAAGGACCGCAGCTGCCACAACGAGTACGAGATATCGGACCACCTGCGGAGGTTCGGGTGGATCGTGCCCGCCTACACGATGGCGCCCGACGCGCAGCACGTGAGCCTGCTGCGGGTGGTTGTTAGGGAAGACTTCAACCGGAGCCTGGCGGAGCGGCTCATTCGCGACATCGAGAAGGTTGTGCACGAGTTGGACGCGCTGCCGCCCAGGCTGGTGCGCGAGGTGACCGCGACGCTAGTGGAGAAGCAACCAGAGCTCCAGCAGGAGCTAGCCACGGTGGACAAGGGCGGAATTATGGCCGCGTTCGAGGAGGTGCTTAATTCCCAGAAAGCCGTTAAAGCATGGAAGAAATTCGTCCAGAAGAAAACTAGCGGCGTTTGCTGACTCTTGCCTAGACATAAACTCGTTTTTTTTGACATTAACTCGTTTTTTTTTTATAAATCCTCAAACTTCTTCATGAGAAAGATCTATCTTATTATTTCGTCTGATCAGGTTTTCAGTGTTAACTTTTGTAAAACCAGCTCTGAGTTCGCTGCTTGCTGTGTTTGAGTAGCCGAGGCAAATTTTTCTTTTCTTTTTAATATATGGTTGTGAAGTTTGTTGACGTCCGTGCCATAAAGATTTTTTTTTTTTTAATTAATGGGCGAATTAATCTTTAGGACTAAATGCATGTGCAAGTCATTTAATACATGGGCCTTGAAGTCAACTCAATCCAGTATTCAAGTTAATGTTCAATAATCGAGTTATTTAATGCGTTTTCATACTGCAAGTGGAAAACATCCACCCATTACCGACAACCTTTGAATAAAATTGGCAATCCATAATGGCAACTCAGAGGCATATTCCGGCTATTGTTTTTTCTTAGAGGTAGGTTGGTAGTTGTATATTGTTCAGCGTGATTTTTTAGAAGGTAGTTCTTGTTTCCTTATAATTGTGTTTTATTGATTTAACCTTATAAAATAGATTTATATCTTTTTTAAGTTCAAAATTTTAATTTTATCGAAATGTTTTATTTATTTATTTTTAATTTTTTTTTTAAATTTCATGGAAGACATGCTCATAATTTCCTTATTTAGAATTTTTTTAATTTTTAAATTTTTATAATTTTCTTTGAGAAGACTTTGTGGAAAACATGCTTAGAATATTTCCATATAACATGATCTCCCACTTTTCAGAGTTATATCCTTCTCTTTGGGACAAAACTTTAACTTTATCGAAATGTTTTATTTATTTAATTTTTAAATCTTATAATTTTGTTTGAGAAGACTTTATGGAAGACACACCCATAATTTCCCACATTTAAAATATTTTTATTTTTTAAGGATCTTATAATTTTATTTGAGAAGACTTTTTTTATTTTTTATATTGAACATCGTTTACAAACATTTACAAATATCAACGCTCGTTCAAGCAAACACAAGAGGAATCGACCTCACAACCACGTGGATGATAATAACTAGACAACTGCCATTACACCAAATGCTATTCGGCCTTTGAGAAGACTTCACTAAAAACACCCTTAGATTTTTTTCATATAACAGGCTCTCCCAGGAATGCATGTTGATATCTGGTGTATTGCAATAAGATATAGCTATAGTTTTTGTTGCTATTAGCTTATATTCGTATGTATATTTATGGATGCTTTATTCCTTATCCACCTCATTTTATTTTTTAACTAGTTGCAGGAAGAGGTGTATTGCAACAAAATATAGCTATAGTTTTTGTTGCTATTAGCTTATATTCATATGTATATTCAGTTATGGATGCTTTACTCCTTATCCACCTCATTTTGTTTTTTAACTGGATGCAGAAGAGATGGGCAACCAACAACCGCCTCATTATAAAAAATTTAAAATTTATATATAAAATAAATAGGAAAAACTTAACATAGAAAATTCGTATACATGTATAATTTTAAAATAAAGATTATATGTACTGATTCCATCGGTCCGTGAATGCTACAATATTCTAGTTAATGAATTAATATAATCTATTTTTTCATATATAAAAAAATCTTATAATTTTAAAAATTAAATATCACGTAAAGTCTTTTTTTTTTAGATTTTGGATAGTGCAAGAAATTCAATGAATTATTGTAAATATTTTATATTTATTATAAGTGTGTTTTTTTTATTGAGGTTAGTGTGAGAAACCCCTACGATCGATGCTCATAGCTGGGCATCCCTATTCCATTATAAGTACTGATTTCATTGGTCGCGTGAATGCTACAGTATTCTAGTTAATGAATTAATATAATCTACCTTTTTCATATATAAAAAAATCTTATAAATTTAAAAATTAAATATCACCTAAAGTTTTTTTTTTTTAGATTTTGGATAGTGCAAGAAATCAGATGGATTATTGTAAATGTTTTATATTTATTATAAGTGTGTGGTTTTTTTATTGAGGTTAGTGTGAGAAACCCCTACGATCGATGCTCACAGCTGGGCATCCCTATCCTAACCATGATTTTTGATAAGGTTGAGAGCCGAGCTTATCAATTGGAGCCAACATGACCGGGTTGGACATCCCCATCCCAACCATAACCTCTGATAAGGGTGAGATATGAGATTATCAATAGGGACCAACATGACCAACATGACCTCTGATAAGGGTGAGATATGAGCTTATGAATAGGGGCCAACATGACCTCTGATAAGGGTGAGAGATGAGCTTATCAATAGGGGCCAACATGGGCCAAACACACAACCATACACACACCCACCCCCTCACACACTCACCCATGTTGCGGTTTGAACTTTGAACCTCCTGTTACACATTCACCCATGTTGCGGTTTGAACCTTGAACCTCCTGAAGAAGAGCTAAAACATGTATCGTTACACCCACCCTCTTACACACTTGTCCACACTGCGGTTTGAACCTTAAACCTACGAAGAAGAACCAAAGTTGGAACCGTTACGCTATCCCATGGGATAAAGTGTGTGTTTTAAAGTATGTGGATCAAGTGGCATGGGTTTCATTTATTTTAATCTTTAATAAAAAGATTTAAGTTTAAATATCATTAATTTGGTATATCATTGTTGTTTTATATTGGTGATTTTAGTTTGAATAACGGGAAGGGAGTCCCCTGTTGTTATTCGTCAAAGGAGTGTGGCCTCCAGTTGTCCACTCGTTATACTTTGTATTATTTATAAAAATTATATCACTAATTGGTTATGATCTAATAAGTTAGATTTTGTTTTAATATTATATAATTAATTAAAAATATATATTAGTAGCTACCATTAATTTATAAAAATAAATAAGAAATATTTAATTTAATTAATTAAAAAAATATTGGTTATATGGGATTGAAATTGTTTTAAGGGGGACAGTGTAATGGTTCGGGCTTTGGCTCTTCTTCAGGAGGTCCAAGGTTCAAATTGCGGTGTGAGCAACTGTGTGAGGGGGTGGGTGTGTGTATGGATGTGTTTGGTCCTTATTGATAAGCTCAACTCTCACCCTTATGAGAGGTCATGGTGGGATGGAGATGCCTGAGGGGGTGGGTGTGTGTATGGATGTGTTTGGTCCTTATTGATAAGCTCAAATCTCACCCTTGTGAGAGGTCATGGTGGGATGGAGATGCCTAACCCTAAGCGTCAGTCATAGGAGTTTCTCACACTAACAAAATCTTAAAAAAATAAAAATAAAAAATAAAAAAAATCGTTTTATCCATATTAAATCATAAAAAATATTTAATTTAATTTTATTAATAAAAAACTAAGAATTTTTATTTATTTTTACTTAGGTATATGGAATTGAAACGACTCCACTCATATTACATCGTGACCATATAAGTCATGATCTTATAATTGTATCATAATTGTTTGGTAAGTATACATGTATAAGGTCATAAGATTTGTACTTGGATCTTCTTCTTGAAATTTAAAGAATATAACTTGTTGAGTTAAATATCATTTGATAAGAATTTTGAATCATTAAGAATAAAATGTGTTTATTATATTGACAAAATTTAAAATAAAAAGTTGTACATGACCAAAAACATTATAACAATACTTCTTCATTCTCTCTTTGCTCACACCATTTGAAAATAATTTTTTAAAATATGAAAATATATTATCTAGTTCCATCAACATTGAAAGAGTATGAAATGTTGGATTAATTATGTCAAAGCTAAAATATTATGTGGAGGATTAGTTCTACCATTATTTGTTGGAATTTATGACTTGAAAGACATAATAGAATTTTAAAAAATAAATCTCAAAATCATATCCAAGTTTAAAATCATACTATAGACTCTCTTGCTAAATTTTTAGATATGGTGCTTATCACAAGAAGTCTCAAGTGCACAAAAAAAAAGCAGTAGCAACTTGGTTACGATATTTGAACATACATGAAAGCGTTATCTACGATAATAACATTAAAAGAAAGGATTGCTTCAATTTAGGGTTAAAGGAAATGTCCACAAATTAGGTTTATCAAAATTAATTTTGATGATGATTCTAAATAAAATATAGTAAAAGCTAGTGCAGACAGGGTTATGCATAGCGGGGAATCATTGTTAATTTGCAAATATTAAGACTTTTTAAATTGAAAATTGGTAAATATGGCAATCCTAGATGTCGACCCATTCGCTCGAAATTTTCGAGAGCAAATTTTTTTTAGGGTCGATTCGCCCCGCTTTGATAATAATTTCATTGTTTTTATTTTAAATCGCCAACCATTTCCACCTAATCCATGAACCTTTTCACCTTCAAATTATAAATAAATTTATTTATCCTGTTAAATTTACTTGTTATACCATCGATACATATAGATAAATGATAGTGATAATCATACATTTAAAACATTTATTCTCCTCGAAAAATAACCTATAACAACGAAAAACCAAATTTAACAACAAAAAATGAGTGGGTGACAATAGAGACAATCGACAACAACAAGAAACAAAGGTTATAAAATGATAGAACATGCAATATACAATAAGAGAAACAAGGACGTTTGTTTGACAAAACAAGCAATAAACAACTACGAAAATCATAGGTGGTCGCTTGATGGAATAGGTGGTAGGCAAAAAATAATAATAAAGATGACAGGCAGTTGGGAAAATAAGGATGATCGATTGATAGAGCATGTGAGACAACAAGAAAAACAAGGACGATCATGTGATGGAATAGGTGACAAACAATAAAAAAAACAAGGGAGATCGATTGATAAAGCATATGATAGACAAGGGAAATAAGGATGATTGACCGACAAAGTAGGTGATAAACAACAATGAGAAGTAGAGGTGATCAACTGATGTAGGAGCCTATTTTTAAAGGGTTTTTTTAAAAGAAGTTTTAAAATAATTTTATATTACTAAAAATGGAATTATTTGACGCAAAATATAATTTTCTGAAAATGGTAATTACTAAAAAAAACAATTTTTTATGAAAAAATAATTTGCTAAAAATAGTAATTTTTATTTTTATTTTTATTTTTAGGGTTTTAAGCTTTAGGGTTTTATTTTAGGGTTTCTTTTAGGGCTTCAAGTTTTAGGGTTTCTTTGGGGATATATATTCCCTTGGTATTGCATTGTAAAAGGGAAGTGAATCCAGGAATGAGAAAATAAATTATTTACTAGTTTATTTCTATGTATTGTAGTTTTTATGTGAATGGAGGGTTTTACTGATTATTTTTATTTATTGCAGTTTTTATGTAAATGGAGGGTTTTACATATTATTTTCATTTACCATAGTTTTTATGTAATGGGAGGTATTTTGTTTTGACCTCTTGCAGCTGGATTCACATCATTTGGTATCAAAGCAAGTTGGATCTTGTTGGGAGGAGAAAATAGAAGAGAAGAAAAGAGAAAATGAGAGGTGAGCAAAGAGGCTAAAAAAAACAAAAAAATTGACACTTTGTGCAGTGCTTGCAGAAGGTTTGTAAAACCTTGGAGACAGAAATTGGCACTTTGTGTAAGTGCTTGTAGGAGGTTTTTTTATGTAAAAGCCTCAAAGAAAGAGATTGGCACTTTGTGTAGTGCTTGCAAAAGGTTTGTAAAACCTTGGAGAAAGAAATTGGCACTCTGTGTAAGTGCTTGCAGGAGGTTTTTTTATATAAAACCTCAGAAGGAAGAATTGACACTTTATGTAGTGCTTGCAGAAGGTTTGTAAAACCTTAAAGAAATAAATTGGCACTCTATGTAGTGTTTGCAGGAGGTTTTTTTCATTAAAAACCTCAGAGGGAAGAATTGGCACTTTGTGTAGTGCTTGCAGGAGGTTTGCTATTTTAAAACCTCGAAGGAATAAATTGGCACTATGTGTAGTGCTTGTAGGAGGTTTGAGATATAAAACCTCAGAAGAAGATTGGTACTTTGAGGAGTACTTGCAGATGTGTGACACTCTATGGAGAGTGATTATGAGTTTGATCAGAGGAACTCGCAGGAGCAGAGTTCTTTTCAACCAAAGGAGAATGATGCAGGAGCCTATTTTTAGAGGGTTTTTTTAAAAGAAGTTTTAAAGTAATTTTATATTACTCAAAATGGAATTATTTGATGCAAAATATAATTTTTCAAAAATGGTAATTACTAAAAAAGACAATTTTTTATGAAAAAATAATTTGTCGAAAATAGTAATTTTTTTTATTTTTAGGGTTTTAAGCTTTAGGGTTTTCTTTTAGGGTTTCTTTTAGGGATTTAAGTTTTAGGGTTTTATTTTAGGGTTTCTTTGGGGATATATATTCCCTTGGTATTGCATTGTAAAAGGGAAGTGAATCTAGGAATGAGAAAATAAATTATTTACTGGTTTATTTCCATGTACTGTAGTTTTTATGTGAATGGAGGGTTTTACTGATTATTTTCATTTATTGCAGTTTTATGTAAATGGAGGGTTTTACATATTATTTTCATTTACCATAGTTTTTATGTAATGGGAGGTATTTTGTTTTGACCTCTTGTAGCTGGATTCACATCAACAACTAGTGGAATAGGTGGTAGATAATAGAAATAAAAATATGATCACCTAATAGATCAAATGATAGACAATAGGGAAACAAGGGAGGTCAACTGATAGAGAAGATGACAAACAATAGGGAAATAAAGTTGATCGACTAAAAGAGTAGGCGACAGACAATAGGGAAACAAGGATGAGAAGCAAAGGTGATAGATAGTAGTGAGAAGTAGAGGCGAGTACCTAAAATAGTAGATGATAGACTATAGAGAAACAAGGGAGGTCAGTTGATAGAGAAGATGATAAACAATAGAGAAAATAAAGGTGGTCGATAGATAGAGTAGATGATAGACAAAAGGGAAACAAGGATGACCTGATGATAGAATAGGCGATAGACAAATGGAATGAGAAGAGATGATCATCTGACAATAGAGATGATCGACAACATAGAGATGTAGAGAAGATCGACTAATAGAAGAGGTGATAGACAACAGGGGATTTTCATGAGTAGTAATTCCCTTTTACCAGTTCTAGAACTTTCACCCTTTTTTAACATCATGTTCATTTTTTGATAAAAAGAAAGGAATTTTCATATTTTTTTAACATCATGTTCATGTTCATTTTCCCTTTATACAGGTACAATGGCACCTGTTGGCAATGGAAATAAGGGAGGCCAATATTTTGATAAAAAGAGTATCCTAAAATACTTTCATCATATATCGAAATCTAGTCAACCATCGACATCTGCACAAATTCAAGGTACAAACACCTTTTACCTACTAAACAGTTAATTTTTGTATACTATTAATTTTTTTATATAATGTCTTTCTTCATCAAAAAATGGTGGTTTTTTGGTTGATGGCTTTGGCTAGTGTTTATCTGCCTATTTTTTTTGTTTGAAAAAATGTATTCTGTTAATTCTTTAATAGAATGTGTTTTTACATCAAAAAATGATATGGAACACCTTTGTATGCAGAAAACACTATTGACCCTGATATGCCTCCACTTCAAGATATTCTCGATAATGAAATGCCCGCACATGAAAATTTTCTTAATGAAATGCAACAACATGAAGAGATTCCTGAAACTAACATGCCAAATGAAAAAGAAAATGATCCTTCTCATACAATCCCAACTTTTAGGGAATCTTCTACTAAGAAACCTAAACATAGAAAGTTAACCAAGTGGACTATTGGAAGAACATTTCAGCTTGAATGGTCATCAACATATCCATTTATTGAGCCAGTGCAACCAGAGAACAATAATGATATACCAACAGAATGTAGATGCATGATTTGCAGTTGGAAACTCGAAAATGATCATAGGATGCAACTTAAGCTGGATACAATAGAAAAACATTGTGGAAAAGTTTATCTAATAGTAAAAGAAAGTGATGGAACAACTAAGAAAATAATTAGGTGGAAGGATGCATCAGAATGCGTACATGTTAGATATGCACAAGAATATGAAAAATAATTGAAACAACAACAAACTCTAGTTGAGAAGGGTGGAATGATTCAAGCCCAATTTCAAAAAATTCATAAGACCACTTTAGCTTCAAAAAGTTTATAGTTTGTTGTTGTATATACTATTCTTAAAAAGGGTAGACCTATGTCTGATTTCATTGATTATAAACATCTATTTCAACTAGTTGATGTGTAGAACCTTCCTAGTGCCCATTGGTCAGATCGAAGTGGTTGGAAAATGGTAAAATGTCTCTCATTGGTTGAGAAGGAGGACCTTAGAGAGAAAGTAAAACATGTCAAATTTATTTCACTTTCAATTGATGAGGTAACTATTGTTGACAACACATCTTGGATTTGCATGCATGTTTACACATTGGAAAATCATTTAAGGCAACCTCATTTACTTGCACTACATAAGATGGTGGAAAATTGTAATGCAAAAAACCTTTACAATGTTGTTGTAACTAGTTTAAAGGACATAGCAAGAATGAATGATATAGAAATAGCCACTAAGTTAATATGTGTTGGAGTTGATGGTGTTGCTACAATGCAAGGACACAAGAATGGTCTTTGTGTTTGACTACAGACATCAATTACCCCATATTTGATCCCTATTCATTGCATGGCTCATAGAATGAATCTTGCATACAAAATTATGAGCACATTTGAAAATGTCATGAGAGTGGAAGAACTTATCCATGAAATTCATGCTTATTTTTTATGTAGTCCAAAAATATTTGTAGAGTTTCAATAATTTGCACTAGGAGTTACTAAAGGTAAAAAATTGTTAAAAGATGTAGATACTAGGTGGATTTCATTATTTCAACTAACATATAGAGTTTTCAAAGAATATCAATCCTTGGTAGGGTTTATGTATGCAAATCGTAGGGTAGTTGATAAGGCTAAATATTTGTTATACCATATGACTGACTTGGAAACACTTCTCACATTATGTGGTATTCTTCCAATGTTGGAAGAAATGAATACTTTGATTAAACTTGCACAACAAAGATCAATTTATATTATGGATTTCATCAAGATGAGAAAACAAATATGTATGCATATTGATATGTTGTACACATCTGGTGAAAGTTTTATGGATCCCATGTTTGAGAGTTGGAGAACTTTAACAAACATCAATGATCCTAAAAGATTTTTGAAGTTCAACATCAACGATCATCTTTGTATTAATATCCACGAAAAGGAGATACCTTTATATTATTTTGAAAAGTGATCAGATATAGCTACAAATAAAGTTGAACAAATGCCCATAACATACAATGAATTTGATGTAGTTGTACACAATACAAAGATTAAACTAAGAAAAATAGCAAAAACCTTGACAAGAGAAATAAGAGACCATTTTCAAAGAGATGAATTGCTTGAGGCTATGGGTGTGGTTAACCCCATGTTTTAGGATCCTTGTATTGAATACAAAAATATAAGTGATTTGTTTATCAAATACATGGGCACTCTTGTTAAGCATTTCACTAAATATGTGGAAGTCAATGGTATTGAAATCAATGGTATTCTCAATAAAGATATTTTGATAAAATAATCAAACCATTTTGGAATGACAATGGTTGGTCAAGTTTCATGATTGACTAACCATCATGAGCCAGGTTCTATTACATGATTGTGGAAAAAATTGTATCCTAATAGTGTTTTACAAGATACGATCAATGAATATTTTCATTTATATGAATTATGTCAAATGATGATTTTGGGATCTATGGAAGATGAAAGGGTGTTTAGTGCATTATCTTTTGTAAAATCTAAAGTTTACAATAGGTTGGATAAAAATTTGGAAAATTGTTTGAGAGTATATGTGTCAACCTATGAGGTGGAACAATATCCTTATGATAGAGCTTTGGCATATTGGAAATCTCTAGCAGACAGAAGAGGTATCATGAATACTCATGATGATGAGGATAATGATACTTGCAGTGATCAGGTTGTAGAGACACAAAGTTTAGGTATGCATACAAATGATTTTGGATAATCTGAAAAGTGTTTGTTTCAACTTCCTTCATTGTAATATATGGAAGATTTTAAAAGTTTAATATATTTCACATTATTTGTTATCAGTTTTCTACTAGATTTTGAAAATTGACTTTTCGCTTTACTGAGACTTTGAAATTTATTTGATTATGTGTATATGTTCATAAAATTTTTGGTTTGATATCATATCATTGTTATTGGATTGTGTCTATTTTCAAAAAATTGTATGTTTTATATCATAGACGTGTTATTGGATTTTCTGTATATGTTCATAAACTTTTTTAATATCATAGCCCTATTATTTGATTTTGTATATGTTCATGAAATTGTATGTTTTATATTTAAGCCTTGTTATTGGATTATCTATCTATGATATTTAAATTTTATATTATATGTGTATTTTATAAAGCCTTTATGGCTAAGCAGATATTTGTGTTGCAATTCAATCATTTAAAAAGTTTTTATAAAATAGAAGAGAAGTTTTTACCTATGTCCATCTTGACTAGCAATTCATTTATAATTGACAATCATTTATTGCATCCACATTAACAAATTAAAACATCATAATTTTTAAAATTCCATGGTTTCAATGGTTAAAAAAATAGAATTTTAAAAACACAATACACAAATTCTAGAAAAAGTCTCTTTTATTAATTTGAAAGCATATTTTTACAATTTACAAAATTGTTGACTGCTATACAACAAAAGTTACAATCAACTATTGAGATTTCTTCTTCACTTTCTTAATCTACTAGGTGCCTGAAGCATCTTTTGGATCTTCTTGAGGTTGAGGTTGTGTTTCCTCAATAATTTCCTCTTGTAGTGCACCAACTCTTAACAAACCTTCTTCTTGTGTTCAAACCCACTAACAATGCCCTATCTTCTTTTGTAGGATCTTCCTACAATGTTGTACCCATTTCTTTCTCCTTTTGTTTAAGAAAAATGTCAGGATCCA
Organism: Wollemia nobilis; assembly: GCA_028583015.1. NCBI lineage: Eukaryota > Viridiplantae > Streptophyta > Pinopsida > Araucariales > Araucariaceae > Wollemia > Wollemia nobilis. The sequence continues at coordinate 17,871,154 of JAQPPZ010016895.1, forward strand.
AACCATTTTCTTTGATGATCTTCCTAAGGATATTGTTATCCCTTATTGTGTATTTTAATCGTTCTTTTAATTTGATAGTTGCTTGCAGACTATTTTTTATGGTTTTTAAATAAACTTTCATGTTGTTCACCTTAAGTATTGCAAAAGAGAAGAAAAATATGTTAATATAAATAAACAAAATATATGTAAAAAAGAATAAACTTCTCTTACACATAAAACATATGACTTACATCAACAACATCTCTTGCAGCTTTCACAACTTCTACTTTTTTCTTATCAGTAGCCCATTGGTTGAAAAATGCCTAGGCTTCAACATTGAGGTTTTCTAACCTATTCAAAATAATTTCTAAAATTTCATCATTGTACATGGAGGTAGCCTTCACCTTGTCGAATTCAACCTGATGTAACAAAGCATCAAGCTTTTGTGGTTCATTCTCCACCAATGAAAAATGTCCTATCTTTTTAAAAATTTTATATCAAGCATTTATTTCTTTGATCAAAACCTTTGCCTGATATTCCCAATCTTTTAATTCTTCAATATCTAAAAGAAGACTATCTTTAACTATTGCTTCACAATTATAAGCTAATAAAATATCTTCTAAAAAATTAACTTTCTCATCATCAGTGAGAGGATGAGGGGTGATAGTTTGATGGGTAGGGGATGAGCTAAGTGTAGTGGTAGCTAACTCGATAGTCTCTTGTGCTTCATTATACTTTTGTGGATCTTGAAGCACATCAATGGCCTTGAAAGGCAAAGATTCTAGAATGGTGCCTTGAAAAAGATAATCATCATCAAGAGGAGGATTAGGCAATTTTGAAATGTTGGGCATACTTGAGATATTTCCAAGGGAAAATGTTGAGAAGTCTGACACAGTCTATGTTTGACTTAGTGCTCATCCTTGACCCATTGGAGAAAGGAATTGTTTCCCATGCATGCGTTGTTGGCCTCTCATCAATGGTTGTCGTGGTGGAGGTGGTGGAAGCATCACTTGTCTTCTTCTATGGATTAATTCAGTCGACTCCCCTATAAAATTTTACATTAAAATTTTAATTAAAACTATTGTAAAAAATAATGCAATAAAAATAAATTTAGTTTAACTACACTTACTAGAGGAAGATGTGACCTGTATAGTCGATTCCATCCTCATTGATGGATCCATTCGACGTTGCTCTAAAAACATATAAAAAATTCATTAAACTAATTATAATTTTAAATCAATAAAATACATAATATTAAACAATAGTTTTGAATAGTAAGGTTACCTATTGCATGTGAGGGTTGGTCGACTTCTTCAACATCAACTAAAATATTTCATGAAATTAATGGAGGTGCATGAGGAAGAGGTGAGGAAGACCTCATACATTTTGTAGATCTTGCAAGTCTTGGTGTCGATTTTGACTACATGTCAGAATCTCCAATGGCTTCTTGCATGTGACCCCTTATGGTGGCCTCCCTTCGAGTAGAAGAGGTGGATGCTTTTCTCTGCATTCAAGCACAAATTAAAAATAAAAAAATGAAAATAAGAATATTGAGTTTATTCAAAAATATAATTTTACCTATAGTTGTTGGACTATCAGACCAATAGTGATCAAGTTGGGGTGCATTGAGGTAGGAGGTGGGGTATCTTTCACATTGTAATATGCTTCATAAAAAACAAATAATAAAATTGGTGGTTGTTACACATGCATTAGGTTGTCTATGAGCATTGAGGAGATCCTATTTAATGTGGTTCAAAATGTAGGTGCTCTAGTCAAATTTGGTGCCCCAAAGACACCGAACCAAATAGGCCAACGCCTAGAATGGAATGTCTGTAGTTCTTCCTTGCAAAACAATTCTCGCTTGGAAGAATTCAATGCAAGCATGAAGAAACTTGTCTGAAATGCTTGCAATATTTAAGCCCCTTTTGGACTTAGTAGAGTGAACTGCAAAAAAATTAAAGGACAACATTATTAGTTGAGAATTATAGGACAACATTGTAAGATAAAATTAACTCTTACAAAAAATAATATTTGAAAGATGCAGAATACCTCTCAAAAATTTTGTTGAGAGATCGTAGTTGGTCTCTAGGTATCTTTTATCGTCGTCACTCAAAACATACTGATTTGTGATGGGTTGAGCATCCTTGTGTGGTAGCCCTATTAGTCTTTGCACATCTGAAGGTTTCATAGTGAAAGAAATATTCTTGTTGTCAATGGTCATCTAGACAATGGACCCATCATCATCATAGGAGTTAACAATATTTTGCAACAAACTGATATCGATGTTGTACTATACCATTTTTATCAATCCCGCAAGACCAGAGAGTTTGACCCATGAGGTATCATGTCCAGGTGTGTTCAAAATATTAGAAATGTTAGGGCAAAGATAGTTTTTGAAGGAAACCTTCGAAGGAATAGGAGAGGAAGAGCTAGCCATTTGGAAGGATGAGGGCTTAGGGTACTATGGATGTCTGATTTGATGTAGATGTTTGGTGCTCTGATCTGGGCTATGGAGGAAAAGGTTCGAGGGATGTGTGCTGCTTTGATCTGCGTTACGAGGGAAAAAAGCAAAAAATAATTGTTTATGCCTTTTTATAGAAGTCTGCATGCGTGAAGTAAATGCATGTTTGACACGTGGTAGTATTTATGACACATGGTGGCATTTAATTGGAGCATTTTGCAGGTGGTAGACAACAAAATCAACTGGATGATAGACAACAAAAATAATCAGATGACAAACAAAAAAGTAAACAAATGGTAGACAACATAACTAGATGATAGACAACAAAAGTAAATAGATGATAGACAACAAAATCAAACGAATGATAGACAACAAAAATTTAAGACGACATACAACGAAAGAACCCGATCGATAAGCAATAAAATTTTAGGATGATAGACAACAAAAGAACCTAGATGAAAAACAACAAAAGAACACAGATGACAAACAACAAAGAAACCCGAATGAAAAACAACAAAAGTAATTGGACGACAGACAACAAAAGTAAATGGATGATAGAGAACAAAAAATCCAAATGATAGACAACAAAAGAACCTATCCTTTTTGTTGTCTATAATCCAATTTTTTGTTGTCTATCATTTGATTTTCTGTTGTCTATCATTTGTTGTTTGTCGTCCAATTTTTTACTATTTGTCATCCATTTTTTGATGTTTGTCATTCAATTTTTTATTGTTTATCATTTGTTGTCTATCATCTAATTTTTTGTTATTTACCGTCCTTTGTCTATCATATAATTTTTATTGTCTGTCGTTCATTGCCTACCATCCATTGTTTGTCATCCACTGACTAGCGTTAACATTTTAAATATTATAACTAAGTCGCACACTTTTGTAAATTTTCGAGGAAAAAAAGGAAATTTACCATCTCTTTTATATGAGTTTGGAAATGATTCGCCTTGATTTCGAAACTGATTCACCCCAATTTTATAAACATATTTTGGGTTCGACCCCTTATGCATAACCCTAGGTGTAGGTGATTTTTTTTTAAATAATGAAGGTAAAATTCTCTTCACTTAATCAAAATCATATGGAACTTCAACTAACAACTATGCAAAGGCTAGGGCACTTCTTATAAGGATTAAAACTACAATTGAAAAAGTATAGAAATATATTTCAATTGAACGGGATTCACAAATCATCATTAATTATATAAATAAATATGGATGTGGGGATTGGATAAAAATAATATTATTGCTAATGTAGAAATGTAAGCATATCTATAGAGAAGGAAATCAGGTAGCAAATAATTTAAACAATTGTTATGTTGCTCTTTATCTTGGTGAAATACAAATTTTATAAGTTAACTAGCTAAATAAGATTTTATCTCTTAATGAAAAGGATGTCAAGCAGTTGAATATGGAAACATAACACTTTAAAGAAGATGAAAAATATATTTGATAGAAACAAAAATGAAAAATATTTGTGATAGAAAGACATGTAGATATAATTTAGTTGACATAACAACAAATATAATATTTTGGTATTTTGATAGGAGTGGCCCTTAATAGAAGCCACATATAACTTATTAAAAAACCAAAAAGTTGTGCATAGCAACCAATAAAATCTAATTTTAAAAATTTTAAACTTTAATTTTTTTGATTGATAAAAATAGGGTTTTAATTGGTTGTATCCCACTTACAAAAATGCCCATATTATTAATGGCTATAAGTCATCAAAACCAAAATCTAGGCATCTACAAACTAAAACTATATCAGCCAAAGTTGTAACAAAATTTTCTCTACACCAAAACTAAAACTAAAACTTTAGACATAGAACAACAAATAGGAAACCATAAAACAAACACAGATCATCACACTAATCATCACCCTTCCATCAACTTATCTACCATGAAATTGCTCCCCTAGATATGTTGGCATCAATATCCACCAAGCATGAAAGCCCCTCATTAAGGCTTTCCTCCTCCTCTCCCTTCCTTCTAAATCTTCTCATCATTGGGATGTGGGATGGCTATTTAGTCTAGAAAGATCCAAGGGAATTTGTTGTTGGTCCCAAGCCATATCCCCTTTACTAATTATTCCTTGGTTTGTTGCCCAATCAGCCAAATTATTACCTTCCCTATAAATATGGGATAACTCCACCTCCTCAAAATGACTTAGGAGCCTCTTGGTGTCACCAATAATATCTTGAAGAAAACCCCCTAAAGAGTTTTTCCCTTTGAGGCTATTGATGACAACCAACGAGTCACCTTCCACATGGATTCGGTTAAAACCAAGTGATTGAGCTTTCTTAATTTTAGCTAGAAACTACCTTGCCTCCTCCACCATATTGGTTGTGGTCCCATAAAACTTAGCATAAGCACCAAGGAGAATCCCCTTATGGTCACGAAAATCCCTCCTCCTCCAACTGGCCCCAAGTTGCCTTTTGAGGCCCCATCAAAATTCAATTTGACCTAACCTTCCTTTGGTGGGTTCCATTTTATTGTATCCCTATTGTTCCCTTTATTCCTAAACCCCATTAATGGGGATTGGTTCTAGGTTCTAGTTTTTAGCTACAATTTTCTCTATCCCTTTTTCTGCCCCATCCCTCTAGTCTTGGCTTTCCATTATTTCTTTGATGTTCAAACTGATCTGCTCCACAATCCTATTGACATTCCACCTTTCCCCTCTAAAAATCCTTTTGTTCCTTTCCAACCAGATATTCTAGATCGTGTAGGCTGGGATTAAATGCCAAAGTAACTGAAGTCTTCTACTTTGAAAAGGGCATTCCCACTGCATCACCCTATCCTTCAAATTACTCGCAAAAACCCAAGAATTTCTAGTTTTGACCAAAACTTTATCCCAAATTTCTACCGTGCATTGGCAGTGGATAAAGAGATGATCATGAGTCTCTTCTTCAACCAAGCAAAGCTCACATCTGGAAGGTCCTACAAAGCCCTTTTTGTGAAGGTTATCCATAGTTAACACTTTCCCTTGCATAGCTATCCAATGGAAGAAGATTATTTTTAGGACCCCTTTCCTAATCCAAATCTTCAGCCAAGGGAAATCTGGAACTTCTTCCCCTTTTGCCACTTGATAACCAGACTTTACTTGGTATTGTCCATCTTTGGACCATGGCCACCACAACTGATCACTTGTTGGTAATTGAGGAATATAATAAGCTCTTAGTCTTTCCTCTAGAGTGCCCATTGCCTCCCTAAACTGATTCTCCATTGCTAGAGGTCTCCAAAGGTAGAAGCCACCTCTATCCTAGATGTAGTCACTCACCTTTTCTCCATAAGCTCTTCTGAGAATAGGATGTAATTCAGAGAAACTCTCCTCTTGATTTAGAGGTTTGGAGCCCAACCATCTATCATCCCAAAACTTGACCTTGGTTCCATCTCCAATCTTCCAAATGACACCTTTCTCTATTATCTCTTGGCTCTTAACTATGTGATTCCATATCTTTGATCCTGTGCTAATAGGTTGTGCTCTTTCTTCATATTACCTCCAGTATTTCCTTCTCCAAATGTTGACCCAAAAAGCATTCTCCTGCCCAAACCTCCACCATAATTTACCCCCCAAGGCCTCATTCATTTCTCTCAAACTCCTTATCCCTAGTCCCCCTTCTTTCTTTGGTCTGCATACTTGATCCCAATGAACAAGAGGGAATATATGTCTATCCTCTGTTCCTGCCCATAAGAAAGAGTATTGCCTCCTTTCTAAATCATGCTGCACTTTGGTCGACATTCTCAGGGCTGCCATCAAGTAGATGGGCAATGCTTGAAGTGTGGATTTCAACAATTGTAGCTTTCCTACCTGAAAAAGAAGCTTGCCTTTCCAATTGGCCAACTTCCTCTGAAACCTTTCCATTAAAGGATTCCATAAGGCTGTAGTCATTCTTCCATCAAAGAGGGAAACTCCCAAATAAGTAGAAGGTAATTTACCCACTTGCCATCCTAGAATATCCAATATCCTCCTCTACCTCCTATGAGGGGTGTTGAGGAAAAAACCTTGCTCTTATCGTTATTGACTTTTTGCCTTCAACGCTCTTTCATATAAGTCAATAACCTGCTTGAGGATCCTAGCCTCCTTAACTGAAGCTTCCCCCAACAGGATCGTGTCATCCACAAATTGCTGGTGGGTAACTGGCCTTAAGTCATGAGTGACTATCAGACCTTTTAGATCCCCATTCTGTTTGTGGTTTGCTATACTTCTCCCCCAAAATTTCTGCTAAGATGATAAATAGGTAGGGGGAAAGAGGATCCCCCTAGCGGAGACCTCTAGAGCTATTGAAAAAACCTTGAGGGGATCCATTCACTAGGACTGAGAATCTTGGCAAAGTGACACACTCCATAACCCAATTTCTCCACTTTCTATCAAAACCAAACCTCTCCAAGACCCTATTGAGAAAGTCCTAGTCGACTCTATCATAGGCTTTTAACATGTCCAGTTTAGCCACCATACCTACTTGGTTGCTCCTAGAAATAGAATGGATTGTTTCATGCACTGTAATTATACCATCCACAATTTGTTTTCCTTGAACAAAACCTCCCTATTCATCCAAAATGATGTGGGGAAAATTTATTTTAATCTATTAGCCATAATTTTGGTAATGAATTTATACACTGAGTTACAAAGACTTATAGGTCTAAAGTCAACACATGTGCAAGGATCTTGATTCTTAGGAATCAAGGCTATGAAGGTGTTATTTAATTCTCTCAACATACTACTCCTTATTTGGGCTTCCTTGATTGCTCGGACCACATCCTTCCCCATAATGTCCTAACATTCTTGGAAGAAACCTACAGGAAAGCCATCAAGCCCTGGAGCCTTATCCCTCCCCAAGGAAAAAACTGCTTTCTTAATTTCCTTCTCAGATACAAGGGCATTTAAGCTTTCATTCATCTATTCAGTGACCAGCTTGGGTATAAACTCTAAAATCTCCTGAACTGCTTCATCTTCCCCTGCACCTTCTCTATATAAAAGGTGTTTGAAGTAATCCACAATCTCTCCACTAATCTCCTCCTCTTCCTAGAGCTTTTGACCCTACCTGTTCTCAATCTATTTGATGGTATTCTTATTTCTATGGATCAAGGCTATAATGTGAAAAAACTTAGTATTACGATCCCCTTCCTTCAGCCACATAACCCTGGATTTCTGCCTCCAATAAGCTTCCTCTTTTGCCAAGATATTGTGGTACTTGCTAAGGACCTACTTCTCTTTTACTAGTAGATCCTGAATCTGATCTTCCACCTCCATCTGCCCTTGAAGATCTTCTATTTCCTTTTCCAACTATTTCTTCTGTTCAAAAAATGTTACCAAAATGCTGCTTATTCCACATTACTAACTATTTCTTCACTAGTTTGAGTTTTTGAGCTAGCTTGAACATACTAGTTTCCCAAACTTGATTGTTCCACCAATCCTTCAAAAGAGATTTGAAGTTTGGATGTTGTAACCACATTAGCTCAAATCTAAATAGAGCAAGTCTCTTTCTACCCATCTCCAGCTTGACTACTATAGGGGAATGATCAAATCCTATCCTATCCAAAGATATCAAGACTGGATTAAAGCCCTCTAAGAACCATTGGGTAGAGCACAAAGCTCTATCTAACTTCACCTAGATATTTTAATTTCCCACTCTCCTATTTGTCCATGTAAACTTAGATCCTTTCAGATCTAGGTCTACTAAACTTGCATTAGTAATAAAGTCCCCAAGCTCATTGAATAAATAGGTAAGTGAATCAAATCCTAAGTTTATTCCTTCCTTCTATCTTATTTATAACTCATTTATTGTTCTCTATCCTATTACTAAAATTAAGCAACTCTTCCCATAATTCCTTTCCAAGGCTTCTCAAGTTGGGAGCACAGAAATTAGTAGGAATTCTTATTGTATTGGAATATAAGTGTCTAAGCTTGATTTATATGAACCTACCATCATGAGCTAACAAAGTTTCTTAAAAAACCTATGGATTCCAAAAAACCTAAACCTCTCGTAGTGCCTCTTGTTTTAACTAAAAACATTCTACTACTATTCCAACAAAAATTCCTAACTTTCTCCAAGTCTCTAACTAAAAGTTTTATTTCGTGGAGCAACAAAACTTATGGTTGATAACTTACAATCATATTATGAAAAATCCTTCTCTTATTAGGGGTATTCAAACCCTTGATATTCCAACAAAGGATCTTCATTTATGTGTCTTTCTAGAGGGCTTGAACCTTTCTAATTTTAAATCTATTAATGTTAGTTGTTTACCATTTGGTATCTCTTTCTCTATCTCTCTAGCTCTTTTTTATAAACCCAAGTGTCCACCCTTTTGTTTATGATCTACTCCCAATCCTAGATGCACTCCTTTAGTCTTATTTTAATTACTATAAAGAGTTGATGCAATACCTATCTCCTCTAGTTCCCCCTCTTGAACATGAAAAGGTAAGGAGGAAGAAATAAAATTAGGATTTGATTCACTCACCTATTTAGTCAAATAATATTCCAAGGCTATGTTTGTTACTTGGTCATCAACCACTTCCTACTCATTCTCCAATGCATCCTACTTTGTCTCTACCTTATTTCCTTCTAACTAAGAATCCTTGATAACTATTCGTTGCTCTTACAAAAAATCTAGAATAAATTTAGGGTGTAGATGCTAATAAGTCTTAGAGATTGACTCCCCTTGCTCTCCCACTTGGGAAGGGCCACCCTACCTTCAATTTCCTTGCTCAACCTTCTCACAAGGAGAGACTCCATAGGAGCAGTCCTAAGCTAGATGACCATACTCATAATAAACCCTACAACGAAAGGGTAGGTTCTCATAGTCGACTTCCTAGACATGCACTCCCAACTTTGAAGATAGGGTAATGGATTTCTAGAGAATTTTTCTAAGTCCACCTCATTACAAAACAACATATATTGCAAGTAATTGCTTGAATGTAGATAATAAAATATCTTAAAACTCCAAAAGGTAATTTGCAATCATTTCAAATATCTCTTGGAACTAGAACTCCCAAGTAAAATCTTACAACCACACCCATACTAGCACATAAATAAGATTTATTTTTGGATAAATCTACATTACAGTCATATTTCTTATGATATTTCTACTTGCATCTTCAACACACTAGATGAGACTTCCTCTACTCGAAAATCTTCTTAATTTAGATCTTCTTGCATCAAAATATTTATCACCATCTCTATCTTTGGCACATCCTCTAGTTATCAAAGCTTTTGAGTGCTCAAAATGCTTCACATTTCTAATCCTTATTTCCTCTTGTGGTAGCTAGGCAACAATATCACATTTATTGAGTTTTTCTAGCTTAGAACTCCCGTTGTTTACAACAATGAGATTATCTCAAGAGTTAGGCAAACTACACAAGCAGATGCATTATTCAGTATATTTAATCTCATCACCACTAGAAATTAGTTGGTTTATCAGTGTATTGAAAATATTCAAGTGGTTAGCTACACTATCTCCATTCTTCATCTTCAAAGAATATAACTTCTTCCTCAAGAATATCAAGTTCATCAAGATTTGGACTCATACAAATTTCTTTTTTTTGTGTGTAAAATATCCTATAAGGTGTTGTGGCTGATCCACAACACACCCCAAAATTGGGGACCCACCTTTTTTGCAAGCTTGCGGAAGAAATCTCGGTGACCCAGATGCTAAAAATGAAGAAAAGAGAAAAAAATGCACAAGTGTTGAAAGTGTCGCGAAATCGCGACATGTCGCGAAATCCGCCATCCTCGCTCGAGAAAATAGGAAAGTGTCACGAAATCGCGACATGTTGCTCCATCGCTGCCGAAGAGGAGAGAGAAAAGAAAAACAGAAAGTTGTCGCGATATCGCGACATGTCGCGAAAAAATGAAAAGGTGTCGCGAAATCGAGACATGGAAAAAAGGATAAAAAAAGAAAAGGTGTCGCGAAATCGTGACATGTCGCTGGCAAAAATGAAAAGGTGTCGCGAAATCGCGACATGTCGCTGGCAAAAATGAAAAGGTGTCGCGATATCGCGACATGTCGCTGGCAAAAATGAAAAGGTGTCGCGAAATCGCGACATGTCGCTGGCAAAAATGAAAAGGTGTCGCGAAATCGCGACATGTTGCTCCGTCGCGGCCCAGGTAGGAGAGAGAAAGGCAAGAATGAAAATGGTCGCGATTTCGTGACATATTGAGCTGCCACTACTTGGAAATGAGAAGTGTCGCGATTTCGCGACGTGTTGCTGCGAAAGTGTACGGATGAAGAAATGGTCGCGATTTCGCAGGTGAAAGGACGAAAAGGTAGTCGACAGTTTTGGCAAAGTGTACGGACGAAGAAGTGGTAGCGATTTCGCGACGTGTTGCGAAGTATGGAAGGAGAAATGGTAGCGATTTCGACGAGTTTGAAATGGTGAAGGATGAAAATGGTAGCGATTTCGTGACGTGTTTTGGCAAAGTGTACGGATGATGAAAATGGTAGCGATTTCACGACGGGTTGCGGAGAGATGGTCCGAAGGAGAAAATGGTAGCGATTTTGCGATAGGTTTTGCCAAAGTGTACGGACAATGAAAATGGTAGCGATTTCGACGAGTTGCGAGAGATGTGAAGGAGAAATGGTAGCGATATCGACAAAAGGTAGGAAACAAGAAAAAAGGTAGCGAAAGAGCAAAAATCATCGTGATTTCACGACAAGAAGCAACCAAGGCGTACGGAGAAGAGAAACGTCATGATTTCATGACAGAAGGCAGCATTACAGCCAGAAACAAAAGGGTGTCACGATTTCGTGACAAGTTACAGTGAAAGGGTACGAAAGGAAAAATGTCACGATTTCATGACGGTGGTGGAGAGATGGGCAAGTAGAAAAACGTCGTGATATCGTGACATGTCTCATTTTCGTGGGAGGGGAAAGTTGGCAAGAAAGCGTCGCGATATCGTGACATGTCACGATTTTGTGACATGTCGCGTTTTCGCGGCCAGGAAGGTGAGCAGGCTGCATGCCATTTTTGTCACAATTTTCATAGAAAGACGTTACAGAAGGCGCGGAGAACGTGAGACACGTGGCATACAGGTGTCAGAGTTGTAGAAGCGTTACATGCAATGGAAGATTTCAAACGTTTCGGCATCAAGCATGGAATAAAAGCATCGAAAAGGCGGGAATTTGAAAGGTCACATGCAGGAAGGTGAAACGAAGAGACACAAGGAGAATCGAAGAGCCACGCCAGATAGTATAAAACCAGAAGTGCAGATTGAAGAAAGGGTTGGAAATTGCTGCTTGCAGAGTTGCAGAGACAAGGGCTTCATGCCATTCTAGGCCTGCACTTGGGCAATTTCCTTCATTTGTTCTGGATTTGCTGAACCTGGAACATTATGTAATTGTAATTGATACATCATTTTAATACAGAAATACAGAGAGTTGGCATCTCATTGATGAGAAAGAAGGAGTCATTTTTGCATGCATGATTTAATGTTTTATCTTTCCCTTTCAGATTTCTAGGCTTTTAGGTGAAGTTTAATGCAAGTGTTCTTGGTTGCTTCATGCGAATGCCTAAATCTGAAATTACAGTAAAAACCCTAGAAACCCGCACCTAGCTTATCTGGATTGTGCGAATTTGTAGGTTCAATAGGTTAGGTTGCATGCAGAAACCTCATTATCTTCGGTTTCATCGAATTGATGACAGCATTCTGGATGTAGTTTAGTTTCATTTTCATTTGCTTCTTTTATTTTCAAACCTTTATTTTATTTTCTGCATTTTAATTACTGTGATTCAAGTAAATAACTGAAAATCCATCAAACTAAAGATCAAAGTAAATTTATTCATTTTGAGTCCATTGTAAATTCAAATTAAAGTAAACTACAGTGCCCCTTGTTAACATCCACTTGCAAACCCTAAGGTATTCCTAGCATTTCATTTGAACAGCATCATTGGTAATCAAAGAATCAGCATAACAGGAACCTTGGAGAAATTACTTTCTTTGCAAGCAGAGGATTTTGGGACTCAGATCCTACCGGAGAGTGTGCTTTCACAATTGGGTGAAAACACCACTCAACAGATTGGCGCTAGAAGGAGGGCCCGAATTGGTTTATTTTGATTTTGATTTTCATACCTGAATAATATGTTTTTGATCTAATTTTGAAATCATTTAATAAATCTCACAGACGGCTAAACTGCAACATTTGTTTTTGTTTTTGTTGCAGGTTTTCTTTGAAATAGTCGAGGGTTTCATCAGGCAGGCTGGACCCACCACGTCGTATTGCGACCAGGTCCCAAACAACCGGAGAAACCATTTTTCATGACCTTATTGGTACTCCCAAGAGTAAAGCCAAGCAAGTCGTAAGTTCACCTGTCACAAAAGACCTGTTTTCTCCAAGAACATCGAGTGGACCTACGCCAGTAATATCAGTTGCCCCTAGTGTGCCTATAGTCAGTAATATTTCTATTGCTATTGTAGGTTTGTCTTCATCAATTTTGAGTCAAATGGCTCAAGCTCCAGTAGCTCCTTGGTATGGAGCTAACAATACTCCTTTGAATATTGTTGGGGATATCCATGAAATCCCCAAGAACATTGAAATATTTTTGCCTAAATACAAACCAGATGGCCCAAGAACAGTGAGAAGAACATATCCAAGCCTATAGGGATGTTTTAATTAGGTTGCAAGTTCAATATGAAGATGTGGCCTGCGAGACTTTTCCCTATGAGTTTAGATCCAATAGCATATGAATGGTATATATGCTTGCCAACTGGTTCAATCACCTCTTGGACACAAATGGAAAATGCCTTTGTCAATCAATTTAGGTCACCCTTAGATCCCGCAACTATTTACAATCAGTTTATTACATGCAAAAGGGGCCAAGGGGAACCGATCAGAATGTTTAATCAGAGATTCCAAAAGTGCTATAATAGAGCAATTAGGCACTTTGCTATTGATCCCACAGTGGCTTTGCAGATATATTTTGGGGCATTGGACCCCATGACAGCCATGTTTGCAAGACGCAATCCTCAAGTCACCACGCTGGCTTTGGCCTATAATGAAGCCATGACTATCGAGCAACAAATGACACCACAAGGCTACGGGTTTACCCAGATGCCTATGATGGGACAGTATGCTCCATATGGTCAAGCTCCCCAGGCAAATCAACTCATGGCACCACAAATGCCAAGCATGAACGCCTTCCCATATCAGCAGCCGTATCCACCAGCACCCGCGTATGCACCCATTCCAATCCAACCAATCACATCCATTCCACCTGTCCCTGCATTTTTGCAGAACAGTCAATCAACTATGCAAGGAACTAGCCAAGTCAATCCTCAGGCCATAGTTCCTTTTCCAAATCCAACCCCGATTCAAAGTGTCAATCCATACGGGAATCAAATTCCTCAGAACCCGACCCCAGTGTTGAATCAAGACCCCATTAATTATGCGAATCCAACGGGGGTTAACAACAATATGATTCCACCGAAGGATGTTTATTCGGAAGTCGAAGAGCTCAAGAAATTAGTGCATAAACCTGAGCAATGACGGGGTTCAACAACGAAGTATGAGTCCCATGCCCCTCACCCAAATCAAAATTTTAACAATAGAGGGAGGCATTGGAACACCAAACCTAACAATGGGGGAGTTCTCGCTCCCATTGCTAATCAATTAGATGCTTATGCAGGACCTAGCCAATCCAATTCTCTTTTGAATCTTTCAGATTTGGCGTGGGAAAGGGGGTGCAGGTTGCACAACACAAAAGAACACAATGAGAGGAATTGTCCTGAGATTGCTAGATACACTCATTGTCTTCAGGCACAAGTTGATGATTTGGAGCTGGTATCAAATGAGGGTCCATCACAACATCAAGATGATAATATTATGGTGATGGAAATTGTATATCATCAAGAAGGTGAGAGTGAGGAAGAAGAAGATGAAATTCTAGAACAGGAGGTGCAAGCTTTTCGAGATTTCGGAAAGGGGAATCATGGATACCATTTGAGAAGTAAATCTAAAGCCCCTAAAACCTCATCAACACCTCCAAACAATTCTATTCTTCCTCCCGATACTAAGGCAAATAATAATCCTCCCCCTCCACTCAGAAGAGAAATGTCTGATGATGTGCAGAAGACAGTCAAATTCGAAAAACCAAACTATGACATAGTGGAGGATCTAAAGAAGTCCAAATCTAGCCTTTCGTTCTTGGACGCAGCTAGATTACCTGGCCAAAAGGAGGCATTGATAAAAGCTTTGAACTCACTTGATCAAACGTGGAAAGGAAAAAGAGTTGAATCCCATCTCATTTTGCGAAAGGAGAGAAGGGATGTCCCGCCATTCTTGCTGACTCTGAGAATTGCAGGTAAGAATTTGCATAAGCTGTTTGGTGGACACAGGTGCCACGAGCAACCTCATGCCTGTAGAAATATGTAAAATGCTTGGTCTGCAACCAGTTTCATCCAAATGTATAGTCCTACAATCTGGACAGATCAGAGGTAAATGTGGTGGGGACCTTATATGATGTCAAGATTCAATTGAATTCTGAACCCAGGGTCCAGCAGGTTGTGGACATTTTGGTGGTTAATATCCCAAGTAGGTATGGAATGTTACTTGCGAGGGATTGGATGAAAACTCTGAATGGCTATTTTTCAACAGACTGCTCACATATGTGGCTACCATGGAAGGGAATTGCAAACCAAATCGAGTGGAAAATGAACCGAGGCTTAAGGAGATTATAACAGATTTTAACAAGCCGAATGAAGTTCAGTTTTCTGAGCCAGAACTAGGAGTTTATGCACTTGATGTTGAGGAAGCTGCTGAAGAGCCTAAAGAGGAGGCGTGTCATGGTGGCTCTTCTGAGGAAAATGATTACACGTGGTTGCTCAGGTTCGATGGATCAAAATCTAGACAGGGAGCAGGAGCTGGAGTCGAGCTCACTGGTCCAGGAGGTAAACCATTATTGGCTGCCTACAGACTACAATTTCCTTGCACGAACAATGTGGCGAGAATACGAAGCATTGATCTTTGGTTTACGTCTAGCATTGAGCAAGCATGTTAAATGCTTGAAGGTTTTGGGAGATTCTGAGTTGGTAGTCAAGCAAATCAAAGGACAGTATACATGCCACGATAGGAGACTAAGCCTTTATAGAACTAGGGTTATGGACCTCATGGAGGAGTTCGATGCATTCAATATAGCCCTTATTTCTAGAAAAGGAAATCGAATAGCAGACTCTCTTGCAGTCACCGCGGGCATGTTAAACCCGGTTGATATAAGAAGATGTAAAAAGTTTTCCATTGAGCTGGTTCCTTGTCCATCAATACCTGATAATGTAAAGAATTTCCAAGTTTTTGAAAGTGACAGACATATTTTCAAATTTGTCACGAACTCGGGTATTTTTGAAAATCAGGTGATTGATGAGGAGCAAAGGTGGCAGGATGAAACAGAAGATGAAATTGAAGCTGCGTATCAATCCAACAAAATTCCTAAAGACGTGGTTTCATTGGAAAAGATGTTCGACATGGGATGCAAGACCAAGAAAGGAGAAAGAGTCCCACTCCCTAAAGATGCATGTGATTCAATTAATCTAGGGAGTGCAGACAATCCAAAGGAGGTGTACATTGCAAAGGCATGTACAGATGAAGAAAGGAGCAATATAATGCAGGCATTGAAGCATTACATAGATTGTATTGCTTGGAACTACAATGAGCTGAAGACATACAACCAAAACATTATCACACATACCATCCCTTTGAAGCCAGACTCCAAGCCTTTTAGGCAAAGACAGCGAGTTGTTAACCCGCTATTGGAGCCTTTGATCGAAAAGGAGGTTAAAATATTATTGGAAGCGAAAATCATTTTTCCTGTTAGGCACTCAACCTGGGTGGCTAACCTCGTTCCAGTGAGAAAAAGAGTGGAGAGATTAGGCTGTGCATAGATTTTCGAAATCTTAATAAAGCCTCTCAAAAGGATAATTATCCATTGCCATCAATCGATGAAATTCTACAAATGGTGAATGGATCTGAAATGATGTCCTTTCTCGATGGGTATTCTGGGTACAATCAAATTCTTATACATCCAGATGATAGGATGAAAATAGCCTTCACTACCAAGTGGGGGACATTTGCATATAAGAGAATGTCGTTCGGATTGTTAAATGCTGGTGCAACTTTTCAACGCGCCATGGATTATGCATTCAAAGGGCTCATAGGCAAATGCATCATCGTGTATGTGGATGATATCCCAATTTTCTCGAAGAAGAGAGAGGACCATGTCAAAGATTTAAAGAAAGTGCTTCAAAGATGCAGAGAACATGGAATTTCCTTAAATCCCAAAAAGTGCATTTTCGGAGTAACAGAAGGAAAATTGTTGGGTCACATCATTTCAAAAGAGGGCATATCCATCGACCCGAGAAAGGATACAAGCTATCCAAAACCTACCTCTCCCGAGTAGTAAAAAAGAATTGAGATCTTTCTTTGGGCAGGTTAATTTTGTGAGGAAGTTTATCTCTAGCTTTGCTTGAGATAGCCAAACCTACGAACAAGATGCTCAAGAAAGATGTGGATGTAAAATGGAACGAGGAAAGTAGAGTGGCCTTCCAGAACATCAAAGATGCCATTTCCAGAGCCCCTGTCCTTATAAGTCCAGACTACTCCAAGCCTTTCTATATTTATGCTTTTGCATCAGAACACTCCTTTGCGAGTGTCTTAACCCAAAAAGGCGAGGATAGTGCCGAAAAACCCATAGCATTTTTAAGTGCCCCCTGAAAGATGCTCAATTAAGGTATTCAATCCTTGATAAGCAAATGTACGCACTTTTTAAAACGGTGAAAAAATTTAGGCACTACATTGTGCATAGCGAGTTATTGCCATCGTGCCCGACTTTGCTGTCAAGACCATGTTTTTACAAAATGAACTAGGTGAGAAGAGAGGAAAATGGATTTCCACCATCCAAGAATTTGATCTCGAAATCCAACCTATGAAACTAGTTCGAGGACAGGGACTGGCGAAGGCGATCGCAGAAAATAATCCGCAAATAACAGGCCAATGCTCGAATACAGAATACATTGCTAAGGAGGGCTGGTATGTTGATATTGTGCAATTTTTATTGAGTGGTAAGTGTCCTTCTAATCTGAATTCAACACGAGAGAAGAGCTTTAAGGCTTAAGTCTGTCAATTATCCGATGAAATCTGGTGTGCTTTACAGGAAGAATCATGAAGGTATCTACCGAGGTGCTTGAACAAAGAAGAAGGCTGCCGGGGTGTTGCGGGAATTTCACGGGAAACATGGAACTGGTCATGGTGCGGCAAATGCTACAGCACATCAAATCCTGAGAGCGAGGATACTACTGGCCACATATTTTCAAAGATGCACATGCCCATGTACGATCTTGTCATATCAGTCAAGTGGCTGCCAATAGAGAAAGAAATGCAGCCATGCCGTTACAACTTGTAGTTGAAATGAGACCATTTGCACGGTGGGGACTAGATTTCATTGGGGTTATTAACCCAAATTCTTTTGATTCTCATAAATTCATATTGACAGCTACAAACTACTTGTACAAGGTGGACATAAGCGATTCCTACTAAACATGCCACCACGAACGTTGTGATTAAATTCCTTGAGGACCAAATTATAACAAGATTTGGAATGCCCGATTCTATTGTCAGTGACAATGGTAAAGCTTTTATTTCTACACAATTTGCAGATTGGGCATATGATAACAAAGTGAGCTTAAAATTTGCATCCAATTATTATCCTCAAGGAAATGGGTTGGCCGAATCTTCAAATAAGAATTTGTTGAATACCATTAAGAAGTTGCTGGAAAAGAACCCTCGGGACTGGCACAACCAATTGAAGTTTGCCCTTTGGGCGAGATAGGACCGAGTGAAAGAATCCATAGGGAATACTCCCTATCATTTGGTCTATGGGCAAGACCCGATATTTCCTACAAATTTGAAGTTGCGGACCTTACATTTCATACAAGAGTACTTGGGGACGAGATGATCAAGTTGAAGCCGAGGTCAAGTCATTTGCTTGCACCTTGATGAAAAGAGAGAAGAGGCCATGAATCACATGAATAAACACCAGGAAGTTATCAAAAGATGGTTTGACAGAAGGGCCAAAGTTAAATCATTCAGAATTTCAGATTTGGTATTACTATGGGACAAAAGACATGAGGAAAAAGGGAATCATCAAAAGTTTGATTGTCTTTGGTTAGGCCCATATCAGATTTCGGAGATTCTTGGGAAGAATACCTTCTAGGCTAAAAACTTTAGAAGGGAGAGATTTCATGCTACCGGTTAATGGGCAGATTTTAAAGCATTATTTTAGCCCTTAGGTTGTGAGATTTTGATATTATTCTTTCGGTTTTGGTGGGGATTTTCAGTTTTTGTTTTTATTGTTTAGGATTGTTAGTCTAGCTAGGATTTTGGTTGTGGATTTGATTTCAATTGACATGTTTTGTTAATTTTGATAAAAAAAAAAAAAAAAAAAAATGTATTGGGATGTCAACTTATGCTTAAGGTTAGGAGAATATGAAATATTGGAATTGTCCTGTAAAAGCTCCACAAGTAACACAAACATCTTAAGTTATATTGTTTGATTTTGTGATGCATGAAAGAGTCGGTTTTGCATGACAAATCATTTCATTTGCAATTCAAGAGATAATGCATTCATGTTCCATCTCACCTTACATACATTTCATCTTAGTTGCATATGCATCTTAGGTACAAGTCATTAAAGTATGTCAAATCCTCTTAGGGTTGTGTTATAACATAAATGTAAGAAAAATCCTAAGGTTGGAAACTGAGTCTTGAGATATCTAGAACCAAGCACGTCTCATACATTAAAAAGGATCTTGAGCAAAATGATCAAAACCTAACTTGGAGGAAAAGGTTGGGCGAAAGAAGTTTTTCATGTCTATCCTATTATGCAACATGATCCTTAAAACAGTGGTTTTGACCACTTCCATAGAGCTTAAAGCCTAAAATCGGAGTAGTAAGGATAGGGTTAAATCCTCATCGAACTTAGGTTGAGGATCCAATTCCCCAAAGCTTTGATTTGACCCACATGGAGTAGTAAGGATAGGGCATAAATTCTCATCTCGCTTAGGTTGAGAATCCGATTCCCCAAAGCTCTTATGTCTCATTTCATAATAAATCTTGGATTGTAAGGATCGTACTACTTGTCCTCTGCAAAGGATGGGTAGTCATCCCCAAGGTCTAAGCAACAAAATTAATATTTTCCATTTACATCTAAAGTTTGGATTGTAAGGATCGTACTACATGTCCCTAGCCAGGATGGGTAGTCATCCCCAAGGTCCAAGAAGTAAAAAATAAATTTTTCCCATCTCATCTTTATATTGGATTGTAAGGATTGTACTACTTGTCCTCTGCAAAGGATGGGTAGTCATCCCCAAGGTCCAAAGAAATGAAGATAAGTTTTGGATTGTGGGGTTAGATATGCCCATGCATGGCATCATGTCTTGCCTAAAAAACAAGACCACCTTGATTGTCTAGAGGGTTAGACTAGCATGACCATTTCTTCCATAATTGGTTTAATTATTTTGCTTAAAGTGAGGTAATGAACTCTAAATCGGAATAGTAAGGATAGGGTTAAACTCTCATCTCGGTTGGTTGGGAGTCTGATTCCCCAAAGTTCTGATTTCACATTCACTTGCACATGGGTTCAAGATAGTAGGGACTCATAACCAACTTTGGGATACAATAAGGTAATGAATTAGTGGATCCTAAGAGGGTTTGGCAATCTTGAATGCTTGTACATAATAATAGAAGAATGACTATGCCTTTTATGAAAGCAAAATCTCTTAGCATATTCATTAGGGTACACAAATCATTCACCATCTCACATATGCATTCATGCAAAACTGACAATGGAGTGTGGATCAATTTCAAATGATAGGGAAAGAAATTCATTGCACACACTGAGCTAATACTTGATGATTCTGATGATTCATGTACTTCTGATCTTTGGGCATTTGTTTATATTGCTTATGTGCTAACACATGTTTTCGAGTTTGTGATATGTTTCAGGTTGGGTTCTTACTAAAAATGCTCAAGAGCATTTGACAGCAGAGTCGCCATTTGTTGTGGCTGATCCACAACACACCCCAAAATTGGGGACCCACCTTTTTGCAGGCTTGCGGAAGAAATCTCGGTGACCCAGATGCTAAAAATGAAGAAAAGAGAAAAAATGCATAAGTGTTGAAAGTGTCGCGAAATCGCGACATGTCGCGAAATCGCGACATGTCGCGCCATCGCTGCGAAAAATAGAAAGTGTCACGAAATCGTGACATGTCGCTCCATCGCTGCCGAAAGAGGAGAGAGAAATCAAAAAAAGAAAGTTGTCACCAAAAAGAAAAAAATGAAAAGGTGTCGCGAAATCGTGACATGTTGCTCCGTCGCGGCCCAAGCAGGAGAGAGAAAGGCAAGAATGAAAATCGTCGCGATTTCGTGACATATGGAGCTCGCTTGGAATTGAGAAGTGTCACGATTTCCTGACGTGTTAGGTGAAAGGGAAAGAGAAAGGTACGAAGAAATGGTACGATATCGCGAGGAGGAAAATGGTCAGCGATTTCGCGACGTGTTTTGCCAAAGTGTACGGATGAGAAAATGGTAGCGAATTTCGCGGGGAAAGGAGACGCAAGAGGAAAGAAAATGGTAGCGAGTGCGAGGCAAGGAGGAAAGGACGACGGCAAGGAAAATGTAGCGAAATCGCGACAGAAGAGCGAAAGAGAAAGTGGATCACGACAGGACGAAAAAGCAGATCACAAAAAGGGACGAAGAAGAACTCGAGAAAAGTCGAGCAGAAAAAGCAGAGGAGAGAAAATCGCGATATCGCGACATGTCTCATTTTCACTGTGCTGGAAGGCGGACAAGGCTGTGGGCAAGAAAGCGTCGCGATATCGCGACATGTCACGATTTCGCGACATGTCGCGTTTTCGCGGCCAGGAAGGTGAACAGGCTGCATGCCATTTTTGTCACAATTTTCATAGAAAGACGTTACAGAAGGCGCGGAGAACGTGAGACATGTGGCATACAGGTGTCAGAGTTGTAGAAGCGTTACATGCAATGGAAGATTCCAAACGTTTCGACATAAAGCATGGAATAAAAGCATCGAAAAGGCGGGAATTTGAAAGGTCACATGCAGGAAGGTGAAACGAAGAGACACAGGGAGAATCGAAGAGCCGTTACCAGATAGTATAAAACCAAAAGTGCAGATTGAAGGAAGGGTTGGAAATTGCTGCTTGTAGAGTTGCAGAGACAAGGGCTTCACGCCATTCTGGGCCTGCACTTGGGCAATTTCCTTCATTAGTTCTGGATTTGTAATACCTGGAACATTCTGTAATTGCCATTGATATACCATTTTAATACAGAAAAATAGAGAGTTGGCATCTTATTGATGAGAAAGAAGGAGTCTTTTTTTGTATACATGATTTAATGTCTTACATTTCCATTTCAGATTTCTAAACTTTTAGGTGAAGTTTAATGCAAGTGTTCTTGGTTGCTTCATGCGAATGTCTAAATCTGAATTTACAGTAAAAACCCTAGAATCCCGCACCTAGCTTACCTGGATTGTGCGAATTTGCAAGTTCAATAGGTTAGGTTGTATGCAGAAACCTCATTATCTTCGGTTTCATCGAATTGATGACAGCATTCTGGATGTAGTTTAATTGCACCTTCATTTGCATGTATTTTATTTTCAAACCCTTATTTTATTTTCTGCATTTTAATTACAGTCATTTAAATAAATAACTGAAAATCCACCAAAGCTCAGAGTCCATTGCAAATTCAAATTAAAGTAAACTACAGTGCCCCTTGTTAACATCCACTTGCAAACCCTAAGGTATTCCTAGCATTTCATTTGAATAGCATCATTGGTAAACAAAGAATCAGCATAACAGGAACCTTGGAGAAATTACTTTCTTTGCAAGCAGAGGATTTTAGGACTCAGATCCTACCGGAGAGTGTGCTTTCACAATTGGGTGAAAACACCACTCAACATAAGGGATGCCACTTTCGGGTAAGACCCAAGGAGGCAGGGGTATCTCTTCCACCAAAATCACCCAGGGCTCGCACCTGGCCTACCACCTTTGACATACTCAAGGAGCAAACCTGAAACAACAAAAAACAAGAACACACAAACACAAACACACAATAAAAAAAAAAACATGCTCCTTGAGTGTGTCAAAAAGATAAAGCACAACCAAACACACACACAATAAGATAAAAAAACACAACATGAACCACACAAAAAAACACAAGAACAACATAACAAAACACAAACATAACAAAAACAACATAACGCTACAAAGACACAACCAACAAAAACATGAAAAACAAAAACAACCAAAACCTAAAAATAAAAAAAAAAAAAAACAACCAACAACAAACAACAAACAAAAACAAAAACATAGAAAACACTCACACACCAAAACACAAAAACACCAATTAACACAAACATACAGAAACACAAGAACAAGAACAACAAAAACACAAGAACAATAACAAAAAACACAAAACAACAAAAACACAAAAAAAAAAAAAAACAAAACAAAAAAAAAACACACACACCTCAAAAAACTAAAAAAAAAAAAAAAATTGAACACAACAATGACCTTTCTAGACCAAAATACTTTTAAGGCAAGAATCAACAAAGGAAACAAAAGAAATATTAGTTTGAGCTAGGGAACTAAAATACCCTGACCGAACCAAAGAGAAGCAAAAATAAAGCAAGAAGAAACTAGGTACCTCAAGAACTAGAGCCATCCAAAGAAATGATAGAAAGAAGAGCTTCCCTTATTTGTGAAGCCCACCATCTAGGAGGGTGGTCGTAGCAAGTAAGATCACCTTTGTCCAAAGCCCAATTAGCTAAAGCATCAACACTCTTGTTCTGATCTCTGACCACATGATTGTAATCAACTTTCAAAAATCCCATCTGGATTAACTGAATCTTCTCAATAATTCTTTTTATTCTCCAATCAACCTTATGATTCTTAGGAGTCTTCAAAATATTAATCATGAGTTGAGAGTCAGACTCAACTAGCACCTTTTCCCATCCAACCTTAGTAGCCTCTTGAAGGCCTCTAAGGATACCATACCCCTCAACAAGGTTATTGGATAGAATACCCAAATTCTCAGCAAAAGTAAAAACCAGGGAGCCATCTGAAAGTCTACCAATTCCTCCCACACTAGCTTTTCCAAGGTTCCCTCTAGAGGCTCCATCAATATTGAATTTTCCAAAATCCTTAGGAGGAGGTTGCCAATTCCTTGTTCTATCCATCTTGCAATTACTCACATTCCCTTTAAGTTGGTTGCCCTTAGAAGAGTTAATCTTCAATATTTGCATCACTTGATCCCATATTTGGTGGGAGTTTTGGGGGTGATTAAGGAGTTGTTGGACTGATTCAACTAAGTTGGCAATGGTCTTTTGCTAGATATAGTGAATATCCTTCCTATCTTGATTAAAAATTTGGTTGTTCCTTTCATTCCAGATATTCCAAAGAAGAATGGTAGAACCCATCCAAACTAACTGCCTAATAAAATGATCAACACCCTCTTGTTTAGGCCAATCCCTCCAAAGTTGTTCAAAAGTAAAAAAATTGGACCACTGTAAGCCAAGTAAAGTGGCCATTCTCCTCCATAGCTCAGAGGCTAAAGTACACTCAATAAAAATATGGTTGAGAGTTTCCACATTCTCTCCACACATTTCACATCTAAAAGGGCCATGAAAACCATGCTTCATAAGTTGCTCACCAGTAAGCACCCTACGATGCAATAAAAGCCAAGTAAAGAACCTCACCTTAGGCCAGAGATTTTGAGCCCACAACTGAGAAAATATGTCAGATGATTGGTTGGGATTATTATGGCATAAGGCCAAATAACCTTGAGCAACTGAATACTCACCCTTAGTAGTGTTGTTCCATCCAAAACAATCTTTTTCATGGGACCAAGAGAGAGATCTCATATGAAGGATGCATTGGATATCTTGTCTTTGCCTTTCTAGGATTTGAATAGGCTAGTCCTCAATAGGGATCCAATATCTACCAACCTCTGAATTACCAGTATGGTACCGATAGTAATTAGCCACCTTTATCCAGTTAGCTCGGTGAAGCTCCTCCATCCAAGGCCTCCAATCGGGAAACTGAGTTATCAAAGGCTTGTGACCATCCCAAGAATCTATCCAAAAATTTACCTGTTGACCATTATGAATGATCCAAAATAATTTTTCTTTATCAAATCCTCACCAGTCTTAAGAACTGCTAAAATGGGAGAACCTTTGGTAGGCAATTGATAGCGAACAAGGTCTTCAGGACTTTTGTTCTCAACATATTTAGCATGGAGATTATTGGCCCAAAGAGCATTGGGGTTATGCAAAATCCTCCAATATAATTTAGCAGCTAAAGCTTTGTTGTTATTAATAGCAGACCAGAATCCTAACCCCCTTCATTCTTAGGAAGACATAAAGTGTCCCATTTCACCAAGGCCCATTTTATTTTCTCCTTAGTACCACTCCAGAGGAACCGATGACTGATTTGATCCAGTTCTCGAAGAACAACCTTTGGGATATTCAACATGGTAGAAACATAAATAGGAATAGCTTGAAGGACTGATTTTACCAAGGTGATTCTACCCCCAGAAGAAAGCCACCTATTGGTCCACTTTCCAATTTTCTTCTTGACTTTGTCCAACAACCAATTCCAATATTTTTTTTATCTTTGAATATTGATGGGAATACCTAAATAAGTGATCGGAAGGGAGGTCTTATTATATATTAATTTATCCAAGACCATGGATTCCTATCTAGCAGAGTAGTGAAAGAAAATGACTTTAGATTTATCTTCATTGATCAATTGCTTGGTAGCCTTAGAAAAATAGCTAATGATTTGCTTAATATTAGAAGCTTCCTTAATTGTAGCTTTACCTAAAAGAGTAGAGTCATCAAAAAATTGAAGATGAGAGATAGGTCTAGCTCCATGAGCAATGGTAACTCCCTCAAGGGTTTTGTTTTCTCTCTTTTTGGTTATAGTCCTACCCAAGCATTCAACAAGAATGATGAATAAATAAGGGGATAGGGGGTCACCTTGCCTAATACCTCTGGAAGCTGGGAACAACTGAGAAGGCCTACCATTGATAAGAACTAAGTAGGAAACTGAAGAGATACATCCCATAATCCAATCCATCCAATCCTGAGAGAAACCAAATTGCCTCAAAACTTTGATAAGGAAGTGCCAATCCACTCTATCATAAGCTTTGGATAAGTCTAACCGAATGAACATGGAAGGAGATTTTTGCATATCCATGGAATGGATGGCTTCCTGAGCAAGAACTATCTCATCCACTATTTGATGCCCTTCCACATAACCCCCTTGTTCAGGGAAATAATCTTATGCAAAAGAGGCTTCAACCTTTCTACCATGATCTTAGTAATGATTTTGAGAAGAACATTACATAAAGCAATAGGTCTAAAAGCTGAGATATGATCAACCTCTTGAGCTTTTGGAACAAGAGTAATATAAGTTTTATTGATAACCTTCAAAATTTCTTTGGCTTTCCTAGCTTCTTCCACCACCTCTAATAAATCAACATGAAGGATATCCCAGAACTCTTGGTAGAACTCAATGGGAAAACCATCAGGACCTAGGGTTTTCCTTTTTGCATTTTAAAAACTACCTATTGAAGCTCATTGATAGTAACAGGAGCAGTCAAAATAGAGTTATCCTCAGAAGTGATAAGAGAAGGGATTGCTTGAAGAACATTTTGTTGAGAAGCCGAGTCAAGAGGAGTAGCAACAAAAATATTGGAAAAGTAATTGACAACAATAGAGTTCATGCCATCCCAAGTGTAGACAACATCTCCAGAATATGATTTTAGGGAAGAAATAAAGTTGTGAGATCTTCGAGCTAGAAGAGATTTGTGGAAGAAATTTGTGTTTCGATCTCCTTCTTTGAGCCATTGAATTCTAGATTTTTGCTTCCATAAGAGTTCTCTTTTTTCCCATTCCTCTAACTGAGCTGTGAGATTAATTTCATCTACACTTCTACTCTCTATGAGGCCATCTAAATGGATTTTCTTATTCAAATTTTCAAGTTGAGCAATAACTTCATATTTTTTTATGAACATCCCCAAACTCCTTCCAGTTCCAAGTCTTGATTTTGGATTTAATATATTGTAATATTTTGGCAAAATAGAACATCTTAGTCCCATACCTAGGTTTACCTTCCTTCCACCATTGTTGCACTCGAGGTCTAAAGGAACTATCTCTAAGCCACATTAACTAAAATGAAAAGGAGAGAAACTCACATTGGTTTTCCACATTTCCACCATGATTGGCCAGTGATCCGAACCAACATTGTTAAGAGTCTTCACTTTAGGAATGTGACCATGGATTAAGAAATTGTTAGAGAGCAAGAACCTATCCAATCTCTCCATTATACAAGCTAAGCCTTGCCTTCTGTTAGACCAAGTCATAAGGCCATTATCTAGTTGGATGTCCACAAGATGGAGGTTTGCAATATATTCGCTCATGAGGTCAGTGCTCCTATCCAAATTTCTATTTCCCCCATTTTCTCATCCAGAGAGAGGATGGTATTGAAATCTCCTCCGATCAAGATCCAAGCTTCAAGAAAATGAGAGATAATATAAGTTATATCCTTCCACTATCTTCTTTTTTCCTCCAAAGTAGTCGGAGCATAAACAGTAATGCAGAGCATAATTTGGTTGGAATGTCTACTTTGAATAGCTATAGCCAAAAGACCCCAACTACCAACCATATGGTGAATAACTACCTCTTTTGGGTCCCAAAGGCAAGCAATGCCACCAGAAGTCCCCTGAGAACTGAGGGAAACCACTTTTCCAGCTGGCCAAATTTTACTAGCAATTGATTCCATTTCCTCTATTGACATCTTCATTTCTTGAAGGAAAACAAGATGTGGATGATTTATCTGAATCATTCTTCTAATTTCATTTTGTTTTGAAAGACTCCCTTTGAGTCCTCTAATATTCCAAGTGATGATCTTCATTAATACTAGGGCTAAAAAAGTTGGGAAGGGTATTAATATTACCTTCCTCTACAAGCTTTTCACCTTCTTTTACCATATGATGTTGATTGGTCTTACGACCTACCTTTTGATTAGAATCCATCTTCAATTTTTTTCCCTATTTCTTGACTTACTCCAATTGAATCTGAGATGGCTTCTAACCTTGAAGAATGCATGTACACAACCAAAGTGTTACTAGAAGGTTCAACAGAGTCTATATTGGAACCTGTATTATTTGAAGTTTTAACATTTAAAATATTGTTTTTCTTATGTATATTTTCTCCCTTTTTTCTGTTGAAAACCTTTGATTTGTTGGTTTATCTCTGAGTTCTTCCCTTCATATTTAAATTGTGTTTCTAAGATTTTTGTTTCCATTATTTCCTCTTCCTCACTTGGGACATCATTTGTGGAAATAATTTCAAACATATTAGCAGATAACTTAGATTGATCCTTCATAACTAGTTTTTTTGAGTGTTCTTCTTCTTAGGCATTTGGAAACCTGCTGAGTTTATATCTTCTTTCTTTTGATCTAGAATTTTATTTGGGCAAACACTAGCCAAATGACCATATTCATGGCAAATTCTACAATGAAAAGGAATGTTCTCATAGTCCACTACTTGCTCCCAAGTGTCCTCCCCAAATTGTAATGTGATATTTTTAGGTAGGGGTTTGTCAAAATCCATTAAAACACAAATCCGAGCATAAATAATATGTTCAAATTTTTTAGTACAATCAACAATCATCATAAAAGTTCCTAAAGAGTTTCCAATTGAAGAAAAAATAGTCGGATTCCAGAATTCAATTGGGAGGCCAAAGAGTCTAACCCACATGGGACCTGTAGAAGGCATCTCTTCTTCGACTTTAAATTTAGTATGCCAGGGCTTCATGAAAAGCCCTGCCCTTCCAAAGAACCAGGGACCCCCTTGAAATGTTTTCTCTCTATCTTCATTATTAGAAAATAAAACAAGAAAATAACCATTTGGATAAATAGATATTTGTAACTCACCTTTAGTTTTCCAGCTTTTTGCAGCCCAGACTTTGAAAGCAGATAGGCTCGGATGAAAACCCACGAAACGACAAATTAGTCCTCTTTTTTCCAGATCTTCAATGCTAGTCTGAATGTTACCCATATCAAGCTTAACAATAGGAGTTCCATCAACTGCTTTAAGACATCCTGACTCCATTTTCCTAGGATCCATATTAGGCATTCTTAGAGGTTTACGAGAAGCCCTAAGATTAATATTAGCATTAGGCTGAGGTTGTCCACCATGAAGGGCATCCCTAAAATTCATTTTTGGGGCTGAGTCTTGGAAATTCTTACCCTTGACAAGGGTTTCCACAGTGGATTTATTTTGTGGGTGCACCTTAGCACCAGATTCACTTGAGATCTGAGCCATTTTTTGATCAACTGCTTGAAACTTGTTTTGTGATCTCTTTAATCCATGCCCTAGACGTCGTGGAAAGGTATGATTTTCACTTTTATTTTGTGCAACAAATTGGAAGTCATTGTCAATCAAGTTCACATCATGAAGATCTATTGAAAGATAGATTTCTAACCCATATTGGATCCCCTACAACATATCCTGCTAAAATCTTGAGTAGAAACCACAAAAATATTGGTCGCTAGGGCTCGAAGGCCCGAAAACCAACCTCTGGAGCTGCTTGCACTCAACCCAGATGAAACCCTTGCACAGTCGCTTGCCAAAAATCTTGTTCACACATAGGGATGTGCTAGGATCTGTGTTGCTCCAAATGATCTAAAAATTGGTGGAGATGTTCTAGGGTTTGTCAGGCATCTACCCTCAAAATTTTAGCTCAATCCGAGTCCGGATGAGTGAAATATGGCCAAAACAAGTTTGGTAGTTTGGGCAGTCCTACAAAAAAATTTCTTAGGTTATCTCATAACTCCTTATTAGTCTTAGCACCTTGGACATTCATCAAAAAAAAATCATCCAAATTCATCCCAATAAATTCAATGGATTTATCATTATTATTTTCCCATTCAACTTATGCCATTCATGCAAGCATCATTTTTGCAGTGACAACCATATTTAGATCTCTTTCCACGAGTAAAAATCTATTTTCAACTTCTAGAGATTGAAGTTTTTCCCACTAAATTTATCTATACCAAATTTACTTTCCATATTTATTGTTGTAAATCTTCACAAATCTCCCACTGCATCATGTGCTATGGAAATAAAAAAAATACATAGAAAAAATATTTACAAGCTTTGTGCACAACCAGGAAAACAAGTTTTTTCAAGTTGTTGTTATACCAATGATGAGAATATTTTACATATTTCTAATACATGTCTTGCTATATGCACATATTCTGATGTGTGGTTGATAGATTCTAGAGCATCCTTCCATATGACTCCCCACAAGGAGTGGTTTGCAGAATATGAAGAAGCAAATTGTGGCAAAGTTTTCTTGGGTGACAGTTTCAACCATGAAATTGTTGGTAGAGGTAAGGTTAAAATCATATATGAGAGTGTTAAATGTATCTTAGATATTAGACACATTCTAGGATTAAAAATAATTCTACTATTAGTGATCCAGCTAGCTAAAGTAGGAATCAAGATTACATTCAATAAGGATGGTTGTAGTTTGATTCATGGAGTCATTAGTCAGGCAAGTGGAGTAAGACTTGGAACATTGTATAAGTTGTATGCAAAATGTTTGAATGTTGCACGCACACATGTAGCCACTATGGAAATGAGTAAACCCTCATATTCAAAAATTCCAAGTATGATGTTGTGGCACAAGAGGTTAGGACATCTTGATGAAAGGACTCTGAAAGAGATATGTTCAAAGTAGATAGTCCATAAATTTGAGAAAGAGAAGTTCGGTTCTATGGGTTTTTGTGAAGCATGCATTTTAGAAAAGTAGAAAAGAGTCACTTTTGCCTCTAGTGACTATAGAACCAATGAAATATTGGAATTGGTACATTATGATATTTGTGGGCCTTTTGAAGTTGCTTCATTAGGTGAGTCCAGGTATTTTATTACTTTTATTGATGATTTCTCTAAAAAATCATGGGTTTACTTTCTCAAATAAAATTCAAGAGCTCTTGCTACCTTCAAAGAGTTTGTTGTTATAGTTTAAAGATAAACTAAGAAGAAAGTGAAGGTTTTGAGGAGTGATAATGGTGAAGAATATTGCTCTGAGGAATTCAATTCTATTTGCAAGTTGCATGGTATTGCAAGGTAGAAAACAACTCCATATATACCACAACAAAATGGAGTTGCAAAAAGGCTCAACAGGACATTGTTGGAGAAGGCAAGAACCATGAGAAAGGATGCATGTTTGAATATTTTTTTTTGGACATAGGCTGTTAATACAACTAAATGTGTGAATAATATGTCATCTAGTTCTATTATTAGTGGGAGAATACTAGAGGAATCTTGGAGTGGAGTCAAACCCTTGATTGCTCATTTGAGAGTATTTGGGTGTGAAGTTTTTGTTCTTGTGCCCAAGAAAAATAGGAAAAATTTGGACAATAAATTTGTTAAAGGAGTACACATTGGATATAGTGATGGATTCAAAGGTTACAAAGTATGAATACCTTCACAACATCACCATGTGTTTAGTACTGATGTAGTATTCAAAGAAGACATCTTCAACAAATAAGAGTCCATGGAAACAACCCCAAACAACCAAGAACAATTTGATGTGACTATTGTTAGCTTTTGATATAGTATGCAATAGGAGATAGCAATAACAAGATGTAAAAATCATATGAAAGACATTAAATTTGTGAGATGACTAAAATATTCTCTAAAGAGAAATGACAAAAATGAATACAATGTAGCTATGGAGGAAATGCACACTCCATGAATAATTCTACCGGACTACATTGCACCCATCACCAATATGGGCAACTATATCTATGCTATGATTTGCTATGCTATGCTTTCCTATGCTATGCTATGCTATTACAATGAGGTATTTATATAGGAAGATAAGTTCCTTGGCCAACAGTCTACCTAGTTGTGCAAGGGATAACTTGTACATTGACACTTGTGCATTTATTATATTGCATGAAGAAAATAGATAACTTCCCCCTAAAGTAATCTAAAGTCCTAAGTATGTACCTAGGAAGG
This sequence comes from Wollemia nobilis, assembly GCA_028583015.1. Classification (NCBI taxonomy): domain Eukaryota; kingdom Viridiplantae; phylum Streptophyta; class Pinopsida; order Araucariales; family Araucariaceae; genus Wollemia; species Wollemia nobilis. Next base: position 17,902,695 of record JAQPPZ010016895.1, read on the forward strand.
TACATTTACATGACCTAAATGATGTAATATAATATATTTATAACACCCCTTGTATTACATTATTTGGGTATTGAAGACTTTGGTCTTCAATGTGGATATTCTTCCAATGAATGATCTTTGGCTTGTTCAAGTTCATCATCCTTGTCTTCTATCCAACCACTTTTATTGTTCTCTTTGTGAGCATCTTCAATTGGTTATGATTGTTGATGACTAAGTAGAGCATGGTACAATTATCATCTCATATTATTGATTCTTCTATGCTTACCTTTGTGGGGTACTGGTTCTTCATATTCTTCAACCCATTCCTTTGAAAATATGTTAGCATCATTTTGAAACACCATAATATCTTGTAAAATTTCCATTGAGTCCAGGATATATGTATTTCCATTGATCTATCCTGTTGCTTTTATTTCACCTTTATTCATGATGAGACATGTATTGATTCCATCCATATATCCAAAGTTTCTCATATAGTTGTCTTCTACTAACTTGCTTACATAAATGAGATTGAATGTTAATCCAGGAACATAAAATACTTTTGTAGTAGAATATTTGGAAATGATTTACTGGGTGTTACACATCCATATCCATATATGGGATAAGTTTTTCTATCTACAATTCTTAGTCTATAGCCTTTAGCACCTTCAAGACAGTAAAACCATTGTATATTTTTGTAGACATCTAAAATGCATCATGTCTAGGCAACTACTCATCTGGGACATGCTACAATACCATATGGAAGACCTTGGACAAATACCAAGTTATAGTAGTGGTTTTAACCACTCAATTAAGCATTTTGGTCTAATCATGGTTAGCCGAGGTTGACACCCGCGATTAGCAGTGTTGACTACACCTCGAAGCCATGACTAGCATCAAAAATTAGTTGGCATTTGATCGAGTCAAAGTTGGTTCCAAGAAGCCAATTGGTTGCAGATCCGAGTAGTTTGGGGGTAGAATAATCAAGAAGCTTCCTTAAAACTGCTCTAACTACCCATTCTTGATCTTGGATTCCTCATGAAGTGAGGACATAGCCCTCCAAGGTGCTATAAGAATCCCATCCAAAATGGGAGAAAGAAAGAGAGATGCATAGGTGAATTTGAGCAGTGAAGCCCTATCGAATTCAACACTCACCTAATTGCATTGTGACATTATTTTATTGCCCCTAATTAAGAGATTGAAATGGAATTCCAGCCATGGAGGTCCTAGGAGGCTAGGAGAACAAAGAAACGTAATTACACCAATTCTACATGCAATCAGAGCAATTCAACTACCAAATCTATTAGAGAACACAAAGGTGATCCTTGACCATAAATTTGGCAAGAGGATTCAGAGATTTAGCCCTTGAATTGGAGGACAAGCACACTTCAAGCTTCATCGTGGCTAATAGTGCTCACCACGCCACAGAGTCATGGTTAGGGTATCATCCCTGATTTCCTTGCTTTCTCATCGTAGGATTTGTTAATGGCATTAGATTAAGCATAATTTAGGTTTAATTGCATTACTAGAGATTTTTGACCGATAGAATTAGCTTTTTTAGTTGTCTTGCTTTCAATATTATAACTAGGATACTAATGAATATTTTTCATGCTTCCATGCTTTCAAATTCATAATTTGGCCATTAGATATATGCATATGCTTTTATTTTACATGTTTCATAGAATATTTTCATGTTTTGGATAGGTTTACTAGCTTTCTTGTATTTTCTTGATTATATGCTAGTAACGTCATGTGTTCATACAATTTCCTCAAAAATCCTCATCAAGATAGGCATCCTTTATTACTGTTGTTTCTTGTTGTTTATTGCATGTAGGACTAACAGGGTTTTGACATGCAAGGCAACAAATGTCTCTAATCATGGAGAAGAAGGTCATTGGCACCTTGTAGCAGTTCGTATCATTCTAAAGGGCATTTGTTCTAAAGGGCATTTGGAATGTACCTACCCTTGAGGGGGATTTCAAACTATTGTAATTGTTGTATCAAATGGGTATCCCTAAGAGGGATGTATTTGTAACTTGACTTGACTCGAAATTAATAAAATATCTTTGTATTTTGTTTCTTTTCATTCTTGTTAATTTGTGTATGCCTATTTGCATCATTTTCAACAATTGCAATATTAGATGCAAGCCTTTTTGGATGCCATAGAAGACGATCATGAAGGGAATTCCACATTAAATTCCATAGATCACTGAATTTTATATTTTGTGATGACAAGCACTAGTCGCAGTTAATAGCCGCAGTCAAAAGTTGTCGCTATGGTACAGACCCGCGGGCAACAGTCGCAACCATGTTACAGAGTCGTGGTAAGCATCTAACACACCATATAATAGGGAGAAAAAGCTTAATCATATGAGGATATGATATATGATCTATTTTTCATATATTTTCCCTATTTCTTTGTCTGTGTTTTTCCAGAAAGTCAAAATTGCTAGCATAATTAGGGAATGCAACAAAGAAGATAAAATGTATTGAGTCCTTAGGTATTTTTCTTAAGGCTTCACTAGTCGCTGCTAGGAACAACGAACCTCTGAGTGTAGTTTGCCCTAGTATCTAGTGGTCTAGGCCCTTCTTGTGTGTTGGTTTGATTGTGTGAGGCCCAATCTAGTGTCCATCTCGTCATCATTTGTTAGTGTGTATTTTCTTGGAAAACCATATAGTTTAATCATGTATACTTTTTGAAATTAAACGCTTCTTTTGCATAAAATATAGAAGAATAATTTGAGTGCTATTTTATGCATTTATTTTTCATGCAAAATAAAAGGAACCCCACACACCATGACACACTTAAACGCTAGTGAGTTGGAAGTCACATCCAACCACTAGTAGGGTTCAATGATGGTGGCAGTGATTTCCATCTATTGGCCCAACTCCCTTGAAACTTTTGTTACTAGACCAATAATGACTCTAAGATTCATCCTAAACATGCAAAATAGAATGCATTCCTTTTTGGGAGGGTGTATCACTGCGAACGGGGTGTCAAGGTGAGGTTTAATAGGACCTATGCTCCCTGCTCAAGTGTGGATTTCATATCCATATTTTGGGCGTATTACATGACCTAGAGTTCATAGCCAGGTTGTTGAGCTATGAGTATACAGGTGAAAGCCCTTTAAAAATTGAGTATATCATCAATATATTGAAAACACGATGAGAGTTACTTATTGATACAACAAATTGCAAAACACATCAAATAGTTTAGGGTTCACATTAAAGCTTTAAAAGAGATAATCATCGTTGTATTCTTTGTGTGTTAATACAATTTTAATCTAGACATAGGATACTCACTATGGTTGCTACATGGAGAGACTGACCTTGGCGTAGATCCGAGGTCAAGGTCAAAGCTCCACCCAATGCACAACAAGATGCGCAACACCCTCAATCATAGAATCCTCTTGAACATCATTCTACGAGTATTAGAGGGGATAATTCTATGCATGGAGATCTTACTGAGACTACCTCGATACGAGGAGCTACTAGACACTCCTCAAGACATAGATTAGAGAATGGAGCTTCCCAACATGGGGGTTACAAATATGTTAGTATTTACCATGACCACATTCCATGTGCATCCATGGGATCTACTAAAGAGTTTGTCATCGAGGAATCCATATTGGTACCCATTTTTCCTATAGCTAAGGGAGGCTTAAATACTCCAACATCTAAGTATAAACGAGTTCTGGATCCACCCATCTAGGGGCAAACAGATAGAGCCACTTTTGAGCATAGGCCCACTCAAAATCCCAACAAGGGTGAGCCTTGTAGGATCATTATAGACATATCCAAAGTGGAAGCCAATGGTACACCACCTCATGATCCATGGCATAGTAGATAGTTGGATGGTTTGGGTAAGGTTCTAGGGCAGCTAGGTTATAAGCCTAATCCTGCATCTTCTCTCTTTGTGAATGTGCATAGCGGTAGTACCAGTAAGACTTTTAGAGAACCTAGAGAGTGCTCCAAGTGTTCTTGAGATATGCATACCCCTGCACACATGCAAGCACAAAGTTTAGGTAACAAATGGATGCAAATGTTGTCTTGACAGATAAGTGCAAGAGCATAGCAGATCAGTCCATTGGGAGACACACCCACATATTCGCTCGAACAAAGCACACACACTAGAGGCCTCATACGACTAAGCACATAGATAGATCTCACAAGTTGGTGTCAGAGCAGAGACATTAGATCCTCCAAGATCAATTGGAGGATGTTTGCACATAGCAAGAACACCTTGAAAATGAGAACACTCAAAGGCAAAGGTTCATAAGACAATACTTATATGAACAACGCATGTATGAACAATGCATCCTTGATCAAAAGGAATTAGTTGAGAGGAAGGATTGATTGGCCAGTGTCAATTTACATCCCCATAGTGAGCATAGGGAGCACATTGACAAACGAGTTTCTTCACAACCTGATTTACACCTTAAGTATATAGATACCCGTACTCGCTACGTGTCCCAACATAGATATGGGTGCCCTCCATCCGAGCATCATTGGTATAGGTAGTACGAAGAAGAAGAGGGAGATGAATTGGATCAAGAATATCCTAAAATCTCCTAATTCAAAGAGGAGGATGAGCCTAATACTTCACCTCGACCGAAGAGGAACGTGCCTCCAAAGGTACCTTCAAGGAAATCCATAGAAGAGGAGTTCTAATCTTTGCAGGCTTATAAATTCTTGGCATAAAAGGTCAAAGCTATAGAAAATCAAGGAACAAATTATCAAAATACAACATTGAATAAGATTCATAATGAACCTTTATGCCATTTAGTGCCTATTCTGGCTTATCATGAGAATTTTGAAATTCCTAAGATGGAAAAGTTTAGAGGAGAGGAGGATGCTTAGGAGCAAGTCAAGAGATTTTTATACATGTGCTTTCAGATTGGAAGAAACGATGCCCTGCTCCTACAAAATTTCATCATGACCCTCTCAGGCCCAGCCAGAGAGTGGTTTAATCAACTCAAGAGGCATAGTATCACCCGTTTGAAGGGAGTTTTTGTTCTCAGGACCATGAAGATTAAAAGGTTGAATATCTTTGGTGATTCCCTTCTCATTGTTAACCAAGTGAAGGGACTTTTTTAGTGTCGATGTCCTATCCTGAAGTCTTACAAAGATCTTGTTGATACATATTTAGCTCAGTTGGAATGGTACGACATCGAGGCAATCCCTCGTTCATCGAACAGATTTGTAGACACTATGGCATCTTTGGGATCCTTAATCCCTCATAATCCATCTACCGATTTTACTACCATCCACGTAAAAACATTGTCACACTCTACTATGCAACGCGAAGCTTTGGATAACAAAGAGTCAATCAACATGATTCAGGTAGAACCAAACCATGAGTGGTTCTACAGAGCCAGAGATTTTCTCAAGGGAGCATCCTAGGGGTCTTTGATCTCGTAGGATCCTACGGGGAGTGGTACTACCATTCACCATAAGGTTGTTTCCCAGTCTGCATTTGTGAATGTTGAACCGCAGGAGGAACATGTTGTCTTGTCAGTTGAGGCTGAGAGCTATCAGAACTAGATGTCATAGATATATGACTTCCTTAAGCTTGGTGTAATCCCTCAGGGATTGTCGTGTGCTATGAAGCGCACATTTAAACAGAAAGTGACAAAGTATGTCTTGTTAGGAGATATTTTGTATCGTCGAAGCTACGATGGAGTTCTCCTTCATTGTCTTGAGCCCCAAGAATCATCTTGGGTAATTTTGCAAGCTCACGATGGTACGTGCGGTGGCCATTTCAGTGGCATGGCTATCGTCAAGCGCATCCTTTGCATGGGTTATTATTGGCCCACTATGGAGAAGGATTGCAATGTGTATGTCAGGAAATGCGTTAAATGCCAGCATCATGCTAATCTTGTGCACCTGCCATCATAGGCCTTACAACCCATTCAAGCGGCTTGGCCATTTGCTCAGTGGGGTTTGGATCTCATCGGTAAGATCTCTCCTCCATCATCGGGCCGGCATACATTTATTATTATGGCTACTGAGTACTTTACTAAGTGGGTGGAAGCAATCCCATTAACAATGACAACTGGAGCACGTATTGTTGAGTTCATACTCACCAATATCATAAGTCATTTTGGGATACCATCCAAGATAATTTTGGATAATGGAACATCATTCAAAAACAAAACTGTGAGAGCTTTGACATTTAAGTACAAGATCAAACACAGTTTTGTGACTCCATATTATCCGTAGGAAAATGGGTAGGCTGAAGCTTCAAACAAGACAGTGGTTTCCATCTTGAAAAATATGGTACAAGAGCACCACAAATATTGGCACATCCAGCTGCCCCTTGCATTATGGGCTTACAGGACTAGTATTCGGACACCCACTGGGGCAACTCCATTTTCACTAGTATATGGCGTTGAGGCCATTATGCCCTTAGAGTTGGAAATTCCAACGTTGCATGTCGCATTGAAAGAGTTCATCGATGATGACACCGCATGGCAAGCTCACCTAGATCAATTGATGCTACTTGATGAACGTCGTGTGAATGCCCTGGAGCATCTCCATGTTTATCAGGAGCGCTTAAAATGAGCTTACAATGACAAAGTCCATCTGAGAGACTTTGAGGTTGGTGATCTTGTGCTGAAAGAGAACCAACAGAACTCAAATCTATCACCAGAAATGTGAGATAAATTTATGGCTAATTGGTTAGGTCCTTATATCATCTCTGAGAAGATTGGACCTGGGACATATCGCTTAACATCGTTGGAAGGGGTTGAAGAGCCTGAACCTCTCAACATCCTTCACCTTAAAGCATTTTATGCCTAAAACCATCAAAAGGCCCCAAAGGCATCTGTAAGCCCTTTGGTCATCCAGTAAAAGGCTCCAAAGGCATCTGTAAGCCCTTTGGTCAAATTAAAAAGCAATAAAATCTAAAAAAATTGGGAAAATATCAAAATTCAAAAATATTGCATTACATTTCATTTGCATCATTGCATTTCATTTGCATCATCACATTCTAGTTACCACATGCATTTCATATTGCATTGCATTTAGGCATATCCATCCATCGCACTTGCATTAGGATAGTTTGTGTTTACAATCTTACAAACGACACCACGTTTGTATTTCAATCATGCATCTTTGCACTATCATCTATCATCCATTCACCCTTGTGAGTAATTGTGTTTTTCAACACAACCCTTCTTGTTGCTATGAAGAATATACTAAGGTTTTTTGGTCATTCAACCATACTTAGTGGTCTTCTCAAGAGTTTGGTAGAAATCTTGCTTTACTTTTGTAGATGAGGTCTAGTTTGTATAGCCCTTAGCATATCAGAATCCTATCACTAATCAACAAACTAAACAATCCTAATAAGGACTAGGGGAAGATGAATGCTACAAAGCGGGACCAGGTATCCTAAGGTGAAAAGTTTATTCTTGCTTATCCCCCTATGTGGACGGTTCGAGAAATGTTGATAGTTGGCAAAAGGACAAGCTTGCCCCCTACCCGAATAAATCCCTTGCTTACAAATAAAGGAGCAAAATCCCAGAATGAATTCCCCAAGTGAAATTCCAAAGTTAAATCCTCAGAAATCAAATCAAATCAAGATCAAATTCAAAGTGAAATCCTATCAGTATCAAATCCCTTGCTCAAAGAAAAAAAGATATATATAAAAAGAAAAAGTACAAAATAAATAATGGTTTTTATCACTAAAATAGAAGTACAAAATAAATAGTGATTCTTATCACTTTACATGAGCAAGTATCCTAATAAATTAAAGAAAATAAGGGGGCGAGCTTGAATCCCTAGAATTGTCAGTACTATCGTACCTTACGCATGATGATATGTCTGATACATTAGCATTTCACTTTTGTGCAGACCAATGTTTGAATGTGGAAGAGCTAGCTTCAGGTGTCCTGTATCACCTAGTAGTCTAGTCCAACTAAAATCTAAACCTAGGATTGGATAGACATTTGAGGATCCCCAATCTTAGAAATGGGCTGAAAGAATCCCGCCTGACATCGGGGTATGCTTATGCCTTATCTAAATATACTCATTTGCACACACAGGGATAATGAATAGTTAGGGTCTATCCTAGCGAAAGCCTTATGTTTCAGAAGTCTAGTATGGTCAGTATACAACTTTTGATAAGTCAACTAGGGTGTTTGAGTTTCATGGAAAACCTCAAAAATTCCCAAATAGCAACAAACAATTTTCAATGCAATCATCAAAAATCAATTTCTTTTATGAGAGTTTGTTTATTAGAAATTATTTGTAATATAGGCTAGATACCGGATGGATGTCAGAAATGATATTTAAATGGCCACTGACTATGTTATACATATTATTTTAATTTACAAAAACTTATGAATAGAAACAATACATCATTGCATCTCACATATGGGTGCCCAATTTATCAATTTTCATAAAAAGATATAGCAATTACATCTCATGATTGTTATACATTCTGTGGTGTCATCCATTAGATTGTACAAACTCATATTGCATTCATACATTATGTTTTAAAAAATTAAAGCATACATGTCCATTTACAGTAAAATATCATCAAAGAAACAAAAATTATGCAATACATACATGGCATAGATTATGTCATAACAACATAAATTAAATGCATACAAGTATAGTAAATCAAACATGCATTTAAACATCATATATCGCATTCATATACATTCATCATAAGTAGTCCACCTACACATATATATCATTGCATTTAAAATCATACATTCATCATCTATCTAGTGCATGTCATCCATACATCACATCATATAGCATAAAATAAACATCACATCTAAACATTGCATCCATATGCATCTCATAAAACATAAAATAATAAAAATAATAAACTGCACATATAATGAGTCTCAATGTCAGATCATATATATATATATATATTGTGTGTGTATCAAAATAATAATAATAAGCAATACATCGACATGTGTCAAAAATACCCGTAGGCTACATCTGTGTAGGTCCTCGACCTTACACACAAAAATGGTACAATAGCATCTGTAATATCTGTACTAAGTAGCACCGCCTGTACCCCCAGCCTAAGAGGCTCCACCATCGCCTCCACCATCCCTGTGAGTCCTCCTAGAGCTGGCACCAGAGGTCCTCTCTGACCTATGAGATCTATGACTGGAGCTCACTGATGACTGCCCTATCTCTTGAGTGTGAGTCCTCTAAGACCCTGAAGCCATGGGCATCTCCAGAATCTCACCCTTGAGTAGTCCAATCGCTCCTCTCAAAGTAGAGATGTAGGTAGCACTCCATGCGCCATCATCGATGTGTTACTGCACCAGGGCTCGAAGTCTCCTAATCTCTGCTCCCTGATCCAACCCTACTACTCCCTATATCCTAACTTATCTAGAGCAGCTAGAGGTGCTAGAGAAACCTGTGATGATGAGGGATCTGCCCTCCCACCCTAGAGTGCACAATATGTCATCATAGCATCTACCTATGACTGTAGAAGGATGCACTACCCTATAACCTTTTGTATCTTTATATCTACTATAGTGATCCTAGCCTATAGAGTGGTCTTCTCCTCCTCATAGCTGCGCCACTAAGACTGCCCTACTATGAGTCGAGACTGGAGATCCCCCACCTTTACCTATAAAGTGGCAATGGTGGTGTCCCGATGTAAGAGTTATGTCTATAAAGAGCCTACCTGAGTCTATAGGCTAGCAACCTAGGCCCTGAGCTACCCAATCTCATTGTCAGGTGGTGCCTCACCCTCCTCGAGAGCGTCATCCTCCTCCTCAACTAGAGGTGCATCCTCTGCAGATACCTCACCCCATCCACCCTTAATCCTCTAATGGACTCGATGCTCATGAGGATCGACCTCCCTCTGCACCCTCTAGCATCATCAACTACCCTACCTAAGGGGCCCTCAAAGCCTCACCATACCCTGAGGGTCCACCAAGTGTCATAGTCAGGAGTGGTCCCTACATCTGTCAAACCTGACTCCTAAAAGTCATCATCCTCATCACCTAGTGGAGTCACCCTAGGCCATGTCAAGTCCCTCTCTAAAGTGAGGTGATGGTAGATAGTAGGTAGCTCTAGAATGTCCTACCTGATCCCAAACTATTGGGTGACACGGGAGAAGTAAAAGAACTCTTGTACCTCAGACTTGCATTCGAGGAGCCATCTATCTCTGCATGCTCGACATAGCCGATCATCAACCTCCATCCATGGAGGGTAGTCTAAGTAGGGGTGCTAGTCAATCTGATCTACCTATAGTGCTATGAACCATCCGATGTAGTGCGCTAGGTCCCCTATGTGAGACCTACTCTGGAAGCCCTCCTACTCTTGAGGCCAGCATACCGCATAGCACTGGTGCACCTCCTCAATGGTGCCAATCTCATGGGGTAGGCCAATGGGATGCTCGATCTTGATGTGCTGCCACCCCCAGATCTGAAGTAGTAAGCTGCAATCGATGCCAACTCTACTCCTCTAAGTAATCTGGTACAACTCATTATAGAGCTATGCTAGTAAGGCACTCCCCTAGGATAGGATCAGAGGATGATCAATAGGACTCGCTAGGACCTCCATCGTCCTAGCTAGGAGGTTCCATGGGAACCTCACTCTAGATGTGTTGGGTAGGATGATCTGCACAATCAGGTGCATGAAGATGATCGCTCGCTCAGTGAAAACCCATTGTCTGTACCAGTGCTCAATATGGACCCCTCCGTGGTCCGAGTGTTACTATGTTGCCTCGTTATGGTGGCCAAAAATATGATCAAATACTGCATCCTTTGCATCGATCGATGAAGATGTGATGGCCTCGCCATCTAGTGGGAGTCGAAAGATGCGGTAGACATCCTCCAAAGTGATGGTCATCTCACCTGTAGGTAGGTGAAAGGTATTGGTCCGTGCATCCCAGCATCGGGCCAATGTAGTCATATAGGCCTGATCGACCTTGATGGAGGGGAGGCATAAGACATAACCAAATCCTATAGCCCCAAACCATGCCTGATCCACCTGAGAAAGGGTGTCACATAGGTTGTGAAGGATCTCTGATTCCCTCACCCTAGCAGTCAGGGTCTGATAGAAAGTAGAATAATAAGGCAAAAATAAATAAAAATCAACCATAAACATCAAAAAACAAGCTTGAAAACATCAAACAAATTAAAAAATTCAAAACACCAAAAACAATGGAAAAACGCACTTTAAAAATAAAAAAATCAATTAAATCTGATAAAAAAAAAAAATTAAAAAATTTTGCTAAAGTTACGAACCATAGCTCAGACCCGCGGTCAAGGAGGCGGTCAAATTTTTGATCATTGGATTTTGAATCCCATCATGGTAATCACGACCCCCAATTTTCCAATTTGGGACCATGCCTGACAACCGCAACTAGGCAGGAAGACCTTTTCAGGTCATTTCCCATCCCTACATTCCCTAGAAAACAAAAAAAATAATAAAAAAAAAAAAACCCAAAAATAAATTAATTTTACCCTCCCCTTAAGCTAACCTAAGCTAAACCTAACTAGGGTGAGGTTCATTACCGATAGTTTAATGAGGTTCATTTAACCCATTAATTAGTGAGGTTAATTTTAAAACCGGTAAAATAAAAATGGTCGAGGGTTTTGTGTGCTTCTACCTTAGTCACACCGGCTCCTCCAGGTTGGGTTGCCATCGTTCTAGGTGGTAGTGAGGTCAAGTTTTCAGCAACACTTCACGTCAGAATTGTTGAATCACCTCTCAGAGCGCTCAGAATTTGCAAGCTATCAAACTGAAAATGATATCAAAAATGATAAGAATTTTTTAAATATTTCTTATTTTTTTCTTGACCATGGTTGACACCCATGGGCGCAGAACTAGGGTTTGTCGATCATGGATGTCAGTCGCGACTAGAAAATTTTGAAAACCTAGCTATTGTTACCAAGTGCGACTAGCAACCTACAATAAATGCTAAAAAATCCCATCATGAGGAGCTAAAAAATGATGAATTAAAAATACCCACCTGACCAAAATTGTAAAAAAATTCACAAAATAACAAAAAAATCAGATAAACTAAAAGCCAAATGTGCCTCGTATCTAGTAATTTACCCTATACACTTGGTGGTTGCAGCGACTTGCGCTCCATGCAATCCGAAAAGATGAGTAAATTACCATAAGGACATTTGGGGCAAATTCGTCATCGTTGAATTGATATGCTTCATTTCAATCCCTAAGAAGGCCCAGATGGCTGGACTGCTCCATGGGAATGAAGTAATCATATCACTTCTTCTATGACACTTTTAGTAGATCATCGAACAATATGATTCAACACATGCCTAATTGGAATTGCTATCATTTTGATTCCCTAAGAAGGCCATTAAGGCTAGACCGCTCCATGGGATAGAGATGTACAATTACTCTTAATAGTTGCAATCATAGCTGATTAGGCCTAATCAATTATCAAATGCTAAATCTTATTTTGTTCAAAGTCATTCATAGTGGTCAAGCGACTCGTCACTTCATTTAATTGTCCTACCCTCATCGACTCGTCACTTGAGGGGGTAGTCATAATATCATAATCATAATCAAAGTCAACAGAAGATCCCTTGATCGTAGATCTCTTGATCTTGTCAAAATTATGTTCATCTTACGAATCATTGCCAACGACTATCATAAGCTTACCCTTTGCTGGGGCAAAAAGCAAATATGATAGTTAAGTTAGTAGCTCTCCTCCTTTTGGATCTATATGGCATGGAAGCCTATAGTAGCCCTGAGCTACCTGATCACCGCTGGAGCTTGCCAAAGCTTTGCAAATTTAAGCCTTCCATCCAGTTGGAAGCAATGATTCTAGGATGCGCATCCTTTTGTTGGACCCTGAGCATCTAATGTTGATCAGACTAATGATCATCATCCAACCTATGACATCATTTTAGGAGGTCTATTTTTTCTCAACGTTGTTCGATCTCACAATGCATCTCAAAAGGGGCATCTGTAGACACCTAAAACACGTCATGTCGAGGTGACTACTCATATGGGACATGCTAGAAGACCATATGGAAGACCTTGGACAAATACCAAGGTATAGCAGTGGTTTTAACCACTCAATTAGGCAGTTTGGCCTAATCAGTGTTAACCACAGTTGACACCCATGGTTAGCAGTGTTGACCGCGCCTCAGAGCCATGGCTAGCATCAAAAATTAGTTGGCCTTTGACCGAGTCAAAGTTGGTTCCAAACGGCCAATTGGTTGCAGATCCGAGTGGTTTGGGGGTGGAATGATCGAGAAGCTTCCTTCCAACTGCTCTAACTACCCATTCTTGATCTTGGCTTCCTCATGAAGCTAGGACATAGCCCTCCAAGGTGCTATAAGAACCCCATCCAAAATGGGAGAGAGAGAGAGATGCATAGGCGAATTTGAGCAGTGAAGCCCTATCGAATTCAACACTCACCTAATTGCATTGTGACATTGCTTTCTTACCCTTAATTGAGAGATTGAAATGGCAATTCAAGCCATGGAGGTCCTAGGAGGTTAGGAGAGCCAAGAAATGTAATTACACCAATTTCACGTGCAATCAGAGCAATTCAACCACCAAATCTGTTAGAGGACACAGAGGCGACCCTTGACCATCAATTTGGCAAGAGGATTCAGAGATTTAGCCCTTGAATTGGAGGACAAGCACACTTCAAGCTCCATCGTGGTTGTCAACCATGGCTAATAGTGCTCACCATGCCACAGAGCCATGGTTAGGGTATCATCCCTGATTTCCTTGCTTTCTCACCGTAGGATTTGTTAATGGCATTAGATTAAGCATAATTTAGGTTTAATTGCATTATTAGAGATTTTTGACCGATAGAATTAGCTTGTTTAGTTGTCTTGCTTTCAATATTGTAACTAGGATACTAATGAATATTTTTCATGCTTCCATGCTTTCAAATTCATAATTAGGCCATTAGATAGATACATATGCTTTTCCTTTACATGTTTCATAGAATATTTTCATGTTTTGCATAGGTTTATTAGCTTTCTTGCACTTTCTTGATTATATGCTAATAACATCATCTTTTCATGCAATTTCCTCAAAAAGCCTCATCAAGAGAGGCATCCTTTATTACTGATGCTTCTTGTTGTTTATTGCACGTAGGACTAATAGGGTTTTGACATGCAAGGCAACAAATACCTCTAATCATGGAGAAGAAGGTCATCGACACCTTGGAGCAGTTCGTGTCATTCTAAAAGGCATTTGGAATGCACCTACCCTTGAGGGGGATTTCAAACTATTGTAATTATTGTATCAAATGGGTATCCCTAAGAGGGATGGATTTGTAACTTGACTTGATTCGAAATTAATAAAATATCTTTGTATTTTGTTTCTTTTCATTCTTGTCAATTTGTGTATGCCTATTTGCATCATTTTCAACAATTTCAATATTAGGTGTAAGCCTTTTTGGATGCTACAATTTTCTATCATATGATGACTGGCTCCTAAGTCAATGTACCACATGTTTTCATGTTTTGTATATTGGTTCCTGTTGGAGCAAATTTCACATTGTATGGTGTTCCTTTTCCCATTTGAAGAAGTAGAATTGAAGAAATGAGATAGGACTTTCTTTGTAGTCTACCTTATGACTCCCTTTATTAGGATATATGATTCCTGATTGAAGTATATAAGCTTGATTTTGATGAAACCTTTATCAATCCTTAGGTTTGTAGGCTTCCTTATGTCTCCCTAGTAATGAGAGTATATACACCTAATGGAATTTTTAGGTTTTGTAAAAAGCTTATATTTTCCCAATGGATTTGCAACTTGATAATCTATGATAAATGTTGATATTACCAAGTTTTGTAGAATCCCTTATGACTCCCTAGTGATTTTGGGATATAATATAGTGCTCTTGTAAAAAGTAGTTCAATTTTTGGTTGATTTTGTAAAGTTTTGTAAATATAAAAAATCAACTTTTATTATCCCTTATTGCTCCTATTGAACTAAGCACTTTTCCAATTTTGAAGAGGTTTTAATGTTGGATTTCTTTTGTCCCTTTTATGAAATTTTGAGACAAGAATATTATAAATTTCCAACCTTAGCAAAAAGCCTTAATAACCTCTTTTAATATCCCTTTAGGATTTAATTGTAGTGTATCTAATTTCCAATAAATTAATTTGATGTAGTAACCCTTATAACTCCCAAATTTTGGAAAAATTAGACCACAATAATATTTGCAAATATTTTTAAAAATAATTTCCAGTAGAAATCCTTATTGCTCCTATGTTTAATATTGCAAATATTATATTGATTTGATAAATTATTCCCTTTGAGATATGGCTTTCAATATGGTTAAATTCCTCTAAGTTTAACCTTATAACTCCCAAGAAATGAAAGCACATTAAAGTGGGAATAAACCTTACCTTATATCATCCAATAATTGGCGCTGATTTTTGTTGTGCAAGGGCTGCAATATTGATGTTGTTGCTTTGGTTGTTCCCTCCAATAGAATTGCTTGGAACCTTCATGGGATTTGATGTTCCAAATATGGTACCTTTAGTCTCTACCTTTGACCTTCCTTGACTAGAGCATTGAAGGCTCTTCCACCTTGCTTCCATGCTATTGCTCGATCCTATGCGCATAGAACCCGAACGTAAATTCTTGTTGAATGCTTGGTCGTTGATGCTCTTAAAATGGAGGAGAATATTGTGTTGAGTGCCAAGTGGCACGTCCATTTTCTTCTTGAGCGCTTGAGGAGTAGAAGGTGCTAGAAAACACTCATTTCTCCCTTTGAGTAACGTATGGACATTACATTCTTCAATGGAGCGCTTGGCTTCTCTTCGAACAAGTGTTTCTCATATACTCATTGCACCAACCTGTAGCTTGTAACTCCTTTGATGATGAAGATGAGTGCTCATATGAGGAGCGTTAGGGTATTGCCTCAAGTGATAAATATCACTTCCTCCTTGTGCATGGACGTCTTCTCTAACGCTTCTTCAATGTATCCTTTGGAGGTTCTTTAAACCCTGTAAAATTCCTAGCTCCTCTTTCATTCAATAGCACTTGCTTGTGGGTTGTTTCCAGTTGGGTTGAGGAGCGATGATTTGGAGGCTTGAGCACCGATTTTGAGCAATGAGGATGTGGAGTTTGAAACACTCCAATGGTGCTTTAATATTCTTCTTTTCTCACCTATTATACATCCTCCTTTTGTAGATAATATTGCTCTTGAATATAACATTGTTTCTCCCTTTGTTTTGCATCTTGTCTTTTGTAGGTTCGATCATCCAAGATGAGGGGAGTATGAGCCCTTAGAGTGGATCCTTTTTCTATGCTTGGAAAGATGCTAGCATTCAACCACCTTTGGCTAGTTTTTCTAGTGGATGTTGTGCCTTTGAGACACCTTCAAATCTACCTTATTTTCTTGTATAAACCATATTAGGATAGTGCAATGCAATGTAATATATTTATGTATAAAATAGCCTTTATTGCACCTTCTTTTGCACTCCTTTTTTCAGGTCTGAATTTCTGGTTTTGTGGTAGAATTTTGAATGCAATGTAGGGGTTTCGAGGTTGTCTCTTTGATTAGACACCTTCCCCTTTTTTCTTGGATATTTTACAAATGAACCCAAGCTTGTAACCACTTGATAGAAGCTCTCTTTTTGCTATATTTTTTTGCACTATTTCTTTGTAGAGACCTTATTGTGCTTTGAATTTGAGACTCACCAAGTCTCGATTTGAGGCTTCCTTTGCTGATATTTGGTGGCTACTTTCTTCTCCAACGCTTGGAGGATTGAGCTGATTTGGTGGCTTCTCTTGGCCACTAAATGTTGCATATTTCTATGCACTAATAGTGTCTTTAGACACTTTGTCAAATTTTGATTTTGTGCCTTTCTCAAGAACACAAACAATAATATTTTGAGAGCAATAGAATAGTGCAAATGAATCTAATAATATTTCACTTTTAATGCACTAAAAATTTCACCTTATCACTCCAATTAACTCTCAAAATTAATGCACTTAATCAATTTACTACAACTAATCAAGAATAATCTAAAATGAATCTTCAGGAATTATTTTACAATTTCCTTACAAACAAAGTTGTAGGGACTAGTCTTCTTTTGCTTTCCAAAGTAGATGATAGGTAGTTGATAGATAGTTGTAATGCAGAAATCTAATCAAATCCTAATGTGCAAATGAACCTCAAAAGGAATTGTTCTCTTTTTGCACTTTTTGAAGACTGTAATCCAATGTTTCTTATTGCAACTTTAATCCAAATTAAGGTGCTTTAATAAATATGATAAGTAATCCAATTAATGAATCTACTTGCACCAATAGTTGCATACCTTTTTGAAATATTTTTTAGCTCTTATTCCACTTCTGTGGAGGATGTAGATCTTGCTACTTTTTATAGACTATCCTAAACAACTCCTTCTTCACCAAAATATGGTCTCAAACTTTCTTTCACGAGCTTGGGATTTGGTGGCTTGTTCTCCTCTTGTAGTCTCCTCCTTTTGTTGTAGATTTGAAGAAGTATTTGTCTCTGAAATGGTGCCTTCTTGCTGTGAGAGGTAATCTTCAAATATCTTGGATTTTGTGGGCTTCTCCTATCTTCAAGTCTTCTTGTCAAATTCTGACTTCAAGTAGGATCTTCTTCTCAAGATTCTGAATATCTTGAGGTCTTCACTAGATTCTTCTTCTAGGATTTGGCACTCCTTGCCAAATTCTTCTTCTCTTGGGCTTGTTGTCAGATGGCGATAATTGTCCCAAGTCCTTCACTATCAAGGGCTTCTCCTTGGTAGTGGATTTCTCCAATGAGTTATTCTTTGATGATTTCTTTAGTAAGGCTCTCCAAGCCTTTTACTAGATGCTCATTGAGACCTCCCCAAGGTCTTTGATCTTGCAACTTCTTCTGGTCTTCCTTGAGACCTTTTCTTCAACCTTCTACTCCTGGAAGTGTTGGTGGTGAGATATTCCTCTGGATATTTGATTCTGCTACTTCTAGATTCGAGCAGGACTCTCCTAGTACTTCTTCTTCCAAGACTAGAAGTTCTTCAATGAGATCTCCTCCTGATCTCTTTGCCTTTAGTTTTGCTTTAGGTGCTGGATTGATTCTAAAGAAGATACTCTTCCTAACTTTCTTGTAGAAAGTTTCCCAACTCACTGAATCTCCTTTCCCTGCAACAAAGTATTAGTACTAAAATCTTAATCTCCTTTTGAATTAGATACTCACTTTTGGAGTCTTCTTTAGGATCAAGGCTTTTGTGGCCTTTTTTTAATATCAAGGATTTTGTGGCCTTTTCTTAAATATCAAGTTTTCTATGGCTTTCAATATCAAGGATTCGATTCAATTCAAGGCTTTTGTGGCCTTTTATTCAATATCAAAGCTTTTATGGCCTTTTCAATATCAAGGCTTATGTGGCCTTTTCTTCAATATCAAGGCTTCTATGGCCTTTTTAAATATCAAGGCTTATATGGCCTTTTCTTCAATATCAAGGCTTCTATGGCCTTTTTCAATATCAAGGCTTCTATGGCTTTTTCTTCAATGTTAAGTCTTCTATGGAATTTTTTAGGATCAAAGCTGCTATAGTATTTTATTTTGGATCAAGGTATTTTCTTCTAGGATCAAGGCTACTATGGCCTTTTCTTCTTGATCAAGGCTACTATGGCATTTTATTCTTATGTGAAGTTCTCAATTTAGTAATGGAGATCTCCAGTCTCCTAACTTCACCACAACTCTTCTCTAGAAGTCTTCTTTCGTAGTATTCTTTTCTTGCACAAGGAACTAATATCTGCACTATGAAGACATGTTGACCTTTGGGAAACGAAGTTGAAGTCTCCTAGCTTTCTATTGTAGGAGTCCCAATATTCTGAGAATTAGTTTTCTACAACAAAAGAAACTTTGGGCAATAGTTAAGAAATTCTAGATATCCTGAATTATCTTCACTAGTTGATTTATCAATCTAGTGGATTGAATGTTGAGTCCTAGTCTTCACGAGTTTTTTTCCTACAACTATGTGGAAATACTCTAGCCAAATGCAATCTCAGTATTTCTGGAACTGAGATTTCTTTTAGTCCTCACTTGTGGCTCTCCCTAATTCTACCACCTAGATTCTTCTAAGAGTTTTTGTCAGTGATTGGTCCAGTAGCGCATCAGGTTGATAAAAAACTCAGACTCAATGATGATGGTGGTTTTCCTATGGCTAGATCTATCGTAGCTCTGATACCATTGTTAGATTTTGATACAATATGCAATGGGAGATAACAATCACAAGATGCAAAAATAATATGAAAGAAAGTAAATCTACGAGATGATTGAAATATGCTATTGTAGACACCAAAATCTAGCCACTTGTCATCCATCCATGCCTTTCAATCACCATCGTACATTATTTATATATGTATATATGTATTTTTTAATATATTTAGATATTAATATTTTATATATTATATTTATATATTTAATATATGAATTAGTCCTAGCCTTCCACAATGTTTTAATCTCAGCCATCCATCCACCTTAATCTGTGCCACTTACCCAGATTTGATCTCCACCCTCCCTCATGTTTTAATCTCGACCACTCAATTTGTGTTGTTGAAACTATAACATGTCTAAGGTAAGATTATAAAAGAGGAGTCATTTTGATGACTCAGACGCCTAGAATCCCTAAGTACTCTTTGAATCTAAAGCACCCTTAGCAGTCCAAAAACCTTAAGTGTCCTTAAGATATTTTTTAAGTCCAAGCACTAGCCCTTTCATTTTCATCCTCACCCTCATCATCGTCATTTGCAGCCCTCCGCTTCTACCACCGCCCTTCCTGTGTGAACCAAATCTGGTTCTGTGCCTCTCTCATCAATATGAATGCCCTCCTGAGACATTCAAGCATCCTCCCAATCCAGATGAGCACTCACTAGAGCCAAATGAGCACTCACGAGTATTTCACACACCAGATATGCAACCCTATAGCCCTCATGTGTTGTTAGGGCATCTTCACAACTATCACTAACATCATTTACGTAAGAAAAAAAATAGGAAGTTAGCATTGTTGACAAGGTAATAATTTTGTGCATTTATTTTCATATTCTTATGCTTTTATTTATAGTTTTAGTGTAGTATCTAGGGTTAGTGATTTTATTCTAAGGGTCTCACGCAATGGAGCCCTCATAGTTATTACTAATATTTGTTACTGCTTGTTGTGGTCGATATAGGAATCATACATTTGACAGTTGTTGAAGCTAGGGTGGCCCTATATAGGATACACAAGCCCACTTGCAACCTTATTGGGATTGAAGACAAGCGTAAAGACACCAACCATTATTTTCAACTAGGGTTTCAGAGAACCCTAGTCTCTGTAATTTTGTATCAATATAAGCATTGTAAAACCCCACATTTAGGGCATATTGATTATAATATTTGATATTTTCCCATAATAATAAAGAGTTTTATCTGATTTGTGCAATCTCTGTGTATTACTTTTCTTATTGTTATTTTGTATCATTATTGTATTGGTGTTGCTTGATTTCTGATTCATAACTATAAATAGAAATGACATAAATGAATGCAATGTAGCTATGGAGGAAATGGACACTCCATGAATAATGCTATCAGAATACATTACACTCATCACCAATATGGGAAACCATATATATGCTATGATCTGTTATGCTATGCTTTCATATGTTATGCTTTTCTATTACAATGAGGTTTTTATATAGAAAGATAAATTCCTTGGCCAACACTCTACCTAGTTGTGCAAGGGACAACTTGCACATATGATGAGGCAAGAAATTGCCTCATTTTTGACATCAAGAACAATTACATATAACCTAATGTGATGTTATTTTATGTTAATTATTTGGTTTAAGTTTATTATTTACTAATGTTTACATGTTTAAATGTATAGAGCATTGTACCCTATTTTTGACTATTTTTCTGCATTCTTGTGACTGTTTTGCATAAATAAGTAGTGAAGATGCATCATAAAAATTATAGCTAATGTAGAGTGCTATTGTTTACAAATATATCATTTTTTTTGAATATTTTTCCCACCTCACAAACGGTTTAGAAGGATATTAACACCAATTTTCCAATTCTACTAGAAAACTAGAACAGTGCAGGCACAATCCATACAAATTCCAACCACTTAAAATTATAAAAGATGACCTAGAATTTGTCAACACAAACAAGAAGTGATGATTGGAAATGGTTGAGGAAGAATACGAAAGGTGTCCTAACCACTTGGAATAACATTTTCAAGCATTTTGGTTGCAGTTGTGCATGAATCATATTTCTACTGACTGATATTTCGAAGATCTCTGGAATAATAGGGGAGATAGTATGTTTCAGCCCAAACAAATATATGTGTATTAGACATTTTACAGGTAGTACCAACTCACTTCCACCATTCTTTGGGCACCAAAGAGCTAATTGATGGCTACTGCAATAAATCTATCTTAAATTAGACTAAGTCTGTTGCAGTTTAGGAAATGAATCACTAGAAAACAATAAGGTAGTTGAAGACGTAAATGAGGCATATTGTAATAACTAGTATAAATAATTAATCTCCCTCATTGGTTGAGCTAATAGGAGTTGACTTAGTGAAAAGTAGCCAATAGCATAGAGGACGTTGAAAAGTGTTTCTTGTAACCGTTCAGTATGACTTAACAGTCAAATAAAGTGCAACATTTTCTTATACCTTTCCTATGATTTGAGTGAGTGTTTTAAGTAGTTAAGAAGTATTTTATTCTAGATCAGAAAGAAAAATCCACTTTCAGACCTGAAGGAAGGAATATTTATAATAGGTTTTTCTGATATTTTTGTTGCAACATTTTTACCAGAATTCTTGTTTACTATTGTTGTTGATTAAACTAACCCCTATTTTAGCTCATGTGATGTTTTTATGCTTTCAAGTGATATTTTTATGAGAGTGTATTTGGTCAGTTGAAATTAGTTATAGATTTGAATTCCTCTATTTTTGCAAATTGTTAAATTTTAGCTATTTTATTTCTTGTCAGTTACTGTAGTAGAAATTTGACAACCTTCTGCAGTAGTGGACTAACATTTATGTGCAAATTTCTTTCAGCATGAATTAGACAAGAATATTTTCATTTCAAGTATATTTTCCATTTAGTTATTTAAATTTTGTAAATGTAATATAGGTTCCAATTCAGCAAGATTTCCATTATGTAATTTTATTTCCTACAACTGTAATTACCTTTCAATTTCAAGTCTTGGAAGAAGTATTCAATTCTTGAAATTAAATTAGTTTCAATTCATACACATTAGGATTAAAGTAACCTCAACAAAACTACCAACAACATTAGTTTTACTAATAAAGCCTATTATTTGAATGAACTGATCTACAATCTACTTGACACTTCTATTGTATATAGCCTTGGACACCGCCCTGGATTTGACAAACATAAAATTAAATAATGATAATAATAACACTCATCATTATTGGTGTTGTTGTTGAGGACTAGGTGTTGTTAGAATAGGAAAGCAGTCCAATAATTGTTAGTGTGCTAGGCTTTGAAATTTAGAGTGAAATATGAATGTAATAATTGACATAAGTAACAATTATTGATAAGTTGCATTTTAGTCAATTTAGAAAAAAAACATGAATGAATAGGTTAAAGGATAAAAAAATAAGATTTATCAAAACCCATTTTCCTACCACAGGAAGGTGATCTTCATGCTCAGGAGGTGAATTACCTATGTTTGAAATTCCTGATAGACTTAAACAAGAACCATCATCTTCATCATCAGGAAGTGTAGGATCTCTTGAACAAGAAAATTTAGAGAAACCATCTGCTAGTACTCCTCCACCTACTCCTTTTGAATCCATACCATCGGGGTAATTTAGAATATATACACTAGGGTTTGGAACAATATTATGGCATATTTGCAAGAAAACCTAGATAGGGAAAGTAATATCCATAATCGAGTGAATAATCCTCCTCCTTCTATGTCTTTCGAATACCCCATTCGATTAAATACTACACAAAATTCTCCCATGAAAAAAATCTCACCTTTAGTACTTCCAACAGTTAAGGAGGTTGTATCTGAAGATCCTGATCAATTCTTGTTTGAATTTAAGGTTGTGTGTCAAACATATGATTACATAAAAAACAACTAGAAGCTTAAAGTATTCCCTTCTACACTCAAAGATGCAGCTCTATGATGGTTTATGAGTCTAGAACCAGAATCTATTCAAAATTGAAAATAAATGGAGAGTGAATTCCTGGATAAATACCAAGAATATTTTTAGGTGAGAAATAGAAAATATGAATTGTTCCGAATTAAACAAGAAGAGGATGAGACCTTAGAGGATTATCTTTATAGGTTTACCTTTATTCAAAGAATATGTGGATATGTAGAGCTAGAAATGTGTAAGGCTATATTTTTGAGAGGATTACAAGATGATTCCAGGGAAGTATTAGACTTAATGGTTAAAGGGGATGTAAATACCTTTAACATTAATGAAATTTTGGACTTATGCAGAAATTACTCCCGCAGTAGGCAAATACGACAAAATATAAGTACTAATGGCAATGATGTGAAAGATATAATGGAAGAATTTGCAAACTTGAAAACTGACATTCTTGTGCATTTAAATACAAATTTAGAGAAAATAAATACAAAATAAAATTCTACAGAGCACCTAGCTATTTACTGCCCAAAATGCATAATTAAGCATGCTTTGCAAGACTATCCCTTGAACAAAACTTCCATTTCAGCTATTTGTAGCATATTTTCAAAGGAACACATTACTAATAAATACCATCTGCTTCCACAACTTAGAAATATTTTGGAAACACAAACTAAAGAACTCAATTTTATTAGGTAGAAATAGGGGGGAAATTTTTTACAATATCAAAATGCCCCTTGTTTTCCCAAAAATTGAGGATAAAATCCCTAGAATATGCCATGGGGTTATTCAGAACCATCCCAACAATATTGGAATCACCCTCATTGGACATATCCTCAAGATTAGTCACAATATGGATGGAGTAATCCATAATAGAATCAAGTCAATCCACCTTGTATGGAAAATCAGTCTTATGGATAAAGATAGGGACAACAATATCTATATTATTAGGGGTAGCGAAGGTATCAAGGACAAACTCAAAACTTGCTACCTCCTCCTATCCAAAATTTCCAAGGAAGATACCAATACCAACATTAACAACAAAAACCAAAGCAGGTCAAAAAACCTACCCTTCTAGTCCAACCTGTGGCAAACCCAAATAATACAAGGTAGGTAGCTCATGTCTATGTAGTTGAATTTGATGAGAATATTGTAGTTAATGTTCTTGAATGTAGTAACATAAAATTGTGCTAAGGAAAAACATTACCTGAGTCTGTTCCACCCACCATTGAAGAAATCAAAATTGATGAAACACAAGAACCTTCTAATTCCGAACAACTGAAATTAACCTTGGAAAAAGAAGAAGAAAAAATAGAAAAGTTGCACATAGAAAATATACCTTCTTCAGAGACAGTACCATATCCTGAGAGGTTTAAAAATTATGAAAATATCTCTAAACTAAATTTGGTTAAAGAACTTAAAAGGTTGACAATTTCACTTACTTTTTTGCAATAAATTGAGGATGTGCCTTTGATCAACAAAACTATTATGTATAGAAAAACCAGGCAAAAAAAAGAAATCTTTTCCAAAAACTATGCAAGTAGAAGGAAAATTGGTTGACCTACTATTTGGGAAGCTTGTCCCACCAAAGTATAGTGATCTAGGGAGTCTAGTTTTCATCATCACTATTGTATCAATGCAAATTTCTAATATATTGGTTGATTTAGGAGCAACAATTAATGTCATGACCAAAAAACAATGTAAAAATTACAGCTAAATAATTTGAAACCTGCATCTACAGTTCTAGAAATGGCTAACAAGTCAATTGTAAAAATAGAAGGTATTATAAAAGATATCCCCATAAAAGTCTCTTCTTGGGAGTATCCTATAGATTTTCTAGTATTGTAGCCTAGAAATTCAGCAAATGGCTACCCCATTATTTTAGGAAGACCTTGGCTTGCTAATGCATCCACCTTCATAGATTGTACATCAGGGGAGATGAAAATCTATAATGGCATTGATCTAAAAAATATTTATATTTACCCTCTTGCAAAGCCTTCAAACAAATTTTTAGGCCAATTGTGATTTCCTGATTCTTATGATGAGCAAGAAGAAACCATTTCCACACTAGCTACTTTAGTAGTGAAAGAACACAGCAGAGATAGACCCATAAAAAAAAGATATTTTTGAGGATGAAATTGTAGACACCTAAAACGCGTCATGTCGAGGTGACTACTCATATGGGACATGCTAGAAGACCATATGGAAGACCTTGGATAGATTCCAAGGTATAGCAGTGGTTTTTACCACTCATTTGGGCACCTTTGCCTAGTCAGTGCTAGCCGCTGCTGACACCCATGGTTAGCAGAGCTGACCACGCTTGTCAGCCATGGTCAGGCCTCAAAGTCAGTTGGCCTTTGACCAATTCAAAGTTGGTTCAAATGGCCAATTGGTTGCGGATTGGAGCGGTTTGAGTGAGGAAGGTTCTGGATCCTTCCATCCAACAAGCTCAACTACCCAATATTGTTCTTGGCTTCCTCATGAAGCCACCCCTAGCCCTTGGAAAATGCTATAAAACCCCCCTCCAAATGGGAGAAAGATATAGATGAATCTCGAGTTGAAATGCAGTGAAGCCCTATCGAATTGCATACTCACTTACATGCATTGAGAGGAACACTTTTGCTGCCCAATTGGAGATCACATGCCATGGAGGTCCTAGGAGGCTAGGAGATTCAAGAAACATGAATTCATGCAATCCATGCACCAACTGAGCAATTCAACCACCAAATATGTCAGAGGACACAGTGGTGACCCTTGATCATCAATTCCTCAAGGAGAATTGAATATTGGACACCAAATTAGGAGGGCAAGAACATTTCAAGCTCAGCCATGGCTATCAGCCATGGTGGACAGTGCTCACCATGCATCAGACCCATGGTCAGGTTGTCATCTTCAATTTCCTTATTTTCTAGTTGTAGGATTTGTTTAATTGCATTAGATTAGACATATATCATGTTAATTTGCTTTAGTAGAGACTTTGACCGGTGCAATTAGAGTTTTTAGTCATTTTCCTTCACTTTTGCAATTATGGCACTAATGGTTCTTTTCATGCTTCCATGCTTTCAATTTCGTAATTAATTCAATAGATAGCTAGATCTACTTTTGCTTATATGTTTGTAGCAATATTTTTAGGTTTAATATAAGTTTAGTATGTTTCTTGCACTTTCTTGATTTCATGCTAGTTATACTACCTTTTATGCAAATACCTCCTAAAAGCCTCATCAAGAGAGGCCTCCTTTGTTGCTAATTGCTTCTTGTTGTTTATTGCATGTAGGACTAACAGGGTTTTGAGATGCAAGGCAGCAAATGCCTCTAATCATGGAGAAGAAGGTCATCGACACCTTGGAGCAGTTCGTGTCCATTTAGAAAGTTTACGTATTGCACCTACCCCATTGGGGCTTTCAAATTGTGTTAATTGTATCAACATTTGGGTGACCCTAAGAGGGGCATGATTGTAACCGAGATTTGATTCAAGATTAATAAAAGAAACATTCACTTTCTTGTCATATGCAATCTTGTCTTTCATTTCTTGCTTTAATGATTGATTTCAATTAATGTATTAGTTAGGTGTATGCTTTTTAGATTGGTACAGAAGGCGATCATGATGGAACCTCCATATTTCATGCCACTGAATCACTAACCTCTATGATTTTTTTATGATAGGTGCTCACCATGGTTGATAGCCATGGTCAAAAGTTGTCATCATGGTTGACACCCATGGGTAATAGTGGTCACCGCATTACAGAGATACGGTCAGAATCTGACAAACCAGACAGTAGAGGAGTAAAGCTCAATCAGATGTGGACCTGAGGTAGGTGCCACTATCACCTTCTATTTCTATTTTTACTCTCTATAAATTTCTAGAATGCAAAAATGTTAGACTAATTAGGGAAGACAACAAAATTAGAAATATGCATATGAGTCCTTAGGTCTTTCTCTTTTTAGGTCTTTACTAGGTGCTGCTAGGAACAACGGACCTCTGAGTGCAGTCCGCCCTAGTCTCCAGTGTTCTAGAACCTCTTTTATGCTCTGTTTGCTTGCTTGAGGCCCGATCAGTGGCCATACCATCATTAGTATGCATTGTCAAAATATCATGTAAAACTAATCATGCATGCTTTCTTAATTTGAAATGTTCCTTTTTCTGCATTGCATATAGAAAAGAATCATTTGAATGTTGTATTATGCATCTTTCTTTCATGCAAATTAAAAGGAACCACACACACCATGATTCACATTGTAAACGCTAGTGAGTTGGAAGTCACATCCAACCACTAGTAGGGTTTCAATGATGGTGGCAGTGATTTCCATCCATTGGCCCAACTCCCATGTACCTTATGTTCTAGACCAATACCGGACCCAAGAACCATTCGTAGCCCAGAAAATTTGCATGTACTTCTCTTCGAAGGGTATAACATTGACTGGGTGAGATTGGGTGAGGGTCTAGTAGGACCTATGCTCCCTGCCCGAGTGTGGACCTCATCACCACATTTTAGGGGGATTACATGACCTGGAGTTCATAGCTAGGTTGTCGAGCTACGAGTATACAGGTGAAAGCCCTTTAACAATTGAGAAAATCATCAACATATTGCAAACATGACAAGAGTTACTTTACTGATACAACACATTTGCAAAACACATCAAACAATTTAGGGCTCATTTTAAAACTTTAAAAAGAGATAATCATCATTGTATTCTTTGCGTGTTAATAAAAGTTAAATCTAGACATAGGATACACAATGGTGCAAACACGGAGGGGTCGATCTGGGCATAGACCCGAGATCGAAGCCCAAGCTCCACCTAATGCACAACATGATGTAGAACACCCTCAATCACAGAATCCTCCTAGACATCATTCAATGAGTATTAGAGGGGATAATTCTACATGAGGGGATTCCATTGAGAATACCCCGATTAGAGGAAGTACTAGACACTCCTCTAGACATAGATCAGAGCATGGGACTTCCCAGCATGGGGGTTCTGCACATGGTAGCATTTACCATGACCGCATTCCTCATGCATCCATGGGTTCTGCTAAAGAATATGTCATTGAGGGATCCATATTGGTACCCCTTTGACCTATAGCTAAGGGAGGCTCATGACCTCCACCATCCGAGTATAGACAGGCTCGAGATCCACCCATTCAGGGGCAAGTAGATGGGACCACTTTCGAGCATAGGCCCATGCAGACTCCCTATAGGGGTGAACCTTGTAAGTTCACCATAGATATATCAAAAGTGGGAGCTAATGGTATGCCACCTCATGAGCCTTGGCATAGTAGACAGTTAGATGGTCTAGATAGAGTCCTAGGGCAGCTAGGATATAAGCCTACGCCTGCACCCTCTCGACCTACGAGTGAGTGTAGCGAAAGCACCATTAGGACCACCCGAGAACCTGGAGAGTGCTCCAAGTATTCTCGTGACATACGTGCTCCTGCATCTCATGTAGGCATAGAGTATAGGAGATAGCCTGACATGAATGTCATATTTATAGACAAAGGCAAGAGTGTGGCAAATCAGTCCATTGGGGGACATACCCATAAAGTCGCTCGAATAGAGCGCACACACCAGAGGCCTCAAATGGTCGATCATGTTGATAGATCTCATAGACTGGTGTCAGAACAGAGATGGTAGATTCTCCAAGACCAATTGGAGGATGTTCATGCAGAGAAAGAGCACCTCAAAAATGAGAACTCTCAGAGGTAGAGGTTCATAAGACAAAAATTATATGAATAGTGCATGCATGAACAATGCATCCTTGATCAGAAGGAGCATGTTGAGAGAGAGGATCGATTGGCTAGCATTGGTTTACCTCCTCGTAGTGAGACCAGGGAGCGTGTCGATAGATGAGTGGCTTCACAGCCCGAGTTATACCCTGAGTACATAGACACACATACTCGTCATACGACTCAGCATAGAGATCGGTGTCCAGCATCCGAACAACGTGAGCATAGGTAGTATGAGGAAGAAGTGGGAGAGGAATTAGAACAAGAATATCCAAAAATCTCCCAATTCGAGGAGGAGGACGAGCCTAGTCCACCACCTCGATAGAGGAAGAATCTACCTTCGAAGGTGCCTCCAAGGCAATCTCGAGAAGAGGAGTTCCTTTCTTCATAGGCCTATAAGGCCTTAGAAGAGAAGGTCCAAGCCATAGAGAAGCAAGGAATGACTTATCAAAAGCCTACCTTGAACAAAATCCATAATGAACCTCTATGCACATCAGTGCCTATTCTGGCCTATCTTGAGCATTTCAAGATGCCTAGACTGGAAAAGTTTCAAGGAGAGGAAGATGCACAGGAGCATGTAACGAGTTTTCTAGATATGTGCTTTCATATTGAGAGCAATGATGCTTTGCTCCTGCGCACCTTCATTATGACCCTCTCAGGCCCAGCTCGGGAGTGGTTCAACCAATTAAAGAGGCACAACATCACTAGTTTCAAACAACTAGCCGATGCATTTCTTGAACGCTTCTCCTTCGACATCAAGAAAAAGGTAAACTTATCCGACCTGGCTACTTTAATGCAACATGACGATGAGCCAGTGATGGATTATGGAAAATGATGGAGGAAAATGATGGCAAAGCTGCCATTCTCCATCCCATCCTCTGAATTAACTTGAATGTTCATGAAGAGTTGTGCCAAGCACATTTTATTGTTGCTATAGTTGTAGCAGTACCAGACATTCGAAGAGGCTTTGGTGCAAGCCAAGGTGATAGAGGACATCAAGTTATAGGAGGGTAACTTGAAGCTCAGAAATAAGAAGGAGTGGAACAAGAAAAGCACTAAGAGACAATAGGCCAAGCTGGCCCATGTTAATCAGGTGGTGTTGAACCTTCAAAAAGGGGATAAGGGGCAACAACAATGAAACTATCAAGCCCAACCTCCTCCTGCGCAATATGAGCAGTGCAACAATAATCAAAGGGGTAAAAATAAGGAACAACGCCCACCTCATGTATTCACTCAGTTATCGGAGTCGTTGGCTTTGATTTTTCATCAGCTATGCGAGGCGAAGGCTATACACTTACCCGAGGTCAAGTTAATGGACCCTAATCAGCCTAAGCCTAAGGGCTACAAGGATGATCAATATTGCATCTTTCATCGATCGAAAGGCCATGACATTGAGGTATGTTGGTCTTTCAAACATCTTGTGCAAAATATGATCGAAAGAGGTACGCTTCTTGTTGACAACCCACAAGCACCTGACAATAAAAATATGGGGATTTACAAAAATCCTCTACCAAATCATGAGGCACCAAGGAATAATGTTGGCCAAGTCAACCAAGTACGCATCGAACCACCAACCCATGGGTTCATCGGAATGGTCAATGTTGTCACAAGACATGCGAGGTATGAACGACCAAATCAACCTCCAACGCCCATTAGAGTCCAAGTTGCACCTCCTCCAAGGCCAGCCCAACATGTGCCAGGCCCACCAACTAGACCGATGGTGACAATCAGGAGTAGGTTGGTCCAAAACCTACAGATGACTCCAATGAAGTTGTCAATTTATGAGCTGATTCAGCAGTCTCCCAAGCATAGGGAGATGCTTATGGACATCCTAAGGTCCATAGAAGTGCAGCCTCAGGATCCTAAAGTGTTTACACACTTCGTGGGGCATGTGCAATAGTGTCAAGAACCGGTCATACAATTTCATGATCATGAAGTCAAGATGGTTTCCACTGTTATAGCAGACCCACCACTGCATATTATTGCATGTGTGAATCACAAACCATTCAAGTAGGTTTTTATTGACATGGGGTCATCAATCAATATCATAACTACCAAGGCGTTAACTCACTTGAAGTTTCCCAAGATGCATATCATCCCTTCTACCTTCACGTTGAGAGCTTTCAATGATGCATTATGCTCAATGGTCGGTACTATAGTTTTACCTATCCAGGTAGGACTGAAGACCATCCCGGTGATGTGTCATGTAATCGAAGGTGCTATGCAATATAACATACTTCTAGGGAGGCCTTGGATCAGAGAAATGCATTGCATCCCTTCTATTCTACATCAATGTATCAAATACGTTCATGAGGGACAGGTTCACGTGGTGCCTTCAGATGAAGAACCCTTTAAATACGTGAATCTAGCAGATTTGTCGAGGGAATTCATGCTCCCCTCAATGCACCTGGATGTGCGGCCAATATCACCGATCAAAGATCCAGGAGGTAAAATCAAAGAAGTGTGTGCTAAACCTACAACGTCCGCATCTCAATGATCGGAGCACACGACAACTGCTTCTACTAGACCATCTGCATCTATGATGCATCGGGATGATAGGAAGTTGAAAGCAAATATGGGTGAAAAAGAGATAAAGCAAATGCCCAAGCCAGTTATCATTGAAGCCCCTACTCCCATGGAAGTAGAGGAAATTCAAGGAGAAGTCGAAGAGGCACCTCAACCTGCTTCACCTGCATCTTCAGCAGGGTCATCTGCACCACAGGTGACCATCCATTTGGTTAATCCTAGATTAGGGGAATATATCATGCAGAATGTGATGTTCACACCGATTATCAAGACTACATAGGACATGGGCCGACCATGAGCCCATCACCTTCCCGTAGGGATGGTGGAACCATTAGGGGTGCCACCTAACCAAACCAACTTCATCTATGGAGGGCTAGACCAGCTTGCATCTCCCACACCCATGGATGAGGATGATAATGAACCATTCACTATGAATGTTCATTATCTCTCTAACCCAGAATACGCCATGCGATACTTCGAGCATTACCATTGGCATGGTTACGGTCTCGGACTATTCGAGCAAGGGCGTAGGAGGCCATATGAACCATAGTATCAATTGCCAACTGACAGGTTCGGGTTAGGATACTATATTCGAGGATAGGATGAACTTCTCACGGCATATTTAGACCACCTATACCTCAGTCTAGGGGGTGAAGTTGACTTCAATCCTTATCACCCTAATCCTTCCATATTTCAGAGGGATAACCGGCTAGTGACCTATGTCACTGTAGAGCCACCCGAGAGATACCATGCAAACATCTTGGTGGAGACCGGCCCAGAACACATTCCAAGAGCCAACTTGGACAATCAAAGTCATGGAGCTACCGATGATATTGGTATGCACATCCAGAGTCTAGACACAACTATAGACACCAAATCAAAAGTTGCTTCTGAGGATGTGCATGCAGTATCCATCATCGAAAGTGATGGACCAGACTACGATTCTGGAATAGATGACACTGAGTTATCCTCAAACAATGAGCAATCCGAGGATGAAACCGAGTTGGCCTACTTGGGCCCTACACTCTTGCATCATATTTTACCTTTGGAATCAATAACTACGAGCGAAGAGCCCTTCGATGATGATGATGGCTATCAAGAGATAGCCTACATGGGGCCTCATTTGGAGCATCACCCGATTCCATTAGGTAGAGGCGAGGGTCTTTATTATGATAGTGATGATGAAGATGAAATAGAGAGAGCCTATTTAGGACCTCCCTACTTGCATCATCGTAATGCGCCATATACTACTGAGGAGATGTACAGAGAGATCAATCTCCATCCTCGCCTTAGGGGAAGACCACCGAATCTCAATGTGATTTATCACATGGTGTTTCCCGATCCACCAACGTACATGGAGCTCCTTGAGCCCAATGATCCCATCCGATAGTCTATTCATGGACCGGATCCAGAGATCCCCATACCCCTAGAACCACATCTCGGGGATGGAAGTTTTGCTAATGTTGAGTCACATGCACGTGGTCCTGGAGACATGATCCATTCCATCAATATGATCTCCATTGATTTGACCACTCCACTCCACAATCCAACCGATCCTTCCAAGCCATTGTGTCTTAATGTAGATGCTATTGATTGGGATCATGCTGATTCACCTCTAGAGCCTGAAGATTTCTTCCCTAATGAGGAAATGCTGCAACCTTTCCATTTTGCGCCAGGCTGTGCACATGATGTCTATCATGTTGAGGATGCTTCCAATGAGGAACCTATAAACCTAGTAGATGACATCCACTTGATCCCTACACCTCATCATCTTGAGGAGGGATCCCATATGTCAGTAGAGGAAACCTTTGAAGTGGATATCAGTAATGATCCCACTAATCCTAAGAAGGTTAAATTTGGAGAAAGTTTGACTCTTGATGAGCGTGCCAACCTCATCCCTCTATTGAAAGAGAGACCTGATCTCTTTTCTTGGACTTATAAGGACATGCCGGGTCTAGATCCAAAATTGGTTACTCATAACCTTTCGCTAGATCTATCAAAGAAGTCAGTCAAGTAGAAACTCAAGGAAGATGCATCCAAAAATAGCCTTAATGGTTAAGGATGAGTTGCAAAAGCTGTTGGATGTAGAGTTTGTCATTTCCATCGACTATCCAAAATGGGTATCAAACATGGTGCCTATAGGAAAACCTGATGGAAGGATCCGTATCTGTACGGATTTTAGAGACCTAAATAGGGCAACACCAAAGGATTCATTTCTGTTGCCAAACATAGATGCTCTCGTAGACGCAACTACGGGTCATGAGATGCTCTCCTTAATGGATGGTTTTTCTGGTTACAACCAAATTCGGATTAAGCCCGAAGACCAGCATAAAACCATGTTCATAACGCCATGGGGGACATTATATTACAAGGTTATGCCATTCGGTATTAAGAATGTTGGTGCTACATATCAATGGGCTATGACATATATATTTCATGACTACATGCATAAGATCTTAGAAGATTATATCGATGACTTATTGGCAAAGTCATTGCTACGTGAAGAGCATGTTGAGGTCCTGAGAAAAGTCTTTGATTGCTTGATAGAGCATAATGTCAGGTTGAATCCTAAGAAGTGCGTATTTGGCATAACTTCAGGGAAGCTCTTAGGATTCATCATTTCAAAATGAGGCATCGAAGTTGACCCAACAAAGGTCAAGGCTATTTTAGAAATGCGTCCCCCCATGAACATCAAGGAATTAAGAAGCCTACAGGGCAAAGTAGTGTCCATAAAGTGATTTATCACACAATTATTAGATAAATATCGACCCATGAATTGACTGCTACACAAGGGGGTCCCATTCAATTGGGATGAGGACTATCGAGTAGCCTTTGCTGAGATTAAGCAATACCTGGCGACACCGCCAGTGCTAGCTCCACCAAGGCCAGATGTACCATTCTTGTTGTATATATCAATGATGGAATTTGCACTAGGGACCATGTTAGCCCAAAATAATGTGCAAGACAAAGAACAAGCCATATATTACATTAGCCAAACCTTGGTGAGTTACGAGCTAGGATATGCATACGTGGAAAAGTTGTGTTTAGCGGTAGTGTTCACTACAAAGAAATTGTGACACTATATGTTAAGTCATACGACGTATGTCATATCAAAACAAAATCCTTTGTAGTATATGATGAGCAAGACATATCATAATACACGTACTACAAAGTGGATCATGTTATTGATAGAATTTGATCTAGAATTCATAAGCCAAAATTCCATTAAGGGACAAGTTATAGCTGATAAATTGGCTGAGGCACCTCTCAAGAATAGTAGGCCCCTCACCATAGAGCTTCCTGATGATGCAATCTTTGCCTTATCAGAAGCACCCAAACCCAAGGAATCGAATAACAAAGCCGATATGACTTTGTTCTTAGATGGTTCAAAGTGTGAGCAAGGGGGTGGTGTAGGAATAGTGTTGTTCACGCCACAAGGAGCTCCAATGCCCTTGTAATTCAAGTTGGACTTTCCTTGCACTAACAATAATGCTGAATATGAAGCCCTAATTTTGGGTCTCTAAACAACTATCGCCATGAAGATCAAAAGGCTAAATATCTTTGATGATTCCCTTCTCATTGTTAACCAAGTTAAGGTATTATTTCAATGCCGATGTCCAGTATTGAAAGCTTACAAGGATCTTGTTGACATTTTGTAGCACCCTAAAATTGGTATAGTTAAACCATCAGTAAAAAGTAAAAATTTGAATTTTAACCCCGAAACCGCCCATTAACCGCTCACCTCATTTTTCATGCCATTTTTAGAATTTGTTTTGACCATTGGACAATATCGTCACCGATCTAACGATATCGTCCCAAATCGGATGAATTCGTTTGGAACAGAACGTCCAGACGATTTTGTCCCAAAACTAAATTTTCATAATTAGCTTTTGTTTCAACGACCTCTCCAACTTGGGCAGAAGCGTGTCTGTGCGGTTGGAGATTCTCACGTTGAGGATCTCCTAGATTGGGATGATCCCCAACCTTCTACCCTCCCCTAATCCTATATAAACTAGGATTTTTCCAAATTATCCCACTGGCTGATTCCCTGATCCTCCCTGATCTCCCCTCATTCGCATTTGTGTTTTCAAGTTTTTGTTGCAGGATTTCATTGTGTTTCAGTCAGATTGTCGTAGGCGATTCAACCACAATTTTGGACGATCCTATCAAGATCGTTGACGATTTCATACGATTGCAAACGATCTTGACTGCAATTCAGCTTGGGGGCAATTAGAGCCTAAGTTTGCATTTTCTATCTTGTTTCTTTATTTATTGGTACATTAGATTAATTTATTTCTGTTTTGCATCTTGGAGTTCACCTCATTTAGCATAATTGCATGATAATATTCAAAATAAGTTACCAAAACATTGCATCTCATTTAATTTGATATCTGGATTTATTATTTAAGCATCTACACTCTTATTTATATCATTTTGCATCATTCTTGCAATAATATTTTTGGTTTTTGGTGTCTGTTTTCCTGATTGCAGGTTTCTAATGAATTCATCTAATGAATTCATCAGGTCACTGACGATCTTGAGTGATCTCAGACGATCACCTATGATATAGGATGATTATGTATAATTACAGATGATCCTGTCATATCTGGGATGATCTGGACTCCTACAAGCTTCAGAATCTCCATCAGACATTAGAAATTAGGTGTAATCTTCTCCATTTAACATATTCTTTGTATTTAATCGCATTAGGATTCATTTATGTCTACTGTATTCATATAAATTAGAATTTTTGTATAGAATAGCTTAGATTCATTTTGGCCAACCTAGGAATGTGAATGATTGAACATAAAATGAACAAATCAAACCAATTCTCAACCTAGGCATGGAAACTGCCACTCAAAGTTTCCTGGTGAACCCCACCATCCATCAAAAATTCACCTTTACACCCCTCCCCCGAGAGGCGCGACCATCAAAGGGCCTCTCTATCCTAGGTATTGTTCCATCCTTTTCACATCCCCATTTTGGGTACGGATCCTTTAGCCTGAAGGTAAGGGTGCAAAAAATTTGGGCGATACATTTTGGTGAACCCGACGTGAAACTAAAAACACCTTTTGAAAACAATCCAAAAAAAAAAAAACACATTATTAAGAACATCTAGAATCATTAGAAAATAGTTAAACTTGCATATCATACTTAGATGGTAGATTATAATAAAAGACGAGCAGTGTCCATAAATGTTGAAAATCAATTAACGGCCATAGAGATTACTTCTGTGCTTAGAGTACCTCAAAAATATAGAGCCTAAACTTTGTGGGATGAAATTGATAGGAGATTGGATATTATTAAATCTAGATCTGTAGAACTTAGGAAAATTAAGAGGTTTGTCTTAGATAGAATCCTGGATCCTGATTAGGTGACTTTGTACCATGAACTTCAAAGAGCTTGCCATAGGTGGTTAGCCGATAAAAGAGCACTTGTGTCTTCAAAATTATACACCTTTGAGGAATACCTTGAGAACGTAGTTGTAATACATAAATTTCTATCTCTTATAGAGGATCAAGAAGTCATTCTTATGGATAGAAAGAGATGGAATAGAGTTCCTAGAGATGTGTTGTATCGAGAGTATTTCCATGAACTTTATTTTTACATGTCAGAGTCTAAATTAGATCATATTACCATAGCACACTTTGTCAAGTTCTTGAAAAACAACTTCCAATTTGAAGAGGAACATTTCATGATACCTGATGAACTTGACCCTATCAATGATATCCATAAACTATTCATAGAAAGCTAAGTGATTATTTCTACTATTGTTTCTTATAACTAGCATGTTGTTTGTTATTTTTATTCTTGTAAAATAATAATATAATAAAATCACACAAAAAAATAACAACAAAACATTTCCTTTTAAAATATTATAGTAGGTATATAGTTAAAATATATACCTCTCAACCCTATCATATATATAAATATATATATATATGTAGACACCAAAATCCAGCCACTTGTAAGTCATCTATACCTTCCTACCAGCCACGTGTCAGTCATCCATCCTTCCTGCCATTATTTGGCCCAAATCCACACTTTCCCACCATTATTTGGCCCAATTTCACTTTTCTCGCCATTTTTCATCCCCAAATTTATTTAAATTAATATTTATATATATTTTTTAATATTTTAATATATTTTAATATATATAAAAAATAAAGTTTAAGTGATTTAATCTGAGTCGTCCATCCTTCATTTAATCTCATCCGTCCATCCATCTTAATCCGTTTCACAACCTAGATTTATTCTCTACCCTTGGATCCACTTTAATCTTAGCCACACGTTCAAAGTGTCGTTAAAACCCTAAAGTGTGCCCTAAGAGTAGATTATAAATTGAGTCACCTTGATGGCTCAAACCCTATCTATCTCTTCGGCTAAACCTACTTATCTTCCCTATCTAAGTCTGGAGTTGGCTATTGCTGTTAATCTTGAGTCTTCTGAGTCTTCTACGGCCCTAAGTCTGAACTAAACCCTTTCGCCGCATCCATCGCCGCCGCCTGGTCTCGCCGCGTTAACAAGAAAAGGTATAGATTCGTCTAAAGCAAGTAATCTTTCTTTATGTATTAATCTGCTGTTGAATTCTGCATTCTGTTTATTTTTATTTCATAAATCTAGGGTTTTAGACTGTTTCTGAGGGCTCACATAGTGGAGCCCTCTTATTAGTTTCTAACTCTTTGATAATTTTAATGTGTGCAGGATTCTAGTGGTAGATCTGATTTGTTGATAGCAGCTGCTTAAGCTGGAGTGGTCCGAGCCAAAGGATACAACGAAGCCCACTCATTCTCGTTGAGGTTAAGGATACATTCTTCGGAGACGCCACCACATTGTGCCGGCTAGGGTTTCGGAGAACCCTAGCACAAATTGTAACTTTGTATCACGAAAAGGGTTACGAGCCCTCGTTGTACTTAAAAGGAGTTTCTAAACTCCATTGATTAATAAAAGTCATTCATTTTGTACAACTGTTCTGCATTCCTTTATTGTGATTTCTTTATTTCTGTTTGGCGTTGTATCTTTAATCTACAAATGGTGATCACGGTGGGACCCCCTAGGGTTTCATGTTTTTAATACTTGCTTTACTGATCTATTCCTATTTTTGTTTTATTTTACAGGTTTCGAAAATCATGAAATTCGTTGTTCCAGCGAACTAGGGTTTCTGAGGAGTTTGCAAAAAATGCAGCAGATGCAGAGCGGCGTCTGGAAGTCCGATCCGAAACGCAGAGGTGCGTTTTAGCCTGTGCAGACTCCCTTGGGCGTTTGAAGGCAGTTTTACAGAAAAAGCGTAGGCTTTCGAGTAAGTGCGTTTTTTTTTTTTCTTTGTTAAACTGTACTTTTTACGTTTTTGGTTTTTCTGCTGTATTCTATTTCTTTTCCAGATCATTGCTTTAAAATGAACAAAAACTAAGTAATCTGGAAAAGAACAGTTAAGCTGTATATACATTTTTTTTTGTTACATTTTTAGTTACATTTTTCTGCATTGCATTATTGGTTGTTGCTTGCATAAAAAAAAAAAAATTGCATACCTAGCTGCATATTAGAATAGCTACGAATTATCTCTGTTTTAGTTATCTAAGTAGGACTATTGATTGGATGTCAATAGTACTCCCGCCATTGGGTGATTCCGAGGCGAGAGAAGTGGACGAACCTTCCGGTTGCTCCTTTGATATCCGATATCATTGGTAGGCGGGGGGTTTTAAATGGTGTACTCCACTTCTTCGGAGGAAATGGCATATTTTCAGTGGCCTCTTGCTTATATCATTAGAACTTTTGATTTATAGCTTTGTATGTATACATTAGACAACTAAAACACTTAAAATAAAATTCATCGCATTTCATATTGCATTTAAAATAGTAATATCTCGGATTTCATCACCGGTATTGCTTGAAGTTTAGTGACGGTGGAATTCATCTCCATCCATTAAACTTCTGCCTCGTACACCATAGGTCACCCCCGAGCAAACTTGCTTGGATTTCATCACCAGTAAGAATCTCGTTGTCCTTTCCTAGCCATAGTTTTTACCTTTTTTTGTGAATAATTCAAGATTAGATCACATGCAAAACTCATAAACTGGACACTTAAAATTTACTACAGATTAAGATCAAAAAATAAGTAATTAACCGCAGGTAAGACACATTGGTTGAAACCTAGGTTGTGACTGTTTTCTGATAATTTCTTTAGTGTAAATTTATCATTCAAGTTTTGCATTCTTCTTTTCTGAATTTTTTTAGATTTATTGCGTTATGGTCTTAACAAGGAATCAATCTAAAGTGTTAAATCTAAATAATCAAATGAATAATTCACAGAACATCCCCACCACCAACATGACCACTTATCCTAGTGAATTTCAAGCAGGTTCGCCTGTAGGTCTTTCACGTCCTTCTACCGTCTATCGCATGGCCATGCCCATGGAGGAAGACAATTCCTGTCATATTACCCACATTGATATGGCCCAAGTGCAAACTCACTTAAGAGATGGCACTGGTTATGTCCTTGAGCCAATCCAAGATTCCCCTATGCAAGATTCTATTTTTTAGCAGGATATTGCATCAACCATACCCGCTGGTTTCACTCAGGTCTACACTAACCCTTTTTTTGAGGCTAATGTTGTATCTGCTCAGCCGGCTTCATCTCCAACATCTTCCCAGATGCTCAATTGTCCTCCTTTGGAGACAAATGTAGTGTCTTCCCGACCACTTTCTCCTCCATTTACCCGGTTGTACACCAATTCTCTCTATGAGGCTGGTGGAACCTCCTCTAGCCATGACCAATTTCAACCCTCTTCTTCCCAAACCATTTATGGTTTCACCCTACCTGGGGCACGATCTACTATTTCTTCCCGTGTACCGCCTACTTTAGCCACCTTCATTGCCCCTGCTATGCAGTATCCTGTGACTACCATGGCAGCCTGCCCTCCACCTTCATCCAATCATCCCACCTCCCTTGGGTTAGAGATTAATAAGGTTAGGGAGTACCTCGACAAGTTGCTTCAGCAACAACAACAACAAAATGCCCAACCACCTGTCGTAGTAAATCCTACACCCCAACCAATTTCTACCCAGCCGACTTTTCTTAGCTCAAGCCCCACCTGGGTACCCCAATCTTCGGTGGTGTCCATTCCTACCCCACCTTTCTCCCAACCCAGTCCAGTTCATCATTCACCCCAATCACCTTCTTTCCGGTATCATCCATACCAACAACCTGTCCATTCCACACCGCCTAATCCAGGCAATTTCATCCCATCTCATCATTTTTCCACTCCTCCATTGCATCATCATAATCATCAAACGAATCAAAATTTTCATGAAGATTCTCGACTCCATGCTATGCAACAACAGATTGACAACCTTATGCTCAACATGCCTGGCTCATCTAGTCGAAACCTACGCTAAGGTCATTGATCAATCAACCAATTCATCCTTCGGTACCTTCACCGCCATATCCGACTGATTTCACATTACCGAAGTTTGAAAAATTTTGAGGAACTGAGGATCCTCATGAACATGTGAGCTCATTCATGCATGCCCGCTTTAGAATCCAAAATAATGACGCTCTTATGCTCGGAACTTTTCCTCAGACATTAGGAGGAGATGTTGTACAATGGTACAATCATTTACCTCACCATAGCATTTATGCTTACGAGCAATTGATTAATCTATTTTTAGAACGATTCTCCCTAAATGTACAAAGGAAAGTCTCATTGTTCGACTTATACAAGCTCAAGCAACATGACGATGAGACTGTTTATGACTTTGGAAACCGTTGGAGGGCTATCATTAATAAATTGCCATTCTCCCTACCAATGGAGGAGTTAACCAAAATGTTCACCCGGAGTTGTCTAAAACCTATCTCTTGGTTACTCCAATTACAACAATACAGGACTTTTGAAGAGGCTTTGGCCCAAGCAAGTATCATAGAAGACATTAAAGTCCAAGAGGGTGTTTTAAAACCCCGTAGAAAAGAATGGCAACAAAAGGGCCAACAACGAAATAATAATTATGGCCAAAACAAACAAGCACAGAGCTAGTACGACCTCAAATGTTAACCAAGTTAATCAAGTGGTGGCGAGCCAGCCCGTAATGGCTCAACAACAACAAGTAATGCAAAGTCAACCGCAACCAATTGCTTATCATGCGGTACCCGCCCCTCCTCAACCAGCTCACAATACTAGGCCAACCATGGAAACTCGACCTTGGCAAACAAATCGTCCCAAGCGACAGTTCACACCTTTAGATGAACCATATGCGGTCATATTCAACAAGTTATATAGCACAAATCAGTTAACTTTACCTGAGTTTAAACCTTTAGAACCATCTAGAAGGGGGAAGTATTACAAGGAGTACCTATTTTGTCCTTATCATAGGCAAAATGGACACGATATCAATAATTGTACAACTTTCAAACATGTGATCCAAGATCTTATTGAGATTGGAGCCATTAAATTGGATAGCCCCTTAGCCCAACAAAATCAAAATCTTGGTGTATTTCAAACACCCCTTCCACATCGGGAGGAAGCTCCAACAACTTCGGGG
The DNA here is from genome assembly GCA_028583015.1 of Wollemia nobilis. NCBI lineage: Eukaryota > Viridiplantae > Streptophyta > Pinopsida > Araucariales > Araucariaceae > Wollemia > Wollemia nobilis. The sequence continues at coordinate 17,944,518 of JAQPPZ010016895.1, forward strand.
GGAGTAACTCAGGTAACTCCTCCTAATCAAGTCAACCATGTACAACAATACCAAGGTTTTGTGGGTACTATTAACGTAGTAACCCGGGGTCAAAGGGCGAACCAACCAAATCAGGTTGAACCACGACCCACCTGTACAAACCCCCAGTCCACCTCAGGTAACAGTGACCCAACGACGTGCTAGTACTTCTCAACAATCGCTAAATCATTCTACTCAACGCCAACGACCCATCATGTCATTGAGTAGCCGATTAACTACCAGTTTAAAAATGGCTTCTGCCAAGTTATCGATCTATGACCTCATTCAACAATCTCCCCGCATAGAGAGGCATTAATGGAAATATTAAAGTCAATCGAGCTTCAAACTCAAGATACTAATGCCTTCAACAACTTTGTGGGGAGTATTCAAACATGCATGGAGCCCTCCATCACTTTCTATGATTTTGAAATCAAACCTTTGTCAACAGAAAGTATAGATCCTCCACTGCATATCATGGCCAAGATCGATCACAAGCCATTCAAGAGAGTCTTAATTGACACCGGTTCCTCAATCAATATCATTACAACATCGGCGTTGAGTCATCTAGAGCTGTCGCCATCCCTTATCACCAAGTCGACTTTTACTCTTAAAGCATTCAATGATGCTTTATCTTCCACGGTTGGCACGGTTATCTTGCCCATTGAGGTAGGGGCCCGAACTTTGCATACCTTGTTTCACATCTTGGAAGGGTCCATGGCATACAATGTATTGCTTGGACGGCCTTGGCTTAGGGAGATGAGATGTGTCCCTTCTATACTGCATCAATGTCTGAAGTATGTATATGAGGGACAGGTTCATTGTGTACCTGCTGACATTGAACCCTTCAAACATTGCAACTATGTCTCAAATCCTTATGAGATTGTGTTGCCATCCACTCATATTTTCTTGACCCCATCTACTTCTTCTATACCATCTTCTTTTAAAGCTCCCATTCCTGAGGAGCTACCCATCATATCGCAACCATCTTCCTCTTCCGCTATTCCATCTCATTCACCACTTTCTTCATCTCCTAATCTTCCTTCTTCTTCATCAGTGACCACATGCACATGTGGCCATGACCAATCATCTCTTTCCACGTCATTACCCCCTTCTTCTACACCTTCTTCAACATCACCTATTATTCCTCCATCTTCCCAACCATCACCAGCTGATGTTTCACAAGTCAATGAAGCATCAACCCAACCAAATCCTTCCAATTCTTCTATCCCACATTCTTCTATTCCATCATCTAGTCCATCTCCCTCCCAAGTCAAGGTCCATCTCACTGATGCAGGTATTGGTGAGTATGCCATCCAAGATGTCCACATCACACCGTTCAATGTGCAAACAGTTAAAGATTTTGGTCGTCCACATGACCAACATTTATCCATTGGATCGGTTTATAACATGGGTTCTATGCCAAATTCCATTAATTTTGTATATGGGGGAATAGAGTCATCTTCTAGTCCTACCACCATACTAGAACCCAAGCATCCGGTCCCTGCCAATATTGAAAGGATGGAGGGTTTTCCCTCTCGCTATTTCCACAGACATAATTGGCAGCAATTTGGCCTAGGTCGATACGAGCAAGGGGTAACCGAACGCATCGATATGCCATACCAGAGACCCACTGAGCGTTTTGGTCTGGGCTACCAACCACTTCCATCCCTTTCTTCTTTTGAACAAGCTTTTCAAAGCATTAATCTTAATTCAGAAGAAGAAATCCTCCACCCCGATGAATCCGAAGATGAAGCCTATGAAGAATTTGACGTCATGTCAAATGGTGATGAATCTGAAGAAGAGTCGGCGCCCATTGTTCCCCTCACTGAACAAGACGAGTTTTATCTCCAATTGTTCCCTCTCCAAGAGGCCATCTTTCGCTTGCTTCTTCCACAAGAACGAGGTGAACCACCCCCTCCGCCACATCCATAAGCCATAATCCAAACCTGTATTATATGTATATACTAAAATAGTGGTTTTCACCACTACCAAAAAAAAAAAAAATCAGAAAATTCCAAAAAAAAAAACTGAAAAACTATGTTGTTTTGCATTTCAGGTCTTCCGAGGTCTTCACCGGTTTTCCCTTCCATTCCGCCCATCCTTTCTTTCATAAGTCGACAATGAATTTTGAAGACTTATTCACCCCGCTCCATAATCCATATGATCCGGATAAGCCAATCCCGATCAACCCAAACTTGATTGACATGGATCGGATTTCATCTCCTCCATCTATTTCAGAGTTCATCCTTTTCGAGGAATTGTTAAGGGCTTCCGCCAACTACATTCCTCCTTCACCTCCACATTCACCTTCATCTTCTAAGCCAGAGGTCTTCCAGGCAGACATAGACGAGAGCAAGGCGCAGGAGCCTGATGACATTTTAGATGACATAAATCTGATCCCTACTCCCCATCATCTTGAGGAAGGTTCCCACATGTCTATTGAAGAAACTATCGATGTAGACCTTAGTCCAGACCAAGATGGCACCCAAATTGTGAAACTGGCTAAAATTCTATCATCAGAGGAACAAGAGCAAATGATTGCTCTACTTAAGCGGAAGAAGGAGATATTTGCATGGTCTTACAAAGACATGCCAGGCCTAGACCCTAATTTGGTTGTCCATAACCTCACCTTACAAAAAGATGCTAAACCTGTCAAACAAAAACTTAGGAAAATGCATCCTACCGTGGCCCTCATAGTTAAATCGGAGATTCAGAAACTTTTGGATGTTAAATTTGTCGTCCCGATTGATTATCCTGAGTGGCTTTCTAACATGGTACCCGTTCGCAAGCCTAACGGGGGATACGTGTTTGCACCGATTTTTGAGATCTAAATAAAGCGTGTCCTAAGGATGACTTTCCTCTTCCAAACATTGATACTCTTGTCGATACTCGTGCTGGTCATGAAATGCTTTCGTTCATGGATGGATTTTCAGGATACAACCAGATTCGAATAAACCCTGAAGATCAACACAAAACAACATTTACCACACCTTGGGGAACTTTTTGTTACAGGGTGATGCCCTTTGGCCTTAAGAACGCAGGTGCAACCTATCAACGAGCCATGACTTATATTTTCCATGATTATATGCATAAGATTATCGAAGATTATGTGGATGATTTATTGGCAAAATCTAAAACTCGACAAGAGCATTTTGATGTATTGGAAAAAGTTTTTGATAGACTTCTAGAGCATAAAGTAAGGTTGAACCCTAAGAAATGTGTCTTTGGTGTTACCTCATGCAAACTCCTAGGTTTTATTATCTCTAAACGAGGTATTGAGGTGGACCCAAACAAGGTCAAAGCCATTATGGAAATGTGTCCCCCAACTAATTTGAAGGAGTTGCGTAGTTTGCAAGGAAAGATTAATTCAATCCGTCGATGTAGGCCATTTTGCCACCTACTACAAAAGGGGGTACAATTTTCATGGACGAGATGAGTGTCGAAAAGCCTTTGATGACATCAAGCAAGTACTTAGCGTCTCCGCTAGCCTTAGCTCCGCCTCGTCCGGGGGTCCCTTTCAATATTTATATCTCAAAGCAACGGACTTTGCCTTAGGGACAATGCTTGCACAAAAGAATGAACAAAATCGTGAGCAAGTTGTCTATTATATTAGTCGAACATTGGTAAGCTATGAAACCCGATATGCTTATGTGGAAAAGTTGTGCTTAGCAGTGGTTTTTGCCACTAAGAAACTTCGTCATTATATGCTTAGCCATACAACATATGTCATAGCTAGAGAAAACCCTCTGCGTTATATGATGTCTCGCACTTATAATAACACTCGTACCGCTAAATGGATAATGTTGCTTACCGAATTCGATCTTGAATTCATTAGCCAAAAATCTGTTAAAGGTCAAGTTATAGCCGATCAACTTGCGGAAGCTCCACTACCTAGTGATCATCCTTTGATTATTGAGCTCCCGAGATGATTCGGTATTTGCTATCATCGAACAAGAAGAGGACATCATTCCGGAGGAAGATGTTGACATCACGCTATTTTTTGATGGCTCTAAGTGCGCGAAAGGTCAAGGCATTGGAGTTGTGTTTCATACACCTCAAGGGATTCCCATCCCTTTATCATTCAAACTAGACTTCCAATGCACCAATAATACAGTAGAGTATGAAGCCTTAATTTTAGGTCTTCAATCAGCCATAGCTATGAGCATTAAGCGTATTCGGATATTTGGGGATTCTCAACTCGTGGTTAAACAAATTACAGGAGAATACCAAGCCAAAGAACCTACCATTAAGCTTTATCATGATGTAGCAATGAAGTTGCTCTCTAAGTTTGATTGGTATGAGATCACTAGTTTGCCTCGTTCGACTAATAGATTTGCGGATGCCATGGCCTCTCTTGGATCATTGATTCCAAAGGACTCCCTTGGAGAGGTACAACCCCTAATCATTTCCACAATCTCTAAGTCCGCAATTGTCCGTGTTGAGTCTAAGGATGAAAAAGATGTTTGCTTTATCCATTCGGATCCATATGAGCCTTGGTCTAGTGAGATAGTAGCCTTCCTCAAGTTTGGAACACTCCCATCTGATTTGTCTCGAATCGCCCACCGCTGTTTTAAGCAAAAGGCAGCTCGTTTTGTTCTTTTGGGGGATGTGTTGTATAAACGTGGATATGATGGAGTACTCCTCCACTGTCTAGAAGCAGGTGAAACACATAGAGCTATTGTTGAAGCCCATGATGGTACTTGTGGTGGTCATTTTAGTGGAATGGCCATTGCGAAGCGTATTTTATGTATGGGGTATTATTGGCCCACTATGGAACAAGATTGTTGCAAATATGTTAAACAATGTAAAAAGTGTCAAGAACACGCTAATTTAACCCATATACCATCACAAGTTTTACAGACCATCCAAAGCCTTTGGCCCTTCTCACAATGGGGTCTCGATTTAATTGGCAAGATTTCACCTGCCTCTTCAGGACAACATACTTTCATCATTACAGCCACTGAATACTTCACAAAGTGGGTTGAAGCTATTCCTCTAACCAGTACGACATGTCCTAGAATTGTGGAGTTTATACTTCACCATATCATTTGTCGTTTTGGTATTCCCTCTAAAATTATTTCTGATAACGGCAAGTCTTTTAAGAATAAGGATGTTCGAGCTCTTTGCGAAAAGTATAATATCCAACATAGTTTCTCAACTCCTTACTACCCACAAGCCAATGGACAAGTGGAAGCTTCCAATAAGACCATAATTGCTATTCTTAAGAAACTTGTTAAAGAAAATCATAAAGATTGGCATACACAAATCCCCTTGGCATTATGGGCTTACAGAACTCCCATTGGGGCAACGCCATTTTCTTTGGTCTATGGAGCTGAAGCAATCATGCCTCTTGAGCTCGAGATCCCTTCCTTGCGAATTTCTTTGCAGGAATTTATCGATGATGATACTGCTAGACAAGCACGTCTTGATCAACTCACACTCATAGATGAAAAATGAATCAATGCTTTAGAGCATTTGCGAGTTTATCAAGACCGATTGAAACGTGCTTACAATGCCAAAGTTCATCTAAGAGAATTTCAAGTAGGGGATCTTGTCCTTAAAGAGAATCAACAAAACACCAATGCATTGCCGCATCTTCGAGATAAATTCGTGGCTAATTGGTTAGGTCCATATATGGTCACCGAAAGAGTGGGTAATGGAACTTATAGACTTGCCGATTTAGAGGGAGAGGAAGAACCCGAACCACTTAATGTTATACACTTGAGGGCATTCTACGCATAGTTTGAATTTTATATGTACATATATACATGGCTTGTACAACAAAAAAAAAAAAAAAACAAATAAAATAAAAAGAATTTGCATTTCATTGTTAGTTGCATACATCTCATTCAAAAACATTGCATTTCATGTGCATACATCTCATTGAAAACCATAACATTTCATTTTCAGCCATAGTTGCATATCATGTTAGAGACCATTCTATCTTTTGGATATAAAATTTGGTCAAGCAAAAGTCATGTTGCCTTAATCAGGGGCACCTTCATAAAATCCATCAAACCGAATTGTCATTCGTACACCCATTTTCCATTTGCACATATTTACATTGCCAAAATGTTTTCAGTCACTCAACCATTCCTAGTGTTTTAAGCAAACTTCGAAATGCATGTCAAAGTTCTCTAGGGCCATATCACAAATTACACTAAATAAAATCTTGAGTATTGGGAAATGATTTCAAAAGCGGTCTTGAACCTATCACATTTTCACATCTTAAAAACATCTTGTGTCAAAGAGAGATAACACCATCCTTGGGTTGTGCCTTGAAGTGAAAAGGGTAATCCTCGTTTGTCCTATCATGCAAACATAGTCCATAAAACAGTGGTTCTTACCACTATCACAAGCAATCACAAAATATAAATATAAACAGAGTAGTAAGGATAGGGTAAAATTCTCATCATACTTCGGTTGAGAATCCGATTCCCCAAAGCTCTAAGGAAATGAACATTTTTCACACACCACCGATCCCAAATAAGTTGTAAGGATCGTACTACTTGTCCAGTCAGACGGATAGGTAGTCATCCCCAAGGCTTACAAAGGTCAAAAACAACATGGACTATGGAGTTAACCTTCATCGGGGCTATAGACGCTTGACTGGCAAGTGGAGTATACTCATTGCGTGGCGACATGTCTCTCCTCAAAAAGAGACCTCTCAATGCTCATACGGACAAACTAGCTTCGGGGTCTTCTCCATAACAGGGTTACCTAATTTATGCAAGATGAGGTTAATGAACACACTTGCACACACACAAGTTTTTGATTGCCTAGAGTCACTACCATGCTTCTGATTTGGTTAATGAACTCGCATGCACACACATTTGGTCCTAGTTGAATTAGGCAGTGTTAGTAAGTTTGTTTGATACCACTAGCATGTTTGAGTCTTTGTAAAACAGTCTTCCATATCAACCTCCATATCACCCTCCATATCTTCTTCCATATTCATGTCATTCCATACGTCATCCATTCACAAGCCACCAAGTTCGGTGCCCCTGATTAAACAATTATGATAACAGTTGGCTAAATCTAACTATCTAAAAGTATGAGTGCTTCTTAGTGCATATTTCATTTACTTAGTCTTGCATTAATCATCCATAGATTTACATATCATTTACTTAGTCTTGCATTAATCATCCATAGATTTGTATGTTATATACTTAGTCTCGCATTAATCATCTATAAGTTTGCATTCCATTCCATCACATATGCATCAAAAACATTAAAACATATAAAAACATGCATCACAAAAACATAGGCATTCACACAAAAGAGAGTAAAACACCAAATAAATAAAAGCCATGTATATATATATGTATAAAGGTCAAACTGTACAATGAATGCCAAAAGGCTACAATATACAATAGAGCACCAAGGCTCATAAAGAGTGCATCTAAGCACTAAACTAACCATCAAAAGAGGACCCCTAGGACCTAGTAGGAGCCCTAGACCTAGTGGTGTGCCTAGACTCACTACGCCTAGAGACAGAGGAGGATCGCAACACAATGTGATGCCTAAACAATTCCCCCCCACCCCCCAATCCCACCTCTCCCAAGCCGAGAGGTACCCCTCATCCGCCCGAACTACCTCCAATCGGGCTGCCTCCGCTAGTCCCACTGCCTCCAATATCTCCCAGTCTGCCTGGGACAACGACCTCCTCATCCCCGAAATGATAGGGGAGAATCGGTGTCGTGCCTCTAACACCCTAAGCTGCAAAACAACAAAACAAAAATTTGTTACAAATTTTTTTCAAAAAAAAAAAAACACATAATAAGTACTTGCTTAAATGAACAAATACCTCGGCTGGCTGCACTGGCGCGTCCGCTCCCATCTCCGCCATAGCTCCCGCGTGCTTCACTCTCCCACACAACCTTTCACTCCACTTCACTCCACTCCCTCAGACGCACTTCTCTTAAGCTCGAACGCACAAATGAGCGAAATTCTCGCTGAAACTATTTAAATAGCTGATTTTGGCGCCCTGAAACGTAGTAGGGCATTTCATGGCGGATTCAGACGCAGTCCTGCGTCTGCAGAGCGCCTAAACACCGACGGGCGTCTCTGCCAACCACAAACGCAGACCGACGTTTGGTGTCAGTATTGAATAAAGGAACAAAACTTACAAAATTGAAGCTTACCTCCTCCAAATTTCATCAAATTGCATTCATCCATTCTTCTTATCATAATAAAACATTTTGTGAAGGTTACAACAGTTTTGGACACAAATTTTGTCATTTCGCTCAAAAAGCGCATCATTCATCATTGTTTTACAAATTGGGTTAAAAATATTCAAAACCTTCACAAAATTAACCACATTCATCAATTCTTCTGATCTATCGTCAATTTCATTCATTCTTCTTTCATCATGCATATTTTTGCCAAATCAAATTAAAGTAAACCTCGTATCTAGTGGTATATTCTATCACCTTGGCGATTGCAGCGATTTGAATCCATGCAATTCGGTAAGAGGATTAAACCACCATAAGGACACTTACCATTTATCATCATCAATTATTTCACTTTTTGAAAATTGGAAATCAATTTTGGGTATTCTACTTTTCAAGTGACCTCATACCAAGATTAATTTGCTCAACAGCTTGTCATTGATGGCCTAGTTCATGGGGCCTTAAACATGGACAATCTTTCATATCGTCATTATTTTAAGTCTTGCTAGAGATTGTGGCTACCTAGGTTGATTGGTTCCGACCCGAGGAATTATCCATACGATCACTAGGAGCATCTCTCGAGTTCTGGACTCTTTCATGCATCTTTCATCTCTCCATATCAATGGCGCCAACAAGGCAATTTCATCAACAAGTATGGATTCACACACCGGAGTTGGGGCATCCGTTATCAATTTCTAATTTTCCTATAGTGGAATTCATCTTACATGATCATGGAATTTACAGTTTGGCAAAAATCCCTTTATAACCGTTGGGGCAGAAAACGGTCCATCTTTCACATCACTCATATCGTCTTCAATCATATTCTTTTCTGGTTTGTACACCAACCCCTTTTCTGTTGGGACATAAACAGATGGTGCATGCACCAACCCTTTTTTTTCACCGTTGGGGCAAAAAACGGTTCATTATCTTCCGAATTTCTTCCAATTGGCTTGTGAGAACCATTCTCGCTCGCCAATTGAGGGGGTAAGCTGAAAAATTTTAAATATTCTTTTATTCTTTGGTCTTCAAAGTTGTGCTTTAGTCTTGAGAGAGAGTTGCGTCTGATCCAACTTTTCAGGTGTCTTAAGTTTTTGTGCTACATTGTGTCTTCACACAAAGCGGCTCAAAAAGGGGCATCTGTAGACACCAAAATCCAGCCACTTGTAAGTCATCTATACCTTCCTGCCAGCCACGTGTCAGTCATCCATCCTTCCCGCCATTATTTGGCCCAAATCCACACTTTCCCACCATTATTTGGCCCAATTTCACTTTTCCCGCCATTTTTCATCCCCAAATTTATTTAAATTAATATTTATATATATATATTTTAATATATTTTAATATATATATATAAATAAAGTTTAAGTGATTTAATCTGAGCCGTCCATCCTTCATTTAATCTCATCCGTCCATCCATCTTAATCCGTTTCACAACCTAGATTTATTCTCTACCCTTGGATCCACTTTAATCTTAGCCACACGTTCAAAGTGTCGTTAAAACCCTAAAGTGTGCCCTAAGAGTAGATTATAAATTGAGTCACCTTGATGGCTCAAACCCTATCTATCTCTTCGGCTAAACCTACTTATCTTCCCTATCTAAGTCTGGAGTTGGCTATTGTTGTTAATCCTGAGTCTTCTGAGTCTTCTACGGCCCTAAGTCTGAACTAAACCCTTTCGCCGCATCCATCGCCGCCGTCTGGTCTCGCCGCGTTAACAGGAAAAGGTATAGATTCGTCTAAAGCAAGTAATCTTTCTTTATGTATTAATCTGTTGTTGAATTCTGCATTCGTTTATTTTTATTTCATAAATCTAGGGTTTTAGACTGTTTCTGAGGGCTCACACAGTGGAGCCCTCTTATTAGTTTCTAACTCTTTGATAATTTTAATGTGTGCAGGATTCTAGTGGTAGATCTGATTTGTTGATAGCAGCTGCTTAAGTTGGAGTGGTCCGAGCCAAAGGATACAACGAAGCCCACTCATTCTGTTGAGGTTAAGGATACATTCTTCGGAGACGCCACCACATTGTGCCAGCTAGGGTTTCGGAGAACCCTAGCACAAATTGTAACTTTGTATCACGAAAAGGGTTACAAGCCCTGTTGTACTTAAAAGGAGTTTCTAAACTCCATTGATTAATAAAAATCATTCATTTTGTACAACTGTTTTGCATTCCTTTATTGTGATTTCTTTATTTCTGTTTGGCGTTGTATCTTTAATCTACAATATATATATATATATATATATATATATATATATATATAAGTATATATATTTGCTAAAACCTAAGTGTAGCACAATGCCTAGACTTAGGAATGGAAAACAAACCGAAGAAGAAGAAGATTGGTTAGGAAGACCATTAATTGACCAAAATGTCCCTCCTGAGGACCAAGTTCAGGAAGAAGAAATCCTAGACCAGCAAGAAGAAGAGCTTGTTGTAGGAAATGAACAAGAAGAAACTATTAGAGAGGAAGGATCCTCATCCCCTAAAATGTCTCCGGGAGGAGCCATCACTTTTGAGAACATGGAACAATTTTGGAAGTTCATTAATACTAATATTGGTGTTTTTAATAGAGCAGCCCATATGGACAAGGATCGAATTAGTGACACTCAAGCAACTCTAGAAGAAGTATTTCAAACATGCACTAATCCCTTGTCCTTTATTGATCAAGAGAGTGATCAAGCTGGACCATCCAATTTGGATATGGCAGCTGTGATCCAGAACATGCAACAACAATAGGTTACCCAATGATCTAAAGTGCCTGTTAACAAGCCTAGAGTCATTCCCGCACAAAAGAAACCATCATTTACTACTCTATTTCGCCAAGCTCTTGATCAACATACCTCAAATCAACAAAAACCCAAAACAAAACCAAACACCAATTACCAACAATCTAGGGTACAACATAATACTATTACAAATCCCCTTCATAATACTCTTCCTACCAACACTTTGCATAATAGCAATATAACATCTAATCCTTATGTCACACCATCATACACTCATAGATCCCATACCTATGTCCCATCGAACCAATATGGTGGACAAACTAGCAATCTTGAAGCCATGGTGAAACAGTTAGTTTCCCGCATGGACCAGATGGATCCCTACCATCCCTCGTACAATTATCGAGAGATGTGTAGTCAGCCTTTAGATCCTATAGTCGTAGCACAACCATATCCTAAACATTTCCCTATGCCTGTTCTTCCCATATATAAAGGAACCGAAGATCCCATAGAGCATCTTCGTATGTTTAGGATAGCATGTCATGATATATCACATGATGACTTGTTATTACTAAAAATGTTCCCAAAAATCTTGGGAGGAATGGCATTAGAGTGGTATTATCAATTACCCACTAATTATTTGAGGAATTTTGAAGAAACTGTTGAGTCTTTTTTTCATCAATTTAGTGCCTACATCGAAAGATATGTGACCATTAAAGATTTGTATAACTTAAAACAAGACAAAGATGAATGTTTTGCTGATTTCCTAGCTAGGTGGAGATAGTTGATAGGAAAATTGCACTTTGTGTTACCTTATAGGGAGATGTTGGACATCTTTATTAATAATTTGCAAGAGCAACTATCTTACGAATTATCAACTGCTACCTTGACCACCTTCGATCAGGCTATAGACTTAGCCCGAAGAGTGGAAGATGCTCTCATTAGGAGAGGCCAGCTTAAAAAGAAAGACGATGAGAAAACATCCAAAAATCAATATAAGAATAAACAAGTTGTGGGTGATGGAGTCACCGATAGCAAAAATATTGCTAATGTTAATGCTGCAAAGACAATGGAGAAGTTTGTACTGAAACCTCCTGATAGACCTCCTCGAGAATTTACTAGGTTAAATCAACCTTTATCAACTATTCTACCACAATTATTAGAACGAGGTTTGATTCAATTACCAAATATTTGGGAACCTGATCCAACTATACCCGGATACAGAGCAGATCTACACCGTGACTTCCATAGAGGACCTGGACACACTACCAACTCTTGTAAAATATTAAAACATAAAATACAGGACTTGATTGATAACAATGAGATGGAGGTGCAAGCCTTTCAACCTAAGCAAAATCCTCCTAATAATGTTCAAAAGAACACCCCACAAAACCAGAATCAAAATGCCAATCAGTCATTGGACATATTTCAACATCCCTTACCAAAACATGGTAAGGAGGTGGCTAATCAAATTGAACATCATAATGTCCCTCCTCCTTCCCGATATGTAGGAACTATTAGTGGGCATTTACCTATTCATGATCCAGAAATATTTGACACAACTTTATCCATGGTTACAACCAGGCCTCTATATAATATTCAGATACCCGATCTTAGTGATATAGAATACGAGACTGAGAGTGATATGGAAATCACATCAAATCAATCGAATAGTTCTAAAGATGAATCGGATCCTATTCACCCTATCACAAGTTATATGGTTCCAGAAGAGCCATTTCCAAGAAGAGTCACTACTAGACCCTCATCTCACCGATTACTTTCTAATGAGCTAGCTATAAACGCTAGACCAAGACCCATTCATCATCCGTAGAATAATATTGTGGGTACCATCGAGTTCATTACTAGACAACAAGCTCAAAATTCTCAACAAGATCAAATTCAGAATGGTGGATCAGCTCCATTTGTTTTGAAGGTTCCTAATAAAGGGAATCATTCACCTAATGTTCAACCTAAACCTCCTTATAATATTAATGAACAATTATCAAATATTACAGCTAGAATTTCCCTCTTGGACCTTTTAAGATCTTCTCCTACACATAGAGATGAATTAATGCTCACATTGAGCCAGATGATGGTACCACAAGACATTCAACCTGAAGCCATGGCCAATACTATAATAACTCGTGAAGTTGATTGTATTGACTTTCGGGATAGAGACATACCGCAACATAGTTTACATAAAGATAACCCCTTGTATATTACTGCCTTAATTGGAGATGTAGCAATCAAACGAGTCTTGATTGATAATGGTTCATCTTTAAATATCTGCACTTTTGACTTCTACCAAATATTTGGGTTTAGAAGTGATGAAATGAAAAGAACTGATATGATCATAAAAGCTTTCAATGATGAAACACAAGAAACGTGTGGAGTTATTACCATTCCATTGCAAGTTGGTCCAAGAACCTTGGATACGACTGTGTTTATTGTACATTGCCCTGCATCGTACAATATACTCTTGGGTCATCCTTGGATCAACGCGATGCGAGCTGTTCCCTCAACTTTACATCAATGTGTTAAGTTTAAATTTAAGAATCAGTTGGTTACCATTCATGGTGATCCAAGACCCTTTGATATGTGTGCTTTGGCAGAACCTATTGGAGTTCAATTTTTCCCTGCTTTGTCATCCACACATCCTAATTCTCATTATCCATCTAAACATGTGAAACTCACACCCACAACGTCATCTACTTCTTCTCCATCAGTTGCACCTCCACATATAGCTCAACCATCTTCTGAACAAACCACATTAGGACCTAAGAAAGATCCTAATCCCACAACCAATGTCTCTTGTTCTACTCCTATAACTTCCATACCTTTAATAGACCCATCTATCGACACCTCTACACCGTCTACATCCACCAAATTCATATTTTCCACATCGGAAGACGTAGGGAATGTTCCTTCTACCTCTTATGCTCTTATTGACGAGCTCTTACCCGATCTATCTAAAATCCTTATATCAGAAGAAACGAATGCTTCTATGCAAGATTCCCTTATTTTAAATAATTTGCCACCATCTCCTCGTACCTTGGGCCTCCCACAACCTATGGGAAGTATTTACCAAGTCGGGAGCTGTGCCTTTATTTATAAGGGATATGACTGGGGTAGAATACCCAGAAACATCAGAACTCATTATGATGGATATGCTCGATGTTATTTTACTAATGAATATATTAAAGCCAAACCTATAATGCTTAAATTGGGATATAAAGGGAAAGGTTTGGGACCTTTCCAGAATGGTATGAAAGAACCTTTTGAGGTAGAAGCATGGCCCGCCCGATGTGGTGTGGGCCTATTTTCTAGTAAGGGTCAGCCATTCCCATTTGAGGATGATGACCATCTTATATGTTACCAAGATTATTTAGATGAACGTGATGCTTTGCATTTAATGAATAAGACATTCACATGTAATATGCTATCTATAGCTTATCCTGAGATGATCGCTGAATCCGACGATGAGTTGGAGGGAGATATCTTTCACGATGTCTCCATTGAGGAATTATTACATAATGGATTTTATTTTGATGGCTCTATACCTAGTATAGCCCAGCTTGAGGCCACGACTCCTCAAGATGAATTATCCAAGCTAACCTTGGAAGAATTACAAGAATTGGGCGTTTCACCCACCCCACCTAATTTTGAGAGAGATCTACACATGGAAGTAGAAAATGTCATAAAAATTAACATTGGAACCGACGATAACCCTCACATAATCAACATTGGATCAGAATTGAGTCAAGAAAAATAGGATAAATACATTGCATTTCTTAAAGAATATGAAGATGTCTTTGCTTGGACATATGAAGATATGCCAGGTTTAGACCCTTATGTAGTTATGCATCACCTAGTAGTGCATCCGGATGCTAAACCTATTAAGCATAAGCTTAGAAAAATGCATCCTAAAGTGGCCTTACTAGTCAAAGGGGAGTTAGAAAAACTCTTGAATGTTATTTTTATACAAGCCATTGATTATGTTGAATGGATCTCGAATGTAGTTCCAGTAACTAAGAAAGAAGCTACTAAGATTAGGGTTTGTATAGACTTTAGAGATATTAATGTTGCATGCCCTAAAGATGATTTTCCCCTTCCCAATATGGATCAGATCATTGATTTTATTGCTGGGAGTGGAATGATATCCTTAATGGATGGATTTTTTGGTTATAATCAGATCAGGATAGCTCCTGAAGATCAGGCTAAAACAACCTTTATTACCCCTTGGGGGACTTTCTATTGGAAAGTGATGCCATTCGGTTTGAAGAATGCAGGTGCAACCTATCAACGAGCCATGACTTATATCTTTCATGATATGATGCATGATATACTACATGATTATGTAGATGACATTATAGCTCGTTCTACTAAAGAAGATGACCATTTAGATGACTTGAGAAAAGTATTTGATCGGTTAAGAGAATATCTTATCCGATTGAATCCAGCCAAATGTATATTCGGAGTTAAGTCAGGTAAATTATTGGGGGTTATAGTTTCTTTACGTGGCATCAAAATTGACCCTCTCAAGATTACGGCTATCACTGATATGCCCGCACCTACAAATATATCTGAATTATGGAGTCTACAAGGTAAGCTTCAAGCTATCCGTCGCTTCATCGATAAGTTGGCGGATAAAACTGGACCCTTTCTTAAGCTTCTTAAGAAGGATGTCTCTTTCCATTGGGACGACGAATGTAAGGAAGCATTTGAACTCCTCAAACAATATCTTCTTAACCCACCTATACTTTCACCACCTAAACCCGATCGCCCATTTATCTTGTATATTTTTGCTTCAGATTTTGCTTTAGGAGCTATGTTAGCTCAACTTGATGATGAGAAAAGAGAGCGTGCTAATTATTACATTAGCAGAACATTAATTAGTTATGAAACCCGCTACACAACATTAGAGAAGTTATGTCTAGCAGTCATATTTTCTACACAGAAACTACGCCATTATATGCTCAGTCAGAAAACATACGTTATTGCTAAATCCGATCCCTTGCGGTATCTCATGAGTCGACCTTATTTATCTGGTCGCACAACAAAGTGGGTTCTTGCTCTAAGCGAGTTTGAACTCACATTTATAGGACAGAAGTCTGTTAAGGGTCAAATCATAGCAGATCAATTAGCTGTTGCACCCTTAGAGTCCACCCATCCCCTCGTCATTGAGTTTCCTGACGAATGCCTTAAACTAGAGGTAGATCATTCAGAGCAATGGTCCCTATACTTTGATGGAGCCCGATGTATGAGTGGGGCTGGTGCAGGTATTATTTTGATATCTCCATAGAAACATCTCATACCTCTATCCTTTAAATTAACGTTTGCTTGTACTAATAACACTGCTGAATATGAGGCTCTAATCCTTGGATTACGAGCTGCCCTGGCACTAAAAATTAAAAATCTATTAGTTTTCGGTGATTCTCAACTTGTTATAAATCAAATTAATGATGTTTATCAGACCAGAGATGATAAATTGCACCCATATAAAGCATATGTATTACAATTAATATCTTTATTTGATCAAGTTACCTTGGAAGCTATTCCTAGAACTAGCAATCGTGCGGTTGACGCTATGGCCGTAGCTGCATCTCTTTTACCCTTGGAGTTAGATGACGAATATGCTACCATCATTATTCGTCGACTCCAGGAACCCGCTTCAACTAAATCATGCTTGGAACCTTTGGACGTGTTTCTAATCAATGAAACTATTCCTGAACTTTGGTACACTGACATCCTCAATTTTCTTCAAAATGGGACCTTCCCTGAAGGTTTTAATAGAAACCAGCATCGGTTATTACGTAGACGAGCAAGTCGCTTTGTAATAATTGGCAATACGTTATATAGGAGATATTTTGAAGGTATCCTATTAAGATGTTTGAATCTAGAAGAGTCTAGATCAGCTTTGAGTGAAGCCCACGATGGATCTTGTGGGGGACACTTTAGTGGTAGCGCCATTGCTAAGAAGCTCCTTAGGATAGGATATTTTTGGCCTACCATGGAGAATGATGCACATGATTACGTGTGCCATTGCGACAAGTGCCAGAAACACGCTGACCTTGTCCATGCACCTGCACAAGAACTGCAGGCTATTTCATCTCCTTGGCCCTTTTCAAAATGGGGCTTAGACATCATCAGAAAAATCAATCCTGTGTCATCTGATGGACACAAATTCATCATAACCACCACCGAGTATTTTACGAAGTGGGTTGAAGCTATGCCCTTAGCTTCTTGCACTGGAACACAAGTTTCCAAGTTTATTCTTAATCAAATTATTTGTAGGTTCGGAATTCCTGCAAATCTCATCTCGGATAATGGAACTTGTTTCAAAAACAAATATGTAAAGAAACTATGTCAAAAATATAAAATTCAACATCGTTGGTCCACTCCCTATTATCCTCAGGGTAATGGCCAAGCAGAAGCATCTAATAAAACATTAATTAAAATCCTCAAGAGATTGGTCAATAAATCTGGCCATGATTGGCACATTCAATTATATCCTGCTTTGTGGGCTTATCGAACTAGCATTCGTACTCCCACGGGCACTTCACCTTTTGTTTTGGTTTATGGCATTGAAGCTATTTTTCCCTTTGAATTAGAAGTTCCTTCTTTGGCTCTGCTACTTCAAGATACTGAAGTAGGAGATGAATATCATGCTGGCAGATTTAGTCAGCTGGAACTCCTAGATGAGAAGCGCATTAATGCTTTGGAGCATCTTCGTGCCTACCAGAACAAGCTCAAACGAGCATATCTCAAGAAAGTTCATAATCGATCCTTTGAGATCGGCGACCTCGTCTTAAAAGAAAATAAAAAAAATACTAATGCAACTAAAGACCTTAAAGGCAAATTCGAGCCTAACTGGCTTGGGCCATATATTATCACTGCTAAATTTGGATCGGGAGCATACAGATTAGCTACCTTAGATGGTAAAGATCTTAAAGAACCTATGAACATTATGCATCTTAAGCGCTATTATGCATAAATCTGGTAATTTCATCACTGTATATATTATACATATTGTCTCATATTAGTAATTCATATAAAAATTTCAAAAAAATAGTAATATTATGTATTCTCTCAATTCATAAATTAAAATCAAAATATAAAAAAAATCAAAATCATCAAAATCCTCAAAAACATCTTCTATTTTGCACCTATCAATTCTTGAAGTATTGCATTTATATTTTCAGTTATTTTGGATAAATTAGCATTTATCTGGAATCCCTCACTTTCACACTCACATGAATAAATATCTTGATCTTATTTGGTATGATTATTAATCTCTCTTATATCGAAGTCCACAGTTGAATTAAATAAAGTTTTGAGCATAGAGAACTGATCTTGTTATTTACTTGAACCAAGTACACCTTTTCACATTAAAATGATTTCATTGCAAATTCAAAATGATGCTACACAGTAGAAGTGGTCTCTTGAGCGAAAAGTTTCCCCTGCTATCCTATCATGCACATGGTCTAGAATCTTTGAGAATTGACAAAAGGACAAGCTCACCCCTACCCAGAATAAAAATCCCTTGCTCTACAACCAATCCGAGCAAGTATCCCTAGTATAGGAAGAAAAAGAAAAAGAAAAAGAAAATCAAGAAAAATCATGAGAAAAAGAGAAAATTATTTAGAAGCATTATCATTTTGTATCATCTCA
This sequence comes from Wollemia nobilis, assembly GCA_028583015.1. Classification (NCBI taxonomy): domain Eukaryota; kingdom Viridiplantae; phylum Streptophyta; class Pinopsida; order Araucariales; family Araucariaceae; genus Wollemia; species Wollemia nobilis. The sequence goes on from JAQPPZ010016895.1 coordinate 17,963,098, forward strand.
GCAATATTTCAGCATTATCTCAGTGTCAAGCAAAATACAAAAAAAAAAATAGAAAAAGAAAAGAAAAGAAAAAGCAAAAAGCAATAAATCCCTTCCCCCCCTTTTTGAAAGAAAAGAAGGGTGAATGAGCTTGAATCCCTGGAATTCTCAATTATTCGAAAATCATGAGGTAAGCCCCATAACAGGTGGTTTGTGCCCAACCCGCTTGGCCTTGGGTAACTCCTAGCGTGGTGATATGTCTATCACATTAGCGACCTTATTTTGTATAGACCTATGTCCGCTTATGGATCAGCTAGCTCTTGATGACCCGACTTACATAGTAGTCTGGTACGGTTACATGCATATAAATCATGGTCAACGAACACTCATTTGGTTAATTCAAATTACTTGTATCAAATTATCTTGCTCAAAATCGGTAAATGAACAATACAATTGCACACACATTTGTGTTTGAGAGATTTTGTATCATTATGATAGATCAAGATCGGCAATGAACTCACATATGCACACGGGGTTCCTTATAAATCTAAATTTTGTCTTTGAGATAATTTAAAATATTTATGCAAATCTTCTGGAATAATTTGATTTTTTTTACTTGAGAATATTTGCTTAGCGTAAAATCAATTAAATACATTTTTTTCAAAAAATCCAAAATTTTCTTGCAAAACATGTTCAAAATCTAGCAATAAAGTCACATTTATATATTTTCGACTTTCGCGACGATGGTATAGTTCCTAAACCTAAATTGGAATTTTATGCCTAGTGCAAGTCCTCATTTTTATATTTTTTGTTTATCTCAAAATCAAAAATCAACTATGCAATAAAACTATTATATCAATTTCTTCTTTGGATTTCGCGATGATGGTATAAGTCTATACCTAAAATTCTATGCCTAGCGCAAACCATCGTTCTAATTTTATTTCCCATTTATTTAATCCATAAAAGCATATGGCTTAAATCATTATGTTACACAATTGTGCTTTAAAAAGAACGAAAACTTTCCTATTTCATTTCATTATGTCAACATTCATTTTTTACGATGGTATAATTCCTAGGGAATTGTTCAAATTTCTATCATACTTAGGAATTTTATGCCTAGCAAAAATCATATTTTTAAAATATTTCATGCATAATATTTTCATGGAAATCTGAAAACAAATCATCACTATCATCATTTTTCATCATCACAACACAAAGTCTTAAGAAAGTCTCTTAAGCACCCTTTTACTTTTAGCAATATTTCTCTCATACCGGGATTAGCTTAATGACCTAGCGAGCGGCGACTCCATGAAATGGTCATGTAACAGTGACAATGTCCTTTGAAATTATTGTTAGAAGTCACTTTATTTTCATCAAAACACACCACCACAACCAGTTTGTTTACATCAGATTATTTCATTTAATTTTATAGCATGACATAAAATTATAATATTTTCAACGACATAATTACATGAATAGTCAATCAACAATTAAAATATTAAAGCATCATAAAACATATGCACAAGTCATATCACAAAAAGAACATATATATATATCAAAAAGTATATACATCATATCAAAACGGATTGGTATGCCACAATCTATACCCTGGCATACTCAATCCTCTCAAAAATAGTCTATGTACAATATACATCTAGCCTCGAGAAGCCCTCGAGCTCTCAGCCTCATCTCCTCTCCCACCCTGAGGTGGAGGAGGTGGTCCCATCGAAGCCCATCCTATGTCGTGGGTCCTCGACGTCGATCGTGATGATGTCCTCGATGACCCCATCCTGATCGGCTCCGTAATGTCGGCTGGCAACTGTATCCTCTGGCCCTCTGGAACCAGCTGGTAGTACACTCCCTGATAGAACGTGGTCTGAGCAACCGACCATGCCAGCTCCAGAATGCTCGCCCCTCCGCTCCGAGCCCTGAGCCGTGTAGCCTCATCCTGTAGAGTCTGCACCTGAGCTCGTAGGCGGGCATTCTTCGCCCGGAGAGCTGCCATCTCGCTGCTCTCCCCCACCTCGACACCCTTGCCCCTATCGGGCGATGGTGGCCTATCCCTCTACTGAGAAGGGAGTCTCTCTCTCCTCTCCTCCCTCCTCTTTAGCTATTGTTGTCTCTCTGAAGCCTGTGGTACTCTCTGGCATCTCTCCTGAGGAGGCCATCGTTGATCCCTCCCTTCGTGACTCCTCGCTGCATCGATGGCAGCCTGGTGCCACCTCTCCATCCATTGCACTACAGCATGCATCGGACCCTATGCCCTCATCATTCGAGGAGGGTGGATGCCTGCATACCAGGCATCATACCCATCTGCTACCCCCACATCATCCCCATCCACTGGCTGAATGGGGGCATCATCAGCATCCTGACTCCAGAACCGTTGCATGTCTAGAGCCCTGCTCAGTGTGGTATTATCCCACATAGTTCGGGAGTACTCATAATCCCTAAGAGAAGGGATCCCCTACTGTAGACCGAACTACCTCAAAACTCGATCATAGCGATGGAGCTCTACCTCTCCCCACTCTGTCCTCAACCATATGACTCGCCTGATGCGAGCCAACTCCTGTCCATCCTCTACCCACCCTGGATGCTCTCTCCATGGTCTCCAGGTGATCCGATCTGGGGTGAGGTCATCTAGCAACCTTCGGGACATCGATAGATCTATCCACCACTGTGACCCTCTCTAGAGCCACCAATAGAAAACCTGGGGTCTCTCCCGATCAACTCCTATCAGTGGAAGCCCTATCGGCCTTCGCACCGCAATGTGCTCCCAGCACCAAACCTGTAGCAGTGATGTCAGCACCAAACATCGACCTCCCTTGTATACGACCCCGTAAAGGATCCTATACAACCGGCACAATACAAAGCTGCCCCAAGCAAACCTGTATCTGTGGTCTCTCATGTCATAGACCACATCTGAGAGTAGCCATGGTAATCTGCATCCACTCTGGTGGCATAGAAGAAGGCCACCCACCACCCCTACCAAAACTTGGGTCAACCGAGATGCCCCAGGCATCTGCCTCAAAGCCTCGATGTTCACTCTACCCTTCTCCAGGGTGAAGCTTGGGTCATCGCACAATCTCATCATCGCGTGGCCCTGATTGGCCGAAGGGGTCATGAATCGACCATGTATGGGGATCCTCAAGATCCTCCATACATCCTCTAGAGTGGGAGTCATCTCCCTTGTCGGTAGCCGAAAGCAGGACGACTCCGGATACCATCTCTCTGCTAGGGCTGTCAGTAGCCCCATGTCTGTAGGAATTTGTGGCATCTCTGCCACATGCTGTAGTCCTACCTCTGCTAGTCTGTCTCGCTCGGCCTGATCGAGCGTGGCTAAGTCATCTCTGAGACCTTCGTATTTCCACTCTCGACTCTTTAGTAATCCCCTCTGTAAAATAAACAATAAAACAACAAAAATCATTAGTACATAATCATTAAAAAAATCAATTAAAATTAAAATCATCCCATAAAAATTTAGACAAAATCGTCCTTAATAGGACGAAATCGTCTTCGTTCTTCAATTTGGGGATCGCCCCTTATTGGACGGGATCGCCCCTATTTCTTTGATTTCGTCCTTAGACGAAATCGGCGATATAGGGACGATTTCGATGAAATTGGGATGATTTCATCCCGATGTCGTCGACGGCCTAAAAACGGCCACGATGCCCAAAAACAATTAAAATTCAAATAAAAAATCAAGTAAATCAAGTTAAAAACATAGTACACTAGGTTTAGATCCTTACCCGCAACCCATGTCGGACCTCTATCGATCTGTGTGTCGTTTCCACCATTTCGCCTGTAGAGCTCTGAAATAGCAAAAGTGAACAGTAAAAATGAATTAGGGTTTTACCCTATTTTTCTTATTTTTATTTTAAAAATGACATTTTTTAAATTTTTGCTTTTTCGTGCTTTTACCTCAAACGTTCGATTTGGGTAAAAACTCGGAGGGGGCACCATAGCAAACAGTCGTACGATTCGACCTAGAATCATCGTCTAAAAAATGGAATAAATTTTTGCTTTCTCGTAAAGCGTAAAGAACTCGTCTTTAACGCATTTTCTTTGAAAAATTTGCTAAAGAGGGGGCAAAATGTAGCACCCTAAAATTGGCGCAGTTAAACCATCAGTAAAAAGTAAAAATTTGAATTTTAACCTCGAAACCGCCCGTTAACCGCTCACCTCATTTTTTGCGCCATTTTTAGAAGTTGTTTTGACCGTTGGACGATATCGTCGCCGATCTGACGATATCGTCCCAAATCGGATGAATTCGTCTGGAACAGAACGTCCAGACGATTTCATCCCAAAACCAAATTTTCATAATTAGCTTCTGTTTCAACGACCTCTCCAACTTGGGCAGAAGCGTGTCTATGCGGTTGGAGATTCCCACATTGAGGATCTCCTAGATTGGGATGATCCCCAACCTTCTAACCTCCCCCTAATCCTATATAAACTGGGATTTTTCTAGTTTATCCCCCTGGATGATTCCCTGATCCTCCCTGATCTCCCATCATTCGCATTTGTGTTTTCAAGTTTTTGTTGCAGGATTTCACTGTGTTTCAGCCGAAGATAGCTCGGATCGTCGTAGGCGATTCAACCACAATTTTGGATGATCCTGTCAAGATCGGCGATGATCTCGTACGATTGCAGATGATCTTGACTGCAATTCAGCTTGGGGGCAATCAGAGTCCCGAGTTTGCATTTTCTATCTCGTTTCTTTATTTATTGGTGCATTAGATTAATTTACTTCTGTTTTGCATCTTGGAGTTCACCTCATTTAGCATAATTGCATGATAAGATTCAAAATAAGTTACCAAAACATTGCATCTCATTTAATTTGATATCTGGATTTGTTATTTAAGCATCTACACTCTTATTTCTATCATTTTGCATCATTCTTGCAATAGTATTTTTGGTTTTTGGTGTCTGTTTTCTTGATTGCAGGTTTTTGATGAATTCGTCTGATGAATTCGTCAGGTCGCTGATGATCCTGGGTGATCTCAGATGATCTCCTATGATTTGGGATGATTCTGTATAATTACAGATGATCCTGTCATATCCGGGATGATCTGGACTCCTACAAGCTTCAGAATCTTCATCAGACATCAGAAATCAGGTGTACTCTTCTCCATTTAACATATTCTCTGTATTTAATCGCATTAGGATTCATTTATGTCTATTGTCTTCATATAAATCAGAATTTTCATATAGAATAGCTTAGCTTCATTTTGGCCAACCTAGGAATCTGAATGATTGAACATAAAATGAACAAATCAAACCCATTCTCAACCTAGGCATGGAAACCGCCACTCAAAGTTTCCTCGGTGAACCCCACCATCCATCAAAAATTCACCTTTACACCCCTCCCCCGAGAGGCGTGACCTTCAAAGGGCCTCTCCGTCCGAGGTATTGTTCCATCCTTTTCGCATCCCCCTTCCGAGCACGGATCCTTTAGCCTGAAGGTAAGGGTGCAAAAAATTTGGGTGATACACATTTATCTAGCTCAACTAGAATGGTACGACATTGAGCCAATCCCTAGTTCATCCAATAGATTTGTAGACACAATGGCATATTTGGGATCTTTAATCCCTCATAATATGTCTACCAATTTCACTACCATCCATGTAAAAACGTTGTCACATTTTGCTGTGTAGCATGAAGCATTGGATAACAAAGAGTCAATCAACATAATTCATGTAGAAACAAACCATGAATGGTTTTATAGAGCCATAGAATTTCTCAAGAGAGCATCCTAGGGGTATTTTATCTCATAGGATCCGACAGGGAGTGGTACTACCATTCACCACAAGGTTGTTTCCTTTCAGTCCGTATATTCAGTAAATGGTGGAACCCAGCGAGGGGAACTGTAGACACCTAAAACATGTCATGTTCAGGGAGACTACTCACATGGGTACACTCATAGGTCATGTGACTAAACCTTGGGACCTTCCAAGTGTCAAAAGTGGTTTTTACCACTCATATGGGGCATTTTTAGCCCATCCAAGCCTGGCCATTGTAGACCAGAGCGGCCAGAATCCAGCCATTGTAGCTCAGAGTGGCCAAACCTTAGCCACTGTAGATGACAATGGCTAAACTTTAAATGCATTTTTCACCCATCCAGCCTAATATTGGGTGGAAGTGGTAGTATGCATGCAATAAGGATGAGCGGGGACAACTTTGCATTCCTCCTCATAGCCAGTCTACATGGAAGACTCAAGTCCAGATTTAGACTTCAGTTAAACATAGAAAAACAAAGAGCTTCTCATGCTAACACCTAGTACGCATGAGGGATTCAATCCTAGGGTTTGAACATTGACCTAGGGCTTCAAACACTTTATAAGGAGTAAACCTAAAAGCACTAGGGGACCTTATTTTATCAATCAGGAGAGAGAACATCATACATCAGAACTTTGAACAGGTTGGATCATTGAGGAGAGCTTCTAGAGACTTGGAGAGCTTCCCTTGGAGATCGATTCTTGTAGCGGAGCCCTATCGGATTGGAGGGAAAATCTGAACACATAAGGTAATCATTTTAACATTAGTAGCAGACTTGAGCCCATAGCCTTTGGATCAATAGAGAGATTTCACCTTAGCGGCCGTTGTCCTAGATAGTGGCCCGCAACCTAGTCTAGGGTTTTAGGTGTTAGTTTCTTTTATTCTACTTTCTCTTTCATTTCATTAGCATAAGCTTTATTTTAGTTATTCACATTCATAGTACTAGTTTCATTGCATTTGTTTCCATTGAGCTTATTCATTGCTAATAGCCTCATCCAGGGAGGCAATCTTGGACATCTAAGCGTGTGTTGTTGTTTCATTGATTTTAGGGCTACAGGTTCAATCGAGAAAATCCACAACATACGAGAGCAAGAGGATCCCTCTAGAAATCAGACCTAGAGAAGGAGGCATCTGTAAGCCCTCATACATTTTTATGTGCATCATCGGGAAGCCTGATAAAGTGTACCCCCTATGCGAGGGGATATTTTATACACCTAGCCCTCTTTGTGTGTAAAATCATGTATCAAATGAAGGGTATCCCTTAGAGGGATTCATATGTAACCGGATCTTGGGAATATCAATACAAAAAGCATTCATTCATTTATTTCTTTACATTCTAGTTATATCTGCTTTATGCCTTTCATTTATTGCATGTTTAACATTAAAGGATTCAATTGAATCGCAAGTAGAGTAGTTAGTGGATGGCGCACTGCTTCCTCAGGGTCACTACAGATGGTGATCATGGTGGGACCCCTACCCAGTTCTTTAGTTTACTTTCATTTTCTACCGCTTTACTAACTCGAGTTTTGTGTGTAGGTTTAGTCTCTAATCTAAAATCTCTGTCTACAGCAGTCACCCTCTGTCTAGCAATGCCAGAAACAGCCACTCTAGTCAACAGCGAACTAGAGTGCAGTAGAGGTCAAAACATTGATTCTCTGAGCTGGATTAAAGGTTGGTACAACTTTTTTGACACTTTATGGTTTTCTATCTATTTTTGTTCTCTTAAAAATAGTGATAATTAAGACATATTTCAATTTGGAAAACTGAAAGAATGAAAGAGAAAGAACTTGCATCTTGCACATCTTAGGTTTCCTTTTAGATTTTCCACTAGGCATTGCTAGGAACAATGACTTCTATTTATAAATTTTTCCCTAGAATCCAATGTGCTAGAAATTGTGTGTTGGTTTGCTTGCTTTGAGGCCTTTCTAAAGGCCATACTTGCACCTAATAGAGTGCATCCATTAATCTCATAGTAGCTATGCACCTTTCTAAAAATTGAAATGCATTTTGCATTAGGCATATAGGAAAGAGTCATTGTTGTTGTATGATGCATTCTTATTCATGCAAACTTAAAATGAACCCCACACACACATGCATATTTTAAACATTGGGGAGTTGGATTTCATCACCAACCCTCAATTCAGTCCGGTGACGTTGGCATTCATCTCCTTCCATCGGTTTACCCCTAGAGCTTCCTAGAAATGGATTGAGGAACTTACTTATAGTGGTACTAAGTTACTTGTGTTCAAACTATCTCCCACTATTGGAACAATCATTGGTTTAGAGTGGAAGAGCTAGGCGAACCCCCCACTAGGATTTAAGTGGTGTACCCTAGTCTCTTTTGAGAAATCATGTTTGGCATGAGTGTTCTTGATTATCACTATGGATGAGTCTCCTCATTCTAAATCCAAAGCAAGAACAAGAAACAAGAAACAACAAAACATCAAAATACAACAAATAGTTTAGGGCACACTTAAATTGGTAATCAAGATAAACATTTGCTTGATATTGTTTGGTCATATTTAAGTGCAACACAAAAGCTAAATTCCCAAAAACAATGGTCAAAACAAGAAGTAAACATCCTCGGTCTGATATCGAGGGAGAATCTGAAGCAACGCATACCCTTAGGCGAAGTCGTAGTAACATTGAAAGACCTACTCGAAAGACCGTGAGACGTAGTTCCATGAGTCTAAGGGGTGATAACTCAACCCTTGGGGGATCTCCTCGAGAAACCCCAAATAGGGAACCACATCAAGGAACTACATCACATAAACACAAAGAGGCCTCATGGCCATCATCATCAAGGAGACATGAGGAAGACTCAAGGGCTTCCTCTAAACACACAGAAACTTCTTAGAGACATGAGGAAGCTTCAAGAGCTTCCTCCTCACATGGACATAAGGAGGGTTCTAGACCCCATTCTTCACACAGGGATGATGAGGTTTCCCCATATCCATCCTCATGGAGGGTAGAGAGGGCCACAAAACCCTCATCACCAAAAAGACACACAAGAGTCACAACATCCCAACATTCACATGAGACACTTAGAACAGATCAACCCACTAAGGGGCATGAAACTAGAGATACATCCAATCATAGACATCAAACAGAAGATATCCTTCACACAAGAGGAAGGATTCCAATAGACTATGACCTCATTGGAGTAAATGGCACCCCACGGGATCAGCCATGGAAAACAAGATAGTTAGATGAGGTGGATCAGATTTATTCGAGACCACCTCCCAAAACCATAGCCATAGAGAATTCTGCATCTAGAAGTTCATGAACCATGACTTCTAAGCCCACTTCTCAAACTAGGGGTGCCTCAGGGTGACCCCATAGTAAACATATAGAGTCTGATCATAGAGACACTCAAAAATACACTGAACAAGTCACATTAGCTAGCAAGAGCAAAGAAATAACAGAAACCTCTTCGAGAAATCTATGAATCAAAACCACTAGAACAGGATCAGATAAGCATGAGTCTTCTATGACCATGCAAGTTAACCACATGCGATGGTTAGAAAATGCCTTGCACAAAGAGTGAGAGCTTGTAGAAGCTCTCGAACATGATAAACAAAGAGAAAGGTTGTTGCACCAACATGAGCAATATTTAAGAGAGCAAGCTGAGCAGCTAGCTCATATCAACCAACAAGCAAATAGAAATGATCATCAAAGAGATCAACGCGCTGACTCACCAAGAGAGGAGCACACTAGACAAGAAGGAAACCCACAACAAAATCACCCTCCAAATCATGAGTGAAATCCAACTAGTGGAGAAAGGGTAAACCTAATAGAGCAAGATCAGGCACATCCTGAATCCCCTCATAGGAGGGAAGAAAATAGAGAAAATCAAATGGATAGAGGGTTACCTCCACCACCACCATGGGGGGTCTACAAGAGGAGGAACTCCTCACCTCAAAGGTATTCCAAGAACTTGCTAAAAATATGAAGTCCTTTGAAAAACAAGAGATGGCTGGTAGCCAACCAACATTGAGAAAAATACACAATCAACCATTATGTCCATATGTCCCTAGCCCCGCATACCCTAAGCATTTTGAGATGCCTAGGTTGGAAAATTTTAAGGGTGAAGAGGATGCACAAGAGCATGTTACCAATTTCATCAATGCATATTTTCATCTTGAAGACAATGATGCTCTTATGCTCAGGATATTCATTATGACATTTTTGGGTGCCGCCACCCAATGGTTCAACCAGCTGCCCAAGCATAGCATATCCAATTTTGAACAACTAGTGAATGCTTTCCTGAAACATTTCTCTTTTGGTGCTAAGAGGAAAGTGAACCTTTCAGACCTGGCCAATTTGAGACATTATGATGATGAGCCAGTAATGGATTATGGGAATAGATGGAGAAGAGTCATGGAAAAATTATCATTCTCCATCCCCACAGAAGAGATCATCCGGATGTTCACCAAGAGTTGTTCCAAACACATTTCCCTCTTGCTACAACTTCAAAAATACCCCTCATTTGAGGAAGCCTTGGCATAGGCCAAACTCATCGAGGACATAAAAGTAGATGAGGGAACCATCAAACTCTGAACCAAGGAGTGGAACAAAAATGACAAAAATGGCAAATACAAGCAGAAGCAGGCAAACCCTGCTCTAGTTAATCAAGTGGTATTGGTTGCGCCTAAGGATGAGGCTATGCACCAACCCCAAAATTATCAAGCACAACCCCCACCAGCCAATTATGATCAAAAGAACAATCAAGGGTGAAACAAAGAATGCAAACCCCCTCACTATTTCACACCATTGATAGAATCAATGCAATCAATCTTCAACCAATTGAGTGAGGTAGGAAATATCAGGTTCCCTAATATACCTCTTATAGATCCCAACCATCCTAAGCCAAAAGGATATAGGGAAGATCAATTTTACCCTTATCATAGGATACCGAGGCATAATATTGAGGTTTGCATTGGTTTCAAGCACCAGGTGCAAAACATGATTGAGGTGGGAGAACTTAAAGTTGACAACCCATTAGCTCCTAACAATAGAGATATGGGCATCTACAAAAACCCACTACCAAACCATGAGGTCCCTAGAGGGCAAGGTGCACAAGTCAATCAGGTCCGAGTTGATACGCCTACCCATGGGTGCATTGGGATGGTTGAAATTGTCAATATAGCAACCAAGAGTAGATGGTATGGTCAACCGCAACCTCCTGCAGCTCCCATTAATGTCCTCGCTGCACCTAGGTAGAGGCAGGGGTAAAACAACCTTCCAGGTCCACCAACCTGACCTGTGGTAACTATTCGGAGTAGACTTGAGCAAAACTTACAAATGACTCTGGCTAAGCTATCCATCTATGAGCTCATACAATAGTCCCCAAAGCACAGGGAGACCTTGATGGAGATTTTAAGGTCGATTGAGCTCCAACCACAAGATCCAAATGCATTCACCCATTTTGTGGGACAAGTACAAGAATTCCAAGAACCTGTAATTTGATTCTATGATTATGAGATTAAGATAGTACCTACTACCTTACCAGACCCTCTACTGCACATTGTGGCATCAGTCAATGATTTACCTTTTAAGTGGGTCTTGATCGATACAGGTTCATCAATCAACATCATCACAACAACAACAATAGAACACCTTAAGATCCCCAAGTCCAATATCATTCTGAGGAGCCTATACATTAAGGGCTTTCAATGATGCTTTATGCAATACTATGGGAATGATAGTCCTACCTATCAAGGTGGGGCATAAGACCATCCCCATGATGTGTCATGTCTTGGAAGGGGCCATGCAATACAACATCCTCCTAGGGAGACCTTGGATAAGGGACATGAAATGTGTTCCTTCGATCTTACACCAATGTGTCAAGTATGTGCATGATAACAAAGTCTACATGGTGTTGGATGATGAAGAGCCATTCAAATATGTTCATCAGGTGGATTGTCTAGGAGAATTTGTGATTCCTTCTACCCACTTGTATGTAGGACCTTCATCTCCAACTACACAACTGAATGATAAAGACAAAGGGGTACAAAAAGACCCATCTACATCAACACCTCATCTTGCGCACAAAGTGACTAATGCTTCTAATAGACCATCAACATCTAAACCAAAAGATAATCAGAAGCTAAAGGCACCCATGGTTGAGGAAAGAGAGCCCAAGGAAGTGCTAAACATAGAAATTAAGAAAAGTCCAACTCCCATGGAGGAGGAAGATCTCCAAGATCAAGCTGAGGAGATACTAGAACCCGCTTCACCAGTGTCATCTATAGGATCATCCACATCACATGCGACAATACACTTGGCAAGTATGGGGATAGGAGAGTATCTTGTGTAGAACATAACATTTATGCCCATCATAGAGTCTGCACAAGACATGGGATGACCAAAAGATCTAAGACCACCAGTGGGAACAGTGGTTCCGCTTGGAATCCCTCCCAACCAGACAAAATTTATCTATGCTGGACTAGACCGCCCATAAATCTACTGATGAAGAAGAGGACAATGATGAATTATTCACTATCAATGTTTATTACCTCTCTAATCCTGAGTTTGCTCTAAGCTACTTTGAACGTTGCCATTGGCATGGTTACGGTCTTGGTATATATGAGTAGGGGTAGTGGCCATTCGAGCCACAATACCAACTTCTATCTGATAGGTTTGGGTTAGGCTATCACATCAGAGGTCGAGATGACTCTCTAGTAGTAGCCTTAGATAGATTAAGCTTGGGGTTAGGAGAAGACATCAATTTTATTCCCTATCACCCACCAAGTGCAAGATATCCAAGCAATAGACAAGTGGTTATGGTAAGCATACCACCTCCCGAGACTTATCATCCAAGCTCCATAATTGAGACCATCCCAATAGGTTACAACTCATGGGATGATGAGCAAGAAGAAAATGGATATATGGCAAGTGATGATGAAGCACAAGTAAGCTTAGCCTATCATGGGCCTCACTATTTACAAAGATTTACTTGGTCCATCCACAATGAGAGTGGATACATATCGGATGAAAGTGGCTATGAGTCAGAGGACTCAATAGAGAGAGCCTACCTAGGAACAAGGCAATGGCCCCATAACTTGGGATAACATACTAATGCAAATGGCATCTTCATAAGTGATGAAGAATATGAGGATGAGATAGAGATGGCCTACTTAGGGCCAGTGCCTCTTACCTTGGGGCCACATACCAATGCTAATGGTTTTTGGATAAGTGATGATGATTTTGAAGATGAGACTGAGATGGCTTATCTTGGACCTCACCACTTGTAATAAGTCAACATGTTAGTAGAAAGAGAAGTGGTACTTCATGCCATAGACCCTAGCTTGTGGTTTTTGGGGAGACCTATTGACTTGAATGTCATTCATCGCATGGTCAATCCCCTCCGACATTCAGAGAACTCTTAGAGCCCAATGATCCTATTATCCGACCAACTCATGGGCCAGATCCAGAGATTCCTTTTCCTCTAGAGCCTCATCATGAGTATAGAAGGGAAACCTCTGAGACAAGATTTCACCCATGTGGTTCTAGAGATTTCATTCCATCCATCAACACAATCTCCATTGATTTGACCACTCCACTTCATAACCCAGTAGATCCCACTAAACCTTTGTGTCTTGATACAAAGGCTATTGATTGGGATCATGCTGATTCACCCATAGAGCCTAAGGATATTTTCTCTAATGAAGAGACATTACAACCATTCCATTTTGCATCAGGTTGTGCATATGATGTGTTCCATGTTGGTCTAGATCCTAAGTCAGTAGGACCTATAAATCCCATCGATGACATTCACTTGATACCCATGCCTCACCAATTGGAGGATGGGTCACATATGGCTATAGAAGTGACTTTCGAGGTGGACATCAATGATGATCCTACTCAACCAAAGAAATTCAAGTTCGGAGAAAGTCTATCTCCAGAGGAACAAGCCATCATTATCCCTCTCCTCAAGGAGAGACCAAATATATTTGCTTGGACTTATAAAGACATGCCAGGTATTGATCCAAATTTAGTTGTTCACAACCTTTCATTGGATCCCCTAAAGAAGCCAGTCAAGCAAAAATTGAGGAAGATGCATCCAACCATCACTTTGATGGTAAAGAATGAGTTGCAAAAACTATTGGATGTAATCTTCATAGTTCCCATCGACTATCCTGAATGGGTCTCGAACATGGTGCCCATGGGAAAACCAGATGGAAGAGTCCACATTTGCATAGATTTTAGAGACTTGAATAGGGCAACTCCGAAGGATTCATTCCCATTTCCAAACATAGATGCTCTTGTTGATGCCACTATAGGTCATGAGATGCTCTCCCTAATGGATGGGTTTTCTGGATACAATCAAATCTGAATCAAACCCGAAGACCAACATAAGACTACTTTCATTACTCCATGGGGAACTTTCTATTACAAAGTGATGCCATTTGGCCTAAAGAATGTTGGTGCCACATACCAACGGGCCATGACATACATATTTCATGACTACATGCACACAATCTTGGAAGACTACATGGATGACTTGCTAGCCAAATATTTAGTACGACAAGAGCACGCTGAAATCCTTACAAAAGTCTTCGATCACCTCATAGAGCACAACGTCAGATTGAATCCTAAGAAGTGCATGTTTGGCATGACTTCTGGTAAGCTCTTAGGTTTCATCATTTCCAAGAGAGGCATTGAAGTCGATCCTACAAAAGTAGAAGCTATAATAGAAATGGCCACCCCTACCAACATTAGGGAGTTAAGAAGCCTACAAGGCAAGGTAGCATCCATCAAATGGTTCATTGCATAATTATCAGACAAGTGTCGACCCATGAATCGGTTGCTATGCAAGGATGTCCCATTTCATTGGGATGAAGAGTGCCAACAAGCCTTTACAGAGATCAAAACATACCTGGCAACACCGCATTTGGCTCCACCAAGGCCAGACATACCATTTTTGCTATACATATCGGCTACTAATTTTGCTTTGGGCACCATGTTAGCCCAAAAGAATGCACAAGACAAAGAGCAAGTCATATATTACATTAGTCGCACCTTGGTGAGTTATGAGCTAGGATATGCGTATGTAGAAAAGTTATGCTTAGAAGTGGTCTTTGCAACCAAAAAATTGTGACACTACATGTTGAGCCATACGACTTACGTTATATCAAAACAGAATCCTTTGCAGTATATGATGAACAAGACATATCACAATACACGTACTACAAAGTGGATCATGCTATTGACAGAATTTGATCTAGAATTCATAAGCCAAAATTCCATCAAGGGACAAGTCATAGTGGATCAATTAGTAGAGGCACCTCTTTAGGATAGCAAGCCTCTCACTATAGAATTGCTTGATGATGTAGTCTTCACATTATCAGATCCACCAAAACTCGAAGAACCTGAGAAACAAAGAGACATGGCATTGTTCTTCGATGGTTCAAAGTGCGAGCAAGGGGGTGGAGTAGGGATAGTATTTATCACACCATAGGGTGCTCCATTACCCTTATCATTCAAGCTAGACTTCCCTTGCATGAACAATAACACAGAGTATGAGGCCTTGATCTTGGGACTCCAAACAACCATTGCAATGGGCATTAAAATATTGAATATCTTTGGTGACTCCTTGCTCATAGTAAATCAAGTCAAAGGATTGTTCCAATGTAGGTGCCCACTCCTGAAAGCTTACAAGGAGCTTGTTGACACTTACCTAGCCCGACTAGAATGGTATGACATCGAGGCAATCCCTCATACGTCAAACAGATTTGTAGACACCATGGCATATTTGGGATCCTTAATCCCTCAGAATCTATTTTGATTTCACAACCATTCATGTGAAAGTGCTCACATTTTTCAGCAATACAACGTGAGGTTATTGACAACCTAGAGTCAATCAACATGATCCAGAACGAACCAAATCAGGATTGGTCCTTCAAAGTTAGAGCTTTCTTGCAAATGGCCCCTTGGGAATATTTGATCTCTCAAGGTCCTACGGAGTGTGGAACAACCATTCATCATAGGATTGTTTCCCAATATATGTTCACAAATGTTGGATCACAAGAGGAACATGTCATTTTATCCATAGAAGTTGTGGCTTATCAGGATTGGCTATCCCAATTATAAGATTTCTTGAAGCTTGGAATAATACCACAAGGCCTATCGCATGTTGAAAGATGAACATTTAAACAAAATGTGACTAGATACATTTTTCTAGGAGATATCCTTTATAGACGAGGTTACGATGGAATGCTCCTTCATTGTCTTGAGCCCCAGGAAGCATCTTGGGAAATTTTGCAAGCTCATGATGGTACATGTGGTGGTCACTTCAGTGGCATGGCCATCATTAAATGCATTTTGAGAATGGGTTACTATTGGCCCACTATGGAAAAATACTATTGTGAGTATGTCAAGAAATGCGTCAAGTGTCAGCATCATGCAAACCTCACCCACTTGCCATCACAAGCCTTGCAACCCATCCAGGCAGCATGGCCCTTCTCGTAGTGGGGATTAGACTTGATTGGGAAGATCTCTCCCCCATATTTAGGCCGACACACGTTCATCATAATGACCACTGAGTATTTCACCAAATGGGTCGAAGTGATCCCCTTGACATCGACAACTGGACCGAGGATTGCAGAGTTTATACTCCACAATATCATAAGTCATTTTGGGGTCCCTTCGAAGATTATATCGGATAATGGGCCATATTTCAAGAACAAAAATATGTATGCTTTAATGAAAAAATACCACATCCAACACAATTTTTCAACACCCTATTATCCACAAGCAAATGGGCAAGCAGAAGCCTCAAACAAAACAATCATCTCCATATTGAGGAAAATAGTGAGAGATAATCATAAGGACTAGCATTTGTAGTTACCTCTAGCATTATGGGCATATAGGACTAGTGTGTGGATGCCCACTAGGGCAACACCATTTTCACTTGTATATGGCACTGAGGCCATCATGCCCCTAGAATTGGAGATTCCAACCTTGCGCGTAGCATTGAAGGACTTCATAGATGATGACACCATGCGACAAGGCCACCTTGATCAGTTAATGCTTCTTGATGAATGATGAGTCAATGCCTTGGAGCATCTCCACATTTATCAGAATCACCTTGCATGAGCATACAATAGTAAAGTCCATTTGAGGGAATTCAAAGTTGGGGATCTTGTGCTCAAAGAAAACCAACAGAACTCAAATCTATCACCGCATTTGTGAGACAAATTTATGGTAAATTGGATAGGCCCCTACATGATTTCAGAGAAGGTTGGGCCTGGAGCATATCACCTCACATATTTGGATGGTGTTGAAGAGCCTGAACCTCTCAATATCATTCATTTGAAGGCATTTCATACATAAAAATAAAAAACATTCAAATATGTCATAAAAATAAAAAACATTCAAATATGTCATAAAAATAAAAAACATTCAAATATGTCATAAAAATAAAAAACATTCAAATATGTCATAAAAATAAAAAACATTCAAATATGTCATAAAAAACATTCAAATATACAAAAAACTCCAAAGGCATCTTAAATCCCTTTGTCATAAAAACATAATCACATCACATAAAAAGCTCCAAAGGCATCTTAAAGCCCTTTGGTCAAATCAAATCACAAAAATCTCCAAAGTACCCAAAGCCTTGGTCAAATCATCAAAAATCTCCAAAGGCATCTTAAAGCCCTTTGGTCAATCAATCACAAAAATGCTCCAAGGTACCCAATCTGCTTGGTCAAAATCAATCAAAAAGCTCCAAAGGCATCTTAAAGCCCTTTGGTCAAAATCAAATCACAAAAATGCTCCAAGGGTACCCAAACCACTTGGTCAAAATCAATCAAAAAGCTCCAAAGGCATCTTAAAGCCCTTTGGTCAAATCAAATCACAAAAATCTAAAAAAAAACAAACAAAAAAAATAAAAAATACAAAAACATTTGCATCTTACATCCATATCCACATAGTTGCATATCCATACATATCCATTGCATTCACATATGTTATGATCACATTCTTACAAATGATGCCACAGTTTGTATCTCAATCACAATATTCAAGTTCATCCTCATCCATGCATCCATGTGTGTAATTGTGTTTTTCAACACAACCATTTCATGTTGCTATAAGAAATATACTAAGGTTTCCTAGTCTTTCAACCATGTCTAGTGGTCTTATCAGCTTTTGTAGAAAGCCACCTTGATTAGTAGAGAGCAAGGTCTAGTTGTGATAATACCTTGGATATTCAAGATCCCATCACTAATTGAAACACTAAAATCCTAGTTGGTACAAGGGAAATATGAAAACAACAAAAGTGGTCTAGGTTACCTTAAGCGAAAAGGATCTTCCTTGCTTATCCCCCTATGCAACCGGTTTAAAGGTGTTGAGAATTGGCAAAAGGACAAGTTCCACCCTACCTAGAAATGAGTGATTATCATCACTACATAAATCCCTTGCTTTCATTAAAACAAGCAAAAATCTTGAAACAAAGCACAAATTCAAAATTCTAGTTTCCAAAGTCATAATTCAAAATCCAAAAATCAAGCAATCAAAAGTCAAAAACAAGTGAATTTCATCCTTACATAAATCCCTTGCTCAAAAAAAAAAATCAATCAAAATAAACAGTGATTTTCATCACTAAGTATGAGCAAGTATCCCAAATGAAATGAAGAAAAAAAGGGAATAGAGCTTGAATCCCTGGAATTCTCAGCATTGCACAAAACTAGAAGGAGAAATCCTTACGCATGATGATATGTCTATTACATTAGCTTCTGGCATTTGTATAGACCAATGTTTGAATGTGGATGAGCTAGCTTAGGTAACCCAATACTGCCTAGTGGTATAGTCCAACTAAGTCCAACATAAGGATGAGATAAAACACTTGAGGATCCCTGATCTTAGCAATGGGCTGAAAGAATCCTGCCTAACATCGGAGGAAATGCTTGGGTTCTATCTCAAAATATATATTCATTTGCACACACAGAGATAATGAATATCCAGGGACATAGTGAAAGCCTTGCTTTTCAAAAGTCTTGTATGGTCAGTACATAGTTGTTGATAGGATAACTAGAGTGTTTGAAGTCTCAGGAAAAACCTCAAAAATTCCTACATAGCAACAAATCATATCATCAATCACATCATCAACTTTCTTTATAAGCTTCTGTAAATTAGGGGGTATTAATAAATATATTAAACTAGATACCGGATATATGTCAGAAATGATATTTAGACGACCACTGATTATTTTATATCTCTTAAATTACAGAAGCTTATCCAGAAAATACATACATTCCACACCATTACATTGCACATATGGATGGTTTAAATAATTAATTCTTATGATTAGAATGATTATTAAACATTCATGGTTGTTATACTTTATGTGGTATCACCCATTAGATTGTCAAAATCATAGCATATGCATCCATTATGTTTTAAAGTGATTAAAACATACAAGTTCATTCACATTAGATTACATATTGCATTCACCATATCATAGCATGAGTTAGATGCACACAATGAAATCAAAATCAAACATGTATTATAACAATAAACATTACATCCATAAATACATAGTTCATAAATCATCCATTTACATCAAAGATCACATCATTGCATTCATCCATACATAGAATCATAAATCCATCATCAAATCAACTCATGATACATCACATCATGTCACAATAATCAAATCATATAAGCATCTACATAAACACATACATAAGCATCCATCTCAAATCCATATCATCATAAATATCATCTATCATATAACACACACATATATCAACTCATCATAATGCCATCATAACATCGCATAAATAAAACAAAAACATAAGCAATAAATGACACACATAATGAAGCATAAATGCAAAGTCTCATATAAATATGTTGTATCTCAAAGTGCATGAATATACAAAATTGCCCATAGGCTACAGTCATATAGGTCAAGCAGACCTCAAAAATGAAATCCAAGTGCATCATCAATCAAACACAGGGCTTGTGCCCCCAGCATCACCTCCCCCTATGGTTGTGTCATGCATAGAGTGATGTGACCCTACTGGTCTCTCTATGTGAGTCCGAGTCCTCTAGCTAGGATGGATGGAAGACTACCTAGAGGTGGAGCGCCTACTGACCTGTGAGCCACCTGCACCTGGTGCCTCCCTAGGGACAACTCCATGCCTCCTAAGCTGCATCTAGAGAGAGGCTATATGGGAGACATACCCTGGATCTGCTCCTCATACTCATATAGAAATGACTATAGGCGTAGAACCTCTACCCTATGTCTACCCTAGGATCTACCTGGTATCACTCTATGGTGTAGAAGGAGGAACAACAAACTGCATCCTAGCAGCACCACCCCTGATAGTAGCCTACAAAGCCTAGATCTATAGCGTGAGATGCTCTATAGTAGCATCTCATTGGGCTATGGTAGCATCTCACTATTGTACCTAGATCTTGGTCGACTGGAGCTCAACCTCGACCTCATGCAACTATGCTCTCAGAGGAGAATCTCTCTCCTCAAGATCTAGCTCCTCCTCATCCTCCTCAAGAGCCTCCTACTCCTCCACTACCACCTACTCTATTAGCTAGCCCCATACCTCGATCCTAGCTCAGACTCTATGCCCTATTGGATCTACACCATCATCCCCCATCATCCATACGGCCCAAGCTACCATCACCATGCCACATCAGATCCCCCACCACTACACAAATGCATCTATGACTCCCCCAATGACTCCTGGGTCAACTATTAGGGCATCCTCCTCATCAAAAAGCTCTATGATCCATGGAGGAGGAAGGTCTCCCTCTACTATGAGATGCCTATACAAAAATGGAACTAGTGGCACATCCTACTATAGCCCATACTGATGAAGAACCCGAGAGTAGAAGAAATACTCCCTAATACCAACCTTATGGTCGATGAGCCACCGCTCACATCACATCCTAGCTATGAAACTAGTCGGGTCATCCCAAGCTAGGCACTCATGATATGGATGCCACATAATATCTCGACCTTCAACCCAGTAAAAGTAGTAGTGTAGTGGGAGAGCTCCCCGCATGAGGATGGCTCTTGCGCTCCTCACACCCTCAAGCCCATCTAGCAGCATAGCACTACATCCACTCCTCAATAACTATAATCTTGGTAGGAAGCCCTCTGGGATGATCTACCTTGATGTGCTCCCATCCCCAAACCTGTAAGAGCAAGCTGCAAGTGATGCCAATGTGACCCCATCGATGGATGTGATACAACTCATCATAACACTAGGCCAATAAGGACCTACCCCATGCATAGATGATGGGCTCTACACTATCCATCAGATCCTAGACCATCACAAGGAGGTTCCATGAGAACCTCAAGCCTGAGAAATCTAGAATAAGAATGTTGTTGATAACCATCAACAACACTACATGCCTCTCGAAGAAGACCCTCTCTGATACCAAGCGTACAATGAGTACACATCCATATTTGGTGTCCTTGAAGGCATCTACAGCATGCCTTCCGAACACCCAAAGAAAGACAACATCATGATCATTAGTGGTCGAAGAGACAATGGCCACTCCATCAAAGGGGATCCAAAATATCCTATACACATCCTCCGATGTGATAGTCATCTCATCGGTAGGAAGGTGGAAGGTATTAGTTCGAGAGTCCCATCGATGTACCAAGGTCATAAGGTAAGCCTGATCTGACATAATAGTAGGGCAGCCTAGTGATAAATTGTAGCCCATGGGCCTTGAGCCAGGCCCAGTCCGTAGCACTCAAAAGGGGTAGAAGGTCATTCATGAGCTTTGGGTCATGAGCCCGAGTAGTGAGAATCTAAGAGCAAAAGAGAAAAAAAGCATAACTACAATGCATCTAAGGCATAAATCATAATAAAACATGAAAAATGGTGCAAATAATGATAGGCTATTCTAAGTCCAAGAAAAGAGCAATAAATGCACCTAATCATGCAAACAAAAAAGTCAAAATTTAAAAAATCAGTTAATCACTTCAAAATTCAAAAATAAAAATTACTAAGTGTCTTAGTCGTTATCGCCTACATGGCCAAAAATCGCTGAGGAGAGCCAAACCCCAATGGTCAAATTTTTGACCATTGAGATTCAAATAGCCACTCAGCGACAACGGCCAAACAAGCACCTCGAGAACGACAAAGGAAGAAAAAATCTACCCTAGGCAAAAATAAAAAAATAAAAAAGAAAAATGGGGGCAAGCCCACCAAGACAAATCCTAAACTAAACCTAACTATGGGTTTGGTTCATTGCCAACAAGTTTAATGAGGTTCATTTACCGATTACTTAGTGTAGTTCATTTTACCAAAAAATGAGCAGGGTTAAAGGTTTCGAAGAGTACCCAAGAAGCTCTAGCTCCTCCGCTCAATGATGCCTCCCCCGCACAGCCATGATCCTCCAAATTGCAACAACACTCCAAATCATAGAAGTCACTTTCACTACAGAGCTCTAAAACGCAAACTGACAGCTGGTGAAAGTGAAAAGTCAAAACCCTAGGGTTACTTTTTATATTTTCAAATTATGCCTTGGCCACTATTGTCAGTGGCCCAAATTTCTTGGCCGCTCAGGATGAGAGCGGCCATGAGCAGGCATTTGGGGGTCACTGGACCTGACAACGGCAACCTAAGCAAAAATAGGAGGGATTCTCTCCATGAGAAGCAACAAAAACATTAAATAAACACATTTTGATGACTCATGGTTATCATAATGTTCAAAATAACAAAAAAATTACATAAAAACAAATCTCAAGTAAGCCTCTTATCAAGTTACTTACTCTATCAACTCAACGGTTGTAGTGATTTGCACTCCATGCAACTCGGTGAGATGAGTAAGTTACCATGAGGTTACTTGGGGTAAAACATTCATTTTGGAATTACGATGTGCCTCCTTCAATCCCGAAGAAGACCAAGATGGTCGGACTGCTCCACGGGTATGAAGGAATCATCCTAATTCTCCTATGACACCAAAAACATTGAGCCAAGTGATGCAATACAAGCATAAATAGAATCACTCATCCTAACTCCCTAAGAAGGCTATTTATGGCTGGACCGCTCCTCGAGATAGGGATGAATGATTATCATAAATAATTGGAATCACACTTGGATGGGGGATTGCCCATTAAAAGAACAAATACTAGAAAGGAACCAAACCAGTCATATATTGGTCAAGCGACTTGTCACTTCATTCATTGCCCTTCCCTCACCAATTCATTGTGTGAGGGGGTAGTTCAAATCTTCAAATAATCATAATCAAAATCAACAAAATATCACTCGATCATATCAAAATTGTGTTCATCCTATGAATCATTGCAGACAACAACTACAAAGTTTCCCTTATTTGTTGGGTTCATAAGCAAACTATGACATCTTCAATTTGTAGCTCTCCTACCGATCGGATCTGATTGTAGCAACAGAAGCTACCCGATTGTGTTTGAGGAATGAGTGCAATTGAACATGTGCAAGCCCTATGCTAAGTTAAGCCTTCCAAACATTGAAGCAATGATTCAAGGATGCATGTCATCTTGCATGATTGGGCCATCCAACATTGATCAGATCAATGATCATCATACACCCTGCAAACATAGCAGTCTACGTTTTCACTCTGCGTTGTGTCTATCACTCAGCGCATCACAAAAAGGGGCATCTATAGACACCTAAAACATGTCATGGTTAGGGAGACTACTCACATGGGTACACTCATAGGTCATGTGACTAAACCTTGGGACCTTCCAAGTGTCAAAAGTGGTTTTTACCACTCATATGGGGCATTTTCAGCCCATCCAAGCCTAGCCTTGTAGACCAGAGTGGCCAGAATCCAATCATTGTAGCTCAGAGCGGCCAAACCTTAGCCATTGCAGATGATAATGGCTAAACTTTAAATGCATTTTTCCACCCATCCAACCTAATATTGGGTGGAAGTGGTAGTCTGCATGCAATAAGGATGAGCGGGGACAACTTTGCATTCCTCCTCACAGCCAATCTACATGGAAGACTTAAGTCCAAATTTAGACTTTAGTTAAACATAGAAAAACAAAGAGCTTCTCATGCTAACACCTAGTACGCATGAGGGATTCAATCCTAGGGTTTGAACATTGACCTAGGGCTTCAAACACTTTATAAGGAGTAAACCTAAAAGCACTAGGGGACCTTCTTTTATCAATCAGGAGAGAGAACATCATACATCAGAACTTTGAACAGGTTGGATCATTGAGGAGAGCTTCTAGAGACTTGGAGAGCTTCCCTTGGAGATCGATTCTTGTAGCGGAGCCCTGTCAGATTGGAGGGAAAATATGAACACATAAGGTAATCATTTTAACATTAGTAGCAGACTTGAGCCCATAGCCTTTGGATCAATAGAGAGAGATTTCACCTTAGCGGTCATTGTCCTGGATAGTGGCCCGCAACCTAGTCTAGGGTTTTAGGTGTTAGTTTATTTTATTCTGCTTTCTCTTTCATTTCATTAGCATAAGCTTTATTTTAGTTATTCGCATTCATAGTACTAGTTTCATTGCATTTGTTTCCATTGAGCTTATTCATTGCTAACAGCCTCATCCGAGGAGGCAATCTCGGACATCTAAGCGTGTGTTGTTGTTTCATTGATTTTAGGGCTACAGGTTCAATCGGGAAAATCCACAACATACGAGAGCAAGAGGATCCCTCTAGCAATCAGACCTAGAGAAGGAGGCATCTGTAAGCCCTCATACATTTTCGTGTGCATCATCGGGAAGCCTGATAAAGTGCACCCCTATGCGAGGGGATATTTTATACACTTGCTGCCCTCTTTGTGTGTAAAATCATGTATCAAACGAAGGGTATCCCTTAGAGGGATTCATATGTAACCAGATCTTGGGAATATCAATACAAAAAGCATTCATTCATTTATTTCTTTGCATTCTGGTTATATCTGCTTTATGCCTTTCATTTATTGCATGTTTAACATTAAAGGATTCAATCGAATCGCAAGTAGAGTAGTTAGTGGATGGCACGTCGCTTCCCCGAGGTCGCTACATGAACATGCTGTCACACTCTATTGTGTAGTGTGAAGCATTGAAAACAAAGAGCCAACCAACAAAATACAGTAAAAAAAAAACAGGGGGGGACAAAAACGCGGACACTCTCACAAAGGACCCCCCGGGGGGGGTCCTTGTTGGAGCCAAGGAAAGGGCGGCCCCCCCCCCCCCCACACCGTTTCCCCCCCCCCCCACCCACAACAAAACAAAAGGAAGAGAGACTTGTCAATTGAAGCCTAATCTTATCATAACTGGATAATAGATACATGAATTCCTTAGACTTGGTGTAATACCTCGGGGATTATTGCATATCATGAAGTGCACATTTAAAAAGAAAGTGACAAAGTATATCTTTTTAGTAGACATCCTATACCGTAGAAGCTACGATGGAGTTCTCCTTCATTGTCTTGAGCCCCAAGAGTCATCTTGGGAAATTTCATAACCTCGTGACGGTACGTGTGGTGGCCATTTCAATGGCATGGGTATCGTCAAGCGCATCCTTCACATGGGTTATTATTGGACCACTATGGAGAAGGATTGCAAAGTGTATGTCATGAGATGCATTAAATTTCAGCATCATGCTAAACTTACGCACTTGCCATCATAGGACTTACAACCCATTCAAGCGGCTTGTCCATTTTCTCAGTGGGAATTTGATCTCATTGGTAAGATCTCTCCTCTATCATCGAGCTGGCATATTTTTATTATCATGGCTACCAAGTATTTTACTAAATGGGTGGAATCCATTCCCTTAACAATGAAAACTAGAGCATGTATTACTGAGTTTATACTCACCAATATCATAAGTTATTTTGGGATACCATCCAAGATAGTGTCGGATAATGGAACGTCATTTAAGAATAAAACTATGAGAGCTTTGACATCTAAGTATAGAATCAAACATAGTTTTGCGACTCCATATTATCCACAAGCAAACAGATAAGCTGAATCTTCAAATAAGATAGTGATCTCCATATTTAAAAAGATGGTATAAGAGCACCACAAATATTGGCATATCTAGCTACCCCTTGCTTTATGGGCTTACAGGACTAGTATTTGGACACCCATTGGGGCAACTCCGTTTTCATTAGTATATGGCATTGAGGCCATTATGCCCTTAGAGTTGGAAATTCCAACATTGTGCATCATATTGAAAGAGTTCATTGATGATGACACCACGTGGCAAGCTCACCTAGATCAATTGATACTACTTGATGAACATCGCGTGAATGCCCTTGAGCACCTATGCATTTATCAAGAGCACTTAAAATGAGCTTACAATAAAAAAGTCCCTTTGAGAGACTTTGAGGTTGGTGATCTTGTGCTAAAAGAGAACCAATAGAACTCAAATCTACCACCAAAAATGTGAGATAAATTCATGGCTAATTGGTTAGGTCCTTATATGATCTCTAAGAAGATTGGACCTAGGACATATCGCTTGATATCACCTGGAAGGAATTGAAGAGCTTGAACCTCTCAATATCCTTCATCTTAAAGCATTTTATGCCTAAACCCATAAAAAGGCTCCAAAGGCATCTGTAAGCCCTTTGGTCATCCTAGTAAAAGGCCCCAAAGGCATATGTAAGCCCTTTGGTCATCTTAGTAAAAGGCTCCAAAGGTGTTTGTAATCCCTTTGGTCATTCAGTAAAGACTCCAAAGGCATTTGTAAGTCCTTTGGTCAAACCAAAATTTTAAAATCCAAAACAAATTTGGAAAAATATCAAAATCCAAAAATATTTGCATCATTGCATTTTATTTGCATCATGGATTTCATTTTCCACATGTATTTTATTTTTGCACTACATTAGGCATATTCATCCGTCACACTTGCATTAGAATACATTGTGTTTACAATCTTACAAATGACACCACGTTTGTGTTTCAATCATGCATCATTGTATTTTCATCATTCATCACCCTTGTGAGTAATTTCATCATTCAAACACACTATGAAGAATATACTAGGGTTTTACAGTCATTCAACCATACCTAGTGGTCTTCTCAGGAGTTTAGTAGAAAGCTTGCTTTGCTTTTGTATATGAGGTCTAGTTTTGATAGCACTTAGCATATCATAATTCTATCACTAATCAAACACATTTAAACAATCCTACTTAGGACTAAGGAAGGATGAAAACCACAAAAGTGGTATGGGTTACCTTAGGCGAAAGGTTTTTGTGAGGCGCAATGGTCTAGAGTAGTGGGCATTGGCAAAAGGACAAGTTTACCCCCTACTTGAATAAATACCTTGCTTACAAATAAAGGAGCAATATCCTAGAATTATATCCCTGAAATATATCCCAAAGTGAAACTTCCAAAGTTAAATCCTTAGAAGTTAAATAAAATCAAGATCAAGTTTTATCAAAGAAATCCTATCACTATCAAATCCCTTTCTCAAAGAAAAAAAAAAAAAGTACAAAATAAAAAGTGGTTATTATCACTAAAAGAGAAATACAAAATAAACAGTGATTTTTGTCACTATATATGAGCAAGTATCCCAATAAATTGAAGAAAATAAGGGGGTGAGCTTGAATCCCTAGAATGATCAATGCTTGAAAGCCATCGAGTGATCTTCAATAATAGTAATGGGTTGAAAGAATACCGCCTATCACTGAATGGGTAGTTCTAAGAAATTTACAAGTGAGTTAGCTTTAGGTGGCCCGAATTGCCTAGTGGTCTAGTCTAACTGAATCCAAACCTACGATGAGGTGCACATTTGAGGATCCTAAATATTAGCAATGGGTTGAAAGAATCCTTCCTGACATCGAGGTATGCTTATGTTTACTTAATATACTCATTTACACACATAGGGGTAATGAATAGTTGGTCTATCATAGTGAAAGCCTTATTTTTCAAAAGTCTAGTATGGTCAGTATACAACTTTTGATTAGACAACTAGGGTGTTTGAGTCTCATGGAAAACCTCAAAAATTTCCAAAAAAGAAAAACCAATTTTCAATGCAATCATCAAATATCAAATTTCTCTTTATAATATTTTATTTATTAAAGACTATTCATAATATAGGTTAGATACCGAATGGATGTTAGAAATGATATTTAAATGGCCACTGACTATGTTACGCATATTCTTTTAACTTGCAAGAGCTTACAAATAGAAACAATACATCATTGCATATCACATAAGGGTGTACATATCAATTTTCACAAAGAGATAAAGAAATTACAATCCATAATTTTTATATATTCTGTGGTGTCATCCATTATTTTTAAATCCATAGATTTATACATTGTGTTTTAATGATTAAAGCATACATGTCCATTTTACACACATATCATCATAGAAAAATTATGTAATACATACATGGCATAAATTATGTCATAACAACATAAATTAAATGCATACAAGTGAAGCAAAGTATACATGAATTTAACATCAAAATATGGCATTCATTTTTAGTCTTACAATGACACTGAGAGGGGGGGGTGAATCAGTGTAGCTCTTTAAACTTGAATTTATAGCTCTTAATACCGCAACAATTAAAACTTATTACTAGATACAACAAGTATAACAAAAGAGCATCACACAACACAAGATTTAACGAGGTTCACCAATGTGGCTACTCCTCAAAAATTGATTGCTTGGACTACCATCCAAATCTAGCATTTGCAAAGCACAAATTTACAATCAATTTACCAGCACCCACTGTAAGGAGCACCAACCCCTAATTTATCTGCACTAACAGAAAGGAGCACCAACCCCTGATTTACTAGCACCAACTAGAAGGAGCACCAACCCCTGATTTATCTGCACCAACAGAAAGGAGCACCAACCCCTGATTTACCAGCACCAAATGGAAGGAGCACCAACCCCTGATTTACTAGCACCAACTAGAAGGAGCACCAACCCCTGATTTACCTGCCCCAACAAAAAGGAGCACCAACCCCTAATGCCAAGCTGCAACCTGGACTTCAATTTGAATCTATAAGTTTGACAGTAAGATACCTTTGCCTTTGTAAGACCCTGACTGGTCTTCTTCACCTTTGCATTCTCTGCACACTCTACTTTCTCTATGCAATCACATCAGCACCTGGTCGAACTTCAACCTTTTCGCTCTCTGTGCATTCTGCTCTCTCTGCACAATCACTTTGCCCACTCTGCTTCGTTACAGTCGAACTTCACGATCGTCTTCTCCCTTTTGCGCACTCTGCTCTCTTTGCAAATTTTGCACTTAGCATGATCCGACACGACTTGCTCTCTGTGCACGACGACCGTATTTCACACGCCTTCAACTCCACCTCAATTCTCCAAACAACCCTCCTTTTATAACAATATTTTTTTATGATGAAAACCCTAATCTTAGTCGGCTGTAAATCCTAATCTTAGTCGGCTTTCATAACAACTGTAAACCCTAATTTTAGTTGGCTATCATCGATCTTCATCGGCTTCAACTCAAGAAGATGTTTGGTTTATCCATCACTTGATGATTTCATTTTGGACAGACCCTGTAACCGCCATACTGAATTTTGATCACTCTTCGTATTTTAGAAGTATGAAATCACTCTATAACTACCCCTGTAAATGTCGTAGTGATGTCGGTCCACTATCATACTTCTCATTTCAGTCGGGTTCTCCTTCTTGACTTGCGCATTTACGACCTATCATGAAATAGTGATATTTCTTCCTTTGTAGCTTCTTTTGTTGAAGAACACAAGCTTATACTAAGAGGGGGGGTGAACAGTATAAGACCTCTTTTTACTTTTTCCATTATACTTCAAAACAGTAAAGCAATATACCCAAAGCAATATCAAAGCAATGCATAATATCATCCACAAAGTGACACCAATTTTAACGTGGTTCACCCAGAATGAATGGGCTACGTCCACAAAACGTTTCTCTAAAAGTTATCTCAAAGTTCTTTGGGAATCCTTCCCAATTACAATGTTTATGAGCCTCGGACCAAAGGAGATACCTTCCCCCAATCAGAATTTATGAGCCTCTGCTCAAAGGAGATACCTTCCCCCAATCAAAATTTATGAGCCTCTGCTCAAAGGAGATACCTTCCCCCAATCAAAATTTATGAGCCTCTGCTCAAAGGTATTATGAGCCTCTGCTCAAAGGAGATACCTTCCCCTCTGCTTTGGAAAAGATCCCTTAGAAGATCAACTGCCTCTACCTCTTGCCAGCATGTGGAACTCCTTTCCATCGAAGACCTCCTGTCCTCAATGCTTAGCCTAAGAGACCTCTGCCTTCTATGATCATGTCCACAACAGCTTAGCAACCTATACCAAACACGATCGATCGATCTAGTACAAGTCTTCCTCTGTCTGTCAGATCTGTCCAACTCTTGAACAAATCAATCCTTTGCATACAAGCCTTCTCAAAGACTTGCCAAATCTGCCCTCAAGTTCTTCTCATAGAACCAGTCCACCTCTGTCCTCAAGTTCTCTGATAGAACTATCAAACTCGACTCACAAGTCCTCTGCTAGGACCTGTCCAAATCTGCTCACAAGTCCCCATCGAAACCTGTCCAAAACTACTCACAAGTCCCCATCGAAACATGTCCAAAAATTGCTCACAAGTCCCCACCGAAACCTGTCCAAAAACTGCTCACAAGTCCCCTCCAGAACCTATCCAAAAACTGCTTACAAATCCCCACCGAAACCTGTCCAAAAAACTCAGCAAGCTCACCAAGAAAAACTTTCTTAGTAGGAAATCACAAAGTGAATTGTTAGAGACCCAATGTGATTTTTCAAACTCATAGAAGCATAAAGAGAATTTTTAGAGACTCAATATGTTCTATACTCAACTCCCAATCTCAAAACTCAACTCAAATCAACTCGACTCAATCTCAATCTCAAATCTGAAAACTCAACTCAATATCTGAAATGGATAGGATAGAATGCTTTATTTCAAGAACATGAAACCCCAACAATTTCCAACTATGCAAAGAATCACATAACAATGATACTCATGTTATTTTCACCATCAATTAGGGCTTCAACAACAATGCTTATCAACCAAGGTTCAATCAACACCATTTAACTTAAAACACAACCTTCAAGTATGTTGAGAAGCAACACACCCCCACTAAAAAAATGAAATTCCATCCTTTGAAAATATTTAGTTTTCATTTTTCTGTAGGGAGAGAAGCAACACACCCCCACTAAAAAATAAAATTTCATCCTTTGAAAATATTTAGTTTTCATTTTGCCGTAGGGACCCTTTTGATGTTTTCCTGGTTTTAATTCCATTTTCTGCTTGCCTCCTTTTCAAAGTTTTGCTTACATCAAAATATCCAAGTAGGCTTGCATCTGGCTTTGATTTATTTTAGAATTCATTTTTCAAATGTTAGAATCATTTCTGAGTAAAGAAAATATTTCACTAAATATGTAAAAATGCAGAATACAGATGAATGAATCCATTGGAGTCAACCTACAATTTTTGGAAAATTTGCTAAGTAATGAAAACATCGTGATTTCACGACATTTCCATTTTTGGAAACGTCGCGATATCGCGACATTTTTGTTTTTGGAAACGTCGCGATATCGCGACATTTTCATTTTTGGAAACGTCGCGATATCGCGACATTTTCGTTTTTGGAAACGTCGCGATATCGCGACATTTTCGTTTTTGGAAACGTCGCGATATCGCGACATTTTCGTTTTTGGAAACGTCGCGATATCGCGACATTTTCGTTTTTGGAAACGTCGCGATATCGCGACATTTTCGTTTTTGGAAACGTCGCGATATCGCGACATTTCCATTTTTGGAAACGTCGCGATATCGCGACATATTTTGGTTGAAAGCAAAGCTTGTAGAAAATGTCGCGATATCGCAACATATTTTGGTAGAAAAGGCCAAGCGACAAAAATGTCGTGATATCACGACATGTTTTGGACTAAGAAGTGCCGAGTGTGGAAACATCGCGATGGGTTTTCGAAAGAAAGTGCAAGTGATGAAAACGTCGTGATATCATGACAGATTTGGACTAGAAGCACTAAGTGAAGAGGACGTCACAATTTTGCATCAAAGTGCTAAGAGGACATCATGATTTTGCGACATGTCACGAAATCGTGACATGTCGCGGTTTCGTGGCAAAGGGCAAAACAGAAGCGCCAAGTGCAGAGGACGTCGCGATTTCGCGACATGTCACGAAATCGTGACATGTTGCGGTTTAGCGTCAAAGGGCAAAATAGAAGTGCCAAGTGCAGAGGATGTCACGATTTCGTGACATGTCATGAAATCGTGACATGTCACGGTTTCACGACAAAGTGCTAAGAGGATGTCACGATTTCGTGACATGTCGCAAAATCGTGACATGTCACGGTTTCACGGCAAAGGGCAAAATAAAAGCACCAAGTGCAGAGGATGTCACGATTTCGTGACATGTCACGAAATCGTGACATGTCATAGTTTCATGGCAAAGGGCAAAACAGAAGCGCCAAGTGTAGAGGACGTCGTGATTTTGCGATATGTCGCGAAATCACGACATGTCACGGTTTCGCGACAAAGTGCTAAGAGGACATCATGATTTTGTGACATGTCATGAAATCGTGACATGTCACGGTTTCACAACAAAGGGCAAAATAGAAGCACCAAGTGCAGAGGACGTCGCGATTTTGTGACATGTCACGAAATCGTGACATGTCACAGTTTCACGACAGAAGAGCAAGGAAGTTGAAATAGAGGCAAGGTGAAGGAAAGCGTCGCGATTTCGCGACATGTGTCAAAATAAATAAAGTCGACATATAATGAACATTAGGGTTTTAAATTAATAATATTAAAATACTAATCCTTATTTGTCTTTTGTAGAAATCGAGCTGGCAGTTGCATACTGGCAAAAATAATGATGAAAATGACAAAATAAGCACGGATCAAGTGAAGGTCGTCAAATAGAAATGGGGGATGCCAGGAATTTTTGGTCCATCCAAATTTTGCAGATCTGGCCGTAAAGAGACTTTATGGTGACTAAGCAGCCGTCTCATTTAATGGAATATGTCAGATATTAACCAGAAAATAAAAATATCTACACATAGTTACCGAAATTTGTCGATGGACGCATTTAACAGGAGAATTTATGGTGAAAGTAATGGCGTGTAGAGAATTTCAACTCAGAGGCAGCTTTGCGAAGATAAAATGTCAGAGAAACTAGTGACTCATCCAAATTTCTCTAAGGAATTAATGAGACGTTCCCGACAGATGCACCAGTTGGCCAAAAAACAAAGATATTTACTTGTAGTTACAGATGGATGAGAATAATATCAGATCATGCCTTCTCCATTTATGGCAAGTAACTGTACTAAGATTTGCAGAGTGGTTAGGGTTTATAGAAAACTCTATTTTTAAAGGGCCTTATATTGTAAAACCTGGGTAGTAAGGTTTAGAGGATAAGATTTAGGGTTTGAGAAGATATTTTTGAAAAGATCATGGTCTGTCCTGAGTCTATAAATACTTCTTTTGAATATAAATTTCGAAGGCAAAAACTTAAAAATAAAAGCTATTGGAGCAATTTCCTGCAAATCTTGTTTGAATGCTTTGTTATGGACCTGGAGTTGGTGTAGTTTCATTTTTCTGTGATAGCATGGCCAGGAGCCTAATCTCTTTCAAACTGTGATAAGGTCATCTTCTTTTGTTTTCGTTTCATTAAGGTTTATTGAAATTTATGTTGTAGATCTGTGTTACCAGGATTGGATATGCTGCTAGGCTTCATTTTCTTTATTGTATGTTAGGGAACAGATTTAAGGTTCAGCCCTGTTCTAATTGCTCTGTCCTCACTGTGCGAGCTAGGCTACTGGTGAGAGATACCAATTTTAACCGACTTCCCTTATGTTTATGATTTTTTTTCAGATTTGTTCATCTCTGTCTTATGCTCTTAGAAGAAAGTGATCTTAGAAATCTGGACACTTTCCTATTTGATTTGTTTTATTGTGAAGCTAACCGGTATAACTAAAATTGGTAGTTTTGGTTTTGCAGCTAAGTTAGGTAAACTTCTCTTTCTGCCCTACCCTACTCTCTCTGTTCCACTGATTGAATGATTTATTTTTATTTTTTTTAAATTTGTCTTTTATTTAAATCTGCTAAAGCATAAAAGAGCTAGATCAAAGGACTGATTGTAAATCTGATTGTCCACAAAGATAACCAACTCCAAAAACATTACTGAACTAAAGTCCAGAACCCGTTGTAAGGTAACAGATAGTCCGCTTGAAACTATTCTAGAAGAAGAAAAGAGTGAATAGACATTCGACCCAACTTTGTAACTCACACCTTGGATATCCAGCAAGATCCTAAAGTGAGTGGGATTTATCCCTTATAAATGTTATCAATATTTCATGCTCATTCTTCACAAGGTGTGTATGAAAGTCGAACCAACATTTAAAATCGGCGCTAGAAGGAGGGCACTGAACTCTGTTCAGTATTGTAAGTTTGTGCAGAGTCTGGTTTTTTATCCTTTGAATCCTTTTCCCTCCTCTTTAGCTCTTTTTAATCTTGTTTGTTAAGTTTTTGCCTAAACCACAAAACTCAGAACCAACATTTAAAATTTGCGTTAGAAGGAGGGCCTTGAACTTACGTTCTTAGTCCACTTGAGTTGAGAAATATGATTGTATGTGGTATTTAACAAATACTGTATTTTATCCAGAATTTGGTACCCTTTTACCTCCTCCTCAACCTTTTAAAACTTGTTTGTTTGAGTTTTTGCCTAAACAACGGAACTCAACACCAACATTTAAAATTGGCGCTAGAAGGAGGGCCGAAGTTCAGTAGTTTTTTAAGGATTGTAAGATTATAAGTTGCTTGTGAAAAGCTGGATTCCACTTATAGAGTAACAAGGTCCCACTCCAGATCTGGAGAGCTCCTTGTGCCTGAGTTAAAAACCCCTAAAAGAAGCAACCTCAAAAGGTCCAAGTCCTTGTCTGAAATAGTTTTGTCACCACTTGTAGTTACTCCAACTACAACTGAAAGTATCATCGTCAATCAAGTAGTTATGGCAAACTGGTTGGGTTCCACTACCTTAAATATCTCGAGTGCAGCCCATGACCTACCCAGAAATCCTAAGAGATATCTTCCCAGATACAAGCATGATGGAACTAGGACAACGGAAGAACACCTAGTAGCATTCAAGAATGCTCTAAAATTTTTAAATGTATAGCATGAAGATGTGGCTTGCAGATTGTTCCCGTTCACTCTCCAGGAGGGAGCTTACGACTGGTTTTTGAATCTCACTAATGATTCTATTACTAGTTGGAATGACTTGGAAAAGGTTTTTGTATCGCAGTTTGGTGAAGTGATAGATCCCAATGTATTATATCAGCAATTTTCTGGTATTAAAAGAGAAATAAATGAATCGTCAGATCTTCCAATGTCAAATTTTAGAAGGCTTATGGTAGACTGACTGGTTATTATGTGCCAAATGTAGACCTGACATTAGAAATTTTTAGGAATTCTCTAGATCCAATGACTTCTGTTTTCTTGAAAAAATATGCCTCTATTACCAATATAACAGAGGCTTACAAAGAATATTTGGTTCTGCAAAGATAGTTGGGACCCCAACCTTTAAATGCTCATAAAAATCCTTTGGTCACACAAGGTACCCTTGTCTTCAATCCCATACCACATCAGATGATGTTGTCAGTACATCAAACTCCACCATCAGGAAATCCATTGGCTGTAACACCTACTAAAAATGTATAGAATCCGAATAAAGAATCTGATAACACAAGAGTTGAGGAAGTTTCAAGGGTGGTCCAAAAGTTGGCAAATGACTTTTTGACTTTCAAAAGGCAAGTTTCCACCGATGAAAACCCAAACATATTTCCTTATAAACAAAATAGATTCACTCAGCCCCCATACGAACCCAATAAGGATTATAAAGGTAAAGGGCATGATGTAAATATTTATGACTTGGCTTTGCCTAACTGGTGCAGGATACATGCCACTTCTCAGCACGGGGAATTGGATTGCTTGGAGTTCTATAATGCCTTTGAAGCTCTATCTGGTGAGTTGGTTTCTCCTGAACATCAAAGAACTACGGATGCTCCAAGTTCATCCAAACATAGTGCAACTATGGTGTTATATTCTTTCACTTTCTCAGAAGAATCAGAGAATGTTGTTGAGCTACCCATGGATGAAGTACAAGCCTTTCAACAGTACAGGAGGGACAACTACAACCTCAAAAATAGAAATCTGGAGCACAACACTACATCTACCCCTCCGAAAAACTCCCATAGTGTTCCTCCAGATCCATATTCAAGCAATAACCCATCCTCACCCAAGGGAGGAAATTCGAGAGGACCAGATGTGTTTGTCTCTCCACTCAATAAGGGATATAATATAGTGGAGGACATGAAGAAGATCAAAGCTAATATCACTCTCCATGAGTTAGCCCAAATTTTTGAACAAAGAGATAACCTGATCAAAACATATTCTGAACCTACTACCAAACCTTTGGAAAAGGGAAAGAAGATGGCAAATATAAATGTGGCCATGTATAAAGAGAAGACTGAAGTTCTACCTTTTCTACTGACTGTTCGAATATTTGGGAAAAATTTACACAACTATCTGGTAGATTCAGGTGCTTCAGCCAATGTCATGCCTCTAGCCATCTGTCAGCAGTTGGGTTTGACCCCCATGAACTCTGAGATGAGAGTCATCCAATTGGATAAGTCTGAGGTTAAAGTGGTAGGTGAACTTCAGAATATACACATCCAGTTAGCATCTAAGCCGAGAGCGCAACACAGAATTGATATTCAGGTGGTGGATATTCTTGTAGGATACGAAATGCTTCTGAGCCAGGATTGGTCAAAATCCTTGAATGGGTATTTGGCTACTGATTTTTTGCATATATGGTTACCTTGGAATGGTTTTGCAAATCAATTAAGAATCAACAGAGAACCAAGATATAAACTCATGATCACAGAGTATAATGCCAAGAATGAGACTGCTAATCTTGCTAAGGGTTGTTATATCGGGGTTTATAATTTGACTACTCAAAGGGAGAAACCGGTTAAAGCTCACCAAGATCACGATAATGAAGTTGGAATGCTTCATATTTATGGAACTAAATTTAAGCAAGGTTCTGGTACAGGGGCTGTTCTTAAAGGACCCAAAAATCAAACCGGTTTTATGTCTTATCACTTGCAGTTTCCCTACACAAATAATTTGGCAGAATATGAAGCATTAGTACCAGGATTAAAATTTGCTTTACATTACTTTGATCATGCAGATACGAAAGCTCATGTGTTGGACTTGGTTGATTTGCAGGGTGGATGACTTCAAGCTATGGAGCATTTTAGTCGACACCAAGAGACAGTCAAGCGTTGGCTTGACAAAAAGGCCAGGGTGAGCACCTTCAATCGTGTAGACCTGGTGCTTCTATGGGACAAAGCCCAAGAAAAGAAAGGTAAACACACAAAGCTACAACCTCTGTGGATAGGGCCATACCAGATTGTCGAGATCCTAGGTAATAATGCATTTCATCTACAGGACTTTGAGGGTAATTTTTTGAACCTTCCTGTTAATGGTCAATACCTAAAACATTATTTTTTAGCTATCCCATCCAATGCATCGTTTGAGTAAATCACAAAGACGTTGTAACATGTGTACATATTGTAAATAAGCTTTGAAGTAGTTTGTTTTTATTTTATTTTGTGTTTCTATTGTAAATAAGCTTTGAAGTTTTTTGTTTTTATTTTATTTTGTTTGATTTTAAAATTACGTGTTTTATTCTTTGGGGTCTGTACAAAGTAGTTTTTTTTATTTTTTATTTTTATTTTAAAGTTCTATGTTTTATCCTTTGGGGTCTGTAAAAATTTCTTTTGGCTTTTAAATTTCTATTTTTTTTTTTTTTAAGTTTTTCCTGGGCAGCAAAGAGAGAATCAACCTTTAAAAAATTGTTTATATTCTAATTTCAAAATCCTATGTTCATTTTGTTTTATTCTAATTAAGAGATAGTCTACTTAAACTGAACAGTGGAACTATGTTGTTATTCAGAACAATAGTAGAAAGATAATTGGATTTTGTATCTTGCTTGCCACAATTATTTTAATTATAAAGAAACTGCTATACTGTTTGGTTGGAGAAACTCCCAGGGAATCTAAGAAAAGTTGATCGTAAGAGGGGATTCTGACTCATGGAATTATTTGAGTATCCATAGAGGCTATCAGTATCCAGGTTGAAGCAATTCCAGATTGATGAAATATTAAAAAAAATTGTTTTTTTAGAAAGGATTTTTAGATTTCGGTATATTTCAAAGGAGAGAGAGAGAAGGTGAAAGTTGAGCGAGACAACATAAAATTGGCACTCTGTTATTTCCCACACAAAAAAAAAAGAGAAGTTATGTAATGAAAGAGATAGCCAAAGCTCCAGAAGATGTTTTCTTTTACCAAGTTGTAGATGCCACCTCATAGTTGTGGATCAGGGTCGTGAAAATCTAAAGAGTAACTCTGTCGGGGATGTAAAAGGCTAAACTAGTAAACAAAGCCCTACTCGGTTTCTCCTTTCACAATCTAGAAAAGCTTATCAATCCAGAGTAAAATATTCGAAGGCCCAGTCATTCTTGAAGAAAGTTTTATATGCTTATAATTATACATAAGAAATCTTCCTTAAGTGATTCAACCTAGTATGTCCTTGGGAAATTTTAACAACTATCAGGTAGTAGTTAAATTATTGTGAAGAATATTTGTGGCAAATCATGGTACATGGTCTATATTGTTTTGAAACTAGAGTCCTGGATTCTAAAATAGTGCTACTATTTTCCCCGCAGATATCGCCATTTGTTGAGAAGCAACACACCCCCACTAAAAAAATGAAATTCCATCCTTTGAAAATATTTAGTTTTCATTTTTCCGTAGGGAGAGAAGCAACACACCCCCACTAAAAAAATGAAATTCCATCCTTTGAAAATATTTAGTTTTCATTTTGCCGTAGGGACCCTCTTGATGTTTTCCTGGTTTTAATTCCATTTTCTGCTTGCCTCCTTTTCAAAGTTTTGCTTACATCAAAATATCCAAGTAGGCTTGCATCTGGCTTTGATTTATTTTAGAATTCATTTTTCAAATGTTAGAATCATTTCTGAGTAAAGAAAATCTTTCACTAAATATGTAAAAATGTAGAATACAGATGAATGAATCCATTGGAGTCAACCTACAATTTTTGAAAAAAATTTCTAAGTAACGAAAACGTCGCGATTTCGTGACATTTCCATTTTTGGAAACGTCGCGATTTTGTGACATTTTTGTTTTTGGAAACGTCGCGATATCGCAACATTTCCATTTTTTGGAAATGTCGCAATATCGCAACATATTTTGGTTGAAAGCGAAGCTTGTAGAAAACGTCACGATATCGCGACATATTTTGGTAGAAAAGGCCAAGCGACAAAAACGTCATGATATGACGACGTTTTTTGGACTAAGAAGTGTCGAGTGTAGAAACATCGTGATTTTGCGACGGGTTTTCAAAAGAAAGTGCAAGTGATGAAAATGTCATGATATCATGACAGATTTGGACCAGAAGCACTAAGTGAAGAGGACGTCACGATTTCGCGACATGTTAAGGTTCCACGACAAAGTGCTAAGAGGACGTCGTGATTTCGCGACATGTCATGAAATCATGACATGTCACGGTTTCACGGTAAAGGGCAAAATAGAAGCGCCAAGTGGAGAGGACGTCGTGATTTCGTGACATGTCACGAAATCGTGACATGCCATGGTTTTGTAGAAAAGGGCAAAACAGAAGTGCCAAGTGCAAAGGACGTCGTGATTTCATGACATGTCATGAAATCATGACATGTCGTGGTTTCGTGACAAAGTGCTAAGAGGACGTCGTGATTTCAAGACATGTCACAAAATCGTGACATGTCACGGTTTTGCGGCAAAGGGCAAAACAGAAGCGCCAAGTGCAGAGGACGTCATGATTTTGCGACATGTCACGGTTTCGCGGCAAAGGGCAAAACAGAAGCGCCAAGTGCAGAGGACGTCATGATTTCGTGACATGTCATGAAATCGCGACATGTCACGGTTTTGCGGTAAAGTGCTAAGAGGACATCGTGATTTCACGACATGTCACAAAATCGTGACATGTCACGGTTTCACGACAAAGCGCAAAATAGAAGCACCAAGTGCAGAGGACATTGCGATTTCATGACATGTCATGAAATCATGACATGTCATAGTTTCACGGCAGAAGAGCAAGGAAGTTGAGACAGAGGCAAGGTGAAGGAAAGCGTTGCGATTTCGTGACACGTGTCAAAATAAATAAATCTGACATATAATGAACATTAGGGTTTTAAATTAATAATATTAAAATACTAATCCTTGTTTGTCTTTTGTAAAAAGCGAGCTGGCAGTTGCATACTGGCAGAAGTAATGACGAAAAGGACAAAATAAGCGCAGATCAAGTGAAGGCCGTCAAATAGAAATGGGGGATGCCAAGAATTTTTGGTCCATCCAGATTTTGCAGATCTGGCCATAAAGAGACTTTACGGTGACTAAGAAGTTGCCTCATTTAATGGAATATGTCAAAAATTAATCGAAAAATGAAAATATCTACACACAGTTACCAAAATTTGTCGATGGACGCATTTAACAGGAGAATTTATGGTGAAAGTAATGGTGTGCAGAGAATTTCAACTCAGAGGCGGCTTTGCAAAGATAAAATGTCAGAGAAACCAGTAACTCATCCGAATTTCTCTGAGGAATTAATGAGACGTTCCTGACAGATGCACCAACTGGCCAGAAAATTAAGATATTTACTTGTAGTTACAGATGGATGAGAATAATATCAGATCATGCCTTCTCCATTTATGGCAAGTAACTGCACTAAGATTTGTAGAGTGGTTAGGGTTTATAAAAAACTCTATTTTTAAAGGGCCTTATATTGTAAAACCCGGGTAGTAAGGTTTAGAGGATAAGATTTAGGGTTTGAGTGAATATCCAAAAGCGAAAAAGAGTGAATAGACATTCAACCCAACTCTGTAACTCACACCTTGGATATCCAGCAAGATCCTAAAGTGAGTGGGATTTATGCCTTATAAGTGTTATCAGGATTTCATGCTCATTATTCACAGGGTGTGTATAAAAGTCAAACCAACAAAGCATTTCACAATCAACATTAGAAAAGGAAACAAGTAGAACTCCTTTTCTCTCCAACATTATTTGAACAAAAAGCATCCACCAACTCAAATCACCAAGCACAAAACAACTTTTCAAATCATCAACAAAGAAGTAAGCCCAACACTTTAACCAAGTAAAGAATAGCTTGATTATAACCAATTTAATGAAAGCTAATGTCAATCTCAAAGCTGCCCACTTAAGGTTTCACAACTTCACACAAGAAGCAATTCTAACCTTAAAACATCATGCTTTCATTTCCATAATCAACCAAAAGCACTCTCAACATTACAAGAAATATTTATCCCTTATACACCTTATTTCTCCCTTATAGTCTTATCAACAATAAACTTTATCTCTCATAAGAATGCAATAAGATAATGCAAACAACACCTTAAAAAGAATCTTTTATCAAAATAAAGCAAGCTTCAAACTCCTTATAACTCCTAAGCTATTTTTCTCTCTAATAAACTTCCTCCATCCATAAAATACACTAGCAAAAATTAATTTCGAAAATACCTTGGCCAACACCAAAAATCGTGCTATGGAGAAATTGCGCATGAACTCTAACACCACCCGTTGCGTCCACTTCAACGAAGAAAAAACCCTTTCACGTTATTCGAACGCGGAACCTCCCATTCGGGTAGCGTGCCAACAACCTAGCCGCTATCGGTGCGCCAAAGGCGTCCGGTGAGGTTTGAACCTCACTCTGTTTCCCTTGTACCTTCTACGCCAGGGCTAAAATAAACAATAGGCCTCCCTGTCTTCTGACGTGAACGACGATGACGAAACCTTACGACGGATACAAAAAATGAACGGCGGATATCCGAACAGCGGATCACGAAATCTCAGCGAAGAAGAAATCGAACATCAGATCGCGAAATCACAGCGAGCAACACTTTTCGAAAATGCGGATGGGATAATCTTTGATCTTCATCGTGGGAGATTTATATGCATATTTCCCATAAACTCTTGACGTCGACGAGGAGTTTAACACGTCGGCGGAGGAGTTTAACACGTCGGCGGAGGTCTTGGCTAGCGCCCACAATCTTAGAACATAGCGCCATCAAAGTTAAGACATTTGCGCCATGGGTTAGGAGAACCCAATGCAAACAATAAATTAATATTTATTTAAAAATAATTAAAAGGAACCTTAACAAGGTTTTTAATTATTTAAATAAATACTTCCTCCTGGACCCAAATGCATTAAACTAATGCATCCACCTGTAATCTTTAAACCTGCCAACTTGGGGTTTACAAAAGACCTTTGAAACTGTCATGCCGTAACCTTCATCAAAACAAGTTATTTGACATCAAATCAAATTCCTTCAAGAGCTTCTTGACATCAATGACAACTTATACACTTGAGCAAAGGCAATGTACCCAAAGTACCCAAAATTGCCAACAATCTCCCCCTTTGTCATTGATGGCAAACCTTTACTGAAAACACTTCTCAAGAGCCAAAACTGAAACCAACTGTGCTAACAAACTGACCAACTGTGCCCACAACTGAGAATCTTCCTTTGAAGTTTTGCTCCCCATGACTTGAAGCTCTCCTCTTCACTTTGAAGCTCTCCCCCTTACTCATATCTCTCCCCCTTTGTCATCAATGGCAAAGGGTCACCTTTGGGGCTCGGGACTAAGAATGAGCCTCTTAGCTTAGTCCCTCCCCCACCTCCTGATGAGGTGATTAATTCTGGGGTGGGAGTAAAACTCCCATTAGGCACTGATCATCATCAGCATCTATAACTTCCTTGTCGGGCCTTCTCTTGAACTCTTTGCCCATATTCCTATTCTTGTCACTGTTCTTGTTCTTGTTCTCATCCCTGTTCTTGTCCATGCCTTGATCC
Source organism: Wollemia nobilis (assembly GCA_028583015.1). NCBI lineage: Eukaryota > Viridiplantae > Streptophyta > Pinopsida > Araucariales > Araucariaceae > Wollemia > Wollemia nobilis. Next base: position 18,005,751 of record JAQPPZ010016895.1, read on the forward strand.
TTGGACCTGATCATGCCACTGTTCCTGTTCCTGTATTCTAGAATTTCAGCTCTACACTGTCTGATTATGTGACCTTCATTGTTGCACTTGAAACACTTGACGATGTTGTTTCTCTGAGGTAAACCTAATCTTTGAATCCACCGATTTTGACCAAACCTGTTCGACCAAACCTATTTGACCAAACTGTTGACCAAACGTTGCCAAACCGACCAAACTGTTCGACCAAACCTGTTCCTGTTATTTGCCTTGCAATAAACCGCCTTGTGCCCAAACTATTGACAAGAGTAGCAATACCCTTGAAAGTAACTAGCACTTCTAAAGCTGTCATTTACCTTCTTCACTTGAGCCATGCAATGTGAAGCCATGTGACCAAACCTGTGACAAGCAAAACATCTGCCTTGAAACTTTCCTTTATTTGACCTCTTAGGTTCGAAAACTTCTTCTTCTCATTCTGAATTCTGTTTTCTATTTTTGTGCATCTATCATTCAAGGACTCCTTTTCTGAAATACTTTCCTCATCAGAACTCTCTTCCTTTTGGAGTCTCTTACTAGACTCTCCAACTTGTTCCTTGTGTGGCTTAACAAAACCAAGGCCTGTTTTATCTGTTGTCTTTCTTTGACCTTTGATGAGTGACTTAACCTTTTTGGAGCTATCTTGAAACCTGTAAAGCTTATCCTTGTACTCTTTAGTTTCCTCTTTCAAAGAAGCCATTTTCTGTTCTAACTCACTATACTCAAGAACCTTAGACTCTAACTCATCCTTGAGTTCCTGTGTCTTAGCTATAGAGAAGTCAAGACTTTCTATAAGATCATCTCTCTCCATACAACATTCATCTAACTTATCCTTGAGTCTAGCATTCTTCTTTCTTTCCTTTTTCAAAGCACTAAGAGCACTAATAAGTTCACCTTCAAGATCTACTTCACCTTCCTCTATATCTTCCTCTATTTGTTTGCTTTTTGAATCATCAAAGCCTTTTTCAGATTTCTTATCACTAGAGGTGCTACCCTTTTCAAAAACCATACATGCATCTTCCTTATAGTTTTCTGAAGCATCCTCATACATACTAGAAACCAAATCATTATTTGTGCAATCATCCTCAAGGTGACCAAAGTTTCCACATCTAAGACATTTCATGATAATGAATCTATGTTTCGGTTCTTCCTCTTTTTCGATATGAACAACATCTCATTTTCATCATCACTTGAAGAACTTTCACTATCACTACTAGAACACTTACTTGCTTTGTCTAGGTAGAAACTCTTCTTGTGCTTGTGAGAATACCTCTTTCCTTGATTGTTGTGCTCATCTTTGTTCTTCCTGTGATGCTTGTGCTTTTCAGAATCCTTGCTCTTAGAATCTTGTTTATCTTCATCACTTTCATTCTTGGGAACAGTACGATCAGTAGCATAATGACCAAACTTTCCACAATTGAAACATCTTATATTTTTCATACTTTTGTGCTTTCTAGAGAACTTGCCTTTCTTGTTGTAATATGCCTCTTCATCACTAGAAGACTCATCACTATCTTGAAGTTGTTTACCCTTGGATTTCTTGGTAGCCTTGAAAGCTGCCTCTTTCTTGACATCAACCTTCACTTGAGTTCTCAACTCAAATGCTTGCAAGTATACTATGGAGCTCATCCTTTTTCAACTTATCCAAATCTTTAGCTTCCTCAATAGCAGAAATATTTTCACTAAATCTATTAGGAAGAGATCTTAAAATCTTATCACAAACATCATTTTCAGCAAGCTCAAGACCTAAGTCTTTCATGGAGTTAACAACCTCATCCATACGAAGCATGTAGTCACTAATATTTTCATCATCATTCATCTTGAGTTGTTCAAACATACCTTTGAAGTGTCTCAACTTGGCCTTTCTGACATTTGTATCACCTGTATGAACCACCTTCAACTGTTTCCACATTTCACTAGTTGTCTTGCGGTGAATCACTTTGGTGAGATCTGCTTTCTGTAAGCCTTTCAGGATTGCATTCATTGCTTTTGAATTGCTGTGATGTAGGAGCCTTTCTTCTTTAGTATTAGGACCATGTTCAGGAATAGTGTACTCATCTTCAATCACTTCCCAAACCTCATTCCCAAGTGCCATTAGATGAACCTTCATCCTTGCACTCCAAAGACCAAAATCTGACCCATCAAGAATAGGTGTTGCATTGCCACTTGAATGATCCATTGTGTTCTTTACTAGCTTTTCCTTCAAGCTGTTAAACTTTTCGAAGGCACCTGCTCTGATACCAATTGAAGAACACAAGCTTATACTGAGAGGGGGGTGAACAGTATAAGACCTCTTTTTACTTTTTCCATTATACTTCAAAATAGTAAAGCAATATACCCAAAGCAATATCAAAGCAATGCACAATATCATCCACAAAGTGACACCAATTTTAACGTGGTTCACCCAGAATGGTTGGGCTACGTCCACAAAACTTTTCTCTAAAAGTTATCTCAAAGTTCTTTGGGAATCCTTCCCAATTACAATGTTTATGAGCCTCGGCCCAAAGGAGATACCTTCCCCCAATCAGAATTTATGAGCCTCTGCTCAAAGGAGATACCTTCCCCCAATCAAAATTTATGAGCCTCTGCTCAAAGGAGATACCTTCCCCTCTACTCTAGAAATGATCCCTCAGAAGATCAACTGCCTCTACCTCTTGCCAGCACGTGGAACTCCTTTCCACCGAAGACCTCCTATCCTCAATGCTTAGCCTAAGAGACCTCTGCCTTCTATGATCACGTCCACAATAGCTCAACAACCTGTACCAAACATAGTCAGTCGGTCTAGTACAAGTCTTCCTCTGTCTGTCAGATCTGTCCAACTCTTGAACAAATCAATCCTCTGCATACAAGCCTTCTCAAAGACTTGCCAAATCTATCCTCAAGTTCTTCTCATAGAACCAGTGCACCTCTATCCTCAAGTTCTCTGATAGAACTATCAAACTCAGCTCACAAGTCCTCTGCTAGGACCTGTCCAAATCTGCTCACAAGTCCCCACCGAAACCTATCCAAAACTGCTCACAAGTCCCCACCGAAACCTGTCCAAAACTGCTCACAAGTCCCCACAGAACCTGTCCAAAACTGCTCACAAGTCCCCACCGAAACCTGTCCAAAAACTCAGCAAGCTCACCAAGAAAAACTTTCTTAGTAGGAAATCACAAAGTGAATTGTTAGAGACCCAATGTGATTTGTCAAACTCATAGAAGCATAAAGAGAATTGTTAGAGACTCAATATGTTCTATACTCAACTCCCAATCTCAAAACTCAACTCAAATCAACTCAGCTCAATCTCAATCTCAAATCTGAAAACTCAACTCAATATCTGAAATGGATAGGATAGAATGCTTTCTTTCAAGAACATGAAACCCCAACAATTGCCAACTATGCAAAGAATCACATAACAATGATACTCATGTTCTTTTCACCATCAATTAGGGCTTCAACAACAATGCTCATCAACCAAGGTTCAATCAACACCATTTAACTCAAAACACAACCTTGAAGCATTTCACAATCAACATTAGAAAAGGAAACAAGTAGAACTCCTTTTCTCTCCAACATTATTTGAACAAAAAGCATCCACCAACTCAAATCACCATAGCACAAAACAACTTTTCAAATCATCAACAAAGAAGTAAGCCCAACACTTTAACCAAGTAAAGAATAGCTTGATTATAACCAATTTAATGAAAGCTAATGTCAATCTCAAAGCTGCCCACTTAAGGTTTCACAACTTCACACAAGAAGCAATTCTAACCTTAAAACATCATGCTTTCATTTCCATAATCAACCAAAAGCACTCTCAACATTACAAGAAATATTTATCCCTTATACACCTTATTTCTCCCTTATAGTCTTATCAACAATAAACTTTATCTCTCATAAGAATGCAATAAGATAATGCAAACAACACCTTAAAAAGAATATTTTATCAAAATAAAGCAAGCTTCAAACTCCTTATAACTCCTAAGCTGTTTTTCTCTCTAATAAACTTCCTCCATCCACAAAATACACTAGCAAAAATTAATTTCGAAAATACCTTGGCCAACACCAAAAATCGTGCTATGGAGAAATTGCGCATGAACTCTAACACCACCCGCTGCATCCACTTCAACGAAGAAAAAACCCTTTCACGTTATTCGAACGCGGAACCTCCCGTTCGGGTAGCGCGCCAACAGCCTAGCCGCTACCGGTGCGCCAAAGGCGTCCGGTGAGGTTTAAACCTCACTCTATTTCCCTTGTACCTTCTATGCCAGGGCTAAAATAAACAGTAGGCCTCCCTGTCTTCTGACGTGAACGACGACGATGAAACCTTACGATGGATACAAAAAATGAACGGCGGATATCCGAACAGTGGATCACGAAATCTCAGCGAAGAAGAAATCGAACATCAGATCGTGAAATCACAGCGAGCAACACTTTTCAAAAATGCGGATGGGATAATCTTTGATCTTCATCATGGGAGATTTATATGCATATTTCCCATAAACTCTTGACGTCGGCGAGGAGTTTAACACGTCGGCGGAGGAGTTTAACACGTCGACGGAGGTCTTGGCTAGCGCCCACAATCTTAGAACATAGCGCCATCAAAGTTAAGACATTTGCGCCATGGGTTAGGAGAACCCAATGCAAACAATAAATTAATATTTATTTAAAAATAATTAAAAGGAACCTTAACAAGGTTTTTAATTATTTAAATAAATACTTCCTCCTGGACCCAAATGCATTAAACTAATGCATCCACCTGTAATCTTTAAACCTGCCAACTTGGGGTTTACAAAAGACCTTTGAAACTGTCATGTCATAACCTTCATCAAAACAAATTATTTGACATCAAATCAAATTCCTTCAAGAGCTTCTTGACATCAATGACAACTTATACACTTGAGCAAAGGCAATGTACCCAAAGTACCCAAAATTGCCAACAATCTCCCCCTTTGTCATTGATGGCAAACCTTTACTGAAAACACTTCTCAAGAGCCAAAACTGAAACCAACTGTGCTAACAACTGACCAACTGTGCCCACAAGCGAGAATCTTCCTTTGAAGTTTTGCTCCCCCTGACTTGAAGCTCTCCTCTTCACTTTGAAGCTCTCCCCCTTACTCATATCTCTCCCCCTTTGTCATCAATGGCAAAGGGTCACCTTTGGGGCTCGGGACTAAGAATGAGCCTCTTAGCTTAGTCCCTCCCCCACCTCCTGATGAGGTGATTAATTCTAGGGTGGGAGTAAAACTCCCATTAGGCACTGATCATCATCAGCGTCTATAACTTCCTTGTCGGGCCTTCTCTTGAACTCTTTGCCCATATTCCTATTCTTGTCACTATTCTTGTTCTTGTTCTCATCCCTGTTCTTGTCCATGCCTTGATCCTTGGACCTGATCATGCCACTGTTCCTATTCTTGTATTCTAGAATTTTAGCTCTACACTGTCTGATTATGTGACCTTCATTGTTGCACTTGAAACACTTGACGATGTTGTTTCTCCGAGGTAAACCTGATCTTTGAATCCACCGGTTCTGACCAAACTTGTTCGACCAAACCATTTGACCAAACCATACCCTGACCAAACTGCCAAACCTTTTGACCAAACCTGTTCTTGTTATTTGCCTTGCAATAAACTGCCTTGTGCCCAAACTATTGACAAGAGTAGCAATACCCTTGAAAGTAACTAGCACTTCTGAAACTGTCATTTACCTTCTTCACTTGAGCCATGCAATGTGAAGCCATGTGACCAAACCTGTGACAAGCAAAACATCTGCCTTGAAACTTTCCTTTATTTGACCTCTTAGGTTCGAAAACTTCTTCTTCTCATTCTGAATTCTATTTTCTATTTCTGTGCATCTATCATTCAAGGACTCCTTTTCTGAAATACTTTCCTCATCAGAACTCTCTTCCTTTTGGAGTCTCTTACTAGACTCTCCAACTTGTTCCTTGTGTGGCTTAACAAAACCAAGGCCTATTTTATCTGTTGTCTTTCTTTGACCTTTGATGAGTGACTTAACCTTTTTGGAGCTATCTTGAAACCTGTAAAGCTTATCCTTGTACTCTTTAGTTTCCTCTTTCAAAGAAGCCATTTTCTGTTCTAACTCACTATACTCAAGAACCTTAGACTCTAACTCATCCTTGAGTTCCTGTGTCTTAGCTATAGAGAAGTCAAGACTTTCTATAAGATCATCTCTTTCCATATAACATTCATCTAACTTATCCTTGAGTCTAGCATTCTTCTTTCTTTCCTTTTTCAAAGCACTAAGAGCACTAATAAGTTCACCTTCAAGATCTACTTCACCTTCCTCTATATCTTCCTCTATTTGTTTGCTTTTTGAATCATCAAAGCCTTTTTCAGATTTCTTATCACTAGAGGTGCTACCCTTTTCAAAAACCATACATGCATCTTCCTTATAGTTTTCTGAAGCATCCTCATACATACTAGAAACCAAATCATTATTTGTGCAATCATCCTCAAGGTGACCAAAGTTTCCACATCTAAGACATTTCATGATAATGAATCTATGTTTCGGTTCTTCCTCTTTTTCTGATATGAACAACATCTCATTTTCATCATCACTTGAAGAACTTTCACTATCACTACTAGAACACTTACTTGCTTTGTCTAGGTAGAAACTCTTCTTGTGCTTGTGAGAATACCTCTTTCCTTGATTGTTGTGCTCATCTTTGTTCTTCCTGTGATGCTTGTGCTTTTCAGAATCCTTGCTCTTAGAATCCTGTTTATCTTCATCACTTTCATTCTTGGGAACAGTACGAGTCGGTAGCATAATGACCAAACTTTCCACAATTGAAACATCTTATATTTTTCATACTTTTGTGCTTTCTAGAGAACTTGCCTTTCTTGCTGTAATATGCCTCTTCATCACTAGAAGACTCATCACTATCTTGAAGTTGTTTACCCTTGGATTTCTTGGTAGCCTTGAAAGTTGCCTCTTTCTTGACATCAACCTTCACTTGAGTTCTCAACTCAAATGCTTGCAAGTATACTATGGAGCTCATCCTTTTTCAACTTATCCAAATCTTTAGCTTCCTCAATAGCAGAAATATTTTCACTAAATCTATTAGGAAGAGATCTTAAAATCTTATCACAAACATCATTTTCAGCAAGCTCAAGACCTAAGTCTTTCATGGAGTTAACAACCTCATCCATACGAAGCATGTAGTCACTAATATTTTCATCATCATTCATCTTGAGTTGTTCAAACATACCTTTGAAGTGTCTCAACTTGGCCTTTCCGACATTTGTATCACCTGTATGAACCACCTTCAACTGATTCCACATTTCACTAGTTGTCTTGCAGTGAATCACTTTGGTGAGATCCGCTTTCTGTAAGCCTTTCAGGATTGCATTCATTGCTTTTGAATTGTTGTGATGTAGGAGCCTTTCTTCTTTAGTATTAGGACCATGTTCAGGAATAGTGTACTCATCTTCAATCACTTCCCAAACCTCATTCCCAAGTGCCATTAGATGAACCTTCATCCTTGCACTCCAAAGACCAAAATCTGACCCATCAAGAATAGGTGTTGCATTGCCACTTGAATGATCCATTGTGTTCTTTACTAGCTTTTCCTTCAAGTTGTTAAACTTTTCGAAGGCACCTGCTCCGATACCAATTGAAGAACACAAGCTTATACTTGAGAGGGGGGTGAACAGTATAAGACCTCTTTTTACTTTTTCCATTATACTTCAAAATAGTAAAGCAATATACCCAAAGCAATATCAAAGCAATGCACAATATCATCCACAAAGTGACACCAATTTTAACGTGGTTCACCCAGAATGGTTGGGCTACGTCCACAAAACTTTTCTCTAAAAGTTATCTCAAAGTTCTTTGGGAATCCTTCCCAATTACAATGTTTATGAGCCTCGGCCCAAAGGAGATACCTTCCCCCAATCAAAATTTATGAGCCTCTTGCTCAAAGGAGATACCTTCCCCCAATCAAAATTTATGAGCCTCTGCTCAAAGGAGATACCTTCCCCTCTACTCTAGAAATGATCCCTCGGAAGATCAACTGCCTCTACCTCTTGCCAGCACGTGGAACTCCTTTCCACCGAAGACCTCCTATCCTCAATGCTTAGCCTAAGAGACCTCTGCCTTCTATGATCACGTCCACAGTAGCTCAACAACTTGTACCAAACATAGTCAGTCGGTCTAGTACAAGTCTTCCTCTGTCTGTCAGATCTGTCCAACTCTTGAACAAATCAATCCTCTACATACAAGCCTTCTCAAAGACTTGCCAAATCTATCCTCAGGTTCTTCTCATAGAACCAGTGCACCTCTATCCTCAAGTTCTCCGATAGAACTATCAAACTCAGCTCACAAGTCCTCTGCTAGGACCTGTCCAAATCTGCTCACAAGTCCCCACCGAAACCTATCCAAAACTCTCACAAGTCCCCCTCCCTCCAAGTCCCCAACCTGTCCAAACCTCACAAGTCCCCACCTGTCCAAACGCTCACAAGTCCCCACCGAAACCTGTCCAAAAACTCAGCAAGCTCACCAAGAAAAACTTTCTTAGTAGGAAATCACAAAGTGAATTGTTAGAGACCCAATGTGATTTGTCAAACTCATAGAAGCATAAAGAGAATTGTTAGAGACTCAATATGTTCTATACTCAACTCCCAATCTCAAAACTCAACTCAAATCAACTCAGCTCAATCTCAATCTCAAATCTGAAAACTCAACTCAATATCTGAAATGGATAGGATAGAATGCTTTCTTTCAAGAACATGAAACCCCAACAATTGCCAACTATGCAAAGAATCACATAACAATGATACTCATGTTCTTTTCACCATCAATTAGGGCTTCAACAACAATGCTCATCAACCAAGGTTCAATCAACACCATTTAACTCAAAACACAACCTTGAAGCATTTCACAATCAACATTAGAAAAGGAAACAAGTAGAACTCCTTTTCTCTCCAACATTATTTGAACAAAAAGCATCCACCAACTCAAATCACCATAGCACAAAACAACTTTTCAAATCATCAACAAAGAAGTAAGCCCAACACTTTAACCAAGTAAAGAATAGCTTGATTATAACCAATTTAATGAAAGCTAATGTCAATCTCAAAGCTGCCCACTTAAGGTTTCACAACTTCACACAAGAAGCAATTCTAACCTTAAAACATCATGCTTTCATTTCCATAATCAACCAAAAGCACTCTCAACATTACAAGAAATATTTATCCCTTATACACCTTATTTCTCCCTTATAGTCTTATCAACAATAAACTTTATCTCTCATAAGAATGCAATAAGATAATGCAAACAACACCTTAAAAAGAATATTTTATCAAAATAAAGCAAGCTTCAAACTCCTTATAACTCCTAAGCTATTTTTCTCTCTAATAAACTTCCTCCATCCGCAAAATACACTAGCAAAAATTAATTTCGAAAATACCTTGGCCAACACCAAAAATCGTGCTATGGAGAAATTGCGCACGAACTCTAACACCACCCATTGCATCCACTTCAACGAAGAAAAAACCCTTTCGCGTTATTCGAACGCGGAACCTCCCGTTCGGGTAGCGCGCCAACAGCCTAGCCGCTACCGGTGCGCCAAAGGCGTCCGGTGAGGTTTGAACCTCACTCTGTTTCCCTTGTACCTTCTATGCCAGGGCTAAAATAAACAACAGGCCTCCCTGTCTTCTGACGCGAACGACGACGATGAAACCTTACGACGGATACAAAAAATGAACGGCGGATATCCGAACAGCGGATCACGAAATCTCAGCGAAGAAGAAATCGAACATCAGATCGCGAAATCACAGCGAGCAACACTTTTCAAAAATGCGGATGGGATAATCTTTGATCTTCATCGTGGGAGATTTATATGCATATTTCCCATAAACTCTTGACGTCGGCGAGGAGTTTAACACGTCGGCGGAGGAGTTTAACACGTCGACGGAGGTCTTGGCTAGCGCCCACAATCTTAGAACATAGCGCCATCAAAGTTAAGACATTTGCGCCATGGGTTAGGAGAACCCAATGCAAACAATAAATTAATATTTATTTAAAAATAATTAAAAGGAACCTTAACAAGGTTTTTAATTATTTAAATAAATACTTCCTCCTGGACCCAAATGCATTAAACTAATGCATCCACCTGTAATCTTTAAACCTGCCAACTTGGGGTTTACAAAAGACCTTTGAAACTGTCATGCCGTAACCTTCATCAAAACAAGTTGTTTGACATCAAATCAAATTCCTTCAAGAGCTTCTTGACATCAATGACAACTTATACACTTGAGCAAAGGCAATGTACCCAAAGTACCCAAAATTGCCAACATTTGTTGCTGTTGCCACAAAAATACAACATGTTGTGATATCGCGACACTTTCGCCTCTATACGCTTTCTCCATTCTTTTGTCATGATATCATGACATTTCTGCCTCCGTAGAATTCATATTTTCTTTTGTCATGATATCGAGACATTTTTGCCTCCGTATACTTCGTCTTTGTTTTTGTCACGATATTGCGACACTTCTGCTTCCATAGACTTCAAATTTGCTTTTGTCGTGATATCGCGACACTTCTGCCTCTGTAGTCTTCAACTTAGATTTTTTCACGAAATCATGACACTTCTGCTTCTATACTTTACTTTGCTTTTTTCATGAAATCGTGACACTTCTGCTTCCGAAGTCTTGCTTTCTACTTTTGTCATGAAATCGCAATAGTTCTGCTTCTGTACGCTTCCTCTCTTTCTTTTGTCGTGAAAATGCGACATGTCGCAATATCGTGACACTTTTCAAACTTACTTTCTCTCTCCTATTTTAGTCATGAAAATGCGACATGTCACGAAATCGTGACACTTTTCCAACTTACTTTCTCTCTCCTATTTTAGTCACGAAAATGCGACATGTCATGAAATCGTGACACTTTTCCAACTTACTTTCTCTCTCCTATTTTAGTCATGAAAATGCGACATGTCACGAAATCGCGACACTTTTCCAACTTAATTTCTCTCTCCTATTTTAGTCACGAAAATGCAACATGTCATGAAATCGTGACACTTTTCCAACTTACTTTCTCTCTCCTATTTTAGTAGCGAAAATGCGACATGTCACGAAATCGTGACACTTTTCTTACTTGTTCTCTTTCTTCAAACTTTTCGCGTAATCGTGACACTTTTTCCTACTTTCTCTTTCTCTTCCAACATGTGAAATCGTGATAGTTTTTCACTTGCCTTTTTCTCTTCCAACATGTCGTGAAATCATGAAAGTTTTTCCTGCTTTTTCTCTCTCTTCCAACATGTCGCGAAATCGCGATAGTTTTTCCTACTTTTTCTCTCTCTTCCAACATGTCGCAAAATCGTGACAATTTTTCTTGCTTTTTCTCTCTCTTCCAACATGTCGCGAAATCATGACAGTTTTTCTTGCCTGCTGTATATGTCACGATATCATGACACTTTTCTTACTTGTCTTTTTCCTTTGATCTTTTGCATATGGGCCACTTCGGTCTTCTTGTAAAATCATCGTACATACTCCGAATAACCTTTGAACTCCTGTCTTCGGCATCTGAATAGCTTTTGAACTTCCCGTCCACTGCATCAATAGATCTATCTAACTGTGTTGACAACAATGACAATATTGTTGTTGCACCTTGCTCAACAATCTCCCCTTTTGGAATTGTTGGCAACACATGTGCAATTTCCTGTAACTCTTCTCCCCCTTTGACAATAATACCAAAGGGCTATTGCAGACTCTCCCTGAGTCCATGCACAACATTCTCAGGAAAAATTTATTACACTTAGCAAAAATCATGAACATGAGCAAAAAGATAATCAAATACTTAAATTTTCCCCCTGAGAATGTGATCCCTGTAGCTGGTCAATTCTTGGGAAGTGTGACCACTCCCAATCTATTGCGAAGGTACTCAAAAACTTCCTTGGGCAATGGTTTTGTGAAGATATCTGCTACTTGCTCTGTAGTTGGAACAAAATCCAACTTAACCTCACCTTCCGCAACTTTATCCTTCAAAAAGTGATACCTGATAGTAATGTGTTTTGTGCGTGAACGCATAATCGGATTCTTGGAGATTTTAATGGCACTGGTGTTATCACACTTAACTGATATTGGCTCATTGAAGCTAATACCGAGATCTTTCAGGGTTTTTTTCATCCATAATACCTGTGTACAACATGTTGTTGCTGCAATATATTCTGCCTCTACTGTCAATAAAGAAACTGACTCTTGTTTCTTACCGTGCCACACGACCAATCTGTCTCCAAGATAGAATGCACCTCCACTGGTACTCTTTCTGTCATCGATACCTCTTGCCCAATCTACTTCTAAATACGAAATAAGGGTGAAGTCTACCTTTCGGATACCATAACCCATACTCCATAGCAACCTTGAGATACCGAAGAATCTTCTTCACCCTTTGTCACATGAGTCTCTTTGGGATTAGCCTAAAATCGTGCTACCATGCATACTACCTACAAAATATCTGGTCTGGTAGCTGTCAAGTACAGTAAGCTCCCAATCATAGATTTGTACATGGTTTGATCAATAGGTGGAGATTTGTCATCTTTTCTCAACTTGCAACCTATCATCATGGGAGTGCTAACTGGCTTACAATCCTCCATTATGAACTTTTTTAACACCTCTTTCACATATTTAACTTGAGAAATAAATATGCCCTTCTTATTTTGATTAACTTGCAACCCGAGAAAATATGAAAGTTCACCAATAATTGACATTTCAAATTCTTTCTGCATCTTATTTGCTAAATATTTACACGACTCATCTTTGCTGCTACCAAATATGATATCATCTACGTATACAACAAGAAAAATAAGATGCCCATTTTTTGTTTTGACATATAAATTACTATCCACCATACCTTTCTTAAACCCTTGTTGAGTGAGATAGTTGTCTAGCCTTGCATACCATGCTTGGGGTGCTTGTTTTAAGCCATATAATGCTTTCTTCAACTTGCAAATCAAGTTGGGATCATCACCAAGTTGGAAACCATCTGGTTGCTCAATATAAACCTCTTCTTAAAGTTTTCCATTCAAAAATGTTGATTTCACATCCATTTGATAAAATTTGAAATTCTTGTAGACTGCTAAAGCCAGAAACATTCTAATTGCCTCTATTCTATCTACTGGTGCAAAAGTTTCCTCAAAGTCAATACCTTCAACTTGTGCATAACCCTTACATACCAATCTTGCTTTATTTATGACTACATGTCTGTCTTCATTCAATTTTTTTAGAAAAATCCATTTAGTCCCGATTATATTTTTATTTGTAGGTCTAGGTACTAACTCCCAAGTTTCATTTTTCTCGATCTGATCTAATTCTTCATTTATTGCCTTCATCCAACTTTCATCTTTACTTGCGTCAACAACATTTTTGGGCTCAATGCTGGATAATAGAGAGTAGTTACTTACTACTCTTCTTCTTTTCTGAACACCAACTTTGGGGTCTCCAATTATTTGCTCTCTAGGATGATTTTTCTCGCCAATTACTGTTTTGAATTTCTTATTTTCTTCCACTTCTGAATCACAACTTAAATCATTTGAGTCAATTTTTTGTATCTTTTATGTTTCATTTTCCTCATCTCCTTCAATAACCTCTTCATAAATTGGGTAGTTCTTTTCATAGCTAATTACTCGTTCTCTACCTTCATCACATTTAACATCGGCACTGTCCACAATTTTTTTTAGCCTCTTGTTGTAGCATTTGTAAGCTTTGCTTTTTGATGAATAACCAACAAAAATACCTTCATCCACTCTACAAACTTACCAAGATTATCTTTAGTTCTTTTGATGTAGCACTTGCTGCCAAAAACTTTGAGGTATTTTGCTGTTGCCCTTTTACCGAACCATAACTCATAAGGAGTTTTGCTTTCATGTGTTCTCAGCATGTACCTATTTTGGATATACATCGTAGTATGGACTGCTTCTTTCCAAAATCTGTCTACTACTCTACTTTCAACCAACATAGTCCGTGCCATTTCTTGCACTGTCCTATTCTTTCTACCACTCCATTCTGCTGAGGTGTCCTGGATGCTGAAAACTGTCTCCTAATATCGTATTTTTCACAGTACTCTATAAAATCCTCTGAAATGAATTCTCCTCCTCTATCTGATCTTAAACATTTGATCCTCTTTCCTGTTTCATTCTCAACTTGCTTTTTGAAAATCTTGAACATTTCAAGAGCTTCTGATTTATGCTTCAAGAAAAATATCAATGTCATTCTGGAATAGTCATCAATGCACAACATAAAATATTTGTCACGATTTATGTTGTGTTCTCATGGGTCCACATAAATCAGTGTGTATTAGTTCCAAAGGTTTTCTTGTGTAGTACTTTTTTTTTTTGAATGTGACTCTAGTTTGCTTCCCATTTTGGCATGAAGCACAAATGTTTTTTGTAGGTTTGCTGATGGTGGGAATATCTCTCACTGCCATTTTTGGGTTGATTTTTACTAGATTATCAAAACTGATATGACCGAGTCTCTTGTGCCACAACCAATTTTCTTCTTCTTTTCCAATAAAACAAGCTCCTTTTGAAGTCTCTGAGAGCATGTACAGGTTTCTAGATGTCCTTGATCCAGTTGCTATCAATTTTCCACTATTTGTTTTTCTGACTTCACAACCCTGCTTCTTAAAAACTACTTCATGACCTTTATCACAAATCTGACTTACACTCAACAAGTTATGTTTCAAACCATCCACAAACAAAACTTCTTCTGAATTAATTTTTTCGTCACTAATTTTAACTGAACCTTTGCCAACTATCTTAGCTCCATCATTATTTCCAAACTTTACTGAACCACCTTCATATTTCTATAACTTCTCAAAATTTTGTTTGTCACCTGTCATAGGACTGGAGCATCCACTATCAAGTATCCATGGTACATATTTATTATGTGCTTTAAATGTTGTTTGTACGATTAAGGATTCCTTTTCTTCCTTAAGTCGCTCTTTTTCTTTCCACTCCGTTTTGATAGTAGTTTTGGGCTCTTGTTTTGCCTTTCCCTTATCAATAGCTTGTGCATGTTTTTTAGGAAGTTTTCTATTTTTTCTCATCCTATTTGGTTGAAATTTTCTTCCCTAAAACTGATTTGATGCAAATGTACTTCTACAGTTTCTTGCAATGTGCCCAAAATTATGACAGTTATAACATTCTACTATATAATTCATCAAAGGAGAAAAAGCATTTCTATTGGTGAAATTCCTTGGTCTTACATTATATTTGTAGTATGAGATTTTATGTCCATAGCCATTGCATTTAAAACAAAAACTAGAAAAGGGATAATTGAACCTGGGTGATGGTCTTTGCCATGTTGTCGTAGGAGCCATAGGTCTTCTTCTTCTTTTATGTGTGACATTGGTGAATCCATCATTGTTAATTTTCCTTTCATTCTTGGCATTATTGTTTTCTTTTGCATGAGATGTTTTTCCTTGATCAACCTGTTTCTTATCTTCATTCTTTATGGATTCTACTTTTTTGGCTTTTGATCCATTTGATGATTCTCCTTCAACGAAACCCAGACCAAATTTGATGCCTGTAGGCCTTTGGTCATTTATAATCTTATCCAACTTTATAGAACTTTCTTCGCATTTGTGATAGCAACTAATTTTATGATCCATCTCTTCTATCTGCATCCTTAAATCAACAGTATCTTCTTCTAGCTTGTTGCAATAATCTATTTTCATGGTTATTTGCACTTCGATATCTTCAGATATTTTCTTGGATTCTTCTATTTGTACTTTCAAACTGGTTATGATTTCATTTGCATCCTTAAGCTTTCTTGAATTTTTTTTTATTCTTTTTCCTTTTTATCTTCATTTCATCCAGAGCTGCAATTAGTTCCTCTTCCAAATTTACTTATGCATCAATTTCTTCTTCATCACATTCCTGTTCTTTTTCCATTTTTTCTTCTTTGAGTGCCATGAAAAGAGCTTCACTTGCCATTGTGTTACTTCCAAGATCACCCTAGCCGATTAAGCTTGTATATATACTTGGCTCTGATACCAATTGTTAGTCTTACAATGACACTGAGAGGAGGGGGTGAATCAGTGTAGCTCTTTAAACTTGAATTTACAACTCTTAATACCATAGCAATTAAAATTTATTACTAGATACAACAAGTATAACAAAAGAGCATCACACAACACAAGATTTAACGAGGTTCACCAATGTGGCTACTCCTCAAAAAATAACTGCTTGGACTACCATCTAAATCTAGCCTTTGCAAAACAACAACTTTACAATCAATTTACCAGCACACAATGGAAGGAGCACCAACCCCTGATTTATCTACACCAACAAAAAGAAGCACCAACCCCTAATTTATCTGCACCAAAATAAAGGAGCACCAACCCCTAATTTACCAGCACCAACTGGAAGGAGCACCAACCCCTGATTTATTTGCACCAATAGAAAGGAGCGCCAACCCCTAATTTATCTACACCAACAAAAAGGAGCACCAACCCCTGATTTATCAGCACCAACTGGAAGGAGCACCAACCCTTGATTTACCAAAACCAACTAGAAGGAGCATCAACCCGTGATGCCAAGAACCAACTTGGACTTCAATTTGTATCTATAAGTTTAACAGTAAGATACCTTTGCTTTTGCAAGACCCTGACTGGTCTTCTTCACCTTTGTGTTCTCTGTGCACTCTGCTCTCTCTGCGCAATCACTTTGCACACTCTGCTTTGTTACAGTAAAACTTCACGATCATCTTCTCCCTTTTGCACACTCTACCCTCTTTGCAAATTTCACACTTAGCACGATTCGACATGACTTTCTCTCTACGTACAATGATCGTATTTCACACACCTTCCACACACACTTCATTCTCCAAACAACCCTCCTTTTATAACAATATTTTTATGATGAAAACCCTAATCTTAGTCGGCTGTAAATCCTAATCTTAGTCGACTAAAGATGTTCGGTTTATCCATCGCTTGATGATTTCATGTTGGACAGACCCTGTAATCACCATATTGACTTTTGATCACTATTCGTATTTCAACAATATGAAATCACTCTGTAACTACCCCTGTAAATTCCATAGTGATGTCGGTCCACTATCATACTTCTCATTTCAGTTAGGTTCTCCTTCTTGACTTGCGCATTTACGACCTATCATGAAATCATGACATTTTTGCCTCTGTAGCTTCTTTTGTTGTTGTTGTCGTGAAAATACATGTCGTGATATCACGACACTTTCATCTCTATACGCTTTCTCTATTCTTTTGTTGTGATATCATGACATTTTTGCCTCTATAGACTTCGTCTTTTCTTTTGTCGTGATATCACGATATTTTTGCCTCCGTATACTTCGTCTTTGTTTTTGTCGTGATATCACAACACTTCTGCTTCCATAGACTTCGACTTTGCTTTTGTTGCGATATCATGACACTTCTGCCTCCGTAGTCTTCAACTTAGCTGTTGTCATGAAATCACGACACTTCTACTTCCATACTTTACTTCTTTGCTTTTGTCTCGAAATCGTGACACTTCTACTTTCGAAGCCTTGCTTTCTAATTTTGTCATGAAATCGCAATAGTTTTGCTTCCGTACGCTTCCTCTCTTTCTTTTGTCGCAAAAATGCGACATGTCGCGATATCGCGACACTTTTCAAACTTACTTTCTCTCTCCTATTTTAGTCGCAAAAATGCGACGTCATGAAATCGTGACACTTTTCCAACTTACTTTCTCTCTCCTGTTTTAGTCGTGAAAATGCGACATGTCACGAAATCGTGACACTTTTCCAACTTACTTTCTCTCTCCTATTTTAGTGGCGAAAATGTGACATGTCACGAAATCGTGACACTTTTCCAACTTACTTTCTCTCTCCTATTTAGTCGTGAAAATGCGACATGTCACGAAATCGCGACACTTTTCCAACTTACTTTCTCTCTCCTATTTTAGTCACGAAAATGCGACATGTCGCGAAATCACGACACTTTTCTTACTTGTTCTCTTTCTTCGAACTTGTCACAAAATCACGATACTTTTTCCTGCTTTCTCTTTCTCTTCCAACATGTCATGAAATCATGATAGTTTTTCACTTGCATTTTTCTCTTCCAACATGTCGCGAAATCATGACAGTTTTTCCTACTTTTTCTCTCTCTTCCAACATGTCGCGAAATCGTGACAGTTTTTCCTGCTTTTTCTCTCTCTTCCAACATGTCGTGAAATTGTGATAGTTTTTCCTGCTTTTTCTCTCTCTTCCAACATGTCACAAAATCATGATAGTTTTTCTTGCTTTTTCTCTCTCTTCCAACATGTCGCGAAATCACGACAGTTTTTTTTCCTGTTGTATATGTCGCGATATCGCGACACTTTTCTTACTTGTCTTTTTCCTTTGATCTTTTGCATATGGGCCACTTCGATCTTCTTGGAAAATCACTATACATACTCTGAATAACCTTTGAACTCCTATCTTCTGCATCTAAATAGCTTTTGAACTTCCTATCCACTGCATCAATAGATCTATTTGATTGTGTTGACAACAATGACAATACTATTGTTGTACCTTGCTCAATAATATGTATCCATAATAAGTAGTCCATATACATACATAACTCATAGCATCTAATCATCTATCACATAGCTATCTAGTGCATGTCATCCATACATCACATCGTATAACATTAAATCAATATAAGCATTGCATCCATGTGCATAACATAAGCATAAAATACCAAAAATAAAGGACACATGTAATGAGATGAATTGTCATATCATATATATGTGTGTGTGTGTGCCAAATGTACATCATATCGGGGTACATCAAAATACCCGCAGACTAGAGCTATGTAGGTCCTTAGAGCTTACACCAAAATGGTACAACAAGTGGCAAAATCTGTGCCATGCCAATGTGCTAGCTCGGGCCTGCACCCCCTGATCCCCTGATGTCATATTTATCTCTACCTTCCTCAGCTACATCCCCAGGGACTTGCTCTGGAGCCTACTATGGGTCTTTTTGTGGATCCTACGCTCGGCTTGGACCAACTATACTCAGTGCATGCGAGGCAGTCCTTTGGCTAGATTATGCACTAGACTACCTTGTCTCCTTTGTCCTAGTACTACTCTGATGTGACCCTATAGTAGTGGTACTCTGGAATCTACCCACCTAGTAGCCTGATAACACTCTCCAACCAGGAAATACGAGCTACATTCATTGTATGTTGATCATTACCCTCCTCCACGAGGGCATGTAGCCTCCTAATCTCTACCATCGGGTACATCAAAATACCCGTAGGCTAGAGCTAAGTAGGTCCTTAGAGCTTACACCAAAATGATACAACAAGTGGCAAAATCTGTGCCATGCCAATGTGCTAGCTCGGGCCTACACCCCCTGATCCATAAATGTCATATTTATCTCTACCTTCCTCAACTACATCCCTAGGGACTTGCTCTGGAGCCTACTATGGGTCTTTTTGTGGATCCTACACTCATCTTGGACCAACTATACTTAGTGCACGCAAGGCAGTCCTCTGGCTAGATTATGCACTAGACTGCCTTGTCTCCTTTGTCCTAATACTAATCCGATGTGACCCTATAGTAGTGGTACTCTCTGGAATCTACCCACTTAGTAGCCTGATAACACCCTCTAGCCAAGAAATACGAGCTACATTCATTGTATGTTGATCATTACCCTCCTCCACAAGGGTATGTAGCCTCCTAATCTATACCATTGGGTCTAAACCTATTGGCCCTAGAGTATATGGTACCGCAAGAGGTGCCATGATAGCCTGTGTAGGTGAGGGAGCTAACCTCATCACCCTGAGTAGATCTCATTCAATAGTCACTACGTCTAGCTTCGCCAATAGAAGATCATGCTAGATAGTGATCTTCTCAACCTCAATGTCTGTTGTAGCCACCTATGCCCGGAGAGCTACCCTCTCCTCCTCGTAACTACACCATTGGCTCTGGCCATTAGATATCTTCACCTCTAGAGTGATGATAGTGGTGTCCTTATGTAGGAGCTGGGTGTGAAGTATCCTAATATGAGTTTGGAGGCTGGAAACCTATGCCCTCAACTATCCAACCTCGCTATCAGGAGGTGCCTCACCCTCCTTGAATGCCTCCTCCTCTACATTTTCCTGTGGGCCCTCCTTTGCAGTGAACCCTATACCCCATGCACCCTTAGTCCTCTAACAAACATTACGACCATGAGGGTCCACCTTTGAGCCCTCTACTACAAAGTTATCCATTGGTCGGCCTAGAGGTCCCTCTCCATGTCACTGTAGGCTAGTCCACCATGCATAGTAGTCAGCAGTAGTGCCTGCGTTTGCTAGCCCTGAATCCTGAAAGTCATCATCATCATCCCCTAGTGGATCCACCTGGGACCAGATCAGGTCCCTCTCTAGGACCAAGTATCTATAGATAGTCGACACCTCTAGGACATCCTGTTGAATCCCAAATTGCCTCAGGATGTGAGAGAATTGTTGATACTCACGTATACCAACCTTGCAGTCGATAACCCAACTATCTCTACGTGTCTATCTTAGGTATATATCTACCTCTAGCCAGGCAAGACATCCCATGTATTATCACCACTCTATTTACTTAGGGTGAAGCTATGAGAATTGAGTAATGTAATGGTCCATATCTCTTGCATGAGACCTACTCCTGAACCTCTCCTACTCCCAAGGCCAACAGGCTGCATAACATTGATGAGCCGCATCGATATTAGTGATCCCCAGAGGTAAATCTATGGGATGCTCTATATGAATATGTTGGCAACCCAAAATATAAATATGTAGGCTATAATCAATGTCCACTCTGTTGTGGCATGTAATCTGTTATAGCTTGTGATAGAGCTATGCTTGAAGGGTACTCCCCATGCTAGAATAAGAGGTTGCTCGGTTGAGCTAACCATAATCTCCTTGGTCCTATCCAGGAGGTTCTAGGGGAACCTCATGCCTTATGAATCTGGGAAGACTATCTAGATAATCAAGTGCATAAATACAACCTCCCACTGTGAAAAGAATCTGGCTTGGTAGCACTCCTCGACATGGATGCCCCCATGATCAATGCAGCCCTGAGCCTTGATGATTCATCTACCAAAGATCACATAAAACATGACCTTCCTCATCATGGTAGGAGAGGAGGTGATGGCCTCGCCATCAATAGGTATGTGGAAGATGTGGTAGACATCCTCCAGAGTCATAGTCAATTCACCCATCGATAGGTGAAATGTATTGGTTCACGCATCCTAGCGGTAAGCCAATGCAGTCATGTATGCCTGATCAAATATTATGGTGGGGAGGTCTAGGATGTATCCAAACCCCATGGTAGAAAACCAATCCCTCTTCACATCAGTGAGAGTGTGGCATAAGTTCTAAAGGAGATCAGTCTCCCTCACTCTGCTTATCAAGGTCTGAGTGAAAGGAATCAAATAAATAAGAAAAATAATTAAAAATGACTAAAAAATGGTAAACAAATAAAAAATCTCATGAAAATGCAAAAACATGATCAAAATTTCAAAAAAATAAAACAAAAGCACTTCAAAATTGCAATAAAGCGCATTAATTCTCGAAAAAATAAAAAAAATGGAAAAATTGAAAATTAAAAAAAAAATTCCTAGTCGACGCACTACGGGTTGAAACCGTGGTCGACGAGGTAGTAAAAAATGTGATCGTTGGGATTTAAATCCCATCATGGCTGATAGTTGCAGTCCCAAATTTTCCAATTGGGAACTGCCTATGCCACCCATGGCTAAGGAACATGACCTTTTCAGGGTCATTTCCTTCCCAAAATAACCCCATTAATTAAAAACCCTCCCTCTAATCTAACCTATGCTAAACCTAACTAGGGTGAGGTTCGTTACCAGCAGTTTAATGTGGTTTGTTTAACCCATTTCTTAGTGTGGTTAATTTTAATCCAATAATTTACAAGCATGATCTCATTTTATGTGTTACCTTGGAAACACCAGCTCTCCCATTGGTCGAAGCTTCCGACTGGTCAGCCATTGGTGTGGATAGAAGGGAATCAATGAGGTTTGCGGTAGTGTTTTGTGTCAAAATTCACTTTTTACCTCTCAGAGCTCTCATTTTTAATATTAGTTTTTGGTAAATAATGAAATTTTTCAAGTGGGAAAAGCCTTATATATTTTTCAAATTTAGTTCAAATTGCATTTGACAACCGTAGTCCCCGAATTAGGGTTTTCCACCCGCATATCTGAGTCACGGTCAAGGAAATTAAATTTTTTAACCACTTCTACTAGACACCATCAGCAAAATGTAATAAATGATATCAATTTCCATTGTGGAGAGCTATAAAATAACGAATTAAAAATACCCACTAGATCAGATAATTCACAAAAATACAAAAAAAATTAGATAACATTAAAATCCAAATGTGCCTCGTATTTAGTTATTTACCCTATAAACTTGGCGGTTGAAGCGAATTGCGCTCCATGCAATCCAACAATATGAGTAAATTACCATAAAGAAAGTTGGGATAAATTAGTCATCGTTGAATTGTATTCTTCATTTAAATCCCTAAGAAGGCCCAGACGGCCAGACTGCTCCAAGGGAATGAGATATTCATCGCAATTTATCTATGAAATTTTTAGTAGATCATCGAAAATATGATTCAACATAAGCCTAATTAGAATTTTCCTCATTTCAATTCCCTAATAAGGTCTTCATGGCTGGACCACTCCATGGGATATAAATATACAATTACTATTAACCGTTGCAATCATAGCTGATTAGACCTTGCCAATAATTCAAATGCTAAATCTAAATTTGTTCAAGATCATTCATAGTGGTCAAGCGACCTCATCACTTAATTTAATTATCATTACCCTAATTGACTCATCGCTTGAGGGGGTAGTCATAATATAAAATCATAATCAAAGTCAATAGAAGATACCTTGATCGTAGATCCCTAGATCTTTTCAAAATTGTGTTTATATTACGAATCATTGCCAATGACTATCATAAGCTAACCCTATGCTAGGGAAAAAATCAAATATGATAGTTAATTTAGTATCTCTCCTCATTTTAGAATCTATATGGTGCGAAAGCCTATAGTAGCCTTGAGTTGACCGATTGACGCTAGAGCTTGCCAAAGCTTTTTCAAATTTAAGCCTTCCATCCAGTTGGAAGCAATGATTCTAGGATGCGTGTCTTCTTTGCAAGACTTGGGCATCTAATGTTGATCAAACCAATGATCATCATCCAACCTATGAAATAATTTTATGAGGTTTACTTTTGCTCAGCGTTGTTCAATCTCACAATGTATCTCAAAATGGGCATCTGTAGACACCTGGAATGCATCATGTCGAGTCAACTACTCATATGGGACATGCTAGAAGACCATATGGAAGACCTTGGACAAATTCCAAGGTATAGTAGTGGTTTTTACCACTAATTTGGGCACCTTTTCCTAGTCAGTGCCAACTGCTGCTGACACCCACGGTTAGCAGAGCTGACCGCTCTTGTTAGCCATGGTTAGGCCTCAAAGTCAGTTGGCATTTGAATGATTCAAAGTTGGTTCAAATGGCCAATTGGTTGTGGATTGGAGCAGTTTGAGCGAGGAAGGTTCTGGATCCTTCCATACAACAATCTCAACTACCCAATCTTGTTCTTGTCTTCCTCATGAAGCCACCCCTAGCCCTTGGCAAATGCTATAAAACCCCTCTTCCAAATGGGAGAATTATATAGACGAATATCGAGTTGAAATGTAGTGAAGCCCTATAGAAATGCATACTCACTTACATGCATTGAGAGAAACACTTTTGCTGCTGAATTGGAGATCACATGCCATGGAGGTCCTAGGAGGCTAGGAGATTCAAGAAACGTGAATTCATGCAATACATGCACCAACTAAGTAATTCAACCACCAAATCTATTAGAGAATGCAGTGGCAACCCTTGATCATCAATTTCTCAAGGAGAATTGAATATTAGACACCAAATTAGGAGGGCAAGAATATTTCAAGCTCAACCACGGTTATCAGTCGTGGTGAACAGTGCTCACCGCATGTCAGACCTGCGGTTAGGTTGTCATCTTCAATTTCCTTGTTTTCTAGCTGTAGGATTTACTTAATTGCATTATATTAGATATATA
Organism: Wollemia nobilis; assembly: GCA_028583015.1. Lineage (NCBI taxonomy): Eukaryota > Viridiplantae > Streptophyta > Pinopsida > Araucariales > Araucariaceae > Wollemia > Wollemia nobilis. The sequence goes on from JAQPPZ010016895.1 coordinate 18,029,824, forward strand.
TCATGTTAATTTGATTTAGTAGAGACTCTTACTGGTGCAATTAGAGTTTTAGTCTTTTTTCTTCACTTTTGCAATTATGGCACTAATGGTTCTTTTCATGCTTCCATGCTTTCTATTATGTAATTAATTCAATAGATAGCTAGATTTGCTTTTTCTTATATGTTTGTAGAAATATTTGTAGGTTTAACATAAGTTTAGTATGTTTCTTGCACTTTCTTGATTTCATGGAAGTTATACTACCTTTTATGAAAATACCTCCTAAAAGCTTCATCAAGAGAGTCCTCCTTTGTTGCTAATTGCTTCTTGTTGTTTATTGCATGCAGGACTAACAGGGTTTTGATATGCAAGGTAGCAAATGCCTATAATCATGGAGAAGAGGTCATCGACACCTTGGAGCAGTTCGTGTCCATTTAGAAAATTTTTGTATTGCACCTACCCCATTGGGGATTTCAAATTACATTAATTGTATCAACATTTGGGTGACCCTATGAGGGGCATGATTGTAACTGAGATTTGATTCAAGATTAATAAAATAAACATTCATTTTCTTGTCATATTCAATCTTGTCTTTCATTTCTTTCTTTAATGATTGATTTCAATTAATGTATTAGTTAGGTGTATGCTTTTTAGATCGATATAGAAACTATCCTAGTAAATGCTCTGCAGGAGCAAGAACTTGAAGATGAAGCAGTTGTTGTTCATCACTTGTTATGGAATGATGAGGATCAAATATTTAAAAATATTTTACCTATTCCATTACATAAATTTTTCTTTACATTGCCACATGGATGGCATCATCATCTCCTTTCCTCTTTCCACTATCCTATGCAAGATTTGATTCCTTTAGGAACTACTCTCAATAAGGATACAAGAGTCTTTCACTCTCTTCAACCACACCATTATCCATTGAACTCCTTAGTAAGAAAATATGAAGGAGTAAATTTGTCCACCCAGGGATAAAACAAATTGAAGTACATCCAAGAAAAGTTTTGAACATTAATAGTTGGCTGACTAATGAACAAGAAGTAAAATTGTTTGCTATCTTAAAACAACATTTTTGAACCTTTTTTAAGGACTATAAGGATATTTCAGGAATTCATCCTGATGTATGCAATCATAGGATATACACTAAAAATTTTAAGCGTGTGAGACAGTCCCAAAGATATTTGAATCTTGCTTTGAGAGACATTGTTAAAGAAGAAATAGAAAATCTTTTGGAAGAAGGATTCATATACCCAATTTCATATAGCCAATGGGTCTCTCCATTGGTTATTGTACCAAAGGATAATAGAAAAATGAGAGTATGTGTAGACTACCAAGAGATAAACAAATTCACACATAGATACCATTTTACATTGCCATTCATAGATCAGGTGTTAGATACACTTGTAGGGAAGAAAGATTTTCATTTTTTTGATGGTTTCAGTGGGTATAACTAGATACAAGTTGCACCCGAAGACCAAGATAAAACCATCTTTACTTGCCCTTGGGGAACATTTGCTTATAGGGTTTTGTCTTTTGGACTATGTAACACCCCAAAAACTTTCCAACGAGCTATTTTGGCCATTTTTCTAATTTAACCATAGAAAATGTAGAAATTTACATGGATGATTTCATAGTTTATGGAGAAACCTTTGATGTTACTTCAAAATATCTTGATAAGATTCTAAATTACTATGAAACTTACTATTTATCTTTGAATCCTGACAAATTCTTTATGATGATGGAGGAAGGGATTATCCTTGGTCACCATATATCTTCTAATGGGATCAAGGTTGACCCTAAGAAGGTTGCAATCATCAAGAACCTTCCTCCTCCCAAAACCCAAATCGATATCAGAAATTTTTTAGGATACATTAGTTTTTATCGTAGATTAATTCTAAATTTTAGTACAATAGAAAATCCCATGTTTGCATTATTGACCAAAGATTCTGAATTTAACTAGACTGATAAATGCTAAGAATCTTTTGATGCCTTGAAAGAAAAAACTGACTACTCCACCTATGTTATGAGGTCCTAACTTGAAAATTCCATTTCATATCCAAATTGATGCTTCCAATACTGCAATTGGAGTAGTATTAGGGCATATTAAAAATGGAGAACATTATACCCTTTACTACATAAGCAAAAATATGACAAGAGCAAAAAGAATTGCACTACTACTGAAAAGGAATTTTTAGCAGTAGTGTATACCATTAATAATTTCAGATAATATATCACTGTTTATCAAGTATTCATTCATACATACCACTCAACTATTAAGTACTTGATGACTAAACCCATGTTTAGAGCAAGGATTATTCATTTATTATTGTTATTGCAGGAATTTGACATTACCATAGTGAATAAATGAGGGAAAGAAAATGTAGTAGCTGATTTCCTATCAAGGTTGGATAATACAGGGGTTAAGGAGTTAGTTGAGGATACTTTTCTAGATGATAAAATGTTTTCTATATCAGTACAATCACCTTGGTTTGCGGATAAAACTAAATTTTTGTTAACAAGGAAAATTTCTTCACATTTCACTTTCAAATAAAAGAAGTAATTAGTAAGGCAAAGTTTATCTTTTCAATGGATAAAAGGTCTACTTTTCAAATGTGGTACTAACCATGTTTTACGCAGATGCATTCAAAAGGATGAGGTGTATGATATCCTCCGTGATTGTCATAATGAACCATTAGGAGGACATTATTCAATAATAGGTACAGTTTGTAGGATTTTAGGTGCAAGTTATTATTGGCCATCGCTTCATAAATATGTGAAAAGGTATATTCACTATTGTGATGCATGTTAGAGAATGGGAAAACCCACACACACAAATGAAATGCCTCTATATCCTCAAATGGTTTTAGAACCATTTGAAAAATGGGGATTAGACTTTGTGGGACCCATTGATCCACCATCTCAAGGGAAGGTGCATATCTTAGTATGAACTAATTATGTGATAAAGTAGGATGAGGTTTGTACCTTTAAGCATGCTCATGAATATAAAGTTACTTATTTCCTGTACACTCAATTTTTTTAGAGATTTGAAGCTCCAAGATCTATCACTATTGATCATAGAACCTAATTTGCGTCAAAGGTAATTGTAAATTTTTTTGAACTCTATGAAATTAAGCATAGAAAATCATCACCTGCAAGCAAATGGTCAAATTGAGGTAACAAATAGGGAATTAGAAATAATTTTAACCAAAACAGTAGCCTCACATAGGAGAAATTGGTTAGATAAACTACTAGAAGCAGTTTGGGCATACAATACTACATGGAAATCCACTACGGGTTTCACACCTTATGAATTGGTTTATGGTAAGAAATCTATTTTTCCTATTGAGTTTGATCTACTAACACTTTTTACATCTTTGGAAGTTGGTATTAAATTATCACAAGCATATATGGACAATATTTTGTAGTTGAATGCATTGGATTAACTTCGGTTAGATGCATTGCATCAAACTAAAGTGATTCAAGAGCAGTAGAAGTTGTGACATGACAACCATATTTAGTAGAAGAAATTTTAGTAAGAGGATTGGGCTTTATTTTTTTATTCTCACTATGGTGATTTTCCTAGGAATTTACAAACTAGGTGGCTTCGACCTTATTTGATTGAAGAAGTGTTCGTAAATGGGGAAGTTCGTATTTCTCCCATTGATGATTCACGGAGGAAGCGGTGAATGGACATCACCTTCGGGTATACCATGCACCATTAACTAAAGAAGAGTTCTTACAACAAATTGAGAAATTGGAGATACATATGATGGAAGGGATTCCCTCTTCCATCATAGATTCAAAAAATTCAAAAAATTGATAGAGGGTTTGAAAACAAAAACTAAAAATAAGAAAAAAAATAAGAAAAAACAAAAATAAGAATAATCTTGATTGTGAACTTCCTTCACGGGCACAATTTTGAGAAAATTATGAAATTCCTTCATGTGCACAACCAAGACAAGAAAAAGTGAAAAAATATAGAGAAATGAAAAAAAATAGAAAAACAAAAGAGAGAAATAAAAAACAAAAAGAGAGAAATAAAAAAAGAGAGAAAAATGAATAATTTAGTAGTGAAAACCTTCTCGGAGGCACTATTGAATTAAGTCTTACATGAAAAATGGTTCTCCAGAATGTTTGCCTTGATTGACCTACCCAATATTTTTTCACCATTGTATAAATCTCACCAATTGCACATGTATTATTTTGGTTTCAGAAAAGTCAGCTAATAAATCAACAAAAGCAATAGTTTGTAAGGTGTATGATAACTATTCAAATCATCCAGGTATGTGTTTCTTGCATTTGATCATAGTAGGCATTTAGTATTTAGTGTACAAGGATTGGTAGTTAGCATAGATACATCTATAAGGTTTGGAAAACCCAAAATATACATCCTTCCCAAGGGAAGGACAAGAAGTATTCCCTATTGTTCTGAATTGCAGGTCTGGTGGGAATAAAAGGAAAAAAATGAATGAAAAATTGTAGTATTATGAAATAAAGTATACTTTTGATGGCATATCTATACAGGGATTTTATAGAGTTTTGAAATGACATAGAGCTCCAGAATGAGAAAACTATTATGTTTGTATTACGATAAAAAAACAAAGAGCTCTAGAATGATAGAACTCCGAAACAAGGATTTTGCATATTTGAATTTTAAATTGAGCGGTAGAATTTAAAATTGGAAAAATCCACTTGGCATGCATGCATAGGGTAATCAAGAGAACAATTAATTTTTATGTGATGCATCGCCTAGAGTAGCTGCAAGTCAAATCACAAATTTCTATAGTCACATGGTTACATTAAAACGAGTGATTTCAAATAGGGTTTCAATGCAAAAATGTGTACCTAGGGTTCATCACAAATCTCTAGGCCATGTGATCAATGTGCCTCGACAAACAAGGATACATCAAACGATAAAATTTGCATCCATTTTCCAGGGGAAAATGTTGAATTAGCACCATTTCAAAGGGAATCCCCAAAGCTTTGATAGTTTTTTTTCCCCTGGAATGAGATGATTACAAGAGAGGAAGAAACCAGAGAGAGAGGAGGAGAATTATGAAGAAGGGAATGAAGTCCTTGAATATAATGCTAATGAAGGAGATGCTCCAGAATCAGAAGCCCCTTCATCTCCGTAGGGTCCACCAACTGCTCGAATTAGGACACAAAGAAAAATAAAACCTATAGATAGCCCTAGAGACAAAAAGAAAACTAGGAGAGTGACTTTATCTAAGGAGGTAATTAAAATACCAGCCCAAACAACATCTTCAAATGCTTTAGAAGATGAAATTTAGGATGAGGCTATGCCACTATCATCAGAGGTAGAATTTGATTTTGATCTATCAAAACCTACATCAAGGCAGGACAAAGGAAAGAAATTTGTACAAAAATTGAGGAGGTCTTCAAGATTACAAAGGCATATGGTTGAAGACGAAGTGGTTGAGAAAGAGCAAACATGTAATGAAAACAACCACCCTCACCACCTCCTCTTAGGAGAATCCAAAGGAAAAAGAAACAAGATTCAACTATAACAGATGAAAATAGACCTAAATCCTCTTTTGAAAGCAAACAGAAGGAAGTGATGCCTCCAAAGGATGAGACCGAGAAAATTGAGGAAATTTCACAGGATACTATGGCTCAGGACCCACTAGACCAAGAAGGAGAAACAATTGCAGAAATGGGAGAGCCTAGTTCACCATATGTGGATGATTTACCCACTTATTCCTCTGAATCTAAGGAAGATGAAGAATTTATATATGACCAGGTGAGAGCTGCAAGGAGTGTCATCAGAACCTAGATGACCTAGATTGAGAAAGGAGAGGCCACCATCAAAGAAAATATGAACAAATTACTAGGTTGTAGGAGGAGGTAGAAGATTTAAAAATGAGATTAGCACATTATGAGACATTACCTACAACATCTAATACTAGTGATGACATTGCATGAATCCTACTATAATTGTCAAGACAAAATAAGGAAGAGGCAACATAGAAGAATAATCAATAGTTCCCTCCTAGAGTTGAATTTCCCACCAGAGTTAAAATTTATTTTGGTAGAACCTACAGAACGGGTAAAACCACTAGCAATGAGGGTAGGTGATGAAGCAAAGGATGAAAATCAAAGCTCTCAGAAAGATATAAGTACTTTAGAAATAAGGCAACATCAAATTTTTTAGGAGACTTTGGATATTGAATATGTTTCTAAACATGATATTGAAGCTCTAGAGTAATCTGATGAAGATTCAAAATGACCAGGAAATCTGCCAGAACACCCATATGACACTCCAAAATAGAAAGAAGAATAGAATTCACCAAGGATGGAAGCCACAGATGTTTAGGAAGCTACACTACAAGTAATTACAATCCTACACCAGGCTCCTAAACAAAATTTTCCATCAATTGCTCATAAAGTTTAGATAGCAAAAATAGTCGTTCAAGTTGATCTACTACCTAGGAACCCACAGCTAGTACGACCACCACAGATAGTTCCATTGGTAAATAAAATGAAGATATTGCAAAATGGGTGATGCATTATCAAAATTTAGAATCTCAGATTACAACATTAAAACCATTGGAAAAATAGATTGAGGTATAGGCTGCAGAGATTACTAAATTGTAGGAAAGAGTGCAGTATTTGTGTCAAGTTGTAGAATATTTAGTACAATGTAGAAGGTCAGCTAGATTATACAACCTACTTCTAAAAGAGAAATACCTTCGATGGCAGGTAATGTGCATTTGCTCTAGTCTTTCCTACAATTTAAATACTGCAGAAGAATTTTTAGAAGCTTATCTGCACAACCTTGAGGAACAAAAAAATCTATTATGTGAATTGTTCTTGCATAAGTTTTTCATGGTAGAGGATGTGGAATTCCTGCCTCACATTTTCACAGGGGATGTACAACTCAGGTCCTTTATATCTACTTTGCAAAATCATTTATACTGGGACCAAGAAAAGAGGCAGAATAAGGAAGTTAAATTGAAAGTTGAACTCTTGTTGAGACATATTCAACCAAATCATAAGATCCCAACAAGTTAGCATTTCAATATGATGAACAAGCCAAAAATCAGGTTTACCTATCTAAACAATCTTAAGGAGAGTATGACTTGTTTTCAGAATTTCTATGTAGGAAACTTCACAAATGCCTTGACAGATTGTAAACTAAGATGGATAGATTTACCAATTTCTCTATAGAAAAGAGAACCAATGTCACCTACCAATTTTTTGTGGTCAAGAAGGAGAGTAGGGACAATAATAAGAACCCTCCTAGTATTTAAACATCAATGGTTTGGTTTAAGGTTCAGGCCACCTACCATTATAACTCCTGTACCATTTTTCTTTGACACTAACCCTCAACCAGATGAGCAATTTTATAATTGGCTCACACAACTAGAACAGAGTAGAGGGTACTACATTGGAGATGTGTTATTTTGGGGAAGTTGGTACAAGGAGCTAGATTTGTGTACCTCTATAGCCCAACAAAATGCATGAGGGCATGCATTAGGTCAAGTTGGGGGGAATGATGAGGCAATAAATTACCTCATTTTTGACATATTTTGGATATCAAGAACAATGCCATATAACCTAATATGATGTTATTTTATGTTAATTATTTGGTTTAAGTGAATTATTTACTAATTTTTGCATGTTTAAATGTATAGAGAATTGTACCATATTTCTGACATTTTTTTTACATTCTTGTGATTGTTTTACATAAATAAGTAGTGAAGATGCATCATAAACATTATAGCTAATGTAGAGTGCTATTTTTTACAAATATATCATGTTGTTTGAATATTTTTCCCACATCACAAATGGTTTGAAAGGATATTTAGCATCAATTTGCCAATTTTTCTAGAAAATTGAAACAATGTAGGCACAGTCCATACAAATTCCAACCACCTGTCATTATAAAGGATGGCCTGGAATTTGTCAACACAAACAAGAAGCAGTGATTGGAAACAATTGAGGAGGAATATGAAAGGTGTCCTAACCACTTGGAATAATTTTTTTAGGCGTTTTGGTTGCAACTGTGCACGAATCATATTTCTGCTGATTGATATTCCAAATATCTCTAGAATAATAGGGGAGATAGTTTGTTTCAGCACAAACAAGCAAAGTTACATCCAATTTGTTTGGAGGAAGGTGTTTGGAGATAAATATAGGTGTATTAGATATTTTTCAACTAGTACCAACTCATTTCCATCATTCTGAAGGCACTAAAGGGCCAATGGATGGCTACTGTAGCAAATTTTGTCTTAAATTAGACTAAGTCTATTGTAGTTTAGGAAACGAATCACTAGCAAACAACAAGGCAGTTGAAGATATAAAGGAGATATATTGTAATAACTAGTATAAATAAGTAAGATCCCTCATTGGTTGAGCTAATAGGAGTTGACTTAGTGAAAAGTAGCCAATAGCATAAAGGGTGTTGAAAAGTGTTTATTGTAACTGTTCAGTATGATTTAACAGTCAAATAAAATGCAACATTTTCTCGTACCTTTCCTATGAGTTGAGTGAGTGTTTTAAGTAGTTAATAAGTATTTTCTTACCTTCTTCTAGATCAGAAAGCAAGGGTCACTTTCAAACCTGGAGGAAGGACTGTTTATAACAGGTTTTCTGATATTTTTGTTGTAGCATTTTTACCAGAATTCTTGTTTACTGTTGTTGTTGATTAGACTAACCCATGTTTTAGTTCATGTGATGTTTTTATGCTTTCAAGTAATATTTTATGTAAAGTGTGTTTGGTTAGTTGATATTAGTTGTAGATTTAAATTCCTCTATTTCAACATATTGTTAAATTTTAGCAACTTTATTTCTTATCAATTACTGCAGTAGAAATCTGACAACCTTCTGTAGCAGTGGACTGATATTTGTGTGCAAATTTCTTTCAGCATGAATTAGACTAGAATTTTTCCATTTCAAGCATCTTTTCCATTCAGTTATTTCAAATTTTCAAGTGTAATATAGGTTTCAATTTAGCAATATTTCCATTCTACAATTTCCTTTCCTACAACTGTAATTAGCTTTAAATTTCAAGTCTTATAAGCAGTTTTCAATTCTTGCAATTAAAGTAGTTTCAATTCATGCACATTAGATTAAAGTGACCTCAACAAAACCCCCAACAACATTTGTTTCACCAATAAATCTTGTTATCTGAATGAATTGATCTACAATCTGCTTGAACCTTCTATCATATATAGCCTTGGACACCACCCTAGATTTGATAAACATAAAATTAAATGATGATAATAATGACACTCATCAACATATACAATTTGCACATTGACACTTGTGCATTTATTACATTACATGAAGAAACTAGATAACTTCTCCCTAAAGTAATCTAATGTCCTAAGTATGTACCTAAGAAGGTACATTTACATGACCCAAATGATGTAATATAATCTATTTCTAACAACTACTAGTTTGAGAAATCAACAAGCTAAAAATCAACCACAAATTATTCCACCATTAAGTGTAGATCCCATTTCTACTCCTTTGTTAGAGTTTCCACATGATACTAATGAATCTTCATGCAATTGGTAGCATCAATAGGATAATGAGATTGTTGTGGAAGAGTCTAATTAGTCTCAAGTTGTTAAAGAGTCTAATCAGCCTCAATTTGTTGAAGAGTAGCCTACACATGAGGAGCAACTCCAAAATTTTAACATTATTCAAGAAGTACAAACTTTGAGAAGAAGTCAACAACAAAGGAGTGCACCACTCAATTTTGGTTATGATGAATATAATAAATTTTCTTTATCTTCCATGAGTGATGAGCATGAAGGTGTTAAATATGCTCTCACTAATGATGAAGTAACTCATTGGAATAAAGCTATGGAAGAGGATATGCTTGTTGTGTAGTGGTAAATGCCTTGGGTGCTAGTAGAGGCCGACCCAGGTTCCATTCCCCTTGTCTCCATCTTGTAGATATATGGTATAGTTAGGAATATCCTATGTGATGGTAGAGGCCGACAAGGCTCCATTCCTCCTATGCCCAACCTATTGAAAGTGGCACCTCGAAAGGGGTGTTTTCCACTATAAATTAGTTTTACCTAGGTGGTGTAGGTGAGTTGGAGAGGAGAGGGCAATCCTCCAAGGGAGGTGTCAGGTTCAAATCTCCACCCTACCAAAAAGTTGAATTGGGTATCCAAAATCCAATTGATAATGTTGGTGCGGGCAAGGTCGGGTGTGACTCCCGAGTGACTTTGATGGTGTAGAACCCCCTATTCATGGTCTCTCAGACCAAGGCGGCTCCGCAAGGGGTTTTTTGCTTTAAAAAAAAAATCTATGGAAGAGGAAATGCAATCACTAAAGAAAAATAAGACTCAGGAATTGTAAGTGTTGTCTAAGGGTAGAAAGGCAATTGGTTGTAAATAGGTGTTTAAAAATAAATACAAGGTTGATGATTCAATTGATATTGGGATAGGTTAGTAGCAAAAGGAAACTCTTAGGTTTAAGGGTTTGAATTTGAAAAAATATATTCTCCCATGGAAAATATTGCATCTATTAGATTACTCTTTACATTGTCTACTGCAAAAGACTGAGAAATTGAGAAGATGTTTGTGAAGACAACTTTTTTTCATGGAGATCTTAATGAAGACACTTACATGGAGCAACTAGTTGGGTTTGAAATAAATGGGAGAAATCATATGCAAGTTGAGAAAGTTATTGTATGGGTTGAAGCAATCCCTAAGGCAGTGGTATAATAGGTTTGATACCTATATGATTGGAAATGGTTTTGTGATAAGTTATGTTGATCATTGTATCTATATCAAGCATGAGGGCAATACAAAGAAGATTTGGATTAGCCAAAAGACTCAATAGAACATTGTAGACTTTCTTAATATTTTTAGAATGGACCAATGCACTCATGTATCTACACCTTTTCAGGTTGGAGTTGCATTGTCAAAAGTATGTATCTAAAGAATGATGATGGGAAGAGTGTCATGGTCAAAGTTCCCTATGCAAGTATAGTTGGTAAAATTATGTAGGCAATGGTGTGTATGAGACTAGATATTGCACATGCAGTTGGATTTGTGAGCAGATTATATCTAATTATGGTAAACAACATTGGGTTGTAGTGAAGAGAATTCTCATATGTTTGAAAGGTACCAGTGATTTTACAATCTATTATGATGGAAAATATAATAATCACCTACAAGGTTTTGTAGATTTTTATTATGATGGAGAAGTAAATACTTATAAATCTTCTAGTGCATATGTGTTCACACTATTTGGAGGAGTTGTGAGTTGGATAAGTAAAAGGTAGCAAGTGGTGGTTCAATAAACTACTAAAATTTAATACAATGCTAATGCATGAGCATCCAAGGAGGCAACCTGGTTACATGTACTGTGTAGAGGCATTGGTTTTTAGCAAAGTTCCATTACTTTGTTATGTGACAATCAAAGCGTAATTGAATTGACCGTGGTTCCACTTTTTTTTGGAAGACGATTTTTTAGCTAATAAAATACCTTTGCAGGTACACGATTTTGGAAATTTCCACATGGCTAGGATTTGCTAAACATGTGTTAAGATGTTATTAGTTTGTTTCCTAACTATGGGTGGTAAAACCCTAAACATAATACCTCTATGTGTGTATTTATTTTGATATATGCAACTTTGTAATATGCATGTGTGAAGAATTGTGAGAGAACATCTCTTAGATGTAATGATGAATGTATTATAAATGAAGTTCTTCCATTTTTTTTGTTTGTGCTCTATGGTGTGTTGTGTATAAATGTTTACTAGTAAATCATTATTTTGTTTCTTGTTAGTTCCTTATCAGCTGCACATTTTATTCTTCATTATATGAGTTTATTTTATCTTTTATTTTTTATTGAGTTGTTTGGCTATACATTCCATTGTGACAATATTTATCCATTTATTTTGTATTAGGGATAAATTCAAGCTCCCATACCTTAAAAAAAATCCTCATCGCTCTTAAGAAACATGGACACCCAACAAAACCTTATGAAAGTCTTCCAAGCAAGTAAAAGTAGCTACAAGAAATATTTTGGTAGGATTTTTAAGGAGACTTGTCCTTTTAGCTCCCACTTTGTCTTAATCCAATTTTGTAAAACTAACAAACTTGGCTAGGCCCTGAAGAATTTATAGATAATATGAACTAACACATTCCCTAAGTTTCGGTCAACCAAAGCATCTAGTATGCTTAGCATGTGGTCTCCTAGATCCATAGGGTGGACTTGGGAAACCTACACATTCCCTTTAAAAAGAGAGAGTTTTCCACACATTGTATCCATGAAAGAGGTCTTGTTATTTCCAAAGGAGGCCAAGCCCACAACTTTCTTCTTCCCTTTCCTACCCACCAAAGCCTAGCCATTGTTTTGCAATGGATCCCAATTTGTTCATGATTGAAATTACATAGACCCCTGCCCTTGGTTCAAATTTGAAATTGAAACTACCTACCTACTTGCTTTGCCATTCTCTTCATTTGTAGGTTCCTTATGAGACATTGTTTTTAAATTTTATTTAATTACACTAGAAAATAATATTTATTACCCATGTTCCAATATAAATAATAATGAGCATAATTTATTTTGTTAAATGTCAATTACAATGTCCTAAATATTGATATTATCATATACATTTTTTAATGAATATTTCTATAAAAAAATAAATAAAAATCTTTTGAAAATTATTGTCATTGTTAATATTGTCTAATATATTACTTCATCCTTAAAGTACACACTATAATTTTTTTATATTTATAATATTAATCATAAATATTATATAACAACTAAAATGATTTTGATCTAGTCTTGGGTGGGGACTTTGGCTCTTCTTAAGGAGGTTCAAGGTTCAAACAGTAGCATGGGCTAGTGTGTGAGGGAGTGGGTGTGTGGTGGTTGTGTGTTAAATTCCCTATTGATAAGCATAGCTCTCAACTTTACGAGGGATCATGGTTAGGAGGAGACTGCTCAATCCTATGCGTTGGTAGTAGGGATTTCTCACACTAACCAGAAAAAAAATGGTTTTAATATACATATTAAAAATATTACTAATAATAATATTGTGGAACAAATATTTTAACAATATTAAAATTGAAAAAATAAAAAAGTAATCTCATAAATAAATTCATAATTTATCAATTTTTTTTTGGAATAATAAACAAATATTATCTTTGACAAGTTATATCATCCTATTAATGGGAATAACCAGATTTATCATTTATTATTATTGATTTTATCGTATTACAACTTGTCCATAATGAAGCATTATATTTATTAACAATTATGGTGTTTTACATCCACCATAAACAAATTTAAAGATATCATTTACCTATCCACATTTTAATGGGATTTAAAATATCATTTTTCTCCTTTGAAAAGGGTCTACATAGTTTCTTATATAATATATGGAAGATATGTTAGATAATTATTATATTATTTTATTATCTGTTATTGTTTTTTTTCAAAAAAAATGTCTTTGTTTTATATTAAGGAAATATGAAATTACATTTTTTAGATGCCTCTTTGGCATTTCTTCAAAATTTCAATTGTGACCTAAAAGTCAGTTCATTTATACATCATAAATAGCTCTTTATCATGCTAAGTTATATTTTTAGACACCTTCCTAATTTATGAAGCAATATGATTTGTTACTATTGTTATACTTCACAAGAAGTTGAGAGAAGCTAAAAAGATACACCTTATGGGAGGTTGAGAGAAGCTAAATAGTTTGAGAAGAATGTGAAGTACAAGTGTCTCTTGAGAAAATCAAGAGACACCCCACTATATTTATATATTTATAGAGGTGAAGTTTGTATGTATACTAATATAATATTTTTCATTAGAAAAATGTGTTTTTAAAATTTCTTTCCATTTTCAATCCTTCATTTCTATCAAAGCACAAGATCCAATATTTTACATGTTGATCTGCATTCATTCAAAACAAATCATAATACTGGATACCACCATTTATTGCATCAATGAAGCCTTAATATTTTCTATGGATGATAGTCAAATTCAAATAATTTCTTTGGGATGAAATACTAAGTCCTAGTTTAGAAGAGAACCTGTGGGAGGAATTTCACATGAATATGAAGTGCATTAAAAATAATTTAAGTGCAGGTTGTAGCCACGTTTGCAAAGATCATAATACAACTCAATGATGATGGCATGTTCTTGCATTGCAGGTGTTCCACTTGTTTTTGCACTTACACCAAAGTTCTTCTATCCTACAACTAGCCAACAAAAAAAATTATTTTTGGCCAGGAGTGTAACACCCCTCCTTGGCCAATCTTGTATGAACAATAAACTATGTATTGAGATAATTGTTTAATGGCATTGTTTCTTTCATGAAGCTTATATATAATAGAATATTCAATTGGATATAGAATATGGTACTGTTGATGTATCTATGGGTGCAGGATCAGGTACCTCTCTCTTGCTTGGTGGGACCATATGGGGGATCCACCTACAATGAGATATACTTTAGGAAATGATGATGATGAATTTTTCATCAAAAACTCAAGGTAACAAGGATGAATACCCTTCATATAGATCCATTTGCATATTGTTTGTATTCACACTAGGACATTGCTTGTGTAATGAGTCTCCCTAATTAGGTTGGCGATAGCGCTAAACTATCTTAAATTTGGACCATCTATTAAGGCTAAAACAATGGTGTGAAAGCTTATGGATTGCATTGCATTTGGCTTGTGTATGGTGAAGCATACTTGGTTTGAATGTATGCTTAGTTTATTGAGTATTGTTAGATGAAATTATTACTTTGGTAAATCTTTATAAAAGCATTAGTTTATAATTAAAATTAATATTTTGATTTATTAAGTGACTTTAATACTTTAGCCTTATGAAAGTATTAATTAAATTATTATTATTTAAACATTTAAAAATTATTTTGGTTTCAAAAGAATCGAAGCTTTCCAACATTGATTTTTGTGCTCTCCTTTAGTGGCCAAGGTGGCATATGTAAAAAGGTAACACCTTCTTGGGCATTTTCCTTTCGAACATCTCCCTATAGAGCATGACCATGCGCATATCCTTTAAGAGGATGGTGAGGGGATGGCAGTGAGGTGGTTGGTGGAACAGAGTTGAGTAGAGCTGAAGGAAGGAGGAAGCAACAACCTGAGCATCAATGTACTGAAGAGATGGGGAGTGAATGCAAAGCCAGATGTTCCTTGGTTGCTTTGATTGTTATGATTGTATTGTTTTGGTTTGCTTTGATCTTTGTTTGTGTTTTTTGGGTCATTTGAGATCGCTTTGTTGTCTTTGTGCTTTACCTTCCTATGCATTTGTAGCTTTCACTCTTGGATTGCTAGTGTAGTTCTTTCTCTCCTTGTTTTGCTTCTTGGTTTTGAACGCAAAAAATTTCTTACTATTTTGCACTCTTGTCATATTCTGTGTTGAGTGATCTATGTCACCCTTATCTAGTACACTTGGTTGGTTGAATCTATCTTGGCTATGTTTGCTTCGGTGTTTCTTTAGGTTTGTTGTTGAGCTTCTAAAGTCGGATGGTCTACCTATTGAAGCTTTAACTGTACGTAGAGCTTTTGTGTCTATGTTTTGAATCATTTTCTATGCTTGAGCATTGTTCATGGTTGATGTATTTTAGTATGTGCTTGGATGTTTTCCCCTATGGTTTGCTTGTTCTTTGCTACCATCCTGATGTTTATTGCTTAAATATTACTTCTTTAGGTTTAGTTTCTCTTTTGTAAGTATGTGATGTTCATTGTTGGATGGCTTATATTTTGCTTGATGTTTTGATTGTTGGATCGAATGCACCTATTGTATGTTGTTGTGTGGATGATGTTAGGGTTGTATTCTTTTGTAACCTTATTTTTTGCACTTTTTAAGACTCTTTGTGCTTATAAAGATCTTGGTTATATTTAATGATGCTTAAGTTTGTGTTAAATTAAGTATTCATTATAAGAGTAGTATGGGATACTCTTTGTGCTTATAAAGATCTTGGTTATATTTAATTATGCTTAAGTTTTGTGTTAAATTAAGCAATCATTATAAGAGTAGTATGATATGCTCTTTTTTTTTGGAAACTATCTATGATTTCTTAAAAGCTTATGATAGTTTAGGGAATCTTAGTAAAGGAATTTATGTAACTCTTTTGCTTAAATGGTTTCTGCATTATGGTTTGAATAAGTAAATGTTATAATAATTCTTGATATTCATATGGATTAAGGAATTATTATATAGAGGGACATGGGACCCTCTTGTATTGATATTGTTTGATTAAAGTTGGATCCTGAAGAGGAAACTTATGTTGTTGTGATTTGAGATTGATGGTAGTTAAATAATCATGGTGTAGACACCAATAAGTTGCACATTGTTCCTCTCCCTATTTACGTGGTCAATCAATTTGAAAAACCCTCGAAAATTGCATAAATTGTCTAAAAACACTATTTATTAATCAAAATCACTATTCATCATCATTAGCCCCTTTGGGCTAGCTAAGCCCCTTCCTACGCTTAACCATAGGTTCTCAGACGACCTCATACCAACTCAACTAAGGTTGAAACCTTTACCATGGCAAAAAATCACTTTATGGTCAAACAATCAACATTTTGGTCTAATTACGCTTTATAGATAAACACATGCTTAATTAGATCTAATATTGATTTAATTAAAGCCTTCACCTCACCTAGTCTACTTTGAATAACCTAGCCTTCCACCTCACCTAGTCTACTTTGACTAGTCTAGCCTATCCTAGCCTTGCCACCTCTCACCCAGATATTTCTCCACCTCACATCCCCCTGGGTCATAAATGCAAGATGGAGACTTTTGCACCTAAAAAGCAATTTTAAATTCTAAGATATTTCAATAAAGGTGATTATTAATGACAAATTGATATTTTTGGAAAGTCATCATTATTTGTGGATGGGTGAGGGATTCTCTCACCCAACCCCACTTATGATCCAGGACACCTTAGGGGACACCTCTTTGGTGGACACCTCATCCCCTTTCTCTCACCTTGGCCCACTCTATAAATAGAAGGTCATTTTCACCTTTTAGTAACAACCAAATTTTGCATACCAAAACTCTATCGAAATCATTACTGCTATTTACACCCATCACACATCCACCACACAACCATTGTACGAGCATCACAATCAATTTGTATCTTTCATAACACTATTTTGTGAGTGAGATAGGTTAATAATCCCATCAAGAGTGCACTTTCAAAAATTGAATTGGACAAAATACGAAGCAGAAACCACTCCAGGACAACCTAGTAAGCCATCTGAGAAGTACAGTAAAAAAGGGACCGATTTGCACCTCACACGTATGAACCAAACGGTTCACACGCTAGGAGTGCAAACCTCTGCAACAGGCACCAAAATCACCTAGATAGGTAAGAATACCATAATTTACTGTTTTATGTTATTTTTAGCAAGTTATTTTATGTTTTGAGTACTTTTTATGAGTCTTTTATCTTCATAACTATGGGGTTTGACTGAGGCAGACCCCCCAACGCACTAATAGGATTTTTTAGGTTTCACAAGTCTAGCAAAGCACAAGGAAACATCTCCAACAAGCAATGCCTCACGAGCAAGAAGCCCACCTACATCGAGGAACCCAAAAAGATGAATCGTGCTATCTTTGTACCACATATGAGAGGGACATTCATATGCTCTTTACTTTGAAAGAGAAATTAAGGTATTATTATATTATTATAATATAAGGTATTATTATATAGAGGGACATGGGACCCTCTTATATTGATATTGTTTTATTAAATTTGGATCATGAAGAGGAAAATTATGTTAAATAATCATGGATTTATGCTCTTTACTTTGAAAGAGAAATTAATACAATGACCCCTGAGACTCTTGTGAGTTAAGAGATTATTATAAAGTAAAGTATGATATTTTCTTCTTGTAGCTTGTTTATGTTTATGCATGATTGTTTGCATAATAGAAAGGCATAGTTAAATTTGCATGGCATATAGAGTTATCCTGATCCTAAAGTATACTTCATCATAATATGGCTTAGATCCCTCATTGTGAAGAGGTTGTTGATATGCATATGGCTTGAGGATTTGGAAGTGGCTTTATAGCTTGGAATGTTTAGATGTTTGGAAATTTTTAGAGGTATTGTAAATATGAGTTGCTCAAGTTGTTTTGTAAACTTGATCATTGTATAAACTAAATATTTATGTTGTTTAATGACATATTGGGTTTTGTGCATTATGTGTGTTAAGCAATCTTTGGCTAAAGAGTATTGACATATTTTAACTACAAATATGTGTAGTTAAGTTATCATGTTATGCATTGATGTTATTTGAAAGTATTTGAATTAAAAGTTATAGCCAAGTACTTGATTTATGCATAATTGGTTTATGGTTAAGAGGAATCTTTGCTTGAGCATTTCTAATTGATTAAAATTATGTCTTGTTTTTATTATGCTTAATATATGGGTTTTGTTGCTTTGGTTATCTATCCTTGGGGTGGGTAGAATTTCCTCTTGTAAACCATAAGATCCAATCCTATAAGGAGTTGCATGAATGCAATACTCAGGTAGATATGAGTCCTAGAAGGATTTGTGTGTATGCAATAGCTAGGAACTCATGAACCTGGAAGGAGTTGTGTGCATATAATAGCTAGGGTACTTATGAACCATTGCACCATGATCATGTAGGATTGGGTGTATCCCAACTAAATTTTAGGGAGATACATTCACAAGTCAACAATGGTGATTCCTAGATCATGAAGGATCAGGAGTTCATGTTAGTTGTCATCGAAGTGGCAATGACCTTAGTTAGACCACAAAGGTGTGGTAACTAATTACCAAGACTCTATGCTTGATTAACCTACTTAGATGGATTTAGAGTATGTTTTAGGAATAAGCATCCATATTTAAGTGTTATTATCCTTAAAGGATAATCCCTACACCATGGTTAAATGGTCCCTAGCCGATGATGGTATGGGAAAGGTGGGGGAACCACTTAATGACATCCTTTTAAATGTGTAGGTTTAGTAAGGTGAATTCCAAAAAAATATAGGAGTTGGCCACTCCTATCCACTGAGTATCATTTGTAGTGACTTATAATTCAAATGTGGTAAAGCCTTGCATGCTAAAATGAATGAAGGTAAGGTTCCTTCCTTGTGAGCCTTTCTTGTAAGTTCTCTTTGAAAAAAAATTGGATTGGTAGATTTGGGGTTGTTACAAGGAGGAATACCCTCCTTATAATGAATCTTATCTTTCACATTATCTATTGTATCAAAGGAATTTACTAGAGGACTCTACCTCAAGTGTACTTTTATTGTCAGTTAGTGTTTTTGATAAATATTAGCATTATTGTACACTAGTGAAGGAAAAATAAATCAAATATGTGAGATCATAGGGATTATAAATACAAAAGAGACATTCCATGGGAGGTTAGATGAAGTAATAAAAAAGGAGATCCTAGTCTCTTCTTCTCTTGCCCTTTTTTCAACTCCACGTGTCCACAAGCCCGCTTGACCTCAATATTGGAGCATATTTCAAAGGGAATGTTGAGCAGAGGCTTGGGCCCGCTCATTTTGATAGTGACATGGTCATATGTGAGTGTGGTGGTTCCCAACCAAATCTAGCTCTTGCTTGACAAGGTCTTGAATCTCCATTGTAAACTTCCTCGAGTAAGCTCTCTCAAGTTCATTTATTATATACAATACTTTTTTTTACTTTTTTCATGTCTATCACATCATGTAGGTATGTCACTTTGAACAAAAGTATAATACTTTATAGTAGAAAGGTTAAGGGGTCAAAAACCATAAGACCATTTTATTTTTTATATTATAGAAAAAAAAATGAAAAGAAGGAAAAAATTATTTATTTAAAAAAATCAAATTAATGTTATGTAGAGTGTCTTGTTGCGAGATGGTTATATGAGTATATTATGTCAAGGTGAGTTAAAAGGTGTCAATAGTCAATTTATGGAGTGTATACTTTTTCATAAGCATCAAGTCAAGACTCATGTTATAAAAATAGTGAATGTTTTCCAATGATGTGTTAGTTACTATGTCTTAGTATATAGTTTCTAAGTGTAAAAAGAGTCATAATTGTAGTTAGTCAAAATTCAAAGGATTACTTTGGAAAGGTGTTAGAAGTAATGTGAAACTTATGTGAAAATGTGGTAAGGAGTCATTGTATTTTAGGTGTCAAAATAATTTGTAATTTATCAAAAGATTTTTTTTTTAGATTGGTCTATGGTTGAAAAGCATTGTATTTGACATCTTGTACACAAATCAAACATGTGCTTAAGCACACTTGCAACATTCAGTATGAACAACACCTCTGGCTTGCATTTATAGGTAAAGTTACACATTAAGCTACTATGTCTATAGTCTATTATAGTTGCCTAAAAAACATTTGGGCATCAACTCTATAAATTGTCGAGAAGAAATAAGGACATCATTTTGTTGTGTTTTCTTCTCCAATTTTTACCCTATTTGTCACTATCATTAGACATAAATTCTAAAATTGAGAAATACAAGTATATAGGGAAGTAATGTCTATGTACAAGAATTTCTATTTAAGCAAGTGTCATTAATAGAGTGAATTCCTTTTCATACTACCTTGGTACCATGTATATTTCTCTTTCACATATCTTAAGGTCTCTCTTATGGACAATCATGTATATCGATAAGACTAGCTTCTTCCATGTATTAACAGGTATATAGAATGGATTGGTATATCAACCTAGTGATATTAAAAGGGGGTCCATTTGGGAGACATAAGGATCAATATTTTGATGCTAAGGTTTAGCAAATTTATGACATGCATATAGACATGATTGCCCCAAGTGGTAAGGTGTTGGTTAAGTGAACCCGGGTGCATGAAAATGGGTATCCATATTTTACCCCATTTTGGTATGTCTATTAGAATAATGGATGCATCAAAAATTAGTGTAGGTGTCCTAATTTTCTGAGGAAGCCTATGTAATAATGTTCTTTATGTTTCCATGGGTGAGATGAATGTTCTTATGGAAAGAGGACCTTGATACATGACATTGTGGGATACTAGGGTAGTGCCCCCTCAAGTTCTAGGATAAGAAAAATGTTTCCACAAGAACTTAAAAAGGAATATTTATTTTTAATGCATGGCATGAGAGGAAAGGAGAGACAAGAACGAGGAGATAGAAATAAGAAAAGAGACTGATTGAGACAAGTGAAGGGAGAAAATTATGACAAATTAAGCAAGGGATACAATGCCAAGCAACAACATCAAAAAATCATAAGGTGACTATTAAAGTGAATTAATTATTTAAGACAACTAGCTAGTATAGGATGAAGGAGGATTAGAGAAGGATTCAACAATATGCAAGGGTGAGAAAAGAGAAAGGACACAAAGTATGTGGGATAAATATCACAATTTAGAGGAATAGTTTGACAATACAAAGGAAATAATTATACATTGGAGTGTGCCAAAGCAATTGAAAAAGAAGATAGAAGGTAATATATAACATAAATATGGAGATTATGGTTGTAAACATGATGGTATACAAGGTAATTTGTCATGAGCCATTAGATCTATCAAATATGCCAAAAAATGCAAAGTAGAAATGATTTTAGAGTGAGCAAGCTAGATGTCTTCCTTTCACTTGGTGAATGAGTACAATGATGAAATAATAGAAGAATTTTTGACAAATTGACAAGAAGTTTGGAGTCAAGTGTGAATATTGGAGGTGGATGCCTTAGAAGCAATAATAGCAAGGGTAATAGGGCTACCCATAGAGGGTCAAAGAAAATTTTGCAAATCCCTGCTAACCCAACATGCCCATGAGGAATTATTCCTTCTTAAAGAACAAAATCCATGTAAGATAATATGATAGTGCAAACATTGGTACCGACACCATATGATATAATCAAATTATATTACATGAAGTATTTTATTTATGATGGACAATTATTGATGGTTATAGAGCACCACTTTAGATTTTTGTTACAATTAAAACAAGTTGAGGAGGCTACATAGTGCAAAATGGATATGCCATATTATAAGTTGCAAGTAGTGGAAGTCATGAGTGTGCACTATAAAGGACATGGTAGTATCTAGAGTATCCCATCATAGGTTAGTGAAATTATTAATAGTGGACCAATTGACACAAGCAGGGCTAGGATGGAAAATATGGTTGGTAGGGGGATGTGGTATAAGAGCTACATGAAGGAAGGGATGACTACTAGTAGTAGCATATGAGTAGGTAGTTGAACAACTTGCTCTGATACCATGAAGAAATGCAATGAACAGAATTGTATTATTGAGCTGCAGATTAAATAGCAATTACATTGCCGGGAATAGTCATCGGCGGAACAGATCTCTGTTACAGCAGTTGTAACAGTGAACCTGGAATAAAATATAGACAAAATAGTCTAACAGTAACTAAAGTACGCTAACAAGATATACAAGGGGTGGGAGAAGCAAGTTCAAGAATCATGATTGTGACACATAGTTCAACGAGGGAGGAAATAAGGGAAGAGAGGCTCAAGGAGCCAAGGGAGAAACCGAAATAGATAACCATAAAAAGAGAAAAAGTATGATGGTAAAGGAAATAATGGAATTAGAGAGACAATTGTAAGAAGTTCATGAATGGATTAAATAATTGAAAATCAAAGTAGCATAGTGGAAAAGGGAAGTAAAGACCCAATCAATAAGTATAATAATCAAGCTACTATAGTCACTACAAGGGGTGATAAAATAACAAGGAATAATGGAAAGGCTGAGGATAAAAAAAGTGGAGGTGGGTCCTTTGCAGTGCTAGGATTGGGAGAAATTGAGGAATAAGTAAGCATTATAAATGCATCCATAGTTCCAATGTGACAAGTATGCTATTGTATCTAGTTGAGATGATGGCACAAGCTATAAAAGTAATAGTAGTAGAGAAAGAGAGACAACATAATGTGAAGGAAGAATGACTAGATGAGAAGATGGAGATATTGTTGGTTAAAAACTAGATATTAGATAAAATCATAGAAGAAAAGGAAGAGAGGATCAAGGAATTAAAGGAAGAGGAGGTAAAAGTGAAGTAAGAACTAGAGTGATTGTAGACATAGAGGATCATAGTGGGATAATTTATGTCAGACCTTCTAGATAATATAATTCTACTACATGTGCATACCATGATGCTATAGGAGAATTAGATTATATTTAAGATATATAAGGTGCTATTAGATTCAATATATAAAATGGAAATGTTGAAGAAAAATTGCACTCTCTTATTCAATAGCATGTCAAAGCACTAGGATATGTTGTGAAAACTATATCTATACAACTATGTTGTGCAAAGGAACATGGAAAAGAATATGAACCCATTCATGGAGTATATCCAATTGTAGGAATTCCTATCATCAACGAAAGCAGAGACACAAGAAAGTTTCCAACGTATGGATTACCAAATAGTGGAACAAGAGGTTGGTTTGATAATATGAGGAGAATAAGAGTTCCCCAATTTAATCATCACAAAGTATTGGATCCTCCTAGAATATAAATAGTGTTAAAATAATATGGAGCAGTTGTAGACAATGTGTTTGTAGAGGTTTGATGAGGTATTTGGAGAGTTCTAAGGGAAGCTCTGATTAGGATGCAACAACGATGCATGGGGATACCAAAATTGGTGCAAAGATGAAAGTCAATATCCATAATAAATTGGGTAGCATTAGTGCTACAAGAGAGATTACTAGTGAGATGATTAGGGAATGATGGGTTAAGATGGATTGGGTTATGCTTTTGCTTCTTGTTACTATGGTACCCAATACGAGATTATCAAAGGCCATTTATTGGGAGCCTAGCCAAAGTGGAAAATAAATTGATGAGCATGGTAGGGATTATGAGTATTGTAGTAGAGAGCAAGTAGGATACATTGATGCATATGATTTTAGCCAATGGATTGTGAAGAATTGGTATTCATAATGATGTAAAAAGAATTAGATGTGGTGACGTAATGAAGAATGATTAATAAATAAAAATGTTATAATGTTTATTTTGTTGTATACAAAGTATGCATGAATACGAATGAAGTAATTGTATTTTGCTAGAGAAAAAAATTCTGAGATGATGAGTTTGCATGGAAATATTTTTTATTAGGAATAGCATAATGATCATAAAATATAAAAGAATAACAAATAAGATAAAATACATAAGAAATGATATCAAGAGACATTACATGAAAGATATAACAGTATGATGGGAAGATTAGCAGAGGCCAAAATAATTCAAGTGTATGTTTGTTATACTACGAATGCAAAAACAATAATGTAATTCATAAAGCATGTTAGTTGCACTATATATTCAGAGAAGATAATAGTTTAGGGAGGGATTATGATGGAAATGAGGGCACAAATATGACTTAGGGTGAATGTGGATATGAAGTATCACAAATGCAACTACAAGGTACTACGAACATAGGAATAAGTTAACACAAAGGTAGGTTAGGGGGAAGTTAATGTGTATGGGGATCTAGATTAAGAGGCATGTGATAATAGATACATATGCATGTAGCAAAGTTATAAAAAATCTAGAGGAAGGAGTCATAAAGCATGCAAAAGTGATATCCCAAGTACACTGACAAAGGAAGATCACCAACAGGCAAGTGGTAAGGATTTGATTTGTAAAAAGTGAAAAGCAAATGACAAAAGACACCAAAACCAAGAAAGGTATGGCAGGATTGAAGAAAATTAATTTATATGTTCACCTTAAAGAGAGGTTGAGAGGAACAACAATGCACAAGGGTAAAATAGGAGGATAGGAGAACATGCAATGTGGATTTTTAAAAGTGGGTAGTGGTAGCAAAGATATGCATGGAGGTCATACAATATCAAACTCCACAACTAAGAAATCTCATTGTTGGGAACCAGATAGCACGATAGAGTTGGAAAGGTATCCTAGAGTGGTTATAATTTTTTAGAGGGATGGAGTATTTTTGAAGGCTGAAAGGTTATAATAAGGAGGTTGCCACTGCTTTTTCCTACAACCTAAAAAATGGGCAAATAAGGGTTTGTAGGTAGAGATAATGGTATCCTAGGAGGTTATTGCTAGATTTATCAGGTTAACAAAATTGGGAGAGAAATATTTTAGGGAAGTATTCAACATGGCACATGGGTTAGAAATTCTATTTGGGGGTGATAAGCACAACTGCAAAGTGGTGAGGGATGAAGTGGGGAGGTCATTGCTACTTGCACCCTATGATATCTTGGCATATTTTTGCTTGAGGTACCTAACAAACAATTAGTGATACTTAGTGCTAGCAAGATACCATATTTTATTTCTAATACACATCAAATATGGGAGGGAAGGAGAGGAATTTAGACTAAGCCTATCATATTTTCTCATCCACTTTATGGAGTGCATTAGTGACTATTTTTATTATAGCAGATAAATAAGGGTGATGGTGCATCACTAACTAATGGTTCTATTGGTTGAATACATAATAGAGTAGAGATGACCATATAGGGGTATGTTGTGGATGAAAACAAAATTCCATATTAGAAGAGTAATTTTAGTGAGCATTCGGTACAAATAAATACGAGAATACAAAAAACGCCAAGGAGACAAAAAGCCCAACCTTGGTAAAAATATCTAATGGTTGTAGAGCCATAGGGGATCTAGGAAGAACCAAATACTTTAGAGATAGTGAAGGCCTTGAAGGAAGTGTGGGTAGAGTTGAAGGCTACCAAACTATGAGTGTAGGAGCTATAAAGATAACTCATAGAGTTGTGCCATCAACTAGTGAATATGTTAGGAATAGAGGAGTAAGTACAGGAGAAAGAGATGGATCAATTGAGTGGTATAGGTGGAGGTAGCTAATATGGTTGACTAGGTGAACTAAGCCCTTCACATGGTGGAGAGGCAACAAATCCTTATGTGAGAACTAAAAATAAAACAATAAATCCTTATGTGAGAACTAAAAATGAAGCAACAAAGATAACACAGTAGGAGACAATAGGAACTTCTATTGAAGTGTTGGAAGCATAGGAAGAGAAATTAGTAGATACAATCATAAATATCAAAGAGGGCATAGATGCCCACACTATGATAGGAGAAAAAGTGAAATAGAGAATGATGAAAATCAATAATGCAAAAGAAGGAAGTGAACACCATCATTACAAATGCCAAAAATGAGTGAAAAGAAACCACTAGTAAATGCTAGCACAACCATCTACAATACAAAATGAGCATAAGGGAGGTTACGATGGATGAAAGATATGACATGGTCTCCTATTCATCCAATGGATCTTTTGGTAGGAGTGACAACATGGTCCTATTGAGCAAGGTAGCATCATTAATATTTCCAAGCAACTTAAGGTCACAAGAAGGGAAATATGAAGATATCATATTGCTCAATGATAGGGTAGAATCTGGAAAGATCAAGGAAAAGGAAGATGTATTAGAGTAGAAAGGAAAAACACCCAACATTAAAAAGAAAATAGAAGAGGTTGGGGTAGAAGTTGAAGAAAAGGGGTAGACTAAAATAAATTCACCAGATTTTATAAAGACTCACTGCATGTCTTGGGAGATACAAAACAAAATAATAAAGCAAAAGGAAGAGGAATGGTTATGCCATTGTGAGGAGAAGTAAAATCAAATAGACCTATTTTAGAAAGATAAAATAGACCTATTTTAGAAAGATAAAATAGACCTAAAATAGATAATAAAGGACCAAGAAAAGGGAAAAATGCTATCAAAAGTAGAATAAGTGCAAGGGAATATGTCAACACTAGGTTGTCTAGTGTCTAAGTTACTCAAATGTAGGCCATCAACCAAAATATATTTCCTAATATTTTAAGAACAATTCATATTGTATTAGATCAACAGGATAATTTAAGTGTTCCATACAGGCTCAATCTTTCGAGTTAATTTTGTAATGCTTACTACTCAAGTTTAATGTATTAGTAAGGCCTACTATGTGAGTTATACATGCACAACTATGTGGTAAAGCAAGTAACAAGGTGGACTTACAATATGATCGTGGATGATGTAGAATTGAGGGAATTTTTATCTACCCTACAAAAAAAAAGCAATTAAATACCATCAAATGGAAGCATACTATGAGTGGTAAAATATAGACAGACTAATGGTACAAGTAGAGCATCTAAATTGAACTCAATTGATCTAAATAAAATGACACCCTACTAAAGGATGCACGATGAGCCAAGAAGATTGTAGAATAATTATAGCACTACCTACAATAGTACTAGGAAGTAAACATTTATCTGGTTGAGGAATCTCTAAGGGGAAGCCTCGGTATGTATGACAACCTGCCCCTATCTCTATAAAAAAGAGAACCAATGTCAGCTACTAATTGGGTGGTGACAAGGATGACAATAATGTATCTATCAATGCAATTGTTGGAGGAAGATATGACCTAGATTGATCAAAAGTTTAATTTTCCTTTGTTATAGTACCTAGTGTTGGATTATCGAAAGGCCTCTGAAGAAGACATAATATATTTGGATGAATTTCGTAGTAACACCATGTTTTTTGGGTACCACAGGATGGCAAAAGAACCTAAAGGGGGATTTTGTGATTTCAATGAATGAGTGGCCCACCAATGGTCCATCACAAAGAAAAATATGTAGATATATTATGTACCTATTATGTAATCAAAGTGTAAATAAAAGGAATATATATAAGCATAAATGTTTTATTGATTTATCCAATATTGTTATTGTTAAAACATGAATACATAGTGTTTGCATTGCTTTGTTTTCTTGTATACATGTTTAATCAACTTAATTTTCTATGAGAAATAGAAAGGACATAAAATAAATATGAATTTCATTCCATCCTTAAGAAGTGGCCTAATAGTCGGATAGATGAACAAGCATTTAAGCAACGAAATTTGATTCCCAAGAAATATGTTTGAGATATTGATTTGATATATAGTATGCTCACCCAAACGAGTGTTTTAGAGATGGTAACTCAAATAGGTATTTCAAAAATTATCACCCAAATAAATATTTTAAAAGTGCTTACCCAAATAGGTGGGTTAGATATGCTCACTCAAATAAGTATTTAAAAAATGCTCATCCAAATGGGTATTTTAAGAATTCTCACCTAAATGGGTGTTTTAATAATGCTCACCTAAATGGGTGTTTCAGAAATGCTCATCCAAATGAGTGTTTCATAAGTGCTCACCCAAATGCTTGTGTCAAAAATACTCACCAAACAAGTGTTTAAAAAATGCTTACCCAAATGAGTGTTTCAAATTTCTCACCCAAATGGTTGTTTCATAAGTGCTTATAATATATTAAATACAAGGATGGCTTGCCCATAGCAAGAACATCACAAGTCCATGCTTTGACATATGATTTTAGGGAGTAACCTTGTTGGGTTATTACAAGGAAGTTGAGCATGTGTATCTAATATAGTAATAGGAAGAGCATACCAAAGAAGTGGTACCTCCTAAATTCATATACAAAGTAGGGACATATAAGGGTTTACAAATAAAAATATGTATTTTACATTGGTAGATGTATTTAGCATGCAAGGGAGATGTCTGAAATTAATGGGATATAAACAAGGTGAAGTTATTGTATGAGTGCATTAGGAAAGCTTAATGATTGATGTTGTTATCTATTATACAACATATCATTACCCCCTAAAAACACCTACATTGTAGGTACATAATAAAATGAAAGATAATAGAACACATGAAAAGATGCAAGCTCAAAGAGCACATTATCTAAAACTTATACAAGAAGTTACAAAGAAGTGCAATGAATAAATCTGACATTGCCATTAAGATAGATCACAAAGTGTTTGAGTATGGGGATATCTTCTAATATGGACAACAATCCAGAATGTTGTCTAAGGTTTATAGCATGGATCTGACCTTTAGCATGGATGCATGTTCGTAACATAAAAAAAATACATAGCATTGAGAAATTTTATAGTGCAAAAAGAGGTATATAGTATGGAAAGAGCCAACCATATAGATTATCACCCTAGGCAACACTCAAGATATTTTGGAACCTAGAAGGATAAGTTTAGGCTTTGAAAATTTGTTGTGCCATGGATTGTAACTATAATAAGATATTGGATCAATAAAATCTTAAGCTTCTATTATGTACCACCCTAAAAGCATGCACCTAGACTACTGCATCAAGTATATCAAGCATTCAAGAATGAAAATATGAATAATAATTAATTGAACAAGAAAGAATAACTTGTTTATATTATCATTGCAAATATCCTTTACAAATATGTCCCTCTTAGGGATACTGAATTCTTTGATATAATTTATACAATATTTTGAGCCCCTCAAAGGGGATGGTGCAATACATAGGCTCTTAATGTAGACACAAAATGCTTAATTCTCAAGGAAGACTTCTTCTCATTTGATCAGAGGAATATGTTACCAAGAATGCTTTGAATATGACCAGATATTGTAAATCTACATTCAAGAAACAACATAACACAGTTAGAAGCAAAGCAGGCCTCTCTTGATAGGAATTTGCATGAATTAGGACAAATATAGCAAGAAATCATGGAAACTTGTAAATATGATTACAAAACCTCTGAATTATTATAAATAATGATAAGAAAGCAATAAATCTAGCTATTATGATGCATAATATACCATTAAAACTTGAAATGAATCAAATTTAATGAAACTAGTGCAAATTGATAAAATAAAAGGAAATAGAGCAAAGCTACCTCTAATTTCTACAATTAACTATATAAAAGCATAAATGAAAGCTAGTCTATGTCAGATCTACCCAATTGCATGCTTAGAATAAAAATCCTATGGCTAAAATGATGGAAATTGAATGCCAAACCCTTATCGTGGGTTTGAAGTGCAACTGGCTCTGTTAGCCATGGTTGACAACCACGACAGAGGAGAAAATCCTCTTGCTCTTGTAATTAGGGCTTGAATCTCAAATTCCTCCATAGAATTGATGATCAAGGGTCGCCTCTGTGTTCTGGAACTAATTGGTGATGTAGAATCTTCAAATTTGTAGTGGAAGTGGTTCAATTGGGGATGAATGATCTCTTCAAGCTCTTGAAACCTCCATAGCTTTGAATGCATACATGATTTCCAAATTGGTAGCATTTAGGCACTCCTCAAGGGTTGCAAATGGCTCTCCAATCTGCTTCTTTCAATTGAAAGCTTCTATAGAATTTTCTCCAATTTGGAGGGGGGTATTATAGCACTCCCAATCCCTAATCCTAGCTTCCTTAGGAAGCCAAGATCAAGAACTAGGATGTTGGAGCAGTTGGGAGGAATAATCTAGAAGCTTCCTCACTTGAAATCACTTGAAATTTATTGTCAGGGCTGTTGTAACTGATTTTGGCCTAGCTAGGGAGTCCGTGATAGTTACAGAGTTAGCTATGGATCTTAGGTGTAGCTATATTTGTTAGCTATGGGTGTCAGCCACGATTGAGATCTTAGTTGTGGATGCCATCTATGGCTAAGGCTGAGTAGGCCAAAACTGCTTAAATTGAGTGGTTAAAACCACTACTTTGTCTTGCAATGCTTCAAGATCATTCATATGATCTACTAGGATGCCCATATGAGTAGTCCCCTAAACATGATGTTTTTTAGGTGTCTATAGATGTCCCTTTTGGCATGTGTTGTGGGAACACCACACTAAGCAAAAATAGACTACCTAAAGCCATGTTTTAGGTCGAACTATGATCATTGATCTGATCAACATTAGATGCCCGATCTTGTAAAAGGACACACATCTTAGAATCATTGCTTCCAATTGAGGGAAGGCTTAATTTGCAAAGATTTCATGTGTCCACAATGATCGGATAATCAGGCTACAATCATTTTTATAGGTGGAAAGCTAATAGCTTAACTATCATATTTACTTTTTTCCCCAACAAAGGGTAAGGTTATGATAGTTGTTCACAATGATTCATAAGACGAACAATTTTGACAAGATCGAGTGATATCTTGTTGAATTTGATTATGATTATTGATATTATGACTACCTTCTCAAGCGAAGAGTCAATGAGGGTAGGAAAATTAATAAAGTAATGAGTTACTTGACCCAAATGAATAATTTGGATGTTTTTAAGACTTTTGTAGTGTTGTTATTATTTGTCAAGGCCTAATTCAGCTATGATTTCAACCATTAATAGTAATTATAAATCTCTATCACATGGAGTAGTCTGGCCATAATGGTCTTCTTAGGGAATAAAGGATGATAGCAATTCCAATTAGGCTTGTGTTGAATCACTATGTTCGATGATCTGCTAAAAATGTCATATATGAAATGAAATGAACACTTCATTCCCGTGGGGCAGTTTGGTCGTTGTGGCCTTCTTCGGGAGTGAAGTGAAGCATTACAATTCAATGATGACTAATTTACCCCAAATGGATTTATGGTGATTTACTCATATTTTCGTATTGCATGGAGTGCAAGTCGCTACAACTGCAAATAATATAGGGTAATTAACTGGATATGAGACGCATTTGAATTTTGAATTATGTGAATGTTTTTGTTATTTTTGAAATTTTTTACATTTTAAATCTCTCATGGTTGGATTTTGAGAGAATTTATTGCTAGATACTAGTTGTGGTTGTCAGTCATAGCCATTTTTGGCAAATTTTTTAACTGCGGCTTTGACCCATGATCGAAAAACCCTAATTCTACGCTTGCAGTTACCAACCATGGATGAGGGCCAAATTAGAAATATAAAAGAAAAATATGTCATTTTCAAATTCATTTTTTCCAATTTACCATAGCTTATCATAGAGCTTTGAGAGGTAAAAGTCAAAATTTGACACAGAACACTACCAAACTTTACACAAACTACCCTTACCAATAGTTGATCAATCGGAGGCATCCAACAATGGCAGAGTTGATTTTACTAAGGTAGCATCTCAAGCCTCACTTTTGAATTACCAACTTAAAATGAACCACATTAATTAATGGGTTAAATGAACCAAATTAAACTTTTGGCAACAAACCACACCATAGTTAGGATTTAGACTAGGTTAGTTAGAGGGAGGGTTTTAATTTTGGGGGTTAATGGGGTGGGAAATTACCTCGAACGAGGTTTTCCCTTAGTCACAGGTGGAAGTTGTGGCTCCCAATTTGTAAATTAGGGTCGCGACTATCAACCGCGGCTGAATTCAAATCCCAATGGTCAAAAATTTGACCATTGTCATCGTCTGTGGGTGTCAGCGATGGTTGAGCAACTTTAGGAAAATAAATTATTTTTTTGATTTTTTTTTTGACTGCAATAAGTGCAATTTTAATTTTTTTGAACATTTTGAAGTGCAATTTTTATTGTTTTTGCCTTTTTGAAGGTTTTTTGAATTTGTTTGTATTTTTAAGTGTATTTTTGATGTTTTTGGAATTTTAATTAATTTTTGGTATTATCTCACTTTAGTTGACCACTAGAGTGTTGGATTCCAAGCTCTTCTGCAACCTCCTACCTAAGCTGGATGATATTGACTAGGATTGGTTTGCTACCATAGGCCTGGACTACGTACTCTAACTTTTGTCCATCCAAGCATATCAGGCTTACATGACTGCTTTAGCCCACCACTAGGATGCATGAACCAACACCTTTCACTTTCTAACTAGAGAGATCACAGTCACACTAGAGGATGTCTTTCGCATCCCTATCAATGGTGAGGCCATCACATATTGGCCTACTATAGCGAAGGTGGTGGTATTTTAGTGGATATTTTGTGCCTAGAGCGATGAGGGACTAGATGATATAGATCATAAGGGAATGCCTATTAAGCACTAGTAAAAGGCATGGGTCTTATCACAATGGTAGATCATGCTAATGTATCTCACTATACATGTTTTGCTTCCAGATACATTAGGAGTGATGTTCCCTTGGAACCTCTCGACTAGGATGCAGGACCTACTAGCTAGCACAATATCTCAACCATTGATTCTCTCCTGGGGGAGTTCTCTCCTTGTGTGGCTCTACAATGAGTTGTATCGCATCATCCAACAGGGCCGAGTGGGAGTTGGCTTCAGTATATTGCTCTAGATATGGATATGGGAGCACATTACCATTGATCACCCTAGTAGACTACCATTATAGATCGATGACCTCATTGAGGAGTCATAGTGCTATGTTTCTTGCTGACCTAGGGAGGTCGAGGGCTTTAGGAGTAGGTCTCAAGAAAGGGATCTACAATACTACATGGATCATCTCATAAGTCTGAGGCCAAGATAGGTTATATGGTGCCCCTACGTGGACTACATAGTATGGGTAGAGGTAGATTGCTACTTGAGGCAGACCCGATATGATCGATAGATCCTCAGGTGCAAGCTCAATATGCATGATTTTTTCTATTTCTAGTGCATCACCAGGCAGTTTGGGATCTACCAGGACATTCTTGATGAGCCAGTTGTCTATCATTGCCTAAATGTGGAGATGCAGCTAGTCTAGCCTTGAGTGACCCCACTTGGAGATGAGGATGACATCTACCAGGATTTAGGGCTAGCAGATGCAGGTACTATGGAAGAGTATGATGTCTAGTGGACTACCAAGTTATGGTAGGGTGGCGGCCCGATAGGCAGATCTGGAGATATGATAGTCATAGAGGTAGCAGGTGTAGATCCTAAGAGGTGATGCATTTGCCAGAGGACTAAGGGTAGATGGGGCTAGGCTATAGTAGTATAGGAGGAGCCCTAGGCTAAGGAGGAGGGCAATGAGGAGACTTAGGAGGAGCCTGATGATTAGGTGTCATAGCTCTAGGCCCAAGTAGCTAGCATGCATTCCCAGCTATAGACTGCCTATATGTATATTTTAGGTAGGGATACCTCCCTTGCTATATTACAAGCATAGATGAGAGCATTTTAGGCTTAGCTCACAGAGGAATAGGTGTAGTGGTGAGGTTATTAGGAGGAGAGTATAGATATTCAATCCCATATTGCCACTACAAACACAAAGATAGAGAAAATCACTGGGTAGCATTATCTTCTGTGGGATCAATTGGATGTTATCGCTACAGAGTGGAACTTGCTTCGATCTACAAGGGGAGAGCCCTCAACTTATCAAGTTTCTCCTACCACTCTAGATGCATAGGGATTAGTAGGGTTAGATATGGCTATAAAGTTCTAGAGACTGCATACCTTCATCTAGGATGGTACCAGGAAACATGCATTAGATGTAGCTCACGTAATTCTCTTGGAGGATGACGTCAGACTATGCGGTGATGTAGTGCTTGAGAGATCTATAGCTACAGGTCACAAAGGACCAGGACATGGGATATTGGGTAGTCATCATCACGGCCTAGTCATAGGACTAGCATATTCGAGAAGTCCACAAGTACCAGCTCTAATAAAACTCATCGAGATGGTGGAGACGATGGAGGAAACTCACAGGTAGGGGGTGTAGGTCCTATGTAGTATAGGTTGTCAGATGTATGTACTATTTTTGAGTGTAAGGTCCGAGGACCTACATAGTTGTAGTCTATGGGTATTTTTGACACACCTATATGTACCCTTTTTGACATATATATATATATATATATATATATATATATATATATATATATATATATATATATATATATATATAATATGACTTTATGTTATGGATCATTACATGTGTGTATATTTTTATTGTTTTATGTTTATGAGATGCATATGGATGCCATGCTTATATGTTACATTGATTTGATGCTATATGATATGATGTATTGATGACATGCACTAGCTAGATGATGTATGTATGCATATGGATGCAATGTTAGATGTTAAATGTATGTTTAATTTTATTTACTTGTATGCATTTAATTTATGATGTTATTATATGATGAATGCAAATGTATGTAATCCATTATTTACATGATGTAATCTAATGTAATGTATGCTTTAATCACTTAAAACATAAGGAATGAATGCATTATGAGTTTAACAATATAATGGATGACACCACAGAATGTATAACATTCATGAATGTAACTGGTAAATCTTAGCATAAAATTAACCAGTTAGACATCCATATATGATATGATATTATGATATATTTTTTTCTCTTCATAAGTTTTTGTAAGCTAAAAGATATGCACAAAATAGTCAGTGGCCATCTAAATATCATTGCTGATATTCATCTGGTATATGTTCTATGTTATGAACACCCTTTAATAAATAAAATCTCATAAACAGAAATTGATAGTTAAGTGATTGATGTGGTTTGTTGCTATTTGGGAATTCTTGAGGTTTTCCATGAGACTCAAACACCCAAGTTGACTTATCAAAAGTTATATAATGACTATACTAGACTCCTAAAAAATATTTTTTTTGCTATGAAAGACCAATATATTCATTATTCCTGTATGTGTAAATGAATATATTATATGAGACATAAGGCTACCTCATTTCTAGGTAGAATTCATTTAGTCCATTTTTGTAATGAGGATCACCACATGCTCACCTAATCCTAGGTTTGGATGTAGTTAAACTATACCACTAGGCAATATAGGGCACCTAAAGCTAGATCATTTGTAAATTGCTTAGACCTACCCCAATTTCAGGCATGATTCATTCAGCCCATTTTTGTATTGGATATCACTCTATGGTTTTAAATTATTGACCATTCTAGGGATTCAAGCTCTTCACCCCCTTCTTTTCTTTTGATTTATTGGGATACTTGCTCATGTATAGTGATAAAAATCACTATTTATTTTGTATTTTGTTTTTCTTTTGTTTTGAGCAAGGGATTTAATTTGATTGTGGTATTTTGCTCCTTTTTATAAGCAAGGGATTTCTTGGTAGGGGGGAACTTGTCCTTTTTCCAATGATCCACACTCTAGACCATGCGCATCACAAAATGAGCAAGTAACAAAACCTTTCGCTTAAGGTGACTAGGACCACTTTGTAGTGTTCATATTTCCTTTTCCTAATTAGGATTTTTAATGTGTTTACTATTAATGGGATTATGATATGCTTAGTGCTATCAAAACTAGACCTCATCCTCAAAAGCAAAGCAAGCTTTCTACCAAATTTGAAATGACCAACAGGTATGGCTGAATTATCGAAAAACCCTAGTATATTTCTCATAGCAACGGGATGGTTTGTGTTGAGAAACACAATTACTCACAAGGGTGATGGATGATGATGCATAAAAGCATGATTAAAATACAAACGTGGTGTCATTTGTAATATTGCAAACACAACCTATCCTAATGCAAGTGCGATGGATAGAAATACCTAATGAAATACAATTAAATGGATGCAAGTGCAAAATGAAATGCATGATACAAATATTTTTGAATTTTTTATGTTTTGCAATGTTTTTTTTTTTTTGGTAATTATTTTAATAGATTAACAGTGGGTTTTTATAGAGGATCCCAAAACCTTATGTACAAAATCAGCCTTGCTGGAATGTGCATCATGCCTTGTGGTTGGAGGAATAAACTTGATGACAGAAACCAAAAACTGCTAATTTCCCGAAGGCTATAAGTAGGGCCCTTATGTCTGAATATCCTGGAAACAAACCACATTTTACCAAGGAAAACAAAAATACTAGCTGGAGAAATTTGACCATCAAAAGCAAAAACAACCAAACCAAACGAATGACCTTCTGAAGCGAGGAGAACATCATGAGAGGATATCCGCATTGGCCAAACTCACCACCTCAGACGGGAAGCATGAGCGCCACACAACAGGACACGTGGTCACAAGCCTTTTTTGGCCATGTGATCTGCCACGCGATTTCCTTCCCTAAAAATATGGCATGCCTTCCACCTGTCACGTTGAGAGAGGAGCATCCTAGCCTCAAGAATGATGTTGTAGACCCTCCAAGATGAGTCTTTAGAGCCTAGCAGATAGTTGACTATATTGAGCGAATCACCTTCGACTATCAAAGGCCGAGGATCCTCGGAGAGGATCTGGATACCTTTCAAAACACTTCTGGCTTCAGCATAGTGATTAGTCTGGGCACCCAAATCTTCACAATAAGCCAGCACGAGATTCCCGTTATGATCTCTAACCACACCACCAGAACCAGCAGGGCCAGGATTGCCTTTGGCCGCACCATCAAAGTTTAATTTAATCCAACCCACAAGGGGCTTGGTCCAAATAACATCCCCACGCTGAGACTTAGAAACACCATCAAGAATAGGGAAAAGGCCCAAACTTTGGAAGATCGCTGCTTCGCCGGGGAAGGCGGGGACGGGAACTAGGAACAACTTTAGAATTCTCAATGGCGAAGGATAAGGCTCTCTGAGCGACACAGGGAGGTACTCTAGGGACCTTTCCGAAGACTCTGGAATTTCTCTCTAGCCAAATCTGCCAAATGGAGTGGTGGAAAGAGGCCTCAAGAAGGAAGCGAAGTTTAGGATTCTTGAAAGGATTGGGCCATTGGTGGAAGGCATCTTTGAGGGAGCGGGGAGTGCACCAAAGGATTTGAAAGGAAGACAGGACAGAGCCGAGGACAGAATGGGAAAAAGGACAGTGCAAAAATAAGTGGTCTGTCATCTCACAATCAACAAAGCACAAGAAGCACCTGTTGGGAATAGAAAAACCCCTCTTATGGAGGTTGTCGATGGTTAAGGCTTTATTATGAAAGGCAATCCATGCAAAGTAATTAACTTTAGGAATAATACCCTTCCTCCAAATCACTTTCCATCGGTGATCCATGGCAATATCGCAAGTAAGAAGGTCATAGGCAGTCTTGACAGAGAACAGACCATCCTCTGTGCCACGCCAGATGATTCTGTCATCTCTTCTAACAGATGGAATTAAAACAGACCGAAGAATATTAGACAAAAAAGTCATTTCATTGTTAAAGTCGTCCAGGACTGGCAAATTCCATCGAGGGGGAAGAGAGCTCCGATCAATGAAGTCTGCAACCTTGAGTTGGGAATTTGGATCCACCTGGGCTTTCAGGCCAGCAAGGTCCGCTCTCAACTCGAGAGCTCCATCGATAACTCCACCTGTCCTTCCGGAAGAGAATGGAGTTGCCATCACCCAAAATCCAGCGAGCACCGAGTCGATCAGAGAGCGGGCTTGAAGCACAGATTTCCAAAAGGCAGACACTTCAGGAGGAATCCCGACATCAAAAAGAGAACTCGATCCAAGATACTTCCTCTTAACCAGCTTGACCCACTCTGCTGGGTCATTAGTCAAGATCTTCCAAGTGTGCTTAGCGATCAAAGTAGTGTTCATGAGTCTTGATCTCCTCATTCCCATGCCACCTTGGTCCTTTCACAAGCAAACCTTATCCCAGGCCACAAGAGGAATTCTAGATTTTTCTTCATTGCCAGACCACGGAAAGGTCCTCTGAATCTTTTCAATCTTGGAATGGACGAAAACAAGCAGCATGAACACAGACATGAAATAAGTTGGGATTCCTTGGAGACAAGCTTTGGTAAGGGTGGCTTTCCCAACTTGCGACAGGAATTTGCCTTTCCAAGTGCTCAGCTTTTTGTGAAGACGTTCCAGGATCATGTCCCACAAGCTTCCATTGGCCCGGCCATTACAAGCCAGAGGCAAACCCAGATAAGACGCAGGCAGGGAATCAATAGTGCATTCCAAAATTCTGGCTATGCGGAGCTGCCTTCGCATAGGAGTGTTAATAAAATAAATTTTGCTTTTGATGTAATTGACTTTCTGTCCGGCAGCCTTTTCATAACGGGAGAGGATTCGCTTGATGGATTTGGCTTGAGTGACGGACGCCCCAGTGGAGATGAGGGTGTCATCCACAAATTGCTGATGAGAGACAAGATCGACTACGGAGGTGGGAAAAATGCCAGAGATCTTATTCTGACGAAGAGCCTCTTTCAAAGACCAACTCAGAACCTCAGCCAGAAGGATGAATAGAATAGGAGACAGAGGGTCACCTTGTCTGAGGCCTCTGGCACTTTGGAAATACCCAGCAGGGGATCCGTTGATTAGAAAAAAAAAGGAGGGAGTGCATATGCAACTACTGACAAGGTCAATCCATTGAGGGTGAAAACCAAACTTGAAGAGGATAGCACAAAGGAACCTCCTGTCAACTCTGTCAAAAGCTTTATTCATGTCCAGCTTGAGGAAAAGAGCAGCATTTTTGGAGCGGTGAGCAGAATGGAGGGTTTCATGGATGGTGATGACACCATCGAGAATGTTTCTGCCTTTCACGGTGCTTCCCAGAGAAGGACCAACCAAGGAGGGAAGAAGGGACCTCAGACGGTTGGCTATGGACTTGGTTAAGATTTTATAAAAAACATTGCACGAAGCTAATGGGACGATAATCGAGAGAAACTTTTGCAAGCGGAAGACTTAGGGATGAGAGCAAGAAAGGTAGAATTTAGTTTTGGATGGATGGATCTGGA
This sequence comes from Wollemia nobilis, assembly GCA_028583015.1. Taxonomy (NCBI): domain Eukaryota; kingdom Viridiplantae; phylum Streptophyta; class Pinopsida; order Araucariales; family Araucariaceae; genus Wollemia; species Wollemia nobilis. The sequence goes on from JAQPPZ010016895.1 coordinate 18,069,023, forward strand.
GGCTTGAATCTCCTGAATTACTTCGCACACATCCGAACCCACAACATCCCACATAACTTGAAAAAAATGGGGGGGGAAAACCGTCAGGCCCAGGCGCCTTGTCTGGTTGCATGGAGAACAAAGCTTCTTTAATCTCAGACATAGAAAAAGGCTCCAGAAGCTTAGAGCTTACCTCGGGAGTAACTTTGACTGGGAAGTTATCCAACAGAGATTTTTGAACCTGGAGATCACTGTCGGGAGGAACACCGAGCAGATCCTGGAAGAAGTCAACCGCTTCACTTCGGATTTCCTCAATATCCTTGGTAATGCGTCCATCCTTGCACACCACTTCCCTGATTTTGTTAGCCCCTCTGTGCCGCAAAGTTGACGCGTGAAAAAACTTCGTATTGGAGTCTCCATTTCTCAACCAGAGGTCCCTAGATTTTTGGCGCCAGAAAGTTTCTTCCCTTGCAAGAATAGAATGATAATCCACCAAGAGCCTCCTTTCCTCCTCCCTGAGGCAATCGGTGTAACCTTCGAGCTCCATTCTCTCCTCCACCAATTTTAGGTTCACAAAAATGGACCTTTTGGACTCAAAAATGTTGCCAAACACCTCCTTGTTCCATGTTTTCAAATTCCTTTTGATTAACTTGAGTTTTAAGGCCACTCTCTTGGAAGCGGAACCTGCTACCTTCTGCTGCCACCAGGCAGTAACCAACCCTCTAAAGTCCTTGTGAGAAATCCACATGGACTCAAATATGAAGGGGGTTTTAAAAACAGGCCCATCAACCGTCTCTAGGACAATAGGATTGTGATCAGACCCAATCCTCGGTAAGGCCGAGAGAGTTGCCACACCAAGTATGGGAATAGCCTCTTGGGATATGAAGAATCTGTCAAGCTTGACTTGAATAAGATTGCTCCCAATCCTCCTGTTGCTCCAAGTGAAGGATGCCCCCTTAATGTCAATGTCAAGCAAGTTATTGGTAGAAACAAAATCTCGAAAGTCTTCCAGACTGTGGCTAGAGTGGTCTGATCCTCCTTTCTTTTCAGATGGGTGAAGAGGACAATTGAAATCTCCCCCTAGAACCCAAGGGAAATTACAGAACCTTTCCCTCATCTGGGAAATAGCCTTCCACATTTCTGCTCTCTCCGAGATAGAGTTTGGGGCATACACATTAGACAGGATCCAAGAAAAGTTAATGGCTTTGGAATGAAACAAAACATTGATAATCCTGCTAGAAGTTGAGAGAAGGCTGCCCTCAAAAATCTCTAGATCCCAAAGAATCATGAGACCGCCTGCCGTTCCCACCGCAGGACTGGAGAGGAATTTTGCCTTAGCCCAAATGACCTTAGCAGCTCTGGCAGAAGAGATAGCATCGGTCTTAGTCTCTTGCAAAATTAGGATGGATGGATTCGTCCTTTTTTTGAGATCAGCCACCAATCTCCGTTTGGCAGCTGCATTAAGCCCTCTCACATTCCATGAGAGGACTTTCATCTCAACAGTTTGATATTCTTCTTACCTCCCTTTCCTTGCTGGAGGGGAGGTTTTGGGACAGACGAGTCACCCATCTGGGAATCAGAATCATCCTGAAAAAGCAGTCGTTGAGTACCATTTGCAACATCTACCGCCGTCTCCTTGTCCCGCCTGTCTTTGTTGGGGGGACGACCTTGCTTCCTTTCGCTACCAAAATCAACACCTTGCTTTCGGCTTCTCATATTACGAGGGCTGATATTACCAGATTGCTCACCCCTTCTTCCTAGTAGGTAATCTTCCAGCATATTTTGGGACTCGGGGTGGTTATGGTCTAGGATTTTGGGTGAATCTGCCTGTGCGGTGATTGGTGGAAGGGACTGGTCCTTCTCCTCTTGTGGTCCAAGGTGAGGGCTTGCACCACACGGCTCAGAGACCGTTTGGGGGGAGACTGCTTCCACCGGGTGGGAGGATTTGGGATGGTCCCTAGACGGGCCTGGAGAATCATGCCCTTTTGCAGCAGGGAGCTTTGTCTGACCTTCACCGTGTTCCAAGGGGTTGCTGGAATCCCGTTTCTTCATCCCTAGATTTTGAAGAGGACAGTTGGACTGGAGGTGCCCTTGAGAACTGCACAGGGGGCAGAAATCCGGTCTGTTCTCATACACAATGGCTTGCTTGTGAAGAATGATATCTCCATACTGGAGAGTTATGGATGATGGAAGGTCAGCCTCCAAATCTGCCAGAATGCAGAACCGAGCTTGAACAAATCTGGTTCGAGCTTTTGTGGGAGGGTCAATGGTAACCAACTCACCAATGGAGCGTGCAATTCATCTGATTACATTTTCATGCCAACAGAAGAGGGGGAGACTTGGGAGTCTAACCCATATTGGAGCAATGTTGATATTTTGGGTCTCGGGGTTGAAGTCCATACCCCACTTCCTTAGAAAGAGACATCTGTGACCTAGGAACCAGGGACCACCAGCCAGGATTTTACAGTAGTCCTCCTTGTTATTCAGTCTAATCGCGAAAAAACCCCGAGATAAGGCCGCCAACTCCATGTGACCAGAGGTTCACCATTTACCTGCCGCCCACTTGCGAATGGTCTCCATGTCGGGACGGCCGCCAATAAACTTACCGATGAGGGTAAATTTTTTGAATTCCACAAAGCTTGAAAGAATTTCTACCGGGATGTCCAACTCATCCCCGACAGGAAACAACTCCTTGGAGAGCAGACCGCTAAGGGTTTCTGAAGCCGCTGCCTGAGCGTACGACTTCTGAGGTCCACCTCCCCATTTGTCTGGTGGATCCTTGTCATGACCTACATCCTCTTCGGTTGGAGAGGACTCCTTAGCGCCCCCGATCTTTGACTGCCCTCCCTTCGCCCTGCTGTGCCCTTGGTTCAGTCTGTTGGCGTTCCCATGCTCTCCCGTAGAAGCTTTCCCGCCCGTTGTCATCTTGGTCGTCCATGTTTTGCAATGTTTTTGAATTTTATTGCTTTTTTATTTTTATGGATTTTGAATTTTTCCCATATTTTTTAATTTTTTTGAATTTATGTGTGGAATGGCTTAAGATGGAGGATATTGAGAGGTTTAGGATCTTCAAAACCTTCAAGTGATGTTAGGCTATATGTTTCGAGTCCTATCTTCTCAAATATGATATATGGACCTAACCAGTTAGCCATAAATTTATCTTGCAAGTGCGACGACAGGTTTGAGTTTTGTTGGTTCTCTTTCAATACAAGATCACCAAATTTAAAGTCTCTCAAATGGACTTTATTGTTATAAGCTTGTTTTAGGCATTCCTGATAAATGTGGAGATGCTTAAAGGCATTCATGTGACATTCATTAAGAAGCATTAGTTTATCAAGGTGAGCTTGTCGCGTAGTGTCATCATCGATAAACTCTTTCAATGCGACACATAGGATTGGAATCTCTAACTCTAATGACATAATGGCCTTAGTTCCATATACTAGTGAAAACGGGGTTGTCCCAATGGGTGTCCATATACTAGTCCTATAAGGCCATAATGCAAGGGGTAGTTGTATTTACCAATATTTATGGTTCTCTTGAACAATATTTTTCAAGATGGCTACCATTGTCTTGTTTGAAGCCTCAGCTTGCCCATTTTCCTGTGGATAGTATGGAGTTGTGAAACTATGTTGTTTATTGTACTTGGAAATTAAAGCCCTTACAATTTTATTCTTGAATTATGTTTCATTATCCAAGATTATTTTGGATGGTATCCCAAAATGACTTATGATATTGTGAAGTATGAAATTTGCAATACGTACTCCAGTTGTTGTTGTTAAAGGGATTGCTTCCACCCATTTTGTAAAATACTCAGTAGTCATTATAATAAATGTATGTCATCCCGATGATGGGGGGAGATATCTTACCTATTAGATCTACACCCCACTGAGCAAATGGCCAAGCAACCTAAATGGGTTGTAAGTCCTACAATGGCAAGTGTGTAATATTAGAATGATGCTAACATTTAATGCATTTCTTGACATATGTGGTGTAATCCTTCTCCATAGTGGTCTAATAATAACCCATTCGAAGGATGCACTTGATGATAGTCATTTCATTGAAATGACCATTGCATGTACCATCATGAGCCTATGAAATTTCCCAAGTTGATTCTTAGGGCTCAATATAACGAAGGAGAACTCCATCATAGCTTTGAATGTACAAAATGTCTCCTAGAAAGACATAATTTATCATTTTTTGTTTTAATGTGCATTTTGTGGCACGTGAAAATCCATGCAAGATTAAACTAAGCTTAAGAAATTCATGTAATTGTGACATCTAATCCTGATAAGCTTCTACCTCGACTAACAAGATGACTTGTTCCTCATGTGGTTTGCTATGCACGAATGCAGACTAGGATACAACCTTGTGGTGAATGGTGGTGCCATTCCCCGTAGGACCTTGCGAGATCAAATACCCCCATGGTGCCTTCTTAATAAATTATCTAGATTTATAGAACCACTCATGGTTTGGTTCTATATGAACCATGTTGACTGATTCTTTGTTATCAAAAGCCTCATGCTGCATCGTAGCTTGCAAAAGTGTATTTACATGAATAGTAGTAAAATTGGCAAAAGGATTTTGAGGGATTAAAGATCCCAAATATGCCATAGTTTCTTTGAATATTTTTGATGTACGAGGGATTTCCTCAATGTCATACCACTCTAGTTGGATTAGATAAGTGTCAGTAAGATCCTTTTCCTATTTTAGGATAGGACACCTACATTGAAAAATTCCCTTAACCTGGTTGACAATGAGAAGGGAGTCACCAAAGGTGTTTAATATTTTAATATTCATGGTGATTGTTTTTTGGAGGCCCAAGATTAAGGCCCCATATTCATCATTGTTATTGGTACAAGGAAAGTCTAGCTTAAACTACAAGGGATTGGAGCACCTTGTGGTGTGAAGAAGACAATTCCTACACCACACCCTTGCTCACACTTTGAACCATCGAAGAACAAAGTCATATTAGCTTTTTTTTTGTTCTTTAGGTTCAGGAGATTCTAATAATACAAAGACTACATTATAAATAAGCTCTATGAAAAAGGCTTACTATCTTCAAGAGGTGCCTCTACCAGCTAATTAGCTATGATCTATCCCTTGATGGACTTTTGGGTGATGAATTCCAAGTCAAATTCTATCAATAGCATGATCTATTTTGCAGTATGTGTATTGTGATAAGTCTTGCTCATCATATACTACAAAGGATTTTATTTGGATATTACATACATCGTATGACTTATCATGTAATAACACAAATTCTTCATTGTAAACACCATTGTTAAACACAACTTCTCCATGTATGTGTATCCTAGCTCATAACTCACCAAGGTGCAACTGATATAATATATCGCTTGCTCTTTGTCTTGCACATTCTTTTGGGCTAACATGGTTCCTAGTACAAAATTAGTGGTTGATATATAAAGCATAAATGGCACGTCTAACCTTGGTGGAGCCAGCACTGGCAGTGTTTCTAGGTATTACTTAATTTTAGTAAAGGCCTTTTGATAGTCCTTGTCCCAATTGAATGAGACCCCCTTGTGTAGTAGTTGATTCATGGATTAGCATTTATCTGATAATTGTGAGATGAATCAATTTATAGATGCTACTTTGCCTTGTAGGATTCTTAGCTCTTTGATATTTATAGGAGGATGCATTTCTAGTATGGCCTTGACATTTTCTAGGTCCACTTTGATCCCTCATTTGGAAATGATGAATCCCAAGAGTTTTTTGAAGTTACGCAAAATATGCACTTCTTGGGATTCAACCTAAAATTATGCTCTATCAAGTGATCGAAGACCTTTCTGAGAATCTCTGCATACTTTGAATATAGCAATGACTTTGCCGATAAGTCATCGATGTAATCCTCTAATATATTGTGCATGTAGTCATGAAAAATGTATGTCATGGCTCACTAATATGTGGCACCGATATTTTTAAGGTCGAAAGACATAAATTTATAATAAAATATTACCCATGGTGTTGTGAACATGGTTTTGCGTTGGTATTAAGCTTTAATTTGAATTTAATTGTAACCAAAAAAACCATCCATAAGGAAAAACATCTCATGACCTGCAATTGCATCTACGAGAGCATCTATGTTGGGAAATGATAATGAATCCTTTGGTGTTGCCTTGTTGAGGTCTCAAAATCTATATAGATATGGATCCTTCCATCAGGTTTTCCTGTAGGTACCATGTTTGATACCCATTTTGAATAGTCAATGGAGATGATAAACTCTACATCCAACAACTTCTGTAACTTGTCTTTAACCATTAAAGCAATGATTGGATGTATTTTCTCGATCTTTTGCTTGACAAGATTTTTAGAGGGTTATAGCGAAAGGTTATGAGTAACCATTTTTAGATCGAGTCCCGATATATCCTTGTATGTTCAAGAAAAGATATCAAGTCTCTCTTTCAGAAGAGGTATGAGGTTGGCATGCTCATCAAGAGATAGACTCTCCAAATTTAACCTTCTTAGGATTAGTGGGATCATCACTAATATCCACATAAAAGGTTTCCTCTACTGACATGTGTGATCCCTCCTTAAGCTGGTGAGGTGTAGGAATTAGGTGGATGTCATCTGATGGGTTGAAAGGCTCCACACTAGAATTGACCTCAGTGTGATAAACATCATGTCCGTAGCCTAGTGTAAAATGAAATAGTTGTAATATTTCTTTGTTGGGGAAGAAATATTCAAGCTTTAGAGGTGAATCAGTGTAATCCCAATCAATAGCATCTACATTAAGACACAATGGTTTGGAATTATCGATTGGGTTATGGAGTAGAGTGGTCAAATCGATGGAGATCATGTTGATGGAATGGATTAGATCTCCAGGACCACGTATGTGTAATTCTACATTATCAGGGCTATTCGCATACCCGAGATATGGCTTTGGGGGTATGGGGATCTACAAATCTAGTCAATTAGAAAACTAGAAAATGGGATCATTTGACTCTAAGAGCTCTCTAAACGTAGGCAGATCATGGAAAACCCTATGATAAATCTCATTCATATTATTCAAATACGAGGGCCAGGAAATATTGTTTGATACAATTCTTCCATGTCAACTGGCTCTGCAAGATGACATAAGTGTCATGGCCCAAGAGAGACCATCTTGGTCTTATCTTCGTAATCACTATCATCTATGAAGAATCCCTCATTCTTGCCTACTAGAATTGGTCATTGAGAAGTATGTCTAGGGCCAAGGTAGGCCATTTTTTTTCATCCTCATATTCTTCATTATTTGAGTACTGCTCATCATCATCGCTTCTAGAATTGCATTCTGGTCCATCACCTTTGAAAATTAACTCTACTTTAACTTCCTCAGAAGAAAATTTTGATTCAGTGTCTATTGTTAGGTCTAGATTCTAGATTTGCATGCCAGTGTCATCAGTAGCTTCATGACTTTCAATCTCCAAGTCAGCTTTTGGAATATCTTTTGGATTTACCTCTACCATGATGTTGTCGTGATAGATCTCAGGTGGTTCTATAGAGACATAGGTCACTAGCCTATTACCCCTTCGCATGTAGGAAGGGTTAGGATGATAAGGATTCCTATTCACATTATCCCCTAAATTGAGGTTTAGATGATCTAGATATACTGCTAAAATCTCATCTTGTCCTCTGATATGGTAGCCCAACCCAAACCTATCAGTTGGTAACTGATATTGCGGTTCATAAGGAGTTCAACACCCTTGCTTGAATAATCCTATACCATAACCATGCCAGTGGTAACGTTCAAAATAATGCAAGGCAAACTCTAGGTTAGACAAATAATGAACATTCATCGAGAATGGTTCATCATCATCCTCATCTATGGGTGTGCGATTAGCAAGTTGGTCAAGACCTCCATAGATATAATTTGTTTGGTTGGGTGGCACCCCCAGTGGTACCATCGTCCCCATGGAAAATATATGGGCTTGAGGTCCACCCATGTCTTGTGTAGTCTCGATAAAAGATGTGACACGTTCTACACTATATACTCTACTAGCCCATGATTAACCAAATGAATGGTAACCTGCAATGTAGATGACCCAATTGAAGAAGTAGGTGAAGTAGGTTGAGGTGCCTCCTCGACTTGGTTCTGAGCGTCCCCTTCATCTATGGGACTAGGAACCTCGATAGTGGCTACTTTGGGTGCTTGCTTTGGCTCCTTTTTGCCCATAACTTCCTTAAGCTTCTTGTCATTCCTAAGCATAATGGATGCCATAGGTTTTATTGAATCAGTTATTGTATGCTCAAACGATCGTGGTGTTGACATGGAAGGTCGTACACACACTTCCTTTAGTTTACCTTCTAGATGTTTGATGGGTGATTTTGGCCGTATATCCAAGTGTGTTGAAGGGAGAATGAAATATCCAAGAAAATCTACTTGGTTCACATATTTAAATGGTTCCTCATTGAAAAACCATGTGAACTTATCACCTCATGTATATATTTAATACATTGATGTAAAATTGAGGGAACGCAATGCATCTCTCTGATCCAAGGCCTCCCAAAGAGGATGTCATGTTGCATTCCACCTTCAAGTACGTGAAACATCACAAAGATGTTATTTAGTCCAAACTGAATAGGCAAGACTATAGTACCGATCGTTGAGCATAGTGCATTGGTAAATTCTCTCAAAGTGAAGGTTGAAGGTATAATGTGCTATTTTAGCAACTTCAAGTATGCCAATGCCTTGGTATTAATAATATTTATTGATGACCCTGTGTCAATCAAAACCCATTTAAATAGTGTGTGTTTAACACACATAATTATATGCAATGATGGGTCCACTATAGCCATAGAGATCATTTTAATATCATGCTCATGAAATTGAATCATCAACTCTTAGCATTGTTGCACATGTTCCAAAAAAATTGTAAATTATTCGGGGTCCTGGGACTGAACTTCAATAGGCCTCAAGATGTCCATGAGCATATCCCTATGCTTAGGATACTATTGTATCAATTCATAAACTTAAATCTTTGCTAAAACTATCTATAGGCTTTGCACAAGCCTATTTCTAATGGTCACCATCGGTCTAGTTGGTGGGCCTGGCATATTGTTTTGTGTTGGCCTTTGCAGAGGCACAACTTGCATCCTAATTGGAGATGGAGGTGGATTTGATCACTTGTACCTCCTTTTCCTTGTGATAACATTTACCATACTGACAAAACCCTATGTAGGTGGTTTGATACACACTTGGTTCAGCTAGATGGCATTTTTTATTGGAGGCTTGTGGTTCGAAAGAGGATTTTTTAAAATCCCCATATTTTGGTTGTCTGGAGACTAAGGGTATCGATAATTAGCTCACATTTATTGATCATGTTTTGTACCATGTGTTTAAAACTATAACATCCTTCAATGTCAAGTCCCTTCATCCTATGGTACATGTAATATTGATCATACATATACCCTTTTAGTTTGGGTTGGTTAAGGTCTTGCAACTTGATCTCGGGTAAGTTGATAGCATTAGCCTCGCACAGTTGATGAAAAATCAATGTCATTGTCTCCCACAATGGTGTGAACTAGTGAGGAGGGCGATGTTCCTTATTCTTACCCTACTTCTTATTATTTTGTTGGTTGTATTATATAGGAGGAGATTGGGCCTGATAATTTTGTTGTTGTTGGCCCTTTTCCCCTTTCTAGAGGTTCAAAACTACTTAATTCACATGGGCCAGCTTGTCTTGGTGATTTTTATTTTGAATGTTCTTATTCCAATCCTTTTTTTTCTAGAGCTTCAAGTTACCCTCTTGTAACTTGATATCCTCAATTACCTTAGCTTGTGCCAAGGCTTCCTCAAATGTCTAGTATTATTGTAGCTACAACAATAGCGATATGTGATTCGTATAACTCTTTAAAAATATTCAAGTAAGTTCTATCATTGGAATGGAAAATCGTAACTTTACCATCAACTTTCTCCATCTATTTCCATAGTCCATGATCAGCTCATCATCGTATTGCATTAGAGCGGCTAGATCGGACAGGTTTATCTTCTTCTTAATGCCAAAGGGGAATTGTTCAAGAAAAGCATTAGCCAGCTACTTGAAACTGGTTATGTTATGCCTCTTTAGTTAATTGAACCATTCCATGGTAGGACCTAAAAGGGTCATGATGAAGTTCCTCAGTAATATAGCATCATTGCTTTGTATTTGAAAACACATGTTTATAAAACATGTGATTTTCTCCTAAGAATATTCATCTCCTTAAAATGTATCCAACTTTGGCATCTCGAAGTGATTGGGATACATTGGAGTAGGCATTGAAGGGCATAAAGGCACATTATGTATTTTGTTCAAGGTGGGATTTTGATAAGCCGTCCATTGTTTCTCAATTATTATTACCTTTTTTGCCAAGGCCTTGTAGGCCTTCGAATATAGAATCTCCTCTTCCCTGAGAGGTCCTTAAGGAGCCTTTGGAGGTAGATTATTCTTCAGTCAAGGTGGAGGACTAGGCCCATCCTCCAACATCTACTAAGGAGATCTCAAGGTATTCTTACTCATATATTGCTTCTTCATACTGAGTATGCCCATGATGTTCAAGTGCTTGGTGCTACAACATGTTTTGGATCGTATAATGAGTATAATTTCCAATGTGTACAGGGCATAATTCGGGTTGTGTAGTAGCTCATCTATGATGGTGCTCCCTGTATTCACTTTGAGGGGATAAATTTGTATGATCCAATCTATCCTCTCTTTCTGCATGCTTCTTTTGGTCAAGGATGCGTTGCTCACACATACACTTCTCATATAGACGTTACCTTAACAACCTCTATCTTTGAGTATTCTCATTTTTTAGGCACTCGTGCTCTGTGCGTACATATTCTAATTGATCTTGGAAGACCTGTTGCCTTTGCTCTAACACCAATTTTTGTGATCAATCTATAATATTGGTCGTATGTGGTCTCTTGTGGTCTTGCTCTATTCGAGCAACTTTATTGGTGTGAACCCCAACAAACTTATCTACCATGCTCTTACCTTTATCTTTATATATGGTATTTGTATTCTACTGTTGTCTATGATTTATGCCCACATGGGTTGATGGGGCATGTATGCTATGAGAATGCTTAGATTATTCTCTTGATTCCTTGATAGTCCTACGTGTGTTCTCACTACATGAACTTGTAGAATGAGAGTGAGTCGTTGAGGCTCTACACCCTATTTTCTATAGGACTCTATCAAGACCATCCAACTATCTTGTTCTCCAAGGCTGATCTGGTGGTGTACCATTTACTCCAACTTTAGACATGTCAATCATGAACTTGGAAATTTTATTATTGTTTGGAGTTTGTGCGGGCCTATGCTCTGAAGCAACCCTCTCTTCCTACCCCTAATTGGGTGGATTTTCTTGTTGTCTATCTTGGGATGGTGGGGGCCTTAAGCCACCCTTGTATATATCCCTTGAGAAGTGTTCATTACCTCCTCTATATGGGGTGTTATGAACATAATTCTTGCACATTGAATCATCCCCTCTAATACTTGTCGAACGTCATTCAGGAGGATTCTGTGGTTGACGATTTGATGTATTGTTTTGTGTGTTATGTGGAGCTTCAACTTTGACTTTGACTATGGGTTGATGTCAGCCTTTCTATGTATTAACCATAATATGAATTATCTCCTATGTAGATTTTATAGAAAATAAAGCAAACAAGGATGATTATCTCTTTTAAAAAAAATTGTGATCCCTAAACTGGTTTTAGTGTGTTTCAGGTGTGTTGAAATCATAAAATATCATCATGTTTTTTAGATTTATTTATGATATACTTGTTTAATTTAATGGATTTCACTTGTATTCTTGTAGCTCGACAACTGAAAATGAAATTCACGATCACATAAATCCCCAAAGTGTGGAGATGAAACCCACACCTGAGCAGGGAGCACAAGTCCTACTGATCCTCACCCAACACACTATGCATAGGGATACACCCCTATGAATAGGAATTCATGCTATTTTGTATGGATATGATGGATATTAGAGTCGTTATTATCCAATAGAATAAGGTTCATCGAATTTGAGCCAACGGATGGATATGACTTGATGAGGCCAAAAATTGCCTCATTCATAGACCATTTTTGGATATGTTATAAAATTATTGATAGACCTTATGCTATTTTTTTATGATCATTTTTATTATGAAATAAATTATGTATTACTATTTACATGTTTAGATGTTCAGGAGCATAGTATTATGTTTTAACCATTTTCTGCATTGTTTTAGCTAATTTACCTAGCAAATAAACATTTATTTGAATATGTAATAATATGTGTTGATATGTATTCCATTCTGGGATCATGTTGCTTATTTTCCTTGCCTTCTAACCTATTCAAATTGTAAAAAAGCCACCAAAACCTATTCAAATTGGTCTGACTGTGCAGAAAATAGAATTTGACCATACAAATTCCAGCCAGTTGTGCATAAACATCATGGCTTGGAATATGTCAATGCCAACACGAGAAACTTATGGAATTAGTCTTTTGAATACTTAAGAAGACTACCTAGCTAGTCAAAACCATTGTCCTAATCAATTGATGCACGGATAAGCATCATAACTATTACATTGCCTGATATTTTGGAGTAGCTCCAGAATGAACGGAGTAGGACCAGTTTTGGTCAAAACCATCAATAGAATAGTAAAAAATGTGGAAAATGTCAAAATGAATATGGATACAGCTATATGAGATGTTTTCTCACCCCTCCAATGCATTTCTTCCAATATATTACACCCAGCAAGTAAAATGGATAAGCTACAGTAGAACAGTTTCCTGCATTTTAGGAAGTCAACTTCAGCACAGTTGTTGAATCCCTGAAAAGTAGCAACAGAACAAATTAGTATTTGTAATAGAATAGTATAAATAACCTAGCTCCCATATTGGTTGAGCATATAGGGAAATAGGGATAGAGAAATATCAAGATAGATAGACATTTTTGTTTCAGCTATAACAGAGCAGTAATTCTATAGGATTTCTCCTACATTGTTGTAATGTCATGTCATAATCAATAAAAGGTGTAGTTTCTTCATTCAATTTAGTATTTTGAGTGGATGTGTGAGAATTAGGTATTTTATAGTAGTATTTTTGCCTTCTTCTAAATCAAGGAGCAAGGGCCCACTTCTAGGCTTAGAAGAAGGATCATCTTTTGATAGGTTTTTTGTTCACCTTTTGTTGCAGCAGGTTAGCAAGAACCTGATAATTTCTATTTCATTTGTTAATTGTGTTGTCTGTAGATGCATGAAATATATGTGTTGTAGATGTAGATGCAAGGCATATGATCACTTAGCTTAGGCTTTTGAATCTTACAACACTTTTGAAGTTCCCCTATTTTCAGTAGTTACTTCCCAGTTTTTGGCATTTCCATTTGTGTTAATTGATTTCCAGTTGTTTCATTTCTACAACATTTTATTCCAGCATTTCAATTTTGTTAATGTAATTAGGATTTGTTTTCTGTAAAATTGTTATTTATTTCATTTTCATTTTGCAGGCATGAATAGGTTTCATTTCTGATATTGTTGTTGGAATATATAATGCAACATTGTGTAAATTATTCTTAGACTAAAATATAAAGTCTAAAGAATAATATTTGAATTAGAATATAATTCTATCTTATGTAAAATATTCCCACCCAATTAATAAATAAATTAAGGGTGCTAGGAATATTTAATTTGTTGTGAAAAAGTTATTTCCATTTTCTAGAACATATTAGAAAGTAACTAATCACTTTCTAATATTTGATAGATGTCACTTATCACATATCTCAAAGATTAGATTGTGATAAAATTAGAAAGTAACTAAAGCACTTTCTAATATTTGATAGATTGTGATAATATTAGATTGTGATAAGATTTAGGGTTGTAGTAGAAAAGCTTCTCTTTAAATATGGGTGTTTTGTACTATATATTATCATAGCTTATCATATCATCATATCTTATCATATCTGATCAAATCTTATTGTATCTTGTCATATTGACTTGTGTTGTAGGTTATGTTGATGCATATTGTTACATAACATTGAAGCATTCTTGTACTGTTGAATCATTGAGTAATATAGTGAGCTTCATAGTGGATGTTTCCCTTCTTCATTTGAAGTAGGGTTTTACCACTTAATATTAGTGTTGTGGTTTTTTCATTTTTTGTGTGTGATTGATCTTGTGGAGCATTCTTCGATCTTGGGAAGACTTTGCTTGTCTCACATTTGGTATCAAAGTGGTTGGGATCTCCATCAAGTGTCTTCAATCCTTTGAAGTGAAAAACCCATTAAGGTATATTTTTTTTTTACATGCATTTGATATTTGGGTATTTTATGTAAACTTATTTTACAAATCTACCATTAGGGTTTATAGATTATTATGTTTTTAGATCTAGTTGTTAAATCTTTTGCAAATAGTATTTTCATTTTAAAACTATAATTTGTTTTTTTGACATTAAGATTTTGTTGGAAAGGTTTTTGGAGCCAAACGGACCCCATGGTTGCGTCCGAAAGACCCAAAAACCCTTATTTCCATATATAGTCATTTTTTTATTTATTAAAAAAAACAGTCGGCTATATATATATATATATATATATATATATAAAACAATTTTGCTTTTAAAAAAAAAAACAGTTTTGTTTTTTTTTTTTTAAATTAAAAAAAAAAACAGTTTTGCTTTATAAAAAAGAAAAAAACAAAAACAAAAAAAACAGTTTTGTTTTATAAAAAAAATTAGTTTTGTTTTAAAAAAAAAAAAAAATTAGTTTTGCTTTATAAAAAAAAAAATAGTTTTGTTTTTTTGAAAAATTTTTGCTTTATAAAAATCTTTAAACTTTTTCATACCATTTTTTTTATTAATAAAATAAATTTTATTAATTTAATTGCATTTTTTTAAGCAATTTTTTGTATTAAAAATTATTATTATTCTCCTTAAAATGCAATATGTTTTTGTCTCACATTAACAATGGTTGTTTGTGAGTTTGCTTGTTTTGCAAGGTTATCCAAGTATGTTTTGGAGTATACAAGGCAATTTCGGATCAACTTTTTCACTCTCTTCCCCTATTTTTATTAATTTCTTCTAATCTCTCTCCAGTATTTGCTTGAAGCATACTATAAATTAATGTAACTTGTATCTCTCATTATGAAAGTAAAAGAGAATAAAAGTGAGAGTGAGAGAGAGAGAAAGAGAAAGAGAGAGAGAGAGAGTGTGTGTGTGTGTATTTGTGTTTTTCTTTGTGTCTCCACTATCTCTTGTTCATCTTTCTTACATTTTGCATCTCAACTAATCTAAATACTAACTTACTAACTTGCTACTAAACAATCTACTAACCAACTAACTTGCAATTTACTAATTTTCATATTAATCAAGAAGGTTAAAAATGAATCAACTTACTAACCACAACTTTAGTATTTGATTAAAATTTACTTAATCTTGCAACACAGTTTATATTTTCTAAACACCTATTAAATCTAAAATAATTTGCTCTATCGGTAACAAGTCCTTTTAGGGTCCTCATACCCGTACCCTTTTGGGTGGCTTGGTTGACCTTGGGTGAGATGAATTGGTAATTCATTAGGCTATAGAAAAACCTAAAATGAACACTAACTTACTAACTTACTGACTATCTAACATTTAAAAAATATTTTATGGTTCAATTCAAGTTAGTTTATTTTGTTGCAAGATGATTGTTATGGTTAGTTACCTTCTTATTGTAAGTTAATCTATTGCAAGTTGATCTTGGTTTATTCAATTGCAATATGGTTATAGTTGTTTATTGCAAGATGGTTATAGTAGTTCATGATTATCTTTCATGATGATCAATCAGCTATTGCCTTGGCTAAAAATATTGTAATGCATCAAAAGACAAAGAATGTTGAAATCCAAGCCCATTTTATCAAAGAGAAGGTATTGGATGGGACTATTCAGTTGGAGTATTGCCCATCATCTTCTAATTCTGCTGATTTGTTCACCAAACCTCTTCCCAAGGAGCAGTTTTGTAAGCTGAGGGACTCACTTGGTTTGGTGAAGTTGTCCTCAAGGGGGAATGAAGTGTAGTTACACTTGTGTGATGAAAACTTCATCCTTATGAGGTGTTTTATGCTATATATATGAGTTGATATTTGGTGGTATAATTGCTTTTTGCATCTCTTTTGAACATGGTACTTTTTTGTTTGCCTTGTGCAACTTTTGTACATGTTACTTTATAGATGGCATTATGCAATTATGGTATATGATGCAATTGCTTTATGCGACTCTTTTACATGGTACTTTCTTGTTGCCTTTTGCAACTTTGTACGTGTTTTTTATGTAGTTGGCATTATGCAATTGGTTTATCATGGTACTTTCTTGTTAGCATTTATGCTACTTTTGTACATGATATTTTATGGTTGGCTTTATGCAACTAGTGTGCACACTTTATTATTTTCATATACCTTATGCAACTCTTGTACATGGTACTTTTTTGTTAGCCTTGTGCTACTTTTGTACATGGTACTTTAGAGTTTGCATTATCATGGTACTCCTTGTTTGCGTTATGCAACTTTGTACATGATATATTTTGATCAACTATATAGCACGTGACTATAAGTATGGCTTGGCATCTTTTTATGATGACTTATAGTTCACTATTTGTTAGATTAATTTTGTTATCATCTTTGGATATTCATATATGTTATGGTGAATATATTTATGATGATGTATCTAACTGATCTTATGTTGAGCTACTTGTAGCTTACAGGTACTTTCGTTTGGGATTTTGCAGCGTTATTGAAGACACCCTTGTGATGTTTTCTTCTTGTCATTTGCAACCACTTGTGGTTGATGAATGGATTTGTAAGCTGCTTGTATTTGAATCTACTCCGTTGGGGGCTTGTAGTCTCATTTTGGCCCATTTTGTATTGGTGCCTTATTGTAGACCATTCTTGGTCATAGAAGCTCATTGTAACTATATTACTCATTTGATTCTCATCCTCGTTTGTATCTTTAGGGGGAGAATGTTTCTTTGTCTCATCATTCCTTTCCCCAATATTGCATTAAGGGGGAGTGTTGAAATATGTAATGCAACATTGTGTAAATTATTCTTAGACTAAAATATAAAGTCTAAAGAAAAATATTTGAATTAGCATATAATTCTATCTTATGTAAAATATTCCCACCCAATTAATAAATAAATTAAGGGTGCTAGGAATATTTAATTTCTTGGGGAAAAGTTATTTCCCTTTTCTAGCAAATATTAGAAAGTAACTAATCACTTTCTAATATTTGATAGATGCCACTTATCACATATCTCAAAAATTAGATTGTGATAAAATTAGAAAGTAACTAAAGCACTTTCTAATATTTGATAGATTGTGATAATATTAGATTGTGATAAGATTTAGGGTTATAGTAGAAAAGCTTCTTTTTAAATAGGGGTATTTTCTACTACATATTATCATAGCTTATCATATCATCATATCTTATCATATCTTGTCAAATATTATCGTATTTTGTCATATTGACTTGTGTTGTAGGTTATGTTGATGCATATTGTTGCATAAAATTTAAGCATTCTTGTACTGTTGAATCATTGAGTAATATATTGAGCTTTATAGTGGGTGTTTCCCTTCTTCATTTGAAGTAGGGTTTAATCACTTAATATTGGTGTTGTGGTTTTTTTTTTTTGTGTGATTGATCTTGTGAAGCATTCTTCGATCTTGGGGAGACTTTGCTTGTCTCACAATTGTTGATTCTACAAGAGTAATTAGTTTCAATCTTCTACAATCTTTCTATTTTTATAATTTTGTTTCAGTAAATATAATTAGGATTCTAATTCAGTTCATAGTATTAGAGGTGACACCATAAACCCAAAAAATTGACTGGTCTTATCAATAAAGTCATTTCCTAAGTAGACTGACCTGCAAGCTGCCTACCTCTGCTATCATATACAGCCATAGGACACCACCCTGGACTGATAATTATAATGATTAAATGGTGTGATTGATGACACTCATCATTTTTGGCACCGTTGTCAAGGATTCCAAGGTGTTTTTAGGAGAAGTAAAGTAGGCCAAGAATTATTATTTGGATACAAGTAACAGTTCTTGGAAACTTGTACTGTAGTTCATTCAGCAAATGAGCATGAATGCATAGGCCAAGAGACAAAAGAGAGGTTTATCAAAACTGGTTCTTTCCTAGAAATATGTTCTTCATGATCAGGAGAAGACTTTCTTGTGTATGAAATCCCTGAAAGACTTAAACAAGAATCATCTTCTTCATCAGCTAAAATTTTGGGACCTTTGGAAGAAGAACTCTTAGAAGCACTTGCTTCCAAAAATCCCTATGGACCTGGTCCATATGAACTGATTACAGAATTCAAAAGTGAGGTGGACATGATAGTAGAAAAACATGACAAGGATGTTATAGTTCAAGGTGAAAACCCTACTAGGATTTTTGAATATCCTATTCGGTTGAATCCTACTCAGAATGCTCCTATGAAAACAATTTCACCTTCTATATTTCCAACCTTTAGGGGAATTGTCTATGAGGATCCTAACCAATTCTTATTTGAATTTAAGGTTCTGTGTTAGACTTATGACTATGTAAATAACAATCAAAAAATGAAATTGTTTCCATACACACTTAAAGATGCAGCTTTATGCTGGTTTATGAGTCTTGAACCTGATTCAATCCGCACTTGGGAACGAATGGAAACTGTATTCTTGGATAAATATTATGAATATTATAGAGTTTGGAATAGAAAGGATGAATTGTTTCGGATTAAAATATTGCTTAGCTCAACCTTTCACTTCTATCCCCCTATACCATATATTATTCTCTACATGTTATGGGTTTCGTTGTATTGAGAACATTGTGATTTCCTCTACAATATTTGTTGTTTTTTCTTTTGTTGTAAAACAAAGATAGAAAATTTTGTTTGTAGACTTGATACATGTAAACACTTGTTGATTACTATGTAATCATTCTTTGAAATGCACCATACGCTATGGAGGGTGGCGAGTTATGGTCAAATAGCACAACCAAGATTTTGTATGATCCCAAAGCATACGACATGATAGGTGGTGAGTTGTGGTTAAGTGTGGCATGATTAAAATTCATGATTTTCAATCAACATGAATAACGATATCAATTAGAACTTGCAATCAATCAATTCCCACATGCACGGTTGACATATCGTTTTCCCATACACATTTAACTTCGATGGTCAATTTATTAGTTAACAACCCTAAATTTACCAACTCAACCTATTTCTCACATGCCCTTGGTAATTATTCCCCTATCATTCTCCTTATTTAGTGTCATGTATACCTTTTAGTTATGTTGTCACATGGTCTCAAGTCAAAGGTCCCTTTCACACTTTGCAATGATAATTTAACCAGATATAGGAGGCATTTATTATTATCATTGACTAATAATGACTACCACCTATCTAGACATCAATTGTCCTTTCTACTTGATTGTTTTTACAAGGGAACATAAGTTTATTTCGGTATATTTAATGTTGAATTTGTTTTTTATGCATATGACAATTGTTATGTCAAAGCATTTGGAACATCATCCCCTCATTTTGGAGCATTTTAGGATTGAATCCATCATAACCAAGGGTATGTCAAAAAAGATTTTTGGTAATAGTAGGGTATATTATTTACCATTTTTATATACATAAGTATGACAAGCAATTAATCTTAATTTATGTAATATTAATGCTAATAATAGTAAGGTAAAAAAATGCATACCTTATTGTCTAAAATATTTTGTGCATCTTTTGGATTTCTCGTTGAATATTTACTTGGGATGTTTGAGATCTGAAAAGTACATGGATGCAATCATTAGAATCTTAAAAATGCTCGAAAATTTTGCAAGGAAAACAAGCTAGAAGTTGATTTTCTTGTAAGCCTTAATTCAATAGTGTATCAAAGAGGTTTTCACTATTGAATTATTCATTTATATTTTTATTTTTATTTTATGAACATTTAAACATATGATCATTCTAAATCTATGTTAGAAGAAGAAGTCTCTTCTATCAAATATAAGTCTGACTATGAGAAATATTGAGCAAATTCCACCTTTGTTAGTGGTTTATGGTACAATACTAAATAGTGTCTATTTACCACCAATTTTCTCCTTAAATCGTCAATAGGAGAAATTCAAACATCTCCATTCTTGAACACTTATTTAATTTGGTATGGTCCTAGTCATCGATTTTGTAGCTTGTTAAGAAAATTAGCATAGGGAGAATCAAATAGCAATGCCAAATAACCTGGTTTGTATTTGTAGCTTGTTAAGAAAATTAGCATAGGGAGAATCAAGTGCCCACGGGCGTTTACCAAGTGCCCACAGGCATTTAACAAGTGCCCGCGGGCGTTTACCTATAGCCACAGACTCAGACCGGCGTCTGTAATCCAGATCCAGAAGCACACGGGCATTCGGTGAGTGCACCAGGGTGCCTTTCGCAGCCTATTCTGACAACAACATTACTTCCAGGTGTCGCTTGGTCTAGCTGCGTTAATAGAGAACAGGTATAAATTAGTTTAAAGCAAGTAGCCGTATTTTATGTATTAATCATTATTGATTTCCTGCATTCCATTTTTATAGGGTTTTAGATTGTTTCGAGGGCTCACGCGGTGAGCCCTCTCATTAATTTCTAACTCCTTGATAGTGTTAATGTGTGTAGGTTTTTGATAACAGATCCAGTTTATTGATGGCAGCTGATTAAGCTGGAGTGGTCCAAGCAAGGGATACGACAAAGCCCACTCACTCTGTTGGGATTGAAGATACGTTCTTCGGAAGCGCCACCATTCGTTCCAGCTAGGGTTTCGGAGAACCCTAGCATAATTTGTAACTGTGTATCACAAATAAAGGGTTACAGGCCCAGTTGTATTCAAAAATAAGTTTTTAAACTCCACCGATTAATAGAAATCGTTTGTTTTTGTGCAACTATTCTGTACTCTGTCATTGTGATTTTATTTCTGTTTGGCATGTATTTTTAATCTACAAATGGCGATCACCGTGATCGCCATTTGTAGATTAAAAATACATGCCAAACAAAATAAAATCACAATGACAGAGTACAGAATAGTTGCACAAAAACAAATGATTTCTATTAATCGGTGGAGTTTAAAAACTCCTTTTGAATACAATCGGGCCTCGTAACCCTTTATTTGTGATACACGATTACAAATTATGCTAGGGTTCTCCGAAACCCTAGCTGGCATGAATGGTGGCGCTTCCGAAGAACGTATCTTCAATCCCAACAGAGTGAGTGGGCTTTGTCGTATCCCTTGCTTGGACCACTCCAGCTTAATCAGCTGCCATCAATAAACTGGATCTGTTATCAAAAACCTACACACATTAACACTATCAAGGAGTTAGAAATTAATGAGAGGGCTCCACTGTGTGAGCCCTCAGAAACAATCTAAAACCCTATAAAAATGGAATGCAGAAAATCAATAACAGATTAATACATAAAATATGGCTACTTGCTTTAAACTAATTTATACCTGTTCTCTATTAACGTAGCTAGACCAGGCGACACCTGGAAGTAATGTTGTCAGAATAGGCTGCGAAAGGCGCCCTGGTGCACTCGCCGAACGCCCACGTGCTTCTGGATCTGGATTACAGACACCGGTCTGAGTCTGTGGCTGTAGGTAAACGCCCGCGAGCACTTGTTAAACGCCCGTGGGCACTTGGTAAATGCCCGTGGGAACTTGGTGAAGGGGTAAACGCCCGCGGGCACTTGCGACAAGAATGGGAGATTCTGTAGAATGCTGCAGAAGGAATGGCGGCGAAAGCGACGATGGAAGCGATGATGGATGCGGTAAAAGGGTAGCAGAAGAGAGGAGATAGCAGTAGAAGAATTAGAATCAGAGATAGAAGTAGCAAAATACATAGGAGAAGAAGATAGGGTTTGAGCCATCAAAGTGACTCAATTTATAATCTACCCTTTTGGCTCAATTTCACCTTTTTCGCCACTTTTCATCCCCAAATTTATTTAAATTAATATTTATATATATATATATATATATATATATATATATATATATTTTAATATTTTAATATATATATTTAAATAATAGTTTAAGTGATTTAATCTGAGCCGTCCGTCCTTCATTTAATCTCATCCGTCCATCCATCTTAATCCATTTCACAACCAAGATTCGAGCTTGAGAGAAATGCGTCTGAGGGAGTGGAATGAAGTGAAGTGAAGTGAAAGGTTGTGTGGGAGAGTGAAGCACGCGGGAGCTATGGCGGAGATGGGAGCGGACGTGCCAGTGCAGCCAGCTGAGGTATTTTTTTATTTAAGCAAGTACTTTTATTTGTTTTTTTTTTTTTTTTGCAATTTTTTTTTGGAAAAAAAAAATTGTAACCAATTTTTGTTTTGTTGTTTTGCAGCTTAGGGTGTTAGAGGCATGACACCGATTCTCCCCTATAATTTTGGGGATGAGGAGGTCATTGTCCCAGGAGGACTGGGAGACATTGGAAGCAGTAGGGCTAGCGGAGGCAGCCCGGTTGAAGGTAGTTCGGGCAGATGAGGGGTACCTCTCGGCTTTGGCCGAGAAGTGAGATCCAGATCGGGGGACGTTCCGGCTCCCGATCGGAGAGATGACGGTGACGCTTGAGGATGTATACCGCATCCTCAAGGTGCCCGTGGAGGGGGCGCGAGTGGATGTTGGACGAGATAGGGCCATGGAGATGGCCAAGTTGTTTGGGGATGACTGGAGGGAGATCCGGACGGAGAGCGGGGGGATTCCTTTCTTGGTCATGTATACGGCCAAGGAGTTGGTAGCGGTGGAGGCTCTGATGATGTTCGTATTGGCCAACATTGTGGCCCCGAACAGCACGGGTGCAGGTTTCCATGGAACCTGATGGGTGTAGTGAGCGAGATGCTCACTAATAGGGTAGTGTATGCTTGGGCACCCACTTTATTGGCACAGGTGTATCGGGAGTTGTATGAGGTTCGGAGACGGGGCCGGAAGGGCCTAGGATGCAGTTTGGTTCTCCAGTGTTGGGGCTGGGAGAACTTCAGAGTGGCCCGACCGGAGGGGTTTCCATGTGCTTACTGGGACATGAGCCAGGCTTATGGTAGGATATGGCCAGTGGCGGAGGAGAGACAGCCGAGCCGCCCCGTGAGATCGGGGCAATGGTATAGGAGTTTATGGGCAGACTTGACAGATGCCCAAGTCATTTGGAGGCCCTGGCGGGAGGCGAGGTGGATCGGTGATGGAGAGCATCTGAGACGGGTGCGATAGGCTAGATGGGTAGTGGGTCGGGGCCACATTGAGGCGGAGTACATACAGATGTCTCGAGTGCTCCGCCAGGTCGGATTGAGACAGGATGTCCCCGGTGAGCCAGTGCGCTACCGGAGGCACAGATCAGAGGGGGATTTGCCGTGTGCCGAGCCATGGAGGGAGGCGATAGAGGACGATGAGGACATGGAGATCCTCGACGTGGACGATGTCGGGGTAACAGCTGAGTATGCAGCATGGATGGCCGCAGAGCCGAGGTGGGAGCCACCATTGGTGGCTGTTGGAGCTGGAGAGGACGAGGGAACCGCAGAGGTTCCCAAGCGCAGGGAGGGTCCCCGCCTTCGATCTGACAGTCGAAGGCGAAAGGGGAAGATGGTACGGCAGGCACCGGGGAGCGAAGATGACGAGGAGGATGATGGCGAGGGCCTAGGAGAGGCCGCGGGAGAGACTAGGGAGGTACCCCCTAGCGGGCACGAGGATGATGCGGCGCGGTACAGCGACGAGATAGCGGAGCGCGATGCTATGCTAGCTGTCCGGGATGAGAGGATAGCTCGGTTGGAGCAACGAGGTTGCGGAGCGGGATGCCACGATAGGCTGTTCGGGGAGGAGAGGATGGCCCGGATGCAGGCGGACTTGGATGGAGCGACTAGGGTGCCCCGGGATGACGGGGTGACGAGACTCCGAGCGAGCTAGCGGAGCGGGAGCGACGACACGGGATAGACATATCTAGACTTAGGTCTAGGACTCGTTATATTGAGGCTCTGGAGGACACATTGTTTAGGCATCACATTGTGTTGCATGATCCTCCATCCTCCTCTGTCTCTAGGCGTAGTGAGTCTAGGCACACCACTAGGTCTAGGGATCCTCTTTTGATGGTTAGCTTAGTGCTTAGATGCACTCTTTATGAGCCTTGGTGCTCTATTGTATATTGTAGCCTTTTGGCATTCACTGTACGTTTTGATCTTTATACAATATATATATACATGGCTTTTATTTTTTAGTGTTTTACTTTCTTTTGTGTGAATGCCTATGTTTTTGTGATGCATGTTTTTATATGTTTTAATGCATATGTGATGGAATGGAATGCAAAGTTATAGATGATTAATGCGAGACTAAGTAAATGAAATATGCACTAAGAAGCACTCATACTTTTAGATAGTTAGATTTAGCCAACTTTTATCATAATTGTTTAATCAGGGGCACCGAACTTGGTGGCTTGTGAATGGATGACGTATGGAATGACATGAATATGGAAGAAGATATGGAGGTTGATATGGAAGAAAATATGGAGGAAGACTGTTTTACAAAGACTCAAACATGCTAGTGGTATCAAACAAACTTACTAATATTGCCTAATTCAACTAGGACCAAATGTGTGTGCATGTGAGTTCATTAACCAAATCAGAAGCATGGTAGTGACTCTAGGCAATCAAAAACCTGTGTGTGTGCAAGTGTGTTCATTAACCTCATCTTGCACAAATTAGGTAACCCTGTTATGGAGAAGACCCCAAAGCTAGTTTGTCCGTATGAGCATTCAGAGGTCTCTCTTTGAGGAGAGACATGTCGCCACGCAAATGAGTATACTCCACTGCCAGTCAAGCGTCTATAGCCCCGGTGAAGGTTAACTCCATAGTCCATGTTGTTTTTGACCTTTGTAAGCCTTGGGGATGACTACCTATCCGTCTGACTGGACAAGTAGTACGATCCTTACAACTTATTTGGGATCGGTGGTGTGTGAAAAATGTTCATTTCCTTAGAGCTTTGGGGAATCGGATTCTCAACCGAAGTATGATGAGAATTTTACCCTATCCTTACTACTCTGTTTATATTTATATTTTGTAATTGCTTGTGATAGTGGTAAGAACCACTATTTTATGGACTATGTTTGCATGATAGGACAAACGAGGATTACCCTTTTCACTTCAAGGCACAACCCAAGGATGGTGTTATCTCTCTTTGACACAAGATGTTTTTAAGATGTGAAAATGTGATAGGTTCAAGACCGCTTTTGAAATCATTTCCCAATACTCAAGATTTTATTTAGTGTAATTTGTGATATGGCCCTAGAGAACTTTGACATGCATTTCGAAGTTTGCTTAAAACACTAGAAATGGTTGAGTGACTGAAAACATTTTGGCAATGTAAATATGTGCAAATGGAAAATGGATGTACGAATGACAATTCGGTTTGATGGATTTTATGAAGGTGCCCATGATTAAGGCAACATGACTTTTGCTTGACCAAATTTTATATCCAAAAGATAGAATGGTCTCTAACATGATATGCAACTATGGCTGAAAATGAAATGTTATGGTTTTCAATGAGATGTATGCACATGAAATGCAATGTTTTTGAATGAGATGTATGCAACTAACAATGAAATGCAAATTCTTTTTATTTTATTTGTTTTTTTTTTTTTTTTACAAGCCATGTATATATGTACATATAAAATTCAAACTATGCGTAGAATGCCCTCAAGTGTATAACATTAAGTGGTTCGGGTTCTTCCTCTCCCTCTAAAGCTGGCAAGTCTATAAGTTCCATTTCCCACTCTTTCGGTGACCATATATGGACCTAACCAATTAGCCGCGAATTTATCTCGAAGATGCGGCAATGCATTGGTGTTTTGTTGATTCTCTTTAAGGACAAGATCCCCTACTTGAAATTCTCTTAGATGAACTTTGGCATTGTAAGCACGTTTCAATCGGTCTTGATAAACTCGCAAATGCTCTAAAGCATTGATTCGTTTTTCATCTATGAGTGTGAGTTGATCAAGACGTGCTTGTCTAGTCGTATCATCATCGATAAATTCCTGCAAAGAAAATCCGCTAGAAGATGAAGGGAATGTGGAGGTGAAGGAGGAATGAGTTGGCGGAAGCCTTAACAATTCCTGGAAAGGATGAACTCTCAAAATAGATGGAGGGATGAAATCCGATCCATGTAATCGGCTTGGGTTGATCGGGCCACCTCAAACCTTAAAATAAATTTCGGCTTATCCGGATCATATGGATTATGGAGCGGGGTGAATAAGTCTTCAAAATTCATTGTCGACTTATGGAAGAAAGGATGGGCGGAATGGAAGGGAAAACCGGTGAAGACCTCGGAAGACCTGAAGTGCAAAACAACATAGTTTTTCAGTTTTTTTTTTTTTTTTTTGTATTTTGAGTTTTTTTTTTTTTTTTTTTTGTAGTGGTGAAAACCACTATTACACACATACATAAAGCAATAAAGTATTTTTTATATATTTTGATTTTTTTTTTTTTTTGGAATTTTCTAATTTTTTTTTTTTTTGGTAGTGGTGAAAACCACTATTTTAGTATATACATATAATACAGGTTTGGATTATGGCTTATGGATGTGGCGGGGGGGGTGGTTCACCTCGTTCTTGTGGAAGAAGCAAGCGAAAGATGGCCTCTTGGAGAGGGAACAATTGGAGATAAAACTCGTCTTGTTTAGTGAGGGGAACAATGGGCACCGACTCTTCTTCAGATTCATCACCATTTGACATGACGTCAAATTCTTCATAGACTTCATCTTCGGATTCGTCGGGGTGGAGGATTTCTTCTTACGAATTAAGATTAATGCTTTGAAAAGCTCGCTCAAAAGAAGAAAGGGATGGAAGTGGTTGGTAGCCCAGACCAAAACGCTCGGTGGGTCTATGATATGGCATATCGATGCGTTCGGTTACCCCTTGCTCGTATCGACCTAGGCCAAATTGCTGCCAATTATGTCTGTGGAAATAGCGAGAGGGAAAACCCTCCATCCTTTCGATATTGGCGAGGGACTGGATGCTTGGGTTCTAGTATGGTGGTAGGACTAGAAGATGACTCTATTCCCCCATATACAAAATTAATGGAATTTGGCATAGAACCCATGTTATAAACCGATCCAATGGATAAATGTTGGTCATGTGGACGACCAAAATCTTTAGCTGTTTGCACATTGAACGGTGTGATGTGGACATCTTGGATGGCATACTCACCAATACCTGCATCGGTGAGATGGACCTTGACTTGGGAGGGAGATGGACTTGATGATGGAATAGAAGAATGTGGGATAGAAGAATTGGAAGGATTTGGTTGGGTTGATGCTTCACTAACTTGTGAAACATCGGCTGGTGATGGTTGGGAAGATGGAGGAATAATAGGTGATGTTGAAGAAGGTGTAGAAGAAGGGGGTAATGACGTGGAAAGAGATGATTGGTCATGGCCACATGTGCATGTGGTCAGTGATGAAGAAGAAGGAAGATTAGTTGATGAAGAAAGTGGTGAATGAGATGGAATAGCGGAAGAGGAAGATGGTTGCGATATGATGGGTGGCTCCTCGGGAATGGGAGCTTTAGAAGAAGATGGTATAGAAGAAATAGATGGGGTCAAGAAAAGATGAGTGGATGGCAACACAATCTCATAAGGATTTGAGACATAGTTGCAATGTTTGAAGGGTTCCGTGTCAGCGGGTACACAATGAACCTGTCCCTCATATACATACTTCGAGACATTGATGCGGTATAGAAGGGACACATCTCATCTCCCTAAGCCAAGGCCGTCCAAGCAATACATTGTATGCCATGGTCCCTTCCAAGATGTGAAACAAGGTATGCAAAGTTCGGGCCCCTACCTCAATGGGCAAGATAAGCGTGCCAACCGTGGAAGATAAAGCATCATTGAATGCTTTAAGAGTAAAAGTCGACTTTGTGATAAGGGATGGCGACGACTTTAGATGACTCAACGCCGATGTTGTAATGATATTGATTGAGGAACCGGTGTCAATTAAGACTCTCTTGAATGGCTTGTTATCGATCTTGGCCATGATATGTAGTGGAGGATCTATACTTTCTGTTGACATAGGTTTGATTTCAAAATCATAGAAAGTGATGGAGGGCTCCATGCATGTTTGAATACTCCCCACAAAGTTGTTGAAGGCATTAGTATCTTGAGTTTGAAGCTCGATTGACTTTAATATTTCCATTAATGCCTCTCTATGCGGGGGAGATTGTTGAATGAGGTCATAGATCGATAACTTGGCTGAAGCCATTTTTAAACTGGTAGTTAACCGGCTACTCAATGACATGATGGGTCGTTGGCGTTGAGTAGAATGATTTAGCGGTTGTTGAGAAGTACTAGCACGTCGTTGGGTCACATTGTTACGAGGTGGAGTGGGGGTTTGTACAGGTGGTTGTGGTTCGGCCTGATTTGGTTGGTTCGCCCTTTGACCCCGGGTTACTACGTTAATAGTACCCACAAAACCTTGGTATTGTTGTACATGGTTGACTTGATTAGGAGGAGTTACCTGAGTTACTCCCCATGAAGTTGTTGGAGCTTCCTCCCGATGTGGAAGGGGTGTTTGAAATATACCAAGATTTTGATTTTGTTGGGCTAAGGGGCTATCCAATTTAATGGCTCCAATCTCAATAAGATCTTGGATCACATGTTTGAAAGTTGTACAATTATTGATATCGTGCCCATTTTGCCTATGATAAGGACAAAATAGGTACTCCTTGTAATACTTCCCCCTTCTAGATGGGTCTAAAGGTTTAAACTCAGGTAACGTTAATTGATTTGTGCTATATAACTTGTTGAATATGACCGCATATGGTTCATCTAAAGGTGTGAATTGTCGCTTGGGACGATTGTTTTGCCAAGGTCGAGTTTCCATGGTTGGCCCAGTATTGGGAGTTGGTTGAGCTGGTTGAGGACGGGCGGGTACCGCATGATAAGCAATTGGTTGCGGTTGACTTTGCATTACTTGTTGTTGTTGAGCCATTACGGGCTGACTCGCCACCACTTGATTAACTTGGTTAACATTTGAGGTTGTACTAGCTTTGTGTTTGTTTGTTTTGGCCATAATTATTATTTCGTTGTTGGCCCTTTTGTTGCCATTCTTTTCTACGGGGTTTTAAAACACCCTCTTGGACTTTAATGTCTTCTATGATACTTGCTTGGGCCAAAGCCTCTTCAAAAGTCCTGTATTGTTGTAATTGGAGTAACCAAGAGATAGGTTTTAGACAACTGTGGGTGAACATTTTGGTTAACTCCTCCATTGGTAGGGAGAATGGCGGTTTATTAATGATAGCCCTCCAACGGTTTCCAAAGTCATAAACAGTCTCATCGTCATGTTGCTTGAGCTTGTATAAGTCGGACAATGAAACTCTCTTTTGTACATTAGAGAATCGTTCTAAAAACAGATTAATCAATTGCTCGTAAGCATAAATGCTATGGTGAGCTAAATGATTATACCATTGTACAACATCTCCTCCTAATGTATGAGGAAAAGTTCTGAGCATAAGAGCATCATTATTTTGGATTCTAAAGCAAGCATGCATGAATGAGCTCACATGTTCATGAGGATCCTCAGTTCCTCGAAATTTGTCAAACTTCGGTAATGTGAAATCAGTCGGATATGGTGGTGAAGGTACCGAAGGATGAATTGGTTGATTGATCAATGACCTTAGCGTAGGTTTCTGACTAGATGAGCCAGGCGCGTTAAGCATAAGGTTGTCAATCTGCTGTTGCATAGCATGGAGTCGAGAATCTTCATGAAAATTCTGACTCGTTTGATGATTATGATGATGTAATGGAAGAGTGGAAAATTGATGAGATGGGATGAAATTGCCTGGATTAGGCGGTGTGGAATGGACAGGTTGTTGGTATGGATGATACCGAAAAGAAGGTGATTGGGGTAGATGATGAACTGGACTAGGTTGGGAGAAAGGTGGGGTAGGAATGGACACCACCGAAGATTGGGGTACCCAGGTGGGGCCTGAGCTAATAAAAGCTGGCTGGGTAGAAATTGGTTGGGGTGTAGGATTTACTACGACAGGTGGTTGAGCATTTTGTTGCTTGTTGTTGCAAAATCAATTTGTCGAGATACTCCTTAACCTTATTAATCTCTAACCCAAGGGAGGTGGGATGATTGGATGAAGGTGGAGGGCAGGCTGCCATGGTAGTCACAGGGGACTGCACAGCAGGAGCAATGAAGGTGGCTGAAGTAGGCGGTACACAGGAAGGAACGATGAGCTGTGCCCCGGGTAGGGTGAAACCATAAATGGTTTGGGAAGAAGCGGGTTGAAATTGGTTATGGCTAGAGGAGTTTCCACAAACTTCATAAAGAGAATTGGTGTACACCTGGGTACATGGGGGAGAAGGTGGTCGGGAAGACACTACATTTGTCTCCAAAGGAGGACAATTGAGCATCCGGGAAGATGTTGGAGATGAAGCCGGCTGAACAGATACCACATTAGCCTCAAAAAAAGGGTTAGTGTAGACCTGAGTGAAACCGGCGGGTATGGTTGATGCAATATCCTCGTTGAAAAATAGAATCTTGCATAGGGGAATCTTGGATTGGCTCAAGGACATAACCGGTGCCATCTCTTAAGTGAGTTTGCACTTGGGCCATATCAATGTGGGTAATATGACGGGAATTGTCTTCCTCCATGGGCATGGCCATGTGATAGACGATAGAAGGACGTGAAAGACCACGAGGCGAACCTACCTGAAATTCACTAGGATAAGTGGCCATGTTGGTGGTGGGGATGTTTTGTGAATTTCCCATTTGATTATTTAGATTTAACATTTTAGATTGATTCCTTGTTAAGACCATGAAGCAATAAATCTAAACAAATTCAAAAAAAGAAGAATGCAAAACTAGAATGATAAATTTACACTACAAAAATTATCGGAAAACGAGTCACAACCTAGGTTTCAACCAATGTGTCTTACCTGCGGTTAATTAATTATTTTCTGATCTTAATCTGTAGTAAATTTTAAGTGTCCGGTTTATGAGTTTTGCATGTGATCTAATCTTGAATTATTCACAAAAAAAGGTAAAAACTATGGCTAGGAAAGGACAACGAGATTCTTCCTGGTGATGAAATCCAACAAGTTTGCTCAGGGGTGACCTATGGTGTCTGAGGCAGAAGTTTAATGGATGGAGATGAATTCCACCATCACTAAACTTCAAGCAATGCCTAGTGATGAAATCCAGATATTACTATTTTAAATGCAATATGAAAATGCAATGAATTTTTTTTTTTTAAATGTTTTAGTTATCTAATGTGTACATACAAGGCTATAAATCAAAAGTTCTAATGATCTAAGCAAGAGGCTACGAAAACATGTCATTTCCTCCGAAGAAGTGGAGTACACCGTTTAAAACCCCACGCCTACCAATGATATCGAGATATCAAAGGAGCAACCGGAAGGTTCGTCCACTTCTCTGCACTGGAATCACCCAATGGCAGGAGTACTATTGACATCCAATCAATAGTCCTACTTAGATAATTAAAACAAATAATTCGTAGCTATTCTAATATGCAGCTAGGTATGCAAAATTTTTTTTTTTTTAATGCAAGCAACAATCAATAATGCAATGCAAAGAAAAATGTAATTAAAAATAAGCTGTTCTTTTCCAGATTACTTAGTTTTTGTTCATTTTAAAGTAATGATCCGAAAAAGAAACAAAATATGGCGAAAAAACCAAAAACGTAAAAAGTACGACACTTACTTGGAAGCCTACGCTTTTTGTAAAGCGACTTCAAACGCCCACGGGAGTACGCACGAGTGAAACGCACCTCTGCGTTTCGTATTGGACTTCCGAGACGCCCCTCTGCGTCTGCTGCGTTTTTGCAAGCTCGGAAACCCTAGTTCGCTGGAGCAACGAATTTCACGATTTTGGAACTCGCAAAATGAAACGAGAAAACAAGAACAGATTAGTAAAGCAAGTATTTAAAAATATGAAACCCTAGGGGGTCCCACAGTGATCGCCATTTGTAGATTAAAAATACCACGCCAAACAGAAATAAAATCACAATGACAGAGTACAGAATAGTTGCACAAAACAAACGATTTCTATTAATCGATGGAGTTTAAAAACTCCTTTTTGAATACAAGCTGGGCTCGTAACCCTTTATTTGTGATACACGATTACAAATTATGCTAGGGTTCTCTGAAACCCTAGGCGGCACAAATGGTGGCGCTTCCGAAGAACGTATCTTCAATCCCAACAGAGTGAGTGGGCTTTGTCGTATCCCTTGCTTGGACCACTCCAGCTTAATCAGTTGCCATCAATAAACTGGATCTGTTATCAAAAACCTGCACACATTAACACTATCAAGGAGTTAGAAATTAATGAGAGGGCTCCACTGCGTGAGCCCTCAGAAACAATCTAAAACCCTATAAAAATGGAATGCAGGAAATCAATAACAGATTAATACATAAAATACGGTTACTTGCTTTAAACTAATTTATACTTGTTCTCTGTTAACGTAGCTAGACCAGGCGACACCTGGAAGTAATGTTGTTGTCAGAATAGGCTACGGAAGGCGCCCTGGTGCACTCGCCGAACGCCCGCGTGCTTCTGGATCTGGATTACAGACGCCGGTCTGAGTCTGTGGCTGTAGGTAAACGCCCGTGGGCACTTGTTAAACGCCCGTGGGCACTTGGTAAACGCCCGTGGGCACTTGGTGAAGGGGTAAACGCCCGTGGGCACTTGCGACAGGAATGGGAGATTCTGCAGAATGCTGCAGAAGGAATGGCGGCGAAAGCGGCGACGGAAGCGGCGATGGATGCGGCGAAAGGGTAGCAGAAGAGAGGAGATAGCGGTAGAAGAATTAGAATCAGAGATAGAAGTAGCAAAAGACATAGGAGAAGAAGATAGGGTTTGAGCCATCAAAGTGACTCAATTTATAATCCACTCTTAGGGCACACTTTAGGGTTTTAACGACACTTTGAACGTGTGGCTAAGATTAAAGTGGATCCAAGGGTAGAGAATAAATCTTGGTTGTGGAATGGATTAAGATGGATGGACGGATGAGATTAAATGAAGGATGGACGGCTCAGATTAAATCACTTAAACTATTATTTAAATATATATATTAAAATATTAAAATATTTAATATATATATATAAATATTAATTTAAATAAATTTGGGGATGAAAAATGGCGGGAAAGGTGAAATTGGGCCAAATAATGGCGGGAAAGTGTGGATTTGGGCCAAATAATGGCGGGAAGGTGGATGACCGACACGTGGCTGACAGGAAGGTATAGATGACTTGCAAGTGGCTGGATTTTGGTGTCTAAAATATTATTTACCATTTTTATATACATAAGTATGACAAGCAATTAATCCTAATTTATGTAATATTAATGCTAATAATAGTAAGGTAAAAAAATGCATACCTTATTGTCTAAAATAATTTTGTGCATCTTTTGGATTTCTCGTTGAATATTTACTTGGGATGTTTGAGATCTGAAAATTACATAGATGCAATAATTAGAATCTTAAAAATGCTAGAAAATTTTGCAAGGAAAACAAACTAGAAGTTGATTTTCTTGTAAGCCTTAATTCAATAGTGTATCAAAGAGGTTTTCACTATTGAATTATTCATTTATATTTTTATTTTTATTTTTATTTTATGAACATTTAAACATATGATCATTCTAAATCTATGTTAGAAGAAGAAGTCTCTTCTATCAAATATAAGTCTGACTATGAGAAATATTGAGCAAATTCCACCTTTGTTAGTGGTTTATGGTACAATACTAAATAGTGTCTATTTACCACCAATTTTCTCCTTAAATTGTCAATAGGAGAAAGTCAAACATCTCCATTCTTGAACACTTATTTAATTTGGTATGGTCCTAGTCATCGATTTTGTAGCTTGTTAAGAAAATTAGCATAGGGAGAATCAAATAGCAATGCCAAATAACCTGGTTTGTATTTGTTGCTCCTAATATGATTGTCATGCCACATTTTCCATTGTTGTTAAATGATCTTCATTATAGAATTTTCTCTTCTTGTACCTATGACAACTCAATGCCTACTTCCAAATATGTACGAAGTGCTAGCAATTCAAATTCTATTAAAAAAAGAGGTTTCTTACCATAGACCAATTCCAATGCTTTCAATTATAGAATTTTCTCTTTTTGTGCCTACAATAACTCAATGCCTACTTCCAATGATGTATGAAGTGTTAGTAATTCAAATTCAATTGAAAAAAGAGGTTTCTTACCATAGACTAATTCATAAGGTGTGGATCCAGTGGTGGATTTCCATGTAGTATTGTTTACCCAAATGGCCTCTGGTAACCTATTCATCTAATCTTTTATATGAGAAGCCATTGTTTTTGTTAGAATATTTCCTATTTCTCTATTTGTGACTTCTACGTAACCATTTACTTGAGGGTGGTAGGATTATGACTTCTCATTTTTTATTTCATATAATTAAATAAATACTTCTATAACCTTGGATGAAAATTGGGGTCCATGATCTGTAACAACAAAGCATGGAGCACTAAATCTTTGAAAATTTTGGATATATAGGAAATCAGATACCTTTTCTTCTTGAGCATGTTTTAAAGCACGTACTTCGACCCACTTTGATACATAATCAGTGCACACCAAAATATGTTGCTTTCCTTGAGAATGTGGGTTAATGGGTCTAATAAAATCCAACCCCCATATTTCAAATGGTTCTAAAACCATTTGCTATGGTAGAGATATTTTGTTTGTTGTAGTTGGCTTACCCATTCATTGACATGAATCACAATGTCGTACGTATTTTTTTACATCCTAATGAAATGATGACTAATAATAGCCTATAGCCAAGACTTTTTGAATGGTGTATTTTACTGAATTATATCCTCCTATCAGCTCATCATGACGTGCACAAATAATATCATACACCTCATCTTGTTGAATATATCGATGTAAAATATAATTAGATCCACATTTAAATTATAGACCATTAATCCACTTGAATGATGAACTTTGTTTAACTAATCATTGTTTTTCTCTAAGAGTGAAATGAGAGAACCTTTCCTATTACTAAATAGTTGGAAATATTAGCAAACCATGATGATTATATTGAGATTACAAATAATATTTCATCATAAAAGAATCCTCTATTGGTTTGTCCTCACCTATTATGTTCAGTCTTGACAATAATTCAGCTACTATGTTAGCTTTGCTAGGTTTATCAACTATGGTGATGTCAAAATCTTGTAGTAGTAGTAACCATCATATTATTCACCCACTAACCAATGGTTTTTTAATAAGGTATTTAATTGCAATGTGATCAGTATGAACAAACACTTGATAGCTAGTAAGAATTTGTTTTAGTAGTAGTGTAATTTTTCTTGGCTCATATCAGGTTTTTACTAAAGTAATAGATGGCGTAATGTTCTCCATTTTCTACTTGGTCCAGAGTTGCCCTAATTAGATGCATCAATTTTGATTTGAAATTGAAGTTTCCAATTTAGATCTCATAACACAAGTGGAGTAGTCAATTTTTCTTTTGATGTGTCAAATGCAATTTGACACTTCTTCGTCCAATTAAATTCAAAATCTTTAGTCAACATGGTAAACATGGGACTTGCAATTATATAAATTTTCTTGATAAAACAATGATAGAAATCAAATTGACCCACATTTGTTTGAGTTTGAGGTGTAAGCAAATTTTTGGTAGTCTTTATATTTTTAGGATCAACTTGTATTCCTTTAGACAAGATATGATATTCAAGAACAATGCCTTCATCCATCATCATAAAATATTTCTTAGGGTTTAGGGCCAAATTTTAAGTTTCATAGCAGGTTAGTATTGAAATGGGTGACAAATATGTAGGCTCTTGTTCTTCATCATTCCATAGTAATCGATGAACAATAATTGGTTCATATTCAAGACTTGAATCATACAATTTATTTATCAAAACATACTCATCTTCAAAAATAGCCCTTTCAGATGGATCCAATTCTTCTACATGATCCTTTACAACTATGGTAGCTAACGTTGAAATGTTTTCTTAATTTTCCTCATCTGATTCAAGAAACCATAAGTTACCAAAAAATTGATTGAAGGTTTTGCATAAGGATATAAAGGGATTTTATTTGAGTTGATTTCATTAGAAATGGTCATATATCCAACCTACAATCAATAAAAGTGGTTTTCATAGCAACCCAAGGCCTTCCTAAAATTATGTAACCATTCACAGTAGTTCAGGGTTGTAATACCTAAAAATCGACAAGATATTCCTATGATGAAATTATTACAAGAATATTTTCTATTATTTTTTATGGTTTACCAACCGACCTGTCAATCATTTCTAATACTTTGGATATGGGATTTAGGTTGTTTAATTATAACTTATGTATTTTACCCTTCATCATAACATTAATAATTTCCCCTAGGTCAATCAAAACATTGGATATCTAAAGTGATCCTATGGTTACTTTGACTATTGGGCTTCCTAGATCTCCATACTTTAGTGGAATAAGTTTCCATACAAGGAAGTTTGCTAATTTTTTGTCTACTTGTATGGTTTTTGGATATGTTTTCTTCTTTCTTCCTTGTTTCTAAATATACATTTCCTAAATAGTCCTGTTAATCATAAGTACATATTTAATTTCCTATAGTAAAGGGATTGTAATATTTAAATATTTTAATTTATTTATCAAATATGATTTTGAAGATGTTTTTGTTATCTCAAATCACTCAAGATATGGTAATTTTTTTGATAAATTATCTTTTTCTTTTTATTTTTTTCTTGTTATTGTCATTGTTGTTTTAGTGTAGGTGGGTCTTCTTGTTTATTCTCATTGGCTCCCATATCTATAATGATAAGTGAAGTAGGTTCAAGAAGTGTTCTTTCTAAATATAATTGAATGTTGTCACAGTCAATGATATTTAGTATGCTTATGTTTTTTGATTCAACTATATAGATAGGGGTTGCATGTCTAGTATTATTGGGGTTTACCATAAGTTGAGTCAAAAGTAGAGGTTGTTTTACTTGTGGTTGTTGTTGTCATTCCTGAGGAAAATTTTGGGCAAGACTAGGCAAAAAACCTGTTAGAGTATATTACACTTGGGCACATAACTAGAGTAGAAATTCACTTTAGAGTAAGGTTTGAGTAGTTACTTCAAGCAAGTAATAAATGCACAAGTTTTAGAATGTGCAATGTGTAAATGTGCATGTAATCCACATGTACATGAGTCATATGATAGGTAGATGAATAGTCATGAGTAGAGTAAAGTCCAAGGCACATATGTTCCTATATATAGACCTTTAATGTATAGAGTGATTGAGACAATGTTACTATAGAGAGTGATATTATAGTAGTTAGTAGGTACAATGTAGTTCTGTTGAGTGGTATTTTCACCCAATTGTGAAAGAACACTCTTCCTTAGGATTTGGGTTCCAAATCCCCTCTTGCAAAGAAGTCAAACAAACGACTTCTCCAAGGTCTCCGCTATACTAGAATTTGCATATGTGTATTAGTAATCTCAAATAAAGATATTCAATTTAAATGCTTGGAACACCTTAGTGGTTGCAAGTAATTGTAAACAAGGGGCAATGTTGATTTATTTTACCATGAAACTTTAGTGATTGTTCATTGAACAAAAATAAAGCAAATGTGAGTTGGCCCTCATATGACCTTCAATGTGATGCTCAAATTACCCCTCTTTCGTAAAATCAGAATTTTTATGAAGAGAGGGCAATTTTAGGCTCCAAAACTGAAAATTTGTGAAATGCCATAAAACATAACTCCTTCGATGAAATTAGAATTTTCATGAAGGGAATGTCATCATAGGATCATGAATGAAACATGAAATTGAAAAATGAAATTCGGTCCAAAAATGGAAATTTTCTATTTTCGGATTTTAAAAATCTGCAGTAAACAACAACTTCGATGAAATTTTAAAAAATACTAAACAACTCCGAAAATGAAATTTCAAAGTGCATATTGGAAGTCTGAAGTATAACCTACGCAATGGTGAAATTATTTTTGGATTTTGAAATTTTTTAAATGTTTATTTTAATACCTGAAAATTAAAAAAAAGTTAAAATTTTTGGAAAAATAAAATGCAGAAAAATGAAAATGAAAATGCAGAAAACTGAAAATAAAATGCATTCAGTATGATGCTATCCTATTTTGACAAAACCGAAGATGTGAGGTTTTCATGCATGCAACCTAACCTATTGGACTTGCAAAACAAGCACAATCCGGATAAGCTAGGTGCTGGCTCCTAGGGTTTTAAATGAGGTTTTCAGATTTAAATGTTCGCATGAAGCAACCAAGAAAACTTGCATAAACTCCATTTACAAGCCTAAAATCTGAAAAGGGGAAAAATAGACATTTAATCTTGCATGCAGAAAATGGCTCCTCCTTTCTTGTCCATAAGATGCAACTTTCTGAAATTTTCTGTATTAAAAATTTGTCATTTTACAATAACAAAAAATTTTGGTTTTCCCAAACCAGTCCATGGAAGAAAAATAGCCCAAACAGGTCCAGAATGGTCCTCTTGCCTTCAAATATGCAACTCTGCTTGCAACAGTTTCCAACCCCTGAAAACATCCTTACCTGACGTATTTAAAACTTTTAGGAAGCTTTTCGTTTCATTTTCCAATGGTTGTTCGTTTCACCTTCCCTTGTGCATGCATGTGTTTTGGTTTCCTCTGTTTGGTTTTCTTCACTTTTCGTTTGATTTCAAAAAACATTTCCTTTTCTCCACATGGGCACGCATCCGCTTCCTTCCATGTGTAACGACCATCTTAAATGATTTCGAATCATTACAGATTCCTTATGTAACGTTTTATTTTATTCTTGACACCTTCATGAGCAACTAATGAAGGGGTATGAATCACCTCTTTCTTTGCATGTCTATGTGTCCTCTTTTGAGCCACAAAAATGCAACATGTCACGATATCACGACACTTTTGTTCCTCTGCCTGCCTGCCCTTTTTGAGCCATGAAAATGCAACATGTCGCGATATCGCAACACTTTTTTTTCTCTGCTTGCCTGCCCCTTTTTGAGTCGTGAAAGTGCAACATGTCACAATATCGTGACACTTTTGTTTCTCTGTCTACATGCCCCTTTTGAGTCATGAAAATCCAACATGTCACGATATCGCGACACTTTTGTTTCTCTTCCTACGTACCCTTTTTTAGTCGTGAAAATGCAACATGTCGCGATATCACGACACTTTTCTTTCTTTGGCCGTGAAAATGCAACATGTCGCGATATCGCGACACTTTTTCTCTTTTGGTCATGAAAATGCAACATGTCGCGATATCACGACACTTTTTCCCTTTTGGCCATGACAACGCAACATGTTGCGATATCGTGACACTTTTTCTCTTTTGGCCGTGACAATGCAACATTTCACGATATCGTGACACTTTTTCCTTTTTTGGCCGCGACAATGCAACATGTCGCGATATCGCAACACTTTTTCTCTTTTCATCGTGACAATGCAACATGTCGCGATATCGCAACACTTTTTCTCTTTTGCTCTCTCTCTTTGCTTTGGACTGCGAAAATACATGTCGCGATATCGTGACACTTTTTCTCTTTTGCTCTCTCTCTTTGCTTTGGACCGCAAAAATGCAACATGTCACAATATCGCGATACTTTTTCCTCCTTGCGGTGTTTTGCTTTTTCTTTGATCTTTAGCATATGGGCCACTTCGGTCTTCTTGGAAAACATGCAACAAAGGTGGGTCCCCAATTTTGGGGTACGTTGTGGAGCAGCCACAACAAATGGCGACTTTGCTGAGAAATGCTCGAGCATTTCGATGAGAACTCAACCTGAAAGCACACAGACTCAAATACAAGCGTCAAAAAATATCCCAAGAATAAAACTAGATGAGAAATACATGAAGCATTAGAATTATTAAGCATCAGCTCGGTGTGTGCAATGTGCTTCATTCCCTATCATTTGAAACTCGTTCAACTTTCCATTGTCAATTTCACTTATGATTCATATGCAAGGCTATGAATGATTTGTGCAGGATTTGATGTATGACAACTATGCTAGAGATATAACAACCTGCTTTGCAAAGGCTCAAACTTACTAGTATCATGAACAAACATATTAAAACTGTCAAACCCTCTTAGGACCAAATATGTGCATACTGAATTAATTTACTAGATCCCAAAGTTGGTTATGTGTCACTACCATCTTGAACTCATGTGCAAGTGTAAGTGAAATTAGAGATTTGGGGAATTGGATTCCCAACCTAAGCGAGATGGGAATTTAACCCTATCCTTGCTACTCTGATCTGGAGTTCATTACCTCATCTTGAACAAAATGATTTAACCTATTATGGATGAAATTGTCAAGCTAGCCTGCCCGTTTGAGCAGTCAGTGGTCTTGCTTTTAGACAAGACATGTTGCCACGCATGAGCATACTCCACTTCCAGACAGGCGTCTATAGCCTCGATGGAGATCAACCCCATAGTCCAGGCTTTGGCTTTGGCTTTCTTGAATTTTAGGGATGACTACCCATCCTTGCAAGGGACATGTAGTACGATCCTTTCAATCCAAGTGATGTTATGGAGGTGGAGTAGTAATGGCTTCCTTGAATCTTAGGGATGACTACCCATCCTTGCAAGGGACATGTAGTACGATCCTTTCAATCCAAGTGATGTTATGGAGGTGGAGTAGTAATGGCTTCCTTGAATCTTAGGGATGACTACCCATCCTTGCAAGGGACATGTAGTATGATCATTTCAATCCAAGTGATGTTATGGAGGCGGAGTAGTAATGGCTTCCTTGAATCTTGGGGATGACTACTCATCCTTGCAAGGGACATGCAGTACAATCCTTTCAATCCAAGTGATGTTATGGAGGTGGAGTAGTAGTGGCTTCCTTAAATCATAGGGATGACTACTCATCCTTATGAGGGACATGTAGTATGATCCTTTCAATCCAAGTGATGTTATGGAGGTGGAGTGGTGAGAACCACTGTTTCATTGACTATGTTTTGCATGATGGGACAGACAAGAAAAATTCTTTTTGCCTCACTTTTCTTCCAACTAAGGTTTCAACCATTTTTCCCAAGAGGTTCTTTATA
Organism: Wollemia nobilis; assembly: GCA_028583015.1. Classification (NCBI taxonomy): domain Eukaryota; kingdom Viridiplantae; phylum Streptophyta; class Pinopsida; order Araucariales; family Araucariaceae; genus Wollemia; species Wollemia nobilis. The sequence goes on from JAQPPZ010016895.1 coordinate 18,110,052, forward strand.
TGTGTAGAACGTGTCTAATTCAAGACAATGTGACATCAATTCCCAACCTTAGGATCTTTTTAATATATGTTATATAATAAACCTAAGAGGATTCGACACCTTTTCAATGATTGTATTTGAAATGTAGATGCAACTAAGATGAAATGTATATGCCATGTCGAATGTAACATGAGATATGGATGAATGCATTGCTCTTTTTGAAATGTGGATGTTTGTAAAACTGACAACTTCATGCATCACAAGTTCCAAACGATATTCTTTAATGTGTTTGCGATACTCGTGGAGCTTTTTGCAATATAATTTCGATGCTTCATATTCTCTTAGTCTTAATCAACGTTCATGAGGACACAAATTGACATCTCGCTTTTCTTCTTCTTCTTCTTCTTCTTCTTCTTCTTCTTCTTTTCAAAACAAACCAAAAATGTCCAAAGGACCAACACACAAAACTTAAAACCAAAACTGAAATGCAAACCCAACATCAAAAACCAAAAAAGTATATACAAATGTACAATATGGTACAAGATGATGCAAAGCTTGGACTATCACTTTCCCGGATCCCAAACATGATTAGAACATTTCAAAAGACATATGACACAATATGTATGCCAAATGTTGTAGGAATCCAACAACAATAAGATCAAACCAAGCAATGCAAAAAAAATCAACTTGCCTCGCTCACCCCACCAATTTGATTTAGTGTCATTAGTACTCTCATAGGTGAGATTCAAATCATCAAATTGATTAGACAATATTTGATCTTCAATTTCATCTCGTCTATTCTTTAAGGTATAAGTTTCATATTTCCATTCATGATTTAGAATTAGGCTTTCTTTATCCAAAATGAAACTTTGTAATCAAAAGCCTATTTCTAAAAATTTCAAAGCCAATTCATTTTCCATGTTCTTAGGCCAATCAAAATTGTGCAACAATTTACAAGCATCTAGGATATTTACTAAATGGAAATCATTAGAAGTTTTTATCCTAGATTCAAGAATTAATTGTTGATGAATTTGATTTAGCAATTTAAATGCATCAAGCTTCTTTTCATTCATTAAAGTAATGTTATCAAAGGTGTGGTTAGAAATTAATTCTTGTTCTTCATTCACCTTCAATGGCATTTCATCATAAATATAATTTGAATTATACAAATCTTCACCTAAATGTTGGATGTTTGGACACAAAGGTTTAGATTTTACCTTTTTCACATTTTCATTTACCAAAACTTGGTGAGGATTTGCAATTCCCTCTTTTACCTCATGGTCTTCATCATCCTGTAGCACTTGTTCTTTCTCCATGACTTGTTTATCAAAGGCACCAAACTTAGGTACCCAATTGAAAACATGTCCATCCCTTTCAAACCATAAGTCTTGTCTATCTAGGGGTGGATTAACTAACACATCTCCATGATCAATCACTTGGGTTGTTTTGGGTAACGTGAGATTTTCAATTGGATCATCAATGATATCAAACCCAAATGATTTAGGTTTTGTAATTTTCTCATTTTGAAATGGCATAGTCATTGTAGCACAAGTAAGTGGATCAAGATTTTCAATTTCTTTTCCTTCAAAGGAATTTAAAGTAAATGACTCTCTTTCTTGATTCATGGTTGTAGAATCCTTATCATGTTCCAAAATTTGATGAGATTCGAATTCCTCTTGGAAAACTTTCTCAAATTGTATAGGATTTATAGTGTCCTCATGTGAGGAAGCAATTGAGTTATCCTGCATATTAATTGACACAAGTTTGTTAGAAGATTTATATTGATAATATTCTTCCCATTTCTTCCACGAATCATAGTAATCATCTTCCAATTTCAAGTTGTGACATTCAAGTACTTCTTCATCTTCTGATTCATCAACATGTTTCTCATCCAATTCATCCTCACCTTCCTTAGATGGTTCAGTTATTTCCAAAAGTGGGTTATCTCTTGAATTCAAATTGGTAAGGCTATCATAATCCAAATTTGTAACCCATGATTCAATTTTATCACAATTTGGAAGGTGTGGATCCTCTTGTTCATCACTTTCGAGAGCATCATCCAAAGTGTCTTTCGAGAACAAGTGGTGAAATTCGATTATGTCTTCAACTTCATTTGTTGATTTTATTTCAGATTCATTTTTAGCCACTTGTGATGACTTAGGAGCTTCTACAATGGGATCGATTTTTGAATTCCGTGTCATATAGTTGCTCTAATCCTTTGCAAGTACATCTGACCAAATCATATCCACATAAGTTTTTTCATCCAAATCCTCCCTTTTGGGTAATGATTCTAGATATTTCTTTTCCAAAACAAGATGGTGATCATTTGATTACAACTTCTTGTTACCCATCCATAGAATTTCTTCTCCAAAAACTTCATGCTCTTCAAGACTTTTTGAATAGGTATTTACTTCAATGTGAGTTACCTCAAAATCTCTTGTATCGCTTGAAGAAGCATAACATGAAACATAATTAAGATCGGCATTATGAATTTTCTTTCTAGGATGATTTGATGCATACATTGACGTGCTCATTTTTGTGGTGGAACATGCCTACATACCTTCTTAACCACTTTCTTTTGCTCTTTTACTCTCGATAAAAACTCTTTGGGTTGAGTGGTAGAAGTAGTAGGATTAGTTGGATTGATATCCACAGACAAAGCCTGAACATTTGTTGCAATGGTTCCATGAGTGACCACATGATTCTCTAATTGAGGCATAGTTGGATGAATGGAAGTACTTGTATAAGCACACATGGGAGCATAAGTTGGTATGGTAGGATAAATTTGATTGTAGGGAAAAAAAATTGATATCAAATTTTGTTGTGCCCACACTTGATTTACCATCGAGGCTTGATTGCAAGCCCCTAGTTGTCCTACCATAGTTGATTGCTCCATTCCATAACCTTGTGGCCTCAATTGTTGATCTACAATCATAGCTTCTGTGTAGGCCGATGCAATATTAGTAACCAAGGGATTCATCCTAACCAACATGGCACACCATGGATCCAATGCTCGAAAGTATATTTGAAGAGCACCACTTTCATCAATAGTATAGGGAGAAATTAGTCTCGCATAAAGCTTTCGAAACCTCAAGTTGAAATTTCTCACTGGCTCATTAGGTCTATTTTACAAGAAGTAAATTGTTGATATATCATGAGAGGATCAATGAGCAACCTAAATTGATTGATAAAACCATATTTCAATTGATTCCAAGATGTAATAGAACAAGTGGGTAAATTGATGTACCAATCATATGCCACCTCATCTAGGGTTCCAAGAAACATTCTACATGCCACATCCTCATGTTCGACATTCCATCTAACTAGGATATCCACATAGGCTTGAATATGTTCCTCGACTAATGTTGGACCATTGTGCTTAAATTTGGGCAAATGTTTTTCTACGTTCTTAGGTAAATCGTGAAAATATCCACTAATGTTCAAAGGATTAACATGTATCCCATACCACGTTCCTGTAGTTGTAGCCATTTATGGAACTCAGAAAAACTTCAAAACCAATTTGTTAGTCATGAATAAAATAAAGAACCATGACAAAGCAATATTCTAAAAATGTAAGTTTTTGATTCACCAGATCGCATATGCACAAGTGAAGAGCATACTCCTAGTGTTGTAGGCTTTCTGATTCACAAGATCACATTACACGCAAGTGAAGAGCATAATACCGACAACCAATATGTTAGGATCCTATCCTAACATTAATTAATAATAATAAAACATGTTATCCTATGGTTATATTAATAAATAATATAATAATTAATTATATTAATTATTATATTATTATAAGATTAGGGTTAGGGTTAGGAAGCATGGTGACTCTTCACTCATAACCCTAAAGGGGTATAAGACACTATATGATTCTATCATTTAATATATCCATGAAATATTATATAAAACAATTATTAAAATATTGAAGGGACTTCCCGACAATCCAAAAGCGATTCTTTTAGATTTAGGTTTATTTATTTATTTATCAATTATTTGTGCTAGGAACCCTAGGTTCCTACCATCTGGTATCAGAGCCTTATGGATCCAACCATATTGGTCAAGGAAATAAAAAATGACATTGCAAAAATTAGAAGAATGATTGAACAAAAACAAAAAAAACAAATGGAACGTTCTGATCGTATTATACAATATTTAATGGAAATGCAAGAGGAGACCCTAGCCATGGAATCTCAGGTAGAGGAGGAAGAACCCATAGCCGACGAATCTCAGGTGGTACCCATTGCTCTTCCCAAGAAAGAAAAAAATGCAACTGAACATATTGCTTCAAACCCTAAATTTTTATTCTCGAAAGAGCCCAAAACCATAAAATTTCAAAGGGTACATTATGTTCTTCCGAAGAAAAAAGAAGAATTTTTTTATGAAAACTCTAAAAATAAAAAAATAATTATAAAATAAAATGCAACCAGAGATAAACTCTCTCGATCATCCCAAAGAGTGGAACAATTACTACAAAACTCCTTCAATGGAAAGGAGGTGTGTAAGAGCTATTTCCCCAAAACCATAGTCTCGTTTAGATTCCAAACTCTAATATATGGGAACCAATGTCTGCTAATGTTGAGTGTCTTCATAGTTTTCCCATGTTTTGATGTTACACCTGGTTTCCACAATCTGCAATATCTAAGAAGTTTCGTACGACCTCCTCCATGGCCACCTCCTCCAGATTTCAATTCTTGTAACAGGAAAATTGTAGGTGTTCATGGCCGCCTTGCTTTAAATAATGGTGTTCATGGCCGTGCTCGAATCCGATTTACGTGCTCTCTCACAAGAAGCAAGGCGCAAATATCCTATTGTAAAAGATAGGGTGAAACATGTAATTTTAAAGCTTCGGTCACTTTTTGAATTGGCAATATCCTCAATGAGATCAACATCCTCACCAAAATTAATTTTGGTGGACAACTTTACCTCATTCTCATCATGTCCAGGAACCTCATTGATATCCATAAGGGAAGAACCGCTTGCAAGGATTACTCCTGGGCAGGTACACCTGGGCTCCACGGTCTTGTTCGATTCAAAACTCCTGTCAAATTTCGTAAACTCTTATATAGTAGACCTTGTGAGATCTTCACATAAAATAGCGAAGTTGCCATAAAGTTTTTTTTGGTAAAACTCATAAAGCTTTCTGGTAATTTCCATGGCCATGAATCTTGTGCGCGATGCGAAAGATGAGAAAGCACCAGTAGATGATTTTAGAACCTTATTTAAGAAATCTTTAAGCCTAGTTACGTACTTAGAATTTATGGTAGTTTTCCAAATCTAGTTGGCCCATCTTTGTAATTGTTGTGGTGGAGTCAGTCCCCAATCATGGAAATAAATTAAGTCTTATATACTGTTCTGACCTTGCGCAAAGATGGTGCCATTGTTATTTTTGAATTGCAAAATAGCAGTGGATGCAGTTCCTAATGCAAAGAACATCCCAAAAAGGATTAATGATGTCTTGTAAACCATGGACTTGGAAATTTTGAATTTATCTGGGTTTCTTTGGAGGCACGAGCGATTGGAAAAATTGGGCTTGGGCTCCATGTTATCATCAGATTCAATAGCAAGTTGAGGCTGCTCTTTGTGATCTCCATCTCTTCCCATGGTTTTATATATTGTTTATTCTACATTCGTGGCCTCTTGGATTGGTTGTGGATCGCTGGAATTGTTCATAATTGCTTCCTTGGTTTTACTACCTTTTTCCATTATCTCTACCTTGGTCTCCACTTGGGTTCTTTGGATCTCAAGATTATATCGCCCTAGCATCCAATTCCTTGCTTCACATTTGGTGGTGTGATTGCTTCAATATCTTGGCTTGCGCTCATATGGTGAGTAGATTGGATGATAGAGAGCCACCCATACTAGAAGAATGTTATTCATCAATACTATGTGTTGAATACTTGCTCAGGTATAAAACCCGAAAGTTGGTCGTATTTTTCAACAAGGAAGACAGTTTTATTTTGCCTTGGTATATCAAGCTAGTGCATCTTGCAGATGATCTCAAAGGCTTAATTTGTAAAAAAATAAAAGAGAGCTTCTCTCCGGATGAAGACATCTCAACCTGCAGATAGGAAATTTATGCGTTATATTGGTGTTTGTCTACTGTGGATGGCAAAGAAGATTTACACTGGGCTTCCTGATTGGAGATGGAGGAACTCATTCTAACGTGGCATAAAGCTACCGCGATCTGCGAGAAAGAAGGACCTGAGACTTCTAATGAATGCAGCAATGCAAAATTTAGTGGAATACCCACCATTTATTTAATTTATTTAATTCACAATTTACAACATGCAACAAAGACTTCAATTCGTATTGCCAACTACTGAAGACATCCACCAGTTCGTCCAACTTTATAATGTCTGAAGCATTTGTGGTGTACAATTCACAAAGGGACTACCACTTAGTATTCACATGGTCTGGGGAGGCAACTAAAACATTGAATTATTTAAGAAAAATATTTAGTATGTTTTTAGATAATTACTCATATACGAACATATTGGTGGCTATATTTAAAAACATAAGGCTTTGTCAAAACCTGATTTAAAGAGCAAAACGTGAATTTATAGACGTCTAAATGACATCACGAATCTCCAACCGTGTGGCAGCCTCCAAATGGCGCAATCTCACATGCTGATGTGGAATGATATCCTAGTTATTTTTATATTTTGAACTCGAGATAGTGTATACTATATATTTCCGTACGTCAGGGCCAAGGGCCAAGATTCATGGATTCTATTCACACCAAGATGTGCAAAGGATGAGGATTTAATAATTTATAATTTATGATGGACGAGGCCCCAATAATTTATGAAAGCATGGAATTTTTCAAGGTTACATCGTACAACTTTGAACTATTCACATCGGACATGGATTTGGGTTACAAAAATACTATTCCAGCGATCCACAACCAATAATTCCTTATAAATAAGCATGAAATGACTAGCAAATATCAAACATGTAACGTATGAATAATCATGTTAGCATCAACCAAGAGATGTATCCATTAAAATCAAATGGAAGTAATTGCATGGAGACAACCTTGTTAGTCAGGCCAAAAATTTTCAAAATCAAATCAAAACACATTATTCCTGTATGAACAATCAAACGCGTTAGAACAATGCATAGCAATTCATGTTCTCCTTTTAACATTACAAGGTTGTATTGTTAAAAGAGGGCTAAAGATAATAATCAATAGGGCATGAAATATTCAAAATTTAAATCCCTATAGCATTTAAATCACACTAAAATAAACCAATTCAAGCCCTCCTTCTAGCGCCAAAATGTTGAGTGGTATTTTCACCCAATTGTGAAAGTACACTCTTCCTTAGGATTTGGGTTCCAAATCCCCTCTTGGAAAGAAGTCAAACAAACGACTTCTCTAAGGTCTCCTCTATATTAGAATTTGCATATGTGTATTAGTAATCTCAAATAAAGATATTCAATTTAAATGCTTGGAACACCTTAGTGGTTGCAAGTAATTGTAAACAAGAGGCAATGTTGGTTTATTTTACCATGAAACTTTAGTGATTGTTCATTGAACCAAAATAAAGCAAATGTGAGTTGGCCCTCATATGACCTTCAATGTGATGCTCAAATTACCCCTCTTTCGTAAAATCAGAATTTTTATGAAGAGGGCAATTTTAGGCTCCAAAAATGGAAATTTGTGAAATGCCATAAAACATAACTCCTTCGATGAAATTGGAATTTTCATGAATGGAATGTCATCATAGGCTCATGAATGAAACATGAAACTGAAAAAATGAAATTCAGTCCAAAAATGGAAATTTTCTATTTTCAAATTTTTAAAATCTGCAGTAAACAGCAACTTCGATGAAATTTTAAAAAATACTAAAAAACTCCGAAAATGAAATTTCAAAGTGCGTATTGGAATTCTGAAGTATAACCTATGCAATGGTGAAATTATTTTTGGATGTTGAAATTTTTTAAATGTTTATTTTAATACCTAAAAATTAAAAAAAAGTTAAAATTTCTAGAAAAATAAAATGCAGAAAAATGAAAATGAAAATGCAGAAAACTGAAAATAAAATGCATTCAGTATGATGCTATCCTATTTCGACAAAACCATAGATGTGAGGTTTTCATGTATGCAACCTAACCTATTGGACTTGCAAAACAAGCACAATCCGGATAAGCTAGGTGTTGGCTCCTAGGGTTTTAAATGAGGTTTTCAGATTTAAACGTTCACATGAAGCAACCAAGAAAACTTGCATAAACTCCATTTACAAGCCTAAAATCTAAAAATGGGAAAATAGACATTTAATCTTGCATGCAGAAAATGGCTCCTCCTTTCTTGTCCATAAGATGCAACTTTCTGAATTTTTCTGTATTAAAAATTTGTCATTTTACAATAACAAAAATTTTTCGTTTTCCCAAACCAGTCTATGGAAGAAAAACAGCTCAAACAGGTCCAGAATGGTCCTCTTGCCTTCAAATCTGCAACTCTGCTTGCAGTAGTTTCCAACCCCTGAAAACATCCTTACCTAGCGTATTTAAAATTTTCAGGAAGCTTTTCGTTTCATTTTCCAATGACTGTTCGTTTCACCTTCCCTTGTGTATGCATGTGTTTTGGTTTCCTCTATTTGGTTTTCTTTACTTTTCGTTTGATTTCAAAAAACATTTCCTTTTCTCCACATGGGCACGCGTCCGCTTCCTTCCATGTGTAACGACCATCTTAAATGATTTCGAAACATTACAGATTCTTTATGTAACGTTTTGTTTTATTCTTGACACCTTTGTGAGCAACTAATGAAGGGGTACGAATCACTGCTTTATTTGCATGTCTATGTGTCCTCTTTTGAGCTGCGAAAATGCAACATGTCACAATATCGCGACACTTTTGTTCCTCTGCCTGCCTACCCTTTTTGAGCCACAAAAATGCAACATGTCACAATATCGTGACACTTTTGTTTCTCTGCCTGCCTGCACTTTTTTGAGCTACGAAAATGCAACATGTTGTGATATCGCGACACTTTTGTTTCTCTGCCTGCCTGCCCTTTTTTAGTCGTGAAAATGCAACATGTCGTGATATCGCGACACTTTTCTTTCTTTGGCCGCAAAAATGCAACATGTCGCGATATCATGACACTTTTTCTCTTTTGGCCGTGACAATGCAACATGTCATGATATCACGACACATTTTCTCTTTTGGCCGCGACTATGCAACATGTCGCGATATTGCGACACTTTTTCCCTTTTGGCCGCGACAATGCAACATGTCGCAATATCGCGACACTTTTTCTCTTTTGGCCGCGACAATGCAACATGTCGTGATATCACGACACTTTTTCTCTTTTGGCCGCAAAAATGCAACATGTCGCGATATCGCGATATATTTTCCCTTTTGGCCGCGACAACACAACATGTCGCGATATTGTGACACTTTTTCTCTTTTGGCCATGACAATGCAACATGTCGTGATATCGTGACACTTTTTTCTTTTTTTGTCGCGACAATGCAACATGTCGCAATATCGCGACACTTTTTCTCTTTTGGCCGCGACAATGCAACATGTCGCGATATCGCGACACTTTTTCTCTTGTGCTCTCTTTCTTTGCTTTGGACTACAAAAATGCAACATGTCGTGATATCATGACACTTTTTCCTTTTTTGGCCACGACAATGCAACATGTCGCGATATCGCGACACTTTTTCTCTTTTGGTCATGACAATGCAACATGTCGCGATATCGCGACACTTTTTCTCTTTTGCTCTCTCTCTTTGCTTTGGACCGCAAAAATGCAACATGTCGCGATATCGCGACACTTTTTCTCTTTTGCTCTCTCTCTCTTTGCTTTGGACCACGAAAATACATGTCGCGATATCGCGACATTTTTTCCTCTTTGCGGTGTTTTGCTTTTTCTTTGATCTTTAGCATATGGGCCACTTCGGTCTTCTTGGAAAACATGCAACAAAGGTGGGTCCCCAATTTTGGGGTACGTTGTGGAGCAGCCACAACAAGTTCTTCATTAAAAAATTTGGAGTGTTCAAGTCCTTCATTATATTGCATTGTACTATTTTCATGAGCTTTCATTAATGGCATATTACTAAGTTATTCTAGAATTCTATCTTATTATTTTCCTATATATTATAGTGAAATTATCATATATTTATCATAGCTTAATTATTTCATATATTGTGGTTGTATTTCCTTCAATATACATCCTCAAAAGCTAATAGTGGTATAAGAGCCATGATAGATCCATAGTAAATAGAGAGACATAAGAGAGATTAAGAGAAGATCAAAAATCTTATTTTTAGAATTTTTAAAAATAGATTTGGCTGGAGTCTTTCGATAGATTTGTAAAAACACTTGTGAATACTAGGACTCAACATTGGTTCCACTAGATTGACAAATCAACTAGTAAAGATCGATTATCTCTATATTTGAAGTTTTTTTCGTTACAATTTCTAATACTTCGTTATAGAAAAATAAGATTCAAAGAAAGTTGAGAATATTCCTACAAAGAGCTAGGAAGAATATCTTCTTTGGAATCATTCCAATTCTAAAGTAACAAATAAAAGATCAAATATTTGGAGACCTGAGAAAAAGGTCTCATTACAAGATTGCAGACCTACAATTTGTAGAAGAGGAAAAAATGTCAAAGGAACCTTACTACATATTCAAGGAAGAGGATACTATAGAAAAGAGTCCAAGAGAATATTGGAGATTGATGACCTTCATTGAATATTGAATATTAAATATTGAGAAGGACTAGTAAAAAACCTATTATAGATTCTAAAAGTAGCAAATTGAAGAGATCAAGGAAGGTCTCATTGAAGTCTTAATAAGAATACTAGAGAAGCTGCAAAAAATTTAAGACCTTAGAGAAGAGGTCTCAAGGAAGGAGAAGTCTTGGAAAGCCCTATTTTAGATTTTAGAGGACATTTAAGCAGATTTTAGAGAAGGCCATTTAAGGAGTCTCTAGGAGAATTCATTGGAGAAATTTACTAGCACAAAGAAGTTCTTGATAGAACAAAATTTGGGACACTTTTTGCCATCTGAAAACAAGCCTAAAAGGAGAAGAATTTGGTAAGGAGTTTACCAAACTTTTAGGGAGAATAGTGAAGACCTCAAGACATTTAGAATCTTGAGAAGAAGACCACTAGATAGGCCAAGGTTGAATTCAGAATTTGACAAGGAGGCTGAAGGAGAAAAGAGTTAGAATAAGCCATCAAATCTAAGAGATTTGAAGATTACCATTGAAATATATTTCAAAGAAATAATATTGTTGTTTTTACAGTAGCAAAGTGAAGGTTTCTTGAAGGAAAATCTCAGTTCCGATTTGGATGAGTTTCCTACCAAATTTGCGAGATTCAAGGATAGTATTTTATAGGAGAAATTGATTGTATTATAATCTAAAAATTTCATATTTGAGGATATCAAGAAATCGACAATAAGGGCAGCATTACAAGTTGCAAAGTTTTATATTTCAAGAGAGCATCCTAAAGAAGAATTAAAGCCACCAAACTACACTTTGGGGTAGTAAGTTAGAAGAATTTTAAAGCTACAAATAGGTGAGCTACAGATTTATTTTGAACAGCAAGGAAGAGCATCATGTGGGTGAAATGTTGCACCCTTCACCCACTCTTTCTTTTGAAATATGATGCTCTTCAAATATTTGGCCAAATTTTTAAAAGTATTGATGGACGGGAAAAATATCAGGTAGAGGCACTAATGTTAGAATATTATAATGTGCACTATGCCTCTGCTTCACACTTGTCTTATGCCCCTTGTCTTATATCTTCAGTTTGAGTTTGAGTTGTGTCTTCTGTTTGACACTTGGAATGGATATTATGACACTTGTCATATCTCCCTCATAGTTTTGATGCCTATATATTGTAAATAAACTTGTGAATATAATTTGTACCTTATTGTTATGTCCCAACATCTGGTGTCAGAGCGGTGAGATCCACTTGTGTGGATTGGTCTAAGGAATCAGGGAGTATGCTCTCCACTCATTGAGTAAATCAAAAACCAGAAGCTCCCTATTTTTTTTTTGTTTTAGTTTTCCCACTCTTGATCCATATAAGAGCAAGTTTTTTAGGGAGAGTCTAAGTTAAATGGGGAAAGAGATTTTTTTATGCCTAAGTCAAGGGTTTGTGTGATGCTATAGCATAGTTAGGTTTTGGCCTTCAAGTGTTATTGTTCTACGTATTCCTATGTTCAACGAGAGGTGGAACCGCAACACAGGAGGAGCACTTTACATCAGCTACAGGCAGCATCGAAACCCTGTGCTTATCAAGCAAACGTGTTTACCGCAGAATCAAAATTCATGGTTGAAATACATACTTTATGGCATGAAGATGGTTGTAAACATGTTGTGGAAGGTTTTTCCATTTTCTACCTTTGTTGGAGTCCCTTATTTTATGGCTCCAAGCATCCCGATCTACGCAACACAATCATGGATGATAGATCCAAAAAAATATTCCCTTATAGCAGGACTACGAGATGCTACTATGAGTTTTCCTTCAGGTCAAACCTGCAACGGGATCGAACAGAAAATATAGGATTTCAACCGGTGCATTTAGTGAGGAGGAGGACCCATGGCTACTTGTTATTGAAATTTTTGGGAGCTCTCTTGAGAAGTGGCAGCAAATAAATTTACCTTATTTTTTCCTTGATCGTCGATAGTTGGAAGTTTTAATATGGGTGAAATGACTCTTGCATTTGCACCATCAAGGAGCCAAAAATTTTGATCACTCACTGGTCTGAAGACAATAAAATCATTATTCTACACCAGGTGATGATGTCATTTTTAGTGAACAGTTGTGTTTTTGCTGATGTTTGAAGCCTTTGATGAAGACTTGATCTAAGCCTGATCTCCTCAATGAATGCATTAAATTATTGAGTATTTAATTTGACGTATACTGCTCGCTGGAGTTTAATATACATTTACTTTTGTAGTGCTCATCAAAACTGCACTCTGAGAGTCTGCACATTGGCATTCATTTTAAAACCCTCAAGATAGTGGATATATCATCTATTTCATGCCAACACCAAATCTTTTTTAAAGTAGCATTTGTTTGTTGCTCATTGGACCTCTCGACGTTGTTGCACAAAAGAAAGATTGATGAACTAGAACTATCCGCTAGGCCGGTGAAGCAAGTAGAACAAAAATCCATCATTGATGCCTCAAGTGTTCGCCTCATGCACCAAGGATTGGCTCATTTCTAGTTTCAATTTCAATGATGTGCTCACTTCTGCACTATGTAGTTTCAACAACATTTGTTTTGGAAGTTACGAACAATGCAAAATGACGGTTGGGATCTCCATTATTTTGTTCAATGATTTTATGCTTGGAAGGACGTGTTTCCATTGGAACATGTGACTATCACCGTGGACATAACGATCAGATTTCATGCTCTAGTGTACACTGGTTGAAAGTGAATTGGTATCATCGATTACGTTGTGATCGTTGGGAGAGAAAGATATGCAAGCCATTCAACTTGTATGCCATTTGCAGTGGAGGACGCTAAAGCATCTGGACCTGTTTTGTTGTTGCAAAACACTCAATGTTCACCGCCTTCGATACCTCCATGAAAAGTGCGAGAGATTTAATTTTTGGCTGCTCAGTATGATGCTACTTTAATTTTTGCAGCGCTCGGGTGCAGGAGACCAAGCAAACAATATGAAAGCTTGTTTTTTTTTAGCAATTTTTAGATAGCGGGCATTAATTTAAAATCTTTATATAGAAAGGTGTTAATACTAATTAGATTAATGTCACTTAGTTAATGCAATGCATGTTAAAAGTTGCCCGAAAAATTTCAAATTTTACATTTGCCGCCAAAATTGAAATTCAAAAAAATTCACCCGCTGCTCTTGAAATTTCAAATTTCAAAAGTTGTAAAGGGAAATTTGCCCAATTTTTTTGCCTTCAAGAGCTCTATTTTTTTCTTCAAAAATCTTAGGCTCAATTTGTATCCGACTATAGGCTTATATATAGTCGTTGGAAAGGATTTTTCGAGGGGGATCTATTGGTGCAATCATTTTTCAGTTTTGAAACCATTTGCTATGCTGAAATTTGACTTGAAGTTCTCATTGTAAAACAGAGTGCATTTTCGGTTGCATCCGACACTCTTGGGTGAAAATTTGGCAAACTTGTGAGGGGCTCAATTTTAAGTCATTGGGGGGACATTAGGCCAAGTTATTCATTGAATTTGGCAAGTTTGGAGGCATTCTTGTCATTGAAGGCATTGATATTGTATCATCTTTTGAGGCACATTTGGGGCTATCTTTTAGCCAAAGTTTCTAATACAATCATCAACTCAAGGGGTGATTTAGGGCCCCTTGTCCCTTGTTGGTGGAGTCCTCTTGTGGCATTCTCTTGGCCACTTTGTGTTTGGTGTTTGCCTCTCTTCATTTGGGCTTGTTCTTCATTTTGATGCTTGCTATAACCCTTGCATGTTTTTTGGGGTTCATATAATTGTAATCAAGTGTAGTCCCTTTGCATATACACACTTGACACTATGCAACATATACAAGCAAGCAAACACACAAGCACCTTGTCATAAAGCACCTGAAACTTTGGCACATCTAATTCTCAAAAAGCAAGCATCACATTTTAATAACCGCCTATGTTCCACATATCGTTCTACTCATATACCTATAGTCTCCCTCACGTAAGGGCGGGTATATTGAGAAGTTTGGTATAAAGGTCTGGCAGGTTATTCCCTTTCAAAAATGCCTATGTTCCACGTATCGTTCTACTCACATACCTATAGTCTCCCTCACGTAAGGGCGGGTATATTGAGAAGTTTGGTATAAAGGTCTGGCAGGTTATCATAAATTCCCATTTCAATTCTTACTCTCTTTGGGTGGAAAAGGGCACTTGTGTTCAAGTTATCCCTCCCACTATTGGAACCACTTGAAGATTCAGAGTGGAAAAACTAGGTGAACCCTCCTCTAGATTTTAAGTGGTGTACCCTAGATTTTTTTAGGGCTCTAATTTGGCATTTGTGGTTCTTATTTCATCCTTTGTTGAGCTCCCTCTTCTCTCAATCCTTTTCTAAATCATGGCTACTACAAATCTACTAAGTGGTCTCACTAAGAAGCTTGAAGGAGCTCAAACTTTTGCAAATTGGAAGTATGAAATGGAATCTATATTAATGATGAATGACATGTGGGATTTTGTGAGAGATAGGAAAGTTGATGAAGACCCACTCACAACACCTGAAGACCCTAAAGAAAAAGCACAATTTGAAAAGAATTCCAATATAGCTTTAAGTCTCATCAAGCTAGCTACAGGAATTCAATGTAGAGAAATTGTAAGGGCTGCAAAAACACCTAAACAAGCATGGGATGCTCTAATAATATTGTTTGATAGGCCAAGTCAAGATAATATTTTGTATCTAAAACAAAAATTGCACAATCTATGTATGAAAGGCTCACTTACCGATTACCTTATGGAAGTGAAGTCTATTAAGAATGATTTCTTAGCTGCTGGTAAAACTCTTGATGATAATGAGTTGATTCCTATAATGTTGCATGGCCTTCCTTCAAAATTTCACTCCTATGCTACAATGTTAGATCTAAGTGGTAAAACAATGAATTCCACACTTGAGGAGATTGAAATTCTACTTAAGAAACATGAGCAAGCCCTAATCAAAGATGAAGAGATTGAAGCCTCATCAATAACTTTTGCCACCAAGGCATCCTTACAGCCTAGACAAAACAAGGGTCCAAATCAGCAGAATCAGAATCAGAGAGGTAGACAGCATCAGAGATACCCATAATAGCCACATCAGTAGCAGTAGCAGTAACCACATCGTAGTACCAATAGCAATGTCAACAATACTAGCAGAACCATATCAGTAGAACCAAGCAACAACCATAACAATATAATCAGTAGCAAAATCAGCAACCAAGATGGCAAACAAGACCTCAAGGGGGTCAAAACAACAATCAACAAGGGTGTGAATATTGTGGCAAATGGAATCATAATGTCACTAATTGCTATCAGAGGCAAAGAGATCAAAGGGGTCCACAAAATAATAATCTCAACACATTGTATGCAGCAAACCAAGTTAATGTTGAAGATAAAGAATGTTGGTATATTGATTCTAGAGTAGCAAAGCACATGATAGGAAGGCAAGATTGGTTGACCAAGGTTCAACCTACTTCTAATCAATTCATTACTTTTGGTGATGAAAGTGCCCTTCCCATTGAAGGTGTTGGGGAGGCACCACTTGCTTTGCATGATGGGAATAATGTTCCTGCAATAGATGTTTTGTATGTGCCTGGTCTTAAAAGGAGCCTTCTTTCTATTGGGCAGCTTACAGATAAGGGCTATACTATCTATTTTGAAAAAGACAAGTGCTACATTCAGGAACCAAATGGCAATGTCAAAGCCATGGGAGTCAAAAAGGATGGTGTTTACTACCTCCTTACAAAATCTGTAACACAAACATCTTTGCATACAACTACTACTTTTTCTTTGGAGTACATGTGGCATGAAAGAATGGGGCATTTAAATTTTCATAATCTTCAAATGATGGCAAGGAAAGGTTTAGTAAAAGGACTTCCACATCTTAAGGAGTCAAAATATTTTTGTGAGCCATGTGTAATAGCCAAACACCATAGACAACCTTTTGAGTTAGGAAAGGCTTGGAGAGCCAATAGACCTTTGCAATTGGTTCATTCAGACATTTGTGGGCCAATGTCTATTCAATATTATACTAGGGCCAAATACTACATCACTTTCATTGATGATTACAGCAGAAAGGTATGGATCTACCTAATTCAATATAAATGGCAAGCCCTTGATAAGTTCAAAGAATTCATGGCACTTGTTGAGAGAGAAAGTGGCTATCAAATCTCCACCTTAAGATCAGATAATGGTGGAGAATATGTCTCCAATGAATTCTTCAATTTTTGTAAGTACCATGGGATAAGGAGGCAATTCACAACTCCTTATACCCCCCAACAAAATGGAGTAGCTGAGAGGATGAATCAAACAATCACAAATAGGGCAAAATCAATGTTACATGTTGCTACATTGCCTAACTCATTTTGGGGAGAAGTTGTTCTTACTGTTGCATACTTGACTAATAGGTCCTACACAAAGGCCTTACATGAAAGAACACCTGAAGAAGCATGGAGTGGAAGGATGCCCTATGTGGGCCATTTGAAAGTCTTTGGATGTGATGCCTATGCTCATATTCCTCATAAGAAAAGGAAGAAGTTTGATGATAAGAGCCAAAAATGCATCTTTGTTGGCTATAGTGATAGTGCCAATGCATATAAGTTGTATGAGCCTATTTCCAAGAGGATCATTCTATCTAGGGATGTTACCTTTCATGAGTATCCCCCATATAATCCTCCTCCTATGGCCCCCACTTTAGAATTAACTAATGAAATAGTTGCTCCCTTGATGCATACAATATCATCTAGTCCTTCCCCTTCACTCATAAATCAAGAAATTCCTCCACATGAAGAACTTCCCACAAATGATTCATGTCCTCCATCTCCTCCTCCATCTAATGATCAAGCCACATCATCCAATCCTTTACCTAAGTGGGTTCAAGCCACCATAGATGAAGCCCAAAGTCATTTGCCCACTTATACAGGTAAAAGGCCTTCAACCCTAAGACACCAAGTGAATTATGCCCTCATGGCCAAAGTCCTTAGCCAACCTGAACCTTCTAATGTCAAAGAAGCACTTGGTGATCCTAAATGGGTTCTTGCCATGGATCAAGAATTGGATTCCATTGAAAGGAATCACACTTGGGAGTTAGTTGATTTACCCCAAGGTAAATATACCATTGGCACAAAATGGGTGTACAAGGCAAAGTATAAAGCAGATGGCTCATTAGATCACTACAAGGCTCGCCTAGTAGCTCAAGGCTATAAGCAACAAGAGGGAATTGATTATGAGGAGACTTTTTCTCCTATGGCAAAGATGACTACAATCAGGATAGTTATTGCTATGGCAGCTCAAAAGCATTGGCCTATATATCAAATGGATGTCAAAAGTGCATTTCTCAATGGTCACTTGAAGGAGGAAGTGTATGTGAACCAACCACCAGGGTACACAGTTGAAGGCCAAGAAAACAAAGTCCTTAGATTGAAGAAAGCTCTATATGGGTTGAAGCAAGCACCCCGAGCTTGGTATGCAAAGATTGACTCCTATTTCATCAACCTTGGTTTCACTAGATCTGCAGCAGAATCTACTCTCTATGTGAAACATTGGAGGAACCGCATCATTTTGGTTACATTGTATGTGGATGATCTTCTCATTACAGGTGATGACACAGAAGGAATAAGGTTGCTCAAGGAGGACTTATGCAAGAATTTTGAGATGACAGATTTAGGCCTCCTCCACTATTGCTTAGGCATAGAGGTATGGCAACAACCTGGTAAGATTTTTATCTCACAGGCTAAATACATTCAGTCTATTTTGGAGAGGTTTCGCATGGAGGAGTGTAAGCCCTCCCTCACTCCCATGGAAACCAGGTTGAAATTGGTTAATAGTGATGATGAAGAAAGGGTTGATGGCACCCTTTATAGGTAGCTAGTTGGAAGTTTGATCTACTTAACTTCAACTAGACCAGATATTTCCTATTCAGTTGGCCTTATTTCCAGATTCATGCAGGATCCTAAGAAGAGCCATTGGATAGCAGCTAAGAGGATTTTGAGATTCCTCAAGGCCACACCTCATCATGGCCTTATGTATACATCATGTGATGATTTTTCATTGATTGGCTACATAGATTCAGATTGGGCTAGTTGTCCTAAAACTAGAAGATCCACATCAGGTTATTGTTTTCAGTTGGGCCAGGGCTCTATTTCATGGAGCACCAAGAAGCAGAACACAATATCATTATCTTCAGTAGAGGCTGAATATAGAGCAGCAGTTGAGGCAACTAAGGAGGCTATTTGGTTGAGGCAATTACTTCAGGACATTGGGCTATTCATAGATGGTCCAACTTACATATATTGTGATAATCAAAGTACCATCAAGATGACCAAGAATCCAGTTTTCCATGCCAGAATAAAGCACATTGAGATCCATCATCACTTCATCAGAGAAATGGTCCAAGAAGACATTATACACATGGAGTATGTACCAACTCAATATCAAGTGGCTGACATCTTCACCAAGTCACTTGGGCAAGACAAGTTTTCTCAGTTTAGCAAATTGCTCTATGTATGTAATAGAAGTCAACATTAAGGGGGAATGTTATCTAATGTTGACTTATTTTTTTCTATAGTTAGGATAGTGCACATTAAGGGGGAATGTTAGAATATTATTAATGTGCACTATGCCTCAGTTTGACACTTGTCTTCTGCCACTTGTCTTATGTCTTCAGTTTGAGTTGGAGTGGTGTCTTCTGCATGACACTTGGAGTGGAGATTATGACACTTGTCATATCTCCCTCATAGGCTTTATGCCTATATATTGTAAACATTTTGTAAATACAATTGTGCCTTATTCTTATGTCCCAACAACTAATAGGTAAAAATAAGTAGCAGATGGGTGGTAGAATTTAGGGTGGCCGAGGTTGATGATTGTCCAAAAGAGTAGGGTAGAAAAAGGAAGTAAGGTGGATGTTTAGGCCCTAACTTTTGGCAGCACTATTCAAAAGACCCATCCACCTGACGGGTAAATATTTCATCCAACCAACATGGGCGATGATATTGTTAAACCCCACCCACATAAAATATGAAAACCCCCACCCAATGTTCAGTGGAGCTTTGAAGTACAAATTGAGTGAAAATCTGAGGAAATGTTCACCTTCATTCATGATGTCTCCATGATTAAAAAATAGGACAAGTGAAGCAACCACCCAGCATTTAGAATCCTACCATTGCCTAGAAATTTAAAATAAGGATATATCCATTGCCTCAGCTACCCAGTACTAGTCTTTCATGCACAAAAGTGATTGATTTAAAATGTGCTTCCTTGAAGATAATTAATTTTAATCATTCACCAACTAACCAAAAGATTGTCGATTGATTGAAGGGGCCTAGTAGATCAAAATTTAATAATCTAAATAGAGGTGGTAGAAATATCAAAGGTTTAGATTGATGTAAAGCACCCTCTCCTTCCATAATACTACCATAATCTTGAGGAGAAGAGTATCAGATGAACCAGAAGATCACATCAACTCCACTTCCTACCTAGTGCCATTAATGTTTGAATTTTGAATTTATTGCATTTTATCTATAAATAGCAAAATTGTAGTCGTTCCCAAGGGTGGCTCTTTGGCCATTATAATTCTAATGTAATACTCCTTATTGTTGTACGAATACAAGAATACTATTATCTGGTTTCCAATCTTATTCTTACATTTTATGTTGAATGTGAATGTGTATTTATTATTTTATTGCTTGAGTGTTTCTCTTTTAATTTTGCTAAACTGGATTTCATGGGTTCCCCTTGGTAGTTCTGAAATTCATATTCATAATTGCGTTGGGGTTTATTTCTGCAACAAGCCAACAAGATAGAATCACTCTAATTTTTCTAAATTGGATTTAATGCACCCACTCGACGATCCTAGAATTCACCTTTAGTCCCCCTTTCCAATCACTAAGTAGAAACTTGGTTGAGTCATCTATTAGATAGTATACCTATGTTCACCCATAGCGGTATTGACAATGCATGTGTCTTTATGTGGTTATATCCCATCCTTGTGAGTTTTGGCTATAGACTCCCTTTTATTCATTAATCTTTCCCCCTTCTCTTTTCCCTTTCTCTATTTTTGGCTTTAGTAGATATGACCATCATAGAGGAACTGACCTTCTCTGGAGATCAACCACCCTACCTCCATGTGATGGTCATTTTATGTTGGCGTTGGTTTGCCCTCACCCTCGATGCTAGATTTTTTACCAACATTAACTCATTGAGTTTCCATGTTTTAGTAAATCATAGTTTGGTGGTACTCTAATTTACCCATATATTCTTAAAATCACCTGGTAACTTTGATTGTGCAATTTATCCATATCATGATATCAATTACCTTTCTATGCTAAAATATTTCAACACCCCAAAGGAATCAGGGTTTGAGGAGTAGCCTTGACCTTAATAGTGGAGACTGTATGCTCATATGGTGACTCCAACCTATTGATAGCATCCAAAGGGTTTGAGGAGCCAGTAATCCAATCTTGATTTAGTTTTCCTTTCTAGAATGATGTAATGTCCCTTAACCTTCCTGATTTACATGATATCCCATAAGCTACCTTTGATAACTTACCACAATATGATGGTGTCAGAGGAGCTATGAAGGAGCACTTAGAAAATATGGTGTCCCTGGCCACCCTTCACAATATCATACATTAATATGTGATGATCAAGCTTCTTGTTTCTTCTCTCAAAGGTAGAGCATTGCTCTGGTACAAAACCCTATAGAGTTGGAGTATCTCCTCATGGGTAGATTTGGTCGAGCCCCTCTTGGACATGTTTGGAAAACCCAAGGATATTTTCTAGCTACTGAATCAGTTCACATTTAGCAAGAGGAACCCTCTTGAAAGTGTGGTAAAATTTAACATTCATTTTGATAGGAGTTGGAAGAGAATTCTCATATTACTCCTTTTTTCCTCCATCCAAGCATATCTCTTTTACACCCAGGCCTTCAGCCCTAAAATTACTCTCCTCCTAATTCAATCTAGGGAAATAGATTTCCCTGAATTTATGAGGAAGCTATCAGATTTGAGTGGGTTTTAGTAGGAGAATTATGGTCATTATAACCCTACACAAGCATTTTCATGACTACGCTTGTGCTCTATCAAAAAGTGGGGCCACCTCAGGAAAAGGAACACCAAGGCATCCACGTGCTTTAGGAAAAATCAGTAGATCATCCGTAGGTCTAAGCAGACTCACAGGATGAGTATGTTGGAGGATGCAACAACTAAGACATATTTATGGTGTATGAATAAATGATGACACTGAAACAACAAGATAATCTCAAAAAGTGTAGCATTGAATTTAGTTGTCTGAAATTCCAACTCAGCAAGATTAGTTGTTATTCTATTTTTTGATAAATTGAGTACCAAGGTGCTCAGGTAGAATAATAATAACCATGATCTAATCATGATTTTGAGCTAGATGATTCCAAGTAAAATACAAGCAAAAACTCAAATACAATATAATCAAGTCCAACCATTGTAGATTCACAGGGTGAAGCACCAAATATTTGGCATAGGCATGCCTGGAACATCATAATTTTGTGTAAATACATGGAAAATAAGTAAAAAATAGTGTTATAAACATGGTTTTTATGGTCGCATCATCTTATTGCTTATGAATCATAAGGGAAATACTCCTGTAAAAAATTACCATTTGGCTGAGGCACTCGAAACTCTCAAGGAGCAGAAGAAAGTTCCCTAGGATTTATCTTGGAAATACAACATTCTCCCTCTATCTCTATGTTGTCCTCTAGTTTTATATTCTCCCATTTTTTTTTTTCCATTATTGTTGTGATCCCATAGCCCAATGGATGCATCCAGCAATTATCAAGGCCTCTTATCTCATCCTCAAAAACTGCATTAAGAAATATTGGAACTTGCAAAAATAGATTCCCCACCCTATCATAGATAGAAGATCATGACCATAAAGTAGGGTGAACAAATTATAAATAGCACCCTACTAGTAGATGCAAATATTACCAAGAAGTGTAAACTGTAAGGTGCAGTTGAAGCATAATGGCCTCCTAGTCGATAATAGTCAGTAAAAGAGGGTCATTACTGGATTGTGTGAAAAAGAAGGCCTATGAAAAGAGAGGTGAATATTAATGTCAATCTATCTACTCTTGGAATGTCTCAGGTCCTTGGTGGGCTATGTGTAAGGGGATTCAATTCGTGAGAGTGCCTCGTGGAGAAGGGTGTATGCCCTATCAGTTTAACTTGATAAGCCTTAGGTTGCTTTTCCCTTCGTTTCTTCCCCTTTCCTCACCCTCCTCTTTCTTTTGCCTTCCCCTTCCCTTTGTTTCTTGTAATTCTTTGGGTTGGTGACAATTGTCTCTATATCTCAATTATTTCATGTCATCCCTTTCTCCATATTGTGTTCCCTTGTTTATCATTTCATGATTTTTCTTGTTGTTTCCACTTTTTGTCTTCCTTCTTCCCTTTCCCATCATAATGTTTCTTGTACTATTTATACCCTCTATAGTTTTTTTGCTCTTTTTTCCTTATCTTTTCTCCCTATCGTCACTCCCCGTTCCCTTGTCCTTTTTCCTCTAATTCGCTTTTTGCTATGTTGAATGTATCACTTCCTCTAACATTTCCTTGTGTCCCATTGCCTCCTCATGTTATTCTCATATATGCATCTTCATTTCCTCTCCCATTTTTACTCCTCTTCTTTCTCTTTGTTTTGACTGTCAAATTTTCTTTTTTCTTGGGTCCTTTTTTCCACAATATGGAAAACCTAATGAGTCTCCAAAAGTGTGGGTGAAATTTTACACCCTTCATCTCCTCTTTCTTTTGAAATATGATGCTCATCAAATATTTGGTCAAATTTTTAGAAGTATTAATGGATAGGAGGAATATCGGGTGGAGGCAATAATAGACAATAATAAGTAGCATATAGGTGGTATAATTTAGGGTAGCCAAGGTTTATTATTGTCCAAGCGAGCAGGGTAGAAAAAGGAAGTAGGGCAAACATTTAGGCCCTAACTTTGGGTGGCACTATTCAAAAGACCAGCCCACATGATGGGTGGATATTTCAACCGATCAACATGGGCAGTGATATTTTTAAACCTCACCCATAGGAAATATGGAAACCCCCACCCAATTTTGGGTGGAGATTTGGAGCACGAATTGGGATAAACTTTGATAGAATGCCCATCTTCATTCATGATGTCTCCATGAGCGGAAAACAAGAAAAGTGAAGCAGCCACCCAACATTTGGACTCTTGCCATCGCCTAGAAATTTAAAATAAGGAGATATTAATTACCTTAGCTACCCAGTACTAATATTTCATGCATAGAAGTGATTTCTTTGAAACTTACTTCCCTAAAGATAATTAATTTCACTCATTCACCACCTAACTAGAAGACTATCGATTGCTTTAAGGGGCAGAGTAGATCAAAATTTAATAATCTGAATAGAGGTGGCAGAAATATCAAAGGTTTATATTAATGGAAAGCACCCTCCCCTTTTAGATTACTACCACAATCCCAAGGAGTAGGTACCGACTAAACCAGAAGATCACATCAACTCCATCTTTCCACCTAGTTCCATTAATGTTTGAATTTTGAATTTATTGTAATTTATCTATAAATAGTGGAATGTTGGTCATTCCCAAGGGTGGCTCTTTGGCCATTACAATTATCATGTAATACTCCTCATTGTTGTATGAATACAATAATACCATTGTCTGATTTCCAATCTTGTTCTTGCATTTCATGTTGAGTGTGTATGCTCATTTTTGCTTTTGTTGCTTGAGTGTTTCTCATTTAATTCTGCTAAACTGGATTTCATGGATTTCACTTGGTAGTTATAGAATTTAGATTCAAAATTGGATTGGGGTTTATTTCTATAACAATCTCATTGAACGAGAGTGCTCTAATTATGCTAAACTAAATTTCATGCACCCACCCAATGATCCTAGAATTCATCTTTAGTCCCCCTTATCAATCACTGAGTAGGAACCTGGTTGGATCATTTGTTAGATAGTATACCTATGTTCATCCATAGTTGTGTTGATAATGCATGCATCTTGATGTGGTCATATCCCATCCTTGTGAGTTCTAGCTATGGCATCCCTTTTTTTCTTTTTTTCCCCTTTCCCTTTCTCTGTTTGCGGCTTACGTAGCTAGTACCACCATAGAGGAACCAATATTCTCTAAATATCAACCACCCTAACTCTTCATGGTGGTTGTTCTATGTTGGCATTGGTCTTCCCCTACCCTCAGTGCTGGATTTTTGACCAATAACTTGATGGTCCTAGAATTCACCTTTAGCCCCCCTTGCCAATCACTGAGTAGGAATCTAGTTGGGTCATCTGTTAGATATTTTACCTGTGTTCACCCATAGTGGTGTTGAGAACACATGCATCTTGATGTATTCACATCCCATCTTTGTGCGTTCTAGATATGGCATCCATTTTATTCCTTTACCTTTTCCCCTTCTCTTTTCCCTTTTCATGTTTGCGACTTAGATAGCTAGGACCACCATAGAGGAACTGGTCTTCTTCGGAGATCGACCACCCTACCTCCACACGGTAGTCGTTTGATGTTGGTTTTGGTCTTCCCCTACCCTCTATGTTGTATTTTCGACAAACACATCCATTACAAGGCAACAATTAGGTGTTTAAAATAATCAAGATATCCATCATCTATAGAAATTGAGGTAAGCAACTTTGGCCTAAAAGGTTCATTACTTGAATATTAGTTACTTGGTTATTATTAAATTTCATTGAGCACCAGATTAGAGTTTAAAATTTGCAAGGAGAAGGTTGCATATTTAAGTCTTCAAGGGAGTGCAGAAGATAGTTTCTTATAAGGATAAAACCTGCACATCAAAAATAGGAGTTAGATATATTTCAAGAGAAAGAAAATATCAACATCCTATATTTTAGTGAAAATAAAGAAGACATTATCCTTAAGTGAAATTTGCATAGATTACAGTGCATATTTCAAGAGTTCATTTATAGGAGCAATAAGGAGAAATTACTATTGCATCATACCAGTTATTAAAGGTGCATTGAGTATTCAAGTTAGTGCAAAGTTAATCCATTCAAAAGGGTATATTATTTGCATGATTAAGAGATTGGATTCATTATTGCTAAGTTAACCAAGAAAATGAGAGATTTGTCTAGCAAGGAAGACAACATCAAATCATATTTTACCACCAAGAAGTAGTGCAAAGAAGCTACCTCATCAAGGAAGAGAGAAAGCTTGAAAAATGATATTTAAAGACTTCAAAAATTTGATGCAAATTAAGGTATTCTATTTACATTAGATTATTGTACCATATTCCTCTTATCCTATGTATCAAAAGAGAAAAAATCTAGAGTGTCTCAAAGACACTACAAACAACTAGAAAAGTACATTTATAAAGCATCCATTTCATTAAATTAAAGGAGCAAACGTCAAGCCAAGGAAGAGATCCAATGAAGGCCTCAATAGCTAAGTTTAAAGGTGTCTAAAGACACCAAATCGAGCATCTACAAGTAGCATTAACCTACAATATCAAAACCTACATAAGGCAGTTTTACATCCATTGCAATTCCAATGTAAAGTAATGAGAATACCATGAAGGATAAATAAGTGTAAGGTACAAAACTAAAGTATACATGTGTTACATAAAAATCAAGATAAAAACAAAGGTGTATTACCCAAGAAATAGATGAACTGCCAACTAAGAATAATCATTACCAAATAGGGCAACCTTGGAGTGCCATAGAACCATCATAGCTAGAGCTAACTTTAGGGGATAATAGCATCACCATTCGCCTGAGAGAAAGTATTGAAGACAAGACCCATAGTGCATTCATTGGTAAGAAGTATACAGAGAATAAAAGAGAAAGGAGTGCCACTTGCAAACTTAAGCTAAGGCATCTTGTGCAACTTGGCCCAACAAAATAAGGCTCCTCAAATTTTTTCTAATGCTTGCACAGGAAGGAAGTGCTCAGAATAGGAGTAACACTTATCTTGAAGTGTTGAAGGCATATTTCAAAGGTTAGAAGGCATATTAATCATTGCACATCATTCAAGGAATACATGAGCATTGAAGGCACCTAAAATAACGCTCATCAAGACCATAACCACCACTTGCCACCTGAGTAACGTATGCACCACATGGCCAAAGCATCAAGAAGGGACAAAGGACCTATTAAAGCACCCAAGTTGAAGAGAAGCATAGAGATTTGGAAGCATGCGGTCAAGCATTAAGCGTGGAGTCAAAGTGCATTAAAGAAGGAGGAGGAAGACTCATAATGTGCCCATGAGCAATAAATATTCTTAGTCATACATAATATATTAGCATTACAATACCAAAAGCATGGATAGAAGAGCCAAACCAGAGGTCAATCAACACACGTATTTCAAGGAAGGTAAAAGCTTTACATAATTAAATATTTGCTTTCTTTAAGGATTTATAAGGTACTTAACATAAGGTTGAATTTTAAAACTGCATTTAAGAACCAACCTTAGTGATTTAGAAGGTAATTTAAGCAAAGGGAGTATATCTTAAAAGATATTATAAATTGCACTAGATTCAAACATTAAAATATTTGCAAATAATTAATTAGGAGTTATAAGGTTTTCAACATTGGAAAATTTTAAATACTAGTTTGTAAATATTATTACTTTCTAAAATTCCAAATTAGGGAGATATAAGGAATACTACACCATACTTTAGTTTCTTGGAATTTAGAAAATTGAAGGATTAAAGAAGCAAAACTATAATTGCTTGAAATTTAGAAATTATATTTTACATTAATCCAACTAAAAGGTCTTGAAGGAAAAGAACCTTATTAAAACTTGAAGGTGCATCATCATTTATCTTTAGCTTCCTACTTACTAATTATTAGGGAGAAATAAGGCAAGAAAGTAAATTTGAACATTAGGGAGACAAAATAAATTCAACTCAATCTAGGAAAGCTAAGTATACTATCAAGGTTCATAGTACATTCAAACACTTGCTAGATAGAAGGTATTTTACACAAATTGTAAAATTGAAAAATTCTTAACAAGGTTGAGTATGTACTTAAAACTAGAGATATATAAGGTAGCCTATAAAATCAACATGAAAACAAAAAAAATCATTCTCACTTAATCCCAACTACTTAGAGATCCAAATTACTCTTCATGGAAAAACAAAGTAAGGGTAATTCTGATAGTTGAAAAACTTTGGGGATAAAGGAACAAAAGACAAACCTGCTTTAGGTGATAGTGAGATTCAAAATTTTGAATAAAATGAAACAAAAGTATTAACGATAATAAATTTTGCCATTATAGATGAAATACAACCCTACATTAGTTCAGAAATAACATCTACAGAAGCATGGAAAACCTTAGACAAAATATTTTAAGGGAATAATAAAGCCACTATATTAAATCTTCAAACTCAATTACATTCTTTGAAAGTGAATAGTGGTGAAAGCATAGAACTATTCCTAAGGAAAGTAGTGGATATAAAAGGGAAATTATTAACTTTAGGAGAAAAGGTTGAAGATAAGTTCCTTGTTCAAGTAATGTTGAGAGAACTTCTAGACAACTACAAGCACTTAATTACATATTTATAAATCCTAAGTAAATATACTTCTTTTGAAGAGTTAGTCAATATCCTTCAAGAATATAATGTGGAAAATACAATTAAAGATGAAATGACTAACAATGCATTAGTTTAAAAATATAATCCATAGAGAAATGTTATCTCATCCTCAAAAGGATGAAGACCATGGAATAACAAATATTATCAAATATGTAAGAAGGGATGTAGTACCAACTACTACAAATTCAATCCTAGAAATCAGTATCAAGAAAATCAGACAAACTATGGAAGCCAACCAAACAAGCCATTCCAACCAAGAAAATATTAGAATCAATATAGTCCACATCAACAACAATTTTATCATTCATATCCTTCTTAGAATCAATACAATTATCCTCAATTGCAATATCGAGAAGGGAATAAAAAAGGGCACTTAGTTCACAAGATCCAAGAAATTCAAAAATTAGAATAATATACAGAGGAAAATAAAGTCAAAACTCTCTCAGTAATATAGCATTTTATGAAGATACTAACTACTTGCTTGAATAGGATACAGACAAGGAGCAGAATAAAGAAAGCAAAGATGGAGAGTACAAATTCCAGAACCAGATGAAGATCCATATTGAAGACTAGAGGATGCTAGAGTATATTATATTATTTTGTACATGCCAATGTACCACCTTGGGTACATAACTAGAGGAGGATTTTACTTTAGAGTAAGGTTTGAGTAGTTACTTCAAGCAAGTAATATATGCACAAGTGTTATAATGTAAAATTATGTAAATGTGCATATAGTCCACATATACATGAGTCATAGGATAGGTAGATGAAGATTCATGGGTAGAGTAAAGGCCAAGGCATATATCTTCCTATATATTGGCATTTAAAATATAGAGTGATTGAGATAATGTTACTTTAGAGAGTGAGATTATAGTAGTGAGTAGGTACAATGTATTTCTTCATTAAAAAAATTGGAGTGTTCAAGTCCTCCATTATATTGCATTATACTATTTTTATGATCTTTAATTAATGGTATATTACCGAGTTATTTTAGAAGTCTATCTCATTATTTTCCTCTATATTATAGTGCCATTATCATATACTTATCATAGCTTGCTTATTTATTGTGGTTGTATTTCCTTCAATATACATCCTCAAAAACTAACAAAACCTTGTTATTGGTTTTGATACTGTCATTTCCCTTGGTATGGTTGATGTTATTGTACCTATTTTTGTCCTTGCATTTGTGGATGTAACCATGGTGGGTTTTTTTTATCCTATTGTTGATTCATCCCTACAAGTTGAGACCATTCTTAAGATGATGCCCATGGTGGTTGACCCCATGGTTGTTGAGGTGGTTCTAAAGTAGACCATGGCATGGACCAAGTATTGTTTCCTCAATTCATAGGAAATCAATGAGTGTTTTGGCATGGGTGTTGAGATAAATTACCCCCTTGACTTTGTCCTACAAAATTGAGTTCTTTTGTAGGTTGAGATTGTTTTGTCATGACAATTTTATTTTAATTTAGTAAAAAATCCCTTACGGGGCTGCCTTGGTCTGATAAACCATGAACAGTAGGTTCTACATCGTTAAAATCACCTAGGAGTCATGCCCGACCCTAACCGCACCAACATTATCAACTGGATTTTGGGTACCCAATGTGCATTTGGTAGGGTGGATATTCGAACCAGGGACTTCCTTGGGAGGATTTCCCTACCCTCTCCAACTCACCTATAGCACGTGGGTTTCCATGACACTTTTAAATCTTGGTAATAAATGACATTGGTCTATAGGATGTCCTTTTTCATAAATACTATATATAGCAGATATGAAACTCTTATTTAAAGGGCATTCATGAAGAGCATGCTTCTTTCTAAATATTGGACAATAGATAGCTAAAGGTTCAATAGATATATTCTTTGTATTCATTTTATCTAATGTCGTATTAAGTTACACTAAAATATCAATTTTTAGATTAAAAAACTCTTCTACTAACTCTTTTAGGTTATTTTCATTGTTACTATTTTTATATCTTCTATGTCTTGTACGATAATAGTTCTTACAAATCTCAAAAGTTTCTTGAAACTCAAGCTTATTTACATATCCTTTTCCCATAAGATCCAGTACATCTCTTGATTCATGTTGCAATCCTCTCAAAAATATAGTTTTACTAAGTTTTGGTTCTACACCTCCACATCTCTTATGAACAAAGGAAAATCTATCTAGATAATATTCTAAAGTTTCATCTTCCTCCTATTTCATCCTAAACAATTCATCCTTTCAATTATTTACTCTATAGTATTCTTTGTATTTTTTCCATTTCATACCAAGTTCAAATTGAATTAGATGCTAAGTTTATAACCATCATAGTGAAGAGTCTTTTAGAGTGGAAGGAAATAATTTGAGTTTTTTATTGTCATTTATATAATTATAAGTTTGGCATACAACTTTAAACTTAAATAAAAACTAATCAAGATCCTCATATACAAGTCCCCTAAAAGTTGATAATACAAAAAGTGAAATTACTTTCATGGTACCTTCTTAGTTAGGATCTAATTGAATAGGATATTAAAAAATTCTAACAGGTGTACTAGTTTCACCAGGATGGAGCACATTACCAGCTCTTTTTGGGTTCTCTTGTAAGTTTATCATTGTACGTTCTCAATAATAAGTATATATCCTTTTGAATTATCTTTATTGTATGGATTAGTTAGGGGTAGGTGATTTTGAACTTCTAAGTTCTTCTTGCAATTCTCTCTCAAGGTATCCTACACTTCCTGAAGTTGATGATTGTGATTCTTCTAAAAGCTCAACGTTTTTGGAAATCACAAATTAAGGTAACTTAGGTATAGGTTCAACCTCTCATCACAAATATCTTCTTCCTTTGGCTCATGGGAAGTTTACTCTAATAAATCTACCTCTTTCATCTCTAAGTCTATTCATAAATCCTATTTTAAAAAGACTCATATTTTAGTCTTAATGTTTTAAATGCAATTATAGGCAATGTAACTATTTTTATGTGAAGTTGTTTTGTTTTTGTTGTTTTTTTAAATAAAAAACTACTCTAGAAATTTTAATCTACACAACTTCATAAGACAACAATTAATACTAAACTATTTATTTGTTCTCTAACAACGTCAATTTATTCCTTGGATATTATGCCAAAAAGTGATGAGTGTCGTTAATGCTCTGACTTTAATTCTTTTGTCAAAACTAAGGTGGTGTCCTAAGGTTGTATGCGATAGAGGTATTAGAATTGCACCTTAGATATAAAGGTTCTAGACTAACCTAAAAAAACTAAGAATCATAATGTCTTTTCAATATAAAGAAAACTATAGATTCCAAACTTAAAGCTGAAAGAAATCTTATTTTAAGTGTAGAAATAAACCAACTAAAATTGAAAGAATTAAACTTGATCCAAACTAAAATAAAACTCAATTTATGCTAAAATAAAAACAAAATTAAATACTCAAAATGAAACTAGCTTAACAGAAATTAAATTGCAAAAATTAACTAAAAATGACAAGCTAAAATGAAAACAAGGGATTAACTAATATTGTACTATAGAATTTAAAGGAAAGAAACAATACACACTAGTAATAAGATAAAGGAAATTATGCTAAAGGAAAATAGAAATTGATATAAGCAAAACTACAATAAACGTATTTAACACTATGCTACTGGAAAATAAATAACAAGAAAGAAAATAACTAAAAAACTATAACTAACATTAGTAGACCTTCCACTAGTCCAAAGAGTGGCCCTTGACCTAAGGTTCAACAGAAGGACGAAGAATTCAACAGAAAAAACTAGTCTAAGGGATCAAAATTTTCATGCAAGAAGGCTAAATTTTTTAAATTTGAGACAATGTACGAACAATCAAATTATTGCATCCTGTTAGCAATATTTCATTATTAGGCATAGCATATTGAGCATGGGTAGAATTAGCACTTTTTTAAATGCAATCCATTTTGGTGGTTTCTTCAACCACCTAGGTGGTTCGCTAACCACTTTCAACCACCTTGTAATCTATTTAAACCCGTCTTCAATATCAATCAAGTTACTTCGTCTTTTTCTACATGGTACCAGAGCCAAGGAGGGAGAAGGACATTTCATTATTTTATTGCAGGTATGTTTCCCAAGGATGATGCAGACATGATATTTCATTGCTTTTATTGTAGGCATGTTTCTTGAGGACCAAGGATGATGTAAGCATGATAGACTTTACACAAGATCCAAGTACATTGCTGACATGGACCCACTAACATGGACTCTACACGAGACCCGAGGACCTACTAACATGGATCTTGGCTGACGTGGATCAGATACTAAATGCTAATGTGGACCAGATAGAGATGTTGACATGGACCGAACATCGAATGCTAATGTGGACTAGAAACGTGGCAGAGAGAAGTTGACGTGGACTAGACAGGGGCACTACTGTAGACTATAAGAGGACAAGTGGTGACAGTTCATTAGTTTGGATGGACTGATGAGGACCACCAAGGTAAAATTTTGGGGAGGGGGTGACCACCTGAAGGTAGTCACCTTCAAAGGTGGACCTTCCACATTTTCAACAGGCTTTGAAGCCTTTGAGAGGTGCATGTGGAATAATCCCACTATGTTTTAAAAAAAATGCATCTCCTGTGTGCAACAAGGGGAAGTTGTTGCCCCTTCATTACCAGCCTCCTTGGTAGTGCAGTTGTCTCTAGTCGTTGGTTGTTATAGTGGAGGACTGTCGTTAAAATCCCACGAAGGGATTCCAAACAAAGTTTTTTTTGCCCCCCGCTAGCCATTTGATACCCTGTGAGCACGGTGACACCCGATGACCTATTTTTTGATGCCTGCCTATTTCTTTTGACGCCCGCTTATTTTTTTGACACCCTATTAGCATCGATTGACACCCACCAAAATTTATTCCCACCAAAAATTTATAACCTTGACGCCCAAGCAAGAAAATTTGACGGTAGCAATAATTTTGATAATTTTATTTTTTTTGCAATTTTTTGCAATATTTTGCCTAATAGTTTTTGTTTTTGTCAACGAAGGATCAATGTTTTTACCACCAATCCCAAGAGAAGCACATTTTTCAGGGTATTCTTTAATACTTTGAACTCTTTCTTTCGAATTTTTTTTTTTGAGGGATAAGTTGTTTTTTTTTTATTCTGAAAGGCTCCATATTTTTTTCCTACTTGTTTATTTTGCAACAAAAAGGGGGGATCCTAAGCATTTATTTTTGCAAAATTCTAAGACAAAGGGGGGAATACAATTGTGGAAATAAAAATGGCATTGTAATAGGTGCATTTTCAATGGAAACCGACACCTAAGGTAGTTAAAATTGTGGGCATTTATGGTTGTTTTTTTTGCATTTAAATTCTTTATTTTCTTGCATTAACAATCATACAATAAAGCAAAAAGAAAGGAACCTTCACAATGGACACTGTTCACAAATATCTTTCAGATTCACAATTATTGAAAGGTTCTAACTTCATACCATGGAAGACAAAAATGTGTGCCATTCTTTAGGTGGAAGATTTATGGGATGTAGTGACTGGTACTACAACATGCCCTCAAACAACAGGAACAGATCAAGAGTATTTTGATAAGAAGGAAAAAATAGGTCTCATGTTTATCTTGATTGCTACTACAGATGAGGTCCAACCTTATATCTATGATTCCAAAACTAGTAAGGAATCTTGGGATGCTCTAATTACTGTTTATGAAGGGAAGAATCAATCCATTATTCTACACCTTCAAACTCAACTACATACCCTCAGTATGACCTCTGGTGAAACAGTGGACCTCTTATTATGCAGTGGCAAAATTGAAATCCAAGTTGAATGTTATGGGACAACCAGTAGATGATCCTCTCTTGACATCTGACATCTGGAGAGCATTACCAGAATACTACAATATGTTGATAACCTCTCTTAATGTATCTAGTAGACAAGTAAATTTTTTTGAGTTGGTAAATTTACTCCAAACTAAAGAGGCCAACCAATTTTAGAAATATGAAGTACCATATAATGCTCTCTACACCAAGTAAGGGAGTAAGAAACAAGGACAATTTCAAAAAGGAGGATCTTCCTCAAAAGGAAAAGGGAAACAACATCAGCAGAAGGACTCACAATATTGCAAGATTTGTGATATGAATAACCATGACACCAACAAGTTTTGGTTTAAGAACAAGCAACAGAATGACCAAGATCATAAGTAGAAGGGTAAAGGAAAATATAAACCACAAAAAAATAATAAGCAACCCAAGGGGCATGTTTCTTATATCGAATAAAATTTAGACTCAGGTTCTACAGAATCAGACTTGGACTCAAAATCTGATCCTATGCCAACCAACTATGGTGGAAAGAGGTATTTTCAATTGTTTATGGATGATCACTCATAGAAGATGTGGGTTTTCTTCCTTCAATTGAAGTCAGAGGTATTTTTGTACTTTCAATAGTTCAAGAATATTTTTGAGGAGTCAGGATGTTTCATCAAAACCCTCTACTCAGATCGAGGGGGGAATATACCTCCAAGGAATTTTCATCATTTTTGAATGAGCATGGGATTAACCGACAACTGACTACTGCTTATACTCCACAACAAAATGGAGTTGCTTAAAGGAGGAATCATTCCATTATGGAAATGGTTTGATGTATGCTTGCAGGGGCACACCTTGAGCATGAGTATTGGATAGAAGCACTTAGCACAGCATCATACCTCCTAAATAGAGCACCCACAATAGCTCTAGATGGTAAAACTCTGCAAGAAGCATGGAGTGGTAAGAAGCCCTCCATTTCTCATATAAGAATTTTTGGATGTAAGGCATTCATGCACATACCTAAATAGAAAAGGAAAAAGTTAGATGAGAAGACCCTGAAATGTATCTTTCTTGGTTATGATGAATATTCAAAGGGATATCGAGTGATAGATCCTATGACCAAGAAGACACATATAAGTAGATATGTGGTATTTGATGAAGCTTTCACATCAAATAACACTTCTACAACTATATACCTTGAGGAAGATGAGCCTTATAAAGAGACTCGACCACCTCCTCAGAACAATATTTCACTTCTAGATCTAACTCTAAATCAACCTTGTACTCACAGTATGATTTAGCAGAAGATATCAAAGACATCAACTTCATAGGTTTGCGAGCTTTACCAACAATTTGATGAACTATCAATAGATGTAGAGGAAGACAAGGAAACAAAAATATGGAAGATGAGAGGTTTTATATGACAGCATTGGATGAAAATGAACCTACAATAGTTCAGGATGCACTTAGTGAGCCTCAGTGGAAGGCTACTATGGAAGTAGAACATACCTCTCTCATGAAAAATCATATATGGAATCCAGTCAATCTACCTTCATGAAAGAAGCCCATTGACTGCAAATGGGTATTCAAAGTGAAGTATAAGGCAGGTGGTACTATTGATAAGCATAAAGCCCATCTTGTTTCCAAGGGATATGCTCAAAAATAAGACATAGATTATGAAGAGACTTTTGCCCCTACTGCAAAAATAACTACCAATCGAGTACTTTATGCCATGGTAGCTCAGTTTGGGTGGAAGTTACATCAGATGGATGTAAAAAGTGCTTTCTTGAATGGTGACCTACAAGAAGAAGTGTACATGATCCAACCAGAAGGATTTGTTGTTGAAGGGCAAGAACAAAAAGTTTGTAAGTTTATCAAATTTTTGTATGGACTGAAACAAGCTCCACAATCTTGGTACATCAAAATAGATAGTCACCTAGTGCAGCATGGTTTCCAAAGAAGTCCTTCCGATGCAAATCTCTATATCAAGAACAATGGTTCTGACATAGTGATTTTTGTGCTATATGTAGATGATCTTATCATAGCAGGGAGCTTAGAGAGTATGATTGATGCAGTAAAATATGATTTGAAACAATCTTTTAAAATGATAGATCTATGACTTCTTCACTATTGTCTTGGTTTGGAAGTGACTCAGAAAAAGTATCATATCAGAGTCACACAAAAGAAGTATGCCAAGACATTGATTGATAAATATCACATGACATATTGTAAGTCTAAGGTAACTCCAATAGATTCTAGACTCAAGCTATCTTGATATGATCAATCACCATAGGTAGATGGCATTCCCTATCATCAACTGATTGGGAGTCTCATATATCTGACCAATACCAGGCCAGATCTCAGTTTTTATGTGGGTTATATTTCAAGGTTCATGCAGGAACCAAAGGTGAGTCATTGGAAAGTAGCAAAGAGAGTTCTTCATTATGTCTATGGTACTACAGATTTTGGCTTGGAGTACAAAAAGAATAGCAAATTCTATCTATAGGGATACACGGACTCAGACTATACTGGATCCATTGATGATTGAAAGTCAACTTTTGGATACATTTTTCATCTTGGATCTGGTCTTGTCTCTTGGTATAGTAAGAAGCAGCAGGTGGTTGCTATATCATATACAGAGGCATAATATTACACTTCCAGTGGAGCAGTCTACAAGATAATATGATTAAGTCGCATTCTTACAAATGTGGACCTTCCAAAGAACCTTCCACTACATTTGTTTTACGACAATCAAGGTGTTTTGAATATTTTCAATAATCCAAATTTTCATGATTGCACCAAACACATCGACACTCGATGTCATTTCATTCGTGATGAAGTTCCAAAGTACCACATACAACTCCAATACATTCCCATTGATCAGCAAGTTGTGGACATTTTCACTAAGGCACTTGCACGTGTCAAATTTGAATTGTTTCGCAATACTCTCTATACTTGCCAATAATGTAATAAGGGGGGATGTTAGCAATATTTCATTATTAGGCATAGCATATTGAGCATGGGTAAAATTAGTGCTTTGTTAAGCGCTCTCCAATTTGGTGGTTTCTTCAACCACCCAGGTGGTTCGTTAACCACTTTCAACCACCTTGTAATCTATTTAAACCCGTCTTCAATATCAATCAAGTTACTACACATTTTTCTATGCATCCTTTATTCAACTAATTACTTTGTCTACATTTCCTACTTTTTCTACTAACTTTTCCTGGTGGGCATACATTATTATTTATAAGCAAATTCTAGCTTATTCGACCTACAAAAGAGGTTTATTTTAGGAAACAACCTATCCTAAATTGATTACACGGTCTTGCATGTTCAATCTAACCAATTAGATTTGAAACAGTAGGTCAAATTAGATAAGTCTCCCTATTTTACACCTCTATCCACTGTTGACTAACTTGAAATAGATCTAAGACAAATCTAGGTTGAATTTGAAACATCCAATACATATTTTCAACTCTAATTTCCCTACAATTCCATTTTATTTTGGCATGCTTTGACTATAGGTTCTCCGGATCATACAGTAAGTTACTCTCCTTATGCACAATTTCTACCTAATTGTTGATTGGTTGATTTTAGAGTCAAATACATGACTCTGCTTTTTTTCAATGATTTTACACATGTTTTTATGAGGGGTCATGGTCCCCTCATACTAAGTGGGGTTTGAACCTTGGACCTCTAAAAGAGAAGCCAAAGCCCTTACCACTATAGTAAGCTTGCAACTTACATGATTCTACTTTTGATCATGTGCTGAAAAAGTATTTTGACCATTCATTTTATCGCATTCCTCCTTTTTTAACACCAACCTACACTTTTCTTTCCTGATTGTTTCAATGCATTTCTCATAATTTTTTATGCATGCCTATGCTAATCTAGTACTTGTACTATTATACAGAATACATAGTATAGTGCCAGATCACTGCAGCAACATAGGAATATTAAAGAAAAATGTTCTAAAACACCAATCCATTAGATTTTCAGATCTATAGACATCCATAAATTCTAATGCAATTATTTTTAACTTTATTCTATCCTTTAACAATATGAAATAATGCAATTAATCCTAAAATATACAAAAAATAGTTCAAAATAATAATTAAAATATCTTAAGGTCTGAGATGTAGACCAATTGGTTCATCCAAACCCCATAAGGGGGGCGGAGGTCCAAGGTTCAAATCTCGAGCCTCGCTGACTGAACACTTGTCCCTTTCTTGGTTCTTTCAGCGGCGTAAAAGGTTTAAAATGATTATGGCATGGTGGTTATAGGGGCAGACTGCGAAAAGATCTGTGTGGCGGTTTCTGGGGCAGACAACGCAGAATACTGTGGTCACCATAAAAGCTATACAGCCTACCCAGATTCGTGGCGGCTACTGATTCCACCATTTAAATACAAAAAAAAAAATAATAATAATTAAAATATTTTCTTCAAGCTACTATATTAACACTTAATATTAACATAAATTATGATAAAGCACTTGGAAAATACGATGGCATTTTAATTAAAAATAGGTAAAAAGAGTTGAATGTTCTTGAAAAATGAGATATTTTATGGTCTCATCACTTCTATAAACCAAACAAGAAGTGGTGAGACCAAGTTTGTAAAAATAGAAACCTATGTAGAGAATGAAACTCCTAGAATAAATTGTTGTAGTCATTATGGATGATTCATACATGTGATAGCTAGGTGTTGGAATCTACATCCTTATGAGATTTATGGTGAAAATAATATCTTAAAAATATTTTTGGCACAAAGATAAAATGGCCAAAAAAATACATGTTGATTGTGGATGGATGAATGTGATAGAATGGGATAGAGTGAAAGAAATGTTGAATGGATTTTACAAGAGAAGGTTTTATCCTTAGAAGAGAGCAAGGATAAGATAAAGTTTAGTGGTTGTGAGAGAGACCATAGTGAAAGTTTTCCCATGGAGTAATACAATCTTAGAATTCATTAGAAAGTCTTAAAAATAAGAGACATGATTTATATATCAAACTTTATAGATGTGTTATGGGATATGCTTGGAAAGCCTACAATGAAATATAACATGGAATATTTAGAATGTGTGGTGGAAAATATCAATTTTCTTAGGTTTTCTAGTAGGAAAGCAACAAGGTTATGCATAAGGGGTCGGCCCCAAAGTGTATTTATAAAATCGGGGTGAATCTAGTGCTAAGGTGTATAGACATTGGGGCAAATTTTTCATTTTTTTGTAGAAAAATTATCAAATTGTGGCGATTTTTTGAAAACCATGCAACAAATTCTTCAACCTTAAAAATAGCGACTGACAAAAGCGACTGGCACAAAGCGACCGATAGAAGCGACTGACACAATGCGAATGACAGAAGCGACTGACACATTACAACAAGTAAGAGGTGACCAACACAAAACAAGTGGTGACTGACAAGTGGCAACTGACAAGTGGCGACCGACAAGGGGCGACTGACAAGTGGTGATCGACAAGATGCATCTGACAAGAGGTGGCTAGCAAGTAGCAACTAGAATGGAGCAAATGGTAAGGTGCAAATGACAAGCAATGACTAGAAAAGTGCGACTAACAAAGAGCGACTAGAAATGTATGACTGTCATGATGCGACTGTCATGTGGTGACTGTCAAGTGGTGCCTGTCAAAGTGCGAC
Organism: Wollemia nobilis; assembly: GCA_028583015.1. Taxonomy (NCBI): domain Eukaryota; kingdom Viridiplantae; phylum Streptophyta; class Pinopsida; order Araucariales; family Araucariaceae; genus Wollemia; species Wollemia nobilis. Next base: position 18,149,683 of record JAQPPZ010016895.1, read on the forward strand.
TGGTGACATGCGATTGGTAACATGCGACTAGCTAGGTGCGACTGTCAAGAGATGACTGGCAAGAGGTGACTGACGAGAGGCATCTGACAAGAGGTGGTTATTAAGGTGTGGATGGTACCATGCGACTGACAAGGTGCACCTGTTAAGAGGTGACTACCAAGAGGTGACCGCCATATTGTGCCTCACATGTTGTGACTATCAAGATGCGACCTCTCGTATGCCACGTGCCATGCGACGCTAATTACCATCAATAAGATGTTGCCACGTGTCCTCTCGTTTGCCACGTGTCACGCATCCATCGACTTTAGGCATGCAAACTTCTATAAATAGAGTAGCAGCATCATTTTTACCTTTCGCACGACGATTTCCAGACCAATTTCAGACCTTTTCCAGGCATTTTTCTTAGCATTTTTAGATCATTTTCAGGTCATTTTCAGGGCGTTTTTAGATCATTTTTAGGCCATTTTCAGGGCATTTTTAGATCATTTTCAGGCCATTTTTAGGGTATTTTTAGACCTTTTTAGGTCATTTTTTGAGCTTTTTCTGATCATTTTCCTTGCATTTTTAGAAATGGCTAGCGGTTCCTCTCCTCTCCCAACCAAGGTATCATTCAAGAGTTGCTATTGCCTGAATGTGAAGAACCTTTTTAACATTCCAGGGAAAGATTCCAACTGGTTGTACACCTCCGGACTTGCTGGAGTCGCGAAGATGCCACAGTTGGACGTCAACCTCTCCCTCATGCAACGTATTGTTAGTTGCTATGACCATGATGTGTCCACTGTACAGATCCTATTTGACAACAAGGAAGTTGTTTTTACTGTGAACCCCTCGGATGTCCAACGATTAACAGGACTACCATTTTCGGATGGTCTCCTGGTTAACAACCAGTACGCGTTGACTGATTCTGACAAATCAACGTTGGCATCCAAATATGCCATGAATCCAGACCATTTGAAAGGTACGTTTTTTAAAATTTCATTTTTCTTTATCCTTTATTTTGATGTATTGTTGTTTCCAATGTCCATTCTCTAATAATGTTCTCTTTATTTTTTAGTTAATTCTTCAAAATCGAAAAGGGGTCTGAACATTTCAAACATTTCAGATAAATTTCTTTATGGCTGTGTTGAATTGTTCTTGGGAAGGCTTATTCTGTAGGGCCGACCTACAGATATGCCCTTTTGGGCTTTGTCATTGTTGATTCATTGTATTGATGGAGGGAGATATGATTGGTCCACTTTAATTTCTAACCGTATAAAACAGGACCTCCTTTCTACGCAGAAAATTCAATCTGCGTATACGGTAACCTCCAACAACTATATTCTTTCTCTTTTTTATGAAGCTTATTACAATATTCAAACAAAAAGTCCTCCAACTGCATTGCACCCAGATTTTTTGCGTATTGGGTTAAGTGACAATGAAATACAGGTAAAATTATATATTGGAATAGTCTCTTTTTTTTGTCTTTTCAAATTTCAATCAATCTTGTTATTTTTTAATTTTCTTTTGAAAATAGAGAAGAGCAGCTCACTCGTCCAGTAAAAGGGATGCCGCCATCAGGATTCAAGAAGCGTCTAGCGATTCTGACTCATAGTCGCAATCATCACCGACACCTTCCACCCATAAACGTAGGAGGTCTCCTGATGGACAACATACATGTGTTGCTCCTCATACTTCTGGACATGCATCTGCTATAGTGAACATTGAAGATGAAACCTCCACCTCACAAGGTAAACATATTTTTCAAAAGTTCTAATTTTAATAATGTATTTTAACAATATTCAATTATATTTAGTTTGAGAAAAATTTTAACTATTTTCAGAGGAAGAGCAAAGGCCAACCGTTGCAACAACAACGACAATGGCTGCAGAGTCCGAGTCGGGTATGTTTAGTTAAAATTGTTATATTTTAATGGCATTGTTTTTAAAAACTAGTTTTAATTTATAATTTTCATGTTGAATTTTGTAGAGGGACCGACTCGATTTACAAGACTCAAAAAATAGATGCCTCCACCAGGTGCACAACAAGAAAAGCAGCCAGTCCAACCGCAAGTCCAATGCCAATTTCATCCATGACAAGTCCAACAATCACCACACCAAGCACCACCTATGAGGAACCAATCTCGCATGCATGGGAAATAGTTCCTCACACCATCGTGTCAGCCTATTCAGACTCAGACTCAGACTCAGACTCAATCTGTTGTTTCAGGGACGGGGTTCCCTCTTTTAACACTTGATAATTTATCAAATGTAGAGAGCGCTTCTCAGATGCCCCCTCCAGATGCCAATCTGGAAGATGATTTTATGTATCAAGATATGAATAATTTGAATTTACCCTTAAAAACATGTGATCTGCTTCATGGTCTAGGGTTAGGTGATGAAGCACAGGAGAATGTTGAACGAGATGCCACCAATGTTTCCACTTCCCCCCACCAGCAAGTCGATACCGATAATCATCCGACCGATGATGATAAAATAAACTTTTCTAAAAATATTTTAATAGCAAATGTTTGTAGGGCTAATGTTACTAATAATATTCTTGTTGACATTGATATATTACGACAATGGGAATATCGGGCCAAGGTTATGATCAAAGCAATAAATGGTCGATACAAGAACTTTGGACATAGAAAGGAGCTATTTTCGAAGGTAGAGAATGAGCCACAAAAGCTTGATGCTCTGTTACTAAAAGCCCAATCTGGCACCGTCAATGTCGATGCTACAAGCAGTGATGAAGTTCTGGCCATTATACTTGACCGATTAGAGAACCTGAATGCCGAAGCCCAAGCATATTTCAATGAATGGGAACTATCCAAGAAGAAAGTAGCAGTGGCAGAAACTGCAAGACTTACAATAGATGTAAGTTTTACACATATCTGAAAATCATTTTTTCTTTAATATACTTTTTAATTAATTAATATTAATTTTTTTCTCTTGTATTTTGTAGTCTAATTATCAGCATTTAAAGCAGCAGGTGTCAGCCATGAAAACCTGGATCAAGACTACAAAAATCAGTGTGACTAATGCTATTGAATTGAAAAAGAGACTACAACACACTGTTCGACAAAAAAATTGGCTGAAGAAGCTTATCAAAGAAAAGGGCCTGGATGTGGATGCTACAATAAAATAAAATGAGAAAGAGCTGAATGCACCATTTAAGGAAGATCCCACGAAGGAAGAAGGTTTAATGCTATCAGGGATAAACACTACAACTGAAAGTTTGGTACGGTCTGGTGCATTGGAAGCAAAGGATATTGAGGTAGATGCAGCTGACACTTCAAGCACTTTGCAGCAAGAAAACATAGAAAAGTAGAACTGTTGTTTCTTTATTTGATGATTCAGGAATGTGGCATTGTGGTGAAAAACATGGTTTCAAAGACTCCTATTTTAACATATTTTTAAACATAATATTTTATATTATATAAATGTTATATTACTTTTTAGCTTTTCTTTCAATACTGTAATGGTTTGATCAGTTGTGTGGATGCAATAAATAATTTTGAATTATGTGGATGCAATAATGGAGCACCAATATCTAGTTTGCTATAAACGTTTTATTATACATGGTTTGCTATATCTAGTTTTCTATACATGGTTTTCATTACATGGTTTGCCATACATTGTTTTCAATACATGGTTTGTATACATGGTTTGTTGTATACATGGTTTGTTTAAATGGTTTCAATATATGGTTTCAATCAATTTGATATTCAATACATTGTTTGCCATACATTGTTTTCAATACATGGTTTGTCATACATTGTTTTCACTAAATTGTATACATGATTTCAATACATGGTTTCAACCAATTTGATATTCAATACATTATTTGCCATACATTGTTCTCAATAGATGGTTTTCCAAACATTGTTTTTGATAAATTGTATATTCAATACATTGTTTGCCATAAATGGTTTATTCAATACATTGTCTACCATAAATGGTTTGTATACATGGTTTCAGTACATGGTTTGTTGTATACATGGTTTCAATACATGGTTTGTTTAAATGGTTTCAATATATGGTTTCAGTCAATTTGATATTCAATACATTGTTTGCCATACATTATTTTCAATTCATGGTTTGTCATACATTGTTTTCACTAAATTGTATACATGATTTCAATACATGGTTTCAGTCAATTTGATATTCAATACATTGTTTACCATAAATGGTTTATTCAATACATTGTCTACCATAAATGGTTTGTATACATGGTTTCAGTACATGGTTTGTTGTATAAATGGTTTCAATACATGGTTTGTTTAAATGGTTTCAATACATGGTTTCAGTCAATTTGATATTCAATACATTGTTTGCCATACATTATTTTCAATACATGGTTTGTCATACATTGTTTTCACTAAATTGTATACATGATTTCAATACATGGTTTCAACCAATTTGATATTCAATACATGGTTTCAACCAATTTAATATTCAATACATTATTTGCCATACATTGTTCTCAATAGATGGTTTGCCAAACATTGTTTTCGATAAATTGTATATTCAATACATTGTTTGTCATAAATGGTTTATTCAATACATTGTCTGCCATACATTATTTTCAATACATGGTTTATTTTATTCAATACATGGTTTGCCATACATAGTTTTCAAAACATGGTTTTTTGAATACATGGACTTTTCAAAATACATGAAATCATAATATACACATATTTTGTTGACAATTGATAGCATAATATATGAAATCAAAATACATGTAAAAAATAGTAATATCTGTGATGCAGTAATCAATATTCTGTTCCAAAATACATGAAACTTGTCTCAAAATATAATCAAATCTCCATATTTGATATCAAATCAAATAAATGAATTAAATCCCAATATAATATTGGGAAATGAAAGCATCTTTGCATCATAATGGTGAAATATGGAACAACCTCTTTTCAGATTGTGCAAATTCTTCTGCACTCATTCCATAAAATTTTGTCATCACAGTGTCATCAGTGTTACCATTATCCTCATCATCCAGAGTATTCATGACACCTCTTCTCTCTGCCAAAGATTTCCAATATGACAAAGCTCTTTCATAAGGAAACTTCTCAACCTCATAGATCGACACATATAATCTCAAACAATTTTCCAAATTTTTGTCCAATCTATTCTGAACTTTAGATTTTACATATGATAATGCACTAAATACCCTTTCATCCTCAACAGATCCTAAAATCATCGTTTGGCATAATTCATACAAATTAAAATATTCACTCATACTATCTTGCAGGATACTACTGGGATATAAATGTTTCCACAAACGTGAAATAGAACCCCTCTCATGGTGATTAGCAAATTGTGAAACTTGAGCAGACATTGTTGTTCCAAAACAGTTTGATTGGCTTGTCAAAAGATCTTTGTTGAGAATGCCATTGATTTCAATACCATTGAATACCACAGGTTTAGTGAAATGGCTAGCAAGATTGCCCATGTATTTTTGAAACAAACCACTTATATTCTGGTATTCATTACAAGGATTCCAAAAAATTGGGTTAACCACACCCATAGCCTCAAGCAATTCATCTCTTTGAAAATGGTCTCTGATCTCTTTTGTCAATGATTATGCTATGTGTTTCAGTTTAATTTTTGTATCTGTTACAACTACATGAAATCTGTTGTGTGTTACGGGCATTTGTTCAACTTCATTTGTAGCAATATCCATTCGTTGACAAAAACAATATAAAGGAATTTCCTTTTCATGGACATTAATACAAAGATGATCGTTTATATTGAACTTCAAAAAGTTTTGAGGATCATGGATGTTTGTCAATGCTCTCCAACTCTCAAACATGGGATCCATAAAACTTTCACCAGATGCGTACATCGTATCAATATGTAAGCAAATTCATTTTCTCGCCCTGATGAAATCCACAATATAAATCGATCTTTCTTGTGCAATTTTGATCAAAGTATTCATTTCTTCCAACATTGGAAGAATACCACACAATGTGAGAAGTGTTTCAAAGTCAGTCATTCGTAATAGCAAATCCTTAGCCTTATCAACTGCCCTACGGTTTACATACATAAACCCTGCCAAGGACTGCTATTCTTTGAAAACTCTATATGTCGGTTGATACATTGAAATCCATCTAGTATCCACGTATTTTAAGAGTTTTTTACCATCAGTAACTCCAAGTGCAAACTGCTGAAACTCTAAAAATATTTTTGGACTACGTGAAAAATAATCATGAATTTCATGGACAAGGTCTTCCACTCTAGCTACATTTATAAATGTATCCACAATTTTATATGCAAGATTAATTCTATGAGCCATGCAATGAATAGGGATCAAATATGGGGTAACAGATGTTTGTAGTCTAACACAAAGACCGTTCTTGTGTCCTTGCATTGTAGCAACACCATCGGCTCCGACACATATTAACTTAGTGGCTATTTCCATTTCATTCATTCCTGCTATTTCCTTTAAACTAGAAACAACAACATTGTAAATATTTTTTGCATTGCAATTTTCCACCATCTTACGTAGTCCAAGTAAATGAGGTTGCCTTAAATGATTTTCCAATGTGTAAACATGCATGCAAATCCAAGATGTGTTGTCAACAGTAGTCACCTCATCAATTGAAAGTGATATGAATTTGGCCTTTTTAATTTTCTCTTTGAGGTCATCCTGCTCAACCAATGACAGACATTTTGCAATTTCCCAACCACTTCGATCTGACCAATGGGCGTTGGGTAAATTCTGCACATCATCTAGTCGAAATAGAGATTTATAATCTGTGAAATCTGACATAGGTCTACCCTTTTTAAGAATAGTGAGTACAACAACAAACTGTAAACTTTTTGAAGCTAAAGTGAACTTTTGCATTTTTTGAAATTGGGCTTGAATCGTTGCACCTTTCTCAACCAAAGTTTGTTTTTCTTTCATTGCTTTATCATATTCTTGTGCATATCTGATATGGGCACACTCTGATGCATCCTTCCACCTATAATTTTTTTGTATTGGTCCATCACTTTCTTTTGTTTTTATATATTTTCGCAATTTATAGCGAATTTTTTCTAATGCAAAATATGTGTTGAGTACCTTTGATCTCAACACTCATAGAGCTAAAGAAACATTGGATGTCATACATATCGATCTATTTGGACTAGTGCTAACCAGTTACAACAAACACAGGTACTTTTACCTCTTTGTTGATGATTACTTAGAAAATATATGGGTATATTTCCTAAAAATCAAATCATATGCCTTCATAAAATTTTGGCATCATAATTTAGTCCTTCGCTCAAATTGAGGGGGAAATATACATCTAATGTTTATCCTAAGGAGCCTGAATATCCTATTATAAGGTTTGAGTAAAATGAGGAAGTTTGCAAAGAAGTTCCAAAAGATAAGCTAGAGCCAAATCTAGAGCCAAAGCCTAATCTAGAGATAGATCTAGAGCCAAATAAAAATATAGAGCAAGGGCAAATTCAGAGCAAGAACCATTGCCATAGCCAAATTTAGACCACAATTATATTTTTACTACTCTCAAAATTAAGGGAGGACAGTAATTTTTTGTAAAGGTGCATTTTTTTCTATGATTGAAACCTTCAAATATTTGTTATATCAAATAATGTAATAAGGGGTCATGTTTGATCATTATTAAATTATTTAATTATTTTTATTATTGTTACACCTCATAAAATATTGAGAGAAGCTCAATAGCTACAAATCATGGGAGATTGAGAGAAGCTAAACAGTTTGAAAAGAATTTGAAGTACCAAGAGTCTCTTGAGAAAATAAAGAGACACCCCACTATATTTATATATGTCCAAAGCTAAAATTTGTATATGTAATAATATAATATTTTTCATTAGAAAAAATTATATTTTTCATATTTCTTTCCATTCTCAATCCTTCAAGATATAGCTATTATTGTCAATAGTTTGATAACCTAAATTTAATATTTTTAGTCTAATAATAAATAGCAATTAAAATATAATATTTTTTACATGATGATAATGAAGATGAACTTTACTTTTTATATTATATAATTAGTTTTACTAAGAATATTATTATGGTATATTCTATTTACATAAGTAATATGTTCATTCATTAAGACCATCCCATGTAATTGGACTCTATAGTCGAGTAATAAAATCGTTTAACCTACCACAAAAAGAAAACTATCACCAATAGAAATCTTAATTTAGTTATATATATTTAGCATTTCAAACTAATTCAAATAGTTGTGCTTTTTTTTTGGTTGAGAGTGATTGACCTATATCTATGCAAAAATGGCTTTAATGTTTAGATTTATTGTTATGTTGTATGTAGGGATGCCTATGCGCATTATTAGTACAAGTGCTTATGTTGTTATTTTAGTGAGATGATATTCCTATCCTCCAGATTGCAAATGCGATAAGAATGATCAAATAACCAGTAACATAATACTTAATACAACACTTTCTCAATAAGACTTAAAATGGAGTGAATGAATAAAAATCAATCGATTAAACTTGCCACTTTAGGAGGGCTAAGTCCTTCGCCACTAAGGAGGGCTTAGTCCTTGCAGATATCATGCAAATGAATTCAAAGATGAAAGATGATAAATCCATAACCTATTCTATTCCTATTTATACTAATTGATGAACAAATAATGATATTCAAATATTATAGCCGACTAGGCTATTAGGGTTGTAACATGGCTCCCCTCCTCGAAAAGCTTTGTCCTCAAAGCTGGAAATGACTGGAAAATACTTTTTGGTTCCCATGTAGCATCTTCTTCAGGTAGGTCCTACCATTTGATGAGGAATTCTTTGATGTGATGGGATCTCAACATACGTGTTCTGCTTTGTAAAATTGCTTTAGGCTGGAGATATATACGTCCTTCTTCATCGAGTACTGGTAATTTTGACTGAGAATGTACTTTTTGTCCGATCACCTTTTTGAGATAGGAAACATGAAATACTGGATGTATACGAGATGAGGGAGGAAGCTCTAGTTGATATGCCACTTCTCCAATGCGACGCACTATTTTGTAAGGACCATAAAATCGTGGAGCCAACTTTTGACTGGTCTTGATCTTCAATGACAATTGTTTGTAGGGTTGCAAACGTAGGAACACCATATCACCTGTATTAAATTATCTTTCAGAATGGTGTGTGTCTTGTTGTTGCTTCATGCGATTCTGTGCTTGGACCAAGTTGTCTTTGAGAATGTTGAGCATTGACTATCGGTGTTGGAACCAATCATCTACTTGGGCCACTTTGGAAGAACCTGGAACATAATCTGCTATTGTTGGTGGTTTGACTCCATACAATGCTTCAAATGGAGACATCTTAATGGAATAATGGTATGAAGTGTTGTACCACCATTCTGCCAAGGAAAGCCAATGACTCCATTGATATTGTTTATCTTGAGCAAAACATCTTAGATAGGTACCCAGACATTTGTTAACTATCTCAGTTTGGCCATCTATTTGTGGATGGTATGCAGAAGACATATTCAACTTGGTACCACTAAGACGAAATAATTCTTTCCAAAAATTGCTAGTAAAGATGGGATCACGATCACTTACAATATTTTTAGGCATTCCATGCAATTTGAAAATTGAATCCATAAATACCTTAGCCACTTTGCTTGCTGAAAATGGATGTTGTAGAGCATGGAAGTGAGCATATTTGGAGAGGTGATCCACTACCACAAAAATTACTATTTTGCCTTCTGATTTAGGAAGACCTTCAATAAAATCCATTGAAATATGTTCCCATTGGTGATCTGGAATAGGTAATGGTTGAAGCAATCCTGGTGATTTGACTGTTTCACCCTTATTGCGTTGGCATACTTCGCATTCGGCCACCCATTTTTTAACCTCTGATTTTAATCCTTTCCAATAAAAGGATTGTTTTACCCGCATATATGTTTTCAAAAAACCTGAATGTCCTACTGATGGAGAAGCATGTGATTCTTCCAGAATCTTGGATTTGATTGTAGAATTGTGTGGAATGTAAATGTGATTCTTTCTTCTCAATACCTTGTCATCATAGGAAAAAAGAGGATGCTTGGATGATCCCAACAACAATTCCTAAATTATTTGAGTAGTTTTTGTATTTGACAACCATTCCTCTTGAAGCTGAGAAACCCATTGGGAACATGGACCTGAAATAGCATTGATAACCACTTCATCTTCATATTTTCATGATAATGCATCTGCTGCCATGTTTTATTTCCCTTTCTTATACTCGATAACAAAATCATATCCCAATAATTTTGTTAACCACTTGTTTTGCTCTGGATAAGAAAATCGTTGTTCTAGAAAATGCTTGAGACTACTATGATCTGTTTTAATAATAAAGCGGCTACTGATTAAGTAATGTCTCCATTTCTCCACCGCATGTAGAATAGCCAACATTTCTTTCTCATATGTGGACCTTCCCAAAAATTTTCTCAAAAGTTGTTTACTTTCGAATGCCAAGGGATGTCCCTCCTACATTAGTACTGCCCCAATACCTGTTCCTGAAGCGTCACATTCAATCACGAATGGTTTGTGAAAATCTGGAGTTGCCAAAACTGGAGTAGTACACATTGCTTCTTTGAGGGCCTCGAATGCTTGAGTGGCTGCTTCAGACCAATGAAAAGCATCATTTTTTGTGAGAGCCGTGAGAGGAGCTGCAATTTTTCCATAGTTACGCACAAACTTGCGATAGTAGCCGGTAAGACCCAAAAAACCACGAAGTTTCTTGATGGTTTTAGGTAAAGGCCAATCCTGAATTGCCTTAATCTTATTAGGATCCACTTTAACACCTTCATGAGAAATGATATGACCCAAGTACTCAACTTCTTGAACACCAAAGGAGCATTTAGAGTGTTTGACAAAAAATTTTTCCTTGTGTAATATATGAAGAACCTTTCCCACATGCATCAGATGATCCTTCCATGTTTTACTATATATGAGTATGTCATCAAAAAAGACTAGGATAAATTTGTGAAGGAGTGGATGAAACACATGGTTCATGAGACTTTGGAATGTGGATGGGGCATTAGTGAGACCAAAAGGCATGACCAAGAATTCGTAGTGACCTTCATGAGTACGAAAAGTTGTTTTAGGAATGTCCTCATCCCTAACTCTAATTTGGTGAAAACCAGAGCGTAAATCTAATTTTGTAAAAAAATTTACACCATGTAATTCATCTAATAAATCATCAATGACAGGAATAGGGAATTTATCCTTGATGGTGATTTTGTTGAGAGGACGAAAATCAGGACACATACGCCAAGAATTGTCTTTGCGATGGGCCAAAACTACTGGTGAAGAATAAGGACTAGTGTTGTGATGGATGACTCCATGTTCTAAAAGTTCTTGGACAATTTTCTCAATTTCTATTTTTTGAGGTTGGGGGTAATGATAAGGATGGACATTAGGAGGAAGACTTCCTGGGACAAGGTGTATGGCATGGTCATGAGATATTTTGGGAGGTAGTCCTTTTGGTTCTTGGAAGACATCATCATAGTTAGCCACAATATTTTGAAGATCTTCTGAGTGAATTTTTGGAATATCTTGTGCTTGCCTCTCCATACAATTAATTTGAGCTATGAATCCATAACTACCTTTCCTTAATATTTTCTCCATGCTGTGAGAACTTACTACCCTTGATGGAGGGGTTGGAATTCCTTGGAGGTGAATGGTCTTTCCATTTTCTTTCCATTCCACAAAGCGCTTCCTGAAATTAAAACTGACTGTGTCCAATTGTTCTAACCATTCAACTCCCAAAATAACCTCTGAATTCCCTAAATTCATAACAAAGAGAGTGCCATGCCAAGTATAACTTCCCATTTGTAATGAAATTGGAGATGTTCTACCAATACATTGAGCATTTCCTCCATTTGCAACTATAACTTGAAACTTATCTTGATTGGAGGAGTTAATGTGTAAGTTTAATGCCCTAGCAGTTTTTATGTCGATAAAATTATGAGTACTACCTGAGTCGATCAACACATTTACCTTCTTCTATCGAATGAATCTTGATACCTTGATTGTATGGTGAGCTGATAATCCCATAAGAGCATGTACTAAAATTGCCATAGTGTCTTCTTCACCTACTGCTTCCTTGTGTTCAACTTGTTCTTCGACCATGGAAGAATCATGTGAATTGATATCTTCTATTTCCTCTTCATCCTCCTTGTAATCATATTCTATTTGAAAATTTTGTCTTGGTACACATGCTTGATATTTTGGATGGTGATTGTGACATTTATAGCAGTAATATCTTGATGGTTGATCATTTCTACGGAAGGAGTTGTTGCGATATTGAGGACGATTATAGGAATCTCGTCTGGATGATGTCCCATATTGCACCTTTTTCTCAACCAACTTGGCAACCTTTATACAGTCATCTAAAGAGTATGGATCATGCAAGTCAACTTCAATTTGAATATTCTCTTTCAACCCATGTCTAAAAGCAGATACCACCACATCGGATGGTAAGTTTCCGACATAAGAAAGCAAACTAGTGAATTCTGAAATATACTCCCTTACTGATCCTGTTTGTTTAAGTGCCAACAACCGAACCATGTATGAAGATGAAGATCCCTCATCAAATATCTTGAGAAAAAGTGTGTTGAATTCATCCCATAAGATGGGTCGACTATGCTCACGTTTTTGCCAAGCAAACCATTGGTAAGCTTCAGTACCTAGTTTGGAGGAAGCATAAGGAACTTTTTTGGATTTGGGGATCCGATATAAATCTAAAATGCCTTCCATTTTAGCTAACCACCCATGTGGATCATTACCCTCAAAGGTAGGCATATCAATGCATGGGATATTAACACCTGTAGGCCATCTTGTTTGGTGATAATCTTCCTCTGTATCCCTATCCTCACTAGCATGCCTTCTATGGTAGTTATGAGGGGAATGAGGGGCTTCTTGGTTTTGTCTTCCTAAAACTTGGTGCAACATTGTAGTTATGTCGTTCATACTATTCACTAGTTGAGCCATACTGGTTTGGAGATCTTGGTTATTAGCATTGGTGTTTTCCACTTCCTCATTTGTGATATTTTCATGGGATGAGTTGGAAGGAGCCATAGGGTTGATAGTAGGATGATTGGGATCAAAACTATTAATGCGTAAAGGAGAGTTGTATTGTGTACCTTTATTTCTTGGAGGTCTTCTTGGTGATCTTAGGAGTCCTTCATTTGGATTATTTGTGCTTGATAATCTACTAGACCACACCTAAGTACGGCTAGGCAATTGAACTAACTATACCATAACTAAGTGCTACACAACAAGGGACCACCTGCAACACGACAACTAATGCGACACGACACTCATGGACTAGACGAAGGACAACTGACAGAGACCACCATGCAACACAATAGATGATGTGACACGACACTCATGAACTAGATGGAGGACAATCGACAGAGACCACCATGCAACACGATAGATGATGTGACACGACACCCGTAGACTATACAAATAATAAGAGTTATAGACCACCATGTAGCACGATGATTAGATGATTCTTGAGACTCAATTGAGATTCCAAGGAGGGGCTAACGATCGTGATTCAAGATATGAAGAGAGGAAGAAAGGGACTATCACTCCTAATAGACAATGATACGTGACCAAGAACTATGTGGTGAAGACATGACCATGTAAGGAGACATTATAACCAACAAGGACCTTGGGACTACGACATAGAGAATAGGGAGGACACGTGGGACCACCAGCGATGCAACATAAGGACAAGGAAGAACCTACGCATAGATATTAAAGTAAGTGTGTGACTAAAGTCACAATATGCTAATAGCATATAAACATTAAAAAATCCCTCCAATAATTATCACACCCACGATGTGGGATAATGGAGTTTAAAACATAAAAATATTAATATGCAACCTTAGGTTTAACTATAATTTATGATATATGCCCAAGTTTTTATTGGTTGATGATGGATTGAAGAACGGATTAACAGTAGCAGAACAGTGGCTTGGAATGGATTTGTAGGAGGGAAATGAATCGATGAAGGAGACACGATTGCTCAGGAAGACAAAAAATTTGGAGAAGTTTAAGATTTTGATGGTGAATCGAATGGACGTTCGGGTGATAGAGATAAAAAATGTGGCTTTCTACGTAATCTATCAAGCAAACCGAGTGAACGAAGTAGATTGTCACTGAAATATGGTAAAATGACCAGCATGATTTTAATATGATGGAATTAGAGACATAGATTATGATTTACATACCCAAAATTTATACGCTTGTTGGAAGTAGAAAATTTGATGCCTTCAAATCTTTGTATTACTTGTGAATTGTGCAGGATATATCACCTTGCTAAATTAACTTCAACATAACAATGTTCCTTAGAAAACGCGAATCTTATGATGTCGAGGATTAATATTTCAAATTTTTTGCCCTGTATATTTTTTTGTGTTGCTCAAACAGGAGCTGTGTATGGAAGTTGTTTCCTAAACTGGAGCTACCCGACTTTATTTAGAAGAATGAAGATATTCACCCACCAGTTTGCACCAAGACACCTAATTTGATATCACTTGAGAGGATATTCCTATCCTCCAGCTTACAAATGCGATAATAATGATCAAATAACCAGTAACATAATACTTAATATAGTAATTTCTTAGAAAGACTTAAAATGGAACGAATGAACAAAAATCAATCGATTAAACTTACCACTTTATAAGGGCTACATTCTCACCTCTAGGAGGGCACAGTCCTTGCGGATATCACAAATGAATTCCAAAAATGAAATATGATAAATCCATAACCTATTCTATTCCTATTAATACTAATTGATGAACAAATAATGATATTCAAATATTATAGCCGACTAGGCTATTAGGGTTGTAATATTCAGCTTCTTTTTCGCTTCCATAACCCATAATTGAGATGATGTGCAACGATGCAGTTGATCTAAAAAAAAAAATTTATCACTGTCAAAGGCTTTTAGATTTGCACACATGAGGGAGCTTACAATAATAACCATGATATTGAATATTGATGAAGCTAAATAGGTTCCTAATTCATGGAAGATCTTAACAAAATGCAAAGTGGTAATGATAAACCTTCCAATTCCTACATGGTTGTTAAACAATGTTTAAGAACTATAAAGACACAATATAGCAACTCAAGGATTGATTGTCAAATTTTATTCTTCCTTTGAATCTAATATAGATTTCCATAGCCTAAGTTTATCATTAACTTATATGGATGTTTGTGTCAATGGGATTATAAATGTAGCTTTATTATATGCCATTTCTAATTTAAGTTGTAGCGTTAAGTAATTATATTAAAAGTTTATTGTTGAATTGATAAACTCAAGGACATCCTAGATTTATAAAGTGGTTTGTGATATTGTTAAATATCATGTCACATCAAAAACTTGGGATGTTTAGATGTATGTTGAAGGCTATATACATTAAATATCATTTTTGTCATACTCAATCCCAACATTTTGACATTATCATAATCTTAAATCATAGTTTATATTGAATATATATAATTTTAATTACAAAAACATTTTCAAGCACATGGACTTGTCACTATGCAAAACTTGTGATAACATTATCCAACTTATTTCTACCTTGTAAGGGGATGTTTTGAGTGAGCAGAAACATTAAAAATATTTTTGAACCCAAATGTAAAGTGCTCTCTAGAGATTTTTACTACCTATCATAGCTTGATTTTTATAAAATTAATTATAATCATGTAATTATGCATTCAATTAGATTGAAATGACAAATGATAATGATGTGAAGAACACAATCTTATACTGAGAGGGGGGTGAACAGTATAAGACCACTTTTTACTTTTCTTTCCAAAATAGTATTATCCAATATAATCAATGGTAATATCAATAGCAGTAACCAAAGCAATGCACAAATCATCACACACAATAGAGACATCAATTTAACGTGGTTCACCAAATGTGGGCTACTCCATGGAGAAAATATTTCATTAAAATTTTCTCAATAAATCTCTTGGGAGTCCTTTCCCTATTACAATGTTTATGGACCTCTATCCAAAGGAGACACCAATCCCCTAATCAATTTCATGGATCTCTATCCACAGGAGAAATTCTTTCTCCTCTAGCTCTGGTTGGTGATCTTCTAGAATAATTGTTGCCTCCACTGCACTGGCTAATGGATCTCTATCCACTGAAGACTCCTGTCCTCACTCAAAAGACCTGTCCTCACTACCCTAGCTAATGGATCTCTATCCACTAGAGAATTTCATCCTCTATACTCTATCACCTTCAAATATAGCTCTCAGTACTAAACACGGTCCTTCGGTCTAGCACCAATCTGCTCAATATTTGTCCTTTGATCTGCACTAAACATAGCCCTTCGGTCTAGCACAAATATACTCAATATCTATCTCTGGTCTAGCACAAACCTGTCCTCAAATCTTCACCAAAATCTATCCTCAAATCTGCACTAAACACAGTCCTTCGATCTAGCACAAATCTATCCTCAATCTTTGTCCTATGATCTACACTAAACACAATCCTTCGGTCTAGCACAAATCTGTCCTCAATATCTATCCTCAAGCCTTAACACAAAGCTTGACTCAATCACAAATCAACTCTACTAGATCTGCCCTAAACCTTAACTCAAGGTTTGAACAAATCAATCAATCAAATCTGCTCACAAGCCTTCTCAAATACTTGTCTCAAATCTACCTTGTAAGCTTCCACAAAAGCTCACACTAATCTATCCACAAGTCCTCTCTAGAACTTGTCCAATCTGCTCAATAATATTTGTCTTCAAATATGTATTGTAAGCTCCCCCAAAACCCCCCCCAAATACCCCACTCACCTCAAGTCCAATCCATCCTCAACAAGTCCTCACTAGAACTTGTCCAATCTGCTCAACAATCTCTATATTCAAATTTGTATTGTCAGCTTCCACTAAAGCTCACACAAATCTGTCCACAAGTCTTCTCAAAGACTTGCCTCAAATCTTCTCAACAAGTCCTCACTAGAACTTGTCCAATCTCACAGAAACATATAGAGAATTGTTAGAGACTCAATATGCTTCACACTCACCACAATGCTCAATTACTTTCAATATCTCTTTTTACCACAAAAACATATAGAGAATTGTTAGAGACTCAATATGTTTCACACTCACCACAATGCTCAATCACTTTCAATCTCTCTTTTTAACATAGAAACATATAGATAATTGTTAGAGACTCAATATGTTTCACACTTACAACAATGCTCAATCTCTTTCTCAAAACAATTCAGAATATAGAACAATTTGTTTCACAGAACTAGAACTATCACTTCAACACTTCCACTTGACTAGGTTCAATCAACTCTACTCAACCAATCACTCAATGAAATAATTCTTGCTCATAAACCCTAGTCCAAACTTATGAACACTCACTCAAATGTTTCCAACAATGCTTATCAACCAATCTCACATAACAATGATACTCATGATCTTTGTAAACCCTAGTTCAAGTTCTTCACTCAACCAATCATTTCAACAACAATGCTTATCAAACAAGGTTTTTATCATCAACTCAAACTCAAAAAAATCTTCAACAATCCAACTCAACAATGCTCATAAAACAACCCTTTTCACTCCAACTTAGCATTCACAACATTCAACAAACACTCACTTGGGAAGATGTGCCCATACCTTTTGTTTGATGTAGAAGTGACCTCAAAACCTGTTTTAAACACAATTTTCTTCTTTGCCAATTTCAATGGTTAGATGACAAAAATATCTCACTAACTCTTTTCAGAAATATTTCTTAAACACAAAAATAATCAAACTCGATTACACCTTATTACTCCAACTTTATAACTCAAACCTTCCAAAATTAAAATAAAATATTTAATTTTAAAAACCCTTATATCTCCCTCAAAGACCTTAGCCAATATTTATTTATCACAACCAAACACCTCCGAAATCTCAAACCTTCCACAAACACCATGACGCATACCACATACAACCTTAGAAAAAATTATGGAGCATACCTTGCACTCAAAATGTCACGACGGGTTTCGAACGCATGACTACTCCTTCACCAAGTGCCTTACCAAGGTGCTAGCCCACCACGTGGGCTACTAGCTCCCATGTGAAGGGGAAGGCAAAAGCCTTCCTCTTATTTCTTTCATTCATCGTGGTGCCCAAAAACCTTTACACTCTACCTTGTAAAAATGAAGTCGACGGGCTTCAAACCTTGCACCTCGAGCCTATCAACCTTAGTGCCTCCCACGAATGCCAGCTGCGCTACGCAGTGTTGTGCAATAAAAATAGAGCACCGCTCCCCTTTGTCCTTTCCTCTATAGCCAATAACTTTGAAACACAAAATCTTCCTTCCTCCTTGCACAATAGTCGAAGTCTTTTTCACTTTACACGAATTGCATTCGGATGATTTTTAATCAATGTTTTACCCCCTTTTTATATGCTTTAGGCCATGCTTTTATTGACATCGGTGGATGAATTCAATTTTCAAATTCAAATTCGAATAGACTTTATAACCCATCCTTAGGGTTAATAAATTAATTTTATTATATCCCAACCTTAGGATTAATAAATTAATTTTATTATAACCCAACCTTAGGGTTATAGATTAATTTAATAATTAAATTATAATTAATCTATAATTAACTTAATAACTTTTAAAGTTAATTAAATTAATTTATAATGAAATTATTTAAATTAATTTATAATGAAATTATTTAAATTAATTTAAATCTTCCCTTTTAATATTATAATATTATTTTCTTGGGTCTCTTCTTTGCTCTTGAAACTCATTTTGACCACCTGGAAGCGGACTTTCCTTTTGCATCGATTTGCGGAACTGCTTCTTCTTGCACTCTTCACTAAAACTGACTCTTGACATCAATGACCACTCAATCTGCTTGCGGAATCACTTCCTCTTGCACTGCTTCACTAAACTGACTCTTGACATCAATGACAACTCAACTACTCAAAATGTCCAACAATCTCCCCCTTTGTCATTGATGGCAACCCAATTACCTTTTACAATTTCCTTAACCTTTTTCTATTTTGCTCCCTTGGGAAACTGCTCCCCTGACTCAATGCTCTCTCCTTAAATAAAATCTCTCCCCCTTACTCAAATCTCTCCCCCTTTGACATCAATGGCAAAGGGTCACCTTTGGGGCTCGGGGCTAAGAATGAGTCTCTTAGCTTAGCCCCTCCCCCACCTCCTCTTGAGGTGGTTAATTATGGGGTGGGAGTATTTCTACTCCCAACATACACTGCTCTTTACTCTTTGTCCACTTTCTTTTTCCATACCTTTGAAGTCATACCCTTTTGAACCTTTTCTTCATGTCCAGATTCCTTTTCTTTCTGTTCCTATTCCTGTCATGCTTGGTTCTGGAAATTCTGTTCTACACCACCTTGCTATATGCCCAACATTATTGCACTTATAACACTTAATATTGTGAT
This sequence comes from Wollemia nobilis, assembly GCA_028583015.1. Classification (NCBI taxonomy): domain Eukaryota; kingdom Viridiplantae; phylum Streptophyta; class Pinopsida; order Araucariales; family Araucariaceae; genus Wollemia; species Wollemia nobilis. The sequence goes on from JAQPPZ010016895.1 coordinate 18,169,093, forward strand.
TCCTTGGAGGTGCAAATGTCTTGGGATTTCTCCTGGTGAAGCCATATCTATTCCTGTCATGAACCCTGCAATTCATTGCCTTGTGACCAAAATGATTACATGAGTAGCAATACCCATGAAAAAATTGCCTGTTTCTGAAGTTCCCATATTCCTGTCTTTCATGTGTCCTGCACTGTGAAGCCTTGTGCCCAAACCTGTGACATGAGAAGCATCATCCATTGAAGAAACCTTGCCTTGACCCCATTGGTCTCTTAGTCTCTTCTACCCTGTCCTGTTTCCTATTCCATCTGTTCCTTATTTGTGCATTGTTCCTTTCCTTGTTGAACTTTCTATTGTCCAACTTATCCTTAGAAGTCTCACTCTCTCTTTCACTTTCTTCTTTTGAAGCTTCTTCTTCTTTGGTGCTTGAGCTTGACTCTCCTTTTTTTGCTTCCTGTTTCCCTTGTTCTTCTTCAAAACTAAGTCCTATTTTGGTGACTGATGATCTTTGTGCATTGATAATCCTGTCCAAGGTCTTTGAATTTTTCTCAAACTTGTGTAGCTTGTCCTTAGAGTCTTTTACTTCCATCCTTAGTGAAACTATCTCATGTTCTAATCTTTCACACTCTAGATCTTTTATCTTTAATTTTTTAGCCATACCTTCTTCCATTTTCCTTGCCTCTTCAACATTAATTTTGAAGTTAGTGAGCTCTTGTAGAAACTTTGCTTTTGCTTTCTCATCTTCTTGAGCTTGAACCCTTAATCCCGAGTTCTCCATTTTTAATTCTTCGAGATCAACAATAAGTCTTTCACATTCTAGCTCTTTTACCTTTGACTGTTCAACCATACCTTTTTCAACTCTCCTTGCCTTTTCAACCTTATCTTTCAAGTCAGAGAGATCTTGTAGAAGCTTTGTCTTATATTTCTCATCCTCTTGTATTTGAGCCTTTAATTCTAAGTTCTCCCTTTTCAACTCAACAAGTTCCTTAAGAGTGACTTCCTCCTTTTCTCTTTCTAAATTTTTCTCTTTTCTTTGGTCTTCAATTTCTTCTATTGTCCAAAGTAGAGTTTCTTCTTCATACCTATTTTGACTATCCCTGTTATCCTTTTCTGAACCATCCTCTAGGACTTCAATTCTAAAAGTATCATCTTCATCTTCACTGCTACTAAACCCATTGCAATAACCTGCATCATGACCAAGTTGACCACAAACAAAATATTCTTCACCTTCTTGTGAACAATAAGCTGCAAGGTGACCTATCTTCCTACATCTGGTACAAAACTTTATCAATCTGGCATTTTCTCCACTGCTTGATTCATCTCTTGAATCTATTTCTATTATTCCTCCTAAAACAACAATATTGAATTCATCTTCCTTTTCTTTCATGACCATGTGTGTTCTTTTCTTCTTGTGTCTCATGGTTCTACTTTTGCCTTTCTTTGCCATTTGTGTTCTTGTAAGATCTTCCTTCAAGTTGTTAAACCTTTTTCGAAGGAACCAACTCTGATACCAATTGAAGAACATAAGCTTATACTAAGAGGGGGTGAATAGTATAAGACCACTTTTTACTTTTCTTTCCCAAATAGTATTATCCAATATAATCAATGGCAATATCAATAGCAATAACCAAAGCAATGCATAAATCATCACACACAATAGAGACACCAATTTAACGTGGTTCACCCAATGTGGGCTACTCCACGGAGAAAATATTTCACTAAAATTTTCTCAACAAATCTCTTGGGAATCCTTTCCCTATTACAATGTTTATGGACCTCTGTCCAAAGGAGACACCAATCCCCTAATCAAGTTCATGGATCTCTATCCACAGGAGAACTCATTTCTCCTCTGCTCTGGCTGGTGATCTTCTAGAAGAACTATTGCCTCCACTGCACTGGCTAATGGATCTCTATCCACTGAAGACTCCTATCCTCACTTAGAAGACCTATCCTCACTACCTTGGCTAATGGATCTCTATCCACTGGAGACTATCGTCCTCTATACTCTGTCACCTCCAAAGCTTGCTCTCATCTCTATCTCAAATCTGCACTAAACATAGTCCTTTGGTCTAGCACAAATCTGCTCAATCTCTATCTCTGGTCTAGCACAAACCTGTCCTCAAATCTGCACCAAACTCTATCCTCAAATCTGCACTAAACACAGTCCTTCGGACTAGCACAAATCTATCCTCAATCTCTATCCTTTGATCTGCACTAAACACTATCCTTTGGTCTAGCACAAATCTATCCTCAATATCTATCCTCAAGCCTTAACACAAAGCTTGACTCAATCACAAATCAACTCTACTAGATCTGCCCCAAACCTTAACTCAAGGTTTGAACAAATCAATCAATCAACTCTGCTCACAAGTCTTCTCAAAGACTTGTCTCAAATATGCCTTGTAAGCTTCCACAAAAGCTCACACTAATCTATCCACAAGTCCTCTCTAGAACTTGTCCAATATGCTCATCAATATCTATCCTCAAATATGTATTGTAATCTTCCACAAAAGCTCACACAAATCTATCCACAAGTCCTCTCTAGAACTTGCCTCAAATTTGCTCAACAAGTCCTCACTAGAACTTGTCCAATCTTGCTCAACAATCTCTATCCTCAAATTGTATTGTAAGCTTCCACAAAAGCTCACACAAATCTATCCACAAGTCCTCTCTAGAACTTACCTCAAATCTGCTCAACAAGTCCTCACTAGAACTTGTCCAATCTCACAAAAACATATAGAGAATTGTTAGAGACTCAATATGCTTCACACTCACCACAATGCTCAATCACTTTCAATCTCTCTTTTTACCACAAAAACATATAGAGAATTGTTAGAGACTCAATATGCTTCACACTCACCACAATTCTCAATCACTTTCAATATCTCTTTTAACATAGAAACATATAGAGAATTGTTAAAGATTCAATATGTTTCACATTTACAACAATGCTCAATCTCTTTCTCAAATCAATTTAGAATATAGAATAATTTTTTTCACAAAATTAGAACTATCACTTCAACACTTCCACTTGACTAGGCTCAATCAACTCTACTCAACCAATCACTCAATGAAATAATTCTTGCTCACAAACCCTAGTCCAAACATATGAACACTCACTCAAATATTTCCAACAATGCTTATCAACCAATCTCACATAAAAATGATACTCATGATATTTGCAAACCCTAGTTCAAGTTCTTCACTCAACCAATCACTTCAACAATAATGCTTATCAAACAAGGTTTTTATCAACTCAAAATCAGAAAAAACTTCAACAATCCAACTCAACAATGCTCATTGAACAACCATTTTCACTCCAACTTAGCATTCACAAAATTCAATAAACACTCACTTGGGAAGATGTGCCCATACCTTTTGTTTGATGTAGAAGTGACCTCAAAACCTGTTTTAAACACAATTTTCTTCTTTACCAATTTCAATGCTTAGATGACAAAAATATCTCACTAACTCTTTTCATAAATATTTCTTAAATACAAAAATAATCAAACACGATTACATCTTATTACTCCAACTTTATAACTCAAACATTCCAAAATTAAAATAAAATATTTAATTTTAAAAACCCTTATATCTCCCTCAAAGACCTTAGCCAATATTTATTTATCACAACCAAACACCTCTGAAATCTCAAACCTTCCACAAACACCACGGCGCATACCACATACAACCTTAGAAAAAATTATGGAGCATACCTTGCACTCAAAATGTCATAGTGGGTTTTGAACACGTGACTACTCCTTCGCCAAGTGCCTTACCAAGGTGCTAGCCCACCACGTGGGCTACTAGCTCCCACATGAAGGGGAGGGCAAAATCCTTCCTCTTATTTCTTTCGTTCGTCATGGTGCCCAAAAACCTTTACACTCTACCTTGTAAAAATGAAGTTGGTAGGCTTCGAACCTTGCACCTCAAGCCTATCAACCTTAGCGCCTCCCACGAATGCCAGTTGTGCTACACAGTGTTGTGCAACAAAAATGGAGCACCGCTCCCCTTTGTCCTTTCCTCTGCAGCCAATAACTTTGAAATGTGAAATCTTCCTTCCTCCTTGCATGATAGTCGAAGTCTTTTTCACTTTACACGAATTGCATTCGAATAATTTTTAATCAATGTTTTACCCCCTTTTTATATGCTTTATTTCATGCTTTTATTGACATCGGTGGATGAATTTGATTTTCAAATTCGAATTCAAGTAGACTTTTAAACCCATCCTTAGGGTTAATAAATTAATTTTATTATATCCCAACCTTAGGATTAATAAATTAATTTTATTATAACCCAACCTTAGGGTTATATATTAATTTAATAATTAAATTATAATTAATCTATAATTAACTTAATAACTTTTAAAGTTAATTAAATTAATTTATAATAAAATTATTTAAATTAATTTAAATCTTCCCTTTTAATATTATAATAAAATATTATAATATTATTTGCTTGGGTCTCTTCTTTGCTCTCGAAACTCATTTTGACCACCTGGAAGTGGACTTTCCTTTTGCACCAATTTGCGGAACTACTTCTTCTTGCACTCTTCACTGAAACTGACTCTTGACATCAATGACCACTCAATCTGCTTGTGGAATCACTTCCTCTTGCACTGCTTCACTGAAACTAACTCTTGACATCAATGACAACTCAACTACTCAAAATGTCCAACATGATGACCTAGAATTTGGTGTTTTAATATTATGACATGATGTGTATTGTGATTACATGATTATTTTATGATAATTTCATGGTTGCATTAATTTTATTATGTGTAAATCTTATCATCATGTAACAAGACTATCTAGAAATGCAATTTGAGTGTTAGATAGGGGTTGTCCTCAACCAGGTTTAAGGGTAAGGGTATCATTGGGGAGAGGTCGTATATATTGGATCATTAGCATACCAAAAGGAAAATTATGTACACACCACTTAGCTCGCATTTTAGGCATGATTTAATGTTTTATTGTGTTAAATTCAAAGTGGAAAGTATGTTTGAAAATTAAAAATATGTTCAAACATATTTTCCACTTTAAATTCATGTTTGAACATCTTTTTCATTTGTTAGAAGCCTCCTGCTCTGGCTTTGATGCTCTGAAACCCTTTAAGTGGGAGACCTCCTATTTTCTCTATTGGACCTAGCTATTTGTTATGGTCTTTATTCTTTGCATTGGTTGGATGGCTCTGTGACCAGGGTTTTTGTTGGTTGGAGGGTCTTGTTGGTTCGCTCTGTATTTATTTTGGGTTTAGTTTGCCATTAAATATTTGGTCGAGGTTCTTGAGGAGGATAGGACCAAATGTTAACTCAAACCTATAGGGGGTGATCTTGGGTTGTTTGTATCACTATAAAAAATTTTGGCTATTGACCCCTTGGTTGGCTTTGGCTCTATGTTACTTTGGTTGGTTTTGGGTGACATTGTTACTAGGGTTGGTTGCCAATTGAGGGTCCTTGGTTAGATTTCTCTATTTTCTTATGGGTTCAATTTATCATTGAAAATTTGGTTGATATCCCTAAGGGGTATAGGGTCAAACATTGACCCAAATCTATTGTGGTGATATTGGATTTTTGTTGTTGCAGTAATATCTAGTTTTTTTTCCCTTGGCTAGCTCTGGTTACTCTATTACTCTAGTTAGCTTCGGTGGTTTGCAAATTTTTTATCTCCAGTTCCAGCACTGGTGGTTGTGTTTGATCCCAGGGTTCCATGGCTATCTTTTGGAATTTTTCAAGTAGATTCAAGCAATTGGATCTAGGTTGATCTCTCGCTCTAGCTCTAACACTCTAAAACCCTCTGAGTGGGAGGTCTCTTATTTTTCCTGCTGGAAGTGGTTGTTTGTTATGGTCTTTATGCTCTATGTTGGTTGGATGGCTCTATGACTAGGGTTTTTGCTAGTTGGGGGTCTTGTTGGTTCACTCTGTATTTATTTTAGGTTTGGTTTACCATTGAATATTTGGTCGAGGTTCCTAAGGGGGGTAGGGATAAATGTTGACCCAAACCTATAGGGGGTGATCTTGGGCTGTTTGTATTGCTACAAAAAAATTTGGCTATGGCTCTATGTTACTTTAGTTGGTTTTTGGGTGATGATGTTACTAGGTTTGGTTGTCAGTTGAGGTCCCTTGGTTAGATTGATCTGCTTTCTTATGGGTTCGATTTGTCATTGAAAATATGGCTAAGTTCCCTGAGGGGGATAGGTTTAAATATCGACTCAAGCTCATTGGGGATGATATTGGGCTATTGTTGTTATGGTAATATCTATTTTTTATTACCTCAAATAGCATCAGATCTAGTTGCTCTGTTACTCTGGTTAGCTTCGATGGTTTGCAGAGTTTTTATCTCCAGTTCCAACACTGGTGGTTGTGTTTGATCCTAGGGTTCCATGGCTATCTTTTTGGGATTTTTTTATTTCACCTTGTTGTTGGGGTGTTTGGGTTGATTCAAGCAAGGCCTTTCTTCCAGCAGAGATCCATATTATCTCTTATGGTGAGGGCAGAATGGCCTTTGTGCAGTTTGTCGATTTGGGCACAAAACTAGTGTGTTATTTCTGGTTTAATATTTTCAATGGTTTTTGGTGCCTGGATCTTGTTTATATGGGTAAGATGCTCATTTTCTCTTACTTAAATTATTGTGTTGGATTCTATCTTGGTTGGGCGATAATCTGTGCTTAATTTTTTTTTTTGTTGTTGTAAGTACCGCTCGATAGCTTATTTTTTGGTTGAAGTGTTTTGTCACTTTTTCGATGACTAGCTCCACTCTATAAAAAGGTTTGGAGGTCCTTTCAAAACTCCTTCATCCATAAAATAAAACAAATTAAAAAGATGTTGCATAAGTTTATGAATTTACACATGATTGAATTCTTGTGTTTGATTGGAATTTGGAATAATAGTTGAATATTGTCTTGGAAATATGTTATTCTGCATAAAGTATTAGTAAATTATCACTAACATATATAGAAATACTTAATGAAGGATATTTGAGACCATGGGAAATAAAGAGATAAGTGAGTTTGAAATTTGACTTGTATACCTTATGAGAAACTATAAACTATAATCCTAAAAGTGCCTATTTAAAATTCTAGAGAGAAAAGGTGGGTCAATGTGGGAAGAAACCCTTTGCATAAATATATATAATATTTTCCTTACCTTATTTGTAAAGAAGAGGTGCTTAGACACCAAAACCCAAAAAACACTCATACAAAATGCTCTAATTCTTGAACACCTCCTCATTTATCATGGAAACAAGATGAGGAAAGGGAAATTGGTAGTTGAGGAGGGCTTATCTTTTGGCCCATGGCAACTAAGCTTGATTAAATAAATGTAAAATAAAACTTAATTTTATCAATCAATATGTCAATCTTGAAGAAAATATACTATGAGAGAAACCCTTTTTTAAGATGCATAGGATTTGGATGTTTTCACCCAAAATAAAGGTGAGATTGTATTGGAAACAACATTATAAAAACTCTTCTCTGCTCACAAAAATGGATATATGACACGCATGAACATGCCTTTGAGATATACATGGCTTGGGTTTTGAGGCATCAATTTGATGAAAGGTTGAGGTGAGATGTTGAAATTTTGAAAAAAATTGTCAAGACTTTCATTGCTACCTTAAGGTTCTTTGAATTACCCTTTCCAAGTATTGTCTTTAGGTCTTAATGCTTGAACGTTTGTAAAAAGTATAGTAAAATAGTTGGTTTACGCTTTGAAAATAAAAACTCTATTATCATAAAAGGAGCCTTGTTAATATTGCTTTCTTATTGGAATATTTTATAAAATGGTTTGAGGGTTTTTGGCTAAAAGGTCAAACAAAAATATGAATTGTCCTCCATGCTAAAATGCTATGATTACTATTGTATTTTGAAATGGATTTTTTGCCTTTTTGGACCCTTTACTTTTCTCATTTGAAAGAAAAAAATAAAATTTGAGTGACAAATAATTTAGGAAACCATCTTGCTATTCAAAAACATTTTCCATAATAAATCATTGAAATCTAAAATAGTGGTAATTTTTAGCATGAAAAAATATTAAGCGGGTCATTGTTATTTTTGGAAAATTGGCATAGAATCTTTAATTTTTGAAGGAGTGGACCAATGTCAACTTGTCTTGTTGATCTTGCATAGAATAAAATAGAGGTTCTTGCTTTCTAAAAATTATGGAACAAAATCCTTATTGTTGACAGGAAATGTTGAATGTTATTTATATAAATCCACCCTCCATTTTACATAGCAATGGATTTGGTGCTCAATGATTTTTTGAATGGTAATAAAAAAACCATGTTTTGCCCCTATGCATTATTGTCACTAGTAGAAGCTCTTTCTCTCTTGAAGAGGTTTACTTGTCTAAAACAAGTTTTAGAATAGTCAATCCAATAGCATGCTTTGAAATATTTAGAATTGTTCCATTTGAGTGTAATAATGTGTTTATGCTTGTATGGTTGTAGAAAAAAAACAAAGTTGTGACAAAAGTTATAAAATTGAAAAGAAGTGACAAAGTTGTAAAATTTGAAAAAGTTGTGACAAAAGTTATAATAACTAAAAAATTGTTGTGACGAGAGTTATAAGATTTGAAAAAGTTGCTATAGAATTTGCAAAAAATAAAAATGTTGCAATAAAAGTTACAAATACTTTTATCAAGTAGAATTAGCTCAACTAGTTATATTCCTCAACTTTCAAAGAGACCTAAGTTCAAATATGGATAAAATATACATGCATAATTACCAAATTGTTGTAATACCACTACATGGTCATGATGTAATACATATGGGACCCATTTCAATCTCATATAACCAATTTAAAAAAATTTCCAAAATTAAATGACATTAACTTAACTAGTTATATACCTTGACTTTCAAGGAGGAGACCCAGGCTCAAATCTTGCCATGTGATACATTCATAATTTCCAAGCTATTTTAATACCACTATGTGGTCATGATGTAATATGAGTGGGGTCCATTTCAATCCTATATAACCAATTAAAAAAAGTTACAAAAACTAAAAAAATTATGAAAGAATTTGAAAAAACTAAAAAAAATAATAAAAGTTGTGAGAAAATTATAAATTTTGAAAAATTTGTTGCAAAAAAGTCACAAAAACTAAGCCTATAGGTTTTTGGGTAATTGGTCGGAAGTGAATAATTTCATACATTCAACTAAGGTTCCAATCCAATGGGTAAATATTGACATTAGTTCAATCAATTTAATTCCTTGACGTTTAAGGAGACCAAGGTTCAAATTTTGCCAAGCTATACATTATAGGCAAGAAATTGTAATACATTTATGTGGTGATGATGTAATATGGGTGGGGCCCCATTTCAATCCTATATATCCAATTTAAAAAGTTACAAAAACTAAAAAAGTTGTGACAAAAATTGTAAAACCTAAAATGTTATTATGAGAAAAAAATGAAGTTGGAGAATTTATTTTCCTAGTGGAAAAAATTGATTAAGTACAAGTTTTACCTAAAAGTATCAATGGAGAAACATAGTTTTTGATTACCTTAGTGATTATGTTGAATATGAATACCTTTAAATTCATCATGGTTTTAGGATGTTGTTTGTGCTTTGTAATTGGTAGTAAGTTGATTGATATTTGTTTGAACATAACTATGCTAAGATGGTAGTATGTTGTACATTATTATTTGTATCAAGTCCTTGTATTTGCATGGTGTGTTGGTAAAAGTGTTGTATAGACTGATGACATTTTTTGTGGTATAAGTATCCATTAGATTTTATAGGACACTTCCTTAGTAAGGAAATGTAAACTTAGAAATTTATAAAATTAATAAGATGGGATAATAAAAAAAGTAGGTAATGCTGGAATATACATAAGACTTACATCGTAGGACATAAGTGGATGAATATAGTGAAGGCATGTCATGAATTTTTAATATTAATATGTACCTATGTTAATTTAAAATAAATTACACTTCATTGTACAAATTAGGTAGACCATATAAGTGAATGCTTGTCCAATCTATGATTAAAGAAATCATTATGTCCATTGATTGCATGATTTAACAATGATTTCATGTAGATGAAATAGATTCATGAGTATGATTACTACATCAGTTAATATTGACTTCATATATATTATTAGCACTACCATAATTTCTTCTTCTATTATACCAATATTTTGTATCTACTTTCCTTACAAAAGGGTTAGTTCTTCTAAGTAGGAAGAAGATTTAGGGGAATTCCTTAAGGAATTTTATAGTTGGGAGCTAAATTAACTCGATGATGTTCTTCTTCATGGTTTTAACAGTGTAAGGTATTTCCAAGGTAGAAATACAAAGGATACTCTCATTGAGCATGAGAATAAATAATTAGACATGTTGCTTTAAACTATATTTTGACATCATTTGAACTTGAGAATCATATAATTTTGAAATGTACATCTTGTATATTGATTCAAATAGTTGATTTAATCAAGATTTGAAAATTTAAATTTCACATGCAAATTTGGTAAACGTTCAACAAATTAAATTATGTCGATAAAATTGAATGTTTTGATAAAATCAACATTAAGGATTGTTGGAATATATTACATTATTTGGTACATGCCAATGTACCACCATGGGTACATCTATAGATTAGGAAAAGAGTCTTAGATTAGGATTTACTTTATGCAATGTAATGCACAAGTGTGCAATGATATTTTGGAATGTAAATGTGCATAGTTGTCCCTATGTACATGTGTCACTAGAGTAGGAAGATGAAGAGTCATAGGAAGAGTGAGGCCCAAGAAACCTCCATATGAAGAGTCACATTCCATTCTATATATATGGATGTATTGATGTAAAAGAGATATGGCGAAGGAGGAAGAGTCACCTATGTAAGCAATGGAAGGTGATGTAGTATGATGTATTTTGGTCTCTTCATTCAATAAATATTTTTGAGTATTTTTTAGTATTTGGCATTAGCATTCTTTGAGTTATTATCTAGTAGATTCAGAATTTATATGCTTGATTGATCAACATTATTATATCTTTCATATTGCAATTATATTATTGATCTTGAGGCAATATTATTTGAGTATTTACTCATCAAAAGCTAACAATGGTATCAGAGCCACAAGGGATCACCATTGCTACTATCAATCTGAATCCAACTACGTCTTTGCAAAGGATCAGCCATTGTGCCATTGCATGCAAATATCATTGTTTTGGAATTGTTTGATAGAAGTCATAATATAGATCTGAAGAAAGAATATTTCTACTAGTTAAGAAGAGACCAATAATGATAAGAAAAATTCCTCTAGAAAAGGAACCAGAGAAGATAAAGAAAATTTCCTCTAGAAAAGGAACTAGAGAAGATAAAGAGAATTTCCTCTAGAAAAGAACCAAAGAAGATAAAGAGAATTTCCTCTAGAAAAGAACCAGAGAAGATAAGGGAATTTCCTCTAGAAAGAGAAACCAGAGAAGATAGCATTTTTCACTATGTTGAAGAAAAACCAATGACATTTAAGGATATACCTATTCCAAGAATAAAATCGGAATAGAAGAAAATTTATAGGTCTTGAAGATAGACCTTGATATTGAGAAGAAAATAATATACCTATTCCAAGAGCAAAATCGGAATAGAAGAACATTTACAGGTCTTGAAGATAGACCTTGATATTGAAAAGAGAATATACCTATTCCAAGAGCAAAGTTAGAATAGAAGAAAATTTACAGGTCTTGAAGATAGACCTTGATTAAGAGACCCTTAGAAGAGGTCCTATTGATAAGCTTGATAAAAAGGATTCCAGATTATTTGGCTAGAATCTTTCCACAAGGTTGAAAGGAAAACCCGTGAAGACTAGGATTCAATATAGATTTGATTCCACTAGTTTTTAAGATAGCTAGTGAAGATTATTATTTCTGGAATATTGAATACATATGATTATTATTGTCTGAGTTTTGTTGTAGAAGATTGATTCTTAGAAGTTGAGAAGCTTCCTACAACAGATAGAGAAGAATTTCATCTTCGATTTCCTGAAAGTCTATGTGCTTTCCTAGTGTAGGGATTAACTCTTTTGTTGCAGAAAAGTAGACATTGAAGGAGGTCCAAGAAGGAGACCTTATTGAATATTGAGAAGAACCAAGAAAATGTTCTCATTGCAAGATTACAGATTGAAGAAAGAGACCCAAAAAGAGGTCATATTGAAGAACTTCCAAGATTGGAAGATTAAATATTGAAGACAGAAGATAGAAGGACTACAGAAGGTCCTATTGTAGACAGAAGCAATAGAATATAGAGATCCAAGAAAGAGATCTCATTGAAGAATTTCCATAGCTAGAAGATTGAAGAAACCAAGGTAAGGTTTCATTAAAAGCATTTTCTAAAGAATTGAAGGTTGTAGAATTAGAAGACCCAAGAATAGAGGTCTATAGAATATTTTGAAGAAAGAAAATAAGGCAAGAGAAAGCCTTATTGCAGAAGTAGTGACCTAAAGTAAAATATTGCAAGCAGAAAGAGCACATGACTAGAAGATATTGGGATAATTATCACCATACGACAACAAGCCCAAAAGGAAAAAGGATTTGACAAGAAGTTTATCAAATTTTGAGAAGATTTTGAGAACTCAAGACATTCAGATTCTTGAGAAAGAAGACAGAGATAGAGGTCAGATTTGAAGTTAGAATTCAGCAAGAAGTCAGAAGAAAGCAAGAATATTGAAGAGGTCATAGTTTAGAGAGATTTGGAGATAGCCACAAAAGTTTTGTAGGCTGATTTATAAAAGCACAAAGTTGCAGAAAGAGAAGCTAAAAAGATAACAAAAAATAGAAGAGAAAAGTTGTAGTTTAGAGAAAGATTTGGAGAAGCTTTCAGAAAATATTTGAATAGCCAAGAGAAGGCTTGATAGAAAAAAAGAGCAGTAGATTTGAAGGCTTGAAGACAACACCAAATCAGATTTTAGCAACATCTAAGGAGGAGTCCTACAAAATTGAATAGTGAAAGAGCAACATTTGAAGCTGCAAATTACAGAAATAGCCAGCACCTGTGAAGAAGAAAGAAAGCAAATTTTGGGCAGCAACTATAGCTGCAAATTAAAGAGTCTACAAACAGCAGAAGAAAGGTGCAATTACAGCAAATACAATACAACAAGCTATAAAGAAAGGAGCTACAAAAAGGTGTGTTAATTTGATGCCATATATATTATTATTACAAATTTTTTGAAGGTGCCTATTAAGAGTTTTTGGAGCATCAAATATTAGAGCCATTTAGAGCTAGCAAAGAGGAAGTTTTTTAAGGTGTCATTAAGCTAAGAAAAGATACCATTTCACACCATTGATTTTATAGAAATCTTGCATATTACAAACAACAAAAAGTTACAATTTAATAGGAGTGATAAGGAGTTTGATATATGTTGTTTTGAAATAGAAAAAATATCAGATTTATTTTACATTCATTAGTGAGATAGATTTACTCTCATTATTAGAGAAGCTAGCAAGATTATAACAACATTAGATTGATTTTTAAAGGAGTTATAAGTGAATAGTATATGTTGTTTTTTAAGAGAATGTAAAAGTAAAATTATCCTACGTTTGTGAGGAAGAATATCTCACAACTTATAGCATATTTTGGAAGGAAAAGAGCTCCAAATTCAAGGTATATTTTAGGTGTTTAAAAACACCAGACGTACAAGCAAAAAGTGGTAAATAAAACCACTAAAAGAGTGGTTGAAGACACCACCATATTGAGCACCATTCAACACCAGAATATAGGGGGCAAGCTCTACATCATACGTCCACCCATTTGCAGGAAAGAAGCACTAACAAAAGTGCTCAAGGAAAAGAGCCATTAGGCTCAAGATTCAGCCAACCAAAGGAGCAAGAAAATATCAGCCACAACCTGCAAAAGATCAATCTACGTAAAGCAAGGCAGATTATAGAAAAAATAAAAATTATAGGGTGCATTATCAAAGGAAAATCATCAATAGAGAAAACTACCAAAGAAAATATTATAGGGCCATCATTGGAGCATACAAGAGGTATTACAACTAGAGCCATCAGTGAAAACATCCACCATCAGCCAAGGAGAGAAGAAACCTCACAAAGTTTAGTTACAAAGAAGCAAGAATACGTTAACATCCACCATCAGCCAAGGAGAGAAGAATCCTCACGAAGTGCAGTTACAAAGAAGCTAGAATACATTTACAAAGAAGCAAGAATATGTTGGAGGAAAAAGAGGCATTGAAAAGCCTTGTAGTTTCATACGTTGGAGAAAGGAGTGCATGCATATTGCCATCTGGCACAAGGGTCAAAGTTGGCTCATAAGCCATAACGTAAATCACTAGGGAAGAAACGTAAATTTCCAGAAAGAGGAGTGCTCAATGCTCTACATCATTACCCAACGCTCAAGAAAGGATAGGTAACTCCCAAACAACAAGGAATATTGTGCCAAGTGTTCATTTTACTCTTCCATGAATGTTGGCACCACCAAGAAGGGAGTCAAAATATTTTATAACATCTGCAATATGTGGCACTCAACAAAAGAAAGGAGAAGCACTCATATAGCCAAAATGTAAGAGTGGAAGCACATATATAGCAAAGTCTAGTGCCATACACATTGAAAAAGAAGGTAGAAGCATTAAAGAAGGAGTCAAAGCATCTTCCAAGTTCATACGTAGCATATTTGACCAAAGGAGAAGTGCCTACAGTCAAGAGAAGTGCCCAACAAGTAAAGGAGAAGTGCCTAAATTATTAAGGTAATACTTACCATAGTATTTTTCATATTAAAGGCTTATATTGGTAGGAGAAATAAGGAACTAAGGGAATATATTCTAAGGTTAAAGTTTTAAAGATATTAGTGGAGTGATAAGTATTTTTAAACCTTAGAAAAATTAGAATATTATTTTTGAAAGCCTTTTATCATATTTTGAAGAGTTTTTTGGGATTTGAAGTATTATATTTAAGTTTTGTAAAATTGCATATTTAGATTTACAAAACAAAGTGAATATTTGCAAATTACTAAGGTTGGAGAAATAAGGCATACAACATCAAATTAGAATTACAAAATATTGCAAATATTATTTCTAGAATTTCTAAATTTCTAAAATTGGAGGTATAAGGATTTCTACATCAAATATAGTATATGAAATTTAGAATTAAATATTTTATCCATAAATTTGGGAGATAAAAGGAATCCTACATATTGATAAAGATATTGCATTAATCTCTAAGTTCAAAATTATTAGAGATTTGAAGATTTGTAAAGGATTGAAATTGCACACATTGATATTAAAATTGAATTGCCTTTCAAACATTAGGGAGATAAAAGGTATTCTACAAAACATAGAATTGAAAGGACTATATTGAGACTAGGGAGTTATAAGGATGTCTACCTCAAATAATATAGTAAATAATGATATGAACAACACTATTAGAAGAAAAAATATTAATGTTATAAAATCAGGAATCAAAAATCTATTGAACAAAACCAAGAACTTAGATCTTGGTTCAAGATTAATCTATAATGAGGTGCTAAAAGAAGATTTCACTACTATGGAATTTTATCTTCATGCTAGACTTATTGAAGCAATTAAGAATGAAAAGAAATATATTCCAGTTCAGTTGGAATTTGGAAACATTCTATACATGGCATTACTTTCACTTCAAATTCACAAAGAAGTAGTTGCAAAGCAAAAAGAGTTAATTGAACTACTCAAAGCAAAAACAAATATTGATGAATCCTTTCTAGAGAAAATATTTTGATCATCATGCAGTATCAGTACTTCAAGTTCTACTAACTCAAAATCATATCATGATGCTCTAAGTGTATGTTCAGAAGCTTCTATACAGGAATCAGAGAATGATGACAAGGACAAAAACAAAGAGAAAATACTTTTGCAAGAATCAGGTGATAATACATCTACCTATGAAAGTACTGACTCCAATAAGGAAGAAGAAGAAGAACCAGATAAAGGAGGCATACAATGCAACATGAATTAAAGAGAATACAAATGACCAGATCAAGTTGAAGAACATCTGAAGACAAAGATCCATATTGAAGACTAGAGTCTTCAATAACCAAATAATGTAATACAGGGGGTGTTGGAATATATTACATTATTTGGTACATGCCAATGTACCACCATGGGTACATCTATAGATTAGGAAAAGAGTCTTAGATTAGGATTTACTTTATGCAATGTAATGCACAAGTGTGCAATGATATTTTGGAATGTAAATGTGCATAGTTATCCCTATGTACATGTGTCACTAGAGTAGGAAGATGAAGAGTCATAGGAAGAGTGAGGCCCAAGAAACCTCCATATGAAGAGTCACATTCCATTCTATATATATGGATGTATTGATGTAAAAGAGACATGGCGAAGGAGGAAGAGTCACCTATGTAAGCAATGGAAGGTGATGTAGTATGATGTATTTTGGTCTCTTCATTCAATAAATATTTTTGAGTATTTTTGAGTATTTGGCATTAGCATTCTTTGAGTTATTATCTAGTAGATTCAAAATTTATATGCTTGATTGATCAACATTATTATATCTTTCATATTGCAATTATATTATTGATCTTGAGGTAATATTATTTGAGTATTTACTCATCAAAAGCTAATAAGAATTTTTGTTAGTAAAATCAAAATTAAGGATTTTTTCTTTTTTCCATATTTGTATTTACTTGAAAATATTTTTTACTTTCCATATGTGATATTTGGAACTTCATCATGTAGTGACTTTTCACATCCCAAGGGGCAACCCTTGGCTTTCTATTTTTAGTAACTCTTCATATTTCACTTGTAAATTTTGCAAGTAAATTTGAATGTAATGAGATAGATTTTAGAAAGTAAACATCTCTCTCACAAATATAGCACTCATATACACTCTCATTCCTACAATAAAGTGCCCATTTCTTATTGTAATTTTAAATTGTTCTTGTTTCAATTATGTTTTTCCTTTCATAACAAAATTTTATATTTTTTTGTTATCCCTTTTGAATTACCCAAGGAATTTAGACTAACGGTATCAAATTTATTTCACTCCTAAATATGCACTCAGACACAAGTAAGATATAAGAATGCCAAGTTATAAACTAGAGATAGAGCAAACTACTTATTTGAATGATACAAGCACATGTAGATGTCAAAACTAGAGCATGGTGACGATTTCTTTGATTTGATCAAGTTGCTGATTTATCAAGCCTTACAAAAATAGAGAACCTACATGATGGATCAATTTGTGTAAGTTCTGAAAAATATCCCAAGTATCTCACTACCACAAACTAATAGGTAATATATTGACTCTCCTTTATTTAATGTGAAGGTAAAATTTGGTATCCCTAAATTTAAAGGTAATATTGATGTCGATGTTATAGATAATTGAATTTGCAAATTTGAATACTTTTTGAACCATTTCATAGATGTAGATAATATCTCCTTTGCTTTTCTAAAAGTTGTATCAAATTTTTAGAGTTGATGGAATAGCCACCAAGTGTCAAGGAAAGAAAATTATGACCTTGTTCGTGAAGACAAAGAACACCTAACTTAAGAATACTTTGTTGATGGAATAGCCACCAAGTGTCAAGGAAAGAAAATTATGACCTTGTTCTTGAAGACAAAGAACACCTAACTTAAGAATACTTTGTTGATGTGATGAAGGACAAAGTATTACCTAAGGATATGTATGAGGAGAAGTACATGGAATTCCAATAGTTGTAGAGAAAGTAAAAGTAATCCATGATGGACTATACAAATGCCTTCCATGTCTTGTCTAATAAGCTTGGCATATAGGAGTCAAAGAAATACTATATTTTGAAGTAGCAAAGTAGTTTCCTTTGATACATCAAGAATGAGATAGTGTTTTTATCCATTTCAATTTTTGTAACTACCTACCGATACACTATCAAGATTGAGAAAAATATTAAGCTAAAATGTAGGTAAAACTCTTGTTGGTGACTAGAAGCATCAATAGTAACGACAACAAGGGAAGGGCAACTAGCAATAAGATCAAAACTTAGAAAATTAATCAAGGTGGAAGAAGGGTGTCAATGATAAGTAATATAATAAATTAGGTAAGTGGTATAGTACCATAAACCAACACCAATTTTTATGATGAGTGTTAGGCCCAAAAGAGATGCTTTTGATAGAGGATTAGGAGTTAGAGACATCCACCTCATAACTGACCCCACCTTAGTTCATACAGGGAGACATAAAGCATATTATGGAGGCAAATACATACTATATGGTTGTTACTATACAAGTGTATCTCCTTAATGATGTAAAGCACCTTTTCCACTCATAGATCTAGGTGAGTAGGGATCCATTTCAATTCATCATAAATAATGGGAGTCAAAATAATTTTATTTATGATGAGATAATCAAGATGTTGAACCTTTTTATAACTCTACATATGTAGATCTATTCCCTTAGATGGTTGAACTAGGGCTCAAAAATATATGTCAGCCATTAGTGTTGCCTACGGTACTCAATCAAGTCATACAAATATGAAGTGATCTATGATGTGGCATCCTTGGAACTTTATGATGTATTTATTAGGAAATCATATATGTGGTTTCCCCATAAGATGTATGAGTCTATGCATTGCATCATCATCATTATTCTAGGTGATAAAATATTTAGAGTGTCAAAGGTGGATTCGATTAAATTTGTTGCAACAACCCTTATCATCACAAAGCAATGTTAGAGGATCATTACCAAAATTGATACCTTTGTACTGCTAACAATTAGGTGTGATGAAGCATAGAAGAATAGTGATATTGTGATCCATTCATCTTATATGATAGCATATAAGAAGGAGATAGTCATCCAAACTAATCATAAGCCATTATAGTGTATTTAACATAGGTCATGTTATAGAATGATCAATATCAAAAGTGGACAACTTACCTATAGCAATTCCATCTGAACATCTATCACAAGAAGGGAGTTTCTAATTGGGTAGATGACTGTTTGAGTAGGTCCCCAATCATGGAATTAGTTATATTCCTAAAATTATTATGGACATGATATAATAGAGCAACCTCAGATATATGTCAAAGATCTTGAATTCTATAACATCTACCAAAATTTGACTTATGGTCAACATGTTCCTAACTACCATCTATAAGATAATTTGAGAAACCCACTACATTTGGGTAGTAGGGCACTTTGGGTTGGAGAAAAAAGCGTAGTGTTGTAGAGATACTTTTACCAGCCTAATATGCAACATAACATCAACACATACATTTGGTCTTGTATAGCCTACATGATCATAAAGCCTCCCAATCAGAATTAGGGGTTATACACCATTTTCCAACTTTTGACAAACCATGGGAATCATTCTCCATAGGTTACCTTTCAAGTCTACTAATAACTAGATAAGGTAATGTTTACGTCTTTGTTATCATAGATAGATTCTCAAATATGGTAGTTCTAACACCCTATATGAAGGTTATCTCTACAAATAAAATTGCAAGACTCTTTTTCACCAATATTTGATTACATTTTAGGTTTCCAATGAGCATTACGTTAGAGAGGGACACCAAATATTTGAACATCTTTTGGTCAACCCTATGGTTTGTTATGGATATAAAGTTGACCAAGTCCATTGCTTTCAAAAGTGAGGAATATATTTACAATGGATTGGCTGAGATTAACCAGTAACATAATTGAATCAAATAGTAAATGAATATTTGCTAACCCCTAATTAGTTCTACCATATTTGGAACAAACTAAAAAATAAAATATATCGCATGTTTGTTTTGGAAGCTTACATGCATTAAATAAATCTAATTAAATAATGTAATAAACTATAGAATCTATCATATAGCCTAACATCCCCTCTTATTACATTATTTGAAGTACATAGAGAGTTGTGAAACAACTCAAACTTGACACATGCAAGTACCTTAGTGAAAATGTCTGCAACCCATTCATCGGTGGGAATGTACTAAATTTGAATATTGTGCTTTGGAACTTCATCTTGAATGAAGTGACATTGAGTGTCAATATGTTTTTTTCTTTCATGGAACATTGGATTCTTGACTAGTTTTAAAACACCTTCGTTATCACACATCAAGTGTATTGGAATATTTTTTTGAAGGCCCATATTTGAAATAATGTGATGTAACCATATCGCTTTGCACACTACTCATCATGCGACATGATATTTTTCCTTTGTAGATGAAAGTGCAACAACTCACTGCTTCTTGTTATGCCAAGAGATAGATCCAAATCCAAGATAAAATATGTATCCTGATGTTAATTTTTTGTCATCTATAGATCCAATATTATTTGAGTTTGTGTATACTTGAAAGAATAATTTGATGTTCTTCTTGTACTTCAAGCTATATTTAGTTGTGCCATGGACATAGTGTAAAACTTGTTTTATCGCCTTCTAATTATTGACCTTAGGTTACTGCATGAACCTCGAAAGATAGCTCATAGCAAAGCTAATATCAGGCTTGGTATTGGTCAGATATATGAGACTTCCAATCAACTATCGATAGAAATTTCCATCTACCTAAGGAGATTTATTGTATCAAGATAGTTGTAGCCCTATTTCCATTGGATTTACCTTGGGCTTATAATTTATCATTTGATATTTTTCAATTAGTACCTTGGTATACTTCATTTGTGTGACCCTGATGTGGTTCTTTTTCTACACAACTTCCAAGCAAGACAATAATGTAGAAGTTTTAGATCTATCATTTCAAATTACTTCTTCAAGTCACTCGTCACTACTTCTATCATCTCTTATGAGCTACCAGTGATGATCAAATCATCAACATAGAGCACAAGTATCACTATTTCATAACCAATTTTTTTAAAATAGAGATTGGCATCTAAGGGACTTCTCTTGAAACCATGCTACAATAGGTGATTATCAATCTTAATGTACCAAGCTCTCAGATTTTATTTCAACCCATACAAGGACTTTATCAATTTAAAAATCTTTTGCTCTTATCCTTCAACAATATATCCTTTAGGTTGATTCATGTACACTTCTTCTTTGATATCACCATTAAATAAGGTACTCTTCACATCCATATGATGAAGCTTTCATCAGAACTAAGCTACCATTGCACAAAGTACATAAATGGTTGTCATCTTTGTCATTGGTGCAAATATCTATTTATAATCTATACCTTCTTTTTAGCATAGCCCTTTTCAACAAGGTGGGATTTATGCTTTTCAATAGTTCCATATGCCTTATACGTGATTTTGTATACCCATTTGCAGTCAATGGGTATCTTTCCAACAGGCATATCAACTAGCTCCCATGTTTTGTTCTTCATAAGAGACATATGTTTTGCATCCATAACTGCCTTCCATTGAGGTACACTAAATTCTTCTTGCACTGAAGAGGGTTCATGCTCCACCACTGAAGTCATCAAACCTCTATCTTCCTCTTCACTCCTTTCTTCTTCATCATATTTTTCTCTTTCCTAGCATGACATACTTCAAGTACGTGGTCGATTGAAATTGAGATCAGGAGGTGCATCCAATTTGATGTCTCTTATTGTGCTAGTATACCATTTTAGAATTTTCTTATGTTTTTAGGGAGCCCTTGATTTAGGCTCTTCAAATTCTAGGTGTATATTAGGAGATGTATTTTTTCTAGAGTCTGGTGTATTAAACTTGGGAGCTTAGTCGAATAGCACATCTCAACTTATATGAATTTTTTTGGTTATAGGATCAATCAGTCGATACCCCTTAGATTCTTCATCATAACCAAGAAAGGTGCATTGTAGATTTTTCTCATCTAGCTTGCTCCTTTTCTCTTTGGAATGTGCATGAAGGATTTGCATCCAAATATCCATAGATGAGAGAAATGAAGGGTTTTCTTCCATTCTAAGCTTCTTCTGGTGTGACTCCTTGAAGAGCTTTTATTGGTGGTTGATTCAGGAGATACATGGTTGTAGTGATAGCTTCTACCTAATACTATTGCCCAAGATGTGCACACATGAGCATACATCAAACCATATCCATGATGGAATGATTTCTTCTCTCAGCAACTCCATTTTATTGAGGAGTATAGGTTGTAGTAAGTTATATTTTGACCCCATGTTTGGTGAGAAACCTTGAGAACTCATTGGAGGTAAACTCCTCCCTTGATCTAAGTAGAGGGTCTTGATAGAATATCTTGATTCCTTCTCAACACATTTTTGAAACTGCTAAAAATACAAGAAAGCATCCGACTTTAGCTATAGGAAGAAGACCCACATATTTCAAGAGTAATCATCAACAAACAACTAAAAATACTTCTTTCCACCACAACTATTTGGCATGGGTCCATACATATTGGTGTGGATTAACTCCAATGATGCTTTAGATCTCTCTACTCAAATGGAGCTTGATGTTGCTTCCTTGAAAAGAAATTTGAGCATACAAGCAAAGTATATGAGAGGTTGGGCAAACCTAACACCATATCATGCTTACTCATCTGAAGCAAATAGCTTGACTAAGATGCCCACATTGTTTGTACCATAATGAGGTAGCTTCTTTGAAGTTGGAAGCCATGGCAACATGAGGTGTATAAAGATCATCTAAAAAAAACAATCCATGTTTGTAGGAAGCAGTTGTTATGTGTTTACCATATTTGGTAATGAAGCAACACTTTTATCCATCCACAACTTTAAATTCAACCACCATATTTTTATCCAAATCTTGAGGTATCGACAATAAATTATTGGTCAATCCTAGCACATAAAGTACCTTCTCAATTTTGCATTGTCCATCTGGAAGTGTCACTAAAACATCTCCTTCTCCTTGGACTTTATAGGTCTAGTCATCGATAATTATCACATATTTATCTTCTTTGGCTTCAAATGTGTCAAACCACCCTTTATCACCAGTCATGTGTTTGCTAGAACTAGAATCAATATACCAAACATGATATTTTTGTTTAGGATAATTTTGAGTCATGCGCTGGTAAGACCTCAAGGTCTTACTATAAAATTATTAACAAATTAATATAAATGTAATCGCAAGCCACTCAAAGAGGGCTCCCTTGTAATCGCTTTGCCACTATAGGGGGCTCCCTCCTTAGAATCTATGCTTATTATTCTTCTTCTTGGAAGATGCAATGGATACCACCTGAGATTCGTCGGCTATGGGTTCTTCCTCCTCTTGCATTTCCATTAAATATTGTATAATACGATCAGAACGTTCCATTTGTTTATTTTGTTTTTGTTCAATCATTCTTCTAATTTCTGCAATGTCATTTTTTATTCCTTTGATATTTATGTCCCATATGGTTGGATCCATACGACTCTGATACCAGATGGTAGGAACCTAGGGTTCCTAGCACATAAAATGATAAATAAATAATAAATAACCTAAATCTAAAATAATCGCTTTTGAATTGTCGGGAAGTCCCTTCAATGATTTAATAAATCATATATTATATATTTCATGGATATCCCAAAAGTTATGATTGTATAATATCTTATACCCCTTTTAGGTTATGAGTGAAGAGTCACAACCCTAATGTTAAAATAATATAATAATTAATATATAATTAATTATTATATTATTTTATATTTTAACCATAAAATATACAATTTATATTATTATTATTATTATAAATGTATGTTAGGATAGGATCCTAACATGAGCACTGTTGTGACGTCCTTCACAACATCCCCAAAATTTGGGGACCCACTTGAAATTTTAAGGCTTGCTTCAAATTATTGTTTACGCATAGGATTCGCCATGTCATCCCTGGAATATCACAATGTCCATTTTCATGTGAATGATCTTACAACAGAAAGCATGATCAAAATTCATTTCATGATTCCAAGGCTTGTGATTTTAGGTTAATATCATCATTTGTGGTTGAGTTCGATGTCTTTGTAATGTGTTATGGTATTTTTGTTTATTAGCTTGTTGTTATAAGGTAAGTTTGTAACTTGTTTTAAAATGTTGGTTTATATTTAATTATAGACTACCTTCCTTGTATAGTGGTGTATTTTTTCAACAAAAGTCCATGCGGTTGTTGACTTTATATTTAAGGATGGTATGTTGTGTTCATTTTAGGATGTAATGTGATATTGGGTTAGCAAATATGTGGTGTTTGTTTAGGTGTGCTTTGGTTAAAATGGTTAGTTAGTGTTTTGTTCATTTTATGTTATTGTTTGTATAGATTTTGTTTACTACTTTATATGTTATGTCGTGTGGTTTGTTTTATTAGGTTTTTTCATTAGTGAGGTTATTTTATATTGTTTATTGTTTTCATGTTAGTACTAGGTTAGACTTAATTATTTTGTTGATGTATTATTGGCTTGTTATTAATAGTATAGTTTTATTTTATGTATGTTCGTGTTTCAAAAATAGCATTTTGGGTATGTTTATTTTTATTATTTTTCATGTGGACTTTGGATGGTTATTATATTAATATACGTTCGTTCATGTGTCATGTTCGTTATTTTAGGTAGCTTAATGGGGAGTTTTAATTAAGTGTTTATCTTTACAGGCATTCGAAGAGAGCACTACGAAGTTGCTGGGTAGAATGCAAAGAGGGTCCCATTAATGCTAGAGGTGGAGACATCAGTGGGGCCATGAAATGAAAAAGGATTGCATCGGAGCCCATGGAGATAGCTGACATGTTTTAAATATCTCAAGATAATACAGACACGTTCGCCAAGAGAGGGACCTGACATAGGCATCAAAAGCATTTGATAAAGCATATACTCTCCATACGGTGGGCTTACGATATAATGAAGTGTATTGACATGTCCACGGAAGTGGGCATAGCTAGCACCCAAAAATGTTTTTCGACATTTATAAAGATGTAGTTGGAAGTTGATCAAGGAAGCAATATCATGATGGAAGTTGTTATGAACACGATCTCTAGTGTGGGCATAGCTAAACAGACATTGACGAAAATATCACAACTAGAAATCCTATTCGCTTGTTAAGAAATGTAGCATCGCCATTCGCTTACTATTTTTTATGAAACGAATTCGTGGTTTGTTGAAACAATGTATGTGAGTGATATTCCAATTTTGACTAACGCAGTTCATATATCATGCAAAGGGAAAAGAGTAGAGATGTCATAAAATCATCGAAGCAAAGTCGAGAGGATCACAAGTTTTCTGCTGCATCCAGTGAGAATACAGCGTGTAAGGTGGTTCTACAAGCCAACATGTTTAGAAACGTTAGATATTGATATGGAATAATTATTCATAGAAATATGTATAGCAGGAATACGTGTCACAGAGAGCAACATATTTGAATGTATGCAAATAATAGTCGAAGATTTAGGAGTACAAATAATGTAAAAGTAGAAAATACATCAGTTTCAACAGGAAATGGGTTTTGAGGAGGTCTTTAAAATGCAGGCAGGTGGACACCATTACCATATTTCAGAGAAGACCACTATTGCATATCCAAGAAATTAGTCACTGCAACTAATCTTGAAGAATTTCATTCACCAGAGAATGTAATCTGTTAAGACGTCGACATAGGATGTTGGGGATGCACCAGGAAAGTTCGTTAATGCAATGGGAAAATGGTCACCGATAGCGAAATCGTTCGTTGCAATGAATGGCATTGTCATAAGGTCCTAAAGCATTATGTTCATGGGTTGGAGAACATGGTCTCGTGTAGATTTTTTTCCATTTTTGCCAAAAAGATTCATTGTCGTCTATGAAGGACAATTGTTGATGCTCGTTATAGAACACCATAGTCACCTGTTTTAGAAAGGTATGGTTATAAGAAGACTAGTCACTCTTGTGATGGATTGTGGTCGTAATTGACTCCACAGTGCTCAACTATTATAGGAGAATTGACGTGGGGCACTTATACACTAAGGTTTAATGGTTACATGAATACACGAATTCATGTCGATTTATTGCTAGTTTGAAATAAGTTTTAGGCTAGTGAGTTAGGCTTAAACGAAGAAGACACGTTTGATTATGATAATGTAATGTTTTATTTTTTTATGTGAAATCCCATAAATATGAGCATTCTTATATTATTGATAAGAGGTTGTTGGGTTTAAATCTGTTTTGGAAATGGTAAGAACGAAAATGTAATGAGAAACAAAAGAAAAAAATATAAAAGGTGATATGGCAGGATGAGAATAGACCAAAAAAAGTTGGAAAAAAAGGAGATGCATGTGAAGAAGCGGTCAAGATTTGGGATGAAATCATCTTGGCAGAAGAGAGGCGGTGAAGGTCTGAAGGAGCACCAAATCTGAAGCAATAGGAAAACAGGTTTTTTTTGGAAAGTTTTATAAAATTCAATTGTAATATTTGTTATATATTATGATGAAACCTTGTTAAATCTTATCTGTGAGAAAGTCTGGATTTGATTAGGCAGCAAGTAGTGTTTATCATAATTAAATCTCTCATTCCTCAGAAACTAGCACCATAATAGGGGTAAACTGTGATTGCATTTCTGGTTTTACCTATAATGGTTACTTTCTAAGATCTGGATTCACATCTGCATGACTTGGTTTGTCCGAAGGAAATAATTTCAAAGCACTGTCAAATATCATTTATCTGGAATATACATTGTGAAGTCTTCTGTTGTACATTCCTTTGAAAGATTTTTTTTTGACAGCATAAAAGTTTATGTATTTGATAAAAAATCCCCTTGGTAAAAGGCAAAGGAAAGAATTTATTTGGCATAGTTGATTGGAATATTTAAAGCCTTTAGATTCTTCATTTATCCATGTTAGAAAAGAATTTATTTGGCATAGTTAGTGGGAATATTTAAAGCCTGTAGATTCTTCTTTAATTCATAGTAGACAAATTGTTTTCTTTTAAAAGAAAATAAGTTATTAGATGTAATAACATTTAAATGCATTTAAGTAGAGATAAGAAAGCATCAAAACAAATTCAATAGGAATATAAAAATTGGTTGAAATATTTTCCTTAGGTGTTTAAAAGTTGCATTTAATTATTTTGTTTCTTTTATTTTAGGCTTGAAGTCATAAATGCATTTAGGATAAAAATCATCAAAGAAAAGGATATTTAACAAAAGAGGATTTAAAAGTTATCATTTATAAAGGGACATTATAAGAAAATCACATGCTATAAATGAAAAGAAAGATGATTATATAAATGAAAATCAATTCGAATGAAATGATTCCTTGAAGAAGAAAAGAGTTATAAAATATTGAAATCGTGTATCCAAAGTTCCAAGCCCCTTGTTGATAGACATTTGTGAACCATTGAGATATTCATCATTACATCAAAGCATATCTACTTAAAACCTTGGAGATTCTAAACTATCTTTACAAGAGAGAACATTCAAAAGTTCTATGTTATGATGATTTTGGCAAATGGACAGAATCATACATCAACATTTTGGCACTAGAAGGAGGGCCGAATAAGCTTGATATCTGATTTCATCATTTGCTCAATTTATTCTTTCAAATTACATACTTGAAACTTGCCTCATTTTACTGATTTATTCTGACACAGTTCAAGTATTCTTTGCTAGTGAAGTCTAAACATAAGCTGGAGCCTAGAAAAATAATCACTAGGTCTAAGTCCACAGGTGACACTATATTTCAAAAAATATCACCCACCAAGAGACATAGACGGAGCAAAACACAAACAGTAGTTTTGCCTAACGTTTCTAACGCAAGTCCCAGTACTATTGTTGCTTCTTCGCAAGTTAACATGGCTGCTCCACCCGTAGGAAACCTAGCATGGCTAGGTGCTCAAAGTAGTCCCTTAAACATTGCAGGAGTTGTACATGATATGCCCAAAATCATAGAGAAGCATTTACCAAAGTACAAGCACGATGGTGCTCGCATGGCCGAAGAGCACATTCAAGCATACACGGATGTTGTAACCCGATTGCAAATTGAACATGAAGATGTAGCATGTAGGTTATTTCCTCTGACCTTGGATGAAATGGCTTACGACTGGTACATATCCCTACCTGTTGGTTCCATAACATCATGGGACATGTTGAAGAATGCATTTATTGCTCAGTTTAGATTAGCAGTAGATCCCGCTACTATTTATTTGCAATTTGTAGCTACTCATTGAGGACCCAATGAACCTATAAGAGTATTTAATACTAGATTTCATAAGATGTATTCTCGACTGACTGCTCCCTATAACATTACAGAGGATGTTGCTATACAAATTTATTTTGGAGCCTTGGATTCATGGACCACAATGTTCGTGAGGAGGACACCAAATCTAGCAACCTTGACAAGAACCTACACTGAAGCACTACTAGTTGAACAACAGATGATGCCATCAGGTGGTGGGATGTGCCAAATGCCCATGATGGGATATCCAGGTATGTCCAATCCAATGCTTATGGGTAACAATGCTTTAATAAATCAAACACCCATGATGAATGCTTTTCCACCAATGCCTAATCAAACACCTTTTGCTCCACCTAGTAATCCTATGCTTCTTGAAAGTCAATATGCTGCTCAGAAGATTTGCAATGAAACCCCACAAAATAATATGTTTGGAAACATGGCGTATAACCAAAATTGGAACCAAAGTCCAAATTTTCAGCAGCATAATCCAATGTTTCCTCAAAATGTTCAAAATTCACATATGTTACAAGGTAATCCAATGTTGATGCAAAACATGATGAATCAAGGAAATTCAATGGGCACTAATCCATGGATCAATCCAAGTGTATTAGCCAACCAAAACTTGCCCAACATCACCACTCACATGAATACTTCAAATGTGGCGACTTCTCAAGGCAATCCTAACCAAAGTTGGTTAAATCCTCAGTCAAGCTTGCCTAGTTCGAATACTCCTAGTTGGTTAAACTCAACTAATCCGAATGGGCCACCAAATCCAAATTTGAACCCATCAATCAATGACAATCCAGAGCCTAAAAAGGTAGTGGAACTAGAAAATCTTTGCCTGAAATTAAGTAATGATGTAGTTCAAATACAAAAATATGGAAACCAAAACACTCAATCCAATAGACGATTCACTATGCAAAAGCCTAAACACTTTAATACAAGACCAAACAATGGGGGTGTTCCCACTCCAGTAGCTAATAACAATGGAGCTTCAAGCTCGAACTCGAAAGCTACAGTTTGCAATCTTACTGAAGTTGTACTTGATAATTGGTGTAGGCTACATCATACTAACGAACATAATGAATTAGAATGTAACGAGTTTTCATGTGTAACTAGTTGCATTCAACAGGGCCTAGACAAAATGGAATTGGTTCCAGATGAGGATGACAATGAAACAATTGAAAGGAAAGGTAAAAGTCAGGCATTCGTAATAGATGTATGTGAAAGAGGGGAAAATGAAGAAGAAGAAATAAGTGAACAAGAAGAAGAGTTGATTGAGGAAATACACACATTGAAACAATATAAGAAACCAACGCACAATTATCACTTACGAAGTAGAGGTAAAACATACAATACTTCTTCTACTCCTAAATATTTGAATATACCACCTGATGTTAGATCAAATAACAATCTTGCTCCCCCACCTTTGCCCGAAAATCCAAAGGTGATGTCAAAAATAGTTCCAAAACTTCACAGCGAAGAATCCACAAACTATAATATCATAGAAGATTTGAAAAATACAAAGGCTAGTATCAACTTGTACGATGCTTGTCAATTACCTGAACAGAGAACCCTTTTAATGCAAAATTTAGGATTTCAAGAAGCAAGAGAAACTAACGAAGTTACAGAAGTTAAATATTTTTCTAGGAAAGAAAGAGATGAAGCATTGCCTTTTCTGCTAACAGTTCGGATTGCAGGAAAGAACGTGCACAATTGCATGGTAGACTCGGGCGCTTCAGGTAATGTGATGCCATATTCAGTTTGTCAAAAATTGGGACTCACCCCCACAAAGACCAATAAAATTGTAGTTCAATTGGATAAAACTGAAGTGAATGTGGTAGGCATGTTAAAAAATATCTTTATTCAAATTGCATCTGAGCCTAGAGTTCAACAATACATAGATATACAAGTAGTGGATATTTATGCTAAATATGGTTTATTATTGAGCAGGGATTGGAGCAGGAACTTGAATGGTTACTTTTCTACTGACTTCTCACACATGTGGTTGCCATGGAAAGGTGTGGCCAATCAAATTAAAGTTGAAAGAGAGCCCAGATTGAAGGAACTCATCACTGATTATAATAGAGGGATGAACGAAATTTTGTATACCGAGATAGAATTGGGAACATTCACATTAGATGTGATCAAAAAAGCAAGTGATCCAGAGACATTAGGTATATCTAACCAATCACTTGTAGAAAATGATCTTGTGTGGTTGTTGAAATTTGATGGATCTAGATCCAGATAAGGCAGTGGCATAGGGGTGGAACTAATAAGCCCCAAAGGTAAGTCCTCATTCCATGCATACCGCTTGCAATTCCCATGTACATGTAATTCAACGGAGTATGAGGCACTAGTTTGTGGTTTACAACTAGCTCTTAGTAAAGGAATAAAATGTCTAAAAGTGTTAGGTGATTCACAACTAGTTGTAAAATAGGTTAAGGTTCAGTACTCTTGTAATGATAAAATATTAATACACTATCGCAATCGAGTACGAAGCTTAATTGATGAATTCATGGCTTTTAACATATCTTTAATTTCCTGAAAAGGCAATCGGGTAGCAGATTCTCTAGCAGTTTTTGTAGGTACACTCAGTCCCATGGATGGTAAGAAATTCAAAAAATTTATGATTGAGCTCATGCCTTGTCCGTCTGTACCTGACAATGTAAATAATTTCCAAGTTTTTGAAAATGATAGGCATATATTCAATTTTGTAACTAACTCTGGTGTGTTTGAAAACCAGGTGATCGATGAAGATGAGAGATTGCAAGAAGATGTCAACGAGTGTGAAGAGTTGGCGAAGGTCAACAATATCCCTCAAGGCATGTTAGCATTGGAAAAACTCTTCGATCTAAGTTACAACAAAAATCGAGGTAACAAAACTACTCTCCCACAATAGGCTTATGACTCTTATAACATTGGTAATTCAGATGAGTCACAAAACATTCTCATAAGCAAAGCTACGACATCAGAAGAAAGAGAAGGTATTATGCATACCTTAAAGGATTACAAAGATGTCATAGCTTGGAGTTATAAATATCTTAAGACATACAATCCAAATGTTATAACTCACACCATCCCATTAAAGCCTGATGCAAAACCATTCCGCCAAAAGCAAAGGCCAGTCAATCCTCTACTAGAACCACTCATAGAAAAAGAGGTTAAAAAGTTATTGGATGCTAAAATCATTTTTCCCATTCGACATTCTACTTGGGTGGCCAACATAGTTCCTATGAGAAAAAAACTAGGTGAGATCAGGTTATGTATAGATTTCAGGAATTTGAATAAAGCATCTCAAAAGGATAATTACCCATTGCCTGCTATTGATAGTGTACTTCAAATGGTGAATGGGTCAGAAATGATGTCATTTTTAGATGGTTATTCAGGATATAACCAAGTTTTGATTGACCCCAGGGACATAATGAAAATGACTTTTACAACTAAATGGGGAACTTTCGCTTACAA
Source organism: Wollemia nobilis (assembly GCA_028583015.1). Taxonomy (NCBI): domain Eukaryota; kingdom Viridiplantae; phylum Streptophyta; class Pinopsida; order Araucariales; family Araucariaceae; genus Wollemia; species Wollemia nobilis. The sequence goes on from JAQPPZ010016895.1 coordinate 18,200,497, forward strand.
AAGAATGCCCTTCGGATTACTGAATGCAGGTGCTACTTTTCAGAGAGCTATGGACTTTGCCTTTTGAGATTTGATAGGTAAATGCATTGTAGTTTATGTGGATGATATCTCTATGTTTTCTAAAAATAGAAAAGATCATATTAGAGATTTGAGAAAAGTACTACAAAAGAGTAGAGAACATGGGATTTCCTTGAATCCAAAGAAGTGCATTTTTGGCTTAACGGAAGGAAAGCTCCTTGGACATGTAATATCAAAATATGGCATCTCCATCGATGAAGAAAGAATTCAGGCCATCCAGAAAATCCAATTACCAGGAAGTAAGAAAGAGTTGAGATCCTTCTTTGGAAAGATTAACTTTGTACGTAAATTCATCTCTGGTTTCGCTGAAATGGTTAAACCATTAAACAACATGCTGAAGAAAGATGTTACCATCACTTGGAATAAGGAAGCAAAGGTTGCCTTCCAAAATATAAAATATGCAATCTCCATGGCTCCGGTATTGGTAAGTTCGGATTACAAAAAGGCATTTTACATATACTCCTTTGCTTCAAAACACTCATTTGCCAGCGTACTAACTCAGAAAAGCAAAGGTAATGTTGAAAATCCCATTGCTTTTACAAGTACGCCTTTTAAATATGTTGAGGTGAGATTTTCCATTTTGGATAAAAAAATGTATGCCCTATTCAAGACAGTAAAGAAATTTAGGCATTATTTGTTGCATAGCCGTATTTTCGCAATTGTAGTTGATCCTGCTGTCAAAACTATGTATTTGCATAATGAATTGGGGGTGCAACGAGGAAAATGGATTTCTACGCTACAATAATATGACTTGGATATCCAACCCATGAAGATCGTACGAGGACAAGGGTTATCCAAAACTCTGGCACAGATAGATCCACAAATCAGTTTCCACCAATACACGGTAGAAGACATCACGAACGATGATTGGTATAAAGACATAGTGTATTTTCTGTTGAATGGTAAAACCCCTACAAATTTAAATGCCACTCAAATAAGATCTCTGAGGTTAAAATGCGCTAACTTTATGATTAAAGCAGGGGTCTTATATAGGAAGAATCACGAAGGTATTTATCTTCGATGTCTTAATAAGAATGAGGTTTCACAGGTATTGGATGATTTTCATGGTAAATTTGGTACTGGTCATGGTTTCGCAAATGCAACTACGCATCAAATTTTGAGAGTGGGCTATTATTGGCCTCATTTATTTAAAGAGGTACATTCTCATGTTCGTCATTGTCATGTATGTTAGGTTGCTGCGAATTGTGAGAGAAATGCCCTAATGTCATTGCAGCCTATGATTGAATCAAGACCGTTCGCTCAGTGGGGGCTCGATTTTGTGGGAGAAATCAGTCCAAATTCTTCTGCACAACACAAGTACATTCTGACGGCCATCGATTATTGCACTAGATGGTCAGAAGCGATTTCGATGAAGAATTGCACTTCAGAGGTCGTGGTTCGATTCTTGGAAGAGAACATTATCACTCGGTTTGGTATACCTAATGCTATTGTTAGTGATAATGGTTCTACTTTTGCATCCATTCATTTAGCAGAATGGGCCTACGACAACAAGGTAAGTCTAAAGTTTACCTCGAACTACTACCCACAAGGTAATGGTCTCATTGAGTCTACCAATAAGAACTTATTGTTAGTCATTAAAAATTTGCTTGAGCATAATCCACGTGAATGGCATTCGAAACTTAAATTTGCATTATGGGTAGATAGGATCAGAATCAAAGAGTCCATAGGAACATCTCCTTATCATTTAGTATATGGACATGATCCATTATTTCCCACTAATCTTAAGCTCCAAACTTTGCAATTTATGAAATATTACCTCGAAACTGATGATAAAGTTGAATCCCATTTAGTGAATCTTCTTAAGCTTGATGAAAAATGTGAGGAAGCCTTACTTCACTTTAGCAAACATCAGGATGTGGTAAAACGTTGGTTTGATAAACGGGCAACTGTAAAGGCTTTTCGAATATCTGATTTGGTTTTGTTGTGGGATAAAGCTCATGAAAAGAGGGGGGATCACCAGAAGTTTGATAATTTATGGATAGGCCCATATCAAATTTTGGAAATCTTAGGAGAAAATGCATTTATATTGAAAACCCTAAGTGGAGAGAACTTGTCGCTTCCTGTAAATGGGCGTCATCTAAAGCATTATTTTCAAGCTTAAACACAGGAAAATAAGTCTTATTTGTACTTTATTGTATATATATTGTTTTGTCATGTGATGTGTTGGTGTCATGTGTTATTTGTTATATTGTTGTGTTTGTTGTTGTGTTTGTTTTGTAGTGTTTTGTTGTTGAGCTTAATGATAGAGGAACCCCGCCAAATTTTGTTGGATTTTCGTGACTGAATGTTTTTCAAGTTGGCATGGTTTTAGGTAAGTCTTCCAAAGAGTAAGGTAAAGCAATTTAGTTTGAAGACTTATGAAACCTGAAAAAGAAAAAATGAGGTATTGATTTATGTCCTTATGAATGTGAACAAAGATAAAGCAAATATGAAAAATTGGAATCTTATTGCAAAAATTTCATACACTTGCATACACTCGTATTTCATAAAACACATTTTCATAACATTGCATACATCACCCTCGCATTCCATATTTCACATCCCATAGAAAGATCATTTATAAAATTCAAAAGTTTTAATTGGTTTTATCAAAAGTCATGTTGCTTTAATCAGGGGCACTTTCACAAAGGCATTTTGAACAAAATTGTAAAATACAAAATATTCATGTTTACGCACTATAGTTTCAGGATTCCTAAATGTTTTTAGTCACTCAACCATTTCTAGTATGGTAGGCAACCACCGAAAAGCATGTCAGATTCTCTTAGGATCATTGCACAATATACACTAAATAGGTCTTGAGATCGGGGACTGATGTTGAAATTATCTGGAACCAAACACATTTCATGCATATTAAAACCATTTTGGGTAAAATGGTCAAAACCATCCTTGGAAGAAAGTGTAAGGTGAAAAGGGCCATCCTTGTCAGTCCTATCATGCAACATAGTCCATAAAAATTTTACCATAAATATTTGAAGAATACAAACAAAGTCAGAGTAGTAAGGATAGGGTCAAATTCTCATCACACTTCGATTGAGAATCCAATTCCCCAAAGCTCTAAGTCTATTCGCATCATTCATCAATGGATCGTAAGGATTCGTACTACTCGTCTATTATAAGGAAGGGTAGTCATCCCCAAGGTTCAAGAAATCAAAAGCTCTAAGTCTATTCGCATCATTCACCAAAGGATTGTAAGGATTTGTACTACTCGTCTGTCAGAAGGAAGGGTAGTCATCCCCAAGGTTCAAGAAATCAAAATAAACACATCATTCACCAATGGATCATAAGGATTTGTACTACTCATCTATCAGAAGGAAGGGTAGTCATCCCCAAGGTTCAAGAAATCAAAAGTCAAAATATGGACTATGGGGTTAACCTCCACCGGGGCTATAGATGCTTGACTGGTAGTGGAGTACGCTCATGCGTGGTGATATGTCTCGTTGAAAAGCGAGACCTATGATCATTTCAAACGGGAAGGCTAGCCTTGTGGTTCTTTCATAACAAGTTTAATCATTTTGGTCAAAATGAGGTAATGAACTCACTTGCGCACACACTGGTTCTAGATGATAGTAAGGTCATAACTGAGCTCTTGATCTGGTAAGGAACTCACAACACACACTTTTGATCCTAAGAGGATTAGATAAGTTTTAGTGTGTTTGTTTATTGTACTAGAGTGTTTGAGTCTCTGTAAAACATGTCATTCATATTACATCCTATTAATACATGTTTCAGCTTACGTCATATCATTTTCATATCATCTTATTTTCACGAATGTCAATTTTAGGGCCCCTGATTAAAGTACGATGACAAGTATGGCCAAAACAAAGGTTTACACCAAAAATGATCATTAATACAAATCATCTGATTCCAACTAGCAATCCACATATCCTGCAGAAATTTTTGAAAAGATTTTAGTAGTTCATATTTGCTTTGGTCTATTCATATTCTCTGGATACTCATCGATGTCCGTGATTCTAATTTTCAGGTTTTTGTTTTCAGAGTTTGATGTTTGAGTTTGAAATGTCCAGGGACATTGACCAACAGAGTCGCCATTGTTGTGATGTCCTTCACAACGACCCCAAAATTGGGGACCCACTTGAAATTTTGAAGTTTGTTCTAATATTTAATTGTTTACGCATAGGATTCGCCATGTCATCCCTGGAATATCACAATGTCCATTTTCATGTGAATGATCTTACAATAGAAAGAATGATCAAAATTCATTTCATGATTCCAAGGCTTTTGATTTTAGGCTAATATGGTCATTTGTGGTTGAGTTCGATGTCTTTGTAATGTGTTATGGTATGTTTGTTTATTAGCTTGTTGTTATAAGGTAAGTTTGTAACTTGTTTAAAAATGTTGGTTTATATTTAGTTATAGACTACCTTCGTTTTTTAGTGGTGTATTTGTTCAACAAAAGTCCATGTGGTTGTTGACTTTATATTTAAGGATGGTATGTTGTGTTCATTTTAGGATGTAATGTGATATTGGGTTAGCAAATATGTGGTGTTTTTTTATGTGTGCTTTGGTTAAAATGGCTAGTTAGTGTTTTGTTCATTTTATGTTATTGTTTGTATAGATTTTTTTTACTACTTTATATGTTATGTCATGTGGTTTATTTTATTAGGTTTGTTCATTAGTGAGGTTATTTTATAATATTTATTTTTTTCATGTTAATACTAGGTTAGACTGAATTATTTTATTGATGTATTATTGGCTTGTTATTAATAGTATAGTTTTATTTTATGTATGTTCGTGTTTCAAAAATATCATTTTGGGTATGTTTATTTTTATTTTTTTTCATGTGGACTTTGGATGGTTATTATATTAATATACGTTCGTTCATGTGTCATGTTCATTATTTTAGGTAGCTTAATGGGGAGTTTTAATTAAGTGTTTATCTTTACAGGCGTTCGAAGAGAGCACTACGAAGTCATTGGGCAAAATGCAAAGAGGGTCCCATTAACGTTAGAGGTGGAAACGTCAATGGGGCCATGAAATGAAAAAGGATTGCGTCGGAGCCCATGGAGATAGCTGACATGTTTTGAATATCTCAAGATAATACGGGCATGTTCACCAAGAGAGGGATACGACACAGGTATCAAAAGTGTTTGATGAAGCATATACTCTCCATACGGTGGGCTTACAATATAATGAAGTGTATTGACATATCCACGAAAGTGGGCATAGCTAGCACCCAAAAATATTTGTCGATATTTACAAAGATGTGGTTGGAAGTTGATCAAGGAAGCAATATCAGGTTGGAAGTTGTTATGAACATGATCTCTGGTGTGGGCATAGCTAAATAGACATTGACAAAAATATCACAGCCAGAAAGCCTGTTCGCTTGTTAAGAAATGTAGCATCGCCATTCGCTTACTATTGTTTATGAAATGAATTTGTGGTTTGTTGAAACAACGTATGTGAGTGATATTCCAATTTGGGCTGACGCATTTCATATATCATGCAAAGGGAAAATAGTAGCGATGTCATAAAATAATCAAAGCAGAGTCGAGAGGGTTGCAAGTTTTTTGTTGCATCCAGTGAGAATACGACGTGTAAGGTGGTTCTGTGAGCTGGCATGTTCAAAAATGCTACATATTGATATGGAATAATTATTGAGAGAAATATGTATAGCAGGAATATGCATCACAGAGAGCAACATATTTGAATGCATGCAAAGAATAGTCGAATATCCATGAGTATGAACAATGTAAAAGAGGAAAATACAGCAGTTTCAATAGGAAATGGGTTTTGAGGAGGTCTTTTAAACGCAAGTATGTGGACACCATTACCATGTTTTGGATAAGACCACTATTACATATCCAAGAAAGTAGTCACTAGAACTAATATTGAAGAAGTTCGTTCACCAGAGAATGTAATCTATTAAGACGTCGACATAGGATGTTGGGGATGCACCAGGAAAGTTCATTAATGCAATGGAAAAATGGTCACCGGTAGTGATATCGTTCATTGCGGTGAATGGTATTGTCATAAGGTCCTGAAGCATTATGTTCATGGTTTGGAGAACATGGTCTCGTGCAGATTGTTTTTCCATTTTTTCCAAAAATATTCATCGTCATCTATGAAGGACAATTGTTGATGTTCGTTAGAGAACACCATAGTCACCTGTTTTAGAAAGGTATGGTTATCAGAAAAATGGTCATTCTCTGTGATGGCTTGTGGTCATAATTGACTCCATAGTGCTCAACTATTATAGAAGAATTGACGTGGGGCACTTATACACTAAGGTTTAATGGTTACATGAATACACGGATTCATGCCAATTTACTGCTGGTTTGAAATAAGTTTTAGACTAGTGAGTTAGGCTTAAACGAAGAAGACATGTTTGATTATGATAATGTAATATTTTTTTTGTTTATGTGAAATCCCATAAATACGAGTATTCTTATATTATTGATAAGAGGTTGTCGGGTTTTAATCTGTTTTGGAAACGGTAAGAACGGAAATGTAATGGGAAACAAAAGAAAAACATATAAAATGCAATATGGTAGGATGAGAAGGGACCAAAAAAATTTGGAAAAAAAAGGAGATGCATGTGAAAAAGTGGTCAAGAGTTGGGACGAAATCATCTTAGCATAAGAGAGGTGATGAAGGTCTGAAGGAGCACCAAATCTGAAGTAATAGAAAAATAGGTTTTTTTGAAAAGTTTTATAAAATTCAATTGTAATATTTGTTATATATTATGATGAAACCTTGTTAAATCTTATCTGTGAGAAAGTCTGGATTTGATTAGGCAGCAAGTAGTGTTTATCATAATTAAATCTCTCATTCCTCAGAAACTAGCACCATAATAGGGGTAAACTGTGATTGCATTTTTGGTTTTACCTATAATGGTTACTTTCTAAGATCTGGATTCACATCTGCATGACTTGGTTTGTTTGAAGGAAATAATTTCAAAGCACTATCAAATATCATTTATTTGGAATGTACATTGTGAAGTCTTCTGTTGTACATTCCTTTGAAATAATTTTTTTTTGACAGCATAAAATTTTATGTGTTTGATAAAAAAAATCCCATCGGTAAAAGGTAAAGGAAAGAATTTATTTGGCATAGTTGATTGGAATATTTAAAGCCTTTATATTCTTCATTTATCCACGTTAGAAAATAATTTATTTGGAATAGTTAGTGGGAATATTTAAAGCTTTTATATTCTTCTTTAATTCATAGTACACAAATTATTTTCTTTTAAAATAAAATAAGTTATTAGATGTAATAACATTTAAATGCATTTAAGTAGAGATAAGAAAGAATCAAAACAAATTCAATAGGAATATAAAAATTGGTTGAAATATTTTCCTTAGGTTTTTAAAAGTTGCATTTAATTATTTTGTTTCTTTTATTTTAGGCTTGAAGTCATAAATGCATTTAGGATAAAAATCATCAAAGAAAAGGATATTTAACAAAAGAGGATTTAAAAGTTATCATTTATAAAGGGATATTATAAGAAAATCACATGCTATAAATGAAAATAAAGATGATTATATAAATGAAAATCAATTCGAATGAAATGATTCCCTGAAGAAGAAAAGAGGTATAAAACATTGAAATCATGTATCCAAAGTTCCAAGCCCCTTGTTGATAGACATTTGTGAACCATTGAGATATTCATCATTACATTAAAGCATATGTATTAAACCTTGGAGATTATAAACTATCTTTACAAGAGAGAACATTCAAAAGTTCTATGTTATGATGATTTTGGCAAATGGACAGAATCATACATCAACAAGCACCTTCATTAGCTAAATATTTAACACACTTCCTAAACTAATAATCACACCCTAAACTATTAAATGACCAAATAATGTAAAATCTCCAATAATCTTACCTATTTATTTAAGTGAAAATTCCAAATATACATTGTGTCATATTTATGTTTACATGGTCTTGTTTTAGCTTCACCTAAATGGCTAAGGATGAGGCACTTCATTAGGCCCTTAAAGGTTATTAATAATCAACATGAAATTCCATTCCAACTAGTTTTCTTGCCTCCAATATCCAATAACTTGTGTTTCTTCCACTACCTTTTTGAAATTGGATCTTTGCTAGATATATTTAATTTTCAGCCATTATGTTATTATTAAATTATTTTATTATTTTTTCAATGAGTTTACACATATTTTTATGAGGGGTCCCAATCCCATCATACTAAGTGGGGTTTAAACCTTGGACCTCCCAAAGAGAGGCCAAAGCCCTTACCACTACAATAGGCTTACAACTTTAATTACTTCTTTTATTTATTACATATTGTTAGAATAATTTACTAATTGATATTATTAGACTTCTTATTATTTATCAATTGATATGGTCTTAATCTATTAAATACCTCATATTTCAAGGAGAATACCTAGGTTTAAATCTTGTCAAGTGATACTTTCATAATTTTCAAGTTGTTTTAGTATTACTATGTAGTCATAATACAATATAAGTGAGGTCATTTCAATCCCATATAACCAATTAAAAAATATAGAGACAATGGATGTTTCATTATTTGTCTTAAATCTACTATTGAAAGCATAATGTGATAAAATATCACACCTATTATTTTTTATTATTCCTCCCCCTCCTGCTAGTGTTTCATTCCTTTAGATGCTCCATAAAATTTTAATTTGATCAAATCTACTTCCAACAGTTTCTGTATTATATTCTTTGTCTTCCTTTTGTTTCTCTTGTACCCACCATCATAATTCCAATTGATGACTTGACTACATAAAGACGGCTCAATTCAATCAATATTTTTTTTAAATTGTAACTATTAATAGTTTACAAGAGGTAGTGAATTCAGTTGGTTGAATTCCTCAACTTTTACCTAGGAAACCTAGGTTCAAACCTTGACAAACGATACATGTATAATTGTCGAATTGTTGTAATACCATTATATGATCATGGTATTATATTGATGGGGTCATTTCAATACCATATAACCAATTAAAAAAAGTTAATTTTTTAATTGATCATTATCATAAGATATCAATCCTATATTTTTTCTTTCTATAAGATTATTTATATTTAATTAATTGAAAGAATCAAATTATAACCATTACCTAGGTTTCACTATTTTTTTTAATAAGCTATGTGTGGCTTCTATTGGGGGTCACTCCCATTACAAAAATAAAACATTACATTTCTAACAAGTTAATTAAAGCATATCCAAATTTACCTTTCTATCAAAGATATTCTTCATTTGCCTTTCTATCAAAGATATTCTCCATCTTCCTCAAACTGCTAAGTTTCCACAATCAACTCCTTTTATATCAAATGTCTTCCAAAATTTAAATTCTGTCAAGATGAAATTCAATACCACGAATGGTTAAAATATTTGTTGCTCGGCTTCTATATCTATAAATTTCTTGTCTATAACAACCTCACAATTTCTTAATACTTTTTTTTAGGGTTCGTATTCATTCCCCTGATATTCCAAGATATTATTTTTATTGTTATTTTTTATATTTATGGGTTTAGCCCCACTTCTTGTTAACACTTGTGATATTTGCTTTTGTTTTCTCATATCCCTTTGAGTTTTTTTTCTCTTTGTTTTTTCTTCTTGGGTCTTCCTCTCTTTTTTCATTCCTAGCAATACTTTCATCTTAATCAATCTCTTCAATCTTCTCACACTACTCATAATAAGACTTATCATCTTTAAGTTTACCTTATTCTGAAGAATCTGAAGTGCAAGGAATAACCTTAAAATCATAATCTTCCTTATGTTGCTCTAGAAATCCTAAAGTGCAAGGATGCTCTTCTGTAGCAATTACCTTCTTATTCTACCCTAAAAACCCTAAATTGTTATGGATTTTCTCCAACCTCATTTATTTATTATTATTCTTTTGAAACCTTAAAGTGCAAGTGATAACATCTTCACCACTTTCACTTTTATTACCTGGAGAGGATTCTATACTACTTGAGGAAAATGAAGATGATTTACCTGGAATAAACTTGACCTCTTTTGTTGTCTTTATTTTAGGACTTATATCCACATCTTATTTTGCACCTTTAATTCCTTCTAAATTTACCAAATGATATTGTAGATAGGATTTTTTGCCTCTTATTTTGGAGCGAAAAATCCTTTATCTGATCTAGATTCTACTACTATATGATTTCCTTGCTTCATCTTGAGGTTTATCTCATAGCTAGAATTCTTTGTCTCTTTCTTCATAGTTTTCATTTTACAAACTCTTGCCATGTGTCCAATCTCATAATAATTGTGGCAATAAAATGTGATATTTTCATGATCTACTTGATCCCATTATCTTGATTCAAATTTAATCTTAATGGATTGTGGCAAAGGTCTTGAAATATCCATAGCAACACATTTAAGTATTTATAGAATGCTTTCACTCCTTAGTAGTTGGTCCTTCCTTGATGAATTTCCCTAGGGTATTTCCAATATTCTTCAAAACATCCTTATTTATAAGTTGATATGGAAGTCCAAAAAGCCTAACCCATATTGGAAGCTTCTTAATAGTTTTTGTCTCAACAAAAAAAATATTATTCCATGGTATCAAATAAAGTGCATCTCTTCCCCTAAACTATGGGCCACCAACCATTATTTTATCCTTAATTTTTGAATTGGAAAAAATGATGAGGAAAAATATTTAGGAAGAAAAGTCATAGAATAATTTGAATTCAATCTCCACTTCCACTTGATCCAATTTTTAATCTCCAAAAACCTTGGCCATGATCTATGGAACTTACATATTAATCCTCTACTTTTAAGAACCATTATATCATGCTCAGTCATTTAATCCTTGATACTTACTTCTAGTGTAACATCTACTATCTACACCAAACTTGCCATGTATTCATTGTGCTTCTTATCTCCAACTTGGGCCTCCATAATTCCAACTAGGGCATCCTAATTTCTATCTAGGATATCTTGATTTCTATCTAGGGTATCTTGATTTCTATCTAGGGCATCATGTTTTCCCATTAGGTATTTCAAATATGACTTTTCGTCCATAATAGCTAATGGGATCACTCTTGGCTTGCACTCCCTCTTGGTTCACACTTCCTCTCGGCTCGCACTCACTCTTGGATTGCACTCTCTCTTGCCTCACAATTATCCCTATATTTTTTTTTTCTTGATATTCCTTCACTTCAACATTTTTTTAAAATAATATTTCACACATTCATGGTAATGGTGAAGCATTGATGCAGTCTAGATGAACTCGTCATTCTTTCACCATGATTGAATCTTGGCTCACACTCCCTCTTAGTTTGCACTCCCTCTCATCTAACACTCACTCTTGACTTGCACTCTTTCCTACCTTGCACAAACTTCCATAATACACTCCCTCTTGGCTCATAATTTCACATGTATCTTCTTTTTCTTGATGTTCCTTCACTTCAACAATTTTTTAAAAGCTCCACAGTTTCATGGTAAGGTTTTGAAGCATTTATGCACTTTGTATGAAATCGTCACTCTTTCATCATGATTGAATCTTGGCCTGCACTCCCTCTTTGTTTACATTCCCTCTTGGCTCACATTTGCTCTCGGTTTGCACTCTCTCCTAGATTTTCTTCAACTGAATCCTTTTAATTATTCTAAGATCTAGAACAAGAAGTGGTACTTGTTCTTTGATTTAACTTTGCTTTATACTTCCTCCTCACTTCTAACTCGCTTGCACTCACTTTCAGCTACACTCACTCCCAACTTGTGTCTATAGTCATTTTTGGATGTGCTCATTCCTGGATCGTGCTCGCACTCATTTACAACTGCACTCACTCCCGACTCACACTCGTACTCACTTTTGACTACTTCATTAATTAAAATTATTACAAAATATGTAATACAACTTATTATTATTATTATTATTTAAAACAACAAATATATTTCTATTTTCACCTTTAAACAATAAATGTAATTATTCAGTAATAATGCATGGATAAAATATTGTCCATGCATAACCACTTTGTATATTTAAACCAAGATCATATTACTTATTTTTTAATAAAAATAAATCATAGAATTATTTTTTACATAGAGAATCTAGAACACCTTTTCTCGAGGACATAGAATTGAACTCAAATACCACCACTATAAACCCTATTTTGTTGGGTAAGACAAAGTCAATGGGACCCCAACACTCTAGTAAATTGAACTAGGATAGCCAACTGAAAAACACTCAAGTGCCACCATCTAGTCTATCCCCTTCTAGATGCGTTGTGGTTTGAACTACGTCTCCTCAAAGAGATTCCAAAACCCTTACCACTACATTTTTCTTACATAATTCTCTTTAGGGTGAAGTGTGGGTTTTTATGAGGGGTTTTGGTCCCCTCATACTAGGGTTTGAACTTAGATCTCCTAGATGAAAACCCAAGGACTTACTACTACGATATCCCTCATGGGACTTAAAATATTACGATAAGTCATGAGTTTTTATGAGGGGTCCTAATCCCTCACATCGAGGTTTGAATTTGGGTCACCTAGATGAAAACCCAACAATTTACCACTATGGTATCCATTCCAAAATAAAATGTTTGGGTAAAGCAGAGGTTTTTGAAAGGGCCTCAGTTACCTTATATGTGGGTTTGAACTTGAGTCTCTTGGATAAAAACCCAAATACATACCACTATGATATCCTTCATAAGATAAAAAAAATGTTAGGGTAAAGCATGGACTTTTATGAGGGGTCTTAGTCCCCTTGTATCAGGATTTGAACTTGGATCTCCTAAATGAAAACCCAAGGATGTACCACTATGTTATCCCTTATGGGATAAAACAAATGTTAGGATAAAATGTGGGTTTTTTATGAGAAGCCCCAGTCCCCTCATATCATGGTTTAAACTTGGATATCTTGGATGAAAACCCAAGGACTTAGGACCATAGTATCCCTCCTAAGACCAAATTTTAGGGTAAAGCACGAGTTTTTATGAAGAGTCTTGATCTCCTTGTGTGAATGTTTGAACTTGGATCTCCTAGATGAAAATTCAAGGACTTATCACTATGATATCCCTCTTGGGATAAAAATGTTAGCGTAAAGCACATATTTATATGAGGGATCCTAGTCCCCTTATACCAAGGTTTGAAATTGAGTTTCCTTCCCATGGACTTATTTATAGCTAAATTATTAATATCATCTGTATTAGTAGAGGTTAGTGAACACACCATAGAGGATCAATCCTTGTTGCTCAAAGATAGGGTGGTTTTTGGTAAATCTAATGGGTATTGACCAGGGTCTTAAACCTTAAGAAAAGGTATTGATAGAATTTAGAAGTCTCCATGAGTGATTATATATTTTCTTGCTAAAGGTTTCTTCCTAGACAATTTGTTTCTAGGAATAAATAGATAGAATCCTAAAATGAGTCCCTTGGTTTATGGGAAGAGCAAGACTCTTCCTTACCGGCTAGTATGAATTCTTTTCATCTAAAAATGTAAATGTATACCTAGTACCAATCTGGGGTAGGATATTGGTTTCCCATTGAATATTGGGATATGGATACCTTCAAGTAAATAGGAAACACTCTGGGAGAATTTATTAATATTTAAAAAACTATAAAAGATGGATTCTTAGCTATTTATGCTTGGATATTGGTCATGACTGATATAGGTAAAGCTTTACCAGAATAAATAACTCTTAATTATGGGATAATATTTGGATCCAAATATTAGATTATGAAAACATATCCTTTAGATGCAGAATATGTCATGAAGTGGGGCATATTGAGAGATCATGCCCTAAGAAGAGTCCAACAAAATAATATGTAGAAAACCATAAGAAAAACTTACAAATGGATATGGATGAGGATGGTTTTCAACTTCCAAAAAATAGATCTAAACAAATGAAATAAAATAAGAAAGTATATTGGAAGAAATACCAACTCTTTTAAGGCTTTAACCTATGAATAAAAAGTAAATAAAAGCTTAGAGGACACAGTACAATAGGTTCAACATATTAACAAGGAATCATCTATTCAGTATGATCTTGATTTAGGTATGAATATTCTCGATTAAATTAAGGAATGTGTCTCATAAAATTTTGAAGACTCTCTTGAAGTAACATACACCATTTAGGAGAAAAAAACTAGTAAATAAAATGTAGTGTTAGATGATAATACCTCTAACATTAATAAGGAAATACCAGGAAATGAGCAGGATAAATAAAAAGCTTATGTAGTAGATCCAAAAGAGGATAAATCTAATGAAAAAGAAAGTTGTAAAAGAATATTAAGGAATAGAATAATAAAACCTACTCTTGATACATGTAAGGCACTCAAATTATCAAGTGAGATCCAAAGAAGCAAGAGCAAAAACAGAGAAAATAACATAAACTAAGTTGGTTACCAAACAATAAAATGATATTGGTAATTCAAAGGCATTGCTGGTAGCCCCTAATGAGATATGATTATCATCTCATAAAATATAAGGGTTGTTAATTCCCCCTCAAAGTAGAGGTGTATAAAGGACCTTTGTTTAAGTAATAAGTGAAGAACACAAGCTTATACTGAGAGGGGGGTGAACAGTATAAGACCACTTTTTACTTTTCTTTCCCAATCAATATTATGCAATATAATCAATGGCAATATCAATAGCAATAACCAAAGCAATGCACAAATCACCACACACAATAGAGACACCAAAATTTACGTGGTTCACCCAATGTGGGCTACTCCATGGAGAAAATATTTCACTAAAATTTTCTCAATCAATCTCTTGGGAATCCTTTCCCTATTACAATGTTTATGGATCTCTATCCAAAGGAGACACCAATCCCCTAATCAAATTTGTGGATCTCTATCCATAAGAGACACCAATCTCCTAACTCTACTCTGGATGGTGATCCTCTAGAAGACCTCTGCCTCCACTACCCTTAGAAAATGGAACTCTATCCATAGAAGACACCTATCTTCCCTGCTCTAGTTGGAGATCTCTATCCTCAACTCTGTCACCTCCAAAGATCTATCTCAAATATGTACTAAACACAGTCCTTCGGTCTAGCATAAATCTATCCTCAATATCTATCTCTGGTCTAGCACAAACCTATCCTCAAATCTGCACCAAAATCTATCCTCGAATATGTACTAAACACAGTCCTTCGGTCTAGCACAAATATATCCTCAATATCTATCTTCAAGCCTTAACTCAAAGCTTGACTCAATCTCAAATCAACTCTGTTGGATCTGCCCCAAACCTTAACTCAAGGTTTGAACAAATCAATCAATCAACTCTGCTCTCAAGTCTTCTCAAAGACTTGTCTCAAATATACCTTGTAAGCTTCCACAAAAGCTCACACCAATCTATCCTCAAGTCCTCTCTAGAACTTGTCCAATATGCTCAATAAGTTCTCACAAGAACTTATCCAAATATGCTCTCAATATGTATTGTAAGCTTCCACAAAAGCTTACCCAAATCTGTCCACAAGTCTTCTCAAAGACTTACCTCAAATCTGCTCAACAAGTCCACACTAGAACTTGTCCAATCTCATAGAAACATAAAGAGAATTTTTAGAGACTCAATATGCTCTATACTCATCACAATGCTCAATTACTTTCAATCACTCTTTTAGAAACATACAAAGAATTGTTAGAGACTCAATATGCTTCACATTCACCTCAATGCTCAATCACTTTCAATCACTCTTTTAGAAACATACAGAGAATTGTTAGAGACTCAATATGCTTCACAATCACCTCAATGTTCAATCACTTCCTCAAATCAATTTAGAATATAGAATAGTTTGTTTTATAGAACTTGAACAATCACTTCACACATCCACTTGACTAGGCTCAACCAACTCTACTCAACCAATCACTCAATGAAACAATCCTTGCTTACAAACCCTAGTCCAAGCATATGAACCTTCACTCAAAATGTTTCCAACAATGCTTATCAACCAATCTCACATAACAATGATACTCATGTTCTTTTCAAACCCTAGTTCAAGTTCTTCACTCAACCAATGGCTTCAACAACAATGCTTATAAAACAAGGTTTTAACAACTCTTTATTCCAGAAAACCTTGAAGCATTAACTCAACACACTCAATAAGGAGACCTACTTAAGTCCTTTTCACTCCAAACTTGTTTTCCAGAAAACCAACCAATCAACTCAACTATGGAAGAATGTGCCCATACCTTTTTCTTGATGATGAAGGAACCTCAAAAATCTGCCACAACCACAAACACTTCTTTGCCAAGCTCAAAGAAGTTATAAGGTGATAAACTCTCTCAAAGATACAATGTAAATATCAAAACTTACATACACCTTATTACTCCATCTTAAAGAAATCATCCATCAACAATAATTGACCAAACACACCTTACTCTTCTCAATATTGCAATAATTGATTAAGTCACTTTACCAAATATATGCAATAAATCAATTTTTAATTCCCTAAGGTAAAAACAATATTACCCTAGTAAATTTCCATTTACCACTTAGGTAAATATCATAACCAATTTACCCCTTATCTCTCCCTAGCCTTAGCAAAGCAAAGAATAATTTTTATTTCTATTAACAACCCTTATCTCTCCACAACCTTAGCAACTTAATTAAAAATTAAATCAAAAATATAAAAACCTTTTATATCTCCCACTCCACGTTTTGTGGGATTCGATCTTGCACTCTCTCCCTTGCTAGCGCCTTGGCCGCGGCTTGCTAGCCATGTGAGCCAAGCACTCACGTGCCCACTAAAAGCACAGAAGGCACTTTAATATTTCTTTGAATCCTTTAGAGCCCTTGGCTCCCTTCTCCTCTTGCCACGTAGCATGTTCGATGCATTCCTTTCTCACTGAATGCACGAGCCTTTTGTTCGCTACTCCTTGGCACTTTCTCCATGAATATTAGCATGATTTTTGACATGGAAATAATCGAAGGAAATTTGAATGCTTGGTTTTGAACTTAGGCAAAGGTTTAAATACCTTTTGCCTTCCAAATATTGCACGTCGATGGTGTATTAAACTTGGACGTCGGTGCCTTTATAGTATGCATAATTAATTTATAAATCATTTAAATTCTATTTAGAATTTAAATTTTATAAATTAACTTTGTAACCTTTGGCTTTATAAAAATTAAAGCCTCCTTGGGGGTTAAATAAAAACTTTTTGTTGCTCATAATGATTTAATAAAAAATCATTTTGCCACCATGGTTTTAATAAAAACCCTTTATTTTTGCCTCACATAATATAAAAATAATATTATGACATCTTTTCAATCAACCTCTCGCATTATTCCTTTTGACCTTTTGACATCAACTGTAGCTTATTCCTTGACATCAATGACAACTTTGTTCCTTGACATCAATGACAAATTTGACTCAAAATGTCCAACAATCTCCCCCTTTGTCATTGATGGCAACCCAAATTATTTTTACCAAAAACTTAACCTTTTCTTTGTTCTCGCTCCCCCGGGACATTGCTCCCCCGGCTCAATGCTCTCTTCAAATCTCTCCTCTTTACTCAAATACCAAATCTCTCCCCCTTACTCAAATCTCTCCCCTTTGACATCAATGGCAAAGGGTCACCTTTGGGGCTCGGGGCTAAGAATGAGTCTCTTAGCTTAGCCCCTCCCCCACCTCCTCTTGAGGTGGTTAATTCTGGGGTGGGAGTATTTCTACTCCTAGCAAGCACTGGTCTTTACCTTTATCCTCTTTTCTTCTTATCTGATCCTTCTGATTCCTCTGATTGTTCCTTTCCATGTCCATGTTCCTATCCATGTTCATTTTCTTGTTCCTGTTCCTATTCCTGTTCTTGTTCATGTTCATATCCATGTTCTTGTTCCTATTCCTGTTCATATCCATATCCCTTTTCTTGTTTCTATTCCTGTTCATGTTCATACTTGATTCTGGAATGTCTGCTCTACACCACTTTGCTGTGTGTCCATAATTATTGCACTTATAACACTTAATGTTATTATTCCTTGGAGGTGCAAATGTCTTAGGATTTCTCCTAGTGAAGCCATATCCTTTTCTATCATGAACCCTGCAATTCATTGCCTTGTGACCAAACTGATTACATGAGTAGCAATACCCATGGAAAAGTTGTCACTATGTTCCATATTCTTGTCTTTCATGTGTCCTACACTATGAAGCCATGTGCCCAAACTTGTGACATGAGAAACATCATCCATTGAAATTTCCTTGCCTTGACCCCATTGGTCTCTTAGTCTCTTTGACCCTATTTTGATTATTTTTCCATCTATTTCTTATTTGTGCATTATTCATGTCCTTGTTGAACTTTTTGTTGTGCTTGATTCTGACTTCTTACCGTTTGCCTTCTTGATTATTTGGAAGTCTACTTCCTTCTGGGTATTAGGTTCTTTTATTCTCAAATCAAAAGTTGTAAGAATACCAAAATATATATATCTTTTCAAAGAATCATCATCCTTTGATTCTTCTATAGTAAAAATATTTTCACTAAATCTTTTAGGAAGAGATCTTAAGACCTTATCACAAAAATTTAATTTTCCAACCTTAAGCCCAAGTCCTTGCATTTAACAACCTCATCGACTAATGTTTTCCTCATCCTTCATTCTTAACTCTTCAAATTTTCCTTTGATATTTCATATCTTTGCTTTCTTGACACCTTTATCTCCTTCATATATACTTTGTAATTTATCCCACATTCCTTTTGCATCTTGATCTTAATTCTAAATTTATGGACTCTTTTCTTATGCAAACCTCTCAAAATTGCATTCTATTTCTTTTGAATTGTAATTTTGTAGAAGCTTACCTTCCTTATATGTATGTGGATCAACTGGTGACATGTATCCATTTTTAACTTCTTCCCAAATCTCATTGTCAAGTGCCATCAGGTACATCTTCATTCTCATACTCCAATATATATAGTCACTTCCATAAAATACCGGTGTTCAATTATCTGATGATCCATTCTTATAATCCATTTGTGTTCTTGTAAGATTTTCCTTAAAGCTATTAAACTCTTTCGAAGGAACCTACTCTGATACCAATTGAAGAACACAAGCTTATACTAAGAGGGGGTGAACAATATAAGACCACTTTTTACTTTTCTTTCCCAATCAATATTATGCAATGTATAGATAGCAATATCAATAGCAATAATCAAAGCAATGCACAAATCACCACACACAATAGAGACACCAAAATTTACATGGTTCACCCAATGTGGGCTACTCCACGGAGAAAATATTTCACTAAAATTTTCTCAATCAATCTCTTGGGAATCCTTTCCCTATTACAATGTTTATGGATCTCTATCCAAAGGAGACACCAATCCCCTAATCAAATTTTATGGATCTCTATCCACAGGAGACACCAATCTCCTAACTCTACTCTAGCTGGTGATCCTCTAGAAGACCTCTACCTCCACTACCCTTAGAAAATGGAACTCTATCCATAGAAGACACATGTCTTCCCTGCTCTGGCTGGAGATCTCTATCCTCAACTCTATCACCTCCAAAGCTCTATCTCAAATATGTACTAAACATAGTCCTTTGGTCTAGCACAAATCTATCCTCAATATCTATCTCTAGTCTAGCACAAACCTATCCTCAAATCTACACCAAAATCTATCCTTGAATATATACTAAACATAGTCCTTCGGTCTAGCACAAATATATCCTCAATATCTATCTTCAAGCCTTAACTCAAAGCTTGACTCAATCTCAAATCAACTCTCTAGATCTGCCCCAAACCTTAACTCAAGGTTTGAACAAATCAATCAATCAACTCTGCTCTCAAGTCTTCTCAAAGACTTGTCTCAAATATGCCTTGTAAGCTTCCACAAAAGCTCACACCAATCTATCCTCAAGTCCTCTCTAGAACTTGTCCAATCTGCTCAATAAGTTCTCACAAGAACTTATCCAAATCTGCTCTCAATCTATATTGTAAGCTTCCACAAAAGCTTACCCAAATCTGTCCACAAGTCTTCTCAAAGACTTACCTCAAATCTGCTCAACAAGTCCACACTAGAACTTGTCCAATCTCATAGAAACATAAAGAGAATTGTTAGAGACTCAATATGCTCTATACTCATCACAATGCTCAATTACTTTCAATCACTCTTTTAGAAACATACAGAGAATTGTTAGAGACTCAATATGCTTCACATTCACCTCAATGCTCAATCACTTTCAATCACTCTTTCAGAAACATACAGAGAATTGTTAGAGACTCAATATGCTTCACAATCACCTCAATGTTCAATCACTTCCTCAAATCAATTCAGAATATAGAATAGTTTATTTTATAGAACTTGAACAATCACTTCACACATCCACTTGACTAGGCTCAACCAACTCTACTCAACCAATCACTCAATGAAACAATCCTTGCTTACAAACCCTAGTCCAAGCATATGAACCTTCACTCAAAATGTTTCCAACAATGCTTATCAACCAATCTCACATAACAATGATACTCATGTTCTTTTCAAACCCTAGTTCAAGTTCTTCACTCAACCAATGGCTTCAACAACAATGCTTATAAAACAAGGTTTTAACAACAACTCTTTATTCCAGAAAACCTTGAAGCATTAACTCAACACACTCAATAAGGAGACCTACTTAAGTCCTTTTCACTCCAAACTTGTTTTCCAGAAAACCAACCAATCAACTCAACTATGGAAGAATGTGCCCATACCTTTTTCTTGATGATGAAGGAACCTCAAAAATCTGCCACAACCACAAACACTTCTTTGCCAAGCTCAAAGAAGTTATAAGATGATAAACTCTCTCAAAGATACAATGTAAATATCAAAACTTACATACACCTTATTACTCCATCTTAAAGAAATCATCCATCAACAATAATTGACCAAACACACCTTACTCTTCTCAATATTGCAATAATTGATTAAGTCACTTTACCAAATATATGCAATAAATCAATTTTTAATTCCCTAAGGTAAAAACAATATTACCCTAGTAAATTTCCATTTACCACTTAGGTAAATATCATAACCAATTTACCCCTTATCTCTCCCTAGCCTTAGCAAAGCAAAGAATAATTTTTATTTCTATTAACAACCCTTATCTCTCCACAACCTTAGCAACTTAATTAAAAATTAAATCAAAAATATAAAAACTTTTTATATCTCCCGCTCCGCGTTTCATGGGATTCGATCTTGCACTCTCTCCCTTGCTAGCGCCTTGGCCATGGCTTGCTAGCCATGTGAGCCAAGTGCTCACGTGCCCACTAAAAGCGTAGAAGGTGCTTTAATATTTCATCGAATCCTTTAGAGCCCTTGGCTCCCTTCTCCTCTTGCCACGTAGCGTGTTCGATGCGTTCCTTTCTCACTGAATGCACGAGCCTTTTGTTCGCTGCTCCTTGGCACTTTCTCCATGAATCTTAGCATGATTTTTGATGCAGAAATAATCGGAGGAAATTCGAATGCTTGGTTTTGAACTTAGGCAAAGGTTTAAATACCTTTTGCCTTCCAAATATTGCACGTCGATGGTGTATTAAACTTGGACGTCGATGCCTTTATAATATGCATAATTAATTTATAAATCATTTAAATTCTATTTAGAATTTAAATTTTATAAATTAACTTTGTAACCTTTGGCTTTATAAAAATTAAAGCCTCCTTGGGGGTTAAATAAAAACTTTTTGTTGCTCATAATGATTTAATAAAAAATCATTTTGCCACCATGGTTTTAATAAAAACCCTTTATTTTTGCCTCACATAATATAAAAATAATATTATGACATCTTTTCAATCAACCTCTCGCATTATTCCTTTTGACCTTTTGACATCAACTGTAGCTTATTCCTTGACATCAATGACAACTTCATTCCTTGACATCAATGACAACTTTGACTCAAAATATCCAACAATCTCCCCCTTTGTCATTGATGGCAACCCAAATTATTTTTACCAAAAACTTAACCTTTTCTTTGTTCTGCTCCCCTAGGACATTGCTCCCCTAGCTCAATGCTCTCTTCAAATCTCTCCTCTTTACTCAAATACCAAATCTCTCCCCCTTACTCAAATCTCTCCCCCTTTGACATCAATGGCAAAGGGTCACCTTTGGGGCTCGAGGCTAAGAATGAGTCTCTTAGCTTAGCCCCTCCCCCACCTCCTCTTGAGGTGGTTAATTTTGGGGTGGGAGTATTTCTACTCCCAAAAAGCACTGGTCTTTACCTTTATCCTATTTTCTTCTTATCTGATCCTTCTGATTCCTCTGATTGTTCCTTTCCATGTCCATGTTCCTATCCATGTCCATTTTCTTGTTCCTATTCCTATTCTTGTTCATGTTCATATCCTTGTTCCTATTCCTGTTCATATCCATATCCCTTTTCTATTCTTGTTCCTATTCTTGTTCATACTTGATTCTGGAATGTCTGCTCTACACCACTTTGTTGTGTGTCCATCATTATTGCACTTATAACACTTAATGTTATTATTCCTTGGAGGTGCAAATGTCTTAGGATTTCTCCTAGTGAAGCCATATCCTTTTCTATCATGAACCCTGCAATTCATTGCCTTGTGACCAAACTGATTACATGAGTAGCAATACCCATGGAAAAGTTGTATGTTTCCATATTCTTATCTTTCATGTGTCCTACACTGTGAAGCCATGTGTCCAAACTTGTGACATGAGAAACACCTTCCATTGAAATTTCCTTGTCTTGACCTCATTGGTCTCTTAGTCTCTCTTGACCTATTCTGATTGTTGTTCCATCTATTTCTTCTTTGTGCATTATTCTTATCCTTGTTGAAATTTCTATTGTCCAACTCATCCTCAGATGTCTCACTTTCTCTTACACTATCTTCTTCTGAAGTTTCTTCTCCTTCAGAGCTTGAGGTTGACTTCTCTTCCCATTTCTTTTGTTCCTATTCAAATCCAAGACCTATCTTGCTTGATGTAGGCTTTTGTATCTTGATGAACTTATCTAAGTTCTTTGAGCTATTTTTGAACCCTTGTAGCTTGAATTTGGAGTTTTTGACTTCCATATTTAATGAAGCTACCTCTTGTTCTAGCCTTTCACATTCTAAGACCTTTGCTTCTAACTTATCCTTGAACTTCTTTGTCTTAGCCTTTGATTTGTCTAGATCCTCTATAAGCATTTTTCTCTCTTCATCACATTCTTGAAACTGAAACTCAAGTTTAGAGTTTTGCTTTCTTACCTTCTTTACTATGTCAAGAGCATAAATAAGTTCTCCCTTGAGATCATATCCTTATTTATCTGATTCTTCCTCTATTTGTTTACCTTTGTCCACATCTTCATTTTCTTTTGACTTGTCTTCTATAGGATCACTTTCTTCTTTCTCTAGAGCCATTAGAATATTCTCTTCTAGTCCTTCAAGTGTATCTTCATATTCATCATCACTAAAACTGAAACCATTTCTTGTACAACTATCTTCAAGATGTCCAAAGTTACCACATCTAAAACACTTGAGAATTATTGGTGACCTTTTCTTGACTTCTTTTTCTTCAATCATAAATAGGACTTCATCATTATCATTATCTAAAAAACTGTTATCACTATCACTTGAGTACTTACTTGCCTTGTCTGCATAGTAGCTCCTCTTTTGCCTTTGGAAGAACTTCTTTCCTTGTCTGCTTTGTCCATCCTTGCTTTTCTTTTGATGCATGTATCTTTCTGATTCCCTATTTCTGTGATCCTATTTTTCTTCATCATTGTTATTCTTAGCTTCTTGACAATCAGTTGCATAATGACCATACTTTCCACAATTGAAACATCTAACAGATTTTGCATCTCTAGATCTTCTTGAATCCTTATTCCTTCTACCATAATTAGCTTCTTCATCACTGGATGACTCATTGCTTGATTATGACTTCTTACCCTTTGTCTTCTTGATTGCTTTGAAGGTTGCTTCCTTCTAGGGATTAGGTTCTTTTGTTCTCAACTCAAAAGTTGTAAGAATACCAAGCAACATATCTCTTGTCAAAGAATCACCATCCTTTGATTCTTCTATAGCAGAAATATTTTCACTAAATATTTTTGGAAGAGATCTTAAGACCTTATCACAAACATCCGATTCTTCAACCTTAAGTCCAAGTCCTTGCATAGCATTAACAACCTCATCGACTCAAAGTAGATAAGTACTAATGTTTTCCTCATCCTTCATTCTTAACTCTTCAAATTGTCCTTTGAGATTTCATATCTTTGCTTTCTTGACACCTTTATCTCCTTCATATATACTTTGCAATTTATCCCACATTCCTTTTGCA
This sequence comes from Wollemia nobilis, assembly GCA_028583015.1. NCBI lineage: Eukaryota > Viridiplantae > Streptophyta > Pinopsida > Araucariales > Araucariaceae > Wollemia > Wollemia nobilis. Next base: position 18,224,735 of record JAQPPZ010016895.1, read on the forward strand.
TCTTGACAATGCATAACTTTTATGGACTCTATTCTATGCAAACCTCTCAAAATTGCATTCATTGCTTTTGAATTGTAATGTTGTAGAAGCTTACCTTCCTTATATATAGGTGGATCAACTGGTGGTATGTATCCATTTTCAACTACTTCCCAAATCTCATTGCCAAGTGCCATCAGGTAAATCTTCATTCTCATACTCCAATATATGTAGTCACTTCCATCAAATACTGGTGTTGAATTATCTGATGATCCATTCTTAGAATCCATTGTGTTCTTGTTAGATTTTCCTTCAAGCTATTAAACTCTTTCGAAGGAACCCACTTTGATACCAATTGAAGAACACAAGCTTATACTGAGAGGGGGGTGAACAGTATAAGACCACTTTTTACTTTTCTTTCCCAATCAATATTATGCAATGTATAGATAGCAATATCAATAGCAGTAATCAAAGCAATGCACAAATCACCACACACAATAGAGACACCAAAATTTATGTGGTTCACCCAATGTGGGCTACTCCACGGAGAAAATATTTCACTAAAATTTTCTCAATCAATCTCTTGGGAATCCTTTCCCTATTACAATGTTTATGGATCTCTATCCAAAGGAGACACCAATCCCCTAATCAAATTTTATGGATCTCTATCCACAGGAGACACCAATCTCCTAACTCTGCTCTAGTTGGTGATCCTCTAGAAGACCTCTACCTCCACTACCCTTAGAAAATGGAACTCTATCCATAGAAGACACATATCTTCCCTGCTCTAGTTGGAGATATCTATCCTCAACTCTATCACCTCCAAAGCTCTATCTCAAATATATACTAAACATAGTCCTTCGGTCTAGCACAAATCTATCCTCAATATCTATCTCTGGTCTGGCACAAACCTATCCTCAAATCTACACCAAACTCTATCCTTGAATCTATACTAAACATAGTCCTTCGGTCTAGCACAAATATATCCTCAATATCTATCTTCAAGCCTTAACTCAAAGCTTGACTCAATCTCAAATCAACTCTGTTGGATCTACCCCAAACCTTAACTCAAGGTTTGAACAAATCAATCAATCAACTCTACTCTCAAGTCTTCTCAAAGACTTATCTCAAATCTACCTTGTAAGCTTCCACAAAAGCTCACACCAATCTATCCTCAAGTCCTCTCTAGAACTTGTCCAATCTACTCAATAAGTTCTCACAAGAACTTATCCAAATCTGCTCTCAATCTGTATTGTAAGCTTCCACAAAAGCTTACCCAAATCTATCCACAAGTCTTCTCAAAGACTTACCTCAAATCTGCTCAACAAGTCCACACTAGAACTTGTCCAATCTCATAGAAACATAAAGAGAATTGTTAGAGACTCAATATGCTCTATACTCATCACAATGCTCAATTACTTTCAATCACTCTTTTAGAAACATACAGAGAATTTTTAGAGACTCAATATGCTTCACATTCACCTCAATGCTCAATCACTTTCAATCACTCTTTTAGAAACATACAGAGAATTGTTAGAGACTCAATATGCTTCACAATCACCTCAATGTTCAATCACTTCCTCAAATCAATTCAGAATATAGAATAGTTTATTTTATAGAACTTGAACAATCACTTCACACATCCACTTGACTAGGCTCAACCAACTCTACTCAACCAATCACTCAATGAAACAATCCTTGCTTACAAACCCTAGTCCAAGCATATGAACCTTCACTCAAAATATTTCCAACAATGCTTATCAACCAATCTCACATAACAATGATACTCATGTTCTTTTCAAACCCTAGTTCAAGTTCTTCACTCAACCAATGGCTTCAACAACAATGCTTATAAAACAAGGTTTTAACAACTCTTTATTCCAGAAAACCTTGAAGCATTAACTCAACACACTCAATAAGGAGACCTACTTAAGTCCTTTTCACTCCAAACTTGTTTTCTATAAAACCAACCAATCAACTCAACTATGGAAGAATGTGCCCATACCTTTTTCTTGATGATGAAGGAACCTCAAAAATCTGCCACAACCACAAACACTTCTTTGCCAAGCTCAAAGAAGTTATAAGATGATAAACTCTCTCAAAGATACAATGTAAATATCAAAACTTACATACACCTTATTACTCCATCTTAAAGAAATCATCCATCAACAATAATTGACCAAACACACCTTACTCTTCTCAATATTGCAATAATTGATTAAGTCACTTTACCAAATATATGCAATAAATCAATTTTTAATTCCCTAAGGTAAAAACAATATTACCCTAGTAAATTTCCATTTACCACTTAGGTAAATATCATAACCAATTTACCCCTTATCTCTCCCTAGCCTTAGCAAAGCAAAGAATAATTTTTATTTCTATTAACAACCCTTATCTCTCCACAACCTTAGCAACTTAATTAAAAATTAAATCAAAAATATAAAAACCTTTTATATCTCCCGCTCTGCATTTTGTGGGATTCGATCTTGCACTCTCTCCCTTGCTAGCGCCTTGGCCGTGGCTTGCTAGCCATGTGAGCCAAGCGCTCACGTGCCCACTAAAAGCGTAGAAGGTGCTTTAATATTTTATTGAATCCTTTAGAGCCCTTGGCTCCCTTCTCCTCTTGCCACGTAGCGTGTTCGATGCGTTCCTTTCTCACTGAATGCACGAGCCTTTTTGTTCGTTGCTCCTTGGCACTTTCTCCATGAATCTTAGCATGATTTTTGCATGGAAATAATCGAAGAAAATTCGAATCACTTGGTTTTAAACTTAGGCAAAGGTTTAAATACCTTTTGCCTTCCAAAACTTGCACGTCGGTGGTGTATTAAACTTGGACGTCGGTGCCTTTATAATATGCATAATTAATTTATAAATCATTTAAATTCTATTTAGAATTTAAATTTTATAAATTAACTTTGTAACCTTTGGCTTTATAAAAATTAAAGCCTCCTTGGGGGTTAAATAAAAACTTTTTGTTGCTCATAATGATTTAATAAAAAATCATTTTGCCACCATGGTTTTAATAAAAACCCTTTATTTTTGCCTCACATAATATAAAAATAATATTATGACATATTTTCAATCAACCTCTCGCATTATTCCTTTTGACCTTTTGACATCAACTGTAGCTTATTCCTTGACATCAATGACAACTTCGTTCCTTGACATCAATGACAACTTTGACTCAAAATGTCCAACAATAAGCCTAATATTCTTTGTATCCAAGAAACTAAAATGTCAAAATAAGAATTCTCCAAAACTATGAAAGCAGTATGGGTAAAATGTGAATGGGATGTTATGGATTCTAAAGGAGTGATAGGGGGAATTCTAACTTGTTGGAATCCTATTAGAGCATTTTATGTAACCATTAATAAAATTAGGCATTGGATAGCCTCTTTAGTCACATTCTACTTTGTAGATATTCATTTCATCCTTATCAATGTCTATGGACCTACAACTCAGTCAAGCAAATTAGAATTTTGTAGTGGTATTGAAGCCTTTATGAGAAGTAAAGACCAAGAAACTTGATTCATGATCATAGGATATTTTAATTCCATAACCAAGCTAGACAAAAAACTTGGGAGAATAAGAAAATCAACCCAAAGTATGAGAGATTTCTCAACTTTTATTCAAAACAATAATCTATGGGAGGTTGAATTTGAAGAAAACAACTATACATGGACCAACAACAGGAGAGGCTAGAACCTAATAGCAAAAATATTATACAGGTCCATCCTCTCATATCATTGGCTAGATGAAGGGAGTTGTGTTAAATTTAACACCTTGACAAGGATTGGTTTAGATCATGAACCAATTAGAGTTAAAATGATGGTAAGTGAATTAAAAAAATATCACATTCTAAATATGAGAAAATATGACAAGACTATCCTCAATTTGTTGATATGATAGCATAAACATAGAATTATTATATAAATGGTGGGTTTTTTACACTTCCAAAACAAATTAAATCAATGATATCTAGATTTTTTATTGGTAAGAGGGGTTTTGAAAGGTTCCCGTAACCTTTTACAAAAAAGTTCTAGTTAGGAAAAATGCTCCCAACCATCTGAATAAAAAAGGAAACATCTTCTTCAAAACAAACAAGAAGAAAGATAAAATCAGATAGAGAAGCCTTCGCAGGGGCAAAAGAGGAAGCCTCAAAGGGCAATAAGAGAAGCCCTTGCAGGGGAATTTGAGCCAAAAACCATCAGAACCCACAAAGAGACACACAGTTACTTGTTGAGGTGGTCTATATCAAGACACCCTTCATCACCCACCAGATTCCTAAACTCAATCAAAATTTCAAACTGGTACTTGAGCCAAGTTTCCTGCAAGCTCACGTGCAAACAGAAGGTTGAAATAAAAAGTTGCCTTAGGAACTCACAATCATCCCTCATCCACCAAAAGAGACCAGTAACAATGATTCCTGAATTTGGTCTAGAGTAAAGCTTGCTCACATGTTTGGGTAAGACAATAGATGGCTCCATTTTGTCATCCATCATGCAACAAAAAACCTGCAAGAGGTGTTCATTGAAGATGGTGTGATTACAATATCTCCATGTATGGCTCACAAAGATATTCTCCATGTTGAGCCACAAGCTCCACGTGCCTCGAACATTCATTTTATCAAGGTGAAGCCACACATGAGAGTGTATGTTGAAAATAGATCCTGTGAACTTAGAAAAATTCCATGGATTGATGAAACCTCCAATGATGTGTCCTAGAAATGCTATCCAATCTGAGGTGGATTCCGGATTGGGACACCATAACATTGAGAAGATGTAGATACCCAAGAAACTTGAATTCTGAGAAAAATCACAAAAGAGATACAGGCATGGGATTGCCATCGACCAGGGGGGAGGAGAAATTTCATTCCAAATGGTGAGGTTAGGCATAGAGACCCCCAGGTTAGCTAGGAAGTCAATGGCTTGGTTTCCTTCCCTAAAGACATGTTGGATGGTGACATTGGGGGAAGAGCTCAAAAAAAATTTGCCTCAGAGATTAAACTGGAGATGTTCCAGGATGTTGATTGGGTGCCTACAATGCTTCTAATAATGTTCATAGAGTCACCTTCGACAATAAGGTTAGGGTAATTTATTCTAGATAGGAGAGACAGACCTTGGAAGAGGGCTCAAGCTTCAACAAAATGGTTGGTTTGGATATCGAGATTTTTTGCAAAGGCCAGCAATATCTTCCTTGTATGATCTCGAAAGATACCTCCTACTCCAGTCGGTCCTGGGTTGCCCTTGGAAGCACCATCAAAATTAAACTTGATCCATCCCAAAGGTGGAGGAACCCACTTGATAAGCGAGCGATCAACCATAGAAGAGGGAGAGGAAATATTATAGGAAGGGAGTTGGAGGGACTTGGCTAACCGAGCTTCACTCGGGGACTCCGACCACCCAGTGCCCTAAATAACAGAGATATTTTTAGCTATCACATGGATAACTCTGGAAAGAACATAGTTGGAATCATGGATGGAGTTATTGAAGGCTCTAGAATTTCATTCATGCCAAACTTCCCATAGGAAATGGGGGAGACAGAAGGTCCAAAATGTTTTGACATGAAAAATTTTAAAGGGATTAGGCCACTATAAACAGAGGTCATTCAGAGAAAAGGGAGGAACCCAGGAAATACCCATAGAGGAAAATAAGGAGCAAATAACTTTGAGGGAGAAAGGATAGGAGAGGAAAATATGTTGGGTGGATTCGCACTCTTGCTTGCAAAGGTAACAACAATTAGGAATGGGGAGCCCTCGAATCTGGAGATTTGGAATGGAGAGGATTTTATCCTAAACAACAAGCCAAAAGAAGAAATAGACTTTGGGAATGAGGTGCTTCTTCCAAATGATCTTAGAAGGGAACCATGGCTGATCGAGGTTTTCATTAAGGAAATAGGTAGATTTGATAGAGAAAAGCCCATTTTCACTGGGTGCCCATAGGAGCTTATCTTCAACTGAACAGTTGGGAATAACATAGAGATGCAACATGTTAGAAAAAATAAGATTAGCTATTTTTTTATCTTCATTCAGATTACCATGAGGAATGGTTTTCCAGTGCTTCCTACCAGCATCAATGAAATTGCACACCTATGTACCAAACAACATGTCAGTCATAGGTTTGAGGTAGATCAGATCAAGATGGTTCTGAAGAGGGTTGTTACCCAACCACTTGTCCTCCCAAAAGCGTATCTTCTAGCCATCACCAAGTTTCCAATGGATTCCTTTGTTGATGATCTCCCTCATACACAAGATGGAATTCTAAGTGGTAGAACCTTGAATAGGTGAAGGATCATCCAAAAAATTTGGTTGATGCCAGAGGTATTTAGCCTTGATGATATCAACCCATAGTGACTTTTCATTTTGAAGGATCCTCCATCCTTGCTTGGCAATGAGGGCTAGGTTCATCTGTCTGACCTTCCTGAGCTCGATACCACCATATTATTTCTTGGAATAGACCTGGTCCCATGCAACTAAATGGAATCTCTATTTGTGTTCTAAGCCTGACCATAGAAAATTCCTCTAGAGTTGTTCAATCTTGTTACAAACTTCAACCAAAATGCAGAATATGGATAAAAAGAAAACAGGGATGCTCTAGAGAGTGGCTTTGACTAAGGTGGCTTTTCTCACCTGACTAAGGAGCCCTCCTTTCCATCCTACCATTTTTTTGTGAATTCTCTCAATGAGTGGAAACCAAAGAGATTTTTTGGTAGAACCAACAAAAAGTGGAAAACCTAGGTAGGTAGCAGGAAGATCAACAATGGTACAACCAAGGATATTAGCTATGTTGGTTTACCATCTAGGGGGTGTATTGAGAAAATACAGTTTACTTTTGGAGAAGTTGACTTTTTGGCCAACAATAGACTCAAAGGAAATAAGAATGGACTTGATGATTTTGGCTTGGGGAACAGAGGTATGAGTGGCAAGAATAGTGTCATCCACAAACTACTGGTGGGATATGGGCATGAGAGATGAGGTAGGTTTAATGCCAAAAATTTCTCCTTTGGAATAGGAAGACCATAGAGTTCTCCCTAGGGCTTCCACCACAATGATAAATAGAAAAGGGGACAAAGGGTCACCTTGTCTCAGACCTTTGGCACTTTGGAAATAACCAGTAGTGGAGCCATTAACTAAGATAGAGAAGTTGACTCCTGAGATGCATGCCTTGACTAGGTTGATCCAATCAGGATGGAAACCAAATCTGGACAAGATAGAGAAGAGGAAACTCCAAGACACTCTATCAAAAGCCTTGTTCATGTCCAATTTGAGGAAAAGGCTAGATTTACCACTTTTAGAAACAAAATGTATAAGCTCATGGATTGTAATTATGCTGTCAGTAATTAGCCTCCCTAGAATAGAACTACCTTGATAGGAATCGATGATGAAAGGGAGAATAGGTTTCAACCTCATGGCAATCACTTTGGTGAGGATTTTATAAAAAACATTGCACAAGACTGATTGGGTAGAAATCAGATAAGGATTTGGCATTATTGGACTTAGGGATGAGGGCTAGAAAGGTGGAGTTTACATATTTAGGAATGTTCTTAGTCTGCTGCATTTTTTGGATGGTTGAAATGATGTCAGGCCCCACAATGTCCCAATATTTTTGAAAGAAAATTGGGGAAAACCATCTAGGCTTGGAGCCTTCCCACCTTGCATTGAAAAAACTGCGTTATAAATTTCCTCAGTGGAAAATGGTTTAAGCAAACAATTGTTATGCTCCTGGGATACCAACCTAGGGATATTGTTTAGGAGGGTCTCTGATGTTTGTGTATTGCACTCCAGACTGGGTCCAAGTAGATCTTCGAAGAAAGCCACTGCCTCATCTCTGATATCTATAATTTCTGAAATAATGGTCCCATCAACTCTGGTGAGTTCCCTGATCTTGTTAGAGCCCCTGTGCCTCATCATGGTGGCATGGAAAAATTTAGTATTAGAGTCTCCCTCTTTCAACTAGGTAACTCTGGACTTCTGCTTCCAAAAAACTTCTTCACTTTTAAGAATATTGTGGTATTCAGATAGAAGCTTCCTTTCAGCCTCAATAATATTTGTGTCCAATTCTCCCTATTGGGCAAGAAGCTCAATGTTTGTGAGCTGGGATTGGATATTCTATTTTCTAGAAAAAATATTGCCAAAAATATCTTTGTTCCACTTCTTGAGTTGTGCTTTCACAAAATGGAGCTTATTGCTGACCTGAGAGGCTAGGGACCCAAAAAAACTACAAGACCACCAATTTGCAATGAGTGCCTTGAGATCTGGATCCTGAAGCCACATAGCCTCAAATCTGAAAGGGGATTTGAATGGGGAGACCTAGAATGAACAATCAAGGAGAAGGGGGTTGTGATCAGATCCTATTCGGGGTAGAGAATGAAGGACAACATCTCCAAAGGGACAGATGTCATTAATGGATATTAGGAATCTATCAAGCCTTATTTGAATAAGTTGGTCACCCTTTCTACGATTGCTCCAGGTGAATTTTGGACCTTTGAGTTGGATATCCATGAGTTCATTCTCATCCACAAAAGAAGCAAAATATTCATAGGAATTAATTGTTATTTCAGAGCCTCCTTTCTTATCAGTGGGGAATAAGGGAGAATTAAAATCTCCAGCCAACATCCAAACCTCATTGGAAAAAACCTCTCTCATCTGACTAAGATTGTTCCAGAGATGAAATCTCCTAGATGGGGAGTTTGGAGCATAAATATTTGATAAAACCCATCTGCAATGGTAGTCCTTACTGAAGAACAGGATGTTCATGTAGTTTTCTACCATAGATAGGAGTCTACCTTCAACAAAATTTGGATCCCACAAACATAATAGTCCTCTAGAGGCTCCATTGGTAGGGCTTATGAGGAATTCATAGTTTTTCCATATGTATTTGGAAATGCGTGAAGCATTTTGGGTATCCAGTTTGGATTCTTGCAAGAGGAAAATGGTTGGTTTTAGGTCTTTCCTCATGGACTTAACCAAACATTGTTTTTTGTGTCCATTGAGGCCTCTCACATTCCATGAGAGGATCTTCATTTGGAGATTCTGGAAGAAGACCTTTTCCCTCTTCCTTGTGAAGAGGGGAATTTGGATCGGGTATCATTTTCAAGTGGATCTGAAAGAAGATTTTTCTTGGAGGAGAGACTCAAAGTGAGTTGAGTTCCATTGGCAATATCCTCAAAACATTCTCTATTTTTGATGAGTTGAGAGGAAGGATGACCTCACTTCTTCACTGAACCGACATCAACATGGAGCCTTTTTTATTTTTGGTGAAGGGGGGCTCGGGGAAAAAATATTGCTGGGAATATTTTTGCATGGGGAAGGGTTGAGAAGGCCTTTAGGGGAAGGAGGGATCTATGGAGGAGGGTTTTGGGGAGTAACATTCTCAATAGAAGGTAGTGTAGACACCAAAACAGCACCATTCTAATTAAGTGACTACAAAAACTGATCATATGCACATACATAGCTTTCAGGGCAGCCCTTAGAGGTCAAACAGTGGTCTTGGCCACTTGCATGATAGTTTAGAAGGTCAAAAAATGAGCGGTGTAGAGTTGGTCATTTTGTCAAAACCTTTAACAAACTTTAAGCCTTTAGTCCAAAGCAGCCTTCAAAACTTCACCAAACTTCAAGCCTTAAGCAATCCAAAGCAAAGTCTTCAAAAGCAAACAAGCCTCAACAAAAAGGGAACCTAGCCTTAGACGTCGCAAAATCGCGACGTCGCGATTTTGCGCGTCATGAAATCGTGACACCTTTGGCCCCGAGGGGAGCCTCGGCAAAGGTGTCGCGATATCGCGACACCTTTGGCCCCGAGGCTACCCTCGGCCAAAGGTGTCATGATATCGCGACACCTTTGGCCTCGAGGCTCCCCTCGACCAAAGGTGTCATGATATCGTGACACCTTTGGCCTCAAGGCTACCCTCGGCCAAAGGTGTCGCGATATCGCGACACCTTTGGCTCCCGAGGGAAGCCTCGGCCAAAGGTGTCACGATATCGTGACACCTTTGGCCTCGAGGCTCCCCTCGGCCAAAGGTGTCGTGATATCGCGACACCTTTGGCCCCGAGGGGAGCCTCGGCCAAAGGTGTCACGATATCGCGTGTCACGATATCGCGACACCTTTGGCCCCAAGGGGAGGCTCTGCCGAAGTGTCACGATATCACGATGTCACGATATCACAACATCGCGATATCGCGACGTCGCAATATCACGACGTCATGATATCGCGACACTTCGGCACTTTACGTTTAAAAGGCATACTTACGATAATCAAAGGCGGACTTTGACGTGGCCGCCGCATCCAAAGAATGACTGCCACGTGGCACCCTTACGTGCCCCTCTCCAAAGAGACCCCGTGGATCTGCAGAATGGCAGACTTTAATGAGACAAGCAGTTTTGAAACAAATCCGATCCGAGGCCATGCCTCATAACTTCTAATGTCAGTGCGAGCCATGTCTCATAATGACCTGATAGGGATCAAATCTGAGTGGCCCTTACGGATTTAGGGTTTGACATTAATGCTCTAAGAGGCGAAAACCTCTATAAAAACTAGCTCGATGCGAAGTAAGAAAAAAAAAAGGAAGTATTTTTCTGAAACACAACGAAGTGCTGTTGAACTCATCCAGAGACCCGATTGCACCAGTTTGAATCCACCTTCTTCACATCCAGAATCTCTTGCAAAATAGAGGTTGGTGGGTGGTGCTCAGAAGCGTGAGTCAGACTCTCATACCCGACAGTGGATCACAAGAATCCACCAATTTGCCGACAACACATTATCCTGGATTTTGAGCCAATTCCTAGTGAGTTGGCGTCAAAGTCGGATTTTAATGGGGCGGCCCGCTTGGGCACCCCACGTATGTTCGTAGTGTTAATATTCATGCTGTTTCGAATAAGATTAAAACAGTTTACGTTATCTCGTTTTCGAATATAAACTATGCTGTTTTCCCAACAGATCTTGCAATAACTGTGTTTGGATAGATTATGTTTTCTGTTCGAATACCTTTCCAGCATTACGTTTTAGATTGTTTTAGATCGGCTATCAAACATATTGTTATGATATCGTAACTTTAGACATTCGTCAAATATTATCACGCTTTTCTCGTTCTGGTTGCACCACTAACCTGCAGGAAAGAACATTGATTCGACAATGGTCATCTGATGACGTTTTTCTGATTTTCTTCATTAGAATCGCAGGTTGCATAGAGCTGTTTGTTTGCATGAATTTAATAAATCTTTCGAATGTATTATTTATCAATTTCTAAAACTAACGCTCTACCCTTTTGCAGCAGGTGCTATTAATGTGTTTACTGTTTCTTTGGTCGCAGGAAAGAACAGCAGCAAGCAAAGTTTTATCAACATAAGCGACGGTGGTACTTTAGCCCGTCCATTTCAAATGTGGGCATGCGGATAGAAGCAATATTGACCCCGATTGTAACCGAGACAGACTAACACTCCTGGCCCCTGAAAATGCAGGAGATGTATTGTAACCGAACGGAATTAATTTATATTTGGTTGATTCAAAGTTCTATTTTTATTACATCTTTAATACTGTTTTTCATTCCGAAATCTCATGCTTTCAGTGGTGATCACGATGGGACATCAGCATGGAGTCTTTTTTAATTTTGTGAAGGGGGGGCTCAGAAAAAAATATTGCTACGAAGATTTTTGCATGGGGAAGTGTTGAGAAGGCCTTTAGGGGAAGGAGGGATTTGTGGAAGAGGGTTTTGTGGAGCAGCATTCTCAATAAAAGGTAGAACCTTAAGAATATATAGAGAATAAAAATGATTAGAAATATAAGTCAAATGGTATACCTTAAAGGAGGATGAGAAATCAATTTGAGCCAGGGGAACATCTTGGAGAGATTGATCGATAGAGGATGAAGAATTGAAAGGATCCCCCATTAAACTTTGATTAACAAATAGAAATACTTGAAATAGATCACTCAAAGCCTCCCTTGATAGACCTTGAGAAGGAATCCCCTTATTAGAAATATATTTAGTACTAGAGGGAGGGGGTTTGGAGCCCACTAAAGAAGAAGAATCAGATCAGCTGTGGGAACATTGTTGCTACCAAAACCTTTATCCTGAAGTTTTTTTTGTGGGAGGCACCTTATAAACTTTAAAAATATAACACTAAGAGCTAAGGAGACCTTGCTTAGAGCACCTAGAATAGAATGTTGACTTGTTCTCATATTCTATGATCTGAGTCTTGGAGATCTCATCTAAAATCAGCTTGATGGAAGAAGAAAGAGAGAAATTAAGGTTAGCATTGATGCACATGCAAGAATGGACCATGTGGGTCTTGGATTTGGTAGGCAGATCAAGATCGACGAACTCACCAATATCTTGAGTAATCCCTCATAAAATTTCTTCATCCCAAAAATGGAGAGGAAGACTCAAAAGGTAGATCCAGATCGGATCTAGGTTGATATTTTGAGTCTTTGGGTCAAAATCCATGCTCTATTTCTTAATAAAAAACTTTTTCTATTGTAAAACCATGGTCCACTTGATATAATTTTGCTTTAATAAATGGTTTTATTCAGACGAATGAGAAAAAACCCTCTAGGGAAGGCAACTAGGTCCATGGATCCTTAAGGGTGCCAATGGGTAAAGGCCCATTTACGGATTGGTTCCATTTCAGGGTGAGATCCTAAAAATTTCCCCAAAAGAGAATTAGAATCCTAGTCTAAAAGGGAGGAAAAAACCTTCGATGGAATTCAGAGGACACCTTGAGAAGGGTGCAAATAGACCTTGGGTCGAGGGGGAATCCTAGAAGACGAAATATTTTTGAAAGGGGCTGCAAAGGATCAGGAGGAGAAAATATGCTTGGATCCATTTTGAACTTGTGATGTATCAACAAATAAAGTTATATTTCTCCCTCCTCTTTGTTTTTATGGACCCCCACCTCCATCAGGGATCACAGGATCACTACCGACACACACATCGAAGCCCATGATTACCTTAATATTATTCGAAGTCAAAGATATGCTTCCAATAGAAACTATCAATGTCCTCCTACTAATGATATCCATAGCTTGGCTATCAGTAATCTTTCTATGGTTCACCATGGCATCAAAACCATCAAAAATAATTGATCCATCTCCAACAGAAGCCGGTAAAGCCCTCCCACCAATCAGCATCATAAATTTATTATGACTAATCCCTTTAAGGTCTGCTATAGCTCCAACCTTAACAGGAATTATTGATCTTGCTACTCTATTAGATGCTACAAAAACCACTGCCAACACCCTATAATGCCCCACAAGGGGATTTCCAATCATACCAAACAAATTGACCTTACTAGAAGTGAAATTAAGCTTCTCCATGTTGTCAATCTACCCTAAAGTAGAATTAGAATAATCATCATGACCCTATTGTAACTGATGTGGACCTTCACTACCATTGTATCACCATCACTTATCGCTTCACTCATCCATACCATCCTCTCTAAAAAAATCTAATCCTACTTCATAACCCCTGTGTAACCTCTCTCTACGCTGACTATGGGGACCCTGGCATATTTTCATTTGTGAAGGCTAAGCAGATTTTTGTTTCCTCCTCTTGGAAATATTTTATGGTTTTGATGAGACAAACCCTAAATAACAACACACCCCTGGAAGATTTATGTTCACACAGACCAATTATTTTTTTGTTTCCTCCCTTTTTTAGGTTTAAATGAGACAAACCCTAAACAACAACACAAATCTTCTCTTACATAATATTCTACTCATATCATGGCCACCACTTCTACTCTTACAGATATGAAATGAGTGCATCCACATGAACTATAACCATATTGCACACTTCACACGACATGTTTGCTACTTCTAATAAAATAATATTCTACTTTGAAACTCAGCAGATTGTGATTGTTACTTGTGCTCTTATAGATTTGAAATGAGTGCCAAAATAAAAGAGCAAAGAAGAACAATATTTGTTGGGGCACCTCTTTTGCACACTTTGCCTGACATGTTGGCTTATTCCAATAACATAATTTTCTGCTCTAAAACTCACTAGATCTATCACACCCCTAGTGGATTTCACATAGACTGAGTAAATTTCTCATCAATGATATCTAGATTAAAATTAGGGAATGAGAATACTTTTGGAAACACTTTTTAGAAGAAAGAACTAATAGATAAATTTTCAAAATTCCAAAAAGGTGATCATAATAATCCAATATCATAGGAAAAGGAGTTTCTTAGTGAATATCATAATATTTTAAGTAAGGAACAAAAAATTTGGAGATTAAAATCGAGTCAGACTTGGTTAAAAGGAGATAAAAATATAATTTTTTTCATAGGATGGCTATAATACAAAGATCAACATCCAAAATGAGTAGAATTAAATTAGTAGATGGGATTTGGATTGAAGACCAAAGTGAAATAAAAAAGGAAGTAAGGTATTTTTATTGGAATATTCTAGGATCAAAGGATTTTGAAGTTCTTAATGATAAACTTCTACAAGAAGTACCTTCAATAATAACATATGAAGACAATAGGATTCCTTTCATCAAGAGTACATAGACTTTCTTTACCTCTTTTTTAGGAGTGGAACATTTTTTATGTAGTCCAACTTCTACTACAAAAACAATCTCGTTGTGTCATCTTAAATTTTATCTCATGACCAAACTTTTTATCTCTTTCTCCATATTTTCACTTTGCAATCTCTTATCATGTATTCAATATCATAATATTTATGATGTTGTAATGCAATGTTTACACAATCTACTTATTGATCCCATTCTCTTGATTTAAATTTAATATTTATGGATTATGGCAAAGGTTTTTAGACATTTACAGGAACACATATTTGGGCATAAACAATGCATTTTTACTTCTTAGTAGTTGGTCCCTTGGGATAAAATTCCTAGGGTATTGCCAATATTCTTCAAAACAACCTTATTGATAAGCTAATATAGAAGTCCAAAAATGCGTAACCCACATTAGAAGTTTTTTAATAGTTTATGTCTTGATAGATAAAATTCTCACTCTATGGTCCTAAATATAGAGAATATCTTCCCATAAACCATGGGTTGCCACCCATAATTCTATCCTTGATTTACGGACTTGAAAAGATGATGAGGAAAAAACCTTTAGGAAGAAAAGTTGAAGTATTTTGATTTCAATCCCACTTCCACTTGATCCAATTTTAAATCTCTAAAAACCCTAGCTAGTATTCAAAGAACTTACATATTAACCCTTTGCTTTTAAGAACCATTATATCATGCTCAATTATCTCATCCTCAATCACTTATAGTGTAACATCTCCCTCAATCATTATTTACACATCCTTGATCTTCATCTTATGTCTAGCTTAGGAATCCATACTTCCAACTAGGGAATTCTTACTTTTCATTAGGGCTTGCAAATATGACTTTCCTTCCTTGCTACTTAGATTTTCCTCATATAAATTCTTTATTTTTATTTTTATTTTCCAACTATGTGGAGGAAGAAAATATGACTCTTTACTCACACTTGCTTACTATTGGCATTCTCCCTAATATTTCCCAAAGATCTAAAACAAGAATAGGTGAGGCTTGTTGTTGGCTTGCACTCTCTCCATGCTTGCACTCCTAAGTGTTATAATTTTAAACCCTATTTTCCACCTAATTTATTTGCTTGATGTCTAAAATTATCAATTATCTTTTCTCTTTAATCTTTAATCTTTAAATTCTCAATCTTGCCTTTTAGACCACTAGGTCAAATCCTAAGTGGTTTCCAAATTTGACAACAAGATTATTTAAAAAGTTAAAGCCTACCCAAAGTATGTGGTGACACATGATTTATGTTCATTCAATGTGCTAGGAATATACTATTAAAAATAAGCAAACTCACACAAAATTCTAAAATTAAATAGAAACTCATCCAATATCACAATGTAGAAAGTAAATGTAAAAATAAATACTCTCACAATAAACACTGAATCGCAGGCCTCTTCGAGGGGGCAACCTCCTTCAATATTTTATTCACTTGCAAATGGCTTCATAGCTTTGAAAGTAAGAATTGATGCAACCCTAACCCTAAGCTCAAGATTTGGCTTACATGCAAAATGCAACTCAAGCTAGAATCTTCTACCAAACGTCAATTACAATCTTGATAACAGTTACATAAAATGACCCCACTTGGATAGGAGCCTAACTTGCCACATAAATTACAAAATATTGCAAAATAATATTATATATGGGATCCCCACATTGAAAGTGGGTCATTACATAAGCATTAAGAATTATAAAATAACATTAGTATGGGATCCTAACATGTCCTTCCCCTTCAAAAATATTTATTCTCAAAGTTAAAGATGAGGAAAATGGTGCTGGAGCTGATGGAGAGACTCCCATGTAGCATCTTCTAGTTGGATTCCATGTCATTGAATAAGGACCTTAATAATGGTGTGGTTGCATAGAGTGCCAGTTCGATGATCCACCAATTTTTCGGGCTCGAGCAAGATAAAACCTTCTTCATATAACTATGAGAGTGTAGATTAAATTTGTTCCTAAGTGCCTACCACCTTTTTGAGAGAGGAAACATGAAAAATAGGATGGATCCTGGATGTAGGTGGAAGGGCCAATTTGAAGGCTATGGCACCAATCTTCTATAAAACCTGGTAGGGCCCATAGTATTTTGCAACAAGTTTCTGACACCTATGAAGTTGTAGGGATAATTTTTTGTATGGTTGTAAGTGAAAAAAAATATATCACCCACATCAAAGTTGTTCTTGGAATGGTGTTGGTCAACCTGTTGGCACATTCGATTTTGTTCTGCATCCAAATTCAGCTTTAGTTGATAGAAGGCATCAACATGCTGACTGAGAATAGTGTTGAGTACATGGACCTTGGAGCTACCTAGAATGTAGGAGGAAGGTGTGCGTGGAGGGCACCCATAAAATACCTTAAAATATGTAACCTTGGTTTTTGTGTGATAGGAAGTGTTGTACGACCACTCGATCAAAGGAAGCCACTTAACTTATTATGTAGGATGATCAGAGGTAAAGCAATGAAGGTAGGTATCCAAAAATTTATTGACAATATATGCCTGGCCATCCATCTACAGATGATAATTTAAACTCATTTTGAGTTGAGTTCCCTATAAATTAAATAATTATTTCCATAAGTGACTAGTAAAGGTTGGGTCATGATCAGACATGATGGAGGTGGGCATACCATGAAGGCAAAATATAGAATCAAGAAAAATTTGGATAATGGTGGAATTTGTGTAAGGATGATATAGGGAACAAAAGTGAGCATACTTCGAAAGGTGATCCACTACCACAAAAATAATGGATTTACCTCCAGACTTAGGTAACCCTTCAATAAAATCCATGGAAATATCGATCCAAACCTAGTCAGTAATGAGCAATGGTTGAAGAGTGCCTGGTGAATGCACCGTTCACCTTTCATCAATTGATAGGTATCTGTAGACACCTAAAATACATCATGTCGATGGTGACTACTTATATGGACATGCTACACGATCATATGGAAGATCTTGGATAGACTCCAAGATAGAGCAGTGTTTCTAACCACTCAATTTGGGCTCCTTGGCCTAATCAATCTGAACCACAACTCAGACCTGTGGTCCATAGTCTAAACCATGGCTTACACCTGTAGTTTACAGTCTGAATCGCACTGTCACCTACAGTCTTAACTAAAGTTCAGTTGGCCTTCATCCAAGCCAAATTAGTTTGAACAACCATTTTATCTAGAAGAAGGCAGTTAAAGGATGGAAGCTTCCATTCCAACTATCCTAACCACCCCTTCTTGTTCTTGGCTTCTCCATGAAGCCACCCCTTATTGTTCTTGGCTTCTCCATGAAGCCACCCCTAGCCCTTGGGTAGTCTTATAAGTACCCCTCAGAATTAGGGTAAACTAGGAAGCAAGCATTGGATATTAGAACAACGAAGCCCTGTTGAATTGTGAACTCACATGAGTACACTAAGAGAGAGATTTGTTGCTATCACTTTTCCAACTAAAGCATCATGACAATTCATGCCATGGATTCCCTAAGGAGCTAGAATTCCAAGAAACACTAATTTGGATAAACAGATGCCCTATCAAGCAATCCAACTGCCAAATATGTCAAAGGACACTGAGGTGACCCTTGATCATCAATTGGACAAGGAAGATCAATCCCATACCCATAATTTAGAGAGAAAAACTATTTGGTTGCTCACCATGGCTTTTAGCCATGGTTTACAGTGTAGATCACTCATCAGAGTTGCGATTTATAATAGGTGATAGATCTCCTTACTGTTCCTTTTACAGTTTATTTAGCTAGATCAAATTAATCATTTAAGTACTTGTTTTAGTAGTTTAGAGACCCTGACTAACTGGATTAAGGATTTCATTAGTTTTACTTAACTTTAGCAAGTAGGACCTAAATAACTTAATTTCAAGTTATAATGCTTCATTTCACATAATTGATCCATTAGATTGGTAGCTATAATTCTTGTTTACATGTTTCAAGCAATCTTGATAAATATTGCATATGTTTAACACATTTTATATGCTTTCTTGATTTCATGTTATTCATGGCATCTTTATGTTTTCATGCTTTAAATGGCCTCATCACGAGAGGCTGTCTATTTGTATAACTTTATTGTGTTGTTTCTTGATCGCAGGGAACAGGTTCAAAGGAGCTTCAATCACCAAATTCCTTCCTCAACACGAAGAAGAGGGTCAACTCCACCCTAGAGCATTTTGTGACTATTTGGAGAGCAATAGTATTGCGCCTACCCCATTGGGGGATTTGGCATTGTATTAATTGTATCAACATTTGGGTGACCCTAAGAGGGGCATGATTGTAATCGGGATTCATTGAAATATTAATAAAATAAGCATTCATTTTATTGTCATATGTAATCTTGTTTCTCTTTTCATGCTTTTATGTTGATTCCAATTGATCTATTAGATAGGTGCATGCTTTTTGGATAGGTCAGTGTCACAATCTGCCACAAAATTTTGAATATAACTTTTCGTGCCCTTCCAAAAAAAGTGCGCTTAAGTCATTCATATATTTTGAGAAATATTGAATGGTTGGAAGATGGAGCAGCATGCATTTCCTTCATGAGAACTTCCTAGAGGAATAATGTGTTGGGAACAACAAGGAATTTGTGGTAACGCAAATCATGACCATCCCAAGTGTAGCTAGGATATGAAGTAGAGTTAGTGTGTAGAGAGGCAATCAAAGTTTGCAAGCCTAAATCCTGAAGTACCTCCTATCATAAGGAATTGATCCATTATGGAATGGGTGATGAAATGGCACATAGCATACTATGATACTCAAATTGGTGAGAGAGAGCATCAACCACAAGTTTATCCTTGTCCTTATTATAAGTGATATCATAATCATATCCCATGAGCTTAAAAACCTATTTTTGTTGTTCGAGGGTGGCAAAACGTTGCTCCAAAAAGTATTTAAGACTTTTATGGTCATTATTAATGGAGAAATGATGTCCAATGAGATACGATCACCAATGGGTTATCGCATGCAGAATTGCTAGCATTTCCTTAGCATTAGTGAATTTGCCCTAGATTTTGACTAGAGAGTGCTTTACTCGTGAAAGCCAAGGGTCTCACTTGTTACATCAACACTACACCAATACTGCGATGAGAAGCATTTCCTTCAATGACAAAGGTTTTGGAGAAATCCATTATGGCTAAAATTGGTGTAGTGGTCATAGCATGCTTCAATTCTAGGAAAGCCTGTTCAGATGAGTCTTGTCCAAGTAAAAGAGTCCTTATTTAACATGGAAGTGAGGGGAGCTATAATTTTACCATAGTTACAAAATAATTATGGTAATAACCTATAAGCCAGAAAAATTCCTGAAGACCCTTGAGAGTGTAAGGTTTCGACCATTCATGAACCACCTGGATCTTCTTGGGATCAATTTTGATGCCATTTTTGGTGATAATGGGTACCAAATACTCCACTTCCATCAACCCAAAAGAAAATTTGGATTTCTTAGCATAGATTTGATGTTGTACCAATAGCTATAGATTCTGATCCACATGAACAAGATGCTCTTCTCAAAAGTGGCTATACACCATAATATCATCAAAGAAAACTAGGGTTAATTTTTAAAGGATTGGACAAAAAATATTGTTCATGAGGCTTTGAAAAGTGGAAGGAGCATTATTCAATCCAAATGGTATCACCAAAAACTCATAGTGACCTTCATGAATACAAAAAGAAATCTTGGAAATATCCTCATCCTTGAACCTGATTTGATGGTACCTAGAGCAAAGGTCTAATTTGGAAAAGTACATAGTTCCTTGTAGTTCATCCAGTAATTTTTCCACCACTAAAATAGGAAACTTATCCTTGATGGTGAGTTTATTGAGCTTACAGTAATCGATACACAATCACCAAGACCCATCTTTCTTGTGCACTAGTAAAAATGGAGAAGAGTAAAGATTGATGCTTGGCCGAATAACGTCAACTTTTAACAATTCTTGTACTAACTTCTTGATTTTTGACTTAAGAGCATGAGGATACTGGTATGGTCTAATGTTGGTCGATGCATTTCTAGGTGACAAGGGAATAGCATGGTCATAAGAGCGACAAGGTGGTAATTCTAATGGTTTAGCAAAAGCAAAATTGTGCTTGGTCAAAATAAGTTGCAAATCTACAAGAACAAAATCCTCCTCGGAGGGGTGAGGTTGGATCATAAATATCTGAGCTAAGACATCTCGAGATGATTTTTTTAACAACTTATCCATCCAGCTTGAACTGATAATATCTGAAGGCCTTACTTTTGAGCTATGGATAGTGTGGGACTATCCATTCTATGAAAATTGCATCTAGAGCTCAGCAAAGTTCCATGAGATGATTCCCAATGTACCCAACCATTGAGCTCCCAACATGATATCACATCCCCCTAGTTAAAGCACAAACATATCTTTTTTGAGCTCATAGTCCCCAATTTTTACCTTAACATTATGACATTTACCTTTGTAAGATAAGGTTCTACCATTGGCTACCATAACCTCAAATAAATTACATGTATGTACATAATAATTTGTCTGCTTGGTAATGTGGGGATCAATAAAGTTGTGTGTACTGCTAGAATCAATCAAGATTTTCAGATATAGGTCTTTGAAATAACCCTTAATTTTTATGGTTTGGGGAGTAGTAACACCAACAAGAGCATGAACAAAAATTTCAACCTATGGTTATTCTTGGCTTTCTTCCTCCAATTTGGGTGGTTCCTCTATGGGTGTGTGTCATCATCACTTTGGTCACTGGTGTCAGGCTCATCTGCATCTATGAGTAACAACATTTATTGGGTGCACCTATTCCCATGAGTATACTAATCATCACAATTGTAGCACAATCCTTGGATGCATTATGCATCCATTTCTGTAGTACTCATACATTTGGATGCAACAATTTTTTATTCATTATAATTTTGGAATCTAGGAGGGAAGGAGGGTCTAGCCTATGGAAATTTAGATATCTACCTCTGAGCTAAAAATTTGGATTGGGCCAAACAAGCCAACTTGATATCTTGCATCATGGATTGTGGTTTAAACATCATGATCTCATCTTGGAGATCTTCCCTCAAAATGCTAATGAAATAACTCATAAATAACCCTTCATTCAATCCCTTAGTTTTGTTGGCCAATTTCTCAAATTGTATTTGGTAATCTCAAATAGTCAAAGTTTGTTTCAAATTTTTTAGTGCTCGTATAAAATCATCATACTCACTAGGGCCAAAGTGAGTGAGTAATTGAGACTCAAATTCTTCCCAAGAAATATCAGAGGTAGTGTTCTCCAACCATTGGTACCACTGTAAAGCTTTATATTCCAAGTTGAAGGAAGCCATTTGAAATCGATAATATACAGGGACCTTGTGGAGTTTAAAAAATTGAGCAACACAACATAACCACCCATCCACATCCTTCTCATTGAACTTAGGAAAGTCTAATTTAGGCATCTTAAATGTAGGATCATGATCATATCAAGGGTGAGAGTAATTTGTTCCTCTTCCTTTACCTCTATCAGAATGTGATTGTTCAGTACGGTACTTAGACTTTCTTGGACCATCTTACAATTTGGACTAAACACCTGCAAGTTGTTCTTCTAAGCGTATTCTGGAGGTATCGTAATCATCTCTAAAATTTCAAAGCTCTGCCTGCATGGCTTGATTTGCTATTTGCATGTTATCAACGGTGATTTTTAGGGTTTCCAACAATGAGGTGGTTTGATCTATCTCTTTTTTATGTCCATGAGTGTTAGCAGCCATTTTGGATAGTCTTGAACCTCTTTTACTAAATTACTAAAAATAGAAGTGTGATTTTAGGAGTTAATATTTTTAGTAAGGAGTCCAAAAAAGTGCTTGGGTGTTATATATCAAAATGATCAATTTGAAAATATGGTCACGATGAGCTATATCCTACAACACATATTTTGGGCACCCTAGAATTTTTTTTATCCTCTATTTTGATGAGTCTACTAGTGTGGTTGATTTTTGATTCGAATATACGATTTAAAATTTCGATACTGGATCAACGGTCTTTGACCTGTGTGTTTTGTCGACTGATCACCTTGTCATTATATTGTCTTTGTCCCTATCACCTGTACTATAGTTACTAATATTGTTCACGTCATTGATCTTGAGATCCTCTATAATGTGTAGTTACTGACACTGACGATTCTTTTTATGACCCTAACCACCTGTAATATCTTACTATTACTATCACTATTGACTTGACTGGTACTATCACTGACCTAACTATTACTATCATTGACTTTATTGTTATTGCTACTGACTTCGATGGTACTAAAATATTTCAACCATGATAGACACTTGTAGACTCTATCCTAACTATTTGGTGCATGCAAGTTTGTTCTTTTGTGTGATAAGGAAGTCCTTCTCTATATGCTCACTTTTGGAGGGTCCATGAATGTAGGTTCAGTAAAATAGGAAGATGTTTGCACATTGAAGATTTTTACAAAACTAGGGTATGCTAGGTAGAGAAGTATGTAACACCCATAGGCCCTCTGTTATACCGCAGTGATGAAAAATAGTGCTCGGACCAATATTTTAGGCCACTACCCAAGGAGGATTCCACACATACCCTTGAGCACACTATATGCCTCTCTGAAAATATGGGAGGGTAATCATGTGGGATATTATATCCCATTGCAACATCCCAAAATAACATGAAATAAGAAAACATACAAACAAAATAGAAAAATGTTATCTCTATATATATATATATATATATATATATTGACTAAGGAGAAGGATTCATAAATTCTTACCCAACCTTAGATCGACTTACTGTTTGACATCCCCTAAGTTTCTCAAGAACTATACCACACAAGATTCCCTTCATGCAGGTTCGTCTACATAAGCCTATCGTATGTTGAGTATATAATTCCATCCCTCTCATCAATCTTGATGAGCTAGACTTACCACCTTCAATCATTAGAAGGTGTACATGCATCTCCATATCCACACAAGCCATTATGTGTGGTATGCTATGTGTACTACGAGTTAAGGTATTGATCTTGTCTACTGATAAGCTATCCTAACTCTGGAATAATCTTCCAAAGCTAGTCACCAATCTCCCTATGGGGGTCTTAAGCCCTTAAGATATCCTCTAAGTTCACCTAGAACTTACTAATGATTCATTCTTTAAATCACACAAGAGAATTAAAGATCTAATACTAAATCTAACAACATGAATTGACCAACAACAAGAATAATCAAAGCATAAAGAAACTATCACCAAATACACATACATTAGATATTTAAATGCAATAATTTGAATAAATAAGTACTAAACATAGTATTTGCAATGTCCATTCAGATACACAAATAAGTATGGTACACCCCATACTTTCCATGATATTTTACATCCATTTTATTGGGAAAATCTCCCCACAATCTACTCTAATGCATAAAAGACAAGATGTAAGGTAGAGAGCAAACTTGTGAATTGGTCCATCTCATGATTATGGTCTTCCCACTCTTCCATCTATCAAGTGAGGATATTAGGATATCAGGAGACTCATGGATCCAGATAGACATGCTTCTATATGCACTTACTTAATTCATTGTAAAATTGCAACTATACAAATAACCCAAGCAATTCAACTTACTAATGCATAGTATTAATCATGGAAATTACCCTTTTCATCCCTCCCCCTTAGTCAACTTGAGGGAGTCAGTAAACCATGCATAAACTCATGAACTCTACTTGTAAATAAATGAATAAACCTTCTCAACAATTAAAGTTCCATATCCTTAATTGCTAAGAACTAGGTTCACCCATCTCATTACTCAAGAAACTACCTTAATTCCCAATAAATCTTTTTCTTCATTTCATAGCATAAGGTCCCATACCCTTAAACTACCAAATAACCTTCATTCATTTTATTTCATAACATAAGGTCCCATACCCTTAAATTACAAAATAACCATCATTCATTTTATTTCATAACATAAGGCCTTATACCCTTGAATTACAAAATAACCATCATTCATTTTATTTCATAACATAAGGTCCCATACCCTTAAATTACAAAATAACCATTTTATTTCACTAAGATCTACCATTTAAATTAATGAGCAGTAAATAGAGCTTTCACACAATCATTATCATAAAATCTATTCTTTAAATAATGAACATCATCTAAAGCTTCTACACCTCATTACTTTTAAAACCTGACATTTAACTAATAAGTAGCACTTAAAGCGTCTTACACGTCCACGGGCAGGAAGACGACCAACCTTCAACAGATGGGTTAATGCATCCCAACATGTGGGAGGAGACACAGGGTAGCCAAAGTTTGGTAAAAGTGGTTTCTACCTTGGCAGTACCAAAGAAGGTGGTACGCACACACCTACGATACCACTAGTCACCGTGATAGACAGATCATTTTTATTGTCGACGGTATCCGAGACAACTTGCCATCTGGATACAACTTCAACGGGAGGGTTTACCTATGGTGCTACTTGATTATATTTCTTCTAACACCTAGCCAACCACCCATGGTAGTGGTAAGGTGTTGACACCATTGTGTCCATCCTTCCTATAGAGGGATGAAGACCATACTATAAATAGGGGTTACACATAGCCTTTTAAGGGACATATTCATACTGCCATCACAGTGGCTAAACACATAACATATAGAGAACGTAGTTATACTACCTTTGTAGTGGCTAACACAATGCCTCAAATGACATAGCCATACTGCCTTTGTAGTGGCTAACACATAGCATACAAAGGACGTAGCCATATTGCCTTCGTAGTGGCTAACCCAATATCTCAAAGGACATAGCCATACTACCTTTGTAGTGGCTAACACAATACCTCAAAGGACGTAGCCATACTACCTTTGTAGTGGCTAACACATAGCATACAAATAATGTAGTCATACTACCTTCACAATGGCTAACACAACACCTCAAAGGTAGCCATATTGCCTTCATAGTGGTAACACATAGCATACAAAGGATGTAGCCATACTGCCTTTGTAGTGGCTA
Organism: Wollemia nobilis; assembly: GCA_028583015.1. Lineage (NCBI taxonomy): Eukaryota > Viridiplantae > Streptophyta > Pinopsida > Araucariales > Araucariaceae > Wollemia > Wollemia nobilis. The sequence goes on from JAQPPZ010016895.1 coordinate 18,250,191, forward strand.
ACACAATGCCTCAAAGGACGTAGCCATACTTCCTTTGCAATGGTAACACACAACATACAAAGGATGTAAAAATAAATAATAGCAACAACTCTAGATGAACCAACCTTTTGTTTTTCAAATAAATATCCTTTTGCTTTTCAAATAAATCAAACATTTATTTAAACAAATCTCCTTTTTTTTTCTAAATAAATCTAACATTTATTTAAACAAATCTCTTTTTACTTTTTAAATAATTCAAACATTTATTTAAACAAGCACACACGAAGTTGTAAAGGCAAACTATTTACTCCATGTTCAAAAATTATCAAGATTAATAATGTTGAAGTAAAATACAATCATGCAAGTGCATCAAACAAAGAGGGAGTCTTTCCATCAATCTAGTCACCTATCTCAGCCTCTAGAACTTACAATAGCTACTAGGCCATCAGTTTGGAGCTCAATTTGGTTAGATATTGATGATTATCCCTAACTGAATGTATGCCTATATGAAGGTATCTATTTGTGTTACCTTCGAGTTGCCTTATCATCATATCCCCTTCCTCAAGTACTCTCATCTCTGGTGGTTGACTTAATTCTTTCCACTCTCAAGCGCACCTGATCCTACACATTGGTAATTTATTAGCAGTATCATATCCTTCACTATCTATTTATTATTGTGAGGCTACTTAATTGCACAAAATCAAGTATTAGTCACATTTGTTAATACATTGTTTTCTTTCATGTTCAAAGGTCCATCTTTAATACATTGTCGATTCTTCGTGACTGGAAGCGGCAAGAGAACAAAACGAGAAACGAATGTCATGATTTCATGACATGTCTCAGTTTCGTGATAGGCTATGGCAAAGTATCAGAATGAAGGCAAATTGTCATGATTTCACGACAAGTCTCATTGTCGCGACATGTCACATTTTCGCGACTATCCAGAGCAAATGAAGGAAAAGACTTAAGGACATCATGATTTCGTGACATGTCACACTTTCATGGATGGAAGCAGCAAGAGTGCAAAATGGGAGACAAATGTCATGATTTTGCGACATGTCTCATTGTCGTGACATGTCACATTTTTGCGACTTGCTCGCGACATGTCGCATTTTTGCGACTTTCCAGAGTAAATGAAGGAAAAGACTTAAGTGTGTCACGATTTTGCGACATGTCGCACTTTCGTGGATGGAAGTGGCAAGAGTGCAAAATGGGATACGAATGTCACAATTTCACGACATGTCTCATTGTCATGACATGTAGCATTTTCGTGACTTGCAACGGCAAAGGAGTGGAACAAAGGCAGAATGTCACGATTTCGCGACATGTCTCTTTTTTGCGACAAGTTGCATTTTTGGGACTATCCAAAGTAAAATATGGAAATGACTTATGGATTTTGTGATTTCACGACATGTCGCATTTTTGTGGCTGGAAGCAGAAAGAGTGCAAAATGGGTGACGAATATCGCGATTTCGCGACAGGGCTCATTTTCGTGACTTGTCGCATTTTCGCGACTTATAGCGGCAAAGGAGCAGAACGAAGGCAGAATGTCACGATTTCGTAACATGTCTCATTTTCACAACATGTCACCATTTCACGACTCTCTAGAGCAAATGAAGGAGAAGACTTATGGACATCATGATTTTGCGACAGGTCACATTTTCGCGGCTGGGGTAGCAAGAAAGCAATGCGGTGGGCCACTGCCTGTGTTCTAAGGGGTTCATAAATATGTGTAAGGGGCCATGCTCTTTCTTGGTAGGGTGGCCTCAGAAGGGTATTAGTAGCGAAGGATAGACTGTCCCTATTGAGGTTTTGATCCGTAACAACATAGTGCTAATTTTTGTAAAAGGTTTTGGGTCAACCTGGAAAACCCGAATGTAATGAATTTGTACCTTAATTACCAAAAAAAAAAAATGTCCATCTAGGAGGTTCATGACATCCTCCCCCACTAGTACTAACACTATCCCCGATGTTTCTTAGTTTCAAATGGCATACAATATTAAACAATTTGTTACAAAACCCTTAAAGTTCATCAAACAAGAAAGGAAAGTGTTTTCGCATATCTGCCACTTTCTCCTAGGTGGCATTTCTTTTAGATAAACGGTCCCATTGGACCTTACACTGCTCAAGGATATTATTCCTCATAGCTTTAGAGTGGAACTCGAGGATCCTTACTGGCATTACTTCGACTACCTCTGGATTAGCCATCTACAAGTTAGAGACATCCCACACATGTTCAGGGTCAGTAATATATTTTATAACCAAATATATGTGAAAAGTGTCATGGATTTTTGACAAATTAGGAGGTAAGGCAAGTCGGTATTCAACTGGGCTAATATTTTCAGTGATCTCAAAGAGCCCTACAAACTATGGATCTAGTTTTGTGGACTTGATCACACTTTTTATTGGTTTGACCCTTAGGAACACTTTATCTCCCACCGAGTATTCTCTAGGAGTTATTTTCAAATTGGCATAGATCTTCTGCCTATCAACAGCCTCCTTGAGCCTTTGCCTAATTACCCTAATTTTTTTTTTGATTGGTAGAAAGGGTGTTGAAAGGTCCCTGAACCTTGTACAAGATATTTACATGATTTCCAGATCGACCGAGGTGGTCCAAGAACTAAAGATCAAAGAACGAGCAAAATGCCACATGAGGAAAGGTGTCACAAAATCATGACCAGTTTGGAAATGATGTCACGAAATCGTGACATGTTGCACCGTTGCATCCAAGCGAGGAAAATAAGTCACGAAATCACGACAAGAAGTGGCATTAGAGCCGAAGGAGAGAAAGTGTCACAAAATCGCAACATGTTGCAAGGTTGCTACCAAAAGAAAAGAAGTGTCGCAATATCACGACATGTTGCAAGGTTGGTGCCAGAAGAGAAGAAGAGTCACGAAATTGCGACAAGCAGCGTTATCACGACCAAAGAAGAAAAAGTGTCACGAAATCACGACAGATTGCAAAAAAGCGGCCAAAGAGAAAAAGTGTCGCAAAATTGCGACATGTTGCAAAATCACGGTCGAAGAGAAAAAGTGTCGCGATATCGTGACATTCTACATCATCGAGGTCGAAGAGAAAAAGTGTCGCGAAATCATGACATGTTACAAAATCACAGCCAAAGAGAAAAAGTGTAGCGATATCGTGACATGTTGCAAAATCACGGTCGGACAGAAAAGGTGTCGTGATATCGCAACAAGAAGAGACATCACAGTCGAAGAAAAAAGGTGTCACAAAATCGCGACATGATGGAAGACCGCTACCGAAGAGAAAAAGTGTCGCGATATCGCGACATGATGGAAGACCGCAGCCAAAGAGAAAAGGTGTCACGAAATCGTGACAAGATGGAAGACCGCTGTCGAAGAGAAAAAGTGTCGCGATATCGCGACATGATGGAAGACCACAGCCGAAGAGAAAAAGTGTCACGATATCGTGACAAGATGGAAGATCGCTGTCGAAGAGAAAAAGTGTCACGATATCGCGACATGATGGAAGACCGTTGCCGAAGAGGAAAAGTGTCATGATATTGTGACATGATGGAAGACCACAGCTGAAGAGAAAAAGTGTCACGATATTGCGACAATATGGAAGACTATTGTCGAAGAGAAAAAGTGTCATGATATCGCGACATGATGGAAGACCGCAGCCGAAGAGAAAAAGTGTCGAATATCGCAACATGTTGCAAGATCGCGTCGAAAGAGAAAAAGTGTCATGATATCACGACATGTTGCAAGAACGTGTCGAAAGAGAAAAACTGTCACGATATCATGACAAGTTGCAAAAGTGCGGCCAAAGTGGAAAAGTGTCACGGTCGAGGAGAAAAAGTGTCGCGATATCGCGACATGTTGCAAAAACACGGTCGAAGAGAAAAAGTGTCGTGATATCATGACATGATGCAAGACCGCGTCGCAATATCACGACATGTTGCCAAAACGCAGCCGAAGGAGGAGAAGAAGGAAGAAAGGACACGAAAACTCGACCAGTTCCATGAGCAAACTAAACTGGTCCCCTGCCCACCACTCACATTGTGCAAACATTGACACTTATAGAATCGTTCCTTAGGCCAATGGGGAAGGAGTCTCTCCAAACATGAATGTTAGGTTCACCTACACCCTTGTTAGCAAGCCAGTCCGTAGCTTTGTTTCCTTCCCGATACTGATGCTTAATGACTAATTCTGGGTACTTGCCAATAAGAGCCTTGCAGTCTTGGAAGATCGAAGCAAGGGCCCAGGGAGGCACAGAAGTCCCATTGAGCCAGTTGATATAGTGTAGCGAGTCTCCTTCTATGATAAGTTTGTTGATGGTCAAACCCTCCAAGAGGATCAAGCTTTAAAGCAGAGCCCGAGCCTCAGCCATATTGTTAGATTGAATTCCCAGGTTCTGGGCAAAGGCCAAAATTATTTCTCCTCTGTGATTTTTGAGAATTCCTCCTTCGCCAACCACTCCTAGGTTGCCTTTGGCCGCACCATCGAAATTGAGCTTGTGCCACCCAGTAGGTGGTAAGACCCACTTGATGACAGACCTATCAACAGAAGTACGGGGCATGGCAGAGAAATTAGAAAGATTGAAAAGTTTTGTTAGGTCCGATTCAAGGCCGGGGAGGGGGGGTTTGGAAGACGAAACAAGAGAGGCATTCTCCGCAGCAAGGGCCAAGATTTTGGCAACAATAATCTTCTTATCAGTGGCTTGGTTTTTGAAAATTTTGGCATTTCTCTCAAGCCATATCTGCCATAGAAAAATGTGGAGGCAAGCTTGCCACATGAATTTAAGTTGATTGCTCTTGAAAGGCCGGGGCCATTGTTGAAAAAGGAGGGAAATGGAATGAGGGATGGCTGTGGAGATGTCAAAGGTGTTAAGAACCTGGTTGAGATCTGCTAGAGAGAAGGGACATTCCAAAAAAACATGCGAAGTTGACTCATAGGCGTTTTTGCACAGGATGCACCAATTGGGAATGAGTAACCCTCTGGTTATCAAGTTGTCAGTGGTGAGGATTCTATTTTGGATGGCCAACTAGCAAAAGAATTTGACCTTGGGAATGATCTTGGGAACCCAGACCTGATTAGATAAGTCCCGACCATCATTGGGAGTTTCTTGACTGTAGTAAGCTGATTTAATAGTGAAATTCCCTTAATCTTCAAGGTTCCAGACCATGGAATCATCTTTGTGTGAGCTGGGGATGATGCAAGTCCTCAGCAAGTTTTGTAACCGCCTGAGCACCTCGGTGATATGCCTAGGCCCATTGAGATCCAGGTGTTTCCATTCAGGTCTTGTGATACCTGGGTTAATGAAATGGCACACCTTATCACCAAATGTGGCTTTGGTAACCGTCTTAAGCACTGCAAGATGCGGATCTTGGCTGAGAGGTTTATCACGGATCCACGGGTCGTCCCAAAAATGAATGTTCGTTCCAGTTCCAAGACACCACCTTAAGCCTTCCATGATGATCTTCCTTGTTTTGGTGACGCTATTCTAGAAATGAGATCCGCTAGGAAGGTTGTGCTCTCCAAGAAAGGAAAATGGAAGATAAAACCTAATTACCCTAATTTTATCTTCCATTTTCCTAATTATTTTTTTTCCAATTACCGCTCTATCTTGTGGGTTGTCCCATGACAGAGGTGTCTGACACTTTTGCCCATACAATGCATCAAAATGTGCCATCCCTAAAGAGGAATGATATCCATTATTGTAGGCAAACTCTACCAATGGTAGATAGTCTTCCCACCAATACTTGTGGTCCATGCAATACATTTAGAGCATATCTTCTAGAACTTGGTTCACCTGCTCCGTCTGACCATCTATTTCAAGGTGGTATGCTAAACTCATATGCAACCTTGTGCCTATTGCCTGATGTAGGGCTCTCCAAAATTTTAAAGTAAACTTGGAATCCCTATCTGATATAATTACCTCCAGGAATCCATGCAATCTAAACACTTCTTTAACAAACCTATTAGCCACCACTTGAGTTTCATCCTTGGTACTCCTAGGTATGAAGTGTGTGACCTTGGTCAAGCTATCGACCACCACAAATATTACATCATGCTGGTACCTGGTCTTAGGTAAGCCTACAATAAAATCCATTGATATGACCTACCATTTCTGAGTAGGTATACTATGGGGATATAAATATCCTACGGGATGCTTGCATTCTACCTTGACCTTTTGGTATTCAAGGCATCGGGCCATAAAATCTGTAATATCCTTCTTCATTCCTACCCAAAAAAAGGTCCTTTTTAGGTTTTCTCTCATTTTTACCCCTCTGGGGTGAGCCATATAAGGAGATATGTGGGCATCCTGCATCAATATCTTCCTTAAATATCTTGATATTGGTATGATGAATCTTCCTTTATAACATACAAGGTCATCTATCACCCCAAATTCCTTATTTCCCTCAGGGTCTTCTCTTAACTTGGCTAGAATTTCCTGACAATATCTGTCTTGAAATTGCTCTTGTCTTACTTGATACATGAGTTTTATGTGGCTTCTAGTTATGGATGCTAGGTGTCCCCTACTCGGGGCATCTGCAACCTTATTTTATTTTTATTTAATGTACTCAATTTCAAAATTGTACTTAGCAAGGAACTCGACACACCTTCTCTACCTTGCATTGAGCATTGATTGAGTAAATATGTACTTCAGACTCTGATGGTTTGATCTTAACTCGAGGGATCTTCCTACTAGATAATGGTGTCATGCCTTTAGAGCGTGCACTACAGTGGCTAGCTCTAAATCATGAGTGGCATAATTAACCTCATGATTTTTAAGCTTCCTTGAAGTATAAGCCACTACTGACTCTTGTTGCATGAGCACTCCCCCTAGTCCTTCCAATGATGCATTCGTGCATATTGTAAAATCTCCTTGAGGATCCAAAATATTTAGTATCGATGTAGTAGTAAGTTTTTTTTTCAACATGGTATACGTGGCTTCACACTTCTCCATCCATTTGAATTCCTTTTCTTTCTTTTGGAGATTAGTTATTGTCGAGGCTTTATTTGAAAATTCCTTTATGTGGTGCTGGTAATAGCTTGTTAGCCCCATGAAGCTTCTTACCTTAGTAACATTGGTAGGGGTCGACCAGTTTATCATGACCTCTATTTTCTCTGGATCCAATGTGATCCCTTTTTTTGATATAATGTGCCCTAAATAATGCACCTTAGAAACATAGAAATCGCTCTTGGCTAGATTCCCATAGAGTTGATTCTCTCTTAGTAGTTCCAACATGACCCTGAGATTCTTATCGTGCTCTTCCCTGCTCTGTGAGCATATGAGGATGTCATCAAGAAATACAAGGAAAAATTTGTCCAGGTGCCTTCTAAACACATTGTTCATTAAATTCATGAAGGCAATGGGTGCATTGGTTAGTCCAAAGGGTAGGACGATGAACTCGTAATGCCCATACCTTGTCTTAAATGTTGTTTTATTAGTTTCTTCCTCATGAATTCTCATTCGGTGATACCCTGACCTTACGTCTATCTTAGTAAACATCATGGAATCTCTTAGTTGGTCAAATAAATCTTTGATCTTGGGCACAGAGTATCAGTTTTTTATTGTAGCTTTATTCAACATCCTATAGCCAATACACAATCTTATAGATTCATCCTTCTTTTTCACAAATAGAACGGGTGCACCCCATGGCAACACACTTGGTTTTATTAGTCCTTTTTCCAATAATCCTTGTATTTGTATCTTTAACTCATGCATATCAATAGTTGACATCCTATATGGTGATCGGTGGATGGGTTTCGCTCTAGGTATAAGATCAATAGTAAAATCAAATTCTCGTATAGGAGGGATTCTTGGTAGATCCTTTGGTAATACATCCTAGAATTCCTGTAGAATCAGGTGAGCCTCAATCACCTCTTCCTTTCGATCACTTTCAACTTTGTTCATCTTTACAACATAAACAATACCTCCTTTTTGAGGGCTTTCTTCAACTACATAGCTGAAAATATTTGGGGTTTAAATATCCCCTGCTTGCTATATATTTGCAACCTCTATTTCCTTCAAAATATTCTATCCATATATCTCGAAAATTGATTACAGCTTGATGGGTCTGTAGGCAATACATTCCTAGGACCACATCAAAGGCATGAAGTGGGGCCACATACAAGCAACCTTCCGTGGCCCCACTTTCTAAAGTAATTTCCATCATTGGGAAACAATGGTTTACGGAGTAGGTCTGTCAAGACCCATACTCAACCATCCATCCATGAGCCAAATACCTTGGTATTTCCAGCATATCTTTGGTTAATTTACAAGAAATGAAACTATTAGTGGCTCCACTATCTACTAATATATCTACTTGCTTATCAAATACCCTACCTTTGATGATTAACGGGATGGCTTGTCCCTCAAGTTTTTGATTCCCAACTATAGCATAGATCTTATGCATTGGTTCATTTCCTTATTTGTTGGATTTGCTTATCCCTAGTTGATACGGGCATTGATTAGCATAGTGAGTCCCTTTGTAATGGTAACATCCATCCTTGGGCCCTTATTTCCTTTCCATTTTATGCTCCTCATTCTTAATTGTTGGTACTAGAGTTGATAGTTTCTATGGAGGAGGTTTAGCATTATTGGGTTTGTTGTCTTTCTCAAAAAAACTCTTCTTAAATTTCTTTTGGCTTCCATTGAATTTCTTTTCTGGATTTTGGGGGTTCTTAGCCTTTCATTCTTGTTCTGCCTCCCATTTTATAACCCTATTTCTATTCCTCTTCTGTAGTTCCTGACGTTCTTGCTCGGTCAGGTTTTCATACTTATAGCAAAAATGTGACTCTGCTTTATTTGCTAAATCATATGCCTTTTGCAAGGATCTATGCTCCTACATCTCTACGTCATGCTTTATCCTAGATTGCAATCCATGAGTAAACTTATGAATCTATATCTTCTCATTATAGGCAGGTACAAATTTCAACAGCTTTACCAACTTTCAGTAGTATACCTCCAACTAAGTTACTCCCTTGTCTTAGGCTAGCAAACTCTTGAAACTTCAATGCATAGAAGTGTTCTATGAGGAACCTCTTTTTGAATATGACTATGAATTCCTTCCATGGAATTTATATTGGTTCAATTTTGGTTTCTTCGTAGTGAGTCTCCCAACAATCCAGGGTAGCTCCCTCAAGGTAAATAGTAGCCCAAACCATTCGAGTACCTGAAGAATATCCCTTTATCGTGAAGAAGACTTCCAACTCTCTTAAACAAGCTTCAACTACATCTCTCTCCCCTTCTCCATCAAAATTAGAGATACATACATTCTTTAGATCTCTTTGACAATAATTAGAGCTTGAACATTAGCTAGGAATATTATTCATCATGAAATATATAGTACAACTTAGGCTAATAATAGCCTAGATAGGAATAAGAAAAATATATAGCCACTAACATAACCAAATTTATTACGAAAGCTAACCACTAACCAAATATATAACCATAAGATATCATAAGATATTCTACATCTAACAATGAAAGTTGTTAGACTTATAATGGTAATAATGTAGTAACTATATTTTATCCTAACATCCCCCCCTTATTACATTATTTTGAAATACAAATAGTGTTGTGAAACAACTCAAATTTGATATGTACAAGTTCCTATTGATGTGGAAGGTGCAACCAAAGTATTGTCATTGTTGTCAACACAGTCAGGTTGATCAGTTGATGCAATGGACAAGAGTTCATTGATGAGCAAGGTGCAGCCAAAGTATAATGGACAGGAGTTCATTGATGAGGAAGGTGCAGCCAAAGTGCAATGGACAGGAGTTCATTGATGAGCAAGGTGCTGCCAAAGTATTGTCATTGTTGTCAACATAGATAGAGGATCGGTTGATGCAATGGACAAGAGTTCAGAGGTCATACAGAGCATGTACAATGATTTTCCAAGAAGACCGAAGTGGCCCATATGCAAAAGCTCAAAGAAAAAGACAAGTAAGAAAAGTGTCGCGATATCGCGACATGTTGAGCAAGCATGAGAAATTGTCATGATATCGTGACATGTTTGAGCCAGAAATAAAAACTGTCACGATATTGTGACATGTTTGACAAAGAAAGAAAAACTGTCGCGATATCGCGACATGTTGAAGAGAGAAATGAAAAGAAACTGTTGCGATATCGTGACATGTTAAGACGAAAGAAAAGAAACTATCATGATTTCGTGACATGTTAGAAGTGAGAGAAAGCGCAAGAGAAACTATCATGATTTCATGACATATCGGAGGAGAGAGAAAATGCTGGAAAAATTGTCGCGATTTCGTGACATGTTGAAAGCAAGAAGAGAGCAAACCGTCCACGATTTCGTGACATGTTGAAAGAAGAAGCCAAGTAGAAAAACTGTCACGATTTCATGACATGTTGGCAGAGAAAAAGCCAAGTGGAAAAACTATCATGATTTCGTGACATGTTTGAAGAAGAAGCGCATGCAAAGAAAACTGTCATGATTTCGTGACATGTTTGGAGAGAAGGCGCAGGCAAAGAAAACTATCACGATTTCGTGACATGTTTGGAGAGAAGGTGCAAGCAAAGAAAATGTGTCACGATTTCATGACATGTTTGAGGAGAAGAAGCTTGCAAAGAAGAGTGTCACGATTTCATGACAATCTACAAGAAGGACGAAAATGTGTCGCGATTTCGCGACATGTTTGAGAGAAAGAGCTTGCAAGGAAAAGTGTCACGATTTCGTGACAATTTGCAAGAAGGATGGTACGGACGAAAAAGTGTCGCAATTTCATGACAGGTTCGAGAGAAAGAGCTCGCAAGGAAAAGTGTCGTGATTTCATGACAATTTGCAAGAGGAAGCGCTAAGGAGAAAAAGTGTCGCGATATCGTGACATGTCGGGTTTTCACGATCCGATGACAAGAGAAAGCGCTAAGGAGAAAAAGTGTCATGATTTCGTGACATATTGCAGGAGAGAGAAGGCAAGATAAAAAGTGTCACGATTTTATGACATATTGCAAGAGGAAGAGCTCGAGAGAAAAAGTGTCGCGATATCGCGACATGTCGCGTTTTCACGACCTGAAGAGAAGAGAAGAGCTAAGGAGAAAAGATGTGATTTCGTGACATGTCGCATTTTCGTGACAATAGCAGAGAGGAAGACTTCGAAGGATGAAGTGTCATGATTTCGTGATAGAAGCAAAATGAAAGAGCATGGAAGCAGAAGCGTCGTGATTTCGTGACAAAGTCAAGGAGGAAGAGCTCAAAGGCGAAAGCGTCACGATTTCGTGACATGTTCCATTTTTGTAGGTGAAATGCAGAGAAAAGAGCAAGGCAGCAAAAGTGTCACAATTTCGTGACATGTCATGTTTTTGCTAGTGCATGCAGAGAAGAGTGTACAGCAGCGAAAAGTGTCGTGATTTCGTGACATGTCATGGTTTCGCTAGTGCATGCAGAGAAGAGTGTACGAAAGCGAAAAGTGTCATGATTTTGTGACATGTCATGTTTTCGCTAGTGCATGCAAAGAAGAGTGTACGACAACGAAAAGTGTCACGATTTTGTGACATGTCATGTTTTCGCTAGTGCAAGCAGAGAAGAGTGTACGAAAGAGAAAGTGTCACGATTTCGTGACATGTCATGTTTTCGCTAGTGCAAGTAGAGAAGAGTGCAAGGAAGCGAAAGGTGTCACGATTTCGTGACATGTTCTGTTTTTGCTGGTGCAAGCTGAGAAAAGGACAAGGAGGCAGAAAGTGTCATGATATCGTGACATGTCTTGTTTTCATGGTCAAACGACAAGAAAAAGTCAAAGGGGTAGAAGTGTCACGATTTCGTGACAGGTCGCCTTGGCGCAAGCTAAGAAGAGAACTTAGCCGAAACAAAGAAATGTAATTGTGAACTATAGACAGTACGATAGTAACAGAGGTAGTTATAGGAAGAACTCATGCAGCCAAAATAAGAAGAGTTAACTAGAGATAGAACTGCTGTTGCAAAGAAAATCATGCAAGAAAAATAAAGAAGAGTTAACTGGAGTCAAAACTACAGTTACAGGAGTGGCAGTAAATACAGAACGACTGTTACAGGGCTGTGACGCTGTGAAACTGTCAGAGCGGTGGCCATACCGAGAATCCCAATTAAAGAGACAAATCCATTAATAGGTTGCGTATAAGAATAGTGTGTCAGAAAGGAGTTACTCACAGGAGTGGCTATTAATAGGCTGCATGCAGGATTATGGCAGTTACAGAAGACTTAGGGTTTCAAGATGAAAATATTGTTATAAAAGGGCAGTTGCGTGCAGAAGAAAAGGTTGCTCAAAATTGAAAAGAGTGTCGCCATAAAGAGTTAAAGTGTCACTGCTAAAAGAGTAAATGTGCTGCAGAAAGAAGAGTCGCTAATGAGCAGATAAGGATGTCAGAGCCAAAATAAGCAGATAAGGCTGTCAGAGCCAAAATAAGTAGATAAGGCTATTAGAGCGCAGAGAAGACTGTCAGAGCACAGTAAGCAGAGTGGTAAGAGTGATCCATTAGGTTGAGCTCTATGTGGGTAGATATATATTAGAAAAAGCCAAAGAAAGATATGAGCTGGTTAAGTGGAGATAGAGCAAAGTTGAGGGAGAGCAGCTAAGAAAGAGCAACTGTGAGAGTGTAGCAGCAAGTGCATAGAAGGAATATGTGTTTCCTAAATTGAAAGAGAGGTTGGATGAGCAATAGACCAGTAAGGGTCTTGTAGAAGTGAAGGCATATTTATGTCAATCTAAGATTCAAAATAGAAGTCCAAGTTGGTGCTTGGAATCAGGGGTTGGTGCTCCTTCCAGTTGGTGCTGGTAAATCAAGGGTTGGTGCTCCTTCCAGTTGGTGTTGGTAAATCAGGGGTTGGTGCTCCTTTCTGTTGGTGCAGATAAATTAGGGGTTGGTGCTCCTTCCAGTTGGTGCTGGTAAATTAGGGGTTGGTGCTCCTTTTTGTTGGTGCAGATAAATTAGGGGTTGGTGCTCCTTCCAGTGGGTGCTGGTAAATTGTTTGTAAAGTTGGTGCTTTGCAAAGGCTGGATTTGGATGGGTGTCCAAGCAGTCTATTTTTGAGGAGTAGCCAAAACTGGTGAACCTCGTTACATCTTGTGTTATGGAATGCTCTCTTGTTATATTTGCTTTATCTATTTTAAGTTCTCCTTGCTTCATATTTAAGAGTTGTAGATTTAAGTTTTTAAATAGCTACACTGATTCACCCCCCCTCTTAGTGCCATTGTAAGACTAACAATTGGTATCAGAGCCAAGTTCCCAGTTTTGGCTAAATCAATCAGGGTTGATCTTGGATTAGTACACAATGGGTAAGAAGAATAGATCCTCCTCCAAAAAGGCATCCCAGTCAGTTTCAGTTCCTGTAGAAGAGAAAATTGAACTAGAAAAGGTAGAAGGAGTGAACTCTGAAGTATGTGATGAAATCTATGAGGCTGAAGTAGATCTTGAAGGTGAGTTGATAGCTGCACTTGAAGAGTTGAATATAGAAAAGAAAAAGAACAAAAGACTGTCCAAGAAGTTGGAAGAATATGGGAATGAGATTGAAGATCTTTTCTTACAATTTCAAAAGGCCAAGAAAACAGAAGAAGCCTTGAAGACACAACTGGATGATAAGGTCGATGCATATAGCAAACGTGAAGAAGAATCTAACAAAGCTGTTAGTAATCTGAAGCTGCAAGTAGAAGAGTCCAAAAGGGTTGAAGAAATCCTCAGGTCTCAGATCAATGAGAAAGAGACTGTTTGCTACAAACAAGAAGAAGAGATTGTTTTATTGAAGAAACAACTAGAAAAATCCAATACAAATCTCAAATTTGAGAATAGCACAGAGTTGCTAGAAAAAATGATAAGCCAACAAAGAAGTTCCACGGATAAGCGTGGTCTTGGATATGAAGCTGAACAACCTTCATCCTCCAAATATGCAGAGAAGAAGAAGTTCACAGTTAAAGGATCGAAGCAAGAAAAGGTGGAAGCAGAACAACCTTCATCTTCCAAATGTGCAGAAAAGAAGAAGCTCACTGTTGAAAAATCAAAGCAAGAAAAGTTTGAAGCTGAATCTTCAAAAGGAAGAAAATATCAAAGAAGATCTACAGCAAAGCAACCACAACAAAAGAGGTTCTCTCACTCTCACTCTTTTAATAATAATGCTTTTAACGACTATTGTTTTAGATGCAATCAGTACGGTCACAAGGCAATTTTTTGTGGACAGAATAATAGATCAAAGAGTTATGCTGATAAAAATGCATCTGTTTTTCTGAGTAAACACCCTGTGCAATGTTTTAATTGTAATGGCCATGGGCACATTGCAAGGTTTTGTCCAAGCACTTCTGTATCTAATCTAAGGCAAGACCGTAGATTTCATCAGACACAAAGAATGCAATACAGACAGAGAATAAATCATGTGCACAACAGAAAGGAAAATAATCATCCATCAAGGATGCACAAGAGACAACCCCGCAAGAGAAATGGTCAAGTTCTCAAAAAGGTGCAAAATAGGGATATAGTTGAAAAACTCAAACCCAAGTTCAAGAAAGACTGGAGAAAGAAAGAAGAGAGGAAATCGTGTCTCCTTGGACTGAAGGAGATTACTCCTCTATTGCACTAAGCAGACTCTAGGTAGCACATCCTCAGGGGGAGCAATGTTAAAGTTTTATTTTAATGCTCCTATGTATTTGTTTGGTTATCTGAGGATGAAAGGAAAGCAGTCGGGTTATTGTTGTATAGTTGTCAAAGTGTGTTTTTTGTTCATACTGTTGTTTGTGGTAGTGCCATGAAGGGTGGTGATTAAATTGAGAGTTGTCACCATTGGTAGTATTGCTATATGTCATTGTTGTTCTGTTGATGGTTCTTACTGCCACTATTCAAAGCTATGGATTATAACAGTTTAGATAGTTTGAGGTATTTTTTTTTGATATTTAATTAATCAACAGTTTCGTTTTAACTGTTGATAAAATGCCAATCCGAGGTTAAGAAGTATGAGGTTGAGTAAGGTGCACCATGGTTGGCCATAAAGTGTTTGACAAAATGTCTTCTCCTGATTTGCACAAGTTAAAAGTAAGGTGTGATCTACAGTAACTATAGAAAACTTAGATCAGGTTGTAAATATAAAAAGGAATTTGGTTGTGCTGCAGTACAGTGTTTGATGCTTGCACAGAGTTGGCAGTAAAATTGCAGTGTTGGACAAAAGTTGGTACAAGTGTGAGTCACTTGTCAATTTTGTTGACAGATGTGAAATCAGCATGTTGAATGGGAAGATTGAAGAAGAGGTTTATAATGAGCAGCCAGATGATTTCCAGCCTAGTGATGAATGGTTGAGTTGCTTTCATAGAGGTTGTTTTGATCAAGTTAATGCTTTACTTGATACATGATTTGGGCTTACTCCATTGAGATTGATTTGAGCAAGTTATTCTTTGCATTGGTGATTTATGTTGGTGGCTGTTTTGTTCAAATACCTTTGGAAGGAAAAGGATGTCTACTAGTTTCCTTTTCATGTAGTGATTGGTTGAATGCTTCAAGGTTAATCTTGAGTTGAATGATGTTGGTTAAACCTTGTCTATAAGCATTGTTGTTAAAGCCCTAATTGGTTGAGAAAAGATATTGGTTGTGGAAAGAACATGAGTATCATTGTTATATGAGTTATTGCATGGTTGGCAATTGTTGGGTTGTGTTTCATGTTCTTGAGAAAAGCATACTACATCTATCTTATTATTTTGAGATTGAGATTGGGAGTTAAGTATAGAACATATTGAGTCTCTAACAATTCTCTTTATGCTTCTATGAGGTTGATGAATCACATTGGGTCTCTAACAATTCTCTTTGTGGGTTCATGCTAAGCAAGTTTTTCTTGATGAACTTGTGAGCTGAATTGAGGTAGTCTGCTGGATTCTCATAGAGAAAGACAAACAACTGTCAATAGGTTCAAGCTTGTTGAGAATATCCAAGATGCATGGTGGAGATGTATGTAGATGCTACTGGCATTGCAGAACAAAAATTTGGCTATATAAGATTATTGTATGCCTTCACTAACAATGGACAAGTTTGAGTTTGCAAAGAACAGAGGGTAGTTGCATAGAAGATAGTGGTCCAGTCATGTTCTTACACATGTTATATTGGTGAAGTTGATGGTGATGGTGTCATTCACTGGTTATTGCTGCTATTCACATTATTGATATTGTTGATGCCTATTATGCTTATCATGATGTTGTCAATTAGTGAAATGAAGTGGTCTTGGACTTAGGGGGAGCATTTATGCATTTGTTTATCATATTGCTCATGTTTATGAGGTTTTTGCTAACTATAACAATTTTGTGCCTGAGAATGTTGTGCATGGACTCAGGGGGAGTTTTGCAGCTGCCCTTTGGTATTATTGTCAAAGGGGGAGAAGAGTTACAGGTAATTGCACACAATTACGTGTGTTGCCAACAATTCCAAAGGGGGAGATTGATGTGCAAGGTGCAACCAAAGTATTGTCATTGTTGTCAACACAGTCAGGTTGATCAGTTGATGCAATGGACAGGAGTTCATTGATGAGCAAGGTGCAGCCAAAGTGCAATGGATAGGAGTTCATTGATGAGCAAGGTGCAGCCAAAGTATTGTCATTGTTGTCAACATAGACAGAGGATCGGTTGATGCAATGGACAGGAGTGCAGAGGTCATACAGAGCATGTACAATGAATTTCCAAGAAGAACATAGTGGCCCATATGCAAAAGCTCAAAGAAAAAGACAAGTAAGAAAAGTGTCGCGATATCGCGACATGTTGAGCAAGCATGAGAAACTCGCGATATCAGACATGGAGAAAAAAAACAAAAAAACAACGAAGAAAGAAAGAAAACTGTCACAATATCGTGACATGTTGAGAAGCTAGAAAAGAAACTATCGCGATATCGTGACATGTTAAGAAGAAAGAAAAGAAACTATCACGATTTCATGACATGTTAGAAGTGAGAGAAAGCGCAAGAGAAACTATCACGATTTCATGACATATTGAAGGAGAGAGAAAATGTTGGCAAAACTGTCATGATTTCACGACATGTTGAAAGCAAAGAAGCAAGTAGAAAAACTATCACGATTTCATGACATGTTGAAAGAAAGAAGCCAAGTAGGAAAAACGTCACGATTTCATGACATGTTGGCAGAGAAAAAGCCAAGTGGAAAAACTATCACGATTTCATGACATGTTTGAAGAAGAAGCGCATGTAGGGAAAACTGTCACGATTTCGTGACATGTTTGGAGAGAAGGCGCAAGCAAAGAAAACTGTCACGATTTCATGACATGTTTGGAGAGAAGGTGCAAGCAAAGAAAATGTGTCATGATTTCGCGACATGTTCGGGGAGAAGGAGCTCGCAAAGAAAAGTGTCATGATTTCACGAAAATCTGCAAGAGAGGCAGTACGGACGAAAATGTATCACGATTTCATGACATGTTTGAGAGAAAGAGCTTGCAAGGAAAAGTGTCACGATTTTGCGACAATTTGCAAGAAGGATGGTACGGACGAAAAAGTGTCACGATTTCACGACAGGTTCGAGAGAAAGAGCTCACAAGGAAAAGTGTCACGATTTCATGACAATTTGCAAGAGGAAGCGCTAAGGAGAAAAAGTGTCGCGATATCGTGACATGTCGGGTTTTCGCGATCCGATGAGAAGAGAAAGCGCTAAGGAGAAAAAGTGTCATGATTTCGTGACATATTGTAGGAGAGAGAAGGCAAGATAAAAAGTGTCATGATTTCGTGACATATTGCAAGAGGAAGAGCTCGAGAGAAAAAGTGTCACGATATCGCGACATGTCATGTTTTCATGACCTAAAGAGAAGAGAAGAGCTAAGGAGAAAAGATGTCACGATTTCGCGACATGTCGCATTTTCATGACAACAGCAGAGAGGAAGACTTCGAAGGATGAAGTGTCACGATTTCATGACAGAAGCAAAATGAAAGAGCATGGAAGCAGAAGCATCACGATTTCATGACAAAGTCAAGGAGGAAGAGCTCAAAGGCGAAAGCGTCATAATTTCATGACATGTCCCGTTTTCACGTTGGTGACAGGCGAGAGAAGAGTACAAGGCAGCGAAAGGTGTCATGATTTTGTGACATGTTCATGTTTTCGCTAGTGCATGCAAAGAAGAGTGTACGACAGCGAAAAGTGTCATGATTTCATGACATGTTCCATGTTTTCGTTGGTGCATGCAGAGAAGAGTGTACGAAAGTGAAAAGTGTCACGATTTCGTGACATGTCATGTTTTTGCTGGTGCATGCAGAGAAGAGTGTACGGCAGCGAAAAGTGTCATGATTTCATGACATGTCATGGTTTTCACTAGTGCAAGCAGAGAAGAATGTACGGAAAGCAGAAAGATGTCACGATTTCATGACATGTCCATGGTTTCGCTAGTGCAAGCGAGAGAAGAGTGCAAGGAAGCGAAAAGTGTCACGATTTCATGACATGTCCTATTTTCGCAGGTGCAAGTCGATAAGAGGACAAGGAGGTAGAAAGTGTCATGATATCATGACATGTCTTATTTTGCATGGTCAAAAGACAAAGAAGAATTCAAATGGGTAGAAGTGTCATGATTTTGCGATATGGTCTATTTGCCTTGGCAGCAAGCTAAGAAGAGTGAACTCAGGTGAAAAGTGTCACGATATCAAGAAATTTGTGGAATCGTGGGAAGCTATAGATAGTACGATAGTAACAGAGGCAGTTACAGAAAGAACTCATGCAGCTAGAATAAGAAGAGTTAACTAGAGTCAAAACTATTGGTTGCAAAGAAAATCATGTAGGAAAAATAAAGAAGAGTTAATTGGAGTCATAACTATAGTTACAGGAGTGGCATTAATGATAGAACGGTTGTTACAGGGTCGTGACGCTGTGAAACTATCAGAGCGGTGGCCATATCGAGAATCCCAATTAAAGAGACAAATCCATTAATAGGTTGCATGTAAGAATATTGTGTAAGAAAGGAGTTACTCATAGGAGTGGCTATTAATAGGCTGCATGCAGGATTATGGCAGTTACAGAAGACTTAGGGTTTCAAGATGAAAATATTGTTATAAAAGGGCAGTTGCATGCAGAAGAAAAGGTTGCTCAGAATTGAAAAGAGTGTCACCATAAAGAGTTAAAGTGTCATTGCTAAAAGAGTAAATGTGTTGCAGAAAGAAGAGCCGCTAATGAGTAGATAAGGCTGTTAGAGCCGAAATGAGCAGATAAGGCTATCAGAGCCGAAATAAGAAAATAAGGCTATCAGAGCACAGAGAAGACTGTCAAAGCGCAGTAAGTAGAGTGGTAAGAGTGATCCGTTAGGTTGAGCTCTGTGTGGGTAGATATATATTAGAAAAATCCAAAGAAAGTATGATCTGGTTAAGTGGAGATAGAGCAAAGCTGAGGGAGAGCAGTTGAGAAAGAGCGACTAAGAGAGTGCAGCAGCAAGTGCACAGAAGGAATATGTGTTTCTTGAATTGAAAGAGAGGTTGGATGAGCAATAGACCAGTAAGGGTCTTGTAGAAGTGAAGGCATATTTATGTCAATCTAAGATTCAAAATAGAAATCCAAGTTGGTGCTTGGAATCAGGGGTTGGTGCTCCTTTCTAGTTGGTGTAGATAAATCGGGGTTGGTGCTCCTTCCATTGGTGCTGGTAAATTAGGGGTTGGTGCTCCTTTCTGTTGGTGCAGATAAATTAGGGGTTGGTTCTCCTTCTAGTTGGTGTCGATAAATCAGGGGTTGGTGCTCCTTTTTGTTGGTGCAGATAAATTAGGGGTTGGTGCTCCTTCTAGTGGGTGTTGGTAAACTATTTGTAAAGTTGGTGCTTTGCAAAGGCTGGATTTGGATGGGTGTCCAAGCAGTCTATTTTTGAGGAGTAGCCAAAACTGGTGAACCTCGTTACATCTTGTGTTATGTGGAATGCTCTCTTGTTATATTTGCTTTATCTATTTTAAGTTCTCCTTGCTTCAGATTTAAGAGTTGTAGATTTAAGTTTTTAAATAGCTACACTGATTCACCCCCCCCCTCTCAGTGCCATTGTAAGACTAACAACAAGTGCCTTAGTGAATATATCTGCAACCTGTTCGTTGGTGGGAATTTACTAGAGATGTATATTGTGTTTTGAAACTTCATCACGAATGAAATGACAATGAGTGTCAGTGTGTTTGGTGTAATCATGATGTACTAGATTCTTGACTAGGTTCAAAACACCTTGGTTGTCACAAAATAAGTGGATTGGAAGTTTCTTGGGAAGGCCCATACTTGCCAAAATGTGACTCAACCATAATGCCTCACACACCGCTCCTCGTGCTACGTGTTATTCTACCTTTGTAGAATATAAAGCAACCACATATTGCTTCTTGTTGTGCCAAGAGACAAGACCAGATCCAAGATGAAAATGTAGCATAATATTGATTTTTGATCATCTATAGATCCAGCATAGCCAAAGTTCATGTATCCTTGCAAGAAGAACTTATCATTCCTCCTATACTCTAGGCCATGCTCAATAGTAGCACAGACATAGTGAAGAACTTGTTTTACTACTTTCCAATGGCTAACCTTAGGTTCTTGCATGAATATCGAAAGATAATTCACAATAAAAGTGATAATTGACCTAGTTTTTGTCATATATATGAGGCTCCCAATCAATTGATGATAGAGTACCATCTACCAATGGAGAGTCATCATATTACGATAATTGTAGCCCAGTTTCCATAGGAGTTGCTTTAGGATTGCAATCAATAATGCAATATTTCTTGATCAATATCTTGGAATATTTCATCTGTGTCACTCTAAGGTGATTCTTTTTCTATTCCACTTCTAAAACAAGATAATAGTGGATGTCATGTCAAGTGACTCTTTCAAGGCATCCTTCACTACATCAATCATCTTATCTGATCTGCCAGTGATAATCAAATCATCTACATAGAGTACAAGTATCACTATATTAGAACCAATTTTCTTAAAATAGATATTTGCATCCAAAGGACTTCTCTTAAATCCATGCTGTAGTAGGTGATTTTCTATCTTTATATACCATGCTCGAGGGGCTTGTTTCAATCCATACAAGGATTTAAAAAAATTGTAAACCTTTTGCTCTTGGCCTTCCATAGCAAATACTTCTGGTTAAGTCATGTATACTTCCTCTTTCAAATCATCATTTAAGAAGGTGCTCTTAACATCCATATGATGAAGTTTCCATTTGTATTGTGCTGCCATAGCATAAAGAACATGAATGATAGTCATTATAGCAGTGGGTGAAAAAGTCTCATCATAGTTGATGCCTTATTTTTGTGCATATCCCTTTACAACAAGGTGGGTCTTATGCTTATCTATAGTTCCATCTACCTTGTTGTAGACACCTAAAACCCATTTGCATCCAATGGGCTTCTTTCCATGAGATATATCAACTAGCTTCCAAGTGATATTTTGATGAGAGATTTATGTTTAGCATCCATAGATCCCTTCCACTAAGGCTCACTAAGTGCTTCTTAGACTGTGGTAGGTTCTTGTTCATCATATGAAGACATATAAACCCTTTCATCATCCACTTTCATCTCTTCTCCACTACCTTCCTCTCTATAAGCTCTTCAAAGTGTTGGAAAAGCTCGTTAACCTCTAAAGTTGATGCTTTTGCCCTTTTCTACTGAGTCATGCTATGAGTACAAGGATGATCTAAAGTAAGATCGAGAGGTGTGGTCACCTTTGAGTCTCTCATTGTACTAGTATACCATTTTGGAATCTTTTTCTGTGGGGGAGGAGTCTCTTTCTTAGTCTCCTCTTCATCCAAGTATACTATATATGTGTTATCTGATGTGAAAGCTTCATCAAATACCACATCTCTACTGATGTGTATCTTCTTGGTTCTAGGATCTATCAACTGATAGCCTTTAGAATACTCAGTATACCCAAGAAAAATGCACTGCAAGGACTTCTCATCTAATTTTTTTCTTTTTTATTTCGGTATGTGCATGAATGCCTTACACCCAAAAATTCTAAGATGAGAAATGGAAGGCTTTATATGACTCCATGCTTATTGTGGATTCATTCTCTTAATATATTTTTTGGGTGCTCTATTCAGGAGGTATGTTGTTGTTGTGATAGCTTCCGCCCAATACCGTTGCTCAATATTTGCTCCTTTAAGCATACAACAAACCATTTCCATGATGGAACGATTCCTCCTCTCAGCAACTACATTTTTCTATGGAGTATAGGCTATAGTAATTTGCCTTCTAATCCCATGTAAACTAATAAATGAGAAAAATTCATTGGAAGTATATTCCCCCCTCGATCTAAGTGGAGGGTCTTTATGTAGCATCTTGATTCCTTCTCAACAAGTTTCTTGAACTTCTGAAAATACATAAATACCTCTAACTTAAATTGTAGGAATAAAACCCACATCTTTCATGAGTTATCATCAATGAACAACTAAAAATACCTTTCCCCCATAACTATGTGGCATAGGATGGCACAGATTTGTGTGTACTAACTCCAATGATTTTTTAGCTCATGAAGAGTTAGTTTTGAATGGTACTTGGTGTTGCTTCCCTACTAAGCAATCCAAGCAAATTGGTAATGTAGCTGAAAGGTTGGAAAGGCCTTTCACCATTTCATATTTACTTAACTCAAGTAAATATCCAGAACTTAGAAGCTAAAATATCTTATGCCATAGAGAAGTGGCCTCCTTTGTGTTTACCGTCATGGCAACATGAGGCATAGAAACAACATCTTGTGTGAACAAGCCATGCTTGTAGGAACCTGTTGCTATGTATTTACCCCTCTGTGATATAGAAACACTTCTTCCCATCCTCAACTCTAAAGTTAACAACCATATTTTTATCCAGGATTTGAGGAACTAACAACAATTTGTTTGCCAATATTGGAACATAAAGGATATTTTGAATGTGATATTTTCCATCTAGAAGGATGACAGAAACATTTCCTCCACCCTAGACTCTATAGGTCTTATCATCAGCTATAGTAATTGGTTTGCCTTCCTTTGCCTCAAATGTCTTAAACCACTGTTTGTCATTAGTCATGTGTTTGCTAGCACCTGAATCAATGTACCACATAGAATTCTTTTATGTAGAAGTTGTATGGATTATGAGCACCTTGTGTGCTCATTCAGAATCAGAATTTGAATCCTCAATAGCAACATGATCTTGTTTTTTATTTTTTCTATGGTTTATTCTTACCATTATTTTGACCTTGGTCATTTAGCTATTTATTTTTGAACCAATACCTATTGGTGTCATGGTTTTCCATATCACAGATGTTGTAATACTTCTTTTGTGACTATTAAGATTGCTTGCCTTTACCTTTGGAATATGATCCCCCTTTCTGAAAGTTACCATTTTTCCTTAACCCTTGTCCATTTGTGTAAAGTGTACTTGATGCGTTGTCATTAAGCACATCATTAAATCTCAAAGATCTTATCAATCCGGGGTGGTGTCCAAGGCTGTCTACGATAGAAGGCTAGGGCAGAGTACAATTCAGGCATTCAGATTTCAAACATTTATTGGGTGAGACAGATTTGGTTTAGCCTTTTGGTGTCACACTAAACCTAATCTATAGAATGGAAACTTATAAGAAATAAAAACTAATTCTAATTTCAGAAAATTAAAGTTAACTACAATTGCATGAATTGAAATTGCTGAATTGAAATCTAATCTACTTTTGTAGAATTGAAATAACAGAATTGAAATTGCTAAATTGAAATGTTGCTGAAATGAAATCCTAAATTACACTTGCAAAATTGAAACCTATTTTACTCTTGCAGAATGGAAGTGATGCTTGGAAATAAAACACCTGTCAATGCCCTGCCACAAAAGGTCGTCAAGCTTTTGCTATAGGAATTGACAACAAAATGAAATCTGTTGGAAATTGAAAGCTGCTGAAACATAAAAATAACAGAACATGGAAAGCAAAGGAAACAAGAAATAAATGTTTAATCTAATTTTTCAGCTGACACACACATAAATATTGTACACAAACATAATAGAAAACATCAATCACATAATACAAAATAAAAACAAGAAAATGAAATCTGGCAAGCAATCTATTAATTCTGCTGTAGCAAAATTACAGATTAAAACCTGCCATAAAATCCCTCCTTCTAGATCTGAAAGTGGGCCCATACTTCCTGATCTAGAAGGAGGTGAAAAGCACTCCTTAACTAATTAACACTCAGAACAGAAAATGATAAAATAACTGCACTTTTATTGATGACAAAACATGCTGAAAACTGTTACAAAAAATTGTTGTACAGATCCTAATTGTTGCTATTGAAAACTCTCCTCTATTCTAATTCCTAACTCGCTCAACCAAGGAGGGAGCTGTGTTATTTATATAAATATTTACAACATATCCCATGCTCAAATCAGCCTATGTGCTACTTTACAGTGATTTGCCAATAATTTTGGATCTGAAATAAATGCAAATCTGGACAGTTTGTGTTGCAGTAGTAGTCATTGGCCCTTAGAAAGCATCTTCAGTGGTGGGAGTACGTGGGAGGAGTCTAGAAATATCTCACACATATTTCTCCACTTCAGAATATGCCATTTCTATCTTGCAAACAACTTCCTATTATGCTGCAGTTATTTCTGGGTTTATCCTAGAAGAGGATCAAAATTGATCTTTTCCATGAATGGTGGCTTTGGACGGCAAGGACGACAAAGTCAGATGGGAGATATTTTCCTTTAACCTTTTCAACCTTCTTTCCCTTTTTCCATCATCAAAAATCAGTCAACAAGTCAAAAAGCACTTTCTGTTCTCATTCCGAAGATAAGTGGCTCATTCCGAAGAGACTGTATTTCTCATTTCGAAGATGTCCGCTCATTCCGAAGAGACTGTATTTCTCATTCCGAAGATGTCTGCTCATTTCGAAGATCTTCGAAATGAACAACTATGTGCTCTTCAAGTGATTTTAGCTGCATTTCTTAGGTGGATTAGCCCTCAGGATCAGATTGCAATAGCCTTCATTCCTCTCCATGTGTGAATTCCATGCCTTGCCATTCATTGGTAGCTTGTTAGAATTTACATGGTAAATTACTGCATTTTTCCAACTCTACTGCACAGTTGTAAAATATTGGCATTTCTTGCAAATTCAAACAAATTAGAACATGGAAAAATTATTCAAATATCAACATGAAGGAGTACATCAAGTTGCTACTGAATTTATACACTTCATTCACCAAGTAACCATGCTGAAATAGTGCAACAATTGTTGCACAATTGTCCCTCCTCTATTATACCCTATTGTTGCCTATTTAGACCATGTGGGAATGCTTCTAAATAGGTCAGATGTCTTCTGTAGTCCTTCTGAACTCATTCCATCCATATCCTCATGCTTTGCTTGACAACTTCAAGGTGTTCCTATAAAGTGACAACTTGCTGATTTTTATATGGCTATTTTTTTTAGATTTTCAGATTTATGACAGTCCTAAAATTTTAGCTTCAATGTGGATTTGAAACAAGTTGAAGGGCAGGAAAACATTCAAAAACCATTGAGAAGTTAATGGATATCAGCATACCACATTTGGTTAATTGAAATGCATGTTTTTACTTGCTACTTAATCAAGCAAAATCAGTCACAAAATGCTGAAAATAGTCAAAAACAGAGATATAGTATTCCTAACATAAAATCATGCAAACACTTAACAAATAGTATATTTTAGTCAACTATTTGGCAATTAACTTATCATATGGTAGTCAAACATTGTGCAATAATGAGGTATTTTTGGGCCTCATCATCCCCCCCAACTTGAACTGATGCATGCCCTCATGCATCTTAGTAGGCCATAGTAATATGCAGGTTTTATTCTTGTGAACAACATCCTTTGCTACCTGCTAACTGAGAAATTCCTCCTTGCTGCACTATATCAAGTATTTTGCAATTAAGCACATGTATGACTCTTTTTCTATCTTTCTACAAGTTTTAGTGCTGCAAGGTACCTCTTAAAGGCTTGATATCATGTGATTCATCTTGCAATAGTCTTATTGTGGAACCGTATTTGGCAGATGCACTACTACTGATGGAATTTTTTGTTCTTAACAACATTTCAGCCTGAATGCTTATTTCTATTGTTTGCACCTTTTGAACAAAATTGATAAAATTTTTTGGATTTGAAATGCTTGAGGGATGTACTTACTTGTGGTAGAGCCTTATGAACCTCAATATTTGATGTACCCTACTCTTTTTGCTATTCTGTAGCATTTTCAACAATTTTGGTATAGTTTCTGCTCATTTCAAAGATATGCTTGTTCATTTCGAAGATATGACTGTTCATTTCGAAGATGCATCAAAAAATGCAGAAATGACCTCCTATGCAAAATTTAGCTACAGATTCTATTGTGGGCCCATCTCTAGAGTGTATAAGCCTTCCATAACATCAAAAATCCCTTCTTCATCCTTTTGTTTAGATGTTATTCTTTGTTTTGTATGTTGTTATTTTATTCTAGTAGTACTAAAATAGAACCTTCAGGTGCATTTTGTTGATTATCCTCCTTCAATTTATCAGACAATTGTGAGATATAAACTTGTAGTTCTCCTTCTGAAACT
Source organism: Wollemia nobilis (assembly GCA_028583015.1). Lineage (NCBI taxonomy): Eukaryota > Viridiplantae > Streptophyta > Pinopsida > Araucariales > Araucariaceae > Wollemia > Wollemia nobilis. Next base: position 18,276,624 of record JAQPPZ010016895.1, read on the forward strand.
TGCCCTACAAATTGAAATAGAATTGTTGCCATGTCTGTCCCAAAATCAGGTTTTTGCATAGTTTTGGAATTTCCATGCAATTAAGGGCATAAGGGGTGTTTCTTGACATCTTGAACATGTTCCATTTTCAACTTGCCAATATTGTATGAATAGTTTATGCCAAATACCGATTATCATACACTAAATGCTAAATGTTTACTATGAATTAAATGCAAGAAACACATACCTTACTGTCCTGAAAATTGGTCATGCACCTTACAAGTTGCTTTTGATGATTGTTAGCAGGCTATCTGAAAACATAAACATAACACATGTGCAATGTGAGATTTGTACAATGGTGGAACAATGATGGGTAGATCAACAAGGCAATGCATGCCAAAAAATTGGTTTTCATGCAAGCCAACTCAGTAGCGCCTCCAAGAAGGTTTTCACTACTGAATTATTCATTTTTTATTTTATTTTTCATCATTTTTTTCATCTCCTTTTTTTCATTTTTTTCATCAGAAGAGGCTGCCATTTCTGGTTTTCAACCAACTTCTGTCCCTTTTTTTTTTTCAAGTGCTTCAATGAGAGAGAACATCTCTCACTCTTATTTGGATAAGACCAATCCTTATTCTGCAAAAACATGTCAATTGTTGTATGAAAACACCATCTCTTTCTGTTGAAACCTGCAACATTGATGCAACCTTCCTTTCTAGATGAGCAAGTAAGAATCTTCTTACATCATAATTGCCTCCTTATTGCTGGAAATGAAGTATTGGCTCCATTGTTCCTCTTCCTTGCTGAAATTGATGCTTGTCCTCATGTATCCCCATTTTGTGGGACATGCCTTTGCTGCAATTTTTTCTCTCTCTCTCTCTCTCTTTTTTTTTCAATTTTTCTTGTCTTGCTTGTACCCAAGAAGGAAGTTCACAAACAAGACTATTCTTCTTTTTGCTTTTCTTGTATTTTTTTCTTTTTGTCAAACTTTTTATCATCACTCTGAATCTGATATTGAAGAGAAATTCTCTTCCATTATGTGTACATCCAATGGAATCTCCTTCAATAACTCCTCCTTAGTTAATGGTGCATGGTATACCCGAAGGCAATGTCCATTCACCACTAACATCCTCCATGAATTACCAATGGGAGAAAGAAGCACTGCTCCATATCTGAAAACTTCTTCAATCAAGTGTTGTCCATGCCTCCTAGTCTGCAAAATCTTGTCAATCTGTACTTGAAACAATTAAATACCAATTCCCAAAATATGTTAAGTGCTTACATCAAGATAAAATCTTGATATACCCTTGTAATTCCATGTAAAGGGATTGAAATATTGTTTCAAAATAGCAACAATTTTGCTTTTTGTTTATAAGTCAGCCAACTAATAATGTTCAAGAATTTTCTTGGCTGCACTTCAATTTGTTTCATTCCTAGGAGGACAAAATTTACCCCTTTGTAATTTCTTACTAAGGAGTTCAATGGAAGTAAATTTTCTATGTGCAATTTTTCTAGTTTTTCTCCTTTATCCAAGGCTAATTTTTGTGTGTTTGGACTAAAGGTTTTCTGTGTATCTCCATTGATTTTTGTCTCTTCAAGCTCAGGTAAGTTCTTGTTTGAGCACAGTTGGATGTTGCTGCAGTCAATAACATTTCCTGTAGGTTTTTTTTTTACTAGATTCAGCTACATAGACAGGGGTTGCCTATCCTGTATTATTCAAATTGATCACAGGTTGGGCTAAAAAAGAAATATTTTTGGTTTGCACAATAAGACAAGAAGTGTACAACTTTAGCAGATCAACTACTTGTCAGGTAGGATCACCTCTAATGAGATCAACTATTGTCGATGTAGGCTAAGAATTGCTAGGTTGCGGTTTAGCATGGTAAAATCCTAACAATATTTAAGTAATAATGGAAAACTCTAGGATCACCATTAAGTTGTAAACTCCTATTTTGATTGTGCAAAAAGTTTTGTGATTTTTTTTTTAATAGATTCAGCTTACATAGACAGGGGTTACCTGTCCTGTATTATTCATATTGGCCACAAGTTGGGCTGAAGGTGGTGGTTGATTTACTTGCCTTGTTTGTTGTTGTTGGGATCTCTCTTTGAGAAGAATTCAGACTAGGCAACAAATTTTGCATCTCTGAGTTGTGGAAGTAAATGGCATTCATCAATGATATGTCCTTGTGAACAAATGCTACAAGTAGCTGATATGGCTATTTTGTTCAAGGGATAGTCTTGTATATCTACCATGATATCTTTCCCAACACCTAGTACAAATTTGTTTATACTACCCTGATGATATGGATATAAAAAGGGCAGTACTAGCAGATGACTCTTCTAAATATTTTAAGAGATCTTATGTTTCTTGATAATGAGGATGATGAATTCTTTCAATTTTTATCAAGAATTTCAAACATAAGCAATTTAACCCCTAAGTGTGAAGATCACCTCCCTGTGGTTGCTTGTTTTCTAAATGGACTGAAATGCAATTTATCAATAATTATTACTTATACCAATCATTACATTCAGATTTTACTCTGAACTTCATAACTTAGCATAATAATAATTATTTGACTACTTTTACCCTCTAACAACACCATGATCCCCGAAAACGATGCCAAAATGATGCATTGTCATTAAGCACATCATTAAATCTCAAAGATCTTATCAATCCGGGGTGGTGTCCAAGGTTGTCTACGATAGAAGGCTAGGGCAGAGTACAATTCAGGCATTCAGATTTCAAACATTTATTGGGTGAGACAGATTTGGTTTAGCCTTTTGGTGTCACACTAAACCTAATCTGTAGAATGGAAACTTATAAGAAATAAAAACTAATTCTAATTTCAGAAAATTAAAGTTAACTACAATTGCATGAATTGAAATTGCTGAATTGAAATCTAATCTACTTTTGCAGAATTGAAATTGCTAAATTGAAATGTTGCTGAAATGAAATCCTAAATTACACTTGCAAAATTGAAACCTATTTTACTCTTGTAGAATGGAAGTGATGCTTGGAAATAAAACACCTGTCAATGCCCTGCCACAAAAGGTCGTCAAGCTTCTGCTATAGGAATTGACAACAAAATGAAATCTGCTAGAAATTGAAAGTTGTTGAAACATAAAAATAACAGAACATGGAAAGCAAAGGAAACAAGAAATAAATGTTTAATCTAATTTGTTAGCTGACACACACATAAATATTGTACACAAACATAATAGAAAACATCAATCACATAATACAAAATAAAAACAAGAAAATGAAATCTGGCAAGCAATCTATTAATTATCGTCATCAGCAAAATTACAGATTAAAACCTGCCATAAAATCCCTCCTTCTAGATCTGAAAGTGGGCCCATACTTCCTGATCTAGAAGGAGGTGAAAAGCACTCCTTAACTAATTAACACTCAGAACAGAAAATGATAAAATAACTGCACTTTTATTGATGACAAAACATGCTGAAAACTGTTACAAAAAATTGTTGTACAGATCCTAATTGTTGCTATTGAAAACTCTCCTCTATTCTAATTCCTAACTGGCTCAACCAAGGAGGGAGCTATGTTATTTATATAAATATTTACAACATATCCCATGCTCAAATCAGCCTATGTGCTACTTTACAGTGATTTGCCAATAATTTTGGATCTGAAATAAATGCAAATCTGGACAGTTTGTGTTGCAGTAGTAGTCATTGGCCCTTAGAAAGCATCTTCAGTGGTGGGAGTACATGGGAGGAGTCTAGAAATATCTCACACATATTTCTCCACTTCAGAATATGCCATTTCTATCTTGCAAACAACTTCCTATTATGCTGTAGTTATTTCTCGGTTTATCCTAGAAGAGGATCAAAATTGATCTTTTCCATGAATGGTGGCTTTGGACGGCAAGGACGACAAAGTCAGATGGGAGATATTTTCCTTTAACCTTTTCAACCTTCTTTCCCTTTTTCCATCATCAAAAATTAGTCAACAAGTCAAAAAGCACTTTCTGTTCTCATTCCGAAGATAAGTGGCTCATTTCGAAGAGACTGTATTTCTCATTCCGAAGATGTCCGCTCATTCCGAAGAGACTGTATTTCTCATTTCGAAGATGTCTGTTCATTTCGAAGATCTTTAGAATGAACAACTGTGTGCTCTTCAAGTGATTTTAGCTGCATTTCTCAGGTGGATTAGCCCTCAGGATCAGATTGCAATAGCCTTCATTCCTCTCCATGTGTGAATTCCATGCCTTGCCATTCATTGGTAGCTTGCTAGAATTTACATGGTAAATTACTGCATTTTCCAACTCTGTTGCACAGTTGTAAAATATTGGCATTTCTTGCAAATTCAAACAAATTAGAACATGGAAAAATTATTCAAATATCAACATGAAGGAGTACATCAAGTTGCTACTGAATTTATACACTTCATTCACCAAGTAACAATGCTGAAATAGTGCAACAATGTTGCACAATTGTCCCTGCTCTGTTATACCCTGTTGCTGCCTATTTAGACCATGTGGGAATGCTTCTAAATAGGTCAGATGTCTTCTGTAGTCCTTCTGAACTCATTCCATCCATATCCTCATGCTTTGCTTGACAACTTCAAGGTGTTCCTATAAAGTGACAACTTGCTGATTTTTATATGGCTATTTTTTTCAGATTTTCAGATTTATAAGTCCTAAAATTTTGGCTTCAATGTGGATTTGAAACAAGTTGAAGGGCAGGAAAACATTCAAAAACCATTGAGAAGTTAATGGATATCAGCATACCACATTTGGTTAATTGAAATGCATGTTTTTACTTGCTACTTAATCAAGCAAAATCAGTCACAAAATGCTGAAAATAGTCAAAAACAGAGATATAGTATTCCTAACATAAAATCATGCAAACACTTAACAAATAGTATATTTTAGTCAACTATTTGGCAATTAACTTATCATATGGTAGTCAAACATTGTGCAATAATGAGGCATTTTTGGGCCTCATCAACACTATTTGACACTTCATATCTTTGAAGTTGATTTGCCTCCTATGTTTGAAGTAAATTTACCAACTCCACAAAAGTAACTTGTCTCATGGACACTTGAAGGGATGTGATTAACATTTTGTAGGAATCTGGTAAATCCCTCAAAATGACCTAAGTCAAGAGATTATCCTCTACCTTTTCTCCCAAAGCATTCAACTTTGACTTCAATTTTTCCACTCTACAAAGGAATAATTCTACCATTTCACCTAACTTCATACTGAGAGTATGGAATTGTGATTGAAGGTTAAGAATCATGGATTGATTCTTCCCTTCATATATGGTAGTTAATGCTTCCCAAGCATATTTACCATATTCCTTATCACAAATATGAGGTTGAATTTCATATGTGGTAGCAAGTAAGATGAGCATGAGAGCCCTTTTTGACTTTTTATCATATGTTGTTTTATCTGCACCTACTATAGTGGGTCCTTTTATAGTGTCTATCATTATATCCCATAAATATTCAACCTATAGAATGGCTCTCATTTTGGTTTTCCATGGAGCATAATTAGAACCTTTAAGCAACTGTGTCTCTAAAATATAATTGTTTATAGAGGCCTTTATGAAGGTTTCTTATATCACCAAAATGGTCCCCCTTTTGATATACTACAAAGAGTACATGAAAGGGAATTCACTCAAAAATATATTTAATGACACCTACCTAAAAACCCTTTTAAAGAAGGATGATCAGTTTGAGGAATTTAAGCCAAACAAGAAGAGTGAATTAGGGTAAAGCATGGAGTGAATATCAAAATAAAATTGGTTCTATCTTATTTCTCCCTAACTATTTATAGAGAACAATCTCAGATATCGTTGTTGCAGCTATATTAGGCATTAGATACAGTAGCCCCAAGGCACGACAGTATTACCTGTAAGTGTGGGCTAGAGGTACCATATATACTGAATGCTATTGTGCAATAAATTGTATAAAATGGTTTAAAATTTGGGGTCTTAAGTGCTTTTGATTTTTAACTTAAGAAGTAAGTGCAAAAAAACATAATATTAAGTGCAACATACATTCAAAAGTGCCCACAAATTTTTAACACAAAGGTGTTGGATTCGATCAAAAATGCACCTATTTTACAATGCCAATTTTTAAAAGGTGTCGAATGCTATCGAGAATGCACCTTATTACAATAATTTTTACAAAAAAAAATTGATTTTTGAGTTTGCAAAAAATTGATATTCACAATTTCCCCCCTTGTGTTACAATTTTGCAAAAAAAAACACAATTTTTTTTCGTCCCCCCCTTTTTTTTTGCAAAATAAACAAGGTTTAGAAATTTTAGATCCCCCTAATTTGCAAAAAAATGTGCAATTTTTGTGTTACATCCCTCAATTTGAGAAAAAAAATGCACTATTTTCCTTTGGTTTTTGCAAAAATGAAGGTCTTCTTTTTCTTTGTTTGCAATCAAATTTCAATCAATTGAATTTAAAAAATAATTTAATATAATCTAAAAAACAATTATTCAATTTAAAAAATAATTGAATTTAAGCTAAAAACTATCAAATTATTAGTCAAATAATTAAAAAAAAAGATTGCACAAAAAATGTTTTTGACCTTAGCATTGTATTTGGTGTAGCAAAATGGTGGATTTTTGTGTGCATCGGGATGGATCCCATGACGTCCCATGGAGCGCTTTAGCACCTGCCTCCCAACCATCCTAGCTAGAGCCTTTGTTGTGATGGGAAGGGAGTGTTGTAGTATTTACTTCCTTCTTTGTCGTGTGGTGAAAATATAAAAAAATATGGGACTTTAGTCCCACATGTAGCAGGAGGCTACACATTCGACACTTTAAAACATAAATTGCTCACCTACGTTATTGATTGCCTGTAGGTAATCGAAATGCTTGAAACTTGTTTTTTCCACCCACCACAATGAATCAGGTGATGCCACGTGTACGTGCAGGAGACCAATCACAATACACCACATCAAAAATTGCCAACTGGATCACCACATCAGCTACCATGTTAGCCTCAGAGTGTGTTCCCATCATGTCATCCACCTCATCACCATGCCATGTCAGCCTCAAAGTATGTTAGGATTCATACAAGTTTTAGGTGGTCAAGTAGGTCAAAGAATTCAACACCTATCAATGTTGTCAGAGTGATCCGTACTCTGATCAGAGTGTAGAGCAGTATTGGTGTCCAGATCTGAATAGGTATGTGCCATCCAAGTCAAGAATTTCCATGTTGGAAATTTTTGTGATTGGTCAGAGTTCCTTCCATTCAAATCACCAATCATGCCATGATCCAAGATATCTGTATCGGTAATTCCAAGTAGATCAGATATTTTCTGCAATTTCGTGCAAGATTCTATCCAACAGATTGCTCAAAATTCTATGCCAAGAAATGTCATGCGAGATTTCTCTGTTAGGTTGCTTGGAAGTGTACCGCTTAGGATCCACCTCAAGATCCATTCTGAGTAGTAGATGTGTAGTGGAGGTGTATGGGTCCTATCTCAAGATTTGTGCCCTACCTCATAAACCGTGCCTAAGAGTTCGCTCAGGTAAGCCTAGAGGTAAGAAGGCTCTGATACTAATGAAAATAATTAGAGCTTGAACATTAACTAGGAATATTATTCATCATGAAATATATAGTATAGCTTAGGCTAATAATAGCCTAGATACGAATAAGAAAAATATCTAGCCACTAAAATAACCAAATTGATTATGAAAGTTAACCATTAACCAAATATCTAACCATAAGATATCATAAGATATTCTACATCTAATAATGAAAGTCGTTAGACTTACAATGATAATAATGTAATAACTATATTTTACCCTAACACTATTATCATCTCCTTATCTACGAGGGTTCTTGCTTGTTTTTGTTCCACTGTTAGCTCGTCAACTTGGTTGACTTTCAAATCTCTAGCATTCTAGTTTTGATTTGCCATGGTTTCTAGTACTTGTCTTAACTGGTCTTGCAACTTGGCAACTGTAGTAGTAAGTTCCTCTATTACTGCATTGGGAACTCCTAGATCCTCATTTTGGATCTCTTCTTCAACATTGCTTTGTTGAGTCTATCTAGGTGGAGACTTTCTCGTTTTAGCCTTGGGTGGCATCTTGATCTAGTTTCCACCAAAAAAAGAGTTAGGTTACAATTATCCCTCAACTGAATCACTAACTTGAACACAATACAGAGTCATTTTGCTAATTAGTAGAGGTCTAACTAGGATGAGGTTCCTAGGTGAGGATATATCATCAATACCAAATCCCACACTAAGTTATTTTTAATATTCATCCTTCCTTGGAATCAATTCCATTAGAACATAATAGTAGAGACTCTAGGTGGTAGGGTACCTAGGAATAGATATTTGGGGATATATTATTATATTGTATAAGGGTTGGCATGGGCCACACATAACCCAAGGTTGATTGTATTATAATATTATATTATATTATATTATATTATATTATATTATAATATAATATTATATTAGTAGTAGGCTCCCTAAAGTAGAAAAAGAATAAGAATATATAAAGGAGAGATTTTTGTTATTGTAATCATCATTGAAGAATAATCTTATGTAATCGTCGTTGCCCGCAAAGTGGCTTATGGGACTTTTTCCTCCTTAAGTGGCCTCTCATATTGGGAGAACTTGTAGAGTGATTCCTTCCTTAAGGAGGATTATTGGTGTTTCCCTACCTTAAGGGTATTATCTATCTCTCTCTCATTTGTGGATTGTTATTGTGGATAATGTATTGTGGATGAATGATTTGATATTTATGCATATTGGTGAATTATTTATGTTAATGATAATAAATTTATGCAACAAGTGGTATCAGAGCAACGATTTTGGCAAAGTGGGGATTTTTTTGTGAAATTGCAAAATTAGGGTAGATTTTTTTGGAAAATCATCTCATCTTTCATAAGCCATATCTTTGGCAAGTTTATCCGATTCAGGTGATTCTTGGATCAGATTGTGCATAATTTGAATATATTTAAAATGAGTGGTCATATGAATGAATTCAAGCAGTATTTAGGAAGATACAACCTGATGAAGTTAGTCATTCAAAACAAGGATAGTGATGAAAATCATAGATTTTTTTTTGGAAAAATATCACATCTTTCAAAAGCCATATCTCTACGAACGTTTATTCGATTCAGGTTATTCTTGGATGAGTTTGTGTAGAATTTGAAGAGATTTAAAATAAGTGTTCATAGACATGAATCCAAGTAGTATTAAGAGATATACAACCTTATGAAGTCAGCCATATGGAACAAGGGTAGTGACGAATTTTCAAGTCATGAATTTAAGATGAAATTTGTTTAGTTCGGGTAAGCAAATCAGTTGCACTTTATTTTGTTTGGAAGAAAAATTGCAGATCTAAATAATTTTAACTTCAACTCAGTGGAAATATGTATATTTTCTTAAAACCCTAGTTTGCATTAGGGCATGATATATATTGTCAAAAAACCCTAGTTTGCATTAGGGTATCAACTATGAAACTACAAACATTTTTTGGAGCATATGATATTGATGCTAGGGATTGGTGGAAAAATTTTAAATCCTTGTATCATCAACATCCTCTTTGGAAAAGTATACTTCCTCAATTTCTTGGAGAAGTTGCTCTCTCTTGGTTTTATAGTCTTAGTGGCACCCATAATGAGCTGTCTTGGGAAGAAGTGGAGCATGCATTCTTAAGTAATTGGAAACCCTATAAAAATATAGCTACTTTATGGGAATACAAAAAGGAAATACAAATATATTTTACAAAATTTCTTGATGAAAGGGATAAAAAGATAGATAGCTTGACGGATGTCATCACAAACCTTAAAAAGAAACTACAGGGATTTCAAAATAAGTGGAATGAAATGAAAGAAGAATGGGAAGTTTTCAATAAATAGAATGAAGACTATGAAAAAGAAATAAAATTACTCAAGGAGAAAGAGGAAAAGTTTAGGGAAGATAATGAGAGGAATATAGAAGGCACATTGTTGGATTTACAAAAGCAAGAGCAGAATAAAAAAGGTTTAAATTTAGCTAAAATTTCTATTTTGCAGGTTCATGGAAGCATTCAAAAGGAACAAGTTATTATTTCCATTGACCTTGGTAGAAGATATAATTTTATTAATATTGCTTTGGCTAAGAAGTTGCAAGTTCAAGCAACAAAAATTAAGGACATACAGCTAGAGGGTGAGCATGTTCAGATTTTTGAATATTTGAAGATCACCATGGATAAATATGTTTTACATTCATATTTCTATGCTATTGAGATGGATGATAAGGATATTGTTCTTGGTTATCCTTGGTTAGATTCTTTGGGTACTATTAACATTAATGTGCAAAAAAAGTTTATGAAGTTATGGTATAGGAAAAAGAAGATAACATTACAGGATATTTCTCAGCTTAAGGAGCAAGGATCCAAGTAAAATCAAGAAGTGGTTATAGAGAAACAAACTAAAGAACCTAAAATAGAATACAAGAAGGCAATAGCAACAACGGAGTCTATGGAAGAAGTAGCAGCAACAAAGTCCATGGAAATAACAATAAGAGAGTCCAAGGAAGCTTCGATAGAATAGCACAAGGACACACCAAACAAAGAGAACATGAAAGAACAATGTGTAGAAGAATTTAAAAAAATGGAGCCAAATGTTGAGAAGTCAAAGAAGGTAGAATAACAAGTTAATATTGCACCATATCGCCATACACACCACCATGAGCATCAACAATATTAGAAGTATGGTTCAAGGCAACAATATTATGGTTCTACATGGAATCATAAGGACACCAACTATGGTAGTGTTTGGCATAGAAAGCATAGGAATCTTGGTTTTCAGAGTGGATCATTAGCATCAAGGAAAAAGTGGACCCATAATTCAAGTTACCAAAATACAACAGCAAAAGCGTGGATCCAAAAAAGCAGATTTGGATACTCAAGTAACAAAATGGCATACCAGCATCAATGCATTTCACTTGGATGGATGGATGATCGAGATTGGTACCAGTTGCTAACTTTGCTTATAAAATCATATTATCATGTTTCTTCATATATTTCGAGGACGAAACATTTGTAAGAAGGGTGGCATGGTAGGGTACCTAGGAATAGATATTTGGGGATATATTATTATATTGTATAAGGGTTGTCATGGGCCACACATAACCCAAGTTTGATTGTATTATAATATAATATTATATTATATTATAATATAATATTATATTATATTATAATATAATATTATATTATTAGTAGGCTCCCCAAAGTAGAATAAGAATAAGTATATATAAAGAAGAGATTTGTTATTGTAATCATCATTGAAGAATAATCTTATGTAATCGTCGTTGTCCACGAAGTGGCTTATGGGACTTTGTCCTCCTTAAGTGGCCTCTCATATTGGGAGAACTTGTGGAGTTATTCCTTTCTTAAGGAGGATTATTGGTGTTTCCCTACCTTAAGGGTATTATCTATTTTTCTCTCATTTGTGGATTGTTATTGTAGATAATATATTGTGGATGAATGATTTGATATTTTTGCATATTGGTGAATGATTTATGTTAATAATAATAAAGTTATGCAACACTAGGTTACTTTGACCTTTAGCTTATTCCAATTGAGCCTCTTTGGAGATCCTTGAATCTCTTCTATAGTACATAAGAAGCTCTATACCCTCAAACCTAGAGATTTGATACCAAATATAACACCCCAAAATAACATGAAACAAGAAAACATACAAATAAAAGAGAAAATTTTTATCTATATATATATTTTTTACTAAGGATAAGGATTCATAAATCCTTACCCAACCTTAGACCGACTTACTATTTGATATCCCCTAAGTTTCTCAATAACTATACCACACAATATTTCCTTCATGCAAGTCCGTCTGCGTAAGCCTATCTTATGTTGAGCATATAATTTCATTCCTCTCATCAGTCTTGATGATCTAGACTTACCACCTTCAATCATTAGAAGGTGTACACACATCTCCATATCCATAAAATCCATTATGTATGGTATGCTACATGTACTATGAGTTAAGCTATCGATCTTATCTACTGATAAGCTATCTTAACTTTGGTACAATATTTCAAACCTAGTCATCAATCTCCTTATAGGGTTCTCAAGCCCTTAGGGTATCCTCTAAGTTCACCTAGAACTTACTAATTATTCATTCTTTTAATCACACAAGAGAATTAAATATCTAGATACTAAATCTAACAACATGAATTGGCCAATAACAAGAATAATCAAAGCGTAAAGAAACAATCATCAAATAGACATACATTAAATATTTAAATGTAATAATATGAATAAATAAGTACTAAACATAGTAGTTGCAATATCCATTCAGATACATAAATAAGTATGGTACACCCCATACTTTTCATGATACTTTACATCCATTTTATTGGGGAAATCTCCCCACAATCTAATCTAATGCATAAAAGACAAGATGTAAGGTAGATAGCAAACTTGTGAATTGGTCCATCTCATGATTATGTCCTTCCCTCTCTTCCATAGATCAAGTGAGCATATTAGGGTATCAGGACACTCATGGATCTGGATAGACATGCTTCTATATGCACTTACTTAATTCATTGCCAAATTGCAACTATACAAATAACCCAAGCAATTAAACTTACTAATGCATAATATTAATCATGGAAACTACCCTTTCCAACCCTCCCCCTTAGTCAACTTGAGGGATTCAGTCAACCATGCATCAGCTCATGCACTCTACTTGTAAATAAATGAACAAACCTTCTCAACAATTAAAGTCCCATACCCTTAATTGCTAAGAACTAGGTTCACACATCTCATTACTCAAGCAACTACCTTAATTCCCAATAAACATTTTTCTTCATTTCATAGCATAAGGTCCCATACCCTTAAACTACCAAATAACCTTTATTCATTTTATTTCATAACATAAGGTCCCATACCTTGAAATTACAAAATAACCATAATTCATTTTATTTCATAACATAAGGTCCCATACCCTTAAATTACAAAATAACCATCATTCATTTTATTTCATAACATAAGGTCCCATACCCTTATTTCAAAATAACCATCATTCATTTTATTTCATAACATAAGGTCTCATACCTTTAAATTACAAAATAACCATCATTCATTTTATTTCATAACATAAGGTCCCATACCCTTAATTTACAAAATAATCATCATTCATTTTATTTCATAACATAAGGTCCCATACCCTTAAATTACAAAATAACCATCATTCATTTTATTTCATAACATAAGGTCCCATACCCTTAAATTACAAAATAACCATCAAACATTTTATTTCACTAAGATTTACCATTTAAATTAATGAGCAATAAGTAGAACTTTCACACAATCATTATCATAAAATCTATTCTTTAAATAATGAATAGCGCCTAAAGCTTCTACACCTCATTACTTTTAAAACCTAATATTTAATTGATAAGCAACACTTAAAGCATCTTACACATCTATGAACAAAAAGACAACCAACCTTCAACGGATGGATGAACGCATTCCAACATGTGGGAGGAGACATAGGGTAGCCAAAGTTTGACAAAAGTGGTTTTTTCCTTGGCCCACCAGAGAAGGTGGTATGCACACACCTACGAAACTTCCTATCACCATGATAGATAGATCATTTTCAGTGTTGATGACATCCAAGGTGACTTCCCATATGGCTGTGACTTCAATAGGAGGGTTTACCCATAGTGTTACTTGACTGGATTTCTTCTAACACACCTACCCAACCGCCTACAGTAGTGGCAAGGTGTTGATGTTGTTGCATCTATCCTTCCTATAGAGGGATGAAGACCATACTACCAAATAAGGGTTACTCACAGTCTTCCAAGGGACATAGTCATACTACCATCGTAGTGGCTAAACACATAGCATACAGAGGATGTAGCCATACTACCTTTGTAGTGGTTAACATGCCTCAAAGGACGTAGCCATACTACCTTCGCAGTGGCTAACACACAACATACAAAGGACATAGCCATACTACCTTCATAGTAGCTAACACAACACCTCAAATGATGTAGTCATACTACCTTTGTAGTGGCTAACACAATGCCTCAAAGGACGTAGCCATACTACCTTCATAGTGGCTAACACACAGCATACAAAGAATGTAGTCATACTATCTTCATAGTGGCTAACACAACACCTCTACTGCCTTCGTAATGGCTAACACACAGCATACAAAGGATGTAGCTATACTACCTTTGTAGTGGCTAACACAATGCCTCAAAGGGCGTAGCCATACTACCTTTATAGTGGCTAACATACAACATACAAAGTACGTAAAAAGAAATAATAGCAACAACTCTAGACAAATCAACTTGGATCACTTGTGTCGCTCGCATGGGCATTCATTGCTTTTTGCTCTCCTTCGCTACTTTTCTCTCCTCTCACTACTTTGCTCTCCTTGTCATCTCCTTCTGCTTTACTAAAAATGCATCTTCCTTTTTTCCTTGGTCCTTGTTCCCGCCTACCCGCTATTACTTCTCAACCACCTTCAACAGGCAGTAAGGCGGGCATGCTTCCCCCTCTTCCCAAGGTGATTGCCATAAAGAGATTTCCCTTCACATTAGGGGAGATTCACGCAACTTTACCCAATCGGGTCTTCAAAAGGTAACCCGACCCATTCGATCGAGTGTTGTCTTATTGTATTTATGCCTTAGGTTGATCGTCAAGTGAGCGATGACTTCATAGACACACCATGGTAAATTCTATACCTTGGGGCTCCAAAAGAAATGCCTCACTTTTCTTTTCTTTTTTTATATTTCAAAGGAATTTTTCCACTAACAATCGTTGGCAAAATTGATTACTTCTTGCTTGCTAGTACTATTTGAATAAATCAACACTTTTTATATAAAAATAATATCTACGAGCATCTTTTAAAATGACCAAATGCTCAAATGAGATCTTTGCTTAAAATAATTATTCTTTTTTTTTTTTTTTTTTTGTGGAAAACATCCCAAAAGGGATGCCACTTTCGGGTAAGACCCAAGGAGGCAGGGGTATCCATTCCGCAAAAAACACCTAGGACTCGGACCTGGCCTACCACCTTTGACACACTCAAGGAGCAAACAAACACACAAACCCAATTAAAAATAAGCAAATAACAACAAAAATAATAAAATAAAATAAAAAACATGCTCCTTGAGTGTGTCAAAAACAAAAGCACAACCAAACACGCACAATAAGATAAAAGAAACCACAACACAAACCACATAGAAAAACACAAGAAATACATAACAAAACACAGACAAGACAAAAACAACAGAACACTACAAAGACATAACCCAAAAAAAAACAAGAAAAATAAACACAATCAAAACCTTAAAAATTAACAAATAAATTTTTTGAACTCAGGGGGAGGGAAAGTAGAGAGGGGAGGGCTCTGGTCCCTCCCCTGCTCCCCCTCCCATGGCTCCTGGTTCCTGCCCAGTCCCTGGCTCAACCCAGGTCATCCCTCCCGGGGAGTGGTTGTTTGCAGATGATCTCCTAGGGGGAGATCCTTCTCCACTATCTGCGCCCCTCCCAACCGGCTAGGGTTTCCTTGGTTGTTTTTTCGGACTGGTGCTTCCCAGGGATCCCTGTTTGGTTGGGGATCCCTTCCCTTTTTCCCTCAGGCTTCCCCCTGGGGTTTTTTATAGGTTATTCGCGTGGATTTGGTCCCCTACGTTTCTCGGTGCGGTGGAGGTGACGGTTTAGGGTTTGGACAACTTCCCCTTTTTTCTTGTGAATCCTCGGCAGGCTCTGTGCTTGGACGGGATTCTTGGTCCCTGCTGCTGGGATCCTCTTCTGTTTTCCCGGGGTGGGTTCCTTGTGGTGCAACTCTCTGGTCACTTCCTGATGGGTTGGATCCTCTCTGTGCTGGCTGTCGGCTTCCTGCAGGATGGCTCTCGCTGAACGAAATGTTTTCCCGGTGGGCGGCTGGTTTCTCCACAGGGCGAGATCCGCCAAATCCGTCGGTTTTCCCGCGAGGCGAGATCCTTTCTTTTCTACTGGTTTCCCGGATGGTGGGATTTCCCTGTTGCTTCCCGCTCGGTGGGACGGTTTGTGGTGGTTTTGACTGCTTCCCACGAGGCAGGATTTTATTGTAACAGTTTTTCTTTGCTTCCTGCTGGGTGGGATCTTCTCGATGGTGGTTTTTGGCTACTCCCCGCTGGGCGGGATCTCCAAAACTACTTTCTTTCTTATTTGTTTGTTTCCCGCTGAGAGGGATTGTTTCATGCTTACTGTTACCGCTAGGCGGGATTTCTGTTTTGGTGTTCAGTTTCAAGGGATTGATGCCCTAGGCCCATTGCTTATGTAATCAGGTTTTGGGATCCTTGTTAAAACCCGCTGTAAATACAAACACTACTTACCAAAAAAAAAAAAAAACCTTAAAAATTAAAAAATAATACAAAAATAAAAATAAAAAACAACCAACAACAGAAAATAAAAACAAAAAACAAAAAACATAGAAAACACTCACCCATAAAAACATGAAATAACACAAACAAAGAGAAACCCAAGAACAAGAACGAAAAAAAACACAAGAACAATAACAAAAAACATAAAAAAAAAAAACAAAACAACAAAAACACAAGAACAACAAAAAACAACACAAAGAACACAAAAACAAAACAAAATAAAAAAACCCACCCACCTTAAAAAACTAAACAAAAAAAAACAAAAAGGAAAAAGAAAATAAAAAAAGAACAAAACAAAGACCTATCTAGACCATAAGACTATTAAGGCAAGAATCAACAGAGGAAACAAAATAAAGAATAGAATGAGCTAGGGAACTAAAAAAAATTGAATGAACCAAAGAGAAGCAAAAAAAAAAAAACAAGAAGAAACTAGGTACCTTCAGAACTGGAGCCATCCAAAGAAATGATAGAAAGAAGAGCTTCCCTAATTTGAGAAGCCCACCATATAGGAGGGTGGCCATAACAAGTAAGATCACCTTTGTCCAAAGCCCAATTAGCTAAAGCATCAGCACTCTTGTTTTGATCTTTGACCACATGATTGTAATCAACTTTCAAAAATCCCATCTGGATTAACTGAATCTTCTCAATAATTCTTTTTATTCTCCAATCCACCTTATGATTCTTAGAAGGATTCTTCAAGAGATTAATCATAAGTTGAGAGTCGGACTCAACTAACACCTTTTCCCATCCAACCTTAGTAGCCTCCTGAAGACCTCTCGAGGATACCATACCCCTCAACAAGGTTATTGGAAAGAATACCCAAATTCTCAGCAAAAGTAAAAACCAGGGAGCCATCTAAAAGTCTACCAATTCCTCCCACACTGGATTTTCCAGGGTTCCCTCTAGAGGCTCCATCAGTATTGACTTTTCCAAAATCCTTAGGAGGAGGTTGCCAATTTCTATTCCTATCCAATTTACTAATACTCACATTCCCTTTAAGATGGTTGCCCTTAGAAGGTTTAATCTTCAATCTTTGCATCACTTGATCCCATATTTGGTGGGAGTTTTGGGGGTGATTAAGGAGATGATGGACTGATTCAACTAAGTTGGCTATGGTCTTTTGCCAAATATAGTGAATATCCTTCCTATCTTGATTAAAAATTTGGTTGTTCCTTTCATTCCAAATATTCCAAAGAAGGATGGTAGAACCCATCCAAACTAATTGCCTAATAAAATGATCAACACCCTCTTGATTAGGCCAATCCCTCCAAAGTTGTTCAAAAGTAAAAAAATTGGACCACTTGTAAGCCAAGTAAAGTGGCCATTCTCCTCCACAACTCAGAGGCTAAAGTACACTCAATAAAAATATGGTTGATATTTTCTACATTCTCTTCACACATTTCACATCTAAAAGGGCCATGAAAACCATGCTTCATAAGTTGCTCACCAGTAAGCACCCTACGATGCAATAAAAGCCAATTAAAGAACCTCACCTTAGGCCATAGATTTTGAGCCCACAATTGAGAAAATATGTCAGAAGAATGGTTGGGATTATTATGGCATAAGGTCAAATAACCTTGAGCAACTGAATACTCACCCTTAGTAGTGTTGTTCCATCCAAAACAATCTTTTTCATGGGACCAAGAGAGGGATCTCATATGAAGGATGCCTTGGATATCTTGTCTTTGCCTTTTTGGGATTTGAATAGGCCAGTCCTCAATAGGGATCCAATATCTACCAACCTTTGAATTACCAGTATGGTACCGACAGTAATTAGCCACCTTTATCCAATTAGCTCGGTGAAGCTCCTCCATCCAAGGCCTCCAGTCGGGAAATTGAGTTATCAAAGGCTTGTGACCATCCCAAGAATCTATCCAAAAATTTGCATATTGACCATTATGAATGATCCAAAATATTTTTTTCTTAATAAAATCCTCACCAGTCTTAAGAACTGCTAAAATGGGAGAACCTTTGGAAGGAAGTTGATAGCGAACAAGGTCTTCAGGACTTTTGTTCTCAACATATTTAGCACGAAGATTATTGGCCCAAAGAGCATTGGGGTTATGCAACATCCTCCAATATAATTTAGCAGCTAAAGCTTTGTTGTTATTAATTGAAGACCGTAAACCTAACCCCCTTCACTCTTAGGAAGACATAAAGTATCCCATTTCACCAAGGCCCATTTTCTTTTCTCCTTAGTACCACTCCAAAGGAAACGATGACTGATTTGATCCAATTCTCGAAGAACAACCTTTGGAATATTCAAAACGGAAGAAACATAAATAGGAATAGCTTGAAGGATTGATTTTACCAAGGTGATTCTACCCCCATAAGAAAGCCACTTGTTGGTCCACTTTCCAATTTTCTTCTTGACTTTGTCCAACAACCAATTCCAATATTTATTTTTCTGCCTTTGAATATTTATGGGAATACCTAAATAAGTGATTGGAAGAGAGGTCTTCTTATATTTTAGCTTATCCAAGACCATGGATTCCTGTCTAGTAGAGCAGTGAAAGAAAATAACTTTAGATTTGTGTTCATTGATCAACTGCCCAGTAGCCTTAGAAAAATAGCTAATAATTTGCTTAATATTAGAAGCTTCCTTAACTGTAGCTTTACCTAAAATAGTAGAGTCATCCAAAAATTGAAGATGAGAGATAGGTCTAGCTCCATGAGCAATGGTAACTCCCTCAAGGGTTTTGTTTTCCCTCTTTTTGGTTATAGTCCTACCCAAGAATTTAGCAAGAATGATGAATAAATAAGGGGATAGCGGGTCACCTTGCCTAATACCTCTGGAAGCTGGGAAATACTGAGAAGGCCTGCCATTGATAAGAACTAAGTAGGAAACTGAAGAGATACATCCCATAATCCAATCCATCCAATCCTTAGAGAAACCAAATTGCCTCAAAACTTTGATAAGGAAGTGCCAATCCACTCTGTCATAAGCTTTGGATAAGTCTAACCGAATGAACATGGAAGGAGAATTTTGCATATCCATGGAATGGATGGCTTCCTGAGCAAGAACTATCTCATCTACTATTTGACGTCCTTCCACATAACCCCCTTGCTCTGGGGAAATAATCTTATGCAAAAGAGGCTTCAACCTTTCCGCCATGATTTTAGTAATGATTTTGAGAAGAACATTACATAAAGCAATAGGTCTAAAAGCTGAGATATGATCAACCTCTTGAGATTTTGGAACAAGAGTAATATAAGTTTTATTGATAACCTTCAAAATTTCTTTGGCTTTCCTGGCTTCTTCCACCACCTCTAATAAATCAACATGAAGGATATCCCATAACTCTTGGTAGAACTCAATAGGAAAACCATCAAGACCTGGGGTTTTCCCTTTTTGCATTTTAAAAACTACTTGTTGAAGCTCATTGATAGTAACAGGAGCAGTCAAAATAGAGTTCTCCTCAAAAGTGATAAGAGAAGGGATTGCTTGAAGAACATTATATTGTGAAGCTGAATCAAGGGGAGTAGCAGCAAAAAGATTGGAAAAGTAATCAACAATAATAGAGTTCATGCCATCCCAAGTATAAACAACATCTCCAGAATCTGATTTTAAGGAAGAAATAAAGTTGTGAGATCTTCGAGCTAGAAGAGATTTGTGGAAAAAAATTGTGTTTCGATCTCCTTCTTTGAGCCATTGAATTCTAGATTTTTGCTTCCATAATATTTCTTCTCTTTTTTCCCATTCCTCTAACTGAGTTGTGAGCTTAATTTCATCTGCACTTCTCTTCTCTGTGAGGCCATCTAAATGGATTTTCTTATTCAAATTTTCAATATGAGCAATAACTTCATGTTTTTTTTATGAACATCCCCAAACTCTTTCCAGTTCCAAGTCTTGATTTTGGATTTAATGTATTGCAGTCTTTTGACAAAACAGAACATCTTAGTCCCATGCCTAGGTTTACCTTCCTTCCACCATTGTTGCACATGAGGTCTGAAGGAAATGTCTCTAAGCCACATTAATTGAAAATGAAAAGGAGAGAAACTCGCATTGGTTTTCCACATTTCCACCATGACTGGCCAATGATCCAAACCAACATTATTAAGAGTCTTCACTTTAGGAATGTGACCATGGATTAAGAAATTTTCGGAGAGCAAAAACCTATCCAATCTCTCCATTATACAAGCTAAGCCTTGCCTTCATTAGACTAAGTCATAAGGCCATTATCTGGTTGGATATCCACAAGATGGAGGTTTGCAATATATTCGCTCATGAGGTTAGTGCTTTTGTCCAAATTTCTATTTCCCCCCTTTTCTCATCTAGAGAGAGGATGGTATTGAAATCTCCTCCGATCAAGATCCAATATTTAGGAAAATGAGAGATAATATGAGTAATATCCTTCCACTGTCTTCTTTTTTCCTCCAAAGAAGTCGGAGCATAAACAGTAATGCAAAGCATAATCTGGTTGGAATGTCTACTTTGAATAGCTATAGCCAACAAACCCCAACTACCAACCATATGGTGAATAACTACCTCTTTTGGATCCCAAAGACAAGCAATGCCACCCGAAGTCCCTTGGGAACTGAGGGAAACCACTTTTCCAATCGGCCAAATTTTACTGGCAATTAAGTCCATATCCTTCATTGACATCTTAGTTTCTTGAAGGAAAACGAGATGTGGATGATTTACCTGAATCATTCTTCTAATTTCATTTTGTTTTGAAAGACTCCCTTTGAGTCCTCTAATATTCCAAGTGATGATCTTCATTAATACCAGGGCTAAAAAGGTTGGGAAGGGCATTAATCTTACCTTCCTCTACAAGCTTTTCACCTTCTTTTACCATATGATATTGATTGGTCTTGCGACCTACTTTTTTATTAGAATCCATCTTCAAATTTTTTTTCCCTGTTTCTTGACTTATTCCAATTGAATCTGAGATGGCTTCTAACCTTGAAGAATGCTCGTACACAGCCAAAATTTTACTAGATGGTTCAATAGAGTCTATATTGGGACCTGCATTATTTGAAGTTTTGACATTTGAAATATTGTTTTTCTTGTGTAAATTTTCTCCTTTTTTTCTGTTGAAAACCTTTGATTTATATTAAATAATATCTTCTCGCTTTTAAATAAATCAAACATTTACTTAAATAATATTTTTTTTTTTGTTTTTCAAATAAATCAAACATTTATTTAAACAAATATCTTTTTGTTTTTCAAATAAATCAAACATTTATTTAAACAAATCTCTTTTTGTTTTTCAAATAAATCAAACATTTATTTAAACAAATCTCTTTTTGTTTTTCAAATAAATCAAACATTTATTTAAACAAATATCTTTTTGTTTTTCAAATAAATCAAACATTTATTTAAACAATTCTCTTTTTTCTTTTTAAATAAATCAAACATTTATTTACACAAGCACACACAAAGTTGTAAAGGTAAACTATTTACTCCATGTTCACTAATTATCAAGATCAATAATGCTAAAGTAAAATACAATCATGCAAGTGCATCAAACAATGACAGAGTCTTTCCATCAATCTAGTCACCTATCTCAGCCTCTAGAACTCATGATAGCTACTAGGCCATCAGTCCAGGGCTCAAGGTGGTTAAATATTTATGATTATCCCTAATCGAATGCATGCCTATATGAAGGTATCTATTTGTATTACCTTCGAGTTGCCTTATCATCATATCCCCTTCCTTAGGTACTCTTGTCTCTAGTGGTTGACTTAATTCTTTCCACTCTCGAGCACACCCGATCCTACATATTGGTAATTTATTAGTAGTATGATATCGTTCACTATCTATTTATTATTATGAGGTTGCTTTAGTGCAAAAAATCGAGTATTAGTCACATGTGTTAATACATTATTTTCTTTCATGTTCAAAGATCCATCTGGGAGGGTCATGACATCCGTGGACTATGGATGATACAAAGCCAAAAAGCTTCCTACTAGATAAAAAATTTTTTAAGCCTAAAATGGTCTCTCGATACACTCGAAGATGCGTGGGAGCTTAATTCCATGTGTGACTGTTGTCTGAGGCATGGGTATTAGAGCTCGATCGACCCTCACTTCACTAGATGCGTTATGGGCTATCTAGCTTAGCCAATAACGATAGCTCCTTCATGATATTTTAAAATCCCCAACATAGGGTTTCTAGCCTACTCAACAACTAGAAAAAAATTAAAAATATAATGAAAAACACAAGAAAATTATACATAAAATATAGAAATGGCTAAGCAAGAATTGTGGCAGTCGTAATAGAACTTGGCCCTAGAAAGCGCTCTAATACCACTTGTTAGGAATCTACTATTAAAAATAAGTAAACTCACATAAAATACTGAAATTAAATAGAAACTCATGCAATATCACAATGTGTAAAGTAAATGCAAAAATAAACACTCTCACAATAAACACTGAATCACAAGCCTCTTCGAAGGGGTAGCCTCCTTCAATATTTAATTAAATTGCAAAAAGATACATTCATACATGACTTCATAGCTTTTAAAGAAAGACTTCATGCAACCCTAATCCTAAGCTCAAGAGTTGGCTTACATGCAAAATGCCACTCAAGCTAGAATCTTCTACCAAACGTCGGTTACAATCTTGATAACGGTTACATAAAATGGCCCCACTTGGCTAGGAGCCTAACTTACCACATACATTACAAAATATTGCAAAATAACATTATATATGGGATCCCCCACTTTGGAAATGGATCATTACATAAGCAATGAGAATTACAAAATAACATTAGGATGGGATCCTAACACAATGATTAACATTTGCAGTTCCATTGTTACTATAATTGTAGATTAAGTGAACTTACAACATTTTTTAAGTACATTAAAAGTAAAAGGTAAAGGTAAAGTAGTTTTTAGCATCCATGATATCACAGTTCATATGAGATGATCCTTATAAAGGATATTACTTATCCAACTACCAAAGTATGGTATATCAATTCTACCTCACATTGGTTTTGAACCTTGAACCTCCTATTCAGAGTTTCAAAGTATTACCATTAGACCCAATTGAATTAATTTGATTGTGTATTTGAGAAAAAAATAGAAAAAGTTGCATTAATCAAATATTTTTATATGTATATCTAAAGTGATGCAAACAATATTTTTATGTTTATAAAGTAGTTTGTGAGATTGTAAAAAAATCAAGTGCCAATGAGGCCTTGGTTCAATGGTTGAGACATAGATGATATAGCTCATACCAAGGTTCAAATATCGATGGCACAAAATAGGCTAAATAGCTCAATATGACTAAGTTGATGTAAAAGAGAAAGGGATACCCTTTCAAAACCCTACTTGAAAAAAAAAACAAATTTTCATAAAGACGTTTAGATGGATATTTAAGATTATGCATGCCACTAATGTGATACTCAATTTGAGTTTGACATAATCTTAAACCTTGTTTTACATTAAATATATAAAAAAATCCAACAACTTATCTTGGGATGCTCTTATTTGAGAGAATAATAAGAATAGAATTATGGAATCCAGTTATAAGTAAAGTTCAAAATAAACTACCAACATGGAAATGTAGATGGTTATCATTGTTGGAGATCATTACATTATTTGGTACATGCAAATGTACCTCCATGGTACCTTTATAGTACAAATGTAAATATGTAATAGATTAGGTTTGAGTCTATAGTTTAGATGAGTGATTATATTTCGCCTTTCATGTAAGTGTCAATGTGCAAGAAATGCACAAGTGCCATGTAAATAAGAGTGCAAGTGTATATTGAGCGAATGTGCACAAGTATCTTGTATATAAGTGTGTAAATATGTAATATAAGGATGTGCACAAGTGTCTTATATTAGGAGGGAATGTAGGAGAGTAAGAGTCATGTAGAAGTGTGTGAGTTTCATATAGTCAAGTATGCATGTAAGACAATGAAGAGTCTAGTATAAAAGTGGCAATATGATAAGCCAAAGGTCATGGGAGTTGTCATATGGAGAGCAATAGTCAAGTACATGAAGAGTCATATTCTATGTCTATATTATGGAGATAAAGTTTCATATAATGAAAATATATAGAGACACAGAGACAGAGAGGAATAATAACACGATTAGTAACACAAGAAAAAGAAGAAATAGTCTCATTGTATACAAATTTTGAGCAGTTCATATTGTAAGTATTCTTCATGCATGTAAATGAATGATATTGACCATTTTACATTCATATTTTATATTATAATTGAATGTTATTTCATTATTATATTGGCCTAGATATATATTTGATTGCTCACATATATAATTATACTCTTATTATTGATATTTTGACCTTTAATATTATGGCTTATTTATTAAGGGACCTATGATATTTTGAGATAGTAAGGCTTAAAATCCAATAGTGGTATCAGAGCCACCATAGGACTCTATCCATTTTTTTATAGATTTATATTAGAGTCTATCCACTTTGAAAACAATGAAGACTTGGACTCTATTTTTAAGGTCTGATTGAGTAGATATTGAGAGGCAAGGTAAAGTCACCCTGATTTGTATGCTAGGGTCTTTCTACTTGGTTGAAGGAAAACCAATGAATACTAGGACTTAAATAAGATTAAATTAAGGGATAACTCATAAGAAAGTTAGACATTGAAGAGAGAACCAACTGAGAAGATAGTTGGACATGATTCAGCTGGAAGTGATTAAGAGAGACAACTAAGAAGATAGTTGGACGTGTTAGGAGATGCATAGTCACCTTGATAATTGATTTTGGATTCTCTATAAAAAAGGAGAATAATATTTTATTCTTAGGTCTGACCTAAGACATTGGAGATAGATTCCAAACATTGAATAAATATTTTATACATACAGAGGAGCATCATAACTATCAAATATTGAGAAGCATCATAGCTTCTAGAGATTGAAGAACCATCAAATCTTCCAAGGATTAGCTTCTTGAGTACAAAGTTTGAAGCAGTAATATATAGAAGATAGATAAGTATTAGTACTAAGAAGTACAAAGAAGAAGTCTCTAGAGATAAGGATATATGGAGGCATAGAGAAAAGTTTAAGTAGTTATTAAGCAAAAAGATCAAGCTAACTGAAAATATCTTCATATAATTTCAGTCTCGACCTTGGATTAGTTTTTTGAAGAATTATTTCTTAAAGAACCAGTACTGCATAAGGATAACATAATATATAAAGTGCAAGAGCATTTCCCTATAGAGGTAATCATAAATCAGCATATATAAAGTGCAAGAGCACTGCCCTATAGAGGGAATCATATAGAAGCCACCATATAGAAGCTTCATGAGAAGGAAGAGAGTTATAAACTTAGCTATAAGGAAGAGAACTATAAGCTAGGCTATCTAAGTGCTATCAATGCAATATATCAACTGTTATAAGTTCCATTATACAACAACTACCTTATACATTGTCATAAGATAGGTTTTAAGCACTAACAAGGGTTCTAGCATATAGGGAAATCATAATGGCAAATAATGCTAAGAGACAAGGAAATTCATAAGAGCATTCAAACATAAGCACTAATAGAGAGCTACTACCCAAAAGAGAGCATCTAGACATAAGAGTTATCAAATTGATACTATCCAAAAGAGTGCATTTAGATGTGAGCACTAGCAGAGTTCTATTATCCAAAGGAATTCGAATGAGAGTGTTAGTAAAGTGCTACTACCTAGATCCATTCAAATGTGAGCGCTACTAGAGTGCCACTATCTAGAGGCATTCAAATAAGAGCACCAGCAGATCGCTACTAGAGGCATCTAGACATGAGATAATAGTGTGAAATGTGCATTGAGCCAAGCACCATCTAAATACATTGACACCCAAGGAATGTTGGTATCTAAAATATCTCCACCTAAGACATAGCTCATGAGATATAGACACAAAAATGTTAACACCCAAGCAAGCAATAGCAAAGAAAAGCATCGCTATCACTTGGTCAAGCGAGCAATACCAAAAGGAAACATCACCACTATAGACATTAAACTTGTGTAAATCGGATAAGACTGCCAAGGCGACACTCTTATCAACATCATATGGCCCCATTAGGCAACCCTTAGGGGTTAATTAGGGCTCCCAAACACTTTTGGGAAAGTTTAACCCACTTTTGAGAGGTTTTGGGCCATGTAGCCATGACCATCCCACCCCAAGATGGCCACAATTCATGACCGTCCCACCTAGGGACGGCCATAAGCAACCATTCCTAGGTGGGACAGCCATGGTCCAGAACCCTCAAAAGTCAAAGGTTGGGATAAGTGGCAATCAATTTCTACCATTTATCCTGCCCAATCACTCATGACATTGGGAGGTTGTCATAGCCATTAAGGACTACAAATTGGAGGTCCAAATGGGAAGCCTCTTCCACCCTATGCATGGCAAAGGTATTAACAAGTGGTGGCACCTGCCTTGCATGGCCAAACTTTCCCCTTTGCCTCCTTTGCCCTCTTGGGCTATAAATTGAGGTGTTTTCACCCAATTCAAAGAGGGAATACTTTGCAATTATTGACCACGAAAAGCTACCAATATTTACCCTCACCTTTTGCCCATATATTTGCCTTGGAAACCTCTTCAATCGAAGATGTTTTCAAGGTGTTATAAGATATGTTCATTTGTTCCAAAACCCATCAATTCAGAGATTTAATTTACCAAATTCAATGGCAATACCCCTAGGAGGATTCTAGACCAAATCCAAGTGTAATTGGTGGAAAAAACCACCCTATTTTGTGGTTGCCCCCTTGGGATGGTTAGCAAGCCCAGTTGGAACTCTTAGGGATGACCATGAATTGGCACACAATTTTGATCTGATTTCCTATTTAGATCAATTCTATAGCATTAGATTAGCCTCATATTCAATTTTGGTTGCATTTGAAGTTGATTTGATATGTCAATTAATGTTTTTGTGATTACAATCCTAGTTGGCCCTCCCAGGGATGGCCAAAGGTTTTGCTCATAAGATCACTTTGATTTCTACTCATATCTTTACAAAATCATATAGTAGACATCATACTAGGTTTTCAAGTCATTTGGAGTAGTTTAGATTAGTCGCATACACTTTTTATATTCAATATTGCATACTTTTCCTATTTTTTTATCATCATACGCATATGCTATTAACATATTTCAATATCTTGTGTGTAGGTATAGATATTCCATGCATGAGGGAGGAGATAAGGAGCTGAATAAATGTATCCCAAATATAGCTCTATATTGTGAGTGCGAGAGGAACATTGGAAGCATGCCATTAAGTTCATGGAGGGATTTGATCCCTCAAACTTTGTAACTTGAAATGTATCACATTGAAAAGCCCTCAAGGGGATGTATTGTAACCTCTGATTTGATAAATTAATAAATACAAGGAGAACCTCCCCCTTTTTCTTAACATAATTTTCAATTAGTTTTTTACTTTATTGCCTCTTTTACATGATTTAATAGAATATTAAATGCATTTCAATTTCAATTTTTAGGTGTGCCATTTTTCACGCTCTTTAGTGGTGATCATGGTGGGACCCTTTTCCCTTGTCCTTATTTAATTTCTACCATTTTTGGCCTTGTTTTTGTGTTTTGTATGTTACAGGTTCTGGCCGTTCTGAGCTGAAACGACCCCCAAATTCCTAATTTGAACTGCTAGGGATGGCCACAGAAATCGTCCCACCCAGGGAAAATCCCCAAATTTGTAGTCATCCCACCTAGGTATGGCTACAAAACCAGGGGTTTTCTGTAGAAATTTCTAGAAATGATAACTTTTAGAACAGGCAAGGTAAGTGCCTAAATAATCAATTTGCAAGTAAGTTGTTCAAAAAATGATAAATTGATGTTTTTCATATCTTTTCTTCGGTGATTGAAAGCTAGATTTCCCTTTCTTCAATTCCTAAGTAGAAAATAAAATAAAAACAAGAAAATAACAATATTAGATATGCATTTGAGTGGTTTTCCTATGTGTGACCTACCTAAGGGTTAGGTTTTCATATAGGTTAAACATTTGTACGTTCCTTACTTTTTTATGCATCTAATTCTGAAAGTAAAATGCTCCTTATGTATTTAGTGAAAGGTCATTGAGTGCTACTTTGTTTACTTTCATTTAATCATAAAAGGAACCACACACACCACATCACTTTTAAATGTTAGTGAGTTGGAATTCATCCCCAACCACTGATAGAGTTCAACGATAGTGGGTTTCATCTCCATCTGTTGGTTCAATGTGAAGCAAAAAGCACGACACTATGCAATAACAAAAATAAACAAAACTGACAAAATAAATACAATTGCACAAAATGGATTATATTTGAATAATGGGGGAGAGCTGAAAAACTCCTTTTGTACAATGAATTATGTCTTGACATAATGTTTATGATACAATAAATACTGATTTCTAGGGTTCTCTAAAACCCTAGCTACAATGGTGGAGTGTCTTCAGAGTGCTTCGCTCCCAACAGAGTGAGTGGGCTTCAAGTATCCGATGTCGGACAACTCGAGCTTCAACAACTATCCAGAAATAATAATAACCTATAGATCTTCAAATACACAAACAACCAAAGATATCAATAACACCTGTGAGGGCTCCATAGTGTGAGGCCCTCAGATATTAGTAAAACCCTAATTGTTAATAAATCAAAATAGCACATGAAAACCTATAGATTGCATAATAAAATAACAAATAAATTGATTTACCTTGCTTGGATGATAATTCTTATGTGATTGTCAGTTGATTGGATGTCCTAGCATCAGTAGCAGATCGATGCAGTAGGCTCGGGGGTGCACCCGTGTTACAGTAGATCGGGCATGGCGGCAAATTCGAACGATGAAGATGAATGACATAGATGGAGGCAGACTATGAGGAATGGCTGGAATGAAATTATCCTAGGGCAATTTAAGGCTACAGATCAACTCTCCTATGTGAATTTGGCAATGGTAATCTTTAGATCTTTGTAAACTTCTATCTCGCAAGGATTTCTTCAATAGTATCTCTAGGGCACAAAAACATTCTAGTGCATTCCAGTACACAAATATTCTAGGGTTTGAGCATTACGAGTGCTCTTATTTTATAATCTAGGTTAGGGTTTACTTAGGGTTTTAGCCTTACACTTTTAATCATGTGGCCAAGGTTAAATCAAATCCTAAGACTGAGATTACACTTTAAAAGTGGCATGGATTAATGAAGATGGACGGTGGAGATTAAATTAGATCAGACAGTTGTGGTTAATTAGGTTTATAAATACATATTTTATAATAAATATATTATAATATAATATAATATAATATATTATATTAAATATAAATTAATATAAAATAATATAAAAATAAGCCCAATTGGGTTAGGAAATGGCGGGAAAGGGGTAAAGTGGGCCTTTTGAAGGCGGGAAAGGTGTGTGGTAGACAAGTGGGTGGTGGGATGGTTAGGATGGAGGATTAATGGTTGTGATTAGGTGTCTACACTCAATTTCTACAAACCCTATTTTTGGCCAAATATGTCTCCAAGAACCATCTTAACCATGGAAAATAGCACGCACTCCTCTTCGGAGGGTGTATCATTACCCACGATCAATATGGGTGAGGACTGGTAGGACCTATGCTCTCTGATCGATTATGGGCTTCATCTCCATACTTTGGTTGGTTTACATGACCAAAATTTCATTGTCGGTTATCAAGCTATGAGTGTATAGGTGAAATCCCTTTAACAATTGAGAGTTACATCAACAAATATTCAAAACACATAAAAGAGATTCTTTACAAAGCAACAAATCAAAAATACACTAAACAGTTTAGGAAAACATAATATTTAAAAGAGATAATCATTTATATTCTTGTGTGTTTCTATTTTTTTGTGTTTGAATCCATAAAAATTTTAAAGGATATAATCATATAGAGATTAGAAAAATTAGTTATGGTATATACTCGTAGCCAAGCCCACTTAAGGGATGAGACTGCAGGGAGTAGGCAAGGAGACATGGATCGTCTCCAATTTAACCCCAAGGACATGGTTATACCTCCTTGGTGGTCACCTACTCTCCTAAGTCTTAGAGTGTCGATGAAAGGAATGATAATCAGATCATTCCAAGCTGCAAGGATCTCAAGTGTTAACAGAACACCACATTCAACCAAAACAAGAATCTGAAAGCAAATTGATAGCATAAGCTTACAAATGGATATGCAAAACAATGAGCAACAATATCATATATTATACATGAATAATGAACTTCCTCTTCCTCAATGAGTACAATGAAGGTGCCTTGCTTATATAGGCAAGGATGATCAACCATAGTGGTAGGATCAAGCTAAGGACAAATATCCACCGTACAAAAGGAATAAGTGATATGGTCCATAGATCTGTAACCGCTATGGGGAGAAAGAATATCAACCCTCCAAATATACCTAAAGATATCCCCATAACTCCTAGGAATAGTCAAACCTAAAAATATCCCCATAATATCTAAGAAATAAATATGTAACATCTCATAATATCTAAATAAGATAAATGAAATATCCACACATAAGTGGGTGGGGAAAACACATGGAATAACTAAATAAAAGGAAAATAAATTACCTAGGTGAACATGAGCTAAGGTAAACAACCTACTCTAACACCCCCCCTCAAGTGAAGCTAGGTGCCAAAAAGTAAAGTGGCATATCCACAATATGAGTCCCGACAACAAGGCCTGATTAGGTACTCATGTACAATGTGTATCCAAAAGCTCCTAAACCAGAAGGTGGAAAACCATGTGGAAAAAAAACCATCCAGCTAGAAAGAGAGAATAAAAAGTAGGAATGGAGCCAAGGAGTGCTCCCAACACCCCCTAGGATGACGAGCTCCATGAAGAAGTCCTATGAAGAAGTGGATGCCTCTACGATGAACAATGTGTCTCCCACGAGGAAGAAAGTAGCCATGAAGCATCCATCGAATGTCTTCCCACTCCAAGTGAGTGTGAGAAGATGGGAATAAAATGTAGAATGATGACGTAGAATCCTTCAAACTGAGTTGAAGTGAAGAAGATGTCACCAATGAATTATGAAATGAATCTCCAAGAATGTAGAAGCCCAAACCAACACCAAAATAGGGTAGAATATAGTCCCAATCAACATCCAAAAGATCAATATGCACAAAACCATGAGTGTGCAAAAGTGGAAGAGATGTTTGAAGAGCATCCATCAAGGAAGAATCACCAATGTCCTGCTGCATAAGTGATGATGAGCCCATGGAAGTAGCAAGAGAAAGAAGTGGAGGCTTAGAAGCCTCAAAAGAATCAACATGGTCTTTAGGATCTCCAAGTGAGAGTCCAACTAAAGACAAAATCTTTGTATCCAACTCCTGTAGGAGTACATCATCCAATGTGAAAGAAATAGGAGAATAAAATGGTGGACAAGGTGGCTCACTCAAAGAGGGAGGGCACACCAAAAAAGAGTCCACAAAGGAAGAAGTACATGGAGGAGATACAATGTATACATCATCATCAAATAAATGAGTGAGGTCCTCATACATGTCAAGAAAATCACATGTGTGACTCTCAATGAAGAGAGAGGCAACACCATCCAAGAAGTCATCTATATGTAAGGATGTAATATGCCATGAAATCTTTGTTGTATATGTTGCAACATCAACATGATCATCCACATAAGACAAGTGTGGAGATGTATCCTGTAAAATATCTGAAGCAGGTACTATAGCATCAACATCATCATCCAAAACATCATGAGATAGTGACTCCAAAAACAAATATGCAATGTCACAAATGATGTTCTCCATGCAAGCAATTGTAAGAGAAGGTGCCTTGGGTAAAAACTTTATTTTCAACATATGATAAGCAAGGTGAGGTGTGTTCTTGTGAACTCCAATAAAATTTTGAAGCTCCTCACAAACTGAATAATAAAGCATGCTAGAGATCCTTAAATTGTTCATGAACCATGTCCTATACTCCTTATCCTTCACCATTGGTTTGGGTTTTGGAGTTATGAACAAAGGATCCAAACCTTCACTTTGACATAATGAACAAAGTACCTTAAACCATGCTTCAAAAATTTCAGCATTTGCCTCTATGCTAAGTTTAAAAAAAGAAGTTTCCAAGATGTCCTCAAAAGTAGAAGAGCCCCCCAAAATCAAATGCCATTATAATGTGAAAGGTCTAGTGTGATGTCACAAGGTGGTGCAAAATACCACAAAATCACATCAATGCACAAATGAAGCCTCTGAACTCTGAAAAGTCTCCAAAGGAATTACCAAAAGAATCCCCTCCTTCAAACTAAGTGCCTCAATGAGGAAGATTGGCACAAGAGGATGCACCACAACAAAGCAAGGGAAGTCAAAGACAAAGGACTCCTCAAGCACAACAATGTGTAGGCTCCACCAATACTGAACACCAAGTAAGCTGATCACAAAGTTCCAAACTAAGTGGACAAACAGAAAATGAAGGAAGATGGGACTTTATAACAATAGTCCATATATCGGTTCAAGTGCAAAACCCTTTTTCACAATGCAATATTGAGAGTGCAGTCATAAAATCATTGTAAATGTCTAAATACAGATCCAAAAAATCTGAAATTTTACAGACATATCAGAAAAATGATTTTACAGGCCTGGAAAAAATTTCGCTGAGCAACTCCCAATATTTCTCCTGAAATGACGAGTTTACTAAAAATAGTAAAATCATTGTAACTATTAGAATACAACTCCAAATTCTCTGAAATTTTATGGGAAGGTCTATAATATGATTTTACACATTCTGTAAAAAAATATGCAAAAACTTAGAATTTTTGATGAAGATATACGCAGATTACTAAAAAAGTGTAGGTTTTCGTAAAATCAAGATATCTTGAAGAATACTGATCCAAATGAGCTGAAATTTTGGGCACAACTCAAATGAATGCATCTACAGACCTCCAAAAAAATTCATGGAAAAATTGCATTTCTATCAGGAGATACATGCAAAATATAAAAATGGGTTGGGTTGGTGACCCTACCAAAAAAGGAAATGCTCAAGAAGAAAAATGCTTAGGACAGATCCAAGGGAATGAGGCTATTGCAGTATGGGCAGAAGATATTTTAGGAGGCTGGTGATGATATGAAAATGGAAGGAGAGACACAAACTGGCCAAAAAACTCCACCAAGTACCCGATCACAAAAACTGAAGCTTCCACACCAATCTTCGAACCTGCAAGAGAAACAACTACACAACACTCACAAATGGATGACTACAACACCTATTGCTCTGATGCCATGAAAGGAATGATAATAATATCATTCCAAGCTGCAAGGATCTCAAGTGTTAACAGAACACCACATTCAACCAAAACAAGAATCTGAAAGCAAATTGATAGCATAAGCTTACAAATGGATATGCAAAACAATGAGCAACAATATCATATATTATACATGAATAATGAACTTCCTCTTCCTCAATGAGTACAATGAAGGTGCCTTGCTTATATAGGCAAGGATGATCAACCATAGCGGTAGGATCAAGCTAAGGACAAATATCCACCGTACAAAAGGAATAAGTGATATGGTCCATAGATCTGTAACCGCTATGGGGAGAAAGAATATCAACCCTCCAAATATACCTAAAGATATCCCCATAACTCCTAGGAATAGTCAAACCTAAAAATATCCCCATAATATCTAAGAAATAAATATGTAACATCTCATAATATCTAAATAAGATAAATGAAATATCCACACATAAGTGGGTGGGGAAAACACATGGAATAACTAAATAAAAGGAAAATAAATTACCTAGGTGAACATGAGCTAAGGTAAACAACCTACTCTAATAGTCAGAGAGGGGACCTAGCTTACAAGGAACACCTACACGGGGTACCCCTATAGGTTACAGTACCACTATGGGAAATTACTTTCCAAGTATGGATACTTCAAATGCCTTTTTTCAAGAAAAGCAACCATGCAATGAGGCACCTACACATAGAGCAATACCATGCATTCGTGTGCCTTTTCGGTCTACTTCGCACACTTGTGTGTAGGATCAAGACTATACACCAAGGATAGGGCCAAATGATCATATTATGCTCTCAAATAACCCTTCTCTAAAATGCACATATCAAAATGAGTATGATACTCATTGCATGGGGCGAGCCAATTCTACCCTGCCCTTCCTCATTTATGAAGGAAGACCTGAGCAAAATCTTGATTATCCTCGATCACATCATTCCATGCAAGCACGATGTGCCTCTATGCTAGTAGAATACCAAGAAAATATGTTTAGGAGTGAGCCTCAAGTAAATGCAACTTCCCTCAATCGAGGGAAAGTCATAATAGACCTCACAAATCCTCCTAAATAGGATAGGTATCAGGACAATAATGCTAAGGCGCATAGGCCTAACACAATTGATCAAATAAATCAACTAGTCAAAAGGTATGATGATCGTCAACCTAAGTTTAATCAACTCCGATCAGATAAACAATGCTTGGATCTCCTAAAGCAGTGACAGTAATTAGAAAGATAAATAATTGAATAGTAGATTCAAGAAACATTGTGCAATGGAGTTCCTACTCCAAACATGCATAGACAAGAGGTTTGGTAGAGGTAGCCCACTTTCCATCAAAATAGGTCTCCTAGGCCTAATCAAATGTTGTTGCCTCGACCTCCTAGTCTTGATCAAAACTTACCTACTAGGCTTAATATAGAATGCCTTTAGCAGGCATTAGTTCCTCCTTGTAGGATCATTCAAGAAACACCTTATGGGGCTTATGACGATTTGGAACCATATGAGAAATAACTAGAAGCACCATTTGGAGGTATGGTTGATGACAATCAACCACCTCAACATATGCTTAACATTTCTCATCCCCCTCTACATGTCCAAAATAAAGAAGATGAGATTAAATCTTTTGATGTGTATCGAGCATTACTTGAATGCATGGAAACTATAGAGAGTAAGACAAATAGGACTAGGCTCCAAAAGCCCACCTTGTATTAGTTGTGCAACCACTACATCCATGTATACCTTTCCCTCCATACCCTGAGTATTTTAAAATACCCAAATTGGACAAATTTAAAGGGAAATAATATGCACAAGAGCATGTCACCAGGTTCATGAACCAGTGCTTCAACATACAGGAGAATGATGCATTACTCTTGAGAATATTTATGATTACCCTCTCTGGTTCAGTCGTTGAGTGGTTTCATCAACTTCCAAGGCATAGCATCTATACCTTTGAACAGTTTGCAGATGCATTCTTGGAATGTTTCACCTTCAATACCAAGAGAAAGGCAACCCTAATCGACCTTATGGGTTTAAAACAATATAAATGAGGAGTCTATCACTAATTATGGAAATAGGTGGTAAATGCTTCTAGCAAAGCTACCTTATCTATTACTAGTGTTCAAGTTGACTTGGATGTTTTCAAAGAGTTGTCTAAAACCAATATCTTTATTGTTACAACTCCAGCAATATCCTACTCTTGAATATGCTCTAGCATATGCTAGAACCATAAAAGAGATCAAAATCCAAGAGGGGGAGATATCAAAACCTCGTAAGGAGTGGACTAAAAATCCAAAGAGCAATCCGATGCCATTAAAGCCAGTAGTGGTAAATCAAGTGGCCATCAATTTCCCAAGCCCTGCATAAACAATACCTCCTCAAAAGTCAAATTATTAGGCCCAACCTCCTCCTACGAGTTACAATAATAATACCCAAGCAAATCAGGGTCAAAATCAGCAATGTCACCCTAAACGATAGTATACGCCCTTGGCTGAGTTAATGGACTCCCTATTTGATCATCTATGGGCTACTAAAGTGATTACTTTACCAAAAATTAAGCCTGTAGACCCTAATACAAGTAAACAAAAACCTATGGGACATCGAGAAGAGCTATTTTATAGATATCATTGGTAGAATGGTCATGATTTACCTACGTGCGACAGTTTTAAAAACCTAGTGCAGGATATTATCGAGAGGAACGAACTTCAAGTTGATAATCCTCTCACCCCAAATAATCAAAAAATAGGTGTTTTCAAAGACCCATTACCCACTCATGAGGTACTGGTAGCTCCTTCCAAACAAATAAATGAGGTCAATATGACACCCCCTCAACAAGGGTACGTCGATATGGTTAGTATTGTGACTAGGAATAGACGCTACCCAAGTCAAGTTGCACCACCTGTAGCTTCAAGCAATGTTCCATCAATGTCACAGCCTCCACCATCTCCAATACAAGCCTTCCACCTAGGCCAGTGGTGACTGTAAAAAGTAAGTTTGCACAAAACTTAAGAACAACATCGGCTAGATTATCCATATATGAGCTCATTCAACAATCTCCACCTCATAGAAAATCTTTGATGGACATTCTTAAGTCGATAGAACTGCAACCCCAGGAGTTTAACTCCTTTATCAATTTTGTGGTACATGTGCAGCAGTGTAAGGAACCAATGATCATGTTCTATGCGCATGAACTCAAACCCATAGCAAGTGATGTGGTCAACCCTACTTTACACATCATTGCATGTGTGAATAAAATATTATATAAGAGATTTTTAATAGACACTGGTTCGTCAAGCAACATAATATCCACTAGTGCTCTTAAACACCTAGGACTTCTAGCATCTCATGTTGTTGCATCCACCTACACCTTCTAAGCATTCAATGATACGATATGCTCCACATTCAAAACTATAGTCCTACCCATTCAGGTGGGATGCAAAACTATATCAACATTGTGTCATGTTTTGGAGGGTGCAATATCCTACAACATATTTCTAGGAAGACCTTAGATCTGGGACATGAAGTGTGTTCCCTCCATCGCTCACAAATTCCTAAAGTATACTTATGAAGGGTAGGTGCACGTAGTCTCTATAGACCTTGAGCCCTTTAAGTACTGCAATTTGGTGCAACAAATACCTGAGTCGACCTTACCATCGACTCATGTGGAATTCCAACTGAACACATCCATTTAGAATTCACTTCCATCACCATCGTATTCCATTACACCATTATCGTCTTCATTCATACCATCATCATCATTATCAAATTCAAATATACCTTCGTCATTGTCAGATCCTCTACAAAGGAACATGTTGAAGAGGTCAATCTATGAAATCCCTCCCATCATTTCCACCATCTCTATAGAAGAGATTCCTAGTCTAGTAGATGAGGAACCATCTTAGGAGATACACATTGAGTCATCTCAAGCCTCACTTCCATCTCCTCCACCTTCATCATCCCAGGTTACAATCCATATGGCTAGTACAGGGTTAGGAGAGTGCTTACTGAGGAACATCGCCATAGTTTCAGCCATCGAGATAGTGCAAGACATGGTATGACTGCATCTTCCCATAGGTAGCATCGTACCTCTTGGCATACCACCCTATCAAATGAATTTTATAT
This sequence comes from Wollemia nobilis, assembly GCA_028583015.1. NCBI lineage: Eukaryota > Viridiplantae > Streptophyta > Pinopsida > Araucariales > Araucariaceae > Wollemia > Wollemia nobilis. The sequence goes on from JAQPPZ010016895.1 coordinate 18,314,271, forward strand.
ATGGGTATATCGAGTATGGAACGTTACCAGTTCCTTAACAAGAGGAAGATGAACCTTTCTTTGAGGATATAAATTAAATATCAAATACTAACTATGCCATGCGATATCTCCATCATTGCCATTGGCATGGCTATGGTCTAGGGTTATATGAACAAGGTATTTGTGTTCCTTGCAAGCCACAATATCAGTTACCATATGATAAATCCATATTAGGACACAACAAGCTCATACCTTTAGATATACTCACAGAGAGTTTGGAATTCCTAAGTCTGAATTACAAGGATGAGTTTGCATGCGATCCCTATACCAATCCAAATCATGTCCACTCATTGAGAGATTACTTTCCCATAAACATGATAGATCAAGGGTTATCCATCGATGTCGCTCAATTTCATGAAGTAGGAGAGAGTTCGCACACCCTTCAATCTGATAGTGAGGAAGAGGATCAAGATCCTCCTCAAGAATGGACAACAGATGATGAATCAGACTATGGCATGGCTCCCATCAATTATCCAAGTTCAGATGAGGAAAATTATCAAGTCGTCCCTTTGGATGACAATAAGAGTTCTATTTTTGCATGTTCCCAGTATAACATCCTATTTGGCGATAGCTTTTTCCACTTGAAGAGCAATCTCATCATCTTCCACATCGACCATCGTCGATCATTCCACCTCCACCACAACCACCCTAGCGAGTCTAGATATAACCCATAGACAAGGGTTCCATAAGATAGGGGGTCCCTCTAAATGTATCTACGATCCCTTTGGTCACCCTAAAATGCCCCAAAGTGATCTACAAACCCTTTGGTCACCCTAAAACACTCTAAGGTGGTCTACGACCCCTTTGGTCACCCTAAAATGCTCTAAGGTAGTCTAGACCCCTTTGGTCAACCTAAAATTCTCCAAGGTGGTCTACGACCCCTTTGGTCACCCTAAAATGCTCCAAGGCAAACTAAAATCGCTTTGGTTAACCTAAAATGCTCCAAGGCAGTCTACAATCACGTTGGTCAACCTAAAATGCTCCAAGGCTATCTACGACTGCTTTGGTCAACCTAAAATGCTCCAAGGCAGTCTACAACTGCTCTGGTCAACCTAAAATACTCCAAGGTGGTCTACGACTACTTTGGTCAACCTAAAATGCTCCAAGATGGTCTACAACCACTTTGGTCAACCTAAAATGCTCCAAGGTGGTCTACAACTACTTTGGTCAACATAAAATGCTCCAAGGCTATCTACGATCGGTTTGGTCACCCTAAAACACTCCAAGGTTATCTACGACCACTTTGGTCACCCTAAAATGCTCCAAGGCTAACTATGACCATTTTGGTCACCCTAAAATGCTCCAAGGTGGTCTACGATCACTTTGGTCAACCTAAAATACTCCAAGGTGGTCTACGACTACTTTGGTCAACCTAAAATGCTCCAAGGCAGTCTACGACCGTTTTAGTCAACTTAAAAACAATCACTTTAATCAACCTAAAATGCTCCAAGGCAGTCTATGATCGCTTTAGTCAACCTAAAATGCTCCAAGGCGGTTTATGACCGCTTTGGTCAACCTAAAATGCTCCAAGATGGTCTATGACCCCTTTGGTCAACCTAAAATGCTCCAAGGTGGTCTATGACACCTTTGGTCACCCTAAAATGCTCTAAGACAATCTACGACCATTTTGGTCACCCTAAAATGCTCCAAGGTGGTCTACGGCCACTTTGGTCAACCTAAAATGCTCCAAGACGATCTACGACTACTTTGGTCAACCTAAAACACTCCAAGGTGATCTACGACCACTTTGGTCACCCCAAAACACTCCAAAGGCATCTATAAGCCCTTTGGTCACCCCAAAAATCCCCAAAGGTATCTATAAACCCTTTGGTCACCCAAAAAGCCCCAATGGCATCCACTAAATCCATTGGTCAAAATGTATATATATATATATATATATCAAAAGCCAAAAACATCATTAAAACATCAAAAACACAAAAATATTGAATTGCATTGCATTTCATATCATTGCATTATAACATCACTTGCATTAGGTATCCTCATAATTGCATTATACATTGTTAGAATTTGATCATACATGTCTAGCACCAAGTCTATACACTAGGCATATATCACAATCAAGGTTGTCAAAAATTAGTTTTATCACCTGTTTACATTATATTTATCATTTACATCTACATTCCATATTGTGTCTTTGTTTCCCTTCACTTAGCCATTGTTCATAAGGCATCTATAGGGTTTTCGATCATTCAGCCATCTCTAGTTTTATTTTTAGATTTTGTAAAAATCTATCATGATTTTTAGAAGGTAGAATCCTGCTTGGATTGTACCTTGTATATGTCAAAATCCGAACACAGTTTCACACTAATAAATCCAAGTATTGCACAAGGAAAGATGAAACCTACAAAGTGGTTTGTGTTGCCCTAAGTGAAAAGTTTATCTTGCTCATCCCCCTATGCGAATGTTTCAAAGATGCTGAGAATTGAAAAAAGGACAAGTTCCTCCTTACCCAAAACAATCAACATCCCTTGCTTCACACCAAACTGGGGCAAGTATCCAAAATGAAAAATAAACAGTGGTTGTTACCACTTAACAATATTCAAAAGAAAAAGTGGTTTTCACCATTAGAAAAAAGTAAAATAAATAGTGGTTCTCACCACTACCAAAATTCATTACTCACCATAACAAAAAAGAGCAACTCCCTAACACAATTCAAAGACAAAAAAAAAGAAGGGGGTACTAAACTTAAATCCTTGGAATTCTCAGCATTGGACAACCATAAGGTGATCCTCATTATAGGTTAGGTGACATCAAGCCTACCTGGAAATGGTAGTGTCCTTACGCATGATGATATTGTTAGGATTAAACTATAAAAACACGAGCAATAAAATATGGAAATAGAACACAGAAGAAATAATGCAATACACAATAGACACAGATTTATGTGGGTCACCCAATATGGGCTACGTCTACAAAGAAAATAACCAGGCCTTTTATTCCATTCAAAAAATCCCTTTATACACAGTCACACATCAAACATTATAATTATCCACCATACAACATCCTCTTATAAAAGTGCATTACAATTTTAGGGCAAAAACCCACCTAAAATCTATCGTTCGATCTATGACCTAATATCAAATGGTCCAGATTTACATAGAGGAAAAAGCATATATTTTTGGCTTCGAGGGCGCTGCCCCCTAGACCCCTTGGTGGACACAAGTAGGGGGGCTAATGCCCCCCTACATCCTCCCTCTTTCACGTTGTGGGTCCAAGTACGGATAAAAACAAGGCCTCTTAATTAATCAAGATCCATAATCAACAGATATGTCTATCACATAAGTGACTTGCTTTTATACATACCAATGTTTACATGCATATGAACTAGCTTTTGGTAGCTTGTATTGCCTAGTGGTCTAATCCAACTACATACAAAACTTAGGATAATGATACTCATAGGGTGATCTTTAGTACAAATGAACTGCATCAATCATATTTTGCATTAGGGTAACTTTATGTGTTATCATAGTAATAAACTCACATGCACACACAAGGATATTGAATATCTTGGTGATCTTCAAAGATTTATACTTTTAAAAAAGTCTTGCGTGGTTACTATACAACTTTTGACTAGGTAACTAGAGTATTTGAGTCTCCTGAAAATCCCAAACATATCATATCACATTATATTATTCATTTCATTACATATCATCTTATCACATGTTTGTCATTTTACATTTTCACGAGCCATTACATAGTGTCATGATAGCACGAAAATGATGAGAAGAATTTTGTACAGTCTATGGTGCCAGCATCTAGTGTGTCAAATAGTAGTCATAATTCATCATACAGATTCACAAATCATACACTTTATTATGCATACACACATATACATATCATCAATCACATCATATTACAATACATGCATCCATGATAAGCATCCATAAAAGCATCAGTAATGTAAACATAAGCATTGCATACATCTAATAAAGCAATAAATAAAACACATGATGACAACGGAAAAACTCATATATATATATATATATATATATATATATATATATATATGTGTGTGTGTGTGTGTGTGTGTGTGTGTGTGTGTGTGTGTCATGCCTGTCTGTATGTATGTATGTATGTATGTATGTATAGGGTAAAAAGCTACATCATAATTCAAAAACTTCCCATAGGCTACAATCAAGTGGGTCCTCAGACCTCACGCCCCCAAAATCAATAAAAAAATAAAATAAAACAAAATCTCAAGTGTGTCTCATACCCATTTATTTACCCTATACACTTGGCAATTGCAACGACTTGCGCTCCATGCAATCTGGCAAGATGAGTAAATTACCATAAGGCTACTTGAACCAAATTATTCATAGTTGAACTAAAATATCTTCACTTTAATCCCTAAGAAGGCCATTGCGGGTGGACTGATCCATGGGAATTAGGTATTTATTTTCTTTCTTATATGAAATCTCATCAAAAATAAAAAATTCAAAAACAACTAAAAAAAAAAGATTAAAAAAAGGCCTAAAACCCACCAAAAATAAGTCAAAATTGATAAAATTAACAAAGTATCAAGATTGAACTTAAATTGTTCATGGATTATCTTAAAAGTCTCTACTTAAGTCCCCAAGAAGGCCATTTTGGCTGGACCACTCCATGGAAACGAGGTATTTAGTCTTTTTCTTCCATGAAATATCAACAAAACTATCAAAATCCTAGCAAAATTGATACATCTTACAATGGGTAAAACTGATGGTTATCCCAATCAAGTCATATGGGTCAATTGAATCATCACTTTCATCATTATTCATACCCTCATTGACTCATTTCTTGAGGGGGTAGTCATAATAACAAATTCACAAATCAAATCAACACTTAAACACTCAAAATTGCAATTTTCATACATTCAAAAGAATCATTGCCAAAGACAAATTTTCAAACCCATGCTGGGGAAAATAATCAACAAATGCAACAAAACAAAGTCTTGGCCTCATTTAAGCCTTGGTAATTTACCTAGACAAAGGGTTACAAGGAAACAAGGAACCAAGGCCAAGTATACCCTAAGCCCCAAAAATGCTATGGCAAGCATGACTGAAAGGTATACCAAAATCAATCCTTCAATTATGTCAAAAGCAAGGATTCTAAGAATGTATACTCTTTCCATAATATAGGCATCTAAATTTTGTTATGTTACTAAATAACCTTAATAATTTAATGATTTAGTCATCTATTTTTGCTTAGCGCTCTGTTACACATAGTGCATCTCAAAAAGAGGCATCTATAGACACTAAAATCATGTAAATCGGATAATACTACCAAGGTGACACTCTTATTGACATCATATGGCTCCATTTGGCAACCCTCAAGGGTTAATTAGGGATCCTAACCACTTTTGGGAAGATTTACCCCACTTTTGGGAGGTTTTGGACCATGTAGCCATGATCGTCCCACCCCAAGACGACCATAGTTCATGACCATCCCACCCAGGGACAACCACAAGAAATCATCCCTAGGTGGGATGGCCATGGTCCAAACCCCTAAAAAGTCAAATGGTAGGACAAATCAAAATAAATTTATGCCATTTATCTGACCCAATCACTCATGACAGATTAGGAGGTTGTCATAGCCATTAGGGACTGCAAATTGGAGGCCCAAATGGGAAGCCTCTTCCACCCTATGCATGGCAAAGATATTGACAAGTTGTAGAACCTGCCTTGCATGCCCAAACTTGCTCCTTTACCCCATTTTCCCTCTTGGGATATAAAATGAGGTGATTTCACCCAATTCAAAGATGAAAGACTTTGCAATTATTAACCATGAAGTATTGCCAATATTTACCCTCACCTTTTACCCATATATTTATCTTGGAAACCTCTTTAATCGAAGATGTTTTCAGGGTGTTATAAGATACATTCATTTGTTCCAAAACCCATCAATTCAGATATTTAATTTACTAAATTCAACGACAATAACCCTAGGAGGATTCTAGACCAGATCCAAGTGGAATTAGTGGCAAAAACCACCCTATTTTGTGGTCGTCCCCTTGAGACGGTTAGTAGGCCCAATTGGAACTCTTAGATATGGCCATGAATTGGCACACAATATTGATCTGATTTTTGTGTAGATCAATTCTATAGCATTATATTAGCCTCATATTCAATTTTAGTTGCATTTGGAGTTGAATTGATATGTCAATTAATGTTTTTATGATTACAGTCCTAGTTGGCCCTCCTAGGGACAGCCACAGGTTCTGCTCATAATCTCACTTTGATTTATGCTTAGATATTTACAAAATCATATAGGAGACATTATACTAAGTTTTTAAGTCATTTTTAGTAGTTTATATTAGTCGCATACACTTTTTAAATTCAATACTACATAAATTTCATGGTTTTTATCATCATACGCATATGTTATTAACATATTTCAATATCTTGTGTGTAGGTACAGATATTCCATGCATGAGGGAGGAGCTAAGGAGTTGAATAAACGTAGCCCAAAGATAGCTTTATATCGTGAGTGTGAGAGGAACATTGGAAGCGTACCATTAAGTTCATGGAGGGATTTGATCCCTCCATGAACTTTGTAACTTGAAATGTATCACATTGAAAAGCCCTCAAGGAGATGCATTGTAAGCTCTGATTTGATAAATTAATAAATACAAGGAAAACCCCCCCTTTTTCTTAACATATTTTTCAATTAGTTGTTTACTTTATTGCCTCTTTTGCATGCTTTAATAGAACACTAGATGCATTTCAATTTCAATTGTTAGGTGCACCATTTTTCACGCTCTTCAAACACCATTCAAGCAAATTAACAAGAGAAAAGGAAAGCACCATCACCTTTTGGATGAGTGAGTAGAGAATAGATAAAATGGATGGGCAAAGAGAAGTCCAAACATTGAAAACCTAAATGCTTGTTTGGCACAAAGTTAGAAATGACACGTTGTCCAATAGAAGAAGTGCATCATGAATATAGTCAAATTACTTAGGTAACATTAAACATTACTTAGTCAATAATTGATGCACCATTTAGATATTTAGAGGGAAAATGGAGTGAAAAGGATTTCAACTAGATTTAAAAAAAAAAATTATAGGTTTAAAGTTTTTAGTGTTTGAAGATTTAAGCTTTAGTGTGTTTTTATTTTTTGAAGGAATGAAGATTTGATTTTTAAGTTAAGGAGATAAGGTTTAAAAATTTGAAGTCTTTGAAATTAGAAGTTTTTTTTTGCAATTGATTATATGATATTGAAACAGGTCCCACCCATATTATATCACCACCACATGGTGGTATTACAACAAAGCTTGAATATTATCCATGTATCACTTAATAAGATTTGAACCTTGATCTCCTCCTTAAATGTTAAGGAACCTAACTAGTTAAGCTAATGCCATTTGATATTAATGAGTTTACACAGGTTTTTATGAGGGGTCTTGGTCTCCTCATACTAATTGGGGTTGGAACCTTGAAAAATTATAAGTTTTTCTAGTTTAAAGGTTTTTAAAGATATTTTATTTATGAAGACATTTGGTTTGAAACTTTTTCAAAATTAAAAAAAATATTAAAATTTTGAAATTTGAAATTTTGCAAATTTTGCAAATTTAATTTAGTAGGGAGTTAAAAGTATTTCTACTTCAAAGGTTTAGAAAACTTAAAATTTACAAATTTCTTGACTTTGGAGATAAAAGGGTTTCAACTTCAAAAAAACAAGATGGATAAGTGGCAGAGAAGAACACCACAATATAGGAAAGATTATCAAAGTTCAAGACTATACTATATGAGAGGAAGATTTCAAAATAAAAAATTGTATCAAAAATAATATTTTGAGTTCAAAGGGCAAAATCATAAAAGAGTTTTCCAAAATTCTTATCAAAGATGTGAAATAATATCACTTGAATCTCATCAACAAATGCAAAAAGAAAAAGATGTTTGGTATATAGATTTAGGCACTAGTCATCATATGATTGGAAACTTACATTGGTTTGAATCCTTAGAAGTTAGAGATAATATATCACTAAAATTGTAGACAATAAGATGTATCAAGTTCAAGGAACTAGTAGAGTAATACCTAGCATACCATTTTCATATTTTGTGCTAGAAAATATTTTATATGTTCTTGGACTATCAACTAATCTTATCTTAGTTGCTTAATTAGTTGAAAAATGAAGAACAATGGAATTCAAATATACAAATAAACATAGCAAATGCATTATAACAAACTAAACCAAAACTAAAGCTACAGGGTCAATCAAGAATGGAATATTTTCCTTAGATACAATGGGATTCTCTCAAGAAATCATTGAACATTTATTACCTCATGATCAAATTAATGATAAGTTGCTTGATTTTTTAGAAAGACAAAAAACAGGAAATTGGATCAAGCATAGTCCAAGATTATCTTACAAAGATTACAAACATGAGCAATGGATGAACCCAAGAATCAAGATGATGAAGAAGGTTCCATAGAAGTAGGTTCATGAACAATGCAAGGTCACATTAAGATCCAGATAAAATCTCAAAGATGAAGACTATATATGAAGATAAAGATTGAAGACTAAAGTCTTCAATAACCAAATAATGTAAAATAGGGGGTGTTGGAAAATATTACATTATTTAGTGCATTATTTGATGAGTGATTTATATTTCCCCTTTCATGTAAGTGTCAATGTGCAGGAAATGCACAAGTGTCATGTAAGTAAGAGTGCAAGTGTATATTGAGAGAATGTGCACAAGTGTCTTGTATGTAAGTGTACAAATATGTAATGTGAGGATGTGCATGAGTGTCTTATATTAGGAGTGCATGTAGGAGATTAATATTCATGTAGAAGTGTGCAAGTGTCATAGAGTCAAGTATGCATGTAAGAGAGTGAAGAGTCTAGTATACAAGTGGAAATATGATAAGCCAAAGGTCATGGGAGTTGTCATATGGAGAGCAATATTTAAGTACATGAAGAGTCATCTTCTATGTTTATATTATGGTGATAAATTTCCATACAATGAAAATATACAGAGAGACAAAGAGAGAGGAATAATAACACGAGAAAAAAAGAGAAATAGTCTCATTATATACAGATTAAGAGCAATTCATATTGTAAGTATTCTTCATGCATGTACATGAATGATATTGTTCATTTTTACAAGCATATTTGATATTATAATTTAATGTTTTTCATTATTATATTGGCCTAGCTATATATTTGATTGCTCACATATATTTCTACTCTTATCATTGATATTTTGACCTTTGATAGTATGGCTTATTTATTAAGGGACCTATGATATTTTGAGATAAAAATATTTAAAAGCCAATAATCATTAGTAGGAAGAATGCAACTACTTAAATCAATCTTATAGGTCATTCCAGCATATTATATATCCTTGTATATTATGCCAAAATCAATAGAAAAAGGTTGTATCTTTATTATGTAGTCATTTTTGTGGTCATGATTACATGATAAAAGAATTTTTTCTTTGGTGAAATGCAACAAGGTGTGTGATGATAAAGCTAGGAGAGGTCTTGATTTAAGAGTTCTTACAGATGCAAATGTAGCTTTTAAGAAAAAAGTAATTTAGAGATTGTACAAAGAGAGTCAAAGACAATGGGCAAGAACTCTAAGTAAGTATGTTGAGCCCAATGACCCAAGCTTAATATTTACTACATTATCTCTACCAAATGGTTATCCACTATGGAATGGTTTAAAAAAATCAATTGATCTAGTGATTAAAGGTTTAATATGGGTGGTGGAAATTGGAGAAAAAAAATCTATTTGGATGGATACTTGGTATGATAAAAAACTACTCAATATAGATCCAATTTTGAAACCATTGATGAAATTACTTCAAGATAAATATGGTGATAGGGTTTCAAATATTATGTATAAGGATTAATAAGGAAGATACCAATGGAAAAAGATTTTTTATAAGTATACAAGACATTGATGCTAGGAGGCAGTTGAGTAGAAATATAACAATAATGATTATTTTGAGGGGAGCCAGGGATAAGTTGATTTGGGAGTTGAATAACTCAAGAGAATTCACAACAAGAAGGGTTATGCATAGTGGCTATTTATCGCCAAATTGGCTAAAATTTGGATTTTCTAAATTTGGGATTGGCTAATATTTGGGACCCTCAACCAGGGCCCATTAGCCAAAAATAATTGGGTGCAAAGTTTTTTTGGTCAATTCGCCTCAACTTTATAATAATTTGACCATTCTAAGTTTAAATTTCCAACATAACCCCTAATAATAGTGAACCTTCTACATGTGTTTGGATACTATTCATTGGATTTTGAAATTGATTCGCCAAATTTTATAAATACATTTTGGGGCTGACCCCTTATACATAACCTTAACAACAAGAAGTGGATATAATATAAAGCACCATAAAAATAGAAATATCACAAGAATATAGAGAGATATTTGGAATAGCCCAAGCATTCCTAAAGTCAAAATATTTTTTTGGCTATTACTTCATAGAAGAATTTTATCCTGGGATAGCCTTATGCAAATGGGTTTTTATGGCCCCTCAAAATGTGTTTTTGTAAAATGGAGGACTAGAATTTAGACCATCTCTTGGGACATTGCTCAATAGTCTAGAAACTATGGCAATGGATTCTTAATATGTTTGGTAAATGCATGGTGATGAATGACAAAATTGAGGAATGGTTAAAGCAATTGCCAAGCACTTTTAAAAGTGATACTTTATAGATAATCTAGGATTATATCTAAAGATACAATACTTTGTATTGTTTGTCTAGAAAGAAATAGAAGAATGTTTAAAAGAAAGAAAAGCGATTTAGAGGTAATGAAAAGAATATTTTTTTAACCATAGAGGAGTCTAAACCAACCCTATCAACTCACCCAATCCCTAATATAGAAGCAAAGAGTCTTGATAGATGGAGTCAAGTCATCAAATGGAATTATGATGTTGGGGATAAGAGAAACAAAAAGAAGACAAAGAACATAAAGTGGAAACCACCAGATGTGGAGTTGGTCAAATTGAACTTTGATGGAGCATCTAAAGAAAATACAGGACTAGAAGGACGAGGAGGAATAATTAGAAATAATAGAGATATTTTGTCTCATTACGCTTTCAATACTGGATTTAAGACAAATAACAAAATTGAAGCTTAGGTGTCTTTGGAAGGGTTAAAAATATACAAACAAATTAAATGGAATAAATTATGGATGGAAGGTGATTCACTCATAGTAATAAATGCAATTTTGAGGAAAGTAAAGGCTCCATGGAACATACAAGAGATAATTATGGAAATTCAATACCTTTTTGTAGAGTTTGAAGAAATTAGGTTTACACATACATTAAGAGAATGAAATAAATGTGTAGATAGGCTAGCCAATAGAGGGATTTTAATTGAGGCTCATGAAGTTAAATTATTTTTTTCTTGGTTAGAGGAAGTAGTAAGTTTAGCTAAAGCTAACAATAAAATATTGATTGCTTGAATCAAATAATGATTAAGATTTACTTTAATGTTTTCCATTGGTAATATCTGCTTTATAACATTAATGTGCTTTCATATATACTATTTATTACAATTTTTGTGGTTGCACTTGTGCTTTAGAAAGGAAACTAGCAATCCAGATCTAGTAAAGCGGGCTATGATAGTGCGATGTTTTGGAAATATTACTCTACTAAGATGCAATGCATATATAGTAGAGGTGAAGTTTTGGTATTGTGAAGGTTGTTGTAAGAAAATATCAAGAAGGATGTTGAATTCTGGAATATTTGTATTCACACAAAATTTTGAAAAAGTTATAAAAAATGAAAATCAAGAAAAGACAATTTGGCACATTTGTAAAGGTGGATTTTTGGCAGCGCCCGATACCTAGAGGTTTATTTCTGTGGGCACTTTTATGATGTATGTCGTAATTTTCATTTTTGCACTATTTCATTAAAGTTAAAATTCAAAATCACTCCTTAAGTCCCCAAAACAATTAAAACCCATCCATGCAATTTATTTTGCACTGTAGCATTCGGTATCTATGATACCTCTAGCCTGCACTTATAGGTAATGTTGTCATGAAAAATAAATCATCCATTAGATTATTAGCGTAGAATAGCTAATGTTTAAATAGGTTACAAAATAGCAATTAAACAATATTGCCTATATTCACGCTAACCAACGCGCTATAGAAGATAGAGTGATAGGTTAGGGATTCTAACCTAGGATATTTAGAAAGTTACCATTAGATATTTAATACAGTAAATATCTACATGGTAAGAGATAGAAAAGTAAAAGTAATAATCTACCTATGTAGTATAATGCAATATACTACCTATTTTACCTAGTGGAATAAAAGGGTAAATATCCCAAAGAATGGAATATTACTCTAACATTGAGATGAGAATTGAATCTATTTTTTAACTCTCATGCTCTAAAGAAGAGAGTTGTGATTTTTCAAGAGTGGGGAACTCGAGTACAACCCCTTGTTCTCCAACAAATATATATATATATAACATAGCTTATTAGTATATATATATACTAATAAGCTATGTTTAGCTTCTATTGGAGGCCACTTCCATTACAAAAACAAAATATTATATTGCTCTCATTACATTTCTAACAAGTTAATTAAACCATATCCAACTTGCATTTCTATCAAAGATATTATCCATCTTCCTCAAATTGCTAAGTTCTCACAACTAACTTTGTTATATCAAATGCCTTCCAAAATTTAAAATTTATCAACATGAAATTCAACACCGCAAATAGCTAAACTATTGTTGCCTAGTTTCCATATCTATTAATATCTTGTCTATAACAATATGACAATTTCTTAATACCTTTTTTTAGGGTTTTTATTCATGCCTTTAATATTCCAAGATATTATTTTCATTGTTATTTGTGGGTTTAGCCCTACTGATATTTGTTTTTCTTTTCCCATATCAATATCCCTCTAGGTTCTTTTTCTCTTTGTTTTTGCTTCTTGGGTCTTCCTCTCTTTTTTCATTCCCACCAATACTTTCATCTTCATAAATATCTTCAATATTCTCATACTAGTTGTAGTAACACTTATCATCTTCAGGTTTCTCTTGCTCTAAAGGATTTGAAGTGCAGGAAATAACCTCAAAAATAAATTTTTCGTTATGTTGCCCTGAAAACCCTTAAGTGCAATGATGCTCTTCTGTAGCAATTACATTTTTGTTCTACCCTAAAAACCTTAAATTGTTACAAATTTCCTCCATCCTTGTTTCTTTATTATGTTGCTCTTGAAACCTTAAAGTGCAAGGGATAACATCTACACCACTTTCACTTTTATTACTAGGAGAGGATTCTATACTACTTGAGGAAAATGAATATGATTTACTTGGAATAAACTTGACCTCTTCTACCATCTTTGTTTTAGGAGTTTTCTCCACATATTTCTTTGCACCTTTAAGTCCTTTTAAACTTTCCAAATGATATTGTCGACAGGCTTTCTTTACCTCTTCTTTTGGAGTCGAATATCCTTGACCTGATCTAACTTCTATTATGTATGATTTTCTTGCTTTATATTGAAGTTTATCTCATGACCAAAAATTTTAGTCTTTCTTCATAGTTATCACTTTGTAAACTCTTGTCATGTGTCCAATCTCATAACAATTGTGGCATCAAAATAAAATATTTTCATAATCCACTTGGTGATACCATTCTCTTTATTCATATTTAGTCTTAATGCATTGTGGAAAAGGTTTTAAAATATCCATAGAAACAAATATTCAAGTATATATAGTATGTTTTCACTCTTTATGAATTCCCCTAGGGTATTTCTAATATTTTTCAAAACATCCTTATTGATAATTTTATATGGAACTTCAAAAAGCCTAACCCACACCAGAAGCTTCTTCATAGTTTTTATTTCAATAAAAAAAATTATTCCATGGTCTCAAAAAAAGGGTATAAATCCCCATAAACCATAGGGTACCACCCATTATTTTATCCTTGATTTTTCAACTAGAAAAAATGATGAGGAAAAACCTTTGGAAAGTAAAGTTACAAAATAGTTTGAATTCAATCCCCACTTCCACTTGATCCAAATGTGAATCTCCAAAAACACTATCCATTATCAATGGAACTTATATATTAACCCTATACTTTTAAAAACCATTATATCATGTTCAATCATCTCATCCTTGATACTCACTTCTACTGTAACATTTGTTACTTGGATCAAACTTGCCATGTATTATCTCTTCCACTTATCTCCAACTTGGGCCTTAATACATCTAACTAGGGCATCCTAAATTTCCATTTGGGCTTTTCAAATATAACTTTCCTTCCATACTAGCTAGTGGGGTTCGTTCCTAGTTTGCACCCCCTCTTGGCTCACACTCACTCTTATCTCTACTTTCTCTTAACATTCCTTTTCTTCAATATTTTAAAGAAAACAAGCTTATACTGAGAGGGGGGTGAATAGTATAAGATCAACTTTTACTTTTCTTTCCAAATGATAACAAAAATAATATCAATGTAGTAAAATAAACAATGTATAAATCATCCCACACATGAGAGACACAGATTTAACGTGGTTCACCCAATGTGGGCTACGTCCATAGAGAAAATATTTCTTCTAAATTTTCTCAACTAATCTCTTGGGAACCAAATCCCTATTACAATGTTTATGGACTTCTTTCCAAAGGAGAACTCAATCCCCTATACTTTATTTAATGTATCTCTCTCCATAGGAGAACTCTATCCCCTATGTTATGGTTTGTGGATCTCTTTGAAGAGACAAAAACACGACACTAAAGCAGATATAAAATAAATGATTCCAGAAAGACAGTAATTGCACAAAATGATATTTTATTCAATAATGGGGGGAGCTGAGAAACTCCTTGTTACAATTATTTTGTCCAACAGAATTATTTTGATACAGTAATTACAACTGCTAGGGTTCTCTGAAACCCTAGCTACCAAAAATGAGTGTCTTCAATGTGCTTTGCTCCCAACAGAGTGAGTGGGCTTTGTTGATATCCGATTTTGGGCCACTCTAGCTTCAACAGCTGTCCAATGATGAATAAATCTGCAGATATGCACACATACCAATAAAAACAAGGGATTAGAAATACCTGTGAGGGCTCCACAGCGTGAGACTCTCAGTTATCAATAAAACCCTAGCTATTAACGAATAAAGTAGCATGCAAAATCTACAGATAATGAAATGAAATAACAAACAATGATTTACCTTGTTGTTGTTGTTGATGATCCGTTGCGTCATTGTAGATTTGATGGCAGGTGATCTTGTGCAGCAGATTTTGGTGTACGGTTGAGGGAACAGCAGGCATTGAGCTACTGCAGGGCATGGTAGGCGCATGCCCACTGTGGGATGAGGCGCTGCCTCGTGGGATGAGGTAGGCCGTGCCTATGGGATGAGGTAGGCGCTCGATTGTGCCTGGGGATTAGGGTTTGATCTACAGAAGTAGATCACGGTAATGCGGAGGATGCGATGGATGGGATATGGTGGTGGTGATGGAAGATGGCTGGGGAAATTGTTGGAATGGGGAAATCCTAAGGAAAGCTAGGGTTCTTAAGTAGAATATGCTAGGGCACAATCCACTCAACTCTAACAATGGTATTCAGAATGCATGGACCTCAGACTTCTTCAAGATTTCAAGACTCAAATTTTCCAGGGGTTGAGCATTGAGAATGCTCCTATTTATAATCAAGCCTAGGGTTTTCTTAGGGTTTCAGCCTAACACTTTTGATCGTGTGGCTAATATTAAATCAAATCCAAAGGCTGAGATTATACTTTAAGTGTGACACAGATTAAGGAAGATGGATGGCTGAGATTAGATTAGATCTAATGGTTGAGGTTAATTGGGCTTATAAATATATATTTTATAATAAATATATTAAAATATTATATTTAAACATAAATAATATAAAATAAATATAAATAATTCAAATATGGGTCAAAAAATGGTGGGAAAAGGCTAAAGTGGGCCATTGGATGGCAAGAAAGGCATGGAATGGCCAATTGAATGGTAGGAAGGGGTGATGGTGGATAAGTGGCTAGGATTTGGTGTCTACAGATGCCCCTTTTTGTACCATGTTGCGTGAAACACAATATGGTGCAAAAACACGAGACACTTGGCTGGGCTTTGGGCATAGAAGCAGCTTCTCTCTCTTGTTGGATTTTGAGTAATAACGTTGAAGACAAAAGAATAAAGAATTTTTGGAATTTGCGTAGCTTACCCCCTCAATTGGTGAATGGGATTACGGATGAATCGCATGAGCCAATTGAAAAATTTGTGCAAATGATGAATGATGTGGTACCATTTTTGCCCCAATGGTGTGAAGGGGGTTAGTGAAAAATGTGATATGATGTGTGCATTTACCCTAATGGATGAAGGGTTTTGTGCAAATGTGATGTGATGTGGATGATATGAATGATGTAAAATGTGATACCATTTTTGCCCCAATGGTGGGAAGGGGGTTGTGTCAAATGTAGATGTCATGATCATGTAAGATGTATCCCATCATGGGAAAATCATAATCAAATTTTGGTTGCCCCAAATTTGGGATGAATCGATGTTGTTGAAGCATTTTGCCTTGTTGGCGTCATTGATATGCAAAATGATAATGCAAAAAAGAAGAAAAAGTAATGAACCTTGGACGTACTGCTAGTGATCTATCAACCTAGCTAGTGCATATCTCGAAGGTGTTAAGGAGATTGTGAATGATGAAATTTGATTTGTGTTCATATTTTAAGCCTCACGAACTAGGCCATCAATGACTGCTTTTGTGCAAATTGTTCTTGGTAAGGTTTCACTCAAAATGTGAAGTACCAAATGTGATTGTGTTCTCGAACAAGGAGATAAGTGATGATGATGATGACCAAGTGTTCTTATGGTAATTCATTCATCTTACCGAATTGCATGGATGCAAATCACTACAATCACCAAGTATATAGAATGAACCACTATATACGAGATTCACTTGTAATTTTGACACGTGTTGGAAGAAATGATGGTAGATTATGATAATGGAAAGAATGTTGATGGAAGAATATGATGAAATCACCAAGATCGGAGTCGATTTGTAAATATGAAATTGTTAGTGGTTGATTCTGCACTTTTTGGATGGAAACAACTGATTTGATGGTCAAATCAACTCCAATATTTACAAAAATTTGTGGAATGATGAAGAAGATGGAATAGAAGAGATGAGTGTTAGTTTTGTAAAAATTTGGAATCGTTTGATGCATTTTGTAAGTCGATTTGTGTATTTTACAAATGTGGATCGTATTCAAAAAATGAAAGTGCAAAATGACTTTTGCTTTTACAAAACATAATTTTATGATATGCATGATGTGTGGGTGAAATTTGATGGGGTTTTGAGGGGGCAAGCTCCTATTTTGGGCCCTTTTGCCTTTAGGGCATCCTGATGCCAAGCGCCAGGTTGTGCCTGCGGTATTCTACAGGTGCTCGGCTACGTCTAGGTGCACCTATAGGCACCCATGCATGCCTGCAGCCCACAGGCATTGGACTGCACCTAAGCATGCTAGTTATAGCTATAAGTAGCTTGCAGTGCAAATTTTTTAGCTCATTCCTATGTTTGAGAGTTTTTGCATCTACGCCTGAGGAGTGGAGTGAATTGGTGAGGAAGGTGAGGTTGGTGAGAATTTGCATGGGAGCTATGGTGGTGGAGGGAGTTCATGTTGCTGGTGGAGCGGAGGCTCACTTTGCCTCGGTAATGTTGAAAAACACTATGTATTTTGTGCAAAAATTTGTATGTTTTTTTTAAATAATATTAATAAAAAAATATTTGTTGTTGTAGTTGAGGGAGATAGAGCCTCGACATCGCTTCTCTCCTCTTGTTCCCGGGATGAGGAAGAAGCTCACAGAGGGGGATTGGGAGATTTTGGGGAAGGTGGGTTTGGAGGGAGTGGCTAGGTTGGATGTTGTGAGGGTGGATGAGGGGTATCTCTCATCATTGATAGAGAGATGGGATTCTGATAGGGGGACATTCTAGCTATCGACTGGGGAGGCTACTATCACCCTTGAGGATGTATACCGCATCCTCAAGGTGCCAGTAGAAGGGGAGAAGGTGATGGTTGGACATGACAAGAAGGTGGAGATGGAGAAGATGTTTGGGGAGTGATGGCGGGAGGTGAGGATGGGGGATGGAGGTATATGCTACCTGAGCATGTACAAGGTGAAGGAGTTGGATGCACTCCCAGCCTTGATCATGTTCGTGTTAGTGAACATAGTGCTACCTAATAGCACTGGTTGTAGGTTCCCTTGGAACCTATTGGGATTGGTGAGTGACCTACTCACCGACCCAAGGGGATATGCATGGGCTCCTACATTATTGGTGTAGCTATACCGAGAGCTATATGAGGTGACACAGAGAGGGAGGAAGGGGATTGGGTGTAGCTTCCTCCTATAGTGTTGGGCTTGGGAGCACTTTAGTGTGGCTCAGCTGAAGGGGCTACCTTGCCAGGCATGGTAGATGGGTGAGCCCTATGCGAGGAGATGGGCAGTGGCTGAGGAGGTGCAGCCGAGTCGAGAGGTGCATACCAACCAGTGGTATCGGGATATGTGGTCGGGGTTGACTCGGGCTGACGTGATATGGAGGCCATGGTGAGGAGTCCAATGGGATGGTGATGAGGAGCAGTTGCATCGGGTGAGGTAGGCTCGGTGGTTGGTTGGGAGGAGGGATGAGGAGGTGGAGTACTTCCAATACTCATGGGTGTTGAGGTAGTTTGGCTTACCTCAGGATGTTTTAGATGAGCCGATGTTGTACCAGCATCGATGGGATGAGGTGGGGCTTCCATGTGCGGAGCCATGGTGGGTTCAGATAGGAGACGATGAGTGGCTAGAGGTCCCCAACATAGATGATGTTGGGGTGACATCAAAGTATGTAGCTTGGTTTGGTGCCCAAGAAGTATGGGTACCAAAGGTGGTGAGTGGTGGGGATGCGATAGCTATGGGGTCGAGGATGACTCCGAAGAGGATGAGGCCTCAACGATCGATGAGTCAGAGGTGGTCGAGGGGAGCAGTCCAAGTAGACTCCTGAGGTGGAGGTGGTAGATGAGGAGGGGGAGGATGATGAGGATATGGGGGAGATCTCCGAGGTGGCTAGGCTACGGGTGGAGGTGGAGCAGCTCCACGAGGAGTGAGAGACTACACTAGAGTCTCATAGGGAGGCTCTAGAAGGTGAGATGGGGTTATTACTGAGTTGTAGGCTACTATAGCTCGGATGGAGGTGGAGCGATCGACAGCTAGGGCTGGTGATCAGGAGATAGTCATGAGGCTTTAGGTAGAGATTTTGGTGAGAGAGCGGCATCATCAGATTGACTTACGATGACTACATGCTAGCGAGACATATGCACACTCCTTGGAGGATTTATGCATGGCTAATCACATCCCTTTTCTAGATCCTCCTTCATCCTCTAGGATCGAGGCATCGAGGCATACAACATCTAGTTCTAGGTCTAGGGCTCCTACTAGGTCTCAGGGGTCCTCTCATAGACATTAGCTTAGTGCTTAGATGCACTTTTGTATATGAGCCTTGGTGCTCCATTGTAGCCTTTATGGCATTCATTGTACATATGATATTTTTGATATATATATACATGGATTTTTATATATTTGTGTTATCTTTTGTGTGAATGCTTTTATGTGTATGCAATGCATGTTTTATGAAAATGTTTTTATGCATTTCTTATGGATGATTAATGCAAGCTAATCATGATGTGTATGCATAATGTTATGGATGATTAATGCAAGTGAAATGGCATGTATTATATATGATGATTAATGCAAGTAAATGGCATGTATATGAATGCTAACTATATGAGAGGAATGCATGATGTTCTAATGATCCTTTTTAGTTCAAAATTTTGTTGGCCATTTTTGTTCATTGTTTTGCAATCGAGGGCACCAAACTTGGTGGTTTTATGCAGGTTGATCCATGATGAAGACATGGATGCTGACATGGAAGAAGATATGGATGTTGATATGGAAGAAGATATGGATGTTGATATGGAATACTAAAATATTTTCAAAGACTCAAACAAACTAGTGCTATCAACCAAACTCACTAAAGGTTGTCTAACTTTCTTTAGGACCAAGGTGTGTGCAAGTGAAGTTCATGTACCAAATCTTGAGCATGACAATGACCCTAGGCAATCAAGAACCAATGTGTGTGCATGTGAAGTTCATTAACCCATTATGAGTAAATTGGGCATGACCTATTATGGAGAGGACCAAGAAGCTAGCTTGTCCATATGTGCGGTCAGAGGTCTCCCTTTTTGGAAGAGAGACATGTCGCCTCGCATGAGCTTACTCCACTGCCAGTCAAGCATCTATAGCCCCGGTGGAGACTCACTCCATAGTCCAATGATTTGATCTTTTAGACCTTGGGGATGACTACATAAATTTCTGAGGGAAATGTAGTACGATCCTTACAACTTTAGGGATCTATGGGATTTGTGAATTTGGGATAGAGCTTTGGGGAATCAGATTCTCAACCGAAGTGTGATGAGAATGTGATCCTATCCTTACTACTCTATATTTTGTGTTTGTATTTGGTGAGTAATTGTGATAGTGGTGAGAACCACTATTTTTGGTTTTTGGACTATGTTGCATGATAGGACAAGCGAGGAATACCCTTTTCACTTCAAGGTGCCACCCCAAGTATGGTGTTATCCTTATTTGACTCAAAATATTTTTAAGGTGTGAAAAAGTGTGGTTGGTACAAGATTGCTTTTGGAATCAGTTGACAAGACTCAAGACTTTTTTAATGTGAAAAAGTGTTTTTGGTCCCAAAGAAAATTGGACATCTTTTCAGAGGTTGCTAGATACACTAGTAGTGGCTGAGTGAATGAAAATTTGGGCTTTATGACTTTTGACAAATGGGATTGTTGGTTTATGACATTGGAGAACATTGCATAAATACCAAAAATAGGTACCCCCAATTGTGAAACTTGTCTTTTTGTATTTGGCCATATCATCACTACTATAAAATATCATTGAACATGGGATGGGATGAATGCCATATGAAAAATGAGGGAATGTAGTGGAATGCATGTGAGATGTAAAATGTAGTGGAATGCATGTGGAATGAATGCAAATGGAATATGTGTGCAATATGTATAAATGCAATGTGAGAAGTGCATGCCTATATGAATGATTTGTTTTTTTTTTTTTTTAGCCATGTATATAAATACATATAAACATCATATTAACAATAGAATACCTTTAAATGGATAACATTAAGTGGTTCGGGTTCCTCTACTCCCTCTAAATCGGTAAGTCTATATGTACCATTACCCACCTTTTGGGAAATTATGTATGGACCTAACCAATTAGCCATGAATTTGTCATGAAGGTGCGGCAAAGCATTGGTGTTTTGTTGATTTTATTTAAGTACAAGATCTCCTACTTGGAATTCATGAAGATGAACTTTGGCATTGTAAGCACGCTTGAGGTGGTCTTGATAAACTCTTAGGTGTTCTAGTGCATTGACTCACCTCTCATCCAGAAGAGTGAGTTGGTCAAGATGTGCTTGTCTAGCGGTGTCATCATCTATGAATTCTTGCAAAGAAATTTGCAATGAGGGGATCTCGAGCTCAAGAGGCATGATGGCTTCAGCTCCATAGACCAGGGAAAATGGTGTTGCTCCTATTGGCATTCGGATGCTTGTTCGATAAGCCCATAGTGCCAAAGGGATTTTTGTATGCCAATCTCTATGATTTTTATTAACAAGCTTCTTGAGAATAGCAATCAAGGTCTTATTGGTAGCTTCGGCTTGTCCATTTGCTTGTGGGTAATAAGGAGTCGAGAAACTATGTTGGATATTATACTTTTCGCAAAGTGCTCGAACATCCTTGTTCTTGAAAGACTTACCATTATCAAAAATTATTTTAGAGGGAATACCAAAATGATAGATTATATGTTGGAGTATGAATTCCATAATTCGAGGTCCTATCGTACTGGTTAGAGGAATGGCCTCGACCCACTTTGTGAAGTATTCAGTGGCCGTGATGATAAATGTATGTTGTCCCGAATATGGAGGTGAAATTTTTCCAATTAGGTCTAGGCCCCATTGTGAAAAGAGCCAAAGGCTTTGTATAGGTTGTAAAGCTTGTGATGGTACATGAACTAAATTGGCGTGTTCTTGACATTGCTTACAATTTTTGACATAGGTGCAACAATCACGTTCCATTATGGGCCAATAATAACCCATGCATAAAAGATGCTTTGCAATGGCCATCCCACTAAAATGACCACCACAAGTACCATCATGGGCTTCAGCTATGGCTCTTTGAGCTTCACTATTTTTGAGACAACGAAGAAGGATTCCATCATAACCATGTTTATACAACACGTCCCCCAAGAGAATAAAATGGGCTGCTTTTTGTTTGAAAGAGCATTTTGCAGACCGAGACATATCAGATGGGAGTGTTCCAAATTTTAGAAAGGCTACTATTTGGCTTGACCAAGACTCATATGGTTTCGAATGGATAAAGCAAATGTCTCTTTCATCCTTAGGATCAATACGGACAATGGTTGCTTTAGAGATTGTTGAGATTATTAGGGGTTGTACCTCTCCTAAGTCATATTTTGGAATCAATGATCCAAGAGAGGCCATTGCATCTACAAATCTATTAGTCGAATGAGGCAAGTTGTCGATTTCGTACCATTCGAATGTTGAGAGCAATTTCATTGCTACTTCATGATAAAGCTTAATGGTAGGTTCTTTGCATTGGTATTCTCCGGTTACTTGTTTTACAACAAGTTGAGAATCCCCAAATATCCTGATACGCTTGATACCCATAGCTATAGCGGATTGAAGACCTAATATTAAGGCTTCGTACTCTACAGTGTTATTTGTGCATGGAAAGTCTAACTTGAATGATAAAGGGATTGGTATCCCTTGAGGTGTATGAAAGACAATTCCAGCACCTTGACCTTTCTCGCACTTAGATCCATCAAAGAATAAGGTGATATCGACGTCTTCCTCCGGAATGACCTCTTCTTCTAATTCAGTGACAGAAAATACCGAATCATCTGGGAGCTCTATAATCAAAGGATGATCACTAGGTAAGGGAGCTTCCACGAGTTGATCGGCTATAACCTGACCTTTAATGGATTTTTGGCTGATAAATTCTAGATCAAATTTTGTAAGGAGCATTATCCATTTTGTGGTATGAGTATTGTTGTAAGTGCGAGACATCATATAACGCAGAGGATTTTCTCTAGCTATGACATAAGTTGTATGACTAAGCATATAGTGTCAAAATTTCTTAGTGGCAAAAACCACTGCTAAACACAACTTCTCTACATAAGCGTATCGGGTTTCATAACTCACCAATGTTCGACTAATGTAATAAACAACTTGCTCTCGATTTTGTTCATTTTTCTGTGCAAGCATTGTCCCTAAAGCAAAGTCCATTGCTGAAACATAAATATAGAAAGGGACCCCTAGGCGAGGAGGAGCTAAGACTGGCGGAGAAGCTAGGTATTGCTTGATGTCATCGAAGGCTTTTTGACATTCATCTGTCCATGCAAATAGCACCCCTTTTGTAGCAGGTGGTTGAATGGCCTGCATTTATCAGAAAGTTGTGCAATAAAACATCGGATTGATTGAATATTTCCTTGTAAACTATGCAATTCCTTAATGTTAGTTGGGGGAGGCATTTCCATGATGGCCTTGACCTTGTTTGGGTCCACTTCAATGCCTCTTTTGGAGATAATGAATCCTAAAAGTTTACCTGAGGTAACACCAAAGACACACTTTTTGGGATTTAACCTCACCTTATGTTCTAGAAGTCGGTCAAAAATCTTGTCCAATACATTAATGTGCTCTTGTCGAGTTTTAGATTTAGCCAAGAGATCATCCACATAGTCTTCGATAATCTTATGCATGTAATCATGGAAGATGTAAGTCATGGCTCGTTGATAAGTAGCTCCTACATTTTTAAGGCCAAAGGGCATAACCTTGTAACAAAAGGTCCCCCAAGGTGTTGTGAATGTTGTTTTGTGTTGATCATCAGGATTTATGTGAATTTGGTTGTATCCTAAAAAACCATCCATGAGGGAAAGCATTTCATGGCCAGCGTAGGTATCGACAAGAGTATCAATGTTTGGAAGAGGAAAATCATCCTTAGGACATGCCTTATTAAGATCTCAAAAATCAGTGCAAACATGTATCGACCCATTAGGCTTGCGAACAGGTACCATGTTTGAAAGCCACTCAGGATAGTCAATAGGAACAATGAAATTGATGTCTAGCAGTTTTTGAAGCTCTTCCTTGACTAAGAGGGCCATGGTAGGATGCATCCTTCTAAGATTTTGTTTGATCGGTTTGGCATCGGGGTGTAAGGTGAGATTGTGGACCACAAGATTAGGGTCAAGACCAGGCATATCCTTATAGGACCATGCAAACACATATTTCTTCTTCTTGAGGAGAGTAATGAATTGCTCTTGTTCATCGGATGATAGGCTTTTTCCAAGCTTGACAATTTGGGGATTGTCAGGATCTGAACTAAGGTTCACTTCGATGGTATCTTCAATAGACATATGTGAACCTTCCTCAAGTTGATGTGGTGTGGGGATCAGATGAATGTCATCTAAGATGTCATCCAACTCTTCCTGCTTAGCGTCATCTAACTCTGCCTGAAAGACCTCGAGACTCTTGGTGGAAAATGGAGGTGAAGGTGGAGGGGAAGGAGGAATGTAGTTGGTGGAAGCCCTTAACAATTCCTCAGATAGGATGAACTCCAAAAAGGAGGGTGGGGAAGAAATCTGATCCATGTCAACAAGGCTTTCATCAATTGGAATTGGCTTAGCCGGATTGTATGGATTGCGGAGTGGGGTGAATAAGTCAATAGGATTCATACTGACTTAGTAGGAGAGGATGGATTGGAAGAATGGATGGGAACCGATGTCGAATCTTGTTAACCCTGGATAGCAGCAACAAACATGAAATCAAATTCTATGTACATGCAAAGAAAAATTTTGTTTTTGTTTTATTTTGAATATTTATTTTTTTTATGTACATATGTTACAAATTTTGGCTTGGATGGATGGTTCCATGGGCCTAAGGTGGGGGTGGTTCCCCAGGTGGGTCAGCCTGTTCTTGTGGAAGAAGCAAGTGAAATATGGGTTGATGGATGGGGAACAGTGTGAGGTAAAACTCATCCTGTTGGGTAAGGGGAACAATGGGCTGAAATTCCTCTTCAGAATCGTCAGAAGCATTGGACATAAGTTCATACTCTTCATAACTTTCATCATCAAAATCTGGGAGTGGGTATGAAAAATTGAGGGGATCATCTTCTTCATTGAAGCTAAGCTCTTGAAGAGCTTGTTCAAGAGAAGTGGTTGAGGAACATGGAAGGGGGCCTTTATCTTCATCATTGAGGCTAAGCCTTTGGAAAGCTTGCTCAAGGGAAGAGGTTGTGGAAAGTGGGGTATACCCTAAGCCTGAACGATCATGTGCTCCTCGATATGGGAAATCAATTATGTCATGTATCCCTTGTTCATGGGAACCTAGACCTTGACCTTGCCAATTGACTATGTGAAAGTAATGAGATGGAAATCCTGCCATATTGTGTATGTTGGCACATCTCGGCTCTTTTGGTTCTTCGGGTGGGTTTGCCTCAATTGAGGAATCCAACCCTCCATAGACAAAGTTAATACTATTAGGAGTAGAACTCATGTCGTATACAACACCTATGGTTAAAGGATGGTCACGTGGGCGACCAAAATCCTTGGTTGTGGGAATGGCTAAAGGGGTAATGGTAACATCTTGGACCACGTATTCACCAATACCAGGACTAGTGATGTGGACCTCGACTTGGGATGAGGTGGTGGATGATGGCTCAGGATTGGAGTTGGTTGTGGATGTTGGTGGAGAGTTAAACATTTCACAATCTAAAAGTTCAACTTGTGAAACATCGGCTGATGGAGAAGGATTGGGTGATGGCTTGGAATTAGAAGAAGGTGGATGAGGCAATGATGATGAAGAAGAGATGGTTGTAGAAGAAGGAATGGTTGATGTGGATGATGTGGCGAAAGTGGGTTGACCTTGACCACATGTACAAGAAGAAATGGATGATTTAGGGGGTTCGGTGATGGGTAACTCCTCAAGAATAGGAGCTTTGGAAGAAGATGTGGATGGATTAGAAGGAGATGGATTAGAAGAGGAATAAGTTGAATTAGATGAATATGGGGATAAAAATAAATGGGTGGAGGGCAACATGGATTCATAAGGATTTGAAATGAAATTGCAATACTTAAAAGGTTCTACATCTGTGGGGATGCAATGGACTTGTCCATCATGAACGTATTTCAAGCATTGATGAAGAATTGAAGGAACACATTTCATTTCCCTCATCCAAGGTCTACCAAGGAGTACATTGTATGCCATTGTTCCTTCCAATATATGAAACATTGTGTGCAACATTCTGGCCCCTACTTCAATGGGTAAAACAATAGTGCCAATTGTGGTACACAAAGCATCGTTAAATGCTTTGAGGGTGAATGATGACTTGGAAATGTGGGAAGGTGGTAGCTTGAGGTGGTGAAGGGCAGCGGTGGTGATGATGTTAATGGATGAGCCGATGTCTATTAGGACTCTTTTGAATGGATTTTTATCTATCAAGGCCATGATATGCAATGGAGGATCCATAGATTCTGAGGTTATCGACTTTATTTCAAAGTCATAAAAGGTGATGGATGGCTCCATGCATGTCCTAACACTCCCTACAAAACTATTGAAGGTGTTAGAGTCTTGGGCTTCTAACTCAATAGACTTAAGAATCTCCATTAAAGCTTCTCTATGCCTAGGGGATTGTTGGATAAGCTCATATACAAACAATTTAGCTGATGCCATTTTCAAGCTAGTAGTTAACCGGCTACTTAAGGTTACCGTTGGCCTTATAGGTCGATGGATGGGTTGATTTGGTGGATTGGAAAGATGGATTGGAGGGGTTGGATTTGGAGATGTTTGGATGGGTGGTGGGTTTGAAGGTTTTTGGACACTCTGTTGATTTTGCCTTTGCCCTCTTGTGACTACATGAACTGCTCCTACAAAATTTTGGTATTGTTGGACATGGTTGACTTGGTTAGGAGGTGTTTTATGGTTATTACCTCCTACGTTAGTTTGGGCCTCTCCATGGTTGGGAAGAGGTGTCTGAAAAATTCCCAAATTTTGGTTTTGTGGAGCTAAGGGATTATCCACATTGATGGCCCCTAAGTCTATAAGGTCTTGGATGATGTTCTTAAAAACATGGCAGGAGTTGATGTCATGACCATTTTGCCTATGGTATGGGCAAAATAGGTGTTCTCTATAATTTTTGGGATGTTTGGTAGGGTCATCGGGCTTGAATTTAGGTAAGGCTAACTTGTTTGTTTCGTACAACCTTTGGAAAAGGGAAGAATACGACTCCTCTAAGGGCGTGTATTGACGTTGAGGTCGGGTGTATTGGCGGTGGAAAGGTTGTTCTACAGTTGGCACTATGTTTTGCACCATGGGTGCTTGTGTTACTGATGGGACCACATGATAAGCAATTGGTTGTTGCACAGGTTGTTGAGCCATTACGGGCTGGCTCACCACCACTTGATTAACTTGATTGGGTGTATTAGCCATAGAGGCTTGTGATGATTTGTTTTGGCCGGATTGATTATTTTGATATTGGCCCTTGTTTTGCCATTCTTTCTTCTTAGGCTTAATGATGCCCTCTTGGATTTTGATTTCCTCAATGATGCTAGCTTGTGCTAAAGCTTCTTCAAATGTGCGATAAGTATTAAGCTGAAGCATCCAAAAACCTTAGAGAAGGAATAATGTCAACATACCTCTTAATTTTCTTTGATGAAAAAGAGCCCTCAAAACCTGTCTCAAAATGTTCTTTCAATTTTATACCACTTCAAGGGTTAGTTAGCATAGCACTTTTTCAACCATCCACATGAAAAACCTTTTGTGCACAATAATATTGCTTTACAACTCCTTCAAACTTTCTTTCACCATGCAAAAATTACACACAATAACCAACCACAACATATCTTATAACTCCTACTTATAAAAACCACAAGCAATTTCAATATTATCAACCAAAATCCTAAGTTCACATAACAAAGGAAAATATACTTTCATACACCTTATATCTCCAAAATTAAAGTTATTTTAACTTTATAGAGCCACATAGAAATATGAAATTGCATACAATATTTGATTTTAAAGCATCATCCTTATGTCTCCCTAGGTCAAACAATATACACTTCTTCCAAAGCAAAAATTAGTCCTTATATCTCCCTAAATCAAACTCTAAGCATGCCACACTTTAATAAAAAAAAATTATTGCTCTTACCACGTCTACCTCTACCACCACTGCGAGTCGAACTCGAGACCTCACGAAGCCCACACTCTAGCATGAGCTAGAGTGCCAACTAGGCTGGCCCACCTTCTAGAAATGAATGTGCACAAAAATGATTTTATCCCCTTTCTTATGCTTAGTCAAAAATCGTAAAATAACTATCGTCGCGATTCGAACACGAGACCTGCCCGTTGCAAACGCCTTACGCAGGACTCGCCTACCACCTGGGCTAGCTACCTGGCTGGAACCAAACGTGTGCAGTCTCTCCTTTGTTTCACTATCCTCTCCTTGAAAATTGTGTGCTTGACTTTTCTTCTTCCTCAACGAACAACGCTTACCTTACTTTATTCTCTGCCCTCAACGATTGAGCGGATCTCACAATTATCCTTCATCTCTTACCTTAGGCAAATGAAAATAATTTACCTCTTTTATATATGCTTCCCCTTCATGCATTGACGTCGACGCCTTTCGAAATAAATAAAATATTAACATGCCTTCCAAGACTTTAGTGCCTTCAACCTTTTAAACTTATATTATAATATTATAATATTAAAATATTATAACCTTTGGGCTTTGCAAACTAAATTTTTCTTTTGATTTCTTTTTTCTAACAAAGTTTAAATCCACTTTCATACACCTTATAACTCCAAAATTAAAGTTATTTTAACTTTATAGAGCCACACAAAAATCTAAAATTGCATACAATATTTGATTTCAAAGCATCGTCCTTATATCTCCCTAGGTCAAACAATATGCACTTCTTCCAAAGTAAAAATTAAACCTTGTCTCCCTAAATAAAACACTAAGCATGCCACACTTTAATAAAAAAATTATTGCTCTTACCACATCTGTGGCTATCGTCATCACGTGTCGAACTCGAGATCTCACAGAGCCCATGCTCTAGTGCGAGCTAGAGTGCCAACTAGGCTAACCCACCTACTAGAAATAAATGTGCACAAAAATGATTTTATCCCCTTTCTTCAACCCAGTCGAAAATCGCAAAATAACTATAGTCATGATTTGAACACGAGACCTATCCACTGCAAATGCCTTATGCAGGACCCGCCTGCCACCTGGGCTAGCTGTCTGGCTGGAATCAAACGTGTGCATTCTCCCCTTTGTTTCACTGTCCTCTCCTTGAAAATCATGTGGTTTGACTTTTCTTCTTCCTTGACAAATGACACTTACCTTACTTTATTCTTTGCCCTCACCTTTGGGCTTTGCAAACTAAATTTTTCTTTTGATTTTTTTTTTCTTAATAAATATTTTTTGGCCTAAGTATAATTTTGTCTCTTCTCTCTTAAACCATGGCCTTTATTTTAAACCTTGCCTTTGCATAATTATCCAACCATAGAAGAATGTTTCGGCCAAACCAAACTCTCTTTGACATCAATGACAACTCAATATACTTAATATTTCCAAAAATATTTACAAACACGTAAATTGAGCATTATGTGGCATTTGATTAATATTAATATAAATATAATAATTTTATATTTACATATAAAAAAATTGATAATAATAATTTCTATTAATTAAAAGTAAAGACAAACATTAAAATTTAGAAAAGACATCAAATGACATAAGTTAGAGATAAATGTTTGAATATTTTTTTTTTGAATTTACATGGAGGAATCGGTAGCCACAACAAATCCAGGTAGGTTTTCCAACTTTTATGTCCACCACAGTATTATGCGTTGTCCGTCTTGAAAGTCGCCACATAGATCTTCGTGCAGTTCGCACCTATAACCACCATGCCACAATCATTTTAAACCTTTTACGTTACTGAAAGCGCCAGGAAAAAGACAAGTGTTCAGTCTGATGAGGTCGGAGATTTGAATCTTGGACCTCCACCCCCTTACGGGGTTTGGTCGAACCAATTGGTCTACACCTTGGACCTATGAATGTTTGAATATTGACAAGTGATACATGCATAATTGTTAAGCTATTATAATACCATTATATGGTTATGATGTATTGTATGTGGGGTTGTTCAATCCTATATAATCAATTAAAATAAATAAAAAAACATAGTAAAAATAAAGCTTGTTCAATTCTATAAAAAAATATCATAATAATTCACATTATAAATTAAGGTTTCAATTTTAGTATTTTATCTAATGAAAGTAATAATAGAAAGAATTTTACACCATAGATAGATTAAGGTTTCATTTTGAATAATATATACACATAGACCAAGGTTTCATTTCAAATAATATATATACATAATTGTAAAGTTGTTATAATATAATTATGCAATCGTAATATAATAATATAATATCAACCACGTTTGTTTTAATCTCATTTAACCTACTAAAAAAATATCATGATAACTTATATTATAAATTAAAGTTTTAATTTGTAGAACCTTAACATTTTATCCGTGAGGTTTGGGCTAATAATAGAAATGGAAAGCTTTACACTAGAAACTAAGTTTCAATCTAATAAGTGAACCTTAACATTATGGGTTATACACCATATTCTTGAGTGTTCCAACAAAAATCTAATCCAACAACAATTGTATCTCTTTATACCATACTTTAATGTATTCCAACAAAAATCTAAACTGATAACAACTATACACCAACGATACTATTGCTAAACTACTATAATATGCATATTTATTAAACTACTATAATTGCTAAACTACTATAATATGCATATTTATTAAACTACTATAATACCGTAGACATATAATACCGTAGACATGTTCCAATATCATAGAATCAATTTTATTTAATTTAAGTTTAACACAAGCACGTTTCAATACCATAGGATAAATTTAATTTAGAACAACTTGTAATTATTAAAGGTGACATTGTGCATAGTTCTTCCCCCACCACCCCACAACAAAAAGAAAAAAGAAAAAGAAAGTGCACCAAATATAAAACACCCATAGTAGCTTGCTTTCCTCTCTACATGTGCTCTCATTCTCTCAAGAACATCAGATAATTTTTTATTTAGATGGATATTTGGTGTGATAAAAGATCATTTAATCTCAGATTTAATTTTGAAATGATAGATGAGATAACTTTAGGATAAATATGGTATAGAGTGTCAGATATTATGAACAAGGATAAATGGAAAGATTTTTTTACAAGTATAATAGACATTGTTGTTAAGAGGTAGTTGAACAAAAAGATAACAATAGTGATTATTTTTAGGTAAGCCAAGGATAAAGTAATTTCGGAGTTGAATAGCTCAAGAGAATACGTAACAAGAAACAAATACAATGTAAAGCACCAACAATGATATGGATTTGAAGGGTGAAAAACCCAAAATCCTTGATTCATTTACATTGAATATAAAGTATGTATTTATAGATATTATGAGCCTATTACAATTCGCCTGTTTGTTCAAAACCATCAACCAATACCATGACCGGTCAACCAATCTATTAAATGCTAATTCTAGAAGCTAGCTAACATTTGTTGCTCATGGCAGTGCTAGAAGATATTATTTAATATCCTTCTATATTATTTATGTATTCTAAGATTTTCTAGGAGGTTGGTTACATATATTCTATATTATATGATTCCTCATTATTCCTCCTCACCATAGAAGCATTAGATACCAATGCATACAAAAGGGAAGGAAAATCTCGAACCATCTGACTATGAGATATCCATTGAGCCTGATGTGGAAGTTTTTCTCATTTGGCAACAAGGTAGGAAGTGTAATATCCCTAGCAAGTGTGGTGTGTCCTAGTTTCGAACAGATGATCATCCTCTAATGGAAGCTAAAATTAGGTACAACATCTGTAGGATGGCTGATGACTAGTGTTGTCTCCAATACAAACTCATGGTATGGTCTGAGTAAGTCAATATTAATGACATCATGGATACCCAAGTGTGTTGGAAGATCAAGATGGAAAGCATTCATGGATACTTGTTGCACGATAGTGTAAGGTCCATAGCAAAGAGGTTTGATCTTGCTATGTACCTTCTTTGGAAACTTGCGATGGTCAAGGTACAACCAAACTCGATCTCCAACTTGGAAGTTATGTGGAACACGATGTCGATTCATGGCCTGCTTCTATTGTTGTTGAATCTTCTAAAAAAATTGAACAACCATCAATTGGAGCTATAGCAAATGCTAAATGAAGGAGTGGGCTTTATCTTGTTCTTTGTGCATGTGGACAGTGACAGGAGATGGAAGTGATAATGATAACTCATATGGTGCTAATGGTTGAAAACCTAAACACACTTCGAAGGGTGAATGACCTATGGATGAATGGACAACCCTATTATATGCATGCTCAATATGGGTAAGACTCAAATCCCACTTAGATGGAGATGAATTATGGAATATGTGAAGACTTTGGATAAGAGTACAGTTGATAACTTTGGTGTGACCATCAGACTATGGATGAAAAGTAGTGGAAAAATTAAGAGATACACCTAAGAGTTTCCACAAAGAATACCATAAATGACCAACAAAGCAAGAATCACGATCAAACACGGTACTAGTGGGAAGACCAAAAGAACATCAAGCAATTTCAAAGAAAAGTTGGGCTAAGTCGGTAGCAGAACTGGTTTTACAACAAGGGATAAACTTAGCTATTTTACTAAAACAATCAACTACGACAAAAACACAGTCATGTTGATGAACTGTCATAGTAAAACCACTAACTAGATCCATAGAGATACTCTTCCAAGGATGATATGCAATGGGCAAAGGCATACTGAGGCCCAACTTTCAGTTAGCTAGCTTAGATCAGCAACAAAGGGCACATAATCTTAGGTACCTCAAAACATCATGTTGGATGTGGGGCCAATAGAAGAATCTCTACAAATGATGAATAGTATTATGTTTTCCAAAATGTCCACCATAGAGGTTAGAATGTGCCTCCTTAAGAAGGGATGGTCTATGCTCACGAGGTACACAAAGTTTGTCCAGGCGGTAAAGCAAACCCTCCTTAAGATGATAGTCCTGAAAATGGGTCAATTTGGAGGATGAAGGATGCTGAAGATGTTGGTAAAGTTGTGCAAAGTCAAGGTCATGGGGATACTCAAAAGGCCAAGACTAAAAACCCAACTATGAGGTAGTGATAATGGTTAAGGCATGTGATTAAGGATGTAGTGACCACCCCCAAATGAACACCAAGAATTTATGTCCTAGTTTTTGGGTTTTGATAGTTTTGTACTGTTTTTGTAGCTTTTTGCAAATACTTGAATTTTTTTGGTGTTTTTTGCAATAATACAAAATTCTAGAAATAAAATAGCAGTAAACTAGAAATGCTCATAACTTTTAATCTACTACTCCAAAGCTACGAAATTTTAACACAAGTTTCTTCTAATACAAATAAGCAAACCCAGTGAAGGAAACTGCATAGAAACAAATGTACCCGAAAATATAGAAGTTTGAAACAAATCTAGAAATTGTCATCAGCAATAGGGAACTTCACAAATTCATACGATAATCTCGAAATACAAATTTCTCCAACTAGCAAATTGTAGATTTAGACACCCAATAAAGATGCATCTCCAATACAAATGTGAAAGGGCCCCAAAATGAGGCAATTCAATTACACTCAGCAACTCGCCCCTATGTGGATGTGTACGACCTATCAAAGCTAAAGTTGGGTCTCACAATATATCACCAATCTACCCTCAAAGCCCATGATTTGCTTAAAAAAAGGTTCAACTAGGTTAAAGAAACCAAGGAATGAAGTGATGCTCAAACCCTAGCTCCAAT
This sequence comes from Wollemia nobilis, assembly GCA_028583015.1. NCBI lineage: Eukaryota > Viridiplantae > Streptophyta > Pinopsida > Araucariales > Araucariaceae > Wollemia > Wollemia nobilis. The sequence continues at coordinate 18,348,297 of JAQPPZ010016895.1, forward strand.
GAAGTGACATCAAACTACAGAAATGGCCCTTCAAACTGTATGACCAGATGGTAATGATGACTGTAACTTATTGTAACATGAACCCCTTTCACTCTTCTAGAAATCTCTTCAATAAACTTTTGAAAATCTGCTCTTAATTAATCCTAATGCAACCTCTGAAATAAAATTACCCCAAAACCCCCTGAGAGTAATCTTTCAACTCCGAAGGTGTTGATCCTGCTAGTGGTTTTCGTCACACAACAAGCAAAATCTCCTTGCAAGTCCTTGCTGCAAGTCGACTTCTCAAAGACAAGATAACATAGCCAAAGATAATGTAAATGAATTCCAAACCTCCTTTTATTCCGTTCCTCAAATGAGTCAACCAAGAATTAGAGGGAAACTTTTAATTTTAAATTATTCTTTATTATTAAATGGGTCCCTAGAGGGGCGTAGCATGTCTAGGCCTCCTTATTTTAACACTTTATAACATGGCCTTTCTTTTAAGTGGTTATATGACCCCCTTATAACATCTAATTAATAAAATATAATGCCCAACATTATAAAGTTACATTATTATTTAATTTTTTTACATTAATAATCTTTAGGCATTAAAATAATTTGTCTCCACATGTCGGACCCAAGATATGAAAATAGAAACAGATACCCATTTCACCAAACTATCCATCCATAACATTTGTTTCTCAAGATTCCAACCCTAACTGACTTACTAAAAATAGTAAGTCCCTATAATTATGCTCAAAACGAACCGAGAAACTGGTAGTTTGAAGCATTGTCCATTCTGACATCAACTGAACTATCCCAATGGGCTCCCACACAACTGATCTTGCCTACGAGAACCCGTGAGTAGGCAAGTCCCATTCTACACTGGACATCTGACTAAGATGGGAACATTGCAAAGGAGGACAACTTAGACGATCAACCATAAAAATTTTACTACCCTTTTTGTACTTGATGAATAGGTAGAATTGTTGAAGGTAAGAAGCCATCTTATGTGGCAAGCTTCTTGGATCTTATTTTGTGATTGGAGGAATTGTAAAGGCAAATGGTCAGTATAAACAATGTTTTATTTTCCTAGGAGGTAATGACACCAATATTTGATGGATTGGACTAAGGTATAAAGTTCCTTATCATATGTGGAATGTTGGACATTTTGAGTCCCTAAGTTGAAATGTTGTCATTGATGTCAATAGAACAATAAATATCAAAAGGATCTATGAAGGGTTTTTGTGAAAACCAAGGCAGGGAAAATAAAAGGTTTTATTTAAAACCATGGACAACAAATTTGATCTGGGTTTTTCTTAAAACCTACGTTGGGCTTTCGTTTCGTCGAAAAAGGTACGCTGGTGATGGAGTTATTTGAGTTTTAATGTTTGGTTTAAATTTTAATTATTTAAAATTTAAATGGAAAGTTTCCCGTCGACATCATCATGCAAATACAATTTTAATATTTTTGTCGACGTCTTCAAAGTGTTATTAAACACTATATAAAGGGGTGGCAATTAAACCAAATATTATCCTTGCTCTCATGTGTTAATTGCCTTGGAATTCAAAAGAGCTCGTGCGAATTGTTGAAAAGGAAGCAACGAAGAAAGCGTAACGATTTTAAAATCTCAAATGTGGCATGAGGTGTGGTGCATTGGTGTATCGATTTTGCTAAGACTGTGGGCAGCGCAAATATCAAGGATCAAATCCCCTTGACAGCAGTGTGTGGAAAGCGCTTTGGCGCTTTGTCCTTTGCGGCAGACAAAGGAAGATTAAATGCCCTTTTGGCCTTTGCTTTTTCAACGAGTGCTTTGGCTCGGTTGGAATCTTAGCCGCGGCTAAGACGCTCCCGATGTGTGGCGGATAGGGGTTCGAATCCCCTTGAGAGGTATTTACGTTTTTGCATTTAATAATTTTTATTATCCCTAAAGTTTGGAGTTATAAGGTATTTAATGAAAATTAAATTTTATCATTAGGGCCGTGATTATTATTGCAAAAGCATATTTGATTTATGTTTTATTTTGATGGAAATGGAGAATTTATTTTAGGAGAAATAAGGAGTTGTTAAAGTGATTTTGAGATATTTATTGTGGGTTATTCTTAATAAGGGTTTTTATTAAAATAGACTTTGGTGGATGTGTTTATGAAGTTGGAGTGAAAAGGGTGTAAATTAAGTTATGTTTTTATTGTGATTATTTAAAAGACCACTAACCCTTATTAATATTGAAAAGGAAAGTTGTGATTAAGTGTGGCAGATTTTGTGGACAACTTACTGGCATCAAAAAGGTATGGGCACATTCTCCTATTGATTGTTTGTGGTAGTTGATTTCCGAAATATCATTGGAGAGAAAATGATTGATTATGATTTCCTTTGTGAAGATGGTTGGTTGAATGCTTCAAGGTTTTCTGATTTGTTAGTTGTATTTAAACCCGGTTTCATTAGCATTGTTGTTGAAGCCCATTGATGATGAAATGAACTTGAACATGATCTAGAAAAGAACATGAGTATCATTGTTATATGAGACTTGAAATAAAGCATTGTTGGAAACATTTGAGTTGGTTGATACATGCTTGAACTAGGGTTTGTGAGAAAGGGTTGTTCCTTGATGTGATTGGTTGAGTTGAGTTGGTTAAGCATAGTCAAGTGGATGTGTGAAATGGTTGTTCAAGTTCCATAAAACAAACTATTCTATATTCTGATTTAAGTTGAAATTGATATTGAAGAATAGGACATATTGAGTATCTAACAATTCTCTTTATGCTTCTATTGAGTTGAGATTGGGATTTGAGTATAGAACATATAGAGTCTCTAAAAATTCTCCTTATGCTTCTATGAGATTGATTTGAGTTGAGATTGAGATTTAAGAATATGACATATTGAGTCTCTAACAATTCTCTTTATGCTTCTATTGAGTTGAGATTGGGATTTGAGTATAGAACATATAGAGTCTCTAATAATTCTCTTTATGCTTCTATGAGATTGAATTGAGATATTAATTGTACTTTGAGCTTAGAACATATTGAGTCTCTAACAATTCTCTTTATGATTCTATGAGATTGAACAAGTTTTGTGTAAGCTTGTTAAGCAGATTTGAGACAAGTCTTTGAGAAGGCTTGTGGACTATTTTGAGTTAAGATTTTGTGAAAGCTTGCTTGAGTAGATTTGAGCAAGTCCAAGAGAGGACTTATTGAGCAGATTTGAGAAATTTCAAGAGAGGACTTATTGAGCAGATTTGAGCAAGTCCTAGAGAGGAATTGTTGAGCAAATTTAGACAGGTTTTGTGTGAACTTGTTGACCAGATTTAGATAGGTTTTTGGGTGAACCTGTTGAGCAAATTTGAGCAGGTTATGAGTGAACCTATTGAGCAAAATTATACTAGACCGACTGTACTGTGTTTAGTGCAAGAGATTGATCAGAATTGTGCTAGACCAACTAAACTGTGTTTGGTACAGTATTGAGATAAAACTTTGGAGGTGATAGAGTATAGAGGATAGAGTCTCAATGGATAGAGATCTAGCAACCAGGACAATTGAAGACAAGATCTGAGTGAGAAGTCTTCAAGTGGAGAGATATCCACCAGTTAGTGCAACATAGAGACAAAGTATTCTAGAAGATCACTAGCCAAAGCATAAGGAGAAAGAGTTCTCCTGTGGAAGAGATCCACAAACTTGAGATTAGGGGATCAACATCTCCTTTGGACCGAGGTCCATAAACATTATAATTTGGGAAGGATTCCCAAGATATCATTTGAGAAATATTTAGAAGAAATATTTTCTTTGTGGAGGTAGCCCACATTAGGTGAACCATGTTAAATCTGTGTCTCTATTGTGTGTGGTGTTTTGTGCATTTCTTTGATTATTGCTATTGATACTGCTATCTATACACTGCATAATATTGATTTGAAAATAAAAGTAAAAAGTGGTCTTATACTGTTCACCCCCCCTCTCAGTATAATCTTGTGTTCTTCATGGAATATTTTTTCTTGGCTACAAAAAAGAACTCTGAATGATATGCGATAGGATGACCATTTTGTTTTAGGACAATACCAAGGGAAAACTGAGAAGCATCAGTTTCAATCTCAAAAGGTTGTCTAAGGTCAAGGATGACTAAAACAGGAGCATAACAAACTTTATCTTTCAAAGTAGAAAAGATATGGGTATGATCAAATTCAATGGAAGATAGATTTTGCCTTACTCAAATGATGCAAAGGACTAGCAAGGGTGGAAATTTTTGGATGAACTTGTAGTAGAAGTTAGCTAGATCAAGGAAACTTTGTAACTCAGTGACATTTATGGGAGTAAGCCAATTAAGGAGGACTTCTACTTTGACAGGATCCACTTGAACACCTTACTCATTGATGATGAAGCCAAGGTATGAAATGGAAGTTTGCCCAAAAGAACACTTCAGAAAATTAGTAGATAACTGATGTTGCTCTAGAATGGAAAGAACATGCTCAATATGCTCCAAGTGTGTCTGCCATGTAGGAGAAAAGATAAAAATATCATCAAGATAGATAATGGCATATCTATCCAAGAACTCTCTAAAAACTTCATTCATTAGCCTCGTAAAAGTAGGAGGAGGATTAGTGAGGCCAAAGAGCATCACAAGCCACTCAAACAAACCCATCTTAGTTTTGAAAGCAGTTTTCCATGTATCTTTAGCTTGAATTCGAACCTGATGATAACCACTCTTAATATCAATCTTAGTGAAAACTTAGCACCCTAAAGTTGGTCTAAGATATCATCAATGTGGGGGAGTGGATATCTATTTTTGATAGTGATTTTTTTGAGTTCTCAAAAATCAATGCAAATATGCCAAGTACCATCCTTTTTTAGAACAAGAAGAATAGGAGAGGCACAAGGAGAAATGATGGGTTTGATGAACCCCTTAGCTAATAGGTCCTAAAGTTCTTAATTTTATCATATTGCAAAAGTGATTGCCTATACATGGGTGCATTAGGGAGAGGTGTTACCAGAATAATATCAATGTTGTGATTAATGGCCCTCTCTGGAGGTAAAGAAGTGGGCTCCTAAAAAACACATTCATATTTTTGCAATATTTTATCAAGTGTTGTGGATTTAATGGACTTAGAAGCTAGGGTTGAAGATTGCTTATGTTATGGACGAATGAATATGAGTGCAAGTGCTTGTGTTTGATTTGTTGCTTTTTTGGCTTATCTACAACTAAGCAATAGATTAATGGTGTGCTTGGTGGATTTAATGAGGTAGTGCTTATTGTCTTGCTGGAGTGTGTAGGTGTTTTTATAAGCATCATATTGAGCATGCCTATCATATTGATAAGGCTTACCAAGCAATAAACCACAACAATCCATGGGGGTCACATCACAAGTGACCTTATCCTTGAACTTAGTACCAAAAGCAAATGCAATGGTGCATGTGTGTGTAAATTATGAAGTGGTCTCTCTATCCTTCCATCCAAGAGAGTAAGGATGAGGATATCGTGAAGTAGGAAGCTTGAGCTTATCGATAATGGACTTCGCTATCAAGTTCTTTTATGAGCCATTGTCGATGATACAATCAACCACAAAATCATGAAGCAAGTGAGCATGTGTGATAAATAGATTGTCATGATATCCTACGATGGAAAGATGATTCATAAAAGTTACATAATTAAGTTGTCCCCTTAACTCCTCATAACCTACCCCTCTCCAGTAGTCTTGATGGGGTTATCACTTGTTCTCTCATCAGACTGTACAAGTAAAGTCTTCTTAAACTTTTGTAATTGTCTACATTTAGATTTATCATACCCTTTTTATTTTACAATAATTATAATATTTTTGAGACTTAGGATGAGAAGAAGAATAAGCATGGAATGTATGATTAGAGGTAGAGGATTGAGTAGAAGCGAGAGTAGGAGGAGAATGAGAAGTGGAGAAAGTAGAAGATCTTTGTGGTACCTATTAATGTGGATGAGATGATTGCTCGAAACCTCCTGAAGAGTATCGAGTCTTCTTATGTTATGCTATGAACTCCTCTGCAAGTTGTTCCTGATTAAAAACAACATCAAGAGTAGTGCAAGAAGTGTATTTCAACTTGCAATATAAATATGCTAGAAGTCCACTTTTAAACTTAGCAATGAGGGAAGCTACAGGATCTGATACACTAAGCAAGACATGTAGTTAATTGAACTGATGGACCTAATCCTGTATGGATTGGTGTTTTCCTTGTCTAAGGTAGAGTCATTGGTTAAGCAAGTCATCATCATAATTGGATGGATATCAAGGTCGTGACCAAAGCATCCCAAGTTGTGATGGGGTTTTGAATTCCTTGGTGTTCAGTAATGAGACATCATCCGATGTTTGATTTTGGCGAAAATAACTTTATCATCATCCGATGTTTGACTAAATGTAAACCAGGTCTCCATATCTAGGATCTAACTATTGAGGACATCGGGATTCCTAGAGCCTTCATAAATTTTGACTTCACACTTTGCATGAGAATGACTAGAGGAGGAGGAAGACTGCATTTTGAGGTCTTTAATGGTGTCAGCCAAGGAGGTAACTAAGGAAGTAACATCGGCCAATTTTTTTGCTAAAGCCATATTGGTTGACATATTTCTATTTTGAGCCAGTGAGAATCAACTAATTTTGACCAAATAAGGATTATAGTGCTTGATAAAAGAATAGACAAATAAGCACAAACAAAAGGATTCGATGCTCAATGAGAAAATACTGATTTTTAATGGTTAAACATAAAAGATAATATTACTACGAATATTATGTCTTAATACAACAAGGTAGCACAAAGAGTAAACAGATAATGAAAATCCCCTTGATATGGCTTAGGCTATCACTTGCTTTGGAATAAAGGTGCTACTTTTCAATGGACGTTGACCTTGTGGCCACGTGTGCAGGAGTAGCTCAGTATTTTTCTATGACGGATGTGGCAAGGAGAGACCACTGTTAGCATAGCCAATCAAGTTAAGACTAGTGCAAGTTACACCAAATCGAACACATGCAGTCAGCCAATGTGGCCACTTCAAGCTTCCTACAATCCAACTCTTGTCTAAGCTCCAAGGGTCCTAGTCATCATGGAAGAAATAAGTGCACACTTGACACAGGTTGGACTGTGTTGAAGCTATGATTTACCAAGGTCCAAGTGATTTGTACACATTCTTGCAACTTCTCATAAGTGAATGCACTACTTCATGGCACAGTTGGCATCATGGTCCCCAAGTTCATTTCAACAAACAATGTGGCCTAGAGATCATTGTTGACTCCTCTTAGATGCAGCGTGGCTTCTACAACATCTTCTACAAGGAACTTAGCTAGCGTGGAAACCTCCATGGAGCCAATACATCCACAGGGGACTGTCAAGTCATGCAAAAATATATCCTTGAGCAGGAAATATAAATGGGTCTCCAATAGGTTTCTTCCTGCTCAACGTGTGTCAAAAATATCTCCTCCTGAATCCAACACTCGAGGACACGTGCTTTGTATTGATGGCAAATCGATATGCAATATGGTGAATGTGAAGATGCCACCAGCTAGCTAGTATGCCAACTATCATTTTTTGTGATAATGCTTTGATGCCCCCAATGCTCATTGCACCTTGCCTTCAATGTTCCACTCCACATCGAGTTTAGGGCTACAAATTTGGATAGTTTCATAGTGATGGTTAGCTACAGTTAAATATTGTAGTTTGAGCATCAACATAGTCACATCTTGTGGTGACCTCCACATCACATTAAATTTTTGAAAATACATCAAAGGAAGGACATGGGAGAAGCATCTAGGGTTGCCTTGAAGTCTGCAATTTTAAGATAACTCATCTCAGGTTAGTAAGGATTATAGAGTACATTTACAACAACTTCCTCCTATGAACATGAAAGTGGCCAACTGTCTCATGCAATGAATGTTTTGGAAGTAAATCAGGCAATGCATCAATAAAAAATCTAGCCCCGTATCTCCTTTATTCATGGACATGTAGATAGGTTTGATAATGACACCACGAGGGAAACATAGGCTTAGTGTGTCTTCATGGCACTCAACAAATATAAAATTTTGGAACTGTCTTTGGCTCCATCCACATTACATCTAGGAAGAAGGAAATAAAATAGACATGATATTTTCATACTCTTTTATGTTCATAGCCTTCTCATAGCAAATTTCTTCAGACATTTAACGATCCCTGTGTACAAAATGGGAGTTTCACATCCTTGCAATTCTACCTTTACCTTTAGAATGTTGTTTGACTAAGGTTGTCATTTTCCATAGGGTACAACAAGGGTTTGTTTACGCATAATAAATTAGGTATTGCCCAGGTAGGAAAATCTAGAGTGGCTTATGGGAAAGGGCGTAGGGTTGACCAAACACCACTATTGAATGTTAATAGTAGCAAATAGGTAGCTAACAATGAGATCTTCTCTGTGCAGACAAAAGGCCAAAGAGACGAATGACCACAGGGGCTATTATAACCAACAATGGTAGTTTGATTTTTAAGAATGATTTACATACAAATAATGGTGAACCAATAAAACATAGATAACCAAGGGTTTTTAGACATAGATTCTACGTATAAAAATGCTCTCTAGTGACTTTTAGCTAGGTAAAGTTAGGTGTAGAGGATTTAAGCTAGGCAGACTATCAAACCAATAAGGAATATTGCTAATATCTACTGGGAGAATTTCTCGTTCCTTTTTAAACTAGACATGACCTAAGGAAGAGGATACTCTTCAAACCTAGTGTTTGGCTTTGAATACCAATCGATGTGGATTTGGAGGGTGAAATACCCAAAATTCTTAATTGATTTGCATTGAACATAAAATATATATATATATAGGTATTATGAGCCTATTACAATCCACTTGTTTAATCAAAACCATCAACCAATACCATGATCAACCAACTAATCTAATAAATGCCAATTCTAGAAGCTACCTAACATTTGCCACTCATGGCAGTTCTAGAAGATATTATTTTATATCCTTCTAAATTATTTACGTATTCTAAGATTTTCTAGGAGGTTGGTTACATATATTATATATTAAGATTCCTCATCAAACAAAATAAGAATAATAGCCCGAGCATTCCAAAAGTTAAAATGTTTGTATGACTAGAAAGTCACAAGAAAATTGTATCCTATGATAATTTAATGAAAAAGGGTTTTAATGGCCTCTCACTATGTGTTCTATGTAAAAAGGAGGAGGATAGTATAAACCATCTCTTGGACACTGTTGCTCAATAATTTGGAAACTATGGTAATGAATTCTTAATATGTTTGGTAAATGCATGATGGTGAATGATAAAATTGAATAATGGTTAAAGTAGTGACAAAACACTTTTAAAAGTGAGGAGTTACAAATAATTTGGGATGCATTTAAAGATAAAAGGAACAAAAGGATATTTAAAAGAAAGGAACATAGTTTAGAGGTAAAGAAAAGGAATATTTTCTTAGCCATTGATGAGTCTAAACCAACCCTATCAACTCATCTAATCCCTAGTCTTGATGCAAATATCCTTGATAGATGGAGTCAAGTCATCAATTGGAATTATGATGATGGGTACATAAAAAATATAAAGTGGAAACTATTGAAAGCAGAGTTGATCCATTGAATTTTGATGGAGCTTCTAGAGAAAAATTAGGAGGAATAACTAGAAATAATAAGGGTGAGATTTTGTACACTATGATTTTAGTAGTGGATTTAAGACAAATAATGAAGCTAAAGCTTGGGTGGCTTTGGAAAGATTAAAAAAATACAAATAAATGAAATCGAACAAAGTATGAATGAAAGACAATTCACTAATAGTAATAAATACAATTTTGAGGAAAGCAAAGGCTCCATGGAACATACAAGAGATCATTGTGGAAATACAAGACCTTGCTACAAAGTTTGAAGAAATTAAATTTACATATATGTTAAGGGAAGGGAACAAATGTGTAGATAGGCTAGCCAATAGATGAGTTTTAATAGAGGACCGTGAAATTAATTTTTTCTTTCCATGGTTAGAGGAAGTAATAAGTTTGACAAGAAAAATCTGAAACGAGTAAATTCAAAATAATGTTCTAGAGGATTATAAAATGTTCTAGGGGATCCACTTATAGATCAATGCATTGGAGAAAAATAACAATCCAGATTTAATAAAGCAAATTATGAATTCATGAAGCGAGTAATAATTTTGTATGCTCAAGTAGAAAAAGATGATATAAGATGGATTTTATGGTTGAATGAATTATTTGAGTTATTGGTTGGATTATGAGACAGAGTATAGATTGAAACTTTCAACTTTTTGAGTTTGTTAAACTATAAATATTATGATTATGATTTGTTAAAATGTCATTATAATATGAATGAGATTCATTTCATAACTCATTAAAATGATAAAATGCTTTTTTAATTGATTATTTGGGATTAAAATGAATTTCACTTGTATTGTATAATAACCCATAGTTTAGTTATTATGTATATACTCCTTATAAGATTTAATCATGAAATTTTAACCTTTTAAGACTATTAAACTATTTATTATAGTTCTTGTGGTTGCACTTATGCTTTATGAAGGAAACTAACAATCGAGAGCTTGTAAAGCAGACCATGATAACATGGAGTTTTGAAATATTACTGTACTAAGATGCAATGCATAGATAATAGAGGTGGAATTTTGGTGTTGTAAAGGCTACTATAAAAAATATCATGAAGAAGGATGATGGATTTCAAAATATTTATATTTACAAAAAAAATTGAAGAAAATCTAAAAATTAAAACATTTTATAAAAAAAATCAAGTATCTAGCCATAACAACTCAATTGAAATAAATATTGAATCTATTTGTAAACTCTCAAGATCTAAAGAAGAGAGCTATGATTTGTCATAGATAAAGAATCCTAATTGCTTTTTCTCAAGAAAAAAAAGAAAAAGATATATATATATATATACTTAAGCTTTCAAGCACATAATTGTAATTTGTCAATAGAAAACCCAATACAATCCTTCATCTTTTCCTAAAAAATACAACATTTTTCTTAAATTGAAATATATATATTAAAAAAGTAGGGTTTTGGTTATTAGAAGCAACGAAGTGCGAGCGCAAGCCAAGAGTGAGTGTAATACAATCCTTCCTCTTTTCCTAAAAAATACAACCTTTTTCTTAAATTGGAATAGATATATTAAAAAGCTATGGTTTTGGTTATTAGAAGCAACAAGGTGCGAGCGGAGCAAGTGCAACGGTGAGTGTGAGTCGAGTTGAGGGCGAGTGCAGGAGTGAGTGTGAGTCGAGCCAAGAGCGAGTGCAACAATGAGTGTGAGTCGAGCCAAGAGTGAGTGTAATAGTTAGTGTAAGTCGATTTGGGAGCGAGTGCAATAGTGAGTATTATTAGAGCCAATACTGAGTGTAGTCGAAAGCGAGTGTGGATGCGCGATGGGAGTGAGGAGGAAATATGAGTAGGAAGAAGAAAGTAAATCATGATCCAATTGAAGAAAATCTAATGCAATCTAGAAGGGAGTGTGATCTAAGAGGGAGTGCAAACCAATATTTAGTCATGGTAGAAAAGCAGTGGGTTCGTCTAGAGTGCATCAATGCTTCAAACCCTTACCACAACTGCATGGAACATTGTATCAAAAAATTGTTGAAGCGAAGGAACGCCAAGAAAAAAAGAGACAAGGGCTATTGTGAGCCAAGAGGGAGTGCAAGCTGAGAGCTGTGAGGCAAGGGAGAGTGCAAGTCGAGAGGGAAGGTGAGCCAAGAGGGAGTGCAAGCCAAGAGAAATACCCATTAGCTAGTATCGAAGGAAAGCCATATTTGAAAGCCTGAATGGAAAGTTAGGATGCCCTAGTTGGAAGTATGGAGGTCCAAGTTGGAAATAAGCAGAAGAACAAATATATGGCAAGTTCGATCTAGGTAGAAGATGTTACACCAAAAGTGAGTATCAAGGATGAGATGGTTGAGCATGATATAAAGGTTCTTAAAAGTAGAGGGTTAATATGTAAGTTCCATATATCATGGTGAGGGTTTTTGGAGATTCAAAATTGGATCAAGTGGAAGTGAGGATTAAATTCAAATTACTGTGTGATTATTCTTCTTAAATGTTTTATTCTCATCATCTTTTCTAGTTTAAAAATTAGAGATAAAATAATAGTTGGTGGCCCATGGTTTAGGAGAAGAGATGCACTTTATTTGAGACCATGGAATGAATTTTTTTTGTTGAGATAGAAACTATTAAGAAGCTTCTAGTTTGGGTTAGGCATTTTGGACTTCCATATCAATTTATAAATAAGGATGTTCTAAAGAATATTGGAAATACCCTAGGGAAATTCATCAAGGAAGGACCAACTATTAAAAAGAAAATGCATGCTATATATACTCGAATATGTGTTGCTATGGATATTTCAAAATCTTTGCCACAATCCATTAAGATAAAATATGAATCAAGAGAATGAGATCAACAAGTAGATTATGAAAATATTGCATTTCGTTGCCACAATTGTTATGAGTTTGGACACATGTCAAAAGTTTGCAAAGTGAAAATTATGAATAAAGAGATAATAAATTCTAGCCATGAGATAAAATTCAAGATAAAGCAAGGAAATCATGCAGTAATAGAATCTAGATCAAACCAAGGATATTCAACTCCAAATGAAGAGGTAAAGAAAGTCTATCTACAATATCATTTGGTAAATTTAGAAGGAATTAAAGGTGCAAAAGAAGATGTGGAGATAAATACTAAAACAAAGACAACAAAAGAGGTCAAGTTTATTTCAAGTAAATCATCTTCATTTTCCTCAAGTAGTATAAAATCCTCTCTAGGTAATAAAAGTGAAAGTGGTAAAGATGTTATCCCTTGCACTTTAAGGTTTCAAGAGCAGAATAATAAAGAAATGAGGTTGGAGGAAACCCATAACAATTTAGGGTTTTTAGGGCAGAATAAGAAAGTAATTGCTACAAAAGAGCATACTTGCTCTTTAGGGTTTCTAAGGCAACACAAGGAAGATTGTGTTTTTCAGGTTATTCCTTGCACTTTAGATCCTTCATAACAAGACAAACCTATAGATGATAAGTCTTACTATGAGTAGTGTGATAAGATTGAAGAAATTGATGAAGATGAAAGTATTGTTGAGAATGAAAAAAGAGAGGAAGATCTAAGAAGTAAAAACAAAGAGAAAAAGAAACCTAGAGGACTATTGATATGAAAAACAAAAGCAAATATCACAAGTGCTAACAAGAAGTGAGGCTAAACCCATAAATAAAATAAAAAAATAACAATGAAAATAATATTGTGGAATATTAGGGGAATGGATAAGAACCTTAAAAAAAGATATTAAGAAATTGTGAGGTTGTTATAGACAAGATATTTATAGATATAGAAGTTTGGTAGCAAATATTTTAACCATTAAAAGTGTTGAATTTCAATTTTGTAGAATTTAAATTTTACAAGGCATATGATATGAAAGAAGTCAATTGTGGAAACTTAGCCGTTTGAAGAAGATAGAGATCGATAGAAAGACGAATGAAGAATAACTTTGATTAAAAGATAAAGTTGGATATGCTTTAATTAACTTGTTAGAAATGTAATGAGAACAATGTAATATTTTGTTTTTGTAATGGGAATTGTCCCAATAAAAGCCACACATAGCTTATTAAAAAAATAAAAATAAAAAATAGAGTATTGAAAGGGTTAGTCACATTGAACTATTTTGTGTCCAGATTTGAACCTTAGTGTGGGCTACATCAACTATTTGTTGAATTGTTGAACCAAGGAACCATTGATATAAATATATATATATATATATATATATATATATATATATATATATATATATATATATATATATATATATATATAGTGTAATAAATATATGTTGTGTTCATCATGGAAAGTCTCAATTGCAGAAAAGGAGGTGTTAATAACTTGGCTACAGGATTTGAATATACATGGAAGAGTCATATGCAACAACATAATTAAAACAAAGGATCTACTTTGATTTATGGTAAAATAAAAATGTCTAAAAATTAGATTTTTCAAAACTAATTTTGACAGTACTTTTAAAGAAAATCCAAGAAAAGCTCGTGAAGGTGGTGCTTTTTTTGAAAAGGTAAAAAAATCAAATTACAGTCATATATATATATATATATAGTGTAATAAATATGCTATGCTCATCATGGAAAGTCTCAATTGCAGAAAAGAGGTGCTAATGACTTGGCTACATGCTTTGAAGATACATGGAAGAGCCATCTACAACAACAAAATTAAAACAAAGGATCTACTTTGATTTATGGTAAAATGAAAAAGTCTAAAAATTGGGTTTTTCAAAACTAATTTTGACAGTGCTTTCAAAGGAAATCCAAGAAAAGCTGATGAAGGTGGTGTTTTTTTGAAAAGGTAAAAAATTCAAATTACAGTCATAGGTCTACCACTTTTGATAAGCCCCAAATTACAGTCATAGGTCTACCACTTTTGACTAGCCTCAAATTATAGTCATAGGTCTACCACTTTTGGCAAGCCCTAAAATCCGAACAAAACTCGGATTAACATTTAAAAAAAACTGAAAATAAAGCTGGTGAAGGTGGTGTTTTTAGAAAAAGTGAAGGTCCCCAAGGGCTAGGTGGATTGGTAAAGGCTTGACTGGCCAAGTACTTGCCAAGAAGAGACCTAGGTTCAAACCTTGGGGGCATGCTGCCAACTTTAGCAAAGGTAGTAGTCCATGTTGAATCCTCTGAGTGTGCGCTAGATCGACGATGATGATACAAACCCCAATAACGATACAAACCTCGAGCGACTGGTGGTCTCCATCTCACGTTGGGTCAACACAACGAGACAAACAGACTGTTGGGAGTAGTCCTTGTGGTGAAGGCAAAATTCTCCTCACTTATTCAGAATCATATGGAACTTCAACTAAGAACTATGCAGAGGCTAGGACACTTCTTACAAGAATTAAAATTATAATAGAAAAATATTGGAAACATATTTCAAATGAGGGGACTCACAAATTATTATCAATGCTATTAAAAAAAAAAAAAAAAAAATGGACTTTGAAGATTGAATAAAAATATTATTATTGGTGATGCTCATCATTCATTACTAAAGACAATCCCTTGAAAATATAAACATATTTATATATATAAAGAAAGAAATTAGATAACAAGTGTTAATCTTAATCCGAATAAAATTCAAATTTTAAAATCAAATAAAATTTTATCTAAACTATATAAAGACTCGATTATTTAAACATAGCACTTTTCTAAAGAGAGTCGATACACCCTCCCTCCAAAAAAAAGCTTAGTTATTAAAATTTTAAAATCAAATAAAATTTTATCTAAACTATATAAAGACTCGATTATTTAAACAGCACTTTTCTGAAGAGAGTCAATACACCCTCCAAAAAAAAGCTTAGTAACAACCGCCACCGCGGCCCCAACCCCACCAAAACAACAACAAATAATTTTTTTTTTTGTGCATTTAATTTAAAAATATCCGAGTAACTTACATACTTCTCTGCATGTCCTCTCATTCTCTCGAGAGCGTCACTACACCATTTTACTTGTTACATGTTCAAATTGAGGATCTCTCATTCTCTCGAGAGCGTCACTACACTATTTTACTTGTTACATGTTCAAATTGAGGATCGAGGCTGGCAGTGCCGAGGAAGGATTCGACGCCCAAATTATAAGATCAAACTTTTGAGAGTATATTTTATATTATCTAGTTGTTTTTTATTTCTCCAGAAGGTGATTCTTGTGAAGGAGGGAAAGCACGAAAGCACAGGTGTTTTTATAGACATGTTTTTATTACACCAGACCTTTATAAAACCCCAAATTCCTCGAGTTTTTCGGTTTGAAGGATTTGATTGCGTTTCTTCATAGTGTTCAAATTGGAGCAATGGCGAATCCACTGACAGAATTTATATTACCTGTGCTTTAGTTCATGGAGGCCATTTAGGGCACTCAATTCCGTTAAATTTTCTTTGTGGAACGCGAGATTAAAGACCGGCGAATTGATTTTGCAAGTATTGTCTTCGCAGCAAATTACAATGGAGCCAGGTAGGAAAACCAAGATTTGCGCTTATATGCTGTGTATCACTTTTTTTAAAGCAACTTCAATTTTCTTTCGAACATTTACAAACCCTAGAAAATTGGCAATGACAATCTTTATGCGAATAGAATGTTATTTTACTGGCATTGCTAGATACAAAATCGTTCTCATCCATAGGGCATTGAATTAAAATTATCCGTATCACTTTATCACTTTATCACTTTATCCAGGCTCGGTTTGCTTTGTTTGGGTTGGGGGATTTAGAACAACTTTCACTCTCGAATAATTTCAATACACTAAGGGGCATTTTTGTGAAAACGGTGGTATGGTGGATATAGAATGCAGAATTTAGCTTCGCTTTGGTCACTATGTGGAATAGGAGTCCCTCCAATCTGTGCAGCCTAATTTAAGGGTTCGTGTTGGAGTTCAAAACGGGATTGAAAAAGTTATTTAGAAAGTTAATAAGAAATAAATTTATTAATGTAATCATATAAACTAAAACATAATATGTATGCACCCAGGTGTTATAGGTGAGTTGGAGAGGAGAGGGCAATCCTCCAAGGGAGGTCCCAGGTTCAAATCTCCACCCTACCAAAAAGTTGAATTGGGTATCTAAAATCCAATTGATAATGTTGATGCGGGCAGGGTCGGGTGCGACCCCGGTGACTTTGACGGTGTAGAACCCCTGGTTCGTGGTCTCTCAGTCCAAGGCTGTAGAACCCCCTGTTCGTGGTCTCTCAGACCAAGGCGGCTTCGCAAGGGGTTTTTCGCTTAAAAAAAAACAAAAACATAATAAGTAGAAAAAACTTCATATTTATATGAATGATATTGAGTTGCAAATGAATCCCTACAATCACTTTTTCTGGTATTTTAACATTTTCTTCAATTATTTTGTTGCAAGTTTTATAGATTGAGAATGGAATCAAGTAGATGGTGTAACGAAAGAAAAGTTTTAGGTATAATGATTTTTGATTGACTGTTATTTGTTAAATATGTTCGGTGAATTTGTTTGTTAAAAAAAAAATCTCCCATTTGGCCTTTTTATAAAATTTGCTGAACGTTGTCCCAGAGTTTGCACCATCAACTTCATCTGGAATCCATTTGCAGCATATTAGTGCCGAGCAGCAAGGGGATATTGAGATGCATCAGCAGCAAGAAGAGCAGCAACAACAACAACAGTTAACGCAGGGATGGCAGCAGCACCAACACCAGCCCGAGAATCATTCAAATCAGCAGGAACAGTTTGAAGAAAGCCTATTGAAACAACGAGAGGAGAGTCAGCCACAGCTTCATGAGCAGAGCTCACCTCAGCCGCAACAAGAACAACAACAATCACAGTTAGAGCAGCAACAGCAGAGGCAGCAAGTGCAACAGGTTCAGATGCAGCAGCCACCACAACAGCAACCGCAGCAGCATTTACAACAGGGTCAGATGCAGCCGCCACTACAGCAGCAGCAGCAACAGCAGCAGCCACAACAGTCACAACAATTGCAGCAACATCTGCAGGAGTTGCCACAATCCCAACAAGAGCAGCTGCAGCTGCAACAACAGTTGTCATCGCAACCACAGCAACAACATTTGCAGCAGGTGCCACAATCTCAATCTCAGCAGCAGTTGCAACAGGTGCAATCACAACTTCAACAACAACATTTGCAGCAGTTGCTGCAATCTCAGCAACAGTTGCAACAGTCTCAACTGCAATCTCAGCAGCAACATTTGAAGCAATTGCCACAAGCTCAGCAAGAGCAGCAGCTGCCCCTGCCACAACAGCAGTTGCAACAGTCGCCAATGTCATCTCAGCAGCAGTTGCAACAGTCGCCAATGTCATCTCAACAGCATTTGCAGCAGTTGCCACAATCTCAACATCAGCCACAACAGCAGTTGCAGCAGTCGCCATTACCATCACAACAACAGCATATGCAGCAATTGCCGCAGTCTCAGTAGCAACCACAACAACAGTTGCAACAGTCTTCATTACCATCTTCGCAACAACATTTGCAGCAACATCAGCAACAACATTTGCAGCAGTTGCCGCAACGTCAGCAGCAACTTCACGCGCAGGTGAAGGAAAAACTCATGGCTAATATTTGTTAGTTAGCTATTTTTCTCATTTTTATAATTGATATTGGCTTTGAAAATGAAGATTTGTTTTAAAATATATATATTTTCCATTTAGAGTTTCTGGGTTTCTTCCGATTTCAACTTTTAAGTCCACCTTTGAGACCATGTACTTTTAAGTCCACCTTTCAACTTTTAATTCCACCTTTGAGACCATGTACTTTTAAGTCCACCTTTCAACTTTTAAGTCCACCTTTGAGACCATGTACGAGAGAACATTTCAATCTAAATTTGAGATCAAGTATGGCAGGTCTGGAGAATTGAATATTAAAGATGTTCAATAAACAGTAGAAGTTGAATATGATCTTTAGAGTTGGCTCTAGATCTCAATTCTCGTTTGTCTTTACCTTAAGTGAATGTATTATGGGCCTAAGCACGATTTGTTTGTCTTTACCTTAAGTGAATGTGTTATGGGCCTAACCACGATTTGCTTATCTTAAGAACATTACGTGCGAAGGATTCTTGGAACTTCAGGCATCATATATATTGAGGACATTAAACTCATTGCTAAGGCAGACCACCAAGCATAATTAGAGCTAAATGAATCACTTTAGTGTCTTCAATGCATATATGATGCCTGAAATTGTGAGAATGATTTTGAAGGTCTTTGATAACTTTACTTAAGGAAGATGTCATAGTTAATGAACATTTCAAGCATACTCTAAAAAACTTATTGTCATTAAATATGTTTTCTTGGGCATTCTGGGTTTTCCCAAAAAGGAGCATTTTGGACTTTCATCATCCAGAGCAACGAAAATTAGGAGCTCTTTATGAAAACAATGATGTCTGTGAATGATTAAAAAATTTAATACTTTTTTTCTTTTGAGATTTCACTTTAAAAATTAAAAAAACACAGATAGGCTATTAAGGAAATTGCAAAAATGCTTTTTACGCTATTACATCTTAAGAAATTTGGAATTCAATATTGAAAAAGATTTTCAAGGAATTCCAAACTTCTAAAAATGTATGTTTCCTATTGTTTTTTTCATCTACTTCAGGTCCAACAGCAGCAGCAGCAGTTGAGTCATCAACAAGCTCCACAGCCTGCCACAGGCCAAGCAAGTAGTTCTACAAGGGGACAAAATGCCTCCATTTCGTTTGGTTCTTTGATACCAATCATCTTACCCCATATTTCAAGAGACCAGTCAATGCAGCTTCAACAATTATATTCAAAGTTGAGAGTGAGTAGAGCATATTTTTGTTTCCTTCTTTTCCTTGTCTATTTTGTTGCATTTTTACTGAATGGTATTTCATTTCTAAGACTCGAATCATCTATGTTTAGAAAAGTATGTATCTAATCGCTTCTAATTCAATAAATTTCCTATCAACTAGGAGATTTTTTAGAAAAATTATTCTACCTGCATCCCTAGGAAAAGTGCTTCAAATGAATATTGATCAACTGGACAATCTCAACAACATGACGCATCAAAGAATTCATATTTGATTATCTTATTCCTGACATTTTAGATTTTAACTAAATACCAAGGTAGAAGTTTTTATAATTATGCTGAAAGGTGTCTACAATCAGAACCTACGGGGGAGGAGGGTTGTTATGGTTGTGTCTGTCTATTCACGATAGCTGACATATTAATAATGTCTGTTTCTAATAATTTATTCACCAAGTATTTACCTCCCTCAGCCACAATCTAACCCTAACAATGTCAAAGAAATTTATATATTAAAAAACCTTTAGCTATGCTTATGTTGATAAATTTAGTGAAACATAACAAGGCCACTAAATCCTGGACCAGAATACATTAATGTTAAAGAAGTTTATATATTTAAAAACTTTTAGCTATGCTTATGTCAATAAATTTAGTGAAACATATCAAGGCCACTAAATCCTGTACCAGAATTCTGGTTTCTGAATTCAGGAAAAATTTTGCCCAGTCTTTGGACTGTAAGTTATTGGCCAAAAAATCTGGCAGAAGTCTCAGAATTATCTCCTCTGCTTGGACAGAGCAGTTTATCCTGGATAAATGCTCTGCCTCTTTGGCCTTGTCTTTTACTGCAGCTTTCCCTCTCAACAGGACTATAAAGGTATGCATGGCCACATCTCAGTCCACCTTTTTATGCTTTCTTTTGTTATATCATTATTTAAAATTCATCTACATCTGCCACTTTCTGTGTACTATCCAATATAAATAATATGCTCACTGGATGTTTAAGATGGTAATTATATTAAAATATTGTTTAAGTTTTCATTAATTTTAAAATGTAAGTGTGATTTTAGCTGTTTTTTTTACATGTTTTGGGTTAATAGTTGAGTGCTTTGAAGTAATTATTTATGGAAGCAAAATAATGTCATTTTAATTTACAAAAATGTGTTAAGTAAAAAGTTAGTTATACTGTCATATGTTATATCTATATCTTTGCAATTTTTTTTTTTTAAAAGTAGTATTTATTTTCTTTAATTGTTATATGGTATTGAAATGGTCCCACCTGTGTTACGCCATTTTTGGCAATTATGCATGTATGATCTAGATAGATTCAGACCTGCATCTCCTCCTTGAAAGTTGAGGTACTTAACTGATTGAGCTTGTGCCATTTGATAAAATGTTAAGGTTCACCCATAGGATTGGAACCTTAGTTTACGATATGAAATTCCTCACTCGCCATCATTTGCTGTTGGGAGGGAAAACTGAAGGGATATATTTTATTGATAAATGGTTACAATATATAGGCATAAGCCTATATGATGAACATGACACTTGTCAATGAAACTGACAAGTGTCAAACTGGCATAGTGCACATTACATTAACTCTAACATTCCCCTTTAATGTGCACTATCCTAACTAAAGAAAAAAAAACAAGTCAACATTAGGTAACATTCCCCCTTAGTGTTGACTTCTCTAACAAAAATCTACATCCTCCTTTATTGCTGATTTGGTCTTAGGCTCTTGCTCTTTGTGCTTGGCTCTCCAACTGTGAATAATGCTAGATTCACTGTGTATACATCTTGGTCTCGTTGCCTCGGGGTCAGCCACTTCCACGGGTCTCGTTTCCACCGGGTCAGCCGTCTAAGTGCCTCGGGGTCATCATGGGTGCCTCAGGGTCAGCCACTTCTGGGTCTCGTTGCCTCTCGCAGGTCATCCTCGGAGGATGTTGCCTCTCGTAGGTCATCGACTAGATTCACCATGAGTATGAAATCCCTCCTCATGGTGAACTCAATCTAGAAGGTGTCGGTCTCTCGCCGAAAATGCACCTAATGAAAGGAAAAACGAGCCATATAAGAGTGTCGGTCTCTCGCCGAAAATGCACTCAATACAATAAAATGAGCCATAGATCAAAATAGGAGGAGAGAAGAAGAAAAGAAGAGAATCTTCTGAAGTGTCTTCGTCTGTAGTCTTCAGAAGTAGATCCGGAAAAACCTCGGATAGAGTCTAGGGTGTCTATGTCTGTAGTCCCTAGTATAAGTGTCCTTATGGTGACCATGTCATCCCACCGAAATGCATGGGTAACCAGCCGCTGCATTCGCCAAGTGTATAGAGAAGGTCACTAGGTACAAGGATCACATATAAAATTACCTTGGGAGTGTCGGGTACAACCGAGAGTGCACTCCAAGGTAGAAAAACTTTGAGGCTAAAAAACTCAATTGAAACAGCCTCAAAATTACAATATGACACCACCATTGTGTCCGTCGCGGAAAAACGTTTCCAACGACTATAAATACCCCTATACTTGGGTTTGAATGGGGCCTTCAACTTGCTGAAAAAACAATAGCATGCCTCTCTAGGCAGCAAAATAAACCTCAGGAATAAAAAATTCCCGGCATCGCACTCTGGCGGCATAAAAACAGTCTCAGTTTCCCTCGCAAGGGAATTACATGGGCCATGTAGGCCTTCCACTTCCACTTCCACTTCCCAAGTAGAAAATTTAAAAAATATGGTCAAAAAATAACAGATTGTCGACCAATACAAATGGATATTACATTCCAAGTCTCCTCCTAAAAAAAATAACCACTTAAGACAATAAAGTGACTTCCATTGGACACCTATGAACTTCTCACTTAAGACAATAAAGTGACTCCCATTGGACACCCAAAAAAAACATTCGCCACATTTCTTATAAAAATAAAACCCACTATTATTTAAAAAAAAAAATTCATGGCATCATCCTGTGGGCCCCACGACAAAACATCAAACACCAGTATTAGCATATGGGCGTATTAGTATCGGGAACTGGTCTTTCATCCACTCGACCTATAATAGCAACCATCGAACCCTTCAACTGCAGTTCACCTCGTGCTTTCATCCCGAACCCGATGCTATAATAGCAAAAAATAAACCGTTCCAAGGTAGGCCACGATCTCCGTCATTAATGAACAACCCCGTTCCAAGGTATCCGTCGGGGACTTAATTGCTCCATGTAAACAAAATCACGGAGAAATAGCAAATCTCGAAAAAATAGGCTATTTAAAAAAAAATATACTTAATGTGACATCAGGATGGGGGGCAACTGTGCGTAAGGATAGTCACCCTCCAACGGCCATCACATTCTTGCAAACCACAGCGGCTCTTCCTCGATTGTTTCCCTGTAACGTGCGAGGACTTGTTTCGACAGTGTAGTGCATCTGCGGATCGTCCGTCAAAAACAGCCACACGAGCCCGACGAGAAGCGTCTGCCTCGATTGTTTCTCTCCATCAAATCTTCAATCACGTCATGCGCAATTACGGAATCCCGCTCCACTGCCTCCGTCATCAAATGGAACCTCCTCCAAAATGCTTACTTTTCCTCCAAAATGCGTACTCGGTCTCCAAAGTCCACATAGTTAAGTACATAATATCAACAGGTAACCAATGCACAGCTGCAGACTCACAAAGAGCTGCTGGACATAGCGCTGATAGAAGACTGCGCTGACTTGAATCGACACGCCATCCATAAGATGAAGCTGTTGCGGCAATCGATATCGGGCTCCTTCTGATATCAAGCTCCTCTGACCTTTTCACTGCTTCTGTGAACAAAACCGTCTCAGAAAAAACTCCAGCATGGATTGTGCCCATCTCCATGGATTTGCGCTGTGAAACATTTCCGACGACGTCGTCTTCTCACAGATGAATCTCGAAGCCGGCAAAATACTTCCTCTGCAAGAATCGTTCGGGAACAGAGGCACAACACGCTTTCCAAGGCTCTTGCTATCTGCCTTCATCCTCAGAGCAGTTATCTTCGCAATCTTTACACAGTTCCAGCAATCGGACGCCGCTTGGGAAGTTGCTACAACCTGAAGCTAGAAATGCGGTTCAAACTGCCCTTTTTTTTTTTTTTGGCTGCAAAGAAATATAGTTCGGGTCCTCCACCACTCTTAACATATATCTGCCTGAGGAAGTTATTGAAGACCAAAGGAATAATAGCACAGTGGGTTCAGATCGAAGGTGGCATTTTATTCAGGAACTTCTGTCACATACCCGACATCGTTATGCTCGGCTCCGAACGTGACGACCGCTATTCGCAGGCATCTGAAACAACAGCCCCGACAACGAGAATGGATCTGTCACCAGGCTCACTGCAGGGCAACTCAACAACAACTCTCTCTGTTCTTCGTCAGAAAAAAAAAACGCTTCTTGAATACCCGATCACGGACGTCGTGCTGGTTTCTCTTCCAACTCCCTGCAATTTCCGGCGATCGCGATGGGCGTGTTGTCCGCCGGCACCGTCCTCAACACGGCGAACCCGTTTCCGCTCCGTCCTCGTGGGGGCATAAACGCACTGCCAGGAGCCGCGGCAATGTGTGAAAAGCGCCCTGTGCGTCGGCGTCTGCTTCAAGAAAAAAAACAAAGTCGTTCGCCAGTGCTTCAACAATGACACCATCTTTAACGACATCTTCAACAGCAAACGAGCGTAAAAGCTCAAAATATTACCGGCGAAAGCTACGTGAGAAATCACGGACACGAGGCCAAAGGACACGAGGCCGACCAGTGTATGGTGACGCTCAACTGCACCTGAAAAAAAAATTGGCCATGATTTTTCAAAAATCTGGTTTCTGATTCATCCATCAAGGATGAAGAGCATACTCCCTCTTTTGAAAAAAAATGGAGGGAAAATGAAAAATTGAAAAATGGGAAAAAAAATGAGGGGGGAGGGAGGATTTCCATGAGGGAAATCCCCCCTCAAGGTTTCACAGGCAGGAGAGGGAACCTGCTCTGATACCAAATGTTGGGAGGGAAAACTGAAGGAATATATTTTATTGATAAATGGTTACAATATATAGGCATAAGCCTATATGATGAACATGACACTTGTCAATGAAACTGACAAGTGTCAAACTGGCATAGTGCACATTACATTAACTCTAACATTTGCTTCATACCCTTTGGGTATGAAACAAATTTTTTTTTTGAATTGATTGTATATAATTAAAATGGGCCCCACTTGTATTGCATCATGACTACGAAGTGGTATTATAACAACATTTTTGGCAATGATGCAAATATTGCTTTGGTCTTCTCCTTGAAAAAGTGTTTCACTATTTGAGCTCATGCCATTTGATATTAACTATATATGTTTTAATTGATTATATGGGATTGAAATAGGCCCCACCCGTATTGCATCATGACCACATAGTGGTATCATAACAACTTTGGCTATTATGCATGTAGTACTTGGTGGGATTTGAACCTGGATCTCCTCCTTGAAAGTCGAGGAACTTAACTGATTGAGCTAATGCCATTTGATATTAAAAGTAATATTTTTTATTTTATTTATTTTTAATAAGCTAACCATGGCTTCTATTGGGGCCACCCATTACAAAAACAAAACATTACATTGCTCTCATTACATTTCTAACAAGTTAAGTAAAGCATATCCAATCTTGCTTTTTGTCAAAGATATTCTTCATTTACCTTTCTATCAAAAATATTCTCCATCTTCCTCAAATTGCTAAGTGCTAAGTTTCTACAATCAACTCCTTTTATATCAGATGCCTCTCGAAATTTAAATTCTTTCGACATGAAATTCAACACTGCGAATGGCTAAAATATTTGCTGCCCAACTTCTATATCTATAAATATCTTGTCTATAACAATCTCACAATTTCTTAATACCTTTTTTAGGGTTCTTATTCATTCCCCTAATATTTCAAGATATTATTTTCATTGTTTTTTTTTTTTAATTTGTGGGTTTAGCCCCACTTCTTGTTAGCACTCGTGATATTTGCTTTTGTTTTCCCATATCAATATCCCTTTGGGTTTCTTTTTCTCTTTGTTTTTGCTTCTTGGGTCTTCCTCTTTTTTTTTCATTCCCAACAATACTTTTATCTTCATTAATCTCTTCAATCTTCTCACACTGCTCATAGTGAGACTTATCATCTTTAGGTTTACCTTGTTTTGAAAGATCTGAAGTGCAAGGAATAACCTCAAAAGCACAATCTTCTCTATGTTGCCCTAGAAACCCTAAAGTGCAAGGATGCTCTTTTGTAGCAATTATCTTATTATTTTGCCCCATAAAACCTAAATTGTTATGGGTTTTGTCCATCCTCATTTCTTTATTATGCTGCTCTTGAAACCTTAAAGCGCAAGGGATAACATCTTCACCCCTTTCACTTTTATTACCTAAAGAGAATTCTAAACTATTGAGGAAAATGAAGATGATTACCTGGAATAAACTTGACCTCTTTTCGCATCTTTGTTTTAGGATTTGTCTCCACATCTTCTTTTGCACCTTTAATTCCTTTTGAACTTACCAAATGATACTATAGATAGGCTTTCTTTGCCTCTTCTTTCGGAGTGGAATATCCTTGATCTGATCTAGCTTCTATTACTGTATGATTTCCTTGCTTTGTCTTGAAGTTTATCTCATGGCTAGAATTTTTTGTCTCTTTCTTCATAGTTTTACTTTGCAAATTCTTGCCATGTGTCCAATCTCATAACAATTGTGGCAACGAAATTCGATATTTCATAATCTACTTGTTGATCCCGTTCTCTTGATTCAGATTTAATCTTAATGGATTGTGGCAAAGATTTTGAAATATCCATAGCAACACATATTCGAGTATATATAGCATGCTTTCGCTCCTTAGTAGTTGAGTCCTTCCTTGATGATATCCCTTAGGGTATTTCCAGTATTCTTCAAAACATCCTTAGTTATAAGCTGATATGGAAGTCCAAAAAGCGTAACCCTTACTGGAAGCTTTCTAATAGTTTCTGTCTCAACAGAAAAAATTTCATTCCATTGTCTTAAATAAAGTGCATCTCTTCCCCTAAACCATGGGCTACCATCCATTATTTTATCCCTAATTTTTGAACTGGAAAAGATGACGAGGAAAAATTCTTTAGGAAGAAAACTCACAGAGTAATTTGAATTTAATCCCCATTTCCACTTGATCCAATTTTGAATCTCCAAAAACATTGGCCATGATCTATGGAACTTACATATTAACCCTCTAATTTTAAGAACCATTATTTCATGCTCAATCATCTCATCCTTGATACTCACTTTTGGTGTAACATCTGCTACTTGGATCAAACTTGCCATGTATTTGCTCTTTTGCTTATCTCCAACTTGGGCCTCCATACTTTCAACTAGGGCATCCTGACTTCCCATTAGGGCTTTCAAATATGACTTTCCTTCCATACTAGATAATGGGGCTCGCTCTTGGCTTGCACTTGCTCTCAACTTGCACTCTCTCCTGCCTCACACTCGCTTCCGGATTGCACTCCCTCTTGGCTCGCAATAGCCTCCGTCTCTTCTTTTTCCCAGCATTCCTTTGCTTCAGCAATTTTCTGGAAACAATGTTCCACGCATTCGTGGTAAGGTTTTCAAGCATAGATGCACTCCGGATGAACCTGCTGCTCTTCTGCCATGACTGAATCTTAGATCGCACTTCCTCCTGGCTTGCACTATTAAAAGTAGTATTTTTAATATAAATATGATTGGGTTTCTTTTTCATGTTTATTATGTGTGTTGGTTGTGCCCTTTATGTTAATGTTTGTTATATTTTCATATTCTTTATGTAATGCCTTTTCAAATCCTTTTTTTCTAAAGGTAATAATATTGAATCTAAATATCAATCTCAGATATGTACAGTAGTATATATGTTAAATTCCCAGATACATTAAACTTGAGGTGCCTATCTCAAGCTCTGTATTTTTCAAATCTAAACATATAAGGTAGGAGCCCCGGGTTTTATATCTTTTGGTATTTAATAGAAATTTGAGCTAGTATCCTGCTCTTGATGGATGTTAGACAACTATATATTTTTTCATTTTGTTGAAGTTGAAGTGACAGTGCATGAGAAGAAATAGTTCAACTTCAAGTTACCTGTAAATCTAACTTCCTCTGCCAATAATAGCAAATAAATCAGTATTTGAAATGATGGTATCAGAGAGGACAGTTCAAAAAATATTTTTCTTTGTGAATCTAGTTTTCTGTCTCTGAGAGCAAGTTCATCGCCATTTTCTCCTTCAATATGCAATCCTCTCTTACATTTTTCATAAACTTGGTTAAAAATCTTGAATGTTGAGATTCAGGACACCTTTACCATATATGCTTATGGTCATGAGAAATATTTATATAGCCATACAATAATTATTGTATAGCTTGTCCATTGGGCTTGGGACAAGTGGTGGAGAGTGAGGAGTTTCACACCATAAGCCAAGGTTCCATTTCCATGGATGAACCTTAAGTATTTGTCCATTGGGCTTAGAGGAAGTGGTGGGGACCGAAGAGTTTCACACCATAAGGCAAGGTTTCAATCTCATGGGCAAACCTTAACATTTTGCTTATGGGATTGAAGTCCGACTAATGAGAATGTTTGGCTCACAAAGAGCCCACTAGGGTTTGTTGACATACCCTCGTAACACGGTTATGTTGACGTATCTTCGTAACACGGTTATGTTGACATATCTTCGTAACACGGTTATGATGAAATATAACCAATTTAATTTTTTTTTTTTTCTTTGTATACCTTGTTCTAGAAATATATCTTTTTTAACTTCTATAAAGAACGATATCTATACAGTGTTGACCAGACAATCTAAAAATGCTTTTGCCTAGTACCACTCATGTTTTCCTGCTGTTCAATCTTTTGTGTTAACCAGGAACCAGCTGATGCTATAGAATTACAGATAACATCATTGTGTAATGTTTATTCTGGCAGAACCACTACATATCCAAATTACAAGGTGTTCTAATGCCTTTTTCAACAGAACTTACATTTCCTGTTAGTAATACTTCCATTCAGTATTGACATGAAAAATGCTGATTGCTAGGTGAGATTAACATGCTTCTGATAATGATCAAGGCATGTGACCTTGTTGGGACAATGCTTTATGCCAGAAAATGCAAAATGGTGTAATATCTTTTTCAGCAAAATGTACATTTCCTATAAACAATACTTCCATATGACATTGACATGAAAAATGTTGATTTCTGGGTCAGATTAACATAGTTCTGATCATAGTTGGAAGAATTGCAGCACGGGATAAACTTGGCATCCCAATTCTGGAGATTTTATTGGCAACTGAGGAAAACTCGGCAAAATAAAAACTGAAGAAATCTTTTCAGTCAAAAGAAAAAACATTTAAACAACAATTGGAGAGCCAGAAAGCTGATTTTATTTTATTTATTCATAAAAAAGAGTACAATTACAGTTCTTGATTATGAAATCCAACCAAATACATCATAGAAATGCAAAATTTCAAAATATAAAGTAGTTTTTAAACTGCTTTTTGTTTTCCCCTCCTCCCCCTTGAACTAGATGGTTGGCCTTGGCTTTGGACAGGTGGTCGAATTGGAGGGTTCTTAGGTACGGGATCATCTTGCTATATGTCCTCCAATCCTCCCAAATGCTCCACTTCCTCCTCTAGTGGCTTGATGTTTTATGTAGTAAACTCGGTATCAAACTAACTCTTGACAATCTAATCTGATAGTGGATCTAGCTCATCCAAGTCAATTGCCTCATAGTGCTTCGATGTTCTGTAGTAAATTACCTGTAAAATCTCTAGATATTGCCTGAAATCTCCTTTGAATGGTGTAGAATCCTTTGATTTGATCTCCAAAGCAGTTTAAAGTTGGTGTTTGACCTTTGAGAAAATTATGGTTGACAGCAGGAGAGAAGAAAAATGGGAAAGAGGGGCCAAATTGTTTTTTAAAAAAATTGTTTGTTGTTTTCTGTCCAAACTACGAGTTTTGCTTAGTTTTCAACAAGAAAGTGGCGATAAATTGCGCAAAAATTCACCACTAGTTGGCGATTTTCTCAGTGTCGAGAAATTTAAAAAACAATCGCTGCCCACAATTTCTAGCAAATTTTGCGAAAATTCAGGAAACCGATGATTTTTCTAACTATGGTTTTGATAATGATCTAGGCATGTGACCTTGGCAGGGCATGGCTTTACACCTGAAATTGCCTGAATTATTTATTTTTTTGGGTTCCTATCCACCTTGTCAGGGGCATAACTTTGTGCTTGGGACTCCATTTTGATCCATTCAAGAAGCATTGGAAAGCTTTGAGGGAGAATAATAATTTTCAACAGGCAATCCTATCACAGACAAGGATGCAAGCATTTGCATTGAAAAAATGCTTCGAAGGCCCTAACAAATTTAAAACAAAATTTTTATTTTTAGATATTTGTAGACAGAATATATCTTTAGCCATGTTGATACATCAATAGAAGACAAAACACAAAAGGACAAGTCATGCTTATGTAATTTTCATTTTATATACACTTTGTAACTCAAATAAAGTGAACCACCACATTTCCATATAGGTCACTTCTAGCTTGTGGAAGGGAACCACCGCATTTCCATATAGCTGACCTTCTATATTTCTAATACGATAGATTTCCAACCCACCAAATATTGTATAAAGAGAGATGCATCCCTGATTGTAAGAAGCATGAGTGATGGATGCAATATTATAGCCTTACATATCTTCTTAGAAATTGCTTGCATTGTACTCTATTTTCTAAAAATTGCTTTGTTATATTGCTTATATATTTTTGTATCATGATTTGTTGTACTTTGTTGTTTTGAATTTGCACTCTTTCTTGATATTCCTCAACTTAAAATTTTGAGTTTTGGATTTATGGTATCAAAGCGGTTTGTCTTTTGAGTGTATGTCAATAAACATGAGATCAGGATATTGGAAGTTCATGTATCAAATGCGAGATCCCTTTGATTACCTCTGTTGCCGTTCCAAACAATCTTAGGAAGCGACTAGAGCAGATAACACCGAGTTAGTTTATACTTTCAAGGAGATGTTGAATGAAGCCCCCATTAAATAGAGGAATGAGATGATGGATCAATTTACTCAACTTTTTCAATAACTCTTTGCTAGAAGTTTTGCAATCTCCTTTGCACCATCTCTCACTGTGCTGGCAGCATCTAACGCTCCCACACCTTTTAAGATGCAACTGAATTTTGATATTCCTGTTTTCAAAAGAAAAATTAATGTTGATGCCCTAGAAAATTGGTTGGATTAGTTGTCTTTATACTTTTTGTGAATAAAATTCACTGACATTGAGAAAATCACTTTTGCACTCTTGAAAGCATCATTACTTGCTCGAAGTTTGTGGGGAGCATATTGTAATAGGGTCAAGGAGGAGAATGAAGATGGATAAGTAAAGTTCATATTGTATTTTGTCATGGAAGTCGTCAAAGAAGAATATTATCCCTTGGGAGCCTGTGAAGACCAGTACATTTGATGGCAACAACTGCGTTAAGGTAAAGACCAATTTATTCAAGAGTATACTGATGCTTTCCATTTTATTTCAACAAAACTAGGTATTAAAGATATTGAAAGACACTGAGTCCCCGAGTATCACTATGGGCTATAATGGTACATTTGAGAGGAGATGGACCTCTTTGTATTCAACACATTGGGAGGGGCATACATAATTGCTGTCAAATTGTAGTAGAAGCAAAAAAACAAAAACAGGAAAGGAGTAGCAAATAACAATAACCAAAACACCAAGTACCAACAATGAAAGGAAAGAGTGACACTCCAAAGAATCAAGACAAATAGGGTCGACCCCAAAATCAAAATTGGAAGTGGAAGAAAGACTCCCAAGATAAGAATCCTTGAAGGGCAAGATCGACAAATGGTATGTTTATCTTAAAAGCAATTGACATTCAAGAGAGGAGTGTCGAGGAATTCAGTTGTCGTTCACCAAGTTGCAACCCTCTACATTGACTGCGTTACCGCCTCCACATCCACAGGCTGAGGATAGAGGGAAGCGTGCTGTGGAAACTAAACTAAATGTGACCATTGCCATCACACATGCTGCACCAAAGGAGTCACAAAAGGAGGAATATCTGTTTCACTCACATATTTGGGACAAGGGTAAGCTATTGCATTTCATTGTTGATAGTGGGAGTCAAAAATATATTATTTTTGCTCGATTTGTGAAGGATTTGAATTTGTTTGTCACACCATAACCATAGCCATATAATGTAGGATGGTTACAACAAGGGAGAGACATGCTACTGAACATTGTCTCCTCTCCTTTGCCATCAATTTATTCAAAGATGATGAAGTTTTATCTGATGTTGTGTCCTTGGTTGTATGTGATGTGATTTTGGGTTGACCATTCACGTGGAAGAGGTATGTTGTGTATGATTTTTGGGCCCAAAGTGTCATCATCACTCTTGAAGGTCAGTGCTTTAGGATACCAGAGGTATCTCCTCCTACCTATGTTTCCTTAATCAGTGCGCCCAAAGTGTCATCATCACTCTTGAAGGTCAGTGCTTTAGGATACCAGAGGTATCTCCTCCTACCTATGTTTCCTTAATCAATGCCAAGCAATGTAGGAAGATGATAGCCAAAACAAGGAAATTCATTTTGTTGATGATCAAGCACCGAAGTAGGAGTATTGTTGCTACATCGATTCTAGGATCTGCACTACAGAAGCAGATGGACCAGATTGTAGCAAAATATTATAACTTGTTCAAGTCACCAACTAGGGTGCCACTTTATTGGGAAAAAACATTCCATTGATTTAGTTCTTCATTCTCCTTTGCCTAACGCACCTGTGTATTGCATATCAAGTCCAAGAATTGATTTAGAACGGGCACATTAGACCAAGTGCAATCAAGACAAGACGTGAAGACTATTGACTATAGAGCTTTGAGTGAAATCACCATGAAAAATTGCTTTCCACTCCCTTGAATAGTTGACTTGCTAGACCGACTTCATGGTGCAAAGTTCATCACCAAAATCGATCTCAAATCCAACTATCATCAAATACACATCGAGACCACTGATGTATGGAAGACTGCATTCAAATCCAAGGAGGGTTTGCTTGAGTGGTTGGTTATGCCTTTTGGCTTCACCAATGCACCAACCACATTCTTGAGGATGATGGATGACATCTTGCAACCCCTTGCAACCCTACACCAACTTGTTCGTGGTAGTCTACTTGGATGACATTCTTGTCTATAGTAAGACATTGGAGGAGCATCTGCATGATGTTCGATAGGTGCTTAAGATTCTTCGAAGTCACAAACTATAGGCTAATTTGGAGAAGTGTATGTTTGGCATGACAAAGATTTAGTACTTCAGGAATGTTATTGACAAAGGAGGAGTCCATGTTGATCTTGAGAAGATTTAGGTCCACCCCAAAGACTTTGACAAAGCTTCTTAGCTTTTTGGGTCTTCCCAATTTCTATGGAAGATTTGTTTTGGGTTCTTACATATTGCTTGGCCACTACACCAAGTGATCAAACGAGGTATCAAATCCAAGTTCCATTGTGGAGATACAAAATATAGGGCATTTGAGAAGTTGAAGGACCAATTGTGTTAAGCTCCTACACTTTCCCTAACTAATCTGCAACAACCTTTTGAAATAATGATTGATGCATCAGATTATGCTTTGGGAGATGTCCTCATACAACGTGGGCATTGAGTTGCATATTGTAGTGATACATTCAATGAAGTAGTTCAAAAATGTGCCACATATGATGAAGAGCTCAATGCCACTGTGCAAGCATATAAACAATGCAAGCACCTTCGCACATACATATCGAGCTCTTTGTGTGGGTAAGGATGTTTTTTTTTTTTTGTTTGCAAGATAATGTCATTTATCTATCACATGGGACATATATGTGTACCAACTAGTGAGCGCTCAAAGATGATTTGAAAAGTGCACTTCAACAAAGTAGTGGGTCACTTTGGGGTGGAGAAAATGTTGACAATTCTTTAAAAGTACTTCTATTGGCCAAAGATGAGGAATGATTTTGAGAGGTACATTAAATCATGCACCTCGTGTGTTGTTGCCAAATCGACTAACAAGAAGCAAGGACTGTATACACCATTGCTAGTGCCATCCAAGCCTCGGGAATCCATCTCCATTGATTTTCTCTTAGGTTTGCCCACATCTAAGCATGGTAATGATTGTGTTTTTGTAGCGCTATTTTAGTCATATAAGGCTCAACTTTGGCTTGTCAAAGTCCATTTTATCTGAGAGGGATAGCAGATTTCTAAGCATTTTTCGGTCCACTCTATGGACCATGATGGACACCAAGCTGACCATGTGCACAACCTTCCATTATGTGTGTTTTAGGTTCCAACTTTTGGCACCCATTGATGTAGATTTCCTTATGCAAACCATGGAGTATTCACCTCATGGAAAAAAAGAAGCAGAAAAGGTAGCACGGTTTGTGGAACAAATTCAGCATATCTAGTAATAAGTCCATCACCTTTTGGAGAAGACAAATCAGAAATACAAGCAATGCCATGATCAACATCGGGTCCCACATGTTCAAGGTTTGAGATAAGGTATGGTAACATATTTAGAAGGAAAGACTTGCAGGACCCCATAGGAAGATCAGAACTTTTTGCTATGGACCATACACCATTAACATAAAAGGTGGGATAAAATGCTTTCGAATTGAATCTTCCATCTTATCACGGGTCGCATCTAATCTTCAATATTAGAACTTCTCAGGCCTTATCATACAACTTCTATTGGACACTTCTACGGTAGCAAAGCAGCTGGACATTGAAGAACTCAATCTAGACAGTTTAACACTAGTGTCGGAGGATCAGATTGTTGATACATGGACTAAGACCACCAAAAGACAGTCCATTCAGATGTACAAAGTGGTCAAGGCAGGTCAACTTGGTCACCAAGGGGAATGGCTCACAAAGAATCAGATAGAAACAGTTTCTGCACTAATGACAAAAGTTCATGCAATCAAGGCCATCAGTTTTCGAAGGGGGACAAATGATCTAGGCATTTGACCTTGTTGGGGCATACCTTTTTAATTTTCTTTCCCCCAAAAACTCCCGATAACCTTTTTTGGGTCCTAACTACATTGGTAGAGGCATAACTTTGTGCTTGGGAATCTGTTTTGATTTGTTCAAGAAGCATTGGGAAGCTTAGAGGGAGAACAGCAATTTTCAATAGGCAATCATATCGCACCAAAGGTTGATAGCAACTGCATCGAAAAACTGCTCCGGAGGCCCTAAAAAATGCAAAACAAAATATTTACTAAAAATAATAATTTTCTAGTTTTAAATATTTGTAGCCAAAATGCATCTCTAGCCATGTTGACATATCAATAGAAGACAAAACACAAAAGGACAAGTCATATGTATGTAATTTTCATTTAATATGCACTTTGCATAGAAGGTGAACCACCACATTTCTATGTGGGTCACCTTCTAACTTATGGAAGTTGAACCACAACATTTCCATACAAGTGACCTTCATATTTAATATGGTGGATTTTCGCCCCACTAAATATTGTATAAAGAGAGATGCACCCTTGACTGTAAAAAGCATGAGTAATGGATGCAATGTTATTATAGCCTCACATCTCCTCTTAGAGATTGCTTGCATTGTACTCTGATTCCGAGCAATAGAATCATTTTGGTATTTTGCTTATATATTTCTGTCTAGTGATTTGTTTCTCTGTTAGTTTTTCAAATTTACACTCTTTCTGGATGTTCAACTCAAAATTTTTAGTTTCAAATCAGATATTGCTTCCATTGCATTGTTTGGAACAATAAATAATGAAAAATATTAGCTTAATGGAACTTATTCTGCAGTTGAGGAATAACAACCACAAATAATCTTAAAATTCAGAAGCATTTGGAACGTGATTGGTCATAGCAACAGGAAATGTAAGGTGAACACTAAAGTTTCCATAGAACAGCTTGCACTAAAATTCTGGAATTTATCTCTGCTAATTTATCCGTTTTTGTACTGGAGCTAATTAAATTCTACAAAACATTTTATCTGCATGCAAAATTCTCCTTGGCTTTGTCTACAAGATATAACAAAAATAGATTGTCATCTTTCCAGAATACAGACATGATTACAATCACTATGTAAGTATAGACTGCTCAATCACAGCTGTGATTATCCCAACAATGTCAAGTCATGTGGCTTCTAATTCTGAAAATCATACTACATGTTACAAGCATCATTATAATTCAAAATGTAACATTTGTTCACTATATTATTTGACTTATTTTACTATTTTACTATGATGATTAGTATGGTAGAAATACATCTATCATGGTACATGTATTTTTATTTTTAAATTCTTTTTGAATATTTCATTTGTTGTAAATGGCTTCCTTAGCACTTTTTTATGAAACCTTATTAGCTCATCACTTTTTAGACATGGTTTCATTCTTCAATGGTGGTAGTGCCTTTTTTTTTGCATTGACATACACTGCAATCGCCCTATTGGCCTAGTGGACATTGCTTCCTAGATATTTCATGCTGTTTTAGTACTTGGAGGCCCATTCTTTACAGATTTTTGTCCCTGTTTTTATACTTGGAGGTCCTTTACAAATTTTTGCCCCTACTCTCATTTGATGACAATTGAAATGCTTCTCTAACTGTACGACTGCTTAATTGACACAAGTCTTCACTTTGACAATTATAGACACTGAGACTTCCTTTTGAACACTGTGGAGACGTGTGTGCTTCTCTTTAGTTGGAACAAACCTAAATTGATGAGGTTAGACAGAAAGAATGAACTTATAGTTATTTCCTTTCTTCGATTTGAGAATGATGAACATTGAGACTTCCCTCTTGAACCTTCTGGAAGCATGTACATGTATATTTAGTTGAAACTTGCCTAAATTAATGAGTTAAGATGGGAAGAATGGGCTTTTATTTATTTCTATTTTAACTATCAAGCATTGATAGTGATCAAAAGATTTAACTATCTATCTTATGCTATTTTCCATGGGGATGCATTTTGAATATGCGTCCTGTTGTCCTGTGGTCATCCTGGAAGTGTGTCCTCATGTCTCACAGCATTCCTGTCCAGGAAACTTTATGGAAAATAGATCTTATATTTCGAGCAATAATATTTTAAACCGTGCTTATTGATAACAATCCATACATCTAAAGTTGCATATTTTTGTAATCTAAGGAGACTGCCTACTGAAATAAAAAACAACCCATCAAGGTTTTTCTACCAAGCCTTATCTGTCTTATGCTTTGGGCAATCTCTAGTAAAACACCCTTATTAATAATAGCTTACACATCTAAGTTGCACAAATTTATAATCTAAAGAGACTATTTACATAGAGTCATAAATATCTTATTTTACAACCTTAGTTATACTCTTCTTTGGTATAAATGAATTGAATTTGAGTAGTGTGGCTACTCCTCCTTGCCTTGGTAATCTTGTTAATTTATATAAACTTTCTGGCATCATTTGGGCCTATATACTTAAGCATATTTTTCTTGTCAAGATTCAAATGACAATGGTTACATTCTTCTCATGATGCAATGAATGCTAACATACTCCAAATATTCAACCTTGCTATTTGTCATCAATGCAAACCCGTTTCCACTACAAACTGTGGGCTTCTTTCAAAGATCAAATCCATATCAGTTTTACAAGCAATAGATAACAACAAAATGCCCTGTAGTGCAGAGAGCAAATCGAATTTTTATTTTTGCTTTCTTATTTATAATAGCTTTTACCCATTATGCATGGTTTGCAACTTTGTATATTAAAGACAACCCGGCAAATGTACAGATAATAGAACAATCTTTGAACAAGGCATATCTCTTTCTCTGAGGCAGATCATAATTAAGATATGGAACATCCAGATTTCTTCAGACAGGTTCCTCTTACCTATTAACACACTTTCCGAGTCTCTTGGCATCCTAACACAAAGGTGGACATCTTAGCGATTCCATGTATCTGATGGCATAAAACCAAGCTCTTCTCTTCTGTTTGCTGTCCTCCAGATCTGAAACGCTACTGGTTCCTATAATGAATTGAATGTATTTACTTGTCATGTTTGATTTAATAAGGGATTTATGTATGTTCAGCAATATGTCATTGAATTATTGAGGTTTCAGACATATTGTTCCTGATGAAAACCCTAGGAGTGGATAATCCAGGGCAATTTTTGACCCCTAAAGAGCAATAGTACTTGACCTAACAAAAAACTAAGTGACATCATTATGCTGTTAAGTTATTAACTTCACCATCAGGGCAGTGTTATGAAACTAATAGGACCAATCATTCGAAATATCAGAGTAGAGCAGCAGAAGCATGGAGCCAACAAAGCAGTTATGGATATTCAAGTGGCACAATGACAGATTGGCATCATCAAAGACCACCACCAATCAGGATTTCACTTGCATGGATGGATGATCAAGATTGGTACCAGTTGTCAGCATAGCTTAGAAGATCATATTATTTAGTTTCTTCTTATGTTTTGAGAACTGAACATTTGTGAGGAGGGTGGAATGCTATGGTACCTAGGAATAGGTATAGGGGGATATGATATTATATTGTATAAGGGTATTATGGATAGTTGACATGGGCCACACATAATCCAAGGTTGATTATATTATTATATTATATTATAATAATGAGTGGGATGAGGGTTTAGTAGTTGGCTCCCCAAAGTAGAATTAAAAGATGGGTATATAAAGAAGGAATATTGTTATTGTAATCATCAATATTGTCATTGTCATTTTAATCATATATGTATGTATGTATGGTCAGGATGTTAACAGTATCTTAAAACAAATACTTCAAAAGTTCTTATGCTTATATTGATACAGAATTAATGTGGGTTGCCTTCATTGCATTTTTTCAGAAGAATGAGGTAACCAAGGAGGACTTTTTAAGACTCACCAGGAAGGTCGTAGGAGATACGATGCTTGTAAATGCAGTCAAGCAAATGCAGCAAAGGGTAATTTTAATTGCTATTATTTTCCCCCTTTTTGATTTTACTCTTCATAGAATGATTGTGTTGTATCTTTATAGAATGATTGTGTCATATCTGAGAACCATTTTTTTATTGTCTAATCCATGAACAGCAAGCGCAGTCTCAATCAGTATCCAGCGCAAACCCGATTCAGCAGCCACAACAGCCACAACAACAGCAGAAACATACTCAGGGTGTTTCTCAACAGTTCTCACAGCCATATCAGCAAGTCCCACCTGTGAATCTACAACAACAATCACATAGGACTTCTGATCATCAACCACATTCTCATACTTCTGCACCGACATCCATGCCTATGTCTCACTCGTCTTCAGAGAATAATCCTCAACACTCTAGGCAAGCAGGAGAACAACGCTCAGAGTTTTCTAGCACACAGTTGAATCAAACTTCTGCACTGAGTCTACATCAGGTCAAGCAAGAGGTGGATAGAACTATAGTTGGATTCCCTCCATCCAGTCAACAGCAGCAGCAACATCTCCAGCTTCCTCAGTCACCTTTTCCTATGTATGCACGTAATCCTGCTAATTATTCATCTCAGTCTTTCTCTGTATCACCAGGCATATCACAACCAAGTGGTGTTAAGGTGCCAGTCCAAGATCCACAAGCAAGGCAAGTAATGCATGCTCAAGGTGGGGTCCAAGCCCAAGGGGGACCACCCCAGTTGTCAAACATAAAGACTATGCCCAAGTATGATACATCTAAATTATCTAAGAGACGTGACGATGAGGAAAGGCAGAAGATGCTGCAATCTGGAGGCGCTTCTCACTTCTCTGGTCAACATCAGTCAAGTATTTGGCCAACAGGATTAGACAAAGAACAAGCAGGAAACAGTGGGATATCACCAGTGTCCTCAGTCCATATAAAACAGGAAACTAATGACAATGGCGATCGGCCGCATGCTTTTCAAACTCTTCAGCCTTTTGCCGACAATCATGGACAGCCTGCAGTACTGCAAAAACCTGAAGACCAGAGTGTCAAGACTAGTACCATTTCCTCAGGAAGCATGCCGACAGTGAATCAGCCTCTGGGCTCTACTGTTGTACATTCTGATCATGTAATTCAGGTATTGTATAAAAGAAGGATAGCTAGATAAATAA
Organism: Wollemia nobilis; assembly: GCA_028583015.1. NCBI lineage: Eukaryota > Viridiplantae > Streptophyta > Pinopsida > Araucariales > Araucariaceae > Wollemia > Wollemia nobilis. The sequence continues at coordinate 18,387,634 of JAQPPZ010016895.1, forward strand.
GATTATTGTACTATGGCAGCAAACAGAAGCCACCCTTCTTTTCATTGGGTTCTGAATGAAGATTTGTAAAGTAGGCGAAATACAATCGAGGGTGCCTTACAGAAGCGGACTGTGAGTTCTTAATGGGCTTATCTACTGCAATGAAAACCAGAACCACCAATCTTGTTAGATTTATAATAGTCTTGAGGTAGCTTGCAAATTCTAAGTGAGAATCATATATATGCCTTCATTTAAGTGTTACATAGCTACAAAGTTACAACACTTGTCATGGCCATTACAAAGCCTTGTTCCGTTGGTCATTAAGAATGCCATGAACTAGAATGCTGCCTATAATTTAGAATGGAGTTACTGCCAAGTACGATATTACATGCAGTTTGTCTATTCCATTTATCACTGGGATCTATATGATTGCTCTGCATCCCTAAACTGGAGGTGTTAGGCTAGGAGTGTTGTCATAAAAAAAACCTAAAGTACCCTAAGGGCCTATAAGGTTCATGCTTCAGAGCTTCTCATATTTAAGATGGAAGATGTGGAGGAGACATTTCTGGCGGGCAACCGACATAACTTGATGTCTCCTGGGGCTCCTATAGATGTTGCCTTCTGTAAAAGACAAACCAAAATCACATGAAATCTTGTAAGAAGTCTCTTAGCAGGCCATTCAATTCATTTGTTCAAACAAAGGAATGATTCGGAGATTTGAAGAGCATCCAGAACATTTTAACTTTGAACTAAAATGATAGCAAAAATAAGACAAAACTAAATTTGAAAGGATTATTATTTCACAATGGAAGTATCTTATAAGAACCTGGAAGGGCAAGTTCAGAGGTTTGGTATTGGAGTTGTGGTTAAGTATGAGATTATATGCAGTCCATTCCATTTATTATTGGATTCCATATGATTGCTCTGCATCCCTAGATTGGAGATTTTGCTCCAGGGGTGCTGTCCTAGAAAGTCCAAACTAAACCATGGGCCTATAGTGTACATGCTTCAGAGATGGGATCATGTCTTGAGAGATGGAAGATATGGAGTAGACATTTCTGTCAGGCATAGATGTCTCCTGGTGCTTCTATAGATGTCTGCTTCACATGAAATCTCATAATTAGTCTGTGCCCAGGCCATTCAATCCATTCATTCAAACAAAGAAACAAGTAGTTAAGTTGGAAAGTATTTAGAACAAGTTAACTTTTAACTAAAATGAGAGCAAGGTAAAAGAAAAATTAAATTTGCAAGGGACATTATTGCACAGTAGAAGGCATTTTAGAAGAATGACATCATTCGTATTTTCCTCAAACTGAAATGAACCCTTTCAGAAATACCAAACCTCCAAACTCTGCCACCCCTTCTGTTTGAACTGATCTTCAAGTACTGGGCAACAATTTTATGCAATCCAAATTGAATATGGAATGAATTTTCATACCATGGAGGTAAATCTTAATTGAATGTGTTTTCAATAGTCTGCTGTAGGATCTTGTAGTGCCTATGTCTGTTTGGATTTGAGTGCTTCCCCTTGGAGGAGTTCCTTACGTGTAGCCATTTGTGGTCTCCCATTTAGGGTTACCTCTCTGATGCTCATTATACGGATGCCTCTTTTTTTGTACTTATATTCTCTTTATAACAAACTTTATCATACTTGAGGTTGCTATTTCTTAGTATTTTAATAAACTATGATGTAAATGTAGTTCCTATTTAGCTCTTTTTGGCACAGGCACATGGATAGTTATTTCTTGTAGAGAATGAGTGCAAGGTTCTCCGCGTGCCTCATACGTTATATTTAATGTGTGCCATGTATCACTCATCTATGCTAGACATAATTAAAATTTTAATGCCATGCCCTTGAGCATCAATTGTTGAGAGCCCAGTCTGAAATTTGCTTATATATTGGAAATCAAATAGCTAAATTAAAAAAGAAGAGTAAATTCTGAAATTGTGGATTTCTTAAGACAGGGTTTCTGAATGGGATACTTCAGCTTGAACTAGATTTTTAAAATCTAGCTGATGTAATTTCCAGACAGTAAATACTGGTAGGAATACGATTGAAAAATTGCAGATAAGCTTAGTTCGTTATGGAACACTGGCATAAAAACTGCCATATACAATATGAACCCTAACTTTTTTTTTTGATTTAAATGTGGGTTTTGTAGGGGCCCACTCCCGGAAAAGAGAAAAATTAAATTTGACTGATGTTACAGTCAGTGAAGAAACTAGTTTTCTTTCTCCCTGGCTGAGGAGAGGGTATTATTATCAGTTACATGTTAGTTGTTTAGCCGACTAGAAAAGTTGACAGACGAGGAGCTGTTTCTGTTGAATGAGCCTAATGCATAACTCGATCTGTTGAATATAAAAAACCTGCTTTTTAATGGAATTAGATCTACGGTATATTGCCTAGGGGACCTTTTATTCTTCCTGTTTATAGGGTCCTCGTGCCATATCCCCTTATGCATCTGCTTGCCAGTGCCTAGGGAACACTCCTAGACCAGTTTGAAGTGGGAAGGAGGGATGCATTGGAGTCAATCAGATCCTCGAGACCTGGACAGAGATTGAATTCAATTCCGACCAGCTTGTTTGTATCGCTTAATCTGTAATTGGCAAGAAAATCTGCCACACTATTTCCTTGTTTGACTGTATTCTGACATGTGATGGAATCAAACAATGGTGTCAGCTGGAAACCTGCTGTAAGTATATATGACGGTTCCCAATCCTGGCAGGAGCCTTTAGACATTGCTCCTACCACAATCATAGAATCCCCTTTAACAGCTAGCCTACGAATGTTGAGTTGTGCTGCGAGTTTGAGACTTTCTATGACTATGGTAGCTTCAACCTTGTTATTAATGAGAACACAGAGAGGTATTGAAACAGCACCAATGAACCTGCCCTCATGGCTACGGAGGACTGCGCCTTCTCTTGATGGTCCTGGATTACCCCCGCAGGCCTTGTCAAAATTACCATATATGGACGGTGGGGTGGGTGGGGGGCTTCCATAACTTGTTGTGAGCAACAAGTAGCTTAGAAGGATGTTTCTTGGCTTTTATAGGCGGGAGAGACATGAGGGGCCACTTTTTTGATGCTCTGTTGTAATATGAACCCTAACTGTTGAGGGATTATTTATAGTTAACTTTTTCCTTTTCTTTTACAAGTAAAAGTTGTTTCTATGTGGGATAATTAATTTTCTAGTAACTGGTATTAAGCCTTTCCCTTTTAGCAGAGTTACTGTATCCGACAATCCTCGTGTCAATACCTGTATTTGCATATCAGATATGGATATGGATATGATACTTCTTGGATACTATACCAAAAACATACCCTTTTTTGGTCCATATCTCGTACATCTGGATATGGCCTATGCACATATGACATAGGGTTAAAAGAAGAATACACAGTTAAGAAAAAATATAATTTAAATTTAAAAAACAATGACAATCCTTTTCTTAATTAATGAAAATATCCTATTTAAAACTTATATTTGTGTAAACATTTTTGTGTTATATGTTTTTCCTTTTAATTTATTAAATTTATAAGCTTATTTAATGTTGTAATCAGCCAAATCCATATTAAGGGGTCTTGAGAATTTGATGTAAATATACCCAATATCATCTTCGTAACTGATATGGTATCTGTTTCCATACAACATAGTTTTTTATTGAAGACTTTTATATTTAAGATAAGTAACTCTGCAATGGAACTTATCCAATTCTGAGTTATCTTTTTTGAATTGTTAATATGGGATTGAAACGGGGCCTCACCTGTATTACATCATCACCATATAGTGGTATTACAACAGCTTGACTATTATGCAATGGAACTTATCCCATTCTGATTTATCTTTTTTTAATTGTTAATATGGGATTGAAATGGGGCCTCACCTGTATTACATCATCACCATATAGTGGTATTACAACAGCTTGACTATTATGCAATGGAACTTATCCCATTCTGATTTACAACAGCTTGACTATTATGCATGTATTGCTTGGCAAGTTTCGAACCTGGGCCTCCTCCTTGAAAGTCAAAATTTAACTGGTTGAGCTGAAACCATTTTACCAATTCTGAGTTATCTTATTCTTATGACACATATAATTTTTTTTGAGTTATAGACCTATGCTGTTGCTTCTAGGCATAGTTGAGAAAATCTGCAGAATCCTGATTTTTTGCCGATTTTTTAAAATGCTGATGCAATCTGCAAACTCTTGGCGATGCAAAGATTTTTTGAAGATTTTTTGCTGATTTTTTCAAAAAATCTGCAATTTTTTTTTTTAAGGCTGCGGCCAATTTAGGGTTTTTTTATGCAAGCCCATTTTTCAGCTGTTAATGTTTGAACTTTGAAGTTTAAAGTTTAAACCCTAAACCCTAAACCCTCTTTTAAGGCAATATTGCTACCTGATAACTATATATGTAAGCCCATTTTTCAGCTGTTAATGTTTGAAACTTTGAACTTTGAAGTTTAAACCCTAAACCCTAGGCTAGGCCCTAGGGTTTTGTGTTCTTTTTTTTCCTCCTCTTTTTAAGTAAATATTGCTGCCTGGTAACTATGTATGCAAGCCCATTTTCAGGTGTTAATTCATTGTAATATGCATGAAAAAAACCTTTTTGCAATGAAAATTTTTGTTTTCTTCAGTTTTTTTTTTTTGGGCGATTCTTTGTCGATTCTTTCCCCGATTTTTTGCCGATTCCCGATTTTTGCTGATTTTTAAAAATGCTGTTTTTTTGCCAATTCCGATTTTCTCAACTATGCTTCTAGGACAGAAGTTTTTTCCACATTACTCCATTCATTTTGGCATTTCTAATTGGCCGAAAACAATGTGCAATCTTTGATAATGACCTGAATACTACATAGAGGAATAAGGATTAGTTTATCAGAAGAGACTAAAAGAAAATAGACATAAGAAGGGATAAGGTAAGTATAGCTAAAAGACTGAAGCAACTGCAGTTGGAGAATAAAACACATATGATTGGAAAATATATAGCATGTTCAGGGAGGAGAATGAAGCATGTGCAACTGGAGAATTTAGAACATAATGCTGGGAAGATAAATTAAGTACAGCTAGGGAATAAAGCATATATAGGAAAAAGCTCGTCCTCTTAGAAGCATGGGATGAATTTATGAATAAGGAGCCTCTTTACTGAATAAAAAGTTGGTATTCACACAGAAGTAAAGATAGGTTATCATCTCAAATCAGGAGTTGCTCGCCTGCGAGTTTGGGTTGTACTATTCGTTGGTTGTAAGCAGAACAGTTTTCTATTGATTGTTTTATTAGAAGTTTATTTCCAGATCTGTTCTTTTATACATTTCAGATTCGTATTTTAGAATTTATTAGGAAATCTCTCTTCCACAATCTTGCTGATACAGTCCAGATTTCAGATTTAAGCTTTTATCAGTTTTAAGTGAGTTTCATTTTCAGATCTACCTAGGTTCATAGCAGTGGTATTAAAGCCATTGATTCTGTCAATATGGACATGTCCAATCAGTATGATGATGGACAATGAAGACGAGCCAAGACATGACACCTGTCGGCTAAAAGTGTATGTGGAGGCCTACAACCAATTATGGAAAGTGTAAGTGAGATATCCCAAGCGATTCAAAAACTACTCATATTGCATAGCTATTCTTCCCATGGAACTGAATCAACTTAGAGAATTGGACCTTTACCTCAATCTCCCATTTGGAAATAGATATGGCGTACAGGATGATACTCTTCCTTCACATTGGAACCCTGATGGGAAGCATGTGATTTTAATGACGATCCCATTAGAAGGCTTTGGAGGGGTTATATGGCCAACAATGTAGACTTTCGTGCAGGGCGCATTTTCAATGCCGGCAAGGCAATGAGAGGTGATACTCTTGATCAAGACCATACCAGGAGAGGACCACAACTTAACATGCCAAAGGTTAATGTTCCATTTATGGAAGTATGTTGAAAATTCTTTTGGAGGCATGGTCACATAAATTGGAAGTGTATTTGGAATGCACTCCATGATTTGTTAGTTAAACTTTAGATTTTACCTGCAAGCAGAAAACACAATAACAGAGAACAAAACAGTAACACAGAGATTTTACATGGAAACCTGCAATGTGCAGGAAAAACCACGGTGCAATGGCAGATTCTGTCTTTTATTGATTTCAGTAAATTTTACATTCGCACAACTTGTGTACATGCAAGGGCTCATTCCCCTTTTATAGATAAACAAAGGAAGACTCCGAAAACTGTTTGTTTCCTCTCCCAAAAGAAGACTACGAAAACTGTTCGTTTCGTCTTCCGCAACTACCCGATTGGAGCTACATGTTTGGTGACTATACACGTTTGGGGCTAGATGTCTGGCGACTACCCATCTGGAGCTAGATGTTTGGCAGCTACCCGTCTGGAGCTAGACATTTGGCAGGTTACCCGTCTGGAGCTAGACATCTGGTAGCTAGATGTTTGACAGGTTACCCATTCGGAGCTAGACATCTGACAGCTACCCGTTTGGAGCTAGATGTCTGGATAGTGACTTCACCTCCTAACATTCTCCCACTTGAAGTCAGTATACAGGAATTCTTTGCCTATGTTTTTCCATCCAATGCCAATTGCCCAATGCTGCCCTTATTACATTTTCAGCAAGACCAAAGAAGTTTTGCATCACTCAAATTGATCGAATTTGTAAGCATATCTGTAGGATTCACTTCAATATCGATTTTCTGCAACAGGATCCTACCTTCTTCCACCACATTTCTTATAAAATGGTACTTGACATCAATGTGTTTCGTGCGATCATGGAATGTTGGGTTCTTCACTAGCTGAATAGCACTTTGGCTATCACAATGCAACGTAATTTTCTCCCTGCATTATCTTGAAGTCATCCAACAGTCGCTCTAGCCAAATTGCCTTTATGCTGGCCTTGAGTCGTTGCAATATATTCTGCTTTTAGTGGTTGATAAAGCCACCATAGACTGCAACTTAGAAGTCCAACTCACAGCTCCATCAACAAGAGTGAAAGTATAACCTGTGGTGGACTTTCTCCCATCTCTATCTCCACCATAATCATAATCCGCAAAACCTATAACTTGCAAATTATCCGATCCGTAGTAAATAGCAGCATCTGAAGTGCCTCTTAAATATCTAAGTATCCACTTCACTGCATTCCAATGCTCCTTACCAAGATTTGCCATGTACCGGCTGACTACTCCCATTGCTTGGGCAATATATGGTCTGGTGCTCACCATGGCATACATGAGGCTTCCTACTGTTGATGAATATGGTACACGAGACATGCTTGTCTTCTCTGCTTCTGTTCTAGGACACTGATTGGAAGATAATTTTAAGTGTGAAAGAAGTGGGGTACTCACTGGTTTTGCATTTTGCATATTGAAGCGCTACAGAATCTTTTCTATATATGACTTTTGACTTAACCAGATCTTTCTTCATTTTCTGTCCCTGTGTATCTTCATCCCTAAAATTTGGTTTGCTGCTCCTAAATCCTTCATTTCAAATGTCTTAGCCAATTGAGCCTTAAGATCAATGATTTTCTTCATGCTGAGGCTTGCAACCAGCATATCATCAACATACAACAACAAAATAATAAAATTGCCATCATCAAACCTCTTATAGTATGCACAATGGTCAGCTTCACTCCTGCTGAAACCTTGGCTCTTCATGAAGGTGTCAAATTTTTTGTACCACATCCTTGACGCCTGTTTTGACCCATACAGAGATTTCTTCAGTCTGCAAATCAAATGCTCTTTGCCACTTTCTTCATAGCCCTAAGGCTGATCCATATAAATCTCCTCCTTGTGATCACCATGCAGGAAAGCAGTCTTTACATCAAGCTGCTCCAAATCTAAATCCTGTGTTGCTACAAGTGCAAGTAAAACTCTAATAGTAGTCATCTTCACAACTGGAGAGAAAAATTCATTAAAGTCTATACTTGACTTTTGCACAAAACCTTTTGCCACCAAGCGAGCTTTATAGCGTTCCAACAACCCATCACTGTTCTTCTTTACTTTGTACACCCACTTGTTTCCAACAGTCTTTCTTCCAGGTGGGAGTTCCACAAGTTCCCACGTTTTATTCTTGCAAAGTGCCTCAATTTCCTCCTCCATGGCTTTCCTCCACTTTTTTGCATTCTCAGACTCTCTAGCTTCTTGAAATGAACTAGGTTCACCATCATCAGTTAACAAAGCAAAAGAGGACTGATGAACATGAGAATATCTTTTCAGACACTTTTATGGATGTGTTGATATTATAACCCAATGATCTGTTGATTGTGGCTTTTAGTCTTGTGAACGTTGTGGCTGCTCTACTTGCTGTTCTACTGTTCTGCATCCTGATCAAAAACTTAAGCATGCTGATTTTCATATTCATCTTCTTTCATATCTACTTCAACTGGTACAACATTAGGAGTTTGTTGTACCTCCTTCCTTTTCATGGATTTTTCATCAACAATAACATCTTGGCTAATAATTACCTTGTGTGCAGTAGGATCCCACAGTCTATACCCCTTCATTGTATCTCCATAGCCGAGAAAAATACATTTGCTTGACTTTGGGTCAAGTTTGGACCTTTTTTCTTTAGGTACATGGGAAAATGCATCACAACCAAAGGTATGCAAATGAGAGTAATCAATTGGCTTACAACACCAAACCTCCTTCGGAATCTATCCATCCAACGCAACTGTAGGAGACCTGTTAATAAGGTAAACAACTGTATTAACAGCCTCTGCCAAGAACCTTTTATCCAACATGGATGCGTTGAGCATGCTTCTTGCACGTTCCATGATTGTGCGATTCATCCGCTCAACCACACCATTTTGCTGTGGAGTATATGGTACAGTCTTCTGGTGCTTAATACCTTCCTGCGGACAAAATTTATCAAATTCCTTGGAGAAATATTCACCCCCATTATCTGACTTGAGACATAAAATCGACTTGCCCAAACTCTTCTCTACTCGTGCTTTGAACTCTTTAAATTTCTGGAAAGCTTCCGACTTCTTCTTTAGAAAATAAACCCACACTCTCCTAGAATAATCATCTATAAAAGTCAGAAAATAGATAGCACCATTTAAGGACTAAGTGGGGACTGGTCCAAATATATTTGAATGTATAAGTTACATAAAATCAGAACTCTTACCAGGGCTTGCAGTAAACCGAACCCTCCTTTGTTTACCAAAAATACAGTGCTCACACAAGTCTAAATTGCAAGACCTGAATCCCAGAAAGCATACCTCTGTTATGCAGAATTTTCAGACCTTTTTCACTCATATGGCCTAGGCGTTGATGCCATAGCATTACTGCATCTTGAAACATAAGTTGTTGCTGCTGCATGGTTTGTCACCGTATCACCGCATAAATGATATAGGGTCCCATAAGATTCTCCTTTTGCTACTACAAGAGCTCCTCTGGTAATTTTGCAGTAGTTGTTATCGAAAGTGACAGAATACCCTAGCTTATCCATCATCTTGATTGAGAGGAAAATCTTCTGCAAATCAGGCACATGTTGTACATCACATAACATCCTTTCTCTACCATCGTCCAACCTGATCCTTATGTCCCCTCTTCCCACAATTTGTAAAGGATGATCATCACCCAAGTAGACCATTCCACCACGGTATGGCTGATATTTATCAAACCAATCTCTGTGGGGAGACATGTGGGAAGATGCACCTGAGTCCAAAACCCAAGTATATAAAACAAATTTGCTGTTACTGATACAAAAAGCTTCACATGTTGTTGTCTCTCCTGAATCTGTTGTACTGGCCTCAGTTGATGGCTGAATTTGTTTTTCACCATTCTTTTCATTTTATAATTGCCAACAGTCATTTGAGTGCCCTGGCTTCCTACAATGCCAACACTTACCTTTTTGCTTACGTCCTTTAGACTTAGATCTGGACTGTGATCTACCTTGTTTAATCCTCTCGAAAGATCGATTTCTCATAGATAAGGCTTCATTGGTTGAGGGTTCCAGAGACGTTTTTCGCCTCAACTCTTCTGCCAACAAAGCGGCTACCACATCATCAAATTTTAGAGTTCCCGATGATGCATTATTGATGGTCATCACCATATGATCCCGGGTGTCCGGGAGGGAACAAAGTAGGGTGATAGCTCTATCCTCATCCTCCATCTTCACATTAACTGAAACCAGTTTATTGATAAGAGTATTAAACTCATTCAAATGATCTCCCACAGATGAACTTTCCTTCATCCTCAAGCTATAAAGCCGTTTTTTTTTGAGAAAAACCTTGTTCGTTGCTGATTTTGTCTCTTACAACTTTTCAAGCTTTTGCCAAAGGGCTTCCGTGGTCTTCTTTTCAGCTACATTGAACAAGACAGAGTTTGCTAGGCAAAGATGAATTGTAGAGACTGCCTTCCTGTCCAGTGTTGCCCACTCCTCATCTGTCATGCCTCTTGGTTTATTCGCGACCCCTTTCAAGGCTAGAGCTTGGTCATTCTGAACCAGCAAATCCTCCACCTTCATCTTCCATAGAGCGAAGTTCCTACCATAAAATTCTCGATCTCGAACTTGGTTACACCTCCTATCATTGTTTCAGCTCCCATGTGCACAAAACCCTAGGCTCTGATACCAGATGTTAGTTAAAACTTAGATTTTACCTGCAAGTAGAAAACACAATAACAGAGAACCAAACAGTAACACAGATTTTACGTGGAAACTTGCAATGTGCAGGAAAAACCACGGGGCAATGGCAAATTCTATCTTTTATTGATCTCATTAAACTTTACAGTCGCACAACTTGTGTACATGCAAGGGGTCATTCCCCTTTTATAGATAAACAAAGGAAGACTTCGAAAACTGTTCATTTCCTCTCCCAAAGGAAGACTCCGAAAATTGTTCGTTTCGTCTTCTGCAGCTACCCGTCTGGAGCTAGACGTTTGGCGACTACACGTCTGGGGCTAGACGTCTGGCGACTACCCGTCTGGAGCTAGACGTCTGGCAGGTTACCCGTCTGGAGCTAGACGTCTGGTAGCTACCCGTCTGGAGCTAGACGTCTGGCAGGTTACCCGTCTGGAGCTAGACGTTTGGCAGCTACTCGTCTGGAGCTAGACGTCTGGATAGTGACTTCACCTCCTAACATGATTGATTTGAACAAATTTTAGTTTTGTCTGCTTTATCTTGAGAGAGATGCCTATGAATGGTGGCATCATTATGACCTGGATGTGCAACATGGTGATATGATGAGTTCTACACAATGTAGGAAACTACTGAGATCACAATTCGGCAAAAAGACAGCTAATGAGAATTTTTTGCAACTTATAATCTATTTTAGAAACAAAGGGATTCTGTGGATAAATATAGGACAAAGTTTCAAAGATTATGCATCTGAGCTCGAGATGTGACCAAAACTTGACAGGCTTAGTTGCTTGTTGATCAAAAACAAGAGGAACTGAAAGGTCACATGGAAGATCTTTGATTAGGGGACCTTGATGAAGCCATCTCTGAGGCATGGGCATTACAAAAGAATGCTTAAAAATTTGAGCTGGAAGGAAAGCGTATTTTGTTTTTTTAAAAGAATGGAATAATCCTTTTAGGGAAGCCACTAAGAATTGTGGTCCCGAGACGATAAATGTGCTAATAAAAACTGAATTCATTTAATTGAGGTAGTTAATGTTTCCCCACACTCTAAAGATGAAGAAGAATTAGTGGATTGTGATATGCTATTGTTGGATGATGTACATGTAAATGACAACACGGAGCACCCCATTGTATAATTAGTAGTTTGAGAGGTACATCCATTCCCCCTACCTTATATGTGGAAGGTTTTCTTAAAAGAAGAAAGGTCATGGTTTGGAATTATTTCAGTAATACTCGTAATTTCTTGGATTCGAAATTATATCTTGCTTTGGGTTTATGAAGTACAAAATATGTCTGTTGATATTGGTATTGCTGATGTGTCCCAATTCAATTGTCCTGCATGTTAAAAGAATAAACCCTTATATTTAGATTGTGCCATTGAATGGTGCTGAAGTTATATCAGGGATCCAATGGCAAAGACTACTTGGTGATATTAACATGAATTTTAGGAGCTGTCCATGAAGATTATGCATGACTCAAAACAACACTAAATTCATGGTTTCAAATTTCCAGAAAGTGAGCTGACTTCAACATATAACCTGTACAATTAGATCGAACAAGGGCCCTTGGTTATGTGGTTTAATGCAGTACCCTTAAGGGGCCTATACTAGTAAAACAAATCAGTGAAACTAGTACATTTACATTGTGTATGACACATTACATTAATTTGCAGATGTGTTTGGATATCTTCCTAAAGGCTTACCATTAGGTAAAGGTCATGAACACATCAGAGAGCTGGAAGAGGGCAACAAACCTATCATGATCCCACCCTACCGTCACACAAAATTAATCAAGGATGAAATTTAATAGGTGATAAGAACTATTAAAAATGGGGCATATCATGCCAAGTAAAAGCCCATTTCCTGCCCCCATGGTGCCAATACTTGAGAAAGATGTTTTTTTTGCATATATACAAACTATTGAGCTCTTAACAATTGCATAATTAAAAAATTGATTTCCAATTCATGTTGAAGCATTGATTGATGAACTACATAGTGCGGTTATCTTGTCCAAAATTGATCTAAGATTAATGTATGATTCGCACACATGCGGAAGATATGCACAAGACTGTCTTCTGGACGCATCATGGTCATTATGAGTTCTTGATCATGCCATTTGGTTTGACATTTGCATTCACCACCTTTCAATCTACCATGAATGAGGTGTAAGCCTTATTTAGATTTGTGTTTGTTACCTTTGACGATATTTTGGTCTATAGTAGAAATCTGTAGAGATGCTTGCAATATTTACTCGTTGTCTTGAGTACCATATGCACTCAAAGGATTTTTGCCAAAGAAAGCAGATGCACCTTCATGATTGATGAATTACTGATCTTGGGTACATTGTTCATGACGATGGGGCAAGGTTGACAATACAGAGATTGAAGCCATACAGCAGTGGTCAAAACCAAAGTACCTGATAAACTATAAAGTTTTCTTGGATTATGTAGCTACTATCTCAGGTTCATCAAGGGGTTTTCACATTTAACAGTTTCTCTCATGGATTGGACAAAGAAAGATTTATTTAAATGAAATGCAAGTCAAAAAGGGTAATGTGCACCTGTTTGATTCTTGCCATACTTCATTTCTCATTTCTATTTATTGTTGAATGTGATGCTTCAGTCTTGGGATTTTGTGCAGTCCTAATGCAACAAGGGAGTCCAATTGCCTTTGAAAGTAGAACACTGTTTGAGAAGGAAAGGTTTTTATCCATTTATGATAAGGAAATGCTTTTGATTATGCATACCCTATCAAAACTAAAACAATATTTAGTATGTGGGAGATTCACTGTTAGAACTGATCATAATAATTTGAAGTATCTCCTTGCTCAATGTGATTTTAATGAGCAACATGCAAAGTGGGTAAACTTTAGGCATATGATTTTGATCAATATTGCAAGGACTAGAAGAATGTAGCAGTTGATGCTGTTTCTAGAATTCAAGGCCTTAATGCTATCAGCATGGCTTTATGTGATTCGCATTGAGATTCAAGCAAAATTTGCCAAAGATGATGAATTGGCCACATTATTAGAAGATACACAAGCAACCCAGACCAAGGCCAATGGGTGTACTTTAAAAAATGAGCTTATTTATCATGATGAGGGAGTGGTTCTTAGCTCTAGTCAAAATTCAAATCCAAAGTGATGACTGAATTGCTCAGTACTAGTCAACATCTTCAAACTGAAGGTTCGATAGAGATTGTCAATAAGACATTTGAGGGGTATCTTTTTAATTATTTAGCTGATTTGTAGAGTGCTTGGACAAGGTTACATTTCGCCAAGAATTGGTACATTACCACCTACTAGTTGTCCCTAGGTATACCTCTATTCAAGACTATAGTTTTGACCCACCTTCATTGGTCACATGGTGTCTACAAGAAACCAAGCCATCTATAGTGTGACATCACATTTTGGAGAGCCAAGAGATTTTACATAAGGGAAGAGAATAAGGGAATAGTAATTCGTTTATAGGAAGAGAACAGAGAAAATAAAACTAAGAGAAGATATATAAAGTACAGCTAAAAGGATAAATTGAGTGTAGCTGCAGAATAAAGGAAATACGATTGGCAAAATATAGCAAGTACATCTGGAAAAATATAGCATGTGCAATTGAAGAATATGGCAAGTACTGTTGGAAGGATAAAGCAAGCATAGTTTGGGAATAAAGCAAAAATGGAATAAAGCATTCTCTCATCTGTAAGTATGGAATGACTTCATGAATAAGGAGTCCTTTCGTTTGATAAAAAATTGGTATTCATGCAAGAGAGAGTATTGCCCATTTTGTTGAATTGAAGGTAACTCACTTGTGAGTTTGGGATGTCATGTTTATTGGCTGTAAGTGGAATAGATTACTACTGCTTATTTTATGAAAAAAATGTTTCCAGATCTTGTTTCTTATACAATTAGGATTTCATATTTCAAAGTTTATAAGGAAATTTCTATTCCAGGATTTTACTGATTTCAGTTCAGATTTTAGATTTGAGTTTTAATCAGTTTAGTGTGAGTTCTAATTTCAGATCTACCTGGGTTCATAACATCTTCAGGGCTTATGACTGCCTCCTTCAACTGCTTTGTCCCAAAGTAGTTGGAATACTTGTTGTCTTTCCAACGTAGGGTTGGCTACAGGCAAATCCTCCTATTGGATATGATACTCTGCTTTGCCTTACACAGTATGTGCTTGTTCAGTATTGAAATTATGATAGCATGGATTCTATTACTTTGATAGAGGTGGGGTTTATGTATTCAATACATGGTTTGGAATTATGATAGCATGTTTCATTATCTATTGGTGGCTGGGCAAATGAAATATTGTCTTTTTGTTCTACTACATTCTTCAAGCACGAGGCAAGAAAGATTTCCAAACCTCGTATATGCAACATGACCACTTTTCCGGCCACTTTGTAGGGTGCATAATGTTTAGTGCCAACTCTGCAGCTATTCTGTTATGCGATTTTTGATTCCATGTCTGTAGCCTAAAGAAATTCCAAACACCGACTTCAAACTCCTGCTTACTTAAATGCTAGTTCTGTTGTAGTTTCATCCTATCTTGCGCCAATTTGAAGTCCTTTTGTTGTTTTGCTAGATCTCCTCGTGGAAGTCGTATGTGATTAACATATGAATGTCTTTAATGGTTCAATTATTCAACAAGTCTCACATCTATTTCTTAGCACCTAGTCCCTACTCACAAATTTGCTATATGTTTCATATTTTGCTAATTCTCTGCTAAGTGCAACACTTTGGCTAGGAAGTTTGTTGATCTGCAAAAATAATTTCTCAATTGATCTCAATATTTGTTAACCATTTTCATTTTTCCATATGTTTGAGGGTCATAGTTACTTGGAGTTAAGGTGGCACAGACAAGTTTGGACTCCTACAAGGAATCGCTGATAAATTTTGGATTGTGGTTGCCAACAATGTTCATCGGAAGGCCATGCAATTTGTGGATAGCTACGTAATGAGTTCAACGACTTGCGAGCCTTTGTCAGTGCCAGTGGCATCTATGCAAATAAAATGACCCATATGTGGTTCATAAGCATAATCAGAGCTCTATTAATTTGTCAAGTTTCATATGAAGCAACAAAGTTTTATGTCTCCTTTAAGTCCATCTCAAAATTTTTTCATTATTATGCTGTAAGAGGTTCCAAAAAGCTTCTACAACCTGCAGTAAGTGATGAATGGCTTTCTGTTATGGCTGCCTTATGTTATCTAGAATTGGGTGGAAGTCATGTTTCCATTGAAAGTTAAATCCTCAAAAAGGTATACCTTGCTGTCCTCATGTCATGTCTTCTTTGGGTCTTTTAGCATAGTAGCAGCTTTATCTTTGGCATATTAAGCCATTTCTTTTCTCTTCATCTGGGTTCAACTCTAGATAGTTTCTGTGCTTTTAAGGGTTGGCATAAAGAATCAACAATTGCATTTTTATCTCCTTGTATTGATTTTCAGAGTTAAAATTTTGTATGTGGCTTACCCCACGGACTTGTTCTCTTTTGAATAGAATTACATTGGTTTAAGGTGTTCTGTTTGAATAATGAAATTCTAGGGCAATATGTATTGAATTGAATTTTCTGGTTCACCATAAGGGTCAACATTTTCTTTTAATAGATAGCTAATAACTTTTTATTGGTCAGCTTTATGCTTTCAGATGTTATTGAACCCTGGTTTTGCATGAGTTTATGCCTGACGTCTATTACATATCCTGCCACTAGAAAGGGCTGTTAGAATTATGCTATGTTCCTTGAAATTCTGGGATGGGATGGCGGGACAGCTTTTTGGGATGTGGGGATGCCTTTTTAGGATGGTGGTATGTGTCTTCAAGATGGCCTTCAAATACTAAGACGAGTCTCTGTGGAACATAGAAATTATGGGAATGCAAGTCTACATGCTATTATCTCCTCCATTTGTTGGAATATTGCTCCATTGGCTTTTGTTCATCCAACTTGAGTCTTCTTTGTATGAATAGGAAGGGGTGCCTTGAGGTCTTCAACCTTAGCATCTATTGATTGTGCATTCGGGGTATATATGTTCATCTTTTGCAAAAAGGGAATTAAACGAAAGGATTCCTAGTATAATCTTAAATGTTGCAAATGCTTCTTTACATTTTTGATAAAATTAGAATATCATAAAAAACACCAATATGAGTTTCCTTAAATAAGGGCGAAAAAGCTATGTTCCACGATGTTCCAAGACAGGGATGGTGGGATGACTTTTTTGGGAATGGAGGGACATTTCTCTAGGATGGTGGGATGTGTTTCTAGGATGACAATGCGTGTTTTAAGAATGGCCCTGAAATCCTGAGAGGCTTCCCCATGGGTTGTTGAATTTATCGCAACCTGTTTGAGGCATTACACAAAGTTTTTAAAGGCCATGATGAGTTCAATAGGTAACTCACTCACGTGTAGAATGGGATAGCATTGTTTAGTAGTTATCTTGTTCGGTTTCTTCTAATGGATGTACATGAGGAAGTACTCATCATTCTAGCTTGTGAATACTACATAAGATGCTAAAGCACTTATTCTAGGTACTTCATGCCCGTATCCAATAACTTTTCCACTATTCTTTTGTATCTCATCCTTGAATAGCTTGGAATGCTTGTAGAGACTAATAGTGACTGTTTTGGAGCTTGGTTCTTGCTCATTTGTGAGTTCTTTGATTGTTCTTCATTGTTTCTGTGAATTCAAACATTTCTAATGTAAAGTGACTTCCCACATCCTTGAAATAAGCTTCTTCCAGTTTTTGGCTTCAACGCCCTCATATACTTCTTGATTAATACTTTAGTGCATTGTTGCTTTGTGTTGTTAATGGTCAAGAAGTAATTGTGTTGGCTCTTAGCTCTGAAGCTATAAAATGAAATGTGGCTCTGCTGGTCACCCTCATCCCAATTATGTCCCAGCATTTATCGCCAATCAAATACGGGCACCACTAGTAGATTTTAAATTTGCACATTTTTTAATCAGAATGTCCAAGCCCTTGGTTTTAAATGTCTTGTTTGACCCTATTTGAAGATGGGAATCTTTCTAACTAATCATTGATCAATGCAGGCACTTTCTTGGGTCTATAGGTTACATGTCTTTCTATGACTACCTCTCCTTATATTCTCATTCCATGCAAATGGTTTCCGATTAAGGTTATTTCAATCAGCCTGCTTTTCTTTATGACATGCCCTGATAACTTTCTTCACCGCTGCAGTCACCTACTTATCTCCTAATGTTTGCAACCTGCAGCAAGCATATGGCTTTGATAATTTTTTTCACAGTTTATCTTACCTCTTGTGAGGGGTCTTTTACAAGTTCTTCCACGTACAATGGAATTTATGATCTAAGACTCAGATCATTGTTGGGATGGCCAATTAGTCCACAGCTCGTGTTTGGCTGTGGGACCAAGATGGCTCCTCTATTTAGTAAATAATTTAGGTCAGAACAAGCAAAAGGAATGACAATATAGCTGTACAAAAGTCAATGAACTATGTCATAGCATTTCTAACAGTACATAAGTAAGAAAACACTTTCCGGAGAAGTTATGGATGGCAATACAAGCCAAAGAATTTCTAAATGCAGAATGGGCACTGTATTTGGTCAAAGTCTGTTACAGACCCCTTGCAGAAAGTTGTTATGTACCCTAATGATTGCAGGCTTATTTATAGTTGCTTTTCTCTTATATGGAAAAACTTGGAAAGTCTTTTGCACTCTGCATAGTTATTGCTTTGGCAAGTGGTCTCCAGGGCCTGCTTATAGTCACTCTTCTACTCTATAAGAAATCTCTTTACATGTATGATGAGTGTCTTTACGCAGAATGTTACATTTTTAGTATTTACCGTGATATCCTAAGTTTCTTAAATGATTATGTGGGATTGATTACATTGTGACCGTTTTACCATGGTATTTCAATAGATCACATAATGGTATTTGTCAACTAATCATATATTGTCTGGCAAGATTTGAAGCTAGGTCTCTGCCTTAAATGTCCATATTTTTAGCCACTTGAGCTTTTGCCATTTGATACCATTATATCCTAATTTACCTTCTCTTAAAACTAACATAAAACTTGTAAGGATTTGATGTGTATTCTGGCTCTTCTAATGCAACCGAGCTTTTCCACAGTAGTCTGTTCATTCTTCCATTTCTACTTGGGTGAAAATAATGCAGAATCTGCATATGTCTTGATATCAACAACATACATTCACAAAATTTGGACTGTGCTTTTACTAATACTGTTTGTTTGATTGTAGCTTGACCGTGCGTTTACAAAGTTATGATCATCTGCGATTTAATCTCTGTGAGAGTCCATGATTTGTATTATGGTATTCTGGGTAGTCTAAGATGTTCCCCAAACAGACTATTCAAGCCGACCAAAATAAATCCAATGTGATGGAAAAATAAGCTAGATTTCTTTTTTTCGTTTCTTGTCTTTTTGCAAGGGATGGATATGGTTATCTTGTTGAAGTTACTAGCTCTCCTAAGATGTAGTCATTTTGTCTTTAGCTGTTCTGTAGTCCTTAAGTAATTCTGATATATTCTTCTACAATCCTGAGTTTTTAATTTGATTGCACTGACATGCTGCAGAGAGCAAGCACCTCAATGAAATTTTTACATTTGTCGATCTTTATATAATATCAGTGTCTGTCAAAATTCGCTAATTTGTGCCTCAGACTTTAAAGTGCATGTCTCCTTGGAGTAGTCTGATTTCTTAATAATCTGAGTTCAGTGTCATCCTTGTTGCACATGAGTATAAGTAATTTATGTAGTAATTCAAATATCAAGTAGCGACTTTAGATCAAGCAAATTTGCATAAGTTTCAGCAAAATCCATACTAAGTCAGATACAAACTTATGAACCCATCAAACCAAAAGCATTGTTCTAAGAATACAGCTCATAGATATAGAAATGGGTTAGAAAAAGTGATTATCAATTTTGTTTGGAATTTCTTTCTGACAATGAATAGCTAAATTAGAATGCTACAAGATGTGCATGAGAGAGAGAGAGAGGATAAATCTATTAATGTCCACAGATAGCGAAAGAATGGCAATGGGACTCACTGAAAAGAGCTGTTACAATGCACTGTAGTAACCAAAAAGTACTACAAAAATTAGCTAAACTAGAGTAAAGAATCTAGTATAAACTACACTGAAGTGGAACAGCTGTATGGCATAAAATTACAGCCTCAAGGGTTACCCAAAATGGATAAGCCCTAACATGTTGAAAGTAATGATGAAGAGATAGAAAGGAGCTGGAGTGGATCCAAACACCAACATTATCTGTAGAGGGATGTAAAGTAGAAGCACAGTCATCATCATCACCAACTATCCCAAAAGGGCCAACACAGGATCTAATGAATTCTCCCAGGAGAATGGCCAGGACTGAGAGGGCCTGTTTGGATAATCCTGGAAGGACATGGAGTTCGACCCTTTTAAAACTCTTCTAGCATCCATGGCTGTGGAACCGATAGAAGAGGACAGGAAACTGGTTTGTATTTGTGTGTACTGTATAAACCTCTATCATGGACCATTAAAAAACCGTTTAACAAGAATGGTTTAGAAATACTGTTATTGTTTAATATTCATCTCCATAAACCGTACAAACTACACTTAGTGAACATGTTCACCCTCATTTTTATATATTTCATAATTCAATACTGAGATAAATTTTAATGCATCCTACATATCTACTGTGCTGAAAACAATCCCCCATAGTTGTCACATTATCAACAAAATTCATTTTTAGAAGGTGGACTATGGTTCAACTAAAATTCATTTTTAGAAGGTGGACTATGGTTTAACTAAAGGTCTTTGTTTGACTACACCTTGTATGTGAAAACCTATGTTGCTTTATTTAGAAACATGGAACAAGTGATTTGAAAATCACTGATTCTTTAGGTTGCTGATAAAAATTAGAGTGATTTGCGAGTCTATTTGCCAGTATGGTTTATTGAATGAAAAATAAAAATAAAATATTTTACAATGTTTTTGCCCTTGCATATCGTGATCAATAAATGATCTCTTCCTCTGTGAATGAAATTATCCTCTTTTGCATCTTGGATTTTGATTCTTTAGCTTGGGCTGCAACAACTTACTACAAGCAGGACTTGGGCTGCAGCAACTTAATCCACACCAAGGCAGCAACGATTAATGCATGAGTATTCCATTGCAGTCCTGACATACCACCAAGCACCTTGATCCACGTGGCAGTAAGGGAGGTCCAAACACTCATAGCAGACTATCCAATTAACGACAGAGGCAAATTCAATGGCTGAGCTGGAAGTGACCAACTGTAGCTATCACAGTTGTTTGACTGAGGTTGAAGCTGTAGCCGTCGCCATTTTGGATGTCGCCCAACCATTTGTTTGAACGGGATGCATCAGCATCAGTTTCAGTTGATTGTCTGGACGACCTCTGTTTTGTTACCGCTGATGGCTGCTGACGACTTCATGGCCCAGCTGTAGCAATGGCCATGGCAGATGTCCCAGCAACAACGATCACCAATACAGACAAACCCTAATGTTTGGTGCCCATACCACAGATCCAAGCACTTTTGTCGTTTTCTATTAACAAGAACTTCCGAAATTCGACTGTTCTAACAAGAACATTGAAGATATCTAGGAATCTTGTAGTAATAGAAGGAATGTGCTATGTTTGTTGCAGTTTGACTGTCATTAAATTTCTGAATATATTTTGTATGTAATCCATCACTCTATAAATTGAACTCTGAGCATTGTGAAGGTTTATCTAGCGAGATTGGAGAGACTGTTTGAGATGCAACTGAATTTTGAACCAAAGCAGAGCACTGTAGCACTTCTATTGTATCTCTCCTTTCATTGTAATAAAAGCTTTCCATTTTCAGCGGCTGATTGTTATTTTGTAAACAGTTGGAGGGATCAACCCTAAGTACCACAAGAGTAAGGGCCCACTCTTGGAGGCACTTCAGGTAACTTGGTTCCTCCCTGGTAGTTTAAATGCCTGTGTACTTTCTTTCATTTGTATAAATTCAGTTCCGAGTGTATTTACTGTTGCCAGTATTTTCCGTTTTAATCTGAGTGTTTTAGGAGGACTTTGTAAAAGTCCTAGTGTGACTTTCTAGCACATAGTAGTTTGTTTAGGAGGATCTCAAGGGCAATTTGGTTGAGTTAGTCTTGTCTCACATGCAGACAATTGTCGAGACTGTGGATAAGATTCTGGCGTGTTGCTTTTCTCTATTAAAGGGACTTGTTTTGTGACTTGAACGATTGACCTAGAAAGGATTAGACTAGGTTGGGAATCTGCATTCTTGTGTGCATAAACACAATTGCAGGACTAGCCCTTAGGAGGCAGGTTGTCTGTTGTAGTCCTTGATGATTGTGAAGCTTACAACAAGATGCTCAAGTGTACACTAGTGTAGTACAGTTTAGGGAACTTAAAGTCAATTCTGCCATGCTATTCTTATATGTAGTGCGGGTGCCCTTAAAGCTCGAAACCCCAAATTCAACAAGATAGAAATGACTCATCATTTTTGGCACCGTTGTTGGGGAAGGTGCTAGTTAGTAGATGTTTGAGGAAACTTGAGTTTAGAAGTTGGAAAGTATTGCAGACAAGTGTGCAGTGTGGACAACCAACGTCTTATAGTCGTTACCTTTTTGCGATGCTATTCTAGAGTTAGTTGCATTGCATGAATCTTAGGAGGGATAACAAAGCTAGATTCTTACCAAACCCCCTTAAGAGTAACATAGAGAATGCGCTGGCATGTGAGCAAACCTAGAGACAGGAAGGTGGTCTTTAAAGCTCTCTAAGGTGCATAGGCGTTTGATACCAACAAGAGAGTAGGAAGAACTGCACGAGTACACCAAAGTGTAGCAAAAGGCTTTGAATCTTCTGCAATAATTAGAAGTTCACTTCAACAACAAATTGGGTAAGGGAGACCCTTATCAAATTGATATTTTCGAGGGGAATTTGAGGGGATTGTCTTGAGGCTTTGAACTTGATGGCAGTAGGAGATGTTTCACAACTTTCTTTTGATGACATTTGTGAACTGTCCAAAAATTACCCTAGATCATTAGTAAGGTGAGGCAAGACACAGAGGGTTGTTTCTCATATAGCTCCAACTTTAGGTCTTCTAACAAATTTCATAACTTGGCCTTCGTTACACCTGCAACTTCGCTTCTATTCGTTTTTGGGCACCCAACAAATCTAAGATGCCATCGAGCTTAATTTCCATCCACTCAAATCTTATACAAAAAGTATAAAAAGAACGGAAGAGACAAAATCGGTGGGTGCCCATGAGCACCATAAATAATCACTGTATTACTTGTGGATAAGGATCACAACACTTTGATACAATGGGTGTAGTGCTTGGGAGATATTTATACCAATACCAAAAACCCCTATGCATAATCAAGCTAACCTAAGCCGACATAACAAGTGGGCTTTAGGTTGAATGCAAAAATAAGATGGGTCTAACCATAACAAGACTAACTGTGGTCTCAAGGTCTTATATTAAATGAATAATTTTTTTTTTTTTGAATTTACATGGTGGAATCAGAAGCCGCCACGAATCCGGGTAGGTTGTCCGACTTTTATGGCCACCACAGAGTTCTTTGCGCAGTCCGCCTTGGAAGCCGCCACACAGTTCTTCGCGCAGTCGGCCCTTATAACCACCATGCCACAATCATTTTAAACCTTTTATGTCGCTGAAAGCACCAGGAAAGGGACAAGCGTTTAGTTCGGCGAGGCTCGAGATTTGAACCTTGGACCTCCACCCCCCTTACGAGGTTTGGTCGAACCAATTGGTCTACACATTAAATGAATAATTAAATATATAAATTAATAATTAAATACATTTGTACAATAATTGGTTGTAGGCCTATACAAGATTATATCATACATTATCGGCCTTTGCCATAAGTTAGATTACATTTTCAACACCCTCTTATATTCTAAATTGAGGGGCCAAGGAGAGAAGGAGAAAAGAGATAAACATCTTCTCCCCCCATAATGGATGCTGTAGTGGTTCTTTGTACTTGACGAATGCTCAATTGAATTTCCCTCATCATTTGGAAGTCCATTAATGCCAAGATGCCCCATTGCACAAGAATCTCCTTAGGTTGGATTGTAGTCATTACAACCAATATTAGATACTCTTACACATATACAAAGAACACCTCCTCTGTAAATCCGTACAAGGAAGAAAAGCCAAGAATATCTCCTCTTAGGAGCTGTTCCATTCTTTTGTAGTCGCATAAGGCAAGACTTGGAAGCATGACTTTCCCTTTTACAACATATGTGATTTGGAGACTTTGACTTGCCCTTGTGCCCCACCAGATTTGTGTTGCCAAAAGAGGCTTTGCATGAACTTTTTTATGAGAAGACCCATTACAAAATTCATAGAGTACTTGGATAAAAAATAAAAGATAGGAGATTATGAAGGATTGGATCTTCTTATATAAAACAAACCAATAGACCAAGCATCTGATAGGAAGAGGAGGGATTGACTAGAGCACATTTTGAATCCTTTTTTTATGTGCCTCCAAAAGACCCAATAACTACTTCTAATGCCATAAATCCAACTATCTCTCCCATGAATATGGACCAAAGATTCTGATTGCATAACATACTATAAATTTACCCCTTTGAATGGGGACAATAGGTCTTGAAGACAATCACATAATGAGATATCCCTCCACTTGTAGTAAGTCCTTGAACAAATACCACCAATGCAAAGAGTTCAAAAAATTGTGATATTTGGAAAAAAGGGCTCAAAACGCTTCCATATGCAAAAGTTATGGCCTTTGAAAGTTTACCCCTTGAAATAGCCATAGAAGGATGTTTTTGAGGAACAATTATATTAAAATTCCTTCTGATTCTTCTGCAAGGAAAAATAATAAGAAAAAAAATTATTCTTTTGCTTCTTACATCAAAAGGTAGAACACCCTTATGCCATGTCTGTCTAGCCTGATTGTAACCATCATTGCTTGGGTCCAAATGTGTGCCCTCTTCGTGAAGAAAGGTGTCATGATCCATAACAATAAAGAGCTCTAACCATTTAAATGGACATGGTGCGCAAGATTTGAACCGAGGCAAATGAATACACCTCCTTTTCCTTCTTCCATCCAAGGCACCAAAGCTCCCAAGTGGGACAAAAACATCACAATTCTCCCTCCTTTGCAATGACACCAAGTCCTCTTTGTGAGGAAACAATGTTTGACTCTCCATGAAGAAGTCAAGACACCCTTCTGAAGTCAAAGCGACCACTTCTTTTGTTGTAAGTGGTTTGGATTTGCACAAAATAGGTAAAAAATGTTTCAATAATAGTGGAACATAACCTAGAGCAGGCGTAAATACCCCTAAAAGAAAAATAAAATGATTGGAGAAAGAAAAAAATTGGATTCCCTTTGCCTCTTTTGTCGAAGGTGCTTATGAAGCTCTGAGAAGTAATTTGTCCTAGAAGCTAGAAGAAAGATTAGAGGTTTTGAACAGACTTTTTGTGTGACGAAGAGATGACGCTCCATATTTTTTCTAATACCATGTTGGATTTCACAACTAATTCAAGAAACGAACAAGAGCAATCCATCCACTCAAATCTTATACAAAAAGCATTGAAATATGAAAGAGACAGAATTGGGGGCTGCCCTTGAGCAACATAAATAATCACTATATTATTTGTGGATAGGGATCACAACACTCCAATACAATGGATGGAGTGGTTTGGGGGTATTTATACCAATACCAAAAACCCCAATATGTAATCAAGTTAACCTACGCTAACATAACAAGTGGGACTTGAGTTAATTACAAAATATAAGATGGGTTTAATCATAACAAGGTTAGCCTTTATATCGTATTTGATCCTTGAAGTTTCTGGCTAATATGAATTCGGCAACCATTTCAATTGAAAAAACAAGGTTAATCGCGGCCCATAGGGTTTATGTCAAATGAATAATTAAATACATTTGTATAATGATTCCTTGTAGGCCTATATAAGATTGTATCATACAATGTTGGCTTTCACCATAAGTCAGATTACACTTTTAACAAGATTAACACGTTCCACTTGCAGAGAAAGGAGGAGAAAAGTGCTTGAAGTGTTTTTCCCCATATGTTAAAAAAGACATCAACTTAATGAATGCTCATCGGAGAAAAGGATCTACGACATATGTGAAGAAAAGCATGATATGGATGCATGCCCATCACTTGTAGGACTGGAAGCAACGCTCAAAGGAGACCAAATGTAAGACGAGCGTGTTTAATAGAAGTCATGGAGGTTGCGAATGCCACTCGTAGGTATGCCCCAAGACTTTGCTCAATTTCCATATTCGTATAATCAAATGAATCAACCCCCCCCCCCCCCGCCCACTGCCCTACGTCCCCTTCATAATAGACCTACAGGTTGGCAACAATGGTGGCAAAAATAGTGGGATGTGCCTCCCCTATATCCTCATCAGAATCCACAATACCAATTTTGGAGAGGCCAACAAAACTGGCCATTATAGCTGCAGCTGCAATTGCAATCAAAACAACAACATCAACAATTGTTGCCCCCCCACCAAACATTGGCATCCAACCACTTGCCAAAGTAACTCAATTACCTACCCATCCTACGTCCAATCCAAATAATAGACAGGGATAGCCAGTCTACCAAAAAGAAATGCTAGGTTATAAGGGAGGTTCCTACAAGACCCAATGCCTTTGATCATTGAAGAACATGCAAAGGAAGAGGAAACAAAATCAGGTCGTGGACCATTGTAGAACTCTAAAAAGGAAATTCCTTTAAACATGAAATTGGTAAAGTTGATGTCCAAGAACAAAAGCCACCATTTTCTAAAAGACTGTACCAAAGGAAAGGAAAGGACAATCACAACCTTGGGCTTGATTTTTTAGGCAAATTAAGGAATGTGTGTCCATGAATATCCCTGTTTCAAGAGATCAAGGATGCTCCCATATATGCGAAAGCGGTACAAGATTTGTGTCTTAGGAAGATTGGGAGGAAGATGAAAGACCTGAAAGTGGTCAATGTTGTAGGACAAACATTTGATCTTATGCTTGAGCATGCTGCATTACCCGAGAATACAGACCTAGGCAGCCCTGTAGTTGACATTGTTGTAGATAATATTATTGTAAAAGGGGCCCCAATAGATCTCGGATCAGCTATTTATGTCATGACTACAAGTACATTGATCGAAATGGGGCTACAAGGCCTCCTAAGCACCCCGACCATGCTCTAGATAACTAATAGATTCATTGTCATAATTGAAGGGGTATTGGATAATGTACTGATTTTAATGGCCTTGTGGGCGTAATGGTCCTACAGCCCAAGACCAATTTATGAAGATACCCCTTAATCTTGGGCAAACCATGGCTAGCAATTGTGGATGCCTATATCAGAAGTATGTCTGACTACATGACCATTCGAAAGGGAACTATACAAAAGAGCTGATGCATTATCCACTTGCCGAGCCCTTAGAAACAAAAGAATCAATTTGGGCAGATGTAGAAGACAATGACATATCTGAAATCAGACATATATTAATGATTGATAAATTATTGGCCGTTAAAAGATTAAGATGAGGACGCTTCATTGGCCAATGTTCTTTAGAATGTCTGGTCATTTTTTGATATGATTTACCTTACATGTAGTCCCAATGTTGACAACAATATTAAGTGCATTCTTAATCAAACATCCTCAACTACCCCACCCTATGACTCAGGCAAAGAGCTTGTTGAAGTCCACAAGGCCTAGCTATACTTAAGACAAGCAACAACTGAACTGGATTGTAATGATATTTTTAATCAAAACAGCAGAGAGCTTTCCATGGAAACTACTAAATATCAACAACTGACTTCTACAGAGGTGCTGCAGTTATTAATTTAATGCAGAAATATAGCATTGCCTTTACTTGGGCTACAAGGATACAAAGGGAATACATTCTATCACACGCACTCATCACATTTATATAAAAGAGATTGCAAACCTATAGGACAACCACAATGAAGGATGAATCCTACATTTCGAGAAGTTGTCAAAATAGAGTTACAAAAACTACTCAATGCTGGCCTTGTCTACCCAATCTCCCATAGCCAGTGGGTCTCATTGCTAGTTATAGTTCCTTAGAAAAACTGGATATGGAAAATTTGTGTCGATTAATGCGAGTTAAACAAAGCCACAAGGAAGGACCACTTTTGCTTCCTTTCATCAACTAGGTCTTGGATATCTTGGGTGGAAAGAAGTATTTTTCATTTGTTGATGCCTTTAGTGGCTATAACTAGACTCAAATTGCCCTTGAAGACCAAGAAAAGACAACTACCTATCCTTGGGGGACATATGAATATAACGTGTTACCTTTTGGATTGTGTAATGCCCCAACCACCTTTCAACGTGTTTTTCTTTGCATATTCTTAGATTTTGTCCATGATTGCGATGAGGTATACATGGATGATGTTATTGCTTATGGCAACTCTTTTCAAGAAGCGATGACGAACGTAGAGGAAGTTTTGAAGTGGTGCCAGGAAATGGATATCTCCCATAATTATGAAGAATGCTACATGAATGACTTCAGGGATTGTCCTAGGTAACCACATGTCATCAGAAGGCATCAAATTTCACCCCACCAAGATAGAAGTCATTTGCAACACCTCAAAAGCCCAAGGATGTGAGAAGCTTCCCAGACCATGCCAACTACTATAGATGTTTTTTAAAACTTTTTAGCGCAATTGTGTCACCCTTATTTCGCCTCTTAACAAAAGATGTTGAATTCAAATGGACACCTATAGGCTAGGAAGTTTTTGACACCGTGAAGGACAAGTTGGCATCTAAACTAATTCTATGAGGTCTAGATTTGACTCTTCCTTTCCACATCCATATTGATGCCTTTGACAAAACATTAGGTGTAGTTCTTAGTTAGAAAGATGGAAATTGATCATACGCTATCTCTTTCATGAGTAATCACCTCGTTGGAGCTGAACTAAACTATACTATCATAGAGAAGGAACTCATAGCGGTAGTCTATGCCATCAACAAGTATCAATATTACATAACAGTACCAAGCTTTTGTCCATACCAACCATTATGCTATCAAATATTTAATGAATAAACTTGTGACTAATGGTTTACTTGTACATTGGTTATTGTTGTTAGAGATGTTTGATGTAACAATCTAGGATAAACCTAACAAAGAGAATGTGGTTGCAAATTTTCTCTCCAAGTTGACCATATAAGAATCTGCAACAGTGGAGGATATTTTTTTGGATGAACACCTATTTTCTCTCCTATTTGTTTGAAAATGTTGCTAACTATTTTGTTGCAAGGAAGTTCCCAATGTATATGTGGATTGACGACTGTCTCTTTTATTTGGGACATAACAATGTTTTGTGTAGATATGTTTGCGAGGATGAGATCTATATTTCCTTTGGGCTTGCCATTATGAGCCTTGTGAGGACACTTCGCAGCAAAGAGGACATCCTGAAAGATACTAGATGTTGGATATTATTGGCCCATGATGTAGAAGGTGTAGACAGGCAGATTGATATGTCCTTATTTGCTGGATCAGTTTTGCTATTTTGTGTTATTTTGTAAATGCACGCAAAGTGTTTGACGAAATGCGCATGCATATATATATTTTAATATTGTAAAGTGCAATTTAATATTGTACGTCATAATAAAGTCATGAAAAGTCATGTTAAGTCAAATATGTCGGCTAAATTATAAGCCATAGGGTATTTTGTCATGTAGTGGAAATGAAATGTAATGCAAAGCAAATGCACATGAAATGTAATTTGAGGGTAGTTGCAAGGTAGTTGGAGAACATAACTACTTGGTGGGTGTATAAATAACCCCCCTCATTCATTCAAGTTGTTCATGGATTGAAGGGTTGAGGAAGTCCAGTCTTACAGGTTGGAGAGCATGGTACGTAAGAATGTTGGTGCATAGGTGTATGGCAGAATGCAGTTCAGTCTTGTATGCAGCCATGGAGGTCATTGTCTAGGGTTTGCAGAACATAATGCCAAACTGTAAATGCTGTATCATACATGCCCTTATTAATATAAACTGCTGTAATTACTGTTATCTGCTGTTGCTGTATTTCTGCCATTGCTGTTGTTATTATTGCTGTTGTTGTTTCCTGTATACAATACTACAATGATTGCAGATTTATAAAACCATTAAAGTAGCAATGGAATTGTGTGTAAGCATGTCAAAATTCATTTCTACAGAAGGACGCAAAGGTTTATATTGGACAGTGTGAAATGAGGCAAGAAGCCTTGTTCTACATTGGAGTTATACGATAGCAAAGGAGTAAGGACAAACTGCGATTGAGAGATTGGGCACTACTATATGACTCTCGATACAAGGACCTAAAAAGCAAGCTCCATATTAGATGGCTTGGGCCCTACGAAATTGATGCTATCTATGACAATAGGAAGGTGGAGCTGTGCACAAATGACTCATCATGAACTCCATTGATGGCCAATGGACATTAGCTAAAGCTCTACACCAAACTAAAGTCAAAGCAGGTGTTCATACCTTACACTGTAACAATACTAGGAGATTCAACTTGTGGAGGAAATTTTTTTTCTTTCACCTCAATAGATCCTTAGGGATGTGCATTTCAAAAAAATATCATCTGATGGCGAAAACCATTGTTTTGGTGCCATCAGACAAACTAGTACCTGAAAACCAGTCTTCTAGCGAGTACTTGCTGTTGGAATTTGAAATATTTTCCCGAAACATCCCAAAACATCCATTCGCCACAATCATATGTAGAAAAAGAAAGAAGAGCAAAAGAGAAGAGCGTATAGACAAAAAAAAGAGAAAGAAATAACGACATGATTTGAGAGAAGGAATAAGGGGTGGGTGCTTGTAGGCACCCCCATAATATTTTCTAATATCACACTATATCTTAAATGATTGCTCTTTGAGGGGTATTTAAAGTGATACTAAAACCCAAATGAGTGGTAAACCTCATGCTAGCAATAACTTGACGTTGAGGTTAACTTACAATAAAATAATAATAAATTACACTCTTTAAGCAAGGTTATCCATAAAGATAGATTAACTAATATCAGTAAGGGTGAAATGTGAAAGGTGCCCTTAGGCTTACATCAAGATGTCCATAGGCTTACATAGAAGGATGCTTGTAGGCTTACATAGCACTTGTCGGTAGGCTTACATCAAGAGCACCTCTAGGTACTACATCACGGTTGGCCTTGGCCTATTAAGGTCATATTACAAATATTTCAGCACCTCCCCATAATCTAAATTGAGGGGCTAAGGAGAGAAGACATTAGAGATGATATTTTCCCTTCCATAATGAATGCTCGTATGGCCAATGGATCCTGCAATCTTCTCTTTGCCAAAGGTACATGAACTGGATCAACCTCTCCTGAACATGAAGCCGTAACTGCACCTCCTCGATCAAGATGATGAGCTTTCGTGAGAAGATCTTCAACATGCACTATGGTTATCACAATTTGTCCCCCAATCTCAAGAGAAGGCAACTGGATCATAAGGCAATAAGCAGGTCTCTAAATAATCAGCCCCAATGGCTAGAAATGATAGACCTTAGGAGAAAAGTCGACCAATTGGAAGCCATTGCTTGTCACCTCCAGGTGCCTCCTTTGTTGACATAACTCATTGATAGGACTGCCAACTGTAACGATGATAGTGAATTGGATGTCAACACTTGGTATAAGAGGATTGGTGGACTTCATTTATATTTAAAAAAATATTGATGTTAATACCCAAGGTTAGGCTATGTCGGTGATGGGAATGGAATTAGAGACCTTACTCTCATAATGCAAGACCCCAACCACTGCATCATCGATGTGCTTATGCTTGAAAAGAGAGGTGCTTTCCCCTTGAGGCAGCCCTAGGGCAATTTTTCGGAAAAAAGGGAACCTTCAGTGTGTGGCGCCTTTACAGCATGTGCCCGTGTTGTGATAGCGTGTGGGCCTCCTCTCCCGTCATGTTGCATGGGGCCCTCAGCGGCCTACAGACGCAACAATGCATGCCTTGAGAATGCGCCCAAGACAAAAAATTATTGTCATGATTCGATTTATGGATCTTGTGCGAAGGAGGGAAAGGAACAATTGTTGAGGTACTGCCCTATGATACCCTTGCAAGTTAAAACATAATTTAATAGTGACGTCTGGAATTTGTTTTTGGAACAACGGTTTGCACCTCTTTGCCTCCTCTCGTCACACAACATAATATTCCATGAAATTTTTTGAATTTAGAAATTCGAATTTCAAATTTTGGAGGGAAAATAGGTTTTTGTTTTGGACACAAAAACAAGCATTAAAATGGTGAAATCTCCAAAAGTACTGAATTGGGCCCCCCTGAAATTTTGCAAGGAATCCAGTGGAACTGATGGTTCATCCATATCTCTCACGGTCTGCCCTATACAACCTTTTTGTGTGATTGAGTGAAACTGCTTCGTTTTGGTTCTAATATCATGTTGGAATTTGCAATATTTTTCGAAAACATTCTGAAAGTTGAAACATCCATTCACCATGATTATATGTGGAAAAAGAAAGAAGAGCAAAATAGAAGAGCATATAGACAAAAAAGATAGAAAGACATAACGACACGATTTAAGAGAAGGAAATAAGGGTGGGTGCTTGTAGGCATCCCCACAATATTTCCATATATCACACTATATTTCAAATTATTGCTCTTAGAGGGGTATTTATAGTGATACCTGTTGCCACATTTGGCACGGGGTGCCATGTTTTTGGTTTCTGCAAGTGAACTGCTCTTCGCCTTTCCCTCTCCTCATTTTCCCCTTCTTCATTCCTCCCTTTCTCCCTCTTCCTCACAGTTTCATTCCCCCTTCTTCTTTTCCCTTTCTTCCCCCAGTATAGTTTCCAGAACAGAGGTGTTCCCCGAAAATTTCTAAGTGTTGGGGCGACACCCGACTTTGCAGCGAAGTCGGAGGGCGCCCCTCAGTTGGAGCGCAGTAGGGAACCCGAAGTGCGCAAGCAGGCAGGATCAAAGCAAAATCTGACTAAGTGTCAGGGGCTGCGAAGTCGGGGTGCGCCCTTCTTCCTGGGCGCACTAGGGGAATGGTCTAGCAGAAAAACGGCTAAGTGCTGGGGCGACACCCGACTTCGCAGCGAAGTCGGAGTGCGCCCCTTTTCCAGTGTGCAGTCCGAGCAGCGGAAGAAGACAATAAGCGTCGGTGCGACACCCGACTTCGAAGCGAAGTTGGAGTGCGCCCTTTGACCGGTGCGCAGTTGGGTAAAGCTAACTCAGAAAATGCTAAGGCAAGAAGGCCTTCCAACTGCTCTGTTTTCCTCTTGCACAACCCGATTGCGCCCGAATCCTGAGCGAAGTTGGATAAACTGCCTTTCAAGGCAGACACGTGTCATACATCAGCATCTGACAAGTATCCACCTTCGGGATTCGAGCCAAGACTTGACCACGCAAGGACAAAGCATGGGCTACGCTACCGGCGCCAACTGTCAACATTTAAGCCGACGTGAAGTGCCATCTGCCGCACCAACCCGCATTCCTGCTGACCGAAGATTTGACCCAACGCGCTGCCACGTAGTTGTACCGCCTTCAGGGACACCATGCTGCGAGTACAGTCCGGCCCGGCAGAAGTCAGCATTAGCAGCTCCTCAGCCGCTCATGTCAGCTACTGTCTTGTCTGGGACTTTGTGCCCATGAATGTAATGGGGGGAAATTGGGCTATAAATACCCACCACATTTTCATTGTAAGGTGGTGGAAGGGGAATATATTGCTAGGGAACAATTGTAGTCGTGCGTTTGCCTCAAATACAAACATATACTTGGCTCTCGCTATCGTATTTTATCTTGTATGTTGCCTCTCCTTGTCATTTCTGCCTCATGTTTCTTGTGTCACGGCTTGCTGTTGTACTGAACTCTGGACTCCGGCATTTGGTGGCCAAGTATTCCTGGAATGCATAGATAGAGGATACATAGGATCGTTGATAGCTGTAGTTTCAATGTATGTTTGTAGATGAATGCTGTTAGTAGTGGTGATTGATTCGTTGCCGTGCTGCTTATTCCCCCCACCCAACTCCAATCACATTTGGAATCCCTTTCTGCACTTTTATCTCTTTCTGCACTTTTATCTCTTTCCCTGCACTCTTATCTTAACACAACCCCACAGGAAGCCGGCCTTCTCCGGAGATTGGCACGGAAGGCATTCCTTCCTTCCGGCCTTTCAATTTGGTGGGCGAATCTGGGCGCATTAACAACAAATCCTTTCCTCATGGCAGATTCGTAACCAACAATACCAAAACCCTAATGAGTGGTTAACCTCAAGCTGATATTAACCTGACCTTGAGGTTAACTTACAATAAAATAATAGTAAATTACACCCTTGAAACAAGCTTATCCATAAAGGTGGATTAACCAATATCACTAAGGGTGAAATGTGAAAGGTGCCCTTACTTACATCAAGATGCCTATAGGCTTACTTAGAAAGATGCCTGTAGGCTTACATACAAAATGCCCATAGGCATACATTAAGATGCGTAAAGGCTTACATAGCACTTGCCCATAGGCTTACATAGCACTTGCCCATAGGCTTACATCAAGAGCACCCGTAGGTATTTCATCACTGTTGGGCTTGGCTTAATAAAGTCAGATTACAAATATTTCAACACTTGCTTGTACTTTAAAAAAAAGGGGGAAATATAAAAAACATTAAAAAGAAAAACTTAATTGACTGATGCTCTTTTGTATCTGGCTGTAGAGTTGCCACTTGGGGTGGATAGAAGACAACTATTGTTTAGCTTGATTAGTTAGGTAGGGTAGGTAACATTCTCACTCTCTTTAGGCTATCTTTGCTTGCTTGTGAGAAATGGGTTTAGATGGGCATTTGTCTAGCCTGAGTCAAAGCAAGTGTTTGTTTAACATATTTCAATAAACCAAGCAGACTTGCAACACAAAGCTTGCAACAATTCATTATGAAAACACATGCAACAATGGAAAGTTGAATAAACACAATACGATCATATTATTAGGTTCACTCGACCAAGGTAAGGCCTATAACGTTGAGTATAACAATTATTAAATCCACAAAGGGGACAAGACTAAGCGCTAGTCCATTTGCTACACACTGCAACAATGCTACAACTGGCCTATTCACTTAGCTTCGTTGGCCATCATCATGTGGCCCCTCTCTACAACATTGTTGTAGTTCGAACAAGTGGCTTGTCTGTGGACAGATAAGAGGTTTAGTTGGGGGGAGGCACTTTTGCCACGTGCCCGCATTGGACAGGAGAGACATGACTAAAATTTGATTGCTGTCCACCTGACAAAATGACACCCTATGACAACGATAGTGGAAGTGGTGTGTTACGCATGTGAATCGTTGGTAGTAGCCGATTTGATAATAACTTTAGTTGCCTGCGAATCTAGACCCACGATCAAACCTCCACACTGGCAGTCTAGTAATCATTGTCGACACCAATGAGGCCCAAGACATGTGACTAATTAGATAGATGGTACCCTCGAATGAAGAAAAGTATCTTAGCTAATTGATGATGGAAAAGTAGCATTACCCATACTATTCATGGCTACCAAAATTATGTCCTAACCGCATGTGAATTGACAAGCCATATCACTACAATGATAATCACATTGCAATAGATAAACTATATGAGTACTCCATGATTGTAGTGGAGAATACAAGTACAATTGTAGAGGTTGAAAAGGGATCGTTTTGAATCAAAAATTTGATCTATGAATTTGAAACTGAAATTATTAAGGAAAGTTAAACATGCGAGAGGCCACAAGCGCTATGTGAATTCGCGAAAAGCAGGTGGCATGATACATTCTGGAAAATGCTGGCTCATACCCTAAATAATGAGTAGGCAATTGTGCATGGACTCATAGTGACGATCACATAAGACAACGTGGTAGAAGTTACTGGCCTATTGAGAAAAAGGATAAAATGATCCAAGGATGAGACCAGGTTTGCTAAATAACACTAGGAGAAGTTTTTGTGGGGGACAAAGATGTGTGATATTGGTAAAGATGTTTATGCAACACCCTACATTGATCGTCACAAAATTTTTGGAATGATAATTCATGGATGAAGGCAGACACACTTTCATTTTCAGCTACCATTTCCAATTGATGATGTATTTGAGGCATGGGCTAAAGAATAATATACCCTACTATCTTCTGACCTTGCCGCGCAAAATGTCCACTTACATTGTAGTGGGAAAATTGAACAATTGGACCCATGATGGCCTAATTAGTCTTTGGTCATAAAATACCTTGAAGAGAATTGACCTAGGGGTCACCTAAGCCAATTTTGTGGATGAAAATTGAGGAGAGAATGAGTCCAAGAATGTTGAGTTCATAGCAACGAAGGCAAAAGGAATAATGCGGAAGGTCAGGAAGGGGACAATGAATAAGAAAGGGAAGACCCCCTTGAAGAACCAACTCCTAAGAAGCAACAACCCTTTCTTGGAGTTGTAGAATCCTTGGGAAGCAAGGAAAAAAAGCCATCCCTTGCAACCATCAGACCACCATAAGAAAAAGGGCACGAGGCAACCCTTGTTGAGAAGACTTTCAAGAAGAAAGACAAATGACAATTTGCAACGACTGAGTTCTTGGAGAAAGCAAAAAAGTAGTCTCTTGTCGAGGGATCTCCGAAGAAGAAGGAGAAGGATCGGTCATATTTAACTGTAGTAGGCCTCCCAGAAGAAGGACGAGGTTGATTACTATAGCAAAGGCCCTTTCAAAGCTAGAATTGCAGGACTAACAAGTGAAGGCTGACACCTGGAGGCAAAAGTATAAGGAAGTGAAAAAGAAAATCATGGAGAAGAGGAGGATTAAGGTCCTCAAAAGGATTGTCAAAGAATTGGATGACCAAGGTACTGGTCAGTTGGATTCTTTGGTTCAAGCAACTAAGGAGGCAACTACTTGGGAGAAAGCGAGAGCAACAACACTGGCTGCTAATAATGGTGAAACAAAGACACCTTCTAGCTCCCCACCCATTGCAACACTTGAAGAAAAGGTTAAGGTTAAACAAGAATCGGGTACCTCTATTGTGGATTTGGTTTTTGATGAAGAGGAGCATGTCTCCTAGGAAGAGGAGTTGAAGGACCACCAACATCATGCAGAGCCACCACAACAGTCAGGACCATTAGAGAATGTGAGGTAGTGAGAGAGTGAATTAATGGTCGTGATGCAGAAGCAGAATACCCTGGCCTAGAAATTCGTGAGAGGCCATATTTCCCTTAATGATCACAACATTCAGATGAATGATCTGAAGGAGAGGTGGTGCCTTTATCTGTATTTTAGAAATGAAAGGTATGCTTGAGTTTAGAGACATGCAGACAAGGTCACCAAGCTCCAAGAAGAGCTTGCGAGTACAAAGGCCAGGTTGGAAGAAGTGATAGATAGAACTGGTGCACTGTTGAACAAAATCTTGACTTACAGGCCACCATCCAAAGTCTATGTTCTGTATTTGTGCGAGCAATGGGCCTTGGTTCAGCTGTCCAAAATCTAATATTGTGAACTGGAAGATTAAGTAGACCCACCGCATTCATTATCCATTCCTAATGTAATCATGTAATATATTATGTATATCAAAGTTGGTGTGGGCGAGCTTTCAACTGTACGTTTGTAAAACCTTTGAAGCGCCCCGCAAGCAAACAATCAACAAAATCATTAGTTAGTTCCAAATAATGTATCCTTCCCAAGGATATTGAGCGAGAGGTTTTCACTCCCATTCATATGTTTCCAAATTTATTCACCAATAAGTTTGCCTTCCTTTCGGTGTGTGCTAACTCTTAAAACGCCCCTTGTAAAGCATACCACAGTTGTACCCCTAAAATTAATTTTTGTTTTTTTGGTAAATAAAAGTCTTCATTAATTACCGGGTTTTGCAGGTTAACCCAAAACCTATTACAATATCCAACCTTCTGCTAAGATTGTAGATCCTAGTCATCCTTGAAACTTTCTTACCAGAAATTGTGTTGAATCCCCTACAACACCTTACTAACAAGGCACACCCATACCTAAACATAACTGTAAACATTACTTACATTGACAGGAATTGAAATTTGGAACTTTGCACTTGTGAAACCTGTTGCTTGCCCAATTCCTATTCTTTGTCGGAATCTTCCAAGGCTTACACCCTGTTACCTTCATTTCCAATTTGGTATGATTTAGAGGGAAACCCCATAGTTATTACCAACTCCATGGGGAAAGAACACCCATTCATCTTTCTCCTTAACGGGTAGGTTTCTTTTCATGACTAATAATATTTTCCACTTCACGTGGCACACCTTGTGTCCATGTCACCAAACTACCAACATCAACACCTATGTTGGCTAATTTGTCAGCCGACCTGTTGGCATCACGGTACACGTGACGAGCCCTCCTGTTCTGTCTTGCCGCAAAAAGGATCCTCACTTCATGGATGACTCCCTCAATTCTCCATGGAAGTTTTTTGCCATTGGTTAACAGGTTGATGATGTTCATAGAATCACCTTGAATCATCAAGTTACCTTGAGTTGCTTGGGCTACTTGCAACCCTCTCCAAAGGGCTCTAGCTTCTCGCTCGTTATTAGTTCTGATTCCCAATGGTTCAACGAAGGCCTTGACCAAATTTCCTTGATGATCCCTGATTATTCCTCTAGCTCTAGCTCTTCTCGGGTTCTCCTTGGCTGCACCATCAAAATTTAGTTTAAACCAACCCTGGGGGGGTGGCTCTCAAGAAATCCCATTTCTGGGATTGGGCAAAGGAATGGAAGGTTTGTCCTCAATACCTAAGGCCCGAGCTAATTGTTTTTCTTGGGGAAGAATTGAGTGGTTCTCATCCACTAAGGTGCTAAGGTTTTCTTTCGCAAAGACAATAATCCTGTTGAGGATGGTTTTTGGGTTGTGAATGGTATCCTTAAAGGCTCTATGGTTCCTTTCTAGCCAAATATGCCAGAGAAAATGATGCCAACAGATTTTCCATAGGTACTTAAGTTTTAGGCTAACAAAGGGTTGAGGCCATTGATGGAACACTTCGGATATAAGAGCAGACTTAACCCACGAGATCCTAAAGGCTTGGAAAAGTTCATCCAGGATGGACTCCGCTATCGGACACTCCAGAAACAAGTGTTGGGTAGTCTCCCATCCTGCCCGCACATGCCTTTGGATAACATATTGTCCATAGTGAGGATTTTTCCTTGAATCACCAACCATGAAAAAAAGGATATTTTAGGAATTAAGCCTTTGATCCAAACCAAATTCGGTTGAAATTGTTGACCTTCCACATTGAGAAGCAAATTATAGGCAGACTTAACTGTGAAGTCACCACTTTCAGTCTCAACCCAAACAATGTGATCTTCATCCTCTCCAGAGGGAATAATTTGCTGAGTTAAAATGTTTTAAAGCTTTTCAGACTCCGCTTCAAAACCCTGTACTCTGATGTGTTTCCACCTGTTGATATTTATATCCTGCCACATATAATTTGCAACCTTCTTCCCAATATGCTGCTCCATATGCTCTTGAATCCTAGCCAAACGAGGATTCTGGGATAACTCCTCAACTCTCACCCACCGATCCTTCCAAAAGTCTATTGTTTGCCCATTCTCTAGAATCCATCTAAGACCTTTCTTGAAAAGATCCCTGCTCGTGAGGATTGCCTTCCAAAAAGCAGACCCCTTGCTTGCTAAGTTGTCATTAAGGAAGTTCACACCTTGGAGGTATTTCCTCCTAACTATGGCAGTCCATTCATTATCGACCTTAGTCAATAACCGCCACGCTTGTTTGGCTAACAGAGCTGTATTGAGATGAGCAACTCTCCTCAATCCTAACCCCCCATCAGCCTATAGGTTTGCAAAACTTGTTCCAACCTACTAAAAGGATCCTTTTCTTATCCTCAGTCCCTGACCAGAGAAATTTTTTTTGAAGCTGCTCAATTTTGTGATACACCTTGTTGGGAGCTCTGAAGACTGATAGGAAGTAAACGGGTATACTTTGAAGTGAAGCCATAGTTAAAACTGCTTTGCTTTCTTGAGATAACAGATGTCCTTTCCAACCTGCTAGCTTTTTTTGGATCCTCTCCAGAACTATGTTCCACATTGATCCTTCAGGTTTCCCCGTAAACAGGGGAAGACCTAAATAGGTGTTGGGAAGGGATGCAATCTGACATTCCATGATCCTTGCTATGCTGTTTTGCCTAGGAATGGGGGTATTGATGAAATAAAGTTTGCTTTTATCAAAATTCACTTTTTGTCCAGCCGCTTCTTCATACATTCTGAGAATATTTTTAATCTTTCTTGCCTCAACCACAGAAGCCAAAGTCAGTAGCAATGTATCATCAACAAATTGTTGATGTGTCACCGGGGTAGTTAGCGACGTGGCCTTGATACCTGATATGAGTCCAACTACCGCTGCTGCCTTAATGGTTCTTCCCAAGGCCTCAGCTACAATGATGAACAACATAGGACTTAAGGGATCTCCTTGTCTTAGACCACATTTGCTTCGAAAAAAACCTGTAGTAGACCCATTAACCAAAACTGAAAAACAAGGCTTAGAAATACACTCTCTTATTAACTTGACCCATTTCATGTTGAATCCAAATTTTAATAAAACTGCCTCTAGGAATTCCCAATTTATCTTGTCATAAGCTTTGTTCATGTCTAAATTTAAAGCCATGATTGCTTTTTTGGTCTGAGCGGCTATATGAAGAGCCTCATGAACAGTAATAACTCCATCTAAGATTGATCTTCCTTGTACAAAACTTCCTTGACTTGGATCAATGATAACCGGTAGAACTTTCTTCAAACGGTTGGCTAAAACTTTGGACAGAATTTTATAGGATATATTACATAGGCTAACCGGCCTAAAGTCAGCCATAGTCTTGGGGTTGGGGCCTTTAGGGATCAAAGCAATGAAAGTTGAATTGAAACCCCTTGGAATATGATTTGAACTTTGGAACTCCTTGATTGCAGCAATAACTTATGCTCCAACAATATCCCAACAAACTTGGAAAAACCGCGGTGAAAACCCATCCGGCCCAGGAGCTTTGTCAGGATCCATGTTAAACAAAGCCTCCTTGATCTCTTCGTCTGAAAAAGCTGCTGTAAGAGACTCGTTAATCGTTTCATCAATGAGTTGTGGAATGAATTGAAGGAGAGAGTCCTTTGCTTGGGCATTACAGGCCCGTTCTTCACCCAATAATGAACTGAAAAAATTAACAGCCTCGTCCTTGATCTCCTGAATGTTTTGAGTTGAGGATCCATCCACCTTAGTTAAATTTCTAATATTATTGTTGCTTCTATTGCTCAATGTGGTAACATGGAAAATTTTTGAATTAGAGTCCCCTTCCTTTAGCCATAATGCCCTTGATTTCTGCCTCCAATACATCTCTTCACAAGC
Organism: Wollemia nobilis; assembly: GCA_028583015.1. Lineage (NCBI taxonomy): Eukaryota > Viridiplantae > Streptophyta > Pinopsida > Araucariales > Araucariaceae > Wollemia > Wollemia nobilis. The sequence goes on from JAQPPZ010016895.1 coordinate 18,428,504, forward strand.
TAAAATATTATAAAACTCACAAAGGGTTTCCTTCTCTTCAGTCCTTGTCACCTCATCATAGGTTCCATTTTGGATTTTGCTTTCTATTATTCTCAGTTTTTCCCCCACTGCTCTCTTATTCTCAAAAATATTTCCAAAGACTTCTTTATTTCATATTCTGAAGTTAAAAATTTAATGTGTGAGTTGTATGTCCATAATTTTAGTGTCAAGCACCATTCTGAGTGGGATCCTTGACCCTTCGTGGAAGATGTGCAATTAAGGGCCCTCTATCCATAAATGCAAATTGAAGTTAATAGGGTGAATCAACTTAAGGACTACTAGGAAGAGGAGAAGAAAACAAATATTATCATTGGGGGTGGCACGTGAGAAGCCACATGAGATCATCTATCACGAAAATCAAATGGCCTATTCAACCATTCCAAGGATTAGAGAACAGACGGAGTTCCATCAGATTAAGTCCATTATGGAATTTGAGAAGATTAAGGCACAAATGGCCAGGCTTGCCTAAAACATAGCCAAGCAGCACTGGGAAGAACTCTCTAATGAACTGAGGAGGAGAGATCTCTACGTCCACCTGAACAGCAGCTTGGCTCCAAGGAGAACCGGCCATTATATTGACTTGCTAAAGGAGGCCTTAGTGGCTAGGATTGGGTTAAGGCTTGAATGTCCTATTTTCTGGTAGCCACTGTACAATCCTTTCCCCAATGAGGCACATGATGTCACACGCATGGCAAGGCTAGCAGGGAACATGGGGTAGTATGATGCTACAAAGCAACCATCTTTAGTCCCATATAACTTTGGTAAGAAATATGAGGAAAATATATAGGTTGCGTGAGGACATGTAACATCTTCAACTTGGGGGAGTTGATGGGATCCTTTTTTATCCCTTTTTGCACACTTTTTTTGGTAATAACGATGGTTTACTATTATGTTGTTTGCACCCTACCTTCTACTTACCTTGGAATGCCTATGTTCTTGGGAACTTGCAAGGCACCTCTTTGGAATGGTTTGCTTGACATGTTTTAATCCAAGCTTCCAGGGTGGAAAGGTAATCTCTTGTCTCAAGCGGGTAAAGAGTTGCTGATTAAGAGTGTTCTGAAGGCTGACCCCATTTATCTACTCTCCCTTTTTAAGATCCTTGCTAAAGTTTCCAAAATTATAGAAGGTTTTCAAAAACAGTTTTTATGGTCTGGATTTGAAGAGAGGAGGAGGATTCCTCTTGTAGCTTGAGAAAAAACCTGCCATTATAAGAATCAGGGTGGTCTTGGTCTGAGGAGACTCAGCCTGGTTAAATAGTGCTATGGCAGCCAAGGTTGGATGGAGAATACTAAGAGATGGTCAGGCTCTGTGGAACCACCTAGTCGAGTCTAGGGAGGCCTTGTGGAAGGGTGTGAAATGGCGTGTTGGAGATGGGGCCGCTATAAGCCTCTGGGAGGATGCCTGGTTAGATGACAACCCTTTACCCAACAATGGTTTTTTCTCTATTCTGAAAGAGGAACTAGAAGATAGATATGGTAAAAAGGTTTGTGACTACATGACTTCAGTGGATAACTGGTTGAGTTGGAAAGAGTTAAAGGCAGTCCCAAAGAATGTGGAGGCTTTAAACCTCCTTAAAGCTAAACTAAAGGCTTATTACTTAGGTGTTGTTAGGCAAAGAGACTTGGTGGTTTGGGGCAGAACTGAGAATGGTGAAATCGGCGGGAAGAAAGCCTATGATCTATTGGATCTTGTTGAATATAATGCTTTCCCTTGGAATAGAATTTGGGGTAAGAAAGGTCTTCCTAAATTGGAGATTTTTCTTTGGGAAGTAGTTCAAAATAAGATTCTAATGGTGGATAATCTCAAGAAGAGAGGTTTATGCATAGGTGCTGTTTATGCAAAAAGGCAAAAGAATTAGTGGAGCACATCTTCTTGGAATGTCCCCACGCTCTAAACATTTTCCAGCACCTCTTTAACAGGATGGGCATCTCTTGGGTGATTCCTTCTAACATGGTTTTGTGGTTACAGCAGTGGGAGAAGCCCTTTTGTAGTCCTCGTCTTAATGTAATTTGGAACCTTATTCCGTTTCATTTTGTGTTGGGAGTATGGTTAGAGAGGAACAGGAGAATTTTTAGAGGGGGAAAAAGGTCAGCAGTGAGAAGTGTGGGAAGTATCACCCAATTTTTAGAGGAGAATGCTAAGTCAGTCAAGTACCCTATCAAACTAGAGAAGTCTGAAGAGACTATGATTGCTAAGGCATGGAATCGGGAACCCATTAGCGGTGGAGAGGCAAATGCTCAGGCTAGAAATGATGTAAAGTGGTAACCACCCCGAGATGAATGGTTGAAGTTAAATTTTGATGGGGCCTCCAAAGGCAACTCAGGTAAGGCAGGAGCAGGAGCTATTTTGAGGGACAATCAGGGTAGATTGGTGGGGGCAGCCTGCAAGTTTTTGGGAATTACTACTTGCCATAAAGCTGAAGTTAATGCTTTACATCTTGGTGCAGAGCTAGCTAAGGATTTAGGTGCTAAAAAAGTTATCATTGAAGGAGACTCCTTGAATATTATCAATGTTTTGAAGGAGGAGGGAGAAGCCAATTGGCAAATTGATTACATTGTGCAGGATATTAGAGAGATTGTAAAGCATTTTTAAGAAGTTGATTTTGTTCATGTTTATAGAGAAGGTAATGAACCAGCAGACTGGCTGGCGAACTTTGGTGCCATTAGAGAAGAGGATAGGAGATGGGTCCCCCCGGGGGTGGTTCATCAAGACTTAGAAAAGCTGAGGAGGGAGGACTGCATCTAATTGGGGTTCTGGGTGGATTTTGCTTGTCTTGCGCAGGGGATTTTTTGGCTACTTGCCCTTGGCAGCTGCGTAACTATGGGCTGATCTTTGGCAAGAGATTTGTTTTGTGATGTAAAAGGGTTTGGGCCCTTTCAAAATCCCGTTTTTACCCTAATCAAAAAAATATAATAGATGGTTTTTTATTGTTTTAATGCCCAAGTTGATTTGCTGTTCATTTCTTGTATTCTAGCTTAATTAAGTAGGATGTAGAGTTTATGCTATTTGGCTGCATAGTTGTTTTTGGTATTTCGGGCTGACCTTACTGGGTGATACTATTCTCCTGTTCTGTTTTGCAAGGTCCTCACTGATGTTTTCTACAGTAGGAGATGTATGTTGTAGTCTGAGTGGTCCAGCAAACAATGCTGTAGCAGCAGAACTGAGCTGCTGCAGTCGCTCTGAGGCTGCCTCTGGAGACTTATTCCAGGTAGTGCCCAGGCTGCAACAATTTAACCCACACCAAGGCAACAACAGTTAACACATGAGTGTTCCATTGCAGCCCTGACATGTCACCTAGCACCTTGATCCATATGGTTGTAGGGGAGGTCTGGACTGTCCAATTAACAGTTGAGGCATATTCAATGGTTGAGCTGGTCGTGATCAGCTGTAGCTATCGATGTCGTTTGATTGAGGCTACAATGTCACCCAACCATTTGCTTGAATGGGACGCATCAGCATCAGTTTCAGGTGATTGTCTGGACATCCCCTATTTTGTTATGATTAATTACTTCTGACGATTTCATGGCCCAACTGTAGTGACGTCTATGCTGGACGTCCCACCAATAACAATGATCTCTCATATGGACAAACCCTGAGATTTGGCATCTGTACCACAGGTTGAAGCACTTTTGTCCATTTCTATTAATAAGAACTTCCCGAATTCAACTGTTCTAGGAACAGCATCCAAGATATCTAGGAATCTTGTAGGAATAGAAGGAATTTCTTATGTTTGTTGCAGTTTGGGTGTACCTAGATTTCTGAATATATTCTATATGTAATCCATCATGTTACAAATTGAACTCTGACTGATGTGAATGTTTAGCCAGTTAGATTGGAGAGAATGTATGAGGTGTGATTGGATTCTGAACCGAGCAGAGGTCTGTAGCACTTCTATTGTAACTCTCCTTTCATTATAATAAAACCTTCCCATTTTCAGTACCTGATTGTTATTTTGCAAACAGTTTGAGGGATCAATAGTAAGTGCCCACTTTTGGAGGCTCTTCAGCTAAGTTGGTTCCTCCCTGGTGCATGTGTAATTTCTTTCATTTGTATAAATTCAGTTATGTGTGTATTTAGTGCTGCCAGTATTTTCCCTTTTAATCTTAGTGTTTTAGGAGGATTTTGTTAAAGTCCTTGTGTTATTGTTTTGAATTTAGCAGTTTGTTTAGGACGATCTTAATTGCGGTTTGGTTGAGTTTGTCTCCCATGTAGACAGTTGTGGGGACCATGGAAAAGATATTGGTATGTTGCTTTTCTCCATTAAAGAGGCTTGTTTCATGTTTTGAACATTTGCCCTAGAAAGGTTATACCTGGTTGGGAATCCACATTCTCATGTGCACGAAGACAATTACGGGACTAGCCCTTAGGAGGGAGGTCTTCTGCTCTACTCGTTGATGATTGTGAAGCTTCTAACAAGATTCTCAAGTGTGATTTCATGCTTTCATAGATAGATTGCACTATTATAGCAGAGTTTAGGCAACTTAAAGGCATTTTTGGCATGCTCTTGGCATATCTAGTGTAGGGGCATTTGAAGCTTAAAACACTGGATTTAACAAGATATAAACGATTCATCAATAAAGATATGGAGAATATTGTATCTATAATTTGGCACATGCATAATGTTTAATTTGATAATGTATCTAGCTGTTTACAAATACTATTCTTAGATATAACATAATAAACAGTTATAGTTATCAAATGGCATGAGCTTATGTGGTTAAAAAACGTGGATTCCCAATGAGGAGACCTAGGTTAATATCTTGCTAGACGATTGAGGAACCCAAAGGGCGGGAACCCCATTACTTGAGGAACTGCAATAGAACCAAGAGACCAGGAACCCAAAGAAATCTATCTTTCTCTGTGCTCTGTACCACAATCCTCTTCCTCCTCTTTCTCCATTTATTTTCCATGATCATGTTTTATAGATCCTTATTGCCACTTGTAATACCACAATTTGGTTTGTTGAAATACCGTGGGAACATGACCATGATGTAATACGTGTGGGCTGATCAATTTAAAAAAAAAAACGAGTTATTATCATGTCAATATTCAATAGATAGTATTAATAGTTAAATTTTTAATATTAATTGTGGGGTTAGTAGTTTATAGTATATCGCTTAATAGTTCATATCGATAATTAATGCCATTTCTTTATAGTTTTTATTAATAGTTAACAATTTTATACTCCTCAAACTTGAAGCCTAATTTTATTGTACATCAGTTGAAGATGACTTTTTTATTGAAATTTATGGTTAACAATTTTGAACAAGGCAACATAGGTGAAAACCTATGATTGTTAGTCATCTGGTGTTCATTAGAGTCCATAATTTGAAGTCTTGTGTCCGTCCATATAGATTCCCAGTTTCTGGAAGCAACAATATACCTTTGTATAGGTCAAAGTTTCTATTCCAGAAGAATACCTGTTTGTGAGTCTTACATTCATCACCATGTTAGCTTAATATCAATGCCATTTCATAGTTGCTAGTCACTGTTGTCTTGTGCTCAATGTATCCTTGGAGTAGTTTGGTGCCTTAATAGATTGAGTTATCGACATCTTTGTGGCATATAGATCTAATTTATGCAATATTTATTGTTGGAGTGATACTCTCTGAACCTCTCGCTAGACAGTGACTTTAGATCAAGGGAATCAGAGAATTCAACCTAGTCCTTATTATTTGGATAATAACTCTTGAACTCCACAAACCAAAAGTATTCTGTTCCATTGACTTAAAAGTGGGTCTAGAAAGGGATTGTTTATTTTATTTGAGTTACTTTCTCCTCAAGTACAAGTAAATTTAATTCTTTGAAGTGCAACTTGTAATAAATAATTTAAGTGTCTACTGTTGCAATTTAGACTTAGCGTGCAATTTCTGTAGCTGCATATAGTTGGGGAGTGTTAGTTCTCTTTATCTAATAAAGTATGATAGTACGAGTATTTGTAATGAAGCAACATAGAAAATGTCGGAAGTTTGTGGCACTTTGTGTAACAATTACTTGTGTGTGTGCAGTCTATGATTTCAGTATCTGTGTTGTGAAGTTAGGTTTAGAAATGTCATATGTCATTTGATATTCATGCCTAATTGGTATTTCAGATATACTAGTCAATCAACTTGGTAAGTTCTGAGCTGGGGTTTAGGTAGCAAAGTCATTTGACTTGTACTCGACAAAAGCTTATAAAAATATTATTTCACTTGATAAAAACTATATACATTTGAATTTAAAAAAAATAACATTTCTTATTCTATGACATATTTACTCGGTACACATCGTAGTGAAATTTGAACATAAATAATAGAGATGATTTGGCAGGAATCTAGTGAAAAAATGAGATTTTGTGATATCATTTTAATGGTCACCTACAAAGAGCAAAATCACCTCCAGGAGAAGATCTCAATACAAAAAAGATATATTATCAGCCAATTTAGACTAAGTTCTCATCATCTTGCAATTGAAACAGGAAGATGGAAAAATATTAATCATGAACAACACATCTGTTTACTACACATGCAAGGAGAGGTTGAGGATGAGAAACATGTGATAGTACATTGTCATGCATACCAAATTTAAGTCAAAAGCACTTGTTGCAACATGATGTCTTGAAAAGCTTAGAAAATTTATTAAGTTTACCATCGACAAGAGTGGTAGGATATCATAAGGAGGATTTCAACCATTACAAACTGAATACAGACAAGATCCTTTTGGATTAATGTAGCGACAGTAATTAAACAAATTGCATTTGAGATCCAGAGAAAAGGAAAAGCTTATTTATGTAATCTATTTTTCTCCTCTTTTCCGTCCCATAGATCCTATCAGGTCTCCCATGTACAAAATTAAAAAGAATTTCTTTCTTTCTTTCTAGAAAGACATGTTAAGATAGATGGATATCATTGCAACACAATTGAATTAATCAGTATAAGGTTATTTCTGTGTTAATACTACACAGCATATTTATCTTGTAACTGTCAAGCATAGTTGTCTTGTTGGGCTCAAACTATACTTGCTGAAAAAATTGGCAGAGTTGACTAACTATATTTCAACTTACAAGAACTTGACTACTTGAGAGTATTGCAACTAAGGTAGATCATAATTAAATATTTAAGCCCAACCTACAATGTACTGTAAGACACTAAGTGGATGGACATATATAGGTGCTACAGATTTTCTGATGATAAATATCATGTGCAGGAAAAGGGAAAAAAGAAAAGAAAAGAAAAGAAATGAAATGAAATATTATTAATGTCTGCGGTGGACCAAAATAACACCCAAGGGACTATAAGAAGGACAATAATGATTGCTAGCTAGCAGGCTAAAATGCCCAACAAAGGAAAGGACTAAGATAAATACAAGATGAAACCTGACAACCGGGCCAAAGAGAAAGGGAAAAGAAAAGGGAGAGCAGAGGGGGGGAGGGCTGCAGTCCAAAAGAGAGGAGTGCACACCAAGAAGAACAGAGAGAGAGGAGGGGGGAGGGAGCAGCCCAGGAGGGGCAAGCTCCAAGAACCCTTGAGAAACTAATCTCTCCTAACAGTCGAGGCCAGTACAGGAGCTGAAGAAGTCCATGGTATGTCTCTGCCTATTGCTAGTTCGGAATCTTGACAAACTGTGGGTGCGCTGCCTAGTGACCCTGCTTTTTTTTCGAACTGGATGATGTGGGGCGTTTCCGACCGGAGTCACTTGGTCTATCGGAGCTGGTGAAGCATGTTGTGATGAGCCGATGTTGAGGAGGGTGAGATCCATTTGGAGAACTTTTATGTTGTCGAAGCTGAGTTATCTCCCTAAGAAAGAGTGCGAGACACCGCTGGTCCGGGTATCTCAAGAAGGTAGAAACAAATCGAGTTGTTCCTAAAAAGGCAATGGAATCTACCCCGAATCTCATAATAAATGGGACAACAAAAAATAAAGTAATGAAGGGTTTCAACTTCACCCAAGGAGCAAAACAAGCAAATCCGCTCCTCCGTCGGAAGATGGTGATCTGACTCAATTTGGAGTTGGTGAGAACTCACCCTGAGTTGCCCAATAGTGATCCGAAGACTATGCATTGTTTGCTGCTGAAGGTATTGTGGAGGAACTATTTTGCCCTCCTGTATTTGTAATAAGTGCTCATGGTAGAAAGACAGCTTGGGGGAAAGAGGGGCAACAAGAGAGATCCATGTGCATCTGGTGTACTGGAGACTAACATCCTTCCGGATCTTGTGGAGCATCTTCTCCTTACTAAGCCAATAGGGGGGAGAACTCCCAAAGAATAAGGGGGGAGCTTGTCTATTTGTATCTGAATGCTGGTCAGGAGGGTAGAAACCTGAAAATACCAGCTCCGCCAACCTTCCCGAGAACTCGGAGAGAGTTCCATCGAGGAGCGAAGGGCGAGTTAAGGGTACTGTTTGCAACCCGTAGGGGTATCTCCTAAAGTACGAATCCTGTGAAGATAACCGATAATCAAGAAGATAATCTCAAGTTGGAGAGGAGAAGCCCCAAACTCTGCCAGAATAATAGAGCGGGGGACTGTGCCCTTGCAATGAATGAATTGTAGAAGAAAGAGTGTCTGGACAACCCGTGACCACTCAGTTGGGCCAAGACTAGGACCCCAAACCACTGACCCATAAGTAATAGATGGCTTGAAAATATACATCTTCACAGGTAAATAGAGAGAAAAGAAAATAAAACTCACTCCCATTGAAAGTTACAGGAGGTCAGAGCCTGAAAAACTCGCTTCCATTGAAACTTATAGGAGTTTAGAGCCTTAAGGGCCTAAAAATCATATCAATGATTTCCAAAGATTTTATTTTTCTTTTCCTGAATTTTATCTCCATTTTTGAGTTGTACTTCACTTTTTAGTTTATTTTATTGTTTATTAATGTTATTGGTTGTACAAATTGTGCTGAAAAGATTGTTGAATGTTGTGCAGGCACCTTTAGCAACTTCTTCAGGTGCAGCATTACATCATCCATTGTCTGCATTTGGTGGACCTATTTCAGGTGGTCATTCTTCAGGGGCTGCATTGCAGGGCCAAATGCGTGGTCAAGTGCCTTCAACACCACCATCCTCAGCACTTGGTTCTCAGATCAAGACCCCACCCAAAAAACCCATGATTGGACAGAAAAAACCATATGAGGTTGCTGCACCTCCATCACAAGTTGCAAGGTTAATATTTTATTCATCTCTATTGTTATTGGTCACGATGTACCAGGCTGTTGTTGAGATTCATTGATGCGATTTCTTGATAAACTAAAACATGCATGTGATGGCTAGGGATTTGTTTTTTGTTTTACCTTTATAGAGATTCTCATTATTAATTTTTATAGTTGTATGTCATGATTAGCCATTTTGTTGCAATGCAGTAAAAAACAAAAGGTTTCTGGGGGTTTTCTTGATCAAAGCATTGACCAACTTAATGACGTTACTGCTGTCAGTGGAGTGAACCTAAAGGTAATGTCAGTGCTTAGTTCTTATGATGAAGGGTAAGGTTGGATGGCTAATTTATACTTCTGTCCTTAAAACTATGTTGAATTTGATGCTAACCTACAGTCTCTATGTTTAGGAAGAGGAAGAGCAGTTATTTGCTGGACCTAAAGAAGAGAGTCGTGCAACAGAGGCTATGAGAAGGGTTGTGCAAGAAGAGGAGGAGAGAACGTTTTTAAAAAAGGGACCACTGCATGCGAAATTAGTTGGAATCAGTTAATTTTATGTCAACCTTTCTTTGACATGATAAGAAACATAATGGTCGTTTCATTCATACATTCTTGTGGCGGAAAAATATGATTAATTATGAAAATTGTTTTCAGATCCATGTTTTGTTTTCATATGTTTTGTCAGATCCATGTTTTGTTTTCACATGTTTTGTCAGATCCATGTTTTGTTTTCACATATGATATTTGTTTAATGCTCGAGAAGAAACATACATATTAGAATATGTCTAAACTAACTTTCATTCTCTTTGGCAGTGGCAAAGTATGGTCTTAAACATTTTAGCACTGACAGTGAGCGCTGCTTGTCACTAGTAAGATGTTATTCATGATTTTTAATGTGGCTGTATGGTCTTGTTCCATGGCCTTAGGTTTGATATCATATATTTATTTTACAGTGTGTTGAGGAACGTCTTCGGACCATGTTAGGCCAATTGATCAGACTGTCTAAACAGGTGATTCCCTTGGGACAAATTCTTAGTTGGGCAATCTGTAATGAACCCTAGTGCTTGCTAATCATGTTTGGGTTTTTGCAGCGAGTTGATCTTGAGAAGGCCAGTCATAAAGTTGACATAACATCAGATGTACGGCGTCAAATTCTAGAAATGAATAAAAAAGCAAAGGAGGATTTGGAGAAAAAACAGGCAGAAGAGGCGGAAAAACTTCGGAAACTAAATGAGGCAAGCACATTAATGTTTAGTACTATCTTTGTAATTTTTTTATTCTTAAGTATTGTATTGTCCTTGGCTTTAGTTCATCTCATATAGTTGTCTTGTGTTATGCATCTCACATCGTATAACTCTGGTGCAGTACAAATTGTGGACTGAAATTACAGATATACATTTTTATCTCATTTAAAAAAAATGCATTTCTGCATCATGATCCTGATGAGGTCTCATGGATAAGTAACAGAATGCTGCTTATAGGCCTACCTGCCTGTGTTTGTATACCTTTTATATAGGCTGATATTTTCAGTTTAGTCATAGTCCAACATTTTGCTCGCTTAAACATGAAAGGGAGAACTGCCCTGACATGTGTTTAAATTGGTTATAGCAAGGGCTTTTGACTGGAACAGGATCAAAATCTGTTGTCACTAGTACATGTTGCTTGACTGATAGTGGTAGATAAATGAGAACTGAACTCAATCATGGGTGTTCCTTCTACTGTGTCTAATACTCAATGAAGAGCCTGCTAAATGCTCGAGATGCTACAGTTTTTGCTTTTCCCCCCTCTCCAAATTTTTTTGTTGTTGTTCTCAGATCAGAGAAGATAATTCTATTACAATATGCTGTTGTAATAAAAAAAGTACCATTAAAATAAACTAAAATAATTCTAATAATGTCCATAGATGATGAGAGTAGGCCAATGAGACTCATTGTAAAGAGTGTTAAGTCGCACTGTAATAATAAAAAAATACTACGAAAATGAGCAAAACTATTTAGAGTAAAGAATCTACTGTAAAGCACACTGAAGTAGAACAGCTATATGGCTTAAAATTACAGCCTTGAGGGTTATCCAAAATGGATAAACTCTAACATGCTAAAAGTAATGATGAAGAGAGAGCCAGAAGTCAAGGTAAAACAGAGATAGAAAGGAGCTCTAGTGGATCCAAGCGGCAACATTAATTTGTAGTGGGATGTAAAGTAGAAGCACAATCATCATCATCTCCAACTGTTCCAAAGTGCCAACATAGGATCTACTGATGCTGCCAATAGAATGGCCACAACTAAGAGGGTCTGGTTGGATAATCTTGAGAAATGAAAAATGAAAATGAAATATTATTAATGTCCGCCTTGGGCCAAAATAAGACCCAAGGGACTATAAGAAGGACAATAATGACTGCCAGCTAGCAGGTAAAAAGCCCAACAAAGAAAAGAACTAAGATAAATACAAGACGAAACCCGAAAAACGGGCCAAAGAGAAAGGGAAAAGAAAAGAAAAGGGAGAGCAAAGGGGGGAGGGCTGCAATCCAACAGAGAGGAGTGCACGCCAAGAAGAACGAAGAGAGAGGAGGGGGGAGGGAGCAGCCCAAAAGGGGCAAGCTCCAAGAACCCTCTAGAAACTAATCTCTCCTAACAGTCGAGGCCGAAGTATCGGAGCTGAAGAAGTCCATGATGTCTCTGCACATTGCTAGTTTAGAACCTTGGCAAACTGTTGGTGCGCTGTCTAGTGACCCTGCTTCTGTCGGAGTTGGTGAAGTATGTTGTGATGAGCCGATGTTGAGGAGGGTGAGATCCATTTGGAGAACTTTTATGTCGTCGAAGCTGAGTTATCTCCCTAAGAAAGAGTGCGAGACAACGCTGGTCCGGGTATTTGAAGAAGGTAGAAACAGATCGAGAGTTGTCCCTGAAAAGGCAATGGAATCTACCTCGGATCTCATAATAAATGGGACAACAAAAAATAAAGTGATGAAGGGTTTCAACTTCACCCAAGGAGCAAAACAAGCAAATCTGCTCCTTCATTGGAAGATGGTGATCTGACTCAATCCGAAGTTCGTGAGAACACACCCCGCGTTGCCCAATAGTGATCCGAAGACTATGCATTGTGTGTTGTTGAAGGTATTGTGGAGGAACTATTTTCCCCTCCTGAATCTGTAAGAAGTGCTCATGGTAGAAAGACAATTTGGGGGAAAGAGGGGCAACATGAGAGATCCATGTGCATCTGGTGTATTGGAGACTAACATCCTTTCGAATCTCATGGAGCATCTTCTCCTTACTAAGCCGAGAGGGGGGGAGAACCCCCAAAGAATAAGGCGGGAGCTTGTCTATCCGTATCTGAATGCTAGCCAGGAGAGCAGAAACCTGAAAATACTAGCTCCTTCGGTATCCTCAAGAACTTGGAGAGAGTTCCATCGAGGAGTGAAGGGCGAGGTAAGGGTACCGCCTGCAACCCTCAGGGGTATCTCCGAAAGTATAGATCCTGTGAAAATAATCGATAATCAGGAAGATAATCTCAAGCTGGAGAGGAGAAGCCCCAAACTTTGCCAGAATAATAGAGCGTGGGATTGTGCCCTTGCAACGAATGAATTGTCGAAGAAAGTGTCTGGACTCATTCAACCCGTGACCACTCAGTCGGTCCAAGGCTAGGACCCTAAACCACTGACCCATAAGTAATAGTTGGCTTGACCAAGGCATAAAAAATTCTCATCTTCACAGGTATATCCTGAAAATGTGCTTTGAAGCAATTCCTCTCTAGCAAAGACAAATCCGCATATCCCTTACACACCCGGGCCTAGGCGGCGGGTTTCATACTAAAAGTGGGACTAGTGAAAAGAACCCACAAGTACACATAAGAGGTGGTGATATCGACCTCCCAACCTTGGAAAGAGAAGTGGAGATGAGATAGAGCCTCTTTGGTAGTATTGAATACCATAACCTTGGTCTTAGAAAGATTCACCGTCAATTGTCTCAAGTCACAAAAAGCGACAAGCTTGTCCAGATGGCGCTGAAGCCCCTCAGGAGAAGAGGCCAAAAGAACAACATCATCAGCAAAGAGGAGAATAGAAATCAGCACATAGTGAAGAAGGCAACCGTCCTCTGCATTAGCGTTCTCCTTAATAAAATTCTCAAGCTCGTCGATAAAGATCCCAAAAAGTGTCTAAGAAAGGGGGCACCCCTGTTTCACTCCTATGGTGCTAAGAATACTGTTTGAAAGCCCTTGAGGGGAGTGAAAACGACCTTTCAAAGTCTCATATAACCGTGTAAGCGTTGTCAAAAGTTGCCCAGAAATGCCAACTGACCGTAGTCTCTCAAGAAGTAAATGTCGAGGCATCGTGTCGAAGGCTTTCCTGAAGTCAACAAAGCAACAATAAACCTTCGAGGACATGGAACGTGCCTCCTCAATAATAGCTCTGAGGACTAGAATGTGATCTGTATTCTGGTGATCTTACCGAAAACCAGCTTGGCCAAGAGCCCTGAAACCCCCCTCCAACCTTCGGGAGAGAAGCACATCCAATGTTGTGGCATAGAGCTTGGCAAAGATATGCCAAATCATGATAGTCCTGTAGTTATTGGGTTCATGGGGATCACCTGCCTTATGAATGGGGTGAATGATATGCTAAGTCCAAGAATCAAGAAACCCGCAATGCGGACAAAGAGATTAAAGAGATCAGTGAGGGGCCTAACAAGAGTGTGAATACCATGCTTCAAAAATTCTGCCTGTAACCCATCCAAATTTGCTGCTTTGCTTGTATAGAGTTTCGAGATAGCCTGCCTGACAAGACTAGCAGAAAAGAGTTGGCATGAAGAGGGGGGAGAGGGAACAGTAATAGGAGGCTGATTTGGGATGGTATAGAGGGAAGAGGCATGAATGGTCCAAGAGGAAAGATCGATTCCATGAGTAATCCGATCACGGGGGAGGATAAGGTGCTAGAAGGATTTAGGAGACTCCCTACTGAAGGGAGTGGATAAGATCAAGTCGATGCCGAGAGAGGAAGAGACTCTTCTTCTTTCGAAGAAGCTGGGAAGGATTCTGAATGGCATATTTCAACCTTCTGTGGGCAGACTTACATTCCTTATCATACCGGATGTTCATGGGGCAATGACCAGGGGGACAAGGACGAGGGGGAGGACAAATAGTGTGGGGTATGAGTCCAAAGCAGCCTTCCAAATAGTTTGGACCAAGCAAGCAAAACGATTGGAAACATCGGGAAGAGAAGACACCCTGGGGAGAACATGACGCAACCGGTCCATGTAGGTAAAGGAATAATAATAGTCAAAGTCTATAATGACTCGAGGGGCTGAAGGGGACATGGAGTTTGACACCTCAAGATTGTTTTAGCTTCCTTGGCTATAGAATCAATATAAGAGTATAGGAAACTGGCAAGCTGTGTCTGTCTACAACACCTCCATACGTTAGGGGTGGCTGAAAGCCAGCGCTTGAGAACTGCAGTCCTGTCCTTCCGTAAGCAAGAAGAAAGACTGAAGCCCTAGTAGCCGCTCTTGTATGCAAACAAACTAAACAAACTAGAATATGCCACACTAAAGATAAACAACTGAACGCATCAGATCACATCCTTGAGGGTTGTACCCCAAAATAGTTAAACCCTAACATGCTAAAAACAATGATGAAGAGAAAAAAAGAACCAGCGATCAAGGTAAAAGAGAGAGAATAAGAAAATATCTCCAGTGGATCTGACTCTAATCTATACTGTAATGCAAAGTAGAAACATAGGAGTCTTTATCACCAACCATCCCAAAAATGCCAACACAATATCTAATGATGTTCCCAAGAGGGCAGAAAGTTTGACCCCTCAAGACTATCCTAGCATCCGTGGTCAAGGAACTAATAGAAGAATGTAGGAAATTAATAAGTTGTATCTGTTTGCAACTCCTGAGTATGTGGGGGCTGGCGGAAACCTGACCCTAGAGAGCTGTAGTCTTCTTCTGCCGCATGCAAGAAGAAGATGCCAAAGCCCTACTAGCCCTCTTGGATGCATACAAGGACACACATCTGTCATTATATTTTAGAGGGTTGTAGCTTCAGATGAACACTTTGTTTCTCTTGATGACAAAGATATGGTGAAAGAATGAAGTGATTAGTTGAGTGGCATTTGATATCACTTGTAATACCTAATGTTGAAGATTGATAGCTTCCAGAAGGTACAACACCAAGCATCTCTAGTTAGGATGGCAGAAGAAAAGGCGAATGATCTGCCCAATTCTCTATACAAGCAACAATACCTCCCTCAGATCTCGTAATAAATAGGATAGCTAAAGATAAAATGTTCTTTAGTCTCCACCTCTAGGAGAGAGCAAATGCAACATACCCTATACTCTCAAGGAGGATGGTGGTTTGTCACCATTTACAGTTGATGTGAAGTTCATGTGAGCAGACTCGAAGCTAATCAAGTTGATGCAGTGTGGTTAATTTTGTCGGTTATAATTAGGATGAGTGATTATGCTGTTCTTAATGCTCATGAAATGCTGTGTGTGGAAGGCTAACTTAGGAGGATATCCAAGTGGTCTGAATATATTAGCAGTAACCATCATCCTTGATTGCTTGGTTAATCAACTTCTCCTCTAGAGGGAGGTGGGAAGGAGCGTTGAAAGAGTATTTGAATGTAGGTAATCAATCAATAAAGATACCCGTTGACTGAAAAAGAGAAATCACTTTTCAATGCCAATCCTGTTGATGATAATAAGTGGTCTTGGAGGCAATCCATTCTGAGGAACAAAATGCAAAATATAGGTATTCCTTGACCTGAGGTGCAGTCATCCATTTGATCTAAGGCAATACTGAAAAATAATTTTGAAGATGCTCTCAAGGCAAAGAGGATCAATGCCAAACTTTATTTGAACAATATGTTTTGGTTTTCTTGAAGCAACATAGTTCGGGCCCTTCCAATATGAGCCCAATCAGCACTTAGATCTTTAAGGGACCATTGGTTTGGTAATGAAGTAAAAGATGCGCATCTTAGAGCTGCAGGAAACATTGGTGTTCTGGGATTGAGAGGTGCATATCCCTTGCAAAGTCGTGATTGTGAAGCTGGTCGAAGATTATGGAAAATATCTGTAACTCCACCCTAAAGTATGTTTAAGCATTGGTGATCTCAATCAACGTGCCCTCATAGGAGAACTAAAACTAAGAAAGGACACTCTTTGATTTTGTTGAAGATCAACACCTTAGTCTTGCTAAGGTTGACTACCAACTGTCTTAAGTCACAAAAGCAGGCAAGAGCATCCGACTCTCT
The DNA here is from genome assembly GCA_028583015.1 of Wollemia nobilis. Lineage (NCBI taxonomy): Eukaryota > Viridiplantae > Streptophyta > Pinopsida > Araucariales > Araucariaceae > Wollemia > Wollemia nobilis. Next base: position 18,444,914 of record JAQPPZ010016895.1, read on the forward strand.
TTGCAAGCCCTTAGGAGTATGAGCAAGAAGAATTACTTCATTTTGTAAAAATCAAATTGGTATTAGGACATCAAGTAAAGGCAACCATTGTCAACATGTGTCTTTTAACAAATAAATTCTTCATGCTTGTCAATGTAGATATCAAAGATTGAGGGAGAGCGGACATCCTCTTTTAACTCCAATAATGCTTTGTCTGTTCTATGATAACTTGAAAGGTGTGTGAAAATAATCAACCTTATAAAGTCTCCTGATGATTGTCATAAAGAGTTCCGAGTTGCCAATCCTGTAGTGTTTGAAATAGAAGATGCAGAGGAACACTGTCAAAGCCTCATAGTCTTTTCTGAAGTCTACAAATCAACAAAAGACTTTGGAAGACTCTGATGATCCTCCTCAATAATAGCCTGGAGAGTGAAAACCGATGTTGCACGAAAGTTGGAAATGAGCATACTTTTCAAAATGGAAACACCTTAGGAAAGGCAGATCCTTAAAGCCTTTGGAAACATTGAAATAACAAAGGAAATACCTAATTAAAAAAAAATAAAAATCAATATTTTTGAATTTATAGACAATTTAACTATTGAGGTCACAGATGAAGTGAAGCCATGGAAATATTTTAGTTGGAAATTATCATTTTTATGATATGCATCCAAATCTTTTGTTTGCCCATGTGTACTGTTCTTTTTTTATGAGATACAACACAATGATTAGAATGCGAACAAAGTAAAAACTAGATCCTCTGCCTTTTTTGAGGTCAACGTGTCTTACATAACCAAGTAAATGAACCCATATGTCCTTGAATTATTCTTACTGCCAGAAAGCTTGCCAGTTATTCTAGATTCTCTTGTTTCATTGATCCCAATCTGTCATTATTTTCAAATTATATTTTAATTTATTCCCTTTTTCCTCATCTTAGAGTTTCTTTTTGAAAAATATTTAAATTTTTTTTTAGTAGCAACTTAATTTTTATTAAGGTGGGTTATGTGTGTCTATGTGAGCCTCATGCAGCTCCCATTTAATCCCTTAACAACCTCAAATATGGACTTCTCTTTTCACTTCAAAATGCCAAGAATGTTTAAAAAACCCTTGAAGACGCTTATTAGAAATGCCTGGAAACATGAGAAGTCAAGATGACAAGTTTCCGAGTTTCCAAAACAGGGAAATGTGGGTAGTTCCTGCAACATAGATGAAATCATGGTTAATAGTCTGATCATCGCATCTGAAACAAGCCTCCCTTAATTTATCAACATGAATCCAGCTATTATATTCTTGCTGCATCATTGGAGTGTGAAGGTGGTAAATAACAATGATACTAAGCAAAGAGCAAGGACAATCCTGATGCAGTAAGACCAATGCATATAACATGTCAAGGAAATTATGGGAACAAAATATGATAGTGATGAAGTTAAAATCAGAACATTAACATATATTGGGGCACAATTGAAATCCAATGAGAATAATAACAGATTAATAGAGGTCAGGCAAGAGCAGAAAGAGCTGGTTTTGAAGGCTTGTAATCTTTTATTGTCTGTTTTAGCCTAATTTGATTTTTCATCGATGTATTCAAAGTTGAGTTATTTTTGTACTTAAAGTCAAATTGCTAACATGTACAATATTATTTCAATATCCATAGTTTGAATGCAACAAAGGTAGCACTCTGAGCAACACTCTGAGAGTTTAAAGGCATTACATGAGAACACAAACAGTTGAAATTCAACAAACTACAAAGCGTATCTAATTTTTTAATCCATGGCTCTAGTGAAAAAGTGATATTTAAGCAAGTTTTGCTCAAATTGCTTTTTCCTTTTGCAAATCCTTTTATGAGATCTATGCAGTATTTTGTGGAAACTTACAATTTATAAGAGCTTGCAGTTCAGAAATCTGACACTTTGGGCTTCTCAAATCTTTTTAGATTAATCTAGCAAATGTATTAAACATGTTGCTTCTTCAACTGGCTTTACAAAATGAGAGTGATATGTTTATTTAATAAAAGAACATTATAATTGAAGATTAAAAATTAAGATTAGTGAGAAGAAGATTTTAATAACAGGCAAATTAACCGATTCAACAAGTCAATCATTTGTTTGTTTACTTATTTATTTTTGGCTGAAATAATTTAGCACCTGGAAAACTTGAAGGGTACATCATTGCATCTGATTTGATGAGCATACTTACACAATTTAGAAATTTTACAAAGTGAATAGTTTTTTAATGCTCTCTCTCTCTCTCTCTCTCTCTCTCTCTGTATATATATATCATCTTTATGTTTAGCCCTTTTACAGTTCAAAACAATTTCCTTCTCTGGTTTGTATTGGTGCTTTAAAGGACGTCATTTTCATGAATAAATGCAAAAAGGAAAATGCGCTAAAAACAGAGATGGACATGGACTGAAATATGCATAATATTCAGGGTATCTGCATTTTGAGTGTCTAGAGAGTGCTTTATTTCTACATATTTTGGATAGGAGATTGATGTGGAATTTGACAAGTGTCTTTACTTGGCATCTAATAATAAAAGAATGCTAGACTTCAAGGATACATCATTATAGCTGATGCGATGAGCATATTTAAACAGTACCAAAATTTACAATGGGTATAGTTTTTATGCTATACTTCTGTCATATTTATATTTTATAATATCTTAATGCTTTGCTGGTTTTCCAGTTCAAAACCATCTCCTTCTTCACTTTGTGTTTACCCTTTAGAGGACACTGTTTGCATGAATGAATGCAAAAGGGATAAAACTGGTAAGGGAGATATGCATGGACAGAAACATACTCAGGCTTAAGGTATTGTCAGTCTGAGAGTCCAAAGTGTACTTTTTGACATATTTTTGATTGGAGTCAAGCTTTAAATTTTTCAAATGATCTTTGCTCGTGGTGGTATATTTGGGACACTTATGACAAGGAAATGGCATCAATGTAAAATATGCTGATGATTGATGTATGCTCAGACTTGGACTGAAATTCAAAAATGACCTTCAAAATCCATCCAAGGTATTGCAGAGCAATAAAAAACTCACTATGTTATAAACCTGTATTAAAAGGTTAGGGTTCACCTTGGATTTACACTCTTTAGTTAGTCCTCTTCTTTTTTTGTCCCCTTATATATTTTATTCAATATTAGTCCGTGGATGCAAATCTAGTGAAGTACTTCAAAAGTTGAGGCCACTAAGTTGACAAAAATTAAAGGGATTGCACTAGCAAGAGTCTTACGCAGAGGCCTCCTATCAGTGTTCTGATACAAAAGGTGAGAACAATTGACAGGAGCAACCATGAGTCTCTCTTCACGTTTAGTATTCTGCTTGGAATGTTGTTCCTTAATGCCTGGTTTATAATTTGCTGTATGTGACATATGTATGACACACATTTTCTTGTAAAGATTATGCCTTTTCTTATTCCTTTCAAAGCTATAAACAAATCTGAACGTTGTCTTCAGTGAATTTAAACTTTCAGAAATTGACAGGAAATTTGAAAGGGCATAAGTCCAAGGGGGGTGAACCCTAGGCATTTAGTAGTGGTACATATACGAACAGTCATGGGGGAGACAACACCTTAAAGAAAATAAGGAGCCAAAGAAGGACAATGCAGGAAACTGAGTTTGGAGTTTTCATTGTTACTCATTTGTATTGATGTTGAAGCAGATTTAGAGTAATGACCTCATTATTCACTCCAGGCTAGATAATCGTAGAAGTAAGCAAGGTACTTTCAAGGGAACTTATTTTCGATCTTATCATTCATATGGTAGGAATCTGTAAGACTGTTTCCAAAAGCATTGTCATGGCTTTTCTTTCTATGATGAGTGGCAGTGGTGTGTTTTGGAGCCTAATATCCAAGCCTACTAAATCTTTGAGGACTGAATATACAATGCCATGTACTAAAACCTTGTTTGTGTAGACAGCAATCTCAAGAAGATTGATCCTGTGTTTAGGTAAATCACGCCATATTGTAGGAGGGAATTGTCCTCAATCTTTTCCAATATCCTGCCGTGGTCTTTGTTGGACTACTTGCATTGGATATGTCTTCAACTTAGCATGGGTTGCTGGCTTCTGCTTCATGACCATCTTGAAGCTTATAGTGTCTCTTTGGTGCCACTTGAGCCCATCAGAATTTATTTGTGCATGAGGCCCACCTCAATCCTCAAGGGGATTGCTTGTGTCCTACTAGGATGAGTGGCTGTAACCGTAATGCCTTGATGTTTGGACTTCCTGCTTTATGAATAAGTCCGTTTAGCATGTCTTAGGCTGTTGCATGCTGCCAGGGACCTGTCTTCTTATTGCATAGGATGGATATCACTGTAATATCACACCAAATGTGTACCCATCTTTGGAGTTTTGACAGTGATGTTCGGTGCCTCTAGGCAGAAATGTTCCTGCCTTGTTAGAGGAATATGTTGATGATATGATCTCTAGAAATATCTGAATGGTTTGCATACCGAAGTCCTTGCATTTTTTTCAGACATTCAATTATTGAGGAAGAAGAAGACATTAAGAACCTATGAAGGGATAATAGCACGCAGAAAAGAAAGCATTGAACCACAAAAACAAAAGTCATATTGACAGTTGTTTAGAGGGTCCTTGTTTCGTGACATGATGCAGCATTTGCAATGATGATGATCTGGGTTCAAGTTTCATTGGGTATGCTCCTTATGCTTAAGTAGCCACATTAATGCAAGCTACTTATGGATGAGGCTGGGTGCAAGTCCTAGGAGTATATTGAAAGAATCGATACAAAACCCTTGGAAGCAGCTTCAAAGCCAAAATGTTAGCATAGTACGCATAGTACATATGCCTTTATTATTACATTATTTATTTTCTTGCACTAATCTTGGTTATGCGCTAAGCTAAAGTGGTTGGGTAGTTTCTTCAACTAATTGGTAGTTGATTACCTACCTTCAATGTATATTTAAATCAAACATCTCAATGCAAATTTGTTGGTTCGCGTTTTACATGGCTTTAGAGCTTTTCGATCCGAGGGCGGGAGGGAGAAGAACGTAGTCCAAGGCATGTTTCCCAAGGCTAGTTGCACGCGAATCAATGAGGCTTCTTCATCGTTCATAGACCACACTTTTGCACGCACATCGAGACCGAGATCGATACCACACTTCTGCACGCACATCGAGACCGAGGCTGACGTGGCGAGTAGCGGTTGGCTGACGTGGCGAGCAGTGGCAGTGTCCAGCGTGGTGAGAAGGCTAACGTGGCGAGCAGCAGTTGGCAGTGGCTGACGTGGAAGCATTCCAATGTGGAAATCTGACATGGCATGATGTGGCATTCATCCATTGGCTGGAGGGGTTGTTGACGTGACGTGACGTGGCACCCATTCATTCGTGGTGTGGCAGACGACAAAAGGGTTGTCAACGGGGCTCGATTGCTCGAAGGCAATCGAAAGCTCTTCAAAGCTTCGTCGATTGTATATGTTGTACGTTTCCACAGCATAATACATGTGGGACTAAATAGTCCCACAAATTTTTTTCTCGCCAGACGGCAGGAATGATTAAAAAAGGGACCTCTTGTCCCTTTATTCTTGTCCAACCCCATAGACGGATTGGTTGGGCGCCATCCGAAAGGGTGTTGCCGCCAGCAAGGTCGCCGGTTTGAACCTCGCCTAGCGACATGCAAATTTTTTTTTTTGTGTTGATTATTCGCGGACGGACGTTTCAAATATCCGAAGGCTTGTTGTAGTTTCATTAGGGCCCATAGCTGTGACAGTCAGGCGGAGTGTGTTAAGGCTTTCTGCCAGTGGTCGTGGGTTCAGACCACGCGAAGCATCAAAAAATACTAATTTTTTAGTAGGAGAAAAGGTATTTTTTAATGCCTTGGTTATTCTTTTTGCAAAATATCATTTTTTTTTTTTGCAATTATAACCATAAAAGCATTTTTGTTTGAAACTAAAGCACAAGGCTCTTTTTTTCGGAGAGACAAGCAAATCTAGCTTCTTCTACATATCCTTGTTTATTTTGCAATCAAAGGGGGGATCAAAAGCATTTTTCTCTTGCAAAATTCTAAGACAAAGGGGGGAAGAAAATTGTGGATTTGAAAAGAACATTTGGATTTGAATATCATCATTGTAACAAAATTGGCATTGTAATAGGTGCATTTTCGATGGAAACCGACACCTAAGTGTTTAAATTTGTGGGCACTTGTGATTGTTTTTGCATTTAAATTTCCTGTTTTCTTGCATTTCAATCATAAAGTAAAATATACAAAGCAAAGAAAAGACCCCAAATTTTACACCTATTTGTGCAATTTATTGCACAATCGTTCGGTATATACGGTACCTCTGGTCCACACTTACAGGTGATGTTGTCGTGCTTGGACTACTCGTATCTAACGCCTAATATAGCTGCAACAACGACGTCTGAGCTATTGTTCTCTATAAATCGTCGAGGAGAAATAAGGAAAACCAGTTTTGATATTCACTCCATTTCATACCCTAATTCTTTCTGATTGTTTGGCTTAAACTCCTCCAACTCATCAACCTTCTTCGGAAGGGTTTTGAGGCAGGTGCCATCAATTTGATTGAATTCCCTTTCACGTACTCTTTGCAAGTATAAAGAAAGGGGGACCATTTGGTGTTATAAGGAACCTTCACAATGGCCACTGTTCACAAATATCTGTCAGATTCACAGTTGCTCAAAGGTTCTAATTTTGCACCATGGAAGACAAAGATGAGAGCTATCCTTCAGGTTGAAGATTTGTGGGATGTAGTGACTGGCACTACAAAACGTCCTACAACAACAGGACCAGATCAAGAGGCCTTTGATAAGAAGGATAGAAGATGTCTCATGTTTATTCTGCTTGCTACTACAGATGAGGTCCAACCTCATATTTGTGATGCCAAATCTGGTAAAGAAGCTTGGGATGCTTTGATTACCATTTATGAAGGGAAGAATCAATCCACTATTCTAAACCTTCAAACTCAACTACATACACTCAGTATGAAATCTGGTGAGACAGTTGACCTGTTCCTATGCAGAGTGGCGGAATTGAAAGCCAAATTGAATGCTATGGGAGAGACAGTGGCAGATACTCTCTTGACCTCAGTCATCTTGAGAGCTTTTCCAGAATCCTACAAGGTGTTGATCACATCTCTCAACGTGTCTAGAAGACAAGTTACCTTTGTGGAATTGGTAAATTTGCTTCAAACTGAGGAGGCAAATCAGTTTCAGAAAGATGAAGTGCCAGATAATGCCCTCTACTCCAAACAAGGGGGTAGGAAGCAAGGTAATTTTCAGAAGGGAGGATCTTCATCAAAAGGAAAAGGGAAACAACCTCAACAAAAAGAAAAAATATTGTAAAATATATGATATGAATAACCATGACACCAACAAGTGTTGGTTTAAGAATAAACAACACAATGACCAAGATCACAAGAAAAAGGGAAAAGGGAAATACAAACCACAGAAGAAGAATAAGCAACCCAAGGGGAATGTTGCTTATGAGGAATCAGACTCAGACTCAGATTTTGAGCGAGCACACAAGGTGCTCATGACTCACACATCTTCTCAGCAGAAGGATGCAGTGTGGTATATTGATTCCGGTGCTAGTAAACACATGATTGGAGATAGATCATGGTTTGAGACATTTGAGGCAAAGGAAGGCAAGCCAGTGACAATAGTTGATGATAAGACCTACCGAGTCCAGGGTGAAGGAGATGTTTCCATCACTCTTCCAGATGGCAAATGTTAGATTGAGAAGGTTCTCTATGTTCCTGGATTGGCCAACAATTTGTTGTCCGTCCCTCAGAGTGTTGAGGAGGGCAGAAAGAGATGTTTCATCACCATAAAGGGAAAGCATGTAGCAACAGGATCATACAAGCATGGCTTGTTCATCTTAGATGTCGTTTCTACGCCTCATGTTGCCATGGCAGCAACCACAAAGGAGGCTACTTCTCTTTGGCACAAGAGATATGGGCATCTGAGTTCAGGATATTTGCTCGAGTTGAGCAAATATGAGATGGTGAAAGGCCTTCCCAACCTTTCATCCACATTGCCAGTATGCTCGGATTGCTTAGCAGGGAAGCAACACCGGGTACCATTTGAGGTTAGCTCTTCAAGATCTAAGAAACCTTTGGAGTTGGTACACACCGATCTGTGCGGTCCTATGCCAAACAACTATGGTGGAAAGAGGTATTTTCAATTGTTTGTTGATGATTACTCACGGAAGATGTGGGTTTTCTTTCTCCAATTGAAGTCAGAGGCATTTATGTACTTTCAACAGTTCAAGAAGCTTGTTGAGGAGTCAGGATGTTCCATCAAAACCCTCCGCTCAGATCGAGGGGGGAATATACCTCCAAGGAATTTTCATCATTTTTGAATGCACATGGGATTAAGAGACAGCTGACAACCGCCTATACTCCACAACAAAATGGAGTTGCTGAAAGGAGGAATCATTCCATTATGGAAATGGTTCGATGTATGCTTAAGGGGGCACATCTTGAGCATGAGTATTGGGCAGAAGCAGTGAGTACAACATCGTACCTCCTGAATAGAGCACCCACAAAAGCTCTATAGGGCATGACTCCACAAGAAGCATGGAGTGGTAGGAAACCCTCCATTTCTCATCTAAGGGTTTTTGGATGTAAGGCATTCATGCACATACCAAAACAGAAGAGGAAGAAGTTAGATGAGAAAACCTTGCAATGTATTTTTCTTGGTTACGATGAGCATTCAAAGGGATATCGGTTGATAGATCCTATGACCAAGAAAACACACACTAGTAGAGACGTGGTATTTGATGAAGCTTTCACATCAGATAACACATCTACAACTGTATACCTGGAGGAAGAGGAGCCTAAGAAAGAGACTCCACCCCCACAGAACAAGGTTCCAAAATGGTATACTAGCACATTGAGAGATTCAAAGTTGACTTCACTTCCAGATCTAACTCTAGATCGACCTTGTACTCGCAGCATGACTCAACAGATGAGAGCAGAGGCATCAACTTCAGAGGTTGACGAGCTTTGCCAACAATTTGATGAACTATCTGTAGATGCAGAGGAAGACAGAGAAGCAGATATGGATGATGAAAGGGTTTATATGTCAGCATTGGATGAGAATGAACCCACAACAGTTCAAGATGCACTTAGTGAGCCTCAGTGGAAGGCTGCTATGGATGCTGAACATACATCTCTCATGAAAAATCATACATGGAAGCTAGTTAATCTGCCTTCAGGAAAGAAGCCCATTGGCTGCAAATGGGTGTTCAAAGTGAAGTATAAGGCAGATGGTACTATTGATAAGCATAAGGCCCGTCTTGTTGCAAAGGGCTATGCTCAGAAAGAAGGCATAGATTATGAAGAGACTTTTGCCCCTACTGCAAAAATGACTACCATTCGAGTACTTTGTGCCATGGCAGCTCAGTTTGGGTGGAAGTTACATCAGATGGATGTAAAAAGTGCTTTCTTGAATGGTGACCTACAAGAAGAAGTGTACATGACCCAACCAGAAGGATTTGTGGTTGAAGGGCAAGAACAGAAAGTTTGCAAGTTGGTCAAATCCTTGTATGGGCTAAAACAAGCTCCACGAGCTTGGTACATCAAAATAGACAGTCACCTAGTGCAACATGGATTCAAAAGAAGTCCTTCAGATGCAAATCTCTATATCAAGAACAATGGTTCTGACATAGTGATTTTGGTACTATATGTGGATGATCTGATCATAACTGGCAGTTCAGAGAACATGATTGATGCAGTGAAAGATGATTTGAAACAATCTTTTGAAATGACAGATCTAGGACTTCTTCACTATTGTCTTGGTTTAGAAGTGACTCAGAAAAAGAATCATATCAGAGTAACACAAAAGAAGTATGCCAAGACATTGGTCGAAAAATATCGCATGACTGATTGCAAGTCTAAAGCGACTCCAATGGAGCCAGGGCTTAAGTTATCACGATATGATAAATCTCCACAGGTAGATGGTACTCTCTATCGCCAACTGATTGGGAGTCTCATATATCTGACAAATACCAAGCCAGATCTCAGTTTTGTTGTGGGTTATCTTTCAAGGTTCATGCAGGAACCTAAGGTGAGTCATTGGAAAGCAGCAAAGAGAGTTCTTCATTATGTCCGTGGTAGTACAGACTATGGCCTGGAGTACAAGAAGAATGACAATTTCTTCTTACAGGGATACACGGACTCAGACTATGCCGGATCCATTGATGATCGCAAGTCGACTTCTGGATACATTTTCCATCTTGGATCTGGACCTGTCTCTTGGCACAATAAGAAGCAGCAGGTGGTTGCTTTATCTTCTACAGAGGCAGAATATCGCGCAACAAGTGGAGCAGTCTGCGAGATAATGTGGTTAAGTCGCATTCTTACAAACATGGGTCTTCCAAAGAATCTTCCACTTCATTTGTTTTGCGACAATCAAGGTGTTTTGAATCTTGTCAAGAATCCAGTCTTTCATGAGCGTACCAAACACATTGACACTCGATGTCATTTCATTCGAGATGAAGTTCCAAAGCACCACATACAACTCCAATACATTCCCACTGATGAGCAAGTTGCAGATATTTTCACCAAGGCACTTGCACGTGTCAAATTTGAATTGTTTCGCAATGCTCTTTGTATTTCCCAATAATGTAATAAGGGGGGATGTTAGCATAGTACATATGCTTTATTTATTACATTATTTATTTTCATGCGCTAATCTTGGTTATGCACTAAGCTAAAGTGGTTGGGTAGTTTCTTCAACTAATTGGTAGTTGATTACCTACCTTCAATGTATATTTAAATCAAACATCTCAATGCAAATTTGTTGGTTTGCGTTTTACACAAAAAGGTGTTTTAAGCTCTATGGTACATTTTCCTGTGGGCTGTGTTACAATATGCCTATCAAAAACAAATTACTTTAACGGTTTAATCCAACTTACATCAACTCCACACGCTCAATATAAGAGAAAAATGTACTAAATTAATGTAGCCTTTAGAGATCGGAGTAGAGATTTAATGTTAACATAATGTTTGGTGTAGATACTTTAACCCAATGCGGGTGAATTGAATAAAATGTTGCCACAACAAAATGGGAAAAAGGAAAGAAAAATGTTTAAAAAAGAAAACCTAAAACCAAACCTGCATAAAATATGGAAGGCCACTTTAGAGAGTGTCCAATATCCATATGTTCAAAGATGATATTCCTACTGATGATTTTCCTCTTCCTTGATGGCTTCAAATTTTGAGCTAATGTTTTAATAATTACATGTTATTGACAGACAGGCCACACCATGGGACTACATCTGGAGCAGAGGATTGGATTTGAATCAGACAAAAATACCGTAACACTTTGTTCTTTTGATTTGTTATCTGGGAGGCATTTTGGCCATGAAATTCCAATTTGAGGAGTTCCTGGCGATTTGTTTGGTGAACAAGAAAAAGTAGTACAAATGGCAATGATCCTATGGAGATATAATATTGGTAGAAAGACAAGGAGATACAAGAGGTTGGGTTGTTGTGGTGGGGAGGGGGAACTAAAATAAAGACAACAAAGAAAGAATGGCATCCCATAGTTGTGGCTTTTGTGTTGTAGCTTGTCTTGGATCACTTCCAACAAAAATTATTGACATGATGACAACCAACATGTATGCAAATAATAAAATAGATACACAAATAGTGGTTTATGTTCCTTGAATTTGAGGATGTATGATTATCAAAGAATTACTATAGATTGTGTTGAACTTTCAGTAGCTTACTAATTGATGATGAAATTATAATCTGATTCATGGCCAAGAGTCAACATTGTGCAATGTATTGGATAGGCCTAAGGGCATTTCATTGTACAATGTATTAATTATTTTATAATATTTTATTATGTAAGCCCTATGGACCATGGTTAATCTTGTTATGGTTAAACCCTATTTATGATTTGTAATTAACCTAAAGCCCTCTTGTTATGTCAGCTTAGGTTAAAATTTATGATGTAATTGGGGTTTTGGTATTGCTATAAATACCCTCCTACCACTCCTCATTTTATCATCGGAGTGTTGTGTAATATTATTTACAGATATAGTTATTATTTATGGTGCCCACCCTATCTCTCTTTTTCGTCCTTTCTTTCACTTTTTGTATAAGATTTGTTTGGATGGTTTGCTTTTGTTCATTTCTGGAAAATATTGTGAATTCCAACATGGTATCAGAGTGGGTATGGAGCTGCCTCACTTGGTCATGCAATTTTTTTTCTAAGCCTCCGATTCTTCCTTCAAATATTAGGACAAATTTCATCTTGAAGTCTCCACCATTAAAGATTTGAGTCAGAGCTGGCATCTTCTTTCATGTTTCTCTAGGAGGTCATGGCAAGTCCTTTAAGAACTTGAAAAAATCTTGGTGCCAAAATTTGAATTTAAATTTGCGTTGGCGTATACCAAACTTTTAGCGCACTTTCTTCAAGAAAGATGCAACGTCGTCTTCCACAGAAACGTGCAGGATATTTGCGCTCACGGAAAGAGCTACACTAGCTAGCGGCGTGATGGTTAAAATTTTGCAGCTTTTGGTCGTGGGTTCAAATTTGTGTCAATCACATTGTGAGGATTGTTGTATGGCAAGGCAAATTTTTTATTGCCTTGCAACCTTCTGTCTTTATCCACGCTTGTGGTGCACTGGCCAACAGGAGGGTCTGATGAGCATAGGGAGAGATTCGAGGTTCGAGCCATTGGGGCTGTATTTTTGCCAAACCAGGGATTTACATGATGTTTTCTACGAAGGCAATGTCGGATCCTTCATCACCAACACTTTGGCAAAACGGTCATGCCGAGCTTGCAAAGGTGTTCTCACTTCTATTGATGCAGTTTTGAGTCATTTGTCGCTCTTTTGCAACACTTTGTAGAAGCCAATTTCATCTTGTGGTAAAAGATGGATTGTGCACCTTTCAAGGCGTTGTCTTACCTTGGCTAGGCCAATGTGTTTAGGCTGCATTAGACTTAGGATCGAACCCCTCACAACTAATTTTTGGCTTGAAGCCAAAGCTATGATTCCTTGATTGAGGTAGCGGCTGACATGGTTGCGATTAAAGTCACATGTCAAACCATTTAACTATTCAAATCATCTTTAGCCAATAAAATTGCAACAAGTGGCGGAGTTCTAGCCAGCCAAAGGCGATTGGGTGGCCCAGATCAATGGCTCACCAACAAATTAGTGGCCACCAAGTGGCAGATTGGGATTCTCTGCCATTTTTCTAAGGTTCGAGGCTTTAATTTTTGCTTTTTTGAGGATTATTTGGGCAAAACTTTCGAATTTGCATACGGAAGCATTTTGAGCCTGATTTTTTTAATTTTCAAGTTGCACGATTTTTCGAGCTCTACGCATTGGAGACATTTAGTTTATGGATCTGTTCTTGTGTTTGGGGCCAAATTGTGTGATATAATCAAGTCCTATTGCCCTAATTTGAAAGGGTGGATTTACTTTTTTCTATGCAATCAAAATCTTTGGCCTGATTTTTTGAGTCTTTTGGTGGTTTGCAGGAAAAGGATTTAGGATGTGCTTTAGTCAATCCCTCTTTCTTAGGGCGATTGATTTAGCTTATTCATGAAGATTTAATCTTTCATGATATCTTCTTTCTATTCTTTGTCCAGGTTCTCTTGGAAGTTTGTTACAGCTCTTCTTTTAAGCAGGTTCATGCAAAGCCTCTTTTGGTGACTAAAATCAGGTGGCCCATGGGCAAGAGGAAGTCTTCAAATAGGGTGATGCATGCCATGAATGAGAAAGTTGTACCTTCGAGACATATCTTATGCGACAGTGGAAGAATAAAAGAGCTCATGTTTAAAGGAGGTGGTGATTTTGACTTTTGTTCTTCATTTGAAGTCTTAGTGGAAGTTGTTTTGTGGCTGGGTACAAGAGTGTCTAATAATGGCAGTGGTTGCTATGGTCCAACCTAAGGAGAGTTTTGTGCAGGATTTTTTTATTTTTTGCAGCAGATTTAGATGATGGGGAGGATCTAGATGAATCTACCTCAAAATGTAGAGGCCCACTAGAGCATCCATTATTGGGGAGGGGGGGTGATATTATTGTTACTAATGTCTCCTCTCATTGGCCCCTTAGTTCAGATTATGGGGGGTGTTGAAATTATAATTTGATTTTTGGCCAAAAGTTGCCATTGTGCGATGTCTTGGATAGACCTAAGGACATTACATTCTACAATGTATTAATTATTTAATAATATTTTATTATGTAAGCCCTATGGGTCATGGTTAACCTTGTTATGGTTAAATCCTCTTTATGATTTGTAATTAACCCGAAGTCCTCTTGTTATGTCGGCTTAGGTTAAACTTTATGATGTAATTGGGGTTTTGGTATTGCTATAAATACTCCCTCCCACTCCTCATTTTATCATCGGAGTGTTGTGTAATATTATCTATGGATATAATGATTATTTATGGTGCCTATGGGTGCTCACCATCTCTCTTTCCTTTTCGTCATTTCTTTTGCTTTCTATATAAGATTTGAGTGGATGGTTTGCTTTTGTTCGTTTTTGGAAAATAATGTGAATTCCAACAATTGAATAGGACACAATGCAATAAAAATATTACTACTTGATGCCGAACCTTCTTATGCATGTCCATGCAGGTTATTTTATCAAATGAGTAACTAAAACTATGTTAGAGTTCCTATCTAATTCAATCATGGGAACTTTCTTGCTGTTCATTGCAAGATGGCTCATCCTTGACCATTTACCTATATGATCTTTTTAAAACTATTCAAGTAAAAAATGGCTGATTAACAATGTGTTTGCCAAAGTATGTGCAGAAGAATGCATACATTTTGTTTCTCCTGGTTTATACTACTGTAGGGCATTTTGCTGATAATTTAATATAAACTTTATTTTTACCCTACAAAAACAATAAAAATTGCATACTTATTACTCTTGTAAACTGCAAAAGAGGCCCAAGAATTCTTAAAATAATGCAAAATATTCTGTTCTTAAAAGTTCAGATGCACTGCACTCGTATTATTATTGAATTTGATCATTACTTTCAATTTTCAATAACTGATTTCAATACATCTTATTCATCAGCCAGAGAACAATCCTGGCCCTGAAGGAGAGAAGGATGAAGCCCGCACCAAAGCACAAAAGGTAGGAAACATTGTTGAATATCTTGTGATAATTACAAAAAATTATACTGATCATTGATCTATTCATGTGAAGTTTAACAATTATACCATTTTAAAAATTGTTTTGTATAAACATTTGATGATGCCATTTCAGGCACACAAAGAAGAAGATGACAAAATGAGAGCAAATGCAGCAAATGTTGCTGCACGAGCTGCTGTCGGAGGAGATGACATGTTATCAAAGTGGCAATTGATGGCTGAGCAGGCTCGACAGAAGCGTGAAGGTATATATAGTGATAATGTTGTTTCCTGTATTGTTCATCTATGATTTATAAGCGCATGAAAACTATCATCTTAAAAACTGTCTTGTTCTTAGGTACATCTGATGGAGCATCTGTCAGTCGTAATAGAGATGTAAATAGGAAAAGCATGCTTGGTGGGTCGAAATCTTCAAATATATCTGATCACCAAGATTCTCCCTCAACTGGTAGGTCTCTTCAATCACGCTTTAACGTTTATATTGTATTTGTCTAATGTTTTATATCTTTAAATACAACTTTTATTCAAAACAAACTAACGTTTTCTTTATCCTGCTAATTGCCTTGGAAAAAAATGAATGGTAATTTCTCTTTGCAGGAATGGGACGAAATTTGGGCAGAACTTTAGTACCATCTTCTCAGCCTAAACCTGTGCGCACAATTTGTGTGAAAGATGTAATTGCTTTGCTGGAGCGGGATCCGCATATGACTAAATCAACTTTACTTTATTGTCTGTATGAGAGAGATGCAGAAAGCAATAAGGAAAATGCATCTGAAAATCAGAACAATGAAAACACTTAAATTGGTAAATTCAAGACATCATTTTAATCTTTGCATTACACATCATTATAGCAATCCCAGTATGCGGTCAATTCTACTCTGTACAGTATAAATTATACATCTGAATCAGCTAAACAAAAATGCTGATGCCAAGCTATGAGAGATCAGTCTGTAAAGAAGACATTAGTGAAGAAATTGCACTTTCTGGATGACATGCTTCAAGATATTATGTTCTCTTTCTGGTGTATTAATATTTGTTGGTTTTAAACATTTTTGATATTACTTGGAATTTTCATGCAAGGGTAGAGATATGTGCAAAAGTTCTAGTTAGTTATTATTATTTTTTGAAAGAACAGATTGACTTTTGTACTTTGAAAAACAAGAGCCAAGAATTGGAGCAATTGCTATTATGTTTGTGGATGATTATCAACTTAGTGTTGTAAGTTAACCCACCCTTTCTTGAAAAGAGTTTGAAAAACGAGAGGCAAGCATGTGTTTGTCTGCATCATAAGTGAGGTGATTCCGCAGTTCGAATGTAATGATTGTCAGCTATTTCTGTTCGACTTTTAATTCCTTTTAATAAATTTAATGGGTAGAGGTGGTAATTTTGAAATTCAGGAGCAAAGGATGTTTAATCGTAATTGTTGATGTCATAGGTGCACCTACCTTCCTAACTAAGCATAGATAATTGGTGGTTGAATGTTGATATTATTGTTGCAGAGAAAAGTAATGGTTGGTTGTTGCAAAGGAATGGGAGAACTCAGTTGTTCAGGTATACTAATGATTTATGTAAATAGCATATCAAGCTTTCCTGAATGTTATATTTCATCGATCCCAATTAGGTGCAAATACAAGAGCAGCAACATTGTATGGGGCATGTAAAAGACTAATGGAATGCAAGATATTATGACTGCAATAACTTTGGTTGTCACCGCCTTTGCCATCCATTCCTAGAAATGGAACTTTGCATCCTGGAGTAGGTTGGTTCATCATCTTGCAATAACCCCGAGACTTGAAAATCTAAGAGGATGATGATATAATGGAATGCTATTCATTTTTCGTTTGGAGACTTGACAATAGACATCTGCTATAGGTATGAAGTACCCTCAAGAATTTCAGTTACATATTATCTAGGAGTTGGTCTAAACTGAACGGAGAGGAGTTTTGGCCTCCCTATTGTAATATGTTACAGTCAAACTTACAATCCAGAGACAATCTTAATAAGATGACTAACATGTGGAAAACAAGAATAACTTCTTGATCTATCACAGTTCTCAAATGACTCTTATTTGAGTCCTAAAACTGAGGACTTGGATTTCAATTCTGAAGACACTATTC
Source organism: Wollemia nobilis (assembly GCA_028583015.1). NCBI lineage: Eukaryota > Viridiplantae > Streptophyta > Pinopsida > Araucariales > Araucariaceae > Wollemia > Wollemia nobilis. The sequence goes on from JAQPPZ010016895.1 coordinate 18,462,110, forward strand.
TAAAGCTTTTCTTTCTAAAAAATAAAGATAAGGGTCCCTTTCAAAACCTTGTTTTTTTGCTAATAACAAATCTTTGATATGATCCTTAATAAGAGGATTGTGAGGAAACCCTAAGTCCTCTAACCACTTCTTCACTCTGCCAAGTGGCTGTTAGAAGGTTCAAACCATCTTTGAAATGATCATTTGCTTCTACATTAAGTTCCCTATCCTCGAGGGCTAGGTGGATTGGTAAGTGCTTGTCTGGCCAGGCACTTACCAAGAAGACATCTAGGTTCAAACCTTGGGGGCAGCCTGTTTGCAAAGGTAGTAGTTTGATCTGAATCTTCTGAGTGTGCTCCAAATCGATGATGACGGTACAAATTCTGAGTGACCGGTGGTCCCCTTTACGTCGGGTCAACAATAATGAGGTGGAATAGGTTTGGTGGGAGCAGCCCTTATGGTTTGAACCCTGCACTTGTCAGTTACTAAAAATAATGTGGTTGTGACCAACTCTCCTATGTAACCGAAAAAAAAAACAGTTCTCTATAGATGTGCTTATATGAAATTTTTGTTATAGAAGGTTCTAATAATTTCACTTGCTCATAGAAAGGATTGAGGAGCAAGTTTTTCATCTCAACATGATTTGCAACTCAACTTACTACAAATTTTGAATCACCATAAATTTGTAAAGTTGTAATTCTTTGCTCCACTACTATTCTCGTTAAGAGGATCAATGCTTTCTATTATGCCATATTATTTGTTCTTTCATCTAAACTTGCCTTGAAAGTGATATTATGATTTTTATTTAAATAAAGTCCTCCCCTTGCCCCACACCTACCTTGGCTGCCCTACTAAGCTCCATCAAAGAAGGCCCATGGCTTCATTAGATCCACTATTAGTTTTCCTATATACCTGTTCGGTTTTGGTTTTGGGGAGATTTTTAGACTTTCAAAAATGGATTTATATTGCATTTGTACTAGAATCAATGAATTTTTTTTACCTTCAAACAACTTGACATTTATTGCCAGCCATAAGCCCCATCCCACTATCAAATGGTCACATCCATACTCTTTGAATCCTCTTTCTTTGAACCATTGTTGCATGTTATCCGAAAGATTCTTAGCATGCCACCTTCCTTTCCCTTGGTTCAAGGTAGAATTGAACTCCACACTTCTCTTATGAAAGGACAATGAACTAGAAGATGGTCCATTGTTTTGACTTGGTCCTTGCCAAGACCTCCTTAAAAAAACATCCCATGTTAGTGCTTTTTTGGCTAGAGCTAACCAAGCAGAAATTTGAATTTTTAGAGGAGTTTTTTCCTTAAATAATCTACTCCATCACCAAAGATTTTCTTCATTGTTGTTATCAAAGCTTGCCTTATACCCTTCTCAAACTGTGTACTATCCACTCGTTGGATTCTTGAACCGTATTAGATAGTCTCTTTGCCGATTTACTCTTATATTTGCTCTTTCTAGTTCCTTTGTATAGTCATGCCAAATATGTGCATCATTTCCTCCCAATGTTAGTTCTGCTCTGAGCCATCCTTGTTTCTATAAATAATTTCTCTCTTTTTATACCACCTGTGCCAATACCATCTTTCCTTGTCTATGGAGATGATCTATTATGTTTTGAGGAAGCTGACAGTCTCCTTTCCTTCCTAGCCAAGGATCTTTGCGTATCTTTACTTACTTTCCAAGCCAAGAAATTTCCAACTAATGGAAAAGCTCTCACTAGTGTTTTCTAAATAATTGTGGCTTTTGAAATTGATTTATTTTGCAGTCTAATCCAATCTACAAAGGACAAGGTACCTCGATATTTTTTTTGAATTACCGCCTACCATAATCTATTGTCGGTTGTCACGTTTTGCTGCTAAAGCTTTTCCAAAATTATAAATATTCTTGAGGTCTCATCCTTTGTTTTATTTTGGTTTAGCTATTCTGTTCCATTTAACTAGGCCCATCAATCATCCTTTATGATCTCCTACAATCAAATACATCATTATGCTATAATGCTTGTGCAATTGTTGATGTTATTAATATGACAATGCCCATATTTACCACTTGAAATTAACACGAAAACATGAGACATATGACAAAGCAAAAACCACGGTTTAAAAAAAATGTGTTCATTGATAGTTGAATAGTGATCCTTTTGTTTTGATCAAAATATTAAAAAAAGTGTTAATTTGGACCTCAAATATTTAGCTAAAAGATTTGATGCAAAGTATTAGCTGAGTTTTTAAGGCATTCGTAAATTTTGTATATATATATAAAATAGGCTATATGAAATTGTATTACATCATCACCATATAGTAGTATTTTAATAGCTTGACAATTATACATTTGGTAAGATTTAAACTTTGTTTTCGTCTTTAAAAATCTACAAATTTAACTATCTGAACTAATGTCATTTGATTTTTTTTCATATATTTTTAAATTATTAATAAAGTATGAGATTAAAATGGGCTTCCCATATAATTGTAATATAACAACTTAATTTGCATATATTGCTTGGCAAGATCCAAACTTGGTTTTTGAAGAATATAATCAATTGATAAAATTTTGTTAATATTAAAACACTCTAAAAAATAAATTGAAACAATATCTTTGACGTGTTTTTTTACCACAAGTAAAATTAAAATTAAAATAGTTGATGTAACCTCTATATGTGTATGAGAGAGAATATGACAAGCAAGTAATTAATATGTTTCATACTTATGAAAAAACTTAAAATTTGTAAAAAATAAATGTACATTTTTTGTTTATAGAATGAAAACAAAAATTTATGATAATTAAATAATTTAGAATAAAAACACATACTTTAAAAATAAGGGAGAATACAAGAGACAGCATGAAATTTATTAATGTTTAATAATTAGAAATATAATATTATTAATAATTAATTACCTAGTAAATAGTAAGTACAAGGGAGAAGCAAGTCTTATCTTTAAAGTTCTTGTGTTTTGGAAAAAATTAAAGAACAAAGAATTGTCACGAGGAGGTAAGGTAGTAATGAATAAAAGTCATTTGTGGAAGTTTTTTTAATTGGAAGTAAAAATGTCCTAATTGGGGAGAAAAGGAAAAACAAAGTTGTGGCAAGCAAATGTTTTATTGCAATGAATTATCAAAGATGAGATGATTGAGTATGAAATAACGATTTAAAAAATAGAGGGTTATTATGTTTTACAATGTGCAGGTGTTGCATGATTTTCTTGTTTGATGATGGAATCTTTTAGAAAGTTCACAAAAATCTCTTTTTGGAAATTTTATGTATTTTGGTCAAATTAAAGATGCTAGTACACATCAACATTAATGTTTAGTAAGACCTGGAAGATTTCAGAAGATTATAAAACCTGAAATATCTTGAAGATTGTAATACTTGGAAGATTCCAAAAGATTATTTGGGAGGGAAAAATAGAAAAGCCTCACATTTTGTAGTTATAAAAGATATTTTGCATGTAACATTGGAGAGGGAGTTTCCTTGAATAAATAAATGTTTTTCTTTGTAAACATATGGTCCTTTTATTTGCTGTTTATGTTTTTTGCTTGCAATTTTTGTTGTTTGTTTTAGCATATGCTTTGTTTTTCTTTTCATGGTATCAAAACACTATAGTAGAAGAGCAATTGTATATGCTTTAATAGTGAATCGTGCTCTCCCTCTACAACATTGGTTGTTGTGTCTTTATTTTGGAGTGCTCTTGAGGGCTAGTGCATTGTTTCACAGTTTGAGTGGGAGAAGAGCGATTTGCAAAAAATGAGCAACAAACTAGAGATTGAGAAGTTCAACGAATTGAACTTCACATTATGGAAGATCAAAATGGAGGATTTTTTGGTGGAAAGGGACTTGTGGGTTACAGTCACTGGAAAACCCACTGGGATGGCATAAGAGGAGTTTAATAAGTTGGATAGAAAAACAATGTCCTTTATTAGACTGAGTTTAGCAGACCATGATTCTAAATGTGACAGAAGCACAATCTACTCAACATGTGGAAAAAGTTGGAGAGCATCTACACTTTTGAGTTAATAGTGAACAAGTTAATGTTGCGAAAGAAGCTGACAAATCTCAAGATGAAGGAGAATGGTAAGTTCTCAGACCACTTGAATGATTTTAATATGCTAATGAAGCAACTAAACTCCATTGGTGATAAATGGAGTAATGAAGATCAATGTTTGACACTGTTAATCAACATGCCAGACTCATGGAAGAATCTTATTACTGTCATAAGTGTTGCTTCTAACAAGATGCAAATGGAGTCAGTGGTTAGCTAGTTGTTGAATGAGGAGACAAGAAGGATATCTATTGGTGAAGCATCTGCTCCAAAGGTCTATTTAGCACGTGGACGCTCAAAAGAAGAGGAAAAGGTAGATCTAGTGGGAGAAGCAAGTCTAGAGGTAGAGGTAGATCATCCATCATAGGAAATTTTTTTTTTAGCAATGTGGAATGCTACTACTATCACGAAAAGGGGCATATCAAGTTTCATTGTCCCTTGAAGAAGAATTGTCCTCCATGTTTCTTGCTTCTTCCTGTCTATCAATTGAAGGGTGTCCTAAAGACTATTCAAGAGCTTCTTTCCACATGACACCACACCGTGAGTGGTTTGTCAATTATAGAGGTAAATGGTGTAAAATTTTATATGGGTGATAATGCCTTTTGTTATGTAGAAGGTACAATTCCTGTGAAGGATTTAGGTGGAAAAGTCAAGTATTTGCTAAAAGTTGACTGTGTCCCGCAATTGAGAAGAAATATTATCTCAGTTGGAAAACTGAATGAAAAAGGAGTAACAATTACCTTCTCAAATGAAGGATGCAAGCTAACCAGAGGTGCATTGGTGCTTGCAAAAGGAAAGAAGAAAGACATGTTTAAATTGGATGTCAACCCTTGTGAGAAAAGCCATTGCAATGTTTCCTCTATAAAAGAAGCTAATGCAACTAAGAAAAATGATGAAGCAGATGTTGGAGATTATCTTCTTTAGCACAGAAGACTTGGCCATTTAGGAGAAACCAACTTGAAGCAATTGGTTAGCAAAGGCATGATGCATGGCCTCAAGGATATCAACTCCATCACTCTCAGCTTTTGTGAATCATGTGTGATGGGAAAAAAAAAAGGGTAACTTTATCTTATCACCCACATAGAGATAAATCTGTTTTAGATCTTGTTCATATAGACATTTGTGGTCCACTTTTATTGATGATTACAACAAAAAAACATGGACTATATTTTTGAAGAAAGAGTGACATATTTGATCATTTAAAAAGGTTTGTTGTTAATGTAGAAAGGTATACATACAAACAACTTAAGATATTGTGTAGTGACAATGGAGGAGAATATTGCTCTACTGAATTTGAAGGTTTTTGTAGGTAGAAAGGTATCTCTAGACAGAAGACTATACCTTATTCTCCTTAGCAACAGAGAGAATGAATATAACACTATTGGAAAAGATGAGAAGCATGTTGTCAGATACAAAACTCAATAAAGGGTCTTGGGCTGAAGCAATTTCAACTACCAACTATTGGTTAATTTATCATCGTGCATTGGTTTGAATGACAAGACACTAGAAGAGTCATGGAGTGGGAGAAAATCATCAATATCTGATGTGGATTTGGGCACTAACGAACACTAACGAACCCAAAATCCTTGAATGATTTGCATTGATCAAAAACATGTATTTATAGGCATTATGAGCCTATTACAATCCATCTGTTTTGGGTAAAACCATCAAACAATACCATGATTGACCAACCTAACATATTAAATGCCAACCTAACATTTGTTGCTCATGGCAGTTCTAGAAGCCATACTATTTATGTATTCTAAGTTTTTCTATGATTTTATAAAACATTATTTAATATCATATATTATGTGTATTCTAATATTTTTTAATATGATTCCTCATCATTCCTCCCCACCATAGAAGCATTGGACTCCAATGCGTACAAAAGGGAAGGAAAATCTTGAACCATCTGGCGGTGAGAGATCCATCGAGCTTGATGTGGAAGTTATCCTCGTCTGGCAACAAGGTAGGAAGTGGAAGATCCCTGGTGGGTGTGGCGTGTCTTGGTGTTGAACAAATGATCATCCTCTAATGGAAGCTAAAAATCAGGTACAACATCTGCAGGATGGCTGATGACTGGTGTTGTCTCCAATGCGGACTCATGGTATGGTTTGAGTAAGTCAACATTGATGACATCATGGATGCCCAAGTGTGTTGGAAGATCAAGGTGAAAAGTATTCTTGGATACCTGTTGCATGATAGTGTAAGGCCCATAGCGAAGAGGTTTGATCTTGCTATGTGCCTTCTCTGGGAACCTACGATGGTCAAGGTACAACCAAACTCTATCTCCAACCTAGAAGTGATGTGGAACACGATGTTGGTCCATGGCCTACTTCTGTTGGTGTTGAGTCTTTTGCAAAATTTGAACAACCTTTGATTGGAGCTGCTGCAAATGTTGAATGAAGGAGTGGGCTTTATCTTGTTCTTTGTGCATGTGGACAGTGATAGGAGATGGAAGTGACAATGGTAACTCATATGGTGCTAATGGTTGAAAACCTAGACACACTTCGAAGGGTGAATGACCTATGGATGAATGGACAACCCTATTATATGCATGCTCAATATGTGTAAGACTCAAATCCCACTTAGATGGAGATGAATGATGGAAGATGTGAAGACTTTGGACAAGAGTACGGTTGATGACTTCGGTTTGACCATCAGACTATGGATGAAAAGTGGTGGAAAAGTTAAGAGAGACACCTAAGAGTTTCCACAAAGAATGCCAGAAATGACCAACAAAATGAGAATCATGATCAGACACGATACTAGTGGGAAGACCAAAAGAATGCCAGACAACATCAAAGAAAAGTTGGGCTAAGTTGGCAGTGAAATTGGTTTTACGACAAGGGATAAACTTAGCCATCTTACTAAAATGATTGACTATGATAAAAACACAATCATGTTGATGGACGATCATAGGAAAACCACTGACTAGATCCATAGAAATACTCTCCCAAGGATGAGATGCAAGAGGTAAAGGCATACTGAGGCCCAAATTTTTGTTAGTTGGCTTAGATCTGCAACAAAGGGTGCACTATCTTAGGTACCTCAAAACATCATGCTGCATGTGGGGCCAGTAGAAGAACCTTTGCAAGTGATGGAGAGTCTTGTGTTTGCCAAAATGTCCACCATAGAGGGTAGAATGTGCCTCCTTAAGAAGGGATGGTCTATGCTCACGGGGTACACAAAGTTTGTCCAAGCGGTAAAGCAAACCCTCCTTAAGATGATAGTCCTGAAAAGGGGTCAAGTTGGAGGATGAAGGATGTTGGAGATGTTGGTAAACTTGTGCAAAGTCAGGGTCATGAGGATACTCAGAAGGCCAAGACTAAAAACCCAAGTGTGAGGTAGTGACAATGGTTAAGGCATGTGATGAAGGAGGATGACTTAGACAATCAACCACATAATTTTTACTACCCTTTTTGTACTTGATGACTAGGTGGAATTGTTGAAGGTAAGAAGCCCATTTCATGTGGCGAGCTTCTTGGATCTTATTTTGGGATTGAAGGAACTGTAAAGGCAAATGGTCAGTATGGACAATGGTTTCTTTTCCTAGGAGGTAATGATACCAGTATTTGATGGCTTGGACTAAGGCATAAAGTTCCTTATCATATGTGGAATAATTTTGCTTGGTTGCGAAAAAGGACTCTAAATGATAAGCGATAGGATGACCATTTTGTTTTAGGACAACACCAAGGGTAAACTGAGAAGCATCGGTTTCAATCTCAAAAGGTTGTCTAAGGTCAGGGATGGCTAAAATAGGAGTAGAACAAAGCTTATATTTCAAAGTGGAAAAGGCATGGGTATGATCAGGAGTCCAATGGAAGATAGATTTTACCTTAGTCAACTGATGCAAAGGACTAGCAATGGTGGAATATCCTGGGATAAACTTGTGGTAGAAGTTAGCTAGGCCAAGGAAACTTTGTAACTCAGTGACATTGGTGGGAGTAGGCCAATTAAGGAGGACTTCTACTTTGATAGGATCCACCTGAATACCTTGCTCATTGATGATGAAGCCAAGGTAGGAAATGGAAGTTTACCCAAAAGAACACTTAGGCAAATTAGCATACAATTGATGTTGTAGAATGGAAAGAACATGCTCAATATGCTCCAAGTGTGCCTGCCATGTAGGAGAAAATATAAGAATATCATCAAGATAGATAATGACATATCTATCCAAGCACTCTCTGAAAACTTCATTCATTAGCCTCATGAAAGTAGCAGGAGCATTAGTGAGGCCAAAGGGCATAACAAGCCACTCAAACAAACCCATCTTAGTTTTGAAAGCAATTTTCCATGTATCTTCAGCTTGAATGTGGACCTGATGATATCCACTCTTAAGATCAATCTTAGTGAAAAACTTAGCACCCTGAAGTTGGTCTAAGAGATCATCAATGCGAGGGAGTGGATATCTATTTTTGATAGTGATTTTGTTGAGTGCTCGAAAATCAATGCAAAGATACCAAGTACCATCCTTTTTGAGAACAAGAAGAATAGGAGAGGCACAAGGAGAAATGTTGGGTTTGATGAACCCCTTAGCTAACAGGTCCTGAAGTTGTTTCTTAATTTCATCATATTGCAAAAGTGATTGCCTATACATGGGTGCATTAGGGAGAGGTGTTGCTGGAATGATATCAATGCTGTGATTAATGGTCCTCTCTAGAGGTAAATAAGTGGGCTCCTGAAAAACACATTCATATTTTTGCAATATTTTATCAAGTGCTGTGGGTCTAGTGGACTTAGAAGCTTGTGCTAAAGATTGCTTATGTTGTGGGTGAATGAATATGAGTGCAAGTGCTTGTGCTTGATTTGCTGCTTTTCTAGCTTGTCTGCAACTAAGCAATAGATTAGTGGTGTGCTTGGTGGATTCAATGAGGTAGTGCTTATTATCTTGTTGGAGTGTGTAGGTATTTTTATAAGCATCATATTGAGCACGCCTATCATATTGATAAGGCTTACCAAGCAATAAACCACAACAATCCATGGGGGTCACATCACAAGTGACCTTATCCTTGAACTTAGTGCCAAAAGCAAATGCAATGGTGCATGTGTGTGTGATATTCGAAGTGGTCTCACTATCCTTCCATCCAAGAGAGTAAGGATGAGGATGTGGTGTAGTAGGGAGCTTGAGCCTATCGACAATGGACTTTGCTATCAAGTTCTTTTGTGAGCCATTGTCGATGATACAATCAACCACAAAATCATGAAGCAAGTGAGCACGCATGATGAACAGATTATCACGGTCTCCTATGGTGGAATGATGATTCATCAAAGTTACATGATTGAGTTTTCCCCTTAACTCCTCATAAACCTGACCCTCTCTAGTAGTCTTGATGGGGTTATCATTTGTTCCCTCATCAGACTGTACAAGTAAAGTCTTCTTAGACTTCTGTAATTGTCTACATTCAAATTTATCATACCCTTTTCTTTTACAATAATTACAAAATTTTTGAGACTTAGGATGAGAAGAAGAAGAAGCATGAAATGTATGCTTAGAGGTAGAGGATTGAGTAGAAGCGGGAGTAGGAGAAGAATGAGAAGGGGAGGAAGTAGAAGGTTTCTTTGGTGCTTGTTGATGTGGATGAGGTGATTGCTTGGAACCTCCTAAAGAGTATCGAGTCCCCTTGTATTATGCTATGAACTTCTCCTCCACGAGTTGTGCATGATTGAAAATAACATCAAGAGTAGTGCAAGAAGTGTATTTCAACTCTCGATATAAATGTGCTAGAAGTCCACTTTTGAACTTAGCAATGAGGGAAGCTATAGGATCTGATACACGAAGCAAGACACGTAGTCGATTGAACTAATGGACATAATCCTGGATGGATTGGTGCTTTCCCTATCTAAGGTGGAGCCATTGGTTAAGCAAGTCATCATCATAATTGGATGGATAGAAGGTGGCCTTCAAGGCCGTGACCAAAGCATCCCAAGTGGTGATGGGGTTTTGAGTTCCTTGGCGTTCGGTGATGAGAACCTTAGCCATGCCAGAAAGTTTGAGTTTGGTGAAAGGAACTTTATCATCATCCGATGTTTGACTAAATGTAAACCAAGTCTCCATATCTAGGATCCAACTATTGAGGACATCGGGATCCCTAGAGCCTTCATAAATTTTGACTTCACACTTTGCATGGGGGTGACTAGAGGAGGAAGAAGATTGCATTTTGAGGTCTTTAATGGTGTCAGCTAATGAAGTGACTTCGACGACTAGAGCTGTTACCATATTTAAATTTTGAGCCAAGGAGAATATATTGATTTATCAACTATAGTGCTTTATCACTAATGAGAAAAGCAAATAGGGGTTGATGTCAGACTGAAGCACTTTACAACCAATGAAAATGTTAAGCAATGAGCAAAAGGGGATTGTATGAATTTTAATCAAGGCAGGGCCTGATTTAAGACTGCACGGGTTAGCAAGGTAAGAATTTAAATTGCACGAGGTTGATTTAATTATGTGCGGGAAAATCCATCACTACGTAGAGTTACAAATAGCACCTTAAAATCAATATTTATAAAAGAAGCTGGGTCCACATAAAAGAATAAATTAAACGATAACAAAAATCAAGGTTTAAGAAAAACGACAAGAAAATTAAAAGGATTTCCCCCTTAGATGGTGGCCTGCGATGCTTGAACTTGCGAAAGGTAAAATGCACCCAGTATGTGTTGAAGGAGTTTCAGTTTTGTGTGAGATGGAAAATCCCAGCAAAGCAGATTCATGGATGATGCAGCCAAGTCTGAATTGTATGTGCTGGCTATTTGACAACTATTGAATGACATCCAATGGTAGGAGGACAACCCAAAATAGTCAAAGCATGCAAAATATGTCATGGGTAGGAAATTTCAAACATTGCTCCACAATGTAGCCAGGTATGAAACCCAACCGCGTAGCTTGTACCTCATAGATTCATTCACGCAGCCCAAGCGAAAGGTGGTATGCAAAAATTACAGTCATTGATTTAGTTCATATGGCCAGAGATTGAAGATAAACACCATCATGACTGAGAGAAAGTATCTTGATGTGCAGTTCACAGGTGCGACTGAGAGGATATGCACTTGGATTGTGCATCAGCCTCAAGATGCATGTCTCGCAGGCGAGTTGACGTGGGGCAGGTGAAGGCTCATGATAAGAGCTACTAAAAAATTTCTAAATTTTACGTGGAAGACAATGTCTTATAGATTATTTGTGGTTGCCAGGTGCAACCAATCCTATCAACTACATTTCTCCCTTGCTTGGTTGATTGCATTGATGTGCAGAAAAAACCTGAGACACATGACATGGTAGCAGTTTGCAGCTTTGGTACCTCCTACGAGTGGTGAAGATGAATAAATATGGGAGAAGGTTCACCACACAACAAGCGTCAATTGTGCATAGTTGTAAACAGGTCATGATCTTTAGGGAGTAAAGGGTTGTATTTGAGCAAGACAAGGGATACAACGAGGGGTGTGATGAATTTGCTTTTATTTTTGCAGTAGTGCTGCGTCATGGGTTTGTTTGTATTCTCAACCATGTATGCTTCTATTTTTGGATGAGCAATGATATTTTTCTCCATGGGTGGCCTCTATATGATATTAACAGTAGCTTTGTATGGCAATTAGGCTGTGTTGTCTCTCCTTCGAACGTTTATAGATAGATTTGGACGTAACATTATAGGATGTTGTAGCTGCTTTATTATAAAGTCATCTCTAGATTTATGGCCGTCAAGTAGAAAGCTCTCCTAAGTTATTTTAAATTGAGGAATGTAGTACACAAAGACTGATATGGTATTTACAGGAAACAATGGCTAAACCAGGGGGATAAACAAACTGAGGAGGCTAGACGAAACAAGTTTCTCTAAAGGCTATATGAGCAAAGGTTTGATTTCTAAGACTTAGACATCAAAGAGGCTAGAAGCCAAGGACAAGAACAAGATGGGGGTTTTTGAGAGCTCTGTCTATGTGGTGCAGGATTTTTGGATGTATTTTTACGTAAGATAAGGCACCTGGACCACTTTAGATTAGAGGTAGGAATATTTCTAAGATCTACTGGGAATTTCTCATTCCTTTTTGAACCAGACCTAACTTAAGGAAAAGGATACTCTTCAACCCAACGTTTTGCCCTAAATACCAATTGATTTGGATTTGGACGTTGAAGAACCCAAAATCCTTGAATGATTTGCATTGATCAAAAACATGTATTTATAGGCATTATGAGCCTATTACAATCCACCTGCTTTGGAAAAACCATCAAAAAATACCATGATAGGCCAACCTAACATATTAAATGCCAACCTAACATTTGCTGCTCTGACATTTCTAGAAGCAATACTATTTACGTATTCTAAGTTTTTCTATGATTTTCTAAAACATTATTTAATATCATATATTATTTGTGTATTCTAATATTTTTTAATATGATTCCTCATCAATATCTCAGTTGAGGGTTTTTGGTTGTAAGGCCTTTATGCACATTCCTGTTGAAAAGAGCAAGAAGTTGGATGAAAAATCCAAGAAATGCATTCTTGTTGGTTATGGAGAAGTTGTTGAAACAAAAGGATATAAATTGTGGATTTCAAATGAACATAGAATTTTTTCAATAGAGATGTGATTTTCAAATAAATTAAGAAAGTTGGAGATATTCAACAACAATAATTACAATAGTTGAAAGAGAGGGTTAGTGTGCATGAATGCACTATGATAGGTTAGCCTTCAAGTGAAGCAGATGCTCAAACCTATTAGTATTAAGAAATAATATTCTTTGACATTTCAAATAGTGTTTCCAACCTACAAAGACCTAGTGAAGATCCACCTGTTTATGTGCTTGAAAGGGTGCATCAAGAGGATCAACAAATTATGCAGCTTGATTCTCCACCTTGTAGAGAAGAGGTACAAGAATGAATGGAGTAGTCTAGAAGAACTAGAAGAGAGAAACACCTTCCCAATAGGCTTCAATATTATTTTTGTGGATTTACAACTACTTGTGATGATCCTCTCACATTTGAAGATACCATGAATAGTCCAAAGAAAGAGCATTGGAAGAAGGCCATGTAGGAAGAAATAGATTAAATGAAGAAGAATCCATGGGATTTAGTTCAACAACCTATTGGAATAAAGATAGTAGGCAATAAATGAGTGTTCAAAAATAAGCTAAGGCCTGATGGGTCTATGGAAAGATACAAGGCCAAGTTGGTTGTAAAAGGGTTCTCTTAGATCCCAGGTATAGATTTTAATAAAACTTATGCTCCCACTATGAAACTATCTTCTATTATACTTCTACTTGTATTTGCTACTGATTTTGATTTAGAAGTTGAACAAATGGATGTAAAGACAACATTTCTACATGAAGGAGGAAATATATATGCAACAACCTAAAGGTTTTGAAGAAAGAGGTGTAGGTGTTATCTGTAGGTTGAAGAAATACCTCTATGGATTGATGTAGTCTCCTAGAGAATGGTACCAAAAGTTTAACAGTTACATGCTGTAGAATGAATTTTATCATAACCTTGTAGACCCATGTGTGTATTACAAAACAAAAAGTAAAAGCTTCGTAATTCTGGTTTTGTATGTGGATGAAATCCTCTTGATTGAAAATAATAAACAACTAATTTCAAAAACTGAGTTGTCAAAGAATTTTGATATGAAGGAATTGTATTAGGCACACCATTGCTTGGGCATTAATAGTGTTAGAGATCGCAAGAGTAGATAATTATGGCTTTCTCATAAGGATTATATTAACCAAAATTTAAAGGAATTTGAAATGTTGGATAGTAAACCTGGCAAAACTCCTATGCTACCTGGAGTTAAATTGTCTACAAAAATGTGTCCAACTACAACTGAAGAAAAGGAGAGGATGAAGAAAATTCCATATGCAAAGTCTATGGGCTCATTGATGTATGCAATGGTATGTATCATGCCTTATATTGCTCATGTTGTTGGTATGGTCAACAAACATATGTCTAATCCTGGAAAGGAATATTAGATTGATGTACATTATATTTTTAAATATTTATAGGGCATGAAAGATGTTTTGTGTTATCAACCCAAGAATAATGAAGAGTTTTATTTGCAAGGATATGTAGATGCATATTATGCAAGTGACTTGGACAACCATAAGTTAACAAGAGGATATGTCTTCACTTTGTATGGTGGTGTAGTGAGCTGGAGGAGTAAAAAGTAAACTATTGTAGCTTTGTCAAGTGTTGAAGCAAAATATATTGCTGCCACTAATGTTGCAAAAGAAGTTGTTTGGTTGATGAGGTTGTGCAAAGGTCTACATTTTCACCAAGAATATGTTAGAATAAAATGTGATAGCCAAAGTCTAATAACACTTGCATATTCTTCATCATTTCATGAAATGACACAACATATTGCAGTGAGATATCATTTTGTGTGTGATATGATGGAGAGTGGAGTGATCAACCTAATAAAATATAAAATCCAAGAGAATGCAACATATGCACTTACTATGGTTGTCATAGCTCAAAAGCATAAATTTTGCAACAATGAGATTACGATAAAAGAATGCAAAAAAATCTTGCATCAAGTGGGAGTTTGTTACAATGTGCAGGTGTTGCATCATTTTTTTGTTTGATGAAATATTTTGGAAAATTCACAAAAATTCATTTTTGGAGACTTTATGTATTTTGGTCAAATTAAAGATGTTGGTACACATCAACATTAATGTCTAGTAAAACCTAAAATATTCTAGAAGATTGTAAAACTTGGAAGATTCTAGAAGACTGTAAAACCTTGAAATATTCTAGAAGATTATTTGGGAGGGAAAATTACAAAAAACTCCCATTTTGTGGTTATAAAAATATATTTTGCATGTAACATTGGAGAGGGAGTTCCTTTGAATAAATGAATGTTTTTCTCTATAAATATCTGGTTCTCCTTTTATCTGTTGTTCATCTGCTATTTATGTTTTTTGCTTGCAATTTTTGTTCTCTGTTTATTTTAGCTGTTAGAATAAATAATTATTCTTTTGAGTTCTATTAGGATAGAATTACGTGAGTTACCACTCTTCTATGAGTCAGGTGAACTCTCATTTTAGACTAGTTCATATTTTTTGAGTTGTTTTAATCCAACGACTCTCAATGATCAACTTTGCTATTTATACAAAGTTGATCAATGAAATAAATCAATCAGTCTTTTGAGCTTCAATTCATTCCTGTGATGTATTGCATAACTATTTTCTTTTCGGAGTAGAATATTATTTATCAATATTTATAACATGGTACCAGAGCTAGGATAGTTTTTGCAAACATTTTTTGAAGTCATTTTTTTAATCTGATTCATTGCATCAGCAAAGTCTGGTCCCTCTGGTGGTTTCTCTTGGATATCATCTGGCAAGTTTTACTCTTTGCCTGTTCCAGCTCTAGCCATCACTCGATATTGGTGCTTAACTATAGTCAGGAAAAGTTGGAATATTGGTGCTTAACTATAGTCAGGAAAAGTTGTATTCCAGACCCTTTTTTTCCAAAAGCATCACTATTATCTTTATTTGCATTTATAATTGTGCTCCTGTTGCAAGCACAATTTTTTTGGCAAATTAATTTTTTTGTATCAAGAGGAGATTTGAGTGTCTGTTTTTTACACCAGATGACCTTATAAATTGTGAAGGCCTGGTTCTTTCGGCTGCTGCGCCTATACTTTGATATCTTTGCCTATTTTTCACTACGATCTCTCTTACCTAGTGAAAGTGCATCACGCCAGTTTCTACGGGTGCTCTTCATATCGAATGTGCATTCCTTAAAAGCATAGCGCCAGTTCTATGGGCGCTCTTGCAGTGGAGACTGATGAAAATTCGATGTCTATGTCGTCTGCAAACAACTTTTAAACACGACATTATCGTGGGGTGTTCTCTTGCAGTAGAGTTTAATGACAATATGACACCCATGTTTTCTCCAAACGGATATAAATCCAACACTATCGTGTAACTGACCGTGTTTTTCACGTAACATTATTTTTTATCTTTCATGATGTGTGTCTCTCGTGTGGCATGTTCACTTGCAATGGGGATTACAAAAAATGGTGCCCATTGCTCTGTCATGGCGTACTGGCGCACATCACACTGTAGTGACTTAAATTTGTTGTTTCAATCTAATCAAACAACTATTAATCCGTTGGCGATTTTGATAATTGGTAATTTTTTTTGGCTATAAAGGCACCAAGGTTTCATATTCTCTCACGTTCTGTGTTTTCATGCGTTATTCATTCCAGATCTAGAATTTTTCTAACATCATCGCTGGTTCGTACTTCGGTAAGCACTGTTGGATTCCTGACACTGAAAGGCACTGTATCACAGGAGGTGGTGCTCAGAATGGTGCCTTCTTTCTTTCAAATGAGGAGGTAAGAATTTTCGAGTGCGCTCACTTGTTTTTCGATCATCCGTAGGAAATTCCTTTTGAGGCAAGAGACAGTGGTTTACCTCACTGAATCGAGTGTGCTAGTTAGCGCTCACTGGCCCCTTCTCGCTCGCTGGTTATCTTCAGTAAAGGACGTGCAGTGAAAGCGATGGTGATAATTTTTGTTCGAAGATCGCTCCAGTAAAATCATAGGGACTCCGTTCGTTCAGAATCAAAACAAATCGCTTCTCCCATTCACAGGCGTCCTCTATATAAATTGGTGTGCATAAGTGAAGTAGCAGGTCACACTCGTCGACGCTTGCTGCAATCGGAGTTAGAGATCTAAGTCAGTGCTTTGTTCAAGGTGAGAGAGGTAGCAAAGTTCGATGCGACGCTTTCCCACGGTAGTATTCAGACGTGCATTGTTCGAAGCATCATAGAAAACAGCAATATTACTGTTTTAGATTGTAAAGCTCCTCTCAATTCGCAGATCCACTGTGACAAAAAAAAATATTTGTAACACAAACTTTATTTAAAGTTTGTAACATTGATATTTGGTATTTGCAATCATTAAGGTGGAAGAGTAAAAATAGTGGCACAATCTCTCTTTTATCGAGGAGTGCTATTGGTATTTGTAAACAAACTTTTTTTTTTTTAAAAGTTTGTATCCTTCTTTCTTTTTTCAAAAGCCTAAACTTCATAGGCTCATCATTTAGATTGTAAATCCAATGAAATAAAATTTGGAGGGGAGGTTATGGTGCTCATTCCTGCACCTATTTTTTGCAGGATTATTTTAGGGGAAAGCTGTTTTCTTGTGTCCATTTTTTGGCAGTCACTAGTGCACCTTTTTTGTGTGGCTTCTTCTTGGCCACTTCATATTTTTGCTTCTTTTCATTCTTTCAAATTATTCTGCATTTTAAAACCAAAAAACTGCATTAAGGAGTTTTTATCTCAAAAAAAAGGAAAAACGAGACCAAGCAATCACATTCTATTGAGCACTTTGATAAACTTTTTCAAAATCCAACAACAATTTTTTCATAAGATAAATTTTCTATGTTCCACGTATCAATATCTCCACAAAACTTATAGTTTCCCTCACGTAAGGGCGAGTTTTTTGAGATAAGTGGTGTAGAGGTCTAGCAAATTATTTTTGGATTCAAATAGCCTATGTTCCACATATCAATCTATTCAAAACTTATAGTTTCCCTCACGTAAGGGCGGGTTTTTTGAGAGGCTTGATATAAAGGTCTGGCTTTTGATACCATTCATAAAACAAAATTCTGGTAGTACTACCTATTGCTTCAAAATACTTGCAGTTAAAGGGGGGAATATTGGTTCACTATAGTTTTTTTTGGCAAAATGAATACAATTAATCCACTCACCCCTCATAACTATCACACATGGAAACCAAAAATATTAAATCTAATTTCTCAAAAGGGGCCCACACACTTGCTAGAAGAAAAACAACCTACATTTGATAAAGAATATGAAATCTTTGTTCATAAAGGAAATATGTATGAAACAATGAATATTATAACCACAAATGTAAGTGAAAGCTTATGGTTTCACATATTATAACCACAAATGTAAGTGAAAGCTTATGGTTTCACATATTTGAATGTAAAAATCCATTTGAGAGTTGGGAAAAACTTAAAAAATTGTTTGGTAAAGTGGATCAAATACGATCAATGTAGCTAGAAGTAGAGGTAACAACTCTATCTCCTGAAGACTTCAATACTATTGTTGATTTCCTTACCAATTTCAAAGAAGTCCTCATTCAATTAAAAGGTAGTGGCAAGAAAAAAATAGAAGAAGAATGCATTTACCTTATTCTTTCCAAATTAAATGGAGCATTTCATATTTTTGCAACCACTTTTTTGTCTACAAAAGATTCTCTTGGAACAGGTTTTAAAATAACCACTTTAGAGGAGTTTTGTGATAGGCTAACTAGAGAGGAAATGAATATTTCAAAATATGAGATCTCTCCTCAAAATCCTTGGTAGCTTCCAACTCCAAAGACAAATTCAAAAAGAAAGATAAAGCACTTATAACTTGTACTCATTGCAAAAAATATGGCCATTCTATGAGAAAATGTTGGAAGAGACTACAACAACTTGAGGTAGCAATGAAAGATCATAAAATAGACACAAAGAAACACAATGGAAAGGTCTTAAATATTCAGGGAAAAACTGCTAAGACTTCATCAAAATCTTAGATTCTAGATTCAGGAGCAACTCATCCTATGACATCTTCAAAAGAGTCATTTACTTCTATCTCCTTATGCACCACTTACAACATTGAAGTTGGTGACTCATATTTTATCCCTGTCATAGCAAAAGGTGACATTGATCATAGAGCTCGCCTATTTCATTTCCAGGGATTCAAAGATTCAAAAGGAGCATTCTGTTTTGTTGCTCATGGAGACCTTGAAAGCAAAATTTGGCATGAAAGGTTTGGATATCTCAGTTATAACTATTTAAGGGAGTTGAATACTCATGAAATGGTAACAGGGTTACCTAAATTCTCTTCTATTGATGGATTTTGTCCTAGATGTGCTCTTGGGAAACAACATCAAGATCATTTTAACCCAAGTGGTTCTCAAAAATTCTCATCCCATCTAGAATTAATCCATAGTGACTTGATGTTCTTCTCCAAGCCTTCATTCAAAGGAGAAAAATATGCCTTAACCTTCATTGATGATTTTCAAGAAGAACGTGGGTATACTTTCTAAAATACAAAAGTGAAGTTCTATCCCACTTCAAAATCTTCAAAGCCTTAGTTGAAAATCAAGCCTCTTGCAAAATCAAGCAAATTCATACAGATAATGGGGGGAATACTTCAACAATGAGTTCTCCATATTTCTCTCAAGTCATGGCATAATTCACCAAAATTTAGTCTCCCATAATCCGCAGCAAAATGGCATTGTAGAAAGGAAAAACATAACCTTAAAGGAAATGGTAAACTGTATGCTCCACTCAAGAGATCTTTCAGCAGTTTTTTGGACTGAGGCAATTAACTATGCAAACTATATTCAAAACCGCACACCTCATAAATATCTTGGCCATTTGACTCCCGAGGAAGCATGGTATGGCTCAAAACCTGATGTATCTTTCTTCAAAATTTTTGGATGTATTGCTTGGGCACATATCCCAAAGAAGAAAAGAAAGGCTGTAGATAAGAAAAGCAAGCAGCTCATCTTTGTTGGTTATTGTGAGGAAATTAAAGCATACAGGCTCCTTGATCCCACAACTCATGAGGTATTTTTCATAGGAATGTTCAATTTGATGAAACATTCCCTCATAAAGATCCTCAACCATCCTCTTCCACCATTGATTCTCTTGAGCCATCTCCTATGTTAGAGCCTCAATATAATGAAGAACCCACTTTAGATATTAATGATCAAAATGACCAAGATAAGGATCCTATACTCCAAACTCCAACTCAAAGTCCTACAACTCCAATTACTCCTTCCACAATGCCTAAATGGGCCTGCACCATTGTTGAAGAAGCAACTCCATACATCCAAAATCTTCCAAGAACCAGATTAGGCAACTCCATTGGCTCTGGTCTTGTCTGTTAGTCCAATTTCATAGATCCTAAATCCTTAAAAGAAGCAACTGGTATTAAAGAATGGGATGATGCCATGGAGAATGAATTCTCTTCATTAATCAAAAATAAAACTTGGGATTTAATTCCTTTACCTAAAGGAAGGAAGTTAGTTCATTGTAAATGGATTTACGAAACAAAATATGGACCTAATGGAGAAATTGACAAACACAAAGCTTGCTTAGTAGCTAAAGGTTTCTCACAAATTGAAGGTATTGATTATTATGAAACCTTTGCACCAGTTGCCAAAATGGATTCTGTTAGGTTGGTACTTACAATAGTTGCTTCCCAAAAATGGTCTATTTTTCATATGGATGTTAAAAGTGCCTTCTTGCATGGCAACTTAAAGGATGAAATATTCATGGAACAACCTGCTGGATGAAGAACACAAGCTTATACTGAGAGTGGGGGTGAACAGTATAAGACCACTTTTTAATTTTTATTCCAATTTAATATTATGTTGTGTAAAGATAGTAGTATCAATAGCAGTAATAAAAGCAATGCACAAAAACTATACACAATAGAGACACCATAATTTACGTGGTTCATCCAATGTGGGCTACTCCACAGAGAAAATATTTTACTAAAAATTTCTTAATCAATATCTTTGGGAATCACTCCCAATTACAATGTTTATGGATCTCTGTCCAAAGGAAATGCTGATCCCCTAATCTCAAGTTCATGGATATCTCCCACAAGATAACTCTTTCTCCTTCTACTCTGGCTATATGATCTTCTAGAAGACTCTGTCTCTCTGCTGCACTAACTGGTGGACCTCTCTTCACTTGAAGACTCATCACTTAGATCTATCTTCAACTGTGCTACTATTGGATCTCTATCCATTGAGACTTTGTCCTCTGTAATCTATCACCTCTAAAGCTTTGTCAATAGGCTCACTAAGAACTTGCTCAATAGGCTCACATAGAACCTGCTTAACAAGCTCACACAAAACTTGTCAAATATGCACTAGCAAGCTCACCAAGAACTTACCCAAATCTACTCTAGCAAGCTCACCAAGAACTTGCCCAAATTTGCTCCAGCAAGCTCACCAAGAACTTGCCCAAATATGCTCTAGCAAGCTCACCAAGAACTTGCCCAAATCTGCTCTAACAAGCTCACCAAGAACTTGCCCAAATATGCTCTAGCAAGCTCACCAAGAACTTGCCCAAATCTGCTCCAACAAGCTCACTAAGAACTTGTCCATACACTGTCCTCAAATCTGTCCCAAAATTATCCTAAAATCTGTCCCAAAGGCCTTCTCAAAGGCTCAATGAATCATGCTCAAGTAGTACTCAAAATGAACTCAACAATGAATGACAATCTCAACTCAAATTAACTTCATAGAAGCATAAAGAGAATTGTTAGAGACTCAATATGTTCTAACCTTAATCTCAACTCAACATAGAATGATGGAATAGTTTATTTAATAGAACTTGAACAATCACTTCACACATAATTTGACTAGGCTCAATCAACTCAACTCAACCAATCATCACAAGGAATAACTCTTTCTCACACAACCCTAGTCCAAGTATGTATCAACCACTCAAATGTTTCCAACAATGCTCAACCACAAATCTCACATAACAATGATACTCATGTTCTTTTCTAACTCAAGTTCTTTCACAACCAATGGGCTTCAACAACTATGCTTATCAAACAAGGTTTAGACACAACTCTCAATTCAGAAAACCTTGAAGCATTCAACCAACCACTTTTGAAAAGGAAACCACAAACAATCCTTTTCCCTCCAATGATATTTCAGAAATCAACCACCATAAAAAATCAATAGGAGAATGTGGCCATAAATTTTATGAAGATGAAAAAAACCTCTTTGTAAATCTTCCACAATCACAAAATTCTTTTGCCAATCTTCACAAGGGTTAGTAGATCACAAAATAATCAACATTACTCTACTTTTCAATAATCATCACCAAGGCCTTTAATTGCACAACTTCCTTATCTCTCCTAAAACCACTTGTACCATAAAATAAAATAAATCAAAACATTGCATAACCTTTTCACTCCCAAAACTACTTATACCATAAAATAAAATAAATCACAATATTGCATACCTTTTCACCTCATGAAAGAATTAATCCTCTTGAAAAAGAACAAGGCAAACTTCACTTTTGGAACCCCTTTGAAAAATCAGAAATATTTCTTTACAGACACTTTATTTCTCCTTCTAAATAAGTTAGTCAAATAGCCCTCAAAATAAGCTTTCCGACGATATATAATATGCCCCATTTTCGAAATAAATTGAAACCATTATATATATATATATATATGCCAACCTCCATTAATTGCACATAGGTCGGCCCTCCATTAATTTAAACTTAAACTTTAAACTTTAATATCTTCATCACCGAAGGTCCTTTTTCAATGAAACAAAATTCCACCTTGGCTTTTAAGAAAATCCCTTTCCACATAAGCCCACCATGGTTTTAAATAAAACCTTTTATTTTGCCTACCTTGGTTTTCATAAAAGCCTTGTATATATTCATGCTCTCTGAAATATCATAGATAATTATCTATGAAGTACTTTTGCCACCAAAACTCAATGTGACATTAATGATCCATGTGACACAAATGATCCATGTGACATTAATGACAACATAAAATACCTCAAATTAACTCAAATTTCCAACACTGGATTCACTCAAGACACCTCCCTTGTTTGTAGGCTAAGGAAGTCTCTCTATGGCCTTAAACAAGCTCCTATAGCTTGGTATGAAAAAATGGACTCCTTCCTTCTTTCCTCAGGTTTTTCACATTGTGAATCTGATGCCACCGTCTACATTAGGAGAGATGAAGAAAAAATCACCATACTTGTTCTCTATGTTGACGACCTACTACTCACTGGTAGTGACTTCACTCACATTCAGACTATCAAGAACTCCCTCTCTAAATTTTTTGAAATGAGTGATATGGGTCTAGCTCATTACTTCCTTAAGATTCAAATAAATCAAACAGATGCAAGAATTTCATTGTCAATAAAAATACACTCTAGACCTTCTTCAATGGTTTAATATGACTGATTGCAAACCCTCTTCTATAACTTTTTAGTCTGGAGTCACTCTAAGTACTTCCTTCACACCCCCTCTATGTGATGCAAATCTATACTGTTAGCTCCTAGGAAGTCTGTTATACCTTACTCATACTCGCCCAAATATCTCATATGTTGTTGGCTTGATATCCAGATTCTCACATCAACCTCATTTTAGTCATTGGCAAGCAACAAAAATAATCCTCCACTACTTGCAAGGAACTACTCACTTTGGGCTCTTATATGAGGGAAAATCAATGGATATCATTGGTTACATAGATTCTGATTGGGCAGGTTCAGTAGAAGGTAGATGTTCAACTTTTGGCTATGTCTTTTGTCTTGGTTCTTCACAAATTGCTTGGTCATGGAAAAGACAACAAGCAGTGGCTTTATCATCTATAGAGGCAGAATACAGGGCAGCAATTTTGACAAGTCAGGAAGCTCTTTGGCTTCGTAAGATAATAAAAGAATTTAGTTTTTCCCATGACAAACCTATTACTCTTTGGTGTGATAATCATAGCACAATTCATATTTCCCGGAATCTAGTTGAGCATCAACGTACCAAGCACATTAAAATTCACATGCATTTCATTCGGCATCATATTTAGAGAGGGGACATTCACTTGGACTATATTCCCATAGAAAATCAAATTGAAGACATCTTCACAAAATCCTTTCCTTCTCTGCGTTACATTCAGTTGCGAGAGAAAATTGGAGTAAGGCAGATGCACTAGAAGATACAAAAGAGGCTTTCACCTCTCCTTTCTTCCTATTATTTTTTTTCTTTGGAAGATGGTTTTTTCCCATGTGGTTTTTTTCACCATCTCTCCTATATGTAATAACATTGTAAATGAGTACCTCATCAGGCCAAGTTTTCGGGACTCATTCTTTTTTTTTCAATGAGGACAATCTTAGCCATTCGAAGACATGCCTCCTTTTTTTCTTTTTCTTTTTGATAGATGGTTTTTTCCCATGTGATTTTTTTTCACCATATCTCATATATGTAATAACATTATACATGAGTACCTCATCAAGCCCAGTTTCCAAGACGTTTATTTTTTGTTCAAAGAGGAAAATATTCGCCATCCAAAGACATGCCTCTTCTTTTTTCTTTTTGATAGATGGTTTTTCCCATGTGGTTTTTACCATCTATTCATAGAATCATTGTTCATGAGTACCTCATCAGGACCTATTGCTGGGACTCATTTGTTATATTCACCCCTAGTATCACTTACGGGGGGGTGTTAGAATAAATAATTATTCTCTTAAGTTCTACTAGGATAGACTTACTTGAGTTACCACTCTTCCATGAGTTAGGTGAACTCTCAGTTTAGACTAGTTCAAATTTGTTGATTTGTTGTAATCCAATGAATCTCAATGATCAACTTTGCTATTTATACAAAGTTGATCCATGGAATAAATCAATCAGTATTTTGAGCTTCAATTCATTCTTGTGATGTCTTGCATAACTATTTCCTTTTCGGAGTAGAATATTGTTTATCAATATTTCTAACATTAGCATATGCTATGTTTTTCTTTTTATTGGATATTGATCGCCTATTTGAATATTCAAAGTATATCAAATGGAAGAATTAATTGAGTTCATATTATTCCCTAAATTTCCTTCTCAACAATTTTTTTTTCTCATCTTCAATTTGGAAGTTGGGAATAAAGTAATGGGTGGTGACCCATGGTTTAGGAGGAGAGATGACTTACCTTTATAGCCATGGGGTTATTTTTTATGGAGATAAAAAAATCTTAAAAGGCTTCCAATGTGAGTTAGAATTTTTGAAATTCCATATCAATTTATGAATAAGGATGTTTTAAAAATATTGATAATACTCTAGGAAAGTTCATCCTAGGGGTTCAGGTACTGAGTGAAAGGATGTGATATATACTTGTATATGTATCACCATAGGTATTTCAAAACCTTTATTATCCATTAATATTAAAATTGAATCAAGAGAATAGGATGAAAAGTGAATTACGAAAACATTACATTTTAACTTTGCAAATGTTATGATATTAGATACATGATAGGATATTGAAAAGTGAAAACAATAAAAAAATTAGATAATTTTTTTTGGTCACGTAGAAGCCACCTTAGATATAGGGTTTCCAATCCGAAATATAGAATTCCATATTCCACGTACCATATCATGATGTAGAATGAATTTAAATGTTCAAATATTAGATGTCTAGATTGCCTATGCCATAATGAGGCAACTTCATCTTCTTTTGTTGTTAATGATTGGTTGTCTGATATTATGACCATAAGCTAAAACATCTTGCCTATGCTAGTAGCGTAAGTAATGATCGTTGAACCTCTAGATTTATCTCGAATTAGATAGTTTCTTTGTATCTATTTTAAAAAATTCAACATGCAAATTATGATGAAGCAATTGATTCATATAAATCAAGTTCTTCATGAGGCTATGCATGTAAAGAATTTGAGTTAGGTAATAGGTGCACTCTCCAAGATGCAATAAAAAATCACTAATTATAGCAATGTTGTATGTCAAATTGTTGCCAAGTGTTACTTGCCCATGGTAATATGAATGGTCAAGGATCACAACCTTTTGGTTTGTCATATGTATGATAGATCCTAAATTGATGTACCAAATTGAGCTTGATTTTGAAACAATATCAAGAGATTGATTTAAATAGTCAGTCTTATATTTTTGCATCAAAATTAGTATCCTTGGCTACTTTTCCATGTTGGCATTGAGGCACATTCTTCCTTTTTCAATGATAATTATTTTGCATTCCTCTTGATAAAATATTCAATTTATTCTTAAATGATCCTTATAAGAATATATTGTATTGACACTTTTGAAGGATGTCTTGATTTCCCACAAATTAAATATATGATATTTCTTTGTCCTTGATGTTGTTTATTCATTTGTATTTTTACTGGTTCTAATGCTTATTGGGGGGTGTGCCACCTTTCTTTAACTACATCAACTTCTTACTTTTTTGATGTACGAGCAAAATATCTTCATCCTTGGTCTTTGTATCTTGAATCAATTTCTCTAGTTGAAGTAAATTCATAAGAGTCTCAAGAGTGGGAATTTGATTTATCACATTCAAAGTTGTTACCAAAAAATTGAAAATTGGTGGTAATGTATGTAGCATTATTGGAACAAGCACACCATTATTAATTCACTTAACACTTATAGTAAGGCTTGCAACTCAACAATTTTTCATAGAAAGCCTTTCAACTTCTCATTGCTTTTCATATTCAAGTAATGCAATTGGATCTGAAGGTGTAGAATTTAGTTTTGGTTCTTGAACTTGAAAATCATACTAAGTTTTTCCTATACATCCTTCATGGTTATAACTTCATGAATGTATGGTTGGATCTCATTTTATGCGATGAACATTTTGCTTAATCTAGATTTCTAATCAACATTATTGAATTTTTTTTGTTCATCTAGGTTAGTGGCATGTATTTACATAGTGCCATGTAATAATATCCATAAGGCTTTAAAATTTAAGTGAATCTTCCATTTCATCTTCCGCATATAATAGTTGTCACTTTTCAACAACTGCAAATTGGGAAACATCTTTGGGGCATTAATAGCCATGGAAAACATTCATAAACATGCAAAAACATTCTTTCACTAGAGTAGGTTTGAAAAGATATTTTCAATAAGTATATATAAGGCTATACTCATGCAATAAACAATGCCTCTAATTGTGAGAAAATAATAGGGTCTTGTTGCAAAAAATAAGGTGTGGGGGTTTGAGTTATTTTTCCTCCAACTTGAATCTTTAAGGAATAATTTGTTAATGTAATTGTGAGAAAACAATGGGGTCTTGCTAAAAATAAGGTGCAAGGGTTTGATTTATTTTCCCTCCAATTTGAATCTTTAAGTAATATTCTTAAAATATTCTATCAATGTTTCAAGGTAGTACACAATTCCAAATCACCATCTTGCCACCTACATTCAATAATAATAAAAACAAAAATATTTTTCAAAGGCTTCAAATAGCCTTCCCACGAAGCATATGGGATACAATTATATTATTTATTTAAATATATTTATGCCTTATTTCCATTTTTGAACTACTTGTTATTTGCATGTAGTAGTTCAACAATTTCCTCCCAATGAACTATAGGTAACTTAAAAAAAAATGGTGACACAAGCCTTCAGTTGACAACACTTTATTGGAAGTTAACTATCAAATGACCCATGCATTATGGCAAGGTCAAAATTGACTTTATATGACCCTATTTAATTTTTTTAATGAAAACTCCAAAGAATATCTCTAGATGATTATTCTAGACAATAGCTTCAAACAACTCTAGATGGTAGCTTCAAACAATAATAGCTCCACATGGAAAAAACTTCATACGAAAGTAGTGCTAGATGATATAGCTCTATATGATAGCTCTAGATGACAAATCTAAATGAAAACATAACTAGACAACTCTAGAAAACAACTTTAGATGATAACTTCAGATGACAATATTTTTTAGACAATGTAGAAACGAAAAAATTGACCCACTAAGGTGAGTAATTTTCCCTAGATCCCTTGTTTTCTCCTTGGAAAATAAGGGTCATATTTGACCCAAAATTTTCCCTACAAAACCTTCTTCTTTCCCCTAGAATATTATGTTGTTGGATCAGGCTCGAAAAGAGCTTTCCAACGGTATATGATTTGTCTTGTTCTGACTTCGTTTTGTCTCCCAAAGTGCATTAAAAATACATAGGGTTTTTGCTGTTACGAAATCATGGTACACTTTTGAGGGGTGTGATTTTGCATTCCTAAGGTTTTCTAGCTGTTGCCAAATCATGGTCAGCCCTTGCAGGGAGATATTTTATATTTTTAGGGTTTTCTCTTAAGGAAACTCTAATTTTCAAAGTTGATGTGTTCTTGAGTCGACTTGTCTTAGTTTTCCCACCCATTTCTTCTTTCAAATCTGCTATAAAAGGAGGGTTTGAAGTCTTCTTTTTACCCAATTGATTCTCTAGGAAAATGATCAATCAAGCTCATTTTATCTTCTCATGCAAGTTTTTTGGCTTCTAAGTGCTCTCTAAGTGATCTGTTTTTTTCTTCTACAAGTAAGATAACTTTCAAGTGTGAAATATAATCTGTTGAAGCTCTGTTTTCTGTTGCATTAGATTACATGTCACAAATATTTGGTAGAAAAGTGTTGAAGCCCTAATGAGAGATCAACTATTTGGAGGTATTAACCTTTATGCCTACTTTTTGCTGTCTTCCAGGTGTTTTCTCTTCTCTACATCTACACTTTATACTAATTTTATTATGTATCCATTAATTTTGCATTTTATAAGTTTTCTCCTCGCTTCTATGAAATTGTGCCCGATCATTTCGAGGCACAATTTTGTTGATCTACAAAATCATAATCGCTCTGTGTAGGGTACGATTTCATAAAAACCATGTTTAGGGGCAAATTGGTACCCCAAAACCCTAGATCTACATTATACATTGTATTTAGGCCATATTAGTGCATTTTGTGCCTTGTTTTATCAATTTGTTCTATTGCATTTTATTGTACATGTTTATCTTCTGAAGGTCAACTTTCAATTCTATTTTCAAAGGTTAGCTAAAAGCACCTATGAGGATTAACTTCTGCACCTCCAAGCATTGCTATACACTGGCCTAAGTAGACCCCCTAATGCTAATCACATTTTTCAAGTATTTGCCAAGTTATTTTGCAGGAACAAAAATTGTTGGATATTGCTAGATAAAAGATAAAAGCTTGGATCAATCACCGGATGAGATAAGTGCCCTAATAATTCTTTAGGTTGTTTGTTGTGTGATTTCTATTTCTATCATAAACCCTATATCTGATTTAAAAGGAATATATTTAATTAATTTCTAGGTATTTGAAAATAAACAACATATAGTGTGCACTTAGGATTTTAAAATTGTTTGTGCATTTTCTCTTGAACCCTTGCTCAAAGGATTTTATTTTGCAACCCTAGGTTAGAAATCATTCAATCAAAGAATCATTCTAGGGTTAGCTCTTGTATTCTTGCATTCTATATTTCTGCATTGTCCTTTATCTTTCATAGCTTAAATCTAGAAAGACCAAACATAGGTGATTATATTGAACCGAATACATCAAACATTCTCCCAAACCCCTTGGACTTGGAGCAAGTCCTTAAAGCCATTCCTAGTGAACCCTTATCCCTTTTTACACTGATGTGTAGAGAAAAACATACCCTCACGCTCACCTCAGCTTCCTTGTGGATCCAATCGTGAATCGTACGCGGTAGGGTAGTTTTATACCTCTATATTCTTTGGTGAACTTGACGTGAATGCCTCATTTGTATTTGAAAACTCTAAACAAGATCACTAATTCTGTTTATTTAGATTTAAAAACATTTAATAACTATCTTAAAATTTTTGCTTATTTTTATTTGTTTTTAGTCTTCTTCCTTTCCACTCTACCCTTATTTCCTTTTGCGATGGCTTCCAACCTTGGGAATGGATAAAGGCTTTTAAGGCTTAATGAGATTTTCCAAGAAAATGATTATATTGATAGAGAAAATTATAATCTAGAAGAAAATGAAGAGATTGATAATAGTATTGATCCTGTTTAGGGAACCCAATGGGAACCTTACCTTTAAATATTTTGAACATATGTGGAATTTTACAAGTATCATAAGCATACTTTGGATATGACTCTAGAAGAGGAAGCCCTACTACAGGATGATAGAACATCTCCCCAAGATATTTATAATTACTCCTTGAGTGAATATTTGGATCATGGTAATATTGTCCATCAATCAACTTATTCCACTACTATAACCACCAATGTTGGAGGGAATTCACAAGATCCTCCAACTAGTAGTGACACTCAAATTGTATTCAATTTCCTTCAGAATCCACTTATCTCAACAATTATACTTTTGTTCTATCAATTATTAATTATCAGCCTCAAAAATATTCCACATATCACAATAGTATCAACACTTCCAACTTGGGCCAAGTATCCCTTCAACAACCTCCCTTAGAGAATATGGGGATATTGCATAGAAATGATCCAAAAGTGTAGAACTTGAAAAATATGGTAAAATAGTTAGTTTCAAAAGTGGAGATGATTCAACCTTCCAATTTTACTTACAGTTATAAAGAGATGTGCAATCAACCATTGGATCCCATTGTTGCTGCTAGGCCTTATCCTAAGCACTTTTCTATGCCAATTTTACCTATATATAAGGGGATAGAAGATCCAATAGAGCACTTAAGAATATTTAGAACAACATGCCATGATCTCATATATGATGACATGTTGTTACTAAAAATATTCTCTAAAAGTCTTGGTGGTATGGCATTGGAGTGGTACTATCGGTTACCTAATTATTATTTGAGGAATTTTGAAGAAACAACAAAATTATTTGTTCAAAAGTTTGGTGCCTACATTGAAAAGTATGTGACCATGAAATATGTTTATAATTTGAAATAAGGTAAAGAAGAAAGTTTTTCAAAATTTCTATCTCATTGTAGAAGTCTAGTTGGACACTTAAGATATACTTTACCTCCTCGAGATATGCTTGAAATATTTATTGGAAATTCGTAAGAACAATTATTCTATGCACTAGAAATAACTACTATCACATCCTTTAAACATGTAGTTGAGTTAACAAAGAAAGTGGAACATGCTCTCATTAGAAGAGGACAACTCAAAGTAAAATAAGAAAAATCTACTAAGTCACATATAAGAATAAGCATGTGGTAGGTGATGGTGTAACGGATAGTAGACCTATTAATAGCATTGCTAACACTCTACAAAAGAGAATACTTCATAAACCTCCATAGAGAAATTTCATAAGACTTGGCATACCCATGGAAGTAGTTCTACAACAACTTTTGGAAGATAATATGATTGAGTTGCCTCCCATAAGGTAACCAAATACTACAACTAACTAGTATAAGACATATCAACATTGTGCATATCACAAAGTAGAAGGACATTGAATGAATTCTTGTAAGAAGTTGAAACATGTAGTTCAATATTTGATTTTATTGAGGAGTTGTCCTGATCCCCCAAAACATCATCTTCTCGGTAGGCTCCAGGAGTGGTTTCTACTCATGAGTATCCATGTGTATATTAGGGGATAAAAAAAAAAGAAAAAAAAAAGGAATATTTTTTAGCAAGGAATGTCTTTATTGAATTGGAATTATAATAGCTTAAGTCCAAAACCAAGAATTGGTTTTGTAAGCAAATAACCTTAGTAGATATGTATAAATATCATTGAGGATTATGAGCTAGCATTGTAATATTTTTAAGGATCTAACTTAAAGTGATTCCTAACTAATAACAAACTATATATTTATATTTATGATGCAACTTATGATGTTTGAGTGGGTTTTTTTAACTAAAGAAAATATTATATGGGTGTGTTGTTTAGTTTTAGATATTAGAGAAGATTTTTATTTTCAATTGCTATACCTTAATGTTATAATCATTCGAATTATGGAAGGGAAGATATTTTATTTCAAGTATTATGCTTAGATTACTTTTAACTGCAACTAAGAAAATAAGATGATTTATTTTGAATATGAAAAATATTAAAAAGAGAAGAAAAGTTCATGTTTCTATCAATGTTGGGGAGTGTTGATCTATGTTTCTTTTTGGTTTGAAGGAAGAATACTTTTGGGGGTGAACTTAGTTTTTCTTAGATAAACCTAGAAAGATGCAACCTACCTCAAGTAGATCAAAAATGAAACTCCTAAGGAACATGTGATGAATACTCTTTGATAATGGAATTTCGAGGAGATTTCAAAGATGACGAGTTTTTAAAATGAGGGTATTGAATAGTGAAACCTGAAACTTCTATCCATCCACAGAGTATGAGAATCCATTGACATAATGGATTTAGTGATGGTAACCAAGGCAGGATGGCCTATTGGTTCCATGTGAGTGTATCTACATGGTTAGAGGTCACCTTAGGTATACCATTAGGGAGATGGAATAAACTAAGCACTAGTGACTAGTAATTCATCATGGAGGTGTATTCAACTAGACATAAGAGAATATTCTAGGGGATACATCATGGAATGAATTATGATGCATCTTGGAAAGTGTACCTTTATCTCGAAGGATTGAGATAGGGTGAATCCAACGCTATGGTTGAATTGTATTGCATTCATACAGAGTGCATGAAAATGGAAAAATCATAGGAAGGCATCCTTTATGTTGTGGAGGTGTACAAGGTAAACCC
Source organism: Wollemia nobilis (assembly GCA_028583015.1). Lineage (NCBI taxonomy): Eukaryota > Viridiplantae > Streptophyta > Pinopsida > Araucariales > Araucariaceae > Wollemia > Wollemia nobilis. The sequence goes on from JAQPPZ010016895.1 coordinate 18,494,315, forward strand.
TAGGCTAATTACAGGAGCTTGGCCTCACTTGCCCTCTCGAGCAATGTTTGCAACATTGTAAGGATCAAAATGTTGTTAAGCCCTATGGAATTATAAATCCTGTTGTGGGAACACCTTAGTAACTGTGTCTTTCCTTCCTTAAGGTTTGTTTAAAAAAATGTTCTTACTTAGGATGGGTAAGTTTGGGGCTGTTACAATTTACCTTGCTTTCTTGTTATGCCTGGGTATTGCAAACTATATTTCTTGTTAGTGCCTTAGCATTGTGTGAGGTATGTTTTGGTTCTGACTAGGAGTGACATCACTTTGTGCTGCACAATTTACTTAGAATTTTTTTGAGTCATGCTTGGTTCATATTCATTTTGCATAGATGGTTTTTGAGTTATAATTGTTTGGTTGGACTTCATGATGGTTGTTTATGCTTATGTTGGATTAAACTTGAAAGCGATCAACCTAGGTATTTAAATGTGAGTAATGCTTAGCTCTATCTTTTACCAACGTTAATTAAAGAAAGAAATTATGGATTTTATAGAATATGGAATGGAATAATACAGAAGGATAATTATTTTATTAATTAATACTTTCTAAAATCTATTTCTTATAGGTTTGAGGTGTAGACCAATTGGTTCATACAAACCCCATAAGGGGGGTAGAGATCCAAGGTTCAAATATCAGGCCTCATCGGACTGAACGCTTGTCCCTTTCCTGGTGCTTTCAGTAGCATAAAATATTTAAAATGATTGTGGCATGGTGGTTATAGAGGCGGACTGCATGAAGATCTGTGTGGCGGCTTCTAGGGCGGACAACACCGAATACTATGGCGGCCATAAAAAGCTAGATAGCTTGCCTGGATTTGTGGCGGCTACCGATTCCACCATGTAAATACAAAAAAAACAACAATAAAAAAAATCTATTTCTTATGTTAAACATTATTGTGTTTTATTAAATTTATTATTGAATAACTAAAAAGAAAGACAATGATAGATTAAGGTGTAGACACCTAAAACATGTCATATTTATGAGACTACGTAAATGAAATCCTTTCAAACCACGTAATCCATATAGGGAAGCCTCAAGGCTAATACAGTGGTTCTCACCACTTCTAGACATATTTTCCCATTAAACATGTGGTCATCTCTACCTGAGATGACTGTTGGATCGGGGTCATCTCATTTTGAGACGACTACCAAAAGTAAGCTTAAAATAAAAATGCACATAAATGGTAGCTAAAATTACTAGTTAAACCCATGCATGATCCCAAGAAAAGCATTAAGCACCTTGCATGGGCCAAAATAGAAAAATGCATGCAAAGAACAATCACATGAAATTTTAGAGATAAGCATTCACTTTTCTTAATGTGAATTACCTCTTTGCTTTTTCATGTAGGGTGCTTTCACCATTTTTAGCTTCCATCTAAGAAATCTATAAATTGGCACTCACCCCTTAGTTTTAAAGGTCCTTCATATTTTGATTTTATGCAATGAAGTGTTGCAAAAATTCATATATAGAGTTCAAGCTTAAGTGAAAAAGTACCCCCCTTTAAATCCTTCAAGCCATTCCACTACTGAGACCATGCTACTGAGTACTTACCCTCCTAGCTCCATCTCCTCTGCTTGAAGAAGTCTAGGGTTGGTCCATGGTTGGATTTGGTCTACTTTTCGGTAGTGCTTCACATAAAAAAGTCACTCTCCTCCTCCATATCTCTCTCTTATCCTATCATAAATAGTGAAAATCATATTAGAAAATCCTAATTTGCTATTTATATTTTTGCAAATTCATGCATGTCTCAGACGATCATGCAGTGCAATGCGACCATATCAAGGTGAGACGACCATGACTTTTGCACAAACAAATTGCATAAAAAATCATAAAATTCACAAAAATTACAAAAAAATAAAAATGGGTAAAATAAAGCTTGTCATGGGTCCAAAATCCCTTAAACATCACCTTATCTTGGAAAAAATCAGATCAGGTTATCTTGGTCAAGCAACTCATCACTTTCATCATTTTCCATCTCCTCTATCAACTCATCACTTGAGGGTGCAGTCATATAAATTAAAAAATTCAAAATCAAATCAATAATAAAAAACTCACTGATGCAAGCTACATTTATTCAAGAATCATTACCAAAGCTGATCATACGCTCTTTTTTCTTAAGGTGAATAACAAGAAAAAATAAATTCAAACAAAACAAAATTTGGTACGCTAAGGCATGCACTTGTAGACTCACTACTTGTCACTTGAACTAGTCTACCCACGATAAAAAAATTTACCAAAATAAAGTTCTTCAACTTGTCAAAAGTAATGATTCAAAAATGCATGCTCTTTCCATGATTAGGGTATTTTACATTGATTTATTTAATGGATATCATTAACCATCAAATAAAGCATTTTTAGGTGATCTATTTTTGCTCTGCATTGTGTTGTCACACAAAGCATCCCAAAAAGGGGCATCTGTAGACACCTAAAACACGTCATATTGAGGAGACTACCTAAATGGACTCCTTTTAGACCACATAACCCACCTAGGGTAGCCTTAGGGCTAATATAGTGGTTCTCACCACTTTTGGGCACCTTTTCCCATGAAAAGTGTGGTCATATCTACCTGAGATAACCGATGGATCGAAGTCGTCTCACCCTAAGATAACTTCCAAAAGTAATCTTAAAAATAAAATTGCACATAATTGATAGCCAAAATTACCAATTAACCCTGCACATGATCTTAAGAAAAACATTAAGCACCCTACATGGGCAAAAATAGAAAAACGTATACAAAGAAAAATCACATGAAATTTTAGAGATAAACATTCACTTTTCTTAATGCAAACTGCCTCTTTGATTTTTCATGCAGGGTGCTTTCACCATTTTTAGCTTCCATCCAAGATGTATATAAATTGGTACTAACCCTTTTCAATTTTGTGCAACAAAGTGCTGCCAAAATCCATATATAGAGTTCAAGCTTAAGTGATGAAGTGCCTCCCTTTTTATCCTCCAAGCCATTCCACTACTGAGACCATGTTGTCGAACCCCTAAAATGGATTGGAAGTTGTACCCCATATTCCATGCAATTGAATATCCTTACCTCAGTGATCGATCCAATCCATCAAGTCGATCTCATAGTGTAAAAATCCATCGATAAAGTCGATCCCAAATGCCACCCTAACTTGATCATGAAGAAACACAATCTCAGGATAGTGGCCATCTCAAATTGAGATGGCTCGCAAGCAAGGCCATTTGAACCTAAGACAACCTTCGATAAAGATCTAATTTTACTATTTTTCTCTTAGCATAGTCTAGATCATCATTTTTATCATTCCTACATTTAGATAGATTTTAGATTTCACATGCTTCGATCTGGTTTATCTTATTTTATCACATTCTATTTCATTTATCATGCATATGATTTTGATTCATTTCTAGTTTCTTTGTGTGTAGATTACAGGATCAACATATGACAAATGAGAGTAAGATCAACATCCTACTAACCATGACGATCATGAAAAAACCACCCTAAGATGATTTATAACTGCAAGATCTTTAAGAGTGCACCAAGACACATTTTTTGAAGAAAGAGGAAACCAGTTTCCATCATGTTGTAATATTTGTATCAATATTTTAAATCACCCTTCAAGGGATGCTATTATTGAAGAACATAAGCTTATACTGAGAGGGGGGTGAACAGTATAAGATAAAACTTTTTACTTTTCAATCCATATGATAACATCAACAATATCAAAGTAGTAAACATTGCACACATCATCACACACATGAGAGACATGATTTAACGTGGTTCACCCAATGTGGGCTACTCCACGGAGAAAATATTCCTTATAAATTTTCTCAATGAATTCTTTTGGGAATCAATTCCCTATTACAATGTTTATGGACCTCTATCCAAAGGAGACACCAATCCCCTTGCTCTGGTTCGTGGAACTCTATCCATAGGAGAACTCTATCTCCTTTGCTCTAGTTTGTGGATCTCTATCCACAGGAGAACTCTATCTCCTCTGCTCTAGCTGATGATCTTCTAGAAGACTTCTGCCCCCACTGCTCTGGCTTGTGGATCTCTCTCCATAGAAGACCTCTATCCTCACTACCCTGGCTAATGGATCTCTATCCACTGGAGACTATTGTCCTCTTGCTCTATCACCTCCAAAGCTTGCTCTCAACTCTATCTCAAATCTGCACCAAACTCTATCTCAATCTCTTTACTCAAAATCTCTCAAAATCTATTCTCAAATCCTCACCTCTCCCCCACAACCCCAAATCTAATCATCAAAACTTCGATCTCCCTCAAGTCTTCTAAAGACTTGCTAAAACACTCAAACCAATACTCAAAAATTTCACATAATCATTCAACCAATGAAGCACAACTTGCTTACAAACCCTAACCAAATGTTTCACACTTCTTTCAACAAATAGCACAATGTAGGTCTCAAACCCTAACTCAAATAATTCATAATCTCTATCTCAAATTTTCTCAAAACATTCAACAATGAAGCACATAAAACTCACTCAAATATTTCCAACAATGCTTATCAAACAATCCTTTTCACTCCACCTTATGTTTCACAACATTCAATCCAACAAACACTTCAAACAAAAGATGATGTGCCCATACCTTTTTGCTTTGATGGAGATATGTCTTCAAAACTTGTCTCACTCACAACCAATTCCTTTTGTGCCACTTCAAGGTTAGATAACAATAGTCTATCTCAAAACCTCCACATGAATATTCCCTCAACAAGATGCTCAAAGAATTCTGAAAATAATATTCTAGAATTCTTCTTTAGTTTTCATGGACAATGCAAAAACTCTCTCAACAATTTCCCTTTTTATAAAACAAGAATTACAATCAAATAACAAGACTCTTACACCTTTTATCTCCACTCTTTCAAAATAATTTTCACTCCAATTTATTTTCAAAGAAAAAAGAATTACAATGATAAATAAACCAACTACAAACTTATCACTCCAATCTCAGCAAATAAAATAAATGACATTCAAACCTTTAAAATAATGCAAAATATTTCTCCTTATATCTCCTAAGTTTCAAACTATAGGTCAAATAAAATATCATCCACCAAATATTACCATAGCCAACCAATACAATGCATACCTTATAAACTAACCATGGTGCATACCTTTATCAACAAAAAATATTTGCTTTGTCATGGATAAGAATTGACCCTCCGACCTCAGCCCACCAAGCGCAACGCTCGACCGCTTGCGCTAGCCAAGCGGTTGAGACTAAGCTTTAGTCTCACCCACTTTATACTCATTGCCTCCAACAAATAAAAATTAAAACCTTCAACCGATGCTAGGGGGAATCGAACCCCGAACCTTCCTTCTACCAATGACTAACGTAGGACCCACCTACCACTTGGGCTACCAGCCCTTGCTGCACCAAAGTGCTCACCACCCTTATCTTATTCCTTTACCCTCGTTCGACAAATGAGAAACTTCCACGTTTCTCTTCTCCTCTTCATTCGAATTCTGTCGCATGCACATATACCTTAGTCATTCGAATTACCTTTTAATTATTTTATTTTCCTCCTTTTATATGCTCCAAGGTGATTTTATAAACGTCAATGAAAATATAGATACCTCCAATATTAAATTTAATTTTTGGTGCCTTAGCCAAATTCAAATTTAATTATTTATTAATATAATATTTAACTTTAGGTTAAATATTATATTATTTAATTTAGTATTAAATAATACTTTTGCATGGGGTTTTCATCAATTATTTTTTCCTTCTTTTTAATAAGCCCTTCTGGCTTAATTATTATAATATTTAAAATATTATAATATCTCCTTTTTTCTCTTTAAAACCATGGGGGTAATATTTTGTCTTCAACCTTTTAGCCAACCTTTTTGGCTTATAATATAAAATATTATAACCAATTATTTTACCACTTTGCTTGTACCAAAATGGACTTTGCCTTGCACCAAACACTTGACATCAATGACAACCTTATTACTCAAAATTTCCAACAATCTCCCCCTTTGTCATTGATGGCAACCCCTTTTTTTAAACAACATTCCTTTTTCTTTTTCCAATTTTGCTCCCCCTAACTGAATGCTCTCCCCCTAACTCAAATCTCTCCCCCTTTGTCATCAATGGCAAAGGGACTCCTTTGGGGCTAAATATAAGACTCTTAGCTCAGCCCCCTCCCCACCTCCTCTCCTTGAGGTGATTAATTTTGGAGTGGGAGTAGAACTACTCCCAATTTTCCTCTAAGATACTCAAAAGTCTCTTTTGGAAGTGGCTTAGTGAAGATATCTACAATCTGCTCCTTTGTAGTAACATATTCCAATCTGACTTGCTTATCTATCACCTGCTCTCTCAAAAAATGATATTTAATCGGAATGTGCTTGGTCCTGGAGTGCATCACTGGATTCTTTGAAATATTTATAGCACTTGTATTATCACATAGTATGGAGATAGGATGATCATGCTCTATCTTAAAGTCCTTTAAAGTTTACTTCATCCATAACACTTGTGTACAACATGCAACCACTACAATATACTCTACCTCTACTATGGATAAGGATACTGATGCCTATTTCTTGCTTAGCCAAGAGACTAAACAATTTCCAAGAAAGAATGCTCCTCCACTTGTGCTTTTTCTGTCATCAATACTGCCTACCCAATCTGCATCTGTATATGCTATGAGAGTGAAATTATCACTTTTGGGATACCAGAGCCCAAAATCCATAGTTCCTTTTAAATACCTGAGAATCCTCTTTACTACCATTACATGTGTTTCCTTTGGTGCTGCTTGAAATCTTGCCACTAGTCCCATTGCCTGCATTATATCTGGTCTTGTAGTTGTGACATATAGTAAGCTGCCAATCATAGATCTATATAATTTCTGATTTACCTCTAGAGATTCATCATCTTTACTCAACTTGCATCCTGTAATCATGGGGGTACTTACTGGTTTGCAATCTTCTAACTTGAATTTCTTTAGCATCTCTTTTATATACTTGGTTTGTGAGAGAAATACACCCTTCTTGGATTGTGAAATATGTAGTCCAAGAAAGAAGGACAACTCACCAAGCATTGACATTTCAAATTCATTCTGCATGCTCTTTGTAAATTTTTGACACATCTTATCATTATTACCTCCAAAAATGATATCATCCACATAAACAACCACAATTAGTAAGTCATTTCCTTCATTTTTTATGTATAAGTTACTATCCACTATTCCTTTCCTAAAACCCTATTCCTGAAGATACTTATCCAATCTTGAATACCAAGCTCTAGGAGCTTGCTTTAATCCATAAAGTGCCTTCTTTAATCTGCATACATAATCTGGCTTATCAGTTAGGCTGAATCCCTCAGGTTGCTCAATGTAAACTTCTTCTTCCAAGACACCATTGAGAAAAGCTGATTTAACATCCATTTGATATACTTTAAAGTTTTTGAAGCTTGAGAAAGCTAAAAATATCCTTATGGCCTCAAGTCATGCAATCGGAGCAAATGTCTCATCAAAATCAATCCCTTCAACCTGTGCATAACCTTTGCATACTAATCTTGCTTTATTTATGACTACCTCACCATCTTCATTTAACTTATTTTTGAAAACCCATTTAGTGCCAATTACATTCTTATATTTTGGTCATGGGACAAGTTCCCAAGTCTCACTTTTTTCTATTTGATTCAGTTCCTCATCCATTGCCTTGACCCAAAACTTATCTTCTCTTGCCTCATTGAAATCCTTGGGCTCAATTTTAGATAACAAAGAAAAATTTGCATGCTCACTTGTTCCTATTATCTTCCTCCTTGTCTGTCTCTCATATAGATTTCCAATTATTAGATCTCTTGGATGATTTTTTTGCACATACCTGGATGGAGTTTTAGGTAGTGGTCTTTGTGTTTCTTCTCCTTCTGATTCTTCACCTAACTCTTCTTGGCAACTTTCTTCTTCTTCATACACAATTTCTTGAGCTGGTTCTTTTGACCCTGTCTGCTCATCAACTATCACATTTATACTTTCTATAATTGTATGTGTCCTCTTGTTGTAGCATCTATAGGCTTTGCTCTTAGTGGAATAGCCAAGGAAAATACCTTCATCACATCTTGAGTCAAACTTACCCAAAATTTTCTCTTCTCGTCTTATGTAACATTTGCTTCCAAAAATTTTAAAATATTTTATAGTGGTTGGTCTCCCTTTCTAGAGCTCATATGGGGTTTTGTGATGATTTACTCTTACTTGAGCTCTATTGATGATATACACTATTGTATGAACTACATCTCTTCAAAAACCATCTGAAACCTTAGACTCATTTAACATAGCTCTGGCCATATTTTCAATAGTCCTATTTTTCCTTTCAACTACTCCATTTTGTTGAGGAGTTCTTGCTACTAAATATTCTCTTTTGATCCCATGTTGTTCACAAAAGTCTATGAATTCATTTGAAGTAAATTCTCCTCCTCTATCTGATCTTAAACACTTAATCCTTCTACCTGTTTCATTCTCTACTAATTCTTTAAAAACTTTGAACTTCTCAAGGGCTTCTAACTTTTCTTTTAAGAAGGCTACCCAAATCATTCTGGAATAATCATCTATAAATAATATGAAGTAACTTTCACCTAGTAGACTCTTTGTCCTTGTAGGACCACATAGGTCAGTGTGCACTAGTTTCAATGGCTCAGATGACATAAATCCTTTTGACTTGAAACTTGTTCTAGTTTGCTTCCCATGCTGACATTGTGCACAAATTGTGTTTTGTGGCATTTTTATCTTGGGTAAATCTTTGACTACCTGCTTGTTGCTTATTTTTACTATGTTTTCAAAGTTCAAATGACCCATTCTTCTATGCCACAACCAACTCTCATCTTCTTGTGATAAAAAGCACTTTTCTCCCTTAATCTCACTTAGCATGTAGAGATTGTTTGTAGTTCTATTTGCATCTGCAATGAGCTTTCCAGTTTTAGATTTTTTGATCTCACATCTATTTGGATGAAAGGTAACTATGTGTCCCTGATCACAAAGTTGGCTTACACTTAGTAAATTGTGCCTCAATCCCTTGACATACAATACATTCTCTATCTTTGTTTTTCCATTATCTAAACTTAAAGTTCCTTTCCCATAGATTTTTGTTGAACCATTGTCACCAAATTTTACTGATCCTCCATTGATTTCTTTAAGTACAAGAAATTTACTTTTATCTCTTGTCATATGACTAGAACAACCACTATCAAGGAACCATTATTTTCCTTTATCTTGTACATGAAGAGCTATTTGTACTAACATTGACTTAACTTTCTCTTGCTCTTTTATTTCTCTCCTAATTGTTGAAGTCTGTTTTAGGAAATACCGTTTTACACCATTTTGCCTTGTGCCCAAAATTATTGCATTTGTAACATATGATATTGTCATTCATAAGAGGTGCAAAGGAATTGAAATTTCTATCAACATTATCTTTCACATAACTAGTGCAATGTACAACTCTATGACCATATTTGTTACATGAAAAACAATAGCCATGGAAGAGATTTTGTAACATGTTTGAGTACTTTGAATAATATGGTCATGTGCTTCTTCTTTTGTTGTTCCTGTAATTGAATTTTGTCCATGGATCTTCTTTGCCCTCTTATTTCTTGATGCCTTTTCCTTTTAGTGCATTATCATAAGTCATGGGCTCTTCCTTGTTTGATGTCTTTGTTCCTTGGGAGCTTGACTCCTCTTTCTGTTTCCCTAACTTTATGTCTTGCTGTAATTTATCCTTAGTCTTTTCAACTTCCTTCCTGAGAGAGACAATTTTTGATTCCAATATTTCACATTCTTCCTCTCTTGCCTTTAATAGTTCTATCATATCTTGTTCAATTTTCTTTCCCTCTTCAACTTTTACCTTGAGTTCTGTGAGATTTTGTAGAAGTTCCATCCTTGCTTCCTCATCCTCTTGAATTTGATCCTTCAAACTTGAGTTCTTCTTTCTAACCTTTTCCAAGTTTCTAAGAGCAGCAAAGAATTCCTCTTTTATGTCAATCATGGCCTCTTCTCCATATTTTGAGGTCATACATGTTCTTGTGGGATCTTCCTTCAAGTTGTTAGGCTTTTCATGAAGGAACCCGCTCTGATACCAATTGAAGAACATAAGCTTATACTGAGAGGGGGGTGAACAGTATAAGATAAAACTTTTTACTTTTCAATCCATATGATAACATCAACAATATCAAAGTAGTAAACATTGCACACATCATCACACACATGAGAGACATGATTTAACGTGGTTCACCCAATGTGGGCTACTCCACGGAGAAAATATTCCTTATAAATTTTCTCAATAAATTATTTTGGGAATCAATTCCCTATTACAATGTTTATGGACCTCTATCCAAAGGAGACACCAATCCCCTTACTCTGGTTCATGGAACTCTTACCACAAAAACTATCTCCCTACTCTAGTTCGTGGATCTCTATCCATAGGAGAACTCTATCCCCTCTACTCGGCTGATGATCTTCTAGAAGACTTATACCCCCACTACTCTAGCTTGTGGATCTCTCTCCACATAAGACCTCTATCCTAACTACCCTAGCTAATGGATCTCTATCCACTAGAGACTATTATCCTCTACTCTATCACCTCCAAATCCTATTCTCAACTCTATCTCAAATCTACACCAAACTATCCCATCTACAAATATGCTCAAACTCTCTCACAAATCTCCAAATCTCAAACCCTAACCAAAACTTCAAAAACTTCTCAAAACCTATCCTCAAGTCTTCTCAATACTTGCTAACACACTCAAACCAATACTCAAAAGTTTCACACAATCATTCAACCAATGAAGCACAACTTGCTTACAAACCCTAACCAAATGTTTCACACTTCTTTCAACAAATAGCACAATGTAGGTCTCAAACCCTAACTCAAATAATTCATAATATCTATCTCAAATGTTCTCAAAACATTCAACAATGAAGCACATAAAACTCACTCAAATATTTCCAACAATGCTTATCAAACAATCCTTTTCACTCCACCTTATGTTTCACAACATTCAATCCAACAAACACTTCAAACAAAAGATGATGTGCCCATACCTTTTTGCTTTGATGGAGATATATCTTCAAAACCTGTCTCACTCACAACCAATTCCTTTTGTGCCACTTAAAGGTTAGATAACAATAGTCTATCTCAAAACCTCCACATGAATATTCCCTCAACAAGATGCTCAAAGAATTCTAAAAATAATATTCTAGAATTCTTCTTTAGTTTTCATGGACAATGCAAAAACTCTCTCAACAATTTCTCCTTTTTATAAAACAAGAATTACAATCAAATAACAAGACTCTTACACCTTTTATCTCCACTCTTTCAAAATAATTTTCACTCCAATTTATTTTCAAATATAAAAGAATTACAATGATACATAAACCAACTACACACTTATCACTCCAATCTCATAAAATAAATGCCATTCAAACCTTTAAAATAATGCAAAAATATTTCTCCTTATATCTCCTAAGTTTCAACTATAGGTCAAAATATCATCCACCAAATATTACCATAACCAACAATATAGCGCATACCTTATAAACTAACCATGGTGCATACCTTTATCAAAAAATTTAACTTGCTTTGTCACAGATGGGAATCGACCCTTCGACCTCAGCCCACCAAGCGTAGTGCTCGACCGCTTGCGCTAGCCAAGTGGTTGAGACTAAGCTTTAGTCTCACCACTTTATACTCGTTGCCTCCGACCTAAACAAAAATTAAAACCTTCAACCGATGCTAGGGGGAATCGAACCCCGAACCTTCCTTCTGCCAATGACCAACGCAGGACCCGCTTGCCACTCGGGCTACCAACCCTTGCTGCACCAAAAGTGCTCACCGCCCTTATCTTGTTCCTTTGCCCTCATTCGACAAATGAGAAACCTCCATGTTTCTCCTCTCTCCTCTTCGTTCGATTTCTTTCGCATGCACATATACCTTAGTCATTCGAATTGCATTTTAATTAATTTTTTTTCCTCCTTTTATATGCTCCAAGGTGATTTTATAAACGTCGATGGAAATATAGATGCCTCCAATATTTTAAATTTGATTTTTGGTGCCTTAGCCAAATTCAAATTTAATTATTTATTAATATAATATTTAACTTTATGTTAAATATTATATTATTTAATTTAGTATTAAATAATACTTTTGCATGGGGTTTTCATCAATTATTTTTCCCTTCTTTTTAATAAGCCCTTCTAGCTTAATTATTATAATATTTAAAATATTATAATATCTCCTTTTCTCTTTAAAACCATGGGGGTAATATTTTATCTTCAACCTTTTAGCCAACCTTTTTGGCTTATAATATAAAATATTATAACCAATTCTTTTACCACTTTGCTTGTACCAAAATGGACTTTGCCTTGCACCAAACACTTGACATCAATGACAACCTTATTACTCAAAATTTCCAATAATTGTAACCCTCTTTGAAGGATAAAAATAATGTAATATAAAGATCTTGTTTATTTTGCTTTAATTCATATGTATTAATTGCTTTTCATCATTATTATATCGGTGCACCATTTTCCTGCTTTCATAAGGTTGGATGTGGAATCTAACCCTAGGATAGAGAAAGTATGGGTTTTATTTATATTTGATTTTTCTTTTCATCTATCTATCTATCTCTTTCTCTCTCTCTCTCTCTCTATATATATATATATATATATATATATATATATACGAAAAAATCTAAAATACTTGGGTGTGGAACCCTTGTGTGAAAAGAAATTATGGGATTTTTGTTTGAGGTGATAATTTGATATTATGTTGAAAAGAATCCGTTACTTATGCATATTGAAGAAAGGCAAATGTAAAGTAGGGAATGGTTGAACTCTTTGCATTTGCTGTGATGCATTGAAATAAAATAACATACATGTAGGGTATGCACTATCATATTAGAAAGCTATTATGACCCCTTATAAAATATCAAACCTCGGTGTAAGCTTGTGAAGATTAGCAAGTATGGTTTAATTCAAGGAATGATCATGTGTGGTTAAGATGATGTAATTATTTAATTTAATATTCAAATAATATTGTAATGGCAAAGGTCAAAAATATGGCCTATGATTTGTAATGTTTTTATATGATTTAATTACATCTAAAAGTTCCATCTATGTAGTTCTAAATGAAATGAATTCTTGGTTATAGTTAATGAATGATAGTAGATGATGGTTTACAAAGAATTAGAGTTGTTCTAGAAAGTAAATATAATCGCGATATATTACTTTAAAGACATTATGAATGAATATTATATTAGATGACGTATGATTTACAATGGAGCAAAATAAAATATTATTTGGTTTTTATCTTGCTTTGTGCAATTAGGAAGTAAAGAACTTTTATTTCAAGTAGTATGCTTGACTACATTTAATACATATAAAGGAATAACATGGTTTATATTGGATATAAGCAATAATGACTATGAAGAAAAGCTTGGTTTGTTATGAAAAAAGTATGAGTTGATTTATGTTATATTCTGGTTATAGGTTTAAGTTTGGGAGGGTGAACCTAGCTTTTCCTTATAGATAAACCTAAAAAGACATAAATTACCTAAAGAAGTTACAGTAGTATAACTCTTAGGGAGCATGCAATGAGTACTACTCAATAAAGGAATATTTAGAAGTTTTCATAAGACGACGAGTCTTTGAAATGGGGGTCTAGGTGGTTTAACCTGAATATCCTACTCATTCTTTGAGGATTGAAACTAATTGACATGATGGATTTAGTGATGGTAACCAAGGTAGAATGGCCTATAGGTTCCATGTGAGTCTATCTATGCAAAGTAGAAATCACCTTAGATATTTTATCGGGGAGATATAAATACTAAGTACTAGAATTCTAGTGTTTCACCACAAAGGTGTAAATAACTAGGTATAATGGCATTATGCTAGATGAGTTATCATAGAAGGACTTATGATGACTCTTAGAATAAAGTATCCCTTGGTATCAAAGTATTGAGATAGGTTTAATCCAACGCTATTGTTAAGTTGACCTGCATTCAAAGTATATGGGAATGGAGAAATTATATGAAGGTATCCTTCATACTATAGAGGTATACAAGATAAACCCTAAATTATTTACAAGAGCTTGGCCTCTCTTGTCAATTCGAGCTTTGCAACGTTGTAAGGCTCAAAATGTGGTTAAGCCCTCTGGAATTATAAATCTTGTTGTGGAAACATCTTAGTGAACCGTGTCTTTTCTTCTTTTAAAAAAAAAAGTTCTTACTTAGGATGGGTAAGTTTTAGGGTTGTTACATTCTAGTTCAATAAATGTGAAGATTATTTGATCTAAAACCCCTTACATATAACCAATTAAAAAGTAGGTTGTTCCTTACATTTTCTAATTCATTAAAGATGAAGATTATTTTCTTTCAAAAACCTTACTTATGTTTGCTTCCCACCATTTTCCAATTCAATAAAGGTGAAAATTATTTGCTTTGAAAACCCTTTTTTATGTTTGCTTTCCACTATTGTTATTTTATATGTTCTTGTTTTGTGTCTTTATAATCTTACATATATTTCTAGTAAGGTCTTATGTGTAGTATTTTTCAGTTTTAAAAATTGATATTATATCACTTGCTCAAGAGCTTATGTTGAAGATGTTCTTCATTCAGTTATATGGGATTGAAACATTCCCCACTCATATTACATCATAATCACATAGTGATATTACAAAAATTTAATAATTATGCATGTATCATTTGGAAATATTCAAACTTTGGTCTTATCCTTGATAATCAAGGAGTCCAACTAGTTGAGGTAATGTCAATTGATAGCTTAGGTTAAAGAGTTATTGCAAGTTTAATAATATTTAATATTTTTAGCATTACATAATAAATGAATTGTAGGATAGAGACTAATGAGTTCATAAGAAAAAATTTAATCTAAGAAATATAATTATGAAGTTGGTGAGGAGCCAGATATTGTAACTATGGTTTTTGATAAAAATCCACAAAAATATGTCTCAAGAGGATTAGGAGAATATACACAAAGATGACTATATGGTTTTTCTTCTCTAATGAATGTGCAAGATGTAATATTAGCAAAGATATTGTCATATAAACTATAATTTATTTATGAGACAAAGTCAATAGTTAATAAAATCATTTTGAGAGATGTTTTATAATCTAAATATGAAGGAAATCAATAAGTTTAAATATCATTGTAATTACTTCAATATTATTGTGAATAATCTTAAATATATTTAAATTAAGATAGATAATGAGAATCTTATGGTCTTGCTGAGTAGTGTCTTCCAATACCTTGAGATAATTTCATAGTGGTTATAGGTGGATTTACTATTACAAATTAAATTGAACTTCAATAGAAGAAAAATAGAAAAAATTCAAAATCCTTTTAGGAAGATCATATAATTGTTCCAAGAGGTCATTCTAAGGAGATGCAAATAGTATATCAACTAGGAGAAACAAATGTAATTCAAAAGGAATATCTATTAGTACAAGAAGGCAAAAGAAAGATACTATTTATTGAAAGTTCCATGAAAAGAGATATACCAAGGATTGTAAGCTCTCAAGGCTTCTAAATAAGTGAAAGAGTCTATTACCATGTCATAATTAACCAAAGGTGATAAAGGAGGAAATATCTATGTGTCATCATCATGTCTAGTTATAAATGAAAAATGAAATATGTGGATTAATTGATTTCAATGCTTCATCCCATGAAACCCATAACCTAGAATTATTTAAAGATAAAATGGAAGATATTTTTGGCAAAGTGTTTTTGAGAGATGACTATGGTTATGATAGTTAAAATTAGATCTATAAAGGTTAAGACACGAATCTTGATTTCAAAGGAGAGACATGTTCTAGGTCTCAAAATGAATCTTGTATAAGTTAGTTAAATATATTTTTGATAAGGTAGAAGAAGAAATTTTAGAAGGGTTCCCAAACCTTATATAAAAAAGTTCCAACCAATAAAGAGGTAAATGGGCACACATGCCACCATGAGAAACCGTGATCCTGAGAAGAGCACACTCTTGTAGGAGCTATATGAGCCAAGGAAATAAAAAATATCAACCACAAATGAAACTAAACACACCACAATACCTCACAAGGAATTTCAAAATAGAACATGCACAAGCTACCTATGCAGAGGAGAACATAGACTACAAGAAAAAAACAATTTTTTTTAAATTGGGCTTGGGCCTTCCTATCCATGCGTATTCCAACGTATCTCTGAATCAGGCCCACTTAGAAAATCCATCTGTACCAGCTACTTAATGTTGTTGTGCAACTCAACTTTCTATTGAAATTCAAAATATTTGAATAAAGGTGTCTCTTAAAAAATAAAAATGTACCATTTCACTCAGCCTTTCCCTCCTTTTGGTCTTTAGCAGAGCACTTAACTATTTATCTATTCCTACCTTCATTATCTAGATGATTTAAACCTTTCAGGAACTCATTGCACCAGATTGACACACCATTTTGAGAGAGTCCCAAGTTAGCTAGGAAGTCAGCAAATTTATTTTCTTCCCTAAAAATATGATTAAATTGGATCGCTTCCAAAGTTTGAGTTATTCTAAGAACTTCATCTATCATATTTACTATAGTCCAAGTGGGAGTATAGTTCCCATTGACCATCTTGGTAATGTTTAAGGAATCTCCCTCAAAAATAACCTTTTGTACAGTTCATAGAGCTCACTTGTAGAGCATCTTGGTAGAGTGCTTTAGCTTCTGCCATGTGACTAGATTGGATTTATAGATTCTCAACAAATGCCAATAGAATTTTCCCATTTAAGTCCCTAAGAACTCCCCCAATTTTGACCATGCTAGGATTTCCTTTAGAAGCTACATCAAAATTCAACTTCACCCAACCAGGAGGGGGGGTTCCCAAACAATGTCCATCCTGGAAGGGTGATTGAGACTTCAAAACCAATGCCTTCTCAATCTCTACTTCCTTACCTATAGAGCCCTTATCTAAGGAAAACATACCAAAATTCTTAACTGTTGCTACCATTGACTTCACAAATACTAAATCAGACTTACGGGATATGTTATTGAATGCCCTCAAGTTTATTTCTTTCCAAAGGTACCACCAAGCATGAGGTAAGATAAATGAACAAAAGGATTGAAGGTGAGGGGAGAGGGACGAGAATTTCCATTGCTCAATAAAATAAAACAAATCCTTAGGGAGGATCCAATCCAAACCCAATAATCTCAGCAACAAGTCAAAAACCTCTTAGGTGAATGGACATTCTAAAAAAAGGTGCTCAGGTTTTTCTTTCGCTAATCCACACAAGATACATTTATTACGAATCACAAAAACTCTTTTTTGAAGATTATCCAAAGTCAAACACTTACCTTGTACCGCAAACCATAAGAAGATGTTTACTTTTGGCATGAGATAATTCCTCCACACCTCTCGAGCTAGAAACCAAGGGTTAATATGACCATATAACAAAGCATAATCTAATTTAACAAAGAAATAACCATCATTTTTAGCTTCCCAAAATAACATGTCCTGCTTATCCCCATTGATTAAAATAATCCCTTTCAAGATATCACATAAGGATTTACAAGCAATCTCTTTCTTTGGCATTAGTCCAAGAAAGTCTATAGGTTTCCAATGCTTTATCGCATACAACACTTCGAAGAAGTTACATACTTTCAAACCAAATATTTGACTCGTAATGGGTTCCGCTTGCTTGAGATTGGGGTACGAAATTAAAGGTCGATCAACCACCCACTTATCCCCCCAAAAGTTTGTCTTGCCCATTTCCTAAAAGCCACCTTCCTCCCAACTGGATGTCAAAATGACTTTTAACTATGCTTCTCCAGAAAGCAGAGCCTTGATTAGGATTTGGATCACTTTGGAAGAAGTCTTCATTTCTTAAATATTTGGCTCTTAGGATTTGGACCCATTTTACATTTTAGTTAAATAATTAATACAAGGGTGAGAGAGATATTTGAAGAGAAACTAGGGTTAGAGGATACTTAGCTTTAGCAAAAGAAACTAGGGTTTGATCCATTTATAAGATTGAGATAATCAATATTTGCAATGGCAAAGCAAACATGGCTTCAAATGAGGAGAGAAGCAAAAACTCCATAAAAGCGTCTTCAAAGTCATTAATTCTTATGTAGTGGTATCATTGGTTTGGGTATATTGGTGGGAAAGGTTTGCAAGCATTATGTAACAAATACATATTCAAAGGATTTAAATAGGTAAGAATGAATCTTTACAATTTTATGAGAGTTGTGCTAAAGGAAAACATTAGATATTGACCTTCTGTTCAAGTAGATATTCACGAAAATAAAATTATTGATTTAATACACTTTGTTATTAATGACCCATCATACATTGCACCCTTAAGAGGATAAAATATTTTTTTCACTTTCTTAGAATGAAATTGTGTGTTTATTGCATGCAAAAACAATATTTGCTAGAATAATTCAAGAAGTTTATAACTCAAATAAAAATATAAACATGTAAAATATAAAACCTCTAAAAAGTGACAATGTTGGAAAATGTTTCTTAAATCTATTTGATAAATTTTGTGTGAGTAGTATTATGAGGAAAATAAATACTCCATATAATCCTCAATAAAATGGTACTTTTGAGAGTTTAAATAAAACTCTTATTAAAAAGTGAGTATAATAGCCATTGCAAAGATTGATATATAGATTTTGAGTAGAGGTATTTCAAAAACTAATTACCTATTGAGCATGTCTTTCTCTCTTATTTTAGTATATAAAACTTCTAACAATGAATAAACTAAGAATAAACCATTTTTTAGCCACTGAAGAGTATATAATTGTGAAGCACTCATGCACATTTAAAAAAAAAAAAAAATCTAGATCCCAAGTCTATGAAATACATATTTTTAGGTTACATGGAAGGAGACAAAGACTATAGGTTGTTCATCCCATTAGAAGATAAAAACATGTGTAGTTGTGATGTGATATTTAAAGAAGACATCTTAAAATTTTATAGATATACAGTGTAAAGAGAGTCCAACTCAAAAGGTACTTTTTATTGTAAGAGGTAAGTTAAAGAGATAAAAAACATGATGGAAATGTCACACTATGATACATAATAATTCCCAAACATAATGGTACATTGATTAATCATCTAAAGGAAATAGTAGTAGGAAATCAACCTAATGTAGCTAGCCTTGATTAATCTAAACTAGAACTTAAGATTATTTATTCCAATACCTAACATGTATGGATAGAGGAAATTGACTTTGTCTAAGCATTGTTTGATAAAATCCTAAGATTATTTAGTCCTTAGTGATAATGAAATTCATCATTAAATAAGGGACTTGAAAGAGAAAATGAAGACTCTAGAGAAGAACAATACCTCTAGAATTTACAAAAATTATCTATATAAAGGAAATGGATAAGCTAGAAATGAACATTTAACAAGTTTAAGGCTAATGGGAGTATTGATAGGTATGAAGCTTGATTTATGAATAAAGGGTAAAAACTTCCAAATTGGAGGAGTTGTTTAGTAAGAAATTTCTCTCCAACTATTATGCTGGTCTCCATTAGAATCCTACTAACATTAGCAGTAGTTGAGATTTGAAAATAGAGCAAATATATATATGAAAATTACATTTTTAGATGGAGATATCAAGGAGGATATTTACTTGTATGAGCCAATGATATTTGTCATAGAGAAAAAGGAGAACATAGATTATAAATTGAAAAGTTATTATTTGGTCTTGAGTAATCTCTAAGGAAATGGATAAGTATTTGATTGACCAAAGGTTTAATTAGAAGAAGTGATGTTGACCATTATATATATATTAAATATGACCTAATATTTTTATATTTTATATGCTTCTATGTAAATGATATTCTTTTTAGAAATAACAAACTTTTTGTTAAGTCTACTAATAGGTAATTGAATACAGAATTTGATATGAGATACATAGAAAATGTATATTGCATTACTGAAATGAAAATTTAAAAGAAACCACATAAATTAAAAATAAATAAATCAATAAGAAAATTTGTGTTGAAGATATATCTCAAGAATATCATTTTCCTTTAGCGTAAATTAAATTCTATATTTAAAGAAAAATGATAAAAATGTATATATTAAGAGAAAAAAATAAGGCAATGAAACATTGGTTCAATGATTGGACATATGAATAATATAGCCTACACTAAAGTCCAAATCTTGATCAACATAACACTTTATACAAGGAACAAGACACTTTTTTGAACCAGTATGTATACAATTGTTTGTTTTGAAATTTTACCAAATATTTATAAAATATAAAATAATATATTTATAACTTTAGGGAGAGATAACTTCTTTTCCTCCCTAGGGAAAAAATCTATATTTATATAAATATATTTTTAAAATATTTTAATTTTTATAAATATATAAAATAAAAATATTTTAACTTAATAATTCATTTATATTTTATAAAATACAATCTAATTTTTATAACCTAACACAACAATGTATAATTGTACGTAAGTGTTAAACTACCAAACTCTCCGATTGATGTCTGTACCAACGTCTTTGTAAGGCATCCACTTCCATTAATTTGTAATCTTATCACCTAATATTAAATTTAAATATTAAAAAATATATTTCTAAATGATAATAAAAAACTGAAAACATGCTATGAATAACTTCTTTCTTTAGCCTCCAGTTCCATCTTAGGCATCGTCAGACCTTTGCAGATTCACGTTAGCATAGCAGTTGCATTGATCAAATGGAAATTTGTTGCCATTCACATTCATTAATATTTTGCTCATATTTAGATAATCTTATTAATTATGTCAGCTTATACTTGCTTTACAAGCATAGCATTTAATTGCAGCAATAACAACAGAAACCATATCTTAAAGAGCCTATTATACATCACAAGGCAATCAATCTCCTCTTTTATAAATAGGGGCATATATTACTCATATCTAAGACCCTGAACACAGAAGAACTGTACAACAAAAATTAGTCAGAGCTAGAAACAGAAAAACTTTTATGGATAAATTTACATAAACAGAACAAGCAAGCAATTTATTCTTGATTCTGCAAGATATCGAATTTGGTTTATAGCAAGATCGATCTTGGTTGTCTTTTTTGTGTCTTAATTCGTAACTACAATTAATTTTGTAGGTCAAACCCAACACCCATAGTTTGGAATAGGCGACATGGAGGCCTGATTCTAAGGGGAACCAGACCCGTCCTCTCCTCCACCTTCGCCTCCACCGCCACCTTCTCCTCCACCGCCACTTTCTCCTCCACCTTCGCCTCCACCGCCACCTTCGCCTTCGTTGCCACCGCCGCCTTTGCCACCTTTACCGCTTCGACCAATGCAGAAACCGCGAAGGCGGTCGCCAAAAGAGGGATCAAACCCAAAACTTGTAAGAATAACAGGCCAACATCTATAATTAACTCTCCTGATAACCCTACAACACCATGGGCTTGGTCCAGTGGCAACTAGGATAAACTGTCCTAATTCCCTGGTGCAAGGCCTCAGCTGATTCAGGGCTACCAAACACCCCAACTGCCCTTCAACAACATTTTTGCCCATAATCATGACCACCACAAACACCAAATTGCAGGCCATCATCATTTTTCTTTGGTTAACTCCTCCCATTTTTGGTTGAGCTGATGATGCAATCACTGGAGCTCTAGATTTATAGGGAAATTGTGGGGAGGGCTTATTATGGAGGATCTTAGCATGGATGCCATCTCTCGTCGGTTTATAGGTAGATTCTCTGTTACATCATTAACTTCCCAGCAGTTCATGTATGCATACGTATGATAATAATCTGGTGTTTCTATGTCTCGTCAGCATATGAATAAGTATTGCCACTGGAAGGATCTGTTGTTTAATGGGCTTGCAACAACTATGTCCTGACATATTTAAAACATAGTAACGTTGGCTCACGTAATAAATCTGTTCATGGATTCCTGTAACGAATAGGGGGAGAATGGCACTGCAAGAGAATTAATGAAGTATGAGGTTTATACGGGTATTGAACATAACATATGCAATACCTTCCACATTTTTGGTGTATACAGCACAATAAGCCATGTTCGGTGTGAAGACCGATTAAGAAAAAAGCACAGTACAGACATTAGGTGACAATAAGATCTCAATTAAGTAGTGTGCATAAATATGAAAACTATGCACATGAATGAAATGGATCTGTAAGAAGATGTCTAAAAATGGCTTAAATCTTATTTTCAATGTATATGCGTACAAACAATGCAAAAGATGCCTTATGGAGATTAATGAGCTACCATGAAATTTGGACTTTGTTAGGAAGTTGGCACTGCACGTATCATGGCATAGAATCTTAGATTCACAAATTGAGTTGCCATTTTTAACTTGAAATACATGAGTATTATGAGTATGTTAGAATAGAATAACAAGAATCTTAGATTCAGAAATTGGGTTGGCATTCATCTAGAATAGAATAACACACAAAGGTTTTTGGGTTGGCATTTTTATAGAATAACACACAAAGGTTTTTGGGTTGGCATTTTTATAGAATAACAAGAATCTTAGATTCACAAATTGGGTTAGCATTTTTTTAGCTTTAAATACATGAGCCTTATGAGCACCTAGAATAGAATAACACACAAAGGTTTTTGTCTTGGTATTTATTTTAATTTTACATACATGAGTAATATGAGTATATTAGAATAGAATGAGAGAGGATTTTAGATTGTTTTTAACTTTTGAAGGTTAGATAATTGAGAGGATCATTAATGATAACTAATTTTTTAAAAGAATAAATTTATATGAAAAATCAAAATTGAATTATTATTTTTTGTGAAGAGGTTTTTTTAATTAATTTATTAATTTTGCTAATAAATTGATTTAATTTTTTAATTTTATTTTTTAAATAATGTAGAAATATATTTTATTGTTGTTTTTAGTTTTTAATTAATTTTATGGAATTGAAATGGCCCCACCTATATTACATCATCACAACAGAGTGGTATTATAACAAAGAGCTTGAATATTATTAATGTATTGCTTGGATATTGATTTCCCTAATACTACTTGATTTTCCAATGAGTTTACACATGGTTTTTATGAGGTGTTGGATCCCTGAATGACGTTTGAACATTGGACCTCTCAAAGAGAGGCCAAAGCTCTTACCATTGCAGTAAGCTTCTCTTAATTCATTGTTAATTATTAACATAACTATCCCAATTATTATTATAATTTTGATATTTTAAGATAAAGTTTCTATGTTCTCACTTATCCCTTAAGTGCAATAGTTGCATATATTTTTTTTTGAAAAAAAGCTAGATTATATTATATCATTAACCGGAACATTACAATATTTTGGTGTTAGTATTGTCCACCAACTAAAAAACAAAATGAGGTGGATCAGGAGTAAAGCATCCATAACTGAATATACATAAGAATAGAAGCTAATATCAACAAAAAGCCTATAGCTATATCTTGTTGCAATACACCATATATCAACATTCATCTGTGGGAGAGTCTGTTATATGAAAAAATTCTAGGCATGTCTTCCGTGCTATCTTCTGCAGTCTTCAGAGAAGAAAAAGAAGTAATCAAACCCTGAACCTGCTTATCATTGTTAATTGTCTTCTTCTTAGCTTCCTGTTGGACTTTCTGAAGATCTTGAATCATATGAGAAAGTTGATGAAGTCTGTCAATAACATCTCGAGGCGTGTTGGAAGGTCCATAGACTTGGGAATGAATGTGTCCCACATGTAGCAAAAGATCAAAGGTCAAGTCTGCCAAAACTATATCCCATGGAGGAGCAGATCCAATAAACACCTTTTTGCATCTGTACTTCCAAATGTGCTTGAGAAGGATGAGTCTACAAACATCCCAAAGTTTGGGGCATTGATCCAGCTGAGAAAAACCAAGCAGAGAAAGCTTCCAAGATCTAGCAAAAGAGGGAAAAAGAAAAGAGTAGAAGATATCCCAAAACTGTTTAGCCATGCCACAAAACCAAAACAAGTGAATAAGAGTTTCTAAAGCATTACAAAAATTGCATTGAGGGGGAATGTGTAAAATCACAGCCAAAATTTCAGTTGTTGGCAATTTTTGATGCAAAATACGCCAACCAAGAAGTTGAGTTTTTGATTCAACAAGAGCTTTCCAAATTTGAGTAGCAAGAAACTGCCATTGGGCATTGGTAAAATTTACTTGCCACTTGACATTGAGCTTAGAGTCTAAAGAAGGTGGACACAAAAGATTTTTGTATAACCAACTAGAAGTAATGGAAGAGATTCTATGACCATTAAGCCATCTCCAGTCATTCCAAATATTATGGGCAGTTGTTCCCAACTTCATAAGGACCTCACAAGGGATGGAAGCCACAATTAAACCATAAGACTCTTTGAACCTAGAGGGAAGGGAGCAATTATTGTAGATCTGGTTCCAGGTAAGAATTGAGCAGCTACCCGGATCCCAGATATCTCTAATTCTATTAATTCCTTTCTTCAAAAAAACTAGCCCATGAATAGCATTGCATAAAGCTAAAGGTTTATCATTATGGAGTATAAGTTTATTCCACCAAATATTGTTAAGACCGATGCTCAGACCATGTCTCAAGGAGTTAGACTTCCAAGCCAATAAATGAGAAACTGATTGCCAAGCTTTCCAATTTTGGGTAACTGGAATAGAACCTTTAACTGTAAAATAAGGTGCATTAAGGACCTTATCCTCCCAAGGGGTTTCTTTCCATTTACCTTTGTGAGTAGCTAGAGAGATTTTGTACCGAAATAGGTGTTTCCAATTTTCATCACCAATAATGGCTCTAGCAACCCATTTTGCAGCCAAAATTTTGCTCTGGGTAAGAGGATCAATGATGCCTAGACCTCCTAAAGCCTTAGGTTGAGTACAAAGTTTCCAAGAGATGGGTGTCATACCAACCTCTCCATCCCATTTAGTCCATAAAAATTTACGAATGGCCTGAGTTAATTTATTATAGGCTACCTTGGGGGCCATCCAACAAGAGGAGTAATAAACATGAGAGGCTGCCATTATTTTATTCGCAACTTGAATTCTTCCTGCTAAGGAAAGAAACCGAGTTGGCCAAGCATTAAATTTTTTTTGAAGTCTTTCCATAACCCAGTTCCACATATCCTTAGGAGAGATATTAATCCCAAAAGGAATTCCCAAATAACGCACAATCATACCATGAGGGATGATCTTCCACTCAATTAAGGAGTTGCATCCACGAGGAGAGGAAGAGGTATAGAAGACTTCAGTTTTAGAATCGTTAATACGAGAACCAGAGACATCACAAAATAGTTGAACAATCTCTTTAGCCGTTTCCACCTCTTGTTGGGTATTTTGAAGAAAAAGAAGGGAATCATCAACAAAATGAGAGTTAAGAGCATGCTTATCCCCAGGAAGCTTAATACCCCGAAGGAGGCCATCAGAATGAGCCTTATGAAGAAGATAACCAAGAGCATCGACAACCAAAACATACAAAAAAGGAGCAAGGGGGCAACCTTGTCTGATAGACCGTTGAAGAGGGAAGGAGGGGGAAAGAGCTCCATTAACCTGAACACAAGCTGAAGCATCACCAAAGAGCATACCAATTTGATTACAGAATTTTGGACCAAAACCAAGCCAAGAAAGCATACTCAGAATAAAATCCCATCTGATTCTATCATAAGCTTTGTCAAAATCTAACTTAACCAAGAGGGCATCTTGATTAGAATCGATAGCCCATTGTGAAGTTTCCCAAGCCATCATAAGATTATCTAAAATATAACGACCTTTAAGAAAAGCAGATTGTTCAGGGTGAACAATCGCTTGAGCAACAATTTTGATTTTTAAAGCTATAGCTTTAGCTATGATCTTGTAAGAAACATTGAGGAGGGTAATAGGTCTCCAATTGGAGATTTGGTTACGAGTCGTACCTTTAGGAATAAGCTTGATAAGCCCTGCATTGATATAAGCTCCAAGGGAACTATTATGAAGAGCTTCCAGGTAAACGTGATGAAGATCAGAGGAAAGAATATGCCAATTTTTTTATAAAACTCCACTGGAAGACCATCCAAGCCAGGAGCTTTGTCATTCTTCATAGAAAAAAGAGCAGTTTGCAGATCATTCATAGAAAGAGGATATTCAAGTTGATCTCGAATAATGGGATCAACTAAGGTGGGAATATGTTCTTGCACGTATTCCATTAAGATACATTGGATTTCATCCCTTGGCTCCGCTGTAAAAAGTTGAGAGAAATGAGCTACAAAATGATTCATGATCTCTTTAGAGTCGAAAATAAAATGACCTGAAGGGTCCTCCAACTCAGTGATCCTTTCCGAAATATTCTTATGTCTGAGGTAGTTAAAAAAAAATTAGTTCCCTTGTCTCCCTGGGAGATCCAATTGAGGCGAGATCTAACATGTGCCCCTCTAGCATGGTAAGACTCATAAAATCTAGCCTGATTTTCAACATTAGCTAGATCGCATTGAATAACAATGTTAGTAGGGTCTTTCATAAGCATGGAGCGAAGATGAGAGATCTCCTTATGAAGGTGACTCTCTTGAATCTTCTTCCTCCTGGAAACAGAGCGCCCATACCATCTAAGGGATGAAACCATATTGGAAATCATTGTTTCAAACCATTTGATCCAGCCAGTATTACTAGTTGGTCTAGGAAATCTATTCCAGACATGCTCTACAAGGCGACAACAAGCAGGATTGTCAAGGTGGGACACATTTAATTTGAAAGGAAGCGGCATGGAATTAAGAGAGATTGAGGAAGTTTGGATAGAAGACAAGATATGAAGGTGATTAGACAAAGTAGTGTGAGACATGATGTGAACTTGCTCATGGATAGAGAATTTATCCAGGAAATAATTACTGAAATAAAATTTGTCCAGACGAACAAGCTTCCTAGCAGAACCTTGATGATAGTTGGACCACGTAAACCAATTATCTCTATGAGAGGAAGCTTTACCAAAGAGAGGGTCATGCACACCTAAATGATTACGACAAAACAACCAACTACCAAATTCAGCATTAGAAAGGGGTCTACTACCAGTCCAAATTTTATCACTAGGATTCTCAATCATATTAAAGTCACCTCCAAGGATCCATTCTGTAGGAGGGAGAGAAACAACTAACCATTCCCAAAGGGTTATATGACTAGGAGGGTCATTAGGGGCATAGATAGAACAAAATCCAATAACCTGAGAGTTAAGAGCCAATCTAACCCATACACAACGATGAGCAGGGTCTTC
Organism: Wollemia nobilis; assembly: GCA_028583015.1. NCBI lineage: Eukaryota > Viridiplantae > Streptophyta > Pinopsida > Araucariales > Araucariaceae > Wollemia > Wollemia nobilis. The sequence continues at coordinate 18,521,511 of JAQPPZ010016895.1, forward strand.
ACCATGGTCTAGAATATCATAACAAAGAGACTTGGCTATGGAAAGGGCAACACCTCCTTTACCATTAACATGAGAAGTAGTAAAGTCAGATGCATACCCACCACCAATGATATCCATACAATGGATGAGAGTGTGACCAGTGACTTGTAATTCTTGAAAGAAAAGAATAGAAATATGATTTTCAACAACAAATTTTCAAACTTGAAACTTACGGTAAGGGAGGGAGAGACCCTAAAATTCCAGGATAGATACATTTCCATTTCTCTTTAGATCTATTTCATCTACTTAATCTCAGTCCATGTGAGTTAATGCTTAATTGGGTTATATACATCGTTTCTCTCTACTTGATATTTGCATCTATGCATGTTTTTTTATATTTGTTCATATGGGATTGAAATCAACAATGTAGTGAACATTATTTATTCTAGGTTCTTTTGTACGGGTTATATAGATTTTTATATACTTGTTTGAACATTCTATTAAAATAATACTCTACTTATTCATCCATTTGACATATTAACTCTTGTAATTGGATGGCAATAATTACTATCAATTAAAGAGTTTTACTTATAATAAAATATCTTATATAATTAATATTATACCTATTTTATTGTTTAAAAATTTGGATTTGATGGTGTGTATTATATGGTTCACCAATATGCAATTAATAAAAGTAGATATAAAAAGGGTTATAAGAAAATTAGTTCAAAAATTAAGTTTATAATATTATAGCTAATAAGATATATTAGAAGAGGTATGAACAATTGAATACTAGATGACAAGAATGAAAATAGAGGTATTTTTAATATTTTATACATGCATACATAGTGCAAACATGTTTACAAAGTAAACTTGATCCAAAAATATTAATATGAGTTTAGTTGAAATATAGATAGATGACACAAGTTAATTCAATACCTAAGTGATATGTGGAAAAATAGTTCTTGCATGAGGTTGTACTTAGTTTTTGAAAAACAATTGGTTGGATACCAATATGAATAAGTTTTAAAATATTAATATTTTAATACAATGACACATATTTGTACATCGATCATAGGGCTAATACATCCTTTAAATACAATTAATGAGATTATAACAATATTTTGAAGCATGGTCATATGGTGAAAAGAAGATGGATGAAAATTGCATCAATGTTTAATTAAATATTATGTATAAAGACACCTCTTTTCATATTTATCATACTTGGTCAATACCAACACAAATATGCACTAACACCCATTAAGAAAAACTATCCTAAATTGGTTATGGACCAATGAAGATATAAAAGTTAAAAATAACTTTAATTAAATAAAATTGGATTAAATTTAGTTAAGTTACATATTACACAAAATTTGGAGTCAATTAGAATATTATTAGAGGTATTCTAATCCTAAACAATCTCATAAAAATTTACAAAATGGGATTTAAGTCCAACCAATGATATTCCTCTATAATCATCCATGATCCCTTGAAAAATATCATAGGTCACTTCAATTGATGAGGAGTTACTTTGCATAACTAATGAGGCACCCATGATTAAGTAATTTGGATCTTTGTATCTTTATTAAACCATTAAAAGTAAAAATCATATATCTCTTGAAGAATTGAATTTGAGAAGCATGTTAATAGGGTCACTTGATATTCCATATCATTAGGAGCATTCCAAAAACATAAAATGTAGTTACACTTTTAATAAATGGATCAAATATATAAGATTTGATTTTGAATCAGGATACCATACCCTTTTTCCACCGTTGGACCATGAATGTATCATTTTTATCTTGGACTCAAATACTCACTTGGATAGCTTTGATATGACCATTTATATTTCCATTCCTTAGATATTATATGGATATTATGAGATGTGGAGTAGAATTTATATTAGGGATGATATGAATGATATCCCTCTTTCTATTTTCAAAAGAGAGTTTCAAAGGGACACATCTCAAGACCCTAGTGGAGATATATCTATTTTAGTTATGAAACACTTGTATAAGAGGTGAACAAACAAAAAGAGGGTATTCTTATCTAGTTGGAGGAAAAGAGAGAAAGAGTCATAAGGAAAAAGGAAAAAAATATTACATTCATGAAGGTGGAGGGGGAGTTTCAACAAGTCTACCACTATTGGAATATTTGAGATAGGGCCTCAAACCATTGGCTTCCAATAATTTTAATTGGTGTACTAACTTTTGGGGATAGGAAAAGAAAGCTTAAATAGGGAGGATTTTAAATGTTACAAATACTTTTTATGCTTAAATTTCTATTACATTTAAATCATTAAATCAAATTAGAGATTTATATGGCATTCTATGGTTGTACATAATTATAATTTAGGTATTATAGGAAGTGTAGGGTAAATTAGGGTTGACAATTTATTTTATGATTTAGTAGGATCTACATGTGTGTATATTGTTGTTTAAATAGTTTACATAACTTGTGAATAATCATTATTATAATTTGTAAATGCATATGTACTATAGGGATTTTACTTGGTTTACATAATTACAATTTCTATGGATTCCCTACTCTAATTTAGTGTTTACTATTGGAAAATAAGTTTGTGAGAATCCATATTTTAGTAGAATTTTTGTTACGATGGATTGAGTTACTAGTTATTGTTATGGATTTTCCTTAGCTAAATATAAATGAGGAGTCTCCTTTACATTTAGTACGATGAGGTAAAAATATGATAGAATAGGGTGGATTCCTTTCCAAGATCTAGGGATGGGTAATGCATGACCATAGCAACTAGTCTAGTCCATCTTGGATAAATATGATATGAGTTCCTTCCCATATGTATATTATTTTATTTGGATAGTGCATGACCATAACTATTAGTCCAACCCATGTTGGATAGGTGGTGCTAAGTCATTTTCCATATTTATTATTTTGACTAGGTAGTGCATGAAAATTGTAGCCAATTCAATCCATGTTAAACAAATAATTCTTAAGTTACATTTCATATTTACATCATCTCATTTGTGTAGTGTATGACCATAGAAACCCGCCAATCCATCAAGGATATATGATGCTATAATTACTTCTCTTATTTATATTTTATTATCTAATACTATTGGCCATGGATGTATTCCACTTTAGGTTCTAAAGTGAAGACCCTTGGGTACACTCGATTTGGAGAAAAGGACTTTGGATGATGTAGGTTAAGTGATATTATATAAGATCTTAATAAAGGGATAAGCTATGGACAAATGAACTATTTAAAATTAGATCACTCACTTCAAAATTCTACTATATATCTAGATAGAATATGGAATTCTACTGTAACATATTTAAAGTGTGTTATTTTTGTTGTGAATGTTTTTCTTTTTACATAAAAATAAGATAGGTATATTCGAATTTCACTATTAATTGTTTCCATTACAATTAGTAAAATGGTATTATGATGAGGGTTATTACATTTGGTATCAGATCCTAGGTTCAAATATTAAAGTTATATAACCTTGAGTTCTATCATGCTCGAATGAACTAATTAATGAAAACTGGATTTATATTGCAGAAAAATTATCAAAGGATGAATTTTGGTAAAGAAATCACAGTGCCTCTTATAAGGGGGATCCCTCCAAATTAAATAATTAAATATTGTTTTTCTTCTTGGATGATTTCTTACAAAAATATCTACCCTACTTTATATCTACCTAATGCTACTATGGAAGGACGTGATGGTCCATTGTGAAAATAAAAATATAAAGAATTAGTTAATTAAGTGATAAGTTAGGTTAGGATGTGGAATCCTAACATGCCACCCTCCTTCAAAGAAGCTTTGTCCTCAAAGCTGAAAGTGAGGAAATTGTTGTTGGAATTGATGAAGTGCTTCCCAAGTAGCATCCTCGAAAGGTAAGTCCCGCCACTAAATCAAAAGCTCGGTGATGGTGCGATGGCAAAGTTGATGAGTGCGATGATCCAAGATGGCTTCAGGTTCAACCATGAGTGATCCATCCTCGATGAAGTCAGGTAACTGAGTTTGTGTTGTAACGTGTGCACCAACAACTAGTTTAAGGCAAGATACATGGAACACAAGATGAATTTTGGAAGACTTGGGTAACTCCAGTTTATAAGCAATAGATCCTATGTGATGTAAAAATTTATAAGGCCCATAAAAATTGGGAGCTAACTTTTGTGAACCTTTAAGATTGAGAGAGATTTTGCGGTAAGGTTGAAGTTGAAGGAATACCATATCACCTTTTTTTTTGAATAAATACTACTTATATTACTAAAAAGAATTCATAATACATCGTAGATACAAAGATTACAAAAACCTACTCAAGGACATCCAACAATCAGATTTGTCCTGAGCAGAACAATCCTTAATGTCTTTCATCATCAGCCTCTTAAACGCTCTACATTGATCCTGGATATCAATAACAACCCTAGAAGCAATCCCCGAAGCACTGAGTGCTTCATCCTTGAAGACCAAACTGCACCTGGCCCTCCATATAGCATACATAGTTGTTGCTCTAATGGTAGTCCACACACCCAATAGATGTCGAGGACAGCCAAAATCATCACCAAACAAAACCATTTTCCAGCTAAACCGATCCTCGAGAATAGGGAAATATGTCCACTCGAGGTTCTTCCAAACTTTCTTTGAATTTTTGCAGTCCCAAAAGATATGTTTGACAGTTTCCTTCCTTCCGCAGCTACTGCATTGATCTGAAATCCTCATCCATTTTGCCAATCTAGCCTTACAGTGAATACCCTGAAAAATTAATAACCATAAGAAGACTTTGAGTTGAGGAGCTATCCTGAACTTCCATATCTGGGCAAGTCTCGTTTTCCATTTCTTTTCAAGGCAAACAATCCCCCAACGCCTATTCAACACAATATGCAAGGAAACCTTAGGCAGAAGAGCTCTATAAATCTTGCCAGATTTATAAGAAGTAATAATACCATGAAAACTCCAATGCCAGTCGCGCCATATGGGACCCGACAACCCACCATTTAATTTAAAATGTTGCTCGAATGGAAGAAGAGAATGAATTTGCATAATAGCATCTCTGTCAGAAGATTTCAGCTTAAACTTACTGCATAAATCAGTCCACTTGACCCAACCTCCAACCCCTGAATCCCAAAGATCCGACCATTTCACAATCCCTTTTTTAATCAGCCTCTTACATCTGAGGCGAGGGAGTTCTGAAGCATATACCCCATTCTTCTTCCAAACCCAAATAGATCTATACGGAAGAACCCAACCCCTACGTTCTTCCATATAAGCCCAGTAAACAACTGAACCAACAGTCTTCCAAGCCTCCCAAATCCTCTTAACAAGAATACAACCTCTGATTTTAAACTTGTTGGGATGGCCCACAATGTCCTCGATATGAAAAGCCCCTTTTAAACCTTCAACATGCTGAGCATTCTGAATTTTGAACCGCAAAAGACGTTGCCAAGCATCATTCCCTTCCAGAGCCCTAACCACCCATTTCACAGCCAAAACCTTACCCTACATCTGGATATCCAACAAACCCAAACCTCCTTCATCCTTGGGAACAATGCAAAAATTCTAAGAAATAGAGGGCATTTTCTTTGATCCATCAAAATTAGACCATAAAAACCCATGAATAAGTCTTTCAAGCTTCCCAAATTGTGAAGCATTAGGCAGCCAACAAGAGGAATAGTAGAGGTGACAAGCTTGAATAACCTTCCCAACAATGACCACTTTTCCAGCAAAAGAAATAAGTTTATTTTTCCAAAGCTGAATCTTTTTTTCAAATCTAGCAAGACACCAATCCCACATGTTTTTCAAAGAAAGAGCCTTACCAAAAGGGATTCCCAGGTACCTAACAATCTCACCATCCTTCACCCATCGCCAACCAGGGGTAAAATCAGCAGGAAGAGAGTCACTACCAATCAACCAATAATCAGACTTTTCCTCACTAATGATAGCTCCCGAAGCTTTGCAAAACTGATCCAAACATATTTTAACATTAGTAAGGGACAAAGCATCCAACTGAAAGGACAACAGAGAATCATCCACAAAATGATTATTCATAATAGAACCTCCAGGAGTATCAATTCCCTTAATCAAACCAACACAACTTCTCTCCTCCAACATATAACCCAAGGCATCTGCTGAAATCACAAAAAGAAGCGGAGCAAGGGGGCAACCCTATCTGATGGACTTGAAGAGGCTAATCTTATTAGTGAGCTTACCATTAACAACAACTTTAGCAGAAGCAAAAGTGAAAAGAACCCAAATTTTATCAACAACTTGCCTGGTAAAACCAAGCCATTCCAACATACTGAAGATAAAGGACCAATCCACTCGATCATATGCTTTATCAAAATCAATCTTGAGCATAATCACCTTTTGCCCACTTTCTTGAGCCCACTCCAAAGTCTCCCAAGCCATGAGAACCGTGTCTAAAATGAATCTCCCCTTCACAAAACCAGTTTGTTCACGTCTCACAATCCGAGCAACAATATCCTTGAAATGAAGAGCCAAAGCCTTGGCAACAATCTTGTATGAAACATTCAATAGGGTGATGGGCCTCCAACCCCCCATAGTATCCTTCCTATTGCCCTTCGAAATAAGCTTAATCAACCCCTGATTAAGAACAGGTGAAAGAGAACCTCTATCAAAAATTTCCTGAACCATTTGAGTATAATCATCACCAACAACATCCCATAACTTTTTGTAAAATTCCACTAGGATACCATCTGGACCCGGAGACTTACCATATTTCATTTTTAAAAGGGCTTCAAATAGTTCCTCCTTGGAAAAGGTAGTCGCAACACGATCACTCTCAAAACTGAACACTTTTTTTGGAACACTCCTCTTAATTTCCTCCCTAGCAGCAAGAACCTCCGAAGACATAGGATAAGCAGAGAAAATATTTTGGAAATGCTCCTCAATAGCAGCCCTAATCCCATCATCATCTTCCACCAACCTATCATCGAAAGTGTGAAGAGTAGTAATTCTTTCAGAAGCAATTTTCTTCTTAATATGACTGAAAAAGAATTGAGAGGGAGCATCCCCTTGCTGCAACCAATGAATTCTGCTCCTAATTTATGCCCCTCTATTAATATAATCCTCATAACAATGAATCTCATGCTCCCAACCAACAACTCTTTCCTGAAGTTGAACATTAAAAGGATCCACCTCAAGAGCTCTTCTAGCATTATCCAAATCTTTCCTAAGCTGCTTTAATCTTCCTTTTCTTCTCCTAGCAACCAACTTTCCCCAACCATGCAAAAATTTCATAGTACGTTTAATAGTTGCCTCCCACCAACCAATCCACCCAGTATCAACTGGATGAGGCTCCAAATTCCAAACACAATTGATAAGATCTCTACAAGACTTAGAATCTAAATGAGAAACATTAAGTTTAAAGGGAAGCTTCTTATCAATCACTACAACAGCTCCCAAAAATATTGAAGAGCTAATTGGATAATGATCAGATCCAATGGTAGATAAGTCAACAAAAACAACCCTTCTTCCTCTACCAACACATGTAAAGACATTGTTGTCCACATAAAGCCTATCCAATCGGGCCATAATTCTATCACCACCTCTCCTCTTATTAGACCAGGTAAACCATCCCCCTATTTCCAAACATTTCTATCTAAAATTAGCATAAAAAATTTGAAGCGAAGCCTTCAAACTGCTCCAGGATTCCTTTTCAGAACTAGAAATACAACCTCCCTGACCACCTTCTCTGTCCCCATCCCATTCAACCATATTAAAGTCACCTCCAACAATCCAACGCGCATCAGGAAAATTGTGTTGCATCCAATCCCACAAGATCATCCGCTCACCAGAGGTGTTAGGAGCATACAGAGAACAAATGCCAATCACCTGACCAGCTACAACAAACGTAGCCCAACATATTCTACCCTGAGGATCCTCCCCCTATTCCACCATCGAGGTAGCCAACCAAGGTTTAACAACAAGGACCACCCCACCTGACCCTCTATCATGCATAGAAGACCACCAAATCCCATTCCAAATTTTACTCAGACAACTATGGAGAGCAAAACCATCAACCTTGACCTCCTATAAACACACAACATCAACACTGACACTATGCAAAAAACTACTCACCAAACATCTTTTGGTGGGAATTGACATTCCCCAAACATTCCATGAACTGAATTCAACTTTCATTGGGAAACAACATCATTTAAAGCCTCAAACCGATTGCTAAGCTGAGTAGACCTTCCTTTGGGAGACCTACTCCTATCTATAGCTAAACTTCTACTTTTCCTCCTACCCTCAAGGGCATCCAAATCTTCACTTAGATTTCTACTGACCTCTACTGACTGATTAAGATGGTTGTTGTCCTTGGAAGTAATAGTTCCTTCGCTGGATTTCCCTTGGGAAGAAAATGAGCTATTTTTTCAGCTTAGAAGGCCTATCCGGTGAGTCCTTATCCTCTCTACATTTTTGAACAATCCTCCAATATGAATCCCCCTTACTAACCACTAATTGTTTGCCCAAATCAGTCTCCATCTCTTGTGGCTCCTCATTTTTGTCCCTACTTTTCTGATCATTCCCACTAATAATAGAGGTTCCTGAAACATTCTTGGCCTTCTCTACCTTCACTTGTTGTTTTTTCTGAGGGCAATCCCGAATGAGGTGTTCTTGAGATTGATAGAAAAAGCAAGCATTAGGAAGATTCAGGTAACGTAGCTCCTGAGAAATTACCCCTTCCTGGGTAACAATCTTCAAAGACTTAGGCAACTTTCTTTGTAAATCTACTTCAACACATACCCTGGGACTAAATCTGAAAGACGTGCTTGTTGCAGGTTCAATAAGAATTCTTCCAAACCTCTGAGCCATAGATCACAACATAACCCGAAACTCTGATTTCATAGCCACAAACTCGATCCAAAGGGGATACCTAGTCTGGGACACATCTTTGGGATCGAAGTTTGGATGCCATGATTGCGCAAAAGCCATAGATCCAACAATCGACCAAGTTCCAAACTATAGCACATATCGGGCAACATCTGAACTATCAAAAAGCACTGAGATATATCTACCTCCTAACCCCCAGTACGATTGGACATGCACTCCTTTGGCTTCCCAGTTCAACCTGACCCACTTCTGGAAATCCGCTTTGGAAGGTATTTTCCTAAGAAAAAATAGAATAACCCCATTCTTTAATAAATTATTCCTAGCTGCCAGGTATTCCTCATGCTCCTCCACAATGAATGTGAACTCATCATCACCCATATCTGCCAGTAATGAGTCCATTCTATCAAGTCGGGCAACTTCATCTTCAAAAAAATCATCACTAGGGTAACCAAAAACTTCCCCGTCTACTATCATCCCTTTGCTCAAACCTCTACTCTTAGCAGCCTCAACAAAGATTTTTTCAACCCCTTTAAGGCCTTCACCAATGCCCCCGTACTACCAATACTCATCCCAGACATGCAAGCTTTATTTCCATTAGGCAAGCCTTCAAACCCGCAACCCTTCGAAGACTTACCCGACAGCTCAGGAAAGGCAACATGATCTTTCAAATCAGAGGCTTCATGAAAAAGCGTAGGGCTCCCAATGACCCCAGCAGTCATATTTTTTTCTTTCATGGAGCATTCACCAATGATTCTGCATCATGCCCTTTATCGCTAGTCGAATCAGGCTCAAATAATTCATTGATCTGCGTCTTCTTCCCTGAATCGACGCCTTCAACAAACTCGAGCAGAGGCTCCTTACACACCCGATCATCCTTCGACCCAAACAACAAATGATTATTCATGATGGCCTGAACATCCTTTCGCACACCTTCGATGCTCAAAGGAAGGTTTAAAGCAGCACCTTGGATGCCTTGCGAACCCTCGAAACCCTACAATAAATCTTCAAAACCTTTCGTGACACCTTTTTCCTCAATATTGTCCATCGCCAAAGCTCCACCTGAATCAAAAACTCCATTAGAATAGATGTGCGATCCCTGACCAACGCGTTCAGATGCCTGAAACCCTCGCCCTCTCGATCCTCGCGACACTCTTCCTCTCGATGCCATTTTCTTCCCTCCCTCCCATATCACCTTCTTGAAATTCATGTTCGATCCGATGTTGATCCACTTGTTGTTTCATGCGATGTTGTGTTGTGAGTAAATTATCTTTGAGAAGGCGAAAGATATTGGCTCGAGTAGAGAGTTCAAAATCCACAACGACCACATTGGTACATCCTAGAATATAAGATGTGATCGTTGGTGGTGCTTGACCATATAAGGCTTCATAGGGTGTCATTTTAATGGTAGTATGGTATGAAGTATTATACCACCATTCCGCCAAAGGAAGCCATTTTACCCAATGAATGGGTTGAGAAGAAGTAAAACAATGCAAGTAAGTTTCCAAATATTTATTTACAATCTCTATTTGGCCATCAATTTGGGGATGATAAGTGAAACTCATACGAAGTTGAGTGCCTTGGAGTTTGAACAATTCCTTCCAAAAATGACTAGTGAAGGTGGGGTCACGATCACTGACGATGGTGGAAGGCATACCATGGAGTTTAAAAATATTATCAAGAAATAGTTGGGCAATGGTAATAGCCTTGTAAGGGTGGGCTAAGGAGCAAAAATGAGCATATTTAGACAATCGATCCACCACTACTAGAATAACATTTTTGCTTGACGATTTGGGAAGACCTTCAATAAAATCCATCGAAATATTAGTCCATGTTTTGGTCAGAATAGGGAGAGGTTGAAGAAGTCCAGGGGTACCCACGGTTTCTCCCTTTTGTCTTTGGCAAACCTCACATTCGACCACCAATATTTTGATATCTCATTTCATTCCTACCCAATAAAAAGATCGAGCCACCCTTTTATAAGTTTTCAAAAATCCAAAATGTCCTACTACAGGCGTGGCATGTAGCTCATGGAGTAGTTTGGTTCGATATAAGGAGGTAGGAGATAGGACAATACACCCTTTGAACCTAAGCATACCATTGCTCCAAGTATAGTGAGGCTTACTAGAGGGATCTTGTTGGATTTGTTGAATTAACTCTTGTGTTGTAGTATCACTAAACCATTCTTTTGTTACCTGGTCTATCCATTGGGGAATAGGTGATGAGAGCGCTTGCAACTAGGGAAATTCTTCAAATTTTTGGGAAAGGGCATCAATGGCCACATTGTCCTTTCCTTTATGATACACGATCTCATAATCATACCCTAGTAGTTTAGTGACCCATTTTTGTTGCTCAGGGGTGGATATACGTTGCTCAAGGAAATATTTTAAACTATGATGATCGGTATGGATAATGAAATGTTGACCAATGAGGTATGGTCACCAATGTTGGATGGCATGAATGATAGCCAACATCTCTTTCTCATATGTAGATCGGGCTAAGTTTTTTCCCTAAAAATGCTTTGCTAGTAAAAGCCAATGGTCATCCTTCTTGCATGAGAACAACTCCCAATCCTAATCCAGAAGCATCACTTTCGATCACAAAGGGCTTGGAAAAATCTGGCATGGCCAACACAAGAGTGGAACACATGGCATCCTTTAATTTGGTAAAAGCATCATCAACCTTGGAGGACCAAAGAAAAGCATTCTTTTTAAGTAAAGTTGTCAAGGGGGCAACAATATTGCCATAGTCTTTAACAAATTTATGATAGTACCTAGTTAATCCAAGAAAACCACGCAAGCCTTTCAATGATTTAGGGGTAGGCCAATTTTTCATATCTTCAATTTTGTGGGGGTCCACCTTAACCCCATCCTTGGAAATGATATGTCCAAGATATTCAATCTCTTGTTGTCCAAAAGAGCATTTTGAGCATTTGGCATATAGTTGGTGTTCCCCCAAGATTTTTAAGGTTTGTTCTAAGTGAAGCAAGTGATCTTCCCAAGTCTTGCTATAAATCAAAATATCATCAAAGAAAACCAAAATAAATTTTTGAAGATAAGGGCAAAATACCTGGTTCATTAGGCTTTGGAATGTTGAAGGAGCATTGGTAAGGCCAAAAGGCATGACCAAAAATTCATAGTGTCCTTCATGAGTTTGAAAGGCAATTTTTGGAATATCATTTTCTCTAACTCTAATTTGATGATATCCTAATCTTAGATCCAATTTTGAAAAGTATTTAGCACCGTGAAGCTCATCCAACAACTCATCAATAACAAGAATGAGAAATTTGTCCTTGATTGTGAGTTTTTTAAGAGCACAAAAATCAACACATAGATGCCATGATCCATCCTTCTTATGGACCAATAATATGGGAGATGAATAAGGGCTAACACTAGGTCGAATAACACCTGCCTTCAATAATTCCTACACAAGTTTCTCAATTTTAGTTTTCTATAGGTAGGGATATCGATAAGGCCGAATATTTGGGGGTTGATTCCCAGGAAGAAGTTGTATAGCATGATCATGACTACGATGGGGGGCAACCCTTTTGGTTCATCAAATACTCTAGAATGACGTGTTAGGAGTTGTAATTTTGTCACTTCATTTTGTTCCTTCTCGATTGGTTGAATAGAAAATAATTGTGCCACCATTCCCTTACCTCCTTTGCGAATAATTTTTTCCATGCGGTGAGAACTCACTATTTGTGAGGGGCCTGATTGTAATCCTTTAAGAATATATGTCTAGTTTTTAGTTGTGAATTTCATCCATAATGCCTCAAAATCCCATTGGATTGTTTTGAGTGTTTGCAACCATTGCACCCCTAGGACGATATCACATCCTCCTAATGGAAGCACATACATATCATTTTTTATGTTGTAATCACCCATGGTGAGCTTAATATTTTGGCACTTCCCTTTATAGGAAATCCTTCCCCCATTATCGATCATGACTTCAAAACTATTACAGGGTTGTATATAGCAGTTGGCTTGTTTGGCCACACGTGGGTCGATGAAATTATGTGTATTGTCGGAGTCAATAAGCACAATGAGGTTTTGTTGTTTGAAGTATCCTCGAACTCGCATAGTTTGTGGAGAAGAAAATCCTGTGAGGGCATTGAAAGAAACTTTTGGTGTATTCTCAGTGTTGTCTTCGGTTGTATCCATCACTACTTCTACTTCTATCTCATTTTCTTCTTCTATTGAATTACAAGGATCAACTGCATCTAGAATATATAACTTTTGTGTAGTGCATTTATGATTTGGCACAAATCTCTCATCGCAATGATAGCAGAGGCCCTTTGCTCGTCGTTCCTTCATTTCCTCAAAGCTGAGATGTTTAATTGGTAAGGTTCGGTTAGGTTTGGGGGTAGTATAAGTGATTTGTGATTTCCCAATAGGTGGTTTTCCTACTTGATGCTGAGCATTGAATTTATCTTCAGCTAATTTGGCCAATCCAATGGTCTGCATCATGGTACTGGGATTGAACATCTGCACTTCTAGCCAGATTTCTTCTTTTAATCCACTGATGAAGCAATTTTGAAAAATGAGGCTTCTAGCCCTATTGTGCGATTGGCTAATTTCTCAAATTGAGCTTGGTATTCGCGCACCAAAGTGGTTTGACACAACTTGGTAAGGGCTCTTGTGAAATTTTTAAATTTACTAGGGCCAAACCATACCAATAGATTCTATGTAAAGTCTATCCAAGTAGGCATGCCATTAGTCTTTTCATACCATTGGTACCATTGAATAACATCATTTTCAAGGTGGAAGGATGCAATACGAACTTTTTGTGCCTCAGGAATCTAGTTTAGGGAGAAGTATTGTTCTACCCGATAAATCCAATTAGTGGGATCGCCTCCTTCAAATTTGGGAAAATCCAATTTAGTCATTCTTGGAAGGATAAATGTTTGTGGGCCCCCAAGATGTACCTGATGTGTTGGCCCTCCTGATGAGCCTGAGCTTTGTGAGTTTGAAGATTGATTGGTTAAGGCTAGTGCCATAGTTTGATTCATTTTGTCAATACTTTGAGTTAATGCATCATATTTCAAGTTTAGCCCAATCATTTTTTCTTCAAGGTCTGGCATTGTGATGAGATTAACTTGAGAAAATTGGTCTTTGAGTTGGCGAATATCATGATCCAATTTTTTGAGAGTAGGATCTTGTGATCTTCGTCCATCAACCATTCGAGGAGTTGTTGCAGAATTCAAGTCTTCACAAAATTTAATTTAAATTTTAAATTTAAAATGTTGCTTCTTAAAAATTGTTTCTTTAGCAACTTGATTTTGGAATATTTTAGTTTCCAATAGTTACATATTGATTGGTGCAAGTTTTTGATATGAGCGATACTAGCAGGTGATAGTTTTTGGTATGAGCGAGGCAACCAGTAGATTGACAATAACAATGAGAACAAGATGACAATAGGTGGGGCACAAGACAATGATAAGCGAAATACAAGACAAGGTTAGTAATGGATGGATAGAGTAGACACTAATCACAAGGTGAAAGTAGGTGGAACATGAGACGACAAACAAATTATGTACTAATCACAAGGTGACAATGGGTGAAACATGAGATAGCAAATAAAGTAGACACTGATCACAAGGTGACAATGGGTAGAATACAATATAGCAAATAGAGTAGGCACTAATCACAAGGTGATAGTGAGTGTAACACGAGATAACAATAGGTGGGACACTAGACAAGGCCAGTAATGGGTGGACATAGTAAGCATGAATCACAATGCAATAGTAGGTGGGACACGAGACAGGACCAAAACGATGGACACACAAGAGGGTCTAGTGACTACCATATGGTAGTCACTTCTCCTATGTGCGGAGAAGGTTTTTTATATCTTTGGCTTCCCTTCATGGGGAAGAATGTGGGATAATTCCCACTTCTCCCTTGGAAAAATAAACTAGACTGTAATTCACAACTTCTCGGTGATGGCAAGATATTTTAACGATGATTGAAAGAATTTAACGATAATGAAAATTATTTAAAATTTAGGCAACCTTTTTGATTTTTTAAAATTTTCTTCCAAATTTTTGCATGTTTTACCGAAGAACGACATCGTGTGAGGGATCAATTTATTTTAATGGCTTCCATGATGTTTGATGGTGTCATTTAGGATCTAATAGTGATCATTCTATCACTGGAGATGACACCATGTAGAGGGATAATTTTGAATCACTTCAAGATGTTCTAATGATGCTTGCTACGATGGATGCAAACGATGGTCGATTGCACACTAGTTTTCGTTGTGAAGGACCAGTAAAGGAGAGAAAAAAAATTTGTATTCATATTCTTAATTATTTCAATGATATTACAGATGGAGACCGAGTGGACTATGGTTTCTTTAGAATTTATTGCTATGTATGCAATAACATATAGTGGCTATGATAAGTGTCTTCCTATAGTAGTGATAGACTTCGAGAACCCACAAGTAACTTGAATGTCTGATCCAATAGGTATCCCAAAAATTGTTGCTTTGATACCAAAATGATAGAATCCTGAGTTCTATCATGCTCGAATGAACTAATTAATGAAACTAGATTTAAATTGTAATTTTTTTTTAAAGAATCACTGCTGGTAAAGAAATCACAGTGTCTCTTATAAGGGAGATCCCTCCAAATTATATAATTAAATATTGTTTTTCTTCTTGGATGATTTCTTACAAAAATATCTATCCTACTTTATATCTACCTAAAGCTACTATGAAAGGACGTGATGGTCCATTGTGAAAATAAAACATAAATAATTAGTTAATTAAGTGATAATTTAGGTTAGGATGTGAAATCCTAACATAAAGTCTCTAGGGATACTATGGTTGGAGAATGAAAGCCTTATGTTAAGGATATTTATTTTATAATAATGTAGAAATTTTTTCAAGCCAATAGGTGACAACCATAGTTTGGAAGTATCAATATGTTAAGTAATAACATGCTTAAAAAGATCTATAAATTGCTAAAGTTGATGTATGTATGTAGAAATAAGCACACATACATACATATTAAAAAGAAGAGGACTCAATTATATCAACAATTATAAAGTAGGATCTGGCAATACTAGGGTTTTCATAAAGGATAGAAATGATAGACTAAGGAAATGGTGGGTGAAATCATGAATGCTCTATAATTTACAACAACCATTACTGATCAAAGGTAAAAAATTGAGCAATACAAACTCATACTCACATCCATTCTATCCAACAATCATGTTCAAAATGCTAAGGCTTTCATTCATACATAGTATCTAATGACATGCTATTGATGGTGTTGAGGCAATTGCTGCAATTATTTATGGAGGATTGGAGTAATCTAAAGCCTAAAGTGCATAATGAGATATTACAATATGTGATGGATCAAACTCAAGCTAGAGTTATTTATTTCAAATAATAAACCAACAAGAACGAGTCTGGCAGTGATATCAAAATTGGTAGCATTTGCAATCTCGGTGGCATCGAGAATGGTGAGAAAAAGTTAGATAGTGTAGAAATCCTTCAAGATGTTGATATTTTGGACCTAGAAGATAAGGTAAAATGGTCTTGGTATCAAGTGGTGTTGGGAGAACCTAAGTCCCTAAAGACCAAGTTTGATCTACTTCCAAAAAAGGTCCAACTTTTTATTTTGGATGACTTGGTTAATATGGCCATTGAACAAGGTTCCTATAACTTGGTAGACTAATTTATGGGGGTTAGAATTGACCTAGATGTGGTAAAAAATGGGCTTCTACTAAGTGGAGGCCAAATGGTCATATGGAGATTGTCGTCCTCTCTAGGAGTTTTTTATGGTGAAGTTGAATTATTTTGTTGATTCAAAGAGAATTTTATGGGAGCAGCTGCTTCTTTGGAAGACGTGGCCTTTTCCTAAGGATATGGGGACCTAATTTCAATTTGGATATCTAAAATATTTTTTAGGCCCTAGTTTGGATGAGATTACCCTAAATATCCTCTTTGACTACTAGAATGAGGAGTTTTTGTTGGTATTTCTAGGGAAATAGACATTTTAATTATTTTGGAACCACCACCAAGTCTAAATATTACCTCTTTTATGCTAGGATATGTGTTAATGTGGAGTTGGGGGGAAATTTACCAGATTTCATTTGATTGGTTTTGAGATCGGGTGTTTGGAATCAGCCTTTAGAATAAGAGAATCCACCTATTAAATATAGGGTTTGTAATAAATTAGGACACTTGACTTGAGCATGCCCAAACCAGAAGCATCATTCCCAAGGTCATAATTTTTGGCAATAAAAGCAAATTGAAGAGGATTCCAAGGAGAAAGATATATTGGAAGATAAAAATCCTAAGAGCGAAGGGCAAAATACCTCATCCTTAGAGGGTTTCAAAAAGAAATATATCATGGAATTTGAGGTCCTTGAAAATGAAGTAATTAAAGCTGATATGCAAAAGGATTCTTCCTTTTAGAATCAAGTTATTGCATATAAGATTAAGTTATGTGATACTTTACTCTCCTCACAAATGAATACTGTTATTTCTCTAAATTCCTTTGATATGCTTCAAGAGATTACTTTTGGAGATAAAGGTAATGGCCTCTTGTAAAATATGGATTATGGAAATATTCAGTTAGAAAATGAGGAAGATAAATATGAGCAGAACCAAATAGTTTTGAAAAAAGTGGGTAGATCAAATAAAAAAGAACCTAGGAAATTTAACTGATTAGAAAAAAGTTGCCCAAAATTCAAAAACCAAACATAAAAGGAACTTCAAAATTGATGTGGGTACTATTAAATATCAGGGTATACCTTTCAATAAGAAAATCATAGAAAAAGAGATAGAGATAGATATTTCCAATGGAATCCAAACAATAATAGCCTTGGACAAGGGAAGTAAAAAGGCACACAAGGTAGGAGGAAAAAGATGATAATGTAGGCCATGTTGAGTCTAAGAATAGAGATCTACCTATCCTCTATGGTGTTATGGAATTTTAATCCATTTGCTTATGGGTGTTTTGCTCTTTTGGGTTCTTGTTCGGTTTTGTCCTAGGAGACCATTTCACTTTTGGCTTCTTGCACTTTAAAATGTTTTAGTTTTATGGGTTCTCTTGTTTTTGATATTTCAATTTTGAGATTGTTAGTAGATATATAGATGTTTTCTTGTAAAAATTTTGGGGTCCCTTTCAAAACCCCTTCTTCCACCCTAATAAAATAATAGGACCCATAAAACTGATAGGTCAATTTTAAAATATAGGTCTTATAGGTTTATCACAACTTGATCCTAGAATCAATATGTAATAAAATAGTATTACTAAAAAATCCACATGTCATAAATAGCAATGGAATATTATGTAGGCAAAGGTATGACTATACAAAATATAAAATTTCACTAATGGAAAATTTCAAAGGAATATTTGTTTCCTAGGATGCCTATGATAGTCTAGTAGTAGATCATGAATGATAACCATCAATAGATGACAATTTTAAAGGAAGAATTCCTTGCATTATGTCCAATTTCTAGAACATTCATATAGAAAATCAAAGTAAAGAATTTCCTCTAGTAAATATTGATTTTTCAATGTATGGTGTGAGTTCTTGTAAGTTTTGTAAATGGTCAAGTTATTGAATATAACAAGAAAAAATGGATCAAGTTGGTGTTGAGGTACAACATATTATATTGACAAGTAATGAAGCTATAGGAAAATATCTCATTAGGAATAGGAAAGCTAAAATATACCAATAGTTTTTAAAACAATTGCAATAAAACAATAAAAAAATAGGGATAATGACATAAGTGTTTTGGAATTTTCACCTATGTTTCTCAAGATCAAATGGATCATTTGTGCATTTTAAAAGTACAAAGTTGAAAGAAGTGTTGCATAAAAAATTAACTCTAGATATCTAGTTTGTATACCTTTGTTTGATAGTTAAAGATAATATATTTCAATCTAAAATACTGAGCTAAAGTCATATCCAAATCTGAAATAACCAAAAAGATATTTTGTAATATGAAAATAATTTTATTGTTGAAAAATAAAAGCATCACCCTTTACTATCTCTACAAGATACTTTTAGTTTCCTTTCATGTTTGGTGGGTGTTTTCATGCTCTCATTTACATTTATTGGGTAGAGGTATAGTGGTAATACGACATAATCATATAGGAACCAATGCACAATGATAGTCAAGACTCACTAAGCTATTATAATATGTCCACTATCTAAAATCACTTTATTTCCACTAATATTGCATAGTGTGTCCACTAGATCTAGGAGTAAAGTTGTTGAAGCTCAACAAAGAGAAATTGTATATAATCCTCTTTATATTTTTGAATAGCAATGATTTAGGTAAAATATAATAGTTAACAAGTAGTTGCCAAACATACTATTTATACCAAATTATTACTATTATTATCTTGGATTCTATACTTGTTGCTTGGATAATAATCAAATGCCAAGATCAACCTTTCTTGCAAATGAACAATGAGAATGAACATGTTGTATAGAATTACACCAAATATCATTTAGGATTTTTAAAACTTGCTACTTTCTAGATGATTATCATATATCAATTAGATATATTGATTGCTATCAATATGGCTAATTTATCTAATAAATGCTTTATTTCTATATCTACGACCATTCGTAATAACTTATGTTGCAATTAGTGCACGTATATATATTAGAATGTTTAGTTTACCTCAACTACTAGATAATGTTATATTTTTACCTCTTGTAAATTTTTAATTATATTTTTTGTTTTTAAGTACAAAATAATAATTAGGACAAATTAAGAATCGTCCATGATTTGATGCATCTTATTAGAACAAATTGTATTAAAAATATTTTAGGCACATGGTCCTACCACTATAATCATCTAAAATTTCCATATTTATTTCATGCTCCAACATAGAAGAACAATTGTTTTTTATAATACCAATGAACAAGACCTTTAAGGCAACCTAATATTGATTGATATTGTGCATAGTAAAGGTTAACAAATTAGAATATTTTTTGTCATAGTTTATTAGAAAATATTGACAAAGAGGAAACAAAAATTTCGTAGCCCTCAACCTATATAAAATTTAGATTCTCAAGAGGAAGTGATGATGTAAGTTTCTTTTATTTTGTAAAAATGCTAAGCCATTAACAATGTCATCTCTTTATATCATCATTGCGAGGATACACAAAAATTTGGCTGGGTGGAAAGGGGAACAACTCAATCAAGCTAGAAAGGCTAGTTTATTCAAAGCCACACTCCAGAGCATCCCTATCTTCTTTCTTTTCATCTTCTAGATTTTTATTAAAGTTTACAACAAGATAGAGCAGACCCAAAAAACTTCTTATGGTCAAGCTTCAAACACAAGCAACGATTCCATCTAGTTACCTAGGAATAGGTATGTACTAGGAAGGGCTATGGAGAAATCGAACTCAAGAGGGTAAAGAACATGAATTCAGCATTTGTAGCCAAACAAGGATGGAGAGTCCTTCAGAATGAAAACTCTCTTTGGGTCAACATCATCAAGGCCAAGTATCTTTGGAATCAAATAATTTTTTTGGATGACCCCTTACCTATCCTAGGTTCTATAGTCTGGAATTCCATCATAAGGTCAAGGGACATCAT
This sequence comes from Wollemia nobilis, assembly GCA_028583015.1. Lineage (NCBI taxonomy): Eukaryota > Viridiplantae > Streptophyta > Pinopsida > Araucariales > Araucariaceae > Wollemia > Wollemia nobilis. Next base: position 18,541,900 of record JAQPPZ010016895.1, read on the forward strand.
CAGGAAAAGAATTTAGTGGAGGCTTGGAAATGGTCAAAAGATAAAGTTTTGGGAGGACAGATGGCTGGGTGATAGTCCTCTTCAAAACCGCTATGATTTGATCTACCTAAAACTAGTTAATGATATTATGTTCAGTTTAAAAGTGAGTAATTTTATTGACACCAATAGAAGATCTTGGAAAGCTCTCCCTCTTGGTAACTTGAATGAGGAACAAAGAAGAGCTACCTATATTTTATCTAATATTTCGTGCCTTTGTGTCATCCCCAACCCTTTAGTGGAAGACAAGATCCTTTGGGTACCCACTGAGAATGGCCTTTTTCTATAAAAATAGCCTACTTCCTTATCAAAATCCTAGGTCAACCATGGTTTTCTTCAAAGATAATCTAGAATAAGCACCACATACCTAAATTTAGTTTCATTTTTTGGCTTACTATGTAGGATAATATCCTCTCCATTCCTAATCTCTAGTGTCGTGGGCTCCCTATTCTTAAATTTTTCACCTTTGTAATCAAGCCTATGAATCCACCCAACACATCTTTCTGTCTTGTATTTTTTCTCTCAAAATTCTTTCTACCTTATTTTCCACCATTGGTATTGCTTGGGATTCAAATTTTCTCTTGAATGATTTGTGCTTAAAGTGGCCTGACCCCTTCAAAAGCTTCCACTCAAAAATATTTTGGACTTTATGTCTCCCCCATTTCTTATGGTAATTTTGGCATGAATACAAATTGAGGGTCTTTAACAACTCTACCCATGACTCCCATTTTGTGTTATCAAGGAATATTCATGCGGTCATTGAGAATATCCTTATCACCCAGGGTTGTGGACCCCTTGAACCTATGGATAAAGCCTGGTTGGCCATGTTCCTAAAGCTTCCTTCCTATCCTATTACTCCCCCAAAATCTATGTTTGATTTCTCACTCATAAATGATCCCTCCACATCTAGGCTAGATAAAATTCAACTTTGTTGGAGTAGCTAATGCAATCTTGGTCTTGTTGGTATTGGAGGTATTTTCAAAAATCATGCAGGGAATATCATTATGGACTTTGCAAAAATCTTGGGGTTCAAACTAATCACTTCACTGAAGCTTGAACCCTATTTCAAGGTCTATCTCTTCTTCCTCATCTTCATTATCCAAATCTAGTTATTGAAGGTGATTCAATTAATATCATTAAAAGCCTTATAGGGACCCAATCTACTTCTTGGAACATATCTAATTTGATTTTTGAAGCCAAAACCTTTCTGAGCTCATCCAACCATGTTACCATCCGATATGCCTACATAAAAGGTAATCAAGCTATCGATATTTTAGCCAATTTGAGGGTTTTTGAACCCAACCTTACCATCTAGACTAATAGTTTCCCTCCCTCCCTGCTTGATGGTAACTCTTTATCTATCTTTCATGTGAATATTTTTTAAAGGGTTCATGGGGTTGGTGGTATCTCCTTTTCAATTTACTATTATAGAGCTTTGTTAGTATCATCTACTTATGGTCCCCCTATTCCTTGGCAAGTGATTCAAATCAAAATTCCCTTTGGAGGAAAACTCATAATTTTGTCATAACATGTAGCTTCCATGTCTTTGTGGGAGATATTGAGGTGCACATTCAGCAAAATTATGTCATTAGTGATCATAGATTTCTTCAAAGCATGATTGATAACCTATTTCTTATTCTCTGGAACTTGTGGAGGTTTTTACTTAATGTGAATATCCTAGGTATCATCCTTTATTATGTTTAGAGGAGCTATCGTAGTGCAAATTTTACAGGCATTATCCTTTATCATGATTGGAGGATATATCATAGTGAGGATATTATTACTTGTTACATGTGAATTTATTGCTTCAAACAGGATATCAGAGACACATGGAAATTTTGGTATAAGGTAGAGTCCAGAGACATCATCTCGAGTTATAAGTGGAAGGTTTACCAAAATATTTTTATAAGAATCATTTTTAGCTAGTTATGGCCATGTATCTATTATCGTGATTATCCAATGTGGCTTCCCTCTTCTATATTCTTGTTGCATATGAACATGCTAAAATTCACCTCCATAATTGGATTGACAAACCAAGGAGACCATTTTTTCCATTGCAACATCATCCACCTTGTGTGGAGTGCCAACAAGTTTGGAAATGATCAACCTAACACTTCTTTCCAATATGCCAATGGCATAATTGGTATTTCAAGGAGTGCCAAAAATTATGGGAATCAACACCTTAGAAGAGTGCATTTCCATGTGATTGGGTGTAGGCTAGATTCTCCTGATCATGTGTGGAATATCCATTCATTATTGGAATTTAGAGGGGTTATCGATTCATGCCTTACTACTTGGTTGACTTAATCCCATTGGCATGTGATCTTAAAAATAAAACAATGCTATTAGCTTTTGATGAATCAAGCATGGAAATATAGCAATCACAAGATGCAAAATAATATAAAATAAAGTAAATTTTCCAGATGACTAAAATATGCAATTAATAGAAATAATATAAAATATTACAATGTAGCTATGGAGGAAATGAACACTCCAATATAAATCTACTGAACTACATTGCACCCATCACCAATGGATGGTATCCCACACTAAACTATACTATCTCCCATGACTCTCTATGTTTATGAATCTATATCTATCTATCTATGAGGTCATACTTATATAGGAAAAATAGGATACTTGGCCAACACTCTATCTAGTTGTGCAAGGGACAACTTGCACATTCACACTTGTGCACTTATTACATTACATGAAGAACTAGATAACTTAACCCTAAAGTAATCTAAGTATGTACCTTGGAAGATACATTTACATAACCTAAATGATGGAATAGACTTTATTTATAACACCTCCCTATATTACATTATTTGGGTCTTGAAGACTTTAGTATTCAATATGGATCTTCTTCTTCTTCCTGAACTTTGTATTCATCCTTTGCATTCTTTGTGTTTAGGTTCAATAGGTAATTTGTGTCTTCATATGATGCAGAGTAAGCTGGAGCTAAGCCTTATTATTTCAATTGGTGGTTCATGACTTACTCAGATTCATATTACATCTCTTCTATCTAGCCACCTTTGTAGTTCTTCTTGCAAGTATCTCTATATAGTTATGATTTTTCATGAATGAGTAGGGCATGATGTAATTGTTCTATCATATTTTTATTTTTGATCCTACTGTGCTTACATTTTTGGTGTACCAGTTCTTCATTTTATTCAATTTTTTTCTCTGTAAATATATTAGTATATTTTTGAAACTTCACATTGTATTGTGAGATTTCTATTGAGTCCATGATGTATGTATTTTCATGAATTGAACCTATTTATTTTATGCCGTCCTGATTCATAATGAGACAAGTATTGATCCCATCCATGTATCCATAGTTAATCACATAATTATTTTCAACTAACTTGCTTACAGAGATGAGATTGAATGTTAATCTAGGAACATACAATACTTTATGTAGTAGAATATTTAGAAATGATTTGCTTGGTGTTACACATCCATATCCATGTAAAGGATACATTTTTATGTCTATAATTCTTAGTCTAAAACCTTTAGCAATTTCAAGACCATAAAACCATTATATTTTTCCTGTCATATGATGACTGGCTCCTGAGTCAATATACCATATGTATTCATGATTGTATGAAATTATTTTACCCATTTGAATAAGAAATTAGATATAATTGTAACTACCTAACTGAAGTATATAACCCTTAATTCTTAGGTTGTAGACTTCCTTATGTCTCCTTAGGTATGAAAGTATTAATACCTAATTTTATATTTTTGAAGGAAGCTTATATCTTCACAACTTGACAATTTTTAATGGATTGTGGAATTCCTTATGTCTCCCATATGTTTGTTGGAGTATGATATAGTGATTTTGTAAGATATAGTTCAATTTTTGGTTGATTTTGTACAAGTTTTGTAAGGATAAAAAATCAACTTCTTAACTTCTTAATACTCCTATTGAACTAAGCACTTTTCAATTTTGAAGAGGTTTTAATATTAGATTTATTTTATCCCTAAAGAGAAATTTTCTGAGACAATAATATAAATTTCTAACTTTGAAAAAATATTTTAATAACCCCTTTTGAAACCCTTAGGAATATTATTCAATTGTTTCTAATTTCCGAAAAAATAGTTTGAAGTTGTAACCTTTATCACTCCCAAATTTGAAAAACTAGAACACATTAATATTTGCAAACTTTAAATGGATTAATTCCAAGTAGAATCCCTTATTGCTCCTAAGTTATATTTTGCAAATATTATATTAATTTCTCTAAGTTTTACTTTCAAACAAATATTGATTTTAATTAATATATCAACCTTATCTTATAACCTTATAACTCCCTTTAAAATTGAAAGTAAATTAGATGATAAATTAAGGCTTTGTAACTTTAAGATGTCAGGTGAATATGATAGTGAACTCTCCTTCTTAAGCATGAATTCCCCAAGGCTTTAATGCTATTCATGAATACTGGTTGACTGTGAGTATTTTAAACTATATCCATATTGCTTCGGATCCCTATCGAATTGCACTCAAATTGGTGCCAAGAATCTGCCATCAATCTATCGAATCATGCTCGAATTGGTTTCAAGTGTCTGCCATCGTTCTACCAAGTAGTACCAAATGTTGCTCGTATCATTTTCAACTACTATGCTTCCTTTCCAAAGTCCAACCCATCTTTAATATGAGATAGGAGGAGTGACAAGTGTCACTGTATGAGTTTCTAAACACTCATGGAAGCTTTGAATTGGTTGGTGGATGTGTTGAACTCACTCCATTGTTTGTGATAAGTGTTGGGCAAAACATTGGTTAGTTTTCTATGGTATAAATCATTACCTCCATTTAATTGTCAACTTAGGACAGCTCGTAAACTTGTGAGTAACCCTACACAATATATGCCTGTAATCTCCCTTTAATCAGATGAGTCCCTTAGATTCTATGGTTTGGGGGTGTTGTTATTTCATTGGAGTTCTCGTTTATCTTCCAAACCACTAATATAATTTACATTATCAAAGAAATGACTAAAATGCTTTGAAATCAAAACTGCACACTTGTTGGAAATTTATAGAAAATAGGGGAAATTGCAGTATTAAACTAAATTACAGAAAATAGGAAAATGAATTAAAATGATAGAAAATAGGTAAAATAAGGGAGGAATACTATTGAGAGTGGGCCCAAGCTTCCAAAATATTTCACCCACATTAAGACATTCATCGGATGCTAGTTGAGTTTGATTAAAAGACTCAAATGTATTGTATTGAAATTTGCAGTAGAAAAATACAGAGAAAATATGGGATCTATTTTTTAGGGGTGGCTTGCATATTTATAAGATATGTGGCCATGCCTTGTTACATTCTGAAAGAAAATTGATTTTTGATTTTGTTGTTACAACAATACATAGGAATAAAGGAGATAAAGCAAAACATTAAACTCAAAATATATTCAACATATTCTATATCAAAACAGAATACATTTGATATTTTTCTCTACCCGATTACATTGATTTTTATGTGATTACTAAAAAATAGATGATATATGGTCATTGATGTTGTCCTTGGTCCGCATCCATCTTGAAATTGTATTTGCATCCATCATTGAAATTGTCATTTCGTTCTACCGACAATAGGGGTTGTGCTATAATTCTATGTCAATGGGAATTAGGTACCTTATCTATAGAAGATGGGAATCAGGTGCCTAAATAGGAATTAGGTGCCTAATGGGAATCAATGCCTAAAAAAATTAGGCACCTGATAGTCAAGCACCAAACAGGAATTGAATGCCCAATAGTCAAGCACCAAATGGGAATCAAGTGCCTAAATAGGAGTCGAGTGCTTGACTTAGCGCTTCATCACTATTTTGTTGAAGATATTTTTACCATCACAAAATAGAAAGTGCTAGGTCCGAATGGGACCTCAACATAGTCATGCTAAAATACTGTAAAATCCATTGAATCTACACATAATTCACTCAAAAACAAATATTAGACAACATACGTAATCTAATGTTAAATACATATAAAATTTGCATAAAACATATATTTCTATTAAAATAAATATCATAATATATATGGAAATTTTATACAAAAATGAGCATTTTCAAGGCTCATCATCCCCCCATGCTTAAGGGTTGGCACATCCCTATGCCACTTTGAACTAGTAATTACCAGTCTCACTAACACCCTTCTAGTAAACCCTGACTTTTCCTTCCTCTTCTTTTCATAGCTTTGAATTTCGCCTTATCTTTGGGATTTCGCCCTTTCAGTTTTTTGGGGGTGGCTATCTCCTGTTGTTGCTTTTTTAGGTGCTTTATATGCCAAGTTGGCTGACTGGATCCTACTTCTTCACCTAGTTGTTCCTTTGTCCAAAATTTCCTCCCTACCACATTCCTCAAGTAGTAGCCAGTAAAAGTGGAGGTATCCTTCTGGAATGTTGGCTCAGCCTACTTCCAGTATTGATGGTGAGGGGGTAAACTTTCTCCCACTAGCACTATAGATTCATCACCAAATAAAATGTTAGATTTCTCAACAACCTTGGCCTTAGGAAAACTGGCCACCACTAGCTCAAGTTCAACATCATCTTCAAAATCTACTTCTACCAGAGGAGATTTGCTTGTTGTTGCCTGAGCTGTAGGTGGTACAAGACCTAGCAATCCCATATTCATAAAATATACCTTCATCTTTGAAGGTTGATCACCTGTTGACCCATACAAATCCTAGAACTACGTTGGTTGAGCAAATTTGATTTTCTTACAAGGAGCTTTGGATGTCTTTTTGGCCTCTTTTCTAGTTTCCTTGGCCACTCTCTTAGAGACTTTCCTATACTCCTTATCTACCTTGATATCTACCTTGAGCTGTTCGAACTTCTTTTTCTACTCATCAAAAGACTTCAAAGTCTCTGCCCATTCTTCATCAGAATTCATGCCTGATTCTTTTAGTTATGCAGTCCTTGCTCTGGTCCTAGGTCTTCTTTGAGGTCCCCTTACAACCTTCCTTTTAGATCTCAATTTCTTTGGTTGTATTTTTGGGCCTGTGTAATTTTTTGAAATAGGGGGATTTCCCCTTTTACTATTTCTACTATTGTTTTTGCTTGATCTTCAAAAGTTGGAGACTTCTAAGTCTCCTATGCCTACTCTATAGGCATTTTCTCAGGTGACCCTTCAATCACATTTTGTGCAGTAGGTGATTCCTCTACTAAAATCCCTTTCTCTACCTAAAGTTATTCAGGCTCAGCCCCTGCATCTCCTTCTAACTCTTGGCCTACAAAGTGAGTAGAATCCTAAGATTTTGCAACCTCTTGATCCTCCTCTGCAGCCTTATCTAAAATTTGAGGCTCTTCAGCCTCAATTTCATCTTCCTATCTTATGTCTTCCTCTACAGATTTTGTTGAAATTTGAGGTTCTTCAACCTCAATTTCATCCTCTTGATTTACCTCTGTATCTGTAGAGGAAGAAGATGTTGGGGACTATCCCATATCAACTTCAGGACCTTGATCTTACCCTTGTTCTATAGAGTGAGCTGGTGAATGGGGTTGTTCAACCTCCATTGTTGCATTTGTTTCCTGCTCTACTTTTGCATGGGATTTCTAGGAGGATTCTTTAGTTGCACTTTCTATAATAATTATAGGGGTCCTTGCCCAAGAATTAGGGCTCCCCTATGTAGACATATATCTAGAAGAAGCCATTGATTGGTCCCCTACCTCAACTTCCTTGCTAGAATTCCTCACATCTGATCGAAAATGGCCAAAGGAGGCTATTTTCTCCTTAGAATCTAGAGAGGTAGTGGGCACTTCCATAGCCCAATCAGTTTGCACCATCACATCTACCTTAGCTGGTCATTCAACCTCAATTTTTTGGGTCTATAACTATAACTTCAATATCATCTCCTATAGTTGATGGATGGTCTGATATAGCTCCTACAATTTTACTGTAATTGCTTTTCTAGACTCTTGAAAAAGAGTCTGCTCCTCCTTATACTTGGCCTCCCAAGTACAAGCCTATTCTTTCAATATCTGTAATTGCTATTGTATATCCTCTATCTATATTTCCTACTAAGGAGTACTTACCTTGGATAAGTCTTACAATATATGGGCCATGAACTCATCCTTATTCAACTCGTCAATCATTGCATCATCATTCGATGAGCTATAAACCACCATGGATGCCTTCATCCTCCTACTCCTAGTTCTAGTGGAAATTAGCATGTAAGTAGGGCTTGGTGGACCATGCCCTACCTCATATTCAAATTGAGGGCCAATAAGGGATGAAGCCTATCCTGCATCCTCATAAAATTGAGGAAAAATAGGGGATGAGGCTTGTCCTGCATCCCATGTATTTTCCTTAGGCTAGGATGCAGGCATCATATCTAGTTTGCTCTACCATCCTATCAACTAACTGGTCAGTCTATTATGGTGCCACCACTTCTTCCTCTACCTTAAGAACTACATTATTTCCTTCAGCTTCCTCAACCATTACATCCTTGTGTGACTCAGCATGTCGCACCAAGGCCAAAATCAGGCCATGGTGATCCAGGGTAGACATTGTGCCTTCCTAGTACTAGCATAGCCTCATCCTTGAGTGCACATGCAAGATAATGGGGGACATTGATATTTTCCCCATGTAATAAATGGTTGAGGAAACAAAAATGGTTAGATTTTAGTTTGGAAAACCTACCCGAACAAGTGAAGAACCAAATAATCTGCTTGAAGACCGATCTCTAGAATTCATGGATGTACTACTTTGGTAAACCAGCACACATTAGGTATTACGTTGGGTGCCCAAAGAATCATTGCATGTAGAGTGTGGGGTTGTCCTCCTTATACGTGTGTTCTCCTATTTGGGGAAGGCCTGTTACCCTAGTAATGTACTCTTTGATGACTAGAATTTCTAGTCCTCGCATGTGAACAACTTTGTCCCTCATAGATACCATAAATTCTTTAGCTATTTCTACATCCTAGTTTTGGCTAACCAGATGGCAGTATTCCAACCATCCGATGATGTAGAATTGCACTTGTACATCCTCACTAATGCCTGAACAATTTGTAGGCTCACTCTTTTTCAATAGATGGTTGGTCGATTTTCCCCCCATGGCAAAGTTCAAAATTTTCTTGGCTCTGAGTTTTACTTGCAATAATTTCTCACACCCTGGTTTCTATTTCCTACAACTCTATTATTTTCTTACATAGAGTTTTACCAATGCATGGTTTTAAATCACCTGCATCCATGAACGTAGACACCTGATTACCATAATTAGAAATAATTATGATTATCTATGCAAAATCTCATTAAAACGTGTGCTATATTTTGTGTAGATGATGACCATGAGTGTTTTCCCCAATCAGAGTAGTGACACATGGAAAAATGCCAAGTGGAGAGAAATGGGTGGCTGGTAATTCAATGGGGATTGTGTCAACACTATTTTATAGAAACATATGCCTATGAAAACAATATATATATATATATAAAAAAAATTAAGCACGTACTCGTATTATGTTTCGTGTGTGTATAATGCGTAGATACTCGTGGTGCACTGGCATTGGCTGCTTTATGGTGACTAGATGTATCAAAACAAATAATGATAGGCATATTTCCCATGCGATAAATTTCTCTCCATTTTGACTGGTTCTCGGTTGCTACAATTTGATACATTTGAGAATTCTTGCATATTTTCAAGAAAATATTAGAAAAACACGTCTTCATGGGACGAAAAACATCCCTCCCTTGGAAATTATTCATTGATGACCTTGGAACGTGCATAAATCTCTTATGAAAAAATTAAAATAATTTCATCTATGAAGTTTGACTTATGCACGTGGGTGAAATGTTGACGTGGCTCGGGCCACTTTCCAATGCTAAAGATTATTCATACGAGGCACAAACGCCCATGAAAATAGAAAGTAGGCACCTCCTTACATGGAAATTGGGCACCTTCTTTCGAATCAAGGCATGCAAAGGCACTTGGTAAATAGAAAGTAGGCACCTTTTTTTAGAAATTGGGCATCATGCTTAATATGGAAAGCAGGCACCTTTTGCTAGAAATCGGGCATCGTACTTAAAGAAAAAAATAGAAAGAAGACACCTTTTTATTGGAAATTGAGTGCCATACTTAAAAATAGAAAGCACTTTTTTATTATTATATCTAAGAAATTAGGTGTCACTTTCTAGAAAAATGGATGTCAGGTGCCATTTCATTATGAAAAATAGAAATCATGCGTCGGTCTATCGAAAAATGAGACTAAGGTGCATTTTCCTTAACATAATGGGATTCGGGCACCTTCTACCGTACAAATGGGAATCGAGCACCATTTCTCTGAAATATAGGAATTGGACACCATCTTCCATAAAATGGGAGTCGAGTGCCTTCTTCTCTAGAAAATGGGAATCGGGTGCCTTCCTCTTTAAAAAATGGAAATTAGGCACTCCTTTATTTCAATATCTACTGATGTGTCCACTAGTGTATGCTTACAGTTGATCAAGCCTTCAACATTCTAGTTTGAAGAATAGGGATAGAATCAACATTCACTACCTGAACCAGCATTCGGGTATTTTTCTTCATGAAGACCAAAAACAAACACCCAAACACTTATTCAGATATGGTTTCCCCCTCCAAGTGGGGATAAGCTACTTCTACTAGAATTTAATCTCCTAGAAATCTGGGATTGTGTAGGTTCATGGATACTATGCTTGTTAGGCCTAGGTTTCCCAAGCTGCCTAATAGTTGCACTCAAGGCATCGTTCTTGCAAAATAGAAATACAACTAAAGAAAGAAAAATTGTAGAACTTTAAAAGAATAATTATTTTTGGACCATGTGGACAACGTCCACATATTACTGACTCATTTTAAAACTAGAATCAACTGGGGTCTCCCCCATGCCTAATATGGACTTCATCATATAAGTCTCAGACACATGATATGGATGCAGTCGGTGACCATTGACTATTAATGTAATATTGCTATCATCAATTGTTCTAATCCTCATAGCTCCATTGTTGATGATCTCAATCACTTCATATGGCCCCATCTAGTGCTGCATAAGTTTACCTTTTCTTTTCCTAGAATTAGGAGTCATACAATAATTCCCACTCTCCCACTTTTAACTACTTTGTCCTGGTGTGATGATCATGCCACTTGGCCCTCTATTTTTGGATGACCTATGTCCGATGTAGAGCATCTCTTCGGTATTCATCCAGCTAGTTAAGCTACTGAATCCATTCCTTTTGTGCCTCATCTAGATTCAAATTTAAATCTACTATATTTTTAAGATTTTTAATCTCAAATTCTATGGGCATCATAGCATTCTTTCCATATACTAGTTGGAATGGTGTAAAACCAGTAGTAGTTTTCTAGGTGGTTCTGTAAGCCCACACTAATTCTGGTAATCTTGTGGCCCAGTCCTTCCTATGTTGTTGTACCATATTTGTGAGAATGTTCTCCAGTTCATGGTTGGTTACCTCTACTTTCCCATTTGCCTATGGATGGTAAGGAGTGGTTTTGTTATACCTGATTTTATATTGCTGCATGAGTTCTTGAATCAAATTTGAAGTAAATTGAGGCCCTTGATCAGTTGTGATCTCCCTTGGAACCCCAAATCTGGTGAAAATAGATGAATATAGGAAGTCTACTACAATATTCTCTTTAGAATCATGCAATGCCTGCACTTCAACCCACTTGGTCACATAGTCAATGTAAACTAAGATATACCTCTTACCTGTTGACTATGGATTAATGGGTCCTATGAAGTCCATCCCCCATTTATCAAATGGCTCTATGTGTACATGTGGTTGGAGTGGCATTTCATCTCTAAGAGTAGGTCTACCCATCCTCTGACATTGGTCACATTGGCTCACATGCTTGGCTGCATCTTTGAATAGTGAAGGCCAATAATAACTAGCCTGCAATACTTTGAATGCAATCCTTTTTCCTGCAAAATGGCCACCACAAGGTTCATTATGGTAAGATTTTCGTATTTTTACAATCTCATTATTAGCAACACATATTCTCATGACTTGACCAAATAATTATGATTTTTTGTGCAAAATATCATTAAAATGTGTGCCAAATTTTGTGGTATATGATGACCATGAGTGTTTTCCCCAATCAAAGCAATGACACATGGAAAAGTGCCAAGTGGAGAGAAATAGGTGGCTAGTAATTTAATGGGGATTGTGTCGACACTATTTTATAGAAACATATGCCTATGAAAACAATATATATATATATATATATATATATATATATATATATATATATATATATATATATATATATATATATATATGTATATATATATGTATAACAAAAAATTAAGCACGTACCTATATTATGTTTCATGTGTGTATAATATGCAGAAACTTGTGGTGCACTAGCATTGGTTACTTCATGGTGACTAGATATACCAAAAAAAGAATGATAGGCATATTTCCCATGTGGAAAATTTTTCTCCATTTTTATTGGTTCTCGATTGTTGCATTTTGATAAATTTGAGAATTCCTACACATTTTCAAGACAAGATTAGAAAAACACATCTTCACAGGACGATAAACATCCCTCCCTTGGAAATTATTCACTGATAACCATGGACAAGCATAAATATCTTATGAAAAAATTAAAATAATTTCATCTGTGAAGTTTGACTTATGCACGTGGGTGAAATGCTGATGTAGCTCAAGCCACTTTCCAATGCTAAATATTATTCATACGAGGCACAAACGTATGTGAAAATAAAAAGTATGCACTTCGTACATGGAAATCAATCACCTTATTTCAAATCAAGGCATGCAGGCGCTTGGTAAATAGAAAGTAGGCACCTTTTTTTAGAAATCAAGCATCATGCTTAATATTGAAAGTAGACACATTTTGATAGAAATAGAGCACCGTACTTAAAGTAGAAAATAGAAATAAAATACCTTATTATTAGAAATTGAGCACCATACTTAAAAACAAAAAGTAAATTTTTATTAGTATATCCAAGAAATTAGGTGTCACTTTCCCAAAACATGGAAGTCGGGTGCCATTTCCTTATGAAAAATAGGAATCATGCGTCGGTCTACCAAAAAATGAGACTCAAGTACCTTTTCCTTGACATAACAGGATTCAAGCACCTTCTACCATACAAACGGGAATTGAGCACAATTTCTCTGAAATATAGGAATTGAGTGCCATCTTCCATAAAATTGGAGTCAAGTGCCTTCTTCTTTAGAAAACGAGAATTGGGTATCCTCTTTAGAAAATGGAAATCAGGTGCTCCTCATTTATTTCACATCTACTGATATGTCCACTAGTGCATGCTTATAGTTGATCAAACCTTTAATGTTCTAGTTTGAAGAATAGAGATAGAATCGACGTCCGCTACTTGAACCAACATTCAGGTATTTTTATTCATGAATACAAAAAAGAAACACCCAAACACTTGTTCAGATATGGTTTCCCCCTCCAAGTGGGGATAAACTACTTCTACTGGAATTTAATCTCCTAGAAAGTTGGGATTGCGCATGCTCATGGATCCTATGCTTGTTAGGCCTAGGTTTCCTAGGATGTCTAACAATTACACTCAGGGCATCGTTCTTGCAAAATAGAAATACAACTACAAAAGAAAAATTGTAGAACTTTAAAAGAATAATTATTTTTGGATGATATGGACAATGTCCACATATTACTGACCCATTTGAAAACTAGAATCAACTGGGGTCTCCTCCATGCCTAATATGGACTTCATCATATAAGTCTCAGACACGTGATATAGATGCGATCAATGACCATTAACTGTTAATGTAATGTTGCTACCATAAATTGTTCTTATCCTCACAACTCCATTGTTGATGATCTCAATCACTTCATATGGTCCCATCTAGTGCTGCATAAGTTTACCTTTTCTTTCCTAGAATCGGGAGTCATACAATAATGCCCACTCTCCCACTTTTAACTACTTTGTCCTGGTGTGACGATCATGCCACTTGACCCTCTATTTTTGGATGACCTCTGTCCGATGTAGAGCATCTCATTAGTATCCATCCAACTGGTTAAGCTACCAAATCTTCTTCTTTTGTGCCTCATCCAAATTCAAATTTAAATATACTACAGTTATAAGAGTTTTAATCTTAAATTCTATGGGCATCATAGCATTCTTCCCATATACTAACTGGAATGGTGTAAAACTAGTAATAGTTTTCTAGGTGATTCTATAAACCCACACTAATTCTGGTAATATTGTGGCCTAGTACTTCCTACGTTGATGTACCATCTTTATGAGAATGTTCTCTAGTTCATGGTTGGTTACCTCTACTTTCCCATTTGCCTATGGATGGTAAGGAGTGGTTTTGTTATACCTAATTTGATATTATTGCATGAGTTCCTAAATCAAATTTGAAGTATATTGAGACCCTTGATCAGTTGTGATCTCCCTTGGAATCCCAAATTTGGTGAAAATAGATGAATATATGAAGTCTGATATAGTATTCTCTTTAGAATTATGCAATGCATGCACTTCAAACCACTTGGTCACATAGTCAATGCAAACTAAGATATACCTCTTACCTTCTGACTATGGATTAATGGGTCCTACAAAGTCCATCCCGCATTTATAAAATGGCTCTATGTGTACATATGGTTGAAGTGGAATTTTATCTCTAAGAGTGGGTCTACCCATCCTATGATATTGGTAACATTAGCTCACGTGCTTGGCTGCATATTTAAATAGTGAAGGCTAGTAATAACCAGCCTACAATACTTTGAATGTAGTCCTTTTTATTGTAAAATAGCCACCACAAGGTTCATTATGGTAAGTTTTCTGTATTTCTACAATCTCATTATTAGCAACACATATTCTTATGACTTGATCAAGCCCTATTTTAGAAAAGCACCCATCAATCCATGATAAGTCTAGAATTTTCTCAATTAAAGTTTATTTCTCAGTGCTGAAAGTGTAGGGGATACTTTACTAGTGGGTAAATAATTAGCCATATCTATGTACCATGATATTTGTTCATTAAGAAAAAACAAATGCTCACGTAGAAATTGATATTCTATGGCTAAATGATCAAGAGGTGTCAATATGGAAAGAAAATTAGCTACCACATTGGTCTTACCTAGTTTATCTACAATTGTCACCAAAATCCTGTAGAAGTCATAACCATATGATTAATTCACCACTGATTCTAGGTTTTTATTAGGTATATGATAGTTGAATGATCAGTGTGCACAAAAAATTGATAACCTATAATATAGTGGTAAAATTTATTAAGAGTATGTATGACTGCAAGGAATTCCTTTTCTATGATAGTATAATTAAAATCATCACTTGTAATATGTTTACTAACATAATAGATGTCATAGAAATAATCACCATATTTATATCCTAGAACTGGACCTCTCGCATTATTGGATGCATATGTATATATGTGAAAGGGGATGGTCCAATTTGGATCCCTTAGGACTGGAGAAAAAGTTAATTTTTCTTTCAAAATGTTAAATGCTTATTCACAATATTTTTCAAGAAAAAATCTATCTTTTACTAACAATGTGCTTAGGGGTTTAGCAATTTTACTAAAGTCTGCTATAAACCTCCTATAGTAACTAGCTGATCCAAGGAAACTACGGATATCCTTCTGAGTTTTGGGTGTAGGTAGGTTTTGGATAAATTCTATCTTCTTTCTATCTACCTTAGTCCCATCTGAAGAGATATGATGTCCTAAAACTATCCCCTCCTACATTAGCATATAACATTTCTTATTACTTAGGGATAGATTAGTTTCCTCACACTGTTGAAATGTTTTCTCTAAATTTTCTATGGCTTCTTCAAAGGTTTCACCATATACAGTGAAATCATCCATATATACCTCCACAGTTTCTCTAATCATATCATAGAATATGCTCAAAACTACCCTTTGAAATATGGCAGGTGCATTGCACAAACCAAAGGGTAAAACTCTATAAGCAAAGGTTCTCCATGGATAAGTGAATGTGGTATTATCTTGGTCCTCTTCCCCAATCTGAATCTGATTATATCCACTAAATCCATATAGGAAATAAAAGTATTTCTTTCCTGCTAAGGTGTCAAGGACTTGATCTATGAAAGGTAAGGATAAGTGGTCTTTCTTGGTTGCTTTATTTAGTGACCTATAATCAATATATATCCTCCAATTTCAATTTTTTTGGGCACCACCAAAGGTGATACCCATTCACTATCTGAGATAGGGTAGATAAACCCAATTATCAAGAGTTTCTACAATTCTATTTTAATAATATCCTTCATAGTTGGATTCATCCTACGCTATGGTTGTCTTACTAGTTTTATTTCATCTTCCAGATATATTCGATGAGTAAAGGTTTCAAAAGCTATTCCTCTCATTTTTGAATACTCCCAAGTAAAGGTACCTTGATGTTTGACTAATGTTTCTCTTAGTTTATTCGATTTTTTAGATGTCAACCCATCAATTATGTTTAATACTCTCCTAGGTGCAACTTCTATTTGTTGAATATGGTGATATTTACCTCCCACTAATGGTAACTCTAGAGGAGAACATGAGGGTTCTCCTTGGAAAAATATTGATATCACCCTATCCTCATAACTCTCATCCTCCAACTCATCAATTGCCATGATGGATTGAATCATTGATAAACCACTCATGTTTTGGTTCTCACATTTAGGTTCTCCCAACAAATCTATAGACTGTGTAGGTAGATGGATGATCAATTTTTTTTACATTATGACCATTAGAAATGGTCATTTGCCAATTTCTATAGCTTATGTAGGTATCATCTGTTGCCATCCAAGACCTACCTAATATGAGAGGATAACCACCCAATCTAGACTTGGATTGTAACACTAATAAATCTATTGGGTATTTCCATGCATCCACTGTGATAGTTATGTCTTCCAGTATTCCTTCAAGGAGCACTGTTGACCTGTCTACCAACTGAAGGACAATTTTGATTGGTTTTATATTAGTTAAACTGATTTTTTTTATGGTTTCCTTGGGCATGAAATTAATGGTACACCCTAGATCTACTAATGTATTGGGTAAAATACAACCTCCAATTTTCACAGTTAAAACAGGGCTTCCTCGATCTGAATATTTTTGGCTATAGGTATTTCTTAGCATAAGATCATCTAGTTATCCTACCAAATTGATTGCCTATGTTGGTTTTCTTATAAATAACTCTCTTATGGTCTTGTTATATATAGAAATATATCCGATGGCCTAAAAGTGAGGAATCATGACTATTAGGTTCTTCAAAATGGAAATAATATCAAATTCTGGTTATATCGGCTTCTTGGGTTCCTACAACCTTTTTGGAAAATGTGGAACCCATTCTTTGTTATTTATAGTTTTTAATTCTTATTCTACTTCTTCTATAAGAGTTAATTCCTTTTTTTCTAACTCTATGTTTTACTTCTCTTCTACCAGAGGATCTACTTCTACACCTACCTGTCTACCTGACCTTAATTGTATGAGACTACAATCTACTTTGATATTGTACATAAGGTACATCTCATTTTTCATATGGTATGCTGACAGTGGTTTATTTTTTGTATTAGAAGTAGGCTATACTAGTAGTTGAGTAGGTCTCAAAGCAGGGGGAGCTAGAAGACTTGGTTGTAGTGGGATTGGTGTAGTATGTTGTGGATTTTGGTTCCAACCATTCTTATTTCTCCACTACTGTCCAAGCTACTGGTATGACATCCATGGGTAGGGATTTAAGGATTTGATACTTAGGGAAATTGATTCCAAGGTTGTTGTCACCATAATACCATGTTACGTGGCTGAACTTGACCTTAGTTTTGGTAATTGTTGCCCCCATAGGATGGCATTCCTGCTGGCATGTTGTTTCCCATAGGGTTGCTAGTTTATCCTATTACACATGAAATATGCTTTCATTACTTTAGGTTGATATCTAGACTTTGATAAATGTGAACACAACTTAGTTTTATGATCCTTTTGACACACATCACACACTCTAACTTTGTTCTTAGGGCATTCATTTTTGGGATGCTTTCCCTTGCATTTAGGATAAAAAAAATCTAATGCTACCTCATTCTCCTGCTTCTTTTTTTGAAGAAGGGTGTCCATTTGGAGTGCAAGAGATGAAAATATCTCACTCTTGAGGTCTTCAAGCATATTACCTATTTATGTTTTAGAGATAGTGGTTGATTGTTTGATATTCCTAGGGGTTAACTTACCCTTCTTTCTTGAAAAGTTCTAACACAACTACTGGATATCAAAAATTTGGTGTTGATAAATGTTCCCTATACAAATCATGTTTAAGGCTTTAAGATATTAATTTGTAAGCCTATTTAATAATATACTTATTAAGGACCTGTCTCTTAGTCTTTCATAGGGATATATTTGTAAATTAAATCTAAACCTATCCCAATAATCCTCTAATAATTCTCCTTCCTTTTGTCTCATATCCAAGACTTATTATCTGGAGTGCTCTGCCAAAGTCTTGATACTAATCTAGGAAGATTTTTTTCATGTCTTCCTAGGTAGTTATCTTTCTGTATCCTAAATTTATGAGCCAATATAGGGTTGCATCATCAAGAGTTGAGGGAAACAACTTTAATTTATGATCATCAATTTTATAGTCTATTGACCTGCATAGAACATCAAATTTAAAGAGAAATAGATTGACATATTCTAATTAAAATCCTTTAAAGATTGAAAGGTGGTCAGGAGATATATGTTTCATCCTGTGGTCTCCTCTTACCTCTTCTATGAGGAAGTTAAAACTAGTGGATGCTTCTTCTACTATTTTAGCCATCTTTTTTTATATCAAGGTTTCTACCTCTTCTACATTTAGGGCAGTTTTCAAGGCTTCTATATCATTTATTTTATACTCTAGAAGGATTAATAAATCAGTGTTTGAAATATTCCCTTTCTCAGCTACTTGCCAATGTTGAAGGTTCAGTAACTATTCCTCAAATTAAACTCTTCCTATCTCAAATCCTTCCCTAAGGTTTTGCTGGTCTATTTTAGAAGGATCTTGTGCAAACAATGGATGTTGACTCCAATGCATAGGTGCAGATAGTGGTGAAGAGGTTTCAATATCAAGATCTTACATAGCTAAAATAGAGGCTTTTTGAGACACAACATTTGTGTTCTTGATAAAACGATCGTTCAATCCTCTAATTCTAGGCAAACTCATACAAAATTTTAGATGGAGGTTCTGTAGAAAGTAACCTAAACTACTTCTAACATAATTTCTTCAAAATAGAAAATTATAGCTGGCTACTCCTCACAAATGGTGCTAAAATGTTGGCCAAAACATTGGTTAGTTTTCTATGGTATAAATCATTGCTTCCATTTAATTGTCAACTCGAGACAACTCGTAAACTTATAACCCTACATAGTATATACTTGTAATATCTCTTTAATCATATGAGTCCCTTAGATTCTATGGTTTGGGGGATGTTTTTGTTTCATTGAAGTTCTTGTTTATCTTCCAAAACACTAATCTAATTTGCATTATCAAATAAATGACTAAAATTATTTGAAATCAAAACTACACACTTGCTAGAAATTTACAGAAAATAGGGAGAATTGCAGTATTAAATGAAATTACAGAAAATAGGAAAATGAAAATAGGTAAAATAAGGAAAGAATAGCATTGAGAGTGGTCCCAAGCTTCCAGAAGATTTTACCTACATTAATACATTCACTGAATGCTAGTTGAGTTTGATTAAAAGACACAAATGTATTGTATTGCAATTTGTAGTAGAAAAATACAAAGAAAATCTAGGATCTATTTTTCAGGGGTGGCTTGCATATTTATAAGATATGTGGCCATGCCCTGTTACATTCTAAAAGTAAATCAATTTTTGATTTTGTTATTACAACAACACACAAGAATAAATGAGATAAAGCAAAACATTAAACTCAGAATATATTCAACGTATTTTGTATCAAAACAGAATAGTCTAATATTTTGCTCTACCTGATTACATTGAATTTTTACATGATTGCTAAAAAATAGATGACATATGGTCATTGATTTTATATTTGGTCTACATCCATCGTTGAAATTGCATCTGCATCCATCGTTAAAATCGTTATTCTATTCTATTGATAATAGGGGTTGCACTGTAATTATGCATCAATAGGAATTAGACATATGATCTATAGAAGACAAGAATTAGGTGCCAGGCACCTAACAAGAATAAGGTGCCTAATAGGAATCAGATGCCTGATAGTAAAGCACCAAATGGGAATTGGGTGCCCAACAGTCAAGCACCAAATGAGAATCAGACATCTAAATGGGAGTTGGGTTCCTGACTTAGCGCTTCATAACTATTTTGTTGAAGATATTTTTACCATCACAAAAAGGAAAGTGCCAGGTCTGAATGGGACCTCGACATAGTCATGCTAAAATACTATAAAATCCACTGCATCTATACATAATTCACTCAAAAATAAATATTAGACAACATACACAATCTAATGGTAAATACATATAAAATTTGCATAAAACATATATTTCTATTAAAATAAATGCCGCAATATATATGGAAAGTTTGTACAAAAAAGAGCATTTTCAAGGCTCATCAATAAGTGTCACATTTGGGTTAATTTTTTTTTTTTAATTCTGTCTTGAGCATTGTCCAAGAAATGCTCCTTCCTCAACATCTATATTTCCTGTAACATATGTCAAGTTGTACGTAATTCCACTATTTGGAGTATGGGTTCCAAGAAGTATAACATCTTATTTTGGAGTATTATAGAGGATCTTTCAAAGGATGACAAATGGTGTTTGCATGCCTCTATTTCTATCAATGCTTATTTGAAGACTCTCAAATGCATTTTCCACCTTGATCTTTGTTGTTTAATGTATATGTTTAAGTGTCTCCAATAAGCAAAGCTAATGGTTGAGCTATGGTGGATATATGGCAGAACTTTGGTGGAGCTATGGAGTAGATTTGGTGGTCATTGAATGAAGTCCAAATGGTAGCGCTTGGATGAAGACTCCTTGATGATTTACTCTATTGTTAGCATTCACTAATGGTAGAAATACTTTGATAATAATACTCCTTTGCTTTGATCTTTGTTTGCTTTATCTTCTACTTTGTACACTACTTTATATTCTACTATGCTTTGTCTTATGCAGGTTCAACAATTCAAGATGATTCCCTTTGTGTGTATTCTATTGCTTGGGAAGAGTGCTTATGTTCAACCCTTTCTGAGCATCAGTTTTATAGTCTATAGACCTGCATAGAACAACAAATTTTAAGAGAAATAGGTCAGTATCTTCTGATTTAAATCCTCTAAATATTGGAAGGTGGGAAATATATATATGTTTCATCTTGTGATCTCCTCTTACCTCTTCTATGAGGAAGTTAAAACTAGTGGATGCTTCTTCTACTGTTTCAACCATCTTGTCTGCTATCAAGGTTTCTACATCTACTACATTTATGGTAGCTTTCAAGACTTCTATCTCATTTCTTTTATCCTCTAGAAGGATTACTAAATCAATGTTTGAAATAGTCCCTTCCTCGACTACTTTCCAATGTTGAAGGTTAAGTAATTCTTCCTCAAATTAAACTCTTCCTATCTTAGATGCTTCCCTAAGGTTTTGTTGGTCTATTTCAAAAAATATCTTGTGCAAAAAATGGATGTTGAATCCAATGCATAGGTGGATATAGTGGTGGAGAGGTTTTGGTCTTAGGATCTAGAACAAATAAAATAGAGGCTTTTAAGAAACAACGTTTGTAATCTTGATAAAACAATCGTTCGGTCCTCTAATTCTAGGAAGACTCATACAAAATTTCATATGGAGATTCTCTAGAAAGTAACCTAAACTAATTCTAACATACTTTCTTCAAAACATAAAATTACAGTTGGCTAATCCCTAGAAATGACACCAAAATATTGGGTAAAATATTGGTTAGTTTTCTATGGAATAAATAATTACCTCCATTTAATTTTTAACCCAAGATAGTTCATAAACTTGTGAGTAACCTTGCATATTATATACCTATAATCTCCCTTTAATCAGATGCATCCATTAGATTCTATGGTTTTGGGGGTATTATTTCATTGGAGTTCTTATTTATCTTCCAAACCTCTAATCTAATTTTCTTATCAAAGAAATGATTGAAATGCGTTAAAATAAAAACTACACACTTACTGGAAATTTACAGAAAACATGGGAAATTCTAGTATTAAACTAAATTATAGAAAATAGGAAAATGAATTAAAATGATAGAAAATAGGTAAAATAAGGGAGGTATATTGTAGAGTGGGCCCAAGCTTCTAGTAGATTATTCCTGCATTAATACATTCACCAAATGCTATTTGAGTTTGATTAAAAGACTAAAATTTATTGTATTAAAAATTACAGCAAAAAATACAAAGAAAATCCAAGATCTATTTTTAGAGGTGGCCTGCATATTTATAAGATATGTGACCATGCCCTGTTACATTCTAAAAGAAAATCGATTTCTAATTTTTTTGTTACAACAACACACAAGAATAAAGGAGATAAAGCAAAACATTAAACTCATAATATACTCAACATATTATGTATTAGAATGGAATACGTACTGATATTTTGCTCTACCCGATTACATTGAATTTTTACATGATTGCTTGAAAATAGATGACATATGGTCATTGATGTTGTCTTTGGTCTGCATCCATCGCTGAAATCACATCTGCATCCATCGTTGAAATCACCATTATGTTCTTCCAACAATGGGGGTTGCGCTGTATTTCTACATCAATAGGAATCAGGTGCCTTATCTATAGAAGATGAGAATCAGGTGCCAGATAATCAAGAACCAAATGGAAATATGGTGCCCAAAAGTCAAGCACCAAATGGTAATCAAGCACCTAAATGGGAGTCAGGCGCCTAACTTAGCGCTTCATCACTATTTTTTTGAAGACATTTTTACCATCACAAAATGAAAAGTACCAAGTTTGAATGGGACCTCGACATAGTCATTCTAAAATAATATAAAATCCACTACATATACACATAATTCACTCAAAAATAAATATTAGATAACATACATAATTTAATGTTAACTACATATAAAATTTGCATAGAACATATATTTCTATTAAAATAAATACTGCAATATATATGGAAATTTTGTACAAAAATGAGCATTTTCAAGGCTCATGAATAAGTGTCACCTTTGGGTTGAAAACATTTTTTTATTTTTTCTTGAGCATTTTCCAAGAAACACTCCTTCCTCAATGTCTCCAAGCTATATTTCTGTAACGTATGTCAAGTTGTATGTAACTCCATTGTTTGGAGTATGGGCGCCAAGAAGTATAATGTCTTATTTATGAGTATTATAGAGGATCTTTCAAAGGATAACAAGTGGTAATTACATGCCTTTATTTATATCAATGCTTATTTGAAGACTCTCCAATACATTTTACACCTTGATATTTGATATTTTATGTAGATGCTGAAGTGTCTCTAGCCAAGCAATGCTAATGGTTGAGCTATGGTGGAGATATGGCAAAAATTTGGTGGAGAAATGGAGTAGCTTTGGTGGTCATTGAATGGAGTCCGAATGGTAGCGCCTGGATGAAGACTCCTTGATGCTTTACTCCAATGTTAGCATTCACTAATGGTAGAAATATTTTGATAAGAATGCTCCTTTTGCTTTGATGTTTGTTTGATTTATCTTCTGGTTTGTACACTGCTTGATATTCTACTATGCTTTGTCTTTTGTAGCATCCAAGTGTTGGCAATTTTGGGTACCTTGGGTACATTGCCTTTGCTCAAGTGTATAAGTTGTCATTGATGTCAAGAAGCTCTTGAAGGAATTTGATTTAATGTCAAATAATTTGCAGACATGGACAGTGAGTTTCCAAGAAGATTATTCAGAGCATGGACAGTGAGTTTCCAAGAAGATCATAGTGGCCCATTTGCAAAAGATCAAAGAAAAAGACAAGTAAGAAAAGTGTCACGATATCACGACATATATAGCAGGCAAGAAAAACAGTCACGATTTCGCGACATGTTAGAGGAGAGAGAAAGAGTTGGAAAAATTGTCGCGATTTCGCGACATGTTAGAAGAGAGAGAAGAAGCAGGGAAAACTGTCACGATTTCGCGACATGTTGGAAGAGAGAGAAGAAGCAGGAAAAACTGTCGCGATTTCGTGACATGTTGGCAGAGAAGGAGAGCAAGGTGGAAAGTGTCACGATTTCGTGACATGTCGCATTTTCGCGACTCGAAAAGTGCAGGAAGGCAAAGAAGGAAAAGTGTCACGATTTCGTGACATATTGCAAGGAAGGTTGTACGGATGAAAAAGTGTCACGATTTCGTGACATGATGCAAAAGAGAGAGTCCGCGTATGGTGTCAGCGATTTCACGACAAGTTCGAAGAGAGAGAAAGTAACACGAAAAGTGTCATGATTTCGTGACATGCTACAAAAGTCGAAGTGAGAACTGTCACGATTTCGTGACATGCTGTAGAACTCGAAGTGAGAACTATCATGATTTCGTGACATGCAGCAAAGGGAAGAGTTCGAAATGAGAACTGTCACGATTTCGTGACAGGTTGCAAAGAAGACGTACGAAAGCTGAAAGCGTCGCGATTTCGTGACAGGCTGCAAAGAAATCGTACGGATGCAGAAAGTGTCACGATTTCGTGACAGGTTGAAGAGAAAGGTTATGGATGCAGAAAGTGTCATGATTTCGTGACAGATTGAGATGGCAGCATACAGTTGGAGAAAGTGTCACGATTTCACGACAGAAATAGAAAGCAGGTCTTCAACAGTTGAAGAGTCATGATTTCGTGATAGAAACAAAATGAAAGAGCATGGAAGAAGAAGCATCACGATTTCATGACAAATTCAAGAAGGAAGAGCTCAAAGGCGAAAGCGTCATGATTTCGTGACATGTTCCATTTTATGGGCGTAAGGCAGAGAAAAGCACAAGGCAGCGAAAGTGTCACGATTTCGTGACATGTTCCATTTTTGTGGGCGTAAAGGAGAGAAAAGCACAAGGCAGCGAAAGTGTCATGATTTCGTGACATGTTCCATTTTTGCTAGTGCAAGCAGAGCAGAGTGCAAGGAAGCGAAAGTGTCACGATTTCGTGACATGTTCTGCTTTCGCGGGTGCAAGCCGAGAAGGGGTTAAGAAAGCGAAAAGTGTCACGATATCATGACATGTTGTATTTTCATGGTAGAAGCTTAGAAGGGTTACAGAGGTAGTGAAGCCGACAGAGTCAAATTTTAGCCGACGAAGATTAGGGCTTGCAACCGACGGAGATTAGGGTTTGCATTTGCATAACAACCGACTAAGATCAAAGTTTTTATTCATGAAAACTCTATTATAAAAGGAGGGCTGTTTGGAGAGTTGAGTAGAGATATCGAATGCGTGGTTGAAGTGTGACGTTCATAGAAATAGTGCGAAGAGAAGAAGTTCGATCGTCGAGAGCAGAGTGCAAAATTCGATAGCAGTGTACAGAGTGCATTTTGTCGAATCGTCTAAGTGAGAGAGATCGCAAGGAATCAGAGTGCATGAAGACGGTGCTGCTGTGTTTGCATAGAGAGAGCAGAGGGCGTAGAGTGCAATAGGCAAAGATGAACGAGGACATTTGTGCTAGACCGAAGGACTGTGTTTAGTGCAAATTCGAGGACCAACTTTGGAGGTGATAGAGTTGAGAACAGAGGTCTCCAGCCAGAGCAGGGAGGATAGGTGTCTTCTATGGATAGAGTTCCATTTGCTAAGGGCAGCGGAGGTAGAGGTTTTCTAGAGGATCACCAGCCAGAGCAGAGCTAGGGGATTGGTGTCTCCTGTGGGTTGGTGCCCATGAACTCGAGATTAGGGGATTGGTGTCTCCTTTGGGTTGGTGCCCATAAACATTGTAATCGGGAAAGGTATTCCCAGAAGTTGGATTGATAAAATTTAGTGAAATATTTTATCCGTGGAGTAGCCCACTTTGGGTGAACCACGTAAATTGTTGTGTCTCTATTGTGGATGGTGTTTTGTGCATTGCTTTGATTACTGCTATTGATACTGCTATCTATACACTGCATAATATTGAATTGAAAGTTGAATTGAAGGAAAAAGTAAAAAGTGGTCTTATATTGTTCACCCCCCCTCTCAGTATAAGCTTGTGTTCTTCAATTGGTATCAGAGCGGGTGCCTTCAAAAAGTTTAACAGCTTGAAGGAAAAGCTAGTAAAGAACACAATGGATTATTCAAGTGGCAATGCAGCACCTATTCTTGATGGATCAGATTTTGGTCTTTGGAGTGCAAGAATGAAGGTTCATCTAATGGCACTTGGTAATGAGGTATGGGAAGTAATTGAAGATGAGTACACTATTCCTGTACATGGTCCATTTACTAAAGAAGAAAGGCTCCTACATCACAACAATTCAAAAGCAATGAATGCAATCCTGAAAGGCTTACAGAAAGCAGATCTCACCAAAGTGATTCACCGCAAAACAACTAGTGAAATGTGGAAACAGATTGCAGGTGGTTCATACAGGTGATACAAATGTCAGAAAGGCCAAGTTGAGACATTTCAAAGGTATGTTTGAACAACTCAAGATGAATGATGATGAAAATATTAGTGACTACATGCTTCGTATGGATGAGGTTGTTAACTCCATGAAAGACTTAGGACTTGAGCTTGCTGAAAATGATGTTTGTGATAAGATTTTAAGATCTCTTCCTAATAGATTTAGTGAAAATATTTTTGCTATTGAGGAAGCTAAAGATTTGGATAAACTGAAAAAGGATGAGCTTCATAGCATTCTTGCAGCATTTGAGTTGAGAACTCAGGTGAAGGTTGACGTCAAGAAAGAAGCAGCTTTCAAAGCTACCAAGAAATCCAAGGGTAAACAGCTTCAAGAGAGTGATGAGTCTTCTAGTGATGAAGAGGCATATTACAGACAGAAAGGCAAGTTCTCTAGAAAGCACAAAAGCATGAAAAATATAAGATGTTTCAATTGTGGAAAGTTTGGTCATTATGCTACTGATCGTACTGTTTCCAAGAATGAAAGTGATGAAGAGAAACAGGATTCTAAGAGCAAGGATTCTGAAAAGCACAAGTATCACAGAAAGAACAAAGATGAGCACAACAATCAAGGAAAGAGGTATTCTCACAAGCACAAGAAGAGTTTCTACCTAGACAAAGCAAGTAAGTGTTCGAGTAGTGATAGTGAAAGTTCTTCGAGTGATGATGAAAATGAGATGTTTATTTCAGAAAAAGAGGAAGAACCGAAACATAGATTCATTATCATGAAATGTCTTAGATGTGGAAATTTTGGTCACCTTGAGGATGATTGTACAAATAATGATTTGGTTTCTAGTATGTATGAGGATGCTTCAGAAAACTATAAGGAAGATGCATGTATGGTTTTTGAAAAGGGTAGCACCTCTAGTGATAAGAAATCTGAAAAAGGCTTTGATGATTCAGAAAGCAAACAAATAAAGGATCATGAAAGTGAACTTAGTAGTGCTCTTAGTGCTTTGAAAAAGGAAAGAAAGAAGAATGCTAGACTCAAGGATAAGTTAGATGAATGTTGTATGGAGAGAGATGATCTTATAGAAAGTCTTGACTTCTCTATGGCTAAGACACAAGAACTCAAGGATGAGCTAGAGTCTAAGGTTCTTGAGTATAGTGAGTTAGAACAAAAAATGGCTTCTTTGAAAGAGGAAACTAAAGAGTACAAGGATAAGCTTTACAGGTTTCAAGATAGCTCCAAAAAGGTTAAGTCACTCATCAAAGGTCAAAGAAAACCAACAGATAAAACAGGCCTTGGTTTTGTTAAGCCGCACAAGGAACAGGTTGGGGAATCTAGTAAGAGATTCCAAAAGGAAGAGAGTTCTGATGAGGAGAGTATTTCAGAGAAAGAGTCCGTGAGTGATAGATGCGCAGAAATAGAAAATAGAATTCAGAATGAGAAGAAGAAGTTTTCGGGACCCAAGAGGTCAAATAAAAGAAAATTTCAAGGTAGATGTTTTGCGTGTCACAGGTTTGGTCACACGGCTGCACATTGCATGGCTCAAATGAAGAAGGTAAACAACAATTTCAGAAGTGCTAGTTTCTTTCAAGGGTATTGCTACTCTTGTCAACAGTTTGGGCACAAGGCAGTTTATTGCAAGACAAATAACAGGAACAGGTTTGGTCAGAACTGGTGGATTCAAAGAACAGGTATGCCTAAAAGAAATAACATTGTTACTTGTTATAAGTGCAACAATGAAGGTCACACAGCTAGATAGTGTAGAGCTGAACTTCCAAGGTACAGGAATAGGAACAGTGGTATGAACAGGTCCAAGGATCAAGGCATGGACAAGAATAGGGATGAGAACAAGAACAAGAACAGTGACAAGAATAGGAATATGGACAAAGAGTTCAAGAGAAGGCCCGACAAGGAAGTTATAGACGCTGATGATGATCAGTGCCTAATGGGAGTTTTACTCCCACCCCAAAATTAATCACCTCATCAAGAGGTGGGGGAGGGACTAAGCTAAGAGGCTCATTCTTAGTCCCGAGCCCCAAAGGTGACCCTTTGCCATTGATGACAAAGGGGGAGAGATATGAGTAAGGGGGAGAGCTTCAAGTGAAGAGGAAAGCTTCAAGTCAGGGGGAGCAAAACTTCAAAGGCAGATTCTCGGTTGTTAGCACAGTTGGTTTCGGTTTTGGCTCTTGAGAAGTGTTTTCAGTAAAGGTTTGCCATCAATGACAAAGGGGGAGATTGTTGGCAATTTTGGGTACCTTGGGTACATTGCCTTTGCTCAAGTGTATAAGTTGTCATTGATGTCAAGAAGCTCTTGAAGGAATTTGATTTAATGTCAAATAATTTGTTTAGCATGGACAGTGAGTTTCCAAGAAGATTATTCAGAGCATGGACAGTGAGTTTCCAAGAAGATCATAGTAGCCCATTTGCAAAAGATCAAAGAAAAAGACAAGTAAGAAAAGTGTCGCATTTTCGTGACATATTCAGCAGGCAAGAAAAACTGTCACGATTTCGTGACATGTTAGAGGAGAGAGAAAGAGCTGGCAAAACTGTCATGATTTCACGACATGTTGGAAGAGAGAGAAGAAGCAGGGAAAACTGTCGCGATTTCGTGACATGTTGGAAGAGAGAGAAGAAGTAGGAAAACTGTCGCGATTTCGTGACATGTTGGCAGAGAAGGAGAGCAAGGTGGAAAGTGTCACGATTTCGCGACATGTCACATTTTCACGACTCGAAAAGTGCAGGAAGGCAAAGAAGGAAAAGTGTCACGATTTCACGACATATTGCAAGGAAGGTTGTACGGAAGAAAAAGTGTCACGATTTCTTGACATGATGCTAAAGAGAGTCCGCGTGATTTCATGACAAGTTCAAAGAGAGAGAAAGTAACACGAAAAGTGTCACGATTTCGCGACATGCTAAAAGTTGAAGTGAGAACTATCACGATTTTGTGACATGCTACAGAACTTGAAGTGAGAACTGTCATGATTTCATGACATGCAGCAAAGGGAAGAGTCTGAAATGAGAACTGTCATGATTTCATGACAGGTTGCAAAGAAGACGTACGGAAGCTGAAAGCGTCACGATTTCGCGACAGGCTACAAAGAAATCGTACGGATGCAAAAAGTGTCACGATTTCATGACAGGTTGAAGAGAAAGGTTATGGATGCAGAAAGTGTCATGATTTCATGATAGATTGAGATGGCAGCATACAGTTGGAGAAAGTGTCACGATTTCATGACAAAAATAGAAAGCAGGTCTTCAACAGTTGAAGAGTCACGATTTCGTGACAGAAACAAAATGAAAGAGCATGGAAGAAGAAGTGTCATGATTTCATGACAAATTCAAGAAGGAAGAGCTCAAAGGCGAAAGCGTCATGATTTCGTGACATGTTCCAGTTTCGTGGGCGTAAGGCAGAGAAAAGCACAAGGCAGCGAAAGTGTCACGATTTCGTGACATGTTTCATTTTCGCGGGCGTAAAGGAGAGAAAAGCACAAGGCAACGAAAGTGTCATGATTTCGTGACATGTTCCATTTTCGCTAGTGCAAGCAGAGCAAAGTGCAAGGAAGCGAAAGTGTCACGATTTCGTGACATGTTCTGCTTTCGCGGGTGCAAGCCGAGAAGGGGTTAAGAAAGCGAAAAGTGTCACGATATCGTGACATGTTGTATTTTTGTGGTAGAAGCTCAGAAGGGTTATAGAGGCAGTGAAGCCGACAGAGTCAAATTTTAGCCGACGAAGATTAGGGCTTGCAGTCGACGGAGATTAGGGTTTGCATTTGCATAACAGCCGACTAAGATCAAAGTTTTTATTCATGAAAACTTTGTTATAAAAGGAGGGTTGTTTGGAGAGTTGAGAGAGAGATCGAATGCGTGGTTGAAGTGTGACGTTCATAGAAATAGTGCGAAGAGAAGAAGTTCGATCATCGAGAGCAGAGTGCAAAATTCGATAGCAGTGTACAGAGTGCATTTTGTCGAATCATCTAAGTGAGAGAGATCGCAAGGAATCAGAGTGCACGAAGACGGTGCTGCTGTGTTTGCATAGAGAGAGCAGAGGGCGTAGAGCGCAATAGGCAAAGACGAACGAGGACATTTGTGCTAGACCGAAGGACTGTGTTTAGTGCAAATTCGAGGACCAGCTTTGGAGGTGATAGAGTTGAGAACAGAGGTCTCCAGCCAGAGCAGGGAGGACAGGTGTCTTCTGTGGATAGAGTTCCATTTGCTAAGGGCAACGGAGGTAGAGGTTTTCTAGAGGATCACCAACCAGAGCAGAGCTAGGGGATTGGTGTCTCCTGTGGGTTGGTGCCCACGAACTCGAGGTTAGGGGATTGGTGTCTCCTTTGGGTTGGTGCCCATAAACATTGTAATCTGGAAAGGTATTCCTAGAAGTTGGATTGATAAAATTTAGTGAAATATTTTATCCGTGGAGTAGCCCACTTTGGGTGAACCACGTAAATTGTTGTGTCTCTATTGTGGATGGTGTTTTGTGCATTGCTTTGATTACTGCTATTGATATTGCTATCTATACATTGCATAATATTGAATTGAAAGTTGAATTGAAGGAAAAAGTAAAAAGTGGTCTTATACTATTCACCCCCCCTCTCAGTATAAGCTTGTGTTCTTCACCAAGATGAGCCCCTTTGTGTAGATTCTATTGCTTGGGAAGAGTGCTTATGTTTAACCCTTTCTTGGATATTTTTCTTGTGTTTATTATGCTTTTTGGGGCACATTAAAATCTACTTTTATATGGTAAACAACCAAATTAAAATGGTGCTATAAAATGCACTATAGTATGTACATAAACCTCCTTTTATGCACCTTCTTTTGCAGATTTTTCTCATGCAATACAAGGCTTTTGAGGTTGTTTTTTATGAGTAGAAACCTTCCTCCTTTTTTCTTGGACACTTAGATAACAACTTCAAGCTTAGATAACAGTAGATAGAAGCTTTTTATATAATTTTTTACACTTTCTTTTCTTGCATTCAATCTTGTAATGCTTTTGGATTTGAGACTCACCAAGTCTCAATATTTAAAGCTTCTATTTTTGTTTTAGGTTAGTTGTGTTCTTATCCAAGTTTTGGAGGATTCTAACCTTTTTGGGTGGATTCTTTAGACCTCTACGAGTTGCAGATTTCTATGCTTCAATAGTGTCTTTAGACACTTGATACAAATCATATTTTGTACCCTTCAAGAACACAACACTAATTGTTTTTTAGAGTAGTGTAATAGTACAAGTTTTTCACTTTTAATGCACTAATATTACACCTTATCACTCCAATCAAATCTCAAATTAATGCACTAAGAATTTACTACAACTAATCAAGAATAACCTAAAATGAATCTTTAAGAGTTATTCTATAATTTTACTACAACTAAAATTGTAGAGCTTAGTCTTATTTTTATTTTTCCAAAGTAGATAATAGGTAGTTGATAGAATTTATTTTAAAATCTAATAAAATCCTAAGAAAAGTGCAAATGAACCTTAAAAATATTTTTTTCTTTTTTCACTTTCAAATACTGTAATACAATTTTCTATTTGTAACTGTAATCCAAATTCAGGTGCTTCTAACAATCTAATAGGTAGATGAATTAATAAATCTACTTGTACCAAAACATTGCATACCTTTTTTGTAGTAGCTCTTTTATCGCTTCTATAGAGGATGTATATCTTGGTGTCTAGAATCACCAAGTTATTGCTACGAGAATGTCCTTGTAGCTCTTTGTAAACTGTCTTGAATAGCTCCTTCTTCACAAAATGATGGTCTCGACCTTTCTAGGATTTGATGGATTTTTATCCTCTTATGTTATCCTCATTCTGATGCAAATTTTGAGATGTCTTTGTCTCTAAAGAGAAGCCTTCTTTCTGTGAGATGTAATCTTCAAATCTTCAATATTTGGTGAGCTTCTTCTATCTTCAAGTTGTCTTGTCAATTTTTGACTTCAAGCAGGATCTTCTTCTGATATTTGGAAATCCTTGCCAAATTCTTCATGGATTTGGCACACCTTGCTAAATTCTTCTTCACAAATTTGGCACTCTTTACCAAATTTTTCTTCTCTTGGGCTTATTTTTAGATGGCGATAATTGTCCAAAGTCCTTCACTATCAAAGGCTTATCCTTGATAGTGGATTTCTCCAATGAGTTCTCCTTTGAAAATATCTTTAGTAATGCTCTCCTAGCCTTTTTTGGATGCTCAATGAGACCTTCTCAAGGTCTCTCATCTGATATATCTTGATGGTCTTCCTTGAGGCATTTTATTCAACCTTCTACTCCTAGAAGTGTTGGTGATGAGATCTACCTCTCGATATCTAATTCTGCTACTTCTAGATTTGAGTAGAACTTACCTAGTCCTTATTCTCCTTCTCCTTCCTTGACTAGAAGTTCTACAATGAGATATTCTCTTGATCTCTTTGATACCCTTCCTAGATTTCTTGTAGGAAGTTTCCCAACTCACTGAATCTTCTTTCCCTGCAATAAATTATTAGTACTAAAATCTTTAGTCTACTTATGAATTAGATATTTTCCTTGAATTCAATATCAAGGCTTGTATGGAATTTATTAGTACCAAGGCTTCTATGGCCTTTTTTAGTACCAAGGATTCTATAGTATTTTTTAGTATCAAGGCTTCTATGGCATTTTCAGTACTAAGGCTCCTATGGCATTTTTGTATAAAGACTTTTGTGGCTTCTCCTTCAAGGCTCCTATGGTATTTTCTCCAAGGCTTCTATGGCCTTATTTTTCAAGTATTCTATGGCATGTTATTCAACCTATAAATTTCTTTGATTCAACAATGGAGATCTTCAATCTCTTGACTACACCACAAGTCTTCACAAGAAGTCTTCTTCTGCAGTATTCTTCTCTTGCACAAGGAACTAATATCTGCACTATGATGGCATGCAAAATTTTGAGAAATGAAGTTGGAGTCTCCTATATTTCTATCATAGGAGGAGTCCCAATCCTATGAGAATTATATTTCTACAAACAAAAGAAACTTTAGGTACTACTTAGAAAATTCCATATATTCTAGATAATCCTCGCTGAATTATTTGTCAAATTAGTTGCTTGAATTTTTAGTCTTGGTCTTCACAGATTTTTCCTAAAACTCTTATGGAAATACTCTAGTCAATTGCAATCTCAGTATTTTTTGGAACTAAGATTTCTTTTAGTCCTCACTCTGATTCTCCCTAACTCTACCACATATTTTCTTTTGAGATCTTTTGATAGTGGTTGGTCCAGTGGTGCATCAGTTTATCAAAATGCTCAAGCTCAATGATAATGGTGGCTTTCCTATAGATCTACACAAACTATATCTACCATAGCTTTGATGCAACTATTAGATTTTTATGTATCAAGCATGGATAGATAGTAATCAAAATATATAAAATAATATGAAATAAAGTAAATCTACTAGATGACTAAAATACGTAATAAATAGAAATGATATAAAATATTATACACTAAGCTACACTATGTCCCCTGAATCTCTATGTATATGACTCTACATCTATCTATCTATGAGGCCATCCTTATATAGGTAAAATAGGATACTTGACCAAAACTCTATCTAGTTGTGCAAGGGATAACTTGCACATTGATACTTGTGCACTTATAACATTGCATGAAGTAACTAATAACTTACCCCTAAAGTAATCTAAGTATGTACCTTGGAAGATATATTTACATAACCAAAATGATGGAATAGACTCTATTTCTAAAAAATACATCATTATTGGTAGAATCATATACAAGTCATCCTCATTTTTGGTGATAGGTGACTACCTGAAGGTAATCATTTTACCATTACTTCATGCATGGAAAATATGCCCCCTTGGATTGCATTCTTTTTAGGTAGTTTATCTTCTATTTTAAAAATCTTCCATCACCTATATCAACACTGGCAATTTGTTGAACCTTTTGTTTATCACTCTATTTTCAATATCTAAGCCTTATTATTTCACTTCTACTCTCTTTGTGTACCTATTTACCAATTCCATGGCTGAATCTAAACTTTCATCTCTCCACCTTGATTCCCTTGTAGAAGATATCTTCAAGGACCACAGTTTGATCCAATTTTTGTAAACTTTTAGCAGAGGTGACATGGACCTATCCATGGAATTTTCTCAAATGTAGGATGATGGCCCTATCACTCTTTGTGGGACTGAGCTTCACTATCACTATATATCTCATAGAAAAAATTATTTAGTTTTTCAATGATGGATAAATTATTCACAAAGAGAAACATTCTCTATAGAGTGAGATCTCTCTCTTCAAGAACAAGGAGGAAAAACTAGGTAGGTATAAAGGGAGGATCATTAGAGAGACTCTCCATGAACCCTCTATTATGGTTATGATAATAGTGTTGCAGTGCTTTATGATGGATGATCTCGATGCCATTTTAAAGAGTTTCCACATGGCCTTTCTTAACCACCTAAGAGGGAAAAAAACCATAAATATCCTAGAATGCCTCTATAGGTCAGTTGAATGGTTGATCTTGAATATTAAAAGATGTGTTTCTTCATTTCCCCTTCTTCAAGGGCTCTACACGATCATTTATAGGCATGTGCTTGAAAGAGAAACTAGGAGAGTAGCGATAGAAGTCATCGCTCTCGTGAATGCAAATGTCGATGAAGGATCATCATCTACAAGAACCAATCATATGCTCAATTACAAGGTGAAAGTGGAGTGCACTTTGCGCTCTTTGAAGTCTAAACCCTATCGCTACTCCACCAAAAGCAAGTCTACAAGCAAAAATTACAAGGCTTCTATCATCAGATGATTCCTTGTCTTTCTAGGTTAAGCTAGAGAGTTCCCTTACCTCTAAAAGAGAATATTCCATGGAATTCTCATCCAATTAGCCTCTTCTACTGGCTTACTACGTGTCTTGTTGGCCATCATTTTTTTTATAAGGGCCACCTCCAGGGCCTTCATGACATCATGAATGATCTCTTTAAAGCAATCAAGATGACCTCTTTCTTGTTGTCTCAAGTGGACAACCTCTTGGAGGAATATAAATAATAGTATGAAATCTTAGATGAGTTCAATAATATGGTGGGCGATCATGGGAGGAATGACGCAAGCCGTGAAGGTGGCAACACAATCAAATAACTCTACATTCAAAATAGCGAGGTTTTTCTTAGTAGGTGGTGGATTATGGATTTTTTATTTTCACCTCCTCGTATGTCCCTATGAGAGCTTCTTTTCTGGCCCCTAATCCTCCTAC
This sequence comes from Wollemia nobilis, assembly GCA_028583015.1. NCBI lineage: Eukaryota > Viridiplantae > Streptophyta > Pinopsida > Araucariales > Araucariaceae > Wollemia > Wollemia nobilis. The sequence goes on from JAQPPZ010016895.1 coordinate 18,577,541, forward strand.
ACCCTTGTATGGGCCCTCTATTGGTTTTAGTAGCTTCTCCTTTGCCCCTGTGTGGGACCTCTTTTGGTTTTAGAAGTTTATATTCGATGGCCCATAGAGAGCTTCTTATTTTTGTTGTGGTATGGTTGGGATATCATCTCATACCTTCTTTAATTTGCAAAAGGTTATAGGATCCTTTAAAAACCCCTTTTACCAATAAAAAAACAATGTCATCTCTTTATTGCATGTCTAACATATAAAATATGTTGATAATGCACATTGTGCACACATCTACCTTGTTTATATGGAACATTATTTTACCCAAGTACCTTACTCATTCTATATTTGTAATAGTTATGTATAAATAATTTGTAATTTATTGTTGCCATAATTGTATAGGCATTTTCTTCTTTGTATGGAATATCAATATTCAACTCTATAAAGCTTTTTTAATACAAAATATATCAACCCAAGAAATAATTTTCTATAAGACCTCATATATCCTCTCCTTAGATTCACCTCCATTAATACATGATTTCCTTCTTCATAAAGCTTCAAAAATTTGCTAATGGTGTTTGATTTCTCATATAAAGTTTTGTTTATAAAGGGATCTCTCACTTGGACATCTCCATGTAAAATTAATATGGCACCATTAGTACTTGACTAAGATATTGTTATGATAATTATGATTCTGCAAGTAAACCTATGGAAGTAATAAAACAAAAACTCCAAATTATAGGGAGATAATAACTAACATTAGTAATTTGCATAGAAGCAGTTCATTGATTTTGAAATAAAATCTTTAGAACATTATATAAAGTCTATGAGATAATAAAACTAATATAAGAATTATGCAATCTTAGTGGACACACTACTCTATTGGGATGTGCACTTATCAAATTTTTCTCTCACCCAAAACTCTTCTATTCTTCTCATAGTCAACATATTTATTTCAAACTTCATTCTCATTTACATAATTCTTGCTTTTGTTTTAATAGAAAACCATTTTATTCATAACAAATCCTATTTGATATTTTTATTTTATTTTACAATTCAATATACCATAAAAAATAGGTTAGATATTTGAGGTGTAAACGTTCAAATATTTAAAATATATTTTTATATTTAAAAAATTAATATAATTGGATGAAGAACTGTTCTTATTAAAAACAATTAATTCAATAAGAATGATATACGTGAAGTTTGTAACCTCACACAAAAGAAGTTCTAATATTTGTTTTTATCATTCCTAGTCATATTTTTATATATTAATTTATAGATAGAAATCAATGTATTTTCTTAAGAAAATTAAGATCATTAAGTGTTTTGGGAGTTCATACCAGTCAATATTCTCTTTGTACAAATACTCAATTTGCAATGTGATTTTTCTATTTAACTACAACTATTCTTCTTGTTCCTAGTTGTATCCTTATCTCATCATTTACTCCTAGAAAGCAAGATTTCTTTCTTGAAAAGTCTAAGATCAGCTTGGTTTGGTTGTTAGTTCCAACTATCCAATGATTACTAATCACTATATGAGTATTTAGTTCTCCAAGTTTAAATTCCTATGTGAAACATTTATTCCAACAATGTGTTTTGCACCATATTTTATTTTGAGTTGGTAATGCTCAATTTAAAATATTAATGCATACTAAGATACCTAATTTTAAATTTAGAAGGGAAGAAATTATTGATCTATAGGTATATGGTCAATTGGTTGAGGAAAGAAAATATAGATGAACAAGGGATTCAACCATACAAGAAATCATTATTCCTATCCACATTCATGCCATCATTACATATAATAATTTCACCATTGACAGTATATTCATAGGCATATTAATTTACATTTTGTATTTTCTTTTTATCTCAAGGTCTTCCCTTAAATATTTTTAGTTTGCACTTACATATGTATTTATTTCAAGGGTTGATGGATTTCTTCTTGATTTTTCCTCCTTTTCTAATTTCTAATGTTACCCTCCTATATCTCTATCATTTTTTTATGTAAAGAATGTTTATTTCATTTAGTTGTACAATATGTACTACAATCCTTTTGTTATGTTATGGTATTATCACAAGACTCAACTCTATATTCATAGACTTGGTATTATAGTCAAAAAATAACTTAGATCACTTCTAAATTGACTAGATTCATAAATGCCCTTTATATTTTGCATCTTCTAGTTTTTATAGTCTCTCAAATTTTGATGACATTTTTTCCAAGTCTTCCCAACTTCTAAGTTACTTGCATGGTCACATTTAGTCCAAATTTGGTGAATATGTGTTAAATAAACTTTGTGCTATTAGTTTCTGGATTTTATTTTCCAAATAGTTAAGTTATTCACAATAAATATTTTGAATGTATTGATTAGTTATGTTATTTATACAATATTAGTGGAATGTGTTTAATGAAGTAACAATATTTGATTAATTTAATTTATTTTTTCTATTATTTCCTTTTTAATAGTACTCAGCCTAAAAACCTAATTAGGTAAGCTCAATAAATTTGACTTGTATAAGTGATAATTTATTTATTGTCATGCACCCATGGTAGTATTGGATGGTCTCACTAGAGAATCATGGACAAGAATTATGATGAACTAGTAGGATGCTAGAAAATTTGTACTAATAAAAAAGTGTATATACATAGTGAAGGTGTGGTGGTACTATTAACCACCTAGTCAGGTATAAATCCAAAACATATAACCCTAATTATACTACATGAGGTCATAAATTCCTAACATTCCTCCTAATTCCATCATATTTTAAATAAGAGTAGGATAAAAAATTTACATAGTTCAAAAATGATCATGGACTAAGACACACACATTAGTCTATGATTTACATCATCGTGAATAGAAATAAACTCTTCTACTCACCTTAGTGGGACTGACCACACCATATATAATCAAGGATAGGTGCAATCACAACTATCAAATATTTTAGATCATTAGTGGATAGGGATACACACACTATCCATATACATAGTTGACAATAGGGATACATTCATTTTTCTACAAACCTCTATGATTAGGAACACACTCAACCAATCATAGGTACACTACTTTGCTTGTGAAGAGGGACACACAAAATCATCAACAAGTTCATATGAAAATAGGGATACACTCTACTATCTACAAAATATTGGATCTCCACTTCTCTTGAATGAAGCATTATCTCCAATAGACAATGCAAAATGGATCACAACTAGGTCAACCATATGACCTCTTTAAATTAAATAAAATTTTGATAATTTAGTCTTCAAGGTATTTCACATATTTCTTCAATATGATGGTTGCATCGATTATCAAAAAAATTTCGTACAAGTATAAATATACCTATACTCTGTAACAGGATAGTAGACAAAAATGATTAATCTTATCTCTATCCAAGTCTCAAAAATGTGTAAAATTAATCTCAAACTTTACAAATAATTAATAGTACCAATTTTTTTAAAATTGGTTATAATCAATCAAAATTTGAGTATCGTTGACAAACTTATCAATAAAATTTTCATCAACCTTTAAGCATTATACCATGCCAAATATTAGGGTCAAACAAATAAAATTTCCACAAAGCATCTTTCCTCCAATCACATGGTGGTCGATATGTGCTTCACATTACATGAGCACAAACACCTTGATGAAGCAAAATTTAATTCCTAAATATATACTTTATGAAATCAATGTGGGATATAGGTCTTGCTCCTCCATAAAAACAACATAAAAAATATCATGTTAAGGTGACAAAACTCTACATGATATCACCCAACATACTAAAATTGAACTACTACTTTCATACAAGGGATTTTTTATTGAGAAATTGATGTCCTCTAATTGATATCAAAACCTTCCTTAAGGAAAATATAATATAATCACCAAAATATGATTCCTCACTCTACATGTAGGATATTGAATTAAAGTGTTCTTTAAAAAATAGACACTCACATAGTTGGTCAAGATCAAGCCAACATGATTAAACAAACTTTTATCATGGATTTTTCTTGATTGAATGACAACAACATGCATATAATTAGGGTTCCATTTTTAAAAATGATGGCTTGTGCAATTATTATTGATCATTATAATCTAATGGTTATCTCCATACAATGACTGCTCCTTGTAAATTTTGCATGCAAGTGATTCAAACAAAATTCTTACTATATCAACATCAATATGCATCTCTATTAGAATAGAAAACACCTCCATTCTTTAGACATATCCAAAACTAAAATACCTTCAATAGCTCTTCATCTTGATGTTTATACCATGTGCATGCTTATATACCAACATATTCATCCTTTTTTCTTCGGTTGGATGACATTTACCTTTTTAACTACAATATTCATATTTCAAATCAAACAAAATAAATAATATCCTGCTATTGCATCTTCTAAAATAAATGTGTGTCCTTTAATTCAATGTCACTAAAATTATCAAATTGACTTCACTTTAAAAAACTTATGTTTATGGATGGCTAGGTTATCTATATTTATTATAGCAAACATATAGCATGTTCCTTTTTCAATATGGCTGGATAGGTTATCTATATTGTATATAGTATATTTTCATTAATACAATGCTCATATGGCCAAGATAATCATTCTAGTGTTGGCCTTGGATGATAAACTAAACAACAAGATATATTAAATCACCAAAATAGAGATATAGTTATGCATATTATTTGCTCTTGATGGTGTAGATCACATGATTTTAATTTGGTCATGTAGGTCATTTATTCTACGATATTTTCACTTCAATATTATCCTCACTTTAGTATGTCCATGTAACAACATTCAAAAACATAATTGTGATGCCCATACTTGTCTTAATTTTGCATACTCTCATAATGATAAGGAATAAACATTAATCATGCATGCTTACTTAACTACTTTGATAACACATGATGGATCAATGGGTTTTTGGACAATTTGTATTAATAAAAAATATGTATATGTACAATGAAGGTGTTGTGGATGGTCTAGATAAATAATTTTCAATTACCTATTTGTATACTGAAGTAAATGACACAAAAATGAAGAGCACCAAAGTGTAGCAAAAAAATAATTACAACAATAAAAACGTAGTAAAAATTGCAACAACACATGATAGTCTAAATTTGAGGGACCAAAAATACTTAGAATTTTATTAAATTTTAAGAGTGAATTCTAAAAAAGAATACATTTCCAATAGTGTATCACATATGAAAAATATAGCTCTAAAAGAACAATTATAAGCTCTAAAAGTTGACTGTAGGTTTTAGAAAATGAGAACAACGAGCATGTTTTTCACAAAATGAATAGAATAAAATATTTTTTCATTCCAAATTAAATTAGAAGTATTTTTAAGATATACCCATAATATCCTATAGCTATATTACTCTATTATACATTTACAAGAGATAAAATAATTTTAAAACACTTCATTTCAATTATAGAAAATCCAACAATCATGGTGACTCTTCAAGGCCTGTAGAAACTTTTGGGCTTCAAATTCATGGGATAACTTTTGGTTTTCTCTTCCTTAGTCACCATAAATATACAACATACTTCCCCTTGATTATGAGTGGTGAGACACGTTTATCTCTCAATCTCAAAATTTATTTATTTATTGATACCTTTGGTAAACAGGTCTACAAGCTGTTGTTTGGTGCTGCAATATTTCAAATCTATAACCTTCTTTTCCACCATGTCTCTTATGAAATTAACCTTTAAATAAATATTTTAAGTTTTACTATGATGTATTGGATGTTGTTCAATCTTTATTGCACTTGTGTTGTCACAAATACTTGTTGTTGGACTACTTTGAACTTCACCAATCTCTTCAAGTACCTTTCTCAACCAAAGTGTTTGTGTACTTGTTGTAGTAGCTACAACATATTCTACCTCTGTAGAAGATAAAGTAACAATAATTTACTTATTTGAGCTCTATGTTCACTCCTAAACCAAGTGAAAAATAATTTCTAGAAGTTGATTTTCTATCATCCAAGCAACTTCCCCAATCCGAGTCATTGTATCCAAAAAGATCCATTTTGTTGTTAGCATCATAATGTATGCCAAAATTCAATGTTTATTTGATATACCTCAATATTCTCTTGGCTAATATCATGTGGTTTTGTGAGGTTTAATTCATGTACCTTGATACAAGTGAAATTACAAATGCAATATCAGGTCTTTTTGTAGTAAGGAATATTAAGTTCCCAACAATGCTTTTAAATAATTTTCGTTAGCTTTCTCTTCTCCATAATCTCTACATAACACTTCTCCATGTGCCACAAGTATCCAAACTGATTTAAAATTTTCCATGTCATATTTCTTCAATATATCTTTTACATAATTTTATTGAAAAATTAAAAATGTTTCCATCACCTTAATGTGCTTCCACACCAAGAAAGTATTGCATCAATCCTAAGTATTTCATGTCAAATTACTTCATCATAGAATTATTAAAATCATTTATCATCCTTTAAATACTTCCCATGTAGATCAAATCATCAACATATATGCACACAAGAAGAATATCATCACCTTCATTCTTGAAATAGACTATGGGGTTGATGAGCACCAAACATACTCATTTTTTGTATATTTTAATAACAAAAATATGTGGTATATTATATTAGAAATGCAATTTTATGATATTTATATATATATTTAATTAAAAATGATGTATTATGCCTAATGTGTATTTTGAGTAAAAATTGTGTGTAGATGTAATACCTTATATCTTTTTTTTGCACCTTTTTAGTTAAGGTCCTATGTGGACCTGACACTTGATACTTTCATGACACAATTAATGAAGTACTGGTGATTAAACGATGATAGTGACAAAGAAGTAAGGTGTTCCAAAAAACTCTAAGGTATGACACCTACCTCTTGGCCATAGATCAAAAGACCCCTAGCTCTCAATGAAAAGGAAGCACTTGTCTCCCAATAATAGGTCAAACGATGTTTATCTCCTAACCACAAGATGGACAGTGCCTATCTCTCGATAACAGAATAAAATTCTCATTGTTCTATGCCTAAAAGAAAGTGATGATCTTCAACAAAAAATAAATGACTAAAAATGACATATATATCCTGGTGATAGGCAAAAAATATGCTTATTTTTTAGTAAGGGGTTGAACAATACGTGCATCGAATAGAATAAAAACATGTGCATTGATCATAAATATTGAAGACCATGTATAAAATTAGATGTATTTTGTTAAGTAACATACGCAATGCTATGATAATCTTGTGAGGGTTAATTATAACGTGATTTATTTGTTAATAGACGTCTAATAAATTCATGCACACCTACCATAGCAAATCACGTTAGAAGGATAAAATTCATAGCGTCTAAAATTGTAAACAAGGGATGGCCACATTCTGTATAAAAATATAGACCACTCCTAAAGAAAGGATCCAAAATTTCTTTGTAAAATTGGTACTGCATAATAAAAATATTGAGTTTTTGAAAAATTCATTGTGTTCAAAGAGTGATCGCATAAATTAATCAGGTGGATGTCTACAGGAGCCTGGGCCCACTCTAAGCAATATTCCTCCCCTATTTCCTTATGCTTTCATTTATTAATTTTTGTTATTTATTTTCTGCAAGTGTGTTTTAACTCTGCATTTTACCTGCTTCATTTAATTTCTACAAGTGTTTTTTGCTTTCATGCACTTTACTTTTTTACATATTTCCTTTCAATCATGTGTTTGAAAAATTAATTCTATTTTCCTACAATTATCGGTTTGGTTGAACTCCAACTACACCAAAAACCACCCCCAAAACCAAAGTGACACATAGGACTCATATTTATTCTACTGTAGGCATATACTTTACACTAGTACTCACAAGTCTACGAACTACCAGATTGATAATTAATGGATAGGAAATAATTATTTTCAAAATATAATTTATGTTCACCATTTTGGCACCATTACTAGGGAGTGCCAACTGTAGTATTCAAATCTATAGGTTAGTCAACCTTGAAACTTATAGTTCAGATTAGCTTACCCATAGATTTTCTACCTAATATTATGAGTCCACCAAGATTAATAGGATGAGATGGCCCTTTTTTGAAAATCAAAGATATTACTTCACAAGTACTTAAAAAACCTTCTGAAATCCCTTTTGAAAAATATAAAAAAAATCCTAAAAGTGAACTACCATCTCCATAAATAGTTAATTGGAGAAGTCACCCAATATTTGAACAAAGCTCTTCTCACCAATTAAGGTAAACATCTTTTGATGAAGGACTAGTTTCAAACTTTGGTTTAGAATACCTATTTGAGAGAACCCAATCTGAGGAATATTTATTGAATATTCAATAGTGGAAAGTAGTTGAAGAAGGAACCATTTCAAATGTTGACCTAGGAATACTTTTAGAAGATTAAAAAAATGAGTGTGAAGCCTTGAAAGCTACCTTGGAAGCAGTAGGTGTAGAACCTACATTGCCTAAAAATATGGTTGAAATTGAAGAAGCTTCAACTAGCTTTGACTTCCTTATTGAGGAGGCAAGGGAAAAAACTAAGATAAAACACATATCTCTCGCTCATCTTCCTACATTTAGGGTACTTCCAATTAAAGACCTTGACCTATTCCTTTTTAAGTTTGATGTATTATGCAGGTCAATGGATTACAAATCATATGCCCAAAATATGAAATTATGTCCCTCCACTTTAGATGATTCAACACTACGTTGGTTCATCAGTATGGGAAACAAACACATTGTAACATAGGAAGATATGAAAAGGATCTTCTTGGACCAATACCAAAACTTTGAAAGGGCACGAGATGTCAAGGAAGAAGTCTTGGATATGACTCAAAAAGAGGAAGAATCATTGGAAGACTATTGGGATAGATTTAACTTTAACTTGCAAAGATCACCTCATGTGAAGTTGGGTGAGAAGTCCTTAAGAAGTATTTTTGTTAGAACCCCGAAGGTTCTAATAATAAATTAAATTAATTAATTAATAAAAACATGAATCACTTGCCCTTATAGGGGGGCTCCCCTTGAATTAAATAAATATATTATTGCTTCATCATGGATGATTTACAATATGACTCATAGATATATTTATATCTACCCTAACCCTAACCCTACGTCCATTCGAAATGATGGTTCACATAATAATTAATATATTTAATTATTATGACTATTCTAACCCTAACCCTAATAATATAATAATTAATTATTATATTATTAACTATACTAACTTTAATATAATTAATTACATTATTAATAATTAAATTTATTATACTATTATTATTAATAGTAAATGTTAGGATATGGGATCCTAACATGCCACCCCTCCTCAAAATAGCTTTGTCCTCAAAGATAGAATTGAGAACATCAAAATGGTAGAATAGATGAATTTTTATTTTGTTGTCTAAGATCCACCTTCCCAGTTGGAAGCTTATTTCTTCATGTATATAACACTTTCATCACTCCACTTGCTAAACATTCTAAGGACCTACAACTCTAATGGTCATATTCCAACATTTGACATTTATACACAAATACCATATGGAACATATCCCTTATGAGAAAGCCATGAAACTAATCAATAATTTTGTTATAGTCTTGGTTTTGCGGGCACAAAGTAGTTGCTATGATCATGTCTCTTCACAGTGTCTCCCCTTGCTTTTCATTTTACTTGACACAATCTGACCTTGAGTCAAGTAAATTTTATTTTTAATGTTCATTAGTTTTATTTTGCATTTGTGAGAAATATTATTTACGTATGGAGAGGTACTTGAAGTGTAGACACCAAAACAGCACCAATCCGATTATGTGACAACAAGCACCGATCGCATTGACACACATAGCCCCTAGGGCAGCCCCCAGAGGTTAAACAGTGGTCCTAACCACTCCCACAGTAGTTTGGAAGGTCAGAGGTCAATTTGGCACCTTTTTGGCACTTTGCTCCCTACTCGTCCCACCCTGGGATGATTACAAACTGGTATTCGTCCCACCCAGGGACGATTATCAGCATTCACCCCAGGGTGGGGCGAATAGCAGGTTTGACTGGCAAAAAGTCAAACCTCGACAGGTCCGCCAGTTAACTGCAGCTTCAGGCCATGCAATTGCGAGGAACGACTTCAAATCAAGGAGAGAGACTTCAGTCATGCATGTCTTTGATTTTGGAGGCCTCATGCAAGGAGACTCTAAATCAGGGAATAATATTTTCTCTCAAAATAGGACAAGCAACTCAAGTGGCGCCCTCGCATGCGCATTCAAAGAGAGAGACCCTAGGTCTATAAATTGGTGAGTCTTCTCACCCAAAAAGAAGAATAGAGAGGAGCTTTTGGAGCAATGAAGTGCTGCCAAATTATATCCTCACCCATCGATTGTGCTTTCACATCCTTGATCTCTCTTTTGGAGGGAGGTTATTGGGTGATTATTGGAAGCGCAATCCGGACCCAAACCCAAACATTTGGCCACAATATCCCACAAAATTTTTTGAAACAACCCCATAAGAGGTTTTGGACCCATCCCAAGTGGATTGGTGCCGAAACAGAGTCCCAAACGATGGGCGTCCTGCCCCTAGGCGCCCCCCAAACTATCGTAGTTCTAATCGCCCCACCCCGGAGTGATTAGAAATATGTGGTAGATTTCCTTGATTTTTATTTTGCATCTGATTCTAGGTTGTTTACATATGTTGTCATTTAAATTTCATGTGATTCTGACAAGTTTTGATCATGCTTTTATCATTTCTCGCTTTCACTAACACGTAGGTAGCATCATCATATTCTGGGTGATAGAGGCCAAATTGGAAAAATATGACCATCTGGGTCATCCCAAAATACCCCATTTTACCTAACCCCAACTCTGTAGGTGATTTGGAGGCTTCTAGACCTAACATTTAGGAGGTGGCTCTTGGACAGGTTATGATAGTTCTAATCGTCCCACCCCGGAGCGATTAGAAATATGTGCAAAATTTCTAGACTGTTCCTTTTGTAGTGGCTTCCTGGTAAGGTTTTATTGCTTCTATCAAATTTTTAGCTCATTCTGATATGTTTCAGTTATCGCTTTAATCATTTTATGCATACACTGACCGTAGGCTTGGGGATTGCATGTTTCATTTTATCTACAGGTGCTACTGACTATTTTTTGTTTCCTTGAACATAGGGTCTCAACATTAGAGGAGCAGCAAGGAGTCAAGACTCATCAATGCAAGTGGTGGTGACGTTTGGTCCGCCCATTTTACATGTGGGCACGCGGAAGAAAGCGTATCAATCCATGGTGTAATAGAGCCATACTTAACGCTCCTAGTCCCCAAAATGGAGGAGACATATTGTAACATGATGTTTAAAGCAAATTAATAAAAAGGGTTGTACTCAAAATTTGCTTTCTATCTTGTTTCAATTGGTTTATGTTTCTCCTTTCATGCATTTCAGTTCATAGGACTTAGCGTTACGTTTCGCTTTTGCATACATCGCACTTGGGATTTCCACTTTTGTTTTCATATCCTCATGCTTTCAGTGGCGATCATGGTGGGACCTCTATCCCTTGATTTTAAGATTAAATTTTTGATCAAAAGTTGCTTGTTTTTGCTTGCAGGTACCAAGTTTTCAAACGTTGAACTACTGTTCGTTCCAGTCTATGACGAGTACAGAGCTAGAATTCATCTTACCCAAGGACGAATGGGCATTCACCCCACCCTATGATGAATACAGTTCTATTATTCATTTCACCCAGGGATGAATAGCTCTCTATGTAATTTTAGGGCAGAAATTCAGAGGCATCCGATTTGGGCAGAGAAGAGGTAGGGGTCCTAAACACCTTCTATCATTTTTTGCTTTCTATTTTCTATTTTCTGGTTATTTGCTTGCATAGGAGAGTTTGAATGCTTGTTTTCTTCATTTATGCAAATTAAAAAGAACCCCACACACCACGTGGTAATTGAAACAACAAGGAGTTGGTCGTAAAACCCCAACCCTTGATCAAGACCAACGGTGGATTTCATCACCACCTTGGCTTGAAATATTGCATACATAACCCCGATCGTGACTGTTGCTAGACGTAAATCCTGATGAAAGCTGACCAAGTGTAGTGGGGGTGATTCCCAATGCATGAGGATAAGTCTTCTATGGTAGGTGTCATAAACAGAGTGATTCCCCTTCCGTACCGCCTATGTTCCATGTACTGTTCTGCTCTCACGTACCTATAGTCTCCCTCACGTAAGGGCGGGTATATAGAGAGGTTCGGTATAATGGCCTGGCAGTGGTATATCTAAGGGGCGACCTTTTTGGGAGTCATAAGAGCTATCATATTGCATTTGTTACAAAATGTTCTTTACAAAACTGTCAAAACAAACATCAAAACACACTGAACCAGATTTAGGGCACACTTTTAATCTATAAACAAGATAATCATTGCTTTAATTGTGTGTTTCCCTTCTATTTAGTGTAGCATAAGAAATCCTAAAGAAGATAAAAATGTACACATCTTTAGGTAAACATCACCATGGTGTACACCCGTAGCCGAGCCCAATCACGGGCAGGAGCTGCAGAGAGTGCACAAAGGGGGACAAGTCACCTCCGATATAGTCCTGAGGACTTGGTCATCCCGCCTTGGCGGCCTGACACACAAGATAGTCCACATCATGCCATTACAGAATAGGACTATAGAGGCACCTCTTTGAGGGGCACCCCCACTCAACATAGATCCTTTCAAGAGGAGGACATACACGTGGCACTCAACATAGACAGGAGGGCTCCCTTAGATGCTCATTATGAGTGGCCTAGTGATGAAGTGCTAGAGCAACATAGGGTCCATAAGGAGGGGCCACATGATTTCATCATCCCTCCTTTACCCCTTATTACTGTTAGAAACACTAGACAAAATCCAGAGCACAAGGCTCTCCAGACAGGGCAAGCCAATTCTGCCCACCCCTTTCACACATACGAAAGGGAGTACGAGGAAGACCACTACATTCCTCAAGAGCAATACACAATGTGGGAGCAATGCGCCTCCGCACCTGCTATGTATCAGGATCACCCAATGAGGCCAGAGCCTCGGGTGAATGCCGCTAACCTCGATAGAGGAAAGCAACCCATAGGGATCTCGGATCACCATGACCGAGATAGACATGTAGGAGAGGCATCTAGGCTTCCTAAACACAAGACGATGGAACAAATTGACTTGGCATTTTCCAAACATGCCACCCGCCAAGCGCAAATCATGCAGCTCAGGCAAGACCAACAATAGTTAGAGCATCTATACCACCTTAGCAAAGAGTGCATTCAACGTCAGACAACCGAATTGCTTCAGAACACTATGCCTGAGAAGGTCCCAACCCCTCGCATGCATAAAGTAGAAGTGTATGAGAGGCACAACCCCTTGGTGCGAGACAAGTCTCCAAGACCTTATCAAACATTGCCTCCAAGACCTCCTAGACCTGAGCGAGAGGCCACTCCCAGAAACAATGATGGGCACCCTCCATGGGCACCCACCCATGTTTATAGGTCTCACCTAAGCACTCCTCAAGAAGCCTATGAGGAGTATGAGCAAGAAGAAGAGTGGGCTGAAATGCCCTACCAAGGCAGGGGGGATGCTATCCGGCTACCCCTCCATAGGCCTCAAGTTCCCCGCAACCCACAATGGGAGCAAACCAAGGAGGAAGAGATCAAATCCTTCGATGCATATAAAGCGTTGCTAGAGCGCTTAGAGTCTATGGAGACCAAGACTTCTAGGCCCCAAAAGCCCACTTTATGCCAACTCCGTAGTCACCCTGTGCATCCATCAGTGTCGGCACCCCCATACCCTGAACACTTTAAACTACCCCAGTTGGCACTCTTTAGAGGAGAGGAGGATGCCCAAGAGCACGTGACTAGATTCCTTGAGCCAATGCTTTGGCATTCAGGACAATGATGCTTTGTTGCTAAGAACATTTATAACCACATTCGTAGGCCCTACCTCGGATTGGTTCACTCAATTGCCAAAACATAGCATCAGTAACTTGGATCAGCTAGTGGACGCGTTCCTCGAATGCTTCACCTTCAACACCAAGAAAAAGGTATCACTAAGTGACCTAGCTAGCCTCAGGAAGTATGAGGAAGAAACCATGGTGGCATATGGGAACCGATGGAGGACGTTGCTTTCAAAGCTGCCCTACCTCCCTCCCATGTCCGACCTGACCCAAATGTTCTCAAAGAGCTGTTTGAGATCGATCTCCATGCTATTGCAGCTACAACAATATGCCACTTTAGAGGAAGCTCTAGCGCAAGCCAGAATCATTGAGGAGATCAAGATACAGGATGGCGAGATTGCCAAGCCAAAGAAGAAAGAATGGTCTAAGAACACCAAAATAGGGACCATGCAACAGAAACCCGCTATGGTCAATCAAGTTGCTATAAACGTCCCTAAGCCTGCACAAGCAACACAACCCCAAAAGGCTAACTATCAGGTGGTGCCTCTTAACAATTATGACAGAGAAAATCAGAGGCAAGAACAAAATCAGCAGCGTCACCCTAGGCGATAGTTCACACCTTACATAGAGTCCAGGGACTCCCTGTTTGACCGCTTGTCAATGGCAAACTTGATCAACCTACCCAAGATTCAAACCATAGACCCCAATGCGCCAAAGCCTAAGGGGTACAGGGAGGACTTATACTGTAGGTTCCACAGATGGAAGGGACATGACCTTAATGCATGTTGGAAGTTTAAAGGCTTGGTGCAAGACCTAATCGACAACAAGACGCTGGCAGTGGACAACCCCATAGCGCCAAACAACCAATAGATGGGAGTCTTCAGAGACCCCCTACCTACCCATGATGCATAGGCAAAACCCCTTCAAGTCAATGAGGTGACACAGAATTGCCCCATGCAGGGGTATGTAGGGATGATAAGCATAGTGACTAGGAACAAGAGGTACCCAGGAGCTGCCCCCGTGGTGGCCACAGGAGAGGTTCCATCGACGTCACAACCTCAACAACACCCTACGCAACCTCCCCCACCTAGACCAGTGGCCATGATTCGGACTAGACTTACCCAAAGTCTAAGGACCACGTCGGCTAGGCTCTCCATATACGAGCTCATTCAACAATCATTGCCCCATCGGGAGGCTCTAATGGAGATATTAAAAGCCATCGAGCTGCAGCCCCATGAAGCAAACTCTTTCAACAACTTTGTGGGACATGTAAAACAATGTACAGAACCAGTCATCACCTTTAGAGAAGATGAATTGAAATCAGTGATTGGTGATGTGGCGGATCCACCCCTGCACGTCATTGCGCGGGTCAACGGGATTCCGTATAAGAGGGTGTTGGTGGACACTGGCTCATCCAATAATATAATTACAACAGCAGCATTGAAACATCTGAAGTTGTCGGCATCTCACATCGTGGCCTCCACCTATACTCTTCGAGCATTCAATGATGCAATATGCTCGATGGTTGGCACAATTGTCCTACCCATCCAAGTGGGACAAAAGACTATTCATACATTGTGCCACATCTTGGAAGGTGAGATGGCCTATAATATCTTGTTGGGGCGGCCTTGGATCAGGGACATGAAGTGTGTCCCTTCGATAGCTCATCAGTGCCTAAAGTATACATTTGAAGGACAGGTGCATGTAGTCCCGATAGACTTAGAGCCCTTCAAGTACTGCAATACGATGCAGCTAATGCCGCAATCGACCCTTCCATCAACGCATTTGGATTTTTAGTTGAATCCATCTAAACAGGGTCCGATTCCATAGGCATCCCCATTGACAAGTCCATCAAATCCCCAGCCGGGTCCATCTTCCTCATCTGGTCCTTCACCAACGATGCCACCTACGGGGGCCACACCGAAGGACAAGGGAAAGAAACCCCTAGAAGAGGAACCACCCCTAGTCTCAACCATCTCTACCGAAGAGATGCCTAGCCGAATGGAAGTCGAGATGCCTAGTTCACCCTACATGGAGTGGACTCAGGAAGAACTCCCATTCGCTCCCCCTCAACCGCCAACGATCACCGTTGAGATGGCCAACACGGGCCTGGGGAGTATCTAGTGTGGAACATTGTAGCAACACCCGCACTTGAGTCCATGCAGGACATGGGGAGACCTCGACTCCCCATCGGCTCTGTGGTTCCTCTAGGCTACCCACCCAATCAGACAAACTTTGTTTATGGGGGCCTGGATAATGGCATTGAACCTTACATGCAAGAAGATGAAGATGAAGAGCCCTTTGCTGAGGACGTCAACTATTTGTCCAACCCAGATTTTGCTTTGAGATATCTTGGCCAATGTAATTGGCATGGATATGGGTTGGGCAGGTATGAGCAAGGAGTGCGTGTTCTTTGCCAACCAAGATATCAAATGTCGTACGACAAGTCAGGAGTAGGGTTCAACCACCCCCTACCCCTGGACATCTTGGTAGAGAACATGCAAGGCCTAGGGATAGGCAACAAGGATGGGTTGGCATTAGATCCATATGCCAATCCTAACACAACATATACATTGGGGGATTATCTCCCATTGCTAACAACCAACCTTGTTGACCTTAACAACCCTTTCCCTTCGGTCAAAAAGGGAGAAAGTTCGAGGACTCACCTACAAGAGGGATATAGACAAGACCAAGAAGGGTCTTCAGAAGATGAGTCAGAGTATGAGGTAGCGCCTTGGGATCCTTTCGAGTCTGATAGCAATCATTCACAAGTGACTCCCATGGATGATTATCAGGAGAGCTTCATGACAATGTTCCCTTTGGATGCTCCAATTGAGCATATGCCACCTCAAGAGAATCAGGTCCCCCGCAAAGAGCGGAACAACCTCGATGGGACCACATTAATTTGCTCGAGCAAGATGAGCCTCATATGTCGCAAATAGCTATTGGAGCCAACGAAGGCCTTTGGATCTCCGACAGTGATTATGAAGATGAAACTGAGATGGCCTATCTCAATCATATGCGATAGCAACAATATCCCTTGGACATAGATGACATGTTTGAACAACTACACATAGGGCCAAGGCATAGGTGGCACCTAAACCAGGCGTAGTTGGACCAATTACTGCACCCGCCACTCCAGGTATACAGAGAACATCTTCCACCTGGAGACCCTATAGAGCCATCAGTGCCTAGGGTGGACCCTGTCCTCTTATCCGCACATAGGGCCGATCCATTTGTGCCAGTACCCACAGAGCCAGATCCAGAGCACAAAGATCACCTAGGATGTCCGAGTAACCACACCCATGGTAATGGAGACCAAAATCATTTCATTAACATGATCTCCATTGACTTAACCACCCCCATCCATAATCCAGCCGACCCAACATGGTCATTGCATCTAGACCTAGATGCTATAGACTGGGATCACGTTGACACACCGCCATCCCCATCAGAGTACTGGCCTTGCGGTGGGATGTTCCATTTCACCCCAGGACAGACTCAGGATGTCTTCCATGCTGAAGAGGAACCCGACATTCTGAACGATGATCTAAATTCAGCAAATGATATCCACCTGATCCCAACTCCACACCAGTTGGAGGATGGGTCCCACATGTCAGTCGAGGAGACGACTGACGTAGACATCGGCTCTGATCCAATGAATTTGCAAATCATCAAGCTAGGGGTAAGTTTATCCCTCGAAGAGCAAGCTGACTACATTGCCCTTCTCAAAGAGAAGAAGGAGGTTTTTGCATGGTCCTACAAAGACATGTCGGGGCTAGACCCGTAGCTAGTCACGCATAATCTAACGCTTGATCCGACAGTCAAGCCAGTGAAGCAAAAACTACGTAAGATGCATCCAACAGTAGCCTTAATGGTCAAATATGAGCTACAAAAGTTGTTGGATGCATAGTTTGTCATCTGCGTGGATTACCCACCATGGTTGTCTAACATGGTGCCCATCAAAAATCTTGACGGGAGGATTCGCATATGCATCGATTTTTGAGATCTAAACAAAGCGAGTCCTAAGGATGATTTCCCCTTGCCTAGCATCGATGCATTGGTAGATGCTACAATGGGCCATGAAATGCTTTCCCTCATGGATGGTTTCTCGAGATACAATCAGATTCGTATTAATCCCGAGGACCAACTAAAAATGGCATTCACAATGCCTTGGGGGACATTTTGTTATAAGGTCATGCCCTTTGGCCTTAAAAATGCTGGCGCCACCTACCAACGTGCCATGACGTACATCTTCCATGATCACATGCATAAAACTTTGGAAGATTACATGGATGATTTGTTGGCCAAATCTCTTTTGCGCCCAGATCATCTCGATGACTTAAGCAAGATCCTCGATCGCCTCATTGAACATAAAGTCAGACTAAACCCCAAGAAGTGCGTATTTGGCATCACATCTGGAAAGCTCTTGGGTTTCATAGTCTCCAAAAGAGGAATCAAGGTAGACCCACACAAAGTCAAGGCAATCCTTGAAATGCTTCCCCCAACTACCATCAAGCAGCTTAGAAGCCTGCAGGGAAAGGTCACGTCAATCAAGCGCTTCATAGCGCAGCTATCTGACAAGTGCCGACCCATGAATAAATTATTGCACAAGGGGGTAGCATTTCACTGGGATGACGAGTGCCAGTCAGCCTTTGATGATATTAAACAATACTTGGCTTCATCGCTAGTATTGGCACCACCTAGACCAGGAGTGTCATTCTACTTATACATCTCAGCTATTGAGGTGGCACTGGGTGCCATGCTATCCCAAAAAAATGAACTACACAAAGAACAGGCTAATTACTATCTTAGCCGCACCCTGGTCAGTTATGAACTTAACTATGCATACGTTGAGAAGCTCTACTTGGCAGTGGTGTTTGCTACCAAAAAGCTATGCCACTACATGCTCAGCAATACGACGTATGTTGTGTCTAAGGAGAATCCATTGCGATACATGATGAGTCATACTTATCATAGTAGCCGCACGGTGAAATGGATCATGTTGTTGATGGAGTTTGACATAGAATTCATTGGACAAAAATCCATAAAAGGTCAAGTCATCGCCGATCAACTAGCAGAGGCTCCTCTTGAAGATGATCAACCTCTGACCATAGAACTACCTGATGATGGGGTCTTCCATGTTTCAGAATCGCCAGATTCTAATGAGCCTGAGTCACAGGCTGACATGACCCTATTCTTCGATGGTTCTAAATGTGAGCAAGGAGGTGGCATGGGAATTGTATTCTTCACACCGCAAGGGGCTCCAATGCCTCTATCATTTAAATTAGACTTCCCGTGCACCAACAACAATGCAGAATATGAAGCCTTGCTCATAGGTCTTCAGACAACAATCACCATGAACATCAAACATTTAAACATCTTTGGTGATTCGCTGTTAATTGTCAATCAAGTCAAAGGGGTATTCCAATGTAAATGCCTAGTTCTGTAGGCCTACAAAGCCCTTGTGGACAAATTCCTGGCATAGCTTGAATGGTACGACATCGAGGCACTCCCTCGATCATCGAATCATTTTGCGGACACTATGGCCTCCTTGGGGTCACTAATCCCGCAAGACCCTTCCGGTGAGATGACAACCATTCAGGTCAAAACATTATCGCAATCCATGATGGAGCGTGCAAGCTCTGACCTAACGCCAGGAATCCACCTGATCCAGATTGAACCATCTCAGGATAGGTTCTCTCGAATCCATGATTGTCTGACTCAAGCCAACTGGGGGTCCTTGTTCTCCCCGACCCCTCTTAATAGCAACACAACGCTATTTTTACAAGTTCTTTCCCGCTCAGCTTTTGCTAGGGATGAACTTCAAGAGGGATTGGTCATTCATACCATCGAGGTTTTTGATCAGCAGGATTGGTACACACCCATTAGGGATTACCTCAAGTTAGGTAACCTCCCACTTGGATTGACACAAGCCATGAAAAGATCATTTAAATAGAAAGTGGCAAAACATGTCTTGCTAGGAGACATTTTGTATCGTCGAAGCTATGAAGGAATCCTCCTCCATTGCTTGGACCAGAAAGAGTCCGCTTGGGCGATCACCCAAGCCCACGATGGTACATGCGGTGGCCACTTCAACGGTATGGCCATCGCAAAGTGCATTCTCCGCATGGGCTATTATTGGCCATCTTTAGAGCGAGATTGTTGTGCATATGTAAAGAAGTGCGTGAAGTGTCAACACCATGCCAATTTGACACATGTACCTTCTCAAGCCTTGCAACCGATCCAATCGGCTTGGCATTTTTCATAGTGGGGCTTTGATCTAATCGGAAAGATCTCCCCTGCATCGTCAGGTCATCACACGTTCATCATAACGGCCACAGAGTACTTCACCAAGTGGGTGGAAGCAATTTCGCTAACCTCTACGACTGGAACCCGCATTGCGGAGTTTATTTTACATAACATCATATGTCATTTTGGTATTCCATCCAAGATCATCTCGGATAATGGGACGTCATTCAAGAATAAATATGTGCATGCTTTGACAACAAAATACAAAATTTAGCATAATTTTTCAACACCCTATTATCCGTAGGCAAATGGGCAAGCAGAGGCGTCAAACAAAATGCTAGTCGCCATCCTCAAAAATACCATCGTAGATAGTCATAAGGATTGGCACATTCAAATCCCGCTTGCCCTATGGGCTTATCGCACTAGCATTCGGATGCCCACTAGGGCAACTCCATTTTTGTTGGTGTATGGCTCCGAGGTAGTCATGCCTCTCGAGTTGGAAATCCCTTCACTATGCATATCAATGCAAGAGTTCATCGATGATGACACTGCATGGTAGGCCCGGTTAGACCAACTTACGTTGCTCGATGAACGATGCGTCAATGCTCTCGAGCATTTACGTATCTATCAAGAGTGACTTAAGAAAGCATACAACATGAAGGTTCACCTAAGGGACTTTCAGGTTGGTGACTTGGTCTTAAAAGAGAACCAACAAAATTCTAATTTGCCACCCCATCTAAGGGACAAGTTCATGGCAAACTGGTTAGGTCCTTATGTGATTGACAGTAAAATAGGACCTGGAACATACCGGCTCACCTCTCTTGAAGGAATCAAGGAACTAGAACCCTTGAACATCAGTCATTTAAGGCCATTCCACATTTAGAGAGAGCCATAGTCCACCCAAAAGCTCCAAGGATTCCCACAATCACTTGGTCAACCCAAAATGCCCCAAAGGTATCCATAAACCCTTTGGTCAAACCAAAAGCTCCAAGGATTCCCACAATCGCTTGGTCAACCCAAAATCCCCAAAGGTATCCATAAACCCTTTGGTCAAACCAAAAGCTCCAAGGATTCCCTCTTGGTCAAACCAAAAGCTCCAAGGATTCCCACAATCACTTGGTCAACCCCAAAAATGCCCCAAAGGTATCCATAAACCCTTTGGTCAAACCAAAAGCTCCAAGGGTTACCATAACCGCTTGGTCAAAATAAATATTCAAAAACAAACAAAAACAATAAAATCATCAAAAATAACAAAAAAATTGCATCTCAATTCCATGCATACTCGTAAAAATCAAAATACAAAAATATAAGTTGCATTAGGCATCGCATCCATACATTGCATATTTGCTGGTCATACATGTCCCAAACACCATAGACTGTAATTGCTCGACAATTCCTTCATTTTCCACATTCCACCCATTTTATAAACACATACATCCAGAATAACACCATCCCCATTTTTAGCATAGTCAGTTGTCTCCTAATGTATGTAGGGTTTTCGTCATTCAGCTGTCTTTAAATTTCTAGCCAAAAACTATACAAAGTTAAACAGATTTTACAAGGGAAAGTTTTACTTGGGTCACGCCTCGTTATGTAACATCCCTACACAAGTTAAAACACATAAAATAATTCCCAAGTTGTGTGAATGGAAGATGAAAACTACAAAGCAGTCTAGGATACCATAGGTGAAAGATTAGCCTGCTCATCCCCCTGTGCGAATGGTTCAAGAGTGCTGAGAATTGACAAAAGGACAAGCTCTTCCCCATCAATTCCCCCTAATAAATAGTGGTTTTCACCACTAGCAAAAATCCCAATCACCGTTGGTCCCCAAAGTTGTAAGGATTCGTACTACACATCCTTGACAAGGATGGGTAGTCATCCCCAAGGCCTAAAAGGATCAATGCCATTCAAAACAAAATCCCCACAAGCCATCATCACGACCATCTCCAATCACCTTTGGTCTCCAAAGTCATAAGGATTCATACTACATGCCCCTGACAAGGATGGGTAGTCATCCCCAAGGCCTAAAAGATCAATGCCCTTACTTCATAATATCCCTAATCCCCTTTGGTTCCCAAAGTCGTAAGGATTCATACTACATGTCCCTGAACAGGATGGGTAGTCATCCCCAAGGCCAAAAGGATCAATGTCATTCACAAGCCAAAAACCTACAAGCTCAACCTTACGAAGCTCAAAATGCACAATCAAATAACAGTGGTTATCACCACTATTCAAAATCCTTGCTCAAAAAAAAAAAAAAGAGAAAAATAAACAGTGATTTTCATCACTATGTATACGAGCAAGTATCCTAACACGTTGAGCAAATAAAAATCCTGAACTTGAATCCCTAGAATTCTCAGCATTCGAAAACCATCTAGGTGATCCTCATTACGGGTTTGGTGGACAACCTACCTGGCAATGGCGGTATCCTAAACGCATGATGATATGTCTATCACATTAGCTTTGCATGTGAGCAGACCAATGTTTGCATGTGGATGAGCTAGCTTATGGTACCTTAGATTGTCCCATGGATTAATCTTACTAAATACAACAACGGAGTTAGTGGAGCTAATTAGGTGATCCTCAGTACAAGTTTGGTTGATAGCCTATCTAGCACTAGCGGTATCTTGACAAATACCACATAAACGAACTCAATTGCACACACAAGGATGTGAAATAACTTGGTCAAACTCAAGTCTGATTTATACCTTGTTCAAAAGTCTTGTGAGATAAATGTACAGTCTTGGCTAGTTAGTTAAAATATCTGAATCTCAGAAAAGCTTAACTACATTTTAAAACAACTAGTACATTTCATTACGTACATCACCATCAGATAATACACAAAATACAAAAACAAAGTTATCACATGCAAAGTCATTCCACAAAGCCATCACATAAGTACAAAAGCCAGTAAATCTTGTAGTCTATGGTGCCATCGACAAGTTATCAACAACTCATTTCATTCATTCCATATGCATACATCATATAATTAGAAACATCGCATTCATAATACCACATGCATACATCATCATAAATAACTGTGCATAAACAGAAAAACAAACCATGACAAGTGTATAAACACAAAGAAAGTCATATATATATATATCATCAAAAATGCCCGTAAGCTACAATAAACCGGTCCTCTGACCTCAACAAAGCAAAAACTCAAAAACCCCCAAGCCTAGGGCGTCGACCACCATGATCACGCAGGATCGGTGCGACGGGAACTACCCCCATGGTGTGGGTCCTATGGGACCTCTCAGGCGGCTTCTGCTCGCCCCTGCATCACGACCACTAGCGCCCCCCTCATCCAATCGCCTGCGATGAGACGATGCTGACTGCTCAGTATCGCTGCCCCTCGTCCGACGTGAAGACCCACCTCCAGAGGGCTCAGGTATCCGCCCCCGAGGTGGATAATCTCTCCCTCCAAATCCATTCGATGTCGAAACCACTCTGCCTCCCATCGATGGTACAAAGCTACTACATCATCGCGCTATGCCAATGCCTTCTCCTTCTCTACCAGCTGCATCCATAGAAGATCCCTCTCCCGTGCAGCATCCGTGTCCCCATCCCATCGATGGTACATAGCAAATGCGTTCTCCCGCTTACCAACTAAGTCCGTAGGAGATCCCTCTCCTACAGAGCCTCTCCCAGCTCCTCATCTCGCCTCCATAGTAGGTCCTCCAATCGTGCTATCTCAGCATGATTCCTCACCTCCACACCCTCCGAGACTTCTAAGTGCATTAGGCAATCCTAGACTACTTGCTACAGCTCCCACTACTCGGAAACGTCCTGCATCTCCGGCTGATCCGGAACCCCAAAATCCCCCAAAATCATCCACCTCCACCATATCCGCATCCTCCAAAGGAACTCCCCAACCCTCTCCTTGTGCCTCTCCACCCTCCTCCCTTATTGCCTCTGCACCTCCTAGAGGCCCCTCTCCTCGCCATCACCGTAAAGTCCACCACTAGTCATACTCAATGGTAACCCCGATGTCATCCACATCCGGGACGTCAATCATTATATCTGAATCCTCACCCAAGGTGCAATGATCGGCCAGACCAGAGTCCTCTCGTCCCCCGATGTCGATAGATCAAGGGCTCACCAGGAAACCCCTGGTGCACCCCAAACTATCGTGTCACCCGACCATATGGGAAGAACTCCTACTCAGTCCCATGTCGCCCAATCAGCCACCTCCCCTATGAACCCATCGTAGCCACTCTCCAACCTCAGGCTAGGTTGGACAGTCCCGATATGGGCGCCTGAACACCTCCCTAGAGCAAGCCGAGCGAAGGCATCGACATAGTGCCCTACGACACCTGCCCACCATCGACTCTACCCCTGCTCCTCAGACCTCGCCACAATGCCCCGTATCCGATCTCTCGGTCTACCATCTCTGCTCGAGTCATCCATGGCAACCCCACCGGCCTCTCCACAGCTATGTGCTGCCAAGCCCAACACTGCAACAGATAACTGCATCCAATCCCCTTTCGCCTTCGGTAGCGGACCTCGTACAACTCATCATAGAGCTGTGCCAGTAGAGTCTGTCCCCATCTCATGATCATAGGTGCCTCCATCGGACACTCCACCAACCTGAAAACCACCTCCAGCAGGTTCCAAGGGAACCGTGCCCGAAGAGTCGGGTAGCAGCATGTTGGAAATGAGGCCCATCAGTATTGCGTGCCTCACTCCCAACACGCCCCTCTCTAGCCACCATCGTACCAAAATCCTACCAATCTGGCAGTCGCCCTCTACCCTCTCCACTGGGCTATCCACACCTAACTCCTCCCCATGCCCGAAGCATCACGTTAGTACAGTTGTCCGTTGATCACTGACGTCGTCCTGATCGATAGCCCATCTATCAAAATCTGTAGAATCCGATAGACGTCCTCCAAGGTCACTGTCATCTCCCCTATTGGGAGATGGAAGGTATTGGTGCGGGGATCCCACAAGTTGATCAGCGGTCAGATAGGCCCGATCCCCGACCACAGGCTCTAGTCGAGTCACCTGCTTGAGCCCAAGGGCATCAAGCCACTCCTAGTCAGCCAAAGTCAGTGCCTCCCATGCTTTAGAGAAAACTATCGGCACACGGTACCGACTCTTCACAACCTGCAAAAGAAAACAAAACAAAAACATTAAAAACCATGAAAAACTGTACAACAATAACATGAATATACAACAATGCATAACACAATGTACAACTAAAAACAATTCAAATAGCAAACAACAAAATTTCTAGTTTTATAAATCTACAAAAAAAATACCTAGGGTTTTTAACTCTAAAATTAAAAATCAAAAAACAACTTTGTCAATCCTAGGGTTTTTAACTCTACGTCACCCGATAAATTAAAAACAAAAAATCAAAAATTTTTCTAGGTTTAACTCAAAAAATCAAAAATTTTTCCTAGGGTTTTTAACTCTACAAACAAACACAAAAAAATCAAAACAGTTTGTCAATTCTAGGGTTTTTAACTCTACTCACAAATTAAAAACAAAAAATTCAAAACACACTTTTCAATTCCTAGGGTTTTTAACTCTACGTCCAACCCGATAAATTAAAAACAAAAAAATCCAAAATAATTTTCTCACTCCCTAGGTTTTTACACTCTATAAATTAAAACAAACAAATTTTCCCCTAGGGTTAACCAATAAAACAATAACAAATCTAAAAAAAAAAAAAAATTTTCATCCTAGGGTTTACCATACAATAATTTTTTAAGCTAAGTTTTGATCTTTGTTCAACTAGGGTTAACCTAAGTTTTTAAGCTAAGTTTTGATTTTTGTTAGACTAGGGTTTCTTTTAGTTTATCATAGATGCCAAATAAACATGGTTTCCACTAGGGTTTCAACCTAAGTTTTAATGAAGCCATAAAAAAAAAAAAAAAAAAAAAAAAAAAAAAAAAAAAAACAAAAAAAAAAAAAAAAAATTTATTAGGGTTTCATTTTTAATTTGAAAAACAAAATACAAAAAAAAACAACTAAATTACGATTTTAAAATTATAACAACACAAACAATAAAGAGGAAGAGCACTCACTGGTCTCGCTTCAGCTCCACCGCTTGATGATCCGGTCCATGAACTCATGGTGGGAAAAATTTGGCAGCGCTTCGCTTCACAGAATTGACCTCCTCCTCGTAGCTCCAAATCGCCAGGAAAAACAAATGCAAATGAGCCCAAAACCAGTTTTGGCCCTTAAATAGGCTTTTAAGCCTGTAATCGTTCCTCCCTAGGATGAGCGCTCTAGTTAGCACTCGTCCCACCCTAGGACGATTACTAAACTGGTATTCATCCCACCCAGGGACGATTACAGAGCAAAAATTTCAAAAAAACAAAAATGCACAAAATGCACCAAAACAAGCAATAAAATTGTCCAATAAGAGTGCTTTTGCACTTGACATTTCGGGCATGCAAAATAGACGTCGAGGTCACAAATCCTCACTATCCTATTCCCTAAGAAGGCTACCATAGCCGGACCACTCCATGGGAGGACGGATTTTCGAGAATTTCATCCCCAAATGGCATCACACAAAAGGGTCAAAACCCAACCAAAAATAGCAATAACATTGCCGAACGAAGGCGCCTTTGCACCTGACATTCTTGGCATCCAAAATAGACATTGGGGTCACAAATTGTCACTATCCTACTCCCTAATAAGGCTACCATAGCCGGACCGCTCCACGGGAGGACGGATTTTTGACAATTTCAGCTCCAAAATGCGTCACAAAAAGGGTTCAAACCCACCAAAAATAGGTCATAATGTTCGGAAACTGCATAAGCATTCAACGAAAAACAACTGAAGGCACCCTTACATAAGTCATCTTGGGTCAAGTGACTCATCGCTTTTCTCATGTCGGTCATTCCCTCATCGATTCGTCGCTTGAGGGGGTAGTCACACTTAGTCACCAATCAACAAAAACACACCCAATCAAGGAAATGGCACGCATTCAAAGGATCATTGACAAAGACAATCACGCCCCTGCTTGGGGCAGCAAACAAGCAATAATCACAAGCTGATCAAACACTTGGCATTCGTGAATCATGAACTCAAGGTTCCCATAGACAAAAGGTTGCGCCCTTTGCCTATTCATGACTGAACAATGTCCAAGATCAAGTAACACCTCACCGAAAAAGGTTAACACTTGAATTAAGCTCCTTAGCTCGTCAGAAGCAAGGATTCAAGAATGCATGCCCTTTCCATACTTGGGGCATCAAGAGTTGGTTAGGTTACTGAGAAACCCTAATCATTAGTGCTTTGGTTATCTATTTTTGCTCAGCATTGCGCCTTGCACAACGCTTCCCAAAAAGGGGCATCTGTAGACACCAAAACAACACCAATCCGATTATGTGACGACAAGCACTGATCGCATTGACACACATAGCCCCTAGGGCAGCCCCCAGAGGTTAAACAGTGGTCCTAACCACTCCCACAATAGTTTGGAAGGTCAAAGGTCAATTTGGCACCTTTTTGGCACTTTGCTCCCTACTCGTCCCACCCTGGGATGATTACAAACTGGTATTCGTCCCACCCAGGGACGATTATCAGCATTCGCCCTAGGGTGGGGCGAATAGCAAGTTTGACTGGAAAAAGTCAAACCTCGATAGGTCCGCTAGTTAACTGCAGCTTCAGGCCATGCAATTGCGAGGAACGACTTCAAATCAAGGAGAGAGACTTCAGTCATGCATGTCTTTGATTTTGGAGGCCTCATGCAAGGAGACTCTAAATCAGGGAATAATATTTTCTCTCAAAATAGGACAAGCAACTCAAGTGGCGCCCTCGCATGCGCATTCAAAGAGAGAGACCCTAGGTCTATAAATTGGTGAGTCTTCTCACCCAAAAAAAGGAACAGAGAGGAGCCTTTGGAGCAACGAAGTGCTGCCAAATTACATCCTCACCCATCGATTGTGCTTTCACATCCTTGATCTCTCTTTTGGAAGGGAGGTTATTGGGTGATTATTGGAAGCGCAATCCGGACCCAAACCCAAACATTTGGCCACAATATCCCACCAAATTTTCTGACACAACCCCATAAGAGGTTTTGGACCCATCCCAAGTGGATTGGTGCCGAAACAGAGTCCCAAACGGCGGGCGTCCTGCCCCTGGGTGCCCCCCAAACTATCGCAGTCCTAATCGCCCCACCCCAGAGCGATTAGAAATCTATGGTAGATTTCCCTAATTTTTCTTTTGCATCTGATTCTAGGTTGTTTACATATGCTATCATTTAAATTTCATGTGATTCTGACAAGTTTTGATCATGCTTTTATCATTTCCCGCTTTCACTAACATGCAGGTAGCATCATCATATTCTGGGTGATAGAGGCCAAATTGGCAAAATCTGACCATCTGGGTCATCCCAAAATACCCCTTTTTACCTAACCCCAACTCTACAGGTGATTTGGAGGCTTCTGGACCTGACATTTAGGAGGTGGCTTTTGGACAGGTTATCCCCCCCCCCCCCCCCGAGAGAAAAAAAAAAAAAATTTTTGGACCATTCCTTTTGCAGTGGCTTTCCTGTAAAAGGTTTTATTCCTTTTTAAAAATCAAATTTTCAGCTAGCTTTTTTTTTCTTTTATTTTTCTTTATTCAAATAATACACACACACGACCGCCCGGGGATTGCAGTTTCCATGTTTCATTTTATCTACAAGTGCTACTGACTATTTTCTGTTTCCTTGAACGTAGGGTCTCGACATTAGAGGAGCAGCAAGGAGTCAAGACTCATCAACGCAAGCGGCGGTGATGTTTGGTCCGCCCATTTTACATGTGGGCACGCGGAAGAAAGCGTATCAATCCGTGGTGTAATAGAGCCATACTTAACGCTCCTAGTCCCCAAAAGGGAGGAGACGTATTGTAACACGATGTTTAAAGAAAATTAATAAAAAGGGTTGTACTCAACATTTTCTTTCTATCTTGTTTCAATTGGTTTATGTTTCTCCTTTCATGTGTTTCAGTTCGTAGGGCTTAGCGTTACGTTTCGCTTTTGCATACATCGCACTTGGGATTTTCGTCTTTTGTTTTCGTATCCTCGTGCTTTCATGAAGTGATCAAAATATTTTATAGCCTCGTGGTAGTTGTTGCATGAAAATAATCTAATGGATACTTTTTCATTTTCTAATGGATGTTATCAAAGTGTTAAATGATCACTATTGAGGCTATTATTGCCATCCAAAATATTAATGGTAGTCAACAACACAAGACTCCTTACTGGCACTTCATTGAAAGTCTATACAATATCCTCATAACCAATGTTTATATCTTCCATAAGAACCTGTGAAATCATGACCAAATATTCATCTTCTATTTGTGCCATTGAATACAAAATTTTATCCAACAACTTTACGGGAGCATCATAATCATAATCCTTTCCATACTGAATGTAAGGAAAAGAGACAGCTAAAAATATAAAACCAGCAATGATGTAATAATATGGTGGCTTCCCCTTAATGTGTGCAGGAACCAAGAACTTATGTGTGGAAAGCTCAATGTCACATTCATGAATGTCATATCCATGTTCCTCAAATGTATGAAGAACTTTAACGATGGCATGTTCTCCAGTATACTTCTAGGAAACAAGATAACTAAATTCAATTCTCTCACCATGCCTAAAAGGAACAGTTCCATCATTGGAAATATCAATCCCATATAAACTAGGCATAATATTTGAAGGTTGTAAGAACTTAGATGTTGGAGTTGTTGGTTCTACTCTTCTTACATGAACACCCTTTTGGTTAGGCTTCATGTCCATTACATGATACAAATCAGGATTCTCCATTTTCTGCCACTCTATTCCAAATATTGGAAAACCTGTGTAATCTCCTTGAGCACTCATAATCTATGATGAAGTGTGTGATCACAGGATTTGGTATAACATATCCAATATTTTTTGTATCTTCATGTTTGAGATATTGGAATGTAATTTCCACACATTGATCCTCGTCATTGAAAGTAGATCCTCCAAAATTCTCATCATTTATAGCAGCATCAATCTGCACTCCTAAGAGCTTTGTGGCTCCATGTACATATGAAATAACTTCAATGTGTGACACATTCCCCTAGTCACAGATATCGTGTCACCAAAAATTTGATAACCTACAATAGTGATAGCATCCTATAAAGTCAGTAGTGCTCCAAATTGCATAAGAGATACTCCTTCCCAAAACTCATCATCATTCACAGTTAACATGGCAATATCACACTCGATACCAATCACTAGTACAGTAGCCAAATATTTGGTGTTTGATCCTATCTTCTTCAGCTTCACCTATGTATGGTGCTCCATTGAGTGTGCATTAGTCAGCACTCTATGACCATCTATGATAAATTCACTATTGTTTGAGTTGAACTATCCTCTTACATTGCCACAAAAGGGAAAAATTTGGTTCAATGTGCACAAAAAATATCTTGACTACTACATTAATAAATGGAGAACCCTTGACACCCTTTGCAACATCTATAGAAGTATTCTTCCCTAAAATTTCACCCAAGGTATGAGAAGGAGACAAAATTTCATAATATCATGCACTTCTTCTTAATGGAGACATCTCTTGATACCGGCCAACCTTCATTCTTTTAAGTCCTTGGAATCCACTCCACCACCATTATCAAATTTCTTGAAACCTAAAGCAGAACTATTTTCTATGGGCCTCTTCCTTGGCCTTCCCCTAATACTGACCTATATGTTGGCACACAATCTTGTTTTCCCAAAATTCCAATTATCAGCCCTTCTTTTTTTTCCAAGAAATAAAATCTTGACTGATTTGTCATTTGAAAACAGTTTTGAAAATCCTGAATAGCTTGGTGGATAATATTATTATTGTAAACTTTGTACAACATGAATTTGTTTTTGTAACCAGTCAAAGGCTTCATGAAAAATCTTGTGTTATTATCCCACAAGAATGTCATATGTTGACATTGTCTCCTCTTGTTCTCTTGAAACTTTATAAATCACTTGAATTTCTTCACAGATGTCACCTAAGATATTCAATGGAATTAGCTCATGTTTTGTTTTTTTTCTTAGGCCATTAAGCTCACTAGGTCACAGTTAATTTGTTCTATGCCCATGAACATACTATGAAGAATTTCTTTCTTTTGGATTGAATTATTAAGTATGTTAAGAACTATTGATATTATCCCAAATATTTTCTGTCAAATATTTTAATCAATGGAGTAAGCAATTTATTTGATCAATTTATCATATTTTACAGAGTTGCAAGTGGCCAAAGTATCTGAGTGAGGGTCACCAATGAATGTTTTATCAAACTCTATGGTTATAAATTTACTTATCTTTGTGGGATTGAATATGAATGGGTTCTTAGATTTTTTTAAGTGACAGCAACTTGCACTGAAATAAAATAGAAATTGAATCCTCAATTTTATATAAGGTGATAGAAAAATTTAAGATTTGAAATCTTAAATCATTGCATAGTAGATGTTGTGTCACTCGGGGTAGTTAAACATAACAGTATTAGATTTATAATGGAGATGGGCTTTATGAACACATATAAGATGAACAAGAATATGTCTCTTGAGGAGCAGAACGTGAAAGAGAAAACTTAGAAACATGAAGTTGATTCAAAAAGGGACCTAGATGTGGCCTTATAATAGAAGGTTGAAAGTAACCAGCTGACATGATTAGAGGAATATAAAGGTTGAGATTTATTTCATGTTAATAGAATGTGACAATGCACTATTTTTCTAAAATCTACTTTAGATACATGTGTATTGGAGAGGGAATCATGGCATGGCTATTTCTAGGTATTTATAAACACTTACTTTATCCCTCATCGTAGGAAAAAATCCCTAACCACCTCCATCGATTAATACCTGCTTTCTCTTGGAAGCATGAGTTCATGGTAGTATTGGTAGACATGAGACCTAAATTCAGAATTTAATATTTATGGGCCCTTAAAGTATCCATTATTTATACTTTAGAATTATAATATAGTTGTCTGTGCTACTAGCATTGAGGGATTGAAGGTGAGTTTACTACCGTAATACATATCTAGAAGTTGAGGCTGTTGGAAGCAGTACAGTAGCCAAAGCTGTAGCCACAGATCCAGGCGTAGAAGCTTCTCTCATAAGAATGCATTTCCATGATTGCTTTGTGAGAGGTTGTGATGGGTCGATCCTCATAGATTCAACACCTGGGAATACAGCAGAGAAAGACTCTCCTTTCAACAATCCGAGCCTTTCTGGCTACGAAATAATTGACGAAGCAAAATCCATGGTGGAAGCCAAATGTCCTGGCATCATTTCTTGTGCTGACGTTATCGCTTTAATTGCTAGAGATAGTGTCGATCAATCCGATGGGTTGAGCTGGGAGGTTCTAATAGGAATAAGAGATGGGAGGATTTTTCAAGCATCAAACATTCTAGGAATTTTTCCACCTTCGTTGCTCGATGTGAATAAACTTACGAATTTTTTTTAACGTATGTCTTGCTTGACGCCTGTAGTAAAATGAGAATATAATCTAGTGCAGAGGTTTGGCATGCCTTGCATTCTACTTGTGCTGTTCAATTGGTGTTAAAAGTAAATTATTTCTATTGCTTGGAATTTTATGTTGCTAAGAAGAGGCCAATGAAGAGAGAGTGCAGAGTGTGATCCAATGGGCCAAGGCAACAACGAACATTCAGATTTTTTATATTTTTTATTTTATTTATTTTAGTAGGCCAGGATCATAACATCCTACCACTATTTGCAGTTTGTACTTTGGGTGGTTGTGCGCTTGTACGAGGGAATCCACCACTCTCCGTATGAGCCTTGGGCTAATACTACAATACCAATGTCCACACCTAGTGGTTGTGCACTCATACGAGGGAATCCACCACTCTTCATATAAGCCCTGGGCTAACACTACAATACCAACATTCCCACCTATTCTATGACTTAAAACTGGGTGGTTGCTTTGATACCAAATGTTAGAACCCCGAAGGTTCTAATAATAAATTAAATTAATTAATTAATAAAACATGAATCACTTGCCCTTATAGGGAGGCTCCCCTTGAATTAAATAAATATATTATTGCTTCATCTTGCATGATTTACAATATGACTTGTAGATATATTTACACCTACCCTAACCCTAACCCTACGTCCATTTGAAATGACGGTTCACATAATAATTAATATATTTAATTATTATGACTATTCTAACCCTAACCTTAATAATATAATAATTAATTATTATATTATTAACTATACTAACTTTAATATAATTAATTACATTATTAATAATTAAATTTATTATACTATTATTATTAATAGTAAATGTTAGGATATAGGAGATCCTAACAATTTTCTTGAGGGGTCTCACAAACTAGTACCTAGAAGCTTTGAATTTGATATCGGGAGGGGATGTTTACCAACATCATATGACAAACATCCAACAATTGTGTCAAAATTATTCTTGTAGAAAAGGTAAACCAACCACCCAAATCACAAAAACTACAGCCTTAGTAACTAAGGTTGAAATAGGCAACATGTTGGATGATATGAGATGCTCTCATCTCTCACACTTCAACTAGATACACTCTTGCTTCATAAAAATAAGTAGGAAATTGAGGTAACACTAGCCTATTTTTACCCAAAATGTAGGAGAAAACATCCTAAAAATGAGTGTCTAGAAAATAAAGTTAGAGTGTGTGCGATCTATCAAAGGGATCATAAAACTAGGTTGTGTCCATGAATAGAAAATTTCAAAGAGAAACCTAAAGTAACAAAAAAAAAAATCATGGGTAATAGGAGAAACTGGAAATAGTTTCCTATGGAAAATAGTATGTCAGGAGGAGTGCCACTGTATGGGGGAAACAACTATATGAACTAAGGTTAGACTCTGCCATCCAACATGGGATGGTGGGGTAAACCTCCTTGGATGAATGCCACCCAAGGGTCTACTCCTTACAACCTGTATCCATGGATGCCTTATCAGCAAATTGGACCACAGTGGAGGAATTACAATGTGTGGACTTCACCTCCATAAAATACAACTCAAACCCCACCGCAACCTAGTTTTCTTGCACCTCCTACTTCAAGACCAATTTAGCTACCTACACAACCAACTCCAAATTCTAACAAGACACATCATCCCACCTATCAAGTAGACATAGATATTTTCAATGTATCATATTATAGTAGATTGTAGCCCTATATAGCTTATATCAAGTAGAAAATTATGAGTAGAACCAACTCCTCATATAGTAGAGAGGAAGAGGATGTAGATTTAGAAGTAGAAGAGCCACCTTTGGTAGAAAAGATGGTAGAAAAAGAAACTTTTAAGAAAAACAAAAATGAATGGGTTCCACCTTTTTAAAAAATATTACAGGAACCCAAGAAGCCAATACAACCAATATTTGACATTATGGAAGGCTTAAAAAACTTGACAATCACAATTCCTCTTTTTAGGCCATTAGAGATATTTCCATTTATACCAAGGCCATACTATAATTATGTTTGAAATTTTTTGAAGAAAACCATAAAAAGTAGTAAGTGTGGTAGGAAAATTGGCTAATATCATGGTAGGCAATACCTATCATCCCAAATACTTTGATCTAGGAAGCCCAGTGCTAATAGTTAAAATTGTAGGCTTCCAATTACCCAACACATTAGTAGATCTAGGCATTGCCATAAATGTCATGTCCCAAGAAACCATGCAGAAACTAAAATTCACAGAGATGATGCCAACTAAAATTATTCGTCAATTAGCTGATCAATCTACAATACTCCCTAAGGGAATACTGGAATATGTTGTTGTCACAGTAGATGCATGGGAGTATGTGGTAGATTTTCTAATGTTACAATCTAGATCTGGATTGGGTGGTTATCCACTTATATTAGGCAGACCTTGGCTGGCCACAACTAATGCTTATATAAGTTGTAGAATAGGATAGATGATGATCTTAGATGGACAAAATATTAAAAACTTGATCATTTATCCACCTACACAGTCCACTAATTTGTTGGGAGAACCAAATTGTGAAGTCTTAAATGATGATGCCTTGTCAATGCTCCAACCTATAATGGCTTTAGATGAGATTGAGGATGACAGTAATGAAAAATAATTCATAACACACTTTTTCCAAGGGGAATCTTCTCATCCTTCTCTAGAATCCCCACTTGTAGGTAGCAAATATAACCATGTCAAAAAAATATATGTAGCACTTGATAGAGTATTGAATATTGATAGAGTTATCAATTATTCAAGAGGATAAATTAAAGGAAATACTAGTCAAACATAAAATTGCTTTTGCATGGGATTACACAGACATGAGGAGGATTGCATCCAAAATCTGCACTCACAAGATATATTTGGAAGATGATGTGAGACTGGTAAGACAACCCTAGAGGAGAATGAATCCAACCATGAAAGAAATTGTCAAAGTTGAACTACAAAAACTTTTATCAACTGGGATTATTTATCCAATATCGGATAGTCAATGGGTATCACCTTTAGTGGTGGTGCCTAAGAAAAATGGCAAGTGGTACATTTGTGTTGATTACAGGATGCTCAATAAAGCCACTAGAAAAGACTATTTTCCCTTACCCTTTATTGACCAAGTCCTCGACACCTTGGTAGGACAAAAATATTTTTTGTTCCTAGATGGGTTTAGTGGATACAATCAAATTAAAATGGGGGAAGAAGACCAGGACAAAACCATATTTACTTATCCATGAGGGAATTTTACTTACCAGGTCTTACCATTGGGGTTGTGTAATGCACCTACCACCTTTAAAAGGGTAGTGCTTAGTATAGTTTTAGACATGATTGGAGAAACTACAAAAGTATACATGGATGATTTCATCGTTTATGGTGAAACTTTTGAGAAAGCTATAACCAATTTGGATAAATTACTCTAATGGTGTCAAGAGATAAACTTGTCCCTTAGAAATGAAAAGTGTTTTATGCTAATGCATGAAGGGATAGTATTAGGACATCATATATCTACGGAGGGGATTAAAGTAGATAAATGGAAAATTTAATTAATTAAAAATCTAGCTACTCCCTAAACACAGAGAGATATATGTAGTTTCCTAGGTTCCACTAGATACTACAGACGGTTTATCCAATACTTTAGTAAGATTACCAAACCTCTGCATACATTATTGTCTAAAAATGTTGATTTTTTTGGACCAATGAATTTTAATAAGCATTTAATATTTTAAAGGAAATATTGACCACTGCTCCTGTGCTGAGAGGTCCAAATTGGACCCTCCTCTATCACATTTACGTTGATGCATCTAACAATTAGATAGGGGTTGCACTAGTACAAAAATATAGAGATGAGTTTTATGCCATCTACTATGTCAATAAATATCTTAAGGTGTTGAGTTCAACTATACTATCATGGAGAAAGAATTTCTTGTAATAGTACACACTATTAATAAATTCTACCATTACATTATAGGTTATAATATTTTTGTGCATACAGATCATGCAACCATCAAGTATCTAATTAATAAACCTATAGTCAATGGTATAATTATTAGGTGGCTTTTACTGTTGCAATAATTTGATGTATTTTGACAAACCCAACAAGGATAATGTTGTTGCAGATTTTCTCTCTAGGTTAATATCTCAGGACCATACAACCACTAAGGATCAATTTGTAAATGAGCATATTTTTGCTCTAGATGAACATATTACATGGTATGCAGATATGGCTAATTATTTAGCCACTGGTAAAGTATCTCCTGCAGTATCACCCTGAGAAGCTCAAAATTTAATAGAAAAGAGTGCAACCTTCTCATAGATTAATGGATGCCTATTTAAAACTAGGTCTGATAAAATCATGTGAAGGTGTGTTACTAAAAATGAAACCATAAAAATACTCAAGGCTTTCCATGATCAACCATATGGTGGTCATTTTTTAGGTAAAATAACTGCATTTAAAGCTTTGCAAGTTGGATATTTCTAGACTTATTTATTTAAATATGCAGTCAAACATGTTAACCAATGTGATCAATGCCAAATAATTGGTAAACCAATTCTCTAATATGAGATGCCACTTTAGCCCCATGTGCACATTGAACCTTTTGATAAATGAGGGATCGACTTTGTGGAGCCCATTAATCCACAATCAAGAAAAAATATATATATTATTGTTTGTACTAACTATGTGACTAAATGGGTTGGAGTGCAGGCACTACGCAATTCAAAGGAAAATATTGTAGTCTATTTCCTATATGAATCCATTTTCACCCGATTTGGGGTTCCCAAATAAATTACCACTAATTAAGGACCTCAATTCACCTCGAAAAGTGATTCAAGAGTTGATGTAGCAGTATCAAATCTGGCACAAAAAAACTATCCCTATCATCTTCAAGCAAACAAGCAAGTGAAAGTCACAAATCAGGAGCTAGAAAATATTCTTACTAATATGGTACAACAAAACCAAAAATATTAGGTAATTCATTTATTAGAGGTAGTGTGGGTATATCGCACCACATAGAAAACTACCACTAGGTTCACACCATTCCAATTGGTGTACGAAAAAAAACCATGATGTCCATTGAATTCAAAAGTAAAACCCTACAAACTACTATGGTATTAATTTTAATTTAGATGTTGCATAGAAATATCAAATTCAACAGCTCAACTAGCTGGATGAATATCAATAGGATGCTTTGCAGTGAATAAAATTCATGCAGAAGTAAAGGATCCAATGGCATGATCGCCACATACGATCAAAACATTTCAAAGTGGGATATTGGTAATTTTTGTATGACTCCTGATTCCAAGAGTGGAAGATAAATCTTATATAATGTTGGATGGGACTATACAAAGTGGTTGAGATTATCAAATTTGGTTATGTGCACATTCAAACCATAGACAAAAGTGGTATTGTGTTGACAGTCAACAATCATCGATTGTGGTCGTATCATGCATTACCAATCCACAAAGTTGAATCCAAATTAGGCATGTGGGAGACCCCATCATAATATAAATGTGATTTTATATATTTATAGAAACGTGTGCATCCACAAAAAAAACAAAACAGACATTTTAATTTAGAATTTTCTAGTTTTATTTTATTTACTATTTTGCATAAAATCATGTCTTGAATGCAATTTGTAGGTATCATGGAAAACCTAGGCCTATCAAGCATAGGATACATGATTCTTATTTTATATTTTACATGTGCATTTATTATTTTGCAAGAAACCATACCTTCAATGCAATATGTAGGCATCCTAGGAAATCTAGGCCTATATACGAATGGGTACTTACATCTGGACATGTATACATGTGTCTACTTTCTCAGGGTAAAAACACCTGTATACGATTCAAGGTGACAGATGTTGACTTTATCACCAAAGAAAAGCTCCTATATTTGAATCAATGAAAGACACCTAACTATAGGTCAATTCAATGGACATTGATTGTCTAGCCAAGATAAGGTGCCTATATCCCATATATAGAAAAATGCACCTACATCCATAACATTTTGAAGGTGCTTGTATTCAAAAAGGTGCCTATCTTCCATTTACATCAAGTGAAAAAAAAATGCCTATTGTGAAAATATATATATATATGTGTGTGTGTGTGTGTGTGTGTGTGTGTGCGTGTGTTTTGTAGTTACTCGTATGTCCAATAAAGGTTCATGTATTCACAATAATAGATGGTACTTATCTCCAATCGAAGTAATATACCTATCTCCCAGCAAACGAGTGCATATCTCTGCACTTCAGGGAAGGGTTTTAGTCTCCCAACAAACGGGTTCCTATCTTCGCACTTTAGCGAAGGGTGCCTATATCCTATAAAATGGGTACATGTATCCACAATACTGTAAAAGGCACCTATCTCCTATAAAAATAAAGGTACTTGTATTCTAAAGCATTGATGATTCCTATCTTCTGTATCGAAGAAACAGTTTGAGCCACATTGGCATCGAAATCCACATACAGTTAGAGTCAAACTTTTGCACAAATAAAAGTATATTCGTTTGTATTTTTACTGATAGAATCCATTTACTTCTCGGTTGTTGATGAAAGAAGTTCACGATTTTCTATCGGTGACCCATGCATGCTCCCTGGGCAAATCAAACAACTTCTAAGGAGGGGATGTGT
Organism: Wollemia nobilis; assembly: GCA_028583015.1. Classification (NCBI taxonomy): domain Eukaryota; kingdom Viridiplantae; phylum Streptophyta; class Pinopsida; order Araucariales; family Araucariaceae; genus Wollemia; species Wollemia nobilis. The sequence continues at coordinate 18,616,691 of JAQPPZ010016895.1, forward strand.
GTCATCCCACGATAATATAAAAATTACATGTTTTATTCAGTTTTTATGCACAAAACCTCGAGATTAATAAAATTGTAGTACCCAATAATGATTCAAGTTGACATAATTTTTGCACAAAAAAAATACATAGATCATTTGTCTCGGAGACACTGTTGTCAAAAATCGGCCAATCACATTGCATCATCAACATTTGCATATGATATATCATGAAACACCATCCAGGTATGTACCGAAATTTCTATTATGTATATGCATGATTTTCATAAAGAAAATATTTATGTATAATATGCCAGCACATGTCCCACAAAACTTGTATATAATTGTACAAGCCCCAAACTTGTACTACACCATGTACCAATCGAATGAAGGGGATGGTCGTAACATTACCTATATAAACTTTGGCACATGATTTTATATTTAATTATGTAGAGTACCCGTAATTACTATTGATTATGGGAGATAGGTGCTTTGTATGCACATATACAATTGCACGCTTTGGCATACTATAAACTAGAAATAATACCTTTTTTTGAAAACACGATAAAGTCTAGAGAACAAAGCCAATATCGCCATGGAAACTCTACTAATCATGTGTTGAAGAAGAATGAACCTCGGGATATTTTGATCATAACTAGCGATGTCAAAAATTAGTTTGTGGTTGTGGGATGGATGCAGTATTACCACTTGGTTAGCTAGGATCAAGACCCTAAGGTGGAACAAGAATTTGCAGCATCAATGGATGATGATATTGTACGAATGTGCAAACTGGTCATACCAGTCACAAAAGCATATATTGCAAAGGTGACTAGTCTTCCACGCATAGGAGATTGAATATATAATAAGGATAGTATAGTATGATGCATATAATAGTTTTTTGGGCAACCTTCAATGCAGGAAACATGCAAAATATTATTGAAACAACATATGCCAAACCTTTGGAGCAATGTGTTCGAGCAAGTGGCTCAATTTTTTACCTGCACTAGTAAGTATTCCTAATTGAACACCAACTATTTCATATTTCTTAATCATCTCCTACAAAGGGATAAATAAATATTCCCTACTACCTAATGTGTACCCTAAAGGATGAATCCAGTTGATACTAGGTAGGAACGGTAATGAAATTAGTACATCACGGGCTGATTTTAGCCTTGGTTCGATATGTTGAGGTATATAGGAATTCATTGGATGTCGAAGACAATAATTCAGATACAATTTATGAGCAACAGGTTGCTACAACCAAGGAGTAACATAGGGAAGAGGAGGTGCTTGACTTCCAAAACCACCAAGCTATAGAAACAACAGGGTAGGCAAAATTAGGCCCTTCTTTCCCAACACCATCATCTACCTCCTATAATAGCTATTCTATAGGAGAGGTAGGATAAGCTAAAATTATTTTCATAGGCAATATCATCACTTATCTCCCAACATTTAAATTGGAAGGCAGACCAAACTATTCCAAGCCCATTTTGGGCTTCGTCACCACCAACAACTAGAAGCAGAGCATAGAAGGAGCACTTGGTTGATTATAGTTTATCCAAAGAAGGAGATGCATAGGATGAACTAGCTACTTAAGTGTTGCATGGCATGGCCAGTGTGAGGCATTCTACTAGACTACTCAAGAAGAAGACCTACAGATCCAAATGTAGAACATGAAAGAAAAAGCCTCTAATTAAGAGGAAAAATATAAAAAGGAGTAGACCAAATTTAAATAATATCAATGGGATGCTACAACAAGGTATCAAGAAGTGAATGATGCTTTGTGGTAGCTACAATAAATGGTGTGGCAATTAGAAAACAGAGTCTAATAGCTACAGGCCATCAAACTAGATAAGGTTGATGCTTTCATACAAACAGGTTGGGCCATGGATGCAGTATTTTCTTCCATGGATTTAGAGGAGAAAATTGTGTCCATAGGGGCCTTTCACTCTGATTTTATAAGGGCATAAGGTAGCCAAAAGACCAAAATAAGGGACCAATTAGAGGCCCATATGAAGAATAATTCCAATAATATGGGAGCCATGTTGTGCAACAGGAACCATCTGTAATAGAAATTGATGATAGTGAGGTAGAGGATTCATCCAAAATACATGATGTTGCCTAATCAGATAGTCAACCACTAGATGACCAAGCAAGAATTACCAAGTCAATTGGGAATTATGAGGTATAATTGGATGCCACTCAACCAATTGATGACACATGTATATTTGATCCTATTATCCAGTTAGAAGAAATGTAGGAGTAAGAACATGAGGTGGATCACCTACAATATTTAGCCAATCACATAGATACTGTATACTTATTTCGTTAGCCATCGATTGACCAAACCATAGCTAATTATTTTGATAGGTAGACCATGGTTGAACCAACTAGGAATGCACCAGGGGACTAGGATATGCAATACACAAAGTCTTTTGAGGTCCAAAAAATACCACCTCCATAGAAGGTAGAGGATTTTGTTCCTTCGACACCCATAGCTAATGTAGCAGCACCTAGACCATCTAAGAAATTGTGGCCCAAAAGAAAATAAGAGAGAGCACTATAGAGAAGGTAAAATACAAGGGCTAGAATAGTAAAATAGTAAAATTAGAAAGCACCCCAATAAGTGTTGAAGGTGCAACCAAACCCTAATTTAGATGAGGAGTGGGTTACATCCATGAAAGCCTTCACCAACCAAAAGAAGTAGTTCCAAGAGCTCAAGAAAAACTTGAAGGAGATCAAGAAAGAGTGAAAAAAATCACAAATAGATGGTTAGAGAGCTAGGTATTTCTATTAATCCTACCCAGCCAAAATAATTCTAGAACCTATATGGTTCAACTGATGGTAATCCCTCAAGGATGCAAGAATATCTAGAGAAGATGGGCATATTTAGCAAAGAACTAATGATGCCATCACCAGTTTGAGCATCCAAGTATCTACCACCTAAAGATGTAAAGTAAAATGATATAGAGGACACACTCTTGAACTGAAGCTACAAAAATTACCAAAGGCCTAGGTACATGATACATCCCATTATCCACCATGTGATAAGCCCAAATTTCTATTTGTAGATCAGCTTCCCCCAAACCATCAATACTGGAAGCAAGTTGAGCCTGCATTCTAGAAGGACGCCACTACATTCATATGATTCTACATGGATGAAGTTACAAGTAATAATGGGTGGAGCAGAAAAAATTGAATACAAGAGTAGGGCCTAGTCATCCTTTACAGTGCAGTAAATGCCAAAAAATACCTAAGATAGAAGCAGGTACCAATGAGCCAAAATAGTGTGGCAAACAAAAATGAAACAAGGAATGATATAGAGCCACATCTAGGGAGATAAAGCATTGGAACAAGGAATACTGGTGGGCTATTGATAAAATAGGGGATTATCAGCAACATGTACCACAAGGACGTGGCAAAAATTAGGCATGGGGGGATGATGAGCACCAAAAATTCTCATTTTGTGTATACTTTAATAACATAAATGTGTGACATATTATATTAGAAATGTAATTTTTATAGGATTTTTGTATATATCTAATGGAAAATGATGTATTATGCCTAATGTGTGTTTTGAGTAAAAATTGTGTGTAGATGCAATACCTTATATCTTTTTTTCACACCTTTTTAGTCAAGGTCCCATGTGGATCTGGCACTTGATAATTTCATGACGCGATTAAGAAATGATTGGTGATTAAATTGTGATAGTGGAAAAGGAGTAAGATATTCTAAAACATGCTAAGGTACAACACCTATCTTTCAGCCATAGGCCATAAGGCACCTATCTCCTAGTGAAAATGAAGCACATGTCTCCCAGTACATAGGATGGTGCTTGTCTCTCAACAACAGGTCAGACAGTGTCTGTATCCCAGTACACAAGATGATACTTGTCTCTTGACCACAGGCTGGATGATGTTTGTCTCTTGATGATAGAATAATGTGCTCAGTGTTCGACACCCAAAAGAAAGCGATGATCTTCAGTAAACAAGAAATGACTAAAAATGGTGCATGTATCCTAGTGATAGGTCAAAAAGGTACCTATTTTTTAGCAATGGGTCGAATAGCATGTGCATCAAATAAAATAAAAACATGCACGTTGATCATAAATATTGAAGATCATGTATAAAAATAGACGTATTTTGTTAAGTAAACATAAGAAACGCTATGATTATCCCATGAGGGTTAATTTTAACATGATTTATCTGTTAATAGACATCTAATAAATTCATGTGTGTCCACCATATAAAATCATGTTAGAAGGATAAAATTCATAGCATATAAAATTATAAATATGTGACAACCACATTTTGTATAAAAATGCAGGTCGCTCATAAAGAAAGGATACGAACTTGCTTTGTAAAATTGGTACTGCATAATAAAAATATCAAGTATTTGAATAATTCATTGTGTTCGAAGAGTGATTGCATAAATTAATCAGGTGGATATATGTAGGAGCCTAGGCCCAGTCTAGGTAGTATTCCTCCTATATTTCCTTCTGCTTTCATTAATTAATTTCAATTATTTATTTATTGCACGTGTGTTAATTTTGCATTTTCCTTGCTTTATTTATTTTTTGCAAGTGTGTTTTGCTTTACTACACTTTACTTTTTTACACATTTCCTTTTAGTCATGTGTTTAATAGTTTAATTCAGTTTTCCTACAATTTCCTATAGAATTTATTTTCCTACAATCTAATTTTGTCAATTTTGTTGAACTCCAACTACACCAACAACTACCTCCCAAACCAAAGTGACACATAGGACTCATCTCTAGTCTACTGTAGGCATATACTTTGCGTTGGTACTCACAAGTCTACGAACTACTGGATTAATGTTTTCAAAATATAATTTTTGCTCACCAGGGGTCATTCTTACTTTTCTTGAAACCACAATCTTTAAAGTACCCATGAATTCTTGAGTACCATACTCTAGGTGCTTGCTTCAATCCATACAGTTATTTCTTCAATTCATAAACATGATTTTCATTTCCTTCCACTTTAAAGCCTTGAGGTTGCTAAAAATAAACCTCCTCATCTAGATAACCATTCAAGAATGCACTTTTCACGTCCATGTGATAAAATTTATATAGTTTATTGGTTTCCAATGAAAGACACATTTGGATTATCTGTTGTATTGCAATAGGGGTAAATATTTCTTCATAATCCATACCATATATTTGAGTGAATCCTTTTGCAACCATCCTTGCTTTTATATTTCTATACTTTCATCATTGTTAAATTTTGTTTTATAGCCCAACTTGGATCCAACAATCTTCTTTTCCTTGGGCAATTCAAAAAGTTTCCAAGTGTCATTTTTTTCAATGGACTCATTGCTTTCACCCAAACATTAGTACAAGAAGCTTCATAACATGAAGGTTCCAAATCAACTTCAAAAATAGAACATAATTCACCAACTCACCTTTTGGTTCTTCTACATCATCACCATACATTTGGATATTTTACAATCTTGAGAAAACTTGGTCCAACTCTTGCAAATGACTTCTTTTTAACCTCCTTTGAAATTTCATGTCCATCATTTGTTTGGTTGGATATGCTTTGAGTATTCTCTTTTTGTTATTTATATTCTTGGTGGGACTTGTAGATGAGTTGTTTGTGCTTGAACTTGGTGTAGTCTCCTTTGAACTTTTTGATGGGTTAATATGTGGGCTTGGAGGAGTAGAGGGAACATTTTAAGGTCATCCCCCAACTATATTATCTTCGTCAACATCAAATATTTTTTCTACAGATTTTTGATGACTATACACTCCTCTTCATCAAAAATTATATCTCTAGAGACTACAAACTTGTGATTTTTTTATTATACAGTCTATATGTCTTACTTGTTTTAGAATATCCCACAAGAATGTATGGATCACTCTTGGGGTCCAACTTCTTTCTTACTTCATCATGCACATGTGCATATGCAAGACAACAAAAACTCTCAAATGGCTTACAATGGATTTTATACCATACCATGCTTCATGTGGAGTCTTCTTGTGTAGTACTCTTGTGGAGCATCTATAATGTACACTACTATATCAACTACATAAGACCAATAAAAATTTCTCAAACTTTTTTTCTTGAACATGCTTCTTGCCATTTCTACAATGGTTCTATTTTTTTCTCTCAGCTATACTAGTTGTTGTGTATATGGGGTAGTGAGTTGCCTCTTGATGCAATATTGTTTGTAAAAATTATTGAACTCATTTGAACAAAATTCTCCTCCATGGTCAGTTCTCAAACATTTTATTTTATATACACTTTCATTCTCAGCCGATGCTTTGAAAATAGTGAACATGCCAAAAGCTTCATCCTTGTGTTTCAAAAAATACACCCAACACTTCCTTGAAAATTCATCAATGAATGTGATAAAATATGAAGACTTACTCAAAATTTGTGTTTGCATAGGTCCAAAAATATCAGAACATACAATTTGGAGTGGTTATGAGGCCCACCATGCTTTTCCTTTTGGAAACTCCTTCCTTGCATGCTTTCCAATCACACATGCTTCACACACACCCTTGTGCTCTCCAAACTTAGGTAGTCCATTCACCATGTCTTGTGAAGACAAAAATTCTAGGCTTTTTTGAAATTTAAGTGTCCAAATATGAGATTCCAAATCTAATTCTTATCTTCAAGTGTCATATGTGTCATGTTCATACTCCCTTTTCCTCCAAACTTCAAATGAAACATTTGATTCTTTGTCATAGAAAAATGGCGACCACACAATTTCTATTATTCTTATCATAAATGATACATTTATTGTTATCAAAAAAAAATATAGTTATTTTCTATAAGTTGTCCAACACTTTATAAATTATTCTTCAAATTAGGATCATAGTAGTTATCATGATTTTTCTTTATACCGTCTTTAGTTCCAACCTTCATGGTACCTTTTACAGCCACATCCAAAGCATTATTATTCCCAATAATGATCTTGGTCTTGAAATTCTCATTTACATAAGCAAGCAACTCTTTCTTTCTAGTCATGTGGTTAGAACAACCAAAATCTAGATACCAAACTTCTTGACTAGTTTCTTCACCCATTTCACTAGTCAAAAACAAAATTACCTTGTGTAGCTTCATCCTCACATACATAGTTGGCTATTTATTATCCATTTATGGTCTTCACTCTACAATCCCATGCAATGTGTTCCATTTTATGACAATTGTAGCATTCAAATATTTTTTATTAGCCCTTCCATGTCCTCTTCCAGTAGCAACAACTCCTCTTCCTCTTCCTCCTCTATCTCTTGAGTAATTCTGATTTCATCCTCTTCCATGTGTTTGTTTACTTGTGCTTGGACCAGCTTTAAAATTCTAAAAAAAATAGTTTATAATTAAAAGCATTCTCATCATTTTATTTACTAGTTTCTCTTAGTCTTTCCTCATGTAACATAAGAGAACCAACCAGACAGTCAAATTCAAGTGTAGAAAAATATTTACTCTCCTAAAAAATTATTACAACATGATTCTATTTAAAGGTATGATATCTCAATAAATTCTTCACAACTACCTCCTTTTTCAAGGTATCTCTGAGGTTGACCATATTATTCACCACATCATTCACTCTAACACAATAATCACCCACACTTTCAACCTCTTTCATCTGCAAATTCTCAAACTCTTTCTTCATGATTTGCAACTTAACCATTCTCACTTGGTCACTTTCTTTGTAAGCCTCTTGAAGATATTTCCAAGCCTCCTTGGCTGATGTAGAAACAACAATACATAGAAATAAACTCTTGTCAAGAGTAGACTAAATATGGTAGAGGGCTAATGAATTTTTTTCTTTGTTTCCCTTTTTGTTGTTCTATCATTTCTTTGTAATGTGTTCCAATAAAGCGGTTGTTCATAACCACTCTCCACTACTTTCAAAATATATTTTAAAATAAATAATTTTCTCATATTTATATTCCAATAAACATAATATTTCCTATTAAATTTTGGAATAGTTAATGATTTGTTGAAATTGGCCATTAGACTCAAGCAGCAACAAATAATTTTTTTCTTCAATGAACTTGATCAAATGTTATACTAACCATGAAAAAAAATTCACTCAAACACAAAATAAAACCAATATGATACCAAATGAAGTAAATGACCCAAAAATAAAGAGCACCAAAGTGTATCAAAATTCAACAACAAAAAAATTGCAACAACAAACAATGTAGTAAAAAATGCAACAATGCACGATAGTCTAAATTTGAGGGACCAAAACTAATAATAATTTAATGAAATTATAAGATTGAATTCTACACAAAAACTCCTTTCCAACGGTGTATAACATGTGAAAAATGGAGCTTTAAAACAAAATTATGAGCTCTAAAATTTTACTACACATTTCATAAAACAATGACAAGCATGTTTTTCACAAAATGAATGGAATAGAATGTTATTTTCATTTCAAACAAACTAAAAGTGTTACTAAGATTTATTGACAATATCTTGTATCTTTATTAATCTATTTTACATTTAAAAAATATAAAATGATGTTACAACACTTCATTTCACATTCTAGGAAGTCCAATGGTCATGGAGACTCTTCAAGGCCTATAGAAACTTTTGGGCATCTTCAAATTTGTGGCAAAAGTTTTGGTTTTCTCTTATTCAACATCAATCTCCAATAGGTATAATTCTCAAATACCTTATCTTAAGCATATTACATGAAGAAATAAAATTCTAACAAATTTAAACCCTCAATATCACACATTTAATTTTTTGGATTCAAGGCATTCATGCATGTTATAAAATAGAAAAGAATGAGTTTGGAAGAGAAATCAAAGAAATGCATTCTTTTTTAGATACAATAATGAGTTAAAATCCTACCAATTCATGGATCCTAAGAAATTATTCATCAACACAAAAGTTATTTTTATGAGAAAAGAGATTCCAATTCACCTTCTAAGAAGCCATCTATCTCAAATAAATCTACCATTCTATTGAAATTATAATATGATTCATGGCCAAGTACAACATTGTATGTTGTATTGGATAGGCCTAAGGGAATTTCATATACAATGTATTAATTTATTATAATATTTTATTATGTAATCTCTATGGGCCATGGTTAACCTTGTTATGGTTAAACCCACTTCATAACTTATAATTAACCTTAATATCTCTTATTATGTTGGCTAAGATTAAACTTTATTATGTAGTTAGAGTTTTGGTATTAGTATACATGCCCCATTACACTCCTCATTTGACTATCAGAGTATTGTTTAATCTATCCAAAATTAATATAGTGAGTATTGTATCACTAATCGTTGTTATCTGTGCAGGGCTAATTGGGAGACCATTTATCACATTTTCCTTGAGTGCCCTTTTTCCTTAACTATCCTAAGTGGGGTTTTTTAGGCCTTCAATATTTCATGGGTTAAACCAGCCATCGTACTTGATTTGTTCGTCCAGTGGCCTTACCCCTTTTCAAGCCAAAGACTTAGATACATGTGGAAAATTTGTCTCAATCACTATATTTGGCAGGTGTGGTTATAAAGGAATCATAGAGTCTTTAATGAGTCTATCCATGATCATCAAAATATCATTACAAATATTCTATCCTTTGCCAATGAGAATGTGAACCTTATCCCTTTTGATAGTTGTAAACCTCATCTACAGGAGACCATGATTGCTTAATATTTAAGCTTAACCTTGTTAGATGAGTCTATGCCTAGGGTAGTCAACCCCAGAGCCAATGTTAAGTGGTCTCCACCTCCTATGGGTTGGTTTAAGATTAATTTTGATGGAGCAGCTAAGGACAATCCTGGAAGAGCAGGCGCTGGTGGCATTGTGTAAGATCATAATGGGAATATGATGCTTGCATTTTCTAAATATTTGGAAATAAGGATGAATAATGAAGCTGAAGCTAGAGTTATGTGGAGAGGCCTTCAAATGACTCAAGATTTAGAAGGCAATTTGATCGTAGAAGGAGAATCTATGCATTTTATAAATCTCCTCAATAATTGGAAAACACCTCCTTGGAGGATTAAAACAATTTTTGAAGAGGCTAGGATCCTTTTCTAGGGAAGACAAGACATAAAAGCCCAACATGTCTTTTGGGAAGCTAACAAATTACTGATAAGCTGGCCAATTTGGGTATCGATGGTGACAAACTTTTCAAATAGGAACACGGTGTCCCGAGTGAAGCAGAGGAGCTTATTCAACAATAATTCCAAGAATTATAGTCGAATTTACCAACAAGGAAGGCACTACAAGTTCGAAGGCTATGAATATTCCCATCTCTTTTTTGAATTGGACTCACAATAAAAATTATCTGATTTGTTAGTCTTCGTGGATGCTACTTGGAAATACCATAAATACTAATGGGGACAGTCACATGTCATATAACATAGCTCCTAGTCATCTTAGTAATTTGAGGTTGGTTGATAATCATAGGGAAGGAAAGAAACGACAATATAAGACTTCGAACCAAAGCCACATGGACCACCAGATAGCCACCACCATAAATCTAGCCAGCAGGTTCACTTCTCCAAGGTTGATTGGCCAAGATAGTATGTGGTACCAAAGCATGTCATATACGGAAGAAAGCAATTACCAAATAATTATTAAGAGTAACTGTCAATACAGAGCTTGTGGGAGTTTTTTTCAATACTCTGCTATGTGTGTCTGCAGATTTTTGTTTCTCCATTATCTCAAGGAAGGGATCCGTGTCTATTTATTTTTTGTAATTATGATGCATGTGTGTTTTCACGGGGTATACCCAAAATGTTGTATGGGAAGTTTCTTTTTGATAACAGGCTATGTGCCTTACCTCATGTAATGGCTTTTGTGGCATGTAGATTTTACATATATAGGAACCTTAGTAAGGATATGTTCATCAACAGCCCTAGGCTGATTTTTGTAAAAGGTTTTGGGTCAACCTGTAAAACCCGGTATTAATGCTATAGTATCTTATCTACCAAAAAACATTATTTATGGTACCTATGGGTGCCCACTATATCTCTCTTTTTTATCCTTCTTTATGCTTTTTGTGTAAGATTTGAGTGGATGGATTGCTTCTGGTCATTTTTGAAAAATATTTTTAATATCAAAATGGTATCAAAGTGTGTATGGAGAAAAATCACTTGGTCATGTAGGAATTTACCTTGAAGCCTCTAATCCCTCCTATTTTTAAAACAAATTTCTTTGTACCTTATCAATTTTTTTGAGTTTTTTTAGAGATTTTTTGCCTTCTCCAAATCTTACTTCATAGTTTCTAAAATTTCCCAAACATACATTTAAGCCTAAACTTGTATTATTCTCCTTCGATGTTGTAGATTAATAGTATCATTCTCTTTAGAACAAAAAAATAAGAATGGTGCCAAAGTAGTTTGAATTTGAATTAAGATTTGATGCCAAAATATTGACTCTCTTTGTCAGGGTACCTAGGAATAGGTATATAGGGATATGATATTATATTGTATAAGGGTTGTCATGGGCCACACATAACCCAAGGTTAATTATATTATAATATTATATTATATTATATTATATTATAAAAATATATTATTAGTTGGCTCCCCAAAGTAGAATTAGAAGATGGGTATATAAATAAGGGATATTGTCATTGTAATTATAATGGACTTCAATCATATGTAATCATATTTACCCACAAAGTGGCTAATGGGATTTTTATCTCTCTTAGTGGTGCTCTCCTCTTGTTATTTCTTCCTTAAGGAGTATTATTGGTGTTTCCCTACCTTAAGAGTATTATCTATCTATGTTTCATTGTGTGGATTGTCATTGTGGATAATTATTTGTGGATTAATGATTTGATATTTTTGCATATTGGTGAATGATTTCTATTAATGAGAATAAATTTTCATAACAAGTGGTATTAGAGCAATGATTCTAGCAAAGTGGGATTTTTTTGTAGATTGTAGAATTAGGGTATATTTATTCTTGGATCATTTTATGTAGAATTTGAAGAGATTTAAAATGAGTGGTCATATGAAGGAATCCAAGCAATATTGATAGATACAGACCCTATGAAGTCAATCATTTGGAACAAGGGTAGTGGTGATTTTTCAAATCGTATTTAAAAACAAATTGATATATATTTTAGATGTGGGTAAGCAAATCATAATTTGTTGTATATGAATGAGATTTTTTATTTTGGGGGTTTAGCTTTAAATTAGTAGGGAGACATATTTTTATGAAATCCTAGTTTGCATTGTCTTTTTGTTGGGTCGTGAACTTATGGGGCTACAATTTGTTTGGAGAAGATGATATTGATGTTAGAGGTTGGTGGAAACATTTTAAATCCATGTATTCTTATATTTCTTATTGGAACCTTATGCTTCTTATTTTTCTTGGAGGAGAAGCTCTCTCTTGGTTTTATAGTTTTCATAGCGCCCATAATTGTGAATTAACTTGGAATAAAATAGAGCAAGCATTCTTGAGTCAATGGGACCCATATAAAAAGATAGCTAGTTTGAAGGATATACTCAAAGTCTATGTTTAACAAATACACATACTTCAAAAAGAACAAAAGGAATTTAAAAGGGAGCTAGAAAATTTCAAAGAAGTGGTAGAAGGTAAAAAATATGTTAGTGTGCAGATGGAGGAAACCATATCTTTGGTGATAGATAAATTAAAAAGTAGACAAAGGGATTTGTTTGAATCTAAAAAATATATATTTTGTGGGTTTATATTTACATTCAAAATAAAATGGTTATTATTTCCATTAACCCTACCCACAATAATATTTTCATTAATATTGCTTTGGCTAAGAGGTTGCAAGTTTAAACAACAACAATTAAGGGCTCACAACTTGATGGTGAGAATATTCAAATTTTTTAAGATCTAAAGATCACCATGGATAAATATGTTTTACATTCATATTTTCACGCTATTGAGATGGATGATATAGATATTATTCTTGGTTATCCTTGGTTGGATCCTATAGGTATTGTTAAGATTAATGTTCAAAATTTTATGAAGTTATGGTATAGGAAAAAGAATATAATACTACAAGACATTTCTCAACTAAAGAGCATGTTAGCAAATGGACCCAAAATATTTATAGTCTATATTTCGAGGATTAAAATCTCACACATAAAATCACATTCAATATTGCAAAATAAATTTATTTTTATCATAATCAAAACTTTATTACACAATGCATTACATAGAGCTTTGTCATCAATATATAGTCTTACATAAGACTCTTCAATACTCATGATTTTTCTCTCCTCAAACCCATGGGAGATGCAACCTTTCATATGTCTTTCTTACATAATGAAAAATTCTCTCATGATTACATAACTTTGTACTTCTAATCTTGACACATCACACATGACTCTTCACTTACACACATGACACCTTTCACTCATAACTTACATTTGATTACATGACACATAAACACTCTTAACAACTTGACATCTACAATAATAAACACACACCTAATTTAAATATATACAATGGTACTCAAGGTACCAAATAATTTAATACCTACAACACCCCCCTGTATTACATAATTTGGTATGAGGATATTTTTTGTATAAAGATGACTTTGAAATATCTTATATTTGTTTTGTCCAAGTGGTTTTGTAAAAATACACACAATTTTATCTTTAGTAGGAACATATTTTATTTGAATATGATGATCTAGAACATTATACCTAATAAAATGGCATTTAGTTTCAATGTATTTTGTTCTTTCATGAATCACAAGATTTTTCATTGATTTTTGAAATCCTTTATTATCATAGTTTAGTATTGTAGGAGTTCTTTTGATTCCCTTCTTTGATAGAATGTGTTTTAAGCAAAGTGATTCACATATAACTTCTCTTGTTACACGATACTTTGATTATATTTATGAGAGGGCTACTGCATGTCTTTTTTATACCATAAAACAGGTCCTAATACAATATGGAATACATAACCTCATGTTGATTTTCTATCATCTATAGATCCAAGGTAGTTAGAATTTGAATATTTCTATAAGTAGAAATCATCATTTCTTTTGTATTCTAAGCTGTAATCTGTGATTTTGCTAATATATTATAGTATTCTCTCTGTAGCTTTCTAATGACTTTCTCTAGGATCTTGCATAAATCTAAAGAGATAATTCACAACAAAAATAATATCAAGTATAGTATTTGTTAAGTATAGAAGACTCCCAAATAGTTGTCAATACATAGTAGCAAAGACTTGTGGTGACTTGTCATATCTTGATAATTGTAACCCTTGTTCCATTGGAGTATCTTTAGATTTATATTTTTAATTTTGTATTTTCACATAATGATTGTTCAGACTAGTCTGAGTTATTGTGATGTTATTTACTTTTTGATCAATTTCTAAACCAAGGCAATAGTGTAGAAGTCCTAGATATATCATTTCATAACCCTTTTTTAGATCATTTTTTACACCATCTATTAGTTTTTTTGAGCTTCCTATGATTACTATAGCATCAACATATACCACAAGAATTATTATCTCAAATCCAACCTTTTTTGTATAAATATTTGAATCTGATGCACTCCTTTTGAAATTGTGTCATAGTATATGATCATTAATTTTAATGTACCATGCTCTAGGGGCTTGTTTTAATCCATATAATGATTTTTTTAATTTGTAAACCTTTTATTCTTGTCCCTTTATGAAAAATCCTTCTATCTATATCATTTAAATTTCCTCTTCAAGATCACAATTAATAAATTCACTTTTAAAATCCATCTAATATACTTTCCAACCAAGTTATGCTGCTAATGCACAACTTGTATGAATAGTAGTCATTTTTATTGTAGGTGCAAACATTTATTCATAGTCAATTATTTCTATTTGGGTAGAACCTTTTACAACTAGTCATGCCTTGTATTTGTCAAGAGAATCATTTGCCTAAAACTTAATTTTGTAGACCCACTTACATCCTACTATTTTTTTCCTCTTGGTAGGTAAACTAAATCCTATGTTTTGTTCTTCATCAGTGCTACATATTATGATTCCATAGTTTTTTCTATTCTAGTTTACTTATAGCATTTTTTTTAGTTGTAGGTTCTATTACTAAACTCGTTAACTCCATATTTGTTCTTGTCATACTATGAGTTTGAGGTCTTATAGAGGTAAGATATGGCAATCATTCTAGCTTTGACTCCTTAAGTGTATTTATATATCATTTTGTCTCTTTTCTTTGTGGTGACAATATGAGTTCTGGATATTCAACTAGTTCATTAGATATTTCTTATTCTAATTCTTCACCTAAGTATTCTTCTTTATCGAAAATATCAAGAATAAGATTTGTATTCACTTTGGAAATTCAAGAGTTTTAATCTATAAATCAAAAACCACATCTCTACTCATATAGTTTTTATTTGTGATTAGATAAATTATTCTACATCCTTTTGAATCCTCATCATATCCAATAAATATGCCACACATGGTTTTTTCATCTAATTTTGTTCTTTTTTGCTTTGGATTGTGCATGTATGCTTTAATAAAAAAAAATTAGATGTTCTACTAAAGGTTTTTGTCCTAGACAAGTTTCTTCAAGGTTATCATTTCTAAGTATTCTTGTAGGTGGTCTATTTTTTATATATACTACAATTTTAAAATCTTTTTCCCAGTACTGAAAACCAATATTTACTTATTTTAGCATACAACATACCATTTCTATAATGGAATGATTCCTTCTTTTTGCTATACCATTTTGTTGAGGTGAATAAGTTATAGTGAGTTATCTTTTTATACCATTTAGTCTTAGAAATGATTCAAATTATTTTTATAGGAATTCATCACCTTTATTTAAATGAAGATTCTTGATTGATATTCTAGTTTCTATTTCTACCAGTTGCTTAAATTGTTTGAAACATGTAAAGGCTTTAGACTTTAATTTCAAAAAATATACCCATATTTTTCTTGAATAGTCATCAACGAATAACTAAAAATATGCATGTCCTCCAAGACTAGCATCCATTGGTCCACATAAATGTATGTACATTGTTTCTAGTGATTCTTGAGCTCTATGCAAGTTTAACTCAAAAGGTATTCTAATAGATTTTAAAAGAACATTTAATAGTGTAATTTCCTAAATCAATTTGCTTGGGCTATATAGTCTCTATTTTTTAGAATATCTCAATGAGAATTTACAACTTTAAAACATATGCCTTAAACCAATGTGAACTACCATCGGGAAGGATGGATGTTGTATCATGATTGTGGGCAATACAATCATACAAACTCACCCAACAACGATGCTTGTGGGAAGGACATATTAAAATAGGGATAGTTGTACTCCTGACATGAAGAGTTAGGATGGGAGGTAAAAGAGGATGAAATGGGCATCGCTCTTAGGCTATCACCTAAATTGTATAGTTAAGGAGCATTTGATCCTTACGCGATAGGGGATTTTACTCAATGACGTACTGGACTAGGATATTACGTCATCAATCATGTCAAGTCAAGTGTCACTTAATCTAAGCTAGGGCATTGGTAGATACTAGATGATTTCCAAGAAATATGGAAATCCATATAGCACAGGACATGTTTATGCTAATTATTTCATGGTAAATATTCCTAATAAGGAATGGGGAACTTATGAATCCAATCTCTAGGTGAAATGGGCCCTAGAGATGAAATCCCTACTGTGAACTTGGAACTCAAGATGAGAGGATAAGTTCTCTCAAGGCACTATACCATGAGACCCAGCCAGTCTTGACCACATGGGTGATCGACTACAGGGATCTAGGTACCCATAGTGGAAAATAATACATGCCTCTTACTAAAAAAATAATGGGTGAATTTTTAAAATTGTCCTCGGTATTTTAAAACTTGAATTCAATTAAAAAATTTCTTAAGGTATTTTAGGTGAAAGGTTTAGAATGTTCAACCATATGGGTATGATCTAGGTTGTTATAGATAAAAAAGAGAAATAATACTTTTTTTTGCTCTAGCAAAGGAGGGTTTGATATAGTCTTAGGTAAAATTTATTGGACAAACACAATGGTGAAACTGCATAATGGAAATGAATGAAGAAAATTATGAAGTTTGAGAAATTTGAAAATTTGTGGGGACTATACAGATGGGTATGGTAAAAAACCAATTGTATGGGTTCATATTATTAAGTCATGTATAAAATTATAAGAAATTTTAGAAAATGTGGGACCGTATGGAGGTGTACGGTCAAAACCAACCGTATTGATGCATATGGTCAAAAATTGATGTGACCCATGTGTAATGTTTTTACATTTTGAAGGACCAAATGATGTTAAATTTTAGGTAAATGTATATTCATTAAAAATATATTTTCAATACTGATCCAATGATGGTAGTTTTGGAAAATTTGGAGAAGATTTGATAGGGGGAAAATTGGCTCAAATATGACCTTACTTTTTAAAGCGATAAATGCTCAGATTTAGGTCTTTAAAAAGGGAATTTGGCTTGGTTGGTTAGAGGGTTGATTTCTAGGGGTGAATTTATGAATATTGATAAAAAGTGGATAAATTTTTAGGGTCTACAAAGATAGTGGATAGGAGGGTAATAGAGAGACTCCAAGAAATTAACTGCAATAAGTGGATGTTTGGTGTGGTAGATTGACTATGAGTTTTGTAGTACTTGTTTAATGAGATGAGGATGATGAGTGTATTGGATATGTGATGAATTGTATCTTATTCCTTGATGATTTAGACACATGATTATTATTAAATGGGTTATATGATATTATGATATAGATGGAGGATGTGATGTAGGAGTTACATAATATATGTAGGATGATGCGGTGCATATTCGATAAGATGCTTATGCAAATTTTTAGGGTTTTGTTGATTTTTTTCTACTTTTTTTGGGATGGTTGATGTTTTTATTTTTGATAATTTTTTATATTTTTTATTTTTGTGATTTTTTTTTTTAGATTTGTTTGATTTTTATTTGGGATGTATGTATTTATATGAGGAGATAGAAATAACATGTTGGATGATATGGATGCACTATGCTTATGTGATGGATGATGGGTCCTCTATTTATTTACATGATTTAGACTCACATGTGGTTGTTTAATCAAATTTTGGATGTGTGTATGTGAATTTCACAATCATAAATGGTTTAATTAATCAATGACAAGTTAATAGTCACACAGATATATTAACAAAATATAAGATAGGCAAACATGCAATGTATATGATGAATGCAACTATAATAATGAACATAGGTAGGTTATGCATAGAATTATTGGATTCTTAAGCTAAAAATAATGAATAATAAACATAATACCATAACGATTGAATATTGTACTAATGATTTGATGATGGAGCTATTGATTTTCTAAACTAGCTATGATATTATTCATTCCTATTTCCAAGGGTTTTTGGATGCTAGCAGAATGTGTAGAAAGTCAAACACGTTAGTTTGAACAATCAAACTCATCTATTAGTCATTCAATATCCTATAAAAAAAATTGACCATCTTGAATGAGATTAAGCTTATCATGGACCAGTGTGTGTGCAATGATGTTCATTTATCCATTTTGAGTGAGGTTGGACTAACCAATTGTAAACTTAGCTAGTATAAGCTAGCTCATTTATAAGCACACAATAGTCTATACAAAAGAGAGTTTTTAATGTGACAAACATTTCACCACTTGTAATGCATACTCCATTTCCATATAGGCATCTATAGTCCCAATAGAGATTAGCCCCACAATCCATCAGTGTTGCTCCACTACCAGCCAGACATCTATAGCCCTAATAAAGTCATCTAAAATACCTTAGGAAACCAAGGACAAGTTGTTGGTAGTACTCTTTTTGCTCTTTTGTCTTTTATTTTTTATTTTATTTTTTTTCGTCTTGTCCTTGTGGATCCTTAGGTTTGGATCATTCTAATTATGATATGAGTGATAAAAACTTTTGCTTTGTGGAAATACTATGCAAGGTGTCACCTTTCCTAAACATAAAATTTATTTAATGTTTGACATGTGATTGGTCTAATAAGGAACTCAAGTTAGTCAGGGAAGGGCTAAAATTGCTTTAGAACATGATGGCATTCGATAGTTATTGATTGGATCAACTAGAAATGGTTGAATAATAGTAAATACTTCTAGTACCAAGTAATCTAGAAATAGGGCTAAACTAGACATCACGATATTTTATGCAAATGTAGTATATGATTATGGACTATTTGTAAAAGAAGAAAATGTATGTGCAAAATGAATGATAATGCATGTGAACAAAGAATGATATTACACTAACACATGACAATGATATAAATATGCAATTCATATGATTGATAACAATAGTGCGTGATAAAACGTTTCCTTGATTAATTATGCCAATTGGGATTGGTCAACCTGTATTCACATATCCAAAAAGTTATCAAATTAGAACATTTAGAGTCTTATTGTGTATATGCATGAATGTTTAATGATGGAAATGCAAAATAATAGTGAGAGAGAAAATAATGTGGATGGGAGGAAGGAAAACGAGGGAAGAATTAGAAAGAAGAGAAGGAAAGTTGTATTTTTGTTTTTTGAATAAGAATGTAATTTTTTTTGAAAGCTTTATGTTATGCATAAAAAGAATAGAGATGGATGATATTGATGTTCTCAGGTTACTCTATTCCTTCTATATTGGCAAGCCTGTAATGGTAATGAATGAGAAGTGAGAAAATTTTGAGGTAATGCAAACTCCCCTAGGTGCAAAATGGATCAGAAGGGATATATACCCTCTAGATAGAAAAATAGTTTGATTAGAAGGGGTATCATTTCCCTGAGGTATGAAATCAACTTGATGAGCAATATCTATGCTAAGGAGCAAAAAAAGTAAATCACTTGGCATAAGCGATATCTATGCTAAGAAGTAAGAAAAGTAAATCACTTGGCATGATTGATATCTATTCTACGAGTAAGAAAATAAAATCACTTGGTGTGAGCAATATCTATGCTAAGGAGTAAGAAAAGTAAATCACTTGGCATGAGCAATATCTATGCTAAGGAGCAAGAAAATTAAATCACTTGGCATGAGCAATATCTATGCTAAGGAGCAAGAAAATTAAATCACTTGGCGTGAGCAATATCTATGCTAAGGAGCAAGAAATTAAATCACTTGGCATGAGTCTATGCTAAGGCGTGAGAAAATTAAATCACCTGGCATGAGCAATAAAATTTAAGGGCATTGAAATTAGAAAAACTTTTTTTTAATATGAGTTGGAGGTAATGAAAAAATTCTATTGGTAATAAGGACATGAAATATTGTTATGCAATGAGTATGATAATGAAATATTTCTATCTAAAGCAATGATTATGAAAATAAAAAATTGTTATCTGAAGCAATGATTATGAAATATTTTTATCTAAAGCAATGAGTATGATAATGAAAGATTTATATCTGAAGCAATGATTATGAAAGATTGCTACCTGAAGCAATGATCTGTGATGTTGAGGTAAAGGGCATAACCTTAAAACTTGGAAATTAATTTATGAGAGGGAAAGGCAAAGGGTGCAACCTTAAAAATTGGTAATTTATTTGTTATGGCAAGGTACATGATGCAAACTTATACCTAGAAATTGATTTTTGATTGATATGTTTGGTGGTATTGACATGAATAGATGAGAGATGCTTAAAAATGATGGAAATGCCAAATCCCCTAGTCACAAAATTGGTTGGAAGGAGTGGAAACTACCCTAGATAAAAATTGGGTTGAAACAAGGTAGGCTTCCCCAGTCATGAAACTGGAGGGAGAAAATAAAGAAGAGAATGGGAGGAGAAGTTTATGGAATAGAAGGAAAGGGGTAGAAAGGAGATAAGAAGAAATAGGAGAAAAGGATCAATCGTAGGTACATAGTCACTCATGCATGATCGTACAACAAAAATATAAAATTTACTAAAGAAATATGGGTGAAGGATGTCAGGGAGGAAGCAAAAATAGGTTATTTTGTTGGGGAGGAATGTTATAAATGTTGTTGATTACTAGTGGTGGGTTGATCAAACCAACAAAACCTTTATGAGAAGGGTTGTAATTGACATGATTGACTTGTCAGGGTGCAAGTTGTAATGCCAAGGTCCTAGCTTGTGATTATGGCATCCGAGGTTGGGGTAATAGATTGTTTTATATCTAGGTTTTGATTTGGAGATGATATGGTATTTTCCAATTGTATTTCCTCTTGATCAATTAGATTATGGACCAGTTGCTTGAAGAAGCAACAATTATTAATATCATGCCCTTGTTGGTGATGATAGACACAAAATTTATGCTCATTGTACCATTTTGGTTTTGGTCGATTGGGATCATCTGGTCTAATCTCAAGAAAAACTGTGTGCCCTACATTGTGAAACTTTTGGAAGAGACTGACTAGTGGTTCAGAAAGAGGAATCACAATACAAGGTGGTTAACAAGGGTACTAAGGTTTTGTGTGTGATTGGATAGGTGGTGGTGGGATGACTACTTGTCTAGGTTGTGGATAACATTGTCATTGATGGTGAAGAATCTATTAGGGCAGAGTTACTATAGGACCTATGATGGCCAAATTATGGGTGCGTGTATGACACCTACAGTTGCTTAGTTATATATCAATACTATTGAGGCACTCTAATATGTATTGTGTGTTAATCGAATGAGAATTTGGGATTGTAAGTATAGGGTTGACATAGATGATAAGAGGGGAAGGGGCAGATTGATCTGGGTAGGGTATGAATATGAGTAAAATATGGGGGATGTGGAAAAGAGGGACAAGGTGAATATAGAATTCTAACCTATTTGGTCATTTGGGATGGAAAATGGGGTGAAAAAAGAAGAGGTGGAGGTGGAACCTAAATATAAGGTGGATTATGGGGTGCAAATTAGCATGAGGATGAGGAAGCAATTCCCTCACAAGGAATCAAGGATGGAGCAAAATGAGTGGTATGATAAGTTATGACTTGGTTATAATATGATAGTCCATGTTGTGGCATGACACATAGAGAGGGTTAAATAGAAGGGGTATGCTAAATTTGATAATGGATGGAGGTGGTTTCCTCTAAGCATCTTGGAAAGTTGGTTGGAGAAGGGGAGGTTACCTGAGAAGCATTCATAGCAAGGAACTCTTGCTTGCACACTTGGATTTGGGTAAGGACCAATATAGAAGGGTAAAGGATATGCAAATGGCTATGAAAAGGGATAGTAACTATTTTGAATCAAACATTATAGTTATCCAAAAATATTTGGGTGGAACTGTACCTATCTATGAGGTTTCTAATTTTATTGTATTTGTATGTACGATTGGATTTGATCATACCTATTTGTATGGTTCTATTAAATATAGGTTATAGAGATATAATGATGGGAAAATAGAAAATAAGATTTATGTGACTGTTATCAGGTCTATTTTTCTATTTTTATGGTATTTTTTGATAAAATTAACTAATCAAATAAGTGTTTTAGCAAACAACAATCAGGTTGTAAGGTTGACATTTTGGAATGTGCTTGTGTTTTGAAGTTTTTGAATTTTATTAGATAGTTACTTGTTGTGTGATTTTTTATTTTTGTGTGATTTTCTTATGTTTTTGTGTTTTTTATTTTGATAATCCCTAAAACAAATAAAAAGGTCATATGGGTGTAATTTATGAAGGTGTGTTGATGCACAGTTTCTAATATATTCAAATTTACATAAGGAAAGATAGTACACAAATAGGCAAATGGCTTCCTAGTATGAGGGCGGCTTGAGGTAACCAAAAAAGGAGGAATATAAACCTCTTATATAAGAGGTGATGTTATCTAGGACCTACATAGGCTAGTTGGCTTTTGCTTTTCCCTCAATCGAGCTTAGTCAATAATGATAGTTGCACACTCACTAATTATGTGTATCCTTATGAGTAGGGGCATCTATCCTAATTTACCCTGAGATAATATCAAAAGTAGAGAGATTTCTAGTGATGAACTCTAGATAACTACTCGAGGGGGCTACTGTGGTGGCTAGGTGGTGAGCCAATGGTTGGAGATGAATTCCAACGTCATTGATCTTAATTGGTAGTTGGTGAAAAAATACAATATCACCAATGTGCAATGATACATGTAAGTGTGTGGCATTGATTTAATTTTTAGAAAAGTAAAGTGCAAAAAGAAACTATACTTATGAAAGCAATGAAATATGTTTTTTCTTTTTTGGAAAGTAAAGTGCTCTTTTGAGAAGAAAAAATTTACACTAAGAAAATAATGAAAGTTACATTTTGTAAGCAAAAATCTATGCTTATATTTTTTTTGGTAGATTGATAAGTGGGTTTTGAAAGGGCCCCAAAACCTTATTACAAAATGATCATCAATACGACTAGCTCAAAGGAACAGTAAGTAAAACTAGGTATACTCAGAGGGGTGCTCTCAACAACAAAAATAGACAAACTACGGGATGATACTGGAACACAAAATATCATCAAAGGAATAGCAAGCAACCCTAGGCATACCCAGAGGGATGCCCCACCAAAAAATAGATAAATAATGGGATGATCCCAAAAAACAAAATGAACCACTAGGATTCAAACATACCGAAGGGAGAAGACTAAATGTCAACCTTCAATGTTCTCCACATGGGATTCATTGGTATCGTATTCATTCTCGAAGAGTTGCTTAAGTTGGTCATGGAGTTCATCCATGCTCTTGGTATCTTGATGGTAAAGCGTACATGTTGCCTTAACTACAATGGAATCTACAGAGATATTTACTATGGAGCTAGTGACATGATTTAGGATGGAGCTCTAGAGCACTTTTGTAGAGCTCGACTCACACATGCATCCATCGTTAGGATTCTAGTAATGGGATACCCCTAGGGGGATCCCCTCCATATTTGCCCACTTGAAATGAGTGAAGCCTTTGACCTTTTTATAGATTTTATCGCTCTTATTCTTATGCACATAATCTCTAAGATATTGATGCCTAAATTCATACCCAAATTAGGGAGACTCTTGCTTTGCTAAAATAGGGGTCTTCAATTTTGAGTCAAGGAAGATGTACTCAGGATCACCATCGTCACTAAGCACCTCATCTATGCTAATTTAACTTTTGGAAAGTTAGGTGCCTTTTGGAAACAAAATTCTATGCTAAGAAAATAATTAAATATGCATTTTTCAAAAAATATCTCGATGTGAAGATTTACTTGATTACAAATCTATCTATACTAGTCAAGATATGCCTATTGCAGTTATGACTAGATGTCTTTTAGAGCCTTATGCATGATACAAATTGGGATTTGTCTCAGCTCACAAATACAAAGAAATATGAGGTTTCCTTTAGACCTTATGCAAATGATTTTATCACATGCTATAAGAAATATAGATGCAAAATTCTATAAACTAATTCTTACAAAAGAAAATTTAAAATCCATTTGATAGTTGACTAAAGTGATTTGGTGCATTTTAAAATAAATAAAAAGAGTTAATTAAAATATTTTTGTAAGGTTCCCAAAGCAATTTGGGGATGTTTTGTAATGTGAACAAGAAAATTTGGGAAGTGACCAAAGGATTTGATGTTTTTAAATTAAAATTTGTACTAAATTTTTTATTTTGAAGCAAAAAAGACAATATAACTAGAAAACAAGGTTCTTGAGGTGCTTACCTATGATCCCAAGCATTTGGAATGCTATCTAGAATGTGTGATAGGTTCTAGAATATGTCTAAATTTGATTATATGGGTCCTTATGATAAAACTAGACTGTACCCATCCATATGGTCAAGAGTAGAAGGGTTTTTAGAAATTTTTGCTATTTTTGGTGGTTTGTTTGCTACAAAAAGTAATTTCTATGAAATTTCTTGTAATTGCTAGGTTGCTATTGTGGATATGTAGGCATTGATACCTACCTAGTGGGCTCAATTTTTGGAGTGATTTTCACAACTATACCTATCTATACAATTGGTTTGATTGTACCTCTTCATGTGATCTTGGCTCATAGACCATAAAGGATTCTACCTTGCACTTGAGTTGGTGTTTTAGGGTTTTGAGGGGTTTGTGCTAGTTTTGTGGCACTTGTAACATACAAAAAGATAAAATGTTTGTTATATAGCTAAAAATATAACAAGACATAAAATGTGGGCTTAGATTCCCACCCTAATCACCAAAATGTGACTATTGAAAACATGCCATTTCATTTATTGAAAGAGCAGCATTACAAATTTGACACTTCTACAAATATTACCTCGTGGGCTATAGTTAGGGCCTTCCATTGAAGAAACCCTTTTACAAGTGATGGCTCATGGAATTATATGTCTTCTATGGTTACCTTAGGAGGAGTGGGCTTACTGCATGCAAGTCACTACTTGTTTTCTAAGTCCTTTAAAACTGCACAACCCAATAAAAAACATTAAATGTGTTTGGGGTTCTATCTCAATAAGACCCCTTGTGATGAAAGACAAATGAAAGTAAAAGCTAGACCATTACTTTACAAAATAATTGTAAATGCTTACAAAAAGGTTCAAAATAGTGTTATTACCTAATTTGGTGACTTGTTGCTATATTGTAGGCTAAAATAGGGTCCTAAAGAGGATTTTACCCTTGGGTATGGTCCAATATAATCGTACATATCCATATTATCAGATCATTGTTATCTAGACAAATAATTTATTTAATAAGAGAGTTTTTGTGGTGTTGTTGAAGCTCCTATCTAATTCGGGTAGTCTTATGTACTTGTAACTAAGAGCAATTTACAATGCAAAATGAGATGTAAAATAGGACATATAAGCATCCATGGTGGTTGATGCCAAGTGAGGATGTGAGTGTGATGGTGTCTAGAGTGATTTTTATAGATTTTGGGTATGCAAGTGTGTGATTCCTTAGAAATTATGAAAATGACCTTCTATTTATAGACTTGGCCAAGGTTGGGGGGGGGTGTTGAGGTGTCCTATGAGGTGTCTTGTGAGGTATCCCCTAAGGTGCATGGTGTGTAATACCTCATAAAGAGGATTGGGTGGAAAAAATTCCTCACCCATCTAGACACAATAAATGGATATGGGTGCACCCTACCTCATAAATGCATGGGGGATGAAATTTTTTATCCATTATGACATGGTGTATGATGACTCATTAATGTTATTAATGCCTTGAATGCCTTAATTGAGAAAGTCTTCAAATTTCATGTATGGTATCGAATGCACATCTATCTAAGGAGATCAAGAGTTAAGTTAGACTAGGGTTATTGCTGGAATATATTACATTATTTGGTATTTGCTAATGTACCACCTTGGGTACATATTTATATTAGGAGAGTATCCTAGATTAGAATGTGAGTATTTACTTCCTGCAATGTAATAAATGCACAAGTGTTCAAAGTATTTTAGTAATGTAAATGTGCATAATAGTCCATGTGCACATAAGTCCATATAATAATAAGATGAAGAGTCTCTAGAAGAGTGAAGGCCTAGGATGATCCATATGAAGAGTTGCATTACATTATATATGTATATGTGTATGTGTGCAAGATACATGTATTGTATTTTGTGTGTATGTCAATATGGGTACTTGAGATCTTGATTCAATGGAGATACAATATTCGTGAGCATTTGTTAATGGTAATTCTATAAGTTATTATTGAATTTATTTATGAGTTTTATATATTTAGAATATTGCCATTATCTTATATTTCATATTGCAACTTTATTTTAGATCTTGTGGTTATTTTATCTTTAGTATTTAGCTTCAAAATCTAACATTGGTATTAGATCTACAACAAGGTTTTGACTTGAACAAGTTTTAAAGTTGCAAAGGAAATTTCAATTGGTTAAGGATAAACTAGTGAAGCTAAAGAAATTACCTCTAGAAAAGAAAACCAGGGAATTTTTTTTATTGAAATTGCTGCCAAATTCATATTAGCCAAAATCTTAAGGGAACAAATACAATATAAAGGCAGACCATGGTCTGGGTGCCTACATCCAGGCCTGAACACCTAACAACATCGGAACCACGATAGACTTCCCTCTAGTAGGGACAAAGCAAACACAGGTGCATTCACAGGGCCACGCAGGGCACCCATCACCAGAAATAAGCACATCGAAGACCACACACAGACCCCCACTATTGTATTACAACATGAGGCCATGAAGGACCAACACAGAGGAGAACTGAGAAATATTATGACACTCAGGGCACCCGACTACAAGCATTGGAAGTGAACAACCACACAAATGATCCCCTAGTGACCCATGTTAAAAACTGAGATATCCCTAGTGGTTGTTATGGGGATGAAAAAGCATGTCATCACCAAGACTCTAAAAATATGTGCTGACATAAAACTGAATGACTAGAGACTGTTGGGTTACTCCCTCTAATGGGCAACCTGCACACTATCTGCTGAGAAGAGACTACTGCACTGCCAAAACAAAAACTGCAAGGGAGCAGCCATGCTGGGAAAACATCTGCTAAGGAGACGAGTCTAAGTGAGCCTGCTCCACCTCATGCTGTGATGGGAGCCTAATATGAGGACTGGAATGAGTGTTGTTGGCTTCTAATTCCACTTGACCCAAATGCTTCATCAAGTGTGTCTGATTATGCATCACCGAGCTATGTTGCTCAGTTAATTCACCTACCATATTCTGTAATCTATAAATACCATCTGATCTATGAGCTGAGGTCTCACAGATACGCCTCTTTAGAGCTATGATTTCTTCTTGTAGTGCTTTCTCCTTACGGGTGCAACCTGTTGACTCAGCCTGCAATTGGCATTTTACAATAGCAAAGATGTTAGCTACTGAGAGATTAGGGATATCTTCTTGATCAGTTTCAAAAATAGATTTGCATCGAGTCTTCCATATATGAAAGATGACAGCTGCCCTGGTAATGGAGAGAAGAAATTTTTGATTGGGCATCAAATTGATCCCTAATAAGGCTTGATCCTTTGTCATAGGCAGTGGTAAGGGATAAAGCAACTGATGCGCTTCACACCAAATATGGTGGGCATGAGCACAGTTCCAAAATAGATGTTGTATTGTCTCTTCCAAACCACAAAAAGGGCAATCACCTTGCCCTTGGCCCATCCATTTTAGCCTGCTCTGAGTAGGTAGACCTTGAAGGACTACATTCCAAAGAAGAATCTAGAACTTTCCTTGAATTGGGGTAGAGTTGATAAGCTTGAAGGTTCTTGCCCAAGTGGCCCAACTGAGCTCTAAGTTCCATTTTTTATTGAGCATATCTACAAATTATTGATAGTTCATAGGAAGCAGGGCTTGGTACCAAAACTTAAGGATTGGCTGCTCAAAGTCATGATTGTCAAACCATTTCCAATGAGACCAATAGGGACTAGCTTCCAATGGAGAAGATAGAGGTTGGGGCACCTGGGAGGTGATGGAAAGGATCCACATAATCACTACTTTATCAATAGGATAGAGGCCAAATTCTGACTAGATTTGCTTCCAATTTTTCCATGAGGACTGAGAAAAATCCCAAATGTCACCCACTAGAATTATTCCCCTTTTGAAGAGACACCTAGCAGGAAACCAAGGATTCATGCCAAGAGGTTGTGCATCAAGGGTGAGGAGGGGTGACCACCATAAGTTGTGCTGGAGGAAATATGTGGGGCCTTGCTCTAGAGGTGTCTACCATGAAATAAATTGATGTACTTGTTGCCAGGCTTTCCAAATCTCTTTGAGAATATTACAACCTTCTATAGAGAAATAAGGGGCTTGTAAAAGAACGTCAGTGTATGACATATTTACCCAAATTTTACCATCCACCTGAGGGTTTTTCAAATGCTCCCTCACCAACACCTTCCATGGATCATTCCCTATGATCACCCTTTGCATCCATTTAGCCATGAGTGCATAGCCCTATGCTTGAAGGTTGGGGATTCCTAGCCCACCACATGAAACTAGTCTACAACAATTGCTCTAAGAGACCATTGGGAGGCCTCATTTGGCTAGGTTTTTTACCCAAAAAACTCTCGAAGCATATTGTTCATCTTATCATACCCAACCTTGCTAGGAGTCAAAAGAGAAGAGAAGTAAACATGGAAGGGGGCTAAAATTTTTCTAGTAATCTAGATTTTAGTTGCTTGAGACATTTCCAAAGATTTCTAATATTCCAATTTTTTGGTAAATTTGTCCATACACCAATCCCACATAGATTTGGGTGAAAGGTCAACACCAAAAGGAAAGCCCAAATACTTAGATATTTCTCCTCTTTGCACCCACTTCCATGTTGTGGGTATCCAATCTAGCTTATCATCAAATCCAAAGGGAATAACAGAGTTCTTAGATTCTTGGATTCTTTCACCAGAGGCCCTACAGAAGGTGTGAACTATCTCAAGGATGTTCGCAAGATTTTGTTGATCTACCAAAGGAAAAAGCATAGAATCATCTGCAAAGTGAGAGTTGATAAGTTGGGAGCCATCCAAAAGGGGATACCTCTTATCCTCCCCTCTTTAATTGTAGATTCCAATAGATAACCAAGGGCATCAACTGCAATTACAAATAGATAGGGGGCCAATGGATAGCCTTGCCTAACTGATCTTTCCATAGGAATGTTATTAGATAATTTTGTATTAATAACCACTCTTGTAGAAGCATTTGGAAAGAGGGAAGCTACCATATCGATGAATCTATTGCCAAAACCAAGCCAGTGGAGCATGCTTAAGATGAAGGGCCACTCTAATCGATCATAAGCTTTATCAAAATCAAGCTTAAGGTAAAGTCCCTTGAGCCCCTATGCTCGAGCCCACTCCATCCCTTCCCAAGTT
Source organism: Wollemia nobilis (assembly GCA_028583015.1). Lineage (NCBI taxonomy): Eukaryota > Viridiplantae > Streptophyta > Pinopsida > Araucariales > Araucariaceae > Wollemia > Wollemia nobilis. Next base: position 18,646,285 of record JAQPPZ010016895.1, read on the forward strand.
GTAAGAAGATTATCCAAAATGTAGCGACCTTTAAGGAATCATGTTTGCTCTAGGTGAACAATTTTTGTAGCCACTGGGAGGAGTCTTCTAGCTAGAGCCTTGGCCAAAATTTTATAAGAGGAATTGAGTAAAGTAATGGGATGCCAATCAACAAGCAGATATGGCTTATATTTTTTGGGAATGAGCCTGATCAATCCTTGATTAGTGGCCTCCCCAAGGCCTCCAACAGTAATAACCTCCTCACACATATGCATAAAATCAGCTCCTATAGTCTCCCACATGGTCTTAAAAAATTCACTCAGAAGCCCATCAATGCCTAGGGCTTTTTCATTTGCCAAAGAGAGGAGGGCAGAATGAAGTTCATCCTATGAAAGAGGTTTGTCCAACAATGCTCTATCTTCTTTAGATACTTTGGGAGATATGCATTATTTGCAACATTCTCTAAAAAACTCAACTTCTGTGTTGGGCCCTTCACTTTTGAAAAGGGCTGCAAAATGCTCTTGGATGAAGGATGGGAGGTCCTCCAACGGAATTTGTAGGCTAGATATAGGATTTTTAATAACCTCTATCCTCTATGATCTATTCTTCTTCTTAATGGCATTAAAGAAAAATTTAGAATTTTTATCACCCTCACGAATCCACTGAAGACGTGCCCTGATTTGTGCCCCGTGGGCTTTATAAGCTTGGAGTTGCCTTAACTCTACCTATTTTCACCCAACTACTTTTGAGAAGGGATGCTACTAATATTCTAGCTGAGGTGGTGGCTGAGTTGGTCAACTTCCTACTCCAATTCTTTCTCTTTTTTCCTATGAAGAGAGGCTAGGATTTTTCCAAAACCTCGAAGGTAATCCACTGTTCTTTTGATGGCTTCCTCCCACCACATAATCCACCCTCTCCCTCTCGAGGGCCTTGGCAAGAGATTCCACACTTTCTTGATTCCATTAACACAATCTTTGCGCTTGAGCAAGGAAGTGTTTAACTTGAAAGGTAAACTATTTTTGGGTTTCCTTATGGGGGCACACCCAATACTCAAGGTAATGGGGAGATGATCTAAAGTTACCACTGAATAGATTGGATGAGACAAATCATTTTGGAGTATATCAATATTTTTTGCTACATAGAAGTGGTCCAATATTACCATTCTGAGAGCATCCCCACATCGTGCATTGCTCCAAGTAAACCAAGCCCCATGATTTTCAGCACTCTTGTTCCAATTGGGATCATAAAGATTCTAGGCCCTTCTAAACCTAGACCATGATCTAGCCTCTTATGGATGTTTGAGTGGAGTGCCACCCCCAATATATCTCCCTCCCACTCTACCATATTGAAGTCCCCTCCTATTATCCAATCTACTTTAGGAAAATTGAAGCACATCCAATCCCAGAGGGTTGCCCTTCTAGCTGCATCATTGGGTGCATAAACAACTACAATACCCAATTTCCTACCACCAAACATTATTGTACACCACACTACTCTATGCATTGGATCCTCTCCTGATAATAAAATAGAGTCCCACAACTCCTGAGAGAGGCATAGGACAGCCCCCTCCCTTCATCATGACTCGTACACAAGGCCCCCAACCCCCATAGGGTCTTAAGGGTATTTTTTAGTCTGAAACCTAAAATTTTGACTTCTTGCAATAGTAAAATCTATGGGTAAACTCTCTTGATGATTGTCCGAATAGCAAAATACCACTCTCACAGTGTGATGCCATGCACATTCCAAGACATGATTCTTGCAGACATCAATCTGACATATTGTCAGCTAAAGCACCATAGGCATTTTGGGTGGGTACAGATTGCATATAATCATGTAGAGTACATGTTCCCTTAGACTGACATGTGGCTAAGGAGGTATTGTTGGAGTAAGAGTTGGTGGGCTTATGGCTCCATTCCTTACCTCCTAGGTGTTGGTATTTGGGGACACCTCTAGAAGGAGGGGGAGGCATCCCGTGATGAGTTGCACCTATGTTTCTTGTTATGTTGGGTTACCCAACCCTCCTCGATTGTTTCATGAGGAGTTTGCTCCATAGGAGCCTCAAAATCTAGAGGGGGCTGAAGGGAGATGTGGGTAACTACCAAGTTAGAAGCTTGGGGCACTGAATGAGCAGGGAAAGAGGTCACATCATGAGAACTAGAAGGTTGTAAAGGTTGAACATGAGGTACTATTTTGCTTGCATGTTGAGTAGCGGTAGTAGGAGTACTAGCAGGCTAGTTTTGTTGTTTGGGAGGTCTCACCAGATAATTTTTAATCATATGGCCTTGTTGTCTATAGTAGAAACATGAGTTTGGCAAGTTGAGATAATTAATTCATTGTTCAAATTGGATACCAGGGGCTCTGAATAAGATCTTACTCGGGAGGTCCTTGGAGACATCAGTCTCAACCAAGATGCATGGGTGGGAGCGCATGAAGTGTGATGGCTCGGATGGGAGAAATAATGGCCTTCCAAACCTAGCAGTAATCTGAGGTAAATACTTTGTGCATGCTAGGTTTAAGAAAGGGAGTTCAATCCAAAGGGGGTATTTCATGTTTGACACATTCTCAGGGTCAAATTGGAATGCCCAATGTTGAAGAAAGACCAATTGACCAGAAATCATCCAAGTGTCGAGTCTTAGGGCTTTTAAGCAAGAGTCTTTGGAGGTGAAAGTGATAGAAACAAAGGATTGACCAAGGTGATGAGAGGCAATCATCCAACCCTTGGATTCCTAGACTTTGACAAACCACCGATTGAGCTCTTCATCAGGGGGATTCTTCTGGAAAAAATAGAACAATAGTTCGCTCTTCTAATTCTTTTATTTCTTCAGTAAAATCATCTTGCAATTCAAACTCAAAGGTACCTGACTCTTTAGCTTGTTGATTTGCCTATTCAGAGCTTTGATTTCCTCCTACATGTCTAACTTCGAGGGTTCTCTCTTTTGGTACATGTTGGTCACCACCTCCTTGTTCGGATCCTCCAGGTCCATGGGCTGAGGGTGCGAGGTCAACATTATTCTATCTTATGTTGGAATGAAGGTCCTCCAGTTGAGTTGTTGGGGATGCTTGAGAATTGCTACCATTGAAAGTTAGGTTGTTGAGCAATGCATGGGCATAAGAGGAGCTAGCATTGGCTCCCCCTACAACATGGCACCCAATATAGTGGGGGAGCTTGAATGGGAGCATGGGTTACTACCTTTGGAAATCTCACTTCTATCATGTTCCTCTCCTAGAGTTACACTATTTTGCATGTCATGGTAGAGGTATGGCTCAAATCTAGAGGAAAATCCATGAGTAGGGCTAGAGACTCCCTCAAGCCCCAAATGATCATCCTCCCATTCTAGTTGTTGGGTTGATTTCTTCCTAAACTTAAATAGGGGGTCTACTAGCAAGTTGTTGAAAGGTGAAATGAAGAGCTCCTCATCCTATGACTTGCCCTCTCTATGGGGATGAGAGATAGAACTAGAAGTCGATGGCCTGAGCTCATTCTCTTTCTTGTTGAGTGAAACTATGTGAATCCCACCATAACTGGCATGTGATGCACCTTCCAGAGCAAAGAACCCTGAGTCAACTACTATCTCAAACTCTTTGGCATGAAATGACAATGTTGCAGTCTTCATCCTGGGTAAATGGTCACCTGCAACACCCAACGATGAATTTCCATCATTTGACAAAGATCTTGGAGAGACGTTGTTCACATCAATCTCCATGTTGCACCCCTTGGAGAGCCCTCTTTCTACAAAAAAAACCCTAGCTTTTGAAAAACCCTCAACTCTCTTCTTCGTGCATTTAACTAAAACTTTAATATAATATTTTTATACCTCCGCTAAAAGGAGATATTCACTTTTATTATTGTAGATCAAGTACAGTAAAAATTCCAAGGAAGAATAATGAGAGCGATGAAATTTTGAGGAGATCAAAATTAGGGAAGTCTAAAGACTTACCTATTCCAAGAGTAAATTCAAAATAGAAGGAATTTACAGATCTTGAAGATAGACCTTGACATTGATGATATTAAGAGACCCAAGAAGGAGGTCTTATTGAAACATTTGATAGATTGAAGAATATTCTAGATTTCTATTTGGCCAGTTTCGTTCCGCAAGGTTGAAGTAAAACTCGGGAATACTAGGAATCGACATAGATTTATTTACACTAGTTTAGAGAATCACTAGTGAAATTTATTGGTTTTAGTATTCTAGAAATTTGAATGTATTTGGTTGCTACTATCTCAAGAAATTAGTTCTAAAAAATTGCTACAATAGATAGAAAATAATTTCACCTTTGGTTTCCTAAAAAACTATGTACTTTCCTCGTGTAGGGATTAGTTTTGAGTTGCAGCAAAAGGGTAGACATTGCAGATTAAGGAGATCCAAGAAAGATGCGTCATTCAAGATTGAATATTTTTTACATTGAATATTGAGGAGACCCATGTAGGAGTTCCCCATAGAAGATTGAAGATTGAAGATAAAGGACTAATAAAATGTCCTATTGCATATTTTAGAAGCAACAAATTTTGGAGATACAAGAAAGAGATATCATTGCATAATTTCCATAGTTGGAAGATTAGAGAGACCAAGGAAATATCTCATTGAATTTTTGAGAAGAAGAATTGAGGAGCTATAGAATTAGAAGATCCAAGGGAAAGAGGTATCAAGAGAATTAGTAGAAGAAGAAGAATAAGACTAGAGAAAACCTCATTGTAAATTCAAAGAAGTGGCCATTGGAGGAGAGTTGAAGAAAGTTAGAGGTAGAATATTGCAAGCAACAAGAAGGTTCTGATGAGAAGGATTTTGGAAAATTATCACCATCCAACAACAAGCCCAAAAGGAAGAAGGTTTTGGCAAGAAGGTTGCCAAATTTTGGAGAAGATTTTTAAAAATATCAAGACATTCATATTATTGAGGAAGAATATAGTGGAAGATATCATATTTGAAGTATAAATTTGACAAGAATATTGAAGGAGAAAGAAATATTGAAGAGGCCATAGTTTTGAGAAGTTTAAGGATAGCCAAAAAAAAATTGAAGACTGGTGTAAAAAGAAGAAGGTTGTTGATTTTTGAGGTAGAAATTGAAGGGTCACAGGACAGTGAATTGAAGAAGGTATAGAGCTGCAATTTGGAGAATATTTGGGTAAATTTTGAAGTGCCCTTGAACAAAAAATTGAAGGAATACTTGACAATAAAATAATGCAACAATCTAGAGAATTTTGAGGTAATTTTGGACAGTGAAAAAGAGGATGAATTGATTGCGAAATTGCAGAATTATTGGACAGGATTTAGGCAGCACTAATAGCTGCAAGTTTCAGAGTTCGATAGAATGAATTTGGAGGATATTTGAAGCCATAAAAATAAGATTTTTTGGTCAGCATTAGAAGAATAAAATAGAGCTGCATTTTGGATAACTTCAGGGCATATTTGAGAAAGTTTTTGGGAAAAAAGAGGTTGGTATTTGGGCAGCAATTAGAGATGCAAAAATAATAATTTTAGAGCACCAAAGTGAAAGGAATATTAAGATAGCAAAATTTTAAATCAAATCACCAAGGAAATTAGCTACAAAAGGAGACCAAAAAGGTATATGATATTGGTGCTACATAATTTTATTATTTGAGCATTAAAACTAGCCTACATTAAGTATTTGAAAACATCATATTAGCTTTATTAAATTCTAAAAAAATGAAGTTGAAATAGATATTCCTCAAGCAAAATAAGGTTGTAGCATTCATGTCCTAAAATATGCAAAAACAAAATAGAAAATATCTAAGTTAAAGCTTACTTGAAAATGAGAAATAAGGAGGAAATAATATTAGTATTAAATGTTTTTTTAAAAGCTCATAAAATTGCAGATTTATTGGAGTAAAAAGAAACCAAATAAGGGCATTGTTTTCTAAGCAAATAGAAGACCAAATAAGGGCTCAAAATAGGGCAAATTTTAGATTATCTTAAGACACTATGAGAACCATCATGTAATAAAAGGAGGAGACACCGATATGGAGTAGTGAAAGCACCACCAAGTTGAAAGAGCCACCATAGCTTACAGAAGAGCCACCACTACTCAAGGAAGAGCCACCATTGCTCAAGGAAGAGCCACCACCACTCAAGGAAGAGCCACCACCAAAAAAATGAAATAAAGCCACCAAGTTGAAGGTCCAATGCCATAGCTTCACTCAAGGAGCTCAAATGAATGTAATCGGTATGTTTTTGCAAAATATATTGAAGGAATGTATGTAAAGGAGATAAATCATTCAAGAACTAGGGCAAAATCCAAGTGTAAAATATTGAAGGAGACGATTCATGCAAAAGATACTTAAGGGATATGTGAGGAGAAGACAAAGCATTGGAAAGGATGAGCTAGAGAAAATTCCAAGTGCCAATATTACACCAAGGTTAAAGGAGATGTTTGAATATTTTTTGGATATGAGACACTTGTAAAGTGTAACACCCAAACTATCATAATTTCCCCAAACTGGGTAGAGTTACGTTATAAGCACCCGAGGAGAAAAATGTGAGCAAATTTTGAGTGATAGAAGAGATTGAGTGCCATGTGGCACATGAGAAGTGGAAGGTCAAAAATATTGAAGCAATTCAAACATTCATAATGGATACATTAATGCATATTTTGAGGTACCAAAGATAGCATAGTGTAAGTTTGATTTTAGAGAACACCAAAAATAGGAGCAAGTGCAAGGAAGCTCATTTATTGAAGTCTAAGTGCAAGTAAGGAGGAGATACTCCATTTGGCTCATGCAAGAAAGCCATCCAAGATATGTATAACAATGGAGTTTAAGATTTTGGGAATGGAAAATATGAGTTATATATTGATACAAAATAAGTACAATATATAGGCATGAGGTCTATATGATAACATGACAAGTTTCAAGGACACATGTCATAACTGATAGACAAAGTACACATTAACTCTAATATTCCCCCTTAATGTGTACTTTTCTAAAAAAATAAGTCAACATTAGATAACATTCCCCCTTAATGTTGACTTCTCTAAAAGAACCCTATCATCCTCCTTTATTACATGATTTGGTCTAGGCTCGTGCTCTTTGCACTTGGCTCTCCAACTATGAATAATGCTAGATCAACGGTGTATACTTATCGGTCTGTTGCCTCAGGGTCAGCCACTTCCATGGGTCTTTTGCCTCTAGTTCAGTCGTCTAAGTGCCTCAGGGTCATCCTGGGTGCCTTAGAATCAACCACTTCGGGGTTTGTTTCCTCTATAGGTCATTCTTTATGTATGTTACCTCTCATAGGTTACTAACTAGGTTCACCATGAATATCATCCCCCATCATGGTGAAACTTAATCTAGAAGGTGTCGATCTTTGCCAAAAATGCACCTTAATACAAAATAAATACGAGCCATGAAATACAATAAAAAATGAGCCATAGAATCCAAATGTGGAGGAGAAGAAGAAAGAAGAGAATAGAATCTTTTGAAGTGTCTTCGTTTGTAGTCTTTAGAAGTAGATCCAAAAAATCCTCGGATAGATTCTAGGGAGTCTATTTTTGTAGTCCCTATAGTAGGTGTCCTTATGTTGATCACCTCATCTTACCAGAATGCATTGGTAACCAGTAGTTTCTTCTTCCAAGTATGATAGAAGAGAATACTAGATACTAGGTTCACTTACATTGAGTGTCAAGCTCAACTGAAAATGCACTCTAGAATATAAAAATATTTGATTCTAAAAAATTCATATAAAATTACCTCAAAAAAATATTGGACACCACCAATGTGTCTATCTCGAAAAAACCTTTTTGATGACTATAAATACCCCTATATTTGGGTGTCAATGGGGCCTTCATCTTTTGAAATATAATAAAGTGGCCATGTGGGCCTTCTACTTCCACCTTCCATATGGAAAAAATATTAAAAAATCAGCCATTATTGTTACAGGCACATTCTTTCCAAGTTCTTAACACCCCATACAAATAAATAGAAGTGGTCCCCTCCACTTTAATAAAACTTGCCCCTTACAATAAAGAGATTCCATAAATATTTCTTCATTTTCCTTCACAAAAAATTTACCAGAATGTCCTTGGAAATAGTACAATTTTATAAAAATTCATTTCATGGCCCCCTTGAATTATTTTAATATCAAAAAATTTCCCTTTTTATTTTAAAATAAAACAATATTGCAACATCATTTTATTCAATAACACACCCTCACCGACTCTGGTCTTTGTAAAAATACTTGCGAAAAAACTAAATGTGTCTGTCGTTGAGGATTTCATCGAAAGTCAGCTTTTTGATCCTTTTCGACCCTTTCAGCGGGGGCTCGTGTGGGTCGCACCCACTGCACTAGAGTGGGGTACTACCAACTATTGGCTCCAACTAGCACTTGGGGACCCCTCACAAGAGACCCCATGACCAATTCAACGTGGTCATTTTAATTAATGAGTCGTCCTCTGTATAAATGGTACAAGGGCAAACAAACAACTGGTAATCAACTCGTGAACATCTTAGCAATCAACTCGCAAACATCTCAATAAATTGGTAATCATCTGGCAGAAGGTAAAAAATTGAATTTTCAATTATCATTAGGAACCTCACATTGCTATCTATGGCACACATAGAAAGAAATATTGCATTATCACTATAAAATCGGAATGTAGCCACAAATGAAACCAGACTAAGAAGTACAAATGGTCGCATGCAAATTGAAAATAGCTAGTTTCAAAATTCTGTGAAGAGCTCAATGTGGTGTCTAGAAAAAATTTCAAACTCTAGCTTCTTCATTCAACATGTGTTGCTTCTTTCGACTGCAACGCGGTGGTCTTCATGTCCACCATTTTTTTTTCCAAGATCTGGATAAACAGTGCATCCACTTGCACTCAGATATTTTCCCACTAAGAATTGGCCCATTCCAGCTGAAATGTAGGAAAAAAAACACTCCCTTAGAATCGAATTGGGATTTCACAGTCATGGATCACCATGCTCAAAAAAAAAGATAGAAAACAAAAAGCCTCCTATAGTGCATAGATTTGTGAGACCTTTTGTAATCACAGTGACACTGAGAGGGGGGTGAATCAGTGTGATCTTTAAAGTTTCAAATATATATAGTTTTAAATCCAGCAACTATTTAAAACTGATAAACGAAATATCAAATGCAGCAAGAAAGCATGACACACAACACAACAAATTAACGAGGTTCACCAATGTGGCTACTCCTCAAAACGACCGCTTGGACTACCATCCAAATCCAATCAATGCAAAGCTACAACTTTACAAAATCTTTTACCAAAGACCAACCGGAAGGAGCACCAACCCCTTTGCTTTATCTCGATTCAAATAGAATGGAGCACCAACTCCTAATTTACCATAGCACCTACCGGAAAGAGGCACCAACCCCTTATACCAAGCTGCAACTTGGAAGTCAATAAAGATTAAGAAAATGATAGAATAAAATTCTCACGTTGTTCCTTACATACTCGCTATTTCTCTGCAGTCTCGCTACTTCGCACAAACATGCTTCGCACCGTCCGATCGCTTCGTGTACTTCTTCGCACTCTCTACAGCAATCGGATGATCGTCCACTTCGTTGTCTCGCACGCTATCACTTTGCACTCGAGAACTCCACCTCTACACATTTCGCGCTCTCTAATTCAGCACCAATCACGATATGCACACTCGCTCACACTACTTCGCACTCTGCTCCGACATGAACTTCACTTGCGCAACCACTCTGCTCGCCTTCGGACACTATCTTCACACTACTGTTTCAAACTCGAGGAAGCCTCGCTTTTATAGAAGAAAAATCAAGATCAATTCTCAAATCATAGTCGGCAGAAACCCCAGGGGCGCCCACCAAAACCCTAAGAACGTCCACCGTGAAACCCTAGAAGATGTCTGGATCGCCAAACCCTAAGAATCATCGACCCGTAACAACCCTAAGAATGTCCGACCGTAAAAACCCTAGAAGATGTCTGGCTACAAACCCTAAAATCCTCGTCGGCCCGTATTCAACTTTGTCGGCCTCAAACTCTTTTGCCACCTTTGTCACCTTCCTGTAACTTATTGTCGTGAAATAATAACATGTCACGATATCGCGACACCTTTTGTAGCCGTACGCCTTCTTGTCCTTGCTGTCACGAAATCGTGACCCTTTTGGCCGTTGAAAGCTTTGCCACCGTTCTTGTCATGAAATCGTGACACTTTGAACTTTTGCTGACGTCATCCTCATCCTTGTCACGAAATCATGACGCTTTCGGCTTCCAGAGGCTTTTCCTGCAACCTGTCATGAAATCGTGACACTTTCAGCTTTTGCTGACGTCATCCTCAGCTTTGTCGAGAAATCACGACGCTTTTGGCTTCCAGAGGCTTTTCTTGCAACCTCTAAATGACACTTTCATCACGTCATCCACATCTTGTCAACGACCTAAATTTCTACTTACATAATATTGCTTCATGAGAAATCGCTACACTCTTGTGCCTTACACTTTTGACTTGAAAGCATAATCGCTGCACCTTTGAGTTCTCACTTTAGACCTATAGCGAAATCGCTACACCTTCGTGTTATGCTTTTTCAACTCATAGAGAAATCGCTACACCTTTGTGTTGTTCTTTTTCAACTCGTAGCGAAATCGCTACACCTTTGTTTGTGCATTTTGACACGAGAAATCGCTACACCTTTGCTTTGTGCACTTTTGATCCTAGCGAAATCGCTACAACTTTTCACTTAACACTTTCTCCCCGCTTCAAAATTCAACATGTAGCGAAATCGCTACAACTTTTCAACTTAACGCTTTCTCCTTGCTGCCAAATTTCAACATGTAGCGAAATCGCTACGCTTTCGACTTAGCTCCTTGGCCTCCAGCATGTCGTGAAATCATGACAGTTTGCCTTGCGCCTTCTCTTTCCTCCGACTTGTCATGAAATCGTGACATTTTCGACTGTGCTTTCTCTCTCCTCACTTTCGTCATGAAATCGTGACATTTTTGCTGCTTTCTCTCTCCTCACTTTCGTCGTGAAATCGTGACATTTTTGGCTCTGCTTTCTCTCTCCTCCGACTTGTCACGAAATCGGACAGAAAACATGTCGCGATATCGCGACGCTTTTCTAACTTGTCTTTTTCTTTGAATTTTTGAAACTGGGTCACTCTTGTTTTCCTGGAATTGCACTTTACATAATCTGACTATCCTTTGAATTTATGTTCTCTGCATCTGAATGGCTCCCGAACTGTCTATCCACTGCATCATTGGATCTAACCGCTCGTGTTGACAACAATGACAAACTTCTTGCAACACCTTGCTCAACAATCTCCCCTTTGGAATTGTTGGCAACACCTGTATACATTCCTCGTAACTCTTCTCCCCCTTTGTCAATAATACCAAAGGGCCGCCGCAGACTCCCCCGAGTCCATCCTCACACTTCTCGTGCACAATTTGTTGCATCCGGCACAAATTATGATCATGAGCAAAAGAATAGTCAAATACTCAAATGCTCCCCCCGAGAAAGTGATCCCCGTAGCTAGTCACTTCTTAGGAAGTGTGACTACTCCTAATTTGCTTCGAAGGTACTCAAATACTTCCTTGGGCAAAGGTTTTGTAAAAATATCTCGCTACTTGTTCTCGTAGTTGGGACATAGTCCAATTTAACTTCTCCTTCTCGCAACTTTCTCCTTCAAGAAATGATACCTTATAGCAATGTGCTTTGTCCGTGAGTGCATTACCGGATTCTTAGAGATGTTGATTGCACTAGTGTTATCACACTTTACCGATATTGGTTCACTGAAATTAATACCTAGATCTTTCAAAGTTTGTTTCATCCACAAGACTTGTGTGCAACATGTTGCCGCCGCAATATATTCTCGCCTCACCGTAGATAAAGAAACCGACTCTTGCTTCTTACCGTGCCATGCAACCAATCTGTCCCCCAAATAGAAGGCTCCTCCACTGGTACTCTTTCTGTCATCAACACATCCAGCCCAATCTGCATCCGAATATGATATAAGAGTGAAGTCTTTGCCTTTTGGGTACCACAACCCATACTCCATGGTGCCCTTGAGATACCGAAATATCCTTTTAACTGCTGTCACATGAGTCTCTTTGGGACTGGCCTAAAATCTAGCTACCATGCAAACTGCCTGTAGAATATCAGGTCTAGTGGCTGTTAAATATAGTAGACTTCCAATCATAGATCTATACATGGTTTGATCTACAGGTGGAGATTTGTCTTCTTTACTCAATTTGTAGCCTGTTGTCATGGGAGTGCTGATTGGCTTACAGATCCTCCATAGTGAACCTTTTTAGCATTTCTTTCACATATTTGATTTGGGAAATGAATATGCCTTTCTCATTTTGATTAACTTGTAGCCCAAGAAAGTAAGACAGCTCACCAATCATAGACATTTCAAATTCATTCTCGCATCTTATTTGCTAAGTCTTTACAAGATTCATCTTTGTTGCTGCCAAATATGATATCATCTACATAGACAACTAGAACAATGAGATGCCCACCTTCTGTTTTTACATACAGATTACTGTCCACTAAACCTTTCTTGAATCCCCGTTGAGAGAGATAATTATCTAGCCTTGCATACCATGCCCGTGGTGCTTGTTTTAATCCATACAGTGCTTTCTTTAATTTGCAGACAAGGTTAGGATCTTCACTAATTTGAAAGCCATCTGGTTGTTCAATATAGACCTCTTCTTCAAGTTTCCCATTTAGGAAGGCAGATTTTACATCCATCTGATAAACTCGAAGTTCTTGTGAACCGCTAGTGCCAAAAACATTCTAATAGCTTCTAGTCCGGCCACCGGTGCGAAAGTCTCTTCAAAATCAATGCCTTCGACCCGTGCATAGCCTTTGCAAACCAGCCTTGCTTTGTTTCTAATGACCCGACCGTCTTCATTTAATTTGTTTCGAAATATCCATTTGGTGCCGATTACATTCTTATTTGCAGTGTCTAGGTACCAGCTCCCAAGTTCTGTTCTTTTCAATCTGATCTAACTCTTCATTTATTGCTTTCATCCAGCTATCATCTTTGCTGGCTTCATCTATGTTTTTGGGCTCAATGCTTGATAAAAGAGAGTAATTACTTATTACTTTCCTTCTTGTTTGAACACCGGCCGTGGGATCTCCAATTATTTGATCTCGTTGGATGATTTTTCTCGCCACTCGCCGCTTTAAATTTCTTATTTTCTTGTGCTTCCGAGTCATCGATTAAGTCAATCGAATCAATTGTAGGTTTGTTTCCTTCTTCATTTACCTCATCTCCTTCAAAAACATCTTCATAGATTGGGTAGTTTTCCTCAAAGTCGTTAACCGTGTTCTACCTTCATCAAATTTAACATCCGCACTATCCACAATTTTCTTGAGTCTCTTGTTGTAGCATTTGTAAGCTTTACTTTTTGGAGAATATCCAACAAAGACACCTTCATCTCGCTCTATCTTCAAATTTCCCGAGATTGTCATCGTATTTTCGATATAACACTTACACCCAAATACTTTGAGATGTTTTGTCGTTGCTTTTCTACCAAACCACAACTCATAAGGAGTTTTGCTTTCATGAGTCCTTAACATATATCCGTTTTGGAGGTATACTGCTGTGTGAACTCGCTTCTTTCCATAATCTGTCTGCTATTTTATTTTTTGCCAAAGATAGTGCGTGCCATTTCCCGAACAGTTCTGTTCTTTCTTTCTACTACACCATTCTCGCTGGGGAGTTCTAGCCGCTGAATATTATCTCCTGATGCCATGATTTTCACAATATTCTGAAAATTCATTTGAAATGAATTCTCCTCCTCTATCTGATCGTAAACATTTAATCTTTTTTTTCTGTTTCATTCTCAACTAGATGTTTGAAGGATTTGAACATTTGAAAAGCTTCTGTTTTGTCTTTTAAGAAAAATATCCAGGTCATTCTGGAATAATCATCGATACATAACATAAAATATTTGTCTCCATTTATGCTTTGTGTTCTCATGGGTCCACATAAGTCTGTATGTATAAGTTCCAGTAGGCTTGCTAGTGTGGTACTCTTTTGTTTTGAATGAAACTCTCGGTTTGCTTTCCCTTCCGACATGAGGCACAGACAATATTTGAAGGTTTTCTAATGGTTGGAATATCTCTCACCGCTTGTTTTGAGCTGATTTTCACTAAGTTGTCAAAACTTATGTGTCCAAGCCTCTTGTGCCACAGCCAGTTCTCTTCTTCTTGTCCAATGAAGCACATACCTTCTGAAGATTCTGAGAGTGTGTACAAGTTGCCGTACGTCCTTGAGCCGGTTGCTATTAATTTCCCGCTGTTTATTTTTCTCGACTTCACAACCCCCGCTTCTTGAAAACTACTTCATGTCCTTTATCACATATTTGACTCACACTTACCGTATTGTGTTTCAGACCATCCACAAACAGAACTTCTTCTGACTTAATTTTCCCATCACTAATTTTGACAGATCCTTTTTCGATTATCTTGGCTCCATCATTGTTTCCGAACTTTACAGAGCCACCCTCATATTTCTGTAGTTTTTCAAACTTCGTTTATCACCCGTCATATGACTTGAGCAACCACCGTCAAGAATCCATGGAACACATTTATTTTGAGCCTTGAAAGTCGTCCGTACTATTAGAGATTCCTTTTCTTCTCTCGAGTTGTTCTTTCTGTTTCCATTCTGTTTTGACCGTGGTATTGGATTCTAGCTTGGATTTCCCTTTTCGGACTCTTGCACATATCTTTCGTAATGATTTCTACTTTGTTTTGCCCTATATGGTTGAACTCTTCTTTTCTGAATTTGATTTGAAACAGAGGTACTATGACAGTTTCTAGCAATATGACCAAAGTTGTGACAATTGAAGCATTCTACTGCATAACTTCTTAAAGGAGCAAAAGCATTTCTACTAGTGAAACTTCTTGGTCCTACATTATACTTGCAGTCAGCAATTTTATGTCCATAAGCATTACATTTAAAACAGAAACCATAAAAGTAATGATTGAACCTGAAAGATGGTCTTTGCCGTTTTGTTGCAGGAGTCATAGATTTTCTTTTCTTTTGATGTGTGACCTTGGTAAAACCATCATTGTCAGTCCTCTTTCGTGCCCGGCATCATTTCTTTCTTTTGCCTCGATTAGTTGTTCTTTCCACACCTCGTTTCTTGTCTTCACTCCTTTCAACATTTCTGGCTGATGATTCTCCTTCAACAAAGCCTAGACCAAATTTGATACCTGCGGGTCTTTGATCGCTTAAAATTTTGTCCAGCTTCATCGAACTTTCTTCACGTTTGTAATAGCAACTAATTTTTCGATCCAGCTCTTGTATCTGTATTCGAAGACCAACATTTTCTTCTTCCAGTTTTATACAAAGAATCTATCTTCATGGTCACCTGAACTTCAAGATCTTCGGACATTTTCTTGTACTCTTCTGACTCGTATTTTCAAACTTGTTATAATGTCATTTGCATCCTCAAGTTTCCTTGACAGTTTTTTATTTTTTCTCTTCTCATATTTCCATTCTATAAGAGCAGAAACTAGTTCACCTTCTAAATCTACTTCAGCCTCGCTTTTTCAAAACAGTATAGAGTTCATACCTTCTTCCTTCTCTGAGATTTCTGCCTTTTCAAAATTTTTGACTTCAAATGCCATGAATAGAGCTTCGCCTATTCCTTCTTCAGAATCCTCACTAGAGTTGTCTTCTGAGGAATATGCATTCCTGGATATAAAGCTTTTCTTTTTGAAATTGCCTTTTCTGAAGTTAGATTTCTTTCTCCATTCACCCTTTTCTTGATGTGAAGTTTCCTCACCTTTGTCCTTCTCATTGAGAGGACATTTGGTTGCAAAGTGTCCAATTCCCCCACAGTTGAAACATTTAAAAGGTAGTTTTCCTTTGTACTTTCCTTTGCCCTTTCTCAACTTTCTGACAAAATTTGCTTCCATTTCGTCTGAAATTTCTTCTTCTTCATACTCTTGCTTTGTGTCTTTACCCTTTTGGGCTTTAAATGCTGCTTCTCTGTCTGTAGGATTAGACTTTCCTATTCTCATTTCGTAAGCCGTCAAGGAACCATGCATCTCATCCATACTAAAATGATTTAAGTCTTTAGCCTCTTCTATGGCAGAGACTTTAGAATCAAACCTGTGAGGAAGCGACCTTAAAACCTTTTTCACAATAGTAGCATCATCCAACTTTTCGCCGAGACCTCTCATTGAATTAGTGATTCCATTTACCCTTTGCATGAAGGCTTCTATGTTCTCATCGTTGGTCATTTTTAGTGATTCGAATTGAGCTCGATGAGTTTGCAGCTTAGCTTCCTTGATCTTGTCATCTCCCTCATGAATATTCTCCAGTTTGTCCCACACATCTTTTGCTGAAACACAGTTTATGATTTTGACCAACTCACCGTCCACTAATCCACACATGATGGCATTTTTTGCTTTAGAATCATTTTCAAACTCCTTTTTACCAGTGTTGTCGGTTGGAGCAAAGAGGTGAGCCGTGTAACCATTGACTACCGCATTCCGTATGTCAAATCCCAAAGCTTGAAGATATGTTTGCATCCTGATCTTTCAAAAAGCATAATTTGTTCCGTCAAACAGTGGTGCCTTTTTTGAGGAGAAACCTTCACCACCTGCCATAGTGTCACTACCAGGATCACCCTAGCTGATTGAGCCTGTTCGAGTACCTAGCTCGATACCAATTGTTGTAATCACAAGTGACACCGAGAGGGGGGTGAATCAAGTGATCTTTAAAACTTCTAATATATATATTTTTAAATCCAACAACTATTTAAAACTCGATAAACGAAATATCAAATGCAAGCAAGAAAGCATGACACACAACACAAGAAATTAACGAGGTTCACCAATGTGGCTACTCCTCAAAATGACCGCTTGGACTACCATCCAAATCCATCAATGCAAAGCTACAACTTTACAAAATCTTTTACCAAAGACCAACCGGAAGGAGCACCAACCCCTTTGCTTTATCTCGATTCAAAAGAATGGAGCACCAACTCCTAATTTACCAAAGACCTACCGGAAAGAGGCACCAACCCCTTATACCAAGCCGCAACTTGGAAGTCAATAATGATTAAGAAAATGATAGAATAAAATTCTCACGTTGTTCCTTACAGTCTTATTTTTCTATCGCTCACTTCCGCAACAACAGCTTCGCACCTGTCCGAACGCTTCGTGTACTTCTTCGCACTCTCTAGCAATCGGATGATCGATCACTTCTTGTCGACGCTATCACTTTGAACTCATAACTCCACCTCTACACATTGCACTCTTAACACACATCACGATATGCACCTCACACTACTTCGCACTCGCTCGACATGAACTTTACTTGTGCAATCACTCTACTCGCATACGCACTCTATCTTCACCCTTTTTTTTTTTTCAAACTCGAAGAAGCCCTCCTTTTATAGAAGAAAATCAAGATCATCTCACATCCCCCAAACCCTAAGAACCTCGTGAAACCCTAGAAGATGTCGCAAACCCTAAGAATATCCTCACCTAACTAACCCTAAGAACATCCTCAAAACCCTAGAAGATGTCACCCACAAAACCCTAAAAATTCTCCCCTGATTCAACTTTGTCGGCCTCAACCTCTGCTCGCCACCTTTGTCACCTTTTTGTAACTTATTGCCATGAAATAATAACATGTCACGATATCGCGACACCTTTTGTAGCCGTACGCCTTCTTGTCCTTGTTGTCGCGAAATCGTGACCCTTTTGGCCGTTGAAAGCTTTGCCATCGTTCTTGTCATGAAATCGTGACACTTTGAACTTTTGCTGACGTCATCCTCATCCTTGTCACGAAATCGTGACGCTTTCGGCTTCCTAGAGGCTTTTCTTGCAACCTGTCATGAAATCGTGACACTTTCAGCTTTTGCTGACGTCATCCTCAGCTTTGTCACGAAATCGTGACGCTTTTGCTTCCAAAGGCTTTCTCACTAAATCGACACATACAAAAAAATATGCTTCCAACTTTAATATTGTAGCGAAATCGCTACACTCTTGTGCCTTACACTTTCGACTTGAAACATAATCGCTGCACCTTTGAGTTCTGCACTTTTAGACCTGTAGCGAAATCGCTACACCTTCGTGTTATGCTTTTTCAACTCGTAGCGAAATCGCTACATCTTTGTGTTGTGCTTTTTCAACTCGTAGGAAATCGCTACACCTTTGATTTGTGCATTTTGACATGTAGCGAAATCGCTACACCTTTGCTTTGTGCACTTTTGACTCGTAGCGAAATCGCTACAACTTTTCACTTAACACTTTCTCCCTGCTTCGCCAAAAATTCAACATGTAGCGAAATCGCTACAACTTTTCAACTTAACGCTTTCTCCTTGCTTCCAAATTTCAACATGTAGCGAAATCGCTACACTTTCTCGACTTAGCTCCTTGGCCTCCAGCATGTCGCGAAATCGTGACAGTTTGCCTTGCGTCCTTCTCTCTCCTCCGACTTGTCGTGAAATCGTGACATTTTCGACTGTGCCTTCTCTCTCCTCACTTTCGTCGTGAAATCATGACATTTTCGGCTGTGCTTTCTCTCTCCTCACTTTCGTCGCGAAATCGTGACATTTTCGGCTGCGCTTTCTCTCTCCTCCGACTTGTCGCGAAATCGCGACAGAAAACATGTCGCGATATCGCGACAGTTTTCTAACTTGTCTTTTTCTTCGAATTTTTGAAACTGGGTCACTCTTGTTTTCCCCGGAATTGCACTTTACATAATCTCACTATCCTTTGAATTTCTATTCTCTGCATCTGAATGGCTCCTAAACTGTCTATCCACTGCATCATTGGATCTAACTGCCTGTGTTGACAACAATGACAAACTTCTTGCAACACCTTGCTCAACAAGACCTCGAGTTTCATGGACATGCACTGGAAATTGTTGTGTGCAATAAATCACACAGTAGGATTTCGTGTGGGAAAACTGGGCCCGCTTGTGCTATCAAGTAATCCAACACGTTGGTTTAGCATTATCCGAGAAACTACAAATCCGCCATTTAGCACCAACAACAAAATCTCAAATATTATTCTTAGAGTGAGAATAAACAAAGCGAGCAATTCAAATGTCTCGATATTGATACCCCTCTCTCTCTTGTGAGGAAAATCCCAGGCCATTCTGGTGTTCATGCTCTGGCTCCTCCAAGACAATAGGAACAATCAACTCAACCCCTAAACCTTCACCATGGGTAGCTCCACAATCATCCAAAATTGGCATTATCAGGGCATCCAGGGGCTAAAAAAGTAGCACAACCTTGATAATATCTTAAAATAAAAAACCAATGAGTTGGTGCATCATTTAAGTGTCATGGGGATTTTCTCAACTCCAAAATAACTTCTCAATAGTGGGCAGTAAAACACAGTGATGGTTGGATTCTTTAGCAATGTCAGATCTTGTCTGGTTATCACCATCGAAAATCATGAGCTCATCTATGGCCAATTGTGCATGCCATTTTTCAGATTAAATTGGTCATTCATGTAACGATCATCACCTGCAAAGAAACATAGTTTTGAAAAATGATGATTTTAGCCATGAAATTGATCCATCTATCAGTGCCAAGATTTTGGAAGCTTTTGTTTTGTTAATTTATGGATCTCCTGTCTTATGTTCAAATGAAATAGGAGAAATACAAAAAAGAGGATTCCATGCATGGAGACATTGTAAATGATATCACATACTATGAAAATTATAATTGCAGAACAAGTAATCTACAACTTGCAATGCAATTTAGAGTCCCTACTCCTATGAACTGCATTCCAATTCCATGTAAAAGAAGAAATTCAAGTAAAAAATGTGTGGTTACTATTACTTACTATGAACACCTGCCAAATTTTATCCATAAGGCACAACATCTCAGATTATCTTCAGTAAATATTTTTCAGAGGCTTGCACACAGTTTTAAGTAATAATTTTTACATCCAAAACACATGCTTCCAAATTTTCGTGGATGACGGTAAGTAGAGTTTGAGCATAATTATGAATTTCCCCCATCCATCACTGATGATAGTTAGTGAAAAATATCTTGTTTTTGTTTCAAATGAAAATCTCCATAAGAAACCCCAAAGCACATAATCTAGAGTCGCATTAGGTTGTAGATTGGTGAGGCTTCGAGACTCGTGCAGTACACGAAGAGATCGATGATCACCCCACGGGATATTCAAACGACTGTCAAGATCATTCTACATTAGTAAACAAATAGTTTGTGCATTTATCTAGGCCAAAGCTTTCCAAAAGTGGCAACAAAAAAAATAGCCAAGGAGGGTTGTAAAATCATCCATCTAGGGGCAGCATTCGTGCATATTTTCTAAAATTTTCATACATAGCCAAGAAGGGCTATTTTACATCCAACGAGATCTATAGTTTTTTTAAAACTACATGACATCATGGTTCACAGATCCATGTAAGACAATGCAAGCATCCAAATCTACACTCTTCTAAGATATTAAAAATATATAAACCGATCTACATAGTCAGCTGTATTAAGCACCATAAGATGGAATGTGTGCCATAACAAGATCTTCTCCCTTGGTCATGGGTTGTATCCTATTTTTCATTTATTTATGGAGAAACTACTTCTGTGGTCAGATAATTTTTCTTTTCCACTACATTATCACAGGAAAAATTTTATTTTCTCGTCTTAACCAAAACATGGCCTGGGGAAATAGGATAATCTCTTCCAACTAAAAAATGAAGGAAAATTTGGGCAATGGGGGAGGAAAAAAATGAGGGGGGGATTTCCATGAGGGAAATCCCCCCTCAAAATCACAAGCTCAGGAGAGCACCTAAGCTCTGATACCAAATGTTGGGAATGGGAAAAGATGAGATATGTATTAATACAAAATAAGTACAATATATAGACATGAGGCCTATATGATAACATGATAAGTTTTAATGACACATGTCATAACTAACAGACAAAGTACACATTAACTCTAACATGTTATCTAATGTTGACTTATTTTTTTTTAAAAGTACATATTAAGGAGGAATGTTAGAGTTAATGTGTACTTTATCTGTTAGTTATGACATGTGTCCTTGACACTTGTCATGTTATCATATAGGCCTCATGCCTATATATTGTACTTATTTTGTATCAATATATATCTCATCTTTTCCATTCTCAACATTTGGTATCAGAGCCCAAGCGCTCTCCTGACCTTGTGATTCATGGAAATCCCCCCCTCATTTTTTCCCTTTATTTCTTCTTTATTGCTCATGGAGTATGCTCTCCACTAATTGAGTGGATCAAAAACTATAAATAAATAGAGAACTCATGGCTACCCCTGAAGCTTCATTGCTTGGAGCCATGAGATGTTGAGGAGAAAAGTTTCTCTATTTTGCACCAATTTGTCATTTTTTTAATGGTGTAGATTTTTTTGTGAGGGTTTTACCAAGTTTTTTGGTTTAGATATTTTTCATTTGTGTCAATACATGGATAACATTACAAATCTTGAGCCACTGTAGCACCAAAAAGTGCCTGGTGGAATACTGTGACCTTTCTGATCATGGGAAGAGCATTGGATAGGGGTGTAGCACTATAATAGATTACCAGCATGTTTCAAAAAAAATTCTATGTTTTTTTTCTCCGTGGCCCCGACTGTAATTCTCCTACCACTATTTTTCTAAGCCACCACCATGGACTTGAGATGTGTCATCGGTGTAGCCACGATGGATGTGGGCTCTATTTTAAGATTTTCTTCCATAGACATATTATTTGTATGGAAATACTGCTCAACTAATTCATCCTTTGGAGGTGAAACCATATAATTTGGTACAACCTGCCCTCCCAACTAACCTAATAGTGCTAGCCTCTGCAATGAAGCATTTTTATTAGAAGTTTGAGTAGATGTGCATAGCTAGTGAGATCTGAATTTATTACCAGATACAACCATTGCAAGAAATCTAGAGGAGCTCTGAGAGAATTTTGGACATTCGCTGCAAGATATGAGGATTCAATTTTGATAAAACACCTTGTTGGATTGTAGTCATTGAAAGAGAATTCCATGGGCTAAAAATGTGGGTGGGTCTACCGTTGTTGCTAAAAAAGGAGATCCAGGCCTAAAAGAGAGCATCGTTGGTTTTTCTATCGTAGAGAAATTGCTACAACCAAATCCTCTATATTACTTTGAGTTTTTTAGCGAGTATTTCCAAGTTGATATATATCGTAATATGCAAACCAAGAACATGGATATTTGAATCTTATTACACAATGTTCAGCAACGGATCTGCCAAATAGGCATGCACCAAAGAAGCAGTCTACTATTCCAGATAGAAGGTATTTTCATGTTGTTTTGATTTGCATCATGGAGTTAATCTGTGACCTCTATCCCAGCCAACGTAGGGATGATAAGTATAAGTCCCACATTGCCTCTTTTTGGATATCACCATTGCAAAACAGTATCAATGTGCACATTTTCTATAGAGAACTAAGTGTCACTATCATAGGCATCATAAACAAAGTAAATTGTAAGGTCAAAATAGTATTCAAACTGGTAATAATGCACAATATGGAGTTATCATATTTTTTTAGGGCTATGCAATCACAAATATCTATATGCCTACAAGGTGCAATCCTTAGAAGCCTTACGCTATAGGGGACCATTTTTTTGCTCATTTTCCTGGTCCTTGTGGACCCTCTACTCAAGATGAATATCATGGTGGCTGTGATTATAAAACTTGACCTTGTCACTATTTTTTTTTATTGTGTCATAGAATAATTGTTTGGTAGATAGAGCACTTTGAAACCACAATTGACGGCTCAGATTTGATTAGTGAAGTGCAAGTGCACGTGTGTGGATTGAGTGGTGATGTGGAACACAACCCTAACCTAAGCCATGTGATTCATGATTTATGATTTGATGTGATTGACATTTTTTTTAAATAATTTATTTTTGCAAAGGGGCAGTCCATTCCAACAGCATCAAGTTTTTCACGTGGATGTAAATAGATTTAGACTCTGTGTTCACCATATTGTGAATACATAGTACCATTTACTATGCAGTACATGGTGATCAGGATCTACCACCCCTAAAAAAAAAATAGGAGCTCGAAGTTTTTCTATCATCACACATGGTGGAAATTTATGCATAAGAGGCAAGGACGGGGTTGTGGATGTGCTCAACTATGAGTGCCACCTCAATTAAGCCCTAAGGGTGAGTATTCCCACATTTCACACGTGGCCAACCTGGTTCTTCTTGTATAGTATACCCATGTGGTGTGGTGAGCGTGAGAGAGCTACATTGTGATCCAGATGAAGGCACTATAGATTTTTCTAATTCAACCATTGACATTAAATTAATCATCCAAATTTTTATTTTATGATTATGATAGTCTAAAAATAACCCATCATGCACTTTATTAAAGAATATATTTTTTAATATTTCCTTTTCAATTCCATTTGAGGGAATATATCTTTGTTAGTGCATCTTATATAAATTGGAGGGACCACTTTATAATTTTTAATTGTATAGAGACTTTATGTTTTTTCCCGCATGGCCCAAGTAATTCCCCTACGAAAAAAAAATTGAGAAGTTTATTTTTTCAGCCATTGAGCAATGCCAAGAGAATATTCCTAATGAAGTATGTTGTTTTTATCACAAATGAAGGCCCCATTGACACCCAAATATAGGGGTATTTATAGTCATCGAAAAGGTTTTTCTGCAATGGACACATTGGTGGTGTCCAATTATAATTTTGAGGTTGTTTCATTTGTATTTTTTAGCCTCAAATATTGTTATCATGGAGTGCACTCTCGGTTGAACCCAACACTCCCAAGGCAAATTGTAAGTGATCCTAGTACCTAGTCACCTTCTCTATAGCACCTAGTGGATGCAGTGGTTGGTTACCCATGCATTTTGGTAGGATGAGATGGTCACCATAAGGACACATACTCTAGGTACTACAAACATAGACACCCTAGACTCTATTCGAGGACTTTTTTGGATCAACTTTTGAATACTACAGATGAAGACACTTCAGAATATTCTATTCTCTTCTTTCTTCTCCTCCACATTTGGATTCTATGGCTCATTTTTTATTGTATTTTATTTCTTTTGTATTAAGGTACATTTTTGGCAGAGACCGACACCTTCTAGATTAAGTTTCACCATGAGGGGGATGATATTCATGGTGAACCTAGTTAGTGACCTACGAGAGGCAACATACATAGAGGATGACTTGCAAAGGCAATATATCCAAAAGTTGTTGACCCTGAGGCACCAGGGATGACCTTCAGGAACTTATATGGATGTCCCTGAGGCAACAAACCCATGGAAGTGGCTGACCCTGAGGCAATAGGCCGAGAAGTATACACTGTTGATCTAGCATTATTCATAGTTGGAGATCCAAGTGCAAAGAGCACGATCCCAGACCAAATCATGTAATAAATGAGGATGATAGAGTTATTTTAGAGAAGTCAACATTAAGGGGGAATGTTATCTAATTTTAAATTGTTTTTTAAAAAAAGTACACATTAAGGGAGAATGTTAGAGTTAATGTGTACTTTATCTGTAAGTTATGATATGTGTCCTTGACACTTGTCATGTTATAATATAGACCTCATGCCTATATATTGTACTTATTTTGTATCAATACATATCTCATATTTTCTCATTCCCAACATAAGGATCAAACTAAAGACTGAAAATAGGTTTGCATTACTTCCATTTCAATTATAATAGTAGAAATAATGTATTAATTAAAGTGTTTTTATAAGGTTGGAAGTAAGTTTGCCAATCAAAGATGATAGAGAGAGTAGTCTTTCCAAGGCAACCCAAATTAGAGCAAGAACTTCATACGTACAACATAGAAGGAGAAGCACCAATTAGGAGATGGTTAAACATTGTTGACCAAGAGAATTTACACATTCAAGACTAGAGGTAATTCATATGCTCAAGATAGGAGGTATAAGGTTACATAAAAATATTATCTTATAAGGTTAAAGTAAAACTATTTATTTTGGAGAGATAAGATATTGAATTAATATTTAAAAACTTAAAGACTTGATTATTGCTATTTTAAAGTTTATGAAGATTTAAAATTTGGTTTGAATAATTAAAGGAATTAATTTGAATTTTTGTAATTTGATTATTTGAGTTTAGAAAATAATTTTAAATATTTGCAATTTGATAAGATTGGAGAAATAAAGTTTTCTACATCAAATTAGAAATATAAAAAATTGCAAATATCTTTTTATGGAATTTCTAAATTTCTAAATTTGGAGTTATAAGGAATTCAACACCAACATAGGATTGAGAAATTTAGAATTAAAAGAAAGTATATTTTTTGATATTTGGGAGATAAAAGGAATTCAACATAAGTTTTTGGAAACTAGGGATTCATAAGGTAGTCAATTTCAAAGGTTTAGATATTTGAAAAATTTATCAAAATTATCATTCACCTTTAAGACTAGCAAGTTATCAGGAAATTTACTTAACAATTAAAGAACTTATTAAGTATAGAGGATTCAAGAAATCAAAATTGCTTTGATACATACTTGATTCAAATAATAATCACAATATAAAAGGTATGAGTAGAAGAGAAGAACTAATATGGCTTAAAAGGACTTTTGAGAAATCACACATTGATAATTTGACAAGAAAAAATACTTTAAAGATATCTTCTAACAATATGGAAGAAGAATTGATAACAATTATAATGTTGAGAATAAACTCAAGAATCATTCTCAAAATATAGAAAAATATGTAGAACAAGAAAACTTCTTACAGATGTATGAAAGAAGCAAAGGAAGGATTGCTTCAACTATACACACATGGTTATATCAGTTGATCAAGAAAACAAATGAAATTAAATTTTCCAAAACAACAAATGAAAACTTGAAATGCACTTATTTTAATAGAGTAGGTTATAAAAAAAATTATTGTTGGGATTTACATCCATGTTACTATTGTGTAAATTGATCTCATTCATCGACTTTTTGTTAATTACAAGAATAAATATTACTAGAAATTTGATAAGGTTTTAACATATCGATTACAGTGTATATTTCAAAAGATTATTTCTAAAGTCTTTACTAACAATGGATATAGATATAGATAGCATGCAAGAAGGCTATTTAAAGAGCAATAAAAATAAAAGTGGACTAGATATGTTATTATATCACTTGTTCAACAAGGCTATCTAAATATTGACTACTCTAGATGAAAATAAAATTCAAAGACAAAGAAAATAAACCAGGTCAAGATGAAGACTTATGATAAGAAGGACAAAGGCAAAGAGAAAGTGTTTTTAAAATAATTAAATGATAATGTGATATCATATATAAGCATAAAAATTGAAATCAATGGTTAAGATAGGCAAAAGGAGAAAGAACCTGATTAAGAAGGCATACAGTACAAAGTGAGTTAAAATATGAAGAACCATATTGAAGATTAAAGTCTTTAATAACCAAATAATGTAATATAGGATGGTGTTGGAATATATTACATTATTTGGTACATTCTAATGTACCACCTTGGATACATATTTATATTAGGAGAGTGTCTTAGATTAGAGTGTGAGTATTTATTTCATGCAATATATTAAATGCACAAGTGTGCAAAGTATTTTGGTAATGTAAATGTGCATAATAGTCCATGTGCACATGATTCCATATAATAGGAAGATGAAGATTCTATTGAAGAGTGAAGGCTAAGGGTGCTTCATATGAAGAGTCACATGCCATTATAAATATATTTATGTGTGTGTGTGTGCAAGATACATGTATTGTAGTTTGAGAGTGTATATCAATATGGGTACTTGAGATCTTGATTCAATGGAGATACAATTTTCGTGAGCATTTGTTAATGGAAATTCTATGAGTTATTGTTGAAGTAATTTATGATTTTTATACATTTAAAATATTGTCATTATCTTATATTTCATATTGCAACTTTATTTTAGATCTTGTGGTTATTTTATCTTTAGTATTAGCTTCAAAAGCTAACAATTATAGGTTAAGGTGAGGTGGAGGCTAGGCTAGTCAAAGGGTAGACTAGTGTAGGGTTGACCATGGGTTTAGGTTTTACTAAGGTTGGGCTATAGTAGGCTAGGCTTAGGTGGATTAGAGTGAGGTGCCTATATTAGGCTTAGAGGGGTGGTCACATAGTGACTAGTGGTTAAGCGTAGGAAGGGGCTTAAATGGTCAATGGGGCTTAAGTGGGGTGAAGAGTTGTTTTTGGTAAATCATGCAAATTTTATGGGTTTTGTAAATTAATCAACTGTTAGCACTGCACAAGGGATAATGTAGCATTTTTAGGTGTCTGAAAGAATGTATCATATAAAATGTGTTATTTATTCTAGGGCTTACCAATAACTTACTTTTTGTTGCTCAAATGATGGATAAAGGAGTTATTATTGATTTTCAAGTTGTTAATGGATATAAAAGGTGTTTTATCTCAATATAAGGAAAATTGAGAGGTATTTTTTAAATAAGCTATGTGTGGCTTCTATTGGGAGCCACTTCCATTACAAAAACAAAATATTATATTGCTCTCATTACATTTCTAACAAGTTAATTAAAGCATATCCAACTTTACCTTTTGATCAAAAATATTCTTTATTTGTCTTTCTATCAATATCCATCTTCCTCAAATTGCTAAGTTTCCATAATCAATTCCTTTTATATCAGATACCTTTTGAAATTTAAATTCTTCCAAGATGAAATTCAACACTGCTAATGGCTAAAATATTTGTCATCCAACTTTCATATCTATAAATATCTTTTCTATAACAACCTCACAATTTCTTAATACCTTTTTTTAGGGTTCTTATTCATTCCCATAGTATTCAAAGATATTATTTTCATTGTTATTTTTGTATTTTATTTTTGGGTTTAGTCCCATTTCTTGTTAGCACTTGTGATATTTACTTATGTTTTCCTATATCAAAATCCCTTTGGGTTTATTTTTCTCTTTGTTTTTGCGTCTTGGGTCTTCCTCTCTTTTTTCATTTTCAACAATACTTTTATCTTCATCAATATCTTCAATATTATCACATTGATCATAGTAAGACTTATCATATTTAGGTTTTCCTTGTTATAAAGGATCTGAAGTGCAAGTAATAACCTCAAAATAATATTCTTTATGTTTCTCTAGAAACCATAAAGTGCAAGTATGCTCTTATGTAGGAATTACCTTCTTATTCTACTCTAAAAAACCTAAATTGTTATGGGTTTTTTCCATCCTTATTTCTTTATTATGTTGCTCTTGAAACCTTGGTTCAAGGGATAACATCTTCATCCCTTTCACTCTTATTACTTGGAGAAGATTCCATACCACTTGAGATAAATGAAGATGATTTACCTAGAATAAACTTGACCTCTTTTGTTGTATTTATTTTAAGATTTATCTCCACATCTTCTTTTGCACCTTTAAATCCTTTTGAACTTGCAAAATAATATTGTAGATAGGTTTTCTTTACCTCTTCTTTTAGAGTGGAATATCCTTGATCTGATCTAGCTTCTATCATTGTATGATTTCCTTGATTCATCTTGAATTTTATCTCATGGATAGAATTTTTGTCTCTTTCTTTATGGTTTTCACTTTGCAAACTCTTACCATCTATCCAATCGCATAATAATTATGGCAACAAAATGCAATATTTTTATAATCTACTTATTGATCCCATTCTCTTGATTTAGATTGTATCTTAATGAATTGAGGCTAAGGTTTTGAAATATCCATAGCAACACATATTAAACTATAAATAGCATGCTTTCACTCCTTAGAAGTTAGTCATTCCTTGATTAATTTCCCTAGGGTATTTCCAATATTCTTTAGAACATCCTTATTTATAAGATGATATGGAAGTCCAAAAATCCTAACCCATACTGGAAGCTTCTTAATAGTTTTTATCTCAAATAGAATTTCTTCATCCCATGGTCTCAAATAAAGTATATCTCTTCCCCTAAACCATGGGCAACCAACAATTATTTTATCCCTAATTTATGAATTGGAAAAGATGAGAAAAAACCTTTAGGAAGAAAAGTCACAAAGTAATTTGAATTTAATCCACACTTCCACTTAATCCAATTTTGAATATCCAAATACCCTGACCATGATTTATGGAAATTACATATTAACCCTCTACTTTTAAGAACTTTTATATCATGCTCAATCATCTCATCCTTGATACTCACTTCTAGTGTAACATCTGCTACCTAGATCAAATATGCCATGTATTCACTCTTCTACTTATCTCCAATTTGGGTCTCCATACTTCCAACTAGGTCATCTTGACTTCCCATCAAGAATTTCAAATATGATTATCCTTCCAAACAAGCTAATGGGGCTTGCTCTTGGCTTGCACTCCTTCTTGGATCACCTTCCCTCTCAACTTGCACTCTCACCTGCCTCACACTAACTTTTGGTTTGAACTCCCTCTTGGATCGCAATAGCCCTTATCTCTTCTTTTTCTCTATATTCCTTCATTTCAAAAAAATTGGAAATAATATTCAATGCATTTGTGGTAAGGGTTTGAAGTATTGATTTACTTTAGATGAACTCGCTACTCTTTCGATATGACTGAATCTTGTCTTGCCCTCCCTCTTAGTTTGCACTTCCTCTTTGCTCACATTGTATTTTCTTCAACTAGATCACACTTTGCTTTCTAATTCCTACTCATACTTCCTCCTCACTCTTTGCTTGCACTTGTAACCACTTTCGACTACACTCAAACTTTTCTCATACTTGCACTTGCTTTCAATTACATTCACTCCCAGCTTACACTCACCCTCACTTTTGGTTGCACTAACTCCTAACTCATGCTCTATTTGCACTCACTCTTGGCTCACTCTCAACTCATTCTTTGGGTACACTCACTTACGACTCATGCTCACACTCAATGCTACACTCCCTTAGACTCACGTGCACTCCCTTATAAAATTTGGGAGGTGTTGCATCCTACATAAATGGACTATTTGTTGTAGATATTATTACACCTCCAACTTTACTTCTAGAGACATAGTTATCATCTCAAAATTACAAGTATACATCAAGAAATACAAACATGAAAATGAATAGAGATTTAATGGTCAAAAAGGAAAGAAATAAAATATTGGATCAAAATAATTCAGACAACCAAATAGGGAAACAAGGTAAAGATCCAACACTTGACACATTAAAATATGACTTTGAATATGACTATACAATGCTTAAATCTTGGATAGATATTATTTCCCAAATAACTAACAGTCCAAAACACATACAATCAATATTCAAAGAGGTTGTTGATGATATTTTTACTACATTAAAGATATATAAGTCTTCATCTTGATAAAGCAGTTGACTATTGTGAGAAAATTGTTACAATACCTATTGATTTAGTCAAAATCATGTGTCACTTCTCACTCTTGATATCTTAAGGAGAATAATATAAAGTAAGAAGAGACAATTGTCCAAATAAAGAATAAAATCTTGATGAAAAATTCCATGTGCAATACAGGTGATTCTATTAAGAAAAATAAATTGGTTGTAACACAAGTAATTTGATGAAAAATATCATATGTGATACAAATGATCTTTTAAAATAGGTAGAAATTGGTTTTAATACAATCAATATTCAAAAGAAATATTTCATGTGTGACACTGGTGATATAAAATTTGTTTGAGAAGATAAAACTAGTATAGAAAGCAATTGTATAACCACTAAAAAAGAAGTATTACTCAAAAAAAACATATTAAATAGTTTAATGATAGATATTGTGAAGAGCATCTAGCAGGAAATTAGCTTCAATAGTATAAAAGACATGGGAACAAGTTTACATTTAAGACAAGCAAAAGCAAAAGATATGTCTTCTATAAATAGTTACAAATATTATGGATATATATCAAAAAACCATTGGAACATTCCTCAAAGAAACTGCACAAAAGTACAATTGAATTATGGATGGATGGATATCATGGAATGGAATCAAATAAAAAGCATGATTTATAAACACTATAAAAGAAAATTGAGTATTCTATTGATCCATAGGTATTCTACTAAGATGGTGCAAAGAAGAGAATAAATAGATATGACACAAAGAAAGATAAAAAATGTTAGTATCCAAGACAAAGTCAACTCCTCCTATCTCCAAGATTTGGGGAGGTAGTTATTCCATTATTTTTTTTTCTCAAATAATATAATAAGGAAAGATATTAGACTATAGACTATAGACTCATAAAATACCCTTATAGTCTTATTTGTTATCTTCCTCTATATATTAACACAAACTATCAGGAGGTTGCTAGTTAAAATATCATATTATCTCAACTACTTCCACTAGATTCTTCCTCTATGGGATTCTTGTTCCCTACAAGAATTTCCTGTAAACAATTATATATGCACATGTATATGGATTTTTACTATATAAAATTAATAAAGCATATTTTTAATATACTCTTTTACCAACAAATTAAATCTCTTTGTACTTAATAGATCTATAGGTGAAAATATATATTACACACTCAAATATACCTACCTCTTACACATCCAATAAAATTATTAAGTATATAAATTTATTCAAAAAAATATTTATAAAAATTAAATTTAAATGAATTTTATTAAAATATATATTGTTTTTAATTAGTCATACAAAGAGGAAAATGTCTCACTCATTCTATTGTAACTTTGTTATTATGGTATTTCAATAAACTATATTATTGTGATTTTACAACAAATTGTATTATCATGAATCATCTTATAAATAGAGTCTCCATCACAATGTAAAATTTTAAGCCTATTTAGTGTCCATATAATTGTATCTCAATTAATTTAGTTCTTATGATAATTATAAATGAAATGCAATTGTATGAACATGACCCAAGTTCAAATCCTCAATTTGTGTGGAACACATCTGTAATGAAATAGCATGTAATAATAGTTAGGTGTAATGCCACAATAATACAATTCATTGGTATTAGTTTTAAATATAATAATTTAAATAAGCAATGCCCAAATTTTTTTTGCAAGTGGTTGGATATGATATGTTTTACACAATAGACCAAGGTTCTAATCCCTTGGGTGAACCTTAAGATTTGGGAGCAAAAATACTTATAGCATTTGTTATGCTCTTTGAATTTTATCTTAACCTATTAATAAGGTTTTCAATAATATTAGTAATACTCTAGGGGATTTAATCTAGGAGGGTCAACATGTGGGAATCAAAAACATGTCTTATATACCCAAATATGTATTGGCATTGATATTTTGAAATGCTTCATCAAATCCATTAAGATTAAATTTTATTCAAGAGAATAGGATCAACAATTTGATTATAAAAATATATCATTCTAATGTTGCAAATGTTATGATACTAAACACATTGTAAGATGGTGTAAAGTAAAAATGATCAAGAAAGAAATAAAAATTTATAATCACAAGAAAAACTTCAATATGAAGTAAGGAGACTTCAATCTGATAGCTTTTGTAGCCTAACAATTAATCAAAATATTACAAGAAAATAATCACAAAATCAAATATAAAGTTGCAATATAATGAACTCAATCAAGATAATAATAAACACAAAAATAACTCATTGAATAATCACATAGAAATGCTCACAAAAATACTAAAAATAATATAGAATAAATGTATACTAATGCATGCAATAAGCAATGCATTTTTAATACCAATTACAATGTTTAGTCATAAATATATAATAGTATGTGACTCCTCATATGGTGCACTCTTGACCTTCACTCTTCTTTGTAACTCTTCACTTTCCTATTCTAAGGATACATGTGCACTCTTACATAATGGATATGTGTGCACATTTACACTCACAACACTTGCACACATAATTACATGACACTTGTGCATTTCCTGCACATTATTATATTACATGAAATATAAACTCACACTCTAATCTAAGACACACACCTAATCTAATATTGTACCAAGGTGGTACATTGGCATGTACCAAATAATGTAATATTCTCCAACACCCCCATGTATTACATTATTTGGTTATTGAAGACTTTAGTCTTCAATACAATCTTTATCTTTGAATCTTCAATCTACCTTTAGTAGATTAATGTCTAGATCCTTCATGTAAATATCTTCAACATGACCTTTGTCTTCAATAGATTTAGTTTTGACCAGATCTTGCTTCTTCTTGATTGTCTTCATCTTTGATTTTTGTATTGGTCTTGAGTCTTCAAGGTTTGTTAGATAGCCTTGTTGAGCAAGAGACCTAATTACTTCACAAGTCCATTTATTTTTTCTTCCTCTTTGAATGATTTTCTTGATTGTTCTTCAACACTTTCATGTTTGCATCCATTGTTAGTAAATACTTCAAAAATAAGTTTTTGAAATAAACAATCTAATCTGAGTGTAAGAGTCTTTTCAAATTTACTGTAAAATAACAAAAAATGGATGAGTGAGATTTTCTTCCACAATATTTACATGGATGTAGATGCCAACAATTTGCTTCTTCATGTCCAACTCTATTACAATGAATACATCTTGAAAATTTGTTTGTTGTCTTGGGAATTTCAAGTTCATCTATTTTTCTGATAAAATAATATAACCACTCGTGTACAATTAAAGCTATTTTGACTTTACCTCTTTCATAGAGATCTTCAAGAGTTTTAGATTTTAAATTTGGAATATTAACAAGATTCAATGATGTATCATCTTGATATTTTTGAATACTTGTTATTATTCTTTTATCAAAGCTTTCTGCCAAGTTTTGAAAATAGTTTCTAAGTTTGATCTCCATATCTCCATTATAATAGTCATTAATGAATTCTTCCATTATACCCTCTACTTAAAATTTCCCTAGATTTTGAATGACAAGTTTCAAGTTTCCAAGTTTGACAAGAACCTTTGTAGATGAATACCTTATGACTCCCTAATTAAATAGAAACTATAAAATTAAGAATT
Source organism: Wollemia nobilis (assembly GCA_028583015.1). Taxonomy (NCBI): domain Eukaryota; kingdom Viridiplantae; phylum Streptophyta; class Pinopsida; order Araucariales; family Araucariaceae; genus Wollemia; species Wollemia nobilis. Next base: position 18,680,079 of record JAQPPZ010016895.1, read on the forward strand.
TTGCAAATATAGTTTTTCTATGTTTGATGTAGAATACCTTATCTCTCCACAATTAAATTGTTTGCAAATATTCTATGAATTTTGAATTAAAATAAGCCTTTTAAAAAAATTAATAAAGAGCTTCTCACTAACTACTTATTTCTCCAAGAAAATGCTTAAGAGAACAAATAAAAAACTTATTATTCTAATAGCACACTTATCACTCCAAAATAACCTTTAGAAAACCTTTAAAAACCAAAAATTAAAAATTAACTCCTTATCACTCCACTAAAATTTAGACAAATCAAAAACTAATTTAATTTATCCAATAAACCCTAATTTTACCTCCTTGAAAGGTGTTACTCCAAATGGTGACTTTTTTGCTGGCAAGTTCAATTTTTTTTTGTGTTTCCTAACTTGAGCATGTGAGAATTAGTTGAAAGATCTTTGCATGGACCTCTATTTGAATTCTCCTGAATGGGAGTTTCAAGTTTTTTTTCCTTCACCTTTTGTTCTTCTACATGTCACCTTGGCTCTATGTATGGCAAATTTTATTGGCTTTCCAAATGCTTGTAATGTTTGGCTTTCTTGGGTATGTGTGAATGAGACATTTCACTAACCTTGGCTGCAATGGACATTATACTTTCCAACACTTGGCTTCTATCAAGTGGCTCTTGCACTTCAACCAATATTCAATTTTCTAACATTGTGCACTTCTCCAATTCTTAGAATTCATCTTCAATTTTTCACCTTCCTTTAATGCTTCAATACTCCTTTATTGAGTGCAATGGATGACGTATCAGTGATCTTTTTAGACTATGACTAGCAATGTTCCAATGATCCTCCTTTGGACTACAATAGGTGATATTTCAATGCTCCTTTTGAATTGTGATGAATGATATTCCAATGCCCTTATTTAGACTATGATGGGTGACATTGTTGTGTTATGCTCAGATGCTCCTCTTTCTAACTGTGAGACACTACTTTCAGGTGCTCCTTGATGGTTGTGATGGGCTACATAATGGCACTAAGAAATGATGTTGCACCCTCCTTATTACATTTTGACCAGATGGAATAAATGCACCTTTTGACTTGTCATTATTTAAATTTAAAATTTCTTCTATGGCTTGGGGAAAGTGCATGAGGGATGCAACATTAATTTAGGGTATTTTTAGATATTTGAGGGGGAAAATTTTCTAGGCTTCTAGAGAAATTTTAATAAATACATTTTCTAGAATGTTATTTAAGCTTTATTAGTGAGCAAAAAGAGGCTTTAATAGTGTATTTAATTAATTTTAATTAGCATTGCTATTTTTTATTGATTTTATCATTTTCTATGTAGGAGAGGTTATAAACAAGGCTCATGATAGTGATAATAATTACCTTTAATTAGCCTAATTTATATTTATTACTTATTTAAATAAATATTAGTGGCATGTAAGGATGGGTAGGAGATTATTATTATTTTTATTATTTTTCTGGGTGTAAAGTTGGATTTATTATTTTATTTATTTTTAATATTTATGAGATGTTCCTAAGGTTTTATTAATAAATATTATAGAATTTACATTAATTGTAATTCTGTAAGGCTTATTTAGGTATATTTATTCTTTATTTATTATATCATCAAAACTGTTAAATTTTCATGTCTACACATTTGGCTTCGAGGGCTAGGTGATGCTTATATTCTTGATGCCTTCAATGTAGCTCTAATGGAGACCATGCCTTTATCTTGTTATTTTTCCCCTTCTTGCAATCTCTTATGCTTTTTATCTATCTATATTTCTAACTTCCCTTTGCAGGTGCAGGCTCTTAACTTTAATGTAGCTACAAAATGCTTACAAACTTGTACTCCAAATTCTTATGTTGTCTCCTTTGAATAGCAATGCCTTTACTTCTTACTTTGTTTATAGATCATAGAATATGGTGTTAAAGATAGCTCCTTTGAGCATTGGATGGATGGTAAAATTTTCACTCTAAAATTTACCTTGAATGCAGTTTTCTAATTCTACCAACGATTTATACCGTCATGTTTATGCTTGTTGTCTTTGAAATTTAGCTTGCTACCTTTGGACATTAACTTGTCCAAATATATCCTCTATTCATAAGTTGTATTTTTACTTTGTTTGAATATGTTTACCTTCTATATTACTTAATTTTATGAGAAATGTAGTAATCTTGTTATCTTCCTTTGTTGTCCTTCTTGCAGGTGTAGGTGCAGGATACTAATGCATTTCACTGATGTAGGGTGCTCTCCAAGATTAAAATTGCACTATGCTATCCTTTTAAATACATGTAACCATCAATAATTTAAACTTCTTAAAAATGCACTTAATCACCTTTAATATACATCGTTCTCTATCTTGTATATGATTCCAGACTTCTTTATTCAAATCTATTATTGAACAAGCTTTTTCTTTAAAGCTTCTCAAACTTAATGGGTGAATACTTTACTATGCCTTCAACTTTGCTAGTACTCTCTTGCTACTCTTGAATCCATCTTTAATATTTGTTATTTTGAATTTTTTACTTCTTATACCTCCTTTGAACCTTAATTATCCCCCCTATGCTCAATTTAATTTTAAGTATTACTTTTCTATATCTATGGGCTTGTCATCGATGGAAACAATTATCCCAATCTTGGTGTAAGTAATCCTTCTGGAGTTCTTTTATATTTTTCTTCTTTCTATCTTGAATATCTCTTCTTGTCTTCAAGGTTGTTCTTCTAGATGTGAGTCTTTTTCTTGATTGAATAGGTTACCTTCTCTAGCTTCAAAACTATTTGTTGTAATGCTATTGTGATGCTTCACTTGCTTGTGGAAATACTATGAATATTATCTTGCACTCTCTAAACTTATTATTCCTTTTATTTAGTGTTGCCCTTGTCACTTTCAAATATTACCTTTATCTTTTTTGTCTTGAATTCTTTGACTTTGTTGTCCAAAATGGACTTCTAATATGCTACACTCTATGTGCTATGTGTTGTCCATTAACTAGGACTATCCTCAAGACTTTCGATTGTCTTGAAATCTTCTTGAAGTATTCTTGCTACCTTCATATTTTCCTTAATGGTCTCTTTTCTTGATAAGGACCAATAAACCTTTATCAAGGACCTTTTCCAATAGGCCTTCTTCTCTATCTTTAATATTTAGTAGGACCTTCTTCTTGGATCTTTGAATCTACCTTCAATGAGGCTTATCTTCTAGAGTTTCCAAACTCTTATCAATCTCAAGGTCTATCTTCAAGACCTAAATCTGTATTTTATATTGCCTTCTATTTCAAATATATTCTTGGAATTGGTAAAACTCAAACTATCTAATTTTTTTTAATAATGACCAACTTTTCTTCTTGAGTTGGTTTTCTAAAATATGTATCCTTAATCTTCACTTTTTGTTCTTCAACCTAGTGGTACTACCTTAACTTCACTTGTATTTCGTTAGCCAATGGAAATGTCCTTTCACTCTTTACAACTTTTGAAAACATGTGCAAGTAAACTTGTTATGGCTCTGATACCACTAATATATTTTGTAGCCTAATACTTAATGGAAAACTTACAAGAAAATAACCACAGGATCAAATATAAAGTTGCAATATAATGAACTCAATCAAGATAAGAATAAACATAGAAATAAATCAAAATAAATCATAGAATAATCACATAGAAATGCTCATTAAAATACTAAAAATGATATAGAATAAAGGTCTACTAATGCATGCAATAAGCAATGCATTTTTTATACCAATTACGCTTAGTCATAAATATATAATAGTATGTGGCTCCTCATATGGTACACTCTTGAATTTCACTCTTCTTTATAACTCTTAACTTTCCTATTCTAAGAATACATGTGCACTCTTACATAATGGATAGGTGTGCACACTTACACTCACAACACTTGCACACATAATTACATGACACTTGTGTATTTTTTGCACATTATTACATTACATGAAATATAAACTCACACTCCAATCTAAGACACACACCTAATCTAATAGTGTACCAATGTGGTACATTAGAATGTACAAAATAATGTAATATTCTCCAACACAATCAAATATTTTCTACTCCTAAAAATATGGTAAAAAAATCTTCTCTTATTAGATATCACAATAGTATATACAAACGAATGAAATCAACACATTACCCAATATTGTTGAAAAATGATACACATGAAATCCATACACATAGTATATGGGGGTGTCTGTGGAAATCAACTAATTTCACTATCAAATAATAAAATCACTCTCCAAACCATTATGAAATGATTGGTAGAATGGGGTATTTATACCCAAATACAAGTTACCTTTAGGTCAAGATTGTGATACTGGCCTTTATGAATAAAATAAATAAAATATTATAAAAATATCTTTTACAATGGACCAAAAGGCTAATATGAAAAACACAATACAAAATTTGATTGTGGCCTCAAGAAAAGTGTGACCACCACATATTCCAATACTCCCTCCTTAAGTTGAATGGGAGACACATAGAGAGAACCTTAGTGGCCATCCCCTTAAGGGACACTCTCCTACCCCAATTAACTCCACCATATGCATAAAAGTGACCTTATGGATGATCTCGATCGGTATTTCTATTACCTAATCTAATGAAGGTATAAAATCTAGATCAAGCATACCATATGCATAAAGTCATCTCACAAAGTGCATCCAAATCCTTATGTGTTATCAGTTCATGGAACACTGGATTACAAACAAGTTAGATGGTGCTCTAATTATCACATCAAAAAGTGATTGAGAAAATCTAAGAAATTCTAATATCCTTAAAAATTATGATCATTGACTTCAATATGCCTAGCTACCTCATTGACAACATAATATGAACTTCTATAGAAGACTAAAAAATAGTACATTTCCATCTAGAACACAAGAAATAGTACTGGATGCCAAATAAACTATATATCCTATGGTGTAATGTCACTCATCTAAAATACCAACCTAATTAGCATCTAAAAATTTTATCAAAATTGAAGAGAAGCCAACAAAGTAGTAAATACCCATCTAATAAGTCTCTTAGATGCATCTAAGAATCCTCTTGGTTATTGCCTAGTGACTCTCTCAAGGTGCCTACATGTACCTAGAATAATAACTAATAGCAAAAGTTATATCAGGTCTAGTATGAGTATGATAGAGAAGTCCATCCATGAGAGACTAATATAATGTAGCATCTTTTAAATGAGTAGTACAATTATACCTAAGCTTTAGGATGGAAGTGAAAGGAGTATGATTGGACTTGTAATCCTCTATCCTAAATCACTAAAGAAGATACAACTCATACTTTTGATGTAAAATGGTTATACCAAAATCTATCTAATTAATCTAAATCCCCAAAACGTAATGTAGAAGTCTCAAATCTATCATCTCAAAGGTGGAACAAAGACATGATTTCACATCTTGGATCAAAGTAGGAGAGCTATTAATGATGAGAATATCATTAACATACAAAGCAATAATCAAAATTTTCTCATAATAATATTTGATATAAATGTCATGTTCAACCTCATATCATAAAAACCCACAGCTAAGAAAAATATATTAATCTTCTCATTTCATGTATAAGGGACCTACTTTAGTCCATACAAGGACCTAGTTATGTGACAAACCAAAGGAATAGGACTCTTAAGCTCAAATTCAGGTGGTTTCTATATGTGGATCTCCTCCTAAATCTTACCATATAGAATATCACTCTTTACATGCATTTGATATACCTTCAATCCATATGAGGTAACAATAGAGAGGATCATCCTCATAGAGCCCATCCTAGCCACAAGTGCAAAATTATATTAATAAATAACTTCCTCCTATTGATAGAATCCCTTAAAAACAAGGCATACCTTGTGCTTCTCCACCTAACCATCCAAAATATATTTGTTCCTATATACTCATTTGTAACCAACTATATTTTTTCATTATATTAGATGAGCCAACTCCCAAGTCCCATTCTTCATAAAAGCCTCATATTTTTCTAATACAGTGTCTTCCCATTCTGGTTATCCCTTTTCCTAATAATATTTAATATGATCCTAAGAATGATCAATATTTGGAACCAAATCTTAAGAAGGAGCTTTTGAATGTCACAATTGTGATAAATTTGGTTGAGAACCTTTCAAAAGTGTCTTAACCCACTTGGATGTTGGATGAACTAAAATTTCATATGTACTCTATTATAAAGCAACATCAAAAACTAAGTGTGAAGAATCTCACCCAAAATCACCACTCACTTCATCATGCAAAGGTGAAGGAGTCTAATCTAATGTGTCCTACTCAATATATTCTAAATGTGGAAAAGAAGATGTTACCAATGGTGCTACCCTTGACAAGATTAAATTAATAGGTAATGGAACTCCACTCAAATATGAAAATGAAGAAGATTATCTAAGTGAAAATATCCAACTATAATTTTTGAAGAAAAACTAAATATAAAATTAAAAAAATAATTAGAAGTGTCATCTAACAAAAGCTTGGATTGTGAACTATGAGCACCTAGAAGGACCTCATCAAAAAATGGCATCTCTCCAAATTAAAACCTCATACCTTTGAGGTTCATAAAATTAATATACCTTTGAGGTATCTAAAAACCCTATAATAACACATCTATGACTCTATGATGCCTCCTTTTGAATATCCTTGGGTATATGAACCCAAGCTAAATACCAAAAATACATAATTGAGATACATCATGCTTAACTCTTATCAACCTCTCAAGATATTTTATACCTTAAACATATTTGATGATAACCTATTGATTATGTATGTCTCACAAGTGATAGAATCATCCTATAATTTGTTCTCCAAATCCTTGTCATAGATCATACATTATGATATCTCCATGATGACCATATTCTTTCTTTCATCCAATCCATTATGCTCAACAGTAGAGTGAATAGTCCAATGATATGTAATCCCATGAGAAGCCAAAAAATCATGAAATGCATGACTTATATATATACCTCTTTCATATATCCTATGACATAATTTTTCTATCCAATTATTCTCAACAAGAGCCCTGAAGATCTTGAATTTATCAAGTACCTCATCCTTAAGAAGAATATTATACAACCACACATACCTAGAAAAATAAATAAAAGAAAGGATAAAGTACCTATTTTCTAAAAGAGATATACCCATTGGTACACAAATATCACTTTGTATGATCTCCAAGGGGTGAGAAGCCCATATCATAATCCCTTTTGGAAACTCCCTATGATATTTCCCTAGAATACATTTTTCACATGCACCACTTGGAGAGAATATGTGAGGAAGTCCAATATCCATATTATGTCTACACATGTATCTCAATGACACAATTGAGATGCCTAAGAAAATATCCTTATTCTAGTGGGATATTTGTGACTCAAGCACCAAGGGTTTTTATCACTTTCTTCAAGTCTCATTGTCAAATTTAGGGTTATGCACAAGGGTTCGGATACAAAATGTACTTGTAAAAAAATTATGAATCCATTTTGAAATCCTGGCGAATATTGGCCAATCTAATTTCGGAGGAAATGGTTAATTACCTTATTTTTCCATAAAAATTTGTAATTTTTTTGTGAATTTGACTATTTTGGATGGACCAAATGAAAAACACAGTCCAAGCACTTACCGGGTGTAAAATACAATTCAGGATCGGATTGGGTATAAAACACAATCTGAGCTTGGATTAAGTGCAACACACGATCCAGGTTCAGATCGATTGCAACACACGATCTGGGCCCAAATCAAGTACAAAACATGATCTAGGCTTAGATCAGATACAACACATGATTTGGTCTCAAACCAGGTGTATATTAAGTTTGATGGGTGTAACACATAATCCAAGCTCAGACCAAGTGTATATTAAGTTCGATGGGTGCAACACACAATCCAGGCTTAGATCAAGTGTATATTAAGCTCGACATATGGACCGTGTACAAATAAAAGACCAGGTAACATATCGGGTGGAAGAAATATCTGGTAGATAGACCAAGTGGAAGAAATATCTGATAGATAGATTGGTTGCAAGATAAGTTTTGGCTAGAGGATTAGGTGTATATAATTCTCTGACCATGTATCGGGTGTAGATAATGCTCCGTCCTCATACTAGGTGTAAAAAAAATTGGCTTGACCCTACCATATCTCACATCACCACATGCATGTCCACTAGCATGCTACCATATGTCCACCCCACTCAATTTTATCTATAAAAAGGCATTAGTAGTTGTTTCTTCTAGTTTTTTCTACTACATGAGATCAAAGTGAAGATACGAACCCTTCCCTCACCCAAGCTACCATTACTCACACATTTCCAGAGTGATGGCCACCATATCCACAACCTCACAAAAAAATTCATTCAAAAATTAAAGTTGCATCAGATTTTTAGAGTACTTAACGGTAACCACACCTGAGACAGACCATTCATGGGTTCAAAATGCAGGTTTTGGGGGTTTGACTTCTATGCCCCAATTTAGAATAGATAATTTTTTTCTACACAATATCATCCAAGGCTACGATAATGATATTGGGGTCGTTACTTTATCTATATAGAATATAAAAATATATTTTACAATCCAAAGGTTGACCGGTCTTCCACATAAGGGTGTTGATCCAGTTTCATAGAAGTTAATTCTCTTGAAGAATGATAAGGCTTACCTGGAAAGCAACTATGATATCTCTGTGGAATTGTTGTCAGGTATAATTCTCTTCAGTTGATTATCTTAAATTTCATAATTTAAAATTTTTTATGTCACCTATTTTTTTTTGCAGCGTCTATGGCAAAGTCCAAGAGAGGGTTAACTAATAACTCAATTTCCAACAATGATTTCAAGTCAATTCTTGAATTTTTTTAAGCAAAAATGTTTCTTCTTGGAAGAGCAGAGATTCCATTCTGGTCATTGGCTTATATTATTTGTTTTCTAGAGTAACATGAGATATTTGACTGGTGCACATATATTTTATATTGAATTAGATTAGATCTCTATATTGTTCTTTTAGAACAATTAGACAAGCCTCACATGATCACCTTTGTAAATGATATTTTAGCACTTTACTATGAAATTTTTCATAATTTGGAGGATACTATTCACCAACTGTAGTGCATCCAAAATTACAAAGCATTGCTATGACTACCGAAGAGTTGAAGGTAATTATTCTATTTTCACCATTAAATAATATTTATATTTTAGCTTTTTTAATTTATTTTTAAAAAATTTTACACATAAATGCATAATAAGGCAGCCATTGCATGGACAAAAATGGATTTTGGTGTTCGAAGTCACATGCCAGAGGATGATGCTAATTCATAAGGCATAATGTTTGAAAATCAACCACTATAGAGACCTAATAAATGCCAAAATCCAACTTCTTCTCTCAGCTCTTGTCAACATGTGCAAGCACATGCCATGGAATGTGAATCCAATTATGTCACACCAATGATGGGTAAGTTTACTATTTCAAGTTTTCTTGATTCATTACCATTACTATTTAGTTAAAATTATATCTATTTTTCATTTGTTTGTATGTTTTCAGTTTTATGCCACACCCCCACACACACTCACACCCAGTTGTCTCCATAGGCTGAAGGGTAGCAGGAGATCTCTTCGTTGGGTAAGTGATTTTTTTACTATTATGTACTAATTTTATCCACTTTAATTTTGTTTAATAATATCTTGTTATAATGTATTTAGGTCCCTCCCGGTAATTTACTAAAATAAGGAACTGATGCCACCACCACCACCACCACCAACAATACAACCTCAACAATGATAGTAATTAATGTGAGGTCAAGTTGCTAGAGAAAAATATTTTTGTACCAAGATCATGGGCTGGACCCGTACCATCCAAGACATAGGGTTCTACATTTCCAACCTTATCATTTTCAACTGCTTATTCATTGAAAGATGTTTCGACTTCCAAATTAGATGTGCTAGAATTAGATCAGGATTATATTTTATAAGGGAACATTGAAGTATTTAAAGTTTCAAAGATGTTTCAAGTACTACAAGAACAACAAATTCCTATAGCTGAGCTAATTTCATCATCGCCTTCTAACACCTCCGATCCTGGTCTTGAAACTAAGGATGAACAAGTTACTTTTTCTAAAAATAATTTGGTTTATGATAGTTGTTATACACTGATCTAGGATGTTTTGGTTAAAAATGTGAAGAAAATGAAGGATTAGGAATTTTGGGCAAATATCCTTATCAAGGAAATAAATACCCACTATAAAAATTATGATAAAAGGGACAAAATTTTCTCCTCGATCAAAAACCAACTTGAGAAGCTTTTTGGGTACATCAATATCAATCAAGATCAGTGAACCCTTTTGTGTCTTATGATGATCAAATTTTAAAGACTACATTGAACAAATTAGAGAACTTGAATGTTGAGGCTTAAGCATATTACAACCTATGGGATTATGATAAGAAGAAATTTTTAATCGTTGATGTTGCAAGATATGCTACTAATGTGAGACTTTATATGCAATCAAATTTATCATTATCTTTTGTAATATAACTCTCAACTAACTAGGGTTTTCTTTAACTTTTTAATAGGTAAATTTTTAGAATTTGCAAAAATAAGTTGATTTCATGGTTGTTAATCTCGAGGCTATAAAAAATTCAATCTTAAATACAATAGCAATGAAGGAGACCTTACAGGCTAAGGTTAGAGATAATAATTATTTAAAATCAATTATCATGAAGCACAAAATGGATCCAAATATCTTGCTTAAGAAGAAACTTCAACAAAACGTTCATGTAGTCCTTAAGGATCCATTCAAAGAAGATAGATTTTTGATGGGAAGGCCTCATCAAAATAGGAGCATTGAAATGGCCTCTATAGGTTATTGGTATATAATATAAGGGAAAATAACCTGCAACTTCAAAAGCATCTCAAACTCAAGGAGATGTAGATATACAAGGAGCATCTCAAACTCAAGGAGATGTAGATATACAAGGAGTGACTGAATCTCAAACTCAAGCCCTAGGTGATCCATGTGCACAAGGAGTGACTAAATCTGCCCCTGCTCACCCATGATAAAATTAATATGTTGTAAAATATTTCAAAGTTGACAACAAGTTTTGTTGTATTTCTATGAACAATTTTGTACAATGTATATTTTCTATGCAAATAATGAAAAAGGCTTTTATTAATTTGTCTTCTATCACTCAAAGGTTGTTTCCATTTATTTTCTTGTGCAATTTTTAAATTTAGAACGATTCAACTATATTCATAATTATAATCTTAAAAAAAAATAAATGATTCAACTATATTCACCATTTAACTAAGTTATGCCATACATTAATATCAGTACACTAACAATACTATAACAAAAACCATATATTTTGAAATACAATGCTATAAATTGGTTTAAAAATTCAATGTATTATAAATCATAAAATATTTAATTTGAAAGATAATATTGTGTTATAAATCATAAATTTATTATTCATATAGATGAAACAATATTCTGATGACAAATAGACACAAATTTATAGATGAAAATGATAACTAAATAATTTATATTGATCAATGTTGTAAAATCTTGTAAAAATATAATTCAGGTAACTGAAACAAACAAATACTATGATATAAAGGCAATTAAATGAAGAACACAAGCTTATACTGAGAGGGGGGTGAACAGTATAAGACCACTTTTTACTTTTCTTTCTCAAAGTATTATCCAATATAATCAATGGCAATATCAATAGCAATAACCAAAGCAATGCATAAATCATCACACACAATAGAGACACTAATTTAACATGGTTCACCCAATGTGGGATACTCCACGAAGAAAATATTTCACTAATATTTTCTCAATAAATATCTTGGGAATCCTTTCCCTATTACAATGTTTATGGACCTCTGTCCAAATGAGACACCAATCCCCTTAATCAAGTTCATGGATCTCTATCCATAGGATAACTCCTTTCTCCTCTTGCTATGGTTGGTGATCTTCTAGAAGAACTGTTGCCCCCACTACTCTAACTAATGGATCTCTATCCACTTAAGACATATGTCCTCACTACCTTGGCAAATGGATATCTATCCACTGGAGACTGTCATCCTCTATACTCTGTCACCTCCAAATATCTATCTCAAATCCACACTAAACACAATCCTTTGGTCTAGCACAAATATGCTTTGTCTTTGTCTTTGTTCTAGCAAAAACCTATCCTCAAATCTGCACCAAACTTTGTCCTCAAATATATACTAAACATAGTTCTTTGATCTAGCACAAATTTTTCCTCAATATTTGTCCTCTGATCCACACTAAACATAGTCCTTCAGTCTAACACAAATATATCCTCAATATCTATCCTCAAGCCTTAACTCAAAGCTTGACTAAATCTCAAATCAACTCTGTTGGATTTGCCCCAAACCTTAACTCAAGGTTTGAATAAATCAATCAATCAACTCTACTCTCAAGCCTTCTCAAAGACTTATCTCAAATCTGCCTTGTAAGCTTCCACAAAAGCTCACACCAATTTGTCCTTAAGTCCTCTCTAGAACTTTCCCAATATGGTCAATAATTTCTCACAAGAACTTATCCAAATTTTCTCTCAATCTGTATTGTAGGCTTTCACAAAAGCTTACCCAAGTCTATCCACAAGTCTTCTCAAAGACTTACCTCAAATATGCTCAACAATTCCACAATAGAACTTGTCCAATATCAGAAACATAAAGAGAATTGTTAGATACTCAATATGCTCTATAATCATCACAATTATTAATCACTTTCAATCACTCTTTCAAAAACATACAGAGAATTTTTGGAGACTCAATATGCTTCACATTCACCTCAGTGCTCAATCACATTCACTCATTCTTTTAGAAACATATAGAGAATTTTTAGAGACTCAATATGCTTCAAATTCAACTCAATACTCAATCACTTTCTCAAATAAATTTAGAATATATAATAGTTTATTTTATGGAACTTGAACAATTACTTCACACATACACTTGACTAGACTCAACCAACTCTACTCAACAAATCACTCAATGAAACAATCCTTGCTTACAAACCCTAGTCCAAGCATATGATCCTTCACTCAAAATATTTCCAACAATACTTATCAACCAATCTCACATAACAATGATGCTCATGTTCTTTTCAAACCCTAGTTCAAGTTCTTCACCCAACAACTCACTTCAAAAAAAATGCTTATAATACAATCTTCACATAACAATGATACTCATTTTCTTTGCAAACCCTAGTTCAAGTTCTTCACACAACCAATGGCTTCAACAACAATGCTTATAAAATAAGGTTTTAACAACTCTTTATTCTAGAAAACCTTGAAGCATTAACTCAACACACTCAATAAGGAAACCCTAATCAAGTCCTTTTCACTCCAAACTTATTTTCCAAAAAACCAACCAATCAACTCAACTATGAAAGAATGTGCTCATACCTTTTTCTTGATAATGAAGGAACCTCAAACATCTGCCACAACCACAAACACTTCTTTGCCAAGCTCAAAGAAGTTAGATAACAATACAAAGTATATAATAACTCACAAATAAACCTTAATACTCCATTCTTAAAATAATATCCAATACCACAATAGTTTAAGTATTCACTTCTCAAAACCCTACCTCATCACAATTTCATCTCAACCATTCAAATTTGACATAAGCTACTTCCAAAAAATATCCTCAAAAATTAACCCAATTTCTACTTATAACTCCCTAATTTAATATTGCATTTAAAAATAATTCTATTGAAAAATAATGCAATAAATAATTTTCCTTTCCTCTAAGGTAAAAATATTTTTACCCATAAATTAATTTTAGCAAACATCTTTGATAAAACTCATAAAAATTCTCTTTAACTTAGGCTAAACTCCAAAAAAAAATATTCCCCTTATTTCTCCTAAGACAAAATTTAGCCTAAGAAAAAATTAAATTTAATAATTAAAAGCTTTACCACTTTGGCATGCACGTGAGTCGAATCGAGCGCATATCTCCCACTAGCACCTTGACCATGGCTTCCATGTCGTGGAGACACATGCTCCTCTTGGAGCCTCCAAGTGCCTTCAGCACTATGACCTTCTAAAACACACGAGCCAAAATATGGGTCCTTCACCCACGCTCTACGAAACGTGTTGCACAAAGTTACTACCATGAGGAATGCGCACGAAATATCATGTGATAGTCTTTAGCGAATTGGGTGGAAAATTTTTCTTTCAAAAAAGCTATGGTATATATATAACATATGCCTTCCAATGTGCTCCTATGTCAGTGGATAAATACATCGACAATGCACACGATGAAGTCGATGAAGGGAGACATCGAAAATGTATGTGAAAGAATAGGCACCCAACATTAGACTTTGGCCATTATTTATTAAATATAATAAATTAAATTCTTTTAAGAATTTAATTATTATAATTTAATAATTAAATGGACTTTGACCTTTTAAACCAAACGTTAGGGCCTCCTTGATTTTTACAAAAACCTTACAACTTGCCCATATGGTTTTAATGAAAAAACCTTTTATTTTTGCCATCAATGGTTTTAAGGAAAAACTTTTATTTTTCCAAAACATGGTTTTGATAAAAACCTTTAAACTTATGCTTCCACATAATATTAAAAATATTATGAATCTCTTTTGCCATTAACCTTTGCATTGTTACTTTTGACATTTTAACATTAACGATAGCTTATTCCTTGACATCAATGAAAACTTCATTTCTTGACAGCAATGACAACTTTGACTCAAAATTTCCAACGATCTCCCCCTTTGTCATTGATGGCAACCCAAATTATTTTTACCAAAAAATTAACCTTTTCTTTGTTTTGATCCCCTTGGGACATTGCTCCTCCTGGCTCAATGCTCTTTTTGAATCTCTCCTCTTTACTCAAATACCAAAACTCTCCTCCTTACTCTAGTCTCTTCCCTTTTGACATCAATGGCAAAGGGTCACCTTTGGGGCTTGGGGATAAGAATGATTCTCTTAGCTTAGACCCTCCCCCACCTCTTCTTAAGGTGGTTATTTATGGGGTGGGAGTATTTCTGCTCCCAGCAAGCATTGGTCTTTACCTTTATCCTATTTGCTTCTTATCTGATCCTTCTAACTTCTCTAACTATTCCTTTCCATGTCCATGCTCCTAATCATATTCGTTTTCATGTCCATATCCATATTTTTGTTCCTATTCCTATTTATATCCATGTTTCTGTTCCTGTTCCTATTCCTTCTTGGTTATGGAATGTCTACTCTACACCACTTTGTTGTGTGTCCATCAGTATTGCACTTATAAGACTTAATTTTATTATTCCTTGGAGGTGCAAATGTCTTAGGATTTCTCCTAGTGAAACCATATCCTTTTCTTTCATGAACCTTGCAATCCATTGCCTTGTGACCAAACTAATTACATGAGTAGCAATACCCATGGAAAAGCTACATGTTTCTAAAATTTCCATTTTCTTGTCTTTTATGTGTCATGCACTGTGAAGCCATGTTCCCAAACCTGTGATATAAGAAACATCATCCATTGAAGAAAACTTGTGTAGACCCCATTGGTCTTTTAGTCTCTTATCCCCTATCCTATTTCATGTTCCATATGTTCCTTACTTGTGTA
Organism: Wollemia nobilis; assembly: GCA_028583015.1. Classification (NCBI taxonomy): domain Eukaryota; kingdom Viridiplantae; phylum Streptophyta; class Pinopsida; order Araucariales; family Araucariaceae; genus Wollemia; species Wollemia nobilis. Next base: position 18,695,646 of record JAQPPZ010016895.1, read on the forward strand.
TTGTTCCTTTCCCTATAGAACTTTCTATTGTCCAACTTAACCTTATAAGTCTCACTCTCTCTTTTACTTATTTCTTTTGACGCTTCTTCTTTTCTGGTGTTTGAGCTTGACTCTCCTTTGTCTACTTTTTGTTTCCTTTGTTCTTCTTTAGAACTAAGTCCTAATTTGGTGACTGATGACCTTTGTGCATTGATAATCTTGTCCGAAGTATTTGAGTTTTCCTCAAACTTGTGTATCTTGTACTTAGAACCTTTTACTTCCATCCTTAGTAAAACTATCTCATGCTTTAATCTTTCACACTCTCGATATTTTATCTTTAATTTTTTTGCCATACCTTCTTCAATTTTTATTGCTTCTTCAGCCTTGATTTTGAAGTTGGTGAGTTCCTATAAAAACTTTGCTTTTGCTTTCTCATCTTCTTGATCCTGAACCCTTAATATTGAGTTCTACCTTTTTAATTATTTTAGATCAACATTAATCCTTTTACATTCTTGCTCTTTTACCTTTGATTTTTCAACCATATCATTTTCAACTCTCCTTACCTTTTCAACCTCAACTTTCAAGTCAGAGATATCTTGTAGAAACTTTATCTTACATTTCTCATTTTCTTGTATTTGAGCCTTCAATTCTAAATTCTCTCTTTTCAATTCAACAAGTTCCTTAAGAGTGGCTTCCTCTTTTTATTTTTCTAAATTTTCTATAGGAGCATCTCCTTTTTCTTCTATTATTAAAAGTAGAGTTTCTTCTTCATACATGTTTTGACTGTCCTTGTTATCATTTAGATCCATTTCATCTTTACTACTATTGAACCCATGACAATATCTTTCATCATGACCGAATTGACCACAAATAAAGTATTATTCACCTTCTTGTGGATAATAAGTTGCATGGTGACCTGTATTCCTACATCTGGTACAAAACTTTATCAATCTGATCTTTTCTCCACTACTTGATTCATATTTTGAATCTATTTATATTTTTCCTCCCAACACAACAATATCAAACTCATTTTCCTTTTCTTTCATGACCATGTGTTTTATTTTCTTCTTTTATCTCATGGTTTTACCTTTGCCATTCTTTATCATTTCTATTCTTGTAAGATCTTCCTTCAAGTTGTTAAACCTTTTTCAAAGGAATAGCTTTGATACCAATTGAAAAACATAAGCTTATACTAAGAGGAGGGTGAACATTATAAGATCACTTTTTACTTTTCTTTCCCAAATATTATTATCCAATATAATCAATGGCAATATCAATAGTAATAACTAAAGCAATGCACAAATCATCACACACAATAGAGATACCAATTTAACATGGTTCACCCAATGTGGGCTACTCAACGAAGATAATATTTCACTAATATTTTCTCAATAAATATCTTGGGAATCATTTCCCTATTAAAATGCTTATGGAAATTTGTCCAAAAGAGACACCAATCCCCTTAATCAAGTTCATGGATCTCTATCCACAAGAGAGAACTCTTTTCTCCTATTGTTATGGTTGGTGATCTTCTAGAATAACTATTGCTCCCACTATTCTGACTAATGGATATCTATCCACTGAAGATACCTATCCTCACTTCCATGGCTAATGGATATTTATACATTGGATATTGTCATCCTCTGTACTCTATCACCTCAAAAAATCTATCTCAAATCTGCACTAAACATAGTCCTTCGGTCTAGCACAAATCTACTTTATCTTTCTTTGGTCTAGCACAAACCTATCCTTAAATTTGCATCAAACTCTATCCTTGAATTTTTACTAAACACAGTCCTTTGGTCTAGCACAAATTTATCCTCAATATCTGTCCTCTGATCCACACTGAACATAGTCCTTCGATCTAGCACAAATTTATCCTAAATCTCTATCCTCAAGCCTCAACTCAAATCTTGACTAAATCTCAAATCAACTCTGTTGGATTTGACCCAAACCTTAACTCAAGGTTTGAACAAATCAATCAATCAACTCTACTCTCAAGTCTTCTCAAATACTTATCTCAAATCTACCTTGTAAGCTTCCATAAAATCTCACACCAATTTGTCCTTAAGTCCTCTCTAGAACTTGTCCAATCCACTCAATAAGTTCTCACAATAACTTATCCAAATCTGCTCTCAATATATATTGTAAGCTTCCATAAAATATTACCCAAGTCTGTCCATAGGTCTTATCAAAGACTTGCCTCAAATCTACTCAATAATTCTACACTAGAACTTGTCCAATCTCATAGAAACATAAAGAGAATTTTTAGAGACTCAAAATGCTCTATACTCATCACAATGTTTAATCACTTTCAATCACTCTTTCAAAAACATACAGAGAATTGTTAGAGACAATATGCTTCACATTCACCTCAATGCTCAATCACTTTCGCTTATTTTTTTATAAACATATAGAGAATTGTTAGAGACTCAATATGCTTCAAATTCAACTCAATACTCAATCACTTTCTCAAATCAATTCAAAATATAGAATAGTTTGTTTTATGGAACTTGAAAAATTACTTCACACATCCACTTGACTAGGCTCAACCAACTCTACTCAACCAATCACTCAATAAAACAATCCTTGCTTACAAACCCTAGTCTAAGCATATGATCCTTCACTCAAAATGTTTCCAACAATGATTATCAACCAATCTCACATAACAATGATACTTTTTTTTTTTAAACCCTAGTTCAATTTCTTCATCTAACAACTCACTTCAACAACAAAACTTATAAGAAAATCTACACATAACAATGATACTCATAAAACTCATAAAAATTCTCTTTAACTTAGGCTAAACTCCAAAAAACAATATTCCCCTTATTTCTCCTAAGACAAACTTTAGCCTAAGAAAAAATTAAATTTAATAATTAAAAAGCTTTACCACTTTGGCATGTGCATGAGTCGAACCGAGCGCATCTCTCCCACTAGCACCTTGACCACAGCTTCCACGTCATGGAGCCATGTGCTCCTCTTGGATCCTCCAAGTACCTTTAGTGCTTTGACCTTCTAAAACACATGAGCCAAAATATGGTTCCTTCACACATGCTCTATGAAACACATTGCATGAAGTTACTACCGCGAGGAATGCAAATGAAATAGCATGTGATAGTCTTTTGCAAATTGGGTGGATAATTTTACCTTTGGAAAGGCTAAGGTATATATATGACATATGCCTTCCAATATGCTCCCACGTCAGCAAAGGAAGATGTCGACAATGCACGAATGAATTCGGCGAAGGGAGACATAGAAAATGTACGTGAAAGAATCGACGCCCAACATTAGACTTTGGCCATTATTTATTACATATAATAAATTAAATTCTTAAATTATTATAATTTAATAATTAAATGTACTTTGGTATTTTAAACCAAACTTTAGGGCCTCCTTGCTTTTTATAAAAACCTTAAAACTTGCCCACATGGTTTTAATGAAAAACCTTTTATTTTTGCCATCATTGGTTTTAACGAAAACCTTTTATTTCTCCAAAACATGGTTTTAATAAAAACCTTTAAACTTATGCTTCCACATAATATTAAAAATATTATGAAGCTCTTTTACTATTAACCTTTGCATTATTTATTTTGACCTTTTTACATCAATGGTAGCTTATTCCTTGACATCAATAACAACTTCGTTTCTTGACATCAATAACAACTTTGACTGAAAATGTCCAACATTAAAAATATTTCAAAAACAACAATGGGATATAAAATATTAAAATTTATGAATAATCAAATTTTGTAAAATCTAACAAATTTGAAACAATATTACAAAATCTAATAACCTTTAAACTTATGCTTCCACATAATATTAAAAATATTATGAAGCTCTTTTGCTATTAACCTTTGCATTATTCCTTTTGACCTTTTTACATCAATGGTAGATTATTCCTTGATATCAAAACAACTTCGTTTCTTGACATCAATGACAACTTTGACTGAAAATGTCCAACATTAAAAATATTTCAAAAACAACAATGGGATATAAAATATTAAAATTTATGAATAATCAAATTTTGTAAAATCTAACAAATTTGAAACAATATTACAAAATCTAATATCAAATGAATTCAAATTTATTAATGTTGTGAAATACTGGATAAATCACAAATCAGGTAGCTGAAACAAATACTTCTTAGCTTGTCTAGAATCACTATTGTGAAATCTGATATCAAATGAATTCAAATTTATTAATGTTGTGAAATACTAGAAAAATCACAATACTAGAAAAATCATAAATCAGGTAGCTGAAACAAACACTTCTCAGCTTGTCCAGAATCACTATTAAGCATAGCAAATATCTATGTCTCCACCATCTGATCATTGAAATCATCATTATCCTCCTTATCATTCATATTCCCAGTACCCCTTCTGCCTACAAGGGAATTCCAATATGCCAATGCTCTATCATAGGGAAATGTGTTCAACTGATATGATGACACATAAATTCTCAAACAATTTTCTAAATTTTTGTCTAGCCTATTGCGGAGTTTAGATTTAACAAAAGATAGTGCACTGAAAACCCTCTCATCTTCCATAGATCCCAAAATCATTGTTTGACATAATTCATATAAACAAAAGTATTCACTAATAGTATCTTGTAAGACACTACTTGGATACAATTTTTGCCACAAACATGCAATGGAACTAGTCTCATGGATGTTACTCAAAAGTGATATTTGCTCAACCATTGTTCCACCAAAATGCGATGACTATTGTTTTAAAAGATCTTTGTTGAGTATACCTTTGATTTCAACACCATTGACTTCCACACTTTTACTAAAATGCTTAATAAGTATGAGCATATATTTAATAAACAACTCATGTGTATAATTGTATTCAGTACAAGGATCCCAAAACATGGGGTTAACCACACCCATGGCCTCAAGCAACTCATCTCTTTGAAACCATTCTCTTATCTCTCTTGTCAATGATTTTACTATTTTAAACAAATTTGTCTTAGTTTTGTGTAAAACAACTTCAAATCTATTGTGTGTTATAGGAACTTGTTCAACATCATCAACAACTATACTTGATTGCCTTTCAAAACAATACAAAGGTATCATCTTTCCATGAACATTAATACAAAGATGATCATTGATGTCAAACTTCAAAAATATTTTTGGATCATTCACGTTTGTCAATGTATTCCAACTATCAAACAAGGGATCTATAAAATATACTTTGGACACATATAACCTATCAATAATCACACATATTTGCTTTCTCATCCTTATGAAATCAATGATATAGATGGATCTCTCTTGTGCAAGTTTAATCAATCTATTCATTTCATGTAACATTGGAAGAATACCACATAATGTTAAAAGGGTTTCAAAGTCAGTCAAATGGAACAACAAATATTTTGCCTTATCAACTGCCCTATGATTTGCATACATAAACCCCGTTAATGATTGATATTATTTAAAAACTCTGTGTGTAGGTTGATACAATGAAATCCACCTTGTATCCACATCTTTTAACAATTTTTTTCCTTCTGTAACTCCTAGTGCAAACTATTGAAACTCTGCAAACCTTTTTGGACTGCAAGAAAAATAAGAATGTATTTCATGAATAAGGTCTTCCACTCTCGCAACATTTTCAAAAGAGCTCATGATTTTATATGCTAGATTCACTCTATGAGCCATGCAATGAATGGGTATCATATATGGGGCAACTGAGGTTTGGAGATGAACACAAAGACCATTCCTGTGCCCTTGCATTATAGCAGCACCATCAACTCCAATGCATATTAACTTTGTGGCTATCTCTATATCATTCATTCCCACAATATCCTTTAAACTACTCACAACAACATTATAGATGTTTTTTGCATTTGAACTTTCCACCATCTTATGTAATCCTAGCAAACTAGGTTGCCTTACATGATTTTGAAATGTGTACACATGCATGCAAATCCATGATGTGTTGTCCACAACCATCACCTCATCAATAGAAAGTGATATGAATCTAGCAAGTTTTACTTTCTCCCTCAGGTCCTCCTTCTCAACTAATGATAGACATTTTACCATTTCCCAACCACTTCGATCTGACCAATGGGAACTAGGAAGGTTTTGCACATCGGCTATTTGAAATAGGTGCTTATAATCAATGAAATCAAACATGGGTCTACCCTTTTTGAGAATACTATATACAACAACAAACTGCAAACTTTTTGAAGCTAAAGTGGTCTTATGAATTTTTTGAAATTGGGCTTTAATCGTTCCACATTTCCCAACAAGAGATTGTTGTTGCTTTAAGTGATTGTCATATTCTATTGCATATCTGACATGCATACATTCTAATGCATCCTTCCACCTAACTTCTTTATTAATTTTACCATCACTTCCTCAAACTTTTACATAAACTTTGCCAACATGTTTTTCTATTGTATCTATCTTATTTTGCAGCCTGTGATCCTTACCTAGTTTCCAACTACAAATTTTGCATCTACATTATTTTTGATCGAATTGGTTGTCCTCGATCAGGATAGGCTCTATCCAGGGAAATTTTTCTACCCATTCATCTTTAAATGCCCTTCCAATAGCCTAGTTAGATGTCTTTCTCTTTTTAGTATTTTTGCTTGAAGATTCAAAAGAATTTTGTAATGTATTTGATTTATCGCTTTCATTTTCAACTGGCATGTCCTTTTGAGGAATATCTTCAAGTGTTTGTTGGATGTCATTGTTAAGAGAATTTTCATTAGAAGGCATCTCTTGGTGAGGAATATCTTCAAGTGGAGGCATATCAAGGTCAACAGGGTATTCTGCATAGTAGCATACAATAATATTCTTTATCATTTTTGGATTTAACAAAAAAACTTACAAACAGGAATATGATTCATATCATCATGAAATATGGATAGAGGCACATACTATGAGTTAACTATTTGAGGAAGAAAGCATTATTTAAAATAATCATGGAATATACAACTAACTATTTAGAAGTCAAAAATCATTTGTACCTTGAATTTGCTCGGATGTCGATGGCTCGTTGGATTTTGACATATTGCTAAAATAATTTAGGATACTCTTTTCAGCAGAATATTTGGCCCCCTTCTTTGCATTGCCAGTAGGTGACATTTTACTTGTAAAGAAAATATTTTTCAATTTAGAAAAGTAATAAAATGTTGAAGAGATCTTAATTCTGTGAGGGCTCAAGATAATATAGTAATTAGAATAAACAAATGGTGGGTTGGTAGAAAATACATACCTATTTCCAGACATGCTTTATTGTGATTTTTTTGCCACTACACTATTTTTTGGAGATAGCACTTGTAACTAATAAGAGCATAAAACTAATCAATATACAAATTCAAATCAATGTAAGAAAAAAAACTTGTGTATGCGAAATATATAATTACAGATACAAATGTGGAAAAATATAAGATTCTAGTACAAAATGGACAAGAAGCAGAGAATCACAATGTCTTTAGAGAAACAGAGCATCACAATGTCCTTAGAGAACCAAAGCATTTACCTACTCATAATCTTGTAATAGAAAAGCAGATCTCAATAGAAACAGAGAATCAAAGAGTGTTAACAAAAAGAGAGAAAATAGGGGAAAACATGGAGAACAGGGTGAAATAGAGAATAACATGGGAAACAGAGCATTGAATTATTTTTAATAAATGATAAAAAAATAGCAAAAGAAAAACCGGTAATTAGATGATATAAAAATAGATCTTATTACTACAACTGCTTCAACTCATATTCTCTAAAAAACCAAAAAATACAGGATCATAGATTCACAATGTTTTAAGAAATAGAGTACCTAGTGCAGAAAAAGGTCCAGAGGTAGGTTCGGTTGGAAAAAGGCTCAATAGTCAACCCGAGTGAAGAATAGTATCGGATGTTGATCGGGTTATATAATAGTATCAAATGCTGATTTGGTTTCAGAATAGTGTTGAATGTTAATCTAATTACAAATCTGTGTCACGTTGATCATAGTTGGTCTGGGTATAGAATAGTATCAAGATGTACAAATGTTATTTTAGGTATAGATTAGTGTCCAAATGGTGGTTCAGGTACAGAAAACAACCCATATATTATTTTGAGTACAGAATAGAACTCAGATGTCATTTTGGGTATAGAACACAATCTAGATATCAGTTCAGATATAGAATAGAGCTCATATGTTATTTTGGGTACAGAACAAATCTTGGATGTTAGTTCAAGTGTAAATATATGTAGGTTGTCTTGATGTCGATCCTGGTGCATAACTATGTCAGGTTGATGAATTTTTATTTGGGTGCATAACAATATCCAGATGTCAGTCCAGGTAAAATATTATGCATGTCTATCATTTTGAGTACAATAAAGTGTTCGGGTGGAAAACACCAATCGGATCTCTTAGGGTGCATATATGGCTTCGGTTTTGGTCTGAGTATAGTTTTGACCTATATCGACAAGTTTCTTGACACGGCTGAACTTCAGTGGAATCCTACAATATATCAAATGTACTTTTCTTTGTGGTTGCTTGATTTTCTAATAGTTTGAATGTTTTAAGTGAAAAAGTATCACTGGCATGTTAGTTATATATAGTGTTATAGTTGGTGAATTGGGCGGGATAAATTAAAAATTTTAGAAATTTAAGGTGAAAATGATCCACAATTTAGGCGGGAGTGTTGGCGAATTTTAAAAAAAATCGTAATACTATTATCAACAAATGGCAAACCGACACCTAAAAAAAATTCCAAAAATTTTGGGTGAAAGGGTCGATGTCCATGGTCCCCAAAATTCACCAATTTGAATTTTTGAAAATGCAAATATTAGCCCAATTGGCAAATATTCACCGCTTGGCATAACCCTAGTCAAATTTATAAAAAACTATCTTAACTCTTCACACATAGTTACCCTTGAGAGAAGTCGTAGAAGAAAATTTGCCAATAGTAAGCAATCAAGTAATGGAGATTTACACCCACTCTAATACCATGTTATATTTCATATCATTTTCTACAAATGAATAGAATCAACATATTACCTAGTATTGCTGAAAAAGAAATACATACAAATCCATGCACATAATGTATGGGTGTGTCCATGGACACCAAATAATATCACTGGTAAATAACAAAATCACTCTCTAATTTATTACAAAATGGTTAGTAGAATGAGGTATTTATACCCAAATACAAGTTACCTTTAGTTCAAGGATGTGATATTGGCCATTAGGAATAAAAATAATAAGATATTACAAAAATACATTTTTCAAGGTTTACAAGGGCTAATAAGAACAATACAATACAAGATTCGGTCATGAAATTAATATAAGACTAACCACCACATATTACAACACCCCTATCTCATTAAATGGTTAAGCCCTTAATGGTTTATTTGGATAAAAATTAGAAGAAACTAAGAAGGATGTAAGCAATGAGGAATTACAATTCAAATTCAAAAGATATTGAAGGTGTGAAGAAATATTTGGAAGAAAATACTAAAATGAAAAATGTGGAAGAGGTCAAATTTAATCTTGGTAAATCACCTCTACTTTCTTCAAGTAGTAGAATTTTTTTTCCTTTTAATATAATCAAAGTAGCATAGATTCTATCCCTAACATTTCAGGGTTTTTGAGGCAACATAATAAAGAAAGTATTATGGATGATACTCATTGTAATTTAGGGATCTTAGGATAACATAAAAAGTAAGTAATATGGAGTATTGCCTTTGGACTTTAGGGTGTTTTGGGGGAAATTCCTGCACCCTTAATAGATTTGTCACACTGCAAGACTTCCCTGATCCAATCAGCACTGTGGACTCTGGTGGATCCACCTCTTTAACTCAAGAAAATATTATCCTAAGACTCTAGATAGATCGAGTAGGGTAAGGAAACCCTAGAGGTGAGCCTACAATATTTCTTATATGCTCATGCTCATCCAGATTTACAAAAATGAAATAAAACTGCAACATAAAATTTGACCAAGTTTGAAAGTAACTCCTAGCTAGTGCTTCAAGCTGTAGACCGGTGCCTTATCCATTGGGCAATTGTAGCCAGACTTAAAATATGATGAAGATAGAAGGGGAGAAGATAAAACTGAGCCAATCACATCCATTCAAATAATGTAACAAAAATGATTCAACATGCCATGAAAAGAAGATGCCATCTACACATTCAAATGATGTAACATGTAAATGGGAGAACACACAAAATTGCACATAGAACTGCTAAAAGGAGGAAACAGGATTGCATTAAACAATAAATCATTACAATGGGAGTCTGATCAGAATAACCAGATCTCACTGAACCAGTACAAACAAATTCTCCATTCAAATGATGCAATAGAGAACTACAACTCTTTGTTCAAATGATGTAACAAAGAGCCTCCTAGCTTCCAGCCTCAGCCACTAGAAATGATCTCAGTAAACTGGGCACCTCCTCAGAAAAACCTGCACAATAATGGGGAAGAAAAAGGGGTGACTAGACAAGACACACAAAGGAAAATACAACTGACAAGGATGGGCACACTGGTATACCTCTTGCAAAATTACTATGCAAAAACTTGATGATTTTTTCTATTGTAGCAACTCTCTCATATAGCCTACAAATTGGTTCTCATTCAAAGCTCGATGATGGTCCATAATTATGAAAACTACAACTATTTTGATGATGGCCCATAACTGCAACTATCTTCATGATGGCCCATATTATTAATTGTGCTTGTAGTGGTTCTTATTTATAGTGTGGTAGTGGTCTCAATTGGTCAAAAATACCTATTACATAAATCTTGATAATAATAATATTTTATAACTACAATTACTAGAGTTGAATGATGGCCTCTCACTATCTCTTAATTGGATCTCAAAAATGGCCCATAATAGCCTATCTTTCGAAGGGCATAACTTTTGATCCGATCATTGGATCGGCTTGAAATTTTATGTGGAGCTAGATAAAGAGGAGGACAATGTCATGGCAAGGGTTCTCTAGAAGCCTTGAATATTTTTTAGTGTGTTATCGGGCCCTAATTCCTTCATCTAGTGCCCCGAAAATGGGATTTAGTGTTTTTTTAGAAAAACTGGAAGAAAGAAAATTTGGAATTTAATGACTTTTTAGACATGGATAGGTGTTGAGATTTTCTAGGAGGTCTAATATGGGAAATGCAATAATGTGTGTTAATTTAGGGGGCTATCCGGGATTTTTTGGTGACTTACTAAAAATAGGGTAGCTTTTGGCCAAAAATAACAAATTGCCCAAAAATAGTAATTTTTTTTTTAAAAGGGGGCAAACTCAAGTTGGATTTTGAGGATCCAACATAGGCTCCGACTAGGATAGGTGATGAAAAATACTTTTGACAATGAATCACCTGAGAATTCCAGAATCTCCAATAGACCACAAAAACTCAAAAACTTGCCTAATCACCTAAAAAAAACCTTAATCACCTAAAAGGACTCCTTAATCACCTAAAAAGAAACCTTAATCACCTAAAAAAACACTAAAACACTTTTTATCTTCCTACTCACCCCTAATCACCTAAAAAGAAACCTTAATCACCTAAAAAGAACAAGACTGAAACACACACTTTTTTTTTGGCTTCTCAAGCCCTCTGTGTAGAATGATACAATTTCAAATGTTGGCCATTGATAGGAATTGAAAATTCTATACCATCTAGAGTTTGCAATTTGTAAGTATGTTGGCCTACATTCTGAAGGATTTGATAGGGGCCAAGCCATTTAGGTTCCCATTTCCATTTTTCACCATGCTTGTCATTTTTGGGGTCCTAGTACAACACTATATCTCCTCCCTAAAAAGGTTTACCTTTGGCTTTCTTATTGAACAACTGCATTATTTTGTGAGCTTGCTCAATCATCTTCATTAATGAATCCTTTCTATCTTCCTACAACTTCACAATTTGATCAAGTCTTCTCTACAAGACATTTGGATTTTCATGATCCTGAAGAAGCAAAGATAAAGCATGACTTTCCACCTGAGGGGGTAATAGAGCATTCTCACCATATACTAGTTCATAAGGAGATTTTCTTATGCTTCTTTTGATAGATATTCTATCAACCCATAAAGCAAACTTTAGCTCACTATCCCAACTTCTTTTATTTCTACCTAATGCTCTTCTGATTCTTGTGATCAAATTCTTATTTGAGGATTCTACTAAACCATTCCCTTGAGGATAGTAATTTGTAGAATGAGAAAGCTCTATGTTGTACCTAGCACAAAATTCAATCATCTCAAAAGAAGTGAAGTAGTTACCATTGTCTATGACTATCTTCTTAGGAACCCCAAATCTTGTCAATATGTGCTCTTCTAAAAACTTGATGACCACTTTTGTAGTGGATTTCTTGAGAGGTGTTGCTTCTACCCACTTGGTAAAATAGTTTATTGTTGTAATGATCCACCTATGACCTCTAGAAGAATTGGGGTTAATCTCACCTATGAGATCTATTCCCCATTGAGTAAAAGGAGCTTCCACAATCACTGGCTTCAGGGGCATGGCTGGAAAATTCTTCTTTCCTACAAAAATTTGATAGTTATGACAACTTCTAACAAACTGGTAAACATCCTTAAATAAGGAGGGCCAATAATAACCAACTCTCATGATCTTGTGAGCAGTAGCATTTGGAGCAAAGTGACCCCCACAAAATCTAGAATGATATTCTTTCAGCACTTGAGGGACCTCTTTCTCAAACAAATAGAGAAGCAACACACCATCTGGATGCCTCCAATACAATCTACCTTCTTGAATGTAATACCTTTGAGCCAATTGCTTGATAGACCTTTTGTTTTGGGGTATGTCTCCTAGAAATGACAAGTTTTGAAGGTAAAATATAATGCCATCATACCACCTGCAATCAAAATTATCAACTACTCTTGCTTCTTGTTGTTCATCTACTACAATAGTGTTATTCATAGCCTCCCCTTCTTTGTTAGCTAGATACTTTGCCAATCCCTATCCTCTAACAATCTGTACTACTTTGAATTCTACATCATACTATAATAATTTAGCCATCCACCTTGCAGGACTACCTAAAGGTTCAGTTTGAGTGAAAACATCTTTAACAACAATGTAGGGGATACAAGCTATTACCTTATTGGATCCAAAGATACACTTGAAATGATCTAATGCTCTGATTAATGCATAAGCCTATTTTTCTAGCAAAGAGTATTTTAGTTTAGCACCCTTCAATGTTGTACTCATAAAGGCTATAGGCCTTTCATTTTTCTCTTCATCTTGCTGAGCTAGAACTAGCAATAATGTGTTCTAAAGCAAATGAGTAGATTTTGAAATCTTTGGAGTAATCAAGGCAATTCAATACTAGAGCCTTAGTAATTGCATCTTTGATCTTCTAAAAAGCTATAGTATTTTCCTCTATCCACCTTATTTCTCCATTTTTCTTGATCATGTCATTTATTGGCTTGGCAATCTGAGCAAAATCAAGGACAAACCTCCTAATAAAGTTAATATTCCCAAAGAATGATCTAACTCCCTTAAGATTTTTAGGAGGGGGAATTTTAGTAATTGCTTCTATTCTTTGTGGATCAATGCTAATCCCATACTTTGAAACAATATGCCCAAGTAGTTTACCTTGTGTGGCCCCAAACACACATTTTCTAGGATTCAAGGATATGCCAAACTCCTTGCACCTATCAAACACTTGAGTTAGATGTGCAAAATGATCTTCAAGATTTTTGGAAAAAACTGTAATGTCATCAAGATATACTACCACTATCTTGAACATCAACCCCTTAAATGCAACATCCATTGCTCTCTGAAATGTTGCCCCTGCATTCATCAACCCAAAGGGCATCCTAAGATATTCAAATGTTCCCCATGGTGTGGTGAAAGTTGTTTTGTGTCTATCTTCTAGATTCACTACAATCTGATTGTAACCTGAAAAGCCATCCAATAAAGACATTCTTGATGACCCAACCACTGCTTGAAGCAACTATTCCATATTTGGAAGTGGATAGTTGTCTTTAAGAGAGCTCTTATTCAAATTCCTAAAATCTACACAAAGCCTGATCTCACCATTCTTCTTTCTAACTGGAACAAGATTTTCCAACCAAGAAGAAAATCTCACCTTCCTGATTATCTTGGTATCCAGTAACTTCTGCACTTCTTTCTGCATAATTGGATGCAAAGTGGGATTGAAATTTCTTTGTTTCTACCTGAAAGGCTTGGTATCCTTCTGAAGGGGTATTATGTGAGTCATTACCTTTGTATTGAAGGTCTTCAGATCTTCATAACTCCAAGCAAAAGTATCCATGTTCTTTTTCAAGAATTTGATATATTATTGCTTCTCTTTTCCTGATAGAGCTTTATTGATCCTAACAATCTTGGGCTCTTCCTCTATTCCAATATTAACTTCATCTATCTTAGATTCCTGAACCAAAGGTTTATATGCTCTATCAAAGTCATCAAACAAGCTCTCCAAAGATACCAACCCCCTAGGGATCCTATTGGTCTTCAGTTGTATGACTTATATAGGTTCTCCAATAACATCCTTCAATTTTTCTTCATCACTTTCATCACAAATAACATCAAAAAATTCATTCTGCATAGTCATAAAATCATTAATGTGTATATCATCATGAAAAACTTGTAAATATACCACATTATCAGGGATAGATGGCTTATAAATAGATATGGTTGGGAACCTTTCCATAAACCAAGTGTCTATCTCAAGGTTTTCTGCTCCAGAAGCATTAATGGCCAACATATTAGCATTGTGATTATGTGCTCTAGGAATAAATTGTAGATCAAAAGCCAAGAATCTATCTATTTCATCCAACACTGCTTGCTTATATTGCTTTAATCTAGGGTGCTTTGTTTGATATTTCCCTTTGATTTGTTGAATTATTAGCTCAACATCCCCACTAACTTTGAGGTAATTAATACCCAATTCCTTGGCTTTTCTTAGCCCTAGCAATAAAGCTTCATACTCTACAACATTATTTGTACAAGAAAATTCTAACATATATGGTATGCCAAGATAGCTTCCATTGATGTCTATCAATAGTACTCCAACTCCTGCTCCTGCTTTAGATTTTACCCCATCAAAGGTCATAGTCCATAACTCTAAAGTCAAAATTCTATCAATTTTTACATCTACTTCAACCTTCAATTTTGGATCCATATTCTCAGCATCAAGTACTTCTAACAAGAAAGGAGAATTCCAAATAGAGTAAACCCCCATATCCTTTTCCTCAATAGAATTCATGACATTAACCATATTATCATTAGGATCTTTGAATTCAATTGAATACCTATTGAAGGGTTCTCTTTTCAATATCACTTTTTCCTTACCCTACATTGGGATAGTGGCATATGACCAATCCAACTGAATAGTACCACCTAGTTGCTCTACCCAATGCCTAGAGAGTAAGATGGAAAAGAAAGGGTCCACATCTACAACTGCAACATCCATTACCACACCTTTCTTAGGATATTGTTCAATATGGACAAGAAGTCTAATGATAATACCTACACAAGGTACTCTCCTATTATCCATTACAAAAATAGGGGGATGCTCTTTCTGACAAATAAAGCCTAACTGATCAACTACCTATTTTGACATCACATTCATGGAAGCACCACTATCAAGCATGCAGTTATGAATAACATATTGGTCCCCATAGCCTGATGTGTATCTTAGTGATATATAAAATGGCTTAACTGAATATGGGGCTCTGACTGCATTATTCACAAGGCCTATGGGATTTTGAGGTTTTCCTCCTGACTGATCAACTAATTTGAAGGCTCTACATACCTGATACCGATACTTTGGAATAGTCATTAATTCTCCAAAAGTGATGTTGACCTTCTGCTTGGAAACCTCTATACCTAGATCAAACTGATCTTTCTTATCATCAATTCCTTTTCTAGATTTCTGATTAGCCAAGTCATTTTGTTACTTTTGGATAATTTCCTCTACATCAGGCTCTTCAAGAATCATTTGTAGCTTCATCTGATTTACCTTTTTCTATGAAATCACTCATATAGCTTTCTCCTTTTGTGTAGGCCCTTCATCAACTTTGTCCTCCACTATTCTATTCTTGAGATTGATAGCATGTATTCTTTCTAAAGACTCAACCTCTTCTATTGTAGGTATAAGTTTCTCCTACTTCATTCTATCAAATCTGGTATTAGGAGGCTCACTTGAGGTTGATGCCTCTCCAAAGACTAAGGCTCTTTGCTCAAGATTACTAGCACATATGTCCATATCCCTTTCAAATTCTTGTTCTCTAGTTTCATCCTCCTGAGTCCAACATACATTAATTCTAATATCTTCATCTTCAGATTCAACATTTAAATCAACATTAGAATGCATACTTAGATAAATACCACAATCAATAGGGTTATGTGGTGCATCATAGGTAGAGCAATAAAAGGGATGATCTGATGCTATATTATTTGATGGCATGGGATTTGGAATAGAATCTAGATCTCTCTCTATTTCTTTCTTTTTCCAATTTCCATTTTGATTCATGTTTCCCTCTTCATTTCCATTGTTATTCCAGTTTCTATTGAAATTCCTCCTAAAAGGAGGTATGTTATCTTCCTATTGTCTATTATTACCCTATGAAGTTTCTGCAATGTTATCCTTACATTTTTCAAGTCTAGCCAACCTATTATTCAAAGTAGTAAACATCTCACTCAATTGATTAGCTATTTTGTTCATAGGATCCTGATCTATTTTCTTAGGGATAGAGAACTCAACCTTCTTGGGCTTCCTTTCAGGTTGATTGGGCTCTAAAGAGTATGCTTTCATATTACCACTATCAATCATATGTCTCTCTATTTCAATAGCCCTTTCCATACATATATCAATGGTGGTTGTTGCTTGTTGTCTTAGCTCATAACTAAAATCTCTAGGGAAAGCATTTTTGTAGAAACAAATGGATTGATCATCATTTGGCCTTAATGCTATCAGAATCTTATTTTTGGTCTTAAAGAATCTTCTATTGAAATCTTCCACTGATTCATTTTCTTTCTTTTTCATGGTAGCCAACTCTATTAGCAAGGACTGTTCATTCTTCCTCTCTCCATATTTCCTAAGGAAAGTGTGCTCTAGCTCTTGAAAATTATGGATAGTACCAGCTCCAAGGTTGTTAAACCATTCTCGAGCATCTTTCTCTAAAGTTTGAAAGAATAATCTAAGGACAACATCTTCATCATCTACCTCAAGACTATCCATGGCATACAGAAAATCCCTAATATGATCTTCACCGATGACAACATTGTTTCCTTGGAATTTAGGCAAGTACTTATGAGCTTTACCGGGGAGAGGATTCAGATTTGTAGGTAAAACAAAAGCTCTATATCTATTGGTCCTTTTAATTGATATTTTGATTTATATTGACATTTTGATTTGCATTAGGAGCTGCCATACTCACTACAAGTTGATTCACTATAGGTACTTGGTTTACAATAGGAGAAGACTGATTCAAACCAAGATTTGGGCTAGAAATAGAAATTGGAATTGAATATTTTCTATGAGACTTGAAGAATACCTCAGGATTTGGCACTCCAACAAGCACTTCTTTACCACTTCTTCTTGTAGATGCTAGATCCAACTCCTCCTTTGATTTTTAAAATTTTGAGTTCATTCAGAGTCGCCAACATAGATGTGCAAAGAAAGAGCAAGATCTTCAATAATACTTGGGCCAAGATTGCTCAACCTGATATTCACTCAACTCTCACAAATTTCACTCTAGGAGAGACTAAGAAATATAAAACACACAATAATACTAAGTTACAAAAAAGTTCTAGAATCATCCTCAACAATGATACCAAAAACTATTGGGGGAAATTCCTACACCCTTAATAGATTTGTCATGTTGCAAGACTTCCTTAATCCAATCAACACTATGGACTCTAGTGGATCCACCTCTTTAACTCAGGAAAATATTATCCTAAGACTCTAGACAGACCGAGTAAGGTAAGGAAACCCTAGAGGTGAGCCTACAATATTTCTTATATGCTCATGCTCATCCAGATTTGCAAAAATAAAATAAAACTACAACATAAAATTTGACCAAGTTTGAAAGTAACTCCTAGCTAGTGCTTCAAGAAGTAGATCAATACCTTATCCATTGGGTAATTGTAGCCAAACTTAAAATATGATGAAGATAGAAGGGGGAGAAGATAAAACTGAGCCAATCACATCCATTCAAATAATGTAACAAAAATGATTCAACATGCCAATGAAAGAAGATGCCATTTACACATTCAAATGATGTAACATGTAAATGGGAGAACACACAAAATTGCACATAGAACTACTAAAAGGAGGAAACATGATTGTATTAAACAATAAATCATTACAATGGGAGTCTGATCAGAATAACCAGATCTCACTAAACAAGTACAAACAAATTCTCCATTCAAATGATGCAATAGAGAACTGCAACTCTTTGTTCAAATGATGTAACAAAGAGCCTCCTAGCTTCTAGCCTCAGCCACTGGAAATGATCTCAATAAATTAGGCACCTCCTCAACAAAACTTGCACAATAATGGGGAAGAAACAAGGGTGACTAGACAAGACACACAAAGGAAAATACAACTGACAAGGATGGGCACACTGGTATACCTCTTGCAAAATTACTATGCAAAAACTTGATGATTTTTTTTATTGCAACAACTCTCTCATATAGCCTACAAATTGGTTCTCATTCAAAGCTCGATGATGGTCCATAATTATAAAAATTACAACTATTTTGATGATGGCCCATAACTGCAATTGTCTTCATGATGGCCCATATTATTAATTGTGCTTGTAGTGGTTCTTATTTGTAGTGTGGTAGTGGTCTCAGTTGGTCAAAAATACCTGTTACATAAATCTTGATAATAATAATATTTTATAACTACAATTACCAGAGTTGAATGATGGCCTCTCACTATCTCTTAATTGGATCTCGAAAATGGCCCATAATAGCCTATCTTCCGGAGGGCATAACTTTTGATCCGACCGTTGGATCGGCTTGAAATTTTACGTGGAGCTAGATAAAGAGGAGGACAATGTCATGGTAAGGTTTCTTTAGAAGCCTTGAAGATTTTTTAGTGTGTTATCGGGCCCTAATTCCTTCATCTAGTGCCCCAAAAATGGGATTTAGTATTTTTTAGAAAAACTGGAAGAAAGAAAATTTGGAATTTAATGACTTTTTAGACATGGATAGGTGTTGAGATTTTCTAGGAGGCCTAATATGGGAAATGCAATAATGTGTGTTAATTTAGGGGGCTATCCGGGATTTTTTGGTGACTTACTAAAAATAGGGTAGCTTTTGGATCATCCACCTATTAAAAATATGCATGCAAGACTTTTGCCTCAGCACATGGACTGAACTTCTTGAGATAAAGCAACTGTGTTGGACTTCCATAAAAATAAGCTATGTGCTTGAATGTGGATTTGCTTGGGGAAAAGTGCCCATGCAAGAGGAAAATAATTGGTGGACAACAGTACTCTTAGGAACCTATGAATCATCATACCACCCAAATGATCCATTGAGCTAAGGATGATATCATTGGCATGATGGAACACAAGTAAGAAATAATGGATAATCAAAATTTCATTGATTTTCCCATTGGCTTATCAGAGAAGTACCATCATAAAAGGAGATCCAGTAAGGAAAGTGGATTTAATGGCTTGTCTAGTGGAGAGGTCTATAAAAGGAAGGCACCTTTTACCTTTTTTGTAGGCTCTCAATTAAATTTTCTCTTCAAGTAGGGGATTTTCTCACCTAAAAGAGGATATTTAGAGTAAGTTTTTTACTCATGGTACAAGAAAGAAAATAAAATCTAAAGCTTCTAGAATTTATCTAGTGTCAAATATATTGATAAGAAAGAACCTTCAGAGGAAGTTACTAATAATTTAAAACTCCTCGTGCCATGAGACAATGATAATCATTTATACTATATGAGAAAAAGGAATATAACATTTTTAGTGGTATCAAAGATAGCCCCCATTATAATTAAGAACCCTAAAATATTTTTGGTGGTATCAAAAGGGGCTCTATCATCAGCTATACTACAAACTATGTGATGGTCTAAAATCCACCCCTCACACAAGAGAGTAATATTAGGAATAGAACCACTCCCTTCTAGTGACAAGATTTCAAAGACACATGTATTCTAGGGTAGTTGCAAGAAAACATGAGTAACACACTCAACAAAAAAAATTCAAGAACTGAGAAGGAAAATAAGATCTTTGGATATAAGGTTGAGGTTAGTAAGTTTGTCAAATATTGTTGATCCATACAAAAAATATCTTTGTAATTCATGTAAAAATACATAGGGGAAAAAACCTAGTAAGGTAACAGTATCAAGGTATCATAATTCAAGCAAGGAGTAGTTTCAAGGTAAAAAGAATCATTCCTAGACCTGGGAGACAAGATAAATGTAAATCTTGAATAATATTCAAGACTAAACAGCTTATCCAAAGTTACAACTCTCCCAAGAGTGTAGCATAGGCAAATTTTGTAACTACTAAAGCTCTTCTCACATAAATCCAAAAGTAGTGCCCACTCAAGAATCTCAAATATTGAGGTAGTAATCTTCCCCACTTTCCTTTTCCCATGTATATTTTTGTTATTTCAAACTTCTAAATTTTAAATTTATTCCCAAGCATAAAGTAAGCAGTTTAGGTTTATTCATTTTAGCAAGCTAAAAAGCCTTGGGAATTTCCAATACTATAGAGAAATTTTCCCTATAGCCCTCTCTTCACTTTAAGAATCAATAATAAGTGGAACTAAACAAAGAAGGTAGTAAAAAGGTGCCTCCCACCTTAAATTAGAAGGAAGGGATATCAAGAATACTGTGGACAAGTCCAAAGGTCGCATCGACTATTAGATCTTTCATCAATAATGGGCTCTCATTTTTTATCCAAATCCAACAACATTAAGGGCATTAAGGTTGTAGGCCATTGATTTTTCATCCAACGGTCCATGCAATCCTTCCAAAGAAGGAGAGAGAAGAAAATAGAAAAGGTCTCTATAAGACCCAAAGTCAGATATGTGGTAGCCAACCAAAATCTTGATGAGAAAGGTACCAATTACCATACAAAGCAACCTTACCATTTGCCAAAGGATATCCCGCCTCAATCAAAGATAGATGGAAAACGTGCATACAAATAAGAGGGTTCAAAAAAGGGCATTTAAGGAGACACCAACTATTCGCCATCAAGGTTGAAATTTTATGGCCTAGCCTATATAATCTAACTGTGTCAATGCAGTGACCAGCCATCATACATGTGATCCTATTTTGTTGATCTATGCTAGTCAAGAAGGCCATGTCTACTATGTCAAAAAGTGGGGCATTCTAGGAGAAACATGGTGATAACTTAATGGCACAACCATCCCTAGCATAATAGCAATGGTACATGTTAGCAATGATTTATCATCTAAAGGGAAATAAGATCCTGGTATTGATGGTCTTTAATCCAAAGATCTCAGAGCTTTTGATTCTAGTTGTAGAAGGATTTTGGTTGTAGAGTAGAGGATAATTTGTATTCCTTCTAAATAGAATTTTAGAGGGAAATGACCCTCCCCTAGCTTATAAATAGGCCCAAATTATATTGTAAAAGCATTGGAAGTTGTCTGGTCATGCCTAGTATCTAATCTTATGATCCCTTTCTTTCACCTCCATCTTCTTGATTGTGATAAGTGAAGCTCAAATCTTGATCCACTTTCTAAGGAGCATCAAGCCTCTCTAGGCCACATGCCTTGTAATCATTTTTGGCATGTTAATGGAAGTCATGACTAATTTTGCTTTGTCCTCCTTTGATTTATTTCCAATTCCTAGTTATGTAGAATTTAGTGTGTTCATTATAGTTATTATATAGTGTTTCTCTTGTTTATTTAAGGCCATTTATTGTAGTTTTATGGGGAAATTTATTCTTGGTGTATTTCCCTCGTACCTTAACTTTTAATTTTCTACAAAGTTTACTTTTCTTAAATATTTTAATTTCATTACAATTTCCTTTCCTTACAAACCCCTTGGGCTTAGTTCATTAAGACCTCTATGTGCCAAGGATTTAATCCAATGAGGAGCTACCCTCGATTAAAAACCTGTAGGTTACCCCACAAGTAGTCCTTTCATTGGTGATGCTTCCTATTGTTTCACTCTATGTAAGGCATAGGTGCTTCTAGCACATCAAACTTTTACCTTGATAGGTCAATGCATTCTAAGACTACAATAGGAACTTAAGGAGGTATTCAAAAATACGGTCATTGAAAAATAGGATAGACAGTTGCTACAAGTATGAATTCATTGGAATGTTGTTCTTTTTCACAAAAAGAAAAAAAATCAAATTCGGAGTCATAAATGCATATGCTCGAACTAGAGTTGCTCTTCGTAACAAATTTTGGAAGGACCTTAATTTATTTATGTCGAAATCAATTATAATTAAAATTTGGTCTCTAGATTCTTAGGGAGACTTAAATATGGTTACATATCCTTTAGAAAAAAGACGGTAATCTTGAATATTCTATATCAATGGAGGAGTTTGATTACTTTGTAAATTCAAATGGACTTTGTGTTGTTGCTCCTTCAATATTTTAGTATACATGATAGAAGAGGTATATTTGGGCAAATTTAAATAGTAGAAATATTGGGTAGGTGTTTGTTATCTAATATATGGTTGCAAACATAGTATACAATATTTTTAGAAATTTTATTATAAGCAAGACTATATCACAAAGTCATTCTCTCAAGATGTGATGCACTCAAGGTTTGAAGTATAAAATATGTATAGTCTCATCCAGATATGAAATATCCAAATGAAAAATAAATATTTGAAATGTCAAATACATTGGTAACATATTTAAAATAGAAGAGGAGATTAAATCCAAGGTTAACAACTTGCAAGAGGTAATAGAAATTAGTGAAGTGATTTAAGATATGTATATGGAAGAAAAATAATTATTTTTTTATTATCATAATGTATTGCAAAATAAAGAGACAGAGTGGGACAAAAATCTAGGAAGAGATGGATCAAGAATGTAGATAAAAATACCAAATTTTTCATTCTATTAACATAACATATGGGAGCCTTGGTAGATTTCTCAAAGGAAGAGACGAGGAGGATGAATTAGCTTGGGGCTATGGGAGCCTTGGTGTCTATACAGTGAAGGACGGATATGACAAGATCCTCCCAGAGCCTCCCCCCCATTCATATCTGGTAGAGGATTGGAGAAAGATTTGGCACTCCAAGGGCTGGCCGAAAGTAAACTTTTTTGCCTGGCAGTTTATGCACAATGGAATTCTCACTTTTGACAATCTCAGATGTAGAGGAATCATCGGTCCATCTCAATGTGTATTATGCTACAAGAATGAGGAAACAACTGATCACCTGATGTTTGAGTGCCCTTTCACGCGTCAGATTTGGAAGCGATGGCTTTTTTATTATAAAATTCAAGTTAATGGTGACTTGAATCGGACTAATATCTGGGAAAGATGGAAGAGGGGTAGATTTAAATCTAAAGCTCTTCGAATTGGTTGGGATTTTGGATTAAACTTCATTTGGTGGCAAGTGTGGTTGGAGAGAAATGCTAGAATTTTTAGAGAAATTTTTTCCTAGTTAGATAGAGTTTGGTAGGTCATCTGGAGAAAAGTCACAGAAACTGTTGTCGTCTATGCTAAAGAGGAAACTCAGGTTGTTACTGTGCAAATGGAAGAGGGAGTTGAAGAGCAAGAGGGATAGGACAAAGCTAGTTGGAAACCACCCCTGGAAGGTTGGATTAAAATTAATACTGATGGAGTTGCAAAGGGCAATCCGAGTAGTGCTAGAATTGGAGTGGTTTGTCAGAATCATGATGGATCAGTGCTCTATTGGGAACTGCAAGGCTTGGGAAGAGCCATAAACAATGAAGCAGAAGCCATAGCTATCAAATATGCTTCTATTTGGGAAGTTAAATAGGGCCATAGGAGGATAATTCTTGAATCTGATTCTCAAATAATGGTTGGAGCTCTAGATTGCATGAGGAACTTTGCTTTGAAAGCATGGAGGTTGAGGATTCTTGTCACTCAAATTAAGGAATTATGGATGGAATTAGATGATGTGATTCCAGTTTATGTGAGTAGAGATTTAAACAAAGAAGTCGACTTCCTAGCTAAGATGGGTGCTAAGAAAGAGGTAGGGGTGCAGCTGCACAGTGACATGGCTATTGAGGATGAGGTGATTAGGCAGAGTCTTGAAAGGTCCTTGAGCCAATGATCAAAGAAAAAGAAAAGGGAGGAAAATTGTCATGATATCGTGACATGTTGCACCGTTGCGGCCATTGGAGGAAATTTGTCGCAATATCATGACATGTTGCGCCATCGTGGTCACTAGAGGAAAGTTGTCACGATATCGCGACATGTTGCACCATCGCGATCACTGGAGGAAAGTTGTCACGATATTGTGACATGTTGCATCGTTGCGGTCACTGGAGGAAAGTTGTCATGATATTGTGACATGTTGCATTGTCGCGGTCACTGGAGGAAAGTTGTCATGATATCGTGACATGTTGCATCGTCGAGGTCATTGGAGGAAAGTTGTGATATCGCGACATGTTGCTTTGTCGCAGTAACTGGAGGAAAGTTGTCACGATATCGCGACATGTTGCTTTGTCACGGACAAGGGAGGAAATTTGTTGTGATTTCATGACATGTTGCTTTGTTGCGGCCAAGGGTGGAAAGGTGTCATGATTTCATGACATGTTGCTTCATCATGGTCACTAGAGGAAAGTTGTCGTGATATTGCGACATGTTGCTCTATCGCAACCAAGGGAGGAAAGTTGTCACGATTTCGTGACATGTTGCTTCATCGCGGCCAAGGGTGGAAAGGTGTCGTGACTTCATGACATGTTGCTCCATCACGGCCAAGGGAGGAAAGTTGTCATGATTTTGTGACATGTTGCTTCGTCGTGACCAAGGGTGGAAAGGTGTCGTGATTTCGTGACATGTTGCTTCGTCGCAGCCAAGGGTGGAAAGGTGTCACAATTTCGTGACATGTTGCTTCATCACGATCAAGGGAGGAAAGTTATCATGATTTCGTGACATGTTGCTTCATCATGGCCAAGGGTGGAAAGGTGTTGTGATTTTGTGACATGTTGCTTCATCGCGGCCAAGGTTGAAAATTTGTCACGATTTCGTGACATGTTGCCTCATCTCGACCAAGTGAGGAAAGGTGTCACAATATCGCGACATGTTGCATCGTCGCGGCCAAAGGAGAAAAAGTGTCACGATATCATGACATGTTGCATCATCGCGGCCAAAGGGGAAAAAGTGTCATGATATTGCGACATGTTGCATCGTCGCGGCCAAAGGAGAAAAAGTGTCATGATTTCACAACATGTTGCTTCGGCACGGCCAAAGGAGAAAAAGTGACGCGATATCGTGACATGTTGCATCGTCGTGGCCAAGGGAGGAAAAGTGTTGCGATATCACAACATGTTGCATCATCGTGGCCAAGGGAGGAAAGGTGTCACGATATCGTGACATGTTGCATCGACGCGACCAAAGGGGAAAAAGTGTCGCGATATTGTGACATGTTGCATTGTCGCGGCCAAAGGAGAAAAGTGTCACGATTTTGCAACATGTTGCTTCGTCGCGACCAAGAGAGAAAAGGTGTCGCAATATCGCGACATGTTTCATCATCGCAACCAAAGGAGAAAAAGTGTCGTGATTTCGTGACATGGTGCATCATCGAGGCCAAAGGTGAAAAGTGTCACGATTTTGCGACATGTTGCTTTGTCGCGGCCAAAGGAGAAAAATGTCACGATTTTGTGACATGATGCAACATCGCGGCCAAGTGAGAAAATATGTCGTGATATCGCGACATGTTGCATTTTCGTGGCCAAAGGAGAAAAGTGTCACGATTTCATGACTTGTTGCATTCTTGCGGCCAAAGGAGGAAAATGTCGCGATATCGTGACATGTTGACTTTTTGTGGCCAAAGGAGAAAAGTGTCGCGATATCACGACATGTTGCTTTTTCGCGGCCAAAGGAGAAGACGGAAAGAGTGTCGCGATTTCGTGACAAGTTGCAGTAACAGACCAAACCGATCCCTCTACTAGCTAGTTATTGTTTCAAGAGATTTGGCTCCATTGCAAATCTTCTTTTACTCTTGTAATCATGTGTTCTCTCTGATTTTGGCTGGGAAGTGTCTCTTCCCAATTGTAACTGATCTTTGTTTTAATACAAGTTTTTTCAAATTTTTCAAAAAAAAACATATGGGAAGGGCTCTACAGGGGACTTACTTGGGAAGTCCTGTTCCACTTCCTTGTAGCCCTTCCTTGGCCTTGTTCTAGGTCCTTATTCCTGTCCTAGCTTCCCTGGCACTTCCTTAACCCTTCCTCCTTTGTGGTGTGGAGTTGCAGATGATATCCTTGGAATGGGAGGTCACTTCTCCATTTTTTGCCCCTTTCCTCTCCCTTTGGTTGGGTTTCCTTCTGGTGTCTGGGTTCTAGGATGGTTTTGGGATTTTCCTTGGGACCTTCCCTAAATTTTTTGGTTTGCTATAGGGATCTCTTTCCTTGGAGTTCTTAGTTTTTCCTATGTTTTTGTAGGTGCCTTCTTGATGGTAACTTTTTTTGGTTCTTTAGGTGTAGGCTATTGTGGATGTGGAAGTGTGGCTTCATGAGTAGTTTTACACAACATATTTTTGGTTTTTAGGGGGACCATGTACTTTCTACTGTGACTCTATTATTTGGGATCGATGTTGTGGGTTCAGTGGGCTCTCAGTATTTTTTGTGGCCTTAACTAGGGACGTCTGGTTTGCTTTTTGATGTGTTCCTATTAGACTTCCTCATATATTTCCTTGAAGCTATTTTTTGGTGGTGTTGAAGGGTGTCTGATATTTTTGGTTGCTTCCTCTCTGTCTGGGATGACCTGTTCTTAATTTTTACAACCAGTTTTCCCTATGACTCAATTCTTTTGGGTTCCTTGGAAATTTCCTATCTCTTTCCTATGGTTTATTGGTCCATACTTACTACTTCCTCTGCTCAAATGGTATCTTCATTGGCTCCTCTCTTCTCTTCAAGAGGATTTTATGTCCTATGGAAATCCTCATATTTTTGTTCCAATTTCTAGTCTTGTGAAGGATGTAGTATCTTCTCAGTTTTTTTGATCTTTTGGCATCCCTATTTGTTTCCCATCCTTTCTTGGGAGGTATTTACTATTTTTGTAGTCTCTCTGCTCCACCTTCTAGTGTAGGGTGGTTTTTCTATATTTTTTATGGTTTCCCAGAGGATTTTACCCGATTTCTGGTTCTCCCCTGCGTGGGATGTTCCTCTACTCCTAGTTTCTAGTTTTCCCCTATTTGGGATGTATTTTCTCAATTTCTAGTTTCCCAAGTGCGGTTTGGTACCTATTTCCTTTTCCTATATTTGGGGTTGTTCAATTTTGACTTTAGGCAGGATTATCCATTTATTTTTACCGCCTTTATTTTTTCTGCTAGGCGGGCTTTTCAAAAAAAAATTTCCTGCTCTTCGTTCCTGAAGGCTTCCCTTTTGCCTTCCTAAAGGTTTTATTATTGACTTTCCTCAAGCCTTTCCTATTCTTCTTCCTTGGTCTTTCTTGTGGCCTTTCCTGCAGCTTTTCCTGTTGAAGTCTGATGACTTGTTGTAATCAAGTTTTTGATCCCTTGATTAAAAACCCACTTTAATTTAATTTAACCAACCAAAAAAACATAACATATTTGTTTTTTTATTGAATCCAAAAAAAGTTACTTCATATGGAATAAATAGTAAGAAAGAATAAGATATTAGAAAATAAGTAATTATGTGTTCAAATATATTCTATTAGCAAGCAAACAAGATCAAGAGGCTCAAGATAAGATTTTGTAAGATATTCCATCAATTATCACACAAAGTTACAATAAAATATTGATGATGAACTCTATGGAGGAGCTATAAGAGGTAATGTAATATTTTTACCTTGCTAAGGTACTAGGCCATGATTATTTCCTAAAAAAAAAAATCAAAATTTTTGGGATTTGTTAAAGAGCAATATGCGACAACACTTGAATATTCTAGGAAAAATAATGCTATAATAAATAAAATCAATGACATATTTATTTTATTTATTCACAAGAAATGGGAAAAAATGTTTTGACAATTTTTGTTCAATAGGCCTTTGTAATATAATATATAAGATATTTTTTTAAAATATGACAAACACATTAGAAATATTTTAGATTATATATTCTTGGAGTAACAAAAGTGGTTTTGTTTATGGTAAACAAATTTATGATGGTATCATCATTATACAAGAGGCCATGCAATCTCTTCATTCCATGAAAATGTGGTTAAGCTAATATAGATATGAATAAAGCATACAATAGGGTTTGCTAGAGTTTTCAACATAGAATTCTCAAATAATTTGGTTTCAATCAAGGCTGGTGTGAATAGATTAGATTTTTCCATAACACTCTAAAATATTCTATTTTAATTAATGGATCTCTATTGGATACTTTGAATCATCCTATGGACTCCATTAGGATCACCCACTATCTCATTTTCTCTTTATTATTCTTAATAAGGCATTGTGGAGATCCTTCTCAAAGGTAAAATTGGAAGGTAAAATCAAAGGTATTCAGTTTACAACAAATGGTTCTTTCAAATCTTATCTCTAATGTATTGATGATAATTTTATTTTGGGTTATCCCTCGATGAAAATGCCACGAAAGTTAAATCAATATTTTTATACTATATAAATTTTGTTTGATGGTTAATACTAAAAAATCCATGAACATTTTCATCAACATTACCCTTTATTTACAACAAATCATTATGAAAAATTTTGTGTTTAAAGTTGAAATTTTACCATCAATATTAACTAGGTATATCTTTGTTTGATAAAGGAAAAAAGAGCATCCTTTGAAACTCAATTTTGAATAGAATGAAATATTGTTTAGTAGGTTATAAATATAAGTTCTTAATAAGGAAGACTCCAACTCATAAAGGCTACTTTGCAAACTATGTATGATGTTCAGTAGATGCAACATCCAAGTTCAAAAAAATTTAAAGAGATTTTCTTTTGGAAAGAATATGATAAAAAAAAAAATATTTCCTCTTTGTAAGTGGAATAGGGTTTGCAGAGGAAATAATATTTGAGGGGTAAGATTTATTAGTATTTTACTACATCATGTAATATAGTAAGAGTTAGGTATTCAAGATTTGTACCTAAATAAGTGGTTGATAGTTCATTATTAAAAATCAACCACATGTACTTTCATTGTAGATATACACAACTTTGATCAATACAATTATGTTGAGCATCCTTCTGGTCCAACATGTGGTATTAGAGAAGGATAAAAGCCTTGAGTTCTCCTATTTTATCTATTGTTTATTTATTTTACAGGTATCAAATTTACATGTAATATTTAATGTTTCTCCCTAATGAGGAGATAATTATTTAATCAAGAATGTGTGTTGCACTAGCCATGTCAAAAAACATAGACACAAAATGATAGGCATAAAGGAAGCAAATATTTCATGCCTAGATTGACCTTGCTAAACAAAATATTGTTCAAACGGTATTGTATGTCAATTTTTCAACTAGCAAGGTATTTAGTTGCAAATTCCTACCCAAGTAAATAGGTGATAAAATTTCATAATCCTGAGAATTGAATGGCATATTGTGTAGAAGATTAAAGACATTGGTTTCATGATTATCTTAAAGAGGACATATTTTATCTATTTTTATTACTATTTATTATATAGATTCAATGGTGGCCACCCTCTAGATCGGTTTCTAATTGCATGAAGAATGGATAAAGAAAAATGTGAACAATATTAATTTTCAAATGATAAAAAAATATTTGAATGTTCAAGGTTTGAAGATTGAATAATTCTTGCCAAAATAAGTTTTGTTATGTATAATATTTCTAGTATGAAAAAGAGCAAAGGGAGAGGTTTTTTGAAGTGTC
The DNA here is from genome assembly GCA_028583015.1 of Wollemia nobilis. Classification (NCBI taxonomy): domain Eukaryota; kingdom Viridiplantae; phylum Streptophyta; class Pinopsida; order Araucariales; family Araucariaceae; genus Wollemia; species Wollemia nobilis. Next base: position 18,725,495 of record JAQPPZ010016895.1, read on the forward strand.
ATCTATCTTGTTGTTGCCATGATATGTCATGTCATTTACAAAGGATGTCATCTAGATAGAGACAGCTAATCATGCATAAAGATCCATCAAAAAAAATTACCATCTAAATTTCAAGTTAAATATCCATTCAAGAAGTATTCATTTTGTGTTGGAAGAGTTGCCATCATGAAAATGATTGTGGTTGTCTAAAACAAAAAACAAAAAAATATAATATCATGTCATTTAAAGTTATCATCTATAGCTATTTTCTAGACTTTCTATCATCTATAGTTATTACCATCTAGATCTGCTACCCTTTAGAGATACTACCATTTGGGACTATTGTTTAGAGCTATTATTTGAATATATTGTAATCTAGAAGAGACATTAGTGTTTGTCATCCAAAAAATGGGTCATATAAAGTGAAGTCTAACTCTACCATTTGTTGAACTAGTTGTCTAGTAAGAATATTGTTTGAATATGTACAAGGATCATTTGAAATTTAACATCCATTGAAGTGTTTCTAGTTGAAGGCTTGTGGTATGATTTTTTGTAAAAGCGCCTCGTATCTAAAATTTTGTAGGAGGAATGTGTTGATCAGCTACATGCAAAGAATAAGAAATATAGAAATGGAAATGAGGCACCAATATATTTAAATATATAAAAATAAATAAATAAATGGAAAAATCCCACATGCTATATGGAAAGGTTCTTTGAAGACTTCAATTATTTTCTTTATTGTTATTAAATGTAGGTAATAAAATGATGATTTGGCACTTTTTTTATTACCTTGAAGGGAGATGCTTATGTCATGATGGGTTGAAATAAAATTGATGAAGAACATCTCTAATATCCCACATTCTCTATAATATGGGATATTTGGCCTTTTATACCATACTTTTGTGAAAGATTGATTATGCTCACATGGAAGTGAGGTAGTTGAACACTCTAATTGGTATAGAGAATGAGGTTTGATGTGAATGTATAAAGGAGAATTGTATTTATTTCTACTCTCTTTTTGAGGAAGATAGGCATATTTTTACTCGTCAAAAAGTATTTTTTAAACCTAATGCATTCATTCCATTAAAGAAATATGTTGAGAATTTTTTAAAACCACATGTTCTAAGAAATATTGTTCAACTTGAGGGTGTCATATGGTTAATCTAGATATGATCCATTTTAAATATCAAATTAGACTACATTATCTACTATAGATAATGCTTCATTTGAGATAAGTAGAGACCTTATATTTTTTAGATAGTAGAGTGTGTTCCTATTTGCATATGCTCTTATAAATGGTTGTGCGTGTACATATTCATAAGCAAAGTATTACACCTATGATTGGTTGAGTGTATCCCTAAAGGTTTTTATATGGATGAGTGTGTCCCTATTTGCAAATATATAGATGGATAGTGTGTGTATCACTATCCACTTATGATATAAAATCTTGGATAGTTGTGTTTGCCCCTATCTTTGATTGAGTTCAATGTGATCAGTCCCATTGAGATGAGTAGTTGAGTTTGTTCTTGCTCATGATGATATAAATCATAGACTAATGTGTGTGTCCTATCCCATGATCATTTTGAACTATGTAAGTCGTTTATACTTACCCCTATTTGAGTAATGATGTAATAAGGAGATAATATTCAAATTTATTACATCATGTAATAAAGTTAGAGTTAGGTATTATGGAGTTATACCCAAATAGGTGGTTGATAGTTCATTATTCAAATAAAACACCTAAACATTCATTGTATATATACGTAATTTTGATAAATACAATCTTGTCTGACACCCTACTAGTCCAACATGATTGTAAGATTATGAGTTTGGCAATAGGGGAATTTGAGATTTTTCAAATATCAATGTGGATTTGGGAAAAAATATTACTTTAAAAATATATATCTTTTGGAAATGCAATAAAATTATTAAGTAAACAAACCCTCCTAAGGTTTTGGTAAAATAGAACTTCATATCAAAGAGTTTACAATTAATCAAGAAACATATTAGGTGATTGGTCAATGAGAGGGATTCTCAAAATTTTGATTTTATGATTGCTTGAATCCTTATCCCCTTATTTATGATCCAAATTAGCTACAATTTTTTGGGTTTTTTCATCTAGTAGAGGTTCAAAATTCAAAATTTATATTGATATGAGCAACGAATTCCCAATCATGGATTTATTTTAACAATCTGGTTGAGGACGAGGACCTAAATAAATTAGCAAATGAGCTTCAAAAGATATTGCAATAGTTTTATTTATCCATTTTTCATGAAGGGATCAATTATTTTAATATAAATAAAATGGTGGTGGATACTTGTCAAGTTGGGATATAAAATTTTCAAGCAATCAAAATTTCCTACTCATAACTATTCCCTTGGAAGAATGTTTGGTCACTTAAGGCCCTACCTAAGGCTTTAGAATTACTTTGGTTATAATTCCATATAAAAATTCTTATAGGTGATATTATCCAAATAAAATGATATTATGGACCTTTTAGGCATGTCTCATGTGATAATGATCTAGAAACATAAAATCATATATAGCATTTTGGGATAATTTTTCAAAAATAGAGAATATGTTGGGTAGATCCTTCAACATCTAAAGAGTTGATGAAATGTTTAATTAATTATTTCAAAGTTAAATTAGTATGTATTCTATAAATAACTGATCTTGTCATTATTGAAATCTATCGATTAAAGGGAGAAATAGATTTTTTAAAATAGAACTCGTAATCATTCCCAAGCTTGGAATAGTATAATTGTCTGTTTTGTAGAATTTTTACAAGAAAAGTATGGAAAAAGAGGAGTTAGGCTCTTGGTAGCAAGATTTGAATATATATACAAAGTATTATCTACAATAATGGAGTCAATACATTGAATGTCATTACCTCAATTAGTTGAATTTCTTGACTTTCAAGGAGGATACCAAGGTTCGAATCTTTCCAAGTGTATAATTATCAAATTGTTATAAAACTATTATATGGACATGATGTAATACGATTAGGATTTTTTTCAATCCCATATAACCCATTAAAAATAATAGAGTTAACACAAAGGTTTTATGTGTTAAAAACATAGAATATATTTGCACACTATGATCAACATTTGCATTGATATGACAAAAGTATGTATAGATATGAAACTAGGAATGTATGAGGTTTGGAGGTACAAATACTTTTTAGCGTTACATAAATTTTCTAATCATAAGGTGAATACGATAGCATGACATGATATTCACAATATTATCCTCCTTATTACATCAATGTTCAACAAAAGTAAATACAAGAAAATATCTAAATTTTTTAAACTTTACACATGCAAGACACTTTGTCAAAACGTTTGCGCATTGCTTCTCTATGGGATACAATTGGAGTCATATGTTGTATTCTTAAACATCTTCATGTATGAAGTGGCATTGAACCTCAATGTGTTTTGTGCACTTATGAAAAACTTGATTATGAATAAGATTTAAAACTCCTTAATTATCACAACTTAGGATCATTGGTTTCTTTTATGGGATGCCCATTTCTAAAAAGGTGTAACATAACCATATCATCTCAAAAATACTCCTCCTTTGATATGATATATGGAAGAATGAGTAACATGTTGTTTCTTACTTATCGAAGAAGTTAGACGAGATCCTAGAAAGAATAAATATACAAAAGTGGATCTCCTATCATCAATGGATCTTGCATAGTCCACATTCATGAACCTATGAATAATAATTGATCATTATTCATGTACTCCAAATCATACTCAATTGTACCATAGATATATTTGAGTACCTGCTTTGTTGCTTTCCAATCACACATATTTGGTTCTTGTATGAACCATGAAAAATAGATCATAACATAGCTAATGTGAGATTTGGTGCATATCAAATAAATGACTCCCAATAAACTAGTGATAGAGAGTTCTTTTCACCTATGATGATTTATCATAATATGATAGTTGCAATTCTACTTCCATTGGAGTACCCATGGGCTTGTACATTATCATCTAAATCTTCTCTAGCAATGTTCTAGCATACTTTATTTGACATAAACACATGGTTCTTAGTTTACCACATCTATAATATAAGAAAATAGTGCATTAGCCTAAGATCATTCATGTCAAACCAATGCTTGGATGATTTCCTACTCTCTTTAGTCAGCTTCATCAAACTCTTAGTGATGACCAATTTGTTGACATACACACTAATGATCATGATTTCTCTTCCTTACCTTTTGAAGTATATGTTTAGACCATATGGATTGCATTGAAATTCATGTCATATAAGATGCTCATTGACCTTCATGTACCAAGCTGAATAGTCTTGATATTTTTTATTGGTACAATATTTTCATTGAAGTCAATTCCTTCCTTCTATGCATAGCCCTTTTCAACAAGTATTGGTTTTTATTTATTAATTCTCCTATTTTCTTTTTCTTTGGCCTTAAATACCCACTTACAACCAATGGGTTTCTTTCCAGGTGGAAGATCAACAAGTTGTGACATCTTATTCTTCATTAATTCTTGATACATGATATTCATAGCATCCTTCCACTCCTTTATTACAAGATATTTTTGAACCATTGAATATTAATATGTTTGCACCATAATGCTCGTTAAGGATAGGTTGACATCATTTCAAAATTTACTCTAGATTCTTGGTCTAAAACTAAATGTATCTAGAACACAATCCAAGTTCATATCACAAATTGTACTAAGATACCACTTTGGTCTATGAGTGGTACTTGAAGTGGATCACTAACTCTATTAAAACTATATCCTTTATCTTCATCAAAATCAACATCCTCTATCACAGAGTCTTCATCATTGTCATAAAACAAAAAATAATAGGTGCTTTATCAATAGCACATGGCTCAAAAGAAAAGCCACAATCATTCTTCTCATAAAATACATCTTTGTTGGTATACAACTTCTTGGTATCAATATCCATGAGATGATATCCCTTTGACTCATTGTTATATCAAATGAAGATACATCACATGGATTTTTCCTCTAGCTTAATCCATTTTTGTTTTGGAATATGCATGAATACAGTGCATCCAAACATGGATATGTGACACAAAAGGTTTATTTTCTTCCCATGCCTCTTCAAGTGTGACACCATTCAATGGAAGTGTGGATGTGTAGTTCAAGAAATATACTACAATACAAATAGCCTTTGCCTAAAATATTGGCTCCAAATTGGTATTTCTTAACATGCATCACACCATCTCTTGAATAGTATAATTTTTCCTTTATAACTCCATTTTATTTAGGTATGTACACATTTTTCAATTGTCATGTGATACCTTGTTACTTCAAGAAATGTGAAAATATATTACTAGTTACTCCCCTCTTGATCTAAGCAAAGTGTATGAATGTAATGACCAAAACTATTTTCCACATGAGCTTTGAACTATTGGAGTAGTGAAAAACTTCATCCTTTATCTTCAATAAATACACCCAAATTCATTAGGTATATTCATAAATGAACAATTGAAAGTATCTATAGTCATTAACACTCATATCCATGGTTTAGCACAAATTTTTATGCACCAGGTCGATTAGACCAACCACTCTATAACTTCTTGTACAAATTGAGCTCGATGTTACTTTTTGGCCAAACACCTTGTACAAAGGTCACAAGGCTTTGTCAAATATGGACATCCACATACCATACCATGATGTAGGAGTGACTTCAAATGGCCAAATATTAGATGTTTAAATTGTGTATTCCATAGTAAAACAACTTCATTTGCTTTGGTTTCCAATGCTCAGTTCTCTCACATTACAATCACAAGATAAAATATCTTGCCTATAATGGTAGCATGAGCAATGATTATCAAACCTTTGGATTTCTCTTAAATAAGAAAGATTTTCTTTATACCTATTTTAAAACTTCACCATGTAAATTATAATAAAGCAATTGATTTATAGAAATCAAGTTTTTTATGAGGACAAGCATGTAAATAACTTGAGTTAGGTGACATGTACGCTCTCCAAGATGCAATCGAACATCACAAAATTTAGCAACGATGTGTTTCAAATTATCACCAAGTGTTACTTGCTCATGGTAATATGAATGGTAAAGACTCAAAAACCATTCCTTTTGACCCATCATGTGTTTGGAAACTCATAAATAAATATACCAAATTGGGTTTGATTTTGAAATAGCATCAAGAGATTGAATTAGTTATTAGCTTTTGATGGATATATAATACAGGGAATGCAACCACAAGATGTAAGATAAGTAGTCTAAGATTATTGTATGATAATGGCACTATAATATGCAGGAAATTAATAATATAAACATCTACAATAACTCAAAAATATTCCATTAATGAAAGCTTACAAAAATGGTAGAACATAATATAATGGAGGACATGAACACTCTATAAAATATTTTTGAAAGGCTACATTGTACTCCTCTAACTAATCTATAATATGCACTCTCTATATTATCTATACCCATTATTTCACTCACTATAAGGCCTATATATAGGAAGAAAATTTCCTTAGCCTTCACTCTACCTTTGACTCTATCCTATAACTCATGTACATGTGGACTACATGCACATTTATATCATTGTATATTCTGACACTTGTGTATTTATTACATTGCTTGAAGTAACTACTTAAATTTACTCTAAAGTAAACTCCTACTCTAGTAATGTACCAAAGGTGGTACATTGACATGTACCAAATAATGTAATATACTCTAACACCCCATGTATTACATTATTTTGGTATTGAAGACTTTAGTCTTCAATATGGATCTTCAACTAGTTCTAGAGTTTGTATTCTCCTCTATTTTCTATAATATGTTCAAGCAAGTATTTAGTATCTTCATAAAAGAATATCTTTGTTGAGAGATATTTAACTTCACATTCATCTAGTCCAGTCTTTGTGCTTTCTTTATTATACTCTTTGTTTGTATCCAGACTAGGATCTTTATCTTGTTCTATTTTACCATGTTTTCTCTTCCTCTTTCATTTCTGCACTATTACTAGAGGAATATATGCTTCATGATGAGTTAGTCTATCTTCACAATAAAATTGACTTGGATTCAAAGATTCATTACTAGCATTTACTTTCTTTTGTTTCATTCCTCAAAATAACTCAAAAGTTATTAATGACAAATAGAACATTAAGCATTCTTCTAAAGAAATAATAATCATATTTTTAGTATTCCACCAAAACTGAATAGAGTTTCATGAAGATATCTAATTAATTTTGTAAATTTATCTTCTTTTGCTTCCTTCAAAAATAAATATAATATTTATTTCAACTCTATAGACAATAGTTTGAAACTATCAAAGTTTTATTTTAGATTTTGTGAATAGAACCTAAGTTCATGAAATATCATTTCACTATCATCATTTAATGCATTCTTAATTATTTCTTCCATCTTACTTTAAAACTTTTTATATTTATGTATGTAGGTCTAAAATTCACATACTCCTTTCCTTCAAGATAAATGTAGGATCTATCAGTTACTGGTTGTTCATTTGAAAGTGTTTATTGAGATGAAGGTCGAGTGGTCATTCTTCTAGGGAATGGTTCTTTTGGAACTAATAAATCCGTGACGGGAAGAATTTGATCTAACTCATATTCAAAACTATTTGAGTTATTTGAGGTGATGTCCATTTCACTTTCTATTTCACTTTCTATTTCACTTTTTGTTTCACTTTTTGTATATATGATTGGCCTAGTTGTAATTGTGGATAAAGTAGACACATAAGGGGTTTGAATATTTTGATATGGCAAGATACTACTAATGGTTCCCACATATCTAGTTGGATGAGGGTCATTATGATGTTCTAATTGATTCATAGTTTCTTTACCATGGTTGGGTAAAGGATGTTGAAAAATATCTAAGTTTTGATTAGCATTTTGGGTTGGTTGTTTTTGGGTATTGTTTTGAGGATTATTATTTGAAGGAAATTGTTCTACTTCCATTTCACCTTTATCAATTAGATATTGTATCACATGCTTTAACCTTTTACAAGAATTGGTAGAATGTCCATATACTTGGTAAAAATTACAATGTAAATCAGCCCTATATCCAGCTGTAGTGGTATATGGTTGTCTTACCTCAGGTAACCGTATCAAGCCTTGTTCTAATAATTGAGGTAAAATCATAGTTAAGGATTGATTTAATATTGTAAATTCTCTTAGTGGCTTATCAGGGATTTTCAACACAAATTTCTTGAAGGCTTCTATAGTGATGACCATTGAAGTGCTTCTACTATCAGTAACTCCATCACCCACTACTTGCTTATTCTTATATTGGTTTTTAGGAGCTTTATCCTCATCTTTCTTCTTAAATTGTCCTATTCTAATGAGGGCATATTCTACCCTCCTAGCTATATCAATGGATTGATCAAAGGTGGTTACTGTAGTAGTATAAATTTTATAAGATAGATATTCTTACACATTACCAATAAATACGTCCAATATTTCATGATGAGGTAATGTAAAATGTAGTTTGCTTAGGATTTGTCTCCACTTAGTCAATATTTCGATAAAACTCTCATATTTACTTGGTTTCAGATTGTATAAATCCTTAATGGTTACATGCCTCTCTATATAGGCACTAAACTGGTGGACAAACATATTCGTTGTCTCTTCAAAGTTCCTTAAATAATTTGTAGGTAATTAATAATACCATTCTAGAGCCATGCCTCTGAGACTTTTAGGGAACATTTTTAGCAACAACAAGTCATCATAAGAGATATCATGACATGATATCCTAAACATATGAATTTGCTCAATATGATCTTTGGTTCCTTTATATATTGGGAGGAAAGGCATAGGTAAATGTTTAGGGTAGGGTTAAGCAACCACAATAGGATCCAAGGGTTGACTACACATCTATCTATAATTGTATGAGGGACGATATGAATCTATTTCATTTAGTCATGAAGCTAACTATTTAAACATGGCTTCAAGTCTCTATGGTTGTCCATAAAATTGATTTTTTTGTACCATGTTGTTGTGTCTTTGATGATAAGTTGTTGTTGTGTAAGTATTTCCAATTGAAATATTGTTGTGTAGTGTTGGACATTTTGAGTCCCTAAGCTGAAATGTTGTCATTGATGTCAATAGAGCAATAAATGTCAAAAGGATCTATGAAGGGTTTTTGTGAAAACCAAGGCAGGGAAAATAAAAGGTTTTATTTAAAACCATGGACAGTAGATTTGATCTGGGTTTTTCTTAAAACCCACATTGGGCTTTCGTTTCGTCGAAAAAGGTGCCCCGATGATGGAGTTATTTGAGTTTTAATGTTTGGTTTAAATTTTAATTATTTAAAATTTAAATTCAAATTTAAATGGAAAGTTTCCCATTGACGTCATCATGCAAATACAATTTTAATATTTCCGTCGACGTCTTCAAAGTGTTATTAAACACTATATAAAGGGGTGGCAATTAAACCAAATAATCATCCTTGCTCTCGTGTGTTAATTGCCTTGGAATTCGAAAGAGCTCATGCGAATTGTTGAAAAGGAAGCAAAGAAGAAAGTGCAACGATTTGGAAATCTCAAACGTGGTATGAGGCGTGGTGCATTGGCGTATCGATTTTGCTAAGACTGTGGGCAACGCAAATATCAGGGATCGAATCCCCTTGACGACAACGTGTGGGAAGCGCTTTGGCGCTTTGTCCTTTACAGTAGGAGGAGGAAGATTAAAGGCCCTTTTGGCCTTTGCTTTTCCAATGAGCGCTTTGGCTCGGTTGGAATCTTAGCCATGGCTAAGACGCTCACGGTGTGTGGTGGATAGGGGTTCGAATCCCCTTGAGAGGTATTTACGTTTTTGCCTTTAATAATTTTTATTAGCCCTAAAGTTTGGAGTTATAAGGTATTTAATGGGAATTAAATTTTATCATTAGGGTTGTGATTATTATTGCAAAAGCATATTTGATTTATGTTTTATTTTGATGGAAATGGAGAATTGATTTTAGGAGAAATAAGGAGTTGTTGTTAAAGTGATTTTGAGAGATTTATTGTGGGTTATTCTTAATAAGGGTTTTTATTAAAATAGACTTTGGTGGATGTGTTTATGAAGTTGGAGTGAAAAGGGTGTAAATTAAGTTATGCTTTTATTGTGATTATTTAAAAGACCACTAACCCTTATTAATATTGAAAAGGAAAGTTGTGATTAAGTGTGGCAGATTTTGTGGACAACTTATTGGCATCAAAAAGGTATGGGCACATTCTCCTATTGATTGTTTGTGGTGGTTGATTTCTGAAATATCATTGGAGTGAAAAGGATTAATTGAAGTTTCCTTTGTGAAGATGGTTGGTTGAATGCTTCAAGGTTTTCTGATTTGTGAGTTGTATTTAAACCTTGTTTCATTAGCATTGTTGTTGAAGCCCATTGATGATGAAATGAACTTGAACATGATCTAGAACATGTGAACATGAGTATCATTGTTATGTGAGACTTGAGATAAAGCATTGTTGGAAACATTTTGAGTTGGTTGATACATGCTTGAACTAGGGTTTGTGAGAAAGGGTTGTTCCTTGATGTGATTGGTTGAGTTGAGTTGGTTAAGCCTAGTCAAGTGGATGTGTGAAATGGTTGTTCAAGTTCCATAAAACAAACTATTCTATATTCTGATTTGAGTTGAGATTGAGATTGAAGAATAGGACATATTGAGTCTCTAACAATTCTCTTTATGCTTCTATTGAGTTGAGATTGGGATTTGAGTATAGAACATATAGAGTCTCTAACAATTCTCTTTATGCTTCTATGAGATTGATTTGAGTTGAGATTGAGATTTAAGAATAGGACATATTGAGTCTCTAACAATTCTCTTTATGCTTCTATTGAGTTGAGATTGGGATTTGAGTATAGAACATATAGAGTCTCTAACAATTCTCTTTATGCTTCTATGAGATTGAATTGAGATATTGATTGTACTTTGAGCTTAGAACATATTGAGTCTCTAACAATTCTCTTTATGATTCTATGAGATTGAACAAGTTCTGTGTAAGCTTGTTAAGCAGATTTGAGACAAGTCTTTGAGAAGGCTTGTGGACTATTTTGAGTTAAGCTTTTGTGAAAGCTTGCTTGAGCAGATTTGAGCAAGTCCAAGAGAGGACTTATTGAGCAGATTTGAGCAAGTCCAAGAGAGGACTTATTGAGAAGATTTGAGCAAGTCCAAGAGAGGACTTATTGAGCAGATTTGAGCAAGTCCAAGAGAGGACTTATTGAGCAGATTTGAGCAAGTCCAAGAGAGGACTTATTGAGCAGATTTGAGCAAGTCCTAGAGAGGATTTGTTGAGCAGATTTAGACAGGTTTTGTGTGAACCTATTGAGAAGATTTAGATAGGTTTTGTGTGAACCTGTTGAGCATATTTAGATAGGTTTTGTGTGAACCTGTTGAGCAGATTTGAGCAGGTTCTGAGAGAACCTATTGAGCAGAATTGTACTAGATCGACTGTACTATGTTTAGTGCAAGAGATTGAGCAAAACTATGCTAGACCGACTGAACTGTGTTTGGTATAGTATTGAGATAGAGCTTTGGAGGTGACAGAGTATAGAGGATAGAGTCTCAGTGGATAGAGATCCAGTAGCCAAGACAATTGAAGACAAGATCTGAGTGAGAAGTCTTCAAGTGGAGAGAGATCCACCAATCAGTGCAGCATAGAGACAGAGTCTTCTAGAAGATCACTAGCCAGAGAAGAAGGGGAAAGAGTTCTCCTGTGGAAGAGATCCATGAACTTGAGATTAGGGGATCAACATCTCCTTTGGATAGAAGTCCATAAACATTGTAATTTGGGAAGGATTCCCAAGAGATTGATTGAGAAAGTTTTAGTAAAATATTTTCTCTGTGGAGGTAGCCCACATTGGGTGAACCATATTAAAATGGTGTCTCTTATGTGTGTGATGTTTATGGTTTCATTAATGTTGATGCTTCTATTTGGAAAAAATTTATGTTATATTATTCACCCCCTCCCTCTCAGTATAAGCACATGTTCTTCAATTGGTATCAGAGTCGGTCTCTCCACAAAGAGTTTAACAACTTGGAGATGGATCCATCAGTATCACACATGTGCTCAAGGAGTGAAGAAAGTATAGACTTTGAAGAAGTGCTCTCCAAGTGTCTCCAAGATCTTGAAAGGATTCAAGAAGAGAATGCACAACTAAGGGAACAAATTCGAGATTTTGAATCAGCAAGAATTGAGCTTTTGCAAAGGCTAATAGAACTCGAAATGGAAGTGAAAGAAAGAAGAGAAATTGAACATCAATTAAGAGATATGTTGGAAGCCAAAGAAGCAGGACTTGAGAGAGTGGCAGCAGAAATTGTTATGTTAAAATGCAGAACTGAAATAAACAAGAGATTAAGTCAGCAAGAGGTAGAAACATCAAGCAAAAATAAGGTACCCCACCATATCTCTAGAAAAGAAGATCACAAAGGAAAGAATACCAGATTGAGTCCTCATCAAAATAGGTTACAAAATTTCTTCCATGGACATTGTTTCTCTTGCAATAAATATGGTCATAAAGTTGTGCATTGCATTAATAGAGACTATGATAGTAGTAGTATGGATTCTCTTGTATCATATATGGATGATGATGTTGAGTGCTACAAATGCAATAACTTTGGGCATATAGCTAGAAGATGCAATCTAGAAAATTCTAAGTCTAGTAGAAAGACCACAACTCAAACTACTAGGAAAGAAGAAAAAGGAAAAGGAAAACTAAAATATTTGCTAGTTCAAATAGCATTGCATGCTTAGGATAAAGAAGAGAAATGGTTTCTGGATAGTGGGTGCTCTAGACACATGACAGGAGAAAAAGAAAAATTTATAACTTTGAAAGAAGGAAATAGAGGGTCAGTAAACTTTGGGGACAATGGTTCAACAAAAATCAGTGGAAAAGGAACTCTAAGTATAGGCAATGGGAAAGCAAAAGCTGAAAATGTTCTATATGTGGAAGGCTTGAAACACAATCTCTTGAGCATTAGTCAACTTTGTGATCAAGGTCATATGGTAACCTTTCATCAAGATCGATGTGAAGTAAGAAAGTCTAAAACTAGAAAACTAGTAGCAAGTGCTATAAGAGAAAGAAATCTTTATGTACTCAATGAGATCAAGAGGGAAAAATGTCATTTATCCAAAGAGAATGAGGATCGATCTCAACACATAATATTGGGTCCAAATGAGAATCTTCTAATGGTTTTGGAAGATAAAGAATTGAGTGATCCTATAGAAAGCAAGTCAAAAGAAAGAAATGATATGGACAAAGGCAAACAAATAGAGGACTACTCAATAGAGAATGGTTATGATCTCAAAGGTGAACTTATCTATGCTCTTGACACAATGAAGAAGGTAAGAAAGCAACACTCTAAGCTTGAAAGTCAGTTTCAAGAATGTGATGAAGAAATATTATTGCTCATAGAGGACTTAGAGAAGTCAAAGGCCAAGGCAAGTAAGTTCAGAGAAAAGTTAGAAGCAAAAATCTTGGAATGTGAGAAGTTAGCACAAGAAGTGGCTACTCTAAAGAAATATTTACAAGACTCCAAGATCAAGATGAAGAGTTTCACAAATAGCTCTAAGAACTTGGATAAGTTCATTCATGGACAACAAAGAACATCATGTTCAACAGGTCTAGGTTTTGGAAAGAAACAAGAAAAGGCAAAGTCTACTTCAAGTCTTGAAGAAGAAGAAACAACATCAGAAGAAGATACTTCAGAAGAGGGATTCTCAGATGTAAGTGAAAGTGAAACTTCTAAGGATGAGTCAGATTGCAGTGAGTCCAACAGGGACAATGGGCAAAGAAGATACAGATGGAACAACAATCAGAACAAGAGACCAATGAGGTCTAGGCAAGGAAGATTCAATGGGAGATGCTTCTCATGTCACAAGTTTGGGCACATGGCTTCACAATGCAAGACACATGAAAGACAGGTATATGGAAGAGAACAAATTTTCCAAGGATATTGTTATTCATGTAATGAGTTTGGTCATAAGGCAATAAATTGTAGGATTCATGATAGAAGAGGATATGGCTTCACCAGGAGAAATCCTAAGACTATTGCACATCCAAGGAATAATAACATTAAGTGTTATAAGTGCAATAATGATGGTCACATAGCAAGATGGTGTAGAGAAAATATTCCAAAAATAGGTATGAACAGGAACAGGAATATGAACATGAATAGGAACAGGAATATGAACATGAACAGGAACATGAACATGAATAGAAACAAGAAGATGAACAGGAACAGAGACTCAAAAAAGAAAAGAGACTCATAAAATAATGAGAACAAGAACATGGATGAAAACAAGAACAAGAATAGGAACAGGGATGATGACTCGAAAAGAAATAGTGAGAGAATTCAGCAAAAAGAAAAAGGAAAAGACAAAGGCAGAGAACAGTGCTTTCAGGGAGTAGAAATACTCCCACCCTAGAATTAACCACCTCATGTGGAGGTGGGGGAGGGGCTAAGCTAAGAGGCTTAATTCTTAGCCCCGAGCCCCAAAGGTGACCCTTTGCCATTGATGTCAAAGGGGGAGAGATTTGTGTATTATGGGGAGAGTTTTTGGATATGAGGAGAGATTTGATATCTAAGAGAGCATTGAGCCAAGGGGAGCAAAGCCCCAAGGGGAGCAGAAAATAAGGTCAGAATTCAGTAAAAGGATTTGGGTTACCATCAATGACAAAGGGGGAGATTGTTGGACATTTTGAGTCCCTAAGCTGAAATGTTGTCATTGATGTCAATAGAGCAATAAATGTCAAAAGGATCTATGAAGGGTTTTTGTGAAAACCAAGGTAGGGAAAATAAAAGGTTTTATTTAAAACCATGGACAACATATTTGATCTGGGTTTTTCTTAAAACCCACATTGGGCTTTCGTTTCATCAAAAAAGGTGCCCCGGTGATGGAGTTATTTGAGTTTTAATGTTTGGTTTAAATTTTAATTATTTAAAATTTAAATTCAAATTTAAATGGAAAGTTTCCCACCGACGTCATCATGCAAATACAATTTTAATATTTCCATCGATGTCTTCAAAGTGTTATTAAACACTATATAAAGGGGTGGCAATTAAACCAAATAATCATCCTTGCTCTCGTGTGTTAATTGCCTTGGAATTTGAAAGAGCTCGTGTGAATTGTTGAAAAGGAAGCAAAGAAGAAAGTGCAGTGATTTGGAAATCTCAAACGTGGTATGAGGCATGGTGCATTGGCGTATCAATTTTTCTAAGACTATGGGCAGCGCAAATATCAGGGATCGAATCCCCTTGACGATAGCGTGTGGGAAGCGCTTTGGCGCTTTGTCCTTTGCGATAGGCGGAGGAAGATTAAAGGCCCTTTTGGCCTTTGCTTTTCCAATGAGCGCTTTGGCTCGGTTGGAATCTTAGCCATGGCTAAGATGCTCATGGTGTGTGATGGATAGGGGTTCGAATCCCCTTGAGAGGTATTTACGTTTTTGCCTTTAATAATTTTTATTAGCCCTAAAGTTTGGAGTTATAAGGTATTTAATGGGAATTAAATTTTATCATTAGGGTTGTGATTATTATTGCAAAAGCATATTTGATTTATGTTTTATTTTTATGGAAATGGAGAATTGATTTTAGGAGAAATAAGGAGTTGTTGTTAAAGTGATTTTGAGAGATTTATTGTGGGTTATTTTTAATAAGGGTTTTTATTAAAATAGACTTTGGTGGATGTGTTTATGAAGTTGGAGTGAAAAGGGTGTAAATTAAGTTATGCTTTTATTGTGATTATTTAAAAGACCACTAACCCTTATTAATATTGAAAAGGAAAGTTGTGATTAAGTGTGGCAGATTTTGTGGATAACTTATTGGCATCAAAAAGGTATGGGCACATTCTCCTATTGATTGTTTGTGGTGGTTGATTTCTGAAATATCATTGGAGTGAAAAGGATTAATTGAAGTTTCCTTTGTGAAGATGGTTGGTTGAATGCTTCAAGGTTTTCTGATTTGTGAGTTGTATTTAAACCTTGTTTCATTAGCATTGTTGTTGAAGCCCATTGATGATGAAATGAACTTGAACATGATCTAGAAAAGAACATGAGTATCATTGTTATGTGAGACTTGAGATAAAGCATTGTTGGAAACATTTTGAGTTGGTTGATACATGCTTGAACTAGGGTTTGTGAGAAAGGGTTGTTCCTTGATGTGATTGGTTGAGTTGAGTTGGTTAAGCCTAGTCAAGTGGATGTGTGAAATGGTTGTTCAAGTTCCATAAAACAAACTATTCTATATTCTGATTTGAGTTGAGATTGAGATTGAAGAATAGGACATATTGAGTCTCTAACAATTCTCTTTATGCTTCTATTGAGTTGAGATTGGGATTTGAGTATAGAACATATAGAGTCTCTAACAATTCTCTTTATGCTTCTATGAGATTGATTTGAGTTGAGATTGAGATTTAAGAATAGGACATATTGAGTCTCTAACAATTCTCTTTATGCTTCTATTGAGTTGAGATTGGGATTTGAGTATAGAACATATAGAGTCTCTAACAATTCTCTTTATGCTTCTATGAGATTGAATTGAGATATTGATTGTACTTTGAGCTTAGAACATATTGAGTCTCTAACAATTCTCTTTATGATTCTATGAGATTGAACAAGTTCTGTGTGAGCTTGTTAAGCAGATTTGAGACAAGTCTTTGAGAAGGCTTGTGGACTGTTTTGAGTTAAGCTTTTGTGAAAGCTTGCTTGAGCAGATTTGAGCAAGTCCAAGAGAGGACTTATTGAGCAGATTTGAGCAAGTCCAAGAGAGGACTTATTGAGCAGATTTGAGCAAGTCCAAGAGAGGACTTATTGAGCAGATTTGAGCAAGTCCAAGAGAGGACTTATTGAGCAGATTTGAGCAAGTCCTAGAGAGGATTTATTGAGAAAATTTAGACAAGTTTTGTGTGAACTTGTTGAGCAGATTTAGACAGGTTTTGTGTGAACTTGTTGAGCAGATTTAGATAGGTTTTGTGTGAACCTGTTGAGCAGATTTGAGCAGGTTCTGAGAGAACCTATTGAGCAAAATTGTACTAGATCGATTGTACTATGTTTAGTGCAAGAGATTGAGCAGAACTGTGCTAGACCGACTGAACTGTGTTTGGTACAGTATTGAGACAGAGCTTTGGAGGTGACAGAGTATAGAGGATAGAGTCTCAGTGGATAGAGATCCAATAGCCAGGACAATTGAAGACAAGATCTGAGTGAGAAGTCTTCAAGTGGAGAGAGATCCACCAGTCAATGCAACATAGAGACAGAGTCTTCTAGAAGATCACTAGCCAGAGCAGAAGGGGAAAGAGTTCTCCTGTGGAAGAGATCCATGAACTTGAGATTAGGGGATCAACATCTCCTTTGGACAGAAGTCCATAAACATTGTAATTTGGGAAGGATTCCCAAGAGATTGATTGAGAAAGTTTTAGTAAAATATTTTCTCTGTGGAGGTAGCCCACATTGGGTGAACCACGTTAAAATGGTGTCTCTTATGTGTGTGATGCTTTGTGTGATGTTTATGGTTTCATTAATGTTGATGCTTCTATTTGGGAAAAAATTTTATGTTATACTTTTCACCCCCTCTCAGTATAAGCACATGTTCTTCATGTAAAGCATGTGTAGGAACATTATTATGAAGCTTGTATGGGATTGTGTTTTGTTGTTGATGATGATTGGTATTTTGAATTTTCTTAGCCTTTTGTGATGTGGCTATTTGTTGATTAGGAGCTTGAGAAGTAGGAGAATTTTGATTTTGTTTAGAATTTGGATTTGTTGTTGGTGGTGGTTTTTTTATGTTTTGATTTGGATTTTTATTCATATTTTGAGATGTACCAGCTTTATCTTGATTTGTTTTTATCATATATGTTATTGGATTTCCATTTAATTGGAGAGCAGCTTCTATTGCAGCCTCCATTGAATAATATCCCATAGGAAGTTGACCTTCTATCTTTATTACATGATTAATGACATCTATGTTGTCTTTTAAGAATCTAGCAAAATGCAGGGTAGACTTAAAAGTGAGATTACCTTCCTCATATGTATAAGGTCTAGTTGGATTATCCATTTCATCTTCTTTATTATCTTCTTCATATTGTTCTGAAGGTACATAATCTTCAATAAGTACCCTATCATCTAGGTTTTCTTGATCTTGTTCATCAGACTCTATTTGTTTCCCACTTCTTAAAATCCTAGGCATTTTGTTTTAGGATGTTTTGCTCAAGGATATATATATATATATATATATATATATATATATATATATGTGTGTGTGTATATATATATATATATATATATATATATGTGTGTGTATATATATATATATATATATATATATATATGTGTGTGTATATATATATATATATATATATATGTGTGTGTATATATATATATATATATATATATATATGTGTGTATATATATATAAATATATGTGTGTGTATATATATATATATATATATATATATGTGTGTGTATATATATATATATATATATATGTGTGTGTATATATATATATATATATGTGTGTGTATATATATATATATATATATGTGTGTGTATATATATATATATATATATATATATGTGTATATATATATATATGTGTATATATATATATATGTGTATATATATATATATGTGTATATATATATATATATATATACACATATATATATATATATATATATGTTGTATATATGTTTTAAATTTCTTGGGCATATATATGTTATATATATACCTATATAAATATTGTAAATATAAATATTATTTTTTTTTTATTTATATGTTTTTGTAATTTTTATGTTTTTTGTGTTTTATAAATCATAAAGATGCCTATGTTTTTCACGTTGGGTTCACCAAAGAATATAGGTCTAAAATTCACACACTCATTTCCTTCAGGCTAATGGATACGCACCTTGAAGGGGAATGTGGGAATGATAGGTCTACACCTCGGAGAGAGACACTTAAGATCGTGCCTTCTTTGGTGATTTTTCAATGAATTGGGTGGGTTCACCAGGAAACATTTTATGGTAGTTTCCATGCCTAGGTTTTGGATTTTTTTTTATGTGTTCTTTTTATATTTGCTCACAATCACCTAGTATTTGGCCAATATGCAACTAGATTAACCTATATGCAATTTAGGTTCATATGCAGACAACAAACAATAGAAAATAGAACTTAAATGAACTATGTAATGCTTAAAAAGAGATTTAAAACTCTAGCCTGTATCTAAAAGTTTGATGTAGTTTTCGATTCTTTGTTGCAAACAATATCGGTTAGAATCATACGAGATCGAATGACAATATTCTAATGATCGGGTGATCCGATTATGCAGGAATCCACCCAATCAAGGCAGAGAGCTGCAGTTTGATAATTTTGATACAACAAACAACAATTTTACAAAAAAATATGCATCTATTGAAATGAATTGCAAACAATGATGAACTTAAAAGGACAACAAATGAATGACTGGATGTGAATCTATGATAAATACATGAATATTCATGAAAAGCAATGAGATATGAAGGTAAAAGCTAAAGTATCAATGGTAATGAATTTAAAATGATCTAACGAGTGTTGAATATGATTGTAAACAAAATAAAATGAGGAAAGAGAATGCAAACAGTGACAACTGGATGCCCCCAAGTAGCTAAACAATAAAAATATGTGATGTAGACCAAATCGGGTAATTCTTGTCTCAAATCGGGTAATACAATATCATGATCGGACGGTACGATATCGCATAAATATAACCGATGCACAAGTTGAACCTGCAAAAACATAGCAAAATGGAATAATAAAAGAGTGAAGTTGCATGAATGTTCCAAGGGGAATCCAAGGCAAGGAGCCTGGATTAAATAAAATGGAATTAGCTGAGAGGTTGGGCTAAAAATGAAGAAGGTTACAACCTCCCCTATTCTAGATAAAATTGTTTGATCCGATCCCACAACCGTCATGCAGTTGCCCAGGTAAGGACAAAGAGGTTGTAACTATTTTTGTCACTTTGCTAAAGCAGGCAATTTTTAGTTTTGGATGAAATCGGGTGATCCGATTTCGTATAAAATCCTTCGATCTCGTACTAAAATCATACGATCTCGTACAATGGTTAAAACAAACTTGCAATGGGCACAAAAATTGAGGCAACAAGTTAGGGGTAGTTTAATTTGATTTTTCAAATATTTTTTACTTAGGTTTAATTAATGTGAGTCATTTTTAGGGTACTACAATGTAATTTTTATTACCTTTGAAGTTGGATTCCTTATATATCTCTAAATTAGAGTGTATTATATTCTTGATATGGTGCTTAGAAACTATTGGTTCACTTTTTGAGTTTATTTTGTAATATTTTGAGAATTATAATAATCAACTCCTATTTTCACCTTATTTCTCCTATTGAACTATGCACTTATCAATTTGATCTCCATGGTTGGATTTCTTTTGTTCCTTTAATGTGATTATGAGACAAGTATAAGCAATAAATTCCACCTCTTTCAAGAAAACAATAATTTTGCTTCTCTATCCTTAAATATTCAATGGTTCAATTTTCTAAATTCCAATTAATTCAAGTTTGATGTAGTACTCCTTATATCTCCCTAATTTGGAATTGTAGAAATTGACGATATTTACAATATAATAATAATTTGTTTTACAAGTAGAAACCCTTGTATCTCCTATGATATTGATTACAAGTATTAATATATTTGTATTTCAAATAATATGATTTGAAATACTATTTAAGGATATAAACTCCTGTTGATTTGCTTTTAAGTTTACTAAGGTTGTGTTTTCAATATCTTCAATGCAAATGATAATGATTTCAACCTTATATAATATGCCTTATAACTCCTTAATGAAAGTAGATATTATAATGTGTATATTTCTACTAAGGGCACTATTAAAATATCATTCAAGGAAATAAACTTTTAGGTTTGCTTTCTAATCTCTAGGCTTGGAATTTTCCTATATATTCAAGCAAATAATAAATTTTCTCAACCTTAAATAATAAACCATCTTATAACTCTTTAATCTCAAAGAAATCAAATATAAAGTTATATAAACATTTACCTTCCTATGAATGTTTTATGGTGCACTGTGATTCACCCTTTGATTTGATTCTCTATTCAAACTTGAGCATTGAATTATTTGGTCTCCTACATATGGTAATGAGCAATTAATGCTCAATGTTCGAGAGCTCCTCATAAGAAATTTGTCTCCTTTATTTAGTGCACTTTGACCACTCTCGCTTGATTTTTTCCTCTTCTACATTTCTCTTTCATTGTTTGTCTATGTCTTCAGCTATTAAATACCTTGTTAGAGTATATTACATTATTTAGGTACATGTCAATGTACCACCTTGGGTACATTATTAGATTAGGAATTTATCTTAGGTTAAGTAGTTACCTGAGGAAGAAGTAATAAATGCACAAGTGTCAATGTGCAATGATGTAAATGTACAAGGAGTCCACTTGTACATGAGTCATAGGAAAGGTAGTTAGGAAGAGTAAGGGCCAAGTAACTTATCTTCTTATATATAGGCCCCATAGTGAATAGGAAAGGAGAGCATAGGAGAGATTACTATGGAGTAGTGAGTAGGTACAATGTAGTTTCCATTAGAGTTCTGGAGTGTTCATTTCCTCCATTACATTGCATTGTACTATTTTTGCAACTTTCTATTAATAGCATATTTTAGCATTCTTGCAGAATTCCATTATCTTACTTTTTTGCATATCTTACATCTTGTGATTGCTTTCTCCCATATCATACATTATCAAAAGCTAACAGTGGTATCAGAGCCACGGTAGATCAGATAGAAATAGGGAGAGCCACAAGAGAGATTGAGAGGAGAGAAGCAAATCTCAGTTCCAAAATTTTTGAGATTGCATTTGGCTAGAGTCTTTCCATAGAGTTGCAAAAAACTCATGAAGACTAGGACTCAACATTCATTCCACTAGATTGATAAATCAACTAGTGAAGATTTGTCACTTAGAATTTCTTCCATTACAGTCCTAATACTTTGTTGCAAGAAAAAGGAGATAAAAAATAAAGTTGGGAAGCTTCCTATAGAGAGCTAGGAAGAATATCATCTTCAAAATCAATCCAACACTAGAAGCAACAAACAGAAGAAGAGGAGATTCTAGGAACCTAAGGGAAGTCCTGTTGTAGACCTGTACAATGCAGAAGAAGAAAAGGCCATAGGATCCTTGTTCCAAATTCGAGGAAGAGACTCCAAAGAAGATTCCAGGAGAAGATTGGAGGTTGGTGATCTCCATTGAAAAAATTCAAGTAGAAGATTGAAGAGACTCCAGAGAAGAGTCTTGGTGAAGATAGGATATTGGTGATCTCCATTGAATATTGAATACTTCACCCTGAAGGAGTAGAAGAAATCAGCCTGAGAAGCTGAAGAGACCTACAAGAGATCCCATTGAAGAACTTCCAATTTTGGAAGAGATAGAGAAGGACTAGCAAAATTTATATTCCTGAAGTAGCAAATTTTAGAGATCCAAAAGGGAGATCTCATTGCAACACTTCCACAATAGAAGGTTGAAGGAAAGGTCTCATTGAGAAGACCAGAGAAGTTGCAAGATTGAAGACCTTGGAGAGGTCTCAAGGAGAAACAAGGAAAAGGCTTGGTGAGCCTCATTAAAGGAGTTCCTAGAAGAACTCATTGGAGAAATTCACTACCAAGGAGAAGCTCCTGATAGTGAAGGAATTGGGACAATTGTCGCCATCCGACAACAAGCCCAAAGGAGAAGAATTTGGCAAGTTTATCAAATTTTGGAGGAGACTAGTGAAGACCTCAAGACTTTCAGATTCTTGAGAAGAAGGCCATGTTTGAAGTTAAAATTTGACAAGGAGGTTGAAGGAGAACACAAATAGAATAAGCCTACCAAATCCAAGATATTTGGAGATTACCTTTCATAGCTAAGAAGGCACATTTTGGAGATAGGGGTTTGCTGAATCTACAACAAAATACTGAAGGTTTCATAGTTGCGATTTACTACCATTCCAAACAGCAAATTGGTGAATCTATTCATCAAGATCTACATCATCTTCAAAGATCATTAAAGGTAAGCAACTTAGGTGCAAAGGGTTCATTACTTGAACACTCATATTTAGATTGTTACTTAGCTTCATTAAGCACCTTATTAGAATTAAAGTTGCAAGGAGAAGGGCTCATATTATAGTCTTCAAGAGAGTGTAGAAATATTCTTTTAAGGTTATTACCTACACATTAAAATAGGAGTTGGATATATTTCAATAGAAATAAAAATATCATCTTCCTATTATCTAGTTACAACAAAGAAGACTACATTAGATTGTAGATATTATAGAGCATTTGTAAATTCTTTAAGAGTTATCATTAGTGCATATTACAAGTTACTTTTAAGGAGTAATAAGGAGATTGCAGTTGCACTATATTAGTTTCTCTTAAAGCTTATTAGAAGTGCACTAAGTATTTTTAGTGAAAGTGAAAATTAGTGCAAGATTAAGCCACTCTAAGGGCATATTAGTTACATGATTATTAGCTTGGATTCATTGTTACTAAATTATCCAGTTACCAAGAAAATGAAAGATTTTTCTAGTAAATAATACAACATTGGATCATCCCTTACCTACAAGGAATAGAACAAGTAGTCGCCATCTAAAACCAAGTAGCAAAGATAATCTTGCAAGAAGAGATTTGAAGATCTCATACAGAAGTGCAAATCGCAAGGAACTCTATTCAAACTTCATTGTAAAATAGAGTTTCTTATTTACATTAGATCCGTGCACCATATCCCTTCCTAAAGAGATGAAATAAGACAAATAAAGTATCTCAAGGACATACTAAGGCCAGCAAGTATTCTACATCCACAATTGCAAATCATTAGAATAGCACTATAGGTGTAAACTTTGGGTAGAGAAGGTGAGTCAACAAAGGGCTCACATTAAGGTGTCTAAAGACACCCCCATCAATCATAAAATCAGGTGTCCATAGCAAGAAACCTGAAGCACAAGGCAGCCATGTAAGGGAGCTATTATCTATTGCATAGCACAAGTAGGATATCACAAAGAAGCTATCATTTATCTATGTTAGCTATCATCTACTACACATTGCAAAGGCAGTACTCAAGACAACATATCAAAGGCATAAAAGGGGTAAGGTACAAGATAGATTTAAAGGTGCAATACCCAAGACCTAGCTTGGAGGAATCATCCACCAAGAAGGAGCATTCAAATCCACCCTTGGAGCCTCATAGAACCACCACTACATCACCTAGAATCACCACAATTGGAGACAGAGTTTGGATAGCATAGCTTGCACTCGTTGGTAAGAAGAAGGAAGCGTTTGAAAGCGTTGAAGCAAATTATAAACAACTTGCACTCATTGGCAAGATAAGGGTTAAAAGACGTTGGAGACACCTCTACATGCAAAATAAGACATGCCACTTATCATACTAAGGTACCTATTATTCTCTCTAACGCCTATCCTATAAGGTAACACTCAAGATGAAATAACGCTCACCTTGGAAGCATTAAGAGGCATCATTTGAAGGATGAAGGGATTGCAATCATTTTGAAGGAGAAGCATTACAAATTAATGCTCAGTTGTCCACCACCTTGTAACACTCATTAGAAGACTATAATGGTTGTCTGCCACCTACACACTTGAATAATGATTACACCAAGTGTCAAGAGGAGCAAGAAGGCATAGTAACATGCCAAGCATTCCACGTAGGGATAAAACTATTAATAGGTAACATTGGAAGGCACTCTAGACACGATTCATACACGTAGACGTGAAGGAAGAAGCACGTAGTTGTAACATCAAAGCATTGATACACAATGAGATCAAAGGCTATTAAAGGAGGTCAAAGACTTTGACAAGATGTCCATTGAAGATAGAGCATTGAATGCTCAACATTGTCCAGCAAATACAACATTCAAAAGATCCATTGGAGGAGCGAAGATAAAGGTATATCATGCAATGAATACAACGCTTGAAAAATACGTTGGAGGAGCGAAGATAAGGTTTATCGTGCACAATATTATAAAGGTAATATCAAACTGATTACTTGCTTTTTATTAAGGTTTAAAAGGAGTTATAAGGTGAATCGTATAAAGTTAAGTTTACTATTGCATTGGAGTAATACAAATCAACCAAGCATTAGTAAGTTATAAAGCAAGTCCATACCTTCAAGTAATATTTCAAGGTATTATAATTGAAGTACATTCTCATATGTGCAAATAACCAAGTAGGAGATATAAGGTTGTCAACCTTGATAAATTAAAATATCAATTTGCAAATATTATTATCATTATTTTCTAACATTCCAAAGTAGGGAGATATAAGGCATACTACACCAAACTATAGATAATTGGAATTTAAAATTATTAAACTATTGGATATTAAAGGCTATAAAAGGAAGTTCATTATTTAGTTACACTTGTCTCATAGTCACATTAAAGAGACAAAATAAATCCAACCATAGAGAACTTCAAATTGATAAGTGCATAGTTCATTAGGAGAGATAAGGTAAAATAGAAGTTGATTATTGATTTACAAAACATTACAAAATCAACTCAAAAGGTGAACTATTACTTACTAAGCACTTTATCAAACTTATAGCACATTCCAATCACTAGGGAGACATAAGGAATTCTACAAAACTTGATAATAATAGGATTTATCAAGTTTGATCATATAGTCAATCCTTTTAGGAGAGATAAAGGTTTCTACCAAACCTAAGCTTGAAAGGAGTTATAAAAAACATAGTATACCTTAAACTAGGGAGTCATAAGTTAGAATACATCAAAGGATCCATATCTAAAACTCTAATGAATACTACCTCAAGGGAAATCAAGAATTTACTTATAAAGTCTGAAGGAGACTTAGACCTTACTTCAAAAAGGATTCATAGTGAAGCTTTAAGAGATAACTTTGAAACCATGGAATATTATCTACATGCTTGACTCACTAAAGCAATTGATAATGGAAAGAGTGACATTCAAATTCCTTTAGAATTTGGTAGCATATTATATATGGCACTACTTACATTCAAATGTTACAAGGATGAGAATGTAGAACAAAGAGGATTGATAGAATCACTTAAAAAGAAAACAGAAATGGATGAATCATACCTAGAGAAGATATTTCAATCCTCATGCAGTATTGATACTTCAAGTTCTACTAACACAAAATCTTATCATGATGCCTTAAGTGTTTGTGAATATGCTTCTATACAGAACCTTAAAAATGATAAAAAAGACAAAGGAAAAGAGAAGATACTCTTGCAAGAAATAGGTTATAGTACGTCCACCTATGAAAGTATTGACTTCAAAGAAGAGAATAAAGAAGAAGAAGAAGATGATAAACCAAATCAAGGAGGCATACAGTGCAATGTGAACTAATTAATACAAAGGACCAGATCAAGATTAAGAACATCTAAAGATCAAAGATCCATATTGAATACCAAAGTCTTCAATACCCAAATAATGTAATATAGGGGGTGTTAGAGTATATTACATTATTTAGGTACATGTAAATGTACCACCTTGGGTACATTATTAGATTAGGGGTTTATCTTAGGTTAAGTATTTACTTGGGTACATTATCTTGACTTGTTTCCAACTTGCACTATCGACCCTTGGCTTACCTTGTTATTACGTTTTTGCTATAGTTTTTACACCTTGATAGGTGTCCTTTGCAATGGTGTTGCTCCCATTTTGTTGTAGCATCGAGCTATGGTATCTTTTAACACCTTGATGAGAAAATATCTAGCCTTTTGGATGGTTTTTCTCTTAAGCACTTAGGCTTGTGCTTTTACCCTTGCTAATGGTGGGTATTGTACCCTTTGGATGGCACTTCTTTGAAGCATGTTAGATTGTGCTTTTACCCTTGCTAATGGTAAGCATTGTGTCCTTTGGATGGCACTTCTTTTAAGAACTTTAGCTTGTGCTTTTACCCTTGCTAATGGTAGTTGCTTGTAGAGGTACCAATAATCTATGTAGTGTGTGCTTAAGACACTTAAGCCTTTGTGTTATTTTAGTGTAAAGTAGAAGATAAGTATGTAGTAAAAAACTCTATAATAATTTGTAATAGGTTACTTAATTGCACCTTAATCTAAGACTCTCCTAGTCTTATTTTGTAGCTCATTTTCCTAATTTGAGATGTGGCTTTCTTCTCCACTCCTTGGAGGTATATCACTCTTTTAGGTGGCTTCTCTATGCCACAATAAGTTGTAAGTTTTATGCATTGAATAGTTTCTGTAGACACTTTGATATTATGTTTATTTTTGCATTTTGGTCTTCTACATTAACTTAACAACCAATGCACTTAATAACTTTTAATAGTAAATAGTAAAGTGCACTATTAATCTTACCGTATTTCTCCTTTGAATGAACCTTAAATCATTCACTAGTAGTTTATCCCTATTTCTTCTTTGAAGAAATCTTAAAAGTAATTTGAAAATTGCACTAAAATCAATGCTTTAGAGCATAGTCTTCTTTAATTCTAGTTGATAATAGGAAGATGATATTTTTCTTTCTATCAAAATATATCTAACTCCTATTTTAATGTGCATGTATTAACCTTCTAAGAAACTATCTTCTGCACTTCCTTGAATACTTTAATATGTAACCTTCTCCTTGCAATTTTAACTCTAATATGGTGCTTAATGAAACTTGCTAATCAAAATAACTTAATTTTCAATAATGAACCTATTACACCAAAGTTGCCTACCTTAATAAACTTTGTAGATGAAGTGTTGCAAGGTGATTAGATTCACCTTATTGCTGCATTTTATTGGATGAACTTACAACTTTTCCTGACTGTCCGAAACAATTCTCTAAATCACATATTTGTAGCTTTGAAACCCTCTAACTTGTTGCCCTAAATCTGTAGTAGGTGACTTTAACTATCCTTCAAAATGCACTCTATAAATATGAATTTTTGTAGCTAGTAATGTTGTCCTAATTTCTACTCTTTCCCATTCAATTTCTCCACTTAAATGTTGTCCTTGAATCTCAAAATTTTGGTAGGTAACTCCTCAAAATTGTAGCTGATTTTTTCTTCAAGAACCCTTCAGTATTCTATTGTAAATTCATCAAACCCCTATCTTCGAATAAGCCTCCTAGCATAATCTTCAAATCTCTCATATTTGGTAGTATCATCTAGTTTATTTCTCCTTTAGTCTCCTTGTCAAATTCTAACTTCAATCTAGACCTTCTTCTCAAGAATTTGAAAGTCTTGAGGTCTTCACCAATCTCCTCCAAAATTTGGTAATATTATTGCCAAATATATCTTCATTTGGGCTTGTTTTCGGATGGCAACAATTATCCCAAAATATTCCTTTTTCAAGAACTTCTCCTTGGTAGTAAATTTCTCCAATGATTTCTCCTAGGAAATCCTTCAATGGCCTTCTTTGAATCTCCTTCAAAGAGGCTCTCCAAGCCTTCTTATTGTTTTTCCTTGAGATCTCTTCTCTATGGTCTTAACTCTCGCAACTTTTCTAGTTTTTTTCAATGAGACCTTTCAGATTTATACTATGGAAGTGTTGCAATGAGATCTCCCTCTCGGATATCTAAAATCTATTACTACTAAAATCTGGAATAGGACCTTCACTAGTCTTTCTCTATCTTTGAAAGTTCTTCAATGGATCTTTTGTGGGTATCTTCAACTTCTTCAGGGTGAAGTCTTCAATATTCAATGGAGATCACCAATCTCCTATCTTCACCAAGACTCTTCTCTAGAGTCTTCTCTTCCAAGGATCCTATGGCCTTTTCTTCTTCTGCACTTTGCAGGTCTACAATCTCTAGCAATGGGACCTTTTCTACAGGCCTCCAAATATTTGATCTTTTATTTGTTGCTTCTTGTGTTGGATTGATTCCAAAGCAGATATTCTTCCTAGCTCTATGTAGGAATATTATCAACTTTATTTGAATCTCATTTTCCTGCAACAAAGTATTAGGACTATAATAGAAGAAACTCTAAATATAGAGATAATCAATCTTCACTAGTTGATTTGTCAATCTAGTGGAATCAATGCTAAGTCCTAGTCTTCACAAGTTTTTTTGCAAATTTGTGGAAATACTCTAGCCAAATGCAATCTTAGAAATTTTAAAAATAATATTTTTGGATTCCTCTCAATCTCACTTGTGGTTCTTCCTATTTCCTATTGATCTACCATGTGCTTTGATACTACTATTAGCTAATACAAGGAATGCAACCATAAGATGTAAGATAAGTAGTTTAAGATGATTGTATGATAATGGCACTATAATATGCAAGAAATTAATAAGATAAACATCTACAATAACTCAAATATATTCCATTAATGAAAGCTCACAAAAATAGTACAATACAGTATAATGGAGAACATCAACACTTCATAAACTATTTTTAAGAGGTTACATTATACTTCTCTAACTATTTTATACTATGCACTCTCTATATTCTCTATTCCACTTATTTCACTCACTATAAGGTTGATATATAGGAAGATAAGTTCCTTGACCCTCACTCTACTTTTGACTCTATCCTATGACTCATGTACATGTGGACTACATGCACATTTACATAATTGCACATTCTAACATGTGTGCATTTATTACATTGCTTGAAGTAATTACTTAACTTTACTCTAAATTAAACTCCTACTCTAGTAATGTACCAAACGTGGTACATTAACATGTACAAATTAATGTAATATACTCTAACAATAGTCTTATTCTTCTATATTTTTTTGATTAGTTGGACGAAAGGAGTTTTGAAATGACCTCCAAACCTTATAACAAAAAAGAAGCTAATCTCCAACCACTAGGAGACTGAGGAAACTTCAAACATTAAATCCAACCAATCCTTGGATACAACTACCTACACCCAGACCAACATTTACTAGTCGAACAAACTCAGACACATAAGCCAAACAAAGATAAAATATGGACACGCAGGTCCACATGGATAAATAGAGACAAAAAATGGGAACACATGTCTGACCAAAACATTCAAAAAGCAACATCCAATGGGGAGGGTTCTAGTCACATACCCTAAGTATTCTGACTCAAGTTTGACCTTTTCTTGAATTCATTGTCCAACGATCTAAGGCCATTTAGGAAATTACCTATCCAAATGTGAAGATCTTGTTGTGTAAGACCTTGATTAGCCAGGAAGTCCACAACTTTGTTACCTTCCCTAAACCGGTGCTTGAATTAGATTTCTTCTAAATTTTGAATCATTATCATGGCTTTAATTATAAAATTTACAACAATCCAAGAGGTATTTTGGTTACCATTAATCATGTTGATAACATTGATTGAATCTCCTATGATTAGTTTCTTGCAATTTACCTAGTTCAATTTGTAAACACCCTGAAATAATTCCTAAGATTCAATGAAATAGTGGGTTTAGTGACCCAATTTTTTAGCAGAGACAATAAGGATTTTTCCCTTCAAGTTTCTAAACAAACCCCCTGCACCCATCGAACTCAGGTTCCCTTTAGAAGCTCCATCAAAGCTAAATTTTAGCTAACTCAATGGATGGGGTTCCCAAATCATGCTAACCCTATCCTGACTCACCCTTCTCATAGTATTCTAAGGTTGAGTTAAGAAATCCAATGACCTCTCCAAACCGATCTCCCCTTCACAAGTTATCGAATCTAGTTTTAAATATTTCACATTTTCCACTATATCTACAATGACCCTCGAGGAGACCAATGACTTAGGATGGAAAATATTTTTAAAGGTGTGGGTATTCCTTTCCTTCCACACCTACCACCAAATATGGGGTAACCCAAATTTCCAAAATTGATGTAGGTGGAGAGAGGATAAGGGGGATACCCATTGAACAACCAGGTCCTCCAGCAAGTTGGGAAGAACCCAAGCAACACCCAGATCCAAAAATAACTGATAAAATACTTCAAGGGTATAGGCACAACAGGAAAATAAATGGAAAAGTGATTCAAAAGCCCTACTACACAGGAAGCACCTATTAGGGAAAATCATTCCCCATTTTTGAATATTATCAAGAGTAAGGCACTTTCTCTAAATTTCCAACCAGAAGAACACATTGATTTTAAGCATCAGGTATTTAATCCATACTTGATTAATCAGGAACCAGGGATCCGAATCATAGTCCAAGCAGCCATAAGAAGACTTAACTAAAAATTGACCATATTTCTTAGGACCCTAAACCAGCCTATCATGAAGACCAGTACACAGGGTTAAGAACCATTTTATGGAGTATTTTAAATTTATAAAAGTAATTTTCTCCTCCTCAAAAATATTTGGGAAGTCAAATAACTGATAAATTCGGAAAAGCATTGATTCATTGTAATTCAATTAGAATATAAGGATTACAAATGAGTTGGTTTGATTAACCAACTTGGTGGTTAATTGCAACCAACCTAGAGAGCACCTACATGCGCTATGTTTTTATAATCCCCCCTTAATTCATCACCTAAACAATAATGGAATATAAGCATATGCTAACATCCCCCCTTATTACATTATTGGCAAATCCCAATAGTATTGCAAAACATTTCAAATTTGATACGGTCAAGTGCTTTGGTGAAAATATCTACAACTTGCACATAAGTGGGAATGTATTGAAGTTGTATATGGTACTTTGGAACTTCATCTCGAATGAAATGACATCGGGTATCAATGTGTTTGGTACGTTCATGAAAAATTAGATTCTTGACCAGTTTCAAAACACCTGATTATCGTAAAACATATGAAGAGGTAGATTCTTTGGAAGGCCCATGTTTGTAAGGATGTGACTTAACAACATTATCTCACAAACTACTTCACTGGCTACGTGATATTCTACCTCTGTAGAAGATAAAGCAACCACATGTTGCTTCTTACTATACCATGAGACAGGTCCATATCCCAGATGAAAAACATATCCAAAAGTTGACTTACGATCATCAATGGATCTAGCATAATCTGAGTCCATGTATCCTAGTAGAAAAACTTGTTATTATTTTTGTACTCCAGGCCATAGTTTTTACTACCATGAACATAATGAAGAACTCTCTTTGATGCTTCCCAGTGACTCACCTTAGGTTCCTACATTAACCTTGAAAGATAGCCTACAACAAAACTAAGATCTGGCCTGGTATTTGTCAGATATAGGAGACTCTCAATCAACTGGCGATAGATAGTACCATCTACCTGAGATGATTCATCATATCATGATAACTTAAGTCCTTGCTCCATTGGAGTTGTTTTAGACTTACATTTAGTCATTCGATATTTTTCTACTAAAGTCTTGGCATACTTATTTTGTGTTACTCTAATATGGTGCTTTTTCTGAGTTACTTCCAAACCAAGACAATAGTGAAGAAGTCCTAGATCTATCATTTCAAATGATTGTTTCAAATCATCTTTCATTGAATCAATCATTTTCTCTGAACTTCCTGTTATAATAATATCATCTACATATAACACCAGAATCACTATATTAGATCCATTGTTCTTAATATAGATATTTGCATCTGAAGGACTTCTTTTGAATCCATGTTGCACAAGGTGATTGTCTATCTTGATATACCAAGCTTGAGGAGCTTGTTTGATCCCATACAAGGATTTGATCAATTTGTAAACTTATTGTTCTTGTCCTTCAACCACGAATCCTTATGGTTGGGTCATGTATACTTCTTCTTGTAAGTCACCATTCAATAAGGCACTTTTAACATCCATATGATGCAACTTCCACCCAAACTGAGCTCCCATGGCACAAAGTACTCGAATGGTAGTCATCTTTGTAGTAGGGGCAAAATTTTCTTCATAGTCTATGCTTTTTTCTAAGCATAACCCTTTGTAACAAGTCGGGTTTTATGTTTATCAATAGATCCATCTACCTTATATTTCACTTTGAACACCCATTTGCATCCTATGGGTTTCTTTCCTTTTGGCAGATCGACTAACTTCCAAGTATTATTTTTCATGAGAGACTGATGTTCTACATCCATGGTAGCCTTCCACTATGGCTCACCAAGTGCATTTTGAATCATTGTAGGTTCATTTATGTCCAATGTGGACATATAAACCCTTTCATCTTCCACATATTCTTCTTTATCATTTTCTATATCAACTGATAAATCATCAAAGTGTTGGCAAAGTTTGTCAACCTCTGAAGTAGAGGCATTTGCTCTCATTTGTTGAGTCATATTGAGCGTACATGGCCTATCTAGAGATAGATCTGGAAGTGAATTCAACTTAAAATCCCTCAAAGTTCTAGTATACCATTTTGGGACTTTATGTTGTTGTTTTTGAAGTTGAACCTCTTTCTTAGGTTCTTCTTCATCTAGGTATACTATTGTAGATGTGTCTTTTGATGTGAAAGCTTCATCAAATACAATATCTCAACTTAAGTGTGTCTTATTGGTCTTAGTATCAATCATTCGATATCCTTTTGAATGCTCATCATAGCCAAGAAAGATACACTGCAGGGTTTTCTCATCCAACTTCTTCCTCTTTTCCTTAGGTATATGCATAAATGCCTTACACCCAAAAATATTTAGATGAGAAATGGAGGGCTTCTTACCACTCCAAGATTCTTGAGGAGTCTTTCCTTGTAGAGCCTTTGTGGGAGCTCTATTAAGAAGGTATGTAGTTGTATTTACTACTTCTGCCCAATACTATTGCTCAAGATGTGCTCCCTTAAGCATACAACGAACCATTTCCATAATAGAACGGTTCCTTCTTTCAACTACTCCATTTTGTTGTGGAGTATAAGCAGTTTTCAACTGTCTCTTAATCCCATGTGTATTCAAAAATTATGAAAAATCTTTGGAGGTATATTCCCCCCCTCGATCTAAGTGAAGGGTCTTAATGAAACATCTTGACTCCTTCTCAACCTGCTTCTTGAACTATTGAAAATACAGCAATGCCTCTGACTTCAATTGCAGGAAGAAAATCCACATCTTTTGTGAGTGATCATCAACAAATAATTGAGAATACCTCTTTCCACCATATATTTTGGGCATAGTACCACACATATACCAACTCCAATGGTTTTGTAGCTCTAGAAGAGCTTGACTCAAATGGTACCCGATGTTGCTTACCTGCTAAGCAATCTGAACAGACTGGTAATGTGGATGAAAGGTTGGGGAGACCTTTAACCATCTCATATTTGCTCAACTTGAGCAAATAACCAGAACTTAGGTGCCTATATCTTCTATACCAGAGAGAAGTGGCCTCCTTTGTATTTGCAGACAAAGCAACATGAGGTGTTGAAAGAGCATCTAGAATGAATATGCCATGTTTGTAGGAACCAATGGCGACATTTTTACCTTGGTGGGTTATAAAATATCTCTTCTTGCCTTTCACAACTTGAAACATAACATCCATTCTTTTATCCAACATCTGAGGAACAGAAAACAAATTATTGGCTAATCCAGGGACATAGACAACCTGCTCTATCTGACATTTTCCATCTAGAAGAGTAACAGAAACTATCCCTTCACCCTTGACTTGGTAGACTTGATCGTCAGCAATGGTGACTAGCTTTCCTTATTTCTCCCCAACGATTGATAGAGAAAAATCTCAGACGTCATTTTTGCAACTATATTAGGCGACAGATACAGTAGTCCAAAGCATGACAGCATTACTTGTAAGTGTGGACCAGAGGTATCACAGATACCAAATGTTGTTGTGCAATAAATTGCACAAATAGGTATATAAATTTGGGGTCTTTTCTTTAGCTTTTAGTGTATGATTGTTAATGCAAGAAAACAAGGAATTTAAATGCAAATAAACAACCATAAATTCCCATAAATTTGACTACCTTAGGTGTCGGTTTCCATCGAGAATGCACCTATTACAATAGCAGTTTTTTCAATTGTATTCCCCCCTTTTTTGTCTTAAATTTTTCAAGTTTTCTTTCCAAATACTAGTTTTCTTTCCTATAGTATTCCTTCCTTTGTCTTAAATTTTTGCACATAAATAAAGTGTAAGATTCCCCCCTCTTTTTGTTTTTGTTGCAAAAGAAACAAGGAGAACAAGGAATAATAGAAAAACCTTTGAAAAACAACTTATCTCTCCAAAAAAAAACTTGGAAAGAAAAATACTAAGGAGAAAAAAATACCCAATAATTGTAGTCGTCAAAAAAAATATTTGCTTTAGGCATCAAAAAATGGGCGTTGGGCATCAATGTGGCACTGTAAGCGTCAAACAGCGCACTCAAGGTGTCAACAGCGAATAGAGGTGTCAAATGGAGCATCTAGTGTGCAACAGTGAACAAGGACGTCAAAAATGGGTCACAATGTCAAATGGGTCGTGCTGGGTGTCAAAATTTTCAACCCTATGAGAATCAAACCACGGACCTTGTTCGCTTCACGCCATAGTCTTACCACTCATACCACCAAATGGTTGTGAACTAAAATAGACCCCAGAGGTCTTATCGTTCTCCAAGCATTTGAAAAAAGTTTAAAAATCTTGGCTTCTATTATCCCACATTCTGTAGGATGGGTGCCTATGTGGAAAATAAAAAATGAATCAGGTAACTAATCAAGTGACTACCTTCGGGGAATCATCCCTTCCATGTTTTTCCCTTCTCAATTGCCACTTGTCCTTCATGAACAACGCTTTGTGCCCTAGAAACATCATGTCAGTGTGCCCTTGCCCAGTCACACCATGTTAGTGTGTCCTTGCCTAGTCACACCACATCAGTGTGTCCTTGCTTCTATCCATGTCAGTCGTAGTGCTTGCCTAGTCACACTTGCTACGTCAGTCATGTCGTTCTATCTTTGCTTCTGTCCACATCAACCATGGTCTCGAACTACGTGCTCCATCCAATTTTTGCTTCTGTGTTGTCTCGAGTTTGTGTCTGTGTCCTTCTAATCGCTTTGTGATCCAGTCAGTCACGTGGTGTCTTCTGGATTTGTGTGCTTGCCTCAGAATTGTGTCTGCGTTCAATTTCTACCTTTTGATCGCCAAGAATCCTCAGAGTTGGAGTAGTTAGATATTCGAACTACCTTAACCAACTAATATTGGTCTGTGGCTCTGGTACCATGATAAATTTGGTGAAGCATTGATTCATTGCAATTCAATTAGAATATAAGGATTACAAATGAGTTGGTTTGATTAACCAACTTGGTGGTTAATTGTAACCAACCTGGAGAGCGCCTACGTGCGCTATGTTTTTATAATCCCCCCTTAATGCATAGCCTAAACAATAATGGAATATAATCATATGCTAACAAGAACTTCCATCGAAGATTACCATTGAATAATTCTAAAAAGTTAGAAATTTTGGGACCAAAGAATCTATTTGTGATTGGCTTCAGACAGGTGAACATCAATCAATATTTAAGAGGGTATGACGAGGCCCAAGAATCTCCCCAAACATCAATGGAATAACCATCCCCCACCACCCAATAAAGTCCTTAACGCACATCCGTTCGACTACCAACTATGATGGAATCAATGTCTTGAGCTATACTATCATATTCGCATTGAGGTTCATTTCTCCTTGGCCAATGATAATTCTTCTACTTTGCCTCTTAATAATTTTTTTGGATTATTCTTGGTTGATCCTTGTGATAATGTGTTGTACTAGTACTTCTAAGGGATGTTTCCTAGTTTCCCATAGATCAAACATGTGATATTTCTTTTTCCTTGAAGTTTTTTGTCCTTTGTGTTTTTATCGATTTTGTTGTTTGTTAGAGATTTACCACCTTTATTTGACTAGCATAAACTTACCTTTTTTATGTGTGAGCAAATCACGTTCATATTTAGTCTCCGTCTCTCAAATTTCTTCCTCATGTTGAAGCAAATTCACAAGTCTTAAAATTGGGACTCTAATTTGTAACATTCAGAGTTGTTATCAAAATGTTGAATGCTAGTGGTAATGCATATAGCATTATTGGAACAAGTACAGATCACTTATGGTTTTACCTAATGCTTATAGAAAGGCTCAAAATTTAGTAATCCATCTCAAAAATCCTTCCAACTTCTCATCGTTCTTCATCTTCAAGTAATGCAATTGACTCTATAGATAGAGAATTTGACTCCAATGCTTGGACTCAAATACCATATTGATTTTATCCCATGCATCCTTCGCAATTATAGCATCAAAAATATGTAGTTGGATCTCATCAAGTACACCTACATGATGATCAATTTGGATTTCTGATTAGATTTAATAGATTTTCTTTGTTC
Organism: Wollemia nobilis; assembly: GCA_028583015.1. Classification (NCBI taxonomy): domain Eukaryota; kingdom Viridiplantae; phylum Streptophyta; class Pinopsida; order Araucariales; family Araucariaceae; genus Wollemia; species Wollemia nobilis. The sequence goes on from JAQPPZ010016895.1 coordinate 18,762,593, forward strand.
ATCTGAGTTAGTGGCAGTATTTGTATAGTGCTAAATGCCAGTTCTCATAAATATTCCAACTCTAAGTGAATCTTCAACTTTGTCTTTCATGCAAAATAGTTGTCACCTTTTAACAATTGGGAGTTAAGTAATATCATCATTGGGGCATTAATATCTTTTGTAATTTTTTTCAAATTTGTAAACAAATACTTCTGCTAGAATGAACTCAAAAAAGCCCAGTTGGTAAAGATCCTCATTTGGCATGTGTAACCCTGGTTCAAATAGTAGGGCCTCATAGTACCAAAGAGCATTTCGCGCTAGCATCATCGACTACATTAAAAATTTTACCCTTTACAACTAGAGGTTATAGTCATAGCAAGGAGCAAGATTCAAACCTGGTGAAGAGGCAATGAAAAATGTAATGAGTTACCGATTCCTCTAGTATACACAAAAAAAAGAATGAATTTGAAAAAATATCTTTAAAAAGTACATATAAGCCTATACTTGTGCAATGGTCAATGCCTTTTACTATGAGAAAATAGTAGATCTTTCTAGGAAAAAAATAAGTCACGGGGATTTGAGTTTTTTTCTAACTTTAATCTTTAACGAATATTCTTGGAATATTCAATCAATGTACATTCCAGAGTAGTAACAAAATTTTAAATCACCGTCTTATCACCTACATTCAATAAAAAAAAAAATTAAGGATTTAGATAGCCTCCCTATGGAACATGTGGGATTTTCTTTATTTATTTATTTAAATATATATGTGTCTCCTTTCTATTTCTAGACTGTATGTTCTTTGCATGTAGTAAATGAACACTTTCCTCTTAATAAATTGTAGGTATTAGATGTTTTTATTTTTTAATTTGCAACACAATCCTTTAGCCAACAATACTATGGTGGAAGTTAATTTTTATACGACTCATTTATTGATTAAAAAACAACTTCATTATAGATGGCCTATGTGCATCTTCAAATGACCTTGTTGCTAGATGGCATGGTTAATAAATGGTAGAGTCCAACTTCACTTTAGACGATAATTTTCTTTTTCTTTACTAATGTGGGAGAATATAACACAACAATTAAATGGTTGGAAAAATTTTGGTAATTGTTGATTCTTGCTTATAAAAGAGGGAAGACGAAGAGGAAAAGGTAGTCTAGAAGAGGAGAAGACTAGGGAAAAAGAAGAGGAAGAGGAATCAACAAAAACAGGTAGAAGAGAGATGAAACATAAAAAGGGTTGTACAAAAGGAAAGAGGAAGAAAGAATGGTAGGGTTCTATTTACTTATTTATGCATGGGAGCTAGAAAAAAAGGGAGAAGATATTGTAGTACACAACCAGTTGGAACATTAGAAATAAAAATAACTTTCGATATCAAATTTGTTTTTTGTGTGTTTGAATGGTAATTGCATTAAAATGTTGTAAGTTGCATGGATTATTGTTTGTGCAAGATTGCAGGTGAATTGCAATTCATGTGAAGACACCACTCGAACTGCCATGTCGTTTGAGTAGGAATTGTCACACAATTCAAGATTGGTCATTCAATTTAGTTTTCTAATTAGCAATCAATTGTTCAAGTGGATATTGCATCATTTCATACAAGTGAAAGTTATACCATGTCATACAAGTGGAAGTTGCATTGTGTCATACAAATGAAAGTTACATTGTGTCGTATAAGTGGAAGTTGCACCATGTTGTACAAATAAAAGGTGCACCACGCCATCCAAGTGGAAGTTGCATTGTGTCATACAAGTAAAAATTGCACCATGTCATACAAGTGGAAGTTGCACTATGTAATACAAGTGGAAGTTGCATTGTTCCATAAAAATAGAAGTTTCACTGGCTTGAAAGTGTTGTCATCATGTAACATCAATGCATTGTCTTTTGCCCTTATTGTCTTGGCTATTGTCGTCTTGTCTTCTAGTGGTATAAATCAAAACGAAATTAAATATCACACTATGGGTGTTAGTGAACCATAAATCTGATGTTGTTAGAGGAGGTTATTGTGTAGTTGACCCTATTAGAACCTTGTGGTTCTAAATAAATATTTACCAAATAAATAAATAAAATAACATTAAATTACAAAAAATCATTTTTTTAGGGTTGAATCACTTTGTCACTATAGGAGGCTCCCTCATAAAATATTTAATAATAAATTTCTCTTTTTCTTTCGATGATTTGATATGACTTACACTTGGGAACGAGTTTATCACAGATTTATTTGAAGACAGTAAAATAAAAAAATTTGGAGAATTGCTAACACAAATCAGCAGGAGAAGGAACAACCTTCTCAAAAATATTAAAGATCATATGATATGATTTGAGTAATTGTACTTCCATATTTGAGGTCCCATAGACCATATTTGGGTCTCGCAGACGTAATTAAAATCTTTCATTCATTCATATCATATATAAATTTTTCAATCATGACTTTTCAATAAAAATGAAATATATAATTAATTATATTATTAATAATAATAATAAATTATTTATTTATTATTATTAATAATATAATTAATAAATGTCAAAGATGTGAGGATCCTACCCTTCTGGAGGAACTTTGTCTTCAAAGTTGGAATTGACTAAAAAAAATACAGGAGACAATTTGTCTAGAATCAAACGGGCAGTGTTTGTACAAGGGGTGCTTGTGGATACGGCAATTTATTTAAGAGTGGATACGACACTCATACCACGGCACTCACCTTTATAGATAGCAAGACTTTATGCTACAAACCAAAGTCACACATATTCTAAACTTTCGTCACCCTCATGATCTTTAATAATCAACTTCACTCCGGTTGAGGCGATAAATTTGTGTGGAATGAAGGCCACATTGCCAATGACGCAACCGACCAGAAGCTACCAACGAATGCAGCCAAGTCTTTTAGTGATGCTCAACCAACTTTAACCCGTCTAAGTCTTTGTTTATTGAATAAATATTGACCCTTTTTACCATTCCCAATAAACAATCCACTTCATACAACCACGTTAGATTTTTGCGTCCGAATTGTTCTCATTGTTCTTTCCCTTTATTTTATGCTTTAGAAGAATTTACACACATAGGGATTAACAGTTTAGAAAATCGACGGTAAAGCAACTGCGCTTTAACATGGGGTAAGACTTAAATATATTTCCATGCGTAGGAATTATCAATTTAAGATAGCGACGGCAAAGCAAAACGTTTGAATTTATGCCTCTGCCTAAATCCATCCTTCGAGAACTTCAATAATTTCGAGTGCTACATAAGTTCTTGCGATCATAAATTACCTTTAATAATCTTCTTTCATTTCGATTGCTGCGTAAATTCTAAAAAATTCCATAGAAAGCTTGATTAATTTCGAATGCCACGCTACTTCTAAAGGGAGATTTCGATTTCCGTTTCAATTTAAAGATTCCAAGGTGGATTTAGTTCCCATCCCGAAGATTCCTTTTGGAGATGGAGATGGTGTCCATGGCCCAAGCCTGATACTTTCTTTCAAAGGATTCTATGCATTTAGGCGCGTGGGGTTAAGGCGTTCACCTCTTACCTTCCGATAAATGAACACCCGTGTAGAATCTCTTTGATTTATTGAGATTTTCTAGCCATGAACAGTTGCAGTGTTTGTAGGAAGTTCGAGCAAATTATATCAATTATTCCATCTTCCTTCAAAGCCTTCAAAGACATAACAGACAATAATTGGTCACATGGAATAATATGTTTGACTTGTACTGACGGTAAACAAACGAGCACTGATATCTCCCAACTTACATTCAGAAATATGTGAAAATAATTGGTCACATGGAATAATATGCTTCAAATGTGATATTTTGTTTTCTTCGCAGAACATTTATTCTTTCTCTGTAAACACCAGCAGTAATGAGTATAATGGTGTGATTTGGGTTATTATCTGGAACCATATGTTTCTGCCAACATTCAAAAAGATGAGCTGGTAATGAATGAGGAATATCTCCCTTGAAATGTGATGTTTTGTTTTCTTCGTGGAACATTTATTCTCTCTCTGTAAACACACCAGTAGTGATGAGTATAATGGTGCAGTTTGGGTTATTGTCTAGAACCATATGTTTCTGCCAACATTCAAAAAGATGAGCTAGTAATGAATGAGGGATATCCTCCTCTATTGGAAATAAGTAGCAACAGTGCATCTGGGGCTTCCACGAATGCTCTGTTGCCTATCATTCACCTACTCCATTAGATCTTTCTGGAGGAGGCCAAAGAGGCGGATGAACGGTGGTTACGCGGGGAAATTTCAGTGGCCCCGAACGTTGTAGTATAACAAACAATGTTGGGACGGTCATCTCTTTCACCACACAATCTCTTCCCACAATACCATCAAGTTCTTGTGGTGCCTTTCTGCATGTATTTGGCTGGTTTAGTAGGTACGCCAATACCCATTCCAAAGTGGCGATGGTTGTATTTGTTGCTGCAATTGTCATGCTAAGTTGGTTTTCATCTTGATGGTTGTGTGCATCACCCAAATGCAGATATGTAAAACATAATCCTTGTAAGCCCTCATCCTTGTCATCCTCCTCTTCTTCTTTGTACACTTCTTTTATGGGAAAATTTGCATTTTTAGGGTTTCAATAACCAAAATTCTGCATTGTGGAACTTGTGTTTTCACTCAACTTTAGTTTAGAAAATTGATGGTTTAAATTATTTTCTTCTTTCTTCGGAAATGCAATATGTACCACTTGGAAATCCATGACTACGGGAGGGTACAAAATTGTTAGGGTTAGGAGTAACTTCTTCAATCATGATATCCAAAACATGATGATCTGGGCTATCTAATATAACTTTCTCTTCTTCTTCATGGGAAGAAAAAGTAAACGGACATTCATCCTTACTTATGAGGTCCACCCAAGATTTAGCGAGGTTTCTCAAGTCTGTGATGCCGCTCTGAAATTCCCTAAGTCCGCTTGCAATCTTATTAAGATTTTCCCTAAATTCGTTGAGGAAATCCAACATGGTTGGGTCTTCTAAATAAATAAAATAACATTAAATTATAAAGAATCACTTTTTAGGGTTGAATCACTTTGCCACTATAGGGGGCTCCCTCCATAAAACATTAAATAATAAATTATATTCTTTTTCTTTCAATGATTTGATATGGCTTTCGCTCATATCATATATAGAATTTTCAATCATGACTTTTCAATTATGAATTTTCAATAATAATGAAATATATAATTAATTATATTATTAATAATATAATTAATAAATGTTAGGATGTGGGGAGGGGATCCTAATAGACCCCATTTGTCTAGACTACATCATTTGGTATCAGAGTCAAACATAAAATATTTAGAGAAGTGGCACAACAAGGAAGAGGAAGATTGCATGGTTTGGGACCCTGTCTAGTGGATATAGCTAAAATGTTTAGGAATCACCTCTATACTAGATGCAATTAAGATTGCCTAGAGGAGAGGCATTCATCTTGAGGAAGTTAATGATAATGAAGTGGTTTTAGTCATCCAAAAGCTCAAGATGAAAAACAAGGAGAATAATCTAAGTAGTGGTTGATTTGGGTAATCTCAAACATGGGAAGTAAGCCAAAGATGGATTCTCCCAATTTTAATGGAAGTTTAAACCCTGAAGAATTTATTGAGTGGATAATAAACATGGAGATATTTTTTGATTATGAATCTATGGAGGATCCAAAGTGGATCAAATTTTCATGTACAAGATTGAAAGGGCATGCTTCGATCTAGTGAGATCATATCCAAACTAAGAGGCAATGAAAAGGTAAGAATAGAATCCAAACATGGGATAAGTTTGTAGCCAAATTAAAATTAAAATTTCTACTTGATTATCATATTGGGTTGTTCAAAAGACTCCAAAATCTTAAGTAAAATAGTATTCAAATGAGTTCTATAAATTGACCATAATAGTTGGTCATATTGAAGATGATAAGAAAAAGTAGCGAGATACATTAATGGGATAAGGTTGTCTATACAAGGTGAAATTAGAATACTTCGAATTAGTATAATTGAAGGGGTATATCAATTTATACTCAAGGCAAAAGAGAAGTTAACTCACAAGCAAAAAAATAATTCTAGAGGAAGAGGATAGTTCTCCAAAGAGAACAATCAAACAATGGTAGAGGGCAACATCTGCAAGAAGCAGAAGTTAGTACTTCTCAAATTTATTTCAACCAAAGTACCCAAGAAAATGGTGAATCATCAAATGAACAAGGTGGATTTGGTAGAGGAAGAGGGAATGGTATTACTAGAAATTTTTATGTGATTGGAAGAAGGACATAGAGTATATGAGTGTTCTCAAGCACAACAGACTAGCAAGCATGGAAAGGAAGCATGTAAACAAATTGCACAAGCATATGAAGAGATTATTACTTCATAGAAGCACATGGAAGAACAAAAATAGGAAGAGTCACTTATGATGAAAAGAATCTTGTTAAATATAGGTAAGGAGATGTATGAATCAATGCAAAGAAAAAGTCTTTTAAAAATTATATGAAAATCAAGAGGTAAGTGTTGTAAGGTCATTATGACAGTGGAAGTATGCATAATTTAATGTCTATGGATATGGTAGAAAATATTGGGTTGAAGAAGATTGAATAACCAAATTCATATAAAGTGCCATGGTTTCAAAAGGGACATTATTTTTTAGTGAATAAACGATGTATGGTAGACTTCCAAATTGGTTCTTACAAAGATGAGATACTAATATGATGTTATACCTATGGAAGCTTGTCATGTCTTGTTGAGAAGGTCATGGAACTTTGATATAAAGGTAACGCATTATGGTAAGGTGAACACCTACACTATTGAGAAAAGTGGTAAAGAGTATACATTAAGTCCATTGAAGGACAAAGGAGAAAAAGCGGGTAGTAGTCTTATAGTATGCCTGAATATAGATAAATAAGTATTTAAATGTTATGAGATAAATTTGAAGGGAGAAATGATACTATTGAGAGGAGTTATAAAATAAGTGGGTGAAAAGGTGGACACAAGCAAGAGAATACGCATGGTAAAGTCGTAGTTGGCCCAGGTCACTAGTAATAGTGACAATGAAGAAGATAATGCAACGATTTCTACTATAAAGAAAGAGAAGAGAAAAGAAATGATAAAGAGGCAATAGAGGAAGATGAATATCATCAAGTCATTGATGGTTGCGACAAATACCATATTTTTGAAGAACATAGTGGGGATGAAGAGTTTGGGTGCTTTGAAAGGCACACCAAAGGTATTGGTTCCAAGTTAATGAGAAGAATGGTATACTAGCTTAGATATAAAGGATATATATCTAAAAATGCCAAGAGTTATCAATCTCGAGGTGCCTATCTCATTTCTTGGGGGTGTGATCTCCAAGATAGGCACCTTGGGATTGATAACTCTCGATGTTTTAAGATATATATCCTTTATATCTAAGCTAGTTTAAATGTTTACAATGGTTGGTTAGTTGGATGTTTTAGTTTAAATATTTTAAATGTTTTTGTTAATGTCAAATTTTTTAATAAAAAAATTGTTTACGACGTGACATGTATGACCTCTTTGCCTCCCACCCCCTGTCTACCATTGTAGGAATACCTCTCGGCATAATGATGGTAAAGGATTGTGAATATATTGGCAAGATGTAAAAAATTCCATAATGCCAAAAATCAGGCCAAAGAATGAAGTCCTTGGATATATAGGTCAAGCAAAAAAACATTGAGATAAATTTGTAAGAAGAGAAATTAGTACAGAGGATGAAGGTCCTAGGATGGGTTGTTACAATCAATGTGGAAGATCTAGACATGTAGCAACTAGGTGTTGGAACCTACATCCTTGTGAGATTTTTGGAGGATATAATCACTCCAATAGAAGGTGTTGGCACCAAGAGAAAGTAGTCAATAAAATACATGTTGATTGCGGTTGGATAAATGTGATGGAATGGAACATAGTAGAATGAATGTTGAGTGGATTATACCATAGGAGGTTTTTTTCTCAAAAGAAAGAAAGCATAAGACAAGAAATATGGTCGCATGAAGAAAGCCAAGTTAAAATGGAAATAATGTGAAAACATTATTCATATTCATGAACTGGAGCTCATAAAACATTTCATCTTACCTAGATAATATGATGTGGAAGCATCCAACACAACTAATTAAAAGGTTGGCAAACCATTGGTAATTTTTTAGTCTTGTTTATAAAAGAAGGAAGAGAAAGAGGGAAAGGGAGTCTAGAAGAGAAGACTAGGGGAAAATAAGAGGAGGAATCAATAGAAATAGGTAGAAGAGAGATGGAAGATAAAAGGGGTGTGCAAAATGGAAGAGGAAGAAAGAAAAGCAAGGTAGAGATTCCAGTTACCTATTTATGCATGGGAGATAGGGGAAAAATGGGAAGAAGATATTGTAATTCACAACCAATTGGCACATTAGCAATGATAATAATTTTTCACCTCAAATTTATTTTGTTTTTGAATGATAATTGTATTAAAATGTTGCAGGTTGCATAGACTAGTTTTTGTGCAGGATTGCAAGTGAATTATAGTTTATGTAAAGATATTATTGAGTAGGAATTATCATCCAAGTCAAGATTAGATATTTGAATTAGTTGTTATATTAATAATTGTTTTTTCAAGTGGATATTGCACTATGTCATACAAGTGAAAGTTGCACCATGTTGTACAAGTGGAAATTACATTATGCCATACAAATTAAAGTTGTATAGTTTCATACAAGTGAAAGTTGCATCGTGTCATATAAATGAAAGTTGCATCGTGTCATACAAGTGGAAGTTGCATCATGTCATACAAGTAAAAATTATACTATGCTATACAAGTGGAAGTTGAATTGTCATACAAATAGAAGTTACACTAGCTTGAAAGTGTTACCATTATATAACATCAACACACAATCTTTTGTCCTTGTCTTGTCATCCAGTGGTGCAAATTAGAATGAAACTAAATATAACATTATGGGTGTTAGTGAACCATGAATCCTTAGATGCTAGGGAGGTTTTTGACCCCCTCCATCTAGATTGCATCATTTACATCTCCAAATGGTAGCTTCATATGACAACAACTTTCGATATTTCTGGAAACATGAAATAGCTTCACGACACCTCTTATCTAGATGATAGCTAACTTCTATATAGCATCTCCAAACGGTTCTTTTGGATGAAAAATTTAGACAACATGTTCACCTAATTTTTTCTTACTCTAGTCTTGTGCATCTCTAGTACATACCAAGGCAACAAGATAAAGTAGATGATTGCCAACATATTCAAACTCCAATGCAATATTTTCTTGTTCTTTTCTTTAGGCAGCATATTTCTTGCATCAAATAACAACATATTTTTTCCAGGTGATAGCAATCAATTTTGTGAAGGCAACTCTTCCAACACAAACATTTTTTTTTAGAAAGGTCTGCAGCTCCTCTGAGATTAAATAAACGTTTACAACGCCTATAGACACAAACAAGAATAAAAGAAGAATTTTGTTTCTTCTCTAAACGATAAAATATTCTCCTCATTCAAAATTGTGTCTACTCCTTTCTATATTCTGCAGCGGTAGCATGCTATCTCAAACTGCAAGAGGTGTCTGTTGCTCATTAGAAATTGGATCACTTTCACAAGTTGAAGCTTCATATTGATATCAACCTGCTTTGATACCAAATGTTAGAAATGTAAAATATATTTACACATTGTGATCAGTATTTGAATTAATATGATAATAATATGTGTGTGAAATCAAGAAGGTACGAGGTTGTGAGTTACAACTACTTTTCAACTTCTCATAACCTTCATAACCATAAGGTGAATACGTCAACATGAAGTAATATTCACAACACTGCATCAATAGATAGTAAAATAAAAAAGTGAAGTTGGGTTTATTGATATTAATTTTGATGGTACTTCCAAAGGAAATCCAAAAAAAGTTGGTGGAAGTAGTTTTTTTAAATTATGAAGGCCAAATTCTCCTTATTCATAATCACAAAGAACTTCAACTAACAACTATGTAGAGGCTAAGGCACTTCTTGCAAAAATCAGGATTACCATTGAAAAGGATAGAGATAGATTTCAACTATAGGATTCATAAATTGTTATTAATATTGTCAAGAAAAAATATGTGGAGATTGAACAAAATAGCCTTACTTTTTATGTCCATCAACTATTGTTAGAAATAATATCTTGAAAATGTCAACATGTCTATAGAGAAGAAACTGGTAGTTGATTATTTGGCCAACCATAATGTTAATCTTCGTTATGATAAAATTTAATTTTTAAAAGGCAATTAGGTGATATTTTATCTCTTAATGAAAATTATATCAAATAATTGAATACTAAAACATTATAATATAAAAAATATTATTAAGATTTTTTATTACAAGAAAAATTAGATATAATTTAATCAAATTAGAAATAAAGGTAATGTTTTTTTATTTTGATCAGAGTGACCCAATAAAAACCACATGTACAAAAGGTAAGGGACCCAATAAAAACCATTTTTTTATCTTTATAAAAAAACATAAAAATCATATAACATTTGTCTATATATATATATATATATATATATATATATATATATATATATATATATATATATATCACAATAATACAATTATAATGCAATTTAATTGAATGTGTCTCAATATCATGTATGAAAGGATTAGTGTGCATATGCCTTAGTAACTAATTGATTGTTTCCCCTACCCAAAGTCAGTTAGTGTCATGTCAATACCCTAACTTTGGACTTCATCACACAAGCTCTCTTAACTCACCCATGACCTTGAACTTCATCACACAAACTCTCTTAACTCACAAATGTTAAAAAAATTTGTCACACAATACATAAATAATTTATAAGTTATTATAATATCACTATAATATAATAATACCATAATTTTAAACACATAAAAATGTGTTATATATATCATTAAAAATACATTTATATATAACAAATACAAGTCAAATTCATAGTAAAAAAGTACAAACCTGAAAATATACACAATTACTTATAATATAAAAAAAAATTAGTATCTCCAATGCACGAAAGGCCTTGTTAAAAAAAATCGAAGTCTTATCATCCTTACATTAAATTACTATTGATTGTTGACGATATTTTCTATGCACTTAGTTGATAAGAAAAAAATATAAAATAATAATTAGATGCGTTAATATTAGAATTTTAAAATAAAAATAAAGATTTTTTTTCCCTTGGTATCTATGTTCTTTGTTTTTTTAGTGTTTCTATAGAATTTAAATAGAACCCATATGTAGCCATAGTAGTATTATAATAAACAATTATGTACGTCTCATCTCCAAGGTAAGATTTTATATTTTTTCACTTTAATTTATGTTAGTTTTAGTTGGGTTTGATTTGAATTTGTGGTGGTTGGTTTTTTATGTTTGTTAGATATTTTAATTCGAGATATTTTTTTCTTTTGTTTTATTAGAGTCGGTTATTTTATTGTATAATTGTATCCAATCAGTTATGTTCTCTTTTAGTATGAAGTATTATTTGGGTTTAACCTGAAATTACCTTTCTTCCATTTTGTAAAAGGTTTGGAGACCCTTTCAAAACTCCCTTCATTTACCTAATCAAAAAAATGTATTATAATCAACAAAATTATATATATATATATATATATATATATATATATATCACCATAAAGGTAAGAGTCATGCTTTTACCACTTAGACTCATAACATAGTTATTATTTAATGTATTATAACCTATAATTATCTAGATGTCACCTCGAAGGTAAAGAGCCCATGTATTTAATCATTTAAGATTAAGTTTTTTTAAAAAATGTTAAAATTCACCTACATAATTGGAATCCCAGTTTATAGCGTGATGTGAATTACTTCCCATTAATTTCCACAAAACCAATGAACTCTATAAGGTTCATCAATAAAATGTAAATCTTGGCTTATGGTGGGAAACTCTTTGCTCCCAAATATTTACTCCAAACCACACAACCTTTTTAAGAATTGGCTCTTTCATTTCTTGCAAATTTAACATTATTTTTTAATAAGTTATATGCAGCTTTTATTGGAGGTCACTCCCATAAAAAATACCAAAATATTACATTTGATGTTAGATCAATCAAACCATAGCCACCATGCATTTTTATTAAATAAATATTTTATTTTTTCTATCAAATATATTCATCTTTCTCAAAGTGCTATGTTTCTACAATCAACTTCTTGACATCATTTTTATTAAGAGATAAATCTCACTTGACTAGTTTCCTTCTAAAATTTGAATTTCACCAAGATGAAGATCAACACCATGACTAGCTAAATTGTTTTCTATATGACTTCCTTCTCTATAGATATGCTCATATTTCTAAGAGATTACCTCCAATAATAAATAATGAACAACTGCAATAATATTATTTTTACTCATTCTTGCATCTTTTTTATTAATAGTATTAATGATACTTTGTGAATGCCCCTCAATTGAAATACATTTTAATTTTTTTAATTGCAATTTTAATCCTGTCAAGAATTGCCCTAGCCTTTGCATAGTTAATGGTTGAAATTCCATATGATTCTAAGTGAGGAGAATTTTGCCTTCATTATTTTGAAAAACACCACCTCCACCAACTTTTCCAAGATATCCTTTTGAAGCACCATCAAAATTAATTTTGATAAATCCAATTTCTAGACATTTTCATTTTACCCAAGATCAAAGCACATCCTTTATATTAATGTCATTATCACATATGATTCTTCCATGTATATTCAAATCTTGTAATCAAGTTGTCACCAACTCTTTTTCTGCACTTGAGACTTTCCATGATGACCAACATATCTATAAACATTTTACAAGACACATAATGATATGGTTCCAAACTTAGACATGATTTAGAGATTTATTTTTAGAAATTTTATTATTCCTTTCTAACCATAAATTCTAACAAATAATAGCAGGACCAATCCTCCATATAATACATAATGCTTTAGCGTTGAAATTATTAATCCAACATTTCATCAACACTTTCAATGTTGATGGAGCTACCCAATATATTTCATATTTTTTAAATTATAACCCCAAATGGTGTGAGCAAAGGGACAGTGAAGAAGTAAATGGTCTAATGTTTCAAAATCCTTCTCACATATGGCACATCTAAAAGTTCAATGATATCCTCTTCTTTATAGACTCTATCATATAAGAATATTACTTTGAACTACTAACTAAAGGAATGTCGAGGCTTTAGGGAGAGCCTCTACTGATCAAAATATCTTTTAAAAAAATCTTTGGGAGTAGAAAATATTGATTGATCCAAATCCTCATATCCCAACTTGATCTAGTATCCACCATATTTTGATAGATTCCAAACCAACTCATTCTTTCATGTAACAATTTGTAAATAAAACTCTTAAAGGTTCCTTTGAAGTTCATATGTAATTTTTTTTAGTTCCTCTCCCACCAAGTTACTAGTAAAAATATATGATATGGAGTTGTTTCTCACAATAATATAATTTTAGACCTTTACAAGCTAGGGATACCTGAGAAAATAATTTTATTTTGAATCAAAGATAAGAGGATAAGGCTTCAACCAAGCATCAAACCAAAAATTTACATAATTTTTGTCATTGATTGACCATCTAATATATTTCGTGATCAATTGTAAACTATCTTATATAAAGTTCCATTTTGGTGATCCTTTGGATAGGGTTTTTCTAAATAATTTTATTGCATCAAGAGAACATATAAATTTTGAAGTAAGATTTGTTTTCAATTATATCCTTGATATCTGAATAATCTCTATCCAAGTTTTGTCCCTAAGGCCAAAATCATAAATTTGCAATTCTATAAATATACTCCTCTAATATTCTTTCCTTTGCAAACCCTATCCCACTTACAAAGAGGAAAACTAAATGTTTCCTCACTTCCTTTTCAAATAAAGTCTTTGAATTTTATCAATTTTTGATGTCATGCCTATTGGCAATCTTGAAAGTGACATCATATAAATAGGAATGGATTGCAATGTAGTCTTTATAAGTTATAGCCTTTATGTCATGGTTAAGAACTTACATTTCTAATCTACCAAACAAGCTTTCATTCTATCTAGATAAGAGACCCAGATATCCTTTTTATTTCCTTTATGAGACAAAGGAATACCCAAGTAGGTTGATGCATTTTTTTAAAATTTTAACCCTGAAATATCTATAATAATTCATTGTAAATAGAGTAGTGTTAAAGAAAAAATATGGATTTTGTAGTATTACCCAATTGTCTAGTAGTCTTTTCATAGCATAATACTATTTATTTAATATCCATGGCCTCATTGACTAAGATATGACCTAAAGAAAAGTATCATCAACAAATTGGAGATGAGATTCGAAGGGACCATTTTTTGCAACCTGAATACTTTTGATTTTTCCTTCCATTTTTTTCCTTTAAGAAAGCTCTCCCTAATGTCTTCTCAATAATAATGAATAGATAAGGAGACAGAGGATCACCCTGTCAAATTCCACAAGATGATTTAAAGTAGCCAATAGGAAAATTATTGATCATAGTAGAATATTTTACTATTCTATCACAACATTTAATTCATTAATACTAACTATAATCAAAACCAAAAAATTTACAAATATCATGTAGAAAACTCTAGGAAACCCTATCATATGCTTTGTTCATATCTAATTTCATAAGCATGCTTGGATTTTTCATGGAATTAAGAGAATATATTATTGGAATTCACAATATTTTTCAAAAATGAGTAGAAGCAATTCACTCACTCAAATATTATATAGAAAATAAAAAATAGGACAAAAGAGAAAGATATGATGGATGCTCATAGGCACCATAAATAATCATTATCCATAGATTGTATTGCACGACATTCTGATGATAAATGAGGAATGTGAGGAGGTATTTATAGCAATATCAAAACCCTTAATTATATAATAAAGTTTAACCTAATTTAAAATAACAAGTGGGCTTTAGGTTAATTACAAATATTAAATGAGGTTTAACCATAACAAGGTTAACCATGGCCCATTGGACTTACATAATAAAATATTACAAAATAATAAATACATTGCACAATGAAATACCCTTAGACCTATCCAATACATCACACAATGTTGGCTCTTGGCCATGAATCATATTACAATTGCAACACCCCCTCTAATCTAAATTGAGGATCCAAGGGGAGGAGACATTAGTAACAATAATGTCACCCCTCATAATGGATGCTCTAGTGGGCCTCTGTATTTTGAGGTAGACTCATTTGGATCCTCCCCATCATTTAAAATTTATTACTGCAAAAATCTTTCTTGCACAAGATTCTCCTTAGCCTTGACCATAGTCATCATTGCCACTATTAGACACCCTCACACATATCCAAAAATACTTCTACTAAGACTCCAAATTAAGGAAAGTCAAAAACACCACCTCTTTTAAATATAAGTTATCTATTGTTACATAAGGTATGTCTTGAAAGTACAATTTTCCCATTCAAGGTATGCATTATCCTATTTGAAAACTTCCTCTTTTCTATGAAACACATAATTTTAGTCACCAAAAGAGGCTTTGCATGAACCTACTTAAAATTTTAGCTATTATAAACCTCCAAGAGTACATTGACAAATAATAGAAGAAGGAAGAGATCATCAAGGATTAAATATTCATGAGTAAGTTGAATCAATCACCCAAAGAAGAAAGAGGATTTGACTAAAGCACATATTAAATCCTTTTTTTGCAAGCCTAATCTACTACAAATCCATATTAGTCTCCCAAAAATCTAGGCCAAATATTTTGATTGCATAGAGAAGTATAAATGTACTCTTTGAAACAATGGTAATAGGGCTTGAGGACTATTCTACATAATTTGGACCCAAATACAAGAACGGGTCCATAGACTGATGTCACCAATGCATAGAGCTTGAAAAATCATGCAATTTGAAAACAAAGGGCTCAAAATGATTTCATATGCAAAATTTATGGCCATCAAAATTCTTTCACTAATAGCCCTTAAAATTTTAAAAATTAAGGCCTCTAACCTTTGGAAAGCAGGATCCAATCTCGACCTACCACTTGGAAAGCCTTGATTTGTAGGAGTGCTCTAATCCACTTTTGCCACCTCAGCTCTTTTGAGTTGCCATAATGCTACAACTTGCTCTTCTTTGATTATTTTAAGGTACATATATATTAAAAAATAGTACTCGTGGTACCAAAGTTGGCCATGTTGGCTACCAAATCAACCTCCATGACTATATTTTCCTCAATCATTTGGTTTCATGCCAAAAGTGGATTTTGAACCCATGTCACCTATGGGCTAAGCACCTTGCATTAGCCAAGGTACCACCCTTGCCACCTTAGAGCTAAATTTGGGAACACTTAGAAATAAGACATAGCTATAGCAAAGTAACTAAGCACTAGACTAAAAACTTCATAATTTGAACCCAGATCTTAATGTAGAAAATTACTTTGAATGCATGGAGTAACTAGTTGAGCTATCAGCCCAATGGCTTCAAAGCTAGAGATGACCCTGTAGAGGTCTCCATGCACATGGTCCAATGGCTATTAGTAAACTAAAGAAAATGTGCATGTGGTTTGAACTTGGAATCATTCCTAGCAAGCACAAAGTCTTTCGCTCAACTAGCCAATAGGTCATTCCAACACATCAAATCATCTACATCATGGCATCCATATTCATCAAATCATGCTTAGTATAGTAGTAAAAAGAGTGCATGCAGTCTCAAACCTATGATATCTAGGATACAATGCCCTAGACCCTTATATACTAGCCATCTTGTCATTCCACTAACAACATCAAAGAAGCACCTAAAATCTGTGAAGCCAGACTTCATTACCATGAGAAATGACAAATGCAACTACCGAAGGAGAGTGTGCAAACAATAGAGCACGTGCAAAGGCCAAAAATGTGAATTTGAATTTTTTAATACTTTGCTCTTTTGTCTTTTCAATGGAGACAGAATTCTACAGAGATCCATGTGAAGAATCAAAAAATAAATTTGAATTTGCATACTAGGAAACAAAAAAACTTCAATGATAATGAACTAGGTATAAAAATTCCAAATATTTTTAAAAAATAAATGATAAATTGTGAAAAAATATCTCCTCTTTGCCTGTTATGCTAAAAACGCTTATGCAATTTGAAAGAGTAATCCGCTCTAGGAATTAGAAGAAGGATCATAGGTTCCAAAAGAACTCTTTGTATGACCAAGCAATGTTGCTCCATACCTACTATGATACCATGTTGGATGTTAGGGCACCTAGGAAGGTATATGGGGATATAATATTATATTGTATAAGGGTTTGCATGGACCACACATAACCCAAGGTTGATTATATTATAATATTATATTATATTAGTAGTTAACTCCCTAAAGTAGAATTAGAAGATGAGTATATAAAGAAGAGATATTGTCATTGTAATCATCATGGAGATCAATTATATGTAATTGTCTTGACCCACAAAATGGCTTATGGAACTTTGCCTTCTCTAAGTGGCGCTCTCATCTTGGGAGATATTGTGGAGTTATTCCTTCCTTAAGGAGTATTATTGGTGTTGTCCTACCCTAAGGGTATTATCTATCTTTATCTCATTGTGTGGATTGTTATTGTGGATAATTATTTGTGGATAAATGATTTGATATTTTTGCATATTGGTGAATGATTTTTGTTATGAGAATAAAGTTTCATAACAAGTGGTATCAGAGCAACAATTTTGGTAAAGTAGGGATTGTTTTTTGTAGATTGTAAAATTAGGGTAGATTTTTTTTCAAAAAATATCTCATATTTTAGGAACCATATCTCTATGAAATTTTATCAGATTCAGATGATTCTTGGATTATTTTGTATGGAATTTGAAGAGCTTTAAAATGAGTGCTCATATGAAGGAAGTTGTGCAATATTGAGTGAGATACTACCCTATGAAGTCAACCATTTGGAATAAAGATAGTGATAATTTTTCAAATTGTCTTTTTAGAAAAATAAAATTTGATATATCTTTCAGCTACGGGTAAGCAAATCATTTTTTGTTGTGTATGAAGGATATTTTCTTTTGGAGGTTTAGGCTCAAATCCATAGGGAGATATATATTTATAAAACCCTAGTTTGCATTATCTTTTTGTTGGGTTGTGAACTTATGGAGCTACAAAAGTTTTTTGGAGAATATGATATTGATGTTAGGGGTTGGTGGTAATATTTTAAATTCTTGTATTTTAATATTTCCTATTGGGACCTTATGCTTCCTCTTTGTCTTGGAGAAGAATCTCTCTCTTGGTTTATAGTTTTTGTAGCACCCATATTTGTGAACAAACTTGGGATAAAACAACAAGCATTCTTGAGTCAATGGGACCCATATAAAAAGATAGCTAGTTTGAATAATATGTTTTGCAGCTATGTAGAAGAAATAAACATACTTCAGAAAGAACAAAAGGAATTAAAATTTGAGGTAGCAAATTTCAAAGAAGTGATAGAAGGTAAAAATATATCAGTGTGCAGACGGAGGAAACCATACATTTGGTAGGAGATAAATTAAAAAATAGATAAAGGGATTTGTTTGAATCTAATAAATCTATTTTACGGGTTTATGGTTACATTTACAAGAAAAATACTATTATTTCCATTAACCCTAGTAGTAAATATAATTTCATTAAAATTTCTTTGGCTAAGAGCTTGTGGGTTCAAACAACAAAAATTAAGGGCATACAACTTGATGGTGAGAATGTTTAATTTTTTGAATATTTGAAGATCACCATGGACAACTATGTTTTACATTCATATTTTTATGCTATTGAGATGGATGATGTGGATATTGTTCTTGGTTATCCTTGGTTGGATTCTTTGGGTACTTTTAACATTAATGTTTAAAAGAAGTTTATGAAGTTATGGTATAGAAAAAAGAAGATAACACTGTAGGATATATATTGAATTAAGGAGCAAGGATCAAAGGAAAAACAATAAGTGGTTGCAGAAAAACAAATTAAAGAATAAATAGAACCTAAAACAGAATCCAAGAACGAAGTAGCAATAATAGATTCCATGGAAGCAGTAGCAACAGAGTCCATGAAAATAACAGTAGTAGAGTCCAAGAAATCTTTGATAGAAGAGCAAAAAGACTCACCAAACAAAGGAAATATGAAAGAATAATATGCAAAAGAATTTAAAACAGTGGAGTCAAAAAAGGTAGAACATCAAGTTAAGGTTGCAACATATCGCCATCCACACCACCAGAAGTGACAACAATCTTGGTAGCATGGCCTAGGAAAATAATATTATAGTTCTACATGGAATCATAAGGGTACCAGGTATGAAAGTGTTTGGAAAATAAAGCATAGTGATCCTAGTTTTTAAAGTGGTGTAACAACATCAAGGAATAAATGGATCGATCATTCAAATAATCATAACAGAGCAACAAAAGCATGGAGCTAATGAAGCATTTTTGGATACTCAAGTATTAAAATGGTATATCAACATCAACATAGACCACCACCAATCAAAATTTCACTAGGATGGATGGATAATCGATATTGGTATTAGTCATTAATATTGCTTGGCAAATCATATTATCTTGTTTCTTTATATGTTTTGAGGATGAAACATTTGTAATCAGAGTGGAATGTTAGGGTACCTAGGAATAGGCATATGGGGATATGATATTATATTATATAATGGTTAGCATGGACAACACATAACCCAAGGTTTATTATATTATAATATTATATTATATTAGTAGTTGACTCCTTAAAGTAGAACTAGAAATGGGTATATAAATAAGGGATATTGTCATTGCAATCATCATGGATGTCAATCGTATATAATCGTCTTTGCCCATGAAAAGGCTTATGGGACTTTGCCCTCTCTAAGTGGCACTCTCATCTTGGGAGATCTTGTGGAGTTATTTATTTTTTAAGGAGTATTATTGGTGTTTCCCTACCTTAAGGGTATTATCTATCTTTGTCTAATTGTGTGGATTGTTATTGTGGATAATTATTTATGGATGAATGATTTGATATTTTTGCATATTGGTGAATGATTTTTGTTAATGAGAAAAAAAATTATAACATTGGAATTCACAATATTGTATAGAAACAAATAGAAGTAATCCATTCACTAAAATCTTAGATAGAAAGTGCAAAAAATAGATATGATGGGCACCCATAGGCAATCACTATCTATAAATTATATTGCACAAAACTCTGATGAGAAATGAGTGTGAGGAAGTTATTTATAGCAATACCAAAACCCCTGGTTACATCATAAAGTTTAACCTAAGTTGATATAACAAGTAGTATTTAGGTTAATTACAAATATTAAATGATGTTTTAACCATGAAAAATAATAAATACATTGAACAATGAAATGCCCTTAGTCTTATCCAATACCATCACACAATGTTAGCTCTTGGCTATGAATCAAATTACAATTTCAACATGTATGGCCTCCTATAGAATTAAGAGAATGCATGGCCTCCCAAAGAATGATTACGCCATCAATAATTTCTTTACCATGAAAAAAACCACCTTGTTCCTTGGAGATGATACAATCTAGAATGTCTTTCAACTTGTTTTCAATTTTTGAAATGATCTTATAAATCATATTACAAAGGATTTTTGGATGGAAATTATCAAATATTTTATCTCATCTTGTTTGGGAACTAATGTAATAAAAATGGTATTGATATCACTTATTGTAGCCTTTCTTTTTTGGACCTCTTCAACTGCAACCAACATATCACTCTTCAATAAATCCAAAAAATAGAAAGAAAATTACAAGAAAACCATTGGGATTAGTGCCTTCTTCGGATGGAAAGAGAAAACCAATTCATGTAGCTCCTCAATAGATATCTTCTTCATCAAGCTTTCATTTTGTCCTTGTGTGATAATTGATGGAATATTTTATAAAAAAATATCTTATGCCTCTTTATCTTGCCTATTCCCTAACAAAATATTTTGAAATAATAATTTTCTTCCTTGCTTGTATCTTCTTCTTCAATATTTCTTCCATTTGTAGTTAAAATATTTTTTATGTAACAAAAAGAAAAACTTGTTTTTATTGTAGCATAATTTTTTTTGTATTTCCATCTCCTTCCTTGAGCCATTTCTCTCTAGATTTTTAGAACCAATATGACTCTTTTTTCAATGCATTATGATAATAAAAAGTAATTATTTTTATTTCACATAAGAATCATGGTCCATTCCATTTATTTTTTGCTCTCCTCTAAATTTTTGATCTTGAATTTAATTTCTTTATTTTCTCAAAAAATGTTACCAAAATATTTGGCTTGCAAATCTTCATTTACTCCTTTAATTATTTCATATTTTGGGCAAACATTTACATATATGATTCTTCAAAATTTGCTTCATCCCACCATAGCGTAACTATCTAAAAGAAATCAGGATCTTGGAGACATTTAGACAAGAAAGTAAATGGTTTTGGATGACCATTATTGGATAAATCACAAGTCAAAAGAATGGGTTTGTGATTTGATCCTACTTGCAATAAAATATTTGAAGAGATTGTATACTCTATTTGCAACCATGTGTTGGATAACAAGAATCTATCCAATATTTTTGCTATACGAGTTTTCCCAATATGTTTATTACCCAAGTATATTGAAAACTTGAAGGATTAACATCCCAACGACCATTTGAATTGA
Source organism: Wollemia nobilis (assembly GCA_028583015.1). Lineage (NCBI taxonomy): Eukaryota > Viridiplantae > Streptophyta > Pinopsida > Araucariales > Araucariaceae > Wollemia > Wollemia nobilis. The sequence continues at coordinate 18,784,160 of JAQPPZ010016895.1, forward strand.
CAAATAAAGTAAAATCTTGCATTGATTTAGACCATCCTAGAGTACCACCCTTATTTTCTAAAGGAGATAGAACTATGTTGAAGTCATCCCCAGGAATCTATAGATCATAATTATGAATCATTATTGTATTTGAAAAAAGTGCTAAGGTATTTCTAACATCTTTCAGAAGGAGCAACTATAGTTGGAGCATATACATTTATAACCCCAACTTTGATGTTTTTCTCTTTTTTATAAAATAGTCCAATAACCCAATTAATTTTTGCTTCTAACAATTATCCATCCCATTTGTGTTTGTCCCATATTGTTGCAATACCACCTTAAGCTCCTATAGAATAAATTGCTAGACAATCACCCATTGTTCAAATCTTTTTAAAAGCAACCTTACATTGGTCACTACTTAATTTTGTTTCTTGTATTAAAATAAACTTAGGACTATAACAACCTAATAATTCCTTAATGACTCTTATTCTAGGTATTTTGTTCATACCCCTAATATTCTATGATATCATTTACCACTTTTTAGTTTTATTAGTGGGATTAGCCCCACTTCTTGTTAACACGTGATAGTTTTATGTGGCTTCTAAAATCAAAATTCCGAGTTTCTTTTTCCTTCTCTTTTTATTCCCACCAACACTTTCATTCTTTATAAATCTCTTCTATTTTTGTATATTGTTCATAATGAGACTTATCTTCTAAAGGTTTATGTTGTCCTAAAAAATATGAAATGGAAGGAATAGCCTCATGAACACTTTCTTCTTTATGTTGTCCCAAAAACCCTAAAGTGCAAGGATGATCCTACATAGTAATTACTTTATTATGTTGCCCTAGAAACCCTAAATTTCTAGGGATATCCCCCATATGTATTTCTTATTTTGTTGCTCTTGAAACCTTAAAGTGCAATTGATACATTTTGTACTACTTTTATTTTAATTGTAAGGAGAAAATTTTATGCTATTTGAAAAAAATGAAGATGATTCACCTAGATTAACCTTGATCTCCTTCACCTCATTTGCTTTAAATTTACCTCCCCATATTCCTTTGCGCCTTTAACTCAATTTGCATTTGAATTTGTGCATTGTACTTCATCATCCCTTGTGTCATTTTTTCTTCTAATGGTTGATTCAAGTGAACTATAATGGCCTTTGTCATTTGATAAATCAGAGGGGTTTTCTTGCCACTTTCTTTGGAGTGGAAAATCCTTGATTTGACCTAGCTTCTACTATGATATGATCTCCTTGTTTCATATTGAAATTTGCTTGATGCCCAAAATTTTCCATCCCTTTCTCCATTTTCACTTTACAATATCTTTCCATATGTCTGATCTCATAACATTTGCAACATCGAAATGCAATGTTTTCATAATCCACTTGTTGATCCAATTCTCTTGATTCAAATTTAATTCTAATGGACTGTGGTAAAGTTTTTGAAATATCCATGGCAACACATTCCAATGTATGTAGCATGCCTTCTCTCCTTAGCAGTTGGTCCCTTCTAGATGAACTCCCCTATAATATAGTCAATATTCTTCAAAACCTTATTGATAAGGAAGTCCAAAAAACCTAATCCACATTAAAAGCCTTTTAATAATCTAGAAAAAATCTCACTCCATAGTCTTAAATATAATGCATCTTTACCCCTAAACCAAGGCTACCATCCATTATTTTATCTCTTATTTCTGAACTAGAGAATATAATGAGGAAAAATTCTTTCAAAAGAAAAGTCATGGAGTGATTTGAATTCAATCCCCACTTTGACTTCATCCAATTTTGAATCTCAAAAAAAACTTACGAGTATTTATGAAACTTACATATTAAGCCTCTAGTTTTAAGAACCATTATAAGATGCTCAATCATCTCATCCTTGATAATCACTTTTCATGTAGCATCTACTACATAAATTAGGTTTGTCATAGATCCGTTCTCCCTCTTATTGCTAACTAGGGCATCCATACTTTAAACTAAAGCATCCTTATTTCTTGTAAGGACTGTTAAAAATGATTGTCTAGCCATGTTACCTAGATTTTTTCAAAAGAATCCTTTAATTTTTAAGTTTATCCTAACATCTATAACAAGTAGTGCTTGCTCCTTGCTCACACTTTTCTTTTACTTCTTGTCCATGCTTCGTGCTTCTTGTTCATGCTTCCTTCTCGCTCCTAGCTCACACTCCCTCCCTACTTGCACTAGCTCTCAACTTATATTACTTCAATTTTTACAAATTTTAACATTATTGTAACTTATGTTATTGAAATTTTCTATATGCTTAATAATTAAATATACGATAATAAAATTTATTAATATTATAATTTTTAAAATTAATTTTTTTTTTTTTATGAACACACTCATCCTCTCACACACTCACCCACGTCACGGTTTGAACCTTGGACCTCCCGAAGAAAATCCAAAGCCTAAACCATTGCGTTGTCTCCCCCAGGACAAATAAAACCCCACCCAAAATAAAACCCCACCCATATAACATCATATTAATACATGGTAGTATTATAATTATACATGTCACCTAAGTTGCAAGCTTACTACCAGGGTTTTGGCGTCTCTTTGAGAGGTTCAAGGTTCAAACCCCACTCGGTATGAAATGATTGGAACCCCTCATAAAACCTATGTAAACTCATTAAAAAATTATACTTTCACCTTGACAATAAATTTTTTGTTTTTAACCATTTGAAATCATATTATTTAATTAATAATACAATAAACATAACAATAAATTTCATGTTTTTAACCATTTGAAATCATATTATTTGATTAATAATACTATATCAATGTTTATAATATATCGCCCTACGTTCAAAATTCACTAAACCTTAAAAAATAAAAACCTCTAAACCCAAATTATTTAATAAAATATAAATTTTAACTTATAACCTTTTAAAAAATAATTATATAAAATTTACACCCCTATGGAGCTTGCAGCCCATTGCAATTATACTAGTCTAGTCCATTATATCACAATTCTCGTTTTTGTTATAAGCCCATGTCCAGAAATTTCTTTCGATTCAAGTTTTTCCTCGGTAGTTAAATATTTTATTCCTATAAAAAGTTGTTCACCTTGAGAGCAAGCACGGAGAATAATAAAATCTTTGTGCCCTATCATTATAGGGCAACATTACGTTTAGTTTTTTTTATAAGATTCAAGGTTTAAAGTATGATGTGTGAGGTTGTGTGTTAATCTTTTATTGATAAGTTTACTTTACAAGGGTTAGTCATAAAAATGCTCAGCCACACTAACCAAATAAAAATAATAATAAATAAATAAATAAATTTCCTTGAAATTGGTTCTCACATTTAAATGTATTACTAATATTGATATTTTAATAAGATTTAATAACTATATAATTATCAAGTAGTATTAGCTTAACTAATTAGATATGATGTAATACAGGTGGTACATAAATAATAACCAAGTTTTGTTATAATACCACTATGTAGTGATGATGTAATATAAGTAAACCCGTTTTAATTTCATATAAACAATTGAAAATAATAATAATAATAATTAATATAAATTATCTTTTAAAATTTAAACCTAAAAATTTTACTTAATAGCTAGTATTTAACTATCAAGATAAAAACATTCATCTTGAAGTTATTAGATAATAATAAAATCTTTTTCCTTAAAAAAAAAGTTGTATAAAATTTAAACAAATTTATCTATAGAAAAGTTTATAATTGAAAAATTATATGATACCACCGTAGCTTATAAAAATTTATAAATAAGATGTCTATAATATTGTCCTCTTCTATGTTTAGTTTTATTATTCTTAAGTTATAATAAAGACTATTCTAGACGAATCTTTAAGAGATGTCAATGTTACATGTAAAAACAATTACACCATTTGTTCAAGATATCAATCCCATATACAAATCCACACTTATTTTACAACAAAACCTATATAATTCTACCTAAATATCAAGCTGTAATCTTAAAATTCATGTGCATATCCATTTTTATGTACTAAAACTAAATTATTTATGTCAAAACCTGAATAACTCCACGAAGATGTTGAATTGTCGTCTCAAAATTTATATACAAGTAGAAGGGGATATAAACCCATCATACATATGTTTTGAAGCTTATTAATGTGTAGCATGTGTTTTAGAAAATAACTTTCTTAAATAACATAAACTACTATATATAACTTACATTTTTATTTGTTAAAAAAATGGGACTTAGTATGGCTCAAGAATAGGTGCCTTTTCCTTACGTGTCTTTTTTGTTTATCCAAAAATTTAAAATCAACAAGAATAGGTTCCTTTATTATAGGTGTCTTTTTACTTATCAAAAAATTAAAAATAGCAATATGAGTATGCTCCTCCTTTGGGATTAAAATCAAATGAGATTTATTAACAGCAGTGGACCTATTTATCTGAACCAACCCTTCACATCTTTAATTTCAAGGTGTTTACCATTCAAAACAATACTTATTCTTTCTTAGAGCAACATATTTCTTAACGTGATCATATAACTAACATAAAAATATAAAAAAATATTATTATTTATTAAATAGTATAAGTTCAAGTGGTTAAATACATTCAATTTTTAAGGTTTGGCTTTTTAAATTTTAAATTTTTTTATTCAAATTCTCGATTTTAAAGTGTTTACTTTTCAAAATAATATTTATCTTTTTTTATTACAACATATTTACAAATTTTCATGCGTGGATCACATAACATCCATAAAAATATTAAAAACATCTCATAAAAAATATGTCATTATTCTTTAAAAGGCATACACTCAAATGGTTAAATACAATTTTAAGGTATAAACCTAGGTTCAAGTCTTGTCAAGTGATACATGCATAATTGCTAAATGTTACAACACCACTATGTAATTTATTGAAATATCATGACAACAAGATCATGATATAATAGAGAAAATGGCCTATTCTAATATCATGGCAATAAGGTCATGATATAATAGAGAATGGTCTAATATCCTAGAAAAAAGAACATGGTTATGGAAATATGGACCTGACCAACTAGCATGGGGATATGGGCAACTAGATAATAGGATTTGTTAAGCAATATTAGCAACTAGGACCAATCTCGGTCATCTATCAATTCTAGTGAAACTTTGATTGGTATTTGTCTACATTGATGTTGGTATGTCATTTTGCCACTTGAGTATCCAAAACCATTTTGTTGGCTCCACGCTTATGTTGCTCTATTCCTTGATGTTGTTGCACCACTTTGAAAACCAAGATCGTTATGCTTTCTCTACCAAACATTGTAATACTTGGTGTCCTTATGATTTCATGTAAGAAAATAATATCATTGCCCTAAGCCATGCCTCCAATATTGTTGTCGCTCTTGGTGCTATGGATGGTAATATACTACAACCTTAACTTGATATTCTATTTTCTTCAACTCCTTAACATTTGGCTCCACTATTTTAAATTCTTCTACATGTTCTTTCATGTGCCTTTGTGCTCTTCTATCAATGTTTCCTTGGACTCTACTACAATTATTTTCACAAACTTTGTTGCTACTACTCCTTCCATGGAATCTATTGCTACTACTTCCTTCTTGGATTATGTTTTAGGTTCTATTTGTTCTTCAATTTGTTTTCTTTCAATCACTTCTTTTTTTTACTTAGATCCTTGCTCCTCAAACTAAGAAATATCCTCCAATATTATCTTCATTTTCATGTACTCTAACTTCATAACCTTTTTTTGAACATCAAGACTACCCAAAGAATCCAACCAACTATAACAAAAACAATATCCACATCATCCATCTTAGTAACATGAAAATCTAAATGCAAAACATATTTATCCATGGTGATCTTCAAATCTTCAAAAATCTAAACATTCTCACCCTCAAGTTATATGTCCTTAATTTTTGTTGTTTGAACCTGCAACCTCTTAGCCACAACACTAATAAAGAAATTATATCTATCGATAGGGTTAATGGAAATAATAATCTTTTCCTTTTGAATGTAACCATAAACCTACAAAAAAAATATATATTTTAGATTCAAACAAATCCCTTTGTCCACTTTTAAATTTATCTGCTACCAAAGGTATGGTTTCCTTCGTCTACACTAACATTTTTTTTACCTTCAACCACTTCTTTGAAATTTGCTAGCTCTCATTTTAATTCCTTTTGTTCTTGTTAAAGTATATTTACTTCTTCTGCATAGCCTTTGAGTGTATCTTTCAAACTAGCTATCGTTTCTATGGATCTCATTGACTCAAGAATGTTTGTGTTCTATCCCAAGTTAGACCACAATTATGGGCACTGGGAAAACTATAAAACCAATAGAGAGATTCTCCTCCAAGACAAAGAGGAAGCATATGGTGCAAATAGGAAATATCAAAATACAAGGATTTAAAATGTTGTCACCATGCCCTAACATCAATATCATCTTCTCCAAAAAACTTGTGTAGCCCCACAATTTCATAGCCCAACAAAAAGACAATGCAAACTAAGGTTTTATGAACTAGGGTTTCATAAAAATGTCACCCTATTGATTTGAAGCTAAACCTCCAAAAGACAAAATCTCCTTCATACACAACAACAAATCATTTGCTTACCTGCAACTGAAAGATATAGCAAATTTCTTTTTTTTGAAAAAACATGATTTGAAAAATCGTCATTGCCCTTGTTTCATATGACTAACTTCACAAGGTCTATCTCCCTCAATACTGCTCAGATTCCTTCGTATGACCACTCATTTTAAAGCTCTTCAAATTCCATACAAAATGATCCAGGAGTTGTCTATATTGGACAAAATTTTGCGAAGATATGACTCCTAAAAGCCAAGAAGTTTTTTTGAAAAAAAATATGCCCTAATTCTACAATCCACAAAAAGCAATCCCCACTTTGTAAGAATCATTGCTCTTATACCGCTTGTTATGAAATTATATTCTTATTAACATAAATCATTCACCAATATGCAAAAATATCAAATCATTCTACAAATAATTATCCACAACAATAATCCACACAATGAGAAAGATAATACCCTTAAGGTAGGGCAACACCAATAATACTCATTAAAGAAGCAAAACTCCACAAAATCTCCCAATATGAGAGCACAAGCGAGCAAATTCTCATAAACCACTTTGTGGGCAAAGACAATTACATATAAATGATCTCCATGATGATTACAATGACAATATCCCCTTTTTATATACCCATCTTCTAATTCTATTTTGGAGAGTTGACTACTAATATAATATAATTTTTTTTGAAGGAAAATATTTATTTACTTAACAAAAGATACAAAACTCTCTAAACAAAGAGATCAAAGTGAACTGGGAATTCTAAAAAACAAAACATGAAGACAAAAAGGACCTCATTATTGGAGTCCTCATCATCCTCACATACCACCCCTGCCCTTCTGCTTCTTGATGATTTGGTGACAATAACCAAGGGCTATATTTATTGCCTGATTCGCTAGTGTGTCGGCCTCTTTGTTGAATTCCCACCTTACGTGTTGATAGGATATTTTGCCAATTATCCTGCCTAGTTGTCTAATCATGTCTTGAATAATATTCAATTGTAAAGATCTAAAATCTTTATTTTTGGCAAGAGCTATTAATATCAGTTTAGAATCCCCGTAAACTGTGACTCGAGTGATTCCTTGTTTTACCACCAATTTTAAGACAATTTCACATCCAATAGCCTCTACCACGTTGTTAGATGTTGTTCCCAAGATGATCATGTATTTGAGCAGGATCTCATGGGGTCCTGTAAGAATCAGTCCCCTTGTCGTTACTTGACCGGGGTTGGACTTGTAGGCACCATCAAAGAAGAGTGTCGAAAAACGTATGTCAGGCAAAGAATTATTTGCTCTGCAGCCTCCCTGTGTCAGGAAATCTTGGAGATTAAGTTGGTAGATCATTCTTCTTTTTGTGGGTGATAGATCTTCTTCATATTGTTGTTGACAAAAACTAGATTTGACATTTAAGACTAATTCTTCTTTTATCCTTCGTATTAGAGTTTTGTTGTCCTTACCTTTGCCTTCAAAAATCTTATGGTTTCTATCCAACCAAATGTGTCAGATGACAAAATATGGTATAGAGCTCCAAAGATATTTCAGGAGGGGCTTACCTGTCAATTTACCTTTATATTCTTTGTTCCACTTGGTAAAACATGTGTCTATGGTTAACCTTCCAGAGTAGGAAGTGCCAAGAATTTTGGTTATTCCTAACCAAATTGAAATTGCCTTTGGGTATTCAAACAAAAGATGAAAAACTATTTCACTGTTCTGCTTGCACTTGTAACAAACATGAGGCCCTGCTATACTCATCTTTTGCAGATTATCACTTGTTAATATTTTATTTTGAGAGACTAGCCAGTTGAATACTTATAGTTTAGGTGGTGCTCTATTTTTCCACACTGTCGATAGTTTTTTGTTAGCATGCCCAATCTGCTGATGTTGGACTCCTAGATGTACCGAGTATTCCCCATTACTGTTGATGCTACCCCAAATAATTTTGTCTAGCATCGTGGGATGAAGAGGTCTAATGCTCGCCACGTGGTACTTAAAATAATCCCAATCTCCTATAAGTTGAGATGGAATGGGAGGAGATATCCAGTTCAAAGTTTCTTAGGTCTAATAAAACAAGTCACCTAATTTGAGTATTCTTTGGCTTTCCAGGTGATTCTGCAATTCGATTGGAATTCTCTCTCTTAATGGTGGATTTCCTAGGATCGAGTCCTCCCATAGATCAATTGACTTACCATTTTCCCAATAGCCAAGAAATTATATCCTCTATTATGCTCTTTGCAACCACTATATGTTTCCAAACCAACAAGGCTTTGGGAAGTTTGTCTATGTGTTTGAGCATTTGAATACATGTTTGATTATTTACATACTTGCTGACTAGTATGTGCTGCCATGCTCGATTGTGTTTAAGCATGTTCCAAAGAAGTTTTGCTCCTAGTGCTTTCGAAACTATCTCCATTTTTCTGATTCCCAGTCCTCCTTGAAATTTACATTTGGTGACCATCTCCCAATTGACCAAGTGGAACTTTTTGCTTTTTGATTGCTTACCTCCTTGTTATAGGAAGTTGTGTATGATTCCATCTGCCTTTTGCAAAATAAACTTGGGAGCATGATATGCTAATAGTTAGTGGACTGGAAGAGAAGTTAACAATAATTTGATCAATATTGCCTTCCTACAAGATTAAGCCAACTATTACTATAACTTTTTATCCTCCTAACCATCTTGTCCAATGTTGGGATCCAACAATCTAAGGCTGAGGGTGGAAGCTCATGGGCACTCCTAGATATCTGAAGTATTTTTCTATGCCAGACCGAAATCCTAGGATAGTGTAAAAGAGTTTGACTCTTATTGTTGCAACATTTTGTGTATATAACTAACTCTTTTGAGTGGTTATATGAGCCTCGGTAGCTTGTGTGAACCAATCCAAGCATTGCTTGACTTGTCGAACATTTTGCTTGGTGGCTTCACCTAGAAGAATGATATCATCTACAAATTGGGCATGTGTTATAGTTTTGCATCCTGTTGCAGCCTCTATCCCTCTTATTTTTCATTATCTTCGAAGATGGTTAATAAATCTTCCAAGAGTCTCAGTTAAAATGATGTAAAGGTATCTCTGTTATAGTGGACACCCTTGTCTAATTCCCCTTGGAGCCTGAAAGAAATTTGTTGGTTCTCCTTTTGTAAATGGGGCTATCCATGGGTTTTTATGCATGCTTCGATCCACTTGATGACCCAATGTGGGAATCCAAACTTTTGTAGGACTTGTTCTACAAATTGTATATTAACTCGATCAAAGGTGTTTGCCATATCAAGTTTTATAACAATTTGTTTCTTTTTTTATTTTCTACTATTATGGAGGGCTTCATGCACTATTATGATATTATCATATATTTGTTTTCCAAGAATGAACCCTATTTGCTCTTCCGATATTAATTTGTCAATTTTCTTCTTTATTCTATTGGCCAACAGTTTGGTAATAATTTTATAGGAAGAGTTACATAGAGATATTGGTCTGAATCTAGAGAAAGTAGTGGCATTTTTTTCTTTAGGAATCAATGCTAGAAAGATAGAGTTGATGCCTCCAAAAAGCTTACCTTTCACTCTAGCATCCTCAATCATGTATAGCAAAACTTCTCTGATGATGTGTAAGTATTGTTGGTAAAAGTTGTTTGTGAATCCATCAGGTCCGGGAGCTTTGTCCTTTGGTAGAGCTGATATAATCTCCTTAAGTTCCTCCATAGTGATTGGTTGACTGAGATCTTATTTGTCTTCCAAACTTATTACTGTTGGTATCTGTTGCAGCAGTATTCCTTGGGAATGTGGGTTACCATTTTCTTTGGAGAGCAGAGCTAAGTAATGTTGATTGGCAAGTTCCTTAATTTTCTGTCTGTATAAGTGGTTCATTCATGCTCTATCTCCTTGATTGTGTTCCTTTGGCAACTTTGCATGGTTTTCAGATGAAAATATTTGGTGTTTATATCCCCTTTGCTTAGCCAAACCATTCGGGATCTAAGCCTCCAATGTGTTTCTTCTTCGGTGCTTAATTTATTGAGCTTCTGAATTAGGTCATTTCTTGCATCTTCTTGCCATGGTTGAGGAGGACAATCCCCAATTTCTGTTTCTAGCTGCTCTAGTTTTTGCATCAACTACTTCTTGTCTAGTTTGACTAGCTTTTTTTGCCAACCTTTTTTTCATCACGTGCTTCAATTTTTTAATTTTGCTTTTCCACTTTTATTGGGGGTTGATGGATTGGACCTGATGGTTCCAAGTGTTTTCCACAAGTTCATTGAAACCTTATTGCCACCCATTTAGAGTTGTATTTACAAGGAATTTTTCAAGGTTGTAGGCTATGGCCGCTATCCAAGAGAATTGGCTTGTGATTTGAGATAGAGTTCTAAATAATGTGACTAGAAGTGAGGGGAAAGTGTGTTAGGATATTTTCATTGATAAAAAATCTATCCAATCTTTCTACAATATAGTTTGCCCTGCTCTTCTATTACTCCAAGTGTACTGTTTGAATGTCTTGTAATCTTTCATCTACCATACTTTGATTGAGCATATCTCTATTTGGATCCCTTGCTAAACTTCCCCCAACCTTCTCCCAGTGGTAGAGAATCATGTTGAGATCTCCCAGTTATATGTTGTCAAACTTGTCATTGTCTAGCCATTGTGTTAAGTTTTGACATGCTTCTCTTTTCTGGATAGGATGATTTGGACCAAAAAAATTATTACTGCTACACTAGTTCCATCTGGTAAGACGAGTTTTGTACCTATCCAGTTATTGTGGTTATGTTGTAAGGTACAAACTAATTGTTGTGGGTCCCAAGCCAAATCCAGACCCCTTGAAGCTCCCACAGAATCAACAGTTACAAATTTTGATTGTGCCCATATCTTCTGCCATTCAGTAGTCAATGTTGTCTCTACTATTCTTGTTTCCTGAATACAAACGATTGTTGGCTTTTGCTCCTGTATTAGAACTTTGAGATAGTTTTTAATCAAAGGACTTCTCAGCCCCTACAGTTCCATGACATAATCTTCGTTTTTTGGATTGCTTCTTATTTTTTACGAAGCTCTCCTCAATTCTAACCTGCGTTTTGGATTGCAAGTCTTTTTGTGCTTGCTCATTTCTGAGTTGCATTGATTTTCTTCCCTTAGTTGTAGATTGTGTAGTCGACAAACCTTGAGAATCACTTTTTCCTCCACTTGTGTTTCTTCTACCTCCTCTAAGTTGTGTTCTTTGGTGTATCTCCTAAGATCTTTGATGAGTTGTCAACTTCATTTGTAGGTATCTTCTCTTTATCTTTAGGAGCCACCACATCTAGAGGTGATTTCCTTTTCTCCTTCACTTGCAAATTTATTTTTGTGTTGGAAGCTTTTTTGATCTTGTGGTTGAGGTTGTTGATTCTTGCTTCTTGATCTATGTGGTCTCCTTTTGACTTCCTGGAATCCTAGTTCTTCCTTTTTTGTTTCTTGTGCTTGTTTAATTGAGCAGTTTCGAGAGAAGTGTCCATGCTCATGGCAGGTTATACATTTGAATGGTACATGCTCATAGTCCAGGGGTTGGTTATGTATCCAATCAAACACCTTTATTCCAATATGCTCAGGCAAACACTTTTTGCACACATGTGTGCATATATAGTGTTATTGGCCTTTGGAGGAGCCCAATCAATGAACATTCCAATAGCATTCCCTATTGATTCCCTCGAAGGTTTGTTCTATAGGTGCAGAGGCAGAAATGGCAACCTCACCCAAACATAAACTTCTTCAAGCTTTCCCTCTTGAGGATCATATGTCGTGCTTCACAAGGTCATGTAGTGGACTGGATCCCAGAAACCAAGGACCTCCATGAAAGATAAAGCTCTTGTCCTCCACAGAGGCAAATGTAACGACAAAGTATCCCCTACCTTGTTGGACATTTTGAGTGATAAGTTGTCATTGATGTCAAGAGTGAGTGGTCATTGATGTCAAGATTTCAGCACCAATCAGTGGCAGCTTCAGTGGGCAGCATCAGTCCGGTTTCAGGAGACTAGATGTGGACCAAAGTGCAAAAGAAGATGCCCAAGTAAATAATATTATAATATTTTTATAATACTATAAAAAAAGTTTTAAATTAATTTATAAGTTAATTTACTTAACGTAAGTTATGTAAATTAATTACTAATTAGTTTTAATATCAATTATAAAGTTAATTTATATTAATGTTTTAACCCAAAGGTGGGTTATTAAAATCATAATTCGAATTACTAAAAGCGCCGACGTGGGAGAAAAATCAAATCGTGTATAAAAAGGGGGATCCACCCACCTTAGAACTTACCATGCCTTTGTTCAAAAAATTAATGTGAATTGCTTGCGACGCATGCTATAGCGAAGTGGAGAGAGTACTTGACTTTGAAGAAGTCAAAAGGCGCACGAGGCATAAGGTGGATGAAGTGCTTTTTCCTTCACGTGGGGACTATAGCCCATGCGGTGGGCTCCCAAGCGCTAAGGCGCTTAGGCCTTAGGGAGATGGCGGATCGAATCATGCCGAAACCCTTTTTTGGGGAAAGCAAGGTATGCATTGGAATTTAAGCACCAAAAATTTCGGAAGTGGTTGTTGAAAAATTAAAAATTAATTTTTGCATTATATTTGGTTTATAAAGCTGAATGGGGAGTGATAAGGGTTATGCAAATTAAATTTTTGATGTCATTTGCTTTAATAGTTGGAAAGATTTGTAAGGTGTTTGTGAAGTGTTGGATATTATATGGTATGATGAGTGTTATTTTTAAAAGGAAGCAATAAGACATAAATTGAGTTGTGATTATTTTTTGTCTAAGGAATATTTTTGAGAAAGTGTTGAAGTGATATTGTTGTGTCTAACCATTGGAATTGGAAAGAAGGGAATTGTGATTAACACGAGTTATTCTGAAGGCACCTTTACATCCAACAAAAGGCATGGGCATATTCTTCCTAGTGAGTGATTGTTGAAAGTTGTGAATGAAAAGTTGGAGTGAAAAGGATTGTTTGGTTAAGCATTGTTGAATGTGTTTTTAATTAATGCTTCAAGCTTTTCTGGAATTGAGAGTTGTTGATAAAACCTTGTTTTATAAGCATTATTGTTGAAGTGATTGGTTGAGTGAAGAACTTGAACTAGGGTTTGAAAAGAACATGAGTATCATTGTTATGTGAGATTGATTGATAAGCATTGTTGGAAACATTTGAGTGAGTGTTCATATGTGTGGACTAGGATTTGTGAGCAAGGATTATTTCATGGAGTGATTGGTTGAGTAGAGTTGGTTGAACCTAGTCAAGTGGATGTGTGAAGTGATAGTTCAAGTTCTATGAAACAAATTGTTCTATATTCTGAATTGATTTGAGAAAGAGGTTGAGTGTTGATGAGTGTGAAACATATTGAGTCTTTAACAATTCTCTATATGTTTCTGTAATAAAAGAAAGATTGAAAGTGATTGAGATTTTATGAGTGTGAAGCATATTGAGTCTCTAACAATTCTCTATATGTTTCTGTAATAAAAGAAATATTGAAAGTGATTGACAGTTTGTGAGTGTGAAGCATATTGAGTCTCTAACAATTCTTTATATGTTTCTAAAAAGGGTAAGTGAAAGTGATTGAGCATTGAGGTGAATGTGAAGCATATTGAGTCTAACAATTCTCTATATGTTTCTAAAAGAGTGATTGAAAGTGATTGAGCATTGTGATGATTGTGAAGCATATTGAGTCTCTAACAATTCCCTTTATGTTTCCATGAGATTGGACTAGTTCTAGTGTGGACTTGTTGAGCAGAATTCAAGTAAGCCTTAAAGAAGACTTGTGGACAAATTTGTGTGAGCTTTTGTGGGAGCTTACAATACAGATTGAGATCAGATTTGGACAAGTTCTAGTGAGGACCTGTTGAGAGCAGATTGGACAAGTTCTTGAGAGGACTTGTGGACAGATAAGTGTGAGCTTTTGTGGAAGCTTACAAGGCATATTTGAGACAAGTCTTTGAGAAGACTTGTGAGCAGAGTTGATTGATTGATTTTGGTCAAACCTTGAGTTAAGGTTTGGGACAGATCTAGCAAAGATGATTTGAGATTGATTCAAGCTTTGTGTTAAGGCTTGAGGACAGAGATTGAGGAAATATCTGTGCTAGAGCGAAGGACTACGTTTAGTGCAGATCAGAGGACAGAGATTGAGGACAAAGTTTGGTGCTGATTTGAGGACAGGTTTGTGCCAGACCAAAGACAAAGATTGAGCAAATTTGTGCTAGACCTAATGACTGTGTTTAGTGCAAATTTGAGACAGAGCTTTGGAGGTGACAGAATATAGAGGGCGACAGTCTCCAGTGGATAGAGATCCATTAGCCAGGGCACTAAGGACAGGTGTCTTCAATGAATAGAGATCCATTAGCCAGAGTAGTGGGGGGAACAGTTCTTCTAGAAGATCACCAACCAAAGCTAAGGATAAAGGAGTTCTCCTGTGGATAGAGATCCACGAACTTGATTAGGGGATTGGTGTCTCCTTTGGACAGAGGTCCATAAACATTGTAATAGGGAAAGGATTCCCAAATGATTGATTGAGAAAAATTTAGTGAAAGATTTTCTCCATGGAGTAGCCCACATTAGGTGAACCACGTTAAATTGGTGTCTCTATTGTGTGTGATGATTTGTGCATTGCTTTGGTTATTGTTATTGATATTGTCATTGATTATATTGGATAATACTGTTTTGGAAAGAAAAGTAAAAAGTAGCCTTATATTGTTCACCACCCCCCCCCCCCCCCCCCTCTCAGTATAAGCTTGTGTTCTTCATATTTGTCATCATGAATTCATAAAAAGAAACTTCACCCCCCCAATGTATGTTAATCCATTTCTGGATTGTGATTGGACTAAGCCATATTCCCACAAATTTGCATGCAAGGGCTTGGGTGGAAAGTGTGAGCAAAGGTTGTTGGATGAGGGCTGGAGGCACCTCAATCACAAGAGACTCATCTAACTTGGGCACAAAGGTACCATTGTTAGAGCGAGCAGGTGGTTTTGGATGGGGTGCTTTCCTCGCTTTAAGCACTTGACGCATATGATCCAACTTCTCCTCATCAAAGGGAAATTATTGTAAAAACATGGAGAAGGCTTCATTGCTTGCTTGTTTGAAAAGTAAGGCTGCAATCGTCATTGCAACCAACAGAGTACCATAAATCACTTCCCAAAGAAGAGGTCCTTGTTTTTAAAGCCCTAGCCAATGAAAGATTTTCAAAGCAAAATCCAAAGAAGTACCATACTTGAACAGATACTCGCGATCTCTCTTGGAAATATCGATCAATGCTAGGGTTTTTCGTCTTCCCTCAAATTCATTCCTCCAACAAATGAAAGATTTTTTTTTTTAAATAAATTATAATATAATATAATTTTTATTTTTTTTAAGATACATAGGGGGGTTGGTTACATCCACACTATTTTTAATAGCTGCCAAAGTGTAGGGTTCAAACCACAAGGGTTGCTCCCAACAAGCCTATACCACCTCATTGTTGTTGACCCAACATGAGGGGACCATCGGTCGCTCGAGATTCATACCATCGTCGGTCTAACACGTACTCAAGGGATTTTGATCAGATTACTACCTTTGCAAACAAGCATACCCCCAAGGTTTGAACCTATGTATCTTCTTGGTAAGTGCTTGGCTAGACAGACAACTACCAATCCACCTAGCCCTTGGCGGCTATATAAAATAATAATTTAATATAATATTAAAATATTATAAAAATAATATTATTATTATTATATAATATATTAATATAATCAACCTGGGCTATGTGTGGCCCATGCCAACCCTTACACAATATAATCTTTTATCCCTATATACCTATTCCTAGGTACCATAAAAGCTAGATTCAGCACAGCACTTTGGGCATGATTGAGGACAACATTAGATGCACAAGACATTTGAAATCACCAACTCTTATGGATCTTGAAGAGGGACGACACATTTGAAATCACCAACTCTTATGGATCTTGAAGAGGGACGACATGGTAATAGCAGATGTTACAGTTTTCCATGACCATGTATCATAGAGACATGTTTAAGAGAATCTTGTATACTATACCTAGAAATATTCTATTGATCTGCTAAATTTATCTTTAAAAATAATATCACCAATATCACCAAGTTTGTGATGCAAGTCACCATTTAAACTACATAAAAGGTGTCCAAGTGGCTTGTCATGCTTTTCTGCTTAACAACAGGCTGAAGACATGTCCCTTGCTCATGAACAAAGTATTACAACCGTTTTCAAATGAGTATGTATACTATACCTACAGGAAATCCTCATCTTTCTCAAGCATCTCCATCACATTGATATTCTAAAAGTTGGAAGTACAGCAACTGTATGACAAAATGGACAAAAACAGCTTTGGGACAACTAGATCTACTTAGGATCTAACTAGAAATCAAACATTGAAAGACTCCTTACAAAATGGCAAGCTCTTGCTGCATATCATTTGATGCGTACTGCCCTTGATTGCAGCACTGTCATAATCAAGTGAGAAACCAAATCATAGAAACATACTAAATAATAGAAACATATTGTTTGGAATATCATGTAAAAGGATCTTCTAATTGCTCTCAGATAGGGAATTCCCATTGCAATATGTAATTTGCATGTAAGAGTGGACCTACTTATGTGCTCAAATTAGTCATAAAAGTATCTGCAAGTTTGTGAAAATGTGCAGCAATTTTACATATAACTACAGTCTAATAAGAAATGCCCCAGAAAATAATACTGTCAGATAAATATTATCTTTCTTTGGTTCATAAGGATGAAAGTCTACAAGAAAACAGAGAGGATGCTTGATCATAATGTGAGAATACAACATACAACTCAGAATGCAAAACTAGACAAATATTTTGCCATCCCAATGACATCACATGATGCAGACACTATTGGAAGTATAATGATTATACACACATGCAACATACTCAACATGACATTTTGAGTATATGAAACAGGCTACATCTAAATACAAAACAACCTTCCTGCAAGATATGAGAAGAGAATTTGTGATCTTCAGTATGAAATCCATTTGAAAACATTGCCCACATAGAGGAGGACAAAATTTAGTGCAATACATACATTCCACCACAACTTTATGGGCATAAAATCACATCAGTTGGGGAATAAATAAAATATGCGGTTTTATGTTCCCAACTAATGACCTAAGAAATATAAAATAGAGAAAACCCTTTCAATTGCAGATAAGAGGAGGGGCATGTATTTTTCATCTTTCTGAAAGTGAACTTAGTTCCTGATATTCCACTGGGATCTATATACAAAGTAAGTTACCCATGATCTTCCCATTACCCCGCCAGGAACATATATTCAGATCATTCATTAAATATGAAACATAATTCTTTGATGCAACTTCTATAAAAACAAACCCTATGAGTCTGTCATCAACAAACATTGCCTCAGAAAAGAAAACAAAGATATGAAAACAGAGGTATTCTATGCAACTCTTTAAGCTAGAGAAAAAGCTTTGTTTGATGAAATAAGGCTATAATGCCCAAATTTTTAAGAAAAAATATAGTGAATAAAATGAAATGAAAATGGACTCACCCATAAAATCTTATCTCAGGGACTGGCCTTAAAATTCAGACAAAAAACTCAAACTTTATGCATGCCTGCTTCAATATAGGGATCTAGCCACTCCACATGCTCTTTAGAAATTTATCTATTAATAGCAGCATCAGAAAGTTGAAGAGCCCCTTCAGATCATTGAGAAGCTAAGCCTCAAAATAGAGTACATGAAAAAGAACTAACCTACTTCGGAAGGGCAGTTGGTATAAAATGTGCAGAGGAGTAATATGACCACATGCTTCTATCCACAACACCCTCAAGTCCCAAAGTCTCATGCCGTAGGAAGAAATGAGAAATTACATTGGAAGCTTTTCTCGTCTCCAAAAGCTCATTTTACCAAAAACCATAGGAAAGTTTTCGAAGCTCCTTTTATCCAAGAACTATTGAAGGCCACATTAAACAAAGCAACAAAAAGATTCAGCCACCTTTGTGCTTTTCCTCAACATACTGCCATCTTTTCCAGGACACAATCATGAAAGATGAGATGCATAGTCCAACTTAGACTGCCACTAAATGTTAACAGTGAGCTTATAAGAGGATCACAGACCCTGGATTATCTGTTCTTCTTCCAGCAAGGGAATAGTACGCCAAAATCTGGGCTGGTTGCTCATCAAACAATTCTTCCATATCTTCAACTGATTCATTTGTTGGAACTCGGAAAGGTGGGGTAAACTCTATGTTCCAAAATGGTCGTGACATGGCCTTAAGTCTCTCCCCTGTTGCTGTTGCTCTGTATCCTTGAACCCAAATATACTTCAACAATCTCAAGTTCAGCACGGCAGATGCTATTGCAGATTCACTGAAGCAACAACCTCTCATTTCAAGCCTCTCCAGTTTTGAGCATCCCCTGGAAAAGTCAAGGAGGCCCTGATCACTTTCTCCAGTAAATCCCAATAGCATCCACCGCACATTTGCACCATACTCCCCAACATATCCAAGCCCTTTATCTGTCAATCCCCCAGGCCTGAGGTATAATGCAAACCTGTTTAACTTATGACACCCACGCAACAAAGCCATGACTCCATTATCAAGTGGTAGATCAGTGATTTGCTCTTCATTGTCCAACAAAACCAGCCGAAAATCCTTGAGGTTCTTGCCAAATTGACCAACAGTCTCCAGTGCTGAGTTGGTAATATCTGTAACATAGACTGCAATGAATTCCAGATCAGGGCACCCTTGAACTATGGTAGAAAGCCCTCTATGAGTGACTAAACTTTGTTCATTCTCTGGGCCTTCTTCTTCCCCACGCTCTACTCGGAGTCGTCTTAACCTTCTGCAGTGATTTGCAACAACTTCTAACCCTCTGTCTCCAATAACATTTCTTACCTGTTAACAAAACAGCATTCTAATCCAGTTAGAAGTTTGTTAGTAATGAGTCTCACCTAATTATACAATACAAAAACGTCACTTCGAATCTGTAGAAGAATGCATAAAAACTAAGATGCAGACAAGAAATATGAAGCCTAGAGAACTCCAAACTTAGTTCAAGATCATCCAGTGAATATTCATGTTTTCATTAATATAGAAGAAGTTGTATCTCACTAGTCCTTGTCCTTTTGACTCTAAAGCCTTCAAACTCCCAAAGAGCTTCCATTTGTCATGACAAACATATACACCTCTTTTCCATATAAATAAAATACCACCTCAGAAAATGGTACTAACCACATTAAAAACTGGAAGTTCTCAGTCCCTAGGAAAATCTCTGCTCGCACAAGGTAAACATACTAGGACCTTGTTCGAAGAGCTATAATAAAAACTATATTTATGGATTATTGCCAAGTTGTAATACTTGAAATGCTGATGTAAGTCTACAGTTGTGCCCTTATTATTCCCAAGTAAGCCTCAACTGCACCTGTGAAGATACTTTAGGAGTCTTTAAGCATGCTGCTCTAAAACAGACAGATATCAACTACACTTTACCACATGCATTGTTCTGCATTTTCAAGGACTAGCCCATTTTTTCCTTGTAGTCAAAGCTGACAACCCATATGATGAAATGAATTTTAATGTCCCTTAGGCCAAATTGATCCGTAGCATATGAAATTGATTTTACTTTCTTTGAATGTTGTTTCTATGGAGGTTCAGTTTTAAGATGCATTTTCCAGGCCTTTTTTGGTTGTCTTGAATTGGGATTTTACTATTTTACTATTTAGTTATGATTGGAAATATCTATATAAGTGCATCTCTTGTCAAATCTGTATCCAATAATTTGGGCAAGAGGTATGTCAGATACAATAATTCCGTTTCATCCTCTACTTCATTATACACCTTACAAAAATCTTTCCTTTCATGGTATCTTTGGCTTAGTCCATCTAACAGTTCCGTTGTGAGTTGGTTTGTTTTGTAATTATGATTTTCTTTTTAAGGCCGGTTACCTTATGCCGGAAGGTGGCTTTTGTGACTTAGGGTTGATGATACTCTTATAATACCAAATGTTTTCCTTGTTTTTTATCTTATCATTGATCTAAGTGTTGTTGATAAATTCATTTTAAATGCCTAATTTCATATTGTTCAAATCTATCAATGTCATATCCCCACAGAGGTTCTTGTGCTTTAACCGTTTTCTCAAGTCTATATATCTGATGCCTTCTTCACAGCTCACCTATGTCATGTAAAAGAAGTGGGGTTGGAAAAAGTTAGATACTCATTTAAAATACGTTTCAAATCTCCCCTATGTCATATGCCATTAGCATTTCATGTTATTTATTATATATCTCATAATGGGGGTAGAAGTGAGTCCTTACATAATTAAGCCACTAACTCTTTTTTTTTTTGTTGAATTCCTTAGGATGCTAACCGTATAACAAAACATTCTATGACAATGGTATAATGAATTCAAATATCCTAATAAAATGCTACTTTATTCTCTGATATCGTGCAAGTACTGTGCTCTGTTGTCACAGAAGGTCATCTTCCCTCCCCCACCTGCTCCCCTAACATATTAAAATGAAAATAACCATCTCATTTAAGACCTTTTGCTTAAGCAGCTATCTTTATACTATAGTCATCAACAGGGTGAAGTTTTAATAGGTTTGTCTGATCGACTCAACCACTTTGTTTCCAACCCATGTATTCTGCCTTTTTTGTTGCACCTGAATGGCACGTATCAAAGGGTTCCAATGCACTCCCAGATATTTGAAGTGGATCGATCTAGACTGCTTCATATGGTGTGAATAAAAGTTGGCGTAGACCTTTTGCTTGTACTATACTTTTTTCTGATTATAGAAAAACTATATTTTCCTAGTCAACAGATACTATTAAAATGAAGAACAAAAAATAATTAGATATTTATATTTTATGGGATTTAACTTGCATTAATGGTAACCACAACTCCAATGACCATTTTCACAAGCACTCATGTACTTCAGTTACCGTTTAAATCTAATGGAAATTGGTAATAGTAATAAGTTGTAAGTCACACTATAAGCCAAGGTTCAAATCCCATAGGGGAACCTTAACATTTTTATCAAATGGCATGAGCTCAACCACTTAGAAATGTGAGAGTCCAAGATGGAGACCAAGGTTCAAATCTTGTCAAGCAATATATGTATAAGTATCAAAGTGTTGTTATTATATTAATATCACTATGTGGTTTGTTGAAATACTACGGTAATGTGGCCATGACATAGTATGGGTGGAACCCGTTTCAATCCATATAACCAATTTGGAATTTAAAAAAAAATTGCAGGCACCCACAGTGTACACAGGCAGCTTTAAGCAATGTTGGTACTGAAGAGAAGGATGCTAACACGAACAGGGGGACTCCAAGCGACATTAGTACAGAAGGGGAGGATACTAACAAATCAACCCCCTCACCATAACTTATTATTATTACCAATTTATATGAGATTTAAATTGTTTTCCACAGCGATGCATCCCACCCTTGGATAATACCCTCGGGGACAAGAAGTTCGGGACATTCCCAACCCTTTATGTCCCAATCATGTCCCCCTTCTCTTTCCCATCACCAAGGGGGCATGCAAACATCCCCCAAAAAAAACACTTGAAATGTCTGCCCTAAGGCTTAATCAAATTGTGAAAGCTTCTCACCCATTTCTTGTGATGTTTGTTTGCACACTGAACCTTTGTGTAGGATGCATACTAAAAAACATTATTTCATTGTTTTTTAAAACATTTTTAGTTTGATTGCTCATTTTTTAAAACTTTCAAGGACATTTTGCAAACCATTACAACTTTGAGGAAAAATGAATCATGTCATGTATCTAAAATTTGGATGAAACTGGCACTATACTAGAAACTTACCTAGGTAGGAAAAAATACTACCAGAACTCTCAACACAATGAACATCAATTGTGGAGAAGATAGTCAAATGTCTATAATATCCATGATGATAACAGTGAGTGAACTCAAGATAGGGAAGTTTGACATGCCATGGCAATGTCATATTGTTTCCAAGATCTTATGATGTTGTTAGATTAAAATAAAACCTCACACCATGTAGGTGCTTATATCTATGGTTAAATGTTTTTCAATCTTTGTCTATCACCTCCGTCATCCCCATTTTGCTAGGATTCAGGGGTTGCCTTCCAGCCATCCCCTTTTCATGTCCCCTCGTTTCTAAAAACAATATCAATGTTATGTCTCTCTAACAGAGGTCATGCTTGGGCATATAAATTAAACAGCTTTGAGGAAATCAGTTGAGCTACCCAAAGCAAGAGATTACACAAAATTCCAAAACAAGGAATTTCTTAATCCCCAGAGATAGAATAAATGAAGCATGCATTGCAAATATGGAAAAATATACTTTTGCATTTAGATTCTATGTAACATAAGGCTCTGTTAGGTTTTCTAAAAATGTTAAGTTTAGTTTTCAAGCTTAAGCACTCTGGCTCCTTAGGATCTTATCTTCAGTGCTTTCTACCATTCTCATACATCTCAAAAAACAAAAAGAGCATTTGAAAAAGGATTTTTTAAATTGTTACCAATGATACCAGAAAATGCTTATCTTCTTGCATAAAAATGCAAAAAAATTATTCTAAATAAGACAAATCTTGGACATTGTGATTTCAGACGGTTTTCGAGTCCTTAAATGAAAATTATTGAAAATTAAAATTAGACACTGAAAAGAAAAAAAATAAAGCAGTACACGCATGATTCAGAGACATACCTCTAGAACTTCAAGATTAGTACACAAACGGATCAAGTCACAATGATTTTCTGTGCTCAAAAATGTAAACTGTAAATCCAATTTCTTAAGGTTGCAAGCCCGTGGAAGTATACAAGGCAGCTCAGTCTCACTCATGTAATTGAGTCCCAAAAGTGATATCACCTTAATAGGAAATCTAATTGATTCATATCTTTTCCCCTCTGCATTATCCTCAGTGCTACCAAATGAACCACCACCAAATTCTTCCAATTCTGTGGCTCTCTCCAGTACAACTTTTAAATCCAAAAGATCACATTCATTTACCTTTAAGGAGGTTAATGATCGACAGTTTGTTGCTATTAACTCAAGATCTTTTAAGTCAGTACTTTCTAAGATTGTAAGGTAGAAATTCAAGACTTCCAATGAAGAGTTCCGCAGAGCAAGCTCATGAAGCCATTGCCCACCTTCATCTTTTATCAAACTTTCCTCTAAAAGAAGGACCTTAAGGGATCTGCACAGACATAAATTACCAATTAAGCACATAATAAAGAGCATTAAAAAACACAGAAATGCCATGAAAAACAAAAAAATAAACAAAATGCTCAAATAACCAAGTGATGGAAGATAATAAAATAAATGTAAAACAACAATGAATAACAGATGTAAGATGTGAAATTAGTCTTAACACATGGAGAATAGAACACAACCTGAGAAAAAAGATAACCAAAGACAATACATGTCAACAAACTGGAAGTAACACTCTGAACATAAAAAATTCTGTGCTGCTTTTAGGTTTGATTTAATTTTCTTAGTGCATTGAAGGAAGTTCTTCTGTTTTCAAATATGATAGAGCAAATCATATGTGATCCAAACTTTAGCAAAACGCCAAAGTTTCTACATGATTAGAACATCTTAGGACCTAACTATATCTTAAACCAGGTTACTCGGTAAAACAAATTCATACTGTGATATGTCACACAGTGTACAAGCTTTTCAGTTAAAAGTACAAGTTAAATATGCATCCATTGGAAAAATTGGAATAAGTCTGGGCTTAGATGGTATTCTCATACAAAAAACTATTTAAAGAAGACCACAGAAACAAACCTGAGTAAGGTCAATTCAGCTTCATGCCTAGAACCCCATACATGGAAAGCAAGCAATATGAATAATCACCAAGTTCAAAGAAGAAAAATGGAAATACAAAAAACACAAACTTCACTGCAATGGATCACTGAAACAAAGAAGATAAAGCTAGATATTATGTGATAGATCCCTCATAGTGTAAATATTTCTCACTTGTTGACAAGCTGAAAAGCCAATGCAAAACTTTTACAACTCTTTTTGTGAGGAGAAGGTTCAGTCTTCACCTTTAAATTTATCATTTCTTCATTTCATTCAGACTTGTAATCCCCTATTTTCAGACATCATCTGTTTGTTGCTTATCTTGAAACCAAAATGTGTGTATATTTCTAAATGTGTTTGGATCTTGATTCATCTTCAGATAGACTTGATAAACATCAAATCTTGTAAATTTTCCTAACCCTAGATAACTGTTGTCCTATGTAATTTTAAAATAAATCAGATCTGAAAAGAATTTATTCAAACATGCAACAGTCACACAGATGGCTGGAAAAATAAACAGCGTGAACAGCCGAAATCAAATATATTTCTGAACCTGAAATATTACAAATAAAGGAGGCTACAGCTACAGCAGGACACCCTGCTCTCTTGCTGCCTTTTTTGGCCAACAATTTCATTGTTTTTCTCCTCCTAAGCTTGCATTTTTCCTTCAGCAATATGTTCTCCTTCTCTTCTTTCTGTGTATAAAACACTCTTGACCTTCTCCTTTTATCTTTGAAAAAGGTAACCCTAATCTCTCTAACCCTAAGATTAGATCTCATCTCATCTTGAGATGTAAGGTTAAAAATAGAAAATCACTTAAGTGAATTTCAAAATAGAATCACTTAAGTGAATTACAAAATAGAATCACTTAAATGAACTTAAAAATAGAAAATCACTCAACCCAAGTGTTGTAGGTGAGTTGGAGAGGAGAGGGCAATCCTCCAAGGGAGGTCCCAGGTTCAAATCTCCACCCTACCAAAAAGCTGAATTGGGTATCCAAAATCCAATTGATAATGTTGGTGCAGGCAGGGTCGGGTGCGACTCCCGGGTGACTTTGATGGTGTAGAACCCCCTGTTCGTGGTCTCTCAAACCAAGGCGGCCCCGCAAGGGGTTTTTTGCTTAAAAAAATAAAAATAAAAATAGAAAATCACTTAAGTGAATTTCAAAATAGAATCACTTAAATGAATTACAAAATAGAATCACTTAAGTTAACTTAAAAATAGAAAATCACTTAAGTGAATTACAAAATAGAATCACTTAAGTTAACTTCAAAATAGAAAATCACTTAAGTGAATTTCAAAATAGAATTCGAAATGTCTCGAACCACTTCTAGCATGTTTATACTAAAGCCTGTGCAAGAAGTTCCTATCCAAGCTACATTTCTCAACACTCCCTCTTAGCAAGGAAGGAATTTTGCACCAATCCAAGTTTGTCTCTGAATGCTTCAAACTTCCCTTTCACTAAGGGCTTGGTTAGAATATCAGCTACCTGCTGATCTATGGGAATATATTGGAGCTTTACGGCTCCCTTCTGAATCCTGTCTCGTATGAAGTGATATTTGATGTCTATGTGTTTGGACTTGTCATGAAATACTGGATTCTCAGAGAGTTTGATACAACTTTGATTATCACAATATATCACCGTGGGATCCAACTCCTAATCAATCAATTCTGTAAGCAACTTGGGAAGCCAGGCAATACTGGTTGCCATGTATTCGGCCTCTATTGAGCTAAGTGCCATAGAAGTCTGCTTCCTGCTGAACCAAAATATCATGCCTGATCCCAAGCTAAAGCATCACCCTGAGGTACTCTTCCTGTCTGCTACATTGCTTGCCCAATCTGAGTCTGTATACCCCTGCAACCTCACTTCACCATCTCCAAGATATCTCGGACCCTACTCCACCATGCCCCTCAAGTATCTGAGCACATGTTTTGCTGCTACCCAATGCTCCTACCTTGGCTCCACCATGAACTGACTCAAGGTGTTCACTACAAAACATATATCTAGTTGAGTGTTGACCAAATACATCAAGGATCCTATCAGCTGCCTGTACATCGTAGGGTCCACCAATTCTGAATCTGAAGTTGTCACCTTCTTCAGATTAGTGATCATGGGTGTGGCCATAGGTTTGCAGTCCTCCATAAGAAACCTCTTCAGGATCTCAAATGCATACTTACCCTGCCCAAGGAATATCTCCCCTGGTCTCTGCCAAACCTCCAAACCCAAGAAGTAATGCATCATGTTGATGTCCTTCATCTCAAACTCAGCTACCATATCTGCTTTGCACCCTGTAATGAGCTTCTTTGCACCAATAAGAAACAAGTCATCTACATATAGCACCAAAATGAGTAGATTAGTTCCAACAAATACGTAATATAGATTAGGATCTGCATCACTTTTGGTGAAGCCCACACTCTGCAAGTATCCATCTATCCTGGAATAACATGCTATCGGTGCCTGTTTGAGTCCATATAAGGCTTTCTTCAACCTACAAACATGGGACTCCTTCCCATTTACCTCAAAGCGCTGAGGCTGCTCTATGTACACTTCTTCCTCAATGATCCCATTAAGGAAAGTTGTCTTCACATCCATTTGATGAATCCGCCATCCCATAGATGAAGTTAAAGACATAACTCTAATGGAAGTGTCTTTGGCGACTAGAGAAAAAGTCTCCTCATAGTCCACTCCCTCTTTATGGGAGAACCCTCTCGCCACAGACCTTGCTTTGAACTTCTCGATGATGCCATCTACAACATTCTTAGTTTTGTAGAGCCACCTGGAACTCACAACTGACTTCCCCTCCGGTCTTGGCACTATGTCCCAAACATCATTCTTCATGATGGAGGTGTACTCTTCCACCATGGCATCCTGCCAAACCTGTTGGTTTGTTGCCTCCTCAAAATTGGAAGGCTCTGAATTTATGATGTTACTCATCAATGCCATGTAGCTTGAAAACTTCCTTGGAAGGGGCTAATGTCTCCACCTCCTCACCTGAAGGTTGTTGTCCTGAACTGGAAACCACTAGTGTCTTTGGTGACCCTGGCTCAACCTTCGGAGCTTCCTGCTTCTCATTCTCTATCACTGGAATAGGCTTATGGGACTTCCTAATGCAACATGCTCCTCAAACTTTACATCCCTGCTCCCTACTGTCTTCCTCTTCTCTAGAATATAAACCTTGAAAGCTTTTGAAATCTAACTGTAACCTACAAATAAACCATTCCTACTGGAGGGCTCCAACTTGGTCCTCTTCTCTACCAGAACATATGGATATAAACTGGAAATCCAAAGATGCGGAAATGACTCACCTCTGGTTTCACACCAGTGAATGCCTCCTCTGGTGTCTTGTCCTCCAAGATCATGTGAGGACACTTGTTCTGGATGTAGACTGTTGTGTTGCATGCTTCTGCCCAAAGAAACATCGGCAAGCCCTGGTCATGAATCATGGCCCTAGCAGCCCCTATGATGGATTGATTATTTCACTTTGCAACCCCATTCTGCTGTGGGTTGTATGGAACAATCAACTCCCTCTTGATTCCTGCCTACTTGCAAAAACCATCGAACTCCTTAGAGGTATATTCAACCCCATTGTTTGATCTCAAGACCTTGATCTTCTTCTCTGTTTGGTTCTCAACTAGAGCTTTTAACTCCTGAAACCGGCTAAAGACTTCATCCTTGGTCTTTAAGAAGTAGATCCATGTCTTGCGAGAGAAATCATCAATAACGGAAATATAGTACATGCTACCTGAAATTGATGCTATTGACATCGGTCCACAAACATCCGAATGTACTAGATCTAGTATATCCTTAAGAGCTATGCTTGTTGTTTGGGAAAACAGCCTTGGCATGCTTGCCAAGCGTGCACCCTCTGCATACTCCCTGTTGCTCAATATTGAACTCTGGAAGACCTATGGCTATCCCCCTCAGAATAGGCAACGCTCTATGATGCAGGTGCCCCATCCTCTTGTGCCACAACTCACACAAGTTGTTACTGCTATGAACTAGGGCTCGAACAGGTTCACCCTGCAACCTGTATAGATTGCCTTCTCTAACCCCTATTACTTGTGTTGTTTCCGGGTTAGATTCTTTTGGTCTAATAAGGACATGTTGGTTCTTGAACTCCACTGCATAACCCTTATCCTCCATAACCGAAACTGAAAATAAGTTCCTGAGACTTGGAACAAACAAAACATCATCAAAGTCTAAAGAGTTCCCTGACTGGAGTCGAAAAGGAATGGTACCAATTCCTACAATTGGATATTTGGTATCATCACCAAGCTCAACCTAAACCCCTGAAACCTGCTCTTGTAGACTGGTAAAACACTGTCGAGCTAATGTCATGTGCCGAGATGCCCCACTATCCACATACCAAGCATCTCTTGGAACCGTGTTGGTAGAAAGACAAGAGACCAACGAGAAATCCTTCTCGAATTTGGTAGCAAACTTGCTCATCTGAGTTTCTGCAGAGGCTGCTACCTGCGTCTGTTGCTGCTTCCCTTTGCCCTTCTTGTCTGGACACTATGATGCATAATGTTTGTGCTTATGACAAATGAAGCACTTGATCTTGCTCAAGTCCTTCCTCCCTGATTGTGAAGTTGACTCCTCACTCTTTACCTTACCCTTGTTGGGTCCTTTACCTTTGCCCTTCTTAGTTTGCCCAAAGAGAGCTAGGTTATCATCAATACCTTTATTTTTGGTCTTTCACTCCATCTGAGTCTCCTCCTAGACGAAATCAGCCCACAGTTTTTCAAAGGTGGGAAGGTGCTCACGAGCACAATGCCTTTGACAAATGGTTCCCATGTAGCTGAGAAACCATTCACTGCCATGTTCACCAACTCTGTGTCTTCAACCTTCTCCCCAACTGCTACCAGTTGATCACGAATCTACGTGATCTTATTCAAGTAACTGGTAATGGTGTTAGATCCGATCATTCCATAGATCTGAGTTTGTTCCACAATATAATCTTCCTGTTTATGTTTTCGATTTGGTAGAGGCTACCCAAGGCATCAAACATCTCCTTTGCCTTACTCTTCTCGAATATGTGAGGAATCAGGTGATCCTTCACTGCATCCAAGATCATTCGCTTGGCCTTCACTTCCTTCTTTCTATGAGCTGCCAATTGCTGCGAATTTGTAGGTAGAGTCACATCATCCTTGACAATATCCCAAAGATCATTCTCTTCCAATAAGAACATTACCCTAACTTTTGAGGGCAAGAAATTGGAGGCACCTTCCAATCTATCCTCAAATCTGAGGCTAGTTGCTGCCATCTCTGAGATCTGTTGTACAAACTTTTAGATCTGATATGAATGACTCAAAAAAAAATTGTCCTGCAAATAAGCTTAGTCCTTCAAGCACAAAATATGAAACCCTCTTAACTGCTGGTGTTTTTCTTTTTCTTTTTTTAATATCCAACAGTGATCTACTGTTGTAAACCCTTGAGGATATCAATCGTAGAACCTAGCTTTGATACCATGTAAATTTACCTAACCCTAGATAACTACTATCCTATGTTACTTTAAAATAAATCAGATCTGAAAAGAATTTATTCAAACATGCAACAGTCACACAGATGGCTGGAAAAATAAACAACGTGAACAGCCGAAATCAAATATATTTTTGAACCTGAAATATTACAAATAAAGAAGGCTATAACTACAGCAGGACACCTTGCTCTCTTGCTGCCTTTTTTGGCCAACAATTTCACTGTTTTTCTCCTCCTAAGCTTGCAGTTTTCCTTCAGCAATATGTTCTCCTTCTCTTCTTTTTGTGTATAAAGGATTTACAGATCACTAACTACGTATGTAACAATTAAATCAATTACCCTAAAAAAAAAAATACTTTATATTTATAATCATCACCATTTATTGACAAATAAATGCACATGCTACATAAATTTTATGCACTGAAAACAAAATGGTTTAACAAAAAGAACAAAAAAAAAGGGACTTCAATTTCATGATAGAAAGAAATAGAAAGGGTTATTGCATCTCTCCAGGGGTTAAATGATAGTAATAAAGCAAGTCTCATCACCCATCCATTAATGAGATTCATGGGAATGGAAAGGACAAAAGAGATCTCAAAGATGAAGGCCAATGGTAGTGCTGCATGTTGTTTGACTATAACTGGCAGGATCCATATTCAGATGATCTTTATATTTAAAACTGGTGGTAGAAAAGGGCATTAGCCAATAGGCAAACTAGGTTATATTACAGGCTGCATAAAATATGGGTGATATCTTGTTTTATAAATTTCTTATCTAAGCAAAGGAATTCATACACATCTTCAAAAATTATTACAGCATTGCATTCTTATGTTTGATAACTCTTATGAATGGGGTTTCCTTCTTAAGATGATTCCAATGAAAAATGTAAGATTAATTCCAGAACTACTTTTGTCTGTTAATTCTTGGCTTCTCCGAGCAGTTTCTAAATTCGTTTGACTCTTCCTTCAAAAGCAACCTGTTGTTATTTAGCTCGAGGGATATTTACTCCAAACTTTTCAGTACTAGTGGATTGTGCATAGGTATAATGCATATTCCTTTCATGTCAAAAATGATGCACCAGATGTACCAAATAACTTCAAGAAAACAATAATTTCAACAATAAATTCCATAATAACAGCAACAAATAGAGCATACACCAGAATATTTGCAATAGAATCAGATTCCAGAACAGTAAATCCAATAAAGTATCACAGATCCAGATTCCAAGTCTCAGAAACAATCCAAGCCACTTAGAGAGGGCAAAGTCTCCTAGCCACTTAGAGAGGGCAAAGTCTCTTATGTGCACCAGAGGTGATAGAAGTTAGATGAATGAATGATGATCCAACTACATCACATCTCTCCTATTTATAGTCTAACAAAGTAACAAAACCTAACCCTAATGCTCAAGGGCAACTATCCTAACCCAAGGATCCGAGCCAATCAAAATAAAGATAGCAAATGTGACTACATCAGGGCCATTACACCAGAAATGAATCATCTAGATATATTGGGACTGTGCCTTCTAAAATGGACCTCTAGAAGTTTTGCTAAACATCTGCCAAAAACTTCTTCCAATTTTTCACATTATTGAAAAAATGGACTTTGTTGTCGTCTCTGGCCATCTTGCTCAAACTCAATCAGATCAGAGTGTAACATGTCCAGCATACACATTCTTCAGCATCGGTTATACAAGCCCCTTAGCAGGGATGTGATTTATTTTGAAAGAAGCAAATATTTCATCAAGGCCAAGGGTATCAATCTTCAAACATGTGCATCTCTTTTGAGGCCCCTGTGCATGTGGAAAATATTCTAATCATTCTCTCAAGAAAAATACCAAAATTTAACCCTTTTTTTTAAATTGGTTATATAGGATTGAAATGGCCCCACTGTATTACATC
Organism: Wollemia nobilis; assembly: GCA_028583015.1. Classification (NCBI taxonomy): domain Eukaryota; kingdom Viridiplantae; phylum Streptophyta; class Pinopsida; order Araucariales; family Araucariaceae; genus Wollemia; species Wollemia nobilis. Next base: position 18,815,844 of record JAQPPZ010016895.1, read on the forward strand.
ATAACCATATAGTGATATTACAACAGCTTGGCTATTATGCATGAATCGCTTGGTAAGATTCGAACCTTGGTCTCCTCCTTGAAAGATTGCTTGGCAACATTTGAACCTGGGTCTTTTCCTTAAAAGTTGAGAAATTTAACCGGTTGAGCTAATATCATTTGATACTAAAATTTAAACTTTTAATCATTATCCACAAGAAAATTATGTTATCCACCAAATTTGAGCTCAAGGGTTAAGTTCTTCAAAAAATTCAGCACCACCAAAGAACTATAATAATTTTTGACAGTGTTGACATACATTTAAATTTCAACTTTTAGTTGTGGAGTCCATTACATGCAAGTGTGTGACATCACATTTAAGATTCTAGTAATCATTATAGCATGGAGGGGAGTCCTGTACATTTAGAATCAAACCAGAATAGATAAAAACATCTCAAGTGCAAGGAATGTTTAAGGAATCCAGGCAGGAAGCCTTTGACAAAAGATAATCTCCAACAATGAGAACATCTTTCCACATTCATAAACTCCTGGTGTAAGACATCTTGCAGGCAATTAAGCAGAAATTTCTCTGCCACTAGAAAAATACATTTATGCAGCTATGGTTTATGAAATTTGTTGTAAAGGGAAAGAAAATCATGACAAAAGAGAGTAACACCATTACCATTTACCACATCCCACATACGACTCTGCGCATCTGTTAACATCTCATCCATGTTTGATGTTAGACACACTATTGTTTAGAGAAAAATTCCTATTCAAACGCTTAAGTCACATGAGATCTGTTTCTCTGTAGCAGAGCATGTTATTATGTTCCAAGCACATTTTTCATCATGACGTGCAAGCATACTGTGACACAACAATGCTCATGCCTCATGCCACCAAAGCATTTGGCTATATAGCAATATCAGCTTACCACAGCAGGAGGATCACCTGTCTAAACTTTAAACCAATGACAGTGTCTCACTACAAGACAAATGTACAAGTTGATAGAACAGTTATAACCAAACTAATTCAGTAATGAAATGAAATGAAATATTATTAATGTCCGCAGTGGGCCAAAATAAGACCCAAGGGACTATAAGAAAGACAATAATGACTGCCAGCTAGCAGGCTAAAAAGCCCAACAAAGAAAAGAACTAAGAAAAATACAAGATGAAACCCGACAAACGGGCCAAAGGGAAAGGGAAAAGAAAAGAAAAGAGAGAGCAGAGGGGGGAGGGCTGCAGTCCAACAGAGAGGAGTGCACACCAAGAAGAACGGAGAGAGAGAAGGAGGAGGGAGGGAGCAGCCCAGGAGGGGCAAGCTCCGAGAACCTCCCAGAAACTAATCTCTCCTAGCAGTTGAGGCCGAAGTATCAACTTGAGTGATGTTTATAATATAGTATTATAAATATATTAAGTTCCTCAACATCTGCCATACTGATCTCACAGACAGCACATTGTCATCTGGCTAGGATTCTCACAACATACAAGGTCACTCTTAGCTAATCTCTTTTACATTCCATATCCTTGATTTATAACTATTCTAACAAATCTTTGCGACTTGCTCACACTCATGTATTCTAACATTTGCATTAAATGAAACATTTTATTTATGTTTTTAGAGTGGATAAATCTGTTTATTGTACTTTCTTGAGATTAAGTGGCCTCGTAATTGTTATTGTGGGTTACAAATTAACAATCAGAACAATATTGATTTCTGACTATCTTGCAGCATCTCTATGGCATGGATCATTCTGTGCTATAGCAAGATAAATTGATCTTATAAGGAGAAGAAATTGGTATCAGCAACATTCTACTAAGGCTGCCCGTTTATTCCTATGCAGACATCTACATGAAATAAACAAGGGGTACAACCATCAGAATCAAGTGAACCTTATGCATCTCATTATAGAGAAATGGCCAAAGTCCACAAGCTAGTAGATCTGGAGAACCTCCAAACTATAATAGATTTAGGTTTGCATTAATAAGGAAACACAATCTTTGCTCAATTTGCACAATTGATGATACCACTAAATCCATAGGTATCTACCCCTTACAGTTAAAGGAAAGTGATTTAGAAATGTGTAATGGATGAAACAATCCAATATATTTTAATATAGAAAAGATGAATGGTATGATATGATGTCAAGAATAGCAAGCAGCATAAGAAACATAGAACCCAACCCCAAGGGGTATAAAACTAGGAACACACCTCTTAACATAACGAATGATTGATTAGTTTAGCACATAACATCTCCTCCAACCTTAAAATGTTTTGTCATCAAAAGCATAGGCGAAACAACATATTTAAAAACAAAAGACCTATTCCTCGTTGAAGCACATGAAATTATATGATGATATAAATGCCACAAATACTAAGAACATTGCCTCATTGAGTCAAATTTAATCCATCCCAAATCAAACTTGAGATACATCATATTTGAACATAAATTTCAAGAGAAACTGCTCCATCTTGAATACATGTATATATATTCAAATTTAGGGAAAGCATGACTTAAGAATGAGAAAGCAAAAATAAATTCAGTTGCTCAGCACCACTAAATCAAACTCGTCTAAAAGGTCAAATAAAGTTCATCAGTACCATACTGCAAGTAATTGAAGGCTCCAAACATTCCATGAAAAATTAAATAGATAAAATTACAAAATATATAAATATATATAATTCAGGAATATTTAAATAAAATTTTAAAAATAAATAAATAACTATTAATCTTAAATCAACAATGCAATTTTGTAAATAGTTTGTATTATCAACCTTCTGTCCAACACCAAATGTTAAATTTTTCATAAACATGGTCTATTTTATTTCTACTTTAAAATCAAAACATAACATATATAAAAATATTTACAAGATAAAACTAAAGTTTCCTCCCCTGAAATGTCCGATACACTTTCACAACCTTTTCTCCAGAGAACATGCATAAAATTGATTTGAAATTAAAAATTTTGGACAGAGTTTTCAAAGGCTTGGTGGATTGGTAATTTCTGGCGCTTTATCAAGAAGAGATCCAGGTTCAAATGGAGGCATGCCTGTTTACAAAGGTAATAGTCTGACCTGACTCCACTAAATACGATAATAGAAATATAATGTGGATGTAACCCATTCCCCTATATTAAAAAAAAATTAATAGCACACGATCATTGATTATTTCGTCACACGTAATTTTAATCCACAGGACACGCATAAAAGTGACTTTATACTAAAAATCTTGGACAGATTGAACTAAACAGCGCACGATCGCTGATTATTTCGTCACACCTAATTTTAATCCGCACTTTCACAACCTTTTCTTGACCCTTTTCACGATCATTGATTATTTCGTCACACCTAATTTTAATCCGTATTATCAAAAAAATTTGCTTTCAATATTTAGCTGGAACAGCAAAATTTATATGTTCTTTTCGCACATGCCGCTGGAATCGTTAACCTTAAGACAACGAAAGATTCACCATCAAAAAGTCTTGAATAATCGGCTGGACCTCAATTTCGAAGAGACCCTAAGTTCCATCTAGGCTTGATATTTAACGGTTAAATGGCTACTTAAAATTTTGTATAAGTCATTTTGGATTGATACAGTGGTTATCATCAAGTTGGTGTACATTCAACAGACTCAAGTGAGACTACTATCTTTGTCCAGATTGGCATGCCCCCTCTCTACCCACTCAAGTGAGACTACCACCTTTACTCAAATTAAATATTAAAAACTCAAAAAAAAATATACATATATTTTAATTAAAAGATATAACATACTAAAATTGAGCTTATTAAAAAAATATGCGGTATTAAAATTCTATATATATTAGTCAAAGGCCTTGTGTATAAATAGAACACACAAAATATGCGGTAGAAATTGATGGTAACGTAGAAACGGACAATCAATTAAAATTGAGGCAAATTTGTGAAAAAACTTTATGTTTAAATAGAGCATATAAAGTGTGCCGTAGAAGTAGAAGTAAATGGTAAAGTACAAACGGTCAGGGAATTAAAATTGAAGCAGATTTCTCTAAAAGTTTTATTAATGATATTTTTTTAGATTTACTTAATATTTTTAATAAAATAAAATTAAAGTGGATAAAAAAGTAAAACTGAAACAACGTTTTATTTTTACTAATTTTAACTTTAATGTTTTGTACGTTACAGTTTCATTGAGATGCTTGACATGTCAAATTTGGAAGGACACTATAAAGATGAAAATTCCAATTGAAATTTCTGTGATGTCTTATCATGAAATTTCAGGGAAGGTTATGAGTTTCATTGAGATGCTTGACATGTCAAATCTTGAAAACACTATAAAGATTCCAATTGAATTTTCTGTGTCAAATCTTGAAAACACTATAAAGATTCCGATTGAATTTTCTGTGACGGCTTACCGTGAAATTTCAGGGATGGTTAGAACTTTTCCCTTCAAGTAAGTTTCGCTAATTAATGAAAATTTTCAAATTATTTTAGTTTTACTAACTAATGGAATGTTTGGAATTATTTTCTCAAAGGTCTTAAAAAGAATCCGCTGAAACGGCCTATTCGCAGAGACCCTTAATTCTCTGGTCTTTTCTTTCGTATAAGTTTCCCTAAATACTGCACAGTTTCCAATTAAATTCTCGAATCTTTCCTTTCATATAAGTTTCGCTACAAAATTTCGAATTATTTTCTCCAATCTTTCCTCCTCTCGCACAAATTGCATTACTAATTTCACTAAGTAATGCAGAGTTTCAAATTATTTTCAAGAATCTTTCCTCTCTTATAAATTTCACTAAATAATTCAAAAATTGAGAAATATTTTCCAAGAATTTTTCCTCTCTTATAAATTTCACTAAATAGTTCAAAAATTGCGAACAGAAAAAATGCTCCAACTGACGCACTGAAATTAACCCTAAGTTCTGCGGCCGGCGAAGGCTTCCCCGGGGGCGACAAAACATTTATAACAGCGAGATTTAGACTGCATACTGCGCGGCTTCAGTTCGTTAACTTTCACTAACATTAGTTATCAAACATACTTTCCCTAAAAAATCGGCCGCAACAGCGAGTTCAGAGATGCCGTGAGTCAGTTGTGTAAACATTAATTATTAAACATACTTTGGCCTAAATAATCGGCCTGACCATCCAGTTCAGAAAGAGGCCGTGAACCAATTGCGTTAACCGCCTATTTAAGGCATGTCGCTAGTTTCTAACTCAGAATATCACTCTGTCGCGCTTCTCCACGCAACCACAAGAAAGCTAAGCTGCTAAACTAACCACAAACTGAGATATAATATAAGGCCAGGGGATTTATCAGCTTTAGCTTGACTCACCGGCAAGCGGTAGCAACGGCAAGGAGGCCGAGCGTGGAAAACCCCGAGCACTTCTCCAGCTTGAGCGCCTGCAGCATTTTTCCGTGGCTCTTGACGAGCGTTTCCAAGTCCTCGTCCGTGACCACCATGCGGCGCAGGTGCAGTGACTTGAGGCAGGCGCAAGAAGCCGAGATCTCGCGAATCCAGGGGCTGGCGTGGCCACCCCAGTCCTCATTGATGAGGTTGAACATAGCGGCGCGGGGCTTCCCCTTGAGCTTCAGCGACTCCAGGCGCTTGAACCGCTCCGTGAGGTCGTGCGGCTGGATCGTATAGCAGAAGGCCACGGTCACGTGCTTGCGCGTCAGGGCGTCGATCGCCTTCCACTTTTTGCACACCTGCGACACCGCACTTCGATCCCGCGGGTCCTCCACGTAGTCCATCACCAGCTCCAGGGCCTTCTCTGGTATCCCTTCCTCCCCCATCTTCTCCTTCGCAATCTTGCAACTCCCCATGCTCGAACCCTCAACCTCTCGTTTTTGTTTTCGTTTCGACCGCCGGAATGCTATAAAGACAAAACCCCTGCACCGCGCCAAAAACCCACCCCACCACGAAATTGAGCGGTTTCACAGTGCCCGCGCCCGGTTTCGTCGTCTCTGTTACGGCTTTTCGTTATGGTCCGGGGTCGATCGCGAACTGCATACGTGCTTGCTGCTCAGGAAACCGCAGGTCAATTCTTTCCTTTTTCGAAATCGTCGCAGAATGAATAGATTGAACGTCTTTTGTTGTAAGAGAAGGAGATTATATGTTTTGTATACTGCGAGCACGGCGACAGCTCACCCATGGTAAGGCGATATAACCGGAGCCGGGGTTAAGCATTTAACATTTTCGTCAACGAGTGCACATGCCTGGCCCCACGCCAGTTCTGAACTAACGACTCTGACGGCAGCCTTAAAAAACGAATAAATGGTAACGGTAGATTCCCCCTTAACAATTAAAGAATCAAGAAACAATTAAAGAATCAAGAAATTGTTTGGATTTATGGAGGAGACTTCCCCCTTAACTAGTTACCTCTGGTTAACTGAATTCTGCCCTGTTTTCCGGCCTTCTTTCCTTAATCAAAGTGATTTTCTACGCAACTTCGCTTTCAGAGCTCTGGTATTATCCTCAGTTCGCCGGCTCCCAAGTAAATTAAATGAAAAAACCCTCGATATTTTCCCAATACCATCAAGTTTATCCTCTCCTCGTTTCTTATTGGCTGCGAGAGTATGTGAGATTCCAACAAAAGCTTTTAAAAGTAAAATACGCGCAGAGTCTTAGAGACCCAGGTATCACAGCGACAGTTGAATTTGTAGAAAAAAACATAAAATTATATTAATAAAAAATTAAATTTTAATTAATATATTTAAAATTCAGTTGATAATGTTCGTGGATCCGGTTTACTTTTTTGTTTTAATTTCTAAGACCAAGACAGTCTCCCAAAAAAATTTCACTAAATTCAAAAAAAAAATTTTAATAAATATATAATATTATCTTAATCAATTAAATTTTACAATTAAAAACTTAAATAATACTGATATATAGGTGGAGATGGAGAGGGAAGAAAGTAGAGAGGGGAGGGCTCTGGTCCCTCCCCTGCTCCCCCTCCCATGGCTTCTGGTTCCTGCCCAGTCCCTGGCTCAACCCAGGTCATCCCTCCCGGGGAGTGGTTGTTTGCAGATGATCTCCTGGAGGGAGATCCTTCTCCACTATCTGCGCCCCTCCCAGTCGGCTAGGGTTTCCTTGGTTGTTTTTTCGGACTGGTGCTTCCCAGGGATCCCTGTTTGGTTGGGGATCCCTTCCCTTTTTCCCTCAGGCTTCTCCCTGGGGCTTTTTTGCAGGTTATTCGCATGGATCTGGTCCCTTGCGTTTCTCGGTGCGGTGGAGGTGACGATTTAGGGTTTGGACAGCTTCCCCCTTTTTCTTGTGAATCCTCGACGGGCTCTGTGCTTGGACGGGATTCTTGGTCCCTCGGCGGGCTCTGTGCTTGGACGGGATTCTTGGTCCCTGCTGCTGGGATCCTCTTTTGTTTTCCCGAGGCGGGTTCCTTGTGGTGCAACTCTCTGGTCACTTCTTGATGGGCTGGATCCTCTCTGTGCTGGCTGTCGGCTTCCTACAGGATGGCTCTCGCTGAACTGAATGTTTTACCGGTGGGCGGGATGGTTTCTCCACAAGGCGGGATCCGCCAAATCCGTCGGTTTTCCTGCAAGGCGGGATCCTTTCTTTCTGCTGGTTTCCGGATGGCGGGATTTCCCTGTTGCTTACCGCTAGGCGGGACTGTTTGTGGTGGTTTTGACTGCTTCCCGCGAGGCGGGATTTTATTGTAACGGTTTTTCTGTGCTTCCTGCTGGGTGGGATCTTCGATGGTGGTTTTTGGCTACTCCCCGCTAGGCGGGATCTCCAAAACTACTTTCTTTCTTATTTGTTTGTTTCCCGCTAAGAGGGATTGTTTCATGCTTACTGTTACCGTTGGGCGGGATTTCTGTTTTGGTGTTCAGTTTCAAGAGATTGATGCCCTAGGCCCATTGCTTATGTAATCAGGTTTTGGGATCCTTGTTAAAACCCGCTATAAATACAAACACTTATAACTATCAAAAAAAAAAAACTTAAATAATACTCAAACAGTTAAATAAATAATATTATCAAAATAAATTTTAAATAATAATTATTTTTGTATCACTCTTATCAATCATAACTACTTATAAATATATATAAGTATACATACGTCATCTAGTAAACTTATAAATATTAATTTCGTGCTAATGTTAGCAATAGTTTAAAATTAAATTAAATTTTTAATAACTAATAATTAAAATTACAAATAGGCATAAGTAAAGTTCGAATTCGCCGCCATAAATGAGTGGAAGGTCAATTCTTAAATTTCAACTTTTCACAAAGCGGCATTATTTTTCCCTCATGAAAGTGAAATGTGAGATCTTTTTCTGAATTTGTTCTTTATGATATTTGTGGGCTTGGGGTCTCTTTTTCTAGATACTCTAGAACACTCAGACAGGACCACAATTTAATTAAATTTAGTGTATAAATAAATCAGTAATATACTTTTTGTTTTTTTTTGTTTGATGTTAGGTATGATTTTAAATGATTTTGGAACATTATTATTATTATATTTTAATTTGTTGAATAAAAAGTTAATAAAATTCAAACTAAAACAGTCTAACAATACCAATGAAATTAATAAAATTCAATTGTCTAAAATATGGAACTAAAGAAGTCTAAAGTAATCCAACGAGACCAAATGAGGTTCGTCTAAAGCAGTCCAACAAAACCAGATGTCCAATCCTTCTTTCAAATAGAATTACAATTTGCTTAATAAACCTATCCCTTTCAATACGCCTATAACCTAAGTAGTATAACAATGATGTCACTATGTGGGGCTACAATTTATTCAGTAAACCTATCCCTTTAAATAGACCTATAATCTAGGTAGTATAACAATGATGTCACTTTAAATAGACCTATAATCTAGGTAGTATAACAATGATGTCACTATGTAGGGCTACAATTTATTTAGGAAACTTATCCCTTAGATAGACCTATAAACTAGGTAGTATAATAATGATGTCACTTTGTAGATTCTTTCGGACAATTGATGTTATCGTAATCGAAATGTGCTTAATGAGAATGTTCTATCAACCATTTAGTTTTGCATCTTTATGTATATACTAGTTTAGATATATAAAATATATATTTTTATAAACGTGTCGAGGCGCCTATCTCATTTTTTGGGTGTGATAGATAGGCACCTCGAAATTGATAACTCTAAACGTTTATAGATATATATATTATATATCTAAGCTATAGATATATATATATATATATATATATATATATTATATATCTAAGCTAGTATTAGAAAGTTTGGACACGATTTTAGTTTAAATAGTTTAAATATTTTAAATTCACCGTAACCTTTAATGTCGGCGGTTAATTTTCTTAAAGTCGATTTTTTTAATAAAATATTAATATTGTTTACGGTGTGGCTGACCTTTGGCTGCCATTGTAGGATGACTATCGACGTAACAATTTTTTTTTAATTAAAATGTTTAATTTTATATTTTTTAAAAGTTAATTTTATTTATTGAAAAAAGTTTTATTAGTTTTATTTAATTAAATTATATTTTTATTAAAAAAATAAAATTAATCATAAATAAATTAAAATAATTAGTTTTATTTTTAATAGAAATATAATTTAAATGAATGATTGAATTTGTTTTGTTACACAGATGAATCAGTTACAATCACTTTTTTTAGTAATTGTCAGCGTAGCTGGCAGAGTTCAAACTATCAGCGAAGGCTTTCAACACATCCACCGTCTCATTAATGGTAACCCGATATGAGATGGGGACCGTGACGCACAGGGTTTGCATCGTCTTCATTAGTCTAGTTCAACATGTGGCATGAAGGAGACCGCCGAACAAGTAGGAAACATATTGCGATCATCAATCAGGTGCAACACGCAGAAGAGTCGGATTGGGCTATTGGCTATGCATGGGCACGCACGTGGGATTGGAACTTAGGTCTCCTTTCAGTAACTTACCAATCCACCTAGACCCACAGACAAAGGATTGAATTTTTAATTTTTATATATTAAAACTAATAATATATTTATTAGGGAACAATGTAACGGTTCAGATTTTAGCTCTTTTTTTGGAAGGTCCAAGGTTCAAACCATGTCGTGGATGAGCGTGTGAGGAGGTGGATGTGTATAGCTGTACATAACAAATATATATTTACTATCTATATAATTAAATCTAATTATAAATTTATATAATTTAATTTAATTATTTGTATTATTAAATGGTGCATGTCTATTTACTCAAAAAATGGTACATGTTTATTTAGATTAATTATTAAAAGAAAAAAAAGGAGTAAGATATGATGAAGTACAATGGACATTCAATTTGTCTTTAATAAAATATTTCCTTTGCAATAAATTTAAAAGTATTGTAGAGTGTATCCTTTCACTTTAGTGTGGAGTGTATAAACTTTTAGAAGACATGTCTCGTTATGAACAATATGAAAAAATAGAAGATAATGCAATGAACCTCTTCTTCTTATATGAATATTTCACCTCTTTATGGGAGATAACACAAGAATTGAGCAAGAAACTTTTAGAAGACATGTCTCGTTTTGAGTTGTAATGAGATAAGAAATTTGGTGTCAAAGAGAATTCTAATTACGATTACAAGGATTATTGATAAAAGCAACACTAATATCACATATCCAATAATAGAAACATATAAATGAAATATGGAAATTTATAATAACAACAAATGCAAAAATTCAATACAAGTAATATTACTATCATTGGCCTCTTCAAGAAGACAACCTCCTTACAAAATATTCCAAATCTTCAATAGTCCCAAGAGGATTATATACATATTCCTACCTACATATTCTATAATGGTTATATACATGATTCCAAAGTAGTTACATACATGATTCTATGACACACCTTCCTACCTATTTCTAACTTAACATGTGGCCCACTTTACATACCCCATGTGGTACAATATCATATGCCAACATGAGTTACATTTAAGGGGTACATAACATGCCACCCCCTTAGAGAAGCTTTGTCCTCAAAGTTGAAAGGTTAGAAATTGTTGTTGAAGCTCTTGCAATGGCTCCCATGTGTCATTTTCTAGTTGTAGCCCTTGCTACTATAAAAGCACTTTAGTAAAGTCACACGAGCAAAGATGTTAAGTCCTTCGATCTAGGATAGCTACTAGTTGAAGCATAATAGATCCTTCATCTAATTTAGGAAGGATTGTATTTACTTGGGTATTTATCCCCACCACCTTCTTCAAGCAAGACATGTGAAAGATAGGGTGGATATTGGATGTTGGCAACAACTCTGATTTGTAAGCAACTTTCCCTACTCATTGGAGTATCTTATAGGGTCCAGAGGAATTTAAGTGCCAACTTGTGTTATGTCTTTTATTTTAAAGACATGTTTGTAAGGTTGCAGATAGAGGAAAACCACGTCCCCTTATTCAAACTCCCTCTCGATCTTGTGTGTTATCTACCTATTGTTTTATATGATTATGTAAAATTATATTTCAAGACAACTAAGATCTCCTACCTTCGAGTGAAAACTATATCAACTGCTTCAACCTTTAAGTTGTTAGGCAAGTAAGAGGTAAGTGTTGGAGGTGGTTGGCCATATATTGCCTCATATGGAGTCATCTTTGTGGTGGTATGAAAAGTGGTGTTGTACCACCATTCTACTAGAGGAAGCCATTGACTCCACTTGGATTGGTGATCAAAGATAAAACATCAAAGATATGTCTCTCGAGACATTTATTTACTACCCTTGTTTAATAATTAGTCTGGGTGTTAGGATCTCATCCTAACATTATTTTGTAATTCTCATATTATTATGTAATGACCCCTTTCCAATGTGGGGACCCCCTTATAATGATATTTTATAATATTTTGTAATGGTATGTGGTAATTAAGGCACCTAGACAAGTGGAGCCATTTCATGTAATCGCTATCAATAATGTAACTGATGTTTGGTAGAAGATTCTAGCTTGAGTGGCACATTGCATGTAAGCAAACTCTTAAGCATTAGGTTAAGGTTGCATGAAGTGTATTTTTAAAAGACAAGGGCCCATAAATGAATGTATCTTTTGCATATTGAATGAAAGTATTGAAGGAGGTTGCCCTTTCGAAGAGACCCACAATTTTATGTTATATCAATGCGATTTTTATATTTTTGCATTTACATTTTCTATTGCAATATTTTGTTCTTATGAATTTTTGTTTTTATTGCAATATTTATGTGAATGTGCTTACTTTAATTATATGGTTCCTAACAAGTGGTATGAGAGAGTTTTCCAAGATCATGTTCTCCTATGAATGCAATAGTTCTTGTCCTACCATTTCAACTACTAGGTATAATTTTTCTTTTTTCATTTTTATGTTTGTTTCCTTATTAAAAATTATTCCTTTTCTTTTTACATTAGTTTATTAGGTTAGAAACCCTATGTCAGGGGTTTTAAAATATCACAAAGAAGCTATCGTTATTTGTTAAGCTAGATGTTCGTAAATTTCTAATGAAGTGAGAGACAATTAGGCTCTAATAACCAAGCCTTAAATAACACCCATATACGGAATTGAGCTCCCACATATCCTTGGATTTATCGGGAGACCCCATAGAATTAGGAGAAACCTTTAGTTATAGAAATATTTTTGATCGTGTGTTTTCCATAGTACATCAGACATGACATTCAATAAGATCACCCTCTCGTACTATTAGAGAGGTAGGTAGTGTGCTCAAGGGTATGCATGAAATATTTTTAGAGTAGTGGCCTAAATTATTGGTCCAGGCATTATTATTTGTCATTGTGGTATAACAGAGGGCCTATGGGAAATACACACACCTTGTCTTAGAGTGTCATGTTTTTGTTTATCTTGCATGTCAAAAACTACATCACAAAAATGAGCATACTAAGGAGACTACACTATTCCATAATTAACTGAACATAAATAGTCAATAGAAAATTGATGGTAAGAATAACAGTCACAACAAGGTTTGTCAATAATAGTCGAGTAGCACCCAGGTGTTGTAGGTGAGTTGGAGAGGAGAGGGCAATCCTCCAAAGGAGGTCCCAGGTTCAAATCTCCACCCTACCAAAAAGCTGAATTGGGTATCTAAAATCCAATTGATAATGTCGATGCGAGCAAGATCGGCTACGACTCCCGGGTGACTTTGACGGTGTAGAACCCCATGTTCATGGTCTCTCAGGCCAAGGCAACCCCGCAAGGGATTTTTTGCTTAAAAAAAATAATAGTCGAGTAGTATTCAATAACAGTCAAGATAGAGTATACCAACATTAGTAATAATTACCTATAACATTCAATAATCATAAGAGGTAGGGAAGTTGTTAGTAAGAAAGTCGATTAAGATAATTATCAAAGACAATGAGCTACAGTGTTAGTGATCAAACAATGTTAGACAAAACAGAGTCAGTAATAGATAGTGTAAAGTCTAGTAAGGGGTTATCAAACAAAACTTAATTTTTTGAGTGAAATAAGCCTCCAAGAGAAAAATGAACACTTGAAGACAACACTCCCCTAGAAAAAAACATCTAGGATTTTGAAAAACGTTATTGTGATACCTAGTCCATTGTCCTACGTAGAAAAAATGATAAAGTTTAAAGTGCCTCAAAGGCACATTCTTCTAACGATAAAACAACCTAAGACAGTCGTATAATAGCACACTCCACGCAAGGGAATGGAGCCTCTCAAAAGGCTCATATCTTCTATGATTTGGACAACCAAACCCGAAAGTGAACAAAGCACAATACAAAGAAAGGAGAAGTATTATATTCAATGGCAATATTATCTACAAAAGGGATTTCATAACAGGTTGAAAAAAAGAAGGGAAACAAAGCACAACATATTACACTAGATGTACGTCCAAGGAGCATCATCGAAGTATTTCAAACTCCACCATAGCATTACTTGAATCCTTCAATATCGTTGCTCAAATCCTAGCTTCGTGTCTCCAAAGGTGTTGCTCTCCACTCCAGCTGGAACCAACTCATACCAAGCGCTATTGAATAAAGAAATAGTTGGTCGTGTTGCATTGTTAATAAGTGTATTGCAAAGATACATTGAAGAGGTGTTACATAGAAATCTCATGCACAAATTGGAGGTAACACTTGTCACCTAGAAGGAAATCCTAACGTTTCCCACATGAGCGCCCATCCGTTGCAATTTTGACCAAGAAAATGTTACAGGGAAGAAGGTTGGTGTGTTAGAAGAAAGAAGACACATATCAATAAATAGAATGAGTGCTCATCAAAGACTGTAATGCTCATCCTTTACTGAGAAAAACTTTACAAGTGGCAATAAGCATCTTCTCATCCCATAAGCGCTCAAAGATAATCGTCGTGACACTTGTCACACATTTCAATATTTCTCTTTTATTAAAATGTACGAAAGACCAAGGAGGTCAACATTCATAGCCGAATAGCCACATTCATAGCATATTTGTAGCAACTTGAGTTGCAGCATGGACAAAAGGTGAAGAGCCTTAAAGGCTCTAGGCAAGGGAGGTCAAAGACCCCATAATTGAGGCACCACCATCCAAGCATTGAAGCCAAGGAAGAATCAAAGCATTCCATTGGCTATAACACCCAAAGAAAAGACATAAAGCTTGTTGTCATCTACGATCGAATTCAACACCAAATATTTTAGATTTGCAATATTACAAAGGTAAGAATTTACCTTAGTCTAATTTCCTCTCATTAATAGGAGTTATAAGGGTATAATATAAGGTTGAAAACTATAGGGAAATCAACCATATTTGAAAGCAAAATTAAAGGAAATTTATAGCTTAATATTTTCAAATTAAACTTAGGAGAAATAAGGATTTCTACTTGGAAAATTTAACTCCATTATTGCAAATATTATTGTTTTCTAATATTCCAAATAAGGGAGTTATAAGGAATACTACACCAAAGTAGGATATTGGAAATTAGAAACATTAAGTATCAAATATCAAATGCTATAAAAAGAGGTTCATTAAGAGTTATCAAGAGTTGAAAATTAATTGGTATTCTTGTCTCAAAACTACATTAAAGGGCTAAAAGAAATCCAACCATTAGAACCTCATCAAATTTGAAAGTGCTTAGTTCAATAGGAGAAATAAGGAATAACAAAAGTTGATTTTGGTATATACAAAACTTTACAAAATCAACCTAAAATTGAACTACTATTCACAAAAAACACTTTATCACTCATACAACATATTCGAAATCACTAGGGAGACATAATATTTTACAAGACTTGATAATAATAACATTCATTCAAAATTTATCAAGTACTCAATCCATTTAGGAGTCAGAAGCTTTCTACAAAACCTAAAATTCTACTAAGGTATCATCAAATCAATATGAAGGGATTAAAAGGGGACCACAACGATCATAATGACATCGAACAAATTCTTTCTTGCAGAATATCAATTACATAAAAGTCCAAACTATTTTTCTTGGAAAAATAAGGTAAAAGTAATCTTAGTATATGAAAAAATTTGGGAGAGAGCTCAAGGAACGACAAAAAGACCAAGCACAGGTGATACTAAGATTCAAAAGTTTAAAGAAAATGATGCAAAAACCCTAATGATAATAACCTTTGCTATCACTGATGGAATACAACCTTATATTAGTTTAGAAAAGACATCTACAGAAGCATGGAAAAGCTTAAAGAAGATATTTGAAGGGAAAATAAAGCCACTATCCTTCATCTTCAAACTCAACTACATTCTAAAAATGAACAGTGGTGAGAGCATAAAACTATTCCTAAGGAAAGTAGCAGACATTAAAGGGAAATTATTGACCTTAGGAGAAGAGATTAAAGATGAACTTACTACTCAAGTAACCACGAGAGCACTTCCAGATAGATACAAACATTTGGTTACATCTTTACAAGTCCTAAGTAAAGATACTTATTTTGATGACCTAATCAATATTCTTCAAGAGTATGAGGTGGAGAATACAATTAAATATGAAATAACTAACACTGCATTGGCATCAAAAGACAATCCACATGGAAATATTGCTTCATAATCAAGAGGATGAAGACCATGGTATAATAGGTATTATCAAAGTTCATAGCACTAACTACTGCAAATTCAATCCCAAAAATAAGAATCAAGAAAATTAGACGAATAATGGAAACATATTTCAACCATGACAATATAAAAAATAGCAGTAAGTTCAACATTCAACCAATTATCCCCAATTAGAGTATCGAAAAGAGAATCATAAAGGACACCTAGCCCAAAGAATATAAGAAATTGAAGAACTGGAAGAATCTACAAATGATTATGAAGTGAAAGTTCTTTCAACAATAATAATAGGTTATGAAGACACTAACTACTTGCTTGAATGGGTTATAAAGAATAAATAAGAAGAATACAAACTCCAAGACCAAGAAGAAGATCCATATTGAAGATTAAAATATTCAATACCCAAATAATGTAATACATGGGGGTGTTAGAGTTAGAGTATATTACATCATTTGGGTCATGTAAATGTACCACCTTTGGTACATAGTTAGAGTGTTGGCCAAGGAATCTATATTCCTATATAAAGGGCTTCATAACGATATACCACATATCAAGTGTATTGTAGTAGAGAGTAGTAGATAGTAGTAGAACTCCTGTATGGAGTACAATGTAGCTCTTTAACTTGTATTGATGGAGTGACCATTACCTCCATACTACATTGTATTTTTGTCATTTCTATTTATAGTATATTTCAGTCATATTGCATAATTACTTTCTTTCATATTTTTTGCATCTTATTAGGACATGTGTTAGATCTCTCCTATTGCATATATCCTCAAAAGCTAACAGAAATGATGGCATGGCGCTTCTAGACTGCATTTCTTCCCACATGTTTGGCTTTTCTTCTCTTTTATATGGCCTAACTTCCTTCTATTTCACTTTATCTTCAATATTTTATGTGATCTAAGTATCAGGCTACCTATGATAATTCTCTTTTAAATCAAAGCCATCTGGATTCCTTTCGATAGATTCCCTTTTGGCAAGTGATTGATCTGGATGCATTGTGAGAGCTATGACTTCTTCTAAATATCGATTTACCCTTGTGATTGATGGTTGCCTTTATCGCAATATTTAGCTATTAAACTTTGAAACTCACCCAAGCTGACATTTTCCTCCAAGTGCTCCTTTTTGGTGCATTCAAAATTTTTATGTGAATTTCATTTGCACCCTCACTTGATTTCTCGAGGACATTTTATTTTGAGCATCCTTGTTGTATTGGACTTCATAAGATTTGTGCTCAATTTTTGCTAGCTCTTTTGTAAGTAGTTGGATAACCTTCATAATTTTTTGAGTTGTCTAGTATGTTAATAAACTCTTTGTATCTGGATAGCAACATGAAGGCATTGTACTTATAGGCGTTGGTTCTTGTGATAACCATGGGCTAATTAGAGGTGTTTGTGGCTCTGTTTGATATGAGATCAGGGAATCTATTTCACTAGCTTTGGGGGTAAGTTTCCCTACAAAGAATACAGGTTCTCAACATTTATGGCCACTTGAAAAATTTGGAGAAACTTTCTCTCATTGTACTATTGAATTGGTAGGCTCATATCTGGGTTCAAGGCTTGGATATAGTACATGTATGTATGTGTTTGAGATAATCTTACCTCCCCATAAATCTTATCCCACAACCTTTAGAACCTAATGTTAAAATCTAGGATCCTTTCTAGAGGATGTATTTTTATGTATGAAAACTGTGTGAGTAATCCAAGGACATCACCTGGATAATCAAATACTAATATGAGAGGTTCAAACCAGGTCTCCCCAAACCTTGATGTTGTTGTCTTCTAAATATTTGTACCATTGCAATGCCTTTCCTCTCAAAGATTGAGCCAAAAATCTGATCACAACATCTTCAAAAGAAATATTGTATACAATAACTAGAGCTACAACATCCTAATAATGCTCATAAGTATTATTACCATCTCCATCATAGGTAGGTAAAATATTCAAAGTATCGGTTGGAATTTTATGAAAAAATGGGAGATTGTGCAGTTCGGCATTATTCCAATCTAAACGAATTTGTCCAATTATAGCTTTGAAAATGTTGTTGATATATCAAGGGTTCATTTGGATGGCACCTAATGCGTTATCTAGGATTTACAACATTGTTGTCATTTGATTATGAGTGTGCTTTGCCAACAAAGTCACTATTTTTCTAGGATTCTTAGGTCAATGAAGTTGTTAGGTGAACATACAGTCTTCGTAAGTGAGGTCAAGACTATTCACCAAAATCTTGAGTCCTCCAGGTATTTAAAATAATATTTGCAGGATCAAATAACTTTTGATATGGATGTTTGATCTTTGCTATCATAGGGATGATACTTAATAATATGAAGTGGGACACTTGCATCCCATTGGGCATGCCAAAAATGGGACCCTCGAGTCCCATCGGGCATGCCAAAAACTCTTGGTCCAAAATCTACCTAAGTGAATGAGATGAACCCTCAAGACCTTGGCCAAGATTGGATGCCTTAAAAACAAGGGTCTCTGAGTTAACCTTTAGAGAAGGTCGATTCCTATACGCCTAGCTAATATAACTAATGGGATTGTGGACTAAAGTAAGAAATGCAAAGGGTTAGAAAAATAGACTGGAAGTGATGTAGATTTAGCATAAAGAGACATAGCACAAAGAGTCTCACAATTCAAACTTAGAATAAATCACCTATTATAATAGCTTACTTTCCTTACGCTATTAGAAAAATTAAACATGAAGAACTTTGAGAATTGCTAAGTCATTCTAGAACTATAATGGTAAATCTAAGTAGAAATCTAGAATGTAGAATAACTGTAGTAGAATTATTCATTCCTATCTTTAATAAAAATGCTTAACTACTTAGTAATACATACATACATGTTCAACACAAGAAATGAGCAAGAGTCCAAACAACAATCCAATCTTCATTCAAAAGGCATATAGCCTCAATCAATACAACTATGTCAATTGTAAATGCCAAAGAGTCGACCATTAGAATGGCTTACATTCTAGTATATATAGAGATTTACAATGTATTCAGTTATCTAAGAATGATTGTTGTCAGAGCTTATTACAAGCTTGAGAGCAGGTACAAAGAGTGGTTGTTACATTCAACTCAGTCGTGCTTAACTGCTTTAGGAATGCCCTACTGATGTGGATGGTGCAAATTTCATTTTGAGGCTGGCTTTCATGCTATATTGTTGTATTGTAACCATCAGGTTATGATCCACTCATTTTTTGTTATGCATAGCTAGCGAAGATGGAGTAGATATGGGGTGGAGAAGGCTTCGACCATTAATATCTAATAATATTGATGCTTGTAAATTAATCGACATGCACACTCCTAATGATGCAAACTATTTCAAATTGCTTATGCAATGGTTAGCAACATAGAAAGCATTGCTTATTACCAGATGATCACCTTGGCAATGCATCCTTTGGCTTTCTCTTCATACCAAGCCTTTGAACTTTCTCTTATGAAAGAAACTATCAATCTGAAGAGTTTGACAACTATTTTTTGCATTTTTACTTTGAGCTTTAATGTTTTGTCATTGGGATGCCTAACTTGGATTTATCCTGCATCTGGAATTGCATTTGGTTTACCAGGTTTTTAAGCTCTTGATGCTGATATCATCACCTTTGGAAGTTTGACACTCTTGGAAGCTTTGCAAGTTATAATATCAAATATTGAATATCATACTCAATGCCTAGAATCTTTCTCACTTGGCATCATTTTACATTATATCGGATATTTTATGCCCTCTTGCTGACATCAACATTGTAATTTTTCTAGCCTACTATAGGTCCCGTAAGAGAGAGAGCAAATAATATATTGAATCATTAACCTAATCAATACAATAGTCTATGTTTAAATAATAGACTAATAACCAATAGTGTAGAGAATCTCGCTAACTACCCTCTAACAATAGAATAGGGAGGGAGTTGTGTGATGCTAACCACTAACCTAGGTAGAGAGTTCTAACCATAACACTAACCTAAATATCGAACATAGGATATTTAGGTACTTACCTAGTTTAACCATGAGGTAAAATATCTCATGGTAATTACATAGAAAAGTAAATGTAATAACCCCACGTAGTGTAATGCAATACACTACCTTATTTTACCCTAACATCCCCCCTTTATTACATTACTTTGATATACAAAGTTTGCTCCGAAATAGTTGAAATTTGACACGTCCAAGTGCCTTTGTAAAAATATCTGCAACTTGTTCGTCGGTGGGAATGTGTTGGAGCTTGATTCTGTGCTTAGGAACTTCATCACGAATGAAATGACAATCTGTATCAATATGCTTAGTTCGTTCATGATGCACTGGATTCTTGACCAAGTTCAAAACACCTGAGTTGTCGCAAAACATGTGAATGGGAAGTTTCTTTGGTAGGCCCATGGTAGCCAAGATGCGACTTAGCCATATCGCTTCACACACAAGCTCCACGTGCAACGCGATATTCTGCCTCAATTGAAGATAAAGCAACCACCTATTGCTTTTTACTATGCCATGAGACAGGACCAGATCCAAGATGAAAAACATAGCTTGATGTTGATTTTTTGTCATCTATGGATCCAACATAATCAGAGTCAGTGTAACTCTATAAGAAGAATGAGTTATTCTTCTTATACTCTAGACCATAATCGACACTACCCTGAATGTAGTGTAGGACTCTCTTAGCTACTTTCCAATGGGAGACCTTTGGTTCTTGCATGAACCGTGAGAGATAGTTTACAACATAAGTAATATCTGGTCTAGTATTAGTCAGATAGATGAGGCTTCCAATCATCTGTCTATAAAGTGTTCCATCTACCTGTGGTGAGTCTTCATATCGTGATAACTGTAGCCCTGATTCCATCGGTGTTGCTTTGGGTTTACAATCAGTCATACGATATTTTTCTACTAAAGTCTTGGCATACTTTGTCTGAGTCACCCTAAGATGATTCTCTTTCTGTTCTATCTCAAGGCCAAGACAGTAGTGGAGAAGTCCTAGATCTGTCATATCAAATGACTCTTTCAAGTCATCTTTCACGACGTTAATCAAGTTCTCTGAATTGCCAGTGATGATCAGATCATCTACATATAACACAAGAATCACTATCTCAGAACCTGTGTTCTTGATATAGAGATTTGCGTCGGATGGACTTCTCTTAAATCCATGCTTGTAGTAGGTGACTATCCATTTTTATGTACCATGCTCTTGGGGCTTGTTTTAGCCCATATAATGATTTGACCAATTTGCAAACATGTTGCTCATGGCCTACCTCTGTAAATCCAGGAGGTTGAGTCATGTACACCTCTTCTTTTAAGTCACCATTAAGAAAGGCGCTCTTTACATCCATCTGATGTAATTTCCATCCGAACTGTGCTGCCATAGCACAAAGCACTCGAATGGTGGTCATCCTTGTTGTAGGAGCAAAGGTTTCCTCATAGTCAAGCCCTTCCTTTTGAGCATAGCCCTTCGCCACAAGTCGGGCCTTATGCTTATCTATAGTGCCATCTGCCTTATATTTTACTTTGTAAACCCATTTGCAGCCTATGGGTTTCTTTCCTTTAGGCAAATCCACTAGCTTCCATGTTTTATTCTTTATGAGGGAGTTATATTCTGCATCCATAGCTTGCCTTCCACTGAGGCGAGTCTAAGTGCTTCATCAACTGTAGAAGGTTCATTCTCATCACATGCTGACAAGTAAACCCTCTCCTCATCTATTTCCATCTCATCTTCCCTTGGTAACTCTCTATCAACAGAAAGATCTTGAAAATCTGCACAAAGATCATCAACTGAAGTGGATGCTTCATTCTTTTCTTTCTGTGTCATGCTTCTTGTCTTTGGATGATTGAGAGTAAGATCAGGTGGGGAAGTGAGTTTAGAGTCTTTCATTGTGCTTGTATACCATTTGGGTGGCTTTTTCTGTTGTGAAGAAGGAAGTTGATGTTCCTCCTCATCATCTAGGTATACTTGATGTAGTGTTGGGTGTGAAAGCTTCATCAAACACTACATCTCTACTGACATGTATCTTCTTGGTAAATGGGTCTATCAACCGATAGCCTTTTGAAAATTCATCATATCCAAGAAATACACAAGGTAGGGACTTCTCATCTAATTTCTTTCTTTTCTCCTTGGGTATATGCATAAATGCCTTACACCCAAATACCCGTAGATGAGTTATGGAGGGTTTCCTACCACTCCATGATTCTTGAGGAGTCATACCTTCAAGAGCCCTTGTGGGAGCCCTATTCAGAAGATATACTATAGTTTGAACAACTTCAGCCCAGTAAGTTTGCTCAAGGTTGGCCCCCTTAAGCATACATCGAACCATTTCCATAATGGACCGATTTCTTCTCTCAACAACCCCATTGGATTGAGGAGTATAGGTTGTTGTTAACTGTCTCTTTATCCCATGTGTCTATAAAAATGAGGAAAATTATTTTGATGTGTATTCCCCCCTCGATCTGAATGGAGGGTCTTAATAAAGCATCCTGATTCCTTCTCAACAAGCTTTTTGAACTGTTGAAAATAGGAAAATGCTTCAGACTTCAACTGCAAGAAGAAGACCCACATTTTTCGTGAGTGATCATCGACAAACAATTGAAAATACCTTTTTCCTCCACAACTTGTAGACATGGGACCACACAAATCTGTGTGAACCAACTCCAAAGGTACCTTAGCTCGAAAAGAGCTAGGTTCAAAAGGTACTCTATGTTGCTTTCTTGACAAGCAATCAGAGCACACTGGCAAAGTAGATGAAAGAGTAGGCAGTCCTTTCACCATTTGATATTTACTCAACTCTAGTAAATATCCTGAACTCAAATGCCCAAATCTCTTATGCCATAGAGAAGTGGCCTCCTTTGTGGTTACTGCCAATGCAGTATGGGTAGAGGTAATTGCATCTAAGACAAACAAACCATGTTTGTATGAACCTGTTGCTATCTGTTTTCCCTTCTTAGTGATAAAGCAATGTTTCTTTTCTTTGTCCACTTTGAAATTGACATTCATGTTATTGTCCAAGATTTGTGGAACTGACAAGAGATTATTTTTCAATCCTGGTACATAAAGAACTTTTTGAATATTACATTCTCCATATGGAAGGGAGACAGAAACACTTCCTTCTCCCTAAACTCGATAGGTCTGATCATCAGCAATGGTGACCGGTCTACCTTCTCGAGCCTCAAATGTTGCAAACCAAGATTTATCGCCAGTCATATGTTTACTAGCGCCTGAGTCTATGTACCACATAGAGTCCTTGTGGGAGGAATCTGTATGTGTCATGAGCACTTTGTGTGCTCTCTCAGAATCTGAACTAGAATCTTCAGCTGCAATGTGTCCCTTTTGTTGTTTGTTCTTGTTCTTAGGTTTGCCTTGGCCCTTTTTGTTTCCTTGTTCATTGGGCGTTTTGTTCTTAAACCAACATCTTTTGGTTTCATGAGTGTCTTTGTCGCAAATCTTACAATACTGCTTCTTCTTAGAATCTCTTTGGCTTTACCCTTTTCTTGATTAGAAGAAGAACCTTTCTGTTGATTCCACTTTTTCTTACCACCTTGTCTTTTTGAGAAAAGAGCATTGTTGGATGCCTCATCTCTTTGGAGTTGATTAGCTTCTTCTGTTTGAAGCATGTTTACCAACTCGACAAAAGTTACTGTCCTGCCAGAAACTTGTAGTGAAGTGATCAACGTTCGGTAGGAGTCAGGAAGAGCTCTCAAAATGATAGAGTTCAAGACTTGGTCTTCCACTTTCTCTCCTAAGGATAGCAGTTTTGTTTTCAATTCTGCGACTCTGCAGAGGAATAGCTCTACTGTTTCTCCTGATTTCATATGTAGAGTATGAAGTTGTGTTTGGAGGTTAAGAATCGTTGATTGATTCTTTCCCTCATAGATGGTATTTAAGGCATCCCATGCTGCCTTACCAGTCGTAGCTTCACTGATATGAGGTTGGATATCATCGGTAATAGCGAGCAAGATCATTAAGGATAGTTTTTTATCCTTTTTATCAAATTCTCTTTGATCTGCTCCAGGTGATTGAGGTCTAGTGACACTTCCATCCACTATTGACCACAAATCCTCTACAGTTAAGATAGCTTTCATCTTAGTCTTCCAAGTTGAATAATTTGAACCTTTGAGCAGTTGGCTCTTAGTGAGATACTTGTGTATCATGGCCATGGTTTAGGTTTCAAATTTGATAGGACTAAGATGGTTGTATCTTTGCACTATACCCTCAAAAGAGTATATGGAAGTTGTTTTCAATTCGCCTCTATAAGATATTTAATGGCACCTGCCTTAACACCCTGAACAAGGGATGAGAAGTTTGAGGAATTTAAGCCAAACAAGATAGAGCAAATGAAAAAGGGATTGGTTGACAGACTTGTGATTGTTCTCTCTAGGATATTTAATGGCACCTGCCTTAACACCCTTCAAGAAGGATGAGAAGTTTGGAGGAAATTAAGCCAAACAAAGAGAGTTAATCAAGGTGTGTTTTGAATTTTGACCTTTGGAGGGGGTAAGTAAAATTGACTGTTGTTCAACCTGTGCAAAGTGTAGCACGTTTTGAGTGAAATATGGGTTTCTGAAAATGCTTCTGCCAATGTTGTTTTGTGAATGATTTAAGTGCACATTAAAACATGGATGTTAGTGCAAATAATCAAAAACATGAAAGCAACCCACATTATTATCACTATAGGTGTCGGGTTCAACCGAGAATGCACCTAGTAAAAAGTCAATTTTTGAGAAAGGTGTCGAGTACAATCGAAATTGCACCTTTCTTACTGTTTTGAAGAATCCCCCCTTGTTCTTTACAATTTTGCAAATAATAGAAGCAACAAAATGACTTCTATCCCCCCTTAATGTTTTACAAAATTGAATAATTTTTTAGCACTCCTTTCAAGACAAGTCGACACACGACCCACGTTTGAAAGGCTTCCGACCAGTCGACACACGACTTTGGTTTTGTCTTCAACAATGTATCATGTAGGAGCAAAAAAAAATGGTTTTGGATCTCAAGTTTTGACAACAAAAATATTGCTAGTTTATGTTTTTATGTCCCCTTTCTTGAAGGAGAGAACAAAAGCAATATGTGTTGTGTTGGGAAAAAAAATTGAGAGAACCTTTTATGCTCCCTAAATCACTTCAAGCCTTGTGGTTTGCAATAGAAATGTGAAGGTCTATGTCTTCCTAAATGATGATGAAGGAAAAAAAATATAGGCCTTATGAGGAGTTTATTGCACAATGTTGTTGAAGAACACCTTTTGTTTTGCAGCCAAAAAAAAATGCTTTGTCTTTTTATCTCCAATGTTTGAAGAAAAACTAAAGAATTTTAAGGCATTAGTGGCAAAAATGTAAAGTTTTGGCTTTGGTTGTGTTCTTCTTGTTGTCTATTTTAATGTATAAATTTATCAAAAATAAAGATGAATCTAATAATAAAATACTTGTTTTAAACAAAAAACCATTGATTACTAGAAAAAAATGATTTTTCATTAAAAATTGTATAGAAAAATTAAAAAAAAATCTATAAGTTTAAAAAAAGAAAAATAAAAAATAAAAAACTAAAAAAAATACCTTGTTGTCTAGGGCGGGGGTGGTTCGATCGCGTGACCTCGCGGCTTCTATGCGGCCGCCTTAGCCGAGCGAGCCACCCGGCTCTTCGAAATAGCAACCTGTCCGCTGCTACTTATCTCCTCCGTGCTCTTGAATTTTTTTTTTAAATCGCGGGACTTTTATCCCACATGCATCCCGTAGTGGGATGCAAAGGGATTTTTAAGGCGGAGGCCTCCCCTTTATCGTCGATTGCCTTTGGGCAATCGACCAGAGTCGCCTGCCCTTTTGGATGCCACCACGTGGTGCTAGGGGTAGGCCATTAGTCCATCGGTCCTATGGCGATGTGCCACCTGTCGATGTCGTGTTCGATCAACGTCGATCCGGTGGCGATGTGCCACGTGTCGGTGTCATGTTCAATTAGCATCGGGTCCCATCTGTCTACGTCAACATCCTGTTGGCATGTGTGCCACGTGGCATGAGTTGAGTCATCCAGGTAGCACCTCGGTGCATGCAGTCTGTGCCACGCATCGGTCTGGGATTGGAGGGCCTCCTGCCCTCTCAGATCCCTATGTAGGGTCTAGGTTCCACGGGGAGGGGAGGGCGCTCCTGCCCTCTCTGCTCTCCCGTGCGTGGGCCACGTGGCTGCTTGGCCTACGTGGCTCTACGGGCCCTGGGCCGATGTGGGAGCCGAGGCTTAGATGCCTCCTAACGTCGACCACGGTCGGTCTAGGAGATCGTGGGCCCTGGTCGGCATCGACTGAGTCGGCCAAGTCTGCGGGCCCTTGGTCGACGTCGATCGAGTCGGCCTGATCTGTCGATCGAGTGCATCGACTGTTGGCCTGAGGAGGAGCACTGCGGCTGCTCCGTAGGAGTGATTCCGCATCGAGTTTCACGGTTGCTCCATGAGGGACTCTCCGCATCGAGCACCTTAGCTGCTCCGTGGGAGTCTGTCCAGATAATTTGGAATGAGCAAAGCTCGTATTCCCCAAGTGAGTGATACCAATGTAGGTCTCGTAAGAGAGAGCAAATAATATATTGAATCATTAACCTAATCAATACAATAGTCTATGTTTAAATAATAGACTAATAACCAATAGTGTAGAGAATCTCGCTAACTACCCTCTAACAATAGAATAGGGAGGGAGTTGCGTGATGCTAACCACTAACCTAGGTAGAGAGTTCTAACCATAACACTAACCTAAATATCCGACATAGGATATTTAGGTACTTACCTAGTTTAACCATGAGGCAAAATATCTCATGGTAATTACATAGAAAAGTAAATGTAATAACCCCACGTAGTGTAATGCAATACACTACCTTATTTTACCCTAACACCTACTTTATTAACTTGTCTTCAATGCTTGACCATTAGATGGCAGATCTTGTGCATTTAATTTTCCTTTTTAAGAATACTAGATGTCAGACTTTTGTTGTCATGTTGTTGACATCACCCTTTGGAATGCCCAGTTAGCTATCTTTACTTGGCCAAATTTACTTTTTTGCTCTACTTGGCTAGATGTCAGGTTTCATGCCTTAGTGTTTTTTACCGTTCGACAACCTTCTTCTTGTAGCTTTATCATCCGTCTTGGCCTATTTTGTATCTAGTCCTACCTCTTTATTTGTTGTGTGCTTCTACATTTTACATCTCTCTGCAATCTTTTAGCCTAGTTTATTTGCTACAAGAACTCATCCAGGGTTGCTCTATTGTACTCTAGGTTGTTACATGTTGATTACTAAACCACTACCTTAGTAAAATACCTATATGGTCTAAACTATACCATATGGTAGATGTAGATAATGAAATTACCTACAACTCCTTTAACAATCATGTTGAAAAAAATTCTTTTACTTGATCAGACCCAACTGAGAAGGATTTATTTGAATTAAAGCATGCTATGACAACCACCCAAGTTCTAGCAATGTCTGATTTTTCTAAAAAATTTGTAATTACAAGTGATGCTTCAAGAAATGGCATAGGGGTTGTGTTGATGCAAGAGGGAAGCCCATTAGCATTCACTAGTAAAGCACTTTCTGGGCACAATTTGGAAAAATATAACTATGCAAAGGAGATGTTAGCTATTTTGTAAGTAGTTAATCACTGGAGGCTCTGTCTCATTGGGCATCATTTTTCAATTAAAACAGACCACCAAAGTCTCAAGTACTTCCTAGAACAACGAGTCACCACACTTAAATAATAAAAGTGGGTCTCTAAGTGAATGAAATATAATTATGAGATCACATATAAAAAAAGGAATGAAAAAAATTCTATTTGATGCACTCTCCCAATAATTTGAGGATTAGAGTATGTTAAATGCTAGCTCTTCTCCCATACCTCAATGGATTTCTTCTCTTAGAGAGGACATGATCAAGGACTTAGGATCACAAACTTTGATCATCAAACTTTAAACAGAGCCTAAATTTTGCCCAAGATACACTTAGTATGGAGAAGATTTAAGATATCTTAACGGCCTTGTTATTCCCTAAACTTCATAATTACAATAATTCATCTTAACAAAAATATATGCCTCACCCATCGCAAGACATTATAGGTTCCTATATACTTATGAAATGATTAAGTGTACTTTATTCTAGAAGGGAATGAACAAGGATATTAAAAAATGTGTGGCTAAATGTAACATATGTCAGCGAATGAGAGAAGAAACAGTGCATTCCCCTAGAACTCTTTAGCCCTTGAAAATTCCAAAATAAGTATGGACAATTATTTCAATGGATTTTATGAAGGGTTATCTAAGTCAGGAGGAAAATCAGTTATTCTGGTGGTAATGGATCATCTCACCAAGTATGATCATTTTTGTTCCTTTTTCCATCCCTACATAGTCTCAATAGTAGCCTAAATGTTTCTAGACTTCATCTTTTGCCTTCATGGAATGCTCGTATCTATTGTGTCCAATAGAGACCCTACCTTTACTAGTCATTTTTGGCAAAAAAAATTAAGTTTCTAGGAACTCAACTCAAAATGAGTTCATCCTATCATCCATATATGGATGGTCACACAAAATTGTTAAAAAATGTTTATAGACCTTCCTTCATTGCATTACCTTTAAAAATCCTGCATAGTGGATGAAGTGGCTTTCCTTGGTTGAATAGTGGTATGATACTTCATATAACACAATGAACAAGGTTACCCCTTATGAAGTATTCTATAGTCATCCTCCATCAACACCCTCCTCCTACATTCCAGGAAGCTTCATGATTCATGTTGTTGACACTGCACTCAGCTAGGATGTCACAGTCCTCTATCAACTGAAGATAAAATATGGAATTAGTCCAGAACCATATGCATCAACAAGATGATCAACACTATTCTAAGAACAACTTTGAAGTATAGAAGGTTTTTCTCTACATGCAACCCTATAAAATAATCATCACTCTAGCTCTGTAGAATTCAAAAACTAGCTACCAAATACTATGAGCCTTACCAAGTATTACAATAGATTGGTGCAATGACCTACAAATTTACCCTGTCGACTATGTCAAAGATCTATTCAATCTTTCATATCTCCTCTGTCAATAAAGTTGTGGGTAATAAGGTATAGGTCCAATCTACTTTACCAATACTGGATGAAGTTACTAGAACTTGATCAACAGGATTCCATCTTGCTTGAGCTTGAACAAATTTTATACCGATGATCACGCACCCTTTAGAACCGTGTCATCATTGAGGTTCTTGTTCAATGGTATGGATTACAACCTGAAGATGCCACTTGGGAGTCTTTATAGTAGCTACATCATCAATTTCCTCATCTCCATATTTGAGGATAAAACTTTTTTAAGGGAAAGGGCATGTTAGGATCCCATCCTAACATTATTATGTAATTCTCATATTATTATGTAATGACCTCTTTCCAACATGGGGAACCCATTATAATGATATTTGTAATATTTTGTAAAGGTATGTGGTAAGTGAGGTACCTAGACAAGTAAAGGTATTTCATGTAACCATTATCAAGAACGTAACTATTGTTTGATAGAAGATTCTAGCTCGATTGACACTTTGTATGTAAGCCAACTCTTGAGCATTAGGTTAGGGTTGCATGAGGTGTATCTTTAAAATATAAGGATCCATAAATGAATGTATCTTTTTGCATATTGAATGAAACTATTGAAGGAGGTTGCCCCCTTGAAGAGACCTACGATTCTATGTTGTATTTGTGGGATTATTATATATTTGCATTTATATTTCATATTGCAATATTTTGTTCTTCATAAATTAATATTTATGTGAATGTGCTTACTTCAATTAGAAGGTTCCTAAAAAAATCTAAGGAAATTTTATCATGTTTCAAAATAGGTAGTGATTCAATTCATTTTTTGAAGTGATTCTCTCCATTTGAGCCAATTTCCTAGAAAACATTCCAAGTCCATTATTGAGAGCAATTCGGTCCACAAATTTGCTCGTAATCTATCCATTTTTTACAACCTAAATATAGAATCGATTTTTCAGGGCCGCAAACTTGATTTATCAAGCCTAGTCCTAAATTGAGCTTGAATTCAACATATTTTTCATTATTCATGTTTAATTATTGCATGTGCTTTGTGAATGATGACTCTATTATGAAATTTAGAATCATAAAATATGAAGCAAGCCATCAAGACAAAAACAAATATGAAAAATCTCTCAATTTTGACTCCAAATTTGCATCAACCATAGGCATAAAGCATACAATTTTTGGATTTTTTTTGCCAAAATTCAAATTAGTTGATGATTCACTCCATACAATTAGTGATTCACTCCAAAACTATAAATTTCCTCTAAGTCATGTTTAAGGAGTGATTCGTCTAGGTTTTGAGGAGTGATTCGCTTAGAAAGATGAGATTCTTCCTCACTCCTTCAAGGAGAGCAATTATCTAGAATCAAAATGATTAACTCCAAGTGATTCGCTTGGTCCTTTACTTATCAAAAATTTCAAAGTTTAATTTTGCAAGTGATTTACCTAAGTTTGTTAGCGATTCACTCCACTTTGTTAGCAAATCACTTTGCAAACTAAATTTTGTAAAATTTTAGATTTTGACCCCAAAACTCCATCCATGCAGGTATATAAACATATGAAACCAAGCTTATTAATATACATTTAAAAAAAAAAAATTAAGAGAACATCAATAACTAGAGCTAATTGCATATTAACACAAAAATACGAAAGGAAAAAGGAAGGAAAGAATCACTGTGTGGATACATCAAGATGATGATATTAAGGATATTCCTATTATGAATTATTAACATCATTGTTAGTGTGATAATAAGAGTGGTTACAACCACCCATACCTTACCTTACCTTATTAAAGTGGGGGTGGGGGTAAGGCTCTCTCACTCCCATTTTACTTTATTCTCTAGACTTAAGAGTACATAAATGACTTGCCCTTTTGAAATGAGAGAGGATTGAGGGAATCTTAAAATAGAGAGGATGCAATCAAGCTATTTAATATAAGAGTTGCAATATGCTCTATTTTCTCCCCATTGCTAGTAGTTTGATGGGTCACACACACTCACAAGATCTATATGATTGTATTAATTGAGGGTAGTTTTTTTTTTAAGGTAGTTATACCATATTGGAAAAAGACTTTTGTATTAATACTTTCATATCAATGAAGCATATCTTTTTTATTTTATTTTATTTGTGGAAAACATCCCAAAAGGGATGCCACTTTCGGGTAAGACCCAAGGAGGCATGGGTATCCATTCCGCCAAAAACGCCCAGGACTCGGACCTGGCCTACCACCTTTGACATACTCAAGGAGCAAACAAACACACAAAACCAATTTAAAAATAAGTAAATAACAACAAAAATAATAAAATAAAAAAAAAAATAAAAAACATGCTCCTTGAGTGTGTCAAAAACAAAAGCACAACCAAACACGCACAATAAGATAAAAGAAACCACAACACAAACCACATAGAAAAACACAAGAACCACATAACAAAACACAAACAAGACAAAAACAACAGAACACTACAAAGACATAACCCAAAAAAAACATGAAAAATAAACACAACCAAAACCTAAAAAATTAAAAAATAAAATAAAAATAAAAATAAAAAACAACCAACAACAGACAATAAACAAAAACAAAAAACATAGAAAACACTCACACATAAAAACACGAAATAACACAAACAAAGAGAAACCCAAGAACAAGAACGAAAAAAACACAAGAACAATAACAAAAAACATAAAAAAAAACAAAACAACAAAAACACAAGAACAACAAAAAACAACACAAAGAACACAAAAACAAAACAAAATAAAAAAACCCACCCACCTTAAAAAACTAAACAAAAAAAACAAAAAAGAAAAAAAATGAACAAAACAATGACCTATCTAGACCAGAAGACTATTAAGGCAAGAATCAACAGAGGAAACAAAATAAAGAATAGAATGAGCTAGGGAACTAAAAAAAA
The DNA here is from genome assembly GCA_028583015.1 of Wollemia nobilis. Taxonomy (NCBI): domain Eukaryota; kingdom Viridiplantae; phylum Streptophyta; class Pinopsida; order Araucariales; family Araucariaceae; genus Wollemia; species Wollemia nobilis. The sequence goes on from JAQPPZ010016895.1 coordinate 18,847,685, forward strand.
CTGAATGAACCAAAGAGAAGCAAAAAAAAAAACAAGAAGAAACTAGGTACCTTGAAGCTGGAGCCATCCAAAGAAATGATAGAAAGAAGAGCTTCCCTAATTTGAGAAGCCCACCATATAGGAGGGTGGCCATAACAAGTAAGATCACCTTTGTCCAAAGCCCAATTAGCTAAAGCATCAGCACTCTTGTTTTGATCTTCGACCACATGATTGTAATCAACTTTCAAAAATCCCATCTGGATTAACTGAATCTTCTCAATAATTCTTTTTATTCTCCAATCCACCTTATGATTCTTAGAAGGATTCTTCAAGAGATTAATCATAAGTTGAGAGTCGGACTCAACTAACACCTTTTCCCATCCAACCTTAGTAGCCTCCTGAAGGCCTCTGAGGATACCATACCCCTCAGCAAGGTTATTGGAAAGAATACCCAAATTCTCAGCAAAAGTAAAAACCAGGGAGCCATCTGAAAGTCTACCAATTCCTCCCACACTGGCTTTTCTAGGGTTCCCTCTAGAGGCTCCATCGGTATTGACTTTTCCAAAATCCTTAGGAGGAGGTTGCCAATTTCTATTCCTATCCATCTTACTAATACTCACATTCCCTTTAAGTTGGTTGCCCTTAGAAGGTTTAATCTTCAATATTTGCATCACTTGATCCCATCTTTGGTGGGAGTTTTGGGGGTGATTAAGGAGATGATGGACTGATTCAACTAAGTTGGCTATGGTCTTTTGCCAAATATAGTGAATATCCTTCCTATCTTGATTAAAAATTTGGTTGTTCCTTTCATTCCAAATATTCCAAAGAAGAATGGTAGAACCCATCCAAACTAACTGCCTAATAAAATGATCAACACCCTCTTGATTAGGCCAATCCCTCCAAAGTTGTTCAAAAGTAAAAAAATTGGACCACTTGTAAGCCAAGTAAAGTGGCCATTCTCCTCCATAGCTCGGAGGCTAAAGTACACTCAATAAAAATATGGTTGATATTTTCTACATTCTCTTCACACATTTCACATCTAAAAGGGCCATGAAAACCACGCTTCATAAGTTGCTCACCGATAAGCACCCTACGATGCAATAAAAGCCAATTAAAGAACCTCACCTTAGGCCAGAGCTTTTGAGCCCACAATCGAGAAAATATGTCAGAAGAATGGTTGGGATTATTATGGCATAAGGTCAAATAACCTTGAGCAACTGAATACTCACCCTTAGTAGTGTTGTTCCATCCAAAACAATCTTTTTCATGGGACCAAGAGAGGGATCTCATATGAAGGATGCCTTGGATATCTTGTCTTTGCCTTTCTGGGATTTGAATAGGCCAGTCCTCAATAGGGATCCAATATCTACCAACCTTTGAATTACCAGTATGGTACCGAAAGTAATTAGCCACCTTTATCCAATTAGCTCGGTGAAGCTCCTCCATCCAAGGCCTCCAATCGGGAAAGTGAGTTATCAAAGGCTTGTGACCATCCCAAGAATCTGTCCAAAAATTTGCATGTTGACCATTATGAATGATCCAAAATAATTTTTTCTTTATCAAATCCTCACCAGTCTTAAGAACTGCTAAAATGGGAGAACCTTTGGTAGGAAGTTGATAGCGAACAAGGTCTTCGGGACTTTTATTCTGAGCATATTTAGCACGAAGATTATTGGCCCAAAGAGCATTGGGGTTATGCAACATCCTCCAATATAATTTAGCAGCTAAAGCTTTGTTGTTATTAATTGAAGACCGTAATCCTAACCCCCCTTCACTCTTAGGAAGACATAAAGTATCCCATTTCACCAAGGCCCATTTTCTTTTCTCCTTAGTACCACTCCAAAGGAAACGATGACTGATTTGATCCAATTCTCGAAGAACAACCTTTGGGATATTCAAAACGGAAGAAACATAAATAGGAATAGCTTGAAGGACTGATTTTACCAAGGTGATTCTACCCCCAGAAGAAAGCCACTTGTTGGTCCACTTTCCAATTTTCTTCTTGACTTTGTCCAACAACCAATTCCAATCTTTATTTTTTTGCCTTTGAATATTTATGGGAATACCTAAATAAGTGATTGGAAGAGAGGTCTTCTTATATCTTAGTTTATCCAAGACCATGGATTCCTGTCTAGCGAGCGGTGAAAGAAAATAACTTTAGATTTGTCTTCATTGATCAACTGCCCGGTAGCCTTAGAAAAATAGCTAATGATTTGCTTAATATTAGAAGCTTCCTTAAGTGTAGCTTTACCTAAAAGAGTAGAGTCATCCACAAATTGAAGATGAGAGATAGGTCTAGCTCCATGAGCAATGGTAACTCCCTCAAGGGTTTTGTTTTCCCTCTTTTTGGTTATAGTCCTACCCAAGCATTCAACAAGAATGATGAATAAATAAGGGGATAGCGGGTCACCTTGCCTAATACCTCTGGAAGCTGGGAAAGACTGAGAAGGCCTGCCATTGATAAGAACTAAGTAGGAAACTGAAGAGATACATCCCATAATCCAATCCATCCAATCCTTAGAGAAACCAAATTGCCTCAAAACTTTGATAAGGAAGTGCCAATCCACTCTGTCATAAGCTTTGGATAAGTCTAACCGAATGAACATGGAAGGAGAATTTTGCATATCCATGGAATGGATGGCTTCTGAGCAAGAACTATCTCATCTACTATTTGACGTCCTTCCACATAACCCCCTTGCTCTGGGAAATAATCTTATGCAAAAGAGGCTTCAACCTTTCTGCCATGATTTTAGTAATGATTTTGAGAAGAACATTACATAAAGCAATAGGTCTAAAAGCTGAGATATGATCAACCTCTTGAGCTTTTGGAACAAGAGTAATATAAGTTTTATTGATAACCTTCAAAATTTCTTTGGCTTTCCTGGCTTCTTCCACCACCTCTAATAAATCAACATGAAGGATATCCCAGAACTCTTGGTAGAACTCAATAGGAAAACCATCAGGACCTAGGGTTTTCCCTTTTTGCATTTTAAAAACTACTTGTTGAAGCTCATTGATAGTAATAGGAGCAGTCAAAATAGAGTTCTCCTCAGAAGTGATAAGAGAAGGGATTGCTTGAAGAACATTATATTGTGAAGCTGAGTCAAGGGGAGTAGCGACAAAAATATTGGAAAAGTAATCAACAACAATAGAGTTCATGCCATCCCAAGTATAAACAACATCTCCAGAATCTGATTTTAAGGAAGAAATAAAGTTGTGAGATCTTCGAGCTAGAAGAGATTTGTGGAAGAAATTTGTGTTTCGATCTCCTTCTTTGAGCCATTGAATTCTAGATTTTTGCTTCCATAAGATTTCTTCTCTTTTTTCCCATTCCTCTAGCTGAGTTGTGAGTTTAATTTCATCTGCACTTCTCTTCTCTGTGAGGCCATCTAAATGGATTTTCTTATTCAAATTTTCAAGATGAGCAATAACTTCATGTTTTTTTTATGAACATCCCCAAACTCTTTTCGAGTTCCAAGTCTTGATTTTGGATTTAATGTATTGCGAGTCTTTTGGCAAAACAGAACATCTTAGTCCCATGCCTAGGTTTACCTTCCTTCCACCATTGTTGCACATGAGGTCTGAAGGAAATGTCTCTAAGCCACATTAATTGAAAACGAAAAGGAGAGAAACTCACATTGGTTTTCCACATTTCCACCATGAGTGGCCAATGATCCGAACCAGCATTATTAAGAGTCTTCACTTTAGGAATGTGACCATGGATTAAGAAATTTTCGAGAGAGCAAAAACCTATCCAATCTCTCCATTATACAAGCTAAGCCTTGCCTTCTGTTAGACCAAGTCATAAGGCCATTATCCGGTTGGATATCCACAAGATGGAGGTTTGCAATATATTCGCTCATGAGGTCGGTGCTTTTGTCCAAATTTCTATTTCCCCCCTTTTCTCATCCAGAGAGAGGATGGTATTGAAATCTCCTCCGATCAAGATCCAAGCTTTAGGAAAATGAGAGATAATATGAGTAATATCCTTCCATTGTCTTCTTTTTTCCTCCAAAGAAGTCGGAGCATAAATAGTAATGCGAGCATAATCTGGTTGGAATGTCTACTTTGAATAGCTATAGCCAACAAACCCCAACTGCCAACCATATGGTGAATAACTACCTCTTTTGGATCCCAAAGACAAGCAATGCCACCCGAAGTCCCTTGGGAGCGAGGGAAACCACTTTTCAGCTGGCCAAATTTTCTTGGCAATTAAGTCCATATCCTCCATTGACATCTTTGTTTCTTGAAGGAAAACAAGATGTGGATGATTTATCTGAATCATTCTTCTAATTTCATTTTGTTTTGAAAGACTCCCTTTGAGTCCTCTAATATTCCAAGTGATGATCTTCATTAATACCAGGGCTAAAAAAGTTGGGAAGGGCATTAATCTTACCTTCCTCTACAAGCTTTTCACCTTCTTTTACCATATGATATTGATTGGTCTTGCGACCTACTTTTTGATTAGAATCCATCTTCAATTTTTTTTCCCTGTTTCTTGACTTATTCCAATTGAATGTGAGATGGCTTCTAACCTTGAAGAATGCTCGTACACAGCCAAAATTTTACTAGATGGTTCAACGGAGTCTATATTGGGACCTGCATTATTTGAAGTTTTGACATTTGAAATATTGTTTTTCTTGTGTAAATTTTCTCCTTTTTTTTTGTTGAAAACCTTTGATTTGTTGGTTTGTCTCCGAGTTCTTCCCTTCATATTTAAATTGTGTTTCTAAGATTTCAGTTTCCATTATTTCCTCTTCCTCACTTGGGACATCATTTGTGGAAAGGATTTCAAACATATTAGCAGATGACTTTGATTGATCCTTCATAACTGGTTTTTTCTGAGTGTTCTTCTTCTTAGGTATTTGGAAACCTGTTGAGTTTATATCTTCTTTCTTTTGATCAGGAATTTTATTTGGGCAAGCACTGGCCAAATGACCATATTCATGGCAAATTCTACAACGAAAAGGAATGTTCTCATAGTCCACTACTTGCTCCCAAGTGTCTTCCCCAAATTGTAATGTGATCTTTTTAGGTAGGGGTTTGTCAAAATCCATTAAAACACAAATCCGAGCATAAATAATATGTTCAAAATTTTGAGTACAATCAGCGAGTCATCATAAAAGTTCCTAAAGAGTTTCCAATTGAAGAAAAAATAGTAGGATTCCAAAATTCAATAGGGAGGCCAAAGAGTCTAACCCACACGGGAGCTATAGAAGGCATATCTTCTTCGACTTTAAATTTAGTATGCCGGGGCTTCATGAAAAGCCCTGCCCTTCCAAAAAACCAAGGACCCCCTTGAAAAGTTTTCTCTCTATCTTCATTATTAGCAAATAAAACAAGAAAATAACCATTTGGATAAATAGAGATTTGTAACTCACCTTTAGTTTTCCAGCTTTTTGCAGCCCAGACTTTGAAAGCAGATAGACTCGGACGAAAACCCACGAACCGACAAATTAGTCCTCTTTTTTCCAAATCTTCAATGCCGGTCTGAATGTTACCCATATCAAGCTTAACAATAGGAGTTCCATCAGTTGCTTTAAGACATCCTGACTCCATTTTCCTGGGATCAATCTTAGGCATTCTTAGAGGTTTATGGGAAGCCCTAATATTGATATTAGCATTGGGTTGAGGCTGTCCACCATGAAGGGCATCCCTAAAATTCATTTTTGGGACTGAGTCTTCGAAATTCTTACCCTTGATAGGGGTTTTCACGGTAGAATTATTTTGTGGGTGCACCTTAGCACCAGATTCACTTGAGATATGAGCCATTTTTTGATCAACTGCTTGAAACTTGTTTCGTGATCTCTTTAATCCTTGCCCTAGACGTCGTGGAAAGGTATGGTTTTCACTTTTCTTTTGTGCAGACAAATTGGAAGCCGTTGTCACTCAAGTTCACGGTATGATCTGTTGAAAGACAAATTTCTAACCCATCTTGTATCCCCTGCAACATTTCCTGCTAAAATATTGAGCATAAACCACAAAAATATTGGCCGCTAGGGCCCGAAGGCCCTAAAAACCAACCTCTGGAGCTGCTTGCACTCAACCCAGATGAAACCCTCGCATAGCCGCTTGCCAAATATGTCGTTCACACATAGGGATGTGCTAGGATCTGTGTTGCTCCAAATGATATGAAAATTGGTGGAGACGTTCTAGGGTTTTTCAGGCATCTACCCTCAAAATTTCAGCTCAATCCGAGTCCGGATGAGTGAGATATGGCCGAAACGAGTTTCGTAGTTTGGGCAGTCCTACGAAAAATGTCTCATCTATATTTTCTCATCAGTTCTATCAATGAAGCATATCATCGAAGTAATAGTAATATCAATGTATTAGAGCAGGTTTGAATGCCTAAGTGAGGAAGAAAAATAAATTCATCCTCAAATTGTGACACAAAGGATCTCAAAAGAACTCTATTAATACCCATTTTCAATTGCCAAGGTGCATGTGGCATCATAATGCTATACCATAAGAAGCTGGTGTTTAACCATAGCGAGGTGCCTCTGAAGCTCCTCATTGAAAGGATTGGACTGAATATGAGAAGTGGTCACTTCCAACTCCCACTTAATAGTAGCATTGGAGCGACGATGAAACTTAGAAATCTTACATCCAAGCAAGCATATGAAGCGGGCAGTACATTGGATAGCAGCATTCCACCATTTAATTCATATTAAGGCCCCTTTCAGTCTGGGAATAAGGTTACAAATTTTGATAACACAGGCCCTCAACATGGGGTGGTGAAAAATGGACGTATTAACTAAAATTGTAAATGAGAAAGAGGAGGGGGAGTAGACGAAACCAAGATGGAAAAGGAAATGGAGGAATGGTCAGACAAGTAGAGCTCAAGGTGGATGAAGATAAGGGGAGAAGAAGATGAGGACTACTCGAAGAAGAAAATATTAGAATCTGAGAGCATGAATCTATCTAATATTTTCAAAACATAATTCTCACCTTGTTTATTGTTAGACCATGTGAACCAAGCACTAGCTGAGAATGAAGAGGGTAAAAAGTAGTTATTGGGGTTAGAAAGCCCTAAATTTTCTTTCATGAAAATCCATGCTTCTCTTTCCCTTATGGCCCGCCTCATGGGAAGAAGACCCACTTTATCATGTGGGAATTCGATTACATTGAAGTTCCCACAGAGCAACCAAACATCAGTGGAAAGAAAGAGTGTCACCCACCGCCACAACACACAATGATCATTGGCATCGTTAGGAGCATAGATGTTGAGCACACCAAGAATATGGCCATAAATCTCCATCACAACCCAAACAACATGATTAGAAGGGTCACAACCCCAAGAGATCAGTTTAGAATGATAAGGTTCTGAAAGACAAATTACTGCCCCTCCTTTACCTATATCATGCATAGTATAAAAGGTGTGGCCTCGAGGCTATTGGAAATCTGGCCAGCCATACATTAAAACAAAAATTCGGGCCGTTAGATGACGTTTTCAGCCTTGGAAAGCGTCTCCTCTTAGAGGAGACAAAACGAAATCGTAGAGCTTCGAAATCTGTGCAATCTAGAAAAAAACGGGCTCAAACGGACACCCGAGTCAAAAGTTATGGCCGAAATACTAAGACATGTAATAAACACCGTCGATGTAGATCCGACGGATGTGATTTGCTAGGGTTAGGGTTTGCTTTGTTTTTTCTTACTTAAGGCAGTTTTAGGGTTTTCTTTTATGAAGAAGAATTTTGCATTGTAGCAAGTGTGTGAGCTCTTCCAGAGCTTGTGAGGAGATTGTAACAGAGTACTGAAACTCTGCCAGAATTATTCCAGATAATAAGAAGATAATATTTGCTCCAATTTTGTTTTATTGTATTATTGTAAATTCTTCATTTGGTATCAGAGCGAGGCGATCGAGAAATTGGGTTCGAGTAACTGTGGAATTTTTGCTGCAAGTTTTACAGAAGCTTCTTGGAGATCTTAGTTCGTGTTGAAGGGAGCTATTATGGCCAACAACACCAATTCAATTCCGATCCCAGAATTTGACGGTTTCGACTACGAATATTGGAGCATCCGGATGAGGATGATTCTGAAGGCAAAAGGAGCTTGGGCCATCATTGAAGCTGGGTTCACCGAACCAAAATACTAGAGTGCATTGACTACAGATCAAAAGAAGGAGATGCAGGAGAAAGAGAAAGAAAATAATTTGGCTTTGGCTTTCATCCAATCGGCTCTAGACAAGAGTCTCTTTCCTCAGATTTTTACCTATGTTTTAGCTCAAGAAGCTTGGAAGGCGTTGAAGGAGAATTACCAGGGGAGTGCCCAAGTTAAGGAGGTGAAGTTGCAGACTTTATGGAGAGATTTTGAAAATCTCAAACAGGAGGAGAATGAAACTGCAGGAGATTACTATGTTCGGGTAAAAATAGTAGTAAATAAAATGGCCACACTTGGAGAGATCATAGAGCAAAATGTAGTAATTAAAAAGGTTTTAAGAACCTTGACAGAGAAGTTTGACAGTGCAGCCCTTATCATAGAAGAAATGAAAGACCTCTCAAAAATGGATATAGATTCATTAATTGGCTCTCTCACATCTCATGAAGAGAGAATTGCCAAGAGGAAGAAGGATAAAGAAGGAGGTTCTACAGAGGAACAAGATTTTTTGGCAAAAGAGAATGATGGAGGAAGAGGTCACGGTAGGGGTTCCAGAGGAAGAGGAAGAAATGGAAGAGGAGGTAGAAGAGGCTCCTACGGTGGTAGAGGTCGAGGAAGATCTCAAGATTCAGACAATGACCAGGCTCATGCTGCAAGAGGAGGATCCAGTGCAAGAGGAAGAGGTAGAGGCCGAGATATGAGAAATGTGCAGTGTTACAATTGTAACAAATATGGCCATTATGAGAGGGATTGCAGGCTGAAAAAATCAGCACATTATGGAGAAGAGGATTCCTATGAGGATGATACTTTGTTCTGTATGATTGAAGAAAAAGTGGAGCAAGCAACTTTCCTCTCTACACAGAATAGCACAAAGGAGACATGGATCCTGGACAGTGGGTGCACAAACCATATGACCGGCAAGAGGGATGTATTTTCATCTCTTGATTCTTCTTATCAATCTAGTATCAGGCTTGGGGATGAGAAGAGCTTGGAGGTGGTTGCGAAAGGAGAAATGGAGGTTCCTACCAGGAGAGGAAAAATAATGAAGGTAAAAGATATTTACTATGCACCCCGTTTGAAGCATTCATTAATGAGTATTGGTCAAATGTTGGAAAAGGATTATAAGTTAGTGTTTGAGGATAGAATGTGCAAAATTTATGATCAGAGGAGAAAATTGATTACCACTGTAAAGATGACCAAGAACAGGCTCTTCCCATTACAATTTTTAGATCAAGGGGGAGCTCTAGCATTTGTTGGTGTAGAAGGTAAGGAGAGGCTATGGCATTTATGGTTTGGGCATTTAAATTATAAGAGTTTGAAGATGCTTTCACCACTTGTCTATGGGTTGCCAAAAGTTGAAGACTCCAAGGAGGTTTGTGAAGGTTGTGCACTTGGCAAACATGCAAGGGGGAAGTTTTCGCATGGTGAAGCATGGAGGGCCCAACATCCATTGCAGTTGGTTCATAGTGACATTTGTGGACCAATGCAGACACAGAGTATGGGTAAAGCTTCTTACTTTCTGACTTTTATTGATGATTTCTCCAGATATTGTTGGGTTTATTTTATTAAGCATAAGGATGAGGCATTCAATTGCTTCAAGAATTTTAAGGCTCTAGTTGAAAATGAGAGTGGTCATTATATCAAATTTTTGAGGACAGATAGAGGAGGTGAGTTATGTTCTCATGAATTTGATGATTTCTATAGTGAGTTTGGGATTAAAAGGTAGAAAACAAGTCCTTACACACCTCAACAGAATGGGGTGGCTGAAAGAAAGAACAGGACTTTGGTGGAGATGGCATGGTGCATGATGCAAGAAAAAGGTATGAGTAAGTTTTATTGGGTTGAAGCAATTAGGACTGCTAATTACATTTTAAATAGAAGTCCTACTAAGAGTCTTGAGAATATTACCCCTTATGAATGTTGGTACAACAAGAAGCCAAATGTAAATCATTTTAGAGTTTTTGGATGTGTGGCTTTTGTGCATGTTAATGGTGAGAATAGGAAGAAGTTGGATGCAAAGAGTGAAAAATGTATTTTTATTGGGTACAGTGAGCAATCTAAGGCTTACAGGTTCTTTAATCCTATTTCACATAAAATAATTGTATCTAGAGATGCAATTTTTGATGAAGGGGGAAGTTGGGGATCACAAAAATTATTTGTTGAGGATGTTTTTGGTGAAGAGAAGGTGGAACCAAGCCATGTTTCAGTTCAGCCCAGCCATGAAAAAGTTTCCAGTTCATCTTCTGCAAGTGCACCTTCAAGTCCAAGAGAAGGTTCTTCCAAGTAGTTCTCCACCTCCATCACCACCGACCAAAGGAAAAGGTAAAATATTGTTGAAGGATCACCCAGAATCTCAAATTCTTGATAAGAATTTCCATAAGAGGGTGACAAGGAGTCAACATACAGAGATGAATGCAGTAATAGAGAGGTTAGAGAACCTGCATCTTTATGGAGATGATGACAGTGGAGATCCCAAAGGTGATGTTGTAAACTATGCACTTGTTTCACAAGTTTCAAAAGTTGTTGTTGATGATTTTGAGCCTTCATGTTTTGAGCATGCTAGTACTAACAAAGTGTGGATGAAGGCTATGCAAGAAGAAATGCATTCTATTGAAAAGAATGATACTTGGGAGTTGTGTGATTTGCCCAAGGATAGGAAATGTGTAGGATGCAAGTGGGTCTACAAGATCAAGAAGAACAGTGATGGATCCATTGAGAGGTACAAGGTACGGTTGGTAGCAAAGGGTTTCACTCAGAAATATGGTTTGGACTATGAGGAAACATTTGCTCCAGTGGCAAGGCAAGAAATAGTAAGGATGTTGCTATCATTGGCAGCTCATAAAAGTTGGAAGGTGCATCATATGGATGTCAAAAGTGCATTTCTCAATGGGTATTTAGATGAAGAAGTATATGTGGAACAACCACAAGGTTTTGTTGTCCAAGGAAAAGAAGATCAAGTCTACAGGTTGAAGAAGGCTCTATATGGGCTGAAGCAAGCTCCAAGAGCTTGGTATGCTAGAATCCATGACTACTTCCTACAGTGCAATTTTGAAAGGAGTAAGAGTGAGCCCACTTTGTACTACAAAAGGGAAGGTAATGATATTCTTATTGTATGCCTTTATGTTGATGATATGTTATTTATGGGGAGTAGTTCTTCTTTGAATGATTCTTTTAAACATGATATGAAGAAGGAGTTTGAAATGTCTGATTTGGGTTTGATGAGTTACTTTCTTGGGATGGAAGTACATCAAACTAGCAATGAGATTTTTGTTTGTCAATCCAAATATGTAAGGGATATGCTGAAGAGATTTGGTTTGAGTGAATGTAAACCTGTAGCAACACCCATTGCACATGGGGAGATCTTGAGTTTGGAGGATGGAGCTGAAAGGGCAAACAAAATAGAGTACAGGAGTATTGTTGGTAGCCTTATGTTCCTTTGTAACACTAGGCCGGATATATGCTTTGTTATTTCACAGTGTTCCAGGTATATGGCTAATCCATCACAGTTACATTTGAAGGCAACAAAGAGGATTTTGAGGTATGTTCATGGAACAATTGATTATGGGATCCACTACTCACAGGCAAAGAATTTGAAGTTAGTGGGATTCAATGACAGTGATTGGGGCAGTAATATTGATGATAGGAAATCCATGAGTGGGCACTATTTTTCTCTTGGTTCAGGTTTGGTGACATGGAGTTCCAAGAAACAAGCTACAGTGGCGTTGTCTTCTACTGAAGTAGAGTATATTGCACTTACATCGGCAAGTGCACAAGCATTGTGGCTTCGAAAGGTGCTAGGAGAGATTGGGGAGAAGCAAGGGACTCCAACTACTTTATTCTGTGATAATCAGAGTGCCATTAAGTTGGCACATAATCCTATCCACCATACCAGGTCCAAGCATTTCGACATCAAGTACCACTTCATTCGGGACATGGTAGAGAAGGAACAAGTTAAATTGAGGTATTGCTCCACACACGATCAAGTAGCAGATATTTTTACTAAGGGAGTAGTAAAACCTCAGTTTTTGCTGCTAAGGGACTTGATAGTCAGTCCCCTTACCAGCAAGGGGGAGAATGTTGGAAATCTGGCCAGCCATACATTAAAACAAAAATTCGGGCCGTTAGATGATGTTTTCAGCCTTGGAAAGCATCTCCTCTTAGAGGAGACAAAACAAAATCGTAGAGCTTCGAAATCTGTGCAATCTGGAAAAAAAAGGGCTCAAACGGACACCCGAGTCAAAAGTTATGGCCGAAATACTAAGACATGTAATAAACACCGTCGATGTAGATCCGACGGATGTGATTTGCTAGGGTTAGGGTTTGCTTTGTTTTTTCTTACTTAAGGCAGTTTTAGGGTTTTCTTTTATGAAGAAGAATTTTGCATTGTAGCAAGTGTGTGAGCTCTTCCAGAGCCTGTGAGGAGATTGTAACAGAGTACTGAAACTCTGCCATAATTATTCCAGATAATAAGAAGATAATATTTGCTCCAATTTTGTTTTATTGTATTATTGTAAATTCTTTAGAGGCCAGAGAAAGGAGCAAGTACTTGACAACATAAAGTTAGTGACTTTGACTTCTTGAGGGCAAAGGATATCAATATTATCATTTTTAACTTGAATTCATCTAGACCCTAATGCACTATGTACTTGCGCACATGATCTATCAAACCCCTGATATTCCAAGATATGCACTTCATCAGACACGATCAAGGAGCATATTTCCTTCGAAGACCTCAGAGTCCTCAAAATCTGCTAAGGATTCAAAGGTATTTGTGAGAAACCTATTATGGTTTTCATGAAAAAAATTTCTATCTTCGATTCTTCAAAGGGATGCCCGAGGTCTCCCTAAGTGGACTACGATAGCTACGAGGGTTTCATGAGGGAACTTTTCCAGGTAGATTAGGTGGAGAAACCTGGCATAGCTGATGGCTTAGCCAACTAGGAGGCTTGAATAATTGGGGAATTTTTTTGTTATTACCAGAAGAGGTACCTACAGGAAGAGAAACATAAGTTTCTTCTATAGAGGTTGCATGAGAAACCCCTGACTGAGAGCTCGGTTGAGACTCCTTTTTACCAACTCCTATAGAAGTTTATGGTCGATTTCCTTTGTTGTTCTTCCTAGTGATAGAAGTCCATTCCTCCCCTCCATTAGTGGGAGGGGTAGATTTATTTGTGTTTGAAGGTATCTCTATTAAAGCTCAATTTTTGAATGACCCTCCATAAGAGGGTAATATTTTATCTTGTGGACAATAAACTAACACTAATAACAGGTATTGGGGAGATTGATATAAACCACCTATTGTTGAAAATGTGTCTTTCCAACCTAAATATTAATAGAATTATTAAGGTCATTTGATAGATCAATTTCAACGTAAATGCGTTTGTATGGCTGCACAACATAGAATTTATGTGGCTCCATGCACACAAACTTGTCAGTGGATGTGATAAGTTGTGGCAAGAATGGCCAAAGGGAAAAGGGAGACCTAGGAATTCCACCCAAATGGGGACACGTAAGGAAACATCAGCAGAAACTATAAAATTATGATGTCAGGGCTAAAGAATTAAAAGGGCATTTCTAATATACCAAGGCCCTTTGCTCATAACTGCAATGACATGTTGCATATCAACAAACTAAAAAATAAAAAAACCTTTAGTAAGGTTTTGAATATGATCAAATTTTATGCCATATGGCTACTAGAGTTGTTGAATCCATTGTCGGATAGTGAGTCGCTGGTAATCCTCCCCAAAAATTACCCTACCAGGGTGTAACTTTCAAGCCAATTACAAGCATTATCAACATCCTGCATGGGTAGGGTTATGTACAGTACTAAGGAACTACCTTATAGATAAAATTTATGGGTTGTTTTACTAGTGCCATGGCTCTCCACAACTGCAACTTCACTAACTAGTGAAATGATGTCTTGAGAGGCAGCCATTGAAAGGGATGGAGCCCCCGTCCAAGGCGAAGTAGTTACTAAGAATGGCATAGTGTGTGTAGATCTCAGAAGGGCACAAATGGTATGGCGGTCAATAAAAGAACAAACAGACGACAACAACATGTGAGCAAAAAACCCTAGCAAAGCCTCCACCACAAAGCTAATTTTTATTTTATCATATATGATAAGTGTATATTGAAATGCACTTTTTACTCATCCAAAACTTCAATAAAAATAAGCTTAGTATAATGAAAACTATTATTACCTTAAAATATACATGATATATATGAAAAACTTTAATAAAATTAAGCTTAGTATAATGCTAATGAAAAACTGTTATTACCTTAAATATACATGATATATGTTGACTTTGAGTATTTCAGAATAAAATATCATGTAATGTGGTGTACAATTTAAGTGAGTTTAATGCTAAGACTTTAGAACTTGAATATTTCATCAAGGTTCAAATACACTGGGGTAAAGTTGCATACTATACTTCAATAGCCGAAGTTTGGTTAGATAAACATATAATATCTTCTATGAGAATTGTTTAGTATGGCTTATGATATCAGTAAAAATTGTTTTACTTTACCTTTATAACTCTTTATATATCACTTATTTTAAAATGAATGGTCATATAGATAATGCATTTAGTGTATATAAATAATTTTTATGTTTAATAATTGATTATAATATGCAAAATGTAGCAAGAAATTATGCAATTTAGATCAAATATGGAAATAAAATATTATTTAAACAATTATTAAATAGTACATATTTTTTGCTTATGTTGGTTTTGTTCTCCTATTAGATGCAACATAATGTTCTATGACCAAACACAATTTTTCTAATACAAGAAAACTACACATGTAAAGCATAGACAAATAAAAAGCACATATATCAAGATTACTTTTTAAAGTCATTATATAGCCTACCTTATATAGATAATACTCTCTATCTCTCTATATATATGTTTAGCATAAGGAATTTTGAAGCTCTTTATAACTATAATAATAATTATTATATTTCTAGTATCATGTATTTGATTGAGTTTTGTTAATTCTTCTCTGCTAGGTCCATGATGATGAACAACATGATGAAATAACACCATGAATATCATCTTCCTAATGAAGTACTCCCCTACATTGATGCAAATTCAAAGGCCCAATTTGGTATTAGATTTGGGATTACATTAAACTTAAGCATGATTGTATATGAGTGTTCTTCCACCTTGTAATGGTAAATACAATGAACTAGTGGAAATAAATCTAGAGATGTGTCTATATAAGATTAATAAGAAGTTGGATCCACTTGTTGATGCACTTTATGCATTTTTTGATGTTGTTATCCACAAAAAAAATATCATGAAAGTTTAAAATCCCTTAGAGAGGTAGAGGTTCAAGACAAGTTGCATTTTACACTAAATGTTTGGCTTATCAACTAAGTTATGGTATTGTGAATTTCTTGTATGTCGTTGGTATTTCATTCAAGTTACCTTAGTTTGAATCACAAGGAGGGAGGCCCCCTATTGCTATGCCCCTTAGGAGTGTGGCCCCCAGTTGTGCCACCCATTGTACATTGCCTTACTTCAAAAAAATACTAATAAGACATTTGATAGAGATATCATTAAAATTGATATAAAGATTATTCTTTTATATAGAGTCATGGAGAATATTAAATGATGTTGGCATGATAGCCTTTCCTATAATAAAGTAATTTTTCATTTATAATAGACATGAAAATGCAACGTATCTAAAAAAATCCTTCACTATTTTTTACTTGTCATTTATAAAAAATGTTAAATTCATCAAAGCAGAGTTTGTCACTAAAACCTATATAGTAAAACAATAAACATGTTAACCTAGTAGACTAAATGCTATAAAATTTGATATCTTTCATAATTTTCATCTAACTAGTTAAATATTGTCGAGGGGCTTCTAGCATATGAATGTTTATTAAATTAAACATTTTTAAATAATAATTGATGAACTGTTCAAGTAGCAACAAAATCTTACATATAAATGAGAAAAAGAAAATAGAAGCGAGGAGGTCATGAGAATAAAAGAAGAGGAAACAAAAGCAACAAGGAAAAATACAAAGAAAATAAAAGGATAACGGATCTAGGAGAGAGAGAGAGGAGGACATATGAGAATAATAGGAAGAGAAGAGGAAAGGAATGGGAAGGAGAAGGTAAGAAGAGTAGACAAAGGAGGATATGTCTAAATAATAGATTTGAATAAATAAATGGAAGAGTTAGAGAACTTCGTACTCATCAAATTGAAGAATTATTGATGTTTTGCTATGCTTGTACCAACATGTCAATAAATAAAATGTATTATAACTTTCAATCTATCATGCATTGTGTGAATGATGAATGTTTGGAATTGCTAGAATTGTGCATTGGTTAACCTTGTGTTATGTTATAGTTTTATAAGAGAAACCAGACAATGTTGAAGTCTAAGTAGGAGTGTTGTATGAAGAAGAAAACATGGGATCATCGTGTGAGAGTTTTTTGTTAAAGTGGAGACACCAATATATTGTAATCGTATGAAGCCATAAACATGTGATTATCATTCATGTGAGATAGTAGCATCATTAAATTCAATATGAAGTATAATTTCATCGAGCAAATACTCATCATCGTTCATTCATACTGAAGGAAATTAGTCATCTTGAAGGAGACCATCATGAGGAACTACCATCTTAAGGGGTATCATCGTGAAGAGTTATGGATTGGCATCTTGTGTTAGCTCCATCATGAAATTTTGTTGTCTCGAGGTGTGTCATCATGAACCTTACCATCTTATTCTATGGAATATGATCATCATGTTGAGTTGATATCACTAGCAATTGTCATCCTAAGGTTCCATTGCCTTGTGCAATTATGTCATCTTTATCGTTGTCATCTTGTCATCATCTTGTATTGTTGAACATCTCGAAGAACATTATCTTGTGCAAAGGATGTCAGTCTCATAAGACTGTTATCATAGTTGACTTGATAATTTTGTTGCTTGAGAAGGTCATCCTTAAGTGGACCTCATTTTCTTGTCTACATCATCTGGTATTAGAGTAAGATTTTACACTATGCATTAGAGAAAATATGGAATAATGAGGAAGAAGAAGACCATGTGGTCTGGGACCTTGACCAACAGATATAGCATAAATTCTAAGAGGAATCACCCCTAGGTTAGATGCAATTAAGATTATCCAAAGAAGAGGCATTCATATTGAGGATATTAGTGACAATTAAGAGGAAGAAGTAGGTCACATGGAATATTGAGATGAAGAGCAAGCAAAAGAACCAAAGCAATGGTTGATTAAGGAAATCAAAGAAAACCAAAGGTGGACACTTTTAATTTTAAGGGAAATTTAAACCCAAAGAAATTAATAGATTGGATAATAGACATGGAGATATTATTTGATTATGAATCTATGGAAGATCCAAAACAAGTCAAATTTACATGCACATGACTAAAAAACATGCTTCAATTTGATGGAATCATGTCCAAAAAAGAGAGCGAAAAGGCAAGGAAAAAATCCAAACAAGGGAAATTTTTTTATCAAAGTTGAAATCTAAATTTTTATCTATGGATTATAAAATTGGATTGTTTAAAAGACTCCAAAACCTCAAGCTAAAAGAGTTAGGAGTAAAGGAATAAACAAAAGAGTTCTATAAATTGGCTATAAGAGCAAAATTTATATTGAAGATGATGAAGAGAAGGTGGCAAGATACATAAATGATCTAAGTTTATCCATACAATATGAGATTGGGATAATTTAAATCAGAACTGTTGAGGAGGCATATTAGTATGCACTCAAGGTCAAGGAAAAGTTGTTGCAAAGACAACAAAATAATGCTAGAGGAACAAAATGGGCACCAAATTTTGGTAGCTAAAATATGTATGGTAAATTTTTATATTGGTTCTTATAAATATGTGATTCTATGTAACATCATGTTGATATATGCATGTCATATTTTTCTAGGAAGACCATGGCAATTTGAAAGAAAAGTGATACATGATAGTACTTTGAATGCTTATTCAATTATTAAGGATGACAAAATTTATGCATTAAGTCCATTGAAGGGCAAAACAAAAGAGGTGGGCAATAGTTCTAAATTTTGTGTGATCTCCAGAAAATAATTCTTGAAGGAGATGAAGAAGGGGGAAGCATATTTGCTTTCATTGCTAAACCCACAAAATATGGAATAGCAAATAATATGATTGACATTCCACCTGAAGTGAAGGATTTATTGAAAGAATATGTTGAGAATCTTCTAGAAGAATTACTCAATAGGTTACCACATATTAGAAGCATTAGTCATTAGATAGACTTCAGACCTAAATCAAATTTATTAAATAAGGTAGCCTCTAGTATGACACCCATGGAAAATGAAGAGATGAAGAGACAACTAAAGATCTATTTGACAAGGGCATAATCAAAGAAATATTGATATAGTGTGCAGTACTAGCATCCAAGAAGGAAGGAGAATGGTGTATGTGCATGGATTCTTGAGCAATCGATAAGATCACAATGAAGTATAGATTTTTTTTACCTTGTAAAGATGAATTGATGGATTGTTTAAGTGGACCAGAGTACTTCACAAAGATTGATTTGAAGAATGGTTATCATCAAATTCAAATTTGATAAGGAGATGAGTGAAATAACACATTTAAGACCAAATAAGGCTTGTATGAATGGTTGGTCATGCCATTTGG
Source organism: Wollemia nobilis (assembly GCA_028583015.1). Classification (NCBI taxonomy): domain Eukaryota; kingdom Viridiplantae; phylum Streptophyta; class Pinopsida; order Araucariales; family Araucariaceae; genus Wollemia; species Wollemia nobilis. Next base: position 18,866,414 of record JAQPPZ010016895.1, read on the forward strand.
GTTGATAAGTACACCCAACACTTGTATGCGACTAATGAATAAAGTTTTAAATCATATTCTTGGTAAGTTTGGGGTGGTTTACTTGGATGATATTTTGGTATTTAGCAATATCAAAGAAGAACATCTAATGCATATGAGGTTAGTTTTGCAAATGTTGGAGGAACAATTGCTTATTAATTTGAATAAATGTAGTTTTATAAAGAAGAAAGGTATATTTGGGTTTTATCATATCCAAGGATGGTTTACGGATGGATCCAATAAAGGTAAAAAATATTATGGAATGGTCATCGCCAAGGAGTATGTTTGAAGTTAAAATTTTTCATGGTATGGCAAGACTTTACAGAAAGTTCATCCTAAATTTTAATGGAATTTATGCTCTAATCATAGGAACAATGAAGGGAGGTAGGCATGTGTTCAAATGGACAAATGCAGTATAAAGGAGCTTTGAAATCTTGAGATAGAAAGCAACAAAATAGCTATTTCTAGTATTGTCAAATTTTAACAAAGTTTTCCAAGTAGATTATGATGCCAACGTGATAGCCATTGGAGGAGTTTTGAGCCAATAAGGTAGACCTAATTGCTTATTTTAGTGAGAAATTAAATGAGGCCAAGAAAACATATTTAGTTTATGATTAGGAATTCTATGACACCATGAAAGCACTCAAGAAGTGGAGGCATTATCTATTACCAAAGGAATTTTTGTATTTACATGCCACCATGCTTTGTAGTTCATTAATAGCTAGGGAAAATTGAACCAAAGACATATGAAATGGGTGGAGTATCTTCAAATTTAATCATTTATTTTGAAGCATAGATGTGGAAGTTCAAACTGGGTAATTGATGCCTTGAGTAGAAGAAACCTATTGATGAATACAATGAAAATTGAAGATGTAGGTTTTGATGCTATGAAATAGCTTCATGTTGATGATGTGGACTTCAAAGGAAGCTTGGGCAAGTTGCAATGACCTTACTATAAGATATAGAAGATCATGGCTAGATTGTTTTATCCAAGAATAATTTTATTCAAGGGACAACAATTATGTATACCATAGAACTCAATGAGAGAAAACATGATAAGAGAAAAACATAGTGGAGGACTTGCTAGAAATTTTGGAGTAGATAAGACAATGGGACAACTTTTTGAAAGTTATTATTGGCCAATAATGCATACGAATATAAGAAGACTTGTGCAATATTGGTAAGTTTGTCAACATGCAAAGAGGAGAAGCAAGAACACTGGATTGTATCAACCATTATTGATGCTAGAAAGACCATGGGAAGACATAAATATGGGTTTTATCCTTGGATTGCCTCAAAAACAAAAGGGGAATGATTCAATTTTTGTTTTTGCTAATAGATTTTCAAAGATGGCACATTTAATACCTTGTAGGAAAATGAGTGATGCTACTCATATAGCTTATTTTCTCTTTCAAGAAGTTATAAAATTGCATGGTTTACCAAAAATCATTTAGAGATGCAAAGTTTGTAGGTCACTTTTGGCATACCTTGTAGAAAAAGTTGGGTAACAAATTAAGTTTTAGTTTATCTTATCACCCGTAAATGAATGACTAAACCAAAGTTGTGAACATAAGTCTTGGGAGTTTGCTTTAGTGTCTAGTTGGCAAGAAGTTGAAGTTTTGGGATACCATATTGGTACAAGCAAAATTTGCATATAACAATTTAGTAAATAGAAGTACAACCAAGAGTACATTCCAAATTATGTATGGCATCTACCCAAGAGACTAGATGAGTTGTAGAGTACAACTGATTTGGGGAGACCAAGTGTAGGAGCAAATGACTTTGTTGATTATATACATGGTTTACATTGGGAGGTTCAAGTTGATTTGAAAAAAGTGCTATGATATACAATCAACATGTTGATCTCAAATGAAAGAAGTAGGGATTTCAAATTGGAGGCTTGGTTTTAATACACCTGCAAAAAAAATATTTATGAAAGGCACTTATCACAAGCTAAATTAGAAGAATATTGGACATTGTAAGGTTTTGAAGAAGTTTGCAGTTAATGCATATGAAATAAAATTCCTAGAAGGAGTAGATATAACACCAAATTTTAAGTGGTAAATCTATATCCATACTATGACAAGACCATATGTAATATTGAAGACTCCAAAACTGATTTTTGATATAAGAATGGATAACGTAACTACCAAAAAAGAAACAAGATGAAATAGAGGTAATGATAGGCTATAAAGTGGCCAAAATAACAAGGGGTAAGATATATTGAGTATCTAGTCAAGTGGAAGAACTAGGAAGTTGATGCAGTGACATGGATGAATGCTTTAAAGATTGCTAAGCATGGCATCTGAGTTTTATTTAGAAAAATATTCATAAGCTTTTGCTCATGAAACATATCTCTTACTCAATGAGTATGATGCAAGACATTTAGCATATACATGTTTGTTAAATTAAATGTTTATAAATAACGATTGATGAACTATTTGAGTAACCATAGAATCTTGTGTATAAAGGATAAAAAGGAAAGGGAAGTGAGGAGGTCGAGAGAATAAAAATAAGAGGAAAAAAAAATTATGGGGAAAAGCATAGAGAAAATAAGAGGACAACATGTATAGGAGAGAGATAGGAGGTCTAAGAATGATAGGAAGATAAGAGGAAAGGAATAGGAAGGAGAAATTCATAAGAGCATAGAAGGGAGGATAGATCTGAATGACAGGTATGAAGAAAGAAAAGGAAGATTTAGAGAACTTCGTACTCATCAACCTAAAGAACTAATGATGTTTTGATATGGTTGTATCAACATGTCAATAAAAAAATACATTCTAACTTTCAACCTATCATATGTTGTGTGAATGATGAATGTTTGGAATTGTTGGTATTGTGCATTGGCTAACCTTGTGTGTACAAGTTATAGTTTTATAGGAACAACGAAGCAGGGTTGAATTTTGAGTAGGGGTGTTGTCTAAAGAATAAAACATAGGATCATCATGTGAGAGTTTGGTGTGCGAGTGGAGATGCTGACATATTGTAATTTTACAAAGCCATGAATGTATGATTATCATTCATGTGAGATACGAACATCATTCAATTAAATGTTAAGTATAATGTTGTCAAACAAAGACTCACCGACGTTCATTCAATTTGAAAGGAATTAATTATCTTGAAGGAGACTTTTCTAAGGAATTACCTTCTTAAGAGATGTTGCGAAGAGTTAAGGATTGTCATCTTATGTTAATTTTGTCATCTTGAGGTATGTCATCATGAACCTTACCATCTTATTCTATGGAATATGATTGCAACATTGAGTTATCATCACTAGAAGTTGTCATCCTAAGGTATGGCCTTATGTAATTTTGGTATCTTTATCATTGTCATGTTGTCATCACAATCATTGTTGTCTTGTACTTTGAAAGTCTCAAAGAACATCATTATGTGCAAAGGACGTTACCGTCTCATAATATTTTCATCATAGCTAACTTAATAATTTTGTTGTTTGAGACGATCATCCTTAAGTGGACTCCCTTTTATTGTCTACTTCAAATATCACCTTTATTTTTAGTGAATACTACATAAGAACAATATTTGCATGTATTATTACTAAAACACATGAGATACTCCCCTATATATAGTTAGCATTTACCTACAATAAAGCAAAGGAAGTAGATCAAGCTTAAACAAGAGTGTCAAATCTGAGTTTTAAAGCTCACTAAGACTTGACCTTTTCCTTGTTATTGATCTCACCTCTATAAAATGGGCACTTCTTCTTGTTTCCATATCAACTCCTCCTCAAAAACATAATTACACATCCTACAACAACTTCTGTAATATTTTAAGCATCAATATTGACAAGCTTAAACTTTATCATACTTATATTTTCCCTTATAGTATGCAAAAACAACAAAGACAAGATTATTGTGTCTTCCCATCTCTTATAACCCACAAATATGATATTTTTCTAGTTCTCACATTGACAATTCCACCATGGTCATAGTTGTTGCCACCTATATATAGACATCATTAACAAGTACATTAGATTTGTAACCATGCATAAATAGAAAGTTATTGCCACCCATATATGGACACCATTAAAAGTTGTGTACACAAAGTAGATTAGCAAAAGATACCAAAATTACACAAGGCGATGATACCTTAGGATGAAAACTGATAGTGACGACAAATCAATGTTGTAATCATATTCCATAACATAAGATGGTAAGGTTCATGATGACATAGCTCAAGATGACAAAATTTCATGACAAAACTAATATAAGATGACAATCCTTAACTCTTCACAACAATATTTCTTAAGAAGGCAATTCCTTAGAAAATTCTCCTTCAAGATAATTAAGTGGACCCCCTTTTATTGTCTGCATAAAATATCACCTATATTTTTAGTGAATACTACATAAAAACAATATTTGCATGTATTATTACTAAAATACATGAGGTACTCCCCTATATATAGTTAGCATTTGCCTACAACAAAGCAAAGGAACTAGATCAAGCTTAAACAAGGGTGTCAAATCTGAGTTTTAAGGCTCACTAAGACTTGGTCTTTTCCTTGTTATTGATCCCACCTCTGTAAAATGGGCACTTCTTGTTTCCATATCAACTCCTCCTCAAAAACATAATTACACATGCTACAACTACTTCTGCAATATTTTAAGCATAAATATTGACAAGCTTGAACTTTATCATACTAATATTTTCCATTATAGTATGCAAAAACAACAAAGACAAGATTATTGTGTCTACCCATCTCTTATAACCCACAGATATGATATTTTTCTAGTTCTCACATTGACAATTCCACCATGGTCATAGTTGTTGCCACCTATATATAGACATCATTAATAAGTACATTATGTTTATAGCCATGCATAAATAAAAAGTTATTGCCACATATATATGGACACCATTATGAGTATATTAGATTTATAGCCATGCATAGATAGAAAGTTGTGTACACAAAGTAGATTAGCAAAAGAGATTTAAAATGAAATAACAAGAAACATAGCCGATAAAAGAAAGATATATGATATTCTCTTTATCTCCATCATAAAACATGGAGCTTATACTTTGCTTTTTCATTCAACAACATAGCCTTATAATTATATTGCAAAGAGAATGATCTAGAAGCAATAGCAAAATTAAAATATATTAAGCTAGACTTTTAAAAATAATAATAATAAAAAGAAATGCAAAATGTAAACAATTCAAAGAGGATGGAGATAACTTTATGCACTACAAAACAAATGCAAAGAAATAGAATTATGATATTGAAAGGCCATTCAACACTTATTTTACTTACCAATAGTTACAATGTTTTTTTTATACATAAGGGAGTTGGTTACATCCACATTATTTTTAGTAACTGCCAAGTGCAGGGTTCAAACCATAGAGGCTACTCCCGACAAGCCTATACCACCTCGTTATCATTGACCCGACATGAGGAGGATCACCGGTTGCTTGGGTTTTGTACCGTCATCGTCGATCTAGCACACATTTAGAGGATTTAGATCAAATTGCTACCTTTGAAACATGCATGCCCCTGAGGTTTGAACCTAAGTCTCTTCTTGGTAAGTGTCTATCCAGACAAACAATTACCAATCCACCTAGCCTGTGGGGCCACCAATAGTTACAATGTTATTATATTGGATTGTGAGATGGGTTAGCAACACATCATTAAAATATATACAAATATAAAAGATCCTAAAGTACTTGACCACATAGTTACTTTTACTTTAAAGGCAACTATAATAATTTTTCTACTTGGACTCTTAAAGAAAATCATAACTGTGGATGCTAATAGATGGAGAAAAGCTAAAAAATAAAGAAGACATAGATGAAGTAAAATAATAAATGAGAGAAAAATTAATATATTAATGTAAATTTATTAAATGATATGAGTTCAAATGGTTAAATTCCTTAATTTTTAGGAAGGAGACCAAAATTTTAATTTTGTAAAGCAGTATATGTACAATTGGTAAATTGTAATAACATTGTGTAGCCATGATTCTTGGTTATTGATTCTGCGTACCTATGTTGGCCATTTGTTCATTATTAATCTCCTCTATGTTAGCATTGTTAGAGCATATAGTGGATGAAGTTAGAAAAAGTCTAAGTATAGACTTTGTTGCATAATATATGTACTTGTGTCTAAGTTGAGCTTTGATTCGTTGCGATCAAGTTCTATAAATTGTAACCATGTTTCTGCTAAAATTTAAGTTGAATGTGATTCATTATCACATCTGGTATCAGAGCGAAGGGAGAACACTTCGTTTTTATTTGGATTGCCCATCACACCGACTGTGAGTTCAGTCCATAAAAGTGGTGTTGAAAGCCGAATAGTTGGAAGAGAAATCTCTGGAACTTGATCGTGGAATAGTTGTGGATGCAACGCCTGCTGTGATGAATTGAGAGCGAGTTGAGATCACCAAAGGAGTGTGTAAGGTCATTGTGTGTTGTAAGAAGGCTGTACATTTTGCATAAAAGGCGTATGTTTTATCATGGTTGACGTCGTTGAAGACTGTGCATTTGATTGTGCGTAACGATAGTTCATTTGCCCTGGAGTTAAAAACTGTGTTGAGGCAAGGCTATCTGGGAAAGGTCCATAATTTCCCATAATCTACCAACAACGGAGGATTGCATGCGTGGATTTGTTTTTAACTACTATGCATCATTAGGTTTGCGGACGAGACAAATCAATTAAAGCCTGCGCTGTGAGGTCTGCTTTCAAATTTGATGGGGGCTACATAGAAATGTGTGAGAAGAGTTTTGGCACTTTTGATTTGGACAAACGGACGAACATCATACATTTTTAATCTACATTGGATAGTCTAGAGAGATCGTAGGAGAAAGCTCGAAACTCGTGCTTTGATGCGATTTGTTAGAACTTCAGCATTTGTCTGAAGGAGACGAAGAGTGGACCTCATGCTTTGATTGCGCTGGAAGCTGCGATCTAAGGGAGACTGTGTTACGTAGCTGCTTGCAGATCGCTGAGGAAGGTCCAAAAGAAGGTAAATTTTAACTTTGTAAAGTATATTAAATCTTTATCAAAATTTTATAATAATTTAATTTTATTTGATTAAAATCATTTTTAAATTGATTTTAAGTCAAAAATTATTTTATTATTATTTAATATTTGATAAATTTTAATCTTACAAAATTAAAATCTAAGCCTTCCGGCGCACCCGTTTAACACTTCAAAATTTTTTTTTTGCTCCCCGTCACGACAGGTTGTGAAATGTCAAGACAGTGAGGACTGTTGTGACTATGTTTATACTGTGAGATCCAGTTGGTGTTTTTTAACTGTTGTATAAATTATTGTATAAACTATTGTATGCTGCTAAAAAAAACTGCTATTTATTGCAATCTGTGAAAATAGAGAAGTCTTTTTATCATAACCTGAATTGAGTTGTTTGCTGCTGTGAGAATTGTTGTTGATTGGTGTAAGGATAGACAGAGAGCAATGGCAGCCAATAATAATCTACCTATTCCTGAGTTCAATGGGCTAGATTATGAGTATTGGTCCATCAAGATGAGGACCTTACTCATTGGAAAAGGACTATGGGATATAGTCGAAGAAGGTTATGCAGAACCTTCAGATTGGACCACCTTGAGTGCAACAGATAAAAAGAACAAGAAAGATGCCCAAAAGAGCAATTCTTCTACCCTCTACCATCTCCAAGCAGCTTTGGAGAAGAGCATCTTTCCAAGGATTGCTTCTTGTTTATCAGCCCAAGAAGCATGGAAAGCCTTGAAGGATAGTTATCAAGGTAGTGATCAAGTGAAGCAAGTGAGGCTTCAAACCTTGAAGAGAGATTTTGAAAATCTTAGAGATGCAAGAGAATGAAACTGTAGGTGACTATTGTGTGAGAGTGAAGGCAGTGGTCAACAAAATGCAAACCCTTGGAGAAGACATCAAATCTGAAGTCGTGGTGAAGAAAGTGTTGAGGACACTTCTTCCTAAATGGAACCATATAGCTATCATTATTGAAGAGTCTAAAGATTTGTCTACTTTATCTTTTGATGCTCTAATTGGTTCCTTGATGTCTCATGAAGAAATATTACAGGGTTCTACATCAACAAGCTATGGAGGTGATGAGAAAGCATTCTCATCCAAAGAGGGTGATAATGCACAAGGAAGAGGACAAGGAAGAGGACAAAGGAGAGGACAAATGAAGAAGTAGCTCAAGAGATGGCAATCAAGGAAGAGGTAGATCAAGAGGTGGCAATCAAGGAAGAGGAAGAGGTGACAAAACAAATAAATCTTGTTACAATTGTGGCAAGGTTGGTCACTTTGCTAAAGATTGTTGGTCCAAGACTTCTCAAGATGGGAGAGGTCAATATGGAAACTATGGAGAAGAGGAAGGAACTTCAAATTTGTTTCTTTCTTATGGAAAATCAGATTCCAATCTCAATGAAACTTGGATTTTGGATACTGGTTGTTCCAATCACATGAGTGGCAAAGAGGAGCTCTTTGCTACAATGGATTCCTCCTACAAATCAAAGATCAAATTGGGAGATGACAAAACACTACAAGTTGAAGGTATGGGAGCCATGGAGGTTCCAACAAAAGAAGGCACCAAGAAGGTAAATGACATCTATTACACCCCCAAACTCCAACATAATTTGCTTAGTGTTGGACAAATAATGGAGAAGAATTATAGGCTTGTTTTTTATGAAGGAAAATGTGTCATTTTTGATAAAAACAATTGTAATAGAGTTGTTACACAAGTACCTATGACAAAGAATAGGTTGTTTCCTCTTAAATTTGGGGAACAAGGAGGTGCTCAACTTGCTAGTGTAGCTATTGCTAATCCAAGTGTGCTTTGGCACTTGAGATTTGGTCATCTTAATTTTGCAAGCTTGAAGTTGTTGACTTCTCAAGCTATGGTGAGTGGACTTCCAAGAGTTGAAGAACACAAGGAGGTGTGTGAAGGATGTGCTTTGGGAAAGCACTCAAGATCAAAGTTTCCAAAGGGACAAGCATGGAGAGCAAGCCATCCACTACAATTGGTGCATTCGGACATTTGTGGTCCAATGCAAACCAAAAGCATTGGTAACAATTCTTACTTTCTCACTTTCATTGATGATTTCTCTAGGATGTGTTGGATTTATTTTTTGAAAACTAAAGATGAAGCTTTTGATTGTTTCATAGATTTCAAAAATAATGTAGAGAATCAAAGTGAGTTTGTTGTAAAGAGTCTAAGGACTGATAGAGGAGGAGAGTATTCATCTAATGCATTTCTAAAATTTTGTAAATATTGTGGGATCAAAAGGCAATTCACAACTGCCTATACCCCACAACAAAATGGTGTGGCTGAAAGAAAGAACCACACTATAGTAGAAATGGCTAGATCAATGCTTCAAACTAAGCATCTAAGTAACATGTATTGGGCTGATGTTGTAAGAACTAGTGTTTACATTTTGAATAGGAGTCCTACTTCTAGTTTAGATGGGATTACTCCTTATGAAGGATGGTATGGCAAGAAGCCAAATGTAAAACACTTTAAGGTTTTTGGTTGTCTTGCATATGCACATATTCCTGATGAGCAAAGAAAGAAACTTGACCCCAAAAGTCAAGCATGTATTTTTGTTGGATATTGTGAGTCTTCCAAAGCATATAGGCTCTACAATCCCAAAACACATAAAATTGTACTTTCCAGGGATGTAATTTTTGATGAAGGGGGAGAATGGGGTCATCAAAAACTTTTTGTTGATGATGGATCTCATGATGCAAGTTCCTCTCAAGTGCAGCAAGTGCAGCCCAAAAATAGCAAAGGAAGTCCTCCAAGCCCAAGTATGAGTACTACTTCAAGTACAACAGATGCTACTCCAAGTCCTTCTCCACAAATATCAGTAAGTTCTTCACCAATGGATATTGATTCTCCATCAAGAGGTAAGAGAACACTTCAACATCATCCATATTTTCAAATGTTGGATAAGAATTTCTAGAAAAGATACACTAGAAGTCAAGCTAGTGAAATGAATGTAGTTTTGAAAAGACTTGAAAATCTGCATATGTATGGTGATGATGATTCTCAAGAACCTAAGGGTGATGTTGTAAATTATGCTTTAATGACTAGTGTTGAGCTAGAGCCATCTAGTTATGAAAAAGCATGTAATTTTGATGTATGGCAACAAGCCATGAAAGAGGAAATGACCTCTATAAAAAAGAATGATACTTGGGAGCTAGTGAAGCTTCCTAAGGGCAAGAAATGTGTTGGATGCAAATGGGTCTACAAGACCAAATTCAATGTTGATGGAAGCATTGAAAGACACAAAGCAAGACTAGTAGCAAAAGGGTTCACTCAGAAGTATGGGATTGACTATGAGGAGACCTTTGCTCCTGTTGCTAGACAAGAGACAATCAGATCAGTACTTTCTTTGGCTGCCCAAAAAGGGTGGAAAATTCAGCACATGGATGTTAAAAGTGCCTTTCTCAATGGGTACTTGAATGAAGAGGTTTTTGTGCAACAACCTCAAGGATTTGAAGAACAAGGTAAGGAGAACCTTGTCTACAAACTAAAGAAAGCATTGTATGGCCTCAAGCAAGCACCAAGAGCATGGTACTCACGCATTGATGGCTACTTTCATAAGTATGGATTCACTAGGAGCAAAAGTGAACCTACTCTCTACTACATGAAACAAGGTAAAGACATTCTCATTGTATGCTTATATGTGGATGATCTAATATTCATGGGTAGTAGTGCTAAGATGAATGAGGAGTTCAAACACTCCATGATGAAAGAATTTGAAATGAAAGATCTAGGTTTAATGCATTACTTCCTAGGCATGGAGGTACATCAAACAGGTAAAGGGATCTTCATATGTCAACACAAATATGCTCAAGATATGATCAAGAAATTTGCTATGGAGCAATGCAAGTCTGTTGCAACTCCAACGGGTCATGGGATCCAATTGAGCAAAGATGATGGAGCACCAAAAGTTGACATGACCACTTACAAGAGCATGGTTGGGAGTCTAATGTTCCTCACCAACACAAGGCCGGATATTCAATATGTTGTTTCTCTTGTTTCAAGGTATATGGTTGATCCATATGAACTTCATTTACAAGCAACTAAGAGAATTTTGAGATATGTAAAGGGTACATTGGATTTTGGAATCCATTACCACAAATGTAATTCTGTAAAATTAGTTGGCTTTAGTGATAGTGATTGGGGCAGCAATATAGATGATAGAAAATCTACTTCAGGGAATTATTTTAGTCTTGGGTCAGGACTAATTACATGGAGTTCAAAAAAGCAAATAGTTGTAGCATTATCATCTACTGAAGCTGAGTACATAGCAATCACAAATGCTAGTACCCAAGCTTTATGGTTGAGAAAAGTCCTTGAAGAAATCGGAGAGAAACAAAGTGGTCCTACAAGATTGTACTGTGACAATATGAGTGCCATCCAATTGGCACATAATCCTATCCACCATAGCAGGTCAAAGCACTTTGATATGAAGTATCACTTCATTCGAGACATGGTGGAGAAACAGGTGGTTGAGCTACGACATTGCAACACTTTGGACAACATGGCAGACATCTTCACCAAAGGAGTTGCTAAAGCTCAATATGTAAAGCTGAGAGACTGTCTTGTCAGTCCTCTCAACTTTAAGGGGGAGAATGTTGGTTATTGATTCTACGTACCTATGTTGGCTATTTGTTCATTATTAATCTCCTCTATGTTAGCATTGTTAGAGCATATAGTGGATGAAGTTAGAAAAAGTCTAAGTATAGACTTTGTTGCGTAATATATGTACCTGTGTCTAAGTTGAGCTTTGATTCGTTACGATCAAGTTCTATAAATTGTAACCATGTTTCTGTTGAAAGTTAAGTTGAATGTGATTCATTATCACAATGATGTAATATGGTTGGGTCCCTTTCAATGCCATAAAACCAATTTAAAAAAATACTTTAATGTGAATTAGTAGTTAATCCGTAATAATAATAATAATAAAATATGTTTGAAAATACAAAACAACTTATAGATAAAGAAGTTATAAGAAAATTAGAAGCTAAATTTAATTTTATTTATAAACACAATAAAACATATATAAAAAAAACATCAAACAAAAAATTGCTAATAATATGATTGAAACCTAGCCTACACTAAATTAGATGCAAGACAAACAATGAAAGAATAAAGATAAATGATTAGTAATTTTTTTTTGGAACCAACAATTATATTCAATAAAAAATAAGAGAGGTTACAATAAAAAAGGAGTTGAAAAAATCACAGGCTCGGAGCGCAAGGTCACCCAACAATAAACATCGTAAAGACAAGGTCCAAGGGCAAAAATAAAACCAACCCCTAAAAGGGTGAATAATCAAAATAACTAAACAAATGGAGTCACTCCAAGAGGATATTAAGTCCTACTCTGGGCATCGACTCAACCTGATGCTGGATAATGTCAACCCTTCAAATTGCTACGTTGAGGCCTCAAAGAAATAAAAGGACTTTAAGGTGGAAGGAGGTTAGGCAAAGCCATGTTGATAGTGCATGGAACCTCGAACCAGATCTTGACAAGATTTATCAAATACGCCAACTCATGAGTCAACTTGGAAGCTTGCAAATGGACCTGAACAGTAACAACATAAAATACTGTAATCTTTTCATGCAATAAAAATTGACTAGAAACTGAATCTCCATAGACAACATTCCTAACTTTCCAAAGTTGAAATAAAATAATAACATGAAAAATATTCCATAAAGCAGTAATATAAGCAAGCCAACAATTGTTATCTCCAAAAAAAAATCTACAATGTAAAAAATTCAGGATGAAAGGGCTTGAACAATGAGTGAATCTAGGTTCAAGCAAATTGAACATCAGGGCATAACCAAAACATATGTAAGTTAGAGGTAGTAAAAATAAATAAGCATTTAGAAATTTGTCCCAGGGAAAATAAATAGACATTTTAGTATGTAATACAAATTTATTATTACATTTAAAATCAAACACGTTAATTGAGCTCTTAGAAGAGAAAAATAAATAAAGTTGAATAAAATAACGAGTGAAATAATGTTGTGTCATTTATGTTGATAAAGGGGAAAGGATTCAATAGTTGTAGTTTGTAACAATAACTAATGTAATTTCAATGTTGCGTTAATACCTATTGCAAAGGTAGTAGTTTGATCTAAATCTTTTGTACACCAGTACAAATCTCGAGCAACCAGTGGTTCCCTTTATACTAGATCAACAATAACGAGGTAGTATCAATAATGAGGTAGTATAGGCTTGTTGGAAGCAGCCCCTGGTTTGAACCTTGAACTTGGCAGCTACTAAAAATAGTATGGCAGGTACTAAAAATAACGTGGATGTGTGGATGTAACTAACTCCCCTATGTATAAAAAAAATATAATAATAATGCAATTCTATCTTGAGTCCCTCTCACTTGGAGTAAAAGTTTACCGAGGTGAGGTGGGGGTATAGTGGTAACTTTTGGATTCGATATCGAACCTACGAACATAATATGATGGAGATGTTGCTAATTCCATGGGGGACAACACAACGGCACGGGCTTTGACTCTTCTTCGGGAGGTCCAAGGTTCAAACAGCCGTGTGAGCAAGTGTGTGAGGAGGTGGGTGTGTGTTAAATTCCCTATTGATAAGCATAGTTTTCAGCTTTATGAGGGGTCATGGTTGGAAGGAGACTGCTCAGCCCTGCATGCAGGTCATAGGGGTTTTTCACACTAACTAAATAATGTAATTGAATATATATTTTTTATTCTTTTTATCTATTAACATTACATATTCATGTTAATGTTCATTGTAAGAAGTAGCTTAAGTAAATTGAAGTGGTAAGGATTTGGTTTGTTTTTTTTTTTTTTTGAAAGGTTCAAGGTTCAAACCTCATTCAATATAAAGGGTCTGCTATTCTCATAAAAAACATGTGTAAATTGATTAAAACCATTGTAAAAAATTATCTTTGCCTTGCAAAACATATATATTGAAGGATATTTAAAAAATTATCATCATATGATTACATTATATTTTCTTTAAATAGATTATTTTTTAATTGTCAATGGTATTTGCATTGAATATGTTAAAAACATTTGATAACTCTCGGCGTTTAAATAAATGAATTTTTAAATGTCAACCTAGTATTTAGGTTGAATAACACTTTAAAAAAACTTATCCTCCCCCACGACGGATATGTATACAAAGTATTTACTCAGTTAAAAAAAAAACTTATCCTAGTTCAATCCCCATGGCGAATGTGTATAAGAATTATTTATTAAAAAAAAAAACTTGTCCTCGAGAGTTAGATGGATTGGTAAGTGATTGTTTGACCAAACATCCTACGAAATATTTACTCAATTAAAAAAAAAAACTTATCCTAGTTCAATCCCCATGGCGAATGTGTATAAGAATTATTTATAAAAAAAAAACTTGTCCTAAAAAGTTAGATGGATTGGTAAGTGCTTGTTTGACCAAACATTTACCAAGAAGATACCCAGGTTTAAACCTCGGGGATAGCCTGTGTGCAAAGGTAGTAGTTTAATTTGAATCCTTTGCATGTGTGCTAGATTGATGATGATGGTACATATTACAAGCGATCGGTGGTCTCTTTTCACACCGGGTCAACAATAACGAAAAATAGATTTGGTGTAACCTGCACTTGTGAGTTACTAAAAATAATATAGGTGTGACCAACTCTCCTATAACTGAAAAATAAAAACACTTAAAAAAAACTTAAATGGAACTAATAACTAATTTAATTATTAATAAAAAGGTCTATGCCATGGCGATTACATCCCCATTGAGTCCAATTTCATACTATATGAATACCATAATTTTTTAGATACAATTTAATTGAATGTTGAAATGTAATAATAATTTAATTGAAGATTATTGGTTTTTTTAGAGGTTTAAGGTTTAAAACACATTTAGTATGAGAGGACTAGGACTTATTATAAAAATTTGTGCAAACTCATTTAATTAAATGGTATTAGCTCGATTAATTAAACTCTCTAACATTTAGAAGAGGAGACCCAGATTTGAATTTTACAAAATAATACATGGATAATATCCCAGCTTTATTATAATATTATATAAGCTATGTAATATAGGTAGAATCTTTTTAAATCCTAATAACCCATTGGAGTCTTTTTAAATCCCAATAACTCATTAAAAAAAACTTATAAAATGGATGGGATCTTTTAAAAGATCATATAATTCATTGAAAAAAACTGTGGGAGACCCAAGTTTTTGTGAGAGACCCAAACGGCCCTTAACGCTATGTATAAGCTTGTGACCCAAGCTCCTTATCCAAAGCAAGCACCTCTGCAAGAGGAACACGTGGCAGCCCACTTTCTTTTTTAGGAATTCCGCTGCCAAAAAGCCCAATGGAAACACAGAGTTGAATTGTTCTCCCATAGCACCCCATTGCCAATGCGGGGAGACTCCACGGGATTCGAACCCGAACCACCCCTGCAACACTGCTATTCGTGCGCTTTAAAAGCGTATAGCGTCAAACACATGGCAGCTGCTGCAGCAGGGCCGGGATGCTTATTCTCCCGCCATCGTTACCCACAGTCCCAATTTTCTCCTTCGTGTCCGGGATTCTCGGTTATAATCTCCCCTCCGAGGGTGGCTAAGGCAAATTTTAGAGCCGGCAGAGTTTCGACCTCGGCACCTCCGGTACACAAAATATTTGGACGCCGAAATGTGGCTGCGAAGTTAAAAGCGAATCTGAACCAACTATACGCTTACGCAGATTTTAGCCGTAGCAAGATACCGTGGAAGCTAACAATATGTAAGGTAATTAAGCACACAAATGAATTTTTATTTATTTATTAATGTGCTGATATTTTACATCATTACAGAGATAATTGCCATTCTCCAATAGGAAATAAATTATTTTATCAAAGATGTATGACTTTAAATCAGTAGCTTCAGTAGTTTTCATTTTTCATTTATTTTTAAGATATTTTTCAAGATATTTTTAATTTTATTATAATATTTAGTATTAATTTTTGTCGTCAAGGATAAAATCTCATGAGGTTAGTTAAAATTTTGTTTATTATAATATTTTTAATAATAATTTAGGATATAAAAATAATGTTTTTTTTTTAAAATTTAATTCTCACACATTTTTGTTTTATAGTAAATTCCCTTCATTTCTGTTCTTTCCGATTAGAATTTTGATCTTATAAAAAATACTAGAACCTCTGGTAATTTAAGTAGGCATGGGGTAAATTTTGGCTCAAAAGATTTTACATTTCTTTTGTCGCACAACAATTCACGTCATTTAAATTGATGCATGCCATCTATCTATCTAAAACGAATTTGTGTGGGCTTGCTTTCTTTATTTATTTTCATAACTATTTGATTATTTCGGCTTGAACTCCCCTGTATCTGAAACAAAGCTTTAATTTTTTTTTTGAATGCTACGTTTTTTAACAACTTGTTCGAATTAAGTTTACAGTGATTTTAATAATTTGTTCAGATTAAATTAAATTTGCTGTTAGTTTATGATTTTAAATTTTAGATATAATTTGTGGTTCGAAATGTCAGCTTAATTACACAAAATTTGTGTGGATATCAAATTTTAATTAAAATATTCAGACCGAATTCGATGGGAACAATTTATTGGAATCACATTGGAATTATTTAGACATAAGTTGCAAATATTGGTTTAATATTTCAAATTTTGTGAGTCCTAATTTTTGGGAGTTTTTAGTTATTTTTACTTCATATATTTTCTTGTGAAATCAAGCTCACTGTTAAATTTCTCTTATTCCTTTTTTTTCCGTTAATCGTATTTAATTTCCTTGCTTTGAAATTGGAAGTAATAATTTGGTATTGCAGGTATTTAAAATTTTAGATCTAATTTGTAATTGCAAATATCGGCTTATTGTTAAAAACTTTGTGAATCTTAATTTTCGTGCATCTAAATTTTAAGTAATAAATTTAGTAGTTTTGTTAAAGGTACTAAAATTCTAGCTCTAACTTATAATTGCAAATATTGGCTTAATTTAAAAAAAAAAATGCGAATCTTTTAGTCCTCTAAATTTAAGATATTTGTTTTAGAACGTAATTATCTCACCGTTGAAATCTCTGTTTATTCTATTTCTATTTTGTTTTTTACTTTTTAAACGTAATTGTGTTCAACGGTGAATTTTCTGTTAGTTCTATTTTTATTTGGCCAATTGTGTTTAGTTTGAAATCTTAAGTAATAATCTATAGTAATCGAATTGCAGGTTAAAGTCGATGAACTGAAGCCGTCCAAGGAAAGCAGGGACAAAAGGGAAGGGAAATCCTCCCCAGGGCCCTCGAAAAGCAAGCCCTCGGACGATCGAAGGGCGAAATCTACCGCCAGCGGCGGTTCCGAGGAGGCTCCTGTGACCGAAGGGCGTGGGAATTTTGGCCAAAAATCGCCCCGCCAGAGTAAGCGGCGGCGGTTCGGCGCGTGGGAATGGCAATGGAGTCCGAAGACGCAGGAAATCGCCGTGCTGATTTTTCAACTGATTCTGGTTTTCTTCCTCATGCGGGTCTTGAGGCCACGCGGCGCTCAGCACCCGGATCACGCCCACGTGACCATCAGCTACGTGAACGTCCCCTTCAGCGAGTTCTTGACCAGGGTTAAGAGCAAGCAGGTGCAGAGAGTTGAGGTGGATGGCGAGCGGTTTACCTTTCACATGAAACCGGCGGTTTTGTTAAATACCGAGACAGAGACGAATGGGAATACCATGGGCATGGCCGTCACGACAAAGAAACGGATTATTTTTACCACCAGTCGGCCCGCGGATATGAAAACCCCGTATGATTTGATGCTGGAAAACCATGTGACATTTGAGGCTCCAGATTTGCCTTTGGGGAATTCGCTCATTTCTGCCACGGTGAGAGCTTGAACTTTTAATCTCGGGAATTAGGCAACATTTGGTTAAAAACCTATAAATGGGAAATATGGAAGATCCATAATTACAAGCTTTTAGGGTTACAATTTCCGTTTAAGGGTGCTTTGCCTCGTTTTGAACTGGCGACAATGCGAGTAATACAAAGTCTTACCTTACTTCTTACATTTTCATGGACTTGGTTATTATTTTTACGGGAATACTGAGGCAGGGTTGGAAAGGTTTCTAACATCTTAAACCATTTAGAAGGTTATGAAGTTAAATTAACTTTTTAGAAGGTTATCAAGTTAAATTAACTTGCTAGGTTATTAAACTGTATTCAACATATTTCATAAATTATATTTAACTTATATTTATGTTTTTTTCGTATTAAATATATATTTGTTAGGTTATTAAACTATATTCAACTTATTTCATAAATTATATTTAACTTATATTTATGTTTTTTCGTATTAAATATATTTTTCATTTTCCTCAAATAGATATGTTTTCTCAATCAGTTCTTTAACATCATGTTTATTAAGAAATAAAATCTCACTATGTCATTTGCCTTATAAAATTTGAATTTCACTAAGCTAAAGATCAACTCTGTTATTAGGTTTGCTTCTCCATAGGTATATTGACAATTTAACTTATATTTATGTTCTCTTTCCTCCTCAAACAGACATGTTTTCTCAATCAGTTCTTTAACATCATGTTTATTAAGAGATAAAATCTCACTATGTCATTTGCCTTCTAAAATTTGAATTTCACTAAGCTAAAGATCAACTTTGTTATTAGGTTTGCTTCTCCATAGGTATATTGACATCTCCAAGACACTACCTTTAATAATAGTTGAACATTAATAATAATATTATTATTATTATTTATCCAATTTCCACAACCATTTTTGTTGATAGTATTAATATTAATTTGTGAATTTCTCTTAATTGAAATATATTTCTATCATATCTCAATAACAGTTTTAATTGCTATAAGAAGTTTTCTCTTTTAGCCTTTGCACAGTGGCTAGTTGAAGTTTCATATGATTCTGAGGAAAATTTTGCCTTCAATATTTAAAAAAACTCCATTTCGACTAGCTTTTTCAAGATTTTCTTTGGAAGCACTGTTAAAATTAATTTTGATAAAACAAAATTTTGAACATTTTCATTTTACCATAGATTGAAGGAGATCCTTTGTGTTAATTCCATTGTTGCATATGACCTTCCATGTATATTCAAATCTTGTAACCAAGAGGCTAGCTTCTCTTTTTCCGCATTGAGATTTCCCATGACGAGCACCATATATCTATAAACATTTTGCAAAAGAGACAATAATAAGGTTCCAAACTTGGGCATGATTTTGAGATTTAATTTATAAACTTTATTATTCCTTTCGAGCCATAATTTTCAACAAATAATGGTAGGACCAATCCTCCACAAACTGCATGATGCTTTAGCTTTTAAACAGTTAATTCAACATTTCATTAACTATATCAATGTTGATGGAGCTACCCAATATATTCTCATATTTTTGAAAAAGCAGCCCCAATGGTGTAAGCAAAGGGACAATGAAGTGATAGGAAATGCTGCAATACTTCTCATTGATCAATAGCTTGTTTAAATACAAATTACATTGCTCAATATAGAGCAACCATACTAACAACGTGATTTCCATAATTGGTGGAAATCACAACTAACTAACAATTCTTACATGACTCTTGCGTGAGTGGTTCTAACCACTGTCTTTACTTTAATATGATTTATCACATCAATGATGTAATAAATCCTAAAATAAAGAAGTAAAGGATCTGATGTTGAAAGGTCCATGATATGCTTTTCTTTGCAAACTCTCTCCTATAAGAATCTTGCTTTGGATTGCTAACTAAAGGAATATTGAGGCCTTAGGGAAGGCCTCCATTGACCAAACATTCTTCCAAGGGAAATCATTAGGAGTAGGAAATTTTGGTTGCTCTAAATCCTCATATCCCAACTTGACTAAGTATCCAATATCTTTTGATAGATTCTAGACCAACACATCCTCCTGCCTAGAAATAGGTAAATAGAATTTTTGAAACATCTTTGGAAGCTCGTTTGCTATTTGTTTGAGTTCCTCTCTGTCAACTAGATTAGTAATAGAAATCCGTGATTTGAATTTGCTGCTCACATTAATATAATCTTTGACCTTTGGACCTTTACAAGCTAGACATGATCGAGCCCACGGTTGCCATTTTGGATAAAAATAAGAAGGCTACAACCAAGCTTCAAATAAAAAATTTGCAGAATCCCCCTTATTGACTGACCATCAAATATGTTTCTTGATCAATTGTAAAACTATCTAATATGAAGTTCCATGACGGCGATCCTATAGGTAGGGTTTGTTTTGCATCAAGAGAACCTATATATTTTTGAAATAACATTTTTGCCCCACTCTTTCCTTGATCTTTGAATAATCTTCAGCCAAGTTTTACTCTTAATGTCAAACTCATAAGTCTGCATTTCCGCAAGCCTACCCCTCTAATATTCTTTCCTTGCAAATCCTATCCCGCTTCCAAAGAGAAAACTTAAAATTTTCCTTACATTATTTCCAAAGAAAATCTCTTTGAATTTTATCAAATTCATATGTTATACCTATTGGCAATCTTGAGAGTGACATCATATATATAGGAATGGATTGCAACTTAGTCTTTATGAGTTGTAGCCTTCCAGCCATGGTTAAGAACTTACCTTTCCAACCTACAAAACAAGGTTTCATTCTATCAAAATTGTGTTCCAAAGCTCCTTTCCTTTATCAGACAAAGAAATACGCAAATATGTTTATGGAAATTTTCCAACTTTAAACCCTAAAATGTCCAAATAATCCGTTGTAAATCTAGGGCAATGTTAATGAATAAGATCATGGTTATTGTAGTATTAAGCAACTGTCCAACAAACATGGGATGATAATATTGATTTAAACTCCATGGCCTCATTGATTGAGGGATGTCCCAAAAAACAAAAATCATCAACAAGTTGGAGATGAGATTCAAAGGGACCATTTGTTGCAACCTGAATACCTTTAAATCTTTCCTTCTATTTTTTAGTTTTAAAAGCTTTCCCAATGCCTCTGTAAGAATAATAAATAGATTAAAAAATAATGGGCCATCCTAGTAGAGTTCATGGGATGATTCAAGGCGTAGTTGTGAAACTTGGACTTGGCTCGGACTTGGCAAGGCCGACTTGGGACTCGAGACTTGGCAAAAAACTTAGAAAAACTCAAACAAAGAAAACCCCAAAAAATGCAAATTTTCATTGAAAAAAATGTTTCGTTTATGCATATCACAATTAATTAACATTATACAAATAAAAAATTTATACTGTAAGTGATACAAGCTTTAACTACGCATGAAAGTGACGAAACACACTTCAGTTAAAGAAATTTTAATGCGTCCAAAATTCAAATATTCTTGTATTGCATATAATATAAAAAAGGTACAAATTACAAAATGTGTCATGACAATGCTTGATAAGGCCTACTATCCATGTCTTGTAATGCCTTTGCCCTTTGCCCTAGAAGAAGCTCTAGTCCTCTCTCTTTGTGCTTGTACCTCTTCCTGTGCCTTTGCCGCTAACTCCACTATAATTTCAAAATCATCCATTGAAAAGAGAGGCTCTTGCTATTGCTCCTCTATGCTCCCTCCTATTTCAAACATCTTTGCGACTGACATCACTTCAAATTGTTGCCCACAACACATTGTTCTCCGATTGCTCACTCCACTTTCTCCAATCAGCCGTATCATCAACTTGATCAACATGATCTTCATGACCAACATGATGGGCAACGCTTGTCGCCACCTGTGTCGGGGGTCAAGGGAGCAACAATGGCAAAACCATTAATACCTTCACTTTTTGAACTGAATTTTTCTCCTTGTTTGCATTTTGGTGTAGAAAGGAGTTTTTGAAGGGGAGTCTCAATTAAGCCTTCCGAGTTTACGCATTGATAGCTGAAACCGAGATTCTTTTACCTCAGACGTAACTATTGGATGTCTATTAGATTCTTTAAAACTAAAAAAAATTGGATTTAGGATGCAATTTATTGTTGTTGTTGGTCTGATCTCAGCTTGTCTCTGCTCTCACTCCAGTTGGAAATAGTAAAAGAGGGATTTAAAAAAAAAAAGACTTTCTATGTCATTTTTCTGTACCCATGCGCAAACGACCGAGTTTTTTCTCAGGACTCGGAGTCCGGAGTTCTTGGCGAGTTTTTAGAAAACTCGACTAAGTTTGAAAAACTCGTGAGTCCAGGCCTGAGTGACTTAGCAACGCTGACTCAGATCCGGACTCGACGAGTTTTTGAAAAACTTGCCAAGTTTCACAACTATGATTCAAAGTATCTAGTAAGGGATCCATTGATAAAAATAGAATATTCATAACAATCTAATCCATTTACACCAACTTTGATCAAAACCAAATTTTATGAAAACATCGTGTGTAAAACTCCAACAAACCTTATTATATATGCTTTGTTCATATCTAATTTTATAAGCATACTTGATTTGTTCATGGAATGAAGAGGATGTATGGGCTCCTTTGCAATGATTATATCATCAAGAATTTGTTTACCATGAATAAAAGCACCTTTTCCTTTGAGATAACACAATTTAGAATGTTTTTCAATATGTTTGCCATAATTTTTGAAATGATCTTATAAATCTTATTGCAAAGGCTTATTGATGAAAAGTATCAAAATATTTTGTCCTGCCTTTCTTGGGAACCAATGCAATAAAGGTGGCATTGTTTTCACTTCTTGTAGCCTTGTTTTTCTTGGCCTCTTCAACTGTAGTTAACATATTACTCTTCAAATCACAAAAGTTTTTAAATAGAAATGCAGGAAATTCATTGGGGTTGGGTGCATTGTTAGGGTGGAAAGAGAAAACTGCCTCTTGAAGCTCCTCAATAGAAATCTTCCTCGTCAAGATTCCATTTTGTCCCTATGCGATAATTGTTGAAATATTTTGCTAAAGCTTACCTTGAGCTTCCTTATCTTGTCCAACATCTGGCAACATATCTTTGAAATAATTAATTGCTTCCTTCTCAATATCTTTTTCTTCTTCAATATTTCTTCCATCCTGAGTTGAAATAGTTTTTATGTGATGAAAAGACAAATCTGTTTTGATTATAGCATGAAGAATGTGGTATTTCTATTCCCTTAAGCCATCTCTCCCTAAATTTTTGGGACGAATATGACATGTTTTTCAGTACATTATGATAATCAGAAAGTAATTGTTTTTTTTACACATAAGTATATTGGTTTATTCCATTTATTTCTAGTAATCTCTTGAAAATTGTTGAGCTTGGTTTCAATTTCCTCCTTTGCTTTAAATATGATACCAAAAGATTTGGCATTCGAAATCTTTATTTGCCCCTTTAGATATTTTATCTTTTGAACAAACTTTTATATACATGATCCTTCAACTTTGCTTCATCCCACCATAACATAACCATATGAAAGAAATGAGGGTCTTGGAGCCACATAAACTGAAATTGAAACGGCTTTAGATGACCATTATTGAGTAAATCCCATCTCAAGAGAATGGGTTTGTCATTTGATCTCACTCACAATAAAATGTCTGGAGAGATGTATACTCTGTTTGCAATCTGTATTGGATGATACAAATCTATCCAATCTTTTTGCTATATGTGTTTGCCTAGTGCATCTATTATCCCATGTATATTGAAAGCTTGAAGGAATGGCATCCCAAAGGTCATTTGCATTGACAAATGAAGCAAAATCTTGCATTGATTTAGACCATCCGACAGTAGCACCCTTCTTTTCCAAAGGAGATAGAATTGTGTTAAAGTCCCCCCCCAAATCCATAGATCACAATTATGAATTATCGTTGTACTTGTTAATAATATGTTGAGGTCCTTCCAACATCTTTCACAAAGAGTAATTATGGTTTGATCATATACATTTATAACCCCAACTTTGATATTTTCCTCTATTTTGCCAAACAAACCATCAACCCAATTACTTTTTCCTTCTAGCAATTGTCTATTCCATTTGTATTTGTCTCATACTATTGCAATACCTCCATAAGCTCCTCTAGAAAAAACTGCCTGACAATCCCCCATCGTCTGATCTTTTTAAATGCATCCTTACATTCCTCACTAAATTTTGTTTCTTGTATTAAGATAAACTTAGGGATATAACAACCTATTAATTCCTTAATAACTCTTTTTTTGAGAATCTTATTAATACCCCTAATATTCCACAATATCATTTTCATCATCACTTTCTAATATTTTATTTTTATTTGTGGGCTTAGGCCCACTTCTTGTTACC
Source organism: Wollemia nobilis (assembly GCA_028583015.1). Classification (NCBI taxonomy): domain Eukaryota; kingdom Viridiplantae; phylum Streptophyta; class Pinopsida; order Araucariales; family Araucariaceae; genus Wollemia; species Wollemia nobilis. The sequence goes on from JAQPPZ010016895.1 coordinate 18,890,563, forward strand.
TGTAATAGTTATTTTTGGTTTCCCAAATCAATATTCCTTTGAGTTTCCTTTTCTCTTTATTCTTGTTTTGAGGTCTCCCTCTCCTTTTTCCATTGCCATCGACACTTCCATCTTCATCAATCTCTTTTGTTTTCTCAAGCTATTCATAATGAGACTTATCTTCTAAAGGTTTATGTTGCCTTAGAGAATATGAAGTTGAAGGAATAGCCTTACACTTTCTTATTTATGTTGCCTTGAAAACCCTAAAGTGCAAGGATGATATCCTATAGTAATTACTTTCTTATGCTACTCCGAAAACCGTAAATGTTGTGTTGGAAACCTAGAGTGCAAGGATGATCCTCCATAGTCATTACTTTCTTATGTTGCCTTTGAAACCCTAAATTTCCATGGATATCTTTCATATTCTTTTTTTATTATGCTACTCTTGAAACCCTAAAGTGCAAGGGATATGCTTTATACTACTTTCATTTTTATTGCAAAAAGAGGATTTTATACTACTTGAGGAAAATGAAGATGATTTACCTGGATTAAACTTGACCTCTTTCACCTCCTTTGCTTTAAAATTTGTCTCCCTATCTTCCTGTTGGTTTTCAGAAGGAACCAATTAACAAATCAGGGCATAAAAACAGAGTATAAAACAAAATAGAGTATTGTAATTGCTGCTGCAATTATATTACATTAAAATAGAGGATAACAAAACAGGGCAGAAATTGCTGCTGCAATTTTATCATTACATTATATTGTACCCATTACATTGCCCTTGAACAAAGGAGGACCACTTCACTCATGCAAGAGGAAAGGTCTGTATTTATAGACCCAGTATGATAGTTTCCAAGAAGCTTCTAGATGGTCGGTAGTGCTAGAACAATCTGGAAAGTCAGCAATCTAGAAATTCTGTTGTGCTGGAATATTCTGGAATGTTAAGCTAGAATGTTCGATGCCAGAACATTCTGGAAGATCAGCACCATCTTCCGTTGACCAAAATGAATTTATCTTCAACACTCCCCCATAAATTCATTTTGTCTAATCCCTCTAGAAAACACAAGGAAATATGGGTCCTGCCTGCCTCTTAAAGACATGGCTGATTAGGTACCCATTTACAACAAGGTTTTTATAAATTGTAGCCATTGCTATGGTCTCTCTCAACTACTCAATCAAACAAGACTTTATAGTCATTATCAATCAATACAATGCAATGTTGCTTTTACATCTTATCTTGCTCTTTTGAGAACAAGACATCCTCCTATAAAATCCACTCAACATTTGTTTCATTTTGCTCCATTTTATCACATCTAGCCATCCACAATCAACATATACTTTGTTGGTTATTTCATCTTTGTGCCGACAATAATTCTTAGAGTGATTATTTGCACCACAAATTTCACATGGATGCAAATTCCAACACCGAGTAACCTCATGTCCTGATCGACCACAATGACTGCAACAATTTATTCTGAAAGGGTCATTCACCTCATAGGTTTCTCCTTTCACAAACTTGGTTTCACCACTTTCGGTTTGACCAACATAACCAAGGCCTTCATGCTTTGGCCTTATGGTTGGCTCTATGGGCTTTCTTATGCCTTGCCCATTCCTTCCCAAACCTTTGCCATCATATCCCATTCTTTTCATTATTTTAGACCCAATACCTCTGGTGTGCTTTTCAAAGCACCCAATCTCTTCATCTGCTAACTTTAGGTCAAAATACTCTTGCTGCTCCAATTCCTTCTTTGCCTTTTCAGCATCATTAAGCTTTTTCAATGTATCTGGGTTGTGGTGTTCTACCAAGGCTTTTTGGTATGCCTCAATTGCTAGCTCAAAGTCTTTAGAGCACTTAGCCATCTTAACATATGCAGTTCCTTTTCTAGTCAATGCCCGAGCAACTATTTTATAATCTGCTGGAAGTTCTCTTCCTTTTTCAATAGCTTTATCACAATCATTGATACATTCATCATATTTTCCCATTTCCAAATAAACAACTGCTCTGTTTGTGAGGTAGGAAATATCCTCATCATTTAGCTCCATTGCTCTTGTATAATGCTCAATGGCAGTCTCAAAATCTTTCTTCTTGTAAGCTGCATTTCCAGCTTCTTTTTCCTTATGTGCTTCAGCCTTACGGGCTTGTTTCTCTTTCTCTTCATCAAGGATTAGGTCACTTGTGTCACAAGCAATGTTTGCCACCATAGGCTTGACCTTCAACCTTTTACACTCTTCTTTAAGCACATCAAGAGTGATTAATGCCTTGTATAAGGTCTTCACAACATCAATAGGAAAGGTAACTCCATTCTTGAAGTGATCTTCACAAGCTTTGAGAACTGTTTGTAAGTTGTACTTAAGTGATGATAAATCTCCATCTTCACTTCCTGCTGGAAAATAAAGATTTATCTGGCATCACATTCTTTTGATCTTCAACTTGTTTACTGTTTTGTTTCTTCCTTGACTTTCCCATGATGAAAATACTTCTTTTTATGACCTTTAAAATTTGACTTCCTCAACACAATAACAAAGGTGTCGGGTACCACCGATCATGCACCCCAAATACAACAATTACATTTTTTTAATAATAACAATAAACACCTTTAAAAAATAAATACCCCCATTTTAGAGCAAATATTCAAACATATTTCACTCAATAATTTTCTCAATAATCTGCCATTGCTGAAACCCTAAAGGAAACCAAGGAGCAAACAATTCCTCCAAAACCCTTAAAATTGTCGGCCCTCTTTACCAATCCACAGACATGTCCTTCATAACTCTCCTCCAAATGTCTTCAATGCACAACTTAAAAATAATAAAACATTCTAATAAACTCCTCGAACCTGCACCATAAATGGATGGTCCTATCTGCGGATCCGCTGCACAACAAATTGGCCACGACTGTAGACTGAATTGTGCATGAGATCCATACATTAATGTTCCCCTCAAACCGGATCAAACCTCGTTTCAACCAGGTTTCCCCTTTCTCACAATAGATCTTTCAGACCACAAAAAAATAGAACAGAACACAAAACATGCATAAAAGAACAAGGGTTTTAAAAAACAGAATCGCTCCACTGTCGCTCCACCGTGTCAGTCAAAAGGCTAGGGCACTCTTGCAAAAAATGCTCTGCTCCCCCGCACTTGAAACAACCTTTGTCATCACCTCCTCCGCGGTCATGCTCATATGGAATCCGACCTTCCATAAAATTTAAGCTTCATGGGTCAAGGGTTCTGCTGCCCCTTCTTCAGATGATGAATGATGAAGTAAATCACGCCAGCAAGAGAAGCTATGGGTAGTTTCTACAACTCGAGTTGCAATCACACCAATTCCTTCACAAGCTCACACACGATGAACAAACCCTACAATAGACACAACAGATATATCCATACCCAGATAACCATGGGCTTTGATACCAAATGTTGGTTTTCAGAAGGAACCAATTAACAAATCAGGGCATAAAAACAAAGTATAAAACAAAATAGAGTATTGTAATTGCTGCTGCAATTATATTACATTAAAACAAAGGATAACAGAACAGGGCAGAAATTGTTGCTGCAATTTTATCATTACATTATATTGTACCCATTACATTGCCTTTGAACAAAGGAGGACCGCTTCACTCATGCAAGAGGAAAGGTCTGTATAGACCCAGTATGATAGTTTCCAAGAAGCTTCTAGATGGTCGGTAGTGCTAGAACAATCTGGAAAGTCAGCAATCTAGAAATTCTGTTGTGCTGGAATATTCTGGAATGTTAAGCTAGAATGTTCGATGCCAGAACATTCTAGAAGATCAACACCGTCTTCCGTTGACCAAAATGAATTTATCTTCAACACTTCCTTCGCACCATTAATTCCTTCTAAATTTGAACTTGCACATTTTACTTCCTCATCACTTGTGTCCTTTTTTTCTTCTAATGGTTGATCTATGTAAACTGTAATTGCCTTCGATATTTGATGATGCAAAGGGGCGTTCTTCTCCACTTTTTTAAGAGTGGAAAACCCTTGATATGATCCAACTTCTACTATAGTTTGATCTCCTTGCTTCATATTGAATTTGCTCTTGTGCCCAAAATTCTTTCTCTTCCTCCGTCTTTTTCACTTTGCAATCTATTGCCATGTGTCCAATCTCATAATATGTGTGGCATTATAATGCTTTGTTTTCATAATCCACTTGTTGAAAACATTCTGTTGATTTAGATATAATTTTAATAGATTTTGGCAAAGGTTTGGAAACACCCATGGCAACACATTTCCAAATATATACCGCATGCCTTCTCTTCTTAGTACTTAGTCTCTCCTAGATGAACTCCCCTAAAGTATTGCCAATATTCTTCAAAACCTCCCTATTGACAAATTGATATGGAAGTTTAAAAAGCCTCACTCACACTAGAAGCTTTTTAATAGTTTCTATCTCCATAGAAAAATTTTACCTCCATGATCTTAAATATAATACATCTCTCCCTCTAAACCATAGGTGCCTCCATGATCTTAAATATAATACATCTCTCCCTCTAAACCATAGGCCACCACCTATTATCATATCCCTGATTTCTGAACTAGAGAAGATGACAAGGAAAAATCCTTTTAGAACAAAAGTCATGGAGTAATTTGAACCCAATCCCCACTTTCACTTGATTCAAATTTGAATTTCTAAAAAACCTGGCCAATATTCGTGGAACTTACATATTAACCCTCTACTTTTAAGAACCATTATGTCATGCTCGATCATCTCATCCTTGATAATCACTTTTAGTGTAACATCAACTACCTGGATAGGGTTTGCCATAGATTCACCCTTCCTCTTATCCCCAACTAGGGCTTTTTTACTTCCAGTTAGGACTTCCAAAAATGACTTTCCTAAAATGCTACTTAGCTTTTCCTTATTAGAATCCTTTTTTGTGTTTTTAAATTTCTCCAAAGATTTGGAACAAAAAATGGTGAGCCTCCCTCCATACTCACACTTGCTTCTTGTTCGTACTTGCAACACTTGCTTTCTAAAAGAAGTAAAGATGAGGCTTGGTCCTAGCTCGCACCCAGTAATTTAATTTGTTCCCTACCATTAATCATGTAACTTTTGATTATTTTAAAAAAAAATTATGTATTAATATTTGATATTAGAATCATAATTTTGAAATTAACTTGAAGATTAACAAAATGAGAAATTTCTCCAAAGATTTGGAACAAACAATGGTGAGCCTCCCTCTATACTCACACTACTCACACTTGCTTCTTGTTCGTACTTGCAACACTTGCTTTCTAAAACAAGTAAAGATGAGGCTTGGTCCTGGCTCACACCCAGTAATTTAATTTGTTCCCTACCATTAATCATGTAGCTTTTGATAAAAGAAATATTATTTTTTTTTAAAATTAGGTATTAATATTTGATATTAGAATCATAATTTTGCAATTAACTTGTCAAGAAAATTTCATATTTTAAAGTATTAAAGAAGATTCACAAAATGAGAAGAGTGCAATCAACTGATAATAGTCTTCAATGAAAGGAATTGCCCTCACAACCCAAGAGAATCATATAACCTTCCAAGTAAGTAAAAAAGAGAGTTCAATAACTTGGTAAAGAGAATGCAAACAAAAAAAAATTGTACGTGCAAGAAAAAAAACAACTAAAACAAAGGAAGGAGCTTTAATGATATAAGAGAAAATAAAAAAATTAACATTACCACAACCTAATGGCTGGAATATGGCAAGCAGTTGTATGATTGTGATCAAGGAAAATATGTTTTTCCTAAAATCAACATAACAAGAAGATCACCCATGTGTTTAGGGCAAATGGTCAAAAGTGAAGAGTTTCACACCATAAACCTAGGTCCGTATCCTGTGGGTGTTTGCATCAAATGGCATGAGCTCAACTGGTCAAATTCCTAGACGTTCAATGAGGAGACTCAAGTTTGAATCTTGCCATGTTGTTGTAATAACACTATATCGTCATGATATAATATGGGTGGGGCCTACTTCAATCCCATATAATCAATAAAAAAAAACATAACAAGAAAATTGATCACCACAGAGGATGTCAAGAGAGATATTAAGAAGTTGAGAAGAGGTATGACACTTGACATGGATGGATTACATGTAGAATATTTAAAATGAGGATTAGAAAATTTAGCACTGCATATAAAAGGATATTCAATGGTTTCCCACATAATAGACAAATTCTAGAGTGGTGACATACACAATCCTTTAGATTACTGATTCATTATGATTACCAAATGATTATGGTTAATCTCTTATTTGTAAAATTATTTGAAAGAATAGTTGAACATAGAATTAGCAAGTAGGCAAAAGAACACGGAAAGAAGGTGAGAGGGCAGGCATGGTTTAAATCAAAACACTCAACATTAGATCATTTCATCATACCTATGCATTTCGTTGAAAAATATGGGATCAGAAAGGGGAAGAAGTCTGTTGTTGTCTTCTTGACTTTAAGAAGACTATCAACATGCTGCCCAGAAATAAACTATGGAGTAAAATGAAGAAAGTGGACTATCAGAGTGGTTTGTAAGTGACGTAGGAGTTAAGTAAGGCTTCCAGTTGTCCTCTCCCTTATTAAACAAAGGGGTGAGGGTGTCCAATTGGGCATATATGTGATGCAGTTCTTTTTGTATGTGGATGATATCATTCTAATTGCAAAGACAACATATGGGTTGAGAGAGCATTTTAAAAGATTTAGACCACTTTTGCAAGTAAATATCAACAAAACCATTATCCTGGCCTTCTCCACCCAAAATATAAAGAAGCAGTAGCAGAATGTAGATATCTTGGTCTAGACTACAATAACAAACTTAGTTGGAAACATGCAAAGGTTTTTGAGGGTGTTAACAAATCTTGTCCTTCATCAAAAATATAAAGAAGGAATTAAGCTTTTATTTTGAAGGGGTTCTCCTAGAAGGAGTAGGAGAATATAGATATCTTGGTCTAGACTTAGTTGGGAAACATGCAAAGAGTTTTGAGGGTGGTTAGCAATTTTTGCATTACAAAAAGGATGTAGGGAGAAATAATTATGGGATTGAAAAACTATTTTGGTTTTATTTGGGTTATTAGTGGTATGGATGTAGGGAGAAATAATTATGGGATTGAAAAACTATTTTGGTTTTATTTGGGTTATTAGTGGTATGAATGGTATGTTAGAATAAAGTCTGTTAATAGATATGATAGGGATTTTTATTATTGTACTATTTGTTACCACAAATTTTTAGGATAACTTGTTAGGATATTTTAGATTTGGTTTTATCACCAACAACCAACTACTAGATTGTAATTCATTATAAAATGGAGCTCAGAAATGCAAGTAGAGTAGCCAATGTTACATTTTTATTTTGGTATCAGAGCCACGAAAGCAAGAAAGGAGGAGTTTGTCTCGCATTATTCGTTTCAGCCAAGTCTTTTTTTTTTTTTTTTGTATTTGGCAGTCAGTGCCTTTGCAGATTTGTTACTTTGTCGTTGGTTTTGGTATTGTTGCATTGTCAACGGAGGTTTTCTCCTGCGTTGTGTTAAGATCTGCTGGATTTGACAGACAATGTTTGAAATTTTGATATTTGGCAGTGGGTGGTTTTCTCCTCACTTGATAAAGGTATTGCCTGCGACGTTTGGAGTTCGACTAGGTTTTGGTAAAGGGAAACTTGGAGTTTTCCCACGTTTTCAACTTGGGCAAAGCATTGTTTGGAGGTTACTCATGTTTCCAGCTTAGCAAAGCACAACTTGGAGTTTGCCCAAGTTTTGAGCCTGGCTGAAGCAGTGTTTAGCATTTGCTGCTTTGAATCTAGTGTTCAAGGCTTGTTTGGCATTTGGCATTCTGCATTTAGTTTTCAGGATTGTCATTAATGGAAGAATGACAAATATTCAAACACTAATTCTTCCAGGTTCAACAAACTTACTGGAAGAACTTATAGTGTATGGAGCCTTAAGATACTTACAATATGTGAGTATCGAGATTTGACAAATGTAGTACTCAAGAAAGAAACCAAACCAGAAAGTGATGTTGATAACTTTGACAAGTGACATAGAGAAGCTTTGATGCTTTTCAAATTATCTGTTCTAGATGATTTGATTCTTTAAGTTTGTAATGAGAACGATGTTGCAAAATTATGGACAAAGTTGTAGAATAAGTATCAGACATTTGAAGCAAGATGTGCTTTGTTTTTAAAGATTTTTCTTTATTCTTCTTGGTTGCAGGAAGGGGGTTTGTTTCTGAGTACCTCATGCATCTAAAAGACCTGTGAGATCAGTTTTTTGCTATTCTCCATCTTGTGAGTCTTTTTTCGAGTCTTTGCGTTTGCTTGCTAAAAATCAAACTCTTGATTTTGAAAAGACGTCTTCTTTGCTTTTACAAAAAAAATGAAGAGAAACAGTCACAAATGGGAGTATCAATCTTAGGGAGTACAAATAGTTCATTTACTGCTAAAGCCAAGCACAAAGGCAATTAGAATGCCAAGCCCCTATAGGAAACCTTGTGATTTCAAACAGGATTGCAATAAGTTGAAGAATAAACAGAGTCAACAAGGGACAAAACAAGTAAATATTGCTGAGATAGAAGATCAAGAAGAGAAGTTTGCTTTTGTAACAATTTAGAGTTCATCTGGTCAATCTACTGAGTAGTACCTTATTATTATTATTATTTTTATGTTTAGCGAAAAACCCCTTGCGGGGCCGCCTTGGTCTGAGAGACCACGAACAGGGGGTTCTACACCGTCAAAGTCACCCGGGAGTCGCACCCGACCCTGCCCGCACCAACATTATCAATTGGATTTTGGATACCCAATTCAGCTTTTTGGTAGGGTGGAGATTTGAACCTGAGACCTCTCTTGGAGGATTTCCCTCTCCTCTCCAACTCACCTACAATACCTGGGTTACTGAGTAGTACCTTGACTCTGGTGTATGTAAACATTATTCATGTCGGAAAGACTAGTATGCTAATTTCATTGAAGATATAGGTAAGAACGAGTTTGTTTCACTTGGTAATGGTAAATCATACTTTACTAAAGGGTGTGTGATGTTAATAGGAAATTAAACAACAATATTACATACACCTTCAAGAATGTTTAATATGTTCCTGTTATGAACAAAAATCTTCTGTCCATTAGTGAAATCATTAGGAATTCTCAACTTGTGTGGGTCTAAAACAAGCTCGTTGTGCTTGGTACAGTTGAGAAGGGACCATATAAGTTAGAGTCTACCAATTCATTTGCCTTGGCATTTGAAGACAATAGTTTTGTTCTTAGGCATGAGATTGGTCATCTCAATTATAAGTATTTATCAATTCTTACTAGCACGGTTCATAGATTGCCATCCATTATGAAGCAACAACATTTATTTGCAGGATGTCAACTTGGGACGCCAATGTGGTCTAGTGAATACACCTTTGGTTTGTGGTGCAAAATATTTTTTGCTAATGGATGATGATTATTCAAGGAAGATGTGGGCATATTTCTTCAAGTATAAGTCTAAATGTTTTTCATAATTTCAAACTTTTAAGGCCCTTGTAGAGAAACAATCTGGAAAGCAAATTAGGGCCTTTAGGTCAAATAATGGAGGTGAGTTTACTTCAAAACAGTTTTAGGATTTCTATAGGCATGATGGTATATACTATATACAAAAAATATACAATTCCTTACACTCCACAACAAAATGGGATAGTAAAGAGGATGAATAGGACAATCATGGAGATAGCCAGATGAATGGTGCATAGTCGAAATCAGAAGCAGTAAATACTACAGTATACTACAGTTTTCATTCTCAATAGGTGTCCATGTAAAGCTCTACAGAGTGTTACTCCTTAAGGAGCATGGTCTAGAAGAAACTCATTGATTAATCATTTTTGTATTTTTGGTTGTTGCTTTTGCATTAATTCCTAAAGAGAAAGGAAGTAAGCTAGATACAACAGCCAAGAAGTTCATGTTTGTTGCCTATAGTGAACAATTTAAGGCATACAGATTGCTTGATGTCTCTACTAACAAGATTGTAATTAGTAGAGATATTATTATACATGAGAAGACTCCTTTCTTCTTAGATGATGGTAAACCTATTGAGATTTCTGTATGCTTTAGAACTGTTGATAATATTGTATAAGAGAGTGAAGTTCACTTGGATTCAGATACATCAGAGACTGATGATGAAAAGAAAGATGCGAAGACTCAGCCACATTGGTGTGTTGTAAATCCACTTTGGGATGACCTTGGAGAACAAAGCTTAACATAGGTACACCCAAGTGAAGTTCACCACCAACAAGAGCCATGTGAATGACCAAAATGGTATGCATAGACGGTAAAAGATGTTAAGGAGGATGAGAAAGCAATAGTTGAGCGATCTAGGTGAGCTGGAAAAGAGGCTAGACAAGTGAATGAGTAGGCAAATGTTGCTTTAGTATCACAAGTTTTTGAACCAAGCAAATATGAAGAGGCCAAAAGTAAACCAGATTGGGAAGCTTCCACGAAGGAATTTGACTCTTTGATGAAGAATAAACCATGGGACTTGTGTGAATCACCCTATGGAAAGAAACCCATGGGTCATAAATGAGTTTAAAAGGTAAAATGTAAATTAGATGGTTCAATTGATAAATTCAAAGTCCTTCCTATTGCTAAAGGGTATGCAGTATGCACAATAAGAATATATAGGCTATGGAGAGACATTTGCTTCAACTACAAAGATGTTTTTTTGGTTCAGTTCTCTCCATTACAACACAGTTTGGTTGGCAGGTATATTAGATGGATGTTAAGAGTGTCTTTGTGAATGGAGATTTGGAAGAGGAGGTCGACATTGTGTAGCTACAAGGGTTTTAGATACCAGGAAAAGAACATAACGTTTGCAGATTGATTAAGTCCCCATACGGACTTAAGCAAGCTCCCCTAGCCTAGTATTTCAAAATTGATCAACATCTTAGAGATTTAGGATTTAGTTGAAGCTTTTCTGATCCAATTGCTATATCAAAACTACAAGTAATGACATTGTCATTCTTATTGTGCATGTTGATGGCCTTGTTATTATTGATAGTGTACCCCACAATCAACAAGTAAAGTCTTATTTGTGTTTTGTGTTCAGTTTTTGCTATGATAGATTTAGGGCTCCATTATTGCCTAGGTGTAGAATTCCGGCAACTTGTTCATACTATTTTCATATCACAAAGCAACTATGCCAAAACACTTTTGGAGAGATTTTGGATGACAAATTGTAATCCAATATTTACACATATGGAAGTTGGGCTGAAATTGTATGCCTACTCTTATTCATCTTCGATCAACGAGTCAGTATATAGTCAGTTGGTAGGTAGCTTGATTTATCTTATGACCATTCAATCACATTTATGTTTTGCAGTGATTATTTGTCTTGTTTCATGTCGAATCCCCAAAAAGAACATTGGCAATCTGCAAAACATATTCTCAGATATATGAAAGGTGCCCTTGACTTTGGTATACTCTACCAACAATCTAATGATTTTCAGTTGGTTGGATACATTGATGCAGAGTGGGCAAGATCGATTGATGATCAAAAATCGACTACTAGCTATATGTGTACACTTGGATCAGGTCTATCTCTTGACAAAGCAAACTTCAGCATACAACTGCTTTGTCTTCAACTGAAGCAGAATATAAGGCAGCATGCATTGCAGGTTGTGAAGTTGTTGGGTTGCAGTGCCTGTTGTATGATATTTAGATAGTTCAAATAGCGTCAACACTGTTTCATTGTGATAATTAAAGTGTGCTCAAGTTAGTGAAGATAACAAACATATTGAAGTTCATCATCACTATATCCAGTAGTTGGTGGAGCATGAAGAAATTTGTCTAAATTATTGTCCAACTTCTGAACAGATTGCTGATGTAATGACTAAACCCTTAGGTAGAGAAAAAATTGTAAAATTTAGGCATTAAGGAGGGTGTTAAAATAAAATCTGTTAATTTTCTATTATTGTATTGTTTGTTACAACAGATTTTTAGGATAACTTGTTAGGATTTTTTAGATTTGGTTTAATCAACACCAAGCATTACCACATTGTAAATCATTTTAATTTGGAACTCATAAATGCAAATAGAGCAGCCAGTGTTACATTCTTTTATGGTAGTTCAGGGACATGAAATGAAAGCACACAGAGATAATCCATAAGTGCTTTAGCGACTTAAAAATAGAAGTTTCAGTTTCATACAAAATACTTTTGCAAAAACAAGTATTTTTATAGAGGCAGTTGTAAAAATTATCTTCGAGGCTATGTGAAAACAATTAAAAGAATGGATGCAAATAGATGGTCTAAGGCTATAGTTGTGTTAGGAGATGAAGTCACTATCCAGATCTCTAATGTTCTTCAGCAAAAGCTAGCTGTAGACGTATAGATTGCAGACGTCTAGGTGCCGACGTCTAGACGGGTAGTTCCAGACGTCTAGCTCCAGACGGGTAGCCGCCAGACGTGTAGCTCCGAAAGTCAAAACGAACAGTTTTTGGAGTCTTCCTTTGGAAGAGGAAACAAATAGTTTTCGGAGCCTTCCTTCATCTATCTATAAAAAGGGAATGACGCCTTGCATGTACACAAGTTGTGTGAATGTAAAGATTGCTGAAATCAATAAAATAAAGAAGCTGTCATTACCCCGTGGTTTTTCCTGCACATTGCAGGTTTCCACGTAAAATCTGTGTTACTGTATTTTCTGTGTCATTGTGTTTTTTGCTTGCAAGTAAAATTTTAAGATTTAACTAACAAGTTGGAGAAGAGTGGAATAGAAAAAAGAGTACTCAGATGAAATTAAAAAAAAAAAAAAACAAATGAAAAAATAGGTGGGGTATTTATTTGATTGAGTGCCCAAAAAATAACAAGGACATAAAAACCTATATTTGGAAAGAATTCAGAGTTGCCATGTTGACAAAGAAATTAGGAAGCAAAAGAGAACGCTTAGTTGCTGAGTTCAACATCACATGGTGTTGCAAACATCAAGTGCCAAGCAAAGACGCTCATGGTCCAATCGAGTACTAGTTCACATTAAGTTATGTATGGAATAGATTGTTGGAAGGGACCAAAAGAGGAACTGGATGAGATGATTTGTACCTTTTTTTAATGTTAGAGGCAATTGAAATAAAGAAGCACTTATGTTGAAATGGATAGCGCTATACTAGAATTTGGGCTAAGTTATGCTAATATGTTAGTAGTGGACTCTATGTTTGAATTGTTTGAAGAACGAGAATAGAGAGAGTAGATGGACTTTCATCAAAGTCAGTAGGAAAAGATGAACACTTCAAAAAGAAAGAATGATAGGTCAGCCCTGATGTCTAAATATGATTTTGCTTCTTCTCTAAAGGAATTGTGATTGGCAATCTCTTGTATATTTGCAGTCCCAGATGTTGTTTGGCATCATAGGCCTTAAAAGCTCTATATTCTGTTCTTAATTATGTTGAGAGGTTACATATTTCTCAACTCATTAACCTAAACAATTAAATAACTTCTAGTGATGGGTTGGGAAGTTAATCCAAGAGTATCTAATTTTGGATGGAAAGTTACAAGTGGAACAACAAGACTCACAAAAAAAAATTACATAGAAAAAAACTGATGACCTTGTGCTCATGGATATAGGTCCATAACCAAAACCTCAAACATGAAGCATATTGCATATCTTTGAGGGTGCCTTAATGAAATATTTTGAAGCATATTTTGATAGATATTTCCATTATTGAAAACTATTTAGAACTGTGGCTGTTATTAGAGACAGTGGAAGGTGGGCTGCCTTCTCTAAGATCTTGTCTTAGAGTAATAAAATTGAAAAAGCAGCTGTACTTGCCTTCATTATTTTTTTTCCTGGTAATCTCTATCTGCATTTGGAATAGCTCTTTTTGTTTCTTGAATGCCCACAAGCTGTTAACTAATTATTTTCACTTGGTTCTACCAAGCATAACTACAATATCTTAATTGGGCTTCATTTACGAATTAAGATCATGAGTCATAAAGGATTTTTATCTCTTAGAATGGTGTGAGGTTCATGTCAGGTCTTTTTGACCACATCACAAGAAGGATAACACTAATCTCTTATGCAGTTGGTCCAACTTTATCTCAAAGCTTTGAGTATCAAAGAATTTGAACGAAACTACATGCTTAACGCTTGATAACCTTGGGGATTGTCCTTGTGGGAACAGGGATTTGGGGACATAATGGGAATGTCCCCAAAGCATCTCTTTTCAAGGTGGATGGCTTGGGGATGTCCCAATAATGTTCGCTGTCCCTTCCTTGAGGAGATGTATAGATGTCCCCACTTGCAACAGATGGGATGGACAAAATAGAATAAGCTATAGAAAAAGTGTCTACACTAAATCAAATTGTGGGAGACTTCCAGTTCTTGTGACGGTTGTTTTCCAAATTAAAGAATTTTGTAGCATGCAGATTGAAAATCATGACTTCTTTGTTCTTTCAAACATTTTTAGTTCGGAACATTTCTTTTTTTTTTTAAATAAAGGGGTAAAAATTTATTGATAAGAAGACAAGATTACAGAGTACAACGAAGCCCCCAACCAGGACTCAAATAAACAACAAAACAAGCTAAAACCACCAGACAGGGTCGAAACCTCGAAGAAAACAACAAGAACAAACCACATTAAGTCTGGACATCCTTGTGGATCAACTCCCAGAGGCACTGAGAGTCCCCAGCCGGGAGACTCTCCCAGTTATCCATAATCCAAGGACCCGAAAGCTCAAAAGCCCTTTTGGCCAAATAATCAACAACCCCATTCCATTCCCTTGGTATGTGCACAAAGGAGATAAATTCGAACTCTTCACTAATTCTGAGAATCTGAATGGCCACAAAGGCCAACTGCCAATTAACATCCTCCAACCTTTTGTTGTTTAAAAGATTAACCAAAATTTGAGAGTCGGACTCGCAGATGCTCCTGCGCCAGCCAAGAGAAAACCCCCTCTGCAAGGCCTCGAGAATCGCAAGAGCTTCCATAAAATTGTTGGAGTGAACACCTTTATAAATGGAAAAGAAAAATCTGACCACGCCAGCAGAGTCTCTCCCAACACCGCCAATTCCAGCATGTCCAGGATTGCCCCTGGACGACCCATCAGTATTAATTTTTAAAACTCCTCCAGGGGGTGGCCTCCACCTACCATCTCTTCAAACTTTCTTGCTGAGTTGGGGAACCCTGCTAGGGCGAGAAGAGTCCGCACCAACCCCAAAGAGACCAAGGGCCTGCCGTACCTTCTCCTCCCTAGAGTCCAAAAGAGGATCCACATCACATTTGCTATGGATAGTTTCCTGAACCATACACAAGATCCTTTGCCAGATCTGTTGAACAACCAAATGTCTACCTTGAAAGATGCGACGGTTCCGTTCTAGCCAAATCTACCAGATGATGCAAGAAGGGCCCAAATTCCAATCCACCTGGAGGAAGGGGGCATTGGCCGAAGGTCTGCCCAAATTGCTCCAAAACTCCACCAGGGAGAGCACATGAAAACAAGGATGGTTCCAGGAACTCCACCAACGGTGCCAAATGTCTCTGGCAAGGGAGCATTGGAAAAATAAATGAGAAGAGTCATCCTCATTATTACCACAAAGGACACAAAAAGAGGGACCTTGAAATCCCCTCTTCCTCACGTTATCCCAAGTGAGGCATTTATTACGAGCGACCAGCCAGAGAAAGAAGTTACATTTAGGCCAAGCAAATCTGTTCCACACCTTTTTCCACCATGTGACAGGGAGGCTCCCGAACTTTTGCATATCAAGAACCTGATAACCATAGGCTACAGAGTAGGTTCCCTTGGGATCAGGGTTCCAAGCCAAAATGTCTTTACCCCTCAACGAAGAGCAGGGCCTCCCCACAAGAATAAGAGCAAGCACATCTTTGTCCTCGGCCAATCCCCCTTGGGGCCATTCCTGCGGATCTTTCCACTTGTACATCTCTAGATTACCAAAAGGTTGGATTCTTTTAAAGTCCTCCACACGAGACCAGCCTGCTTCCAAGAAACAAATGCTTAGGGAACGTAACCTGGGATATTGAGTCAAGATAGGAGGGTGGCCATCCCAAGAATCCTCCCAAAAAAGAGCATCTGATCCCCGATTGCAAATCCAAAACAAACCCTGCTTAATTAAATTAGCCCCTCTTTTCAAAGTGTCCCAGATAACCGAACCTTTCCCAACCAAGCTGACTCTAGGGATCTCAGCCTCAGAAATACCTCTCAAGTACTTACAAGATAAGATTTTAGCCCAAATCTGATCTTGAGAAGTACACCATCTCCAATAGAGTTTCACAGCCAAAGCCTGCCCAAAAAGAGTCGCCTGTTGCAACCCAAGGCCTCCCTCTTGAACCGGCCTACAAACAGAATCCCACCTAACCAAACTCCATTTAGATTGAGCAAGTTTTCCAGACCACAAAAACTGTCTTGACAAAGCATCCATGTCCTTGATAAAACGAGAGGGAGCTGTTTGCACAAAACACCTGTAAATGGGTAAAGCTTGAACAACAAATTTTAAAAGCAACACTCTACCCGCAAAGGAGAGCCATCTGACGGTCCAGTGATTCACCTTCCCTCTAAACTTATCAAGCATAGACTGCCAAGAAGATCTAGGCAGAGGATGAGACGAAATCGGAATACCAAGATAAATGAAGGGGGGAGTCCCGACCTGGAATCTTAGAATTCTAGCAATCCTGGCTTGAATAAGAGGAGGGGTATTGAAGAAGAAAATAGAAGAATTGTCCTCATTAATCAACTGCTCAGAAGCACCAAGATATATGTCAAGAGACCGTCTAATGTTGCTAGCTTCCCTGGTAGTGGCAACTCCCAGCAAAGCTGTATCATCAACAAATTGAAGGTGGGAAAGAGGCGGCGAACTGCTATCCCACTTCCAACCCTGAATGAGACCATGCCTAACTTGAGACTTGAGCAGTCTTCCCAACCCTTCCGCCATAATGATAAACAAATAAGGAGATAGAGGATCTCCTTGCCTCAATCCCCTCGAGGCCTCAAACAACTCCGACGGCTCATTATTAACAAGAACAGAGAACGAGGAAGAAGAAACACAACTCATCACCCATCTAATCCATTCCTCCTCAAAGCCAAAAAGCAAGAACTGAAGAAAGGACCATTTGACCCGGTCATAGGCTTTGGCCATGTCCAACTTAATGAACATAGATTTCTCCTTAGAAGTTTCCATCGAGTGAATAGCTTCCGTAGCAATAACAACCCCATCCAGGATTTTCCGGCCAGCAACAAACCCACCTTGCTCCTCAGAGATGATTTTGCTCAACCATATCTTCAACCTCTCAGCAATAATTTTTGTAATGATCTTATACACAACATTGCAGAGAGCAATAGGCCTGAACATATCCAGAGAATTCACTCCCTCTTTTTTTGGGAATAAGCACCACAAAGGTAGCATTTAGGGCCCTTAGCATCTGTTTGTTCTTTTGGGACTCATGGACCACCTCCAGAAGATCAAATTTGATTAACTCCCAAAACTCCTGATAAAACTCAATCGGGAATCCATCCGGGCCTAGGGCTTTCCCTTTTTTCATCTTGAATACAACATTTTCCAACTCCTCAAGGGAAATTGGGCCCATCAAATGCTCATTCATCTCTCTAGAAACAATCGAGGGAATACAGTTTAGAATAAGCTTTTCATCCTCATCATCTGAGAGGGAGTCCTCCTTGAAGAGAGAGGAAAAATACCTCCTAGTCTCTTTTGAAATCTCCCTGAAAGAAGAGAGAAGGGCACCCTGAGAATTCACAAGAGAGGAAATCAGGTTACCATTACGGCGAGCCTTAATTGAGTTAAAAAAGAAGGCCGTGTTCCTATCCCCTTCTTGAAGCCAATCCACTCGAGCTTTTTGTTTCCAAAAAATTTCTTCCCTCAACTCCCATTCAACAAGTTCTTTTGCAGCCTCAGATTCCTCAAAGAGAAGCTCCTCCGTGAGTCCATGATCTCTAATCTTCCTTGAAGCTTCTTCCACCTTCTTAAGAGCCGCCAACTTAGCCAAGGAAAGGTTCCCAAAATTTAGACTATTCCACCTCTTCAATTTATGCTTAACAAATTGTAGCCGCTTCATAAAGGAATACATAGCGATGCCATGAGAAGGTTTGCCATTGGTCCACTAGCCTCGCATGAAATCATGAATCTTAGGATCTCGAAGCCACATAAGTTGAAACTTAAAGGAAGGATTCTTCTTTAGCCCAAACTCAAGAGCAGAGAGTTTGATAGGCCAATGATCAAATCCCCTACCCTCCAGAATCACAGAACTAGAGCTTCGTTATTACCAATCCAAAAACTAGAGATCAAAAACCTATCCAGTCTCTCTGAGATGGACTCTTCCCCACATCTTCTATTGTGCCAGGTAAAGATCCCATTATCCGGCTTGATGTCAACCAAGTTCAGGGCCCGGATATGAGCATTGAAAACAAAAGAAAAAGGCTTGAGATGATCAACTCCATCGCGTTTCTCCTCCAAACAAGTGATAGAATTGAAATCTCTAGCCAAAATCCATGGGTACAGGGGAGCCAGACTTCTCACAAAGCCAATGTGCTCCCACAAATTTACTTTACCATTGTAATCAACAGGAGCATACATATTTGTAAGTAGGATGGGGTCACCAGATTCATTATCATGCCCGATCATCGAAATAGAACATCTGCTGGAAATCTAAGTAAGAGGAGAGATCTTAATCGGATCCCATAAACAAGCAATGCCACCAACATATCCACATGCGACGATACATTGGCATTGACCTCTTTTCCACAACTTGGGAGCAATATTGAACATACTGTCATTAGCCAATTTAGTCTCTTGAATAAACACCACATCCAAAGAATGTACACGAGTCAAATCATGAACAACTTTTTGTCTGGGGATGCTGTTCAACCCCATTACATTTCATGAGAGGAAAATCATTTTTGGGGGTTAGAAAAATGGGAGTCCAATGTTCTCACCAAGCCTGACTCCACCAAAGTTTCCCCCATTAACTTAATTTTGTCCTGATCTTTCTTTAAACCTACCTTCATATTCTTATCCGAAGCACCTTTTTTAATTGGTTTCTGCTGCAATAGCATCAGTGCCTGAGTAAGAGAGAGCACAACTATATCTGTGCCACTTTCCAAAATAGTTTTCCTTCCAGGGCTAGAGCCAACCATATCACCTGTACTCGGAGCCAAAGCCATCTGTTCTTCATTTAAACCCACTAGATCTGATTCCTTAGGTTCCACCTTAAGAAGAGACATCTGATTCGGCCTTGTTATATTTGCATCAGGTAGCGACGTTTCAGGCAACTCCATGCACTAATCAAGATCATTCAGTATCTCGGGGTTTTACAGGAAAAAAACCTTCCTTGTTCCGATCCCCTTCCTTTATCGGGGCTTTTTCTTTATCCAGATTTTGTGCAAATCGAGAGGGCCCGGGATTTGAAGCCACGGGCGGGACAAACTTAGGACATTTTCTTCGCAGGTGGCTGTATTCATGACAGATCCGGCAACGAAACGGAAGAGCCTCATAGTCAAGTTGTTGAACCCATGTAGACGATCCAAACTGTATTTCAACAGAATCTAGAATAGGATTGTTGAAATCAATAGTTTGGGACGTTTCTTTGTTCAAAGCATTTGCATGTATTTTATAGATTGTTCAAGGGCGTTTTGTAAACATTACAACTTGGAGGAGAAAAGAACCTATGACTTAAATAAATGCGGATGAAATTGATGCCCTACTAGAAATTTAACCAAATAGAAAAATTCCTACTATCAACACAAAGCATCAATCATAGAGAAGCAAATCATATATTTATAACATCCATAATTCCTACTATCAATACAAAGCATCAATCATAGAGATATGATTGAAGCAAATCATATATTTATAACATCCATAATTCCTACTATCAACACAAAGCATCAATCATAGAGAAGCAAATCATATATTTATAACATCCATGATGCTTAAGGTAGTGGACTCGAGGTAGGGAAGCTTGAAATAGCATGGCTATTTCATATGACAATTGGCATGAGGAAGAAATCAATCATAGAGAAGCAAATTATATATTTATAACATCCATGATGCTTAAGGTAGTGGACTCGAGGTAGGGAAGCTTGAAATAGCATGGCTATTTCATATGACAATTGGCATGACGAAGAAAGTCAGTGGTGCCTAACTGTGCTATAGAGCTTAATGAATTCTCCCTCAAACCAGTTCAAGTATTTTGCTCCTATGATCTTATGGTGTTATTATTAGATTAGAATGGATCAAACATCAACTTAAAAGTGCTTATTGTGTAAGAGTCATTCCGCTCATGATGGGACTCAGGTGTGTGTTCCAACCATCCCCTTTTCATGTCCCCTTATCTCTGCATTGGCCCCTTGCTCGCCCTCCAAAAGGGTACTTCATGGAACATAGGAACAACAATATGGACAAAAGTGAAGTATCTTTCCTTTTAGTGCAATAGCCCATTACTTTTTCTATTCACATGGGATACAAGTTCTAGATTTGTAGAGGACATTTTTTTATTTGTTCTTCTTATTTTGAAATCATATTTACATCAAAACATAAAATAAAAAAATTGAACTTTTGTCTCTTATTGGAGACTATCGTTGAATTCAATTGTCAAATGATTCCATATACTGGAATGATGCTTTTTTGAGGGGTAAGGCAAGCAAAAAGCTAATATTCACAAAAGGGCAAATTCTGTGGCAAACATGAGATGTGAGAAAGTCTGCCCATCATAAGTCTTTTTCACGTTCACTTGCAGAAACATGTTTCTAAGCTCTGTCATTTTTACAAAGTTGTATGAAGCCTGTGAAATGAAAGTGCCTCAGAAGGGCCAAATTCACTGGATTGATGGTAGTGACAGAGCTTTGAAGGAAATTTAAGGGGATGTATAAGCTAAGCACATTCTCGAGAGAAATTTGGACAGTTAATTTCTTAAGAGGCATCTTACAGCCTCCTGAAAATTTCAAAAATTTTGTGGATGATTGCAGGTTGGTTTCCTAGCCTGACATCTCATTTAAGGAACCTAGGGTGGCTGCACAAAAGTATATGGTTCCTCAATAAATGTACAAATATGAGAGAACCGGATACAACCAGCTCCTCACTTTGGAAGTATTTCAGGTAGTGTTTTCCAAGACATAAGAAGAGTCTATGTTTGGGGTTTTCTTGCAAGTTTGACAAAACATATTGGATTAGTTTCAACCCTAATCTTATTGGAGTGTGGACCCTTAAAGAAACCTATTGTTGGGGATTTGCATATGTCCAAGCAATATTAAATTTATTTCCAAATCTTGGGATATGCGAGGAACTTAAGATGGCCATGCAAAAGTGTATGGTTCATTAGGATATGCTTGACTACCAGAGAACCGGACAATCTACTTACCTTGGAAGAATTAAGTAAAGTACTTCTGCATTTGGCAGATAAAAGGTCTTTGGATTTGGATAGGTTTTTTTGAGAGTTCTGCATATCGGCATTGACAATAGCTTTTCTTGATATTCTCATATTCTATTTAGCTTTTCTTGATATTCTTATATTGTATCAATAAGCTCAGTGATTGGGAAATGTATCAATCAAGGCAATCTCAAGGTTATCTCCAAAGTTAGGAATGTAGAACACATTACCAGCTTGGATACAATTACTTTGCTAAATATGTCAAGTAAATCTATTGCTACCTTGGATTTGTGGATAAGATATTTGTTTCCTTCCTTGGTTAGGACGAACCAGATTGGTCTCATCAAAGGCTAATATATTTTTAATAAGCTCATAGTTGTCAGAGAATGTTCTTTGATTAAAGAGCTAATTGTATTAAATTTATGTTGAAAAGGCTTCAAATTACTTTTATAATATCCATGTTGAAAGTAACTTGTCATGACATGCAAACTCCTTAAGCAAATACTTACAAGGTAACTTGCTATTAATGGTGTTGAATTTGAGAAGTTTGGCCTCTATTAGACAAGTCTGTCCAGTAGCACCAACTTTGTATGTGCTCAGAGCAAAGGTATTTGGGCATCCACTTGCCAAACATAACAACATACCAATCAATAAAAACATGTCCATTCCAGGTGACTTAGTTCGTTAGTTGGTCAATGACTCTTTTCTAGATGATGCCTTTCCAGCAGTTGTAAAGCACAAGGAATGTTTCTGCAAGTTCCTTCGATTTGCTTCAAAATTCTACAAGCTTTTAATTTAAACATCTAAATGTGAAGACACAATGATTCTAACAAAGCCAAGTAGATCTTTGAATCAAGCTAGTAGGGATAACATGGAAGTGAATCTAGCCATTGAGAGTTTTCATATTCTTGGGCATTCCCTTTTCTTTCAAGGCCTTGTAAATAGATCTACCCATGGAAAATTTTCAAAGTCTTAGTTATTTCCTTTTCACGCAAGAATACAAATTCCCCTTCTAGATCCATTTTCATCTTAACTCTTACAACCACATTTAGGGATCTTCTTGGCATGAAAAGTAAATTGCATGTTGGTTTGACAAGTTGATTTGAGACACCTATAAAGCAAAGAAAATGCCCAACAAGTTAAAAATTTCCCATGCTTGGATCCACTTCCAATTTATTTTTTTCATCCAGATTCAGAAATCTACTTCTCATGAAAAGTAAAATTGCATATTGTTTTATTAGGTCAATTTCCTTGTCTACCAAGCTTTAGATTTGTTCTAAAGTGTTGGCAATAACTCATTTATACCGGTCTTCTTTCTATGCTTCTTTGGCAACAACTCTAAAGAGATTCCTAAACTTCTATGTTCTTTGTCTTCAGGCCTCTCATAATACTGTAGAGGTTTTTATTGAGTAGCCTAGAGCATTAACTGTACTCTAAAGGCAAAGGAGCAATGGAAAACTGAATATTCACAGTCAAAGCTTAGTCTTGTGTGTCAAATGAATTATTGAGGCTTGTGATGGCAATGAATGCTAGAAGAAGCTTTTGAATACTGCACATTTGCAGGGGTTGCATAGGGCAAGACTTGGTGGTAGGCTTTGGGGTTACACAAGTTGCTCATTACTCTAATACCTATCAAAATTGTTGGAATGATTTTGGCATAGAGCATTTGAAATGATCGGAAAGCTCTCAATGTTAGGATGTGAAGTCAATATCCAGATCTCCAATGTTCTTCAGCAGAGAGGTGCATGGTGGTGCAATTTATAGTGATCCTTCCTCACGTGCTGCGCTAGGCACGTCGAGGGAGGTCGCAGGGGGGAACCGGCTAGGTTCCCCCCTTCCCGGGGGTTCGGGTGCTCCGCCATCGACCCGAAACATATGTCCGTGCAACTGTACTAGGGAGAGGGAATGTCCGTACAGTTTTTGGAGTATACCACGGTTTTCTGGAATCTTCCTTTGTATTTCTATAAATGGGGAATGACCCCTTGTATGTAATATGTGAGTGAATGTAAAAAGTTGGCCGAGATCAATAAAATAAAGAAGCTGCCATTGCCCCATGGTTTTACCTGCACATTGCAGGGTTTCCATGTAAAATCTCTGTGTTACAGTTTTTACTGTGTTATTGTTTTTGCTTGCTCGTAATATTTATTCTAACACTCAAGACCCGTCTAAGATGGATAAAATACTTTTCTCAAAATGGAATTTCTTTTATCTTGAAACAATTTTGGGCTTCACAATTTGCTCGTTACCCCGATGGCTATAAACTTAGTTGGATATTTTTTTAACTTAATCACTTGCAAATATCATGAAGCTTTTAATCCCCATCGTAGATAGACAAATGTCTTGTTTCAAATTGGAAGTTCTCCCACTAGCCATGTCGTTTATTGCCATCTTAGTTAGAGGACTTACCAACCTTACCAACCTTACCAACCTTGTATTTTGGTATTTTCTTTTCTCGCCTTCATGATGATAAGCACCTTCTTGGAGATTGATTGTTTTTCATGCCTGGCTTGTAGAAAGGGAACATGGAGTTTGTTCAAGGGCTTTACTCTTACCATCTACATAACTAGATCCAATTGTAAGAGCTGAGAATCAGTTTACATCTTATGAACAACGACATAACTGTTATAAACTAGCAGTTACCCCTAATAGTGCAAAGAAGATTCGATAGGGAGAATTTCTTTGGTGGAAGTTCTGAGGTTCAAAACCCTCGGACACGCAATGT
Organism: Wollemia nobilis; assembly: GCA_028583015.1. Taxonomy (NCBI): domain Eukaryota; kingdom Viridiplantae; phylum Streptophyta; class Pinopsida; order Araucariales; family Araucariaceae; genus Wollemia; species Wollemia nobilis. The sequence goes on from JAQPPZ010016895.1 coordinate 18,914,592, forward strand.
GCATCACATGATTATGTGGCTTTGCTTGGATTCCTTTTGTCGATATCCATTCCATAAGGATTTATTTTTGTTTTGAAGTTTGAAGCATAATCTTAAGAATCAAAGTTTAATTTGCAAGAATGATGAGAAAAAAGCAAAGTGAAAAGTGTAGAGAAAAAGGCATTTTTGTTGAACACGGAAATTGTAGGATCAGATTTGTGCCTGTGACTGCACTTCAACAAATGGAAAGGGAAGGCTTTACTCTTTCCAACCTCCGGATTCGAGCCGGATCCTTGCTAATATAACTAAAACAATGAAAATAATCTAAACTAAGCAAACAAATTAAATCTGATCTACTCTTGTTGAGGTAAAGGGTGCGAGAAAATAAGCAAATGCAAGAAAATAAATACGGCCAAAGCCATAGCGAGATCAGCGTTGGTCTAGTGATGATCCCAAGTTTTGGCTGAATAACTTTAGTGAATCAGCCTTAGATTACTTCCGATAAAAGAGAAAAGGAACTAACAGAAGATGGAAGAGCGGAGCCACTAACACCACACACTTATGAATAAAGAGGTTGCGTAATGCAGTCGATCCATGAACATTGTGTTCAATTTCTCATTACAAAAATGGAGTACAAATCACAGCTGATTATAAAGAGCAGATCTAACTCTCTTGAAATTGCCAAAGGATAATTACAATGAGTATGAAGCTCTTATTTATACATGAAATTTTAACCTGCTCTACTTATAACTGCAGCCAAAATAAACTGCAGTTTACAATGGTGATAATCACAAAGCGACACAAAATAAATCATGTCATCATTATCTCTTTATGATAAAGAGGGCTCACAGAATAGGAAAGGAATACACTGGAGTGCACAAAACAAGAAGGGGTTTACAGAAATGGAACAGGGCTTACAGAACAGGAACAGGGCACACTAAACAGGAATGGGGCACACTGGACTGAATCAAGGTGCACAAAACAGGAATGGGGTGAACTGTGCCATAGCCATTTTCTCTTGGTCTGTTTTGTGCTGTCTTCTGTCTGAGCTTGCATGGCAAATCTCCGTTTGATGTGTGATGATAGTAGCAGACTACTACAGTTTGGAACTGTTATTTATTTGCACTTCTAATTTAAAAATGTAAGGCAAATCTATGAAAATGACGAGAAGGAGACAAAGTAGAAAAGGCATAGGAAAAGGCCTTGTAAATTATCCTAAACCAAATCTTTGAAAGTTATAGACAAGAGACAAAGTAAAAAAATCGAGTAAGAGATTATGTAAATGCATTTTCTGTGGTCAATTGACAACTTTTTGGGGGTTGTGGTTGCTGTTGTTGAAAAATAGATGGAAATACTGGCAAGCACACAGTTAGGAATGTAAGGAACATAGCTTTAGTGACAGGTTGATTTTGAATGCCGATTCTGTGCCTGGTTGATTGATTATGTTTCTACTCCTGAAAAATCCATGAATTATGTTTATCTATTTTCAAAGTTGATAGATATGTTGACAAACAGCTGGGGTGGAATGATAAAGTTTTAATGTCCGAGCAGGGGTTGGAATTTTTTTGGATAATAATCATCAGATCTAAACTTGGAAAATTGTGTTTGATATGTATATTTAGGGGCATTGGCTGCTGGCTTTGCAATGGTCATCTATGTTGTTTTGAGAGACGTGTAAATGTGTTTTCAGGCATAATTATTGATTCTTTTTTATGAACATGGTGTCCTATTCACTTACATATGTCGGCAAGGTTGGGAAATTGACAAGTCATCTCCCCAGTGCAAGCATGTTATATCTTACTATTGGTTTTTCCAATTGTGCAATAAGTTGCAAAGGAAACTCTTCACTTGGCTCAATAGAATTTAAAGGATTTGAGTACTGCACTGTCAAGTATGAGTAACCCACACTACAGCAGCATGTATGAATACCCAAGTGACACTTGCTAGATCCTTGCTAAGATACCTAAGATTTCCTGCTGGAAAATACCAAATGGTTGGATCCCTGTCAAGATGACTAAATCATCCCTTGGGGATGCTGATCTGGATATAGAGTGCTCTTTGAGGATGTCTGTGGCTGTTTCCATTTCAATGAACACTCGTCAATCATGCTTTGGAGATATCCTAATGGATTGTCTCCTTGTACATGGTTGTCAGTTGTCCATAGAGGACAATGTGTGATTGGAGCAGAACAGATACTTCTAGTAATGTATTTATGTATTTAGTTTCAGGCAAAACAACAGAGATGATGTTGTGGAATTCCAAACTAGCAATACCTTATCAGTGATGAATGATAAGGAATGCTGATCTTTGGACAAGGCTTCGTAATGGTACCTATCCATTGTAGAACCATTGGGTTCCCGTTATTAACACTGTATGGCTTATATGCAGGTATTATCATATATGGCTTATATGCAGGTATTATCATATATAGTAAGCGGCACTCTAGGCAGGAAAATTGACATGTCTGCATAATTAGTGAACAAGTTTTGTCATTTGGTGTTATTTATACTTCGTAAGCAAAGTGTTTGACAAAATGTGCGTGAGTGTTTGATGTAATATTATATGTGATAATGTGTAATGTTTAGTGAAGTATTAGTTATGTACAAACAAGTCATAAAGTGAGTCATCAAATGAAATGTAAATGTAAGTCAAATGCATGTCAAATGTAATTTAAGAAAATGATGAGGTGTTGGGTAGTTGGAGGTTGCAACTACTTTTTAGTTGTATAAATAAGACCCTTCCCTCATTCATTGGAGTAATTGTGTCAAAGGCCAAAGTGTGTGGTTGGTGTCGTTGGCAAGGAAGGAGATATTCCGTACATGCATTGTACTTTGTGTGCAATGCAAGTGCCATACTGGCAGGAGTAAATACAATACTATCCATTTTGTCCTTCATATGTGTGTTTGTGTGATGTCATTGCTGTAGCAAGTAGAATTGTAGGTTGTCTTTCCAAGTTCTGTGTGCAGGTTGGATTTGAGTTGCAGTCTAGAATTATTGTACGAGGAGTGCCAATGAAGGTTGTCCTACAAGTGGAGTCACTGCTGTTCAAGTGACTGTTGTTCATGTGTGTGCCATACAAGTGACTGTTGTACAATTCACTTGTCAATGAATGAATGATTTTTATTACGTCCGCGAGACCCAAACATTGTCTATGGGACCTCCAAATATGGAAACACAGTTATTCAAATCATATGACCATTAATATTCTTGAGAAGGCTGTTCCTTCTCCTGCTGATTTGGGTTAGCAACTCCCCATATTAGCAACTCCCATATTTTTTAATTTTACTGTCTTCAAATAACTCTATCATAGACCCTTTTCCAAGGGTTTCTTTATATTTGTCACAGACGTCCAAAAAACTCGGACATTCATAGATGAAATGTTCCTCTGTCTCTATTAGTGAAGTATTAGTTATGTTCAGACAAGTCATAAAGTGAGTCATTGAATGAAATGTAAATGTAAGTCAAATGCATGTCAAGTGTAATGTAAATGTAAGTCAAATGCATGTCAAGTGTAATTTAAGGAAATGATGAGGTGTGGGGTAGTTGGACGTTGCAACTACTTTTTAGTTGTATAAATAAGACCCTTGCCTCATTCATTGGAGTAATTGTTGTCAAAGGCCAAAGTGTGTGGTTGGTGTTGTTGGCAAGGAAGGAGATATTCCGTACATGCATTGTACTTTGTGTGCAATGCAAGTGCCATATAGGCAGGAGTAAATACAATACTATCCATTTTGTCCTTCATCTGTGTGTTTGTGTGATGTCATTGCTGTAGCAAGTAGAATTGTAGGTTGTCTTTCCAAGTTCTGTGTGGAGGTTGAATTTGAGTTGCAGTCTAGAATTGTTGTACGAGGAGTGCCAATGAAGGTTGTCCTACAAGTGGAGTCACTACTGACTGTTGTACAATTCACTTGTCAATGAATGAATGATTTTAATTACGTCCGTGAGACCCAAACATTGTCTATGGGACCTCCAAATATGGAAACACAGTTATTCAAATCATATGACCATTAATATTCTTGAGAAGGCTGTTCCTTCTCCTGCTGATTTGGGTTAGCAACTCCTCAAATTTTTTAGTTTTACTGTCTTCAAATAACTCTATCATAGACCCTTTTCCAAGCGTTTATTTGTATTTGTCACGGATGTCCGAAAAACTTGGGCATTCATAGATGAAATGTTCCTCTGTCTCTATTGCCCCTGTGCTGCATAGAGTACATATCCTTTCTTCCCATTGTTCCTTGGGCGTTGTCCATCTCCCTGTTTCACATCTAAGCCTATGAGAGCTAGTCCTTATTTGAGGAATGAGGATTTTTTCCCTCCACTTGATTTCAGTGCCTATATATGCTTTTTCCTTGTGGTCATACGTTGGGTTAAACTTTGTAATATAGTATTGTCTTTTCTTGCTTGTATTTTTCCACATTCCACTTCTAAACTTTTCGTTCACATAGTTTTTTATGTCTTTATTGAAATTTGGGCATTCATTTATATTGATTTCCCAACGTTTCATCCATTTCTGATTTTGTTTCATCCATGTGTTCTTCCGCCCATGGAGCTCTTCATCCCTAACTGCCTTAGCCATCTGTTGTTTTTCATGTTTTCTGTTTTTTTCAAGTAAAATAACAGGTTGGTCATAGCAATTGCCTCTAAAGGGAACATTCCAGTTTCAGCTAGAATAATTTCAAGTCGCCCTACAAGTGGAGTGTTAAACACTTGCCATACAAGTCATTGTTGTACCAACAAGTGTCGTACAATTGGAAGACATTATTGATTGCAGTCTTGGTTGATCATTAAATCTGTCATTCAAATTGTTCCTCCAAGAGTGGAATACTTCCGCTGTGCTACAGGCACAATATGGTTAAGCGTAACCAAACCATTATTGCTTGTATCAGCTATTGCATGCTGGTATCCAGGTGGGCCAATATGTAACACTTGTGTATTCTAGAATGTGCATCTTCATGCTTGCTTATTGTCTACACTAAGATCTTAGTTTAATGAAGTAGTGCTGAAATTTTCATTACAGTGCAAATATATTGGGAATTATTATTTGGTTGAAATTTGAGTTTTAGGGCAGTATACATTTATTCTTGTTTTTTTTTTTTTGAATAATTCTTGTTTAGAGTTATGTAACAAGATTTGGTAAATTTAAACTAAAATAGTCTTAATTTTGTTGAACTTGAAGATGAATGGAATATAATCAATTAAACTCATGGATCATGTTTGTGTCATAGCTTTGAACTCAAATTCAATTAAATTCTTTGAATAAATCTGATAAAAATTGTGAAGCTTTACCCAGAGTTTTAACTAAAATTATTGGTTTGTGGGATGCCTTAGTATCAAATTATTTTTTATTTATTTCTATAAAATAATTAGTCCATATTCATGTTTTTAATATCTTTAATTTCATATCAAACTTTTTCCGTATGTGGCATTTCTTTCAAACTTAAAGCCACATTAGAACATAAACCTTGTGACTATGGTTTAGGGTATGGTTTATCTATTTTGCTTTTAGGACTAAACTCTATCATCTATAGTGGTTTTATAGGTCTAGAGCAAATTTTGTTCTTGGACCCGTTTCACAGGTTCTAAGGAAGAATTCTGTAGTTTATAATTTTTTTTTAGTTCTATGATTGAAATTTGTTGTTTATGCTCATTTGACATAATTAGATTATAATCTCTTTGATCTCTGGGGATTGTACAAATGTATAGTCATATTACATGTCTAGGGCAGAGTTTCTGGTCTAGAGTGGTTTTATGGGCTTAGGAGATGGTGAATCATACTCCATCTATAAGTTCTTTACAAACTGCTTGGCTTGGAGGGCGTGGGTGAGATAAAGTTAGAATTTTATTTTTTATTTTTTTAAATATTAGTTTATATGTAGAGGAGAATTAAGAGATAAAGAAAGAACTAATGTTATCCACTAAATACAAAAGTTGTTGACGAGATTGGAATGCTATAATTAATAGGAGAGTGTCTAAGGCAGTCACATGATAATTCCAAAAGCTATGCATCCAAAACAACAGAGTGATTGTTACAGGTTGGTTTTGCTATGTAACCATATCAATTGTGCAATATAGCCAGATTCCATGTCATCTGTCTTGCTTATTATCAGTGACACTAATATACACTGATAACCCTTGCATGAGACTCTCTGATCCAATCTTATTCACAATTGAACCTATAAATGATCCAATCTTATTCACAATTGAACCTATAAATGGCTTCTCGCTTTAGGTTTTTTTTTTTTTTTTCTTTTAAAAGCGAAAAACCCCTTACGGGGCCGCCTTGGTCTGAGAGACCACGAACAGGGGGTTCTACACCGTCAAAGTCACCCGGGAGTCGCACCCGACCCTGCCCGCACCAACATTATCAATTGGATTTTGGATACCCAATTCAGCTTTTTGGTAGGGTGGAGATTTGAACCTGGGACCTCCCTTGGAGGATTGCCCTCTCCTCTCCAACTCACCTACAACACCTGGGTTCTAGCTTTAGAAACTCACCTACAACACCTGGGTTCTAGCTTTAGGCTTTTAAAGGGCTGTTTCATGGTTCCATAAACAATGGTGGCCTTCTCCATATTTAAGGTTATTCTTCTTTATGGTCGCAGAGAGTTTGTCGGGTCTTATTAAAGTCTTTGGGCAGTATGTTTTCTCTTTTAATTCCATAAATTTATATCTCATAGTGTTGTATGGGCATTGTGAACTATATGGCCAATGTTACACACTTTAGTATGCATGTTGTGAGCAATATAGTATATACATATAATTGCTAAAGATAAATAGTTGATGATGCATTAAGCCTGTGTTCTCCTTTTTATGTTATGTAGTCAGAGACAGTATGTTTTCTCTTTTAATTCCATAAATTTATGTCTCATAGTGTTGTATGGGCATTGTGAACTAAATGGCCAATGTTACACACTTTAGTATGCATGTTGTGAGCAATATAGTATATACATATAATTGCTAAAGATAAATAGTTGATGATGCATTAATCCTGTGTTGTCCTTTTTATGTTATGTAGTCAGAGATGGTTTCTATGAGAAAATAGTACTGCAAGACAGAATGTATATAACTACTACTACTGCTTGACTGTTTATTGTTATATTGTCGATGGCTTCTTTCATTGGTTTGAAAATAATTGATGGGTTTCTTAAATTAATGTTAGTGTCTGCTGTTCGATGTTGCAGCTCGCAATTCTGTATGTAGCACTGGTGGCAGGTCTTCTTAATCAATTGTTGATGAAATTTCTACAGGTAATCTATAGCTAGTTATATATGGGTTGCTTCTAAAAAGGGTTGTGCCTGTATACGCATAATTCAATTATAATTTTTTCAGAATCCCACTGGCCCCTCGAGGAAGCATAAAGCTGGCGCTCGTCATAAGACGAAATCTGGTAATCAGGGAGGCCTCGTCATGTTTGCAGATGTTGCAGGAGTCGATGAAGCCAAGGAAGAACTGGAAGAAATTGTTGTATGTTTCAAAAATTTGACCTGAAAGTCTTGGCTTACTGAAAGAAGAAAACTGATTGTTTTGATTAATTTTAAAGATATTTTCAGTTCAGGGGTAGGCCCTCTTGATGTTTTTTGTTTTTCTTATGAACCTTTTTATTCTGCACATTCAACAATATATTGTATATACATGTGCCTCAGGAAAGAAATATCAAGGAAGGACATACTTATAGAAGTATTTTTGAGCTTTCATTTATTTGATTCAACCAAATTGAAATCAGGGATATCTACAGAACCCACATAGGTATGCACGACTAGGTGCTCGTCCTCCTCGAGGAGTTCTCCTGGTAAGATTCACTCATCTGTGAGAGGAATTTGGTTTCCCTAGGTTATTATTTTATAAGGAGCTGGCTATACTTGTCTAGCTATATTTGGAAAGTGTAATATCAGATATTGTTGCTATGAACATCTATTTTTAGAGGTATTGATTTATCGTCCTCCTCGAGGAGTTCTCCTGGTAAGATTCACTCATCTGTGAGAGGAATTTGGTTTCCCTAGGTTATTATTTTATAAGGAGCTGGCTATACTTGTCTAGCTATATTTGGAAAGTGTAATATCAGATATTGTTGCTATGAACATCTATTTTTAGAGGTATTGATTTATTTCCAGGTTGGACCCCCAGGAACGGGGAAAACTTTTCTTGCAAAAGCAGTAGCTGGTGAGGCCAATGTTCCTTTTATAAGTTGCTCAGCAAGCGAGTTTGTTGAGCTGTATGTTGGAATGGGAGCGTCTCATGTGCGAGATATGTTTGCAAGGGCCAAGAAGGCTGCACCATCAATAATTTTTATTGATGAGGTTAAATTTGCCAACTTGTATCTGGGGTTTCCTAAAACAACTATGATATGTATATTATGTGTCTGCACTTGTGATGACGCAAGTGAATCGATTGTTCTCAGTGCTGAACTTGTTGTAATTGTAGATTGATGCTGTTGCAAAAGGTCGTGACAATCGGCTTCGCACTATTAACAATGATGAACAAGAGCAGACTTTGAATCAATTGCTAACTGTAGGGGAAAAAAGAATTTGTGGTTCATTTGTCCGTTATTTTATCAGTATAAAGACATTAGGTAAGAGAGGTGCTATGCCCTTGACATTTATTTTACCTGGTAACAATAGGAAATGGATGGCTTTGATAGCAATTCGATAGTTATTGTGCTTGGAGCAACCAATCGTGCAGATGTCCTAGATCATGCACTCCTCCGAACTGGTCGATTTGATCGCATTGTGAAGGTTTGTTTTTTCAATTATCGTCCACATAAGTGTTGAAGCAATTTTTCCTTACTAGTTTTTTTTAATAAATATATATAGCCTGACAATATTTGAACGGGGAGTCATTGTCTTAAAGTCTAAATTTCTAACCACTTAAGCTCATGCCATTTGATAATTTAGTCTTAAAGGACCTTGCAATATTTTATATTTTTATTTTTTTATCTTTCCTTTAAATCTTTGTAGGTTGAGCCCCCGGATAGGCGTGGTAGAGAAGCTATACTGAAAGTACATATTTCAAAGAAAGAACTACCTTTGGCTGCAGATGTGGACCTGAATGTGATTGCCACTACTACTACAGGCTTCAGTGGGTATGTGACATATTGGATGGTCAAGAAATACTCTGCAGTTTCTAGACATCCTTGTTTAACATTGTTAATTTCCAAATGCAGGGCAGATCTTGCGAATTTGGTGAATGAAGCTGCTCTCTTGGCAGGAAGAGCAAACAAACTGGTGGTGGAAATGGAGGATTTTGCATGGGCAGTAGAACGGTCTGTCGCTGTGAGTCTTAACATGTCTCAATTGCATTGCATAATATTAGAAAGCAAACACAATATTTGAGATTTACACATTTAAAACTTTTAGACAATGCATCACATCTATGTATTCTTCCTAATGTTAAATTTGAAGAACAGATAAAAAAGTTTTCTTGTACACATTGAGTGGTAATCTTTAAAATTGAATATTCAATTCCCCTTTGGGATTTGTTGATGTATAATTGCATATTGTTCAGATGGTAGTTCATATGCCTTTAATTATTGGGTGTTGTGACTTTATAGGGTATAGAAAAGAAGCGCTCAGTGCTGAAGAGGAGTGAGAAGGCGGCGGTAGCTCGACATGAGGTGGGACATGCAGTTGTAGGCACAGCTGTTGCCAATATTCTTCCAGGACAACTGCAAGTGGAGGTCAAATTCTCTTTTTCTCATGCATAGAGATCGATTCTTCTATTGTTTAGTTTTGTCAACTCAATTGTTGAATGACTTAATATTACTGGATTCCTTTTAAAAAATTTAATTTCCTGGGCTAAGACACTTCGTTTTTTGTTATCAGAAGCTGAGCATCTTGCCTAGATCAGGAAGGGCTCTTGGATTCACATATACACCTCCTGTGGGTGAAGATCGTCACTTGCTTTTTGTTGATGAACTGCGTGGTCGTTTGGTAACTCTTTTTGGTGGACGTGCAGCAGAGGAGGTGGTTTATTCAGGTCGTGTGTCTACTGGTGCACTTGATGATATAAAATATGCAACAGACATAGCATATAAAACTGTTGCTGAGTATGGCCTTAATCCAGCTGTTGGTCCGATTTCTCTATCAACCTTATCTAGTGGGGGCCTTCATGAATCGCGATCAGCAATTTCATGGACCAAAAAACAGGTAAGTCAATGAGCATTCTGCCTCCTCTCTCATCCATCTTCCCTGGTCTTTTGGTAAATGGTATTTTCCTCGAATGCTTATGTATCATATGGCAGGGACACATGGTTGATCTCGTCCAAAGAGAGGTAAAATCTCTTCTACAATCAGCATTGGCAACAGCGCTTATTGTTGTACGTTCTAATCCAACTGTAGTAGAGGGTCTTGGTGCACAACTAGAAGGTAAATTCAAATTGAAGAGATCTGTCGTAGCCTCTCTGTTTATTTTTGGTCTTGTTAATCAGCAAGCAACATGTGATGAAATGTCTTGTCGTCCACATATATGTGCACATACATTTGTTGTTTCCTAAACAACAATTTGGTATGGTATGCCTTGAAATACATGTACTTGCTAGTTAAGTGCCTTTATTATCTTACAGTGAAATACATGTACTTGCTAGTTAAGTGCCTTTATTATCTTACAGTGAATGAAAAAGTTGAGGGTGAGGATCTACGGGAATGGCTGAAGTTGGTTGTTGCTCCAAAGGAATTGACTGCTTTTGTCAAGGGTGAATTTGTGTTGCCACAGAAGACTGCGGTTATATTTCAGAGTCCAGACAAGGGCTGAAAATATACTCCCAGATAAAACTGCTTGGAATTAATGCAGTGGTTATATAGGTATTGCACCGAAAGACACTTTCTCTGAGTCCATTCTTAAAAATAGATCAAATCCTAGAAGTTCTTTTTTTTTTTTTTCCTAGAAGTGAGAAAAAAGGCTAAATCATGGAATTGTTTTTTATTTCTAGAAATAGAATCATGGGACTAGCCTGTAAGTTTTTAATTACAAGGGAAATGTTAGAAATTTCAAGAATCTTCAACAATCCAAAACATCCGCAGCTAACATCTTGAATGTCATCATGCCTCCGAAAAATCTCTCTGTGTTCTGGGGTTGAGTAGCTAACTAGATGCTCATTAAGGCTTATTGAAAGGATGTTATTCAGGACCTCAGGTAATAGACTGCATGAATTATGGTGAAATTTCCTCTCCAACTGTAGGAAAACCTGTGATTATGACATAGATTACCAAGTGTCCAGCTAGTTCAGATTAAGATTCTGATATTGACTATTACTGACCTACCTGCTTTTCGAAGAAGATGCTTGAGAAGCCAATGATTCTTATTGGACAGATGCTTAGGAATAAAGGCTTAGCTGTTCAAGACCTTGCGATGTAATGATTGGTACAAGAAACTCAGTCTGTGGATTGGTGTGGCCAATGATTGAATCTATCTATTTGGAGAAGCTTTAGATATTAACTAGTTGGTGTAAAAATTTGAGAGAACATTTTAGATTGAAGAATTTTTTTTATTTTTTTGGTACATGTTACATGCTTGCATTCTAGCACAGTGACATTACCTGTTTGAGCAACAACTATGAGCTGTCAACATGATTCAAATATGATTAAGCTGTTTGGCTGGTGGTGGGTATTCATTAGAATGGATAGACATTTCTTTAATGTTTTTTAGAAGGTTGGAAAATTAAGAGAATATAAATAATTCTCTGACCTCTAATTCTTTAATAGATGTTGTGTAATGTCCCGTTTCTGGGAATTCAACAAAACCTAGCAGAAAACAATGTTTTCTTCCAAACAAATAATTTTTACTTAAATAAAATGCAAATCTTTAATTTTGGGATTACAAAACTATGCAAGAATTTGCCAAATCACACCCACAATACGAAATTGCATTAAATCTGAAGAGCAATGACAATTACATGAACAAATCTGAACAAATCACATGTAGAACAACTCACAATACATTAAATTTGGCTGCAAACTGTTAAGAGACTGGAATTTGCATTGAAACCCTTCTGATCTACCTTGAAAACCCTCAAACATGCAAAACAAGGCCTCCTAGACGCAGATGTCACCCTTCCAGGCTTACAAGAAGCTGCAACACACCAAAACACTGCTGAACTACGATGCCACGAATACCATGCTGCTATCCACTGACTCTTCTACACTGCCAAACACTGAAACTGACCAAATCACACTGCACACAAACACTGAAACCCTAGCTGCTAACTCCACTGAAGCTCTGTAGCAAACCCTAGGTAGATTTGCCTCTCAAAACTAAGGGATCAGCCCTTAGATCCAATCAAATAGCAAGGGCCATCACTTGTCTATCTGATTAGGGCTTCCTGAAAAGAGGGATCATCACCAATCCTCAGAAAGAATGAGCAAGGATCAGCCTTGTCTCCACAAGAATCACTTGGATCCTCCAAACTCACAATAACATAATCAAAAGCATCCCAAAATGAAACGTTGAGCCTCCTTATAAAGCCTTTTCTTCTAATTCTTCGTTGACACTTCCCTAGGCACTTAAAATCACTTAAGGCCTTTATTTAAAAAATAAAAGATGAAATAACTAATATTAAGTCTCCTAACACATTATCCCCCCTTTTATTTTTATTTTTAATTCTTTTATTTGCCTAAGTCCACACAATAACACCTTGCACCACACCACAACTTGTTCAACATTGAACACCAAAAATGGGGACATTACATGTTTCAAGAATAGTTGAGGAAAAGTTGGTAGAAGAGCGAAGGTTGTACATGAAGAAGCTACAATAAGAGAAAGCAATGGTTATAAAGGATTTGTCATTTTAAACGAAGATATTTGATGGTCCAATGAATTTTATTCAACAAATTCTTAGGAAGGCTTGATAGGTGAATCCATTCAACATCTTGTGATGTAAGGATTGGTACAAGAAGTTATGTTACAAGAAAGAAATGGGAGATCAGGTTGAATCTAGAAAGAGGGGCCAAATGGTTTCAAAATAAGAAATATTTAGGAATTTAATATATTTTTACATAGGTATGCAAGGATTATAAAAAAAAAAAAATATACAGAAAAAATACAAATGTGCTCTGATACCATATTAGGGCTAGAATAAGCAATATTATTCTCGGCTATCTTTTGCGGACATCATGTATTATTTATACATTATGTGCTTAATGAAATATATTAATTCGCCTACCTGATAATATGGTATCAGAGCTCGCTTTGGACGAGCTCATCTGGTAGCTCATCAACCAATCTTGGTTGACCTGTGATCCGGTCGACAACTGGACCTGGCAGGCCGAGGTCCAAGACAAATCTCATTGCCATATTTTTTGCCATCTCTTGACGCTGTAGATCTTGATAGAGCGGAGAGGTCTTGTTAGATGTGATGGGAGCAGAGCCGCACAGCGGCCAGGCCAGACTCCACTGGGCTCTGCTGTATCTGGGTGCGTGATTTGTTGGACGTAACAGCCACACGCAAATCTGATTGGAGGTGAACGGAGACTGACCCCAACCGGACCTCGACAACCTCGACATGGTGGATCAAGACCTTACCCTAGGTGGACAACCGGACTGCAACGCTCAGCCTATACATTGACTCTGACAACTGAGCAGAACTGGTAGCTTACCCGATCTGACAGCAGGACTTCTACGTGACACCTACGTTGACAACAAGATAAAGTTAGTGGACTGACAGCTACCCTAACCTATGACACGTGGAGGAGACTCCGACTGATTAGGCGACAACTCATGGAATCTTCCTACTGGAGGGGACGAACTATTCCACGGGAGGGGACGAGCTACATACGCTTGGCGTGTGAGCAAAAGGCAATAGACGGCTAACCATCGTATGGTGGTCATTAGCTAAACAATGTGTTTGTTTTTTTAAAGGCATTTATGCTCCACAAAGTTCCAAATGTGGTACTAAAGAACCGTTTGCGCTGTGACAACGAGATTGAGCGGATTTGCCGGCCATCTGCAGAACAATCGGCCAACAGATTCCTCAGATGAAGGCCGAAGAAGGCATTCAATCGGACGTTGCACAACAACTGTCACGATCGCGGAAAGCTGGCAGTTTTCCAAAAGCGACAGGCATTTTTTCAAATAAATGCTTCTGCCAGGCAGGTATTCTCTGATGTGCTTCAAATTGATGCTTGGGTAGCACCGAAGTCCGCACAGTTGGTTCGATTTCTGCGATCGCCTATTTCGACTCATCCGACGATTGCTAAACTGCTCTCTAGAAGGCATCGCAGCTAGCAGTGCCATCCCCAGCGGAAAGGGAAACACAGACATGCAAGGCGTGAAAACGTGAACAACCTGTCCTGCGTCAAAGTCACCAAAGACGCCGTGTTCTGGACCAGTTTACGCGAAGAGAAGGCATCACAGTGCAGTTTCAGAACACGTTTAACCTCTACTAATATCATGAATCGTGAAGGCGATCTTTGCACCACTTGCGCAGCGTGATTTAGCGTTTGGCAGAAGAAAGGCGAGGTGAGGGCGTTTGTTGGCCCGACGGGAGATTGAATCCCACAGGTAGCCCAAAAAATCGTAGCGGCTTTTGTGTAGTTGCAGACATGAAAGTTTTGCAGTCAGTGGACACGCAGATTTGCATCAGCGTGACGGCGTGAAAAGCACAATCAAGGGCGGTTTCTACCAATGAAGGGCGGAAGCAGCAACGTCGAGCACCGCATGATCGCGTAGCTAAAGCGTGTCACCGTTTGGTGGAGGTTATTTGCTGAAGTCCGAGAAGGATTGCAACCATCGCGAAGGATCGAGCAGTCGTCGATCTCATTGCAAGTCTCTACGCACACAATGGAGGAAAATCAAACGCAGAGCTTGCGTTTCGGTTCAGGCGAGTAGCAGCTCTCACAGAGCGTAGTAGCAACCAAAGCTCATGAGAAGCAGCGGAGGAGAAGCGTAGGTCAAATCACTCGCATCGTTTGAGCCAATCATCGGGAGGAGTGTTTACTAAACGCATCTTTCATGGTATTTGCCAGCGCCCGAGTGGAGAAGCTGTCGCAAGCAAAGAAGTGCACCGGTGGTATTTGCCCCTGCCCACGCACCGCAACGCTACAAGTAAGGGACTTGCCCCTTATGTTTCATTCAGCTTACTAGCTGGTGTGGCTTGTCCCCGGGAGCTAAGGCGCCACCCCGCGAATCCCCGCCTGCGCCTAAAAACATAGGTGCCTTTTTTATTTGCATAATTTTTTTTTTTTCAATTTTTCTTTTAATAATTTCATTAATAATTTTTTATTATAGCTTTTTAAAATCAATTCTTGATTTTCAAGAGCTTATATTAAATTATTTTTGACAATTATTGATTGAAATTTAAAATTGCAAATTAAAAAAAAAAGGGGGCAATTTGTGTAAACACCTAAGAGGCTTCAATAGTTGTAATTTTATTGCACTAAGGGGGCATAATTTTTTTTTTTTCCACCATCATTTTTGCAAAAAAAAAAGAAGGGGATAGAATTTTCTTTCCTACCTAAGGAAATATTTTGCTAAAAAGGAGGCTACTTAAAAAGGGTGCATTTTCGGCAATGACCGACACCTTAGTCAACCTTCTTGCAAAGATTATTTTGCAAAAATCAGGGGGATCAATTTTCTCCACTAATCTTAAACACAAGGGAGATATAATTTTGCAAAAACAAGGGGGAAGACTTATAAGGGTGCATTTTCGGCAGTGATCGACACCTTAGTCACATTATTTTGCAAAACTTCATTGTAAAAAAGTGCACTTTCGGTAGAGACCGTCACCTTTAAAAATGGGCAGATCAAAGAAAAAGCAAGCCCCTAAACAAACTGATGTTGTTACATCAGTTAAAGGTCCTTATTTTCCACCTGAGATGGATGGGCCTGATTTTTATGAGAAGGGCACATTTCTCACACTAAACAATGGTTTAGTAGCCCTACTCGAAGATTCTAAGTCTTCTACAGACCTTCAGACAAATGGTGCTCGATTTCCTATTGGCGTTATAAGGGCATATACATGTCATTGGTTGCACTTGACCTTGCCCAACGCAAAGTGAAATTGGAAATAAATGAGGAAAAAGAGGTCCTAATGGTCGATACTTGTAGTGACACAAGTGACCTTTAACCCATGGTGGCTAATGCTTGTTGTGACACATGTGACCTTGAGCCCATGATGGGCAATGCTTGTTGTGATACAGGCGACCTCATACCTTCAATGGTAGATATCATTTGTAGCACAGGTGATCTCATTTCAAAAGCAGACTTTGCTTGCGACACTAGTGACTTAAAAACTGAAACTCCTCAAAAAGAGCTCCATAATCTCATCAATAATGACAAATGCCATATTGTTAAAAGTATTGATGAAGATGATGAAATTGGGTGTTTTGAACAACACACCAAAGGATTTGGTTCCAAATTGATGAAGAAAATGGGATTCAATGGTGAGAGATTAGGTAAACAGGAACAAGGCATTAAAACTCCAATAATGCTAAATGTCAGGGCAAAGAATGAAGGCCTTGGCTATACTGGACATGCAAGTACCAGTAATACCATGTTTGTAAAACCTAAATCTCCTACAACTCCTAAAAAGCATTGTTGCAGTCATTGTGGAAAAACAGGACATGTTGCAGCTAGATGTTGGAAATTACATCCTTGTGACTCATGTGGATGTACGAATCACTCTTCTTCCAGTTGTTGGTACAAAGTGAAAATGGCCAACAAGGTTCATATAGATTGTGGATGGACAGATCACACAAAATGGACCATGATGAAAGAAATGTTGTATGGCTTCTACCGAAAAGGTAAAGCTATGGTAGACCCCGAGGCAAATCTAGTGATAGACCGAGTTGCAGTCCTAGAGATAATGACCTAGAGACAGACCTAAAGACAGACCCAGAGTCAAAGTTCCAGAGGCAGATCCAGAGGCAATGATCCAGAGGCAAATTCACAGGCAGATCCAAAGGCAGATCTACAGGCAGATCCAAAGGCAAATTCACAGGCAGATCCAGAGATAGACCCAGAGGTACACATCCAGAGGTATGCATCCAGAGGTACGCTTAGAGCCAGAGCCAAAGCACGAGCCAACATTCTTTCATTTCTCTTCTTCTTCACTGTATTGGGACAGTTATATTATTACCCAAATAATGTAATAAGGGGGGATGTTAGAGTAAATATTCCATTACTTGGGATATTACCTATATTCCTAGGGTAGATTAGTTTATTTACCTTAGTTTATTTTGCCGACACCTTTTTGGTGATATTATATTTAGTCGGCAGCAAATGTTTTGATTAGCGACATATTGTTAGTTGTTAGAGACTTTAGGGGATTTTATTTTGGCTAATCTTAGCATCTCATATTGTATTTAACCCTATGCTTAATGAATAATCATAATTGCATTATAGGCTCCAATAAAATGATCCAAATTTATACATTCATATTCAGGAGTAATAACAAAACCTGGTCCATAATAATATTAATCATCATCATAAAACAAACTGAAAGCCTGAAAGTATACGGGTTACAAGCCTTCAACTAAATAATCAAATACATTGTCTTATTTGGACTGAAAGCCTAGAGTAACAAAGGGCAGATTTGCAAATAATTTAGCTGAGACAAATAGTTTTGACAGTAGTTGATGGAGTGCAGCCTGGTCTTTGAATGCTTTTTACCCGCAGTTCAAAAGAAAAACACTTACGAATTAAACAGAAATGTATTTTAGTTATGCGTGTGAACTTATGTCATTGTAAGAAAGTTTCTTCATTCCACAAGGTACATATATTAAGGGATCTTGAAAAAACTAGTTGCGAGATGATCAATGCAATGCATTGTAACTGCAGGTAAATTTTCGGTTGCCAACATGGCACCTATGTGGAGTAATGTGAGTTTTATTATAAAATCTACAACCAGTGGGAGACAAACTTGCCAAAGCAATGACCCACCCATATTTTATATGCAGTATTGACATCTTTGGTATTTTGATTTAAAAAGACCTCTACCATGGTTGGCTAACAATGAAATGAAATACACAACATGACAGCATAGTAAACGTACTGCCTGTAAATTTCATGAGCAGAAGTATCACCACATAATCTTGGCAAATGTGCTAACTTAGGGTTTTCAACTACTAGTTCCTCTTCCCTACCAGGCAATTTACCAGGCAACTACGAACTTCATACTTATTAATATTTTAAATTCAACAAATGTAGAAAGATTATTATTCTATAGAGGATCTTCTCAATTAACCCTGGATATTTTGGGAAAATCTCTCTCTGTCTCCAAACTTTTTTCCCAATTCTTCGTAGCTCAAATGTTGGTGTAGCATAGGTGGACACTCTGTATCTCAGGGCCATAGTTGTTTTTTTTGCATTGTTTTCTTTTTCTTCCTGGTTAATCATCTCCTTCTCATTTCAGTCCCTCTTTCTCCCTTTCTCCCTTCTCATTTGTCCTGTCTTTCTTGTGTTCTTCTTTTCATCCCTGCATGTCTTCCTTGCTAAAAATTGGAGGAAATTGTCTGTTTGAATTGATGTGTAGATTAGACTAGGTTCACCTTTGTCTAAATCTAAGATCAAGTCGGGTTTCCTGTTTATTGAATGTGCATCATCTTATGGTGGGGACCAAAAAGAAAATCATCTAGACTGTACTGCACAGGACTGATTAACCCATGGTTAATCCTAATATGTTTCTAATGGAAGTTCTTTCCTATTAAAATTATTAGGAAACTCCTGGCTAATGCATGTTTAACGTAATCATGTTCTTGATATAATGGAAATGGTATTTCCATGCTAAAAGTCTGTAAGCATGGATAGTAATTCTCTAATAATCCTTAATTGTTTTTATACTCCATTATATTTTTCCACTTATCAAGAAACATACCGTCTGGCCAGGCTTCAGAAGCATGAAGAACCAAGTTTTTCTGCTGAAGGACTCTCTCTAATGCAATTGTATGTCTTCATCTTCCATTAGTTAGAATGACAGGAGAGACAAGACACCAGAATTGCATTTAGAGAAATTTATCATCATTGAAGTGTGTTTTATGTGAAATTGCTTCAAAATTGTGCTTTAGAGGTTAGGAAGTGAATAAAATATAGAGTAATTATTGCACTAGATGAGCTGTCTTTCTTCCACTGTAAACTCAGAAACAAATATTTCTGATGAAACTTATTGATATTAAAATGGGCCTGTTTCAGTGACATAGTGAAACCTTTATGAAGCTGCAAACTAAGTTAATTATACTATTTTCAGTCAACGTGCTGGGCATCATGCTGCTGCACCATCATTATTCTGCCAGGTAATGTATTTTTAGGCTATTAGTATTGTGCTCCATAGCTACCTAAAAATGGGAACACTTCCATTTCCACTTTAAATATCGCTTCTATGCATTTTCCTCAAATTCTTTGTTTTTCTGTTTTTCAAGATAAAGGTTTTCATCTGAAGATCTTTGGTATTGTCCACAGTTTTAGTGGACATATTTTTGAAATTAGCCAATTTTTTTTTTTAGATGTTAGTACCATGTATTATCTTAAAGTAAAACTCTGGCTGTTTAATTCTACAACTTAGTTTTGCTGATGATATTTTCAAGATTGCTTCGTACAATTTTCCATTGTATTTCAACAAGACCACATAGTGATATGAGAGTAGCTTGGCAATTCTGCATATATCACTTGGCAGGGTTTGAACCTGGGTCTCCTTGAAAGTTGAGGGATTTAACCGGTTGAGCTCATGCCATTTGATTAAATGTTAAGGTTCACCCATGAGATTTGAACCTTAGTTTAGGGTGTAAAATTTCTTACTCTCCACGAATTGCTCTAAGCCCACGGACATGTGTTTTCATTGTATTACGTAGGCATAGAATATAGTTTTTATTTATGCTTTGGTATTGTAATGACACTTAGATCTTACACCCTTCAAAATTTGAATGACTTTTAGTATTTCTTTTTCTCCTTTTGCTGGCAATGAATTTTCTGGAAGTTCTTTTTCTTGTTGAGGGTATTATTGCAGGACTTTAATTGGACTAGTATATTTTTCAAACTTGATACATCAGTTTATACGGCTCTAGTAAATTTGTGCAGAGGCCAAGTATGATCTATGGCAAACTGATTTCTATGCTGCTCGCAACATCCTATTGCATTTCTGGGTATATGGCTGATGGGAGTTAGGTGTTAATGAGATTCAGAGCCTCTTGTACCATAAAGGATATTTTGGCTGCTTTTTAATGGCTTGTGCAGAGAAGCAGCTTCTCGTAAAAGGTTTCTTGTAGCAGCATCAGCAGTAAGAAATGGGGATATAATTGGCATCAAACTTTTGTATATCATCAGCAGTAAGAAATGGGGATATAATTGGCATCAAACTTTTGTATATCTTAAGGGAGTGTTTACTCATTTTATGTAAGACAAGTGAAACAACAAATGGATGACTTCACTGGAAAATTGATGTACAATAAAGATGCTTCAAGCTATAACAACTTTAAAACTTAATCAAACATTTCCTGTCATGTTTGCTTTGGTTAGAAATGAATATAACAAAATGTTTACTACAGAAAGAAAAGGAAAACTTGCTGCTTCAGGAAAGCTCAAACAAAATAAAAGGGTTATAATCCCTATGTAGGCTAGTGGTGTTAAGAATGGTTATCATGCAAGGTGCAAGATTATGTCAAACTAGGCAATGTTATGGATGGCATCTATTCGAGCTATATGGTTCTATCTGCTGTGGGTATCCCTAACATCTGAAAGTAGGTTTCTAGAATGTTATGCTCAGCTGCATAAAACTGTTTATTTGAGAAGGGTATATGCTAACGTTTTGCATTGCACCCTATGAGTCATCATCATATTGAGAAACCTTCTTGTAGATCGATTTCTTGAGGAGGCATACATTTATTAACATTGCCTCTAACATGGCATATATTGAATAAATAATATCTAGGGTTCAATTAGTAATTGGCTGTGGCTCTGCATTTGTTTATTTGGTTAGTACAAGTCTGTTTATAACATAATATGGTGTAGAAGGTCATGTTGAACAGGATTTTACAAGGGATAATATTTATGAAAGTTATATTTCTGCAAGGAACATTTACAAGCCATCTGAAGAGTGGTATTCTTCAAGCATCAAAGACATGATGCCTCAAATATGATTCCATAATTTGCTTAGCAATTTTAGGAGAGGAAAAGAATCTGCAATCTATACTCCATCCATTTGTTACGATCCATATTTTTACATAAAATAAAAAGCACATGCCATTGCTTCTATGGTAGGAAGTGTCCTTCAATGTGCTATAATAGATTGACGCATAACAGACTCAAATTCCTTTTATTCCATCCATACAAGTCATTTGAAGAGCAGTATTTTTTATGATTACCAGCTACAAGGAAAAACTATTTGAAGAGCGGTTTTCTTCATGATTACCAACTATAAGGAACGAATACAAGCCATTTGAGAAGTGGTATTCTTCATGCTCTTTTCATAGGTATAGCTTACAACTTGCAATTATGCTCTTCATCATGGTCAAGTGGAGTTCTCCCTTATTGCCCATTGTTGACCTCTTTCCTTACCTCAAGGATGTTTTCAATCATTTCTAAAAATGAACTCATTTATTGCTATGTAAGCATGTCTACATGAAGAGTTGAAATCTTTGGTGGTACCATAACACAACCCTGTCTTGTAGAATGTGTGTGCTATCTAAAGCTATGAATGCCAGGCACATAGATTTACAAAATGACATTTCACCACTTTTTTTAACATGACCAAGGAAGTTGATGAGTTGGATATAATCTATAACCTTAGTAGGTTGTATTAAGTTATCACAAGCAAAATTTAACCAACCATCCTTGAAATCCTACAAAATTATGACATCACTACCACTATTAGTTACTCCTGCATGTCCAATGAACACTTCTTCTAAGGATCCAGCTGAGGAAGAGAAGTCAAGATTACCACCATTTCTAAAGAAAAATTGCTTCAATTTTTCATTGTTGCATAAGGTATGTCTTGAAGATATAACCTTTCCTTTTACGACATACATCACCTTGTTTTGAAGACTTCAACTTGCCCTTGGGCCACCTAATTTTTGTCTCCAAAAAAGGCTTTGCATGAACCTGCTTAATATAAGAGCTACTACAAACTTTCAAAAGTACTTGGACAAGGAATAGAAGGAGGAAGAGATCATAAATGATTAGATCTTCATAAATAAGTTGAATCAATAGCCCAAAGGAGGAAGAGGGATTGACTAAAGTGCATCTTAAATTCTTTTCCTCTATGCCTCTAGAAAACTCAAAATTTGTTGAAACTATCACAAATCCAATTTGATCGCCCAAAAAAGTAGACCAGTGATTATGATTGCATAGAATATGGTAAATCCGCCCTTTCAAAATAGGACGTCAGGGATTGAGGACTATTCCACACAATTCGACCGCTAACACTGGAACACATACATGAATTGATGTCAATGCATAAAGCTCAAAAAATTGTGCTTTTCGAAAATAAAGGGGCTCAAAACGTGTCCATATGCAAAAGTTATGGCCTTTGAAAATTTTACCGTAATAATGAAAAGTTAAAGCCTTAAACCATAAAAAGTAGCATCTAGTCCCAACCTGCCACATGCCATTCACTCATTTATTGGTGACAATTTTGTGTCATATGGCTGCCATTAGTGCATTGAAAATTTGCCAATTGTTGGTTTTTGATTTGTTGGAGAGGTTTTAAGTTTTATGAACACACACTTTAAGGGTATGAATCACTTATCATACATCTTTTCCAAGTCATCAATTTGACCATCAAATTCAATCATAGTCGAATTTCACACCTACAACTTCAATATGGCAATATACCCCATATAGGATTCGCTTCATGACCACATGTGAGGGGCAACCTCCATCTCAATCATATATGAGCTTATATCCTCATGGGTTAATGTTTAAAAATTATTGTTATGAATACATGCTCATAGCAGACATCACATAAACATATCACTCATCTTTTGATCATTCCATTTCATACCATCTAGGTTATACACTTTTAGCTCTAGCACGATAACATACCTTATACAAGATTTGCTTCATGACCACATGCGAGGGACAACCTCCATCTCGATCATTGACAAGCACACATCCTAGTAGGACATTGTCTGAAAACTATTATTGTAAGGATGAATCCAATGCATTTCGATCATCTTCTTTGAATACTATTTTTCACTTCTCATACATCATTGTTTATCATCATACCCCATTTCTTTTTGCAAACCATATTTTGACTGGCATGGTAAGTATGGATCAAAACCAATAGGATCATATGTAATCATCATATATTTACAGGATTTGATTTGATTCACTTTGTTGATGAGACCTGTAGGTCGAAACACGTTCAGAGTTTTGTAGATGTATCACTTCTTTTTTTTTGGAATAAAAATTCAATCAAATGTTTTTTTTGTTCCTAACTCGTCTCTTTCTTTAAGTTTACAATCCCTCATTTTTCTTCGTTCTATTTTCTAATACATTTTTGCTGTCGATATTATGCTCTTCACTTGTACGTAATGTGATCTGGTGAACCATAAAGCCTGCAGCACTAGGAGTATGCTTTTCACTTGCACATCTATGATCTGGTGAATCAAAAACTAGTTTATATTTTTAGAGTACTGTTTCATTATGTTTCTTTTTTTATTAATCGGAATATGTGTTGACTATTGTGACCATCTAAAGAGGGTGCACGATCGCTATGTTTGGATCGTGCACAAATCATTGTACATAGTGTACATTTAATATCTTCCACAAATCATCTTGTATATACTACCAATTCCACCATGTAAAAAAAAATCAAAATAAAACAAAAGTTATGCATAGGTATTGCATTCTCATCTAGTTATAAATCAAATGTTGAGAGCCTCTATCTCAACATCCACACCTCTCAAGGATTGGTAGCCCTTCGTCATTTTTTGAGGAACAAATTTGATTCAACCAAGACAAACTTTGTGGTAAGTCTTTAGAGATAGTGTTAACACACCAATACTTGGAATTGAAAGGGAAAACATACAGGCATATAAGAGGAACAACCATGGGAAATAATTTTTTCTATGGTTTATGCTTGTTTATTTCTTTATCATCTAGAGGAACGTGTATTTAATAATGTTGTCGTGGAAAATATCTTTTATTTTATAAAATATATATTGATGGTGCCATTGGAGTTTGGCATGGCCCTAAGAAGGATCTTAATGGTTTTCTTGTTGCCTATAGTTCCTTCTATGATAGTAGTAAAATTACTTCATTTGTTTCTGATTGTGAAGTAACACTTCTAGATATCTGTGTTTTTTAAGGGGCTTGATTTTGCTTAGATTGGAATTCTTTGCACCAATTTTTTTCCAGAAGCCAATGAATGCCTATCAATACATCCCTGCTTCCTCCCATCATCTAGTTCATCAGAAAAAAGGCCTTTATCATAAGTAAACTCAACAAATTTCTGGTTAGAGAAAGCTCCAAGGATGGATTTATTTCTGTTAAAAATAAGATTTAAAACAAACTCAGAGCTAGGGGATATCTCTTGCCTTTGTTTGAGAAAGTTAAATTTGATGGCAGATCTTTACTTTTGGCCAGAGTTTTGGAGCGAGAAGCATGTAAACATGGATCTAAAATAAAAACAATTCCTCTGATTTTGAAGCTGGACAACTACAATTTTGTTAGAGATATTCAAATCGACATATATATTATTTCTCCAATGTTTAAAAAACGAAGAAAAGATAGATAGCTCAAGCACATTGCTCAAGGCATCATTTGTTGGAGGAACCAAAAAACTCTTTGATCTTTGTAAAAATAAAATTGTTTGAGGGACTCTTTCCCACCTTGTATTTTTACATTTTTTAATGCGTTTCTTCTCTTTTTTGGGTGGGTGTGTTTCTTTTTGGGGTTGAGTTTGGGACTTCTCTTCTTTTCATCATCTTGGTCTATAAACTTGCGGTTTGTAATAATGCTTGGGTGTTTTATCCCACATGCATTACTCTTTAGCTCCCCCCCTAGAGTTAGGTCTTTATAAAGAGAGGTTGTACCTCTTTGAAACTCACTCCACTGTTAGGTCTTTATAAAGAGAGGTTGTACCTCTTTGAAACTCACTCCACTGATGAGACCTATAGGTCGAAACATGTTTAGAGTTTTGTAGATTATCACTTTTTTCTAGAATAAAAATTCAATCAATTTTTTTTGTTCCTTTTCTAACTTGTCTCTTTCTTTAAGTTTATAATCCTTTATTTTTTCCTTCTATTTTCTAATATGTTTTTGCTGTTGATATTATGCTCTTCACTTGCACATAATGTGATCTGGTACACTAGAAAGCTTGTAGCACTAGGAGTATGCTCTTTACTTGCACATTTATGATCTGGTGAATCAAAAACTAGTTTACGTTTTTAGAGTATTGCTTCGCCATGTTTCTTTTTTCATTAGTGTGGTTACCCGCATAGAGCTTTGCAAATCAGGAAGTAGGCTTTTGGGTGAAATGCCCTAGTTGAAGGGCAGACCAACCTTGATCCAACCCCTCAAACAAGCAAAAAACAAGCAAATCATGGCCAAGTCGTATGCTCCATCCTCTCTTTTGAGAGAATCGCTCGATGGTGGTGAGTGTGGAGTTCTCCCTATGTGTGGTTTCCATTGGTTGATTTCTCTTGTGGGCCCCATGTTAGCTCTAGGGTCCATTCTTCACTCCTCTTGTACTGCCCAGTCTCGTACTTTCTCAAATAAAAAATTTTAAAAATACCTTAAGCAACGCTACGAGAGTCTTGAGCCATTATCCCACAGGTATCTCATGATGGCCCTCATGGTGGTATATAAAGTACAACACTCACATAAAGCTTTGCAAATCAAGAAGTAGGCTTTTAGGTGAAATGCCCTAGTGGAAGCAGGTCAACCATGACCTAGCCCCTCAAACGAGCGAATCATGGCCAAGCCGTATGCTCCATCCCCGAGCATCACTCGATGGTGGTGAGTGTGGAGTTCTCCCCATGTGTGGTTTCGTTGGTTGATTTCTCTTGTGGGCCCCATGTTAGCTCTTCCATTCTTCACTCCTCTCGTACTGCTCAGTCTCATACTTTATCAAATAAAAATTCTAAAAATACCTTGAGCCGTAATCCCACATGTATCCCACGATGGCCCTCATGGTGGTATATAAAGCGCAACACCCACATAGAGCTTTGTAAATCAGGAAGTAGGCTTTTGGGTGAAATACCCTAGTGGAAGCAGGTCAACCATGATCTAGCATCTCAAACGAGCGAATCATGGCCAAATCGTATGCTCCATCCTCTCCTGTGGGAGACTCCCCATGTGTGGTTTTCATTGGTTGATTTACCTTGTGTGTAACAACCCAGGTCTACTCACCTGATTGTCAAAACACAAATTCAAAAATTTTCAAATAAAAGAGAACAAAGTCACAATCTGATTGTTGTGTACCCAACTTTGT
The DNA here is from genome assembly GCA_028583015.1 of Wollemia nobilis. Lineage (NCBI taxonomy): Eukaryota > Viridiplantae > Streptophyta > Pinopsida > Araucariales > Araucariaceae > Wollemia > Wollemia nobilis. Next base: position 18,940,924 of record JAQPPZ010016895.1, read on the forward strand.
ATTAGTACTTAGGCATAAAATTTCACACTCCGAGATCTTTTACCGTTGCAGACGGAATCACGAGTGCTCGGGACCAACCAACTTCCCGCATTAGACTGCCATCTTTTGAGACCTAATTTCTCATTCTCGAGATCTAGGTTCTCGACAAAGGATTATCCTTTCAAGGCCCATATCATTTGGAAGGGTGGACGCATATTTTCCCCGTCTCGTAAAATGGAGGACATAGGTTTATCACCCTAATCTTGTCTTGATGGTCCACTGACCTAATTTCAATTTATGCTTAAATCTTTAAGCCCCATGCTAGAGGTAGCGTAGTTATGCTAGTGCCTGATAATTGACCTTCAACTAGGGTGTTATCAGGGTCTGCCAATACTCTGGATTCTGGACCAGGTGTCTCAGACCATACCCTAATTGACGGTAATGTTGCCCATACCATCTATCGTTGGACCTTCCAACCCCAAGGACCAACTCTCTAGTCTTGAGTTCTGTTGGCAATTGGTGTACGATTTACAAGATCCCTCACGTATTACTTCGTACGACAACCTAGAACGATGTCCATTCTATCTTTCGTTACTCTCGATAGCATGGGATCCACTGATCCTTCTGGTAATGCTAGAGAATAGTTGTCTCTGATTCACAATAGTTGCCACTACAAACTATCGGAGTTGGGTAATCGACATCAAACTCACGATGTCCAATCTCTTTTAACGAATCTATCATTCTTGATAGATATCACGTTGAGCTATCCTTCTCGATAGTCATTTATGCATCTAGATAGTCATTTTTGTATTAATTTATTCTTCAAAGGTTCATCCACTTTAGTGTTTCTTTGAGTATAGGAAGTATATTTATGTATCCGCCTTATAATTTTTGTCTTTAATTATTTTTAATTATTCAATCATATCTACCATTATTTTAAAAAAGAAGGTAGATGTATCTATTCTTTAAAGTTTTATGCATTCAAAAGTAAACATGTCTTATATGTCTTCTATATCTCTATAACTAGAGTTGTACTTACTTCAAAACTTCTTTTCAAGGTTAATTCCCAAGTTTTCTTTATGAATATTTTTTGAAGATAAATTTTCTTCTAATATTATTCCAAAGTAGTCTATAACATTATAAATATTTACGTCAAAAATAATCTTAATATGACACATTAAACTATACGAAAATATCTTAACCTATTTAAGAATATATAATTTCCCTTCATAAAAAACAGAAAAAGACTTTTATTTCCTTCTTGGTCAACCAAATTCCCTTCATAAAAAACAGAAAAAGACTTTTATTTCCTTCTTGGTCAACCAAATTCAACTTCATCTCTCATCTTAATGGTTCTTAGAATAGCCATTATTAATTAATAAAGTGTTTGAAAAATTAAACACAAATGAAATCCTTATTGTTTTTTTTTTTTGGTAAGTAAGAGAATATTATAATTAACACCGGGTTTTAACTGGTTGACCCAAAACCATTTTACAAAATAGGGTCCACTGACCAACTGGACAAAGGCCAAGCCCTAAAAGTTTAAACTGACAACAAAAAGGGCCAAGACCTACTCTTCCATCAGAATACAACCAAACTAAACTATGGAAGCCTAATATTATGGCCATCAGAAAAGAAAGACGCAAAATAGAACTAACAAAGACAAAAACTAATCATGCAAGCACCATGCAGAGTAGCTTGTGCCCATATAAAATAATAGAATATGGTCAAAAAAAAACATCCCATAGAATGGACAGCCAAGAGGCCAAGCAGTCTTCCTTGTAGTCCTCATCTAACTTCTTATCATCCTCCTTGCCATCATCTTTAGATTTTGCCTTCGACTCCTTGTTCCCCTGGAACTGCTGGCTATAAAACAGAAGATTTAGAGAATCACACAAATCAACAGCTGCACTGATGAGGCCAGACAGACTCTTCAACTGGTTGATACTGTTGGAGGCTGATGAAATTGTCATCTTCTCCAAGACTATTATGGTGGGGTCTGGTACCTCATTGTCAGGGATCTCCAACACTTTGTTATTTCTTGCTAGGGCCTTTTTGTGACATCGAATCCAAACACACCTTGGGAAATACTTGAGGCCAAAGCGGATGTTTCCCATGCATGAATTTGTAGATAAAAAACCTATATCAGTGCCCCACCAGCTGCAAAAAACACTAGTCACATGAACAAAAAAAACAAATATGACAAAAGCCATTATAAGGTTCAAAAAAATATTTTTAAAAATGCCCCCATTTTCTGTCATTGATCCACTTTGAGCCTTCCAATCTAAAATTTTTCATTATCTATCACCATTGAGATTGCATGAGGAAGATTTTCAGTCCACGTGATCAAATTTGCTGCTACAATGCCTTCATTTGCCAGCCTATCAGCTGCCATGTTTGCTTCTCGGAAGGTATGCAAAATTATGGCCTCAGGTCGATCATGAATTAGAGCCCTTGCTTCGTGGATGTAGTCATCAAATCTCCAAGGAGCTCTCTTAGTGTTCTTTAGAAGATTTATAATAATAAGAGAATCACCTTCCACCAACGGTTTCCCTGGATAATTCTCTGCCACCTTGAGGCTCCTCCAAATCGCCCTCACTTCAACCACATTGTTAGTTTGAGCTCCAAGATGTTCAGCAAAAGCTACAAGCACCTCACCCTTGTGGTCTCTAAGTAAGCCACCAGCCCCAGCTTCACCGGGTTTCCCCTAGATGCCCCATCAAAATTTAACTTAATCCACCCTAGGGGGGGTGGGGTCCATGTGATCATGGTTCTAGGACAGACTTGAGGATGATTGAGGCCATCAGTGAGAGGTAAGTTTAATGACTGGCCTAATGAAGCTTCAAAAGGATTTGGAGGTCTAGATGTTGCAGGCACTAAACAAGCATTCTCATTAGCATATACTAAAATTTTTGACAGGACAAAGGATGACTGAGAAACCTTATCCAAGAAGGCCCGACGATTCCTTTCCAACCATATCTGCCACAAGTAGTGATGAAGGCAGATCTTCCACATATACCTAAGATGCCTATTCAAAAAGGGAGAAGGCCACTTGACAAATAAGTCAAAAATGGATTGAGGATGGACCCAATAAATATGAAACACTTGTAACAGACCTAACAAGATTGAGACAGAAAAATTACAATACAGAAACAAATGATCAATAGACTCCCACTCAGACATACAGAGATAACACCTATTAACAACAATCACACCTATTTTTATTAAGTTATCCATGGTGAGGATCTTATTTTGGATGGCCAGCCATGCAAAAAACCCAACCTTCGGAACAATGCTTTTGGGCCAAACTTCCAAGTGAGGGAAAGTAGGTTCATCATTATCAATAAGCATCAGATAAGCAGTCTTGATAGAAAATTCCCCATTGTCTGAAGCTTCCCAGATAAGCTGGTCCTCAAGAATGCCAGAAGGGAGTAAAGACTGTCTTAATTCATTCTCCAGTATTATTGATGCCCCTAGTAGATCATTGTTCATTATTGGCTTCCATACCCTTCTATTGTTTGACAAAGTAATAAAATCTGCAACTTTGGTACCAAAAACTTCAATTGTCCAAGCTCTAAGGGTTGAAAGGATGGGGTCTGCAGAGAGGGGATAGTCCTTTAACCATTTGTGGTCCCAGAAATCAATGTTTCTTCCATTTCCCAGTTTCCAACGTAGCCCTTTGCTTAGCAGGTTTTTAGTTTGAAGGATTGATTTCCAAAAAATTGATCCCCTGGGAGGAAAGGAATAGCTTAAGAATTCAGTTTCTTGCAAGTACTTTCTTCTGATTATAGTAATCCATTCTGCATTTGCATTTGTCAAAAGACGCCATGCTTGTTTGGCCAGGAGGGCCATGTTTAAATGTTGTATTCTCCTTAGCCCAATACCTCCAAACTCCCTTGGTTTGCAAACCCTATCCCAGGACACCAAGTGAAAGCGTTGCTTAGATTCGGAACCAGTCCATAGGAACCTCTTCCGGATCTGTTCAATTTTAGTGTAGACACTTGTAGGAGCTTTAAAAACAGAGAGAAAGTAGACAGGGATGCTTTGAATGGAAAACTTGGTGAGAACTGCCTTGCCAGCTTGAGATAACAAATTCCCTTTCCATCCAGACAGCTTCCTCTGAATTCTTTCAATTACATTAGTCCACATGGAATCGGTAGCTCGCTCAGTAAATAAAGGAAGGCCTAGGTATGTGGATGGAAGAGTAGACACTGAGCATCCAAGAATCCTAGCAATCTTAATCCGCCTCTGAATGGGAGTGTTAAAGAAATAAATTTTACTCTTTGAAAAATTTACCTTTTGCCCCGCAGCATCCTCATATAGCTCTAGAATATGTTTTATGACCTTAGCCTCAAAAACTGATGCAAGAGTTAACAACAAAGTATCATCCACAAACTGTTCATGTGTAACTGCCTGTGTTTGTGATGATGCTTTAATTCCTGAAATAAGACCAATATTACAGGCAGCTTTGATTGTCCTCCCAAGGGCTTCAGCCACAATGATAAACAACATGGGAGAGATAGGGTCACCTTGCCTTAGGCCCCTTTTACTTTGAAAGTATCCAACAGGAGCACCATTAACAAGGACTGAAAACCAAGGTTTCATAAAACATCCTTCCAAAAGCTTGATCCATTCATGATGAAAACCAAATTTCTGAAGAATGGCGAGAGACAAAACTCCAGTTTATGCGGTCATAAGCCTTGTTCATATCCAACTTGAGAGAAAAATAGGTTTTTTGGTCCGGACTACCGAATGGAGGGCTTCATGAACTGTTATGACACCATCAAGGATGGACCTTCCAGGGACTGAACTGCCTTGACAAACATCAATAAACATAGGAAGGATCTTCCTCATTCTATTTGCAATCGCCTTGGTCAAAATTTTATAAACAACATTACAAAGGCTAATAGGTCTAAAATCCATCATAGATCTAGGAGTAGGAATCTTTGGGATTAAAGCAATAAAAGTGGAGTTAAAACTTCTCGGAATATGCTTTGTGGACTGAAATTCCTTGATAGTAGCACATACATCAAAACCTACAATATCCCAAAAAGCCTCGAAAAAAACAAGGTGAAAACCCGTCTGGACTTGGAGCTTTATCAGGGTTCATTGAGAAGAGGGCCTCTTTGATTTCTTCATCCGTGAAAGGCTTAATTAACTCCCCATTCAAGTCATCAAAAATTAAATGAGGAATATGGTAAAGCATTGATTCTGAAGCTAAGGCAGAACTGAAATGTTCTTCTCCTAAAAGATTCTGAAAATAGGAAACTGCTTCATTTCTGATCTCATTAGGACTAGAAAGGAATGACCCATCATCTCTAACTAGTTCTTTAATTCTATTGTGGCTTCTGTTCCTTAAGGTAGATGCATGAAAAAATCTTGTGTTGGCATCACCTTCTTTTAGCCAGGTAGCTCTAGACTTTTGCAGCCAAAAAGTCTCCTCGCAGGCTAAAACATTATGGTACTCAGCAAGGGCTTTCTTTTCATCTGCCTGTAGGGAAGGGTCTGGCAATCCCTCTTCAAGTTTTTTCTCAATGATTGATAACCTTTCAGAGATGACTTTCTTGTTTTCAAAAATATTTCCAAAAATTTCTTTATGACACCACCTTTGTTCTACATTTTCTATAGTATATTAGATTTAATACCATAGATGTTTACCTCGACAACTTCAAGGAGTAATCACTTACTTTATTGTCACATATCATAAACTATGGTTGAGACGCTTCGTACGCTGAAAAACTATAAGAGCTTAATGGAGCTTGTGGAAGCTATAATAATGCCTTGCCAAAATCAATAATGAACTGAGATTTTCTTTCAAGGAGTTGATTATTAGTTTGATAGATACACGAAAACATTAGCAGTATAGGGACTAACAATAGATGCGCCTAATCTAACAACAGGCAGTAGTTTTGGTATTAGACCGTCATTGTTCTTCCTCGGATTTGATAAGTTTACTAGTAAAGGTTTTATAATGTAACCTTGTATATGGTTTAGATATATCATATATTTTAATAATTTAGTAAGAAAACTCTACGACTGTCAATTAAAAGATAGTTTTTCCATACTCTACACTAGCAGATAGTAATTTTCGGATAGAAGACACATTAACTGAAGTTATTTGTTTATGATTCTAAATAGCATAGTGAAATATCATAAGAAAGCATTGTTTCTGGGCATTATGTAATTTTTTTTTTTTTTTAAACTTATTATTGAAGACATAAAACAATAATTTTTAAATCATTGATTACTCAATTCGAGGTCCAGATGAGTAACGATATAGGACTATTCTGGTTTTTTCATGTTTACCTAAAACGGCCTCTTCCCAAACAAAGGCAGAGTATGTCCTATCTATCGCTGTTGGCGTCATTAAGAGCATACGGGTTCACTAAGACTTTACCATATTGCACACAAAAGTAAGTACACTGACGACTCGTATCATAAGGATTCTTAAATCCACCTGTGCACCGTTTTCTAATGCCCCTAGTTCTACATGTGCGGCGAGGAACTGGAGTAAACACATCAAACTATAATCAGCAAACAGTCTATAAGTATTAAATAAGCTATTTTGAAAATTCAGGAACTTATATTATATATTTTGAAAATATTAAACTTTTTTTTGGGTTTGCATATATTGTATAATACATCCAACCTTTCGCCATTCCCTCCTATTTCTGATCCAGCGCCTAAAGGGATCTTACTCACTCCATCATGAGGAACGAACAGACCTTTAATGCCATCCACCACCCATAATGCCATACGGGCCAATCCGATGCGATGCGAGTGGTCAAAACGCTTGTCTTTTTCTTGGTGCTTTCAGCGGCGTAAAAGGTTTAAAATGATTGTGGCATGGTGGTTATAGGGGCAGACTGCGCGAAGATCTGTGTGGCGGCTTCTGGGGCAGACAGCGCAGAATACTGTGGCGGCCATAAAAGTTGGACAGCCTACCCAGCCTACCCGAATTCGTGGCGGCTACCGATTCCACCATATAAATTAAAAAAAAAACAAAAAAATACATCCAACCTTCAACAGGTCGTTTGCCTAAAGTTAAACATAACCAACACCATACTTAAGTACAAATATCATGACTGGACTTTTAAAACAATTCTTTTACAAACTATGGCTGAAACATAATAAAAGTCTCTCGAATTCAATCTTTACCTACCAACATTGGTTACAATGCCCAATGTTTGCTCCATACTCATTCTGCCGCTGTTATAATCTTCCTATCGGTTGTAATTGGTCATACAAGGGTTTACAAACCCCTTATCTCTCAACAAAGCAGGTGAAAATAACGATTACACCTTATATGGTCGTCTTGACCAGCGCACACAACACATAAAGAGAGTTGAGAACTTGTTTTTGTGTCAGCTTGGACCTAATTGTATGCATATCTAAATGAAGCAAAATGCACCATTCATTCAAACATAACAGAGATATCAAACACACAAGGTTTAAAATTATTTTTACTTCATAACAAGATTACTCTACAAATTTCATGAAAGTCTCTGCTATCATTTAACGCTATCAATAATTTTTTTTCAGACCATTACAAACAAATTAACTCATAGCATGATCGGGTATTTTATAAACCAACGTATGTCTTAAGACAAATTTTTTCAGCAAACAGAATGTGCACTTCAACATACATCCATATTAAACAACAAGCATAGCCTTTTGCAATTTAAACTACCTTGACTCATTCAAATATTAAACCATCAACACAGACGAAAACAAACAACTCACTTTTTTTTGATGGCTGTTGATGACAAGCAAACACACACAACAACCCAGCCTCTCGCAGCAAAACCAGTCACGCTTGCACTAGAATTTTCGTAAATAAAAATTCTTGCCATTACACGACTTCTTCCCTTTGTTTTTATAGCCTTTAAACATGATTTTCATGGCGACACTTATTATCTTAACATGCAATAAATTTTATATTTAGCTGCAAAATGGTGATTCCTTCTCTTTTTTTTTACTCTTCCGAGGATAATCATCTAAACATTTTGTTTTCATAAAAATAAAAATGATTTTACTCACTGATAGATATAATTATATATACATATATTATATAGTGATTTATATTTATAGTTTAATAAAATAATCTCTTTTTAAAGGTAAAGAAAATATAGAACCAGTTCTACTTAACAAAAGAAAAGTATGCAACCATACATATGCACAAAATGCAGCAGCAGACAGTATGATATGCATGAAAATTTTCAGCGGGCTTCCATATACCCACGGGCCAAGGTGCACGAGGCACATCATATCCCACCTTACTTGACACTTTCAACCACTATCTCTGCCAGGGGTGGGTGTTCTTCTTGTACGTCTCATTTGTGGCAAAATGGAAACCTGCACTTGCACTCACAAACACTTCCAGTAGTATCACATTCTTCTATCTAAACGATAATCAAATAGTGGGAATGTTACATTATGGGCCCCATGTTAGCTCTAGGGTCCAATCTTCACTCCTCTCGTACTACCCAATCTTTTTTTTTTGAATTTAGCAAAAAACCCCTTGCGAGACCGCCTTGGTCTGAGAAACCATGACCAAGGGGTTCTACATTGTCAAAATCACCCGGGAGTCATGCTCGACCCTAACTACACTAGCATTATCAATTGGATTTTGGGTACCCAATGTGCATTTGGTAGGGTGGAGATTCGAACCAGGGACCTCCCTTGGAGGATTGCCCTACCCTCTCCAACTCACCTACAACACGTGGGTGTACTGCCCAATCTCATACTTTCTTAAATAAAAAATTTTAAAAATACCTTGAGCAATGTTGTCATAGTCTTGAGCAATTATACCACATGTATCCCACGATGACCCTCATAGTGGTATATAAAGTACAACATCCACATAGACATTTGCAAATCAAGAAGCAAGCTTTTGGGTGAAATGCCCGAGTGGAAGTAAGCCAACCATGACCCAGACCCTCGAATGAGCAAATCATGGCTAAGTCGTATGCTCCATCCTCTCCTATAGGAGCATCACTCAATGGTGGTGAGTGTGGAGTTCTCCCCATGTGTGGTTTCCATTGGTTTATTTCTCTTGTGGACCCCATGTTAGCTCTAGGGTCCATTATTTGCTCCTCTCGTACTGCCCAGTCGTACTTTTTAAAATAAAAAATTCTAAGAATACCTTGAGCAATGCTACGAGAGTCTCAAGCCATTATCCCACATGTATCCCATGATGGCCCTCATGGTGGTATATAAAGCACAACACCCACAGAACTTTGCAAATCGGGAAGTAGGCTTTTGGGTGAAATGCCCTAGTGGAAGCAGGCCAACCATGACCCAAACCTTCAAACGAGCGAATCATGGCCAAGATGTATGCTCCATCCTATCCTATGGGAGCATCGCTTGATGATGATGAGTGTGGAGTTCTCTCTTTGTGGATCCCATGTTAGCTCTAGGGTCCATTCTTCGCTCCTCTTGTACTACCCAGTCTCGTACTTTCTCAAATAATAAAAATTCAATCAAATGTTTTTTGTTCCTTTCCTAACTCATATTTTTCTTTAAGTTTATAATCCCTAATTTTTCTTCTATTTTCTAGTACATTTTTGCTACTGGTATTATGCTCTTCACTTGCATGTACTGTGATCTGGTGAACCATAAAGCTTGTAGCACTAGGGGTATGCTCTTCACTTGCACATTTGTGATCTAGTGAATCAAAAACTAGTTTACATTTTTAGAGTACTACTTCGCCATGTTTCTTTTTCATTAATCTATTTCTACTTCAAATATTGCGTAAAAATCCGAAAAATAGTAAAAAAGGACAAAAAAGGAAAAAGAAAAATATAAAAAGTAGTGAATTGCATTTAGTCTAGAAAGACTATGATCATTATGTGTTGTTTTCATTAATCACATATAGCCTAGGTTATTAGTTGCATTCTGTCCCAAAACTTAGGTGCTTGTTGAATAAACAATGCATCAAGCACTTCCCATTGCATAGACGTGGAAACCATCTTTAAATGTTTCTTGGTGAACCCACCATAATTCATCGATAATCACCAAAGAAGGTATGACACTAGTATCTCTCATATCGAGGTGCAGATCCCTTATTTCCCATCCCCTTCTAGGTGCGGATCCATTAGTCTAAGGGAAAAGGGTGTGCAAAATTTGGTCTACATATGGAGCTTAGCTAAGAGATACAATTACCAAGTGTAGTCCTCAAAAGAGCCTCAGGTACACCGCTTAAAATCCATATAACATGGAGGGTTCTCTTAGCTCTTCCACTTTGATTCACCAATGGTTCAAAACATGGGAGAAAAAGACTTGAACATTAGTAATCTCCAAGCACTTGCTCTTTTTCTATAAAGCATGTATTAAATTATAGTTCATCTATGGAAGATATAGTTTTTTTTAACCTAGAATTCTTATTATGGATGCTTTTAGTCCTACGACTAAGCTCTGATATCAACTGTAATGAACCTCAAAATCCATCCATTCCTAGATTTTTTTTTGTAACTCCTAAAGTTAAGTTTGTAATCAAGGAATCACATAAGGAGTAATCAAGGGATCACATAAGAATGAATTTCCATGTAAGTCCAAGGTTGCACTTCACAAGAATCAATGTGGTCAGTGTCTATGTTGTAGATAACAGTGACCAACCCCTATATATTTTAAGACCTATGGGTTTACATTTTTACCTCCATGTTAAAAGGATGCCTTCATATGGTCACCCTCTTTTTCTTTCATTCTCTCTGAATGTAGAAAATATTGAACACAATATTTGGATATTTTTCCATCTTAGTCCACCCAAGAATAGGAATGCCATTTTCCCCTACTAACTTAAGTCCACCTCAAGCTAGTCTCAACTTAGGTCCATACGAACCAAAGTTTAGTTGTATGCCTTGTAGATTAGATATTCTTCCACCAAGATAGAATACCAATCTTTTGTTGTGCTTAGTTAACCTCATCTCCACGATGGGTAGCTAAGGTGGTCATCACATCCATGTGATAGAATCACATAGACACCCCTATGTCTATCACCAAACTTACTTGTATCATTCAATCCAAGTTTTCTCACTTGATCTTTCCTAAAGTTTTCCTTCTTTAGGTTATACTAAAGATTCTTTCTCATAGTATATATTTATGTGTTATTCCAAGGTGTATCCATTTGGGTTCATTAGTTTTCCCTTAATTCTTTCCTTTCTATCCTTTAGACTAGGGTTACAATTAAGTTTATCAATCAACTTAACAATTAGTATCCATATTTAGACCTTATCTAAAGATATGAACCCTATCTAATCCATATCAATAATCAATGTGCATCAATTTGCTTGATACCATAATTTAGAGTATGTCTTTACCTCATTCTTCCATATTGGATAGTAATTGAAATTACATCATCTACATATCCTCTAAAGTGCTAGATAATATATATGTCTTGTTCCAGTTTACAAATTGATACTCAAATTAGAGATTTATTTTACAACAAAGAACATTTCATCTTAAAGGCCTTAGTACAACATTTTCCAATAATAATAAATATTGCACAACACAAATCTCCTCTTGATTTGTCTTGTATCTCCATCACTTGGATAATGGTAGCAAGGGATCAGGACAACTCATAACATGTATATGATTATGCATTCTATTCATACAACAATATGCAATTTTTCCATTTGAATGCACCCATGCAATATACATTCACCATAATATAACTATGCATTTACATTCAACTATCAAAGGAAGGAAACCCCATAATTTTCCAAGAATGAATTCCACACTCATTCCTATCCTTTTTCCACAAAAAGATATTCCTTTGATCAATTAATTCCATATGAACATACATCAAGTAAAAGAGAGTCCCATAAATCCCTCAAAGAATAGATCCCCAACCCATTCTTTCTTGTTCATAACATAAAAGATGCATTCATAAATCAAATTCCACTATTTTCCATTCACATAGAAATAGCATTTAAACAAAGGAATCAAGTAACATATTTGTTTCCAATATAGCATTCCAATTTTCCATAAAAGTTTACTATAGTTCCCTACAAATTTTCCATAAATTTGTACTATAGTCTTCAATCATCTTTCCACAATATTACACTATAGTTCCCTACAAACTTTCCACAAATTTGCACTATCTTTCCACAAGATTACACTATAGTTTCTACAAATTTACCACAAATTTGCACTATAATCTTTCCACAAGATTACACTATAGTTCTTACAAATTTTCCACAAATTTGTACTATAATATTTCCACAAGATTACACTATAGTTTTCTACAAATTTTTCATAAATTTGTACTATAGTTCTTTAATAATCTTTCCACAATATCACACTATAGTTTCCTACAAAATTTCCACAAATTTGCACTATAGTTCCTTAATATTCTTTCCACAAGAACACACTATAGTTTCCTACAATTTTCCATAAATTGCACTATAGTTCCTTAATATTATTTCCACAAGATCACACTATAGTTTCCTACAAATTTTCCACAAATTGCACTATAGTTCCTTAGATTTAAAACTGTAGGGTTTGATTTAAAACACCACTTATTAATTCTAAATTTTACCTCTACCATTTTCTTTCTATCATCCACCTTTCTAGGTCAAGGGTTATATTTGTAAAATATAATGATTTAAAATGTTTTTCCAAAATTTGAAGAGGATTAATCAAGTAAAAGAGGTGGGATATTCAAATTACACTAATCATAGTCAAACCCCAATTGGCTGGTAACACTAGTCAAACCATGCAATCACAACTGGTCAACCCTAACTACTCCCAACCACTAACACCCTAACCTCTACGGTTAGGTTGGATTTTATCCACGAATAACCCAACCACCACATGTGGTCGCTTTACTAGGGGTGTCTTTCCTTCTATAAACCACACAAGTTCTTCCACATATGTGATGTGGGATAATTCATTCCATTGTGAACAGATAAACAAAATGTTAACTCTACCCTTATGAGCCCTTATGAATCATAAATATACACATGACAAAATCAGGATGAGTACCTAGCATAAATGGATAACAATATCAAAGCAAGTCTATGTGTATCTCCAACTGACACTGAGCTGACCACCAAGTGTTGTGACCATCGACCACCACTTGGTGGTCGAATGTTAGTGGGTGTCCCTTTCCCTATAAGCATTCTTTGGACCTAAGCATGTACCATGTGGGACAAATGCTCAAAAGGTTCTTCTAATATTCTTACCTACACGATACTGAGCATGAACCAACATGCCTTGTTTGCTCTAGTAATGAGTCATAGAGGTTGAGGATCTCTTTGGAATACTCCATATGGATAACCAGACGCCCTCCATTTCTATTTCTAATGCGAGTTTGTGAGGGTTTGTTGAGTTTGTGCTATGAAGGACATCTGCAAGTGTTATCTAAATTTTGATAGATAGATCTCCTATAATTAGCTTAAACAAAGGCATCACTATATATATATACTCATACTTGAGATAATCAACTTATAGACGAGGGTATAAAACCTTTATCAAAAGAAAATCAAGATTTGAGGCAGAACAATACGTCCTGTTGGGAGATGTCATAAACAATTAATTGGTTCAATATATTTATAGTTTGCGCAGGGAAGGATTGCCAAACATATGTTAAATCGAGCATTAGACAAACTATGATAAGGAGCATACATAGGTCAAATTTGGTTTTCAATCGATATTAAGAGGAAATAAACCATTACAACGCATTTGCCAATTAACTAATCACATACAAGCATCTGACAACTATAAGCAAATAGCTTTCACATACTTAAAATAGATCTATATTCATTTACAAGTGGCCATCACCATGCAATCTATATGCAATAAGGAATTGGACATTTCATCATTTCTATAATTGTTACTAATACATGCATCATACAAAGGCACAATAAAGCAAAGGTGAGGTCTCCCAACCTAAAAATTCCTACGAGGTTGATTTCCTTTAAACTTCTTCTTCAATATCCTAATATCCTTTGTGCTTGTCTCCTTATCCTCCCCTACTAAGCACCCTTGGCTACGTATATATTGAATTTATTTTAAAATGCTATTTAATCAAAAGTCAACCTATGAAGGTTCTAAGAGTGGTATAGACTGCCCATATGAAGACTAAAATGCACACCTTGGCTCATTTTTCTTCTCTTTCTAGAACTCGGCCTACATTTTATTCCTCTTCTAGAACTTAGCCCATATTTTCTTCATCTTGTAGAATTTAACTTAACTTTACTAAGCTAATCATGCAAATAATTAGGCCATAGGTAATTATTTTTGCATTTCAATTTACCAAATATATTTTTCCTAAATATATTCTTTTCAAAAAGCATTGAATATATCACAAAACCTCACAAAGCCAAGCATTAAGTCCTAACTCAACAAACAAAAGGTTTTACCGAAATGGGTTGTGACATCTCCTTACTTATGCTAGATATGCTTCATACAAAGTTACCCCTCACACTAGTTGGGTCAAAATGAGATATCTACTTGCCACCCTTTTATTATATCTTGATTACATGGTCCACAACTTCCACTCATATATTGGCTAGATCTCTCATAGGTGAGTGATGATGATCTTGAAAAACTATCCATTCAAGGGGTATGCTCATATCCCTAATGCTTTGGTGTTCTCTCCTTGGGAAGACCATCTATTCATATAACCACAACCATTTACCTTACGTGTTTGAATGATATAATAGACATCCTTGCTTTGGGCTATGTTCCCTCTTTGACTCTAATCCTCTTATCAACTTTGACTACTCAGATTCCAATTGCCTTGGTTTTTAAGCCTTCTTCCTTTTTAATGTTCTCTACAACAATAACTAAATACCTTGCAAAATTTCACATTATATATATTCATGCTCTCTCTTGTTTTAAATATATCCCTATTGGATCCTCAAAATTCAACTTGAGATTGCCCCTAATTTTCAAATTTTGGTACCTTGTGGAGTCCTTGGTTTAGTTTTTTTTTTGGTCTAGACCAGGTTTGAATTCTCTTTTAATTTTATGGTCCTTCCAAAATTTGCAATAGTTTCTTGGTCAGTCTTCTTTATAATAATCCTTTTAATCTCTAGTCCTTTTTAGTTATTGCAAAATTTTGGTCCTTTTAAGTCCTATCTCATCCTTTAGGAGCATATACAGATATATATGTCATTAAAGATCGAGACTTATTTTCCTTTAAGTAAAAGTGTCTTATGTCAAAATAATTTTTGGGGCCTCATGGTCATCTTTTATTTTCCAAAGGCCTAAGAAAGGGGTCTTTTAACTATCTTCTTAAGGTGGCCCTCAAATTCCTAATGAAAAAATAATATTTCTTCAAAGAAAGCAAGTTTTGACCTTTCTTATTTCGTAAGCCCTTGTTGTTTTTAATATTTCATGCCTCCCTCTAGTCTCCACTTTTTGAAGCTTAAAGTTATGCACCCTAATTCACACCTACTCTCCACCTCCTAATTTCTACCCCCCATCCTTTTCCCTAAGGTTGAATGAATCCCCTTAGTTTTCCTAAGCCTAATGTCTAATCCTAAGGTGGCCTTCAAAGTCCTTAGATATGCAATATTAAAAAAAAAGCTTTTCCTCCCTAAGTTGAAAGAGCACCCTCTGTATTGTTCCCTAAGGTTCTAAATCCTTAGGTGTGATAAATTTTGGCCAAAGCCTAGGCCCTCTCGATCTATTTCCTCAGCCAAGATAAGTGGTGTGTATCAATCCACAACAATCTACTGGCATGCATTCATTTACTCCCCGCCACATTAGCCCACCTGACAAAGTCTACTATGATTGAAAAGCCAAAGTCCAAACTTGTCTTATTTTCCCTCGATATCTAATGGATCACATTGGGCACCCTAGATCCAATGGACTAGATGCAAGAACAAGGGTAGAGGAAGGATGATCCATGATCACCACATGGAACCCACAAGGCTCGATCAATGGTTTCCACCAGGATAAATATCCTAGATCCAATGGGTTAGATGTAGGTGTAGGAGCAAGGGAAGGATGAGCCACGATTGCCACATGGAACCCACTACGCTTGATCAATGGTCCACACAAGGGTGGGAAACCCAAATCCAATGGATCGAATGTAGGCATAGGGGTAGAGGAAGGATGAGCCATAACTGCCATATGGACCCCACTAGGCTTGATCAATGGTTCACACCAAGGTGGGTGCCCTAGATCCAATGGACCAGACATAGGCGTAGGGGTAGAGGATAACCAAACTACAATTACCATGTGGTAACATATGATCAGTTTGTTCGAGCATGCATGAAGGTGCAAATCTTCCTTTGGTTTAAATTGATCCTTTAATCCCACATTCAATGTAGGCTGGCCATTATAAAGTTTAAAAGTGTGAACGCACCTAAAGAAGTTGACCACCTCACGATGGTCAGTGTGCCTCCCATGTGGGACCACCTGAAGGTTCCACTTGGTGGTGCCTATGTGAGTAGCCCACATGGTGGCTCGAGCACCCACTAGTGCCAATTGAAGGGGTACTTTGACCAATACAAAGTATTTCCAGTGTGAGGTTGTAGAATCAAATGACTAAATTTTTTTTTTAATTAAAAGGTGGATACCAAATGGAGCGGATAAGATTTGTAACAACTATCTCTAATGGCTAATGGCTAATGGCTAGACAAAATGGTTAATTGCTCAAAATTATTTATTTATTTTATTATAATGACTAAGTATTGACCATTTAGTTAAATAAATGACTAAGGTTTAATTAATTGATTAAAACCATTTTTGGCCAAATAAGGAAGTAGTTATGGTAAATAGAAGCAAAGCCAAAAATAAAAACTATTCCACTATCCAACTTTAAATGAAGGCATCTTAACCAACTATAGCCACCCTCAAGCTGCAAGTAGGAGCTACATCAAGTGCTATTATTAGTGTGACCCAAATGGAGGAAATTGCAATAGTTATGGGTCATCATCGAAGCAGTTGCAATTATTACAATTATGGGCCATCATCGAGCTTTGAATGAGAGCTAAATTGAGACCAATAATCAAGCTATATGGATTTGTTGTTGCAATAAAAATGATCAAGTTTTGGATAGTAAAATTTTGCAAGAGGTATACTAGAGTGCCTATCCTTTGTCAGTTGTATTTTATTTTCTATATTGTCTAGTCACCCCTCTTTCTTCTCCATTATTTTGTAGGTTTTGCTAAGGATGTACCTAGTCTATTGAGATCATTTCCAGTGATTGAGGCCGAAATCCATGAGGCTCTTTTTTACATCATTTAAATGAAGATGTGAAATTCTCCATTGCATCATTTGAATGGAGAATTTATTTGTATTTTCTTAGTGAGATATGGTTATCTTGATTAGACTGTTGGAGATATTACATTATTTTGTCTCCCTTGTAATATTAGTTTGGTAGATAATTTATATTTTATATAATGTATGTGGCAATATGAAAAAGAGTACAAAGTGTCAAGAGAGTATGAAGAGTCACATGATATGTGGCAAGTTGAGATCTTTGTCTTTATTAGAGAAATATGAAAGGTTGGATATCCCGAATGAAAGAGGAGAGCAATAGTTAGAGAACTAAAAAGTCATGTAAAAGGATATATTGGAGGCAAATCTCCACGCATTGAAATTAAGTTGTATCATTAATGTAATTTTGTATATTCTGTGTTCATTCAAGTTATATTCTATAATATATTGTTGTTCATTGTTATGAGATATTGTTAGTAGCATTTATTTGTTTTAGTCTTGATATTGGAATAAGTTTACAATGAGTTAATTTATATTAAAATCTAATAGTGGTATCAGAGCCACAAGGGTGAGATTGAAGGAGAAGATTGAATAATTTTAGGGTAGCAAATTATAGGAGACATAGAGCTACAAATTGGAGAACTATTGGATAATTTTTTGAAGTATCCTTGGATAGCATAGTGAAGGAGGAACTGGCAACATTTGGAGCTACAAAGTACATAGTTTTTGGACAGCAAAAAGGTAGCATATTAGACAACATTTTAAGGAGAAGTAGAGATACAAATTTGAAGCTATTGGACAACAAGTTTGAGTAGCAAAAAGGCAAGGAGGCAAGCTACAAAATAAGACCAAAAAGGTTTGGAAAATAGGTTCTTAAAAGTGTATTTCATTTATATGAAAGAGTGGATTTAATTCAAGTTTATAGGCACCATATTCTAGATTTTAAATCAGCAAAAAAAAACTCTAAGTTTAGTATCTCCAAGTTGAGGAAGGAGGCATATATGTTATCCTTGAATCTACATTGTATAACATCAAAAGTAGAATCTATAGATTTCATAAGGAAGGAGTCTAAAAAGTGTGCAGATTGGTACTTTGATAGAGCATAAATCAAGTGATTTATTTTAAGCAAAATGAGTGCAAAAGGATGTTAAAAAGAGCAAACAAAAGTATTGTAAGTTTTTAAAGATCTTGAGTGCCAAAGAAGGGCATTACCTGAAAGGAAAGTTGAAGCATCATTAGAGGTAGAAAGTTGAGTGAAGTCTTGCAAAACAAATAAGATGAAAGTGTAACAGTTGAAGAAAAAGTGACATAGGAGATTTAATGCTCTAGATTGTTGTGCTCTTGGATTATCTCCAGAAGACACATTATCTGAATCTCCCTCCACACGAGCACCTTGTATGAAGCCATGGTTTATCCAATTCAGGATCAGGACCTACCTAGCTCTATCCAGTAGTATCAAAACAAAATTTAGAGTTTCCATAGCTAGGTATTATGTGAATATCATGCATTTGATAGGTCAATAATTGAATTTTAGTTGTAGATTACACATTACCTCAAATTTCATTCTCCTTGATAGCTTCGATTAGCTTGGCGAGCACCAAATTGAGAGCATCTACTTTTTTTTTGATAACCTCTCAGGAAAGTATCATCAAAATAGTTGAAATAAGTGTGCACTATAGATGATGGAACGAGTCTAAATTTTGAGATGTAGGAGTAGGCCCTTTTCACATGCACACATCCATCAAGGAAGACACAACTGTGCATACTGAAGAATTCAAAGGAAGTTGAAAGTCAAATTTTTGATGAGTGCCTAAGCAACTAAGAAATGAAACCAATACCTACTAAAATGGCCAAGCACTTCCAACATCTATTGAAACGTCCAAGTTCATGAGGGAATGTTAGGTGTAGAAAAAAAATGTTTGTTAGAAAGATAATTAGGGCAACGTTTACAAATCAGGTAAAATAAGGAAACTCACAACAAATAATTTTTTAACGTTTCAAACTGCATTATAAGAGATTGTTCTTTTCAATGGTCATTTGGAACATATGTTACAACTAAAAAACATACCGCCTCCCAAGAACATACATTACAACCATCACCAACTCAAAAAATAGTTTTTGAAGATAGAAGAGTGCCATGTGTCACTGTATCATAGTGAAGTGTTGTTGCAAAGTATCCGCATTTTATTGGAGAGAAGCCAATTTGTATTGCTACTACCACCCTAACAATTGCCACTGCCAACTTGCTAGTTTGAGCATAGTGGTGATCGTGATTCCATGAGAGCCCAAAGCATCTTAGTAATGATGTTGAATTGCTGGTAGTGGCATCCATTTGCATTGCTTTCTACAACAATACCCTAGAATATGTGTGCGCTAATATATTGCTCATCGACTATTGTTAATTCTCTTCATAGGCATGACCTATCAATCTCACTACATTGAAGTGCAAAAACTCATCCCTAATTGTAAGGTACTTTTAGGTTTTTGATAGATTTCAATTAAATTTATTTTTAAGGTTAAGGAGAAATAAGGTTGTTTTTAATAAGGTTTTAAGATTTATATTGGAGAGATGAGGTTTGAAAATAATTTAATAATTTAGAACTTTAATATTCTTTATTATTTGTAATGTTGGAGAAATAAGCTATTAAATTGGAAAATAAAAACCTTAGAGACATAATTGATTATTTTTGGATTCTTTTTGAAGTTAATTGAAAGGCCAATTTGAAATTAAATTATTTAGCTTTGTAAGTGAATTTTTAGTATTTGCAAATATTTTGAGATTTGGAGAATAAGGTTTCCTACACCAAATTAGGATTAATAAATTTGCAAATATTAGTCTACAAAATTTCTAAATTTCTTATTTGGGAGTTAAAAGGATTTCAACATCAACTTAGGATTGTGAAATTTAGAATTTATTCAATTAAATATTTGAAATTTGGGAGATATAAGGTATACAACATAGGTTTTGGAAAATTGAAAAATTGCATCCAAATTATCATTAGTTCTTCATCAAAATTATTATTTGATTATACATCAAACTAGGGAGTTATAAGGTAGTCTACTTCAAAGGAACATGGCAAAGAAAAACAAATGATCCAAAAATAGAAACACAAAAACCAGAACTTCATGAGTTATCAAAATTAGTTGAAGAAGAAAACCTATGTCTAAAATAAGAATCAATATACATTGAAGAAGACTTGTGTTTTCAAGAAGAAGAACAAATTTACATTGAAGATGATCCACTGGAAAAGACTAAGAAAATGTTGGAAAAAGTAAAATGTCATACTCAGAAGATGATAGAAAAAATTAAAAGTCAAGAGAATACATCAATGAAGGAAAAATATTTTTTGCAATCATTCATAAGAGAAGTTAAAAATATTTTTTTTGTAATGCTAGAAAACTATCTAGATTCAAAACTTGAGGAAGCAGAAATAAACTCCAAAGATGTTTTCATATCACCTAATGATATAGGAAAGGTAATGTATATGACATTACTTTCTAATGAAGTCCTAAAAGGTAAGAATAGAAAGCAAGAAGAAATGATAGCAAATTTGGAAAATGAAATTGTTGATATTATTAGTGAAGTAGAACAAGGAGAATTTCTAATGCTTCAAAAATGCATGCAATATGTTCTTAATGATGCTAATGATTATTGTGAAAATAGTGTTACTGTACCTATTAGTCTATGGAAAATAGTCTACAAAGAAATTATCACTCTTAATGTTTCTAAGATGAGAAAACAAGAAAAGGTTGAAGAAGTAGAGAACAAATCAGTGATGAAAGATGCTTCTTGTGATATAAATGATTTAAGGCCTATGATGGTAGATTCATGTTGCAATACTATAGAATCAAAACCATTGATGATTAATTCTTGTTGTGATACTAGTGATCTTCCTCAAAAGGAAAAGGATGCAAATTATGATTCTTGTCAAAATGAAAAAATATTGTGATGCAAGCAACAACACCAGTGATTTAGAATTCATGACAAAGACAGAAGAACTTGTTGCAAAAATAGATGCTATATGTATAGTTCATGATTGTTTAGAAAAATCTTATGCTATCAAGATTGATGAAGGCATGAATTCAAATGATGATAGAAATAGTGATGCTTAGAATTGTATTGATATTGATAGAGATCAGTCTAATGATTGTATTGGTATTTTTGAAAAACATACTAAAGGAATTGGTTCAAAGTTGTTAAGTAAAATGGGATATAAAGGTATAGGTTTAGGAAAATATGAACAAGGAATGAAAGAGCCAATTGTATCAAAAATAAGACCAAAGTGTGAAGGTCTTGGATATACATATCAGACTAGCAGCAATGAGCAAGGAACTAAGTTTGTAACAAGAAATAGTAACATCAAATTAGTGATAGGGATTGATAGAATCAATTACAATAAAGGATAGAATGGTCAAAGGAATTTAGTAATAGAAAATATGTGTAGTCATTGTGGTAGATATGGACATAAGATAGAGAGATGTTGGAATCTCCATAGTTGTAATATTTGTGTAGCACAATCATTCACAAATGTTTTGTTTACAAAAGGAAAAGAAAGACTACAAAATAAAAGCGGAATGTGTACGGAAGAAAATAAATGAATGGGATAAAATGAAAGGAATACTGTATGGTTTCTAGATAAGGAAACCAAGTATAGTTTTCTTACATAGAACTTGAAATTTGCAAAAGAAAAGTATTACCACTAGATTGAAGGAAAACTAGTGAAGATAAGTATTAATACCACTAGGTTGAAGAATAAGTTTCAAAATTTTGAGAAAGAATCAATTCAAGAAAAGTATAAGATAGATTGAGTTTACCTATTCCAAGAATATATTCGGAATAGAAGGCAATCTATAAGAAATTGAAAAGCAGATTAAGAAGACTCGTGTAAACAAGTCCCAAAATAGATAGAGAGAAAGAAGACCCAAGCATAGCTTGGAAGATGGTTCATATAGAGAGTATATTTAGTGATGATCCTATAGATATGATGATTTTATAGTGGATGATCCAAAGACAATGATTATCTAGAGGTGACCCAGAGGTAGAGTTCTAGAGGCAGTGACCTCAAGGCAATGATCTAGTAGAAGTGACCCAGAGGTAGTGAGCTAGAGGGAGAGATCTAGAGGCAATGACCCAAAGACAGAACTAGTGGTAGTGACCCAAACATAGAGACCTTTTGCAAACAATTTTGATTCCTCATTTTAGCATTTTTATGGGCAATTTTGTTTGTCATCCTGTTTAGATGTTACATCATTGAATACATGAATGGTACCTTCATTCACTATCATGTTCAATCACTTTTGTTGCATTATTTAAATGAATGTGGTTGGCTTAGTTTTTATATTCTTGTCTTTCTTTACATTTCATATCAGTGTTTTAAGCCTTGCTATAATTACCCAATGGATAAGGAATCGATCTATTGATTGAAGCACTAGTTGAGAGTGACTTTGAAGCTTGGTCAAATTTTATGTTATAGTGTTCTTTTTTTTTGTAAATATGGATGAGCATGAGCATATGAGAAATATTATAGGCTCACCTCTAGGGTTTCCTTACCTTACTCAATCTATCTAGAGTCTTAGGATAATATTTTACCAAGTCAAAGAGGTGGATCCACTAGAGTCCATAGTGTTGATTGAATTAGGGAAGTCTTACAACATGAAAAATCTCAAAGGGTGTATAAATTAAAATCAAACAACATCAATATGAAAGATAAAGTAACAAAAACACAGTAATAACACAATATTACACAAGATGAATAATATTTTTATTAACGTGGGTAGATCTCAAAATTATACAATTAATGTGCCCCAATATGGGGTTTTACAATGCTTTTGTGATACAAATTTACAAATACTAGGGTTCTTCGAAACCCTAGGTCAATACACTACTAGTGTCTTTGTGTTCATAATTGATCCAAATGAGGTTGTAAGTGGGCTTGTGTATCCTTGATGGGCCACCCTAGCTTCAACAACTTTTAGAAAGATGATTCCTACACCAGCAAATAAAAACACAACAAAAAGAGATTAGAAGCACTTGTGAGGGCTCCACTGCGTGAGACCCTCAGAAAGATAAAACAACTAAAACCCTATATGCTTCAATGTAATAATGAAAATATAAGTGCAAGAATATAAAATAAATGCACAAAATATTATTACCTTGTCAAAATGCTAATTTTTGTCTCTGCTCCTATCAATGATGGTCATGAGAATACCCGAACGATTCCCAAGGATTGAAGGATTACAGATTTGCTATGGGAAACATCCAGGGACATTTTGTGAAAGTTGTGGATGCACCAAAGAGTTCCAAAATTGCGCAAAGGCACTAAAATAGCTCTAGGGGCATTTGGGGGGCTGAGGGAAGTGTTGTAGAACCAAATATGGTTCTACACATATTTGGCAACAGTGAAAAAGGGTGAGGGGATGATGGCGATGAATGACAAAAGTGATGGTGAAGTGGCTAGGGCAGAAGGGCTTAAGGATTTCTCAAGTGCTTAAGATTCTCAGAGAATAAGGTTTTAATTCATCAAAATGACTCCTCTTTTATAATATACCCTTGAACATGTTAGGGTTTCGATGACACAAAATGAGTGACCGAGATTAAAACATGAGGAAGGGTGGAGATTAAGTTTGGGTAAGTGGCATGGATTGAGATGGATGAATGGCTAAGATTAAAATATGGCAGAAGGCTAGGATTAATTTATATAAATACATATATATTTATTATATATAAATATAATATATAAAATATTAATATTTAAATATATATTAAACAAATACATATATATATATATATATATAATGGATGGTTATGATTGGAGGACACATAAAGATGACAAGTGGCTAGATTTTGGTGTCTACAAGGTGCAACAATTTTTCCCCAATAGTTTTTGGCACTATTTTTAGGGAGGACTTAGTACTTTTTTGTGTTTTATGTCTTTCCCAAATCCCTTGAGTGAAAATTAAAATTTGTGAGAATTGAGAGTATATCAAGCCAAGCAGTCTTGGCCTAAGTATTGTTGAAGATCTTGCTCTTTGCACACCTATGCTAGCAACTTTGAATGAACTCAGAACTTTGCAAATCAATAAAAAAGGAGGAGCTAGATCTGGTGTCTATAAGAAGAAGTGGCAAAGAATTACTCGCTAGAGTGTTGAATCCTGAGGTATTCTTCAAATCTCATGGAAAAAATTTAATTCCAATTCATGTTATTCCTATGTCTAGTCTTAATTTTGGTTTAAATCAGCCTCTCTCTGTTATAAATTAGATACCCATAGTAAATCAACCTGTAGTGAGTATAGAAGCTCCTAATTCTAACCAAAAATTTAATCAGTGGATAATTTGAATCCCCTTCTTGGTAAAGCTCATAAGTATTTACCTAAATTTCAAGGAAATAATGCTGTAATCGATGAAGATCATATTAGGGATTTTCTATATGCCATGGATAGTCTTGAAGTGGATGACAAAGATGTTTTCCTTAGGCTATTTTTCCAAACTTTAGAGAAATATGCTCGTGAATGGTTTAACGACCTTGGAGCTATTACTATCCATAATTTTTAGGAAATGGAGCAAAATTTTATTAGGAAATATAGAAAGAGGAAGAATGAACAATCCTTCCTGATAGAATTAGCCACCATGAAGAAGAAAGAAAAGGAATTAGTGGAAGATTTCAATAGGAGATTCTTTAAAACCAGGAACAAGATCTGAGTGGCATTAAGGCCAAATGATGATCAATCCATCTATTTTTACAAGAATGCCTTCCCTGGAGATTTTAGTTATGAATTAAGACAACAAGCCACAACCACCATTGATGCATGTATGGAGAGGGCTATTGAAATAGAAATAAATATGATTGATAGTGGGAAAATGAAAGCATACTCTTTAGTTTTATATTTTGATACATGTAATGGGAGACAACAAACACAAGATGCAAAATAATAAGAAAGAAAATAAATCTACGAGATGATTGAAATATGTTATAAATAGAAATAACAAAAATGAGTACAAAAGTAGCTATGGAGGAAATGAACACTCCATAATACAAGCTACTGCTCAATGAATGAGCTCTGACCTTATAGTTCACACACTCTACACTACTATGTCTATCCTACTTTTCTATGCTCCCCTTTCTATATATCACTCTATGGAACTTTATATAGGAAGACAAGTTCCTTGGCCAACACTCTACCTAGCTATACAAGGGACACCTTGCACATTGACACTTGTGCATTTATTACATTGCATGAAGTAACTAGATAACTTCCTCCTAAAGTAATCTAATGTTCTAAGTATGTACTAAGGAAGGTACATTTACATGACCCAAATAATGTACTATGAACTATTTCTAACACCCCCTATATTACAATATTTGGGTATTAAAGACTTTAGTCTTCAATGTGGATCTTCCTCCATATGATAGCTTTGAATTGGTTCTTCTTCTTTAGCTACTTCATTCTCCATGTCATGGCTTCTGATATTTTCCAGTTCATTGTTCCTTGATGTTAGGCACTTTTGATGAACAATTGTTCTCATGATTTTGCATGTCATGAGTGGATCTGAATAGGTTCTTCTTCTTTATTTTGTACCTATGTAATACCTATTTCTCTGCTCTTCATAACTATCAACCTTGAGCTCAAAGTTAATAGATCCATAAAAAATAAGGTCTTGAAGATAAAAATTTATTTTTTGTAACAATCTTCTTTCATGGCCCTTATAGTACCTGTATTTGAAATAATAGGAAAAAGATGAGTGGTTTGTCCCATCACAATATTTGCAAGGATGGAAACTCCAACAATTTGTCTTTTCATGACCATATTGATTGCAATAGGTGCATAATAGAGAATATCTGATGGATTTGAAGTCTAATTTAGGGATATCATGTTTTTCTCTCTTTAATAAGACCTTCAAAAGAAGTGCAAGGAAGGGCTCAATAAAGGCATTCTATTCATATATATTGGTACAATCTATTGTCGATCAAAAACTTTCTCTAATACACTAATGTGCTCTTGTCGAGTTTTAGATTTTGCCAAGAGATCATCCACATAATATTCGATAATATTATGCATGTAGTAATGGAAAATGTATGTCATGGCACATTGATAAGTGGCACCTACATTTTTAAGGCCAAAGGGCATCACCTTTTAACAAAAATTTCTCCAAGGTGTAGTGAATGCTGTTTTGTGTAGGTCATCAATATTTATTAAAATTTGGTTGTATTCTAAAAAATTATCCATGAGAGAGAGCATTTCATGGCCATTGCAAGTTTCAACAAGAGCATTAATGTTTGGGAGAGGAAAATCATCCTTAGGACACACTTTGTTAAGGTCTCAAAAGTTAGTGCAAATATGTATCGCCCCGTTAGGCTTGCGAATGGGTACCATGTTTGAGAGCCACTTAGGATAGTCAATGGGTACAATAAAACCCACATCTAATAGATTTTAGAGCTCTTATTTGACCAAGAGGACAATGGTAGGATGCATCCTTCTAAGTTTCTATTTGACTAAATTAGTATTAGGATGTAATATGAGATTGTGGACAACCAAGTTAGGGTTAAGACCATGCATGTCTTTGTAAGACCATATAAAAATGCCCTTATTTATCTTGAGGAGAGAAATTAATTGCTCTTATTCATTATTGGATTATCTTTTGCCAAGCTTGATAATTTGGGGATTGTCTTTGTCTGAACTAAGTTTCACATCGATGGCATCTTCAATGGACATGTGGTAACCTTCCTCAAGTTTATGGGATGTAGGGATAAGATGAATGTCATCTAATATGTCATTAAAATCTTCTAACTTATCCTCATATATGTCTATCTAGAAAAACTTAGGATTCAAAGATGAAGATCAAGGTGAAGGTGGAGGGGATGGAGGAATGTAGTTGGATGAAGCCCTTAACAATTCCTTGAATAGGACAAACTCGGAGAAGGATGAAGGTAAAAATATTTGGTCCATATCAATAAGACTCATGTTAATTGGAATTGGCTTTGCCAAATCATATGGATTATAGAGTGGGGTGAATAAGTCAACATGATTCATGTTGGATTAAGGAAAAATGGTCGAGAAGGTTGGAATGAATGGGATGAATGGAGCCTACGAACCGATTCTAGGAGCTTGGTAAACCTAGACAATAGTAAAAAACACAAATAAATACACTTAACTAAATGCTATATACATGCAATGCAAAAAAAAAATATTTTTGTTTGTTTTTTTTAATTTTTTTGTAGTGGTGAAAACCACTATTTTTGTTTTTTGTGTTGTGTACATCTATTACAAGTTTGATTGATGAGATGGATTAGAGATATGGAGGTGGTGGTTCACCAGTAGGGAAGGCTTGCTCTTGTGGAAGAAGCAAGTGAAATATGGGCTCATGTATGGGAAACATTTTGAGATAAAACTCATCCTGTTGGGTTTGGGGAATGATGGGCTTCGATTCCTCTTCAGATTCATAAAAAATTATCAACATGAGTTTGAATTCTTCATAGATTTCATCATCAAAGTCATCAGGGTGGAGAGCTTCTTCTCCTGAATTTAGATTAAGCCTTTGGAAAGCTTGTTCAAGACAAGTGGTGGAAAGTGGAGTATAGACTAAGCCTAAACGATCATACGTTTCTTGATATGAAACATCAATAATGTCGTGCATTCCCTGTTCATGCAGTCCTAAAACATGTCCCTACAAATTAACTATGTGAAAATAATGGGATGGAAATCCCGACATGTTTTGTATGTTGGCAGGTGTTGGTTCTTTGGGTTTTTCTAGGGGAGCTAGATTGGACAAAGAATAAATTCCTCCATATATAAAATTTATGCTGTTGGGAGCTGAAACCATGTCATATATCGCTCCTATAGATAAAGGTGGATCACATGGGTGACCGAAATCCTTAGTAGTTGGAATGGTGAGCGGTGTAATTATGATGTCTTGGACCACATATTCACCAATACTAGGATTAGTGAGGTGGACCTTGACTTGGGATGATGTGGAAGGATCATGGTTGGATAATGGCTTGGGGAATGATGGAGATGAAGACGTCTCACAATCCTTCAACTCAAATTGTGAAACGTTGGATGATAGAGATGGATTGGATTGGGAAGGTTGTTGGATGGATGATGATGTGGATTGAATTTGAACACATGTGCATGTAGTCAATGATGAATATGATGGGGGCATGGAAGCTTGGTGTGGATTGGTGATAAGGGGCTCCTTAGTAATGGGATATTTTGATGAATAAATGAGTGGAGTGGTAGATGGATTGGCTTATGGTGATAGAAAAAGGTGGGTGGAAGGAAGCATGGATTCATAGGATTTGAGATAAAATTGTAATACTTAAATGGTTTGACATCCATTGGTATGCAATGTACTTGTCCCTCATGAATGTATTTTAGGTATTGATGTAGTATGGAGGGGACACATCTCATATCCATCATCCAAGGTCTTACAAGGAGTACATTGTATGCCATGGATTCTTCCAATATGTGGAACATAGTGTGCAACATTTTGACCCCCACTTCGATGGGCAAAACAACAATGCCAACTATGGAACATAAATCATCGTTGAATGTTTTTAGGGTGAAATATGACTTGGTGATATGAGATGGAGGAAGGTTAAGATGATGAAGAGCATATGTGGTAATGATATTAATGGAGGAACTGGTGTCAATTAGAACTCTTTTGAAAGGCTTCCTGTCAATTAGAGCCATGATGTGCAATGGAGGATCTACTGATTTCGATGAGATTGGCTTAATCTCAAAGTCATAAAATGTAATGGAAGGCTCCATGCATGTTTGAATGCTCTCTACAAAGTTGTTAAAGGCATTAGAATCTTGAGATTGTAATTAAATGGATTTAAGAATGTCCATTAATGACTCGTGATGTCGGGGATATTGTTGAATTAGATCATATATTGATATTTTGGCAAACACAATCTTTAGGCTTGTGGTTAACCAAATACTCAATGAGATGACTGATCGTGGAGGATGATTGATGGGATGAATAGGAGGGTTTTGTTGGCTAGGGATATGAATTAGTGAGGAAGGATTGGGTAAAATTTGAATGGGAGGTGATGTGGTAGGTTGTGAAACACTTGCATGAGGTTGTTGCCTTGCATTTTGCTGGTTATTTTGTTGAACTCTAGCTACCACATGAATGGCACCTACAAAACCTTGGTATTGTTGAACATGGTTTACTTTATTGGGAGGATTTTTGGTGTTAGCCCCTCCCATAGTTGGTTGTACCTCCTCATGATGAGGAAGTGGTGTTTGGAATATACCAAGATTTTGGTTTTGTTGAGCAAGGGGGATGTCAAGCTTGATGGCCCATAAGTCAATAAGGTCTTGAACGATGTCTTTGAATACATGGCAATTATTGATATCGTACCCATTTTACCTATGGTAAGGACAAAAAAATATTCCTGATAGTGTTTACCATGTTTATCGGGATCATATGGTTTGATTTCGGGTAAGGCAAGTCTATTTGTGTCGTACAACCTTTAGAAGAGGGAAGCATACAACTCAGTCAAGGGGGTGTATTGGTGATTCTATCAGATAAACTATCATCGAGGATGGTTCTCCACAGTTGGCACTGTACTTTGCATTGATTGGGATACTAGGGACACCACATGATAGGAAATTTGTTGTTGTGGTTGTTGAACTAATTGTTGTTGAGCCATTATCGACTGGCTCATGACTAATTTATTGACATGATTAGGTTGATTGGTCGGAGTGGCCTGTGTAGATTTTGATTGGCCAAAATAACTACTTTTGTATTGGCCCTTGTTTTG
This sequence comes from Wollemia nobilis, assembly GCA_028583015.1. Classification (NCBI taxonomy): domain Eukaryota; kingdom Viridiplantae; phylum Streptophyta; class Pinopsida; order Araucariales; family Araucariaceae; genus Wollemia; species Wollemia nobilis. The sequence continues at coordinate 18,970,845 of JAQPPZ010016895.1, forward strand.
CCATTCGTTTCTCCTGGGCTTAAGTATGCCCTCTTGGATTTTTATCTCCTCAATGATACTAGCCTATGCTAGAGCTTCTTCAAATGAGTGATATGTCCATAATTGAACCATCCAAGAGATGGGTTATAAACAACTTTTGGTAGATAGCTTGATAAGCTCTTCCATTGGTAGGGTGAATGGTAATTTGGTAATGATGAACCTCCAATGGTTTTCAAAATCATAGATAGACTCATCGTCATGTTGTCTTAAAGAATAAACATCGAACAATGAGACTTTCTTTCTAATATTACATATAAAGCATTCAAATAATTGGTCAACCAATTGTTCGAAAGTATAAATACTATGACTAGACAATTGGTTATACCACTCGATGGCATCTCCACCTAATGTCTGAGGAAATATTCTAAGCATGAGATCATTGTCAGTTTGGATTCTAAAGCATGAGTGTACAAATGTGCTTACATGCTCTTTGGGGTCCTCATTCCCCTTGAATTTATCAAAATTTGGCACCATGAAACCTTTTGGATATGGAGGTGATGGTACTGAAGTGTGAATGGGATGGTTAATCAGTTGACATAAAGTTAGATTTTGGTTTGTTATACTAGGAGTATGTTGTATCAACTTATCTATTTGTTGTTGCATGACCTTGATCCTAGGGTCTTCCCTAGGGGTGTGGAAGCCCTGAATCACCTTATGATTTTGAGAAGGCACGATAGAAAAATGTTGTGGGATAACTAGATGATGATGGGATTGACGATGATGATTAGGTGAGGTTGATGGGAATTGATGAAGAGGATATTGATGATGAAGAGATGGAGAATGTTGGAATGGGAACAATGCATGGGGACTATGGTTGGGTTGGCCTATGAGAATGGAATTGGTATTGGTAAGATTTATAGGGATGGAATGGGTATTGGTATAGTTTGGTGGAGGAGTAGGGATGGAAACCATAGAATATTGTGGTGCCTATGATGAAATTTGGTTAATGAGGATGGTTTGAGTAGAGATTGGTAGAGGCTTAGGGTTCACCTACACTTGCTATTGAGCATATTGACGTTGCTTAAGCAATTTGTTCAAATTTTCCCATGCTTCATGAATTTCTCTATCCAAAATGAAAGGTGTGGATGTATATGGAATGGAAGATGTGGCCAAGGTGTAAGTTACAATTGGAATGGTAACTTGGGGGACTGAAACTTGTGAAGTAGCATTTACATGTGCTTCATACAAGGGATTGGTATAGGTATATCTGTATGAGGACATGATAGAATTGCTAGGAACACTTGAGTATTGGGGAATGGATACATGAGAGGAAGGTGCAACTGATGCCTTAAAAATAGGGTTAGTGTACACCTGGGTAAAGCTAGATGGCTAGGAATGAAAAAGTTCCTGCTGTAAAGTAGGATCTTGACTAGGGGAATCATGAATGGACTTGTTGGAACAAAATCTGCCTTCGGTTAATAGTGTTGCGCCTTAGACTTTGCCAACATTGAATAGACAGACCTTGCTTGAGATCATCTGTCTAGTCTCCAGAGAAGGCTGGTTCCTTTGAGTTTTTTAGAGAAAAGGGAAACAAGAGATAAGGGAAATATAGCCTAAGCTAGAACTTTTCTCATGGTACAGATTAGACAACAACTAAAAAATGATGATGCAGATTACTACCTTCAAAGTTTTCTTTATATCTTCCTATAGAAAACATGAATTCCTGAGTGCGATTTTAGATGTTCATCTAAAATATATGTAAATATCTTTAATATTCAACTCTAGAAATAAGGTTTATACATGCACAGTCCAGATTTTCAGAATAGATACATTATAAAACTTAGAATGAATAAAAGTTAAAACACCAGATACATACACTCGCATACAAAATTTCAGAAGCTAGAGGAAGAATATCTCTTATTGCTTGTAATCCAGTACATGTACATCAAGTCTGTAAACGTCCAAGAGCCGACCTTTTTTCATGGTCGACTCACTCCTATTTATACCCTAAAAAGAGTATCTTCTACTATGTACATTTAATTTCCTCAATCAATTACAAGTAATTGTCTGCAGTTTCTAAGAATATACAACGGATTTCCGTAGATTAGATAGATTTCCTTCTAGCTAAATTTAGATGAGCCTGTTATTCTGCAATCATCCAATGGACCTGCCAGGTTATAATCAACTGACCATTCTTCAAAAATCAGCACTTGATGTCAGTGCATGCCCTAGTTGCCAAAAATATACTCTGCTTCTTTAGCGAAAACCAGACATGTCACGAAATCGTGACACTCTTGTTTCTCTGCTTGTCTGCCCTTCTTGAGTCGCGAAAATGCAACATGTCACGAAATCATGACATTTCTATGTCTTCAGCTGATTCTTCTTTTTGCACCACAAAAATTGACCATGTCACGAAATCGTGACACTTCTGCCTCCTTGCTTTCTCTTGTTGCTTTTGGCCATGAAAAAGGGACATGTCATGAAATCGTGACACTTTTAGTCTCTTTAGCAGTTTTTCTATTCTTTTGGCGAAAATAAGCCATGTCGCAAAATCGCGACATTCTCCCTGACTTCTACCCTTTTATTGACGGACTTGGCAAAAATTGGCAATGTCGCGAAATCGTGACTTTTTCCTTTGCTTTCCCTCTTTGCTATTTTTTTCCGTGAAAACTCGACATGTCACGAAATCGTGACACTTTTCTTCCTTAGTGTATTTTGCTTTTTCTTTGTTCTTTAGCATATGGGCCACTTCGGTCTTCTTTGAAAATATGCAAAAAAGGTGCATCAACCATTTTTTGTAGTTAGTCACTTTTTGACTAACATTCTTGGCACCTTCTGGGGGATTTTTTGCTCGCAAAAATAAATAGAAACCAGGCCTTCATCCATTGGAAAACGGAGTCACCAACACAGTTGCAAAAAGTAAAATTTCAAGTGAAAAAGCAAAGATAAAAGAAAAAGAATGCACTTTGGAATATAAGTGATCTTTACCTTATCAAAACCTTTTTCTACCGCTTAGGGATCTAACCTTTTTCTGAAGAACATAAAAAATTCAATTCTGAGAGTTGGTCCCAGCTCTGGCTGCTAGTTGCTGACCCTGATGTTTAGATCTTCTGATTTTGTCCATGGCTATAAGTATCTCTTGATAAGTTTTGCAAACTCGGTCCCAGTATTCATCTTCTAAATTAGAAGAATCAATGAAGAGTTGATATACATACTGCAACTCCTCCACTTTATCATAAGAAATGATCTTTTGCCTTAAAATTAGTTCTTGTAAATAGGCTTTAATCTGTGTCAGCCTCTGGATCATCTCCATGACCTGCGTTTCTTCTATGGGTTCCTGCCAGCCGTCTATGTCTGTTTCATCTTCAACAAAAGCTTTTATTGATGCTGAAAGGACCTCTTCATTCAACACTTTTGAACCATCATCCCAGAGGTAAGGAAGCCCATTATGGATAGCCAAATCAAGATTTTGGAGCAATCCTTTCGCTTCATCTTCAAGCTCGTGCAGAAACTTATTTCCCTGTGCTATCAATTTGAACTTTCTAAAGAAGTTCTTCGCTGTGATTTTAGCTTGAGACCAGGCTTCGCTTCTGAGCTTGGCTTCCAAGCTTCCTGGCATCTTCTCTGACAAAATCTGAATTTTAGTAGCTGCATCTTCTCTTTTCAATAAAAATGCTTCGACAGCTCCAAATTCCTATTTTACTACTTCGGTAGTTTCCTTTACTTTAGCTAAATAAAATAATAAAGGCTTAGCCTTTAATACTAAAGATAACAAATCTTTTAACAATTCCTTCCTCATGCTCTTTACTTTATCTTTTGAAAATCTGGAAGGAGCGTTTTGTTGTTCTTCCAACTGTTGTTGTAGCTGTTGTATCTGTGTATTCAATGCCTGAATTTGAGCTTCTGCTACACTCAACTTTTCTTTACATTTTGCCACTTCACTGGCAGCAACACTGAATTTACCCTCCCATTTTTTAGCTTCCAGAGTAAGAGCCTTCTCTGCTATTTTTTGTTCTTTCACTACAGCCTCTAATTCCTTCCTCTTCTCCTTTTCTTTAAAAAACATTTCTTGATAATGTCCTCCTTGTAAGTATATGGTCCCAAAATGTGCTTGGGCTTTCACCCACTCATCTTGCATAGGCAGTTGAGATATATCTTCAGTTATCTCTTCTGCCTGGTAATCTTCCACAGTCATTTCTCCCTTTGATTTCTTAGTAATGGGAGTTAACTTCAACTTCTTCCTCTGCATATTAGCTGGGTCTAAAGCAATGATTTCTCTTACAGTAGTCGGTGCTTTAGAATCCTCAGTTGAATGTGAAGTCCACCAATCTAAAGCATTCCTGCTCACTTTTTTTAGATTTTCAATCTTGGCCATGGTGGAGTGTGACTCAGTCCCTTGAGAAGTTGTAACTCCAGCCGTCGGGATGTCAATGTTGGGGAGAAAAGGAATGGGAGCAGCTACGGATCCAACATTTAGCAGATTCTGGGAAGATGTTGCCATTTCTGGGAGAACAAGGTAATTTTTTGGCAAGAACATTATACTTTTGTTGATTTTTAGAAAAGGAGGGAGAATTACAATGGGAATGAGTAGGAGAATGAGAAGAAGAAAGTAAAGAAAACATACCTGTTTTCGGCTGGATTTGTTGTTGGTGTTCTTCTTCTTCTTCATGTTCACTGACGATCATTTCTTCACTCTGCGTTTTGTCTTTATCAGGAGTTTTCTTTTCCTCATCACTTTCATCCAAGTTTATAATTTGTTTCTCCTGCTGCTCTCCTACCGTCAGGATCTCCTTTTTAACCAAAATTTGTTTTTTATTTTCACTCTTTTGGCTCTCTTGAGCCGAACTGGGTGGGCCGCGTGGGACTTCCTTCTGTGAATTTTCATGCTCAACTTCCTGAGCATCTGCATCAGAGTTTTCTTCAGTCATTTGGGCTTGTTCACTTTCTTGAATCCCTTTCCCTGAGTTGTCTTCTGTCTCTTGAGGCTCTTGATCACTAGAAGAAGTTTGAATAATATTTTTGTCTTTTCTTCTATCAGCCATCATTTTCAATTTTCTCATTCTTTCTGCTACGGGTTCATCAGATTCTGTACCCGAGTCTGCAAGTGGAACGAATTTTACAATTTTTGAGGAATGATGTCTGGACGTCAGAGTATCTGCCCCAAGTGCTAGACGCTTCTCTCTTTGATGGACTAGAATAGGTTCAACTCTCCCCTGTCCTTCTTTGCCCAACCCTTTTCCATCATAACCCATTTTCAACATCATCTGGGCGGCCTTCGAACCATAAGTTTTTCCTTGCTCTTCAGTAAAAACCTCTTCTATCGATCTTTTCCTAGATGTCCTAGGTTTGGTCTGAACAAGGGGAAGATTCTGAGCCTCTGCAATTTCTTTTCCTTTACCAGCTTTGGGCTGCTGGGATTTCTCAGGTGGCTGGGATACTTCGGGAGTAGAAGAATGACTACTTCCTATGCTTGGAGGGATTCTAACAGGAAAACTTCCTCCCTAGGAGTCATGGTTTTCAGTATACCGAGTTTCGAACAGATTGTCATTTTTGGTGGGGTATCTCGATGAAATCGAATTTGTCTGGACTCTCATTACCCACCATTCCCAAATTTTTGCCACATCCCAATCTGGTCTACTCTTCTGAATCCTGGTGATTTTACCCTCCGTCAACTGATGAGCCTTTATATTTTCTGGGTCAAACTGAACAATTACTTCATAAAAATCATGCCAAGGAGGCAAAGGCTCCATATTTTCTATGTGCCACTCCAGGGGTTCATCTTCTGCGTTATTCCTATTTTCTTCAATATCATCCCTGAATTTAACATGAAATTATTTTTTATGTGTTTTATTCAAAATAGATTGTCTCTCAGCAAACCTGTTCATGGGGTCATATTTCCATCTTTGCGGAATCTCAATAAGACCCAATTTTCTCAAATACTCCGCTATCTGTTCATTTTGCCCCTTCTTTGAAATAGTAATTCCTTCAAAACTAAAGGGCATATTACAGGTACTGGTTTTCCCAATTCCAGTCCCGAATTTGACATTAATGTTTTCTATTTGCCTAACATATTCTAAGGCAAAGACTCTGTCAGTCACATAATGAGGAAGTAAAAAGGGTTTGTCTGTAAACCCATACAATCTGATGCATACTCCTTGTGTTAGGATAAACCAATCCCCCTCCTCTGCAAACTTGGATTGTAATACCTTTTTCGCTTTGGGGGTCAATCTTGTTATTTGTCCATACATGATTTTTAGTGCAGGGCCCAAAAATTCCCTATTGAAATCATAATATGACTCGGATTTATATAACACATTAGTCCATTCATATACTGGCAAAATTTCTCCCTTCTCATTCTTATCATTCTTTGAAATGAAAGCTAACTCTTGAGACATAAAATAAAAGAATAACCACACCAAATATGAAGTGTATCTGAAAGAAAACTGGGTTCTAGCCTTCAATGCCGCCAAACCCTCATGAATTTCCGCACTTAAAAACTCAAGCCAATCAAAGAAAATAGGTCTCACACTCCTGCTCATAACAGTCGAATCATACATTCTGGGGTTCGACAAACATTCTGCTACAGCCACCTGCCACTTCTGAACCTTTTCATCATTTTTTAGTCCAACAATCATGGCCAAGATGGAATATAGTTCAGGATTTTTAAAAGTTGCCATGTCAATTGGGGGTTCTGGTGGATTTACCCCTTCTGGAAGATCTTTTAGCTGAGTGGCTAGGAAACCCCTCACCTTTTTGGATGAGCCAAAATATGTAGCCTATTCTAAGGGGTCAAAATTCTTAGGTTCTAAGGGAGGGACACGACCCGCAACAAAAGCAGAAACAAAAGCATCTTTGGACAGAGAAAATAGAACCCTCCCTGAAAAATCTCTAACCTTTCTCTCCTTTTCATCATAGAAATTTGCAATTGCCCTTACCAATTATGGGCAGGGATGAACAGGAATATATACATACCAGTACAAGAAAGAATGGTATGCAAATGTTGAAGGAGAGGACGCAGAAACCCCAATTGCTACCCGGTTCTTTATATTGCTCCGAATCTCCGTCGGGTCCTTCCATGTTATTATTGTATCTGCAATTTGGGAGTCTCTGTCAATAAAACCAATGCTGTTCTCCTCCCTTATTTTTATTACCGAAGTAGTCGGGGGTGATGAGGTAGATGCTACCTGGTTCTTCGCCTTCTTCGGGGCCATTATGAATTATCAGGTACACAGACTTTGAACTTCTTCTGATCGCTTCACAACTTCTTCCTCACTATGCTTTCTTCTTCAGGAGTTTTCAGCAAGTTTGCAAATGGCGAAATGCCTTTCCAAATTCTTGAATTTAATTTTATGTAGCTTGAGAGGACATGCAAAATTAATGCATTAAATGACGGTTGGTCGATTTGATTCGTCCATATTTCTTTGGTTTCCGTTCTCGCCACCTTCCTTAGGAAACTTCTAAAAATGCTCGCTGGCTCATTAAAAACCCACTTGGGGACTGGGAATTATCCCATGCCGAGAAAGATGCTACCTGACAGATTTATTATCTTCTTCCACTGAACCCCGGGCACGTGGTTGCTTAGAAACATTCGGCGGTGGATCTTTAGAAATATTTTGAGAAACACATGTAACATATTTCAAAACATTCTTTTCTCATCATTCCCTCTTGCCGACTCTCAGGCGACCACGCGGCAACTCCGGATTTGAAAATGCAAAATAACAAGGGCGGACTTTTCCCTCCAGATTTTATTCAAAATGTCGGACTCTGATAGTCCTCAAAAATGATTCCTATTAGGCCGCGAAAAGGGAAATATTCACAAAACTCAAAACTTATAATATACTGTACATATAATGGTGATCTGTCCCTTTTACTGGAAATATAATTTTAGGTGAAATGCATTCACCGTGATGGGTAGAACCCATCCATCTTGATATTTTAACTGGAAGGCGTTGAATTGTTTTTCTGAAATAATTTCAAATGGCCCCTCCCAGAACGCGTCAAACTTGTCATGATGTCCTGGTTTCGCTTTCTTGACATTCCATTTTAACACCAGGTCACCTGTTTTGAATTTCTTGAAAGTGGTTTTCTTATCGAACCACCCGACTGTTTTCAACATATGTTTTTGATGATGATTATAGGCCTGTTCCCTAGACTCTTCTAGCTGCAGAAGTTGCATCAGTCGGGCATCCATTGGATGGCCTTCATCTTCATTAACTTGATTTAGCAATTTCAACGCGGGTATCTCCATATGAATCGGCAAAACAACCTCTTTGCCATAAACCAAAGCATATGGTGATGTATTGATTGATTTCTTGATTGAAATTTTGTCGGCCCACAGGGCTTGATTCAGGAGTGAGTGCCAGTTCTTCTTATTATCCTCTAATGTTCTTTTCAGGATTCTTAAAATATTCTTATTAGTAGACTCGGCTAATCCATTACCTTGTGGGTAATAATTAGAGGAAGTCTTCAGGTAAATTCCATATCGACTGGAAAATTCGATCATCTTTGCACTAGTGAAAGGAGATCCGTTGTCTGTAATCAAAGAGTCTGGTATGCCAAACCTTGTGATTAGACTCTCGACAAATTCTATCACCACTTCTGAATCAACTTTCTTTGTGGGTACTGCTTCTGCCCACTTAGTGAAGTAGTCCGTGGCAGTGAGAATGTATTTGTGGCCTGATGATGAATTTGGCTCTATTATACCTATGAAATCCAACCCCCACTGCTGGAACGGTTCCTCGACTTGAATAGCTTTTAAGGGCATAGGCGCATTCCTGTTCCTCCCCACATACCTCTGACACTTGTTCGCACCTCTGGGTCACTTTGTATGCATCTAGGAAGATGGAAGGCCAATAACATCCAGCTCTAAGGATCTTCAAAGCTGTGGTTCGGCCTGCATAATGTCCCCCTGAGAGACCCCCATGAAATTCATCTAACACTTTCTGCTTTTCATTATCGGGAATGCATTTCAACAATACACCATCGATATTAATCCTGTACAACCCTTCTGTTTGAAGGGTATATTTTAATGCTTGGGTTCTGAATCTCCTTCTCTGGGAAGCATTCATATCTTCAGGGCATGACCCAGTCTGAAAGTACCTCACAAAGTCATCGATCCAACCTGAACTTACTCTGTCTTGATGTTGCTCAGTGTTTGCCATGACGGGGTGGCTCTCCCCATATCCACTTGCAGCTTGCTTGGCCAATTCCTGGCACAAAGCTCTCCCTCTGACTATTTTAGTAGGACGTATTTCTACATCATACTCTTGGATGCGAGTCACCCATCCAACTCTTTTTTCACCCAGTTCTCCTTGAATTATGAAGTTCCTTACATCGGGATGAATAACATAAACCATCGTCCGACTCTGGGATAAGAAGTGTTTTAGCTTATTCAAGGATTTCATAATTGCATATACTTGTTTCTCTATGAAGTTGTACCTTTCCTCGTGTTTGTGCATGGTGGAACTCAGGAAGGCTATGGGTCTTTCTTCATCATCCGCTCCTTTCTGAGTGAGAACTGCAGCATAACTATCTTGTTCTCCGACAGCATATAGTATGAAACCTCGGGAATAGTCAGGGTTAACTAGCACAGGAGCTTGAGCGATGGCTTCTAGAATTTTTTGGAAAGCTTCTTTCCTTGGCTCTATCCATTTGAAAGGAGCATCCTTTTTCAATAATTCAGTCATTGGTTTAACTATATGGGCAAAGTCTGCAATGAATTTTTTGACAAAATTTATTTGCCCAAAGAAGGACTGCAAACCTTTCTTGTTAACTGGAAGTGACAACTCAAGAAGTGCCTTCACTCTATCAGGGTCAATTGAAAGCCCAACTTTAGAAATAACATGCCCAAGGAGTATTCCTTCTTCCATAACAAAAATAGACTTTTTAGGATTTAATGATATTCCAAATTCTCTACATTTCTCAAATACTTGCCGCAGATGAGTGGCATGGTCTTTTTTGTTGTGAGAAAATACGGTCATGTCATCTAAATAGATGACAATAATTTTATTTGCAAGCTCCCCAAAAGCTACGTCCATGGCTCTTTGAAAATTTGCTCCTGCATTAGATAATCCAAAGGGCATCCTTTGGTATGCAAATGTTCCCCACTTAGTGGTGAATGTGGTCTTATATTGATCTTCATTTCTCACCCAAACTTGATTGTAACCAGAGAAGCCATCTAACAGAGAAAACCTTTCTGCTCCTACCACAGTATGAAGGATTGGGTCAATCTGGGGTAAAGGATAGTGATCTTTTAAAGAAGCTCTGTTCAAATTTTTGAAATCGATGCATAGTCTTATTTCTCCATTTTTCTTGTGGACCGGGACCAAATTTGCCACCCAAGTAGAGTGCTTGATTGGGTATACTATCTTAGCCTGTAGGAGTTTTAACAACTCCTATTTCATTAAGGCTTCAATTTTAGGATTCACAGGCCTCTGCTTCTGCCTAAAAGGTTTAGCTCCTTCCTCTAGTTCGATGGTATGCTGAATGACCTCTTTCCTGTACACTTTTAGATCACTATAAGTCCAGGCTATTATATCCGGATACTCTCTACATAACTATTTTATTTGCTCTAGTTCTACTTCTGTACAATCGGTCCCTACTTTGATCATCTTGCCCGGTTCTAGTTCTACTTCTTTATACCGACATTCATCTACCTTGATCCTTCGACCTACAACTCTGTCGCTATTGTCAAAAAGGCTCTCCAGGGTGATCAGTCCCCTAGGGATATGATTGTTTTTTAGTTGAATAAGGCTCTCTTCGTCCTCTTCTTGTAACGCTCTATCTGTAGAGCAATTCATCTCATGAACCAAAAAATCTAGGATCTGCTCATCATTCTCAAATACTTGCCAAAAAATGTCCTTGTCGGGCATAGAAGGCCTGTATATAAGTCTGACTATTTTAGACTTCTGAATAACATTACTGACTGGGCAAAAATTGGATCCTACTGACGCTAACAGGTCTGCATGTGTATTCTTCTCTCTGGAAATGGATTTCATGTTTAGTGCTTCAAAATTTTCCAATAGATCCAACACTTTGTTTTTGTAAGCCCTTAGGTAATGTTGCTTACAAATGCATTTTCCAGTAACCTGTTTAACAATCAGTTCTGAATCTCCATAGATCAGAAGTTATTTTGCACCCAGTTTTTCAGCTTTCCTAAGTCCCAAACACAAAGCTTCATATTCAGCTGCGTTATTGGTGCAACTCCATGTCAACCTATATGAAAAGACTTTTTCTTTTCTAGTAGGTGAAATCAGAACAATTCCAGCTCCTGCTCCATTTTTGCACCTTGACCCATCAAAGTACAATTTCCATAACTGGTTGGCCGAATCATCTGTTTTAGGGACAGCAACAGGGAGCTTTTTTGGTTTCTCAATGGAATAGCTTCCCATTTCTGTCTCTATCATAGCATTGAAGTCCTTCATTGAAAACTGATCCTCAGATTGGAGTTCCTCCAGGGTTTCTTCCATTAAATCGATATTTTCCAATTCCTCAGACATCATGTTGACGGTGGTTGTTTCCTCCAGTATTTCTACGTGAAAAGTAGATGGTTTTTCATTGTAGATCTTGACTCTTTTACCTTTGAAAGGTACCTCCAAATGAGAATAATCTAGAGACAGATAACCACCCATTTTGGCCGTGAACTCTCTGGATAAACACATACCGAAATATGGTTCTAAGTCTACAACGACTACCTCTTGTATGACGACTACTTATGGTATTCTGTGGAGTTGAATAGGGATATCTTTGATCACCCCGATAGATTTTACTGGAGTACCATCTAATTGCAACACACCAGGATGACTCCGAGTATATTCCATCCCCATTATGTCACATACGGCCTTCAGCATCACCGTAGTTGCGGCCCCTGAATCAATCATGCAATTGTGAACTATCCACCCCTCCATTTGCAAAGATAGATAGAATGGGGGTGGTCTATTTTTCCCAGAGGTTGACATAACATTTGCTTGTATAACATTTGAGAAGGAGGTATCATTCTTTAAATTTAGGGATTCTTGGAGGAGGTCAATCTGACCAGGAATTTGCAGTGCATCATACATGCTTATTTTGGAAGGAGTCCTCTTCATTTCTTCTGCAATGTTGAACGAAAGGGTTGCAGCTGGGGATACCTCAACACTTTTCTCCTTTCCACTAGTCGATGCGTCATATCTGTCTCTATAGACCTGCGTGGCTTCTGTTCTTTGTATTTTTGTCAATGAAGGAAATCTGAGTCTTTCCTTCGCTTGCTCTTGAGCCTCGCTCCCTTTTCTAGGAGGAAATTATTTTCTTGGTGTAGTCGCAGAAGTCTGAGGAGGGTCAGAACGTCCTTTCTCATTGGACTGGTTTTTCTATGGAGTCGCCCTGGGGGCAGGAGGAAAACCTAGTGGTTGGAGTTCCTTAGGGTCGACTTGTAATGACTTTTTTCTCGATCTTGTCAGGACTGAGACTTGTTCCACGGATGGCATTGCCAAATTGTGGTGGACTTCTCTGATTATGTTCACTTGTCCCTTGCCGATTTCTTTGGCTCTCTCATTAATAACCGCTTGCACATGATGTTGATGAATCATGCATGAATCTTCTCCATGAGGATCGTTGCAAGTGGTACACCAGTAATCAGAATTAGTGGGTTCTCCATTATCTCCTGTCTCATTCGCATACACAACATTTTTTCTATCTTGCCCTCTACCACTCGTTGAAGCCCCATATTTTTGTATCTGTGGAAATCTTCTTGCTTGGAGATTCCGTTCAGCTTCCCTCTTTTTCATGGATGCCATTTCATTTGACAATGTTTTCATTGTATCAATTATGGTCGTGTATTGGTCATTCGGGGAGCTGATGCCAGGGGTGGGACTGGTAATGCAAGGAGTGTAGGAGGTGCGGCTATAGCTGGGAGAGCCTGCGTTGATGGGAGTATAGGCAGTTTAGAAATTGACGCTTGGGAAAGTTTTGGTACAATTGGCAATAGACTTTTTGATGGATATTTCTTTGTAGCGATGAGGTCAGCTTCGCCCTTTGCTGCCTCTAGATAGATCTCAAGAAAAGTGGTTACACGGGATTGCCTTATTATCATACTGAGATCTGAATCAAAAGCCCTTAAATAATAACATATAGCTTGTTCTTCCATGGGTTTTATGCCCTGAGGTACTCTATCACGAGTTCTGGTAAATCTGATGTTGAAATCTTGGATTTCTTCTTGTGGATGCCTCTCAATGACAGTGAATTGATTCAGCAATGTGAAAGGATCCGCATGTATATTAAATTCATCGACTAGACGGTCGATGAGCATTGCCCAAGAAGTAATGGATCCAATGGGAAGCGCTCTGTACCAATAGAGCATCTTTCCTTTCAAAGATATAACCAACAATCTGACCATTACATCTTCCTGAGTGATATTGTAAATAGATGCTAGCGATGATACATCTAAACAGTGCTCATCTACTATTTTGCCTATTCTGTCAAAGGTCGGCAATGCTTTTAGTGCAGCTTGTGGAATTTGGTGGTGTGCTCCCAAGTTCAAAGGGCCAGTTTGATTCCACACAAGATGCATGGAGATGGGGGCAGCTGCCATGGTTGCTAAAGGGGTTACAACTACTATAGGATTGCTTGCAGATGCTCCTACAATGGGTGTTAAAGAGGTGCTAATGGTGCCAGGTGGATTTGATCGTGCGGCTAGCACAGGGTGTGCCTTTAGGCTTTCGAGATGTAGCTCAAAGAACTCGATGGGTTCTTCGGAGTTTCTAGCTCAGGATCTGGTTATCATATGGCTATATAACCAAAAAATCTTAGACAAGGTCTTTCTTTTATGGTCTAAATTTTATTGCAACGGAGTCGCCAGGTAGTTTTTTCTTGAGATTTTTGAATGAAAGGCTCTAAAGTAAAACACCAAAACTTATATAATACTGTGGGATTTGTTGGTCCCATCGGGCGTGCCAAAAACTGTTGGAACAAAATCTGCCTTCGGTTAATAGTGTTGCGCCTTAGACTTTGCCAACATTGAATAGACAGACCTTGCTTGAGATCATCTGTCTAGTCTCCAGAGAAGGTTGGTTCCTTTGAGTTTTTTAGAGAAAAGGGAAACAAGAGATAAGGGAAATATAGCCTAAGCTAGAACTTTTCTCATGGTACAGATTAGACAACAACAAAAAATGATGATGCAGATTACTACCTTCAGAGTTTTCTTTATATCTTCCTATAGAAAACATGAATTCTTGAGTGCGATTTTAGATGTTCATCTAAAATATATGTAAATATCTTTAATATTCAACTCTAGAAATAAGGTTTATACATGCACAGTCCAGATTTCAGAACAGATACATTATAAAACTTAGAATGAATAAAAGTTAAAAAACCGAGATACATACACTCGCATACAAAATTTCAGAAGCCAGGGGAAGAATATCTCTTATTGCTCGTAATCCAGTAACATGTACATCAAGTCTGTAAACGTCCAAGAGCCGACCTTTTTTCATGGTCGACTCACTCCTATTTATACCCTAAAAAGAGTATCTTCTACTATGTACATTTAATTTCCTCAATCAATTACAAGTAATTGTCTGCAGTTTCTAAGAATATACAATGGATTTCTCGTAGATTAGATAGATTTCCTTCTGGCTAAATTTAGATGAGCCTGTTATTCTACAATCATCCAATGGACCTACCAGGTTATAATCAACTGACCATTCTTCAAAAATCAGCACCTGATGTCAGTGCATGCCCCAGTTGCCAAAAATATACTCTACTTCTTTAGCAAAAACCAGACATGTCACGAAATCGTGACACTCTTGTTTCTCTGCTTGTCTACCCTTCTTGAGTCACAAAAATGCAACATGTCATGAAATCATGACATTTCTATGTCTTCAGCCTGATTCTTCTTTTTGCACCACAAAAATTGACCATGTCACGAAATCGTGACACTTCTGCCTCCTTGCTTTCTCTTGTTGCTTTTGGCCACGAAAAAGGGACATGTCACGAAATCGTGACACTTTTAGTCTCTTTAGCAGTTTTTCTATTCTTCTGGCGAAAATAAGCCATGTCGCAAAATCGCGACATTCTCCCTGACTTCTACCCTTTTATTGACGGACTTGGCAAAAATTGGCAACGTCGCGAAATCGTGACTTTTTCCTCTGCTTTCCCTCTTTGCTATTTTTTGCCGTGAAAACTCGACATGTCACGAAATCGTGACACTTTTCTTCCTTAGTGTATTTTGCTTTTTCTTTGTTCTTTAGCATATGGGCCACTTCGGTCTTCTTTGAAAATATGCAAAAAAGGTGCATCAACCATTTTTTGTAGTTAGTCACTTTTTGACTAACAGGACTCTAAGACATAATTAGCCGATTTGGAGAGAGCCTCTACTTTGGCCATGTCTATGTGGGTGATATTGTGGTTAATGGATTACGAATATGATTCAGCTTGAGAAAGTGAAGTGTTGGTATATCTACTACAAAAGTGGTGGGGAAGGTGGATGAATGTTCCATTGAATCATTTTGATTTAATGCTCTTCATTGATTTCTTATTAAGACCATAAGAAACTAAACCAAATACAAATTATGCAAAAAAATGAAATGCAAAATTAAAAATTCACAAAAATCAATTTAAGATGAATCAATTCTAAGTTTGTTCAACATATGTGTCTTACCTCATTTTAGTGTGAATTCATATTTTTTAGATTTTGATTTCATGTGTTTCAATGTGCTAATATGAATTAGAAATGGGTGAATACTATGGATTGGATAGGACAATGAGATTCTTGCTGGTGATGAAATATAGCAAGTTTGCTCTGGGGTAATCTAAGGTGTCTAGGGGCAGATATTGGTGGATGGAGATGAAAGCCACCATCACCAAATCTCAAGCAATGGCTGGTTCTGAAATCCAACCACTGTTGTTTAACATGAAACACGAAGTGTGTGCAAAATTCCCTTTAAAGGTTTTGTTCTTTATGATGCACATACAATATTAGAAACAACTGATTTCACCAATCTAAATTAGAAGCCAACATTAAGAGTACTAATGTTTTCCAAAGGATGTGAAGTACACCGCTTAAATCCCTCTCTAAACAGTAGGGGATTCGTCCACTCCTCCTCCTGGAATCACCCAATGTAGGGATACTTTTGACACACTAATGATGTTCCTACTTAGACCAGCAAAAGGAGAGGTTTCTAACCCTACAATGCAATCTAATTTATGCAATTTAATAATTCACATGCAACAAAAATGCTGGATTTTTTTAATTGCAATACCCTAGAAAACTAGAAACTTTAAATGGAAAATGAAAATGTGTGAATGGATGCAATGACTAATACAATGCCTAGAATGCAAACTAAAATAATCGTTTTCACCAGATTTATTAGTAATATTCTTTTTAATCCAAAAATATGAAAAAACATAAAATATCAAAATACGTAAAAATAGAGAGATTAGGGTTTGATAGTAAGATTACAAAGAAGCCTACATTTTTGTTTTAACTCTATGTAAAACACCTTTGGGTATTTATCAAACACCCCTGGATGTTTTGGATGTCACTCGAGCACCACGGGGTATTTGCGCACCTTCTACAACTTTCTGTGAATCTTCAGGAATCCTAATCTAGCAAAAATCATGCAATTCATACTTTTGAAAACCCTGCAAGATAAGACAAAAAAAAGTTAGTCAAAAAATTAAATCAAAATGAGAAACCCTTAGGGGGTCCCACCGTGATCACCATTTGTAGATGCAAAAGCGAAACACCAAATATAACAAATAAATGAAACCAAGAGACAATATTGCACAAAAGAGATGATTTTATTGATATGGGGGGAGCCTCAAATATCCAATGTTACAATAAAGAATTTGATTTCTTTTGATGCAAAATATTACAATACAAGGATTATTTGAAACCCTAGTGAATAGTGCTGGTGGTGCCTTTAAACTCACTTTTGATCCCAATAGAGGTGAGTGGGCTTCGTGCTCTCCAATACCGGGCCACTACAACTTAAGCAGCTTCAAAGTATAGGTGTAGTATCTCTAGATATATGCACAAAAGATAGCAAACAAGTTAGTAGCAACTATGAGGGCTCCACAGTGTGAGACCCTTAGGAATTAATACAAACCAGCTATGCAATATAAAGAAAGTGAGCAGAATCTGAAAATACATGAGATAAAATAAATCAATGCTAGATTTACCTTATTCACTTGCTGTTCTCCGGTCTGTAGTAGTTGTTGCAGGAAAATGGTGTGGCAATGCCCTAGTGATACCCAAGGGTTAGTAGGACTGTAGAGCTCTGGTTTGAAATTCTTGCGGGTGCTCGGTGGTAGTAGAAAATACCCGTGGGTGCTCGGGGATGGCGAAAAGTACCTAGCAAGGTGCTTGGGAGTGGTGGAAAGCGCCCAAAGGTACTCAAGAGTAGCAGAGGGGCATTCGAGGAGTGATGCAAGGTCTACAAAAGTAGATCTGCTTTAGATAAGGGATGTGGTGATGGATGCAATGGTAGACGCGATGGCGAGGGCAATGATGGGAAGTTCTCAGATTGCTTAAGGCACTCAGGCTCAGGGAATATAGGGATACAAATTACTTAGGAAACTCCAGGGCCAAAGAATTAGGTGTTGAGCCATAAAGATGGCTCCTATTTATAATCTCACCTAGGGCATATTAGGGTTTCAACGACACAATTTGTGTAGTTAAGATTAAAACATGATAGAGGGTAGATATTAAATTTTGGCATGTGGCATGGATCAAGGCAGATGAATGGATGGGATTAAAACAAGGACGGCTAGGATTAATTTACACACACATATATATACATTTATTAAATATATATAAAATATAATATTAAATATTAATATTTTAATATATATTAAACAAATATACCTAAATATATGTAAATAAATGGGTAAAAATGACGGGAAGACCTGGATGGACGACAAGTGGCTAGATTTTGGTATCTATAAAAAGCACAAGAAAATATCCTTATGAATTAGTATATAGTGAGAATGCTCTATGACCTCTTAGGTGGAGAGTTATGCCATATCTTTGCTTCTTCCATATCATGAAAATACAAATGTTTTGCAGAGGTTTGATCAGATTGTGAAGTTGCACGAAGATAGAAAGAATTCATTAATGAAGATAACTGAGTAGGCTTATAAAGTTGTTCAATTAAAAAGCTAAGGGTAAACCTTTTTAGGGAGGATATATAGTGTTGTATTGGGATCCCAAAAATTATAAGCATGGTGAAAAGGGGATGTGGGAACCCAAATGGCTTTGCCCCTATCAAATTCTTCAAAATGTAGGCCAACACACATACAAGTTGCAGGCTTTGGATGGTATGGAATTTTTAATTTCTATCAATGGCCAACATTTGAAATTGTATCATTCTACATTGAGGGCATGAGAAGCCTTGTACCAAGAAAAAAAAAAGGAAAAAAATTATTTCTCCATATTATTTTTGTCTTTGAGTCTTTTTATTTTTAGGTGATTAAGGGTTTCTTTTTAGGTGATTAGGTAAGTTTTTGAGTACATATGGTTTGTTAGAGATTTTGAAGTTCTTAGGTGATTCATTGTCAAGAGTCTTTTCATCACCTATCCTAGTTGAAGCCTATGATGGATCCTCAAAATCCAACTTGAGATCGCCCCTAATTTTCAAATTTTGGTACCCTGTGGAGTCCTTGGTTTAAGTTTTTTTGTTTTTTTTTTGTTTAGGCTTGGTTTGACTTCTCTTTTAATTTTGTGGTCCTTCCAAAATATGCAATAACCCCCTGGTCAATCTTATTTATAATAATCCTTCTAGTCTCTAGTACTTTTCAATTATTACCAATTTTTCATATTTTTAAGTCTTAACTCACCCTTTAGAGCATATATAGATATATATGTCATCAAAAGTTGGGATTTATTTTCCTTTAAGTAAAAGTGTCTTATGTCAAAATAAAATTTGGGGCCTTATGGTATTTTTTATTTTCCAAAGGACCAAGAAAGGGGTATTTTAATTATCTTCCTAAGGAGGCCCTCAAATCCCCATTGTAAAAATACATTTTCTTCAAATAATGAAAGTTTCAACATTTATTACTTTGTAAGCCCTTGTTATTTTTAATATTTCATGCCCCCTATAGTCTCTAATTTTTGAAGCCTAAATTTGTACGCCCTAATTCACACCTACTCTTCACCTTCTAACTTCTACCCCCCATCCTATACCCTAAGGTTGGACCCCCTTAATTTTCCTATGTCCAATATCTAATCCTAAGATGGCCTTCGAAGTCCTTCGATGCACAATATTAAAAAATAGGCTTTTCCTCCCTAAGTCGAAAGAGTGCCCCCTCCATCTTGTTCCATAAGGTTCTAAATCCTCAGGTTTGATAAATTAAGGCTAGAGCCTAGGTCCTCCTATTATTTTTCCTTGATCAAGATAAGCGGCCCGTAGCAATTGATAACAACCTATCGGTGCACATTCATTTACTTCTTGCCACAAAACCCCAATTCCAAAAAATCAAATGTAGGCACATAGGTAGAGGAAGGACAAGCCAAAAATTCCACATGGATCCCACTAGGCTTGATCAATGGTTTGCACCAAGGTGGGTACCCTAGATATAATGGACTAGATATAGGCATAGGAGTAGAGGATAGCCAAACCATAATTGCTACATGACAATATATGATCTATCGGTTTAAGCATGCGTGAGGGTGCACATTTTCCTTTAGCTAAATTTGATCCTTTAATCCCACATTCAATGTGAGTTGGCTATTGTAAAGTTTAAAAGTGTGGAGGTGCTTAAAGGAAGTTGACCACCTCATGATGGTTAGGGTGCCTCTCGTGTGGGGCCACCCAAAGGTGCCACTTGGTGGTGCCAACATGAGTGACCCACATGGGCAGCTTGAGTGCCCACTAGTACCAATTGAAGGGGTGCTTTGAGCAGCACACAAAATTTCCAACGCAAGACCACAAAATTAGAATATTTTTTTTACTAAAATATGGCAACCAAATGGAGTGGATAACATTTGCAACTACTATCTCTAACAGGTAGCGGTTAGAAAAAATGGTTAAGTGCTCCAAATTTATTTTTATTTATTTATTTTATTATAATGGATAAGTATTGGCCATTTAATTAAATCAATGGCTAGAAGTTACTTAATAGCCTAAAGCTATTTTTGGCCAAATAAGGAGGTAGTTATAGAAAATAGAAGTAGAGCCAAAAAATAAAAATAATTCCACTATCCAACTTTAAATGGAGTCTTAACCAACTATGTCCACCCTCAAGCCCCAAGTAGGACCTACATCAAATGCAATTATTAGTGTGGTCCAAATGGAGGAAATTGTAGCACTTGTGGGCCATCATTAGAGCAGTTAAAATTATTACAATTATGGGCCATCATTGAGCTTTGAATGAGAGCCAAATAGAGACCAATAATCAAGCTATATAAAGGAGTTTCTATAGAAAAAAGGATCAAGTTTTGCATAGTAAAATTTTGCAAGAGGTATACTAGAGTGTTTGTCCTTTGTTAGTTGTATTTTATTTTCTGTCTTGTCTAGTCACCCCTCTTTCTTATCCATTATTGTGCAGTTTTTGTTGAGGCAACCAATTTATTGAGATCATTTCCTATGGCTAAGGCCAAAATCTAGGAGGCTCTTTATTACATCATTTGAACGAAAAGTTGAAGTTCTCTATTGCATCATTTGAATGGAGAATTTCTTTGTATTTTTTAAGTGAGATCTGGTTATCTTAATAAGACTCCCATTGTAATGATCTTTTGCATTAATACAATTAAGATTCCTCATTTTAGTATTTTTATATGCAATTTTTTTTGTCATCCTATTTACATGTTACATCATATGAACATGTGAATGGCACCTTCCTTCATTGGCATGTTCAATCACTTTTTTGCATTGTTTGAATGAATGTGATTGACTCAATTTTTATATTTTTGCATTTATTTTCATTTCATATCAGTGTTTTAAGACTTGCTATAATTGCCCAATGGATAAGGTACCAATCTACTAATTGAAGCACTAGTTTGGAGTTATTTTGAATCTTGGTCAAATTTTATGTTATGATTTTCCTTTTTTTTTTTGTAAATCTGGTTGAGCATGAGCATATGAAAAATATTATAGGCTCACCTCTAGGGTTTCCTTACCTTACTTGATTTGTCTAGAGTATTACAATAATATTTTCCCAAGTCAAAGAGTTAGATCCATGAGATTCCACAATGCTAATTGGATCAAAGAAGTCTTATAGCATGACAAATCTCAAAGGGTGTAAAAATTTCCCCCAATAATCCATTTAGGTAGATTTTATTTATAGGAGTTGACAAGACATCTCCATTTTTTTTTGCCAGATAAAATATATTTTTTACCTTGAGAGAAGTGATGGCATACTCCATATGACATAAAACTTGGTATGACATATCATCTTGCTGCTATCTTCATCCCTTTTGAGCACATAGTCACCAAACTTGAAGTTCTATGGAATGGCTTTCTTATCGAACCATGCTTTAGTCACTCCTTGATACCTTCATAAATATTCCTATGTGGCCTCCTCTTATTCCTCAACTTTGAGTAATTCTCGCATTCTTACTTTCATAGCATTATTTTTCTAAAGATCCAGCTGGTGAAGTAGTTACAGGGCTGGTAATTCCATTGACATAGGGAGTCTAGCTTTCCTGCCATAAAATAATGTATAAGGTGAGTAGCCTATAACCATTTTAGGCATAATAATATTGGCCCATAAGGTCCCTCTGATATGCAAGTGCTACTAACTCTAATTGTTAAATCTGAACCACTACAAGATTTTAGTCAAATTTTTGTCGGTGGATTCAACTAGTCCATTTCCCTAGGGGTAATAGTTTGAGGTCACCTTTAGATATATGCTATGTTGTTGAGTGATATTTTATACCATGATTTTTTTTGTATTATAGATGATTATTGTATTAGGAATTCCAAATCAGGTAATGATCTCTTCCAAGAAATTAATTATTACCTTTCTAGTTGCCTCCTTCAATGGCACCACTTTAGTCTATCTGGTGAAGTAGTTGGTGGTATGGAGAATCCATTTATTTCCTTCCCTTAATAGGGGTTAATAATGCCAATGAAAACCAAATCCCATTGAGAAAATGGTTCATCACCCACTATGGGCTATAGGGGGAGTGGTGAATTCATATTTCTTTCGATAAAACATTTGCACTCATTGCATTTTCTCACCCTTTGGTGAGTGTTTGTGAACTTAGTGGGCCAATAATAGCTAAATCTCATGGTATTGATAGCAGTGGTTTGAGCAAAGAAGTGAATTCTTGAGAATCCTTGATGAAACTCAAGAAGCAACCATTGTGTCTAATCCATCCTAATACACTTTAAAAGGACACCATCAAAATTTTGTTAGAATATGATACCTCTAATTAGGAAAAAGTGGGAACTATACAATTGAAAATATTACCTCTGGTATATATCTAACCCATTGACCTACCCAATCTAGTTCCTCTTCTTCATCATTCACAAGGTATAAATACCCATATGTTTCTCTACTAGCCATATCTTCCACCATATTTTGACATAGGACTCTTCCTCTGATGAACTTAGTGGGCTTGATCTCTATGTCAAACTCCAATATCCTAGTGATCGATCTTGCCCCTTTTTTGCTAATATCACCCCATTATATACTCATTTATGCTTGAGTGGATGACATATGCAAGGATCTTGTTACTAGAGACCAAGGGCTTGAACTTATTCAATGCCCTGATCAAAACATATACCTATTTTACGAAAAAGTTATATATTTATTCATAGCCCTTAAGGGTTTGAAAAAAAGGAAAACATGTGTTCTTTGATCATCGCCCTTTTGGTTGAGTAGGGCAGCAATGCTTGATTCCCTTCAAAAGCATAGAAGACAAATTATTTACTAAAATAAGGGTTTGCTAGCAATGGGGCTTTCACTATAACTTCTTTGATATATTTGAATGCTTTCTTTCCTTCCTCTATCCATTTAAATGAATGATCCATATTGAGCATGAGGATCATTGGCTTGACAATGGTGACAAAATCTAGAATGAGTCTCTTGATAAAGTTGATTTGTGTGAAAAAATAAATAGTCTTTTTATGTTGAGACAATGCAAGGTTGGTGATGGCTTGAATCCTCTCTTGATTGATGGTGAAACCTTATTTGGAAAAAAAATGCCCAAGTGATTTCTCTTGAGGGACATAAAAATGCATTTTTTGGGTTTTAGAAATACCCCAAACTCCTGACATTGCTTGAAGATATTTTCTAGGTGTGCCATGTGATCCTTTTTCTTCTTGGAGAAGATTGTCAAGTCATCAAGGTAGACCAATTTGCTTTTTTTAATCAACCTTTTAAAAGCGATGTCCATGGATATTTGGAATTTTTTGTCGACATTAGAAAAACCAAATGGTATTATTTGGTAAGAAAATATTCCCCATTTGGTATTGAAATCCATTTCATGTTTATCCTCATATTTTACCCATCCTTGGTTATATCTAAATAATTATCTAGAAGGGAGAACCTCTCAAAGCTAGCTATAATCTATAGGATTTGATTTATCAATGGAAGGGAGCAGTTATATTTTAATAAAGCTTTATCAAGTCTTGGAGGTCAATACATATCTTGATCTCACCATTCTTCTTCCTTACTAGAAACAAGTTGGAGACCCATGTGGTATGCTTTATTGTGTATATGATTCTTGATTCGGTCAACTTATCCAACTCCTTCCTTCCTTATGAGAGGCTATATTTTGGGATTGATAGGCCTTTGCTTTTGCCTTATTGGCTTTATATCTAGGGCAAGCTTGATGGTGTGCTAACTAATGTTTGTATCGTACCCATTTAGATATTTGTAAATCCAAGCCATTACATATTGTATTTTTGGTATAAATGAGCAAGGATTTGTTTCTCTATTGTGGTCATAATTTTTTCCACCTTAAATATTTGACCTAGGGCAACCTCTATTTCTTGATAATCTCATTCATCAACTATCATACCCATGATCCTCTAAAAAATTCATTAGGGCTAAATAGAGATTCTAGTGTGATAAGGTATTTAGAAAACTTATTGGTCCTCAAGTATATAATCTCATCATCATACACTTTTTCAATTTGGGCACCTATATTTTTGATGAATTTAGAATCCTATAAGATAAACTAGGCAATATGTTCATCATTGTCAAACACCTACCAATGGATCTCATTATCAGGAATGACTAACTTGACTATGATTTTCACATGCTCATTATAGATTAGGTCATCTATAGGATCAAATTATGACCCAATGATAGCCATGTGGTTTTCATCAATATTTTGAGCCTTGGGGAGGAATTTGATATTTATATCATAAAAAAATCCTTTATGTCTATTCTTTAAGATGTCCATTCCGCACTTTGATTCATGGTGTAGAAATAAACTTTCATTTTCATTCAATAAAGCCATAACATTAATAATATTTGAATCAAACCATTCATTAGGCAAATCTTCATTCAAATTTTGCATGGTGAAACCAAAAAGGTGAGATTTTACCTTTGGCATGTTTTCATTTGACCTTACTTGAAGAGGATTTGAAAATTCCTCTTTTCTCTCATGACATTCATCATCATGTAGCACTTGTTCTTTCTCCATGACTCTTTTATCAAAGGCACCAAACTTAGGTACCCAATTGAAAATATGCCCATCCCTTTCAAACCATAAGTCTTGTCTATCTAGGGGTGGGTTAACTAACACATTTCCGTGATCAATCACTTGGGTTGTTTTGGGTAACGTGAGATTTTCAATTGGATCATCAATGATATCAAACCCAAATGATTCAGGTTTTGTAATTTTCTCATTTTGAAATGGCATAATCATTGTAGCACAAGTAAGTGGATCAAGATTTTCAATTTCTTTTCCTTCAAAGGAATCTAAAGCAAATGACTCTCTTTCTTGATTCATGGTTGTAGAATCCTTATCATGTTCCAAAATTTGATGAGATTCGAATTCCTCTTCCAAAACTTTCTCAAATTGTACAAGATTTATAGTATCCTCATGCGAGGAAGCAATTGAGTTATCCTACATATTAATTGACACAACAAGTTTATTAGAAGATTTATATTGATAATATTCTTCCCCTTTCTTCCATGAATAATAGTAATCATCCTCCAAGTTCAAGTTGTGATGCTCAAATACTTCTTCTTCATCTTCTGATTCATCAACATGTTTCTCATCCAATTTATATTCACCTTCCTCATTCTCACTCTCTTGACGATATAGAGTTTCCACCACTAAAATGTTGTCCACTCCTTGCTGATGTTGGGGTGGAATCTCATTTGGCACAAGTTCCAAATCATCCACTTGAGCTTGGAGACAATGGGTATACCTAGTAATTTCGAGACAATTCCTTTCATTATGATCCTTTGTATTATACAATCTACACCCATTTTCCCACACAAAATCAGAAATATTAAGAATATAACTAGAGTGACTTGGTCTTGCAGAAGTATCTATCTGATTAGCAATAGGGGAAGGCACACCCCCATTGTTTGGATTCGTATTCCACTGTCTCCATCTATTGTTGGAGTTTCGATTTGGGTGAGGGGCATGAGATTCATACTTCTATTTTTGAACCAAATCATTACTCAATTTGTGAACTATCTTTTTGAGCTCTTCAACCTCTGAATAAATCTCTTTTGGTTGAGCTATGTTATTGCTAGTTCCAGTAGGGTTTGTGTAATTGGTGAGATATTGACTTAACATTTGAGTTGGATTTTGAACCACTTGATTTGCGTAGGGATTCACACTTTGAATAAGAATTGGATTGGGTGCATAAGCGGGTGTTGATGAATATGGTTGTTGATAAGGTAAAGCATGTATTCCTGATATTTGTGGTGCCATGATATGATTCATCATAGGAGCTTGACCATATGGACCATGTTGTCCTAGCATAGGCATCTGAGATAACCCATAACCCTGTGGTGTCATTTGTTGTTCAATGGTCATAGCTTCATTGTAGGCTAGAGCAAGCGTGGTAACTTGAGGATTTCGCCTTGCAAACATTGCCGTCATAGGATCCAATGCCCCAAAATATATTTGCAAAGCTACTACGGGATCAATGGCAAAATGCCGAATTGCTCTATTATAGCACTTCTAAAATCTCTGATTAAAAGTTTGGATTGGCTCACCCCGGCCTCTTTTGCATGTAATGAATTGATTATAGATGATTGTGGGATCTAATGGTGACTTGAATTGATTGACAAAAGCATCCTCCATTTGCGTCCATGACGTAATGGAACCAGTAGGTAAGCAAATATACCATTCGTAAGCCACTTGGTCTAGGCTCATGGGGAAGAGTCTACAAGACACATCTTCATGTTGAACTTGCAATCTTATAAAAACATCCCTATAGGCCTGAATATGTTCTTCTGTGGTCCTTGGGCCATCCGATTTGTATTTGGGCAAAAATTTCTCTATATTCTTAGGGATATCGTGAATATCCCCTGCAATATTCAAAGGAATGTTATGGGCTCCGTACCAAGGAGGTGGTGGAGGTTGGGCTATTTGATTCAAAATCGATGATGATAACCCTACAAGAACCATGGAAATGGTATTGATAATTGGTACACTAGTGGCAAATGACACCACCGGTGCAAGTCCGCTAGATGCGCTTGAAACAAAAGGATCTTCTGTAACAAGAATATCTGGTGGGACCACAATTTGCTCGGTTTTATTCCTTATATTCCTATGAGTGAGAGAGAGGCTTTGGAATATGGTTTCCTCGGTTGTTTTGGACCTAGTTGCGATGCGATGCGGTGGGCCCAGCTTGTAAATGAAACTACCCTACAAAACCTGACAAAACTCTCAATACCTCAAAGAAAACCTGTGACACACAGAAAATCTTGCAATTAATGAAATTCAAAGAATCACTTCAAAATCAATTTGTTAGTCGTGAATGAAAGAAGGAACCATGACAAAGCAATATTCTAAAAATGTAAATTAGTTTCTAATTCACTAGATCACATATGCGCAAGTGAAGAGCATACTCCTAGTGTTGTAGGATTTCTGATTCACAAGATCGCATTACATGCAAGTGAAGAGCATAATACCGACAACAAATACATTTTTAGACAAAATAATTCCTTAAAAATAAGCATGAAATGACTAGCAAATATCAAACATGTAACGTATGAATAATCATGTTAGCATCAACCAAGAGATGTATCCATTAAAATCAAATGAGAGTAATTGCATGGAGACAACCTCGTTAGTCAAGAATTAAAAAAAAAAAAATCAAATCAAGACACATTATTTCTATATGAACAATCAAAAGAGTTAGAACAATGCATAGCGATTCATGTCCTCCTTTTAACACTACAAGGCTGTATTGTTAAAAGAGGGCTAAAGATAATAATCAATAGGGCATGAAATATTCAAAATTTAAATCCCTATAGCTGTTGGCAATTTTGGGTACATTGCCTTTGCTCAAGTGTTGATGTTGTCATTGATGTCAAGAAGCGGAAGGTTTTTTTGTGAAAACCAAGGCAGACAAAATAAAAGGTTTTATTTAAAACCATGGACAACAGATTTGAAATGGGTTTTTCTTAAAACCCAAGTTGGCTTTTCGTTTCATTGAAAAAGGTGCCCCGGTGATGAAGATATTTAATTTTAAATATTTAGTTTAAATTTTATTTATTTAAAATTTAAATTAAAATATTAAAATAAATTAAAAGTGCCGACGTGTTAATCAATGCATTTTAGTGCATATAAAAGGTGGCAATGGATTTCATTAAGGTGAATGAATGTATATAAATTCCCGTGCATCGTCTGCGCCAGCGAACGAAGAGCTAATGTTTTATTGGTGCGAAAAAGGCGATATCAGTCGGGAATAAGGAGTGTTGAGATAAAATGATTTTTCGATGACATAAATAAGCAAGTGAACCTTTGATCAGAGCACACGCCAATCGAAAGGGAGAAGGAAGTAAAGTGTCCGAAAATACAAAGGTGAGCGGTTAATGCAAGGCTATGAATAAAACGTACTCGCATCCGCTCGAACACGTGAGGGAGCAAAGAAGAGGACAAGTTTTTGCGTATTCCAAGGTCAACAAAAGGACTAAACCGAAGCACACCTTTTTCGTCTTACATGGGTAGATAGCCTAGGTGGAAGGTAAACTTTCAAAGCACGTAGCAGCCGAGAAGTTAAGTGTTCGAATCGCTACGCAATATTTTTCTTTGACTAGGAAGACGCACCGGTTTTTTGGTGGAGAAATCGAAGTGCATCCTCCTCGATGTTTGCATGAGTGGTGACACGGGTTCAAAGTAAGGTGGGTGCACTTGAGGCAATATAATAATTTTTATAAGGTATGCTTGGCACATTATTTTGGGAGTTATAAGGGTTATGTGTATATGTTTTAATTTGATTAAAACTTGGAATCTACAATATGTTGTTGCAATAAAAGGTATGCTATAAAGATTGTTTATTATTACTTTATTGTTGGATTATGAAGTAATTTATGGTATAAGTGGTTTTGGGAGTTATAAGGTTATGCAATGTTGTGATTTATTTTATTTTATGGTACAAGTGGTTTTAGGAGAGATAAGGAAGTTGTGCAATTAAAGACTTTGGTGATGATGATTGAAAATTGGAGTAATGTTGATTATTTTGTGATCTACTAACCTTTGTGAAGATTGGCAAAAGAACTTTGTGATTGTGGCAGATTTCCAAAGGGGTTCCTTCACTTCAATAAGGTATGGGCACATTCTTCTTATGAGTATGATTGGTGTATGTTATTCCTGAAATAAGATTGGAGTGAAAAGGTTTTCAACAAGGTTTCCTTTGGTTGAGTGTAAGTCCTAGTTTCTGGTTTGTTGAAGACTACTTATGCATTGTTATCATTAGTGAGAGTTTTGGTGAATGCATAATTCTGGTTTGAGGTAGTGGAAGCATTGTGCACTAGGGTTTATGTTTGTAAGTCTAGTTACTTGCATTATGATGGTGAAACCCTTAGATGGTTGTTTTGATAGTGATGGTTGAGTTGCTTCCATAGAGGTTGGTTGATCAAGTTATTGCTTTTACTTGATACATGATATTGGGCTTACTCCATTGAGTTGATTTGAACAAGTTATTCTTTGCATTTGGTGATATTGTGTTGGTGGCTGTTTTGTTCAAATATTTTTGGAGGGAAAAGGATTTCTACTTGTTTCCTTTTCTTGTGATGATTAGTTGAAGGCTTCAAGGTTAATGTTGAGTTGAATGATGTTGGTTAAACCTTGTCTTTGAGCATTGTTGTTGAAGCCCTAATTGGTTGAGAAAAGATATTGGTTTTGGAAAGAACATGAGTATCATTGTTATATGAGATATTGCATGGTTGGCAATTGTTGGGTTGTGTTTCATGTTCTTGAGAAAAACATACTACATCTATCTTATTCTTTTGAGATTTGAGATTGAGATTGGGAGTTAAGTATAGAACATATTGAGTCTCTAACAATTCTCTTTATGCTTCTATGAGGTTGATGAATCATATTGAGTCTCTAACAATTCTCTTTATGCTTCTATGAGGTTGATGAATCATATTGAGTCTCTAACAATTCTCTTTATGCTTCTATGAGGTGGATGAATCACATTGGGTCTCTAACCATTCTCTTTGTGGGTTCATGCCAAGAAAGTGTTCTTGATAAACTTGTGAGCAGGTTTTGGACAGGTTCCTGTGGGGACTTGTGAGCAGATTTGGACAGGTCTTAGCAGAGGACTTGTGAAGCTGAGGTTGATAGTTCTATTAGAGAACTTGAGGACAGAGGTGCATTGGTTTTATGAGAAGAACCTAAGGAAAGATTTGTGCCAGACCAAAGGACTACGTTTGGTGTAGATCAAAGACAGAGGATGAGGACATTTGTGCTAGATCAAAGGACTGTGTTTAGTGCAAATTCGAGGACCAGCTTTGAGGTGATAGAGTTGAGGACAGAGGTCACCAGCTAGAGCAGGGAAGACAGGTGTCTTCTATGGATAGAGTTCCATTTTCTAAGGGCAGCGGAGGCAAAGGTCTTCTAGAGGATCACCAACCAGAGCAGAGGTAGGGGAAGGTATCTCCTTTTAGCAGAGGCTCATAAATTCAGATTGGGGGAAGGTATCTCCTTTGAGCCGAGGCTCATAAACATTGTAATTGGGAAGGTTTCCCAAAGAACTTTGAGATAACTTTTAGAGAAAAGTTTTGTGGATGAATCACATCAAAATTGTTGTGTCACTTTGTGGATGATCTTGTGCATTGTTTTGATATTGCTTTGGATATATTGCTTTATTGTTTTGAAGTATAAAGGAAAAGTAAAAAGAGGTCTTATACTGTTCACCCCCCCTCTCAGTATAAGCTTGTGTTCTTCAATAGCATTTAAATCACTATGAAATAAAACAATTTAGGCCCTCCTAGCGCCAATTTGTTGAGTGGTATTTTCACTTAGTTGTGAAAGTACACTCTCCTTTAGGATTTGGGTTCCAAATCCCCTCTTGCAAAGAAGTTAAATAAACAACTTCTCCAAGGTCTTCACTGTATTAGCATTTGCATGTGTATTAGTAATCTCAAATAAAGATATTCAATTTAAATGCTTGGAACACCTTAGTGATTGCAAGTAACTATAAACAAGGGGCAATGTTGGTTTATTTCACCATGAAAAATTTAGTGATTGTTCATTATTTTTTTTTGGATTTTGAATTTTTTTAAATGTTTATTTTAATGCCTGAAAATTTAAAATAAGTTAAAATTTATGGAAAAATAAAATGCAGAAACATGAAAATGAAATGCAGAAAACTGAAAATAAAATGCATTCAGTATGATGCTATCCTATTTCGACAAAACTGAAGATGTGAGGTTTCCATGAATGCAACTTAACCTATTGGACTTGCAAAACAAGCACAATCCGGATAAGCTAAGTGTTGGCTCCTAGGGTTTTAAATGAGGTTTTTCAGATTTAAACATTCGCATGAAGCAACCAAGAAAACTTGCATAAACTCCATTTACAAGCCTAAAATCTAAAAAGGGGAAAAATAGACATTTAATCTTGCATGCAGAAAATGACTCCTCCTTTCTTGTCCATAAGATGCAACTTTCTCGATTTTTTCTGTATTAAAAATTTGTCATTTTACAATAACAAAAATTTTTGGTTTTCCCAAACCAGTCCATGGAAGAAAAATGACTCAAATAGGTCCAGAATGGCCCTCTTGCCTTCAACTTTGCAACTCTGCTCACAACAATTTCCAACCCCTTATGGCCTCTTTGAATGGCGTATTTAAACTTCTGAAAAAAAATTATTTCTCCTTCCATGACTGTTCGTTTCATTTTCCAATGGCTGTTCGTTTCACCTTCCCTGACTATTCATTTCACCTTCCCTTGTGCATGCGTGCGCTTTGGTTTCCAAAAAACTTTTTGTTTCTATTTTGTGGCCCTTCGCTTCATTTTCTCCACATGGGCTTGCGTCCGTTTCCCTCCGTGTGTAACGACCATCTTAAATGATTTCAAATCATTAAATATTCCTTATGTAACACTTTGTCTTATTCATTGGATTTTGTCCTTATGTCCACGTCACTATGCAGGTCCGTTACCTTGGCAAAAATGGAACATGTCACGATATCGCGACACTTTTGCCTCCTTGCTCTCTTTTGTTGCTTTTAGCCACAAAAATGTAACATGTCGTGATATCGCGACACTTTTCTTTCTAGTTCTTTCTCTTCTCATTTGGCCGCGAAAATGCAACATGTCGCGATATCGCGACACTTTTTCTTTCTCCTGTTTTGGCCGCAAAAATGCAACATGTCGTGATATCGCGATACTTTTTCTCTTTTGGCTGCGATGATGCAACATGTCGCGATATCGCGACACTTTTTCCCTTTTTGCCGCGACGATGCAACATGTTGCGATATCGAGACACTTTTTCCCTTTTTGCCGCGAAACCGCAACATGTCGTGATATCGCGACACTTTTTCTCTTTTGGCCATGAAATCGCAACATGTCGCGATATCGCGACACTTTTTCTCTTTTGGCCGTGACAGTGCAACATGTCACGATATCGCGACAGTTTTTCTCTTTTGCCGCGAAACCGCAACATGTCGCGATATTGCGACACTTTTTCTCTTTTGGCCGCGACAATGCAACATGTCGCGATATCGCGACACTTTTTCTCCTTGTGATGTTTTGCTTTTTTCTTTGATATTTAGTATATGGGCCACTTCGGTCTTCTTGGAACACATGCAAAAAAAGTGGGTCCCCAATTTTGGGGTACGTTGTGGAGCAACCACAACAGGTCTTATAACATATTGATTTGACACTATTTATAATTATCTAATATTTTAATAACATTTAATTAAAAAATGAATATTTTAAGACATACCATCTAAATTCGTACATACAATTTCAAAGATAACTATAAACGTGATATTGAATAAATAAATGGAAAGAGATTTACACAATATAAAATTAAGGTGCACTTTAAAATCTTCTTATTGATAATAATTGCAAGTCTATGATACTTATAATTCTTATATGCTTTGATGTTTTACATTATGTAATGATATATATTTAAATACATTAGATGTCCATTTTTGGCATAACAAACTTCTAACTTATCCTACAACTACCATTGTATTCTAATAGATGCATAGTTCTTGTGATGGGTGGTTATACCACTCTCATTGTTAATTGGATATGATGTAATAATTCCTAAAATACCTCATTTATTACATCATAATCTTAGCTCCAAATCTATCTTTAGTTCTTGCTCTAGCTTTGGCTCTTGGCTCTTATCTTATGATTTGATGATATGTTCTAGGGCAATGTTGGAATTTGAAAGAGAGAAATCCCCCTTTATCAATGTAGACTATATACTATAACACTTAGAAGTGTCAGGTTCCACTAATAATGCATTACAA
Organism: Wollemia nobilis; assembly: GCA_028583015.1. Classification (NCBI taxonomy): domain Eukaryota; kingdom Viridiplantae; phylum Streptophyta; class Pinopsida; order Araucariales; family Araucariaceae; genus Wollemia; species Wollemia nobilis. The sequence goes on from JAQPPZ010016895.1 coordinate 19,003,658, forward strand.
AAAACACACTTATTACAAATACTTATTCAATATCTAATACTTATAAATTCAATGCAAGAAGTATGTTCCTCCTCTAATGTCTTCATGTGGAGGATTTTTTTCATGTGCCTCCATGCATCATGTGTTGACTATTGAATTGATTGGTTGCTAATTTTTGTCTTGCATGTGATGGCAAGAAAGTTGTGTAAGGCTTATTTTTCTTAGTCACCTAATTATGCTTTCAATTTCTCCTATCATAATTATTTTTAGTAAGCTCTAGATTCTTTGCAAGTTCTCCTTTTATCATGAGTTATTTAATGTGATAAATAGATTGTATATTTTGAATATAATCTTTAACAATTATGCATACTTATTTTAGGCCTTTAATTGATCCCATAGCTACCACTATTTTTCCTTGAATATGAATGTAACATCTTGTGAAGTTCTCAATAGCCTTTATTGTTGAAAAAATAGGTTCCATCAGTTGCAAGTGTTGTTTAACAAATATTTCTTTATTATAAATTATGTTACCAATTTTAATGATATCACATTGCATATTGTCATCTAGTATCTTGATTGCTTATGATGTTGGTACACTTCTTGAATTTTTTTTGATGAGATCCCAACCTTTGATAATGATGAAAGGATCCTTAGTTTTACAAGTTATAGAAACAAACATTATTCTCTCAACAAGATTGAGTTTTCCAGCTATATCATGCTTATTTAGATCCCATGTCATAATAGGTCACATATTTTGTAAATATCTTCCTCTATACTAGGAAAGAGAGTAGTAAAAGAGTTAACTTTGAGCAATTTACCTCTATTCTAGGAAGGATAGAATATCTTGACTTTTCAATGATTAGGAATCTCCCATAGCTTGGAATAATAATGTTTGTATCTTGGTGGTATTCTATCTTAATTTAAGTTTAGTTTGATCCCTTGTTGGTTCTATAGTGGATTAGAATTATTAGTTGAGCTTTTGAAGTCATTAGATGCATTATTTCCTATATAACTAGAATAAATTGGATGAAAGTAATTTTCCTAACCTATCATATATTTAATTTCTTCAAAATCATACCAAAAATTATTGTGTTGACTTAGTTGATCATGGTCAATAAATACATGTCCTTATTTGTCTTCAAGATATATTTTTTATTATTATACTAGAGGAACCGGTAACACATTACAATTTTCTATGCCTCTTCATGGGTTCAAATCTCGCTCCTTATCGCCACTATAACCTCCAGTTGCATCGGGTAAATATTTTACGTAGCCGGCTATGCTGACATGACATGCCCACTAGTACTACGGGTCTCAAGGGATTGGAACCCTGGTCTCCACACTCCTACAAAAGTGTTTTAATCGTTGAACCAAGCCCTCGGACCCAATTTTTATGATCTTTTTTGTCTTCTTTAACTTGGTTCTCTTCAACTACATTACTTTGCTATACCTTTTTCCAAATTGGATTTCTCTTATTTTATGATGATATATTTTACTACTGATGCATCTCTTATGAAGGATACACTTTTGTGAATGGATTATGCCATTATTCCTTCACTGTGTGGCCACTCTTACCACAAAGTTCAAACATCTTTTGTATATGAAAATTGTTTCTTTATTGCTACTTTCCTTGCGTGTGAAAATAATTTCTCTGTTGTTAATATCCTTGCATGTGAGAATTAGTTCTCCATTTCTTGAAGTGCTGTTGAGGTGTTGTGTCTCTTTTTAATGGATGCTTCTCTTTTTTATTTGAAAGTACTTGTTATTCTTCTTGTGTTGTATGTGAGGCCTCTACTTTTTGAAGTAGATTTACCAAATTTTCAAATGTTGGTGTTTACTCAATGATATTTAATGTCGTTACAAATACATCATATTGAGAAGAGAGAGATATTAAAATATTAAGATCAAGTATCCCATCAAATATATTTTCTCCTAATACTTGTAGTGATGCTTATAATTTAGCAAATCTCCTATTGAATCTCTATTCTTCATTTTTAGGCAATGAAATTGACTTTGTTGAAATTAAATTTGATTTTGGTTTCTTGCCTCAAATACTATTTGACGTTTCTCTCGCGCATCTTTTTTTGTGTTAGAATCTTGAATTTATGAATCATACTTTTTTATTTGCCTTGTCAATTTTTTCTTCTCTTCATCTTTTATAATAAAATGTCAGTGGTCCCATCTACGACTTTCCATACTTGTTTAAAATTGAATTGAGTTATGAGGTTGGTTTTCCAGGAAACATAATTATTCTGAAGTATTTGAACCAAAACCAAGGATAAATAAGGTGAAACAAAAACACAGTAAAAAATGCAACAACAAAAATTATAGAAAAAATTGCAACAACGGGGAATTCAAAATTTGAGGGACCAAAAATACTTAAAATTTAATGCAATTTTGTGAGTATATTCTACACAAAATAGCATTTCCAATGGTGCATGACATGTGCAAAATAGAGCTGTAAAACATATGTTACGAGCTCTAAAATTTGACTATAGGTTTCAGAAAATCAAGGACAACAAGCATGTATTTCATAAAATGAATGGAATGGAATGTTATATTTGATTTCAAATGAACTCAAAAGTATTAAAATACTTTCTCCATGTTCTTATACAACTATTTTACACTATTTTGTTGGCAATTTTGGGTTTGAGATCCTAGCTTCTTGTCTATGAGTTGTCATTGATGTCAAAAGGAACTGGCATTAATGTCAAGAGGATTTATTGGCTTCAAAGGTTGAAGATTCCAAAGAATCTTTTCTAGAAGATTCCGGAGAGATTCCATGTGGCAGATGAAAAGGTTTTTATCAAAACCATGGTAGGTTTAAGGGTTTTTATTAAAACCAGGTGGATGCATTAAGGGTTTTTCTCAAAACCACTCTCAGCTTAATGCAAAGGCTGGAGACACTTATTAATTAAATAACTTAATTAATAAAACCTTTTTAAGGTTTTTTAATTAATTATTTATTTGATTTAGTGATTAAATTATTTTAATAATTTAATGGGTTCTCCACCTAAGGTCTAAGGTCTAAAAGACCTTTGATTATTTTTTAAATAATCAAAAGGGTTTCATAAACCCTAAAGTTGTTTCGAAGGTGCCAAAATAATATTAATTTGAAAAGTTCGAATTATCCTCCCGCCGACGTCGTGCATAGCATGGAAGTTTGGCTATATAAGCCATAACCTATAGTCCAAAGCAATGGTGTTAAAGAAATTTGAATTGCGCAAAGGTTGGGAAGTAAAAGCTACGACTATCATTTTTTCGCCACGTTTATCCGCCGCCAAAGGGTTAAGGAGAAGGAGACTCTTGCTAGCCTTCAAGCTAGTGCCGTTGGCCTAGTGGCAACGACTATTCTACGAAGGCGCTTGAAGGGAGGTCAAGCGTTCGACTCCCGTCGTGGAGTGTGAGAAGAGTTTTTGCGCTCCGATTTTTTCGGAGGCACTGTTGACCCGCGATTTTCGAAAGCATTTTTTTTGGTAAGGTTTTTTAAATAAAATCTGCATTTTGTTAAAGAAGAAGTGGTTGGGCAGATTTATTTAAAATTATTTTTAAGGTTAAATGCTTCTTTGGAGATATAAGGTTGATAGTGTGTGGTTGAGATTTTTGGCTTGATTGTTGAGTGAGATTTGCTTAGAAGCTATTATTCCTTGAGCATGGTTTAATTAATTTGGAGAAATAAGGTGTAAAAGGATATATTGTTTGTATGCTTTATATTTTTTGGTAGTTGACTTCTAAGGATTGGAGTCATAAGGTGTTTTATGGAATAAATATTTTTGTGGTTACTTTTATGATCTAACCCTAACTTGGTGGCAAAGTTGAGGGTGGTGTTGGTAACAAAGTTGAAGAACTATTCTCTTCTTCCTCAAACAAAGGTATGGGCAACTTATTCCATGTATATTGTTGATGGTGTATTTTCTGAAATTGAGTTTGGAGTGAAAAGGTTGTCTACTAGGTATTCTTGTTGGTGTAAATCCCATTTTTTTGGATATTGAAGATTGTTTATGCATTAAAATCATTGATGAGTTTTTTGGGTGAATGCATAATTCTGGTTGAGGAAGAGGAAGCATTTTTGCACTAGGGTTTATGTTAGTAAGTCTTGCTACTTGCATTGAGATGGTGAAACCCTTAGTTGGCTGTTTTGAGATTGATGGTTGAGTTGCTTCCATAGAGGTTGTTTTGATCAAGTTAATGCTTTACTTGATTCATGATTTGGGCTTACTCCATTGAGATTGATTTGAGCAAGTTATTCTTTGCATTGGTGATTTATGTTGGTGGCTGTTTTGTTCAAATATCTTTGGAGGGAAAAGGATGTCTACTAGTTTCCTTTTCATGTAGTGATTGGTTGAATGCTTCAAGGTTAATGTTGAGTTGAATGATGTTGGTTAAACCTTGTCTATAAGCATTGTTGTTAAAGCCCTAATTGGTTGAGAAAAGATATTGGTTGTGGAAAGAACATGAGTATCATTGTTATATGAGATATTGCATGGTTGGCAATTGTTGGGTTGTGTTTCATGTTCTTGAGAAAAGCATACTACATCTATCTTATTCTTTTGAGATTGAGATTGAGTTGAGATTGAGATTGGGAGTTAAGTATAGAACATATTGAGTCTCTAACAATTCTCTTTATGTTTCTATGAGATTTGAGATTGAGATTGGGAGTTAAGTATAGAACATATTGAGTCTCTAACAATTCTCTTTATGCTTCTATGAGGTTGATGAATCACATTGGGTCTCTAACAATTCTCTTTGTGGGTTCATGCTAAGCAAGTTTTTCTTGATGAACTTGTGAGCTGATTTGGATAGGTTCTAGTGAAGACTTGTGAGCTGATTTGGACAGGTTCTAGTGAGGACTTGTGAGCTGATTTGGACAGGTTCTAGTGAGGACTTGTGAGCTAATTTGGACAGGTTCTAGTGAGGACTTGTGAGCTGATTTGGACAGGTTCTAGTGAGGACTTGTGAGCTGATTTGGACAAGTTCTAGGGAGGACTTGTGAGCTGATTTGGACAGGTCCTAGCAGAGGACTTGAGGACAAAGTTGAAGTGGTTCTTTGAGAAGAACCTGAGGACAGTTTTGACAAGTCTTTGAGAAGGCTTGTGTGCAACAGAGATTGATTTGTTCAAGCTTTATGAGTTGAGCTTGGGACAGATCTGACAGAGTGAGGAAGACTTGTGCTAGACCGACTGACTGTGTTTAGTACAGGTTGATGAGTTGTTGTGGAGGTGATCAGTGAGGACAGAGGTCTCTTGAGGCTAAGCATTGAGGACAAGAGGTCTTCTGTGGAAAGGAGTTCCATCTGCTAGCGGAATAAGAGGCAGGTGATCTTCTGAAGTATCATTTCCAGAGCTGAGGGGAAGGATTCTCCTTTGGGCAGGAGGCTCATAAATTCGTGAGGAGGGGGAAGGATTCTCCTTTGGGCAGGAGGCTCATAAATTCGTGAGGAGGGGAAGGATTCTCCTTTGGGTAGAGGCTCATAAATACTTGAGTAGGGGAAGGTTTCTCCTTTGGGCTGAGGCTCATAAACATTGTAATTGGGAAGGATTCCCAAAGAACTTTGAGAAAGCTTTTTAGAGAAAAGTTTTGTGGATGTAGCCCATGTTGGGTGAACCATGTTAAAATTGGTGTCTCATTGTGTGTTGCTTTATGCATTACTTTGATATTGCTATTGGTTCATTGCTTTGCGAAGTTGAAGTTAAATAGAGAAAGTAAAAAGAGGTCTTATACTGTTCACCCCCCCTCTCAGTATAAGCTTGTGTTCTTCATATTTTACATTTACAAGAGAGAAAATTATGTTACAACCCTTCATTTCACATTTTGGAAGTCCAATAGTCATAGTGACTCTTCAAGGCCTATAGAAACTATTGGGATTATTAAAATTCATGAAAGAAATTTTGGTTTTGTATTTTTATTAGTCAACAAAAATCGCCAACATATTCCCCCTTGATGCTGAGTGGTGAGACAAGTTTATTTATCAATATCAAAAATTATTCTTTATTAACACCTTTGGTAAACAAGTCTGCAAGCTGTTGTTTGGTGCCACAATATTTCAAATATACAACCTTATTTTCCACCATGTATCTTATGAAATGAATCTTCAAATCAATATATTTAGTTTTTCTATGATGGACTTGATTTTTTACAATATTGGTTACACTTGTGTTTTCACAAAAAATATTGTTGGATTATTTTGAACTTCACCAATCTCTTCAAGTACCTTTGTCAACTAAAATTATTGTGTAATTGTTACAGTAGTTGCAACATTTTCTGCATCTATATAAGATAAAGCAATAATACTTTGCTTCTTTCAGCTCCATTTTATCACTCCTGAACCAAGCGAAAAACAATTTTTGAAAATTAATTTTCTATCATCCAAGCAACTTCCCCAATCTGAGTCACTATATTCAAAAAGCTCCATTTTGTTGTTAACATCATAATTTATACCAAAATTCAAGGTTCCTTTGACATAACTCAAGATTCTCTTATTTTTCCTCATGTGGTTTTGTGAAGGTTCATTCATGTACCTTGATACAAGTGAAACTGCAAAAGCAATATCAAGCCTTGTAGTAAGGAGCATTAAGCTCCCAACAATGCTTCTAAACAATTTTTTATCAAATTTCTCTTCTCCATAATCTCTACACAACACTTCTCCATGTGCCACATGTCTAAAATGGTTTGTAATTTTCCATTCCATATTTCTTCAACACATCCTTTGCATATTTTTATTGATAAATGAAAATTTTACCATCACTTTGATGTACTTCCACACCAAGAAAGTATTGCATCAGTACTAAATATTTCATATCAAATTCCTTCATCATAGCATGCTTAAAATTATTCATCATCTTTGAACTACTCCCTATGTAGATCAAATCATCAACATATAGGCACACAAGAATAATATCATCACCTTCATTCTTTAAATAGAGCGTGGGGTCATTCTTACTTTTCTTGAAATCACAATCTTGGAAGTACCCATAAATTCTTGAGTACCATGCTCTAGGTGCTTGCTTTAGTCCATACAATGCTTTCTTAAATTTGTAAACATGGTTTTTATTTCCTTCCACTTTAAATCCTTGAAGTTAAACCTCATCATCTAGATAACCATTCAAGAATACACTTTTCATGTCCATGTGATAAAATTTCCACTATTTATGGGTTGCCAATGAAATAACCATATAGATTTTCTCTTGTCTTGCAATAGGGAAAAATATCTCATCATAATCCACACCATATATTTGAGTGAATCCTTTTGAAACCAACCCTACTTTGTATCTTTCTCTTCTTCCATCACTGTTAAAATTTATTTTGTAGACCCACTTGAATCCAAAAATCTTCTTGTCCTTGGGCAATTCCACAAGTTCCTAAGTGTTATTTTTCAATGGACTGAATTTTTTCTTTCATTGCTTGCACCCAAACATCATTAGTACAATCATATTCATAACATGAAGGTTCCATATCAGCTTAAGAAAATAAAGCATAATTCACCAATTCACCTTTTGGTTCTTCTTCATCATCACCATACATTTGGAGCTTTTTCAATCTTGAAACAACTTGGTTCAACTCTTGCAATTAGATTCTTGTTAACCTCCTTTGAAAGTTCTTGTCCATAATTTGGTTGGCTGGATGTTTTTTGAGTATTATCTTTCTTTATTTATATTATTGGTGGGACTTGTAGATGAGTTGCTTGTGCTTGAACTTGGTGTAGTCTCCTTTGAACTTGTTGATGGGCTATTGGATGGGATTGGAGAAGTAGAGGGAACATTTGAAGGTTGTCCCCCAATTGTATTATCTTATTCCATATCATATATTTTTTCTACATTTTTTTTATGACTATACACTCCCCCCTCATCAAAAATTACATCTCTAGAGACTACACACTTGTGAGTTTTTGTATTATATAGTTTATATGCCTTACTTGTTTCAAAATCTCCCACAAGAATGCATGGCTCACTGTTGGGGTTCAACTTATTTCTCACTTCATAATTCACATGTGCATATGCAAGACAACAAAAAAATATCAAATGACTTACAACGGGTTTTGTGCCATACAATACTCATATGAAGTCTTCTTGTGTAGTGCTATTATGGAGCATATATTAATAATGTATACTATTGTATCAACTACATAAGACCAATAAGAATTGCCCAAACCTTTTATTTTCAACACACTTGTTTCCATTTCTATAATGGTTCTATTTTTTCTCTCAACTATCCCATTTTGTTGTGGTGTATATGCTGTAGTGAGCTGCCTCTTGATGCCATATTGTTTACAAAAAATATTGAACTCATTTGAATAAAATTTTCCTCTATGGTTATTTCTCAAACACTTTATTTTATGTCTACTTTAATTCTCAACAAATGCTTTAAAATTATTGAACATGGCAAAAGCTTCATCCTTATGTTTCAAAAATTACATCCAACACTTGAAAAATAATCAATGCTTATGAGAAAATAAGAAGACTTGTCCAAAATTTGTGTTTGCATAGGTCCACAAATATAAGAATGTACAAGTTGAAGTGGGTATGAGGCCCTCCATGCTTTTCCTTTTGGAAAATACTTCCTTGAATGCTTTCCAATCACACATGCTTCACACACACCTTTGTGCTTTGCAATATTAGGTAGTCCATTTACCATGTCTTGTGAAGATAAATTATAGAATTTTAAAATTTAAGTGTCCAAATATGAGATGTCAAAATCCAATTCTTATCTTCAAGTGCCATGTGTGCCATGTTCATACTCCCTTCAATATTCAAAGGAAACGTCCAATTATTTGACATAGGAATATTAATGACCACACATTTCCTATTTTTCTTATCATAAATGATACATTCATTGTTATCAAACACAACTTTATAGTTATTTTCTACAAGCTGTCCAACACTTAACAAATTATTCTTCAAATTGGGAGCATAATAGATATCATAAATTTTCTTTGTACCTTAATTAGTGCCAACCTCCATGGTGCCTTTTGCAGCCACATCCAAAGAATTATTATTCCCAAGAATTATCTTGATCTTGAAATTCTCATTCACATAAGAAAATAACTCTTTCTTTCTAGTAATGTGGTTAGAACAACCAAAATCCAGATACCAAACTTCTTGATTATTTTTTGTAACTATGTCACTAGTAAAAAACAAATTACATTATGTAGCTTCATCCTCACATACATAGTGAGCTCTTCTATCTCCATTTGTGGTCTTCACTCTACAATATAGTGCAATGTGTCCCATTCTATGACAATTATAGCATTTAACTATTTTTTGATTAACTCTTCCTTGTCCTCTTCTAGTAGCAACAAATCCTCTACCTCTTGAGTAATTCTAATTTTTTCCTATTCAAATTTCTTGTTTACTTTTGCTTGGACCAACTTCATAATTCTCAAAAAAATTCAATTTAGAATTAAAAACATTCTCTTCATTTTATTTACTAGTTTCTCTTAGACTTTCCTCATGTGACATAAGAGAACCAACTAGACAATCAAATTCAAATGTAGACAAATATTTACTCTCCTAAAACATTATTGCAACATGATTCCATTTAGAGTTAAGATATCTTAATACCTTCTTCACAACTACCTCCTTTTTCAAGGTCTCTCTAAGGGTGGCCATATTGTTCACGCCATCCTTCACTCTAACACAATAATCACCCACACTTTTAGCCTCTTTCATCTACATATGATCAAATCTTTCTTCATGGTCTACAACTTTACCATATCACTTGGTCACTTCCTTTGTAAGCCTCTTGAAGAGATTTCCAAGCCTCCTTGGTTTATCTAGTAGCAACAATACATGGAAATAAACTCTTGTCAAGAGTAGACTGAATCTGGTTGAGGGCTAATAAATTCTTCTTCTTTATTTTCCTTTTTGCTATCCTATCATTCCCTTGTAATGTGTTCCAATTAGGTGGTTATTCGTAACCACTCTCTCCTACCTCCCAAAGATATTTTCCAATTAATATTGTTCTCAATTTATGCTCCAATAATCATGATCTTACCCATTAAATTCTGGAATGGGTAATGAGTTGTTGAAGTTGGCCATTAGACTCAAGCAACAAAAAATGAAGTTTTTGTTCAATGAACATGTCTAAGAACTTGATAAAATTTTAGACCAACCATGAATCCAAGTTCACTTAAACTCAAAAAGAAACCAATCTCTAATACCAAATGAAATATTTGACTCAAAAATAAGGAGCAAAAAGGTGCAACAAAGAATACAATAACAAAAATTGCAGCAACGAGATAGTCAAAATTTGAGGGATCAAAACTACTCAAAATTTGAAATTTTTTTAACAGTATATTTTAAGCAAAATAACCTTTCCAACAGTGTATGACATGGACAAAACAAAGATATAAAACATAAGTTATGAGCTCTAAAATTTGACTACACTTTTTAGGAAATTAGAGACAACAAGCATGTATTTCACAAAATGAATGGAATAGAATGCTATTTTTTATTCCAAATAAACTCAAAAGTATTACAATACTTTCTACATGTTATTCTATAGCTATTTCACAATTTTTGCACATTTACAAGAGAGAAAATTATGTTATAAACCTTCATTTGAAATTTGGGAGTCCAAAAATCATAATGACTCTTCAAGGCCTATAGAAACTTTTGGGCTTATTCAAATTCATGAGAGAATTTTTGGTTTTATATTTGTATTAGTCAACATCAATCACCAATATATTCCTTCTCAATATTTAGGAACTAAGCAATAGAAAATTTGGTGCATCACTAGCCATAACAGACTTTCACAAGATTTTACTTTCTTTGGATCGACCTCAAAAAATGCTTTTTGACAAGTATATGTAATGACCCAAAACTAGCTTAAAGAACTAAGATTTTTTTTTTTAAGAACTAACTAAGAGGGATCCGTAAATCCCTAACTAGCATATAAGTTTAAGTTTATCTATTGTTTAGGTTTATCAAATATTTCAAATCAACTAAGAGTTACATCATACTCTATAATCTACATAAGTTTATCTGTGTAGGTATAGTACACATACCGTAGATAAGCTATCCATATCATCTTTTCGATGAGCTAACTTATCACCTTTAGTACAATCATAGTTATATTTTCATCTCTGATGTAGGATTATCCAGTGGTGTAAGGGTAATATTGCATCACCAGAAAAACAAATTGTATTTTCTCTTTAAGTTATAATTTCCCTTAGTTTTGGAGTCCATGAAGATACTTGGGAGGTGTAAATTGGTCAAAAGTCCAAAAGGTAAAAATTAGTCACCAACTATTTTTAGTAAGTTAGCCTAAATAGACATGTATGGATTTGAAAATTTACCCCAAGGAGCAGAATGGAAAAATGTATCCGATGGCAAAAGAATCACCCCAATATCCTAAACAATTTGAGAGATATTAAAGTTTTTATCCCGAGAAATCTTACCAATAAGGTTTAAAAATAAAATTTGAAAATATTAGAGGCCCCGAAGAAGGATGGGAATTCTAATATTTTAGATCTCTTCACAAGATTTTCAATGATATCTTATAATAGCCAATCAGACACCAAGTTCAAAAGTTATAGTTCCAGGAAGCTGTGCTACCGAAGTTCAAATTTGAATATCTTTTTAGATGGAAAAATGAATATGAAAATTTCAAATGAATATCTTCGTAGGTGGGAAAAGGGGAGTTACACTTTCTAGAAATTTCTATGAAAGTTATTAAACGGGGGAATAGGTATCACCAAAAGGTAATCCGGGGGAAGACAGATGGTGGCTCCAGCTTGCAAATTTCGAGTTGATTTTATTTGTAATAAAATCTACCTTTATGGCTATAGCATTTAGATTTCATTGAAATAATATCAGATGTTGTGTTTCTTCTAAATTTTTCCATTATTTGATTTTTGTGTGAGTGTTGGATGGAGTAGCCCTTCACCAATCTCCATACCATACACAAGTATATTTGTGTAGGTATGCTACGCGTACTGCGAGTTAAGTAATCCATATCATCTTTACAATGAGCTAACTTAACCTAGATGTAAATAATTGAGTTGGTTCAAATTAAAATCACCCTAAGAGGTATTTATGTTTTACTTTTCTATGTTCACCTTAAGAGGTCTTAATCTCTTAAGTCCTATTGTGGAGTTTTCCTGCTTACCTTTAAAAGATCTATCACGTCATGAGAAACTCTTAAAATCACAACCAACACTATGGATTCTGGCTGATCCACCTCTTTAACCTAGGAATAGACTACCTTGGACAACTCTAAACAGACCAGGTTGGGTAAGGAAACCCCAATCGGTGGGTTATTTGACTAATGCTTCATGATGCACATGCCCACGATGCCAGAAAAAATGTTATTTAGTTATTTTTTGGTATTTTTAATGACCGAACCTATCAATATTAAAGCTTACAAAACCTAGGTCGGTGCCTTATCCATTATAGAGTCGTAGCAGATTGATAAATGACTTTAGAAAAGATAAAAGCAAGGAGAACCAGTTCGTTTCACTCCATTCAAATAATGTAATGTAAATAAAATGATTTAACTAGTGAAAGAGAAAGCGTCATTCATAGGTTTTGATTACAAGAACACATGAATGAGCATCACACAAACCATAAACACACAAAATGCCAAGGGAAGAGTTGGATCTTATATTTATATTTAAAAGATTACATGAAATAGGCCCAACAGAATGCTCGAATCCTGTGATGTCATTGAGTTACAATAGCCCCCAGTTTGAATATTCATAACAAGGGGTGATATCCCTCCATTCTAATTGCAGTGATGTAAAGGCCTCCAACTCTGGTGCATCCACAGGAAATAATCTCGATGAACAACACTCCTTAGCAATCCCTGGAAATGGTAGAAGGAAGGGCAATAAGAAACATATGTAGGAGATACAAGGGAAAATACGACTCAAACAACAGAAAAAGCTATACCTGGATTTTATCTCTCAGAGGTTTGATAAAAAAATGTAGTTGCAGTGCTCTCCCTTATATAGTGCAAGTTGTCCGAGCGAAGCTGTAACCATTTGCTCTAGCTGGATCAATCTCACTCCCTCCAAAAGTAGGGCGTAATAAAAAATGGGCACGTAGCCCACGCCTTCTATCTATGCAGGTGGTGGTTGTGATTGTGTATCATCTCCTCTACTACCCTAGGCAGATGACTGTGCTGCACTTGGCTCGTGTGCTCTCACTAGTGAACTGGGCCCCACTTCTTGTTCATTCTCCTTTTGATTCTACCAACCTTTCCATCCTTGATGCAACAATAAAACATAGCCCTTCTACTAACTTGTCAAATTTCTTTATCCTTTCGTAGTTATCCTGCACTCATAGATGCCATCAGAAGTACCATGTTTCTCACATATAGGTAAGTATATGTATACAAAAAAATATATTTGCTTTATTTCAATACTCGCCTATGGAGGGTTACTACACGTGTTTAATTTTCGTTGGGAGAATCTTAAAACATGGGGCGCACAACTTTAAAATGGGGTGCATAAAATCAAAAAATCCATAAGACCTATGTGTGCTCCATATGAGATGAGGTGCATGAATTTAACATGGGGAACACAACCTCGCGCGCCCCTCGGGATTTCGCGCGCTCCAAAATTAGGGCAAAAATAAAATTTATTGAAACTCGATGAAATTTATATGGGATATAAAAATGCCAAATGGGTATCCAAATAAGTTGATATCATCAAAAAATTCCTCCCGGTTCGTGAGATATAGCCCTCCAAATTTGGACGTAAAACTACGCGCGCATTAATGGGGCACACAACTTTAAAATGGGGCGCACAAACTTGTGCACCCCTCAAGACCTTGGTGCACTCCATAGGAAAATGAGGTGCACAAAATTAACATGGGGCACACTAGTTTAACATGGGGTGCACAACCTCGCACGCCCCTCGAGATTTCATGTGCTCCAAAATTAGGGCAAAAATGAAAGTTTTCAGAATTTGATGAAACTTCTGAGGGGTCTAAATGGGCCAAATGGGTATCCAAATAAGTTGATATCATAAAAAAATTCCTCCTGGTTTGTGAGATATAGCCCTCCAAATTTGGACGTAAACTATGCACGCGTCAATGGGGCGCACAACTTTAAAATGGGGCGCATGAACTTGTGCGCCCTTCAAGACCTTGGTGTGCTCCATAGGAAAATGAGGCACATGAAATTACCATGGGGTATACTAGTTTAACATGGGGTGCACAACCTTGCGCGCCCCTCGAGATTTCGCATGCTCCAAAATTAGGATAAAAATGAAAGTTGTTGGAATTTGATGAAACTTCTCAAGGGTCTAAACGGGCCAAATGGGTATCCAAATAAGTTGATATCATCAAAAAATTCCTCTTGGTTTGTGATATATGGCCCCCAAAGTTGTACATAAATGTGCGCACAAGTTAATGGGGCACATGAATTTTAAAATGAGGGCACACAAGCTGTGCGCCCTCAAGACCCTTGTGCGCTCCACCCTCTAGTGGAGCGCATGAACCCAGAGGTGAGCACATGGCTTGGTGCACCCAACTAGACCCTCGCGTGCTCCATTAGAGTGGAGCACGCGAACACGACTTGAGGCGCATAGACCCATGCGCCCTTTAAGACCCTTGACAACCTTCAAAAAAATGCTCAATCTAAACCATTGCCACTAGACCCTGATATTCAAGATACACAAATCTCAACACTTTTGCAAACCAAAAATTTAGATTAAACCCAAGCCTTAATTTCTCTGGAGTCATCAAAAATTGGACCTTGCACCCTAAGCTCACCTAGACATCAATTTGATGAAATTTTTCAAAAACAATGGGGTGAAAACTAAGTTGTAACAATGGGGTACAACACCGGCTCTGACTGGGACAAGTAGTATGAATGGCACATGAATGCTCCTGAGAACTCCAGAATCTTCGGTTGACAATCAAGAGACCACAAAAATTTAGACTAAAAACTGAAAAGGAAAACAAAGGTAACAAAGAGAAAATACTAAAGGATTGACCTTGGTTCTGATCAGTAAAATATGATGACCCAGTTTAAAAATAGATGAACTTTGACTTATGGAGCAACAGATCTGTCGGCAATGTCTTAAGATAGAGTTGAGGTAGATTTATTTGGAAGTTGTTGTGTCATCATGCCTAGGCTTGTGTGTGTTTTGTGCATTCATTCTTATCCCTTGATCAGTCAAAAATTCACCATATCGGTAGGAGTTGAGCCTATTAAGTATTTCACTCTGAAAGATATTCACCTTGACATTGCTCCACTGCCAGCCAAGCATCTATAGCCCTGGTGGAGATGACCTCGATTTCCTCCAGACCTGCTCTACTGCCATCCAAGCGTCTATAGCCCCGGTAGAGGTTATCTAGATACCCCAACATATAGCTACTTTGCATTATTTATATTTTTCTTCTTTTTGAGAAGGATTATGATGAATTACAAAGCTCACATTGGGTTAGAAATATTTAAGGCTAAGGAAGTAGAGTGTATGTATTTTTAGCTCAAGGCATCCTATTAATAATGACTTCATTCTTCTTGATCATGGAATATTCTTAAAATATGTGGGAGATGTGAAGCTTTAGCATAATGCACCGCACCTTCCTCCTAATCTGTTTTAGCCTCGAACTTGTTGGACCATTGCCTAAAACCTGGCCCACCAGATCTCAGTGTCATATGACCTCACTCTTGATCTTCTTCCTTTGACTGACTTGAACAAGTCTATCAAAATTGCAGTGTATAACAAAAATTTTAAGGAGACAATCATAATCACTGCTGGATACTGATGATGATCAAACAAAAAGGAAATTATCTCATTGGAATATTTGCAATGACGATCAAATTTTTTGGGATAATTTCTGTGAAACCTAGAACAAGATGGGGGGTAACACTTCATTTTGCAAAAAGAGCTTAATGACCTCAGGATGTAGAGTGAGTTCAAATTCCTTTCGTTTTTGTCTACAAGGCCTAGGATACACTCTCAATTCTTGATGACTCCAGAGAAAAATAGACTGCAGTCAAACTTTATGCATTCTTTTTATCCTTGTCCTTTTTATGATGTGCCTTCTGTTAGATTGGGCAATTCTTGTGGGGTTCCTGATTATGGGTTGGGCATTGGGGATTTCACTCTGAAATGAGGTAACAGATGTAGTATTACCTAGGACTGGGGCTTTGTCACTGAACATGATGGAGAAGTCAGCAAAGGGATCAACCTCATTTTCTAGACCAATGAGTACTATGAATTTATTGATTTCATCTGATTTGGCCTATTTCAATCTGACTGATTTTACCCTAGAAATAGGGAGATAGTTATTTGCAAAAGAAAGACTCAACAAATCAACTATGATTTTACATGAAGTTCTATTATCAGGCGGGCGATTGCAGACAGAGTAGTCATTCATTGAATTCAACATATATCTTTGGAAAACATGGAGAGGCCTCATTTTTGACTGGTTAATAGGCTTAGAAGACCTAGAAAATTCATCTTCCTTTTGTACTATGATTCTCTGACCAATATCTTTTCCAAACTTAACCGTACTTTTAGGCTTATGATTAGTCAATTCTGTTTCAGGGTCTACCTCTGCATTGGGCTTCACAAGGAGAACTACATCTTTGGATAAATCATCCTCAGTTATTAGCCTTCCATATACTTTTTCATCTTCAACCAATACAATTTCATTGGACAATGCCTCTTCCTCTGAATGTTGTTCTGAAATTTCTAATATATTGAAATCATTGATTTGAAGGCTTTTTGGAACTTTTGTTGTTATAGATGGATCTTGTGGGCTTTCATCAGGAGCTTGATGATGATGTTATTTTCTAGGGGATAAATTCCTTTGCTCATTACTGATAAGGCATACATTGATATCTTCTTCAACCCATGGTTCGTGATCAATACATTCTATTTTGTGGTTCTCTTCCGTATTGGACTTAAAAAGACCCCCATTTTTAGACTCATTGTTATTAATTATTGCCCCCTTATCAATTTCTTCTTCTTTAGTCTGCACTATTTTGTCTGATAGTGCCTCTACATCTGAGTGTTGTTCTCTCATATCACCCATATTAGGAATATTCATCTCATCTATTGTACTCTCAAAGTCCATGGCATGGCTTTCTTGAAAAATATCCACTACTACAATAAGTGGTTCCCATTTGACTTCATCAGGTATGACATTAGAGGTTTTAGGATGAAGTTTCTCTCTTTTGGATATTAAAGTTCTCTATTCTTGATAGACCTCAATACCTCCTTTAGATTTAGTGTGATTATCCTTGCAATCTGAATTGGTCCTGACTACTTTACTAGGTCGATCCTTGAGGTTCAGGCTAGGGTGTGAAGCTAAATAGATGGCACAACTAGAAGGCTTATGAGGTGAACTACAAGCAGGGCAATAGAAAGGGAATTTACTACCGATCATGTTCCTTTCTATGTGAATAGCCTTATTCATGCACTCATAAATAGTGTTTACTTGCTCTTTCCCTAGTTCATGATTGAATTCTACAGAGAAAGCATTTTTATAAAAGCAAATGGATCGTTGATCATCGAGAGCTAACTTATTGGAAATTTTGTCCTTAACCTTGATGAATCTTTTGTTGAAGTCATTAACCGATTCATTTTTTTGTTTTTTCATTGTAGCCAATTCAGTTATGAGTGAACGTATATTCCTCTCCTCACCATACCTTTCTAAAAAGGCTTCTTCCATTTCTTGGAAACCCAATATGCAATGTGGGGGAAGACTATTGAACCAATTTAAAGCATCTTTCTCTAGGGTCTGCCAAAATAGCCTAAGAGCCACATCTTCTTCTTCGACTTCCAACCTATCCATGGCATACAAAAAATCTTGAATGTGGTCTTCCCCAGTTACAGTGTTATCCCCCAAGAATTTGGGTATGTATTTGTGGGCCTTAGGGGGTAATGGATTTAAGACCGAGGGTAAGATAAAAGGCTTGTATCTATTTGTATGCTAGTTGTTTAAAAGAGGGTTGGCCATTTGTGTAACTGGGCCCCTTAGCACAGGAGGTATAATAGACAGAACAATACTTGATAGATGGGGAATTTTAGAAATAAAACTAGTATTGTTATTATGATGCTTATCTAAAGGAACATAAACTTGAGGTTCCTTTCTAATATTACATAGATGGAAAAATACCTGTGGATCTATAAGTTCGGGGTAGAGTTCCTTCTCACTGCTTCTTGTGATCACTAGATCAACTCCTTGTTGATGATGGGTTCTTCAGAGTCGCCAACACAATGTGCAAAAATGGAGGGGTGCTCTCTGGCTAAGATTGCTCAGCCCAAAAACTTATAACCTCACAGGGAAACAAAAATAAAAATATATGTCGCAAAGGGGAGTAATATGACAAAAAGAAATTAAAAAGGCCCTCCCCGAGCAATGAAGTCAAAAACTGTTGTGGAGTTTTCCTGCTTACCCTTAAAATATCTGTCATGTCATGGGAAACTCTTAAAATCACAACCAGCACTATGGATTCTAGCTGATCCACCTCTTTAACCTAGGAATAGACTACCTTGGACAGCTCTAAACAGACCAGGTTGGGTAAGGAAACCCCAATCGGTGGGTTCTTTGACTAATGCTTCACAATGCACATGCCCACTATGCCAGACAAAATGTTATTTAGTTATTTTAATGGTATTTTTAGTGACCGAACCTATCAATATTAGAGCTCATAAAAGCCCAGACCGGTGCCTTATCCATTACAGAGTCATAGCAAATTTATAAATGGCTTTAGAAATAGATAAAATCAAGGAGAACTAGTTCGTTTTACTCCTATTCAAATAATGTAATGTAAATAAAATGATTAAACTAGCGAAACATAAAGCGTCATTCACAGGTTTTGATTACAAGAACACATGAATGAGCATCACACAAACCATAAACACACAAAATGCCAAGGGAAGAGTTGGAGCTTATATTTACATTTAAATATATTACATAAAATAGGCCCAGCAGAGTGCTTGAGTCTTGTGATGCCATTGAGTTACAATAACCCCCGGTTTGAATATTCATAATAAGGGGCGATCTCCCTCCGTCCTAATTACAGTGACGTAAGAGCCTCCAACTCTAGTGCATTCCACAGGAAATAATCTCAATGAACAACACTCCTTAGCAATCCCTGGAAATGGCAGAAGGAAGGGCGGTAAGAAACATACATAGGAGACACAAGGGAAAATATGACTCAAACAACAGATAAAGATATACCTAGATTTTCTCTCTCAGAGGTTCGATAAAAAAAATGTAGTTGCAGTGCTCTCCCTTATATAGTGCAGGTTGTCCGAGCGAGGCTGTAACCGTTTGCTCCAGCTGGATCAATCTCACTCCCTCCAAAAGTAGGGCGTAATAAAAAATGGGCACGTAGCCCATGCCTTCTATCTATGCAGGTGGTGGCTGTGACTGCGTATCATCTCCTCTGCTGCCCTGGGCAGATGGCTGTGCTGCACTCGGCTCATGTGCTCTCACTAGTGAACTGGGCCCCACTTCTTGTTCATTCTCCTTTTGATTCTGCCAACCTTTCCATCCTCGATGCAACAATAAAACATAGCCCTTCTACTGACTTGTCAACTTTCTTTATCCTTCCGTAGTTATCCTGCGCTCACATATGCCATCAAAAGTACCATGTTTCTCACATATAGGTAAGTATATGTATACAAAAAATATATTTGCTTTATTTCAATACTCGTCTATGGAGGGTTACTACACGTGTTTAATTTTCGTTGGGAGAATCTTAAAACATGGGGCGCACAACTTTAAAGTGGGGTGCATGAAATCATGTGCCCCATAAGACCTATGTGCACTCCATATGAGATGAGGCACACAAATTTAACATGGGGCCGCACAACCTCACGTGCCCCTCGGCACTCCAAAATTAGGGTAAACATAAAAGGTATCAAAATTAGATGAAATTTCTTAGGAGTATAAAAAAGCCAAATGGGTATCCAAATCATTTGAGATCATAAAAAAATTCCTCCTGGTTTGTGAGATATAGCACTCCAAAGTTGGACGTAAAACTACGCGTGCATCAATGAGGCACACAACTTTAAAATGGGGCACACGAACTTGTGCGCCCATAAATACCTTGGTGCACTCCATAGGAAAATGAGGCACATGAAATAAATATGAGGTGCACTAGTTTAACATGAGGCACACAACCTCGCACGCCCCTTGGGATTTTGCGCACTCCAAAATTAGGGTAAAAATGAAAGTTTTTAAAATTTGATGAAACTTCTCAGGGGTCTAAATAAGCCAAATGGATATCCAAATAAGTTGAGATCATCAATAAATTCCTCATGGTTTGTGATATATAGTCCTCCCAAGTTGGACATAAGCGCGCATCAATGGGGCGCACAGCTTTAAAATGGGGCGCACGAACTTGTGCGCCCCTCAAGACCTTGGTGCACTCCATAGGAAAATGAGGTGCATGAAATTACCATGAGGTGCACTAGTTTAACATGGGACGCACAACCTTGCGTGCCCTTCGAGATTTTGCATGCTCTAAAATTAGGATAAAAATGTAAGTTGTTGGAATTCGATGAAACTTCTTAGGGGTATAAATGAGCCGAATGGGTATCTAAATTAGTTGAGATCATTGAGAAAATCCTACTGGTTTGTGAGATATATCCCCATAAATTTTTACGTAAATGTGCGCACGAGTTAATGGGGCGCATGACTTTTAAATTGAGGGCGCACAAGTTGTGTGCCCTCAAGACCCTTGTGTGCTCCACCCTCTAGTGGAGTGCACAAAACCAAAGGTAAGCGCATGGCTTGGCGTGCTTAAATAGACCCTCGCGCGCTCCATTAGAGTGGAGCACACAAACAAGACTTAAGGCGCATAGACCCGTGCGCCCTTTAAGACCCTTGACAACCTTCAAAAAATGCTCAATCTAAACCATTGCCACTAGACCCTGATCTTCAAGATACACAAATCTCAACACTTTTGCAAACCAAAAATTTAGATTAAACCCAAGCCTTAATTTCTCTGGAGTCATCAAAAATTGGACCTTGCACCCTAAGCTCACCTAGACATCAATTTGATAAATTTTTCAAAAACAATGGGGTGAAAACTAAGTTGTAACAATGGGGTACAACAAGTCCTTTCTATGTTCACCCTAATAGGTCTTGATATTTTAGGTCCATTCTATGTTCATCAGAATGACAAGGCTAAATTTATCTATCTAATCTAAAAAAGGAACAAAATCTATTAAGATCTAATAAGTACTTTAAATGAAACATCAAGTAAAAAGAAACATTAAAAAAAAGGAAAAGTTGAATGTTCACAACGTCTACATACTTCATAAACAGTAAATTAGAGATACATTCCTCAATAATTTATTATATTATTACATAAATTCAAGTATGGTTAAGCCTCTATACTTTAAAAGAATAAAGTATTACATTCATATCCATCTAGGAATTTCTCCCTAAGAGTATAGTCTACTAAGCAATAAATAATTACTGTGACCAAAATCAAAGCCAGTGGATTGGTTTCAATTATCCTCTTTGGTTCATCCTGTTTTCCCATCGCTCATTTGAGGGTAGTAGGGGATCAGGATAGCTCATGGTTCTATGAAAATATGCATATAAATGCTTTTACTAAAATATAAACAAACACATATAGATTTTTTGCCAAATTACAACTATAAAAATCTATTTTAAAAACCAACCATCTATTTTCTAGTTAATCTCATAAGAATTTATTCATTTCCATTCTCATATTTATTAACTAAAAATGAGTCATTTCATCAAATGCAACAATTCACAATTCTTCATTTAGTCATTCAAGGATCATGCCTTTTAGTATGCAAAGTCATTTCCATTTTCCATTGAGGGCTCATTTCCTTAACCAAATATTTAATTCAAATAATCTTTCTATTCAAGTAACTAGGGTCCCTTACCCCATAATTAATCAAATAATGCAATACCATTAATTTATTCAAATAAATAATTTATTTAATTAACTAAAGTCCCATTCCTTTAATTAATCAAATAACCAAATTAATCATTTATTTAATTAAATAATATTCGATTCCTTTAATTAATCAAATAACCAAATAAATCATTTATTGAATTAACTAAAGTCTCATTCCTTTAATTAATCAAGTAACCAAATAATTCATTTATAAGCAACATAGAAACATTTCATTTTTTATTAACCAAAGAATATCCTATTTAATTCATAACTATCATATGCTCTTTCCCTTATAAACTAAAAGTCCTTTATTTAATTTAAAAATTACACATGAATACTCCCTTTCATACCCAAGAAAGTACCTCTCATTTGCTCTTATAAAACTCATGTTCCTCTTGTTCTTTCATTTACCAGTCCCTTATTTAATTCATAAAAATGTACGTACATTATTTAAGCTAAATAATTCATTCTTCAATTTATAAACATAAATTCCATTATTTTATAAAAAGTGTTCAAGAAAATATGAAACTATTGGGTAAACAAAAGACATAATGCAACTATGATCGACTAGGGAAGAGGCACAATTGACCACCATTGAACATGGTACTACAAGGGTTTACAAACAACAACCCAACAACCACACAAGATAGACCAAACCAACATGGAGAAGTCAAACCTTGGTTAACTAGGTTAGCAGACACATAGACCACCCTTAACGCATCTTGTGCAGGGAACCACTATTGACAATACTCTCACAAATGAGATACCCCATCAACTAGAAGGCAATGATAGCACAGTAAGGAGGTACAACTGAGGATGATCCAACCAAGAGTATCTAATGACGCAAAAAATACTTAGAAACTAGATGAAAGAGGAAGCCATATTCAAAGTGACTAGGCATCGACTGCTCTAGAAAAATCCCATGAAGAGTGGCTAAGACAACTAGCCAATTTACTGATGAGAGCGACTTAAACATAGTCATAATTTTCCCAAATGTGGATGACACCACTATAGAAAAAGGTGGTGACCTAACAACAATGGTCATGGCCCAATACAATGCTCACAAAATAGCTCAGCAGGAGTGTACACAAATTAAGAAACTAAATATTGAATCAATAGGGGGTATGACTTAAGCTTTTTTATGCAACAACCAACAATAGATTTCTTGGTTTTGAAGGAGATAAACTGACAACTAACTTAGCATAACCAGCGAAAGCAATCTGTCACAAACCAGTGATGAAATCCTAGTTTAAAACCATTTAACTAAACTTTTAAACACAATGAGATAGTTCTTTAACTAATCTAAAATTTCTTAGAACACAGTTCCTCTAGACATCAAAGTCTTGCTTTCGATATCCTCAATATATTTTCCCAAAATTGTTGAATTGCTTCCTTCTAGCTTCTCTGCTCTTTGTTCCCCTTCCAAAATACCTCGAATATTTTTTTCTCTCTTTTTAAATTTAGGAAATAGATTCCTTCCTTTCCACACCTCTTGTATTATCTCTTCATTGATTTCACCTGCCCACCATTATTTCTTTCCTCATCCAATTGATGGTAGGAGGGATATTTTTGTTTTTTTAAAACATTTTTCCCATATTTCAAAATTTTATTATCAATGAAGCTCTTCCCCAAGGTCGATAGGAAGCTTCTGCTCATCCAAACACGAAGTTCCTTATTAATCAAATTAATATATTATTACATTGGTTTTTAAATAAATTTATTTTATTATTTAAATTGAGATCTTACCATATATTTAAATAATATTCTTTTATTATTTAAATTATGGTCTTACTATTATTTTAAATAAAATTCTATTATTATTTAAAATAGAGTTCTTATTATTTATTAAATAAAATTCTATTATTATTTAAATAAAGTTCTTATTATCTATTTAAATAAAATTCTATTATTATTTAAATATATTCTTCTATATATATATATATAGGTTCTTTTATCATAAACTAGCAACATGCTACTCTTCAAAAGACTTACACAATAATTCAATGAATTTAAAGGTAACCAAACTTATGCACACTTTCCCAAAACCAATGATGTAGTAAAGTGATGAAGTAAAAGATAATCAATCATATGCAACAAACAAAGAGGGAGTCTTTCCATCAACCTAGTCACCCGTCTCAATCAGAGAATTTATGATAGCTACTAGGCTATCAACTACGGCTCTAGGTGTTTGGCTAGTTGATGATTATCCCAAAGCGATAATGCATGCCTATATGAGGGTAGTCATCCATGTTACCCTGAGCCACCATAATCATCATTTCCCCTTTTCAAGTACCTCATTCTTGGTGGATGATTCTACCTCTTCCACCCATGAGTGTACCTGATCCTGCATATTAACAATATGTCAGCAATACCATGTTCTTAAAAAATAAATCAATCCAATCATTGCATATTCATTCATTTGCAACAAAACTAAGTATCAAATTAACATTGATCAACACATAGTTTTCCATGCCATAAGTCCTTCTAGGGAGGGTCATGACATACTACCCACTGGGGCTAAACATTTTTCTGAGTGTTTCATATTTTTAAAGAAATAAAAGTTATTACAAATTATTTTCAAATAAGAAAGGAAAATATTTCTACATGTCCTCCACTTTTTCCCAAGTGGTATTTCATTCAAAAAATGGTCCCATTGGACCTTACATTGTTCTAGAGTTTGATTCCACATAGACTTGGAATGAAACTCAAGAATATTTACCGACATCACTTCAATAGCCTTGGTTCCATTAAATTTAGAAACATCCCACACATGTTCAAGGTCAACAACATATTTCCTAAGCAGGGATATGTGGAAGGTGTCATGGATCTTTGATAGGTTAGGTGGTAAGGCAAGTCGGTATGCAATCGGGTTGATCTTCTCAGTGATCTCAAAGGGTCCCACAAATCGTGGATCTAACTTTGTGGATTTGATGGCACTCTTCATTGGTTTAACCCTTAAGAACACTTTATCTCCTATAGAGTACCCTTGAGGATTCTTTTTTAATCGACATGGCTTTTATATCAATTAGCAACTTTATTAAGACTTTGCCTGATCACATTTAGCTAATATTCTATTTCTCTGATCATATGTAGCCCAATCACAACTCGATCTTCAATATTATCCCAAGATAATGATATTCTACATTTTTAACCATACAAGGAATTGAAAGGAGCCATCCCCAAAGAGGAGTGATGTACATTATTGTAGGAAAAATCTAAAAGGTGTAGGTAGTCTTCCTAGCAAGAATTTTGATCCATGCAGTACATGCAGAGCATGTGCTCTAGTATTTGATTTACCCTTTTCATTTGATCATCAGTATTAGGGTGGTATGTCAAGCTTATATTCAATTTCATGCCTACTACATGATGTAGGGATTTCCAAAATTCAGAAGTGAATCTAAAATCCCTATCTAAAATGATTATTTTAGGAAACCCATGCAATTAGAATATCTCTTTGGCAAATCTGTTAGCCACCACTTGAGCATCATCTTTGATGTTTCCTAGTATAAAATGTGCAACCTTAGTCAATATATCGACTATCACAAGGATTGCATCATATTGATACCTGGTCTTGGGTAAGCCTACTATGAAGTCCATGGATATAACCTACCATTTCTATGTAGGTACATCATGCGGATACAATTATCCTACAAGATGCTTGCATTCAGCCTTAACCTTATGATATTCAAGACATCGAGTGATAAAATCAATGATATCCTTCTTCATCCCTATCTAGAAGAAGGTCTTCTTCATATTTTCTCTCATTTTGGCCCCTCTAGGGTGAGAAGAGTAAGGAGATATATGGGCTTCTTGCATTATTAGCTTCCTTAAATCACCCATTTTTGGTATGATGATCCTACCTTGGTAGCACAAAAGGTCATCTTTCATGCTAAATTCCTTATTACCCTTGGGGTCCTTGCTCATTTTAACCCAAATTTCATTGCAATACTCATCTTGAGATTACTTCTTCCTTACCTGATCTATTAGATCCACATGAATCCTGGTTATGGCTACTATATGCTTCCTTCTTCTCAAGGCATCGATAACCTTATTCTATTTCCCTTTGATATACTCAATCTCAAAGTCATATTCAACAAGAAACTCGACCCATCTCCTCTATCTCGCATTGAGCATAGGTTGGGTGAATATATACCTAAAATTTAATGGTCAGTTTTTAGCTCAAAGGGCCTTCCTACCAAGTAATAACATTAGATTTTAAAGCGTGCAATCCAAATCATGCATAGCATAAGTGGTTTCATGCTTCTTAAGCTTCCTTGATGTATAAGCTACTACTAACTCATCTTGGGAGAGTACTCCTCCTACCCCTTCTAGTGATGCATTAGTGCATACTGAGAAGTTCCCTAGAGGGTCTAGGATTTTTAATATTGGTGCCATAGTGAGTTTATGCTTTAGCAATGCAAAGGTAGTCTCACACTTTTCTATCCACTTGAATTCCTTTCTCTTTTTTTGGAGGTTAGTTATTGTAGTCATAATCTTGGAGTAATCCTTTATATAACATCTATAATAGCCCATCATACCCATGAAGCTTCACACTTCTATCATATTGGTAGGGGATGGCCAGTTCAAAATGGCTTCAATTTTCTTTGGATCTACTGCAATTCCTTCTGTTGATATTATATGCCCAAGATATCGTACCTTCGAGACATAGAAATCACTTTTTTTCAAATTTCCATAGAGTTGGTTCTCCCTCAATAACTCTAACATGATTTTGAGGTGTCTATCGTGTTCCTTCCTATCTCGGGAGTATATTAGGATATCATCTAAAAATACAAGGACAAACTGATCTAGATGCCTTCTAAACACACTATTCATTAGATTCATAAATGCAACTAGGGCATTAGTTAGCCCAAAGGGTAAGATTGTAAACTCATAATACCCATACCTAGTTTTGAATGTCATTTTATGAGTATCCTCCTCACATATTATTAATTGATGGTACCCTAATTTTAAATCAATCTTTATGAATACTGTGGCATCCTTTAGTTGGTTGAACAAGTCCTTGATTCTTGGTAAAGGGTATCGGTTCTTGATAGTAGCCTTGTTAAGCATTTTGTAGTCAATACATAACCTTAATGAACCATATTTATTTTTAACAAATAACACTAGTGCACCCCATGATGACACACTTGGATTTATCAATCCCTTTTCCAATAACCCTTGCAGTTGTACCTTTAGTTCCTGCATCTCTATAGGATTCATCCTATATGGAGATCTATGGATAGGTTCTACTCTTGGCATAAGTTCAATAGTAAAATCAAATTCTTGCACAGGAGGAAGTTCGGGTAAATCCTCAAGAAACACATATTTAAAGTCCTACAAAATTGGGTGTTTCTCCAACACCTCTCTCTTCTGATTTTCTCCAACTTCGTTGAGTTTTATGACATAGACTATCCCTCCCTTTTTGAGGGCTTTCTTTAGCTGCATAGTTGACAACATCTGGGGTTTAAATGATCCTTGTTCGCTATGGATTCTCATTCTCTCTTTACCTTTTTTTGAATACTTGATCCATCTATCTTGGAAATTGATCAAGGCTTTATGAGCCTGTAACCAATCCATTCCTAGGATCACATCAAAAGCATGAAGTGGAGCTACATACAAATAACCTTCAATAGAACCACTAGTTAGAGTAATCTCTGCCATAGGAAAACATTGGTTTATTGAGTAGGTTTACCTAAAACCATACTCAACCTTC
The DNA here is from genome assembly GCA_028583015.1 of Wollemia nobilis. Lineage (NCBI taxonomy): Eukaryota > Viridiplantae > Streptophyta > Pinopsida > Araucariales > Araucariaceae > Wollemia > Wollemia nobilis. The sequence continues at coordinate 19,031,199 of JAQPPZ010016895.1, forward strand.
CACCCTTGGGCAAAATATCCTGGCTTTTCCAGTATATCCCTAGCTAAACTAGAAGAAATAAAAATTAGAAACAAATTTATCTAAAGCTAAAACAACTTTCCTAAAGAGGGGAAAAGAGAATTTACACTCCTAGATCAATGGAATGGGTGCTCTGTTCTAATATTGAGTTCCTATTGTTGCCTATTCCATAAGGTTTATTCCTTTTTTTTTTTTAAATAAAGGGGTAAAAAATTATTGATAAAAGTCTGGATTACAGAGTACAACTGAGCTTCCAACCAGGACTTGAATAAAAAACCAAACAGGCTAAAACCACTAGACTAGAATGACACCCGAAAAATACAAGAAAAAACCACATTAAGTCTGTACATCCTTGTGGATCAACTCCCACAGGCATTGAGAGTCCCCAGACGAGAGACTCTCTCAATTATCGATACTCCAAGGATCCAACAGCTCAGAAGCCCTTTTGGCTGTGTAATTGTTAGTCAAAAAGTGACTAACTATAGAAAAATAGCTGATGCACCTTTTTGCATATTTTCCAAGAAGACCAAAGTGGCCCATATGCTAAAGATCAAAGAAAAAGCAAAACACCGCAAGGAGGAAAAAGTGTCGTGATATCGTGACATGTTGCATTTTCGCGGTTCAAGGCGGAGAGAAAGAGCAATGGGGAAAAAGTGTCGCGATATCGCGACATGTTTCATTTTCGTGGCTAAGAGCAACAAAAAGGAGCAAGGAGAAAAAGTGTCGCGATATCGCGACATGTTGCATTTTCGTGGTTCAAAGCGAAGAGAAAGAGCAATGGGGAAAAAGTGTCGCGATATCGCGACATGTTGTATTTTCATGGCTAAGAGCAACAAAAGGGAGCAAGAGGCAAAAGTGTCGCGATATCGTGACATGTTTCATTTTCGCGGCTAAGAGCAACAAAAAGGAGCAAGGAGGAAAAAGTGTCGCGATATCGCGACATGTTGTATTTTCGCGGCTAAGAGCAGCAAAAGGGAGCAAGAGGCAAAAGTGTCACGATATCGTGACATGTTGTATTTTCGTGGCTAAGAGCAACAAAAAGGAGCAAGAGGAAAAAGTGTCACGATATCGTGACATGTTTCATTTTCACGGCTAAGAGCAACAAAAGGGAGCAAGGAGAAAAAGTGTCGCGATATCGTGACATGTTGTATTTTCGTGGCTAAGAGCAGAAAAAGGGAGCAAGAGGCAAAAGTGTCGCGATATCGCGACATGTTTTATTTTCGCGGCTAAGAGAGAAAAGGAGCAAGAGGAAAAGTGTCACGATATCGCGACATGTTACGCTAAGAGCAAAAAAGGAGCAAGGAGGAAAAGTGTCACGATATCGCGACATGTTTGCATTTTCTGGCTAAGAGAACAAAAAGAGCAAGAAGGAAAAAGTGTCGCGATATCGCGACATGTTGTCATTTTCATGGAAAAGAGAAGAGAAAGCACAAGGAGGAAAAATGTCACGATATCACGACATGTCGCATTTTCTGGGAAGGAAGAGAGCAAAGCAAGGAAAGAATGTCACGATTTCGTGACATGTCTCATTTTCATGGCTGGAAGTGGCAAGAAAACAAAGCAAGGAAAGAATGTCGTGATTTCATGACATGTCTCATTTTCACGGCTGGAAGCGGCAGAAGAGCAAAGCAAGAGAAAGAATGTCATGATTTCGTGACATGTCTCATTTTCACGGTAGGAAGCGTAGAAGAGCAAAGCAAGAGAAGAATGTCGCGATTTCATGACATGTCTCATTTTTCACGCTAGAAGCGGCAGAAGAGCAAAGCAAGAGAAGAATGTCATGATTTTGTGACATGTCTCATTTTCACGATGAGAGGCAGCAAAAGAGCAAAGTAAGAGACGAATGTCGCGATTTCATGACATGTCTCATTTTCATGGTTGGAAGCGGCAGAAGAGCAAAATAAGAGATGAATGTCATGATTTCATGACATGTCTCATTTTCATGGTTGGAGGTGACAAAAGAGCAAAGCAAGGAAAGAATGTCATGATTTCGTGACACGCCAGCTGTAAAGGAATAGAGTATATTTTTGGCAACTGGAGACATGCACTGACATCAGGTGCTATTTTCTGAAGAATGGTCTATTGATTATAACCTGGCAGGTCCGATAGATGATTGCAGAATAACAGGCTCATCTAAGTTAGCCAGAAGGAAATCTATCCAATCTACGGGAAATCCGTTGTATATTATTAGAAACTGTAGACAATTACTTGTAATTGATTGAAGAAATTAAAAGTACGTGGTAGAAGATACTCTTTTTAGGGTATAAATAGGAGTGAGTCGACCATGAAAATGGTCGGCTCTTGGACGTTTACAAGCTTGATGTACATGTATTGGATTACAAGCAATAAAAGATTTCTTCCTCTGGCTTTCGAAAACTTCTGTGTGCAAGTGTATGTATCTTGGTGTTTTAACTTTTATTCACTCTAAGTTTTATAATGTATCTATTCTGAAATCTGGACTGTGCACGTATAAATCTTGTTTCTAGAGTTGAACATTAAAATATAGTTGCATGCTTTTAGACGAATATCTAGAAGGCGCACTCAGGAATTCATGTTTTCTATAAAAGGATATAAAGAAAACTTTGAAAGTTGTAATCTGCATCGTCAATGTTTGTTGTTGTCCAATCTGTACCATGAGAAAATTTTCTAGCTTAGGCTATATTTCCCTTATCTCTTGTTCCCATTTTTCTCTAAAAATCAAAGGAACCAACCTTCTCTGGAGACTAGACAGATGATTTCAAGCAAGATCTGTCTATTCAATGTTGGCAAAGTCTAAGGCGCAACACTATTAACCGAAGGCAGATTTTGTTCCAACAAGTTTTTGGCATGCCCGGTGGGACCAACAATCCCACAGTATTGTATAAGTTTTGGTGTTTTACCTTAAGAGCCTTTTTTTGAAAATCTCAAGAAAAACCACCTGGCGACTCCGTTGCAATTTAGACCATAAAAGAAAGACCTTGTCTAGAAACCTTCTCGTTATATAGCCATATGATAACCAGATCCCGAGCTAGAAACTCTGAAGAACCTATCGAGTTCTTTGAACTACATCTCGAAAGCCTAAAAGCACACCCTGTGCTAGCCGCACGATCAAATCCGCCCGACACCATTAGCACCTCTTTAACACCCATTGTAGGAGCATCTGCAAGCAATCCCATAGTGGTTGTAACTCCTTTAGCAATCATGGCAGCCACCCCTACCCCAACGCATCTTGTATGGAATCAAACTGGCCCTTTGAACTTGGGAACACATCACCAAATTCCACAAGCTGCATTAAAAGCCTTACCGACCTTTGACGGAATAGGCAAAATAGTAGATGAGCACTGTTTAGATGTATCAGCGCTAGCATCTGTTTATAACATCACTCAGGAAGATGTAATGGTCAGATTGTTGATTATATCTTTGAAAGGAAAGATGCTCTATTGGTACAGAGCGCTTCCCGCTGGATCCATTACTTCTTGGGCAGTATTGGTCGACCGTCTGGTCGATGAATTTAATATACATGCGGATCCTTTCACATTGCTGAATCAATTCACTATCATTGAGAGGCATCCACAAGAAGAAATCCAAGATTTCAACATCAGATTTACCAGAACTCGGGATAGAGTACCTCAAGGCCTAAAGCCCATGGAAGAACAAGCTATATGCTATTACTTAAGGGCTTTTGATTCAGATCTCAGTATGATAATAAGGCAATCCCGTGTAACCACTTTTCCTGGAATCTATGTAGAGGCAGCAAAGGGCGAAGCTGATCTCATCGCTACAAAAAGATATCCATCAAAGAGTCTATTGCCAATTGTACCAGAGCTTTCCCAAGCGTCAATCTCTAAACTGCCTGTACTCCCATCAACGCAGGCCCTCCCAGCTATAGCTGCACCTCCTGCATTCCGTGCATTACCAGCCACACCCCTTGCATCAGCTCCCCCCAATGATCAATACACAACCATAATTGATACAATGAAGACGTTGTCAAATGAAATGGCGTCCATGAAAAAGAGAGAGGCGGAAAGGAATATTCAAGCAAGAAGATTTCCACAGATACAAAAGGAAGGTGTTTCGACAAGTGGAAGGGTACAAGAGAGAAAAAATGTGGTGTATGCAAATGAGACCGGAGATAATGGAGAACCCGCTAATTTTGATTACTGGTGTACCACTTGCAACGATCCTCATGGAGAAGATTCATGCATGATTCATCAACACCATGTGCAAGCAGTTATTAATGAAAGAGCCAAGGAAACCGGCAAGGGACAAGTGAATATAATCAGAGAAGTCCACCATAATTTGGCAATGCCATCCGTGGAACAAGTCTCAGTCCTGACAAGGTCGGGAAAAAAGTCGTTACAAACTGACCCTAAGGAATTCCAACCACAAGGTTTTCCTCCTGCCCCTAGGGCAACTCCACATAAAAACCAGTCGAATGAGAAAGGACGTTCTGACCCTCCTCAGACTTCTGCGGCTACACCAAGAAAAGAATTTCCTCCTAGAAAAGGGAGCGAGGCTCAAGAGCAAGCGAAGGAAAGACTCAGATTTCCTTCATTGACAAAAAGGCAAAGAACAGAAGCTACGCAGGTCTATAGAGACAGATACGACGCATCTACTAGTGGAAGGGAAAAGAGTACTGAGGTATCCCCAACTGCAACCCTTTCGTTCAACATTGCAGAAGAAATGAAGAGGACTCCTTCCAAGATAAGCATGTATGATGCACTGCAAATTCTTGGTCAGGTTGACCTCCTCCAAGAATCTTTAAATTTAAAGAATAATACCTCTTCCTCAAATGTTATACAGGCAAATGTTGTGTCAACCTCTGGAAAAAATAGACCGCCCCCATTCTATCTATCCTTGCAAATGGAGGGGTGGATAGTTCACAATTGCATGATTGATTCAGGGGCCGCAACTACGGTGATGCCGAAAGCCGTATGTGACATAATGGGGATGGAATATACTCGAAGTCATCCTGGTGTGTTGCAATTAGATGGTACTCCAGTAAATACGGTCGGGGTGATCAAAGATATCCCTATTCAACTCCACAGAATGCCAGAAGCAGTCGTCATACAAGAAGTAGTTGTTGTAGACTTAGAACCATATTTCGGTATGTGTTTATCCAGAGAGTTCACAGCCAAACTGGGAGGTTATCTGTCACTAGATTATTCGCATTTGGAGGTACCTTTCAAAGGTAAAAGAGTCAAGATCTACAATGAAAAACCATCTACTTTTCATGTAGAAAGACTAGAAGAAACAACTACCGTCAACATGATGTCCGAGGAATTGGAGAATATCGATTTAATGGAAGAAACCCTGGAGGAACTCCAATCGAAGATCAGTTTTCAATGAAAGACTTCAATGCTATGATAGAGACAGAAATGGGAAGCTATTCCATTGAGAAACCAAAAAAGCTCCCTATTGTTGTCCCTAAAATAGATGATTCAGCCAACCAGTTATGGAAATTGTACTTTGATGGCTCAAGGTGCAAAAATGGAGCAGGAGCTGGAATCGTCCTGATTTCACCCACTGGAAAAGAAAAAGTCTTTTCATATAGGTTGACATGGAGTTGCACCAATAACGCAGCTGAATACGAAGCCTTGTGTTTGGGACTCAAGAAAGCTGAAAAACTGGGTGCAAAACAGCTGCTGATCTATGGAGATTCAGAACTGATTGTTAAACAGGTTACTGGTAAATACATTTGTAAGCAGCATTACCTAAGGGCTTACAAAAACAAAGTGTTAGATCTATTGGAAAATTTTGAAGCACTAAACATGAAATCCATTTCCAGAGAGAAGAACACACATGCAGACCTGTTAGCATCAGTAGGATCAAATTTTTGCCCAGTCAGCAATGTTATTCAGAAGTCTAAAATAGTTAGACTTATATACAGGCCTTCTATGCCCGACAAGGACATTTTCTGGCAGGTATTTGAAAACGATGAGCAGATCCTAGATTTTCTGATTCATGAGATGAATTGCTCTACAGAAAGAGCGTTACAAGAAGAGGACGAAGAGAGCCTTATTCAACTGAGAAATAATCATATCCCTAGGGGACTGATCACCCTGGAGAGCCTTTTTGACAATAGCGACAGAGCTGTAGGTCGAAGGATCAAGGTAGATGAACGTCGGTATAAGGAAATAGAACTAGAACCGAGCAAAATGATCAAAGTGGGGACCGATTGTACAGTGGTAGAACTAGAACAAATTAAATAGTTATGTAGAGAATATCCAGATATAATAGCCTGGACTTATAGTGATCTGAAAGTATACAAGAAAGAGGTCATTCAACATACCATCGAACTAGAGGAAGGAGCTAAACCTTTTAGGCAGAGGCAGAGGCCCGTGAATCCCAAGATTGAAGCCTTAATGAAACAAGAGTTGTTAAAACTCCTGCAGGCTAAGATAATATACCCAATCAAGCACTCTACCTGGGTGGCAAATTTAGTTCCAATCCGCAAGAAAAATGGAGAAATACGACTATGCGTCGATTTCAGAAATTTGAACAGAGCCTCTTTAAAGGATCACTATCCTTTACCCCAGATTGACCCAATCCTTCATACTGTGGCGGGAGCAGAAAGGTTTTCTCTGTTAGATGGCTTTTCTGGTTATAATCAAGTTTGGGTGAGAAATGAAGATCAATACAAGACTGCATTCACCACTAAGTGGGGAACATTTGCATACCAAAGGATGCCCTTTGGATTATCTAACGCAGGAGCAACTTTCCAGAGAGCCATGGACGTAGCTTTTGGGGAGCTTGCGAACAAAATTATTGTCGTCTATTTAGATGACATGACTATTTTTTCTCACGACAAAAAGGACCATGCCACTCATCTGCAACAAGTATTTGAGAAATGTAGAGAATTTGGGATATCACTAAATCCTAATAAATCCATTTTTGCTGTGGAAGAAGGAATACTCCTTGGGCATGTTATTTCTAAAGCTGGGCTATCAATTGATCCTGATAGAGTAAAGGCGCTTCTTGAGTTGTCGCTCCCAGTTAACAAGAAAGGTTTGCAGTCTTTCTTCGGGCAAATAAATTTTGTCAAAAAATTCATTGCGGATTTTGCCCAAACAGTTAAGCCAATGACTGAATTATTGAAAAAGGACGCTCCTTTCAAATGGACAGAGCCAAGGAAAGAAGCTTTCCAGAAAATTCTAGAAGCCATCGCTCAAGCTCCTGTGCTAGTCAACCCTGACTATTCCCGAGGTTTCATACTATATGCTGTCGGAGAGCAAAATAGTTATGTTGCAGTTCTCACTCAGAAAGGAGCAGATGATGAAGAGAGACCCATAGCCTTTCTGAGTTCCACCATGCACAAACATGAGGAAAGGTACAGCTTCATAGAAAAACAAGTATACGCAATTATGAAATCCTTGAATAAGCTAAAACACTTCTTATCCCAGAGTCGGACGATGGTGTATGTTATTCATCCCGATGTAAGGAACTTCATAATTCAAGGAGAATTGGGTGAAAAAAGAGCTGGATGGGTGACTCGCATCCAAGAGTATGATGTAGAAATACATCCTACTAAAATAGTCAGAGGGAGAGCTTTGTGCCAGGAATTGGCCAAGCAAGCTGCAAGTGGATATGGGGAGAGCCACCCCGTCATGGCAAACACAGAGCAACACCAAGACAGAGTGAGTTCGGGTTGGATCGATGACTTTGTGAGGTATTTTTAGACTGGGTCATGCCCTGAAGATATGAACGCTTCCCAGAGAAGGAGATTCAGGACCCAAGCATTGAAATATACCCTTCGAATAGAGGGGTTGTACAGGATTAACATTGATGGTGTGTTGTTAAAATGCATTCCCGATAATGAAAAGCAGAAAGTGTTAGATGAATTTCATGGGGGTTTTTCAGGGGGACATTATGCAGGTCGAACTACAGCTTTGAAGATCCTTAGAGTTGGATGTTATTGGCCTTCCATCTTCCTAGATGCGTACAGAGTGACCCAGAGGTGTGAACAAGTGTCAGAGGTATGTGGGAAGAAACAGGAATGCACCCATGCCCTTAAAGCCTATTCAAGTCGAGGAACCATTCCAACAGTGGGGGTTGGATTTCGTAGGGATAATAGAGCCAAACTCATCATCAGGCCACAAATACATTCTCACTGCCACGGACTATTTCACCAAGTGGGCAGAAGTAGTGCCTACGAAGAAAGCTGATTCAGAAGTGGTGATAGAATTCATCGAAAGTCTAATCACAAGGTTTGGCATACCAGATTCTTTGATTACAGACAATGGATCCCCTTTCACTAGTGCAAAGATGATCGAATTCGTCAGTAGATATGGAATTTACCTGAAGACTTCCTCTAATTATTACCCACAAGGTAATGGATTAGCTGAGTCTACTAATAAGAATCTTCTGAGAATTCTGAAAAGAACATTAGAGGACAATAAGAAGAACTGGCACTCACTCCTGAATCAAGCCTTGTGGGCCGATAGAATCTCAATAAAAAAATCAATCAATACTTTGCCATATGCTTTGGTTTATGGCAAAGAAGTTGTTCTGCCGATTCATATGGAAATACCCGCGTTGAGAATGCTAAACCAAGTCAACGAAGATGAAGGCCATCCAATGGACGCCCGACTGATGCAACTTCTGCAGCTTGAAGAATCTAGGGAACAGGCCTACGATCATCATCAAAAGCATATGGTAAAAATAGTCGGGTGGTTCGATAAGAAAACCACTTTCAAGAAATTTAAAACAGGTGACCTGGTATTAAAATGGAATGTCAAGAAAGCAAAGCCAGGACATCATGACAAGTTTGATGCATTCTGGGAGGGGCCATTCGAAATTGTTTCAGAAAAGCAATTCAATGCCTTCCAGTTAAAAGATCAAGATGGATGGGTTCTACCCATCACGGTGAACGCTTTTCACCTAAAATTGTATTTCCAGTAAAACTACAGATCACCATTATATGTACAGTATATTATAAGTTTGAAGTTTTGTAAATATTTCCCTTTTTACGGCCTAATATTTCCAGAAGACAATAAGAAGGATTGACGCTCACTCCTGGGAGGAAGTTTCCCTGTTAGAATCCTTCCAAGCAAAGGAAATGGTCATTCTTCTACTCCCGAAGTGTTCCAGCCACCTGAGAAATCCCAGCAGCCAGAGCTGAGACCAGCTCCCAGAATTGAATTTTTGTGTTCTTCAGACAAAGGTTAAATACCTAAGCGGTAAAAGAAAGGTTCTGATAAGGTGAAGATCACTTGTTCTCCAAAGTGCATTATTTTTCTTGTGTTTTTCTGCTCAAAAATTTACTTTTCGCAACTGTGCTGGTGACTCCGTTTCCCAATGGATAAAGGCCTGGTCTCTATTTTTGCGAGCAAAAATTCCCCTGAAAGGCGCTAAGAATGTTAGTCAAAAAGTGACTAACTACAGAAAAATAGCTGATGCACCTTTTTGCATATTTTCCAAGAAGACCAAAGTGGCCCATATGCTAAAGATCAAAGAAAAAGCAAAACACCGCAAGGAGGAAAAAGTGTCGCGATATCGCGACATGTTGCATTTTCGCGGTTCAAGGCGGAGAGAAAGAGCAATGGGGAAAAAGTGTCGCGATATCGCGACATGTTTCATTTTCATGGCTAAGAGCAACAAAAAGGAGCAAGGAGGAAAAAGTGTCGCGATATCGCGACATGTTGCATTTTCGTGGTTCAAAGCAAAGAGAAAGAGCAATGGGGAAAAAGTGTCGCGATATCGCGACATGTATTTTCGCGGCTAAGAGCAGCAAAAGGGAGCAAGAGGCAAAAGTGTCGTGATATCGCGACATGTTTCATTTTCGTGGCTAAGAGCAACAAAAAGGAGCAAGGAGGAAAAAGTGTCGCGATATCGCGACATGTTGTATTTTCGTGGCTAAGAGCAGAAAAAGGGAGCAAGAGGCAAAAGTGTCGCGATATCGTGACATGTTTCATTTTCATGGCTAAGAGCAAAAAAAGGAGCAAGAGAAAAAGTGTCGCGATATCGTGACATGTTTTATTTTCGCGGCTAAGAGCAACAAAAGGGAGCAAGGAGGCAAAAGTGTCGCGATATCGTGACATGTTGCATTTTCGCGGCTAAGAGCAGAAAAGGGAGCAAGGAGGCAAAAGTGTCGCGATATCGTGACATGTGTCATTTTCATGGCTAAGAGCAAAAAAGGAGCAAGGAGGAAAAGTGTCGCGATATCGCGACATGTTTCATTTTTCGTGGCTAAGAGCAAAAAAGAGCAAGGAGGAAAAGTGTCGCGATATCGCGACATGTTCATTTTCTCGGCTAAGAGAAGAGAAAGAGCAAGAAGGAAAAAGTGTCGCGATATCGCGACATGTCATTTTCGCGGCAAAAGAGAAGAGAAAGAGCAAGGAGGAAAAGTGTCATGATATCGTGACATGTCGCATTTTCGGAAGAGAAGAGCAAAGCAAGAGAAGAATGTCACGATTTCATGACATGTCTCATTTTCACAGCTGGAAGCGAAAAGAGCAAAGCAAGGAAAGAATGTCACGATTTCGTGACATGTCTCATTTTCATGGCTGGAAGCGACAGAAGAGCAAAGCAAGAGAAGAATGTCACGATTTCATGACATGTCTCATTTTCACGACTGGAAGCGGCAGAAGAGCAAAGCAAGAGAAGAATGTCGCGATTTCATGACATGTCTCATTTTCGTGGCTGGAAGCGGCAGAAGAGCAAAGCAAGAGACGAATGTCACGATTTCGCGACATGTCTCATTTTCGCGATGGGAGGCAGCAAAAGAGCAAAGTAAGAGACGAATGTCGCGATTTCGTGACATGTCTCATTTTCACGGCTGGAAGCGGCAGAAGAGCAAAACAAGAGACGAATGTCACGATTTCGTGACATGTCTCATTTTCGCGGCTGGAGGCGACAAAAGAGCAAAGCAAGGAAAGAATGTCACGATTTCGTGACACGCCAGCTGTAAAGGAATAGAGTATATTTTTGGCAACTAGGGACATGCACTGACATCAGGTGCTATTTTCTGAAGAATGGTCTGTTGATTATAACCTGGCAGGTCCGATAGATGATTGCAGAATAACAAGCTCATCTAAGTTAGCCAGAAGGAAATCTATCCAATCTACGGGAAATCCGTTGTATATTATTAGAAACTGCAGACAATTACTTGTAATTGATTGAAGAAATTAAAAGTACGTGGTAGAAGATACTCTTTTTAGGGTATAAATAGGAGTGAGTCGACCATGAAAACGGTCGGCTCTTGGACGTTTACAAGCTTGATGTACATGTACTGGATTACAAGCAATAAAAGATTTCTTCCTCTGGCTTTCGAAAACTTCTGTGTGCAAGTGTATGTATCTTGGTGTTTTAACTTTTATTCACTCTAAGTTTTATAATGTATCTGTTCTGAAATCTGGATTGTGCACGTATAAATCTTGTTTCTAGAGTTGAACATTAAAATATAGTTGCATGCTTTTAGACGAATATCTAGAAGGCGCACTCAAGAATTTGTGTTTTCTATAAAAGGATATAAAGAAAACTCTGGAAAGTTGTAATCTGCATCGTCAATGTTTGTTGTTGTCCAATCTGTACCGTGAGAAAAGTTTCTAGCTTAGGCTATATTTCCCTTATCTCTTGTTCCCTTTTTCTCTAAAAAACTCAAAGGAACCAGCCTTCTCTGGAGACTAGACAGATGATCTCAAGCAAGATCTGTCTATTCAATGTTGGCAAAGTCTAAGGCGCAACACTATTAACCGAAGGCAGATTTTGTTCCAACAAGAATCAACAACCACATTCCATTCCCTTGGATTGTGCACAAAGGATATAAATTCAAACTCTTCACTCATTCTGAGAATATGAATGGCTATAGAGGCCAACTACCAATTAACTTCCTCCATCCTTTTACTATTTAAAATATTAACCATAATTTGAGAATCAGACTTGCAGATAATCCTATGCAAGCCAAGAGAAAACCCCCTTTGCAAGGCCTCAAGAATTGCAAGAATTTCCATAAAATTGTTGGAGTGAAAACCTTTATAAACGGAAAAGAAAAAACTGACACCACCAGTAGAATATCTCCCAACACCGCCAATGCCAGCATGTCCAGGATTACCCCTGGATGATCCATCAATATTACTTTTTAAAACTCCTCTAGGGGGTGGCCTCCACCTACCATCTCTCCTAACATTCTTGCTGAGCTGAGGGACCCTACTAGGGCTAGAAGAGTTCACACCATCCCCAAAGAGACCAAGGGCTTGCAGTACCTTATCCTCCCTAGAATCCAAAAGAGGGTCCACATCCACATTTTCTATGGATAGTTTCCTGAACCATATACATGATCCTTTTCTAGATTTGTTGAATAGCCAAATAATTGCCCTAAAATATGTGTCAATTTCATTTGAGCCAAATTTTCTAGATGATGCAATAAGGGCCCAAATTCCAAGCCACCCGAATGAAGGGGGCCTTGGCCGGAGGTCTGCCCAAACTACTCCAAAATTCCACCTGGGACAGCACATGAAAACATGGATAGTTCCAAGCACTCCACCAACGATGCCAAATGTCTTTGGCAAAGGAGCATTGGAAAATAATTGAGAAGAGAGTCATCCTCATTCTTACTACAAAGGACACAAAAAGAGGGACCCTAAAATCCCCTCTTCCTCACATTATTCCAAGTGAGGCATTTATTACGAGCTACCAAATAGAGAAAGAAGTTACAATTTGGCCAGGAAAATTTGTTCCACACCTTTTTCCACCAAGTGATAGGAAGACTCCCATACTTCTGCTTATCAAGAACCTGATAACCATAGGCTACCGAGTAGGTTCCCTTAGGATCAGGGTTCCAAGCAAGAATATATTTACCCCTCAATGAATAGCAAGGCCTCCTCGTAAGAATAAGAGCAAGCACCTCTCTATCCTTGGTTAGTCCCCCCAGGGTCATTCTTGTAGATATTTCCACCTATACATCTCCATATTTCCAAAATACTAGATTTTTTGAAAGTTCTCCACATGAGACCAGCCTGCTAAAAAGAAAAAAATGCTTAAGGAATGTAACCTAGGATATTGATTCAAGATAGGAGGGTGACCATCCCAATAATCCTCCCAAAAAAGAGCATTTAATCCCTGATTGCAAATCCAGAACAAACCCTGCTTGATTAAATTAGCTCCTCTTTTCAGAGTGTCCCAGATAACTGAACCTTTCCCAAACAAGCTGACTCTAGGGATATCATCCTCACAAATACCTCTCAAGTATTTTCAAGATAATATTTTAGCCCAAATATGATCTTGAGAGGTACACCATCTCCAATAAAGTTTTGTAGCCAAAGCCTGCCCAAAAAAGAGACGTCTATCGCAACCCAAGGCCTCCCTCTTGCATCGACCTACATATAGAATCCCACCTAACCAAACTCCATTTATATTGATCAAGTTTTCCAGACCATAAAAACTATCTTGACAAAGCATCCATGTCCTTGATGAAGTGAGAGGGAGCTCTTTGTACAAAACATCTATAAATGGGTAAAGCTTGAACAACAAATTTTAAAAGAAACACTCTACCTGCAATGGATAGCCATATGAAAGTCCAGTGATTCACCTTCCTTATAAACTTATCAAGCATAGACTGGCAAGAAGATCTAGGTAGAGGATGATATGAAATTGGAATACCAAGATAAATGAAGGGGGGAGTCCCAACCTAGAATCTTAGAATGCGAGCAATCTTGGCTTGAATAAGAGGAGGGGTATTGAAGAAGAAAATAGAAGACTTGTCCTCATTAATCAACTGTCCAGAAGCACCAAGCTATATGTCAAGAGATTTTTTAATATTGCTAGCTTCCCTGATAGTGGCAACTCCCAACAAAGAAGTGTCATCAACAAATTGAAGGTGGGAAAGATGTGGCAAACTACTATCCCACTTCCACCCCTGAATGAGACCCTGCATGACTTGAGACTTGAGAAATATTCCCAACTCTTTTGCCATAATGATAAACAAATAAGGAGATAAAATATCTCCTTGCCTCAATTCCCTTGAGGCCTCAAACAACTCTGATGGCTCATTATTAAAAAGAACAAAGAATGAGGAATAAGAAACACAACTCATCACCCATCTAAACCATTCCTCCTCAAATCCAAAAGCAGCAAGAACTTTATGAAGAACCGACCATCTGACCCGATCATAGGCTTTGGCCATGTCCAACTTAATGAACATAGTTTTCTCTTTAAAAGTTTCCATTGAGTGAATAGCTTCTGTAGCAATAACAACCCCATCCAAGATTTGTCGGCCAACAACAAACCCTCCTTGCTCCTTAGAGATGATTTTACTCAACCATATCTTCAACCTCTCAACAATAATTTTTATGATGATCTTATACACAACATTGCAGAGAGCAATAGGCCTAAAAATATCCAAGGAATTTTCTCCCTCTTTTTTGGGTATAAGCACCACAAAGGTAGATTTTAGGGCCCTTAGCATCTATTTTTTCTTTTGGGACTCATGGACCACCTCCAAAAGATCAAATTTGATTAAATCCCAAAACTCCTAATAAAACTCAATCAGGAATCCATCTAGGCCTGGGGATTTTCCTTTTTTCATCTTGAATACAATATTTTCCAACTCCTCAAGGGAAATTGGATCCATAAAGTGCTCATTCATATCTCTAGAAACAATCATTGGAATACAATTTAGAATAAGCTTTTCATTCTCATCATATGATAGGGAGTCCTCCTTGAAGAGAGGAAAAATACCTCTTAGTCTCTTCTGAAATATCCCTGAAAGAAGAGAGCAGGGCACCTTGAAAATTCACAAGAGAGGTAATCAGGTTACCATTAGGGTGAGCCTTAACTAAGTTATAAAAGAAGGTTGTGTTCTTATCTCCTTCCTGAAGCCAATCTACTTGAGCTTTTTGTTTCCAAAAAATTTCTTCCCTCAGTTCCCATTCAACAAGGTCTTTCATAGCCTCAAATTCCTCAACAAGAAGCTCCTTTGTGAATCCCTATTCTATAATATTCCTTGAAGCTTCTTCCATCCTCCTAAGAGCTGCCAACTTAGCCAAGGAAAGGTTCCCAAAGTCTATTCCATCTCTTCAATTTATGTTTTACAAATTGTAGTCGCTTCATAAAGGAATACATAGCGATGCCATGAGGAGGTTTGCTAGTGGTCCACCAACCTCGCATGAAATCATGAAGCTTAGGATCACGAAGCCACATAAGTTGAAATATAAAGGAGGGATTCTTTTTTAGCCCTAACTCCAAAGCAGAGATTTTGATAGGCCAATGATCAGATCCCCTACCCTCCAGAATCACAGAACTAGAATTTCTGTTATTACCCATCCCATAACTGGATATCAAAAACCTAACTAGTCTCTCTAATATGGAATCTTACCCACACCTTCTATTGTGCCAAGTAAAGATCCCATTATATGGCTTGATGTCAACCAAGTTTAGGACCTTGATATGAGCACTGAAGATAGAAGAAAAAGACTCGATACAGTCCACCCCACCACGTTTCTTCTCCAGACAAGTGATAGAGTTGAAGTCTCCAACCAAAATCCATGGGTACAGGGGAACCAAACTTCTCACAAAGCAAATGTGCTCCAAAAAATTCACTTTACCATTGTAATCAATAGGAGAATACACATTTGTAAGTAAGATGGTTTCACCAGATTCATTATCATGCCCGACCATCGAAATAGATTTAACAAAATTCTTGGTTTTACTTTTTTTGGGTAGTTGACTGTATAATGAGGTCCTCCACACCAGTAGCAAACTATCTTGGGACCTTTGTATTTTTTGGATCTGTTTTCCAATTTGCTCCACTTGGGGTGCCTTCAATTAACTCTAGTTTCCCTCAAAACTAGATTTAACTATACTTTCCTTAAGTCTAGCGAGTTTCCACTTTCTTTGTTCATCACCTATCCCCTTATTTAAATAGGTGTTTAAAGTTGGTTTGAGTTGGATTTTCTATTCTTTCTGTTAAAATTTCCATTTTAAAATGCCAACACTCTATCATCTTTAGGGACGATTGATATTTCCTTGACAAGTTCACAAAATAGGAATCATTCAATTTCTAGTGATGATTTATTTATTCTCTTTGTTGGTGTAATGGATCTTGTTGTTCTATCTGTTCCTATAACACTGTGGCAATGGTGATAAGGTTCCCCACCTCTTTTCTCAAGTTCCTTGAACCTTTTTCTTGGGTCCTCACCAAAATATCATCCTCACAATATTGTATATTTGAGGGAGCGGACTTCCCTTTTCTTGTCTTGGGTGCCATTTATACTGGTCACAACCAATAAGAGGAGATTAGGTTACAGCTTCAACTTGAATTGTACTACTAATTCAAATCAAAATATAAAGTTCTCTTTCTAGAACAATCCATACTCTAATTAAGGTGGTACTCTAAAGTTATGATATCTCTTTAATGCCAAAGTCCATACTTATACAAGTAATGTGTCCTAATGCTCTAACCACCCTTAGGGTTAGTCCCCTATTAGGTTCTAGAAAGAAAGAATTATATATCTTCTTGGCTTTGTCCCGAGGTCTAGGTAAAGCCTGAATAGAAAGACATCCAAATACCTTAAGCATTTTATAAAGCTCTATCCATTCATAACTAGAGCTCTAATACTAGATGTAACAACCCAAAAATAGCTTAAATAACTAAGATTTTTTTAAGAACTAACAGAGAGGGATCTATAAATCCCTAACTAGCATATAAGTTTAAGTTTATCTATTGTTTAGGTTTATCAAATATCCCAAATTGACTAAGGGTTACATCATAATCTATACCCTACACAAGTTCGTGTGTGTAGGTATAGTACACGTAATGTAGATAAGCTATCCATCTCATCTTTTTAATGAGCTAACTTATCATCTTCAGTATAGTCGAAGGTATATGTCCATATCCATACCATACACAAGTCTATTTGTGTAGGTATGCTACATGTACTACGAGTTAAATAATCCATCTCATATTTATGATGAGCTAGCTTAACCTAGATGTAAATAATTGATTTGGTTCAAATTAAAATCACCCTAAGAGGTCTTAATCTCTTAGGTATTTTCTATGTTCACCCTAAGAGGTCTTATTCACCCTAAGAGGTCTTAATCTCTTAGGTCTATTTTATGTTCATCAGAAGGACAAGGTTAACTTTATCTATCTAATATAAATAAGGAACCAAATCTATTAAGAATATAATAGGTGCTTTAAATGAAAATCAAGTAAAAATAAACACTAAAGCCAAGGAAAATTTGAATTTCCATAACATCTACATACTTCATAAATAGTAAATTAGAGATACATTCCTCAATTATTTATTAGATTATTACATAAATATAAGTATGGTAAAGCCTTCATATTTTAAAAGAATAAAGTATTATATTCATGTCCATCTAGGGATTTTTCCCTAAGAGTATAGTCTACTGAACAATAAATAATTACTGTGACCAAAATCAAAGCCAGTGCACTGGTTTCAATTGTTCTCTTTGGTTCATCCTATCTTCCCATCACTCATTTGAGGGTAGTAGGGGACCAGGAAAAATCATGTTTCTATGAAAAAATGCATCTAAATGCTTCTATTAAAACATAAAGCAAGCACACATGAATTCCAAATTGTAACTATACAAAAATATTTCAAGAAATCAACCATCTACTATCTATTTAATCTCATAAGAATTCCTTCATTTCATTTCTTATCTCTATTAATTAAAAAGGAGTGTCATTTCATCAAATATAACATTTCATAGTTCTTCCTTTAGTCATTCAAGGATCATGCCTTTTAGTATGCAAAGTCATTTCCATAGTCCATTGAGGGATCATTTCCTTAACCAAATATTTAATTCAAATAATCCTTTTATTCAAGTAACTAGGGTCCCAAGGACTGGGCAAGAACTAGGGGAGGGGGAGCAGGGGGAGGGAGCAGGACCCTCCCCCTCTCCCCCCTCTAAAATATACTTATGACTATAATCCCACTCTAGGAATGCTTTGTAGTAGATGATCTCCTTAGGGGGAGATCCTTCTCCACTTTCTACTCCTTTCCTAGTAGTTTCAGGGTTTCCCTGCTTGAGCCCATGGTCTGGTGCATCCTAGGGTTCTTCTAGGGTTTCCTACATGTTTTCGGGATCCCTTCCCCATTCTCCCTTAGGATTTTACCCTGGGGGTTTTTTGCAGGTTTTTTGCTTGGATCCGGTCCCAAGGCCTCATTGGTCGGTGGTGGTGGTAGGTTGGGTTTTCGACTGCTTCCTGGTGCATCCTGTGAAGTCCTCACTACTTTGGGGTTGGTATGGGGGGGTCAGTTTCCTCTTTTTCCAGTGACTCCTCTTTGGGATGCCTTTGGTTGCTACTGGTCTCGTCCCTTTGGGTAGGGCCCTTTTTGGTTTCCTATTCGAAGGCTTCTTCTTGCTGGATCTACGTTTTGGTGGACACCCAGGGCATTGGTTGGCCTTGGGGGTGGGCCTCTTCCTCTACCTAGGTTTTTCCCAGTCCTAGTCCTAGTTCCCTGAAGTTGTTCATGTGCAAGGATGGGGGGGTCTTGGTCCCTTCTTCTAGGGTTCTTAGGGTTTCTACTACATATCTTGATCTTGGGGAGGGGACCCATGATAAGTGCATGTAGACCCTAGTTCCCCCAGGTTAGGCTTTCGAGGATTCCATATTTATGTCCATTACCACTTCCCACCTAGGATACTTAGTTTTTCCATTTCAGTTCCTGTTCGAGGGCTTCTACCTTCTGGTCCTACTTATTGGTGGACTCTTAGAGCATGTTCTTGGCCTTGGGGGTGCACCTCCTACTATTTTTGAGCGGTTCCCAGTACTAGTTCTAGTTCCCTGGATATGTTCATGAGCAAGGATGGTGGTTCTTAGACCTTTCTGCTGAAGTGGTGGGGGATGTATTTTGTTTTATCTGGTCTAGGGTTGGATATTAGTGCATTTGCAATTGTGGTCCCTTCTTCCTCCTTCAGTTTTGGCTTCCTAGGATCCTCTCTTTACGCATGTTGTTTTTGTACCTAGATCCTTTTAGCTTCCTCGTATTTCACCTTGCTATGCACAGGGATATCTTGGCCTGTAGATATCCCCAGTAGTGTTGTTCCACTTTACAGGATCAAGTGGAGGCTTCATGTTATTTTTATTTGAGGATCTTGATGCCATTTCCCAAGTTGTCCTACTATTGCACCCTGGACTGTATCTTGGTGTTGTTTTCTGCTTTGCTCGCACGGCTGCTTGATGATCTGCTACACCGTGGGGTGCATCCTAGGTCGTCCCTGGATGAGGATCCTCTTCAGTTTTTTCAAAAATTTCTACTTATGGTTTTTGGGCAAGATATATAGTTTTAGGCTATTCTTGGCCTTCTTGCTCTCCCTAATTAGGTCTGGGTAGGTGTATTGTATCCACACCCAAGAGGATCCCAGACTGACTAAATCAGGAGGATGGTGTTTTGGTGAAGTGGGTCTCACTAGTTGGTACTAGAATCTGGTATTTCTACTGGATCAAGGGTAGTTTCTGGATCTTTCTCTTTCGGTGTATGTTTATTTCCATGTACTAAGGCATTGCCTAAAATATCGGTGCTACGACCCTTTTTGTTATAAGGTTTTGGGATCCTATTAAAAAACCCAATTTGTATATAAAACTCAATTTACCAAAAAAAAAAAGTAACTAGGATCCCTTACCCCCTAATTAATCAAATAGTGCAATATCATTCATTTATTCAAATAAATCATTTATTTACTTAACTAAAGTACCATTCCTTTAAGTAATCAAATAACCAAATATAACAACTATCTAATTAACTAAAGTCTCATTCCTTTAATTAATCAAATAACAAAAATAAATTATTTATTTAATTAGCTAAAGTCCCATTCCTTTAATTAATCAAATAACTAAATAATTCATTTATAAATGATATAGAAATATTTTGTTTTTTATAAACCAAAGAATCTCTTATTTAATTCATAACTATCATATGTTCTTTTCCTTATAAAATAAAATTCCTTTATTTAATTTACAAATTACACATGAATAATCCCTTTCATACCCAAGAAAGTAACTCTCATTTTCTCTTACAAAACCCATGATTCTCTTGTTATTTCATTTACTAGTCCCTTATTTTAATTTATAACAATGTACACACGTTCTTTAAGCTAAATAATTTATTATTCAATTTATAAACATACGTTCCATTATTAAATATAAAGTGTCCAAGCAAATATGAAACTATCGAGTAAAAAAAAGATATAAGGCAACTATGATCGGTTGGGGAAGAGGCATAGTTGACCACCATTGAACATGGTCCTAGAGGGGTCTGCGGACAGTAGCCCAAAAACCACACAAGATGAACCAACACAACATGGAGAAGTCAAACCTTAGTTAACTAGGTTAGCAAGAACATAGACCACCCTTAATGCATCCTGTGCAGGGCAACACTCTTGATAATACTCTCGCGAATGAGATGCCCCATCAGCTAGAAGGTGATGATAGCATGGTAAGAGGGTAAAACTAAGGATAAGATAATCTAACGATGTAAAGAATTCTTATAAACTAGATGAAAGAGGAGGCCATAGCCAAAGTGGCTAGACATTGATTGCTTTAGAAATATCCCATGAAGAGTGGCTAAGACAGCTAGCCAATTTAAAAAGTGAGAGTGACTTACACATAGTCACAATTACCCCAAACATGGATGACACCACTATAGACAAAGGTGGTGACCTAACAACAATGGTAATGGTCCAACATAAAACTCACCAAACAACTCAACATGAGGGTACACAAATCAAGCAACTAAAGGTTGAATCGATAGGGTATATGGATTAAGCTTTTCAATGCAATAATCAACAAATTGCTTGGTTAATAAGGAGATATATCGACAACTAACTTAGAATAACCAATGAAAGTAAGCTATCACAACTAGCAATTAAAGCCTAGTTTAAGACCATTTAACTAAGATTTTAAACAAAGGGATATATTTCTTTAATCGATCTTATATTTCTTAGAGTGCGGTTCCTAAGGACATTTGATTCTTGCATTTGATCTCCTCAATGTTTTTTTTCAAAACTGTCAAATTTCTTCCTCCCAACTTTTCTACTCTTCGTTCCCCTCCTAAAATACCTATCCAGAAGAAGGTCTTATTCATATTTTTTCTTATTTTGGTCCTTCTAGGTTGATCAGAGTAAGGAGATCTGTGGGCTTCTTGCATTATTAGCTTCCTTAAATCATCCATTTTTGGTATGACGATCCTACATTGGTAGCACAAAAGATCATATTTCATGCTAAATTATTTATTACCCTTAGGGTCCCTACTCATTTTAATTTTAATTTCATTGCAATACTCATCTTGAGATAGCTTCTTCCTTACCTTATCTATTAGATCCACATGAATCTTGGTTATGGCTACTATATGCTTCCTTTTGCTCAAGGCATCGACAATCTTATTTTCTTTTCCTTTGATATACTCAATCTCAAATTCATATTCAATGAAAAATCAATCCATATCCTCTATCTCGGATTGGGCATAGGTTGGGTGAATATATACCTTAGACTTTGATGGTTAGTTTTTATCTCAAAGGGTCTTCCTACCAGGTAATGATGTTAGATTTTTAGAGCGCTCACTACTATAGTTAGATCTAAATCATGCGTAAAATAATTGATTTCATGCTTCTTAAGCTTTCTTGATGTATAAGTTACTAGTGACTCATCTTGGGAGAATACTACTACCTCTTCTAGTGATGAATTTGTCCACACTACAAATTTTTCTAGAGGGTCTATAATTTTTAATATTGGTGCCATAGTAAGTTTCTACTTTAGCAACGCAAAGGTAATCTCACACTTTTCTGTCCACTTGAATTCTTTTTCCTTTTTTTGGAGGTTAGTTATTGCAATCATAATATTGGAGTACTACTTTATATAATGTCTATAATAACCCATCATACCTATGAAGTTTCACACTTCTATAACATTGGTAGGGGGTGGCCAGTTCAAAATGGCTTCAATTTTCTTTGGATATATTGCAATTCCTTCTGCAGATATTATGTGCCCAAGATATTGTACCTTTGATACATAGAAATAATTTTTTTCCAAATTTCCATAGAGTTGGTTCCCCCTCAAACAAATCTAACATGATTTTGAGGTGTCTATCGTGTTCCTTCCTATCTCAAGAGTATATTATGATATCATCTAAAAATATGAGGATAAACTGATCTAGATGCCCTGTGAAAACACTTTTCATTAGATTCATAAATGTAGCTAGGGCATTAGTTAGTCCAAAGGGAAAGAATATAAAATCATAATACCCATACCTAGTTTTGAATGTCATTTTATGAGTATCCTCCTCACGTATACTTAATTGATGGTACCCTAATTTTAAATCAATCTTTGTGAATACTATCACATCCTTTAGTTGGTTGAACAACTCCTTGATTCTTGGTAAAGGGTATCAGTTATTGATAGTAGCCTTATTAAGAATTATATAGTCAATACATAACCTTAATAAAATTATTTCTTTTTAACAAATAACACTAGTGCACCCCATGGTGACACACTTGGCTTTATCAATCCCTTTTCCAAAAACCCTTGCAGTTGTACCTTATTTCCTACATATCTATAGGATTAATCCTGTATGGAGATATATGGATAGGTTCTACTCTTGGAATAAGTTAAATAATAAAATCAAGTTCTCACATAAGAGGAAGTCTGGGTAAATCCTCAAGAAACAAATCTTTAAAGTTCTAAAAAATTGGGTGTTTCTCCAACCTCTCTTTTGATTTTATCCAACCTCATTGAGTTTTATGAAATAGACTATTGTAGCATAGGGATGCAGTATTCTTGATGGGGAGGTAATTTATAATACCTAATATGGTCAATTTACTAATTCCAACTTGTTTACCAAATCGTACGACCGTACAGTCTACCAAACTACTAGTTTGCGCCCGATGAATAACTTGTACGGAAGCCAAAGTGACACACTATATGATCCAAAATTATATAGTGGTGGAAATTGTACGATTCCACACTCAACCAATCCTTCAAATTCAGTTTTACATGCTGTCATACATAGTTTTGTAACTCAACAAGTCGATTTCTCAAAACTGCCAAATCGTGTAAGTTTCTTCCAATCATATAAACTGCCAAATAGGGTAACTACATTCTATACGATTTGTACGAACTTAGATGTACGATTTGTATGAAATTAAAGTAAATTCAAGTGCAAATTGGGATACTATACTAGACCAATCTCTCTTAGATAGGTTTTGTAAGGGTTTAATGTAGTAATTAATCCTTTTCCAATAACATGCAAAACATATCAATGGGGCTTGAGAGAGTTGAAAATCCAATGGTGACACCCAAAAATCATATATAAAGGTTGAATACATATCCCTTGGGATTACCATCATTCCATAAAGATACACCAATGTCGGTTTCATCCATTATTCCACAACAATTTATAAATTAGCAAAAATAATCAAACATAAGTACATGCAACAAAGCTAAACCATCAATTGCTATTCAACCACTCCAAAATTATACAACACATGTGAGAAGCCATGAGTTCTGATTATTATTTTATTTATATTCATACAATCCATTCGTTAGAGCATAGTATAAATCCTAAAACTTGCTAGATCAACCAGAAGAATCCAACTCTATCAGATTATATTCAATATATGTCCAGACCATAAAAATAAAAAATGGAGCCTTATATAATGTTGCCTAGGCTTTTCAAAAGCGGTTACTAAGGAAATTAGTTATTTACAATTGCCCATACATAATATAATGTATTAATTAAGACTTTTAATAAGTCTAACACCTTAATAATCAAATACATACGTAATTATAACCTAAAATTACATTTGCTATGCATTTCACTTCATTTCATTATGCCTCATACAATTTATCTTCGACTTGTATGGTTTGCCCTCCTAGCTGTACGGTTTGCTCCTACCTATGCAATTTATAAAACTTGTCAAAACTATCAAAATTGAGAAAATCCATTTATCACTTCTTCTTATGGGAGGAGGATTTATCACCTACATCTACCCTCCCTTTTACTTTGGTCAGTGTCCTCACTGACTCGCCCTTTTGTTTCAACCGTGCTTCATAATTTATGACCACCTCTTTCAAGTCGTTCACTTGGGATTGAATAATTACACATTCATTCTTCAACCTGGCTGCATAGTTTTCCATTTCCACTACTTTCACCCTATGGTAATTTGCTTTCTCTTTGGCAGTCTTCAGGAGTTCTCTCATTTTATTTTCACGATCGGTGGCACTCTTCTTCAACTTTTCTTGCAAATGAGCTTCTATTCATGTTACCACCTAAATCTCCTCATTATTATCTATAATGGTCTTCAAGTGGTGGTTAACATTAGATTCTAAGGCACAAATAATATCTTCTCTGGCCTTCAATTGTGCTTGCTTCTCCAGGACCAAATTATCTTTTGTTGTCCTTCATAAGCTCTTCTATCTTCTTGGCTTGTGCTACCATTTGCTCATTTTTTGGGCAACTGTATTTTCACCTGTTCATCCTTTGCTCTGAGTTGAGCCTCCAACTCCCTTATCCTATATTCTGCCATTTGTGATACCTATCACTTCTCTTCTTCAAGTGAGCTAAGTCTAGCCTTAAAATCTGTTCTAGTACTTAGCGGTTATTTTTCTTATTTCTTTATTTTCTCCTCTGCCATAGCCTTACACTTTTGCAATTCTTCCTCCATTGTAATAATTTATTTTTGAGTGGCTTTCATATCCTCATTCTGTGCTTCTTTGAGCTGATAAATCTGCTCTAATACGATGCTCAACCACTCTATCCAATGTGTTAGGAAGTTCAAATTTCTCAGAGTGATAGCCAATATTGTAGTGACCCTCTCGTGTTCCAAATCTGCTATATTCATGGGATAAGTTAGATGAATGGTTCTATCCAGGTACAACCTTAGATACTACCTGTAGTTGGTTCTCACTTCCTCTGGTAAGTTGTTTCTTCCCAACATCATGGTTACCTCTTTCCTGGGTAACTTCCATGGGTGTTGTACATGAATATTTGTAATTATCCTTGTATGCTCTTTATTTCTAACCCATTCTATTATTTTATCTATTATTTTATCTAACTCGAGAGACACTTGTTCCTCCTACAAATTCAATTATCCCATGTATCTAATACAAAACTGTAATTTGGTGCTAGCTATAGCATCACCTATCTATAAGAAGTGTTCCACATCATCTTCTACTCCCTATGCTATCTCCTTAGTTTTGATCTTGTCAAACTATGGTACCTTCAAAAGGTAACTTGTTCACATTCTTTGTAGTTCCTCTTTTGTAGGAGCTTGTTCTTCCTCTTCTTCCATGTGGTGGCTAGAGCTTCCCCCGAGCTCTAGTAGTGCTCTCTCTATATTTATATTTTCTCTTGGTGGAGTCCATTCCACTATTTTTTCCACCTCCATATCATATTCTATGTTCACAATATTCTATTGAGATTGCTATTGCTCTGTTTGTTCCTAGGCTTCTTTTTGTCCAGTGGAGCTCACCTGTTGCTCTTCAGTCACCTATTCCTCTTCCTAATTCTACTGTGTCTCCATCACTGTGACCTTTTCAACAATAAGTTCTTCTTGTCCTTGTGATGCTTTTGCCTCTTCTTGTGTATCACTTTGGTTATTCTATTTTGAACTTCCCCCCATCACAAATTTGAAATGGGACTTCTTATTTTTCCTAGACTCTTCCTCTAAGGCTTCCATTCTCACTTTGATTTCCTCCTTTTCCTCTTGAGTGGTGGCTACCACTTCCTATGCTATCTGTCCCACCTCTATGTCATCCCATAAATTTGAAGAGTCTAAAATTTTAAATTCATTATGTTGGAAGATTTGTGGGGATTCTAGTATCTTCTCTACTTCTACCTAATTTCACTCATGTAGATCCAACTTCTCTAAGTCTGACTGTATCTTTTCCTCTTGATGATCCTTCTATACCATCTCATTTTATTTTTCTAGAATGAGATTTTTTGCCATTCTTTCCCATTTTCTCCTTGTCCTTATTTTTATTGGATTGGATTGCCTCCCCATAATTTAATCCTTTTCATAAACTGGTGGTAGCTCCTACTACCATTGTTGAATTGCTTGTTGCTCTAGTTTGGGTTCCAACCTCCTAGGCATTTTTATCTGAGGTGTACATCTTCATAATCCAAAGAAATTTCCTCTTGTACCTCCATGAACTGCTGCTCCTTATTTGTTTGAAATTTCTATGGAGTCTCCTTCTAAAATGGTATTGACATTGTCCACCTTAGAATGGTTGGCTATCCTATGCTCAAATTCCTAGGTTCTGTAAAACCTAGAAAGGGGATTCCCATTTTTGTAACCGCATTTAATAACAATCCAATGGCATGGAAAGTCATCCTAAAGTTCTTCAATATTTTCATCAGAACCTCATGCATATTTCTTTCTAGATAGGTATCCCAATCATACTAGATCCCTTGCATAATACCTTCTACATACTGAGCCATCCAGATGTTGTAATCACAATGACACTGAAAGGGGGGGTGAATCAGTGTGTTCTTTAAAAACTTCTAAAACAATTAGATTATAAAACCAGTAGCAGTTTAAAGCAGATAAAAGAGATACTAAATGCATTAAGAAAGCATCACACATAACACAACATTTTAACGAGGTTCACCAATGTGGCTACTCCTCAAAAAGACTGCTTGGACTACCATCCAAATCCAACCAATGCAAAGCTACAACTTTACATAATCCTTTACCAACACCAACTGGAAGGAGCACCAACCCCTTAACTTTATATGCTTCAACAAAATGGAGCACCAACTCCTATTTTACCAGCACCTACTGGAAAGAGGCACCAACCCCTTAATTTACCAGCACCAACTGGAAAGAGGCACCAACCCCTTAATTTTCCAGCACCAACTGGACTTCAATATTGAATAAAAAAATGTTTGACATATACCTTTGTTATTGCAAGACTCTAACTGGTCTACATCACATTTGCAATCTTTGTGCACTCTGCTCTCTCTTACACAATCACTTCACACGCTTTGCTGCACTCCTACAGCCAAACTTTGCAATCAACTTTGCCCTTCGTGCTTCTCTGCACACTCTGCTTCCTCTGCGCACACGCTTCGCACACTCTGTGTCGTTTCACATTTTGCTCTCTGCTCAACACGAACTTCACTTTCACAAACACTATGCTCGCATTCGCACTTTATATTTACACCCCATATTTCAAACTCGAAGAACCCTTGCTTTTATAGAAGAAATTTTAGAAACAAACCCTAGAAGAACGTCGACTGAGAAACCCTAGAATTTGTCAGCTGCCAAACCCTAAAATCCATCGACTGTAACCCTAAGAATTTCGGCTGCAAAACCCTAGAAATTGTCGACTGCCAAACCCTAAAATTCGTCGGCCCAGATTTAACTTTTTCGGCCTCAAACTCTTCTCCACCTTCGTCACCTTCCTATAGCTTATTGCCGCGAAATAGTAACACGTCAGCCCTTTTAATTTAATTTAATATTTTAATTTAAATTTTAAATAAAATAAAATTTAAACTAAATATTTAAAATTAAATATCTTCATCACCGGGGCATCTTTTTCAACGAAACGAAGAGCCAACTTGGGTTTTAAGAAAAACCCATTTCAAATCTGTTATCCATGATTTTAAATAAAACTTTTTATTTTGACTGCCTATTTAAATATCTTCATCACCGAGGCATCTTTTTCAACGAAATGAAGAGCCAACTTGGGTTTTAAGAAAAACCCATTTCAAATCTATTATCCATGATTTTAAATAAAATTTTTTATTTTGACTGCCTTGGTTTTCACAAAAAACCTTTCTACTTCTTGACATCTCAGGTTCTGAAGACTTCTTCTTCTCATTCTGAATTATGTTTTCTCCTTTCGTGCATCTATCATTTAAGGACTCATGATCCGACTAACTTTTGAACTTTATCCTCTCGCATTTGAGTGACTTCTAAACTACTCGTCCATTGCATCATTAGATCTAACCGATCGTATTGACAACAATGACAATCCTCCCGCAACACCTTGCTCAACACTGAACTCCTATCCATTGTACTTTGGCTGCACCTTGCTGTTCAATAAAATCTTGTCCATTGCATCAATAAATCTGTCTGACTGTGTTGACAACAATGACAATACCGTTTGCTGCACTTTGCTCAACACCAGATTGGCATCTTTGTATCCCATGTATATCTTGACAATTGAGCCATCATCATATTCATAGCACATGGCTAATTGTTCCCTTTCAATTGGATTTGTTTAATTCCTTTAGTCTCTACACCCGAGATCTTTACATTAGTCGATGACTTCAAATCAGTAAGTGTGGTGATGATTCGATAGGTCTCAATCGGATCAACCAACTTATTTACTATCTTTGTATCATATATTGGCAATCTGAATGTCTTCTTGAATGCATCTGCCATAACTTCTATTCTCACCGACCTATTGCCCACATTAACAAAGGCAATTCTAGTCACCGAATTATAAGCCTAAATTATCTGCAATAGATATTTGTAGAAGAACGTCTTCTGGTGTGGTGGCACTTGCACTATTATAGCTACACTAGCCTCCTCAAACCATTTCCTCTAGGGATAGTTCTTGTTGTGTTCATTATTCCACCACCTCCTACATGTTTCTCCTCTATGTTGTATGGATATTATATTCATTATTTTTGCCTAACCTTCCTTAGGTCCACTACTCAGATCCTATTCCAGATCTAGAACATGTACCTCACTCATTAATTCCATACTTAGAAGTATTTCTTGTACCATCCTCTCCTCTCGGTATCTTGATGATATTATCCTTCTGTCAGCCCTCCAATACCTCTAACCTCTCCATGGTATGTATCCTCCTCTTCTCCAAGGATGAGTACCACACCAATCATGGGACTGAAAATGTCAGCACTTGCACTATTATAGCTACACCAACCTCCTCAAACCATTTCCTCTAGGGGTGGTTCTTGTTCTGTTCATTATTCCACCACCTCCTACATGTTTCTCCTCCATGTTGTATGAATGTTATATTCATTATTTCCACCTGACCTTCCTCAGGTCCGCTACTCAGATCCTCTTCTAGATCTAGAACATGTACCTCACTCCTCAATTCCCTCCTCGGAAGTCTTTCTTGTGCCATCCTCTCCTCTCGGTATCTTGGTGGTGTTCTCCTTCTGTCAGCCCTCCAGTACCTCTGACCTCTCCATGGCATGTATCCTCCTCTTCTCCAAGGATGAGTACCACACCAATCATGGGACTGATACTATCACCCTTGGTACTACCGTGGTCATGACTCTCTCTCGTGTAGAGGTCCTGGTGATCGTTCCACCCTATTGGCTGCAATTCTTCTCAACCGGTATCCAAACTCCTCGGCTGAAATCATTTTCTCACCATACCTTCGGTTGTCTTGCTACTCGAACATCACCAATTCCACAATTGGAAGTGTGTTGGAAATCGTACAATCTACTACAAATCGTACAATCTACTCTTCTTCTTACTCCTGTACGGTTTCCTTAGGAGCAACCCTTCTAGATCGTACAATCATTCAATCTATCATTGTTCGGTCTTCAAACTATTTGATTTTCTGCAAATCATACAACTGCAGCCTAAAATCGTATAGGGGTGTACTACTCCATACAATATTCCTCTCCAGCTACTCCCCTTCATCGAATCCATATGATTCCATATGATTTTCTCTAAATGGCTAAAAACAACCCAAAATTGCACAATATTCTTCCTTGAGACCGTACACTCTGTCACAAAATCATACAGTACATCTTTTCAAACCCTTATCCACAAAAAAATTATATTTTTCACTTTCCTTCTATGATTTCTCTCTGACCCAGTTGTCGAAATGCCCCGATCTATCTTTTCAATGCTTTTTGGGAGCAATTTTCCAATTTTTCCACCCTTGGCGCAATTTATCCCCAAAAACAAAAAATTCTTGGCTATCAATTATGGTTGTATGGTCTACTCCTTTCCTTCCTCCATCTTCTCCCTTTCGTTTTTGGCCACTTTTGTCAAATTAGGGTTTGTAACTTCTTTTCCTTGCAATTTCTTCGCTCTAGCTCCAATCCACCACTTCTTTGAACCCTAATGTATGTTTTTCAATGACCTAGTTCATGTTTGGATGTCATCTACTACAAACCCTCCTTTCTTTCTAGCTGAGCTCGAATTCTTCCTTCAATGGAGTCAAACCCTCACTTTTTCTCCTTTTTCCTTCTCCGGTTTGATTTCTTCGAATGTGAAAAGTCTCCCTGGTGCGAATTTGAAAATGGGTCACAATTTATTGTAGCTTACTAGTGAATTTTAATGCCCATGTAGTTGCCTCCATTCATTTGCATGCTTGTCACCTTCGTTCTCCTAAAAAATTTGAACTCTTCTTTGTATGGTTTTAAAAATTGCTAAGGTAAGCCTTCTATTTAAACTATCTCCAAACCCTAACCGCTCAAATTTTAAAATTGCACCATTTTGCATGTCTCTTCATCTTCCCTACCTGGATGATTGACAACTCATCACTTTCCATGCAATTTTTAACTTTTTCCCGCTCTTTTTCGACAACTCATCGATCCACACATGCGAACATTTAATGCGACGATTGAAAATCATACATTGTGCCTGAAATCATACATTGTACGACCTAAATCATACAACATGCCTTCTTGTATGATTTCCAATGTACTTTTTCCAATTTCACTTGTACGATCTCTCTTTTATGCTTTTTGACTTCAAAAATTGGCTTGTACGATCTATCACTTGTGCTTTTTCATCTTAAAAATTGATTTGTACAATCTATCACTTAGAGAAATTTTTGTCTATTTTCTCTCTTGAAGAGGTCACCATTTCTGGTTTTCAACCCACTTCCTTCCTAATTGCGTCCCGAGGGATTTTCACAATTAAGGCATTTTATTTTATTTTCTTTTTATTTTTTTTTTATTTTTTTCATTCCTAACCTATTTACACTTACCATCATGGAAATCGTACAGTGACATTCACTTGTACGATCCCATCGGATTCTTCTCTTGGAGGTTTGACTGTGATGTTCTGAGTGGTTGTGTCACCTGGTGGCACTTGCTCTCTAGGCTGATTCATCTCCACTTGTGATGTTACTGAATTCCCTGGCCTTCCCCTACCATGTGTACAATTTGGAATTGTACAATTGCAAGCTGGAGTATCTTCACCTGGTGTCCTTTCCTCTTGTCGCATAGGTGATTGATCCCTTGGTAGCGGTGTCCTTACTACTCTACTATCATTCGAGTGACTTCTCTGCCTATCCCCTCGGATCAATTCTAGCTCTAGACTTGGTGATCGGATCCTTAGTTGTCCCTAGTTCCTTTCATCTACAAAATATACTCTTCCTCTACCAACAAGGCCTCTCCCACGTGAGTGTCTTCCCCATCCTATTCCTCTTGACATCAGGTTTCTCTATGCCAATGGTGATTCCTCCCTTTCTTGGAGTAATCCTCTACCACCTACCACTCTTTGAGGTCCTCATCGGATTAGTGGTGGTCATCCTAATGGATACTACCTTGCGGGGCTAGGTAAGATTCCTCTCATCCATGGTAACCCTCATAGATTCCTTGTCCAGTTCATACAAGCTAAAGGTGTATCTCCTGGCCATCTAGGAGTAGGGGGTCAAAATCTTCCTCATCCTCTTCCTCCTCTAATTGTAACATCACCTTGTCCTTGCTCACTTCATAGTCGAATACCTCCTCCCCTTCCTGGCTGAAGCCTTAGGGGTCCTTCTCTATTCCTTCCTCCCATTGCTCGATTATCAAGAGTTATCTCTACCAACTCAATGTTGGCTAGTGGACTTCTACTTCTTCTTGTACTTGGTGACAATTGTCATAGTGCTCTGATTCTATGATCTACACATGCTAAGTGATGTCTCCATATTCTTTCCTCGAAGCTTCTTTGTGGAGATGAGGTTGCCAAGACCTCTCTATATGCGTCAGAAAAGTCTATCTCAGAACTTGAGTTATTTTGATTCTCTTCTCTCTATTCTACCCAATATGTTGGTAAATTCATCAGTCTCTCCAATATTTATACTTCTCTCCTTTGTCTTCTCAACTATCGATGGGCTATTATATATGCTTGTGGATCAAGGTTGGTTTGATGCTCCTGCGATCTCCTTAGTTGTCATTGTGTGGTTGTACATGTTGGGGGATCATGATCATCTCGAGGATTCTAGGGGTTCCCTGAGCAATCATCATCATCACTACTTTATGTGCTAGGTTCCCTTACTAGCCAAGGCATTCCTTCATTACTAGAGTCACTCAAATCCAATCATGCATGGCCTTGTGATTCAGGTGATGTAGTTGCTTCCTCAATATCTCGCCATAATATTTTTGCATCTTCATTCATCATTGGTGGA
This sequence comes from Wollemia nobilis, assembly GCA_028583015.1. NCBI lineage: Eukaryota > Viridiplantae > Streptophyta > Pinopsida > Araucariales > Araucariaceae > Wollemia > Wollemia nobilis. Next base: position 19,063,489 of record JAQPPZ010016895.1, read on the forward strand.
TCACTTGGTGGTACTTGCGAACTTGTGCTCGCTCCATCATTTCTTACACTACTTCTTGGAGTTATCCCCCATCATCTTCAAGTTCTTCTTCTAGATCCTGTAGCCTAGTTGTTCTTTGTTCATCCAATATTCATATTGTACTATCCAATTCCTAGATGATTTGCTCTCTCAACCTTGCATTATGACCTCGCAACATCTGGTATTCTTCTTGTAGTTGTTGAGTCTATAACCACATTCTCTATTGTAATAGCCCTATCTAAGCCAATGGAGTAAGTCCAACCAATTCTTCATCGATGGTCTCATTCCTATCTTCTTCTAGAACTTCCATTTCAAAGGTGTCCACTCTATCCTCGTACCATACTATTAACCGTATCCTTCTTCATCCTTCCACTTGTTGGGGTAGTTCTCTATGCTCCACCTGAGGATACATCATATTTATACTTACTTGGGGTGCTTCTTCTTGCCTTCCCCTATTTTTGGGTAATAGTACTATCTCTTGATGTCCTCTTTCATTTGGAGGAATCCATTCTTCATCTTCCTCTTCTACTCGTTCGATCCCATCCACAAATCTGACATGTACTCGCAATATTCTTCTTTCTCTGGGTCGAGGTGCCAACTCTTGTTGTTCTATGGTTGGTCGTGTCTCCTCCCTTCTATGAATAAGTGTGTGAGTCCCATGTTAGGCTCCTCCTATGATGGACCTAGCTCATCTTGAGTCCTTATTTGAGCTTCTGCTCATCTTCATCATTCAATCTCTTCTAAAGAAATGAATAAACATTATACCTTGTAAGGCTTCAACTTTGAGCCATTTACAATGTCGAGTACCTCTATCCCATTCAAGTTCTATAACTTGACTGCTCCATTATTCATTACTTCAACCACTTTATAGGGACCAAGCCATAACATCTTCAACTTACCGAGCTTAATTTCCCTCTTTCCATTAAACTTTAGAACCAAGTCACCCAGACTAAGTTCTAACTTCCTCAAATGTTTGTCATGCCATGCCTTCCTTATTTTCTAAGCTACCTCAATCACCCATTGTGCCATGACTCTTCTTTCATCTAATTTGATCAGTGTTGTCAGTCGCTCTTCCAAACTTTCTTGATCACCCAAGCGATGCTCTACCATGACTCTCAAACTTGGTATCAAGAATTTGATTGGCACCACTACCTCCTATCCATACATCAATTGGAAAGGTGTATGCTCTATTGTAGGTTTAAAATTTGTTCTATATACCCACAAAATAGATGGTAGCCTTTCCTCCCAATATGCTCCCTCTATTCCATAGGTTTTATACAAAGTGGATACCAGGACTTTGTTTGTTGCTTCCACTTGCCCATTTGCTCTAGGGTAATACGGACTAGACAATGAGTGCAAAATCTTGAACTCCATTGTCAGCATTTTGATGATTTCATTGACAAAGTGTCCTCCTCGGTCACTTGTGATCTATAGTAGAATACCAAATCTTGTGATTACCTACTCGTACAAGAATCTCATTGTACTTTTTGTTGAGTTATCAAGTAATGCTCTCGCTTCAACCCATTTTGTCAAGTATTTCATTGCTACTACGATGTATCTACACTTCCTTCTTTGAGATGTCTTCAATGGTCCAATGAAGTCTAATCCCCACCTTTCAAATAGTTCCTAGGGTTGTGATGGATGCAATGGCATAAAGTCCCTCTTTACCGGCTTTCCTACTCTTTGACAAGTATCACATGCTTTCACATACTCTTTCACATCATTATACAGTGTGGGCCACCATAGTCCAACTAGTAATATTTTCCTAGCTATTGCATCTGGTCCCATGTGCCCTCCTACTAAGCCTTCATGAGCTTCTTTCAATGCTGCTTTGACTTCTTCTTCCATCACACATCTTTGTAAGATACCATCACTTCCCATCTTATACAACAATCCTGCTATCAACTGGAAGGGTGTTGACTTCATGATCACTTTCTTTTTCTTGGTTGCCATCATTTCTTGTGGCAACTCACCTATGGATAGGTACTAGCCAATCAACTTGTACCATGATGGAACAATATTGATGGTGAATAATTGTGCATCCAAGAATTCATCCGAAACTCCTATTCCTATAGGCTCTCCTGATCGTATCCGAGACAATTGGTCTGCAATGACATGCTTCTTACCAGGTCTCACTACTACTCAGAATACGAACTCCTATAGGGTGATGAGCCACCTACTGACCCATCCTTGTATCACTGGTTTATTTATCAAGTACAATAGATCTTGGTGATCGACATAGAAAGTGAAGGGATTTACCAATAGGTAATGCCTAAACTTTTGGACTGCATATACCATTCCCAGAGCTTCTCTTTCTATTGTACTATAATTTCTCTCTAGCCTTGACAATAGGTGACTAGCAAATAAAATAGGTTGATCTAGCCTAAACTATCCTTCTTGTGCTAAAGCACAACCAATTGCAAAATTTGAAGCATCAATATGGACATGGAATTCCTTATCCCAGTTTGGGAACACCAAAATTGGGCTACTCACAAGCTTAGCCTTCAACTCCTCAAAGGCTCCTTGGTGCTCCTCTATCCATATGAAAGGAACATTCTTCTTCATCAATGAATCCAATGGGTAGGATACATGTGCATAGTTCCTGATAAACCTTCGATAATATCCCATCGATCCCAAGAAGGTTTTAAGTGAACTCACATCATATGGTTCTTCCATGTGTAATATCACATGGATCTTATCAAGGTCTATTTTTAATCCTTCATTGCACACTATGTGTCCTAACAATTTCCCATATGGTACCATCAAGTAGCATTTCCCAAGATTTAATGATATCTATGCATTTTTGCACCTGCTCATACATTCACTGAGGGCAGGAAGATGCTCCTTGATCTTCCCATAAATGGACCAATCATCCAAAAATGCTTTAAAGTTCCCTATTGCCAATTGATCAAATATATACAATATGATGCACTGAAATGTAGTTGGGGCATTACAGAGCCCGAATGGCATTCGATTATACGCGTAGATGCCATTCTCCACAATAAATGTGGTCTTCAACTTATCCTCCTCAGCTATACTAATATGATTGTAGCCCAAAAACCCATCCAAAAATGAATAGATCTCATGTCCTGTGACTTCCTCCAAGATAGAATCTATGAAGGGAATAGGGAAGGGGTCCTTGATAGTTACTGCATTTAGACTTCTAAAGTCCATGCATATTCTGATTTTATCCACTTCCTTCTTCAAGGTGATTACTATAGGTGATACCCATTCACTAGTTGTCACCCTGAAGATGATTCCTACCTCCAACATCTTCTCTATCTCTACATTCACTAATGCAACATACTTTGGATTCATTCTATATGGTCTCCTCCTTACGGGTTGTGCTCCAGGAATTAGTGTAATCTTGTGGACACATAACTCAGGTGGTACTCCCTTCAGATCCTTATACATCCATGCAAAGACATCCTTATATTCCAAGAATATCTTAAAAGCCATTGCTTTCAATACAAGGTTCCAATCATCACCGTAGTGAATCATCCTAGGTTCCTCCTCCATTCCTAGATTGATGTCCACTATCCGAGGTCCTTCATATTTGATATTCTTTAGCTCACTCACTACTTTCTCTACATTCTTTGGGTGTGTCAGTCTTGTATCAATCTCCACATCTCCTACTGTATATTCTACAAAACTTTTTGGGAATGTCCATTTCTCTTCTACCTCCTTCTTAGGTTCCTGGCTGACTTTTGGTTCATCTTGTTTTTCCTTGATCTCCTCTAAATCAATACAGAGGTAGTTGGGCTGAAAAATTTTGTACTCCTCCATTTTCCAATGAAGAAGTCCGCTATCAGATCTAGCTTCATCTTCACTACATTCATCCAGGTACAGCATTCCTTCTCCATCAAGTTCATACCCTTCATCTCCTGAGGAATTTTTTGATTCATCCATCATAGCTACATCCTCACTAAATTTTTGATTAGCTAGATTAATCATATATTTATGTTGTCCCTTCTTGAAAGTGATCTGATTCTTTCCCTAGTTGTGATTAACTTTGGCTACTCGTAGCCACCCTCTTCCCAATAGAGCATCATATGCAGGCTTCTGCATTGTAATCACAATGAAATCCAAGACAAATTCTTGGTCAGCTATCACCACTTGTTGTGCTATCAAGACTCCCTTTGTCTCGATACCATATTGGTCAACACCATATAATTGGAAGCTCGATGCCCATAGAGATGGAGTGCCTAATTCTAGCCAAGGTTCTTTCAGGTAGCACATTGATGTTGGATCCTCCATCCATAATAACTTGTGTCAATTTGTGCCCTAGGATCTCCATATGAACTAATATGGGTTTCTTTCCCACATCAATCATCAATATAGTTGGATCCATAAATTGATATTTTCTTTCCTTCTCCTGAATCGGTTGGCTCTGCACTTCCATCACCTTATGCGGTTGTATTTCTTCCACCATTGCTTTCTGCAATGTTGGAATAGCTTCCAATAGGTTTGACACTTTAATCTCTACTATAGTGTCCAAGACCTATGCTGCCAGACTTTGCACAATCACCTTCTCTTCTGATGGTTTTTTTGGTTCCTTCTCTTCAGCTAACTTCACTTGTTTAGCTTTCTTTGCTTCATCTTGTAGTATTTTCTTTGCTACTTGCTAGTACTACTTTTCCTTTGCTGGCTCTGGATACTTATCCTTCTTAGCCTGATTTCTTGTCATGGCTAAAACTTCTTGGGTTTCCTCCTTAACTTGAGGGACCTCAATGTCTAAATAATTTACATTCTATGGGTTACTTGAACTCACCTATTTTGGGTAATTTGCTTCCTTGTGGTTCCCTGGACCACACCACCTACACATATGTGTAGTGCTTGCTTGTAGTGTTTCCTGCCTCTGAGGTGAAGGATAATTTTTCACAAAATGCCCCCATTCTTGGCAATTGTGACACTGTATGATTGGCCTCCCTTTCGAGTCATACTACAAATGGCTCTATCCTCCTTGTCGATTGCCCTGGTTTGGCCTTCCACCTCACCTGCTATTTCTATAACCACCACTTGTTACCTATTGCCCACCTCCTAGGGTCTTCTGCTTCTCTTCCTGCTCCTGGATTGTCAAGATCTATGGATGTACTCTTGCATTATATGGACATAGCATTACCTCATGTCCCATCACATTACAGATGTGACAATAGTCATTTCATGGATATTTTACATTTGTATGCCCTTCGGTTTTGCATTCTGTGCACCAAATGTCATTCCTATCAGGTTTTTTCTTTTGCTCTTTCATGATCTTATCAAACTCCTAATGAAATGATGCTATTATCCTCTGTATAGTGTCATCTTCTCCACTATCTAAATCATTAGACTTGGGGTGAGACAAAATTCCTGTATACGTCTATTTCGATTCACTTTCAAAATTATTTGCATGCTTCACAACTTCTTCATACATTTTTGATGGTACTGCCTTCATATTTTTCTTATATTTTGGTAGTAATCCATCAACAAACCACCACTTTACCAAGACATCTACCAGAGGCATCTGCATCTTATCTACTAACTGCTTTAGTCTATGGTTGTATGATTTTACATCTTCATCCTACTTTTGCTTCATCATGCAAAGCTCAGTAACAATGTCTCCATCATCCTTCAAAGGATGGAATTCTTCAATGAATTTCTCCTTCACTTGAGTCCAAGTCTAAAAATCTATCGTATTTTCCCTTTTCAGATACCAATCGATCGCCAATCCTCTCAAGGTAGCAGGAAATAAAGTTACCCAGTCATCTGGTCGATCTACACCATTCACCCTCCAAATGGTTATACAAGTTCCAATATGTCTTGTGGGGTCTTCCTTACCCTCACCTGTAAAAGGTGGACATCTCTGCTTGGCTGCCTTATTAGCCATCTTTGAAGAATCATCACTATCACTTGAGGTCTCCCATGGAATCTCTATCTGATTCCTCCTTGGGGGTGTCTTGCTACAGTCATCATCAGAAGTTTCTATCTGAGGTATCTTATTTTATCCCACCAATAATTGACCAAACTCACGTGCATCTTCACTTCATGACCTCCTTCACTGATGTGAGGGAGATGGTCTTGGTCCTTCCTCCTGAGACCTCGCGCCCTGTTGCTCTGGTGCCTGACTCCCATCCTCTACACTACCTTGCAACCCTTCCATCACTTTCTTAGGTGTCACCATCCACTCTCCATCCTCTTGCACTACCTTTTTATCAACTCGTGCCTCTACGCTAGGTGGTTCTGGTACCTCCTCTTCTGTTTCTATCAACAACACCTCAAAGTCTCCTTCTTCTGATGTCCAAACTTGCTCTATTTTTGGTTCATGTGTACTATGGTCTGAGTTACTTGCATTATCTCTTTGAGAAATCCTCATGCTCCTTCTTACTAGAATTTTTTCTCGTACTTCCCATCTCCTACATCTTTGTACACTGGTGTCTATCATTCACCTCCAGTTTTGTAGTATTCTTTCTTTGTCAATTTGACCCATTTTAACAAAAATGCCAGATTCGATAAGGCAATGACACCAAATGTAGCATAGGGGTGTATTATTCCTAGTGGGGAGGTGATTTCTAATGCCTAATATGGTCAATTTACTAATCCCAACTTGTTTACCAAATCGTACGACCGTACGGTCTACCAAACTACTAGTTTATGCCCAATGAACAACTTGTACGGAAGCCAAATTGACACACTATACGGTCCAAAATCATACAGTGGTGGATCTTGTATGATTCCACACTCAACCAATCCTTCAGATTTGGTTTTGTAGGCTTCCGTACATAGTTTTGTAACTCAACAAGTCAGATTTCCCAAACTGCCAAATCGGGTAAGTTTCTTCCAATCGCATAAACTACCAAATCGGGTAACTATCTTCTGTATGATTTGTACGGACTCATATGTATGATATGTACGAAAATAAGGTACATTAAAGTGCAAATTGGGATACTCTAATGGACCAATCTCTCTCAGATAGGTTTTGTAAGGGTTTAATGTAGTAATTAATCCTTTTCCAGTAACATGCAAAACATATCAACGGGGCTTGAGAGAGTTGCAAATCCAAATGGCGACGCCCAAAAATCATACAAAAAGGTTCAATACATCTCCCTTGGGATTACCATAATTCCATATCATTCCACAAAGCTACACCAATGCTGGTTCCATCCATTATTCCACAACAATGCATAAATTAGCCAAAACAATCAAACAGAAGTACATGCAACAGAGCTAAACCATCAATTGCTATTCAACCATTCCAGAATCATACAACACATGTGAGAAGCCATGATTTTTGATTATTATTCATTTTTGTTCATACAATCCTTTCCTCAGAGCATAGTATAACTCCTAACACTTGCTAGATTAACCAGAAGAATCCAACTCTATCAGATTATATTCAATATATGTCCAGACCATCAAAATAAAAAATGGGGCCTTATATAACGTTGCCCAGGCCATTCCAAAGTGGTTCCTGAGGCAATTAGTTATTTACAACTACCCATGCATAACAAAATGCATTAATTAAGACTTTTACTAAGTCTAACACCTTTTTTTTGGTAAGTTGAAAGATAATATTGAAAGGGTTTTAACTGGGTCCCTACCCCAGAATTACAACAAGAAAGCAGACATAAAAATCAGCAAAAAATCCCTTAAGGGAAGGGACCAGGCTCGCAACTTCCCGCGTAGGGGAATATACACCGCAAATGAAGAGACTGCAACCCGCGCAGGGGTTGAACAGGGGGCCTTACAGAAAAACCCAAAAAACATTCAGTGAACTAGAAAACGAACAAAAAACCAGCGAAACACGAACCAGCTCCCATCTAAGGATCAATGTCGATGACATCCTCGTCCATGACCTGCTGGAGGGCCCGCTTCAAACCTTCGATGGCACAAGTGAAGGCGGTGATAAAACTCTGAAGGAACATCCTCTTCATGCGGTTGGAAAAACCAGGGGTCGGGGCCGAGTCACCGATGGGACCTTCTACTTCTCGAGATGGAGAAGAATGGCTAGAAGCTGCTTTCGGGTTCCTGGAGTGGGACGATCGACGAACCGGAGGAGTAGCTACCTCAGAATTGACCTTGCACTTGCCCAAGATCTTTTGGCCAGGGGGAATGAAGACAATCATGGTGCAAAATGGCTGGGACATCACATGCCTGAGATGACTTCAAAACGCGCCAGCTGGAGGATCTCTGGCGGGAGAGAATGGTGCCAAACTGTCAGGGAATGTCTGCTCAGCCCAAAATTGGCCAGCCCATCAGTGACTCTATTCGCTTCCCTGTACACGTGGTTAGAATCCACTTGGTTGTGCTGGTGCAGGAGGGCTTTGCATTCGAGAATCACCATCCGGATGTTCCATGGGGGTTGCTTGTTTGACTTTAGGTAACCAGTGACTATGGCCGAGTCACCTTCAATATGGATACCGGAGCGTTGGTCCTTGATGAGCTGTAGGCCTCTCCACAAAGCCCAGGCCTCAACGACATTATTGGTCTGATGATGTAGGTTCTCCGCGAAGGCGAGAATAATGGTTCCACGATGATCCCTCATGACACCCCCAGCTCCAGCCAACCCTGGATTACCTTTAGATGCGCCATCAAAATTTAGTTTGATCCACCCAGCCTTGGGAGGATGCCAAACTACTGAGGATCGGGGATGGGGGGCGGGAGGGTCCAAAATGGGAATGGGGATGCTGAGGGAGGTGAGGATGGAGACTTCCACCTGGCTGAGGGGGGCATAGGCCCAAGGGATGAGCTGGAAGTTTTCAATGGCGTAAATGAGGGATTTACTGGCTGTAGTAATGGGATTGGAGGATGTCCCAGAGAAGACCCTGTGGTTTCGTTCTAGCCAGATTTTCTAGACAAAATGATGGAGGCAGATCTTCCAAAGGAAGGCAATTTTGGGATGACGAAAAGGGGAGGGCCATTGGGCAAAGATCTCCACCAAGGAATTGGGACGGGCCCACTGAATCTGGAAGGATGAATTCAAGAAGTCAAGACCTTCTTTGGTGAATTTGCAATCAACGAACAGATGGTTTACCGATTCCCAGTCGGATAAACACAGATGGCATCTATTGGGGACAGGGATCCCTCTTTTCATCAAGTTGTCGATGGTAAGCGCCTTGTTTTGGATAGCAATCCAAGCGAAGAACCCAATCTTGGGAATGAGTTTTTTGACCCAGACCGCAGCAGGAGGGAAGGATATTCTTGGGGGATTCTCGAGGAGGGAGTAAGCTGACTTAACTGAGAAATCACCACTGTCAGTCCTGGCCCAGATCAAGCGGTCAGGAGTAGCCACCATGGGAATGATGTGAGTTTTTAACAATTCAGACAAACGAGATCTTGCTTTGCCTGGGAAGCACCTCCATTGATTGTGATGGTCAATATAGTCTTTTACCCTTCGTCCCCACTCTCTTTCTGACTCCTGACGTAAAATAAAAAAATAGGGATACTCTTTGAGAGGTTTATCTTTGATCCAGATGTCATCCCAGAAACTGATGGATGACCCATCCCCCAGCATCCATCTGGTTCCTTTGGATACGAGGGATCTGGCATGGAGGACCGCTTTCCAGAAAGCTGACCCATTGGAGAGGATGTTGCTGTCTAGCAAAGAATTATGTTTCAAATATTTGTCCTGAATCATAGAGACCCACTCCACGTTGAAGTTGGTAAGCAGCTTCCACGTTTGTTTGGCTAACAAGGCAAGATTCATATCTGTCGACCTTCTCAAACCTAGGCCTCCAACATCCCTGGGTTGGCAGACCTTTTCCCAACTGACCAGGTGAAATTTACTAGAGTTTTTTGGTCCTCTCCAAAGGAAGGTCCTCTGAATTTGCTCGATCTTGGCATGGACGGAGGCAGGAGCTTTGAATATCGACATGAAGTAGACTGGAATGCTTTGAAGAACCGCCATGGTGAGCGTAGACTTAGCTGCTTGGGACAAAAGGGAGCCTTTCCAAGCAGCTAACTTACGCTTAAATCTGTCAATAACCCCATCCCACATGGCATTCTTGGGGCTATGGGTGAACAAGGGGAGGCCTAAATAGGTCGTGGGGAGTTCGCCAATGGAGCATTGGAGGATGCGGGCAATCCTTCTTTGTCTGATGCCCGGGGTGTGAAGAAAATAGCAGTTGCTTTTTGTGTAGTTTATTTCTTGACCAGCAGCAGCAGCGTAGGTGTCAAGGATCCTTTTGACGCATCTGGCCTGAGGGACAGAGGCCCGTGTAGCAATGATGGTATCGTCCACAAAATGTTGGTGGGATAAGGGGGGGAGAGAGATGATGTCCGTAGCCCAGAGATGCCACCGTCGTCCACAGCCCTTTTGATTGCCCTGCCCAGGGATTCAGCTAGAATGATGAAGAGGAAAGGGGACAGGGGGTCTCCCTGACGAATTCCTCTTGAACTTGGAAAGTAACCAGCCACCGACCCGTTGACCAAAACTGAGAACCAGGGGGTTGAGATGCAACCTTTGATGAGAGCAGTCCATTCTTTGTGAAATCCGAATTTTTCCAGAACCTGAAGTAGGAAGTCTCTGTCGACTCTGTCAAAGGCTTTGCTAATATCCAGTTTGATAAACATGGCAGCTCGCTTGTTGCATAGGGAGGAGTGAAGGGATTCATGGAGGGAGATGATACTATCAGTTATGGATCGCCCTTCAACGGAGCTGCCTTGGCAAGGGTCAATGATGGAGGGGAGGATTTTCTTGAGCCTTTGAGCCAGGGATTTGGTTAGAATTTTGTAGAGAATGTTGCACAGACTAATGGGTCGAAAGTCATTCAAGGATTTGCTCTGGGGGCTCTTGGGAATAAGGGCAATGAAAGTGGAATTGATCCCACGAGGGATGATCTTTGTGAGCTGCATTTCCCGAACTGCATTGAGAACCTCTTCTCCAACCACCTCCCAGTAGGTTTGGAAAAAATAGGGGGGGAACCCATCAGGCCCAGGGGCCTTGTCACCCTTCATGGAGAAAAGGGCAGCTCTGATTTCTTTGGCCTCCAAGGGTTGAGTCAGGAGCTGATTCATCTCCGGAGTAATGAGAGGAGGGATGTTGTCAAGGAGGGAAACCTGGGCAGGCCGATCAAGGGGAATCTCTGAATTCAGCAGGCTATCAAAGAAGGAAGAAGCTTCTTGGCGGATCTTGACAATGTCTTGGGTAGATGACCCGTCGGTGAGGCGGAGCTCCCTGATCTTGTTAGAGCTTCTGTTATGGAGAGTGGATGCATGGAAAAAACTGGTGTTGGCATCCCCTTCCTTGAGCCACAGGGCCCTGGACTTCTGTCTCTAGAAGGATTCTTCTCTGGCCAGAATGTTGTGGTGCTCTGCAAGTAAAAGTTTTTCCTCTTCCCTCATTGAAGGAGTCCAGGGGCTGAGCTGGCCTTGGTGATCAAGCAGTTTGAGGCGGTCGGATATGTCCCTTTTGGCTTTGAAAATATCCCCAAAGACTTCCTTGTTCTAGATTTTGAGTCCCTCTTTGATGATCTTCAACTTTTGAGACACACGGGAGATGGCTGATCCTTGGACAGGAGTGGCCCACCACTCCATGATCCTCTGTTTGAGCTCCGGGTGGAGGATCCACATGCTTTCAAACCGGAAGGGGGTCTTGAAGGAAGGGGCTATGTTGGATTCCAGAAGGAGGGGGGAGTGGTCTGAGCCTATGCGGGGAAGGGGAAGGAGGGAGGTGTCACCAAATAGGGGAATAGCCTGCTGGGATAGGAAAAACCGGTCCAGCTTAACTTGAATATGGTCAGCCCCGACCCTTCTATTGCTCCATGTGAATTGGTGTCCCCGGAGCTGAATATCCATGAGTTCGTTGTCACAGACAAAGTGCTGAAAATCGCTCATGCTTTTATATGGCAGATTGGTTCCCCCTTTTTTCTCAGACGAATAAAGGGGGGAGTTGAAATCCCCCGCCACCATCCATGGAAGGTTGGACACTGCGTTCTTCATGAGAGTCAGAGAAGCCCACATGTTATTCCTTTCCATGGGGTTGTTGGGAGCGTATATGTTGGAAAGCACCCATGCAAATCTCTTTTCTTTGCAGTAAAACACCATATTTAGGGATCTGTTCGAATAAGATATGATTCTTCCCTCTACCACTTCAGGGTTCCACATGCATAGGAGGCCTCCTGCCGACCCTTCTGCTGGAGATGCTGCCCATTGCCCCTTTTTCCAAATCTTGGGGGCAATGCTTGTAGTTCTGTTAATATCAATCTTGGTTTCTTGAAGGAGAAGAATGGATGGATTATTTTCTTTCCTTATGGATCGAGCTAACCTCTGTTTGCTCCTACTGTTAAGACCCCTTATGTTCCATGAAAGGATCTTCATCTCGACGATTTGGGGGGTTTTTTGCCTCCTTTGCTGAGGGTAGAAGGAGGTTTGGAACTTCTGCTATCATCTTTCTGGTGACTGAAAAGGGTTTCTGACAAGGTTAGCTGGCTTCCATCTGCCACCTGATCTTCGGTCTCTTTCCTGTTTAACTCGCTGTTAGGGGGTCTCCCTCTTTTCCTTTCCAAACCAGAGTCGACTGGGGCTTTCTTGCTTCTAGTGATGATGGTGGGGATTCGATCCAGGGAATCTGAGTCTGACTCAGAGGGAGAGAGGGGATCCTCAACATGGGCATCTAGAGAGGGGGAGGGGTTGGGAAAAAGCAAGGGTTCCATGGGGGGATCTGAAGGGGTGACAGAGGAAGGCCTAGAAGGTCCAGGTGCTGAGAGGGAGGGGGAGGACATTCCTTGGGGCAGGGGATTGGATGCAGGGATAGATTCGGGAAAGAGAATCTCATCCTCCGAAGATTGAAGAGGACCAAACCTGTTCGGGAAAGCAAACATGGAACATACCTGGTCAAGATTCGAAGAAGGATTGAAGGTGGGAGACCTCTGAGGATCCCTTTGAATAGCTTTCCCACCAATGCTCGCCGATCTGGAAAGCCGATCACCGCATCGGGGAAGAGGCTCCTTGCCAGGGACAGGCCACTGCGGTTTAAGGGAGGGGCACTGGGAACGAAGATGCCCCTGCGAGTTGCACTCGATACAAAAGGGGGGCTTATTTTTGTATTCAATGGCCTGGCACCAGTGGAAATCACCATAAATGAGATTGATGCGGGTGGGGAGCTTGGAGGCTAAGTTGGTGTTAACGCAGATGCGGGCGCAGGCCATGCGGGATCGAGCTTTTGTTGCAGGGTCTAGGGCCACCGTTTCTCCAATGTAGTCTCCAATCCAGTGAAGGATGTCTTCATGGTAGAAATGAATGGGAAGCTCCGGGAGACGAACCCATATAGGCACGATATTGATGTCCTGTGTGCTGGGGCAAAAATCTTCCCCCCATTTCCTTAAAAACAAGCTTTTTCTACTAAAGAACCATGGGCCTCCTGTCATGATGCGGGCGTGGTCTTCTTGGTTATTCAAGCAGATTAGGAAGAACCCTTTGGTGAGGGCCACCAGCTGGAGATCTCCCCGCAAGCGCCATTTAAAGCTAGCCCATTTCCGAATGGACTCCATATCGGGTCTCCCTCCAACAAACTTGCCTACGAGGGAAAGGGATTCAAAGGAAAGCTTTTCCTTCATTAGAGACTCCGGGAGGATCAATTTGTCACCATCCAAAATGACGTCAGGGCGACCAGGGACGGAGACGGGAGAGGGTTGGGGGCGCCCAACCACCTTCTGTAGATACGATACAGCTGAGGTCCCCCAGGGTCGGGCCCCAATGGAAGACCGTCCGGGGGGATCTCCCCAAGCTCCAGAGCGTCCACGAGGGAGGGAGCTCCTGACGGTGGTCTGCCAGCAGCATGGCTAACAGGACCGAGGGCAGAGGGCAAAGAGCATGCAGAGGGGGCGGGAGACATTTTTTCCATGTTAGGTCTGGTTTTTTGGGTGTCACTAAGTCTAACACCTTAATAATCAAATACATTCACAATTACAACATGAAATTACATTTCCTATGCATTTTACTTAATTTAATTGTGCCTTGTATGATTTATCTTTAACTTGTATGGTTTGCCCTCCTGGATGTACGGTTTACGCCTACCTGTACGATTTACAAAACTTGTCAAAACTATCAAAATTGGGCAAATCCATTTATCACTTCTTCTGGGAGGAGGATTTTATGCCTACAACTATCCCTCTTTTTTTGAGGGTTTTCTTTAGCTGCATAGCTGAAAATATTTGAGGTTTAAATTATCCTTCTTTGCTATGTATTCTTATTCTCTCTTTACCTTTTTTGAATACTCAAACCATCTATATTGGAAATTGGTTAAGACTTTATGAGCCTGTAACCAATCCATTCCTAGGATCACATCATAAGCATGAAGTGGAGCTACATACAAATAAATTCAGTAAAACCACTAGTTAGAGTAATCTCTGCCATAGGAAAAAATTGGTTTATTGAGTAGGTTTACCCAAAACCATACTCGACCTTCCACCCTCGGGTCAAATATCCTGGCCTTTCCAGTATATATCTAGCTAAAATAGAAGAAATATAAATTAGAAATAAATTTATCTGAAGACAAAAATAACTTTCCTAAATAGGGGAAAAGAGAATTTACACTCCTAGATCAATGACATGGGTGCTCTATTCCAATCTCGATTTCTTACTGTTGCCTGTATCCCAAGGTTTACTCCTTTTATTAAAATACTTGGTTTTATTTATTTTTGGGTAGTTGATCGTATAATGAGGTCCTCCACACCATTAGCAAACTCCCTTGGGACCTTTATGTTTTTTTGGATTTGTTTTCCAATTTTCTCCACTTGGGGTACCTTCAGTTGCCTTTGGTTTCCCTCAAAACTAGATTTAACTATACTTTGTTTAAGTTGAGCGGGTTTTAACTTTCTTTGTTCATCACCCCTCCCCTTATTTAAGTAGGTGTTAATAGTTGGTTTGAGTTGGATTTTCTATTATTTCTGTTGATCTTTCCATTTTAAAAATCCAACACTTTCTCTCCTCTTTAGGGATGGTTGATATTTCCTTGACAATTTCACAAAATAGAAATCATTCAATTGCTAGTGCTGATTTATTTATTCTCTTTGTTTATCTATTAGCTCTTGTTTTTGTTCTATTTGTTCCTGTAACACTGTGGCAACGGTGATAAGGTTCCCCACTTCTTTGCTCAAGTTCCTTGAACCTTTGTATTAGGTCCTCCCCACAATAATATCCTCACAATGTTGTCTATTCGAGGGATCAGAATTCCCTCATCTTGTCTTGGGTGCCATTTACCCTGGTCACAACTAATAAGAGGATATTAGGTTACAGTTTCAACTTGAATTGTAATACTAAGTCTAATTAAAATTTAAAGTTCTCTTGCTAGAATCATCCATACTCTAATTAGGATGGTACTCTAAAGTTATGATATCTCTTTAATGCCAAAGTCCATACTTATATAAGTAAGGTGTCTTAATGCTCTAACCACCCTTAGGGTTAGTCCCCTATTAGGTTCTAGAAAGTGGGGATTCTAGATCTTCTTAGCTTTGTCCCAAGGTCTAAGAAAATCCTGAATAGAAAGACATACAAATTCCTCAAGTATTCTATGAAGCTCTATCCCTTCATACCTAGACCTCTGATACCATATGTAACGACCCAAAAATTGCTTAAAGAACTAAGAATATTTTTAAAGAACTAACAAAGAGGGATCCATAAATTCCTAATTGGCATATAATTTTAAGTTTATCTATTGTTTAGGTTTATCAAATATTCCAAATCGACTAAGGGTTACATCATACTCTATACCCTATACAAGTTTGTGTTTGTAGGTATAGTACACGTAATATATATAAGCTATCCATTTTATCTTTTCAATAAGCTAACTTATCACCTTCAGTATAGTCAAAGGTATATGTCCATATCCATACCATATACAAGTTTATTTGTGTAGGTATGCTATGCGTACTATGAGTTAAGTCATCCATTTTATCTTTAAGATGAGCTGACTTAACCTAGATGTAAATAATTGAGTTGGTTCAAATTAAAATCACCCTAAGAGGTCTTAATATATTAGGTCTTTTCTATGTTCACCCTAATAGGTATTAATCTATTAGGCCCTTTCTATATTCACTTTTAAAGGTCTTAATCACTTAGGTCCATTCTATGTTCATCAAAAGGACAAGGCTAACTTTATCTATCTAATCTAAACAAGGAACAAAATCTATTAAGCATATAATAGGTACTTTAAATGAAACATCAAGTAAAAATAAACATTAAAGCAAAGGAAAAGTTGAATGTCCACAATATCTACATAATTCATAAACAGTAAATTAGAGATACATTCCTCATTCATTTATTAGATTATTACATAAATTCAAGTATGGTAAAACCTCCATACTTTAAAAGAATAAAGTATTACATTCATGTCCATCTAGGGATTTATCCCTAAGAGTATAGTCTACTAGGCAATAAATAATTATTATGACCAAAATCAAAGGGAATTGGTTTAAATTGTCCTCTTTGGTTCATCCTATCTTCCCATCGCTCATTTGAGGGTAGTAGGGGATTAGGACAAATCATGGTTCTATGAAAACATACATCTAAATGCTTCTACTAAAACATAAAACAAGCACATATATAGATTGTTTATAGAATTGTAACTATACAAACCTATTTCAAGAAATCAACCATCTACTATCTAGTTAATCTCATAAGAATTTCTTCATTTCCTTTCTTATCTCTATTAACTAAAAAGGAGAGTCATTTCATCAAATGCAATAGTTCACAGTTCTTCCTTTAGTCATTCAAGAATCATGCCTTTCAATATGCAAAGTCATTTTCATAGTCTATTGAGGGGCATTTTCTTAACCAAAGATTTAATTCAAATATTGCTTTTATTCAAGTAACTAGGGTCCCTTACCCCCTAATTAATCAAATAATGCAATACCATTCATTTATTCAAATAAATCATTTATTTAATTAACTAACGTTCCATTCCTTTAAGTAATCAAATAACCAAAAAAATCATTTATTTAATTAACTAAAGTCTCATTATTTTAATTAATCAAATAACCAAATAAATCATTTATTTAATTAACTAAAGCCCCATTCCTTTAATTAATAAAATAACCAAATAAATCATTTATAAACAACATCGAAATATTTTAAATTTTATAAACCAAAGAATCTCTTATTTAATTCATAACTATCATATGTTCTTTCCCTTATAAACTAAATTTCCTTTATTTAATTTACAAATTACACATGAATACTCCCTTTCATACCCAAGAAAGTACCTCTCATTTGCTCTTACAAAACCTATGTTTCTCTTGTTATTTCATTTACCAGTTTCTTATTTAATTCATAACAATGTACACATGTTCTTTAAGCTAAATAATTCATTCTTCAATTTATAAAAATACATTCCATGTTAAATAAAAAGTGTCAAATCAAAGATAAAACTATCAGGTAAATAAAAGATATAAGGTAACTACGATCAGCTAGGGAAGAGGCATAGTTGACCACCATTGAACATGGTGCTACAGGGGTCTACGAACAACAACCTAATAGCCACACAAGATGAACCAATCTAGAGAAGTCAAACCTCGGTTAACTAGGTTAGGAAGCACATAAACCACCCTTAACACAACTCATGCAGGGCAACGCTCTTCACAATACTCTCACGAATGAGATGCACCATCAGCTAGAAGGTGATGATAGCAGGATAAGAGGTACAATTGAGAATGATCCAACCAAGAGAATTTAACAATGCAAACAACATTTATAAACTAGATGAAAGGGGAAGCCATAGTCAAACTGGCTATGCGTTGATTGCTCTAGAAATGTCCCATGAAGAGTGGCCAAGGCAGTTACCTAATTTACAAGTGAGAGCGGTTTACAAATAGTCACAATTACCCCAAATATGGATGACACCATTATAGACAAAGGTGGTGACCTAACAATAATGGTCACGATCCAACACAACGCTCACCAAACAACTCAACATGGGGGTACACAGATCAAGCAACTAAATATTGACTTGATAGGGTATCCGGCTTAATATTTTCAATGCAACAACCAATAATAGATTGCTTGGTTAAGAAGGAGATAGACCGACAACTAACTTAACATAACCAATGAAAGAAAGCTATCATAAAATAGCAACGAAGCCTAGTTTAAAACCATTTAAGTAAGCTTTTAAACAAAGGGAGATAGTTCTTTATCCGATTTTAGATTTTTTAGAATGTGTTTCCTCAGGATGTTGGATTATTGCTTTCGATCTCCTCAATATTGTTTTTTCAAAATCATCAAATTGCTTCCTCCCAGCTTCTTTGCACTTCGTTCCCCTCCCAAAATCCCTTGACTCCTTATTTTCTCTCTTTTTAAAATTAGGAAAATAGAATCCTTCATTTCCATGCCTCTTGTCTTGTATCTTCATTGATTTCACCTACTCACCATTATTTCCTTCGTCATCCAACCGACGGTAGGGGAAACATTTTTATTTTTTTAAAATATTTTTTGTAAATTTTAAAATTTTATCATCAATGAAGCTCTTCCCCAAGGTCGGCAAGAAGCTTCTACTCATCCAGACGTAAGAACTCATGAAATTATTTATTAATCAAATTAAGATCTTATTACCTTGGTTTTTAAATAAATTTCTTTTATTATTTAAATTGAGATCTTACCATACATTTAAATAATATTCTTTTATTATTTAAATTATGGTCTTACTATTTTTTTTTTTAAATAAAGGGGTAAAAATTTATTGATAAAAAGTTTGGATTATAGAATAAAACTAAGCTTCCAACCAGGACTCAAATAAATAGCCAAACAGACTAAAACCACTAGACTAGAATGACACCCGTAAAAGACAACAAGAACAAACCACATTAAGTCTGTACATCCTTGTGGATCAACTCCCACAGGCGCTGAGAGTCCCTAGACGGGAGACTCCAAATTATCGATACTCCAAGGATCCGACAGCTCAGAAGCCCTTTTGGCCAGGTAATCAACAACCACATTCTATTCCCTTGAAATGTGCACAAAGGATATAAATTCAAACTCTTCACTCATTTTGAGAATCTGAATGGCTACAGAGGCCAAATGCCAATTAACTTCCTCCACCATTTTACTGTTTAAAATATTAACCACAATTTGAGAGTCAGACTCGCAGATAATCCTATGCTAGCCAAGAGAAAACCCCCTCCGTAAGGCCTCAAGAATTGCAAGAGCTTCCATAAAATTGTTGAAGTGAATACCTTTATAAATGGAAAAGAAAAACCGACACCACCAGTAGAATCTCTCCCAACACCGCCAATGCCAACATGTCCAGGATTACCCCTGGACGATCCATCAGTATTAATTTTTAAAACTCCTCTAGGGGGTGGCCTCCACCTACCATCTCTCCTAACCTTCTTGCTGAGCTGAGGAACCCTACTAGGGCTAGAAGAGTTCACACCATCCCCAAAGAGACCAAGGGCTTGTTGTACCTTCTCCTCCCTAGAATCCAAAAAAGGGTCCACATCACATTTGCTATGGATGGTTTCCCGAACCATATATAGGATCCCTTTCTAGATCTGTTGAACAACCAAATAACTGCCTTGAAATATGCGTTGGTTTTGTTTGAGCCAAATTTGCCAAATGATGCAAGAAGGACCCAAATTCCAAGCCACCCGAAGGAAGGGGGCCTTGGCCGAAGGTCTACCTAGACTACTCCAAAACTCCACTAGGGACAACACATGAAAACATGGATGGTTCCAAGCACTCCACCAATGGTACCAAATGTCTCTGGAAAAGGAGCATTGGAAAAATAAATGAGAAGAGTCATCCTCATTCTTACTTCAAAGGACACAAAAAGAGGGACCCTAAAATCCCCTCTTCCTCACATTATTCCAAGTGAGGCATTTATTACGAGCTACCAACCAGAGAAAGAAGTTACATTTTGGCCAGGCAAATTTGTTCCACATATTTTTCCACCAAGTGACAGGAAGACTCCCATACTTTTGCTTATCAAGAACCTGATAACCATAGGCTACCGAGTAGGTTCCCTTAGGATCAGGGTTCCAAGCCAGAATATATTTACCCCTCAATGAAGAATAAGGCCTCCCCATAAGAATAAGAGCAAGCACCTCTTTGTCCTTGGCTAGTATCCCCTGGGGCCATTCTTGTGGATCTTTCCACCTATACATCTCCATATTTCCAAAAGACTAGATTTTTTTAAAGTCCTCCACACGAGACCAACCTACTTCCAAGAAAAAAATTCTTAGGGAATGTAACCTAGGATATTGATTCAAGATAGGAGGGTGACCATCCCAAGAATCCTCCCAAAAAAGAGCATTTGATCCCTGATTGCAAATATAGAACAAACCCTGCTTGATTAAATTAGCTCCTCTTTTTAGAGTGTCCCAGATAACTGAACCTTTCCCAACCAAGATGACTCTAGGGATCTCATCCTCAGAAATACCTCTTAAGTATTTACAAGATAATATTTTAGCCCAAATATGATCTTGAGAGGTACACCATCTCTAATAAAGTGTTGCAGCCAAACCCTGCCTAAAAATAGTTGTCTATCGCAACCCAAGGCCTCCCTCTTGCATCCGTCTACATATAGAATCCCACCTAACCAAAATCCATTTAGATTGATCAAGTTTTCTAGACCATAAAAACTGTCTTGACAAAGCATCCATGTCCTTGATGAAGTGAGAGGGAGCTATTTGTACAAAACATCTATAAATGGGTAAAACTTGAACAACAGATTTTAAAAGCAACACTCTACTTGTAGTGGATAGCCATATGAAAGTCTAGTGATTCACCTTCCTTCTAAACTTATCAAGCATAGACTGCCAAGAAGATCTAGGTAGAGGATGATATGAAATTGGAATACCAAGATAAATGAAGGGGGGAGTCCCAACCTGGAATCTTAGAATGCGAGCAATCCTGGATTGAATAAGAGGAGGGGTATTGAAGAAGAAAATGGAAGACTTGTCCTCATTAATCAACTATCCAGAAGCACCAAGATATATGTCAAGAGACTGTCTAATATTGCTAGATTCCCTGATAGTGGCAAATCCCAACAAATTAGTATCATAAACAAATTGAAGGTGGGAAAGAGGTGGCAAACTACTATCCCACTTCCACCCCTGAATGATACCCTACATGAATTGATACTTGAGCAACCTTCCCAACCCTTATGCCATAATGATAAATAAATAAGGAGATAAAGTATCTCCTTGCCTCAATCTCCTTGAGGCCTCAAATAGCTTTGATGGATCATTATTAACAAGAATAGAGAATGAGAAAGAAGAAACATAGCTCATCACCCATCTAATCCATTCCTCCTCAAATCTAAAAGCAGCAAGAAATTTCTGAAGAAAGGACCATCTGATCCGATCATAGGCTTTGGCCATGTCCAACTTAATGAACATAGTTTTCTCCTTAGAAGTTTCCATCGAGTGAATAGCTTCTGTAGCAATAACAACCCCATCCAAGATTTTTTGGCCAACAACAAACCCTCCTTGCTCCTCAGAGATGATTTTGCTCAACTATATATTCAACCTTTTCGCAATAATTTTTGTGATGATCTTATACACAACATTACATAGAGAAATAGGCCTAAACATATCCAAGGAATTTGCTCTTTTGGGTATAAGCACCACAAAGGTAGCATTTAGGGCCCTTAGCATCTGTTTGTTCTTTTGGGACTCATGGACCACCTCCAAAAGATCAAATTTGATTAAATCCCAAAACTCCTAATAAAACTCAATTGAGAATCCATCTAGGCCTGGGGATTTTCCTTTTTTCATATTGAATACAACATTTTCCAAATCCTCAAGGGAAATTAGACCCATCAAGTGCTCATTCATCTCTCTAAAAATAATCGTTGGAATATAGTTTAGAACAAGCTTTTCATTCTCATCATCTGATAGGGAGTCCTCCTTGAAGAGAGAGGAAAAATACCTCTTAGTCTCTTCTGAAATATCCCTAAAAGAAGAGAGCAAGGCACCCTAAGAATTTACAAGATAGGTAATCAGGTTACCATTACGGCGAGCCTTAACTAAGTTATAAAAGAAGGTTGTGTTCCTATACCCTTCCTGAAGCCAATCTACTCGAGATTTTTGTTTCCAATTTTTTTTTCCCTTAGTTCCCATTCAGCAAGGTGTTTCGTAGCCTCGGATTCCTCAACAAGAAGCTCCTTCATGAATATCTGATCTCTAATATTCCTTGAAGCTTCTTCTATCCTCCTAAGAGCTGCCAACTTAGCCAAGGAAAGGTTCCCAAAATTCAGTCTATTCCATCTCTTCAATTTATGTTTTACAAATTGTAGTCGCTTCATAAAGGAATACATAGCGATGCCATGAGGAGGTTTGCTAGTGGTCCACTAGCCTCACATGAAATCATGAAGCTTAGGATCATGAAGCCACATAAGTTGAAACTTAAAGGAGGGATTATTTTTTAGCCCTAAATCCAAAGCAGAGAGTTTGATAGGCCAATGATCAGATCCCCTACCCTCCAAAATCACAGAACTAGCACTTCTGTTATTACCCATCTAATAATTGGATATCAAAAACCTATCTAGTCTCTCTAATATGGAAGCTTCCCCACACCTTCTATTGTGCCAAGTAAATATCCCATTATCTGGCTTGATGTCAACCAAGTTTAGGGCCTGGATATGAGCACTAAAGACAGAAGAAAAAGGCTCGAGACGATCCACCCCACCATGTTTTTTCTCCAAACAAGTGATAGAGTTGAAGTCTCCAGCCAAAATCTATGGGTACGGGGGAACCAAACTTCTCACAAAGAAAATGTGCTCCCACAAATTCACTTTACCATTGTAATCAATAGGAGCATACACATTTGTAAGTAGGATGGTTTCACCAGATTCATTATCATGCCCGACCATCGAAATAGACCATTTTTTGGAAATCCAAGTAAGAGGGGATATCTTAACCGGATCCCATAAACAAGCGACACCACCAGCATATCCACATGCACCAATACACTGGCATTGCCCCCTTCTCCATAACTTGGGAGCAATATTGAAAATACTATCAATAGCTAATTTAGTCTCTTGAATAAAAACCACATCCAGAGAATGCACACGAACCAAATCATGAACAACTTTTTGTCTGGGGATGTTGTTCAACCCTCTTACATTCCATGAGAGGATAATCATTTTTGGGGGTTATAAAAATGGGAGTCCAATGTTCTCACCAAGCCTGACTCCACCAAAGTCTCCCCCATTAACTTAATTTTATCACGGTCCTTATTATGACCCACCTTCATATTCTTATCCAAAAATATTTTTTTAATTATTTTTTGCTGTAATCCCAACACTGTAGGAGTTTTGCAGTCCAAGGATAACTGCATCAGTTCTTGAGCAAGAGAGGGCATAACTAAATCTGTACCACTTTTTAAAATAGTTTCCCTTACAGGGCTAGATCCAACCATGTCCCCTATACTCAGATCCAAAGCCCTTTGTTCTTCATTTAAATCCCCTAGATCTGATTCCTTAAGTTCCCCCTCAAGAAGAGACATCTGATTCGACCTTGTTATATTTGCATCAGGTAGCATCGTTTTAGGTATCTCCATGCACTGATCAAGATCATCTAATATTTCAAAACGGTTGAGTAGAGCATCTGGCTGGCTATCCTTAAGGTCTTTGTTTGCCCTTCGTCCTTTGTTTCGGGCTTTTACCAAAACAAAACCTTCCTTATCCCGTTCCCCTTCATTTATCGAGGTTTTTCCTTTATCAAAAATTTATCCAGACCGAGAGGGCCCAGGATTTGAAGCCACAGGAGAGAAAAACTTAGGGCATTTTCTTTGCAAGTGGCCATATTCACGACAAATCCGACAACGAAATGGAAGAGCTTCATTGTCAAGTTTTTGAACCCATGTAGTTGATCCAAATTGTATTTCAATAGAATCTAGAATAGGATTATTTAAGTCAATTTCAACACAAATACGAGCAACAAAGATTACCTTTTTATCCATTGTTTGTTGTGACGGTCCAACCGACTTCCCAAGCAGAAGGGCAATCTTATGCAAGATATCAGTTCTCCAGAATTCCAATGGGAGCCATGGAAGCCATACCCATACTGGAACCCACAACGGCCGCTCCTATGATGGGTTGAAACCCACATGCCAGGGTTTAAGAAAGAGTCCTACTTGGTTATAGAAATAGGGACCCCCTTCAAATGCTTTGTTACTATCTGCAATACAAGAGAAAACCACCATAAAATAGTTGTTCACACTTAGCATCACCTCCGCATCGTCGTCAGGATTCCAAGTCTTCCTGACCCAAGCCTCCACAAAGGGGAGAGAAATTCGGATGCCCAAAAATTTACCAATAAAGGCATGTTTGGTTAGATACTCCACATATTTCACCACCGAGTCTAGTTGAACCACTAGAACCGGCCTGGCTTCACATTGTTCCAAACATCCTTTGTTATTTAACAAGCGGTTCCCGACATGCACTGGAAAATCTTGTTCCTTCCAATCATTTTCAGATGAAAAAACATCACAAGCATGCACTCTCTGTGCCAGACCTGATGCCATCACGAAATTCCTCCAATTTTTCAGGCCTCCTCCCGAAGCTGCTGCCATCCCCGCAGAGCAGCTTTTCTTCATCAAACCCTAGCAGAGTAGTTTTTCCTCATCAAACCCTCTTATTTTATTTTATTTTATTATGATTTTATGGTCTTACTATTATTTTAAATAAAATTCTATTATTATTTAAATAGAGTTCATTTTATTTATTTAAATAAAATTCTATTATTATTTAAATAAAGTTCTTATTATCTATTTAAATAAAATTCTATTATTATTAAATTAGATTCTTCTCTATATATTTATATAGGTTCTTTTATAATAAAATAGCAACATTCTACTCTTCAAAAGACTTACACAATAACTTAGTGAATTTAAAGGCAACCAAACTTATGCACACTTTCCCAAAAAAAATGATGCAACAAAGTAATAAAGTAAAAGATAACCAATCATATGCAACAAGTAATGGGGGAGTCTTTCCATCAACCCAGTCACCCATATCATCCAAAGAATTTATGATAGTTACTAGGCTATCAACTATGGCTCTAGGTGTTTGGCTAGTTGAAAATTATCCCTAAGCGATAATGCATGCCTATATGAGGGTAGCCATCCATGTTATCGTAAGTCACCATAATCATCATTTTGCCTTTTCAAGTACCTTGTTCTTGGTCGATGATTCTACCTCTTCCACCCACGAGTGTACCTAATATTGCATTTTAACAATATGTTAGCAGTACCATATTTTCAAAAACAAATCAATCCAATCATTGCATATTCATTCATTCGCAACAAAACTAAGTATCAAATTAACATTGATCAACACATAGTTTTTCATACCATAAGTCCTGCCAGGAAGGGTCATGACAATATATATAAGCCTATACGTAGGATTCAACTAATACCTCAAATTACAAGAAAATTAGTGTCTCGCTAGGCAAAAATATAGGTGGAGTTTCTCTCCTACCATAATAATTTAGAAAATATTCTTCAAAACATTTCTCTAATTAAAATTTTATGTGCATCTTTCCTTTTTACCTATAATAAAACAAAGAAAAGAGCAATAATTTAATTGCTTAATTTTCTTTCCCACTAAAAATATGGGATACTTCAATCTTTGTGATTGAATCTAGGTCAAGATTGGTTGGTCTTTAATCATCCATATGTCAATATTTTAGTACCACTAGATTTTGAATGATGCTTGCACCTACAAATTTATTATGTTTTGATTGAATCAAATAATATTTTCTCCTTTTAATATTTATTTTGAGCCACTATCTAGTGCAAAAAACTCCTAGAGTTATCTGATGGTTTTATACTCTTGTATTCACTGTGAGTTAATTTCTAATCTTGTTAGGGAGACATGCACATGTGATAGATATTTAATCTTATATAATTAGTATTCTAAGTTGTCTTCATTCATCGACTAGGATTTTAATGTTGGTGATGCTTCCAAGCTGATCACCTCCTTCTGTTGTTTAATGCTTTCTTCTAAATACACCAATTGTGTTCTTTTCAGTCTAGAATTATGGTAAAATGAGGTGATTCTTTATGATTATTTGAAGGTGATAATTTGATGCCTTTGGAAGGATATTTAACTAAAGAATTTTAATATATCTTATGAATTGTAGATAGGACCAAGAAATAAGCTTGTACCTCCAATTTCTCACTATATTTTCCTAGGATTTTTTAGACGGGTGCACTGCAAATATTGTACACAATTAATATTTTTATGAAAATATCACTTTCGTGCTTGGTCCAAAAAGTCACCCAACGCCTATTGTATGTTACTCCTTTGGTGATTGTATTTGAATATATTTCTTGAATTGTGTTCTCTTTCGTAAAGGAGATTAGAGGTGATTTATAAATAAATAGTTATAACTACCTCAAATATTTCCATAGGCACCTTGTCTGAACCATGATACTAACACTTTTCCTTCTTAGATTAATTAAAAATTCTTTGTGCATTCTACAAACACCTTTCTTGAGTCACTTAGTTGTTGCTTGCATTAACATGCTCCCTTTTTAACTTGATTGTAGAAATTCGTGAAGGTCCAATCTAGTGTTAATTTTTTTTTGTCCTTGTCATTGATACTTGGGAAAAGTCCTTTCTTGATCAAATATTTGACGTCTTGAAGGTGCAATTTGAACTATATGGCCTCTGTCATAGATGCTTGACTTATCACCACAATGATCCAAGTAGAAAAATGTTTGATAGGGTACGTATATGGAAATCAATCTTATTTGATCTATCTTGTGGTCAATTCATGCCCAAGATGTCATATTTTGGCTTAATTTTACATAGACTTACTTCAAGCCTTGTTCACAGGTATCTCTCTTGACTTGTCAAGGAGTTGTTTCTACAATCTCTAATAACAAATTACTTCTATAGATAATGGCTTTGGTATTGATGAGCTTGTATCAACCTAGTTATTAGTAGGAGTTCTATCATGAGACCTTTGCTTACAGAGTGCCTATTTAGCTTCTTT
Source organism: Wollemia nobilis (assembly GCA_028583015.1). Lineage (NCBI taxonomy): Eukaryota > Viridiplantae > Streptophyta > Pinopsida > Araucariales > Araucariaceae > Wollemia > Wollemia nobilis. The sequence goes on from JAQPPZ010016895.1 coordinate 19,090,419, forward strand.
GAATTGAAGAAAGAAGAGGATCAAAAGAAGAGTTGGTTTTTCCTTCTACCTGCTTTGATACCACTGATATTGCTAATGCTTTGATGTTTTGCATTATGAAATGATAGATATTTAAATACATTGTATGCCCACTTCTAACATAACAACTTTCTAACTTATCTTACAACTACCCTTGTTTTCTAGTTACACCGAGAGGCGTTCCTACAATGGCAGACAGGGGGGTGGGAGGTAAAGAGGTCATACATGTCACGCCATAAACAATTTTTTTATTTATTAAAAAACCGACATTAACAAAAACATTTAAAATATTTAAACTAAAACAAATTGACTAACCAACCGTTGCAAACATTTAAAATATTTAAACTAAAACAACCAACCGTTGCAACTGTTTAATAAAATATTGTATTAGCTTAGATATAAAGGATATATATCTAAAAACGCCGAGAGTTATCAATCCCGAGACGCCTATCTTGGAGATCACACCCCCAAGAAATGAGATAGGCACCTCGAAACTGATAACTCTCGACGTTTTTAGATATATATCCTTTATATCTAAGCTAGTAGATATATAGTCCTTGTAATGGATGGTTATACCATTCTCATTATCATATAGATTATGATGTAATTACACCTAACACTTCATATAATTTTTAAACTAATGATCTATTAAAAAATTAAATAAAAAGTAAATTTATAAAATAATGTATTCTCTTCAATTTAAAAAACAATAACTCTACCACAAACAACGAGACCTTTGAAAAATGATTAAAAGTATTCACTTAAAAAGGTCAAAAGAACTCGATCCCTTTGTTCTCTCGAATGTATGCTTATTTTTCACTGCTACTAAAAAAAACAAAAACATATACCGTCTGAATATAAAGTTTTAAAACAAAAGTCAATAACAATTACTTCAAACACAGGACATAATATAGTATGTAAAAAGCATCGAAAGCTGACCATGATTGATGTTGTCATTTTGGGGAGCTCTATGTCCGCGAGAAACTAAAATTCCCGTGAGTCCTTGCGAGCATACACAATATCTGGCTCGTGACTTCAATTTTGCTTGCGCTTGTACGACAAAACATTTCTGTAACATGATGCGACCTATCTCAAAGTTGTTGATTTGATACCATCTATCTATCGTAGACCTAAAAACAAAAAAACCTTGGACACCGTTGTTCATTCTGTTCTGGTTGCTGTAGCCGCAGCAGCAGCAACGCAGAGCTTTTGGATAAAGTCCCCCACATCCATCACTGACGGTTTTAAAACCTATTTAGATACAAAAATCAAGCGATTTATGTTTGGAATTTATTTATTTTCATTCCCGTTCTTGCAACAAATCATATTGATGTGCATTGCATATAAGGAAAGTTTCGAAAACCTAGATAAATAAGGATATCGAAAGCACCTGAACTTGGATTGTATGATGCGCTGTATTCTCACCAGAGAAACTGTTTGCATAAATAAGTTGAAGATTCTCATGTTGGAGCACTCCAAGTATTGCCGAAGGTAAACTGGTGTGCGATCTCAAAGCAATGACATGGATATTCAACTGATCCAAATCCTTTCTGCAAATTAAACATTTGACGCTTGGTAAATTAATAATCTGGTGAGACTCAGACACCCTAATAATTCTTTTAGGTTCCTTTTTCGCCTCAACCAACGGTGGTGATGATGAACTGCAGCTTTTGTTATTCAACAAATCCTTGGTATTTGCAGTATGATCTGTTGCCTGCATAATACAAAAAACTTAATTAGTGGGAAACAAGATAAAGGAGGAAGAAAACATGCTACTGAATATATATATAAAAAGAAAAAGTCCTTGTAAATGACCTGGATATGTTTAGGCAGCAACTCTTGTAGCTGTAAGTAAAGCAAAGTTAGATTCCTCTCCTTTTTTTCTCTAAGAAAACGCCGGTTGACAATTCTGTTGTATATATAAGCTCTTCTAGTGTTTCTTCTTTTAAGCCAGTTGCTAGCTCTTATGCTGTTGTCTTTCATTTTGCAGATATATCGACTTAAATTAATTAGGTACACAGTTAATGGGATCGATATCTATATCTTGATTCTTAAAAAAAAGTCCTTGTTTTGGTTCTCAGGGCCGTCTTTTATTTATTCTTTTTAGGCTGGAAGACGCGTCTTCCGTTTTGATGGCATCTGGGGAAGTGACGGTGTTGCAATGTTGACTCTTTGTACCTCCTGGATTAGTTGGCACGCTTGCGTCAATGATCGTCAACGTAGCCACAAAATAGTGGGAAAGGTAATTGGGTTCGTATCCTCGTACAATCTACAGGTTTTTCTAAACCTTCTGTCAAATGATTATAGTAACATGAATGAATGTTTTATTGATAGGTTGTAAGGGTGTGAATAAGACCCATAAATAATGTTATTAAGAAATTGATAGGTTGTGGTCCTTCAGATCAAAAACTACTTGGGAGGGAGAATCTGTAGGGCGACTTCTCATGGAAGTCCTGTTCTTTTTACCTGCATCCTTTCCTTCTCTTTGTCCTAGGAACCTGTTCCTTTCCCAGTTTCCTTGGCACCTTTCCCATCGTTTTCGGAAGGAAGGTGTTGCAGACGATCTCCTTTGGAGGGAGATCCTTGATCCACTGTTCTGCCCCTTTCCTTGCCCTATGGTGGGAAAATCTGTTCCATTTTCTGTTTCACTGTTCCATCCTTTGGTGTCTAGGTTCTGGGTTGTGTTCAGGTTTTCCTTGGGACTTTTCCTGAGGTTTTTTCTCAGGATTTTTTTGGAAGTCTTCCTCTCGACTGTCCTTTGGGTTGCTTCAATTGTGGTTTGTTGGGTCTTAGGATTTATGGCTTCATGAGCAGTTCTGCATAGCATCCTTTTGGTTGGTAGGACCATGTGCTTTATACTGTGGCTCTGCTCTTTGGGTTTGAAGTGGTGGTTCTTGGAGGTTTTCAGCTATTTTCGTGGCTTCAGGGATGGGCCTCTGTTCTTCTTGCTGTTGATTCCTTTTAGGACTTCCTCATTTGTCTCCTTGAAGCTGTTTTTTGGTGGGTCTGAGGAATTTTGGCTTCATGAGCAATTTTGCACAACATCCTTTCAGTTTTGGAGGAGACCGTGTGCTTTCTACTATGACTCTGCTCTTTGGGTTCGTGGTGTTGGTTCCTACAAGTTTTTAGTTCCTTTCATGGCTTCTGAGGATGGGCCTCTACTTTTCTTGCTACTAAATCCTTGCAGGTTTTCCTTCTCTACGTCCTTGAAGCTTTGGTGTTGAAGGTTGTCTGGGATGCTTGGCTACTTCCTTTCATTTTGGGCTCTTTTGTCTACAACCGTGCCTCCTCATGACTCCTTCTTCTTGGATTCCTGTGGCACTTTCCTGCATTTTCTTCTGACGTGTTGTTCCACTGCTGCTGTTTCTTGCACTGGGTCATTGTTTCTCGAAGACTTCCTTTTTATTTCTTGAGGACTTCATAGCCTAGGAAGTTTCTCTTGTTCCTGTTCCACTATTGCTCCATCCTCCAGGTTGTTGTTCCACTGCATGAGGATTTCGTAGCCTACGATTTTCCTCTTTATGTTGATTCATTTTTTAAGGCTTTCAGGGAATGGTCTTTTCAATTTTCTTAATCTTGCACTTTCCCTGTATGTTTCATTCTGCTTCATTGATCCACCTTTATGTTCATGGTGGATTTTATGTTTCTTTCTGGTTTTTCCCTGCATGGGAAGGTGTTTTCTCTCAGGCCTGATTCCCAATGGTGGTTTCTGGTTTTCCTGCCATTGGGTTGATTCAAAATTTAAATTCTTGGCTTTGATTCCTTTTCCCATCCTTGGGAAAGTTTCAAATTGATTTTTAGTGGATGGGGTGGTTTGGCACTTTCTCCCACCCTTGGTTTGCTTGAAATTCTTGTTTCGTGCCCTTTGATTCAAATTTGATTCTCTGGCGGGATTTCCCTTCCTGCCCGTGTTTCCTTTGGTGCTTAGGAAGTAGTCTTCCTCTGGTGCAAAGGATTGTGCCTTCCTCTGGCGTTTAGGATGGTGCATCCGTTTGCTTGTTTGTGTTCCTCTAGTGTTTTATTTTGTTACAATTTGATGTATTGTGTTGCATTCTGATCCTTTGTAATCAGGTTTTGGGATCCTTGATAAAAACCCACTTTTAATATATAACTTACCAAAAAATAAATTGATAGGTTGTGATAAACAAGTATTAATTTTGATACAATAAATAAAATAAATTAGTTAGGAATGTAAGGATGTATTGGAAAGGATTTGAAATATGGGGAATTCTCTAGCAATTTCTGCTATTAAATCTTCCAAAAGTATTATGATAATATGGGATAAATAAAAATTGTATATATAGTTGTTAGAAGCAAATAGTAGTTGGATTGATGTTCTATTTTACAAGAAAGAGGAAAACATTGTAGTTGGGGTTATAAATGTATATGCTTCAAATATATTTACTCCTTATGAAAGGTTGGAAGGACATTATCATATTTTTGTGAAATATAATGATTAGTCAAAATTGTGATATATGGGTTCTTGGAGGGTGCTTTTACATAGTTCTATCTCCTTTAGAAATGAAGGATGGTATTTCTAGATGTTGGAAATTAATGTATGACTTATGTTTATTTATCAATTGTAATTGAAGAACACAAGCTTATAATGAAAGGGGGGGTTGAACAATATACGATCAAACTTTAACTTTTCTTTCCAAAGCAATATCATCCAATATTATCAATTGCAAAAATGAAACAATACACAGATCATCACACACATAGGAGACATAGATTTAATGTGGTTCACCCAATGTGAGCTACATCCATAGAGAAAATATTTCTTATAATTTTCTCAACAAATCTCTTAGGAACCAATTCCGTATTACAATATATATGGGCACCAACCCAAAGGAGAAACCAATACCCTATGATCTACGTGGACCTCTATCTACACGAGACACCAATCCCCTTTGCTCTAGTTCGTGGATCTCTATCCATAGGAGACACCAATCTCCTTTACTTTGGTTTGTGGACCTCTATCCACAGGAGACACCAATCCCATTTTCTCTGGTTCATGGACCTCTATCCATAGGAGACACCAATCCTCTTTGCTTTGGTTCATGGACCTCTATCCATAAGATACACCAATCCCCTTTGCTCTGGTTTTTGGACCTCTATCCACAGGAGACACCAATCCCCTTTACTCTGGTTCATGGACCTTTATCCATAGGAGACACCAATCCCCTTTTCTATGGTTTGTGGACCTCTATCCACATGAGACATCAATCCTCTTTGCTCTGGTTCATGGACCTCTATCTATAGGAGACACCAATCCCATTTTATCTAGTTCATGGACCTTTATACATAGGAGACACCAATTCAATTTTCTTTGGTCTACTTCAAAGCCTGCTCAAATTTACTCCAAGCCTACTCATAAGGCTTGCTCAAATATACTTCAAGCCTACTCACAAGTCTTGATCAAATATGCTCCAAGTCTACTCACAAGGCTTTCTCAAATCTTCTCCAAGCCTACTCACAAGGCTTGCTCAAATTTTCTAACAAACTTTGCTCAAATATACTCATAATCCTGCTCAAATCTACCTCAAATAAACTTGCTCAAATTTTCTCTACAATCCCGCTCAAACCTGCTTATAGATATTGCTCAAATATACCTCAAACCTTCTCAGAACTCAGCTCACAAACTTGCTCAATTCTACCTCAATAACCTACTCAAATCTACCTCAATGCTGCTCACAAAAACTACTCAAACATTCCTAATTCTTGCATAGAAACAATTGCATATATCTTTCCCAAAATTACTTTCTTTGAATAAAGTAATTCAAACATATTCTACCCAATTTTTTTCTTCATGAACATATAGAGAATGATATGCATTACAAATACTCAATATGTTCTTATCACATTCATTAAGTTTGTCACTTTCACATGTCTCACATTCATTGCATTCAAAAGGATACTCTAGTCTAGCACTTGATAGTTGACCTTCTTATGTACTTCCAAAATTAATGAAAACCAATGCACATACTTGCTTCACAAAATTGGTCTATAGTCCTTACAAATTGATTCTCAATATCACTCAAAACTAATGCATAGATTTTCTTCACAATATTGGTCTATAACGCTTGCTAGTATATTTTTAAATTCATTCAAAAATAATGCATAACTTTATTCTCAAACCCTAGCACATATATTTCTAATTTCATTGAATAATAATGCATAACTTTATTCTCTAACCTTAGCACATATATTTCCAATTTCATTCAACAATAATTCACCATTACTCCCATCTTCAATCAATCACTAATGCACATCTAATTTGCTTTCAAACCCTTGCACTTTTATTTCTAATTTCTATCAAAGCAATCCACATTCAATCAATATTTATACCTCCAACCATATGACATCAAAGTAATTTATTCAAATAGAAACCACCCTCTAGAAAGAAATTAAATCACCATACCTCTTAGATATTCCTTAAAAATTATGTGCTTCTTTGAATTTTCAAACCTATCTTTAACAAATAAATTTTCTTTCTTTTGCTACTTCAAAATAGGTTAGCACTTCTCCCTTTTAATATAAAATCATATACTCAAAATTCCTTATTAAAATATAAGAAAAACAATTTCAATCAATATCCAAGTAACATTTTATCCCTTATTTTATAATATTCAAAATACAAAATTGAAATACCAAAGATACACCTTATTTCTCCAACTTTAAATCATCCACCATACAATTTTATAATACTAAAAAATACACCTTATTTCTCCAACTTGATCACATACAAAATGCAATATAAATAATTCAATTGAAGCACTAAAATCAATGTGGCACCTTATTACTCCAACTTTAATGAAAATAAAAATTAATTTGCATACCTTTCACCTAAAAGCCTTTGTTGTCATAGATGGGGTTTGACCCCTAAACATCCCAAACCATAGCGCCTAGCCACTACCATCGTGACAACCTAGGCTAGCCCAACGGGTAGCAACCAAAAGGGTTGGCCTTATATCTATATCCTCATGTATTTCCAAACCTGCTACAATGTCTTCCCAACCAAAAATGCAGTCGACAGGATTCGACCTTTGGATCTCTCCCACGGTATGATCTTCGTTCGACCTAGCCAGTCAGCCGGGCTGCACACTAGCTTGAGAACCAAATGCACACAACAAAACTTTCACCCCTTTGCACTTCACAAAATAGATACACAACAAAAATACGATGCAGCTGGGAATTGAACTCAACACTCCTTGCTTCGTAGCACCCTATCCAGGGTTGGACAACCAGTTGGGATACCCCAAAAATTGGAACAACACAGTGAACACTCCTTTCCTTGTTCAAGCTTTAGAACCCATGAATTATGCCTTCTTGTTCATTGTCTTCTCCTTGCATTGAATTTTTAGAATGGCGCACAGGGATATATCAAAATCATTTGCATTAGAAAATCGTTCACATTAAAGTATTTCAAATATTAGCAATCATGGTGAGTAAATGAAACATTTTCTTCCATATATATATGCCTTTCTTTTCATTATCATGGAGTCAGATTCAAAATTTATTTTTTGATTTTAAAATTCTTCAAAGAAGTTGGCTCCAAACCCTTCTTTTTAAATTATAATATAAAAATATTATAATAAACCCTTTGGCCTTCTCTTGTAGTATTTGGACCTTTGTCCAAGAAAATTTTATAAACTTCACTTTTAAACCTTTTAAAAATTTTGGCCCTCTTTATAAAATTTTAAACCTTCTTAAAATTTTGGCCCTCTCTATGAACTTTTGAACTTTCTTTCTAATATTTAAATCAATATTATAATCATTTTATTTTCAACAATTTTCCTTGCTTTGAGATATACCTTACTTTTAATAGTTGTTCAACCTTAGAAGAATATTTTTGACTTGAATACCATGCATCCTTTTGACATCAACCCTTTGACATCAATGACAACTCAATATGCTTAATATTTCCAACAATCTCCTCTTTTTTCATTGATGGTAACCCTTACAAAATTTTTATTTTACTGCAACTAGATTCCCAAACTGCTCCCCTGACAAGTTGCTCCTCCTTATTGAAATCTCTCCCCCTTACTGAAATCTCTCTCTCTTTGACATCAATGGAAAATGGATCCTTCTGGGGCTAAAAATAAAACATTTATCGCAGCCCCCTCACCACTTCATTTTCTTGAGGTGATTAATTATGATATGGGAGTGAAGTTACTCCCAACTTGCAATGCTATATTTATTTTTCAATATTTTTTCTAAACTTTTGAAGTCTTACCTCTTTGAACGTTTTGAGTATCCTTTTTCTTGCTTTTCTTTGGAAGTTCTAAAAATTCTATTCTACACCACTTTGCTCTATGGCTAAGATTATTGCAACTGAAAAACCTGATGTTGTGGTCCTTGAAATATGTAAATGAATTGGAGTTCCTCTTGGTGAAGCCATAATCATTCTTAACATGAACCCTGCAATGTACCGCTTTATGCCCAAAATTATTGCAATTTTAGCACATGATGTTGTAGTCCTTGAAAGGTGCAAATGAATTGAAGTTCCTCTTGGTGAAGTCATAATCATTCTTACCATGAACCCTATAATGCACAACTTTATGACCAAAATGATTACATGAGTAATAATAACCTTGGAAGAAATATTCATCTTGCTTTGATCTCAAGGTTTTTTCTTTGCTTTTCCTATTATGGTCCCTATTCCTTGATGTTTCTTTGTTTTCTTCCTCTTTGATACTATCACCTCTCAACACATCAGCGTAGGTCTTAGAGTCTTCTTCAATTTCTTCCTTTGATTCCTTTATCCATTTTGAGCTTGAATCCTCTTTTTGTTTCTCTTGACCTTCTTCAAAACCAAGTCCTATTTTTATAAATGGAGATCTCTATGCTTTGATAATATTATTCAGGATTTCAGGATATCAGGAATGAGGCTATTTATTATTTCACAATTCTCCTTGGGAATTCCAGATCACCCTCCAATTTTTCTCTTGATTCTATCATTTATCATATTCCTCAATTGGTTTTTGCTGATGCTAATTCCAAACTGCTAGCCCCCTTTTCGGATGAGGAGATCCACCCAACCCTATTTTCAATGCATCCTAACAAAGCCCCTGACCCTGATGGATTTCTTCCTCATTTTTTTTAGATCTTTTGGGAGATTGTGGGCAATGAAATTTGTTCTACCATTATAGATTTTCAATATGCAAAAACCATTCCTTGTGGATTTAACTCAACCTTTATCGCCCTCATTATAAAGAATTCAAATGCTAAATCTATGACTAATTTCAGACCTATCAGTTTGTGTAATGTAGTCTACAAAATCCTTACAAAGGCCATTGCTAATAGAATGAGAGACATCCTTCCCTCTATTATTGATATGTGCTAGGGAATCTCTATTCGTGGTAGATCCATTCTTTATGGAGTCATAACTATCCATGAAGCTCTTCATTCTGTTCAAATGTCAAAAACACCAGCCTTTGTTTTGAAATTGGATATGAACAACGTCTATGATAGACGAAAATGAGATTTCCTTGTATCAATCCTCTTGAAATTTGGTTTCCATTATGACTGGGTTGAGTTAATAAAAGGGTATTTTTCCACTCCATGGTTCTCTGTGCTTGTCAACAGTTCCACTGCTAGTTATTTTCTAAGCAATAAAGATATTCACCAAGGTGATCCCATATCTCCTCTGTTGTTTATAATTGCTGCTGAAGCTTTGGGAATAACAATAAAAGCAGCCTGTAACCTCAAGCTCATCTTAGGTATAAAAGCTGCATCTCAGACTAAGCCTGTTTCTCATCAACAATTTGTGGATAACACCATAATTTCTTCTAAAGTGTCTATCCTTGAAGCTAAAGTTATCAAGCAAATTCTATTACCATATGAAGAAGAAATTGGAAAAAAAATCAACTTTCACAAGAGTAAAGTATATTTTCTCAACACGCCTATTCAACGACAACAATTTTTTTTGCCATTCTTTAATACCAAAGTGCTCCTTTACCTTCTATGTACCTAGGATTTCATTTGTTCTTAGGACAACCTGATGCTTCAATATGGAGTGGTGTGATCAAAAGGCTACAAAATATTCTTACAGGTTGGAAAGGAAATCTCTTGTCTCAAGATGGTAAAATTACCTTGACATAGGCTTTACTTCAAAGTATTCCCATTTACTTCATGTCTATTTTTAAAGTTCCTGCAGGAGTTTGTCATAAATTAGAATAGATTCAATTTTTTTCTATGGTCAGGATCTAAAAATAAAAATTGATTCCATATTGTTGCTTGGGATAAATTTTGCAAGCCGAAGTATTCTGGGGGGTTGGCCTGAGAAATATTCACCTCTTCAATTTAGCCCTTCTTGATAAGCAAGCTTGGAGGTTAATTTCAAAGGATGGCCTTGAATGGATCACAATTATTCACTACAAATACTTATAGGGTGTTGAATTCTTTAGTGTTGATGTATCCCCAAGAGGGTCTTATTTTTGGAAATCCATTTTGCAAGTCAGAACCCTTGTCAAACAGGGCCTTCGGTGGAGATTAGGCGATGGGCATAAAATTGACTTTTGACATGATAAATGGCTTCTCAATAAACCACTCATAAAAATTCCTACATTGGCCATTCTAAGAAACTATACTGATAATATTTGTGGATCAAAAGTATCTAATTTCATCTATTCCTAGGAGGCCAAAAAATATTGGAAGCAATTAGTCATACCTACTCATCTCGAGGAAGTTCGAGAATTACAATTTCTCCTAAATAACTCAATCATCCCCTCTGGGAATCCTAAAGATCATCTGCTGTGGGAGCTTACTAATTCTAGAGATTTTACTATCAAATCTACTTACCAGCTTCTCTTACCACTTGAGGAATCTGTAATTCCTTTCAATCTTGTGTGGACCAAGCTGCTAATTCCCAAAATTGCTTCCTTTGCTTAGGTGGCTATTTAGGATAAAATCCTTACAATTGATAACTTATTGAAAAGAGGACTACCTATCCCCAATAGGTGTTATTATGTTGCAAGGATTGGGAATCACCTCATCACCTTTTCATTGGTTGTCCTTATGCTACTTCTGTCCTTAATAGCCTTTCTGCTTGTTTCCATATTTCTTGAGTTGTACCTTGCTCTATATATGATATTTTTACTCAATGGCCCAACCCTTTTAAGAATACTCATCTTAAGATGTTATGGCAGTTCTGTCTTCATCACTTCTTATGACAAATTTGGTTGGAGAGAAACCAGAGAGTGTTTTCCAATATTAGTCAAAATACTGAAACTATCTTCAATAAGATCCTCTCATTTGCTATTGAGAATGCTGCCCTTTTCCCATTACCATCTCATCCTGCTTCCAATTTTGAAGCCTCTTTAGGGTAGGTTTTTAAGTTCCTTATTGCAAATAATTTTGATCCACATTCCAACAGAGCTCAGTCTTCTTGGATCCCACCTCCACCAGGATGGATTTAATTAAATTTTTATGGTGCTGCAAAGGGTAACCCTGGTCAATCTGGAGCGGGTGGTATCCTTAGGGATAATAAAGGTAAGGTAATACTTGCTTTTTCTAAGTTTTTAGGAATACAGATAAACAAAAATGCTGAAGCTAGGGATATTTGGCATGGTCTGGTGTTATCCAAAGATATTTATGATAGGATTCTTGTCAAGGGTGACTCCCTTACTATTATTAATTATTTAAAACATTCTAAAATTCCTTCGTGGAAAATAAGGAAATGTATTGAAGAAGCCAAAAATCTCAGAAAAATTTTTCAAGATATCATCTTCCAACATACATTCCAAGAAAACAAAAAAGCTATTGATGCTTTAGCAAATTTTGGCACCCAATCACTGACTTTATGTGTTGGACCACTAACTTTCCTTAGTTTTTGGCCCAATTCATTGATCAAGAAAATTTAACTTCAAGTATCATTCCTGCTGATGTGGACCAAGTTGACCATCCTCCTCATGATCCCCATGCTAGAGTGTCCTAATTTACAAATCCATAGTTCACTCACCTTTTTGGGTTATGGGCTTCACGTGATTTTTAGTCTAATCAACTTGGGAAGTCGATTTTACATTTTTCAAAGAAATATTTTTGGTGTCCTTCCTTGTATCAAAAAGGGATGTCGAACCTTTCTATAAAGAATTACCACTGTTGTCCTCACCCATTTCAAATTTCACCAATTCATTACCGTTACTCTAGTCCATTTTCTCACTTTGTCCTTCCACGTCATCATCCTTCCGTGTGTCTATCCTTGTTTTTTGTTGTACCTCTTTGATATTACCTTTTTATGGGATTGTGTTTATGATTCTCACATGATATCCTATAGCAATCAAAATTATAGCTTACAGAGGGATTTGAAATGTGCAATTCTTCTTTTCACCTCCCTAGCCGGCACTCGTACCGAGATTACTGTCCATCCGTTGCTGGTCTATCTATATCAAATTTTTCCTTTTATATTGCCCAAATTTTAAACTTCCTTCACTATTTTGTCATTCATTTATTTTTCCAAATTCATTTCCATATTTGTGACATTATCATGGATTACGTTGAACCTTCTAAGCTCTGCATGGATTTCCTTGTTGAGGGAATCCTTGCTGGTAAAGGGGTTCTTCCATTTTTTCCACAAGTTTGAAGGTGAAGACCCTGAAGTTACATTGGATTTCATGGAGACTTGGGACAATGGTAAGGTCGCCATCTATGGTAAGACGTATGTCCTAGATATAAAAATGCTTGTTGAATTGAACAAAAACAACCAAAAGGAAGATCAATTAAAAGAGAGAAACATAATTGGGATGCTAAATTGAAGGACATCAAGGATATGGAGCTCTACATAAGGGATCATCTTGGCATGCGATGTGATGAGTTGCCTTTTTTGTGGGGGAGTGTTCTCAAACCAATCATAGAGTATGTGACTATGGATGATCCTGATAAGCCATTACACAACTTTTACTTCTCCTTTTACAACCATTTTTGTGATGTAAGTGCAGTCAATATACCTCGAATTATTTATAATTTTGTCAATTACACCATTGAGCATTGTAGGGAACAAAATGGGTCAGAACTTCCTACCCATAATGGCCTGTTCAATATTCTATTTAAACATTGGATACTTCATTGTCCTGAGGGTATTGTTGTTACTCCTCCCCCTTACCCAAACAGAGTCCTTTGACACCTCAATCTTCTTGTACTCTAAGTTTATACACCAAAAAGCAAGAAATTGTTGAAAGTGTCTATGAATTAAGAAAGAGATCCATAAGTGCTTCACTTGAACCTAAACAAAAACCCTTGCATTCCTATGCTCATATGAAGAACAAGGCTAAACAGAAAGAGTCACTGGTCATTGAGTCTGATGATGAAGACAAGGACAACCTTGATTGTTGTATGCATAAGTTTATAATCTAGTCTATGACAAACTGCATTATTCATTTGGTTGATTTGAGGGCATCCTTGCCAAGGATGACACTGCTGAGATGGATACACTAAATACTAGAACCCAAAATGTTGAGGTTAACCCTGATCCTGAGTGTTAAGGGTTCCCATTCTAGCTTGGAGGGTTGTGCAAAGTTTGATGTTTTTGGGTTCATGTACCAGTTTTATCTAAAATTTTAGTTCTTGGTACTGTATGAGGATAGACTCTCCTTTTGTTCCTATTTGGTATTTTCCTTTTGCTCTTCTCTATTATTCTAGCCATGGTCGAATTTTTGTAATCAGGTTTTGGGGCCCTGTCAAAACCTGTTTGATATATAAATTTTAAGCTTTTTAACTGATTAAAAAAATATTATTCAAGATTTATGTGCTTTTCTCAACTTGATATTTTGCTATAGATTTTCAACTTCTTATTTTAGATAAACAACCTCATGTTCTAGTATTTCACATTCCAACTCTCTTGCCTTTAACTACTCAACTATACTTTCTTCAACTTTTTTTGCCTCTTCAACCTTATCTTTTAAGTTAGTAAGATATTGTAGAAGCTTTGCCTTTGTTTTCTCATACTATTGTACTTGAGCCTTCAATATTAAGTTATCCATTTTTAATTCATCAAGTTCTTTTTCCATATCAAATGTGGCTTCCTCTTCCTTTTATAAATATTTATCTTTTTCTTAGTATTTAACTACAGGATCATGTTCTTTCTCTTCTTATGGGTCTTTGACAACAAGAGCATCTTCTATGATAGAAATTAGAACTTATTTTTCACTATCTGAGAGGCTTTCATCACTGCTACTAGAAGCATTGTTTGCTTCTTCAACATAAAATCTCTTATTGTGTCTTTGAAAGATATTATTCTCATGCTTGTCTTGGCCATTCCTATTTTTCTTTTCATGATAGAATTTTATTTCCTTCTTTTTTTATTCCTTTTCTTCTTCACTGCTATTACTTCCATTTTATGAAAATTAGCTACATAGTGACCAATGTTACCACAACTAAAACATTTCACAGTATACATATTTTTGTGTTTTCTTGGACCCTTCTTATTTCTTCTCACAAAGTTAGCCTCTTCTTCACTGCTTGATTCATCACTTTATTCTAGTTCTTTATTCTTCTTATTCTTTTAAGCTTTTAATGCTACCTATATTTTTGATGTTTGTTCTTTTTCTATTATCATTTCATTGGTTTTGAGCATCCCATGTAGTTCATCCATGCTGAAAGAAGCATAGTTAGTCCTAACAAACAATGATGTCTTGTTTGATGAAAACCCTTCCTGATGAGCCATGTGTGTTCCTGTAAGATCTTCTTTCAAGTTAGGCTTTCACAAAGGAACCAACTCTAATACCAATTAAAGAACACAAGCTTATACTGAGAGGAGGTGGTCAACAATATAAGATCAAAATTTTATTTTTCTTTCCAAAGTAATATCATACAATGTTATCAATTGTAATAATGAAACAATGCATAGATCATCACACACATAAGAGACACATATTTAACATGGTTCACCCAATGTGAGATAAATCCACGGAGAAAATATTTCTTATAAATTTTCTCAATAAATATCTTAGAAACCAATTCCCTATTACAATGTTTAAAGGCACCAACCCACATGAGATACCAATCCCCTATGCTCAAGTTCATGGACCTCTATCCATAGGAGACACCAATACCCTTTGATTTGGTTTGTGGACCTCTATCCATAGGAGGCACCAATCCCCTTTGCTCTAGTTCATGGATCTCTATCCATAGGAGACACCAATCCCTTTTGCTCTGGTTCGTGGGCCTCTATCCATAGGAGACACCAATCCCCTTTACTATAGTTCATGGACATCTATCCATAGGAGACACCAATCTCATTTGCTCTGGTTCATGGACCTCTATCCATAGGAGACACCAATCCCATTTACTCTAGTTCATGGACCTCTATCCATAGGAGACACCAATCCCATTTTCTATGGTTCATGGACCTCTATCCATAGGAGATACCAATCCCCTTTCTCTAGTTTCTAGACCTCTATCCATAGGAAACACCAATATCCTTTGCTCTGGTCTACTCCAAAGCCTACTCAAATCTGCTCCAAGCCTACTCACAAGGCTTGCTCAAATCTACTCCAAGCCTACTCACAAGGCTTGCTCAAATCTTCTCCAAGCCTACTCACAAGGCTTGCTCAAATATACTCCAAGCCTACTCACAAGGCTTGCTCAAATTTGCTCACAATCATGCTCAAATCT
Organism: Wollemia nobilis; assembly: GCA_028583015.1. NCBI lineage: Eukaryota > Viridiplantae > Streptophyta > Pinopsida > Araucariales > Araucariaceae > Wollemia > Wollemia nobilis. Next base: position 19,106,049 of record JAQPPZ010016895.1, read on the forward strand.
ACCTCAAAAAAACTTACTCAAATATGCTCTATAATCCTGCTCAAATCACTACTCAAACCTGCTCACAGATCCTACTCAAATCTACCTCAAAACTTCTTAGTACTCATATCACAAACCTGCTTAATTTTGCCTCAATAACCTACTCAAATCTGCCTTAATACTGCTCATAGATACTACTCAAACATTCCTAATTCTTGCATAGAAACAATTGCATGTATCTTTCCCAAAAGTGTTTTCTTTGACTAAAGTAATTCAAACATATTCTACCCAGAATTCTTTTTCTTCATGAATATATAGAAAATGATACGCATTACAAATACTCAATATGTTCTTCTCACATTCATTAAGTCTATCCCTTTCACATGTCTCACATTCATTGCATTCAAAAGGATACTCTAGTATAGCAATTGATAGTTGACATTCTTATGCAATTCCAAAATGAATCAAAACCAATGCACATGCTTGCTTCACAAAAATGGTCTATAGTCCTTGCAAATTTATTTCCAATATCACTCAAAACTAATGCAGATATTTACTTCACAAGATTAGTTTATAACCCTTGCTAGTATATTTTCAAATTCATTCAACAATAATGCACAAATTTATTCTCAAACCCTAGCACATATATTTCCAATTTTATTCAACAATAATGCACAACTTTGTTCTCAAACCCTAGCACATATATTTCCAATTTCATTCAACAATAATTCACCATTACTCCCATCTTCAATCAATCACTAATGCACATCAAATTTGCTTTCAAATCCTTGCACTTTTATTTCTAATTTCTATCAAAGCAATGCACACTCAATCAATCCTTATACCTCCAACCATATGACATCAAAGTACTTTCTTAAAATTGAAACCACCCTCTAGAAAGAAATTAAATCACCATACCTCTTAGATCTTCCTTAAAAATTATGTGCTTCTATGAATTTTCCAAACCTGTCTTTAACAAATAATTTTTCTTTCTTTTGCTACTTCAAAATAGGTTAGCACTTCTTCCTTTTTAATGTCAAATCATATACTCAAAATTCCTTATTAAAATATAAGCAATAAAATTTCAATCAATATCCAAGTAACCTTTTATACCTTCTTTTATAATATTCAAAATACAAAATTGAAATACCAAAGATACACCTTATTTCTCCAACTTTAAAACATATACTATACAATTTTATAATACTAAAAAATACACCTTATTTCTCCAAATTTGATCACATACAAATGCAATATAAATAATTCAAAATGAAGCACTAAACTCAATGTGGCAACTTATTACTCCAAATTTAATGAAAATAAAAATTATTTTGCATACCTTTCACCTAAAAGCCTTTGCTGTCGCGAATGAGGTTTGACCCCTAAACCTCCCAAACCACAACATCTAGCCACCACCATCGTGATCATCTAGGCTAGCCCAATGAGTAGCAGCCAAAAGGGTTGCCATTATATCTATATCCTCACGCGCTTCCAAACTAATGCCATAATGTCTTCCCAATAAAAAATGAACCCGACAGGATTCGACCTTTGAATCTCTCCCATGGCAGGATATTCACACGACCTAGCCAACTGGCTAGGTTGCACACCATCTTGAGAATAAAACAAACACAACAAAACTTTCATCCCTTCGTGCTTCATGAAATGTATACACAACAAAAATACGATGTCATTGGGAATCAAACTCAACACTCCTTGCTCCACAACACCCTGTCTAGGGCTGGACAACCGGTTGGGATACCCCAACGGTTGGAACAACACATTGAAATCTCCTTTCCTTGTTCAAGCTTCAAAACCCACGAATTTTACCTTCTTGTTCACTATCTTCTCCTTGCCTTGAATTTTCATAATGGTGCATAGGGAGATATCAAAATCATTCGCATTAGAAAATCGTTTGCATTAAAATATTTTAAACATTAGCAATCATGGTGAGTAAATGAAATATTTTCTTCCATATAAATATGCCTTTATTTTCATTATCGTGGAGTCGAATTCAAACTTTATTTTTTAATTTTTAAATCCTTCAAAGACGTTGGCGCCAAACCCTTATTTTTAAATTATAATATAAAAATATTATAATAAATCCTTTGGCCTTCTCTTGTAGTATTTGGAACTTTGTCCAAGCAACTTTTATAAACTCCACTTTTAAACCTTTTAAAACTTTTGGCCCTCTCTATAAAATTTTAAACCTTCTTAAACTTTTGGCCCTCTCTATGAACTTTTAAACTTTCTTTATAATATTTAAATCAATATTATAATCCTTTTATTTTTAACAATTTTCCTTGCTTTGAGATATACCTTGCCTTGAATAATTGTCCAACCTTAGAAGAATATTTATGCCTTGAATACTATGCATCATTTTGACATCAACCCTTTGACATCAATGAAAACTCAATATGCTTAATATGTCCAATAGTATGGGTCTTTTGGGATTATATTCCTTCAAGTTTAATTATACATGGGATAATAGACACATTGGATAAACTCATATAGAAGAAAGATTAAATATCTTATTATCCAACAGAGCAACTACCTTTAAAGTATAATATTCCTTTGGGATGATTGCAAATAAAGTATATTATAGTGGACCTAACAACTACCTTATGATATTTGTTATAATATATTTATATTGTATGATATCCAAGTATTATATTATATGTAATTTACTATATTAATAATCTATTAAATGATTATTCAATAAGGGTTATCAACCTTAATAATATAACACTTCAATTATACACTTATATATGTGTGTATAAAACCTTAGTAGAGATGTACCCATATATCTTCTAATTCATATCTTATTTGTATATAACTTATGTTAAATTTTTATGGATTTTACATAATAGACATATTGGTAAAGGGTCAATACCTTTTTGGTAATGCCTTGAGGGGACCTACAAGGAATCATATCAACAAAACAAGAAAAAATTTCAAATATGCTTTGAGGTCAAAACATTTTTGAGAATGAGGACATGTAGTGGACCTAACCACTTCCTTATTATATCTCTTATAATATATTTATATTATATTATATCCTAATTTTATTCTATATATAACTTATCTTAAAAATATATAAACGTATAGGCTTCGATGGTGATGGGCTTTAGATTTGACAATGATAGATCTAGGCTTTGATAATGGTGTGGTTTACAACTGTTGATCTAGGCTTTAGACATAGTAGATCTGAGCTTTGGTAATGATAGATCTTATTTATTTTTGGGATTTAACAATGATGGATCTAGGCTTTTGAGGTAATGGATCTAAGCTTCAATGGTGGTAGATCTAGGGAGAGTGGAGTTTAGTAATGGTGGATATAGGCTCCTATGATGGTGGGTTTTAGCTTCGATGGTGGTAGATCTAGGCTTTGATAGTGGTAGGCTTTAGAAACTATGGATCTAGGCTTTGGAGGTAGTGTATTTGAGCTTTGATTATGGAATATCTAGGGAGAGTGGGATTTAGCGATGATGGATCTAGGTTTCAATGGTAGTTGGGTTTTGATTCAATGGTTTATAATGCAAACTGTAGACACTAAAATCATGTCAATACGATTAGGCGATCGAAAGCATTGGTTAATTGACACCATATGGCCCCCTTGGGCAACCCTCAGAGGTTTAATAGTGGTCCTAACCACTCTTGGAAGGCTCTACCCCACTTTTGGGAGGTTTTGGGCCATGTAGGCATGGCCGTCCCACCCTAGGATGGCCACAGTTCATGGTCGTCCCACCTAGGGCATGGGTGGTCATCCCTGGGTGGGATGACCATAAGGTTTGACTCCCAAAAAGTCAAAATGTGGATAAATGGCACCCAAAAACTACCATTTGCCCTACCTATTCGAGCATGCATGACCTGAGGGCACAGAATCCTTATGACATGCTATAGAATGGAGGCCAAAATGGGAGATTCTCTTCCCCCTCCAATGCATGCTCAGTTTTAGACAAGTGGCACCTCTTGCCATGCATGCCCTTGCATGCCCATTTTCCCAAAGGCTCCATTTGGCTATAAAGTGGATCCATTTTCCACACAAAATATAGAGAGGAGTTTTGAGACATAGCAATGGAGTGCTGCCAAGATTTCCCCTCACCTTTTTGTGCCTTTTTCCCTCGAAATCTCTACCTAGCGAAGGAGGTTTGCGAGTGATCTAGGAGGCACAATTTATTTACAAAACTGAATCATATGAGTGAATTTCACCACCAAATTTTATGACAACACTATTAGGGAGGTTCCTAACCAATTCACAGAGGAATTGGTGGTAAAATAAGTGCATAATTGGTGGTCATCCCACCCTAGGATGGTCCCCAATTTGTGATAGTCACCACCGTCCTACCAAGGGATGGTGGAATATATATGCATTATTTTTTTACTATTATTTTTTAGGCATATTCTAGAGTAGCATATGAGTCTCCTATCCAAATTTCATGCATTTTGGAGTCATATTGAGCGAGATATTGCATTTTTAGTGTTTTGTAGGGTTTGAGAAGCGCACTACAAAAATGCCACATCATCGGATGCAATTTCTATTCTATTTTTGGTGAAATATTCCCAAAACCATCTATTTTACATACCTATGAAATTTCAAGTTATTTGGAGTTGTTTTAGATAGGTGTATTGCATATTCATGTTTTCTAGTCTTTTAGTGCCTATGGGGTTTGCATGTTTTCAATATACGCACTTGCTATTTAACAATTATGGTTTCCTTGTGTGTAGGTGCAGGTCATAAAGGAAGGAATAAAAGATCATAATATTGAAGAACAAAGTGGTGGCATCATAGGTTTTCCCACCTCAATTGTGGGTACGAGGAAGAACATTGGAAGTGCACACGAGCTTCTTTGAAAGGACTTGATCCTTTGGGCACCCCATTTTGTAAAAAATTGTATCAATCTAGAGCCCTCAAGGGGAAATTTATGTAACCATGGTTTTTATCAATCAAAATAATATAAGAAAGCTTCATTTCACTTCATTTCGTGCATTTTGGTTATCTTTCCATGCTTACTTGAATGCTTCCATTTTGATGCTCATCACTCATTAGCGATAGATGCATATTGTTTAGCTTCATTAGGTGCACCATTTTTCCCCTAATTCAGTGGTAATCATGGTGGGACCCTATCCCTATTGCTTAATTGAAGGTTTAACCTCGGTTTTTGCTTGGTTTCTATTGTAGGTACTGGTCGTTCTGGCCTAAAACGACCTCTGGACTGCTCCTCGTGCCACCCTGGGATGGCCACACAACCATCCCACCCTAGGATGGCCATCAAACTGGTAGTCATCCCACCCTAGGATGGCCACAAAATAGAGCCTTTTCTTCTCAAATTTCCAGAAATAGCAGGTTCCTAGGCTGATAAGGTAAGTGCCTGAACTCTTTGTTTTCTGTTACATAGTCAAAAGTTGTCCAAATTTGGTTTTTCTTGCATTCTTTGTTTGCTAGAAAGGTAGAAAGATAGGTTTCATTTTCTTATAAATGCAAAAATAACAAAGAAAAAGAAGAAAAATAAAAAATAAGTTAAGTAATGATGCCCTTGTATGGTTTGCTTGCATGTAGGCTACCTAATGGGTAGGCCATCATTTAGGGTTTGCATCTTCTAGGTTACTTTTTATCTAGCTTTTCTAAAAGTAAAACATACCTTTCTACTTGCATTTAGTGAATGATCATTGAATGCTTCATTGTTTACTTTCTTTGGGCTTAAAAATAACCACACACACCATGCTTCACTTAAATGCTAGTGAGTTGGATTTCATCACCAACCACTAGTAGAGGTCAACGATGGTGGCTTTCATCTCCATCTGTTGCCTCAAATCCCATGAACCCTTGTTCTTTGCCAATATCGACTCCAAGATCTATCCTAACCATGCAAAATAGCATGCATTCCTCTTCGAGGGGGTGTATCACTGTGCACGGGGTGTTGGGTGAGGATCGACAGGACCTGTGCTCCCTGCTCGGGTGTGGATTTCATCTCCACATTTTGGGGGGTTTACGTGACCATGACTTTCATTGTCGATTGTCGAGCTACGAGCATATAGGTGAAATCCAATTAAACACAAGATTATCATCCAATGAAATTCAAACACGTGACACAAGGTCATATTTACAAACAACACATCTGAAACACACAAAATAGTTTAGGGATTCACATCTAAAACTTAAAAGAGATAATCACTTGCTTTATTGAGTGTTTTCCTTTCTTGTGTGTTGTTTCATTAAGAATTTGTAAAGGAGATAATCATCTAGGGTTGGTAGAGAGTAACAATGGTGTGCACCCATAGCCAAGCCCAATCATGGGTGGAAGCTATGGAGAGTGGACTAGGAGACATGAGTCATCTCTGCTTTAGCCCCAGGGATTTGGTCATACCTCCCTGGCGAGCCTCTACTCACCCAAGTCCCAAAACAATGGGACATGAACAACACCTACAAGGGAGCCCTATGTGGGACACCCCTATGGGTGATGGACCTTACCTGGGAGAGTGTTCCTGGTATGTAGACACATCACATGCCTTCCTTGATGAAAGGCAACAATGCACTGAGGTGCAAGTAGATAGAGTGGTGCCATGCATCCACATGCCTGATAGGTCTGACATGCCCATTTATGGGCCAGAGCATGACTTCACACATTGGGTAGAGTAGGTTGATCATACCTTACCTCTACATCACCCTGATAGGTTCCAGTAGCCTAGGCAATAGGATGAGTATGATACTCATCGCTCAAGGTGAGCAAACTCTACCCTTCCCTTCCTCATTCATGAAGGAAGGCATGAGGAAATCCTTGATTATCCTCAAGAGTAGTATACCATGCAAGCACGATGTGCCTCTACGCCCATTGAGTATAATGAGCATATGCTTAGGCCCAAACCTCAAGTAAATGTGACTACCCTCGATCGAGGGAAGTGCACGATGGATATCATAGATTATCTTGAATGAGGTCAGCCTTAGGGTGAGACTCCTAGGCCTCCTAGGCCCCGCATAGTGGAATAGATCAATCAAGTAGTTGCAAGATATGTAGAATACCAAGCATAGTTCAAGCAGCTTCGATGAGACAAAGAGCAACTAGACCGCTTGCATCAACTTGAGAAAGAAAGAATCGAATGGTAGACCAACGAGCTATTCCAAAAAACTTTACGTGAGAGGGTCCCTACCCCTAGAACATATAGATAGGAAGTCCATCCGAGGCAACCCACATGCTCATTCGAGATAGGTCTCCTAGGCCTTATCCAATGTTACCTCCATGACCTCCTAGGCCAGATCGGGACTTGCCTCCCAGGCCAAACATAGGGTGCCCACAATAGGAAGCTACCCCTCTCTATAGACAAGACTCAAGAGATGCCCTATGGGGCTTACATCGAGCATGAGCTAGAGGTAGAATATTTGGAAATACCTTACCAAGGTAGGGGGTGACATGCCACCACCCCAAAATAGGCCTGAGGATCCTCATCCTCCATCGTAGGATAAGAGCAAAGAAGAGGAGATCAAATCCTCTGATGCATATAAGGTACTGCTAGAGCGCTTAGAGTCAGTAGAGAACAAGACCTCTGGGTCTGGATCTCAAAATCCCACTTTGTACCAGTTACGTAGTCAGCCCCTTCATCCTTCGGTGCCTACCCCTCCCTATCTAGAGTAGTTTAAGATGCCTCAGTTGGCTACCTTTAAGGGAGAGGAAGATGCGTAGGAGCATGTTACCAAGTTCCTGAGCCAATGCTTTGGCATCCAGGACAATGATGCTTTGATTTTGTAGAAATTCGTGACTACCCTCTCTGGCCCAACCATGGAGTGGTTTACCCAACTCCCAAAGCATAGCATCCATAATTTGGATCAACTTGTAGATGCATTCCTAGAATGCTTCACCTTCAATACCAAGAGGAAGGTGACGTTGGCTGATCTCGCTGGGTTGAAACAATATGATGATGAGTCAATAGAAAATTATGGCAATAGGTGGTGAGCATTGCTCGCCAAGCTACCATATCTACTCCCCATGTCGGAGTTGACTCAGATGTTTTCCAAGAGCTGCCTAAAGCCGATCTCCTTGTTGTTGCAGCTACAACAATATCCGACTCTTGAAGATGCCCTAGCGCAAGCTAGAATGATTGAAGACATCAAGATTCAAGAGGGAGAAATTGTGAAGCCTCACAAGGAGTGGAACAAGAATGCTAAGAATAACCCAGTGCAACCTAAGCCAACAATAGTTAATCAGGTTGCCATTAGCATCCCAGGGCCAACGCAACCCATACCACCTCAAAAGCCTAATTATTAGGCCACACCTGGGAACTATAACAAGGACAACCAGAATAATCAAGGGCAAAATCAATAGCATCACCCCAAGTGATAGTTCACGCCCATTGTAGAGTCTATGGACTCTTTTTTTGAGCACCTCTTAGCGGCTAATTCGATCAATCTACCTGAGAGTCGACCTATCGACCCAAATGCACCGAAGCCCAAAGGATATCGAGAAGACCTATATTGCAAGTTTCATAGGCAAAATGGGCATGACATGCAAATGTGCTATAAGTTCAAGCATTTGGTGCAAGACATGATCGATAGGAATGCCCTTTAGGTAGACAACCCTATCATGCCAAACAACCAATAGATGGAAGTGTTTAAAGACCCATTGCCTGCCCATGCAGAGCAGGCCAAGCCAGCACCCCAGGTGAATGAGGTTCATCATGCACCCCCTAAGCAAGGGTATGTCGGCATGATCAGCATTGTAATGAGGAATAGGTGGTACCCAAGTCCAGTCGCACCACCTATGGCTCAGAGCGATGTTCCTTCGACATCGTAGCCTCTATTGCCTCTAGTGTCGAGCCTCCCACCTAGGCCTATGGTCACAATTAAGAGCAAGCTCGCTCAGAGCCTAAGAATGACATCTACCTAACTCTCCATCTATGAGCTCATTCAACAATCACCACCTCATAGAGAAGCTTTAATGGAGATCCTTAAGGCAATAGAGCTACAGCCCTAGGAGTCTAACTCCTTCAATAATTTTGTGGGGCATGTGTGGCAATGCATGGAACCAGTGATTACCTTTCGAGAAGATGAGCTTAAACCGGTTCCAAATGATATGGTGGATCCTCCCTTGCACATCATCGCATGTGTAAATGGAACACCCTACAAGAGAGTGTTGATAGACACTAGGTCTTCTAGCAACATCATCACTACAATAGCTCTCAAGCATCTGAAGCTCCCGAAATCCCATATTGTCGCATCTACCTACACCCTTCGAGCATTTAATGATGCCATATGCTCAATAGTTGGTACAATAGTCCTACCCATTCAGGTAGGACAAAAGACCATACCAACACTGTGCCACATCTTGGAGGGTGAGATGGCATACAATATCTTGTTGGGTAGACCTTGGATCAGGGACATGAAGTGTGTCCCTTCCATTGCTCACCAGTGCCTAAAATACACCTATGAAGGGCAAGTTCATGTCATCCCCATAGACCTAGAACCCTTCAAGTACTACAACATGGTGCAGTAGATCCCTGAGTCTACCTTACCATCCACCCATCTAGATTTTCAACCGAATGAATCTAGCCAAGGTCTGACTCCATCACCATCACCTTCATTCAATCCATCATCATCTCATGCCATACCATCCTCATCTTCAACACCCCTAGACGTGCCTTCATCATCGGTGAATCCTCCACCGAGGGACACGGGGAAGAGGCCTATTGATGAGAGCCCTCCAACCATATCCACCATCTCCACAAGCGAGACTCCTAGCCTAGTAGATGAGGAGCTACCTCATGAGGTAAACATTGAATCAATTCAAGCCTCACTCCCGTCCCCTCCTTCTCCATAGCCATAGGTCACAGTGCATCTAGCTTCTACTGGTTTAGGAGAGTACATGGTTAGGAATGTCACAACCACTCCTACCATCGAGTCGGTGCAAGATATGGGTTGACCTCATCTTCCCATAGGCACTATCGTACCTCTTGGCCTCCCCCTAATCAAACAAATTTCATCTATGGGGGTCTCGACTATGGCATTGAGCCTTATCAACAATAGGAAGAGGATGAAGAGCCATTTTTTGAGGACATCAACTACATGTCCAACCCTGAATTTGCCATGAAGTATCTTCATCTCTGTAATTGGCATGGTTATGGGTTGGGCTTGTATGAGCAAGGCACCCACATCCCTTACCAACCATAGTATCAAATGCCTTATGACAAGTCTAGTTTGGGACACAACAAGCCTATGCCCCTCGATGTCCTCATGGATAGCTTAGAGTGCATGACTCTCAACTTTAGGGATGAGCTTGCACGTGATCCTTATGCCAATCCCAATTGAGTCTACTCACTGGGAGACTACTTCCCTACACCCCTGAGTGACCAAGAGATACATTGCGAGGTCAACCAATCTTACGAGAGAGGTGAAAGTTCGCACACCCTTTCACATGATAGTGAGGAAGAAGATCAGGGGTCTCCTTATGAGTGGACATCCAATGATGAGTCAGACTATGAAGTGGCATCCATTGGATCTTCCAATATACACATTGAGTACGCATGGATCATCCCATTGGATGATGAGGATGAGAGCTATCTGCATATGTTCCCATTGAACATGACCCTATATGGTGCTAGTTCCTCCCTATAGAAGGGCAAGTCCACCCGCAGCCACACCAACCACCTTCGGTCATTCAGCCTCCACCACAACCACCTCCTCAAGTCTTGCGACATCCCGATGTCGATAGACACCATCAGCCACCTAGGGGAAATCATCCATCCATAAACATGATTTCCATAGACCTTTTTGAGCCCCTACGAGATCTGAATAACCCATTGAAGCCATTGCACCTCGACTTGGGGGCAATTGAATTTGATCGGGGAGATTCTCCCCCATCACCTTCTGAGTATTGGCCTTGCGATGAGATGCTACAACCATTTCATTTCTCTCCAAGGCCTACTCATGATGTCTTCCATGCTGAGGAGGAACCCGAGGTTCCAATTGCTGATCTAAATCTAGTAGATGACATTCACCTGATCCCTACTCCTCACCAGTTGGAGGAGGGGTCACATATGTCAATCGAGCCAATGATTGACAAAGATATCGGCTCATATCCCAAGAATCCTCAATATATCAAGTTAGGGGAAAGCCTATCCCTCGAAGAGCAAGCCGATTACATAGCCCTTCTCATAGAGAAGAAGGAGGCTTTTGCATGGTCCTACAAAGACATGCTAGGATTGGATCCAAATCTAGTCACGCACAATTTGATGCTTGACCCCAAGGCCAAGCCGGTTAAGCAAAAGCTAAGAAATATGCATCCGATAGTAGCCTTAATGGTCAAATATGAGCTACAAAATCTGTTGGATGCCAAGTTTATCATTTCTATAGACTATCCACCATGGTTGTCCAACATGGTTCCCATCAAGAAGCCCGATGGGAGGATTCACATTTGCATCGACTTTCGAGACCTAAACAAAGCGAGTCCTAAGGATGATTTCCCTTTGTCGAGCATTGATGCCCTGGTAGATGCCACAGTGGGCCATGAAATGTTATCCCTCATGGATGGTTTTTTTGGATACAACCAGATCCGTATCAATATGGAAGACCAGCTCAAAATGACGTTCACAATGCCTTGGGGAACATTTTGCTATAAGGTCATGCCTTTTGGCCTTAAAAATGTTGGTGCTACCTACCAGCATGCCATGACATACATCTTCCATGATTACATGCATAAGATTTTGGAAGATTACATGGATGACTTACTGGCCAAATCCTTATTACGCCATGAGCATCTCGATGTCTTGCGCAAAGTCCTCGATCACCTTATTGAGCATAACGTGAGATTGAACCCCAAGAAGTGCATCTTTGGTGTCACATCTGGAAATCTCTTGGGATTTATAGTCTCTAAATGAGGCATCGAAGTGGACCCCAACAAGGTCAAGGTAATCCTCGAGATGCCTCCCCCAACTACCATTAAGCAACTCTAAAGCCTGTAGGGTAAGGTCATATCCATCAAATGCTTCATAGCGCAATTATCGGATAAATGTCGACCCATGAACAAGCTACTACACAAGGGGGTCACATTCCATTGGGATGATGAGTGTCAAGCTACCTTTGATGCAATAAAAAAATATTTGGCTTCACCGCCAGTATTGGCTCCACCTAGACCAGGAGTGTCATTCCGCTTATACATCTCAGCCACTAAGATTGCATTGGGCGCCATGTTAGCCCAAAACAATGAATTGCATAAGGAACATGCTACTTACTATCTTAGTCGCACCTTGGTCAACTACGAAATCAAGTACGCATACATTGAGAAGTTATGCCTAGTGGTGGTTTTTGCCACCAAGAAGCTATGCCATTACATGCTTAGTCATACCACGTATGTTGTATCAAAAGAGAATCCATTGTGATACATGATGAGTCGCACTTATCACAATAGTCTCACAACAAAATGGATCATGTTGTTGATGGAGTTTGACCTAGAATTTATCGAACAAAAATCAATTAAGGGTTAGGTCATCACCGATCAACTCGTAGAGGCTCCCCTCCAGGATGAGCAACCTCTTAGCATGGAGCTTCCCGATGATGGAGTCTTCCAAATATCAGAATCACCTGATTCTAATGAGCCTGAGTCACAGGCCGATATGACTCTCTTCTTCGATGGCTCCAAGTGCGAGCAAGGGGGTGGCATAGGGATCATGTTTTTCACACCTCAAGGGGCTCCCATACCCCTATCTTTCAAACTTGATTTCCTGTGCACCAACAACAATGCCGAGTACGAAGCCTTGCTCATAGGTCTTCAAATGGCTATCACCATGAAAATAACCAAGCTCAACATTTTTGGTGACTCCTTGCTCATTGTAAACTAGGTCAAAGGGATTTTCCAATGCAAGTGCCTAGTTCTGCAAGCCTATAAAGCCCTTGTGGATAAAATCCTAGAAAATTTTGAATGGTATGACATCGAGGCACTCCCTCGATCATCTAATCATTTTGTGGATACAATGGCCTCCCTTGGGTCCTTGATCCCATAGAACCCTGTAGATGATATGACAACCATTCAGGTCAAAATGCTATCACAATCTACGGTTGAGCATGAGAGCACTCAATCAATTCCAGAAGTCCACTTGATTCAGATTGAACCTCATCAAGAGAGGTTCTCACAAATTCATGAGTGCTTGAATCATGCCGATTGGGGGACTTTGTTCCCTCAAACCCCTTTTGATAGTAGTACAATGCTATTCTTACAAGTTCTTTCCCAATCAGCGTTTGCTCGGGATGAACTTCAAGAGGGACAGGTAATTCATGCAATCGAGGCTTCCTCACAACAGGACTAGTCTACCCAAATCAAAGAGTACCTAAAGCTTGGTACTATCCCTCCTAGGTTGTCGCACTGCCAAAAGGACATTTAAATGAAAAGTGGAAAAGTATGTCTTGCTAGGAGATATTTTGTATCATCGAAGCTATGAAGGGATCCTCCTTCATTGCTTAGAGCATCAAGAGTCGGTTTGGGCAATCACCCAAGCACACGATGGTACATATGATGGCCATTTCAATGGCATGGCCATCGCTAAGTGCATTCTTTGCATGGGCTATTATTGGCCAACCTTAGAGCGAGATTGTTGCGCTTATGTTAAGAAGTGCGTGAAGTGTCAACACCATGCTAACTTGACACATGTACCCTCTCAGGCCTTGCAATCGATTCAATCGGCTTGGCCATTCTCGCAATGGGGGTTTGATTTAATCAAGAAAATCTCACCTGCCTCCTTGGGCCATCACACATTTATCATTATGGCTACCGAGTACTTTACAAAGTGGGTGGAAGCAATTCCCCTTACCTCTATGATAGGACCCCGCATCACGGAGTTCATATTGCACAATATCATTTGTCATTTTGGTATTCCATCCAAGATCATTTTTGATAATGGGACATCATTCAAGAATAAATATGTGCATGCTTTGATAGCAAAGTATAATATCCAACACAACTTTTCGATGCCCTATTATCCACAAGAAAATGGGCAAGCAGAGGCATCAAACAAAACATTGATTACCATTCTGAAGAAAATAGTTAAAGAAAATCACACCGATTGGCACACGCAAATACCCCTTGCTCTATGGGCCTACCGCACTAGCATTCAGATGCCCACTGGGGCAACCCCATTTTCACTAGTGTATGGCACCGAGGCAGTCATACCTCTAGAGATGGAAATCCCATCACTGTGCATATCTATGCAGGAGTTCATCGATGATGATACTACGTGCGACAGGCTCGCTTAGACCAACTTACATTGCTTGATGAACGACGCGTCAATGCTCTTGAGCACTTGCACGTTTATCAAGAGTGACTTAAGAGAGCTTATAATATGAAATTCCATCCTAGAGACTTTCAAGTTGGTGACCTCATTATGAAAGAGAACCAACAAAATTCTAATTTGCCACCCCATCTACAGGATAAGTTTACGGTAAACTAGTTAGGTCCTTTTGTCATCACTAGTCAGATCGAACCCAAAACTTACCGCCTAGCCTCCCTTGAAGGAATAGAGGATCCTAAACCCTTGAACATCCTTCATCTATGACCTTTCCATACCTAGAGTGTTGTGGCCCAAAATACTCCTAGGTGGTCTATGACCATCTAGGTCACCCCAAAATGCTCCAAGGGTGTCTACAACCCGCTTGGTCAACCCAAAATGCTCCTAGGTGGTCTATGACCATCTAGGTCACCCCAAAATGCTCCAAGGGTATCTACAACCCGCTTGGTCAACCCAAAATACTCCTAGGTGGTCTATGACCATCTAGGTCACCCCAAAATGCTCCAAGGGTGTCTACAACCCGCTTGGTCAACCCAAAATGCTCCTAGGTGGTCTATGACCATCTAGGTCTACCAAAATGCTCCTAGGTGGTCTATGACCATATAGGTCACCAAAATGCTCCAAGGGTATCTACAACCTACTTGGTCAACCCAAAATGCTCCTAGGTGGTCTATGACCATCTAGGTCACCCCAAAATGCTCCAAGGGTATCTACAACCCGCTTGGTCAACCCAAAATGCTCCTAGGTGGTCTATGACCATCTAGGTCACCCCAAAATGCTCCAAGGGTATCTACAACCTACTTGGTCAACCCAAAATGCTCCTAGGTGGTCTATGACCATCTAGGTCACCCCAAAATGCTCCAAGGGTGTCTACAACCCACTTGGTCAACCCAAAATTCTCCTAGGTAGTCTATGACCATCTAGGTCACCCCAAAATGCTCCAAGGGTGTCTACAACCCGCTTGGTCAACCCAAAATACTCCTAGGCAGTCTATGACCATCTAGGTCACCCCAAGGGTGTCTACAACCCTTGGTCAACCCAAAATTCTCCTAGGTGGTCCATGACCATCTAGGTCACCCCAAAATGCTCCAAGGGTATCTCCTAACCGCTTGGTCAACCCAAAATGCCCCAATGGCACCCAATAAGCCCATTGGTCACATATACATGCATATATATCAATAAAAAACTCAAAAAAACCATCAAAACATCAAAAAATCAAAAATATCACATCACATTACATTGCATACCATTGCACGATATCATCACTTGCATTAGGCATACTCATCACTGCACTATGCATCTTAGAATTGCTCATACATGTCTAGCACTACGACTGTACACTAGTCATCATTCAAAATCAATGTTGTTCAAGTCATCATTCACATCATTTCATATTCCACCTACATTTACCATTTTTTCATATTTGTGTCCATTCCCTTCACCTAGCCATTTGTTCTAGAATGTCATTAGGATTTTTGGTCACTCAGCCATCTCTAGTTTTCTTTTCAGATTTTGTAGAAAGCTATCCTAATTTTTAGGAGGTAGAGTCTTGCTTAGATTGTACCTTGTATATTTCAAAATCCCAACACATTTTTCACATTAAATCCAAGTTTTGCACAAGGAAAGATGAAACCTATGAAGTGGTCTAGGTTACCTTAAGTGAAAAGTCTATCTTGCTCATCCCCCTATGTGGATGGTTCAAGAATGTTGAGAATTGAATGAAAGGACAAGCTCCTCCTTACCCAATTCCCCAAAATAAACAGTGGTTTTCACCACTATCAATGATAAAAATACCAAAAAAGCAAAAATCAAAAGCAAAATAAATAGTGGTTATCACCACTCCCCAAATCCCTTGCTCAAAGAAAACAAAATACAAAAATAAACAGTGATTTTCATCACTAAGCATGAGCAAATATCCCTGAAATCAAATAAAAGAAAATAAGGGAGTATTGAACTTGAATCCCTGGAATTCTCAGCATTTGACAAACCATTAGGTGATCCTCATTATAGGTTTGGTGGCATCAAGCCTTCCTGGAAATGGTGGTATCCTTACGCATGATGATATGTCTATCACATTAGCATCTTGCGTGTGTACAAACCAATGTTTGCATGTGGATGAGCTAGCTTTTGGTAGCCTATACTACCTAGTGGTCTAATCCAACTAAGTACAAAACCTAGGATCATGATACTCATAGGGTAATATTATGCGTATCACAACAATGAACTCACTTGCACACACAGGGATATTGAGTATCTAGGTCATCCTAGCAGATTCATACCTTGTCAAAAAGTCTTGTATGGTTAGTATATAATTTTTTATCATTTGACTAGAGTGTTTGAGCCTCATGAAAACCTCAAATATATCCTATAACACCTATTATTCATTCCATTTTATAACATATATATATATATATATATATCAATTTACATTTTCACAAATCCATTACATAGTCTCATGACAACATCACACATGAATTGATGAATTCTATACAGTCTATGGTGCTAACATAGTATGTCATATAGTACCCACATTTCATAATCCAAATCAATCATTCATCTATGTCATTTGGCATCCATGCATCTACATACTATCATAAAAAACATCATAATACAAAAACATGTGCATACATGATAAAACATCCATCACAATATCATAAAGCAAGTAGATACATTGCATACATCTCATAAAGCAGCAATAAACACATGATGACAAAAAAAAAAGCTCATATATATATATGTATATGTATGGGGTAAAAAGATACATCATACTCCTCTAATTGCCCATAGGCTACAATAAAGTGGGTCCTTCGACCTCACAATACCAAAAATCCAAAAACAAAAAGAGCCATCAGAGCCTCAATCACCATGGTCACGCAGGACCGGTGCTATGACTCACACTCCCACCCGTAGTTGGAGTTCACTACAAAATCCCATATCCACTACCACCTACCCGGTATGCCCTCCATCCAGATCTAGGTGCCTCCATCCTAGCTAAAGACTATCTTGTACCACTCCATCGACTCTGGTGTGATCCACTAGCAAATGGATGGTTAGGTATGTGCCCCCTAAGGCGCACTACCTCATCCTCTAGCTCATCTATGTAGGCTCGATCCTATCGACATCACACCTGGTAGGTATCCACTAAGCCCTAGAGTTGTACCATTATATCGCTCTAAATTTTTCGCATCCCTACCTTCAGGCTATTGGATCCACGCCCGGAAGGAGGATGGGAAAAGGATGGTGCGGTACCTCGGACGAGAGGACTTCGCGAAGGTCTCGCCTCTCAAGGGAGGTGTATTTTGATGATTTTTCGACGGATGGTGGGTTCACCAAGAAACATTTGGCGGCAGTTTCCACGCCTAGGTTTTGGGAATGATTTTTGATGAGTTTGTTTTATTTTTAAACATTCATCCTAGGTTTGGCCGAATGATTCTAACTTAAACTATATGAAAATGCAATTTAAATGAATACAACAAACGTAAAAGAAAGCAGAAATAGAGAATTTGCAGGAGGCCAATGAAGATTACCCGATCCGAAAGTCCGATGAAGTTTTGATTACTTGTAGCAGTCTGGATCGTCTGCAATTCAACAGAATCACCTTTAATTTGATAAAATCGTCTAAACTGACAGGATCGTCTGCAATCTGACGAATTCATCAGAGACCTGCAAAACAGCAAACAGATGTGAAATACAAGAAATTCTATTTTGTAAACAGGGGCAAACTATATGAAAAAGTAATATGAGTATTGAACAATATACAAGAACAAAAGTAAATGCAAATCACCGTGTTTAGATAGCAGAATATGATCTTAATATGCAAACTAGACAAAATGGGTGAACTCCAGATGCAATATAGTATAAAAACTGAATAGACAATCTAATTTATAGCATAAAATGACAGATAAAAGAGAAAGAAGAGCAAACTCCAGGCACTGATTGCCTCGATGTGTGCTGCAGTTGAAATCGTCTCGCATCAGTACGAGATCGTCCCGAATTTGACTAGATCGCCTCTGATCTTGACAGGTTCGTCGGCTACGATAGGTGCTGGCTCCGGCTGAAAACCAGTGGTGTACCTGCAATAAAATTAATATAGGACTAGTGCAAGAGCAAATTTGAAGTGTTTTAGTGCATAGGGAGTTGATTTACATAAAAATTCAGCCAAGGGTTGGGGAAGGAAAAGTTTTAGAGTTAAATAGGCATAGGATAGTTGTTGGGAGGTTGGAGATCATCCCAATTTGGGAGATCTCCAACGGGGGAAGGGTCCCAACGGCACAGACACGCTTCTATCCGGATTGGAGACCCGTTGGAACAGATTCCAACTATGCAAATTCAGTTTTATGACAAAATCATCTGGACGTTCTAGTCCAGACGAAATCGTCAAATCTGGGGCGATATCGTCTGATCGGAGATGATATCGTCAAACGGTCAAAACAACTGCTAAAAATGGTGCAGAAAAAGAGGAAACGAGTTTCTCGGCGGTTAACGGGCGGTTTGGGAGGTTAAATTTGAATTTAAATTTATTTACTAAGGTGAATGTAATTATTCCAATTTTACTGTGCCAATTTTAGGGTGCTACATTTTGCCCCCTCTTTAGCGAATTTTCCGAAGAAAATGCATTAAAGATGAGTTCTTCTCGATCTACGAGAAAGCAAAAAATTATTCCCATTTTTAGGCGACGATTCTTGGTCGAATCGTACGACAGCTTACTATGGTGCCCCCTCCGTGTTTTTACCCAAATCGAACGTTTGAGGTAAAAACGCGGAAAAGCAAAAAATTATTTGTGAATTATTTTGAATAAAATTAAGAAAAATAGGGTAAAACCCTAATTCATTGTTACTGTTCATTTTACTGTTTTTAGAGCTCGGAGCAAAATGGTAGAGACAATAGCACGAATCTGCAGAGGTCCGCCGCGGTCTACGGGTAGGGGTTTAAACTTAGTTTAGATTGATTTAATTTGAATTTACATGCTTTGTAAATGAATTTTAGGATGAATTTTGAGCATCGCGGTCATTTTTGGCCATCGACATCGTCCGGACGAAATCGTCCCTAGTTCGACGAAATCATCTCAAGTTCGTCAATTTCGCCCAAGGGCAAAATCGGCGAAAAAGGGACAATTTCGTCAAATTAGAGACGAGTTCGACACGCGAAATCGAAGACGATTTTGCTTAAATTTCGGACGATATCGGCCAATAGTGGGCGATATCATCAATTGCAAAAATTTGATCTTTAAGTTGCATTATTGATTGCTGAAATTGTTATTAATGATTGTTTGTTGTTTTGATTGTTTATGCTTGCAGAGAGGATTACTAAAGAGCAGAGAGTGGAAATACGACGGGCTGAGAGACGACTTGGCCGCTCTCACCTAGGCAGAGAGCGGGATCTGCTGGCACGAGCCGGCTTGCAGCATGTGGCAGAGATGCCGCAGGTTTTTACTGATATGGGGCTACTGACGGCCCTAGTAGAGAGGTGGTACCCGGGCTCTTCATGCTTTCGGTTACCGACAGGGGAGATGACTCCCACACTAGAGGATGTATGGAGGATTCTTAGAATCCCCATACAAGGGAGGATGATCACACCTGCGGCCAATCAGAGGCCACGCGATGGGACGACTCTGCGGTGACCCGAGCTTTGCCCGGGAGAAGGGTAGAGTGAACATCGAGGCATCTGCGCGGATGCCCGGGGCATCTACACCGACACGAGTTTTGGCCGGGGTGGTTGGTGGACTTCTGCTGTGCCACCAAAGTGAATGCAGGGTACCATGGATGCTGGCAGATGTGATCTGCGACATGCGCGACCATGTCTACAGATTTTCTTGGGGCAGCTTTGTTCTATGCCGGCTGTACAAGATCCTTTACGGGGTCGTGTACAAGGGCGGGCGATGTCTGGTCATGACATCGCTCCTACAGTTTGGTGCTGGGAGCACATTGCGGTGCGGAGGCCGGTAGGGCTTCCACTGACGGGGGTTGACGGGGAGAGGCCCCGAGTCTTCTACTAGTGGCTCCAGAGAAGGGCACAACGACGGATCGACCTGCCGGTGTCTCGGAGACTACTGGATGACTTGGTCCCAGACCAGATCACCGTGGAGGCAGCATCCAGGGTGGGCAGAGGACGCACAGGAGCTGGCTCGCATCAGGCGAGTCTGCTGGCTGCGGATGGAGAGGGGAGAGGTGGAGCTCCACCGCTACGACCGAGTTTTGCAACAGTTCGGTCTATAGTAGGGGATCCCATCTCTCAGGGATTATGAGTTTTTCCGGACTGTCCGGGATAACACCACAATTAGCGGGGCTCCAGATATGCAGCGATTCTGGAGTCAAGACACGGACGATGCCCCTATTCAGCCAGTGGATGGGGAAGACGCAGGGGTAGCCGATGGCTACGATGCCTGGTACGCAGGCATCCGCCCTCCTCGAATGATGAGGGCTCAGGGACCGATCCACACAGTTGTGCGTCGGATAGGGAGGTGGCACCAGGCGACGGTAGAGGCAGCCCGGGGTCACGACAGAGGAGAGCAGAGGAGGCCACAGGCACAGGAGATGCCGCGACAGAGGGAGAGGGAGAGGAGGGAGGCGAGACCCCCATATCCACAGAGGCCACCATCGCCTGATAAGGGCAAGGTTGTGGACATTGGAGAGAGTAGCGAGATGGTTACTCTCCGGGTAGAGAGAGATCATCTGCAGGCTCAGGTACAGACGTTACAGGATGCAGCTGCACAGCACCAGGCTGAGGTTTCACAACTACGAGACGAGAATGCTCGCTCTCAGGGCACAAGGCGTAGGGGTGAGCACTCGGGGAGCTGATGCGGTCGGTTTCTCGATCGCATTCTATCGGGCTCTATACTACCGTGCGGTGCCGAGGGCCGGAGGATACGAGTGCCACCGCCATAGCGGATCCTATCAGGATAGGGTCGACGAGGAGCTCATCCCGGTCGACGACGAGGACTCGCAGTACCACACATACTACGATGGGACCACCTCGTCCTCTACAGGGCAGGGGAGGAGATGAGGCCGAGAGCTCTAGAGGCTCTCGAGGCTAGAGGGTGGGATACTGCCACTGATATTGTATTATACTTGTATTGATAGAGGATTGAGTATGCCGAGGTATAGATTGTGGCATACCAATCCAGTTTTGATGATGTATATATTCTGTTGATATATATAGATGAGATATTTTTTTTTGATCATATGACTTGTATTATGTGATGCTTATGATGCTTTTTATATTTGATTGATTGATTGAGTTGATTGATGTAATGATTTTATTGATGATTCATGTAATTATGTCGTTTTGGAAAATATTATAACTTGGATGTCATGCTATAAATATTTTAAATGAAATAATTTGATGTAACAAATTGATTGGTTGTAATGAAATGTGATAAAAAGAAAAAGAGATTTCTAACAATAATTTCAAAGGACATTGTCGCTATTATAGACCATTTCATGGAGTCGCTGCTCACTCGGTCGTCAAGCTAGTCCCAGGATAGAAATATTGTTAAAAGAAAAGAGTGCTTAAGAGACTGTCTTAAGACTTTGTTGTGATGATGCAAATGATGATGATGATGGTTTGCTTTCAGATTTCCATGAAAATATTACGCATGAAATATTGTAAAATGATTTTTGCTAGGCATAAATTCCTAAGTGTGATAAAATTTGTGAATAATTCCTTAAGAACTATACCATCATTGCAAAATGCAAAGGTTGACATAATGATATGAAATAATAAAAATGTGTTTGCTTTTGAAAAGCATAATTGGTGTAAAATGAAGTCATAGGTTTTGTATGATTTTTGATAAATTGGGAAAAAAATTGTTACAATGGTTTGCGCTAGGCATAGAATATGTAGGTATAGACTTATACCATCATCGCGAAGATCAAAGAAAGGATAGTTTTATTGCATGATTAATTTTTTATGAACAGAAAATATGATAATGAGGACTTGTGCTAAGCATAAAATTCCAATTTTGGTTTTGAAACTATACCATCGTTGCGAAAGTCGATAAGATATATATGATATGTTTTGATTGAAATTTTTGATTTTTTCTATTATATAGTTGTCTTTGTGGTAAATAATTGTACTTGGTTTATTCCAAACAAGTTTGCAAAAATAATATTTCAAAGTATTTTGAAGACAAAAAGTTAGATTTATAAGGAATCCCATGTGCATAAGTGAATTCATTGCCAATCTTGATTTATCATAATGATAGACAAAATCTCTCAAATACAAATGTGTGTGCAATTGCATTGTTCATTTACCAGCTTTGAGCAAGATACTATGATACAAGTGATTTGAAGAAACCAAATAAGTGTTCATTGACCATGATGTAGATGCATATAACCATACTAGGCTACTATGTAGATCAGATTATCAAGAGCTAGCTAATCCATAAGCAGACATAGGTCTGTACAAAAGAAGGTCGCTAATGTGACAGACATATCGCCATGCTAGGAGTTACCCAAGGCCAAGCGGGTTGGGCACAAACCACCTGTTATGGGGCTTACCTCACAGTTTTCGAATAATTGAGAATTTCAAGGATTCAAGCTCATTCACCCTTCTTTTCTTTTCAAAGGGTAGGGAAAGGGATTTTATTGCTTTTCTTGCTTTCTTTTGAACTTTGCTTATTTTTATTTTTGTATTTCTTTTGCTTGATAATGCTTGGAACATTGCTGACATAACATTTTTCTTTTCTCTTTTTCTTGAATTTTTTTTTTTTTTTCTTTTTCTAGGGATACTTGCTCAGATTAGCTGTAGAGCAAGGGATTTTTATTCTAGGTAGGGGTGAGCTTGTCCTTTTGCCAATTCTCAAAGATTCTAGACCATGTGCATGATAGGATAGCAGGGAAACTTTTCACTCAAGAAATCAGTTCTACTATGTAGCAAAACATGGAAATTACAAATATAATCATTTTATTGTGAAAAGATGTGCTTGGTTTAAGTAAATAACAAGATCAATTCTCTATGCTCAAACTTTATTTAATTGATTTTTGTGAACTTTGATATAAGAGAGATTAGTAATCATGCCAGATAAAATCAAGATATTTATTGTGTGAGTGTGCAAGTGAGGGATTCAAAATAAATGCTAATTTATCCAAAATAAGTTGAAACATATAATTGCAATAATTGTAAGAAAATAATGATTTTGAGAAAGTTTTGAGAATGTTGACTCTCTCTTTATTCTGTATATTGTTTTGGTTTCGAAAGAGTCAAACATATAGCCGTTTTTTGGATTTTTATGTCGATTTTTGTTTTGGAGCAAAAGGAACTTAATTGGTGCTTTAAATAAATGCAATAGATAGTTTTGAAGATTTTTGGATGATTATGAATGTTTTTGATGTTTTTGAAATTTGTTTTTATAAATTGAAAGAAATATAAGAGAGTAACTTTGAACAAATATATACATGGATGAAATGACCAAATTCATGCATAGTAACGTTTGAGATGTAAAATATTCATGGGTTCTTTAAGTTCTTTACCATCTAAGGTAGATAATTTATATGCTCCCGATTCAAATTTTTGCAGTAATGATGTACGGTCCGAGCCCGTTGGGCTCAAATTTACCTTTCAAGTCTGTGGTTGCATTTGTATTTTTTTGATTTTCTTTTAGAACAAGATCGCCAATCTCAAAGGATCGATGACGAACTTTCTTATTATATGCTCTTTTAAGCTTGTTTTGGTATGCACGAAGATGCTCTAAAGCATTGATGCATTTTTTGTCTAGGAGTTCTAGCTGACTGAGTCTGCCAGTGCGATATTCATCTCCTACTTCGGTGTCTTGAAGTAGCAGAGCCAAAGAAGGAACTTCTAATTCAAATGGAAAAACTGCTTCGGCACCATATACCAAAAAAAATGGTGAAGTGCCCGTGGGGGTTCGAACACTAGTTCGATAAGCCCATAGGGCTGGATATAATTGAATATGCCAGTCACAGCCAGTTTTATTGACTAGTCTTTTGAGAATTTTTATTAGAGTTTTGTTAGAAGCTTCGCTTGACCATTACCCCGAGGATAATAGGGAGTAGACCAAACGATGTTGAATCTTATATTTTTGACATAATTTTTTAACATCTTTATTTTTGAACGGAGTTCCATTGTCGGAGATGAGATTTGCAGGAATTCCAAACCTCGGAGATGATTTGATTAAAAATGAATTTAGAGACCGTGAACCGGATGCAGGAAGCTAAAGGCATAGCTTCAACCCACTTCGTGAAATATTCAGTGGCGGTTATGATGAACTTATGTCCATCAGAAGACACAAGATTAATTTTACCAATAATATCCAAGCCCCATTTAGAAAAGGGCCAAGGAGAAGAAATAGCCCTGCAGCCTCTTGTGCGGGCGCATGGACAAGGTCAGCATGTTTTTGACACTTGTCGCAATGGCGCACATATTCATGTGCATCCGTTTCCATGGTAGGCCAAAAGTATCCTATTCGAAGGAGATTTTTAGCAATGACGCTACCACTAAAGTGTCCTCCACAAGATCCATCGTGGGCTTCACTTAAGGCTGATTTAGACTCTTCTAAATTTAGACATCTTAATAGGATAACTTCAAAAGATCTATATAAAGTATTGCCAATGATTACAAATCAACTTGCTTGTCGACGTAATAACCGATGCTGGTTGCGATTATAATTAGCAGGGAAAGTCCCATTTTGGAGGAAATCAAATATGTCTGTATACCAGAGTTCAGGAGTAGTTTCTTTGATTAGAAACACATCCAAAGGCTCTAAGCATGACTTATGTGAAGCGGGTTCTCGGAGTCGACGAATGATGATAGTAGCATATTCGTCGTCTAACTCCAAGGGTAGGAGAGATGCAGCGCGGCCATAACATCAACTCGCACGGTTGCTAGTTCGAGGAATGGCTTCCAAGGTAACTTGATCAAACAAGGCCATTAGTTGTAAAACATAGGCCTTATATGGGCGAAGTTTATCATCTCTCGGTCTTGATAAACTTCATTAATTTGGTTTATAACCAATTGGGAATCCCCAAAAACTAAGAGGTTTTTAATTTTAAGCGCTAAAGCAGCTCGTAATCCAAGGATTAGAGCTTCATACTCAGCAATATTGTTGGTGCAAGCAAAGGTTAGTTTGAAGGACAGAGGAATAAGATGTTTTTGCGGAGATATTAAAATAATACCCGCACCCGACCCCACTCATGCATCGGGCTCCATCAAAGTATAAGGACCATTGTTTAACAAGGTCTGCCTCTAATTGAAGGCATTTATCAGGAAACTCGATAATGAGGGGATGAGTAGACTCTAAGGGTGCAGCAGCTAATTGATCTGCTATGATTTGACCCTTAACAGACTTCTGTCCTATGAAGGTGATATCAAATTCTCTTAGAGCAAGAACCCACTTGGCTGTGCGACCCGATAAATAAGGTCGACTCATGAGATATCTTAAAGGATCATATTTGGCAATGACATACGTTTTTTGGCTAAGCATGTAATGTCATAATTTTTGCGTAGCAAACATGACTACTAGACATAACTTCTCTAACGCTGTATAGCGGGTTTCATAACTGATGAAGGTGCGGCTAATGTAATAATTAGCACGTTCTTGTTTTTCATCATAAAGCTGAGCTAACATAGCTCCTAAGGCAGAATCTGAGGCAGAAATATATAGAAGAAATGGGCAATCAGATTTAGGCGGTGAAAGCACTCGAGGGTTAAGGAGATATTGCTTGAGAAGTTCAAAAGCTTCTCTACATTCTGTATCCCAATTAAAGGGGACGTCCTTCTTAAGGAGTTTAAGAAAGGGACCAGTTTTGTTCGCCAGCTTATCAATGAAGCGACGGATAGCTTGAAGTTTACCTTGTAAACTTCGTAATTCAGATATATTAGTGGGTGCGGGCATATCAGTGATAGCTGCAATTTTGAGAGGGTCAATTTCGATACCATGTAAAGAAACTAAAACCCCTAATAACTTGCCGAATTTAACTCCGAATATACATTTTGCTGGATTTAACCGAATGAGATATTCTCGTAATCGATTAAAAACTTTTCTTAAATCGTCTAAATGATGATCTTCAATAAGAGAGCGTGCTATAATATCATCTACATAATCATGTAGGATATCATGCATCATATCATGAAAAATGTAGGTCATAGCCCGTTGATAAGTTGCCCCGACATTCTTTAGGCCAAAGGGCATCACTTTCCAAAGAAAAGGTACCCCAGGGGGGTAATGAAGGTCTGTTTTAGCCTCGGTCTTCAGGAGCTATCCTGATCTGATTATAGCCGGAGAATCCGTCCATTAAGGACATCATCCCACTTCCGGAAGTGAAGTCAATAATTTGATCCATATTTGGAAGAGGAAAGTCGTCTTTAGGGCATGCAGCGTTAATATCTCTGAAATCTGTGCAAACCCTAACTTTGGTGGCTTCTTTCTTGGTGACTGGAACTACATTGGAGATCCATTCAACATAATCAATAGCTTGTATGAAGATAACATTCAGGAGTTTTTATAACTCCCCTTTGACTAGCAGAGCCACTTTGGGATGCATTTTTCTAAGTTTTTGTTTAACAGGTTTAGCATCCGGATGGACCACTAGATGGTGCATGACGACAAAAGGGTCTAGACCTGGCATATCTTCATATGTCCAAGCGAAGACATCTTCATACTCTTTAAGAAATGCAATGTATTGTTCTTGTTTTTCTTGACTTAGTTCTGCTCCAATGTTGATTATGTGAGGGTTGTCCTCAGTTCCAATATTAATTTTAATGACATTTTCTACCTCCATGTGTAGATCTCTTTCAAAATTAGGTGGGGCGGGTGAAACGCCCAACTCTTGTAATTCTTGTAAATTTAATTTAGATAATTCGTTCTGAGGGTCAGCGGCCTCAAGTTGAGCTATGGTTGGTATAGAACCATCAAAATAAAACCTCGTTGTACAACATCTCTTCAATAGAGACATCATGTAAGATATCTCCTTCCAACTCTTCATCGGGGTCAGCAATCATTTCAGGGTATGCTATGGATAGCATGTTGCATGAAAATGACGAATTTTTAAGAGGCAAATCAACATGTCTATCCAAATAGTCTTGATAGCATATGAGATGATCATCATCCTCAAAAGGAAAAGGTTGACCCTTACTAGGTAATAGGCCCACACCACATCGGGCAGGCCATGGTTCTACCTCGAAAGGTTCTTTCATGCCATTTTGGAAAGGTCCTAAGCCTTTCCCTTTGTATCCCATTTTAAGCATCATGGGTTTAGCTTTAATATAGTCGTTGGTAAAATAGCACCGAGCATATCCATCATGATGGGTTTTGATATTCTGAGGGATTCTTCCCCAGTCATATCCTTTGTAAATGAAGGTGCAACTCCCGACTTGGTAAGTACTTCCCATAGGTTGTGGGAGGCCCAAAGTACGAGGAGATGGCGGCAATTGATTTAAAAGGTTTGAATCTTGCATGAAAGCATTCATTTTTTCTGATATTAAGGTTGTAGATAAATCTGGTAAAAGATCATCAGAAAGGGCATAAGATGTAGAAGGCTTATTACCTATGTCTTGAGATGTGGAAGGTATGATATATGTGTCTATAGGTTTTGAATTTATGGGATTAGAACTTGAAGAATTGGTTGTAGTTTTAAGAGCTTTTTGAAGTTCTACAGTAATTTGTTTAGAAGGTGGTTGATCTATATGGGAAGATGAAGTTAATGGAGGAGGAATAGATGAAGTGATGGGTTTATATTTCACGAGTTTTAGATGAAGAAGAACTAGGATATGTGGATGACAAAGCGGGGCAAAATTGCACTCCAACTGGTTCTGCCAATGCACACATATCAAAAGGTCTAGGGTCACCATGAATAGTGACCAACTGATTTTTAAACTCAAACTTAACACATTGGTGTAAATTTGATGGGACCTGCTTCGCATGGCGTTAATCCAAGGGCGACCCAAAAGTATATTGTACGATGCTGGGCAATGTACAATAAACACAGTTGTCTCAAGGGTTCTAGGACCAACTTGCAATAGGAGGGTAATGACTCCACATGTTTCTTGTGTTTCGTCATTAAAGGCTTTGATAATCATATCCGTCTTCTTCATTTCATCACTTCTAAAACCAAATCATTGGTAGAAGTCAAAGGTGCAGATGTTTAGAGATGAGCCATTATCAATCAGGAATCGTTTGATGACTACATCCCCAATTAAAGTCGTAATATACAAGGGATTATCCTTGTGTAAACTGTGTTGTGGGATATCTTTATCCCAAAAGTCAATACAATCAATCTCTTGCGTGATGATAGTATTGGCCATAGCTTCAAGTTGGATGTTTTGAGGTACCATCATCTGGCTCAAAGTAAGCATCAATTCATCCCTATGGGTGGGAGAGGATCTTAATAAATCTAAAAGGGAGATTCTGGCGGTGGTATTAGACAATTGCTCATTAATGCTGTAAGGGGGTTTAGGTTGAACAATAGGAACATGGTTTCCTTTATTAGGATTTTTCAAAAAAAATTTAGCTGGTCCATCGTTCTGGTTTGGTTCTTGTTGGGGATTTTGAGCTTGTTGTCGGGTGACGACTCCGATGGTACCTACAATGTTATAGGGACGACGTTGAAACGGTCTTGGTTGAGAGTTTATGGCTTGTTCATAAGGAAGGACTTCATTAGAAGAAGGTCGAGTAGTGACTCTTCTGGGAAATGGTTATTTTGGAACATTAGCATCTGTGATAGGTTGAATAGGATCTGATTCGTTTTCAGAACTATTTGATTGAATAGTGTCTACTTCACTCTCACTATCTGACTCTATATCGCTAGAATCAGAAGCTTGAAAATTATGTAAGGGCCTGGTTGTAACCAGGGATAAGGTTGTGTCAAAGGTTTGGGAATCCTGAATAGGTAATTTCCCGCTAATGGTTCCTACATATTGGGTAGGAGGGGGAACATTGTGATGTTCAATTTGATTAGCTACCTCTCTACCATGTCTTGGTAAAGGGTGTTGAAATATGTCTAAAGTTTGATTGGCATTCTGATTTTGATTTTGGGGAAAAGTATTTTGAGTATTATTAGGAGTGTTTTGTTTAGGTTGGAAGGCTTGCACTTCCATTTCATTATTGTCAATCAAATCTTGTATTTTATGTTTCAATCTCTTACAAGCGTTGGTAGAATGTCCAGGACCTCTATGAAAATCACAGAGTGCAAATCAGCTCTATATCCGGGTATGCTTGGGTCGGGTTCCCGGATAGTCATGCGCTTGGATTAAACCTCTTTCAAGAAGTTGGGGTAAAATAGTTGATAAAGGTTGGTTTAATCTAGTGAACTCTCGAGGAGGCTTATCAGGAGGTTTCAAGATGAATTTTTCTATTGTTTTTGTTGCATTGACATTAGCAACATTTCTGCTGTCAGTGACTCCATCACCGACAACCTGTTTGTTTTTATATTGATTTCTAGATGTTTTCTCATCATCCTTCTTTCTAAGTTGGCCTCTCCTAATGAGGGCATCTTCTACTCTTCGAGCTAAGTCTATAGCTTGATCGAAGGTAGTCAAAGTAGCTGTTGATAGCTCATAAGAAAGTTGTTCTTGTAAATTGTTAATGAAAATGTCTAACATTTCCCTATAGGGTAGCACAAAGTGTAGTTTTCCTGTCAATTGTCTCCATCTTGCTAAGAAATCAGAAAAACATTCGTCTTTATCTTGTTTTAAATTGTATAGGTCTTTAATAGTTACATGCCTCTCGATGTAGGCACTAAATTGATGAACAAATGACTCGGTTGTTTCTTCAAATTTTCTTAAGGAATGAGTGGGCAATTGATAATACCACTCTAATGCCATTCCACCTAAACTTTTGGGGAACATTTTTAGTAATAGCAAGTCGTCATGCGATATGTCGTGACATGCTATCCTAAACATGCGAAGATGTTCTATGGGATCTTCGGTTCCTTTATAGATAGGCGGGACGGGCATGGGAAAATGTTTAGGGTATGGTTGAGCTACCACTATGGGATCCAATGGTTGGCTACAAATCTCTTGATAATTATACGAGGGATGGTAGGGATCTATCTGGTCCATACGTGAAGCCAATTGTTTCACCATAGCTTCCAAACTACTAGTTTGCCCCCCATATTGATTCGGTGGGGCATTGCCATAAGTGTTATGGGCATAGGATGGAGGAACATGCAGATTAGATGCCATGTTACTATTGTGTAAAACATTGGTAGGAAAAATATTATGGAGGAATTTTGAAGTTGGATTGTGTTGTATTGTAGATTGTTGAAAGTTTGTATTTGGCTTTGTTTTAGATTTTTGTCTATTTAAAGCATTTTTCTCAATAGTTTGGAGGAAGGAAGTAGTGAAGGGAATTTTATTTTGTGCGGGAGTGATTTTAGGTTGAGTAACAGGTTGCTTAGGAGGTTGGGTGACCTGTTGTTTGGTCATGGCTTGGGCTATAGTGACCATATTCGCATTAGATGGTCCACCCTTATCACTTTATTGATCAATGAAAGACAAGGGATTAGTTTGCATATCAAGTGCCCGTTCTAAGGCTGCTTGAGCATCACTAATTTCCCCTTTATCAATACGGACTGCCACATTAAGGATGTCGATATGTTGATTAAGAAATTTTTGAAAATGTTCTGCGTTGTCAAAAGTGATGCCTCCATTTGGAGCTATTCTAGGGGACGAAGATTCTTTAACACTTCCTTCTTGTTCCTTATCTTCACCTAAGTCTTCATCTGATTGACCTAGAGTTTCACCTTTCGGATTTGTATCTCCAAGAAGGACATTTGGGTTTTCAGTTGTATTTTGTAGCCAATCTTCTCCTTCTCCTAAAATTTCTTTACCATTCCTAAGTTTAGTCATGGTGCTAAGTTTTGATTTCAGCAAATATATATATATATATATGCAACAAATTAAAAGGTATATATTTATATATACCTAATGCAATATTGTAAATGAAATGTTTAAGTTTTTTACTATGTTTTTTTTTTTGATACAATATAATAAAGACAGCAAATGAAACAATAAATGCACACAATAATAATAAGGCTGAAAGAAGATGAACTAATCTTCTATGAATAACTTATGAATATCATTAACAGGTTCAAGTTGTTCAGGGGTCATGAAATGTTCTTCAAATTGAAAGTTTTATTTTAAGAATTTGATGAAAAGGGCTATGGTGATATTGTCTGTTTCAGATGCTGGTTGATAAAAGTAAAGCTCATGGCAATACTCTCGATATAGCACAGCTCGCGAAACTCTATTCCATATTTCACTATCTATAAGAACAACTTCTTGGTCTTCTACAAGGCCTAAGAAGCGGTGTACAATGTCTGCGTTTTCGAGGTATTCCTCGAAGCTAAACAACTCTGAAGATACTAAAGCTCTCCTATAGGCTAGCCATCTATGGCAAGCTCTCTGAAGTTCATGGTAGAAAACTAATTGATGAGGATCCAAGATTCTATCCAAGACTAGCCTCTTAATCTGTTTAAGTTGTGTGGACCTAGATGAAATGATACTAAGTCTCCTGATAAGCTCGTCCCACAAGGATTGATTTCTACTTGTTTCAGGGATACTAAGGACAAAATTAACTTCTATGGCTGCTAATTGGTTTACTACGTTTATAGTAACTGCTAACCTCTTTTTAGGAGCTACCATCTAAAAATTATTTTGAACCTTAAATGTTTTAAAATGCATCTAAGTTTTAGTTGTTCTAATATATGTTTTTTTTTTTGTTTTTGTTTGTTTTTGCTTTTGTTTTCAAAAGGTTATGATGCATTCACGTCGGGTTCACCAAAATGTATCGCTCCAAATTTTTCACATCCCTACCTTTAGGCTATTGGATCCGCACCTGGAATGAGGATGGGAAAAGGATGGTGCGGTACCTCGGACGAGAGGACTTCGCGAAGGTCCCGCCTCTTAAGGGAGGTGTATTTTGGTGATTTTTCGACGGATGGTGGGTTCACCAGGAAACATTTGGCGGCAGTTTCCATGCCTAGGTTTTGGGAATGAGTTTTGATGAGTTCATTTTATTTTTAAACATTCATCCTAGGTTTGGCCGAATGATTCTAACTTAAACTACATGAAAATGCAATTTAAATGAATACAGCAAACAAAAAAGAAAGCAGAAACAGAGAATTTGTAGGAGGCCAATGAAGATTACCTGATCCGAAGTCTGATGAAGTTTCTGATTAATTGTAGTAGTCTGGATCGTATTCAATTCAACAGAATCACCTTCAATTTGATAAAATCGTCTAAACTGACAAGATCGTCTGTAATCTGACGAATTCGTTACACAAATTCATCAGAGACCTACAAAACAGCAAACAGATGCGAAATACAAGAAATTCTATTTTGTAAACGAGGGCAAACTATATGAAAAAGTAATATGAGTATTGAACAATATACAAAAACAAAAGTAAATGCAAATCACTGTGTTTAAATAGCGGAATATGATCTTAATATGCAAACTAGACAAAATGGGTGAACTCCAGATGCAATATAGTATAAAAACTGAATAGACAATCTAATTTATAGCATAAAATGACAGATAAAAGGGAAAGAAGAGAAAACTCCAGGCACTGATTGCCTCGATGTGTGCTGCAGTCGAAATCGTCTCGCATCAGTACGAGATCGTCCCGAATTTGACTAGATCGCCTCCGATCTTGACAGGTTCGTCTTACTGCGATAGGTGCCGGCTCCGACTGAAAACCAATGGTGTACCTGCAATAAAATTAATATAGGACTAGTGCAAGAGCAAATTTGAAGTGTTTTAGTGCATAGGGAGTTGATTTACATAAAAATTCAGCCAGGGGGTTGGGGAAGGAAAATTTTTAGAGTTAAATAGGCATAGGATAGTTGTTGGGAGGTTGGAGATCATCCCAATTTGGGAGATCTCCAACGGGGAAGGGTCCCAACGGCGCAGACACGCTTCTGCCCGGATTGGAGACCCGTTGGAACGGATTCCAACTATGCAAATTCAGTTTTGCGACAAAATCGTCTAGATGTTCTAGTCCAGACGAAATCATCAAATTTGGGGCGATATCGTCTGATCGGAGACGATATCATCAAACGGTCAAAAAAACTGCTAAAAATGGCACGAAAAAAGAGGAAACGGGTTTCTCGACGGTTAACGGGTGGTTTGGGAGGTTAAATTTGAATTTAAATTTATTTACTAAGGTGAATGTAATTATTCCAATTTTACTACGCCAATTTTAGAGTGCTACAACCATATCCTCCAAGAGCCTAGCCACCTCCTCATCGCTAGGTCCCTCCCATCGAGGGCTCCGAGATCTTAGCTGGGTCCATAGAGCCACAATATTTTCCTGGGCATCCTGTGCCTATGTTCAAAGGAAATATTTCTCCTACCTAACCCTAATTAGATCCTCCTATAGCTCTATATCTACATCACCCTAGGTGATCTACTGCACCCCCTGATCCCCAATGTCATCATTCCTAAAGTCACCCTAATATCCTAAGTCCAGGAGGTCTACTTGCTCATCAACCATGTGACCAAACCCATGCTGCTCACCTACCTCTCCTTGGACCTCCCCAAGAGTGGCCTACTAAGCCAGCACTACTTCCCCAACTGCATCTACCCCTAGTGGTCCCTCTCTCCTCCATTGGCACATCATCCACCAAGAGTCATACTCATCTATAGTCCCGAAATAATCCAAGTATGGAATGTCTACTATAGGATCTGCCTCCCCTCTTACTACCTCCACTGTAGGCCACCTCAATGTCCTCTCATCCCCATGGTGTTGGTAGACAACTAGTTCACTGGGAAACCCCTATCGTAGCCCAAACTATCACAAAACTTGAGCATAAGGGAATAAATCCTTCTCTATACCATGTTAGCCAACCAACCACCTACCTCACCTCACCCAGTGGAGCTGCACCTCAGCATCAGCCCATACTGGGCAATCCCTATAGGGTCTCTAGAATACATTAGCTGCTTTGAGTCCTACAAAAGACTAGGTATAATGGTCCACATCAATGATGAGGCAATGAATTTACCCTACCTCCTAGGCCTACTACCATAGATCCTATAGCCAATATCTCGATCTGCTAGTTGTACCCGTATCATCCATGGCTATCCCTATGGCCTATCCATCGCTATATACTACCATACCCAAACCTATAGTAGAAATCTTCATTCCAAGCCCTTCCATCCCTGGGAGTAGATCTTGTATAGCTCATCGTACATCTATACCAATAATGTCATCCCCCATGCCATCACCAGTGGTTGCTCCATAGTGCACCCTACCAGAGTAAACACTAACTCCAGAAGATCCCAAGGAAACCTAGAACCCGACGAGTTTGGTAGCAGCATATTCAAGATCATCATCATCAAAAAAATATACCTTACACCCAATACCTTGACCTCATACCAATACCCCACTAGTATGCCTCTGCTAAAGTAGTCATCTATTACCTCCTCCGTGGCCCTACCACAGTACCTCTCCATCACTGCATATTTCTAGTCCCGATGAGTAGACTCGATCACCTGCACAACTATAAGAAAGTATAATATCTGATAGACATCCTCCAACATCACTATCATCTCCCTTGTCAGTAGGTGAAAGGTATTGGTATGTGGATCCCACAAGTCAATAAGCATAGTCAAGTAGGCACGGTTGCCCACCACGGGTTCTAATCGCGTCACATGCTTGAGGCCAATAGCATCAAGCCATTACCAGTATGCCTTAGTAAAAAAATCTCTCATGGTATCAATGAGAGCCATAACTCAATACCAAATCTTATACACCTAGCAGAGATAAGTCGATCAACAATAAGCATCAAACAAAATTCAAAATGATCCAAAAATTACCAAAAAAGACCAAAAATGACACTTTTTTTAGGTCAATTTGTGATCGTACCACCTAGGGACGACCCCAAAATATGTGAATATCCCACCCAAGGACAGCCACTCAATAGCCCAAGCTAGCCGTACCACCCAGGGATGGCCCCCAAATTAGACCAAAATGGGCCTTTCAGGCCACCAATAATAGCAAAAAAATAGTAAAATGAAGCAATCAAAAGGCCCTAAAAAGAAATAAAATTGCATAAAAACATAAAAATAAAAAATTGAAATATTGTAGGGCATCCCTAATTAGGTTTAATTACTTTAGTGTGCTCTGCCCAAAAGCAAAAACAAGCAATAATTCCACTGTTAAAATAGCATAGTGCAGTAAGAAATTCAAATCTTACCTATATCGCACTGGCTCCACCGCTAGATGAGTCTGCATGCTGGCTCAAGGTGACTATAGGATGATTTTGGTAGTTCTCTACTACATATAATCCTTCTCCTCCTCCTCACCTCTCAAGCTACAAAGTTGCAAATGCACAAATGATCCTAAATGACCCATCTTTGGCTTAAGTAACCCTCCTAGGGCCCTGACCGTACTTGGGTGGGATGAGTGGCTAATTTTTTGGCCATGCCACCCTAGGACGGTTATAAAATATGCCACCATCCCACCCTGGGATGGCCACCAAAAAATCTCATCAAAACAACTTAAAATGCACCAAAAAGGGTCCAAAACCCACCAAAAACAACTCAAATTTGGTCAAAATTCAATTGGTAACAAGGTGAACCTAAATTGCTCATGGAGAAATAGAAAAGTCCTTAATTTAATCTCTAATAAGGCCATTGTGGCCAGACCACCCCATGGGAATGCATTTTTTGACTCCTTTCTTCCATGAGGCATCAACAAAGTCACCAAAATCCTCTAAAAAATGCTCCATTTTTCAATGAGTAAAATCGAAGGAAACCCTAACAAAGTCATGTGTCAAGTGAATCGTCACTTTATCACTGGTCATTTCCTCATAAAATAATTACTTGAGGGGATAGTCATGCTTAAAAAATTAAAATCAACAATAAAAAATCACTCAATCATGCAAATTACATTCGTTCAACGAATCATTGACAAAGACAATCACGCCCCTGCTTGGGGCAGAAAATAAGAAAATTTTAATGAAACAAATACTTGGCATTCTGGAAGCATGAAGGAATTATAGGCCTCACCTCTTCATGATTGAGCAATGTCCAAGGTCAAGCTAACCTTACCCGTGTGGTTGTACTTGAAGCAAGTTCCTTAGCTCATCAGAAGCAAGGATTCAAGAACACATGCCCTTTCCATGATTGGGGCATCTAAAATTTGTTAGGTTATTGAATAATCCTAATCATTCAGAATTTTAGTCATCTATTTTTTCACAGCACTATGCTGCACATAATGCATCTCAAAAAGGGGTATCTATAGACACTAAAATCATGTCAATACGATTAGATGATCAAAAATATTAACTAATTAGCATCATATGGCCCCTTGGGCAACCCTAAGAGGTTTTACAGTGGTCCTAACCACTCTTGGAAGGATCTAAAACACTTTTGGGAGATTTTGGACCACATAGGCATGACCGTCCCACCCTGGGATGATCACAGTTTGTGGCCGTCCCACCCAGGGACGGTGGCAAAGTGATCATCCCTGGGTGGGATGACCACAAGGTTTGACTCTCAAAAAGTCAAAATTAGATAAATGGCACCCAAAAATTACCATTTATCCTACCTATTAGACCATGCATAACCTAAGGGTGTATAATCCTTATGGTATGCTACAAAATGGAGGCTAAAATAGGAGATTCTCTTCCCCTTCTAATGCATGCTCAGTTTGAGACAAGTGACGCCTCTTGCCCTGCATGCCCTTGCATGCCCATTTTAACAAAATGCCTCATTTGGCTATAAAGTGAATCCATTTTCCACTCAAAATATAGAGAGGATTTTTGAGACATAGCGATGGAGTGCTGCCAAGATTTCCCCTCACCTTTTTGTGCCCTTTTCCCTCGAAATCTCTACCTAGCGAAGGAGGTTTGTGAGTGATCTAGGAGGTGCAATTTATTTACAAAACCAAATCATTTGAGTGAATTTCACCACCAAATTTTATGACAACATAAGTAGGAATGTTCCTAACCAATTCATAGAGGAATTGATGATAAAATAAGTGTAAAATTGGTGGTCGTCCCACCCCAGGACAGTCCCCAATCTATGACAGTCACCACCGTCCTACCCAGTTATGGTGGTATATCTATGCCTTATTTTTCTAATATTCTTATAGGTATATTTTAGAGTAGCATATGAGTCTCCTATCCAAATTTCATGTATTTTGGAGTCATATTGAGCGAGATATTGCATTTTTAGTGTTTTGCAGGCTTGTAGAGTCCATCGGAAGGTACATAGGTATCTATACCTTATTTTGAAAATATGACCACATGGGTCATCTTAAAATATCATTTTATGTATTCCGTCCATGTTTCATGTATTTTGGATATGTTTTGGTCCAAAAATTATTTGTTTTAGATTTTGTAGGTTTGAGAAGCGCACTGCGGAAATGCCACATCATAAGATGTAATTTCTATTCTATTTTTTATGAAATATTCCCAAAACCATGTATTTTACATAAATTTGCAATTTCAAGTTATTTGGAGTTGTTTTAGATAGGCATATTGCATATTCATGTTTTCTAGTCTTTTAGTGCCTTTGGGGTTTACATGTTTTCAATGTACGTACTTGCTATGTAAAAATTCTAGTTTCCTTGTGTGTAAGTGTAGGTATTACAATACATAATGAAGGAATACAATATTGGAACATCAAATAATAATGTGATGGCATCATAGGTTCACCCACTTCAATTGTGGGTACGAGGAAGAACATTGGAAGTGCACACGAGCTATTGAAAGGAATCAATCCTTTGGGCATCCAATTTTGTAATAATTGTATCAATCCAGAGCCCTAAAGGGGAAATTTATGTAATAATGGTTTGGATCAATAAAAATAATATAAGAAATATTCATTTCACTTCATTTTGTGCATTTTGGTTATCTTTCCATACTTACTTGAATGCTTCCATTTTGATGCTCATCACTCATTAGCGATAGATACATATTTTTTAGCTGCATTAGGTGCACCATTTTTTCTCTACTTCACAAAAATAGAAAATGGAGTCTCTTACAAGTATTGAGGGCTTGGGTTACAAGTATTGAGGGCTTGGGTTCTTCCCTTGGGCCTTTGGTTAAGAGAGGGAGGTGAGGAAGGTGGGTGAAGCACTAGAGATGAGGGGGATGGTTTCATTGGAAGAAAATATAGAGATGGTGAAGATGTTGGAGATGATGCAAATAAGGTGAAGGTATATGTAGAAGCTGCTAGTGGTAGCATAAATCCAATTGACCTAGGTGTTGTAGCTAGACCCCTGTGGTCTAATTTAGTTAAAGGTACTACTTTGATCCCTCTTGAAAATTTTAATATCTATCCTTCTAAGGATGAGGATATGTCATGTCTAGATGTCCTAGACAGATTAATTGAAAGATCAACAAATAGGTAAAGTTTTAGTTTAGTTGGGAAATTTATTGATTTTCAATTGAATCTAGATATTATTCAAAAAATGGGTAGCATTAAAATGGAATATTAATGGTCATCTAGAGATAGTATCTCTACCTTGAAGCTTCTACTCTTTACCTTCACTATCATGGAGGATATGGTTGATGTCTTGCTAAAAGGACCTTGGTTCTTGGGCAAAAAAGGTCTATATTTGAAAATATGGAAGCTAGGATTCAATATCAAGATAGATAATATTCACCTAGCTCATATCTAGGTGATATTATCAGGCCTCTTGATTGAATATTGGGATGAAGACAAAATGAGGGGAATTACTAGATCTATAGGATAGCTAATTGACTTTAACCCAAAAACCAAAGCAAGGACTAGATTGTTTTTTGCTGGATTTTGTATTAATGCAAACATAGAAAGAACCTTTCCATCCTCAATCAAGTTGAAATCTAAATATGTGACTTAGGAGAAAAAATCAAATATGAAAAATCTCTAGCCTTAAATAGGGTTAGTAAAAGACAAGACCGTCTCTTTGAAAATTATCCACCCGAGAAAAAAGAGGGTAAAATTTGGTGAAGAAAAGTGTCTCAACAACAAAAAAAAGAGGTGGAAATTTTGAACAAATTCACTAGCAGGAAAAAAAATGAATAAGGACATTCCAAAAAGATAAAGAGCAGATGTGAATACTTTTAGCACCTTGGAAAGTGAAGAAGAAGGGGAGGTCTTTGGAGAGGAAGAAGAAAAGTGGAAGGAACAACAATTAGTGTTGGTTCCTCAAAGTTTGGCTAAAGCCCATCAAACTTCTAGTGAAATGGAAAATGAGCCCCCATTGGTGGATGTTCCTATTGAGGTTGCATATGAGATCACACAGAAAGATAAGGGAAGGATTTCTTCTTCCCCTATTAAAAAATGCTTTGCTACTCCATGCCTAAGAATAACTAGAAGTACCAAGAAAAAAATGGATGTAGAGTAGTAGCAATAAGAGGAAGACCTAACCTTAAAGAAATTAAAAAAATAGAGACCAAGAAGGAGGTCTATTATGGAAATCATAGAACTTTGGATTTAAGCATAGCTAGAAGCTAGATAGAAAAGACAACAATGAAAGCTAACTATTGTTTTGTTGTCAAAAAGTTATTTTAGTGCTTTCAGTTTGCTGAATTTGTTTCATATTTGTTCCATTTTGGGCTTCATATCCTTGTTCTTTCTGTAAGCTTATTGTTTTATCTATAGTTTGGTTATGTAAAATGTTGTGGGACATTCCAACACCCTCACCTTTGTTAAAAATGTTCGGGATTCCTTTCAAAATTCCTTCTCTAACTTTAATAAAAACACTTATCTTAAAAATAACCTATTAAATGGTTATTTAATTAGGTTTAGTTATGAATGACTATGATCCTTTATAACCATAATATATAAATAGCTATATCTCCTTTATGGAGAGAGTGTACACCCGTATACCTTATTATTCATATCTTCTTTATATATAACAATGTATATTGAATCCTTTATGGATTTTATGTATCTGACCTATTGGTCCATTACATATACAATATTTTAGAATTTTTATTACCAACAAGATTGGATCATAAACCCATTCTACCAAGCTCTTATTTACTCAATAATGGTCATGCAAACCCATTTTTATTTTAGTCTATGTGGCTCTAAGACCTTAATTTCTTGTAGATGGTTATGTTATGGTGGGATGACGTAAATTTTAAAGGATATTGTATGTATAGGTTTGTTAAAAATATAGAATAAAGGGGGGAAATAATTTTTGGAATGAAAAATATTTTTGTAACAAATCTAAATAAAAGGAGTAAATTAAATTCAAGCTCCAAATTTACAAGAGAGTAGAAATCAATGAAATGAACTGGGGT
This sequence comes from Wollemia nobilis, assembly GCA_028583015.1. Classification (NCBI taxonomy): domain Eukaryota; kingdom Viridiplantae; phylum Streptophyta; class Pinopsida; order Araucariales; family Araucariaceae; genus Wollemia; species Wollemia nobilis. Next base: position 19,146,486 of record JAQPPZ010016895.1, read on the forward strand.
TTTTATGTTCAAGAAAAAAATGATTTATTATTATTATAATATATTGAAAAATGAGTCATATTTTTTTTAAAACTAGGAAGATATGGTTCAAATAAGGGGATAGAAATACCTAATATTTATAGCATATAAAAACCACAATAGTTTCCAAAAATGAATGGAATCAATCAAAACCCAATATTTTTGACAAAAGAAATACATAATATCAAGAACATAGAACATAGTGGGGTGTTTTTTTGATCACATTGATCCCTTAAAATCTACATTGATTCAAATATCATATTCTAAGCATATTTTTTTTGCTTTCTTTGACCTATTGTTGATCTTCTTCTTCATATTCCCTTTCTTATCCCTCTTTTTCTTCTTTTCTCTTGTGCCAAATTTGTGCTCTATTCATACAAGGCACAAATTTGCTTTGTGATAAATTTATTGTTAGTTTTTATGGGGTGCAAATTTGGTTGGAGCATGTTTTTATTTCCTTTTCTTCTTTTTACTTCTTCCATCACCTTTTTATGCTTTCATCTAGTCATCTAATCATTTGTTAAGTTCATTCATTATGCATTCATTAGTTAAGATCACTATGCATTTGTTCATCATATTCATTCCTCATGCATTCCCTCCATTTCTATTTTATCAATTCATTCATAATAAAAATTAACAAACACATAAAATTAACAATCACATAATAAAAACACACATAATCATACACAAAGCAACATTTACGTAGTAAATAGAGCATGTGTTAGTGATTTTGGTGTGCCACAATATAACCATGGCATACTTGACTATCTCCTAGCCTAGGGATGCATATTACACTCAAAATTGACATATCATATTGATACTTGCCCTATATCTATGAGTAAGTATCATCTACCCCACCTATTGGAAGTTGCCTTACTAGGGGTACATTCATTGACTTCATAATTGTGATTGGCTCTATGATCAAATGGGGGATGGTAGAGGTACCCTATGGTGGTGTTGAATCCACCTAGAAGTATAGCATCTAGTAAAAGGTCTCCCTCCACATAGATGCCTATAGAAACTCCCTCACCGTTTGTAGCTCCTCCTATAGTAGTCAAATCCTCATGCCCTATTGTTTCTAGAAATAACAACCATAACCTCATCCTAGGCTTGTTGTTACTCCCACTCTATTTTACCCATATCCCCTTGAGGCATATCACCTTAGCCCTTGTTGTGTCTCTCTATTGCTACTATGTCCTACTTTGTCTAGGCTTAGTCTTGCTCTACCTAGATAACATCCATATTAGCTTGCATGGCTACCATCCTAGCATGCAATACCTTTTCCTCTATTTCCAGATCATCTTGACCCAAGATCCTGCTATATCTAGCCTACGTCACCATAGGGGTACCTCCTAATATTCCCTCTTCTCCTCTTCCTAAAATGGTGATGGTAGTTCTAACTATTGTCATAATATCCACCCAAATTTGCACCCATGCATATCTAGATAGGTCTCAAATACTCTACCACTTCTCAATAATACATTGGATTACCTTTCATAATGCCAACTACATCTATGAGTCTATTATTTGGTGCCTCTACACTAGTACCAATAGGGAGATCCTCAAGGACATAATACTCTTGATCCATATCCTATACCTGAGGGCTACCTTGACATCATCTAATCCTGGATTATAATGGAGAGGGTCATATAGGTCCTCCTCCATGAAGTTACCCACATCAAGGTCCTCTTTGAACCCTAATGGATCCCTCAACATCCATATAAAATAGTAGTCATATAGGTTTAACACCTCCTACAATATGGTAAACTATCATTGGACCCAGTCAAATCAATGGAGCTCTAGACTACCCTTCTATGTAGTGATCCATAAGATCCTCCAAACTTGAGCTAGATCCTCCAAACTTGAGCTAGATCCTCCTCATCCTCAACCCACCTAGGGTGTAGACACCATGATCACTAGATGACCATATGCTTTTGTAGCTCATCTATCACCTGCCTTCCCAGTGGTAGGATACTGATGTATGATCTTTATACATGCTCAAAGTGTTGACCCCATTTGTATACTATTGGCTACTTTGGATTGGGTAGTGGCCCTGGTAGTGTATGCAATTTCTAAATGGCTATGTGCTCCCAACACCACACCTAGAGCATGAAGAACACAAGCTTATACTGAGAGGGGGGTGAACAGTATAAGACCACTTTTTACTTTCTTTCCAAACCAATATCAATTAATGTCCTTAATTGCAATAACCAAATATAGCAGTGTGCATTAATAACTCAGATAGTAGTAGTAAGCAAGAGCACAAGTCACCACACAATTGAGACACAACAATTTACGTGGTTCACCCAATGTGGGCTACTCCACGGAGAAAATATTTTACTAAAACTTTCTCAATCAATCTCTTTGGGAATCACTCCCAATTACAATGTTTATGGATCTCTGTCCAAAGGAGAACTCTTTCCCCTTCTGCTCTGGCTATGTGATCTTCTAGAAGACTTTGTCTCTCTGCTGCACTGACTGGTGGACCTCTCTCCACTTGAAGACTCCTCACTCAGATCTATCTTCAACTATGCTGGATGTTGGATCTCTATCCACTGAGACTCTATCCTCTATACTCTGTCACCTCCAAAGCTCTATCAATAGGCTCACTAAGAACCTGCTCAATAGGTTCACATAGAACCTGCTTAACAAGCTCACACAGAACTTGTCCAATGCTGAATAACAAGCTCACACAGAACCTGTCCAATGTTGAATAACAAGCTCACACAAACCTATCCAATTTGAATAACAAGCTCACACAAACCTATCCAATCTTAATAACAAGCTCACACAGAACTTGTCCAAATCTGCTCCAACAAGCTCACTAAGAACTTGTCCAAATATGCTCTAGCAAGCTCACCAAGAACTTGCCCAAATATGCTCTAGCAAGCTCACCAAGAACTTGCCCAAAACTATCCACAAATCTATCCCAACACTATCCTCAAATCTATCCCAACACTATCCTCAAATCTATCCCAAAGGCCTTCTCAAAGGCTCAATCAATCATGCTCAAGTAGTACTCAAAATGAACTCAACAATGAATGGCAATCTCAACTCAAATCCACTTCATAGAAGCATAAAGAGAATTTTTAGAGACTCAATATGTTCTAATCTCACTCTCAACCCAAATCAATCTCAAACTCAACTCATAGAAGCATAAAGAGAATTGTTAGAGACTCAATATGTTCTAAACTCACTCTCAACTCAAATCAACCTCAACTCAATTCAAGTCAACCTCAACTCAACTCAAGTCTTATAGAACCATAAAGAGAATTGTTAGAGACTCAATATGTTCTAACCTCAATCTCAACTCAACATAGAATGATGGAATAGTTTATTTCATAGAACTTGAACAATCACTTCACACATCACTTGACTAGGCTCAATCAACTCAACTCAACCAATCATCACAAGGGACAACTCTCTCTCACACAACCCTAGTCCAAGTATGTATCAACCAACTCAAATATTTCCAACAATGCTCAACCACAAATCTCACATAACAATGATACTCATGTTCTTTTCTAACTCAAGTTCTTTCACAACCAATGGGCTTCAACCACTATGCTTATAACACAAGGTTTAAACACAACTCTCAATTCAGAAAACCTTGATGCATTCAACCAACCACTTTCGAAAAGGAAACCACAAACAATCCTTTTCCCTCCAATGATATTTCAGAAATCAACCACCATAAACAATCAATAGGAGAATGTGCCCATACCTTTTATGAAGTGAAGAAACCCCTTTGGAAATCTGCCACACTCAACACACTTTGAAACAAAACAACCTTCACTTTGAAACCCTTTACAAAAATAGAAATATCTCTCTACATACACCTTATTTCTCCTTCTAAATGAGTTAGTCAAATAGCCCTCAAAATAAGCTTTCCAACGATATATAATATGATATACTTTTATAAAAGGAAAATACCAAAAATATCTTCTTTTCTAAAAGTGCTTTTAAACTTGCCTTCCAATAAAAAATCAAATCAACCCTCATCACCTTATTCCTCCAACATTAGGCAATAATAAAAAATTTATTAATAAAAATGTTACTTGCCTCTTAGAGGGAATCGAACCCTCGTCTCTGCCCAAACAATCCTCAACCACGGCGCCAAAGACCACGCGAGCTACGCGCTCGCATAGGACGAAGAGCGCAGAATGCGCTTTTGTCCTTCTCCCCTTGCTCACATCAACAAAAATGTGGGCCAATTCTCTTGCTCGAAACTCTAACCCATGGGAATCGAACCTCGTCTCTTTCACAAGCAAAAACCTTTGCACTCCCCTCGCTCGTCGTTGGACCACGCTACCACACGAAGATTTCGACGCTTTTCATCTTATCTCCTCTGCATTCGATTCCAAGGCTTTTGAAATAAAAGCCTTTGCATTTATATGCAACTTCCCTTTAATTTTGCAAACGTCGGTGACACTTTTAAATTAATTTCTTTTTGATGATGACGTCGACACTGAGGTAATTTTAATTTTAAAATTTAAAATTAAATTTTAAATATTAAAATTTAAACCAAATATTCAAAATTGAATATCTCCATCTCTGGGGCACCTTTTTCGATGAAACGAAAAGCCAACCTAGGTTTTAAGAAAAACCCATTTCAAATCTGCCATCCATGGTTTTAAATAAAACCTTTTATTTTACCTACCTTGGTTTTCACAAAAACCCTATATATATCCATGCTCTCCAAAATATGAATGCTTTGGTCATCAAAACTCAATGTTACCTTGTGACATTAATGTGACATCAATGACAACATAAAACAACTCAAATTTCCAACAATATCCCCCTTTGTCATTGATGGCAACACCTCTAAAGCAAAAACCACAATCACTACAAAAACCATCTCTGAGAATCAAAGTTGCTCCCCTTGACTCAATAATCTCTTTGGAGGCTACTCCCCCTAACTCAATGCTCTCTTTGGAGGCTGCTCCCCCTAACTCAATACTCTCTTTGGAGGCTACTCCCCTAACTCAATGCTCTCCCCCTTACTCAAATCTCTCCCCCTTTGACATCAATGGCAAAAGGGACACCTATGGGGCTAAAATATATGACTCTTAAGCATAGCCCCCTCACCACCTTCTCTCTTGAGGTGATTAATTTTGGGGTGGGAGTACCTTTACTCCCATATTACATTGATTCTTTCCTCTATCAACTTCCTTCCATATTTTTTTGATATCCTTCTCTTGATGAATTACTTGATCTTCTTGTCTAGAACCTATTTGACCTTCTTGCCTTGAACCTGTTTGACCTTCTTGCCTTGAACCTATTTGGAATTGAGTCCTACACCATTTTGCAATATGCCCAAAGTTATTGCAATTAAAACACTTGATATTGTAGCCTTTGGATGGTGCCCATATCCTGAAATCTTTCTTGAAGTAATTTCCATATCCATTCCTTTCCTGAACCCTGTATTGTGAAGCTCTATTTTCATGACCATTATGACCATGACTTCTGAATTGTGTAGCTCTAAAACCAAAACCATATTGCTCATTTCCTTTGCACTGAAAAGCTTTATGACCAATCCTATTACATGAGAAGCAATGTCCCTAAAAATCATACCTTCTTCCTTTGAAGTTTCTTCTAGCAAAATCAAACTTCTTTGATCCATAGACCCTGCAATGTATAGCCCTGTGTCCAAATCCATTACAAGAAAAACAATGTCCTTGAAAAGCCCTTTGTTCATGCCTTGGTTCCTCATACCTTTCTTGACCATTATCCCTATGATCATCTTCAACTTGTGCATTGCATCCTTGAACCTTCTTTGTAGCATCTAAATCTTCTTCCTTAATTTCTTCCTTGCTTTTCTCTTCAAGAATTTCTTTTCCTTTTGAACTTGATTCACCTATCTCAAAACAAGATCCAAACTGAATATTTGGAGCCATAGGAACTTTGGAACTTTCCTCACAAATCTTAGGTGCTTCTTTGCTTTCATATTTTAGAACTTCCTTTCCTTTTGAGTGTGATTCCCCAAACCTAAAATATGAGACCTTTGGTGCTTTGGAATCTTCCTCTTCTTTCTCTTCATTTGTGTCAAGTAGCAACTTGGCATCCATATCTATAGCCTCTGAAATACATGTTTCCTTCTTAGTACAAATATCTTGACCTTTTGAGTCATGTGATGGATCAAACTTCTCATGTAGGGAACATCTCAATTCTTTTAGATTCTCCTTAACCTCTTGTAGTTGCTCATGGATAACATTGAAGTCTTCCTTTAGATCAACTGAGACATTATCCTCTTGTTTAACTTCTTCTGTTTGGAGTGAATGTTCTTCTTCTACTTCTCTTATCCCATAGAAAAACCCTTCTTCATCTTCACTATCACTAAGATCATTATAATCTTCTATAGCAAACAAACTCTCAAGATTTCTTTGACCATGCATGTTTCCTTGATGTGTCATCTCATCTTCACTATCACTGAAACCATTGCAATATCCTGATCTGTGATCTCTTTGACCACACACAAAACACTGTTCTCTTTCACCTTCTATTCCTAGGAATAGATGTTCTTCCTTTTCATCATCTGATTTGTCTCTATCACTATGATCTGAGCTATCACTTGCTTCTACAATGTAGTAAGATTTCTTTGCCTTACAAAAAATTTTCTTCTTCTCATACCTGTTTTGCTTGAATCTATCATCTTTGTCATGCTTATGCTTTCCATCTTCTTTTCTTCTTTGACCCTATTTTTCATCATCACTATTTTCTTCATGTGGACACTTGTATGCATAGTGACCAAGATCACCACACTTGTAGCATCTAACTTTCCTTATATCCCTGAAATTCCTTGAGTCCTTATTCCTTTTGATGAAGTTAGCTTCCTCATCATTTTCTAAAACTCTATCTATTTCTGAAACTTTCCCTTTCTCTTTCTCTGAAGCCTTGAATGCAATCTCTTTTATTGGAGCCTGATGCTTACTTACCCTCATCTCATAAGTTGTGAGAGTACCTTGCAATTCTTCCATTGTTAGCTTGTTGATATCCATTGTCTCTTCTATTGCTAAAACCTTAGAATCATATTTCATGGGAAGTGATCTCAAAACCTTTTGAGTAACTTCTGATTCTTTCATCTCAAAACCTAGGCCTCTCATGGTGTTAGTAATCTCATCAACTCGAAGTAAAAACTTTGCAATATCTTCAGAATCTTCCATTTTCAATTCCTCAAATATTTTTCTATGAGTTTGTAGTTTTGCCAACTTTACCTTGGAATCTCCTTCATAAGTATTCCGCAACTTGGTCCACATTTCATTAGCTGAAGTACATACCATGACCTTTGCAAAATCTGTCTCACGAAGCCCACTCAAAATACAATTCATTGCTCTTGCATTTATCTCAACCAATTTCCTAGTAGTCTTATCTTCCTCGGGATCACCTTCAACCCTATACTCTTTTTCAACCATCTGCCATACCTCATATCCTTGTGATATCAAGTAGTTCTTCATCCTCATGCTCCAGAAAGCATAATTGTTACCATCAAACAATGGAGCCTTATTTGAAGATAATCCATTCTATGAAGCCATCTGTGTTCTTGTAGAATCTGCCCTCAAGTTGTTAGCCTTTTCGAAGGAACCCACTCTAATACCAATTGAAGAACACAAGCTTATACTGAGAGGGAGGGTGAACAGTATAAGACCACTTTTTACTTTCTTTCCAAACCAATATCAATTAATGTCCTTAATTGCAATAACCAAATATAGTAGTGTGCATTAATAACTCAGATAGCAGTAGTAAGCAAGAGCACAAGTCACCACACAATTGAGACACAACAATTTACGTGGTTCACCCAATGTGGGCTACTCCACGGAGAAAATATTTTACTAAAACTTTCTCAATCAATCTCTTTGGGAATCACTCCCAATTACAATGTTTATGGATCTCTGTCCAAAGGAGAACTCTTTCCCCTCTCTAGCTATGTGATCTTCTAGAAGACTATGTCTCTCTACTGCACTGACTGGTGGACCTCTCTCCACTTGAAGACTCCTCACTCAGATCTATCTTCAACTATGCTAGCTGTTGGATCTCTATCCACTGAGACTCTATCCTCTATACTCTATCACCTCCAAAGCTCTATCAATAGGCTCACTAAGAACCTACTCAATAGGTTCACATAGAACCTACTTAACAAGCTCACACAGAACCTATCCAATGTTGAATAACAAGCTCACATAGAACCTATCCAATGCTGAATAACAAGCTCACACAGAACCTATCCAATGTTGAATAACAAGCTCACACAGAACTTGTCCAATGCTGCTCCAACAAGCTCACTAAGAACTTGTCCAAATATGCTCTAGCAAGCTCACCAAGAACTTGCCCAAATATGCTCTAGCAAGCTCACCAAGAACTTGCCCAAAACTATCCACAAATCTATCCCAACACTATCCTCAAATCTGTCCCAACACTATCCTCAAATCTGTCCCAAAGGCCTTCTCAAAGGCTCAATCAATCATGCTCAAGTAGTACTCAAAATGAACTCAACAATGAATGGCAATCTCAACTCAAATCCACTTCATAGAAGCATAAAGAGAATTGTTAGAGACTCAATATGTTCTAATCTCACTCTCAACCCAAATCAATCTCAACTCAACTCATAGAAGCATAAAGAGAATTGTTAGAGACTCAATATGTTCTAAACTCACTCTCAACTCAAATCAACCTCAACTCAATTCAAGTCAACCTCAACTCAACTCAAGTCTTATAGAACCATAAAGAGAATTGTTAGAGACTCAATATGTTCTAACCTCAATCTCAACTCAACATAGAATTATGGAATAGTTTATTTCATAGAACTTGAACAATCACTTCACACATCACTTGACTAGGCTCAATCAACTCAACTCAACCAATCATCACAAGGGACAACTCTCTCTCACACAACCCTAGTCCAAGTATGTATCAACCAACTCAAATATTTCCAACAATGCTCAACCACAAATCTCACATAACAATGATACTCATGTTCTTTTCTAACTCAAGTTCTTTCACAACCAATGGGCTTCAACCACTATGCTTATAACACAAGGTTTAAACACAACTCTCAATTCAGAAAACCTTGATGCATTCAACCAACCACTTTCGAAAAGGAAACCACAAACAATCCTTTTCCCTCCAATGATATTTCAGAAATCAACCACCATAAACAATCAATAGGAGAATGTGCCCATACCTTTTATGAAGTGAAGAAACCCCTTTGGAAATCTGCCACACTCAACACACTTTGAAACAAAACAACCTTCACTTTGAAACCCTTTACAAAAATAGAAATATCTCTCTACATACACCTTATTTCTCCTTCTAAATGAGTTAGTCAAATATCCCTCGAAATAAGCTTTCCAACGATATATAATATGATATACTTTTATAAAAGGAAAATACCAGAAATATCTTCTTTTCTAAAAGTGCTTTTAAACTTGCCTTCCAATAAAAAATCAAATCAACCCTCATCACCTTATTCCTCCAACATTAGGCAATAATAAAAAATTTATTAATAAAAATGTTACTTGCCTCTTAGAGGGAATCGAACCCTCGTCTCTGCCCAAACAATCCTCAACCATGGCGCCAAAGACCACGCGAGCTACGCGCTCGCATAGGACGAAGAGCGTAGAATGCGCTTTTGTCCTTCTCCCCTTGCTCACGTCAACAAAAATGTGGGCCAATTCTCTTGCTCGAAACTCTAACCCATGGGAATCGAACCTCATCTCTTTCACAAGAAAAAACCTTTGCACTCCCCTCGCTCGTCATTGGACCACGCTACCACACGAAGATTTCGACGCTTTTCGTCTTATCTCCTCTGCATTCGATTCCAAGGCTTTTGAAATAAAAGCCTTTGCATTTATATGCAACTTCCCTTTAATTTTGCAAACGTCGGTGATGCTTTTAAATTAATTTCTTTTTGATGATGACGTCGGCGCTGAGGTAATTTTAATTTTAAAATTTAAAATTAAATTTTAAATATTAAAATTTAAACCAAATATTCAAAATTGAATATCTCCATCTCCGGGGCACCTTTTTCGATGAAACGAAAAGCCAACCTGGGTTTTAAGAAAAACCCATTTCAAATCTGCCATCCATGGTTTTAAATAAAACCTTTTATTTTACCTACCTTGGTTTTCACAAAAACCTTGTATATATCCATGCTCTCCGAAATATGAATGCTTTGGTCATCAAAACTCAATGTTACCTTGTGACATTAATGTGACATCAATGACAACATAAAACAACTCAAATTGCCAATAGAGAAAAGATGTTCAAACTATCATTGTCCATCACTTGTACATGACATAGGGACTCCATGTAAACTACACCTATTGGTCTTGCATGTCTGCTACCATCCCTACTAGTACCCATGGAAAGTGTTGCTTGCTCATGTGGCACACTAGTAGCCCGTACACCACCCTACAAAGCATAGTAGTCAGTGCTTCGACTCCATATCATGTAGGCATCTCATTGACATGTAATTTTTTCAATTGGATCTCGTGTTAGGTCTCCCAACAATATCTAGAATGCTTCCTAGGATACATGTGCTCTGTAGATCATCCTTATCCTAATGGATATCCTCAAGATCCATCACACATCCTCTAATATGATGGTCATCTCCTCTATGGGTAGCCAAAAGATTGATGACTTTGGATATCACTTGTCAACCAGTGTTTTTAGTAACACTTTGTCAATCTCAACTCAGGGTATCTATGCTAGGTGTAGTAGCATGTCCCTCTCTACTACTATGAGCTACCTCATAGTCTCATCTAGCATGTTTGGCCACCACTCCTGCTCTCAAGCACGTAATTCTACAAACACTAATATTAATAAACTTTAATCACTTTTTATCATCATCATTTAAATAATAAAAATCAAAATATCATAATCAAGATAATAATATCAACTCTCTCTCTCTCTCTCTCTCCTCTTTTTCTCTCTTTTCTTCTTTTTTCTCTCTTTTCTCTCTCATTTATTTCAAATTCATGCTTCGTATTCCTAGGGAATAAATTTATGAATTCATGCCCTGTATTCCTAGGGTGCAAATTTGATCATCGTTATATTTTGACCAAATTCATAATTGACCCCTGAATTTGCACTGATATCTCATGCAATAATTTCCTATAAAAAAAATTAAAAATGTAAAAAACCCTAATCTAATCTAGTTTAGAAGTCGGGGTTAGGTCCATGTTTATGCTCGCTCCCCTAGTACACCAATCTCACCTCTCACAACAACTACATGGTGAGTAGGAAATGCCATTTGCTCTTTTTCTCCAAAGCTATTTCTCTCCTCTTCATATAGTGAAAATGAATTTCATTTTCACCCTCTCTCCCCTTTTATCCCTCATTTTATCTCTTCTCTTTATTTTTTACCTTTCTATATTTTTCTTTGTTCTTCTGTGGCTACGATTTTGATTTTCTTCAAGAATATTGCTTTCCTTATGAAACTCAAGGGGGCACCCAACCTTAGAGGCATTGATGTCATTAATGCCTCGTAAAGCATGAAAAATTTTAAAGTGTTTGGAATAACATCATTTTTGTACAATCCCTCTACCTAAACCTACCATCCTTTTTTTCACCATTATTTACCCATAGGTGTCTACATCATTCTTTAATTCATTTTTAGGCCATAAATGCATCAAAGAGGGAAAAAATGTAGACACAAAAAATTGCCCCATCAAAACGAATTATTTTCCCCTTATATCCCTAAGAAGTCACTCAAAGTTGCTAAGGTTAAGTTTGAGCTTCTATTTCATATTTTTTTTGGCTTCTTATCCTAGCCTTACTGAATTTATAGTCATCCAAGATAGGGCACACATTAGAGATTTTTGGGGTTTTCCTCTTAAAACCCAAGTTTTTAACTGACCTCTATGACATCGGCTCTTAGCCAAGTTTGAGTTTTATTTTCCAACCCAAACCTCTCCAAACCCCCTATAAATAGAAGGATTAGATTTCCATTTTTTGGGCCAAGGGATCTCTCATAACGATTACAAGTGCTCTTTGACATTCTCAAGGAAATATTGCTTTTTGAATGCTCTATTATTGCTTTGTTGTTTTGCTTCTTGTGATTGATTGTTTTTGGTGAGCAAGTGGAGGAAATCCTAACGATAGGTTATGTACATCGTTTATCTTCTAAGTAAGGAGGAGAGGTCTTCAATCCTGGTTGTTTGCTTTACTTTTGCTTCCTCCATAGGATTTTCAAATTTTATTTTATGCATTATTAGCTTTTAGATCATTGATTCCGAGTTTTTAATTGCATTTGCACTCATAGCCTAGTTTTAAAAACTCTTCTACAAATTTGCACCCCACCCTTACAGGGTAAGGATTTGGCAAAACCATTAGTTTTGTAATATTTTTCTCTATTTTTGAATTTGCAGCTACCAATTACAAGGTGCAAATTTGGTCACAATAATTTGGGGGAAAACATCTGCTCCTAAAACCCTAGTTTATATATTGCATACTTATTTTCCATTGCATCCATTCTATTTACATTTTATTTTCACTATTTCATGCTTGTTATATCTTATTTTTTTTGTTCCCAAAGGTCAATAATAATTTTCATTTTTAAATAAACAGCTAAAAGGACCAAGGAGGCTTGACTATTGTGTCTCCAAGCTCAATCACATAGCAACCTAAGAAGGCCCCCAAACACTAATCCATTTTTTTAAAATTTTATTGGTGATTTTTAGGTTTTACCGATATTATAGTCAAGATTTACATGGTGTAAATTTAGCTAGGATCAACCAATGAGTCAAGTAAGTGATTTGATAGATCTTTTAGGCTGTTTGCTAAGTTTCTATGTTTATTTTTTTTATCTGTAGCTAAGATAAGTAACATAAATCTGAAGTAGAAATCCTTTCATATTTTTTTTTATTTAGGTTAATCTTATTTGCGCATTCCCCTGGTCCCTTGCATTGAATTTTTTTTTTTTTACTTTTTGGTAAAATTATAAGTAGTCTTCATTGAAATAAAAAATTATTTTAGGAATAGTATTTTTTTGCATGCATCATTATTTTCTCTATATTGTTCTTCAATTATTTATAGTTTAGATCTTAGTCAAGGCCAAACTTAGGTGATTTTATCAATAAACACATCAAACCTTTCTATCCTAGACTTGGAGTGAGTCCTTAAACCACTCTTGGTGAACCCTTTGATTGCCTAACCCCTGAGTATAGAGAATAATAACCACATAGTTACCATGGCTCTCAGCGTATCAATCAAGCATCATTTGTGGTGGATATTTTCACCCTCTATAGAATCACAAAGAAAAAATTGAAATACATTATGGATGGATTAGTAAATAATGATGGAATAGGATTATGGACATGTTACAATATTTTTATAGACATAAAGAAAGTATGCCAAATATTATAGGAATAGGATAATAAATTAGTGCCAAAATTTCAAGCACTATAAAATTCAGAGCCAAGGAATGAAGACCATAATTAGATATTGAAGACTAGAAGATTTTACATCAAATAATGTAATATGGGGGGTGTTGGAGATATTACATTATTTGGTAACATTAAAGTACCTTTGTGTACTATTGTAAATATCAATTTAGGAGTGTTTTTATAATTCTCTAATGTATGTATCAAAGTGCGAGAAGTGTCCATGTGTTATGTAATAAAATGTAAGGTGTGCTAGAGAGAAGTGTGCATGTATTAGTGTGCAAAGTGTCAAGTGAGTGCAAATTCATTGGTGTTAGGTGTCAAATATACAAGTGAAGAATCACATGAGATGTGACAAGATGTAAAGTGAAGAGTCATGAGATTTTTATCATAATGTGAGGAATGTGAAAGGATGCATCTCTTGAATGTTTGAGGAGAGTAATAGTTAGAGTATTGAAGAGTCATTTGTAAGGTTATATAATGGAGATAAATCTTCATGCATTGTAACAAATATAATAGAAGGTAATGTAATTTGTATATTTGATGATTTATGAATATATGTGTGAGATTTATTATTGTGAAATATTATGTTATTATATTAATGCATTTGATTTTAAAAATATTTGATCTTATAAAAGTGGATCTATGATAGAATCTGGTAGAATTACCATAAGAAACTATCCTAAACTAGTGTAAGCATGTGTGGAGAGCTATGACCCTATGGGTTAAAGCACCAGGTTACCTTAGTGGAGCAATGAATATTTATATACAAGGGAGGGAGACATAAGGAATATGTTGAATGTTATTGATGACCTTGAGATGTGGATAACCTACAATAAAAAAATGTGAAAGGATTTCTACTATAGGTGCCACTCAAACTACTAGCAAGTCCTCTTGATAACCTGCCTCAAGAACTCAAACAAATTAATTAACTTTAAGATTTGTTGGAGTTAGATATTTTCAATGATAATGTCCAGATGGTTCCATTGGGGATTGCCTTAACTACCATAGGAAGTATGCATGGCTACGAGGATGAGATATAGTGTTGGTACAATAATCCCCCTAGAAGAATTTATTCTACACCAAGGTGAAGGAAGAATTTGATCCACATGTAAAAATGAACTGTAAACAATTGGAAACCATGAGGAAGTTGGAGTGCTCTGATAAAAAAACCCTCATTTAGTAGAGGATGAGGTATAAGAGAGGGACATTAAAAAAATATATATGTAATGGCCTATTTGATGAATAATTTTCTACCATGTGAGATTAGAGGCACCCAAGGAGTGAGAAAAAAGTTAGAACAATAGGAGAAGCACTAAAATATTAACAATTCCACTAAGTCTTCCTTACACACTTGTACTTAGGAATATTATATCTATTACACCTTCCATGTTGACAGTGATTATATCCCCAATGTAATAAAAAATAGTGAGAAGGTAGAAAATATTGATATGGGATGCTTATAGATCAATGTTCAATAAGGTGAAGGTAGCACAACAACAACAATAGTTCACACCTCAACTGAAGAAGGGAAAATTCCCTAAGGAGGAATCCCTTCTAAGTTGGGAATAATAAGCACTTCCCTTCCACATTGCTCTCACTTCTTTCTCTACTTCTATTTTCACTTCTTACTCTTTACTCACCCCTTCTTTTACTATACTTCCCTCACCATATGCCAATGTATAACATTGTTATCTTGGAGGTAGCCTACCTCCAACTACCACCTTTACTACTAGAAATATCTCTATCACCTCATTTCCATCACCATCCATCCAAGTCTCCACCACACAACCACTAATGTAATATAAATAAACCCCTTCTCCATTGATATCTCTGTTAGAAAAATCATTGGTATAACTAGCATAAAGACAAACTCCTTCAATATTCACACCTATTTCCACTTAACTTGCTCCTCTCACCATGAGGAATGACATGAGATATTGGGATACTATAGTGAGGATAAAAATAGGAGAACCAAAATTTAAAATTTTACAACAAATATTATAATTTTGATGACTCCATGACCAAGAACACAAGTAGGATTTGGGATATCTTTTCAATTAGGCTTGGCATCATATGAAAGTTATCAAAAATATAATGGCATATCACTACTTTGGAAATCATAATTGTATAAGGTTATAAAGTACTAGAATCAATCTATTGATGCCTTCCAAAAACCTTCAAATTTTGGCTAAGTCCAAGACAAGTGACTATTGATTCCATAAGTGTCAACTATTTTAGGAATAATCCATTAGAAAAATGGATTGAATAGCTTGCGAGAGCAAAGTACTAGGTATTTTCTGGTAAATCACTAGTAAAGTCAATTTATTTGCTTACTTGATGGAGCAAATCACTCTCAGGCCTACGATGCAGTAAATATACAATTGTATATTCCAAAGGAAATTTTTAAAAAACAACATTTTGGTATGTAGAGGTCCATAACTCATTTAAAAACCTTTTAAGACTTTTAGGGGAATATTTAGAGTTATACAACATTTGTAGGTGCATCATTTTATTAGAAATACTAGGAGCTTTAATTCATCACCATAGGTTATTTAGGGGTTAATTGTTACTATAAATAGGAGCCATGGGATCTATTGTAAACACATTTTAGCCATAAGAATTTAGAACTACACTCTATGAAAATCATATTGTTCTCTTGTAAGTAATATAATTGGTGAGAAATTGATGTATTTTGTTCTCCATTAGTGGCATGCCCTTCTAGGTTACATAATGCATGGTGATTAAGGGATAGATCTTTTTCTTCTTTTCATTCACTCCAAAATTGTATATTAATCAAATGATAACCTTGTTATTATTTTAATTATCTCGTATTAATTGATCACACACTTCACATTTTCATTTAATTCCTCCCACCCTAAACTACAAAAAGTTACTTTTCATGAATTTTACTTTTTGTATTTTAATTTCATGCAAGTACTAAATTTAGTTTAGAATTTAGCAAGGATATGAGAGCCAACCTAAATCCAAAGGTTGAAAGAGGCCATAAACCCTTTATTTAAAGTTTTTAAAAAGTGTAATTGGAGCACAATCAAAATCACTTCAGAGGTCAAAGAATTTTCTAATTCAATAATAATATAAATATTATATTTAAATTTTCATTAAAGAAAAAATCTAAGATGTAAAATATTAGTTATAAAAAGAATACATTCAAAATAAGGAAGATACCAATAATATTTGAATGGTTGATATTCATGTAGACCACTTGCTATAATACATGAGGTATCCTCATGATACTAAATTATTTTAGTATATAAAGTTTTTTAAGAATTTCACATGATAAACATGTAAAGTGCATGAGCCAAAGATACTACAAAACATATAGAAGCTTATGTAAACATGCTCAAAGAATGCAAAAGTAGAAGCATGTAAGAGCATATGTAAAATATTTATAAAACATGGAAATATAAGCGGAGTTAACAAATTTTGAAGCATATAAGTATACATGTGAAAAAATATTCAAGAAAAATATAAGATTCACTTATAGGTATAGATGACCCATAGAAAAATTAATAATATAGTATCTTTTAAAAATATTTTTACAACATATTTTATAAGTTTTTCTTTGGATAAAAATTAAGAACCATTGAAATACACTATATCTATGAATATAATATAATTATTCAATGATGTTATTGCTGACAAATCACTTAAGATTTATCATATCTCAAGACTTGAAAAATTGGGCCTATCAATGCCTTTTCAAAAATATCAATAAGTAGACTATATATCTTGCTATTGAGAGTGAATAATTTGACCATAAATATCTTAATGATGGTGAAATTCAATATACTTGGTCATAGCATAAAAAATGACTCTTAGTCCATTAAATAACACTTACATTTTATATCTATTTTTTACACAATATTTACAATACCTTATGCATAGAAGAGACTTCTTAATTCATTCATATAAAAATATATAAATGAATGAGGAATGCCATTTAAAAATATTTAATTCAATTACCTATAGTCTAAATTAATCACCTATAATGTAGGTAAAAGCATGTTTGCTACTGGTGGGACTCATTACGGAACTAGGATTGCTGATTTTGATTAGTTTTTATATTTGTTTACTTCATATGGATACCCCTGCCTCCTTGGGTCTTACCCGAAAGTGGCATCCCTTTTGGGATGTTTTCCATAAATAATAATAATAATAATAAAAAAAATTAATCACCAATAATTGATTACCTAATTCATTACATTTCCCTATTAATACATCAATGTAAGAGTAGATATAATAATACAAACAACCGACTCATGATAAATAGGGCATACATAATAGTTCATGAAGTATTTATAAGTTCAGGAGCTAGGAAACACACTAAAGTCCATGATTGATATTAACACGAACAATAACACACTC
Source organism: Wollemia nobilis (assembly GCA_028583015.1). Classification (NCBI taxonomy): domain Eukaryota; kingdom Viridiplantae; phylum Streptophyta; class Pinopsida; order Araucariales; family Araucariaceae; genus Wollemia; species Wollemia nobilis. Next base: position 19,164,272 of record JAQPPZ010016895.1, read on the forward strand.
AATTATTCATCTCACTAGACTTATAACCAAGGATAAGGGCAAAATCAACTATCCATGAGTTTATATCAAATATGGATAGGGACAAACTCAACTATCCATGATTTTACATCAAATATGGATAGGGACACACATGCAAACCATTACTAAAGTTGTAAATAAGAACAAATAGAAATATCCATAATATTTGTAGCTAGGGACTCAAACAACAAGTTATAAATAATTAGGTATAAGACTTACTAAAATATTTTATCTTATGAATTAGAACACACACAATAATTCACAAGTATAAATCTGTGTTTCAATTCAATAAATATACTCCTCTCCATTGTTCTTATGGAAAGGATGTTCAATGTGTGTCAAAACAACATTATTTGCCATAACTTTCATTCATAACTAGTGGTGCCTAGTCTATATTTAAATTACGATCTATGAGATCCTTGGATCATTGAACATGATTCATTACAACATGACCCCTTTTTTTCTAGTAAAAACACATGAATTTAAAGTCTGCTTTATCTTTCAAGAGGACTGGTTGGCTCTTGATAAAATGTCAAACTTGTTCTTCATGAGTAATGTGGGTTCTTCTATAATTAAGTTATTTTTCAATGATTTGATTTATTGAAGAGCAAAACTTACTTATGTGTTGAACAATATTGTAACCGAAAATCATCTCCAGTCCAAATTTTAAATATTTTCTACATTTCGTGATGCTGATGCTCATGACCTAAACAAAGCACCAAGTCCATCCTAAACTTCTTTAATAGTCATTAAGAGGTTTTATTGTCGACTTTCCTACATCAACATCCAACAAATTTGGTGTATTCCTATCTACAACTTCCCATAGATCCTTTTCAATCAATACCCATTGAAACTTGAATTGCCATATATGAAGGTCTTATTCATGAAACTTGAAACTTGACTTGCCATATATGAAAGTCTTATTCTTGAAAATTTTTAATAGCAACCGAATTATCCATATAAGAAATAATTTTTCTCTCATACATTGTGGATCAAAATAAATAGTCTTCAACTTATTTACATTACAATGTCAAAATAATCTTAGCCAATTCCACTTATTCTACCATATCTTTACATTTAAAAATTGATTTGTTATTCCCATGTGATACAAGTGGTATCAAACATGCATCTTAACTTAAATGAAACACACCATATATCTTCAAAAAAAGAATATACAATGCGTATTAAAGGTGCATTTTTTTTTTTTTTTTTGATATATAGAAGCAATGGTTACCATCACGATTTTTAGTAACTACCAGCACAGCTGGTAGGGTTCAAACTATCTACGAAGGCTCAATTGAAGGTGCAATTTGAACTGTATGTCTTCTATAACATATGCTTGATTTATCACCACAATAATCTATGTAGAAGGACATTCGAAAGGGTGCTTCTATGGAAATCAAACTTATCTTATCTATATCATGGTCACTTTGTCCTTTTGATGTTGTATTTTGACTTAATTTTATATAGGCTTACTTCAAGCCTTGTTTATAGGTATCTCTCTTGACTTGTCAAGGTGTTGTTTCTACAATATCCAACTAACAAATTGCTTCTATAGCTATGATTTTGTATCAACCTAGTCTTTGATAAGATTTCTATCATAAGATCTTTGTTATAGAATGCCTATTTAGCTTCTCTAGATCAAAGGGAGACAAGGATCAAAGTAGAGTTTGCTTTTCCTTCTACTTGCTCTAATATTTTGCATTATGAAATGATAGATATTTAAATACAGTGGATGTCCACTTTTGACATAACAAACTCCTAACTTATCTTACAACTAACTTTGAACTTTATCTTCTAGTATATGCATAGTCCCTGTAATGAGTGGTTATACCACTCTCATTGTCATATTAATTATGATGTAATAATTCCTAACACTTCATATAGTTTTTAACCCAATCCACTCAAAAATTAAATAAAAAAATATTCATAAAAATACAAGATTGTGATTATTATAATACTATATATTTTTAACTACCAAGTAAATAAAGTTTTAAATTTTAAAAACAATAACTCTACCACAAACACTAAGACCTTTGGAAAATGATTAAAAGTATTCACTGTATAGAGGTCGAAGGAACTCGACCCCCTTTTTTCGCTTGTATGTATGTTTATTTTCCTTATATATATATATGGTATCGCTATAAAGTTTTTAAGCAAAAACAATAACAATTGCTTTAAAATACATGACAGAATATAATATGTAAAAAGCATCGAAAGCTGACCATGATTGATGTTGTCATCTTGGGGAGCTCTATGTCCGCGAGAAACTAAAATTCCCGTGAGTCCTCGCATCACGAGCATACACAATTTCTGTCTCGTGACTTCAATTTTGATTGCGCTTGTACGACATGAAACATTTCTGTAACATGATGCGACCTATCTCAAAGTTGTTGATTTGATACCATCTATCTATCTATCGTAGACCCAGAAACAATAAACCTTTGACACTGTTATTCACTCTGTTCTGGTTGCTGTAGCCGCCGCAGCAGCAGCAACGCAGAGCTTTTGGATAAAGTCTACCACATCCATCAACGACGGTTTTAAAACCTATTTAGATACAAAAATCAAACAATTTATTTGCAATGTTGACTCTTGTACCTTCTCGGTTAGTTGGCACGCTTGTGTCAATGATCGTCAACGTAGCCACAAAATGGTAACAAACTCAAAATAGTGGGAAAGATGACTGGGTTCGTATCCTCGTACAATCTACAGGGTTTTCTAAACCTTCTGTCAAATGATTATAGTAACATGAGTGAATGTTTTATTGATACGTTGGATGTCCCGCGATAGCTTGGAGAGAAGAAACTTTTAAAACACATACTCCTATTCAATTTTGGTATACACTTTTCAGTCCAGTTGGTCTCCAATCAAAGCTTAAAAAATAAGATTTATATCCTAGATTTATAAAAAATATACTACAATATTTCAATACTATGGTTAAATTTTTCGAATAGCGTTACTAGTAAAACTTTTGAGGAAGCTTTATATGTGATAATCATATCACCTTATAATGAAATTTCTGTTAAAATAGGGACTTTCAACAACTCAATCTTTAAATTGTATTTTAATAATAAGGAAGAGGGTACCGTTTTGAAATGGAAGAGAGCTTGCACTTGAGCATATCTTCCCTTTATCAATGTGAAGTTGTTACATTTGTTTTATATAAGGTAAGATTGGAATGCAAACTTTAAGTATATAAATTTAATTAAATTTATTATGATTAAATATTTTTATTTATTTATTTATTATTAAAAGTATATTATCAAAGCATGATATGGAGTAAGTATTGAGTCAATAAGTTAATGAATAAGTTTTATATTTTTTAGTTAAAAAAAAAGTTAATATTGTGAGTGGTAATAAAAAACAAGTTGTGAGTGGTAATAGAAAGCAAGTGTGAACGAAAGTAAAGTATGAAAAAGAGTGATCATAATTTTTTTATTCTATATCTTAGGGGAAGTATAAAAACCAAAGAATTCTTGTAAAAAATCTAGGTAGTATGGAAAAGAAATTTCATTTTTAAAAGTCTTAATTGGAAGTAAAGATGCCCTAGTTGGAAGTATGAATGCCTTAATGAAGGACAAGAGAAAGATAAAATATATTACAAACTCTATCTAGTAGATTATAAATTAGATATAACTATTAAGGACAAGATGATTGAGAATGATATAATGGTTCTTAAAATCAAAGAGTTAGTATGTAAGTTCCATGGATACTAGTCATGTTTTTCATAGATTCAAAATTGAATTAAGTGGAAGTGAGATTTAAATTCAAATGAATCCATGACCTTTATTTTAAAAGGAATTTTCCTCACCATTTTCCATGATAGAATTATCTATAGTGTGGATTAGGATTTTTGGGCTTCCATATCAACTTGTCAATAAGGAGGTATTAAAGAATATTAACAATACTACGTGAGAGTTCATCCAAGAGGGACCAACTACGAGGGACCAACTACTAGGGAGTGAAGGCATGTTGTACACACCCAAATATATGTTACCACGAAAAATATAAAATCTTAACCATAGTCCATTTGGATTAAATTTGAATCAAGAGAGTGGAAACAATAAGTAGATTAGGAAAACATTGCATTTTAATGCATATATAATACTGGACACAACAAAGTAAATTATAAAGTAAAAATGATGAAAAAATATAGGTTTGAGGTGTAGACCAATTGGTTCATCCAAACCCCATAAAGGGGGTGGAGGTCCAAGGTTCAAATCTCGAGCCTCCCCAGACTACACGCTTGTCCCTTTCCTGGTGCTTTCAACAACATAAAAGGTTTAAAATTATTTTGGCATGGTGGTTATAGGGGTGGAATGCAAAGATCTGTGTGGCTGCTTCTGGGGCAGACAGTGCAGAATACTGTGGCGGCCATAAAAGCTGGATAGCCTACTTGGATTCATGGTGGATACCGATTCCACCATGTAAATTCAAAAAAAAAAAATGATGAAAAAAGAGATGGAAAATTTTAGGCATGAAATAAACTTCAAGCAAGGAGATCATATCATTGTTGAATTTGGGTTAAATCAATAATTTTACACTCCCAATAAAGTGATAAATAAATCCCCTTTGCATTATAAAATAAATAAGGCCATTACTCAAATCAACCACTAAAAGAAAAATGACATAAGGGAGGAGGAAGTACAATGAACAAGTTCAAAGTCAAAAGTAGTTAAGGGTATAAAAGAAGATGGTGAGGTAAAATTTAAAGCAAAGGACATAAAAGAGGGCATGTTTAATCTAGGCAAGTAATGTTTTTTACCCTTATGTAGTATAAAATTCTCTTGTTGTAATATAAATGAAAGTAGTACAAGGCGTATCCTTGACACTTTAGGGTTTCATGATCAACATAATAAAGAAACCAATATTGAGCATATCCATGGAAATTATGGGTTTCCAAAGAAATATAAGAAAGTAATTGCTATAGAGGACCATCTTTAGGTTTTCAAGATAACATTAGGAAGAAAGTATTTACAAGGCTATTCATTGCATTTTAGATTCTCTACGACAACATAAATATTTAGAAGATAAGTTTCATCATGGACAACAAAAAAAATTGGATTATTGGATTTATGAAGATAAAAGTTTTGGCGAAAATGGAAAAAGGAGAGAGACCTTCAAAGCAAGGACAAAGAGAAAAGGAAACTAAAAGGGATATTATTTGGGAAACCAAAAAAAAATATCATGGGTGTTACAAGAAGAGGGATAATCCCACTAATAAAGATAAAAAATGATATTAAAAATGGTATCATGGAATATTAAGGGTGTGAATAAGACCCTAGAAAAATTTACTATGAAATTTATTGGTTGTGATAGTCATGAGTTTATTTTGATACAAAAAATAAAACTAAATTGTTAGGAATGTAAGGATGCATTTGAAAATATTTGAAATATGGGGGATCTCCAGTAATTTATTCTATAAAATATTCTAAAAGTATTATGATAATTTGGGATAAGCACAAATTTATATATAGTTGCTAAAAGCAATTAGTAGTTAGATTTATATTCTATTTTTTAAGAAAGAGAAAAAATTCATAGTTGGGGTTATAAATGTATATGCTTCAACTATGTTTACTCCTCATGAAAGAGGTTGGAAGGACATTAACATAATTTTATGAAATACAATGATAATTCAAAATTGTGATATATGGATCCTTGGAGGGTGCTTTAACATAGTTCTATCTTCTTTAGAAAAGAAGGCCGTACTTCTAGATGTTGGAAATCAATGTAGAATTTTGTTTTATTTATCAATTTTAAGGGCCTTTGGGATGATATTCCTTCAAGTTTAGATATACATGGGATAATAGACATATTGGATAAAATCATATGGAAGAAAGATTAAATTTATTATTATCCAAAATATGATTGCAAACAAAGTATATTATAGTGGACCTAACCACTACATAATTATATCTTTTATAATATATTTAAATTATATGATATCCAAGTATTATCATATATGTAAATTACTGTATTAATAATCTATTAAATGATTATTCAACAAGGGTTATCAACCTTAATAATATAACCCTTCAATTATACACTTATATATGTGTATAAAACCTTAATGGAGATCTACCCATATATATTCTAATTCATATCTTCTTTGTATATAACAACATATATTAAATACTTTATAGATTTCATATAATAGATATATTGGTCCATTACAAGTGGTATTAGATCCATGCTATTTAAATAGTGGTTCTTATGAATGATTAGAATTATTTCAGACCTAGGACAAACATAATTTCTTCTTGTGACACAAATATTTTTCAAGTGGATATTTTCAATTAATTCTCATTATTTTTTTTCTAAATCACTCAATATTCAACAAATATCATCTTGATATATGAAAGGGTGTGATATTTTCAATTAATTTCCATTAGTGTTTTTTATAGATCATTTAATATTCAATAAATGCCAACCTAAGATATGAAAGGGTGTGACTCAACATACTAAAGAGTTTGATCTCATATATGAAATGGTGAGACCTAATATTTGAAAGGGTGTGATCGAAGATACATAAGGGTGTGATCCAAGATACTAAAGGGTGCAACTTGAGATTCAATAGGGTGTGACCTAAGATTGAAAAGGTTATGATGTGATATACAAAAGGTAACAAATCAAGATTTCAAATGGTGTGACTTAAGATACCAAAGGGTTCAAACCCAAATATAGAAGAGTGCAACTTGAGATATAAAAGGGTGTAAACTAAGATACAAAATTATGTAATCCAAGAAAGGGTGCAATTCAACATACCAAAAGTTGCAATTCAATATTTGAAAGGGTTCCACAAAATATCTAAAATTAAAAATAGTATATAAATTAAAATATTATGGCTCCTACAATTCAAGAAAGGAGGATGCAAAAGCTTTTTGGAATAGATATAAACTATTTTATATTAGTTAATGACTTAATGAAGTATTATTTTATCGATGATACAAGAACATAGTGAATAAAAATTTGATAAAGATAAAATATTGTTGTATGAACTTAAATTCCAAAAATGAAATACCTAACGCTGAAAAAGCATGCAATAGAGGTGCAAGGGATGTCAAACAGAAAGAAGAGCATGAAACATGTGCATTGAACCCAGTTGGGGTTCCCAAGCATACTCTTGACAAATGATATCTATTGTTAAAAAATACTAACAGCCCAAAGCTCTCCTAACTAACACATATATTATTGTAGCTATGGTAGTAATGGGATAACTAAAGATAAAATAAACTTGTTAGAAGATCCATTGCACTAGATGAAGGTACAAAAAGCACCACTCCTTGGAATGAAATAGAGAAAAGGCACATCACCACCATGATGCTGATTTGGTTGTAATAAAATGAACTAGAACATATGCATATGTGCTTCAACGGTCTGATAAACTATAGTTCACTCTTAGAATAATGATGATAGGTAAACTAATTGTATTTGTAAAACTACATATACATGAATGTAAACCATTCTAATGGTTGTACCTTTAACATTTATAATTGCATAATTATATTATGACTATACTATGTGTATTTTAAATGAATATTGAATTGCTATCTAACGTCTTGCTCAATATTTGCAAAACATGTGTGTATGCCAACTGGGTGATTAAGCATTTATGTTAAATCTTACTTTTTAGATTTCTCCTTGGATTAACTATTCATTATTTTGGAATGCTTAATAATGCTTAGGGTTCATTTATGATTAATTATTTTTTTATAAGGAAAACAAACTGGTCTAGTAGGTAGTTTATGCACTATGTCTCTTGATGTTGCTAAATCCACACCACTTTCAACTTAGCTTTTAATATTTTGCATTCCTTACTTTAGTTTGCAACCCCATTTTGGTTATATTAGATAGGACAATAGGAGTTAAACTTATTTACATTATAATATCAAAATAACCTGAACCAATTCCACTTATTCTACCATGCCTTTGCATTTAAAAATTGAGTTGTTCTTCCCACATGATGCTTGTGGGATCAAACATGCATCTTGTCTAAAATGAAGCACACCTCGTCTTCAAAATAATGAATGTACAATGCATCTTGAAGGTGCAATTTAAATTGTATGGTCTCTATCATATATTTTTGATTTATCATGACAATGATCTATGTAGAAGGACATTCAACAAGGTGTTTATATGGAATCAAACTTATATAATCTATCTCATGGTCACTTTGTGCTTGTGATATTGTATTTTGGCTTAATTTTATATAGGTTTACTTTGAGCCTTGTTCATAGGTATCTCTCTTGAATTTTCAAGATGTTGTTTCTACAATATCCAAATAACAAATTGATTCTATAGCTACTAGCTTTAGTATGAATTTAGTATTGATGAGCCCGTATCAACCTAGTCTTTAGCAAAAGTTCTATCATGAGACCTTTGTTATAAATTGCCTATTTAGCTTCTCCAGATCAAAGGGAGACAAAGATCAAAAGTAGAGTTTACTTTCCCTTTTACTTGTTATGATGATTTGCATTATAAAATGATAGATATTTAAATATAGTGGATGCCCACTTTTGATATAATAAACTTTTAAATTATCTTACAACTAACATTATCTTTAGATGCATGGTCCTTGTAACTGATGATTATACCAATCTCATTATCATATCTATTATAATATAATTCTTAACACTATATAATTTTTAATCCAATCCACTCAAAAATTAAATGAAAAAATATATTCATTAAAATACATAAAAATATAAGATTGTGCATTATATTATATATATATATATATATATATATATATATATATATATATATATATATATATATATATATATATATATATATATATTTAATCACCAAGCAAAGTAAACTTTTTAAATTTTTAAAACAGTAACTCTACCATAAACACTAATACCTTTTATTTATGAACAAACACTTACACCTTTGAAAAAAGTTCAAAAGTATTCACTGTATATAGGCAGAAGGAACTCCTTCGACCCCCTTGTTTCGCTTGTGTGTATGCTTATTTTCATTGTAAAAAAGAAAAGAAAAGAAAAAGAAATAGGATATCATCTCAATATAAAGTTTTTAAGCAAAAGACAATAACAATTGCTTTAAAATATAGGAAAGGTAAAAAGCATCCATGATTGATGTTGTCATTTTTGGGAGCTCTATGTCAGCGAGAAACTAAAATCCCGTGAGTCCTCGCATCACAAGCAAACACAATTTCTGGCTCGTGACTTCAATTTTGCTTGCGCTTGTACGACATAAAACATTTCTGTAACATGATCCGACCTATCTCAAAGTTGTTGATTTGATACCATCTATCTATTGTAGACCTAAAAACAAAAAACCTTGGACAGTCTTATTCACTCTGTTCTGGTTGCTGTAGCCGCAGCAGCAGCAACGCAGAGCTTTTGGCTCATATCCTCCGCATCCATGTCTGACGGTTTCAAAACCTATATAGATACAAAAATCAAACAATTTATTTTTGGAATCAATTTCTTTTCATTCCCGTTCTTGCAACAAATCATATTGATGTGCATTGCATATAAGGAAAATTTCGAAAACCTAGATAAATAAGGATATCGAAAGCACCTGAACTTGGATTGTATGGTGCGCTGTGTTCTCTCCAGAGAAACTGTTTGCATAAATAAGTTGAAGGTTCTCTTGTTGGAGCACTCCAAGTATTGCCGAAGACAAACTGGTGTGCGATCTCAAAGCAATGACTGTCCTCGTTTTGGTTCTCAGGGCCGTCTTTTCTTTCTTTTCTTTTTAGGGCTGGAAGACGCGTCTTCCGTTTTGATGGCCTGTGAGGAAGTGATGGTGTTGCAGTGTTGACTCTTTGTACCTTCTCGGTTAGTTGGCACGCTTGTGTCAATGATCGTCAACGTAGCCACAAAATTGCAACAAACTCAAAATAGTGGGAAAGATGATTGGGTTCGTATCCTTGTACAATCTACAGGGTTTTCTAAACCTTCTGTCAAATGATTATAGTAACATGAATGAATGTTTTATTAATAGGTTGGATGTCCCGTGATAGATAGCTTGGAGAGTAGAAACTTTTAAAACACATACTCCTATTTTTGGTACACACTTTTCAGTCCAGTTGGTCTCCAATCAAAACTTAAAAATTAAGATTTATATCCTAGATTTGTAAAAAATATACTACAATATTTCAATACTATGGTTAAATTTTTTGAATAGAGTTACTAGTAAAACTTTTGAGGCAGCTTTATATGTGATAATCATATTACCTTATAATAAATTTCTGTTAAAATAGGGACTTTCAACAACTCAATCTTTAAAATGTTTTTTTATAATAAGAAAGAGGGTACCATTTGGAAATGGAAGAGAGCTTGCACTTGAGCATATCTTCCCTTTATCAATGTGAAGTTGTTACATTTGTTTTTATAAAAAGGTTTAATATCTTTTTTGAATAATCTGTTATATAAGGTAAGATTGGAGTGCAAATTTTAAGTCTATAAATTTAATTTAATTTATTATGATTAAATATTTTTATTTATTTATTTATTATTAAAGGTATATTATCAAAGTATGATCTGGAGTAAGTATCAGTTAATAAGTCAATGAACAAATTTCATCTTTTTTTAGTTAAAAAAAAATCTAATATTGTGAGTGGCAATAGAAAGCAAGTGCGAACAGAAAGCAAAGTATGAAAAAGAGTGATCACAATTTTTTGTATTCTAGATCTTAGGGGAAGTACAAAAAAAAAGAATTCTTGTAAAAAATCTAGGTATTATGGAAAAGAAATTCATTTTAAAATTCTTAATTGGAAGTAAATATGCGTCTAGTTGGAAGTATGAATGTCTTAGTGAAGTACAAGTGGATAAAATATATTACAAACTCTATCTAGTAGATTATTAACTAGATGAAACTATCAAGGATGAGATAATTGAGAATGATATAATGGTTCTTAAAAGCAAAGAGTTAGTATGTAAGTTCCAAGGATACTATTCATGTTTTTCATAGATTCAAAAATGAATTAACTGGAAGTGGGATTTAAAATCAAATGAATCCATGACCTTTATTTTAAAAGAATTTTTTCTTACCATTTTTCATGATAGAATTTTCTATAGTGTGGATTAGGCTTTTTGGGCTTCCATATCAACTTGTCAATAAGGAGGTATTAAAGAATATTAACAATATTACGGGGGAGTTCATCCAATAGGGACCAACTACTAGGGAGTGAAGGCATGTTGTGCACACCCAAATATGTGTTGCCATGGATAATCTAAAACCTTAACCATAGTCCATTTGGATTAAATTTGAATCAAGAGAGTGGAAACAATAAGTAAATTAGGAAAACATTGCATTTTAATGCATATATAATACTGGACACAACAAAGTAGATTACAAAGTAAAAATGATGGGAAAGTAGATTCTCTAGAAATTCCTTCTATAAAATCTTCCAAAAATATTATGATAATTTGGGATAAGCACAAATTTATATATAGTTGCTAGAAGCAAATAGTAGTTGGATTTATATTCTATTTTGTAAGAAAGAGGAAAACTTCATAGTTTGGGTTATAAATGTATATGCTTCAACTATATTTACTCATGAAAGAGGTTTGAAGGACATTAACATAATTTTATGAAATACAATGATAATTCAAAATTGTGATATATGGATTATTGGAGGGTGCTTTAACATAGTTTTATCTCATTTAGAAAAGAAGGTGGTACTTCTAGATGTTGGAAATCAATGTATAATTTTGCTTTATTTGTCAATTTTAAGGGCCTTTAGGATGATATTCCTTCAAGTTTAAATATACATAGGATAATAGACATATTGGATAAAATCATATAGAAGAAAGATTAAATTTCTTGTTATCCAAAACATGATTGCAAACAAAGTATACAATAGTGGACCTAACCACTACCTAATTATATCTTTTGTAATATATTTATATTATATGATATCCAAGTATTATATTATATGTAAATTACTATATTAATAATCTATTAAATGATTATTCAACAAGGGTTATCAACCTTAATAATATAACCCTTCAATTATACACTTATATATGTGTATAAAACCTTAATGGAGATCTACCCATATATATTCTAATTCATATCTTCATTGTATATAACAACATATATTAAATACTTTATAGATTTTATATAATAGATATATTGGTCCATTACAAGTGGCATTAGATCCACGCTCTTTAACAAGTGGTTCTTATGAGTGACTAGAATTATTTTGGACCTACAACAAACATAATTTGTTCTTGTGACACAAATATTTTTCAATTCTCATTATTATTTTTCTAAATCACTCAATATTCAACAAATGTCAACTTGATATATGAAAGGGTGTGATCTTTTCAATTAATTCCTTTTAGTTTTCTTTTCTAGATCATTCAATATTCAACAAATGCCAACCTAATATATGAAAGGGTGTGACTCAACATACTAAAGAGTTTGATCCCATATATGAAAGGGTGAGATCTAATATTTTAAAGGGTGTGACCCAAGATACATAAGTGTGTGACCCAAGATACTAAAGGGTGTAACTTGAGATTCAATAGGGTGTGACCTGAGATTGAAAAGGTTATGATGTAAGATACAAAAGGTAACAAATCAAGATTTCAAATGGTGTGGTTTAAGATACAAAAGGGTTCAAACCCAAATATAGAAGAGTGCAACTTGATATTTAAAAGGGTGTAAACTAAGATACAAAATTATGTAATTCAAGAACGGGTGCAATCCAACATACCAAAAGTTGCAATTCAAGATTTGAAAGGGTTCCATAAAATATCTAAAATTAAAAATAGTATATAAATTAAAATATTATGGCTCCTATAATTCAAGAAAGGAGGATGCAAAAGCTTGGTGGAATAGCTATAAATAATTTTATATTAATTAGTGACTTAATGAAGTATTATTTTTTAATGATAAGATAAGAAAATAGTGCAAAACAAATTGACAAAGATAAAATAATGTTGTATGAACTTAAATCCCAATAATAAAATACCTAACACTAACAAAGCATGTAATAGAGGTGCAAGGGATGTCAAACAAAAAGAAGAGCATGAAACATGTGCATTGAACCTAGCTGGGATTCCCAAGCATACTCAACAAATGATATCTATTGTTAAAAAATCCTAACAATCCAAAGCTCTCCTAATTAACACATATATTGTTGCATCTAAGGTAGTAATGGGATAACTAAAGATAAAATAAACTTGTTATAAGATCGAGTGCACCAGATGAAGGTACAACAACCACCACTTCCTATAATTAAATAGAGAAAAGCTACATCGCCACCGTGATGCCAAGTTGGTTGTACCAAAATGAGCTAGAACATATGCATATGTGTTGCAACAACCTATATTACTATAGTCCACTCTTAGAAAAATGATGATAGGTAAACTAATTGTATTTGTAAAACTACATAAACTTGAATGTAAACCATTCTAATGGTTGTACCTTAAGCATTTATAATTGCATAATTGTATTATGACTATACTATGTGTATTTAAAATTAAGATTGGATTGTTATCTAGCCTCTTGCTCAATATTTAAAAAATATGTGTGTATGCCAATTGGGTGATTAAGCATTTATGTTAAAGCCATGGATGGAAATTTTGTTACAGTTATTCTACTTTTTGGATTTATCCTTGGATTAACTATTCATTATTTTAGAATGCTTAATAATGCTTAAGGTTCATTTATGATTAATTGTTTTTTATAAAGAAAGCGTTAGATAGTTTAGTTCAATCTAGATTACTAGACTCTCATACATTGTCTCTTGATGTTGCTAAATCCACACCACTTTCAACTTAGCTTTTAACCTTTTGTGTTCCTTACTTTAGTTTGCAACCCCATTTTGGTTAGATTATATAGGAAAATAGGAGCTGAACTACTCTATAGGTTGACTTAGAGACCATAATTTATAAGATATTCAATATTGGTCAAGTTCTTGAGGGCGCAACTTATCTATTTAGGTGGATTTAAAACCAAGACAACCTAGGTCCTCAAATAGATTCATGAAATATTGGTAGGGTTTGGACCTCAGGCCTTACTATGGACATGGTCCCTTAGGCATGAAACTATTGGAGATATTATATTATTCGGTAATATTAAAGCACCTTTGTGTAGTATTGTAGACATTAATTTAGGAGTTTTTATATTTTTGTAATGTATGTGTCAAAGTGTGAGAATTATCCATGTGTTATGTAATAAAATATGTAAGGTATGCTAGAGAGAAGTGTGCAAGTGTGAGTGTGCAAAGTGTCAAATGAGTGTGTAACAACCCTCCTCCCATGACCATTGATTATAAGTTAATTAATGAATTGCATTTACCTTTTTCCTATAGATTGTGGTACTATTGATGTCCATTGTGTGTGTAGGACTAGGTATACACCTTCAATAGAAAGGGTTTGTCGGTGGAAAATGTAAGAGGAAAGTGATAATTTGGCTCGTGAGTACATGGAAGCTCACATAAATGCATAGCATATAGATACATTGTGAGTGATTTGCATTATCTTATTTTAAAATATTTGTTTGTTGATTGACGAAAAACAATGTATGCATATATTCTTGTGGGTAATGAAAGTACGAAAGGCATGGGATCCTTTTCTTGTTCTGTATTTTATGAATTAAAAATTGATTGTAAGTTTGGTAATAAGTTGTAAAAAAGTATAATAAATATAAAGTAAAGGGGATAAATAATAAATATATGCTAAACTTAATTTAATTTAGTAAAAGGTAATAATAGTATTTAAATGAGCATATTGATAGAGTAATATTTATGGATTCATTGTATAGTGGACAAGGAAAATGATGCATGAAGTGCTTCGGCTATGGCAAGTAGTTGTAATAAATATGTTTAACTCCTTCCATAATTTAGGGAAACAAAAAAAAAAGAAATGGTTAATGGGAGGGGATGACCACATGTTATTGTTACACTCCAAGGCATGATTAGAAAGAAAAAATATTGGGTTAAAAAGAAAAAAAGAGTAGACTATAGTTTCTTCTTCTAGCATCGAAAGCTTGCATAGAAAAGTTAGGAGCTCAAGTTGAAGAAGTACTACTACAAGCATCATTTCATAGGTATGTTGTATTTCATTTTTCTGCATTAGAAATGGAATGCTATTCATTGGTTTCATAGGTATGTTGTGTTCCCTTATTTTGTATTAGGAATAGAAATCTATTCACTGGTTTTGAGATGCTTGGTATTGGATTTGAAAATATAACAAGAATGATTACATGCTGGAACTACATCTATTTACTAAATGTGTTGAATTAGAATTGGCAATGAAAAGTATATTGTTGACCCCTTTCTGATGCCGAATGAAGTTTATGTTATTGCAATTTTGTGATTGGATGTACAAATTGAAAACTTCAGTATTGAATGTTATAGATTATAAATGATTGCAATCTATGAATTATTTTATTGGTATGCTATGTCTTCTTGGTTGAATGGAAATGAATGCATTCTGAATGAATGAGAGATTACATGTTATAGTAGACTGCATACATATTGTCATATAAGCTGAAATACGATCCCTCATTAGAGACTTTTAAAACATGAGGTTGAAAGATTGTTCAATCTCCTCCTTGCTCACAATGTAAGGGCTACATGTCATTGGAATGGCTGACTAGTCTATTGGTTTATGCAAAATGGAAGACTTGAATACTATTAAAGCCATAATGGACAGTAAGAATGGTTGTATCTAAAATAAAGTGCCAAATGTTTTTCGAGACTGCATCATTACTTAAAATAATTTTGAGAATGAGCTTGTTACTACAGTTGCTACTGTAGAAAAATATTATGCTATATATTATTTGTAGGTAGAGATATAGTTTCTATGGAATATGTTTGTAGAGGGTTCAATTGATTTATAATTATTTAGTAGAGAATGTTCCTTTATAACATTAGTGTTTAATACTTGTTGAACCTGATATGCAAGAAGTTGTGATATTGGGGTACAATGTGTCATGATGTATTCAATGTATATTATTATCGACTTATCTGTCTATTGAAAAGAGTATATTAATTTTGAAAATTCCTCAAAGCTATGATTTAAAAATAGTGATAATTTAGCAAATGTAAGGTTGCATGTATTGCATAATTTCTATCTAATATTATGATAACACTTGTAATATTATTTAATTATTATTGTATGATGTAGTATGAGGATTTAAGAAAATGTTTATCGATAAATAGTTCTGACATAATAGTTCATAAAGTATTTATAATTTCATGATAGAGGACACGCACTAAAGTCCATGATTGATACTAATATGAACATAATACACTCAATTATTCATCTCACTAGACTTGTAACCAAGTATAGAGACAAACTCAACTATCCATGAGTTTACATCAAATATGGATAGGGATACACATGAAATTCATTACCAAATTTATAAACATGAACAAACACAATTATCCATAATGTTTGTAACTAGGGACACAAACAACAAGTTATAAATAATTAGTAGGTCTAAGCCTTACTGAAATATTTTATCTTGTACGTTAGAACACACATAAAAATTCACAAGTATAAATCCTTGTTTCAATTCAATAAACATATTCCTCCCCATTGTCCTTATGGAAAGGGTGTTCAATGTGTGTAAAAAAAATAACATTATTTACCATCACTTTCATTAATAACTAGTGGTACCTAGTCTATATTTAAATCATTATCTATGAGATCCTTGGATCATTGAACACAATTCATTACAAGTATACTTTATCTTTAAAGAGGGCTGGTTGGATCTTGAGAAAATGTTAAGCTTGTTCTTCATGAGAAATGTGGGTTCTTATGTAATTGAGTTATTTTTCTTAACTCAAATTTTTTCATCAGTGAAGAAAGAGATTATATATTTTAAATTGAGGTTGTTTGTTTAATGTGAATATAAGAGTAGCTTAATTGACAAGCAAACTATTTAACAAAATAACTTTGACATCATCACTATCCACTTTGGCATTAATTCCAATGAATTGATTTATTAAAGAGTAAAACTTACTTATGTGTTGAATGTAAGTTGAATAATATTATTACAAGCAAAATATTTAACCAATATCAAAATAACCTTAACCAATTGCACTTATTCTACCATACCTTTGCATTTAAATATTGATTTGTTCTTACCGAGTGATGCATGTGGGATCAAACATGCATCTTATCTAAAATGGAGCACACCACGTCTTCAAAAATAATGAATGTATAATGCATCTTGAAGGTGCAATTTAAATTGTATGGCCTCTACCATATATGCTTGATTTATCATGACAGTGATATATGTAGAAGGACGTTCAACAATGTGCTTATATGGAAATCAAACTTATCTAATCTATCTCATCGGCACTTTATGCTTGTGATGTCGTATTTTGGCTTAATTTTATATAGGCTTACTTTGAGCCTTGTTCATAGGCATCTTTCTTGACTTGTTACGATGTTGTTTCTACAATATACAAATAACAAATTGATTCTATAGCTTATGGCTTTAGTATGAATTTAGTATTAATGAGCCTGTATCAACCTAGCATTTAGCAAGAGTTCTATCATGAGACCTTTGTTATAAAGTGCCTATTTAGCTTCTCTAGATCAAAGGGAGACAATGATCAAAAGTAGAGTTTGCTTTCCCTTCTACTTGCTATGATGTTTTCCATTATAAAATGATAGATATATAAATATAGTGGATGTCCACTTTTGATATAACAAACTTTTAACTTATCTTACAACTAACATTATCTTCTAATAGATGTATAATGCTTATAACTGGTGGTTATACTACTCTCATTATCATATCCATTATGATATAATAATTCTTAACACTTTATATAATTTTTAATCAATCCACTCAAAAATTAGATGAAAAAATATATTCATAAAAATACATTAAAAATATAAGATTGTGTAATTATAATAATATATATATATATATATATATATATATATATATATATATATATATATATATATATATATATATTTAACTACCCAGCAAAGTAAATTTTTTTAATTTTAAAAACAGTAACTCTACCACAAACACTAATACCTTTTATTTATGAACAAACACTGATACCTTTGAAAAATGATTAAAAGTATTCACTGTATATAGGCCGAACGAACTCGACCCCATTTGTTCGCTTGTATGTATGCTTATTTTCATTGTAAAAAAGAAAAAGAAAAAGAAAAAGAAAAAGAAAAGGATATCATCTCAATATAAAGTTTTTAAGCAAAAGACAATAACAATTGCTTTAAAATATAGGACAGGTAAAAAGCATCGAAAGCTGACCATGATTGATGTTGTCATTTTGGGGAGCTCTATGTCCGCGAGAAACTAAAATCCCGTGAGTCTTCCCATCACAAGCATACACAATTTCTGGCTCGTGACTTCAATTTTGCTTGCGCTTGTACGACATAAAACATTTCTGTAACATGATGCGACCTATCTCAAAGTTATTGAGGTGATACCATCTATCTATCGTAGACCTAAAAACAATAAACCTTGGACACTGTTATTCACTCTGTTCTGGTTGCTGTAGCCGCAGCAGCAGCAGCAACGCAGAGCTTTTGGATAAAGTCTCCCACATCCATCAATGACGGTTTTAGAACCTATTTAGATACAAAAATCAAACGATTTATTTTTGGAATCCATTTCTTTTCATTACCGTTGTTGCAACAAATTATATTGATGTGCATAGCATATAAGGAAAATTTCGAAAACCTAGATAAATAAGGATATCGAAAGCACCTGAACTTGGATTGTATGATGCGTTGTATTCTCACAAGAGAAACTGTTTGCATAAATAAGTTGAAGATTCTCATGTTGGAGCACTCCAAGTATTGCTTTAGGCAAACTGGTGTGCGATCTCAAAGCAATGACATGGATATTCAACTGATCCAAATCCTTTCTACAAATTAAACATTTGACGCTTGGTAAATTAATAATCTGGTGAGCCTCAGACACCCTAATAATTCTTTTAGGTTCCTTTTTCGCCTCAACCAACGGTGGTGATGATGAACTGCAGCTTTTCTTATTCAACAAATCCTTGGTATCTGCAGTATATTCTGTTGCCTGCATAATACAAAAAGCTTAATTAGTGGGAAACAAGATAAAGGAGGGAAGAAAACCTGCTACTGAATATATATATATATTAAAAGAAAAGAAAAAGTCCTTGTAAATGACCTGGATATGTTTGGGCAGCAACTCTTGTAGCTGTAAGTAAAGCAAAGTTAGATTCCTCTCCCTTTTTTCTCTGAGAAAACGCCGGTTGACAATTTTGCTGTATATATAAGCTCTTCGAATGTTTCTTCTTTTAAGCCAGTTGCTAGCTCTTATGCCGATGTCTTTCATACTGCAGATATATCGACTTAAATTAATTCTACACAAAGTTAACAGGATCAATATCTATATCTTGATTCTTAAAGAAGGGAGACTGTCCTTGTTTTGGTTCTCAGGGCCGTCTTTTCTTTCTTTTCTTTTTAGGGCTGGAAGACGCGTCTTCCGTTTTGGTGGCATCTGGAGAAGTGATGGTGTTGCGATGTTGACTCTTTGTACCTTGTGGATTAGTTGGCACGCTTGCGTCAATGATGCTCAACGTAGCCACAAAATGGTAACATCGTACAATCTATAGGGTTTTCTAAACTTTCTGTCAAATCATTATAGTAACGAATGTTTTTATTGGTAGGTTGGATGTCCCGTGATAGTTTGGAGAGAAGAAACTTTAAAAACACATACTCCTGTTCAATTTTCCAGTCCAGTTCATACTCATCGTATAATTGGTCTCCAATCAAAACTTTAAAAATAAGATTTATATCGTAGATTTATAAAAAATATACTACAATTGGTTAAATGTTTTGATGATAGAGTTACTAGTAGGGTTTATATGTGTAGATCACATCACCTTATAATGAAATTTATGTTAAATTTGTTACTTTCAACAAATCAAATCTTTAAAATGTTCTTAATAATAAGAGGGCGCCATTTTGAAATGGAAGAGAGCTTGCACTTGAGCGCCTCTTCCCTTTATCAATATGAAGTTGTTACATTTGTTTTTTAAAAAATGGTTTAATATCTTTTTGAATGGTCTTTTATGTGAGGTAAGATTGGAATGTAGATTTTAAGTCTATAACTTTTATTTTATTTATTATGTTTAAGTGTTTTTATTTATTTATTATTAAAGGTATATTGTGAGAGTATGATCATTGAAAATATGAAATTTTTAGCGAGTTAGTATGTAAGTTCCATGGATACTAGCCAAATTTCTCATAGATTCAAAATTGAATTAAGTGGGAGTGGACATTAAATTCAAATGAATCCATGACCTTTCTTTTGAAAGGAATTTTTCTCATTATTTTCTCCAGTTTAAAAATGAGAAATAAAATAGTAGATGATGGCCCATGGTTTAGAGGAAGAGATGCATTTTGTTTAAGACCATGATAATAGAATTTTTCTATAATGTGGATTAGTATTTTTGGGCTTTCATATCAACTTGTCAATAAGTATTAAATAATATTAATAATACTATTGAGGAGTTCATAGAAGAGGGACCAACTACTAGGGAGTGAAGGCATGTTGTACACACCCAAATATGTGTTGCCATGGATATTCTAAAATCTTCACCATAGTCCATTAGGATTAAATTTGAATCAAGAGAGTGGGAACAATAAGAGGATTAGGAAAATATTGCATTTTAATACATAAATATTACAAGATTGGATACAACAAATTAGATTACAAAGTAAAAATGATGGAAAATTTGGGATATGAAACAAACTTAAAGCAAGAAGATCATATCATAGTTGAATTTGGGTTAAATCAACAATTTTACACTCCCAAGAAAGTGATAAATAAAGCCCTTTTGCATCGTCAAATAATTAAGGTCATTATAATCTACTCAAATCAACAACTAGAAGAAAAATGACATAAGGGGTGAGGAAGTACAATGCACAAGTTTAAAATCAAAAGGAGTTAAGGGTGCAAAAGAAGATGGTGAGAAAAAATTTAAAGTAGAGGACATGAAAGAGGCTATGGTTAATCTAGGTAAGTCATATTTTTTACCCTCAAGTAGTATAAAATGCTCTTGTTGCAATATAAATGAAAGTAGCACAAGCTTTATCCTTGACAATTTAAGGTTTCAAGATCAACATAATAAAGAAATAAATATTGAGCATATCCATAGAAATTAAGGGTTTCCAAAGAAATATAAGAAATAAATTATTATAGAGGACCATCCTTATACTTTAGGGTTTTCAAGGCAACATTAGAAAGAAAGTATTTACAAGGTTATTCATTTCATTTCAGATTCTCTTAGATGACAAAAATATTTAGAAGATAAGTCTCATAATGGACAATGAAAAATTATATTTATGGAGATAAAAGTGTTGGTGTTAATAGAAAAAAGGAGAGAGAGATACCTTCAAAGAAAGGATAAAGAGAAAAGGAAACTAAAAGGGATATTATTTGGGAAACCAAAAATAAATATCATGGGTGTTATAAGAAGGGGGATAATCTCACTAAAAATTGATAATAAAAATGGTATCATGTAATTCTAAGGGTCTGAATAAGACCCCTAAATAACGTTACTAAGAAATTGATAGGTTGTGATAGACATGTATTTGTTTTGATACAAGAAATAAAATTAAATAGGTACGAATGTAAGGATACATTGGAAAGGATTCGAAATATGGGGGATTCTCTAGCAATTTCTTCTATAAAATCTTACAAAATTATTATGATAATATGGGATAAACATAAATTGTATAGATGGTAGAAGCAAATAGTAGCTGGATTGATGTTCTATTTTGCAAGAAAGAGGAAAACATCATAGTTCGGGTTATAAATGTATATGCTTAAACTATATTTACTCCTTATAAAAGAGGTTGGAAGGAAATTAGCATATTTTTATGAAATACAATGATTAGTTAAAATTGTGATATATGGGTTCTTGGAGGGTGCTTTAACATAGTTCTATTTCTTTTAGAAACAAAGGGTGGTACTTCTAGATATTGGAAATTAATGTAGGACTTTGGATTTTTTATTAATTGTAAGGGCCTTTGGGATGATATTCCTTCAAGTTTAAATATACATGGGATAATAGACACATTGGATAAAATTATATAGAAGAAATATTAAATATATTATATCCAATACATGATTACAAATAAAGTATATTATAATGGACCTAACCACTACCTTATGATATCTTTTATAATATATTTATATTGTATGATGTCCAAGTATTATCTTATATGTAATTTTCTGTATTTATAATCTATTCAATTATTATTCAATAAGGGTTATCAACCTTAATAATATAACCCTTCAATTATACACTTATATATGTGTGTGTATAAAACCTTAGTGAAAATCTACCCATATATCTTCTAATTCATATCTTATTTATATATAACACATGTTAAATCCTTTATGGATTTCACATAGTAGACCTATTGGGAAAGGGCCAATGCATTTTTGGTAATGCCTTGAGGGGACCTACAAGGAATCAAATCAATGAAACAAGATGTTCAAATCTAATAATTATTTTCAAAGATACTTTGAGGTCAAAGCCTTTTTGAGAATGAGGACATGTAGTGGACCTAACCTCTTCCTTATTATATCTCTTGTAATATATTTATATTATATTATATCCTAATTTTATTATATATATAACTTATCTTAAAAATATATAAACATACGGTGGTGGGATTTGGCTTTAAAGATGATAGATCTAGGCTTTAATAATGGTGGGATTTACAACTATGGATCTAGGTTTTAGACATAGTATATCTAAGCTTTGGTGATGATAAATATTATTTAGTTGTGGGCTTTAGAAACTATGGATCTAGGCTTTGGAGGTAATGGATCCAAGCTTCAATGGTGGCAGATCTAGGGAGAATGGGGTTTAGTAATGATGGATCTAGGCTTCGATGATGGTGGTTTTTGGATTCGATGGTGGTAGATCTAGGCTTTGATAGCGATAGGCTTTAACGACTATAGATCTAGGCTTTGGAGGTAGTGGATTTAAGCTTTGATGATGGCATATATAGGGAGAGTGGGCTTTAGCAATGATGGATCTAGGCTTCAATGGTGGTGGGATTTGCATTAAATGGTTTATAATGCAACCCTAGTAAATGGAGTCTCTTACAAGTATTGAGGGCTTGGGTTCCTCCCTTAGGCCATTGGTTGAGAGATAGGGAGGTGAGGAAGGCAGGTCAAGTGCTAGAGATGAGCGGATGGTTTCATTGGAAGTAAATATAGAGATGGTAAAGTTGTTGGGGATGATGCAAATAAGGTGAAGGTAGATCTAGAATATGCTAGTGGTAGCATCAAATCCATTGACCTAGGTGTTGTAGCTAGACCCTTGTGGTCTAATTTAGTTAAAGGTACTACTTTGAGCCCTCTTGAAAATTTTAAGATCTATCCTTCTAAGGATGAGGATATGCCATGTCTAGATGTCCTAGATAGATTAATTGAAAGATAAACAAATAAGTAAAGTTTTAGTATAGTTGGGAAATTTATTGTTTTTCAATTGAATCAATATATTATTCAAAAAATGAGCAGCTTAAAAATGGAATATTAAGGATCAACTAGAGATAGTATCTCTACCTAGAAGCTTTCTACTCTTTACATTCACTACCATGGATGATATGGTTGATGTCTTACTGAAAGGATCTTAGTTGTTGGGAAAAAAAGGTCTATATTTGAAAAATAGAAGCTAGGATTCAATCCCAAGATAGATAATATTCACCTAGATCCTCTCTAGGTGAGACTTTCAAGCCTCTTGATTGAATATTGGGATGAAGATATAATAATAGGAATTACTAGATCTATAGGATAGCTAATTGAATTTGACCTAACAACCAAAGCAAGGACTAGATTAGTTTTTTCTAGTTTTTATATTAATGTAAATATGGAAAGAACCTTTCCATCCTCAATTAGGTTGAAATCTAAATATGTGACTTGGGAGAAAAAAATCAAATATGAAAACTCCCCAGTATTAAACATGATTAGTAAAATATAAGACCATCTCCTTGAAAATTTTCCACCCAAGAAAAAAAGGGTAAAATTTGGTGAAGAAAAAAGTCTCAACAACAAAACAAAGAGGTGGAAATGTTGAACAAATTCACTAGCAAGAAACAAAATGAAGAAGGAGATTCCTCAAAAATACAAAGAGAAAATGTGAATAGTTTTAGCACCTTGGAAAGTTAAGAAGAAGGAGAGGTCTTTGGAGAGGAAGAAGAAAATTGGAAGGAACAACGGGGAGTGTTGGTTCCTCAAAGTTTGGCTAAAGCCCATAAGAATTCTAGTGAAATGGAAAATGATCCCCCATTGGTGGATGTTCCTATTGAAGTTGCATATGAGATCACACATAAATATAAGGGAAGGATTCCTTCTTCCCATATTAAGAAATGCTTTGCTACTCCATTTCTAAGAATACCTAAAGTTTGGCTAAAGCCCATCAGAATTTTAGTGAAATGGAAAATGAGCCCCCATTGGTGGATGTTCCTGTTGAGGTTGCATATGAGATCACATAGAAATATAAGGGAAGGATTCCTTCTTCCCATATTAATAAATGCTTTGCTACTCCATTTATAAGAATGCTTAGAAGTGGCAAGTTAAAAATGGATGTAGAGTGGTAGCAAGAAGAGGAAGGCCTAACCTCAAAGAAATTTGAAATAGAGAGACCGAGAAGGAGGTCTATTATAGGAATCAAAGAAATTTAAACTTAAGAATAGCTAGAAGCTAGAAAGAAAAAAAAAAAGTGTAAGATAACTATTATTTTGTTATCAATTTTTTTTTGAGTGCTATCAGTTTGCTAACTTTGTTTTAGATTTGTTCCATTTTGGGCTTCAAATACTTGTTATTTATAAAATCTTATTATTTTATCTGTATTTTGGTTAGGTAAAAGATTGTGGGACCTTCCAATACCCTCACCTTTATTAAAAAGGTTTAGGGTCCCTTTCAAAACCCCTTCTCTAACTTTAATAAAAAACAACTATCTTAAAAATAACCTAATTAAATGGTTATTTAATTAGGGCTGGGTATGAATGACTATGATACTTTATAACCCTCATATATAAATAGCTATATCTCCTTTATGGAGAGAGTGTATACCCATATATCTTATTATTCATATCTTCTTTATATATAACAATGTATATTGAATCCTTTATGGATTTTACGTAATTGACCTATTGGTCCATTACATATATAATATTTTAAACTTTTTATTACCAACAAGATCAGATCATAAACCCATTCTACCAAGATGTTATATAATCAATAATGGTCATGCAAACCCATTTTTATTTTAGTCTATGTGGCTCTAAGACCTTAATTTCTTGTAGATGATTATGTTATGGTGGAATGAAGTAAATTTTAAAGGATCTTGTATGTATAGGTTTGTTCAAAAGATAGAATAAAAGGGCAAAAGAAGTTTTGGAATGTCAAATATTTTGGTAACATATATAAATAAAATGAGTAAGTTAAATACAAGCTCAAAAAATTACAAGAGAGTAGAAATCAATGAAATGAACTAGGGTTCTTATGTTCAAGAAAAAATTGCTTTCTAATATTATAATATATTAAAAAATAAGTCGTATTGTTTTTAGAACTAGGAAGAGATGGTTCAAGGAAGGGGATAGAAATACCAAATTTTTATAGCTTGTCAAAACCACAATAGTTTCCAAAAATGAATGTAATCAATCATTATACAACATTTCTTGACAAAATAAATACACAATATAAAGAACATAGAACATGGTGGGGTGTTTGTAGATGCCAAATGATTTTCACTAAAGAGAATCAAGTTAAATTCCAACTAATAATGAAATTATTTGTGATTAGTGATATTTATAACAAAATACATGTTACCTTTAGGTAAGGTTATCATATTGGCCCTTAAGAATAAAATAAAATAAAAAATTATAAAAATACCTTTACATTGTTTACATGGTTCCAAAGGGAAAATATAACAAATACAAGTACAAATAGTTTATTGTGGCCTCAAGAGAAGCTTAATCGATGGGGGTGGGAAGGGGGGAGGAGAGGAGTGATTATATATAGAGAGCCTCCCTAAAATGGAAAAGAAAAAATCTGAGTTTAAAGATATCTTAAGAGGTGACTCACTGATTATAGATAGAGAGCCTCAACCTCCTCTCCCTATCTTAATGGTAAACTATTGGGATTATAGATAGAGAGCACCACATATTCTAACATCCCCATTAAGATGTGTAGAGCAGAAAAATGGTGCACCTAGCAAAGGAAAATGAAATGCACCTATTTATTTAAGAATTCAAAAGCGATATTAATGTAAGCATGATAACAAATAAATGAAATAAATGGGTGTCCTATTTATATTAATCCATTTGTCAAATACAAGGTTACAAAATTTCCCCTTTATGGCTCTTAATTGATACAATTCATTACAAGGTGTTGAAAGGATTAAATCCTTTCAGAAACTCAAGGTGTGCTTCAATGTCTTCCTCGCACTCACGAATTGAAGAGCAGGTTTTCAATACCACTGCAATGATCTATCCATTGTCATACTTGTATCTCCTTCCTTGCACATTGAAATACCTGGATCTATACACAAAGAAATAAAATTTATTAATAGCATATGCGGATTGAGATGAAATCAAAGAGATGCATGTACTAAAGAATGTGAAGAGTGAAATAGACAGTGCAAAACCACTCCAAAATGCACCAAAACTTAGTATAATGCATATAATATACTTTAGAGATGATCTATGCTAAAACAAAGATGAAATTATATGCAAAATCCATGGTCATCCCTGGGTGTTCCAATTGGGACTATTAGAATGAAAAACCTAATAGAAGATCCAAAATTACTCAAAATTGCACCAAATCCTAATATGATGTATATAAACTACTCTAGAAATGATCTATGCTAAAATTGAATTGAAATTATATGCATATTCATAGCCATCCCTTAGTGTTCCAATTATGACTGTTAACCATCTCAGGTGGGGATAAGCACCAAACCTAGTGGTTTTTGCCACCAATTCCTCTAGGATCTGGTTCAAACTAATCCTAGGTATGTTGTCATAAAATTTGATGATCTAATTCACAAAAATAGGTGGTTTTTAGAATATATTTATGTATTTTTGGGTGACTTGGAAACCTCCTTCGATTGATGAAGATTCCAAGTGAAAACACGCAATGAAAGGGAGAGTGAATCTCGACAACACTTCATTACAAAATATTGCAAAGACCTCTCTTTGAAAATGGGTGGATTGAATCCATTTTATAGCCCAAGAGGGCCATATGGTCAAATGGGCAAGTTAGGGCATGCAAGGTAGGAATCGCCACTTTTCAAAACCATGCCATGCATAGGGTGGGAGAAGTCTCCAAATTGGGCCTCCCATATGCAGGTTGTGATGGATTTGACAGGCCTTCATTTTTTCATAAATCATTGGATGGGATAAATGATAGAATTTGATTGCCATTTATCGTGCCCTTGAGTTTTTAAGGGGCCTAAGCCATGGTCATCCCACCCAGGGATGGTTCCTGGTGGCCATCCCTGGGTGGGATGACCATAAAATATGGTCATCCTGGGGTGGGACGACCATGGCTACATGGCCCAAAGCTTCCCAAAAGTAGGGTAGAAATTTCCAAAAGTGATTAGGACCACTATTTAACCCCTGAGGATTGCCCAAGGGGGCCATATGGTGTTGATAAGAGTGTGTCATTGTATTCTAATAGAATTGATGTGATTTTAGTGTCTAAAGATGCTCCTTTTTGAGATGCATTATGTGAAATACAACTGGTGGCCATCCCTGGGTGGGATGACCATAAAATATGGTCATCCTGGGGTGGGACGACCATGGCTACATGGCCCAAAGCTTCCCAAAAGTAGGGTAGAAATTTCCAAAAGTGATTAGGACCACTATTTAACCCCTGAGGATTGCCCAAGGGGGCCATATGGTGTTGATAAGAGTGTGTCATTGTATTCTAATAGAATTGACATGATTTTAGTGTCTAAAGATGCTCCTTTTTGAGATGCATTATGTGAAATACAACATGGAGAAAAAATAGATGACCAAACTATAAAATGATTAAGGTTATTCAGTAACCTAACCAACTTTATATGCCTCTATCATGGAAGGGGCATACATTCAAAATAATCATTGCCAAAGATAAATTTCAAGCCCACGCTAGGGCATATAATTCAACACCAATTCAACAAAATAAAGTCTTGGTCTCCTTGAAGCCTTGGGACCTTTCCTAGAATAGACATATAAGTGAAACAAGGAACCAAGACCAAGTATACCCTAAGCCCCAAAACCTATCATTATAGTGCAACTGAAAGGTATACAAAATCAAATGCTTTAAATATTTCAAAAGCATATTAACCTAACCAAATTTAGATGCCTCCATCGTGGAAGTAGCATACATTCTTGGAATCCTTACTTTTGACATATTTGAAGGATTTGATTTTGGTATACCTTTTAGCCACACTGTAATGACAGGTTTTGGGGCTTAGGGTATACTTGGTCTTGGTTCCTTGTTTCACTTATAAGCCTATTATGGGAAATGTCCCAAGACTTCAAGGAGACCAAGAATTTATTTTGTTGAATTGGTACTGAATTATATGCCCCAGTGTGGGCTTGAAATTTATCTTTGGAAATGATTCTTTTGAATGTATGCAAGTTGCACTTTTGAGTATTTGAGTGTTGATTTTGATTATGAATTCATAATTATGACTATCCCCTCAAGTGATGAGTCGATGAGGGAATGACCAGTGATGAAAGTGATGAGTTGCTTGACCAATATGACTTGATTAGGGTTCCTTCAATTTTACCCATTGTAAAATTTATCAATTTTACTAGGATTTTGATGGTTTTGTTGATATTTCATGGAAGAAAGGAAATTAATACCTCATTCTCATGGAGCGATCTGACTGCAATGGCCTTCTTGGGGATTGAAGTAGAGAATTTTTAATTCATCAGTGAATAATATAATTCAATATTGACCCTTTGTGAATTTTATCAGTTTTATTATGTTTTTGGTGGTTTTGAGGTCTTTTTCTTTGCCTTTTCTTCTATTTTTTGGTGGTCGTACTAGGGTGGGATGGTTGTAAATTTCATGGTTTTCCTAGGGTGGGATGGTCACCAAATTTTTTTTCTATTCCACCTTGGGATGACCATGCTTATTATAGGTCTTTTTAAGCTCAAAATTGGTAAAATGAGCTCATTTGCACACTTTTGATTTTGCAGTTTGAGAGGTGAGGAGTAGGAGAGTGATTTTTTTAAGTGGAGCACTGCAAAAAACATCCCAAAATCACCATGAGCTAGCCTCTAGACTCAACAAGTGGTGGAGCTGGCGCAAGACAGGTAAGGGCTGAATTTGCTACTAGACTTTGTTTAATTTACAAATATAATTATTTTTGCATTTGTCGATGAAGCACACTAGATCTCAATAAATGAACCTCATTAGTGATAGCATTTAGTATGTTGTGCTTTACTTTTTTTCTACAATTTTATTGTATTTTTTTGAGCTTGCTTGCATCTGCTAGGTGATCAAGAGCTGGTATCGATTTTTGACTCTCTTTCAGACTACTAGGGATTTACTGACAGAGGATGACTGGAAATGGCTTGATGCCATTGGCCTCAAACAAGTGACATGATTAGAGCCAGTGTTGGGATATAGATCCTATCTGATAGCTTTGATAGACTTGTGGGACCCTTGCACCAACACTTTACACTTGTTGACTAGGGATATGATAGTGATGTTAGAGGACATCTATCAGATTTTGTGTATTCTGATAGAGGGGCATTCGATTATGTCTACTCATTGGGATATTAGAGATATGATTTTGTAGAGATAATTTGAAGAGGACTAGCATGATGTAGTATGAGACTTACCTAATGGATGTATCCTAGTGGAGTTATGGTATGAGGTAGAGGTTTTGACTATGATACATGCCTTGCTGATGACGGTTATCTCCAACATGTTGTTGCCAAACTTATCGGGAGTCAGTTTCCCCTAGAACCTTTTGGAGTTGGAATTTTAATCTATGGAGTGCACCATAGAGAGGTTGTTAGTGATGGTGTGGGGTACTACTCTTCTACCATAAATTTATGATGAGTTTTACAAGATCTGTTGTCATGGGTAGAAAGGATTGGGCTACAAAATTTTATTACAGGTGTGGGGATGGTAGCACATTGTTATGGATTGACCATGGGGACTACCTTGGATGACATGGGCACAATGCATATGTGGAGATAGGATATGGTATCCTATGGTAGCAAGACTAGGAGAAAGGTCAAAGCCATCCTTATGCAGGTATGATTGATCACTATGCATAGTCATTTGCATGGCTCAAAGCAAAGGAGGTTACTTGGAGACCATACAAGGATTGTTCAGCATGGCATAAGGATGAGGTGCAACTTCAATGGGTACAATGAGGGAGATGGTTAGTTGATCAACACAGGATAGAGCAAGAGTATTTTCCATATGCTTGAGTGATGTGATAGTTTGGGCTATGCTAGGGATTGCCTAGCGAGCCAGTGATCTACCGATGCTATGGGGATGAGAGAACACTTACTTGGCCTATAATGGAGGAATTTGGAGAGGAGGTAGATCCTTCGAAGGGTATATTTGAGCTAGATGATGTAGGGACCATAGAAAAGTATGAATCTTTGTGGGTGATGCACTAGTGGTGAGAGGAGGGACCACTAGGAGGTGGTACAGATGCGATAATAGAGGAGTCTCACAAGGAGGCTAAAAATGATGGACATGATGAGGCTCCATACAAGGAGGAGCTAGAATTAGGTGAGTGACATGTATATTGTTGAAAATATGTTTATTGGATGGTCAAAATGGATACATAGGGTTAGTAGGATGATTATGATGAGGATGATTTTGATTAGTAGAGAGTGCAGGTACAGTTGGTAGCACATGATGCCACCATTGTTGACATACAGGGTAAGTCGATCAGAGGGAGGCAAGAGTGGGGGGAGTACATAGAGGAGAGGACACTCCTATAGGCATAGGTGTAAACTACATAGGTAAATATTGATAGGTAGACATTAGTGATTAAGAGGTAGGTAATAGAGTTAGCTGATTTTTAGTCACAGGTTAGAACAGGGAGCTCGAGCCATGGGTCATATAGTAGTGGTGAGGTAGCTAGGCTATAGGAGGAGGTGATACAACTCCAAATATTACTAAGTGACTACTAGGCTCATCGTCTAGAGGATCTGACATACACATAATATTTGGAGGATGAGGTAGCACACCCTAGATGGTGCTTACCAGCTTGTCCTTCTGCTAGTGGATCCCAGTAGAGTAGGAGAAGTGGTATAGGGTAGTCATCTATGAGGATGGAGCCTCATAAATTTATGAGGAGATAAGATAGGGTCAGAGGAGCATATATGAGAGCTCTCAATGAGCGATGATTGAGGATGGCGGTGATAGTCATGGTGTTGATCCTACATGACCATGGCTTTTAAGACTCTATGGTTACTTTTGTATTTTGGGAGCATGAGGTCTGAGGACCCACTTGATTGTAGCCTATAGGTAGTTTTTGGATTATGATGTAGCCTTTTTCCACATACATATACATATACATATACATATACATATACATATATATATATATATATATATATATCTATATCTATATCTATATCTATATATATATATATATATATATATATATATATATATATATATATAAGTTTTCTATTTTCATCATGTGTTCCTTAATACTTTATTAGATGTATGAGATGTTTATGTTTACTTTATTGATGCTTTTATGGATGCTTATCATGGATGCATGTATTGTAATATGATGTTGGTTGATGATATGTGCATGTGTGTATGCATAATTAAATGGATGATTTTTTAATATGTACTGATGAATTATGAATACTATTTGACACACTAGATGCTAGCACCATAGACTATACAAAATTCATTGATTCATTTTAAAATTATTATAGTCATGGATGGTGGTGATAGTCATGGTGTTGATCCTGCATGACCATGGCTTTTAAGGTTCTATGGTTACTTTTGGATTTTGGGAGCATGAGGTCTGAGGACCCACTTGATTGTAGCCTATGGGTAGTTTTTGGATTATGATGTAGCCTTTTACCCCATACATATACATACATACATACATATATATATATATATATATATATATATATATATATATATATATATATAGATGTATAGATAGAACAACACTCCTAGTCGGGGAGGAGCCAATACTAGTGACAAAGCTAGATATTGCTTAATTTCATCAAAGGTGGCTTGACACTCATCATCCCAATTAAATACGACCCCCTTGTGTAACAATTTGTTCATAGGTTGGCACTTATCAGATAATTGTGCTATGAAGCGCTTAATGGATGTGAACTTTCCTTGTAGACTACGTAACTGCTTGATAGTAGTGGGGAAGGCATTTCAAGGATTACCTTGAATTTATTTTAATTAACCTCTATGCCTCATTTAGAAACTATGAATCCCAAAATTTTTCCAGATGTGACGGTAAAGATGCACTTCTTGGGATTTAGTCTAACCTTGTGTTCGATGAGGTGATCGATGAATTTGCACAATACATCAATGTGCTCATGGCGAAGTAAATATTTAGCCAATAAGTCATCTATGTAATCTTCCAAAATTTTATGCATGTAGTCATGGAATATGTAAGTCATAGCTCACTAGTAGTTAGCACTAGTATTTTTGAGGCTGAAAGGCATGACTTTATAACAAAATATCCCCCAAGGTATTATGAACGCTATTTTGATTTGGTCCTCTATATTAATACGAATTTGATTGTATCTAGAGAAACCATCCATTAGAGATAACATCTCATGGCCTATTGTGGCATTCACCAGTACATCAATGTTTGGCAAAGGGAATTAATCCTTAGGACTCACTTTATTTAGATCTTGAAAATCAGTGCAAATGTGAATCCTTCCTTTGGGTTTCTTTATAGGTACCATATTGGAAAACTATGATGAATAATCAATTGATATAATTAAATTGACATCTAACAATTTTTCAATTCGTATTTCACCATTAAGGCTATTGTTGGATGCATTTTGGTAGCTTTTGTTTGATTGGTTTTGTATTTGGGTCAATTGTAAGATTATGTGTGACTAAATTTATATCTAGTCCTAGCATGTATTTATAAGACCACACAAAAGCTTCCTTCTATTTTAGAAGAGCTATAAAATTGGCTTGCTTAGTAAGGGATAAGATTTTCCCTAACTTGATGAATTGGGGAGCCTCAAGATATATGTTGATATTACTATCAATTATTGGCTCAATCAACATATGAGATCCCTCTTCTAGATAGTGTGGAGTAGGGATCAAATTAATGTCATCAATTGGGTTTATGTCATCAATTGGAAAATTAATTTCAATATCAGTGTGAAAAACATTTTGAGTAGGTCTTGGAAAAAAATAAAATGGTTGTAACATTTCATTGCAAGGCTAATACTCTGATGGAGATGGTGAAGAATTTTCCCAATAAAAGTTGATTACCTCAAGGTTGAGGTGTAATGGATTTAATGGGTTATTTAGATCATGCAAGGGTATGGTAAGATCTATGGAAATCATATTAATGGATGGATGATATTCGTTGGATGGGTGATTGGGTTTATTGATAAGAGGTTATCACAAGACTTGCAGGGGTGGTTGTGGTGGAGATGGAATGACTAGAGGTGGTCGATGTGGAATGGGGTGAGATTTATCCTCAAGTGGAAAAGCTATTGCAAGATGGGATGTTGCAATGGAAACATACACATATAAAACTCTTCTTCATCATCCAATGAGACAATCTGCTTGTACTATTCATCTAAACTATGGGATTTAATAGGTGCTACATCATAATATGATTCATCATCAGTTGTCTATTCATAAGGGGGACCTTGATCCCCTTACTAATTATCAGAAGGAAGAGTATGTGAACCTTCACCTTCTTCATAATATTAGGTGAAATTGCAAGATATCCCTTGATCTATAATATTTACGAGAAAATAATCTTCCAAAAAGTGGATATAATTAGGATTATCATAAGGATCGTGTGCAAGCTCATACCTATAGTTCAAACCTAGGTGCTCTAAAATTTTTGTGAGGACATCGAGAGGCACAGGCTCATTGTATCCTAAGCCAAATTTATCATATGGTATTTTATATTGTGGTTGGAATGGAATGTGAGTACCTTGTTCACCCCAAACCATAGCCATGCCAATGGTAGTGATGGAGATATCTCATGGCATAGTCAGGATTGGACATAAAATTTATCTTCAAAAAATGGTTTTTCATCCTCTTATTACTGAGGAGATGGTTCTGTTCCATATTTAATACGCCCATATATGAAGTTTGTTTAATTTGGGGGTATACCTAGAGGTACGATGGTACTTATGGAAAGATGAGGTCATCCCATATCTTGTATTGTATCAATGGTTGGAACTATTGTAATATTCCTTACTAAGTATTCTCTTAAACCCATAGTAGCTATATGGACTATGACCTATGATGGTGAGGATGAAGGAGACAAAAGCGAGGCTTGATATGACTCAATGCTTACCTCATGAGGTGGTTGTTTGTTTGCTAGACTAGGAATCTATTTCGTGGAAATGATAGATATAATTGGACGGATATTTTCAATAAGCCTCTTTGACATGTTCCACTATGAAGGATTTGAAGATGACAAAGGTGTATCTAAAGGTACCAATGATGAGGGTGTTATAGAAGAATATGGTAATGGATTAATGGAAGGTGATAATAGATTTGGACCTTGAATGGACGTATTTGGTTGGAAGTCCAAATAAGTTTATGGCAAGGCTAACTCAGGGATATGTTGCAGTATTTGAAGGGCTCAAGGTATGCAGAGATAACATGTACTTGCCCTTCATGGTGTACTTAAAACATTGGTGAGTTATGGATGGTACACACTTCATATCCCTAATCCAGGGCTTTTCTAGCAAGATATTATAAGCCATTTCTCCATCCAAGATGTGACACAATAATGGTATGGTTTTGTCTGAATAGATAATACTATAGTGCCAACCATTGAGCATAGATTAGTGTTGAGTGCTCGAAGGGTATATGTGGACGTAACAATGTGGGATGTTGGAAGACCTAGATGTTGGAGAGCATTTGTGGTGATGATATTGCTTTAAGAACCAATATCAATTAGAACTCTTTTGTAAGGTGTTACATTTACATATGCAATGATGTGTAAGGGAGGATCAACCCTATAATTTGATATTGGTTTGATTTCATGTTCATGAAATATGATTACTGGTTATTTGCACTGTTGAACATACCCCGTGAAATTGATAAAGGAGTTACAATCCTGGGGCTACATTTCAATAAACTTAAGAATATTTACAAGAGCTTCTTGATGAGGTGGAGATTGTTGGATAAGCTCATAGATAGAGAGTCGGGTTGATGTTGTTCGTAATATTTGAGCAAGTTTACTCTTTATGGTGACCACTGGATGAGGTGGAGGGCTTTGCACTTGAGGTGGTAGAGGCTATGACATGGAGGGAATGTAATTTAAAGCTGCAAGTGATGCAACTTGACTTGGATAACACCTATTCCTTGTCACGATGCTAACCATCCTAACAAAACCTTGTTGAGGGGGTGTTGTATAGACCTCATTTACTTATTTTTCTTGATTTACCTACACCACGTGAGTGGGAAATGGGTCTTTAAAGACACATATTTGTTTATTATTTATCACAAAAGGGTTATCAACTTGAAGATCATTCTTCTCAATCATGTCTTGTACTAGGTTTTTAAAATTATAGCACATTTGCACATCATGCCCATTCTACCTATGGTACTTATAGTATAGGTCTTCACGACATCCCATGGACTTTGGTTTACCTTACTCAGATCTATAGGCTGGATCTTAGGTAGAGTAATTGCTTTGGCCCTATACATAGATGATCAAATAGGAAATCCATAGACTCAGTGAAGGGTATAAATTATCATAGAGGGCAATATTGCTGGTTTTGCCCTTGATTCACCTAAGTGTTGTTATTGTAACTTGCAGAAGGAGGTTGGGCCTGATAGTTTACCTTTTGAGATAGCATTGGTTGCACAAGACCTGGAATGCTAATGGTAATTTTATTAACTATTTCCAACTTTGGTTGTGTCAGATTGCCTTTAGTGTTCTTATTCCACTTCTTTTTATAGGGTTTCATGATCTCCCCCTCTTGAATTTTTATTTATTTGATTTTTCTAGCTTGCCCTAGAGCATCTTCAAGTGTTTGGTATTGTTGGAGTTGTAGCAATAATGAAATTAGCTTTAAATAACTCTTGGAAAACATGTGAGTCAACTCAGACACTAGTAGTAGGTATGGTACCTTAGCAAGAAGCATTCACCACCTATTACCATAATTCATGATTGACTCATCATTATACTGCTTCAACCTTGTGAGGTATTTTAAAGTCACCTTTATATTAGTGTTAAAGGTAAAATATTCTAAGAATGCATCTACAATTTGTTCAAAGCTATGGATTTTGTGCCTTGGAAGTTGATTGTACCACTCTACAACCGGGCCAAAGAGGGTAATTAAAAATGTTCTTAGAAGTAAGGCATCATTATCCTGGATATTGAAGCATTGGTTCATGAACCTAGTAACATGCTCCTGTGCATATTCCTCTCCTTTAAATCTATCTAGCTTGGGCATTTTGAAATCCTATGGGTATAGAGGGAAAGATATTAATGGGTGAAGTGATTAATTGTGAAGCTGGCACAAAGTGGGTTTTTAAATCTTGGACCTAGAGGTATTGCTTTCTATTGTTTCCATGCATTCAAGCAATGCTTTATATGCATCAGAGGATTTGATATCCTCTTCTTTGATTTGGCCCCACAAGGGAGGGTGAGGAATATCAAGCATATGACATGGTGGTTGAGTATCATCAACCATGCCTCCATAAGGTGCTTCTAGATATTTCTCTTCTAGTTCAAGATCATTATAGGCTTCATAAGGTGTTTCTTGAATTATCCTATAAGGAGGAACAAACACCTATGGAAGGTGATCTATGTTTGGCCTAGGAGGAAAGTCTTTATTAGGCCTAGGAGGTCGAGGAGGTAACATTTGGTTAGGCATAGGAAGCCTATTTTGATTAAAAATAGGTTGGCTATGATGGAACCCTTGTCTATGAGTACTTGGGGTAAGGAACCCGTTGCGTAAGGTCTCTTGGAAAAAATTATGGGTTTTTTTTTAATTTTTTTGTTTTTCTAAATGATGTTGGTGGTCCAAGCATTGTTTATCTAGCTGAAGCTGATTAAATTGAGCTTGGTAGTCAACATATATTTTAAAAACTTGGTTTATATGATTATTCGTGCATGGTCTATTAGCCTTAAAACTATTGCCATGATGTCTATCTTATTTAGGAGGATCTAAAATGTCGACTATGATTTTCCATTGATCTAGAGAGGTCGCGTTCACTTGAGGCTTAGTCCTAATAAATATTCTTTATACTCAGCTAGCGTAGAAGCACATCGTGCTTGCATGGAATAATGAGATTGAGGATAATCAAGATTCTTCTTAGGTCTTCCTTCATAAATGAGGAAAGAAAAGGATAAATTTGCTTGCCCAGGGCAATGAGTATCATACCCATATTGGTACTTATATTTTTGATACCTATTAGGGAAATTTAAGGGCATAGTGTGATCATTTGGCCTTGTCCATGGTGAATAATATTGATCTTGCATGTAGGTGTGTGAGGTATACTGAGCAAGAACACAAATGCATGGTATTGCTATATTTTTTTGTGCCTCAATACACAGCTGTTGTTCTTTAAAAAAGGTGTGTGAAGTGTCTATATATGGAAAGTAAATTCTCTGATTAGGACCAAGACCTGTAGGGGTGTATCATGTAGGGGTCCCTTGTAGTTTAGGTTCCTGATTTGACATTATAGGACTTATGCAAGTAGAAGGCCACAAAGGAGGTATAATTATATCCTTAGGGTCAAATCAAAGATGGTCTATGTCTCCTTGCCTACTCTTTGTAGTGTCAGCCCTTGAATGGGATTGGTTGCAGATGCATACCATAGTTACTTTATTCCAAACCCTATGTGATTATATCTTTTACAAATTTTAATGATGCAACACACAAGAATAAAAATACACAATAATATAAGTGTTTATCTCTTTTAAATATTTTATGTGTTCCCTAAAACTATTTGATGTGTTTTTGATTTATTGTTTGCAAAGAGATCTATTTTCATGTGTTTGAAGATGGTTGATGTAAGTCTTATTTTGTTAAAAGGATTTCACCTGTATACTCGTAGCTCGATAATCGATAATGAAGTTCAGTCATGTAAACCCACCAAAGTATGGAGATGAAGCCCATACCTGATCAGGGAGCACTTGTCCTACTAGTCCTCACCCATATTGATCGTGGGTAGTGATACACCCTTTGAAGAGGAATGCGTGCTATTTTCCATCTCTAAGATGGTTCTTGGAGTCGACTTTGGCCAAAAAATAGGGTTTGTATCATGCGATCCAATGGGTGGAGATGAATCCCACCATCATTGGTATCTATTAGTGGTTGGGGATGAAGTTCCAACTCACTAATGTTCAAATGTGACATGGTGTGTGTGGTTCTTTTTATACTTCAAAAAAGTAAAACAAAAGAGCACTCAATGATACTTCACTAAATATAAAATAAAATTTCACTTTTAGAAGTATTTGAATAAATGATGGAACCTAAAAAATGTGTACCCTATATGTCAAACTAACCATTATGTAGGTCGCAAGCAATAAAACCACACAAATGCATTTCTAATTAGTTATTTTCCTTTTTTTTTTTTGTTTTTAAATTTAAGAAAAGCAAAATTTACCTTTCAAAAAAATAAGGAAAAGTAATAAAAAGATAAATCTAACTTTCTATAAACAGTAAAAATGTAAAATAAGGTCCATATACTCATCTTGAAAGCCTAAGATGCTATTATTTTCTATCAATTTGAATTGTAAACTCCCTATTTGGTGGCCATCTGAGGGTGGGATGGTTGCCAATTTGGGGGCTATCCCTGGGTGGGACGAATTTCGTGGCCATCCCTGGGTGTTCCAATTAGGAAATCAGGGGTCATTTTAGGGTAGAACGACCAAAAAATACAAAATTATTGGGATAAAAATAGGGTTAAAACTTGCCTAAATGAAATGGGAAAGGGGTCCCACCATGATTACCATTGATGAGCAAAAAAATGGTGCACCTAGAAAATGAAAATAAAATGCACCTATTTATCCAAAAGTGATATTAATGTAAGCATGATAACAAATAAATGAAATAAATGGGGGTCCTCTTTATATTAATCCATTTTTCAAATCCACGGTTACAAAATGTCCCCTTGAGGGCTCTTAATTGATACAATTTATTACAAGGTGTCAAAAGGATCAAATCCTTTTAGAAACTCAAGGTGCGCTTCAATGTCTTCCTCGCACTCATGAATTGAAGAGTGGGTTTTCGATATCATTGCGATGATCTATCCATTTTCAAAATTGTAGCTCCTTCCTTGCACACTGAAATACCTGGATCTTCACACAAAGAACTCAAATTTATTAATAGCATATGTGGATTGACATGAAATCAAAGAGATGCATGTACTAGAAAATATGAAGAGAGAAATAGACGATGCAAAACAACTCCAAAATGCACCAAAAATTAGTATAATGCGTATGATCTACTTTAGAGAGATGATATATGCTAAAACAAAGGTGAAATTATATGCAAAATCCATGGTCATCCCTAGGTGTTCCAATTGGGACTGTTAGAATGAAAAACCTAATAGAAGATCCAAAACTACTCAAAAATATACCAAATTCTAGTAAGATGTATATAAACTACTCTAGAAATGATCTATGCTAAAATTGAACTAAAATTGTATGCAGATTCATGGCCATCCTTGGGTGTTCCAATTATGATTTTTAACCATCCCAGGTGGGGATGACCACCAAACTTGGTGGTTTTTTCCACCAATTCCTTTGGGATCTAGTTCAAACTACTCCTAGGGATGTTATCATCAAATTTGGTGATCTAATTCACAAAAATTGGTGGGTTTTAGAATAGATTTGCATATTTTTGGGTGACTTGGAAACCTCCTTCGATTGATGAAGATTCTAAGTGAAAACATGTGGTGAAAGGGATATTGAATCTTGATAGCACTTCATTGTGAAATATTGTAAATAAATCTATTTTAAAATGGGTGGATTGGCTACATTTTCTAGCCCAAGAGATCCATAGGATCAAATGGGTAAGTTAGGGTATGCAAGGTAGGAGTCGCCACTTTTCAAAACCATGCCATGCATAGGGTGGGATAAGTCTCCAAATTGGCACTCCCATTTGCAGGTTGTGATGGATTTGATAGGCCCTCAATCTATCATAAATCATTGGGTGGGATAAATGGTAAAATTGGATTTCCATTAGTCCCACCCTTGAATTTTTAAGGGGCCTATGCCATGGTAATCCCACCTAGGGATGGTTGTTGGTGGCCATCCTTGGGTGGGATGGCCATGAAATGTGGTCATCCTAGGGTGGGATGACCATGGCTACATAGCCTAAAACGTCTCAAAAGTGGGGTATAACTTCTCAAAAGTGGTTAGGACCACTATTTAACCCCTGAAGATTACGCAAAGGGGGCGTATGGTGTTGATAAGAGTGCGTAATTATATTCTAATCAGATTGATATTATTTTAGTGTCTACAAGTTGAATGGGGGACATGGAGAGAGACCCTTAATTTTAATCCCCCTTAAGGGGCACTCTCTAATTCCAAGAAGCTCCTACATATATATAGAAGTGACCTTGGACATGATATTGGTCAATATGTCTACTATGTACTCTAATGAAGGCACAAAAATTAGATGTAATATGCCACACACGTGAAGCCATTGGAAAAAAACATCCATATCTCATTGTGCTTTACTTGTTGATGAAACATAATATTAAAAGGAGCAAGTTGAATAGTAATCTAATTGTCATAGTGAAGAGTAACAAAATAACTCTAAGGAATGCCAATCTTGCCCAAAAATGTTATTATCTATTTAAGATGCTTAACTACCTCATTGGCAACATAATATTAAAATATTAAAGAGGATTTAAAAATGATGGATTAGCATCTGGAACACCATTAAACTAGGATAGATCCTAGTAGAATGTAAATCTTGTGGTGGACTACCACTCATCCAAGTCACCCATCCAATCAACATATAAAAAGCATTTCAATGTCAAGGGGAAACCAATATAGTAGTGGATACCCATCTAGTATGTCCCTATGATGTATTTGAGAATCTACTTTATTGTTGTTCAGTGGATATCTTGAGGTGCTTGCATGTACCTAGAGTAGTAGATACTAACAAAGGCTATATTTGATTTGTGTGAGTGATATAAAGAAGTCCTATTACAAGAGATAAATATAGAGTGGCACCAACTAAATATGTAGAAAAATCAGCCTAAACTTTCAAACTTGAGGTAAAGGAGGTCCAAGTAGGCTTACACTCCTCCGTTATAAACTACTAAAGAATATCTAAAGTATAATTAATATGAGAAATAGTAATATCAGAGTCTTTTTTATCAATCCAAGTTTCCAAAAATAGTGCAAAAATATAAAATCTATCATCTCAATTGTGGAACAAAGACATGACTTCATATCCTAAATCAGAGTAATGGAGCCACTTATGATGAGAAGATTATCAAATTACAACATAATCACCAAAGTTTCATCATATTGATATTTTATGTAAACATCATTTTCAACTTCAGAACATTAAAATCCACAACTAAGAAAAAATGAATGAATTCCGTCATACCAAGCACAAGAAGCTTACTTAAGACCATACAAAGATCTAGTCAAGCAACATACCAATAGAGTAGGGTACTTTAGTTGAAATATAGGTGGTTGTTGCATGTAGCTTTCCTCTTGAAGTTCCCC
Organism: Wollemia nobilis; assembly: GCA_028583015.1. Lineage (NCBI taxonomy): Eukaryota > Viridiplantae > Streptophyta > Pinopsida > Araucariales > Araucariaceae > Wollemia > Wollemia nobilis. The sequence continues at coordinate 19,206,165 of JAQPPZ010016895.1, forward strand.
ATGGAGAAAGAAACTCTTCATGTCCATCTAATGCACATTCCATCCAAAGGAAGAAATAATAAAAAGAATCATTTTAACGAAGTCCATCCTAGCCACAGGTAAAAAAGTCTTATAATAGTCCACTCCTTCTATTAAGATAAACCCTTGTCAATAAGGCATACCTTTTGCTTTTTTAATTGACCACACAATGTGTATTTTGTCTAGTAGACCCATTTACACCCTACAATATTATTTCCTATTGAACCAAATCCCATGTTTTGTTCTTCATTAGTGCCTCATCCTCTACTATCATAACATTTGTCCATTAAATTTTTTCTTACATTTAGAGTATGTGAGTGGATCATGTTAATAAGATACATTTAAAATAATAACTTAAGAAGGAGATTGAGTGTTGCTTAAGAGACATCATAGGATGATCATCCTTTGGAAGCATCTTAACCCACTTAGTTTTAGGGTGGTTAAAAGAAGCATGTGTATCCTACACTATTTCAACATTAGAAACTAAAATAAAAGAAACCAACTTATTATTATTCACCTCATCATGCAAGACTAGAACATACTAAATTGATGTATATTGCTCATCCTAACATACTCTAGGAGAAGAAGAAATTGCCTAAAAATCTACCTCTAAATGGACCAAATTAGTAGGTAGAGAACAACTCAAGGAGGGTTAGGAGGAAGATGCTATAATGGGAATATAACCATCTATGATATCTAAATAACTAGCTAAATATGTAATAGATAGAGAATCAAAAGAATCAATAGCTAAAATTTATGGAGGGAAAGTGGAAGGAATACTTGGAAGAACCTCATCAAAGGTGACATATTTATTGATCAATACCTCATGCCTTTGAGGATCATAAAGGTGATATGAATTTTAGGTATTAGAATACCTCACAAATATACACTTATGGTTATTTTATGTCTTATTTAAAAGATCATTAGGTATATGATCCCTTTTTGAATACCCAAAGATTTGAAATTGAGAAATATTAGGCTTGTCCCCTATTAATATCTCAAGAGGTGTCATCCCAAAACTACCCTGGTAGGAACCTTATTGATGATCTACACTACACAAGTTAACACCTCACCCTAAAACTTATGATCTAGTTCCTTGGCATGAATCATGCAACATGCCATCTCCATGTTTACCCTATTTGCCTTTCAACCATACCATTCTATTCAAGAGTGTAGAGAATAGTATTTTTATATTCTATCCCATAAGAGGACAAAAAATCATGAAAAGCATGACTAACATATTCACCATCCCCATTTATTCCTAGAAACTTGATCCTTCTATCCAACTAAATTTAAATAAGGGCCTAAAACATATTGAACCTCTCAAACACTTCATCCTAGTACAAATAGTATATACCCACACATATTTATTTAAATAATCAATAAAAATAATTAAGTGCCTATTTCATAAAAAATAAGGTGTACCCATAGGTCCATATATCACTATTTATGACCTCCAAAGGGTGAGATGCCATCTTGGAAAATCCTTTTAGAAATATCTCCCTATGATGCTTTTTCAAAATGCATCCCTCATGTGCACCTCTTTGAGGGGATATAAATGGAAGCCCAATTATTATCTAATTCTAACTCATTTATCTCAAGGAACCATAACTGATATTGCCTAAGCCTTTGATGTATTTTTTGACTCTAATTACAACATGTGCAGCCATGGAAATAAATTTTTTCTTACTAGAAGAGGTACTAGAAAAAATGGATTTTTATCCAACTTATACATATGGTCAGATTAATCATAATATCTAGAAGTAGTAATCTTAAACCTATTGTCTATATCCTTAATCACCCATATATCAAACAATAATTCTAATTTCTTATTTGTATGAGTAATGTGATAAATAGACATAAGATTATGACCAATATTAGGAGCATGAAGTACCTCATCAAATGACGAAGCTTCAATAGTGATATATCCACTTTAAATTACCTACAATAAACCATTATCTTCAATCATGATACATTTCATAGCATGAGTTTTGTGCTTGTGCTTTATCATGTACCTAGTAGCCTTTGAGTCAACTATCTACTCATTTGAAGAGGTGGATATCCAATATGCATAATAAATTGTAACATGTGTTTGTGAGGTTTCTCCTTTAAAGTTATCCTCATCTTGTAAATAGAAGAGAGTAGCATTAATACCCTATCATTTCTTGTTACTTCCTCTAACTTCTTTATATGAAGCCTATAAAATTTTAGCTTATGTTTTCTTAAAAAATTCATAAGTAGGTTTCTTGAAGGGCTACTTGGATTTTTATCATTCTATTTGGCCTTTTTATCATTCAAAATTTTTACCAATCTTCTTTTAGATGTACTTAATTAAAAATAAAATTGCCCTTATGTCTATTTTTCCTAACATGATGATGCAAAAAGTAATTAAATACCTCATCAATAGGTGGTGTATCAAGTTTTGAAAAATATACACAAAGCATGTTGAATACCATACCAACTCTTATATGTTTTTGACATATTATTAAAGATAATATTGAGAAGCTCTATGTTTTTTTATTTATCCAATGCTTCTTACTATTACCTTCCATCCTTAGGTAGTCCTCTCTAGTTTGATATGTCCTCTTACAATTTATTGAACTAAATGATATACTTATCAATGGTGTCAAATGAATCCATAGACAATGTTGTAGGATATACCTCTAGTCTATTAATAGGAGTAGAATCAATTTTATCATATAGTCCCTAAACATTTTCAAGTAATACTTTGGGATTAGTGGTGCTACTTACACAGGTATCATATGCATTGTCCACATGGAGGGAAATCACACAATGAGATTCATCCTTATTATCCATGTATAGCTACTTTACGTCTTTAGAATCAATATCTTGAGGTTGCTCATTCAAATACTTGAGTCAACCCTTGCTTTGGAGTAGAGATTAAAATATAATATTCCATGTATAGTTTGGACCAATCAATAAGGGAACATGATGATCCATACTTATTCTATTGAAAATAAAAAATGCAAGTAGTTGTAGCCAAAACCAACACTATCAATGTAGAGAGCTTGAAAAACTATGCAAATAAAAATGAAGGGCTTAAAATACCTACATATACAAAAGTAATGACCCCAATAATTTTATCCATAAAATCATAAAAATGACCTCTAACACTTTTAGTAAAATTTAACATAATTTAATACTTATAGTAGATGACAAGCCACCATGATGTGGAGCATCCAACTATTTATGAAATGGTTGAAGAACCATTTCATAAACACAACCGTTTTATTAATGCTAGAGGAAAATGTAAATGATACAATGGGCATAGAAAGAAGATGAATGGTGGGAGAAGAGGAAATAGAATGGATGAAAAGTAGATAGAAAAAAAGGGCCTAGATGAGGAGATAAAATATTGAAGAATGATAGAGAATGAGAAGGCCTAACGCCAAGATTGATAGAAGCAATAGAAAAATAAAGTTCTTTGCATGAATCATTCTAGATAATACTTTTGTGTTATTCTATTTGTAATTGCACTTAGATAAAATAAATCACATTCAAATTTTCCATTTATCTTGAGTTTTGATCAAATGATAAATATTTAGTTTAATAGACTTGTGAATTGGAAGTCTTATGTATGTGGGTCTGCAAAATCGAGGGCGAAGAGAGGTGGGTATAAATATGATGATTGGATTTGGATTTAGGATACTATTTTGAGAGGATAAGGAGTGACAAATAAGTGATTACTATCACATTAAAGCTAGACATTACTTAGATGGAAGATATGATACAAACCTAAGGATATAGGAATTTCCATATTGAAGGTTGCCAACTTAAGGAATGTAATCACAACTTTGCTATTGTGTGTAGGAGATATTGCAATCCAATTGGATGTTGTACAATTTTTGTTCCATACAAAGACTGAATGGGATACCATATAAACCATACAAATTAAGCTATCTTACAATGAAGTCAATTGTACAAATAATGTGATTGTACAAAAAAGAGGATATTATCGTATAATAAAAATATATTCTACATGGACTATATATGGTAGTACAATGATACTACCATACAATCGAATGATTTTGTATAAGGAGTCACAAAAGAATTGTAATTTGTCTTATTATCTTGAACCTTATGGATTTCACATGTGATTACCATGCATCTTAAGGTCATGGATAGATAGGAAACTTGTGCTAGTTGAGAAGTCTATCCATAGGAGGATTTTCTTCTCTCATCTATATTATTTTGTTTTAAAGTAGAAGTTTATGATACATGTTGAAAGAAATATCACAGTGAGAAAGAGTAAGACCACATTGGTTGGGATACCGACTTATGAATATAGGAAAAATGCTGAGAGGAATTACCTTGAGGTTAGGTGCAATCAAGACTACATAAAGGAGTGACTTATGTTGAAGAAATTAGTGATAGTGCATAGGAGAAAACTAGTCACACTAGAGCTCAAGATGAAGGGCAAGGAGAATAATTGGAGTAGTGGTTGATTTAGGCAATCTCAAATATGGGACATAAACCTAAGTTAGGTACTCCCAATTTTAATGGAAGTTTAAACCTAGAAGAGTGAATTGATTGGATAAAAAACATGGAGAGATTATAAGATTATAATTCTATGGAGAATCTAAAGTGGGTCAAATTTACATGTACTTTACTGAAGAGACATACATTGATTTGGTGGGATCATGTCTAAACTAAGAGACAAAAAAAGGGGAAGGATAAAATCTAAACTTGGGAAACATTTGTGTCCAAGTTGAAATATAAGATTTTACCTATATATTACTATATTGGATTGTTTAGAAGACTTCAAAACTTTAAACAAAAGGAGTTGGTATTCAAAGAATATATGGAGGAGTTTTAAAAATTGACCATAAGAGTAGGTCATATTGAAGATGATAAAGACAAAGTGGTAAGATACATCAATGGACTTAGAAAATTTTATACAAGATGAGATTGGTATGATTTGAAATATAAAAATTGAAGAGGTATATCAATATGCTCTCAAGGAAAAGGAAAATATGTTGCAAAGAAAAATTAATAATGTGATAGGAAGAGGGCAATCCTCTCAAGGAAGAGGACAAAACCACATTTGAAGAGGATAATAGAGGCAAGAGGGAAAAACTAGTAGTATTTAGAATAACAAATAAAATAAATATTTCTCAAGAGGAAATGGAGGTTATGGTAGAGGAAGGGATAGGGGATTCCTCACAAATTGTTATAAACATGGATAAGTGAGCCATCGATCATATGAATTCCCTCAAGCACAATAAACTAGCAAACATGGAAAGGAAGTTGGTAGCCATGTTACACAAGCATACGAAGAAAGTATAGGCTCATAAAAGAACATGGAGGAACCACAAATAGGAGAATATATTATGATGAAAAGGGTATTGTTAAAACCAACAAAGGAGGTGCATGAACTTGAGAAAAGGAGGAACCTATTCAAGACAATTTGTAAACCAAGAGGTAAATGTTGTAAGGTGATTGTGGATAGTGGAAGTACAAAAAAAATAGTGTAAATAGAGATGGTAGAGAAAATTGGATTGAATAGGATGGAGCATCCAAATCCATAGAAAGTGTTGTGGTTATAAAATGGGAACCAAATTTTGATAACTGAACAATGTATGGTAAACTCTCAAATTGGTTTTTATAAGGAAGAGGTTTTATGTGGCATCATACTAATGGATGTGTATCATATATCATGGGAAATACCATGGAAAATTGATAGAAAGGTAATGCATTATGGTTAGGTGAATACCTAAAATATTGAGAAATATGACAAGAGGGACACATTAAGTCCATTTAATAATAAAGGAAAAGAGGTGTGTGGTAGTTCAAAAGTCTGAATGATCTCCAAATTTTTTTTGAAGATATAAAAAAATTAAAATGTAGTAATATTTCAAGATAGAAAGATACAAAATTTTGGGGAATATACACATAGCTTAACAATCCTCAAATTCTTAATTAAAACCACTAAAATTGGGATTGAGAAAGAAGAATTATTGGTGGAAGATGAAAAAAATAGTTCAGCTTCTAGAAACACCATTTGTAGCTATGCATATAATTAAGAAATATGAGCCCAAAATATTTAATGTTAGAGAATATCATATATATTTTGATGGTGCAATGAAAAGGAAATTGAGAGCAACATGTGTAGGCAACAAATCCACCCCAAAGAAGAAGAAGAAGAAGTGATAAGAGGATTTTCCCAGTTTTGATAGTTTGATAGTTTTGGTAAACTATACAAGTAGGAGTAAACCATGTAAAACCATATAAAATAGAGGGAAAACCATACAAAGTGTCATGAAATGTAATGAAATGCAAAGGAAATGCAAATTGAGTTGTAATTGCACATGGATTTGATAAATCATGTGTTTAGACTTAGTAAAAGGTATAATTATGTATTCCGTTATGCATGGGTAGTTGTGAATAATGAATTTCCTGAGGAACCACTTTGGAATAGCATAGGAAACATTATATAAGATCTCATTTTCAATTTTGATAGTCTAGTTAGTCTTGGAATGATCTGGTGATATACTGGTCTGAGTATGGACGACATATCTATGATTATTGTGTACCTTTTAGTGATTGTATTGCATTGATGACAACTAATGAAGCATAACCTCAATTCATAGTTTTTTATCATGTATTTTATGATTTTGGAATGATGGAGTGATGTTTTGAAGTCTATTTTTGTTGCATGTACTTATTTATGTTTATTTTTGGTACTTAATACATTGCTATGAAAGATGGAATGGAACTAGCACTAGTATGAGCCTTAGCAATACTTTGTGATGAGGATGATATCAAGGAGGGTGTCTTGAATGCTATATAATTTTTGGATATTACCATTGGATAGAACTCTCTCAAATGAGGGTGTCTTGAATGTTGTATAATTTCTGGATATTGCCATTGGATAGAACTCTCTCAAACCCTGATGATAGAACTTACATGTTGTTAGGAATAGAGTAATTGGTATTCCAGATTTTTCCAAAACTTGTTTGAGAGATATTGGTATATAAGAGTATCCAATTTGGCATATTTATGAAATTTTATTTCATATAAATCGTACACCATATGTGTTACAAATTATACAAAAGGATATTACCCAATTTGGCAGTTTATGCGATTAAGGAAAACTTACCCGATTTTGTGTTATTGGTAAATTGAAAAATTTAGTTAAAAAACTATGTACGGTAGCTTACAAGACCGAATCTAAAGGATTGGATGATTGTGAAATCATACAAGTGTTCTTGTATGATTTAGGATCCGTACAAGTTGTTTTTTATCACATAGTGATAGTTGTGAAGACTATACAATGGTACGATTTGGTTCGTCGATTAATAATAGTAAATTTATTATTCTAAGCCTTTGAGAACCACCTTCCTATTAGGAATACTACACCCTTGTGCTACATTTGGTGTAATTTCCTTATAAAAATTGGCATTTTTGTTAAAATAAGTCAAATTGACAAAGTAAAAATATTACAAAACTGGAAGTGAATGACAAACTCTAGTGTGAAAAGGTGTAGGAGATGAGAAGTACGAGAGGAAATTCTAGTAAGAAGGAGCACGATAATTTATCAAAGAGAGAATACAAGTAATTTAGACCATAGTAAACATGAACAAAAAATAGAGTAAGTTTAGACATCTGAATAAGGAGAGTTTGAGGTGTTTCGATAGAGACAAAAGAGGAGGTACCAAAACCATCTAACATAAAGGAGCAAGTTGACATAGAAGTAGTGCACGAGGAAGGAGAGTGGATGGTGATACCTGATATAGCGATGGAAGTGTTGCAAGGGAGTGTAGAGGATGGAAGATAGACATCAAGACAATATGGTGTGGGGTCTTAAGAAGAAGGACCAAGACCATCTCCCTCACATTATCTAAGGAAGTCATGAAGTGAATATGCACGTGAATTTAGTAAATAATTGGTGGGACATAATAAGATACCTCAGATACCAACTTCTGACGACAAGTATAGTAAAACACCCCCAAGGAGGAATCATATAGATATTCCATGGGACACCTCAAGTGATGAGGATAATTATCCAAAGATGGCTAATAAGGTAGCCAAGCAGATATGTCCACCCTTTATAGGTATAGGTGAGGGTAAGGAAGACCCCACAAGATATATTGGAACATGTATAACCATTTGGAGGGCAAATGGTGTAGACCAACCAGATGATTGGTTGACTTTATTTCATGCTACCTTGAGAGGATTGACTATGGATTGGTATCGAAAAAGGACAAATGCATTAGATTTTTAGAATTAGAATCAAGTGAAGGGTAAATTAATTGAAAAATTTCATCCCTTGAAGGATGATGGAGATATTGTCACTAAAATTTGTATGATGAAGCAAAATCTTGATGAAGACATAAATCATACAACCGTAGACTAAAATAGTTAGTAGATAAGATGTAGATGCCCTTAGCTAGGGTTATGCATAAGGGGTTGGACTCAAAATGTACTTGTAAGAAAATGGTGAATCCTAATCAAAATCAAGGAGAATCCTAAGAAAATAAAATCGAACATCTTCATACCAAAATTTGGGGTATTCAAAGCCATAAAATGTAAAGTCATATTTGGGGCCACTTTTTACCTATTAAATCATCTTATAACTTCATAAAAAAACCAACATTAGATCAGGATTGAAAAGAGCTTTCCAACGAGTACAAATATGTCTATGTTTGGATATATATTGTGGCGAATTGACCCTAAGAAAATATTGGTCCTAAAAATTTTAGGCGAATGGGCCGACGTTGAGGGTCCTCATATTCACCAATTTCCAATTTTGGAAATCCTAATATTCGTCCAATTTGTGAATATTCACCACTATGCATAACCCTGCCCTTAGCAGACGTATTGGTGAAGCGGTGGTTTGTATATGGATTGCTCCTGAAATATAAGAAAAAGATGAAGGTAGTTTCATATGAAATGTATGATGAAGCTTTGAAGCATGCAAAGAATTTTGAGAGTGACTCAAAGCAGACATAGACAGGAATATTATTTTATCCAAGTCCAATGATTCATATAGTGGAGAATATGATACTATACAAAGGATAGTAGCATCATTTCATTAGGAGTCGATAAGATCATGAAAGAACAAATAAGCAAGCCTGACATGAATGATTTTTGGTGCATAGAATGTAAAATTGAGGGTCATATAAATATAAAGTGTCCACAAAATTATTATTGTCATATATATAATGTGATAGGATACGAGGTGATGCTATGTCTGTATAATGCAATAGTACATCCACAGGTCCTAACAATCCAGGAGTAGGAAGAGAAACCACATACCCTAGGAAGCGGGCAACAAGCAACAAGTGGTGATTATAGAAATATCCGGTGAGGTGGAAGGTAGAACCAGGGCAATATATAAAGAGGATAGAGTTATTTGCAATATGATTTGGAAGGGAGGTCAATCATACAATGTCATAATTGCCAAGAGTGGGGGTATTTCATGAAAAATCATCCTTCGCCTCAAAGACAAAAAATGCAGCAAGTAAACACTACATACATGTGTAGGTGGTGTTGTTTGGGTAACCACAACGAAGAAAATTGCCCCAAGCAAGCGAATTCAAGTAACCCATAAAATATAAATTATTTAGATATTGAGGCCCCTCAGGTTAAAGAGGAAACTCAGGAATTTTAAGTTGTGAAGAGGAATCAGGCTAAAAAGGATAAGTATCCTGAGCCAACAAAAGAAAAGTAGTGCTGAAAAGTAGCAAAGAAAGTACTACAAGATGAAGTACAAAAAGCTAAGAAAATAAAGCTAGTAGAAGAGAAGGAACTAAAAAACCATAAAAAGAGAAGGCAGTTGTGCAGAATCTGGTAGCACAGGTTTTGAACACCATAGTAGAGATCAAAGTGGCTAATCTATCGGAAGCTATCCCATCATTACAAAAAGTGATGGTGGAAAAGATACAACCTCACAAGCTGATGGAAGTGTAGAGTCAACCAATTCAGGAAAAGAAAAAAAAATAACAATTCATGGACCCCACCATATTATTGATTGATGTGGGAAATAATCCTGCATTAGTTCATATGGAGATTTTAGGGCACAAAGTGATGCAAGTAATCATTGGATGGAGGATCCAGTGTCAATGTACTACCTAAAAGAACATGGCTAGAATTGGGAACTCCATATCTATAGGCACTGAGATTTTAACTATATGGTGCTAGCCAATATGGTATCTATACAAAGGGAGTATTGATAGCACACCAAGTGGTGATAGCTAACCAAGAGTTCATCTTGGATTTAGTACGATGCAAAAGCCTACATATGATGCTCTATTAGGAAGAGGATGCCTATGTGTAGCCAAAGTTAATCACAACTGGGAAAATAATCATATCACTTTTAAGAAGGTACAACATAAGTATATGATTAATTTAACTAATCAAAAGGTCAGTGTGGATGTAGCCATGACCGATGAATCAAAAAACTCATAAGGAGATGAAGGATATGAACTGGATGGATAAGAAATGTTGTACCTTGATGAATGTAGTGAAGATGAAGCTAGATTTGATAGCAAACTTCTTCATTAAAAAATGGGAGAGTACAAAATTTTCCAGTCCAAATATCTCTGTATTTACTCAGAGGAGATCAATGAAAAACAAGATGAAACCAAAGTCATCCAGGAACCTAAGAAAGAGGCGGAAGATAAATGGGCGTTTCCATTTTTTTTGTAAACTATACAGTAGGAGATGCAGAATTTGATGCAAGATCGACACACCCAAAGAATGTGAATAAAGCAGTGAGTGAGATGGAGAATATCAAATATGGAGGACCTGGGATAGTGGACATCAATCTAGGGACAGAGGATGAACCTAGGATAATTCACTATGGTGATTATTGGAACCCTGTATTGAAAGCGGTAACTTTTAAGATATTCTTGGAATATAAGGATGTCTTTGCCTGGACATAAAAGGATTTAAAGGGAGTACCACTTGAGTTATGTGTCCATAAGTTCACACTGATTCCTGGAGCATAACCAATAAGGAGAAGACCATATAGATGAACCTAAAATATGTTGCATTAGTGAATGCAGAGATAGAGAAGATGTTGGAGGCAGGAATCATATTCAAGGTTACAACCAGTGAATGGGTATCACCTATAGTGGTCACCTTGAAGAAGAAAGTAGAAAAAATCAGAATATGTGTGGACTTTAGGAGTCTAAATGCAGTAACCATTAAGGACTTCTTGCCTATTCCCTTCATAGATTCCATCCTGGAGGAAGTCGCGGGACATGAGATATATTCATTTTTGGATGGATTTTCAGGTTACAATCAAATAAGCATAGCCGAGGAAGATAAGATAAAGACCACACTTATTATGTAGAATGGTATCTATATGTACAATCAAATGTTATTCAGGCTCTGCAATATCCCAACTACATTTTAGTGTATCATACTATATATATTTGATCAATTGGCAACAGGGAACTTCAAAGCATTTTTGGATGATTGGTCCATTTATGGGAATATCAAGGAGCATCGTCATTTCCTTAGTGAATGTATGAGTAGGTGTAGAAACACATAGATCTCATTAAATCTAGGGTTGTGTTATCTAATGGTACCATATGGAAAGTTTCTAGGGAACATAGTGTGCAGTGAAGGATTAAAAACATATCCTGATAAGATCTATGTGATATTGCACATGGAAGAACCATATGATGTGAGTTCACTTAAAAATTTCCTTGGATCGATGAGGTATTATCAAATGTTTATCAAGAATTATGCACATGTTTCTTATCCATTGGACTCATTGACAAAGAAAAATGTTCCTTTTAGATGGACAGAGGAGCACCAAGGAGCCTTTGAGGATTTGAAGGCCAAGCTTGTCAGTAGCTTGATTTTGGTGTTCCTTGATTGGGATAAGGAATTCCATGTCCACATTGATGCTTCAAATTTTGCAATTGGATGTGCTTTTGTACAAGAAGGATAGTTTAGGTTGGATCAAACTATTTTATTTGCTAGTCGCATATTGTCAAGGGTAGAGAGAAACTATAGTACAATAGAAAGAGAAGCCTTGGGAAAGGTATATGCAGTCCAAAAGTTTAGGCATTACCAAATGGCAAATCCATTTGATTTTTATGTATATCACCAAGCCCTATTATACTTGATAAATAAACTGGTGATACAAGGACGGGTCAACAGGTGGATCATCACCCTACAAGATTTCATATTTTGAGTTGTAGTGAGACTTGGTAAGAAGCATATAATTACAAACCAGTTGTCTCAGATACAATCAAGAGAGCCTATAGGAACAAATATTTTGGATGAATTCCTTGAAAAAAATATTCACTGTAAATATTGTTCCATCATGGTACAAGTTGATTGTCTAGTATCTATTCATAGGGGAGTTGCCACAAGAAATGGTGGCAACCAAGAAAAATAAAGTGATTATGAAGTCAACACCTTTCCAATTGATAGAAGGACTACTATATAATATGGGAAGTTATGGTATCTTATGAAGATACATGATGGAGGAAGAAGTCAAAGCAGCATTGAAAGAAGCTCATGAAGGCTTAGCAGGAGGGCACATGTGACCAGATGCAACAACTAGGAAAATTTTACTAGCAATATTATGGTGTCCCACACTATATAATGATGAAAAAGAATTCGTAAAAGCATGCGATACTTGTCAAAGGATAGAGAATATAGTAAAAATGGAATTTATGCCATTGCATCCATCAAAACCCAAGGAACTATTTGAAATATGGGGATTGGACATCATTAGACCATTGAAAACTTCTTGTAGACACTAAAATCATGTAAATCGGATAATACTGCTATGCACCACTCTTATCGACATCATATGGCCCCATTGGGCAACCCTCAGGGGTTAATTAGGGCTCCCAACCACTTTTGGGAGGGTTTACCCCACTTTTGGGAGGTTTTGGGCCATGTAGCCATGGCCATCCCACCTAGGGACGACCATAGTTCATGGCCATCCCACCCAGGGATGGCCACATGCAACCATCCCTGGGTGGGATGACCATGAACCAGACCCCTCAAAATTCAAAGGGTGGGACAAATGGCAATCAATTCCTACCATTTATCCCACCCAATCACCCAAAATTGATTGGGAGGCTGTCATAAACATCAAGGCCTACAAATTGGAGGCCCCAAATGGGTAAGCTTTCCCACCCTGTGCATGGCAAGGGCATTGACAAGTGGAAACACTTGCCCTGCATGCCAGAACTTGCCCCTTTGCACATTTTCCCTATTTGGGCTATAAATTGAGGTGCTCTCACCCAATTTCAAAAGAGATAATTACAAGCATTGCTCATGAAGTGCTGCTCACATTTGTCCTCACAATTTTTGCCCAAGTATTTTCCTTGAAAACCTCTTCATTCGAAGGTGCTTTCAGGGGCATCCCAAAACTAATCCATTCCAAAACCTATCAAATATGAGAGTTATTTGACCAAATTTTATGACAACACATTTAGGAGGGTTCTAAACCAGATCCCCTTGAAATTGGTGGCAAAAACCACCCAATTTTGTGACCATCCCTACCAGGGATGGATAACAGTCCTAGTTGCACTTTCCAGGGATGGCCATGAAATGGCTAAAAATTTTGATGCAATTTCACCATAGATCAATTCTAAAGCATTAGATTAGCCTTCTATTCAATTTTGGTTAAGTTTTGAGTAGATTTGATGGGTCAATTTATGTTTTTGTGATTGCAGTCTTAGTTGTTCCTGCCAGGAATGACCATAGGTTCTGATCATAATTTCACTTTAATTTATGCTCAGATCCTTCCAAAATCATCTTAATAACATCATATTAGATTTTCAAGTCATTTGGAGTTGTTTTGATTTGTCGCAAATAAGTTTTACTTTCTCTATTGCATACTTTTCAAGGTTTTCAATATAAAACGCATATGCTATTAACAATTTTCAATATCTTGTGTGTAGGTGTAGGTATTCTAGGCATGAGGGAGGAGCTAAGAGGTAGATTAAAATAAGCCCAATATTAGCTCTCAAGTGTGGGTTGCGAGAAGAACATTGAAACACGCCATTAAGCTCATGGAGGGATTCAATCCCTTGTAATTTGTAATCTGAAATGTATCAAAATGAGAAGCCCTCAAAGGGGATGTATTGTAACCTTTTGGAATTGATGAATTTATAAATACAAGGATAAATACCCCCTCTTTTTACTGCAAATTATTCATCATTTCAATAGTTTACATCTTTTGCATCTTTCCTTTGCATGCTTGCTTAGAAACAATAGATATCATTTCAGTTTCAATCATTTAAGGGATGCTATTTTTCATGCTTCTTTAGTGGTGATCATGGTGGGACCCTTGTCCCTTGTTCCCTTTCATTTTTATCATTTTTGACATCCTTTTTGTGTTTTGTGTGTTGTAGGTTCTGGTTATTTTGAGTAGGAACAACTATAGAATTCCTAGTTGGAACTGCCAGGGACGACCACTGTAAACATCCCTGCTAGGGATGGCCCCAAAATTTGTAGTCATCCCACCTAGGGATGGCCACAAAACCAGGGGGTTTCTATAGAAATTTCTAGAAATAACAAGTTTTAGAACAGAAAAGGTAAACTTCCAAACCTTCAATTTGCATCTAGGTTGTTTCAAAAAGGTTAAATTTCAGTTTTTCTTGTCTTTTGTGTGCAATTGAAAGTTATATTTCATATTTCTAAATTTTGCATTAACAAAATGAAGAAAAATAGGAAAAAGAATAACCTTTCAAAATGTATTTGTTTGGTTTTCCTGCATATGACCTGCCTAAGGGTTAGGTTTTCATATAGTTTACAAATTTTGTAGTTTCCTTTTATATATATGCTTATGATTCTGAAAGTAAAACACAATTTCATGCATTTAGTGAACAATCATTGAATGCTATCTTGTTTTCTTTCAATCATTTTAAAAGGAATCACACACACCATGCTTCTTTTAATGTTAGTGAGTTGGAATTCATCCTCAACCACTGATAGAGTTCAACGATGGTGGGTTTCATCTCCATCCATTGGCTCAAATCCCATGTACCCTATTTTTGGCCAATACCAGCTCCAAGAACCATCATAGCCTATGGGATAGAGCATGTATTTCTCTTTGGAGAGGTATATCGCTGACCATAGGTGAACTGGGTGAGGACTGGTAGGACCTATGCTCCATGATCGGGTATGGATTTCATCTCCATACTTTGGTTGGTTCACGTGATCGAACTTTCATTGTCGATTGTTGAGCTACGAGTGTATAGGTGAAAACCTTTAAACAATTGAGAATTACATCAACATTCAAAACACATGAAAGAGATTCTTTACAAAAGCAACAAATTTAAAACACATCAAACAATTTAGGGATTCACATATAAAACTTAAAAGAGATAATCACATTGTTTGCTTGTGTGCTTCTTTGATCATTTGATTGTGTATTTATAAAACTTAAAAGAGATAATCATGTTGTCTACTTTAGGTGTTTCTTTATTGTTTGGGTAATCAACATAAGATCCTACTGAGTAAAATCTAATTTTTTATTCTACATCCAATGGATTAAGAATCATGCAAATCAGAGCTATAACGAAAAAGTTATGTTGGTTTTATGATTACTCTATTTTTAAGTGATTTTAAAGCCAAAAATAACAAAAAATTGCACTAAAATGGTCATAAAATGCTCTAGACAATCCCAAAAATTGCCAAATTTATTTTTTTGTCTTAGTTAGCATCTTGTACACCTCTCACAAAAATTTTGAGTCCTAACTATTTATTTCCAAAATTTCCCAAAATATTCCTAAAATTGGGCATTTCCCCACAACCCCAGTTGGCCAAATATTCCAAAAATACAAATTTTTGACCCAAAAGTCAAATTTTGGAGCCCTAGCCCATTGTGATCAGCTCATCACACTGATAATTTTGGTATATAACACCCATAACCTTTTTTGAAGTCAAAATTTTCTTTAGTGTGGGTTTCCTTCAGGGTTTGCCTAGTCAACACATCATGACAACTATGCATAGCCGAGCTCAATCATGAGCCAGCGAAGTAGAAAACTTAAGGAGAGGCCCTGAGCATCATTATTATAGGTATGAGGATCTCCCATTCCTACATGACCCTGACAATAGTTGCCTTCATTACTCTCCTAAGGATATCCTCATTCCTGCATGGTGCCCTGATAGTAGTCACATCCATTACTCTCTTGAGGATCTCATCATTCCTACATGATGCCCTAAAATTCATCATGAGGTCAATCCCTCACATAGAGGACCTAACTACCAAGGTACCTCTACTAGGAGAACACCAATGGGTTCTCCATATGATCAAGTGGATTATTCGGTTAGCCAACATCGATTCCAAGCTCAAACTAGATATAATCAGCCTACCAAGAGGCCTAGTAGGGAAGTCTACACTCCCTCTTCACCACCTAGAACTCCCATCCAACAAGTGGTAACAATCCAGAGTAGGCCTATGTGAAGTTCACATACATCATCAACCAACATGACCATGGGAGAGTTAATACAAAAATCCCCCAAGCATTGGGAAACTCTCATGGAGGTTTTAAATTCAATCAAGTTACAACCTCATGATCTTGATGCTTTCACCAACTTTGTGGGATACATACAAATGCACAAAGATCCTATTATATCCTTTCAAAATTATGATATCAAACCTATGTCTACCAATTTACCAGACTCTCCTTTGCACATCATCATGCATCAATAGGATCCCCTATAAGTGAGTATTGGTTGACATAGGTTCCACAATAAACATTATTACCACAATTACACTAAAACATCTCAACATCCCATCTTCACACATTGTAAAATCCACATTCACCTTGAAAGCATTTAATGATGCTTTGTCCTCCACTATGGGTACGATAATCCTACCTATTCAAGTTGGACAAAAGACTATACCTACATTGTTCTACATCTTGGAAGGTGAAAGACAATACAACATATTGTTAGGAATACCTTGGATGAGAGACATGGAGTGCATCCTCCATCTATTGTGCACCAATGCATCAAATACATTCATGAAGGTAAGGTCCATGTGGTTGATGCTGACCCAGACCCCTTCAAGTATTACAATAAGGATGATCATCCACAGGAGTCTACTCATCCATCCACACACTTGGATACTAAACCCAATGACCTTATCCAGAGTCTAGATTCAACCTCATAGTTAGTCATGAAGATACCTTCACCACCATCGCTAGTACCATCCTCTATTTCTTCAAGTGAGGAAGAGTCAAAAAGGCTAACTGCAAAGGCTCCCATAGCCATATTTGACACATTAGTAGAAGACCTTCCCACTCCTACCAACAAGGAGGAACCCATAGTTGATATCGATGAGTTAGATCATATCATACCATCTTCCTCCACCACACTTGAGGATTCAGTTCACTTGACCAATCCAGAACTAGATGAGTGCATAGTACACAATGTTACATGCCCACCTATCATTGAGTTGATCAAGGACCTAGGTCATCCTCTTGCCAAGTCGCCACCCATTGATAGCATTTTTGATGCACCCCTTGAGCATGGGGGCCAAGTAGATCACCTTGGACAAGTTGATGAGGTAGCCATGACTTATCCAAATGCAAATGCATCTTCTCATGAGTTTGTGGGAATGATCAATGTGATGACAGAGAACCAAAGTCCTCTGAATCCATTTATGCCACTTACAACTCCATCCAACATTCCATCCATACCACAAGAGATACCATCGATGGATTCAGTCACACCTACTCCATCTCATTCAACATCTCCATAAAATCAAGAATAGGTGTACCCCCTACACCAAAGTGGGGGTAATCTAGCTACCACAATTGAACACTCTGAGGTGGAACAAGAGCATGAGCTAAATCAAGAACAAGAGCATGTGGATATATTCACTAGCCATAATCATCATGAACCATCCGCATCTACTCAGATAATTTTGGATAGGCTAGCCAATATTGAGTTACAAGTGAGTCACCAACATAATGATTTACAATAGATCTTGAATCGACTCACAAGCATTGAGTTACGATTGAGTCATCCAAAATCTCAACCCCCTGATTGTCAGGACCAACCTCCTCCTATGCAGTCCAATGTTAAATCTCAATAGAAGTAGGGGCAAAGGCAACAACACCATCAACCTCGCACTTATACACCATTGCTTGAATCCATGGTGTCACTCTTTAATCAATTATGCGAGGCCAAGGCTATCACATCGCCAGATATCCACCCCTTGGATCCCAATAAGTCCAAACCATGGTGGTATCAAGAAGACCAATACTATCCTTATCATCAAGTAAATGGTCATGACATTAAGTCATGTATCCAATTCAAGAATGAGGTACAAGATATGCTTGACAAGAATGATCTTCAAATCAACAATCAATAGATTGGCATATGTTAGGACCTGTTACCTATAGATGGGAGTCAAGAAGAGTAACCTAAATAGGTGATTGAGATGCATACAACCCCATTGTCTCATAAAATGAAGTGATCTTCACCTCATTTAGAGCATCAACATCATACCTGGACTCCATTATCTGAGCCCATGTCAACCATTTTTTACAACCTGCAAGAAACAAAGACAATCATCTTGCCAGATATACCCCTGGTCAACCCAAATAGGTCCAGATCTAGATGATACAAGAAGGATCATTCTTACCTCTATCATCGAATGAAAGGGCATGACATTAGTGATTGTCATACTTTTAGACATGTGGTCCAAGATCTTATTGATAGGGAAGCTTTATCCACAAGTGGGTCACTCATTTTACCCCATCAAGACAGTGGTATTACCAAGAATTCCTTACCACAATAGGGGAGTCAGTCTCTATCACTCCTCCTAGCCAAGCCAATAACATTGCATCAAACATAGTACATACTAGGGGTATCCAAGGTGTCACACCTTCCCCACTAGTCACATCCCAAGAAATGAAGCAAATTGAGGATCCTAAAGGTATTGCACCTTCCTCACTTCCTTTGATCACCACAAATGCTGGGGGTACACAAGGTATTGCACCTTCCTCCTAGAATCACAAAGTAATCAAAGTTACAAAAATCCCCAAAGGTATCCATAAACCCTTTGGTCAACCCAAAATACCCCTAGATGGTCTACGACCATCTAGGTCAACCTAAAATCTCCTAGGTGGTCTACGACCATCTAGGTCAACCTAAAATATCCCTAGGTAGTCTACAACCATCTAGGTCAACCTAAAATACTCCTAGGTAGTCTACAACCATCTAGGTCAACCTAAAAAATCCCTAGGTGGTCTATGACCATCTAGGTCAACCTAAAATACTCCTAGGTAGTCTATGACCATCTAGGTCAACCTAAAATACCCCTAGGTGGTCTACGACCATCTAGGTCACCCTAAAATATCCCTAGGTAGTCTATAACCATCTAGGTCAACCTAAAATATCCCTAGGTGGTCTACGACCATCTAGGTCACCCTAAAATATCCCTAGGTGGTCTACAACTATCTAGGTCAACCTAAAATACCCCTATGGTCTACGACCATCTAGGTCAACCTAAAATACCCCTAGGTAATCTACAACCATCTAGGTCAACCTAAAATACCCCTAGGTGATCTACGACCATCTAGGTCAACCTAAAATACCCCTAGGTGATCTACAACCATCTAGGTCAACCCAAAATACCCCTAGGCATCTACAATCATCTAGGTCACCCTAAAACACCCCTAGACAGTCTACGACCATCTAGGTCACCCCAAAATACCCCAAAGGTATCTATAAACCCTTTGGTCATCCCAAAATACCTCTAGGTGATCTATGACCATCTAGGTCACCCCAAAATCCCCAAAGGTATCTATAAGCCCTTTGGTCACCCAAAAGCCCCAATGGCATTCATTAAGCCCATTGGTCAAAATTATATATATATATATATCAAAAATACAAAAACATCATTAAAACATCAAAAACACAAAAATATTGCATTGCATTACATTTCATATCATTTGCATTATAACATCAATTGCATTAGGCATTATCATCATTGCATTGTGCATTATTAGAAGTTGATCATACATGTCTAGCACCAAGTCTGTACACTAGGCATCTATCAAAATCAATATTATCAAAGGTCAATTTTACCACTTGTTTACATTACATTTATCATTTACATATACACTCCATATTATGTGTATGTTTCCCTTCACTTAGCCATTGTTCATAAAGGCATCTTTAGGGTTTTTGATCACTCAACCATATCTAGTTTTCTTTTCAGATTTTGTAGAAAGCTATCATGATTTTTAGAAGGTAGAATCTTACTTAGATTATACCTTGTATACATCAAAATCCCAACATATTTTCACATTAATAAATCCAAGTTTAGCACAAGGAAAGATGAAACCTACAAAGTGGTCTAGGTTACCTTAAGCAAAAAGTTTATCTCGCTCATCCCCTTGTGCGAATGGTTCAAAGATGCTAAGAATTGACAAAAGGACAAGTTCCTCCTTACCCAAAATAATCAAAATCCCTTGCTTCACACCAAATTGGGGCAAGTATCCAAAAGAGAAAAATAAACAGTGATTATTATCACTTAAAAATATTCAAAAGAAATAGTGGTTTTTACCATTAGAAAAAATTAAAATAAATAGTGGTTCTCACCACTACCAAAATCCATTGCTCACCATAACAAAAATGAGAAACTCCCTTGAAAAATTCAAATTTAAAAGAAAAAAAGGGAGTATTGAACTTGAATCCCTGGAATTCTCAGCATTAGAGAACCATAAGGTGATCCTCATTACAGGTTGGGTGGCATCAAGCCCACTTGGCAATGGTGGTATCCTTATGCATGATGATATGTCTATCACATAAGCAACTTGCTTTTGTATAGACCAATGTTTGCATGCGGATGAGCTAGCTTTTGGTAGCCTATATTGCCTAGTGGTCTAATCCAACTAAGTAAAAAAACTTAGGATAATGATACTCATAGGGTGATCTCTAGTACAGATGGGCTGAATCAATCTTGTTTGGCACTAGGGTAACTTTATGCATTATCATAGTAATGAACTCACATGCACACACAGGGATATTGAATATCTTGGTTATCTTAGCAGATTTATACTTTGTTAAAAAGTCTTGCATAGTTACTATACAACTTTTGATTAGGTAACTAGAGTGTTTGAGTCTCCTAAAAATCCCAAACACATCATAAAACATTATACTATTCATTCCATTTCACATCATGCCATCACATGTTTGTTAGTTTACATTTACACAAGCCATTACATAGTGTCATAATAACATTAAAATGATGAGATAAATTTTGTACAATCTATGGTGCTAGCATCTAATGTGTCAACTAGTAATCATAATACATCATACAAATTAAACAAATCATCCATTTCATTATGCATTTACAAATATCCATATCATCAAATCACATCATAGTAAAAATACATGCATCCATGTTAGGCATCCATCATAACATCATAAAGCAAATATAAGCATTGCATACATCTCATAAAGTAGTAAGGAAACACATGATGATAATATAAAACTCATATATATTTCTATATATTTATATATATATATGTATGGGACCAAAAGATACATCATAATCCAAAAACTGCCCATAGGCTACAATCAAGTGGGTCCTTAGACCTCACGCTCCCAAAATCATAAAATCAACAAAAAAATCAGATAAAGAAAAATCTCAAGTGCGCCTCGTACCCAGTTATTTACCCTATACACTTGGTGGTTGTAGTGACTTGTGCTCCATGCAATCTAGCAAGATGAGTAAATTACCATAAGGCTACTTGAACCAAATTATTCATAGTCGAACTGAAATGTCTTCACTTCAATCCCCAAGAAGGCCATTGCAGATGGAATGCTCCATGGGAATGAGGTATTCATTTCCTTTCTTCTATGAAATCTCATCAAAAATAAAAAATTCAAAAATAATTAAAACACCAAAAAATCCTACAAAAACAACTAAAAAAGTTCAAAAACAGGGCCAAAAACCCACCAAAAATAAGTCAAAAATGGTTCAAATTAACAAGGGATCAAGATTAAATCTAAAAGTATTCATGGATGCTCTAAAAATTCTTTATTTCACTCCCCAAGAAGGCCATTATGGCTGGACCACTCCATGGGAATGAAGTATTTAGGCTCTTGCTTCCATAAATCATCATTAAAATGATCAAAATCCTAGCAGAATTGGTAGATTTTGAAATGGGTAAAACTGATGGTTATCCCAATTAAGTCATATATGTCAAGTGACTCATAACTTTCATCATTAGTCATGCCCTCATCAACTCATCGCTTGAGGGGGTAGTCATAACAATGATTTCATAATCAAATCAACACTTAAACACTCAAAAGTGCAATTTTCATACATTCAAAAGAATCATTTCCAAAGACAAATTTTCAAGCCCATGTTGGGGAAAACAATCAGAAAATACAACAAAAAAAGGCTTGGCCTCCTTGAAGCCTCGAGAATTCACCCATGAAAAGGCTTACAAGGAAACAAGGAACCAAGACCAAGTATACCCTAAGCCCATACAACTATCACTATAGGGCAGCTGAAAGGTATACCAAAATCAATCCTTCAACTATGTCAAAAGCAAGGATTCCAAGAATGTATGCTCTTTCCACAATGGAGGCATCTAAATTTGGTTAGGTTAATGAATAACCTCAATCATTTAATGATTTAGTCATCTATTTTTGCTCAGTGCTCTATTGCACACAATGCATCTCAAAAAGGGGCATCTGTAGACACTAAAATCATGTAAATCGGATAAGACTGCTATGCACCACTCTTATCGACATCATATGGCCCCATTGGGAAACCCTTAGGGGTTAATTAGGGCTCCCAACCACTTTTGGGAAGGTTTACCCCACTTTTGGGAGGTTTTGGGCCATATAACCATGATCGTCCCACCTAGACATAGTTCATGGTCATCCCATCCAAGGATGACCATAGTTCATGACCATCCCACCCAAGGATGACCACATGCAACCATCCCTGGGTGGGATGGCCATGAACCAGAACCCCCAAAAGTCAAAGGGTGGGATAAATGGCAATCAATTCCTACCATTTATCCCACCCAATCACCCAAAATTGATTGGGAGGTTATCATAAACATCAAGGCCTACAAATTGGAGGCCCCAAATGGGCAAGCTTTCCCACCCTATGCATGGCAAGGGAATTGAAAAGTGGTAACACTTGCCCTGCATGCCAGAACTTTCCCCTTTGCACATTTTCCCTATTTTGGCTATAAATTGAGGTGCTCTCACCCAATTTCAAAAGGAGATAATAACAAGCATTGCTCACGAAGTGTTGCTCACATTTGTCCTCAACATTTGCCCAAGTATTTTCCTTGAAAACCTCTTCATTCGAAGGTGCTTTTAGGGGCATCCCAAAATACACCAAATCCATTCCAAAACCTATCAAATATGAGATTTATTTGACCAAATTTGATGACAACACATTTAGGAGAGTTCTAAACCAGATCCCCTTGGAATTGGTGGCAAAAACCACCCAGTTTTGTGACCATCCCTACCAGGGATGGATAACAGTCCTAGTTGCACTTTCCAAGGATGACCACCAAATGGCTAACAATTTTGATGCAATTTCACCATAGATCAATTCTAAAGCATTAGATTAGCCTTCTATTCAATTTTGGTTAAGTTTTGAGTAGATTTGATGGGTCAATTTATGTTTTTGTGATTGTAGTCTTAGTTGTTCCTGCCAGGGATGACCATAGATTCTGATCATAATTGCACTTTAATTTATGCTCAGATCCTTCAAAAATCATCTTAATAACATCATATTAGATTTTCAAGTCATTTGGAGTTGTTTTTATTTGTCACAAATAAGTTTTACTTTCTCTATTACATACTTTTCAAGGTTTTCAATATAAAACGCATATGCTATTAACAGTTTTCAATCTCTTGTGTGTAGGTGCAGGTATTCTAGGCATGAGGGAGGAGCTAAGAGGTAGATTAAAAGAAGCCCAAGATTAGCTCTCAAGTGTGGGTTGTGAGAAGAACATTGAAACACACCATTAAGCTCATGGAGGGATTCATTCCCTTGTAATTTGTAATATGAATGTATCAAAATGATAAGCCCTCAAAGGGGATGTATTGTAACCTTTTGGAATTGATGAATTTATAAATACAAGGAGAAATCCCCCCTCTTTTACTGCAAATTATTCATCATTTCAATAGTTTACATCTTTTGCATCTTTCCTTTGCATGCTTTCTTAGAAACAATAGATATCATTTCAGTTTCAATCATCTAGGTGTATTATTTTTTGTGCTTCTTCACTTCTCGAAGAAGGAAGTTTAGGCATATTGTGGTAGCAATAGAGTACTTGATGAAATGGGTCGAAGTGAGAGCATTACCTGATAACTCAGCTAAAAGTATAGCAAGGTTCTTGTACGAGTAGGTAGTTACAAGATTTGGCATTTTGCTACAAATAACAAGTGATTGAGGAGGACCATTTGTAAATGAGATCATTATGATGTTGATAATTGAATTCAAGATTTTGCATTCATTGTCTATTCTATATTACCCCAGAGTGAATGGGCAGGTGGAAGTAACAAATAAAGTCCTGGTATCTACTTTGTACAAAACCTATAGAATAGAAGGTGCAGATTTGGAGGAAAGGTTACCATCTGTTTTATGGGTATACAGAACAACTTTTAAATCAACAACAAAGTAGACACCTTTCTAGTTTATGTATGGACAAGAGGCAGTGGTGCTAGTTGAACTCTTGATACCAAGTTTGAGAGTCATAGTGGAGCATCTCTTGGGTGATCAAGAAAGTCTGGAGGAGTGACTAATAACACTAATTAAGTTGTATGAAAGAAGATTCATGGCACAATGGGCAATTGAGGTAGCCCAAAAAAGAAGGAAATTATGGCATGATAAACATTTGAGGAAGCTAGAACTTAGTCTAGATGACTTGGTTCTAAAGTTCAATGGAAAGTGGAAAATCAATCCTTGTAAGTTGAAGACTTTATGGCTTGGTCCCTACAAAGTGGTATAAGTAATGAATAATGGAGCAGTCAAGTTACAAAACTTGAATGAGACTGAGATACCTGATACTATAAATGACTCAAATTTGAAGCCTTACAAAGTACAATGCTTATTCAAAAGAGATTGAAAAATAAGATGAGCAGAATCTCAATGGAGAACTAAAAGTGAGCAAGGCCCATCATAGGACGAACCTAACATGAGACTTGCACACTTATTTATTTATAGAAGAGGATATAAGACCAACTATAGAACAATAGGAGTTGATACCTTGACTCGGAGAAAGAAGAATATTGCGAATGCATGTTAGATTTGTGGATGGGATCGAACGAGTAATAGAGGAAGATGAAGAGTGGATTCCTCCAAGTGAAATAGGATATTAGGATATAGTACTATTACCTAGATATAGCAGAAGGTAAGAATAAGGATCCCAAGTAAATTAGAACATGATGTATCCTAGGGTGGAGTGTAGAGAACTATCCCAATAAGCTAAAGGATGAATAAGTATACAGTTAATAGTACGATATGAAGATAGAGTGGACACTTTTAAAATAGAAATTCTAGAGGAGAATAATACCGAGACCATCGATGAATAATTAGTTGGACTTACTCCATTAGCATAGATATGTCTATTGCAACAGAGAATGTGACTATAGATCCAACAACTACAAAAGTAATATTAGATGCTATGAGGTAATAATGCAAGGTTGAGAGAACAAACCATCTAGGAATTGGATAGTAAAATACGAAGTCTGGATTAATAAAGATCAACTAGGCTATAAGAACTAGAAGGGGAAGCTGAGGATAATGAGGGGATGACTTCAATAAGTGGTATACGAAATGATGGTGCAAGCACAAGTTCACAAGTGCCACCAAGTGATATGCCAATGACAAATAAATATGCAGAGATGCTTTGGTGAGAAATTGAAGAAGCAACCACATCACCTGAATCACAAGGTAATGCACAGATAGATTTGAGTGAATATAATGATGAAGGAATAATTGGTTAGTAAGGGAACATAGCATAGAAAGTAGTGATGATAACAATTTCCTAGAGTGACCCTAGAATACTCAGGATAACCATGATACCTAGGCCTACACAACAACACATCAAAAACCAAGGAGATCGCAGGAGTGTATAGCCAAGATTGATTTGTAAGTATATATAATAGCCTATTGACAATTAAGAAAATAAAGGAGGTAAATAAGGAGATTAGAGAGATTGATGAATTTACCAACAGATTGGTGAAAACAAATAGAAGATAATTGGAATGACTCAAGTTCTAAGATATATTTTTCTAATGCATATAGAGAAATCCTAGCAACCTCATATCCATAAATATTCTTTGAGGAAATAATATGGAGATATTACTTAGTAAGTGCAGATCGTAGAATCAGAGCATTGTGACAATTATCACCAAGCATAAGATGAAGTATAAGTCCACTAGCTAACATTGAGTTGGTACAGATAACTTTGGATAACCAAGTGATAGAAGGAAGGAGTCAACAAGGACCCCTAAGAATTTAGCTAGGAAGGGGAGGAGGTATTCAACCAAGGAATGAAAGAATTCAAGGTGATTTTATAGCTAGAGGAGTAAGAGGATGAGGAAGGTTTCAACCTCCTACTCCTAGATGGCCTGAAGATACACCTTTGGTATGGTTGAACTGGACAAGGAATATGTAAGGTATACCAAGGATAAGGGGAATATTACCAAACCCGACATGGTGATATCCATTGGGATGACCACCACTAATTTGATGAGGACCTCAAAGAGTGGAAGGAGATATATGATTACTCCAAGGAAGGGAGGAATCACCACTAGCACAGAGAAGCTTGATGTCAAGAGGAATAGGATGTGGAAGGCAATTGCGAGGTAGAGGAAGAGTGCATTTTGTATATGAAATAAACCAAGGTCAACAAACGATCTGATCACAAAGTCTAGAGATAGAATTTATTTTAGGAGATGGGCGAAGAAGTCACTCAAATGATAGTAGAATAGTTAGAGCACTTCTACCAAGGGATCAATCACCTGCACGACATGAGGAAGAGACACCTGGTGAAGATAATCCAACTTGCAATTGTATAATTCTAAATTGTACACATGGTAGTGGAAGGCCAAGAAACTTGGTAACATCACAAGTGAAGATGAATCACCTAAGAGAGCAAGTGGTTCCATATGACACAATCACTCGTAATGTCACAGTCAAACCTCCAAGAGAAGAATTAGATGAAATCGTACAAGTGAATGTCACTGTGCAATTCCCATGATGGTAAGTGTAAATAGTAAAAGAAAAAGGAAATATATATATATATATATATATACATATATATATATATATATATATATATATATATATATATATATATATAATGCCTTAGTTGTAAAAATCCCTTGGTATGCAATTAAGAAGGAAGTTGACCTCTTCAAGAGAGAAAATAGAAAAAATTCTCTAAGTAACAGATCGTACAAACCAATTTTAAGGTGAAAAAAAGCATAAGTGGGAGATCGTACAAGAAAAAATGGAAAAAACATAGGTAAAATCATACAAGGAAGCATGTTGTATGATTTAGATCGTACATTGTATGATTTTAGAAGCATTTTTACAATTTTAAATCGCCGTATTTAGTATTTGCATGAGTGGAATGATGAGTTATCGAAAAAAGAGCAGAAAAAATATAAAATCGCATGGGAAAAGCAATGAGTTGTTAATCATTCAAGAAAAGAAAGACAAAAATACATGCAAGAGGATAAAGTGGCACAATTTTAAAAATTGGAATGGTTAGGGTTTGATTTCAATTTAAATAAAGGGATAATTTTAGTAAATTTGCAAATCGTACAAGGAGGAATTCAAAATTTCAAGGAGAGCGAAGGTAAAAAGCATGCAACCGCATGAAATTTTCTGCATGGACATTGGAATTAATCAGTGAAATACAATATTGCATGGTCCATTTTTAAATTTGCACCAGGGAGACTTTTCACATTCAAGAAAATCACATCGAAAAAGAAAATCAAGGGTTTCGACTCCATTAAAACTAATTTTGAATTTTAGCTAAAGGGAAGTGAGGGTTGCAAGCAGAAGGTATCCAAGAAAGAACTAGATTGTGAAAAATGTACATCTAGGATTCAAAGAAATTACAAATTGGAGTTGAAGTGAAGAAGTTGCAAAGAAAAGGAGATTACAAGCCCTAATTAGAGAAAAAGTAGTAAAAACAAACTGAAGAAGGTATAAGAAAGAAGGGAGAAGACTGTACAACCCTGCATTATAGCCAAAAAAAATTATTTTTGGGGAAATTGTGCCAAGTAATAAAAAATTATAGATTTGCTCTAAAATTGCACTGAAAAGATAGATCGGGATATTTCAGCAACTAGGTTGATGAGAAATCAGGAAAACAAAGTGAAAAATTTGAGTTTCATGTGAAAAAGGGTTTCAAAGGATGTGTTGTATGATTTGGAGGGCGGATTGTATGATCTCAAGAAAAAATTATATGATCTTAAATAGTTCGGAGGTTGACTTCAACATTATGAGCAAATCGTACGAAATCATATAGAACTATATAGATTCAGCAAAGGAGTATAGATAGACAGGGACATTGTATGGACTGGTATGAACCCTGCATGTTTTGGTACACTCGGTGTATGATTTGCAACTGGTTTTTGAGAGACTGTATGATCAAGATATGGTTGTACAACTTGAAAATACACATGCATGATTTGGAAGGTGTACTATATGATTTACAGTAGCACTATATAGTTTTTTAGGGGACTTTTGATTGCATGATAGGTGATGTACAGAAAGAAAATCTAACTAGAGGAATGGTAGGAAAATGATTTTAGCCGAAGATTTTGGAAACTGGTTAAGAAGAATTACAGCCAACATAGTGGAATGGTCACCAGGACCCCTAGATGAGAGAGAGTCACATCCACGACAATACCAAAGGTGAGAATTTTAGTCCCATGGTTGGCATAGTAATCATCCTTGGAGGAAACAAGGATATAGTCCATGGAGAGGACAAAGGTATTGGAGGGCTGATCGAAGAATAACACCACAAAGATTTTGAGAGGAGGAAATGGCATAGGAAAGATCCCCGAAGAGGGAATTACATAGTGAAGTCCATTACCCAAATATAGAGGAGAATTTGAGTAGTGAACCTGAGGAGAACCAGGTTGATATCACAAGGATATCATTCACACAACATGAAGGAGATACATGCAGGAAGTGGTGGAGCATCGAAGAAAATAGGAACCACCCCTAGAGAAAATAATTTGATAAGGCTGGTGTAGCAGATGGTTCGGGTGTATAATCCTACAAGAAGACTTACCTATGTCAATGCGGGCAAGTGGTCAATGAAGGTAGAATTCATAGCGGAGGTGTTCAAAAAAACATTTGGGTTGCCAGCATATGGCACGAAGGTAGTTAAGAAGTTCCTTGATCTTATTGAAATACATCGTATCATCACTTCACTTACCAATGTGAAATAATAGACCAAAGCAAAGATCTCAGGTGTAGGAACTTGAGGAATTAAACAGAGCTAGTTGATAGGGAAATATTGACCATGTGCCATGAATATTATAATGGATCAACTATCAAGGGAAACATGAACCAAAAATATGTCAATATAGATGTCTCAGTATGTGGAAGGTATTAGAAAAGAAATATGGTATGATTGGGGCACCTATATAGAGAAAAAGATGCATGACGTGCTGATGAAAAGGTCAAAGAATTTTGGGATGAATTTCCATGTTATTGGATTATTGTTAAATGCTGTCACGAAGATGGGTATTCATTTTCCATACTTGGAAAAGCCTAGGAATATTGACGTAGGAAAGCCAACTATTTTGTGATGGGTAAAGTCAATGCCAATTTAGAAGGAGACTCCACATAAGTCTCAAAAAAATAAAGTAACTTAGGCCATGATAGTACAAGAGGATACTTCTTCAGAGGAGGAGGTACACTATCAAAGGAAAAGGCCTAGGTAGTTGTAACCTGAACTGGAACAAAAAGTACTTCAACAACGGTAGTAGGAGCAATTGTCAGTTCAAGAAAGGGAGGAAATTGTAGGGACGCAATCCAACCCAGTACGAGTAAGAAAAATAAGACAATGAGAAAGAATGGTGAATAATCCCATCCCAAAAAAATAAGCCGAGCCTATATAAGATAATCCGCAAAAGGAAGAATAGTCAGACTTGGAAAAGTTGGATTTACAAAATTGGAATTGGGTAGAAGTAGAAGAGATGGTAGAATCCCCACATATTTTTTAATCTATCAATTTCAAAATTTTGGACTCTTCTAAAATTTTGGATGATATAGAAGTAAGGAAAATAGCACAAGAAATGGTAGCCACTACTCAGGTTATAAAATATAAAGCTAATGTGATAGTGGAAGCATCAAAATAAGAGGCAAGAGAGAAGAAGAAGCCCTAATTTAGATTCATTATGGGAGGAAACATGAATCAAAATTACCAGAGTTATGCATAAGAGGATATGAATGCATCACAGGAACAAGAGGATCCTATTATTAAAGAAGTCACAACAATGGAAACCTAGAAGAATCAGAAAGAAGAGCAGGTGATAGAAGAACAACAGGTGGACATAATTGAGCAAAAAGAAGCCCAAGAATCTATAAGGTAGCAAAAATCTCATCATGAGATTGTGGATATTGAAAAATATGTATAAGTGGAGAGGACTAGGGGATAGAATCCACCACAGGAAAAGATAAATATGGAAAAAATGCTAATTGAGCTTAGGGGAAGCTCTGGTCACCACTTGGAAGAAGAAGAAAAAACTCCTAAAGAGGAAGAAATACGAAGGATGTAAACAAGCTACCTCCTAGAGACATCGCAGTTCTCAAAAGTTGAAATCGAGGAGGATGCAAAAAGGGTAGAAGATCAGGTGGAAAATTTCTTCTCTCAAATAGGCAATGCCATGGCTAGCTCCAAACTATAGTTTTGTATTAGATGCATGGGAGAGTTGAAGCTATGGGAAAAAAAAGTGTTTATTGAACTGGAAAAGATAATAGAATGGGTGAGTAGTGAGAAGTGTATAAAGAAAATTGTTGATATTCATGTACAACACCCATGGAAGTTACCCAGGGAGGAGGTAACAAAGATGTTAGAAAGATATGACTTGCCAGACGGAGTGAGAACCAATTACAGGTAGCATGAGAGGTTGTACTTGGATAGAGCCAATTATCTAACTTATCCCATGAATACAATAGAGTTGGAACATAAGAGGGTCACCTTAGGCTTGGATATAACTTTGAGGAAGTTGAACTTCCTAACTCATTAAATAGAGTGGTTGAGCATAGGATTAGAGCAGATTTATCAACTCAAGGAAGCTTAGAAAGAAGAGATAAATACCACTCGAAAGAAAATGGTTGTAATGGAGGAATAATTGTAGAAGAGTAAGGTTACAATAGAAGAGAAGTTAAAGAAATTAGAACTACTACGTAATAGAGCTGGCTTTGAGGCTAGAATTAGTTCGCTAGAAGAGGAGAAGTGATAGGTCTCACAAATAGTAGAAGATAAGATCAAGGAGTTGGAAGCTCAATTAAAAGTAAAAGAAGAATAATTGTAGGCAAAGTATGAAAAATTGAGAACATAATTGACTGCAAAATATGAGCAACTAGAAGTGCAGGATAAGAAGATAGATGAACTTACACAAGACAATAAATGATATAATGATATGGTCCTGGAGAAGCAAGCACAATTGAATGTTAAGGAGGAAGTTGTTCATGCTTTGGAGGCTGATATTAATCACCATATGAAGACCATTATAGATAAGAATGAAGATTTAGAAGTACCAGATCGAATAGAAGAATATTTGTAAGAGAAGCTTAAGAAGAGTGCTACTAAGCCCGAACAACAATTTAAGGAACTTTTGAAGACTTTCGAAGAGATAGCCAACCAACATGGTGTGAAAGTAGTAGAAATGGATAACTATGCAACCAAGTTGCAGAACCAATGCGTTAAACTTCACATCCGACTGGAAGACATGAAAGCCTTAGTTCAAGATTATGGGGCCCAACTTAAATAGAAAGACAAGTCGATGAGGACACCGACCAAAGTAAAGGAGAGGGTAGATGTAGGCAGCAAATCCACCTCCCAAAAGAAGTGACAAGAGGATTTGTCTAGTTTTGATAGTTTAATAGTTTTGGTAAACTGTACAAGCAAGAGTAAATCATACAAGCAAGAGGGAAAACCATACAAAGTGTCATGAAATGCAAAGGAAATGCAAATTGAGTTGTAATTATGCATGGATTTGATAAATCATGTATTTAGACTTAGTAAAAGGTATAATTATGTATTTTTTTATGCATGGGTAGTTGTGAATAGTGAATTGCCTTAGAAACCGTTTGGAAATAGCCTAGGAAATGTTATATAAGACCCCATTTTCAATTTTGATATTTTGGTTAGTCTTGTAATGATCAAGTGATAGACTAGTCTGAGTATGAAATGCATATCTATGATTGTTGTGTACCTTTTAGTGATTGTATTGCATTAATGACAAGTAATGAAGTAGAAACTCAATTCATAGTCTTTTATCATGTATTGTATGATTTTGGAATGATGGAGTGATGTTTTGCAATCTCTAGTTGTTGCATGTACTTATTTATGTTTATTATTGATACTTAATAAATTGTTATGAAATATGGAATAGAACCAGCACTGGTATGAGCCTTAGGAATAATTTGTGATGAGGATGTGAAAACACGAGATTCCAAAATTTGAAAAGAAACACTAAAGCTATGCAATGCAAAACGAAATGTAACGCTTTAATCCTAGAAACTTGAAATGCATGAAACAGGGAAAAGAGACGAATTGAGACGAAATGAAAGAAGTATAGAAAGCACAACCCTTTTTATTTATACTCTCTCAATATCGGTTACAAAGACGACTCCCACCTTTTTAGGGGCTAGGAGCGTTAACACGTTTTGATTACAATAGTGACTAGTGATCCTCCTTCCGCGTGCCCACATGTAAAATGGGCAAGACAAAGTGTTGCTGCCACTGGTGTGAATGAATATTTGATCCTTGCTACTCCTCCTGCATTCAAAGAAACAAAAAAATTGTTAGTAGCACCTGTTGCAAAGATGAAATTTTTGTTCTCTAAAAAATAATGAAGGATGCATGCATGAAACTGAATAAAAGGACAAGTGAACTAAATCAAAATAGTCTACAAATTTCATAGAAGCCATGGAACATCACCAGAAGGTCATTGCAAATGAAATAGTCAAGAAATTCCCCGCCGATTTGAATTCGTTCCGCGACGGGATGGATCCGACTGTAATTCGCTCCGAGGTAGAACGAATCCTCCTGCAACAAAGCGCCAAAGTGATACTGCCAAAAATTTCGCATCTAGGGAGCTCCAAAATACCTACAAACTTGGGGTTAGCTAATTGGAGGCATTTTGGGAAGACCCAGATGGTCATATTTTCCCAATTTGGCCTCCATCAATGGGAATTTGACACTGCTACCTGCAAGTTAGTGAGGACTACAAAAGCGATAAAACATGGTAAATATTGATCAAAGCATTGTGAAATCAGAATTACAAGCTATTTAAGCAGCATAAGATGGAATGCAAAATAAAAAAATGACAAAAAGGACAATCTGCCATGAATCCCCAATCGTTCCTAGAAAGGAAGATTAGGCTCATAGTAGTGCGGAGCGCCTGAGCGGGCCTTCCACCGTTGGAACCTGATTTAGGCACCAATCCACTTGGGATGGGTCCAAAATCTCCTGTAATGTGTTGTCGGTGAATGGGTGGAATAATGTGGTCAAGTGTCGGGTTTTGGATCCGGATTCACACTTCCAATAACCACCCAATGACCTCCCTTGCGAAAGAGATCAAGGATGTGGAAGAGGTTAATCAAAGGTAAAGCGTGGTATCAATTTGGCAATACTTCGTTGCTTGAAAATGCTTCCAACCTGTCTTCTTTTGGGTGAGGAAGCTCACCAATTTATAGACCCAAGGGGTCTCTTTGGATGGGCATGCAGGGGCGCCACTTGGTGGCCATGCCTTCCCAAGAGGGAGGAGATTCCTCCCTGACTTGGGCTTCCATGACTTCCCTTGTGACAGTCCTATAACGTTCAATTTGTTCACCTATGCATGCATGCAAGGCAGGGAGCATTAATTGACTGTCCTTGGCTGCCATTTGGTGCAATTTCTATTTTTGCCCGTTGAACCTGGAATTCGCCCTACCCTGGGGCGAATTCTGTATTCGTCTCAGGGGAGGATGGATCCCATTTTGAATTTGTCTCGGGGAGGGACGTATTATGAGAAAAGTTCCTAGAAGGTGTCAAATTGGTCTCTGACTTCCAAAACCTGCTGTGAAAGTGGTTAGGACCACTGTTTAACCTCTGGGGGCTGCCCTTGGAGCTGTGTGTGTCAATGCGATTAGTGTTTGCAGTCACATAATCGGATTGGTGCTATTTTTGTGTCTACAAGATGATATCAAGGAGGATTTATTGAATGCTATTATATTATTTCTAGATATTACCATTGGATAGAACTCTCTCAAACCCTGATGATAGAACTTACATGTTGGTAGGAATAGAGTAATTGCTATTCTAGAACTTCCCAAAACTTGTTTGAAAGAGATTGGTATAGAAGAGTATCCAATTTGGCATATTGGTGAAATTTAATTTCATATAAATCATACACCAGACGTGTTATAAGTCATGTAAAAAGAGCTTATCCGATTTGGCAATTTATGCGATTAAGGAAAACTTACCTGATTTGGCGATATTGGTAAATCAAACAATTTAGTTACAAAACTATGTACGGTAGCTTGAAAAATCAAATATGAAGGATTGGTTGAGTGTGAAATCATACAAGCACTGTCCTTGTATGATTTGGAATCATACAATGGTACGATTTGGGATTCGTACAAGTTGTTTTGTTGTCACATATTGATAGTTGTGAAGACTGTACGGTGGTACAATTTGGTTCATCGATTGATAATAGTAAATTGATCATTCTAAGCCTTTGAGAACCACCATCCCATTGGAAATACTACACCTCTCTGCTACAACATGGGTGGGAGAGATTATAATGAACGAATTAGGGGGAGTATTGGTAGAATTTGCAAAAGTATTATGAGAAAATTCAAACAATTTTGTGAAGCTATTAGATTTGAATAGAGGATTAAAAATTGCTAGGCAAAAAGAGTTGTTCAAACTGATAGTATATGAAGATTCAAAATTGGTCATTAAAGTAATAAGTAGATTAGAAAGGTGGAAATATCAAATTTAATGCTAGATTCCACAAGAGAATCAAGAAATATACAACTAATTCAAATTCATAAGTTTTGTATATGTGATAAGAAACTTCAACAAAAAGGTTGATCATCTTTCCAATGATGGAGTTCAAATGGAGCATGAATGAAGAACACAAGCTTATACTAAGAGGGGGGGTGAACAGTATAAGACCTCTTTTTATTTTTTCATTTATACTTCAAAACAGTAAAGCAATATACCCAAAACAATATCAAAGCAATGCACAATATCATCCACAAAGTGACACCAATTTTAATGTGGTTCACCCAAAATGGCTGGGCTACGTACACAACACTTTTCTCTAAAAGTTATCTCAAATTTCTTTGGGAATCCTTCCCAATTACAATGTTTATGAGCCTTGGCCCAAAGGAGATACCTTCCCCTAATCAAAATTTATGAGCCTCTGCTCAAAGGAGATACCTTCCCCTCTGCTCTAGAAATGATCCCTTAGAAGATCAACTGTCTCTACCTCTTGCCAACACGTGGAACTCCTTTCCATCGAAGACCTCTTGTCCTTAATGCTTAGCCTAAGAGACCTCTGCCTTCTATGATCACGTCCATAGTAGCTCAGCAACCTATACCAAACATAGTCAGTCAGTCTAGTACAATTCTTCCTCTTTCTGTCAGATCTGTCCAACGCTTAAGCTTGAACAAATCAATCCTCTACACACAAGCCTTCTAAAAGACTTGCCAAATCTATCCTCAGGTTCTTCTCAAATAACCAGTGCATCTCTGTCCTCAAGTTATCTGATAGAACTATCAAACTCAGCTCACAAGTCCTCTGCTAGGACCTATCCAAATCTGCTCACAAGTCCTCACCGAAACCTGTCCAAAACTCAGCAAGCTCACCAAGAAAAAAACTTTCTTAGTAGGAAATCACAAGGTGAATTGTTAGAGACCCAATGTGATTTTTCAAACTCATAGAAGCATAAAGATAATTGTTAGAGACTCAATATGTTCTATACTCAACTCTCAATCTCAAAACTCAACTCAAATCAACTCAGCTCAAACTCAATCTCAAATCTGAAAACTCAACTCAATATCTGAAATGGATAGGATAGAATGCTTTCTTTCAAGAACATGAAACCCCAACAATTGCCAACTATGCAAAGAATCACATAAAAATGATACTCATGTTCTTTTCACCATCAATTAGGGCTTCAACAACAATGCTCATCAAACAAGGTTCAATCAACACCATTCAACTCAAAACACAACCTTGAAGCATTTCACAATCAACATTAGAAAAGGAAACAAGTAGAACTCCTTTTCTCTCCAATATTGTTTGAAAAAAAGCATCCACCAACTCAAATCACAATAGCACAAAACAACTTTTCAAATCATCAACAAAGGAGTAAGCCCAATACTTTAACCAAGTAAAGAATAGCTTGATTATTACCAATTTAATGAAAGCAAATGTCAATCTCAAAGCTGCCCACTTAAGGTTTCACAACTTCACACAAGAAACAATTTTAACCTTAAAACATCATGCTTTCATTTCCATAATCAACCAAAAGCACTCTCAACATTACAAGAAAAATTTATCCCTTATACACCTTATTTCTCCCTTATAGTCTTATCAAAAATAAAATTAATTTCTCATAAGAATGCAATAAGATATTTCAAAAAACACCTTCAAAAGAATATTTTATCAAAATAAAACAAGCTTTAAACTCCTTATAACTCCTAAGTTGTTTTTCCCTCTAATAAACTTCCTCCATCCGCAAAATACACTTAGCAAAAATTAATTTCGAAAATACCTTGGCCAACATCAAAAATCACGCTATGGAGAAATTGTGCACAAATTCTAACACCACCCGCTGCGTCCACTTCACGATGAAAAACCCTTTCGCGTTATTCGAATGCGAAACCTCCCGTTCGGGTAGCGCGCCAATAGCCTAGCCGCTACCGATGTGCCAAAGGCGCTTGGTGAGGTTTAAACCTCATGCTGTTAGCCTTGTTCCTTTTGTGCTAGGGATTAAATAAAACAACAGTGCCTCCCTTTCTTCTAACACAAACATGAAGATGAAAACCTTACGACGGATTTACGACAAACGACGAGTACAAAAAAATGAACAACGGATTCACGAAAATGGTGAAGACACAGTCGAACAGTAGATCACGAATTCACAGCGAGCAACTCTTTTCAAAATGCGGATGGGATAATTCTTGATTTTCATCGAGGGAGATTTATATGCATTTTTACCATAAGATCTTGACGTCGACGAGGAGTTTAACATGTCGGCAGAGGTCTTGGATAGCGCCCACAATCTTAAAACATAGCGCCCACATAGTTAAGACATTTGCACCATGGGTTAGGAGAACCCATTGCAAACAATAATTTAATATTTATTTAAAAATAATTAAAGGGAACCTTAACAAGGTTTTTAATTATTTAAATAAATACTTCCTCCTGGACCCAAATGCATTAAACTAATGCATCCACCTGTAATCTTTAAACCTACCAACTTGGGGTTTACAAAAGACCTTTGAAACTGTCATGCCATAACCTTCATCAAAACAAATTATTTGACATCAAATCAAATTCCTTCAAGAGTTTCTTGACATCAATGACAACTTATACACTTGAGCAAAGGCAATGTACCCAAAGTACCCAAAATTGCCAACAATGAAAATGCCAAAATAAGAGATTTTGGCATTGCTAAAAAAGGTGTTTCTGATGAAGAGGCAATGTGACTCACTTGAGCTATAAAATATTACAAGTGTGATGGAGAAAAGTGTAATAGATGCTGGTGCAACATATTTTTGTGATAGAAATGATTGGAATTATTTCCTTGGTGCTACATTTCAATGAGGCTACATGTCATTGGTGCTACAAATCATTAGTACCACACATCATTGATGCAACACATTACTATGTTGCATGTTAAGGGTACTACACATCATTGGTGCTATATAATGATGCTACACATCACTAGTACTATACACCAATGATACTACACAATAAAGATGCCACAAGCAATGTCAAATCTATAGGTAATACAAATAATGGATGCTACACATCTCACAACTACTACAAGCTACATACATCAATAGTGTTATATAGGTCATTGGAGACATAATTGCTAAAAGTGATATATTTATAATTAATGTTATGCTTAGATAAGAAAATTCAATTTTTTTAATAGTAATGCATATTATATATTTTAATATACTGAGATATAGAATAGTCTAGATCAAGAAAGATTTGACTTAGATAAACAATAACTAAATCATATATTTTGATTTTACCTATGGTAATTGATTAAAAGTTTTTAATCATAAACTTTTATATATAAAAAAAAAACCAACATAACAAATAATCCATCAAAAATTAAATAAAAAAATAAATTTATAAAAATACATAGAAATAAAAATATAAAATTATAATAATACTAATAATATAATTTCTTAACTTCTAAATTATTATAATTATTATTTTTTAATCTGTATCTCTAAAACAAACGGTGATACTTTTACTTATCATCGATAACTCTATAACAAACACTCAGACCTTTGAAAAGGTTAAAATCAATAACTTTAGAATACATATTGAGATTTTCAAAGAGTGGTTAAAAGTAGTACTCATTTTAAAAAGGTCAAATGAATTGGAATTTTTCGTGTTCTTATTTTCATAAAGTTTTTAAACAATAGACAATAACAATTACTTTAAATGCACAGTAAAAAACATGACCATGATTGATGTTGTCATTTTGGGGAGCTTTATGTCCGCTCGAAACTAAAATTCCCGTGAGTCCTCGCGTCACGAGCATAAATAATTTTTCTTTCTCGTGACTTCAATTTTGCTTGCGCTTGCACGACATGAAACATTTCTGTAACAAGATGCGACCTATCTCAAAGTTGTTGATTTGATAACATCTATCTATCGTAGACCTCAAACCAAAAAAACCTTGGATACTCTTATTCACCCTGATTTGGTTTCTTGGATACTCTTAAACATTTGACGCTTGGTAAATTAATAATCTGGTGAGACTCAGACAGCCTGATAATTCTTTTAGGTTCCTTTTTCGCCTCAACCAACGGTGGTGACGATGAACTACAGCTTTTCTTATTCAACAAATCCTTGGTATTTGCAGTTTGTTCTGTTGCCTGCATAATACAAAAAGTTTTACTACTGGGAAACAATCTAAAGGAGGGAAGAAAACATGCTACTGGATAAATCAATAAAAAGAAAAAAAAAATCATATGTTTGGGCAGCAACGGTCGTAGCTGTAATTAGAGCAAAGTTAGATCCTTCTCCCCTTTTTATCTGAGAAAACGGCGGTTGATAATTCTGCTGTATATATAAGCTCTTCTAGTGATTCTTCTTTTAAGCCAGTTGCTAGCTCTTATGCTGGTGTCTTTCATATTGCAGATATATCGAGTTAAATTAATTCTACACAAAGGTAACAAGATCAATATCTTTATCTTGATTCTTAAAAGAGGGAGACTGTCCTTGTTTTGGTTCTCAGGGGCCAGGGCTGTCTTTTCTTTCTTTTCTTTTTAGTGCTGGAAGACGCGTCTTCTGTTTTGATGGCATCTGGGAAAGGGATGGTGTATGATAAGAATCTCAAATTAGTGGGAGATGTGATTGGGTTCGTATCCTCGTACAATCTACACTGTTCTATAAACCTTCTGTCAAATGATTATAGTAACATGGATGAATGAATGTTTTATCGATCGGTTGGATGTCCCGTGATAGTTTGGAGAGAAGAAACTTAAAAAAAAATGCTGCTTTTCAATTTTGGTATACATTTTCCAGTCAAGTTCATACTTATCGTATAATTGGTCTCCAGTCAAAACTTTAAAAATTAAATTCATAGCGTAGAATTATATAACAAAACAAATACTGCAATATTTGAATACCAGGTTTGGGTTACGTTTCACAAGTAAAACAACAACTCTCATTTTTTTTTTTCAAGCAAAAAAACTCTCGAGGGGAGATTACCATCATGGGGTTTTACATTATCAAAGTTATTTCGGTTTACCCCCGTACCAATATTATCAATTGGATTTTTGGTACCCAATTTAACTTTTGGGTATGGTGGAGATTCAAACCTGGGGCCTCCTTAGAGGATTGCCCTCCTCTCCAACTCACCTACAACACGTGGATAACAACTCTCATTTTAATTGTGAAAATCAAAACATGTCCTATAGATTTCACATGCCCTATAGGGATTTATAGTAGTAGATTGTTGGGTTTTTTTTTAAAAGATTTAGGTTTTCAAACATTTTTGTCCCATAAGGTGGTCTTAAGTTTTTAGGTTTTAAAAGATCTAACTTCAAACCCAGTGGGCTAGAGTTTATAGTGGCTAGAGTTTATAGTGACTGTATCCTATCAAGTATCCTAGCCTGTATTGGGCAAAGGTGTTATGACTTTGTGCTCTCTTTGGGGAGACCTAGGTCAAACTATGACATTACCAAAAGTAATAGGTCACGTAGGTTTTGTTGACTTGGTCTTACCTAATGACTACTTATCATTACCCTATCAATATTCCTATTATTTTTTAAATTTTTGGTCACATGTCATTTTTTACTATAATAATTAATATATTGATGTGGGTAATAACTATGTGGGTAATAATTACACAAAGAGGTCATACATGTCATCTTGTAAACAATTTTTTTTTTTATTAACAAAAGAAGACATTAACAAAAACATTTAAAATATTTAAACTAAAACAACCTTTGTAAACATTTAAAATATTTAAACTAAAACATTCGACTAACCAACCTTGCAACTATTTAATAAACTAGCTTAGATATAAAGGATATATATCTAAAAACGCCAAGAGTTATCAATGCGAGGCACCTATCTTGGAGATCACACCCCCAAGAAATGGGATAGACGCCCTCCAGATTGATAACTCTAGGCATTTTTAGATATATATTCTTTATATCTAAGCTATTTATTAAAATAGTTTATGCAGGCTAACTTCATTTATCTAGCGGGCTAGGGTTTATAATGAAAAAATCTAATCATTTTTTAAATTTTTGGTCACACATTTTATTAGTCACATGTTATTTTTACAATAATAATTATTTTAGTTTATTAGTGTGGGTAATAATTATTAAAATAGCTTCTACAAGGTAGCTTCATCTTATCAAGTGGGTTAGGATTATTTTTGGTCATATGTCATTTTTACAATAATAATTAATTTATTGGTGTGGTAATAATTATTAAAATAGTTTATGCAACATTAACTTCATCTATCTAACATCATCTATTTAGTGGGCTAGGGTTTTTAGTGAAAAATTTTAATCGTTTTTTAGTTTTGGCCACAAATGTCATTTTTATAATAATAATTAATTTATTGGTGTGGGTAATAATTATTAAAATAGTTTCTGGAGGGTAACTTGGTTAAGGTTATTTTTGGTCACATAACATTTTTACAACAATAATTAATTTATGGGTGTGGGTAGTAAATATTAAAATAGTTTATGGAGCTTAACTTCATCTATCTAGTGGTTAGGGTTTATAATGAAAAAATATAATTATTTTTAAATTTTTGGTCACTAAGATTGGTCCCATGTCAATTTTTACAATAATAATTAATTTATTGGTGTGGGTAATAATTATTAAAATAGTTTTTGAGGGTAATTTCATCTTATCAAGTGGGTTAGGGTCATCCAATCGGCTAAGGTTTATAATAAAAAAATCCAATCATTTTTTTTAAATTTTGGTCACGTATCATTTTTACAATAATAATTAATTTATTGTGTGGGTAATAATTATTAAAATAGTTTCTAGAGGGTAACTTCATCATACCTAATGGGCTAGGGTTTATAATGAAAAAATCTCATTTTTTTTTTTTAAATGTTTGGTCACACACCATTTTACAATAATAATTATTTTTTTTTGTGAGGGGAATAATTAACTAATAATTATTTAAAAATTTATAAATATAAAATTTAATTAATTTTTTTATATAAAATTTTAAAATATTTTTTTATCTATAGTTTATTAAGGTTTGTGAATTAATATATACAATTAAATGTGTGTTTAGTGTAGTTTTTTTTGCATAATTTTGTATTGGTATGTTATTTATATTTATTTTTTTCAATGGATTATATGGGATTGAAATGGACCCCACCCGTATTACATCATCATTACATGGTGGTATTACAATAAAGCTCAAATGTTATCCATGTATAGTTTGACAAGATTCGAACTTAGGAATATTGAAGAATCTAATCACTTGAGGTAATGCCACTTTTAAATTTATTAATTAACATTTAGAAATAGAATAATATACCATATTATTATTTTTTAATAGGTTATATGTGACTTATATTACGGGCCACTCCCATCAAAATATGCCAAAACATTATATTTGTTGTAGCATGCATTTTTATCATAATTTTATTATTTTTTTGAATGAAAAAGAGCTGAAAAAAATTCCATTAAAGAATAATTAAGCCTTTTTACATCAAAAAAATGGGTGGAAAATATCACACCCCAGTATGGTTCCAAACTAACCACCAGGGTTAGGAGACACCAAAAAAACCAAGGCATCAGAAAAACTAGATACAACGAGTCCACTGCTAACAAAACATCAAAACTGGGCTATAACGAAACATAACCACAAAGAGTCAGGCAGTAAGAGCAGTATGGGGAGGCGCATCTACCTCATTCATGTCCAAGCAATGTCAATCGGCGTTGGAAAGTGTGGAAATAGGCCAACCAGCATCATTGGGCCTCTTATCAGTACCATCAACAGAAGGCCC
Source organism: Wollemia nobilis (assembly GCA_028583015.1). Classification (NCBI taxonomy): domain Eukaryota; kingdom Viridiplantae; phylum Streptophyta; class Pinopsida; order Araucariales; family Araucariaceae; genus Wollemia; species Wollemia nobilis. The sequence goes on from JAQPPZ010016895.1 coordinate 19,249,130, forward strand.
AATATCCCATCCATGTGTGCAAGCAATAGCCATAGGGGCTGCAACATCCACTGAAACTGACCAACCCATTACAGGATTATTATGAACAGGATCCCCCAACCTGTACCAAGAGTGGGTACGTTAGGAATTTCATGTCTCCATCCTGCCATAGGGGGAGGGGTAGGAGCAGGAGGATGAACATCCCATCCGCTATGATGTCTAGAAGAACCTACATTAGACACTCCACATTTGAAAGTTGGCCCTCCACTGTGACAAGAAGGATTTTTTTGAGAGCGAGATCGAGATTGGGATCGACCATGGGATGAGGGATCCTCAGGAAGGCGACTAACAGTACAAGGTGCATTACCCCAGTAGTCAATAAGACTACGTAGATGTTGAATCTCCACATTAATCTTCTCCACTTGCACAAAAATATGTAGCCAAGAATCATAAAACACTGCATACTGGTCAGCCAGGGAAAAAATCCTTGAACTAATATCATGAGAAAAAGCAATCTTGTTCCTGGACTTCCAAATATGATAAAGAATGCTAATTCGAAATATATTCCAGACTTCCAACAAAGGTTCGAAAAATTCAGGCGGATCTCCAAGAATGATTTGTTACCATGAAAAAGGAGAGTGAATGAAGGGACAAAAAAAAGACTCAATCCAAGTCCAAGCTGAACGAGCCTTGGGGCAAGACCAGAATACATGTAGACAATCCTCCAACTGTCCATAGAAATAATAGGTAGGGTGATCAATGCCAATATATATAAGTCATTGCCCCATTGGTAGGCCTTGCATCAGTAAAATCCATGCAAAAAAATATTGCTTAGGTTCAATATATTTTGCCCAAACCATTTTGAACCTAGTTCACCAAGTAGAAGGAGGAGAAAGCAGATTCTAATGAGCATTTAGAATAGCAACCATAGGAATATGGGGAGATAACCAAGAATAGCCTAGATGGGCTTTATACTGAGTCATGGATTTATTCTTAGGCCAACTCCAATCAGCCCACCAAGCCTTCTGAAAGTGTTTAAAAATTCTAGGCCACAAAGAAAATGGAGTATTAAAAACCACAGCCTCATAAGTACCTTGATCATCCTGCTTAAGCTGATAAAAACTTTTAAAATCATCCCAAGGAATCCAGTCTCTGGTGTAGAAAGAGAAAAAATCAGTGATAGAGTTAATTCCTTTTCTGTAAAACCGTTGAGCATGAATCCATTGAACTTGGGCCAAGGGCAAAGACTGAATTTTGATAACAGGAGACCACCAAACACTAATAGAGGAAATAGAAGCACCATTATTTTTCCCATCACCTTTCCAAATAAGTCAGGTTTTGAGAGATTCCCAGGCCTTACAGATACTTTTGACAACAAAGGAACCTATGATTTTAATAGGAACGGGAGCGGTGATAAGAGTAGAAAAATTCAATCCTCGCCATACCCTCTTCCCCAAGGGGAGACCAGTCAAAATGCAATGTCGAAGAAGAATTTTCTAGGATTCATTGCCATCAAGAGCTCGCACAACCCATTTTGCACACAAGGCAATTCCCTGACGGTGACAATCTAAAAGGCCCAGGCCACCAAAAATTTTGGGAAGACAACAAAAATCCCAAGCAACTCTGTGAAACCCCTTTGTATGAGATGCATTTGACCATAAAAAATCCCTCAACAATATTTCCAATTTCAAATAGCAAGCTTTTGAAGGAAGCCAACATGAAGAATAATAAACATGAGTGGTAGCTAGAATCTTAGAGCAGACCTAAAATTTCCCTGCCAGAGAAAGTTGTTTAGTGATCCAATATGTCAATTTCTTCTCCACTTTTTGAATGATGTAATTCCATAACTGAGCAGGTGTGTTGTGGAATGCAAAAGGAATACCTAAAAACTTGAATATTTCACCAAGTTGAATCCAACGCCATGGATATTGAGAAAGCCAAGGTGGCAAGGGTTTCATAGATTGCCTAAAGCAAGAAGTTTTTTTCCATTGAATACTTTACCGAGAAGCTAGAAAAAAAGTTTCAAGGCATTTAAGAGCAGTGGACAAAGAGTGTTCATCTTCAGAAATGGTTAAAAAAGAGTCATCAAAAAAATGTCCATGAACCATTTGAGAAGAAGAAGCAGGTAAAGCAAGACCACGAATAGATCCATGGGCCACTTTGGAAGCCAGTAAATACCCAAAAGCCTCAGCTGCTAAAATAAAAAGGGAAGGAGCAAGGGGACAACCCTGTCGAATGGATCTGAACAATCCAAAGACTTTAGATTGACAATTTTTTAGGGTAATTACAGCAGAAGCATCTTGAAAGAGCATGTTCACAATTGAATGAAGCAGGGCCCAAAACCTAAGGACTGGAGCATGGAAAGAATAAAATACCACTCAAATTTTACATAAGCCTTCTCAAAATAAATTTTAAGAAATAACATATCCTATTGTGAAGAGTGATCCTATTCCATTCCTTCCCAAACTGCAATCACATTATCTAAAATATATCTGCCTTACACAAACCCTATCTGTTTAGGTCTGATAATCAAAGGGAGAATTGGGTGAAGCTTGAGAGCAAGGGCCTTAGCAATGATTTTATAGCTTACATTCACCAAAGTAATTGGTCACCAATTAGTGATGATTTTAGGATCACCAGCTTTAGGAATCAGCTTGATATTACCTCTATTTAAGATAGGACCTAAAGATCCAGTGTGCAGTGCTTCTTGATAAACCTTAAGAAGATCGGGACCCACAAGATCCCAAAATTTTTTATAAAATTCACAAGGGAATCCATCTAATCCAAGTTCTTTCTCATTAGCCATGGTAGATAAGGCTTGCTTCAAATATTCAAGAGACAAAGGAGTTTCACAAACATCTCATTGAGAAGATGAGACCTTTTTAGGAATGACAACCTTACATTCAGCTAAAGCTTGTTGGCGAGCTGCAGAGAAAGGTTGAGAAGCAAAGACATGTTGATAGTGTCTGACAAAGGCTGCACTTATTTCAGGGAGAGAAGTGAGCCTCTGATCATCAACCTAAAGAGCAAAAATCTGAATAGATTGAGAAGGTGGCCTTAATCACTTGAAAAATTCTTTAGAGACCTTGTCCCCAATTTTCAACCAATTCAATCTAGCTCTCAACTGAGCTCCTTTTGCTTCATACAAGTCAGATTTTTTGATTTCATGATGAAGAGAAGCTACTTGGGCTTGTAAAACAGAGCTAAAAGGATAAGCTTCAAGATGAGCAGAGGCTTTGTGTAACTCTTTCTTAAGAGCCACATTTGCAAATCTTCATCATTTAGCAACCTCACCACCAAGAGAGCGTAACAGGTTAGTAGTGCGAGAAATGGCATGATTCCACCAGGAGATCCAACCAAGGTGACCATTTGGACGAGGAATAAGATTCCAGCAGTGAACAATATGAGCTTTCATATGAGAGTGTTGCAGGAAAGAAACATTGAGATAAAATTGATTATGAAACTGTCGAGGCTGTTGTATGACATGGCTGATGTTAAAAATAATAGGAGCATGATCAGATAAGGTCGTATCAGCAAGAGTGTGCACATAGGGAGAAGAAGAGTGTAGACATTGGAAAAAAAATGTGTCATTCTTGGTAAGCATGGCTCTATCTAATATTTTTAAGATTCTTGCAAAACCTGCTTGGAAGTTAGACCAGGTATACTAGGCAGACTCAGAAAAAGTAGCAGGAGAAAAACAAGAATTAGGGTCTGAAACTCTAAGCGTATTTTTCATAAAGAACCACGCTTCACGTTCACCTATAGTCCAATGCATAGGAAGTTGTCCAATCTTATCAGAGGGTTTTTAAATCATATTAAATTCCCCACATAAAACCTAGATAGCAAGCGGTAAAGAAAAAGCAAGCCAACTCCAGAGTGCACATCGCTCAGAAGCATCATTAGAGGCATAAATATTAACAATTCCAAAGGGTTTACCATGAATTTATAGTAGAGACCAAACAGCTTGACGGGAGGGATGAGATCCCCAAGAAACAACATTACGCCACCATTTAGAAGCAATAAAAGTAACATCACCACCTTTCCCATAAGGATGACTGGTAACATGAAACCCACCATGTGGCCATAAAAAATTGCAGGTATAGTGAAGAGGAAAGTCAAAAATCTTGATCTCTTGTAGACAAACAAAATCAATCATACCAAACATGGAAGCGGCTCGAGACAACTCATCACGGACCATATATTTTTAGACTAGTTTCATCAGCCCTCTAATATTCCAGGAATAAAAAATCATTGAGATCTATCAAGGTGCATGTCAACCTCAATGACCTCTCTATCACCAAGGTGGCCAAAATATTCATAAGAGTTAGAAAACCATCCACTTTTCAATTGAATTTTAGAAGGTGAATGTCTCACTTCATATTATTTGCACCTTTTATCAAACAAAAATTCCATCCGACCCCCCCATGCAGGGTTGCGGGAGCGACAAACTTTAGAAACTTGAGAAACATCAACAATAGAATATTTGGTAAAGGAAGAGGAAGGAGGAACATGAGTGGGGGAATCTTGAGCAACAATAGTGGCAAAAGAAGCTGTAGGAGAAGTGGAAGGGATTTGAGGGGCAGGGGGAGCTTGGTGTGCATGAATGACAAGGACAGGTGGTGGAGATAGTTGCACTGGAGGTGCACTATGGGCTGCCTAAAGACTGGCAACTGGGGGTTTGGGTTGATGGTTTTTTTTGGTATGCACCACCACCCAGTCATCTTGTCCTCCATTCACAGAAGGTGGTGGAGCAGTAGAAGAAGAAGGAGGAGCCTCACGCGATTTAAATTTGCTATCCATAAGAGGACAATATTTAATCTTATGAGTCACAGATTGAAAATGATAACAAGTGTTAGGTAAATTGATATACACCACCCATTGCCTGAGGGTGTGTTCCCCACACTTGATATCAATAAAATCATGCATATCCTTTTTCATATCAACTTTGACACACACTCATCGAGAGGGACGAGGACTAAAAAACCGCTCTAGTTCAAGATACACAAAAGTCCCTAAAGGAGCAGCTAAATATTGTAGGAAAGGCCATAAGGGAAGAGGTAAACCCGAAAACTCCACCCACACTGGAACTTCCAGAGAGACTTCATCATTAACCATAAAATAATGATGATAGGGTTGAAAAATGAGTTGAGAACTACGAACAGTCCAGAGGTCTTTTTGCAAAGCCTTTTCAGCGTGAGTGGGATCAACAAAACAAAATAAGAAAAAACCCTATGTCAAATTTTAGATATTTTCAACTTTAATACCATGAGGTTGCCAGACATGTTGGACCCAATTCCTAACCAGGGTATCATTCAGAATACGACCAAGAAAATATCCAACTAAATGAGTTTGTTCATACCAGTTACATGCATTTTGAAAATCTTCAACAAGAAGAAGAATCTCAGGGATAGGACCATTACCTCGTGGAAGACTTTTGGAACAAACTTGCGAGGATGTTTCTCGGATGCCATTAGTTGCTCCAGCAGCTCCAGCATCAACTGAAGCTGTTTGAGGAGCAGAAGCCATTAAAAATGCGGTTAAACACCTCTCAAGGTGGTGTTAGTGGGACTTAATTGTAGGAGACTACGATAAAAACACCTGTACAAAAGCCAACAAAGGTTGTGGCGGCCTCATTTATTTTTTCTCTTAAATATATTCTTCAACTTCCTCAAGGTGCTATGTTTTTATTGGGATGAAGATCAATCCTTATTTATAAATATACTTACACTGGTAGGAGATTGCCTCTATTAATAGATGATGAAAATTAACAATAATATTATTTTTTATCCAATCTCCACATCCATTTTTGTTAATAGCATTGATGATAATTTGTGAGTACGCCTCAATTGAAATATATTTCAATCCTTTTTCTACTACAATTTTAATCTCTATAAGAAGTGACCTAACCTTTGCATAGTTGTTAGTTGAAGTTCCATATGATTATGAATAAGTGAGGAGAATTTTGCCTTCACTATTTCTAAAAACACCATCTCCACCAAATTTTCCTAGATTTCTTTTCAAAGCACCATCAAAATTAATTTTGATAAACCCAATTTCTAAACATTTCTATTTTACCATAGATCAAAGTAGATCCTTTGTTTTATTTATTTTATGGTATATGACTCTTCCATGTATGTTCAAATCCTGTAGCCAAATTATTAGCACCTATTTTTTTGCAATTGAGACTTCCCATGATGAGCACCATATTTGTAGATATTCTACAAGAGAGGCACTAATATTATTCCAAACTTGGGCATGATTTTGATATTTATTTTTAAAAATTCTATTTCCTTTCAAGCCATAAATTCCTAAAAATAATGCTAGGGTGAATTATCTAAGGAATATATAATGTTTTAGCTTTGAAATAATTTATCCAAAATTTTATAAATTCTTTCAATGTTGATGGAGCTATCCAATATAATTTCATATTTTTTAAAAATAACCCCAAATGGTGTGAGCAAAAAAATAATGAAGAAGTAAATGGTATGACGTTTCTAAATGCTTCTCACATAAGGCACATCTAAAGGGTCCATATATCCTCTTCTTTTTAGAATATCTCTCATAAAAATCTTACTTTGAACTGCTAACCAAAGAAATGTTGAGGCCTTAGGGAGAGTCTCTAATGATTAAACGTTCTTTCCAAGATAATATTTGGGAGAAGGAAAATTTTATTTTTGTAAATCCTCATATCCCAACTTGATCAAGTATCCACCATCCTTTGATAAATTCTAAAAAAATTCATCCTTTCATGTAAAATTTGGAAAATAAAACTCTCGAAGTATCTTTTGGAGTTCATCTACAATTTTTTTGAGTTCCTCTCCTTCAACTAGGTTACAAAAATAAATCCATGATTTTGAGTTTTTGCTCATAATAATATAATATTTTTCATTTGGAACTTTACATGCTAGGCACACTTGATTCAATGGTTTTCATTTTGATTTGAAGATAAATGATAAGTCTTCAACCAAGCATCAGACCAAAAATTTACATAACTCTCCTCATTGACTAACCATCTAATATATTTCTTTATCAACTGTAAAATCTCTAATATAAAGTTCCATGTTGATGATTATTTGGGTAGACTTATTTTTCTAAATAATGTTATTACATCAAGAGAGCCTATACATTTTTGAAGTAATTTTTTTACCCAATTTTTCCTTGATATGTGAATAAGCTCCATCCAAGCTTTGCCCCTAATTTCAAATTCATAAGTATGCAATTCTGCAAGCCTACTCCTCAAATATTATTTCCTTTATAAACCCTATCCCACTTACAAAGAGGAAATACAAATTTTTCCTCACAACCTTTCCATAGAAAGTATTTTTGGATTTTATAAAATTTTGATGCAATACTTGTTGGCAGTCTTGAAAGTGACATCATATAAATAGGAATGGATTGCAAAGTAGTCTTCAGGAGTTGTAGCCTTATTTCCATGGTTAATAAATTACCTTTTCAACCTACTAAACAAGCTTTCATTCTATCAAAAAAATAGATCCAAATATCCTTTTTATTTCCTTTATCAGACAAAGGAATACCCATGTAGGTTGATGCAATTTTTTCAATTTTAAACCCTATAACATTTACAATAATTTGTTGTAAACATAGGGTAGTATTAATGAAAAAATCTTAGATTTTGAATTATTTACCAACTATATAGTAGCCTTCCCATAACATGATAAAATTGATTTAAAATCCATGGCCTCACTGACTGAGGGATGCCCCAAAAAAAAAGCATCATCAACAAATTAGAATGGATAATTTTTTACAACTTGAATACTCTTGATTTTCCTTCCATTTTTACATTTGAAAATACTCTCCCTAATGCTTTTTCTAGAGTAATTAATAGATAAGGATAAAGAAGATCACCTTGATGAAGTCCACAAGATGACTTGAAGTACCTAGTAGGAGAACCATTGATCAAAATAATTTTCTTTGGAATGCTATAAAAATATTTAATCCACTAACATCAACTATAATAAAAGCCAAAATTTTTGAGAATAACATGTAAAAAATTCTAGGAAACCCTATCATATGCTTTGTTCATATCTAATTTCAAAATATACCTAGTTTTTTCATGGAATTAAGAGAATGTATGGCCTCTTGTGCAATAATTATATCATCAAGAATTTGCTTACCCTAAACAAAGCCACCTTGTTCCTCTAAGATAAGACACCCTAGAATGTATTTCAACCTGTTTACCATAATTTTTGAAATGATCTTATAAATCATATTGCAAAGGCTTATTAGATTAAAAAAAATTAATTGGTTGAAAGAAAGGGTTTTGAAAGGATCCCTAAATATTTTACAAAAATATCACAAGATATAATCTCCTAAAGACTATCTTCCAGAGACAAACATGGATCAACTAAATCATGGAGATAATCTCTAAAGGACCATCCACAAATGAGACCTAAAATTTGGAAAAGGTTTCCTTCCTAAATAGGGATAACCAAAAAGCAACAAAAATGAAATAGGAACCTTGAAAGAGAATAGAGAGCCTTCTAGCCACAATTAAAATAATACAAAAAATTAAAATTGAAATGGATTTCCCGCATGGGAAAAGCAACACAAACAAGTAAAGTTCACTCAAGGCCTTTCGATGGCTTGGAGGATGGATCAAAAACTCGAGGAGATCACCACAGGCCATGGGATCTCGGTACAAATAAGGAGAAATATGTAATATAGAATAAAAAAATCCAGAAAATATTCAAACCACCACAAAACCCCAATCTGGAAGCAAAAAATTAGATACAAGGACTACCTTCAAGAGACCAACTTCTATAACAAGTGATAATGCACAAGGTCTCTCTCCTGAAGATAAAAAGAATACAAATAGGGCCCGTCAAATATTCACCAACCCCAAATCAACACCCTAGCCTCACTAAGAGTCCATCCAAGATATAATCTTCAGATACCTTCTATCGCAACTAAACAAGAAAGCACATGGTCTTGACTCCAAGGACCAAAAACAAGTGTAGATAAGGGTTCCCCCAGAAAACCCCTAAAATAGATAAGCACAAGTTCTTCTAAAATATAGGGTAGAAGACCTTAGACCCACCATTGAAATATTGACCTGGAATTAGCCATGATATTTTCTCATCTACGAATGTTAAAATGAGGCCCCCTTGCAAGACCAAAAATATATAAAACAAGAAAACATTAGACCACATAACACATTGGGCAAAAAATATTCCAAACCCTCTTTTGGAATCCTAGTTAGGATAAGGGAGAAGGAATCCACCACTATAGACAATGATGAAGCACATGGTCCAAATTGAAATACCAAAATTTTTTTTAGGAAAGAGCTCTGCAACACCATCTCCCAACCCAAGCAAGCAGAAATCCAACCAACACTAAAGGGCACCAACTAAAGAATCTCCAAGTTATTTTGACTAGGAAGTTGCATTCATGAAGGAAATGAGAGAACACTTCCTAGGAAACCCTAGGAAGAATCTGTGATGGTATTGGAAATGCTATAGGTACTAGGAAGATCCCAAGAAGACCTTCTAGGTCAGATATCCTCAAGACTGATGTAGGGAGAGAGTAGGAAATTTGAAATGGGTGCCTCTCAACCAGAGCTAGGGGCTCCCACTCCATCCCTTTATCAAAATATTTTGTGTCACCTTTCTTGGGAACCAAGGTAATAAAAGTAGCATTGATCTCACTTATTATAGCCTTCCTTTTTAAACCTCTTAAACTGCATCTAACTCTTCAATAAATCCCAAAATATTCAAAATAAAATTGCAGGAAATCCATCAGGGCTAGGCATATTGTTAGGATGGAAAGAGAAAATTGCTTCATGGAGCTCCTCCATAGATATCTTCTTCATCAAGCTTTCATTTTGTCCCTGAGTGATAATTGATGGAATATTTTGCAAAAGTTTTTCTTGTGCCTCCTTATCTTGCCTAGAATATGATAAAACATTTTTAATATAATTTATTGCTTCCTTTCTTATATCTTCTTCATCCTTAATATTTATTCCATCTAGAGTTATGATAATTTATAAATGACAAACAAAAAAATTATTTTTATTGTATCATGAAAAAATTGTATTTATATCTCCTTCCTTGAGCCATTTCTCTCTAGATTGTTTGAACCAATATGACTCATTTTTCAATGCATTAATATAATCATAAAGTAATTATTTTTATTTCACATAAAAATATTAGTCCATTCTATTAATTTCTACTATCTCTTGTAAATTTTTGATCTTGAATTCAATTTTTTTTTTAAATGTTACCAAAATATTTGGCATTCCATATCTTAAAACATGTTAATGCTACAAGGTTATTGTTGGAACCGATTCTTGCATCCATAGGATTCGATTGTCACGCTGTAAAAATCCATTTGAAACCAATGAGCTATTACAGGCTCTGGTCAACCTACCTCTTTGTTCTGATAAACACGACTATTGCTAAAGGAAAACTACATAATAGGTAAGGAAACCCCAATGGTAATTCTATGATAAAACGTTAATTACACGCTCCAAATTAATGTAAAACTATACATATTAAAATGACCAAGCAAGAAAAATAACCAATTGTTATGCCTTATGTAGACCGGTGCCTAGATTCATTGGGTTGTTATAGCAATTTAACAACAATTCTGACATGAACAGAGAGAATGGGGAAAATAAAATTGGTGCTCTTAGATTTATTCGAATATCATAATAAAACTAGAAGTTAACCAATGAAAGAAACATATATAATGCATTCAAATAATGTAATCCATTATACAATGACACACAATACTGAGACAAAGATATAACAGGAATGAAACTCAAAATTGTATTGATTTCATAAAATATTACATGCAGAGTGGGCAAGATGCCTTTTAACTCTATTTCTCTCAAAGAAATACATCAATACAATGAAGAAGACTCTGTTCAAATAATGTAATAGGTCTCTCCTACTCTCCTTTTTCCAATCTGGTAACAGTAGAGTCTCTAAATCTCAGGCTCAATAGGACAGGAAATAATCTCAGCTTCTTGAACACTTTCCTATCAAAATCCTGCACAATAAAGGGAAGAAAGAAGAATGAATGAGAAAAATAGACACAAAAGGGAGATACAACAACACAACTCTAAAGGGCACTCAAGTATACCTCTTAGCAAAAATGCTATTCTCTAATTGCTTGATGCAGAATCTGAACCTGTCTACTTCCTTTTATAGCTGTTGGTTCTTGATTATATTATTTTTGATTCATTTCTGGCCTTACACTTGTCCTCATCTGAGTTGATCTTCAAAACTAGTACAACTGGCTTCCACTATATTTTTCTGCTTGGGCTGAACCCTTCTCTTTGACCTTTTCAAATAGTAGTTTATTTTAACCAGTGATGGTGGTTTTAGGAGAGTCTATTTGTTCTTCCACTATTTCTTTTATAATTGTTTCTACTGCTTCCTCTTGAACTATCTCCTTTTGAGCACTTGACTCTTTAACTGCTTTGAAGACTTTTTCTATTGGCACAGGTCTTTGTTGTGTTGAACCTACTTCCAGCTATTGATCGTAAGCTTTAACTTCTTTCCCTTTTTGGCCTTGTTGCAACTTTTTTATTTGCTCACTTATTAATCTCCATACTTCTATGTCAAAAGTGGCAACAAACCTTAGCATGTTCATCTCCTGCAAAATCCTATTTTTTTGTATGGCAAGGATGGACCTGTTTATTTCATATTGGAAGAGCAACATCTCCACAGTATTCACCAGAAAAGTAGTTTGTCTAGTCATTTTTGCCTCATCATCTGGTTCACACTCAAATATTTCTATGGTATGCCTGAATAACTCTTCTACATCAGAAGCCTCCAAGCATTGGTCTAAGGATAAACCAATGTCTGCCATTTTTCCTATTGCATCTTCTATCAGATTATCCATTTTAGTTACAACATTGATCCACCTTTCCCGGTTTACCCCAAACAAGGCTGCTTTCAAAAACTCAAAATTGAGCTGGATTTTGCTGCCATCATTTGTTATTATCTCTTGACCCTACAACTCTTCAAAATTATCTCCTATGAAATCTAGGGTAGGGTGGATGACTTCAAAGTATTCTTCTCTCTCCTGTATTAATGCCAAAATTTCTTGAGCAGTTACTTGGATCACCCTTATCTGTCTAAACATTTCAGTGAACCCTCTAGCATGAGCTTGTATTTTTATTGCCAGTTGTTTCTTCATTGTATTCAGATAATAGGCATGATCTTGAATCTTTACTACTGAAGGAGGTTGTGTATTGGGAATATCCTTTCATGCCAATTCTTCCTATTGTTTATTTATCAATACTCTCATTTCATCTTTTTCCTTCTCTTTTTTTAATTGTTTCCTTAGCTCTGTAATGGTCTCGGCTAATTGGTCCATGGCTTGATTTTACATTGCCTTGACAACCTTGACCATGTCACCTTCTTTCCCTAGCACTGATGAACCCCTATTTTCCTCATTGAATCTGAAGACAAGTGGGTCTTGTAGGGTAGGAAGATGTATTTTTGCTATATCTGACACAGATGTTTCTAATGGTGGTTCATCCATGAGTTGTTCTCCTGTATCTCCCATATTTGCTACTACCTGTAATTCTTTTTCACCTGTAGTAGTAAAGGTATCTTGCTCATCTATCCTCTCCAACAAAACCTTTGTAGAAGGTAAAGATAATTTAGGTCTCTTCCTTTCTGTAGTGGTTATCTCTGTTTGATTCTTCACTTGGTGGCTTCTGAACAGACTCCCAATCCTACTTGTTCTTCTCATATTCATCTGCACCACTGATGGAATTTTAATCTCTTGATATTTTATTTTTAGAGTGATAGGGACAACCATGGGTGCCAATTTCTTTACACTTGTTACAGCCAAGACTCTATCAAAAATAGGAATTATGGCTTGTTCTGGGAGAGAGGACTTTTGAGCAAGGGAGCTTACAATTTCTTTTCCTTTGGCTGTACTTGAGCTCTTGGAAATTTCTTGGGTGGTGCTTGGTGCTGCCTCTATCTTGAGATGATCATCTATGGGAGGCCTGACCTATTGTTCTATTATATCTACAGTGTTTACAGTGACCTCCATCTGATCAATACCTTGTTCTTCTATTAACTCCAATAAGGGGTCTTCTTTGATTGCTTGAGCTACCCCTGGTAAAATAGGTGCTACAGATTCCACTAAAATTTCTCGAAGCCTTCTTAATTTTGTAGGGTAATCATAGGCTTCATGAACCTGTGTGTTGGCCCTGTCTTCAGGAGGGAATTCATCCCATACAATCTGTAAATCTGTCCCCTTTTCCATCGCTTCCAATAATATTTCTTCATAATCATCCTTTCGATGCTTTATTCGAACATATTCTCTTTTTTCCATCATTTTACTGTATATCCCTTTTGGGTCATAAAATCTCCAAGTTATTTCATCGAAGTCCATAGTATCCAAATCGAACATTCCCTTGAGCAGAGCAGGGTAGCCAACGAATATATAATCCCCAAAATGATAGGGAACATTGAGCCAGGGGACTTTACCATGCTTCTTCACTAGTCTCATCTTGGCCTCTTCGGCTACCTGCCTACATAATTCTAGAGCTGCTAGGGATAATGGGCAATACTTTGGCAATAGTTTAGGGGGAATTTTGGCCCCATAGAGCCTGATATAGGTGAAACCTTCTATGAAAAAGAAATCCCCAATATCTCTTTCTTTAATAAAATCCCTTACTCCTAGCCCTAATCTCTCAGGGAGCACCCTAGTTAAAAGCCAATGGATTTCTACCATGAAATGGTCACAAAACCAACCCAAGTGAGTCCTTCCTTCATGTATTCTCCAAAAATTATTTTGGACATAAGGGTTGTTAATGACTTCTACTCTTTTTTGGGCTTCTTCTCCCAATTGTCCTGCTATCAGGTGGATGAAAAATGAATATTGAGAAAAACAGGGCATCTCTTGCCTTTGTTCAAAAACAACCTTTTTCAATTCTACCATTTTCTCATGTATTTGGTTACTTAATTCTAGTTCCTAGGCATAAATTGGGGTGTTATACGCCCAATTACATTGTGCAGCTAAATACAAAACCCTTTTATTCACTATACTGAGATCCTGTACTCCTAAGACTATGTTTATCATGTCACAGAAATCTTGGACCCATGGCCTAAAAATAGTCTTCTTGATTGGAAATTTGTCATCTATTTTCTCATTTACATCAAACAAATATTTAAAAACTTCTAACCCTGTGAACATTCGAGATTGGTGTTCGATTACCTTTGGCACCAAGAGGGTGGTGTACTTTGTCAAATTGAAAACTTTATGGATGTGGTCGATTTTGATGTTGAATACTGGTCGGTTCTTATTGTCTCGAAATGTCCTCGTTCTTTCATCGTATGCCACTGCTAGCCATGCCATTAAATTTGAGGAGAAGTAAACCTTCGGGCATATCAACTTCCCAAGGTTACTGTCCCATCTGTTGCTCCTAGGGAAACCCTTGTATTGTAATCTCTGGGCTCTATGAAAAAGGTCAGCCATTATCCATGGGGTCTTGCTATCATTTTCCATTACATGAGAAAAACTCTTGATACATGCATTATCAATCTCGTACTGCTATGCGGGGGTTGGTTTCTTATCAGCTCCACACTTTTGGGTGAACTCATACATCGTGTTGTCGGGTATAGGTGGTCTAGAACTTTGGATAATGGAGATCGTTCTATGATGAATTTTACTACTTCTCTGGTGTCTTCTGGTGCAAAAATGTCTCCCCATGATGCCATTTTGCTCAAGGTAATGAGTATAGTTCTTCTCAAATAGGAAAAACCCAACACTCTCCTCTTCTCTATATTTCTTGCGTACTAGTCTCTGCTCTTAGATTTCCAGGGTGGTAAACTTGATTGATTTTGTGAGTTCAAATACAAGGTGGTGGAATGGGTTTGGTAAATTCGCACGTTCGACATTAATATTGTGCCATCAACTACTTTTTTTAAAATTGGCCAAAGAAAGATTGCCAGCACATCTCTTTTCGAGGTTGGGCTTCGATGGCGGGTAAAGCTCGTCATCCTACGTGCTTCCGAGTTCTTTGATTCATGTACCATCAATTATTGAAAACTTCACTATTGGCTCTTGAAGCTTCTTATTTTATGACGTGGAGTTGTGACTTGTGGAGGGGACGACCTCCATTTTGATCTTTGTGCCACCTTGGCCTCAAACGATAACTAAATCTTTGGGATCGATTACATTTTAATTAGGCAACAATCATCCTAGGGATCCCCATAAGATTTGGTTCTTGATGTGAGTGCCTGACGTTATCTTGGATATCCTAAGTTTCCTTGAACAACCGGGATTGAGCGCAGCCATTAGATCCACCTCTGTTCTATCGTGACCTTGGATCTTTTTAGAACCTGTGGGTTAGTTAACCAAAAGAAAATATGCTTTGAATCTTTTAATATTGACCAATAAGGGTGGCGATCAATAACATGTTTAAAGCCCTTGTTAAATGTGTTTAATATTTTAATTAATCAAGCATCAATTTTAAGCTTACCATTTGATTTACCTTTGAAGTGCGTGCCACCGTTGGATCACTTTGAGATAAAGCGCATCCATTGGATTTAGTAGAAGATGCCCATCATTTTAGCCCTGCTTGTATTTGATTTTGACTTGCTTGCTTCCATTGGATTTCATTAATCTCAACAAAGCACTATTGTCATATTCTCGTGGTTGATTCCTTAAATTTCTTATTTGCACGCTACCGTCAGATCTCCTAAGGAGGTTTAGCACAACCATCGATGTTTAGGGACCTGCATGTTTGTTAGTCTACAATTTTATATAAACCCATCCCTATTTATTAAGATTAATCATATTTATATTGGTTGAAAACCCTTGGTTAGTGATGATTATGCCCAAAGATAATACAATGCGTTAAAGATAATGGGGTAATCCATCTTATAAACTTGATTAATCCAAGCTAGATTAAAACCTTAATAACATTTCTCTAAACATAGGCATTCATATAATCGGATCATCTCCCTATGTGTCCATCGTTAGATCATATCATGATAGGGGCGTGACCGTTGGATATCTTGCACATACACAAGTTTTAGCAAAAGGAATGGGGAAGATTATTCATGTACCAATTTTTCCTTATGTATTTAATTAGTCATATTAACAAGAAACCTTTAGATTAACCTCCAATTAATTTAAACAATGCACATCATCGTATTAAACGTTTGATCAAGCACTACCATATGATTTCTTTGATCCTTCTTTGGGGTGCCTTAATGCGATTGAGAGCATCCATCCGATCTTGTCTTCAATAGAGCATAGCCATCAGATCTCCTGCAAGCTGCATACTCGATAGCCGAAAGGGGAGCATTATTATATTTGATTAATCTTGATTAAACCGAAAGGGGGTGATTAGCAATGTATTATACCCTTACTAATGCGTAATTAATTTTTGGCTTTACCTTTATTTTTCTCGATATCTTACCAAGATTTCGATTTTGGTGCGACCGTCGGATTTCGATTGATGTTGGCGCGGCCGTTGATCTTGATCAACCTGCGGGGTTAGTTACCAAGGGGCACATGATTTTAAACTTTTATTAAGCTAAAGGGGGAATTATTATCCAATGTATTATACCCTCACTAATTTTATTTAATAGATTAATTAATCTCATGGGGCTTTTACCTTTTCGATGCACCTTTAATGGGAGCGCTACCATCGGATTGGATGCTGATCGAGCACTATCGTATGATTAGTCTAATTAGCTCAATGTTTATTTTAGAAGGGGATGCATACCCTTAATGCCTTTGACCATAGTATTTTAATGAGATTTTTAATTAAATCAAGCGTGTTTAAAATGGATCATGCGCAACCGTTGATCTTTGAGTTCGTTTGAGCGCTACCCTCAGATCTATCGGACTTGTCTGATATTTAATCAAAATTTTGACCCATGTTGACTCCTTAATGATTTGACTCTTTGGGGAGCGTGCATCCATTGGATTGGGCTTAGCTCAAGTGCATCCATCCAGATTAGCAAAGTTGCATGAATTTTATTAATTTTAATCATTTTTGACCTTAGGTTATAATATTTCTTATACCATTGACCTTTGACTTATCCTTTAGGCTTCTTTTTGAAAGCATGCTCGTTGGATTCTCTTGTGATGAAGCGATATCGTTAGATTAAAGTGAGTTGCTCAATTTTTAACATTACAGGGTGCATACCCTCAAAGCTTAGTTAATTTTTCGACATTACTTATGCTTTTTGGGTTTTATACCAAGGTCTTAAATTTTCCCCTTTATTTAGAATACCTTAGGACTTAGAGATTTATCATTTGATCTAAGCCCAAGGAAAAAATTATTTAATGAGGATCTGATTTTGGATTTAAAATACTGATTAATAAAACCTATTTCTTTAATCTCTGCTTAAGATATTTGAGGTTCATTAAAAAATGCACACATTATTAATGACCACAATTTAGATTTTATCAAACAAACCCATAAGAAATTAAAATCTCTCAATTTTATGCAGAAAGGACCAGCAATGCTTGCTTACTTTGATGAAACCAAAAATTTAAATTTGGGGGTTTCAAATTTTGAGTCAAATTTGGCTCCAACATAGGCTCTGATTGGGACAATGTGTTGAAAACATGAGGCACTTGAGAACCACATAATCTCCTAGTTTTATTTGCATAAAATGAACAAAAATAAAAAACTTTAAGGCTGATAAACAAAACTTAAAAACAACAAAACATTATTTTTTTTTAAAACTAAAAAATTGTACCAGTGACAGGACATCAGAGTCAGAGAGTATTGAAAAACTGTAATTTCCTTTCATTCGCTTTCTAGAAAAGTAGGGCCAGAATTTTAGAAATAGATGAGCTTTTGAGATTATTGTAATGCTTGTTCTAGCTAAGTTATAAGATATGATTACACAAAATTTGTCAAAAACCTTTTGCTTCATCATGTTTAAGCCCATGTGTGTGTTTGTGTATTCATTTTGATTTCTAAGTCTTTCATAACTTTGCCATATCTGAGAAAAATATTTAAGCCTAATATGTGATTTCACTCTTAAAAATTTTCACCATTCTGTAGGGCTCCACTACTAGTCAAGCGTCTATAGCCCTGGTGGAGTTGCTTCTAATCCCATATGGTTTTACCCTACTACCAGTTAGGCATCTATAGCCTCGGTAGAGGTTTTCCAAGATATCTCAGGCAGTGACTCAATTTTACTTTATTGTAATTTTTCTTTCTCTTTTGAGAAGTATTTGATATAAGCAAATTGTGCAAAGAGTATGCCTGAGTTGAGGATTAGTTTCTGGCTAAAAGGATGAGTGTAATGATTTTTAGCTTAACCACTCTCTCAAAGATAACTTGGTTCTTTGGACCTTTGAAATCACTTTAAGTATCATTTGTAATGTGAGGCTTTGACATGATGTTTCAATCAGCTCTGTTTTCATTCTGTTTTATCTCATATCAGATAACTACTGCATAAACACTCATATTTGAAAGATTGTAAATCTCATCAGAATCTAAAATAAATCTTCTTTTTCCTTATCATTTTTTGTGGAATCAACAGTAATGTATACTCATCAAACTAAGAATATCACGTGTACAACTCAGACTTATGCTAACAACAAAAGGAAAACTTATCTAGTACAAAAAATAACAAAAAACATCACTCTGCTTTTGGGGTTTTTGTTTTTCCACTTTTTTTTTTTTATTAAACCTTTAACAAGGGTTGTACATTTTGAGGTGTTGGCCATTAATAAGGATAGCCATCATTTCACCTTGCAAGGTCTGCAATTTGTATGTATTTTGGTTGATAACATGGGCTATTTGGTATGGGCCAATCCATTTAGGTTCAAATTTACCTTTTTCACCATGCTTATCATTTTTAGGATCCCAATAGATGACTATATCTCCTTGAGAAAAAGGAGTACCCTTGGATTTCTTATTAAACAATTTCATGGTTTTCTGGGTTTGTTCCATCATTCTATTAAGGGTCTCTCTTCTTTGCTCTTCTAGAAAGACAATTTGGTCAAGCCTTCTCTGTATGGGATTGGGGTCTTCATGGTCTTGCAATAAGAGGGAAAGTGCCAATTTCTCTATATTTGAAGGTAATAAGGCTTTCTCTCCATAAACCATCTCATAGGGGGTTCTTCCTATGTTTCTTTTAACAGACAACCTATCAGCCCACAAAGCAAATTTAAGTTCATTGTCCCACCCTCTCTTGTTCTTACCCAATGATATTTTTATTCTGGTTATTACATTTTTATTTGATGAATCAACAAGACCATTTCCTTGGGGATAATAATTAGCAGAATGGGATAATTCAATTCCATATTCAACACAAAATTCTACCATTTCATATGAAACAAAATACTATGCATTATCTGTAACCAGTTTTTGAGGAACTCCAAACCTGGTCAAGATGTTTTCTTCCAAGAATTTGATGATAGTGGCAGTAGTGGATGTTCTCAGGGGTGCAACTTCTACCCACTTTGTAAAATAATCTGTTGCAGTTATGATCCACTTGTGCTGGCCAGATGAATTAGGCTTGATCTCTCCAATTAGGTCAATACCCCATTGGGTGAATGGTGCTTCAATGATTACTGGCTTGAGGGGCATGGCTGCCAACTACTTCTTTCCTAAAAAAACTTGGCAGTTATGACAGTTCCTAACATATTTATATACATATTTAAAAATGGAAGGCCAATAATATCCTGCTCTCATAATTTTATTAGTTGTAGCTCTTGGAGCAAAATGTCCTCCATAGAAACCATCATGAAATTCATTTATTATTTATGGGACTTCACTTTCATATAAATAGACTAATAATACTCCATCAGGGTGTTTCCAGTATAGCACACCATCCTGTATATAATATTTCTGAGCTTGAAGCTTGACTGACCTCATTCTGTTGGTTGACATATCTTTAGGAAATGACAGGGTTTGTAAGTATGACAAAATTTCCTCATACCATTTGCATTCGGTATTATTGATTCTTCTGATATCATATGCCTCATCTATTGTGAGAACATTTTCAAATCCTTCTTCTTCTTTGTTAGCCAATAGTTTAGCCAAACCCTGTCCTTTGATAATTTTAACTATTTTGAATTCAGCATCATATTGCAAAAGCTTTACCATCCATCTTGTTGGTCTTCCTAATGGCTCTGATTGAGAAAAAATATCTTTTATTGCTATAAAAGGGATACAACAATAAACTTTGTTTGACCCAAATATACCTTTGAAATGTTCTAAATATTGGATGACTGCATAAGCATGTTTTTCTAGCAAGGTGTATTTAAGATGTGCTCCTTTCAAGCCTGAACTCATGAAGGCTATTGGCCTTTCATTATTTTCATCATATTTCTATGAAAGAACTGCAACAATAGAATGTTCAGATGCATAAGAATAGATATTAAAATATTTTGCATAATCAAGGCAGCTTAGGGTTGGAGTGGTTGATATGGCTTCTTTGATCTTGTTAAATGCTTCCATATTCTCTACTGTCCATTTTATTTCTCCAGTTTTCTTAACCATATCATTTATGGGTTTGGTCATCTCTGCAAAATTTGGGACAAATATTCTAATAAATTTTATCTTTCCAAAGAATGACCTAACACCTTTCAAATTTCTAGGAGGAGGAATTTTGGAAATGGCTTCAATTCTTTCTGGGTCAATGCTTATTCCTTTTTTCTGAAACTATGTGTCCTAATAACTTTCCTTGTGTAGTCCCAAATATGCATTTCTTGGGATTTAAAGAAATTCCAAATTCCTTACACCGAGCAAAAACTGTAGTCAAATGTTCTAGATGATATTCTAGATTTTTAGAAAATATTGTGATATCATCTAGGTATACAACTACAATTTTGAACATTAATCCTTTGAAGGCAAAATCCATTGCCCTCTGAAAAGTAGCACCTACATTCATCAGTCCAAAAGGTATTCTTAAATATTCAAATGTGCCCCAAGGCATAGTGAATGTTGTCTTATGTCTATCTTTTGGATTTATCTGAATTTGATTGTACCCTAAAAATCCATCTAATAGAGACAATCTAGTTGAGCCAACTACTGCTTGCAATAATTGTTCCATGTTGGGTAATGGGTAATTGTATTTTAATGAACTCTTGTTTAAATTTCTAAAATCTACACAGAGTCTAATATCCCCATTCTTTTTTTTTACTGGTACTAAATTGGATATCCAGGAAGAAAATCTTACCTTTCTGATTATTTTGGAATCCAACAATTTTTGTACCTCTTTTTGCATTATTGGGTGTAGAGTTGGATTGTACTTCCTTTATTTCTGTCTAAATGGTTTAGAATCTTCTTTCAAGGGTATTATGTGTGTCATTACATCTATTTTGAAAGTTTTAAGGTCTTCATAAGTCCAAGCAAAATGTTCTTTGTTCTTTTTCAAGAAACTAATATATCCAACTTTTTCTTTAGTAGGTAAGGCCATGTCTACTTTCACTATTCTAGGTTATTTCATTGAACCAATGTTAACGTCTTTAGATATTACATCTCTGCTTAAAGGCTTATAAGATTTGTCAAAATAATCAAATAGGCTCTCTAGAGAAACTAATCCTTTGGGTATTTTATTTGTTTTCAACTGGATTACTTCTACTGGATCTCCTATTTGGTCTTTTAGTTTTTCTTCATCCTTTTCATCACAGATTACATCTGCATACTGATTTTGTAGAGTCATAAAATCTTTAATATCTATATCATCTTGAAAGACCTGTAGATAGACTATGTTATCTGGCACAAAAGGTTTATAGATTGAAATAGTTGGGAATATGTCCATATATTCTGTAGTTATCTCTGGGTGATCTAGGCCTGAGGCATTTACAGCTAAAATATCTACAACATGATTTTGTTCCCTTGGAATATAAGAGATATTGAAAGCTAAGAATTTATCAATTTCTTCCAACACTGCATTTTTATATTGCTTAAGCCTAGGGTGCTTAGTCTGATATTTACCTTTGATTTGCAGTATAATAAGCTCTGCATCCCCTGTTATAGTTAGGTAATTAATACCTAATTCTTTTGCTTTCCTTAATCCTAGCAATAGAGCTTCATACTCAGCTACATTGTTTGTGCAAGGAAATTCCAGTCTGTAAGGAATACCAAGGTAATTTCCTTTAATATCAGTCAAATTAACACCTGCACCTGCTCTAGACTGTGATTTAGCTCCATAAAAAGACATGGTCCACATTTCTTGAGTCAAAACTCTATCTGATTTAGCATCTACCATTTTCATAACTTTTGGATCCATGTTCTTTGCTTCTGGTACTTCCACCAGGAATGGGTTGTGCCATATGGAGTAAACTCCCATCCCTTTTTCTTCCATAGAGTTTACTAAGTTTATCATGGTTTCATCTGTTTGAATTAACTCTATAGAGTGCTTGTTAAATGGTTCTCTTCGTAAAATTATATTCTCCTTATCTGATATGGGGATTGTTGCATAGGACCAGTCCAGTTGAATTGAACCTCCTAGTTGTTTTGCCCAATGTCTATTGAGTAATAGTGAGAAGAATGGGTCAACATCAACTACTGCAACATCCATGACAATGCCCTTTTTGGGGTGTTGATCTAAGAAAACTAACAATCCAGTTATCACCCCTACACAAGGAATTTGTCTACTATCCATTACAAAAATAGGGGCAGAATCTCTAGTACAAATTAATCCCATTTGATCAACTATTAATTTGGGCATGATATTGTGTGAGGCTCCACTGTCTAACATGCAATTATGGATGACATATCTTTCTCCTTCATGTGAGTTGTACCTTAATGATACATAAAAGGGTCTGACAGGGGATGGTGATCTTGTATCATGTTGATTTTGTCTAGCAGCATGGCAAGTTGGGTCTTCTTTTTGTTCCACTAATCCAAATGCTCTAAAGACTTGTTCTCTGTACTGTTGAACTTTCATAAGTTCTCCAAATGTGATATTAACCTTTTTCTTACTGAGTTCTAACCCAACATCAAATTCTATCTTCTTTATATCCAGTGGTTTATTACTTTCTTCTTTGGAAATTTCTTCCTCTGATTCTATTACTTCAAGAGTAATTTTTTTAAGGTTCCTATCAGTTTTCTCTTTACTGATATTTTTATTGGTGAAAGTTTGTTTTCTTGTTTCACTTGTAGAGGCTTTCTCCGTCCTTTCAGGGACTGTTCTATTCCTTAGATTCAGGACATGGGTAGCTTCTAATTCTTCAACTTCTTGAGCAGTGGGGATTAATTTCCCTTGCTTCATCTTATCATATCTTGACTCATGTGATTTCTACAAGATTTTAGTTCCTTTAGCTACTAAAATTTGAGGATGATGATTTGAAGCATACTTATCCATATCTTCTTCAAACATCCTTTCCCTAGACTCATCTTCCACAGACCAACAAGCATTGATTCTTATATCCTCTTCTGATTCAACATGTAAATCTACATTGCGTTGGTCACTTAGGTGAATTCCACATGCATCGGGGTTATGAGGTGCATCACAAGTAGAGAAAAAATAGGGAAAGCCTTCTGTTATATTGGCAGATGATATGGGGTTAGGAATACTATTCTGATCTCTATCAGATTCTCATTTTTTCAAGTTATTGTTCCCATTACCTCTACCCCTATTTCCTTCTTTAGAACCATTGTTGTTTCCCCAATTCCTATTGAAATTTTTCTTTAAGGAAGGATGGTTGTCAACATGAGGTCACTCTGTCTATGAAGATTCACCATTATTTCCATTTCTTTCAATTCTTGCTAACCTATTGTTCATGTTATTGAACATCTCAGTCATTTGACTAGTCAACTTTTCCATTGGATCAATTTCAGTTCTTCTTTGTATATCAAATGCCACTCTTTTAGGTTTCCTCTCAGGTAAGTTGACTTCTAAAGAGTAAGGTTTCATCTTACCATTGTCAAGCATATTTCTTTCTATATCCAATACTTTTTCCATACAACCATCAATGGTGGTGGCTTGTTCTTGCCTCAACTCATAGTTAAACTCTCCTTGAAAGGCATTCTTATAAAAACAAATAGACTAAATATCACTAGGCCTAAGGTTGGTAGGGATTTTTTTCCTAGTATTTGAAAATCTTATGTTAAAGTCACTAACAACCTCATTCTCTTTTTTCTTCATGGTGGCTAATTCAGTTAATAGAGATTGTTCATTTTTCCTTTCACCATATTTCTTTAAAAACATAGTTTTCATTTTGGTGAAGTTTGGGATATCATTGTTTGGAAGGGAATTGAACCACTCTCTAGCATATTTTTCTAAATTCTATAAAAATAGTCTCAATACTACGTCTTCATGTTCAACTTCTAGACTATCCATTGCATACAAGAAACTTTTGATATGATCTTCTCCAGTTACTGCACTATTTCCCAAAAATTTTGGAAGGTATTTGTGAGCTTTACTGGGTAAGGCATTTAAATTGACGGGTAACACAAAAGGCCTATATCTATTAGTCCTCCATAAATGAACATTAGCCTGGGCCATGGTTACTATAGAATTCAAATTCACAAAGACAATACCTACATGAATATAGTTCTGGGTAGCCTAAATGTAATCTAATGGATTATCTACCTCAGTATTAATTATTGGATGATAAAAATAATCACATGTATCTTCTATAATAGAATTCAAATGTTCATCTATAGTGATAGTATTCTAATTTTTCTTTATGTACTTTTTATCGCTAGAATTTGATCTACTATTATAAGAAATACTCTTGAAAAGTGGAGTTTTTTGAGTATGTATAAATACCTCTAGATTCTCGAGTTTTGGAAATAGCTCCTTACCGCTTCTCTTGGTGTTCGCCAACACGTTCTACTCTCTCTTTTTTATTTTTATCTTCTAGGTTCACAGACAGAGTCACCAACACCGGGGTGCAGAAAGAACAACATATACTTTATCAAGAATGCTTGATATTATCACTCATCCTCACAGGAGTCGGTTCTTGGGATAATTCAAGAAAATCAAGAAACATAGGAATTTTCAAGAAGATCAAGAAACGTAAAGAAAATCAAAATTTGAAAACCATGAGTAAAATAAAGAACGTAGAAAATGTAAAAAATTAAAATAAAAGTTCTTTATTCTAACTGGCCACCCGTTGATTAAAAATAATGTCGTAAAATCCAGGCTTAGAATGTAAAATCATTTAGGTCCGAAGTGTAGACCAATTGGTTCATCCAAACCCCATATAGGCAGGGCGGTCTCGCCCCCCCCCCCCCTTTCTGCTGGGTTAATGGAACGTAAAATGGTTTAAAATGATTGCGGCTGGAGGTTATAGGGGGGACTGCAAAGTGGTGGCTTAAGGTGCAATGCGCTTTCCATCCCCTAAAAAAAAAAAAGAATGTAAAAATTCTCCCTGGTAACAGTGCCAAAAAACTATTGGAACCGATTCTTGCATCCATAGGATTCGATTGTCACATTGCAAAAATCTGTTTGAAACCAATGAGCTATTACAGGCTCTGGTCAACCTACCTCTTTGTTTTGATAAACATGAATATTGCTAAAGGAAAACTACAGAATGGGTAAGGAAACCTCAGTGGTAATTATATGATAAAACATTGATTACACGCTCCAGATTAATGTAACACTACATGTATTAAAATGACCAAGAAAGAAAATAACCAATTGTTATGCCTTATGTAGACCGGTGCCTAGATTCATTGGGATGTTATAGCAATTTAACAACAATTCTAACATGAACGAAGAGAATGGGAAAAAGAAAATTGGTGCTCTTAGATTTATTCGAATATCATAATAAAACTAAAATTTAACCAATGAAAGAAATGTATATAATGCATTCAAATAATGTAATCCATTATACAGTGACACACAGTACTAAGACAAAGATATAATAGGAATAAAACTCAAAATTGTATTGATTTCATAAAATATTACATGCAGAGTGGGTAGGATGCCTTTTAACTCTATTTTTCTCAAAGAAATACATCAATACAATGAAGAAGACTCTGTTCAAATAATGTAACAGGTCTCTCCTACTCTCCTTGTTCCAATATGGTAACAATAGAGTCTCTGAATCTCAGGCTCAATAGGACAGGAAATAATCTTAGCTTCTTGAACACTTTCCTATCAAAATCCTGCACAGTAAAGGGAAGAAAGAAGGATGGATGAGAAAAATAGACACAAAAGGGAGATACAACAACACAACTCTAAAGGGCACTCAAGTATACCTCTTAGCAAAAATGCTATTCTCTAATTGCTTGATGTAGAATCTAAACCTGTCTACTTCTTTTTATAGTTGTTGGTTCTTGATTCTGTTATTTTTGATTCATTTTTGGCCTTACACTTGTCCTCATCTGAGTCGATCTTCAAAACTGGTACAGCTAGCTTCCACTATATTTTTCTGCTTGGGATGCACCCTTCTCTTTGAATTTTTAAAGCAGTAGTTTATTTTAACTAGTGATGGTGGTTTTAGGAGAGTCTATTTGTTCTTCCACTATTTCTTTTATAATTGTTTCTACTGCTTCCTCTTGAACTGTCTCCTTTTGAGCACTTGACTCTTTAACTACTTCGGAGACTTTTTCTGTTGGCATAGGTCTTTGTTGTGTTGAACCTACTTCCAGTTGTTGACCGTAAGCTTTAACTTCTTTCCCTTTTTGGCCTTGTTGTAGCTTTTTTATTTGCTCACTTATTAATCTCCATACTTTTGTGTCAAAAGTGGCAACAAACCTTAGCATGTTCATCTCCTGCAAAATCCTATTTTTTTGTATGGCAAGGATGGACCTATTTCTTTCATATTGGAAGAGCAACATCTCCATAGTATTCACCAGAAAAGTAGTTTGTCTAGTCATTTCTGCCTCATCATCTGGTTCACACTCAAATATTTCTATGGTATGCCTGAATAGCTCTTCTACATCAGAAGCCTCCAAGCATTGGTCTAAGGATAAACCAATATCTACCATTTTTTCTATTGCATCTTCTATCATATTATCCATTTTAGTTACAACATTGATCCACCTTTCCTGGTTTGCCCCAAACAAGGTTGCTTTCAAAAACTCAAAATTGAGTTGGATTTTGCTGCCATCATTTGTTATTATCTCTTGACCCTGCAGCTCTTCAAAATTATCTCCTATAAAATCTAGGGTAGGGTGGATGACTTCAAAGTCTTCTTCTCTCTCCTGTATTAATGTCAGAATTTCTTGAGCAGTTACTTGGATCACCCTTATCTATCTAAACATTTCAGTGAACCCTCTAGCATGAGCTTGTATTTTTATTGCTAGTTGTTTCTTCATTGTATTTAGATAATAGGCATGATATTGAATATTTACTACTAAAGGAGGTTGTGTATTGGGAATATCCTTTTGTTCCAATTCTTCCTGTTGTTTATTTATCAATACTCTCATTTCATATTTTTCCTTCTCTCTTTTTTTTAATTTTTTCCTTAGCTCTGTAATGGTCTCCGCTAATTGGTCCATGGCTTAATTTTGCATTGCCTTGACAACCTTGACCATGTCACCTTATTTCCCTAGCATTGATGAACCCCTAGTTTCCTCATTGAATCTGAAGACAAGTGGGTCTTGCAGGGCAGGAAGATGTATTTCTACTATATCTGACACATATGTTTCTAATGGTGGTTCACCTGTAAATTGTTCTCCTGTATCTCCCATATTTGCTACTACCTGTAATTATTTTTCACCTGTAGTAGTAAAGGTATCTTGCTCGTCTGTCCTCTCCAACAAAACCTTTGTAGAAGGTAAAGATAATTTAGGTCTCTTATTTTCTATAGTGGTTATCTCTATTTGATTCTTCACTTGGTGGCTTCTGAACAGACTCCCAATCCTACTTGTTCTTCTCATATTCATTTGCACCACTGATGGAATTTTAATCTCTTGATATTTTATTTTTATAGTGGTAGGGACAGCCATGGGTGCCAATTTCTTTACACTTGTTACAACCAAGACTCTATCAGAAATAGGAATTATGGCTTGTTCTGGGAGAGAGGACTTTTGAGCAGGGGAGCTTACAATTTCTTTTCCTTTGGTTGTACTTGAGATCTTGGAAATTTGTTGGGTGGCGCTTGGTGTTGCCTCTATCCTGAGATGATCATCTGTGGGAGGCCTAACCTGTTGTTCTATTATATCTATAGTGTTTACAGTGACCTCCATCTGATCAATACCTTATTCTTCTATTAAATCCAATAAGGGGTCTTCTTTGATTGCTTGAGCTGCCCCTAGTAAAATAGGTGCTACAAATTCCACTAAAATTTCTCTAAGCCTTCTTAATTCTGTAGGGTAATCATAGGCTTCATGAACCTATGTGCTAGCCCTATATTTAGGAGGGAATTCATCCCATACAATCTATAAATCTGTCCTCTTTTCCATCACTTCCAATAATATTTCTTCATAATCATCCTTTCGATGCTTTATTCGAGCATATTCTCTTTTTTCCATCATTTTACTGTATATCCCTTTTGGGTCATAAAATCTCCAAGTTATTTCATCAAAGTCCATAGTATCCAAATCGAACATTCCCTTGAGTAGTGCGGGGTAGCCAACAAATATATAATCCCCAAAACGACAGGGAACATTGAGCCAAGGGACTTTACCATGCTTCTTCACTAGTCTCATCTTGGCCTCTTCGGCTACCTACCTACATAATTCTAGAGCTACTAGGGATAATGGGCAATACTTTGGCAACAACTTAGGGGGAATTTTGGCCCCATAGAGCCTGATATAGGTGAAACCTTCTATGAAAAATAAATCCCCAATATCTCTTTCTTTAATAAAAGCCCTTACTCCTGGCCCTAATATCTCATGGAGCACCCCAGTTAAAAGCCAATGGATTTCTACCATGAAATGGTCATAGAACCAACCCAAGTGAGTCCTTCCTTCATGTATTCTCCAAAAACTATTTTGGACGTAAGGGTTGTTAATGACTTCTACTATTTTTTGGGCTTCCTCTCCCAATTGTCCCACTATCAGGTGGATGAAAAATGAATATTGAGAAAAATAGGGCATCTCTTGCCTTTGTTCAAAAACAACCTTTTTCAATTCTACCATTTGCTCATGTATTTGGTTACTTAATTCTAGTTCCCAAGCATAAATTGGGGTGTTATACGCCCGATTACATTGTGCAGCTAAATTCAAAACCCTTTTATTCACTATACTGAGATCCTGTACTCCTAAGACTATGTTTATCATGTCACAAAAATCTTGGACCCATGGCCTAAAAACAATCTTCTTGATTGGAAATTTTTCATCTATTTTCTCATTTACATCAAACAAAGATTTAAAAACTTCTATCCCTGTGAACATTCGAGATTGGTGTTCGATTACCTTTGGCACCAAGAGGATGGTGTACTTTGTCAAATTGAAAACTTTCTAGATGTGGTCGATTTTGATGCTGAATACTGGTCGATTCTTATTGTCTCGAAATGTCCTCATTCTTTCATCGTATGCCACTTCTAGCCACGCCATTAAATCCGAGGAGAAGTAAACCTTCGGGCATATCAACTTCCCAAGGTTACTATCCCATATGTTGCTCCTGGGGAAACCCTTGTATTGTAATCTTCGGGCTCTATGAAAAAGGTCAGCCATTATCCATGGGGTCTTGCTATCATTTTCCATTACATGAGCAAAACTCTTGATACATGCATTATCAATCTTGTACTACTGTGCAGGGGTCGGTTTCTTATCAGCTCCACACTTTTGGGTGAACTCATACATCGTGTTGTCGGGTATAGGTGGTCTAGAACTTTGGATAATGGAGATCGTTCTATGATGAATTTTACTACTTCTCTGGTGTCTTCTGGTGCAAAAATGTCTCCCCATGATGCCATTTTGCTCAAGGTAATGAGTATAGTTCTTCTCAAATAGGAAAAACCCAACACTCTCCTCTCTTCTATGTTTTCTTGCATACCAGTATCTTCTCTTATATTGCCAGGGTGGTAAACTTGATTGATTTTGTGAGTTCAAATACAAGGTGGTGGAATGGGTTCGGTAAATTTACATGTTCGAAATTAATATTGTGCCATCTGTAACCAAAGAACTGAACACAATTTATTTAAATAAAAATAGAGAGAGAGAAGTAATTTTGCCAAAATTCCCCTTTTTGTATTAATGGTGATACAGTGTGTTACAAAAAGGATTTTTGAATTGCCCCAAGCGTGTTGGGAGCAATGTTACAATGCTTCTTCTTGTCTGTATGATATCCAATGCTTTCATGGAGGGGAGATATTTCGGCTCTTCCGTAGGATGTGGTGTTCTTCATTCCTCTGTTACAGCTTCAAAGGGGTGAGTGGGCTTTGGTATCCATCAAGGGACCACTCCAGCTTCAACAACTTATCCAAGGTACCTGTTACTTGTGCACATACAAAACTAGTAAAGAGGATTAATAGAACTTGTATAGTAAAGCGGTAAACCTAATGCTACGCATAAACCTATCACTAATATGTATATATATGAAAAGCAAATAACATAAAATGTTTAATAAATACAAGTCTTGCTCAATATTTTCAATTGCTTATCTCTGTCAATAAAAACCTATTTAGGACTGTAGAATAGCGAAAACACAGTTGCGGATTGGAAACAACTGACCTACGGTTGTGAAACTGCATATGTGCATTTTAAATTGTAGAACCACGGGCAGGCAGTTTTGGTTGAGATGACAAGTCACCTCAAGATGCGTGCCAACAATCATAACTGAGCTCGTGCTCTTAGTTTCTCGTCAGGTCTGGGTATATTCTGGTAGTCTATTGGTACACAAATTCAGCTCCATTTGTTTGGTGGATTGATGGTGCCTTTATAGGCTTCCTGGGGCTTTGGAGGGGAATGTGAGGTGGCAAGCCTGAATTGCCAAGTGGTAAATATAGAATACCAGGTGGAAGGGGCAGTTACAGTGAGTCACTCAGTGTGGCTCACTTAACTAGGGTGATGTGGCTCCAAGTGTAGTGGGATGTGGGATGCTATTTTATGTGAAGGGACAAGGGGACAACAACAAAGGAGTTGTGGCATGGGTGCTGGAAATCTATCTCATGTTCAAGGACAAAGGGGACAAAAGTGGGTGAGATGTGGGAGGGATGCTGGGTGAGATGTCTAGGACACATGTCCAATGAGTAGACACAGTATCCTAGGGTGATTTTCCTAATTAAGTAAATTAGGAAAATATAATGATGTGCAAGATTTTATATCCCTAAGTTAGAACTTAGGCATATATATTTATTATGCATGATTTGATGGTGAGATGGTGAATTTGAACTAAAGGGTGCTAGATTTTTGTGTCTACAGTTGCACCTTTTTGTACCATGTTGTGTACAACACAATGCGGTGCAAAAACTAATGACATCTAACTTTATTGGACGAATGGGTTCATTTCTATTTGACACACAGAATGAATGAATTTAAATTTTTTGATTTTTTTGCTTACCCCCTCAATTGACGATTAGGTAAAGGTTGAAACCCATAAGTCAATTGATGAAATACGGATGTTGAAAGTGAGTTTATTGTTGAATGATGTTGATATTGTTAATGAATTTTTTCTTGCTTTATTTGTGCCCCAAGCTTGGGATTATTTGTGTTCTTGCAATTTTGCTTTTGGTTTCATTAATGTGTACAATACATCGTAAAAATCTGACCACTCTTTGAGTTTTCATCCACTATGACTTTAGCAATTCCTTCCAAATGATGGGTTTAAGGAACCAGTCATCGAGGATTTGATGCTCAAGCAATTTTTGATTTTACCAAATTGTTGTTTGTTGTCCTGCTTTTGACCCAACGAAAGGTGTTGTAGGATTACCTTGTCAAATATATTTTTGAACACATTTAAGCTCATAGATTTAGGGACATATCATATTGATTCATTGTTGCTTGTTGCGATTTTTGAATGAGCTTCCTTATGGTGATTTACCCATCCAACCGGATTGCATGGATTGCTAGTCGTTGCAACTGCTATGTGTATAGGATAATCCACTAGATACGAGTTTCACTCTAGATGATTAGGTGGATTGCATTTTTTTTTTAAACTACTGACTTGCAGTTATTTTGGAAAAAATGTGGATTTACGTTTTCCTTTATGAAACCGTGTTTCCGTGTTTTACGCCTCAAAATGCAGGTTTGCATTTAGAAAATGTGGGCGCGTATTTTCGCTGCCAAAATCAGCTATTTATAGGTTGTTATCATTTTCAAAATCATTCTGCCAGTTGTCATTGGTTTATTGGTTGAAGTGATGAGTGAGATGAAGGTTAGCGAGGGGAGATGTGGTGGTGGCTCGGCTGGAGTGGAAGTTGGCGGCCGGTTTGCAGAGGTAGGCGATTTGACCTTTATTTTTTGTTTTGTGTTTGTTTTGCTTGTTTGATAATTAAGTGGGGCTGGTAAATTATTATTGTTTGCTCATTAAGCGGGGCTGGCAATGAACTTGTTTTTTTTTTTGTTATTTTTAATTTTAATTTTTTTTGTTTTTATTATTTATGGTAGGTAGAAATTTTTCATTTTTGTTTTTATTACTTAGTGTAGGTTAGAAAATTTTCGTTTTTGCTTTTATTACCTAGGGTAGGTAAAATTTATTTTTTATTTTTATTTTTAATTTTTTAGTTTATTACCATGCATAGGTAAAAAAATTTCATTTTTGCTTTTATTACCTAGGGTAGGTAAATTTTTTTTCTTTTTTGTTTATTACCATGCCTAGGTAAAAAATTTTTGTTTTTGCTTTTATTACCTAGGGTAGGTAAAAAAAAAAAAAAAAAATTGTTTATTACCATGCATAGGTAAAAAATTTTTGTTTTTGCTTTTATTACCTAAGGTAGGTAAAAAATTTTCGTTTTTTGTTTATTACCATGCATAGGTAAAACATTTTCGTTTTTTCTTTTATTACCTAGGGTAGGTAAATTTTTTTTTTTTATTACCATGCATAGGTAAAAAAATTTCGTTTTTATTTTTATTATCTAGGGTAGGTAAAAAAATTTCTTTTGTTTATTACCATGCATAGGTAAAAAAATTCGTTTTTGCTTTTATTACCTAGGGTAGGTAAAAAATTTTCGTTTTTGCTTTTATTACCTAGGGTAGGTAAAATTTTTCCTTTTTTTTTTGTTTATTACCATGTATAGGTAAAAAAAAATTGTTTTTGCTTTTATTACCTAGGGTAGGTAAAAAAAATTCTTTTTTTGTTTATTACCATGCATAGGTAAAAAAATTTCGTTTTGCTTTTATTTCTAGCATGTTGTGCTATTTTTTTTTTTTATATGTTTTCTTTTCAGGTTAAGCTTCTTTATGCTCAGCATAGGTGGTTGAGGACCATTTGGAAAGTGTGGAAAGCACTTTATGATGATGATTGGACTCTACTTCAAACCATTGGTTTAGACGGTTGCGGGTGGTTAGGCACCATCCGAGCTGATGAGGATCTCCTTTCGACACTTGTTGAGCATTGGGATCCAAACAGGGCCACATTTTAGCTCCCAATAGGGGAGCTGACTATCACTCTCAAGGATATCTATCATATCTTTCATATTTCTATTAAGGGTCCTGTCGTTCCAGTTGGCCTCGATAAAAAGGAGACTATATTCCCTCTGTTTGGTGAGATGTGGGACATTGATTGCAGTAGGGGTGACATTGCATATTTGGATCTCTTTACAACCGGTAGCTTGGGTGCACTACCTGTCTTCATGATGTACATATTGAGAAACATGTTGTTGCCCAATTCCATGGGATCAAGGATCCCATGGAACCAGGTGCTTATTATTCTGGATTTGATAGTTGATCCTCGTCGGTTAGCCTAGGCTCTCACTCTTCTCTATGAGGTTCACAGTGAGCTCTATGAGGTAAAGAGGTGTGGGTGTAAGGGCCTAGGCTACAGTTTGTTGTTCTAAATTTGGTGTTGGGAGCATATTATCATTGGTCACCCAGTTGGTTTGTCTTGTTGTGTGGATGCCACCTCTCCCCGGGCATACATATGGTTACTTAGTGAGTAGGTCAATCGATCTATTACGAGTACTTCAGAGTTTAGAGATATCTTGAGTTCTCTAACTAGGGACTTGATGTGTTGGTGGCCTTGGAGGGGTTTGGATTGGGTGACAGATGCAGTAGATCTTCATAGAATTAGGCAGGGACGATGGGTTGTTGGTGCCCATTTGAGGGATATGGATTTTATCTAGTTCTCTCGTGTACTACGACAATCTGGGTTTGTTTAGGATGTTACTAATGCACCTGTTACGTATAGGCAGTGGGGTTATGAGTTGGGGTTGCCTGTTACTCCTAACTTTTGGTGAGTCAACGATCCTACTGACAACTCTAAATTGGAGGTGCTAGACTTGAATGATGTTGGCACAACTGCTGAGTATGATGCATGGTTTATGAGTCAACCTCTGTGGACTCCTAGTGTCATTATAGATGACGATGGGAGTGGTGACGATGTAGATATGGGTGGATGGGTTCCTTGGTCGGTGAAGCACCGATGTGGTAGCTCTTTGAGAGCTAACACGAGTACAAATTTCCTCCTCTAATCAATCCACTCCTATCTTCACACTTCTACCAAATGAGATTTGAACTTTTTTATAACCCTTGGAATCTATCTTAATCATATGATCTCTTGGTCAGTCACCATTATAAAACAAACTTTATAGGGTGATTAAACCCTTTGGAATATGATTATTTTCAATCTGGATGAACCCTTTCTCTTCTTCATCTTCTTCAATCTCAGGAGACTAATTAGTTAAACCATTTATTTCATGGATTAAAAAATCCACTATTTTCTCATCATTTTCAAAGACTTGCCAAAAGATATTTTTTTCTAGGATGGAAGGTCTATATACCAGTTTGACCATTTTTGCTTTATGAATAATATTAGAGACCAGGCAAAAATTTACTCCTATAGATGCTAGTATGTCAGTATGTCTATTATGTTCCCTTGGGATGTCCTTAATATTAAGTGCCTCAAATGCTTCTAAAAGGTCCCACACTCTACTCCTATAAGTATATAGATAATGTTACTTGCTGAAACACTTCTTACTAATGTTATTAATCACCAAATCAGAGTCCCCAAATATTTGGAGCTACTTGATTCCAATCTTCTCTGCCTTCTTCAAACCCAGGCATAGAACTTCATATTCTAATGCATTATTAGTACAAATACATGTTAACCTATATGAGAAGATATTTTGGGATCCTTTAGGGGAGATCAACATAACTCTAGTCCTTGCACCATTTTTATATCTTGCCCCATAAAAATATAATTTCCATAACTAATGAGATGAGGGTAGAAGGTCTTTCTGATCGGTCAACCCTTTTGTTTCTAGTTTCTCAATGGTATATGTTCCAACTCCTATTTCTATTATAGAATTGAAGTCTTTAAGGGAAAAATTATATTTCATTTGTAGTTCTTCTAGAAATTCTTCCATGAGGTCTCCCTCCTCAATAATAGCAATTATAATGGCTGCTTGTTGATCTACCTCCTTAAATATTTATATATGAAAAGAAGATGGTTTTTTGAATAGATTTTTACTCTCTTTCCTTTGTGTGGAATTTCCATGTGGGAATAGTCAAAAGAGAGATAGCCTCACAACTTGGTAGTGAATTCCCTTGAGATGCACATCCCAATGTATGTTTCTAGGTCAACTACCGTTATTTATTATATAATAGTGACCTAAGGTAACCTATAAAGGACCATAGGTACATCTTTGATGACTCCCATAATTTTGACTGAAGTACCATCCAACTGTAGCACATCAAGACAAATTTTAGTGTATTATATACCCATAACATCGCATAAAAATTTAGACATAATAGTAGTGGTTATGCCTAAATCAATCATGTAATTTTGCACCACCCACCCTTACATATCCAGGGAAAGATAAAACATGGAGGTTTTATTTTTTTTGCCACCCATAATTGAACTACCTTGGACCAAATTTTATTTTGGCTGAACCTTATCTTGGTTCCTGATTATTTTGAGAGAGGCCTAATGTAATTAAATCTGATATAGGATCAACAAGGCATCATACATGCTGGCCCTTGAAGAGGTTTTCGTCAATTCCTCCACAATATTAAATATGGGAATTCTAGATTGTAAATATTTATCTCTTGGAAAATTTTCAAATTTACTTCTATACTAATGAGTGACCTCAATACAATGGTGCTTTTTCAAGGAAGGGTACTTAAGTTTATATCTAGCCTTCGCCTGAGTCTCTACCCCTTTGCATTGAGTTTCATTGGATTTAGGGTCCCCTTTATGCTACTAAAAAGGTTTATGGACAAGGACCCTGTCAGGTATCTCTTCTCCATATTTCTCTTTTTATTGAACCTCAGTAGTGACCTTCAAGGGATTTATATTTTTTACATTCTAAAGTGGTTTCTTCTTAGATCTTGTTAATATGGAGACTTGATCAACTAGTGGCACCATTAAGTTGTGCTCACCATCTCTAATCATATTGATCTATCCCTTTTGAACTTTTTTTTCCTTTTCAATAGCCATCCTCTACACATAATTTTGATGCATCATACAAGTACTTTCCCTATGGGATTCATTACATGTATAACAATAATAATTTGAATGAGACGTAGAAGTTGAAGGCTCACTCTCTTTATTGATAAGGATTGCATTAGTTTTCTCAAGAGGCTTGCTAGTAGAGGTGGATTGATTCTTTCTCACATATGGGAATCTTCTTGGCTGATAGTTCCGTGCAACTTCTCTTATTTTCATCATAGTAATTTCATTAGATAGATTTTCATAAATTTCTACATTTCTTGTAAGGTAGCAACTTGTGAATATGGGGTGGGTAATGTAGGTATTGTAGGAGGAGCAGGAAGAGATGGAACTACTGGTGGCATAGGAAGTGCTTGGACTACATATGGACTAGGTTACTGTGGGAAGTTTCTAGGACATGGGAGTTCTAGATAAGCAGATGTCAAAATAGTTAATAATGGCTGACTATGAGGGAAATCAAGAATTATGGACATTAGGGGCTTAGGAGGTAATCTACCTATGGTGATAAGAACCTTTTCCATCTTAATAGCTTCTTGGAATATCTAAGGAAAGGTAAAAATATTTTACTACCTTATCATTAATCCAAAATTTTAATTGAAGACTCTCAGGTAATAATACACAACCTACTCATTGGTTGATCTAAGACCATTTGGCACCCTTTTCTAGGTGCGGTTGAACCTAATATTAAAATCCATGATTTATTTTTGAGGATTTCTTTGTATTACTATGAACTAGGTAAGAAAAGAAAATGGATCTACTTTCTCATTAAATTATTTTATTAGTTTAGATGCCAGGGCATTCCAAGAGTTTATACTCCTATTGGGTAGGGTTCTATACCAATAGAGCATATTTCCCTTCAAGAAAATGACTAATAGCTTTATCATTACATCTTCATCTTGTATATTGTGCATAATGACCAATGACACTGCATCTTGGTAATGTTCATATGTTGTATTTCTAGTACCATCATAGGTTGGTAGGGATTTCAAGGCTACTTGCAAAATAGCATGTTGATCAACTAGATCAAGAGGACCCGTGTTATTCTAGTTAGGATCTCCTAGATTATGATTTTGATGATTACCATTTAGTGAACAACAAGCACTTGGGATACATATACTGATTGGGTTTCAACTTGATCATCTTCCTAATATTTAGCAAAATTAGGATCTTCAGTGGTTAGCTTAGGTTACTTTCTTCTAAAGGACAACTTTAAGAACTCAACTAGATCTTATAAAATACTAGCCTTCTATATTGTAAACATGAACTGATACCAGGGGTGATAGGGCTTTCTAGGTGGCTTTATAGGTGTATCTTTAAATAAGTCACCAAGTTATTAGAGAAATATTAGATAAAATAGGTATCACCAAACCTCTAACTTATCCAAGATGTGGAAGAGATTCCTACCATACATGCTAGAAATAATTGGTCAGAAGTTTATCTAATGGTAAGGATTGTGTACCCACAGACCTTGAACAATGTTGAATGACCTCAAGACTATGAATCTTGGGGCCAATATCTGGAGTAGGTCGGCTCCTTGTGAATTCTAACTAGATTCTTGGGGAAAAGGTAAGGGAATGAAAATAAAGGAAATGTAAAGCTAGAAGACAAAGTGGTATTATTCTAATTACATCAATATACATGTCCAATAAGTCTAAAACATAGTATACAACACTTATAGACTACCTAATAGACCAACCATTGATTTCATTAATCATTCATACACACAAATTTACTAAGAATTCAAAAATTAGATAATAAACATCATGAAATCCATATATCAAAATTAAATTTAATTCATTCACTTAATTTTACCAAAAATAATTAATAGAGAAAAATTCATATATATATGAAAATAATTGAAGGTCAGAAAATAGTCCACTTACATTACAATGCACATAAAACTATACATGTAGGTTGTAATGACTAGAGAGCTGACACCACAAAATACATTACAAACATGCTTATATAGCCCTCAAGGAGTGGCTTCAATGAGCTAATCAATACTTCATTAAAGAGAATAAGAATTTCAAAGTCCAGTAAATTCATCTAACTTTTTAGTGATAGTTCTACTATGGATGGAACATCCTCTGTTGTATCCAAACAAGTACTATTGACAAAATTTGTTTGATCCTTTCTTTCATAATTAATGATCTTGATGTTGTTATTGCCCAAATGTGTTTTCCCATGAGCTGAGGTGGGGCATAACATAAATTATTCAGCTACCACCCTACGTGCCCAAATTGATCAGTAATTAAATTTGGTCATCTACTCAAGCCTTGGATCCAGTGCCTTGACATTGTTGGTGGAAAGGGAATTTTGAATTTATGAAGCTATTTTTTTGTAGTCGGACCTTTGTATATTCATGGCCATATGAGATGAAAATTTGGGCTGAATGTACATTTTGGTCATCCCTAATATTACACCCAATAATTAATTCCTTTGGGATGGGAAAATGGGGACCTTTGCTACTCCCAATATTTCCCATATTTTTGCCTACTTTGGTGCTCGATCAACTTCGAGCAAAAATCTGGGCTTACCTCGTTCTAAATTTGCTTTCAAGTTTTCCATCCATATGAGCTTATTAGTGGATGATAATTTGGGACAGATATTTCCTTCATCATCTTCCCAATATTCCATCCATTTCTATCCACTCATAGATGGACTTTCGGGAATGCTCATGACAAGTTCGCAACCCATTCTTCTACCTGGTGAAATTTTTTATTTACCTTCTTTTGGATGATAGTTTTAGATATTAGAATTGACCCATTTCTCTATACAACTTTACGCTTAATTATTTTTCATATTAGCTTCCCCCTAAGCCTTTTATTCTTTAGGGAATAAGTGCGTACAAAAAATTCACCCACAGAAATGCGACAGGAAGGCCCCACCAAATTTGTTGACCATGCATAGGGAAATCAAAGGAAAGATACAGGCAGAGGATTTCCATCAAGAAAAGGAGGAAAATTTTCACT
Organism: Wollemia nobilis; assembly: GCA_028583015.1. NCBI lineage: Eukaryota > Viridiplantae > Streptophyta > Pinopsida > Araucariales > Araucariaceae > Wollemia > Wollemia nobilis. The sequence goes on from JAQPPZ010016895.1 coordinate 19,288,452, forward strand.
CCAATGTAAAATTATATATTAATCATGAGTCAAATTTCTCATAAATTATGATAATAATTTTCATGATCTCATTTCTATAGTTAACTTGTTTATTATCTTATTTATTTATTTAATTTAAATCTTTATATTATATTTATTGTATTTGTGTTTTTAAGTTTACTAAATATGTTAAACTAATTGTACAATATATCCAACTTGGAATCTTTAACCTAAGAATAATGTTTCTAAAATGTGCAAATTGGAGCTTAGAGGCAGTATTGACTTAGATTATGAAAAAATGCAATTGATTATGAATTTACATAAAGGTACTTATTCAACTTTGGAAAAATAAAATAAGGTGGTCTTGTCAAAAAATAAATGAAATATATTACCACCATAGAAGTTAAATTTAATGGGAATTTATTTGGATACATAATCTTGTCGTAGATCTTGAATTTACAAGCAAAAGATAATTATAATTCTTATAATAATCAAAGTTGATGCAGGAGAATCCAGGTAAACAAGCTATCCCCCATCACCAAAATAATAATAATTTAGCTATACAAATCTATGTACCTTAATTGGATCAGTTTATGCAAACATAGACAAATAAAGAAGACATTATAGTTGGAATGACAAGTAATCCAACTATACAAAGGTGGTAGTCTTTTTAGTTAGTTAGGTTTTAGTCTCTACATAGAATGATAGTTTTATAAAGTAGCCTAAGGGGTATTTGTATAAAGTAGCCTAAGAGGTAGTTGTAGAAAGAATTTCATGGGTGTGATAGAACCTTGGAGTCCAAGAATGAGTAGAATAGTGTAGTGTAGAGTGTGTGAGGGAGGTGTGAGTGAAGCAACTAAGATTAAAATATTATAATTGATTTTTTAGTAAATCAAGATATGTGCAAGAGTAATTACATTTTTAATCACTTGTTCTTGTTGTCTTATTATCACTATAAAACCAAAAATTCTTCTAGCAACTATGTTCACAAGAGTGGGGCTTCTATGGAGTGTGTGAGTGCATTAGGTTGCATGAAGGTGTATCCTTGATTGGTTTCTATGTCCAAGAGTACATTAAGTGGTATTAAAGCTATTTTTGGAGGTCTACAATATGTTCTAGAGGAGATATGATACAATAAGAAAGAGGAATATGGTGTGGTATTATGGATATAGTCAATATGCTAAGAGGAATAATGGCCAAATTGGAGGCCATAGAAATAACACAATGATAAAGAGTATCCATGGAGGATATAAGTGATAGTGAAGAATAATATCACATAAAAATACCTAAAAAAAAGGAGATGAGTAACCAAAGAGTCAATTAAATCATGCAATATCTAGGATGGGGAGTAAACCCAAGATTGAGACACCAAATTTTATGGAAGTTTGAATGTAGAGGAGTTGATAGACTAGGTCGAAAATATGAATAATTTTTTTGTCTATAAGACAATTATAGATTCAAATTAGGAAAATTTTACCTATACAAGGATGAAAGGACATGCCTCATTATGGTGGGATAATGTTTGGACAAAAAGAAAAAGAAAGGATAAAGAAAATATCTAGACCTGGGATAGGTTTATGGGGAAGTTGAAGGTAAATGTTATACCTATAGATTACTAGATTGGCTTGTTCAAGAAGCTATAGAACCTCAAACAGAAGAATTTGAGGCTTAAAAGTATACAAAAAAGTATTATAGATTGACTATCAAATAAAGATACATAGGGGATTATGAAGAGAAGGGTACAAGATGCATCAATGGATTAATACTATCCATTTAGGACAAAGTAGGATTTATTAGAATCAAGACTATGAAAGAAGTGTATCAATATGCATGATGGGTGAAGGTAGGATGATAGGCATTTGCAAGCACTTTTCAGATGAGAGTTCAAGAATTCAAATTTTTGAAGGTGGGAAGGAGCGAATTCAAATTTCTAGAGGTCAAAAGGATGGTCACGGGGTCAACAAGGTTGGGGAACCTTTTGAGGATTCTGAGGATGGTCAGATTGTTCGTGATAAAGCCTTTGAAAAGGTTGCACAGTTCTAGGGAGATGAACCACCCGACAAAGGAATCAAATTTGGGACCCCCTTTGTTGAGGGGCCCACTACTAAAAATCCTTCCTTCGCTAAAGTCCTTAGTGGAGGAAGGAACAGTCCTAGAGAATCCTCCTCTTCTCTCGAGCCCATTGGGACAAAACTCAAAATCCTTGAAGGCATAATTTCAAATTACCTCTCAATGGAAACTTTCTCCCTAGTTGGAAAGCTCATTGGAGGAAGACCTGACCTTGAAACCATCAGGAGATGGGCACACACAAAATGGAAGGTTGTGGGTAGCATGGAAATTTTTGGTCTATCCAGAGGATTTTTTGGCATACGGCTTAGCAATCATGATGATGCTAGCCGGATTCTTACAGGGGGACCATGGTTCCTGGGAAGGTGTAGTTTATTCCTGCGTAGATGGGTGGAATATTTCGACCCAGAAACCTAGAGCATAAACCATGCTCCTATCTGGGTTCATTTGCCAAACCTTCCTTGGCAGTTTTGGCATGAGGATATCCTCAAAGGTATTGCAAATATCATTGGTGAATTGGTGGCCATTGATCATGCCACGTTGGCCAGGTCAAGGATGATAGCTACTAGAATATGTGTCAATGCAAACTTGGATTTAGAGCTTCCCACTTTCGTTGAACTAGAATATGGGACCTATTATCGAAAGCAAGCACTGGAATATGAGAATAAGCCAGCCTTCTATGTGGAATGTCGGACATAGGGACACCTAAGATCTCAATGCCCTTCCTTGAAAGCATAGGCTGAACCTGAGATCCCAAGGAGTAGTGCCCCATTCACCAAGAATGAAAGAAGGAAGCATCCAACTTCAAAGGGAGTTGTTTTTAGACAAATCAAAAATCAGATCCCAAACAACAATGGGAATGGACATCCATAGGGTGGTGCTGCAAAAGAACCCCAAGCTCCCCCTCAATCTACTGACAAAGGCAAACAGATATCTATTGCAAATCCAGAAATGAACAAGGAAGAGGTAAGCTCTCTCTTTGCTTTCCCAAATAAGTACCAAATACTTTCTAAGATATCCTTATTCGAAAAAGAAAATGATAAAGTCCTTCATAGTCTAGAACCAAATCATAATATTTCCTCTGTTTCCAATGATAATATTGGGCTTGAAACAAATCATAATATTTCCTCTATTTCCAATGATAAGATTGGGTTATCCCACCCTTCTCCACAACCCCCGAGAAGCCCTAACTTCTCAGGGCCCTCAAGCCCACCCCATGAGTCTATTCCAGATAGTTCAAGTGATCCTAGAAAATGGACTCAAATTGAAGAACCTGCAATCCCAGAAACCATCCCTGGATCATCCAACCCTGTGGTTCAAAGAATTAACTCTCAAAATTTTAGCCCAAAATAAACCAGAAGTTCCAAAAAATCCCCTATTGATTGTGGAGGAGATAAGAAGAAGGGTAGAATTTTGGCCAATGATCAATGGAAATAGGGATTAGCTGAGGAAATAGCAAGTGGAATCCAAAAACCCTATTCTCTACAGGGTTAAGTCAGAACAAAGATGATTTCAAATGCATCAAACCTCCCCAACCTCAAGGAAAGGGGGGCAAAAGGAATGCTAAATCTTCTAAATGAGAATCCTCTCTTGGAATGTGAGAGGACTTAATGGACTAGCTAAGCAAAGGCTAGCTAGATCATTAAGAAGAGAAGTCAATCCTACAATCTTTTTAATGCAAGAAACCAAAATTGGAGAAAATTTAGCTGCTACCTTGAGCAAAAAACTATGGAAAAATGGAGAAGCTATCTCCTATAATTCTAGGGGAGCTTCAGGGGGTCTCATGTGCATATGGAATCCTAAGAAGCTTGAAGGCAGATTGATTCATTCAAATGATACATCAGCTAGTATTCTATTTTTTGATAAAGACAAAAATTTCCCATGGATACTCACCAATGTATACGCACCCAACTCAATTCCTGGTAGGTCTAGGTTATGGGAAACCTTAACAAATATTAGAAGAGCAATCACCAATTTTCCTTGGATCTTAGTTGGGGACTTCAACACTCCCCTCTATCCTTCAGATAAAAGAGGTGGTTCTAGGTCAATCTCAAAAAGCATGGAAGACTTCCATGATTTCATCAACTCTAACGATCTTATGGATGTTAACCTGAAAGGTAACCAATTCACTTGGACCAACAGGAGGAGTGGTAGCCATTTAATTTAGGTCAAACTGGATAGAATTTTTTCTTCCAGGAGGCTACATCGAAGTGGGGGATGCCAGTCTTCAATCATTACTCAAAATTGGTTCAGACCATAGCCCACTTCTTCTAGAAACAAGCAACCCATAGACCTTCAGAACCCCCTTCAGGTTTGAAGCCATGTGGACCCACCATCCAGATATCAAAGATAGAATCATTCAGTGGTGGCAATCAAATTTCCATGGATCACCCTCATTCAGATTGGGGCAAAAGTTGAAATTGGTTAAAGAAAATCTCAAGATTTGGAATAGGGACATTTTTGGGAACCTTTTTGAGAATAAGCAGGCAATCAAGAACCATCTGGCAATAATTGAGAATAATATTCTGAATGGACAAAGTGATGATGATGCATTGAGATCTGAAGAAAATATCCTTTTGTCAGAATATCACAATGTTCTTGCTTGTGAGGAGACTTTTTGGAGACAAAAATCTCGAGCAATTTGGCTCAAGGAAGGAGATTCCAATACAATTTTTTTCACATTTCTACTCTAAGAAATAGGAGTAAAAATAGAATCAAGGAATTACTCAAGAATGATGGGAATGTTACTACAAATATTAAGGAAATTAGGTCTAAAGCAGTCTCTCATTTTATGTAGTTGCTTGAAAACTCAAACTCCACCTCTGACTTTGCCAAAGAATATTTACTTCAGCACATTCCCCATTCCATATCAGAGGACATCAACTCCAAGTTAACTACAATTCTCTCAGATGATGAAATCAAACAAGCCCTCTTTTCCATGAAACCTGACAAGGCTCCTGGCCCTGATGGGTTTCCTCCAAGATTTTTCCAAGCTTTCTAGGATTTCATCGGTCCTGATGTGTGTGCTGCTATCAGAGAATTCTAGTCATCCAAGGATATACCTCACAACTTTAATTCCACATTCATAGCTCTAATCCCTAAAAGTCAAAATGCTAGATCATTTAATGATTTTAGACCAGTGAGCCTTTGCAATGTCATTTACAAAATTCTCACCAAATCATTAGCCAACAGGATGAGAGATGTCCTTCCTCTGATAATTGACCACTACCAAGGGAGCTTGGTGCAAGGAAGATCTATACTAGATGGGATCATTACTATCCATGAAGCCCTACATTCCACTTCACAAACTAAGAAGGCTACCTTTCTTCTAAAGCTTGACATGAATAAAGCATATGACAGAATGAACTGGGATTTTCTACTTGCAGTTCTAATCAAATTCAGATTCCATCATGATTGGGTTAAGCTAATTAAAGGATGCATTTCCTCAACCTGGTTCTCTATCCTAATCAATGGATCACCTGTTGGATACTTTCAAAGTGGTAGAGGCCTAAGATAGGGGGATCCTTTATCCCCCCTTCTCTTCATCATTGTTGTAGAGGCATTGGGAAGATCTATTCATGCAGCCAGAAGCTCAGGTCTCATCTCAGGGATTAAAGTTACTTCTCAAACTAATCCTATCACCCATCAACAATTTGTTGATGACACTCTCCTATCCACCTATGCTTCTATCATTGAAGCCAAAGTCATCAAGCATATCCTCCTCCTCTATGAAGTAGCAAGACAAAAAGTGAATTTCTAGAAGAGCAAATTATACTTCCTCAACACTCCACATAGGCGATAAATCAAAATTATAAATATTCTAGAGTGTGCAATTTCCACCTTACCAGCTACCTATTTAGGGCTGCCCTTATTCACTAGAAATGCTACTGAAGAAATGTGGAACATGGTCATCGAAAGAATCCAAAAAAAAACTCATAGGATGGAAAGGCAACCTTCTATCTCAGGCAGGAAAAGTGACTCTAACCATGGCATGTCTTCAAAGTATTCTTATCTATTTTTTATCGGTCTTCAAGGCTCCAAATAAGGTTTTTAATAAAATTGAGCAAATTCAAAAATAGTTCTTATGGATTGGGGTTGAGAATAAAAACCGATTTCACCTTGTTGCATGGGACAAAGTGTGCAGACCGAAAGACCAAGGAGGAATTGGCTTGAGAAGAATTAACCATTTAAATATTGTTCTGCTTGCAAAACAAGCTTGGAGATTAGTGTCTGAAGAATAGGTGGAATGGGTCACTCTAGCAAAAAGGAAATATTTGTAGGGATCAAATTTTTTATGTGATCTAGCCCCTTCTTTTGGGTCAACCTTTTGGAAATCTATCATCTTAACAAAATAACTCCTGAGAAAGGGCCTCAGATGGCAAGTTGGGGATGGAAAGATTATAAATTTCTGGGAAGATAAATGGATAGGAAACCAACCACTTATAGAAATTCCTACTTTCAAAGCTATAAAGGATTTTACTGATCCATTATTTGGCCACAGAGTAGCTGACTTTTTAATTGTATCCAACAACTCATGCACATGGAAAAGGATACAGTGCCCCAATTTATCAGTGGAAATCAACTCTTTGGAGGCCTTACTTTCTTCTTATGTTTTACCTTCAAGGAATGCTAGAGATCACCCTATTTGGGAACCCTTAGACATTGGAGAATTCATTGTTAAATCGGCATATCAACTCCTCCTATCTCCTGAGGAAATTCAAATTCCTTTCAAATTGGTATGGATCAAACACCTAACTCCAAAAGTTTTCCTTTTTTCCTGGTTGGCCATTCAAAATAGAATCCTTACTATTGAAAATCTCATCAAGCGTGGAATCCCACTACCCAATAGGTGTTTTCTATGTCTTGTTGATTGGGAATCAACTAGCCATATTTTCCTAACCTATCCTTATTCTTGTTCCATCCTTAACAACCTTTTCCAAAGGTTCCAGATCAGTTGGGCCAAGCCTCCTTCAATTGTAGATTTGTTTTCCCAATGGCCTGATCCTTTCCACAATCCTTGTCTCCGGGTGATTTGGAAATTTTATCTTCACCATTTCCTATGGCAAGTCTGGCTCGAAAGGAATAGAAGAGTTTTTTCTAGTTTGGCTAAGGATATTGCTTCCACTACCAATAGAATCATTTTCTTTGCTAAGGAAAATATGCTCATGATCCCAAATGATCCTCATCCAATCCCTAGGTTTGAAGCCTCCTTACTTCAGTATTTGCACATTTCTCTAGAGAATCCCAACTCCAAATCTTCCTAAATCTCTAGGAGCAATATCAAATGGATTCCTCCACCTCAAGGATGGGTTAAACTCAATTTTGATGGGGTAGCTAAAGGCAACCCAGGCCGAGCAGGTGCAGGAGGGATTCTTAGGGATTACAAAGGAAATTCTATCTTTGCCTTTATCGAGGGACTGGGTGAACAATCAAATCACATAGCTGAAGCTAGAGCCCTTTGGAGGGGTCTTCTACTGATCAAACAATTTCTAGGTAAAGTTATTGTTGAAGGGGACTCTTTAAACATTGTCAATTATTTGAAGAATTCCAAAACCCCTACTTGGAAAGTCAAAAACTATATTGAAGAAGCCAGAAACCTGATCCTTCATCAGCATGAGGCCATCATTCAACATGCTTTTAGGGAAGCAAATAGAGTGGTGGATAGGTTGGAAAATATCGGAGTTAATGCCCCTGGGATGATGACGTGGACTGACACCCTCCCAATTGAGGTCGAAGAAATTGCCAAGTCAGAGAAAATTCAAAATGCTTAACAAAATGTTATTCATTTTATTTTGCATGATTTCTTGTTTGAAAAATTTACTTTTCCTAGGTCAAATAGCCATCAGTGCCTTTTGCTCCTTCAGGATCCTTCTCCGCAATCCTATTGTTTCCATGATGATTTTGAGTTCCTCGAGGCAATTGATGATTGGTGTACTTAGCATGTTTGAGATTTTATGGTGCACCTTCCCTGTGCCTTTTCTAGATCTCATTTTCATTAATGTTGGTAGTGCTAGTGTTCAAATTTTTAATGGTCCCAAGGTTACCGTATTTTGTCATCCTAACTGTCATCATCTCCTAGTTCTCTACCTTTCGTCGAATCCCCTGGATCGCTCCTTCCCAAATCCTTCCTACGTGTCAATTTTCTATGTGTTGCATCATCATTCCTTTCCATCACCTTTCATCTTCTTGGGACTCATCGCTTGCATCCTCCTTCCCATGCCTCTATCCGCTACTGATTTCCACCATTTTCCAATGCTTCAAGTGTCTATTTTTCATTGCGAGAATCATGCTTCCTTAAATGTTTCTTGCCCATTTTTTCAAAAGTTCCTAAGAGCGGCACACATTTCTATTTTTGGAGGTGCTAGGAGCTGTTGGAATTCCTAGTTCACCAAGGCCTATTGCTTTGTTATCAGGTACAAGGTGGATTTGTTATTCTCAAGGATTTATCTCAACCTCGAGGTGGTGGCAAAGAAGTTTCCAGAAGCACCCAAATATCTCCTTTGTTACTAAAGCTCACCTCCATGCCAGAATCATCATCCCCATTGATTGCATCCCAAGGATTCGAAAGCACTCTATTTTCTCTTCCTTCAAGCAATTATGCATCCTGGTCACCATGGGTTTCATTGAACCAGAGACACTTGAGATCGAACCAGTGGTTGAAGCAATCATGAATGTGCATGGTTTCATACCTTTTTTGAAGCAATTCTCTAATATGGATTGGGATGTGAATACTACCTTTGCTTCCACCTGGGAGAAAGGTGTTTTTATCATTCATGGAGTGGAGTTTTAGGTCGACGTCCACATCCTTGCTAAAATAACAGGCCAACCATTGGTGGGAAGAACTGTCCGTAGAGATAAACATAACTGGGACACGAAGCTAAAGGAGTTCGAGCCGAGATCAAGTCTATGCAAGCTCATAAAACTAGGAATGGTTAGAGAGGATTTACCCACCCCCTAGAAGGAGGTCATGAAACTAGTGATGGAATATATTATGGTCGATGACCCAGGTTCCCCGCTCAGGAGTTTTCACATAGCCTTTGTGAATCACTTTAGGGAAGTGAAACCTCTCAACATCCCTAAATTTCTATTTTTATCTATGGATTATTCCATCAAGGCAACTCGCTCAAATAAGGATGAGGCTTGGCCCTCACATCAAGGGCTATTTAAGGTAATCTACAATCATTTTTTGGAGAAGTTTCCCAAAGGAAACATGGTTTTGTAGGAGCAACAAGAAGATTCCAAGCAGACTACGGAGGAGGATACGTCCTTTGACCCATCCTCAAGTGCTCGTGGGTCCAAGAAGAGGAAAGTAGAAGGAAGCTCTTTGGATGTTGAGAAATCAATAAGAAAGAAGGTCAAGGTGGAGGATCGACCCACCCTGATGAGAAGCTCCCAACACTTAAAGGATAAATTTATTCAGAATCAAGGAAAAATGCATGGTTCCACTGAGGATGAGTTCGAGGATCCTGCGGTTAAGATACTTTAGGAATACATCATAAAGACTACTACTGCTACCATAGCCCAGATGGAAAGTGTTGTAACCATGAGCATGGTGGCCATTGTCCAGATGAAGGAGCACAAAAATGCTCTGAACTTGCTATTTTTCTATGACAATTTCTTCGAGGATCACCCAAAAAAGAACACTGTAGGAGCCAACGCTGGTGTCAAGGAGGATGATGTGGTGGAAATCACCAAGGAAGTGTTCAAGGAAACTCCTAAGGATGTCAAAAAGGATGACACCAAGGATTTTGCTAATGTGTAATTATCTATAGTTTATCTATTGTTTCTAGGTTTTGTCTTGTTGGGATGTTTTGTTTCTTGTTTCATCCTTTTGGTTTGTTTCTGGTTTATCTAAAAGTCTTAGGCTTTATGTGGATGCCATGAGGTTTTTGTGGATGTTGCATCCTTTAATCCTACTTTTGTACTAAGGCGTTAGGGCACCTTTCAAATGCCCTCATCAATACAATTTTGTTAACTTACCAAAAACAAAATATGCATTGTGGGTAGAAGGAAAATTAGCCTACAAATAGAAGAATAACAATAGAGATAGAGGAATATCCTCAAAAGGAATAGGATGAATAGAAGGAAGCAAGCATAAATCCCAAAGGATGAGAGTTATTCTCAAATGAGTGGTTTCATATAGAGTACATATGAGAAGGGTGAATAGTCAAGAGGAAGGGGAGGACATAGACATAGATGAGATTATAGTTTCATATGCAAATGTTACAAGTTCAAATAAGGGCATAGGGTGTTTTAATATCCATAAATGTAGTAAAATAGTGGGTTAGAGAAGGGTGTTCATAACCATGTTGTATATATAGATGAGGAGAGCATAACTTCTCCAAGGAGAACGTAAGAAACCAATCATGGAGATTCACTCATGATTAAATGAGTGTTGTTGAAGCCCTTGAAGAAAATAATGGAACCAATTCAAATAAAGAACCTATTCAAGACTACATGCAAATATAAAGGAAAAATATGCAAGGTTATTGTAGAAAGTGGGATCATGGACAACTTAGTGTCTAAAGAGATTGTAGCTAAATTGGGTTTATAGCACCACAAGCACTAATCCTATACAATATATCATGGTTGTAGAAATGATACAATATGTTGGTAAGTGAGATATGCTTGGTTATGTTTAAATTGGAGCATACAAGGACTCCATGTTATGTGACATCATACCAATGGATAAATGTAACTTATTACTTGGGAGGCCTTGGTAGTATGATTTCTAGGTGATACATGATGAAATAATAAACATGGTTAGTATCACAAAGGATGAACTAAGGTATATGCTTAGCCTATTGAATAAACATACGGAAGAAGTAGAATGTAGCTATAAGATATGTATCCTTGGTGGCAAAGAGTTTATAAAGGAGATAATAAAATAAGTGTATTTTGTATATGCAGTGAAACTTGTTATATGTGTAGTACCTACAATGAAGAAGAAAGAAGATTATTTACCATGATAAGTGGAAGAAGTGCTTGTAAGATTCAATGAAATCTTGACTAAGGAATTTATAGGCAATTTTTCATCGATAAGAAACATTACTCATTTTATGGAATCGATTCTAGGATCAAGTTTTCCAAATAAATAAATGTATCAAATAATACCTTTTAAAAATGAGGAGTTGAAGAAGTAGGTCCAAAATTTTCTAGACAAGGATTTGATCAAGGAGAGTGTAAGCCCATGCATAATACATATAGTGCTAGCATAAGAGGATGGAACATGAAGGATGTGCATAGACTGACATGTACTAAACAAGATCAATATCAAGTACTAGTTTCCACTACCAAATATGGATGATATTATGGATTATATAAGCAAAGCAAAGTATTTCTCAAAGCTAGAGCTCAAGAGTGGATATCATCAATCCAATATCAAAGAAGGATATAACTGGAATACAATGTTAAAGGCTAAGGATGGTATTTATAAATGGTCATACTATTTGGATTGACAAACATACCCAGTAAGCTTCATGAGGATAGAGGGAGCTTAATGGAATTTTAAGTGGAAAATAATACCAAAGAAGATTTTTTGGCTTTTAAAATAGAGATTCATACAACCAGTGTTGGCATTACTAGATTCTAGTAAATTATTTTAGGTGGATTGTGACATAAGTGGTACAACTATAGGCAATGTGCTTATAAGCCAAGAAGGAAGGATGATTGCCAACTTTAATAAGAAGTTAAGTAATGCAAAGAAGAGATATTCAACATATGATTAGGAGTTTTATGCCATCCTACAAGCATTGAAAAAGTTGAGGAATTATTTATTGCTCAAGGATTTCATTTTGTATATTGATTATAAGACAATATAATTTATCAATAGTTAGAAAAAATTAAGCCAAAATAACCTAATATGGGTGGAGTAATTACAAAATTATATGTGTGTGTTGAAGTATTTGAGTAGAGCATTAAATAAAGTTATGGGTGCATTGAGTAGAAGGTGTTTGCTATTTATTAAGTTGAGAGTGAGGGTTATAGTTTTTGAGAACATATAATGCTTGTACATTGTTGATGTAAATTTTAGTAAAGCATGGGTAGTGTGCAAAATTTCCAACAAAATATAATAGAAATCTATGGTTGGATTACTTTATCAAGAAAGGCTTACTATTCAAAGGAAATCAATCATTCGTTCCTAGGATCTCCATGAGAGATAATCACATATGGGAGAAGCATAATGGAGGATTAGAAACACATTTTGGTGTATATAATACATTAGGCTAATTGAGTAAAATTTATTGTTGGTTGAGTATGCACATGGATGTGCAGAAGTATGTGCAACATTGTAGAGTATGCCAATATGCTAAAGGGTGTAATCAAAACATAAGGTTGTATCAGTCATTTCCAATACTATAGAGACCATGAGAATATGTGAGTATGTATTTTGTGTTTGGATTACCTACATCATAGAGAGGATTCATTTCAATATATGTTGTTATTGATATATTCTCAAAGATGGTATATTTTATTCCATGTAGGAAGACTAGCAACATAATACATGTAACGACATTGTTTTTCAATGAGGTGGTGAGATTGCATGGATTACTAAAGAGTATTGTATTTGATAGAGATAAAAATATGGAAAATTTTGGGAACAAATTTAAATTTTATTTTTGCATATCACCCATAGATAGATGGGAAAATAGAGGTAGTAAACAAGAGTTTTAAAAACCTCTTAAGATATCGTTGGAAAGAAACAAATGTAGTAATATTCAGTGTTAGCACAAGCTGAATTCAGTGAATAGGAGTATATGAAAGAGCCCATTCCATATTATTTATGGATTCAATCCATGAGGACTGGATAAACTACATATCATAGTAGATTTATAGGAATAGAGTGTTGTAGAAGAAGACTTTGTAGAGTATATGCACACCTTACATAGAGAGGTAAATATGGACTTGCAATGAAGTGTAATGAAGTAGAAGAGAGTTATAGATGATAGTAGAAGAGCAAAAGAATTCTAAGTGGAAAATTTATTTCTCACTCATTTGTATAATGAACCTAAAGGATCCTACAACAATTTGAAATGGATATCAGACCTTTTCGGGTCATGAAGAAATTTTATTTAAGGAATGTATATGGGTTAGAGTTTCTTGAAAGGGTATATATCTTACCAATATTCACTATTGTAAATTTGTATGAGTTCAATGTAGATATCATATAAATAGATAGAAAGATGAGTTCAAATTCAGAATTTGAACAATGGGTACAATAGTTTCTAGAGAAAGAGAGGGGATAATTAATGAGTAGAATTTCAAGAAGACAAGGGGCCAAAAGTGCAAGGAATATTTTATCAAGTGGTTGTACAAACCAATAAAAGAGACAACTTGGATGTTATAGTTTGAAGTTACCAAACATGGTATCTTCAATGGGATCTCATGAAATGTTCTTGAGCTTTTTAAAATTAAGAAATATTTATTATTACCCAAGGTGTTTGATGTAAGAGCATCCATTGAACAGGTTATCCCACATTTCCAAAAATAAATAATAAGTCATATGTAAAAACCTATGTACCTTAGCTGGATTAGTTTGTGAAAACATAAAAAATTAAGAAGATGCTACAATTAGAATGACAAGTAAGACAATGTGCAAAGGTGGATTTTTTTAGTTAATTATAATTTAATCTCTAAAAAGAATGCCAATTGTATAAAGTAGCCCAAGGATCAGTTGTAGAAATCAATTCATAGGTATGATAGAATATTGAAGTCTAAGAATAGGTAGAATAGTGTACTGTAGCGCGTGAATGAAGCAATTGAGGTTTAAATATTATAATTGCTAATATTTCTAGTCAATCAAGCTACGTGCAAGAGTAATTACTTTTTTCTAATCACTTGTACTAGTTCTCTCATTATAACTATAAAATATTAGGACCCATCCTAACATTATTATGTAATGATCCTCTTTACAATATAGAGACACTATTATACTGATATTTTGTTAATTTTTGTACTAGTATGTGGAACTTGAGGTGCCTAAACAAGTGGGGCCATTACTTATAACCGTTATAGAGAATACAATTGTTTGTTGATAGAAGATTCTAACTCGGGGGTACTTTGCATGTAAACCAACTCTTGAGTGTTAGGTTAGGGTTGCATGTAATTTATATTTAAAAGAAAAAGGGGCATAAACAAATGTATCTTTTGCATATTGAATCAAATTATTGAAGAAGATTCCCCCCTTGAAAAGGCCTATGATTATGTATTACGATTTGTGAGATTAATATATATTTCCGCATTTACATTTTGTGTTGCAATATTATGTTCTTTCATGAATTACTACTTGTATTACAATATTTATGTGGTTGTGCTTATTTTAATTAGAATATTCCTAACTTAAAACCAATAGTGCCTATAGAAACTTGCAGTGACTTTGTTTGTAATAGTGTATATTCCATAGAGCATGTGAGTGAGCTAGGCTTCCTATAGGTGTAGCCTTAATTGGTTTCCACGTCTAGGATTGCATCAAAAGCACTAACAATATAATATATAATATAATGTATTTAAAAGTAAAATAAAACATATTAAATCATGTTACTATTACAACCATAAAATTCAATTTAAAAAAGTAGTATACATATGATAAAATTATTAATATTTTTACAACTAAATGTGTTTATTACATAACATTTACTAATAAATATGTAAAAATAAATATGTTTGGAGTAATATTTCTGCACAATTTTTTTTTATGTACAACCATGCACACACCAACCCCCTCACATACTCGCCCATGCCATGATTTGAACCTTGGACCTCCCAAAGAAATACCAAAGCCCAACCGTTGCATTGTCCCCCTAGGATTGATTTTTGCACATATTTTCCTTTACATGTTATTTATATTTGTTAAGTAATATTTATATATAGAATCATATAAAAAATAATTAATGATATCCATAAATTAATTATGCAAACTTAGAAAGAAAGATGTGTAAAATAATTTTTTTTCATATAGTGCCCATTGGATTTAAATTATAAAAGTGAACATTTACTATAGTAAATTTAGTATACATTGAATGGACCTTCAATATTGAGTTTAATATAATTTTTATTTATTTTGAAAATAAATTTTACTTCCAAAATATTTAAACTATAAAAATTATTCAAATCAGATTTTTAATCCTTGGAAAAGTAGTAAAGAAAACCTCTATACCTAGTTAGATGGTAAAGATATTCATAATTTATGTAGAGAAATTTTTAGAAGAAACTAAGGACATAAAATATGAGGAATTTAATGTATTAATTCAAATTAAAAGTAAATTAAATGCGTGGAGGAACATATGAAGGCAGATTTTAAAATGAAGAAGTAGGAAGGGGTTTAATATATGTAAACCATATCCATGTTCCTCAAGAGGTAGAAAATTATCTCTTTACAATAAAACACTATAAGTATAAAGTTTTTCCTTTATGCTCTAGGGTTTCACCATATGGTTTATTTAGTGAATAATTTGTTGTAGATGACTACAATGAGGTGTTCATGTTGCTTTTTTTTGGCATCAAAGTATATCACCACAAGGATGATAAGTTTTATTAATATCTCATTGAAAAATTGTAATCTATGTAAAAAATTATATTAATCAGGAATTAAATTTCTAATAAATTATGATTATTCTATAATTTTCATGATCTCATTTCTATACTTAATTTGGTTGTTATCTTATTTGATTATTAAATTTAAAGCTTGATATTATATTTATTGTTTATCTGGTTTTAAATTCACTAAGGATGCTAAGATAATTGTTCAATATATCAAACATGGAATGTTAAACTTGAATATCATGTTTCTAAAAGGTACCACTTGGAGCTAAAGGCCATATTGAATCATATTATGAAAATATGCAAAGTATTGTGAATTTACATAAATATACTCAACTTTGGAAAAATAAAATAAGGTGGTCTTGCAAAAATTATGAAATGTACTATCATCATAGAAGCTTTCATGGCATGATGAATACATATAATTTATTTGGATATATAATCTTATTTAGTAGTTTGAATTTGCAAGTAAACTACAATTATCATTCTTATAATAATAAACTACTATCAATCTAAAATAAAATATAATATATATAAAAATAAAATAAAACATGTTAGAGTATGTTTTTTTTGATTGGTAGAAAGGGTTTTGAAAGGTCCCTGAACCTTGTACAAGAGAAATTACATGAATTACAAATCGACCGAGGTGGTCCAAGAAATAAAGATCAAAGAGCAAGCAAACCTCCACACGAGGAAAGGTGTCGTGAAATCGTGACCAAATTGGTGATGTCGCAAAATCGCGACAAGTTGCACCGTTGCTGCCAAGAGAAGAAATGATGTCATAAAATCGTGACAAGAAGCGCCATCGAAGCCGAAGGAGGGAAGAAGTCACGATATCATGACATGTTGCAAGGTTGCTGTCATAAGAGAGGAAGTGTCATGATATCGTGACATGTTACTAGGTTGGAGCCGAAAGAGAAGAAGAGTCACGAAATCATGACATGAAGGAAAACTGTGATCAGACAGACAAGGTGTCGTGAAATCATGACAAGAAGTAAGACCGCTACCAAAGAGAAGAGGTGTCATGAAATCATGACAAGAAGGAAGACCACAGCCAAAGAAAAAAAGTGTCGCGATATCACGACAATTATGGAAGACCACTGCCAAAGAGAAAGGGTGTCGCAAAATCGCGACAAGATGGAAGACCACTGTCGAAGATAAAAAGTGTCGCGATATCGCGGCATTATGGTAGACCACTGCCAAAGAGAAAAGGTGTCGTGATATCGCGACAAGATGGAAGACCGTAGTCGAAGATAAAAAGTGTCACGATATTACGACAAGATGGAAGACCGTTGCCAAAAAAAAAAGTGTCGCGATATCGCAACACTATGGAAGACCGTAGCCGAGGAGAAAAGGTGTCGTGATATCGCGACATGATGCAAGGAAGAGAAAAAGTGTCGCGATATCGTGACAAGATGGAAGATCGCTACTAAGGAGAAAAAGTGTCGCGATATCGTGACAAAATGGAAGACCGCAGCCGAAGAGAAAAAATGTCACGAAATCGTGACATGATGCAAGAAAGCGCCTGAAGAGAAAAAGTGTCGCGATATCGCGACATGTTGCAAAAATGCACCCGAAGAGAAAAAGTGTTGCGATATCGTGACATGTTGAAAAAACACACCCAAAGAGAAAAGGTGTCGTGATATCGTGACATGTTGCAAAATCGCGACCGAAGAGAAAAGGTGTTGCGATATCGCTACATGTTGTAAAACCGTAGTCGGAGAGAAAAAGTGTCATGATATCACGACAAATTGAAAGACCACTTCCGAAGGAGAAAAAAGTGTCGTGATATCGCGACAAGTAGCAACCTCATGGCCAGATGAAAAAGGGATGTCACGAAATCGCGACATGCTGAAATTTCATGGCCAATGGTGAAAATTTTCACGATATCACGACAAGTTGCTGAAACACAGCTGAAGGGGGAGAAGAAGGAAGGAAGGATGCAAAAACTTGACCAATTCCAAGAGCAAACAAACCCGGTCCCCTGTTAACCACTCACATTGTGCAGACATTGGAACTTGTAGAAGCGTCCCTTAGGCCAATGGGAAAGGAGTCTCTCCAAACATGAATGTCCATTATGCCAACTCCCTTGTTAGCAAGCCAGTCCACAGCTTTGTTGCCTTCTCGATACTGATGCTTAATGACTAGTTCTGGGTAAATGTCAATTAGTGCCTTGCATTCTTGGAAGATCGAAACAAGGGCCCAGGGAGGCACAAAAGTCCCATTGAGCTAGTTGATGTAGTGCAGTGAGTCTCCTTCTATGATAAGTTTATTGATGGTCAAGCCTTCCAAGAGAATCAAGCTTTGGAGCAGAGCCCGAGCCTTTGCCATATTGTTAGATTGAATTCCCAGGTTCTGAGCAAAGGCCAAAATAATTTCTCCTCTGTGGTTTCTGAGAATTCCTCCTCTGCCAGCTGCTCCTGGGTTGCCTTTGGTCGCACCATCGAAATTAATCTTGTGCCACCTATTAGGAGGTAAGACCCACTTGATGACAGACCTGTCAACAGAAGTACAGGGTGTGGCAGAGAAATTGGAAAGATTAAAAAGTTTTGTTAGGTCCGATTCAAGGCCAGGCGGGGGGGGGGTTTGAAAGACGAGACAAGAGAGGCATTCTCCACAACAAGGGCCAATATTTTGGCAACAACAATCTTCATATTAGTGGCTTGGTTTTTGAAAATTTTGGCATTTCTCTCAAGCCAAATCTGCCACAGGAAGATGTGAAGGCAAGCTTGCCACATGAATTTAAGTTGATTGTTCTTGAAAGGCCGGGGCCATTATTGAAAAATGAGGGGAATGGAATGAGGGAGGGCTAAAGAGATGACAAAGGTGTTAAGAACTTGGTTGAGCATTGCAAGAGAGAAGGGACATTCTAGAAAAACATGCGAAGTTCACTCACAGGCATTTTTACACAGGATGCACCAATTGGGGATGAGTAACCCTATGATTATCAAGTTGTCAGTGGTGATGATTCTATTTTGGATGGCCAACCAGTAGAAGAATTTGACCTTGGGAATGGTCTTGGGAACCCAGACTTGATTAGATAAGTCTCGACCATCATTGGGAGTTTCTTTACTATAGTAAGCTGATTTAACAGTGAAATTCCCTGAATCCTCAAGGTTCCAGACCATGGAATCATCCTTGTGAGATATGGGGATGATGCAAGTCCTTAGCAAGTTTTGTAACTGCCTGAGTGCCTCTGTGATATGCCTAGGCCCATTAAGAGCCAGGTGTTTCCATTCATGTCTTGTAATACCTAGGTTAATGAAATGACACACCTTATCTCCAAAGGTGGCTTCGATAACCATCCTGAGCACTGCAAGATGAGGATCTTGGCTGAGAGGTTTGTCACGGATCCATGGGTCATCCCAGAAATGAATGGTCATTCTAGTTCCAAGACACCACCTTAAGCCTTCCATGATGATCTTCCTTGTTTTGGTGATGCCATTCCAGAAATGAGATCCTCTAGGAAGGTTGTGCTCTCCAAGAAAGGGAACCTAATGGAGGTACTTAGCTTTGATGATGTCAATCCAAGTTACATTTTCATTGGTGGTAAGTCTCCAAGACTTCTTGGCAATGAGGGCCAAGTTCATCCACTTGATGTCCCTGAATCCGAGTCCTCCATCCTTTTTCTTGGAACAAACCCTATCCCAGGCAACAAGGGAAAATTTGTTCTTGTTTTCATTTCCCGCCCAAAGGAATCTGCATTGAATTTGCTCAATTCTTTGGTAGATGGAAGCTGGAGCTTTGAAGATAGATAATAAAAAAATAGGAATACTTTGCAGGCAAGCCTGGACCAGAGTGGCTTTGGCTACCTGACTGAGCATTGAAATTTTCCAACCTGCAAGTTTCTTGTTGAGGCGATCTAAAACAGGGTTCCACATAGCCGAGACCGATTTGTCGTGGAAAAACGGTAATCCAAGATAAGTAGTTGGAATGCTCCCAATGATACACCCAAGGATCTCAGCAATCTTGTTTTGCCTATGGATGGGAGTATTGAGAAAGTATAGCTTGCTTTTGTGGTAATTGACTTTTTGGCCAGCCACCTCTTCATAAGAATCAAGAATGTTCTTAATGATTTTTGCTTCGAGAACAGAAGCATGAGAGGATAGAATAGTATCATCCACAAAATTTTGATGGGAAATGGCATTGGTTGTTGAGGCTGGTTTGATCCTAAAGACGAGTTCACTATTGCAAGCAACGATAAGGGTTCTTCCAAGGGTTTCGGCCAAAATGATGAAGAGGAAGGGTGACAGAGGGTCCCCTTGACGAATGCCTTTTGAACTTTGGAAGAAGATAGCGGGAGAACCATTTATAAGAATAGAGAACCAAGTAGTAGAGATACATTCACGAACCATCTTGATCCATTCTTTGTGAAACCCAAACTTCTCTAGGACCTCGAACAGGAATTTCCAAGAAACCCGATCAAAGGCCTTGTTCATGTCAAGCTTAAGGAACATACTGGGTTTTTTATTTTTTGATGCCGAATGGGCCAATTCATGGATGATTATCACTCCATCAGTAATGAATCTGCATTTTACCGAGCTCCCTTGGCACTGGTCTATGATGGAGGGAAGGATGTCTCTCAGCTTGTTTGCCATAACTTTGGTGATAAGTTTGTAGATGACACTACAGAGACTAATAGGTCTGAAGTCGGAGAGAGAAGCACAATAATTGGACTTGGGAATTAAAAAAATGAAGGTGGAATTGGCTTCTCTCGACATATTTTTGGCTCTTTGGAAGAATTTAACCGCAGCAACAACATCAGGGCCCACAATGTCCCAAAAGTGTTGAAAAATTTGGGGTGGGAAGCCATCGGGTCCAGGGGCCTTATCAGGTTCCATTGCAAACAGAGCTTCTTTGATCTCCTCTTCAGTGAATAATTGGAGCAATTTCCCATTATCATCATTAGACACCAACTTTGGTATGTTCTGAAGTAGTGAAGTTGCTGTGCGGGGGTGGCAGTCAACACTTGGACCTAAGTTTTCCTGGAAGTGGTGCACAACTTCCTGTCTGATAGCATGGATGTCAGAGACAATGGTTCCATCAACCTTGATCAACTCAGAGATTTTATTTGAGCCTCTGTGGCACATGGTGGAAGCATGGAAAAACTTCGTGTTGGTGTCTCCTTCTTTGAGCTAGAGGCTTCTAGATTTTTTCCTCCAGTAGGACTCTTCCTTAGCCAAGGTATTGTGAAAGTTTAAAAGGAGGTTTTTTTCTTCCATGAAAGTTTTGACCCTCTGATACCCTCCCTAAATCAGATTTTCCACCCTTTTGAGCTCATCCATAAGATGCTTTTTTTCGGTAAAGAGGTTGCCTAAAACCTCCCTATTCCAGCATTTTAGCTTGAGCTTGACCGCTTTGAGTTTGAGGAATAGATTCATGAGAGGGTTTGGACAAAGGTTTTGCTGCCACCATTGTCGAATACACCGACCTAAATCTGGATGGGTGAGCCACATATTTTCAAACTTGAAAGGGGTTTTGAAGATTTGTTGGGGTCGGGAACAATCCAGAATTAAGGGGTTATGATCGAATCCAATTTTTGGGTGGCTATGAAGCCTGGCATCGCCAAAAATAGGAATGAGTTCTTTGGATAAAAGAAATCTGTCAAGCTGAATTTGGATGTGATGAATGCCTACCCATCTGTTGCTCCATGTGTAGTTGGATCCTTGGAGCAACAAGTCCATTAGCTCATTGAGGTTGACAAAATCGTTGAAATATTCAATGCAGCTGCTAGTGATCGGGTTGCCTCCTTACTTGTCAAACAGGTTAAGGGGAGTATTGAAATCGCCACAGAGCATCCATGGAAAGTCAGGAAAGTTATTGCGCATTGCAAAAATGTTATCCCATAGCAATCTTCTATTGACAGGGCTATTTGGTCCATAAACATTGGTGGCAATCCATTGGAGGTTAGTGACTTTATTAGTGAACAAAATGTTGATGGTTCTGTCAGATACTAAAAGAACTCTCCCCTCAATAGTTGACGGATCCCAAAAACAAAGGAGACCCCCAGATGCCCCTGAGGAGGGACAAAAGGCAAAATTTTTGTTTTCCCAGATTAGCTTGCAAACTTGAGTGCTGCTATTCTCGTCCAGTTTGGATTCTTGAAGAAACATGGTTTTTCCTTACTAATTTAACAATCCTTTGTTTAACAGTTCTGTTGAGGCCTCTAACATTCCAAGAGACGAACTTCATTGAGTTGACTTGGGGTTTACTTTGCAACCTCTGCCTCTCCCTTGAGACAGAGTAAGTTTAGGTCTAACTTCATCCAAGTCTTGGTGAGTGGGTTGATCAAAAATAGGGCCCAAGGAGGTAGGCACAGAGCCATCAGCTATTTCGATCTCAACTGCTTTGGCAAGATTTTTTGCATTGGATGGTCTTCCCCTTCTATGTTCTTTGTTGACGTCAGTTTTGGGTGCAGGAATGGGAGATTTTAGCGAGCTGGATGTTTGGAGAATGACGATAGTGTCAGTCCTAGGGGCAGGCCAGTGGGGGGATGGAGAGCGGGGAGACTGGCACAGGGCAACAGACTCAGGGGAGAGGGAAAGAGGACGGTTTTGAGTCGAGGGAAGGGGTGGGAAGGGAAGAGGAAGGTGAGAGGGACTAGAATCAATGGGTGAGTTTGGGAAGGTCATTGCAACCTTACCTTTGGACAAGGGAGACTGAATCATAGTGGGTGTGTATGAGATGTTTGGATCTAGTTTTGAATTGATTAGAACAAGAAGGTAGAGCACTTACATTGTTGGGTTTACCATGATTTGAAGTAGAGGTTTTAGGAGGGCCTGTAGATTGGCCACGGCCCCAGCCAGAAGCCTTTTTTTGGGTGTTGGGAATCTGGGAATCCTTATTTCAACCCAAATCACTGTGGATATCTTTTTTTTGATAAGGGCATTGAGATGGCCCTGAGTGTTGCAATCCAAACAAAAAGCGGGCTTATTCTCGTACTCAACTCCTTGAAGTCTTCTGTAGCTCCCGTAGTTGATGTCGATGCAGGTAGGCAAAGCCGAATCCAGATTAGCCATGACGCAGACATGAGCATAGGTCATTTTGGTTTTGGCTTGGGTAGCAGGGTCGATGGCAACTAAATCTCCAATTGGTTGAGTGATGCCTTTGAGTGCATCTTTGTAGAAGAACTATGGTGGAAGCCCATGGAGTTTGATCCAAATAAGAGCGATGTTGATAGACTAGGTTTCAGGGTCAAATTCTTCCCTCGATCTCCACAAAAATAGGTTACGACGACCGAAAAACCAAGGTCCTCCAATAAGAATGCAGTGGGTGTCAAGGGCATTGTTTAGCCTTATCATGAAAAACCCCTTAGGAAATGCCACTAACTCCAAGCTACCCGAAATCTACCATTTGGAAAGAGCCCACTCTCGGATAGTTTCCATATCAGGTCTGGCATCAACAAATTTCCCAACCAGAGAGAGGGACTCTTGGAAGATTAGTGGCTCCATAACCTCACTTGGAAAAAAGACTCCTGTCAAAGACCTAACTTTATCTGTAAAGGACAAAGACCAAGGTCGTGCTTTGGAAGGAGAGGAGGGTGAAACCTTAACGTTATCAGACACCAGTTTCACCATGTAGTTTGGATCTTCACCGTGACATTTGCTGAGTGGGCCTGTAGTAGGCCCAACACCGTCTGTAGGACCCGAGGACAAACTTGCCAGACCAACACCCTCCAGAATCCCTCCAGCGTCGCCATCACCATTGCCATTGTCCACAGATGCACCCACTCCCGTTCCCACCATTGCAAATCTATGTTCTCATGTTAGAGTATGTTATTCCAAACATAAAGTTTGATTTAAAATAATATTATATGTATGGAATTTTGTATTATAGATTATCAAATTATTAATATTTTTCACAAGGCACCACTAAACAATAAGTTCATCATGATTACATACAAATACTTTATCTCATGAAGTTAACATTAAGAAGAATCAAAATATGGAATCTTTGGAATCTTAAAATCTAGTCTTACTTAGGGTTCATATTTTGAGTTGAAGTGCATTCCTTTAAGTACCATATTATGATATCTTTGGATTTGCATTCATTTTTATGATGCATAAATAACTATGTATGTATCTGCTCATATTTTAATCTAGATTAATAAGGAAAATTAGGGTACTTTGAGATACTTTAGTGACACCTAAATTTATTTCTAATTGGTTATTGATATGAGTTTAAAGGCATTAAGACAAGGTCAAATCATATAATTTTATAATGAAAGTATTGGAATGTAAATCTCAAATATATAAACTTTGTTTAGTTTTATTATAATTACAATTTATATTTATATAAAATTTTATGATTATATAGTTGATAATACAACTTTGGAGGCTTTATATGTGCTAAATCATAACACCTTTCAATGAAATTTATGTAAAAATAGGCACTTTCAACTCAAAATTTAAAATGCACCTTAATAATAGGGAAGGGATGCCATTTTTAAAGTAAGAGAGCTTGCACTTGATCTCCTCTCCCCTTCATCAATGTGAAGTTTTTATTGCACATATAATAACTCTATTTTTAAAAATGGTTCAATATTTTTTGAGTGATGTCTTATTGGCTTGAATTTTTCTCTCCTATATAAGATAATATTAGAATCTAGATCCTAGGTATACAGATTTTATTTACTTTATTATGTTTATATTTTTTCAATTATTTATTATTAAAGATATATTGTCAAGAGTGGGTATGATCTAGGAGCAAGCACATCTAGGAACAAGCACAAGCCAATGAGTGAGACTCAATTTTCTTGTTTTAGAAAGAAAAAGAAAATTTTGTTAGTGGTAATAGAATGCAAGTGTAAGTAGGAAGAAAAGTGAAAAAAGGAGTGTTCATAATTTTTTTTATTCTATATCTTAGGGAATTTTCTAAAACTAAATAATTCTTATGAAAAATCTAGGTAGCAAAGTAGGAAAGTTATTTTTGAAAGTTCTAATTGAAATTAAGGATGCCCTACTTGGAAGTATGAATTCCCTAGTGAGGGTCAAGAGGAATATTAAATCTAATACAAACTCTATCTAGGTAGCAAACAATACATTACATTCAACTATCAAGGATGAGATGATTGAGAATGATATAGTGGTTCTTAAAAGCAAAGATTTAGTATGTAAGTTCTTGTTGGTCATCAAATCTACCTAGGAAAGGATTTGGGTAAATGTATGCGCCCTAGACCTGGACCAACATTGAAAGGCCGAAGGGAAGAGATGCCCCTCGTGCCAATATTCGGAGAAAGGCCGGCTCCTATGCTAAACTACTTTGGTGTTTTGAGATAAGGGATGCAGGAAAGAGATAAATAGAGTAAGGGTGCAGGAAAGAGATAAAAAGAGTTAGGGTTAGAGAAAGAAATAAAAAAGGGGTAAGGGAAGAGAGATCAATAATTTAAAGTGGGAGAGAATAGGAAGCACGATCACTAACTAACAACTTGAATAGCAGCAAAGAACACCAAGAATAAATGAAAGAAACGCCACATTAACCTTCCTATGTATCCTCTGGGCGAGCTCCAAGATTCTCCTTCTCCCTTTCATCGAAATTTAGGGTTCAGAGTAATGACGATTAGGACAAGCGAATATAACAGAAACCACAACCCACCAAGCAGCATAAAAGAAAACCAATATAGCATTTTTCCTCTCCTATGTATCCTTCGAGCAAATTTTAGGGTACAGTCCCCAATCGCACACCGAATTTAGGATTCAGAGTTACAGTATGCAAATGAAGAAAGACAAAAGAAATAAACACAGAAGGCAACATACAAGAGAGAAATTGAGCCCAAAGCTCTTTAGTATTAATCGTAGGACATCAAGTTATAGCAACTTTCTAGCAGAAAGTTCCCCCCTTCTTACATTACAATGCCTGGGTTTTTATAGAGGACCCGACCCTCTGAGTCATTATTACACAGAATGGCGAAGTATACTCTTGAGATCTGAGAAGTCGGCTCCTCGTGGCCCTCATGACTGAGCTCTCAAATCCATTACCAGAACTGGCAACTGTGATCGAGTCAACCGTGGAAACATGCATTGATGAGCCATCTGAGTGTCCTTGGTTTCTGGGTGCAATGCTCGAGTGGCCGCCATGCTTGTCGGGCTCTCCTTCAGGGACTGATACTTCACTTCCAATTGCCAAAAATGAGCAGCGAGCTTATCGGGCAAGTAAAAATGCATTTATGAGGCACTTGATCATCTCGGGAAAATACCCGGCTTGGAGCGCGTGCCCCCTTTGAGTCACGAAAAAGCAACATGTCACGATATCGTGACATTTCTATGTCTTCAGCTTGGTTCTTCTTCTTGCATCATGAAAATATGACATGTCGTGAAATCGTGACATTTCTATGTCTTTGTCCTCTTTTGGTCGCGAGAATGCAACATGTCGCGATATCGCGACACTTTTCCTCTTTTGGTCGTGAGAATGCAACATGTCGCGATATCGCGACGCTTTTCCTCTTTTGGTCGCGAGAATGCAACATGTCGCGATATCGTGACACTTTTTCCTTCTTGCTCTTTCTCCTTGCTTTGAGCCATGAAAATGCAACATGTCGCGATATCGTGACACTTTTTCTTTCTTGCTCCTTCTCCTTGCTTTGAGCCGTGAAAATGCAACATGTCGTGATATCGTGACACTTTTTCTTTCTTGCTCCCTCTTGTCGCTCTGAGCCACGAAAATGCAACATGTCGCGATATCGCGACACTTTTTCTTTCTTGCTCCCTCTCCTTGCTCTGAGCCGCGAAAATGCAACATGTCGCGATATCGCGACACTTTTTCCTTCTTGCTCCCTCTTGTCGCTCTGAGCCGTGAAAATGCAACATGTCGCGATATCGTGACACTTTTTCTTTCTTGCTCCTTCTTGTTGCTCTTAGCCGCGAAAATGCAACATGTCGCGATATCGCGACACTTTTTCCTTCTTCTTGCGCTATCTTCTTTGCTTTTTCACCTCTTCTTCATTTTATGTACAAGGGGTGGCATTGAAAGCCAAAATTGCTGCAACACTTACAAATACTTTTGAAGCAACAAAAAAAACACTTTACAAAGAGAAATTTTTTGATTTTTTTCTACCCCTCTATGCAATGTGACAAAATTGTCAACATTCTTGGTGGCTCACGGGGCATTTAGCTCGTCTGAATGCAGAGATCCTAGGCCTTTATCCATTGGGCAACAGAGTCATTCCCATTGTCCTCTTCTCTGACTATCCATTGACGACATTTTTTTTTTTTTTTTTGTTTGTGCCTAAGCTCCTAAGCAACACTTAGCACCTTCGACACTTATTTACTAGTCGGGCTATTTATAGTATTTACACAAAATTTTGTGACATGATTGGCATGCCGCCACCATAAACCCAGCTTCGGGTGCCTATCCGGTGAACCTGCAATGTCTAGACCAGATCTGATTGAACTTCAGTTGATCTTTGAAGTCCGGCTGGCCTCTTCCCGAAGTTGTCCATGTTGCAAACAGGGAGCAACACAGTGAGTTGTCACTCCTGCCAGTACCCGTACTAGTGATGAATTATGTGGCGAAGAAGTTCACCGCATGAGGGTCTTTTGTGGGTACTGGTTGTAGTGATGGCTGGAACCAATACCAGAATACTGAAGAATCTACTAACTGTGGGCTGGGTACAGGTTCTTCCATCCTCCTGATGCGGTAACAGGGCTCCTCCGACAAAGAGTAATCTTCCAGGATCTCTTCAGGTTCAGCTTGATGAGACATGCTTAATGGATTCTGGCTGAACACTCATGGGCCATCCCTTGGGATACAAAAAGGGTGCAAAAATGTGCCCTCTTCATTCTCAGGCTCTACCACTTGGGCCTGCTCTTGTCCTTGGCCCGTCCTCTGATGGAGACTGCAAGCAACCATATTGTTCATTGTCGGGGCAAAGCTTGCATATTCCCATCATTGGCCTTGGATGAAATTTGCCTCTTGAGCTCCACACGACTGCATCTTAGGTCTCTGCTCAGTATGAGGAATCTTCCATGGTGAATATTGTGTAGGATAGACAGGAGCAACAATTATTGGAGAAAGTGATGGAGTTTCCCCCCACTACCACTTTCCAGATAGGAGCAGAAGCTGCTCTGCTTGTACTGCTTCCTCAAATATTTGAGGAAATCTTCATTCACCTGATTGCAGTAAGAGGAGGCTCATGTCCGGGTGAAAGGCCCGAACATAGAAGAGGTGGGCTTGGGCGGGCGTCGGTTGGATCTCCCCTGGAATTCTCTTCCAACTTCTGTAGAATCGGACATTGAAGTCCATGATGCTCTCCAGAGGTGCTTTTGTGATGGTGAAGAGGTACATCAAAAGCTGGAAGGGATCCTGAGAGCCATCAAATGTTCTGATTAGTGCTCTCGCTAAGTCATCCCATGAGCAGATGCTTTTATGCCCAAGCAGTCTGTACCACTGTAGCGCCCTTCCTTCCAAAGATAGAACCAGAAGTCTGATCATGACATCTTCATGGATTATGTCATGGAGGGGCGCTAAAGCAACAACATCTTCAAGGTGCTCTTGGGCCATTCCCTTAGTGCCATTGTATTTTGTCAATGTCTTCAAGGCACTTTTGGGAATTTCATGGTAACTTTGGAGATTCAGAGGGCCACGATCATCCCAGCTGGGATAGCATACCCTCTCCATTATAGCAGTGGCCTGCAGAGATCATGGTTCTCGCCACTAAGTCAGAGTCGCCAGGTGAACATTCTTTTCTCTGCTTGTGAGGTCAAGGCTGCTCACCAAACCTTGATTCCTCCGGGGTGTCTTCTTTCAGATTTAAAAGGTGCCTACGATCAAGAAATCTGGATCTTCAGCTCATTCAGAGTCGCCAGGTGATTTTTCCAGATGAAGGCAAGCCAGAGATTCACCAAACTTAGACTTCCTTAAAACATGGGGACTATTGGTCCCACCGGGCATGCCAAAAATTGTTGGTCATCAAATCTGCCTAGGAAAGGATTTGGGTAAGTGTATGCACCCTAGACCTGGACCAACATTGAAAGGCCGAAGGGAAGAGATGCCCCTCGTGCCAATCTCTAGAGAAATGCCGGCTCCTATGCTAAACTACTTTGGTGTTTTGAGATAAGGGATGCAGGAAAGAGATAAACAGAGTAAGGGTGCAGGAAAGAGATAAAAAGAGTTAGGGTTAGAGAAAGAAATAAAAAAGGGGTAAGGGAAGAGAGATCAATAATTTAAAGTGGGAGAGAACAGGAAGCACGATCACTAACTAACAACTTGAATAGCAGCAAAGAACACCAAGAATAAATGAAAGAAACGCCACATTAACCTTCCTATGTATCCTCTGGGCGAGCTCCAGGATTCTCCTTCTCCCTTTCATCAAAATTCAGGGTTTAGAGTAATGACGATTAGGACAAGCGAATATAATAGAAACCACAACCCACCAGGCAACATAAAAGAAAACCAATATAGCATTTTTCCTCTCCTATGTATCCTTCGAGCAAATTTTAGGGTATAGTCCCCAATCGCACACCAAATTCAGGATTCAGAGTTATAGTATGCAAATGAAGAAAGACAAAAGAAATAAACACAGAAGGCAGCATACAAGAGAGAAATTGAGCCCAAAGCTCTTTAGTATTAATCGTAGGACATCAAGTTACAATAGCTTTCTAGCAAAAAGTTCCCCCCTTCTTACATTACAATGCCTAGGTTTTTATAGAGGACCCGACCCTCTGAGTCATTATTACATAGAATGGCAAAGTATACTCTTGAGATCTAAGAAGTCGGCTCCTCGTGGCCCTCGTGACTGAGCTCTCAAATCCATTACCAGAACTGGCAACTATGACCGAGTCAACCGTGGAAACATGCATTGATGAGCCATCTGAGTGTCCTTGGTTTTTGGGTGCAATGCTCGAGTGGCCGCCATGCTTGCTGGGCTCTCCTTCAGGGACTGATACTTCGCTTCCAATTGCCAAAAATGAGCAGCGAGCTTACCGGGCAAGTAAAAATGCATTTATGAGGCACTTGATCATCTCGAGAAAATACCCGGCTTGGAGCGTGTGCCCCCTTTGAGTCACAAAAAAGCAACATGTCGTGATATCATGACATTTCTATGTCTTCAGCTTGGTTCTTCTTCTTGCATCGTGAAAATATGACATGTCATGAAATCGTGACATTTCTATGTCTTTGTCCTCTTTTGTTGCTTTTGGCCACGAAAATGCAACATGTCGCGATATCGCGACACTTTTCCTCTTTTGGTCGTGAGAATGCAACATGTCGCGATATCGTGACACTTTTCCTCTTTTGGTCGTGAGAATGCAACATGTCGCGATATCGTGACACTTTTCCTCTTTTGGTCATGAGAATGCAACATGTCGTGATATCGTGACACTTTTCCTCCTTTGGTCACGAGAATGCAACATGTCGCGATATCGTGACACTTTTCCTCCTTTGGTCGCGAGAATGCAACATGTCGCGATATCACGACACTTTTCCTCTTTTGGTCGCGAGAATGCAACATGTCACGATATCGCGACACTTTTTCCTTCTTGCTCTTTCTCCTTGCTTTGAGCCATGAAAATGCAACATGTCGTGATATCGCGACACTTTTTCTTTCTTGCTCCTTCTCCTTGCTTTCGGCCGCAAAAATGCAACATGTCGCGATATCGCGACACTTTTTCTTTCTTGCTCCTCCTCCTTGCTTTGAGCCACAAAAATGCAACATGTCGCGATATCGCGACACTTTTTCTTTCTTGCTCCCTCTTCTCGCTTTGAGCCGTGAAAATGCAACATGTCACGATATCGCGACACTTTTTCCTTCTTGCTCCCTCTTGTCGCTCTGAGCCACAAAAATGCAACATGTCGCGATATCGTGACACTTTTTATTTCTTGCTCCTTCTTGTTGCTCTCAGTCGTGAAAACGCAACATGTCACAATATCGCGACGCTCTTCTTCTTCATTTTATGTACAAGGGGGTGGCATTGAAAGCCAAAATTGCTGCAACACTTACAAATACTTTCAAAAACAACAAAAGAAACACTTTACAAAGAGAAATTTTTTGATTTTTTTCTACCCCTCTATGCAATGTGACAAAATTGTCAACAAGTTCCATGGATACTAGCCAAGTTTTCTAGATATTCAAAATTGGATTTAGTGAAAGTGGGCATTGAAATAAAATTAGTCCATGAGATTTATTTTGAGATAAATTTTCCTTATTATCTTTTCTAGTTTAAAAATTAGTAATCAAATAACGAATTATGACCCATGGTTTAGAGGGAGATATGCATTATGTTTAAGACCATGTATTATTTTTTTTTCTATGAAGATGCGTCCAATGTGGATTAGGATTTTTGGGCTTCCATATCAACTTGTCAATAATAAGGTTTTGAATAATATTGATAATACTATGGAGGATTTCATATAAGAGGGACCAACTGCTAGGGAATTAAGGCATATTGTGTACACACATATATGTGTTTCCATGGATATTTTAAAACCTTAATAATAGTTCATTAATATTAAATTTGAATTAATATGGTGGAAACAATAAGTGGACTATGAAAAAATTACATTTTTATGCATACATGTTACAAGGTTGAACACATCAAAAAAACTTATAAAGTGAAAATAATGGAAAAAAAGATGAAAATTTTTAGGCATGAGATAAAATTCAAGAAGGATATCATAATTTGGGTTAAATCAATAATTTTCCACTCCTAAGAGAGTGATAAATAAATACCCTTTATATCATCAAATAATGAATACCATTATAATTTACTCAAACCAATCACTACGAGAAAAAATAATACAAAGGATGAGGAAGTACAATGCACAAGTTCAAATTCAAAAGGATTTAAGGGTGCCAAAGAATATGAGGAGGATAATTTTAAAGCAAATTAAATTAAAGAGGTCATATTTAATCTAGGTAAGCCATATTTATTTTCCTTAGGTACTATAAATTGCTTTCATTGCATTATAAACGAAAGTATTACAATGTGTATCCACTAAAATATAAGTTTTAAGATCAATATAATATATAAATGAATATTACACACATCCATTCATAATAAGAGGTTTCCAAAGAAATATATGAAGTTTATTATAGTAGATTATTATCCTTGTAATTTATGGATTTCAAGGAAACATAAGGAAGAAAGTGTTTACGAGGTTATTCATTGCATTTAAATATTCTAGGATGACACATATTTAGAAGATAAGTCTTATTATGAATAATGAAAAAATTGGATTGATGAAAATAAAAGTATTGGTGGAAATGGAAAAAAGTATAGAAAGACCTTCAAATTAAGGATAAATAGGAAAGAAAACTCAAAGGTATATTATTTGAGAAACCAAAACAAATATCATGGGTGTTAAAAATAGAAGGGCTAGTCTCACTAATAAATATCAAAGGCGATGATAAAAATGGTATCATAGAATATTAGGGGTGTGAATAAGACCCCTAAAAAATATTTACTAATGAATTAATAGGTTGTGATAGTCATGAGTTTATTTCGATAAAAGATATAAAATTAAATAGTGAGCAACATAATGATGCACTCAAAAGGATTTGGAATATGGGGGATTGTCTTGCATTTTTTCTATAGGATATTCCAAAGGTATTATGATAATATAGGATAAACACAAATAGGATGGATAGTTTCTAGAAGCACATAGTAATTGGGTTGATGTTCTATTTTGTAAGAAAGTGGAAAACATCAAAGTTGGGGTTATAATTGTATATGCTTCAAATATAACTACTCATCATGAAAGAGGTTGGAAGGACCTTAACTTAATGATAAATGGATTCTTCGAGGGTTCTTTAACATAGTTATTTCTCCTTTAGAAAATAAGGATGGTACTTCTATATGTTATAAATAAATAGATTATTTTGATTCATTTGTCAATTATAATGGCCTTTGAGATAATATTTAAGGATGAGGAAGTAAGCAAAATCTTCAAAATGTAGTGGATTAAAACAAAATCAAAAAATAAATTATTAGTATGCTAAATATATATTACACATATAAATAGCATAAAATTTAATAAATTTAAAAATAATGTAAAGTAAGATATAAATAAATCAAACCACATAAAAGACACCAATATTACATGGAAACCCTATAAATGGAAAAACCATGACCAAAATTGTACCTCCACTTTTATATTATCTTCAAAAAAACATACAAACCTTTTTTCTCAAATGTGATTGATTGAAATCACCAATATCTCAAGTAAACAATAGTATCTCACTGTTAGCTATCCATAGTTCCCACTACATAGTTTGCACTGCACACTTGGCATTACACTATTATCACTACATAGTCACACTGTTAGTACTACATAGTTAGCACTGCATAGTTAGCACTAACATAGTTAGCTCACCATGAACACAAGGATTTTAGTCCAAATATATAGTTTAGGCTATCCTCCCATTGGAAAATAGTCATGGAGGAAAACCTCCAAAACATGTGCCATCACACTCATGCCACATACCACCACACTCATGCCACATGCCACCACACCTATGCCACATGCCACCACACTCATACCACATGCCATCATACCTATGCCACATGCCACCACACTCATACCACATTCCATTATGTACCACACTCAAGTCTCATGCCATGTCACCTTTCAATTTGAGTTGACTAGAGTTAGACTAGATATTGGAATTATTTTAGTTTAGTAATTGTAGGAATATTAATATTAAGGTATAGGATAAAATAAATATAGCTATATATTTATTTTATCCATATACCTTAATACATATTATTCTAACCTAGGTATATATACAAATTAAATAATTATTTGTTTAATTTATATTAAACCCTATATACCTAGTTTTATTATTCACCATTATACTTAGGTGAATTTACAATGTAATCCCAAAATTGGATTAATTTTTCCAAAAATCCCCCTTAATATAATTTTGGAGTTATAATACAATTTTACAAGAGGTGATGTTGTAAAGAACCAATTTTAGCAAGGAGCATATGTTTTGGCAAAAAAATCTTCAATAATGGTATAATAGAGACTCCAAACTATGTGGCAATAGGTAAAGGGACATTCATCAACATAGATCTACAAAATAAAAATATGATATAGAGTCAGTAATCACATATATAAAATATGACATATAAATAAGGTTTCCATCAACATGAAAAAAATTAACATCCATCAACATGGATAAATAAATGCCATATATATAAAATATGCCATGTAAATAAGGTTTTCATCAACATGGAAAACATCAATAATAAGTGGCATATATATTCTCCATTAACATGGAAAGCATAGAATCCATAAACGTGGATGAATAAATGGTATGCATATTCCATCAACATAGAAAAATAGCATCGATCAACATTGATAAATAAGTGGTATACATATTCCATCAAAATGGGTAAAAGAATGGCACATATGAAGAACACAAGCTTATACTGAGAGGGGGTGAACAATATAAGACCACTTTTTACTTTTCTTTCCCAAACAATATTATGCAATATATCAATGGCAATATCAATAGCAGTAATCAAAGCAATGCACAAATCACCACACACAATAGAGACACCAATTTAACGTGGTTCACCCAATGTGGGCTACTCCACGGAGAAAATATTTCACTAAAATTTTCTCAACAAATCTCTTGGGAATCCTTTCCCTATTACAATGTTTATGGACCTTTGTCCAAAGGAGACACCAATCCCCTAATCAATTTTATGGATCTCTATCCATAGGAGACACCAATTCCCTCAGCTGGTTCGTGGATCTCTATCCATAGGAGAACTCCTTCTCCTCTGCTCTGGTTGGTGATCCTCTAGAAGACTACTACCTCCACTACACTAGCTTGTGGATCTCTCTCCACTAAAGACTCATATCCTCACTCAAAATACCTCTATCCTCACTACCCTAGCTAATGGATCTCTATCCACTAGAGACTACTATCCTCTACTCTATCACCTCCAAATCTTGCTCTCAGCTCTATCTCAAATCTGCACTAAACATAGTCCTTCAATCTAGCACAAATATACTCAATATCTATCTCAAATATACACTAAACACAGTCCTTTAGTCTAGCACAAATCTTCTCAATATCTATCTCAAATCTACACTAAACATAGTCCTTTGATCTAGCACAAATATACTCAATATCTATCTCAAATATGCACTAAACATAGTCCTTCAGTCTAGCATAAATATGCTCAATCTCTATCTCTAGTCTAGCACAAACCTATCCTCAAATCTACACCAAACTCTATCCTCAAATATATCCTCAAGCCTTAACACAAAGCTTGATCCAATCACAAATCAACTCTACTAGATCTACCCCAAACCTTAACTCAAGGTTTGAACAAATCAATCAATCAAATTTGCTCTCAAGTCTTCTCAAATACTTGCCTCAAATCTATCCACAAGTCCTCTCAAGAACTTATCCAATCTACTCAACAAGTCTTCACCAAGACTTACCTCAAATATGTCCAACAAGTCCTCACTAGAACTTGTCCAATATTCTCTCAAGTCTTCACCAAGACTTACCTCAAATCTGCTCAACAAGTCCTCACTAGAACTTGTCCAATATACTCAACAAGTCTTCACCAAGACTTACCTCAAATCTACATTATAAGCTTCCACAAAATCTTACACAACTATATCCTTAAGTCCACTCTAGGACTTACTCAAATCTACTCACAAGCTTTCACAAAATCTTATTCAACTCAACTCAATCTATCACAGAAAACCTCTTCAATCACACAAACAAGTTTCACATAAAATCTTGTTTAATCTCATAGAAACATATAGAGAATGGTTAGAGACTCAATATGCTTCACACTCATAACAATGCTCAATCACTTTCAATATCTCTTATTTTACCACAAAAACATATAGAGAATGGTTAGAGACTCAATATGAATACTAATATTTTCACTCTCACAAACACTCAATCACTTTCAAATCTCTTCAAATCAATTTAGAATAAAGAACAATTTATTTCATAGAACTTGAACTATCACTCCAACACTTTCAATCAACTAAGCTCAATCAACTCCACTCAACCAATCACTCAATGAAACACAACTTGCTTACAAACCCTAAACAAGTGTTTCACAATGCTTTCAACAACTCACACTATGGAACTCAACCTTGACTCAAGATGATTCTCAAATTCACATAACAATGATACTCATGATCTTTTTCACAAACCCTAATCAAGCATATGAAAGCTTACTCAAATATTTCCAACAATTCTTATCAAACAATCTCACATAAAAATGATACTCATGATATTTCACAAACCCTAGTTCAAGATAGTTCTCAATTTCACACTCAATTGTCTTCACAAATGTTCACCCAACATACATGTAAAAACTCAATCAATTCCAACAATGCTTATCAAACAATCCTTTTCACTCCAACTTAGCATTCACAACATTCAACAAACAATATTTCACTCACAAGGATGATATGCCCATACCTTTGTTTTGAAGAAGATTTGATCTCAAAACCTGTCTCAATCACACTCAACCTCTTTGACAATCTCAATGGTTAGATATCACAAATTTATCCTTAATATTTTCTTTCAAAAATATTTCACCATGCCAAAATATCAAAAATCAACTATGCCTTATTTCTCCTTTCAAATCAATTTTTATAATATGACTTTATTTCAACAAATAACATCTAACACCCTTGGCACACCTTATTACTCCTTTTATAAACTTTAATCACTAAAAATCAACCACAAAAATTAAAACTTTGCATACCCTTTTATCTCCCTTTTATAGCTCATAAACCCTTTTAAATATGCAATTTTCAATTTAATAAAACTTTAGGAAATTAAAAAATTAATTTCCACCCTCACAAATTTTGGATGCAATGTTAAACCTTAGCAATTGAGTGCATACCTTGTAATTAGCATCCAAAAAGGCCTTGGTAGGATTCGAACACTCGATCCCCTTCTCCCAAGCGCCTTCGCACAACATGCACCCACCAAGTGGGCTACATGCCCTCACATGATGGTTGAGGCTCACGCCTCCCTCTTTACCTTCCTTCGATGGTGCAAAAGCTTAAAACTCGTCTTTGCCTTACCCAAAAAAATTATCCTGCATGGATCGAACCCGTGACCTATCACCTGCGAGTGACTTAGCGTAGCCCTGGCTGCCAACTGCTCTACCCAATGCCTTGCAATGTAATATGCGCTCCACTTACACTTGTTCCTTGGTCTACCTCCTTAAAGGTTTCAAACACATGTGATTCTTCCCTTTCAAACCTTGGCGCACGATTTCCTTATTTTGCATTCAATCGATCACATGGATAATTTTTCTAAGGTGGGATCTTACCCCCTTTTATATGCATGGTAATATTTTCAAACACGTTGATGCTTTAATTATTTCAAATTTAAATTAATTCGATGGCACTTTTAAATTAATTTAAATTTAAAATTTTACCTTAGGGTAAAATATTTAAATTTAAATAATTTAAACTTAGGAAATTATAAACTTTCACATGGGTCTTTTGGAGGAATAATAATTTTATCATTCCTTGGCCTTCATTTTTCTTCACACCAACCTATGACTGGAAATATTATAATATTATTATTTCCATTAACCTGCTTCTTTGCCTTGCTAGAAAAACCACTGGAGGACATTAATAACACCAGAAATTGGACATCAACCTTTTGACATAAATGCATGGATGACATTGAAACTTGGTCATCATCCTCTTGAAATTAATGATGACAAACCTTGCTCTCTTCTTGACATCAATGACAACAAACCTTGCTCATATTTCCAACAATATCCCCCTTTGTCATTGATGGCAACCCATTTTTCTTTTACCATTTCCTTTACCTCTTTTTGTTTTGCTCCCCCTGACTGAATGCTCTCCCCCTAACTCAAATATCTCCCCCTTTGTCATCAATGGAAAAGGGTCACCTTTGGGGCTCGGGGCTAAGAATGAGACTCTTAGCTTAGCCCCTCCCCCACCTCCTCTTGAGGTGGTTAATTTTGGGGTGGGAGTATCTCTACTCCCAACATGCACTGATCTTTACCTTTGTCCACTTTCTTCCTCAACTGATCCTTTTGATTCCTCTGAATATTCCTGTTCTTGCTTGTCTCTGGAATTTTTTCTCTACACCACTTTGTTGTATGCCCATAATTATTGCACTTATAACACTTAATGTTGTTATTCCTTAAAGGTGCAAATGTCTTGGGGTTTCTCCTAGTGAAGCCATATCCATTCCTATCATGAACCCTACAATTCACTGCCTTGTGACCAAACTGATTAC
Source organism: Wollemia nobilis (assembly GCA_028583015.1). Classification (NCBI taxonomy): domain Eukaryota; kingdom Viridiplantae; phylum Streptophyta; class Pinopsida; order Araucariales; family Araucariaceae; genus Wollemia; species Wollemia nobilis. The sequence continues at coordinate 19,326,250 of JAQPPZ010016895.1, forward strand.
AAGAGTAGCAATACCCTTGAAAAAGTTACCTGTTTCTAAAATTTCCATATTCTTGTCTTTCATGTGTCCTGCATTGTGTAGCCTTGTGCCCAAACCTATGACATGAGAAGCATCATCCATTGAAACTACCTTGCCTTGACCCCATTGGTCTCTTAGTCTCTTTTACCCTGTGTTGCTTCTTGTTCCATATGTTCCTCATTTGTGCATTGTTCCTTTCCTTGTTGAACTTTCTATTGTCCAACTCATTCTCATAAGTCTCACTCTCTCTTACACTCTCTTCTTATGAAGCTTCTTCTTCTTCGGAGCTTGAGATTGACTCCTCTCCTTGTTTTCTTTGTACCTATTCAAAACCAAGTCCTGTTTTGTTTGATGAAGATATTTGTACCTTGATAATATTATCCAAGTTCTTTGAGCTTCTCCCAAACCTGTGTAACTTATCCTTAGACTCTTTTACTTCCTTCCTTAGTGAAGCTACCTCATGCTCTAACCTTTCACATTCTAAAACCTTTGCTTCTAACTTCTCTTTAAATTTCCTTGTCTTAGCTATTGAGTTGGTTAGATCCTCTATAAGCTTTCCTTTCTCTTCATCACATTCTTGAAATTGAAGCTTGAGTTTTGAGTTCTACTTTCTTACCTCTCTTAATGCATCAAGGGCATAAATAAGCTCACCCTCAAGATCAACTTCTCCTTTCTCTGATTCTTCCTCTATTTGTTTACCTTTGGGATCATCTTCATTCCTTTCTGATTTATCTTCAATAGGATCACCTCCTTCTTCTATTGCCAAAAGTAGACTTTCTTCTGGTCCTTCAAGTGTATCTTCATATTCATCATCACTGAAACTGAATCCATTCCTTGTACATCTATCTTCAAGATGGCCAAAGTTACCACATCTAAAATATTTGAGAATCATTGGTGCCCTTTTTCTAACATCATATTTTTCTTCTACCAGAAATAGAATTTCATCTTCTTCATTATTTGAGGACCTATCATCACTATCACTTGAACTCTTACCTACCTTGTCTGCATAAAAACTCTTCTTATGCCTTTGGAAAAACTTCTTTCCTTGTGTGCCTTGTCCATTCCTGTTTTTCTTTTGGTACCTTTGTTTTCCTGCTTCCCTGTTCTTATGATCCTGTTTTTCTTCATCATTGCTATTTCTAGCCTCTGGACAATTAGTTGCATAGTGACCATATTTACCACAATTAAAACATCTAACTAATTTTGTACCTTTATACTTTCTTGAGTCCTTGTTCCTTCTACCATAATTTGCTTCTTCATCACTGGATGACTCATTGCTTGAATCTGACTTCTTACCCTTTGTCTTCTTAGTAACTTTGAAGGCTGCTTCTTTCTGGGGAATAGGTTCCTCTTTTATTCTCATCTCAAAAGCTGTGAGAATTCCATGTAATTCATCCCTTGTCAAAAGTTCAATATCTTTTGACTCTTCTATAGCTGAAATATTTTCACTATACCTTTTTGGGAGTGACCTTAAAATCTTATCACAAACATCTATTTCTTCAACCTTAAGCCCAAGTCCTTGCATGGAGTTAACAACCTCATCCACATGAAGTAGATATGCAACAATGTTTTCCTCTTCCTTCATCTTTAGGTCTTCAAATGTTCTCTTGTAATTTTGCAACTTTACCCTTTTGACCTTTTTGTCTCCCTCATATATACCTTTCAACTTATCCCAAATTTCCTTTGCTTATGTGCAATGCATAACCTTTATAAACTCTATTTCATGCAAACCCTTTAAAATTCCATTCATTGCCTTTGAATTATTCAGATGTAGGAGCTTACCATATTTATCTATAGGTGGAGTAGTTGGTGGTATGTATCCATTCTCAACTGCTTCCCATATTTCATTCCCAAGTGCCATTAGGTGAATCTTCATTCTCATACTCCAAAGTACATAATTGTTCCCATCGAACAATGGTGTTGAATTCCTTGAAGATCCATTCTAAGAATCCATCTGTGTTCTTGAGAGATTTTTCTTCAAGTTATTAAACTCTTCCGAAGGAACCCACTCTGATACCAATTGAAGAACACAAGCTTATACTGAGAGGGGGGTGAACAATATAAGACCACTTTTTACTTTTCTTTCCCAAATCAATATTATGCAATATATCAATGGCAATATCAACAACAGTAATCAAAGCAATGCACAAATCACCACACACAATAGAGACACCAATTTAACGTGGTTCACCCAATGTGGGCTACTCCATGGAGAAAATATTTCACTAAAATTTTCTCAACAAATCTCTTGGGAATCCTTTCCCTATTACAATGTTTATGGACCTCTATCCAAAGGAGACACCAATCCCCTAATCAAGTTCATGGATCTCTATCCATAGGAGACACCAATCCCCTCAGCTAGTTCATGGATCTCTATCCATAGGAGAACTCCTTCTCCTCTACTCTGGTTGGTGATCCTCTAGAAGACTACTACCTCCACTACACTGGCTTGTGGATCTCTCTCCACTGAAGACTCCTATCCTCACTCAAAATACCTCTATCCTCACTACCCTGGCTAATGGATCTCTATCCACTAGAGACTACTATCCTCTGCTTTATCACCTCCAAATATTGATCTCAACTCTATCTCAAATCTACACTAAACATAATCCTTCAATCTAGCACAAATCTACTCAATATCTATCTCAAATATACACTAAACATAGTCCTTCAATCTAGCACAAATATTCTCAATATTTATCTCTAATCTACACTAAACATAGTCCTTTGATCTAGCACAAATCTACTCAATCTCTATCTCAAATCTACACTAAACATAGTCCTTTAGTCTAGCACAAATATACTCAATATCTATCTCTATTCTAGCACAAACCTATCCTCAAATCTGCACCAAACTCTATCCTCAAATCTATCCTCAAGCCTTAACACAAAGCTTGACTCAATCATAAATCAACTCTGCTAGATCTGCCCCAAACCTTAACTCAAGGTTTGAACAAATCAATCAATCAACTTAGCTCTTCAAGTCTTCTCAAATACTTACCTCAAATATATCCAACAAGTCCTCTCAAGAACTTATCCAATCTGCTCTCAAGTCTTCACCAAGACTTACCTCAAATATATCTCAACAAGTCCTCACTAGAACTTGTCCAATCTACTCAACAAGTCTTCACCAAGACTTACCTCAAATCTATTCAACAAGTCCTCACTAGAACTTGTCCAATATGCTCAACAAGTCTTCACCAAGACTTACCTCAAATATGCATTATAAGCTTCCACAAAAGCTTACTCAACTCAGTCCTTAAGTCCACTCTAGGACTTACTCAAATCAGCTCACTAGCTTTCACAAAATCTTATTCAACTCAACTCAATCTATCATAGAAAACCTCTTCAATCACACAAACAAGTTTCACACAGAATCTTTTTTAATCTCACAAAAACATATAGAGAATGGTTAGAGACTCAATATGCTTCACACTCATAACAATGCTCAATCACTTTCAATCTCTCTTGTTTTACCATAGAAACATATAGAGAATGGTTAGAGACTCAATATGTTTCACACTCAATCACTTTCAATATCTTTTTAACTAAAATTTTAGAGACTCAATATGTTTCACTCTCACACAACACTCAATCACTTCTAAAATCTCTTCAAATCAATTAAGAATAAAGAACAATTTGTTTCACAGAACTTGAACTATCACTCCAACACTTTCAATCAACTATGCTCAATCAACTCCACTCAACCAATCACTCAATGAAACACAACTTTCTTACAAACCCTAAACAAGTGTTTCACTACACTTCCAACAACTCACACTATGAATCTCAATCCTTGACTCAAGATGATTCCTCAACTTCACATAACAATGATACTCATGATCTTTTCACAAACCCTAATCAAGCATATGAAAGTTTACTTAAATATTTCCAACAATGCTTATCAAACAATCTCACATAACAATGATACTCATGATCTTTCCACAAACCCTAGTTCAAGATAGTTCTCAATTTCACACTCAAATGTCTTCATAAATGTTCACCCAACATACATTTGAAAACTCACTCAATCAATTCCAACAATGCTTACCAAACAAAACCTTTTCACTCCAACTTAGCATTCACAACATCCAACAATATTTCACTCACAAGGATGATATGCCCATACCTTTTTTTTGAAGAAGATTTGATCTCAAAACCTGTCTCAATCACACTCAACCTCTTTGACAATCTCAATGGTTAGATATCACAAATCTATCCTTAATATTTTCTTTCAAAAATATTTCACCATGCCAAAATATCAAAAATCAACTATGCCTTATTTCTCCTTTCAAATCAATTTTTATAATATGACTTTATTTCAACAAATAACATCTAACACCCTTGGCACACCTTATTACTCCTTTTATAAAATTTAATCACTTAAAAATCAAACACAAAAATTAAAACTTTGCATACCCTTTTATCTCCCTTTTATAACTCATAAACCCTTTTAAATATGCAACTTTTCAATTTAATAAAACTTTAGGAAATTAAAAATTTAATTTCCACCCTCACAAATTTTGGATGCAATGTTAAACCTTAGAAAATGAGCGCATACCTTTTAATTCACACCAAAAGGCCTTGGCAGGATTCGAACACTCGATCCCCTTCTCCCAAGTGCCTCTGCATAACGTGCACCCACCAAGTGGGCTATGTGCCCTCACACGATGGTTGAGGCTCATGCCTCCCTCTTTACCTTCCTTCGATGGTGCAAAAGCTTAAAACTCGTCTCTACCTTGCCCAAAATAATTATTGCACGGATTGAACCCATGACCTGTCACCTACGAGCGACTTAGCGTAGCCTTGGCTTCCAACCACTCTATCCAGTGCCTTGCAATGTAAAATGCACTCCCCTCACACTTGTTCCTTGGTCTACCTCCTTAAAGGTTTTAAAACACATGTGATTCTTCCCTTCCAAGCCTTGGCACACGATTTCCTTGAGCATTCGATAATTCGCATGGATACTTTTCTAAGGTGGGATCTTACCCCCTTTTATATGCTTTGTAATATTTCCAAACACGTCGACGCTTAGATTAATTTGAATTCAAATTAATTTGAATTTTGAATTATGGCCCTTTTAAATTAATTTAAATTTAAATTTTACCTTAGGGTAAAATATTTAAATTTAAATAATTTAAAAATAAACTTTCACATGGGTCTTTTGGAGGAATAATAATTTTATCATTCCTTGGCCTTCGTTTTTCTTCACACCAACTTATAACCAAATATTATAATATTATATATTATAATATTATTATTTCCATTAACCTGCTTCTTTGCCTTGCTGGAAAAACCACTGGAGGACATTAATAACACCAAAACTTGGACATCAACCTTTTGACATAAATGCATGGATGACATTGAAACTTGGTCATCATCTTCTTGATATTAATGATGACAAACCTTGCTCTCTTCTTGACATCAATGACAACAAACCTTGCTCATATTTCCAACAACATACACTTATTCCATCAACATGGAAAAAATAGCATCCATCAACATAGATAAATAAATGTCACACACACATATTCTGCCAACATGGATAAATAAATGACATCACACATATTGCATCAACATGGAAAAATTAGCATCCATCAACATGTAATTCACAAAACCTTAAAAAATACTTAAAATAATTGACATCACACAACATTATGCATTAATCCACCTTGAGGGTAATTCTTTTAGGTCTAGTTTACTTCTAAAGTAAGAAAATTTAGATTCTACTAATGCTTTTGTGAAATTATAATAAATGTTCTCATTTATGGAGAAATATATGGGTTTAATTGTCCCTTATAATACCTTCTCCCTAATAAAGTGTGCTTGAATATCAATGTGTTTTGTCCTTTGATGCATAACAGGATTCTTTGCTAAAGATATTGAATATTGGTTATCAAAAATATTATTATAGATTTATTATTGTTAAACCCAATTTTTGTTAGTAGTATTTGAATACAAATGGCTTCTTGACATGCTAGATTAGCACTTCTATACTTAGCCTCAGTTGAGGAGAATGTTATGGTTGGTTGTTTCTTACTATACAAAGAGATCACACCTAATCCCAAGAAGCAAAAATATTCACTTGCACATTTTATTTCATCATTATCCATAGTATAGTCACTATCACAATAACCAAACAATTTTACATGAGAATTATGTAAATATTCCAAAGCTAAATTAGTAGTTCCACTTAGATATTCAAATATTCTTTAAACAAAATTAATATGAACATCATAAGACTTATACATAAATCTAGCCATCATATTAATAGCATAAGAAATATCAGGACTAGAGATAGTAAGATCATGTAGACAACCTATAAGTTACCTATATTGAGTTTTATCTACAAGCTTAGAATCTTTATTAATTTCAAAATTTTTAAAAATCATAGGAATAGAAACACATTTGCACTTTTTCATTTTAAAACTTTACAAGATTTCTAATATATACTTATATTGGGAAATATTAATGTTATGGGATTTTTGGTAGATTTGAAATCCTATATAGTAATGAAACAAACCCATGTCAGTCATTTCAAATCTATTTAGTAATTACTTTTTATATAATTCAATAATAAATTCATTATTTTATGTTAAAAGTAAATCATCTACATATAAAACAATGGTAGTAATGCTTTTATTTTCCTAGAAATATACAAATTTGAATCATAATAACACTTATTAAAACCAATTGAAGAAAAATACTTGGAAATATTATCATACCAAGCTCTTGGAGCTTGCTTAAGTCCATATAGGGATTTCTTTAATCTACAAATATAATTTATCTTTTCTAGGTTCTCAAAGCCTTGAGGTTGCTCCATATAAATCTCAACTTACAAGCTACCACTAATAAATGCACTTTTTACATCTAATTGATAAAATTTACAATTAAAAGTAGCAACTAATACTATTATTAATCTCATTGTAGGTATTTGAGCAATGGGAGCAGAACTTTCCTAATAATCTACTCCATACTTTTGTGAGAAACCTTTTTTAATAATATAGCCTTATGTTTGTCAACTCCTAAAGAATTTAAATTAATTCTAAATACCCATTTACAACCTATTATATTTCTCTTAGAAGACCTTGGGACTAAATCCTAAGTATTATTTTTGATAAGATAATTGAATTCTTGTTCCATAGATTTGATCCGATTTGAATCATTTTTAGCTTCATTATAGGTTTGAGGTTCATTCAAATTTTGAATTTTAGTCATTAATGTTATACTTGATGTTTGTATTCTAGTTCTATATTTGTACATTTCACCAAATGAAAAGTATTTGGTTGTTTTCTCTAACCATTTTAGTCTCTTAGTTTGATTTTCTAAGGGAGAGTATTTGGTTCCATAGCTAAAATAACTAGATTTATATAAATTAGACTCATCAAATGTGACATCCCTATTCACAAATATTTGGGTTTTATAATCTATATTCTTTGGACTGATTATCATAATCTACCAACACATATTTCAAAGATCTATCATCTATTTTTCTAATCTCATTTGAATTATTAAGATGTGCATAAGCATTGCACCCAATTACTCTCAAATTCTTAATTGATGGTTTCATTTGAAACCAATCCTCAAATAGAATGAATCCATTTAGTGCCTTAGTGGCACACCTATTAAGAAAATATAAATAAGTAAAACAACATTCAACCCATAATAAATAAGTAAAACTTAGAGGAAATCCCTTGCCATATTTGCAATGGATCTATTTTTTCTCTCAAAAATCCCATTTTTTTGGGGTGAATATGGGCATGTGAATTGTATTGAAATGCCCATTATAATATAATAAGATTTAAAATAATTACTCACATACTCTTCTCCATTATTAGTCCTTAATAATTTTAAGGAGGAAGAGTTTTCATTTTCAACAAGTGCCTTAAACAATTTGAAATATTAAAATACTTGAGACTTGTTTTTCAAAAAAATAAATCCAAGTGTACCTTGAAGAATCATCAATAAAATTTAAAGAATATAAACATCCACTCAAATATTTAAATTGAAATGGAACCATAAGGTCAAAGTAGACTTACTGTAATCTATAAGAATATTTAAAATAAGTTTCACCAAAATTAGTCCTAGGTTGCTTGGATAAATGCATGCCTCAAAAAGTCCTCCATCAACTTCAATTTTAGGAAGATCAATTACCATGTTTTTGTTAAACATATCAATCACATTTCTATAGTTTACATGTCCCAATCTATTATGCCAAAATTTATAATTATTGCCAGCATACATGACAAGGTAATTTTTACCTAAAATTTGATGTGGAGAGAATACATACAAGTTGTTGGAAAGCATACCTTCTCCAATAATCTCTTCCATATTGTTTTTTATGATGCACCTATTATCACAAAATTGAATGCTTCTTTATTGAGAAGCTAATTTCCTTACATAAAGTAGGTTAGTTTCAATATTAGGAACAAATAAAACATTATTATATACTTATCTACCTATATTAACATTACCAATTTCTTCTACAATAATTTGGAAATTATCCTCAATAGTAACTACATCATTGTAATCTAAGTTTAATGAAATAACAGATAAGTTAGAATTAGTCATAATATTAGTGCATCTTGAATCAATAATCCAAGAAGTATGGACTATTTTATCATGAATGTAATTCAATGCATGAACTAAAGCAACATTATTAGTTTTCTTAACTCCCTTCTTGCTCTTTGTATGATTGGAGGCTACCTTCTTATAAAAATAATTTTCTTTGTGGCCAAAAATTCCATAAAAGTTATAATTACCATTAAATTTAGGATTATTTCTCTTTGATTTATTCTCAAACTTAGGTTTTGAAGAACTGGTTTGATTCTCACCTTTAAATTTCTTTCCTTTGTTCCACTTTCTAGGTTTATTACCTTTATGAACATTCAAGGCAATAGAAGTATAGTTAGGATTCTTACCTTCAATTACCTTTGTACCTTCTTGCAGCTCAATGGTTTCTTCATGTTGAACAAGTAGGTTGGAGAGATTTGCTAGTGTAGGTAGATTATTTTCTTGATCAAATTTCATGTTGAGGACATTTATAAAGTCCTTGAACTTTTGAGTGATATTTCTAAGTAGCATAAGACCTTTTAATTCACCCATTCACAACTACATGCAAGTAGTTGTGCCCCAATTTCCTTCATTTTAGCTAGGTATATTACAATAATTTTGTCACATGATAATTTTGTATTAAACATGTATTGCAATGAAGATTATAATCAAGTTTGATTTATTTCTTTGATTATTAATTAAACTTTATTCTTATGAGATATTATTATACAAGTATGATTTATGTAATTAATATTTAATTTTAGGCCTACACAAGGAGAATTGCATCATCATGAATGAGTGAGCTAAGGTTTAGCGGGTGCGGTGGGAGTGAGGGTTTGAATTTTCTAGGCAGGAATCTCAGCCAAGGCGGTAGAGGTAGAATAGGTATGGAAGGGGTGGGTGGGAACCTTGAGCATGGATCAAATAAGGATCCATAGGAATGTGGTCAGGCTATGACAGATTTGGATGTGGGCATCACGTGAGGGCCCTACCCTCCTCAGAAAGACCTCAAAAAAAAAGATACGAAGGACAATACAGGATCCAAGAAGTGTCTATCTTTTGCTAAGACTCTTAGAGGAAAAATAAAGGAGGTTCTCTCTCTTTCGCCCCTAGTTCCAGTAAATAATAAAATTTCGGCCCTGGCAAGTTCCATGAGCTCTTTTCTTTCAATGGAATAATTCTCCCTGGTAGGCAAGTTTTTGGGAGGTAGGCTAAACATGGAGACTATCAAGGCTTGGGCGATGGGTAAATAGTGACCGATAGGTAGCTTGGAGTTGGTAGCTCTAACTCGAGGGTTCTTCATTATTCATTTTAACAATATGGAGGATTCTAACTGTATTTTAATAGGAGGTCCTTGGTTTTTAGGCAAACCGAGCCTTTCTATCAGACGATGGGGTGAATATTTTGACCTTAAAAAGTAAAATATTAACATTACCCCTATTTGGGTTCATCTCCCGAGTCTACCTGCCCAGTTCTTCAATGAATATTGGCTGCAGGGCATAGCCAGAACTATAGGGGACATGATCTCCATTGACCATGTGACCTTGGCCAGGACAAGGATGACTCATGCATGAATCTGTGTAAATGCTAATTTGGATAATGAATTGCCAAGGTTTGTGGAGCTAGAGTATGGATAATAATATAAAAAATAGTCGATAGAATACGAGAATCGACCAAAATTCTATGCAAAATACAAAAATCAAGGACATCTATGCAATCAGTGCCCTAACCTGGCAATGAATAGAGAAAAGCATAAATAGAGAATGCTAGACAAAGGAAATTTGAGAAGTTTCCCTGGAAGAGGCTATTTCAATCAGGCAAACTATGTCTACCAAAAAAATAAAAGAGAGGGTGCAGGGTCCCAACAAGACAAAGGAAAACAACAGGTTGTTGGCAACCAAAATGCTTAGGTAAGTTCCAATCCTCTAGTTTCAAATAAATTTTCAATTCTATCCAATATGGGAGTAGGAGGATTATCGAAAGACATGAAAGCCCATAACCTTCAGGCCAACCTTTCTGACTCTCTAGAATCCCCATCCAAGTCAGGACCCACAAACCCTAATTCTAAAATTACTGTAAGCCTTGTGGGTATCACAAAGCCAAACCCTAATGCCCGATCTCTAGAATCCCCATCCAAGTCGGGATCCTTAAACCCCAATGCTGAAAATACTTTAAGCCCAATGGGCATCCCAAAGCCAAACCCTAATGCTGAAGAACTTCGAAAGAAGGTTGAGACATTGGAAAATAAAAAATCTCATCTCCCTAACATTATCACTAGGAGCAAGGTGAATCCTATTGAGGGGACGTCCCGTAGACCAGGGGAATACAGGAAAAAAGGAGAATATTTGGATGTAGGGATGAAGATATGTGAAACTATTTAGACTAAGGAATATGGCAGTCTAGTTCTGCAACAAATTGCCTCCCCCTAGTTTAGTCCTAAACAAACCAAGAGGACTGTGAAGTCTCCTATAGATTTTGGTAGTGAAAATATAAGAGGGAGAATATCAAATACTGAGCATCAAAAAATTAAAACTGATAATGACATTGCCAATGGAAAATAGAGAATCTTGTTTCAATAGGTTATTCTGGGTTCTAAAGACAACAAATTAGGAAAACTCCCTCAAGGGAATGGGAGAGGAAGAAATCCCAAACAATCTAAATGAAGTTCCTCTCATGGAACATGAGAGGCCTCAATGTCCTGCCCAAACACAGGGAAGTTAGTGCAATAAGAAATAAAGTGAATACAACTATTATCATGTTGCAAAAAACAAAAATTGATGAGATTCAGTCAAAAAAAGTAGCAAAAAAAATCTAGAATCAAGGGGAGATGGTTTGCAAATTAGCCAGAGGAGCGTCTAGAGGCCTTATGACTTTGTGGGATCCTCGGATAGTAGAAGGCACCATTATTCAAAAATATGATAGGGTTCTTAGTGTTTTATTTAAGGAAATAAACAACAACAAGTCATGGATCCTTTCAAATATTTATGCCCCGACTTCAATTCAAGGGAGAGATCTACTATGGGAGTACTTAGGCAATCTGAGTGAAATCTTCCATAATGTCCCCTAGATTTTGGCTGGGGATTTTAACACTCATCTTTACCCTTCAGACAAAATGGGTGGAAATGGACCACCTATCAAGAGAATGGATGAGTTCAATGAATTTGTGAACTCCAACATGTTGATGGATGTAAAACTTAGAGGAGTGAATTATACCTAGAGAAATCGGTGAATAGGGTGTCATCTCATTCAAGAAAGGCTTGACAAGTTTTTTATATCAAAGGAGGCTACAACTCTATTCGATGATTCTACCCTGCAAGCCCTTCATAAAATTGCCTCTGATCATAATCCCATTTTTTTGGAGATCCCTAACTATCTGTCCTTCAAGAAACCTTTCAGATTTCAATCTATGTGGATCAAACATTCCAGTTTCAGATATAACTTAATTCAATGGTGGAAGAAGCCTGTCAAGGGTAATGCAACTTTTAAACTTGTTGGAAAATTAAAGTTTGTTAAGGAAAATCTTCGAACTTGGAACAAAGAGTTCTTTGGAAACCTCTTTGAAAATAAAAAATAGGTTGTTGAAAGTTTAAAGATAATTGATCAGAGGATTCAACATGGTGATGTTGATGAAACTACTAGGTAGGAGGAACAAACAAAACTAGCAGAGTTTCATAACATTTTGGCATGTGAGGAAATATATTTGAGGCAAAAATCAAGGGCTCTTTGGTTGAAATATGGAGATTCAAATTCCAAGTTTTTTCACATCACCACACTTAGAAACAGAAGCAATAACAAGATAAAAATTATAAAAAAAGCATATGGTTCTATTACTCAGGACTTAACAGAAATTAGAAAGGAGGTAGTAACTTATTTCAATTATATCCTTGGTCAAGAATCATAGTGCAATGAGGAGGCCAAAGATATTCTCTTGCAATCCATTCCTAATATAATAAATGAGGATATAAACCTTAAGCATATAGCTCCCTTTTCTTATGAGGAAATTAATGAAGCCTTGTTTATCATGGAGCCAAACAAAGCCCCAGGACCCGATGGCTTTCCCCCTTGTTTCTATCAAGATTTTTGGGACATCATAAGTGAGGATGTAATTTATGTTGTCAAAGAATTCCAAAAAAGCAATCATATACCAAAAGGTCTCAACTCTACTTTTATTTCTCTAATTCCTAAGAAGCAAACCCCTAAATCTATGGCTGACTTCAGGCCAATCATTATGTGCAATGTTTCTTACAAGATCCTAACTAAAGCCATTGTAAATAGAATGAGATATGTTCTACCCCGCATCATAGATCTATGCCAGGGAAAATATTTCCAAGGAAGGTCAATCTTGGATGAAGTTATCACAGTTCATGAAGATCTGCACTCTACTCATAAGACTAACAGGTTTGTTTTTGCCCTCAAGCTTGATATGAACAAAGCATTTGACAGGCTAAATTGGGAATTTTTGATTGTTGTCCTCCTTAAGTTTAGTTTTCACCACCAATGGGTTAATTTGATCAAAGAATGCATTTCTAAAGCATGGTTCTCGATTCTAGTTAATGGAAAAACTGCTGGTTACTTTCAAAGTCATAGAGGAATTCGATAGGGGAACCCTCTTAGCCCCATGTTATTCATCATTGTGGTAGAAGCTTTAGGCAAAACCATCAAAAATGCTTGTAGTTCAAGGCTAATATTAGGAATCAAGACAACATCTCTCACTAGGGTTGTTTCTCACCAATAATTCATCGATGATACCCTTCTATTGACTAAGGCATTGGTGGTTGAGGCCAAAAGAATTAAATACATCTTGTAACTCTACAAGGATGCTGCTGGTCAAAAAGTTAATTTCAGTAAAAACAAGTTATATTTCTTGAACACCCCCATTCAGAGGCAAGGAAGGATTGTAGAAATTTTTGGGTGTGATATAGCAAACCTCCCCACTTCCTATATTGGTCTCCCTCTTTTCATTGGTTCTTCGAGAGATTCAATGTGGTACAGGTTTATTGAAAGAATTCAAAAAAAACTTGTTGGATAGAAAGGTCATCTTCTATCTCAAGTAGGAAAGCTGGCCCTCACTAAGACCTCTATTTAGAGCATTCCAGTCTATTTCCTCTCTATTTTCAAAGCCCTTGTGAAGGTTTTCCAAAAAATTGAGAAACTCCAAAAAGAATTTTTATGGACTGGATGAGAGGAGAAAAAAAGGATACACCTTGTAGGATGGACCAAAGTGTGGTGACCCAGGGAAAATGGGGGCTTAGGTCTGAGGAGAATTGCTCATATGAATTTAGATTTACTAACTAATCAGGCATGGTACCTCATATCTGGTGAAGAAAATGAATGGATGACTATCATCAAACAAAAGTATCTTCAAAATATGGAATTTCTAAGTGACTCAGTTCCAATCAGAGGTTTTGCTTTTTGGAAAGCAATTCTCAATTGTAAGGAAATCATTAAAAAAGTTTTAAGATGAGTTTTAGGCAATGGTGAGAGGATAAATTTTTGGAATGACAGGTAGGCTAAGGATGAACCACTGATGCAATATCCTAACTTAGCCCAAATCAAATATATCACGGAAGAACTCATTGGCATAAAAGTCTTTGATTATATGGTTGAGGATGAAAGTAGAATGAAGTGGAAACAAATAAGGATTCAGGGATTTTAAGTGAAATCAAATGATCTTTGTAACATTATCAAGCAACAGTTTATCCCCATGAGACCCAAGGAAGATCAAGTGACCTAGGATCCTACGAAAAATGGGCAGTTCACTGTTAAATCAGCTTACAAGCTTCTGCTTGATGACAAGGATTTTTTCCTCCAAAAGGACATAGTTTGGATAAAAAAGTTAATAAATTACAGTATTTTCATGGCTGGTTATCCAAGGAAGAATTCTAACCATTGATAATATTATGCATAAAGGTATTTGTATCACTAATCACTGTTATTTGTGTAGGGCTAATTGGGAGACCATTTATCACATTTTCCTTGAGTGCCTTTTTTCCTTGACTATCCTAAGTGGGGTTTTTCAGACCTTCAATATTTCCTGGGTTAAACCAGCCATCGTACTTGATTTTTTCATCTAGTGGTCTTGCCCCTTTTCAATCGAAATACTTAGATACATGTGGAAAATTTGTCTTAATCACTCTCTTTGGTAGGTGTGGTTAGAAAGGAACCATAGAGTCTTTAATGAGTCTATCCATGATCATCAAACTATCATTGCCAGGATCCTATCCTTTTCCAATGATAATGTGAATTTTATCCCTTTTGATAGCCGTAAACCTCATCTGCAGGAGACCATGATTGCTAAATATTTAAGCTTAACCTTGTTATATGAGTCTGTACCTAGGGTAGTCAACCCTAGAGCCAATGTTAAGTGGTCCCCACCTCCTACGAGTTGGTTTAAGATTAATTTTTATGGAGTGGCTAAGGACAATCCCGATAGAGCAAGTGCTGGTGGCATTGTGTGAGATAATAATGGGAATATGATGCTTGCATTTTCTGAATATTTGGGAACAAGGACGAACAACGAAGCTGAAGATAGAGCTATGGGGAGAAGCCTTCAAATGACTCAAGACTTAGAAGGCAATTTGATCATAGAAGGAGACTCTATGCATGTTATAAATCTCCTCAATAATTGGAAAACACCTCCTTGGAGGATTAAAAAAATTGTTGAAGAGGCTAGGATCCTTTTCCAAGGAATACAGGACAGAAAAGCCCAACATGTCTTTTGGGAAGCTATCAAAGTTGCTGATAAGCTGGCCAATTTTGGTGTCGATGGTGATGGACTTTTCAAATGGGAACACGATGTCCCAAGTGAAGTAGAGGAGCTTATTCAATAAGAATGCCAAGAATGATAGTCAAATTTACCAACAGGGAAGGCACTGTAAGTTTGAAGACTATGAGTATTCCCATTTCTTTTTTGAAATGGACTCACAATAAAAATTATTCGAGTTATCAGTCTTGGTGGATGCTACTTGGAAATACCACAAAGACTAATGGGGATAGTCACATGTCATATAACATGGCTTCTAGTCATCTTAGTAATTTGAGGTTGGTTGATAATCACAGGGTAAGAAAGAAATTGCAATATAAGACTTCGAACCAGAGCCACGTGGACCACCAGATAGCCACCACCATAAATATAGCCAGTAGGTTCACTTCTCCAAGGCTGATTGGCCAAGATGGGATGTGGTCCCAAAGCATGTCATATACGGAAGAAAGCAATTACCAAATAATTATTAAGAGTAACTGTCAATACAAAGCTTATAGGAGTTTTTTTTAGTACTCTGCTATGTGTGTCTGCAGCTTTTTGTTTCTCTACTATTTCAAGGAAGGGATTTGTATCTGTTTCTATTTTTTATAATTATTATGTAGGTGTTTTTTCTCGGGGTATACCCAAAATTTTGTATGGGAAGTTTCTTTTTGATAACAGACTATGTGCCTTACCGGATGTAATGGCTTTGGTGGCATGTAGATTTTACATATATAGGATCCTTAGTAAGGACATGTTCATCAACAGCCCTGGGCTGATTTTTGTAAAAGGTTTTGGGTCAACCTTTAAAACCCGGTATTAATGCTATAGTATCTTATCTGCCAAAATAAAAAATTGTATTAAACAATTTTGAAAGAAGGAAAAATTTTCAATCCATGTTTGACCCTGTGAACATGGTTTTTAACTCATTCCATGATTCATATGCAAATAAAAAAATATAAATGTGCACTAATATGTCATCACTTACAAACCTAAATAACATGGAAAAGGGCTTGCTGATTTTTTACATTCCATGATTTAAGTGGTTCTTTATGATATTCCAAAATTTTCTCGCTTGGTATTCCATCCTCATCCTAGGCTCCCAAATATCGTAGTTTGTCCCTTCAAAAATTTGCTTAGGGGTAAAGCTAGAAATATTGTTAGAGGCCATGAATGAAAGAATAAACATGTTAGTATGATTCTATAAGTAATTTTGTAAAACATAACAATAAAATTACAACTTATTTTTCCAAAAAAATCATATTCAAATACCTTTAATCTTAAAAATTAAAGAAAAGGGGGGTCCTATGGACCCCACCATCAAATAAATAAAATTAAAATTAAGGGGAGGTTGGCCCCATAGTCCTACCACCCTCTTTTAAATATTATTTTATTAAAAAAAATGGGCATGAGGAAGGCTCGAGGCCCCATCCCCCTATCACCCTATGTAGCCTCAACATTGTCAAGCCACGCCCATTATTTTTATTTAAAAATCAGAGAATAAGGTTGTTTTTATTTATATATTTAAATGATTTTCATTTAAATATTATACTATATATTTTTTAATTTAATAATTTGTTAATTTATTTAAAAGTTATATTTCAACGTGACCCCATTACAATAGGTTGCATGACTGACCAATGCTAGGCCTTGGCCTGCATGTCAGTGGTCTAATAGTGTTGAGGTTGCATGGGGTGACAGGGGGAGGGGACCTCAAGAATTTCCCATTCCCATTATTTTTTAATCAAATAACATTTGAAAAGGGAGGGTGGTAGGCTTATGGGGTCAAGCACCCTATATATTATTTTAAAAATATATAATTTAAATATATAAATAAAAGAACCTATTTTCTCTGATTTTTTATTAAAAATATTAAACCCTCTTATTTATTTATATAGATATAGTTATATTGGGATAACCTTATGAAAAGGGGCTTTCATGGCCCCTCTCAATGTATTTTTTGTAAAAAGGATGAGGAGAGTATAGATCATATCTTGGGACATTGCTCAATAGTTTGGAATCTATGACAATAGATTCTTAATATGTTTGGTAAATGCATGGTGATGAATAGTAGAATTGAAGATTGGTTAAAGCAATGGAAAAGCACTTATAAAAGTGAGGCTTTATAGAAAATATGGGATATATTAAAAGATACAATACTTTGGACTGTATGGCTAGAAAGAAATAGAAGAATATTTAAAGGAAAGGAAAGCAGTTTAGATGTAATGAATAGAAAGATATGTTTAGCCATAGAGGAATCTAAACCAACCCTATCAACTCACCCAGTACCTAATCTTTAAGCAATGAGCCTTGATATATGGAGTCAAGTAATTAAATGGAATTATGATGTTGGGTATAAAATAAGCAAAAATAAGGTAAATATTATAGTTGAAACCAACAGATGTGGAGTGGGTTAAATTGAATTTTGATGGAGCTAATAAATAAAATCTAGGACCAACAGGAGGAGGAGGAATAATTAGAAATAATAGAGGAAATATTTTGTCTCATTACGCTTTCAATAGTGGATTTAAGACAAATAATGAAGTTGAAGCTTGAGAAGGTTTAGAAGGGTTGAAAATATGTAAATAAATGAAATATAATAGAGTATGGATGGAAGGTGATTCTCTCATAGTAATAAATATAATTTTGAGGAAAGCAAAGGCTCCATGGAACATACAAGAGATAATTATGGAAATTCAAGATTTTTCTAAAGAGTTTGAAGAAATTAGATTTACACAAACATTAAGCGAAGGTAAAAAATGTGTAGATAGGCTAGCCAATAGAGGGATTTTAATTGAAGGTCATGAAGTTAAATTCTTCTTTCCATGGTTAGAGGAAGTAGTAAGTTTAGTTGAAGCTAATAAGAAAATATTGATTGCCTGAATCAATAAATGATTAAGTTTTACTTTAATGTTTTCCATTGGTAATATTTGCTTTATTTTGTAATAGTAATGTGTTTTTATATAGACTATTTATTATAATTTTTGTGGTTGCACTTGTGTTTCAAGAAGGAAACTAGCAATCTAGATTTGGTAAAGTGGACTATGATAATGTGATGTTTCAAGAATAGTTATGTGGAATCAAATCAAAGTTTCCAGAATTTTATTTTCCTTTTTAGAGAGAATCATTCATGTGTTTTTTTATTCTTTGGATTCTAATATAAAATGGATGTTAAACAATGTCTATGCCCCTAATAATTTTGCTAAAATAGGAGCCCTTTGGCAATAGTCATCTCAAATCTAAAATTGCTTTCCTTAAAATGAATGGATGATCACTGGAGATTTCAACAACCCCTTGTACCCCACTGATAAGATCGATGTATCCCCTATCACTCCCAGGTGCTATGAATAATTCACATAATTTGTTGATTCAAATGAACTGATGGACATTGAGATAAAAGGGGCCCCTTTCACTTGGTCTAATCAAATATCAGGAAGTCATCTCATTCAGTTGAGGCTTGATAGGGTCCAATTATCCATATATGTGATAGCATTTTTAGGTGATGCCTCTCTTTACTCCATGTCCAAAATTGCTTCAGACCACAATCCACTTGTCTTTGAGGGAGCAAGACCTACTTGGGTTTTTAAACCCCCTTTTAGGTTCGAGTCTATGTGGATTTCTCACCCTGATCTTAGAACAAAAAATTTAGAATGGTGGCAGCAAGATTTTAGGGGTTCCAAAATATCTTATATTGCTATGAAACTCAAATTTATTCAAGGTAATATTAGAACCTAGAATAGGTAATCCTTTGGTAATATCTTTGAAACTAAAAAACCCTCACCTGTAAGCTTTCCTGAATTGAAGAACAAATCCAACATGACAACTCTCCTGAGCTTTATTTAGAGGAAAAAGGTCCTAATTTATGAATTTCACAATGTTCTTGCTAAAGAGAGGACCTTTTGTCATCAAAATTCCAAGGCACTTTGGTTTAAGGAAGGAGATTCAAATACAAATTTTTTTCATGCCACTACTCTTTGTCATAGAAGTGCAAACTGAATCAGGGAAATTAAGAAGAGTGATGGGTCCAAAACGAAAGATATTTTAGATATAAGGGCTGATGTAGTCCATCACTTCCAAGAAATTTTGGGGTAACCTCATGAATCTTGTGAGCTATATCGAAATCTCTTCTTCAACATATTCCCACCCTAGT
The DNA here is from genome assembly GCA_028583015.1 of Wollemia nobilis. Classification (NCBI taxonomy): domain Eukaryota; kingdom Viridiplantae; phylum Streptophyta; class Pinopsida; order Araucariales; family Araucariaceae; genus Wollemia; species Wollemia nobilis. The sequence continues at coordinate 19,345,713 of JAQPPZ010016895.1, forward strand.
TTCTTAGAATTCTAATGATCTTCTCCTCCAACCTTTTATCGATGAAAAAATTAAGGAAGCAGTATTTTCTATACTTGGTGATAAGGCCCTAGGTCTTGATGTATTCCCTCCTAGATTATTCCAATAATACTGGAACATAGTGGGCAGTGATATTGTTTTAGCTATTCAAAAGGTTCAAATGACTAAGGAATTGTCGAGAGATATCAATTCAACCATTATCATCCTTGTTTCAAAGTTTGCTGATTGTGCCACCTTTTTTGACTATCGCCCCATTAGTTTGTGTAATGTGGTATATAAAATTTTTACTAATACCATGGACAACCATATGAAAGGGATCCTCACTCCTATTATATATTCTTGCCAAGGTATTTCTATCAAGGAAAGGGATTTCAAATGATGACATCATTACAGCATATGAGTTCATCCACTCAGTCACCAAAAGTAAAAATTCAGGTTTTTTTCTCAAACTTGACATAAGCAAGGAATTTGACCGTGTAACCTAGGACTTTCCTTTTGTTGTCTTAAAAAAATTTAGGATTGACAATGAGTTGGTCAACCTCATTAAATTGTGTATCTTATTTTCTTGGTTTTCTATCCTCGTCAATGGGGCTTCTGTAGGTTATCTCAAAAGTAGTAGAGGAATTTGATAGGGAGACCCTCTTTCACCTTTTCTGTTCATCATCCTTGCAAAATATTTGGGTATATCTCTTAAGGCAGCTTACCAGGCTGGTATTATTCTAGGTAATAAATTTACTACTAATATACCACCCATCTCCCATCAATAATTCATGGATGACACTATCTTGGCTACCCGTTTTTCTATTCCAAAAGCTCACACCATAAAATACATTCTCAATTTTTATGAGGAGGTAGCTGGCTAGAAGATCAACTTCCACAAAAGCCTCATATTTTTCATCAATACTCCTAGAAATCATCAGCTTAAAATTATCAAGATTCTTGGATGCTCCATATTCTCTCTCCTAGTAAATTACCTTGGCCTTCCTTTATTTTAGGAGAAACCTACTGTAGGATGTGGAATAATATCATACAAAGAATTATTAATAAATTAGCTATGTGGAAAGGTGCCCTCCTGATTCAAGCTACTAAATCTACCTTAGTTTAATACTGCTTGTAGAATATCCCAATTTGTTTTCTATCAATTTTTAAGATTCCCATTTCTGTCTGCCATAGCACTGATAAGATCCAAAAACAATTTCTCTAGTCTAGAGTAGATAATAGATTTAGATTTCTCCTACTGCCATGGGATACGGTGTGATCAAAGAAAAATCAAGGAGGGTTGGGGTCCCAAAGAATTCACAAGATGAACTTAGCTTTAATCAACAAGCAAGGGTGGAAAGTAGTTTCAAATACCAAATCATTGTAGGTTGACATAATTAAGAGAAAATATTTTCAACAATGCTCCTTGCTTGAAGATAATGCCTTCTCGGATGGTTCTACCTTCTAGAACTCAGTGGTTCATACTAGACATATAATTAATAAAGGATTGATATGGTGTGTTGGTAATGGTTCCTCCATCTAGTTTTGGGAAGACTCTTGGATTTCTTAGTAGTCTCTCATCAAGAATACGGATCTCCAATTTCTTATACCCATAATTAATTTTGTATTTGGAGGGTTAGTCTCCCATTGTATTTCCATATATTGTCATAATGATCCTTGTTGGTATATTTTTCCTAATAACCTAGATCATCCTAATCACATTGAGGTATCCAAAGTGTTGTCTTCCATGCTCAAAAGGTATGTTCTTTCTAGAAACCTACCTCTTGATTGCCCCTTCTAGAAGTTGACTAATTCAAGTGATTTTACTATCAAACCTACTTACTTTTCCCAGGTTGATCTATCCAATGGGTGGTTCCCTTCCAATAGAATCTGGATTAATAAACTAATCCCCAAAATTTCTCATTTCTTATGGCTTTCCATTCAAAATAGGGTCTTAACCAATGAAAATCCCATATCACGAGGTCTTACCATAACTACTAGATTCATTCTTTGCAAGTCATATTGGGAGTTGGTCAATCATCTATTTATATCCTACTCCTTTTCCAGTTAGGTTAATTCATCTATATTTAATAAATTTCACATTGCCTGGGCCTTTGCAAATTATATTGAAGATCTCTACCTTTAATGGCCCAACCCATTTTCCATTTTCCTAGCTCAAAATCGCTTGGTCATTCATTCTTCCCCATTGCATTTGGAAATTATGGTTAGAAATAAACAATAAAATCTTTAACAATATTTCCAAAAATCATCAATCCATTACTACAATATTTCTACTATTTTCTATTAAGAATGCCAATATTACCACTTCCTCAGACCATCCCAAGTTTGACTTCGAGTTGAAAATTTCTTCAAAACTTAATATCCTCATTGATCCACAATCCAAAGATATCCCTTTGAGAAGAGATAGTATTGTTTGGGAACCGCCACCGAATGGGTGGTCTAAGATTAATTTCGATGGGGCCTCGAAAGGCAACCCTAGGAGTTCTAGTATAGGAGGTTTCATTAGAGATGAACATGGAAAAATTCAACTTGCTTATGGTGAATTCATAGGAATCTAGTCTAATAATGTGGTTGAATCTTGGGTAATGTTGTAGGGGATTAAGGCTTCCCATGACCTCAACATTTAGAATGTGGTGATTGATGGGGATTCCCTCAACACCATAAATCTCTTGAATAATAACACCAACCCCTCGTGGAGCATCACCAATATGATAGAAGAGGCAATGTTGTATGTTCGTGAGTTTGCAAATGTTTATACTTAGCATGTTATCATGAAGCCAACCAATTGTCTAACATCATGGGAAACTTGGGCCAAAGAACTAAAAATTTAAAGATATGGGTGGAATATTTTCCACAATATTTGATGGAAAAATGTATCTCAAATGATCCAATTTCCTTTATGTAAAGTCACCGTTCTTGGTGTCAGTTGTGGGTCTGGGTTTTCTATGCTGATCCTTGGCCACATCTATGTTGATTCTTGTTGGGAAGGTTATTCATAAACTAAAGTAGTAGAATGTGGATACGTGGTATTTAGCCATTACCAAGGTGATCAAGGATCTTCAAGATGATATTGGAACCCAAAATACTTATGAGTAATGTGTAACTCATCCTCCCTAGTGTTTGTGGTTTGCTTCGATCTTGGGTTGTTCCCAAATTTATTTGGGATGATCCCATTTTATTTTAGGCTTGCTGGTTTTTTTGCATTAGGTTGGTTCATGTGTAGCCTAACTTATATTTTATCTTGGTTTAGGATTATATTGTGGGTTTTCCTCCTTCTCTTTGTTCATGGTTTGGGGACCTTTCAACACCCCGTCTTATCAATAAAAAAAAATCTTTATCATTTAAAAAAGGAGGAATTTTAAAATAGAATCTAACATTAAATTTAAAGATAAATGTTATATTTAATTGTAACATAGATTAAAAAAATAGTAAATGCTAAAATTAAAGAACTCACTAGAGATGAACCTGGGCTTTGATACAAAATGAAGGGGAGGAAGTAAGCAAAATCTCCCAAATGTAGCAAATTAAAACAAACTCAAACATCAAATTATTAGTATGTCTAATATATATATATATATATATATATATATATATATATATATATTACTTTTATTTTATTATTGTGAGAAACCCTTATTACTGAAACTTATGGATGAGCATTCCCATCCTAGCCATGACCCCTCATAAGACCAAGATCTAAACTTATTAATAGAGGATTAACACACAACCACACACACACTACAGTTTGAACTTGAACCTCCCAAAGAAGAGCCAAATCCTAAATTGTTGCACTATCCTCCCTGGGACCTAAAATTAAAGTTTACACAAGCTTTTATGAGGGGTCTCAATCCCTTCTTACTAGGGTTTGAACTTGGATCTCTTGGATGAAAACCCAAGGACTTACCACTATGGTATTCCTCACAAGTCAAAATATTTGGTTAGATATAAACCCCAAGAATATAGCTTTGTGGCTAGTCGCAGTTGTCCCATCGAGGTATACCACATATTATTTATCACAATATATTGTTATTTGGATACCCACAGGGTGGGCATAGGGGGAATGGAGCCTGTGTTAACCTCTATCAACATAATATACATTCACCAACTACGTCACATATCCACAAGGTGGATGCAAGGAGAATGTAGAGTGGGTCAACCTCTAATAGCACACAAGATATTCATCAACTATGCTACACAAGTGGATGTAGGCCAAATATATATTACACAAATGTATATAGCATAAAATTTAATAAATTAAAAAAATGAAATATAAGATAGAAAAAATAAAACCACATAAAAATGTCAATATTACATGGAAACCCTGTAAAGGGAAACCCTGTCAATATTGCATTATCTTCAAAAAAATATACAAGTATTTTTTCTCAAATATGATTGGTGTAAATAATCAATGTCTCAAGTAAATAATAGTGTCTCCTTGTTAGTTATCCATAGTTTACACTGCATAGTTAGCACTATAGATTTAGCTCACCATGAACACAAGGATTTTAGCCCAAATATATAGTTTGGGCTATCCTCTTATTGGAAAATAGTCATGGAGGAAAACCTCCACAACATGTGCCACCACACTCATACCACATGCCACCACACCTATGCCACATGCCACCACACTCATGCCACATGCCACCACACCTATGCCATATACCACCACACTTATTCCACATGCCATTATGTGCCCTACACATGCCACAACACTCAAGTCTCATGCCATGTTAGCTTTAAATTTTTTTGATAGGTTGTATTGATAGGTGGGTTTTGAAATGGGCCCCAAAAAATTTTACAAGAGAATACTAGAAGCAATAGGTCAACATAAAAAATTCATCAAAACAAAGGGCAGGCCCATAGGGAAGATTGTCACATTCCAATTTTTACCCTATTTTGTGTTTGCATTATATAGCTTAAGGTTTGATTTCATAGAGGTGATTATGAAATAGAAATGGTTAACTATGCTTTGCTAAATTAAGAGAATTTGATGCTAAACATGAATTGTTAGTGGCATTTAAGGTATTTACTTGGAATGTTTATTTGTCTCCTTAGTTAGTTGTGAAATTAATTTCTAATATTGTTTTATTTGGTTAACCAAGATCTTTAACTTGTGTTAAGCTTGATTAGTGGACAACATTGAAGAAGCATTAAATTTAGTGTTATTTTGTCCCTAGATTAGTTACAAGTTAATTGTAATTAACTAGGTTAATTAATTAGTTATTTAGTAATGAATTAAATATTAGTTGAAGAGTTGGTATGTGTTTGATTGTGATTGGACCACCCCGATTGCAAAGTCAAAGATAACTCCAATTTCTAGATAGCATTTATGATGGGCTCATCCCCAACAATTTTTAATAATAAAAAATGATTATGGGGGGAGGTTGAGTTCCATATTAAATAGAGGTATTTGATAAGGCAAAGGGATAGCGATATTTGTGGAGTGATATTAGGGATTATGCTCTTTAATAGAGTTGGATCAGAAACCAAAAATATCATATTCTTTGTAAATTGGTTTTGGAAATCTAGAGGTTCCTAGGGAGTATGCTCTTTGAGCTTTGCTTAGATAAAAAACTAGAAGGGCATTGTGATTTGCCATAGTTTTCCTTACCTCATTAATTTGTTAAAATAAAAAGAGTCACGTGTAAGTCAAAGAATTGGAAGATTGGCTAGAGCTTGGGTCAAACAAAGACAGTGAAAGACTCAAGTTAGGATTAAGGTCCCAACTATAGTATAAAAATTGAGTATGCTTGATTGAGGAATGAAATAATAATAGAGTAGTATACAAAGAAAATATTTGTGTATAAGAAAGTTATTGTTCAACAATTTGTGAGGTTCTTCCCTTGGAAATCTTGTTTGCATTAGAAATAGATAGAAAGGTCCTTTTAAGTAAGTTGCAAGTCTCGAATTTTTATGGATCATTTTATAAGGAGCTTAGTAAGGCTTTTTGTAATCTTGCATGGGCAAAGTAGAAGCTTACGTATATATGGTACAAGGGTTATACTTAGAGCTTTTAGAGGAAAATAAAAAAATAGAGTATCCCTTGAATCCATTAGAGACAGAGTGATCTCAAGTTCTCTATAGAAGAAGCCTTGCTATATGATCGTGAGAGCAGATTTACCTTTGGTAAGAGTGCTCAAGACTCCATTATAGAACCTTGGTGTCAGGAGAAGAAAATTTTGGGTGATCGGGAGTGACCTATGCATAGATAAAATAATATTGTTGTGAGATGTAGGATGAATACCTCTCTATTTGTGGATATGAAGGTCTTGTCAGCCTACGTATTGTGTTTTGATGATTATTTAGCATTGTTTGGCTATCTAGAAAGTGTGTTAAGAAAAAATACAGACATCCTTGAGCCCTCAAAACTAGAGTTTGGTCTAATGTCTGTGATGCAGATCCTAGATGTTGTCTTCCAATGTGAAACAATGCATCCTATGGATGAACATCAAAACCAGTGATGAGCGCAAGAGACCTCCAAATGTCTTAGGTCATAAAAAACAACTAGGCAATGTAGATCACATTCAGTGAGAAGTGTAGACATTGTTCTACGAAGGCTTGAAATGGCAATTGATTTTTGAAAATTTAATTTTAGGGTTATTTCTCTAATGTTATAAATATAAAAAAAATCCATAATCACCATTGATGAAACCCACCCATTGCATAGATTGCGCTATGTTTCTCATATGGTTAGAGGATTAGGGTTTGAATACTCCATACTCGATGAAACATGCATAGGGTATGATTTTTGTTCCACAAGAGCAAGGGTCCAGGGTCCATGATGCCTGTGGGGTCTAGGGAGGCAATCACCTCGATTGACGTGCTAAGTGCTTAGCCGTTAGGCTAAGGCACTAGAGCCTAACATAGACCCTCCCTTGTGAACATTTAAAATGTTAGGGAGGAATTTCTCTAACTATATTTTCACCATATTTCTTTTATGAAGTATGATAAGTTCTAAGTTAAACTAAGGTATGGGTGGTGAAATAAAATAAAGTGGTATGATCGGGTTTATGGATAGGAATCATAGACCTAAGTTATTTGGTTTGTATTGTTTAAGTTATCTTACAATAACAAATTTGGGTCTTGGATTTATATTAAAATAAATATAAAAAGGGTGAAATTATATATATGGTAGTTTTAGATAATTATCCTAAAAAGACTCAGATTAAGACTTTAGCAAAAAGTTAAAGTTCATCAAAGGAAAATTTATATTTGCACCATGTCCATTTATTGAGTAGGGTTTGAAATATTTATGGGGTTATGATTATCCTTAGCCTTGTACAATATTGTTATGACTCAAACATTTTTGATGGAATCTAATGGTATATGTCTCAATGAAAGAGGTTAAATCTATGATGAAACTTAGATTGACTTGCTCCAAATAATGTAGACATTTATAGGTTTGATTATGTAAGGCAAAATAGATTAGCCTACTCAAAAAAGGTTTTTGGTTGTTTATGATGAATTGCTCTTTGAAGATGCTAGTATCTTGAAAAGAAAGAAAATAAAAAAAAAATATAAAACTCTTAAGGAATGTGGTCACACTTAAGGGATTGAATGAAAGAATGTTCTCTTTGATATTGTGATTCTATGTTGTGTACAAGTTTGTTTAAATGCTATTTTTGGGTGCTTTTATCTTAAAGTTTTGATAACCTAGAAGAAGAAAGGAATAGCATATTTGCAATGTTGTGGTTACAATGCATTGAACAAATAGAATCATGTATATGCAATCATGCATGCTAGAATGAGGAATAAAATATTATGAGGGCATAGTCTAATATGGGAGAAAAGGTAATTGGGTTGCATTTCTCAGGAACTTATGGGGGTTCTTTGTGGCCATGTCAATGGATGTAGTTAGTATAGATTTAAGAGCATGTTTCCTGTGTGATGGGATATGGGATGAAAGGAATGGGAAAAGTTTCATTCTTAGGAAAGTATGGGATTTCCTACTCTTGAATTGCGTTGAATGCCTGTTTGTTGGAAAACTATTTTGCATTCTATGGATTATTGTTGCATGGCATTTTGTAGTTAGATATGCATATTCATAAATTGGATTGTCTTGATCCCGAGTAACCAATCACTTAGTACTAGTGGAACTAAGGCAAATAGTACCTGAAGTACCTAGTGAACCTGAAAGAGAGTTGAAGATTAGAGAAAGTTGATGATGTATTCAACTCGATGAGGCTATTGTTGTAACATGAAAATCTTTCTTGTAGAAGAAATAATGTAATAACTTGTAGGAGATTATGAATTATTGTAGAAAGTATCAAAAATGTAACTTCCAAGTATCTGGTTGTATTGGATAAGAACAATGTAATATCTTGAAGTTTTATGCTCATGGGAAAATAAGATATTTACCTGATTTGTTATGTTACTTGGACTCTCAAGTGGATGATTTGTTTATATATGAATAAATTAGATCTTTTATTTCTATCAAAGAAAATATGGAAGCATAGAAGGAACATAGACATATCAAAGAATTCATAATTGAGAGATCTAGAGAGTAGAAGTCCATGAGGCATAATGGTAGGCAATAATATGCCTATGAGAATTTGTTGGATGATTATCTTAAAAAACCATATGTGGTATGGTTACCTGGTTAAGCATTGCACCTAAAAGATTATCTTATTGTTAAATAATGAGTAGTCAACAAGGCATACACTTTTGGTTAGGTTGAAAGACACCTATGGTTGAAACTAGTTTAACATGGGGTTAAAAAATAAGGGAAATGTGCATTCTGGTTGAAACAGACTAGAAAATTCCTACTGATCATTATGGGACAATGGACACCCCCATGCACATGCATAAAATCTGATCAATTTGATTAATATGTGGTGCATAGCCTTGGAAATTCATGTGACTACTTCCTCAATGGAAAACTATATAAAAAGACTCATAAGTACATAAGTTTTTTATTTAAAAAAAAAATAGATGGATATGATTGTTAGTTTTGGTTGGGTATTTTGGGGTATTTTGGGGTTATTATATTTGGTATTAGATCCTAGGTTTAGATAGGTGCATAACTCTAAAATTTTATGACTCTAAAGAAAACACAAGCAAGGAAAGAGAAAAGTTATGGGTGTGGAAAATATGCAAGTATTACCCCCCAGGTTGAACCCCTAGTTAATCAGATTGGAAGAGCTATATGAGTCCTCCACTAATGTGGGTCTTAAGTGATGTACTTGACACTCTTTTGGATATTATACTTGCAATTTGAAGCTCTAAATCAAAACTCTTTCTTATTTAGTCAAGGTATTTATATTCAACGTAGACCTTCTATAATTATCTATTGTAGATGGTTCAAGCATATAATATTGCAACTAGACTTGCTTATGTCAATATAGGCAAGTGATCAGTGAAGATATAAGTCATAGCAGAGGCGTTCGAGAAAATATTTGGGTTTCCAACATATGAAATTGAGGTAGTGAAAAAGTTGATTGATCCAAGTGAAACACATCACATTATCACTTCACTCACCATTGTGAAATCACTGGCCGAAGTGAAGATATCAAGTGCGGGGAATTGAGGAATTAAATAAATCTAGTTGAGAGGGAAACATTGGCCATGCACCATGAAAATGGTGATGGCTTGACTATCAGGGGAAATACAAGCCATGAAGATGCCTATCTATATGTATCAATATGTGGAAGGTATCACCAAAGGAATATGATGTGATTGGGATACTTATCTAGAGAAAAATGTGCATGAATTAATGACAAAGAGGTATACAAATTTAGGGATGAATTTCCATGCTATTGGATTTTTATTAAATGCTTTTACAGAGATGAGAATCTACTTTCCAGGTTTGACAAAATCTAGGAATGTTGAGGCATGACGACCAACCATTTTGAGGTGGGCAAAGTTAGTACCAATTTAGAAGGGTAATCTAGATAAGTCTTGGATAAATAAAGCATAGTAGACCATTGTAGTACATGAGGATACTTATTTTAATGAGGATGTACACCCTCAAATGAAAAGGCCTAGGTAGATGGAATCTAAATTGGAACAACAAGTACTTCAACAACAACAACAGGAGCAACCGTTAGTTCAGGGAAGGAAATTATGGGGAGGCAATCCAACCCAGTACAAGTAAGAACAAGAAGACAATAGGAAATAATGGTAAATAATCCTATTCTATAAAAACAAGCCAAGCCTATACATAAGAATCAACAATAAGAAGAATAGTCAGACTCAAATAAGCTAGATTTGCATGATTGGAATTGGATAGGAACAAAAGATATGGTGGAATCCCCATAGATTTTCTACCATGATGAATTTGAAATTTTGAACTCTTCAAAAATATTGTATGATAGAGAAGTGAGGCAAATAGCACAAGAAGTAGAAACTACTACTCAGGAGGAAAAATAGAAAGTTGAGATGAGAGTGGAAGCCTCAGAGGAAGAGTCTATAGAAAATAAGAAGCCTTTCTTCAAATTCATTATGGGAGGAGGTATGAATCAAAATAATCAAAGTGATGCACAAGAAGAGATGAAGGAATCATAGAATAAAGAATATCCTATTGTTGAACAAGTCATGAAAATGAAAATATACAAGAATCAAGAAGAATATTAGGTGAAAGAAGAATAATAGATGGGATTAACTGAAAAAAAATAATTCCAATAATCAATGGGATAGCATCAATATCACCAAAAAATTGTGAATTTGGAAGATGTGGAGGTGGAGAGGATTGTGGAACAGACTCCACCACAAGAAAATATAAACATAGAAAGAGCACTAATGGAACTTAGGGGAAGATCTAGTCACCACTTGGAAGAAGATGAAGAACAAAATCCTATAGAGGAAGAACTATAGAGAATGCAAATAAGCTACCTCTTGGAGGTATTGTAGTTCACAAAAGTTGAAATTGAGGAGGGTGCAAAAATGGTAGAAGACTAGGTGAAACATTTCTTCTCTTAGATAGGCAATGATGTGGCTAGCACCAAATTATAGTTTTGTATTGGACGTGTGGGAGATTTGAATTTGTGGGAAGAACAAGTGTTTATCGAGTTGGATAATATAATAGAATGGGTGAGCAGTGAGGATATTACAAGGAAAATTATTGATATTCATGTACAACACCCATGGAAGTTACCTAGGGAAGATGTAACAATGATGTTGGGAAGATATGACTTGCCAAATAGAGTGAGAACCAATTGAAAGCAACATTTGAGGTTGTACCTAGATAGATCCAATCACCCAACTTGTCCCATGAATACGATGAAGTTGGAATACAAGAGAGTCATTGCAGGATTGACTATCACTTTGAGGAAGTTAAAATTCCTAGCACATTGGATAGAGTGGTTGAGCATAGAATTGGAGCAGATATATCAGCTCAAGGAAGATCAAAAAGAGGAGATAGAGGCCACTCAAAATAAAATGGTTGTAATGGAGGAATAATTATAGAAGATTAAAGCTATGGTAGAAGAGAAACTAAAGAAACTGGAAGAATAACTGCTAAGTAACAGGGTTGATATTGAGACCAGAATTAGTTTACTTGAAGAGAAGTGACAAGTATTACAAATGATAGAAGATAAGATTAAGGAGTTGGAAGCTCAACTCAGGGCAAAGGATGAATAGTTGAAAACAAAGTTGGTCAAGAAATATGAGAAAATGGCAATGTAGACTAAGAAGATAGAAGAGCTCATACAAGTTAATATAATATATAATGATATGGTCCTAGATAAGAAAGTGCAATTGAGTGCTAAGGAAGAGATTGTTGGTGCTTTGGATGTAGATATTAATCACCATATACAAACCATTATAGATAAGAACAAGAATTACAAGTAGCAACTCAAACAAAATCATATTTTTAGGAGAAGCTAAAGAAGAGTTCCATTGAGCATGAAAAACAATTGAGAGAACTCCTGAGTACTACCAAAGAGAAAACTAATCAGCATGGGATGAAAGTAGTAGAAATGGGTAACTATGTAGCCAAGTTGAAGAATCAACATGTAATTCTTCACACACAGGTGGAATACCTGGAAGCTATATTCAGATAATACGAGGTGCAGCTGAAATAGAAATATGAGTTGGCAAGGGCACTGATCAAAGTAAAGAGGAGGGAAAATGTAGGTAGCAAATATGCCTCCCAAAAGAAGAAGTGATAAGAGGATTTTCCCAGGTTGATAATTTTGACAAGTTTTTTAAACCATACAAGTAGGAGCAAACCATAAAAGTAGGAGAAAAACTGTATAAAATAAAGGGCAAACCATACAATGTGCAATGAAATGCAAGGAAAATGCAATTTGAGTTGTAATTGCACATTTTGATAAATGATGTGTTTAGACTTAGTAAAAGTCATAATTATGCATTATATTATGCATGGGAAGTTGTGAATAATAAATTACCTCAAGAACCACTTTGGAACAGCCTGGGTAATGTTATATAAAGCCCTCATCCGCCCATGTAGAGGAGTTGGAGAGCAAGTGGGTAGTTAAACCTCTCTAGTTGCTGAGAGGCCTAGGTTCAAATCTCTCACCTCACATGTTGAAGATATGTTATGTAATGGTTCCCTCGTGGTCACAGTCTGTTTACCCCTTGTGGCCACCACCAAAAAAAAAAAAAAATGTTATATAAAGCCCTCTTTTTCATTTTTGATAGTCTAGTTGGTCTTGTGAATGCGTATGAGTTTTGACTATGTTCTAGTGTGAATTATTGATTCATACCTATGATTTTTGATTAAATTTTAGTGATTGTATGAAATTTTTGGAAAATAAAAAATAAGAATCACAATTCATAGTTTACTCTCATGTACTGTACGATCTTGGAATGGTAGAATAGTGTTTTGCAGTTTATCTTTGTTACATGTATTTTTTTTGTTATTGATATTTAATGCATTGCTATGGAAGAATTGGATTAAACCAACGTTAGTGTGAAATTTATGAATGATATATTATGAGTATTATATCAAGATAGGCGTATTGAAGTTTTTTGTACAATTTTTGGATGTTTCCATTGCAGATAACTCTCTCAAACCCTGATGATATAACTTGCATGTTGTTAGAAATGGATTAATTACCATGTTAAAACTTTACAAAACTTAGTTGAGAGGGATTGTTCTAGGAGAATATCAAAATTAGTATTTTTTTGCACTTTCATTTCATACAAATCGTACACCAAAGTTCTTAAAAATCATATAGAAGAAAACTTACCTGATTTGGTAGTTTATGTGATTAAGGAAAACTTACCCGATTTGGCAGCATTGGAAAATCAGATAGTTTAGTTACAAAAATATGTATGGAAGATTGCAAAACTGAATATGAAAGATTGGATGAGTGTGAAATAATACAAGATCCATCATTCTATGATTTGGGATCATACAATGGTATGATTTGGGTTTCGTACAAGTTGTTCTGTTATTGCAAATTGATAGTTGTAAAGACTGTACGATTGTACAATTTGATCCATCGATTGGGAATAGAAAATTGATCATTCCAAGCCTTAGAAACCACATCCCCACTATAAATGCTACACCCATTTACTACAGTAATATTGTGGTAATATTTTTTAAGAGCATGTATGACTGCAAGAAATTCCTTTTCTCTAACAATATAATTGAACTTAGCACATGTATGATTTTTACTGGCATAATAAATGGCATAGAAATCATCACCATACTTCTATACCAGTACTAACCCTATCACATTGTTGGATGCATCTGAATATATATGAAAGGGTATGGTACAATTTGGACCCCTTAGAACTAGAGTAGTAGTTAGTTTTTCCTTCAAAGTGTTAAATGTTTGTTCACATTCATTTATCTAGAAAAACTCTATATATTTTTATAACAATGTGCTTAGGGGTTTAGTAGTTTTGGCACATTCTTCTATAAACCTCCTATAGTAACCAGATGAGTCAAGGAAACTCTGAATATCTTTTTGAGTTTTGGAGTGGGTAGATTTTGGATTACCTCTATCTTCTTTCTATCTACCTTGATCCCATCTACAAAAATGTGATGTTCTAATACTATCCCCTCTTGCATTTAAAAGAAAAAATTATTTCTTAGGGATAGATTTGTTTCCTCACACTACTAAAGTATTCTAACTAAATTTTTTGTGGCTTCTTCAAATATTTCACCATAAATAATGAAATCATCCATGTATACTTCCACAGTTTCTCCAATCATATCAAAGAATATTCAACTATCCTTTGAAATGTGATAGGTGCATTACACAAACCAAAGGATAAAACTCAGTAAGTGAAGGTTTTCCATGGACAACTGAACGTGGTCTTATCTTGATCCTCTTCCCCAATCTAAATCTGATTATATCCACTGAAATCATATAGGAAAGAAAATTATTTCTTCCTTACCAAGGTATCAAGGATTTGATCTATGAAGGGTAAGGGGAAGTGGTCTTTCTTGGTTGCTTTATTGAGCAACCTATAATCAATATAGATACACCACTTGCTATTTTTCTTGGGCACCACCACCAAAGGTGATACCCACTCACTATAAAAATAGGTTAGATAAGCCCAACTGTCAGGAATTTTTGCAATTCTATTTTAACAATCTCCTTAATAGCTAGATTCATCCTATGTTGTGGTTGTCTTATCGGTTTTACTTCATATTCCAGATATATGAAATAAGTACAAGTTTCAAGATCTATTCTTCTCATTTTTGAATACTCCCAAGCAAAGACACCTTGATTTTTGACTAATATTTCGTTTATTTTGATTTGATCAATTATCAACTCATCATCTATGTTTAATACTCTCCCAAGTGCAACCTCAATTTTCTTAACATGGTAATTTTTACCTCCAAAAAGTGGTAGTTTTGGAGGAGGATATGAGTTTTCTCCTTGGAAAAAGTTTGATATCATTATTTCATCATCACTCTCATCCTCTAACTCATCAAGTGCCATGATGGATTAAATCATTGATAAACCACTCATGTTCTGGTTTCAACTATCAGGTTCTTCCAACAAATCTACAAATTGTGCAGGTGGATGGATGATCAAGTTCTTCACATTATGATCATAAGAAATGCTCATTTGGCCATTTTTTTAACTTATGTATGCATCAACTATTTATTTGTTGTAATAGCTTACATTTAATGTTTTCAATCCAAGGGTAATCAATGTTAGATTTAAAGAGCAACAATATATTATAGATTTTACTGTAGGGATCAATGCTAAGCTTAGTTCATATTTCTTTTAGTTTTAGGTGTTTGTAAAAAAGTAATAAACAAAAATTATATTGTGTAGGAATGAAAACATAATGCAATTTGGACTAATTCTATATGAGTATGTGTGGATCCACATATGATTTAATGATGCATAGTATAATTCATAATTATTTATTGTGCAATTTAATTAAGTTTATGCTCTAAGACATATTCTACATTCTAACTCTATCTACAGTATTTTTGGAGGAAGAGATTTCGAGACTAACCTTTTGGAGTGGGCCTTGCATCTAGAAGGTTAGTATTAACCTCCCCCCTTTCCTTACTCTATTTTAACTTCAGTAAATTATTTTCATTAAATTATTCTAATGCTACTCATTTTATGGTTGCAGGAAAATAAAAGAAAGGGAAGTTACCAAGGCAAAAAAAGCATAAAGAAAGTAATTGACACAATTACCATATGAGTAACAAACGTGCTACTACTTTATTATTGAAAATTCAAGTGTACATAGTTGCACATCCAACTTTCAGAAATTGTATGCAAAGAATTACATTAGGAATAGTCGCAGATTAGACATTTTTTCCATTAGCTAGCTAGACCTTTTCAAAGGTCTCCTATGTAATATATATTGTGACTTGGATAATTCTAAATAAACTCTTCCACATATTTTTCCATGTGGAGTTGTTTACTTATGATGCGACAACTATGCACTAACCAAAATAATCTAAACTAATGAAATTTCTAATTCTACTTGGACTCAATAAACATCCTAAGTGGTCCAAGTGGTATTTTATAAACACACTTAACAAAACTATACTAATTTAAATATTTAGCAACATGTACAATATAATCATGTCCTTTATTATTGAAAAAGACATAACAATATTGCATCTAAATATAATAATCCTAACAAGATGTCAATAATACAATGTCTATGAAATAAAGTGATAACAAATTCATTAATCACAATATCCTCATGGAGAATATCTGACAAGTCAACTTAATCTAAGCTGACTGTACTCCTTTATTGCCATGTGAGAGCACCATGCTATCACTGATGTGGCGTATGCAATTGGTCAACTCTCTTTGGTAACTGTTGGTAAGAATTCTTCTTTGGTAACAACCTTAAGTAGCTACCTTCTGTAACATGCTTCCGTAAATATCTTTCATAACATACTTTAGTTACCTTCTTCTGTAACAGTAATCCACCACTATTCTATCATCGTGCCTAAGCATCCTTAATACTTTGTCCTTATTTCTCGCATCCAAGGTACATCCCAAAGCTTGCATTGTTGCACTGTGGAACATACTTCAAGACTTTCCTTCATAATAACCCTAACTTAGATGTATATTATATAAAATGAACATATTTTTCATATTTAATTGTATTCATATTTTTACTAACAATTCATAGAAATAAACAAGAAAAACTAACTTAAAGTACATTATAATCACAAATTACATATAAAAATGGAACAAATTACTATGAAAATATGTACCAAATAATCACTCATCATTTTCCCCCAAACTAAAATATATGCATGTCCTCATGCATGGGAAGAAAATGAGACAACAAAAACTTATAGATTTTACACATATATCAACTATCATCATCCAAATTTTTGCAAATAAATGAAATATTAAAATCAATCAAGATTTACATTTTCTCAGAAAGTCATTTGCAAAAGAGACATACATCATAATTATGTTCCAGAAATAAACAAATAAGTTATCAGTTATTATCTCCATAGATCATTGGTAATAATATTGAAATACAGACATTTTTAGAAATAAATTAAACATAAGCCAACATATTACAACAAAGCACACAATTTTAGTCATATAACTGTAGTAGAATACAATGTTTCAGATTTTTCCAGATCATTTTCATGACAACCTAAATATTATAGAATCTATCAAACAGATTGGAGTACTAATATCTGCAGTTGAAAATGAAATATTTTGGGTTGTCATATATCATTCTTATAACAATACAAATTCTCAGAAAAGCAGACCAGAAAATGATGACTTCTAAATTTCTAATAACAGAAATGATTTTATCAATCACATGCAGAACATCTGATCATCTTCAAGGAAATATATTGTTCATGATTGCTTTTCAGGGAACAATTCTGTAATAGCAATATAACAATCCTTAGTAGAAAAATGTTTTTTTTTTCAATTTATCTTACTGCAGTAATGTACTAAAACTGTGATCATAAAACATTAAACATTGCATTATACAAAACAAGTTTTAAGTATAAAATAACATTCATAGTATTGTCTCATATATATATATATATATATATATATATATATATATATATATATATACTACTACTACTACTACTACTAAAATATCTATAGACAAAAAACATTAAACATGTTACAGATAATAATATATAGATCAAATATTGAAGTCTTAAAAATCATAAAATATTAAACAATTTTTTTAGTTCATTTCATCCGACTTGTGTTCATCGGGTGGAGATTCTTGAATATGGGGGTCTTGCTGGTAGCAAATTGCATTCTTGTTTCACCTTTTGTACCTGCTCTTTAGCTTTCCTAGTCACCCACTGGTGTCTCAACTATGACAGTCTTGATATGCTCAACTTTAAGGGAATCATCTCTGCTCTGCATCCTGCATTTGAGAAGGCAAAGGTTTCTTAATTGGTGTAAAAATATTGCTTATTACATCATTAATTTCTAGATTCATCCTGACATCTAAGATAAGATTCTCAGGTGCAGTTCCTCTTTTGGTGGGAGGAACCAGTTTTCTTGGTTGATTTTGTTGCATTAGGATGATGAGCAATTGGGGAATCTCTTCGTCAAGGAGTTTAGAAAATTCAAAGGGCTTATTGGTGTGGGTTGCTTTGCTAAAGTTTACTGAATTTTTCTACTTTTTACTGGTGGTGGACCTTTTGTTAGGGGAATCATCGACAGGTAGCGGTCAGTGGATGGAATCAACAAGTTTCGTCACCTTATCTGCTGAGAGTTGCTTAATCATATCTATATAAAGGGTAAGGGCTCGCTAAATTAATTTCAAATAATCTACAAAATCTTTTATTAGTTTATCAAATTTGATTTGCAAAATAATATTTTACATCCATAAATGAGACAGGGTTTTAGTAGTTGATTCGGGCGTAGGTAAGTCTAATTCATGCCCTGGTGTTTTTCATTTCTTGGGTTTTTTAGGAGTATGCTTTTGGTGCTGAACCTTTCATGTAGGTTGAGTTGGGTAAATATATTTGGGAGATTGAAATTTACATTTTGGGGATTCAGGTTCCTCATCCTGGTTATCTAACTCCTAGTTTTCCTGAGATAGACTGTCTTCCTCAAGCTCATTTTCAATCAACTGAGAGTACTCTAGCAGGTTTGATTTTAAGACTAGTCTATTCCAGGAAATTTTAACTTCATGTGCTTTCTTTGGAACTATCAGTTTAATAAGGCCATGATGTGAAAGTAGATTTAGCTTAGGCTTTTCTTGAGGATTTTTAGGCTGCACACGAATAATAGTAGACTTGAGAGATTGAAACAAGAAGTACGGTAGATTAATATCATAGTCATTGTTATCCAAAATTTTTAGATTCATCACATGCGAATGTGGTAGGATGCATAGGTGGACATACGTCCTTATAGGATGAAAAATTTAATAATCAAAACAACCGCTTCCTTCCACATGAGAGGAAGTAAAACAATGGCAAAACCCTTAATCCAACCCTTCTTATCTTGGATAATAGTGCACTTTTATCCAAAATTTTCCACTAGTTGGGTGACACTCTTAGAAGGGTTTTTGTAGTATGGCAGTCCTACCTCTGATAATTATAATACTTTAAAAATAATGCTTGGATTTAGGTTGAATTGAATATATTCAATGTAGGTAGTCATGTTCATGGGATTACAGTTTAAGACAAATTGTTGGGCTACCCCTTGGTCATGCCCTCTAAATTTTGTGAGGGCCTCCCACCATCTGGCCCTTTGAAATAGTTCTATTATAGAATCACTCAGATTCTACATTTCAATGGATGGGGGCTCACTACGTTTTTGGAACATAGATCGGGGCATGGCTTCTTAGGGTAGAAGTTTTTAAAATTTTAGGAACCTGCAACAATTTCATCTGCACAAAAAGAATTTTACAATTTTATTGGAGATAATTTATTACCCGACTTAAAAAATATGCAATTCAACTGAAGTAAATATTTTAAAATAATTATGACCTATCTTAAAAAAAATTATCTTTTTTTTTTTTCTATTATCAACATAAAAAATCAATGATTATGACCTATCTTCTACATATTCCCTAAAACAAAATTCACTAATCACTCCAAAAAAACATGTAAACATAAACTTAATCCTCTACATAATTTTAAAAATTATTCACTAATCATTCCTATAGCAGAGTGAATAGGGTATATATTTTTTAAGATATCGAATCCTATGACAAAAAAAAAAAGGAAAGTAAAATATTACCTATCGCTTTCGCTCTTTCGTTGCACCCAAATTATGTCACCCTACGTCATCGCTTTCCAAGCTATTTCGTCCTTATTTTTCCATAATCCCACATTTATCTAGTGTTTTCTCCTTCTAGATTTTGGTTTCAAACTCTCAATTTGGCCTTAATGAGAAATTTTGGCAGAATTTCGACCAGGTCGCAAAGGTTCCTTCGATGCCCACTACATTCTACGAAAGGGAATTAGGGTTTTTTTTCCTTTACGTAATGCATTTGCCATGCAAAAAATCATGACCATTTGCTTACCCTAAATCAATGACGGGAATCCTATCGCAATCTAAAAAAATTACAGCCCTTGATCCTTGTTTTAATAGATGGCCAGAATCACGAATCTGTGCCACCTTCGTATAGCTAGTTAGGAAAAAACTCATGTCAAAATCATGATGAAGTTTCTAACCGTAGCACAAATTTTAATTTAAATGACAACCCTTTATCATATTTTAATTAACAATCGGTGCTTTCCATCTATAATAGTGCTAGCTATTGTCTTCATGCACCATGTGTTGCTCATTTCTGACATCTTTTGCTAAGCTATTTATCACCTTGGAAGGTAGTCATAGGTTAGCAAAAACTAAAACTTTTATTAATTCCACACATGTGGCATGCAGTCATTAGCTGCTTTAAATTTTGCTCGTGTATACATATCCCATGTATTTTTAATTTTATTACCTTTCATCATGTCACCACTTATATTGGTCCATGGTAGCTTCTATTACCTTCTAGCATCCATGCATACTGATAATGGGTCTCCATCTGCAGTGAGCTTCATAGGAGTATTAAGGGTAGGCGGTACGTGGCACCGTCTTGAACATGATCACCACACAAATTTTGACATATTTATTAACGTAAGGGGTGTTTCAAAATTTAAATTTAAATTTCTAATACATTAGTCCATATGCCACAGGTATAAAAATATTATAAGCGTTTAAATTTTACCTCCCCAAACCTTTATGAATGCCCTTTTAAAATTTTATGTCATATTATTTTGTTTTTAACATTGGTGCATTCATCCATAATTTTGGCTTACACATCCTATCATGCTCTTCTACATATTAAGGGTTAGTTTTAAATATTGACACTTAGAAATATTTTCTAATATGTCCTACAGATGTAATCTATGAATGGTGTTTACAAAGAATTACTACAGAATATTGTTACAAAATATTGTTACATAATATTTTTTTAGAAGATTACTACTAAAAATATTTACAAAAAAAGTTTACAAAATACATCTACAAATGACTTACGGGAGACCTCTATGAAAGATATCTACAAAAGACACCTACAGAAGAAATCTACGAGACTGTAGTTGTTAGATTTTGAGAAAATACTTTACCTATTTCTCCCCCCAAACTGTATTGTGAACTTCGTATACCTCTATTTACTCTCCCCCCAAACTATAATTTTGTCTATATAGCCAAAACAATATGAAGGGTGTTTTATTTATATTTATGGATAATATAATAATAAGTTTTATTTATGGGGGTTTATTATAATTTTTGTGATTGTGCTTCTTAAGGAGTATCCAAGTGAGATAAATTTAATAATTATAAAGCTTGATATTAGTCATAAATGTATACAAAAATAGATATCTATCAAATGCTTGGAGTATTTTCAATCATTTAAAAAAATGGAATAGATATTATGATATTATGATGGCTTCAATTAAGAGATACAAGGTTTTGAGAGATGAAAGCCATATTTTTGTAGAAGAAACTGAACCATAGGAATTTGCTTCTAACTTTTTCCTGCTTATGATATTCTAGAGTTATTTCTCAAAGACTTCAAACATCCTAGTGAATTTTAAACAACTTCATCTATTCATTTCACAAATCAATATGGTGTTAAATTTATTCTAATATTTTCAATCTTCTCAAGGACCAACTGTGTGTGCAGTGAAGGTTCATTTCCCATTATGAGTAAGGATTGAGTAAAACAATGGTCACTTCTACCAATTAAGCTAGCTTATCTTGTAAACATCCATAGGTCTTATCCAGACTTAGTGTTGATGCGTAGGGCTTACCTTATTGCCAGGCAGGTTTCATTCAACCTATTACTATAATGAGGATCACCCTATGGTTTTCAAGACACTAAGAGTTCTAGGGATTCAATATCTTTTACCCTTATTTGAATTTTATTTGGGATACTTGCTCATTTTGTGAGGAGCAAGGGATTTTTATTGCCTTTTTAGGGTTCTTGCTTATTTTTAGGGGAAGTAAGAAGATGCTTTTGGGATACTTGCTCGATTAGATGAGGATCAAGGGATTTTTTTGGAGTAAGAACTTTGATGAGTTGGATTCCCAACCACTCTATCAAAGTTCTGATGGGAATTTTATCCTATCCTTACTATTCTTCTCCTTTTATTTCTTTTCAGGGGTGAAGGGCGAACTTGTCCTTTTGCCAACTCATTAGTACTCTAGACCATGTGCATAAATGGATAAGCAGGGGAAACCTTTTTACTCAACAAAATTAGTGACTTATGAATTAATCCTTACAATCCCCACAATGTTTTTATATGTTCCAATGTGCATGGTACAAGAAAAAACTTGATTAACTAGGAATATCTTAGAACATCAAAATATCGCTTGACTTTCAATGAAATTTTTCTTAAAACACTAGTGGTGATTTGATTAATTGAAAAACATCTAGATTTTATCTAGAAAACAAGGTATTATGCAACATACGATAGTCATTTTCCTATAAACTCTTTAAATAAATACCTCTTGGGCTATTTTTGAAATATTGAGACTGAAAATTAATGAGACGAAGATAGAAATACTGCAAATATGGAAACTTCATGATGAATCAAAGGAAGCATAATATTTTTTTTAGGAGAGAGAAGTTATTATTCAATGGTTGTTGTTTGCTATGCAGAAATACTAAGGTGGTGTATGAATTTTTTTTAGATAGTGGCTTCTTTTATAGTTTAAACCTATGCCCATTAAGTAGTAATTTTCTAGTTGAGTTATCAATAGGATTTGGATTTTACTGCATCACTTCCAAACATTTTCTAATTGAAATTTTCATGATACAATATGTTTTTCCTACCAATTTTGTTGGTTCAATCCAATATAATACCTCTATTTTATTTCATTATTATTATTATTATTATTATATATTTATTATTATCATTTCTAATAATAATATTTTTATTTTTATTTTTTGAGGTTTATTGTATTAGACTATCTTAGACTATTTTTCGTCATCTAGCAACCTATATTTTATTCCCCTTTCTCTCTCTTTGGTTTTGGTTTTTTTTGGGTTTTGATTTTGGTTATGTTTTAATCCTACTGTTGTCAAGTTTAGATACAAATCACAACAAATGAATTTATAAATATACTTAATAAATCAGAGAAGAACTAAAATAAAATTTCACAATAATCCTAATAGTTTTATAAAATTAGATGTGACTCACGTTTCTACGAATCTTTTTACAACCAATCTTAGCACATTAGGAGCAAAATGAAATACTGCTAGAAAAGTAAAATTTACTAAAAATAAAAGGTTAGACTATTATTGTTTGTTTGATTGTTTAGGAGGATTTCACTATGGCTATGTCACTTAGCTTTACCTACTTCCTGCTTCTGACAGGGTCCTAAACCAATTTTTAGGTCTTTTTCAGTATATATCTACTTCTTGTTTTTCTCATAGGGCCTGAGTCAAACTAAACAATAATAATCACCCAAAGATGGAAATGTGTAGGAAATTAAATTTTCTAAAATAAAAGGTAAACTATTACTGCTTATTTGATTATTAGGAGGGTTTCACTATGGTTGTGTCACTCAAACGTACCTACTTCCTAATTCTGACAGGGTCCTAAGCCAATTTTAGGTCTATTTTAGTGTATACCTACTTCATGTTTTTCTTGTAGGTCCTAATTCAACTACGCAATAATAATTACCCAAAGCAAAAAATTTGAAAGAAATAAAGTTTGTAGAAATTAAAATTTTCAGAAATTGAAATTTGCAAGAAATAAAATTCTAATTAAGAAATCAGTAAAATTGATTCCTCAAGAGAAATTAACTTAGCAGCATCGAACAAAGAGGCTTGTTGGGACCATGTCATGCCACTCTGAATCATATGTACACCAAGGACTAATTTGTACCTCTTTCCACATACAAGTAAGCTTTGCCTAATTGCACTACCAAACAACTATTCTGATTAACCACTACGACACTACTCTCCCCAACACCAGTACCAGAATGATCTGTTGTAATAGCTTATATTTAATGTTGTCAATATTAGGGTAATCAATGTTAGATTTAAAGAGCAACAATCTAGTATAAATTGTACCATAAGGATAATTGCTAAGCTTAGTTCAGATTTCCTTCAATTTTAGGTGTTTGTAGAAAAGTAATAAAAAACAATTATATTGTGTAGGAATGAAAACATAATGCAATTTGGACTAATTCTATATGAGTATGTGTGGATCCACATATGATTTAATGATGCATAGTATAATTCATAATTATTTATTGTGCAATTTTAATTAATTTTATGCTCTAAGACTTATTCTACATTCTACCTCTATTTACCATGTTTTTGGAGGAAGAGATTTAGAGACTAGTCTTTCAAAGTGGATCCTGCCTCTGGAAGGTTAGTATTAACCTCCTCCCCTTTCCTTACTCTATTTTAACTTCAGTAAATTATTTTCATTAAATTATTATAATGCTACTCATTTTATGGTTGCAGGAAAATAAAAGAAAGAGAAGTTACCAAGGCAAGAAAAGCATAAAGAAAGTAATTTTCATAGTTACCATATGAGTAACAAAAGTGTTGCTACTTTAATAATGGAAATTCAAGTGTACATAGTTGCGCATCGAGATCTTAGAAATTGAGGAATAGTCACAGATTAGAAATTTTTTCCATTAGCTAGATAGACCTTTTCAAAGGTCTTCTATGTAATATATATTGTGACTTAGATAATTCTAAATAAACTCTTCCAGGTATTTTGCCATGTGGAGTTGTGGACTTATGATGTGATAACTATGCACTAACCAAAATAATCTAAACTAATGAAATTCCTAATTCTAGTTGGAATCAGTAAATATCCTAAGTGGTCCAAGTAGTATTTTATAAATGCACTTAACAAAACTATACTAATTTAAATATTTTGCAAGATGTACAATATAATCATGTCCCTTATTCTTAGAAAAGGCATAAAAATATTACGTCTAAATATAATCATCCTAACAAGATTTCAATTATATAATGTCTATAAAATAGAGTGATAAAAAATTCATTAATCACAATATCCTCATGGAGAATATGTGACAAGTCAACTTAATCTAAGCTGATTGTACTCCTTTATTGCCATGTGAGAGTTCCATGTTGTCACTGATGTGGCCTATGACATTGGTCAACTCTCTTCAGTAACTTCTAGTAAGAATTCTTCTTTGATAACAACCTTTAGTAGCTACCTTTTGTAACATGCTTCGATAACTATCTTCCATAACATACTTCAGTTACCATCTTCTATAATAGTAATCTGCCACTGTTCTGTCATCGTGCCTAAGCATCCTTAATCTGTTGTCCTTACGTCCATATTCTCATGTCCAAGGTACATCCTAAAGCTCACGCTGATGCACTATGAAACTACATATAAAAATTGAACAATTTACTATGAAAATATGTACCAAATAATTAGTCATCAACTATTGCCAGCCAATGCCTACCTAAGATGAGTAGATAACCACCCAACACATACTTGGATTGTAACACTATAAAATATATTGGGTATTCCCATACATGCACTATGACTATTATGTCTTCCAGTATTATGGAGCACTATAGACTTGTATGCCAACTAAAGAACAATTTTTATTGGATTTAGCTTGGTCAATCTAAGTTTTGACATGGTATCCTTGGTCGTGACATTAATGGAAGCCCTCATGTGTTGGGTAAAACATAGCCTCCAATTTTTACAGTTAAAACATGGCTTCCTGGGTATGAATATTTTTGGCTGTAGGTGTTTGTAGCATAAGATCAGCTAACTGACCTATCAAATTGATTATCTGTGATGGCTTTCTTCCTAGTTTTCTCAAAAAAAATTCTCTTATGGTCTTTCTATATATGGTAATATATCTTATGGCCTAAAAAAGAGGGATTGTGACTGTCAAATTTTTAGACTTGAAATAATATCAAATTATGTTTGTATTGGCTTCTTGGGTTCTTATAAACTTTTTGGGAAAGGTGGAACCCCTTATCTAGTATTTAAAACTACCGATTCATCTTCTATTTCTTCTATAAGAGGTGATTCATCTTTTTCTAAATCTATATTTTCCTCCTCTTCTAACAAAAGAGCTATTTCTACACCTACCTATTTACTTGATCTCAATTGTATAGGACTACAATATACTTTGATATTATACATAGGGTACATATCATTCTCCATATGGTATACTGGTTGTGTTTTATTGTTTGTATTAGATGTAGGTTGAGATAAAATTTGAGTAGGTCTCAAAGCAAGGGGAGCTAGTACATTTGGCTACAATGGGAATTGACTTGCATATTGTGGAGTTGGGCTACAAACATTTGGATTTCTCCACTATGGTCCAAGCTACTAATAAGACATCCATGGATAAGGATTACAAGGATTTACTCCTTGAGGGGTATGTGTCCAAAGTTTTTGTCACCACCAACCCATATTGGGTGGTTGAACTTGACCTTGGTGCTGAAAATTACTGCCCCCATAGGATGGTATTCCTATTGGCATGTTGTTTCCCATAGGAGAATATTACTAGTTTTTCCTGATGCCTATGAAATAAGGTTTTGTTACTTTAATATATTCTCTAGATTTTGGTAATTGTGGACACAACTTAGTTTCATGATATTTTTGACATATAGCATATACTCTAACTTTTTTCTTAGGACATTTGTTTCTAGGGTGCTTTCCCCTACATTTAGGATAAAAATAGGCTAATGCTACCTCATTCTCCTACTTCTTTATTTAAAGCAAAAGAGTGTCCATTTTAAGCACAAGAGATGACAACATCTCACTCTTGAGGTATTCTAGCATATTTTCTATCTCTGTTTTCCTATAAACTCTTTAAATAAATACCTCTTGGGATATTTTTGAAACATTGAGATTGAAAATGATGAGAAGAAGATAGAAATACTGCAAATATGGAAA
The DNA here is from genome assembly GCA_028583015.1 of Wollemia nobilis. Lineage (NCBI taxonomy): Eukaryota > Viridiplantae > Streptophyta > Pinopsida > Araucariales > Araucariaceae > Wollemia > Wollemia nobilis. The sequence continues at coordinate 19,372,495 of JAQPPZ010016895.1, forward strand.
CTTCATGATGAAGCAAAGGAAGCATAATATTTTTTTTAGGAGAGAGAAGTTATTATTCAATGGTTGTTGTTTGTTGTGTAGAAATACTAAGGTGGTGTATGAATTTTTCTTTAGATAGTGGCTTCTTTTATATTTTAAACCTATGCCCATTAAATAGTAATTTTCTAGTTGAATTATCAATAGGCTTTGGATTTTACTACATCACTTCCAAATATTTTCTAATTGAAATTTTCATGATACAATATGTCTTTCCTACCAATTTTGTTGGTTCATTCTAGTATAATACCTCTATTTTATTTCATTATTATTATTATTATTATTATATATTTATTATTATCATTTCTAATAATAATATATATTTTTTAATTTCTTGAGGTTTATTGTATTAGACTATCTTAGACTATTTTCCATCATCTAGCAACCTATATTTTTTTCCCTTTCTCTCTTTGGTTTTGGTTTTGTTTGGGTTTTGATTTTGGTTTTGTTTAAATCCTACTGTTGTCAAGTTTAGATACAAATCACAACAATAAATTTATAAATATCCTTAATACATCAAAGAAGAACTAAAATAAAATTTCACAATAATCCTAATATTTTTCTAAAATTAGATGTGACTCATGTTTCTACAAATATTTATACAACCAATCTTAGCACATTAGGAGCAAGATGAAATGCTGCTGGAAAAGTAAAATTTACTAAAAATAAAATGTTAGACAATTATTGTTTGTTTTATTGTTTAGGAGGGTTTCACTATGGCTGTGTCACTTAGCTTTACCTACTTCCTGCTTTTGATAGGGTCCTAAACAATTTTTAGGTTTTTTTCAGTATATATCTACTTCTTGCTTTTCTCACAGGGCCTGAGCCAAACTAAACAATAATAATCACCCAAATATGGAAATGTGCAGGAAATAAAATATGCTGAAATAAAAGATAAACTATTACTACTTATTTTATTATTAGTAGGGTTTCACTACGGTTGTGTCACTCAACCATACCTACTTCCTACTTCTGATAGGGTCCTAAGCCAATTTTAGGTCTATTTTAGTGTATACCTACTTCCTGTTTTTCTCGTAGGTCCTAAGTCAACTAAGCAATAATAATTACCCAAAGCAAGAAATTTGAAGGAAATAAAGTTTGTAGAAATTGAAATTTACAGAAATTGAAATTTGTAGGAAATAAAATTCTAATTAAGAAAGCAGTAAAATTGATTCCTCAAGAGAAATTAACCTAGAAGCATCGAACAAAGAGGCTTGTTGGGACCATCTCATGCCACTCTGACTCATATGCACACCAAGGACTAATTTGTACCTCTTTCCACATACAAGTAAGCCTTGCCTAATTGCACTGCCAAACAACTATTCTGATTAACCACTACGACGCTACTCTCCCCAACAATAATACCAGAATGATCTGTTGTAATAGCTTATATTTAATGTTGCCAATATCAGGGTAATCAATGTTAGATTTAAAGAGCAACAATCTGGTATAAATTGTACCATAGGGATCAATGCTAAGCTTAGTTTATATTTCTTTTAATTTCAGGCATTTGCAAAAAAGTAATAAACAAAAAATATATTGTGTAGGAATGAAAACATAATGCAATTTGGACTAATTCTATATGAGTATGTGTGGATCCACGTATGATATAATGATACATAGTATAATTCAGAATTATTTATTGTGTAATTTTAATTAATTTTATGCTCTAAGACTTATTCTACATTCTAACTCTATCTACCATGTTTTTGGAGGAAGAGATTTAGGGACTAACCTTTCAGAGTGGGCCCTACCTCCGAAAGGTTAGTATTAACCTCCTCCCCTTTCCTTACTCTATTTTAACTTTAGTAAATTATTTTCATTAAATTATTCTAATTCTACTCATTTTATGGTTGCAGGAAAATAAAAGAAAGAGAAGTTACCAAGGCAAGCATAGCATAAAGAAAGTAATTGACATAGTTACCATATGAGTAACAAAAGTGTTGCTACTTTATTATTGGAAATTCAAGTGTACATAGTTGTGCATCGAGCTCTTAGAAATTGAGAAATAGTCACAGATTAGAAATTTTCTCCATTAGCTAGCTAGACCTTTTCAAAGGTCTTCTATGTAATATATATTGTGATTTGGACAATTCTAAATAAACTCTTCTAGGTATTTTGCCATGTGGAGTTGTGGACTTATGATGTGATAACTATGCACTAACCAAAATAATCTAAACTAATAAAATTCTTAATTCTAATTGGACTCAGTAAATATCCTAAGTGGTCCAAGTGGTATTTTATAGATGCACTTGACTAAACTATACTAATTTAAATATTTCACAAGATGTACTATATAATCATGTCCTTTATTCTTAGAAAAGGCATAAAAATATTACGTCTAAATATAATCATCCTAACAAGATTCCAATTATATAATGTCTATAAAATAGAGTGATAAAAAAATCATTAATCACAATATCCTCATGGAAAATATGTGACAAGTCAACTTAATCTAAGCTGATTGTACTCCTTTATTGCCATGTGAGAGTGCCATGTTGTCACTGATGTGGCCTATGAAATTGGTCAACTCTCTTCAGTAACTGCTAGTAAGAATTCTTCTTTGATAAAAACCTTTAGTAGCTACCTTCTGTAACATGCTTCGATAACTATATTCCGTAACATACTTCAGTTACCATCTTCCATAACAATAATCCTCCACTGTTCTGTCATCGTGCCTAAGCATACTTAATATGTTGTCCTTACGTCCACATTCTCATGTCCAAGGTATATTCTAAAGCTCATGCTGATGCACTATGAAACATACTTCAATATTTTTTTGCATAATAACCAATAACTTGGACATATTTTACATAAAATGCACAACTTTATCATATTTAACTGTATTCATATTTTTAGTTGACAATTCACAAAAATAAACAAGAACAACTAACATAAAGTACATTATAATCACAAATTACATATAAAAATTGAGCAATTTACTATGAAACTATGTAACAAATAATTAGTCATCAACTATTGCCAACCAATGCCTACCTAAGATGAGTAGATAACCACCCAACCCATACTTGGATTGTAACACTAGAAAATACAATGGGTATTCCCATGCATCCACTATGACTGTTATGTCTTCCAGTATTCCCTGAGGGAGCACTATAGACTTGTATGCCAACTGAACGATAGTTTTGGTTGGCTTTAGGTTGGTCAATATGAGTTTTTACATGGTATCCTTGGTCATGACATTAATGGAAACCCTCATGTGTTGGGTAAAACATAGCCTCCAATTTTTACAGTTAAAACATGGGTTCCTAGGTATGAATATTTTTGGCTGTAGGTGTTTGTAGCATAAGATCAGCTAAATGACCTATCAAATTGATTACCTGTGATGGTTTTCTTCCTAGTTTTCTCAAACAAAATTCTCTTATGGCATTTCTATAGATGGTAATATATCTTATGGCCTAAAAAATAGGAATTGTGACTGTCAGATTTTTAGACTTGAAATAATATCAAATTCTGTTTGTATTGGCTTCTTGGGTTGTTATAACCTTTTTTGGAAAGGTGGAACCCCTTCTCTAATATTTACAACTACCGGTTCATCTTCTATTTCTTCTATAAGAGGTGATTCCTTTTTTTCTAAATCTATCTTTTCCTCCTCTTCTAACAAAAGAGCTATTTCTACACCTACCTATTTACTTGATCTCAATTGTATAGGGCTACAATATACTTTGACATTATACACGGGGCACAACTCCTTATCTGTATGGTATACTGGTTGTGTTTTATTATTTGTATTAGATGTAGGTTGAGATAAAATTTGAGTAGGTCTCAAAGTGACGGGAGCTAGTACATTTGGCTACAATGGGAATTGACTTGCATGTTGTGGATTTGGGCTTCAAGCATTGGGATTTCTCCACTATGGTCTAGGCTACTGATAAGACATCCATGGATAAGGATTATAAGGATTTACTCCTTGATGGGTATGTGTCCAAGGTTTTTGTCCCCACCAACCCATATTGGGTGGCTGAACTTGACCTTCGTGCTAAAAATTACTACGCCCATAGGATGGTATTCCTGTTGATATCTTGTTTCCCATAGGAGAATATTATTAGTTTCTCCTGATGCCTATGAAATAAGATTTCATTACTTTAATATATTCTCTATATTTTGGTAATTGTGGACACAACTTAGTTTCATGATCTTTTTGACATATAGCATATATCTAACTTTGTTCTTAGGACATATGTTTCCAGGGTGCTTTCCCCTACATTTAGGATAAAAATAGGCTAATGCTACCTAATTCTCGTACTTCTTTCTTTAAAGCAAAAGAGTGTCCATTTGAAGCACAAGAGATGACAACATCTCACTCTTGAGGTATTCTAGCATATTTTCTATCTATGTTTTCCTATAAAATATTTAAATAAATACCTCTTGGGCTATTTTTGAAACATTGAGATTGAAAATTTATGAGAAGAAGATAGAAATACTACAAATATGGAAACTTCAGGATGAAGCAAAGGAAGCATAATATTTTTTTTAGGAGAGAGGAGTTATTATTCAATGGTTGTTGTTTGTTGTGCAGAAATACTAAGGTGGTGTATGAATTTTTCTTTAGATAGTGGCTTCCTTTATATTTTAAACCTATGCCTATTAAATAGTAATTTTCTAGTTGAGTTATCAATAGGCTTTGGATTTTATTGCATCACTTCCAAATATTTTCTAATTGAAATTTTCATGATACAATATGTTTTTCCTACCAATTTTGTTGGTTCAGTCCTATATAATACCTCTATTTTATTTCATCATCATCATCATCATTATTATTATTATTATTATTATTATTATTATTATTATATATTTATTATTATCATTTCTAATAATAATATATATTTTTTAATTTCTTGAGGTTTATTGTATTAGACTATCTTAGACTATTTTCCATCATCTAGAAACCTATATTTTTTTTCCTTTCTCTCTCTTTGGTTTTGGTTTTGTTTGGGTTTTGATTTTGGTTCTGTTTTAATCCTACTATTGTCAAATTTAGATACAAATCACAAAAAATGAATTTATAAATATCCTTAATACAACAGAGAAGAACTAAAATAAAATTTCACAATAATCCTAATATTTTTCTAAAATTAGATGTGACTCGCATTTCTACGAATCTTTATACAACCAATCTTAGCACGTTAGGAGAAAAATGAAATACTGCTAGAAAAGTAAAATTTACTAAAAATAAAAGTTTAGACTATTATTGTTTGTTTGATTGTTTAGGAGGGTTTCACTATGGCTGTATCACTTAGCTTTACCTACTTCATTCTTCTGACAGGGTCCTAAACCAATTTTTAGGTATTTTCAGTATATATCTACTTCTTATTTTTTCTCACAGGGCCTAAGCCAAACTAAACAATAATAATCACACAAATATGGAAATGTGTAGGAAATAAAATTTTCTAAAATAAAAGGTAAACTATTACTGCTTATTTTATTATTAGGAGGATTTCACTATGGTTGTGTCACTCAATCGTACCTACTTCCTACTTCTGACAGGGTCCTAAGCCATTTTTAGGTCTATTTTAGTGTATACCTACTTCCTATTTTTCTCACAGGTCCTAAGTCAACTAAGCAATAATAATTACCCAAAGCAAAAAATTTGAAGGAAATAAAGTTTGTAGAAATTGAAATTTGCAAAAATTGAAATTTGCAGGAAATAAAATTCTAATTAAGAAAGCAGTAAAATTGATTCCTCAAGAGAAATTAACCTAGCAGCATCGAACAAAGAGGCTTTTTGGGACCATCTCATTCCACTCTGACTCATATGCACACCAAGGACTAATTTGTACCTCTTTCCACATACAAGTAAGCCTTGCCTAGTTGCACTGCTAAACAACTATTCAAATTAACCACTATGATGCCACTCTCCCCAACAATAGTGCCAAAATGATCGGTTGTAATAGCTTATATTTAATGTTGTCAATATTAGGGTAATTAAGGTTAGATTTAAAGAGTAACAATCCAGTATAAATTGTACCATAGGGATCAATGCTAAGCTTAGTTCTGATTTCTTTCAATTTCAAGTGTTTGCAAAAAAGTAATAAACAAAAATTATATTGTGTAGGAATGAAAACATAATGCAATTTGGACTAATTCTATATGAGTATGTGTGGATCCACGTATGATATAATGATACATAGTATAATTCATAATTATTTATTGTGTAATTTTAATTAATTTTATGCTCTAAGACTTATTCTACATTCTAACTCTATCTACCGTGTTTTTGGAGGAAGAAATTTAGAGACTAACATTTCAGAGTGGAACCTACCTCCGGAAGGTTAGTATTAACCTCATCCCCTTTCCTTACTCTATTTTAACTTCAGTAAATTATTTTCATTAAATTATTCTAATGCTACTCATTTTATGGTTGCAGGAAAATAAAAGAAAGAGAAGTTACCAAGGCAAGCAAAGCATAAAGAAAGTAATTGACATAGTTACCATATGAGTAACAAAAGTGCTGCTACTTTATTACTGGAAATTCAAGTGTACATAGTTGCGCATCGAGCTCTTAGAAATTGAGGAATAGTCACAAATTAGACATTTTCTCCATTAGCTAGCTAGACCTTTTCAAAGGTCTTCTATGTAATATATATTTTGACTTGGACAATTCTAAATAAACTCTTCTAGGTATTTTGCCATGTGGATTTGTGGACTTATGATGTGATAACTATGCACTAACCAAAATAATCTAAACTAATGAAATTCCTAATTCTAATTGGACTCGATAAATATCCTAAGTGGTCCAAGTGGTATTTTATAAATACACTTAACAAAACTATACTAATTTAAATATTTCACAAGATGTACAATATAATCATGTCCTTTATTCTCAAAAAAGGCATAACAATATTACGTCTAAATATAATCATCATAAAAATATTCCAATTATATAATGTCTATAAAATAGAGTGATAACAAATTCATTAATCATAATGTCCTCATGGAGAATATGTGAGAAGTCAACTTAACCTACGCTGATTGTACTCCTTTATTTCCATGTGAGAGTGCCATGTTGTCATTGATGTGGCATATGACATTGGTCAACTCTTTTTTTGGTAAATTAATTATATTAATTCAAAAAGGGAATTTGAAAGGTGCCCTATCACCTTTTACAAAAATGAACTCAGAGGAACAAGAGGAGGAAAAGAGAAACACGAAGAACAGAGCGAAGCTCATCAAAACTGAAAGGCCTGAAGCCATTACACTCAAAAAGCAACTTGAAGGATTACCAGTGATCCTTTAGCACAAAGGAACATAAAGGAACAACACCAGAAGGCAGAAAGGAGGAGACAAGCAAGGACAAACCCAGCAACATGCCATGAAACTAGAGGAAATGGAGAACAACCCAAAACAATGATCGGGACCAGCAAAAAGTGCCATCAAGGAAGAGCTTTGGGTTGTAGAAAAGTGTGGACATCAATATTCAAAACATTGTCCTTCGTTGCATCCTTCTCTACATCCTTTGAGGTATATTTCACCTTTGGAATCTCCTTCAAACCATAAAGGTAGGTATCTTTTGCAATTTCTACAACCTCATCTTCAGTAGCCCCTCCTTTAATATCAGAGGGGGGTTCAACAGTAGAACCATTGAAATTATCACAAAAGAAGAACAGGCTAAGGTTGTGTCTCTGTTCTTTGAGGCTCTCAATGGCCTTATCGATGGCAATGTGGGTAGCCTCCAAGTGAGCGATGGATGCATTGGTGGCATGGATGACCAGCTTATGGAGAAATTTATCAACCAAATCAGGTGAAGAGGATTGGGCTTTGGGAGGCTTGCCTGAGATGGAAGGTGGGGTTTCTAAAAATTCCTTTAGCTTCAGATGTTGGGAGCTTCTAACAGGGGTTGACTCCACCTTAATTTTCTTCCTAGCCATGGGATGGGGTTTTTTAGTTTTGATCTTCCTCTTAGGATTGGAATGTTTAAGACTCGGGGTAGAGGATGAATTCTCTTCATTTGATTCATGAGTGGGAATGTTACCATTGGGAAAGTTAAGGAGGAGATAGCGATAGAGGACTTTGAAAAGTCCTTGGTGACTTGGAAGGGCATCCTCATTTTTGTGAGAGGTTACAATGGCGTAATCGATGGACCAAAAAATTACAGCGGGGATATTCATGGCTTTGGCATCACGAAAGTGATTCACATAGGCGAGATGAAAAAAACATAACTGCGAGTCTGGATTATCATAGGACAGGTATTGCATTATGGGAACTAAAATTTGCTGCAGAGGATGGGAAATTTTTTCATGATATAACCCTTTTCTATAGTTCTTATGGACCTCAAAAATGTTTTTCGAAGAAGGTCAGTTCAGCTTCCCAATTATGTTTGTTGTGTCAAATCACCTTTTCGTTCAAGGGCTACCCAGTCAAGCTCACCAACAGCTCAAAGGAGATATGGTACTGGACCCCATGGATTGTGACATAACCTCTGTCCCAAGTGTCAGCAAAAGCCTTCAAAATGGTGTCATCGACCCCTGAGAAGAGCTTGAAAAATTCAATCAGGGCACTGTTTGTTTTGTCTGTCCATAAGTCACGGATCAAAGGACTAAGCTCAAGAACAACAGGCTCAATGTAAACAGGTTTTCTTTCCTTCATGATGGCAGATAGGGAAGAGGATAGAGAATAGGAAAGCACAAGGATCAGGGGGAAAATGACGAGAAAGGATTGAGACACCATGATAAAGAACAGAGTATGCATGAAAGCTAAAAATAGGAAGATGGTGCCCTAAAAAATTCTGCTTTGGGACCATGAAATTATTTTCACAAAGGAATTGGGACTTTCGACATGCAAGGATTGGCTAGGGCAAATGTAATATCTACAAATTAGGATTAGGTTAAGGGCATAGCCAATGGCATGACGACACTCAAAAAAGGCAGCGTGATAAATCAGGATGCATGAAAAACTTTCCCAACAAGAAATCTGAGCACAATACCCCGAAAGGTTTGGGATGGTCTCCAAATTGATTTTTGGGACCAACCTTCGATCGAGGAGGCTACAGAAAGATCTAAAAAAAAAGGAAATACACTTATCAAGGCTCACGGGATTAAAATCATTAAAACTCATGCGAAAAAACACCTTGGAATGATGGGAATGAGTGGTTACTCAAAAAAGTTTATGGATATTGAAAAAGTTAATATTGAAATAGGAAATAGAGCCTATGGGTGCGTGGATCCACATTTGCCAAAAAGGCTAGGTTATTGAAGTGAGACAAGACCAAAGGTCGAAGGAATAACGCATGGAGGATCTAACAAATCTAAAAAAAATTGCCTAAGACTGAAAGACAAATCACAACCCATCATGTATAATATGATATTTGTCCTTTTTAAGAATGTCATCCACCTCAGCAGGTAGACTATCTATCCATGTTAAGAGTCCTTGGGCATGAACCCCAATGTTAGCTAGGTTATCAACAATAGTATTGGCCTCTCTATAGGAATGTTGGAGTATGTAATTATGTTGCTTCTTAAGAATTTTCCTACAATATTCAATAATTGATTTGATCCTCCAGCTAATAGTCTTAGAAGACTTCAAGTAGTTAATGATATTTAAGGAATATCCTTCCACAATGATGTTTCTTGGGATAGTTTTGATAAATTGAAGACCCCTCCAAATAGCTTTGGCCTCAGCAATATGGTTGGTGATAACACCAAGAGGTTCAACATAGGCAAAAATAGGATTTCCTAGATGATCCCTTAGGATTTCGCCAGCCCCCCTAACCCAGGGTTTCCTTTGGCCACACCATCAAAATTGAGTTTAACCCAACCATTAGGAGGAGGAATCCATTTAACATTACTTCTAGGATTGGGAATATCAGCACTTTTGGGGTCATCAAGATTGATGTTACAGGACTTTAAGATATCTTTCTCAAAAGGAGGACAAGGATGTGGATTAAAAGGCATAGCTAGAGCATTTTCTATGGAAAAAAGGATGATTTTATTGGCAATGTATTGAGGTTGGACAATTTTTTTATCAAAAACTCTACGATTACGTTCAAGCCATATTTGCCATAAGAAATGTTGAAGGCTAAACTTGCACAATCCTTTAAGCATAGGATTTATGAAAGGATTAGGCCATTGGTAAAACATGTCAACAATTGATGGAGGATTGGCCCAAACCAAGTGAAAAACTTGAAGAAGTTTATTAATGACCATTCTAGAAAAAGGACAGAAAATAAAAATGTGGGAAGTGGACTCCCAATTGGACAAGCATAGATGGCATTTGTTAGGAAGAGTAAGGCCTCGTTTCATAAAATTTTCAATGGTTAAAATACGATTTTGGATGCAGAGCCAAGAGAAGGAAGCAATTTTAGGAATCAGGTATTTAGTCCAGACAAGCTTGAAAGGCAAAGGATTCTCTATATTGGTAATGGAGAGCAGGTAAGTAGTTTTAACAAAAAATTCCCTAGAGTCCGTGGGCTCCCAAATAGGTTGATCCTTTGAAAAAGCCTCGAGAATTCTACAAGAGGAAAGATAGTTATTTAGGAACAAAGATTCCTCCTCATGATTTGGAATATTAATCTCCTTCCATTTCTTAATCTCATTAATTGAAGTCATATAATGAGCCACCAGAGGACCAAAACATTGCTTGGTAATGTTAGTGATCCTTTGGAGCATAGGAATCTAACTGAGAGGAGACTTGCCCAGCCATTTGTCATCCTAGAAGGAAATGGAGTTGCCATCACCGAGAAGCCATCGGGTTCCTTTTTGCACAAGGGAATGAGCTTGACAAATTGATTTCCAAAAAGCGGATCCGTCGAAGGGTACCTGGCCATGCAAAAACTTGAAATTTTGAAGATATTTCCTTTTTAAGATTTTGACCCAGTCAACCTGTTCATCTGAAATAAGTCTCGAAGCTTGCTTGGCAAGGAGAGCAATATTAAGATGGGATATCCTTCTGAGGCCTAAACCTCCTTGATATTTGGGTTTACAAATTTTATCCCAGGCTACCAGATGAAATATGTACTTGTTCTCAGTTCCTGACCAGAGGAAATTCTTTTGGATTCTCTCCATTTTTCTATAAACAGAAGGTTGGAGATTTGAATAAGGATAAAAAATAAATAGGAATACTTTGAAGGCATGCCATAGTTAAGGTGATTTTGCCATCTTAGGAGAGGAGATTACCTCTCCACGTAGTCAATTTTTATTGAAGTCTTTCAATGAAATTATCCCAAAGATTATCCTTGACATTTCCATTGAAAAAAGGCATTCCAAGGTAAGAGGAAGGTAGGGAACTAATGGGACACTGGAGAATGTTAGCAATCAAATGTTGTCTTCTCAATGGAGTGTTAAGGAAATACAATTTGATTTTTTGAAAGTTGATCCTTTGGCCAGCCGCTTCTTCATAAAGGATGAGGATTCGTTTGATGATAAAGGCTTCATTGATAGAGGCAAAGGTGGATAAAAGTGTGTCATCAACAAATTGTTGATGAGTAATAGGACTGCATTGTGAAGTAACCTAAATGCCAAAAATAAGACCTGCCTCCATGGCTACCAAAATGGATCTGCCTAGAGCTTCAGTAGCAATGATGAAGAGAAGAGGAGATAAGGGATCTCCTTGTCTCAAACCTCTACTACTATGGAAATAGCTAGCTGGAGAGCCATTAATAAGAATAGAGAACCAAGCAGAGGATATACACCCTTTGACAAGCGAAACCCACTCATTGTGAAACCTAAACTTGTTGAGAATGGTAATAAGGAAATCCCATTTTAGTCGATCATAGGCTTTGTTCATATCTAACTTGAGAAGAAAGGCTACCTTTTTGTTGCAGGAACTTGAATGAATAGCTTCATGGACAAAAATAATGCCATCAAGGATGGATCTACCTTTCATAGAGCTACCTTGGAATTTTTTTATGATGATTGGTGTGACATCTCTAATACAAATGGCCATTACTTTGGTTAAAATTTTGCAAATGATATTGCAAAGGCTAATGGGCCAGCAATCATTAAAACTTGAAGCATTAGGGATATTAGGCATGAGAGCAATAAAAGTTGAGTTGAATCCTCTAGGAACAGACTTGGAGCTTTGAATTTATTTGATGGTTTTGCACACATCCTCACTAACAACATCCCAGAAGGATTGAAAGAATCTAGGAGGAAACCCATTAGGTCTCGGAGCTTTGTCAGGTTTCATTGAAAAAAGGGCAACCTTTATCTCATCATCATAAAGTGTTGCATTTAGCTTGTTGTTGATATCATCAGTTATGAGCTTGGGGATGAATTGAAGAAAGAAATCTTTGGTAGCTCTAGAATTGTGTCATTGTTCCTCTTGCATAAGATTCCAAAAATGGGCTTGACCTTCAGTTCTGATTTCTTTGATATCATTCACCATGCTGCCATCCTGCTTGTGAATTTATTTGATTCTATTGTGGCTGTGATGTCTTAATGTAGAAATATGAAAAAAAATTGTGTTAGAGTCTCTTTTTTTTAACCAGATATCACGATATTTTTGTCTCCAAAAAATCTCTTCATACTAAAGGATATTATGATATTGAGACAGTAAATTCCTTTCAATTTCTTTGATCTCCCCTGAACAGTCCCTTTTTTCTTGCCTTTCTCTTTTTATTATGTCCAGCCTGTTAATGATGTCTTGCTTGTTTTGGAAGAGGTTTCCAAAAACATCCATGTTCTAGATTTTCAGGTTCTCTTTGATGTATCTCAATTTCTGAGCCAAAAAAAAAGGAGTTCCTTGAGCATTATATTACCACCACTGTTTAATCCTTTCTCTAAAATTAGGATGAAGCATCCACATAGACTCAAAACTGAAAGGACTTTTGAAAATCTTAGGATTGCAGGTGTCAAGGAGAATAGGACTGTGGTTAGAACCAATTTTGAGTAATGATTGAAGATTTACATCTCCCCAAATGTTAATGGCTTCCTGGGAAAAAAGAACTCTACCAAGTTTAACCTGGATTAGCTGGGATCTGCACCTTCTATTTGACCAAGTGAATTGATTTCCTTTGAGATTAACATCCATAAGATTAATATTACTTATAAATTTGTGAAAATCCTCCATGCTTTTAGAATAAGATACAGTTCCCCCTTTCTTGTCAGAAGGAAATAAAGGAGTATTGAAATCACCATCCAAAATCCAAGGGATATTAGCAAAAGCCTTATGGACATCTATTAGGTTTTTCCACAAACAAACCCTACCAGTGATGGAATTATGAGCATAAATATTGGTTAGGACCCATGGAGAATCACTGTATTTATCAAATAAAATAATGCTCATCATCTCATCGGAAGAGTGGATTATATTTCCTTCCACCAAGTTAGGATTCCAAAGACATAAGAGGTCTCCAGAAGCACCATTATCTTTGCAAGCAACATAGTTAATGTATTTCCAGATATGGTTACATATCTGATTTTAAAGCGGTTCTTTGAATTTTGTTTCTTGGATGGCAAAAATTGTGGGTCTTATTTCTTTCCTTAATTATTTAGCTATCCTTTGTTTAGCTAAGCCATTAAGACCTCTCACATTCCATGAGAGGATTTTCATTTAGAATATGTGAATTTTTTGCCTCCCTTTCCAGATGGTTGGGGAGGTTTGGTGCGCTTTGGATCCTCAGAAATTATGCCTATGGAAAACAATATGTTTTGGACACCATTAGCAATATCTTCATTGGTTCCTTGTTTCTAGTGATTAGAGTTTGAAGGTATCCCTCTTTTTTTCCTCCATGCTACAACTGCTGGTAAGAATTCTTCTTCGATAATAGCCTTTAGTAGCTACCTTATGTAACATGCTTCGATAACCATCTTCCCTAACATACTTTAGTTACCATCTTCTATAACAGTAATCTGCCATGGTTCTGTCATCGTGCCTAAGCATCCTTAATCTGTTGTTCTTACATCCATCTTCTCATGTCCAAGGTACATCCTAAAGCTCACGTTGTTGCACTATGGAACATACTTCAAGATTTTCTTGTATAATAACCCATAACTTGGATGTATTTTACATAAAATGCACACATTTGTCATATTTAACTATATTCATATTTTTACTTGACAATTCACAAAAATAAACAAGACCAACTAACATAAAATACATTATAATCATAAACTACATATTAAAATTGAACAATTTACTATGAAAATATGTACCAAATAACTAGTCATCAACTATTGCCAGCCAATGCCTACCTAAGATGAGTAGATAACCACCCAACCCATACTTGGATTGTAACACTAGAAAATATGTTGGGTATTCCCATGAATCCACTATGACTGTTATGTCTTCAAGTATTCCCTGAGGGAGCACTATAGAATTGTATGCCAATTGAAGGACAATTTTGGTTGGCTTTAGGTTGGTCAATATGAGTTTTTACATGGTATCCTTGGTCGTGACATTAATGGAAGCCCTCATGTGTTGGGTAAAACATAGCCTCCAATTTTTACAGTTAAAAAATGGTTTCCTGGGTATGAATATTTTTGGTTGTAGGTGTTTCCTAGCATAAGATCAGCTAACTGACCTATCAAATTGATTATCTGTGATGGTTTTCTTCCTAGTTTTCTCAAACACAATTCTATTATGGCCTTTCTATAGATGGTAATATATCTTAAGTCCTAAAAAATAGGGATTGTGACTATCAGATTTTTAGACTTGAAATAATATCAAATTCTATTTGTATTGGCTTCTTGGGTTGTTATAACCTTTTTTGGAAAGGTGGAACCCCTTCTGTAGTATTTACAACTACCAGTTCATATTCTATTTATTCTATAAGAGGTGATTCCTCTTTTTCTAAATCTATATTTTCCTCCTCTTCTAAAAAAAGAGCTATTTCTACACCTACCTATTTATTTTATCTCAATTGTATAGGACTACATTATACTTTGATATTATACATGGGGTACATATCATTCTTTGTATGGTATACTGGTTGTGTTTTATTGTTTGTATTAGATGTAGGTTGAGCTAAAATTTGAGTAGGTCTCAAAGGAAGGGGAGCTAGTACATTTGGCTACAATGGGAATTGACTTGCATGTTGTGTAGTTGGGCTCCAAGCATTGGGATTTCTCCACTATGGTCTAGGCTATTGATAAGACATCCATGGATAAGGATTATAAGGATTTACTTCTTGAGGGGTATGTGTCCAAGGTTTTTGTCCCCACCAACCCATATTGGGTGGTTGAACTTGACCTTGGTGTTGAAAATTACTGCCCCCATAGGATGGTATTCCTATTGGCATGTTGTTTCCCATAGGAGAATATTACTAGTTTCTCCTGATGCCTATGAAATAATATTTCATTACTTTAATATATTCTTTATATTTTGGTAATTGCGAACACAACTTAGTTTCATGATATTTTTGACATGTAGCATATACTCTAACTTTGTTATTAAGACATTTTTTTATGGGGTGCTTTCCCCTACATTTAGGATAAAAATAGGCTAATGGTACTTCATTCTCCTGGTTATTTATTTAAATCAAAAGAGTGTCCATTTGAAGCACAAAAGATGACAACATCTCACTCTTGAGGTATTCTAGCATATTTTCTATCTTTGTTTTAGTGACTATGGCTCATTGTTTGATATTTTTAAAAGTTAATTTACCCTTCCTTCTTGAGTAGTTCTGGCATAACTGTCATATATCAGATATTTGATGTTGATAAATGTATTCTCTATAAATTAAGTTTAATGCATCAAGAGACTAATTAGTCTATTTAAGAAAATACTTCTCAAGGATCTGTCTCCTAGTTTTGCATGGGGATATCTTTGCAAATTAAAACTAAACCTATCCCAATACTCCTCCAATGACTCACCTTCCTTCTGAGTCATATCCATGAATTATTCTTTGAAATATTATTCCCTACCAAAGACTTGATACTAATATAGGAAGAGTTTTTTCATGTCTTCCCAGGTATTTATCTATCCATATCCTAAACTAATGAAGTAGTACAGGGATGAATCATCAAGAGTTGAGGAAAATAGCTTTAGTTTTTGAGCATTGATTTTATAGTCTACCGACCTGCATAGAAATTCAAATTTGAAAAGAAATAGGTCACAATATTCTGATTGAAATCTTCTAAATATTGGAATGTGGGAAAGAGAGATATGTTTCATCTTGTGGCCTCCTATTGCCTCTTCTATGGGGAAGTTAAAACTAGTGGATGCTTCTTCTACTTCAGCCATCTTGTTTGTAAACAGGGTGTCTACACCTACTATTTTTAGGGTATCTTTCAAGGCTTATAATTTGTTTCTTTTATCCTCTAAAAGGATTACTAAATCAATGTTTTAAATAGTCTCATATTCAACTACTTGCCAACATTGAATGTTAAGCAAATCTTCCTCAGATTGAACTTTGCCTACCACTGATCCTTCCCTAAGATTTTGCTAGTCTAGTTTAGAAGGATCCTATGCAAAAAGTGGATGTTGAATCCAATGCATAGGTGGAGATGGTGGTGGGGAGATATCACTATCAGGATTTGGCACAACTAAAATAGAGGTTTCTAAAGAAACAATATTTTTGCTTTTGATGAAATGACCATCCAGTCCTCTAACTCTAGGTGGACTCATACAAAATTAAAATGGAGTACTTTTGTAGAAAGTAACCTAAAATACTTCAAAAACACTTTCTTCATAACAAGATTTTACGCTTGGTTTTTTCCAGCAAAAGTTCCAAAATGTTGGGCAAAATATTGGTTAATTTTCTATAGTTTAATTCATTACCTCCATATAATTTTCAACTCGGGATAGCTCGTAAACTTGTAAAAAATGGTGCACTATATATGCTTGTAATTTCCTTAATAAGACGAGTCCCTTAGATTCTATGGTTTGGGGGGTGTATTTTTGTGTTGTATTTTTTTTTTTTTTCCAAACCATTAACCTATTTCATATTATCAAATAGATGATCAAAATAAACTTACAAAAAGTAAAATGTACACTTGCTAGAAAAATACAAAAAATAGGGGAAGCTATAGAATTAAACTAATTTGCAAAAAATATAGTAAAACATGAAATAAATGAAATAATAAAAAGTAGGGAAAAATTGGGAGGATTATTGTTGAGAGTGGGACCTAGCTTCCGACATATTCTACCCGAGTCAATTCATTCATCGGATGCTAGTTTGAGATTGATAAAACACTCAAATGAATTATATTATATGCAACTTTAGAAAAATTGCAAAAAAATTCCAAGATCTATTTCTTAGGGGTGGCCTACATATTTATAAGATATGCAACCATATCATGTTACATTTAAATATAAATCTATTTCATATTTTACCATTACAACAAATACATGAAAATAAGGAGGATAAAGCAAATATACAATCAATTTCATCTATTGCCAGATTATTTAAGCATATTCTATTTTTATCAGAATAGAATACATCTAATATTATGATTTATTGTTTTACATGGATATTTATGTATTTTCTAAAAAATAGATGAATTTTGCTTTATGACATTGTCCTTCATCCACATCCATCATTGAAACTGCATTTACATCCATCGCTAAAATCGATGTTTTGTTCTACCAATAACAGGGGTCGTGTTGTACTTTGCTTCAGTGGTATTCAGGTGCCAAATGGGAGTCAAGTGCCAAAGGGATCCAAGCACTAAAATAGGAGTTGGGTGCCAAAATGGAAGTCAAGCACCAAAATGGAAGTTAGGCATAAAAATGGAAGCTCGGCACCAAAAACAAGATTCAAGCACTAGACTTAGTGTCATTACTTTATTTGTTGTGATTAGTTTTACCTTTGATTTTCCATTATAAAAAATATGGTTTCAGGTCCGAATGGGACCTCGACATAAACATGTTGAAAGGCAGTAAAAACCACTGAAACTAAACACAATTCACTTAAAAATAAATATTAGACAACATACATAACTTCTTATTATAATATATACATATAAATTTCATAAAACGTGGATTTTATAATAATAATGCTGCATTATATATCAAAATTTTATACAAAAATATGAGCATTTTAAGTGCTCATAACCTCTTCTCTTGAGTCTCCTCTTTCTCTGACCTCTTTATTTTAAGGTATTCTTTGATCTCTTTCTCTCTTCTTCCTTCAATCTATTATAGGGACCTCTTTCTTGGATCTCCTCAATATTCAATCTTATTTGGGACCTCTTTCTTGGACCTCCTCAATATTCAATCTACAATGTCCAATGGGGTCTCTTTCTTGGACCTCCTTAATCTTCAATGTCTACTCTTTTTCTACAACTCCAAAAACTAATTTTTATGTGAGGAAATCACATAGACTTTTAGACAATCGAAGGTGAAATTCTTCTCTATCTATTGTGGGAAGCTTCTTAATTTATAAGAACTAATTTTATATAGCAAAATATTAGACAACAACAACCAAATACGTCCAAATCTCTAATATTCTAAAATCAATTAACTTCACTAGTTGTTCTTCAATCTAGTGGAAAGAAATCTATGTTGAGTCCTAGTCTTCACATATTTTTTTGCAACCTTGTGAAAAGACTCTAGCCAAATAGAAACTTTCAAATTTTGTAAAATAAATCTCCCTATATCCTATCAATATCCTTTGTGTATTTGATACCACTGTTAGCTTTTGATGCTTAATACTTAAAAAAAAATAACCACAAGATCTAAAATAAAGTTGCAATATAAAATATATGATAATGATACTACTTTAATCATATAAAACTTGTAAATAAATATTGCAACAAATCATAAAATGGCCATTACCAAATGCTCATGAAAATAGTATTTTTATATTGAATAAATATCTAAAATACGCCATACTTCCACACACTCTCACTCTACATTTTGTTACACACACACATAGACACATATATAATGGAATGTGACTCTTCATATAGAGTACATTTGACCTTCACTTTTCTTGAGACTCTTCACTTTCCTACTCTAAGAAAATATGTGCACTCTTACATAAAGGACACTTGTGCACTCTTACATAAAGGACACTTGTGCACATATACACTCATCATAATTGCATACCTAACTACAAGATACTTGTGTATTTCCTACACATTATTACATTACATAAAGTAAATACCCACTCTATAGTATAAGATACACTCTTAATATAAATATGTACCCAAGGTGGTACATTAGCATGTACCAAATAATATTATATTCTCCAACATATATTACATTAATTGGTTATTTAAGAATTTAGTCAATATTCAAGTGTCCTTGCATTGTTCATGAAACTCTGCTTGAGACTGGTCTTTAGCTTCTTTGAGTTCATCTTCTTTCTTGAGTTTTTATCTGAGTTCTTCATCATTATTTGGATATTTAGGATTTTGATCTTGAACTTCTTGAAATTATTGTTTTTTAGCTTCAAGTTCATGTGTATGAATTGCTTTGTCTTTGACTTCTAGACCATGTGCTTCATTTGATCTAACTTTTTTATAGTCTTGATATTGTCCTGTCTCTTCTGAAAATTCACTTAGAGCATCATAATAATTTTCTAAATTTGATGAACTTGGAATGTTAATATAATAATAAGAATGAAATATTATTACTATAGATGATTCACTTGATTCTCTTGTATCAATCTATATTTTTATTTTTAGGATTTCAATCACCTATTTTTACTTTAAATTTTCATATTTATAAGCTTAAGTGAAAATGATATCATATACATTATGCTACCTATATCTAGAGGTATCATAATATCATCTTTTATATTATCAATTACTTCAGCGAGTTTTGAGTTTAGATAGTGTTATGTTGGTTTCCAATCCAGCATTGCTTGTGGGGTGGGGTGAAAGGGTCGGTGCTAAGAATAGAACGACCACCGCATTAGGAGGATAATATGGATGATCTCTCGATAAGATCAGTTCTTGTAAGGGGTGGTTCCAACTACTATAAACTACAAAAGGAAAAGGGAAAAGAGAAAAATAGAAAGAAAAATAAATAAAAATTCGTAGTCGAACTCACAAGGATGGGTATAGCCAAATCAAGACCTATGTAGGTGCAATACCTTATACAAAATATAGAACCCTGCACTCAATCATACAATAGTACCCTTGTCCTAGATCTCTTATCTATGGTGGGTGAAAGGCTAAATCCACCATTGACAAGTGGGTGCATGAGATCCAAGATGCAGAATCAAAGCACTCCTGCTCGTGTAGTGTTAACAAAAGAAAACCTCCAATCCATATAATGCACACACCCCCTTAGTCACTCAGGCATACACCAAGGAATCCAGATAGAAAAATAATTAGAATGACTTAAGCATATAAGAAGTAGGATATTCAATAATTCAATACAATAACAAGAAAACACAGTTAGAGATCAAATAATGCAAAATTTATATTTACATAGGGGAAAACTTACATAATAATTGTAATGGCTAAAGAGCCTCCCTTAGGAATGATTGACATTCCACTATTTATAGCTATATTTACATTCATCACAAAATTGAATATTAATAGTTTAATGTAGAGACAAGACCTCCATGGCTAATGGGCATCACCTTGGTACACTACTACACTAGGGAGCATCAAACTTCTAAAAGGTGGTAGGTGCTTCTAGATCAATCTAGTCTCTTCGATATTTTTCCTAGCTCATTATTTCTTAGCTACCATGTCCTCCTCCTTGAATGGTGACCCCCCTATTTAGGTGGCGTGTGATAGACACCAGAGGTCCTCAGAAGCATCGTACCAAAAATCTATCACCTACACCTATGTTGTCAAGTACCTAAATTACTGTAGTCGTATGTACGTATTTCATTTAGGTGATGGTAGGAGTTTTACATGTTGAGCAAGGGATTTTTTCACTCTTCTTTCTACCCGTAGGACCCTAGGGAGAAAGGGTGGATATTTTAATATTCCACCCAGGGTGGGTGGGAATTTATCTCCTTCCTAGGGGCAAGGTTATACAATTTGTTTGCCCATACTAGAATTTTGAGTTCTCCACCCAACAAGTTGGGTGGGCCCTTTTGGGAATTCCTTATTCCTGCTCAAAGTTAAGGGTGGGTGTCCTCCAACTCTTTTTTCCCACCCCATTTCATTCTGCCATCCGCTCATTGGTTTGATATGTCCTGCAATTGTTGCCACCTTCAATTAAGCTTCTCCATCCATCCATCAATATTTTCAAAATTTGGTGAACTCCTTTAGGGGGTCATCATCCTGCAAGTGGGTATAGAAGTTCAAAATTGCACCCACACTCTTGGTGACTCACACAAAATTTTCCCTTATGAGAAAGAGGACTCAAAATGCTATACCTTGAAACACATAAAAAATAAAGAAAGGAAGACAATAAATGTAGAAAAAAAAGTAGCTCAAGGAAGCTGCAAGACAATGGAGGAAGAGGGTCAAAGGGAAATAAAATAAGAGATATGATAAGTGAAAGCAACTAGAAAATCTAGAAAAAGAGAACAAGAGAGGAAGAAGGGGGGAGAGGAAAATAGGAAGAAACATAGGTAGAAGAAATGACCTTACTAACCAACTGGGCTAGTGAGGAGGGAGAACCGAGGAAAGAGAAAGAAGGAGAAGGGATAGAAAAGTAAAAGAAAAAAAATGGAATGCGATCCATGGGACACCCCCATAGAATGCAATCCCAAGATTTATTCATGACATCAATGTGAAATGACATCTAGTACTAAGGGACCAACTTTGGGATTCTAGTTTTCTTTAGGAGAAAATAGGCCACAAATTCGAATCAAAGTAAGACCTTGTTATAAATGGTTCCCATTTTTCCATCATGAAAATTACTCAAGGGTTCTTATTACTATTCTAATGGTTAGGCTAAGTTCAATGGAAAAGGAAGCTTTTGCTTCAAAATTAGTCAATGGTAGTTTTTCTTCCTTGGTTACATTTTAAATAGTCTTTTGGCTTCAACTGCTTCATAGGTAGTAGAGGTGTTGGCCCTCTTTATCTTAGCTTCAAGTAGGTTCTCTTGATAAAAATTAGGTTGGAGGTAGAATTTTTCCACTATAGTGAATTTTCACTATAGTTTGGGTGATTCACAATGAAACACCTACTAGTAAGAGCTAAGGAACCCAAAAAAAATATGCATTATCCATTGGACATGGATTTTGGTTAGGGAAAATCCTAAGGATTTTGCATGACTATCATGTGATCAAAGAGGATGATGAAAAAGTTAATTATATGGAATCCCTATAGATGATGGAAATAATACAAATCAGGGACCCACAAGAGAAGCCTGAGGGGCCAAAAAATGATGCACCTTTAGAGAAAACACATTCACCTATACCCATTGACATTGCTAACTCACCAACCAATTAAATGGTATGCAAGTAGAAATTTACCTACCAGAGGTCAGAATAAGGCCAAGTGATGAAAGTACCCATAGTCTAAGACCATTTCAGGAGGCTGAGGTAAATATAAAAGAGTTGGATCCAAAGGGAGTCAAATCCACTATATGATATTTATAAATATGGATCACAGTACTTGAGAGACTGTTAAAATATAAAAATGACCACATCAATCAACTTGAAGAATAGTTGATCACAATACAAATAAAAAAAAAAAAGCTTCAATTAGTAGCACAAGGTGTACACTAGGGGTTATGAAGAAGGGGTCAACAGGTAACCATGATCACCCAATCCACATTATAGGTAAGGCAATAACAATCTTCAACCAATCCTTCTAATTGTTAATTGAAGCAATAGAATACTTTGATCAACAAGAATACTCTACAAGGATTATTGATTTTAAATAGGAACCAAGGAAGGACATGATTGGAAATACCTCATTGGGGATATGTCATCTACAAATGTTGATATAGCAATAGAATGCACAAAATAACAAGGACATCATTGGAAATACCTCAGTTAGCTGAGAAAGACAACAAATGAGTGCATGAGAACATGTATTGGTGTAGGTGTGGGAGAGTGATGAGATTAAATTGCCTCATTTGGTTATATTTTTGACCTTATATTTTGTGTTATCTTCTCATTTGGTAATCAAATTCTTTCTAAATGATTCAAAAACATGGTAAATGAGGATAATATGGTAATAATTTAGATAAATTTTTTAATATGTTCTTTTAAGGGCTAATTATATAATTTTGGATCTATTTGTTTGATTTTTGGCATTTGAAAGTATATTAGGATTTTGTAGAAGTTAGTAGGATAATTTTAGGACCTTGGAGACATTGAGAAACTTTGAGCATAGGTCATGCCTTGCCTTGTTAGTAGGCAACTTATAGACCCTATTGACACTATATGTTGAGGTGGACTCCTAGTGGGCACACAACACTAATTCAACACTAAAATTCAAGTGTAGGTTACTATAGATAGATGTATGTTCAAATGACCATTGACCATGGGGACTCATCGAATAAAGTGGAGATAATCCTTCTTAATGTAGTTGATGTGGCAATTATTGGGAGGCATAGTTACGTTTGGAGCACGATTGCCATTTTGATTGTGAGAGTATTCTATTTTAAACTATTGTAACCAAAAGTGATCATCCAACATAGAAAAATATTTATTCTTGAACATGCAACATAATGTAATAAAATATTGTAGTTGAACAAGGTTGCATTTTTACAAATGTTAGAATGATGTAACAAATTCCTTCTTGGATGATAGCTTGAGAAATTTGTGTAATCTTTTGATAGTTATAAAATTTTTGCAAGCCCTTAGATATAAATAATAACATTCAAGATAATCTGGGGTTAATAGTTAATTACACTTTCCATTGATTTATTAATGTATTAGATTTGTTCTATATTTAGTTTTATGTGTAAACAACATACATAATTTGTTATTATAATATATACATATAAATTTCATAAAACGTAGATTTTATAATAATAATGCTGCATTATATATGAAAATTTTATACAAAAATATGAGCATTTTAAGTGCTCATCACCTCTTCTCTTGAGTCTCCTCTTTCTCTGACCTCTTTATTTTAAAGTATTCTTTGATCTCTTTCTCTCTTCTTCCTTCAATCTATTATAGGGACCTCTTTCTTGGATCTCCTCAATATTCAATCTTATTTGGGATCTCTTTCTTGGACCTCCTCAATATTCAATCTACAATGTCCAATGGGGTCTCTTTCTTGGACCTCCTTAATCTTCAATGTCTACTCTTTTTCTACAACTCCAAAAACTAATTTTTATGTGAGGAAATCACATAGACTTTTAGACAATCGAAGGTGAAATTCTTCTCTATCTATTGTGGGAAGCTTCTTAATTTATAAGAACTAATTTTATATAGCAAAATATTAGACAACAACAACCAAATACGTCCAAATCTCTAATATTCTAAAATCAATTAACTTCACTAGTTGTTCTTCAATCTAGTGGAAAGAAATCTATGTTGAGTCCTAGTCTTCACATATTTTTTTGCAACCTTGTGAAAAGACTTTAGCCAAATAGAAACTTTCAAATTTTGTAAAATAAATCTCTCTATCTCCTATCAATATCCTTTGTGGATTTGATACCACTGTTAGCTTTTGATGCTTAATACTTAAAAAAAAATAACCACAAGATCTAAAATAAAGTTGTTATATATAATATATGATAATGATATTATTTTAATCATATAAAACTTGTAAATAAATTTTGCAACAAATCATAAAATTGCCATTACCAAATGCTCATGAAAATAGTATTTTTATATAGAATAAATATCTAAAATACGCCATACTTCCACACACTCTCACTCTACATTTTGTTACACACACACATAGACACATATATAATGGAATGTGACTCTTCATATAGAGTACATTTGACCTTCACTTTTATTGAGACTCTTCACTTTCCTACTCTAAGAAAATATGTGCACTCTTACATAAAGGACACTTGTGCACATATACACTCATCATAATTGCATACCTAACTACAAGATACTTGTGTATTTCCTGCACATTATTACATTACATAAAGTAAATACCCACTCTCTAGTATAAGATACACTCTTAATATAAATATGTACCCAAGGTGGTACATTAGCATGTACCAAATAATATAATATTATCCAACATATATTACATTAATTGGTTATTTAAGAATTTAGTCAATATAAAAGTGTCCTTGCATTGTTCATGAAACTCTGCTTGAGACTGGTCTTTAGCTTCTTTGAGTTCATCTTCTTTCTTGAGTTTTTATCTGAGTTCATCATTATTTGGATATTTAGGATTTTGATCTTGAACTTCTTGAAATTCTTGTTCTTTAGCTTCAAGTTCATGTGTATGAATTGCTTTGTCTTTGACTTCTAGACCATGTGCTTCATTTGATCTAACTTTTTTATAGTCTTGATATTGTCCTGTCTCTTCTGAAAATTCACCTAGAGCGTCATAATAATTTTCTAAATTTGATGAACTTGGAATGTTAATATAATAATAAGAATGAAATATTATTACTATAGATGATTCACTTGATTCTCTTGTATCAATCTATATTTTTATTTTTAGGATTTCAATCACCTATTTTTACTTTAAATTTTCATATTTATAAAGCTTAAGTGAAAATAATATCATATACATTATGCTACCCATATCTAGAGGTATCATAATATCATATTTTATATTATCAATTACTTCAGCGAGTTTTGAGTTTAGATAGTGTTATGTTGGTTTCCAATCCAGCATTGCATGTGGGGTGGGGTGAAAGGGTCAGTGCTAAGAATAGAACGACCACCGCGTTAGGAGGATAAGATGGATGATATCTCAATAAGATCAGTTCTTGTAAGGGGTGGTTCCAACTACTATAAACTACAAAAGGAAAAGGGAAAAGGGAAAAATAGAAAGAAAAATAAAAAAAATTCGTAGTCGAACTCACAAGGATGGGTATAGCCACATCAAGATCTATGTAGGTGCAATACCTTATACAAAATATAGAACCCTGCACTCAATCATACAATAGTACCCTTGTCCTAGATCTCTTATCTATGGTTGGTGAAAGGCTAAATCCACCATTGAAAAGTGGGTGCATGAGATCCAAGATGCATAATCAAAGCACTCCTGCTCGTGTAGTGTTAACAAAAGAAAACCTCCAATCCATATAATGCACACGCCCCCTTAGTCACTAAGGCACACACCAAGGAATCCAGATAGAAAAATAATTAGAATGATTTAAGCATCTAAGAAGTAGGATATTCAATCATTCAATACAATAAAAATAAAACATAGTTAGAGATCAAATAATGCAAAATTTATATTTACATAGGGAAAACTTGCATAATAATTGTAAAGTCTAAAGAGCCTCCCTTTGGAATGACTGATATTCCACTATTTATAGTTATATTTACATATTTCTTGGATCTCCTCAATATTCAATCTTATTTGGGACCTCTTTCTTGGACCTCCTCAATATTCAATCTACAATGTCCAATGGGGTCTCTTTCTTGGACCTCCTTAATCTTCAATGTCTACTCTTTTTCTACAACTCCAAAAACTAATTTTTATGTGAGGAAATCACATAGACTTTTAGACAATCGAAGGTGAAATTATTCTCTATCTATTGTGGGAAGCTTCTTAATTTATAAGAACTAATTTTATATAGAAAAATATTAGACAACAACGAAATACGTCCAAATCTCTAATATTCTAAAATCAATTAACTTCACTAGTTGTTCTTCAATCTAGTGGAAAGAAATCTATGTTGAGTCCTAGTCTTCACATATTTTTTTGCAACCTTGTGAAAAGACTCTAGCCAAATAGAAACTTTCAAATTTTGTAAAATAAATCTCCCTATCTCCTATCAATATCCTTTGTGGATTTGATACCACTGTTAGCTTTTGATGCTTAATACTTAAAAAAAATAACCACAAGATCTAAAATAAAGTTGCTATATAAAATATATGATAATGATACTATTTTAATCATATAACTTGTAAATAAATTTTGCAACAAATCATAAAATGGCCATTACCAAATGCTCATGAAAATAGTATTTTTATATAGAATAAATATCTAAAATAAGCCATACTTCCACACACTCTCACTCTACATTTTGTTACACACACACATAGACACATATATAATGGAATGTGACTCTTCATATAGAGTACATTTGACCTTCACTTTTCTTGAGACTCTTCACTTTCCTACTCTAAGAAAATATGTGCACTCTTACATAAAGGACACTTGTGCACATATACACTCTTCATAATTGCATACCTAACTACAAGATACTTGTGTATTTCCTGCACATTATTACATTACATAAAGTAAATACCCACTCTCTAGTATAAGATACACTCTTAATATAAATATGTACCCAAGGTGGTACATTAGCATGTACCAAATAATATTATATTCTCCAACATATATTACATTAATTGGTTATTTAAGAATTTAGTCAATATTCAAGTGTCCTTGCATTGTTCATGAAACTCTGCTTGAGACTGGTCTTTAGCTTCTTTGAGTTCATCTTCTTTATTGAGTTTTTATCTGAGTTCTTCATCATTATTTGGATATTTAGGATTTTTATCTTGAACTTCTTGAAATTCTTGTTCTTTAGCTTCAAGTTCATGTGTATGAATTGCTTTGTCTTTGAATTCTAGACCATGTGCTTCATTTGATCTAACTTTTTTATAGTCTTGATATTGTCCTGTCTCTTCTGAAAATTCACTTAGAGCGTCATAATAATTTTCAAAATTTTATGAACTTGGAATGTTAATATAATAATAAGAATGAAATATTATTACTATAGATGATTCACTTGATTCTCTTGTATCAATCTATATTTTTATTTTTAGGATTTCAATCACCTATTTTTACTTTAAATTTTCATATTTATAAGCTTAAGTGAAAATGATATCATATACATTATGCTACCTATATCTAGAGGTATCATAATATCATCTTTTATATTATCAATTACTTCAGCGAGTTTTGAGTTTAGATAGTGTTATGTTGGTTTCCAATCCAGCATTGCTTGTGGGGTGGGGTGAAAGGGTCGGTGCTAAGAATAGAACGACCACCGCATTAGGAGGATAATATGGATGATCTCTCGATAAGATCAGTTCTTGTAAGGGGTGGTTCCAACTACTATAAACTACAAAAGGAAAAGGGAAAAGAGAAAAATAGAAAGAAAAATAAATAAAAATTCGTAGTCGAACTCACAAGGATGGGTATAGCCAAATCAAGACCTATGTAGGTGCAATACCTTATAAAAAATATAGAACCCTGCACTCAATCATACAATAGTACCCTTGTCCTAGATCTCTTATCTATGGTGGGTGAAAGGCTAAATCCACCATTGACAAGTGGGTGCATGAGATCCAAGATGCAGAATCAAAGCACTCCTGCTCGTGTAGTGTTAACAAAAGAAAACCTCCAATCCATATAATGCACACGCCCCCTTAGTCACTAAGGCACACACCAAGGAATCCAGATAGGAAAATAATTAGAATGACTTAAGCATCTAAGAAGTAGGATATTCAATAATTCAATACAATAACAAGAAAACACAGTTAGAGATCAAATAATGCAAAATTTATATTTACATAGGGGAAAACTTGCATAATAATTGTAAAGTCTAAAGAGCCTCCCTTTGGAATGACTGATATTCCACTATTTATAGCTATATTTACATTCATCACAAAATTGAATATTAATAGTTCAATGTAGAGACAAGACCTCCATGGCTAATGGGCATCACCTTGGTACACTACTACACTAGGGAGCATCAAACTTCTAGAAGGTGGTAGGTGCTTCTAGATCAATCTAGTCTCTTCGATATTTTTCCCAGCTCATTATTTCTTAGCTACCATGTCCTCCTCCTTGAATGGTGATCCCCCTATTTAGGTGGCATGTGATAGACACCATAGGTCCTCAGAAGCACCGTACCAAAAATCTATCACCTACACCTATGTTGTCAAGTACCTAAATTACTATAGTCGTATGTACGTATTTCATTTAGGTGATGGTAGGAGTTTTACATGTTGAGCAAGGGATTTGTTCACTCTTATTTCTACCCGTAGGACCCTAGGGAGAAAGGGTGGATATTTTAATATTCCACCCAGGGTGGGTGGGAATTTATCTCCTTCCTAGGGGCAAGGTTATACAATTTGTTTGCCCATACTAGAATTTTGAGTTCTCCACCCAACAAGTTGGGTGGGCCCTTTTGGGAATTCCTTATTCCTGCTCAAAGTTAAGGGTGGGTGTCCTCCAACTCTTTTTTCCCACCCCGTTTCATTATGCCATCCGCTCATTGGTTTGATATGTCCTGCAATTGTTGCCACCTTCAATTAAGCTTCTCCATCCATCCATCAATATTTTCAAAATTTGGTGAACTCCTTTAGGGGGTCATCATCCTGCAAGTGGGTATAGAAGTTAAAAATTGCACCCACACCCTTGGTGACTCACACAGACTTTTCCCTTATGAGAAAGAGGACTCAGAATGCTATACCTTGAAACACATAAAAAAAGAAAGAAAGGAAGACAATAAATGTAGAAAAAAAAGTAGCTCAAGGAAGCTGCAAGACAATGGAGGAAGAGGGTCAAAGGGAAATAAAATAAGAGATATGATAAGTGAAAGCAACTAGAAAATCTAGAAAAAGAGAACAAGAGAGGAAAAAGGGGGGAGAGGAAAACATGAAGAAACATAGGTAGAAGAAAGGACCTTACTAACCAACTGGGCTAGTGAGGAGGGAGAACCGAGGAAAGAGAAAGAAGGAGAAGGGATAGAAAAGTAAAAGAAAAAAAATGGAATGCGATCCATGGGACACCCCCATAGAATGCAATCCCAAGATTTATTCATGACATCAATGTGAAATGACATCTAGTACTAAGGGACCAACTTTGGGATTCTAGTTTTCTTTAGGAGAAAATAGGCCACAAATTCGAATCAAAGTAAGACCTTGTTATAAATGGTTCCCCTTTTTCCATCATGAAAATTACTCAAGGGTTCTTATTACTATTCTAATGGTTAGGCTAAGTTCAATGGAAAAGGAAGCTTTTGCTTCAAAATTAGTCAATGTTAGTTTTTCTTCCTTGGTTGCATTTTAAATAGTATTTTGGCTTCAACTGCTTCATAGGTAGTAGAGGTGTTGGCCCTCTTTATCTTAGCTTCAAGTAGGTGCTCTTGATAAAAATTAGGTTGGAGGTAGAATTTTTCCACTATAGTGAATTTTCACTATAGTTTGGGTGATTCACAATGAAACACCTACTAGTAAGAGCTAAGGAACCCAAAAAAAATATGCATTATCCATTGGACATGGATTTTGGTTAGGGAAAATCCTAAGGATTTTGCATGACTATCATGTGATCAAAGAGGATGATGAAAACGTTAATTATATGGAATCCCTATAGATTATGGAACTAATACAAATCAGGGACCCACAAGAGGAGCCTGAGGGGCCAAAAAATGATGCACCTTTAGAGAAAACACATTCACCTATACCCATTGACATTGCTAACTCACCAACCAATTAAATGGTATGCAAGTAGAAATTTACCTACCAGAGGTCAGCATAAGGCCAAGTGATGAAAGTACCCATAGTCTAAGACCATTTCAGGAGGCTGAGGTAAATATAAAAGAGTTGGATCCAAAGGGAGTCAAATCCACTATATGATATTTATAAATATGAATCACAGTACTTGAGAGACTGTTAAAATATAAAAATGACCACATCAATCAACTTGAAGAATAGTTGATCACAATACAAATCCAAAAAAAAAAGCTTCAATTAGTAGCACAAGGTGTACACTAGGGGTTATGAAGAAGGGGTCAACAGGTAACCATGATCACCCAATCCAAATTATAGGTAAGGCAATAACAATCTTCAAACAATCCTTCTAATTGTTAATTGAAGCTATAGAATACTTTAATCAACAAGAATACTCTACAAGGATTGTTGATTTTAAATAGGAACCAAGGAAGGACATGATTGGAAATACCTCATTGGGGATATGTCATCTACAAATGTTGAAATAGCAATAGAATGCACAAAATAACAAGGACATCATTGGAAATACCTCAGTTAGCTGAGAAAGACAACAAATGAGTGCATGAGAACATGTATTGGTGTAGGTGTGGGAGAGTGATGAGATTAAATTGCCTCATTTGGTTATATTTTTGACCTTATATTTTGTGTTATATTTTCATTTGGTAATCAAATTCTTTCTAAATGATTCAAAAACATGGTAAATGAGGATAATATGGTACTAATTTAGATAAATTTTTTAATATGTCCTTTTAAGGGCTAATTATATAATTTTGGATCTATTTGTTTGATTTTTGGCATTTGAAATTATATTAGGATTTTGTAGAAGTTAGTAGGATAATTTTAGGACCTTGGAGACATTGAGCAAATTTGAGCATAGGTCATGCCTTGCCTTGTTAGTAGGCAACTTATAGACCCTATTGACACTATATGTTGAGGTGGACTCCTAGTGGGCACACAACACTAAGTCAACACTAAAATTCAAGTGTAGGTTACTATAGATAGATGTATGTGCAAATGACCATTGACCATGGGGACTCATCGAATAAAGTGGAGATAATGCTTCTTAATGTAGTTGATGTGGCAATTATTGGGAGGCATAGTTACGTTTGGAGCACGATTGCCATTTTGATTGTGAGAGTATTCTATTTTAAACTATTGTAACCAAAAGTGATCATCCAACATAGAAAAATATTTATTCTTGAACATGCAACATAATGTAATAAAATATTGTAGTTGAACAAGGTTGCATTTTTACAAATGTTAGAATGATGTAACAAATTCCTTCTTGGATGATAGCTTGAGAAATTTGTGTAATCTTTTGATAGTTGTAAAATTTTTGCAAACCCTTAGATATAAATAATAACATTCAAGATAATCTGGGGTTAATAGTTAATTACACTTTCCATTGATTTATTAATGTATTAGATTTGTTCTATATTTAGTTTTATGTGTAAACAACATACATAATTTGTTATTATAATATATACATATAAATTTCATAAAACGTAGATTTTATAATAATAATGCTGCATTATATATGAAAATTTTATACAAAAATATGAGCATTTTAAGTGCTCATCACCTCTTCTCTTGAGTCTCCTCTTTCTCTGACCTCTTTATTTTAAGGTATTCTTTGATCTCTTTCTCTCTTCTTCCTTCAATCTATTATAGGGACCTCTTTCTTGGATCTCCTCAATATTCAATCTTATTTGGGACCTCTTTCTTGGACCTCCTCAATATTCAATCTACAATGTCCAATGGGGTCTCTTTCTTGGACCTCCTTAATCTTCAATGTCTACTCTTTTTCTACAACTCCAAAAACTAATTTTTATGTGAGGAAATCACATAGACTTTTAGACAATCGAAGGTGAAATTCTTCTCTATCTATTGTGGGAAGCTTCTTAATTTATAAGAACTAATTTTATATAGCAAAATATTAGACAACAACAACGAAATACGTCCAAATCTCTAATATTCTAAAATCAATTAACTTCACTAGTTGTTCTTCAATCTAGTGGAAAGAAATCTATGTTGAGTCCTAGTCTTCACATATTTTTTTGCAACCTTGTGAAAAGACTCTAGCCAAATAGAAACTTTCAAATTTTGTAAAATAAATCTCCCTATCTCCTATCAATATCCTTTGTGGATTTGATACCACTGTTAGCTTTTGATGCTTAATACTTAAAAAAAAATAACCACAAGATCTAAAATTAAGTTGCTATATAAAATATATGATAATGATACTATTTTAATCATATAAAACTTGTAAATAAATTTTGCAACAAATCATAAAATGGCCATTACCAAATGCTCATGAAAATAGTATTTTTATATAGAATAAATATCTAAAATAAGCCATACTTCCACACACTCTCACTCTACATTTTGTTACACACACACATAGACACATATATAATGGAATGTGACTCTTCATATAGAGTACATTTGACCTTCACTTTTATTGAGACTCTTCACTTTCCTACTCTAAGAAAATATGTGCACTCTTACATAAAGGACACTTGTGCACATATACACTCATCATAATTGCATACCTAACTACAAGATACTTGTGTATTTCCTGCACATTATTACATTACATAAAGTAAATACCCACTCTCTAGTATAAGATACACTCTTAATATAAATATGTACCCAAGGTGGTACATTAGCATGTACCAAATAATATAATATTATCCAACATATATTACATTAATTGGTTATTTAAGAATTTAGTCAATATTCAAGTGTCCTTGCATTGTTCATGAAACTCTGCTTGAGACTGGTCTTTAGCTTCTTTGAGTTCATCTTCTTTCTTAAGTTTTTATCTGAGTTCTTCATCATTATTTGGATATTTAGGATTTTGATCTTGAACTTCTTGAAATTCTTGTTCTTTAGCTTCAAGTTCATGTGTATGAATTGCTTTGTCTTTGACTTCTAGACCATGTGCTTCATTTGATCTAACTTTTTTATAGTCTTGATATTGTCCTGTCTCTTCTGAAAATTCACTTAGAGCGTCATAATAATTTTCTAAATTTGATGAACTTGGAATGTTAATATAATAATAAGAATGAAATATTATTACTATAGATGATTCACTTGATTCTCTTGTATCAATCTATATTTTTCTTTTTAGGATTTCAATCACCTATTTTTACTTTAAATTTTCATATTTATAAAGCTTAAGTGAAAATAATATCATATACATTATGCTACCTATATCTAGAGGTATCATAATATCATCTTTTATATTATCAATTACTTCAGCGAGTTTTGAGTTTAGATAGTGTTATGTTGGTTTCCAATCCAGCATTGCATGTGGGGTGGGGTGAAAGGGTCAGTGCTAAGAATAGAACGACCACCGCGTTAGGAGGATAAGATGGATGATCTCTCAATAAGATCAGTTCTTGTAAGGGGTGGTTCCAACTACTATAAACTACAAAAGGAAAAGGGAAAAGGGAAAAATAGAAAGAAAAATAAATAAAAGGTCGTAGTCGAACTCACAAGGATGGGTATAGCCACATCAAGACCTATGTAGGTGCAATACCTTATACAAAATATAGAACCCTGCACTCAATCATACAATAGTACCCTTGTCCTAGATCTCTTATCTATGGTTGGTGAAAGGCTAAATCCACCATTGACAAGTGGGTGCATGAGATCCAAGATGCAGAATCAAAGCACTCCTGCTCGTGTAGTGTTAACAAAAGAAAACCTCCAATCCATATAATGCACACGCCCCCTTAGTCACTAAGGCACACACCAAGGAATCCAGATAGAAAAATAATTAGAATGACTTAAGCATCTAAGAAGTAGGATATTCAATCATTCAATAAAATAACAAGAAAACACAGTTAGAGATCAAATAATGCAAAATTTATATTTACATAGGGGAAAACATGCATAATAATTGTAAATTCTAAAGAGCCTCCCTTTGGAATGACTGATATTCCACTATTTATAGCTATATTTACATCCGTCACAAAATTGAATATTAATAGTTTAAGGTAGAGACAAGACATCCACGGCTAATGGGCATCACCTTGGTACACTACTACACTAGGGAGCATCAAACTTCTAGAAGGTGGTAGGTGCTTCTAGATCAATCTAGTCTCTTCGATATTTTTCCCAGCTCATTATTTCTTAGCTACCATGTCCTCCTCCTTGAATGGTGATCCACCTATTTAGGTGGCGTGTGATAGACACCAGAGGTCCTCAGAAGCACCGTACCAAAAATCTATCACCTACACCTATGTTGTCAAGTACCTAAATTACTGTAGTCGTATGTACGTATTTCATTTAGGTGATGGTAGGAGTTTTACATGTTGAGCAAGGGATTTGTTCACTCTTATTTCTACCCGTAGGACCCTAGGGAGAAAGGGTGGATATTTTAATATTCCACCCAGGGTGGGTGGGAATTTATCTCCTTCCTAGGGGTAGGGTTATACAATTTGTTTGCCCATACTAGAATTTTGAGTTCTCCACCCAACAAGTTGGGTGGGCCCTTTTGGGAATTCCTTATTCCTGCTCAAAGTTAAGGGTGGGTGTCCTCCAACTCTTTTTTCCCACCCCGTTTCATTCTGTCATCCGCTCATTGGTTTGATATGTCCTACAATTGTTGCCACCTTCAATTAAGCTTCTCCATCCATCCATCAATATTTTCAAAATTTGGTGAACTCCTTTAGGGGGTCATCATCCTGCAAGTGGGTATAGAAGTTCAAAATTGCACCCACACTCTTGGTGACTCACACAGACTTTTCCCTTATGAGAAAGAGGACTCAGAATGCTATACCTTGAAACACATAAAAAAATAAAGAAAGGAAGACAATAAATGTAGAAAAAAAAGTAGCTCAAGGAAGCTGCAAGACAATGGAGGAAGAGGGTCAAAGGGAAATAAAATAAGAGATATGATAAGTGAAAGCAACTAGAAAATTTAGAAAAATAGAACAAGAGAGGAAGAAGGGGGGAGAGGAAAAAAAGAAGAAACATAGGTAGAAGAAAGGACCTTACTAACCAACTGGGCTAGTGAGGAGGGAGAACCGAGGAAAGAGAAAGAAGGAGAAGGGATAGAAAAGTAAAAGAAAAAAAATGGAATGCGGTCCATGGGACACCCCCATAGAATGCAATCCCAAGATTTATTCATGACATCAATGTGAAATGACATTTAGTACTAAGGGACCAACTTTGGGATTCTAGTTTTCTTTAGGAGAAAATAGGCCACAAATTCGAATCAAAGTAAGACCTTGTTATAAATGGTTCCCCTTTTTCCATCATGAAAATTACTCAAGGGTTCTTATTACTATTCTAATGGTTAGGCTAAGTTCAATGGAAAAGGAAGCTTTTGCTTCAAAATTAGTCAATGGTAGTTTTTCTTCCTTGGTTGCATTTTAAATAGTCTTTTGGCTTCAACTGCTTCATAGGTAGTAGAGGTGTTGGCCCTCTTTATCTTAGCTTCAAGTAGGTGATCTTGATGAAAATTAGGTTGGAGGTAGAATTTTTCCACTATAGTGAATTTTCACTATAGTTTGGGTGATTCACAATGAAACACCTACTAGTAAGAGCTAAGGAACCCAAAAAAAATATGCATTATCCATTGGACATGGATTTTGGTTAGGGAAAATCCTAAGGATTTTGCATGACTATCATGTGATCAAAGAGGATGATGAAAAAGTTAATTATATGGAATCCCTATAGATGATGGAACTAATACAAATCAAGGACCCACAAGAGGAGCTTGAGGGGCCAAAAAATGATGCACCTTTAGAGAAAACACATTCACCTATACCCATTGACATTGCTAACTCACCAACCAATTAAATGGTATGCAAGTAGAAATTTACCTACCAGAGGTCAGCATAAGGCCAAGTGATGAAAGTACCCATAGTCTAAGACCATTTCAGGAGGTTGAGGTAAATATAAAAGATTTGGATCCAAAGGGAGTTAAATCCACTATATGATATTTATAAATATGGATCACAGTACTTGAGAGACTGTTAAAATATAAAAATGACCACATCAATCAACTTGAAGAATAGTTGATCACAATACAAATCCAAAAAAAAAAGCTTCAATTAGTAGCACAAGGTGTACACTAGGGGTTATGAAGAAGGGGTCAACAGGTAACCATGATCACCCAATCCACATTATAGGTAAGGCAATAACAATCTTCAACCAATCCTTCTAATTGTTAATTGAAGCTATAGAATACTTTGATCAACAAGAATACTCTACAAGGATTGTTGATTTTAAATAGGAACCAAGGAAGGACATGATTGGAAATACCTCATTGGGGATATGTCATCTACAAATGTTGAAATAGCAATAGAATGCACAAAATAACAAGGACATCATTGGAAATACCTCAGTTAGCTGAGAAAGACAACAAATGAGTGCATGAGAACATGTATTGGTGTAGGTGTGGGAGAGTGATGAGATTAAATTGCCTCATTTGGTTATATTTTTGACCTTATATTTTGTGTTATCTTCTCATTTGGTAATCAAATTCTTTCTAAATGATTCAAAAACATGGTAAATGAGGATAATATGGTACTAATTTAGATAAATTTTTTAATATGTCCTTTTAAGGGCTAATTATATAATTTTGGATCTATTTGTTTGATTTTTGGCATTTGAAAGTATATTAGGATTTTGTAGAAGTTAGTAGGATAATTTTAGGACCTTGGAGACATTGAGCAAATTTGATCATAGGTCATGCCTTGCCTTGTTAGTAGGCAACTTATAGACCCTATTGACACTATATGTTGAGGTGGACTCCTAGTGGGCACACAACACTAAGTCAACACTAAAATTCAAGTGTAGGTTACTATAGATAGATGTATGTGCAAATGACCATTGACCATGGGGACTCATCGAATAAAGTAGAGATAATCCTTCTTAATGTAGTTGATGTGGCAATTATTGGGAGGCATGGTTACATTTGGAGCACGATTGCCGTTTTGATTGTGAGAGTATTCTATTTTAAACTATTGTAACCAAAAGTGATCATCCAACATAGAAAAATATTTATTCTTGAACATGCAACATAATGTAATAAAATATTGTAGTTGAACAAGGTTGCATTTTTACAAATGTTAGAATGATGTAACAAATTCCTTCTTGGATGATAGCTTGAGAAATTTGTGTAATCTTTTGATAGTTGTAAAATTTTTGCAAGCCCTTAGATATAAATAATAACATTCAAGATAATCTGGGGTTAATAGTTAATTACACTTTCCATTGATTTATTAATGTATTAGATTTGTTCTATATTTAGTTTTATGTGTAAGACTTCTTATATGAACATTGATTAAATAATATTTCCAAAAGTTTATTTATCTACTAAGTTCAAATACTTTTCTATCATTTAAGAGCTTGGTCCCACTCTAGCATGGAGGAAAATGGAATGTTTTAATTTCTTTGATAGGTATGTCATTTTGTCATTTTTGTTTGTGTTTGTGTTGACTATCATCCATTATTTTTGTGCTTCCCATAAGACTATAACAATTGTATGTGTAGCTTTAAAATATTATTTTGTTTTCCATCATATTGTGGTTATGTTAAGAGCCATGTGTTTTAAATTATTTATTGTGATCAATCAATCTATTTTCTAAAGATTTATCTCAGGAAGAAATAGATTAATATTCAATAGTTTAAATTAGTTTTAATTTAATTGTTATATTTGGTTTTTGCTTATATGTAATATGATTTTAGCATTTCTATTTTCACATTAAAAGTATAAGTAAAGTTCATTCATTTAGTTTCCACTTCTTTATTTATGAGCTATTTCTCAATATTGAAAATTTTAAAATAATAATATACTTTATTTTTTAGTAAATGTGTGTAATATAAATCCCCTATGAATAACCTCATTGTAAAATCTCTCCTAACACATATAGATTTTGGAATCCACCTTGGGTTTGACAAATCAAATTAAAGGTGACTCAATCAAAGTGTAGTTTAACGACACCCATCAACATTTAATGAAGTCATTAAGAAATGAGATGACTTCTTGGAGTCACAACATATAAAAGAGAGATCTACATAAAAAATAAAGGAGGGCATTGGAGAGGAAAGTTCCTAAGTACAAAGCTACTTGAGAGAGAACAATTCATGCACAAGAAGGGAATCACTAGAGAAAATTTTTTACTATGCCTTGACATAACACATTGATTCCTATGCATAATTTTTACACCAAATATTATTACAAAAGGGAAGGTGACCTAACAAAATATTTTAAGGGAGTGCTATTATTGAAAGGTAGAATCATTTTATCTCTAATTTATTTCGTGCACATTTATTTGAAGAAGAATTAATTCATTTTTTACTATTGGGAGATATAATATGATTATCAATTGAATATTATGGAGTGGTAAGAAAAACAAATTGAGTAATAAAATGATTGGGAGCTATAAGAAACAAATTAATTAAATTTTGGAGAAATTAATTGATTGAAAGAAAATTAAATTTGAAGAAGAGAATTGAATTATTGATTCATTGAATTTGGGAGATATAAGAAGATTTGTATTTTTTGAAAACTTAAAATCGAGAAATTAAATAAATTTGATAATTGAAGAAATTGTTTTTGATGAAAATACATTGATATAATGATTTATTTGAGTAATTGGATTATTAAATTGAAGAATTGAATTGATTGAATTTAAATGGAGATATAAGAAACATTTTGATATTCAAAATTGAAATTGAAATTGAATAAAAGGGTGATAAAAGTAGTTTCTTGATAAAAAATTTGATTTAAGTAAAATATAAATACTTGAATGATAAAGAAGAAGAACAAGAAGTGACTGGATGAATGTAAAGAAGGATTGATTGAAGAAAACAAAAAAGAAGATATAATAAGAAGAAGATTATGAAAATTTGAAAAAATGAATGAAAGTTGAAAATGATTGATTGAATTGAGGGAGATTGAATTGAAATTTAATTTGGGGTACTAAGGAATTCCACATCAAAGGAAATAAATAAGTTTTTTAAAAACTACTCAAAGAATAAAATACCATGGAATGAAACAATCAAGAGCATGGAGTGTTGGATGAAGGTAAAGAAAGGTTGAAATGTTTAAAACTTCACACACAATATTTTATGGAAAATATTGATGAACAAAGAGACATATAATTGAAATTACAGAAGGATTTGAACTCAATTTATAGAGAAGACAAAGATGAAAACTTTTTAACATTCAAAAATTATCTTAGTTTAGGACTTATTGAAGCACATAAATATTCTAAGGATGCTATTATACTACCCATTGATATAGGTCTTATAATGTATAAGGAATTAAATTTAGAATTTATAAAGATAAGAACCAAAGGCAAAGATAATTTATTAGCATCTTGAAAAATAAACTTGTGATAAAAGATATCAATTGTTATATAGATGACTTACAACATATGACAACAAATGATCTTCTTTAGAAAATAAACTTATTACATTCTACATGTATTAACAATGATATTAATGAAATATATTCTAATGAATTGCTCATAAGGATTACATGAGTCAACCATGAAGACCATATTCAATTCCAAAACATGAAGGAGTACTAGAGTTAAGATCAAGGAAATAATCAAAGCAAAAAGGACCTTCATAGCAAATAATGTAATATGGGGGTTAGTAGAGGTATTGCATTATTTGGAACCATTGTAAATATTTATATTATGTAAAAAATATCATCTCCCTAATATCATCACTAGGATCCAGATGAATCCTACTAAGGGGTCGTCCCGCAGACCAGGGGAATACAGGAAAAAAGAGAATAGTTGGATGTAGGGGTGGAGACATGTGAAACTCTTCAGACTGAGGAATATGGCAGTCCGGTTTTGCAACAAATTGCCTCCCCTCAATTTAGTCCTAAACAAACCAGGAGCATTGTGAAGTCTTCTATATATTTTGGCAGTGAAAAAAGAAGAGGGAGAATATCAAATGCTGATTATCAAAGAATTAAAACTGATAATGACATTGCCAATGGAAAATAGAGAACCTTGTTTCAACAGGTTATTTTGGGTTCTAAAGACAACAAATTAAGAAAACCCTCTCAAGGGAGTGGGAGAGGAAGAAATCCCAAAAAATGTAAATGAAGTTCCTCTCATGGAATGTGAGAGGCCTCAATGGCCTGCCCAAACACAGGGAAGTCAGTGAAATAAGAAATCAAGTGAATCCAACTATTATCATGTTGCAAGAAACAAAAATTGATGAGATTCAATAAAAAAAAGTAGCAAAAAAAATCTGGAATCAAGGGGAGATGGTTTGCAAATCATCCAGAGGAGCGTCTGGAGGCCTTATAACTTTGTGGGATCCTCGGATAGTAGAAGGCACCATTATTCAGAAATATGACAGGGTTATTAGTGTTTTATTTAAGGAAATAAATAGCAACATGTCATGGATCCTTTCAAATATTTATGCCCCGACTTCAATTCAAGGGAGAGCTCTACTATGGGAGTACTTAGGGAATCTAAGTGAAATCTTCCATAATGTCCCCTAGATTCTGGCTAGGGATTTTAACACTCCTCTTTACCCTTCAAAAAAAATGGGTGGAAATGGACCACCTATCAAGAGCATGGATGAGTTCAATGACTTTGTGAACTCCAACATGTTGATGGATGTAAAATTTAGAGGAGTGAATTATACCTAGAGAAATCAGCGGATAGGGTGTCATCTCATTCAAGAAAGTCTTGATAGGTTTTTTATATCAAAGGAGGCTACAACTTTGTTCGGTTATTCTACCTTGCAATCCCTTACCTAAAATTACCTCTGATCATAATCCCATTTTTTGGAGATCCCTAACTCTCTGTCCTTCAAGAAACCTTTCAAATTTTAATCTATGTGGATCAAACATTCCAGTTTCAGAGATAACTTAATTTAGTGGTGGCAGTAGCCTGTTAGGGGTAGTGCAACTTTTAAAATTGCTGGCAAATTAAAGTTTGTTAAGGAAAAGCTTCGAAATTGGAACAAAGAGGTCTTTGGGAACCTATTTGAAAATAAAAACAGGTTGTTGAAAGTTTGAAGATAATTTATCAGAGGATTCAACATGGTGATGCTGATGAAGCTACTAGGTAGGAGGAACGAACAAAACTAGCAATGTTTCATAACATTTTGGCCTGTGAGGAAATCTATTAGAGGTAAAAATCAAGGGCTTTTTGGTTGAAATATGGAGATTCAAATTCCAATTTTTTTCATGTCACCATGCTTAGAAACAAAAGCAATAACAAGATAATTTTTTTTAAAAAAGTAGATGGTTCTATTACTTAGGACTTAACATAAATTAGAAAGGAGGCAATAACTTATTTCAATTCTATCCTTGGTCAGGAATCGCAGTGCAATGAGGAGTCTAAAGATATTCTCTTGCAATCCATTCCTAGCATAATAAATGAGGATATAAACCTTAAGCTTCTAGCTCCATTTTCTGATGAGGAAATTAAGGAAGCCTTGTTTACCATGGAGCCAGACAAAGCCCTGGGATATGATGGCTTTCCTCATCATTTCTATCAATATTTTTGGGACATCGTAAGTGAGGATGTAATTTATGCTATCAGAGAATTCTAAAAACAAAATCATATCCCAAAAGGTCTCAACTCTACTTTTATTTCTCTAATTCCTAAGAAGCAAACCCCTTAGGCCAATCGCGTCTGTGCAATATTTCTTACAAGATCCTAACTAAAGCCATTGCAAATAGAATTTGAGATGTTTTGCCCCACATCATAGATCCATGCCAAGGAAGCTCTGTCCAGGGTAGGTCAATATTGGATGGAGTTATCATAGTTCATGAAGCTTTCCACTCTGCTCATAATACTAAAAGGTATGTTTTTGCCCTCAAGCTTGATATGAATAAAGCATTTGATAGGCTAAATTGGGACTTTCTAATTGTTGTCCTCCTTAATTTTGGTTTTCACAACCAATGGGTTAATTTGATCAAAGAATGCATTTTTAAATCATGGTTCTTAATTCTGGTTAATGGAACAACTGCTGGTTACTTTCAAATTCATAGAGGAATTCAGTAGGGGACCCTATCGGCCCCATTTTATTCATCATTGTGGCAGACGCTTTAGGCAAAACCATAAAAAATGCTTGCAATTCAAGGCTAATATCAAGAAACAAGGTAACATATTTCACTAGGGCTATTTATCACCAACAATTCATTTATGATACCCTTCTATTGACTAAGGTGTTGATGGTTGAGGCCAAAATAATTAAATACATCCTGCAACTCTACGATGACGTTGCTGGTCAGAAAGTTAATTTAAGTAAAAGCAAGTGGAAAAAAATAAGGATTCAAGGATTTCAAGTGGAATCAAATGATCTTTGTAATATTCTCAAGAAATAATTTATCCCCATGAGACCCAAGGAAGATCAAGTGACCTGGGCTCCTATGGAAAATGGGCAGTTCACTGTTAAATCAGCTTACAAGCTTTTACTTGATGACGAGGATTGTGTCCTCCAATTTGTTTGGATAAAAAAATTATTCCAAAAATTGCAGTCTTTTCATGGCTGGTTATCCAAGGAATAATTCTAACCATTGATAATATGATCTGTAAAGGTATTTTTATCACTAATCGCTGTTATCTGTGCAGGGCTAATTGGGATACTGTTTATCACATTTTCCTTAAGTACCTTTTTTCCTTGACTGTCTTAAGTGGGGTTTTTTAGGCCTTCAATATTTCCTAGTTTAAACCAACCATCATACTTGATTTGTTTTTCTAGTGGCATTGCCCCTTTTCAAGCCAAATACTTAGATACATGTGGAAAATTTGTCTTAATCACTATCTTTGGTAGGTGTGGCTAGAAAGGAACCATAAAGTCTTTAATGATTTTATCCATGATTATCAAAATATCATTGCTAGGATCCTATCCTTTGCTAATGATAATATGAACCTTATCCCTTTTGATAGTTGTAAACCTCATCTACAAGAGACCACAATTGCTCAATATTTAAGCTTAACCTTGTTATATGAGTCTATGCCTAGGGTAGTCAACCCCAGAGCCAATTTTAAGTGGTCCCCACCTCCTACAGGTTGGTTTAATATTAATTTTTATGGAGTGGCTAAGGACAATCCTAGAAGAGCAGGCATTGGTGGTATTGTGTGAGATCATAATGGGAATGTGATGCTTACATTTTAAGAATATTTGGGAATAAGGACGAACAAAAAAGCTAAAGCTAGAGCTATGTGGAGAGGCCTTCAAATGACTCAAGACTTAGAAGACAATTTAATAGTAGAAGGAGACTCTATGCATGTTATAAATCTCCTCAATAATTGGAAAACACCTCCTTGGAGGATTAAAACAATTGTTGAAGAGGCTAGTATCCTTTTCTAGGGAATACAAGACAGAAGAGCCCAACATGTCTTTCGGGAAGCTAACAAAGTTGTTGATAAGATGGCCAATTTGGGTGTCAATGGTGACGAAATTTTCAAATGGAATACGGTATCCCAAGGAAAGTATAGGAGCTTATTCAACAAGAATGCCAAGAATGATAGTCGAATTTACCAATAGGGAAGGCACTATAAGTTCGAAGGCTATGAGTATTCTCGTCTCTTTTTTGAAATGGACTCACAATAAAAATTATCCTAGATATCAATCTTGGTGGATGTTTCTTGGAAATACCATAAAGACTAATGGGGATAGTCACATGTCAGATAACATGGCTCCTAGTCGTCTTAGGAATTTGAGGTTGGTTTATAATCATAGGGCAGGAAAGAAACCACAATATAAGACTTAGAACCAGAGCCACATGGACCACCAGATAGCCACCACCATAAATCTATCCAGCAAGTTCACTTCTCCGATGCTGATTGGCCAAGATGGGATGTGGTCCCAAAGCATGTCATATACGAAAGAAAGCAATTACAAAAGAATTATTAAGAGTAACTGTCAATACAGAGCTTGTGGGAGTTTTTTTTAGTACTCTGCTATGTGTGTTTGAAGCTTTTTTTTTCTCCACTATTTCAAGGAAGGGATCTATGTTTGTTTCTTTTTTTTGTAATTATGATGCAGGTGTGTTTTCTCATGGTATACCCAAAATGTTGTATGGGAAGTTTATTTTTGATAACAGGCTATGTGCCTTACTAGATGTAATGGCTTTGGTGGAATGTAGATTTTCCATATATAGGATCCTTAGTAAGGACATGTTCATCAACAACCTTGGGTTGATTTTTGTAAAAGATTTTGGGTCAACCTGTAAAACCCGGTATTAATTCTATAGTATCTTATCTACCAAAAAAAAATTAGATTAGGTGTAAATTTATTCTTATATAAAGTATGTGTCACGTTATTAAGTGTGACCGTGCATAATGTATTTAAGTGTGTGAGGTGTCTAGTTAGGAAGTGAAGAGTTTTAAGTGATGTGTCAAGTATAGAAGTAGGGAGTTATATGGAATCATGAAATACTTTATCTGTATGTAATATGTAGGACTTATTATGTAATAAAGTAATATG
The DNA here is from genome assembly GCA_028583015.1 of Wollemia nobilis. Classification (NCBI taxonomy): domain Eukaryota; kingdom Viridiplantae; phylum Streptophyta; class Pinopsida; order Araucariales; family Araucariaceae; genus Wollemia; species Wollemia nobilis. The sequence goes on from JAQPPZ010016895.1 coordinate 19,417,304, forward strand.
AAGTGTTAACTTCTCCTATGATTTTTTAGGAGATAAAAGGTCAAGAGTCATGTAATGTACCACCTTGGTACATCATTTTAAATATTAGATTAAGGTTGTGTATTAGATTAGTGAGTGAGTTAGTATTTTGTTTAATGCAATAATATGTAAGAAATGCACAAGTGTCAAGTAAATATGTGTGCAAGTGTTATGATTGTAAATATGCACAAGTGTCCAATATATAAGTGTCCACATGTGTTATTAGAATAAGAAGAGTTATATGAAGAGTCAAGTACATGTATGCATACAAGATAGTATCATGTGTATGCAAGAGTCAAGTATAGAAGCAAAGAGTCATGAAGCTTGCAATATGGAAATGAAGAGTCATAGTAATCAAAGATTCATCCTAGAAGGGCTATATATTACTCCATAGAGGATATATAAGAGATAATATCTATATGAGCTACATAGTGATCTACAGTATTTACATAGTGTTCTACATTGTCTATAGTTCATCTCTATGAGATATTTGTAACATTAAGAGAAGTAATACAAGTTTACATACATTTGAGAAACTAGTATTGTAAGTGATATTATTGTGTATATTTTAGTCTTTACATTCATATTTAATCATATTATTGAATATTATAAATATTAGTTGGCTCATTTATCTCTTTTACATTATCTTTATTGGATATTGCAACTTTATTATATTTGATCCTATGATTACTTTTCTATGGTAATTTATATGAAGTACAAGGCTTCAAAAACCATCAATGGTATCAGAGCCATAATAAGGTTACTTGCATAGGTTTTGAAAAATAGTGAAGTTAAGGATATTACCAATGGGTAAGAAAAACTAGTGAAGTTAAGGATATCACTAGTGGGTAAGAAAAACTAATGAATCCAATTAAAGCCATCTACTCTAGTTTTTAGATAAATTTTTTTCTTCATTTCATAAAGTAATGTCCCATACCCTTATTTTACAAAACAAACCATATTCACATTTATTATCCAATTAAATCCATCTACTCTAATTTTCAAATAAACATTTTTCTTTATTTCATAAAGTAAGGTCACATACCCTTATTTTACAAAACAAACCATAATCACATTTATCATCCAATTAAAGCCATCTACTCTAATATTCAAATAAACATTTTTATTCATTTCATAAATTAAGGTCCCATACCCTTATTTTACAAAATATATCATAATCACATTTATTATCCAATTAAAGCCATCTACTCTAATTTTCAAATAAACATTTTTCTTCATTTTATTAATGTAAAATCATTATTTAATTAATGAAACTAAAACTAAGGGAATCATTTACCCTAGATCAAAATTCCCTACTTGGTTACTGAGCAAATAGGGATTTCCTACCTGAACACCCTACAACCTTTCATGACAATGAAGAACACAAGCTTACACAGAGAGGGGGGTGAACAGTATAAGACCACTTTTTACTTTTATTTTCCAATCAATATTATGCAATGTATAGATAGGAATATCAATAGCAGTATTCAAAGCAATGCATAAATCACCATACATAATAGAGATACCAAATTTATATGGTTCACCCAATGTGGGCTACTCCACGGAGAAAATATTTCACTAAAATTTTCTCAATCAATATCTTGGGAATCCTTTCTCTATTACAATGTTTATGGATCTCTATCCAAAGGAGACACCAATACCCTAATCAAGTTTGTGGATCTATATCCATAGGAGTACTCCTTTCTCCTTAGCTTTGAATGGTGATCTTCTAGAAGAACTGTTGCCCCCACTGCTCTGGCTAATGGATCTCTATCCACTGAAGACTCCTATCCTCACTACCCTGGCTAATGGATCTCTATCCACTAGAGACTGTCATCCTCTATAATCTATCACCTTCAAAGCTCTATCTCAAATCTACACTAAACATAATACTTTGATCTAACACAAATCTATCCTTAATCTAGGCCCTCTGATCTACACTAAACACAGTCCTTCGGTCTAGCACAAATCTATCCTCAATTTCTAATCTCTGATCTGCACTAAAAATAGTCCTTCAATCTAGCACAAATATATCCTCAATATCTATCCTATGATCTGCACTAAACACAGTCCTTCAGTCTAGCACAAATTTGTCCTCAATCTCTATCCTCAAGCCTTAACACAAAGCTTGAATTGATCTCAAATCAACTCTATTGGATTTGCCCCAAACCTTAACTCAAGGTTTGAAAAAATCAATCAATCAAATCTACTCTCAAGTCTTCTCAAAGACTTGTCTCAAATATGCCTTTTAAGCTTCCATAAAATCTCACACCAATATATCCACAAGTCCTCTATAGAACTTGTCTAATCTGTTCAATAAGTCCTCACTAGAACTTATCCAAATCTGCTCTCAATATGTATTGTAAGCTTTCACAAAAGCTCACACAAATTTGTCCACAAGTCTTCTCAAAGACTTACCTCAAATCTGCTCAACAAGTCCTCACTAGAACTTATCCAATCTCATAAAAACATAAAGAGAATTGTTAGAGACTCAATATGCTCTACATTCATCACAATGCTCAATCACTTTCAATCACTCTATTATAAACATACAAATATTGTTAGATACTCAATATGCTTCACATTCACCTCAATACTAAATAACTTTCAATCAATCTCTTAGAAACATATACATAATTGTTAGAGACTAAATATTCTTCACACTCACAAAACTCTCAATCACTTTCTCAACTCAATTCAGAATATAGAATAATTTGTTTTATAGAACTTGAACAATCACTTCAACACATTCCCTTGACTAGGCTCAAACAACTCTACTCAACCAATCACTCAATGAAATAACCCTTGCTCACAAACCCTAATCCAATCACATGAATAATCACTCAATGTTCCCAACAATTCTTATCAAACAATTCTCACATAACAATGATACTCATGTTATTTCCAAACCCCATTTCATGTTCTTCACTCAACTTAATCACTTCAACAATGCTTATAAAACAAGGTTTTATAAACAAATATTTTTATTCTAGAAAACCTTGAAGCAATAAATCAAAACACTCTCAACAATGCTAACCAAACAATCCTTTTCACTCCAAATTTTCATATACATCTTTCAAAAATCACTCACTAGGAAGAATATACCCATACTTTTTTTGGATGTAAAAGTGGCTTTGGAAAAACCTGTCTTAATCACAATTTCCTTCTTTCCAATTTCAACGGTTAAAAACAACAATATCACTTCAATACTTTCTCAAAAATATTCCCTTAGACACAAAATAATCACAACTCAATTTATGCCTTATTGCTCCCTTTTAAAAATAACACTCGTCATAACATACATAAAGATAATTTATATTATACGCCTTATAAAATCCAAATTAAAATAATATCCAACACCATAAAATATCAACCAAACACCTTACAATCCTTTCAAAATATTTGAGAAAATAACATTAAAAATTTAATTTTGCAAAACCCTTATAACTCCCTTTGTAACCTTAGAACCAATAAAAAATATGCAAAAAGTAATTTTAAATGCCCAAACTATATTCCTAAAATTTATGGTGACCAATATTAAAGCATACCTCTTTCTTCCCCAAAAAGGGGATTCGACGGGATTCGATCCACCATCTTCTCTAGTCTAAGTGCCTTAGTGGATGGGAGTCCACCGTGTGGGCTACTAATGCCCATGTGAAGGAAGGAAGAGTCCCTTCCTCTTATGCCTTTGCCGTTGTTTGACTTTCCACAAATTTTGCATGCTTTTTCTTCCTTGGATGCATCGCAAATTATAAGGCTTGCAATTTATTTCGAAGGCATGGTAAGGTTTGGTAAAGTGGGAGTTCCCCCTTATATACACGTTTTTAAACTTCTCCTCACATCGGCACTTTGTCATTCGAAATCAAATTTTGAATTTTAATTTTAATAACCCACCTTAGGGTTATTTAACCTTAGCTTAAATTAATTAATAATTAATTTAAATAACTTTATAAGTTAAGTAAATTAACTAATAAATTAATTTATAATTAATTTTAAACTTCATTTGTATAATATTATAAAATAATATTATAATATTATTCACTTGGGCTTCTTTTTGCACTTTGGACCAAATATGACTTCTTGGAACCGGGTCTTGAAACTGAAACCGAATTATCCTTTTGCATTTATTGGAGAATCAAAAACTGATGCTGCCAACTGAAACTGCCACTGAATGGTGCTGAAAGTTTAACATCAATGACCACTCACTTTTGACATCAATGACAATTTATCACTCAAAATATCCAACATGTAGCACCCTCTACTAAATCTAACACTGCATGGGCAGGCCACAAGTCGAGTGCAGGGCAGATTTGAGGTGGTTCTCATCACACCTTTTGCAACAAATACACTTTATTGCTGCCCTTACATCTACTTAGGGAAATCAAACATAAAGCCTACGTCTAGGCAATAGAGTAGGGAGTGGCCCAAGCCACTAGCATATGGTCAGTGAAGCTTCTACCAGTAGCTATGCTCCACAAGGAGCTACAACAACTAAGGAGTTACACTACACAACGAGCTATGGATTCAAAGAAATATACTAAATACAATGAGATTTTTTCTCAAAGGGAGCTATGCTACACATCAAGCTACAAATTCAAAGAAATCTATGCCACACAATGAGCTATGCTCAAAGGGAGATACACTATACAATGAACTTTCGCTCAAAGGGAGCTACGCTACATAGTGAGATTTTTTGGCAATTTTGGGTACCTTGAGTACATTGCATTTGCTAAAGTGAATAAGTTTTCATTGATGTCAAGAAGATTTTGAAATAATTTGATTTGATGTAAAAATAATGTGTTTTGTTGAAGGTTCGGCTTGACAGGTTCGAAAGAAAGTAAGTTGGAAAAGTGTCGCGATATCGTGACATGTCGCATTTTCACGACTTAGGCAGGAGAAATATTTTTGAAAAAGTGTCACGATATCACGACATGTCGCATTTTCGTGACTTAGGCAGGAGAGAGAAAGCTTTTTGAAAAACTGTCGCGATTTCATGACATGTTGAAAGAGAGAGAAGAAGCTGGCAAAACTGTCATGATTTCGCAACATGTTGGCAGAGAAAGAGAACAAAGTGGAAAGTGTCACGATTTCGTGACATGTCGCATTTTCACGACTTGGAAAGTGCAAGAAGGCAAAGAAGAAAAAGTGTCATGATTTTACGACATAATGCAAAGAAGGTTGTACGGATGAAAAAGTGTCATGATTTCGTGACATGATGCTGAAGGGAGAATTCGTAGTATGAACTGTCGCGATTTTGTGACAAGTTCGAGGAGAGATAAAGGATCTTGAAAAGTGTCATGATTTTGTGACATGCTGCAAAAGACTAAGTGAGGACTGTCATGATTTTGCGACATGCTAAAAAGATTAAAGTGATAACTTTCATTATTTCGTGACATGCAACAAAGGGAAGAGTCTGAAATGAGAAGCGTCGCGATTTCGCGACAGGCTACAAAGAAGTTGTACGGATGCAGAAAGTGTCACGATTTCGCGACAGGCTGAAGAGAAAGCTTGTGAATGCAAAAAGTGTCATGATTTCATGACAGGTTGAGATGGCAACTTTTAGTTGGAGAAAGTGTCACGATTTCATGACAAAAATAGTTAGCAAGTCCTCAATAGAAGAAGATTCGCGATTTCACGATGAATTGAAGAAGGAAGAGCTTAAAGGCGAAAGCGTCGCGATTTCGTGACATGTTCTATTTTTGCTAGTGCAAGTAGAGAAGAAGGCCATGAAGACAAAAGTGTCACGATTTCACGATAGGAGTGAAGATGACGTCAACAAAGATAGAAGTGTCATGATTTCATGACAAGAATGTAGTCAAGGCATACAAAAGCAAAAGTGTCACAATATCGTGACAATAGCCAAACAAAAGTGTATGGCTGCAAAAATGTCACGATATCATGACATGTTGTGGTTTTGTGGTAGAAGCTACTAAACCACAGAGGTGGTTGAAGCCGACAGAGTTAAAATTGGGCTGACGAAGATTAGGGCATGCAGTCGATGGAGTTAGGGTTTGCATTTGCATAACAGCCGAATAAGACCAAGGTTTTGATCTTGATTGTTAGTATAAAAGGAGGGCTATTTGAAGAGATTAGGCATTGATAAAAGTGTGCATTCAAAGTGTGACTTTCATAGATAGAGTGCGGGGAGAAGTTCGATCGCCGAGAAGCAGAGTGCAAATTCGATTGCAGTGTACAAAGTGCATTCCATCGAATCTTCTAAGTGAAAGATATTGCAAGGAAGCAGAGTGCGTGAAGATCATACTGCTATGATTGCATAGAGGTGCATAAGTTGATGTTTGATCGAGTGCTGTTGTGATTGCATAGAGGTGCAATTTTGAGGACATTTGTGCCAGATCGAAGGACTATGTTTGGTGCAGAACAGAGGAAGCGAACGAGGACATTTGTGCTGAACCGAAGGACTATGTTTAGTGCAAATTTGAGGACCAGCTTTGGAGGTGAAATAGTTGAGGACAGAGGTCTCCAGCCAGAGTAGGGAAGATAGGTGTCTTCTATGGATAGAGTTCCACTTGCTAAGGGCAAAGTAGGTAGAGGTTTTCTAGAGGATCACCAGCCAGAGCATAGCTAGGGGATTGGTGTCTCCTTTGGGTTGGTGCCCATAAACTTTGTAATCGAGAAAAGGTTTCCTAGAATTTGAGGTGATAAAATTTAGTGAAATATTTTATCCGTGGAGTAGCCCACATTGGGTGAACCACGTAAATTTCTGTGTCTCTATTGTGGATGGTATTTTGTGCATTGCTTTGATTACTATTAATACTGCTTTCTATACACTGCATAATATTGATTTAAAAGTTGATTTGAAGGAAAATTTGAAAAATCCGTCTTATACTGTTCACCCCCCTCTCAGTATAAGCTTGTGTTCTTCAATTGGTATTAGAGCGGGTTCCTTCAGAAAGTTTAAACAACTTGAAGGAAAAGCTTGATAAGAACACTATGGATTATTCAAGCGGCAATGCAACACCTATTCTTGACGGATCAGATTTTGGTCTTTGGAGTGCAAGGATGAAGGTTCATCTAATGGCACTTGGCAATGAGGTATGGGAAGTGATTGAAGATGGGTACACTATTCCTATAAATGGTCCTTATACTAAATAAAACAGGCTCCTACATCACAGCAATTCAAAAGCAATGAATGCAATCCCGAAGGGTTTATAGAAGGTAAATATTACCAAGGTGATTCACTGCAAAACAGCTAGTGAAATGTGGAAACAGCTATAGGTGGTTCACACAGGTGATGTAAATGTCTGAAAGGCCAAGTTGAGACACTTCAAAGGTATGTTTGAACAACTCAAGATGAATGATGATGAAAATATTAGTTACTACATGCTCCGTATGGATGAAGTTGTTAACTCCACGAAAGACTTAGGTCTTGAACTTGCTGAAAATGATGTTTGTGATAAGATTTTAAGATCTCTTCCTAATAGATTTAGTGAAAATATTTTTGCTATTGAGGAAGCTAAAGATTTGGATAAGCTGAAAAAGGATGAGCTTCATAGTATACTTGTAGCATTTGAGTTGAGAACTCAGGTGAAGGTTGATGTCAAGAAAGAGGCAACTTTCAAGGCTACCAAGAAATCTAAGGGTAAACATGACTTCAAGAGAGTGATGAGTCTTCTAGTGATGAAGAGGCATATTACAGCAAGAAAGGCAAGTTATCTAGAAAGAACAAAAGCATGAAAAATATAAGATGCTTCAATTGTGGAAAGTTTGGTCATTATGCTACTGACTGTACTATTTCCAAGAATGAAAGTGATGAAGAGAAACAAGATGTTACGAGCAAGGATTCTGAAAAGCACAGGTATTACAGAAAGAACAAATATGAGCACAAAAATCAAGGAAAGAGGTATTCACACAAGAACAAGAAGAGTTTCTACTTAGACAAATAAAGTAAGTGTTCTAGCAGTAATAGTGAAAGCTCTTCAAGTGATGAGGAAAATGAGATGATGTTCATATCAGAAAAGGAGGAAGAACCAAAACATAGATTCATTATTATGAAATGTCTTAGATGTGGAAATTTTGGTCACCTTGAGGATGAATGTACAAATAATGATTTGGTTTCCAGTATGTATAAGGATGCTTCAGTAAACTATCAAGAAGATGCTTGTATGGTTTTTGAAAAAGGTAGCACCTCTAGTGATAAGAAATTTGGAAAAGGCCTTGAGGATTCAGAAACCAAACAAATAAAATATATTGAAAGTGAAATTAATAATGCTCTTAGTGTTTTGAAAAAGGAAAGAAAGAAGAATTATAGACTCAATGATAAGTTAGATGAATGTTGTATGGAGAGAGACGATCTTATAGAAAGTCTTGACTTCTCTATAGCTAAAATACAGGAACTCAAGGATGAGTTAGATTCTAAGATTCTTGAGTATAATGAGTTGGAACAGAAAATGGCTTCTCTAGAAGTGGAAACTAAAGAGTGCAAGGATAAGTTGTACAGGTTTCAAGATAGCTCCAAAAGGGTTAAGTCTCTCATCAAAGTCAAAGAAATACAACAGATAAAACAAGTCTTTGTTTTGCTAAGCCGCACAAAGAACAGGTTGGGGAATCTAGCAAGAGATTCCAAAAAGAAGAGAGTTCTGATGAAGAAAGTACTTCAGATAATGAGTCCATGAGTGATAAATGTGCAAAAATAGAAAACAAAATTTAGAATGCGAAGAAGTTTTTAGGACCCAAGAGGTCGAATAAGGGTAAATTTCACGACAGATGTTTTGCATGTTACAGGTTTGGTCACATGGCTGCACATTACATGGCTCAAGTAAGGAAGATAAATGACAATTTTAGAGGTGGTAATTTCTTTCAAGGGTATTTCTACTCGTGTAAAAATTTTGGGCATAAGGTAATTTTTTGCAAGGCTAATTACTGGAACAGGGTTAGTCAAAACAAGAGGATTCAAAGAACAAGTATGCCTAAAAGAAATAACATTGTTACTTGTTATAAGTGCAACAATGAAGGCCACATAGCTAGACAGTGTAGAGCTGATATTCCAAGGTACAAAAACAAAAATAGTGGCATGATCAGGTCCAAGGATCAAGGTATGAAAAAGGACAGGGATGAGAACAAGAACAAGAATAGTGACAAAAACAGGAATGCGGGCAAAAAGTTCAAGAAAAGGCCCGACAAGGAAATTATAGACACTGATGATGATCAGTGCCTAATGGGAGTTTTACTCCCACCCCAATTTTAATCTCCTCATGAAGAGGTGGGGGAGGGACTAAGCTAAGAGGCTCATTCTTAGTCCCAAGCCCCAAAGGTGACCCTTTGCCATTGATGACAAAGGGGGAGAGATATGAGTAATAGGGAGAGATATGAGTAAGGGGGAGAGCTTCAATGTGAAGAGGAAAGCTTCAAGTCAGGGGGAGAAAAAATTTAAAAGGATATTCTTAGCTGTTAGCACAGTTGGTTTTAGTTTTTGCTCCTAAGACGTGTTTTTAGTAAAGGGTTGCCATCAATGACAAAGGGGGAGATTGTTGGCAATTTTGGGTACCTTGAGTACATTGCATTTTCTCAAGTGAATAAGTTGTCATTGATGTCAAGAATATTTTGAAAGAATTTTATTTGATGTAAAAATAATGTGTTTTATTGAAGGTTCGGCTTGACAGGTTCGAAAGAAAGTAAGTTGGAAAAGTGTCACGATATCGCGACATGTCACATTTTCATGACTTAGGCAGGAGAGAGAAAGCTTTTTGAAAAAGTGTCGTGATATCGTGACATGTCACATTTTCATGACTTAGGCAAGAGAGAGAAAGCTTTTTGAAAAACTGTTATAATTTTATGACATGTTGGAAGAGAGAGAAGAAGCTGGAAAAACTGTCATGATTTTGCGACATGTTGGTAGAGAAAGAGAGCAAGGTGGAAAGTGTCACGATTTTGTGACATGTCGCATTTTCGTGACTCAGAAAGTGTAGGAAGGCAAAGAAGGAAAAGTGTCACGATTTCATGACATAATGCAAAGAAGGTTGTACGGACAAAAAAGTGTCATGATTTTGCGACATGATGCTGAAGGGAGAGTCCACAGTATGAACTGTCACGATTTCATGACAAGTTCGAAGAGAGATAAAGTATCTCAAAAAGTGTCATGATTTTGTGACATGCTGCAAAAGACTAAGTGAGGACTGTCATGATTTCATGACATGCTAAAAAGCTCAAAGTGAGAACTATTGTGATTTCGTGACATGCAACAAAGGGAAGAGTCTGAAATGAGAAGCTTCATGATTTCGTGACAGGCTACAAAGAAGTTGTATGGATGCAAAAAGTGTCACGATTTCATGATAGGTTGAGATGGCAGCTTTCAGTTGGAGAAAGTGTCACGATTTCATGACAGAAACAATTAGCAAGTCTTCAACAGAAGAAGCGTCATGATTTCATGACGAATTGAAGAAGGAAGAGCTCGAAGGTGAAAGCATCGTGATTTCGTGACATGTTTCATTTTTGCTAGTGCAAGCAGAGAAGAAGGCCATGAAGACAAAAGTGTCACGATTTCATGACAAGAGTGAAGATGACGTCAGCAAAGACAGAAGTGTCATGATTTCACGACAAGAATGTAGTCAAGGCAGACAAAAGCAAAAGTGTTGCGATATCGCAACAATAGCCAAACAAAAGTGTACGACTGCAAAAATGTCACGATATCACATGTGGTTTCATAGCAGAAGCTACTAAACCATAGAGGCGGTTGAAGCCAACAGAGTTAAAATTGGGTTGACAAAGATTAGGGCATGCAGCCAATGGAGTTAGGGTTTGCATTTGCATAACAGTCGACTAAGACCAAGGTTTAGATCTTGATTGTTAGTATAAAACGAGGGCTATTTGAAGAGATTAGGCATCGATCGAAGTGTGCATTCGAAGTGTGACTTTCACAAATAGAGTGTGAGGAGAAGTTTTATCATTGAGAAGCAGATTGCAAATTCGATTGCAGTGTATAAAGTGCATTCCATAGAATCTTCTAAGTGAAAGAGATTGCAAGGAAGCAGACTACGTGAAGATCATACTGCTGTGATTGTGCAGAGGTGCATAAGTTGATGTTTGATAGAGTGCTGCTGTAATTATGCAGAGGTGTAATTTCGAGGACATTTGTGCCAGATCGAAGGACTATGTTTGGTGCAGAACATAGGAAGCGAACGAGGAAATTTGTGCTAAACCAAAGGACTGTGTTTAGTGCAAATTCAAGGACCAAATTTGGAGGTGAAAGAGTTGAGGACAGAGGTCTCCAGCCAGAGCAGGGAAGACAGGTGTCTTCTGTGGATAGAGTTCCACTTGCTAAGGGTAGAGGAGGCAAAGGTTTTCTAGAGGATCACCAGCTAGAGCAGAGCTAGGGGATTGGTGTCTCCTTTGGGTTGGTGCCCATAAACTTTGTAATCGAGAAAGGTTTCCCAAAATTTGAGGTGATAAAATTTAGTGAAATATTTTATCCATGGAGTAGCCTGCATTGGGTGAACCACGTAAATTGTTGTGTCTCTATTGTGGATGGTATTTTGTGCATTGCTTTGATTACTATTAATATTTCTTTCTATACACTGCTTAATATTGATTTAAAAGTTGATTTGAAGGAAAATTTTAAAAATCTACCTTATACTGTTCACCCCCCCTCTCATTATAAGCTTGTGTTCTTCAATATTTCACTCAAAGGGAGATACGCTACATAGAAAGCTTTTGCTCCAAAGGAGCTATGCTACACAGTGAGCTTTTGTTCAAAGAAAACTATGCTACACAATGAGCTACAACTTCAAAGAAAGCTATGCTACACAATGAGCTTTGGTAACAAGGTAGCTATGGTACACAATGAGCTTTTCTCAAATAAAATATGCTACACAGTAATATTTCGCTCAAATGGAGTTATGCTACACAACGACCTTACAATACAAGGGATATACACTACACAGTGAGATTTAGCTCAAAGGAAACTACGCTACACAATCAGCTACGACTTCAAATAAAGCTACTAAAAAAAGTGAGCTTTTGACTTGAATGGAGCTACGCTACACAAAAAGCTACAACTTCAAAGAAAGCTACTAAACATAGTAAGATTTCAACTTGAATGGAGCTACTAAACACAACAATGAAAACCATAAGTGCACTATAACCAACATGGTTGCCTTTGCAATCAATTTCCTTTTGTCATTCTAGCCTAGCTTGGGCACCTCCTCCCTCACCATTTACGCAGTGCTTCATTTTTTTTCTTATTCCCTTGTAGATCTCTCCTTTCGTTTCACACCCATCCTTGGCATCTATCCTTTTTCTTTTGCCTTGATTTCCATCTACAACCTACTTATTATTACTCCCACACCTATCATTAGGTGGTAGAGGGGACGTATCTTCCTCTTGCCTTCCCAAGATGTAGCAAGCATTGAAGTACCTCCTTTTCACATAGATGAAACCATCTCCTCATGTTGGTGGAGCCATACCTTGCATTAATGGGCCATCCATTCATGTCAACCAAACTCTACCTGGGTGGCCCAGCCCAAATCCAAGGGTAGGATCTATACGTGATAAACCGTTTGATCAAGAATAAACCATTTACTCAAGAATAAGATTTATTTATCACTTTTAAAATAAATTTCCCATTTATCTAAAATGTATATCTATTTATCATAAAGCGCCCTTTTATTCAAGAATAAGATTTACTTAACATTTTAAAATAAATTCACCATTTATCTAAAATGAATGTCTATTTATCATAAATCACTCTTTTATACAAGAATAAGATTTATTTAAAATTTTAAAATAAATTCACCATTTATCTAAAATGAATATCTATTTATCATAAATAACCTGTTTATTCAAGAACACGATTTATTTAACATTTTAAAATAAATTCACCATTTATGTAAAATGAATATCTATTTATCATAGGTCCGAGGTGTAGACCAATTGGTTCATCCAAACCCCATAAAGGAGGCGGAGGTCCAAGGTTCAAATCTCGGGCCTCGCCGATTGAACGCTTGTCCCTTTCCTGGTGCTTTCAGTGGCGTAAAAGGTTTAAAATTATTGTGGCATGGTGGTTATAGGGGTGGACTGTGCGAAGATCTGTGTGGCAGCTTCTAGGGAAGACAACACATAATACTGTGGCGGCCATAAAAATATGGACAGCCTACCTGGATTCATGGCGGCAACCGATTCCACCATGTAAATTCAAAAAAAAATATCTATTTATCATAAATCAACCTTTTATTCAAGAATATCCAAGGAGTTATGAAGGCAGTTCATTCATTTATATTTTCCACATTATTAAGCTAAAGTGCTGAAGTGAAAGATAATCAAGCATGTGCAATAGAAAAAGAGGGAGATATTTCGACCAATTTAGTCACCTGTCTCTACCTTAAGAACTTATGATAGCTACTAGACCATCAGTCTAGACCTGAAGGTGACTATCTACTGATGATTACCCCTAAATGAATGTATACCTATATGAAGGTATATATCCTTGTTACCTTCGAGTTGTCATATTGTAATTTTACCCAACATCAAGTACCCTCATCCTTTGTGGATGACTCAACTTCTTCCACTCACAAGTGCACTTGATCCTACACATTGGTAAATTTTTAGCAGTATCATATTCTCCAGTATCTAATAATATTGCATAACTACTTAATTGCACAAAACCGAGTATTAAAGCATCATATGTTAATACATTGTTTCTCCACATTCAAAGGTCCATTGGGAGGGTCATGAAAACCTCCCCCACTAGGACTAACATAGTACTCAGTGTTGTTTTCATTTTATAGGTAAATGTAGCCAATATACTTATTATCACAAAAATTTCTTTAGAGTTCATAAAAAAAAAAAAAAAAATATTTTTGCATATCTACCACTTTATCCCAAGTGGCATTCCTTTCAGAGAAATGGTCCTATTGGACCTTACATTTCTCAACGATCTGATTTCATATAGCCTTAGAGAAAAATTCAAGAATCCTCATTGGCATTACTTCAATTGTCTCTAGGTTTTCCATCTGTAAATTAGAAACATGCCCTACAGGGTCAGGGTCAACAACATATTTTATAAGGAAATATATGTGGAAAGTGTCATGGATTTTTGGTAAATTAGGAGGTAAGGCGAGTTGGTATGAAACCAAACTAATCTTCTCAATGATCTGAAAGGGTCCTAAAAACCATGGATCCAATTTTATGGATTTTATCACACTTTTCATTGGTTTGACCCTTAGGAACACTTTATATCCCACCGAGTACTCTCTGGGAGTCCTATTTAGATCGACATAACTCTTATACCTATCACCGGATTCCTTGAGTCTTTGCATGATCACCCTAATTTGCTCTTCCATTTCCCTAACCATTTCTTATCCAATCATAGTTCTATCTGTAGGGTTGTCCCATGATAGTGGTGTTCTACACTTTCATCCATACAAGGCATCGAAAGGTGCCATCCCTAGAGAAGAGTGGTACCCATTATTGTAGGTAAATTTTACCAACAATAGATAGTCTTTGCATCGATACTTGTGGTCCATACAAGGTATTGAGCTACAAAATCTGTAATATTCTTCTTCATTCCTACCCAAAATAAGGTCCTCTTTAGATTTTACATCATTTTTACTCCTTCAAGGTGAGATGTATAAGGAGACCTATGGGTTTATTGCATTAATAGCCTATTTGAATCCCCTGAATTTGGTATGATGATTCTTCCTTTGAAACACAAAAGGTTATCTATCATCCCAAACTCCTTATTGGCCTCAGGATCCTTGCACAGTCTAGCTTGAATTTCTTGGCAATACTCCTAATTTTGCTCTTACCTTACTTGGTCCATGAGCTTTACATGACTCCTAGTTATGGTTGCTATGTGTATTCTTCTACTCAAAGCATCTACAACCTTATTCTCCTTTCCTTTTATGTACTCAATTTGAAATTCATACTCAACAAGAAACTCGACCCACCTTCTCTACCTCGCATTGAGTATTGGTTGGGTGAATATGTACCTTAGACTTTGATGATCTAATTTTAACTCAAAAGGTCTTCCTACTAGATAGTGGTGCTAGACCTTTAGGGCATGTACTACAATGGCTAGTTCTAAATCATGAGTAGCATAATTGACTTCGTGCTTCTTAAGCTTTCTTGAAGTATAAGCCACTATGGATTCTCCTTGCATGAGTACTCCCCCTAATCCTTCCAATGATGCATCAATGCATACTATAAAATCTCCTTGAGGATTTGGAATCTTCAATATTGGTGTGATAGTGAGTTTTTACTTCAACAATGTGAAAGCAACTTCACACTTTTCCATCCATTTGAATTCCTTCCCTTTCTTCTAGAGGTTAGTTATTATCAAGGTAATCTTTGAGAAATCCTTTATATGGCATCTGTAATAGCTCATTAACCCCATGAAGCTTCTTACTTCAGTAACATTGGTAGGAGGTGGCCAATTTAACATGGCTTCAATTTTCTCTAGATCCATAGTGATCCCTTTAGCTGATATGATATGCCCTAAATAGCACACCTCCAAAACATAGAACTCACTTTTGGCTAGATTCCCATAGAGTTGATTTTCCCTTAGTAGTTCCAACATGATCTTGAGATGCTTATCATGCTCTTCCTTTTTCTAAGAGTATATTAGGATGTCATCTAGAAATACAAGGACAAACTAGTCTAGATGCCTTCTGAACACACTATTCATTAAATTCATGAAGGTGGTGGGAGCATTAGTCAGCCCAAAAGGTAGGACGATGAACTCATAATGTCCATACCTTATCTTGAATGTCATCTTGTGAGTGTCCTCCTCACGTATCCTCAATTGGTGATACCCTGATCTTAAATCTATCTTGGTAAATATCGTGGCATCTCTTAATTGGTTAAATAAATATTCGATCCTAGGTAGGGGGTACCGGTTCTTGATTGTAGCCTTATTCAACATTATGTAGTCGATACACAATCTTAAAGACCCATCCTTATTTTTTACAAATAAAATGGGTACACCCCAAGGTGACACACTTGGTTTTATCAACCCCTTCTCTAATAATCCTTGCAATTGTACCTTTAACTCTTGCATTTCAATAGGTGACATCCTATATGGAGATCGATGAATGGGTTCCACTCCTAGTATAATATCAATAGTGAAATAAAATTCTCGTATAGGAGGGAGCCCAGGTAGATCCTCAGGGAATACATCCTAGAATTCTTGTAAAATTGGGTGTGCCCCAAACACCTCTTCCTTTCGGTCCTTTTCAACTTCATTCAGATTTACTACATAGATGATCCCTCCTTTCCTGAGGGCTTTCTTTAACTGCATAGTTGACAACATCTGGGGTTTAAATACCCCTTGATCACTATGAATTCGTAACCTTACCTTACCTTCCTCAGAATACTTGATCCACCTATCTTGGAAATTGATTACGACTTTATGGGCTTGTAGCCAATCCATTCCTAGAATCACATCGAAGGCATGAAGTGGGGCTACATATAAGCATCCTTCTATGGCCCTACTAGCTAAGGTAATTTCCATCATTGGGAAACATTGGTTTACAGAGTAGGTCTATCCAGATCCATACTCAACCTTCCATCCATGAGCCAAATACCCTAGCCTTTCCAGCATATCTTTGGCTAACTTACAAGAAATGAAACTATCAGTGGCTCCACTATCTATTAAGATATTTACTTGTTTATCAAAAATATTACCTTTTATGACCAATGGGGTGGTTTGCCCTTCAATTTTATGACTCCCAGTTGTAGCATAGATCTTATGCATTGGTTCCTTTCCCTTAGTGTTGGGTGTGCTTGGCCCTGGTCGGTATGGGCATTGGTTAGCAAAGTGTGGCCCTCTACAATGGTAGCATCCATCCTTAGGCCCTTGTATATTTTTCATATTTTACTCTTCATCCTTAATCATTGGAATGGGGCCTTGTGGTTTATGTGGAGGAGGTTTAGCATTATTAGGTTTATTGCCTTTCTTATAAAAGTTCTTTTTGAACTTCTTTTGGCTTCCATTGAATTTATTTTCTAGATTCTAGGGGTTCTTAGCCTTTCATTCTTGTTCGGCCTCCCATTTTATAAACCCATTACTATTCCTCTTCTTCAGTTCTTGACATTCCTGATTAGTCAAGGTTTCATATTTATAATGAAAATGTGACTTCACTTTCTTTTCTAGGTCATATACCTTTTACAATGACTTAGGCTCATGCATCTCTACATCGTGCTTTATCCTAGATTACAATCCATGAGTAAACTTGTGAATCCATATTTTCTCATTATAGGTGGGTACATACTTCAACAACTTTACTAGCTTTCTATAATATATCTCCACTGAGTTGGTCCCTTGCCTTAGACTGGCAAACTCCTCAAATTTTAGAGCATAGAAATGCTCCGTGAGGAACCTCTTCTTGAAGATGTCTATAAATTGCTTCCATGGAATGTCTACCAGTTTGATTTTGATTTCCTCATAATAAGTTTCCCACCAATCTAGGGTAGCTCCTTCAAGGTAAATAGTAGCCCAAACCATCTGGGTTCCTAATGAATATCCCTTTACCATAAAGAAAACTTCTAGTTCCCTTAACCAAGCCTCAGTTGCATCCCCCTCTCCTTCTCCATTGAATTTGGAGATACAAACATTCTTTAGGTCTCTTACCGTCTCCTTTTCTAAGAGGGTTCTAGCTTGCTTCTATTATGCTATCAGCCCCTCAACTTGGTTGACTTCTGAATCTCTAGCTTGCAAATTCTGATTTGCCATAGTTTCTAGCACTTGTCTTAACTGATCTTGTAATTCAACAACTATGGTAGTAAGTTCTTCTATTCCCATATTGGGATTTCTTGGACCCTCATTTTGGATCTCTTCTTCGACATTACTTTGTTGAGTCTATCTAGGTGGAGGCCCTTTTATCTTGGCCTTAGGTGGCATCTTGATCTGGTTCCAACCAAGAAAATAATTAGATCCCAGTTTATCTTGCTGAGTTACTAATTCAAACCACATTACAAAGTTCTTCTTGCTACTCATTTAGAAATCTAATTAGAATAGGGTTCCAAGGTTATGATGTATTATCGACACCGAAGCCCATACTAAGGTATCATAACATTCATATTTCCTTGGGGCCAACTCCATTTAGATTCTAATTAAGTAGAGACTCTAGGTTATCCCAACCTTTTAGCTTAACCCTAAGCAGGCTTTCATTGGACACACCCGAATCCCTTTTCGCACATAAGAAGCTCTATACCCTCGAACCTAGAGCTATGATACCAAATGTAACAACCCAAAAATCAAGAAACAAGAAAACACACAAAAATAGAAAGAAATTTTTTTTTGAACTAAGGAGAAGGATTCATAAATCCCTAACCAACCTTAGACCAACTTAATGTTTGACATCCCCTAAGTTTCTCAAGAACTATACCACATGAGATTCCCCTCATGCAAGTCCCTTCTACATAGGCATATCTCATGTCATGCACATAAGTCCATCCATCTCATCATTCTTGATGAGCTAGACTTACCACCCTCAATCATTGGAAGGTATACATGCATCTCCATACTTCACACAAACCATTATGTGTGGGTATGCTACGTGTACTATGAGTTAAGCTATCAATCTCATCCTCTGACAAGCTATCTTAACTCTTGGTACGATCTTCTAAACCTAGTTACCAAATCTCCCTAAGGGGGTCTCAAGCCCTTAGGTCATCCTCTAAGTTCACCTAGAACTTACATATTTTTTTTAAAAGCTCATAAGAATACAAAGGATAAATCTAGATACTAAATCTAACAAAACATGCAGTAATAAATAGGTGAGGTTAACCAAAACATAAAGCATCCATTAAAGGGAAAACATACGATAAAAGGTTAAATATCATTGCAATCAAGAAGGTTATCCAAAATACAATAATCAACAATGTTCATTTAATACATAAGCATGTATGGCAAACCCCATACTTTCAATAATTACTTTACATTTATTCCATTGGGGAAATCTCCCCACAAATCTAATCTATTGCATAATCAAGCAAGAAGTAAGGTAGAGAGCAAACTTGCGAAGTGGTCCATCTCATGACTTTGGTCCTCCCACTCTTCCATCGATCAAGTGAGGATAGTAGGGGATCAGGACACTCATGGATCCAGATAGACATGCTTCTAAATGCATTTACTTATTTTATTGCCAAATTGCAACTATACAAATAACCCAAGCAATTCAACTTTCTAATGCATAGCTATTATCATAGAACTACCCTTTCTATGACCCCTCTCATCTACTCATGAGAGTCATTCCACCATGCATCCCACCATATGCTTTATTTGCAATAAATGATCCAACCCTTACTTAACAATTAAAGTCCCATACCCTTAATTGTTAAATGAACTGGGTTCACACATCTTATTCAATTAAAGCAAACCACTTTAATCCTACCAATAAACATTTCTCTTCATTTCATAAAGTAAGGTCCCATACCCTTATTTTACAAAACAAACCATAATCACATTTATTATCCAATTAAAGCCATCTACTCTAATTTTCAAATAAACATTTTTCTTCATTTCATAAAGTAAGGTCCCATACCCTTATTTTACAAAATAAACCATAATCACATTTATTATCCAATTAAAGCCATCTACTCTAATTTTCAAATAAACCTTTTTCTTCATTTCATAAAGTAAGGTCCCATACCCTTATTTTACAAAATAAACCATAATCACATTTATTATCCAATTAAAGCCATCTACTCTAATTTTCAAATAAACATTTTTCTTCATTTCATAAAGTAAGGTCCCATACCCTTATTTTACAAAACAAACCATAATCACATTTATTATCCAATTAAATCCATCTACTCTAATTTTCAAATAAACATTTTTCTTCATTTCATTAATCTAAAATCATTATTTAATTAATGAAACTACAACTAAGGGAATCCTTTACCCTAGATCAAACTTCCCTACTCGATTATTGAGCAAATAGGGATTTCCTACCTAAACACCCTACGACCTTCCATGGTAGCACCCTCTACTAAATCTAACACTACATGGGTAGGACACAAGTCGAGTGCAAGGCAAGTTTGAGGTGGTTCTTGTCCACCTCCCATGACAACTACACTTTATTTCTACCCTTCCATCCACTCAAGGCAATCAAACACAAAGCCTACATCTAGGCAAGGGAGTAGGGAGTGGCCCAAGCCATTGGCCTATGGTCAACAAAGCTTCTAATAGCTACGCTCCACAAGGAGCTATAACAACTAGGGAGCTATGCTACACAGTGAGCTATGACTTCAAAGAAATCTACTAAACATAGTGAGCTTTCAGCTCGAAGGGAGCTACGCTACACATCAAGCTACGACTTCAAAGAAAGCTACACTACATAGTGAGCTACTCAAAGGGAGCTATGCTACACAATGAGATTTTTCTCAAAGGAAGATATGCTACACAACAAGATTTCACTCAAAGGAAGCTATGCTACATAGTAAGCTTTTGGTCCAAGGGAGCTACGCTACACAATGAGCTTTTTCTCAAAGGACAACATCATACAAGAGCTATGCTACATAGTGAGCTTAAGATCTACACCATTTTCTCAATGGAAACTATGCTACCAAGCTACTTCAATAAATCAAATAAGGACACTCAAGACAAAAGGAAGCTACTAAACACAACAAAGAGAACCATAAGTGCACTGTAACCAACCTAGTCACCTTTGTAGTTAGTTTCCTTTGGTCATTCTGGTCGAGCTTGGGCACCTCCTCCTTCACCATTTATGCAAAAATTCATTTTTTCCTCTTATTTACCCATAGAGCTCTCCTTTCTTTTATCCTCCTATCCTTGGCATCTATCCTTTTTATTTTACCTCAACTTCCATCCGCCACCTACTTACCATTACTCCCACACCTTTCATCAGGTGGTAGAGGGGACGTCTCTTCCTCTCACCTTCCCAAGATGCAGCCAACATTGAAGTCCCTCCTCTTCACATAGATGAAACCATCCCCTCACACTGGTAGAGCCATCCCTTGCATTAATGGGCCATCCCTTCATGTCAGCCAGACTCTACCTAGTTGGCCCAACCCAAATCCAAGGGTAGGCTCTATACGTGATAGACCATTCGATCATCGATTCATTATTTTAATGAAACCCATTTATTATTTAGGGTAAATCAACCATTTACTCAAGAATAATATTTATTTATCACTTTAAAATAAATTCACCATTTATCTAAAATGAATATCTATTTATCATAAATCACCCTTTTATTCAAGAATAAGATTTATTTAACATTTTAAAATAAATTCACCATTTATCTAAAATGAATATCTATTTATCATAAATCACTCTTTTATTCAAGAATAAGATTTATTTAACATTTTAAAATAAATTCACCATTTATCTAAAATGAATATCTATTTATCATAAATCACCCTTTTATTCAAGAATATCCAAGGAGTTATGAAGGTAGTTCATTCATTTATATTTTCCACATTATTGAGGTAAAGTGTTGAAGTGAAAGACAATCAAGCATGTGCAACAGACAAAGAGGGAGATCTTTCCATCAATTTAGTCACCTATCTCTACCTCGAGAACTTATGATAGCTACTAGGCCATCAGTATGGGGCTCAAGGTGACTATCTATTGATGATTATCCCTAACCGAATGCATACCTATATGAAGGTATCTATCCTTGTTACCTTCGAGTTGTCATATCATCATTTCCCCCAACCTCAAGTACCCTCATCCTCGATGGATGACTCAACTTCTTCCACTTACGAGTGCACCTGATCCTACACATTGGCAATTTTTTAGCAGTATCATATTCTCCAGTATCTAATAATATTGCATAACTACTTAATTGCACAAAATCGAGTATTAAAGCATCATACATTAATACATTATTTCTCCACATTCAAAGGTCCATCTGGGAGGGTCATGACATCCTCCCCCACTAGGACTAACACCATCCCCGATGTTTTTTTTTTCATAGGTAAATGTAGCCAATATACAAATTATCACAAAAAATTTCTTTAGAGTTCATCAAACAAAAAAGGAAAATATTTTTGCATATCCGCCACTTTTTCCCAAGTGGCATTCCTTTCAGAGAAATGGTCCCACTGGACCTTACATTGCTCAAGGGTCTGATTCCATATAGCCTTAGAGCGGAATTCAAGAATCCTCACTAGCATTACTTCAATTACCTCTGGGTTTGCCATCTACAAATTAGAAACATCCCACACATGGTCAGGGTCAGCAACATATTTTCTAAGAAAAGATATGTGGAAAGTGTCATGGATTTTTGACAAATTAGGAGGTAAGGTGAGTCGGTATGCAACTAGACTAATCTTCTCAATGATCTCAAAGGGTCCTACAAACCGTGGATCCAATTTTATGGATTTGATCACACTTTTCATTGGTTTGACCCTTAGGAACACTTTATCTCCCATCGAGTACTCTCTGGGAGTCCTCTTTAGATCGGCATAACTCTTCTACCTATCAATAGCTTCCTTGAGTCTTTGCCTGATTACCCTAATTTGCTCTTCCATTTCCCTAACCATTTTTGGTCCAATCATAGTTCTATCTTTAGGGTTGTCCCATGATAGTGGTGTTCTACACTTTCATCCATACAAGGCATCAAAAGGTACCATCCCTAGAGAAGAGTGATACCCATTATTGTAGGTAAATTCTACCAATGATAGATAGTCTTCCCATCGAGACTTGTGGTCCATACAATACATGAGCATATCTTCTAGTACTTGGTTTACCCGCTCCCCCCCCCCTCCTTTTGGGGGGGGGACCCCACCCCCCCCTACTTTTTCCCCCCCCCCCCGGGGGGGCGCCCCACAAAAATAAAAAGAATATAATACACCCCCTCCATATTATAATTATAATAAAACCCCTCACACTACATCCCCCACTAATAATTACACCCCCCCCCCCCCACCTCCCCCCCGCCGCCCCCGCTACGGGGGGGGGGCCCCCCCCCGACCCCCCCCCACCACTAAATAACTACCCTGCGGGGGCCCGGCTTGGGCGGCCCCCCCCCCCCCCCCACCACCACGGCCCCCCCTTCCGCGGGGGGGGGGGGGGGGGGGGAATAAGAATATCGGGGGGGCGGCGACCACCCCTATTCCATACAAGGCATCAAACTACAAAATCTATAATATCCTTCTTCATTCCTACCTAGAAGAAGGTCCTCTTCAGATTTTCCCTCATTTTTACCCCTTCGAGGTGAGATGTATAAGGAGACCTATGGGCTTCTTGCATTAATAGCCTCTTTGAATCCCCTAAATTTGGTATGATGATTCTTCCCTTGAAGCACAGAAGGTTATCTATCATCCCAAACTCCTTAGTGGCCTTAGGATCCTTGCTCATTCTAGCTCAAATTTCTTGGTAATACTCATCCTGATTTTGCTCCTACCTTACTTGGTCCATGAGCTTTACATGACTCCTAGTTATGGATGCTATGTGTCTTCTTCTACTCAAAGCATCTGCAACCTTATTCTCCTTTCCTTTTATGTACTCAATTTCAAAGTCATACTCAATGAGAAACTCAACCCACCTTCTCTACCTCACATTGAGTATTGGTTGGGTGAATATGTACCTTAGACTTTGATGATCTGATTTTAACTCAAAGGGTCTTCCTACCAGATAGTGGTACCAGACCTTTAGGGCGTGTACTACAGTGGCTAGTTCTAAATCATGAGTAGCATAATTGACTTTGTGCTTCTTAAGATTTCTTGAAGTATAAGCCACTATGAATTCTCCTTGCATGAGTACTCCCCCTAATCCTTCCAATGATGCATCCATGCATACTGTAAAATCTCCTTGAGGATCTAGAATCTTCAATATTGGTGTGGTAGTGAGTTTTTGCTTCAACAAAGTGAAAGCAGCTTCACACCTTATCTGTCCATTTGAATTCCTTCCCTTTCTTCTGGAGGTTAGTTATTATCGAGGTAATCTTTGAGAAATCCTTTATATGGCATCTGTAATAGCTCGTTAACCCCATGAAGCTTCTTACTTTAGTAACATTGGTAGGAGGTGGCCAGTTTAACATGGCTTCAATTTTCTTTGGATCCATAGTGATCCCTTCAACTGATATGATATGCCCTAAATAGCGCACCTCCGAAACATAGAACTCGCTTTTGGCTAGATTCTCGTAGAGTTAATTTTCCCTTAGTAGTTCCAACATGATCTTGAGATGCTTATCGTGCTCTTCCTTGTTTCGAGAGTATATTAGGATGTCATCTAGAAATACAAGGACAAACTAGTCCAGATGCCTTCTGAACACACTGTTCATTAAATTCATGAAGGTAGTGGGAGCATTAGTTAGCCCAAAAGGTAGGATGGTGAACTCATAATGTCCATACCTTGTCTTAAATGTTATCTTGTGAGTGTCCTCCTCATGTATCCTCAATTGGTGATACCTTGATCTTAAATCTATCTTGGTAAATACCATGGCATCTCTTAATTGGTCGAATAAATATTTGATCCTGGGTAGGGGGTACCAGTTCTTGATTGTAGCCTTATTCAACATTTTGTAGTCGATACACAATCTTAAAGACCCATCCTTCTTTTTTACAAATAAAATGGGTGCACCCCAAGGTGACACACTTGGTTTTATCAACCCCTTCTCTAATAATCCTTGCAATTGTACCTTTAACTCCTGCATCTCAATAGGTGACATCCTATACGGATATCGGTGAATGGGTTCCACTCTTGGTATAATATCAATAGTGAAATCAAATTCTCGTACAAGAGGGAGCCCAGGTAGATCCTCAGGGAATACATCCTAGAATTCTTGTAAAATTGGGTGTGCCCCAAACACCTCTTCCTTTCGGTCCTTTTCAACTTCATTCAACTTTACTACATAGACAATCCCTCCTTTCCTAAGGGCTTTCTTTAATTGCATAGCTGACAACATCTGGGGTTTAAATACCCCCTATTCGCTATGAATTCGTAGCCTTGCCTTACCTTCCTCAGAATACTCGATCCATCTATCTTGGAAATTGATTACGACTTTATGGGCCTATAGCCAATCCATTCCTAGAATCACATCGAAGGCATGAAGTGGGGCTACATATAAGCATCCTTCCATGGCCCCACTAGCTAAGGTAATTTCCATCATTGGGAAACATTGGTTTACGGAGTAGGTCTATCCAGATCCATACTCAACCTTCCATCCATGAGCCAAATACCCTGGCCTTTTTGGCATATCTTTGGCTAACTTACAAGAAATGAAACTATCAGTGGCTCCACTATCTATTAAGATATTTACTTGTTTATCAAAAATATTACCTTTTATGATCAACGGGGTGGTTTGCCCTTCAAGTTTCTGACTCCCAGTTGCAGCATAGATCTTATGCATCGGTTCCTTTCCCTTAGTGTTGGGTGTGCTTGGCCCTAGTCGGTATGGGCACTGGTTAGCAAAGTGTGGCCCTCTACAATGGTAGCATCCATCCTTGGGCCCTTGTCTTTTTTTCATCTTTTGCTCTTCATCCTTAATCGCTGGAATGGGGCCTTGTGGTTTCTATGGAGGAGGTTTAGCATTATTAGGTTTATTGCCTTTCTTATAAAAGTTATTTTTGAACTTCTTTTGGCTTCCATTGAATTTATTTTCTAGATTCTGGGGGTTCTTAGCCTTTCGTTCTTGTTCGCCCTCCCATTTTATAAACCCATTGCTATTCCTCTTCTTCAGTTCTTGATATTCCTGATCAGTCAAGGTTTCATATTTATAATGGAAATGTGACTCTACTTTCTTTGCTAGGTCATATACCTTTTGCAATGACTTAGGCTCCTGCATCTCTACATCATGCTTTATCCTCGATTGCAATCCATGAGTAAACTTGTGAATCCACATTTTCTCATTATAGGCGGGTACATACTTCAACAAATTTACTAGATTTCTATAATATATCTCCACTGAGTTGGTCCCTTGCCTTAGACTAGCAAACTCCTTAAATTTTAGAGCATAGAAATGCTCCGTGAGGAACCTCTTCTTGAAGATATCTACAAATTGCTTCCATGGAATGTCTACCGATTCAATTTTGGTTTCCTCATAATAAGTTTCCCACCAATCTAGGGTAGCTCCTTCAAGGTAAATAGTAGCCCAAACCATTTGGGTTCCTGATGAATATCCCTTTACCATAAAGAAAACTTCTAGTTCCCTTAACCAAGCCTCAACTGCATCTCCCTCTCCTTCTCCATTGAATTTGGAGATACAAACATTCTTTAGGTCTCTTACCATCTCCTTTTCTAAGAGGGTTCTTGCTTGCTTCTGTTCCACTATTAGCCCCTCAACTTGGTTGACTTCTGAATCTCTAGCTTGCGAATTTTGATTCACCATAGTTTCCAGCACTTGTCTTAACTGATCTTGTAATTCAACAACTATGGTAGTAAGTTCTTCTATTCCCATATTGGGATTTTTTAGACCCTCATTCTGGATCTCTTCTTTGACATTACTTTGTCGAGTCTGTCTAGGTGGAGGCCCTTTTATCCTAGCCTTAGGTGGCATCTTGATCTGGTTCCAACCAAGAAAAGAATTAGATCCCAGTTTATCTTGTTGAGTTACTAATTCAAACCACATTACAGAGTTCTTCTTGCTACTCATTTAGAAATCTAATTAGAATAGGGTTCCAAGGTTATGATGTATTATCGACATCGAAGCCCATACTAAGGTATCATAACATTCATCTTTCCTTGGGGCCGACTCCATTTAGATTCTAATTAAGTAGAGACTCTAGGTTATCCCAACCTTTTAGCTTAACCCTAAGCAGGCTTTCATTGGACACACCCGAATCCCTTTTTGCACATAAGAAGCTCTATACCCTCGAACCTAGAGCTCTGATACCAAATGTAACGACCCAAAAATCAAGAAACAAGAAAACACACAAAAGCAGAAAGAAAGTTATATTTTTTTTTAACTAAGGAGAAGGATTCATAAATCCCTAACCAACCTTAGACCAACTTAATGTTTGACATCCCCTAAGTTTCTCAAGAACTATACCACACGAGATTCCCCTCATGCAAGTCCCTTCTATGTAGGCATATCTCATGTCATGCACATAAGTCCATCCATCTCATCATTCTTGATGAGCTAGACTTACCACCCTCGATCATTGGAAGGTATACACGCATCTCCATACTTCACACAAACCATTATGTGTGGGTATGCTACGTGTACTATGAGTTAAGCTATCAATCTCATCCTCTAACAAGCTATCTTAACTCTTGGTACGATCTTCTAAACCTAGTTACCAAATCTCCCTAAGGGGGTCTCAAGCCCTTAGGTCATCCTCTAAGTTCACCTAGAACTTACATTTTTTTTGTTTTAAAATCTCATAAGAATACAAAGGATAAATCTAGATACTAAATCTAACAAAACATGCAATAATAAATAGGTGAGGTTAACCAAAACATAAAGCATCCATTAAAGGGAAAAATATACGATAAAAAGGTTAAATATCATTGCAATCAAGAAGGTTATCCAAAATACAATAATCAACAATGTTCATTTAATACATAAGCATGTATGGCAAACCCCATACCTTTAACAATTACTTTACATCTATTCCATTGGGGAAATCTCCCCACAAATCTAATCTATTGCATAATCAAGCAAGAAGTAAGGTAGAGAGCAAACTTGCGAAGTGGTCCATCTCATGACTTTGGTCCTCCTACTCTTCCATCGATCAAGTGAGGATAGTAGGGGATCAGGACACTCATGGATCCAGATAGACATGCTTCTAAATGCACTTACTTATTTTATTGCCAAATTGCAACTATACAAATAACCCAAGCAATTCAACTTTCTAATGCATAGCTAATATCATAGAACTACCCTTTCTATGACCCCTCTCATCTAC
The DNA here is from genome assembly GCA_028583015.1 of Wollemia nobilis. Classification (NCBI taxonomy): domain Eukaryota; kingdom Viridiplantae; phylum Streptophyta; class Pinopsida; order Araucariales; family Araucariaceae; genus Wollemia; species Wollemia nobilis. Next base: position 19,445,093 of record JAQPPZ010016895.1, read on the forward strand.
TCATGAGAGTCAAACCACCATGCATCCCACCATATGCTTTATTTGCAATAAATGATCCAACCCTTACTTAACAATTAAAGTCCCATACCCTTAATTGTTAAATGAACTAGGTTCACACATCTTATTCAATTAAAGCAAACCACTTTAATCCTACCAATAAACATTTCTCTTCATTTCATAAAGTAAGGTCCCATACCCTTATATTACAAAACAAACCATAATCACATTTATTATCCAATTAAAGCCATCTACTCTAATTTTCAAATAAACCTTTTTCTTCATTTCATAAAGTAAGGTCCCATACCCTTATTTTACAAAATAAACCATAATCACATTTATTATCCAATTAAATCCATCTACTCTAATTTTCAAATAAACCTTTTTCTTCATTTCATTAATCTAAAATCATTATTTAATTAATGAAACTACAACTAAGGGAATCATTTACCCTAGATCAAACTTCCCTACTCGGTTATTGAGAAAAAAGAGATTTCCTACCTAAACACCCTATGGCCTTTCATGGCAGTGCCCTCTACTAAATCTAACACTGCATGAGCAAGACACAAGTTGAGCACAGGGTAGGTTTGAGGTGGTTCTCGTCGCACCTCCCATGGTAACTATGCTTTATTGTTGCCCTTCCATCCACTTAGGGCAATCAAACACAAAGCCTACATCTAGGCAAGGGAGCAGGGAGTGGCCCAAGCCACTGGCCTATGGTCAGTGAAGCTTCTAACAACAGCTACGCTCCACAAGGAGCTACGACAACTAGGGAGCTATGCTACACAATAAGCTATGGCTTCAAAGAAAGCTACTAAACACAATGAGCTTTTGGCTTGAAGGGAGCTACGCTACACAACAAGCTGAAACCAAAACAAAAACATCACAGAACTCAAAGGGAGCTATGCTACACAACGAGCTTTCACTCAAAGGGATATACGCTACATAGTGAGCTTTCACTCAAAAGGAGCTACGCTACACAAAATCTTCCAAAGAAATACTACAAGGAGCTCAACCAGGACTTTCCCAAAGGAAACTATGCTACATAGTGAGATTTAGCTCAATGGAAAGTATGCTATAAAATGAGTTTAAAATACAAGGGACCTATGCTACACAACAATCTTTCACTCAAAGGAAACTATGCTACACAACGAGCTGACTTCAAAGAAAGCTACTAAACACAGTGAGATTTTGGCTCAAAGGGAGATACACTACACAACAAGCTATAGCTTCAAAGAAAGCTACTAAACACAGTGAGATTTTGAATCTAAGGGAGCTACTAAACACAAAAAATAAACTATAACCAACTTCATCACATTTACAGTCATTTTCCTTTGGTCATTATGGTCGAGCTTGGGTACCTCCTCCTTCACTATTTATGCATGTTTCATTTTTTACTTTTTCTCCCGTAGAGCTCTCATTTATTTTATCCCCCCTTCCTTGGCATATATTCTTTTTATTTTACCTTGACTTCTATCCACCACCTACTTACCATTACTCCCACACCTTTTTCAAGTGGTAGAGGGGACGTCTCTTCCTCTCACCTTCCCAAGATGCAACCAACATTGAAGTCCCTCCTCTTCATGTAGACAAAACCATCCCCTCACACTGGTGGAGCCATCCCTCACATTAATGGGCCATCCCTTCATGTCATCTAGGACTCTACCTGGTTGGCCCGACCCAAATCCAAGGGTAGGCTCTATACGTGATAGATCATTCGATCGTCGATTCATTATTTTAATGAAATCCATTTATTATTTAGGGTAAATCAACCATTTACTCAAGAATAAGATTTATTTATCACTTTTAAAATAAATTCCCCATTTATCTAAAATGAATATCTATTTATCATAAATCACCCTTTTATTCAAGAATAAGATTTATTTAACATTTTAACATAAATTCACCATTTATCTAAAATGAATATCTATTTATCATAAATCACACTTTTATTCAAGAATAAGATTTATTTAACATTTAAAATAAATTCACCATTTATCTAAAATGAATATCTATTTATCATAAATCACCCTTTTATTCAAGAACATGATTTATTTAACATTTTAAAATAAATTCACCATTTATCTAAAATGAATATCTATTTATCATAAATCACCCTTTTATTCAAGAATATGCAAGGAGTTATGAAGACAATTCATTCATTTATATTTTCCACATTATTGAGGTGAAGTGCTGAAGTGAAAGATAATCAAGCATGTGCAATAGACAAAGAGGGAGATATTTCCATCAATTTAGTCACCTGTCTTTGCCTCGAGAACTTATGATAGCTACTAGGCCATCAGTCTGGGGCTCAAGGTGACTATCTATTGATGATTATCCCTAACCGAATGCATGCCTATATGAAGGTATCTATCCTTGTTACCTTCGAGTTGTCATATCATCATTTCCCCCAACCTCAAGTACCCTCATCCTCGGTGGATGACTCAACTTCTTCCACTTACGAGTGCACCTGATCCTACACATTGGTAATTTGTTAGTAGTATCATATTCTCTAGTATCTAATAATATTGCATAGCTGCTTAATTGCACAAAACCAAGTATTAAAGCATCATACGTTAATACATTGTTTCTCCACATTCAAAGGTCCATATGGGAGGGTCATGACATAATCTTAGAGTATCGATTAATCTTCCTTTATTGCCTTCACCAGAAACCATAACTTTCATGGTGCAAATTTGCTCGAAAACTCTCCCAATCACAAAAAATAGAATGTCCACTCAGCGGGATCAAAGATGACACCCAAGACACTCAAAGATTTCTAATTATCCAAAATAAAAACTATGCAAACATCAATCATATGTGAAAACATACCTCTTTTCATGTTCTCTACTTTATTGTAATGAAGCAATAAATTTTAATAACAAAAGGAGTTTCATTATCACAAAATCAATCAATAATGTATAAGAATAACAAGAATATATTTCATAATACAACTTAATTATTTAATACAAATATATTATGTTTATCCTTTAACAAAAGCACATAATCATTTGAAATTAAATCAGTTTTTATTTAGATATTTATGTTTCTTCAACATAAAGGAGCTTAATTATGTGAATCCCATAATACAAAAACTCATCATAATTTTTTTTTCTTTCAATAACATTTAGAGCAGCCTCATTATAGAAAAAATATCCATATGCTCTCTTCCAACAACCTGGCCCATACTAACATCTATCTATAGTTGGAGCAAAGCTCTAAATCATATATTAATCACACACAGTTCTAAAAAATTATGAGCAAGGATACTCTAATGTGAAGCTAATTCTCTAAAAACTCAACGACAAAGTTTAACCAAAAGCATCTTCTACTTCTAGAAAAGCAAGTTTTAAATTAGATAAAGAAAAATCTTGGGGAGTAGAGGAATACATCTCACTATAAAATCAAATACAAATATTTCCCACAATAAAACATCCCTAAATTCCATTATCCATAACCCTAAAATAAAACACAAACCAGCTATATAGTCTTGACATGTAGAATAAGTTTTTAGTTACAGTCACTAAGACTCCTGGAAAATGGATAGAGCGTGAGCTAACAACTACAATTAAAGGTATAAGAAATATATTTAACTAAATATTTTCCCTTCTTGGCCAATGCTCTAGGTTATTTTCCCAAGGATTTCATTGACTATCCAACAATAAAAATGCTTCTTCCATACATAACTCATACAATAAACATTCTATCTTATTTTTATTGAGAGATCTACACGTTGCTTCTTGCAGGTTATCAAATCCTTTTACCTAGTGAATCTTCATCTATTCTTTTATCGATAAATATCTCTTCCAACATGATCCTTATCCTTCCCTACCATGTGCATTCACACAATGTACTCCCAAAGACCCCCTCTCATTTTCTTATTGATCCCTTCTCCTTCCATGATTTTTCCACTACTGGGATTATTACTCCACTAGAACGGCATGACCCGAATACTTCGTCAATCATCAGGGTATTTAGTTAGATTCCTTTTTATCATGAAGGTGGTGGAGATAAACTTCACAAGTTCTAATGATTGCTTTCTCTATCATCCAGGCTAAAATGTAGTTGAGTAGGGCTTATGTTATCAACAAGATACTTGGCATCAAAACAACTATGTATCGAATTAATACAAAAGCATTTATGCAAAGTTTAAACCTTTATGAAGCTAAAAACAAGAAAATTCATATAAAAAATTATTGCCTTCATTTCTTCTATAAAATCATTCCTTTTTAGATCCTACTCTAGAAATTTTGTCCATAAACTTATGCTTCCTTCTTCCTAGAGAATCATCAATCAAACAAGCATTTCCACAACTTCCATAATTACAACCACAAGCAAGTTACTTTTAAAAAATAAGCAATCTTTAGCCAAATATCAATATGATTAGTTTTTATTTTTATGCAAATCATGTTATGCATCTTCATGAGAGAAGCACTCATTTGTGTTGCTTTCAAATTCTTCGTCAAATAACCCATCACATCATTTCCCTTGGACATTCTCTTTCTTGGTGACCAATTATTTTTTCCAACCATTGCAAATCATTCTTGCAAAAGTAAAGTTCCATTAGCAACATCTTATTCTTTCATTAAATTTAGACTTAACAAAAACTTTCACATGAAATGGTCAATCATTTCACTATACATATTTTCACCAAAATACATATTTAGCAAGATAACATAGTAAATAGTCCATCATCCAAACAAAATAAGTGATTGAAAAATATAGAACCATCCAAATAAAAATATTTCCAAGTGAGGGTCATGACATAACCCCCTCTTAATCTTAACACAATCCTCTATGTGTTTTCCAAGTTTTAAAATAAAAATATAATATTTACAAGTCATTTTCAAACAAATATGAAAAGTGGTTTCACATATGAGCTACTTTATCCCAAGTAGTGTTCTTTTCAAAATATCAGTCCCACTAAACTTTACACTGCTCTAAAATTCTCTTCCTCATTTATTTGAATAGAAATTCAAGAATATTTACTGGTTGAACCTCTATGTCCTTGGGGTTCACCATATGCAAATTAGAAAAGTACCACATATACTTAGGATTAGCAATTTACTTCATAAGTACTGAAATGTAAAATATGTTGTAAATATTAAATAGACTAGGTGGTAAAGCAAGTCAATATGTCTTAGGATTGATCTTATCTATGATACCAAAGGGTCCAACATAGAAAGGATCAAGTTTTGTGGATTTTATTGCACTATTTCTTGGATTTATCCTTAGAAAAACCCTATCACCCACTGCAAACTCTCGTGCTGGTATTTTTAGATTAGAAAAACTCTTTTGTCAATATGTAGCTTCTTTCATTCATTCCTTGATTGAACCTAACTAAAACTCCATTTATTTGACCATATTGGGTACCAACATAGTCTGATCCTTTGGATTGTCCCATGATAGTGGTGTTCTACACTTCCTTCCATACAACGCTTCAATAGGTACCATTCCTATGGCTGAATGGTGTTTGTTATTTTATGCAAATTCCAGCAAGTGTAGGTAATCTTCCCAATGGGTTTTCTTATCTATACAATACATGTGAAGCGTGTATTATAACACCTATTTTACTCTTTATGTTTGCCCATCCGTTTTTGGGTTATAAGTAGAACTAATGTTCAATTTAGTTCCAATAGAACGAAGTAAAGCTTACCAAAAATCTGAGGTAAATCTCGAGTCTCTATACGATATGATAATTGATGGGAAACCATGAAACCAAAATATTTCTTTGGAAAATCGGTTGGCCACAACCATGACATCAACCTTGATGCTTCCAGGTATAATCTATGCAACCTTGGTCAACCTATAAACCACTACTAGGATTGCATCATGTTGAAACTTGTTTTTAGGTAGCCCTACAATGAAATCCATTGAGATTACTTGCTAATTTTGGAAAGGTATGACATGTGGATTTAAAAAACCTACTAGATGTCCATTTTAAGCCTTTACTTTCTCACATTCAAGATACTGAGTGAAACATTTATTTATGTCCCTCTTCATTCTTGACCAGAAGATAGTTTTCTTCATGTTCTCCCTCATTTTTTCTCCACAAGGTGAGCAGAATATGGGGATTTATGAGCTTCATTAAAAATCATCGTCCTCAAATTCCCAAATTTAGGAATAACCACTCCATCCTTAAAATATAGGAAACCATCCTTGAAGATAGAATCTTTATTTTCATCTGATTTCTCTTCCATTCCTTTTCAAATTTTTCTTGCAATAAGTGTTCTACTTTTGAAACTCCTTGTTCCATCAAGTCAAAATGAATACGAGTTAAGAAAACAATATGTTTTTTCCTATTCAAGGTGTCTGTGACTCTATTGTCTTTTCCTTTTAAATACTCAATACCAAAATCATATTTTGTGAGGAACTCCATCCATTTTCTCTATCTAGCATTAAGTAAAGGTTGAGTAAAGATATATTGCAGACTTTGATGATCTATCCTTAGATCAAAAGGTCTACCTATGAGATAGTGTCACTAACTCTTGAGAGAAAACACCATAAATACCAACTCCATATCATGGGTCCATAGTTAACCTCATGTCTTTTAAATTTCCTGGATCCATAGGCAATTATTGATCCTTCTTGTGAAAGTATTCCACCCAAGACTTCCGATGATTCATCAATGTATACAATTTTTTTTTCTTGAGGTTTGGGTATCTTTAATAAATGGGGTGTAGTGAGCTTTTTATTAAGCAATTCAAAAGCTACTTCATAACTATCAGTCCATTTGAAATCCCTTCATTTCCTCTATAGGTTAGTTATTGGTGCAGTAATTTTGGCATAATCCTTAACATACCACCTGTAGTAACAGGTTAAGCCCATGAAAATTTTAACTTCTGTCACATTGGTAGGTGGTAGACAATCCATAATAGCATCTAATTTCTTAGGATTTATCATGATCCCATCTATAGATATAATATATCCCAAGTATTGTACTCTTTTCACAGAATTCACACTTGGAAAAATTCCCAAACAACTAATTTTTCCTTAATATATTCAACACAATTCCTATATGTCTATCATGCTCTTCTTTATTCCAAGAATATATCAATATATCATCCAAGAATATCAAAACAAACTTATCCAAATACTTCCTAAAAATGCTATTCATCAAATTCATGAATGCTATTGTTGCATTCGTTAGACCAAAATGCAAACTAGTAAATCCATAATGCCCATACAAGGTTTTAAAAGTTGTCTTATGAGTATCCTTCTCACCAATACTCAATTGATGATAGCCTTATTTTGGATCAATTTAAAAAATATTGAGGTATCCTTGAGTTGATTGAAGAGATCTTCAATTATAGGTAAAGGATATCTATTTTTAACATTTGCCTTATTCAGAATCTGATTGTCAATGCATAATATTAACAATATATACCATTCCTTTATTTCTAATGATTTTCTTGAGTTGCATAGACAAAAGGATTTGGGGTTGAAAAGCCCCTTGCTGGTTATTCACTCTTTGAACAAGTCCATACACATATGTATATTCAATCTATTCCTCTTAAAAATTAATCATTGCTTTATGTGCATGCAACCAATCCATCCCTATAACTATGTCAAAGGTATGTAATGGTGCAAAATATAAGCATCCTATAGTCATTCCTCTAGGCAAGTTTATTTTTACCATAGGATAATACTGGTTTATAGAGTAGGTTTTTCTTGAAATGTACTCCATATTCCACCCATGTGCCAAGATTCATGGTCTTTAAGTTATATCTTTAACCATGCTAGTGGAAATAAAGACGTCAGTAGCTCCACTATAAAATAAAATCATAACACTTCCACAAAAGAGTTACCTTTTATCACCAAAGGAGTAGCTTGTCCATCCATATTCCGTGAGATGGTTCCTTAGGTATAGTTTTTTTGTTCATAAGTTTCTTTCCTTTTGATCCCATCCCTACTCTCTATGGATAATTGGAGGTATAATGTGATCCTTTACAAATATAACATCCTTATTTTGGTCCAGGATGCTCTTTTTGTTTTAGTTCTCCTACTACTCCTTCTTTTGGCAGGTTAATATGTCTTTGTGGTGATCTATTACCACTGTTACCTTGATTAAAGCATCTATGATTCCTTCCTTAAAATCTTATTTTAAATTTTCCTTGCTTTTTATCTTCTTTTCCATCCTGTCTAGGAACACTTTTAGTTGATTGTTCACGTTCCCAATTCATGAAACCCAAATTATTTCTCTTCCTTAGTGCCTCTTTGCCCTGATCATCTAACCCCTCATAGTCAAAGAAAGATTTAAGATATGTTTTAGCTTTCCTTTCTAACTCATAGGAATTTTGCAAAGTTTCAGGTTCTCGCATGTCCACTTCCTATCCTATCCTAGGATCTACTCCATGTATGAACTTGTGGACCTTCATTTTCTTAGTGTAGGCGGGCAAACATTTCACCAACATAAAATTTTTTGTGTAATATTTCTCCACTGTTCTAATTTTGTGATGAAGTTTTATGAATTCATCAAATTTTTGGGAATAAAAGTATTCCGTGAGAAATCTTTCTTTGAAAGATTTTACAAATTCTTCCTATTTTAGATCAACTGTAGTTGCTAATTTTTCATTTCTCACCAAGGGTTTCCCACCAAGCTAAACCATATCCTTACAAATATAATGTAGCATATGATGTTGGAGTGCCTAAGGAGAAGTTCTTCATATTAAAATATGTCTCTATCTCCTTCAACGAAGCCTCAGACTTATCCCCATATTCCTCTCAATTGAACTTAGAAGATTTAAGATATTTCATTTCCTTGCCTAGTTCAACCTCTAGTTGAACTCTTGCCAATTGTGCTTCTATAATAGGTTCAAGTGTTTGTTCCCCTCTCAGGTTACCATATTGTGTTTCTCAACTTAGCACAACATCCAATAACTATTTTTGGATCTCCACCTATTCACGTAGGAGAGCCATTATTTTCATAAGATTATCTCTTTCATTGGTTTTACTGAACCAACTTTAGGTGCTCCATTTTCCACATTGATTCCTTGTGTCTACCTTATTGTCGAAGTAGCATATCCTCTTCTTATTTTTTGGTGGAATCATTCCTTGACCACATATAAAGAGGTAATACAAGTAATTTTCCATTTCATCTTTGGGTAGTTTCTCCTAACAACAAGTTCCTAAGTAAGTCAATTGAGTTTGCCCTTCCAAAAAATAATGCTAGGTAAACTCCTCACAAGATTTAATTTCTTATAACAACTCTTATTTAAGTTTGCACAATGAGTTGATTCCCCTTTTAACCATGCATTGATACCAAATGTAAAAACCCAAAAATCCAACCACTTTTTTTTGAAAGCCTAGAGTCAAGCATCACATAAGATCCATCTTTGAAGTGCTACCAAGATATTTCACACATAAGAGAATTGGAAGTAGTTGTAGGGTAACAACACTCTACAGTTCAACCATTTCTTCCTTAATGACTCTTAGTTTACCACCTTACTCTATTTCTCTCCTTTGAAAGGTATGTTTGATGAGCCAATTCATTACATAAGCCTTTCTATGTAGGAATACTTTTTCTTTTCTATCCCTCGAAAAGAAACACCCATATCATCAATCTAAAAAAACCATTTAGTGTAACAATTCCTCTTTTTCTTCTTTCAAAATGGTCTAAGAAAATATTTGTGAGCTTCATAGATTAGTCAATGAATATGCACTATGCTAAAGATAATGGCAACAATCATATCTTACACTCTTTTATTTAAAAAATGGGACTAAAATTCCTTCATGACAACTGACCCGAAGGTTTAAGGTGTTACAAAGGCTAAGATTGATTATTCACTAAAAATTCATAAGCACATCCCACAAGGACGTATTTGTAGTAGCTAATGTAATATCATGTCCAACTCCTAAAGTTTCCACGTGGACCAACAAATAACTCAAACAAAGATTCATCACCTTTAGGAGCATATTAAACAAAAGGATTCCACATTCCATATTTTGGTACAGGTAGATACCCATTTTAATAGACATCCACTTTGTATTTGGTCACATCATCAATAGTTTTATTACTTCAAACCTCTAACTCCGCTAACGAGGTAAATATGAAGTGCTTCCAAAAACTTAAACCATTCCTACATCTAGTTGCACTACTTTGGATGTCTAAAGCATATTAAAAGTCAACCCTTTTTCCTTTAGAGTATTAGATATAATTTTTGTTAACTTATTTGTAATTTTAATAAAAATTCATTCCTAGAAAACTTCCTTACTCTCAAAATCATACGCAAAACACAAGTTTTACAAGAAATATCATAGATAATCAATAACAACACTAGAAACCATTCTCTGGAAAAGTATACCCATTCAATAAAATGGTGCAAAATATTGAACACAAGATATCATAAATAGAATGGCTTCCATATGCTCACAATTACAACTTACAACTACGAATTTCTAGAACAACCTCTATTCTGTTCATTAAATATAACAACCTCTACTTAATCCCTTAGCTATCAAAATAAATAATAGTGGTGACAAGGGGTAACCTTGTCTAATCCCTCGAGAAGCTTTGAAGAATTGAGAGGCTGAACCATTAACAAAAACTACAAAAAATATAACAAAAACATCCCATTATCCAGTATACCTTTTGCACACATAACCCAATATGAGTAAGTATCATTCTTAAATATATCCAATTTACTCTATCATGGAGAGATCCAACTTCATCACCATTGCTGGTAGTTTATTTGATTTTATGTTATGAAGACTTTCCTCCCCAACATCAATTGCTTCATGAATTTGTCTATCATGTAGGAAACTAAATGTTGGAAATATTGAGCATATTTAGTTGTCCTTGATGTCAAAGGATTGATATCAAGAGTTGTCATTGATGTCAAAGGATTAATTTCAAAAAGTTGCATGGTATTCAAGGTAGAAATATTATTCAAGGTAAGGTATATATAAAAGTAAGGAAAATTGTTGTAAAGAAAAGGTTTATAATATTTAATTTAATTACTATAAAGAAGGTCAAAGAGGTTTGGGTCCAAGGATTAAAATATTAAGGTCATGATTTAAAAGAGAAGGTAAGTTTAAATTAAAAAAATGGGTTTGAAGTCCAAGGTTTTAAAAAGGGAACAATATTATAATATAAAGTTTACTTTGGCACCAACATCTAGAAAGCAAAATGAAATTCAAAATTACTATGAATTTCCTAAAGTGTCGACATCATGGATAGAAGTAAAAATCCATATAAATGTGAAATGAAATTATTATTTTGACTATGTTTTTCGATTATTGCTAAAATCAAATTCTCCCTCGTGCGAAATCGTGAGTTACAAGTGACAAGGGAAGAAGATGAAAATCTAAAAGGTAAAAATTGGAGAATTTAAGGATATTACTCTTGCATGGTTGTTTCCGGCTAGACGACTATCCCGAATGGTAGCCTAGCCTATACTAGGGCATGGGAAAGCAAGAGGTCTTAGGGTTCATTCACAATAGTGGTTTTTTATCTTACATTTGGGTAGAAGAAAAGGTTTTAGAAAAAATTTGTGCACCTTTGGTTCCAGCGGGTGGGCCAGCCTAGCTGGTAGTCTAGCTTGCACTAGAGCGTGGGCTGCGTGAGATCATGCATTCGACTCTCTTCGACGGTAGAAGTTGGTAAGGGCAAATAAATTTTTGTTTAAATTAAATTAATATTAGGGAGGCATAAGGTTTTTGTGTGGTTTTATTATGAATTATTATTTCTGGAAAGTATAAGGTCAGAGAGTATATTATCATACATTATTTAAAAACAAATTAAGGAAAATTTGTTGTGTTTTTCAAAGTATTATTTTGATATGCAATAGAAGGGAGAAATAAGGTGTAAGTGTGATTTTTGATCATATTGTATTTGGCACATTAGAAAGGAGACATAAGGTGTATTGTTGTATTTTTTTATTGTATTCGTGCTTGATATTTTGAGGGTTTTGGTTCATTATTAAGGGCTTTATCTTGTGAAACAAAAAATGAGTTATAGAGCATTATTTTCAGGTATTCTTGTTCACATATTTTTGAAAGGATTTTATGTGGATTATTTGTAAAGGAGTTTTGCTAACTTTTTTTGAAGTGGCTAAAGAAATGGAGTTATTTTGATACAGGTTTTTGAGGGCACATCTTCATCAAGGAAGTTTTAGAGGCATGGTGTTTTAACTCCTACTCAAAGTGGTGTTGTTTGAAGAAAATAGTTTTAAGTCATAAGGTGGAGATATAAGGATTAGTTTATGTGCATTTTTAGAAATATTTGTTCTAGAGTGTGAAATCTAAGTTGTGCTTTACTGTTGAATAAAATTGGACACATGTGCTAGGTCTTGAGAACAAAGTTGTGCATCATTGTTGAATGAAATTGGAAACACATGTGCTAGGGTTTGAGAAAAAGTTATGCATTAGTGTTGAATGAAATTGGGAATAAAAGTTCAAAGTGTTTGAGAACATAAGTGTACATTGTTTTGAGTGATATTATAAATTAAAATGGAAGAGTTATAGATTAGATTTATGAAGCCAATTTATGCATCATCATGATTGATTTTGGGAGTATATAAAAGGATAGACTTGTGCATCATCGTGATTGATTTTAGGAGTATATAAAAAGGACAAACCTGTGCATTGTTCATGATTGATTTTGTGAGTATATGAGAAGGACTTGTGCATTGTGATTGGTTTTGGAGTAAATTTGCAAATCAATAAATACCAGGTCAGTTGTCAAGTGCTAGACTAGAGCTACCTTTAAAATGTAATAAATATGATACATGTGAAAGCGACAGACTTAATGAATGTGAAGAACATATTGAGCATTTGTTAGTGTATATCATTCTCTATATGTTCAAGAGGTTAAATGAATTTTAGGTAGAATATGTTTAAAATGTTTTAGTTGATGAATGCACATTGAATAATAGATAAAGCACCTGATGAAATTATTATGCAAGATATATAAACAATTTTTGTATACAATGTTTGGAATAGAGTTGAGCAAGTTTTATGAGCAGGTTGAGGAAGATATTTGAGCAGATTTGTGAGCAAGTTTGAGCAATTTGTGTGTAGGTTTGAGTAGATTTGTGAGAAGGTTTGAGCATAGTTTTGAGTAGGATTAGTGAGCTATTTTGAGTAGGTTTATTGAGATGTGATTGGAGAATATTTGAGCAAACCTTGTGTGTAGGCTTGGAGTAAGTTTGAGCAAGCCTTGTGTACGATTGTAGTAGATTTAAGAAAGCCTTGTAGGTAGTCTTGGAGCAAGTTTGAGCAAAATTTTTGTAGGCTTGGAGTATATTTGAGAAAGCCTTGTGTGTAGGCTTGGATAATATTTAAGCAAGCCTTGTGTAGTCTTGGAGCAGGTTTGAGCAAGCCTTGTGTGTAGGTTTGGAGAAAATTTGAGTAGAGTTGAGAGCAGGTTTAGGAGCAGAGTTGTGAAATATTTGTGTAGGCTTGGAGTAGGTTTGAACAAGACTTATGTCAAGGTTGGAGTAGACCAGAACATAGAGGATTAATGTCTCCTATGGATAGAGGTCCATGAATCAGAGAAAATGGGATTGATGTCTCATGTGGATAGAGTTCCGTGAAATAGAGAAAAGGGAATTGGTGCATCCTATGGATAGAGGTCCACAAAACCTAAAGTAGAGGGGATTGGTGTCTCCTGTGGAGTGGTGTCCACAAAACCTAAAGTAGAGGGTATTGGTATCTCCTATGGAGTGGTGTCCACAAAATTGAGAGGGGATTGGTGTCTCCTATGGATAGAGGTCCACAAAACCTAAAGTAGAGAGGATTGGTGTCTCTTATGGAGTGGTTTCCATAAAACCTAAAGTAAAGGATATTGGTGTCTCCTATGGAGTGGTGTCCACAAAATTGAGAGGTTATTGGTGTCTCCTATGGATATAGGTGCATAAAAATTTAAGTAGAGGGGTTGGTGTCTAGAGGATTGGTGTATCCTGTGGATAGAGGTCCATAAAACCTGAAGTAGAGGGGATTGGTGTCTCCTATGGAGTGGTGTAAATGAATGTGAGAGGTGATTGATGTCTCCTTTGGTTTGGTGCCCATAAATAGTGTAATAGGGAACTAGTTTCCAAGATATTTATTGAGAAAATTTATAAGAAATATTTTCTCCATGGATGTAGCCCACATTGGATGAACCATGTTAAATTTGTGTCTCTTATGTGTGTGATGATATGTGTATTGTTTCATTATTGCAATTGATGATATTGGATATTATTGCTTTGGAAAAGTAAAAGTTTTATCTTATACTGTTCACCCCCTTTCAGTATAAGCTTATTTTCTTCACTAAATTGCTCAATAGATATAGAAGCATAAAAGCATATTTTAATTGTTGATGTAATTATTTTTTCTATGATTTTATACACACAATTTCATAAATAAATTATCTTGAAATCATAAAAAAATAAGGATTATCATTTTTTTGAATAAGAGCCATGAAGGTAGAGTTGAAGAATATATTTACCCTTCCTTTTAGCCTAGACTCCTCCACATTATTGGGTAGGTTAGACTCCAAAAGGTCATAGATATTGAGACATGATTTCATAATCCACTCGTCATGTCCTGGATTCTTATATTCCTAGAAGGAAGTTAAAAAAACTTTGAACTCATCCTTTGAGACTTCTTTAATTAGCTCAACATTGGCTTCCTCATCTATAAATATGGGGAAAAGAGAAATTATTTGAACTATTTTAGCTATATCAACTTGACTAGGATACTTTTATAGTTGACCAAAATGCCTTACACCTATGTTTGTTATTCCTTTAAATGAGGATACTTTACTTCCATATTGTGCCTATAGCTCCCAAATTGTAGTCTGTTATTTTCTATGATTTTCAAAGCTATACAAAATATTAATGCTATCATACCCACTTGCAATCCATGGTTCTCTATTTTTGAGCCTTCATTGTGCTTCTCTCTCTTCCAATAATCTTCTCTTCTCTTGTTCTAAACTTTTATACTTGGGCCTTATTTCCTCGTTCATTTCTTTTTCAAAGTCATCTACTAGAAACACTAAAATCTTCTTCTCAATCTACCTCAATTTTTTCTCATCCATTAGTTTTTTTAATGGGCCCATTGAACCACTATTGCATACTAGTAGATTCTCTTAGAGTAGGATCAAACTTCACTCATTCTAGTTTGACTAGAGTTACAAAGCTATCCTATTTTAAACACTAAGAATTGAATTTAAAAGGACAATGTGGTTTTTTCTCCTCTTTTGTTATAAGAAGCATGATAGGGGAGTGATCAGAGTCTCCTCCAACTTCATTCTAAGACTTCAATCTATAAGTACCATTTACCAAACTCTCTACTACTAAGAATTTTTCTAGTCTCTAAGAAAAATTATCAAATCTTGTCCTCATGTTTCTCCAAGTTGGGATAGGTTTTATAGGCACTAGGTATACCAACCCTTTGGATTCAAACTCTTGGATTAAGTAATTAGCCAGTGCATAATTTCTAGTAGAAAAAACCCTCACTTAACTACTCGAGAGAGTTAAGTTTAAATCATCTCATAAAATTAAATTATTAGCTTCTAATTTTTTTTTATCCATAATCTTATTCCAATACTACATCCTATATTTATAGGGGCCATAAATGTTCACCACTATCACTATTTCCTTTATCTCCACTAAAAAGAATTCAGTAACTACTCCTAAGTCAAATAATGTAAATTTGGTTGGTCTAAATTGATTTTCCTTCCACCTTGTGTCCACTCCTCTTGAGGATCCTACAACATCAGTGGCTAGAAAATTCCATCCTTTAAGCAATTTATTGAGATATTCCATCACCTTCATAGCTAGCCCTTTTATCTCTTGAGTGATAAAAATATCTAGACTATGAATTTATACCAACCTACATATATCAGATTTTTTTGTAGAGCTACTCATCCTCAAATATTAAAGGAAAGTACTTTCATTGATAATATGTGTCTAGGATCATCCCCACTATAAGGATCCCCTTTAAGGATGGTTTCTTTCCTAGTTGAACTTCACAAAGACTTTTATTATTAGCCAATGAAGTAAAAACTCTTTTGCCCATCCTACCAGTAAGACTTATATCTCCCACATATTTACTAGGGCCTCCCCAAAATCCTTCATCCCTTAGACCACTTCTACCTTTTATGGATCATACGATATACCTATGTGTTTCTAGGGACACACAACCTTATTTACCATAGGAAAAATAAATAGGGGAACCAATTTCAAAGTGATTTACTTATGAATCATTACTAAAAAACTTACCAGAGTCTAAACCAAGGTATGAATCTACTTTCTTCAAGGAAGAGAAATTTAAAAATCTACCTTGCCCCTCAACTCCATCCTTACCTTCTTCCAGTGGATACTTTGTTTTGCAAACTGCTAAATCTATCCCATTGGTTAGTTGAGCGACTTAAAAGAGAATTATCTATAATCCCATATAAGAAATGATATTTAGAAATAAATTTACTTTGAAAGCTTGTATCTCAGTCCAAGAGCATGATATCCAACTTTTTCTCCAAGAATCCTTACCTTACTTTAATATGAGATGATTTTGAATCCATCACTTGGTCTGCCACAAAATGATTTATCTTCATTTTCTCTATATTTTCTTTTTTTTCCCTTGTTTTCTCTAGCTTGTGTTCCTTATGTATTTATTCAATAATATAATAAAATTATAAGCTATATATCTAAAGGAAAAATTGCATCTCATTATCACCCTTCAAGATCCCTCTATCTTCCTTACGATGTCAAACCTTCCTTGAAAAATTAAGAGAAAAATCCCCTACAATATGTGCATAATTATGACAATGTGCACATCTTAAAGGTACACTAATGTAGTATAGGGTTTGTACAAGCATCCCTTTTTTATACTTCAACATGATTTCCCTCACCAATCCATATCTCTAGCCCACATCAACAAGAATCTTGGCCACTATCTTCATGCATGAGGATTTATGCCTCTCATCCACCCCCAAGAAAGAACCAATGCAATTTAATATGGATTGGAAAACATATATAGACCAGAATTCTAATGGAAACCTTGGTAATTTTACCATATAGGGTGAGAAGGTATTTAAGTGGTCATAGGGTCAAAACAATGGCTCCATATTGGAATTTGAACACATACTTCATTCAAATGTGAAATATATATACAATGAATTGGATAATATTAGCCAGTAACAAAATGGAATCAAATAGTAAACAAAATATTTTCAACCCCTAATTAAACCTACCAACTTAGGGACTAGCTAAAATAAAAACAAAAACTACATGTTGGCTTCTAGAAGAACAATTTGTGCTAACGAATATAACAATGTAATAAATAATAGTGTATAGCCTAACATCCTCCCTTATTACATTATTTGATGTACATAGAGAGTTGTGAAATAACTCAAATTTGACATGTGCAAGTACATTGGTGAAAATATCTGCAACTTGTTCATTTGTGGGAATGTACTGTAACTAAATATTGTGCTTTGGAACTTCATCTTGAATGAAGTAACATTGAGTGTTAATATGCATCGTTCATTCATAGAACACTATATTATTGACTAGTTTTAAAACACCTTGGTTATCACACATCAAGTGTATTGGAAGATTTTATTGAAGGTCCATACTTAAAATAATGTGATGTAAATATATCACTTCATACACTACTCCTCATGCAGTATGATATTTTGCTTCTATAGATGAAAGTGTGACAATGTGTTGCTTCTTATTGTGCTAAGAGATAGGTCTAGATCCAAGATGAAATATGTATCCTGAAGTTGATTTTATATCATCTATAGATCCAGCATAATCTGAGTCCATGTATCCTTATAAGAAGAACTTGTCATTATTATTATATTCTAGGACATATTCTATCATGCCATGGACATAGTGTAAAACTCGCTTCACTACCTTCCAATGATGGACCTTAGGTTCTTGCATGAACCTTGAAAGATAGCTCATAACAAAGCTAATATCCAGTCTCGTATTGGTCAAATATATGGGACTCGCAATCAACTATCAATAGAGAGTTCCATATACCTAAGGAGATTTATCATATCAAGATAGTTGTATCCCTTTTTCCATTGGAGTTGCTTTGGCCTTACATTCTATCATGTAATATTTTTTAATTAGTACATTGGCATATTTTATTTGTGTGACCCTAATATGGTTATTATTATGCACAACTTCCAACCCAAGACAATAATGTAGAAGTCCCAGATCTATCATTTCAAAAGACTTCTTCAAGTCACCTTTCACTACTTCTATCATTTATTCTAAATTGATAGTGATGATCAAATTGTCAACATACAAAACAAGTATCACTATTTCAAAACCAAATTTCTTGAAATAGAGATTGGCATCAGAGGTACTTCTCTTAAAACCATGATGTAGTAGGTGATTATCAATCTTAATGTACCAAGATCTCAGAGCTTGTTTCAACCCATACAAGGACTTAATCAATTTTCAAATATTTTTATCTTATCCTTCAACAATATATCATTTCGGTTGAGTCATGTACACTTATTATTTGAGATCACCATTCAAGAAGTCACTCTTCACATCAATTTGATGGAACTTCCATCCAAATTGAGCTACCATTGCACAAAGTACACAAATTTTTGTCATATTTTCCATTGGTACAAATGTCACTTCATAATCTATGCCTTATTTTTTAGCATAGTCCTTTGCAACAAGGTAGGTTTTATGCCTATCAATAGTTCCATCTATCTTATACTTGACTTTGTATACCCATTTGCAGCCAATGGGTTTCTTTCCAGTAGGAAGATCAACTAACTCCCATGTTTTGTTCTTCATAAGAGACATATGTCCTACATCCATAACTACCTTCCATTGAGGCACACTAAGTGCTTCTTACACTAAAGTGGATTTTTGCTTCACCATTGAAGTCTTCAAACCTCAATCTTCTTCATGTTCTACATTTTATGCATCTTTAGATTTTTCTCTTTCTTTGTGAGAAATACTTCGAGTATGTGGATGATCTAAATTGAAATTAGGAGGCACATCAAGTTTCATGTCTCTTATTATGCTTTTATACCATTTTTGAAATTTTCTTCTATATTGGTTGAGCTACGACTTCAATATCCTCAAATTAAAATAGTACAACAAGAGATGTGTCTTTGCAAGATTTTAATGTATACAACTTGGGAGCTTCATAGAATACCATATCTTGACTTATATAAATTTTCTTGGCTATAGGATCAATCAGTTGACATCCCTTGGATTCTTCATCATAACCAAAAACTATGCATTGCAGAGATTTCTCATCTAGCTTGCTACTTTTTTCTTTGGAATGTGCATTAAGGCTTTACATCCAAATATTATTAAATGAGAAATTGAGGGCTTCCTTCCACTCCAGGTTTCTTTAGGTGTGACTCCTTGAAGATATTTTTTTTGTGCTTGATTCAAGAGATACACAATTGTAGTGATAGCTTCTACCCAATATTGTTGCCTATGATGTACACTTGTAATAATACATTGAACCATATTCATGATGGAATGCTTCCTTATCTCAACAAATCTATTTTTTTGAGGAGTATAGGTTGTAATAAGTTATATTTTGATCCCATTTTTGGTGAGACACCTTGAGAACTTGTTGGAGGTGAATTCCCCCCTCGATGTGAGTAGGGAGATGTGATAGAGTATCTTGATTCCTTCCCAACATATTTATAAAACTACTGATAATACAAGAAAACATATAACATTAACTGTAGAAAGAAGACCCACATTATTTGGGATTAATAATCAACAATAAACTAAAAATACTTCTTTCCACCATAGTTATCTGGTATGGGTTTGCACAGATTGGTGTGGATTAACTCCAATGATGATTTGGCTTTGGAAGAACTCAAATAAAATGGAACTTAGTGTTCTTATCTTGTTGGGTAATTTGAGCATACAGGAAAAATATATGATAGGTTGGATAAACCTAACACCATATCATGTTTACTCATCTAAAGAAAAAAGCCTAAACTGAGATACCCATACCATTTATGCCATAATGAGGTAGCTTCTTTTGTGTTGGAAACTGTGGCAACATGAGATATATAAATGGAATCTTAAAAAAAGAACCCATGTTTGTAGGAAGATGTTGCAATGTTTTTACCATGTTTAGTAATGAAGCAAAGCTTCTATCCATCAACAACTTTAAAGTCAACCACCATATTTTTGTCCAAGATTTGGGGTATGGACAAAAAATTATTGGTCAATCTTGGCACATAAAGGACCTTCTTAATTTTGTATTATCCAAATAGAAGTGTCACTGAAATAACTCCTTCTCCATGGAATTTATAGGTCGTATCATCAATAATTATCACAGGTTTACCTTCTTTGGTTTCAAATGTGTAAAACCACCTTTATCACCAGTCATGTGTTTGCTGGTACTAGAATCAATATACCAAACATGATATTTTTGTTTAGGATCAATTTGAGTCATGAGCACCTTGTGTGCTCTCCTAGAATATGAATTTGATTCTTTAATAGCAATGTTTCATCTTTTTTACCTATTTCTTGGTTGTGGTTTGAATGGTCCCTTCTTCTGTGATGGTTGCTTATTTTTTCACCTTTGTTGAAAGAATTGAAACAACATTTCTTGGTATCACAATTATCCTTCTGATAAATGTGGTAATACCTCTTTTGTTGTTGAGGTATATTTTATGCAGAGGATGTGTTTTAGAACCATTAGAGAAATATCCCTTTAGAAAGTATGCTTGTTTCTTAGCTCTAGATTTCTTTGAAAGAAATATTGCATTAGATATTTGGTGTCTTATGTTGTTATTTGCTTCTTCTTCTTGTAGCAAAGGGACTTTTCTATTAGAAACCTAAAGGAAAGTGACAAGCATTCTAAAATAATATGGTAAAGCTCTCAAAATGATGGAGTTTAAGAGCTTATCTTCTATTTTTCTCCCATTGCATGTAATATGGCTCTCATATCAGCAACTCTGCAAAGAAATACCTTTAAACTTTCTCCATTATTCATGTGTTAAGTGTGCAATTTGGATTGAAGGTTAAGGATAGTGGCTTCATTTCTTCCTTCATAAATTGTTTTCAATACATCCCATGCATCCTTTGCATTCCATTTTTCATAAATGTGTGGTCAAATTTCATCAGTTGTGGCAAGAAATATGATCATAAATGTTCTTGCATTTGCACCATCACAAGTTTCTTGACCAAGATCACCAATATTTGGTCTTGTGACTCTGCCAATAACTATATCCCATAAATTTTCAACATGTAAGATGGTATACATATTTGTCTTCCATGTAGTTGTGATTCTAAAAAATATGTTTTTGCAATGACCATTGTGAGGGTTCCTTATAACACCAAATGGTCCTATTTTCTTTATACTACTCGTTCGATAGACCTGATATGTTCAATAAACCCGCTTTTACTATAATACCCATTAGTATGTGGAATAAGATGCTCCTCTCAATATACATGATCATATGCGAGGGAGACTTTAAGGTATGTGTAATAGATCAATTCATGGCACATAAGTAGTATAGAAAGGGTTCACTCTATATTTTATACCTTATTAAAAAGACTTCTGCATACGTAGGGAAACAAGAACCTTAAATACTTGGATAAACTTAATTTTAGGATTTACATCGAGTGATAGTAATGAATAGGGTAATAAATAGAGTGAATATTAATATTGGCTTTCCTTATTTCTCCTTGATAGTTTATAAGGAACAATAGCCAAGATGTCATTATTTCAACTATATTAGGTGTTAGGTACAATAGCCCAATCATGACAACATTACCTG
This sequence comes from Wollemia nobilis, assembly GCA_028583015.1. NCBI lineage: Eukaryota > Viridiplantae > Streptophyta > Pinopsida > Araucariales > Araucariaceae > Wollemia > Wollemia nobilis. Next base: position 19,466,808 of record JAQPPZ010016895.1, read on the forward strand.
TTAGTGTGGGCCGGAGGTATGGATTTTACCTAATGCTATCTTACATAGTAAAATGCACAAAAATAGGGTATAAATTTGGGATATTTTGCTACCACAATATATATCAATGCAAAAAAATAGAAATTGAAATACATTCACACATTCATCATGCCCACAAATTTATGATATTTTGGAAGGTGTCATATTCCACCAAAAATGCACCTTTTACAATGTCAATTTTCAAATTATTTTTGCACTAGTTGTTGATTTGATGTCTAGTTGCAAAAAATGATATTCACTGTTTTTTTTCCCTTGTTTGTGTTTATAGCAAAATCCAAAAAAATGATGTTTCCCCCATTGTTTTGGTTTTGCAAAAAAAAACAAGGGATGTGTATTGTAGCCCTCTTTTGTTTTGTTTTGTTAACCCTTTTTTTTATGGTGAAAACAAATGATAGTCCCCCCTCCTTTAAAAAAAAAGCATTTAATTGAATTAAATAATTAACTAATTTATCTAATTAATTAACTAATTAATTAATTAAATTAAAAAATATATATTTAATTTACTATTTTAGATAATTAAAAAATACAAATTTTTTATCATTAAAAAATGGTTTTTATTAATAAGGGAGCTCTATCTCCTCCAAGATCATCCAACCGATGCAATAATCCCCAGAGAGAATCAACCGATATAGAAATCGGTATAGAAAGGCAACCGTCAATGCTCAAAGTCAATTTCCAATGGTCTTACATGGGGCAATTTGACCACCGATAGGTGGTCGATTTTACTTCTATGGCTTCATGCTTATAATGTTATTAAAGTGCATTTCCATAGAGGATGTGGTATTATTATCCCACATAAATAAATAATACAAATTCCCTATGTGCTCACTCAAACAGTTGCCATGTGTTAGTTTTTGGTTGATCGTGTTGCTATGCATTTTGATTGGGGAAAGAATAACCTTAGAAATAAGGTTAATTTTTTATATAGTTTTTCTCCTTGCAACAGATCAAAAATCGTGATGCATGAATGAAACAAATATCACCTACACTTAATCAAATCACCCTATCACAGATCCATAGACAAAACATAGTTAGGGCTCATCTACAACAGGGGACCTAGGCTACGACTTTAGTAGAGGCCAAAGTTGCATTTGCAATAGAGACTCTAGGCCTTGGGTGATGTCCTGCTTATCAATGGGCCCTGTTGTGGCTCCAATCATGAATAGAGTAGCTACAATGTAGTCTATGGTGTCTCTGATTAGGGTTACACCATGATGGTAGCAACCCACACTAGTGTTATGACCTAACATGTTGCAGTGATCAGTCTAGACTACGACCAAGTCCTAGTATAACATATCCCTCCTAGATACAACTTGGCTATGGCTTTAGGCTACATAGTAGGATATACTATGAATATCTATATGGGAGGGAGGTAGATCCAATTTGCTACAATTTTTTTTAAATTTTTTTATAGCGAAGACCAAAAAAAATAAAGAGCTAAATATGATAAATATAATCATCCCACAAATACTTTACCTCTTCTACCCAATTGCAAGATTGTTGGAAGTTAAAGTGGTAAAAGGTAATTTTTTTTTTTGAAAATGGTAAGCTTTGGACCTTACCATTTTACCTCCTTGGACGATAGTTGACTGGGTAGATTGGATGGCTTGGACGATAGCTGATTGGGCAGATTGGACGACATGGACAATAGTGAGTTTGACTCTTACTTCCTTTCCTTCGTTCCTCCCTATTTTTCTTCTTCCCTATCTATTCCCTATGTTTTCTATGGCAGTTAATTCTCCTATTATTTAAGCATTGTAAACACTGCATTTTGGTGAATTAATAATACTTTACATTTTTTCTATTGCTCCACCTAACTATCGTGCCACATCTGGGATTAGAGCGAGGTCGAAGAGGGCCTTCGGATTGAGGTCAGAGGAGATCAGAAACATACAAACTAAGGTGAAGTCAAGAGGGCCCATAGCACACAAAATAAGGTGAGGTTGAGAGGACCCATGAATCACGAATTGAGGTGAGGTCAAGAGAAGGCTTGCATAGAGAGCATGCAATGAGGAGGAGCAAACCATAGGAGAAGCCAACTGAACATCGACACATGGTGAGGAGAGAGCAAGGCAGACATAGAACAGAGGCCAAACAATAGGCGATGTGGCAGACTAGAAGACATGCTACATGGTGAGAAAATGCAACAAGCAACATGGCAAGGAGAGATAGGATTGAGAAGGAGGTAAAAGGGTGCTCACTGATTGCCCGATGGCAATCGAGTGACATTGTGCACGTTAAGGGTTTTAAACACCTCAAACGACATCGCACAGTGGATGTGGGACTAAATTCCCTTTAATTTTTTTTGTCTTGTGCGTGGCCATGACAATATAAAGGATTCAAGCCTCATTTGCCTTCACGTCAGGCCACGTAGCTCGACTAGCTCGAGGAGCTAGCCTTAAGGCACCCGCCCTTGGCAGATCATAGGTTCAAAACCCGATGGTAACATTTTTTCATTATTTTTTTATGAAAGCAAAAGTTGAAAGTCTTGAAATTGATGTTCTTTGCCTTTGGTTCTCATCGGCGATGGTGGTCGAGTTGGTAAGCACAATTTGTTGAAGGAGATAGGTTGCGGGTTCGATTCCTGCAAGGGTTTAAAAAAAAATTAAGTTTTTTTTGAAAATTTTCTTTATATTATTAAATTAATTATTTATATTATATTTAATAAATTAAATATAGTTGTTTTTTTTAAAACAACTTTTTCAAAGAGCAATTATTTTTTTTTAAATAGCAATATAGATTTTTTTAATACTATAAAAGGAGAATATTGCCTAAGAGGCAATTCATTGTAATAGAAGGGTTCATTTTTCACTTGATTCGAGGAATCACAAACTATAGAAATCTTGTGTAATAAGCCTAAGAGGTTTAGTTTTTTTTGTAAAAGAGATAAACGATCAAAATTGTAAAATTGTAAAGAGGCATTGATGATAAGACCAAATGGTTTTTATCATGCCTTATGTGAAATTTTAGAAAGAGAATGTGCAGAGATATTCGATGAAAAATTAAGAGGTTATGGGCTCAACATTGTGTTTAACCAACTTCAAAATGTAGTAATTGCACATCAAAGGCATCCTGACTCAGGGTACGAGGTAGAATTTGAAGATAACTCTTTCAGGAGTCAATTTGAACAATTAGAATCCATAGAAGATACACCACATGAATCAGAATATACACACTACAATATTTTAGTGGAAATTTTAGAACCAGAATCACCAAAAATAATATTGATAAGTGATGACGAAGAAGAAGTAACAAACAATTTTGTGAATCAAGAGATAGCATCCCCACAAAAAGAGGAACAAGCAATAAATGATAGAGTAAATCAAGTCAAATTTGACTTAAATTTTTAATCTCTTATTTCTTCTTTCTTATTCCTTCCTTATTTGAAAAATTAGAGTGCTTATTGTAATCATGAAATAAAAAGAGTTTTTAGTAACTATGGCCTCACACAACAATTTACCTATACCAGAGTTCAACGATTATGACTACGAGTATTGGTATATAAAAATGAAGACCATGCTCATAGGAAGAGGTTTGTGGGACATAATAGAAGAGGGTTACACAAAACCCTTAGACTGGACAACACTAAGTGTTGTAGACAAGAAAACATTAAAAGAAGGACAAAAGAGCAACTCTTCTGCTCTTTCTCATCTGCAAGCAGCATTGGAGAAAATTATATTCCCTAGAATCGTCGCTTGTACGACTGCACAAGCTGCATGGAAATATTTGAGTGATGGATTCTAGGGTAGTAATCAAGTGAAGCAGGTGAGGCTTCAAACACTAAAAAGATATTTTGAAAATCTTAGAATGAAAGATGATGAAAAAGTCGGTGATTATTGTGTTAGAGTAAAAACAATTGTTGATAAAATGGTTACACTTGGCAAGGAAATCAAGCCTGAGATAATTGTAACAAACATGTTGCAAACACTTCCATAGAGATGGAATCATATTGCCATAATTATAGAAGAATCCAAATATCTTTCCACTTTAACATTCAATGCATTAATCGAATTGTTAATGTCACATGAAGAGATATTTCTAGAATCTCCTTCAACCAGCTATGGAGGCAACGAGAAGGCCTTCACTTCCAATGAAAACAATGGAAGAGGACGTGGAAGAGATCAAGGCAAAGGATAACAAAGAGGTAGAGGTAGAGGCAACTATAGAGGAGGCAACCAGAACAGAGGAGGCAACTCCAATAGAGGAGGCAAATAATACAGAGGAGGCAATCAACATAGAGGTGCAAATGAAAATCGAGGAGGAAATTCAAGACAAAGTGGAAATCAAGGGCGAGGAAGTGATAACTCTAACATAGCTTGTTTCAATTGTGGCAAGCCAGGTCACTTTGCTCATGACTGCTGGTCAAAATATTCACAAGACAACAATAGTCAATATGGAAATTATGGAGAAGAAGATGATACCTCTAATATTTTTCTTTCATATGGACAATCATAACATAATCTAAATGACACATGGATTCTGGATACTAGTTGCTCAAATCATATGAGTGGCAAAGAAAATTTATTTGCAACTCTAGATTCCACTTATAAATCCCAAATCAAATTAGGGTATGATAAAGCATTGCAAGTAGAGGGAATTGGAGCCATGGAGGTTCCAACCAAAGGACTAAAGAAAGTGAATGACATATATTACACTCCAAAGCTCCAACACAATCTGTTAAGCATTGGGAAAATCATGGAGAACAATTACAAAATTGTATTTGATGAAGGACAATGTATCATTTTTGATAAAAACAATTGTAATCGTGTCATTAAACAGGTCCCCATGACCAAGAATCAGTTATTCCTTCTCAAATTTGGTAAGCCAGGAGGAGCTCAAATTGCAAATGTAGCTATAACAAATCCAAGTGTGCTTTGGCACTTGCGATATGGTCACCTTAATTCCGCTAGCTTGAAACTACTCACTTCTCAAGCTATGGTGACAGGACTTCCCAAAATCAACGAATAGAAGGAGGTCTATGAAGGATGTGCTTTGGGAAAGCACTCAAGGTCAAAGTTTCTGAAAGGACAAGCATGGAGAGCCAACTATCCACTTTAGTTAGTGCATTCGGACATCTATGGTCCAATGCAAACACAGAGTCTCGAAAACAATTCTTATTTTCTCACTTTCATAGATGATTTCTCTAGAATGTGCTGGATTTATTTCTTGAAACATAAATATGAAGCTTTTGATTACTTCATAGATTTCAGAAACAATGTAGAGAATCAAAGTGGGAATTATGTAAAATGTCTTAGGACAGATCGAGGAGGTGATTACTCCTCAAAATCATTCTTGAACTATTGTAAAGCAAGTGGGATAAAAATGCAACTCACCACTGCCTATACCCCACAACATAATGGTGTGGCAGAGAGAAAGAACCGCACCATAGTTGAGATGGCGAGAACGATGCTTCAAACTAATTATATAACTAATATGTACTAGGCTGATGCTGTAAGAACCAATGTATACATTCTAAATAGAAGTCCAACTTTTAGTTTAGATGATGTCACTCCTTATGAGGGGTGGTACGAAAAGAAACCAAATGTAAAGCACTTCAAAGTTTTTGGTTCTTTAGCATATGTGCACATTCCTGATAAGAAAAGGAAGAAGCTTGATCCCAAAAGTCAAGCTTATATATTTGTAGGGTATTGTGAGTCTACAAAAGCATATGGAATATACAACCCCAAGACTCATAAAATTGTACTATTTGGGGATGTAATTTTTGATGAAGAGGGAGAATGGGGTCATAAAATAATTTTTTTTGATGATGAGTCCCAAAATGTAAGTTTTTCATAGGTACAATAGGTGTATCCCAAGAAAAACAAAGGCACACCACCCCCTCCAAGCCCATACAGGAGTACTACATCAAGTACTTCAACCGCCACTCCAAGTCCTTCTCCACAAAGATCAATAAGTTCTTCACCGATGGACATTGACAGAGACTCTCCATCAAGAGTTAAAAGAACTTTACAATATCATCCATCTTTTCAAATGTTGGATCAAAATTTCTAGAGAAGATTAACTTGAAGCCAAGCGAGTGAAATGAATACAGTTTTGCAGCAACTTGAAAATTTTCAATTGTATAGGGATGATGACTCCCATGATCCTAGGGGAGATGTAGTCAATTATTATTTATTTGCTAATGCTCAGCTAGAACCATCTAGCTATGAGAAGGCTTGTACGCAAAATGTATGGCAAGAAGCCATGAAAGAGGAAATAACCTTTATAAAAAATAATGATACATGGGAGCTAGTAAAGCTACCCAAAGGAAAAAAATGTGTTGGATGTAAATGGGTCTACAAGACCAAATACAATGCTGATGGAAGCATTGAGCGGCATAAGGCGAGACTAGTAGAAAAAGGTTTTACTCAAAAATTTGGCATTGACTATGAGGAAACTAGGGTTTGGGATCATTTGCACTTGTTTTTATGGCGATTTGGAGCTCTGAGGAGGAGGTCAATTCTGTGAAGCGAAGCGCTGCCGAATTTTTCCACCACCATGAGTGCACGAACCGGATCGAGCGACGGAGTCGAAGCGAGACCAGTAAGTGAACTCCCTCTTTATTATTTTCTTGTATTAAATTTTGTTATGTTTGATTTTTTTTTGTTTGTTGTAATTTATCAAATTAAGAGTATAAACCCTAGGTTGACAAATTAACTGTTGTTTTCCGTTTATGCGGTGTGTAGTTGTACACTATTTTTCATGATTCTAATGTGCTTATTTTGTTGTCTATTGCAGGTTGTGAAGAGCCGGTATCGCGTGCCGACTATGTTTGCTGAAGCGCGGGAGGCACTAGCTGTGGCTGACTGGGAGTGGCTTGATGCCCTCGGGCTCAAGCAGGTGGCTCGACTGGAGCCAGTGATTGGGGATCGGGCCTACCTGACGGCCCTGATCAACTTGTGGGATCCCCGGACTAATACTTTCCATCTCCCAATAGGGGAGATGACAGTCACTTTGGAGGATGTCTATCGGATTCTTAGGATTCCAATAGACGGACTCGTCGATCAGGACGACGTCGCGGGATCAGCGGACAATGGTGCTGAACAACTGCTTCAGGCATGGGGAGGAGTTGGGGGTGGATGGTCTAGTGGAGATGGCAGAGGTTGACTGCCAGATGGGCGGGATTCTGGTTCGATGGTGGTTTGAGAGGGGGGTGTTGGGAGTGAGGCATGCATTGCTTATGGGCCTCATTTCCAACATGCTGCTACCTGACTCATCAGGTGCGAGGTTCCCATGGAACCTGCTGGATGTGGTCTATCAGCTGGTGGAGTGTTCGACGCAGGAGCCTTTGATCATGAGATGGGGACAGACGCTACTGGCGTAGCTCTATGGGGAGCTATATGAGGTCCGCTACCGGAGGCGAAAGGGGATCAGCTGTAGCTATCTGTTGTAGAGCTGGGGTTGGCAGCACATAGCGGTGGAGAGACCTGTGGGGTTACCGTGGATGACGCAGGTGGAGATGGCGGATAAGGATATCGGTTATGTGGCTCTATGGTGGTGGTTTGAGGAGCAGGGATAGAGTCGATGGTGGGCAGGTGCCATAGGGCACTATGTCGATGCCTTCGCTCGGCTTGCTCTGTGGGAGGTGTTCTGACGACCCTATCAAGACTGTCCAGCCTGGCCTGAGGCTGGAGAGTGGCTTCGAGGGTACGTAGGGAGCGGTGGCTGATCGGGCGGCATGGGACCGAGCAGGAGTTCTTCCCATACAACCGGGTGACATGACAGTTTGGGGTGCGCCAGGGGTTGCCTGGTGAGCCCATGGTCTATCGACGTCGAGGGGACGAGAGGACTCTGGATCGGCCGGTCATCGCGCCATTGGGTGAGGATTCGAACATGGTGATCGACATCCTGGATGTGGATTACGTAGGGACTATGCCAGAGTATGATCAGTGGTGGATACTACGGTGATGGCGGGGAGAGGGACCACTGGGAGGTGCGGAGGCGATAGCGGGAGGGGATGATGGTGCGGAGGCACCAGGTGAGGGTTGGGGAGCTCCGCTCGAGGAGGCGGACATGGTGGAGGTGGATGACTTGGGCATGGATTTTGGGGCTCCGGATCAGCCGGAGATGCAGGACGTCCCGGAGTAGTGGGAGCCAGAGTAGGCTGCTATTCCAGAGGTGCCTATGCATCAGGCCATGGTAGAGGACATGGAGGCAGGGGTGCACGCTGAGAATGCATGATTGGCAGAGCTACTGCGGAGGCGGGATGAGGAGTTGGGGGAAGCTTTGCAGGAGAGGGATCTCTTATGGGCTCAGTTGGTAGAGCGGGAGAGCGTATTTGCTGCACACCATCGGGGGATGGGGACACCAGCGCTGCATAGGAGAGGGATCTCCTACGGATGCAGCTGGCATAAGCGCGATGATGCAGTAGCTTACCATCGATGGGAAGCAGAGTGGTTGCGACGGGAGGCAGATTGGTCTCGGCATCGGATGGATATGGAGGGAGAGATTATCCGCCTCGATGGGCGGTTACCTGAGCCCCCTGAAGGTGGCTCTTCATGTCGGACGATGGAAAATGGTACTGAGTAGTCAGCATCATCTCATCGTAGGTGATTGGATGAGGGAGGTGGTAGTAGGCATGATGTGGGGCTAGCAGCAGCCGCCTTGAGGGGTCCCATAGGACCCACACCATGGGGGTAGTTCCCATCGCACCGATCCTGCATGATCATGGTGGCCGACGCCTTAGGCTTGGGGGTTTTGAGATTTTGGATTTTGTTGCGGGGTCAGAGGACCAGCTCTTTGTAGCCTACGGGCATTTTTGATGATATATACAGATGACTTTATTTTGTTTATGCGCATGTGATGATTTGATTTTATGCATGATGATTGATGAATATGGATGTATGCATGTTAAGTTATAGTGATGAATGCATATGTTGTGCTAAAAATGTGCATGTTTTTAAGTTATATGATATGCAAATGGAATGGATGAATTGAATTTGTGATTTTTGGCGGTCGGACCATAGACTGTTTAGAACTTTATGGCTTTTTGTCCTAGGCGATTGCTGCGGTGAATAGCTTTGTATGTATACATGTTTTTTTTTGGCAATGTGAGGATGAAAGATAGCAAGTTGGTTTAGAAGGTATGCAAGGTTTTTCAAAACTCAGATGTTTTAACTATCTAGCCATGACTGTACTTTCATCTTACGAGACTTTTGAACAAGGTATGAATCGGACTTGTCATGGACCAAGTTATTTCACATCCCTATGTGTGCAATTGAGTTCATTTATGTGGTGTTGGTCCGGATACCGCCAGTGCTAGATAGGCTATCAACCAAACCTGTACTGAGGATCACCTGATTAGCTCCACTAACTCCTTTGTTGTGTTTAGTCGGATTAATCTACGGTGCTATCGTAGGATACCATAAGCTAGCTCATCCACATGCAAACATTGATCTGCACACAAGTTAATGTGACAGATATATCGTCATGCGGGAGGTTTACCACCAGTGACCGATAGGCTATCAACCAAACCGATACTGAGGTTTGCCTCATGACCTGTCGGAATGCTGAGAGTTCCAGGGATTCAAGTTTGACTCCCTTCTTTTCTTCAATTGTATTGGGATACTTGCTCTTTTGTAGTGATAAAAATCACTGTTTATTTTTGTATATTTTTTTTTTTTTTTTTTTTTTGAGCAAGGGATTTTGAATAGTGAGTGGTGATAATCACTATTGTATGTGCTTTTTGATGTATGCACTGTGGTTGTGATGTCAAATTTTGGAGTTTTGATGGTTTGCAAATGTTTATGATGTTTGCAACTTTTTGAGAACTTGGGATTCTTGGGGAATTGGGTAGGGAGGATGCTTGTCCTTTTGCCAACTCTCAGCATTCTTGGGGTCATTCGCACGGGGGGATGAGCAAGATAACCATTTCGCTTATGGTGACCTGGATTGCTTTGCAGGGTTCATCTTTCGTTCACACAACTTGGGAATTTTGTTATATGTTTTAACTTGTGTTGGGATGCTACGTAACAAGGTGTGATCCAAGTAGAATTCTACCTTCGTAAAATCTGTCTGACTTGGTACAGTATGTGGCTAGAAAGCTAATGACGACTGAATGACGAAAAACTCTTGATACATTAGAAAATAACTGACTATGATGTGGGAGAATATCGTGAATGGCGGTTATAGGCGATGAGCTATTGATAAAGTGGAAAAATGTGAAAATGATGGTTTTGCCAAGTAATGACAGTCTATGGTGCTTTGACCTTTATGACCACAAATATGCAATGTATGGGTGTGATGCTGAATGCAGCTATATATTTTTGTATTTTTGAGGGATTGATTTTTGTGAATATGAAGGTGAGATGCAAAAGAGCTCTATGTTGTTATGATGATTTTGCGTATGCATGGGAATGAGATGCAAATTTTTGTTATTTTTGATGATTTTGTTGTTTTTTTTTTGGATTTGCTTATTTTTGACCAAGCGATTATGGGAATCCTTGGAGCTTTTTGGGTTGACCAAGCGATTATGGGAATCCTTGGAGCTTTTGGGTTGACCAAGTGATTATGGGAATCCTTGGAGCTTTTTGGGTTGACCAAGTGATTATGGAAATCCTTGGAGCTTTTTGGGTTGACCAAGCGATTATAGGAATCCTTGGAGCATTTTTGGATTGACCAAGCGATTATAGGAATCCTTAGAGCATTTTGGGATTGACCAAGCGATTATAGAAATCCTTGGAGCTTTTTGGGATTGACCAAGCGATTGTGGGAATCCTTGGAGCATTTTGGTTGGGCTATGGCTCTTTTAAATATGGAAGGGCCACAAATGACTGATGTTCAAGGGTTCTAGTTCCTTGATTCCATCAAGAGAGGCTAGCCGGTATGTCCCGGGTCCTATTTTACTATCAATGACATAAGGACCTAACAAATTTGCTGTGAACTTGTCCCTTAGATGGGGCGGCAAATTAGAGTTCTATTGGTTCTCTTTCAAGACCAAGTCACCAACCTGAAAGTCCCTCAGGTGAACTTTCATGTTGTATGCTTTCTTAAGTCGCTCTTGATAGATACGTAAATGCTCGAGGGCATTAACGCGTCGTTCATCAAGCAACGTAAGCTGGTCTAACCGGGCCTGCCATGCATTGTCATCATCGATGAACTCTTGCATTGATATGCGCAGGGAGGGAATTTCCAACTCGAGAGGCATGACTGCCTCGGAGCCATACACGAGCAAAAAGGAGTCGCCCTGGTGGGCGTCCGAATGCTAGTGCGATAGGCCCACAGGGCAAGTGGGATCTAAATGTGCCAATCCTTATGATTATCTATGACTATCTTTTTGAGGATGGCGACTAGCATTTTGTTTGACGCCTCTGCTTGCCCATTTGCCTACGGATAATAGGGTGTCAAAAAACTATGCTGAATTTTGTACTTTGTGGTCAAAGCACGCACATATTTGTTCTTGAATGACGTCCCATTATCCGAGATTATCTTGGATGGAATACCAAAATGACATATGATGTTATGCAAAATGAACTCCACAATGCGGGGTCCAGTCGTAGAGGTTAGCGGAACCGCTTCCACCCACTTGGTGAAGTACTCTATGGCCGTTATGATAAACGTGTGATGGTCGGACGATGTAGGGGAGATATTTTCGATGAGATCTAAGCCCCACTACAAAAATGGCCAAGCCGACTGGATCGGCTGCAAGGCCTGGGAAGGTACGTGTGTCAAATTGGCATGATGTTGACACTTCACGCACTTCCTGACATATGCGCAACAATCTCGCTCTAAAGATGGCCAATAATAGCCCATGCGAAGAATGCGCTTTGCGATGGCCATACCGCTGAAGTGGCCACCGCATGTACCATCGTGTGCTTGGGTGATTGCCCAAGTGGACTCTTGTTGGTCCAAGCAACGGAGGAGGATCCCTTCATAGCTTCGATGGTACAAAATGTCTCCTAACAAGACATGCTTTGCCGCTTTCTGTTTGAATGATCATTTTGCGGCATGCGTCAATCCAAGCGGGAGGTTACCTAACTTGAGGTAGTCCCTGATGGGTGTATACCAATCCTGCTGATCGAAAGCCTCGATGGTATGAACAGCCAATCCCTCTTGAAGTTCATCCCTAGCAAAAGTTGAGCGGGAGAGAACTTGCAAGAATAGCATTGTATTGCTATTAATGGGAGTAGGGGAGAACAAGGACCCCCAGTTGGCATGTTTCAAATGATCATGGATTCGAGAGAACCTATCCGTGGATGGCTCAATCTGGATCAAGTGGATTCCTGGCGTTAAGTCAGAGCTTGCACGCTCCATCGCTGATTGCGATAATGTTTTGACTTGAATGGTTGTCATTTCACCAGAAATGTCTTGCGGGATTAAGGACCCCAAGGAGGCCATAGTGTCCACAAAATGATTCGATGATCGAGGGAGTGCCTCGATGTCGTACCATTCAAGCTTTGCCAAGAATTTGTCCACTAGGGCTTTGTAGGCCTACAGAACTAGGCATTTGCATTGGAATACCCCTTTGACTTGGTTGACGATTAACAACGAATCACCAAAGATGTTCAATCATTTAATGTTCATGGTGATTGTTGTCTGAAGACCTATGAGCAAGGCTTCATACTCTGCATTGTTGTTGGTGCATGGGAAATTTAATTTAAATGACAGGGGCATTGGAGCGCCCTGCGGTGTGAAGAATACTATTCCCATGCCACCACCTTGCTCACATTTAGAACCATCAAAAAATAGGGTTATGTCGGCCTGTGACTCAGGCTCGTCAGAATCTGGTGATTCCGAGACATGGAAGACCCCATCATCGGGTAGTTCTATGACGAGAGGCTGATCGTCTTCGAGAGGAGCCTCTGCTAGTTGATCGGCTATGACCTGACCTTTTATGGATTTTTGTCCGATAAACTCTATGTCAAATTCCGTCAACAACATGATCCATTTCGCCGTGCGGCTACTATGATAAGTATGACTCATCATGTACCGCAATGGATTCTCCTTAGACACAACATACGTCTTGTTGCTCAGCATGTAATGGCATAGCTTTTTGGTAGCAAACACCACTGCCAAGCAGAGTTTTTCAACGTATGCATAGTTAAGTTCATAGCTGACCAGGGTGCGGCTAAGATAGTAAGTAGCCTATTCTCTATGAAGTTCATTCTTCTGGGCTAACATGGCTCCCAGTGCCACCTCAGTAGCTGAGATGTATAAGTAGAATGGCACTCCTGGTCTAGGTGGTGCCAATACTGGCGGTGAAGCCAAGTATTGTTTAATGTCATCGAAGGCTGACTGGCACTCGTCATCCCAGTGAAATGCTACCCCCTTGTGCAACAACTTGTTCATTGGTCGGCACTTGTCAGATAGCTACGCTATGAAGCGCTTGATCGACGTGACCTTTCCCTGCAAGCTTTGAGCTGCTTGATGGTAGTTGGGGGAAGCATTTCAAGGATTGCCTTGACTTTGTTTGGGTCCACCTCGATACCTCATTTTGAGACTATGAAACCCAAGAGTTTTCTAGATGTGATGCCAAATATGCACTTCTTGGGATTCAGTTTGACTCTATGCTCCATGAGGCGATCGAGGATCTTGCTTAAGTCACCGAGATGATCCGGGCGCAAAAGAGATTTGGCCAACAAATCATCCATGTAATCTTCCAAAGTCTTGTGCATGTAATCATGGAAGATGTATGTCATGGCACGTTGGTAGGTGGCGCCAGCATTTTTAAGGCCAAAAGGCATGACCTTATAACAAAATGTTCCCCAAGGCGTTGTGAACGCCATTTTTAGCTGGTCCTCGGGATTGATACAAATCTGATTGTATCCCGAGAAACCATCCATGAGGGAAAGCATTTCGTGACCCATTGTAGCATCTACCAATGCGTCGATGCTCGGCAAGGGAAAATCATCCTTAGGACTCGCTTTGTTTAGATCTCAAAAATCAGTGCATATGCGAATCCTCCCGTCGGGCTTCTTGACGGGCACCATGTTGGACAGCCATGGTGGATAATCCACGCAGATGACAAACTGTGCATCCAACAACTTTTGCAATTCATCTTTGACCATTAAGGCCATTGTTGGGTGCATCTTGCATAGTTTTTGCTTAACTGGCTTGACTGTCGGATCAAGCGTTAGATTATGCGTGACTAGCTACGGGTCTAGTCCCGGCATGTCTTTGTATGACCATGCAAAAACCTCCTTCTTCTCTTTGAGAAGGGCAATGTAGTCGGCTCGCTCTTCGGGGGATAGACTTACCCCTAGCTTGATAATCTATGGATTCATTGGGTCTGAGCCGATGTCTACGTCAGTCGTCTCCTCGACTGACATGTGGGATCCGTCCTCCAACTGATGTGGAGTTGGGATCAAGTGGATATCATTTGCTGAGTTTAGATCATCGTTAGGAACCTCGGGCTCCTCTTCAGCATGGAAGATATCCTGAGTTGGCCTAGGGGTAAAATGAAGCATTTCATCGAAAGGCCAGTACTCGGATGGGGATGGAGGGGAATTGACGTGATCCCAGTCTATGGCATCTATGTCTAGAGACAATGACTATGTTGGATCGGCCGGATTGTGGATGGGGGCGGTTAAGTCAATGGAGATCATGTTGATGGAATGATTTTGGTCTCCATTACCATGGGTGTGGGTGCTCGGACATCCTGGATGCTCTCTATGCTCTGGATCTGGCTCTAGAGGGACGGGCACGAATGGATCGGCCCTATGTGCGGATAAGAAGACAGGGTCTGCCCTCGGCACTGATGGCACTATAGGGTCTCTGGGTGGAAGGTATGCTTCGTATGCCCAGAGTAGCGGATCCAACACTTGGTCCCACCATGCTGGGTCTACGTACCACTCATGCCCAAGCCTTATGTTTAATTGTTCGAACATGTCGTTAATCTCCAAGGGGTATGGTCGTCGCATTTGTCGCATGTGATTAAGATATGCCATCTCAGTTTCATCTTCATAATCACTATCGAAGATCCAAAGGCCTTCGTTGGCTCTGACTGCTTGCGGCATTAAAGGCTCGCCTTGCTCAAGCAAATTGATCTGGCCCCATTGGGGTTGTTTCGCTCTCTACGGTGGGGCCTGATTTCCTTGGAGTGGCGCCTGCTCGATTGGAGCATCTAAAGGGAACATTGTTAAGAGGTTTTCTTGATAATCATCCATGGGGATCACCTGTGAGTGATTGCTATCTGATTCGAAGGGGTCCCATGGTGCTACCTCATATTCCGATTCATCCTCCGAGGACCCTTCTTGCCATTGTCTAGACTCTCCCTAAAAATGAGCTCTCGAGCTCTCTCCTCTCTCGAGCGAAGGGAAGGGATTGCTATGGCCAACAAGGTTGATTGCCGTTAATGGGAGATAATCCCTCAATGTATATGTGGTATTAGGGTTGGCATATGGATCTGATGCCAATCCCCCCTTGTTGCCTATCCCTAGGCCTTGCATGTTCTCTACCAAGATGTCCAAGGGCAGGGGTGGTTGAACCCTACTCCTGACTTGTCATACGGCATTTGGTATCTTGGTTGGCAAAGAACACGTATCCCTTGCTCATATCTGCCTAACCCATATCCGTGCCAATTGCATTGGCCAAGGTATCTCAGAGCAAAGTCTGGGTTAGACAAATAATTGACATTTTCAGCAAAAGGCTCTTCATCCTCGTCCTCTTGCGTGCATGGTGCAACGCCATGATCAAGGCCCCCATACACAAAATTTGTCTGGTTCGACGGGTAGCCTAGGGGAACAATAGTGCCAATGGGAAGGCGAGGTCTCCCCATGTCCTGCATGGACTCTAGTGCGGGTGTTGCTACAATATTCCACACCAGATACTCCCCCAGGCCCGTATTGGCCATTTCAACGTTGATCGTTGGCGGTTGAGGGGGAGGGAATGGAAGTTCTCCTTGAGTCCACTCCATGTCGGGTGGACTAGGAGCCTCGACTTCCATTCGGCTAGGCATTTCCTCCGTAGAGATAGTTGATACTGATGGCAGTGTCTCTTCCAAAGGTTTTGCCTCTTCCAGGGGTTTCTTCCCTTTGTCCTTCTGTTTGGTCCCCATAGATGGTGTCGTTGGTGGAGGACCAGACGATGAAGATGAACCCAGCTGGGGTTTTGAAGAACTTGCTAACGGGGATGCCTATGGAATCGGACCCTGTTTAGATGGATTTAACTGGAAATCCAAATGCGTCGATGGCAGGGTCGATTGCGGCATCAGCTGCACCGCATTACAATACTTGAAGGGTTCTAAGTCCGTCGGGACTACATGCACCTCCCCTTCAAATGTATACTTTAAACATTGGTGAGCTATCGAAGGGACACACTTCATGTCCCTGATCCATGGCCGACCCAGCAAGATGTTGTAGGCCATCTCACCCTCCAATATGTGGCACAATGTAGGTATGGTCTTTTGTCCCACTTGGATTGGTAGGACTATTGTGCCAACTGTCGAGCAGATTGCATCATTGAATGCTCGCAGAGTGTAGGTGGAAGCTGTGATGTGAGATGCGGGCAACTTCAGATGCTTTAGGGCCATAGTTGTGATGATATTACTTGGACGAGCCAGTGTCTATCAACACCCTCTTGTATGGGATCCCGTTGACCCACGCGATAACGTGCAGGGGTGGATCCGCCATGTCATCAGTCACTGATCTCAATTCGTCTTCTCAAAATGTGATGACCGGCTCAGTGCATCGCTTGACATGCCCCACGAAGTTGTTGAAAGAATTTGTCTCATGGGGCTGCAACTCGATGGCTTTCAATATCTCCATTAGAGCTTCTCGATGGGGTGTAGATTGTTGTATAAGCTCGTATATGGAGAGCCTAGCCGATGTGGTCCTCAAACTCTGAGTGAGTTTGGTCCGAAGTGTGGCCACTGGTCTAGGCGGAGGAGGTTGTGCAAGGTGCTGTTGTGGTTGGGACGTTGTTGGCACCTCTCCTGCAGCTACCGTAGGAGTATTCATGCTCGGATACCTCCTGTTTCGAGTCACTATACTTATCATCCCTACATACCCCTGCATGGGGCAGTTCTGTGTGACCTCGTTAACTTGTAGGGTCTTTGCCTGTGGAGCATGAGCAGGCAAGGGGTCTTTGAAGACCTCCATTTGTTGATTGCTTGGTGCGACGGGATTATCCACCGCCAGTGTCTTGTTATCAATCAGGTCTTGCACCAAGCCTTTAAATTTCCAACAGGCATTTAGGTCATGTCCCTGCCGCCTATGGAACCTGTAGTACAAGTCCTCTCTATACCCCTTAGGCTTGGGTGCATTGGGATCTATAGTCTGAATCTCTGGCAGGTTGATCAGGTTTGCCGCTAACAAGCGGTCAAACAAGGAGTCCCTGGACTCTGTGTAGGGTGTGTATTGTCGCCTAGGGCGACACTGCTGATTCTGCTCTTGCCTCTGATTTTCTCTGTCATAGTTGTTGGGAGGCATTGCCTGATAATTAGCCTTTTGAGGCTGAGTTGCTTGCATAGGCTTAGGGACGTTGATTGCAACTTGGTTAACCGTAGCGGGTTTTTGTTGCGTGGTCCCGATTTTAGTGTTTTTAGTCCACTCTTTTTTCTTAGGTTTGGCTATCTCGCCATCCTGTATTTTGATCTCTTCAATAATCCTGGCTTGCGCCAGAGCTTCTTCTAAGGTGGCATATTGCTGCAGCTGCAATAGCACAGAGATCGATCTCAAACAACTTTTTGAGAACATCTGAGTGAGGTCGGACATAGGAGGGAGGTAGGGCAGCTTCGAAAGCAAAGTCCTCCACCGATTCCCATAGGCCGCCATGGTCTCTTCCTCATACTGCCTGAGGCTGGCTAAGTCACTTAGTGATGCCTTCTTCTTGGTATTGAAGGTGAAGCATTCGAGGAATGCATCCACTAACTGATCTAAGTTTTTGATGTTGTGCTTTGGTAATTGGGTAAACCAGTCCGAGGCAGGGCCTACGAATGTGGTTATAAATGTTCTTAATAACAAAGCATCATTGTCCTGAATGCCAAAGCATTGGCTCAGGAATCTCGTCACATGCTCTTGAGCATCTTCCTCACCTCTAAAGGTTGCCAATTGAGGCAGCTTAAAGTGTTCAGGGTAAGGAGGTGCTGGCACTAACGGATGCACGGGATGACTGCGGAGCTGGCGTAAAGTGGGCTTTTGGGGCCCAAAAGTTTTGGTTTCCATAGACTCCAGACGCTCTAGTAGCGCTTTATATGCATCCGAGGATTTAATTTCTTCCTCTTTGGTTTGCTCCCATTGTGGGTTGTGGGAGACTTGAGGCCTCTGAAGGGGTGGCCGGATGGCAACTCCTCCGCCTAGGTAGGGCATTTCGGCCCGCTCATCTTCTTGCTCATACTCCTCGTAAGCTGCATGAGGAGTCTCTAGGCGAGACCTATGACCCAGGGTGGGTCCCTGCGGAGGGTACCCATCGTTGTTTCGGGGAGTGGCCTCCCATTCAGGTCTAGGAGGTCTCGGAGGCAGCGCTTGGTAAGGTCGTGGGGACCTATCTCGCACCAAGGGATTGTGCCTCTCATATGGTTCCGCTCTTTGGGTGCACGGGGTTGGAACCCTCTCAGGCATCGGGTTATGTAGCAGCTCATCTGTTTGGCGCCTAATGCGCTCTTTGCTAAGGTGATATAAATGCTCTAGCTGTTGTTGGTCTTGCTCAAGCCGCGTGATCTACGCTTGGTGGGTGGCATGTCTGGCGACTTCCAGGTCGATTTGTTCTGCCATCTTGAGCCTAGGAGGCCTAGATGCCTCTCCTATGCACTTACCTCGGTCGTGATGATCCGAGATCTCAATAGGTCGCTTCCCTCTATCGAGGTTGGCGGCATTTACCCGAGGCTCTGGCCTCAGTGGGTGATCATGGTATCTAGCTGGTGCGGAGGCGCATGGCCCCCACTGTATATTGCTCTTGAGGAATGTAATCATCTTCCTCGTGCTCCCTTTCATATGTGTGAAAGGGGCGGGCAGAGTTAGCTCACCCGGTTTGAAGAGCCTTGCGCTCTGGATTTTGTCTATTGGTTCTAACAGTGATGGGGGGCAAAGGAGGGATGCCATAATCATGTGGCCTCTCCTCATGGACACTATGCCGCTCTAGCACTTCATTGCATGGTGGCCACTCATATCGAGCTTCTAAGGGAGCCTTCTTATCTATGTTGAGTGCCACGTGTAAGGAATCCTCCCGAAAGGGGCTATGATGAATGGGCGTGTCCCTCAAAGGGGTGCCTCTATAGTCCCATTCTGAAATGGGATGATGCGGACTCTCTCGTGGGTCAGGCCGCCAAGGCGGTATGACCAAGTCCTTGGTGCTGTAGCGGAGGTGACTTGTGCCCCCTTGTACACTCTCCAGCGTCCGCCCGTGATTGGGCTTGGCTACGGGTGCACACCATGGTGGTAACTCTCTACAAGCTATGTAGGTTTTTATCTCTTTTATGATTTTTTATGCTACACTAAACAGAAAAGATCATACACACACACAAGCAGTGATTATCTCGTTTAAAGATTGAACGTGTGTCCTAGACCTGGTTTAGTGTGTTTTGATTTTTGTTTTGTTTTGTTTTTGGTTTTGAAGGTTTTAAAGAACGTTTAAATGCAAAATGATGGCTCTTATGACTCCCAAGAAATGGTCGCCCCTTCGA
Source organism: Wollemia nobilis (assembly GCA_028583015.1). Taxonomy (NCBI): domain Eukaryota; kingdom Viridiplantae; phylum Streptophyta; class Pinopsida; order Araucariales; family Araucariaceae; genus Wollemia; species Wollemia nobilis. The sequence continues at coordinate 19,486,405 of JAQPPZ010016895.1, forward strand.
TATACCATTGCCAGGCCGATATACCAACCTCTCTATATACCCGCCCTTACGTGAGGGAAACTATAGGTACGTGAGAGCCGATGGTACGTGGAACGTAGGTGGTACGGAAGGGGGATCACCCTATTTATGACACCTACCATAGAAGACTTATCCTCGTGCATTGGGAATCACCCCAGCTACACTCGGTCAGCTTTCGTCAGGATTTACGTCTAGCAACAGTTGCGATCGGGGTAATGGATGCAAAAATCAAGCCAAGGTGGTGATGAAATCCACCGTTGGTCTTGATCAAGGGCTGGGGTTTTACGACCAGCGCCTTGGTTTTTAATTTGCCACGTGGTGTGTGGGGTTCTTTTTATTTTGCAAAAGGAAACAAGCAAACGACAAAAGGAAAACTTTCCCTAAGCAAACAAATAATCCAAAAACAGAAACACTAAAAACAACAAATGACAGAGAAAGTGCAGAATCCTTACCTCTTCTCTGCCCAGACCTTCTGATCCTGAGTCTCTATCCTAAAAATGTGCAGAGAGCAATTCATCCCTGGGTTAGATGAATAACAGAACTGGATTCGTCATAGGGTGGGGCGCATTCCCATTCGTCCCTGGATGAGACGAATTATAGTTCTGTGTTCGCCACAGACTGGAACGAACAACAGTCCCGCGTTCCAAAAAAAGAGATACCTACAAGCAAGGCAAATTTTGATCAGATTTCTGATCCAAAAAGTAGAGGACAGAGTCCCACCGTGATCGCCACTGAAAGCACGAGGATACGGAAACAAAAAAGGAAAAACTCCAAGCACGATGCAAAAATGGAATTAAACTCAACGCTAAATCCTACGAATTAAAAATGCATGAAATGGAGAAAGCATGAATTGAAACCCAAATGAAATAACAGCCCTTCTCTTTTATTGATGTATTTCACAATTCGGTTACAATTCGCATCCTCCCTTTTCAGGGGCGAGGAGCGTTAAATTCATCTCTTGGTTACATCCATGGATCGCCTTCCTTCTTCCGCGTGCCCACATGTAAGATGGGCGGACCAAAATGTCACCGCCACTTGTGTCTATGAATGTTGATTCTTGGATGCTCCTCCGATATCCCGGTCCTGCGTTCAAAGAAACAAAAGATAGTCAATAGCACCTGCGGATAAAACAAAGCATGCAATCCCCAAGCCTACGATAAATGAATGAGAAAAATGAATTAAACTGTGACTAAAATGAATCCAAATGCTCTAAAAATTTGATAGGGGCATCAGGACATCACCAGGAGGGCACTGCAAAAATAACAATCAGGAAATTCCTCACCGATTTGAATTCGCTCCGGGGCGGGACGAATTCACCTGCAACAAAATGCCGAAAAGGTACTGTCCCAAATGTCCTACCTAGGAAGCTCCAAAAGATCTACAAATTTGGGGTTAGCTAATTGGGGGCATTTTGGGAAGACCCAGATGGTCGGATTTTCCCAATTTGACCTCCATCAATGGGAATATGATGATGCTACCTGCAAGTTAGTAAAAGCGAACGAATATAGAAACATGATCAAAATTGTTCAAAACGAGACGAGATTTAAATGACAACCTATCTAAGCATCATAGAATTGAATGCAAAAAATGAAAATGATAGAAAGAAAAATCTGCTACAGATTCCCAATCGCTCCTAAAAGGGACGATTAGGCCTACAGCAGTGCGGGGGCGCCCGGGCGGGCCGCCCACCGTTTGGGGCCTGATTTCGGCACCAATCCACTTGGGATGGGTCCAAAATATCTTACAAGGTGTTGTCGGAAAATTGGGTGGTATACTGTGGTCAAATGTCGGGTTTTGGGCTCAAGATTCGTCCTTCCAATAGTCACCCTATGACCTCCTCTCTAAAAGAGATCAAGGATGTGAAAGGCACAAATCGCACAAGGGTGTATGGGGAAATAAAATGGCAGCACTTCGTTGCTCAAAATTGCTCTTACTCTCCTCTCTTTTGGGGTGAGAAAACCCACCAATTTATAGACCTGGAGGTCTCTTGGGATGAGCATGCAGGGGCGCCACTTGGCAGCCATGCCCTTCCAGGGGAGGGAAGATTCCTCCCTGATTAGGGGCTTCATGACTGCCCCTGTAACAGCCTCTAACGCTCGAAAATGCTCACCCATGCTCCCATGAAATGAAGGAGGCGTTAAGTGGTGGATCCGAGCTGCCATTTGTCAAGATTTGACTTTTTGCCCATCAAACCTGCAATTCGCCCCACCCTGGAGCGAATTATGAATTCGTCCCTGAGAGGAGCGAATCCCAATTTGAATTCGTCCCTGGGTGGAACGGATATTGAGCAAAGTGCCTGAAGGTGCCAAAATGATTTTTGACCTTCCAAAACTATTGTGAGAGTGGTTAGGACCATTGTTTAACCTCTGGGGGCTGCCCTTGGGGCTGTGTGTGCCAATGTGATCAGTGTTTGCAGTCACATAATCGGATTGGTGCTGTTTTGGTGTCTACAGGAAACCTTTGCTCTAGTTGCACGACAAGAGACAATCAAATCTGTTATTTCCTTAGAAGCCCATAAAGGATGGAACGTTCAACACATGGATCTGAAAAGTATTTTTCTAAACAGATACTTGACAGAGGAGGTTTATGTTCAACAACCTCAAGGCTTTCAAGAACAGGGAAAGGAGAACCTTGTTTATAAATTGAAAAAAGTACTTTATGGCCTCAAGCAAGCACCAAGAGCTTGGTACTCATGCATTGAGGGCTATTTCAGCAAGTATGGATTTAGAAGAAGTAAAAGTGAACCAAATTTGTACTACCTAAAGCATGGATTAGACATTCTCATAGTTTGTTTGTATGTGGATGATCTAATATTTATGGGTAGTAACACTAAAATGAATATGGAGTTCAAAAACTCCATGATGAAACAATTTGAGATGAAATATATTGGTCTAATGCGATACTTCCTAGGCATGGAAGTGCATCAATCAAACAAAGGGATCTTCATATGTCAACACAAGTATGCTCGAGACATGATCAAGAAATTTTCCATGGATCAGTGCAAATCAGTTGCAACTCCAACTAGACATGAGATCCAATTGAGCAAGGATGACAGAGCATCAAAGGTTGACATGACCACTTATAGAAGCATGGTTGGGAGTCTGATGTTTCTCACCAACACAAGGCCTAATATTCAATATGTTGTTTCTCTAGTTTCATGTTTTATGGCAAGTCCACCTGAGCTGCATCTACAATCAAGTAAAAGAATCTTAAGATATGTAAAAGGTACATTGGATTTTGGGATCCATTACCAAAAATGTAATTATGTGAAATTAGTTGGCTTTAGTGATAGTGATTGGGGCAACAATATAGATGATAGGAAATCTACATCAGGAAATTGTTTTACTCTAGTGTCAAGACTAATTACATGGAGTTCCAAGAAACAAATTGTTGTAGCATTGTCATCTACTGAGGCTGAGTATATAGCCATCACACATGATAGTACTCAAGCCGTATGGTTGAGAAAATTCCTTGAAGAGATTGGAGAAAGTCAAAGTGGTCCAACTTGATTGTATTGTGATAATATATGTGCCATTCGGTTGGCATACAATCCAATCCACCATAGCAGATCAAAGCATTATGTTATGAAGTATCACTTCATTCGAGACATGGTGGAACAAAAAATAGTTGAGCTTCAATATTGTAACACTTTGGATAACATTGCAGACATATTCACCAAAGGTATAGCTAAATCTCAATATATAAAGCTGAGAGACTGTATAGTCAGTTATCTCAAATTTAAGGGGGAGAATGTTGGAAGTTAAAGTGGTAAAAGGTAAAATTTTTGTTTAACAAAGGTAAGCTTTGGACCTTACCATTTTACCTCCTTGGATGGAAACTGAATGGGAAGATTTTATGGCTTGGATGGAAGCTGACTGGGTAGATTGGACGACATGGACGACAGGGAGTTCGACTCCTATTTCCTTTCCTCCTTTCCTCCCTAATTTTCTTCTTCCCTATCTATTCCCTAAGTTTTCTAAGGCAGTTAATTATCCTATTATTTAAGCATTGTAAACACTACATTTTGGTGAATTAATAATACTTTACATTTTTTCTATTTCTCCACCTAACTACCATGCCACAAAGATTACTAGTATGAGCTCACAATCAACTATTGGCAAGGGCTATTTACCATATATGAGCCATGAATCAGTTCTCTGATACCATATTGGAAATCGAACACATATTGCATTCAAATGTGAAACATATATACTGTGAAATGACCAAGATTAGCTAGTGGAATCAAATAGTAAAAAACCTATTTCTAGGCCCTAATTAAACCTACCAACTTAGGAACATGCTAAAATAAAAATATACTACATGTTGGCTTCTAGAACAACAATATGAACTAATGAATTTAATAATGTAATAAACAATAGCCTATAGCCTGAAATCCCATTGTTTGAGTATTAACAAAGCTGACCCACATCTTCCTTAGTCCTAAACTGAAATGAAAACCACCCTCTTACTAAGAGTAAAAAACTAGGCACATACCCTAAAACTTACATCCATTCCTTGGCCATCCAGTTTGCTAAGGAATTTTTAGAAATTGCACACCCATAGAACCTCCCAATAATCATTTTCTAAGAGTTTAATAACTTCCCCCATTTTCACTTCTCCTAGGACTAATTTTGCTCTATTACTCTTCCTTCGAATGCATTTGGTTGCATTTTTATGTGCTTCCAAGGGATTCTTATTTGGGTTTCCTATTTTCAAATTCCTATGTTGTCCCTCATAGTCATGAGAGAGTTGTGACCTATTTTGAACTTGATCTAAAAAGGACATATTCTAATCATCACTCTTGTCCAAGAGTTGAGTGTCTTCCTATAAAATAATCAGCAGCTTAGGCCCATTCTTGAATTCTTCTAAAGGAGAATTCTTTCTTTCTAAATTTTTTCCACAATATAAGATGGAGACATCCTCATAAGGATTTTTCGAATAGTCCACTACTTCTTATTCATGAGCTTATTCTTGAAAACCCCTAAATCTTCCTTCTTGTTCAAAATCCTACATTCTCCTTATAACCTCAAATTGGGGAACTCTCCATTAGAATTTAGATTAGAAAAAATAGCCTTGATATATAATGTGCCATTATCTTTATCACTCTCTACTTCACTCACCATGGTATAGTCTTGTCAGAAAAAATTCTAAAAAATTGTCCTCTTAGGCCATGTATTCACATCCTTAGGGTTAATATACATGTCTTTTGGTGACGACTTCATCCTTAGTGGCCATAGCCCTAGTTTTTTTCTTCTAATTTTCTCCTCCTCAACCATTACTCTATTTTGCATTGAAGTTGCCAAAGACACCCTTGCAAATACCTCCTTCAAACCATCTATTAGTTGCTACATCTTATTGGTGATACAACCTAAAACCCCAGGTTGTGTGATGGATCTAATAATTGCAATGATAATTGTAGTAGTGACCCATGTTTCTTATTTTCCTATTTGTATCCCCTTAACACCTTCTTCATTATTGAATTTGAGATCTTAGACACCTCTAACATCCATCTGCACCTTAGTGCAATATCCTATACTATTTTTTGGCAAGAGTGCAACAATTTTAAGATATTTAAAAATGTTTAATTCTCCTTCAAAATTTTGAAGGCCCTCTTCTAGTACATTGTTATTCTATTTTCTATTCATGAGCAAGCCTTGGGTTGTGCTTTAAGGCCTGTGAGATTCCACTATTTTTCTCCATATGTATTTCCACTAATTCCTTAGTTGCACAAACTATCACCTACCCAAATGGCAAGTACTGTGAAGTTTAAAAAATTGAGAATTTATTCTTTTATGGATACACAAACCTTTATCTTTGAAAAAAACCCTAGACACAACTCCAAAAACAACTTTTACTTTTATCCAAAAAAGTAAATATTAGAGAAAAATACTTGTCAACACATGTACTAGGGTTTGAAATCCACCACCTACTTTAAAGAATTGCTATGATTTTATCCCTTTTTTGACACTAGGGTTTGATATCCATCACTTGCTCCAAAAAAATTATCACTTGCTCGAAAATGTTTGTCACCTGCTTCAAAAAATTGCTTTCTTCAAAAAAATTATTGCTTACTTTGAAAAAAATCATCATTTTCTTCTAAAAATTGCTTGCTCTAGAAAATCTATCACTATTGCTTGCTCCAAAAAATCTATCACTTGCACCTGAAAATCTATCATTACCACTTGCTACAATCTGCTTCAAATAATTGCTTGCTCTAGAAAATATGTCGGCATTGCTTGCTCTAGTATTCTCTCCCAAATATTTTATTTGGATGGGGAGCATAATTAGCCCAATGCCTAAATCGAAGGCTACCAAGTTTCCAAGAGACCTTCCTACCAGGCATCACTAACAAACTGCTTCCATGCCTCCATACCTCCACGGTTTCCTACTTCAAAGAATTACTATGTTTTTTTCCTTTTTTTTACACTTAGGTTTGATATTCATCACTCGCTTTAGAAAATCATTCACTTGCTCCAAAAAAAATTGTCACCTACTTTAGAAAATTACTTTCTCTAAAAACTCAATTGTGGTTGTCTCCAAAAAAAAATTATTTTACTTGATAAAATTATCATCTCCAAAAAAAATCCTTTGTCATGCTCCAATATCCTTCAAAGAATTACTTTCTCAAAAAAAAAATCTATCACCACCACTTTCTTGAGTCTTCTCTCCTCTCTAATTATATATTATAGTTCTTTTAAAATAAACCTTTCCAATCCATACCTATGGGCTTGTCTACATGGACACAAACATTAAAATGGATAAACAATAAAAACTTACTTTCAAAGTTATGTTAATTATATAGATCATACTTCTTCTTTCCTTTGTAATTATATATTATAATGCTTTTAAAATGAACCTTACCAATCCATACCTATGGGCTTGCCTACATGAACAAAAAATTTAAAATGGATAAACAATAAAAACTTACTTTCAAAGTTAAGTTAATTATATAGATCATACTTATTCTCTCCCCTTTAATTATATATTATAGTTCTTTTAAAATGAACCTTACCAACCCATACCTATGGGCTTGTCTACATAAACACAAACTTTAAAATGGGTAAACAATAAAAAATTACTTTTAAAGTTACATTAATTGTATAGGTCATACTTAGTTATATTAATAAAGGTAGTCTATGTAGTGTGGTATATAAAATTTTGACTAAGACCATGGCCAACCGTTTGAAAGGGCTACTTCCTACTATTATATATTCTTGCCAAGGCCATTGTCAAGGGAAGGACTATAACCAAAAACATCATTACAGTGCACGAGCTCATCCACTCATTAACCAAAAGTAAAGATCCAGATTTTTTTCTCAAACTTGACATAAGCAAGGTGTTTGACCATGTAACCTGGGACTTTATTTTTGTTTTCTTAACAAAATTTAGGTTTCACAGTTAATGGTTCAGCTGGTTCAGCCCCATTAAGTCATGTATCATGTTTTCTTGGTTTTCTATCCTGGTCAATAGTGCTTTTGTATATTATTTCAAAAGTAGTAGAGGAATTCGATAGGAATACCCTCTTTCATATTTACTATTCATCATCCTTACAGAATCTTTGGGTAGATATCTTAAGGCAGCTTTCTAGGATGGTATTATTTTAGGTATTAAATTTGCTACTAATCTACCACCCATATCCCATCAGCAATTCGTGGATAACATTATCTTGGGTACCTGGTCTTATATCCTAGAAGCTCATGCCATCAAATCCATTCTCAATTCTTATGAGGAGGTAGTTATCTAGAAGATCAAATTCCACAAAATCCTCATATTTTTCATCAATACTCCTAGAGATCATCAGCTTAAAATCACCAAGATTCTTGGATGCTCAATATCCTCTCTCCCAGCCACTTACCTTGATGCTCCATATCAAGGGAAACCTACTGTAGGAATATGGGATAATGTCATACAAATAATTATGAAGAAATTAGCCAGGTGGAAAGGTGTCATCCTAAGTCAAGCTGCTAAAGCTACCTTAGTTCAATCTTGCTTGTAAAATATCCTGATTTTTTTCATATCAATTTTTAAGGCTCCAATTTCTGTCTACCATAGCATTGAGAAGATCTAAAAATGATTCCTCTGGTGTAGAGCAGAGAATAGATTCATATTTTCCCTGCTGGCATGGGATAATGTTTGCTCAAAGAAAAATCAAGGAGGGCTGGGATTCCAAAGAATTCACAATATGAGCTTAGCTTTAATAAGCAAGCAAGGGTGGAAAGTAGTTTCAAATGCCAAATCATTGTGGGTTGATATAATTAAGAGAAATTATCTTCGGTAGTGCTCCTTGCTTGAAGATAATGCCTTCCCGAATGGTTCTGCCTTCTTAAACTCAGTGGTTCATACTAGACATATAATTAATAAAAGATTGAGATGGTGTGTTGGTAATGGTTCCTCCATCCGGTTTTGGGAAGACTCTTGGATTTCTCAGCAGCCTCTCATCAAGAATCTGGCTCTCTGATTGCTTAAACCTATAACTGATTTCCTATTTGGAGGGTTAGTATCCCATTTTATTTCCAAAGAGTATCACAATGATCCTTTTTGGTCAATGTTGCCTAATAACCTGCATCATCTTGATCAAACTGAGGTATCCAAAGTGTTTTATTCCATGCTAAAAAGGTATATTATTTCTATAAACCTACCTCTTAACCGCCCCTTTTGGTAGTTGACTGAGTTAGGTGAGTTTACTATCAAATCTATTTACTTTGCCTAAGTTGATCTGTCTAATGGGTGGTTCCCTTCCAATAGAATCTAGCTTAATAAACTCATCCCCAAAATTTCTCATTTCCTATGGCTTGCCATCCAAAATAGGGTCTTAACCAATGACAATCTCATATAATGAGGCCTTACCATCCCTAATAGATGTATTCTTTGCAAGTCAGATTGGGATTTGGTCAATCATTTGTTTATCTCCTACCCCTTTGTCAATCATGTTCGTTCATCTTTGTTTAAAAAATTTCACATTGCCTAGGCTTGTCCTAATTCTATTGAAGATCTCTGCCTTCAATGACCCAACCCATTTTCGTTTTCATGGCTCAAAATTGCTTGGTCATTCATTCTTCCCCATTGCCTTTGGCAATTGTGGTTAGAAAGAAACAATAAAATCTTTAACAATATTTCTAGAAATCATCAAGCCATTACTGCTAGAGTTCTGTTGTTTGATGTTGAGAATGCCAATATTACCACTTCCTTAGACCGTCCCAAGTCTAACCTTAAGTTTAAAATTTCTTCAAAACTTAATATGTTCATTGATCCACAATCCAGAGATATCCCTTTGAGCAGAGATAGTGTTTTTTGGGAACTGCCGTTGGCTAGGTGGTCTAAGATTAATTTTGATGGAGCCTCGAAAGGCAACCCTGGGAGTGCCAGCATAGGAGGTCTCATTAGAGATGAACACAGAAAAATTCAACTTGCTTATGGTGAATTCGTAGGAATCCAATCCAATAATGTGGCTGAAGATTGGGTAATATTGTAGGGGATTAAGTCTTCCCGTGACCTCGAAATTCAAAATGTGGTGATTGAGGAGGATTCCCTCAACGCCATAAATCTCTTGAAGAATAACACCAACACCCATGGAGTATTGCCAATATGATAGAAGAGGCAAGGTTGTATGTTCGTGATTTTTCCAATGTTTCTATTCAACATGTTTATCATGAAGCCAACAACTGGCTGACATCATGGCCAACTTGGGCCAAAGCACTGAACCTTTGAAGATATGGGTGGAAGATTTTCCCCAATATTTTATAGACAAATGTATCTCAAATGCTCGGATTTCCTTTGTGTAAATTCATCCGTCTTGGTGTTAGTTGTGGGTCTAGATTTTCTATGCTGATCCTTGGCCACGTCTATGCTGATTCTTGCTAGGAAGGTTATTCAAAAACTGAAGTAGCAGAAGGTGGATATGCGGTCTCTAGCCATTATCAAGGTGATCAAGGACCTTCAGGATGATCTTGGTGCCCTGGTGATGGTGGTTTTCTTCGGTCTTGGGTTGTTCTAAATTTGTTTGTTTTGTTTTAGGCTTGCTGTTTTTTTTGCGTTAGGCTGGTTCGTGTGTAACCTCCTTTCTCTTCTGTCTCGATGTAGGCTTTTTGCTGTAGGTTTTCCTTCTTCTGTTTGTTCAAGGTTTAGGGACCTTTCAATACCCCTTTGATCAATTAAAAATATTAATAAGGTTTTTAAAAGGATAAAATGCTTTTCTTATTTTATTTAAAAAAAAAAATCTAATAAATTCTACCAGGAAACAAATTCCCCTTAGAATTACCGATATTCAAATTCTTTTATCGTTGTTTATGTCTTGGATCATTATCAGGCCAACTAATCCAACAAAGTGCAAACATTTACCGCGGGTATGGAAGTGAAAAGTTCAGTATTCCAAACCAAGTGAGAATACCCCATGTCATGATATTCAATTCAAGCTATAATTTTTAGCTTTTACTATTTCTTTGTAACCGGATTTTTTTATTGTTAACTCTGGTTTATTGTATTGGGTAGTTGATTTTTATTTTTTTTAAATCGGAACTGAATTCTTATTCCTATTAAAATATAGTCTTTACATTCAAATATTCTGGTAGTTTGTTTTCTTACTTTTTAGACTACAATGACTAGTCAACCTTTTATTTTTTAGACTACAATGACTAGTCAACCTTTTATTTTTAAGGATGCTTGTTTAAACTGTTGTTTGCAACTACACATTCGTATGGTGGAATTCCGTGAAATTAGATATCTATATTATTGAGGCATTGAATTCAAAATTATTTTTTTGTTTGTACGTAAATTCGGACTATTTTTTTAATTTTTCTGCATTTGCCAGTCGTCAGAGATAGACGTCGGTGGTGATAGTCGACAGCTTTGCATTGCTGTTGCGGAATCTACGGACTGAACAACACTTCCCATCATCTCAGGTTTAAAGTTGAGTTTTCATTGAATCCACATTGTAAGAAAAGAATAACAATGTTTGTACGAGCAGACAACAAAACAAACACTACTGAAGTCACGAGAAAGAATTTTTGTGGTTATTGCTCACAAGAATTATCTTTATCCCCACTGAGCAGACATGAGTTCTACGGTAAAACAACCTTGACAGTACTACTCGGCCTTTTTTCTCTGATCTCTTAGGATATAAACTTATTTTTGAAGAATAAAATGTTTTAATGGGTGATGCTGGAATCATAGATTATAAAGGCCTGAAAGAAATTGTGTGGTCATCGCTCACAAGAATTATCTTTATCCCCACTAAGCAGACATGAGTTCTACGGTAAAACAACCTTGACAGTACTACTCGGCCTTTTTTCTCCTTTCTCTTAAGATATAACCTTATTTTTGTAGAATAAAATGTTTTAATGGGTGATGCTGGAATCATAGATTATAAAGGCCTGTGAAGAATAAAAAAAATCAAAATCTTATAATTTTTACACCAAACATCCCCAAGCACCCTACTAAACTCTCAAAAAGAACCACATTCCACATTCTCGACTTTGCCCACAAACATTGGCTTTGCCAAAGGTTGTTTGAGTTTTTAATTTTTTAAGGTTATAATAATATTTCAAATAATTGTGTTTATTTTAATTGGTTATATAAGATTGAAATAAAATTTTATCTATATTAGATGATGATTGTATAGTGATTGCACAATGATATTTAGTAATTATATATATATTCCTTAAAAATATTTGAACCTGAACTCCTTAAAAATTAAAGAATATAAATGGTTGAACTAATATTATTTCACAAAAAACAGTTGTATTTTATTTTGAATACTAAAAATTGTTCTAATAAAGCTACACATTTTGATAAACTGTTGGAATTGTTTCAGGAAGCAATTTCAAAGTAATGGCTATAGCAAAGAGATAGAAAAAATTGATTGAATTATCTTAAAGAGATAAAACACAAATAATTATTAAGATTCAATTATATTAATTATTTTCCCTTCAACATGAAATTGAGTCTAACTTATAAATATGATGTTCATTAAAAGTGTCTTTGAAGTAAGGATTTAATGAAATGCTTTGATTTAATATTTTCCATATGATATATTAATTTTTCTTGCATTAACTTTGTTTTGATGAATCACTTTTTCATGATTATATTTAACATGTGCATATTCATTACAAAGTGATTAAATTTTAACATTGTGACAAAACCAATAGAGAACATGAAGGTCAACTTGATGGAATGAGCATATTTAGTTGATGTGAGTATGATAATAGTTTGCAAATAATGTATGTATTATTTAAGAATATTTTGAATTTGGTCTCCTTAAAAAAATGAAGAACATAAGAAGTTGAGTTACTACCATTTGATAAAAAATAATTATACTTTGTATTGAATACTTTTTAACTTAAATTTGAAAACTTCATATAATAAACATGATGGAGATTGATGCTAACTAAGAAAAAGATAAAACCAAAAATTCTCCTATGAATTTAAAGAAGCGCAAAAGTTTCTATAGGCCTTGAAGGGTTGTAACATCATTTTCTAGAGAAAAATAGCTAGAGAAAATTATAGAATAAGCTTTATAATACTTTTGAGTTCATTTGGAATAAAAAACAACACTCTATTCCATTCATTTATGAAATACATGTTTGTTGTCTTTGTTTTTTTAAAACCCATAGTCAAATTTTAGAGCTCATAACTTTTTTTTTGTGCATGTCATACATTGATCGAAATGATATTTTGTGTAGAATTAACTCATAAAATTTCATCAAATTTTGATCAATTTTGGTCCCTCAAATTCAGACTGTCATGCACTACTACAAAAATTATTATATTTTTTGTTGCTACATTTTTTGTTGCTATATTTTTGCTGCTCTTTTTTGCTCTTTGGCTTTGGGTAAAATACTTTATTTGGTATTAGAGTTTAGTTGTTTTTGGTGTTTTATTGAACTTGGGTTCATGGTTAGTCTAAACATTTGATCAAGTTATTCGATAAGTTCATTGAAGAAAAACTTTATTTTTTGTTGCTTGAGTCTAATGGCCAACCTCAAAAACTCATTACCCATTCCAAAATTTAATGAAAAAAATTATGATTATTGAAGCATAATATTGAGAACATTGTTAATTGGAAAATACATTTGGGAGGTAGTGGATGGTGGTTATGAATAACCACTTGATTACAACACATTGCAAAAAACTTATAGGACAACAAAAAACGAAAAGAAAAATAATTTATTAGCCCTCTACCATATTCAATATGCCCTTGACAAGAGTTTATTTCCATGCATTACTGTTACTACATCAACTAAGGAGGTTTGGAAATCTCTTCAAGAGGCTTACCAAGGAAGTAATTGTTGGTACAAAATTCTATCTAAGGAAATATTTGTGTACCCATAGACCTTGACCAACATTGAGTGACCTTCAATTTGTGAGGCTTTTTGGTCAATATTTGAAGTAGGTCAGTTCCTTGGAAGTCCTATCTAACTATTGTAAATTAATAGGGGATTAAAAGGATGTTGAAAGAATGAACTATAGTTGGTACAAAATTCTATCTAAGGAAAGGTTTGTGTACCCATAGACCTTGACCAACATTGAGTGACCTTCAAGTTGTGAGGCTTTTTGGTCAATATTTGAAGTAGGTCAGTTCCTTGGAAGTCCTATCTAACTACTGTAAATTAATAGGGGATTAAAAGGATGTTGAAATAATGAACTATAGTTGAAGCTAGAACTTATGAGTGTGTAGATTTATCTAAATAAAAAAATATGTATTGTTAAAACTTAAACTATCACAAGAAACCAAACAAATCACCAAATAGACTAGCCAGTTCTATTCTGAATCAATATTAATCATATTTATCTGAAAGTAAATTCTAGAACAAAATAATGAAGTGCATAAAATCTATATTACAAAATTAAAGCTAAATTATTCAACCAATTTTAATATAAATAATCAATAAACATTCATACATACATGAGACAACATGGAGGTCAAATAGTAATCCACTTGTATTTCTTGAATAGTAGAAGCTTTACATGTAAGTTGTAAAAGCTAAAGAGCCAACCCTTATGAATGCTCAAGATTCTACTATATATAGTTTTTATAATGAATTATGTTATAAAAAACTTGATGTTTGATCATGAAATGCTCTTGTGTCAGGGGAGTGGCAAGGTTGTGAATTCCCTCCTGTCACTCATGGTAGTGGGCTACGTTGGCTATATCTAGTCTTTTGATTTATTTGATGCATCTAATAATTCTATCACTCCATGATATCTCCTTATATGTGCCTATAGATAGTGGGTTGTTAACTCGTGTAACTTGGACCATGGCATTGATCATTCTTGTGATGCAAATATAGCATCCCTCTCCTATCAAACAAATATCAAGTTTCCTTTGACCAGTTGGTTAGAATCATAGCTTCTATCTCCTTGGTGGATTTTGTGTACCTTGATGAAGAATGACATCTTCAATATTGATAGACTTTTGGGATTCATCAAGAGTCTTGTAGTGACCCAATTCTCCTTCAAGACCCTCCATGATGGGTTTCTAGGATCTGTTGAATTTATTGACATTGACGATAATTTGGGATTCATCCATATTTTTTGTCTGTGGTGGACTTTTGGGACCCATCCAGAGTTTGGAGGATGCCCACTTTTCTACCTAGCCTGACAGACCTTCGGGATTCTTTTGGAGTCCACCATCAAGCTATTTTTCTACCAGGCAAAATATTTGGTCATTTTTTTCTCTTTTCACTATTCTTCATCTACTTCTCTGCCAGGTAGCTCTATCATTCTTTTATGGCAAGTTTTTGGGACCCATTCAAGATTTGGTAGCTACCTAATTTTTTACCATGCATTTCTATAATTGATTTTTGAGACCAATCCAAAGTCTGGTAGTTGCCCATTTTTCTACCACCTTTGATAATTAGTTATTTTCTAAATGCTTTTTATGATGGAATTTTGGCACTCTCTGATAGAAAACCATTTCTTTTCCAAAATTGATACTTAGTAATTTCTTGCAACTTCAAGCCTTCTCTTTTTCTTGAATATTGAAGCAAGTGGGTATGAGGAAAATTACCCACTACAAGGATCCACTAGTTAAGTCAAAAATTATCTTTCTTAGCTACAAATAATCTTGTTTGCCCAAAATATTCACATGGGTGGATAGAAATAAAATTTCACTGACATTATTGGCAACTCACAAGGGGAACTTTGCTTTCAAGTTTGTGAAACACAGATAGCTTCATCTTTGGGATATCGTAGAAAAACTTAACTAGAATAAAATGAACAAAATGTAAGTTGAGTGAAGGGAGAGCGAACATAGAGGAAAGGAATATGAGAATGGTCATTGGAAAAAAAAAGGAGAATAAGAGTGGGGTGAATGTGCTTACAAAATTAAGTAAAGAAAATAAAAAATGCTACTAGAGATGTATAAAAGAGAAAAAAATAGAAGAATTGGAGGCATGCAAACTAAGGAAAAACTCAACAAAAACATACCTCAATATGCATATTCTGTTGCAGTACAAAGTTACTTCCAAAACAAATAGATTGCCATGAGATGACAATATTTTTTGGTCACCGTCTATTCCTCTTGTATCTCCCTAGATTTATCATATAGTAAAGTAGGGATTTCTTTAGTTGTTTATACTTCATCATAGAAAACTTTATTTGCATCTCCAAGCTCATTCCTACACAAAGAGTTTCATCATTTTCTTTTTATTATATATTCATCCTTATATAGAGTAGAGCTGGATGGGGCTACTTCTGTAACAAATCTCCTAAATATGTCTCTTGTCTTAATCTATTTCTCTACAAGAATATGGTGCTGCTAATCAAACTATGGATACAGGAACATATGCACACACTAGCGAGGAGCATTACAAAAACATTGGTATCTTTCTCGATATACGAGCAATGGGTATCCGGGGAGAGGTAAGTTGGGATATGATGAGTAGCGAAGTTTGTGTCTATGTTAGGGTATTAAATCCCCTACTGGTCATCCTTCTGCCAACAGTCCATGTAGATTGCATCCACGTAGCTGTATTCTAGCTTCTGTGTTTGATTTACGATTTGCTATCATGTTTGAATAGTTCAAAAATATAAAATATACATTTATACACTAAGGAGACAATAATAATAATAATAATAATAATAATTATTATTATTATTATAATAAAATAACAATTAAATATTAGTAATAGTAATAATAAAATAAAAAGCACATTCTATAATAAGACCTTGGAAATCATAAGGTCAACCTCTAATCAAAACTCATCAGATGAAAACCATTACACATGGCAAGTTTTGTTGCGTGCGCTTTACACGTGGCATCCCCTTGATTTATCTTCGACCTTTATTTAAGATAAGCAGTATTGTATATGGGTGTATATGGGTGTGGGTGATATGCAAGGAAAAAAGGGGAAGACGACGCAAGACCCAGCAGTGTGAATTGGAAAGTTAGGGCGGATGTCATTTTTAGATCAGATTCTTCATGTAATAGTTTAAAAATCTATGATAAGAAGCTTTAACATGGGAATTCAACTAAAACACAAAGCTTGAAACTTAATTATAAATTTCCTCTGTAATTGACCATGAATTCTCTTGCAGTAAGAATTTTGCTAAATTTAATAATAAGGGATTCCTTTGTGTCTAAGTGTGTTTTCTGGGTATCTAGTAAGGAATTCAGGGTTGCATTACATTTCTCTGAAACCCTAGTGATACAATTCCTTCCACTATGAAAATGGCTTGACTTCTATTCTTTGTTTGAGAATGTTGGTTGCATGGTTGTGAATGCTTATTACATTTTATGAATAAGTAAATAAGGATTATCTTCTGCATATTGTATGGCTATAAATGCATTTCTTACAAATTTAATTCCCTTGCAATTCATGAGTGCTACGGAGGAGCGTGGCATTGGGTGATGGAATTGAGGAATGGAAAAAAATGTGGTTTTATCTCCATATTTTATTTTGTCTTAAAATGCTTTTTTGTACCTTACATATAATCGTCAATGCAATTATTGCAAATCCAGTTCATGGGTGCCATAAGGAAGCATGAAATTGTGTGATGAATTGAGGAATTGGAAAATTTTTGGTATTTTTCCCCTATTATGGGTATATTGTGATTGGAATAATAAAATTATGTTATTGTTTCCATATTTTTTTGTCTTTCTTCATAATACACTGTGTGTTAAAACAAATTTCAGTCTACATGGATTATGGTTGTGAGTGCATATAAGGTAGCATGTATTCATGGTAGTTGACCACTCTGATCCCTTGGTCTTGAAATTTTACCCCATTAAACCCTAGCTTAATTGGTTGAAGGTGGACCTCATTTCCTGAATTCTCACACCCATTAGCAATGCCGCCATGATGATCAAGCTCCTTATGTGTGCTATGTACCATGCCAGATGTATTTCTCTGAGAATTCCTTTTATAATTAATAACATAGTCCTATAGTCTTGTATATGAATGGCTATGATTTAAAATCCCTAGGATTTTATTATGAGAACAATCGAAGGTCTTGTTTCAGAAACAATTGATGTCTCCTGTAGGTTGGGTACTGGTGAAATGCTTTTAATTATGTAAATTTAAGACTCGCAAATGAATTTTTTATAAAATGCAGTGTATGTAACCCTTGAAAGTCTGTCTTGAGCAATTTTATTTTTATATTAAATGAGATTTTAGAAAACTGATTTAAAATCAGATTGTGTACACCTGGAGTCTTGAGGAATGTTACTTTGTGTATTTGGATACACTAGTATTTATTATGTACATTTTCAAAAAAAGAAGAAGGTAATGGTTGGTATTTCTAGAATTTGGTAAGTAAATGACCATGAGTGTTACCTCGCTATTGCTTTGTTGAATTATGTGGTATCATTTATATGACTATTAAACTGGCTTTGCTAAAAAATGAAAAGGTAAAACTATTAGTGCTGATGATGCAAATTTTAGAATACGATTTGGACAAGAGATTTGGTTTTAAAAATTATCAAGCTATCGAGTGAATTCTCATCTCTCGGATTCACCATGGCAATGAATTGTGTCTCAGAAAAATGATAGTGGTCTTAGCTCGTATATTACAATTTTTATTTAAATAAGACAATGATTATAATCCACCCATGGTATGCTATATATTATTCTATTTAAACCTAATTTCCTATGAATTCAGAGTTTTCAATTCAAATATAAGCATTAAACAATGTTCCATGTGGACGCGTCTCCCCATTTTCTGTGTCCCCCAGCATGAGGGGATGATAAGGGGGACATTTCCCCCCATCCCCCTTTTTGGGGGATGGCTGAGGCCTATGGCCTCCCATCCCTGAGATGTCCCCTTTTTTGGGGCATCCCCGGGGACGCCCAACCATCCCCGAGGATGGTTGGGCCCCATGGGGACACTCATACCATCCCTAGGGATGGTTGGGCATCCTCGGGGACGGTTTGGCCCCATGGGGGATGCTCAGACCATCCTCGGGGATGCCCAGGTGTCCCCGGGGATGGTCTGAGCGTCCCCCATGGGGCCCAACCGTCCCCCATGGCTGGGCATCCTCACCCAAGGGGAAATAAAAAAAAAAAAAGGGAGACACTGAATATGAACTACTACCAGGTGTTACTTAGGCAGAAATCTCGTTGGGAATATGAACCTGAAACAAATTTGGACCCTTAGATGCCAAATATAACATTGGAACTGGCATAATGTCAACATTAAGATGGGAGGATGGCATTAAGAAAATCTCAACAAACAAATTTACTGCCTAAAGGCGGCAATACCATCAAATGACAAATATGCTGCCTGCATAGCTGATGAGATTGTCACAGTGAAGGGTTATGGGATGAGTGCGGTGTTGGATTGTCAAGGAGGGAATGGCGTTGCTGCAAAAGGTTGAACTCCTTAGACGTCTGGATCTAGATTTCAACTGTTTCTTTAAAACTAGGACGAAACAGTTGCAAGGTTTATTTTTCAGCAGTTCTAGAGGAATTGACAGATATAGCAGCAGGTTAAAGGTGCTGTAACTGTTTTGAATGAAAGTATATTCAATATTTCACGCTAAATGATTAGATGGATATCTGATTTCATCTGTAAAGGAATACATTTGTGAGAATAAAGCTTCTTTTTCCCTTGGCTTAGGGAGTTTTCTACCTGAAGAGTGTTTGTTCATGTTAAATTTTGGTGTTCTACATGTGTATCTCCTCTTGTTCATTTTTCTGTTTTGAATTTTTTTAATTTGCTGAAGTGGAAAAGTACATTTGATAAATCTCACAGATATCAGTCATTTAGATGATGTTTATAAATGTAAATCAGCAATTGGAATAAAAAACATGTTTTTAATGAATTGGATCAGCTACAACTTGTTCAATTACAGATCAATTTCTCTCTTGTTGAATTTGGATTATTGCATATGACGAATAAATCCCATTATTGTATGGGCCCATCCAAAGGACAGCATGTGTTACTTTTTAAGTTGACATTAATCTAGCATTTATCATGTTTGGCACCTAACTCTAAGCAACCATCTAGGCAAATTTATCAGACTGAAAAATATATAGGTAATAGAGGGATGATTATTGAATGCAAGTCTATTTCTTCTTCCGGGGATGGATTCAATTGATTAGTAATATGAAATATCATTTTTGTTGGGTGTAGAATTCTGAATGTGTAGATTATTCTAAATTTCTAAAAAAATTCAATTTTTATAGTATTATACCAGCCGTCCCCCCCAGCCGTCCCCTTAAATCGGCCTGCCGTCCCCCCCGAACCCTGGAAACCCGTCCCCCCATCCTCCCGTCCCCCAGGCTCATGGAACCTTGGCATTAAATAAATCACCAAATTCTTCTGCTATATTAGTTGGATTATTTTGAAATTGTTCCCGTGGATGTCATCCTTGGTTGTTCATTAATCAGTAATGGATTTTGTACAAATCCTTCCTCAATTTTCAATGAAAAGCATCTATGGTATTATGTATTCATTTTCATATTTTTGAACCATAGACATTATATTGTTATGAACCAAATCCCTTGGCAATGATTATAAAATATTTCTATTTTGGCATCCACCCAAGTCGTTATTGATGAGTTCGCATTGATTCAAAATATTTCTACTAGGATTGTGTGCCAGAGTTGCTTGGAAATAGCAAACCAAATTTTTTAGTATTCATAAGGTGCAATATTTTTGAAAAACTGTAGCTTCCTTTGCTTTAAGATCACCTCGATTTTTGAGTCAGTGTCACCGTATGTCCCTAAGATAAATTAAATTTTGAATTAGGTTAGATGTTTTGTTTGATGTGGCTAATTGATTAAATTTTTAGCCAAAGGTTGGTGCTCAATTGAAAGTATTAAAATCATGATTTTAGTAGATTTGAGAATTATATGGCGTGTCGTATACAACATTAATCTTATGTGCTTGTGAAATATGGGATCACACCAACCTCTAGATAACTGAGACCTAGCACCATGGTGCATGATTTGATGTGAAATATTTAATAAAGATTGATTGAATCTGCTATGACATGTGTTGATAGTGGTCTTAGGAAAACTAAATGTTTTGGAATTTGAAAGGTAATAAAAGGGATCCTTAATCAAAATCATAGTATAATGATTTGAATCATTAAAATATTATTATGTTCTTTTATAAAAGTACCCCTTCTGCGTAAATGTCATTTGGCTCTATGTTTAAAAGATAAAGGGAAATGTTTAAGTGTTGTCTTTCAGATAAAAGAAAAAAAATTGAACAAAAAATGTTACTCGTCCTTATGTTTAAAATAGATAAAGAGAATATGCTATTTGTCCTTATGCTTTCACATTAAAAATGGAAAATTTATTTGGCCTTATGCTTTAAAGACAAAAGGGGGATGTCATTTAGGCTTTTATGTTTTAAAGATAAAGGAAAATGTTTAAGGGAATAAGTTAATTGTCTTTTAGAGGAAGGAAAAATTAGAATAGAAAATGCTATTCGTCTTTATGCTATCGAAGATAGAGATAATATGTTTTTATGCTTTTAAAATTTAAAAGAGAAAAGTTATATGGTTTTATGCTTTAAAGACAAAAGGAAGATGTTACTCAGCTTTATGCTCTAATGATAAATAGATATTTCATTGGACTTTATGTTTTAAAGATAAGGAAAAATGTTTGAGAAAATATGATTATTGTCTTTTAGATGAAGGGAAGAATTAAGTAGAAAATGATATTTGTCTTTATGTTTCAAGAAATAGAGAGAATTGTCTTTATGCTTTCAAATTAAAAAAAAGTTATTTGTATATATGCATAAAAATACAAAAAGGAAAATATTATTTATGAAATGGTATTTGTCTTCATGATTTAAAGAGATAGAGAGAAATTATATTTATGCAAGGGAAATTTATTTGACTATATATACAAAAGGGAGAATATAATAATGGAAATATTATCATGAGCTTTATGCCTTGGATTTTTAGATAATGGTATGATGAATTATTCAAGTTAGTGGAACCTGAGAAATTCTTAATATACCTTAGTAATCCCTTTGAAAAATTATGAACAAACATCAACCATATCCCATTAACCCTAGACGAACCTTGCTAAAATACCTCCGGAAGTGGGAGGGTAATACTCGAGATTGTGGGTAGACAATATTGACTTCAACAATAATGATGTTGCGGGTAGGCAATCATCATGGAAATAAAACTAATGATGATACGATTCATGGGAAAATGATGATGTAGGTAGGTAATCATCATGGATCAGGGCTCTAACCACAATTTTGATGGGAAAGGTCAGAATGGGAGGTAACAAAGGGTTGTATGGGCATCCCTTCTAGGTTATCCTTGCTAGTGATTGAGCGGTGGAATGTGTTGACTAGGTGATACCGACAACATGATGGTATGGGACATCATGTTGGTTAATCAACACATAACGTCGGGTGGTTACCAGGGTATTGGTAAGACCTTAGATGATGCTCCAAGGTAAGTGGTTGATCGTCTAGCTCGAGCATGCATGCGCTAAGCCTTACAGGACAAAAAGGCCCTAGGACTGGGTAATCCTGTAAGACACGGGAAAGTAAGCGTCCCACCTCTAGGTGATATGGGCCCTAGAGGATAAAAGAAACCCACTGCCTGGACTTAGGATCTCGGGAGGAGAGTGAAGTTCCAAAAGGAAACTATGCGAGATCTAGCCAATCCTGATCTCATGGGTATTCCGACTACAGCGGAATGGCACTCATGAAGATAATATCAACATGCTCAAACTAGAAAAATAAATTGATAAGAATAGAATGAGGAATACAAATAAAGAAATTTTTGACTCCCAAGTGGTAGTGACTTGGGGAGAATAGACAACCAAGTGGTAGTGACTTGGGGTGTTACATTTGGTATCAGAGCCAAAGGTTGTGAACTGTTTGACAATAAAACAAATATCTAACTTAATGATTGATGAACTGAATACCTAAAAATTGATTGGGATCCCTTTTTTTTCTTAGGCCATGGGTAACTCCTCAAAGAGATCTGTGGCGATACAACAAGAAGGGCTGATAGAAAATCCCATAAGGGTTCTCAGGAAAGCTACAAGGACTGGGGATACGAGAGGAACCACAAAACCTTCTTGGATAGTCAAGAGGAAAAAATAACCTACTGCTAGAGAGGAAAAATTAGTCCAAATGATGCGAGAACAAATGAATGAACAAAAAGAACAAATGGAGCAACAAAGAGCCCAAATGGCCGAACACATGGCTCAATAGAAAGCTCAAATGCTAGAGCATATGGAACAATAGAAATCCCAACTAACTCAGTAGCAAGAGATGATCTCCCAACAACAGAAAATAATAGAAAACCTGTCCAAAGGAAAGGAAATGGTAACCACTGAGGAGGAGACATCTATTGACCCCAAAATGTGACAAGTAGGCTTTGAGTTAGATAGGGATATGCAAAAAATAGATATAGCCAAGTTCGATGGCAAAGGAAATGAGGAAGAGGCCGAGAGATGGCTAAATAGTCTAGAAGCCTACTTTACCATTAGAACCCTCTCATCCAAATCTAATACTTCTTGTGCGATATTTTGACTAATAGGAATTGCGGAGATTGGTGGGACACCTATAAGAAAACTCATAATGTGGAGGCCACCGATGTACACTAGGAAACTTTTGTAAAAGCCTTTAAAGAAATATTCTTGACTCCGCAATTTTACTTAGAAAGGACCACAGAATTTTCAAGATTGACTCAAGGCAACATGACCATTATCGAATATTATCAACACTTCATGCAACTGCTTAAATACATGTCGAAGTATGAGCAAAGAACCGAGATTAAGGTCCAAAAATTCCTTTTAGGACTCCACCCAAAAATTGGGCACCTGATCCTGATGTTGAAACCTGCAACCCTCACTGATGCCTGTGACTTGGCTAGGCAAGAAGAGGAAAACTATAAGGCCAAGAAGGCCTATTATCAAAAATCCTCTGATAGGGAAGAACCTCAAAGAAAGAAAAATATGGGTTTAGCTAAAAGATATAGGAACTGGAAGGATAGAAATGAGAACAAAAATCGATTGGGTAAAAACAAGAATCGGTATCAGGGATCCCAGGGTAACAGAGGGGATCAATTTAACCGAGGTGGCCAGGACAGGAGAAATTTTAGAGATAGATATGATCAAAAATCTAGAAACCCAAGATTTGGCACTAAGGACACTAATAATGGAAATAATAAGGAAAGGGCACCGTGAACTGGCTGTTCGATTTGCAAAGAACCTCATTATGCAGATAAGTGTCCCATGAGAGTTGATAAAAAGGAATCAATAGAACCTACCCATAAGATATTTGTAGCCATAGGTAATCTTAAACTCAATGGGCAAGCTACCCCCTTTTTATTAAATGGAAAAATTTATGATAGGAATGTAAGTATTTTGATTGATTCAGGGGCAACAGATAGTTTCATTTCTTCTAGCCTTATGAGGGACATTCTGGAAAAACTTGGATATATGGCAAATGGGTGGAAGGTTGAATATGGGTCTAGGCAAACCTATACCGTTAATCAATGCTTATTTGACCCTCAGATAATCCTACCTCAAGGAAAAATGGGTTGGAATTTGTATGTAGCCCCATTGCATGCTTTTGATATAATCCTAGGAGTGGATTGGCTCAAAGCTCATAAAGCATTATTAAACTTTGAAGAAATATGGATGGAATTCACTAATAATGCTATGCAGAGGATTCAAATTTATTGTGAATAAAAATTAGTAGAACCTCACCTTCTAACGACCATGCAAGTCAAAAGAGCTATAAAGAAAGGAAGTAAAGTCTTTGTAGTTAAAATTAATAAGAAAGAAGACATGGAGACTGGGACAAGTCTATTCCAGACATATCCGATACTAAATGATTTTGGGGATGTCTTTCCTGAGGATCTGCTAGGTCTCCCACCCCAAAGGGAATTTGATTTCTCTATAGAAATCCTACCAGGAGCAACCCTTGTAGCCCGAGCACCTTACAGAATGACTACCATCGAGCTACAAGAACTCAAGACTCAGCTTCAAGAACTATTAGAAATCGGGCTCATTAAACCTAGTGTCTCTCCATGGGGAGCACCCATTTTATTTGTTAAGAAAAAGTATGGGTCACTAAGATTATGTATTGATTATAGGATGCTAAATAAGATGACAATAAAGAACAAGTACTCCTTACCCAGGATAGATGACCTATTTGATCAACTGAAGGGAGCTTCAATATTCTCAAAAATTGATCTTAGGTCTAGCTATCACCAGCTCAGGATTCGAGAGGAAGACACCCATAAAATTGCATTTCGAACAAGATATGGCCACTATGAATTTATAGTGCTACCTTTTGGTTTGACCAATGCTCCGACAACTTTTATGAACTTAATGAATAACGTATTCCGGGAACAATTAGACAAGTTTGTATTGGTCTTTCTAGATGACATATTGATATACTCCAGGAATAAAGAGGAACATGACCAACACATGAAAATTGTTCTCGAAAAACTTAGAGAGAATCAGTTGTATGGAAAATTATCAAAATGTGAGTTCTATACCTCCCAAGTTTGGTATCTAGGGCATGTAATTTTGGCTGAAGGGATATCAGTGGACCCAAGGAAAATAGAGGCTATCATTGAGTGGCCTACCCCAACTAATGTTTGAAGTACGAAGTTTTATGGGATTGGTTGGATATTATCGATGTTTTGTGCAGAAATTCTCTAAGGTAGCTTATCCAATAACCAACCTTCAAAAAAAGGGTAAGGCTTTTAAATGGATTGCTCGATGTGAGGAAGCCTTCAAAAATATTAAGAAAAATTTGATAACATCACCAATTCTAAGAATACCGGACCCTAAACTACCATTCATAATATGTATCGATGCCTCCATAGAAGGTTTAGGAGGAGTTCTTATGTAGGAAGAAGGCATTATAGCTTATGAGTCCCAAAAACTTAAGAAACATGAGTTGAATTATGCCACCCATGATTTAGAACTAGCAGCAATAGTACATGCTCTTAAAATGTGGAGACACTACCTATTGGGTAAATCCTTTGAACTCAAGACTGATCATCAAAGCTTAAGATATATTTTTACCCAACCAATGCTCAATGCTAGGCAAAGGCGATGGATGGAATTATTGGCAGAGTATGATTTTGGCATTGAGTATATTAAAGGGAAAGAGAATAAATTAGTCGATGCTCTGAGTCGAAGAAAGTACATTACTGCTATAACACAATGCCATTTTGAAATAATTGAACAAATAAGGAATCTCCAACTCCAGGATGAATTCTCGTAAAAAAATTGAGATTTGTTAAGACAAGATTCAAAAAAAGCAAGGGATTTTGAAATACGGGAAAACACGTTGTATTTTAGAAATAGAATGGTGGTACCAAATGACCAAAACCTAAGGAATATGTTGCTTCAAGAGGCACATTGTGCCCCTTACTCCACTCATCCAGGCTATGTAAAGATGCACAAAAATATGAGAAAAGATTATTATTGGCTAGGAATGAAGAAGGATATCGCAAAATTTATGGCTAAGTGTTTAGAATGCCAAAAGGTGAAGGCAAAACATTTACACCCTACAGGACACCTATATACACATGATATCCCAATTCATAAATGGTAGGTTGTGACCATGGACTTCATTGTTGGGTTGCCTAAAAACTATTTCCAGCATGATACCATTATGGTTGTGGTTGACAAATTGACTAAAGTGGCACATTTTCTGCCTAGAAATATGATGCAGGAGCATCCAACGAAATTTGGAAATTTTATTTATTTTTCCTAAATTTTAGTGCATTTTGTCGGGGCCATAACTTCTCAACCGTAGCTCCGATTGACGTGAAATTTGACAGGGAACTAGTTGGGAGAGTTATAAAAAAATATGACTCCCTCGAGTCCTATTTGCCAAAAAATCCAATTTTTGGGGCCAAATTCCATCATCTAGTGCCCCGAAATTAGGTTTTAAAATTACTTACCTAGTTTTTTATGCTTTTTGAGCTGTTCGGAGGTTAATATATCCTAATGTATTTAGAGTTAGAACTTGAAACTTTATTTTTGGCTTGTCTATTGTAAGAGGGATGCATACCCCAATTTTGGGCACCATATGACTCATTTTTATTTTTTAGGGTTTTTTGGCTATATAGCCACAAAATGAGGGTTTGTGAAGAGATCTTTTTCCAAGTTTTTGAATGAGAATTGGTTTGAGCAAGTTTGTTAGCATACTTTAATATTTATTTAATTTGTTAAATTAACTTAGCAACTAGTTATTCTAGTTGCAGTGGCATCCTGTTGAGATGCGCCCATTCCGGGCTAATCCAGGAAGTCCGTTTGTATTGCAGTCTTATTTAAACTGCACAATATTTCAATAAACAATTGGTTCGATTTCCTAACATGGCATCAGAGCCAGATTGCTACGACAATTTTTTTTGCAGTGATCCAGTGGCGTGAGAAGAGAGGCTGGAGGCGGAGCAGCTTGGAGAAAGTTGCTGTGCGTTTTTTTTCTGAACGCATTTTTATTCCCCCGAGCAGTGCGAGTATTTTTTTTAAATTTTTTTTCAGCGACGTGATTTTTTTAATCATGCCATCGCGTGATTAATTTAAAAATAAAAATAAAATTACGGGACAGGCATCCCCGCAGGACGCAGCGCAGGCATTCCCGTAGGACGCAGCGCACGCATCCCTCCCTGCTTTGGATGCAGCGCAGGCATCCCCGCAGGACGCAGCGCGTGCACCCAAATTTTGGACGCAACGCAGGCATCCTGCTGGACGCCGCGTGTGCCACACGGATGCCTTGCCCCCCCTCCCCTCGCTAGATGCAGCACCGTCTAGCACCATGTGAACGTCCATCCGCCCCCCCCGCTAGACGTAGTGCCGTCCAGCGCCACGTGGACGTCCGTCCGCCCCTCCCCCCGTTGGAAGCAGCGCCGTCCGGGGCAACGCGGACCCCCTCGCTAGAACCCCTCGCGGACGTAGTCGATCCGCCCCCACCCCCCCATTGGAACACTGCAAACGAAGCATGCAGAGACCCGCACCGCAACGTGGACGTCCGTCCGCCACCCCCCCCGCAGCGAATTTAAAAAAAAAAAAAGGGGAAAAGTTTTTTTTTGCCAGCGACCAAGGAGCGGACTGGGGACCAGCAGCAGAGGCCGCGCTCGGGTAGCAGACTGGGAATCCTCCTCAAATACGAGGGGGCCACTGTTCCAAGCGGATCAGCCCGCTAGCTCACTTGGCAGTGAGCTGTGCGGTAGGGCTCGGGGAGTCCTGAGGTTGCAGGTTCAAATCCTGCCAGGTATAAGTTTTTTATTTTTTTTTATTAAAGTTTTATTTCTTTTAATAATTAATATTTTATATTAATTAAATTGTTTTCTAATTTTTTTTATTTAATTAGAAACGTATTTAATTAATTTTGAAATATTTTTATTAAAAGTTTAAATTTTACTTTTTTCAAAATTTATAAATTGCTAAAATACCATTAAAAAAAAAAGGGGGATAGTGAGAGTATTTTTTTTAAAATAGCAATTTGGCGAATTGTAAAAGGTGCATTTTCGGCTGCGCCCGACACCTTGTGGGTTATTCCTGTGGGCATTTTTTTTGTTGTATGTTGCATATTTGTCTTTTGCACTATAACATTAAAAATTAAAATCAAATTCACTCCCTAAGTCCCCGGAATAATTAAAACCCATCCGTGCAATTTATTGCACTGCAACGTTCGGTATTTGTGATACCTCTGGCCAGCACTTACAGGTAAAGCTGTCGTGATTGCGCTACTGTATCCGCCGCCTAATATAGCTGCTACAACGACGTCTGAGCTTGTTCTCTATAAATCGTCGGGGAGAGATAAGTTTGCCATTTTTGCATTTTTTTACTCCATCCACTACCCTTAATCGCTCTTGTGTTTAGGCGTAAATCCCGACGAAGTATTCTTCATAGTGTTTAGGGGAAGTTACGCCCCACGCATGAGAAGAATCTTCTATGGTAGGTGCCATCAACAAGGCGATTCCCTTTCAGTACTGCTTATGTTCCACGTATCGTATGATCTCTAAAACTCACCTATAGTTTCCCTCACGTAAGGGCGGGTGATTTTTGTTGATCTTTCTAAATACCTATAGTTTCCCTCACGTAAGGGCGGGTATTTTGTATGGTATAACGGCCTAGCAAAAGGTATATCGAAAGGGGGACCAATTGGTGTTATAAGGAACCTTCACTATGGCCGTTGTTGCAAAGTTGATGACTGATCCTCATCAGTTATTGAAAGGTCCAAATTATACACCATGGAAACATAAGATGAAGGCAATTCTCCAAATGGAAGATTTATGGGATATTGTTACTGGAGTAACACCTAGGCCTTCACCAGCATCAGGATCCACAGCTCCTACTGCTGATCAGATAGCTTTTGACAAGAAAGACAGTCGAGCAAAGGTGCTCATTTTGTTTGCTGTTTCAGATGAAGTGCAACCTCATATAGCTGACAAAGCAAGTGGTAAAGAGGCATGGGATGCCCTTAAAACCATCTATGAGGGAAAGAATGATTCCACCATTCTTCATCTTCAACAACAACTTCATAACCTGAGTTTGAGACAGGGTGAAACAGTTGAACTCTTTCTGTGCAGAGTGTCTGAATTGAAAGAGAAATTGAATTCTTTGGGAGATTCTGTGGACGAAAAGCTTCTCATTTCAATTGTGATGAGAGCTTTGCCTTCTTCATTTGATATGTTGATCACCTCCATCCAGGTGTCTCAACGACAAATTACCTACATCGAGTTGGTCAATCTGCTTCAACAACAGGAGGCACGCCAACTTCACAAGGATGATTCTTCCAATACAGCCCTATACACCAACGAGCAGTGGTTCTAGGAAGAAAGGTAATGGGCAAAAAGGAGGCAACTTTCGGAAAGGAGGAAATTCTCAACAGGATATGAAAGGAAAAGGAAAACAACCTCAACAGAAGAAGAGGTGGTGCAAGATCTGTGAGAAAGACAACCATGACACCAACAGGTGTTGGCATAAGAACAAGCAGAGAGGCCAAAACAAACCACAAAATAAAAACAAGCAACCCCAGGTGAATGTTGTTGTTGAAGAATCTGACTCAGATTTTGAATGGGCACACAAGGTGCTCATGACTACCACAGATTCCACATAGAGGGATCCTGTTTGGTATGTCGATTCTGGAGCTAGCAAACATATGACTGGCGACAGATCGTGGTTTGAATCATTCGTGGCCAAAGAGGGCAAACCTGTCACCATTGCTGATGATAAAACCTACAGGGTTCAGGGAGAGGGTACAGTTTCAGTCACTCTTCCTGATGGCAAGTGTCAGATTGACAAAGTCCTCTATGTTTCGGGATTGGCTAACAATTTGTTGTCAATCACACAAATCCTGGATAGAAATATGGTTGTCAACTTTCATGTTGAGAATGGCAAGAAGTGTTGTACTATTACCAGGAAGGGTAAGCAGATTGCAACAGCTTCATATAAGCACGGCTTATTTGCCCTAGATGCTATCTCTACTCCACATGTTGCCATGACTGTCTCTACCAAGGAGGCAACTTCCCTATGGCACAAGAGATATGGGCATCTTAGTTCTGGCTACTTACTTGAGCTCAGTAAGTATGAGATGGTAAAGGGTCTTCCTTCCCTTTCGCCACATTGCCATTGTGCTCTGACCGCTTGGCAGGAAAGCAACATAGAGTACCATTTGAGAAGAGCTCAACAAGAGCACAAAAACCTCTGGAGTTAATTCACACTGATCTCTGCGGTCCTTTCACACCCAACAGCTTATGGATGGAAGAGGTATTTTCAGTTATTCGTAGATGACTACTCACGAAAGATGTGGGTTTTCTTTCTCCAACCGAAATCCGAAGCTTTCGCATTCTTCTAGCAGTTCAAGAAATCCGTTGAGAAGGAGTCGGGAGCTTCTATTAAAACCCTCCGCTCAGATCGAGGGGGGAGTTTACCTCTAAAGAATTTTTTGCATTCTTAGATAAGCATGGAATCAAGAGACAGTTAACAATCGCCTATACTCCTCAAAAAAATGGAGTTGCTGAGAGAAGGAACCGTTCTATCATGGAAATGGTTCGTTGTATGCTCACAGGAGCTACTCTTGGGCAACAATATTGGGCAGAAGCTGTCACCACTATAGTATATCTGTTGAATAGGGCACCCACAAAGGCCCTAAAAGGAATGACTCCACAGGAAGCATGGAGTGGTCGAAAACCCTCCATATCTCATCTACGTATTTTCGGATGTCACGCTTTCATGCACATACCAAAAGAGAAAAGGAAGAAGCTAGATGAGAAAACACTGAGATGTATTTTTCTTGGTTATGATGAGCACTCTAAAGGATATCGTTTGATAGATCCTTTGACCAAGAAAATTCATGTCAGCAGAGATGTTGTCTTTGATGAAGCTTTCACATCACAGAGCACATCTAAAGTACACCTAGATCTTGTGGAATCTAAGGAAGAGAAGATTCCTTCGTCAACACAGACAGGAGGTCCTTCTACATCTTCTTCAACACCACCGAAGAAGAATCCAAAATGGTGTACAAATACAATCGGAGACACAAATTTATCCACTCCTCCCAATTTGAACTTGGATAGACCTCGTACACGCAGTATGGCTCAAAAGGAAAAAGAAGCCAAAGAAACTGGTGAGGTTGATGATCTTTGTCAATATTTTGAGGAACTTTCTGTAACTCCACGTACAGAAGTAGAGGATATGGATATTGATGATGACAGGGCATTCATGTCTACCATAGACGATCTTGAACCTGCATCAGTGCAAGATGCTCTTAGTGAGCCTCAGTGGAAGGCCGCTATGGATACAGAGTATGAGTCTTTGATGAAAAATAAAACTTGGAAGCTTGTTGATCTAGCCGCATGGAAAGAAACCCATTGGCTGCAAATGGGTATATAAAGTCAAGTACAAGGCAGATGGAACAATTGATAAGCATAAGGCCCGTCTTGTTGCAAAGGGCTATGCTCAAAAGGAAGGCATTGACTACGAGGAAACTTTTGCACCTACCGCTCGGATGACCACAATTCGAGTTATGTGTGCTATGGCAGCACAATATGGGTGGAAAGTTCACCAGATGGATGTCAAAAGTGCCTTTCTAAATGGTGATCTCCAAGAAGAAGTCTACATGACTCAACCATAAGGGTTTGAAGTGGAAGGCCAAGAGCGGAAGGTTTGCAAATTGGTCAAATCCTTATATGGTCTGAAACAAGCTCCTCGAGCTTGGTATATAAAAATGGACAATCACCTTATGCAAGCATGGATTTAAGAGATGTCCGTCAGATGCAAACCTCTATTTCAAGAAACAGGGTTCTGAGATAGTGTTGCTTGTACTCTATGTTGATGATCTGCTCATTACAGGGAGTTCAAAAACTATGATCTCTACTCGTCAAAAGAAACTTGTGTAAATATTTTGAGATGACAGATCTCGGACTTCTCCATTATTGTCTTGGTCTGGAATTCAGCCGGAAGGAGCACTCCATCAAAGTGTCTCGTAAAAAATATGCCAAGACATTGCTAGAAAAATATCGCATGACCGATTGCAAGCCAATGGCAACTCCGATGGAGACTGGACTTCAGCTTATCACGATATGATGATTCACCTCGGTAGATGGTACTCTCTATCGACAGTTGATTGGGAGTCTCATATATCTGACCAATACTAGGCCAGATCTCGTATTTGCTGTCAACTATCTTTCGAGGTTCATGCAGGAGCCTAAGACCACTCATTGGAAAGCAACAAAACGTGTTCTTCACTATGTCCGTGGTACTATGGAATATGGCCTAGAATACAAGAGGAACAACAAATTCTTCTTGCAAGGATACACGGACTCCGACTATGCCGGATCATTTGATGATCGCAAGTCAACTTCTGGATACATTTTTCATCTGGGATCCGGTCCTGTCTCTTGGCACAGCAAGAAGCAACAGGTGGTTGCTATTTCATCAACAGAGGCAGAGTATCGCGCCGCACGTGAAGCTGTGTGCGAAGTGATATGGTTGCGTCGCATTCTGACAAGTATGGGCCATCCATCAAAATCTCCAATACACTTGTTTTGCGACAATCAGGGTGTTCTGAACCTCGTCAAGAATCCAGTCCATCATGAAAGAACAAAGCACATTGACACACAATGTCATTTCATTCGAGATGAAGTTCCAAAGCACCGAATTCAGCTTCAAGACATTCCCACCGATGCTCAAGTTGCAGACATTTTCACTAAGGCACTTGCACGTGTCAAATTTGAATTGTTTCGCAGCCTCTCTTTGTATTGCAAAATGATGTAATCGGGGGGGATGTTAGTATAGCATAGTTAGTTATTACATTACATTACCCAAATAATGTAATAAGGGGGGATGTTAGCGTACTTTAATATTTTGTTAATTTGTTAAATTAACTTAGCAACTAGTTATTTTAGTTGCAGCGGCATCCTGTTGAGATGCGCCCATTCCGAGCTAATCCAGGAAGTCCGTTTGTATTGCAGTCTTATTTAAACTGCACAATATTTCAATAAACTACTGGTTCATTTCCTAACAAAGTTTGGCTCTCCATAAAGTGGTATCAGAGCTTAGGGTTCCTGAGTGTGTGAGCAGATCACCAAAAGTGAGGCAGTTTGCACCAAGATCTGTGGAAGGGTTGTGAGAAGAGAGTGAGGAAGAATACCTCCATGAAGAAACCATGGTGGTGGGAGAAATGTGGTACCTGAAGGATATTTCAGAGCTTTGCAGAGGCAAGTGAAAGCCCTACAAGAGGAGTTGGGAAGAGGGGTTGAGCCAAGGAGAGAAGACCATAGTGAAGATGAAGCTTGGGAGGTTGATGATCCATCAGATGAAGAAGAAGCAATGGATCCTGCAGAAGCTAGATTATTTAGGGCCATATCTCAGATCGGGAAGAGGCCAAAGTTTGATGTCTCCACGTATTCTAGGAATATCAATCCAGAGGAGTTGATTGATTGGATCAATGATATGGAGGAGTATTTTGAGTATGAGGAGGTTGTAGATCCAGATCGGATCAAGTTTGCAAAAACGAAGTTGAAAGGCCATGCTAGCATATGGTGGAAAGAAGTGCAGCTAGAAAGAAATAGAAGAGGAAAGGAAAAGATAACTAGATGGGATCGAATGGTAGAGAAGTTGAAGAGGCAGTTTATTCCTATAGATTACGAATTGGATCTATTGAGGAAAATGTAGAGTTTGAGACAGTCAAGCAAATCTATCAAAGAATATACAGAGGAGTTTTACAAGATCTCAATCAGAACTGGCCATTCAGAGGCTAATAAGGAGAAAGTAGCTCGTTACATAAATGGGTTAAGAATGAATATCCAAGAAGAACTCAGTTTGGTCAGGATGACCACCATTGAGGATGCATATCAGTTTGCCTTGAAGGTTGAAGAGAAGCTGAATAGAAGATTTGAAAGCAAACAAAGAGGAAGAGGTCATGGTGGAAGAACTGGTGGAAGAACCAGTGGAGGAAAATATGAAGATCAGAAGAAGACTGGTGAAACAAGTAATAACCAAGATCAGAAAGAGGAGAATACCTACCACCCCCGTGATCAGAACAATGGTTACCAAAGAGGAAGAGGTAGATCTGGACGTGGGTATGGAAGAGGAGGATTTCGTGGAACCTGTTTCCATTGTGGGGAAGAGGGACATCGGGCATATGAGTGTCCCCAACACCAAGGGAGGATGAATAAGAGACCTGAGGGTCATGCCAGAGCTGTTGTAGTAGATGAAGGTGCTGAATTAGAACATTCTGAAGAAGCAGAAGGAGGAGAAGTGTTGATGACAAGAAGAGCATTGATGAAAGGAGGGAAATATGTGGATCAGAGGAAGAGCTTATTTCGCACAAGATGCAAATGTGCAGGTAAGGTCTATAATGTTATCATAGATAATGGTAGCACAGATAATTTAGTTTCAGGAGAAATGGTTGCTAAGTTGAAATTGGAGAAGAGGAAGCACCCGCATCCATATCGGATTGCGTGGTTGCAGAAAGATCATAGAGCATTAGTCAGTGAGTAGTGTTTAGTTAAATTTCATATTGGAAATTATCAAGATGAGGTTCTATGTGATGTTTTGCCTATGGATGCTTGCCATTTGTTGTTGGGGAGGCCATGGCAATTTGACAGACGTGCGGTGCATGATGGGCATGCGAATACTTACTCTCTGACGAAATATGGAGTGCGTCACAAGTTGAAGCCATTGAAGGAAGTGGATGAAAAGGTATGCAGTAGTGCTAGAATCTGTTTGGTAGATGGTAGAAAATTTTTGGATGGCCTGAAGAGGGATTCTATGTGTTATGCATTAATTCCTACTGTTAAGAAGGAACAATGTATGGATATTCCAGTAGAGGTTGAAAGTCTGTTAGAAGAGTTTCCTGATATTGTGTCAGATAATGTGCTTGAGGGTTTGCCACCAGTGAGAAATATTAGCCATCAAATTGATTTGATTCCAGGAGCTAGTTTACCCAATAAGGCAGCCCATAGAATGTCTCCCATGGAGAGTGAAGAGTTGAACAGATAGGTTCAAGAGTTGTTGAGGAAGGGGTTGATTAGAGAGAGTTTGAGTCCCTGTGCAGTACCTGCAGTACTAGCACCGAAGAAGGATGGAGAATGGAGAATGTGTACTGATTCCAGAGCCATAAATAAGATTACCATTAAGTATAGATTTCCATTACCTAGAATGGATGATATAATGGACTATTTGAGTGGAGCTAAATACTTCACAAAGATTGATTTAAAGAGTGGGTATCATCAGATTCACATCAGAGAGGGTGATGAGTGGAAGACAACCTTCAAAACCAAAGAGGGTTTGTATGAGTGGTTGGTTATGCCGTTTGGGTTAACCAATGCACCTAGTACATTCATGAGGCTGATGAATGAGGTGTTGAGAGAATTCCTAGAGAAGTTTGTTATTGTTTATCTGGATGATATTCTAATTTTTAGTAAGACATTGGAAGAGCATTTGATGCAAGTTCGGATAGTTTTTGAAAAGCTGAGGGAGGAGCAGTTGCTGATTAATTTGAAGAAGTGCAGTTTTGTGAAGAAGGAGTTGGTGTATCTGGGATTTGTCATCTCAGATGAGGGTCTAAAAATGGATCCAGAGAAGGTGAAGGCTATCATTGAGTGGCCTACTCCAAGGAACATAACGGAGGTAAGATCATTCCATGGTCTTGCAAGTTTCTATAGAAAGTTCATTAGAAACTTTAGCAGTATTTGTGCACCCCTGACAGAAACCATGAGAGGGGATAAGAAGGAGTTTAAGTGGACTGCAAAGGCAGGTGCAAGTTTTGAGATGTTGAAAAATAAGGTGATAGAACAACCCATTTTGGTACTTCCAAATTTTAATAAAGTATTTCAGGTTGATTGTGATGCTAGTGGCAGTGCCATTGGAGCTGTGTTGAGTCAGGAAGGTAAACCTGTTGCATATTTTAGTGAGAAGTTAAATGATGCTAGGAAGAAATATTCTGTTTATGATCAGGAATTTTATGCTATAGTTCAGGCTCTTAAGAAATGGAGACACTATTTGTTAGCAAAAGAGTTTGTTTTATATATTGATCATCAAGCTTTGCAGTATATTAATAGTCGAGGAAAACTGAATCGGAGACATTTGAAGTGGGTTGAATTCCTACAGAGTTATACCTTTGTTTTGAAGCATAGGAGTGGGAAGTCTAATAGAGTTGCAGATGCCTTGAGTAGAAGGCAAAATTTGTTGATAGAGATGAAAGTGGAAGTCGTTGGGTTTGAAGAACTCAAGAGTTTGTATCCAGAGGATCCAGATTTTGTAGAGGCTTGGAAGGCATGTTTGTCTCCTACTACTTTGGATAGAACTAAGTGGTTGGATTTTATAATCCAAGATGGGATGCTATTTAGAAGGAACCAATTGTGCATTCCTAGAAGTTCAATGAGGGAGAATCGATAAAGGAGAAGCATAGTGGAGGACTAGCTGGACATTTTGGTCGAGATAAGACCATTGCCCTTGTTAGTGAAAACTACCATTGGCCACAGTTGCAGCAGGATGTGAAGAAATTTGTGTAGGGTTGCAGAGTGTGTCAGATGGCTAAGGGAGTGAGACAGAATATAGGATTGTATCAGCCATTACCTGTACCGGAGAGACCATGGGAGGACATCAGTATGGATTTTGTTCTTGGCCTACCAAGGACACAACGAGGGAATGACTCCATTTTTGTTGTGGTTGACAGGTTTTCGAAGATGGCTCATTTTATTCCATGTCAAAAAATGAGTGATGCAGTTCATGTTGTAGGCTTGTTTTTCAAGGAGGTGGTACGCCTTCATGGTCTACCCAAGAGTATAGTATCTGACAGAGATACCAAATTTGTGGGTTATTTCTGGAGGACTTTGTGGAAGAAGCTGAAAATGGATTTGAAGTTCAGTTCTGCATACCACCCATAGACTGATGGACAAACAGAGGTGGTGAACAGAAGTTTGGGTAATCTTCTAAGATGCCTGGTAGGAGATAAGCCCAAGGGATGGGATTTGATTTTGCCATAGGCAGAATTTGCTTACAACAATTCTATCAACAAAAGTACTGGTAAATCACCATTCCATATTGTGTATGGGAACAACCCAAGGAATGCTTCTGAGTTGAGAACGATGGGTAAAGGAGAAAAGAGCAGTGCTGAGGCTGAAGATTTTGTAGAGCACATAAAGAGTTTACATGAAGAGGTACAACAACATATCAGTAAGATGAATACTCAATACAAGGCCAAAATAGATCAGAAGAGGCGTTTCAAGGAGTTCCAAGTGGGAGATGAGGTCATGGTTCACTTGAGAAAGGAAAGGTTTCCTAGAAAAACCTACAACAAGCTAAAGATGAAGAGGTTTGGACCATGCAGGATCATAGGTAAAAGAGATTCAAGAAATGCCTACGAAGTGGAACTGCCAAGTGAGCTGAATATATCACCTATTTTTAATATTTTAGACTTGGTAGAATACCATGAAGGAGGTAGTAGTGAGACACCAAGTACATATTTGTGGAGTATTCCAGCGTCTACTCCAGCCACAGATGAGATAGAGGAAATACTAGACACTCGAGAAGGCAGAAGTACCAGGAACAGGCAGTATTCAGAATATTTGGTCAAGTGGAAGGGCAGACCTGTAGAAGATGCAACTTGGTTGTCCAAAATAGAGGTTGACCACTTGGGTTTTCCTCTAATAGTACAGAAGTGAAGGTCACTTCTCAATCCACCTCGGGTGTCTGATGCAGGAGCATCCAACGAAATTTGGGAAATTTTATTTTTTTTCCTAAATTTTAGTGCATTTTGTCGGGCCATAACTTCTCAACCGTAGCTCCGATTGACGTGAAATTTGACAAGGAGCTATTTGGGAGAGTTCTAAACAAATACGACTCCTTAGAGTCCTATTTGTCCAAAAAATCCAGTTTTTGGGGCCAAATTCCATCATCTAGTGCCCCAAAATTAGGTTTTAAAATTACTTACCTAGTTTTTTATGCTTTTTGAGTTGTTCGGAGGTTAATATCTCCTAATGTATTTAGAGTTAGGACTTGAAACTTTATTTTTGGCTTGTCTATTGTAAGAGGGATGCGCACCCCAATTTTGGGCCCCATCTGACTCATTTTTAGTTTTTAGGGTTTTTTGGCTATATAGCCACAGAATGAGGGTTTGTGAGGAGATATTTTTCCAAGTTTTTGAATGAGAATTGGTTTGAGCAAGTTTGGCTCTCCATCAAAATATTAAATATGGAGCTCCTATATTAGCTCATAAATTTACCATGGAAGTGGTACGACTATATGGTTTCCCTAAAACAATTATATCAGATAGAGATTCTTGGTTCACAGCCGAGTTTTGGCAAACATTGCATCAAGCATGGGGAAAAAAACTTAACATTAGCACCACCTACCATCCTAAAACTAATGGAAAAATAGAAAGAGTAAACCAAGTCTTAGAATATATGATTCGGATGTATTGCATGGACCATCAAACTAAATGGGAAGACTACTTTTTTTTGGTAAAATTTGCTTATAATAATGGTTACCACACTTCTTTGGATATGGTCCCATTTGAGGCATTGTATGGGAAAAGGTGTAGAACACTATTATCTTGGAGGAATTCGGAGGATCGAGTAATGATCAGGCCAGATACAGTTAAATAAATGGAGGAGAAACTCAGCCAAAATTGCCAAAGGCTTAAGGAAGCCTCAGATCAGCAAAAGAGTTATGCTGACCTCAAAAGAACTCCAAGAGAATTATCTATGGGAGATAGAGTATTCCTAAGGGTTAAGCCAACCAAGAGCTCTATAAAATCCTCTAAACTAAGTCCAAGATTTTTAGGACCCTTTACCATTCTTGCAAAAATTAGCCCAGTTGCTTATAAGTTGGCCTTGCCATCCAACTTGTCAAAAATCCATGATACTTTCCATATGTCCCTCCTCAAGAAATATATTTTTGATCCTTCTTATTTTTGGAATATTGATCACTTGCAGATGATCAACTCCCTATGCATTGAATTCTAGACTATCAGAGTATTAGGTTTTTGAAACAAGCAATTAATAAAATGAAATATTGATTAGTATAAGGTCCAATGGGACCAATATTCTAAAAACAATACCACATAGGAAGATGTGGCTATCATGAAAATACAGTTTCCATTTTTGTTTGAACAATAAATTGAAACTAGTTTTTGAATCATATGATGATGTAAAAAGTTTATTTTTAAAAATTTTGGGTTGATAGTGAAGACATGCTTTCATTTCAATAATTATGATTGAGTTTGACTATATTATTATGTTGATATTATTTATAGCAATGATTTGCTCTTGATCTTATATTTTGGTATGCATTTAAAAATACAGGACTGTGTTTAATATTAGAGGGGGAGGATGTAACAACTATCCTAAATATGGCTCTTGTCTTAATCTATTTCTCTACAAGAATATGGTGCTCCTAATCGAACTGTGGATGCATGAACAGATGCACATACTGACGAGGAGCATTACAAAAGCATTGGTATCTTCCTTGATCTACAAGAAACGAGTATCTAGGGAGAGGTAAGTTGGGATATGATGAGTGATAGAGTTTGTGTCTATGTTAGGGTATTAAATCCCCTACTGGCCATCCTTCCACCAGTGGTCCATGTAGATTGCATCCATGTAGTTGCATTCTAGGTTCTGTGTTTGATTTACAAATTGTGATCATGTTTAAATTGTTCAAAAAAATAAAATATATATATTTATACACTAAGGAGACAATAATAATAATAATAATACATAAGGGGATGGTGAAGATAATAATAATAATAATAATAAAATTATAATTATAATTATAATAAAATAACAATTAAATATTAGTAATAGTAATAATAAAATAAAAAGCACATTCTATAATAAGACCTTGGAAATTATAAGGTCAACCTCTAATCAAAAACTTGGCGGATGAAAACCATTACACATGGCAAGTTTTGTTGCATTTTACAAGAGGCACCCCATTGATTTATCTCCGACCTTTATTTATGAGAGGTAATATTGTGTATGGGTGTGGGTGATACGCGGGGAAAAAGGGGGAAGAGGGTGCAAGACCCGATAGTGTGAATTGGAAAGTTAGGTCGGATGTCATTTTCAGGTCAGATTCCTCCTATAACAGTTTAAAAATATATGATAAGAAGATTTAACATGGGGATTCAACTAAAACACAAAGCCTAAAACTTAATTATAAATTTCCTCTGTAACTGACCATGAACTTAGAGTAATAACTTTGCTAAATTTAATAATAATGGATTGCTCTGTGTCTAAGCGTGTTTTATGGGTATCTAGTAAGGAATTTAGGGTTGCATTACATTTCTATGAAACCCTAGTGATAAAATTACTTCCACTATGAAAATGGCTTTACTTCTATTCATTGTTTGAGAATGTTGGTTGCATGACTGTGGATGTTTATTGCATTTTATGAATAAGTATAAGGATTTTCTTTGACATATTGTATGGCTATAAATGCATTTTTTAAAAATTTAATTCCCTTGCAATTCATGAGTGCTACGAAGGAGCGTGCCATTGGTTGATGGAATTGAGGAATGGGAAAAATGTGGTTTCATCTCCATATTCTATTTTATATTAAAATGCTTTTGTGTACCTTACATATAACCGTCAATGCAATTCATGCAAACCTAGTTCATGGGTGCCACGGGGAAGCGTGGCATTGTGTGATGAATTGAGGAATTGGAAAAATTTTGGTATTGTTCCCACATTATGGGTATGTTGTGATTGGAATGGGAAAATATTATTTCCATATTTGTTTGGCTTTCTTCATAATGCACTGTGTGTTGAAATGAATTTTAGTCTGCATGGATTATGGTTGTGAGTGCATATAGGGTAGCATGCATTCATGGTAGTTGACTGATCTGATCCCTTGGTCTTGAAAATTTACACCCTTAAATCCTATCTCGATTAGTTGAAGGCGGACCTCGTTTCCAAAATTTTGGTACTCTTTAGCAATGCCACCATGACCATTAAGCTCCTTATGTGTGCTATGTACCACACCAAATGTATTTCTCTGAAAATTCCTTTTAAAATTAATAACATAGTCCTATAGTCTTATAGATGAATGGCTATGATTTAACATCCCTCGGATTTTATTATGAGAATAGTTTAAGGTCTTGTTTCAGAAATAATCGATGTCTACTAGATTTTGGGTACCGGTGAAGTGTTTTCAATTATGTAAATTTAAGACTCGCAGATGTAGTGTTTTTTAAAATGCAGTGTATGTAACCATTGTAAGTCTATCTTGAGCGATTTTATTTTTATCTTAAATGAGATTTGAGAAAACTTATTTAAATATCAGATTGTGTACACCTAGAGTCTTGAGGAATGTTACTCTGTGTATTTGGATACTCTGGTATTTATTTTGTACATTTTAAAAAAAAGAGAGAAGGTAATGGTTGGTATTTCTGGCATTTGGTAAGTGAATGACCATGTGTGTTGCCTTCGTTGTTGCTTGGTTGAATTCTGTGGTATCATTTATATGACTATTATTCTAGCTTTGCCAAAAAAGGAAAAGGTAAAAATATTAGTGTTGATGCAGCTTTTAGAATATGATTTGGACAAGAGATTTGGTTTTAAAAATTATCAGGCTATCCAGTGAATTCTCATCTCTCTGATTCACCATGGCAATGAATTGTGTATTGAAAAAATTATAGTGGCCTTATCTTGTATATTAAAATTTCCATTTAAATAAGATAATGATTATAATCTACCCATGGTATGCTGGATATTATTGTATTTAAACCTAAGTTCCTGATGAATTCAGAGTTTTCAATTAAAATATAGGCATTAAATAAATTACCAAAGTCTTCTGCTATATTAGTTAGATTATTTTGTAATTGTTCCTATGGATGTCATCCTTGATTGTTCATTAATCAGTAATGGATTATGTACAAATCCTTCCTTGATTTTACAGTAAAAGCATGTATGTATTCATTCTCAAATTTTGAACCATAGATGTTATATTGTTATGACCCAAATCCCTTGGCAATGATTAGAAAATATTTCTATTGTGGCAGCCACCCAAGTCATTATTTATGAGTTCATATTGATTCAAAATATTTCTACTAGGACTATGTGCCAGAGTTGCTTGGAAATAGCAAACCGAATTTTTCAGTATTCATAAGGTGCAATGTTTTTGAAAAACCGTAGCTTCCTTTGCTTTAAGATCACCTTGAATTTTGAGTCAGTCTGGGTGTCATCGTATGTCCCTGAGATACATTAAATTTTGAATTAGGTTAGATGTCTTGTTTGATGTGGCTAATTGATTATTTCTTCAGCCAAAAGTTGGTGCTCAATTGAAAGAATTAAAATCATGATTTTATTAGATCTAAGCATAACTATGGCGTGTCGTATCCAGCATTGACCTTATGTTCTTGTGAAATCCGAGATCACACCAACCTCTAGATAATTGAGATCTAGTACCATGGCACATGATTTGATATGAAATATTTAATAAATATTGATTGAATATGGTATGGCACGTGTGGATAGTGGTCTTAGGAAAACTAAATATTTTGGAATTTGAAAGGTAATAAAAGGGCTCCTTAATTGGAATCATAGTATAATGATTTGAATTATTAAAATCTTATTATGTTCTTTTATAAAATTTCCCTTTCTGCGTAAATGTCATTTGGCTCTATGATTAAAAGAAAAAGGGAAATGTTTAAGTGTTGTTTTTCAGAACAGAAAATGTTACTCGTCCTAATGCTTTAAAGAGATAAAGAGAATATGCTATTTGTCCTTATGCTTTCACATTAAAATTGGAAAAGTTATTTGGCCTTATGCTTTAGAGATAAAAGAGGGATGTCATTTAGGCCTTTTATGTTTTAAAGATAAAGGAAAATGTTTAAGGAATAAGTAAATTGTATTTTAGAAAAAGGGAAAAATTATAATAGAAAATGCTATTCGTCTTTATGCTATCAAAGATAGATATAATATGTTTTTAGTATTTTAAAAATTTAAAGGTGAAAATTTATATGATTTTATGATTTAAAGACAAAATTAAGATGTTAATTCGGCTTTATGCGTTAATAATGAATAGAGATGTCATTGGGCTTTATGTTTTAAAGATAAGGGAAAAATGTGTGAGAAAATATGATTATTGTCTTTTAGATGAAGGGAAGAATAAGTGGAAAATATATTCATATTTATAGAAAAAGAGAGAATTGTTTTTATGCTTTCAAAAGTTATTTGCTTATACGCATAAAAATTCAAAGAGGAAAATATTATTTCTAAAATAGTATTTGTCTTCATGTTTTAAAGAGATAGAGAGAAATTGTCTTTATTTGACTATATAGACCAAGGGAGAATATTATAATGAAAATATTATCATATGCTTTATGTCTTTTTAGATAATGGTATGATGAATTAGTGGAACCTGAGAAATTCCAAATATACCATAGT
Organism: Wollemia nobilis; assembly: GCA_028583015.1. NCBI lineage: Eukaryota > Viridiplantae > Streptophyta > Pinopsida > Araucariales > Araucariaceae > Wollemia > Wollemia nobilis. Next base: position 19,529,720 of record JAQPPZ010016895.1, read on the forward strand.
AATCCCTTTGAAAAATTATGAACAAACATCAACCATATCTCATTAACCTTAAACTAACCTTACTAAAATATCCCTAGAAGTGGGAGGGTAACACTTGAGATTGTGGGTAGACAATCTGGACTTCAAAAATAATGATGTTACGGGTAGGAAATCATCATGGAAATAAAATTAATGATGATATGGGTAGGTAATCATCATGGGAATAAAATTAATGATGATACGGGTAGGTAATCATCATGGATCAGGGCTCTAACCGCACTTCTAATGGGAAAGGTCAGAACAGGAGGTAACGAAGGGTTGTATGGGCATCACTTCTAGGTTATCCTTGTGATTGAGCAACATATTGTGTTGACTAGGTGATACCAACAACATGATGGTATGGGATATCATGTTGGTTAATCAACACATAATATGGGGTGCTTACTAGGGTAGTGGTAAGTACTTAGATAATGCTCCAGGGCAAGTGGTTGATCATCTAGCTTGAGCATGTATACGATAGGCCTTACAAAAAAAAAAGGCCCTAGTACTAGATAATCTTGTAAGACACAGGAAAGTAAGGATCACACCTCTAGGTGATATGGGACCTAGAAGATAAAATAAACCCACTACCTAGACTTGGGATCTCAGGAGGAGAGTGAAATTTTGGAAGGCAACTTTGCGGGACCTGGTCAATCTAGATATCATTGGTATTTTGATTGTAGTGGAATGGAACCCATGAATGTTAGTCTCACAATGACACTGAGAGGGGGGGTGAATCAGTGTAGCTCTTTAAACTTAAATTCATAGCTCTTAAAACAGAAATAATGAAACCTTAAAACCAGATAAAGCAAGTATCACAAGAGAACATCACACAACACAAGATTTAACGAGGTTCACCAATGTGGCTACTCCTCAAAAATGACTGCTTGGACTACCATCCAAATCCAGCCTTTGCAAAGCACCAACTTTACAATCAATTTACCAGCACCCACTGGAAGGAGCACCAACCCCTTATTTATCTGCACCAACAGAAAGGAGCACCAACCCCTATTTTACCAGCACCAACTGGAAGGAGCACCAACCCCTGATGCCAAGCTGCAACCTGGACTTCAATTTTGAATCTAGAAGTTTACCAAAAAAATACCTTCGCTTTTACAAGACCCTGACTGGTCTATTGCTTACCCAATCTCTCTCACTGTTCATAGAATAGACACTTCGCACACTTCTACGATCTACAGCTGCACTGCACCTTCTGCTTTCTCTGTGCAATCACTTCGCACACTCTGCTTCGCTATAGTCAACCTTCACGATCATCTTCTCCCTTTCGTGCACTCTGCTCTCTTTGCAAATTTTGCACTTAGCTCGATTCGACACGACTTGCTCTCTATGCACTTCGACCGAACTTCGCACACTTCAACAACACCTCAAATCTCCAAACAACCCTCCTTTTATAACAGAATGTTTGAGATGAAAACCCTAATCTTAGTCGGTTGTAAATCCTAATCTTAGTCGGCTTTCATGACAACTGTAAACCCTAAATTTAGTCGGTTGTTCATCGGTCTTCATCGGCTTCAACTTAACCATGAAAATACATGTCGCGATATCATGACACTTTTTCTCCTTGCTCTTTCTCTTAGCTTTGGCCCACGAAAATACATGTCGCGATATCGCGACACTTTTTCTCTCTCCTCTTTCTCTTTGCTTTGGCCCACGAAAATGCAACATGTCGCGATATCGTGACACTTTTTCTCTCTCCTCTTTTTCTTTGCTTAGGCCCAAAATACAACATGTCGTGATATCGTGACACTTTCACCTCCGTACGCTTTCTCTAATCCTTTGTCCCGAAAATGCGACATTGCGCGATATCGCTACACTTTTGTTATTCTGCATGCCTACCCTTCTTGAGTCATGAAACTCGACATGTCGCGATATCGTGACACTTTTCTTTCTCCTTCCTATCTTTTTAGTCACAAATGCGACATGTCACGAAATCATGACACTTCTACTTTCGAAGTCTTCTTTTCTTTTGTCATGAAATCATGACACTTCTACCTTCAAAGTCTTCTTCTCTGCTTTTGTCATGAAATCATGACATTTCTGCTTCCTCAGTCTTGCTTTCTGTCTTTGTCACGAAATCATGATAGTTCTGCTTCGTACGCTTCCTCTCTTTCTTTTGTCATGAAAATGCGACATGTCGCGATATCGTGACACTTTTTATTTCTCTTCCTTCCTGCCCTTTTCGAGTCACAAAAATGTGACATGTCACGAAATCGTGACACTTTTCAACTTACTTTCTCTCTCCTATTTTAGTCATGAAAATGCGACATGTCACAAAATCGTGACACTTTTCCAACTTACTTTCTCTCTCCTATTTTAGTCGCGAAAATGTGACATGTCACGAAATCGTGACACTTTTCCAACTTCAAAATCGTGACACTTCTTCCTACTTTCTCTTTTTCTTCCAACATGTCACGAAATCGTGACACTTTTTCAACTTGCCTTTTTTCTTCCAACATGTCACGAAATCGTGACACTTCTTCCTACTTTCTCTTTCTCTTCCAACATGTCGCGAAATCGTGACAGTTTTTCAACTTGCCTTTTTCTCTTCCAACATGTCGCGAAATCGTGACAGTTTTTCCTGCTTTCTCTTTCTCTTCCAACATGTCACGAAATCGCGACAGTTTTTCCACTTGTCTCTTTCTCTTCCAACATGTCACGAAATCGTGACAGTTTTTCCACTTGCCTTTTTCTCTTCCAACATGTCGCGAAATCGTGACAGTTTTTCCTGCTTTCTCTTTCTCTTCCAACATGTCATGAAATCACGATAGTTTTTCCAGCTTCTTCTCTCTCTTCCAACATGTCACGAAATCGCGACAGTTTTTCTAGCTTCTTCTCTCTCTTCCAACATGTCGCGAAATCATGACAGTTTTTCTTGCTTATTGTATATGTCGCGATATCGTGACACTTTTCTTACTTGTCTTTTTCTTTGATCTTTTGCAAATGGGCCACTTCGGTCTTCTTGGAAACTCATTGTCCATACTCTGAATAACCTTTGAACTCCTGTCTTCTGCATCTGAATAGCTTTTGAACTTCCTGTCCACTGCAACAATAGATCTATCTGACTGTGTTGACAACAATGACAATATTGTTGCTGCACCTTGCTCAACAATCTCCCCCTTTGGAATTGTTGGCAACACATGTGCAATTTCCTGTAACTCTTCTCCCCCTTTGACAATAATACCAAAGGGCTATTGCAGACTCCCCCTGAGTCCATGCACATCATTCTCGGGCAAAATTTATTATACTTAGCAAAAATCATGAACATGAGCAAAAAGATAATCAAATACTTAGATGCTCCCCACGAGAATGTGATCCCTGTAGCTAGTCAATTCTTGGGAAGTGTGACCACTCCCAATTTATTGCGAAGGTACTCAAAAACTTCCTTGGGCAATGGTTTTGTGAAGATATCTGCTACTTGCTCTGTAGTTGGAACAAAATCCAACTTAACCTCACCTTCTGCAACTTTCTCCTTCAAAAAGTGATACCTGATAGCGATGTGTTTTGTGCGTGAATGCATAACTGGATTCTTGGAGATGTTAATGGCACTGGTGTTATCACACTTAACTGATATTGGCTCACTGAAGCAAATACCAAGATCTTTCAGGGTTTGTTTCATCCACAATACCTACGTACAACATGTTGTCGCTATAATATATTTTGCCTCTATTGTCGATAAAGAAACTGACTCTTGTTTCTTACTGTGCCATGCGACCAATCTGTCTCCAAGATAGAATGCACCTCCACTGGTACTCTTTCTGTCATCTACACATCCTGCCCAATCTGCATCTGAATACGAAATAAGGGTGAAGTCTTTACCTTTTGGATACCATAACCCATACTCCATAGTACCCTTGAGGTACCGAAGAATCCTCTTTACTGCTGTCACATGAGTCTCCTTGGGATTGGCCTGAAATCGTGCTACCATGCATACTGCCTACAAAATATCTGGTCTAGTAGTTGTCAGGTACAGTAGGCTTCCAATCATAGATCTGTACATGGTTTGATCAACAGGTGGAGATTTGTCATCTTTGCTCAACTTGCAGCCTGTCGTCATGGGAGTGCTAACTGGCTTACAATCCTCCATTGTGAACTTTTTTAACATCTCTTTTACATATTTAACTTGAGAAATAAATATGCCCTTCTTACTTTGATTAACTTGCAACCCGAGGAAATATGATAGTTCACCAATCATTGACATTTCAAATTCTTTCTGCATCTTATTTGCTAAATCTTTACATGACTCATCTTTCTGCTTGCCAAATATGATATCATCTACGTATACAACAAGAACAATAAGATGCCCATTTTCTGTTTTGACATACAAATTACTATCCACCATACCTTTCTTAAACCTTTGTTGAGTGAGATAGTTGTCTAGCCTTGCATACCATGCTCGGGGTGCCTGTTTTAAGCCATATAATGCTTTCTTCAACTTGCAAACCAAGTTTGGATCATCACCAAGTTGGAAACCATCTGGTTGCTCAATATAAACCTCTTCTTCAAGTTTCCCATTCAAAAACGCTGATTTCACATCCATTTGATAAACTTTGAAATTCTTGTAGATTGCTAAAGCCAAAAACATTCTAATTGCCTCTAGTCTAGCTATTGGTGCAAAAGTTTCCTCAAAGTCAATGCCTTCAACTTGTGCATAACCCTTACATACCAATCTTGCTTTATTTTTGACTACCTGTCCGTCTTCATTCAATTTGTTTCGAAAGATCCATTTAGTTTCGATTATATTTTTATTTGCAGGTCTAGGTACTAACTCCCAAGTTTCATTTTTCTCGATCTGATCTAATTCTTCATTTATTGCCTTCATCCAACTTTCATCTTTGCTTGCGTCAGTAATATTTTTGGGCTCAATGCTGGATAATAGAGAGTAGTTACTTACTACTCTTCTTCTTGTCTGAACACCAACTTTGGGGTCTCCAATTATTTGCTCTCTAGGATGATTTTTTTGCCAGCTGCCTGTTTTGAATTTCTTATTTTCTTCCACTTCTGAATCACAACTTAAATCATCTGAGTCAATTTTTTGTATCTTTTCCATTTCATTTTCCTCATCTCCTTCAATAACCTCTTCATAAATTGGGTAGTTCGTTTCATAGCTAATTACTCGTTCTCTACCTTCATCAAATTTAACATCAACATTGTCCACAATTTTCTTTAGCCTCTTGTTGTAGCATTTGTAAGCTTTGCTTTTTGATGAATAACCAACAAAAATACCTTCATCTGCTCTATCATCAAACTTACCAAGATTATCTTCAGTTCTTTTGATATAGCACTTGCTGCCAAAAACTTTGAGGTATTTTGTTGTTGCCCTTTTACCGAACCATAATTCATAAGGAGTTTTGCTTTCATGTGTTCTCAGCATGTACCTATTTTGGATATACACCACAGTATGGACTGCTTCTTTCCAAAATATGTCTGCTACTCTGCTTTCAGCCAACATAGTCCGTGCCATTTCCTACACTGTCCTGTTCTTTCTTTCTACCACTCCATTTTGCTGAGGTGTCCTGGCTGCTGAGAACTGTCTCCTAATACCGTATTTTTCATAGTATTCTGCAAACTCCTCTGAAATGAATTCTCCTCCTCTATCTGATCTTAAACATTTGATCCTCTTTCCTGTTTCATTCTCAACCTGGTTTTTGAAAATCTTGAACATATCAAAAGCTTTTGATTTATGCTTCAAGAAAAATATCCATGTCATTCTGGAATAGTCATCAATGCACAACATAAAATATTTGTCACCATTTATGCTTTGTGTTCTCATGGGTCCACATAAATCAGTGTGTATTAGTTCCAAAGGTTTGCTTGTGTAGTATTCTTTTGTTTTGAAAGTGACTCTAGTTTGTTTCCCCTTTTGGCATGAAGCACAAATGTTGTTTGCAGGTTTGTTGATGGTGGGAATATCTCTCACTGCTCTTTTTGAGGTGATTTTTACTAGATTATCAAAACTGATATGACCGAGTCTCTTGTGCCACAACCAATTTTCTTCTTCCTGTCCAATAAAACAAGCTCCTTCTGAAGTCTCTGAGAGCGTGTACAGGTTTCCAGATGTTCTTGATCCAGTTGCTATCAATTTTCCACTATTTGTCTTTTTGACTTCACAACCCTGCTTCTTAAAAACTACCTCATGACCTTTATCACAAATCTGACTTACGCTCAACAAGTTATGTTTCAAACCATCCACAAACAAGACTTCTTCTGACTTAATTTTTTCGTCAATAATTTTAACTGAACCTTTGCCAACTATCTTAGCTCCATCATTATTTCCAAACTTTACTGAACCACCTTCATATTTCTGTAACTTCTCAAATTTTTGTTTGTTACCTGTCATATGACTGGAACATCCACTATCAAGTATCCATGGTACATATTTATTCTATGCTTTAAATGTTGTTTGTACGATTAAGGATTCCTTTTCTTTCCACTCCATTTTGATAGTGGTTTTGGGCTCTTGTTTTGCCTTTCCCTTATCAACAACTTGTGCATGTTTTACGGGAAGTTTTCTATTTTGTCTCATCCTATTTGGTTGAAATTTTCTTCCCTAAAACTGATTTGATGCAAATGTACTTCTACAGTTTCTTGCAATGTGCCCAAAATTATGACAGTTATAACATTCTCTTGTATAATTCATCAGAGGAGAAAAAGCATTTCTACTTGGTGAAATTCCTTGGTCTTACATTATATTTGCAATCTGAGATTTTATGTCCATAGCCATTGCATTTAAAATAGAAACCAGAGAAGGGATAATTGAACCTGGGAGATGGTCTTTGCCATGTTGCCGTAGGAGCCATAGGTCTTCTTCTTCTTTGATGTGTGACATTGGTGAATCCATCATTGTCAGTTCTCCTTTCGTGCCTGGCATTATTGCTTTCTTTTGCATGAGACATTTTCCCTTGATCAACCTATTTCTTATCTTCATTCTTTATGGATTCTACATTTTTGGCCTTTGATCCACTTGATGATTCTCCTTCGATGAAACCCAGACCAAACTTGATGCCTGAGGCCTTTGGTCATTTATGATCTTATCCAGACTTCATAGAACTTTCTTCACGTTTGTGATAACAACTAATTTTCTTATTCATCTCTTCTAGCTGCATTCTCAAACCAACAATCTCTTCTTCTAGCTTGCTGCAATAATCTATTTTCATGGTTATTTGCACTTCGAGATCTTCGAAGATTTTCTTGGATTCTTCTATCTGTACTTTCAAACTGGTTATGATTTCATTTGCATCCTCAAGCTTTCTTGAAAGTTTCTTATTCTTTTTCTTTTCTATCTCCCACTCTTCAAGTGCAGAGATCAACTCACCTTCTAGATCTACTTCAGCCTCAGGGTTTTCACCACATACTTCAGAGTTCACTCCTTCTTCCTTTTCTGATTTTGCTTCTTCAAATGCCATGAAAAGAGCTTCACCTTTTTCCTCTTCAGACTCTTCACCGGAGTTGTCTTCTGATGAACTGACATTCTTGGAGATGAAACTTTTCTTCTTGAAGTTGCCTTTTCTGAAATTCGTTTTCTTCTTCCAGTCACTTCTTTCATGGTGCGATCCTTCATCATTTTTGTTCTTCTCTTTAAGTGGACATTTAGTCGCAAAATGCCCAATGCCTCCATAGTTGAAACATTTAAATGGTAGCTTCCCTCTGTATTTTCCTTTTCCCTTTTTTAGTTTTCTAACAAAGTTTGCTTCCATTTCATCTAATGTCCCTTCTTCCTCGGACTCTTGTTTAGTGTTTTTATTTTTAAGGGCTTTAAAAGCCGCTTCTCTGTCTGTGGGTTTAGATCTTCCTATCCTCATCTCATATGCAGTCAAAGAACCATACATCTCATCTATACTAAAATAATTTAGATTTTTAGCTTCTTCTATCGCTGAGACTTTGGAATCAAACCTTTGAGGAAGAGATCTTAGTACCTTTTTCATGATGGCAGAGTCTCCAATATCCTCGTCGAGTCCTCTGATCGCATTAATGATTCCATTAACTCTCAACATATATGCCTCAATGTTTTCATCATCGTTCATTTTCAATGCTTCGAACTGAGCTCGATGTGTCTGTAACTTGGCCTCCTTGATCTTATCGTCTCCTTCATGAATACTCCTTAGTTTGTCCCATATCTCTTTTGTCGTATTACAGCTCATGATCTTTACTAGTTCACTGTCTGCTAATCCGCACATGAGAGCATTTTTTGCTTTTGAGTTGTTTTCAAACAGTTTCTTTTCGTCAGCCTCTTTTGGAGGAGTGATGGGTATTGTGTATCCACTAACTACTGAATCCCAAATGTCGTAACCCAAAGCACAGAGATATGTCTACATCCTGATTCTCTAGAACACGTAATTAGATCCGTCAAACAATGGTGCTTTGTTTGATGAGAAGCCTTCACCACCTGCCATTGTGTTACTTCCAAGATCACCCTAGCCGGTTAAGCTTGTATAGGAACTTGGCTCTGATACCAATTGTTAGTCTCACAATGACACTGAGAGGGGGGTGAATCGGTGTAGCTCTTTAAACTTAAATTCATAGCTCTTAAAATAGAAATAATGAAACCTTAAAACCAGATAAAGCAAGTATCACAAGAGAACATCACACAACACAAGATTTAACGAGGTTCACCAATGTGGCTACTCCTCAAAAATGACTGCTTGGACTACCATCCAAATCCAGCCTTTGCAAAGCACCAACTTTACAATCAATTTACCAGCACCCACTGGAAGGAGCACCAACCCCTTATTTATATGCACCAACAGAAAGGAGCACCAACCCCTGATGCCAAGCTGCAACCTGGACTTCAATTTTGAATCTAGAAGTTTACCAAAAAAATACCTTCACTTTTACAAGACCCTGACTGGTCTATTGCTTACCCAATCTCTCTCACTGTTCATAGAATAGACACTTCGCACACTTCTACGATCTATAGCTACACTGCGCCTTCTGCTTTCTCTACGCAATCACTTCGCACACTCTGCTTCGCTACAGTCGACCTTCACGATCATCTTCTCCCTTTTGCGCACTCTGCTCTCTTTGCAAATTTTGCACTTAGCTCGATTCGACACGACTTGCTCTCTGTGCTCTTCGACCGAACTTCGCACACTTCAACAACACCTCAAATCTCCAAACAACCCTCCTTTTATAACAGAATGTTTGAGATGAAAACCCTAATCTTAGTCGGTTGTAAATCCTAATCTTAGTCGGCTTTCATGACAACTGTAAACCCTAAATTTAGTCGGTTGTTCATCGGTCTTCGTCGGCTTCAACTTAACCGCAAAAAAACATGTCACGATATCGTGACACTTTTTCTCCTTGTCCTTTTTCTTTGCTTAGGCCCACAAAAATACATGTCACGATATCGTGACACTTTTTTCTCTCTCCTCTTTCTCTTTGCTTTGGCCCGAAAATACATGTCGCGATATCGCGACACTTTTTCTCTCTCCTCTTTTCTTTGCTTAGGCCCACGAAAATAACATGTCGTGATATCACGACACTTTCCCTTCGTACGCTTTCTCTAATCCTTTGTCCCGAAAATGCGACATTGCATGATATCGCTACACTTTTTTATTCCTCCTTCTTGAGTCTGAAACTTGACATGTCGCGATATCGCGACACTTTTGCTTTTTGCCTTCCATCTTTTTGAGTCTGAAAATGTGACATGTCACGAAATCGTGACACTTCTTTCAAGTCTTGCTTTCTATTTTTGTCATGAAATCATAACACTTCTACCTTCGAAGTCTTCTTCTCTGCTTTTGTCATGAAATCATGACACTTTTGCTTCCATCTTCTTCTTTTGTCATGAAATCATGACAGTTCTCTTTCTACGCTTCCTCTCTTTCTTTTATCACAAAATGTGACATGTCACGATATCGTGACACTTTTTCTTTCTCTTCCTTTCTGCCCTTTTCGAGTCACGAAAATGCGACATGTCACGAAATCGTGACACTTTTCCAACTTACTTTCTCTCTCCTATTTTAGTCACGAAAATGCGACATGTCACGAAATCGTGACACTTTTCAAACTTACTTTCTCTCTCCTATTTTAGTCATGAAAATGCGACATGTCACGAAATCGTGACACTTTTCCAACTTGTCACAAAATCGCGACACTTCTTCCTGCTTTCTCTTTTTCTTCCAACATGTCGCGAAATCATGACAGTTTTTCAACTTGCCTTTTTCTCTTCCAACATGTCACGAAATCGTGACAATTTTTCCACTTGTCTTTTTCTCTTCCAACATGTCGCGAAATCGCGATAGTTTTTCCACTTGTCTCTTTCTCTTCCAACATGTCACGAAATCGCGACAGTTTTTCCACTTCTCTTTCTCTTCCAACATGTCGCGAAATCATGACAGTTTTTCCACTTGCCTTTTTCTCTTCCAACATGTCACGAAATCACGACAGTTTTTCCTACTTTCTCTTTCTCTTCCAACATGTCACGAAATCATGACAGTTTTTCCTACTTCTTCTCTCTCTTCCAACATGTCACGAAATCATGACAGTTTTTCCAGCTTTTCTCTCTCTTCCAACATGTCGCGAAATCGTGACAATTTTTCTTGCCTTGTATATGTCGCGATATCGCGACACTTTTCTTACTTGTCTTTTTCTTTGATCTTTTGCAAATGGGCCACTTCGGTCTTCTTGGAAACTCACTGTCCATACTCTGAATAACCTTTGAACTCCTGTCTTCTGCATCTAAATAGCTTTTGAACTTCCTGTCCACTGCAACAACAGATCTATCTGACTGTGTTGACAACAATGACAATACTATTGCTGCACCTTGCTCAACAATGAAGATAATATTAGCATGCTCAAACTAGAAAAATAAATTGATAAGAATAAATTGAGGAATAAAATAAAGAAATTTTTTTGACTCCCAAGTGGTAGTGACTTGGGGAGAATAGACAACCAAGTGGTAGTGACTTGGGGTGTTACAACTTCATCAATTGAAGTTAGTGAAATTACTTCTCCTTGATCCCATAAATCCTTAGCACTTCTTGAGTTATCCATTCATGTGCCAACTAAGGTTTATACTCGTGCTACTTCTCATTCAGTTGGCATCATAATGTATATTGAATGATATTTTTTCCTAGTTTGCACAAGTTTTTTGGATTTTCTCTTGTGTCACATGAGACTTTCATGTATATATGATTTACCTTTTCCAATTGGGCTATAGAGTCATAAAAACAACCATGGGTGGGGGAAGATAGTTCTACGTTATATGCTTTGATGGCTATGTTCGATAACACGTCTAATCTCCCCAAATCCTAATACTTTGGAAAATATAATGATTTACTCAATATATCCTCTAGATATCCTCTTATTAATCTTAAGTATATGCATAGGGTTACGTAAGACATGCACTTTGTCACAATCTTACCCTACCTATTCATTATTACTGTAATCAACCATTTTATTTACTTGTCGATTATGTACACAAAAATATGATGTGCATGCCCATGTCTAGCTTTCAAATTTTACAAGCTTACCCCATGAATCTGTAATATTTGGACCATATGGTACCAAATTTGAACTAATTATTATGATTAGTTTGCCATAGTTCCCAAGTATCATCATCCTCAACCAAATTCTATGTTGAATTTATCCCTTGCTCTAGAAATTCTCTATTCTGGGCATAAGTGACAAAGACAATATAATCTTATTTTTTTGGCCCTATATCTGAAAATTGGTTCTTCCAGTAATAGATGCAAGTATTGCCCCCTATAGGTTCCATTTGGTTTGTCATCCATACTTTATTTCCTTCTACTACTACCATATTTTGAGCAGTCTTCCAAAGATGATTGACACTACAAATTTTTACCTCCTATTGGACCTAAAAGCCAGTAATTGGGTTATTACCAGGTAACTAGGTAGAGGATAGAAAATTTAATTTAGGCTTAGTTGACCATTATTTTGATTGATTGCCTAAGCTTGCCCTTATTGTGCATATGGTTTGCTGAATAAGGCTTGTATTTTTCTCTTCATATCCTTCAATGTAGAAAAGGTGCAATCCTTTATTTGACACCTTGATGACTTTCCTAGCCAATGGAATTAAAATCTAATTATGCTCCTGGGTTATACATCCTCCTATCTATTTTATAAAATCTAGGGATAAACATATCCCGAATAGTTGGGTTACATAAATAACTTCTATATATTGGGGGTGCATGTATACCATTAATATTTGATGATTTACCAATGAAAACATCAATTAGGTTCACTTTTTTGATACCAATAAATATTTCCTCAATACTTTTGGCATAGGGATAGAACTCTTGAATAAGCTATAAAATTATTCTATGATTTCTACTCTCTACTCAGTATTGATAGCTATGAAGTACAAATTTTTATATGACTCCAACATTTTTTGGCAAAGTGATAGGCTTTGTGAAGAAGAATTTTGCAAAAGCATGTGGTCTCTTTTACTGGTGCCTTGCACTAGTGGGGATGGAGCATCATCATACACATATCCCTTTAGTTGAGATGTCATCAGGTCTATGTCCTTCCAATATCCATACTCTTCGGTGTTATGCATAAGGGGTTGGAACAAATGTGTATTTATAAAATCAAGGTGAATCTAGTCCTAAGGTGTATAGACATCCGGGAAAATATTTAAATTTTTTGAAATTTTTTTATCAAATAGTGGTAATTTTTTGAAAAATATGCAAAACAAATTTCAGCCTTAAAAATGGTGACTAACAGAAGTGACTGACACAAGGCAACTGATAGAAACGATTGTCAAGGTGTGACTGCCAAGAGCGACTACCAAGGAGCGACGGACAAAGGTGATTGTCAAGTGGTAGCTAAAAAATGTGATTGACAAAAGTGACTGTCAAGTGATGACTAGAAAGAAAGAAGCAACTAACAACTGGCGACTATCAAGAGGTGACTGTCAAGAAATAAAATCTTCTTATTGAGTATCAATGAATAAAAATGTATAAAAAAGAAACAAAATTGATAATAAAAACTTACCAACAAATGATTGGCCCTATATGTCAGTCACCCTATGACAGTCATAGTGGGATGATCACCTTGTGATAGTCATAGACAGAAAATCACCTTGCGATAGTTGCTTTGTGATAGTCACGACATGTCAGTCGTGATGTGATAGTTGTGACATGTCAGTCACATTGTGATAGTCGCAGTGTGTCAGTCACGTTGCGATAATCACAGCATTTCAATCGCATTGTGATAATCATAATGTGTTAGTCGTATTGTGACAATCAGGACATGTCAGTCACATTGTGCTAGTTGCGACGTGTCAGTGGCTTCTTCTAGTAGCCTTTTGTTACTCACTTCTACGCGTAGATTTTTGCGGTAGCCTTGTCAAGTTGAGACTATGAGTGTTTCTCCCAGCATCCAGGATTACCTATATATAGTGGGGGTATAAGAGATGATTTGGGCGGGATTTTTTTTTAAATAATTTTAGGGAGAATATTAGGCAGGAATACATATTGTACAGGGGTGATTTTACCCTAAAAAAATTAATTCTTGTAATTTTTGGGCGAATGGGCCGACCTCTAGGGTCCCAAAAATAGCAAAATAAAAAATGTTAAAAACCTAAAATTCACTATAAATTGTGAAATTTGTCCTTGTGCATAACCCTAATACTCTTGCATTGTACTACAAGTAATTATGTTATTCATCATAGGGCATCTCCTTTCTTACTCATAATAATTTCCATCTTCCTCAATTTGAATATCACTATAGAACAGAGGTATGACTGAGCTTGATATTTGATTACCTATTTGTTCTGCATCATTCCCCAACTGTACCTTCTTCTCTAAAATTTTTAACTAAATATGAATAGTTGTTTAAGTTTTTGTGTAGTCATACCATAGCTACCAAGATCTTATAGCTTGTTTTCTGAGAGCTATCTTTCTACATTTTAAACTTCTTTAGCCAACCATTGAATCTTTTTCTTTAGTTCCTACTCTATTTGATGCTTGTTCATATATGGATTGATGGAAGTATCATCCTTTATTATTTGATACAAGCATGATCTAACCCTCTTATGGAATGGAGCATGAAATGCACGTGTGAGGGTTGAAATAGATATGTGACTTCCCTAGGAGGTATTTTTCTTGCTTGAATTAGTATATTCTCAGCTCATATGGCTTCCTTAAAAATTTATAAGAATATATTTTCTTCATATTTCTAAACAAGAATGCTTATATCGAAGCTAAATGTTTGGATATAGTACATGTATGTTTGGGTAGGGGATGGTTGGAACTCATTGGGGATCCTTCTCCACATTCTTTTGAATTAAAAATTGAAGTTGACAATATTATCCTAGGGAGTCTGTTTGATGAATGAGAGTTGAGTACGCAAAAAAAAGGAATCTTTGGAGTGATCAAATGTATCAATGAGTGCTTTTTCCAAATGTATCAAGGAATCTTTGGAGGGATCATTCTCTAAAGATATGTACCATAGCAATGCCCTCCCTTTAAGAGAGAGAGTGAGTATCCTGACTATCACATTCTCAGATGCAATGTTTTGAATAGTAGCCAGAGAAGCCACATCTTGATAATGTTCAAATGTAGTATTTTTGTACCATAAAATTTTGGTAAATATCTCAAGGAAGCCTTGGGGATGTCATGCAAATATGGTATATTTAGGGGACCTATGTCATCCCATTAGGGATAATGTTTTTGAGCCAGTGATCTTTCAATATTTTTGGATCCTTCGTTTAGCTGGGATTCATTAGATGAGCATAATTTCTTTGTTGATGAGGTCAATATTGCTCATCAAATCTTGAGTTCTTTAGAAAAATTAATCCAATTAGGGCTTAAAAGATAAATGATCTTATAATTTTATTTAAAACTACACAAAGTCACCAAGCGATTACAAAAAATTGATTACTTAAAACAGGGTATCACCAAACCTTGAGTTATCCAAACTATGGGATCTTAGTATAGCCCAAAAATTCTCGCACTCCTTTCCTCAAGGCTGATGGATCCACACCTTAGAGGGGAATGGAAGAATGAATGGTCTACACCTCAAAATAGAGGTACTTAATCATACCTTCTAAGTGGTGATTTTTTGACGAATTGGTTTGGGTTCACCAGGAAACATTTTGTGGCAGTTTCCGAGCCTAGGTTTGGGATTTGTTTTGATGTGTTTATTTTAATTCAAATTACAAATATACCTAGTTTGGCCAATATGCATCTAATCTAACTTATATGCTATTTTGATTTAAATGCAGGAAGCAAAATAGAATTCAGAAAGACAAATGCAATGCTAGAAAGTGATTTCAAACCTTACCTGTATCCGAAAGTTTGTTGAAGTTTTTGATTTTTGAGTGCAGCCCAGATCGTACGCAATAGGTCAATATCATACTACGATTCTACAAGATCATAGTATGAACAGAGACAGACTATTCTGATTTTTCCAAGGAGCAACAAAAACATAGGTAGGGATAAAAACAAAAAATAGAGAGTTGTATTGATGCTTATAAGAAGAATTAAGATCTAATGTCAACTATTAGATAACTGTAATAACATGAATTGATGAATAAATGTTCAAAACTACATAAAACATGCAATTTATATGAAATTAGGTGAACTCCATGAATGCATATGCATAAATCTAGTATTCTATGAAATAAAGGATGATAAATGAAAGACTAATCCAATGAAACAAAGTTAAAATATGCAAACCAGAGCTTGGGGTTACCCCCAAGTGGGTTGTAGATAATATCATAGCCTATAGGATAGGATCGTACATTAAACTCACCTGATCGTATGATGATGGTGATATCGTATCCTCTGATCTGCAACAATATCCTTTGATCTTGCTCACAACAACAAAATATCTAGAACTAAACTGCACAATCAAGCGAAAGAATTCCAAATGTGAGGAGTCAGGGGAAATTTTAGAGGGAGAGGTCTAGTTAAATAAGCAGGGAGGAGTGTCTAGAATAGGGAGGAGGTTGGATTGTTACAACTTCTTCTAAGCTGGGCGAGGCCGAACGGATCCGATCTCGCATTTCCCGCATAGTTACACAGGTGAGGACAAAAACCATTCAACTAATTTTTGTCATTTTCCATTTTTGAATTTTTTATTTCTGGGCAAGATCGTATTACGATCAGCGTTATCGTACACCGATCACAAGGATCATAAGACTAAAATCGTGTTACAATTTTAGAGGTTGTACTATGATTTTGGGGGTCGTAATACGATCTCATCAAATATGCACAAATTTTGAGGTAATTAATGCAAACATGATGTTTTTACAATTTTTTTATGTTCTCATGCAAATGGGTCAAATTTAAGGTGCTACATTTTTCCCCCTCTTTAGTGCAGTTTCGAAAGAAACGTGTGTTAAAGAAAAGTGCGACATGCTTTACGAGAAAGCAAAAATTTATTACAATTTTTGTTGACGATTTTAAGTTTTTGTGCAAGTTGTTTGAAAATATGATGTTTATGGTACCCCCTTCGAGTTTTTACACCTATTGAACATTTTAGGTGGAAAAACTTGAAAAGTAAGAGTAAATAAGAAATAAAAGGTAAAATTTTAATTCATTTTCTCTTTTACTATTTACTATCTAGTGCTCTAGAGAAAAATATGGTGGGAGCTACCCATCGCATCGATTTGGTCTGGGCTGGAGACGGAGCACTCCGAGTATGAATTTCATGTTTACTTAGCTTAGATTTTGCATTTTTTTTCGTTAAATTTTTTATTAAATTTAAATTTTTAGGGCATAGCTGTTGTCGCATAGCCCTAATTGTGAAATCATAATGATTTCACAAAATCATAACGATTTTATAAAATCATAACGATTTTAAAATCATAATGATTTAATATCGTATCATACGATATTGGAGAAATTGATATGATTTCATCAATATCGTATCAATGTGAGCGATATCGTACAATACAATATCACAAAATTGATACGATATGGCAAAATCGATACAATATCATCTGTTATTGATACGATTTTACTACTATTTATTTTTAAATCTGATTACTAATATTGTTATTTTATGTTTTATTTTGAAAGTTGGAGGAGCTAAAGAACAGGGAGTGGAGACATGCTACTCTCCAGGATGATTTGGATGCATTGACAAACCTAGAGTTGACCTGCCTGGAGGCAGTGGGTCTAAAACACATGGTATAGATGCCACAAATTATGATAGATATGAGGATGCTAATAGCCTTAGCAGAGAGATGGTATTCAAAGTCATATTGTTTTTATTTACCTACAGGAGAGATGACATCGACCTTGGAGGATGTATGGCATATTTTGAGGTTACCTCTAAGGGGTGCACGTATAGCTACATCTAGAAACCAAGGCCAGGTGATGAGGAGGTTGACAGGAGATCCCAAATTTCTATTGAGGAAGGGTGGGGTTCCTATTGGGAGACTCAGAGGGACTAAGGGAGTCTCACGTTTGACTATGCTATTGAGTGGCATTATGGGGGGATTGATTTTATGCCATCCGAGTGGGATGTAGTTACCATGGATGTTGGTAGAGGTAGTCTACGATATGAGGGATCAGAGTATCCATTTTTCTTGGGGTCCCTTCCTCCTATGTAGACTGTATCGATTTTTGCATAGGGTAGTCTACAAGGGTGGGAAGGGGTTGATATTGAATTATTTTCTTCAGGTGTGGTGTTGGGAGCACATAGTTGTCCAGTGGCCTATAGGGATTCCTCTAGTTTGAGCAGCAGATGGTAAGCCTAGTGTAGAGGATGATAGGCCTAGGGTGTTCTATTGGCCTTTACAGGGAGTACATGGGAGACGGGTTACTCTTAGTGGAGTGAGGCGACTCTTGGATGAGTTACTACTAGATGACATTATGTGGAGGCCTTGGAGAGGGCTACCAGGATGGGGGGAGGATGCATTTGAGTTGGCCCATGTCAGGTGGACCATCTGGGTACATATGCATGAGGGAGAGGTAGAGTTACACCATGTTGATTGGGTGCAATGCTAGTTTGGGCTTAGACAGGATATTCCTCATCATAGGAATATCACTTTTGCTTGGTCTACTCGGGATCCTACTACTTTTAGTGGGGCTCTCGATATGGCTAAGTTTTTGGATCTAGAGCTTGATGATGCTCCAATAGAGATAATGATTGGGGATGATGTTGGGGTTACTGATAGATACCGATAGTGGTATGTTAGTATTCATCCTACTCGATTGACATCATGGAGGAGCACAGTGCTATGGGTAGTTGATCAAGTTTTTAGGCAGCATCATGCAGCTAGTCAATAGGAGAAGTTAGTTACATAAGCTTCTTTGAGGAGACCAGGTCTTCATACTCGAGGTGGACACATATCTCAGAGGTGATGGATCCACCAGGATAGGTAGGAGAGGAGAGCATCACCCTAGGAGGAGGGAGGAGCATCTACTCATTAGGAGGAGAGACCATACTCACCCAAGAAGGGCAAGAGGGTATTGGAGGAGGGAGAGAGCAGTGATATGGTTGCTCTATGGGTAGAGGTGACTAGGCTACAAGGGGAGAATGTCCTCTAGAAGACTATGATAGAGTCTCTGGAGGGAGACCTAGCATAGGCTAGAGCTCAGGATGCGGGTCTATGGAGCAGGATTCAAACTCTGGAGGAGGATCTAGTAGTGGCTAGGGCTCAGGGTGGATAGAGTGTTGTGGCCACGACATCGACTCAGACAGGTCGATCTGAGTGGAGGTGGCTAGGAGATGAGCTTCTATGAGTAGTGTAATAGATGACCTTTTATCAGAAACTATATTTTATAGCCATACTTGTAGAGCAGAGGCAACCTTTGCCTACAGATATAGAGGCACCGATTCACTTTGGGTCATCATCCCACTCTACATCTAGGGTGACTTCCTCTAGGACAACTACGAAGACATGGGAGATGTGACCACCACCTCCACCACCTGGTAGAGATGATGAGGCACAAAGTTCTAGGGCTTCTAGGGAGTGAGCCTAGATATTGATATATTTGTATGATATATTTGACTGAGTATGCTGATTTTTGAGGATTGTGGCATATCAGTCTAACTTTATTTTGTATATGGATTTTCGAGATGTATATATATAGATATTTTTGTATTTATGTGACTTCATGTATTTTATTTGATTAATTTGCATTTTAATTTTGTGTGAATCTCACATGATCATGTTTATATTTATGAACGTTTTAATCATGCTTAATAAAATGAAATAAACTAATTTTTGGGAATGTGTTTTGAAAAATATGTTGTTGTATAATGATAGATTTAATAGATTAGCAATAAACTTCGAAGGATGTTGTGTTGTTATATGACCGTTGATGGAGATCGATGCTCGCTAGGTCATGAAGTTGATCCTGTTGTGAAGAAGTGTTTAATATTGCTAATAGTTGGGTGCTTAAGAATAATATTAAGACTTTAGGATGATAAAAGAAAATGTTGATTTTGGTAATTGATTTTGAGAAAATGTTGTTGTGGATTAACATGTTGATAGAATAATTAAGCATGAAAAATTGGTAATATGATTTGCGCTAAGCATAAAATTCCTAAGTGTGAAGATGTAAAAATAATTACTTAGGAACTATACCATCATCACGAAATAAAAAATGAAATGTATGATGATATGAAATTATTTGTTCTTTTTAAAATGCAAAGTAATGTAAGATAAATCATTGTGTCACATGTTCCAAAAATATTATGTAATTTTTATGAAAATATATGGACTAATTTTGGGCATGAAAAATTAGAAAGATGACTTGCGCTAGGCATAAAATTCCTAAGTGTGAAATTTGAAGAGAAATAGTTACTTAGGAACTATACCATCATCGCGAAAATCAAAATGAAATGCATGATGAATAATTTTTGAATTTTGTAATATTATTTGGAATAAATTATTGTATTATGATGATAAAATAATTTGTAGGAACTAATGCAAAGGATTGAAATTAATTATCTAACAAAATCTCAAAGAAATATTTTAACTTATTTCAAAGACAAATTCAAATTTATCTAGAACCAGTGTGTGAAAAGTGAATTCATTATCCATTTTGATTGTCATGATGATACAAAATCTCTCAAGTAACAAATGTGTGTGCTTTGTGAGGTTAATTTACCGATTTTGAGTAAGATAATGATAAAGCGAACTTGAATGAACCAATGTGTGTGCATGTGAAATGTTCATTTAACCATGATTTTGTGCATGCATTGGTACTGAACTACTATGTAAATCAAACTACCAAAAGCTAGCTGATCCATAAGCGGACATTGGTCTGTACAAAAGAAGGTCGCTAATGTGACAGACATGTCACCACGTGAAAGGAATTACCCAAGGCCAAGCAAGTTGGGCACAAATCACCTGTTATGGGGCTTACCTCATGGTTTTCGAATAACTGAGAAATTCCAAGGATTCAAGTTCAATACCCCCTTATTTTATTCACATTTATAGGGTAGGGATTGCTTATCCATTTTTGAACAAGGGGATTTTATTGCTTTGAAAAACATTTTTCTTGATTTTTCTCTTTTTTTTTCTTTTTCTTTCTTTTTTCTTTTTATTGGGATACTTGCTCAGATTAGGCGTAGAGCAAGGGATTTTATTCGGGTAGGGAGGAGCTTGTCCTTTTGCCAATTTCTTAGTATTCTAGACCACGCACATGATAGGATAGCAAGGGAAATTTTTCACTTAAGGTATTAAGACCTACTATGTAGTATCACTTTCGAATTTGCAACAAATCATTTTAAGATGTAAAAGTGTGTTCTTGGTTCAAGAAGTAGCAAGATCATTCTCAAAACTCAAAATTATTTAATGAAGTAATAGTGCTTTTGGTGCAAGAGAGATTTATAATCAAAATGACAAAATCAAAATTTATTAATTATGTGCATTTTAGTGCGTGGTTCAAGATAACTTTTGGATTTATCTGAAGTAAACCAAAATATAACTTGCAATCTTGGTAAATAATAAATGCAGAAATACATATAATAATGCCTTGGAAATATTTTTGTAGATTTTCAGATTTATTTTTTTTGGTTGTTTTTGATAAGATATTTGAAATGCATGAAAATGTATTTACAACTATGTACAATGATGAGACTTGTGGCCTTATGCATAATATCTTTTCAGATGCATAATATTCATGGGTTCCTTGAGATATTTTCCATCCAAGGTAGCCAATCTATATGCACCTGATCCAAATTTAGCAGTGATGATAAATGGTCCAAGCCAATTTGGTTGGAATTTACCTTTAAGGTCTTTTCTTGCATTAGTATTTTTTTGATTTTCTTTTAAGACTAGATCACCAATTTCAAAATATCGGTTATGAACTTTCTTTGAATATGCTCTTTTAAGTTTGTCTTGATAGGCATGAAGGTGCTCTAAAGCATGAATGCATTTTTCATCTAGGAGTTCCAGCTGACTGAGTCTGCCAACATGATATTCATCTCCTACTTCAACATCTTGAAGTAGAAGAGCTAAAGAAGGAACTTCTAGCTCGAATGGGAAAATAACTTCAACACCATAAACCAAGACAAAAGGTGTAGCGCCAGTGGGAGTACGAATACTAGTTCGATAAGCCCACAAGGTAGGATACAATTGTACATGCCAGTCATAGCCTGATTTATTAACCAATATTTTAAGGATTTTAATTAGAGTTTTATTTGATGCTTCAGCTTGGCCATTACCCTATGGATAATAGGGAGTGGACCAACGATGTTGAATTTTATATTTTTGACATAATTTCTTAACATCTTTGTTCTTAAAACAAGTTCCATTATCTGAAATAAGATTTGATGGGATTCCAAATCTACAAATGATTTGATTAAGAATGAATTTGGAAACTTGAGCTCCCATGCAAGAAGCTAAAGGCATAGCTTCTACCCACTTCATAAAATACTCAGTTGCAGTTATTATGAATTTATGGCCATCAGATGAAACAAGATTTATTTTACCAATGATGTCTAGACCCCATTTAGAAAAGGGCCAAGGGGAGGATATAGCTTGGAGTTCTTGAGCAGGAGCATGGACAAGGTCAGCATATTTTTGACACTTGTCGCAATGACGTACATAATCATGTGCATCCTTTTCCATGGTAGGCCAAAAATATCCTATCCTAAGGAGCTTTTTAGCAATGGCACTACCACTAAAGTGACCCCCACAAGATCCATCATGGGCTTCACTCAAGGCTTTCTTAGACTCTTATGAATTTAAACACCTTAGTAAAATACCTTCAAAAGACCTTCTATACAAGGTATTACCAATAATTACAAAGTGAACAACTCGCTTACGTAACAATCTATGTTGATTTCTATCAAGACCTTCAGGGAAAGTGCCCTTCTGGAGGAAGTTGAAGATATCCATATACCAAGGTTCAGGAGTGGTTTCATTGATTAAAAACACATCTAATGGCTCTAAACATGACTTAGCAGAAGTAGGTTCTTGGAGTCGATGAATGATGATAGTAGCATATTCATCATCCAGCTCCAAAGGCAATAGGGAAGCAGCCGCAACCATAGCATCGACAACACGGTTACTAGTTCTAGGAATAGCTTCTAAAGTGACTTTTTCAAACAATGATATTAATTGTAGAACATAAGCTTTATAAGGGTGAATTTTCTCATCTCATGTCTGATAAATATCATTGATTTGATTTATCACAAGTTGAGAATCACCAAAAACTAATAAATATTTTATTTTTAATGCTAGGGTGGCTCGTAATCCAAGAATTAGAGCCTCATATTCAGCAGTATTATTAGTGCAAGCAAATTGTAATTTAAAAGATAAAGGTATGAGATGCTTTTGAGGAGATATTAAAATAATACCTACATCGACACCACTCATGCATCGAGCTCCATAAAAATATAAAGACCATGTTTGAGAATGATCTTCCTCTAGATTGAGGCATTCATCAGGAAACTCAATGGTGAGGGGATGAGTAGACTCTATAGGTGCAACAACTAATTGATCAGCTATAATTTGACATTTAATGGATTTTTGACCTATGAACATGAGTTCAAACTCACTTAGAGTGAGAACCCACTTAGCTATGTGACCCGAAAGATAAGGTCGACTCATCAAGTACCTTAATGGATCAGATTTAGCAATGACATAAGTTTTCTGACTAAGCATATAATGACGCAATTTTTGCGTAGAAAAGACAACTGCTAAACAGAGTTTCTCTAATGAAGTATAACGAGTTTCATAACTTATTAATGTTCTGCTAATATAATAAGTCGCTCGTTCTTTCTTCTCATCATCAATTTGAGCTAGCATAGCCCCAAGTGCAAGTTTCGAAGTAGAAATATATAAAATAAATGGACGATCAGGCTTAGGAGGAACCAACATAGGAGGGTTGAGAAGATATTGTTTAATGCTATCAAAAGCTTCTTGACATTCCTGATCCCATTGAAAAGAAATATTTTTCTTGAGTAATTTAAGAAAAGGTTTCATTCTATCTGCCAATTTATCAATGAAGCGACGAATAGCTTGTAATTTTCCTTGTAAGCTTCTTAATTCTGATATGTTTTTAGGAGGTGGCATATCACGGATAGCCTTAATTTTGAGGGGATCAATTTCTATGCCATGCAAAGAAACAATAACCCCCAATAATTTACCTGATTTAACTCCAAATACACATTTAGCTGGGTTTAAACGGATAAGGTATTCTCTTAACCGATCAAATACTTTTCTTAAATCATTTAGGTGATCATCCTCATTAGCTGAGTGAGCTATGATATCATCTACATAATCATGTAGAATATCATACATCATATCATGAAAGATGTATGTCATAGCTCTATGATATGTTGTGCCTGCGTTCTTTAAACCAAATGGCATTACCTTCCAACAAAATGTCCCCCAAGGGGTGATGAAAGTTGTTTTAGCTTGATCTTCAGGAGCTATTCTAATTTGATTGTATCCTGAAAAGCCATCCATAAGGGATAACATTCCACTTTTGGCTATAAAATCAATGATTTGATCCATATTAGGAAGAGGAAAATCATCTTTAGGGCATGCAACATTAATGTCTCTAAAATCTGTGCAAACCCTAATCTTAGTAGCTTCTTTCTTAGTTACTGGGACAACATTAGAAATCCAATCAGCATAATCAATGGCTTGGATAAAAGTGACATCTAAGAGTTTTTGCAACTCACTTTTGACTAGTAGGGCAACTTTAGGATGCATCTTTCTAAGCTTTTGTTTAACCGGTTTGGCATCCGGATGCACTACTAGATGGTGCATAACCACAGAAGGATCTAGACCAGGCATATCTGCATATGTCCAAGCAAATACATCACTATATTCTATGAGAAATGCAATATATTGTTTTTGTTTTTCTTCATTTAATTCTGATCCAATCTTGACTATGCGAGGGTTCTCTTCCGTACCAATATTGACTTCCAAAACATTTTCCACTTTAATATTTAGATCTCTTTCAAAATTAGGTGGAGCGGGTGAAACACCCATTTCTTGTAATTCTTCCAAGGTTAACTTGGCTAATTCTTCTTGAGGGGTTATAGCATCAAGATGGGCTATACATGGTATAGATCCATCAAAATAAAACCCATTATGTAAGATTTCTTCAATAGAAATGTCATGGAAGATGTCACCTTCCAATTGTTCATCTGGTTCAACAATCATTTCTGGATAAGCTATGGATAACATATTACAAGAGAACATCCTACCCATGGACTTAAGGCATTCTTGTTGATCTAGGTAATCTTGATATGATATTAGATGATCGTCATCCTCAAATGGGAATGGTTGACACTTCCTAGGAAAAAGGCCTAATTCAGATCTGGCAGGCCATACTTCAACTTCTAAGGGTTCTTTTATACCATTTTGGAAAGGTCCTAAACCTTTACCTTTATATCCTAATTTAAGCATCATAGGTTTTGATTTTTCATATTTATCAAAAAAATAACACCTAGCAAATCCATCATGATCAATTGTGATAGTCATGGGTCTTATTCTACCCCAATCATATCCCTTATAAATAAACGCACAACTCCCAACATGATATATGCTTCCCATAGGTTGTGGCAAGCCCAATGTCCGAGGAGATGGCGGTAATTGAGTTAAGGCAAGAGAATATTGCGTGGAGAATTTTTCTTCTTTTGATGTTGTGAGAATTGTGGATAAATCAGGTAGATATTCATCTGAAAGAGGATATGAGGTAGAAGGAATATCTTCTATAATTTTAGATGTTATAAATATAAATTGTGTGGATGTATATGGAAGAGATGTTGATATTGATGAAGAAGATGTAGGTTTAGAAGATGTGGTTGTAGAACTAGATGGAGGTGTAGGAAGTGTAGAATATGGAGGTGTTAAATATGTAGATGGTAAATATGGAGATATAATTAATGGAGGTGAATATGATGATGGTTTAGGTGAGATTTTTGTGCATTTAGAAGATGCAACTGAATTAGGGTGAGTGGCAGACAAAGTGGGGCAAAACTAAACCCCAATCGGTTCTGCCAAAGTGCACATGTCAAATGGTCTAGGGTCACCATGAATGGTAACCAATTGATTTTTAAATTCAAATTTAACACATTGGTGCAAGGTGGATGGTACAAATCTCATTGCGTTGATCCAAGGATGACCTAAGAGTATGTTGTACGATGTAGGGCAATGTACAACAAACACAATCATATCCAAAGTTCTTGGACCAACCTGCAATGGAATTGATATAACTCCACATGTTTCTTGCATCTCATCATTAAAGGATTTTATGATCATATCAGTTCTCTTCATTTCATCACTTCTAAATCCAAATATTTGGTAGAAATCAAAGGTGCAAATATTTAGGGATGAACCATTATCAATTAGAACTCTTTTGACTGCTACATCTCCAATCAATGTTGTAATATATAGAGGATTGTCTTTATGCATACTATGAAGAGGAATATCTCTATCTCAGAAATCAATGCAATCTATTTCTCGAGGCATAACAATATTTATAACAGCCTCAGGTTGTATATCTTGTGGTACCATCATTGTACTCAATGTACGCATTAATTCTTCTCTATGTATGGAAGAAGTCCTTAAAAGATCCAAGAGAGAAATCCTTGTTGTAATGTTAGCAAGCTGCTCATTAATATCATAAGGAGGTTTTGGTTGTACACTTGATGTATTATTCCCTTTTGTAGGAGTTTTTAATATGAATGGAGCAGATTTATCATTTTGATGTTGATCTTGTGTTTGAGAATTTTGTGCTTGTTGTCTAGTAACAGCTTCGATGGTACCTACAACATTATTATGTCCAAAATAGATGGGTCGAGGTCTAGCATTCACTGCTTGCTCATTAGGGAGAAATTGTTGTGATGAAGGTCATGTTGTGACCCTCCTAGGAAATGGTTCTTCAGGGACCATCAAGTCTGTGATAGGAAGAATAGCCTTTGATTCATCTTCAGAGCTATTCAAATTGTTGGATGTAATATCCAAATCACTTTCTGTCTCACTCTCTATATCATATGGATATGGAAGTTGTATGTTATGCATGGGTCTACTTGTGACCACAGATAATGTAGTTCCAAATGATGTTTCTGAATCTTGATTAGGTACGAAACCACTAATGGTTCCCACATACCTAGTTGGAGGAGGAACGTTATGATGTTCCACCTGATTTACCACTTCTTTACCATGCTTAGGTAAAGGATGTTGGAAAATATCCAAGGTCTGATTTGCATTCTGAGTTTGATTTTGTTGTGTATTATTCTAAGCATTATTTTGAACATTCTATTTTGGTGGGAAACTTTCCACCGATATTTTGTTATTATCAATCAAATATTGTATCATATGTTTCAACCACTTACAAGAATTGGTTGAGTGTCCATCCACTCTATGGAAATTGCAATGCAAATCAACTCTAAATCCAGCTATAGTTGTATCTAGTTGTCGTATGTTGGGCAACTGAATTAAACCTCATTCCAACAGTTGAGGTAAAATTATGGTTAAAGGTTGATTTAACTTTGTAAACTCTCTTGGAGGTTTATCTAGAATTTTCAATACAAATTTATTCATTGCTTTTGTAGTATTGATAAGTGCGGTATTTCTACTATCAGTGACTCCATCACCTACCACTTGTTTATTCTTGTATTGATTTTTAGAAGATTTATCTTCATCTTTCTTCTTAAACTGACCTCTTCTAACGAGAGCATCTTCAACTCTCCTTGCTAAATCTATAGCTTGATCAAAGGTGGTTATTGTGGCTGTAGAAAGTTCATAAGACAATTGCTCTTGCAAATTATCGATAAAAATGTCTAACATCTCACGATGAGGTAATGCAAAATGCAATTTTCCCAGCAATTATCTCCACTTAGTCAAGAATTCAGAAAAGCTCTCATCTTTGCCCTATTTTAGGTTGTATAAATCCTTAATGGTCACGTGCCTCTCTATGTAGGCACTAAATTGATGGATGAACATTTATGCTGTCTCTTCAAAGTTTCTCAAAGAATTTGTAGGCAACTGATAGTACCACTCTAATGCCATGCCTCCGAGACTTTTCGAGAACATCTTTAGCAACAACAAGTCATCATATGAGATATCATGACAAGTTATCCTAAACATACGAAGATGCTCAATAGGATCTTCAGTTCCTTTATATATCGGGAGAACAGGCATAGGGAAGTGCTTAGGGTATGGTTGGGCAACCACCATAGGATCCAAGGGTTGGCTACACATCTCCCGATAATTGTATGAGGGATGGTAGGGATCTATCTGGTCTAGGTGAGAAGCTAACTATTTAACCATAGCTTCAAGGCCATGTGGTTGTCCAATAAGTTGATTCTGTTGCATCATATTATTAGGTCTTTGAAGATAAGATTGTGTTACATAAGGATTTCCAATTGAAACACTATTATGTAAATTGCTTGTAGGAATGGTGTTATAGGATGGAACTATGTTATGTTGAACCTTTTGTTGATTCTTGTTAGGATTTGGTATTTTCCTAACCTTTCTTGGTATAGAAGTCTTTTGGTTTGTAGCAGAAGTTTGTAATTTCTGTTGAGGATTTGGATTTGTTATAGGTGTTGATTGATTGATGTTTTGAGTTGGAGTTTGATTCACCTTTTGAGACGGGCCAACTTGATTATGTTTTATGCATGGCATCGGTCTTCCAGCCAATCGGAGAGCAGCTTCTAAAGTAGCCTCCATAGAGTAATCTCCAGGGGGAAGTTGACCTTCTATTTCTATTACTTGATTAATGACTTCTATGTTATATTTTATGAATTCGGTAAAATGTTGTGTAGATTTAAATATGAGATTACCTTCCTCATCCATTTGAGGTTGAATAATGTATTGTCCTTCTTCTTCCTTATTTATGTCTTCATCATCTGATTCTGAAGTTACATAATCTTCAATGATTGGTTTATCAAGATCATCCTGAGTGGGCTCTTCCTGAGGTGTTTCTTGCATAAACTCATCTTCTATTTGTTTACCATTCCTTAAAATTCTAGGTATTTTGATAGATTAGGTTTTCATAAATATATATGTTATATATATATGTATTCAAATTTTTGGGGTATATATTTTATATATATACCTAATTAATATGATATTGTTTTTGGGTTTTTGTAATTTTAAATTGTAGAGAATGAAGAAAAACATAATAGAAAATATTATAGTGTAGATATTATATCTTAATTTTCTTGAAAAAGTTTATGAATATCATTAATAGGTTCCAACTCATCAGGTGTCATATAGTGTTCTTCTTCAAATTGGAAATTTATTTTCAAGAACTTTATGAAGTGAGCTATGGTGATACAATCAACTTCATAATCAGGCATACAAAAGTATAACTCATGACAATATTCACGATAGAGCACAACTCTAGGAACTCTATTAAATCTTCTTTTATCTTCCAAGACAACTTCTTGATCCTCTACGCGAGACAAGAACTTGTGTACTACAATTGCATTCTCAAGATAGTCTTCAAAAGAATATAGGCTTGGGGAAATAAGGGCTCTCTTATCTGCTAACCACCTCTCACAAGCTCTTCTAATGTCATTATAAAAGGATAACCTATCAGGATCCAGGATTCTAGATAGATCAACCCTTATGATTTGTTTAAGTTCAGATTTTTTGGCTTCTATGATATCTAATCTTCTATCAAGTTCATTCCAATGTTCTTGAAATGTTAATTTAGGACTGCTAACTATTGAAGAGATTTCTTGGATTGAAAATGATGTACTAACATCAATTCGAACAACTCTTCTTCTGTTGTAATCTACCATCTATGATGATATGCAATTTGTGTAACTAATGACTTTGATTTTTTTTTTATGTTTTTGTTTAAGTTTTGTTTTGTAAATCAAAAAGATACCTATGTGTTTCACGTCGGGTTCACCAAAGAATGTAGCCCAAAAATTCTCGCACTCCTTTCCTCAAGGCTGATGGATCCATGCCTTAGAGGGGAATGGAAGAATGAATGGTCTACACCTCAAAAGAGAGGTACTTAATCGTACCTTCTAAGTGGTGATTTTTCGACGAATTGGTTTGGGTTCACCAGGAAACATTTTGTGGCAGTTTTTGAGCCTAGGTTTGGGATTTGTTTTGATGTGTTTATTTTAATTCAAATCGCAAATATACCTAGTTTGGCCAATATGCATCTAATCTAACTTATATGCTATTTTTATTTAAATGCAGGTAGCAAAACAGAATTTAGAAAGACAAATGCAATGCTAGAAAGTGATTTCAAACCTTACCTATATCCGAAAGTTTGTTGAAGTTTTTGATTTTTGAGTGTAGCCCAGATCGTACACAATAGGTCAATATCGTACTACGATTCTGCAAGATCGTAGTACGAATAGAGACAGACTATTCTGATTTTTCCAAGGAGCAACAAAAACATAGGTAGGGATAGAAAAAAAAAATAGAGAGTTGTATTGATGCTTATAAGAAGAATTAAGATCTAATGTCGACTATTAGATAACTGTAATAACATGAATTGATGAATAAATATTCAAAACTACATAAAACATGCAATTATATGAAATTAGGTGAACTCCAGGAATGCATATGCATAAATCTAGTATTCTATGAAATAAAGGATGATAAATGAAAGACTAATCCAATGAAACAAAGTTAAAATATGCAAACCATAGCTTGGGGTTGCCCCCAAGTGGGTTGCATACAATATCATAGCCTACAGGACAGGATCGTACATCGAAATCACCTGATCATACGATGATGGCGATATCGTATCCTTCGATCTGCAACAATATCCTTCGATCTTGCTCACAACAATAAAATATCTAGAACTAAACTGCACAATCAAGTGAAAGAATTCCAAATGCGAGGAGTCAGGGGAAATTTTAGAGGGAGAGGTCTGGTTAAATAAGTAGGGAGGAGTGTCCAGAATAGGGAGGAGGTTGGATTGTTACAACTTCTTCTAAGCTAGGTGAGGCCGAATGGATCCGATCTCGCATTTTCTACATAGTTACATAGGTGGGGACAAAACCGTTCAACTAATTTTTGTCGTTTTCCATTTTTGAATTTTTTGTTTCTGGGCAAGATCGTATTACGATCGGCATTATCGTACACCGATCGCAAGGATCGTAAGACTAAAATCGTGTTATTATTTTGGAGGTCATACTACGATCTCATCAAATATGCACAAATTTCGAGGTAATTAATGCAAACATGATGTTTTTACAATTTTTTTATGTTCTTTATAGACACCAAAACAACACCAATCCGATTATGTGATGACAAGCACTGATCGAATTGACATACATAGCCCCTAGGGCAGCCCCCAGAGGTTAAACAATGGTCCTAACTACTCCCATAGTAGTTTTGGAAGGTCAGAGGTCAATTTGGCACCTTTCAGGCACTCTGCTCCATATTCGTTCCACCTTGGGATGATTACAAACTGGTATTCATCCCACCCTGGGATGATTAGCAGTATTCACTCTAGGGTGAGGTGAATAGCAGGTTTGATGGGCAAAAGGTCAAAACTTGAAAAATGGCAGCTCAGATCCACCACTCAACTCCACCTTCAATGCATGGGAGTGCGAGTGAGCATTTTTGAGCTCAAAGAGGCAATCATAGAGGCAGTCATGGAGCCCTTGATCAAGGAGGAATCTTCTCTCCCCTGACAAGGCATGATGGCCAAGTGGCACCTCTACATGATCATTCACAAGAGACCCTCAAGTATATAAAATGGTGAGTCTTATTAGCCCAAAAAAAAATAGAGCAGGAGCATTTGGAGCAATGGAGTGCTGCCAAATTACATCCTCACCCCTCAATTGTGCTTCTTACATCCTTGATCTCTCTTTTGGAAGGGAGGTTATTGGATGAAAATTGGAAGCACAATCTAGACCTAAAACTTGAACATTTTGCCATAATATCCCACCCAATTTTCTGACACAACCCCCCTAGGAGGTTTTGGAACCATCCCATGTGGATTGGTGCCGAAACCAAGCCCCAAACAGTAGGCATCCTGCCCTTGGGCATCCCCCGCACTGCTACAGTCCTAATCACCCCACCCTAGAATGATTAGAAATCCATAGCATATTTCCTTACTTTTTATTTTGCATTTTATTTTATGCCTTTCATATATGCTTCCATTCAAATTTCATGTCATTCTGATGAGTTTTGACCGTGTTTTTGTTGCTTTTTTCTTTCACTAACATATAGGGATCATTTTTAGATATAGGGCAACTGGGGCTGAATCTGTAAAATACGACCTTCTGGGTCATCTCAAAATGCCCCATTTTACCTAACCCTAACTTTACAAGTGTTTTGGAGGCCTCTGGATGGGACATTTAGGAGGTTGCTTTATGACATTTTATGACAGTCCTAATCATCCCACCCCAAAGCGATTAGAAATATATAGTATCTTTATTGACTGTTCCTTTTGTAGTGTGTTCATGATGGTGTTTGCATGCTTTTGTACAAATTTCATCTTATTCTGACATGTTTTGATTACCGTTTTAATTATTTCATGCATGCATTAACCGGAGGCCTTGGGGATTGCACGTTTCCATCCATCCGTAGGTGTTATTAATCATTTGCTATTTCTTTGAACACATGATCTCAACATCGGAGGGGTAGAAAGGAACTACAGGTGCATTCACACAAGTTGCAGTGATGTTTTTCCCGCCCATTTCAAATGTGGGCACGGGGAAGATCCCGAAGGGGAGCATACCATCTGTGATGCAACAAAACTATATCTAATGCTCCTAGTCCCTAAAAATGAAGGAGACATATTGTAACTTGATCTCAAAGAAAAATAAATAAAATAAAGGGCTGCACTTTACATTTGCTTTATATCTCGTTTCAATTCGTTTGTTTTCCCTTTTTCATGCACTTTAGTCCTTCTTCTTCATTAGTAGGACTTAGCGTTTCACATGCTTTTGTTTACATCACACCCGATACACCTATTATATTTTGTATCCTTGTAATTTTAGTGTAGATCATGATGGGACTCTTTCCCCTAATTTTAGAATTAAAATTCTAATCAAAAGTTTGTGTTTTTGCTTGCAGGTGTGAATCCTTCAAGCGCTGGACTGCTGCTCGTACCACCCTGTGATGAATACATACTGGAATTCATGCCACCCTAGGATGAATAAGGCATTAATCCCACCCTATGATGAATACATATCTACTATTCATCTCACCCCAGGATGATTAGCTTTCTCTACAATTTTTGGATAGAAACTCAGAGGCATCTGGTGTGGGCAGAGAAGAGGTAGGTTGTCTGAACACTCTATAATTTTTTGTCTTTGTTTCTATGATTTTTCTATTTTATTTGCTTGCATAGAAAATTTTACTACATGTTTTCCTTTCTTTGTGCAAGTAAAAATAACCCCACACACCACGAGATAATCTAAACATCAAGGCGTTGGTCGTAAAACCCCAACACTTGATCAAGACCAACGATGGATTTCATCACCACCTTGGCTTGAATTTTGCATACATAACCCTGATCGCTACAGTTGCTAGATCCCGATGAAAGCTGAACAAGTGTAGCCAGGGTGATTCCCAGTGCATGCAAATAAGTCTTCTATGGTAGGTGTCAAAAATAGAGCGATTCTCCTTTCGTATCGCCTATGTTCCACGTACTATTCTCGCTCTCGCGTACCAATAGTTTCCCTCACATAAGGGTGGGCATATTGAGAGGTTTAGTATAATGTCCTGGCAGTGGTATATTGAAGGGGCGACCATTTTGGGAGATATAATAGCCCTCATATTGCATATACAACAAAATTTTCTTTACAAGGCTTTCGAAACAAAAATCAAAACACACTAAACTAGATTTAGGGCACACCTTTAATCTATAAATGAGATAATCATTGCTTTGATTGTGTGGTCCCTTTTTTTAGTGTAGCATATAAAAAAAATCATAAAGAAGATAAAAACGTACACATATTTTAGAGAAACACCACCATGGTGTACACCCATAGCCAAGCCCAATCATGGGTAGAAGCTACAAAAAGTGTACAAGGGGGCACAAGTCACCTCCGCTATAGCCCCAAGGACTTGGTCATACCACCTTGGTAGCCCTGACCCACAAAATAGTCCACATCATACCATGATAGAAGGAAACTATAGAGGCACCCCTTCGAGGGGCACTCCCATTCAACATAGACCCTTTCAGGAGGAGTCCTTACATGTGCCACTCAACATAGATGGTAAGGCTCCCTTAGACACTCGTTATGAGTGGCCACCACACGATGAAGTGCTAGAACATCATAGTGTCCATAAGGAGGGGCCACATGATTACATCATCCCTCCTCTACCCCTTATTACTCGTCAAAAATAATAGGCCAAATCCGAGCACAAGGCTCTTTAGACAGAGGTGATCCAGCTCGCCTCGCCCCTTTCACTTATATGAAAGGGAGCATGAGGAAGACCACTATATTCCTCAAGAGCAATACACAACATGAGAACAATGTGCTTCTGCACCTGCTATTTATCAGGGTCACCTACTGAGGCCAAAGCCTCGGGTGAATGCTGCTAACCTCGACAGAGGGAAGCAACCTATAGAGATCTCAGATCACCATGACCAATATAGATGTGTAGGGGAGGCATATAGGCCTCCTAGACTCAAAATGGTAGAACAAATCGACTTGACATTTTCCAAACATGTCGCCCATTGAGCTCAAATCACACAGCTTGAGCAAGATCAACAACAGTTAGAGCACCTGTATTGCCTTAGCAAAGAGCACATTTGACATCAGACATATGAGTTGCTCCAGAACACTCTGCTCCATATTCGTTCCACCTTGGGATGATTACAAAGCGGTATTCATCCCACCCTGGGATGATTAGCAGTATTCACTCTAGGGTGGAGTGAATAGCGGGTTTGATGGGCAAAAGGTCAAAACTTGAAAAATGGCAGCTCAGATCCACCACTCAACTCCACCTTCAATGCATGGGAGTGCGAGTGAGCATTTTTGAGCTCAAAGAGGCAATCATAGAGGCAGTCATGGAGCCCTTGATCAAGGAGGAATCTTCTCTCCCCTGACAAGGCATGATGGCCAAGTGGCACCTCTACATGATCATTCACAAGAGACCCTCAAGTATATAAAATGGTGAGTCTTATTAGCCCAAAAAAAAATAGAGCAGGAGCATTTGGAGCAATGGAGTGCTGCCAAATTACATCCTCACCCCTCAATTGTGCTTCTTACATCCTTGATCTCTCTTTTGGAAGGGAGGTTATTGGATGAAAATTGGAAGCACAATCTAGACCTAAAACTTGAAAATTTTGCCATAATATCCCACCCAATTTTCTGACACAACCCCCCTAGGAGGTTTTGGAACCATCCCATGTGGATTGGTGCCGAAACCAAGCCCCAAACAGTAGGCATCCTGCCCTTGGGCATCCCCCGCACTGCTACAGTCCTAATCACCCCACCCTAGAATGATTAGAAATCCATAGCATATTTCCTTACTTTTTATTTTGCATTTTATTTTATGCCTTTCATATATGCTTCCATTCAAATTTCATGTCATTCTGATGAGTTTTGACCGTGTTTTTGTTGCTTTTTTCTTTCACTAACATACAGGGATCATTTTTAGATATAGGGCAACTGGGGCTGAATCTGTAAAATACGACCTTCTGGGTCATCTCAAAATGCCCCATTTTACCTAACCCTAACTTTACAAGTGTTTTGGAGGCCTCTTGGATGGGACATTTGGGAGGTTGCTTTATGACATTTTATGACGAGTCCTAATCATCCCACCCCAAAGCGATTAGAAATATATAGTATCTTTATTGACTGTTCCTTTTGTAGTGTGTTCATGATGGTGTTTGCATGCTTTTGTACAAATTTCATCTTATTCTGACATGTTTTGATTACCGTTTTAATTATTTCATGCATGCATTAACCGGAGGCCTTGGGGATTGCACGTTTCCATCCATCCGTAGGTGTTATTAATCATTTGCTATTTCTTTGAACACATGATCTCAACATCGGAGGGGTAGAAAGGAACTACAGGTGCATTCACACAAGTTGCAGTGATGTTTTTCCCGCCCATTTCAAATGTGGGCACGGGGAAGATCCCGAAGGGGAGCATACCATCCGTGGTGCAACAAAACTATATCTAATGCTCCTAGTCCCTAAAAAGGAAGGAGACATATTGTAACTTGATCTCAAAGAAAAATAAATAAAATAAAGGGCTGCACTTTACATTTGCTTTATATCTCGTTTCAATTCGTTTGTTTTCCCTTTTTCATGCACTTTAGTCCTTCTTCTTCATTAGTAGGACTTAGCGTTTCACATGCTTTTGTTTACATCACACCCGATACACCTATTATATTTTGTATCCTTGTAATTTTAGTGTAGATCATGATGGGACTCTTTCCCCTAATTTTAGAATTAAAATTCTAATCAAAAGTTTGTGTTTTTGCTTGCAGGTGTGAATCCTTCAAGCGCTGGACTGCTGCTCGTACCACCCTGTGATGAATACATACTGGAATTCATGCCACCCTAGGATGAATAAGGCATTAATCCCACCCTATGATGAATACATATCTACTATTCATCTCACCCCAGGATGATTAGCTTTCTCTACAATTTTTGGATAGAAACTCAGAGGCATCTGGTGTGGGCAGAGAAGAGGTAGGTTGTCTGAACACTCTATAATTTTTTGTCTTTGTTTCTATGATTTTTCTATTTTATTTGCTTGCATAGAAAATTTTACTACATGTTTTCCTTTCTTTGTGCAAGTAAAAATAACCCCACACACCACGAGATAATCTAAAAATCAAGGCGTTGGTCGTAAAACCCCAACACTTGATCAAGACCAACAGTGGATTTCATCACCACCTTGGCTTGAATTTTGCATACATAACCCTGATCGCTACTGTTGGTAGATCCTGATGAAAGCTGAACAAGTGTAGCCAGGGTGATTCCCAGTGCATGCAAATAAGTCTTCTATGGTAGGTGTCAAAAATAGAGCGATTCTCCTTTCGTATCGCCTATGTTCCACGTACTATTCCTGCTCTCGCGTACCAATAGTTTCCCTCACATAAGGGTGGGCATATTGAGAGGTTTAGTATAATGTCCTGGCAGTGGTATATTGAAGGGGCGACCATTTTGGGAGATATAATAGCCCTCATATTGCATATACAACAAAATTTTCTTTACAAGGCTTTCGAAACAAAAATCAAAACACACTAAACTAGATTTAGGGCACACCTTTAATCTATAAATGAGATAATCATTGCTTTGATTGTGTGGTCGCTTTTTTTTAGTGTAGCATATAAAAAAAAATCATAAAGAAGATAAAAACGTACACATATTTTAGAGAAACACCACCGTGGTGTACACCCATAGCCAAGCCCAATCATGGGTAGAAGCTACAAAAAGTGTACAAGGGGGCACAAGTCACCTCCGCTATAGCTCCAAGGACTTGGTCATACCATCTTGGTAGCCTGACCCACAAAATAGTCCACATCATACCATGATAGAAGGAAACTATAGAGGCACCCCTTCGAGGGGCACTCCCATTCAACATAGACCCTTTCAGGAGGAGTCCTTACATGTGCCACTCAACATAGATGGTAAGGCTCCCTTAGACACTCGTTATGAGTGGCCACCATGCGATGAAGTGCTAGAACACCATAGGGTCCATAAGGAGGGGCCACATGATTACATCATCCCTCCTCTACCCCTTATTACTGTCAAAAATAATAGGCCAAATCCAGAGCACAAGGCTCTTTAGACAGGGTGATCCAGCTCTGCCCGCCCCTTTCACTTATATGAAAGGGAGCATGAGGAAGACCACTATATTCCTCAAGAGCAATACACAACATGAGAACAATGTGCTTCTGCACCTGCTATTTATCAGGGTCACCTACTGAGGCCAAAGCCTCGGGTGAATGCTGCTAACCTCGACAGAGGGAAGCAACCTATAGAGATCTCAGATCACCATGACCAATATAGATGTGTAGAGGAGGCATATAGGCCTCCTAGACTCAAAATGGTAGAACAAATCGACTTGACATTTTCCAAACATGTCGCCCATCGAGCTCAAATCACACAGCTTGAGCAAGATCAACAACAGTTAGAGCACCTGTATTGCCTTAGCAAAGAGCACATTTGACATCAGACAGATGAGTTGCTCCAGAACACTCTGCTCCATATTCGTTCCACCTTGGGATGATTACAAACTGGTATTCATCCCACCCTGGGATGATTAGCAGTATTCACTCTAGGGTGAGGTGAATAGCAGGTTTGATGGGCAAAAGGTCAAAACTTGAAAAATGGCAGCTCAGATCCACCACTCAACTCCACCTTCAATGCATGGGAGTGCGAGTGAGCATTTTTGAGCTCAAAGAGGCAATCATAGAGGCAAGTCATGGAGCCCTTGATCAAGGAGGAATCTTCTCTCCCCTGACAAGGCATGATGGCCAAGTGGCACCTCTACATGATCATTCACAAGAGACCCTCAAGTATATAAAATGGTGAGTCTTATTAGCCCAAAAAAAAATAGAGCAGGAGCATTTGGAGCAATGGAGTGCTGCCAAATTACATCCTCACCCCTCAATTGTGCTTCTTACATCCTTGATCTCTCTTTTGGAAGGGAGGTTATTGGATGAAAATTGGAAGCACAATCTAGACCTAAAACTTGAACATTTTGCCATAATATCCCACCCAATTTTCTGACACAACCCCCCTAGGAGGTTTTGGAACCATCCCATGTGGATTGGTGCCGAAACCAAGCCCCAAACAGTAGGCATCCTGCCCTTGGGCATCCCCCGCACTGCTACAGTCCTAATCACCCCACCCT
The DNA here is from genome assembly GCA_028583015.1 of Wollemia nobilis. Taxonomy (NCBI): domain Eukaryota; kingdom Viridiplantae; phylum Streptophyta; class Pinopsida; order Araucariales; family Araucariaceae; genus Wollemia; species Wollemia nobilis. The sequence goes on from JAQPPZ010016895.1 coordinate 19,567,911, forward strand.
AGAATGATTAGAAATCCATAGCATATTTCCTTACTTTTTATTTTGCATTTTATTTTATGCCTTTCATATATGCTTCCATTCAAATTTCATGTCATTCTGATGAGTTTTGACCGTGTTTTTGTTGCTTTTTTCTTTCACTAACATACAGGGATCATTTTTAGATATAGGGCAACTGGGGCTGAATCTGTAAAATACGACCTTCTGGGTCATCTCAAAATGCCCCATTTTACCTAACCCTAACTTTACAAGTGTTTTGGAGGCCTCTGGATGGGACATTTAGGAGGTTGCTTTATGACATTTTATGACAGTCCTAATCATCCCACCCCAAAGCGATTAGAAATATATAGTATCTTTATTGACTGTTCCTTTTGTAGTGTGTTCATGATGGTGTTTGCATGCTTTTGTACAAATTTCATCTTATTCGACATGTTTTGATTACCGTTTTAATTATTTCATGCATGCATTAACCGGAGGCCTTGGGGATTGCACGTTTCCATCCATCCGTAGGTGTTATTAATCATTTGCTATTTCTTTGAACACATGATCTCAACATCGGAGGGGTAGAAAGGAACTACAGGTGCATTCACACAAGTTGCAGTGATGTTTTTCCCGCCCATTTCAAATGTGGGCACGGGGAAGATCCCGAAGGGGAGCATACCATCCGTGGTGCAACAAAACTATATCTAATGCTCCTAGTCCCTAAAAAGGAAGGAGACATATTGTAACTTGATCTCAAAGAAAAATAAATAAAATAAAGGGCTGTACTTTACATTTGCTTTATATCTCGTTTCAATTCGTTTGTTTTTCCTTTTTCATGCACTTTAGTCCTTCTTCTTCATTAGTAGGACTTAGCGTTTCACATGCTTTTGTTTACATCACACCCGATACACCTATTATATTTTGTATCCTTGTAATTTTAGTGTAGATCATGATGGGACTCTTTCCCCTAATTTTAGAATTAAAATTCTAATCAAAAGTTTGTGTTTTTGCTTGCAGGTGTGAATCCTTCAAGCGCTGGACTGCTGCTCGTACCACCCTGTGATGAATACATACTGGAATTCATGCCACCCTAGGATGAATAAGGCATTAATCCCACCCTATGATGAATACATATCTACTATTCATCTCACCCCAGGATGATTAGCTTTCTCTACAATTTTTGGATAGAAACTCAGAGGCATCTGGTGTGGGCAGAGAAGAGGTAGGTTGTCTGAACACTCTATAATTTTTTGTCTTTGTTTCTATGATTTTTCTATTTTATTTGCTTGCATAGAAAATTTTACTACATGTTTTCCTTTCTTTGTGCAAGTAAAAATAACCCCACACACCACGAGATAATCTAAAAATCAAGGCGTTGGTCGTAAAACCCCAACACTTGATCAAGACCAACAATGGATTTCATCACCACCTTGGCTTGAATTTTGCATACATAACCCTGATCGCTACTGTTGGTAGATCCTAATGAAAGCTGAACAAGTGTAGCCAGGGTGATTCCCAGTGCATGCAAATAAGTCTTCTATGGTAGGTGTCAAAAATAGAGCGATTCTCCTTTCGTACTGCCTATGTTCCACGTACTATTCTGCTCTCGCGTACCAATAGTTTCCCTCACATAAGGGTGGGCATATTGAGAGGTTTAGTATAATGTCCTGGCAGTGGTATATTGAAGGGGCGACCATTTTGGGAGATATAATAGCCCTCATATTGCATATACAACAAAATTTTCTTTACAAGGCTTTCGAAACAAAAATCAAAACACACTAAACTAGATTTAGGGCACACCTTTAATCTATAAATGAGATAATCATTGCTTTGATTGTGTGGTCCCTTTTTTTAGTGTAGCATATAAAAAAAAATCATAAAGAAGATAAAAACGTACACATATTTTAGAGAAACACCACCATGGTGTACACCCATAGCCAAGCCCAATCATGGGTAGAAGCTACAAAAAGTGTACAAGGGGGCACAAGTCACCTCCGCTATAGCTCCAAGGACTTGTTCATACCATCTTGGTAGCCTGACCCACAAAATAGTCCACATCATACCATGATAGAAGGAAACTATAGAGGCACCCCTTCGAGGGGCACTCCCATTCAACATAGACCCTTTCAGGAGGAGTCCTTACATGTGCCACTCAACATAGATGGTAAGGCTCCCTTAGACACTCGTTATGAGTGGCCACCACGCGATGAAGTGCTAGAACACCATAGGGTCCATAAGGAGGGGCCACATGATTACATCATCCCTCCTCTACCCCTTATTACTGTCAAAAATAATAGGCCAAATCCAGAGCACAAGGCTCTTTAGACAGGGTGATCCAGCTCTGCCCGCCCCTTTCACTTATATGAAAGGGAGCATGAGGAAGACCACTATATTCCTCAAGAGCAATACACAACATGAGAACAATGTGCTTCTGCACCTGCTATTTATCAGGGTCACCTACTGAGGCCAAAGCCTCGGGTGAATGCTGCTAACCTCGACAGAGGGAAGCAACCTATAGAGATCTCAGATCACCATGACCAATATAGATGTGTAGGGGAGGCATATAGGCCTCCTAGACTCAAAATGGTAGAACAAATCGACTTGACATTTTCCAAACATGTCGCCCATCGAGCTCAAATCACACAGCTTGAGCAAGATCAACAACAGTTAGAGCACCTGTATTGCCTTAGCAAAGAGCACATTTGACATCAGACAGATGAGTTGCTCCAGAACACTATACCTGAGAGGGTCCCAAACCCTCACATGCATATGGTAGAGTTGTATGAGAGGCACAACCCCTTAGTGCAAGATAGGTCTCCATGACCTTATCAAATGTTACCTCTAAGACCTCCTAGACCTGAGCTGGAGACTACCCTAGAGCCAATTATGGGCACCCTCCACAGGCACCCACCCATGTTTATAGGTCATGCCCAAGAACCCCTCAAGAAGCCTATGAGGAATTCAAGAAAGAAGAAGAGCGGGATGAAACGCCCTACCAAGGTAGGAAGGGTGCTATCCGACTACCCCTCCATAGGCCTCAAGTTCCCCGCAATTCACAATAGGAACAAACCAAAGAGGAAGAGATCAAATCTTCTGATGCATACAAAGCACTGCTAGAGCGCTTAGAGTCTATGGAGACCAAGACTTCTGGGCCCCAAAAGCCCACTTTATGCCAGCTTCGTAGTCACCCTGTGCATCCTTCACTGCCTGCACCCCCATACCCTAAACACTTTAAAATGCCTCAATTGGCAATCTTTAGAGGGGATGAGGATGCACAAGAGCACGTGACAAGATTCTTGAGAAAATGCTTTGGCATTTAGGACAACGATGCTTTACTTCTGCAAACATTTATAACCATGTTCGCAAGCCCTGCCTCGGATTGGTTTACCTAGTTTTTGAAGCATAGCATCAGCAACCTAGACTAGCTAGTGGATGCATTTCTTGAATGTTTCACTTTTAACACCAAGAAGAAGGCATCTTTAAGCAACCTAGATAGCCTCAAACAGTATGAGAAGGAGACCATGGTGGTTTATGGAAATTGATGGAGGATGTTGCTTTCAAAGCTACCTTACCTCCCTCCCATGGCCGACCTGACCCAAATGTTCTCGAAGAGTTGTTTGAGGTCGATATTCGTGTTATTGAAGCTACAACAATATGCCACTCTCAAAGAAGCCCTGGTGCAAGCCAGAATAATTGAGGATATCAAGATAGAGGATGGCAAGATTTCCAAGCCACACAAGAAAGAGTGGCCCAAAAATGATAAAACTGGGTCAACGCAACCAAAACCCACCACGGTCAATCAGGTTGCTATAAACATACCTAAGCCTACACAAGCAACACAACCCCCAAAGGCTAATTATCAGGCAGTTCCTATTGACACCTATGAAAAGGAAAATCATAGGAAAGAGAAAAATTAGCAGTGTCGCCCTAGGCGACAATTCACACCCTTCATAGAGTCTAAAGACTCCTTGTTTAACCGCTTGTCTGTAGAAAACCTGATAAACTTGCCAAAAATTCAACTCGTAGACCCCAATGTGCCAAAACCCAAGGGCTATAGGGAAGAATTGTACTATATATTTCACTGGCAAAAAGGACATGACCTTTATGTGTGTTGGAAGTTCAAAAGCTGAGTGCAAGATCTAATAGACAACAAGACGCTAGTGATGGATAATCTCATAGAACCAAACAACCAACAAATGGAGGTCTTCAAAGACCCCCTGCCTGCCCATGATACGCAAATAAAGAATCTTCAAGTCAATGAGGTGACACATAACTGCACCATGTAGGGGTATGTAGGGATGATAAGCATAGTGACTCGAAATAAGAGGTACCCAAGCACATCTGCCCCTGCGGTAGCTACAGGAGAGGTTCTATCAATGTCACAACCTCAACAACACCCTACACAACCTCCCCTACCTAGACCAATGGCCATGATTCGGACTAAACTTGCCCAAAGTTTAAGGACCATGTTAGCTAGGCTTTCCATCTACGAGCTCATCCAAAAATCACCACCTCATCGGGAGGCTCTAATGGAGATATTAAAAGCCATCGAACTACAACCCCATGAAGAAAACTCTTTCAAAAACTTTGTGGGACATGTAAAACAATGTATAGAACCAGTCATCACCTTTAGAGAAGATGAACGTAAATCGATGACTAGTGATATGGCGGATCCACCCCTGCACATCCATGCGCGGGTCAATGGGATTCCATTTAAGAGGGTGTTAGTGGACACTAGCTCGTCCAGTAATATAATCACAATAGTAGCATTGAAACACCTCAAGTTGCTAGTATCTCACATTGTGGCCTCCATCTATACCCTCAGAGCATTCAATGACATGATATGCTCGACGGTTGGCACAATTGTCCTACCCATCCAAGTGGGACAAAATACTATTCCTACATTGTGCCACATCCTAGAAGGTGAGATGGCCTACAATATTTTACTAGTCCAGCCTTGGATCAGGGACATGAAGTGTGTCCCTTCGATAGCCCCTAAATGCATAATTTACACATACAAAGGGCAAGTGCATGTTGTCCCGAAAGACTTAGAGCCCTTCAAGTATTGCAATGCGGTGCAACTGATGCCACAATCGACCCTTCCATCGACACATTTGGAATTTTAGTTGAATCCATCTAAACAGGGTCCAATCTCACATACATCCCTGTTGTTAAGTAACTCAAATCCCCATTCAGGTCCATCTTCATCATCTGGTCCTTCACCAACGATGCCACCTACGGTGGCCACATTGAAGTACAATGGGAAGAAACCCCTAGAAGAGGCACCGCCATCAGTCTCAACCATCTCTATCGAAGAGGTGCCTAGCCGAATGGAAGTCGAGGCACCTAGTTCACCCAACATGGAGTGGACTCAAGAAGAACTCCCATTCCCTCCCCCTCAACCGCAAATGATCACCATTGATATGGAAAATACAGGCCTAGGGAAATATCTAGTGTGGAACATTGTAGCAACACCCGCGCTTGAGTCCATGCAGGACATGGGAAGACCTCACCTCCCCATCGACACTATTGTCCCTTTGGGTTACCCACCAAACCAGACAAATTTTTTATATGGGGGCCTCGACATCAACATTGAACCTTACCTACAAGAGGAAGAGGATGAAGAGCCATTTTTCAAGAACATCAAATATCTGTCCAACCCAGACTTCGCTTTGAAATACCTTGGCCAATGTAATTGGCATGGATATGGGTTAGGCAGATATGAACAAGGGGTGTGAGTTCTTTGTCAACCAAGATATCAGATGTCGTACGACAAATCAGGAGCAGGGTTCAACCACCCTCTACCCCTTGACATCTTGGTAGAGAACATGCAAGACCTAGGGCTAAGCAACAAGGATGGGTTGGCACAAGATCCATATGCCAATCCTAACACAACGTACACATTGGGGGATTATCTCCCATTGTTAAAAACCAACCTTGTGGGCCTCAACAACCCCTTCCCGTTGATCGAGAAATGGAAAAGTTCAAGAACTTGCCTCCAAAAGGGATATAGACAGGGCCACGAAGGATCTTCAGAATATGAGTCAAAGTATGAGGTAGCACCTTAGGACCCTTTCGAGTCTGATAGCAATCACTTGCAAGTGATGCCCATAGATGATTATCAGGAGGAATTCATGGCGATGTTCCCCTTGAATGCTCCAATCAAGCAAATTCCACCTCAAGAGAATCAAGTCCTTTCGTAGAGAGCAGAACAACCCCAATGGGACCAAATTAACTTGCTCGAACAGAATGAGCCTCACATGTCAAAAATAGCTATCAGAGCCAATGAAGGCCTATGGATATCTGATAGCGATTATGAAGACGATATTGAGATGGCATATCTCAATCATATGTGAAAACAACAATACCCCATGGAAATTGATGACATGTTTGAATAGCTAAACATGGGGCCAAGGCATAGGTGGCATTTGAACCAGGAAAGCTAGTCAAGCAAAAACTACATAAGATGCACCCAACAGTAGCCTTAATGGTCAAAGATGAGCTACAAAAGTTGTTGGATGCACAGTTTTTCATCTACATGGATTACCCACCATGGCTGTCCAACATGGTACCCATCAAGAAGCTTGATGGGAGGATTTGCATATGCATCTATTTTTTAGATCTAAACAAAGTGAGTCCCAAGGATGATTTACCCTTGCCTAGCATCGATGCATTGGTAGACGCTACAATAGGCCATGAAATGCTTTCCCTCATGGATTGTTTCTCGAGATACAATCAGATTCGTATCAATCTCGACGATCAACTCAAAACGATGTTCAAAACGCCTTGGGGGACATTTTGTTATAAGGTCATTCCCTTTGGCATTAAAAATGTTGGTGCCACCTACCAACACGCTATGACATACATCTTCCATGATCACATGCATAAAACTTTGGAATATTATATGGATGATTTGTTGGCCAAATATATTTTATGCCTAGATCATCTTGATGACTTAAGCAAGATCCTCGATTGCCTCATCGAACACAAAGTCAGACTAAACCCCAAGAAGTGCGTGTTTGGCGTCACATCTAGAAAGCTCTTGGGTTTCATAGTCTCAAAATGAGGCATCGAGGTAGATCCACATAAAGTACAATCCTTGAGATGCTTCCCCAAACCACCATTTGTAGGGAAAGGTTGCGTCAATCAAGTGCTTCATAGCACAATTATCTGACAAGTGTCGACCCATGAATAAATTATTACACAAGGGGGTAGCTTTTCACTGGGATGACAAGTTCTAGTCATCCTTCGACAACATTAAACAATACTTGGCTTCACCGCCAGTATTGGCACCATCTAGACTAGGAGTGTCATTCTACTTATACATCTCAGCTCCTGAGGTGGCACTGGGCGCCATGCTAGCCTAGAAAAATGACCTACACAAAGAATAGTCTACTTACTATCTTAGCTGCACCCTGGTCAGTTATGAACTTAACTATGCATACGTTGAGAAGCTATGCTTAGCAGTGGTATTTGCTACCATAAAGCTATGCCACTACATGCTGAGCAATACGATGTATGTTGTGTCTAAGGAGAATCCATTATAGTAAATGATGAGTTGTACTTATCACAGTAGCCACACGGTGAAATGGATCATGTTGTTGATGGAGTTTGACATCGAATTCATTGGACAAAAGTCCATCAAATTTCAAGTCATCACCGATCAACTAGTAGAGGCTCCTCTCAAAGACGATCAGCCTCTGACCGTAGAGCTACCCGATGATGAGGTCTTCCATGTATCAGAATTGCCAGATTTTGATGAGCTTGAGTCACAGACTGAAATAACCTTATTATTTGATGGTTCTAAATGTGAGCAAGGGGGTGGCGTAGGAATTGTATTCTTCACATCGCAAGGGGCTCCAATGCCTCTATCATTTAAACTAGATTTCCCGTGCACCAACAACAATGTTGAATACGAAGCCTTGCTCATAGGTCTTTAGACAACAATCATCATGAACATCAAACACTTGAACATCTTTTGTGATTTGTTGTTAAGTTTCAACCAAGTAAAAGGGGTATTCCAATGCAAATGCCTAGTTCTGTAGGCATACAAAGCCCTTGTAGACAAATTCCTAGCAAATCTTGAATGGTATGACATCGAGGCACTCCCTCGATCATTGAATCATTTTGTAGACACTATGGCCTCCTTGGGGTCACTAATACCGCAGGAACCTTCTAGTGATATGAAAACCATTCAATTCAAAACATTATCACAATCCATGATAGAGCATGCAAGCTCTGACCTAACGCTAGGAATCCACTTGATCCAAATTGAACCGTCTCAGGATAAGTTCTCTCGATTCCATGATAGTCTGAATCATGCCAACTGGGGGTCCTTGTTCTCACCAACCCCTCTTAATAACTACACAACGCTAATTTTACAAGTTCATTCCCACTCAGATTTTGCTAGGGATGAACTTCAAGAGGGATTGGCAGTTCATACCATCGAGGTTTCTGATCAGTAGGATTGGTACACACCCATAAGAGACTACCTCAAGCTAGGTAACCTCCCAATTGGATTGACGCACATCGTGAAAAGATCATTAAAATAAAAAATGACAAAAAATGTCTTACTAGGAGACATTTTGTACCATCAAAGCTACGAAGGAATCCTCCTCTGTTGCTTGGACCAGCAGGAGTCTTCTTGGACGATCACCCAAGCACACGATGGTACATGCGGTGGCAACTTCAATGGTATGGCCATCATAAAACATATTCTTTGCATGGGCTATTATTTGCCATCTTTAGAGAAATATTTTTGCGCATATGTAAGGAAGTGCGTGAAATGTCAACACCATGCTAATTTGACACACATACCTTCTCAAGCCTTGCAGCCGATCCAATCGGCTTGGCTATTTTCATAGTGGGGATTAGATCTAATTGGAAAGATCTCCCTTACGTCGTCATACTGTCACACATTTATCATAATGGCCACAGAGTACTTCACCAAGTGGGTGGAAGCAATTCCGCTTACCTCTACGATTGGACCTCGCATTGCGGAGTTTATTTTACATAACATCATATGTCATTTTGGTATTCCATCCAAGATCATCTCGGATAATGGGACGTCATTTAAGAATAAATATGTGCGTGCTTTAACAACAAAGTACAACATTCAACATAGTTTTTCGACACCTTATTATCTACAGACAAATGGAAAAGTAGAGGCCTTAAACAAAATGCTAGTTGCCATTCTTTAAAATATGATCACAAATAGTTATAAGGATTGGCACATTCAAATCCCACTTGCTCTTTGGGCCTATCACACTAGCATTCGGATGCCCACTAGGGCAACTCCATTTTCATTGGTGTATGGCTCCGAGGTAGTCATGCCTCTCGAGTTGGAAATACCTTCCCTGTGTATATCAATGCAAGAGTTCATTGATGATGACACTACATGGTAGGCCCAGTTAGACCAACTTACATTGCTCGACGAACGATGCATCAATGCTCTCGAGAATTTACGTATCTATCAAGAGTGACTTAAGAAAGCATACAACATGAAAGTTCACCTAAGGGACTTTCAGGTTGGTGACTTGGTCTTAAAAGAGAACCAAAAAAATTCTAACTTGTCGCCCCATCTAAGGGACAATTTTACAGCAAACTGGTTAGGTCCCTATGTAATTGATAGTAAAATAGGACTTGGAACATACCGACTCACCTCTCTTGAAGTAGTCAAGGAACTAAAACCCTTGAACATCAGTAATTTGAGGCCATTCCATATTTAGAGACCCATAGCCCACCCCAAAAGCTCTAAGGATTCTAGTAATTGCTTGGTCAACCCAAAAAGCTCCAAGGATTCCAACAATTGCTTGGTCAACCAAACGCTCCAAGGATTCCCAAAATTGCTTGGTCAACCCCAAAATGCTCCAAGGATTTCAGTAATCGCTTGGTCAACCCAAAAAGCTCCAAGGATTCCCATAATCGCTTGGTCAACCCAAAAAGCACCAAGGACTCCCATAATCGCTTGGTCAACCCCAAAATACCCCAAAGGTGCACATAATCCCTTTGGTCAAACCAAAATCCCCAAGGATTCCCACAATCGCTTGGTCAACCCAAAAATGCCCCAAAGGTGCACATAATCCCTTTGGTCAAACCAAAAGCTCCAAGGATTCCCATAATCTCTTGGTCAACCCAAAAAATGCTCCAAGGATTCCCACAATCGCTTGGTCAACCCCAAAATGCCCCAAAGGTGCACATAATCCCTTTGGTCAAACCAAAAGCTCCAAGGATTCCCATAATCTCTTGGTCAACCCAAAAATTCCCCAAAGGTATCTATAAACCCTTTGGTCACCCCAAAAGCTCTAAGGATTCCCACAATCGCTTGGTCAACCCAAAAATGCTCCAAGGATTCCCATAATCACTTGGTCAACCCCAAAATGCCCCAAAGGTGCACATAATCCCTTTGGTCAAACCAAAAGCTCTAAGGATTTCCATAATTGCTTGGTCAACCCAAAAAATGCCCCAAAGGTATCTATAAACCCTTTGGTCACCCCAAAAGCTCCAAGGATTCCCACAATCGCTTGGTCAACCCAAAAATGCTCCAAGGATTCCCACAATCGCTTGGTCAACCCAAAAATGCCCCAAAGGTATCTATAAACCCTTTGGTCACCCCAAAAGCTCCAAGGATTCCCACAATCGCTTGGTCAACCCAAAAATGCTCCAAGGATTCCCACAATCACTTGGTCAACCCCAAAACGCCCCAAAGGTGCCCATAATACCTTTGGTCAAACCAAAAGCTCCAAGGATTCCCACAATCACTTGGTCAACCCAAAAACACTCCAAAGGTGCCCATAATCTCTTTGGTCAAACCAAAAGCACCAAGGATTCCCACAATCGCTTGGTCAACCCCCAAATGCCCCAAAGGTATCCATAAAATATTTTGTCAAACCAAAAGCTCCAAGGATTCCCACAATCGCTTGGTCAAAAACAAATATTCAAAAATAAACAAAAACAAACAATAATAATAAATAAATAAAACAAAAAAAAAATTGCATCTCACTTCCATGCATACTCTTAAAAATCAAAACACAAAAAAATAATAAATTGCATTAGGCATCACATACATACATTGCATATTTGCTGGTCACACATGTCACAAGCACCATAGACTGTAATTGCTCGAAGTTCCATCATTTTCCACATTCAGTCCATTCTGTAAACAACACCCATCCAAAATAATGCCCTTCGCATTTTTGCCATATTATAATCAGTTGTCCGCTAAGGTCGTTAGGGTTTTTCATCATTTAGTTGTCTTTAGATTTCTAGTCAAAATCTATACACAGTCAGACAAATTTTACAAAGGTAACGTTTTACTTGGATCACACCTTGTTACGTAGCATCCCCACACAAGTTAAAACACATAAAAATTTCCAATTTATGTGAATGGAAGATGAAACCTACAAAGCAATTTAGGGTATCATAGGTGAAAGGTTAGCCTGTTCATCCCCCTGTATGAATGGTTCAAGAATGCTGAGAATTGACAAAAGGACACGCTCTTCCCCATCCAATTCCCCATAATAAATAGTGGTTTTCACCACTAACAAAAATCCCAAAACACCTTTGATCCCCAAGGTCGTAAGGATTCATACTACATGTCCCTGAACAGGATGGGTAGTCATCCCCAAGGCCAAAAGGATCAATGCCATTACATAATAATATCCCAAATCACATTTGGTCCCCCAAGTCGTAAGGATTCGTACTACACGTCCTTGACCAGGATGGGTAGTCATACCCAAGGCCGAAAGGATCAATGCCATTACATAATAATATCCCCAACCACCTTTGGTCCCTCAAGTCGTAAGGATTCATACTACACATCCCTGAACAGGATGGGTAGTCATCCACAAAGTCAAATGGGATCAATGCCATTCACAAGCCAACAACCTACGAGCTCACCTTTGAAATCCAAATGCAAAATCAAAAAATCAAAATAATAACAGTGGTTATCACCACTACTCAAACCCCTTGCTCAACAAGAAAAAAAAAAAAACAAAACAAATAGTGATGTTCATCACTATGTAAGAGAGCAAGTATCCGAACAAGTTAAGCAACCAAAAGACGCCTGGGCTTGAATCCTTGGAATTCTCAACATTCAAAAAAACCATCTAGGTGATCCTCATTACGCGTTTGGAGGACAGCCTACCTAGAAATGGCGGTATACTAAATTCATGATGATATGTCTATCACATTAGCTTTGCGTGTGAGCAGACCAATGTTTGCATGTTGATGAGCTAGCTTATGGTACCTTAGATTTTCCTGTGGATTAATCTTACTAAATACAACAAAGGAGTTAGTGGAGCTAATTAGGTGATCCTCAGTACAGGTTTGGTGGACAGCCTACTTGGCACTGGTGGTATCCTGACAAATACCACATAAAAAAATTCAATCGCACACACAGGGATGTGAAATAACTTGGTCAAACTCAAGTCTAATTCGTACCTTATTTAAAAGTCTTGTGATATAAATGTACAGTCTTGGCTAGTTAGTTAAAACATCTGAATCTCAGAAAAACCTTAACTACATTCTAAAACAAATGTTGTACATGTCCATTCTTGCATCACCATCAGAAAATACAAAACAAACAAAAAATATTACACACGCAAAGTCATCACATAGTACAAAAAGCCAAAAAATCCTGTACAGTCTATGGTGCCACCGCCAAGTTATCAACAAATCATTTCATCCATTCCATATGCATACATCATATAATTAGAAACATCGCATTCATAATAACCCATGCATACATCAACTAACTAAATGTGCATAAAATAAATGCTAAATCATGACAAGTGCATAATAAAAAAGAAATTCATGTATATATATCGCCAAAATGCCCGTAGGCTACAATAAGTCGGTCCTCTGACCTCACAAAAACATCAAAAACTCAAAAAACTGAAGCCTAGGGAGTCGTCCACCATGATCACACAGGATCGGTATGACTGGAACTACCCCTAGTGGTATGGGTCCTATGGGACCTCTCAGGGCAGCTGTTGCCATCCCTCGCATCACGCCCACTAGCGCTACCCTCACCCACCTGCCTATGACGAGAGGAAGTATACTGCTCAGTCTCATTGTCTCTTGTTCAGCGTGAAGATCCACCTCCAGTGAGCTCAAGTAACTTCCCATTGATGTGGATAATATCTACCTCCAAATCCAACCGGTATCGGACCCAATCCACCTCCCACCGATGATACGTAGCCAATGCGTCATCACACTGTGCCAATTGAGTCCGCAGGATATCCCTCTCTCGCGAAGCATCTATGTTCCCATCCCATTGGTGGTACACAGCCAATGTGTTCTCCCGCTCCACCAACTGAGTATGCAAGAGATCCCTCTCTTGCAGAACCTCCTTGTGCTCCTCATATTTTCTCAATAGTAGATCCTCTAATCATGCTATCTCAGCATGATACCTAGCCTCCGTGTCCCCTGGGACTGCCTGAGGCATGGACATCTCCAGGATGGTGGGCTGCTATGACACCCACTGCTCTAGAATGTCCTATATATCTAGCTACTCTGGAATCCCTACATCATCCCCAGTCAATTCATCAAGCTCCACCATATTTGCATCATCACGCGAAGTGCCCCAACCCTCCCCTGATGCCTCTACGTCCTCACCACCCACTGCTGCTGCATCCGGACCTCCTAGAGGCCCCTCACCTCGCCATCGCCACATCGTCCACCACTGGTCATACTCTGTAGTCACCCCGACATTGTCCATGTCAGGGACATCGATAACTGCATCCGACTCCTCACCCAGTGGCTCAATGATCGGCCAGGCTAGAGTCCTCTTGTCATTGCTTCCGTATCCTCGTGCACAAATTTTGCTGTAATCAATGCAAACATGATTTTTTTACAATTTTTTTATGTTCTCATGCAATGGATCAAATTTAAGGTGATACACTTAGAGGTCCCACTGAGTGTGCCAAAATTTTTTGGTGTAAAAATATATCTAAAAAAAGGTTTGTGCTTCCACAAACCTTGAACAACATTGAGTGACCTTCAAGCTATGAGGCTTTCTAATCAATCTCTAGAGTAGGCTAGTTCGTTAGGAGTCCTAGCTAACTACTACAAATTAATAGGGATCAAAAGGGTGTTGAAAGAAGGAAATATAGTTTAACCTAGAACTTATGAGGGATAAAATTTAGCCGCAGTAAAACACATGCATTATTAAACTTAAACTATCACAAGTTTAGTTTGTAGTGAATATTAATCTCAAACCATCTAACATACTAGCCAATTTTATTCTTAGTCAATATTAATCATATTTATCTAAAATAAAATTTTAGAATAGGATAATGAAGTGCATAGAATCCAAATTATAGAATTTAAGATAAATCATTCAACCTGTTCTAATAAAAATGTGTAAACAAACTTTCATACATAAATGAGACAATATAGAGGTCAAACAATAATCCACTTGTATTTCGTGAACAACAAAAACTTTGCGTGTAAGTTGTAAAAGCTAAAGAGCTAACCCTTTTGAATGCTCAACATTCTACTATATATAGTTTTTACAATGAATTATGTTACAAAAAATCATGATGTTTGATCATGGAATGCTCTTGTGTTAGGGGAGTGGCAAGGATATGTATTCTCTCCTGTCACTTTGTGCATTGTAAATATACACTGATGCTAAATGGGAGTGGGTTGTGCTGGTTGAATCTAGTACCTTGATTCATATGGTACATATAAAAATCTTGGGTAGTGATTCATTATCTCGTGTAACCTAAACCATGATGTTTATCATTCTTGTGATGTGGAAATACCATCCCTCTCTTGTTAGAATAACACCAAGTTTCCTTTGACCAATCAATCAGATTTCCAACTTCTCTCTCCTTGGAAAATTTTGTGTACCTTGATGAAGAATGATATCTTTGACATTGACAGACTTTTGAAATTCATTGGGAGTTCTGTAGTGATCCAATTCTCCTCAAAGCCCCTCCATGACGAGATTCTAGGATCTATTAAATTTGTTGGTATTGACAGAAATTTGGGACCCATTCATATTTTTTATCCATGGAAAAAGTTTTGGAACCATCCAAATTTTGGAGGATGCCCACTTTTTCACCAAGCCTAACGATCCTTTGGAATTCCTTCAGAGTCTACCAGCAAGCCATTTTCCATCAAGCGTGGTACTTAGTCAATTTTTTTTCCTTTTTGCTATCCTTCATCTACTTCTCAACTAGGTATCTCTATCATTCCTCCATGTCATGTTTTTGGGACCCCTTTGAGGTTCGATAGCTACCCAATTTTCTACCATGCACTTCTATGATAGGTTTTTAGAACCCATCCAGAGTCTGGTTGTTACCCATTTTTTTGCTACCTCTAACACTTGTCATTTTCTATATACTTTTATGTTGAACTTTTGGCACTCCTCTCTATTCTAATAGCAACATGTTTCTCTACCAAAATTGATAGTAATTATCTTGCAACTTTGCTCCTTCTATTTTGCTTGAATGTTGAAGCAAGTGGGTATGAGTAAAATTACCCGCTACAAGGGTTCACTGGCCGAGTCTAAAAAATGATATTTCTTAGCTATAAATCATCTTATTTGTCCAAAAGATACATGTGGGTGGATACAAATAAAATTTCACCCATAGTGACCAAGTGAGAATGGTAAAGTTGTAGACCATAAAGAAAGAGATAATTGTGAAGAAGGTATTGAGATCTCTTACATTAAAATGGAATCATGTTGCAATAGTTATTTTAGAGATTAAATATTTATCTACACTTAAATTTGATTGTCTAGTTGATTCTCTTATGTCACATGAGGAAAGACTAAGAGAAACTAGTAAAGAAAATGAGAACACTTTTAATTCTAAATTGATTTTTTTGAGAATGATGAATTTGGTCCAAGCACAAGTAAAAAATCACATAGAAGAGAAAAATCATAGTTACTTAATAGGTATAGGAGGAAGAGGAAGATGATATGTTATTGCTAGAAAAGGACATGGAATGTTTGATCAAAAAAGAGTTAAATGCTACAGTTGTCATAAAATAGGCTACATTACATAATATTATAGAGTGAATACCACAAATGTATATAGAAGATCTCACTATGTATGTGAGGATAAATATATGCAAGGTAATTTGTTTTTAACTAGTGACATGTTTGAAAAAACTAGTCAAGATGTTTGGTATCTAGATTTTGGTTGTTCTAACCACATGACACGAAAAAAAGAGTTTTTTGCTGATGTGAATGAGAATTTCCATACCAATATAATTCTTGGGAACAATAATGCTTTAGATGTAGCTTCAAAAGGTACCATGGAGGTTGGCACTAAAGAAGGTACAAAGAAAATTCATGATATTGACTATGCCCCCAATTAGAAGAATAATTTTTGAGTGATGGACAACTTGTAGAAAACTATAAAGTTATCTTTGAAAATTATGAATGTATCATTTATGATAAAAATAATAGGAACTGTATGGTCACCATTGTTCCTTGAAAAATAACCAGATGTTTCCTTTGAATTTTTGAGGAAAAATGACTATGAACGTGGCACACATGGCACTTGAAAATAATAATTGGCTTTGACATCTTAGATTTGGATACTTGAATTTTAAAAGTTTGGAATTTTTATCTTCAAAAGATATGGTAAATGGACTACCTAAGGTTGGAGAGCACACGTGTGTCTGTGAAGCATGTGTTATTGGAAAGCATGCAAGGAAGTAGTTTCCAAAAGGAAAAGCATGGTAAGCCTCATATTCATTCCAACTTATATATTCTAATATTTGTGGACCTATGTAAATAAAAAGTTTGGGTAAGTCTTCATATTTTCTCACATTCATTGATGAATTTTTAAGGAAGTATTGGTCATATTGTTTTGAAACATAAGGATGAAGATTTTGGCATGTTCAATATTTTCAAAGCATTGGTTGAGAATCAAAGTTGATATAAAATAAAGTTTTTGAGAACTGACCAGGGAGGAGAATTTTGTTCAAATTAGTTCAATAATTTTTGCAAATAATATGGAATCAAGAGGTATCTCACCACCATTTATACCACAACAAAATAGGGTAGCTAAGATAAAAATAAGATCATTGTAGAAATGGAAAGAAGCATGTAGAAGATAAAAGGTTTTTGCAATTCTCATTGGTCTTATGCAATTGATACAGTAGTGTACATTCTCATTAGATGCTCCATAAGAGAACTACACAAGAAGACTCCACATGAATCATGGTATGGTACAATATCCATTGTAAGTCATTTGAGAGCTTTTGGTTGTCTCACATATGCATATGTGAATGATGAAGTGAGAAAGAAGTTGGATCCCAAGAGTGAGCCATGCATTATTGTAGGATATTCTAAAATAAGTAAGGCATATAGACTATATAATAAAAAAAGTCACATGTTTGTGGTCTCTAGAGATGTAATTTTTGATGAAGTGGGAGTGTATAGTCATAAAAAATATATGATGTTGAAAAAGATAATACAATTATGGGGTAACCTTAAAATATTCCCTCTACTCCTCCAAGCCCACCTGGCAGCCCATCAACAAGTTTAAACGAGACTACACCAAGTTCAAGCACAAGCAACTCATCTACAATTCCCACCAAGAATAAAAATAAAGGAAAGAGAATACTCAAAGCACATTCAACCAACCAAATTATGGATAAGAACTTTCAAAGGAGGTTAACAAGAAGCCAATTTCAATATTTGGACCAAGTTGTTTCAAGATTGAAAAAGCTCTAAATATACGGTGATGATGAAGAAGAACCAATAGGTGAGTTGGTAAATTATGCTCTTTTTCTAAAGGTAATTTGGAACCTTTGTGTTATGAATATGATTATACTAATGATGTTTGGGTGAAAGCAATGGAATAAATAGAGCCTAATGAAAAATGATACTTGGGAACTTGTGGAATTTCCAAAGGACAAGAAGATTATTGGATCCAAGTGGGTCTACAAAACAATGTCTAATAGTGATGGAAGCATGTAAATATACAAAGCAAGGTTGATTTATTCACTCAAATATATGGTGTGGATTATGTTTAAAAACCTTAAGGCTTTGACATGGAAGTAAATAAAAACCATGTTTATAAATTGAATAAAGTATTGTATGGACTGAAGCAAGTACTTAGAGCATGGTACTAAATAATGGATGGGTACTTCCAATATTATGGTTTCAAGAAAAGTAAGAATGATCCCACACTCTATTTCAAGAATGAAGGTGATGATATTCTTCTTTTGTGCCTATATGTAGATGATTTTATCTACATGGAAAGTAGTTCAAAGATGATGAATTCTTTTAAGCATGATATGATGAAGGGATTTGATATGAAAAATTTAGGACTAATATAATACTTTCTTGGTGTGCATGTACATAAAGGTGATGGAAAATATTTCATTTGTCAATAAACATATGCAAAATATATGTTGAAGAAATATGGGATGGAAAATTGTAAACTAGTTTGGATACCTATGGCACATAGAGAAGTATTGTGTAGAAATGATGGATAAGAGAAAGTTGATGAAAAATTGTTTAGAAGCATTGTTGGGATCTTAATGTTTCTTACTACAATAAGACCTGATATTGCATTTGTAGTTTCACTTGTATCAAGGTACATGAATGAACCTTCATAAAACCACATGAGAGAAGCCAAGATAATCTTGAGGTATGTCAAAGGAACATTTGATTTTGGCATACATTATGATGCTAACAAAAAAATGGAGCTTGTTGGATATAGTGACTCGTATTGGAGAAGTTGCATGGATGATAGAAAATCAAATTCTATAAATTAGTTTTCACTTGGTTCAAGATTGATAGAATGGAGCTCAAAGAAACAAAGTATTGTTTCTTTATCTTCTATAGATATAGAATTTTTGGCAACTACTTTAGCAAGTACACAAGCACTTTTGTTGAGAAAGGTACTTGAATTAATTGGTGAAGTTCAAAATAGTCCAAAAATATTTTTTGTGACAACACAAGTGCAATCAAGATTGCAAGAAATACATTCCATCATAGTAAAACTAAACATATTTATTTAAAGGTTAATTTCATAAGATACATGGTGGAAAATAAGGTTGTAGATTTGAAATATTGCAACACTAAACAACAACTTGTAGACCTATTTACCAAAGGTGTCAATAAAGAATAATTTTTGATATTGAGAGATAAAATTGCCTCACCATTCAACATCAAGGGGAAGTATGTTGGGGATTTATATTTACTAATAAAAAAAAACAAAAGTTCTCCCTCGAATTTGAAGAAGCCCAAAAGTTTCTATAGGCCTTGAAGACTCAGTGTGATTGTTGGACTTCTAGAATGTGAAATGAAGGGTTGTAACATCATTTTCTCTCTTGTAAATGTAGAATAGTGTAAATACAACATTTTATTCCATTCATTTGTGAAATACATGTTTGTTGTCCTTGCTTTTATTAAACTTGTAGTCAACTTTCAGATCTCATAAATTTTGTTTTAGAAATCCTTTTTGTGAATGTCATACATAGTTGGAAAGATTATTTTTTGTAGAATTAACTCACAAAAATTTAGACTATCACGTGCTACTGCAAAATTTGCTTCATTTTTTGCTATTGCAATTTTTTTCTTACTACGTTTTTGTTGCACTTTTTTGCTCTTCGGTTTTGGATTAAATATTTCAAAACATTATTCTCGAAAAGTTTTAAATTTTGATGCTCTATTGGATTTTTTCAATAAGTATTTTCAAAGTAATGGCCATAAAAATATAGAAAAAATAAATACATATTAATTGAATTATTTTCAAGAGATAAAATGCAAAGAATTATTAAGATTGATTTACATTAATTTTTTTCCTTTTGACATGCAATTGGGTGCAAATTATAATTATGATGTTATTTAAAAGTTTATCTCAATTAAATATTTAATTAAATGCTTTGATTTAGGATTTTACCATTTGAATAAAACTAATTTTTCTTATATTATATTTTTTTTGATGAATCATGTTCTCATGATTATATTTAGTATGCATATATTCATTACAATGTGAAGTTTTAAAGTCAATTTTCACTTATACAAGAGCATCTCATTTTTTGTTACTGTATAATATCTTTGATTAAATTTTAACATTGTGATGACACTAATAGAGAACACGAATGTCAACTCAGTGGAATGAACCTCTTTCGCTAATGTGAGTATTTCACCTAGGAGTTCCTAGTTCTAAGATATATTGAGATGAGAAATTATATACCAAAGATAATTCTAACTATAATTACAAAGACTAATGAAAAATAAGGATTAGTATCTCTTTCCCAATAATATAAACATTAAATAAATTTTATATGAAAATTTAAAACAAGAGCAATTATATCGATATTGCTTACCTCTTCGAGGGGAAAACCTCCTTAACAATGAATCCCAATCCTCTTCCCCATGAAGGTTTTCTCCTTACCTTTTATAATGATTACAAGCATATTTCCTAATTATTCTATGACAATATTTCCTAACTACATATTCTAATGATAATTACATATATTATTATATGGTAGTTATATATATATGATTCTAAGACAATTATATATATGCTTATATGAAAATATACTCCTACTAATTCATAATTTGATAAATGACCTTCTTCATATATACCATATGGTAAAATAATATAAGCAAACATGGATTAATATTAAACCTTCATAAGCAAGGCGGGTGGCACTAGTTTTGGGGATGTTCCTCAAGATGATTTAGATGGTCGGAGGGTGGTGGATGTGCCAGTGGTGGTGTATGAAGTAGGTTAGTAGGTTCTCGGGCAGGTGGTTTTAGGGGGGGAATTTTCTTCCCATGTCAACCTGTCTCTTAAGGTGGTGGTTTTCGATGGTGATTCTTCCCATCATGTGGATTTTGGGAGTCCGTTTGTGTTCTTGGATGGATCCCCTTCTCTCATTTTTTTCCCTTTTCTAGGTAAGTGCTCCCTTTCTATAATTACCGCTAGAGACTGGGTCACTAGTGAAAGCACGAGGATACGGAAACAAAAAGGGAAAGAGCTCCAATTACGATGCAAAAGCGGAACTAAAATTAACGCTAAATCCTACAAATTGAAAATGCATGAAATGGGGAAATAATGAATAAATTGAAATGCAAACGAAAATCCAATGCAAAAAAATAGCCCTTTCTTTTATTGATACATTTTGGAATTTGGTTACAATTCGCCTCCTCCCATTTTAGGGGTGAGGTGCATTAAATTTGTTTCCTTGTTGCATCCATGGATGCCATTCCTTCTTCCGCGTGCCCACATGTAATATGGGCGGACCAAAACGTCACTGCCACTTGCGTTGATGAGTCTTGACTCCTTACTACTCCTATAACATCCAGATCCTACGCTCAAGGAAACAAGAAACGGTCATGTTGAGTGGTGTTTTCACCCAATTGTGAAAGCACACTCTCCGGTAGGATCTGAGTCCTAAAATCCTCTGCTTGCAAAGAAAATAACTTTCTCCAAGGTTCCTGTTATGCTTGTACCAATGATGTTATTCAAATGAAATGCCAGGAATATCTTAGGGTTTGCAAGTGGATGTTAACAAGGGGCACTGATGGTTTATTTAATTTGAATTTACAATGGACTCAAAGTGAATAATTGTACTTTGATCTTGGATTTTGATGGATTTTCAGTTATTAATTTGGATACAGTAATTAAACTACAGAAAATAAAGCAAGGGTTTGAACAATAAAGAAAAGTAAATGAAGAGAAACTAAACTACAATCAGAATGCTGCCATCAATTCGATGAAACCGAAGATAATGAGGTTTTATGCATGCAACCTAATCTAATGAACCTGCAAACTCGCACAATCCAAATAAATTAGGTGCTGGTTTCTAGGGTTTCTACTGTAATTCCAGACTCAGGCATTCGCATGAAGCAACCAAGAGCACTTGCATTAAACTTCACCTAAAAGCCTCAAAAATCTGGAATGAAAGATAAAACATTAAATCATGCATGCACAAAATGACTCCTTCTTTCTCATCAATTAGATGCCAACTCTCTGTATTTTGTATTAAATGATATGTCAATTACATTCAAAGAATGTTCCAGGCATAAATATTCCAGAACAAAAGAAGGAAATTGCCCAAGTGCAGGCCCAGAATAGCACGAAGCTCTTGTCTCTGCAACTCTGCAATCGGCAATTTCCAACCCCTCCTTCAATCTGCGCTTTTGGATTTATCCTGTCTAGCGTGGCTCTTCGATTCTCCCTGGTCGCTTCGCTTCACCTTCCTGCATGTGACCTTTCGAATTCCCACCTTTTCCTTGTCTTTATTCCATGTTTAACGCCGAAACGCCTAAAATCCTCCGTTGCATGTAACGCTTCTGTAGACCTGACACCTGCATGCCACGTGTCACACGCTCTCTGCGCCTTCTGTAACGCCACTCTATGAAAATCTCGACAAAAATTGCATGCCGCCTGTTCACCTTCTTGGCCGTGAAAATGCGACATGTCACGAAATCGCGACATGTCGCGATATCGCTACACTCTTCCCGGTCGTACGTCCTCGGCAGCATCTTGTCGCGATATCGCGACCGTTTTTGCTTTTGAGCCTTCTTTCCACAAACTGTAGCGAGATCGCTACCATTTCTCCTTCGAACCTCCTTCTCACAAAACTGTAGCGAAATCGCTACCATCTCTCCGTCGGGCTTCCTTCTCACAAAGCTGTAGCGAAATCGCTACCATTTTCTTTCGGACATCTTTCTCACAAAACTGTAGCGAAATCGCTACCATCTCTCCGTCGGGCTTCCTTCTCACAAAGCTGTAGCGAAATCGCTACCATTTTCTTTCGGACCTCTTTGGCAACTTTACGTCGTGAAATCGCGACCATTATCACTCTCTTGCCTTCTTTCAACAAACCGTCGCGATATCGCTACGGCTTTTGCCCCCGAACCTGCTTGCCGCAAACTGTCGCGATATCGCTACCGCTTTCTCTTTCCGTACGCCTCCCCGAAACACGTCGCGAAATCGTGACCATTTTTCTGTTCCGTACGCCTTGGCAAAACTTGTCGCGATTTCGCTACCGCTTCTCTGCTTCGGGCATGGTCTTCATTTCTGTCGCGATTTCGTGACATCTCCCTTGTGCCGTACAATTTGCTAAAACACGTCGCGAAATCGCGACGTCTTTCCGCTTCGAGTCCTTTCGCTATTTCCTGTCGCGATATCGCGACGTTTTTCCGCTTCCGTACACTTTGCCAAAACACGTCGCGAAATCGTGACACTTTTCATCATCCGTACGCTTCGGCAAAACACGTCGCGAAATCGTGACCATTTTCATTCTTTTCCAACGGCATGTCGCGATTTCGCGACACCTTTTCTTTTCTTCTCAGCGACATGTCGCGATTTCGCGACAACTTTCAATTTTTCTTTTCTCTCCTTTTCGGAAGCGATGGAGCTACATGTCGCGATTTTGTGACATGTCGCGATTTTGCGACATGTCGCGATTTCGCGACACTTTCAACACTTAGGCATTTTTTTCTCTTTTCTTCAATTTTAGCATCTGGGTCACCGAGATTCTTCTCTGCAAGCCTGCAAAAAGGTGGGTCCCCAATTTTGGGGTGTGTTGTGGATCAACCACAACAAATGGCGACTTCTATTGTCAAATGCTCTTGAGCATTTTAGTAAGAACCCAACCTGAAACATATCACAAACTCGCAAACATATGTTAGCACATAAGCAAAATAACAAATGCCCAAAGATCAGAAGTACATGAATCATCAGAATCATCAAGTATTAGCTCAGTGTGTGCAATGTGTTTTCATTCCCTATCGTTTGAAATTGATCAACATTCCATTATCAGTTTTGCATGAATGCATATGTGGGATGGTGAATGATTTGTGTACCCTAATGAATGTGCAAGGAGATTTTGCTTTCATAAAAGGCATGGTCCTTCTTCTATTATTATGTACAAGCATTCAAGATTGCCAAACCCTCTTAAGATCCACTAATTCATTACCTTATTGTATCCCAAAGTTGGTTACGAGTCCCTACCATCTAGAACCCATGTGCAAGTGAATGTGAAATCAGAACTTTGGGGAATCAGACTCCCAACCAACCGAGATGAGAGTTTAACCCTATCCTTACTATTCTGATTTAGAGTTCATTACCTCACTTTAAGCAAAATAATTAAACCAGTTATGGAAGAAATGGTCATGCTAGTCTAACCCTCTAGACAATCAGTGGTCTTGTTTTTTAGGCAAGACATGATGCCATGCATGGGCATATCTAACCCCACAATCCAAAACTTATCTCCATTTCTTTGGACCTTGGGGATGACTACCCATCCTTTGCAGAGGACAAGTAGTACGATCCTTACAATCCAATATAAATATGAGATGGGAAAAATTTATTTATTTTTTTACTTCTTGGACCTTGGGGATGACTACCCATCCTGGCTAGGGACATGTAGTACGATCCTTACAATCCAAACTTTAGATGTAAATGGAAAATATTAATTTTGTTGCTTAGACCTTGGGGATGACTACCCATCCTTTGCAGAGGACAAATAGTATGATCCTTACAATCCAAGATTTATTATGAAATGAGACATAAGAGCTTTGGGGAATCAGATTCTCAACCTAAGCGAGATGAGAATTTATGCCCTATCCTTACTACTCCATGTGGGTCAAATCAAAGCTTTGGGGAATTGGATCCTCAACCTAAGTTTGATGAGGATTTAACCCTATCCTTACTACTCTGATTTTAGGCTTTAAGCTCTATGGAAGTGGTCAAAACCACTGTTTTAAGGATCATGCTGCATAAATAGGATAGACATGAAATACTTCTTTCGCCCAACCTTTCCTTCCAAGTTAGGTTTTGATCATTTTGCTCAAGATCCTTTTTAATGTATGAGACGTGCTTGGTTCTAGATATCTCAAGACTCAGTTTCCAACCTTAGGATCTACTTACATATATGTTATAACACAACCCTAAGAGGATTTGACATACTTTAATGGCTTGTACCTAAGATGCATATGTAACTAAGATGAGATGTATGTAAGGTGAGATGGAACATGAATGCATTATTTCTTGAATTACAAATGGAATGAATTGTCATGCAAAACTGATTCTTTCATGCATCACAAAATCAAACAATATAACTTAAAATGTTTTATGTTACTTGTGGAGCTTTTACAAGATAATTCCAATATTTCATATTCTCCTAACCTTAAGCATAAGTTGACATCTCAATTTTTTATTCTTTATTTTATTTATTTTATTTTATTTTTTTTTCAAAATTAACACACATGTCAATTGAAATCAAATCCATAACCAAAATCCTAGCTAGACTAACAATCCTAAACAATAAAAACAAAATCTGAAAATCCCCCACCAAAACCAAAAGAATAATATCAAAGTCTCACAACCTAAGGGCTAAAATAATGCTTTAAAATCTGCCCATTAACCGGTAGCATGAAATCTTCCCCTTCTAATGTTTTTAGCCTGAAGGTATTCTTCCCAAGAATCTCTGAAATCTGATATGGGCCCAACCAAAGACAATCAAACTTTTGATGATTCCCTTTTTCCTCATGTCTTTTGTCCCATAGTAATACCAAATCTGAAATTCTGAATGATTTAACTTTGGCCCTTCTGTCAAACCATCTCTTGATAACTTCCTGGTGTTTATTCATGTGATTCATGGCCTCTTCTCTCTTTTCATCAAGGTGCAACAACTGGCTCAACTTGGCTTCAACTTGATCATCTGTCCCCAAGTACTCTTGTATGAAATGTAAGGTCTGCAACTTCAAATTTGCTGGAAATATCGGGTCTTGCCCATAGACCAAATGATAGGGAGTATTCCCTATGGACTCTTTCACTCGGTCCTATCTGCCCAAAGGGCAAACTTTAGTTGGCTGTGCCGATCCCGAGGGTTCTTTTCCAAGCAACTTCTTAATAGTATTCAACAAATTCTTATTTGAAGACTCGGCCAACCCATTTCCTTGAGGATAGTAATTGGATGCAAACTTTAAGCTCACTTTGTTATCATATGCCCAATCTGCAAATTGTGTAGAAATAAAAGCTTTACCATTGTCACTGACAATAGAGTCGGGCATTCCAAATCTTGTTATAATTTGATCCTCAAGAAATTTAATCACAACATCTGTGGTGGCATGTTTAGTAGGAATCACTTCGTCCACCTTGTACAGTAGTCTGTAGCTGTCAAAATGAATTTATGAGAATCAGAAGAATTTGGGTTAATAACCCCGATGAAATCTAGTCCCCACTGTGCAAACGGTCTCATTTCAACTACAGGTTGCAACGGCATGGCTGCATTTCTTTCTCTATTTGCAGCCACTTGCTAGATATGACAAGATCGTACATGGGTATGCGCATCCTTGAAAATATGTGGCCAGTAGTATCCTGCTCTCAGGATTTGATGTGCTGTAGCATTGGCTGCACCATGACCAGTTCCATGTTTCCCGTGAAATTCCTGCAACACCCTGGCAGCTTCTTCTTTGTTCAAGCACCTCAGGTAGATACCTTCATGATTCTTCCTGTAAAGCACACCATATTTTATCAGATAATTGATAGATTTAAGCCTTAAGGCTCTTCTCTGTGTTGAATTCAGATTAGAAGGACACTTACCAGTCAATAAAAATTGCACAATATCAACATACCAGTCATCCTTAGCCATGTATTATGTATTTGAGCATTGACCTGTTATTTGCGGATTATTTTCTGCGATCGCCTTCGCTAGTCCCTGTCCTCGAACTAGTTTCATTGGTTGGATTTCGAGATCAAATTCTTGGATGGTTGAAATCCATTTTCCTCTCTTCTCACCTAGTTCATTCTGTAAAAACATGGTCTTGACATCAGAATCGGGCACGATGGCAATAACTCTGCTGTGCACGATGTAGTGCCTAAAATTTTTCACAGTTTTAAAAAGTGCGTACATTTGCTTATCAAGGATTGAATACCTTAATTGAGCATCTTTCAGGGGGCACTTAAAAACGCAATGGGTTTTTCGGCACTATCCTCACCTTTTTGGGTTAAGACACTCGCAAAGGAGTGCTCTGATGCAAAAGCATAAATATAAAAAGGCTTGGAGTAGTCTGGGCTTATAAGGACAGGGGCTCTGGAAATGGCATCTTTGATATTCTGGAAAGCCACTCTACTTTCCTCGTTCCATTTTACATCCACATCTTTCTTGAGCATCTGGTTCAGAGGTTTGGCTATCTCAGCAAAGCTAGAGATAAACTTCCTCACAAAATTGACTTGCCCAAAGAAAGATCTCAGTTCTTTTTCTTGCTCGGGAGAGGTAGGTTTTGGATAGCTTGTATCCTTTCCGGGTCGATGGATATGCCCTCTTTTGAAATGATGTGACCCAACAATTTCCCTTCGTCACTCTGAAAATGCACTTTTTGGGATTTAAGGAAATTCCATGTTCTCTGCATCTTTGAAGCACTTTCTTCAAATCTTTAACATGATCCTCTCTCTTCTTCGAGAAAAGCGGGATATCATCCACATACACGATGATGCATTTGCCTATTAGCCCTTTGAATGCGTAATCCATGGCGCGTTGAAAAGTTGCACCAACATTTAACAGTCCGAACGACATTCTCTTATATGCAAATGTCCCCCACTTGGTAGTGAAGGCTGTTTTCATCCTGTCATCTGGATGTATAAGAATTTGGTTGTACCCCGAATATCCATCGAGAAAGGACATCATTTCAGATCCATTTACCATTTGCAGAATTTCATCGATTGATGGTAATGGATAATTATCTTTTTGAGAGGCTTTATTAAGATTTCAAAAATCTATGCATAGCCTAATCTCTCCACTCTTTTTCTTACTTGGAACGAGGTTGGCCACCCAGGTTGAGTGCCTAACAGGAAAAATGATTTTCGCTTCCAATAATATTTTAACCTCCTTTTCGATCAAAGGCTCCAATAGCGGGTTAACAACTCGTTGTCTTTGCCTAAAAGGCTTGGAGTCTGGCTTCAAAGGGATGGTATGTGTGATAATGTTATGGTTGTAAGTCTTCAGCTCATTGTAGTTCCAAGCAATACAATCTATGTAATGCTTCAATGCCTGTATTATATTGCTCCTTTCTTCCTCTGTACATGCCTTTGCTATGTACACCTCCTTTGGATTGTCTGCACTCCCTAGATTAATTGAATCGCATGCATCTTTGGGGAGTGGGACTCTTTTTCTTTTCTTGTTCTTGCATTCCATGTCGAACATATTTTCTAATGAAACCACGTCTTTAGGAATTTTGTTGGATTGATACGCAGTTTCACTTTCTTTTGTTTCATCCTGCCACCTTTGTTCCTCATCAATCACCTGATTTTCAAAAATACCCGAGTTTGTGACAAACTTGAAGATGTGCCTGTCACTTTCAAAAACCTGGAAATTCTTTACATTATCAGGTATTGATGGACAAGGAACCAGCTCAATGGAAAACTTCTTACATATTTTTATATCCACCGGGTTTAACATGCCCGCGGTGACTGCAAGAGAGTCTGCTATTCGATTTCCTCTCCTAGAAATAAGGGCTATGTTGAATGCATCAAACTCCTCCATGAGGTCCATAACCCTAGTCCTATAAAGGCTCAATATTTTGTCGTGGCATGTATATTGTCCTTTGATTTGCTTGACAACCAACTCAGAATCTCCCAAAACCTTCAAGCATTTAACATGTTTGCTCAATGCTAGACGTAAACCATAGATCAATGCTTCGTATTCTGCCACATTGTTTGTGCAAGGAAATTGCAGTCTGTAGGCAGCCAATAATGGTTTACCTCCTGGACCAGTGAGCTCGACTCCAGCTCCTGCTCCCTGTCTAGACTTTGATCCATCAAACTTGAGCAACCACGTGTAATCCTTTTCCTCAGAAGAACCACCATGACACACTTCTTCTTTAAGCTCGTCAGCAACTTTCTCAACATCAAGTGCATAGACCCCTAGGTCTGGCTCAAAAAACTGAACCTCATTCGGCTTGTTGAAATCCGTTATAATCTCCTTAAGCCTCGGTTCATTTTCCACTCTGATTTGGTTTGCAATGCCCTTCCATGGTAGCCACATATGTGAGCAGTCTGTTGAAAAATAACCATTCAGAGTTTTCATCCAATCTCTCACAAGTAACATTCCATACCTACTTGGGATGTTAACCACCAAAATGTCTACAACCTGCTGGACCCTGGGTTCAGAATTTAATTGAATCTTGACATCATATAAGGTCCCTACTACATTTACCTCTGAACGGTCCAATTGCAAGACCGTGCATTTGGATGAAACCGGTTGTAGACCCAGCATTTGACATATCTCCGTAGGCATGAGGTTGCTCGTGGCTCCTGTGTCCACCAAACAGTTATGCAAGTTCTTACCCGCAATTCTCAGAGTCAATAAGAATGGCGGGACATCCCTTCTCTCCTTTCACAAAATCAGATGGGATTCAACTCTTTTTCCTTCCACATCGGATCAGGTGAGTTCAAAGCTCTTATCAACGCCTCCTTTTGACCAGGCAATTTAGCTGCGTCCAGGAATGAAAGGCTAGATTTGGACTTCTTCATATCCTCCACTACGTCATAATTTGGTTTTTCGAATTTGATTGTCTTCTGGACGTCATTAGACATTTCTCTTTTGAGTGGAGGGGGAGGGTTGTTACTTGCCTTTGTATCTGGAGGAAGAATAGAATTGTTTGGAGGTGTTGATGAGGTTTTAGGGGCTTTAGATTTACTCCTCAAATGGTACCCATGAGTCCCCTTTCTGAAATCTCAAAAAGCTTGCACCTCCTGTTCCAAAACTTCGTCTTCTTCCTCCTCGCTCTCACCCTCTTGGTGATATACTATTTCCATCACCATAATATTTTCATCTTGATGATACGATGGATCCTCATTTGATACCAATTCCAAATCATCAACTTGTGCTTGAAGACAATGAGTGTATCTAGCAATCTCAGGACAATTCCTCTCATTGTGTTCTTTTGTGTTATGTAACCTGCACCCCCTTTCCCATGCCAAATCTGAAAGATTCAAAAGAGAATTGGATTGGCTAGGGCCTGCAGAAGCATCTAATTGATTAGCAATGGGAGCGGGAACTCCCCCATTGTTTGGCTTGGTGTTCCAGTGCCTCCCTCTATTGTTAAAATTCTGATTTGGGTGAGGGGCATGGGACTCATACTTCTACTGTTGAACCCTGTCATTACTTAGTTTATGCACTAGTTTCTTGAGCTCTTCGACTTTCAAAAAAACATCCTTCGATGGAACCACATTGTTGTTAACCCCCATTGGATTTGCATAATTGATGGGGTCTTGATTCCACATTTGGGTCGGGTTCTGAGGAATTGGATTCCCGTATGGGTTGACACTTTGAATCGGGATCGGATTCGAAAAAGGAACTATGGCTTGAGGATTGACTTGACTAGTTTCCTGCGTAGTTGATTGACTGTTCTGCAAAAATGTAGGAACAGGTGGAGTGGTTGTGATTGGTTGGATTGGAATGGGTGCATATGCAGGTGTTGGTGGATACGGCTGCCGATATGGGAAGGCATTCATACTTGGCATTTGTGGTGCCATGAGTTGATTTGCATAGGGAACTTGACCATATGGAGCACACTTTCCCATCATAGGCATCTGGGTAAACCCGTAGCCTTGCGGTGTCAATTGCTGCTCAATAGTCATGGCTTCATTATAGGCCAAAGCCAGCGTGGTGACCTGAGGATTGCGCCTTGCAAACATAGCTGTCATGGGGTCCAATGCCCCAAAATATATCTGCAAAGCCACTGCGGGATCGATGGCAAAATGTCTAATTGCTCTATTATAGTTCTTTTGGAATCTCTGATTAAACATTCGGATTGGTTCCCCTTGGCCCCGTTTGCATGTAATAAACTGATTGTAAATAGTTGCGGGATCTAAGGGTGATCTAAATTGATTGACAAAGGCATTTTCCATTTGTGTCCAAGAGGTGATTGAACCAGTTGGCAAGCATATATACCATTCATATGCTATTGGATCCAAGCTCATGGGGAAAAGTCTACGAGGCTACATCTTCATGCTGAACTTGCAGCCTAATTAAAACATCCCTATAGGCTTGGATATGTTCTTCTACTTTTCTTAGGCCATCTGGCTTGTATTTAGGCAGAAATATTTCAATGTTCTTGGGGATTTCATGGATATCCCCAACAATATTCAAAGGAGTATTGTTAGCTCCATACCAAGGAGCTACTGGAGCTTGAGCCATTTGACTCAGAATTGATGTAGACAGACCTACAATAGCAGTAGAAATATTACTAACTATAGGCACACTAGGGGCAACGGATATTACTGGCGTAGGTCCACTCGACGTTCCTGGAGAAAATAGGTCTTTTGCGACTGGTGTGCTTACGACTTGCTTGGCTTTACCCTTGGGAGTACCAGTAAGGTCGTGAAAAATGGTTTCTCTGGTTTTTTGAGACCTGGTCGCAATACGGCATGGTGGGTCCAGCCTGCCTGAGGAAACCCTCGGCTATTTCGAAGAAAACCTGCAACAAAAACAAAAATAGTGTTGCAGTTTAGCCGTAAATGATTTCAAAATTAAATCAAAAACAAAATATTCAGATATGAAAATCAAAATCAAATAAACCAGTTCGGCCCTCCTTCTAGCGCCAATCTGTTGAGTGGTGTTTTCACCCAATTGTGAAAGCACACTCTCCGGTAGGATCTGAGTCCAAAAATCCTCTGCTTGCAAAGAAAATAACTTTCTCCAAGGTTCTCGTTATGCTTAAATAATGTTGTTCAAATGAAATGCCAGGAATATCTTAGGGTTTGCAAGTGGATGTTAACAAGGGGCACTGATGGTTTATTTAATTTGAATTTACAGTGGACTCAAAGTGAATAATTGTACTTTAATCTTGGATTTTGATGGATTTTCAGTTATTAATTTGGATACAGTAATTAAACTACAAAAAATAAAGCAAGGGTTTGAACAATAAAGAAAAGTAAATGAAGAGAAACTAAACTACAGTCAGAATGCTGCCATCAATTCGATGAAACCGAAGATACTGAGGTTTTATGCATGCAACCTAATCTAATGAACCTGCAAACTCGCACAATCCAAATAAATTAGGTGCTGGTTTCTAGGGTTTCTACTGTAATTCCAGACTTAGGCATTCGCATGAAGCAACCAAGAACACTTGCATTAAACTTCACCTAAAAGCCTCAGAAATCTGGAATGAAAGATAAAACATTAAATCATGCATGCACAAAATGACTCCTTCTTTCTCATCAATTAGATGCCAACTCTCTGTATTTTGTATTAAATGATATGTCAATTACATTCAAAGAATGTTCCAGGCATAAATATTCCAGAACAAAAAGAAGGAAATTGCCCAAGTGCAGGCCTAGAATAGCATGAAGCTCTTGTCTCTGCAACTCTGCAATCGGCAATTTCCAACCCCTCCTTCAATACGTGCTTCGGATTTATCCTGTCTAGCGTGGCTCTTCGATTCTCCCTGGTCGCTTCGCTTCACCTTCCTGCATGTGACCTTTCGAATTCCCACCTTTTCCTTGTCTTTATTCCATGTTTAACGCCGAAACGCCTAAAATCCTTCGTTGCATGTAACGCTTCTGCAGACCTGACACCTGCATGCCACGTGTCACACGCTCTCTGTGCCTTCTGTAATGCCACTCTGCGAAAATCCCGACAAAAATTGCATGCCGCCTGTTCACCTTCTTGGCCGCAAAAATGTGACATGTCACGAAATCGCGACATGTCGCGATATCGCTACACTCTTCCCGACCGTACGTCCTCGGCAGCATCTTGTCGCGATATCGCGACCATTTTTGCTTTTGAGCCTTCTTTCCACAAACTGTAGCGAGATCGCTACCATTTCTCCTTCGAACCTCCTTCTCACAAAACTGTAGCGAAATCGCTACCATCTCTCCGTCGGGCTTCCTTCTCACAAAGCTGTAGCGAAATCGCTACCATTTTCTTTCGGACCTCTTTCTCACAAAACTGTAGTGAAATCGCTACCATCTCTCCGTCGGGCTTCCTTCTCACAAAGTCGTAGCGAAATCGCTACCATTTTCTTTCGGACCTCTTTGGCAACTTTACGTCGTGAAATCGTGACCATTATCACTCTCTTGCCTTCTTTCAACAAACCGTCGTGATATCGCTACGGCTTTTGCCCCCGAACCTGCTTGCCGCAAACTGTCACGATATCGCTACCGCTTTCTCTTTTCGTACGCCTCCCCGAAACACGTCACGAAATCGTGACCATTTTTTTGTTCCGTACGCCTTGGCAAAACTTGTGATTTCGCTACCGCTTCTCTGCTTCGGGCATGGTCTTCATTTCTGTCACGATTTCGCGACATCTCCCTTGTGCCGTACAATTTGCTAAAACACGTCGCGAAATCGCGACGTCTTTCCGCTTCGAGTCCTTTCGTTGTTTCCTGTCGCGATATCGCGACGTTTTTTCGCTTTCGTACACTTTGCCAAAACACGTCGCGAAATCGTGACACTTTTCATCATCCGTACGCTTCGGCAAAACACGTCACGAAATCGCGACCATTTTCATTCTTTTCCAACGGCATGTCGCGATTTCGCGACACCTTTTCTTTTCTTCTCAGCGACATGTCACGATTTCGCGACAACTTTCCTGTTTCCAGCAGCGATGGCGCGACAAGTCGCGATTTCGCGACATGTCACGATTTCGCGACACTTTCAACACTTAGGCATTTTTTTCTCTTTTCTTCAATTTTAGCATCTGGGTCACCGAGATTCTTCTCTGCAAGCCTGCAAAAAGGTGGGTCCCCAATTTTGGGGTGTGTTGTGGATCAACCACAACAGGTCAGTAGCACCTGCGGATGAGATGAAACATGCAATCCCCAAGCCTTCGGTTAATGCATGCAAGATATAAATAAAACGATGACTAACATGTATCCAAATAACCTAAAAACTTGATAGGGGCATTAAGACCTCACAAAGAAGACACTACAAATGGAACAGTCGAGAAATTCCTCACCGATTTGAATTCGCTCCGGGGCGGGACGAATTGACCTACAACAAAATGCCAGATAGCACCGCTCAAAATGTCACATCCGGATAGCTCCAAATCTCCTACAAAAGTGGGGGTTAGCTAATTGGGGGTATTTTGGGATGACCCAGATGGTCAGATTTCCCCAATTTGGCCTCTAACACCCAAATTTCGATGATGCCTTCTGCAAGTTAGTAAAGGCGGAGAAATGATAAAACATGACAAAAATTGATCAAACGATATGAAATCAAAATTGCAAACTATCTAAGCAGCATAAAGATCAAATACAAAAAAAATGAAAATGACAGAAAGAGAAATCGGCCACAGATTCCTAATCATTCCTAAAAGGGACGATTAGACCTACAGTAGTGTGGGGCGCCCGGATAGGCCGCCCGCCGTTTGGGGCCTGATTTTGGCACCAATCCACTTGGGATGAGTCCAAAATTTCTTGTAAAGTGTTGTCAGAAAATTGGGTGGTATACTGTGGTCAAATGTCAGGTTTTGGGCTCAAGATTCATCCTTCCAATGGTCACCCAATGACCTCCTCTCTAGAAGAGATCACGGATGTGAAAAGCACAAATCAACTAGGGGCGTATGGGGAAGTAAAATGGCAGCACTTCGTTGCTCAAAATGCTCCTTCTCTGTATATTTTGGGGTGAGAAGACTCACCATTTTATAGACCTGATGGTCTCTTTGGATGAGCATGCAGAGGCGCCACTTGGCAATCATGCCTCTCCAGGGGAGGGAAGATTCCTCCCTGATTAGGGGCTTCATGACTGCCCTTGTAATTGCCTCTAACGCTCGAAAATGCTCACTCATGCTCCCATGCGATGAAGGAAGGATTAAGTGGTGGATCTGAGCTGCCATTTGTCAAGATTTGACTTTTTTCCCGTCAAACCTGCAATTCGCCCCACCCTGGAGCGAATACTGGTATTCGTCCCTAGGTAGGGCGAATCCCAGTTTGAAATCATCCCTGGGTGAAACGAGTACTGAGCAAAGTGCTTGAAGGTGCCAAATTGACTCCTGACCTTCCAAAACTGTTGTGAGAGTGGTTAGGACCACTGTTTGACCTCTGGGGGCTGCCCTTGGGGCTGTGTGTGTCAATGCGATCAGTGTTTGCAGTCACGTAATCGGATTGGTGTTATTTTGGTGTCTACAGATGCCCCTTTTTGGGATGCACTGTGCAAGGCACAGCGTCGAGCAAAAATAGATAACCAAAGCACTAATGATTAGGGTTTCTCAGTAACCTAACCAAATTTTGATGCCCCAAGTATGAAAAGGGGCATGCATTCTTGAATCCTTGCTTCTGACGAGCGAAGGAACTCAATTCAAGTGTTAACCTTTTTCGGTGAGGTGTTACTTGAGCTTGGACATTGATCAATCATGAATAGGCAAAGGGCGCAACCTTTTGTCTGTGGGAACCTTGAGTTCATGATTCATGAATGCCAAGTGATTGATCCACTTGTGATTATTGCTTGTTTACTGCCCCAAGCAGGAGCGTAATTGTCTTTGCCAATGATCCTTTGAATGCGTGCCATTTCCATGATTGGGTGTGTATTTGTTGATTGGTGACTAAGTGTGACTACCCCCTCAAGCGACGAATCGATGAGGGAATGACCTACATGAGAAAAGCGACGAGTCACTTGACCCAAGATGACTTAAGTAAGGGTGCCTTCAGATGCTTATCGTTGAACGGGTGTGCAGTTGTCTGACATTTAGACCTATTTTTGGGGGGTGTTAACCCTTTTGGTGACGCTTGTCGGGGCTAAAATTGGCAAAAATCCATCTTCCCGTGGAGCGGTCCGGCCATGGTGGCCTTATTAGGGAGTAGGATGGTGACAATTTGTAACCCCAATGTCTATTTTGGATGCCAAGAATGTCAGGCACAAAGGCGCCTTCGTTTGGCAACTCTGTTGCTATTTTTGGTTGGGTTTCGACCCTTTTGGTGACGTGTTTGGGGAGGAAATTCTCGAAGATCCGTCTTCCCGTGGAGTGGTCCGGCTATGGTAGCCTTCTTAGGGAGTAGGATAGTGAGGATTTGTGACCCCGACATCTATTTTGCATGCCCGGAATGTCAAGTGCAAAAGCACTCTTATCGGACACTTTTAGGGCTTGTTTTTGGTGCATTTTGTGCAATTTTTGAAATTTTTGCTCTGTATTCGTCCTGGGGTGGGATGAATTCCTATTGAGCATTCATTCTAGGGTGGGACGAGTGCTAACCAGAGTGCTCATCCCAGGGAGGAACGATTACAGGCTCAAAAAGCCTATTTAAAGGCCAAAACTAGGTTTTGGGCTCATTTGCACTTGTTTTTCCTGGCGATTTGGAGCTCTGAGGAGGAGGAGGTTAATTCTGCGAAGTGAAGCGCTGCCAAATTTTTCTTGCGACCATGAGTTCACACACCGGATCGAGCGGTGGAGCCGAAGCGATACCGGTGAGTGCCTTCCTCTTTATTAGTTTTTTTTTTGTATCACAGTTTTAAAACCGCAAGTTATTTTTCGCTTCTTTTTTTTGTATTTTGTTTTTCAAATGTAAAAATAAAAAACCTTAGTGAAATGAATGTGTTTATTTGTTTTGGTATGGCTTCATTAAAGCGTAGGTTGAAATCCTAGTGGAAACCATGTTTGTTTGTGTTCATTTTTGTAAACTAACAGAAACCCTAGGCTAACAAAAATCGAAACTTAGCTAAAAACGTAGGCTAACCCTAGTTAAACAAAGATCAAAACTGAGTTTAAAAACTTTAGGGTAAAATTTAGCTTAAAAACTTAGTGTTTTAAAAAAAAAAAACTTTGCTCAACCTTAGTCTTTTTTTTTTTTGTTTTGATTTATCAATGTAAAGTTAAAAACCCTAGATTGACAAACTAAGTTTGTAATTTTATTTTTTTTTTTTTTTTATGATTTTAATGTGTTTTATTTTGTTTTCTTTTGCAGGTTGTGAAGAGCCGGTATCGTGTGCCTATTATTTTTGCTGAAGCGTGGGAGGCGCTAGCTGTGGCTGACTGGGAGTGGCTTGATGCCCTTGGGCTCAAGCAGGTGACTCGGTTGGAGCCAGTGATTGGGGATCGGGCCTACCTAATGGCCTTGATCAACTTGTGGGATCCCCAGACTAATACTTTCCATCTCCCAATAGGGGAGATGACAGTTACTTTGGAGGATGTCTATCGGATTCTTCGGATTCCAATAGACGGACTGCCAATCAGGACGACGCCGTGGGATCAGCGGACAACAGTGCTGACATGCTGCTTCGGGCATGGGGAGGAGTTGGGGGTGGATGGTCCGGTGGAGAGGGTAGAGGTTGACTATCATATTGGTGGGATCTTAGTTCGATGGTGGTTTGAGAGGGGTGTGTTGGGAGTGAGGCACGCAGTACTCATGGGCCTCATGTCCAACATGCTGCTACCTGACTCGTTAGGCGCGAGGTTCCCGTGGAACCTGCTGGATGTGGTCTGTCGGCTGGTGGAGTGTTTGACGCATGAGCCTTTGATCATGAGGTGGGGACAGACGCTACTGGCACAGCTCTATGGTGAGTTGTACGAGGTCCACTGTCGGAGGTGGAAGGGGATCAGTTGCAGAGTTGGGCTTGGCAGCACATAGCGGTGGAGAGGCCAGTGGGGTTACCGTGTATGACTCGGGCGGAGATGGTGGATAAGGATATAGGTTATGTGGCTCTATGGCGGTGGTCTGAGGAGCAGGGATAGAGTCGATGGTGGGCAGGTGTCATAGGGCACTATGTCGATGCCTTCGCTCGGCTCGCTCCAGGGGAGGTGTTCTAGCACCCCTATCGGGACTGTCTAGCCTGGCCGGAGGCTGGAGAGTGGCTTCGATGGGTACGCAGGGAGCGATGGCTGATTGGGCGGCATGGGACCGAGGAGTTCTTCCCTTACAGCTAGGTGACATGATAGTTTGGGGTGCGCCAGGGGTTGCTTGGTGAGCCCGTGGTCTATCGGCATCGGGGGGACGAGAGGACTCTGGACCGGCTGATCATCATGCCATTAGGTGAGGATTCAGACGTAGTGATCGACGTCCCAGATGTGGATGACATCGGGACTACCATAGAGTATGACCAGTGGTGGGTACTACGGCGATGGCAGGGAGAGGGGCCACTGGGAGGTGCGGAGATAGTAGCAGTAGGCGAGGAGGGTGCCGAGGCACCGGGAGATGATTGGGGAGCTCCGCTGGAGGATGCAGACATGGTGGAGGTAGATGGTGCGGATGCGGATCTTGGGGTTCCGGATCATCCGGAGAGGTAGGACGTCACGGAGCAGTGGGAGCCAGAGCAGGCTGTTGTTCCAGAGATGCCAATGCCTCTGGCAGTTTTAGAGGACACGGAGTCTAGGTTATGCACTGAGAATGCACGATTGGAGGGGCTGCTATGGAGGCGCGATGAGGAGCTAGAGGATGCACTACGGGAGAGGGATCTCCTACGCATGCAGCTAGCAGAGTGGGAAAATGCATGGGCTGCATACCACCGGTAGGATGGGGACACCGATGCTGCATGGGAGAGGGATCTCCTACGGACGTAGCTGATGGAGAGGGATAGGGCTTTGGCACAACACGATGAGAACTTGGCTACGTATCGCCAGTGGGAGATGGACTTGGTGCGGCAGTGGTTGGAGCTGGAGGTAGAGATTAGCCGCCTCGGTGGGCGGGTCCCTACGTTCAACGGAGGTGGATCATCGTGCCGCTCGAGAGGGAGCGAGACTGAGCAATCAGCATCCTCTCAGTGTAGGCGACTAGATGAGGGGGGCGCGAGTAGGCATGATGCGGGGGCTAGTAGCAGCCGCCCTGAGGGGTCCCATAGGACCCACACCATGAGGGGTAGTTCCCGTCACACCGATCCTGCATGATCATGGTGGTCGACGCCTTAGGCTTGGGGGTTTTTGATCTTTTGGATTTTGTTGCGGGGTCACAGGACCGGTTCATTGTAGCCTTGTGGGCATTTTTGATGATATATATACAGATGACTTTATTTTATTTATGCGCGTGCGATGATTTGATGTTATGCATGATGATTGATGAATATGGATTTATGCATGTTAATTTATATTGATGGATGCATATGTTATGATGAATGCAAATGTTTTTTATTTATATGTGATATGCAAATGGAATGGATGAATTGAATTTGTGTTGTTTGGCGAGGGCACCATAGACTGTTTAGAACTTTATGGCTTTTTGTCCTAGGCGATTGCTGTGGTAAATGACTTTTCATGTATACATGTTGTTTTTGTATTTTTTGATGGTAATGCGAGGATGAAAGATAGCACAGTTGGTTTAGAATGTAGTTAAGGTTTTCTGAGACTCAGACGTTTTTAACTAACTAGCCATGACTGTACTTTATCTTACAAGACTTTTGAACAAGGTATGAATCGGACTTGTCTTTGACCAAGTTATTTCACATCCCTGTGTGTGCAATTGAGTTCATTTCTGTGGTATTTGTCAGGATACCGCCAGTGCCAGATAGGCTATCAACCAAACCTATACTGAGGATCACCTAATTAGCTCCACTAACTCCTTCGTTGTATTTAGTCAGATTAATCTATGGTGCTATCTAGGATACCATAAGCTAGCTCATCCACATGCAAACATTGATCTATACACGAGTTAATGTGACAGATATATCATCATGCGGGAGGTTTACCATCGGTGACCGATAGGCTATCCACCAAACCAAGACTGAGGTTTGCCTCATGACCTTCTGAATGCTGAGAGTTCCAGGGATTCAAGTTCGACTCCCTTCTTTTCTTCAATTGTATTGGGATACTTGCTCTTTTGTAGTGATAAAAATCACTGTTTATTTTTTATTTTTCTTTTGAGCAAGGGATTTGAATTTTTGAGTGATGAGAATCACTATTGTATGTGCCTTTTGATGTATGCACTTTTGGTGGTGATGTCAATTTTTTGGAGTTTTGACTTTTGCAACATTTTATGATGTTTGCAACTTTTTGAGAACTTGGGATTCTTGGGGAATTGGGTAGGGAAGATGCTTGTCCTTTTGCCAACTCTCAGCATTCTTGGGGTCATTCGCACAGGGGGATGAGCAAGATAACCATTTCGCTTATGGTGACCTGGATTGCTTTGCAGGTTTCATCTTTCATTCACACAACTTGGGAATTTTTATGTGTTTTAATTTGTGTTGGGACGCTACGTAACAAGGTGTGATCCAAGTAGAACTCTACCTTTGTAAAATATGTCTGACTTGGTACAGTACGTGGCTAGAAAGCAAATGACGACTGAAGGATGAAAACTCTTGATACATTAGAAGACCACCGACTCTGGTATGGTAAAAAGAAGTGAATGGCGTTTATTTTTGATGGACTGCTTATAGAATGGAGAAATGTGGAACAAGATGGATTGGCGGAGTAATTACAGTCTATGGTGCCTTGACCTGTATGACCACAAATATGCAATGTATGGATGTGATGCTTAATGCAGCTATAGATTTTTGTGTTTTTGAGGGATTGATTTTTGTGAATATGAAGATGAGATGCAAAAAGAGCTCTTTATTGTTGTGATGATTTTGAGCATGCATGGAAATGAGATGCGAATTTTGGTTATGCTTGATGATTTTGTTGTTTTTGAATTTTCTTATTTTTGACCAAGCGATTGTGGGAATCCTTGGGGAATTTTGGGATTGACCAAGTGATTATGAGAATCCTTGGGGCATTTTGGGATTGACCAAGCGATTATGGGAATCCTTGGAGCATTTAGTTTGGGCTATGGCTCTTCTAAACATGGAATGGCCGCAAATGACTGATGTTCAAGGGTTCTAGTTCCTTGATTCCATCAAGAGAGGCTAGCCGGTATGTTCCAGGTCCTATTTTACTGTCAATTACATAGGGACCTAACCAATTTGTCGTGAACTTGTCCCTTAGATGGGATGGCAAACTAGAGTTCTGTTGGTTCTCTTTTAAGACCAAGTCACCAACCTAAAAATCCCTCAGGTGAACTTTCATGTTGTATGCTTTCTTAAGTCGCTCTTGATAGATACGTAAATGCTCGAGAGCATTAACGCGTCATTCATCAAGCAACGTAAGCTGGTCTAATCGGGCTTGCCACGCAGTGTCATCATCGATGAACTCTTGCATTGATATGCGTAGGGAAGGAATTTCCAACTCGAGAGGCATGACTACCTCGGAGCCATACACGAGCGAAAATGGAGTTGCCCCAGTGGGCGTCCGAATGCTAGTGCGATAAGCCCATAGGGCAAGTGGGATTTGAATGTGCCAATCCTTATGACTATCTGCGACTATATTTTTGAGGATGGCAACTAGCATTTTGTTTGACGCCTCTGCTTGCCCATTTGCCTACGGATAATAGGGTGTCAAAAAACTATGCTGAATTTTGTACTTTGTGGTCAAAGCACGCACGTCTTTGTTCTTGAATGACGTCCCATTATCCAAAATTATCTTGGATGGAATACCAAAATGACATATGATGTTATGTAAAATGAACTCCACAATGCGAGGTCCAGTCGTAGAGGTAAGCGGAATTGCTTCCACCCACTTGGTGAAGTACTCTATGGCCGTTATGATAAACGTGTGATGACCTGACGATGCAGGGGAGATATTTTCGATTAGATCTAAGCCCCACTACAAAAAAGGCCAAGTCGATTGAATCGACTGCAAGGCCTGGGAAGGTACGTGTGTCAAATTAGCATGGTGTTGACATTTCACGCACTTCCTTACATATGCGCAACAATCTCGCTCTAAAGATGGCCAATAATAGCCCATGTGAAGAATGCACTTTGCGATGGCCATACCACTGAAGTGGCCACCACACGTACCATCGTGCGCTTGGGCGATTGCCCAAGTGGACTCCTGTTGGTCCAAGCAACGAAGGAGGATTCCTTCGTAGCTATGATGGTACAAAATGTCTCCTAACAAGACATACTTAGCCACTTTCTGCTTGAATGCTCATTTTGTGGCATGCGTCAATCCAAGTGGGAGATTACCTAACTTGAGGTAGTCCCTTATGGGTGAATACCAATCCTACTGATCAAAAACCTCGAC
The DNA here is from genome assembly GCA_028583015.1 of Wollemia nobilis. Lineage (NCBI taxonomy): Eukaryota > Viridiplantae > Streptophyta > Pinopsida > Araucariales > Araucariaceae > Wollemia > Wollemia nobilis. The sequence goes on from JAQPPZ010016895.1 coordinate 19,609,813, forward strand.
GGTATGAACAACCAATCCCTCTTGAAGTTCACCCCTAGCAAACGCTGAGTGGGAAAGAACTTGTAAGAATAGCGTTGTGTTGCTATTAAGGGGAGTAGGGGAGAACAAGGACCCCCAGTTGGCGTGATTCAGATGATCGTGGATTCAAGAGAACTTATCCGAGGATGGTTCAATCTGGATCAAGTGGATTCTTGGCATCAAATCAGAGCTTGCACGCTCCATCATGGATTGCGATAGTGTTTTGACTTGAATGGTTGTCATATCACCAGAAATGTCTTGCGGGATTAGTGACCCCAAGGAGGCCATAGTGTCCGCAAAATGATTCGATGACCGAGGGAGTGCCTCGATGTCATACCATTCAAGATTTTCCAAGAATTTGTCCACAAGGGCTTTGTAGGCCTGTAGAACTGGGCATTTGCATTGGAATACCCCTTTGACTTGGTTGACAATTAACAGTGAATCACCAAAGATGTTCAATCATTTGATGTTCATGGTGATTGTTGTCTGAAGACCTATGAGCAAGGCTTCATACTCTGCATTGTTGTTGGTGCATGGGAAATTTAATTTAAATGACAGAGGCATTGGAGCACCCTGTGGTGTGAAGAATACTATTCCCACGCCACCACCTTGCTCACATTTAGAACCATCAAAAAATAGGGTTATGTCGGCCTGTGACTCAGGCTCATCAGAATCTGGCAATTCTGAGACATGGAAGACCCCATCATCGGGTAGTTCTATGACTAGAGGCTGATCATCTTCGAGAGGAGCCTCTGCTAGTTGATCGGCTATGACCTGACCTTTTATGGATTTCTATCCAACAAACTCTATGTCAAATTCCATCAACAACATGATCCATTTCACCGTGCGACTACTATGATAAGTATGACTCATCATGTATCACAATGGATTCTCCTTAGACACAACATACGTCTTGTTGCTCAACATGTAATGGCATAGCTTTTTGGTAGCAAACACCACTGCCAAGCAAAGCTTCTCAATGTATGCATAGTTAAGTTCATAACTGACCAGGGTGCGGCTAAGATAGTAAGTAGCCTATTCTTTGTGAAGTTCATTTTTCTGGGCTAGCATGGCGCCCAGTGCCACCTCATTAGCTGAGATGTATAAGTAGAATGACACTCCTGGTCTAGGTGGTGCCAATACTGGCGGTGAAGCCAAGTATTGTTTAATGTCATCGAAGGATGATTGGCACTCGTCATCCCAGTGAAATGCTACCCCCTTGTGCAATAATTTGTTCATGGGTCGGCACTTGTCAGATAGCTGTGCTATGAAGCGCTTGATTGACGTGACCTTTCCTTGTAGGCTTCTGAGCTGCTTGATGGTAGTTGGGGGGAGCATTTCAAGGATTTCCTTGACTTTGTTTGGGTCCACCTCGATGCCTCGCTTTGAGACTATGAAACCCAAGAGTTTTCCAGATGTGACACCAAATACGCACTTCTTGGGATTCAGTCTGACTTTATGTTCCATGAGGTGATCGAGGATCTTGCTTAAGTCATCGAGATGATCTGGGCACAAAAGAGACTTGGCCAACAAATCATCCATGTAATCTTCCAAATTTTTATGCATGTAATCATGGAAGATGTACGTCATGGCACGTTGGTAGGTGGCGCCAACATTTTTAAGGCCAAAAGGCATGACCTTATAACAAAATGTTCCCCAAGGCGTTGTGAACGCCATTTTTAGTTGGTCCTCGGGATTGATACGAATCTGATTGTATCCCGAGAAACCATCCATGAGGGAAAGCATTTCATGGCCCACTGTAGCGTCTACCAATGCGTCGATACTCGACAAGGGAAAATCATCCTTAGGACTCACTTTGTTTAGATCTCAAAAATCAGTGCATATGTGAATCCTCCCGTCAGGCTTCTTGATGGGCACCATGTTGGACAGCCATGGTGGGTAGTCCACACAGATGACAAACTGTGCATCCAACAGCTTTTGCAGTTCATCTTTGACCATTAAGGCCATTGTTGGGTGCATCTTACGTAGTTTTTGCTTAACTGGCTTGACTGTCGGATCAAGCGTTAGATTATGCGTGACTAGCTATGGATCTAGCCCCGACATGTCTCTGTATGACCATGCAAAAACCTCCTTCTTCTCTTTGAGAAGGGCAATGTAGTCGGCTTGCTCTTTGGGGGATAAGCTTACCCCCAACTTGATAATCTATGGATTCATTGGATCAGAGCCGATGTCTACGTCAGTCATCTCCTCGATCGACATGTGGGATCCATCCTCCAACTGGTGTGGAGTTGGGATCAAATGGATATCATTTGCTGAGTTTAAATCTACGTTGGGAACCTCGGGTTCCTCTTTAGCATGGAAGATATCCTGAGTTGACCCTGGGGTGAGATGAAGCATCTCATCGAAAGGCCAGTACTCTGATGGGGATGGAGGTGAATTGACACGATCCCAGTCGATGGCATCTATGTCTAGATACAACGACTGTGCTGGATCTACCGGGTTGTGGATGGGGGTGGTTAAGTCAATGGAGATCATGTTGATGAAATGATTTTGGTCTCCATTACCATGGGTGTGATGACTCAAACATTTTGGATGTTCTCTGTGCTTCGGATCTGGCTCTAGAGGTACTGGCATGAATGGATCGGCCCTATGTGTGGATAGGAAGATAGGGTCTGCCCTCGAAACTGATGTCGCTATAGGGTCTCTGGGTGGAAGGTATTCTTTGTATGCCCAAAGTGGTGGATTCAACACTTGTTCCCACCATGCTGGGTCTACGTACCATTCATGCCCTAGCACTATGTTCAACTATTCAAATATGTCGTTAATCTCTAAGGGGTATTGTTGCTGTCGCATATGATTGAGATAGGCCATCTCAGTTTCATCTTCATAATCGCTATCGGAGATCCAAAAGCCTTCGTTGGCTCCAACAACTATTTGTGGCATTAGAGGCTCGTCTTGCTCGAGCAAATTGATCTGGCCCCATTGGGGTTGTTCCGCTCTCTGCGGTGGGGCCTGATTGTCTTGCGGTGGCGCTTGCTCGATTGGAGCATCTAAAGGGAACATTGTCAAGAGGTTTTCTTGATAATCATCCATGGGGATCACCTATGAGTGATCGCTATTTGATTCGAAGGGGTCATACTCTGACTCGTCCTCTAAGGACCCTTCTTGACATTGTCTGGACCCTCCTTGAAAATGAGCCCTCAAGCTTTCTCCTCTCTCGAGCAAAGGGAAGGGATTGTGGGGGTCAACAAGGTTGATTGCCATCAATGGGAGATAATCCCTCAATGTATATGTTGTGTTAGGGTTGGCATATGGATCTGATGCCAAACCCCCCTTGTTGCCTATCCCTAGGCCTTGCATGTTCTCCACCAAGATGTCCAAGGGCAGGGGGTAGTTGAACCCTACTCCTGACTTGTCATATGGCATTTGGTATCTTGGTTGGCAAAGAACACGTACCCCTTGCTCATATCTGCCTAACCCATATCCATGCCAATTGCATTGGCCAAGGTATCTCAGAGCAAAGTCTGGGTTAGACAAATAGTTGACATTTTCAGCAAAAGGCTCTTCATCTTCGTCCTCTTGCATGTATGGTTCAGTACCATGATCAAGGCCCCCATACACAAAGTTTTTCTGGTTCGACGGGTAGCCTAGGGGAACAATAGTACCGATGGGGAGGCGAGGTCTCCCCATGTCCTGCATGGACTCCAGTGCGGGTGTTGCTACAATATTCCACACCAGATACTCCCCCAGGCCCGTATTGGCCATCTCAACGGTGATTGTTGGTGGTTGAGGGGGAGGGGAATGGAAGTTCTCCCTGAGTCCACTCCATGTCGGGTGAACTAGGAGTCTCAACCTCCATTCGGCTAGGCATCTCCTCAGTAGAGATAGTTGATATTGATGGCAGCGTCTCTTCCAAAGGTTGCGCCTCTTCCAGGGGTTTCTTCCCTTTGTCCTTTTGTTTGGCCCCCATAGGTGGCATCGTTGGTGGAGGACCAGACGATGAAGATGGACCCGACTGGGGTTTTGAAGAACTTGCTAATGGGGATGCCTACGGAATCGGACCCTTCTTAGATGGATTCAATTGGAAATCCAAATGTGTTGATGGAAGGGTCGATTGCGGCATCAGTTGCATCGCATTACAATACTTGAAGGGTTCTAAGTCCGTCGGGACTACATGCACTTCCCCTTCAAATGTATACTTTAAGCACTAGTGAGCTATCGAAGGGACACACTTCATGTCCCTGATCCATGGCCGCCCCAGCAAGATGTTGTAGGCCATCTCACCTTCCAAAATATGGCACAATGTAGGTATAGTCTTTTGCCCCACATGGATGGGTAGGACAATCATGCCAACTGTCGAGCATATCGCATCATTGAATGCTCGTAGAGTGTAGGTGGAAGCTGTGATGTGAGATGCGGGCAACTTTAGATGTTTTAGGGCCATTGTTGTGATGATATTATTGGATGAGCCAGTGTCTATCAACACCCTCTTATACGGGATCCCGTTGACCCGCATGATAACGTGCAGGGGTGGATCCGCCATGTCATCAGCCATTGATTTCACTTCGTCTTCTCGAAATGTGATGACTGGCTCAGTGCATCATTTGACGTGTCCCACGAAGTTGTTGAAAGAATTTGTTTCATGGGGCTGCAACTCGATGGCTTTCAATATCTCCATTAGAGCCTCCCGATGGGGCGTTGATTGTTGTATGAGCTCGTATATGGAGAGCCTAGCCGAGGTGGTCCTCAAACTCTGAGTGAGCTTGGTTCGAAGTGTGGCCACTGGCTTAGGTGGAGGAGGTTGTGCAAGGTGCTATTGTGGTTGTGTCATTGTTGGCACCTCACCTGTAGTTGCCGCGGGGGCGGCTACACTCGGATACCTCCTGTTTCGAGTCACTATACTGATCATCCCTACATACCCCTGCATGGGGTAGTTCTATGTGACCTCATTAACTTGTAGGGTCTTTGCCTATGGAGCATGAGCAGGCAAGGGGTCTTTAAAGACCTCCATCTACTGATTGCTTGGTGCCACGGGATTATCCACCGCTAGTGTCTTGTTATCAATTAGGTCTTGCACCAAGCCCTTAAACTTCCAGCAGGCATTTAGGTCATGTCCCTACCGCCTGTGGAACCTACAGTACAAGTCCTCCCTGTACCCCTTAGGCTTGGGAGCGTTGGGGTCTATGGTTTGAATCTCTGGCAGATTGATCAGATTTTTCGCTAACAAGCGGTCAAATAGGGAGTCCCTGGACTCTGTGTAGGGTGTGTATTGTCGCCTAGGGTGACGTTGTTGACTCTGTTCTTGCCTCTGATTTTCTCTATCATAGTTGCTAGGAGGCACCGCCTGATAGTTAGCATTTTGAGGTTGTGTTGCTTGTGCAGGCTTAGGGACATTGATAGCAACTTGATTGACCACAACGGGTTTCTGTTGCATGGTCCCTATTTTAGTGTTCTTAGTCCACTCTTTTTTCTTAGGTTTGGCTATCTCGCCATCCTGTATCTTGATCTCTTCAATGATCTTGGCTTGCGCTAGAGCTTCTTCTAAGGTGGCATATTGCTGTAGCTACAATAGCACAGAGATCGATCTCAAACAGCTCTTTGAGAACATTTGAGTGAGGTCGGACATAGGGGGAAGGTAGGGCAGCTTTGAAAGCAAAGTCCTCCATCGATTCCCATAGGCCGCCATGGTTTCTTCCTCATACTTGCTTGAGGCTGGCTAAGTCACTTAGTGACGCCTTCTTCTTGGTGTTGAAGGCGAAGCATTCGAGGAACGCATCCACTAACTGATCTAAGTTGTTAATGTTGTGCTTTGGTAATTGAGTAAACCAATCCGAGGTAGGGCCTACGAACGTGGTTATAAATGTTCTTAATAACAACGCATCATTGTCCTGAATGCCGAAGCATTGGCTCAAGAATCTCGTCACATGCTCTTGGGCATCCTCCTCACCTCTAAAGATTGCCAACTGAGGCAGCTTAAAGTGTTCAGGGTAAGGGGGTGCTGGAACTGACGGATGCACAGGATGACTATGGAGTTGGCGTAACGTGGGCTTTTGGGGCCAGAAGTTTTGGTTTCCACAGACTCCAAATGCTCTAGCAACGCTTTATATGCATCTGAAGATTTAATCTCTTCCTCTTTAGTTTGCTCCCATTGTGGGTTGTGGGAGACTTGAGGCCTATGGAGGGGTGGCCGGATAGCAACCCCTCCACCTTGGTAGGGCATTTCGGCCCGCTCTTCTTCTTGTTCATACTCCTCGTAAGCTTCCTGAGGAGTCTCTGGATGAGACCTATGACCCTGGGTGGGTCCCCATGGAGGGTACCCATCATTGTTTTGGGGAGTGGCCTCCCGCTCAGGTCTAGGAGGTCTCGGAGGCAACACTTGATAAGGTCACGGAGACCTATCTCGCACCAAGGGGTTGCACCTCTCATATGGTTTCACTCTTTGGGTGCGAGGGGTCGGAACCCTCTCAGGCACTGGGTTATGGAGTAGCTCATCTGTTTGGCACCGAATGCGCTCTTTGCTAAGGTGATATAGATGCTCTAGCTGTTGTTGGTCTTGCTCAAGCCGCGTGATCTAGGCTTGGCGGGCGGCATGTCTTGCGACTACCAGGTCGATTTGTTCTGCCATCTTGAGCCTAGGAGGCCTGGATGCCTCTCCTATGCACTTACCTCGATCGTGATGATCCGAGATCTCAATGGGTTGCTTCCCTCTGTCGAGGTTGGTGGCATTTACCCGAGGCTCTGGCCTCAATGGGTGATCATGGTATATAGCAGGTGCGGAAGCGCATGGCTCCCGCGCTATACATTGCTCTTGAGGAATGTAATGGTCTTCCTCATGCTCCCTTTCGTATGTGTGAAAGGGGTGGGCAGAGTTGGCTCGCCCTGCTTGAAGAGCCCTGCGCTCTGGGTTTTGTCTATTGGTTCTAACAGTGATGGGGGGCAAAGGAGGGATGCCATAATCATGTGGCCTCTCCTCATGGACCCTATGCCGCTCTAGCGCTTCATCGCACGATGGCCACTCATATCGAGCTTCTAAGGGAGCTTTCTTGTCTATATTGAGCGCCACGTGTAAGGACTCCTCCTGAAAGGGGCTATGATGAACGGGCGTGTCCCTCAAAGGGGTGCCTCTATAGTCCCATTCTGAAATGGAATGATGTGGACTCCCTTGTGGGTCAGGCCACCAAGGTGGAATGGCCAAGTCCCTGGGGCTGTAGCGGAGGCGACTTGTGCCCCCTTGTACACTTTTCATAGCTTTCGCCCTTGATTGGGCTTGGCTATGGGTGTACACCATGGTGTTGTTTTTCTACAAGCTATGTAGGTTTTTATCTTTTTTTATGATTTTTATGCTACACTAAATAGAAAAGAGCACACACACACAAAGCAATGATTATCTCGTTTAAATATTAAAAGTGTGTCCTAAACCTGGTTTAGTGTGTTTTGTTTTTTTTTTTTTTGAAGGTTTTTGTAAAGAACGTTTAAATGCAATATGATGGCTCTTATGACTCCCAAAATTGGTCGCCCCTTCGATATACCATTGCCAGGCCGATATACCAACCTCTCTATATACCCGCCCTTACGTGAGGGAAACTATAGGTATGTGAGAGAAGATGGTACGTGGAACGTAGGCGGTATGGAAGGGGAATCACCCTGTTTATGACACCTACCATAGAAGACTTATCCTCGTGTGCTGGGAATCACCCCAGCTACACTCGGTCAATTTTCGTCAGGATTTATGTCTAGCAACAGTAGCGATCGGGGCAATGGATGCAAAAATTCAAGCCAAGGTGGTGATGAAATCCACCGTTGGTCTTGATCAAGGGTCGGGGTTTTACGACCAGCTCCTTGGTGTTTAATTTGCCACGTGATGTGTGGGGTTCTTTTTATTTTGAAAAAATGGAACAAGCAAGCAGTAAAAGAAAAATTTCCCTAAGCAAGCAAGTACCCTAAAAATAGAAAAACTAAAAACAGAAAATGACAGGAAAAGTTCAGAATCCCTACCTCTTCTCTGCCCAAATCTGCTAGTTCTGAGTTTCTACCTTGAAACTGCATAGAGAGCTATTCATCCCTGGGTGGGATGAATAATAGAACTAAATTCGTCATAGGGTGGGGCACATTCCCATTCGTCCCTAGGTGAGACGAATTCTAGCTCTATATTCGCCACAGACTGGAACGAACAGTAGTCCCGCGTTCAAAAAAAAATGATACCTGCAAGCAAGAGGTAAATTTTGATCAGATTTCTGATCTAAAAAGAACAGAGGACAAGGTCCCACCGTGATCGCCACTGAAATCATGAGGATATGGAAACAAAAATGGAAAGAGCTCCAAGTACGATGCAAAAGCGGAACTAAACTTAACGCTAAATCCTACGAATTGAAAATGCATGAAATGGGGAAAGCATGAACGAATTGAAATGCAAACGAAAAGCCAATGCAAAAAATAGCCCTTTATTTTATTGATACATTTTAGAATTTGGTTACAATTTGCCTCCTCCCCTTTTAGGGGCGAGGAGCGTTAAATTTGTTTCCTTGTTGCATCCATGGATGCCATTCCTTCTTCCGCGTGCCCACATGTAAGATGGGCGGACCAAAACATCACCGCCACTTGCATTGATGAGTCTTGACTCCTTGCTGCTCCTCTAACATCCAGATCCTGCACTCAAGGAAACAAGAAATGGTCAGTAGCACCTGTGGATGAGATGAAACATGCAATCCCCAAGCCTTCGGTTAATGCATGCAAGATATAAATAAAATGATGACTAACATGTATCCAAATAATCTAAAAACTTGATAGGGGCATTAAGACCTCACAAAGAAGACACTACAAATGGAACAGTCGAGAAATTCCTCACCGATTTGAATTCGCTTCGGGGCGGGACGAATTGACCTGCAACAAAATGCCAGATAGCACCGCTCAAAATGTCACATCTGGATAGCTCCAAATCTCCTAAAAAAGTGGGGGTTAGCTAATTGGGGGTATTTTGGGATGACCCAGATGGTCAGATTTCCCCAATTTGGCCTCTAACACCCAGATTTTGATGATGCCTTCTGCAAGTTAGTAAAGGCAAAGAAATGATAAAACATGACAAAAATTGATCAAACGATATGAAATCAAAATTGCAAACTATCTAAGAAGCATAAAGATCAAATACAAAAAAAAATGAAAATGATAGAAAGAGAAATCGGCCATAGATTCCTAATCGTTCCTAAAAGGGACGATTAGACCTACAGCAGTGCGGGGCACCCGGACAGACTGACCGCCGTTTGGGGCCTAATTTTGGCACCAATCCACTTGGGATGAGTCCAAAATTTCTTGTAAAGTGTTGTCAAAAAATTGGGTGGTATACTGTGGTCAAATGTCGGGTTTTGGGCTCAAGATTCATCCTTCCAATGGTCACCCAATGACCTCCTCTCTAGAAGAGATCACAGATGTGAAAAGCACAAATCAACTAGGGGCGTATGGGGAAGTAAAATGGCAGCACTTCATTGCTCAAAATGCTCCTTCTTTGTATATTTTGGGGTGAGAAGACTCACCATTTTATAGACCTGATGGTCTCTTTGGATGAGCATGCAGAGGCGTCACTTGGCAATCATGCCTCTCCAGGGGAGGGAAGATTCCTCCCTGATTAGGGGCTTCATGACTGCCCTTGTAACTGCCTCTAATGCTCGAAAATGCTCACTCATGCTCCCATGCGATGAAGGAAGGATTAAGTTGTGGATCTAAGCTGCCATTTGTCAAGATTTGAATTTTTGCCCATCAAACCTGCAATTCGCCCCACCCTGGAGCGAATACTGGTATTCGTCCCTGGGTAGGGTGAATCCCAGTTTGAAATCATCCCTGGGTGAAATGAGTACTGAGCAAAGGGCCTAAAGGTGCCAAATTGACTCCTGACCTTCCAAAACTATTGTGAGAGTGGTTAGGACCACTGTTTGACCTCTAGGGGCTGCCCTTGGGGCTGTGTGTGTCAATGCGATCAGTGTTTGTAGTCACGTAATCGGATTGGTGCTGTTTTGGTGTCTACAACTAGTAGTTCTAAGAACCTTTTTAAAATTTCCTCATCGAGCGATAAGTTACTCATCCCGGATGAGCTACTAGCTGGTTCCATGGAGGAATTTTTGTGGAACTTGGTTGGGAAAATCCAAGGGAGTAGGCCTAACATTTATGCTATCAAATATGGGCCTTTTTCAAATAGAATTCCAAAGGATCCTTGGATATAGTAGTGGTGTCCAATGCGTTCTTCATTATTAAGCTCAATTGTGAGGAAGACTCTAAGCGGATCCTTGGTGGTGGATCTTGGTTTTTTGGTAAAAGAAATATTTTTATGGGGATCATATTTCAATCCTAGGTCCAAAAATGTCAACTTGGTTCACCAGTGGGTGAGACTACCTGATCTACACTTCCATATTTGGTATGAGGACATTATACGAGGGATTTTTAAAGGTATAGGGGAGTTGATCCTGATTGATTCTATGACCAGAGCTAATTACAGAATGGTTTAATCAAGGATGTGTGTGATGGTTGATCCTGAGGTGGACATTCCAGGCCATATGGATCTTATCTCAAGGCTCAGAACCTGGAATAAAATCATTATTTATGATAATTTATCGTTCAAGTGTTTGGTTCGTAGTAAGTTTTATCATTCTCCTGGATCCTATCCAATTAATATTTAGAATAAAAAGCTCATCTAGTAAAGAGTTAGGAAAAGAAGAATCTTGTTCTCATAATAGCCATGGCCATAATTCAGGGACTAATATTTTTTTAGAGCCCGTACTCTCATTTGGTGAAACCCTTGAAACGACTAAGAAGGTTATTGATGTTCCATCTAAAGTAGCGGAGTAGATAGTTGAGGAACCCTTGAAGGTGGATGCAAAAGTTGATGATGCAAAAATTGTTCCCCTGAATAGTTCTCATTCAAGTTTTCCTCACCTTGAGCATGCATATTTGGTCAAATATTCTTTCATATCTCAAGAGTTTCTCTAAAAATATTTCTCCTGCCTTTTTTCACATGAAGCACTCCAAGATGTGTTTAATTATATTTAGGATGTGTCTAATTACTATGGTAGGTATTAAAGTATTAAGGCCAAATGGGTTTCCTCCTATTTTATTTTAGATATTTTGGCACATTGTGGGTTTGGATATTTGTAAGGCAGTCAGAGAAATTAAATTCATAAAGTTGGTCCCATCGGATGTTAATTCCACATTCTTGGTTCTCATCCCTAAATTTATTGATGCTAAGGACTTCATGGCTATCAGGCCAATCAACCTTTGCAACTCTATTTTTAAAATCTTGATAAATAAAATGGCTAATAGGTTGAAATATATCATTCCACATATCATTGTCCCTCTACAAAGTGGCTTTTTTGTTGATAGGAAAATCCTCAATGGGATTATTGTAGTGCCTGAAATTATTCACTCCTCCATCAACAAAAGTAATTCAGGGACTCTCCTCAAGCTGGATATGAACAAAGCTTATGATAGGGTTGCATGGGACTTTCTATTCATAGTATTGCATAATTTTGGTTTCAATCAAGAATGGATAAATTTGATTAAATATTGTGTTTCTTATACAATATTTTTAATTCTAGTGAATGGTTCTCCAGCTAGATATTTTAGAAGTTGTAGGGGCTTTCATCAAGGGTACCCCTTATCCCTGTACCTATTCATTATCCTGGTTGAATCACTTGGTTAGGCTATCAAAGCTAACACTATCATTGAAGGATTAAAATTGATGGTCCTTATCAAACTAATTTCTCATCATCAATTCACTGATGATACCCTTATTTCCTTCATTACTTTTTTTCACAGGCACTTGATGTTAAAAGTATCTTGGAAGACTTTGAGCTCACAACAGGTTAGAAGGTTAACTTTTGGAAAAGTGTTATATTTTTTATTAATACTCCTCATCTTAGGCAGAGGAGAATTATGGCTATCCTAGGTTATATGATTGGATTTTTGCCTTCAGTTTACCTTGGGATACCTATATTTTATGGTCCTTCTAAGTATTCCCTATGGGAACCTATGGTTGAAAATGTCCAAAGGAAGCTTGCAGGTTGGAAGGGTGCCTTGTTATGTTAGGTAGGGAAGTTTATGTTTGTTAAATCTACTCTCCAGAGTATTCCTACTTATTTTCTATATTTGTTCTTAATTTTTGGGAAGATCCTATAAAATATATAACAAATACAAAGGTTACTTTTATGGTCGAGATTAAGTAAGAAAAAGAAATTTCATAGTTGAGCTTGGGACCAGGTCTGTAAAAAAATGGAAGAAGGTGGGTTAGACCTCAGAAGATAGAAAAGCATGAATAAATCTTTGCTTGCGAAGCAAGGATGGAGATTGGATCAAGACAAGAGTGTTAGTTGGGTGGAGATTATGAAAGCTAAATATATGAACAATTGAAACCTATTTTTAAAAGGTCATCTCCCTTCCTTTGATTATGCATTTTTGTCAAGTCTGATAAAAATATGATTGAATATTTTCAAAGATAAAATATGGTGTTTAGGGGATGGTAGATCCATTGATTTTTGGAACAACCCATGGCCAGGTGAGATCGATTTAGAGAATATGCAAAACCTCAAGTTAATAAAACCAATCATAGATCATTTATTGGGTGCTAAAGTTTATGGATTTTTTGAAAGGTTTTACAAATATCCATGCTAGAAATCCTTTGATTTTATAGGTCCTTACCCTGAGGAGGTTTTAGATTTCAAATAACTTTTAGACATCCTAAAATGGATTATCATTCCGAGGAGAATCATCCCAAATTATTTTATTTGGGGTCCAAAAAAAAGTGGATTGTTCTCGGTTAAATCAGTTTACTCCTTGATTGAAGGGCCTCTGGATCCTTGGTTCCCCAAGAACCTAATTTGGTTAAAAGGATTGACCCCAAAGATCAATTTATTTTTTTGGTTGGAAGCTTAGGGCAAGTTCTTAATGCTATATAATCTTGAAAAATGAGGTAAGTTTTTGCCTAATACATATTTTCTATGCAAATGTGTAGAATAATCCCATGACCATATTCTTCTTAGGTGCCCCTTCATGCAGGATGTTTTTAGTCTGTTTTCAATGAATTCGGGTTCCAATGGGTTCTTCCTAATAATCTTGCAAACTTAATGGATCAATGGACATCCCCTTTCATGTCTTCACAACTCTAATTTTTTTTAGGTTTGTATTGGCCCACGTTTGGTAGCGTGCCTAGGAGAGAAATTTCACATGCAAAACCACTAAGTTCTATCATTCCAAAATGAACCAATGACATGTTTAGTTTTTCTTTAATGATAAGCTTTATTGATATAACCAATCTATTAAAAGCTAATATCATACATAAACTAACTCTAGTCCATTTCCTTAAATATCAAATCACATCCCTACTTTATGTAAGTGCTTTATGAACTATTTACCTTTTAAGCATCTCACAATAATCATAAATTCTGAATATGTTTTCACTAGTTACTTTTTCCCACCAATCCTAAAGTCTATAAAAAGCATTACTTTAAAAATCCCAAATACCTATAACCAAATCATTAATCTAAGTTTATAGAAAATATTGATTTGCAATAGTCAGCTCTACTCTATTCTCTCTGATTCCATTACAGGGTAAATAAAGACTGCAATATGAAATAATTACATACCCATACATTTTGGCTAAAGAGAACTATTTTAAAATAATAAATAGAAACAAATGCTTAACATTATTTTTTGGAGCTTCACGATTAAGGTTTATTCTCACATACAAGTCTACTTAGACCACTAACCCTAATCACAACAATGTTCTGTCTTAGTTCCAAATTTATTCAATTTACTAGAAAACAAATTACAAGGTAATTCGACATATGAAACTTAAGCTTTTACATTTGCAGAACGTTTATATGAAAATAAAAGACATTTTGCTCCTGAGTTCATTGGAAGAATTTTAATGTAAGCTTTGCTCCAGATTTAAGCCTAACTAAATTGAAATCAAAGGTGGACCAAAACAAACATAATTGGTTTAACATTATCAAAATATAATAGTTGATCCTCATTGAATAATTAGAAAATTTCTCAAGAAAGCTAGATTAATGACATAGTCCATCGTTACACACAAACACTAATAGATTATCTTCAAGAACCAAGATAACTTTTAAGACAATTTCTTCAAAAAACTTATGTCATATCACTCAGACATAAGTTATGTCATCTAGAAACTCCTTTATTTACACATATATGGAGTATAATTTATACCATTATATTACAATATGAAATCCCCAATATAAACCATAGAATAATCCTCTTACACAAAATTAAACCAACTCTCATTATTTGTAAAGACTAAATCAAATAGATATGGTTGTCCAAACAACATTCTATTACATCTATTCTATCTTTCTCCATTTATTACAACCAGACATCCAACTATCCAAATGCAATTACATAGACCATTCTCTAATGGTAGTTTGACTTAGATTTAATTCTACTAGGTGTCAAACTGCTATCATGGCAAGATGAACTGTTCTTGGAAAATTTCTATACTCCCAAATGCAAGATCAGATTCATACGTCCCTCTAGGATGTGATTGGTTATCCAAAGAGTGGAATTCCTTTGCCCTCACTGCATGTCATTCTCCATGATTTTTGGGATCACCATATTAGGACTTATAATGATAGGGGATCATAATTGGCTCTAATATGCATGCAAATCTAAATTTTACAACTAGAATATCATGCAACACACAAACCAATATTCATGACAATACCAACATTTCCATTACCAAACTATCACAAACACATAGTTTCACTATAGTTCAATATTTCCAAGCAATAGTAATCAAAGCAATAATCTGTGCAACTCAAAATTGTTTCCAATTTCATTCAAGCTCTCTGATTACTTCAAAGCTCATGCATAACTCACGTAGTGGAACAAATTCAATTCAAGTAGTGATGGAAAATACATTGTGCAGTCTAAATCCAATTTCAATTCTAGACCAAGCTTTCATATTTTCATAGAATACAAATTCAATATCCACACAATGAAACAATTTTTATTTTCACATCAAATTTCACTAATACAAAGGCAAAAAACTTTTAAAATCATTTCAAACTTCATAAGCAATAATCCAACCTGGTTATTATCGCTATCCTTTGCTATCCAAGGTGTTTTCCTCAAGATCTCTCGCTCAGACTTTAGCCAAACTCATATAAAAATCATTGGTCCTCCAATTACTCTCTTACTTTCAGTATTTATCGAATCCCCCCAATATTCCCTTCCAATGTTGTTTTTATTATTATTTTTTAACTTCCTCACTTCCCACGTCCGAAAAAACATGAAGTTGTTTTAAAAAATAATCACTTTCTTCATTTAATATCTTAGAGATTACTCCACCATCATTTTCCCACTCCTTTAGTTCATGGGCAACGAAGGCTTAGTTCTTATTTTATTTTTATTTTATTTTATAATGCATATGAACATGTGCAATATACTTTCCAACATTTTTTTCCATAATAATATTTACATATTTTATTTTAAATATATTTTTATGCAAGCATAAATATATCTTTTCATTAATGCATATATATTTTCAACAAGCAACAAAAAAATTACTTAAAACAAAACACATACAAAATGCATTTCATTCCCAATGCACCTATATGAATCTCAACTATGTGAGCTTCCATGTGCTCACAAGCCAAATCATCACTTCCCCTCTTACCTTTTCCATCAACTTTTCCTATTTGTTCAAGAAACGTCCTTGGTTCTACGTATACAAAACCATTAGTAGTACCACATTCCAGAGAAAAAGGTAAGTTCATATCATCCATTTAATTACAAATCAAATGTTATCCAAGGAGGGTCATTACACAAATCCTCACAAAACCTTACAAAATATATGCCATTGGAATGGACTTAAAAAGAGCTTTATAGCATACTTACCTCTAAATTGATAACTCAAAACATCCAAAAATAGTGACACTATAAAATGGTACCACTAGGGGTAAGAAAACACTCTAACCATTTAAGCTTACAAAACTACCTCAAATATTCATAAATATTTACAAAAATACTATAGTTGGAAAGATATTTTCAATGAGTATGAACTTGACTATGTCCTCCTAATAATCAACCTCTCAAAACAACTACAAAAAAGGTAATGTAACCTAGTGATAAAATTATATGCTTCATATAGTGCTTTTCTCATCCATGATAGTACCTTACAAAAGCAAAATATAAACAAACTTAGATATTTTCCATGTCTCAACATCATACAAAAGTGGTATATGAAAAAAATACACCATATGTTGATAAAAGCACCATATAGATATAGAAGCATCATACGAGAAAAGAGTCATACTACAACAACATTGTACAACAATAAAAGCATCATACAAATAAAAATTCACTATAAAGACATGTTTTCCTAAAAAAATTTGCCAAAGGTATGCAAACCAATAAACACTTCCTTCTAAGTGGCATATTTTTCATGAAAACATGGAAAAAATAACATGAAAAAAAAATAAGGTTATCATTGCTTACCTCTACACCTGCAACATTTACTTGCTCTATGGCCTGTACATTATTAATCTGATGTCTTAGTAACCACTCCTTTGTCATCTTCACAAATTACTCTCTCATTCTCCTCTTCTTCTCTTTAGCTCAGTGAAAACGAATCTGCTCCCCCTATCCCTTTATACCCCCTTCACTTTTCCCCCCAAATATACTTTTCATCTATTTTTAATTTGATTTGAAATCCCCCTTTTCTCTAACTATTATTATCTTAATCACACCTTTATAACCTTATCTTGCATTTTTTCTAATTCACACATCAAATAAGGTATTTTTGTACTTTTTCAATTCCATATCCCCTTAAAAAATCGAGGGGCATGTCAAGGCATCAAATTGCATAAATCATAGACCTAACCCTAGGAAAATAGGTACCCCTTTTTGTTACAAAATTAGGGTATCTATGATGGTTTTTGATGTGTTCATCACATAATAAACTCATCAAAAAGACGTAAATATAGACATCCAATTTTGTATTTCTTCCAGACACAAATGAATTCATTAAATATTCCCTTTTACAATGGAATTAAAATAATCCCATTTTGTACATGAATTTGAGGCAAAGAATGACATTGTATTTGATAATTACAACACTGTCAAATTGCAATAAAATTTCATAAAAGTAGTACCAACTAAAATGTATCAAAAAGAGTTTTCAAATGAGCATATGCTTGTCTATGTTTATTTGAGGATTTCTACCTTAAAATCCCCTAGAATTATAGGTATCATATAGATTATACAACACTTTTGATATTTATGATAGTGCCATAAAAACCATACATTAATTTACCATCATACAACACTTCTATTCAATGCTTCCATCATCAAATAGTGATTTTATTTAGTCACCACCATAATTGAAGTTTTTCTTGTATGATTACACATCATTTCTTGTTTATTATAGATCTCACCTATCATCCCATCTAGAGATAGATTACCAATCAAGGCAAATATGTTATAATAAGACTAATTAATTGACCAATAAAATCATATAAATAGTCAATTATCCTTGTTAACTCCTAATCAATAATATGCATTCTATCATATTACCACCTCTCCTATAAATTATAAAGCACACCTCTTCATACATGCAAGTACAACGACTCTTCCAAGGGGTTTAGGTAATTTATAAAATTACCTTTTTAGGAAGCCAAAAGGACAATTAATAATTATATAGGTAATTACATGTTGTCCTAATTTCAAGACCACCCCTTTTATACACTTGAGAATATTTTTATAGGTACATGTTGTTGAGATTAGATCTTGAGGATTGAAGGTATATAAAAAATAATTACAAATCAGAAATAGGAAAATTATTTGATATATCCATTCTACAAAGCATCCTCAAAGGCATTTAACAATCCTAATCCACCATAGATACACAATGAATTAGGGTAGAGATATGAATCTAGGTTAAGATTCATCATTCATATTCGTCTCTTTCATGCTTTCTTTTAATTGGCTTATATTGATACCTTCATGTTTCTATTATTTATTTTATTTATCCAACTACCATAAAAGGAATAGGGGTTTGATCCTTCTATCAATAAAATCATCTTTTTTGGAAAGATTAGTACAATTCCTTTCACACGAATTATTATTTTTGTCTATTATTTGTTTATAGGATTTTTGTTTGTGTGTACAGAATGAAAGTGTTGCGTGTTTTTAGAAGTGCTATTTTACACTTCTATCAACATTTGGTGGTTTTTTTCATTTATAACTTGTGTCATTTGGTTTTTCTATCATTTGGTGCTTCTGTCACCATTTGGTGATTTTATCCTAGGGGTAGGATCAAGTTTATTGTTTTCTACACTATATCTATTTGGGTTTAGAACTACAAAATTAAAAGTTATTCTATTGCTTATAATTTGTTTTAGATGATTTTGTAAGATTTTACTACACCAAGCTAAGATTTGTGATTGTTTCATTGCAAAATCAATAGAAATCCTTAGATCAAGTGATAATAGCTACATCATTTTAGAGACTTAAAATTTATTCATCATATCTTTAGAGTAACTTGTTCAATTTCAGGTTTTGTGATTTATAATTTAATTTGTAACTAATTTTGTAAGGAATTAGGTAAATTGTATGATATTGTAAAGTGGCAATAGATAAGAAAGTTCAATTTCCTCTTTTGTATTTAGACAAGAAACTAAACTCACACATAACAGAACTTAGGCTAGTATCATTGTTTGTAGGCACATCCTTTGATCTCTTCAATTTGAAATAAGAATGTGAATTTTACTATTTTGTAAGCATTGAAAAGAAAAAAATACTTAGTCTAGGATTGCATGTTGTATCCTATCTTAATTTGCACTTCACATAGACTCATCCAAACCTTACATTTAGGATAAAGGAAAGTTTCATTATGTCCTCTTAATTTTTCTAAAAACAAAATATTTATTTTTACTACAAAGCAAAAAATACTAAAATTTATTTATTTATTATTATATTCACTTGCATCCTTCATCCTAACATTACATCAAGCATAAAATAGTAATTTGAACCCTAGGTGTATTTCAATCAACCTAGATAATTAGGCTCCACACTAAAAGCTTTTCAAAATCTAAGTGTGAGTATGTGATTATGTGCCCCACACTAAGAATATTCCAATCATCCTATCAATTTTAGA
This sequence comes from Wollemia nobilis, assembly GCA_028583015.1. NCBI lineage: Eukaryota > Viridiplantae > Streptophyta > Pinopsida > Araucariales > Araucariaceae > Wollemia > Wollemia nobilis. The sequence goes on from JAQPPZ010016895.1 coordinate 19,628,948, forward strand.
TCAATAGGCTCCATACTAAAAGCTTTTCAAAAGTGTGAGCGTGTGATTTTGTGCCCCACAGTTAGAACAGACTTCAAGGTCTAGGGTATGGTAAGATCTAATTATAGTTGAAAGCAAACTTCCATAAGGATAGTTTCCTGTTAGGCAAGAGAGTTGAATGCTTTAAAAATAAAATAGTTATTTGCTTTTAATATAAAATCATGATATATCTTTCGAATATAAAATCATCGAGGTCTGTAACAATATTTAGATACATAAAAAAACAAACATCGAAAGCTGACGATTATTGATGTTGTCAATTTTGGGAGCTCCGTGTCCACGAGAAGGTAAAATTCCCGTGAGTCCTCACAATTTCTCACTCGTGACTTCAATTTTCCTTGAGCTCGTACGATATAAAACATATCTCTAACAAGATGAGAATGATCTCAAAGTCGTTGATTTATACAATCTATCGTAGACCTTAAAAAAATAAAATTGTATATATTTTTCTGGACACTGTTTCTCACTCTATTCTTGTTGCTGTAGCCGCAGCAGCAGCAATGCAGAGCTTTTGGCTCATATCCTCCGCATCCATGTCTGACGGTTTCAAAACCTATATAGATACAAAAATCAAACAATTTATTTTAGGAGATATGATTATTTTCTTTCCCATTCTTGCAACAATTCATATTGATGTATATTGCATACAAGGAAAACTTCGAAAATCTAGATAAATAAGGGTATCGAATGTACGTGAACTTGGATTGTATGATGCGATGTATTCTTACCAGAGAAATTGTTTGCACAAATAAGTTGAAGGTTTTCACTCCAATTTGCCGAAGGCAAACTGGTGTGCGATCTCATAGCAATGGCATGGATATTCAGCCCCTCTAAATCCTTTCTGTAAATTGAACATTTGACACTTGGAAAATTAATAATATGATGAGACCTAGACAGTCTAATAATTTTTTTTGAGTTCCTTATTCGCCTCAACCAACGATGGTGACGATAAACTACAGGTTTTGTTATTCAACGAATGCATGGTATTTGAAGTATGTTCTCTTGCGTGAATAAGCTTAACTAGCGGGAAACAAGATAAAGGAAGAGGGAAGAAAACATGCTAATAAATATTAAAAAAAAAAAAAAAATAGATGTTAATCTTTTGTACTGGCTAGGTTAGTTGGCACGCCTGCGTCAATGATCCTCAACGTAGCCACAAAATGGTAAGAATCTCAAAATAGTGGAAGAGTTGATTGGGATTCGTACCGTCGTACAATGTATAGGGTCTATCAGCCTTTAATCAAATGATTATCGTAACATAGGCTGGAGGGCATGTGATTGTCTCTCAACGAGAAGCAAAAATCACTTCAATTACATGAATGAGATAGGCTGGAGGGCATGTGATTGTCTCTCAACGAGAAGCAAAAATCACTTCAATTATACAGGACACTTTGGATCCATCCATAGTCCATACTGGCGAAATAATTGGGATCCAATATCCATAGTCCATACTGGCGAAATAACTGGGATCCAATGTAGTTTTTATTCTTTTCAGCGGGTTATATTTGCAACCCTAACAAGGCCTTAAAAAATAATCGATAATTGTCATTTTTTTCCTAGTCATATATTTAAAAATAGGGAATTTGCCTGTTCTAAACGAATATCATCGCAGACGAGCTTTAAAAGGCGAAACCATTATTTTTCTTTTAGTGCCATACATTTGGTTGGTATTGTGATGACGAAACTAAAAATATACTTTGTGCTTCATAGTATTGAAAATATTTCAAATGTTTATTTTGATTGTGACATTAATGCATCTTAATAATATTTATATAATAGGTTATCTTTTATTTTATAGTATAAAAATATTGGTACAGGGTTTTGGTTTGTCAAAACAAATTAAAAATAAAAAGAAATTGTTTTCTTGGAAAAAATAAATTAAAGTTAAGCTGAAAACTATGTTATATTATTGGAAATAAAAATATTACCCTGGAAAAGTATTGCATAGAGTTATATATATATTATATAATAAAATATTTAGTATATAGGTAAAGGTAGATTATTACATCAAATAATAATATTTAGTAACTTAAAGAAAAGGTTGGCATCAAACACAATACTAAAATTTTTACTCTTGTTTTTTTACTTATGTTTATTGACTTTATATTTGACTTGTATGGCTTTTTTTTTTTAATTTTCGGAAAGTGTCTCTATTCTTTTTCAATTTTTTATAAGTGTCTCTATTCTTTTTCAATTTTTTATAAATAACTTATAGTTGATACTTCTAAATGCATAGGTTTTGTTATCTACAAAAATAATAATATACTGAAGGAATGAAAAGTCTCTTTCCATTGTAGCTTCCTACAAGGTGACGTAGTATGCCTAAGTCATTGGTAGGATTTTAATTTACAAAGAGACATGAAACTCCTAGATCACAGTACACAACTTACAACAAAAAATAATAAATAATCACAACAAAATAACATAATCAACTAAAGAAAATAGAATAATTTTTTTTAATTTATAGTGCAACACAAATAATTTACACAATAACAATATGACCAGAGTTACCACAAACTTTTTTAAATTTTATCTTCCTTTTTTCTAAGGTTATAATACATAGTAAACCTATTATAAGCACTACATAAAATGTTAATTTCTTCTACTAAGGTTAAACATAGTAGTGTTGATTTCTTCCTCTAAGGTTATAAATAATAAACCTTCAGAAGCATTGCATAGAGTACCATAGAGTACCAATTCCTTCTGCTGAAGTAAACCTCCTTCAAGCCCTACATAAAGTGTCAATTCCTTCTTCTCCTAAGGTTATAAAAGCACTACATAGAGTTCCAAGTCTCTAGATCATCTACCGCTTTTCCTTCTTCTCTTCCACCTCACTTATCCCTCTTTTCTTCCCATGCACATATTTATAGTGATAAAATAACCATAAAACAAAAGACACTAAAATCTTGTATCAAAATCATGTACAAAATCTATGTTCTAATACCATGTACAACACCTATGGTTTTGAAAAACCATGCGTACAACTAATGGTTAGAAAACCATGTTTTCCAAACCATGGTTTCAAAAACCCCACTTGGATTCTTCTACACCACAAGGTCATGCTAATAAATTCTCCCCCCAAAAGAACTGGTTTCCTTATTTCAAAAAGCTATTTTTTTCAAAACTTTAATCCTTTAGTTAGGTGAACTTTGACTTATTAAAATTAAAATTACTTTTTAATAATATAATAAAACCTCAATTTTTTTCTATCTAAAAAACTATTTTTCTACTAGTGATATTCAATCCAATCTCTAATCTTAAACTTATTAAGATAGTGTTCATTAAAAATATATTTTTAAGAGTAAATTTATATTACTATAAAAGGAAAATAAGAGTACATGATTCATAACAAAGTGGGTGGTATGATAGAACACCCAAACAATCATTTACCATGGGCCTAGCCCAAGAGCAAATTGAGTTTAGAAAACTATAAATTAAAGTTAAAAACAATAACTAAAAGCCATAACTCATTAGTAGTAGTTGGAAAAAATTGAATATTGGTTGTTTGGACAATATTATTGTATCAAGCTATTTGAGGATCTTATCAAGTCTGGTATGCATGTTAGACCGTGTATCAAAGAGTTTTGGATCAGTGGTGGCTAGTATTGAGATCAAAAACTCTTAATTTATTTTGCATGTCAATCCATATTTATTAAAAATATTCATATATGACCCATGATGCTATGCCATAATTATCATAACTATTAATCACTCTAAATGAACGATTATTAATATTGAAAATTATCTATAACACTCTACAATTTGGGTCACCACTTTGAAAAGATGAATATGGAAGCACCACATTGGTCTGGTTCATGATTTCTATGAAGTGGCTCATTGGCTAAATGACATGAGAAACTATGGAGAAAAAAATTATTACAACTTCCAATTCCTATAAGTAAAGAATTTTTGATGAATTTACCATACAACATATTCACTCTTGAATTCTATTATTGAAAGGGGTCTAACAACATATCATCACCATCAAGATACTCCAAATCCCTATAGCTATTCTAGTAATTAACTGAATCTAAATTATATCTATAACTTACCAATTGAAATTTAGATAGTTGCAACCACTTATTTGGTATGAACATTCAATCCTCCACCTATTGATGTATATGGCATGAGCATCAGATGAACTCCAGGGTATTGGAAATATCTTGTCTAGGTGGTAGGCTTTGAAAATATCACATTTGCCACCCTAAGAGTTCAAATTTATCATGGTTTAGAAATGTCTTTATCTTTGGTATCAATTATTGATGGTAGGCTAACACTTTCTTTCTCTTATATCTTCTCAGAATACTTTGAAGTTGTCATGATAGTATCTTAAATGTTACCTTACGCTATAAAGCCATGGAAGCATTAGATCAAGCATTCTTTTATCCTCCAACAATGATCCAACAACCCTTAATAGTTTGAGAGAAAAAATACTAGTTGATTTAGGAACCAACTTCTCCTTATTATGAGGTATGATAGGATAGTCTTTGCCTTTATGGTCAAAATATTGATACCTAAAATATATGTTAGGTAGATTGATATACAAAACTCACTATGATAAGATGATGTCACAAATCTATATCTTAATCAACTTCATACAATTCTTAGAGATATCTAATTTGACACACATATACTGTTAAGAATAGGTATGAAAGAATTTGTTTGATTCAACCAGGATAACCAAACATAAAGAAATTGCTATATGATTGAAGAATGGCCAAAGGAGAATGGGTAGACTAAGTAACTCAATCCATACCAGGACCTTGGTGGTCCTTTCCTCTAAACAATAGTCTTGGCTCCATGGAGAAAATACAAGCAAGAAACTTCTAAGAAACATGGCCCACATTCATATACCACTTTTACATGCTCAAATTCCACAAAGTAAAATGAAAAAATTGGTAATGTTTTGGATCATCTCTAATTTGAATCCATGGGGAGTCCAACTAGAGTTCACCAAAAATCACAAGGTGGATTTATTGAGGATATGCCCCATAAAATTACCTACCAGAGTGAAAGAATTTACCTATTTTTATGCATTATCAAAATCAAACAAAGGTAAAACTACATCAAGATTACCTTGTATACAACTATTGAGAAAAATTTCATAGACCTCTAGGTTGGAACCATTACTGCATGTAATTTTTATATTATCAATATTAATTATTGGTCCTTTAGGGTTGAGGACCATTTTAGTTGTGTCACACTTAACCATTTTTACTAGAATTTTTTTATAGTATCCTTATATACTTGATTTACCATATTCACCTTTATCATTTTCATCTTTGAATATTAGTGATAAAACATTCAATTAATTTGTATTTAAATAATAAATCTTATTAATGATTACAATTAAATCCAAGGATAAATGTAAATTTTTCAAATTACATTCTCCACACATGCCTTGACTCTAATACCATATTTTTTGTATTTCTCCATCTAAAATTTACAAGTGATACTTCCCTTGTTAGACCTTGATGACTCCTTGGAATTAATCTTGGATTATTTTGGACTCTCATACTAGTCTCTTGTTGGTCCCTTAGAGACCCCTTACTGGTCATTTTCAATCCCTTGCCAACTCCATGTTAGCCTTGTCTAGTCCTTTTCTAATTTATTGTTGACTCCTTGTTATTCCCTTGATAGTAAAGAAAAAAACTCAATATTTTTTCTTGTTTTATTTTTTCTTTTATTTTTTATTCCTACATCACATTTTAATTTAAGGGGATAATTTTCTACATATTGAGGACTAAACCTCTTTCAAATTCTTCATTTTAAAATTACCTTCATATGTTCCTTGACATATTTAATTTCTTTTGAATTTTAATTTATACATTAAAATTCCTTGCATTTTAGGTCCTTAGTTTCTTATAAAAATTTCTCTACGTAAATTATGAACACCTTTGCCATCTTTCTAGGTAGAGGAATTTGATTTACTACTTTTATAGGATTAAAACTTTTATTTTGATTACTTTTTATAATTCAAAGCTTTTGGATGTAAAATATATTTTCAAAAGAAATAAAAAATATGTTAATGTTATCCTAAACTCTATATTGAAGGTCCATTCAATACTTATATTAATTTTACTATAGTAAATAGTCAATTTTATAATTTAAATATATTAATAAAATCTATAAAATTATTTATTTTATACATCTTTATTTCTAAGTTTTTATAATAAATTTATAGATTTAATTAGCAATTTTGTGTATGGTTCTTTGTATGAAAAATACTTAAATGTAAATAGCATGTAAATAAAAAGTTTAATAAGAACACTAAACCAAACCCATTTAATTGTATATATTAATTCATAAATATTAATAAAATATAAATAATAATTAATAATCATATTTAGTTATGACAATATTATTAAGTTGATCATCTATGCTACAAAATTCATAAATATAGTACTTAGTTTATAGTTGTAATAACAAACGTGCTTTAACATGTTTCCTTTTATTAATAAATCCATATTATATATATATATATATATATATATATATATATATATATATATATATATATATTGATGAGGAACCTTCTATATACAACATATCCGCAACATGTGAGGGGAAAGATGGAAATCTGAGCCTCTCGATAACTGGAGAGTTTTAACTACCCACTTGCTCTCCAACTCCTTTACATGAGCGGATTTATATTATATTTTAGATTATTAGCATTTTGATTATTATAAGAATGATAATTGTCTTTTGCTTGCAAATTCAAATTTAAAAAAAAAATTATGCATCTAAATAAATTCTATCAATTCAATGCACAATGAAATCTAGCTTCTATGAAGATAGTATATTTCCTTTTTTTTATAAGATCACCTTATGTTCATTTTCTAGAGTCTAAAAAGTGTCATTAGGTTCATAATCATTTACATTGGTGTTTTCTTTTTGTTGTTTTTGTTATGGTAGTGTTTTGTTACGTTGTGTTTGTGGTTTTTTTTATGCATTTTGATTTTTGGTGTTGTTTAATTTTATTTTTTTTATTTTTTTGTGTTTTATTTGATTTCTTTTTGTTTTTCTTTTCTTTTATTTTTGTGTGTGTGTGTTTGATTGTGCTTTTTCTTGTCGATTGCTTTATTTTTTTTAAACTTTTTATGTGTTTGTGTGTTCATAACTCAAGGAGTATGCTTTATTTATTTTAGTTTTTGTGTATTTGTGTTTGTATGTTCTTGTTTTGTGTTGTTTCAGGTATGCTCCTTGAATGTATCAAAGGTGATAGGCCAAGTTCGAGCCCCAGGTACTTTTGACGGAAGAGGTACCCTTGTATCCTTGGGTTCAAGATTCCAAGTTTTATATATTGTATAGTTATCATAACATCTTTAGTGAATTTAAAACCACACAAACGATAAATATATTATCAATTTTTAAATTAATTAAGTTAATGAAATAAACAAATAAGTTAATTATAAAAAGGAAATCATGAAAATTGTAGAATATTCATAATTTATGATAAATATGTTTCCTAATTATTATAAATTTTTATATAGAGTACAATTAATTGATGATATTTTAATAAAAATAAATATATCATCCTTGTGGTGATATACTTAGATTTCAACAAACAAGTATGAAAACCTCCTATTAGCTGTCTAAAATAAATTCTTCACTAAAGAAACTTTATGTTGAAACCTAAAGCATAAAGTAAAAATTTTATACTTATAGCATTTTTTTAGAAACAAAATCTACCTAACATGCATTTGATTTACATAGATTAAACTCTTTAGACTTCTTCATTTTAAAATTTTCCTTTATATGTTCCTCCACACCTTTAATTTCTTTTGAATTTGAATATGTATATTAAAATTCCTAATTTTTGTGTACTTATCTTTTTTATAAATATTGCTCTACATAATTTATTAATACTTTTACACCATCTAGCTAGGTCGAGTGTGTTGAATACATGAGTATGTAGTAGATGCCATGTAAAAAAGTATGAAGTTATGTAAGTGAGGAGTCATATTAAAAATAATGGAGTTATAATTTGTATAAGAGTTTATTATTTAGTGTGTGCAATAATGATAGTCTTTATCCATATGTACATATGTAAATAAATTTATTAGTATGTGATATTTCTCATATGAGAAACATGAAGTGTTAAATCTCTAGTTTGTTTGAGGAGATGAATATTTTGTGTAGTGCAAAAGTTAAGAGTCTTGTGAATGTGATAAGTCTCATATTAAAACAATGTAAAATATGTCTGAACCAGCTTGCAAATACATGGTATTTGCATTGTTTGAGTTAATAGTTGTCAATAATATTTTATGTAATATTGTTATTTCATTGTGTGAATAGTTGATATATTGTGAGATCTATGCTAATAATGTTGGATTGCTAAAATTTCTATTTAATAAGAAAAAAAAGTTTTTGATTAATATTTAAATTCAAAGCTATTGGTTGTAAAAAAAAATTAATTAAAGTAAAATCAAGGTTTTTGAAAGGGTCCAAACCCTTATAGATGTTTGTATACTTTATTAAAACAATATCCTACATATATTGTTCATTTTATTCAAGCTACATTATAACTCTCAAAAATTTGTACAATCATTGCATTAGATCTTTAGTTTATTCTTGGCATACTCAAATCTTATGGAACCTTCAATAAACCAATCCATAGATATTTAGAAAATTGATCTCTCCACACACAGATCCAGAACTCTTTCCTTCTCTCTTTAGGCCTCATTAAGCTTCAAAAAAGTCCCAAGTGCACTAGAAAACTAGTTCTTTTTTATTGTAAAATTTATTTTCAAAATATTATCTTTAAAATCAATAATATATTTTTATTCAAATTTATATTAATTTTATTATAATACATATTTAATTTTATAATTTAAATTCATTATGTACAATACAAAAAATATTTCTTTTATAAAACATTACTTTTAAATATGTATTTTTTATTTATAAATATTATTAATAATTTTTTATTATTTTATTTTTAAATATTAATTAAAAAATGTAAATAATATGTAAATAAAAAATTGTGCAAGAACATTAAGCCCAACACATTTAATTACACGTATTAATTTACAAATATGAAGAAACTATAACTAAAAAATCACTTTGAAATATAATAAAATAAATTTATTACTTATAAAATTAAAGGAATTTATTTTTAAATTTGTTTTTTATTTTTAAAAATTATTAAAAAAAATCAACGAATTATTATCAAATATTATTTTTGATGGAAAACAAATCAACATTAAATTAAGATAAAAACTTTTATAATAAGAAAAAGTGGGTGGATTAACACACCCTATGGGAAATCAAACTAATATTCATTGATAAGGGTTAGGAAACAAAGCTGCCAATAAATACCGATTACTATCATTAATGATTATTACATCAAAGAAAGCATATAATATGAGTAATGTTCCTCGCCTCTTTTCATGTTTGCTACTGATTATGGGATGGGAATTCACCTCTCTACATCATGATTAAGGTTTTTAGTACTGATTATGGGATGGGAATTCACCTCTCTACATCATGATTAAGGTTTTTAGTACTGATTATGGGATGGGAATTCACCTCTCTACATCATGATTAAGGTTTTTAGTACCTGTGTTGCGCCAACCAACAACTAGCCCAGGTGAAACTAGTTAAACATCATCCCGCCCCATAACTTGATGGGACAAGTAGTGTCAACATTAGATCATTTCCTAAATGGTGAGGACTTGGACTAGTGTCTGTGTGTGGGAGCACTTCTTGCATATGTCAACGGGTTTCCTAAATGGCGAGGGCTTGGACTAGTGCCTATGGTAAGAGGGGGATAAAAAATGCTCCTAAGAAGAGCACTCTAGAGAGATTTGGTTGTACATGCAATATTGACCTAGTGGGTCATAAGAACTTGTAGGTGATCCAACTCCATAGCAATTTTATTGGTTTATAGCAACATGTCATTAAAGACTTCTAATTTATCAACATGAGTAAATATGACAAAAGGTGTATGTTGTTTAAAAGCAATTATGTTATGAACCTTCTAAATACGAAAAAATAAGTTAATCCTAAAAACCTGTCACACTTCAAAAAGCAGGAGAGATAAAGTAAATGAGTCCCCAAGAAGAGCTTGGGGCCAATAAAATTTTGCAGCTATAAATAGATAAAAAAATAAGCCATCCCCAAGCTTGCCTAGATATTCTGTAAATCTAAAAAAGTCTAGTACAAGACTCGGGTACACCACAAAAAAAAGACATTTAGGATCACTAATTTCAAAGTACTTCAAATAGTTTTTTTTTTTTTTTTTTTTTTGAGTAATACTTCTTATACACATGTGTAGTGGGGATTAAACCCGGGTGAAGGTCAAATCACAATCACTGATAATGCAAGTGGCGCCCTTGTCGATAAACCACTTGGATATTTAAGATCACTAATTTCAAGGTACTTCAAATGTCCTTCAAGAAAAAATAATTATTAACATATTAATATATTAATTATTATAAAAATAACACATGACCAAAAAAAAATTAATAAAATAATAAATTAATAGATTTTCACAATTCAAATGATAGTTGGTTTTCCATTTGTAAAATTTAACCCTACTTTTCAAATATTATAGTACATATTTATAATTCTAGGACATAATTTTTATTGATTGGAGTGTATGAACTCTAATTTATTTATTTTTGGTTATATAAAAGAGTTCGTCACAATCACAATAGGTTTTTAGTAATTAATAATGATAAGGTTTAAATCAAATCACATGAGTTGTTCCACCAAACCTACAAAGGATTTGTACTACTTTACAAACAAGTTACCCAAAATTTAAATCTAAATATCTTCTTAATAAATATTTAACTAAACAAATATTTAACAATCTACAAACCCAAGTATTTGTGTTTTAATGTTTCTTCTAGGAACATCCAACCTTCCATATAAAATATTTATTTATTTTATATCAAAACTTATATAAAACCTTAATTTATTAGAAAATAAATCGAACAATCAAATTATGACAGCACATTCACAAGTATTCAACAGCAAATTGCTTTTGAGTATTCATTCATTTATGTTACAATAATCATTCAACGGAAGGGTTATAAAACCCTATAGACTGTACGAGGATATGAGCCCAATAATTTCTCCCACTATTTTGAATTTTTTACCATTGACGAAAGCGTGCCAACTAACCCAGAAGGTACAAAGAGTCAAAATTTCAACAGCATAGCTTCCCCAGATGCCATCAAAACAGAAGACGCGTCTTCCAGCCCTAAAAAGAAAAGACGGCCCTGAGAACGAAAACAAGGCTCGTCTCCCTTTTTTAAGAATCGAGATATAGATATTGACCCTGTTAACTTTGTAGTCTGTGTAGAATTAATTTACCTCGATATATCTTCAATATGAAAGACATCAGCATAAGAGCTAGCAATTGGCTTAAAAGAAGAAACTCTAGAAGAGCTTATATATACAGCAGGATTATCAACCGGCGTTTTCTCAAAGAAAAAAGGGAGAGGAATCTAACTTTGCTCTACTTACAGCTACGAGCATTGCTTCCGAAACATATCCAGGTCTTTTACAAGAGTTTCCCTTTTTTTGTTAATTCAGCAGAATGTTTTCTTCCCTCCTTCTTTACCTTGTTTCCCACTAGTCAAACTTTTTGTATTATGCAGGCAACAGAACATACTGCAAATACCAAGGATTTGTTGAATAACAGAAGCTGTAGTTCATCGTCACCACTGTTAGTTGAGGCGAATAAGGAACCTAAAAGAATTATTAGTCTATCTGAGTCTCACCAGATTATTACTTTACCAAACGTCAGATGTTTAATTTACAGAAAGGACTTGGAGCTGCTGAATATCCATGTCATTGCTTTGAGATCGTACACCAGTTTGCCTTCGGCAATACTTGGCGTGCTCCAACACGAGAACCTCCAACTTATTTGTGCAAACAGTTTCTCTGGTGAGAATACAGCACATCATATAATCCAAGTTCAGGTACTTTCGATATCCTTATTTAGCTAGGTTTTCGAAAATTTCCTTATATGCAATGCACATCAATATAATTTATTGCAAGAACGGGAACTAAAAGAAATATATTCCAAAAATAAATTGCTTGATTTTTGTATCTATATAGGTTTTAAAATCGTCAGTGATGGATGTGGGAGACTTTAGCCAAAAGCTCTGCATTGCTGCTGCTGCGGCTACAGCAACCAGAACACAGTGAATAACAGTCTTCAAGGTTTTTTTGTTTTTAGGTCTACGATAGATAAATGGTATCACATCAATAACTTGGAGATAGGTTTCCATCCTCTTACAGAAATGTTGTGTGTCGTACAAGCGCAAGCAAAATTGAAGTCACGAGCGAGAAATTGGGTATGCTCGTGACGCCAGGACTCACGAGAATTTTAGTTTCTCGAGGACAAAAATCTCCCAAAATGTAATCATCAATCATGGTCAGCTTTTGATGCTTTTTCATATTATGCGTTTGAAATAATTATTATTGTCTTTTGCTTAAAAACATTATGTTCAGTCGATATATCATTTTTCTGTTTTTTTTCTTTCTCTCTTTTCAATGCTGAAAATAAGCACACGAGAACGAGAACAAAGGGATCGGACTTTTTCAGGGTGAATATTTTTAGCTATTTTTCAAAATTCTGTGTTTGTTCTAAGAATTATTGATTTAAAAATTAAAAAACTTGACTGGGTAGTCAAGAAAACATATTATTAACCATGAATTCATGATTCCGTCCTTTCCTTTAATTTAATTTTTGAGTGGATCATTCATCATGTTGGGTTAAAAAGGGACTTTGATTTTATATTGTGTAAATCTCTTTCTATTTGTTTATTCAATATCGGGTTTATAGTTATTGTTGAAATTGGATGTAAGAATTTAGTTAGTATGTCGTAAAATGTTTATTTTTTAATAAAACGTTATTAAAATATTAAATCATGATAAATGTTGTTAAATTAATTTAATATAAGATCATCTTATCTTTAAAAAACAATAATAATGTAAAAAATGTTTGCTTGTCATAGCCTTTGTCATATGATTTATTTACAGATTAATTACAACAAGAAGAAAAATATATTGATAATGGATTAGCCAGGAATAAAATGTTTATAATTATTCTAAAAGTAAACCTAACAAAGGTAATTGAAACAAGTTATAGATGAAGATATCATAAATATTTTTAAGTATTTGTTACATTTTTGGAGAACAGATATAACAACCTTTAAATAATTTTACTTTGATTATAATTTTTCTTTGATTATGTGAAAATTATCACGAGGATCATGAGAGAACTTTATTTGATAAAGGTTAAAAATAACTCTACATGTGAGTGCTTGGTCGTATATCTTCTCGAAAGCAAATAAATCATACAGATATATTTCTTTTAAAATATTTAACTCTCTTATGTAAGAAAAACTATTTTTATGAAATCCTACTTTTAAATATATTTTTAAAAATATATTAGTAGAATATGATCTTACAGTTAGAATTCTAATGTAGGTAGATGTAGAATATAAAGTATGAAATATCATTTTTCTATGATAACTTCGTATAGACAATTGGAGAGCTTCTTTTAATATTGATACGTATTGAAGTTGGCTTTATATGCTTGAGAATTTTAAATAAATTAAGTTTAAAAATATATTTTGAATAAAAGAAGTAACAATAATATCCTTATATTATATTTTTATTATAAATAAATAAAATATTATTATTAAAAAATATTATATTAAATTTTAATTTATTTATTTAAAGTAAAGATATTGATAAAAAGGAAGACATAATATACTTAATCCCATGCCATGTGTTTTATATTGAATAATTGAAATAACATATATTAAAAGTAGTATATGCTAACTACTAACTATAACTTATAATTAAATTAAGTTGAGGTGATGTGTATTAGGAGCATAGGTCATACCTTTATTATTTGAGTAGCATTGATGGTTTCAAGTAAGAAACTTTAATTATATTTTAACATAGATAGTAGATTGTAACTTTTAACATAAATAATATTATTTTTTTCTATATATATATAATAATTTGTTTTTGTTCTACCTTAATTATAGTCTAAATATTCTTTGATCTTGATAAAAAAATTTCTCATTATTATTATTCTAATGAGGGAACTATAATATCTATCTTTTATAGGAGGTATTGTTGTTATAATTTTTATTATCACTTTTATTACAATGAAATATTGAAAAAGAGAGTATGTTAGAATTTTAATGGGATTCAAATTCACATGCAAACTAAAAGGAACCTTAAATATATTTTGTTTATATTGATGGGGTTCATGAAACCATTCAAAATAAAACTACCCTTTTCATAGAAAGAATAAAAATAATAGGAGGGATAAAAATATAATAAAAAAAGTATCTATAATACACAAGAAATAGCATGCATACTAATTTTTAAAATATAGCATAATGGTGTATAAATAGTATAATACTAAGAGGTAGAAGTAAAATTTATGGGTATTATATATCCTTTGAAAACACATGTATGTCATGGTGTTATTGAGATGACACTATGATTAACATAGACATATTATCATGTCAAGTAATGCTTGCATCTCAAGAGAGAGGTTGACAGAAAAATACATAAAATGGATAAAAATGAGGTCATAAATAAATCAGAACTTTATGCAAAGTAAGTAAGAAAAATCTCAATTTTAACAAGAAACTAATTTTTTAAAAAGTATTGGACTTAATCCAATGATCATGTATGAAAAATTACCTTAGAGGAAAAAATAGATTATAAGTGAATTCAAAAATATATATTAAGCTCACATCCTCTTACAATTTAAATAACCATATATAAAAATATAATTAGAGGAGAATAATAATTACAATATGATTAAAAATACATAAAAGCATTATTGAATTCACTATCTAAAATGTGAGTGCAAAATATGTTATATAAAAATATGAAATTAATGGGAATAATATCACGAGTAAGCTTGATAATAGATTTTTTGTTAGAAAAAGGTAAATATTATATTCAAAAATGGCTATACATTTACTTTTGATAACCTACTTTTCTTGGCAAGGCTCAAAATGTGGCTCAACTCTATTTCTTTAACCATCCAACTTCTAAATGTTCCAGTCCCTATTGAATTACCCCTTAAGATGTTTCATTTACCATATCCTTTTGAATCCCCAGACTTCATCCTAAATCTAAAAATCTCTCTTTCTATTTTTATACTCACTTCTTAATTCCCATATTGTAGTTTCTTTTGCAGTTGTGCTCATATATCTGATTCATACTCTATCATATAAGAGTTCTCTTGAGTTCAAGCATGCATTATCTCTAAAATTTTCATAATTAGAGTGCCCAAAATTATTTCCTCTAGTCTAAATTCTTCTTTGAGGATCCTATTGTTACATTCCAACCAAATTTACCAATAGATGAAACCCAAACCCAAATCCTAAACTATATTCAAGTTCTTTTATTTGAATATAGGGTTATGCATAAGGGGTTGGACTCCAAATTTACTTGTAAAAAAATGGTGAATCCTAATAAAAATCAACGTAAATCAAGGTGAATCCTAAGAAAATCAAATCAATCATCTTCACACCAGCATTTGGGGCATTTGAAGTCCTAAAAAGTAAGGTCATATTTGAGAAAAATTTTGACCTACTACATCAACTTGTAACTTCATCAAAACACCACCATTAGATCAAGCTCAAACAGAGCTTTTCAATGAGTACAAATATATCCATGTTTGGATATATATTGTGTTGAATTGACCCTAAGAAAAATTTAATCCTAAAAATTTTAGGCGAATGGGTCGACCTCGAGGGTTATCATATTCTCCAAATTCCAATTTTGGAAATCCTAATATTCGTCCAATTTGCAAATATTCACCACTTTGCATAACCTTGTTTGAATCCATTGCTCTTTGAATAGTCCTAAAAGTTGTATCTAGTGGGAATGAATCTTTTTTATTGATAAAAAATATTGTACCACAAACTCTATACTATTTGGGTAGAGGGACTGTAGACACCAAAACGGCACCAATCCGATTATGTGACTGCAAACACTGATCGCTTTGACACACATAGCCCCTAGGGCAGCCCTCAGAGGTTAAACAGTGGTCCTAACCACTTTCATAGCAATTTTGTAAGGTCAAGAAGCAATTTGGCACATTCGGGCACTTTGCCCAGTATTCGTCTCACCTAGGGACGAATTCTGAAATTATCTTTGGTCAGGACGAATTCCAGGTTTAACGGGCAAAAAGAAAAATGCCGCCAAGTGGCAGTCGAGGACAGTCAATTATTGCCTCCTGTCGTGCATGCGCGTGTAGGTGGGTAGGTTGGCGGTTAGTGGACTATCACAAAGGCAGTCATGGAAGCCCAAGTCAGGGAGGAGTCTCCTCCCTCTTGGGAAGGCATGGCCGCCACATGGCATCCCTGCATGCCCCTCCAAAGAGACCCCTTGGGTCTATAAAATGGTGGACTTTCCCACCCAAATGAGAACAAGTTGGAGGCATTTTCAAGCAACGAAGTGCTGCCAAATTGAACACCCTATTGCATCCTTTTTTGATTCACCTTTTCACATCCATTAATCTCTTTCGCAAGAGAGGTTATTGGGTGGATTTTGGAAGCGTGGATCCGAACCCAAACCCAACATTTGACCACCTCAATCCACCAATTTGCCGACAACACAATCCCAAGAGATTTTGGGCCCATCCCTAGTGGATTGGCGTCAAAATCAAGTTCTAACGGGGGCGGCCCGCTTGGGCACCCCACACTTTTTGTTAGTTTCATTCTAATTTGTTTTCTGTCATTTATTCATTTCACATTACACTCTATGCTGTTTAGATAGCTCACAATCTTGATTTCAGAAGACATTTATCAAATATTATCATGCTTTGTCGATTTTGTGGCCCTCACTAACTTGCAGGTAGCGACGTGGAATTCCCATGGATAGAGGCCAAATTGGGAGAATCCGACCATCTGGGTCATCCCAAAATGGCCCCAATTACTTAACCCCTTTGTTTGTAGGTGTTTTGGAGGTCCCAAGGTTTGACATTTGAGCGGCATCAACTCGGCTTTTCATCACAGGCGAATTCGTCCCACCCGGGGACGAATTACAGCAGAATTCATCCTAGCCAGGGACGAATTCCAGTTGAATGCAAATTGGCTAACTGTTTCGATGGCAGTGGCCCTCTGGTAAGGTCTTTTGGTCTCTATCAGATTTGCAGGTGATTTAGATTCATTTTATTCACTGTTTTCGATAATCTTTTGCATGCATCTTTTGTTAATTTCAAAGAACAAACTTTCCCTATTTGCAGCAGGTGCTACTAACGCCTTGGTTGTTTCTTTGCATGTAGGAGGAGCAGCAAGAAGCGAGGATTCATCAGCATAAGCGGCGGCAACACTTTGGCCCGCCCATTTCAAACGTGGGCATGCGGAAGAAGGATTATTGATCACGATTGTAACCAAATCTATTTAACGCTCCTAACCCCTAAAAAGGGAGGAGGCAATTTTGTAACCGAGGTTAAAGAGTTAAATAAAAGGGCTGTGACTTCTCTAAATTCTTGTATCTCATTTCAATCAATTTGCCTCTTTCGTTTAATGCACTTCACGTTTTAGGACTTAAGCGTTAGTTTTGATTTTGAATGCATCAAAATAGTTTTCCTTTCAAAAACTTTTGGAATCTCATGCTTTCAGTGGCGATCACGGTGGGACCCTGTCCCCTAGTTTTTAAGATCAAATAACTGATCCATTTTTGTGTTTTGTGCTTGACAGGTACAATTTTTCAATTGCAGACTGTTATTCGTCTTTGACTACGATGAATACTTTACTGTAATTCGTCTGACCACGAGACGAATTCAAATTCGTCTCGGACGGGGATGAATTCTATTATGTAATTCGTCTCACAGAGGGATGAATTTCTATCTGTAAATTTTCAAAGCCGAGGATCAAAAACAACAAGTCTGGGCAGAAAAAGGTAAGGGTTCCAAAGCTGTCTTTGTCATTTTTTGATTTTTTGCTTTCACTTTCTGTCAATTCTTGCGTGCTTAAGGAAAATAGTGGTTGCTTGCATGTTTCAATTTTAAGTAAAATAAACCACACACACATCACGTGGCATGTTTTTAACCAAGGAGCTGGTCGTAAGACCCCAGCCCTTGAGCAAGACCAACGGTGGGTTCATCACCACCTTGGCTTGACTTTGCATCCATTTCCCCTGATTGTCACTGTTGTTAGGCGTAAATCCTGACGAAAGCTGACCGAGTGTCACTGGGGTGATTCCCATGCACGCGAGGATAAGTCTTCTATGGTAGGTGTCATTAACAGGACAATCCCCCTTTCGTACCGCCTATGTTCCACGTACCATCTGCTCTCACGTACCTATAGTTTCCCTCTCGTAAGGGCGGGTATATAGAGAGGTTGGTATATCGGTCCGGAAATGGTATATTGAAGGGGCGACCATTTATGGGAGTCATATGAGCCAACATTCTGCATTTAAACGTTCTTCAAAACTTTCAAAAACAAAACAAAACATCAAAATGCACTAAACCAGTTTAGGACACACCATTAATCTTTAAAAGAGATAATCACCGTTTGTGTATGTGTGTGTTCATTTATGCTTAGTGTAACAAAAAAAAAATCATCATAAACGAGATAAAAAAATCTGCTTAGCTAGTAGAGGAGCACCACAATGGTGTACACCCGTAGCCAAGCCCAATCAAGGGCGGATGCTACGAAAGGTGCACAAAGAGAGGGCGCTGGTCGCCTTCGCTTTAGCCCTGAGGACTTGGCCATACCGCCTTGGCGGTCTGGCCTACAAGAAAGTCCACATCAGGCCACATCAAGAAGGAATTATTGGGACCCCCCTCTGTGGGGTATGCCCATTCAACACAGCCCCTTTCGGGAAGAAGCTTTACATGTGGCACTCGACGTAAATAGAAAACCACCTTTTGAGGCTAGATCTGAGTGGCCACAACATGATGAAGCGCTAGAGAGGCACAATGTCCATGAGGAGAGACAGCATGAATACGACACCTCTCCTTTGCCTCCCATTAGAACTGAAAGACAAAACCCAGAGCGCAGGGCTCTCCACACAGGGCGAGCTAACTCCGCCCACCCCTTTCACACCCATGAAAGGGAGTACGAGGAAGACCATCGCATTCCTCGAGAACAACATACAGTGCGGGAACCTTGCATTTCTGCACCTGCTAGATATCATGGTCACCCATCGAGGCCGAGCCTCAAGTAAATGCCGCCAACCTCGACAGAGGGAAGCGACCCATTGAAATTTTAGATCATCAAGACCGAGGCAAATACATAGGAGAAACATTCAAGCCTCCTGAGCAAAATATGGTAGACCAAATTGACCCGGCAGTCGCCAGACATGCCGCCCGCCAAGCCCGAATCACGCGGCTTGAGCAAGGTCATTAGGAGTTAGAGTACTTATACCACCTTAATAAAGAGCGCATGCAGCACGAAGCGGATGAGCTGCGTTATAAACTACCTAAGAGGGGGCCAACCCCTCGCACCCAAAAAGCAGAACAATATGAGAGGTATAATCCTTTGGTGCAGGACAGGTCTCCGTGACCTCGTCAAGCTTTGCCTTCGAGACCTTATAGACCCGAGAGGGAGGCCACTCCTCGAAACAATGATGGGTACCCTCAGCGGGGACTCACTCAGGGTCATAGGTCTCGCCTAGAGACTCCTTAGGAAGTTCATGAGGAATATGAACCAGAAATAGAATGGGCCGAAATGCCCTATCAAGGCGGGAGGGCTGCCATTCGGCCACCCCCCCATAGGCCTCCAGTCTCCCATAACTCACAACGGGAGCAAACAAAAGAGGAAGAAATTAAATCTTTCGATGCATACAAAGCGCTATTAGAGCGTTTGGAGTCTATGGAGACAAAAGCTTCGGGCATCAAAAGCCCATGTTACGTCAACTCCACAGTCATCCAGTGCATCCCTCAGTGCCCACACCTCTTTACCCCGAACATTTCAAGTTGCCTCAGTTGGCAGTCTTTAAAGGTGAAGAGGATGCACAAGAACATGTCACAAGATTCTTGAGCCAATGCTTCGGCATTCAAGATAATGATGCATTGTTGCTTAGGACATTCATAACCACATTCACGGGCCCTACCTCGGATTGGTTCACACAGTTACCAAAGCATAGCATAAATAACCTAGATCAATTAGTAGATGCGTTCCTTGAACGCTTTGCCTTCAACACCAAGAAGAAGGCATCATTGAGTGATCTGGCCAGCCTCAGGCAATATGAGGAAGAGACAATGGTAGCATATGGGAATCGATGGAGGGCTTTGCTTTCTAAGCTACCCTACCTTCCCCCTATGTCTGACCTCACATAGATGTTTGCACGAAGTTGCTTGAAATCGATCTCTGGGCTATTGTAGCTATAGCAATACGCCAACCTAGAAGAAGCTTTGGCGCAAGCCAGAGTTATAGAAGAGATCAAAATAGGGGAAGGCACAATCGCCAAGCCTAAAAAGAAAGAGTGGAACAAAAACACTAAGACCGGGACTACGCAATCACAACCCGCTGTGGTTAATCAAGTTGCGATAAATGTCCCCAAGCCTATGCAAGAAATACAGCCCCAAAAGGCTAATTATCAGGCAATGCCTCCTACTTATGAAAGAGAAAATAAAAAATAGGAGCAAAATCAGTAGCGTCGCCCTAGGCGACAATTCACCCCTTATGCGGAGTCTAGGGACTCCCTATTTGACCGCTTGTCAGTGGCAAATTTAGTCACCCTTCCAGAAATCCAAACTGTAGATCCTAATGCTCCCAAGCCTAAGGGATATAGAGAGGAATTATATTGTAGGTTCCATAGGCGAAGGGGACATGACCTGAATGGATGTTGGAAATTCAAGGGATTAATACAAGATTTGATCGACAATAAAACATTGGCAGTGGACAACCCCATAGCACCAAATAATCAACAGATGGGGGTTTTCAAGGACCCTTTGCCTACCCACGAGGCACAGGCAAAACCTCTTCAGGTCAATGAGGTGCGACAGAATCTTCCCATGCAAGGATTTGTGGGAATGATCAGCATAGTGACCGGGAACAAAAAGTACCCAGGAGTTGCCCCCGAGGCAGCTACAAGAGAAGTTCCAACAACGTCGCAACCTCAACAACGCCCTGTGCAGTTGCCTCCGCCTAGACCCGAGGTCATGATACGGACCAAACTCATGTAGAGTTTGTGGACCACATCGGCTAGGCTTTCCATTTACGAGCTTATTCAATAGTCAACACCCCATAGGGAAGCTCTCATGGAAATTTTGAAAGCCATCGAGTTACAGCCTCACGAAGCAAATTCTTTCAATAACTTCGTGGGACATGTGAAACGATGTACGGAGCCGGTCATTACCTTCAGAGAGGATGAAGTTAAAACAATATCGAATGACACGGCAGATCCACCCCTGCACGTTATCGCGCGGGTCAACGGGATCCCGTACAAGAGAGTGTTGGTAGATACTGGCTCATCCAGTAACATCATTACTACCATAGCATTAAAACATCTGAAGCTACTAGCCTCTCATATCATGGCTTCCACATACACACTACGAGCATTCAACGATGCGATATGCTCGACAGTCGGCATAATTGTTCTGCCCATTCAGGTAGGACAAAAGACGATACCAACATTGTGCCATGTTTTGGAAGGCGAGATGGCATATAACATACTTGCTAGGGCGGCCATGGATCAGGGACATGAAGTGTGTCCCTTCGATCGCTCACCAGTGTCTAAAGTATGCATTTGAAGGAGAAGTGCATGTAGTCTCGATGGACTTAGAACCCTTCAAATATTGCAATGCGGTGCAATTAATGCCTCAATCGACCCTCCCTTCAACGCATTTGGATTTCCAGTTAAATCCATCTAGACAGGGTCCAATACCGCGGGCACCACTGGTGACTAAACCATCAAAATCCCAGCCAGGTGAGTCTTCATCATCTGTTCCTTCACTACCAATGCCACCTGTCATGGCTAAACAGAAGGACAAAGGAAAACAGATCTTGGAAGAGGCTCAGCCCCTAGAAGAGGCGTTGCCAACAATATCAACTGTCTCAACAGAAGAAATACCTAGCACAATGAAAGCTGAGACTCCTAACCCACCAAACATGGAATGGACTCAGGAAGGCCTCCCATTCCCTCCCTCCCAAGCATCAACAATTACTGTTGAAATGGCCAGTACGGGCCTGGGGGAGTATCTAGTGCAGAATGTTGTGGCAACGCCGCATTAGAATTAGTATAGGACATGGGGAGACCTCACCTTCCCATAGGGACAGTTGTTCCTTTAGGTTACCCACCAAACCAGACTAATTTTGTGTATGGGGGCCTTGATCATGGTCCTGAACCATGCAAGCAAAAGGACGAGGATGAAGAGCCTTTTGCCAAAAATGTCAATTATCTGTCGAACCCGGACTTCGCTCTGAGATATCTCGGCCAATGCAATTGGCATGGATACGGGCTAGGTAGGTATGAGCAAGGGGTGCGGGTCCTTTGCCAACCAAGATACCAAATGCCATATGATAAGTCGGGAGTAGGGTTCAACCACCCCCTACCCTTAGACATCTTGGTGGAAAACATGCAAGGCCTAGGAATAGGCAACAAGGGTGGATTGGCATCAGATCCTTATGCCAACCCAAATACAGAATATACATTGGGAGATTACCTCCCATGGTCAACAAACACCCTTGGTAACATCAGTAATCCCTCTCCTTTGCTAGAGAGAGGTGAAAGTTCGGACACTAATTCCCAAAGAGAGCATAAACGGTGTCCAGAGATCTTTTTGAAACTGTTCCCTTTAGAGGTTCCAGTTGAGCCAACACAGTGTCAAGAGAATCAGGTCCCTCCACCAAGAGTGGAACAACCGCAATGGGATCAGATTAATTTGCTAGAACAAGGTGAACCCTTAATGTCGCAAGCAGTTGTGGAAGAAAATGAACATTTTTGGATCTCCGACAGTGATTCGAAAGATGAGACTGAGATGGCTTATCTCAACCACATGCGACAAATGCAACAAAGGCAACAAGTGCAACAACGACGTCCCTTAGGGATTGATGACTTATTTGCACAGATGGGCATACTGCCAGGGCATGAGTGGTATGTAGACCCAGCGGGGTGGGACCAAGTGTTGGATCCATGGCTCCAAATTTACGATGAGCACCGTCCACCCCGAGACCCTATAATGACATTAGTGTCGAGGGAAGACCCTGTCTTCTTATTAGCACATGGGGAAGATCCGTTCGTGCCCATTCCCCTAGAGCTAGATCCAGAGTATAGGGAGCATCCAGAATGTTCGAGTTATCATACCCATGGTAATGGAGACCAAATTCATTCCATCCACATGATCTCCATTGATTTGACCGCACCCATCCACAATCCGGCCGATCCAGCATGGTCATTGCATCTAGACACAGATGCCATCGACTGGGATCGCGTCAATTCACCTCTCTCACCATCAGAGTACTGGCCTTTCGGTAAGATGCCTCATTTTACCCCAGGGACAACTCAAGATATTTTTTAGGCTGAAGAGGAACCCGTGGTTCCCAACGCAGATTTAAATTCAGCTGATGATATCCATTTGATCCCGACTCCACATCAGTTGGAGGATGGATCCCACATGTCAGTCGAGGAGACGATTGACGTAGATATCGGCTTGGATCCAATGAATCCATAGATTATCAAGCTAGGGGTAAGCTTATCCCCTGAAGAGCAAGCCGACTACATTGCCCTTCTCAAAGAGAAGAAGGAGGTTTTTGCATGGTCATACAAGGATATGCCAGGACTAGACCCGTGACTAGTCACGCATAATTTAACGCTTGATCTGACAATCAAGCCCGTAAAGCAAAAACTACGTAAGATGCACCCAACGAGTGGCCTTGATGGTCAAATATGAATTGCAAAAGTTGTTGGATGCACAGTTTGTCATCTGCGTGGATTATCCGCCATGGCTGTCCAACATGGTACCCATCAAAAAGCTCGATGGGAGGATTCGCATATGCACTAATTTTTGAGATCTAAACAAAGCGAGTCCTAAGGATGATTTCCCCTTGTCGAGCATCGACGCATTGGTAGACACTACAGCAGGTCACGAAATGCTCTCCCTCATGGATGGTTTCTCAGGATACAATCAGATTCGTATCAATCCTGAAGACCAACTAAAAACGGCGTTCACAACGCCTTGGGGGACATTTTGTTATAAGGTCATGCCTTTTGGCCTTAAAAATGCTGGCGCCACCTACCAACGTGCCATGACGTACATCTTCCATGACTACATGCATAAAAATTTGGAATATTACATGGATGATTTGTTAGCCAAGTCTCTGTTGCGCTCAAATCATATCGATGACTTAAGCAAGATCCTCGATCGCCTCATGGAGCATAAAGTTAGACTAAATCCCAAGAAGTGCGTATTTGGCGTCACATCTGGAAAACTCTTGGGTTTCATAGTCTCAAAGCGAGGCATCGAGGTGGACCCAAAGAAAGTCAAGGCAATCCTTGAAATGGTTCCCCCAACTACCATTAAGCAGCTCAGAAGTCTGCAGGGAAAGGTCACGTCGATTAAGCGTTTCATAGCGCAATTATCTGACAAGTGCCGACCCATGAACAAATTATTGCACAAGGGGGTTACCTTTCACTGGGATGACGAGTGCCAGTCAGCCTTTGATGAAATCAAACAATACCTGGCTTCGCCGCCAGTATTGGCACCACCTAGACCAGGAGTGCCGTTCTACTTATACATCTCAGCTACTGAGGTGGCACTGGGTGCCATGCTAGCCTAGAAGAATGAACTTCACAAGGAACAGGCTACTTACTATCTTAGCCGCACCCTGGTCAGTTATGAACTTAACTATGCATACGTCGAGAAACTCTACTTGGCAGTGGTGTTTGCTACCAAAAAGCTATGCCACTACATGCTGAGCAACACTACGTATGTTGTGTCTAAGGAGAATCCATTGTGATACATGATGAGTCATACTTATCATAGTAGTCGCACGGCGAAATGGATCATGTTGTTGACAGAATTTGACATAGAGTTTATTGGACAAAAATCTATCAAAGGATAGGTCATAGCCGATCAACTAGCGGAGGCTCCTCTTGAAGACGATCAGCCTCTAGTCATAGAACTACCCGATGATGGGGTCTTCCATGTCTCAGAATCGCCAGATTCGATGAGCCTGAGTCACAGGCCGACATAACCCTATTTTTTGATGGTTCTAAATGTGAGCAAGGTGGTGGCACGGGAATAGTATTCTTCACACCGTAGGGCGCTCCAATGCCCCTGTCATTTAAATTAAATTTCTCGTGCACCAACAATAATGCAGAGTATGAAGCCTTGCTCATAGGTCTTCAGACAGCAATCGCCATGAACATCAAATGACTGAACATCTTTGGTGATTCGCTATTAATTGTCAATCAAGTCAAAGGGGTATATCAATGCAAATGCCCAGTTCTGCAGGCTTATAAAGCCCTTGTGGACAAATTCTTGGCAAAACTTGAGTGGTATGACATCGAGGCACTCCCTCGATCATCGAATCATTTTGCGGACACAATGGCCTCCTTGGGGTCACTAATCCCGCAAGACCTTTCCGGTGATATGACAACCATCCAAGTCAAAACCTTATCGCAATCCACGATGGAGCGTGCAAGCTCAGACTTGACGCCAGGAATCCACATGATCCAGATTGAACCATCCTCGGATAAGTTCTCTCGAATCCAAGATCATCTGAAATGCACCAACTGGGGGTCCTTGTTCTCCCCTACTCCCATTAATAGCAACACAACACTATTCTTACAGGTTCTATCCCATTCAGCGTTCGCTAGGGATGAACTTCAAGAGGGATTGGCTGTTCATACTATCGAGGTTTCTGATCAACAAGACTGGTATTTACCCATTAGAGACTACCTCAAGTTAGGTAATCTCCTGCTTGGATTGACTCATGCCGCAAAACGAGCACTCAAGCAGAAAGCGGCTAAGTATGTCTTGATAGGAGACATTTTGTATCATCGTAGCTATGAAGGAATCCTCCTTCGTTGCTTGGACCAGCAAGAGTCCACTTGGGCGGTCGCCCAAGCGCACGATGGTACATGTGGTGGCCACTTCAGTGGTATGGCCATCGCAAAGTGCATTCTTCGCATGGGCTATTATTGGCCATCTTTAGAGCGAGATTGTTGCGCATATGTCAAGAAGTGCATGAAGTGTCAACATCATGCCAATTTGATGCACGTACCTTCCCGGGCCTTGCAGACAGTCCAGTCTGCTTGGCCATTTTCGTAGTGGGGCTTCGATCTAATTGGAAAGATCTCCCCTGCATCGTTAGGCCATCACACGTTTATCATAATGGCCATAGAGTATTTTACCAAGTGGGTGGAAGCAGTTCCGCTTACCTCTACGATAGGACCCCGCATTGTGGAGTTCATTTTGCATAACATCATATGTCATTTTGGTATTCCATCCAAAATAGTCTCGGATAATGGGACGCCATTCAAGAACAAAGACGTGCGTGCTTTGACCACAAAGTACAAAATTTAGCATAGTTTTTTGACACCCTATTATCCGCAGGCGAATGGGCAAGCAGAGGCGTCAAACAAAATGCTAGTTGCCATCCTCAAAAATACAGTCACAGATAGTCATAAGGATTGGCACATCCAAATCCCACTTGCCCTATGGGCCTATCGCACTAGCATTCGGACACCCACTGGGGCCACTCCATTTTTGCTCGTGTATGGCTCCGAGGTAGTCATGCCTCTAGAGTTGGAGATTCCTTCCCTGTGCATATCAATGCAGGAGTTCATCGATGATGACTCTGTGCGGCAGGCCCGGTTAGACCAGCTTACGTTGCTTGATGAACGACGCGTTAATGCTCTCGAGCATTTACGTATTTATCAAGAGCGACTTAAGAAAGCTTACAACATGAAAGTTCACCTGAGGGACTTTCGGGTTGGTGATTTGGTTTTGAAGGAAAACCAACAGAATTCTAGTTTGCCGTCCCACCTAAGGGACAAGTTCATGGCAAATTGGTTAGGTCCATATGTCATTGATAGCAAAATAGGACCCGGGACATACCGGCTAGCTTCTCTTGATGGAATCAAGGAAACAGGAACCCTTGAACATCAGTCATTTGCGCCCATTCCATATCTAAGAGAGCCATATCCCCAAAATGCTCCAAGGATCTCTAAAATCGCTTGGTCAATCCCAAAATGCTCCAAGGATCTCTAAAATCGCTTGGTCAATCCCAAAAATGCTCCAAGGATCTCTAAAATCGCTTGGTCAATCCCAAAAATGCTCCAAGGATCTCTAAAATCGCTTGGTCAATCCCAAAATGCTCCAAGGATCTCTAAAATCGCTTGGTCAATCCCAAAAATGCTCCAAGGATCTCTAAAATCGCTTGGTCAATCCCAAAAATGCTCCAAGGATCTCTAAAATCGCTTGGTCAATCCCAAAAATGCTCCAAGGATCCCTAAAATCGCTTGGTCAACCCCAAAATGCTCCAAGGATTCTCACAATCACTTGGTCAAAAAATAAAGAAATTCAAAATCCAAAAATCATCAAAAACAACAATTTTTTGCATCTCATTTCTAGGCATGCTCAAATTCATCAATAGAGCATCTCATCTTCATATTCACAAAAATCAATCCATCAAAAATACAAAAAAAAAAAATACATAGCTGCATTAAGCATTACATCCATACATTGCATATTTGTGGTCGTACAAGTCAAAGGCACCATAGGTTGTAATTGCTCTGCTAGTCCATCTGGTTCCACATTGTTCCATATTAAAAAAAAAAAAAAAATGCCATTTACCGCTTTTCACCACACTAAGAGTCAGTGGTCTTCTAATGTATCAAGAGTTTTCGTAATTCAGTCATCATTTTGCTTTCTAGCCAAAACTGTACCGAGTCAGACAGATTTTACGAAGGTAGAGTTCTACTTGAAGTACGCCTTGTTACGTAGCATCCCAACACAAATTAAAACACATAAAAATTCCCAAGTTGTGTAAACGAAAGATGAAACCTGCACAGTAATCCAGTTCACCATAAGCGAAATGGTTATCTTGCTCATCCCCCTGTGCGAATGACCCAAAGAATGCTGAGAGTTGGCAAAAGGACAAGCATCTTCCCTACCCAATTCCCTAAAATTACCACTAGAATCCCAAAAGTTCTCAATAGTTGAATACACAAATCATTCTCAAACCTAAAAGGATCAATGCCATAACATCAAAACTCCAAAAAATTCATCATCTTAACACCACCACCTGTAAAAAATCCCCACACCATACATCAAACATCAAAGCACATACAATAGTGATTCTCATCACTCCATATCCAAATCCCTTGCTCAAAAGAAAAACAAATAAAAAATAAACGAGTGATTTGTATCACTACAAACGAGCAAGTATCCCAATACAATTGAAGAAATAGAAGGGAGTCGAACTTGAATCCTTGGAACTCTCAGCATTTCGACAAGTCATGAGGCAAACTTCAGTATCGGTTTGGTTGATAGCCTATCGGTCAATGGTGGTAAACCTCCCGCATGACGATATATCTATCACATTAACTTGTGTATAGATCAATGTTTGCATGTGGATGAGCTAGCTTATGGTATCCTAGATAGCACCGTAGATTAATCTAACTAAATACAACAAAGGAGTTAGTGGAGCTAATTAGGTGATCCTCAATACGAGGTTCGGTTGAAAGCCCATCCGGCACTTGGCGGTATCATGACAAATACCACATAAATGAACTCAATTGCACACACAGGGATGTGAAATAGCTTGGTCAAAAACAAGTCCGATTCATACCTTGTTCAAAAGTCTTGTAAGATAAAGTACGGTCGTGGCTAGTGAGTTAAAACCGTATGAGTCTCAGAAAACCTTAGCTACATTTCTAAACCAACTGCGCTACTTTTCATCCTTGCAATATCATCAAAAATCACATATATACATACAAAGTCAGTTACCACAACAATCGCCTAAAAATGAAATAACAGAGTTCTAAACAGTCTATGGTGCCGTAACCAACCATCACAAATTCCATCCATCCATTTCATTTTGCATATCACATATAAATCAAAAACATTTGCATTCATCAAAATAAATAAACATGCATACATCCATATTCATCAACCATCATGCATAATATCAAATCATCACATATGCATAACCACAATAAAACATATATATATATATATCGTCAAAAAAAATGCCCACAGGCTACAAAACTGGTCCTCAGACCCCGCAATCATATAACAAAATCACCCAGCCTAAGGCATCGACCACCATGATCACGCAGGATCGGTGTGACGAGAACTACCCCCCATGGTGTGGGTCCTATGGGACCCTGTAGGGCGGCTACTACTAGCCCCCGCATCATGCCTGCTATCGCCTCCCTCATCCAATCGCCTGCGACGAGATGATGCTGACTGCTCAGTAGCATTGTCCCTCGTTCGATGCAAAGATCCACTTCTCGACGGCTCAGGTAGCCGCCCGTCGAGGTGGATGACCTCCCTCTCCAAATCTAGCCGGTGCCGACACCACTCTACCTCCCGTCGATGGTAGTAAGCTACTGCATCGTCACGCTACGCCAAAACCCTATCTCGCTCTGCTAGCTGAGCCCGTAGGAGATCCCTCTCCCGCAGTGCGTCCCCCAGCTCCTGATCCCGCATCCACAGTAGCTCTATCAATCATGCATTCTCAGCGCGTATCCCAGACTCCATCTCCTCCGTATCCACCTGAAGCATAGGACTCTCTGGAACAGCAGCCTGCTCTGGCTCCCACTGCTCCTCCATGTCCTGCATCTCCGGCTGATCCGGAGCCCCCAAATCTACATCCTCATCCCCCACCTCAACCATGTCCGCATCCTCCAACGGATCTCCCCAATCATCCCCTGGTGCCTCAGCACCCTCCGCTGTCGCCTCCGTGCCTCCCAGTGGTCCCTCTCCTCGCCATCGTCGTAGTACCCACCACGAGTCATACTCAGTGGTAGTCCCGACGTCATCCACGTCCGGGACGTCGATCATCGCGTCCGAATCCTCGCCCAGTGGCGCGATGACCGATCGGTCTAGAGTCCTCTCATCTCCCCGACGTCGATAGACCACGGGCTCACCAGGAAACCCCTGGTGCACCCCAAACTATCGTGTAACCCGGCTATATGAGAAGAACTCATGCTCGGTCCCATGTTGCCCAATCAACCATCGCTCCCTGTGTACCCGTCGGAGCCACTCTCCAGCCTCCGGCCAAGCTGGACAGTCCCGATAAGGGTGCCAAACCACCTCCCCTAGAGTGAGCCGAGAGAAGGCATCGGCATAGTGCCCTACGGCACATGCCCACCGCCGACTCTGCCCCTGCTCTGTGGACCGCCGCCACAAAACTGCATAACCTATCTCCTTATCCTCCATCGTCGCCCGAGTCGTCCATGGTAACCCGGTTGGCCTCTCAACTGCTATGTGCTGCCAACCCCAGCACTGCAATAGATAACTATAGCTGACCCCCTTTCGCTGCCAGTAGCGGACCCCATATAGCTCCTCGTAGAGCTGTGCCAATAGTGTCTGTCCCCATCTCAGGATCAGCGGTGCCTCTATCGGGCACTCTACCAACTGCCACACCAAATCCAGTAGGTTCCATGGGAACCTCGTGCCTGATGAGTTAGGTAATAACATGTTAGAAATGAGGCCCATCAGGAATGTGTGCCTCACTCCTAACACACCCCTCTCCTGCCACCATCCAACCAAAATCCTGCCAACCTGGCAGTCCACCTCGGCCGTCTCCACTGGGTTCTCTACACCCAACCGCTCCCCATGCCCAAAGCATCTCGTCAGTACAACAGTTTTTTGATCATGTGGCAATGTCCTGATGGGTAGTTCATCTATTAAAATCCAAAGAAGCCGATAGATATCCTCCAGAGTCACAGTCATCTCCCCTGTCGGGAGATGGAAGGTGTTGGTCCGTGGATCCCAAAGTTTGATCGGGGCCGTCGGATAGGCCCGATCCGGGACCACAAGCTCCAGTCGAGCCACCGCTTGAGCCCAAGGGCATCAAGCCACTCCCAGTCAACCTCAGTCAGTGCCCCCCATGCCTCAGTGAAAGTAGTGGGTACACGGTACCGGCTCCTAACAACCTGCAAAAGAAAACACACCAAAAAAAAAAAATTAATTAAAATCATGGAAAAGAACTGTACAGAAAAACAACACACTTACAGTTTAAAACAAAAAAAATAAACTCTAGGGAGCACTTACTGGTCTCGCTTCGGCTCCGCCACTCGAACCGGTTTGTGTACTCATGATGGCAGGGAAAATCCGGCAGCGCTTCGCATTGCAGAATTAACCTCCTCCTCCCAGAGCTCCAAATCGCAAGAAAAATTAGATGCAAATGAGCCCAAACTCAAGTTTTGGCCCTTAAATAGGCCTTTTGAGCTGGAATTCATCCTTTACTAGGATGAGCACTCTGGTTAGCGCTCGTCCCACCCAGGGATGAATTCTAAAGCTAGAATTCGTCCCACCCTGGGACGAATTCAGGCCAAAAACTTCAAAAACATCAAAAAATGAACAAAAATGCACAAAAACAGATAATAAATTTGCCCGATGAGAGTGTTGTTGCACTTGACATCCCGGGCATACAAAATAGACGTTGGGGTCACAAATTGTCATTATCCTACTCCCTAAGAAGGCTATCTTAGCCGGACCGCTCCATGGGAAGATGGATTTTCGCCAATTTCAGCTCCAAAAAGCATCACAAAAAGGGTTAACACCCACCAAAAATAGGTCTAAATGTTGGAAAAATTGCACATGCTTAACGATAAACCATCTAAAGGCACCCTTGCACAAGTCATCTTGGGTCAAGCGACTCGTCGCTTTTCTCACGAAGGTCATTCCCTCATCGATTCGTCGCTTGAGGGGGTAGTCACACTTAGTCACCAATCAACAAACACACACCCAATCAAGGCAATGACATGCATTCAAAGAATCATTGACAAAGACAATTACGCTCCTGCTTGGGGTAGTAAACAAGCAATTATCACAAATTGATCAAACACTTGGCATTCCCGAAGCATGAACACAAGGTTCCCCTGTGGACAAAAGGTTGCGCCCTTTGCCTAATCATGACTGATCAATGTCCAAGCTCAAGTCACACCTCACCAAAATAGGTTAACACTTGAAATCAAATTCCTTAGCTCGTCAGAAGCAAGGATTCAAGAATGCATGCCCTTTCCATGCTTGGGGCATCAAAAGTTGGTTAGGTTACCAAGAAACCCTAATCATTAGTGCTTTGGTTATCTATTTTTGCTCGGTGCTATGCCATGCATAGCGCATCCCAAAAAGGGGCATCTATAGACACCAAAATGGCACCAATCTGATTATGTGACTGCAAACACTGATCGCTTTGACACACACAGCCCCTAGGGCAGCCCTCAGAGGTTAAACAGTGGTCCTAACCACTTTCATAGCAATTTTGTAAGGTCAAGAAGCAATTTGGCACATTCGGGCACTTTGCCCAGTATTCGTCTCACCCGGGGATGAATACTAACTGGGATTCGTCTCACCCAGGGATGAATTCTGAAATCATCTTTGGTCAGGATGAATTCCAGGTTTAACGGGCAAAAAGAAAAATGCCGCCAAGTGGCAGCCGAGGACAGTCAATTATTGCCTCCTGCCATGCATGCGCGTGTAGGTGGGTAGGTTGGCAGTTAGTGGACTGTCACAAAGGCAGTCATGGAAGCCCAAGTCAGGGAGGAGTCTCCTCCCTCTTGGGAAGGCATGGCCGCCACATGGCATCCCTGCATGCCCCTCCAAAGAGACCCCTTGGGTCTATAAAATGGTGGACTTTCCCACCCAAATGAGAACAAGTTGGAGGCATTTTCAAGCAACGAAGTGCTGCCAAATTGAACACCCTATTGCATCCTTTTTCGATTCACCTTTTCACATCCATTAATATCTTTCACAAGAGAGGTTATTGGGTGGCTTTTGGAAGCGTGGATCCGAACCCAAACCCAACATTTGACCACCTCAATCCACCAATTTGCCGACAACACAATCCCAAGAGATTTTGGGCCCATCCCTAGTGGATTGGCATCAAAATCAAGTTCTAACGGGGCGGCCCATTTGGGCACCCCACACTTTTTGTTAGTTTCATTCTAATTTGCTTTCTGTCATTTATTCATTTCACATTACACTCTATGCTTTTTAGATAGCTCACAATCTTGATTTCAGAAGACATTTATCAAGTATTATCATGCTTTGTCGATTTTGTGGCCCTCACTAACTTGCAGGTAGCGACATGGAATTCCCATGGATAGAGGCCAAATTGGGAGAATCCGACCATCTGGGTCATCCCAAAATGGCCCCAATTACTTAACCCCTTTGTCTGCAGGTGTTTTGGAGGTCCCGAGGTTCGACATTTAGAGCGGCATCAACTCGGCTTTTCATCACAGGCGAATTCGTCCCACCCAGGGACGAATTACAGCAGAATTCGTCCTAGCCAGGGATGAATTCCAGTTGAATGCAAATTGGTCGACTGTTTCGATGGCAGTGGCCCTCTGGTAAGGTCTTTTGGTCTCTGTCAGATTTGCAGGTGATTTAGATTCATTTTATTCACTGTTTTCGATAATCTTTTGCATGCATCTTTTGTTAATTTCAAAGAACAAACTTTCCCTATTTGCAGCAGGTGCTACTAACGCCTTGGTTGTTTCTTTGCATGCAGGAGGAGCAGCAAGAAGCGAGGATTCATCAGCATAAGCGGCGGCAACACTTTGGCCCACCCATTTCAAATGTGGGCATGCGGAAGAAGGATTATTGATCACGATTGTAACCAAATCTATTTAACGCTCCTAACCCCTAAAAAGGGAGGAGGCAATTTTGTAACCGAGGTTAAAGAGTTAAATAAAAGGGCTGTGACTTCTCTAAATTCTTGTATCTCATTTCAATCAATTTGCCTCTTTCGTTTAATGCACTTCACGTTTTAGGACTTAAGCGTTAGTTTTGATTTTGAATGCATCGAAATAGTTTTCCTTTCAAAAACTTTCGGAATCTCATGCTTTCAGGGACACACAAAAAGGAGGTGGTCATTGTTTCCTCCTCTTGGCGACAAATTACATATCAGTTGTATCAAATAAATCCATGTCTTCTCAAGTTATCCTAAGTCATAATACTATTATGTGTAACCAACCACTTAAAATAATTTATCTTTGCTCATCATTTGGGTTGAGATAATTTCAACTAGGGTATTTTGGACCACTTTGAGTGTTGTGGGTAATGTTTTTTTAACCTTATTTGACAATGTAAATTCTTAACTGTCTATAACCCAAACCTAGTTGATTAGGTTCATTCCTCCTTGGCCACTTCCTTCCATCCAATATTTATTTTAGTTCTCTTTTCTCCTTAGTCCATTATTTCCTTAGCTCCTCCTCTAGGACTTACCACTAACTAATATTGGCATGTAGTTGATTTGGTGGTTTAAAATAATGGCCTATGAGATACCATCATTTCCTTTAAAAAAATTATTTGAGTCCTATTAAGTGGGAGTACTAATCAATTATGAGGGAAAAATATTCCCAAGAATATTCCCATAGTCTAGTGGTCCTACACTCCCCCACTTTCTAGTATAACCCTTCTTTTATAAGTGATGCCCCTTTCTTTATGGATTTCTAGGTCTTTTATCCCTCTCTTATTACTGGAATATGAGAAAGATCTTTTGTATTTTTTGAGGGATAGTATTTAGATTTCAATACTTTACTCTAAAGCTAGTCCTGATGAGTTAGCCATCTCCAATACAACTTGGTCATTAGAGCTTGGTTGTTTATTATTGTTGCTCTAATTCTTAGACCTCCAACTTCCTTTGGCTTACAAACCTTATTCAAATTGACTAGTGCCCTTGTGTGATTACCCTGCACTATGGACCAAAGAAAGTGTCTTATCATCTTGTCTAAATATTTTAGGATGCTCTTTGTGGCTACCAAAATGGATAATTTGTTCACTAAAATTACTTCTAAAACTAATTTAAGCAATGTTACTCTTCCTCTAAAACTTAGCCACCTATAGGTCTAATGCAAAATTTTTGAGTAGATTATGTCTCTTATTGATTTCCAATATTTTTTTTAAGGTCCTTCTCTATTAAGGGGATTCCAAAATATTCTAAAGGTGGTGATACCTTTCAGAATTCAAGGATGTGGGTTATCCATTTGTTGGATATTTTGA
Organism: Wollemia nobilis; assembly: GCA_028583015.1. Classification (NCBI taxonomy): domain Eukaryota; kingdom Viridiplantae; phylum Streptophyta; class Pinopsida; order Araucariales; family Araucariaceae; genus Wollemia; species Wollemia nobilis. The sequence goes on from JAQPPZ010016895.1 coordinate 19,664,124, forward strand.
GTCCCTAAGTCAAAGTTATCATTGATGTCACCGGATGAAGTCATCATTAATGTCAAGGACTTTGTCAAGAGATAAAGTTGTCAAGGTTGTCATTTGATATCGAGGAAGGACTTAATAAGTCCAAAGGTTTCTAAAATAATTAATTTATAATTTTTAAATTAAAAAGAATTTAAATAAATTATAAATTAATATTCTAAAATGCCTACGTTCTATAGTTGGAAGAAATTCGAAGCACCGACGTCACGTGGTTTAAATAAAATTCGAAGCACCGATGTATTCAAACAAAGGTGCAAATTATTATATAAACCATGTCCAAGGGACATTAATTTTTAATCCTTGCTTGACATGTGAATTGGAGCTCGTGCAAAAGACTGCAAAATTTGTGTTTGTGTATGCCAGCAAATAGAGATAAAAGAAAAGGCATAGATCAGTTGGAAACCATTCGATAAGCGTGGTCTAGTGGCAAGAGGACAGTGGCTAGAGTGATTGGATGTAAGGATGCCCATGTTCTAAATACGATGGTTGTGCTTGGCAGTTGTGTTGGGTTGAATGTGCCAAAGGCGAGGCACACGTTTTGTAAAATGTAAGGCAGGGATACTTGTGAAGAATGTGGTGCTTCCACACTCCAAGAAAATGTGTAGCTCATGTGGTGGTTGGAGCCATGGCTAAGGCGTTGGTCATGGGTTGCGTTGAGGGTTCGAATCCCTCCAAAGGCAAGGTAATTAATATTTTATTATTTTTAATATTGCCTAAAGTTGGGAGTTAAAAGGGGTTGCTAGTTGGAAATAGTTGAAAGGTTTGCTAGTTGAAAATTGGTGTTTGTTGGAAATTGTTTTTAATAAAATTTGGAGTTACAAGGAGTTTGATTTTTTTTTTTTTTTAAGTCTTGATTATTATATTTGCATATTGGAGGAGTAATACTTTAATACTATTGATTTTATTTTTAAAAGGATTTTGTCAAAGAGATTATTATGAAGGTGTTGGATATTATTTTTAAGTTGGAGTGATAAGGTGTATTTTTTTTTATATCATTTTGTATTGTGATTCATTGAGAAAATTAGTATCTTCTAACCTCTCTTGATATTGGCAAAGAAGTGATTGTGAGTGTCATATATTTGTGTGGTCTACTCTTTTTCAAGAAAAATGTATGGGCAAATTCTTCCTTGGTTGAGTTGATTGGTTAATTTCTGGAAAATAAGTTTGGAGTGAAAAGGACTTGATTAGAATTTCCTTTTGAGTGTGTTTGAGTAATTACTTCAAGGTTTTCTAGAATAAAGAGTTGTTATTAAAACCCTGTTTTATAAGCATTGTTGTTGAAGTCATTAGTTGTGTGAAGAACCTGAGTTAGAGTTGTGCAAAATAATATGAGTATCATTGTTATGTGAAGATTATTTTATAAGCATTGTTGTTGAAGAGAGTTGTTATGCAAAGAACTTGAACTAGGGTTTGAAAAGAATATGAGTATCATTGTTATGTGATATTTGTTGTTGAGCATTGTTGGAAATATTTTGAGTTGGTGGTTATATGCTTGGACTAGGGTTTGTGAGAAAGGAATGTTTCATTAAGTGATTGGTTGAGTAGATTTGGTTGAGCCTAGTCAAGTGGTTGTATGAAGTAATTGTTCAAGTTCCATAAGACAAACTATTCTATATTCTGATTTGATATGATTGAGCATTGAGTGTAGAACATATCGAGTCTATACCAATTCTCTTTATGTTTCTATGAGATTGGATAAGTTCTGAGTGGACTTGTTAAGCATATTTGAGGTAAGTCTTTGAGAAGACTTGTGGACTAATTTTGTGTGAGATTTCTATGGAAGCTTACAATATAGATTTGGTTAAGTTCTGTGTGAACTTATTGAGCAGATTTGGACAAGTTCTGAGTGAGCTTGTTGAGCAGAGTTGAGCAAGTTCTGAGTGAGCTTGTTGAGCAGAGTTGAGCTTATTGAGAATATTTGGACAATTTTTGAGTGAGCTTGTTGAGCAGGTTTGGACAAGTTCTGAGTGAGCTTATTGAGTAGAGTTGAGCAAGTTCTGAGTGGACTTGTTGAGCAGATTGAGCAAGTTCTGAGTGGACTTGTTGAGAATATTTGAGCAATTTTTGAGTGGACTTGTTAGGCAAATTTGACCAAGTTCTAAGTGGAATTGTTGAGAAAAATTGAGCAAGTTATGAGTGGACTTGTGGAGTAGATTTTGGTGTATATTTGAGGATAAGTTTGTGCTAGACGATATATAGATATTGATCAAATTTGTGCTAGACCAAAGGACTATGTTTAGTGTATATTTGAGACAAAGCTTTGGAGGTGACAGTAAAGAGGATAGTAGTCTCCAGTGGATAGAAATCCATTAACCAGGGTAGTGAGGATAGGTCTTCTGAGTAGGGATAAAAGTATTCAATGGAGAGAGATCCACAAGCCAGTGTAATGGAGGCGGTAGTCTTCTAGAGGATCACTAGCCAAAGCATAGAATAAGTTCTCCTTTGGATAGATATCCATGAACTTGATTTAGGGGATTGGTATCTCCTTTGGACAAAGGTCCATAAATATTGTAATAAGGAAGGATTCCCAAGAGATTGATTGAGAAAATTTTAGTGAAATATTTTCTTTGTGGAGTAGCCCACATTGGGTAAACCATATAAATTGTGGTGTCTCTATTGTGTATGGTTTTTTATGCATTACTTTGATTACTGCTATTGATATTTCTATCTATACATTGTATAATATTGATTGGGAAAGAAAAGTGAAAAGTGGTCTTATATTTTTCACCCCCCTATTAGTATAAGATTGTGTTCTTCAATTGGTATCAAAGCGGGTTCCTTCAAAAGAGTTTAACAACTTGAAGGAAAAGCTAAGAAGAACACAATGGATCCTAAGGAGGTGTCCTAAAATAATTCAGCACCAATATTTGATGGAAGTGACTATATGCATTGGAGTATGATTATGAAGATCTACCTTATGGCACTTGGCAATGAAATTTGGGAATCAGTGGAATTTGGATATGATCCCTTAATAAATCATCCTATAGATAAGGAAGGTAAGATTTTACATCACTATAATACAAAAGCAATGAATGCACTTGTGAGAGGTTTGTATAGAACAGAATCTATGAAAGTTATGCATTGTAAAACTACAAAAGAGATGTGGGATAAATTACAAAATATATATAAAGGAGATAAAAGTGTCTAGAAAGAAAATATGTGAAATCTCAAAGGATAACTTGAAGCATTAATAATGAATGAAGAGGAAAATATTAGTGCTTGTCTATTTCAAATTGATGAGGTTGTTAATGATATGCAAGAACTTGGAATGAATATTGATGAATCAAATATTTGTGATAAAGTCTTAAGAACTCTTCCAAAAAGATTCAGTGAATAGGTTTCTGCTATAGAATTATCAATGGACGGTGATACTTTGACAAGAGATAAATTGCTTGGTATGCTCACAAATTTTGATATAAGAACAAAAGATCTTATTCCCCAGATGGAAGCAACATTTAAAGCAATCAATAAGACAAAGGGTAAGAATTCATAATCAAGCAATGAGTCATCTAGTGATGAAGAAGCTAATTACAGTAGAAGATATAAATATTCCAAAATATCCAGAGATCTAAGATCTGTTAAGTATTTCAATTGTGTAAAGTATGGATATTTTGTAGCATATTTTCAAGAACCCAAGAACAAAAATGGTGAAGAAAAATAGGATCACAAGATCAGGGAATAAAAAAAAATACAAGCATCAAAAGAAAAGCAAGGATGGACAAAATAGACAAGGAAAGAAGTTCTTCCAAAGGCAAAAGAGAAGATACTATGTGGATTAGGCAAGTAAGTACTCAAGTGATAGTGATGCTAGTTTTTCAGACAATGATAGAGATGAAGTCTTGTTTATGATTAAATAAAAAGAACACGTTAAGAAAAGGACTCCAATAATTCTCAAGTGTTTTATATGTGGTAACTTCAGACATCTTGAAGATGATTGTACAAAGAATGGCTATAGTTTTAATGATGATGAATATGAATATGCACTTGAAAGACCAGATGAAAATCTTCTAATGGCATTATAAGAAGAAGAAAGTGATCCTATAGAATATAAACCAATAGAAAATAAATATGAGAACAAAGGTGAAAGCACGAGGATACAAAAACAAACAGGGAAAAACTCCAAGTACGATGCGAGAACGAAACTAAACTTGATGCTACAAATTAAAAATGCATAAAATGGAGAAAGCATGGATAAATTGGAACCCAAATGGAACGAAACAACCCTCTTCTTTTATTGATGTATTTCAAATTTGGTTACAATTCGCTTCCTCCCTTTTTAGGGGCGAGGAGCATCAAACTTGTCTCTTGGTCGCATCAATGAAAATCTATCCCTCTTCCGCATGCCCACATGTAATATGGGCAGACCAAACATCACCGTTGCTTGTGTATACGAGTGTTGATCCCTTGCTACTCCTCTGATGTCTAGACCCTGTGTTCAAAGGAACAAGAAACCATTAGTAGCACCTGTGAATAAGACAAAGCATGCAATCCTCAAGCCTACAATGAGCGGATGAGAAAATGAATTAAACTATAACTAAAACTTATCCAAATGACATGAAAACTTGGCAAGGACATAGAAGCATCACCAAGAAGGCATTGCAAAAGGAAAATTCAGGAAATTCCTCATCGATTCAAATTTGCTCTGGGGAGGGACGGATTCGACTGTAATTCGCTTTAGGGTAGAACGAATTCATCTGCAACAAAATGCCAAAGTGATACTGCCCCAAATGTCGTGTCTAGGGAGCTCCAAAAGACCTGCAAACTTGGGGTTAGCTAATTGGAGGCATTTTGGGAAGACCCAGATGGTCATATTTCCCCAATTTTGCCTCCATCAACGAGAATTTGATGCTGCTACCTACAAGTTAGTGAGGACAAAAAAAGCGATAAAACATAAAAAGATTTGATCAAAGCATTACAAAATCGGAATTACAAGCTATCTAAGCAGCATAATATGGAATGCAAAATAAAAAAATGACAAAAATAACAATCTGCCATGAATCCCTAATCATTCCTAAAAGGAAGATTAGGCTCACAGCAGTGCAGGGGGCACCCGGGCGGGCCGCTCACCGTTGGAACTTGATTTCAACACCAATCCACTTGGGATGGGTCCAAAATCTCTTGTAATTTGTTGTCAAAAAATTAGGTGGGATATTGTGGCCAAATGTTAGGTTTGGTTTTGGATTTGTGCTTCCAATGACCACCCAATGACCTCTTCTCCAAAATAGATCAAGGATGTGAAGGCACAATTCAAAAGGGGAATAGGTGTGAAAGCAAAATGACAACACTTCATTGCTCCAAAATGCTCCTTCTCTATATATTTTAGGGTAAGGAAACTCACAAATTTATAGACCTAGAGGTGCCACTTGGCAATCATGCCTTCCCAGGGGGAGGGAGATTCCTCCCTAAATACGGACTTCATGACTGCCCTTGTAACAGCCTCTAACGCTCGAAAATGCTCACCCACACTCCCATGCTATGAAGGAAGCGTTAAGTGGCAGATCTAAGCTACCATTTGTCAAGATTTGACTTTTTTCCCATCAAACTTGGAATTTGTCCCACCCTAGAGCGGATTCTATATTCGTCCCAAGGGATGACGGATCCCATTTTGAATTCATCCCAAGGAGGGACAGATTCTGAGCAAAGTGCCTAGAGGGTGCCAAATTAATCTCTGACCTCTCAAAACTACTGTGAGAGTGGTTAGGACCATTGTATAACCTCTGGGGTCTGCCCTTGGGGCTATGTGTGTCAATGCAATCAGTGTTTGCAGTCACATAATCGGATTGGTGCTATTTTGGTGTCTATAGATGCCCCTTTTTGGGATGCGCTGTGCATGGTGTAGCGCCGAGAAAAAATAGATAACCAAAGCACTAGTTATTAGGGTTTCTTAGTAACCTAACTAAATCTTGATGCCCCAAGCATGAAAAGGGGCATGCATTCTTGAATCCTTGCTTTTGACGAGCGAAGGAACTCAGTTCAAGTGTTAACCTTTTTCGGTGAGGTGTTACTTGAGCTTGGACATTGATCAGTCATGAATAGGCAAAGGGTGTAACATTTTGTCTATGGTAACCTAGAGTTCATGATTCATGAATGCCAAGTGGTTTGATCAGCTTATGACTATTGCTTGTTTGCTGCCCCAAGCAGGGGCATGATTGCCTTTGTCAATGATCCTTTGAATGCATGCCATTTTCCATGATTGGGTGTGTGTGTTGATTAGTGACTAAGTGTGACTACCCCCTCAAGCGACAAATCAATGAGGGAATGACCTTCATGAGAAAAATTTCGAGTCACTTGACCCAAGATGACTTAGGTAAGGTTATCGTAATATATTTTGCATTGAATGTGTGTGTAGTTTTCCAACATTTAGACCTATTTTTGGTGGGTGTTAACCCTTTTGGCGACGTCGTTTGGGATGAAATTCTTGAAGATTTGTCTTCTCGTGGAGTGGTCTGGCTATGGTAGCCTTCATAGGGAGTAGGATAGTGATTATTGTAACCTCGACGTCATTTTTGCATACCTGGGATGTCAAATGCAAAAGCACTTTCATCGGATAAGCTTTATTGCTTGTTTTGGGTCATTTTGTTCATTTTTTGTTATTTTTGAAATTTGTGTGCTGAATTTGTTCTAGGGTGGGACAAATTCCTGTGTAGTATTCATTTTAGGGTGGAACGAGCGCTAACTAGAGTGCTTATTCTAGTGAGGAATGATTACAGGCTCAAAAAGCCTATTTAAAGGCCAAAACTAGGTTTTGGGCTCATTTGCACTTGCTTTTTCTGGCGATTTGGAGCTCTGAGGGGGAGGAGGTGAATTCTACGAAGCGAAGCACTGCCAAATTTCTCCTGACACCATGAGTGCACAAACCGGATCGAGCGGTGGAGCCAAAGTGAGACCAATAAGTAGTCCTCCTAGTTTATTTGCTTTATATTTTCAAGTTATTTGTTTATTTTGCTTTGTTATGTTTGAAAATGAAATCCAAGTGGAACTTTATTTTGACAAGATGTAATTAATGTCTAAAATTTGCATTCCATTTTACACTAAGGTAAACCCTAGGTAAGAGAAAAATTTTGTATTATGTGATGCTTTTGTTACACGAAAACCCTAGGAATGCAAACCCTAGTTTTTTAGGTTTAGATTTGTTAGTTTTAAAACGTAGGTGAAAACCCTAGGCTAAAAAACTATTATTAAAATTTTGTTTTGCTTGTGCAGACTTTGTCAGTTTTAAACTTAGAGTACATAAACCCTAGGACTGACAAACTGTATTTTGAACATTGTTTGTTGCTATTTTTATTTTGTCAGTTTTAACTTAGAGTACAGAAACCCTAAGACTGACAACTATTTTTTTTTTTTGTTTTTTGGTTTTTAAAATTTTTTTGTTGTGAATTTATGTTGCTTTTGAGATGTACACTTTCATGTAGTGATGTATATTCATGTTTTTGTTGTACAATTTTTTTTATGATTTTTAATGTTTTGCATTGTTTCTTGTGCAGGTTGTGAAGAGTCGGTATCGTGTGCCTACTGCTTTTGCTGAAGCGCATGGGGCACTAACTGTGGCTGACTGGGAATGGCTTGATGCTCTGGGGCTTAAGCAGGTGACTCGACTAGAGCTTGTGGTCAAGTATTGGGCCTATCTGATGGCCTTGATCAACCTGTGGGATCCCCGGACCAACACCTTCCATCTCCCAACAGGGGAGATGACAGTGACACTAGATGACGTCTATCAAATTTTGTGGATTTTGATAGATGGAATGCTGATCAGGACGTCACCGGGTGACCAATAGATAGTTGTACTAATATGGTGCTTTGGGCATGGGGAGGAGTTGGGCGTAGAGAGCCCAGTGGAGAGGGCAGAGCTTGATTTCCAGATTGGCAGCATTCTAGTTTGATGGTGGCTGGAGAGGGGGGTGTTGGAGGTGAGGCACGTAGTACTTATGGGCCTCATTTCCAGCATGCTGCTGCCTAACTCCTCAGGTGCAAGGTTCCTATGGAACCTACTGGATGTGGTTCACTGGTTGGTTGAGTGCCCAAAGAAGGCACCATTGATCATGAGGTGGGGATAGACGCTGTTGGCATAGCTCTATGGCGAGATGTACAAGGTACACTGTTGGAGGTGAAAGGGGATCAGCTGTAGTTATCTATTATAGAGCTAGGCCTGGCAGCACATAGCAGTTGAGAGGTCGATGAGGCTACCATGGATGAGTCGGGGGGAGATGGAGGATAAGGATATAGGCTACGCGATGTTGTGGCAACGATCTGAGGAGCAGGGACAGAGTTAGCGATGTGAAGGTGTTGTAGGGTACTATGCTGATGCCTTCGCTCGACTCGCTCTAGGGGATGTGTTCTAGCACCCCTATCGAGACTGTCTAGTCTAGCCTGAGGCTAGAGAGGGCTTCGACAGGTATGCAAGGGGCAGTGGCTAATTGGGTGACATGGGACCAAGCATGATTTCTTCCCATAAAATTGGGTGATAGGACAGTTTAGGGTGCACTAGGGGTTGCTTGGTGAACCCATGGTCTATCGATGTTGAGGGGATGAGAGGACTCTGGATCATCCAGTCATCGTGCCACTTGGTGAGGATTCAGACATGGTGATTGACGTCCTGGACGTGGACGACGTTGAGACTACTACAGAGTATGATCATTGGTGGACCCTACGACGATGGCGAGGCGAGGGGCCACTGGGAGGCACGGGGGCAGAAGACGAGGCACCAGGTGATGACTGGGGAGCTCCGCTGGAGGATGCAAAGATGGTGGAGGTGGATGGTATGGATGCAGATCTTGGGGCTCTAGATCAGCCAGAGATGCAGGACATCACAGAGCAGTGGGAGCCAAAGCAGGCTGCTATTCCAGAGATGCCCATGCCTTGGGTAGATGCGAAGGACATGGATGTAGGGTTACGCACTGATAATGCATAGTTGGAGGAGTTACTACAGAAGTGCGATGAGGAGCTGGAGGATGCACTGTAGGAGAGGTATCTCCTGCGGTCTTGGCTAGCAGAGCAAGAGAACGCATGGGTTGCGCACCATCGATAGGAGGGGGAGACCAAAACTGCCAGGGAGAGAGATCTCGTATGGATGTAGCTAGTGCAGCATGACGATGTAGTCATGATGTACCATCGGTGGGAGGCGGAGTGGTGTCGACATCAGATGGATTTGGAGGGGGAGATCATCCACCTTGGGGGGTAGGTACCTAAGCCCTCTGGAGGTGGCTCATCGCACCGAATGAGGGGCAGTGATATTGAGCAGTCAACATCATCTCGTCATAGGCGATTGGACGAGGGGGGGCTAGTGGGCATGGTGCGGGGGCGAGTAGCAGTCACCCTGAGAGGTCTCACAGGACCCACACCACGAGGGGTAGTTCTCGTTGCATCGATCTTGCATGATCATGGTGGTCGACGCCATAAGATTTGGGGGTCTTGAGTTTTTTGTTGTATTTTTGTGGGTTCAGATGATCAGTTATTGTAGCCTACGGTCCATTTTGATGATATATATACAGATGATTTTATTTGTGTTATACATGTGTCGTGATTTGATGTTATGCATAATGATTGATGAATGTGTATGTATGTATGTTAATTTACCTGAATGGATGCATGTGTTCTGATGAATGCGAATGTTTCTAACTTATATGATATGCAGATGGAATGGATGGATTAAATTTGTGATGTTTGGTAGTCGCACCATAGACTGTGTAGAAATTTATGGCTTTTTGTCCTAGGCGATTGCTACGGTGAATAGCTTTGTAGGTATACATGTCTTTTCTTGTATGTTATTTTTGTATTTGCTGATGGTGAAGTAAAGCTTGAAAAGATAGTACAGTTGGTTTAGAATGTAGTTAGGTTTTTTGAGAGTCAGATGTTTTAACTAACTAGCCAAGGCTATAGTTTTATCTAACAAGACTTTGAACAAGGTATGAATCGGACTTGTCTTTGACCAAGTTATTTCATATCCCTGTGTGTGCAATTGAGTTCGTTAATGTGGCATTTGTCAGGATACCGCCAGTGCCAGATAGGTTGTCAACCAAACCTGTAATAAGGATCACCTAATTAGCTCCACTAACTCCTTTGTTGTATTTAGTCAGATTAATCTATGGTGCAATCTAGGATACCATAAGCTAGCTCATCCACATGCAAATAGTGATCTGCACACAAGTTAATGTGGCAGATATATCATCCTGTGAGAGGTTTGCCATGAGTGACCGATAGGCTATCAACCAAACCAGTACTGAGGTTTATCTCATGACCTTCTGAATCTTTGAGAGTTCCAAGGATTCAAGTTCAACTCCCTTCTTTTCTTCAATTGTATTGGGATACTTGCTCTTTTGTAGTGATAAAAATCACTTTTTATTTTTGTTATATATATATATATATATATATAAATATATATATATATATATTTTTTTTTTTCTTTTGAGCAAGGGATTTTGAAGTTTGGAGTGATGAGAATCACTATTGCTTGTGCTTTTTGGATATGCACTTTGTGGATTTGGGTGTCAATTTTTGGAGTATTGACTTTGAGAACTTGGGATTCTTGGGGAATTGGGTAGGGAAGATTCTTGTCCTTTTGCCAACTCTCAGCATTCTTAGGGTCATTCGCATAGGGGGATGAGCAAGATAAATTTTTCACTATTTGGTATCCTAAATTGCTTTACAGGTTTCATCTTTCGTTTACACAACTTGGGAGTTGTTTTATGTGTTTTAAGTTGTGATGGGATGCTATGTAACAAGGTGTATTTCAAGTATGACTCTACCTTTGTAACATCAGTTTGACTTTATACAGTTCTTGGCTAGGAATTTAAAGACATCTGAATGATAAAAACTCTTAATACATTAGAAGACAACTGACTATAGTATGGCAGAAATATGGATAGCATTTTATTTGTGTTGTATTGTTTGCAATATGGAAAATGTGAAAAATGGTATGCTTGCCAAGTAATGACAGTCCATGGTGCCTTTGAATTCTATGATCAACAAATGTGTGATATATGGATGTGATGGTTAATGCAACTATTATGTAGTGTTTTGATTGATGAAGTATGCATGAGAATGAGATGCAGATTTTTTTTTTGAGATTTTGATGGGTTTTGTTGTTTTTGAATTTTCTTGATGGTGACCAAGCGATTGCGACCAAGCGATTGCGATAATCCTTGGAGCTTTTGGGGTGACCAAGTGATTGCAATAATCCTTGGAGTTTTTTTGGGGGTGACCAAGTGATTGCAATAATCCTTGGAGATTTTTGGTTTTGACCAAGCGATTGCAATAATCCTTGGAGCTTTTTGGGGTGACCAAGTGATTGCGATAATCCTTGGAGCTTTTTGGGGTGACCAAGCGATTGCGATAATCCTTGGAGCTTTTTGGGGTGACCAAGCGATTGCGATAATCCTTGGAGCTTTTTGGGGTGACCAAGTGATTGCAATAATCCTTGGAGATTTTGGGTTTTGACCAAGCGATTGCGATAATCCTTGGAGCTTTTGGGTTTTGACCAAGCGATTGCGATAATCCTTGGAGCTTTTTGGGTGACCAAGGGATTGTGGGAATCCTTGGAGCTTTTTGGTTTGACCAAGCGATTGTAGGAATCCTTGGAGCTTTTGGGTTTTGACCAAAGGGTTTTTTTATGGAGATCCAAGCTTGCTCAAACCAATTCTCATTCAAAACTTGGAAAATATTACCTCACAAACCCTCATTCTATGGCTATATAGCCAAAAAAACCCTAAAAAATAAAATGAGTCAGATGGGGCCCAAAATTGGCATGCATGTCCCTCTTACAATAGATAAGCCAAAAATAAAGTTTCAAGTCCTAACTCTAAATACTTTAGGATATATTAACCTTCGAACAGCTCAAAAAACATAAAAAATTAGGTGAGTAATTTTAAAACCTAATTTCGGGGCACTAGATGATGGAATTTGGCCTCAAAAACTAAATTTTCTGGGCAAATAGGACTCTAGTGAGTCGTATTTGTTTAAAAATATCTCAACTAGCTCCTTGTAAAATTTCACATCAATCGGAGCTACGGTTGAGAAGTTATGGCCCCGAAAAAATGCACTAACATTTAGGAAAAAAAAAAAAAAAATTCCACATTTTGTTGGATGCTCATGCATCATTTATGGGCACCGTTGGGGTGCTTTGGGTTGACCAAAGGGGTCATGGAAACCTTTGGGACCTTTTGGGGATGACAAAGTGATTATGGGAATCCTTGGAGATTTTTGGGTTGACCAAGCGATTGCGGGAATCCTTGGAGCTTTTTGGTTTGGACTATGGCTCTTCAGGGGATAAAGGTACCCCCAGCTTGATGATCTTTGTGCTCCGGATATGGCTTTCAAGGGATTGGCATGAATGGATCGGCCCTATGCATGGATAGGAGGACAGGGACCGCCCTCGGCACTGATATAGTTATGGGGTCTCTGGGTGGAAGTTGATCTCTGTATGCCCAAAGTAGTGGATGCAGCACTTGAGCCCACTACGCTAGGTTAACACACCACTCATTCCCTAGCCTTATGCCTAGTTGTCCAAATAGTTCTTCAATGTTTAGGGGGTGATGATGTTTTCACACATGATTGAGATATTCCATCTCAGTTTCATCCTCATAAGCACTATCGGAGATCCAAAAACCTTCATTAGCTTTGACGGGTACTTGCGACATGCGGTTCCTCTTGTTCAAATAGATTGATGTGGTCCCAATGGGGTTGTTCCGCTCTTCGTAGGGGGACCTAATTTCCATGAGGTGGCACTGGCTCGACTGGCGCCTCTAAGGGGAATGTTGCCATTAAGCTCTCTTGACAGTCATCCATGGGAATCACTTGTGAGTGATTGCTGTCAGATTCGAATGGATCCCATGGTGCTACCGTGTGTTCTGAATCATCTTCAACCAGTGAGTCAGGCTCATCAGAATATAGTGATTTTGAGACATGGAATATCCTGTCCTCGAGTAGCTCTATGGTCAAATGCTGATCCTCTTCAATAAGAGCCTCACGTAAGTTGGGCTTTTGGGGCCCCAAAATTTTGGTCTCTACCAACTCTAAGCGCTCTAGCAGTGCATTGCATGTATTGGGGGATTTGAACTCCTCCTTGTTGGTTTTTCCCCGTTGCAGGTTGTAGGGAACTTGGGGCCTTGGGAGGGGTGGTCAGATAGCACCCCCCATGCCTTGGTATGGCATTTCATCCCACTCTTCTTCTTGCTCGGATTCCTCAAAGGCTTCTTGAGGGATTTCTGAGGGTGGCCCATGAACTTGGGTGGGTGCCTGAGGAAGGCACCCGTCATTGGTTCTAGGAGTGGCCTCCCACTCAGGTCTAGGAGGAATCGAGGGCGGCACTCGATAAGGTCACGAAGACCTGTATCGCACCCAGGGGTTGTGCCTCTCATAATGTTTTGTCTTATGCGTGCGAGGGGTTGGAGTCCTCGCCTGCATAGTGTGTTGGAACAATTCATCCTTCTGGATCTTAATGCACTCTTTATTTTGAAGATACAGTTGTTCTAATTGTTGTCACTCTAGCTCAAGTAGCATGAGTTGCACTCAACGGGTGACATGTTTGGTAGATTCTAAGATAGTTTGTCCCATCGCCTCATGTCTAGAAGGGTTAGATGCCTCTCCTACGTATCTATATCGATCGTGGTGATCCGAGATCTCTATAGGCCACCTCCCTTTGTTGGGGGTAGCGACATTCCCCCGAGGATTTGGACTCGGTAGGTGATCCTGATAGCTAGCATGTGTAGAAGTGCATTGCTCCCACACTATACATTGCTCTCAAGGAAGGTAGGGGTCTTCCTCATGCTCTCTTTCATAAGTGAAAAAGGGATGGTTGAAGTTGGCTCACCCCGCCTGAAGAGCCTGGCACTCTGGGTTTGATTGATTGTTGCTAACAGTGATGCAGGGTACAGGAGGGATGGAATAATTATGTGGCCCCTCCTTATGGACCCCCTACCATTCTAGCGCTTCATCGCACGATGGCCACTCATAGTGAGTATCTAAGGGAGCCCTCCTATCAGGGTACCCCTACTAAAAGGGTGTGCATTGGGTGCTATGCTGGCAAGGGGTATCCCTAAAATGGGTGCCCCTATAGTCCCATTCCATCAGGGCATGGAGGGTACTATCTTGTGTGTTAGGCTACCAAGGTGGTATGACCAAATCCTTGGGGCTGCATCAGAGGTTACTGGTGCCCCCTTGGACATTCTTTGCAGCGTTCGCTCGTGATTGGGCTTGGCTACGGGTGAACACCATGACGATGTCCCTCTACAAGCTATGTAGGTTTTACCTTTTGTTTATGATTTTTTTGATTTTTATGTTACACTTAAGCAGAAAGGAACACACACACGCAAAGCAATGATTATCTCGTTTAAAGATTAATGGTGTGTCCTAGACTGGTTTAGTGTGTTTTTTATTTTTGTTTTTGTTTTTTAAGGTTTTTGTAAAGAACGTTTAAATGCAAATGATGGCTCTTATGACTCCCATAAATGGTTGCCCCTTTGATATACCATTTCTAGGCCGATATACCAACCTCTCTATATACCCACCCTTACGTGAGGGAAACTTTAGGTACGTGAGAGCAGATGGTATGTGGAACATAGGCGATACGAAAGGGGGATCACCCTGTTTATGACACCTACCATAGAAGACTTATCCTCGTGCGCTAGGAATCATCCCAGCTACATTCGGTCAGCTTTCATCAATATTTACGTCTAGCAACAATAGCGATCGGGGTAATGAATGCAAAATTCAAGCCAAGGTGGTGATGAAATCCATCATTGGTCTTGATCAAGGGCTGGGGTTTTACGACCAGCTCCTTGGTTTTTATGATGCCACGTGATGTGTGGGGTTATTTTTATTTTTGCAAAATGAAACAAGCAAACAACAAAGGAGAACTACTTTCCTTAAGCAAACAAGTAATCTATGAAAAACAAAAAATAGAAAAAGATAGGAAAAGTTCAAAGTTCTTACCTTGCCTCTGCCCAAATCTGTTGGTTCTGAGTTTTCATCCTGAAACTACACAGACAGAGAATCGTCCCGGGGAGGAATGAATTACATTATTAAATTCGTCATAGGGTTAGGCAGATTCCAATTCGTCCCTGGGAAGGACAAATTATAGACCTGTATCCGCCTCAGGCTGGAACAAACAGCAGTCCCACATCCAAAAACTCGACACCTATAAGAAAAACCACCAAATTTTGATCAGATCTTAGATCTTAAAAATAGAGGACTACGTCCCACCATGATCGCCACTGAAAGCACGAGGATACAGAAACAAAAATGGAAAAACTCCAAGCACGATGCGAGAATGAAACTAAATTTGATGCTACAAATTAAAAATGCATAAAATGGAGAAAGCGTAGACAAATTGGAACCCAAATGGAAAGAAACAGCCTTCTTCTTTTATTGATGTATTTCAAATTTGGTTATAATTCGCTTCCTCCATTTTTAGGGGCGAGGAGCATCAAACTTGTCTCTTGGTCACATCAATGGAAAGCCATCCCTCTTCCGTGTGCCCACATGTAATATGGGCGGACCAAACATCACCGTCGCTTGTGTATACGAGTGTTGATCCCTTGCTGCTCCTTCGATGTCTAGACCCTATTTTCAAAGGAACAAGAAACCGTTAGTAGCACCTGCGAATAAGACAAAGCATGTGATCCTCAAGCCTACAATAAGCGGATGAGAAAATGAATTAAACTATAACTAAAACTTATCCAAATGACATGAAAACTTGGAAAGGACATAAAAACATCACCAAGAAGGCATTACAAAAGGAACATTCAAGAAATTCCTCACCGATTTGAATTCGCTCTGGGGAGGGACGGATTCGACTATAATTTGCTCCGAGGTAGAACGAATTCACCTGCAACAAAGCGTCGAAGTGATACTTCCCCAAATGTCATGTCTAGGGAGCTCCAAAAGACCTACAAACTTGAAGTTAGCTAATTGGAGGCATTTTGGGAAGACCCATATGGTCAGATTTCCCCAATTTGACCTCCATCAATGGGAATTTGATGTTACTACCTGCAAGTTAGTGAGGACAACAAAAGCGATAAAACATGATAATATTTGATTAAAGCATTATGAAATCGGAATTACAAGCTATTTAAGCAGTATAATATGGAATGCAAAATAAACAAATGACAAAAATAACAATCTTCCATGAATCCCCAATCATTCCTGAAAAGGAAGATTAGGCTCGCAATAGTGCGGGGCACCTGGGCGATCTGCCCACCATTGGAACCTAATTTCAGCACCAATCCACTTGGGATGGGCCCAAAATATCTTGTAATGTGTTTTCGGCAAATTGGGTGGGATACTGTGGCCAAATTTTGGGTTTGGTTCCAGATTTGTGCTTCCAATGACCACCCAATGACCTCTTCTCCAAAAGAGATCAAGGATGTGAAAGGCACAATTCAAAATGGGAATAGGTGTGAAAGCAAAACAACAGCACTTCGTTGCTCCAAAATGCTCCTTCTCTCTCTCCTTTAGGGTGAGGAAACTCACCAATTTATAGACCTGGAGGTCTCTTGAATTGGGCATGTAGAGGCACCACTTGGAAATCATGCCTTCCCAGGGGGAGGGAGATTCCTCCCTGAATAGGGACTTCATGACTGCCCTTGTAACAGCCTCTAATGCTCGAAAATGCTCACCCACACTCCCATGCTATGAAGGAAGTGTTAAGTGGCGGATTTGAGCTTCCATTTGTCAAGATTTGACTTTTTTCCCATCAAACCTGGAATTCGTCCCACCCTAGAGCAGATTCTGTATTCATCCCAGGGGAGAATGGATCCCATTTTGAATTCATTCCAGGGAGGGACAGATTTTGAGCAAAGTGCCTAGAGGGTGCCAAATTGATCTCTAACCTCCAAAAACTACTGTGAGAGTGGTTAGGACCACTTTTTAACCTCTAGGGGCTGCCCTTGGGGCTGTGTGTGTCAATGCGATCAGTGTTTACGGTCACATAATTGGATTGGTGTTGTTTTGGTGTCTACAAAAGGAAAAAAAGTAGAGGAATACTCATAAAAGAATGGTTATGATCTCAAGGGAGATCTTATTTATGCCCTTGACATGGTAAATAAGGTAAGAAAGCAACACTTTAAACTTGAAATTCAATTTCAAGAATGTGATGAAGAGAGGAGATTGCTTATAGAGTATTTATAAAAATCAAAGGCTAAGGTAAAGAGGTTCAAAGATAAGTTAGAAGAAAAGATATTGGAATGTGAGAAATTAGAAAAATAAGTGGCACTACTAAGAGAATATTTAGAAGACTCCAAGGTCAAGATAAAAGGATTCAAAAATAGCTCAAATAACTTGGATAATTTCATCAAGATACAAAATCCTACATCAAGCAAAATAGGTCTTGGATTTGAACAGGTTCAAAAGAAATGGGAAGGAGAGTCAAATTCAAGTTTTGGAGGAGAAGAAACTTTAGATAAATATACTTTAGAAGAAGATAGTGTAAAATAAATCCAGACATCAGAGGATGAGTTTGACAATAGAGAGTTCAAAAAATAAAGGAACAATGCACAGAGAAGATACAAATGGAACAACAATCAGAATAGGTCAAGAGAGACTAAGATACCAATGAGGTCAAGACAAGGAAAATTCAATGGAAGATGTTTTTCATGTCACATGTTTGGGCACATGGCTTCACAATGTATGACACATGAAAGACAGGAATATGAGAACAAATAACTTTTCCATGAGTATTGTTACTCATGTAATTAGTTTGGTCACAAGGTAATGAATTGTAGGGTTCATGACATAAGAGGATATGGCTTCACTAGGATAAATACTAAGATATTTGCACCTCCAAGGAATAATAACATTAAGTGTTATAAGTGCAATAATGATGGTCACACAACAAAGTGGTGTAGTGTAGACATTCCATAAATAGGTATGAACAAGAACAAGAATGAGAACACATGTATGAACAGGAACAGGAACATGAACATGGATATGAACATAAACAAGAACAAGAATAGGAACATGGATATGAACAGGAATAAGAATAGGAATAGGAACAAGAATGTAGACATGGACAGGAACATGGACATGGATAGAAATAGTCAAAGGAATCAAAATTTTTGGATAAGAAGAAAATAGGATAAAGGTAAAGAACATTGCTTTTTAGGAGTAGAAATACTCCCACCCCAGAATTAACCACCTCAAAAGGAGGTGGGGGAGGGGCTAATATAAGAGGCTCATTCTTAGACCCAATCCCCAAATGTGACCATTTGCCATTGATGTCAAAGGGGGAGAGACTTGATTCTTGAAGAGAGCATTGAACTAGGGGGAGCAATGTCCCAAGGGGAGCAGCACAAAAGAAGAAGTCAAGTTTTGGGTAAAATTTTTTTGGATTGCCATCAATGACAAAGTGTGAGATTGTTGGACATTTTGAGTCCCTAAGTCAAAGTTGTCATTGATGTCACTAGATGAAGTCATCATTAATGTCAAGGACTTTGTCAAGAAATAAAGTTGTCAAGGTTTTAATTTGATATCCAGGAAGAAGGACTTACTAATCCCAAAGGTTTCTACAAGAATTAATTTATAGTATTTAAATTAAAAATAATTTAAATAAATTATAAATTAATAAAGTCTAAAGCATCGACGTTCTATAGTTGGAAGAAATTCAAAGCACCGACATCACATGGTTTAAAGAAAATTTGAAGCACTGACGTATTCAAACAAAGGTGGAAATGATTGTATAAACCATGCCCAAGGGGCATTAGTTTTTAATCCTTGCTCGAATGAAAAAATTGCATGTGAATTAGAGATCGTGAAAAATACTGTGAAATTCATGTTTGTGTATGCTAGTGAATAGAGATAAAATGAAAATCATAGATTACTTGGAATCCATCTAGGTAGCGTGGCCTAGTGGAAAGAGGGTAGTAGCTAGAGTTATTGGATGCAAGGAGACCAACATTCGAAACACGATGGCTATGCTTGTAAGTTGTGTTGGGTTGAAGGTGCCAAAGGCGAGGTGTACATTTTGTAAAATGTAAGGTAGGGATACTTTTGAAGTACGTGGTGCTTCCACACTCCAAGCGAGAGTGTACCGCATGCGGCAGTTGGAGCCACGGCTAAGGGATTGGTCATGGGCTGCGTTGAGGGTTTGAATCCCTCCAAATGTAAGGTAATTAGATTTTTATTATTTTTAATATTGCCTAAAGTTGGGAGTTAAAAGGGGTTGCTAGTTGGAAATAGTTGAAAGGGTTGCTAGTTGAAAATTGGTGTTTGTTGTAAATTATTTTTAATAAAATTTGGAGTTATAAGGAGTTTGATTTTATTTTTTATAAAGTCTTAATTATTATATTTGCATATTGGAGTAAGACTTTAAGAGTTTTGATTTTATTTTTAAAGGGACTTTTGCCAAAGAGATTATTATGAAGGTGTTGGATATTATTTTTAAGTTTGAATGATAAGGTGTATTTTGTTTGATATCATTTTATATTGTGATTCATTGAGAAAATTATTATCTTCTAACCTCTCTTGAGATTAGCAAAGAAGTGATTGTGTGTGTGGAAGATTTGTGTGGTCTACTCCTTGTCAAGCAAAAGGTATTGGAAAATTCTTCCTTGGTTGAGTTGATTGGTTAATTTTTGGAAAATAAGTTTGGAGTGAAAAGGACTTGATTAGGGTTTTGTTTTTAGTGTGTTTGATTAATTGCTTCAAGGTTTTCTAGAATAAAGAGTTGTTATTAAAACCTTATTTTATAAGCATTGTTGTTGAAGCCATTGGTTGTGTGAAGAACCTGATTTAGGGTTGTGCAAAAGAACATGAGTATCATTGTTATGTGAAAATGTTTTTATAAGCATTGTTGTTGAAGAGAGTTGTTATGCAAAGAACTTGAACTAGGATTTGAAAATAACATGAGTACCATCTTTATGTGAGATTTGTTATTGAGAATTGTTGGAAATATTTTGAGTTGGTGGTTATATTATTGGACTAGGGTTTGTGAGAAAGGGGTGTTTGATTGGTTGAGTAGAGTTGGTTGAGCCTAATCAAGTGGTTGTATGAAGTGATTGTTCAAGTTCCATAAGACAAACTATTCTATATTATGATTTGAGTTGATTGAGAATTGAGTGTAGAACATATTGAGTCTCTAACAATTCTCTTTATGTTTCTATGATATTGGACAAGTTTTGAGTGGACTTTTTAAGCATATTTGAGGTAAGTCTTTGAGAAGACTTGTGGACTAATTTTATGTGAGATTTTTGTGGAAGCTTACAATACATATTTGGTTAAGTTTTGTGTGAACTTATTGAGTAGATTTGGACAAGTTCTGAGTGAGCTTGTTGAACATATTTGAGCAAGTTCTGAGTGAGTTTATTCAAAATATTTGAGCTTATTGAGCAGATTTGGACAAGTTCTGAGTGACATTGTTGAGCAGGTTTGGACAAGTTCTAAGTGAGCTTAGTGAGCGGAGTTGAGCAAGTTCTGAGTGGACTTGTTGAGAAAATTGAGAAATTTTTGAGTGGACTTTATGAGCAGATTGAGCAAGTTCTGAGTGGACTTGTTGAGTAGATTGAGCAAGTTCTGAGTGGACTTGTTGAGCAGATTTGAGTAAGTTCTGAGTGGACTTGTTGAGCATATTTGAGCAAGTTTTGAGTGGACTTTTTGAGAAAAATTGAGCAAGTTTTGAGTGGACTTGTGGAGCAGAGTTTTGTGCAAATTTAAGGATAATTTTGTGCCATACTAGAGATAGAGATTGAGAAAATTTATGCTAGATCAAAGGACTGTATTTAGTGAATATTTGAGACAAATATTTGGAGGTGATAGATCATAGAGGATAGTAGTCTCCAGTGGATAGAGATCCATCAACTAGGGAAGTGAGTACAGGTCTTCTCAGTGGGGACAATATTCTTTAGTGGAGTGATATCCACAAGCCAGTGCAATGGAGGTAGTAGTCTTCTAGAGGATCACCAACTAGAATAGATGAGAAGGGTTTCTCCTATGGATATAGATCCATGAACTTGATTTAGGGGATTGGTATATCCTTTGTATATAGGTCCATAAACATTTTAATAGGGAAGGATTCCCAAGATATCGATTGAGAAAATTTTAGTGAAATATTTTCTTCGTGGAGTAGCCCACATTGGGTGAACCACGTAAATTATGGTGTCTCTATTGTGTATGGTGTTTTGTGCATTGCTTTGATTATTGTTGTTGATATTGTTATCTATACATTGCATAATATTGATTGGGAAAGAAAATTAAAATGTGGTCTTATACTGTTCACCCCCCTCTCAGTATAAGCTTGTGTTCTTCACCATTCTCTTAATATTTTTATAATTTTGAAAAATATACTTTTGATTTTTCTTCATTTAGTAGTTGTCTAGTAGCCGCTATGTAGCACTCCAACACTTCTCTGATATTATCTACTCTCATATTCTGTATGAGTCTTCCCAAGATCTCTGTAAAAATAATAAATAAAAATGGTGAAATTGGGTCACCTTGTTGGATACCTTTGAAATATTTGAATAATTGTGATGGATTACCATTAATTAACTATAAGAAAGAGACTATAGAGATGCATTACATAATCTACTTTATCCATTCTTCACTAAAATCAAATTTCTATAGTATTTGGGCCATAAATTCCCAACTTACTCTATCATAAGCCTTAGATAAATCTAGCTTAAGGAACATACCTTTGTTCCCATTTTGGAAAATCTTGTGAATATTTTCCTATGGTATCACAATCTCATCCAAAATTTGTCTACCCTACACAAATCCCCCTTGTTCTAGAGATATTAATCATGGTAATCTATGTTTCATCCTATTTACCATCAATTTGGTTATGATATTATAAACCACATTGAAAAAAGCAATTGATATATAGTTAGTAAGATTATCCATATCTCCATATTTTGGGATGAGAGCTAAAAATGTGTGATTCAAGGCTTTAATAATTGTTCCACTAGTTCTAAATTCTTCCACTACTATTATATCCTAATAGGCTTTGTAGAAGTATACTAGAAATCCATCTGAACCTTGAGCCTTCCCTATGTGCATAGAAAAAATTATTTCTTTAATTTTCACCTCTCTAATATCTCTAAATAGATCCTCATTTTGATTTTGTGATAAGAGCACTTGTATGCTTTCTAAAATTTCCTCTTGGTGCTGAGTGGATAGGTGTGGTTTGTAGTAAATAAAGTTGAAGAGTATTTATTTATAGTTTCTTGCATACCTAGGGTAGTGGTTTCTCTATTTTATCACCTATGGATAGAGTATCAATAAAATTATGGTTATTGCATGATGTGGTTGAGTGATGTAAAAACTTGGTATTCCTATCTCCCTCTTGTAGCCAGATTATTCTTGCTCTTTGTCTCTAGTAGGATTCATATTTCTTATCTAACTCTTATTTCTCTTGCATCAAAAGACTTTATTTATAGATAAGATCTTAAAAGAGGTTTTGAGTGAATATTTTTGCTATTTATTGCATCGATTTGATCTCTATTGCTAGAAATATAATTGATGAAATTTAATCTATTTTTTCAATTTACTTTTAATAAACTTTAATCTAGAGTGAAACTAAAATTGTGCCATCCCATGTACTGGTTTTTCTTGTTGCCACCATAGTTTCATTATTTATAGTAAGTCATTATTTTGGAGCTAAAAATTCTTAAATCTAAAAGGTTAATTCTTGACATAAGGCCTTTTTACTATGTAAATAGATACCAAAAATGGTCAAATGCTATTTGGTTTAATATCCATGATTTACAGTGCCAAAGGGTGGAGATTTTCTCCTCTACAAGGAACCTATCTAATTTAGATTTTATTATGTGTTCTCATTTTCTTTTGTTAGTCCATATTTTGTTGCATCTCAATAGGTGTATTCTAATCAAATCCAGGTACTCTAACTGAGCCATAAAAATATTATCCTTCTCATTTACCTAGGTCAAACCTCCTTGATTTTGTACTGACATTTTAGCATTTAAATCCCCTACCACTATCCAAAAGTCTTACTTATGGATTTCTCTCATCTGTTGTACTGCCTTCCATTGATTTATTTGATTTTGCACCTTTGTCATGCTATAAAAAATAATTATAATCCAAACCACCCTAGAGTCTCTCCCTGAGTCTGGTAATGAGGATTCCTTTAGTTGAAGTTGAGTCCATCATTTAAAATGAGTTGTTAATCCATAAAGTGTTTATTCCTCTTTAAAATTCCCTGATAGGCTTGGGCCATAAAATATTCCTACCCCCAATATTTCTTAGGAATATTTTGTATAACCTCTAAGGAGGTTCTAGTTTCCTATAATAAAGCCACATCTTGGTTGTCTTTTGAAATCATTTTTTTAACCAATTATCTAGGGAAACTATTTAAACCTCTTACATTCCATGTGTTTATAGTCATTGAGACTATGTGTTGTAGAATTTGGCAATTGACTTCATAAATCCATATTCTCTTATTTGTTCTCCTTGTATTTTTTTCTTATTTATTTTTTTCCACCATTTGTGAACTTGCATTCTTCGGTTGCTTCACTACCTAGCTAATTTCTAGTGTTGTATTCTCTCTATTTTTCTTCGCCACTCCCATAATAACGTTTATTGATATATTTTGATCCTACACATGCACTATCATTGCTCCTTCCATATCATTCTACTAGAAAATATATATCTTTGGTGTCTTTTATTAGTCTCCCCAAGCCTCTGATAAGTCAACTTATTGGGGTTTGGATGTCTTTGATTCTTGTTGTTGTGTCATAGCCTTATGATTTTATTAGCTCTTCTTGCCTCTTTTAAAATTTTGATCAGTTGGATTTTGGGGAGAATTTTTCTGCTTTGGGATGGGGGTGTGCTTCTAGTGGATCTATTGTTCACTTTATTGTTATTGGTCCATTTCATTGACTATTTCCACCTCTTAAGCCTCTTGCCCTTCCATTAGATCATCTAATTTAAGGATTTCATATTTATTAGAATATGCTTTCCATTTTGGGCATTGGTTCATTTTTCTTGCTTTAGTTAGATGTCATCCCATTGCTTGATAATTATTTCTTTGGGATCTCCTTGTTACTATTTTAAACCCTTCATCATTTTTCTTCTATGGGGGAGAATTTTCAATATTGGTTTTAGTTTGTTGTATTTCCTCTCTCCATATTTTGGGGTAATTTCTTACTATATGCCCATACTCAAGGTAAGCTCTACACCTAAAAGTAATTGATTCATAGTCCACATATCTCCATGTATTTATTACCTCTCTCAATTCAATTTCTATTGGGAGTGGCTTTTTGAGGTCTATATCCACACATATCCTTGTGCATAATACTGGTACCTCTTCTACCAATTCTCATTATCTTACTATATATGTTCCTAGGAGGTTACCAATCATTCCAAGGATATCCTTAAAAATTATAGCGGGAGAGTAAAGATCTTTAGCCATATTGGGGCTATAGATGACTCCACATAAGTATCAAATACAAGTCACCAAATTTGGATGAATAAACCTACTATTCTAATGTTGTATGTTCCCTCTTCAAAAGCCTTGTTCCTATATCATACCATTATGAAATCTTCTACAAAGTACCCATTTGAAATAAGCAAGATATCAACTTATCCTTATGGATCCAAATGTTTCCTTGCCCAATTGTACAATAAATGATAGGATGGTCTTAACCCACAAAGTTATAAATCAAAGCATTGGTGGATTTGTACATGATGTCTTCTACAATTACTTCTTTTACTATCTCAAGAAAAAGAACTGAATCCACTTGAGGAAAACACCCATTTCTCTATGTCTACTCTACTTCTATGTCATTTTATTTGTCATCTTTTTGCATTCATTTTCTATCTTGTGCCTCTGTATGAACCTCTCTCCTACTACTAACCTTAAATATTTCTATAAAATATTAGTGGCTAAAGGACACATCTCCTTGATTGATTATGAATCATCAGTAGTAAAAACATTTTGGAGTTATATGGGTTCTATGTTTTCTTATCTTCTCCTCGATAATTCCAATAATTTTTGATGGCCCACTAGGGTTGGGGACCATTGAAAACCATAAAATAAAACCCTAATAGTTAACACCAGAATAAAAAAGTAAACAAATAAACATTATATACACTTGTTTTGAATAATGTTTGATGCGAATAGAACTCACCCTGCCTTGCATTCCACCCACTCAATAATTTATTTTCCTCATTATTATTTTCTCTCTAATATATATAAATCTTTCATGAATAATTTTTTTATTTTTTAAATAATGATTGTAAAAATAATTATAACTAAGAAAAAAGATGTCTTATTTTTATTAAAGTAATAGTTGATTATTTATTTTATATTGGTAAAAGGAAATAACTGCTTATATGCAAACATACCTTAGAAAGTATAATAGTTATAGGTTTAGCCCAATATAAGGCTTAAATTTTGATTTTATCCAAGGTTAGAAAGTCATATATACTACCATCTTAGTCAACTCAGTGATGTAAGAAAACAAAAGAGTACCATGGAACTCAAAGCCATGAGTGGGAAATAACCAAGTCTAGCATAACTAATAGGCCTTCCACATCATAGCTTCAAGAAACCAAGTATATTTATTCCTATTGAGGTGATATTTAGAAACTTGTATACCATGCACATCCTTTGAAGCAAAAGAAGAGCCCAAATTTAAACCCTCAAATTTCTACAAAATTCCTTCGACGCCATGTTACTAAACATCATCACTGATGTTGTTAGTGGGTACATAAATGGTGGCACTCATTTTAGGGTAAAACAATGGTATGAACCCCACACTTTGATCTTCTAGAAAATTAAATAGAAAAAAATATAAGGAAGAACTCATTTTGGAGAGGAATAATATTGTTGGTGCCTAATTTAAAAAAAAAAATGATAAACTAGTTTTTTCCCTCTAAAAATGCATATGAAGAAATGACATTAAAAAAGAAGATGAATAAATCCATTTTGGATTTCTTATAACTCAATGATTTATAATCTATCAAATGTTTTCCCTTGCTAAAAAAAAGAAGAAGAAAATACTTTGAATAAGTTCTTCATCTAACCAATCAATTTTTTTGATACCACGTTGGGATTTATAATATTTTACCAAAATTAATAGAAGAGAGTAATTCACTCAAGCTTCATAGAAAAATAGAAAAATAATTGAAAATAAAGAGCAATAACCTAGAAGAGATGAAATATAACCTTAGGAACAAACACCAATGACCAATATAAGTTCACACTAATATAATAGATAGGGTAGATGAGGTTTATAAACACCACAATAATTAATTACAAGTTACATAACCCGTTATGACTATAACATTGGGTAAAATTTTACTAAGATTAACCATAATGAGGTTAAACTATGGGTCATTAGTTTAAATACATAAATATTTATTAAATATCATATAATGTTTATTTGGATAATTTGATAATATTACATCATATAATTTCATCCCTAATAAAATAGTTTTAGATTATACATTTTAACAAGAGCATGATAATCATTTATATGGATACACAAATCTAGATTATGCAAGTAATGTAAATAAGAATAAACTTTTCTTCATGTATTAATTAATTTCCATAGTGATTTCTCCAAAGAGTATTTTTTGGTAATAATGCATGTATATAGGTTTTGTTATGAATTTGAAAATTAATTATAGGTGGTTAAGATAGACCATTGTAAATGTGATTCCTAAATATTTTATATATGTTATTACATCAATGAAAATAGAAGTATATTTTATTCATCATTTGGTATAAAAGTAGAGGATAGTTGAAGAGTTGTTATGTTCTTGACCATTTCATTTATCCTCACAATTTTTACATGAAGGAGGAGATTTATTAATAATTGTAGGGCATGTAAATGGGTTATTATTATGACTAAATATAGAGGATAAAGATTTGTTAGTGATTACGATGAGAGGAAGGAGAATATATTTATAAATTGACATATAGCATATGCATGAATAATTTTTATTTTATTTATAGATTGTATGTAAGTTTGGCATTCATAAGAAGACGTTATATTTATTATTGAAAGAGAATATGATGTAAAGAATAATTTTAGTAGAGTGATGACATCATGTATCAACAATAATAGGATTTTTAAAAAAATTAGCACCCTAAAATGGGATGTACAAGAAATATCTATGCAATCATTATCTTACATGGGAAATCTAGCATGAGATATTAACCAAATTAAAAGGGCCATCTATCAAAGTGAATGAAATCTAAAACTATTGATAATTTCCTATATCATTGATTGCCAGCAATAACAGATCTAACTAAGGGTCATCTAAAAAATAAAAAGGAATATTTAGATCAAACAAAAGACTCAAGGTCATCTACACCAACTTTTAAATCATGACAGAACATATTGACAAGAAATTTTCTAAATTATCTATCATGAAAAAATACCTAAATAGTGAGGCATCAAGATATTATTTTCAAAGATATTCAAAATCCATAACCATGTTGGTGTTAATGTTTGAATGCATTAAGTATAAGAAATCAACATTACACAAATATTTTTAGAGAGAGAAAATGACTCAACTAAGACAATAAATACATGGTGTTGAAATCAATATGAGGTGTTAACACCCTTTCAAAAGTAAGCTTCAAACCTAAGAAATAGTTTGAAGTCTTACTTGATACATCATTGACATCACATACCATTCTAAAGAAATAACATGTTGATGAAAAGGATCTTTAAACCTAAAAAAAAGTTATGTGTTGTTTGATCATGTTCATAAATGATGATGTTTGCATCCTATTGTTTGATCATGTTCATAAATGATGATGTTTGCATCCTACTTAACCCTAAAATGAAGGAAAGAGGATCATTGATGGAGATTACAAAGATAGGCATGAGCAAAATGTTCATTTTTCTATAAGGAAAGTAAATTGATTTTTTTTATAATGTGGAATAAGGGGTTTTGAAAGGACCCCAAACCTTGAACAAAAAAGAACTACCAACCTTTAAAATAAACTAAATGAGAGAAAAAGAAATAGTTACCAACATCCAACACCCACATATGGGTATAACCACAACAACAACCATAAGAAAAACAAAAAAAAAAGGACCGAGTAGATTTCAAAAACAAAAAGTTTTAAAATTTTAACACCCACACACGGGAAAAACCACCAAAAGAAAAACCCAACACCCACGTAGGGGTGGTCTACCTAAAATAATATAGAACACAAAACCAATAGAAAAAAATAAAATAGAAGGCCCAAGGACTAACTATCCTTTGCAATATTCAAACATCTCTTTTTCTGGTCCTACCACTTGATCAATTTGGCCCCAACTTAGCAATATTTTAATTTCCTTGGCACAAGAAATTGCCAATTGTAGAGAAGTGATATAGGATTTTTGAATTCTAATCACCATATTCAATATAGATTTTTGGGTGTTTATCAGGTTTTGATATTTGATACCCCCTTCTATAGTCCCAACCACCAGCTTGAATTTATTTTTAATCAAAATTGAATCCTTGAAATATGATTCTTTAATCATCATTAAGTTTTTCTTGGATTAAGTAGAAACATATTTTAGACTCTTGGATTTCCTGGTACACACCTCACTCCCACCAGTACCAATGCAGGGGAAGGTACTCTTCAAAAAATAGTAGCTCTAGTTTTATCACTTGTGACATGATCATAGGATGGGGTAACCTCTTAGGATTGGGATTCACTTTCCTAATATAGGTCAGGGGAGTCCACCACCATAGGGATCAAGGTCAAATATTTCAATATCTCATCATCCACTAGACCTCTAGCCTTAGATACATACTTAAATATTAATTTAAGTAAGCCTTTATGGATAGGATAAAAAATTTACCTCTTTTAAATAGGTTCACAAATATCTCCCATGACTTAAATATAAATTAAGGAATGTTCATAGCTCTCTTTCTATGGATTTGGTTAAGGAGCATCATGTGGAAATAATGGATGAGCTCCTTGTTCTTATACAATATAAACTACTTAATGATAATCATGGCCACCCTATCCTATGGATCCTTCAAAGAGTCATTTCTATACTCATTCTGATATATTAGCAATTCTTCTCCTTCACTCAAGAAATTTTGGGCTTCCATGGCTAGGGAATATTTTTTGTGTTGTGGAAGGTCTCATCTGCTAGTAGATTTATTACCTCTATGATGAAGGGTATTGAAATTTTAAACTTGAGACTTCCTACTCTTACCACCCCATTGTGCCAATTATAATCAATGTATATTACCAAATACAAATTGTACCCATTGAATTTCTCCAAGCAAGCCAAGATGCCCTTTTTATTTAAATCATCATTAATGATACGATGTCTTGGTTCTAAAATTAGACTAGAAGCCTTGCCAAACCCCTTTCCATAATCCTTACCATAACCCATCATCATCCAATACCACTCTCTCAAAAAGCTAATCAAAACTTGTGTCTCTCAACCCAAGGAAGATTCCAATCGATTAATATCTCAATGGGTAGCGAGGAAAACCAATATGAGATTAAAATTTAGAACTAGGATATGGTCCATAGCTAGAGACTAAGCCAATTAAAATCACTTTTAATCTACCTCAAGACCAAACAAGAGAAAAGCAGATGAAAACTATAGAGCCAATTTTTGGAGTTACGAGCCCTTGTGGTGCATGTCAACAACTCACCCCTCACTAGACTAGGTCAAAGAATGCAAGAACATGGAAAACATACATGTAATACACATCAATATAAATAGAACTACAAGTAGGGTAAGATTATACGATCAACCATGAGACCACACCCATCGAACACTCCGTACAATTAACACTTAACATGAACTGAAAGGTGAATGATTATAAAGACAATCCTAAAGTACCATAGGGCCAAGATCATGTAAATCCCACTTATTATTAAATGAAGTCTTCAAGTGATATCACATGCTTGTCTAGAAAATCTTCCCTTCCAACAAAATACTTTCCAAAAATAAATTTTAAAATCATCAATATGGCTTTATGTTTGAACTTGATGAGGCTGCACCATCATTCTTACACTAATCCATGTCAACCACCTCCAAGGGTAAATGAATTATTTTCTAAGCCTAGGTGGCAAGTTTGAGGACTTCCTCTAAATCTTACCCCTCCAACCCCTTGAATCAGCCCCACCAATAGACCTTATCCTCCATGGTGGATCAACTAAAGACCACATGACAATATCTTGCCACCTCACTCTCCATTGCCAAAACCATTTTTACAACTTTGTCAGCTAGCATGATATTGCTTGAATGAGAAGCCACCAAGATGTCATCTTCAAATTTTCAATAAAGGTGCCAATAGGATGAGAATTCAAAAATTTAACCAAATAGGTATTGTGGGGTATATTTCATCTTGAATCTACAATTTGTATCCTTAGTCAACCTTTCCTCCCCAATTCAAGTGAGATGTAATGAAGTTAGTGTTTCCCCTGCAAAAGGAATTGACTCATAAGCCCGATTGGATTATCCACAATTCTCTAATACATGAATACGTTAGGGAAAATCTGAAGAACATGTGCTTATACTGAGAGGGGGGTGAACAGTATAAGATAAAACTTTTTGCTTTTTAATCCAAATAATAGCATCAACATTACTAAAGTAGTAAACATCACATAAAGCATCACACACATGAGAGACATGATTTTACGTGGTTCACCCAAATGCGAGCTACCTCCACGGAGAAAATATTTCTTATAATTTTTTCTCAAATAAATTCTCTTGGGAATCCTTTCCCTACAATGTTTATGGACCTCTGTCCAAAGGAGATGTTGATCCCCTAAATCAAGTTCATGGATCTCTATCCATAGGAGAACTCCTTCTCCTCTGCTCGGTTGGTGATCCTCTAGAAGACTACTGCCTCCACTACACTGGCTTGTGGATCTCTCTCCACTGAAGACTCTTGTCCCCACTCAGAAGACCTGTCCTCACTACCATGGCTGATGGATCTCTATCCACTAGAGACTACTATCCTCTCTATGCTTGTCACCTCCAAAGCTCTATCTCAAATCTTCTCAACAAGTCCACTCAGAACCTGCTCAACTCTGCTCAACAAGTTCACTCAGAACTTGCTCAAATCTGCTCAACAAGTCCACTCAGAACCTGCTCAAATATGTCCAACAAGTCCACTCAGAACCTGCTCAAATATTCCCAACAAGTCCACTCAGAACTTGTCCAAATCTGCTCAACAAGTCCACACAGAACTTGTCCAAATCTGCTCAACAAGTCCACATATAACTTGTCCAATATCATAGAAACATAAAGAGAATTGTTAGAGACTCAATATGTTTCAACTCAATGCTCAATCACTTTCTCAACTCAAATTAGAATATAGAATAGTTTATTTTATAGAACTTGAACAATCACTTCACACATCCACTTGACTAGGCTCAATCAACTCTACTCAACCAATCACTCAATGAAACACTTCTTTCTCACAAACCCTAGTCCAAGCATATAACCACCAACTCAAAATATTTCCAACAATGCTCAACAACAAATCTCACATAACAATGATACTCATGTTCTCTTCAAACCCTAGTTCAAGTTCTTTGTACAACAACTCACTTCAACAACAATGCTTATAAAACAATCTTCACATAACAATGATACTCATGTATTTTGCAAAACCTAACTCAAGTTCTTCACACAACCAATGGCTTCAACAACAATGCTTATCAAACAAGGTTTTAACAACAACTCTTTATTCCAGAAAACCTTGAAGCATTAACTCAAACACTCTCAAAAGGAAACCCTAATCAAGTCCTTTTCACTCCAAACTTATTTTCCAGAAAACCAATCAATCAACTCAACTTATGGAAGAATGTGCTCATACATTTTTATTGAAGATGAAGGGATCTCATAAATCTGCCACAACCACAACCACTTCTATGCCAAGCTCAAAGAGGTTAGAAGATAAATCTTTCTCACAATATAATGTAAATACTCAATTACACCTTATCACTCCAACTTTCAAAAACAACCATCAACATACATAAAATATTTATCCAATAACACCTTATAAACTCCCAACTAAAATAAACTTAACATCCACCAAAATTAACTCAAACCTCTTTAATTTAAATTAATGGCAAGAGAAACTTTGATAAAAATCAAATCAACTTTCTTTATAATTCCAATGATATAAATCACTCATCAATAAAACAACCTCTCATTAACCCTTATTACTCCACAATAATATAAATCAATTATCAAATGAACAACCTTTCTCAAACCCTTATAACTCCAAAAATAATATAAATCAAACACACAACTCAAACCCTTATTACTCCAACTATATCCTTTTCAAAAACCTTAGGCAAAAAAATTTTAATTATCAAAAATTACCTTTGCCTCTTAGTGGGTTTCGAACCCTTAACCTCTGCCTCCATGAATGCCCTAGACATAGGCTCAACAACCACGTGTGATATATGTACGTTAAGATATTAAATATCTTCGTGCAATTTATTCCTTTCTTGGCATTCGAACAAAAAATGCAACCCAAAATATTTTCCCTTTGGTACTACCACTCCACGGGATTCGATCGTAGGCTATTTCTCCCGCAATGCCTTCGCAAAAATGTGCACTGCCAATGGACCACCATGTCCAACATATTTTAAGCAATAAACCCTCTTTGTTTTAAACTTGGCACATAAGACAAACATTTTTGTCTTCTTCCTCAACAAAAACAATGAATCGCACGAAATAGTTCACCTTAGTCGCATTAATCAAATTGATGAGGGATAAATTCAAAAGTCTTTTGACCACCATTTATACATGATTCCTCCATAGGCTTAACTAACTCCAATATTCTCATACAACCAAAACACTTTATTTTTTATACATCGCTTCCACTATTTTTGATGACGTCAACACTCCCACCTTTATAATTTATAAATTATTTAAATTCTAAGGAATTTAAATTTTATAAATTATAATTATAAACTTTAGCTTTAAAAAATTAAAGCCTTCCTTGGGTTTAAACTTAAACCTTTAACTTGTACTATATTATTCTTCCACCATGGGTCTTTTCAACTTTAATCCAATATCAATTAAATTTTTAATAAAATAATTTAATCTTCCACCAATGGGTTTACCATAAACCCTCATAAAATATTATTTTACCAAATTTTTCTTCAACTCTTCACATTGTTCCTGGTGTTATTGATGGTGTGCTCCATGGTATTAATGATGACTTTTCACCTTGACATCAATGAAAACTAAATAAGCTCAAAATGTCCAACAATCTCCCCCTTTGTCATTGATGGTAACCCAATTTCCTTTTACTAAAAACTTGACTTTTCCTTTTTTCTACTCCTCCTAGGACATTGCTCCCCCTGGCTCAATGCTCTCTCAAATATCAAATCTCTCCCCCTTACTCAAATATCTCCCCCTTTGACATCAATGGCAAAGGGTCACCTTTAGGGCTTGGGGCTAAGAATGAGCCTCTTAGCTTAGCCCCTCCCCCACCTTCTTTTGAGGTGGTTAATTCTGAGGTGGGAGTCTCACTCCCAATTTTCCTCGTAGATACTCAAAATTTTCCTTTGAAAGTGGCTTAGTGAAAATATCTGCTATATGTTCCTTTGTAGTGACATATTCCAACCTGACCTATTTATTTGTCACATGTTCTCTCAAAAAATGGTACTTAATCAAAATGTGCTTTGTCCTGGAGTGCATTACTAGATTTTTTGAGATACTTATAGCACTAGTATTATCACATAGTATAGGAATGGGATGATCATGCTTTATCTTGAAGTCTTCTAGAGTTCTCTTCATCCATAACACCTGTGTACAATTGGCTACTACTGCAATGTATTCTGCTTCTATTGTAGATAAAGATATTGAAACCTGCTTCTTACTTAACCAAGAGACTAAACATTCTCCAAGAAAGAATGCTCCTCCACTTGTGCTTTTTCTATCATCAATGCTTCTGGCCCAATATGCATCTGTATATGTTGTTAGTGTGAAACTATCACTTTTGGGATACCAAAGCCCAAAATCCATAGTCCCTTTTAGATACCTAAAAATTATTTTTACTGCTGCCACATGTGTTTCCTTAGGTGCTGCCTGAAACCTTGCCACTAATCCCACTAACTGTACTATGTCTGGTCTTGTAGTTGTAACATATAATAAGTTGCCAATCATAGATCTGTATAATCTCTGATCTACCTCTAGAGATTCATCATCCTTACTCAACTTGCACCCTATGACCATGGGAGTACTTACCGGTTTACAATCTTCTAACCTGAATTTCTTTAACATTTCCTTTATATACTTGGCTTGTGAGAGAAACACTCCCCTTTCTAATTGTGAAATCTGAAGTCCAAGAAAGAAGGACAATTCACCAAGCATAGACATCTCAAATTCATTTTGCATGTTCTTAGCAAATTCCTTACACATCTTATCATTGTTTCCTCCAAAAATTATGTCATCAACATAAACAACCACTATTAGAAGATCACTCCCTTCATTTTTGATATATAAATTACTATCTGCTATTCCTTTTATGAACCCCTATTCCTGAAGATACTTATCCAATCTTGAGTACCATGCTCTAGGAGCCTGCTTTAAACCATACAATACCTTTTTCAATCTGCATACCTGATCTGGTTTATCTGCTAGTATGAATCCCTCTGGTTGTTCAATATAAACCTCTTCTTCTAGAACCCCATTTAGAAATGTTGACTTGACATCCATCTGATATACCTTGAAGTTCTTGAAACTTGAGAATGCTAAAAACATCCTTATAGCTTCAAGTCGTGCAACTGGAGCAAAAGTCTCATCAAAGTCAATTCCTTCTACCTATGCATAACCTTTGCATACTAACCTTGCTTTATTTCTGACCACTTGTCCATCTTCATTTAATTTATTTCTGAATACCCATTTTGTGCCAATCACATTTTTGTCCTTTGGTCATGGAACAAGTTCCCAAGTTTTGCTCTTCTCTATCTGATCCAATTCCTCATTCATTGCCTTAATCCAAAATTCATCCTCACTTGCCTGAGTGAAGTCTTTTGGCTCAATCTTAGATAGCAAAGAAAAATTTGCTTGTTGAGATGGTTTTATTATTCTTCTCCTTGTCTGTATTTCCTCTGGATTCCCGATGATATGCTCTTTTGGATGATGTTTTTGTACATACCTGGATGGATTTTTGGGAAGAAGTCTTCGTGTTTCTTCTTCTTTATCTGATTCCTCACAAAATTCTTCTTGACAACATCCATCTTCTTGATACACAATTTGCTGAACTGGTTCTCTTGAATCTATCTTCTCATCAATTGTTACATTTATACTTTCCACCATAGTGCGTGTTCTTTTGTTGAAGCATCTGTAGGCTTTACTCCTTGTGGAATAACCAAGAAAAATTCCCTCATCACATCTTGGATCAAACTTGCCTAAGTTTTGGTCTTCCCATCTTATGTAACATTTGCTTCCAAAAATTCTGAAGTGTTTTACAGTGGCAGGTCTTCCTTTCCAAAGCTCATATGGAGTCTTGTGATGATTTACCCTCATTTGAGCCCTAGTGATTATGTATACTTTTGTGTTTATAGCTTCTCTCCAAAAACCATCTGATAACTTAGATTCATTCAGCATAGCTCTAGCCATGTTTTCAATAGTCCTGTTTTTCCTTTCAACTACCCCATTTTGTTGAGGAGTTCTTGTTGTTGAGTACTCTCTCTTGATTCCATGTTGTTCACAAAACTCTACAAATTCATTTGAAGTAAATTCTCCTCCTCTATCAGATCTCAGACACTTAATCCTTTTGTCGGTTTCATTTTCAACCAATTCCTTGAATGCTTTGAATTTTTCAAAGGCCTCTGACTTCTCTTTTAGGAAGGCTACCCAAACCATTCTGGAATAATCATCTATAAACAACATAAAGTAGCTCTCACCCTGAATGCTTTGTGTTCTGGTAGGACCACACAAATCAGTATGTATTAGGCTCAAAGGCTCAGATGACATATATCCTTTTGACTTAAAGGTTGTCCTAGTTTGCTTTCCATGTTGACAAGGTGCACAAATTGTGTTTTGAGGTCTTCTTATTTTGGGTAAATCTCTGACTGCCTGTTTATTGCTTATATTGACTATGTTGTCAAAATTCAAGTGACCCAATATTCTATGCCATAACCAACTCTCATATTCTTGTGATAGAAAGCACTTTTCCCCTTTGATCTCATTGAGCATGTATAAGTTGTTTGGGGTTCTTCTTGCATTGGCAATGATTTTTCTAGTTTCTGATTTTCTTATCTCACATCTATCTGGATGGAAAGTAACCATGTATCCTTGATCACAAAGTTGAATTATACTCAGCAGATTGTGTTTTAACCCTTTAACATACAAAACATTCTCTGTTTTTGTTTTCCCATTGTCTAAACTTAGAGTTCCTCTTCCACCAATCCTTGTTGATCCATTATCACCAAAACTTACTCGAACCTCTATTTGTTTCTTTCAATACAATGAATTTGTCTTTGTCTCCTGTCATGTGACTAGAGAAACCACTATCAAGATACCATTGTTCTTCTTTATCCTGAGCATGAAGGGTTGTTTGCACTAACATTGATCTAGCCTTAACATTTTCCCTTTCATCTTTCCTAGTTGTTGAAATTGTTTTTCTAGACTCAGGAAGTATCATTTTACACCATCTAGCCTTGTGCCCAAAATTATTGCATTTGTAACATATAACATCATCATCCATGAGAGGTGCAAAGGAATTGAAATCTCTATTGTATCTTGCATGATGAATACAGTGTACAACTCTATGACCATATTTATTGCAAGAAAAACAATGACCATGGAAGAAATTATGTGACCTATTTGGATGTCTTGGAATTTGTGGAGAAGTCATCTTCCTTTTGTGATTAACTCTTATCTAGGGTTCTCATTTGCTTTCTTCCTTTCTGATATCCTTTGCTTGCTTATCCTTGTTTGAGGTTTCTGCTTTCTGAAGACTTGATTCCTCTTTCTATTTCTCATATTCTGTATCTTGTAGTACCTTGGTCCTTTCAACTTTATTCCTTAGGTGAACAATTTTTGCTTCCAATATTTCACATTCTGTTTCCCTGGCTCTTAATAGATCTGTCATGTCTTGCTCAATATTCTTTCCTTCTTCCACCCTAATCTTGAGATCTGTGAGATTTTGTATAAGTTCCATCCTTGCTTCTTCATCTTCTTGAACTTGTTCCTTCAAGCTTGAATTTTTCTCTCTAAGTCTTTCCAATTTTCTGAGAGCAGCAAAGAATTATTCTTTTATGTCAAACATAGTCTCTTCTTCATTTTCTGGAGTCATGTGTGCTACTGATGGATCCTCTTCCAAGCTGTTAGTCTTTTCATGGAGAGACCCACTCTGATACCAATTGAAGAACATGTGCTTATACTGAGAGGGGGGTGAACAGTATAAGATAAAACTTTTTTCTTTTTAATCCAAATAATAGCATCAACAATACTAAAGTAGTAAACATCACAAAAAGCATCACACACATGAGAGACATGATTTTACGTGGTTCACCCAAATATGGCTACCTCCATGAAGAAAATATTTCTTATAAATTTTTCTCAAATAAATTCTCTTGGGAATCCTTTCCCTACAATGTTTATGGACCTCTATCCAAAGGAGATGTTGATCCCCTAAATCAAGTTCATGGATCTCTATCCATAGGAGAACTCCTTCTCTACTCTGGTTGGTGATCCTCTAGAAGACTACTGCCTCCACTGCACTGGCTTGTGGATCTCTCTCCACTGAAGACTCTTGTCCCCACTCAGAAGACCTATCCTCACTACCCTGGCTGATGGATCTCTATCCACTGGAGACTACTATCCTCTCTACTCTATCACCTCCAAAGCTCTATCTCAAATCTGCTCAACAAGTCCACTCAAAACCTGCTCAAATCTGCTCAACAAGTTCACATAGAACTTGCTCAAATATGCTCAACAAGTCCACTCAGAACCTGCTCAAATATGTCCAACAAGTCCACTCAGAACCTGCTCAAATCTGCCCAACAAGTCCACACAGAACTTGTCCAAATCTGCTCAACAAGTCCACACAGAACTTGTCCAAATCTTCTCAACAAGTCCACATAGAACTTGTCCAAAAACTCATAGAAACATAAAGAGAATTTTTAGAGACCCAATATGTTTCAACTCAATGCTCAATAACTTTCTCAACTCAAATTAGAATATAGAATAGTTTATTTTATGGAACTTGAACAATCACTTCACACATCCACTTGACTAGGCTCAATCAACTCTACTCAACCAATCACTCAATGAAACACTTCTTTCTCACAAACCCTAGTCCAAGCATATAACCACCAACTCAAAATATTTCCAACAATGCTCAACAACAAATCTCACATAACAATGATACTCATGTTCTTTTCAAACCCTAGTTCAAGTTCTTTGCACAACAACTCACTTCAACAACAATGCTTATAAAAAAATCTTCACATAACAATGATACTCATGATCTTTGCAAAACTCTAACTCAAGTTCTTCACACAACCAATGGCTTCAACAACAATGCTTATAAAACAAGGTTTTAACAACTCTTTATTCCAGAAAACCTTGAAGCATTAACTCAAACACTCTCAAAAGGAAACCCTAATCAAGTCCTTTTCACTCCAAACTTATTTTCTAGAAAACCAATCAATCAACTCAACTTATGGAAGAATGTGCTCATACCTTTTTATTGAAGATGAAGGGATCTCATAAATCTACCACAACCACAACAACTTCTATGCCAATCTCAAAGAGGTTAGAAGATAAATCTTTCTCACAATATAATGTAAATACTCAATTACACCTTATCACTCCACCTTTCAAAAACAACCATCAACATACATAAAATATTTATCCAATAACACCTTATAAACTCCCAACTAAAATAAACTTAACATCCACCAAAAATTAACTCAAACCTCTTTAATTTAATTTAATGGCAAGAGAAACTTTGATAAAAATCAAATCAACTTTCTTTATAATTCCAATGATATAAATCACTCATCAATAAAACAACCTCTCATTAACCCTTATTACTCCACAATAATAAAAATCAATTATCAAATCAACAACCTTTCTCAAACCCTTATAACTCCAAAATAATATAAATCAAACACACAATCAAACCCTTATTACTCCAACTATATCCTTTTCAAAAACCTTAGGCAAATAGATATTTTAATTATCAAAAATTACCTTTGCCTCTTAGTGGGTTTAGACCCCTCAACCTCTGCCTCCATGAATGCCCTAGCCATGGTCTCAACAACCACGTGCACTAGATGCACGTTAAGAGCTTAAAATCTCTTCATGCAATTTATTCCTCTCTTGGTGCCCAAACGAAAAATGCAACCCAAAAACTTTTCCCTTTGGCACTACCACTCCATGGGATTCGATCGCAGGCTATTTCTCCACCAACACCTTCGCAAAAACATGTGTTGCCAATGGACCACCATGTCCAATGCATTTTAAGCAATAAAATCTCTCTATTTTAAACTTGGTGCATAAGATAAAAACCTTTTTGTCTTCTTCCTCAGATGAAACAATGAATCGCACGAAATATTTCACCTTAGTCGCATTAATCAAATCGATGAGGGATAAATTTGAAAGTCTTTTGGCCATCATTTATACATGATTCCTCCATATGCTTTGAATGTTGGCACTCCAAATTTGATACAGATAAAACAACTTTATGTTTTATAAATGGTGCTTTATAATTTTTGATGACGTCAGCACATTTCCACCTTTATAATTTATAAATTATTTAAATTCTAAGGAATTTAAATTTTATAAATTATATTTATAAACTTTAGCTTTAAAAATATTAAAGCCTTCCTTGGGTTTAAACTTAAACCTTTAACTTGTACAGAAATTATTCTGCCATCATGGGTAATTTCAAATTTTAACTGCCATCTCAAAATGTAAGTGGCCTTAATAAAAATAATTTAATCTTCCACCATGGGTTTACCATAAACCCTCATAAAACATTATTTTTCCAACTTTTTCTTCAACTCTTCGCATTGTTCTTGGTGTTGTTGATGGTGTGCTCCATGGTATTAATGATGACTTTTCACCTTGACATCAATGACAACTAAATGAGCTCAAAATGTCCAACAAAATCATCTCTCCATATGGTTAAATCTTCCTAATTTAGACCTAGGTTTTCCAAGAAGTCGGTAGTTTTATTACTTTCCCTATAAACATCTTTAATTACCACTTTTCTATTGTCTGAAGAATTCTTCTGGATTCATGAATCATGTTGATAATAGATAATATGGAAGGTTGATAGCATTTCATTAGATTGATAATATTAAAGGAATCACCCTCAATAATGGCATTGTTATACCCCAACAATTTCAACAGAGAAATCCCTTGATAAAGGGCTTTGGCTTCTACAAAGTGGCTACATTGGACTCCCAAATTTACAGAAAAGGCTAGCAAAGGTTTGCTTTTACAATTATGAATCATACCTCTCTATCCAACATAGCATGGGTTACCCTTGGAAGCCCCATAAAAATTAAGTTTTATCTAACCTAACAAGGGAGAATTCTATATAGTAAAACCCCTCATAGCAAGATCAAATTAGGATACTGATCTGGGCCTAGACTAGAATCCTAGGGAGCTTTCCAGATATTCTTCCAACTTATATGGACTCATAAAATCCAAGGGATTTGAATATATATTCTCAACCACCACCACGATGCTTTTGGAACAAATAGAGGAAGTAGATTTGGTCTCATTGTTGAAATCCCATTGGTTACTTTCCTTCCAAATACACCATAGTATATGGGCTACACTGAAGGACCAAAAAATTTACAACTGAAGGGGCAATGGAGGGAGGGTCCCATTGGTACATGAAGTCTAAAATCAGAAAGAGAGACCCAAAAAATAATAGCAAAAAAAATAAAAGAAGAGAAAACCTCCCTTTAAAATGGGCACATGATGAGAAGAATCCATCTCAAACCCACATAAGAAACAATGATTGGGGATGGTAAACCTATGAAATTGGAGATTATCCAATTTTAGGATTTTATTTTTTATGGAAACCAAAAGAATACATTAAACTTAGGGATCATCCCATTACGCCACACTAGGTGACATGGGAACTAGGGTGAACTAGGATCCTCCAAAATTAAATAACCCAACTTAACTAAGAAATATCTAGAACTTTCCTTCTTCCAAAAGAAGGCATCAACATCCTTTGAGGACTTGATAACTTGAAATTTTAGGTATCTAGAGATCTTATTGATGCTCACCTTCTCATATTGGGATAGATCTAGGTTGGAAAAATATTTTCATCTCTTTCTATTGTTCATATTTTTGATATAGTCTTCCACCTTTGAACTGAAGGTTCATCTACATAAGTGTTCAACCACTACCAATTCTGGGAAGGACACTAGCAGTTGGTCCAACAGCCAAGTATCTTCCAAAAATTTGATAAGAAGGTAGTTTACCATATTCTATATACCTCCCTTCATGACAGTGCTCTTGGATATAATGAGATTAATCCAAAAGGCTAACCTAGCACTGGGGATAAGTCCGTTAAGAAGCCATCCCCATTATTTAGATATTTATCCCTTAAAATGTTCACCAATTATACCTGGTATTTTAGAACCAATTTCCAACCTTGCTTTACAATTAGAGCGTTTTTCATTTGACCCATTATCCTAATCCCTAGTCCCTCAAATTCTCTTATGCTATAGATTTAATCCTAGATAAACAAGTGAAATATTTTTTTCTCCTCGAAGCTAGACCAAAGAAAGGATTTTTAGGCTTGTTCAATTATCTACAAGATTTTACCAAGAATTTTAAATATGGATATGAAGTACATAGCGATTTTACTATTAGAGCCTTGCTAG
Source organism: Wollemia nobilis (assembly GCA_028583015.1). Lineage (NCBI taxonomy): Eukaryota > Viridiplantae > Streptophyta > Pinopsida > Araucariales > Araucariaceae > Wollemia > Wollemia nobilis. Next base: position 19,705,915 of record JAQPPZ010016895.1, read on the forward strand.
ATTGACTTAAAAGGGTTCCTTTTCAATTGGCTAACTTGCATCGCACCCTTTGGACCACCAATTCCTAGAGCATTATTTTACATATTCGTTTAAATAGGGAATCCATAGGTAGATAGAGGGGAGTTCCACTATCTTGTAATCCAACATGGAGGTTGTCCTACATTATCTAATAGATGGTATATTAATAAAAATATTACTCTTAAGGTAGTTGTATTTCTATCCCACTACTCTTACAAAGCACAATAGAAATTTATTTGATTGCATGGGCCTAGAGAATCAAGGTAAGGAAAGAGATGGGATTATTATTAGAAAATTTATGGTGAGTGATTGGACCTAAACTTAGTGTTGGTTTTATACCCATAATAGAGGAAGTGGCCTTGAGATTCCTACCCAAAGCCTCAACCATCAGGATGAATAAGTAGGGGGAGAGAGGGTCTCTCTAGTGAATTTCATGATAACTATAAAAGTAACCAGATGGGGAACCATTGATGTGAACCAATAATTTGGCTGATGATATATAGGATTTTATTAGATACAACCACTTCCTATAAAATCTAAACATATGCAACACCTTGAGGAGGAAGTCCCATAGAACCCTATCATCTAGCTATATTCCAATCAATCCATCAAACATAGATTTTTAGGCTGCATTAACACCTTCAAAACCTTGAGTGTGGGTATCCTTTTCACACTCCCATATATTTGGTGAAGTCAATGTGAACATCACATGGATCCAAAAATATTATTATCATTTCCAAAACTTCTAGTCAAATATAAAAATTGATTAAACACTTAAAAAATACCATTCAAATTGCTTGTGTAGTTATAATATATTAATAAATACTAATAAGAACCTAACTAAAGGTTAGTACTACTAAGGGTCGTATACCACCCCTTGAGTAGCCATCATACAATACTTGAGGTTATATTGGGTGTATAATAAGCCCAATATGTCATCCTTTCATATAGGGTATCGTGTGTACTTCAAGCCTCCTAAGAAGTATTTTTGTTATGGAAAAATGAGATTCATGAGGGATATTGATTATGCCTCATATACCATATTGGGTCATGTATAGAGGTGTGGTCATTCTCATGTACCATTATCTTTAAGTACCTCAAACTCTCTTTCATGTATGACCACATACATTGAGAATGCTAGCTTCATCAATGGGTATATTGAAAGTGAAGGTATATCAAGAAGCCCCCTAAGACATATTGATCATATTGGTATCTTGAGAGAAAGTAGTATAAGCACATATAAAAATATTATTCTTCTAAACAATTTTATAAACAAAACTTTGATAAATTTAATCATTCTTGCCTAAATCCATGACCAAACATCATTATATTACTTGAGGTGTCTTCCAATTGGCTCTTAACCCTAACTCCTTTTCCTCTCTACTTGAGGTCCAAGGGGATAAAGTCGCATTCAAAAAGCCCAATTTTTAATAGGAAGAGGAATCTTCTCCTTTAGGTACTCTCTCCATTTGTTAGGGAATTAAATATTATTAATTAATTAGACACTATATTTAATTAATTAATTTAATTAATTAGGTTTTAATTAAATTTCATAAGGCTTTAATTAATTAAATTTTAAAAAAATTGATCAAGTTTTAAATTTTTAGCCTTTAAAAACTTTTGTGATGTCTATCTTATTTTTAGGAATATATTTTGCTCTAATCCTATTTTTGGACCAATGGTTTTTCCTATTAGGAGCTTTGTAAATGATCATAAATATATTTATGATCAGTAAAAATATTAGACAAGTATTGTGGTAATATTATCTTATATCATCTAGTGTCAAATATTCCTGATTCATATGTAGGTTACTTCTATTTAAGGCACCACATTTTCTAGTCTCAGTCCTTTCAAGGATCTCTCTCTACAATAATTGACACTATGAGTGAAGGAAGCCTATACTAAGATAACAATGACCATGTCAAATATGAATGACATGGACTAGAATGATATCCACATTGTTGAAAAATCCAAGCAATTTGTTGAAAAATAAGATTCTCAAACTAATGAGATATTATTTTCTAATGAAGTAGCACTTGGATTTAAACCATGATCTACCATTATATTATATTTCTATCAAGTGTGGTCCTCACATATCTTGGATATTTACATTATTTAGAACCATTTACATTAGGTTTTATTTTTTTATATATAGTATGTGTCAAGTTAGTAGGTGTGAGCATGTGTCATGTATTTAAGTGTGTGAAGTGTCTAGTTAGGAAGTGAAGAGTTTTGAGTGATGTGTCAAGTTTAGAAGTAGGGAGTTATATGCAATCATGAGATACTTTGTCTTTATGTAATATGTGGGACTTATTATGTAAGAAATGAATATGAAGAGTTAAGTTCTCTTATGAGTTTTGAGGAGAGAAAATGCCAAGAGTCATGTAATGTGAAGAATCTTATGTATCTTTATATTGGAGACAAATCCATGTAATTTTAGACACTAAAAAGTCACACATGCTCACCTGTAGATACTTGTATACCTACATAGACACTTGAAGGATTGCATAGGTCATTGTAGGCCATTGTAGACTATTGTAGGCCATTGTAGGCCATCGTAGGTCATCATAGGCCATCATAGTCCATCATAAGCCATTTTAGGCCATCATATGTCATCTTAGGCTATCATAGTTGTCCATAGGAACAAAACCTAAAAAAATATTTAAAATGCATCGAAAATACCATCTACTTGCAATAGGACCATCTACTAACTCCCTAAGGCCACCTAAGCCCTTTCTTGTACTTAATTAGTGCCCCATGGAACTATTCCCTATAAAAAACCTGATTAGGCTAATTAGGATTCTAATTTGCAAGTGACTTTCACTTAAAGTGCACTTTATAATTTAAATGAGTTTAATTAGGATTAAGAGATTAACTAGTCCTAAATATGTCCTCATACTTGTGTGCACCCCAAATTAGTTAGGATATTTTCTAGACCCAACCCAACCTTCATCTAACCTAGGTATTTTCCAACTATATTTATCCCTAATCCTAGCTCACACATGTGTGAGGATTGGATATTTCTCTTAGGGTATATGAGAGGACAACTAGGCATACCACCTCACAAACCCTAACTTGAACATGATATGATTTGACTCTAGGGTCTAGTACACCTAACTCCCCCCTTAACATTTGTTTTTGTCTATAAATAGTTAACCAATTCCCTCATTTATCTCTCTCACTTTAAATCAACATACTCAGACTCTACCAAAATTGTACCAGCAGCCTTTCTAACAATTCTACATCTAATAGACAACAACAGATAACATTTGGAACACATCTAGATAATAAAATTTTAATAACAATCAATAGTAGTTCAGTTCACATCCTAACCTACGAACATGAGATCCAATTCACATGCCACCATGCGAACCAGCCCTAAAATATATTTACAACATTAGATTAGGTATATGTCAGACTTAAGTAGTTTTTATAGCATTTCCATCAATTTTCATCATGTTTTCCTTCATGTTTGAGTTGATTTGTCTTAATAAAAATGGGGTTTGACCAAGGCAAGCCCCCAAAAACACTAACTCCTTTTTTTAGGCCCATAGCAATTTTAAAATGACAACATCAAACATAACTACTAGTGGCACATGCACATAGAAGCCCACCTTCATTGAGTGCACTGGAGAATACTATTAAATACTTCCAAATTCATGTGGGAAAAGGGATATAAAAATTTCTTAAGATAAGGATCGTTTTTAATCCTATTTCATATTAATAAAATAGGATTTAGCACATTCCAATTAATTTTTGGAAAACAAGTGTTATTCTGTGTTACATTATAGCACACCTAGTGGGACCACCACAAAAGTTGTTTTAGAATAGTTATTTTTGGCTAATATAACTCAATTTATGATTTTATTTTGCTATCTCAAGCACTCTAAACACAAAACAAAGCCCAAAATAACCATAACATACACCTCAAGTTTTTATAATAGGATTTTAAGACCTCCAAACATATTTTGCACCCCTACCTATGAACCAACAGTGTAGTTCACACACTACCATGCAAACTCTGCTAAACTACTTTAGAACAACCTAAAATTGTAGATTTTTATAGGAGAGATAGCAAGTAGTCCATATGACACCATAGGATTCAGGTATTTCCCTCAGGACCTCACATTTTCATCATTTCTTTGCAAAGAAATTTCCCTCTCAAATGCATCAAGTCATTTTGTGAAATTTCCTTTCAAACACATCAATTAGGGTTTTCAATCATTTCAAAATTAGTTAGTTCAAATCACTTAAGATCTCTTTTTTGTCCTTTAGATTAAAATTTACATTCCTTTTTCAAGTTATTAAAGTATGTTTCCATTTATTTCCAACTTTTGCAAATCACTTTCAAATTGTCTTTCAATGCATTAGATAGATTTTTGAAATCTCTTTCCTAATTTGCACTTAGATCAGACTTTTCCCTTTCTCTTTTCAAAAAGCATTTCAAATATCTTTTCAAATTTGCATTTAGAATAGGGTTTTAAATTTATTTCATGTCATTTACATCTCTTTTCAAAAAGCATTTCAAATCTCTTTTCAAATTTACATTTAGAATAGGGTTTTAAATTTATTTCATGTTATTTACATATCTTTTCAAAAATAATTTCAAATCTCTTTTCAAATTTGCATCTAGAATAGGGTTTTAAATTTCTTTCATATCATTTACATCTCTTTTCGAAAGTATTTTAAATATTTTTCAAATTTATGTCTAGAATAGAATTTACATCTCTTTTCGAAAGTATTTTTAATCTCTTTCAAAACTCACACCTAGATAGGTTTTTCAATCTCTTTACAAAGCACTTAAGATAGATTTCCCAATATATTTTTGAAAGCATCTAGACTAGACTTTACAATCTCTTTTGAAAGCATTTTAAAATCTCTTTCACACTTGCACCTAGATTAGATTTGTAAATATCTTTCCAAATCACACTAGATTAGGGTTTCGTTTCAAGTCTAACACACATAGATAATTGTCAAATATATTTTTCATGCACCTTGGTCTTGTTTTCTCTCATGCTTCATAGAGTAAGTTTTCATTTCTAAAAATTCTTCTAAGTTTAGTTTTATTTTGAAAAATACTTAGATCTCGTTTCATTTTTAAAATGCATCTAGGGTTAGTTTCATTTCTGAAAAGGCATCTAGTTAGTTTTTTTTTCTTTCAACTCAGCAGTAACAAACATGCTATCACACACTCATGTGGAATACATGGTGGTTATATTAGACTTCATCCCCAATCCATCGCTTGATACTGGTGATGTTGGAATTCATCTCCTTCCACCAGCTCACCCCATAGACACCATAGTAGCCCCCAGGAGTGGTTTTCTAGACTTCATCACCAAAAAATCCTCTACTCTTGATATTGGTTTTCCAAAATTCATCATCAGAAGAGACCTTCATAGTAGGATAGGTTTATACACCTTTGTCCATAAGGCTCACATAATTAGTGAACAATTAACTATCGTTCTTGACTAATCTCACATGAGAGTGAAGCGACCACCAGGATGGGCTAGTATTAGGTCTTAGGTAGTACCACATCTTCTCGTGAGAGGATTCTAGAATCATTAGTGCATTTTTATTCCCTCCTCTTTTGGATACCATTTTACTACACCTCTCCATTCAGGTTCACACTTATTTTTTAAGACATTGTTCTGTTATGTGCACCCTTGGGTCTTGCAGGAGGTTATGTGCCAACAACATTCCTATTATTTCTAGAGTTTCACCCCACTTCCCATGATAATTTCTAGGACATATATCATCATAAAAACACACAAAACAAAACAAACATTTACTTTTCTATATTTAGTACTGATTCTAGTTATGCTTTGTTTGCACACTCACAAAACTAATTTTAGCACATTCACCTATTATTAGCCCATATATTGGTTATTTGCAACTTATCACTTTTAGTTTTCTATTAGATTCACTATCTAAATCTAGTTCATATAGCAATATGTAAACTAGTTTTCTATAGGCCTAGTTTTCATAGCGGTATGTGAACTCTATTCTAAGACATAAAAACATACCAAATTTTACAAGACTGCTCAAAATCCTACAACAATCCTCACATTAGTACATTTTTCAAGCTAAATTAACCTCCATCTTCGTTCTTCATCATTTAGAGACTCCATCTACCTCACCCACTTTTGCTTATCATTTTCTTCATTGTTCATCTCACTCCCTCCTTGGAGATGATTCTTCCTTGCTAAATTAACCTTGTCTCGGTGCTCCATAATACACTCCCACGGTAGAAATAAGCTCATACCCATAATCATCCACCTCGAGCACTCAGGTGCCTCCATAAAAACTCACCCTACAACAATCCTCACATTAGTACATTTTTCAAGCATCCTAACAACTGACTCCCCAACAATATTTTTCCCATGTTTCGACATTGCATTATGGCTACCTTCCTAGTCACAATAATTCTAAACCTCACAATATTAGTATATCCTACATTCCCATTCCTTTGTGAACACATTCACCATACCATCTTCTCAAGCTTATACCTTTTAAACCTACACCCCTTCTTCATCATTACCTTCACATTTATTCCCATATTCTAATTTGTATGGTATGCCCTATTTTACTCCTCTTCCACCTACATCCACTTCCACCTTTCATATTCCTCTGCATCATCCATTTCAAGCACCTCCTTCCATTCCTCTTTCTTCTCACAATCCACTCTATCCATCCTACCTTTCCAATCCACCATGTTATTCTTTCCAACCTAAGTCTTCCATCCATCACTCATTGGGTTAGACATAGTTACCATCCTTTGGTGCATCATATCACCAACTTCCCTTGTCATACATCCAACTAGTGCTTCCTCCACCATAATCTACTACTACTTTCTTCATAATACCTCCTTCTTTGTCATATTCTCCAACCATGCAATCATTGTAATATATCCCTATACAACATGTACAATCAACATAGTCTCAATATTACCAACCTCAACAAATGTCTACTCCATAGTAGGCTCCTCTGTTAGCCCTCATATTTCATATCATTCAACAACCACACATACAAGAACAATTTCAATGCATCTATGTTTTACAATGGGAGGATCAGTAGCTCTAGTATCCTCCTCATTCTCAATTCTCTATTACTTCAACACATTTTGTTATCCTTCCATCACATGAACTCCAACTCATATAAGATTATATCAAGATGCTAGACCTTTGCACAACCAATTATGGGCCCCAAAAATCCACATACAACAAGTTGTGTAATGAGCTTATCCACCCATAAGTTTCCATTCCTCCCTACCCATACCACTTTGATATTACTAAATTCGATAAGTATAGAGATAAAGAGGACCCTCAAAAACATGTTAGTAACTATCGCTTCACTTCTTATCAACTCCACAGTAATGATCCCCTCATGTTGTGTAATTTTTCTCTCCCTTTTGGGACAAGCTCTTGATTGGTACAACATCAGGGTTATGCATAAGGGGTTGGACTCAAAATGTACTTGTAAAAAAATAGCAAATCCTAATCAAAATCAAGGCGAATCATTGAGAATCCTAAGAAAATCAAATCGAGCATCTTTACACAAAAATTTGGGGTTTTTCAAGCCCTAAAATGTAAGGTCATATTTGGGGCCACTTTTGACCTATTAAATCATGTTATAACTTCATAAAACACCCCATTAGATTAGGTTTAAAAAGATCTTTCCAACGAGTACAAATATGCCTATGTTTGGATATATATTGTGGTAAATTGACCCTAAGAAAAAATTAATCCTCAAAAATTTTAGGCGAATGGATCGACGTCGAGGATCCTCATATTCACCAATTTCCAATTTTGAAAATCCTAATATTCACCCAATTTGTGAATATTCACCACTATACATAACCCTATACAACATGCTCTTGCACCATAGCCGATTCACTTTTGAATAGTTGACCAATTCATTCTTAGAATATTTATCCATAAATATCAAGAAGAAAATAAAATTTTCAAATGTCTATGCCTTACAACAGGCTAATGACAAACCAATCACAAATTTTATTTCATGATGGATATCAATCATTCATGACCTTTCTCATAGCCTCTCATCGGCTGAACTAGTCACACTATTTACTAAGAGCTATCACAAGCACATCTCCACACCCCTATAACTTCATAAAAGTCACACATTTGATAAAGCCATTACATAAGCCAAGGTCATCAAGGACATCAAAGTCCAATCTAGGAAGATTAAGCTTAGACAAAAACTATCATATAACTCAAATTTTTACTTCAATCAAAATGTGCCATATCAATCCTTTTTTAAACCACCACAAATTAACCAATTGGTAGTAGCTTCACTAGCTTCTTCATTGATATCATGACATCCTTCTCCATAGAAACAGTTATTTCAAACTAATGCACCCCTTCTACCTAGACCATAACAAGCGTGCAACATTCATCCTTGGATATTGTAACAAAATTTAACTCTCCTCTCTAAGCCTTTGCCTGCTCTATTTCATAGGTTGTATGATGTGGGTCATATCATCCTACCCAAAATTCACCCTATTAATCCAAATTGATCCAAGCCTCATGGATTCAATGAGCAATCCTTCTGCACATACCATAGATAGCATGACCATGATGTGGAGTCTTGTTGTTCCTTTTGTAGCCTAGTCTAGGAACATATCAATCGAGGTACCATTTAGGTGTCAAACCCCATTGCACCACAAAATCAAAACATGGGTGTTGAGTGAATATTTTGCCCTATAGCAAAATGATCACCACAACTAGAGTATCAAACAAGAAACTCTCTCTTGCAAATAAATTAGGTAGTATTATTCATTTCTCCAAGGTTCTTGTGAAAAAACATTCATGTGCATGTAATCAATCAAGACTAAAGCAAATAAATGAATGTATACCAGAATAACCTAAACCATGCAAGTAACAGTTAACAAGGGGCCTTTAATGATTCGAACAAGTACTTTGCAACCATAATCCATTAAATCAACCAAATGTGAAGATAGCTTCTTTTAATGTTCCTGAGATTAAAGTGATCTACCCGAAACCCAGTTAGTAACCTCTTTTATCTTTAGCTTAAAAATATTCCAAATGAGAAAGTGTGTGGTATAAACCACTTCATTTTAAGCTCCGTGCATTTAACATGAGGTTCATTTTTAGAGTTAGCTGATTCGTTTTATCTTCATTTAAAAGTGTTCCACTATCCCTATGTTAGAATTTGGTGTTAGTAAAGTTAGCAATGTTAGCATTAAATGTTAGCAAAAATTAGTAAGTTAGAAAATTAGGATTCATTCACTTAATCTGACTTAATGTGCATTTGGAATTAGTAGCCCTCCTAAACCCATATTTTGTCTGAAAATTAGATGAAGGTATTTGGAGATGCAAGAAGGAAAATCTAAATTAAATAAGTGGATCTAGAAGCAGGTTTCTCTTCTCCGCTATTAATCCATGGTTTTCTTTGGTAAAAACTAGATCTATAAACAAACCCTCCAATTTTTGGTGCGAGCAGATCGCTTTCTCAAGTGCAGACGCAGAGCATACTCTTGGCAGATTTATTTACCTTATTTATAACTTAGATTATTCATGGCAATAAATGAACTATTTATGAACATAAATTCTGGAATGGACCAGAATCAAGAAATCAACTACATACAAAAATTATGGAATGGACCAGAATAGAATGAAAACAAATGCAAAAATTCTAGAATGGACCAGAATCAAGGAACAATTAGCAAAAATTCTGGGATGGACCAGAATAGAATGAAAACAAATGCAATTTTTTTTTGGAATGGACCAGAATCAAGGAACAATTAGCAAAAATTCTGGAATGGACCAGAATAGAATGAAAACAAATGCAAAAATTTTGGAATGGACCAGAATCAGAAAAGTATATTTTAAGGTAAGATTAATCTAAATATCAAAAAAATAAAATAGAAACATTATTCACAAAAGTTAGCTGGAAAAACCAAAATAGAACATTAATTTGGTTAGCAATCTCCTCCCTGCAAAACCCCAAGTTATGAGATGAAATTCTAAAACAACCTGACCTAACAGACCTACAACATAAACACAGTCAGATTAGATCAGATGCAAGGATCTAAGGAAACAAATAATTGCATCATTCTATCATTCACCTATCGTAACCCACTTTGTGGCATAAAGAATAGATACAAGAAGCAATAATGCAAAGGAAAGATTTACAGAAATAACAATCTTAGTTTCAGTCTCCTTTTGATTTTACACACAAAAGTTGCTCTTGCCAAATAAAAGCTCCTTTATTTCGAAAGATATTCTTTTTTTTTCTACAATTTCCAGCCCCTTGTACAATGACCTCCTTGGATATTTAAGGTTTCAAAAAAAAAATCGTTCATTTCCACTTCTTTCCTTATTCATTGGAAGCATGTAGTATGTACTCCTCTCAATCATAATCACTAAAAACAAATGATCTCCCATCAAACCAATGAACCCTAAAACCCTAAATATATTAAATCCTTAATGCTCCTTATAACTCCATCTTTTTCTAATGTTAAAATAAAACAAATAAAAATAAAATATAAAAACAAACTTTATATTTTACTTTTCCTATAACTCCTTTTAACATTATGAAAAGAAAAACAATATTTGATTTTCATTCCCCTTATATCTCCCATTATTTTATCATAATATATAAAATAAAATTTAAAAGGGCTTTTCACCTTTATTAATCCCTAAAGACCATAGAAATAAAATCCCCTTACTAATCCTTGACTTTCCCCTACATGATATATGCCATAGTGTAATCAATGGAAATCCCTAAAATCGATTAAGGGCATTACATGACATTGATTTAAAAGAACCAAACCTTAGAATTTGGCCTTACGATAAGGTGTCCACCAACGAAAGCTCTGTACTTGCGGTTAAATTCTATAGCCATGACAACGGTAACATCGATGCCACCCTTTCACGATAATGACCGCCCATGGCCATGCATAGGCATCGATCCATTCTTCTGCATTAAAACCATAGCATTACCCACTTCCTCATGCTGATCCTCATTCGAGGCATGGTAGCTATAGCGAATGTCCCCTTTCTGGATGCATCACAGTTGACTATACTGAATTCTCAAAGCAAAATAATTTCTTCTCTCTAACGAGGGTTAAAAACAAATCCAGCATTTGCTATTAGGGTTTTTCTTTTATGTGGGAGAATATTGAATTAATTCTATTCATTAATTCCCTACGCCATTGTACCATTGCTTTGCATCTACTTCTTGGGTCTTATGCATGCACTCTACCTATATCTGGTATATTCTCTACCCGACTATGCTCACACTAATTAGCTTCTGTGAGGCTCCCTATCAAAGGCCTGATTCGTCCAACACATCAATTTGGAGCTACTGGTGGGCCCCACAGTGAGTTGCCTTCCCATGATTGTTGATAGTTTTCCCTATCAAGATTTCATCATCCGCAGCTGCGTAACCAGAGGCCATGCTATCATCTACCGCATTGGCAAACCTCATCGTCGTCTGGCCTTCGTGGCGGTCCATACCTGGACAGCATTATTGCTGTAACTAACGCCCCTCGCTTGCCAGGTAAATAATCCCTTAGACATCATTGGCATTTTCAAACTTTCCACCTCGATGGCATCAGTCACCCGTTATTCCCAAAACATAGGCTTCGCCTGTCGTGGGGATCGACCAACAATCTACATTCGACTGCCATCGTGTACCATTTGCTTGACCTCATTGGACCTCTTCATCTGTAGTGTGGATGCCACTATACATATGCATCATGCTCCATGTTTGTGCCTAGGTGTCTTTTTTGTCCATATAGACTTACTGTGGGGCCTGCCAGATATCTTCGAATGCCATGGTCTGACCTCTCGTTACTCCTGCAGTCTGTGCCCCAAACTTGTCGCATCATAGCAATGATCACCGTGTCGTCATACCCTTGGTCCATACACCCTTACACAAACTGGTTGATCCACTCCTCATGAGTTGTTCGTCTTGGCCCTTTGTCACTTAGTCCGTATGGGGTCTCCTTCTACCTGCAAAGACCAAATTAACATATTAGAAATCAACACCATGACCACCATTAAACTGAAGCTTAAATGACGAAAAATCCTCTAATTTATTTATTTTAAATTTTAAATTTATATATATAATATATATATATATACTATATATATTATATATATTTTTATTGTTTTCATTATCTGAACCACCCATGACAAGAAACACCAACACTCGACAATAAACTTGCTAAAAACAAAAAAATGACGACAAAGTTGTCATAAACAAAAATGACGATAAAAGTTGTCGACAACAACAATAAAATATTGTCGACAAGAACCGACAACAATTGCAAAACCCACGACAAAACGAAGGCATAGACCCTTAAAACAAACTGCAAACATCGAACTTTCAAAACAAAAAGGTGGGTCCCCAATTTTTGGGGCTCGTTGTGGAGCAGCCACAACAAATGGTGACTCTACTGGGAAATGCTCCTGAGCATTTCGGTGAGAACCCAACCTGAAAACCTACAACTCAACTGCAAGCGTTAGAAAATATCCAAAGAATGTAAATAGACCAGAAATACATGAAACATTAGAATCATTCAACATCAGCTCAATGTGTGCATAGTGATTCATTCTTTATCGTTTGAAATAGTTCCACATTCTATTGCCAGTTTCACATGAATGCATATAATGAATCATGGAGGGTCTATGCAAGATTGAATGTATTGCCAGAATAATAAACTATGACTGGCCTGCTTTGCAAGGACTCATAAACTTTTAGTAGCATGAGCAGAAACATTAAAACTATCAAACCCTCTTAGGACCAATCATGCATGAATTGAGTTCATATACCCAATCTCAAGGTTGGTTATGCGCCACTACCATATTGAATCAATGTGCATGTGTAAGTGAAATCAGAGCTTTGGGGAATCAGATTCTCAACCTAAGCATGATGAGAATTTAACCCTATCCTTACTACTCTGATTTGAGTTTATTACCTCATCTTAAGCAAAATGATTAAACCTGTTATGGATAAAACTGCCAGGCTAGCCTGTCCGTGTGAGCGGTCAGAGGTCTTGCTTTTAAATGAGACATGTCGCCACGCATGAGCCTACTCCACTGCCAGTCAGGCGTCTATAGCCCCGGTGGAGATCAACCCCATAGTCCAGGCTTTGGCTTTGGCTTTCTTGAATTTTAGGGATGACTACCCATCCTTGTGAGGGACATGTAGTACGATCCTTCCAACTCAAATGATGTGATGGAGGTGGAGTAGTAATGGCTTCCTTGAACCTTAGGGATGACTACCCATCCTTGCAAGGGACATGTAGTACGATCCTTCCAATCCAAATGGGTTTCAAGTATTGTGGGAGTGGTGAAAACCACTATTTCATGGACTATGTTTTGCATGATGGGACAGACAAGAAAAATTCTTTTCGCCTCACTTTTTCTTCCAAGTATGGTTTCAACCATTTTGCCCAAGATGTTCTTTATATGTGCAGAACGTGTCTAATTCAAGACAATGCGGCATCAGTTTCCAATCTCAAGACCTTACTTAATGTTTATTGTGCAATGATCCTAAGAGGGTCTGACATGCTTTTGGTGGTTGTCTTTGAAATATGGAATGGAATGAGACTCAAAGTTATTATGCAATGTATCCTGAAAACAAATGAGTAAGATGGATTATACAAAATGCTTCACCCTATCTTGCAAAATTGACAACTTTCATGTATCCCAAATTTCAAACGATATTCTTTAATGTGTTTACAGTACTCGTGGAGCTTTCTGTAATACAATTATGTTGTTTCATATATTTCTAGTCTTAAAACATTGATAAGGATACAAACTAACATCTTTGCTATCCCCTTTTTTTTTTTTTTTTTATCAAGCCCAAAACTGGTCCAATGACCAACACACCAAGCTAAGAAAAAGAACAATGCAATCAAAATGCCTCAAAACCTTATTCAGAACAACCTCATCATGCTAAAATAAAGGTTGAAGGCAAAAGCCTAAAACACACCAAAAAAATCAAATCTGCACACACAAAACAAAGCATGACATATTTACATATAATACAAGGCCTTGCCATTTCAGGCCTGGAAATAGTGTTTTAAATGCAGCCCATTGACGGGTAAAGCCAAATATTTTTCATCCAAGGTTTTTAATCTAAAGTTGTTTTCACCTAGGACTTCTGAAATTTGGTAAGGACCCAACCATAAGTAATCAAATTTATCATGATCTCCTTTCCTCTCATGTCTCTTATCCCACAACAACACTAAATCTGAAACTTTAAATGTTTTGACTCTAGACCTTTTATCAAACCACATTTTTACTACATCTTGGTGTTTACTAAAGTGAAGCATAGCCTCATCCCTCTTTTCATCCAGATGCATCAATTGTGTTAGTCTAGTTTCAAGTTTATTATCAGTTCCAAGGTAATCTTTCATGAAATGTAATGTTTGTAACTTAAGATTTGTGGGAAAAATAGGATCTTGTCCATAAACTAAGTGGTAAGGAGATGTTCCTAATGATTCCTTGATTCTGATTCTATCAGCCCAAAGAGCCAACTTAAGTTTGTTATGCCAATCTCTAGGATTTCTTTCAAGCAACTTTTTAATGACACATAACAAATTCTTATTAGAAGACTCAGCCAAGCCATTACCTTGTGGATAGTAATTGGAAGAAAACTTCAAACTCACCATGTTGTCGAATGCCCAATTTGCAAATTCCAGAGAGGAGAAAGCGGAACCGTTATCACTTACAATGGAGTTAGGCATTCCGAATCGAGTGACAATGTTATCCTCTAAGAATTTAATAACAACTTCTGAAGTGGCATTTTTAGTGGGGATAGCTTCCATCCACCTTGTGCAATAATCTGTAGCTATGAGAATGTATTTATGGGAATCGGATGAATTGGGACTGATGATCCCAACAAAATCCAAACCCCATTGTGCAAAAGGTCTAGACTCAATTACAGATTGTAATGGCATAGAAGCACCCCTTTCTCTATTTGCCGCAATTTGACAAGTATGACATGACCTCACATGAGCATGAGCATCTTTGAACAATTGAGGCCAATAGTAACCAGCTCTAAGGATTTGATGGGCTGTGGCATTAGCAGACCCATGTCCTGTCCCATACTTACCATGGAATTCCTCGAGTATTTGTGCTGCCTCTTTTCGATCAACGCAACGAAGGTAAATTCCTTCATGGTTTTTCTTGTATAATGCACCGGATCTGATTAGAAAATTAGCAGATTTTAGATGCAAGGCTCTTCGTTGAGTAGAATTTAAATGTGGTGGACACTTACCATTTAGTAAAAAATACACAACATCTACGTACCACTCATCTTCAGTTATATCTGCTATTTCATAATGCTGACATGAAACTAAGGGATCATTTTCTGCTATGGCCTTAACCAACCCTTGTCCCCGCACTATCTTCATAGGTTGAATTTCAAGATCAAATTCTTGAAGAGTTGAGATCCACTTACCTCGTCTTTCACCCAGTTCATTCTGTATAAACATGGCTTTAACTAAGGATCTGGGACTATAGCAAACACCCTACTGTGGACTATATAATGTCTGAATTTTTTAACAGTCTTAAATAGGGCATACATTTGCTTGTCCAAGATGGAATATCTCAATTTCGCATCTTTGAGAGGAGTACTAAGGAAGGCAATAGGATTTTCAATGTTGCGTTCACTCTTCTGAGTTAAAACACTCGCAAAGGAATGGTCTGAAGCAAATGTGTAAATGTAGAAAGGCTTCGCATAATCAAGACTCACTAAAATCGGGGCTCTAGAAATCGCATCCTTGATTCTTTTGAAAGCATCCCTATTTTCATTTGTCCATTTGATTTGGGCCTCTTTCTTCAACATATCGTTCAAGGGTTTTGCAATTTCTGAAAAACCTGAAATAAATTTTCTAACAAAATTAATCTTCCCAAAAAATGATCTCAATTATTTTTTGCTATTGGGAAAAGAAATCTGTTGTATGGCATCTATTATTTCAGGATCAATGGAAATTCCATCTTTGGATATTACATGTCCCAATAATTTTCCTTTCGTTACCCCGAAAATGCACTTCTTTGGGTTGAGTGAAATGCCATGTTCCCTACACCTTTGGAGAACTTTCCTTAGATCCTTGACATGGTTTTCCCTATTCTTAGAAAAGATAGGAATGTCATCTACATAGACAATAATGCACTTACCGATGAGCCCCTTAAAGGCAAAGTCCATGGCTCATTGGAATGTGGCACCTGCATTCAACAATCCAAAAGGCATTCTCCTATATGCAAAAGTGCCCCATTTTGTGGTGAAGGCGGTTTTCATCCTATCATTAGGATGGATGAGGACTTGATTGTATCCTGAATAGCCATCTAGGAATGACATCATTTCTGACCCATTTACCTTTTGAAGGATTTCGTCAATGGTAGGTAGAGGGTAATTGTCCTTTTGTGAGGCCTTATTCAGATTTCTAAAATCAATACATAGCCTTATCTCTCCACTCTTTTTCCTCACAGGGACCAAGTTAGCAACCCATGTGGAATGCCTAACAGGAAAGATGATTTTAGCTTCTAATAGTCGCTTTACCTCTTTCTCTATCAAGGGCTCTAGTAACGGATTGACTGGCCTCTGTCTTTGCCTAAAGGGTTTGGAGTCTGGCTTCAAAGGAATTGTATGCATTATAACATTCTGATCATAAGTTCTCAACTCCTTATAGCTCCAAGCTATGCAATCTATGTATTCCTTCAATGCATTGGCAATGGAATTCTTTTCATGTTCGGTACATGCCTTTGCAATGAATATTTCGTGAGGGTTTTCTGCACTTCCAATATTGACTAAGTCACAAGCCTCTTTGGGAGGTGGAACTTTTCTCCCTCCTTTCGGTTGGTATCCAATATCAAACATTTTCTCTAATGAGGCCATCCCATTTGGCATCTCATTCCATTTTCCAGTAGCTTCCATTTTCAAATCTGCCTCTTCTTGCCCCCTCTCGTCTTCATCAATAACCTGATTTTCAAAGATACCAGAATTAGTGACAAAATTGAATATATGTCTGTCACTATCAAAGACTTGGAAATTCATGACGTTATCAGGTATCGAGGGGCAAGGGACTAATTCTATGGAAAATTTCTTGCACTTCTTGTGATCCATTGGTTTAAGCATGCTAGCAGCTACGGCTAAAGAATCTGCCAAATGATTGCCTTTTCTAGAGATTAGAGATATGTTAAAAGCATCAAATTCATTTATTAAATCTCTAACTCTGGTTTGATAAAGGTTGAGCCACTTGTTCTTACATGCATATTGTCCTTTAACTTGTTTTACCACCAATTCAGAATCACCTAAGACCTTGATACATTTGATTTTCTTTCGAAGGGCCAATTGGAGTCCAAAAATCAAGGCCTCATATTCTGCCACATTGTTGGTGGCTGGGAACTGTAATCTATAGGCAGCCAACATAGGTTTTCTGTCTAGACATGAAAGTTCAATACCAGCTCCCGCCCCTTGTTTGGACTTGGATCCATCAAATCTTAGAGTCCAAACCTTATGGTGTTCTTCAGAATCATTGCATCCAATACTTCCATTTTGAGAATTCTCAAGAATTTCTACGTCCAAGCAATAGGCTCCTAATTCAGTTTCAATGTATTGAATCTCATTAGGTTTGTTGTATTCTATTATCATTTCCTTGAGCCTAGGTTCACTATCAATTCGAATTTGGTTGGCCACTCCTCTCCAAGGCAACCACATATGTGAAGAGTCTATTACAATGTATCCATTTAAGTTCTTGCTCCAATCTCTTCCCAACACCATGCCATATTTGATAGGAATGTTAAGTACCAATATATCTATGTGATGTTGAACCCTAGGTTCTGAGTTGACCTGAATAAGAATATCACTTAATTCTCCCACTGCCTCCATGGCCGATCTATCCAGTTGCACCACCTTGCTTTTAGAAGGTTTTGGTGTAAGTCCCAATTTTTGATAGATTTCTAGGGGCATAATGCTAGTAGAGGCCCCTGAATCTATTAGACAATTGTGTAGATTTCTACCAGCAATTCTAATGGTTATAAGAAAGGGGGGTACGTCTCATTTTTCCCTTTTCAAAACCAATTGGGACTCAACACCCTTAGCTTCATGAACTTGGGTAGGTGGATCCAAACCTTTTGGTGGACTTACTTCTTGGCCTAAAAGTTGGGACATATCATACATTGAGACATTGGCCTTAGTTTTCTTCATGTCTTCTATCAAGTCATAAGTGGGTTTTTCTGAATTTGACATGTTTTGCACCAACTTAGACTTCTCCACCATTGATGGAGGAGGTGGATTGACATCTCCTTTGAAATCAGGAGGAAGTAATGGGTTGTTTGGAGGGGTAGAGGAAGTTTTGGGATCCTTAGAACTCCTTGTGTAATACTTGTGATTTCCTTTCCCAAAACGTTTATTGGCATGAACTTCCAATGTTTCTTCATCTTCTTTTCCAAAAAACTCAACATCCTCCTCTTCTTCACTTTCTTGGGGATGTATAACTTCAGTCAATATAGACTCCTGCTTTCCATGGCAATAGTGCGGGCAATCATTATCACAAGATCCTAACTCTCCAAAATCTTTCGAGACATCTGCCTGATTGGCTACGGGATTGGGTACTCATCCATTATTAGGATGTGTGTTGTATGTTCCTTTTCCTCTATGGTTATGAGGTCGGTTATGACCAATGACTTGGTCAAATTTTTTATTAACATTTCCCACAGTAACCAAAACTTTGGCCAATGTTTCCTTCATGTCTTCTATCATGGATTCAGGCCCTTGTGGTTGGGGCACTGTAATTCTGGGCCCAGTTGTATTTGTTGCATTAGCCACCTCTAGAACAGGTACAATGGCTTGGGTCTGGGCACTTTGATTCCATCCTGGATTCACACTTTGAATAGGAGTGATTGTTGGATAAGTCATTGGGCTTGGCGTACTAATCGGAGTAAACCTAGGTATAGTCAACAAGTTATTGCCCATACTGAACCCAGGCAAGGTCATCGGGTTATTTGGAATCAATGCCTGTGTTGGAACAGAGGCATTAGGATAAGTGGGAAATGATGCGACTTGAGATGGTTGTTGGAAATTGTTCATTGTTGGAACTTGTGGTGCCATTAATTGATTCATCATGGCGAATTGACTGTATGGACCGTATTGTCCCATCCCAATCAATTGAGACAACCCTACTCCTGGTAAATTCATTTGTTGTTCAAGGGTCATTGTCTCCGCATAAGCTAACGAAAGCGTCGTAACCTGAGGATTCCTTCTAGTCAACAAAGATGTTAACGGATCTAAAGCTCCAAAGTATAGTTGCAGGGCCACCGTAGGATCTACTGCAAAGTGGCGAGTCAAATTTGTATACAGTTTTTGGAACCTCTGATTGAATGTTCTTATGGGCTCATTGGGTAACCTTTTGCATGATACGAATAAATTATAAATTATGGAAGGATCCAACAACATTCAAAATTGGCTAATAAAGGCAGTTTCTAATTGGGCCCATGAAGTAATGGACCCTGCTGGAAGATTCCTGTACCATTCATTGGTCGTACTGTCTAGACTAGCAGGGAAAATTTGACAAGTGATATCTTCATGGGTAACTCCTTGTCTAAACATGTAATCCTTGTAAATTTGGACATGTTCTTCGGCTGTTATGGGACCATCATGCATGAATTTAGGCAATCCCCTTTCAATATTTCTAGGCAAGTCATGGACTACCCCAGGGATATCCAAGGGAGAACTTTGTGCACCATACCAAAGGGCAGGTGGCTATTGTTGTTGTTGTTGTTGGGCCATGTTATTCAAGGGTATCGACCCTATAGGAACAATGGCAACACTTGTAATGATGGGGACAGACACACTTGGTGTAGCTGTCACATTTGAAAGTGGGGGCTCAGGCCCACTAGACGTACTTGAGTCTAAAGAAGCTCCTGACTCAAGTATACTGGGTGGTATTTCGATCTCTAATGTTTTGTTTCTCGGCTTCCTAGAAGTGGGAGAAAGGCTTTGGAAAATAGTTTCCCCTATGGTTTTGGACCTAGTAGCTATGTACTCAGGTTGGGCCAGCTTGAAAACTCTAGAATTCTAAAAGACTTCTCTCAACTCACTTGCAAAAGAAAACAAATAAATGTTATACCTGCAAGCACAATAGGTGGAAACAAAACTACCCACGTTAATCGTTAGAACAGATCGCAATCACAAAGCAATAAAGAAGGCCCTCCTTCTAGCGCCAAAATGTTGAGTGAATATTTTGCCCTATAGCAAAATGATCACCACAACTAGAGTATCAAACAAGAAACTCTCTCTTGCAAAGAAATTAAGTAGCATTATTCATTTCTCCAAGGTTCTTGTGAACAAACATTCATGTGCATGTAATCAATCAAGACTAAAGCAAATAAATGAATGTATACCAGAATAACTTAAACCATGCAAGTAACAGTTAACAAGGGGCCTTTAATGATTCGAACAAGTACTTTGCAACCATAATCCATTAAATCAACCAAATGTGAAGATAGCTTCTTTTAATGTTCTTGAGATTAAAGTGATCTACCCGAAACCCAGTTAGTAACCTCTTTTATCTTCAACTTAAAAATATTCCAAATGAGAAAGTGTGTGGTATAAGCCACTTCATTTTAAGCTCCGTGCCTTTAACATGAGGTTCATTTTTAGAGTTAGCGGATTCGTTTTATCTTCATTTAAAAGTGTTCCACTATCCCTATGTTAGCATTTGGTGTTAGTAAAGTTAGCAATGTTAGCATTAAATGTTAGCAAAAATTAGTAAGTTAGAAAGTTAGGATTCATTCACTTGATCTGACTTAATGTGCATTTGGAATTAGTAGCCCTCCTAAACCCATATTTTGTCTAAAAATTAGATGAAGGTGTTTGGAGATGCAAGAATGAAAATCTAAATTAAAGAAGTGGATCTAGAAGCGGCTTTCTCTTCTCCGCTATTAATCCCTGGTTTTCTTTGGGAAACACTAGATCTGTAAACAAACCCTCCAATTTTTGGTGCGAGCAGATCGCTTTCTCAAGCGCAGACGCAGAGCATACTCTTGGCAGATTTATTTACCTTCTTTATAACTTAGATTATTCATGGCAATAAATGAACTATTTATGAACATAAATTCTAGAATGGACCAGAATCAAGAAATCAACTACATACAAAATTTTGGAATGGACCAATGAAGAATTAGCAAAATTTAGAATGGACCAAATCAAGGAACAATTAGAAAAATTTTTGGAATGGACCAAAATCAAGGAACAATTAGCAAAATTCTGGAATGGACCAGAATAGAATGAAAACAAATGCAAAAATTTTGGAATGGACCAGAATCAGAAAAGCAGATTTTAAGGTAAGATTAATCTAAATATCAGAAAAATAAAACAGAAATATTATCTACAAAAGTTAGCTGGAAAAACCAAAATAGAACATTAATTTGGTTAGCAATCTCCTCCCTGCAAAACCCCAAGTTATGAGATGAAATTCTAAAACAACCTGACCTAACAGACCTGCAACATAAACACAGTCAGATTAGATCAGATGCAAGACTCTAAGGAAACAAATAATTGCATCATTCTATCATTCACCTATCGTAACCCACTTTATGGCATAAACGAATAGATACAAGAAGCAATAATGCAAAGGAAAGATTTACAGAAATAACAACAGTCTTAGTTTCAGTATCCTTTTGATTTCACACACAAAAGTTGCTCTTGCCAAATAAAAGCTCCTTTATTCCGAAAGATAGTCTTTTTTTTCTACAATTTCCAGCCCCTTGTACAATGCTTTTGTTTTTTTAGATAGTCTTTTTTCTACAATTTCTAGCCCTTTGTACAATGACCTCCTTGGGTATTTAAGGTTTCAAAAAAAACCCGTTCGTTTCCACTTCTTTCCTTATTCATTGGAAGCATGTAGTATGTACTCCTCTCAATCATAATCACTAAAAACAAATGATCTCCCATCAAACAAATGAACCCTAAAACCCTAAATATATTAAATCCTTAATGCTCCTTATAACTCCATCTTTTTCTAATGTTAAAATAAAACAAATAAAAATAAAATATAAAAACAAACTTTATATTTTATTTTTCCTATAACTCCTTTTAACATTATGAAAAGAAAAACAATATTTGATTTTCATTCCCCTTATATCTCCCATTATTTTATCATAATATATAAAAGAAAATTTAAAGGGCTTTTCACCTTTATTAATACCTAAAGACCATAGAAATCAAATCCCCTTACTAATCCTTGACTTTCCCATACATGATATATGCCATAGTGTAATCAATGGAAATCCCTAAAATCAATTAAGGGCATTACATGGCATTGATTTAAAAGAACCAAACCTTAGAGTTTGGCCTCATGATAAGGTGTCCACCAACGAAAGCTCTGTACTTGCGGTCAAATTTTAAGCCATGACAACGGTAACATCGATGCCACCCTTCCACGACAATGACCACCCATGGCCATACGTAGGCATCGATCCATTCTTTTGCATTAAAACCACAGCGTTGCCCGCTTCCTCACGTTGGTCCTCATTCGAGGCATGGTAGCTATAGCGAACGCCCCCTTTCTGGATACATCACGGTCGACTATACTAAATTCTCAAAGCGAAACTCTTTCTTCTCTCTAACGAGGGTTAAAAACAAATCCAACATTTGCTATTAGGGTTTTTCCTTTTATGTGGGAGAATACTGAATTAATTCTATTCATTAATTCCCTATGCCATTGTATCATTACTCTACATCTGCTTCTTGGGTCTTATGACTGCACTCTACCTATATCTGGTAGATTCTCTACCCGACTGTGCTCACATTGATTAGATTTTGCGAGGCTCCCTATCAAAGACCTGATTCATCCAGTACATCAATTCGGAGCTACTGGTGGGCCCCACAGAGAGCTGCCTTCCCATGATTGTCGACGGTTTTCCCTGTCAAGAATTTGTCATCCGCAGCTGCATAATCGGAGGCCATGCTATCATCTGCCGTATTGGCGAACCTCATCACCGTTTGGCCTTCATGGCGGTCCATACTTGGACAAAATTATTGCCGTAACTGACGCCCTTCACCTATCGGTTAAACAATCCCTTAGACATCGTTGGCATTTTCAAACTTTCCATGTCGGTGGCATCAGTCACCCGTTCTATGATTCCTAAAACACAGGCTTCGCTTGTCGTGGGGCTCGACCAACAATATGCGTTCGACTGCCACCGTGTACCATTTGCTTGACCTCACTGGATCTCTTTTTCTGTAGTGTGGATGCCACTATACATATGCATCATGCTCCACGTTTGTGCCCGGGTGTCTCTTTTATCCATCTAGACTTATTGTGGGGCCTGCTAGATATCTTTGAATGCCATGGTCTGACCTCTCATTACTCCTGGACTCTGTTCCCCAAACTTGCCGCATCATAGCAACGATCACCGTGTCGTCATACCCTTGGTCCATACACCCTTACGCAAACTAGTTGATCCACTTCTCACGAGTTGTCCGTCTTGGCCCTTTGTCCACTTGTCCCTATGGGGTCTCCTTCTACCTGCAAAGACCAAATTAACATATTAAAAATCAACACCATGACCACCATTAAACTGAAGCTTAAATGACGAAACATCCTCTAATTTATTTTGAAATTTAAATATATATATATATATATATATATATATATATATATATATATATATATATATATTTTGTTTTCATTATCCGAAACGCCCATGACAGGAAACACCGACCCTCGACAATAAACTTGCTAAGAACAAAAAGAACAATGACGACAAAGTTGTCATAAAAAATGACGATAAAAGTTGTCGACAGGAAAATGACGACAATAAAATATCATCGACAAGAAAATGACGACAAAAGTCGTCAACAAGAAAATGACGACAAAAGTCGTCAACAAGAAAAAGTTGTCGACAATAAAATATCGTCGACAAGAAAATGACGACAAAAGTCGTCAACAAGAAAATGACGACAAAAGTCGTCAACAAGAAAAAGTTGTCGACAATAAAATATCATCGACAAGAAAAAGTTATCGACAATAAAATATCGTCGACAAGAAAATGACGACAAAAGTCGTCAACAAGAAAATGACGACAAAAGTCGTCAACAAGAAAAAGTTGTCGACAATAAAATATCGTCAAGAAAATGATGACAAAAGTTGTCAACAAGAAAAAGTTGTCGACAAGAAAATATTGTCGATAAGAACCGAAAACAAATGCAAAACCCACGACAAAATGAAGGCATAGACCCTCAAAACAAACTGCAAACATCAAACTTTCAAAGCAACAAGGTGGGTCTCCAATTTTTTGGGGCTCGTTGTGGAGCAGCCACAACAATGGGCATCTGTCAAAACCCACTACCAAAACACTAGGGTACCAACCCACAAAGAACTCAATCCAATCTACAAGGTCATCCTAGGCAAGTGAATAGTTTCCAGCATGATCCTCCCTCCCACAGAGTAGTTGGCATGATCTATATTACCACTCACACTTAGTGATGTCCCCTATTCTAGGATGCACCTATTGTCTCACCTCTGATACCATTCACTTCTCCACAATCCCTTGTAGCATGACATGCTTCACCACTCCTACCATGAAATATCATCACTATTCATGGTAACTTTATGCATCAACTACGTAACACCCCTACCAGGATATCTATATTTGATCTATTACAACAATATCAACCCTTTTGTGAGGTGTTGAATGATATTCTTTGATCCATCGACCTTGAAATCCACAACACAAATGTGTTTGTGATATTTGTAGGGAACATCCTCAATTGCATGCAGCCCTCCATTAGCTTTCATAACCATGATATTACTAAACTCATGGGTGAGGGATCTAATCCTCCCCTCCATATCCATATTACCATCAATGACATCACCTCAAGTGTGTTCTTATTGATATCAGTTCATCCATTAGTATCATATCTACTACTGCCCTACATCACCTCCATATTTCACCTACTCACTTTGCCATCCCATCACTCTATCTTCATACTTTTGATGGTTTCATGTGACCCACAGTAGGTTCTATCATCCTACCTATCCACTTAGGTATAAGAACCATCTCTATTTTATCCCATGTTATTCAAGGTAAGATGCAATACAATATCTTGCTCAAATTTCCATGGACCAGAGACATGTAATGTATTCCTTCTACCTTGCATCATTGTCTCAATTATATCTATGATGGACTAATACATTGTGTTCCCACCAACGGGAACCCCTTAAAATTTTGCAACATTGCAAACCTCCCACTAGGACCCTCATGATCCTCTACCTAGGTTCTTCCCATTATTTTACATCATCTAGCAGAGACTTCTACGTCTTCTCCTACACTTACCTCATCATCACATCAATCATCAGGGACACATACATTTTTCCCTCCATATACTTCCAACCTACCCTCATAATCTATTATGGAACCTCATCTCACCTCTATATAATTTTTGACACCTTCCTCATGGTCTCCCTCTCCTTCTCAACCATATTCTTCCATGGATCCACCTCCCATGTTTGTACCTTTTTTGCCACCTTTGTCATGGTCTCCTATTGCATCTCATGCATCTTCCTTTACAGAACCTCCCTTCCTAATCCTCAAACACTCCCACTTCCTTTCCATCCTTGACCTCGGTCCTTTATCTCTTCTCAGAGCCCAACACTTGTGCTTGCTCACCCTACCTCGTAGTTCTCGCATGCAAGTCATCCTATCCTATAAACTATAGTAAAATATCACGATTGGGAACAACAAGTCTCTCGCATTTATGATCAGTTATTCCACTTCTCTACTACCACTATTCAATATTCCTAGATTTCACCTTCTTCTTATGATTTAGACTCACCACCCCATTCGCCATCTTGTATGTCACCTCAAATATCCATTTTTATGATGAACTCTAGCCCTGGTGAATACAATGTTCATGATGCTCGTGTGCGCCCTCCTACAATCCAATATACCCATGATTTTGGTTTCCCTTAAGCTTCATTTCTAACCATTAGTACTATCGTACCATTTGGTCCACCCAAAAATCGTACCAACATTTTGTACACCTTCTTTCAGGAAATTTTATTTGCTGACACTACATTTACTTATTGTATTAATGAGCTAGTAGACATATTTTCTACCCTATCCCTCATAGCTCCTTGTCTAGAACACAATTATTCACCTTATCCCCTATCACTTATACATTTAGTCATACCATTTCCTATTCAATGACCAATTCACCAATCCATAACTCGATCTCACTCTCCACCCATGGTTCTATGTTCGTCATTGAATCTACCATGATGTTCACACACTTTTGATTCTCATATTCAAACTCATCATCCTCTACAACCTCCACTATATTCTATTAACATGGTCAACATGGATTTATTCTCACAACTTTGATAAACATCTCGTTCGGGTCACAACAACACACCAAGTCCTAAATTCATCGATTTTATGCACATTTCCCCTACACCTTCATCGCAAGACTTCTTGCTATCATCGCCCATATTGGGCACTGTAAATGCACCTTCACCGTATTCTCCACCTCACCTCTTATGGGTTCATCACATTGACATATATTTAGATGATGAATTTAATTTACTTAAGGCTATCGATGACCTCCATCTCCTTCTAATCCTATAACAACTTCAAGATGGTTCCCACATGCTTGTGGAAGATACCATCGATATTGATATTGGTGATGACCCCACAAATCCACACATTGTTAAACTCACCACTAGCCTCTCCTTAGAGGAACATATTTTGTTTACTTCTCTCCTTAAATAATATATCAGAGTCTTTAGTTGGTACTACATGGATATTTCGAGACTCGATGCCTCACTAGTAGTTCACAACTTCACTATTGATGGTAATGCCAAACACGTCAAACAAAAATTATGATGTATGCATCCCACGATCACTTTGATGTTCAAATATAAGCTCCAAATCTCCTCGATGTAGGGATCATCCAACCCTTTGATTACCTAGAATGGGTTTCCAATATGGTTTTGGTACCCAAACCCTCTGATGAAGGTCGCGTCTACACTGATTTTCATGATTTGAACAAATCTTGTCCCAAGGACAACCTCCCCCTCCCAAAAATTGACTCACTATTCGATTCCATCATATGCCATGAAATTATCTTTCTCATGGATGATTTTTTTGTTTACAATAATATTAAGATCAATCCCATTTATCAACACAAAATATATTTCATAGCTCCCTAAGGGACGTTTTGGTTACAAGGTCATGCCATTTGGCCTTAAGAATGTTGAGGAAACTTACCAGCGTGCCATGACATATATTTTCATGACTACATGCATAAAATCATGGAAGATATTGTCTATGAGCTCATCACCAAGTCCAAAGAATCCTCACAACATCTTGTAGATCTATGCAAGATCTTTGATCACCTTCTAGAAAACATCTACCTTAACCCAAAGAATTACATTTGTTGTGTTACTTATGGTAAGATATTGGGATTCATTATTTATTAGTGAGGCATTGAAGTAGACCCCAAAAAATTCAAAGCCATCATTGAGATGCCCCCACCCATAAATATCAAGAAACTACACAGTTTACAGGCAAACAATTAATCCATTAATTATTTTATTGCCTAGTTATCTGATAAATATTAACCATTTAACCACCTTTTACAAGAAGGGGTCACCTTAAAATGGGATACAAACTATCAGAAAGCCTTTTAATTCAATCAAATCCTATATCACATCGTCACCAGTTATATCTCCAC
The DNA here is from genome assembly GCA_028583015.1 of Wollemia nobilis. Lineage (NCBI taxonomy): Eukaryota > Viridiplantae > Streptophyta > Pinopsida > Araucariales > Araucariaceae > Wollemia > Wollemia nobilis. The sequence continues at coordinate 19,733,668 of JAQPPZ010016895.1, forward strand.
CACACCCACAACTATCATTCCTCTTGTAAATTTTTGCTACAAATTTTGCACTTGATATGTTATTAGGTCAAAAGAACGCATTCAACCAAGAGAAAACCATATTTTATATTAGTTGTACATTGGTCAGCTATGAAACATGATACACATACATGGAAAATATATGCTTGGTTGTAGTCTTTATGACACAAAATCTACACCACTACATGCTTAACCACACTACATTTGTCATCACTCGTGATAATCCATTATGCTATATGATGAATACGAGTTATCATAATTCTCGCATCGCTAAATGGATTATTCTTCTTACTAAATTTAACATTGAGTTCATTTCTTAGAATTCCATAAAGGGATAGGTCATCGCTGACCAACTCGAGGCTCCCCTACCTGATGACCATCCACTCCTTATTCATATTCCTGATGATTCTATCTTTCACATCATAGAAGTTGAGGAATATTTTTAACCTAAAGTTCTAGCTGACTTAACACGCTTCTTTTATGGCTCCCATTGCACTCACACTAGAGGTACTAGAATTATATTTTTCACACTTTATGGGGAACCTATCCCATTTTACTTCAAATTAGGGTTTCCATGCACAAATAACAATGTTGAATATGAAGCTCTAATTCTTGGTTTAAATTAGGCACTCTCCATGCACATTATATGCCTTCAAATAATTGGTGAATATCTTCTCATCGCTAATCAATTCAAGGATATTTGAAAATGTTGTTGCTTAGTCCTCCAACAATACAAATAAATTTACCAACTCCTCACCCAAATTGAGTGGTATGATATCGAGGCCATCCTCCAATCATAAAATAATTTCACATAAACAATCTTCCTTGGGATCATCAATACCACAAAACCCCCTTTCTAACACGACACATATGTGTATTCATACTTTAACACAATTTGCTATTTTATCTTCACCTCCCACGGATGATGATGGCATCCATATCATCCACACTGAACCACATGATCCTTGGTTTTCAAAAATTAAGGATTACATAAAATTGGGATTTCTACCTTGTGACCTACCACATGCTCATCACTGAGCATTCAAATAAAGGGCAATCAATTACACATTGCTAGGTGACATCATATACCACCGTAGTCATGATGGTATCCTTTTGCATTGCCTAGAATCGCATGAAGCTTAGTGAGTGATCTAAGAAACTAATTATAGAACTTGTGGTGGCCACTTCAGTGGCATGGCCATCACTAAGCTTATCTTATGCATGGGCTACTATTGGACCAAAATGGAACATTATTATTGTGAGTACATCAAATGATGCATCAAGTTTTAGCAACACGTTAACCTCACACACTTACCTTCCCAAGCACTCCAACCCATATAATCCATATGGCCTTTCTCCTAATGGGGTTTATATCTTATCAGATAGATCTCATTTGCTTCTTTAAGCAACCATAAGTTAATTATCACCACCACCAAATATTTTATAAAGTGGGTCCAAGATATCCCACTTGTTTAAACCACAAGAGACAAAATCATGGCATTCATCACTGATCATATTGTCTGTCGCTCTTGGATCCCCTCACAAATCATCTTTGACAATGGAATTCCATTAAAAAAAAAAAATTCCATGCCTTATGCACAAAAATTTAACATTCATAATAGCTTCTCTACCTCGTACTACCCATAGGGTAACGACCAGGCTAAAGCTACCAACAAAACTATTTACGCTATTCTTTGTAAAACTATCATAGAATCTCATTGTGATTGGCATAATCAAATGCCATTAGCCTTGTGGGCCTGTTGCATGAGTATCTATAGTCCCACTAGGGAAACATCATTTTCTTTGGTCTATGGTATCAAAATCATTATACCTCTAGAACTTGAAATACCATCTTTACACATCTTCATGCAAGACTTCATCGATGATGACACTGCTCATCAAGATCGACTAGACCAAATCACACTCTTGGATGAGCATCACATCCATGCCATAGAGCACACTCATATTAATCAATACCATCTTCACCATACCTACAACAATAAGGTACACTAGCACGAGTTCCATATTGATGACTTGGTTTTCAAAGAGAATCAATAGATTACTAGTCAACCCTATTGTAGCTCTAAAATTCTTGCACTCCTTTCCTCCAGGCTAATGGATCCATGCCTCGAAGGGGAATGGGAGAATAGTAGGTCTACACCTCAGAGGAGAGGCACTTGAGATCGTGCCTTCTTTGGTGATTTTTTGATGAATTGGGTGGGTTCACCAGGAAATATTTTATGGTAGTTTCCATGCCTAGGTTTTGGAGTTTGTTTGATGTATTCTTTTAGATAGTCTCACATACACCTAGTTTGGCCAATATGCAACTATGCTAACCTATATGCAATTTTAATTCACATGAAGATAACAAACAACATAAAATAGGAAATAATGAACAATGCAATGCTTATAAAGTGATTTGAAATTCTAACCCAGATCTGGATGGCTGATTTTTGCACTTTTATGCTTGATGCAGACAAGATCGGTCAAAATAGGACAAGATCGGGTGATACGATCTGGTGATCGGTCGGTCCGATCTATGATCAGATGAGTCGATCAGAGTAGAAACCTATAGTTTGACAATTTGACATAGAAAATAGTAGATTTACAGAATAATATGCATTTATCGAGGTGGATTAGATTAAATGATAAACTTAAAAGGATAATTATTGAATGAATGAATGTAGATCTATGCTAGACACATGGACATTCATGAAAAAGTGATAAAATATGAGTATAAAATCTAATGTATCAATGATAATGGATTTAAAATGATCTAACAGATAATAAATATGATCTAAGATAGGAGAAATAAGGAAAGAGAATGCAAACAGTGAGGTCTGGATGCCCCCAAGTAGCTTAACAACAAAAATATTTGATGTAGACAAGATCAGGCAGTTTTCTCTGAGATCGAGCAATTTTATGAGATCGGGTGGTACGATCTTGCATGAATCCAATTGATGCACAAATCCAACCTACAAAAACATAGCAAAAATGTGAAATAACAGAGTGAAAGTATGCAAAATTTCTAGGGGGAATCCAGGGTGAGGAGCCTAGATTAAATAGAATGGGATTAGTTGAGAGGTTGGGCTAAAAATGAAGGGGGTTACAACTTCCCCTATTCTAGATGAGATCATTCAAGTCGATCCCGTAACTATCGTACAGTTGGCTAGGTAAGGACAAAGGAGTTGTAACAATTTTTGTCGCCTTGCTAAACAAGGTGATTTTTAGTTTTGGATGAGATCGGGTGATCCGATCTCATACAAAATCATCCGATCTCGTACAAAATCATACGATCTCGTACAATGGTTAAAAATAAACTTGCAATGGGTACAAAAATTGAGGCAACAAGTTAGGGGATAATTTAATTTGATTTTTCTAATGTTTTTAACTTAGGATTGATTAATGTGGGTCAATTTTAACCCACTACATTTTACCCCCTCTTTAGCGCATTTTTGAAAAAAATGTGTTAAAGATAAGATGGCACGCTTTACGAGAAAGCAAAATTTTATTGCAAATTTTTGTTGGTGATTTCAAGTTTTATTGTCAAACTATTTTAGGTATGACACCCCCTTCGAGTTTTTACACCAAATTCCAAGTTTGGTGAAAAACTCGAAAGTTGCATTTTTAGGGTAAATTTTAATAAAATTAGAAAAATTAGGGTAAAACCTAATTCATTTTTACTTTGTAGTTATTCTGAATTGAGCTCTGGGGAAAAATGGTAGAAGTTCCACATCGAGCCGATTTGGTGCGAACGAGAGCCGACCAGATACGGGTAAGGATCTTAAACTATCTTTCACTTAAAATTTTTGGATTTTTGTTTGTAATTTAGTTAAATTTTTGGATTTAGGGCACGATCATCGTCACACAACCGTGTCTACAAGATCGGGTTGATTTTCATAAAATCGGCTCGATTTTGGTGATATCGGTCGATATCAGATGAAATCGGTCGATATCGGATAAAATCACCCGATATTGCAGAAAATCGATCGATATCAGACAATATCACCCGATATCACACAAATCTATCTGATATCAGATAAAATTACCCGATATCACTAAAAACCGATCGATATCGAACAAAATCAATCGATATCAGACAAAATTACCCGATATAAAACAAAGTTGTTTATTTGATAAGTTATTGATTAAATTTTTGATTTTTTTGTTTTGTTAATAGAAAAAAGAACTAAAGAACCAAGAATGGAGGTATGATGGGTTTTAGGCTGACCTGAATGCCCTTTCACCAACAGAGAGGAGGACTCTAGATGCTACCAGTTTGAGGCATGTGGTAGAAATACCACAAGTTCTAGTAGACATGTGACTATTGACCGCTTTGGCTGAGCGGTGGTACCCGAGTTCTTCTTGCTTTCGGCTACCTACAAGGGAGATGACCCCTACATTGGAGGATATCTAGAGGATTCTTAGAGTGCCTATCAGAGGTATGTTCATTGCTGCTTCTAGTAATCAGAGTCAGGCACTCCAGAGATTGACAGGTGACTCTAGCTTCCCTCTAAAGAAGGGAGGCATTGGGATTGAGCTTTTGAGTCAGAGAGATGGGGTTTCTTGACTGATAATTTTGCTCGATGGGATTGTTGGGGGACTACTTTTGAGCCACTTTAGTGGCTACCATCTACCATGGACTCTGGTAGAGGTTGTGGTAGACATGAGGGATCAGGGGATACAGTTTGCATGGGGGCCCTTTATGTTATGCCATTTGTATAGGACTCTTTTTAGGGTCGTATACAAGGGTGGCACAACATTACCCCTTACTTCCTTTCTATAGGTTTGGTCATGGGAGCATATAGCTATTCGGAGGCCAGCAGGGCTTCCATTGGTAGGGGTGGATGTAGAGAGGTCTAGGGCTTTCTATTGGTGTCCACGTAGAGCTCCTGGGAGTCGGATTACTCTGGACATAGCTAGGAGGTTGTTGGATGAGTTGATAGTAGACAACATCACATGGAGGCCTTACAGAGATCATCCAGGGTGGGGAGAGGATGGTTATCAGCTAGCTCATGTGAGGTGAGTTATTTGGTTATGGATGGACCAGGGTGATGTGGAGCTACACCACGTCGATCGAGTTATGTGATAGTTCGGGTTGCAGTAGGACATTCCTAGGACTAGGGATGTCTATTTTTCTAGGGTGACTCGGGATGCTACCATAGTGAGTGGTGCTCCCAACATGACACAGTTTATGGATCCTGAGCCAGATGATGAGGTGGTTGCTATGGTCGATAGGGATGATATTGGGGTGATAGATGGATACAGAGAGTGGTATGCTAGGATCCAACCTATGAGGATTACTAGGTGGAGGACTACAATAGAGTAGGTAGTTGAGTGGGTCTAGTAATAGTGATGCCCAGCTATCGAGTAGCAGTAGTAGAGGGTACAGGTACCCTCTAGGAGAGAGGGGCCTCACACTAGGGGTGGGCATCAACACCATATGAGGTGGGAGAGGGCATCTAGGGTTGGTGAGAGATCCAAGAGGACTAGGGGGAGAGGAGGGAGGGTGAGAGGAGAGCATCTCCTCAGTAGGAGAGGATACCTGACTTGCCCAAGAAGGGCATCATGATAGAGGAGGTGGGGGAGAGCAGTAAGATGGTGACTCTACGAGTAGAGCTCACTAGTTTGAGAGAGGAGAATACATCTTAGAAGACTAAGATTGAGACTCTAGAGAGAGAGGATGTAAGTCTAAGGGCTAGGATTCAGACTCTAGAGGTAGAGCTCACACAGCATGAGCTCAGGCATAGGTGGGACAGGGATCTAGGGATCCAGCTCCTACATCTTCTTAGTTAGTTCACTCAAGGAGGAGTGACTCAGGGAGAGCACTAGCTCGTAGCTCTCTAGTTGATGGATTTTTATCAGGGTTTATACTTTGCATTGGTGCCTATGGGGTAGAGGCAACCAGAGCCTCTAATACCTTATATACCTATGACTTCGAGTCGCTCAAGATCTCACTCGACTTCTAGGACAACCACTACTATAGGAGCAGGAGGATTCAGACCACCACGACCCCCTAGTGGGGATGATGATGCTCAGAGCTCTAGGGCTTCTAGAGGGTGATCTATATGGAGATTATTTTTGTACTATTATCCTTTAGTGACTGAGTATACCGATGTTGGAGATTGTGGCATACCAATCTGACTCTATTTTGTATATAGAATTTCAATATATATATATATATATATTGATCTTCTTGTCTTATGTGACTTTGTATGATTTGATTGCATTTGATTGTATTTATTTTATGATGTTTAAATTTCTTTATAATCATGCTTTCTATTTTAAATATTTTGATCATGCTTAACATAAAAGAAAAATGGTTTTGATTTTTGGTAAAATATATTTTGAAAAGGGTATTTTTGAATGATGATAGAATTGATGAATTAGCAATGAACCTCAAAGGATGTTGTGTTGTTATATGACCATTGGTGGAGATCAGTGCTCACTAGGTCATGAAGTGAATCCTATTATGAGGAAGTTTTGTATTGCTAATAATAGAAATGTTTTTGTGGGGCTCAAGAGTAATCTTGAGGCTTATGATGATTAAAGAAGATGTTTGATTTTATTTTTGAGAAAATTTGATTTTTAAGAAATATTTTGATAAATATTATTGTTATGAGAAAATAATGTGATTTAAGCATGAAAAATTGGGAAGGATGACTTGCGCTAGGCATAGAATTCCTAGTGTGAAAATTTTGAGGACAATAGTTACTAGGAATTATACCATCATCGTGAAGTCAAAAATGCAATGCATGATAATATGAAATTGTTTGTTCTTAAAATACAAATTGATATGAAGCAAATCATCGTACCACATGTTTAAGATTGAGAAATATGAAATTATTTAGACCTAAAAATTGAGAAAGATGACTTGCGCTAGGCATAGAATTCCTAGTGTGAAATTTTGAGAAAATAATTACTAGGAATTATACCATCATCGCGAAGTCAAAATGCAATGCATGATAAATGATTTTGGAATGCAAGTTCTTTTGGAATAAGTTATTTTTGAAGATTTTGAAAATTTTGAAATATCTATGTAATAATGATAAACTAATGTTGTTCAACAAATTTCAAAGAAATATTTTAACTTATTTCTAAGACAAAGTCAAATTTATCAAGAACCAGTGTGTGACATGTGAGTTCATTATCCATCTTGATTTGTCATAATGATACAAAATCTCTCAAGGATCAAATGTGTGTGCTTGTGAAATTGATTTACCGATTTTGAGTGAGGTAGTGATACAAGCCAACTTATATGAACCAATGTGTGTGCAAGTGAAATGTTCATTAACCATGATTTTGTGCATGCCATTGTACTGAACTACTATGTAAGTCAAGTTACCAAAAGCTAGCTAATCCACAAGTGGACATTGGTCTATACAAAATAAGGTCGCTAATGTGACAGACATATCACCACGCGAAAGGCTTACCCAAGGCCAAGCGGGTTGGGCACAAACCACGAGTTATGGGGCTCACCTCATGGCTTTCGAATAACTGAGGAATTCTAGGGATTCAAGCTCATTACCCCCTTATTTTATTTTGATTTTTGGAGTAGGGATTCTTGTCCATTTTTGAACAAGGGGATTTTATTGCTTTTTCTTTTCTTTGCTTTTCTTTTTCTTTTCTTTTTATTTTTTTCTCTTTTATTTTTTCTTTTTTTGGGATACTTGCTCAGATTAGACGTAGAGCAAGGGATTTTATTCGGGTAGGGGGGAGCTTGTCCTTTTTCCAATTCTCAGTATTCTAGACCATGCACATAATAGGATAGCAAGGGAAACTTTTCGCTTAAGGAACTAAGACTACTATGTAGTATCCTTTTCGAATTTGCAACAAATCATTTTTAAGATGTGAGAATGTGTTCTTGGTTCAAGAAGTAGCAAGATCATTTCCCAAAACTCAAAATTTTATTTAGTGAAGTAATAGTGCTTTTTAATACAAGAGAGATTTATAATCAAAGTGACAAAATCAAAATTTAGTAAATATGTGAATTAAGTGCGTGGTTCAAGATAAATTTTGAGTTTATCTAAAATAAAATAAAATATAACTTGAATTTTGGAAAACAACACACACTGATGCAAAGAATGAGAGCTTAACAATTTGAAATATTTTTGGAAATTTTCATGTTTTTTGATTTTTTTGGTTGTTTTGATAATATGATAATTGCAAATTGAATGATGAAGAAGTTATTTACAAATATATACAGAGATGGAATTTTTGCTTTATGCATAATATCTTTTGAGATGCATGATATTCATTGGCTCCTTAAGATCTTTTCCATCCAAGGTAGCCAAGCGATATGCACCTGATCCAAATTTAGCAGTGATGACAAATGGTCCAAGCCAATTAGGTTGAAATTTACCTTTTAAATATTTTCTAGCATTAGTATTTTTTTATTTTCTTTAAGTACTAAATCACCAATTTCAAAAGATCGACTATGAACTTTCTTGGCATATGATATTTTGAGTTTGTCTTGGTAAGAGCGAAGATGCTCTAGAGCATGAATACACTTCTCATCTAGAAGCTCCAACTGACTTAGTCTGCCAACATGATATTCATCCCCTACTTCAGCATCTTGAAGTAGGAGAGCTAGAGAAGGAACTTCTAACTCAAATGGAAAAACTACTTCAACACCATAGACCAAGACAAAAGGTGAGGCACCTGTAGGAGTACGAACACTAGTTCGATAAGCCCACAAGGTAGGATATAATTGCATATGCCAATCATGACCTGATTTATTAACCAATATTTTTAGGATTTTGATCAAGGTTTTATTAGAAGCTTCAGCCTAGCCATTTCCTTGTGGATAATAAGGAGTAGACCATCGATGTTGAATTTTATATTTTTGACATAATTTCTTAACATCTTTGTTCTTAAAGCATGTTCCATTATCAGAGATGAGAGTTGATGGAATTCCAAATCTACATATGATTTGATTAAAGATGAATTTAGACACTTGAACTCTTATGCAAGAAGCTAATGGCATAGCTTCTACCCATTTTGTAAAATATTTTATTGTTGTTATGATAAATTTATGACCATCAAAAGAAATAGGATTAATTTTACCAATAATGTCTAAACCCCATTTAGAGAAGGGCCAAGGAGAAGAAATAGCTTGGAGTTCCTGAGCAGGAGCATGAACAAGGTCTGCATGTCTTTGACACTTGTCACAATGATGCACATAATCATTAGCATCCTTTTCCATGGAAGGCCAAAAATATCCCATTCGAAGGAGTTTCTTAGCAATGGCACTTCCACTAAAGTGTCCTCCATAGGATCCATCATGGGCTTCACTTAAGGCTTTCTTAGACTCTTCTAGATTGAGACATCTTAATAGGATACCTTCAAAAGATCTTTTGTATAGGGTATTACCAATAATTACAAAGTGAACAACTCACTTACATAATAGCCTACGTTGGTTTCTATCTAATCCTTTTGGGAAGGTCCCATTTTGGAGAAAATTAAAGATATCTATGTACCAAGGTTCTAGGGTTATTTCATTAATTAAAAACACATCTAATGGCTCTAGACATGACTTAGAGGAAGTTGGTTCTTGGAGTTGGTGAATAATGATAGTAGCATATTCATCATCCAACTCCAAAGGTAACAAAGAGGTAGCAGCAGCCATGGCATCGATAGCACGGTTGCTAGTGTGAGGGATGGCTTCTAAAGTTACTTTCTCAAATAATGAAATAAGATTAAGAACATACTCTTTATAAGGATAGATTTTCTCATATCGTGTCTGATAAACTTCATTAATTTGATTTATCACAAGCTGAGAATCTCCAAAGACTAATAAAATTTTAATTTTTAAGGCTAAAGTGGCTCGTAACCCAAGGATTAGAGCCTCATACTCTACAATATTATTAGTACAAGCAAATTGAAGTTTAAAAGATAAAGGAATAAGGTGCTTTTGTGGAGATATTAATATAATACCTGCACCTGCACCACTCATGCATCTAGCTCCATCAAAATACAAAGACCAAGATTCAGAAAGATCCTCTTCTAAGTTAAGACACTCATCAAGAAATTCTATGGTTATAGGATGAGTAGATTCTAGAGGTGCAGCAGCTAATTGATCAGCTATAACTTGGCCTTTAATAGATTTTTGGCTGATAAATGTGAGTTCAAACTCACTCAGAGCAAGAACCCACTTAGTTGTGCATCCTGACAAGTAAGGTCTACTCATCAAGTACCTTAATGGATCAGACTTAGCAATAACAAATGTTTTTTGACTGAGCATATAATGATGCAATTTTTATGTAGAAAACACAACTACCAAACAAAGATTTTCTAATGGAGTATAATGGGTTTCATAGTTTATTAATGTTCTACTTATATAATATGTGGCTCATTCTTTCTTATCATCATCAATTTGAGCCAACATTGCTCCAAGTGCAAGTTCAGAAGTAGAAATGTACAAAATAAAAGGACAATCAGGTCTAGGAGGAACAAGCACTAGAGGATTAAGAAGATATTATTTAAGATTTTCAAAGGCTTCTTTACATTCATCATCCCATTGAAATGGAATGTTTTTCTTAAGTAACTTAAGAAAAGGTCGGGTTTTATCTGCCAACTTATCAATGAAGTGATGGATAGACTATAATTTACCTTGTAAACTTCTTAATTTTGATATGTTTTTAGGTGGTGGCATATCAAGGATAGCCTTAATTTTAAGGGGATCTATTTCTATACCATGCATAGAAACAATAACCCCTAACAATTTTCTTGATTTAACTCCAAATACACATTTGTATGGATTTAAGCGAATCATATATTCTCTTAGTCTATCAAACACTTTTCTTAAATCATTGATATGCTCTTCTTCCTTAGTTGAACGAGCTATAATATCATCTACATAATCATGTAGAATATCATACATCATATCATGAAATATATATGTCATAGCTCTTTGATATGTTGCTCCTGCATTCTTTAAACCAAAGGGCATTACTTTCCAACAAAATGTTCCCCAAGGTGTAATAAAAGTTATTTTGGGTTGGTCTTCAGGAGCTATTCTGATTTGGTTGTATCCTAAAAAACCATCCATGAGGGATAACATCCCACTCCCAACTGTAAAATCTATGATTTGATCCATATTAGGGAGAGGAAAGTCATCCTTAGGGCATGCAACATTAATGTCTCTAAAATCAGTACAAACCCTAATTTTAGTGGCTTCTTTTTTGGTTACTGGAACAACATTTGATATCCAATCAGCATAGTCAATAGCTTGGATAAAAACTACATTCAAAAGTTTTTCTAACTCATTTTTAACTAGTAGTGCTACTTTAGGATGCATTTTTCTAAGTTTTTGCTTTACAGGTTTTGCATCAGGGTGCACTACTAGATGGTGCATGACCACAGAAGGATCTAGGCCTAGCATATCTACATATGTCCAAGCAAAAACATCAGCATATTCTATGAGAAATGCAATATATTCTTTTTATCTTTCTTCACTTAATTCTGCTCCAATTTTGACCATGCGAGGGTTTTCTTTTATTCCAATGTTAACTTGTAAAACATTTTCTACCACAATGTTTAAGTCTCTTTCAAAATTAGGTGGTGCGGGTGATACACCCATTTCTTGTAATTCTTCTAAGGTTAACTTAGCTAACTCTTCTTGAGGGGTAGTTGCTTCAACGTGGGCTATACATGGTATAGACCCATCAAAGAAGAATTTATTCTTTAAAACTTCATCAAGAGAAATATCATGAAATATATCTCCCTCCAAATATTCATCTAGTTCAGCAATCATGTCTGGGTATGCTATTGATAACATATTACAAGAATATATCCTTCTACTTGGTTTGAAAAATTCTTGATGTGCTAAATATTCTTGATATGTTACAAGTTGATCATCATCCTCAAATGGGAATGGTTGGGTTTTTGTAGGAATGTAACCAATACCACATCGGGTAGGCCATTCCTCAACTTCTAAAGGTTCTTGTATTCCATTTTCAAGAGGTCCTAAACCTTTACCTCTATAACCCATGTTACACATCATTTGTTTTGATTTTATATATCCATTAGAAAAGTAACATTTAGCAAAACCATTTTGATCAATTGTGACACTCACAATATTAATTTTACCATAATCATACCCTACGTAGACAAAGGCACAACTCCCAACATGATAGATACTTCCCAAATTTCGTGGCAAGCCCATCATTTGGGGAGATGGTGGTAATTGAGATAACACCAGGGAATCTTGAGTGGCAAAATTATTATGTTCTGAAGTTGTGAGTATTGAAGATAAATCTGGTAATACTTCATCCAAAGTAGGATATGAAGTAGAGGGACTATCTTCTTTAGTTGTAGATTTAGATGGTGTAGGTTTAGATGATGAAGGTGGACTAGGGTGTGTTGAAGATATAGCAGGACAAAATGGGACTCCTATTGGTTCTGCCATAGCACACATGTCAAATGGTCTAGGATCACCATGGATAGTAACTAGTTGGTTTTTAAACTCAAACTTAACACATTGATGTAATGTAGAGGGTACCGCTCTCATTGCATTGATCCAAGGTCGACCTAGAAGGATGTTGTACGATGCAGGACAATGTACAACAAACACGGTCGTATCCAAGATCCTTGGACCAACTTGCAATGGAATCGATAATACTCCACATGTTTCTTGAGTTTCATCATTAAATGCTTTGATAATCATTTCAGTTCTTTTTAAATCTTCATTTCTAAATCCAAATCTTTGGAAAAATTCATATGTGCATATGTTTAATGATGATCCATTATCAATTAAAACTCTTTTAACACCTACATCCCCAATTAATGTTGTGATGTATAGAGGATTATCTCTATACATGCTTTGAGGAGGAATATCCTTATCTTGAAAATCTATATAATTTGTTCCTTGAGAAATCACAACATTTACCACAACATCAGGTTCTATATTTTGAGGTACCATCATTTTGCTTAAGGTATTCATTAATTCCTCTCTATGGATAGATGAAGTTCTCAAAAGATCCAAAAGAGAAATTCTAGCTGTGATATTTGCCAATTGTTCATTAATATCATAAGGAGATTTTTGTTGTGTATTTGATATATTATTTCCTTTTGTAGGTGCTTTTAACACAAATGGAGTTGATTTCTCATTTTGAGTTTGAGTTTGTGATTGAGAATTTTGATTTTGGGCTTGTTGTCTAGTGATGGCTCCAATAGTACCTACAACATTATTGTTTTGCAAATAACCAAAATGAGGTCTAGCATTTTTTGCTTGTTCATTTGAAAGCATTTGTTGAGATGAGGGTCGAGTGGTCATTCTTCTAGGGAATGGTTCTTCTGGAACTAATAAATCTATGATGGGAATAATTTGATCTGACTCATCTTCAGAACTATTTGAATTATTTGAGGTGATGTCTATTTCACTTTTTGTCTCACTTTCTATGTTTTTGTATCACTTCTTGTATCTTCTGAAGATGAAGATTGAAAATATTGTATTGGTCTAGTTGTGACTACAGATAGGGTAGGTACATAGGAGGTTTGCAAATATTGTTGTGGTAAAAAGTTACTAATGGTTCCCACATACCGAGTTGGAGGAGGAACATTATGATGTTCTAATTGATTTACAACCTCTTTACCATGTTTGGGTAAAGGATGTTGAAAAATATCTAGGTTTTGATTTGCATTTTGAGTTGGTTGTTTTTGGGTATTATTTTGAGTATTATTATTTGTAGGAAATTGTTGTACTTCCATTTTACCTTTATCAATCAAATCTTGTATCATATGTTTCAATCTTTTACAAGAATTAGTAGAATGTCCATCCACTTGATGAAAATTACAATGTAGATCAGCCCTATATCCAGCTGTAGTGGTATCCGATTGTCGTATCTCTGGCAACCATATTAAACCTTGTTCTAATAATTGAGGTAAAATCATGGTTAAGGGTTGATTTAATTTTGTAAATTCTCTTGGAGGTTTATCAAGAATTTTCAACAAAAACTTCTTCATAGCTTCTGTAGTATTGATGTTTGAAGTATTTCTACTATCAGTGACTCCATCACCTACTACTTGTTTATTCTTATATTGGTTTTTGGAAGTTTTATCTTCATCCTTTTTCTTAAATTGGCCTCTTCTGATAAGGGCATCTTCTACCCTTCTTGCTAAGTCTATAGCTTGATCAAAAGAGGTTACTGTAGCTGTAGCAAGTTCATAAGATAATTGTTCTTGTAAATTACCAATGAATATTTCCAACATTTCTCGATGAGGTAAAGCAAAATGTAATTTTCCTAGAAGTTACCTCCATTTGGCTAGGAATTCTGCAAAGCTCTCATCTTTCCCTTGTTTCAAGTTGTATAAATCCTTAATGGTGACATGTCTTTCTATGTATGCACTAAATTGGTGGACAAACATTTCCATTGTCTCTTCAAAGTTCCTCAAAGAATTTGTTGGTAGTTGATAATACCATTCTAGAGCCATGCCTCCGAGACTTTTAGGGAATATTTTTAGTAACAACAAGTCATCATAAGAAATATCATGACATGTTATCCTAAACATGCGAATATGCTCAATAGGATCTTTGGTTCCTTTATATATCGGGAGGACAAGCATAGGGAAATATTTTGGGTATGGTTGAGCAACCATAATAGGATCCAAGGGTTGACTACACATCTCTCTATAACTGTATGAGGGATGGTAGGGATCCATTTGATCTAGACGTGAAGCTAATTGTTTAACCATGGCTTCAAGGCCCTATGGTTGTCCACCAAATTGATTTTGTTGCATCATGTTGTTGTGTCTCTGATAATAAGGTTGTGTTGTCACATAGGGATTTCCAATTGAAATACTATTGTGTAAAGTGTTTGTGGGAACAAGTGTTGTGAAGTTTATATGGGATTGTGTTTTGTTGAATATTTTGTTGATGATGATTGGTATTTTGAATTTTCTTAGCTCTTTGTGATGTAGCTATTTGTTGATTAGGAGCTTGAGAAGTAGAAGAATTTTGTTTTTGTTTAGATTTTTGTTGTGTTGCTGATTTTTTATTGTTCAAATCTATATTTTGATTAGATGGACCAACTTGATTTTGGTTTGTGTTACCTATGTATGTCATTGGATTTGCATTTAATTGGAGAGCAACTTCTATAGTGGCCTCCATTGAATAATCTCCCGATGGGAGTAGATGTTCTATCTTTATTACATGATGAAGTTCATCTATATGGTCTTTCATGAAATCCATGAATTGTTGAATAGATTTAAAGCTGACATGACCTTCAGAATCCACAAAAGGTTTATTAGGATCTCCTTCTTCTTCTCCTCCATTATCATCCTCACCTTGTTCTATGAGTTTATCATCTTCAATATTTACCCTATCATCAAGGTTTTCTTGATCTTGTTCCTCCATGTAATCAGATTCTAATTGCTTACCACTTCTCAAAATTCTAGGTATTTTGTTTTAAGATGTTTTTATCTTGCAAATATATATGCTATATATATGCTTAAATTCTTGGGGTATTTTTGGAGAAAAATCTGCCTTTGGTTACGTTTGTGCCCAAGACTTTGCCAACATTGAAAGACCAGGTCAGAATAGAGTCTACCTGGTTCAATCTCCAGAGGAGGTTGGTTCCTTTGCTTCTTTTAGGAAAAGGGAGAGAGAGGGAAATGCATAAAGAGAGGGAAATATAGCTATGGCTAGAGAGTTAAAATGGTACATATTAAGCAACAACAAGAGCAACTACCACAACCTTTTGTAGAGAAGCATAATAGAACCAAAACATAGAAACTAAAACCCTTGGTGAATATCTTACTTAAACACAACTTATCCATGAAGTAAATTGCAGATCTAACTAAACGTTTAATGCAGAAATCTAGATTAAGAATTAACGTAGGTTACATTCAACTTAGATTTATATTAGCAATAGACAACACATACATACTTGATTTGAAACACCAATGAGCCAAGAACCAGAATGGATGATCTTTATTAAGCTTTTCAGAAGTCTGTATACATAGCCTTGTAAACGCCTAAGAGTCGACCATTTTCTTGGGTCACTCATTCTATATATAAGAGTTTTACATAACAGAAAACTGAAAGTTGTTACAATAGTATGCCCGTAGGCTCATTCTGGTACAGAAGAAGGTTAAGAAGTGATGGAGCTTCTAACTGAAAGAGGTTGGGATATTCTTGTTGCATCGATATTTCTCCAATATCTCAGATCTCATGGTCCACTTGGCCTTCAAAATATTGCATGCCATCATGAATTTTTGCTTCAACTTGCTCCATAGCCTTCAAAATATCATGCCATCATGACTTTCTATCTCAACTTGGTCCTTGGTCTTCAAAATGTCATGCCATCATGACTTTTGGACTTAGTCTGCTCCATAGCCTTCAAAATGTCGTGCTATCATGACTTTATATCTCAACTTGGTCCTTGGTCTTCAAAATATCATGCCATCATGACTTTTGGACTTAGTCTGCTCCATAGCCTTCAAAATGTCGTGCTATCATGACTTTCTATCTCAGCTTGGTCCTTGGTCTTCAAAATGTTGCACCATCATGACTTTTGGACTTAGTCTACTCCATAGCCTTCAAAATGTCATGCTATCATGACTTTCTATCTCAGATTACTCCTCTATATTCAAAAGGTCGTGATGTCATGACTTTTCTCTACACTTAGTATCTTGAGGAGATTATCCCTTCTTTCCCTAGATGTGGTCATTTTGACCAACATTCTTGGCGCCTCCTAGGGTAATTCTATCAGCTGAATGTTAGAACCTAGAGCCTTTATCCATTGGGGAATGGAGTCGAAAAAGAAAATAATAATAAAAAATAAGGGAAAGAAGGGGAAAGATACCAAGTAGATAGAAAAAATAAACAAAAAATTGCTTTGAGGTGATCATTCTTCTAGAGTACTTTTATCAGAATTTTTTGTTTCCCTTTGATCCGGAGGTGGTGCGCTGTTGGATGAGGCCTTCTTAGCTTTTATTTGCTTCTCCTTTTCTTGCTTTTTCTTTTCTAGAACAACCTCATTGTAGGTAGTGTAGGCCTTCTTCTAGGTCTCCTCATCTGTATCTACCTTTTCTTTGAAGGTGATGTATAGGTATTCCAATTCTTCGACCTTGTCATATGATAGAGCTTTTGCTTTTAAGCTTAATTCATGTAGACAAGCATTCATCTAGGTGATATCCTGAGCCATAGTGAATATTGAATCTTCTTGAACTAGCTCTTCCCAACTATCAATCTCGGATTCATCCTCCAGGAATTTTTTCCAAGCGCCTTTCAGCTCATCTTATGCTAGGAGTTTTGAATTTTTATCCCAGAAGCTAGGCATGCCATAATTTTCAGCTATACTCACATGTTTGATAATTGCTTTAGCCTCTGTCTTCAGCTCATGCATTATCTTTGCACCTTTTGTTATCAGCTTGTGTCTTTTGAAGAAATTCCTGGCAACCAATTTGGCCTGGGACCAATTTTTATCGTGAGCTCTATATCCGGCTATTGCCTGAGTGCTATCCGCCAGGACTTGAATTTTGTTAGCGGCTGACACCCTTGTTGCTAGGAGCTTGATTGATGCTTTGAACTCATCTTCTACCTGGCCCAATGTATCTTTGATTTTGAGGAGGTATGCTAATGTGGGCCTAGCCTTCAGGGTTATCTTGCTGACCTTTTTGAGCATCCCCTTTTGGACTATTTTTGCTTTTTCTTTGGATAGCCCACTGGTCTTATCGATGTTGTCAGATAACTACTTCTTGAGGTCTTCAACTTGCTACTATAGTATTTGAATCTATTCTTCAGCCTTTGTTACTTTCTCTTTATAAGGGGTAGCCTCATTGAACCTCTCCTCCCATTTCTTGGCTTCATTTTTCAAAGCCTTTTCTATGGTTTTCTGTTGGTGAAGGGCTTCTTCTAAACGCTTCCTTGACTGCTCTACCCAAAGGAATTTCTCTTTGTAGTATTCTATGTTTAGGTAAATTGTCCCCATATGGGTCTGAGCCTTGCTCCACTCATCATCCATGGGCAGTTGAGTCATATCCTCTATGGTCACCTCGACCTGGTAGTCCTCTAGAGTCATTTCCTTTTCTAGATTCTACACGAGTGGGGTCATCTTCATTGTGGACCACTGCATGCTGATGGGATCCAACATTGTTCCTTCTCGGATGTGGGCTATATCTGTGGAACTTGGGGAGCTCCATGACTTTAGCCATGTGGTGGTATTTATGGTGGCTTTCTTCAATTTCTTGAACTTAGCGACAGTAGGGTTGCTTGTGGGAGAAGCGGTTTGCATGGCCTAGAAGCTTAGTAGGTTGGTGGAATAAGGGAAAGGAGTGGTGGCTAAAGAGGCTTCCATACCTAATTGTTTGGAAGGGGACCCTTTATGAGCAGGGGGAGACGCTGGTGGGGTCTACTGCTTTGATGGTGAAGTTGGCAGAGTTTGTTGAGGTGATGGTGGAGGTTGATGGGAAGGTGATGGTGGAGGTTGATGGGAAGGTGATGGTGGAGGGATGATGGTGGAGGTTGATGGGAAGATGATGGATTACCCTAACCTTCAGAATGGGGAGGGGAATTTCTCTAGGAATGAGGAGGAGAAGAAGGAGTATCAAGATCGATGGGAGACATACCTGAGGCCTTTGGTGGAGTGATGTCCTCGGTCCCCTATGACTTCTCGGTATAGACTTCTACAATTTGTTCTAGGCTTGAGTCATCAACACCAATTGTTACCTTCATCAGGGTTTGCTCTTCACCAGGGGTCTCCTTTAGGGGAGGTTCCTCAGCTATTTTGACCATTTGTTCATCTATATTCTATTTCTCAGAAGCTTGCTCTGAACTATCTCCTATTTCTACCTGGTCCCCAGTCTCCTCATGCTCTTTTGATTCTACGTGCTCCTCGGACTCCTCATCCTATTTTGATTCTTCATGTTCTGATTCTTCAAAGGATGTTTCTTTTCTTCTCTTCTTTTGGGCCCCTCCCTTCTCCAACTCTACTTTTATTTTCTTTGATTCTGCTATCCTTCTCTTATGCTCAAGCTGAGCACTATCATCTAATTCTATGTCTGATCCCGAAGGGGGGATGAACTCTCGACATCTTCTTTTGGGGACTTCTACTTGTTCAGTTGCTACTGCTTTCCCCTTGTCTTGTTCTGTATCACCTTCAGCTTGTTTGATGGGAATGCCATCGATTCCTAGGGGAACCTTATCTGCTAGGGTTTTAGACCATTCATCATGATTTGCATCATACCTTGTAGAAAATTTTGTGTCCATATTTAAACCATACCTGGTGAATGTTTGAATGTGGCACCTCATTTGCCACCACGCTAATATTTTAGCATGATCCCAGTATTTTCCTTTCTTCTTCATCTTCTTGATGGTTTCGTTAGTGAGCTCATGTTTTGGGTTTGAATCTGGGCTCCAATCTGCCAAGTGCTCATAAAAATCATGCCATGGAGGAAGTGGTTGCATTCTTTCGACATGCCATTCTAGCGGCTGATCTTCGCTATTATTTTTGCCCTATTTGTCGATTTGCCTATCAGAGGCATGGAATTGTTTGAAAGGAGCCTTGTTTAGGGTGGCCTGCCTCTGGGTGAATTTGTCCTCAGGGTCATATTTCCATTTTTGTGGTAGCTCTATCAATTTCAGGCCCTTTAGAACTTGAGTGATTTGCTCGTGGTCTCCCTTCTTTGACACTATTACTCCCTCATACTAGAAGGGCATGAGGCAAGTATGTGTCCTCTGAGCACCTATCCCAAACTTATTGTTGATGAACTCTATTTACCTTACGTACTCTAGAGCAAAAAGTTGCTTGGTGACATAGTAAGGCAACAAGAAAGGCTTCTCTATGAAGCCATAGAGCCTAATGACTACCCCTTATGTCAGGATGAACCAGTCCCCTTCTTCTGCATGGGGGTGTCTCAATGTGTCTTGCATTTATTTGGGAATTCTTGGCATATGGTCATTTATGAGTTTAAGAGTAGGGCCTAAGAATTCCATGTTAAAGTGGTAATATGAACCCACATTCGAAAGAAGCGATATCCATTCACATACAGGTAGGTGTTCCCCCTTTTGATCTTTTGTGGTGGTGGAAATAGAACCCAAATTCTTGGCCTAAAAGAAGAAAAATATCCATACTAGATATGAAGAATACCTGAATGCATCTGGGATCTCCTTTTGTAGCTTGAAAAGGCATGTATGCAACTATTGGGCCAGGTACACCGACCAATCAAAAAAGAGAGGCACTCTACCTAGATCTACGCATATTTTATCGTAGAACCTGAGGTTAGACATACACTGTGCTACTACAATTTACCACCCATAAACTTGGGTATCATCTTCTAACCCCACCACCATGGCCAACATGGAAAAGAGTTCTTTGTTCTTGAACCTGGATAGGGGAATGGGGGATTTTGGCATAGATTTCTCAGAAAGAGTGTCTGATAGGTTCTATTGCAGGAATGCCCTAATGTTTGGGGTATTGATATAGTATTTCGTAGAGTTGGCAGGATCAAACTAGATAGGAGGAACCACAGGTTTCCTTCCATAGGTGAAGATGACCCTGATTGTGTCTAGGTCGAGCGTGAACATGGCTTCCCCCTTGTAGTTTCTTACTACCCTATGTTTGACATCGTACATCCTCGCCATTGCCTAGATTAGCTTGGGATAAGAGTGAACTTGGGGGTAGACGTACCAGTAGAGTAGATAATGGTAAGGAAATGTGCTCGAGCTAGATGGAGAAACATCTATGGCCATCCTGGTAGCTATATCCTTTCGAATTTGCTTTGGCTCCTTCCATGTTATTTTTACATCTGTAATGTGATCATCGGGGTCCACGAAGCTGCTTTCCTTTTTGCTTGAGCTTCTTTTTTCTTTGAGGGTGTTTACCAAAGAAGCAACATTTGGGGTGTGGCCACCATGGTTGTATTTCATAGCCTGGTAGCTAGGAACAGTTAGGGGCATGCTTAGCAGTGTGTTGTAGAGCTTTCTGAGTGAGTAGGGAAAACACAGGGAATGTGGAAGATGAAGAAAGGAGATGGAAGATAAGCGACATAACTGGCTATGGATGCTCATGCCAACATGTCATGCAATAACTATCAAGCTGATGTGGAATAATTATGGTTGGTGGTACGCATCCCAATACAGATTTCAAATATTACCGAGAGTCTCGATTCATGTGCCAGTATTTAAAAAGCTACCAACCTTGAGTTGCCATTTTTGGTTCGGACCAATGATCTGCTCTGCTACTATACTGGGCTAATAAATTGGTGCCATTTCTATCCTAGGCCAATAAATTTGTGCCACTTCTATTCTAGGCCAATTAGCAGGTATGGTGGTACCTTAAAAAGAATGCTTTTTATAGTCTCGAGGCCACTACCTTTATTGCCAAAAGTCCCTGGCTACTCTGATGTGGCACTTTTTATCTATTCAAGAGTACCAAACTAGTCTGATGTGGTGATTTCTACCTATCCAACAATGTCAGGTCTGACTTGGTACTCAAATACCGAAAAGTTATGCCATCGTGATATTTTTCCTTAGCAAAGCGCTCAGTTTCCCAAAAGTCATGAGATCATGATAAATTTCCTTGAAGGGGCCATTCTTCACTAAAAATTCGTGCCATCATGAAATTTTTTCTTGGTGAAGCAATCAATTGCCCAAAATTTATGAGATCATGACAAATTTCCTTGAAGGGACCATTGTGCACCAAAAAGTTACACCATAGTAACATTTTACCTTAGCAAAGCGCTCAGTTGCCCAAAATTCATGACATCATGATAAATTTCCTTGAAGGGGCCATTGTGCACCGAAAAGTCATGCCATCATGATATTTTACCCTGGCGAAGCACTCAGTTGCCCAAAAGTCATGAGATGACAATAAATTTCCTTGAAGGGGTCATTGTGCACCTAAAAATCATGCCATCATGACATTTTTCCTTGGCGGAGTGCTCAGTTGCCTAAAAGTCATGAGATCACAATAATTTTCCTTTAAGGGACCATTGTGAATCAAAAATTCATGCCATCATGAAATTTTGCCTTGGCGAAGCGCTCAATTGCCCAAAAGTCATGAGATCACGACAAATTTCCTTAAAGGGGCCATTGTGCACGAAAAGTCATGCCATCATGACATTTTGTACTTGGGGAATTTTGAAAGAACATATTTACATAGAAATACAAGGTAGAGATGAGCCATTCATTTGTAGTACAACTTCATATGGAAGTCATTAACAGGGATGGGTTGAACCTGGCCCTGTTCATATTTTAGCTAGAAAGAATTGTGTTGTTTTTCCTCTATTATTTTGAAGGGGCCTTCCTAGAATGCGTTAAACTTATCATGATTCCCGGGTTTGGCCTTTTTCTCATTCCATATTAGGACAAGGTCTCCCATATTAAAGTTCCTTAGGGTGGTCTTTTTATCGAACCATCCTTTCATGGCAACAACATGCTTTTGGTAGTGATTGTAGGCCTATTCCTTCTATTCCTCTAAAAGGAGGAGTTGGATCAGCCTATTCTCCATTGGTTCTACCTCTTCTGTACCAACTTGATTGAGTAGCTTCAAAGCTGGTATTTCTATGTGTACCAAGAGGACCGCTTCCTTGCCATAGACCAGGGAATAAGGGGATGCATTGATGGATTTCTTGATGGTTATTCTATCCACCCATAGTGCTTGATTTATTAGGGAGTGCCAACTCCTCTTGTTGTCTTTTAGAGTTCACTTCAAAATTTTGAGCAGGTTTTTATTTGTGGATTCAGCTAGTCCATTTCCCTATGGATAGTAGTTTGAGGATGTTTTTAAATAAATCTCATATTTGCATGTGAAGTCAATCATATTGGCACCTATGAAGGATGAACCATTGTCTATGACTAATGCCTCTAGGATGCCAAATCTAGTGATCAGACTTTCCATGAACTCCATCATGACCTCTTGGTCTACCTTTTTGGTGGGTATTGCCTCTGACCACTTTGTGAAGTAGTCGATGGCTATCAGGATATACTTATGTCCAGTGGATGAGTTGGGCTCTATTATCTCGATGAAATCCAATCCCCATTGTTGGAAAGGTTCTTCAACCTGGATGGAATTTAGAGGCAACGAAGCATTCCTATTTCTTCCAACGTATCTTTGGCATTCCTCACAACCTCTTGTTATTTTGAAGGCATCTGCAAATATGGTTGGCCAGTAGCACCCGATCCTGATGATCTTCAGGGTGGTGGTTCTCCTTGAGTAGTGTCCTCAACAATCCACCATGGAACTCTTCCAAGATTTTCTATTTATGTTCTTATTTTATGCAATGGAGGAGTACTCCATCCAAGTTTTTTTTGTACAACCCCTTAGGTAGTAGGGTGTATCTCAAGGCCTGGATTCGGTATCTTCTTCTTTGTGAGGAGTTTAAATTTTTTGGGCACCTCCTAGTTTGGAAGTATTTGATCAATTCATCTACCCAGTCGAGCCGCTCTGGGGGTTGATCATCATCTGATACTACTTCCTGAGTTTGGCAAGCCACGTATTCTAGCGAAGCTTGCTTGGTGAGTTCTTGGCATAATGCTCTACCTCTTACCAGTTTGGTCAGATGTATTTCTACATCATATTCTTGTATTTTGGTCACCCAACCAGCTCTTGTGTCACTGAGCTCTCCTTGTATGATGAAGCTTCGTACATCGGGGTGGATTGTATAGATGATTACCCTACTCTGTGATAAGAAATGCCTGAATTTTTTAGAGACTTCATTATTGCATATATCTATTTTTCAATGAAGTTATATTTTTCTTCATGTTCCTGCATAGTTTGACTCAGAAAATCTATGGGTCTTTCTTCATTGTCAACTCCCTTCTGCATGAGTACTATGGTGTAGCTTTCTTGTTCGCCTATAGCATATAAAATGAAATCCCTAGAATAGTCTAGATTTACAAATATGGGGGCTTGATCTATCTATTCTTTGATCTACTGAAAGTCTTGTTTCCTCATAGCCATCCACTTGAAAACAACATCATTTTTTAAAAGCTCCATTATCGGTTTGGTGATTTGCATAAAATTAGCTATGAATTTGTGCACAAAATTGATCTGGTCGAAGAACAACTGTAAGCCCTTTTTTTTCAATGTGAGGGGGAGATCTAATAGTGCTTTCACCCTATTAGGATCTATGGCTAGACCAGACTTAGAGACAACATGGCCAAGTAGAAGTCCTTCCACAGCGAAGATTGATTTTCTAGGATTTATGGAGATGCCAAACTCCCTGCATTTCTTGAATACACTTTTGAGATGTGCTATGTGATCTTCTTTTTAGTGAGAGAAAACTATCATGTCATCTAGGTAAATCACTATTATTTTATTTACCAACTCTCCGAATGCCACATCCATAGCTCTTTGGAAAGTTTCTCCAACATTGGATAACCCAAAGGGCATTCTATAGTAAGCAAACATTCCCCACTTAGTTGTGAACGCGGTTTTAAATTGATCTTCATCTTTGACCCATACTTGATTGTACCTAGAGAAGCCATCTAGGAGTGAGAACCTTTCTACTCCCACTATTGTGTGTAGGATTTGATCAATCTATGGGAGAGGGTAATGATCCTTCAAAGAAGCCTTGTTCAAATTGTGAAAGTCGACGCACAACCGGATGTCTCCATTCTTCTTCCTAACCAAGACCAGGTTAGAAACCCATGTCGAATGCTTGATTGGGTAAATTATTTTAGCTTCGAGGAGTTTTAGTAGCTCCTACTTCATTAAGGCTTCGATTTTGGGATTTACTGGTCGTTATTTTTTCTAAAATGGCCTTGCACCTTCCTTGAGCTGGATTGTCTCTTTGGAATAGACCTTTAGGTCTCCGTAAGTCTAGGCAATGATGTCCAGGAATTCTTTGCACAATTCTCTGATTTCCTCCATTTCTACTTCCGTAGTGTTCACTCCTAATTTGATGGCCTTGTCAGGCTCCATTTGAGCTTCCTTTATTTCCCTGGATGTGGTCATTTTGACCAACATTCTTGGTGCCTCCTAGGGTAATTCTATTAGCTGAATGTTATAACCTATAGCCTTTATCCATTAGGGAAAAAAGTCAAAAAAGGAAATAAGGGGAAATATACCAAGTAGATAGAAAAAATAAACAAAAAATTTGAATTGATGTGGTCATTATTTTGGAGTACTTCTATCGAAATTGTTTGTTTCCCTTTTATCTGGAGGTGGTGCGCTACTAGATGAGGCCATATTAGCTTTTATTTTCTTCTCCTTTTCTTGCTTGTTCTTTTCTAGAACAACCTCATTTTAGGTAGCGTAGGCCTTATTCTAGGTCTCCTCATCTGTTTCTGCCTTTTCTTTGAAGGTGATCTATAGGTATTCCAATTATTTGATCTTGTCATATGATAGAGCTTTTGCTTTTAAGCTTAATTCATGTAGAAAAGCATTCATATGGATGATATCTTGAGTCATAGTGAATATTGAATCTTCTTGTACTGGATCTTCCCAACTATCAATCTCAAATTTATCCTCAAGGAAATTTTTCCAAGTGGCTTTCAGCTCATCTTCTACCATGAGTTTTGAATTATCCCAGAAGCTAGGCATGCCACAATTTTTAGCTATACTCACATTTTTGATAATTTCTTTAGCCTTTGTCTTCATATCATGCATTATCTTTGCATATTTTGTTATCAGCTTGTGTATTTTGAATAAATTTCTAGCAACCAACTTGGTCTGGGACCAATTTTTATCGTGAGCTCCATATCTCACTATCGCCTGAGTGCTATCTTCCAGGACTTAAATTTTGTTAGCGGCTAACACCCTTGTTGCTAGAAGCTTGATTGATACTTTGAATTCATCTTCTACCTGGCCCAATGTATCTTTGATTTTGAGGAGGTATACTAATGTGGGACTATCCTTCAAGGTTATCTTGTTGACCTTTTGGAGCATCCCCTTTTGGACTATTTTTGTTTTTTCTTTGGATAGACCATTGGTCTTATCAGTGCTGTCAGATAACTACTTCTTGAGGTCTTCAACTTACTGCTATAGTATTTCAATATGTTCTACAACCTTTGTTACTTTCTTTTTATAAGAGGTGGCCTCATTGAACCTCTCCTCCCATTTATTGGCTTCATTTTTTAAAGCCTTTTCCATGGTTTTCTGCTGGTGAAGGGCTTCTTATAAATGCTTCCTCGACTGCTCTACCCGAAGTAATTTATCTTTGTAGTATTCTATGTTTAGGTAAATTATCCCCATATGGGTCTAAGCCTTGCTTCACTCATCATCCATGGGTAACTGAGTCATATCCTCCATGGTCATCCCAACCTGGTAGTCCTTCGGAGTCATTTCCTTTTTTAGCTTCTACACGAGTGGGGTTATCTTCATTTTAGATCACTACATGTTGCTTTTCTAGCAAAGCTTGCTTGATGAGTTCTTGGCATAATGCTTTGCCTCTTATCAGTTATGTCAAATTTATTTCTACATCATATTCTTGTATTTTGGTCACCCAACCAACTCTTGTGTCACTGAGCTCTTCGTGTATGATGAAGCTTTGTACATTGAGGTGAATTGTACAAATGATTACCCTATTTTGTGATAAGAAATGCCTGAACTTTTTTAGAGACTTCATTATTGCATATATCTATTTTTCAATGAAGTTATATTTTTTTTTGTTTTCCTGCATAGTTTGACTTAGAAAAGCTATGGGCTTTTATTCATTGCCATCTCCCTTTTGTGTGAGTATTGCGGCATAACTTTCTTGTTTTCCTATAGCATATAAAATGAAATTTCTAGAATAGTATGGATTTACCAAGATGGGGGCTTGAGCTATCTATTATTTGATCTACTGGAAGGTTTATTTCCTCACATTCATCCACTTGAACATGACATCCTTTTTTAAAAGCTCCATCATCGATTTGATGATTTGCACAAAATTAGCTATGAATTTGTGCACAAAATTGATTTGGTTGAAGAACGACTGTAAGCCCTTTTTTTTTAGGGGGAGGGGGAGATATAACAGTGCTTTCACCCTATTATGATCTATGGCTAGAATAGACTTAGAGACAACATGGTCAAGTATAAGTCCTTCTTCCACAACAAATATTGATTTTCTAGGATTTATGGAGATGCTAAACTCCATACAAATGCATATTTTCAAGTCTTTGCAAAAATAAACCCATTTCACTTGCTTGACTTCTAGTATATCATATTTGAAAATTTGTATCCAACATCTGATAAGATGGATGATGCTGGAGAGTTCTCTTACCTCTAGATGGAGAATCAATATCCATTGGTAAGGAACTAATTGATCTTTATGGAGAAGGACTTGGTGATGATGATGATGAACTGGAAGTCGAATGTTTGCTTGGGCTTGAAGGAGGATGAGACTTCTTGATTTTCTATGGCACCTATTGAATTTGTGAAGAACCTATGTCATGAGATTCAACATCACTATAAATTTTGGAATTTCTCCATTCTCCCCCTTCATCAAAAATCACATCCCTGAAAAGTATTATTTTTCGAGTCCTAGGATTGTAGAGTCTGTAAGCTTTTCTGTTTTCACAATACCCTAAAAAAATGCATGCTTTACTCTTAGGATCGAGATTCTTCCTCTATTCATAAGGAATGTGTGAGTAATCCAGTGAACCAAACACTTTGAAATGCTTGATATTCAGTTTCTTACCATACCATGCTTGGTAAGGAGTTTTCCCTTTCAAACTTGAAGTAGGGCTCCTATTCAAAATATAAACACTGGTCCTGGCTGCATCTACCCAATACATATTGCTCAAATGCTTCATATGAAGCATAGATATTGCCATCTCTACAATGGTACACTTTTTTATTTCAACCACACCATTCTACTATGGAGTATAGGCAGTAGTGAACTGCCTCTTTATTCTATGTTTTTTACAAAAATTCAAAAATTCATTAGAGGAGTATTCTCCTCCTTTATCTGATCTAAGACACTTAATAGAATATTCACTCATTTTCAACTCTTGCTTTAAAATATACGAAGCAATCAAATGCTTCAAATTTATGCTTCAAAAAATATATCCAACACATTATTGAATAATCATCAATGAAAAGAAGAAAGTAAGAGTTGTTACCAATGCTCATGTTCTGCATCGAACCATAGATGTTTGAATGCACTAGCTGGAGTGGATAATTGGCTCGCAATTATTGTCCATGAGGAAATTTGGTTCTAGCATGCTTGCCCAAGGCACAACCTTCATAGACTTCCTTATTATCCTGAACTTTAGAAATTTTGATCACCATCGCTTGAGAAGTTAACATCTTCAAACTAGATAAATTCAAATGACCGTATCTTACGTGCCACATCACACTTGGATTTGCAATAGAAAAATTTACTAATTGACCTCCTCCTGGCTGGACAAAATTTAAATAAAATAACATGTTCCTTATCATTGGCACTTGAGTAATGACTCTATCACTATTACTCTTATAAAAAATGGTACATTTACCCTCATCAAACAGTAATTTATAGTTCTTCTCTAACATTTGACCAATACTTAAAATTTTGTGTTGGAGATGAGGTGTGTAATAGATATCACTTACTTGTTTCATTCCCTCTTTTTTTGGAACCTCCATGGCTCCAATGCCTTCAACTGCCAATGACTTGTCGTCTCCCAATTTGATGTTGGATTTGTAGAAAGAATCCAGAGTAGTAAAGAGTTCTTCTTTGCCACTCATATGATTTGAACACCCAGTGTCCAAGATCTAGGTATCATTCAGGTTATGATATGACTTGCCATATGAGAGAAAGATATTTGAGGTCCCTTCCTCTTCTCTAAAATTGCCATACTAACTGCTCTGACTACTGCTCCCTTAAAAATATTTTGACCAATAGTCATGAGCAAAATGGCCAAGTTTGCCACAATTGTAGCAAGCTTGTTTTGACTTGTCACTTCCTTTTCCTCGTTCTGGATGCTTCCCTCTATTCTGCTATCCACCTCTATTCTGACTTCCATCTTTGTTTGAATATCCTCCTTTGTTAGGAGTTCCACCTCATGGACTATTCCTACCTCTACCTTTGTGCTAACCTCTACCATGACCTCTACCTTGTCCTTTTCCTTCTTGTGAAGCGAAGGCTTTGTCATCACCTCTGTGGCTAGTGGAAGGAGATTCCTGCAATCTCTCTTCATGTGAAAGAAGAGAACCAATTAGTGCATCAAAGGAAAGTGCAATCAAATCTTTTGACTCTTCAATAATAATTGCTACATGATTCCACTTAGGAAGAAGTGTTTGCAACACTTTCTTCACTACAACCTCTGGTTTAATATCTTCACCTAGAGTGACCATTTTATCTACTATGGCTTTGACTCGCATGCAGTAGTCTCCTAATTTCTCATTCTCCTACATTCTGAGATTTTCAAAATATTTTTTAAGAGTTTGAAGCCTGACTTGCTTCACTTGATCACTCCCTTGAAAACTTTCCTTTAAAGCATTACAAGCATCTTGAGCTGTTATATAGGATGCTATCCTAGGAAATATGATTTTATCTAGGGCTTCTTGTAAATGATATAGGGTAAAGGAATTATTTTTTTGGGCTTCTTTATTGGTTTTTCTATCAGCAACACTTAAGGTAGACCAGTCAGTAGGAGAAGGTTTTGTGTAACCCTCTTCAACTATTTCCCATAAAACTTTACCAATCAACATAGTTTTCATCTTTATTGACCAGTATTCATAATCACTACCATTAAATTCAGGAATTGGAAGATTCGAATTTGAAGCCATTTCTACTACTTGAAAGAAAAATTTGATTTGACTAAAAAAATAGGAAGTACAAAGCAATTACAAGTTCAAATGAAATCTAGATTTCTTAACTCTCTCATTATTTTCTTGTTCTTATTATTGAGGATTTCCTAGTACTGGAGGCCCAAAATTGTTTGCAATGGAATCCTCATCGTCACTGATGGCAACTATTTAAGGAGCTACCGCTAGCTCGGTCTATGCTAGCTCAGTCTCTGCTAGCTTAGGATATGGAGAGCGTGGGGTATAAATCTCACTGCATTGTTCCTCAAGTTCAAATGCCACTGAATCGGACTCCTCCACTCGTCTAAAAATATTGTCTTCTGAGTCAGCCTCGTATCTAGAATCTAAATTCCTTTGGTGGGCTATAATAGAATTCTTTAGCTGACATAATATGACATGCAGTCTGTCTCATCAAACTCATTCATCAAAAGCTTCAGCAGTTTCTCTCCACAGTAGAGAGCACAAAGCATGGTAACATCCGGTAGATCTGATCATCTACTTATCAAGGAAAAAATAAAACTCCGTTAGAGCTTATGAGGTTACAATTTTTGCTCTTTTACAGCCGCTGAGGCTATTACACAAAATTTTTAGCCTTGAACGGGGTTCCAAGGGGAGTCCAAAATTTTCTAGAAGTGATAAACGGGCGCTCCGGAAGGCTTCCCATCATTTTTTTTTTACAATGCTTGCCTCTCAGGCTATTACACAATTTTGCAAGGTTTTCTATATATATATTTTTATAAAGTATTTTTTTAAAAAAATTAATAATATTTTTATATATTTAATTATTTTTTAAATATATATTTAAAAATAATTAAAAATATAAATAAAAAACTATTAAATTAATTAACAAAAAACTTTAAAAAAATAAAAAAATAATTTCAAACCTTTTCTTTATGCAAAAATTTTTCTTTTGTTTTTCGAAGCAGAGGGGAATCGATTCCCCAACCTCCCACTTGCAAGAGGGGTGTACAGTCGCTACACCATGTGGCTCGTATGGACTATCAAGGCACCTCATGCCACTTATACTTTTATCGGTGCTAACTTCACAAAAAAAATTATGGGCGGGTTTGGAACCCTGAACCTTGCCGCAGCTAACCGAAACACCTTGCCACCACAGCACATCGCCTGACATGTTTACAATGGAAGAACACACATTAATAAACAAAATTCAAAGTTGCAGCATTTAAAAAAATAAAATTTTAGTCCCACATACAGTGGGTAAAGGGTATGGGAACAACTTTAATATGTGCATGGGTGCATAATCAAATGATTTCCTTCGGGCAATCACCGATGCTCTTTTGTTGTTGTCAATGAATGATGAACCTCCACGCGTGCCACATCAATAAACTGATAATAACCATGTGGTGAATTATTTTCCACTCGCTTATGCCACATCTGTGCTCATGCTACCACATCACTACCTCGGGATTCATGCACAGCTACTAGCTCAGCCTATCCAATCAACACCTATGTGTTGCCTCAAGATTCATGCCCAACTGCCACCTCAGCCAGTGCCTTCCTCGAATTGCATGCCACTACCTAGTCAGCATCTACATCAGTGCCTACCTTAGGATCCATGCCCCTGACCTCGGCTCTCATGCCTCCGTTCTTGTGCCTTGAAAAGCATGCCCGAATTTGATACCAATGAACCAAATCGGGCGATTAAATAAAAATAATATTTATTAAACTAAAAAAAAATCATTTGAAACCTCATGAAATTCTAATATTTATAGGAAGTAGGAGGTTATGGAGGAAGGGGAGGTGGAAGAATAATAAAGGAGGCGATGGAGGTATTGTCGGCAAGGGGGGATGAGGAGGAATAAGGGATGATGACAAAGCAGGAAAGGTGGCTGGAAAGATGGTAGGAGAGAATTTAGGAAAAAATTTAGGCGAGGGAGTTCAAAAACCAAAAAATCATGCTGACAACACTTTGCCGAGAAATACACAATGCATTCACACTTGGGCCTAGAAATATCTAGACATTTATGGGCCTAAACCCTTTTCACACTTTCTACAGAAACCTACATTTTGATAAATTGACACAGAAAATAGTAGATTTATAAAGTAATATGCATTTATCGAGGTGGATTAGGTTAAATTATAAACTTAAAATGATAATGATTAAATTAACGAATGTAGATATATGCTAAATACATGGACATTCATGAAAAAGCGATAAAATACAAGTATGAAATCTAATGTATCAATGATAATGGATTTAAAATGATTTAATCAAATAATAAATATGATCTAAGATAGAATAAATAAGGAAGGAGAATGTAAATAGTGGGTTATGGATGCCCCCAAGCAGCTTAACAATAGAAATATTTTATGGATATCATATCGGGTAGTTTTTTCTGAGATCGGTCAGTTTTGTCTAAGATCAAATGATATGATCTTGCATGAATCTAGCCAATACACAAATACAACCTACAAATACAGCAAAAATGTGAAATAACAAAGTGAGAGTATGTAAATTTTCCATGAGGAATCCAAGGCGAGAAGCCTAGATTAAATATAAGGGGATTATTTGAGGGGTTGGGCTAAAAATGAAGGGTGTTATAACTTCCCCTATTTTGTACGAGATCGTTCGAGCCGATCTCGTAACTACCGTATAGTTTGCCAGGTAAGGACAAAAGAGTTGTAGCAATTTTTTCACGTTGCTAAACAGGGTGATTTTTAGTTTTGGATGAGATCAGGTGATCCGATCTCGCACAAAAGTATCCGATCTTGTACAAAATTGTACGATCTCGTACAATGGTTAAAAACCAACTTGCAACGAAAACAAAAATTGAGGTTGTAAGTCAGGGGATAGTTTAATTTTATTTTTCTAATATTTTTAACTTAGGATTGATTAATGTGGGTCAATTTTAACCCACTACACTTGCCAATAGTGAGACAAGTTTATTCTAAATTTATGGGGCCCATACATCGTTACACATAAATTTGATTCTAGGGTCTATCGATTGGTAAATATCAAATAACTTGTAGAGCCTGAATCCATTAACATTATCCATATACGTACATTGAATGCCTAGCTATCCTAGGTACACATTTCTTATGGTTGCACATATTGTCATCATTATATTATATATATCACCTCAATACCACATTCATAGTCCACACTACACCTCACACACATCCTTTGTACTTTCTATTGTAGAACAAAAATATCTTTTCTTTATATATTATTTTTATGCTATGAGTGTCTTTGTTTTGCAGGTTCACTACCACCAACTACAACACCTTGGCAAAGATATACTATTCTAGATTCACACTTTAGTTATACCATTGATTCATCATGCATGAACCCTTGATGTTCCTTCCAACACCTATCACTCTGATTGACTATGCCAAGCTATCCAATCCTATTCATATTCACCAGTTATCCATTCTACTGTATTTAGACCATGATACATCCTACCAATCTCATTCACCTCACCATAGAGATTCCTCTTATTCTTCCTACTCTAATGATAGCCAGATTTCCCTATCCTCTTTTGTTGATATAGAGAAGCATACTCACTCACTATACTATCATGTGAGAGGATCCTCTTCGTACATATTTGTCAACAAACAAGACCCATATATCTTGACCTCTTCAGCTCACCAAACTTAATTGAGCTACTTTCCTGCTAACAAGGGAAATTCACCTGCTCACACACACCCATTATGACTACCTCCACCTCTACAGAATGGGATTTCACCATATGAATAATACCTTCATCAACATATCTCCCAAGTAATCCTTTCACATTCCCATCCATCTCAACCATGATGCTCCTTACATTTTTCTCACACACCATCCATTCTTCGAATTCCTCCAACACCCTTTCATGGTATTTCACTTCAAACTTCACCAACACCACCTCACCAATTTCAATATCCTCCTCTTTCCACTCATCCATTCCCATATCCACATCCATATCCTACCACCACCATCCCACTAGGCTCCTATTCTCCTTCGATCTTGATCACATCTCCCTCATATTTTGATATTCAACACATACTCTCTCACCTCGATAACCTCGAGTTACACTTGAGTCATTATCGATGTCTCTTCCCTTCATGTAATTATACTTTGGCCTATACTCCAACTCCTTCTTCCATGTGTATTCTCCATTCTCAAACGTAATCCTCACAAAATACGAGGTCCATAATTCAACCACTCATGCCTACCCCACCTCCTTCATGATCATCCCCATCCAAGTCCTACATTTATCCCACACCTATACTTTCGTAGCCACTCTCCCACATTTTTCACCAACTGATGCACACAGAATCCATGTGCTACTTGAAGTCTATCCTATTGACCCACTTTACCCTAATTCAAGGAATTACAAAGAAAACTAATTTTGCATCTATCATCGACAACCGAGACATGATGTCGACAACTATCACACCTTTGATAGCCTCATTAATAACATGGTATATGGCACACTTACTCCATAATATGAATGCACCACCTCTTCTAGAATTTTTAAAACTACGCCTCCTCCCATACTTTATTCCATGCCATCATGTAAATATTTCACATAAACACCTCACTACTTCCAATAGCTATCCAGATACACCAAATACCAAAATCCTAGATGCATCACCGTGCCACCTAGACATTCACGACCTGATCTTCATCACTTCACACGTTCTTATATTACCCTCCTATTTCTTTCTTTCTTCTCTTTCTTCCCTTTTTCATGATATCTCGTATTGTTGTATGGTTATGCTTCAAGAGGCTACATACCTATGTTATATTTCTCTTCTCTTCTCCTTCTTCTCCTCTCTATTCTACATTTTTGTATGGTCACACTTCGAGCAGCTACATACCTATGCTAATTCTATTTTCTCTTTTTTTTTTATTCCTCTCTTATTTTTTTTCTTCATCCCTTTTCATTGCCTTTCTTCATTATCATTTTATTCCACACCTCCTTTACCTTCCTAATTTACTTGTTCTTCATAATCATGTGCATTTTCCCATTTACATTTCCTCTCAATTTTGTTGCACCTCCCACATGCTAGGGCAACCATTACCACTACTCCCTCTTCTCTTCATCTCTTCCCATTATCCATTTTTTCGACATGGCTTCCAATTTCATCTTGTTGAGTTTCACAAAATTCCTCTTGTAGATATTTTTCTTGCATGTTATATCTCTCATACTGCATCCATTGCATATATGCATCACTCCTCTTTTATTTCTATATTCATGTTTTTATATTCTCCCTATAGAGATGTGATCATGATAAGATTAAAATACACACTTGTTAGCATCACCACTTGGCTTTACACTCTCCTTTTTAGGATTGCAGAGTATAGGGTGTTTTGCATAATTTTGATCACTCACAAGGTAAGTCAATCAAATATCACCTCTAGCTTATAAGCTCTTATGCTTCTTACAACTTTCTAAGGGTTGGTTAAATTTCTTTTAAGGACCATTTACATATGTCATATTTTTAATAAAATTGTGAGTCTAGGGAAGACAACACCTTGTGTATATATCACCATCTAGTGAATGGTTTCCCCTACTCATCCAATCATTTGTGTGATCAAGATTCGACTTGGGGATAAAAAAAGGAACAAGCATAAGCAAATATAAAAAAATGGGCAGAAAACAAAAGACAATACCCACATTCCAAAAAAAAATAAAGAAGAATAACAGAGAGACAAATGAGTACCACTAAAAGAGAATAAAAAATGAGGGGCAAAAAACAAAAGGAAAAGTCTCCAAGAAGCAATATTGTTATGCTTGATTTCCTTTTGTCCTTAGGTTTAATAAAACATCACGGGATGATGTCCATCACCAACTATAGGCTCTAAGCACCTGGCTACCAGTGGAATAGTCTTACAAGTGGTGATGTATTTATCACATTAGAGACCTTATTTTATACATATCATTGTACGCTTGTGGATGAACTAGCTACTTTGGTTATATTTACAATGGGTTAGTCCTACCTCCCTCAAAATGGATAAATAAACTTCACTCATCGCACACACTGGTCCCTGATAGAATTTGATCTAGTCAGGTTAGTTATGAGTTGTAGTCGAACCTTGCTCAAATTTCATGAGGTTTGATTGCTATAACTATGATAGTCAATATTATCGCATAATACCTATGCCATCCAACATCCCTGATATCATAGAATGGATCACATTTCCACCTATTTTGCTACGATACAATTGCTTCCTTTACACATTTCATCATACACATAGATGCATTATTGCACCTATTCTACAGTCATTCATTTATATTACACCATGCCATATTACATCTACACTACAGTGCTATCATTCTCCTACATTTTTCCACATGCATATATATTCATCCATCATACATTCACCTATCAATATTCTACATTACACATACACATAATGAGAAATCACACATTCATTCACATCAAATCATGACACATGTATATAAAGTTACAATAAAATACACACACATATATATATATATATATATGATGATCAAAAATATCCTCACGCTAAAAAATAGAGCACATCCATGGTATATCTCAACCCTATTGATTACTAGGAGTCTTGTTGCTCCCCTCCTAAGCAACCATCACTTGCTCCATCCTACGTGTATTTGTTGCCCCACTCGACTCTGGGTCTATCTCTGCTAACTTTGCTGCTACTAGCACTACTAACCTACCCAACTCTAGAGCAACTTCCACCTCCTGCAACAATACTGGCACTACCATCCCTATATCCCTCGATACTATAGAGGCACTCTACCTACTCTACTGTGAGTGTGTGTACGATCGTGACCATGACATAAATATTAACTTTGCATAATCTAGGATTCCAAGCCCTGCATGAGTCAACCACACCTCACACTATACCTTCTTCAATATTTCCTCTATATACAACCTTAACACATCCTTATTTTCTCATTGTAAATGATACACGTTCACCCTCAAAGTGGCCATCTCCACTATGGCCTACTCTACCACCATCCTTGCATGATCAACATCCTCTCGTACTTGCTACTTCCTCTCTATCTCAGAACGTATTTCTGCCATCTCTACCTCATGTGCCACTCAAACCGCATCCCTCTCATCCTATGCATGTTATACGCTCTCCTTCACTATGGTAATATGACATGCTCTACCATATTGCATACCATATGCTCTACCATATTGTATACCAAATCCATAATATTCTAAGATAATTTTACTCCTGAGGTATCTGATAGAGCATATGTAAATATCATAAGCATCATTGTGTAATAGCGATCAAACAATGTCTTCTTATACCAATAGTACTCATAGTCCACTCCCTTCTCAAATCGCACCTCCCCTCACTTCACACCAAATGTGTGCTGCAATACCTCCTTCTGCATACCATCTACCACCACCCTTATTGGAGTGCCCTCCATTGGTATTTTGTAAATTTTATATATATCCTCCAACGTAATGGTCATCTCGCCTATGGGAAAGTGAAATGTGTTCCTATCTAGATTTTACCTCTCACACAATGCTGAGACATATACCTTGTTGGCATGAATACTCAACACATACCATACTCCCTTCATCCACACCCTACCCATCAACTCTATCCACCTCGTCACATGCCTCACTCAGGATAGCTCTCAATGACCGCAAACGATGTTGTGGATCAATCTTCTTCACCTATTTTCATTCAAACACACCACATAAATTTTTATTAGTTTCACATGCATATAAATTCATTTACCTTATCTCATACAAACATTCATCATATACAAACCTCAAAAAACACTCCTCATGCATCACATATTGTAAAAAAAAAAAAACCTAGTTTGCATGTTGCCATGCAAACTATAGTTCACATACCACCATGCAAACTCCAATGCGCACCCTGCCATGCGAACCAGGTTCGTATTCCACCATGTGAACTCTATAAAAATGGTATTTTTAGGCACCCATTAGGCCCTTTCATGGTAAAAATTACATTCACATGCAAAACCATCACTTTTATGGTACACAAAATAACATGCGACCCACAAACGTGTATTCCAAGGCATGCACTTCCAACACCCACAAATACACGACACAACATCAAACAAATCATATTTTTG
Source organism: Wollemia nobilis (assembly GCA_028583015.1). Classification (NCBI taxonomy): domain Eukaryota; kingdom Viridiplantae; phylum Streptophyta; class Pinopsida; order Araucariales; family Araucariaceae; genus Wollemia; species Wollemia nobilis. The sequence goes on from JAQPPZ010016895.1 coordinate 19,771,397, forward strand.
GATACCCATTTTGACCTTTCATGGTGAAAGTTCAAATAAATTTTCAAAACAATACACATTACACATCACATACCAAAGTCAAACTTTGCCAACATACATCTCATGACATGCATTCACATGACTTGCCAACATATCATGCAAAATCAAACCTATCACATTTTTGGACACCCATTTTGACTTTTCATGGTGAAATTTCAAATAGATTTCCAAAATATTATACCATTCATGCGATACGACAAGGTCAACTCTCACACAGGCACCACATATCACACAGTCAAACAGGTCAATTTATTGGTCAAACTAGAAATTAGTCAACACTTTTGGATACCCATTTGGCCATTTTTATACTTTGTACACACATTACCAACCAACGTCACATAGAAACATGTTTTCACGTCAAACATACATTTCTACATTTTCAAACATTCATTCAATTCAAAATCAAAACTAGTTTGAGTCTCGGGTACTTACCAGTGGGATCTCGTATTGATTGCTAGTGCTCACATGTCCTCTCACCATCTATGCATTGACTCAAGATTTTGCAAGTGCTTCACTTTTTTGACTCTTCCTCACTCCTCTCTTCAAAACTCTTTATGATGCAAATGACCCTTCCACGCACAAAAATGGAGACTTATACTCTCTAAAGATCTAGTTTGCAGGTTGTCATGCGAACTCCAGTACACATACCACCATGCAAACTCTAGTTCGCACCCTGCCATGCAAACCAAGTTTGTAGGGTGCCATGAAAACTAGACCTCATGACATCATTTTCACTTTTTTCTCACTTTTGCAAATTTCTCTCCCTTCCCCCATTGTTTACATAATTTTTCCACCTTTTTTTACCATTTTTCTCTATCAATAGACTCATCATTGCATCACTACATTTCATCTATATCATTGTTGATTCCTTGCTTGAGGGGGTATTCATATAAAAATCCATTTTGCATACAATCAAACAATCAAACATCCACATCATGGATATCACATCTATATACAAATTTGTTTTGCTAAAGATTATCTCAAGGTAAATTTTTATCCCAATCAAACATTTGCTAGATCATGAGAGCCATGCGCACTCTCAGACATGTCTTGATTTCATTATGTATATCAGTGCTAACCACATATTGAATTTTATTCTTGATTTATCCTTACCACTCAACTCAAATTATTTGAAATATATCATCATGCACTCATCAGTCAATTAAAGGCAAAAATTTGAATAGGCAATTGTTCTATTCGTAATTGGACCATCTTGCATTAATCACAAAAGCAAAGCAGTCTTAAGTTGCCCTCTCAAAAAATCAATACAATATTGCAAAATATTGTACTAAATTGGAAAATCATCTATTTCATCATCATGTTTCATCCACAGTATTTCATTTGCATTCATCCCCACATTCTTCATCTTCTCAAGCACCTCACCACCTTCTTCGATCATATTTTTGAACTAAACTATGTTTTACACAACATGTACAAAAAGAGAAAAATGTAGATGTAGACACCTAAAATTTGGACATGCTCACTTCTAGATACTTGTACATCTACATACATACTTGTAGATTGACATAGGCTATCATAGGCCATCGTAGACCGCCTTAGTCATATGTAGGCTCCTAAACCTACAAAACTAGGTAAAACACCTCCAAAACGCCTCCTACCCACTAGGAGACTACCTATTAGCCCCCTAAGGTAACTTAAGCCCTCCCCTACACCTAATTAGCCTTCATGGGACCTTATCCCTATCTAAAATCCTAATTAGGTTGATTAGTGATCTAATTCATCATTGATATTTAGTTAAATGCACTTTTTAACTTATGTGAGTATAATTAGGGTCCTAAATCAAATTAGCCCTAAACAAACTTCCACACATGTGTTCACATGAGATTAGTTAGGATATTTAAAAATTCCCTAACTAAACCCTAACCTAACGTAGGATCTAACTAACCCTAGTTAATCCTAACTCTTCCTCACATATGTGAGAGGATGAGATATTTCTCTAAGGCATGAGGGTTTGACACATGTTCAAACCCTAACCTAACTCCAGCATGGAGTAACCCTAAGGGTTGGTCTGTATAACCTATTCTCCTAACCTCATATTTTTCTATAAATAGAGGGATACCACTTCTATTCTACCTCTCTCTCCCTTTTTGCTACCATACATAAACTTTGCCAAAATTAGTTTAGAATCACATTTAAGAATTCTACACCATAAAAATAGCTAAGGATAACTTCAAACATCCATCCGAATAGAAATATTGGTCCCACATTTAGCAGAAGTCCAATTCACCCCCTGACCTATGAATTTGATCTCCAATTCACCCCCTTCCATGCAAATTGATTGTGCAGCATATCTACTTCAAAAAATTTAGTAGGTATGCTTTGTTTCACATTTTTATAGTGTTTTATGCTATTTTTATCATGTTTCAGCATAGTTTTCCTTTGGGTATTTTTATCTTTTATAAAAAGTAATTTGACTAAGGTAGGCTCCCAAACCCTCTAACCATAACTTGAAGGCCTTAAAATATAGGTGCAAGAGATCACAAACAACACAATCAACAAACTAGTGATGGTTCGCAAGCCCACCTTCATTGAGGAGTCTTAAAAGAAATCATCAAAGTGTTTGATATTCATAAATAAATATTGGGAAAATCACCTTTGTAACCCATGAAAGTTTGAATGAATAAAAATCATCATTTTGGGCATTATATTTATTTATGTACTATGTTTTATCAAATGGCGTCTTTCATCCACTTCATTTTAGCAAGCATGGTAGGACCCCCACAGAGTTTTGCTAGACTAGACTTTTTATGAATCTAACATAATTTTATATTTTTGTTCTATTGCAGGTATAATTCTAGACAGAACAGAGACCCTAAAACCCTGACAAGCTCCTCAGGTCATTAGAATAGAATTTTGGGCTCCAAAACCTGATTCACCCCCCGACATACGAATTCAGATATGATTTACCCCCTGCCCTACAAATCCAGCATAAATACTTCAAAAACCCTCAAAATTGTAGAGGTCTACAGTAGAGATACATAATAGTCCATTTGGAGTAAAAGGAACTAGGTATTTTCCTTAAACCTCCCTATTTTTGTCATCCATTTGCAAGGAAAATTTGTTAAAACATGCATCGTGTCATTTTATGAAATTCCTTTTCAATGCATTTGTCATTTTTAGATTAGTTTTCTTATTATGTTTCATATTTCCCTTTACTTACTTAAATAAGAGTTGCATTTACTTTTTTTCAAATTATGAGTAGGTTTTCATTTTGTGTAATTCTTTTTGTGAATCATAAATTTTCAAAGTCATATTTCTTGCATTAGATAGGTTTTCCAAAATAAATTCCTTCAAAAACCTCCATGTAGATCAAAAATTTCAATTTGCTTTATTTCAAGAGCATTTTCATTTCCTTTAAAAATCGCATGTCAAATAGGTTTCCCATTTCTTTCGTGTGTTATTCCATTAATTTTCTTTCAAAAAGTCACATTTAGAATTAGGATTTTTCAAATCTCTTTTTGCATCTTCCATAAAAACAATTTCAAATTACTTTTTACACAAAAATAAATTTCAGATTTCCTTCACGCATTTAGGAATAGGGTCTTTCACATCTCTTTTCACATGTTTCATTAAAGCAACTTCGAATTCCTTTTTACAAAAATCAAATTTCAGATCCCTTTCTTGTTATTAGATTAGGATTTTCCCTTTTATTTTACAAATCCCCCAGGTTAATTTCAATTTTCAGATTCCTTTCTTTTTATTAGATTAGGATTTTCTCTTTTATTTTACAAATCCCTCGGGTAAATTTCAAATTTCAGATACCTTTCTTGTTATTAGATTAGGATTTCCCATTTTATTTAAAAATCCCTTGGGTAAATTGTAAATTTAAGATCCCTTTCTTGTTATTAGATTAGGCTTTCCCTTGTATTTTACAAATCACCCGGGTAAATTGTAAATTTCATATTCCTTTCTTGTTATTAGATTAGGATTTTACCTTTTCTTTTACAAATACCCTTGGTAAAGTTTGAATTTCAGATTCCTTTCTTGTTATTACATTAGGATTTCCCCCTTTCTTTTACAAATATCTTGGGTAAATTGCAAATTTCATATTCCTTTCTTGTTATTAGATTAGGACTTCCTATTTCTTTCACAAATCCCTAGGGTAAATTGGAATTTTTAGATTTCTTTCCATATCATTAGTATAGTATTTCCAATTTATTTTTGTACAATCTCTCTCACATTTATTTCATGTTTTAAAATTAGGGTTCCACAAATACCTCTCCTCACATGATTTACATTGCTTTTTTGTATGCTTCATAGCATAGATTCTAGTTTCTTTTTAAAAATGGCACATAGGATTAGCTTTCTTTCAAAACATATTTTAATCAAGATTTGCTTTCAAAAATGCATCTAGGGCTATATTTACATTTAAAAAGGCATCTAGTTAGATTTATTGCTTTCATATCATCATTAGACAACAAAAACCCACACACTCATGTGGTACACACAAGTGGTGAGATTGGATTTCATCCCTAGTCCATAACTCGATACTGGTGAGGTAGGAGTTTTATACTCCACCAGCTCACCCCCCTAGAAACCTAGAAACCCATAGGAGATATTTTTTAGACTTAATTACCAGAAAATCCCCCATTTTTGAGATTGATCTTTCAAAATTCATCACCAGAAGGAGCCTTCAAATGGGATAGGATTAGATGCCTTTTGTTCATGAGGCTTACATAATTAGTGAACATGGTAACTGTCTTTATTGATTAAGTATTGAAATCAACTATTCAATATTCAAAAATTCAATTAATCAATAAAATTCAAAATATAAAGCATTATATAGTGTGTACATAGTTGTTGGAGATATATTTGGGAGAGAAGAAATAGGGAGGAAAGTAAAAGGTAAATTATATGTTTAACTCTTCCTGTCGTCCATCAACCTATCTGCCGCCAAATCCTGCTGACTCGGTTGCCATCCAATGGGAGTAAAAAGGTAAGGTCAAAGCTTAAAGTTGAAACAATTTTTTTTACCTTTTAACTTCCAACATTCTCCACCTTAAAGTTGGGAGGACTGACTATACAGTCCCTCAGCTTTATATATTGAGCTTTAGCCATACCTTTGGTGAAGATATCTGTAATGTTGTCCAAAGTGCTGTAATATTTAAGCTCAACTATATGCTACTCCACCATGTCTCAGATGAAGTGATACTTCATATCAAGATGCTTTCATCTGCTATGGTGGATTGGATTGTATGCCAACTGAATGGCACTCATGTTAGTGTTACTACCCATGATGAATTAGTTTGAGATGAAAGATCTCGGTTTAATGCGATCATCATGGAGTAGTAAAACTAACATCCACATACAAGCAAACTATGATAATGTCATTTATGGGTAGTTTATTTGTATCGCATTAAATCGAGATCTTTCATCTCAAACTACTTTTGCTTCTAGTGAATCCATACTCACTAAAATATCCATCAATGCATGAGTACCAAGCTCTTGGTGCTTGTTTGAGGCCGTAAAGTGCTTTTTTCAATTTATAAACAAGGTTCTCCTTTCCTTTTTCTTGAAAGCCTTGAGGTTGTTGAACATAAACCTGCTCAGTCAAGTATCCATTTAGAAAATAACTTTTCACATCCATGTGTTGAATGTTCCATCCTTTATGGGAAACTAAGGAAAGAACTAATCTGATTGTCTCTTGTCATGCAACAGGAGCAAAGGTTTTCTCATAGTCAATGCCAAATTTCTGAGTAAAATATTTTGCTACTAATATCATCTTGTGCCTCTCAATGCTTCCATCAGCATTGTATTTGGTCTTGTAGACCCATTTACACCCAAAACATTTTTTTTGTGAGTAGATTTACTAGCTCCCATGTATCATTATTTTTTATAGAGTTTATTTCCTCTTCCATGGCTTCTTGCCATACATTTTGAGTATAATACTTCTCATAGCTATCTGGTTCTATCTGTGCACTAGCCAATAAAGCATAATTGATTACATATCCCTTAGGATCATGGGAGTCATCATCCCCATACAATTGCAAATTTTCAAGTTGTTGCAAAACTGTATTCATTTCACTAGCTTGGATTCTAGTGTATCTTTTTTGGAAATTTCGATCCAACATTTGAAAATATGGATGATGTTGTAATGTTCTTTTACCTCTTGATGGAGAGTCACTGTCAATGTCCGTAGGTGAAGAACTTACTGATCTCTGTGGAGAAGGACTTGGATTTGTGGTTGAAGTACTTGATGTAGTACTCATGCTTGAGCTTGGAGGGGGTGGTGTGCCTTTGCTTTTCTTGGGAGACACATTTTGTACCTATTGTACCTGTAAAGAACTTACATCTTGGGAATCATCATCAAAAAAAATTATTTGATGACCTCATTCTCCCATTTCATCAAAAATTACATCCCTAGAAAGTACAATTTTATGAGTCTTAGGATTGTAGAGTCTGTATGCTTTGGTAGACTCACAATACCCTACAAATATACAAGCTTGAATTTTGGGATCAAGATTCTTCCTATTTTCATAAGGAATGTGTGCATATGCTAAAGAACCAAAAACTTTGAAGTGCTTTACATTTGGTTTCTTTCCATACCACCCCTCATAAGAAGTGATGCCATCTAAAGTAGAAGTCAAACTTCTATTTAGAATGTAGACACTGGTTATTACAACATCAGCCCAATACATATTAGTTAGATGCTTAGTCTGAAGCATAATTCTCACCATATCTACTATGGTGTGGTTCTTTCTCTCTACCACACCATTCTGTTTTGAGGTATAGGTAGTGGTGAATTTCCTTTTGATCCCACTTGTTTTACAATACTTCAAAAATTATTTTGAGGAGTACTCGCCTCCTCGATCTTTCCTAAGACACTTTACATAAAACTCACTTTGTTTCTCTACATTGTTTCTAAAATCTATGAAGCAATCAAAAGCTTCATATTTATGTTTCAAGAAATAAATCTAGCACATTCTAGAGAAATCATCTATGAAAGTGAGAAAATAGGAATTGTTTCTGATACTCTTTGTTTGCATTGGACCACAGATTTTTGAATGCACTAACTAAAGTGGATAGCTGGCTCTCCATGCTTGTCCTTTTGGAAACTTAGACCTTGAGTGCTTTCCCAAAGCACATCCTTCACATACCTCATTTTGTTCATTGATTTTGGGAAGTCCTATCACCATAGCTTGAGAAGTTAGCAATTTCAAGCTGGCTAAATTAAAGTGACCATATCGCAAGTGCCAAAGCACACTTGGATTAGCTATAGCTACATTTGCAAGTTGAGCTCCCCCTGGCTCTCCAAAATTGAGGGAAAATAATCTATTTTTGGTCATTGGAACCTGTGTGATGACACGCTTACAATTGTTTTTATCAAGAATGATACATTTTCCTTCATCAAAAACAAGTTTGTAATTATTCTCCATAATTTTCCCAATGCTTAGTAGATTATGTTGGAGCTTTGGAGTGTAGTAGATGTCATTCACTTTCTTTAGGCCTTCTTTTGTTGGAACCTCCATGGCTCCAATGCCTTCGACTTGCAAAGCTTTATTATCCCCTAACTTGATGTGGGATTTATAAGTGGAATCTAGAGTAGCAAATAGATTTTCTTTGCCACTCATATGGTTTGAGCAACCAGTATCCAAAATCCATGTGTCATTTAGATTTTTTTTTTATTGTCCATATGAAAGAAAAATATTAGAGGTATCATCTTCTTCACCATAATTTCCATATTTACTGCTACTGCCTTGAGAAGATTTTGACCAAAAATCATGAGCAAAGTGACCTGGCTTGCCATAGTTAAAACAAGTTATTTTGGACTTGTCACTTTCTCATCCTTAATTTCCACTTTGTCCTAGATTTCCTCCTTGATTTTGGTTTCCACCTCTTTTTTGATTGCCTCCTTTTTTGGAGTTACCTCCTATGTTCTGATTTCCTCCTCTGTAGTTGCCTCTGCCTCTACCTCTTCGCTGGCCTCTGCCTTGACCTCTTCCATATCCTCTTCCATGTCCTCTTCTAGTATTTTCATTTGATGTGAAGGCTTATCATCACCTACATAGTTGGTTGAAGGATATTCCTGTAATATCTCTTCATGAGACATTAACAATCCAATTAATGCATCAAATGTTAAAGTGGAAAGATCTTTTGATTCTTCTATGATTATGGCTATGTGATTCCATATTTGAAGAAGTGTTCATAACACTTTCTTTACAATTGTTTCAGGATTAATTTCTTTGCCAAGAGTAACCATTTTATCAAATACTGCTTTCACTCTGATGCAGTAGTCACCAACTTTTTCGTCTTCTTTTATTTTGAGATTTTCAAAATATTGTTTCAGTGTTTGAAGCCTCACTTTCTTCACTTGATCACTTCCTTGGAATCCATATTTCAAAGCTTTCCATGCATCTTGTGCAGTTATACAAGAAACTATTCTAGGGAATATACTCTTCTCCAATGTTGCTTGGAGATGATAAAGAGCAGAGGAGTTGTTATTTTGCACTTCTTTCTTTATTTTCTTATCTATGGCACTTAATGTTTTCTAGTCTATGGATTCGGTGTAACCCTCTTCCACTATGTCCCAAAAACCTTTCCCTATGAGTAAGGTCTTCATTTTGATAGACCAATACTCATAATCATATCCATTGAATTCTGGAATAGGTAGAATGTTATGTGAGGCCATAGCTATTATAAACTAAAATGCTCTCTTTATTTCTTAGTTAAAATAAAGCACTCTACTTTTTAAAATAAGTAAGAAAGAAGAGATTACAAATTTAAGTCAAATCTGACTTGATTCACTCTTTCATTGATTGCTTGTTCCTCTTGTTGTGGTGCTGCTATTTTTGGATGCATAAAATTATCTGCTACTTGTTCTTCATCGTCATTGATCAATATTATCTCTGGTGATTCTAGTTATAGAATTTCTACTAAATTACTGTAATGTGTATATTCAGATTCTTGTGGTGCAAATTCTATGGATTCGGATTGCTCAAATTGACTCCCAAAGGAGTTATATTCAGAGTCTGCCTCGTACCCTGAGTCCGAATGCCTCTGGTGTGTTATTACTACGTTCTGCAACTGACTAAATATAGTATGTAGCCCATAAGATCTCACTTTTTCATCAAATATTTTGGCGTTTTATCTTACCAAAAGTTTACATAAGGCATGATAACAACCACTTGGTCTTATCATCAATGCCTCTTTACAAATTTCAGCTTGGTCCTTTGTATCTCTTACAAAAAAAAATACTAAGCCTCTCAGGCTTGTTGCAAAAAACAATTTCCATTTTTTATAGCCTTCTAGGCTATCACAACATGTTTTTCCACTATAGTTTTTTATTCCTCGAATCAGGTGACAAGCTCTTTCTTTTACAATAAATTGCCTCTTAGGCAATGTCTAAAAAAAAAAATTATATAGTCTATTATAATTTTTAAAAAGTTTATAATTATAAGTTAAATAATAATAATAAAAAATATTGATTTTCTTAAAAAACTTAAAAAAAAACAATATATTTTAATATTATTACTAAACCTTTATAAAAAAAAAAATTATAAAAATAAAAAAAACTATATAAAATTTTTAATATGCCAATTATGCCAATCTAGCCTCGGCGCTCCGAAAAACTTACCATATGCCAATTATTAATTTTTTTTTTAATGTCGCTGGGTTTCGAACCCGTGACTTCCACTGTGCAAAGTAGAGTGCTCACCAATCAAGCTACAAGCCTTTTTAGGCTTAGAAAACTCCCTTGCAATATTTAAACACTACTTTGGTGTGATTTTTATAAAAAATAAATAAAAAACGTTTATCCCACATGCAGCAAGATATCATCCTTCAAGTGGTTTAAGAGCATGGGCACTCGTAAAGTCTTTTGATTACCTCTAGGTAATTAGATCTTACCCTTTTGATCCCTTTGGGTGAATGTACTTATGCCATGTCACCTACTTATTATGTCTGCCACGTCACCTCCTTGTTGTGTCTACCACATCACCTCCTTGCTATCTGCTCGCCATGTGTCTGCCTCTGGTCAATTTTCCGCAAAGTCAGCCTATCTGTCGCCTGGGCAATCATGCCTGGTGTCCTTGATCTGGTCAGCCTATCAACCTCAAACCATGTGCTTAGGATGCATGTTATATGGGCCTCCTCAACCTCGCTCTCTCGATCTCCTCAGGAATCGTGCCTCCTGTGGGCTCGCTCCTATGGGCCTCCTCATGCCTCCTCGAGATCTATGCCTCTTATGGGCCTCCTTGAGCCTCCTCGAGATCTGTGCCTATCTTTGAAAACCTAGACACTCTCCGTAGCTTTGATACCAGATATTGAAATCAACTATTCAATATTAAAAAATTCAATTAATCAATAAAATTCAGAATACAAATCATTATATAGTGCGTACATAGTTGTTGGAGAGATATTTGGGAGATAAGAAATAGGGAGGAAAGGAAAAGGGAAATTAGTTTTCTAACTCTTCCTACCGTCCATCAACCTATCTACCGCCCAATCCTGCTGACTCGGGTTCCGTCTAATGAGAGTAAAAATATAAGGTCAAAGCTTAAAGTTGAAACAATTTTTTTTACCTTTTAACTTTCAACACTAAGATCACTCAAGAGTGAAGTAAAATATTGGTTGGGAAAGTAGCAAGTATTATATATTACTACCTCTTCTCACAAGAGGTTTTTGGACTCATTAGCACATCTTAAGTCCCCCCTATAGGCTATCATTTTACTGCATCTTCTATATAGGTCACCATTCGCTAATTGAGACACTGTTCTATTTTGTGTGCCTTTGGGTGTTGCAAAAGGTTCCATGCCAATGACACTCCTGATATTTCTAGATTGATCACCCCACTACCTATGATTTGTCCTAGGAAGTATATTTTCAACATCAAAACACATGAAAACACATAAAAATTTTCTTTTCTACAGGTAGAACTGATTCTAGTTTTACATTGTTTGCATGATCACAAACTGGTTTCAGCACATTTTATGGTTCAACACTCTATTTATTGGAAATTTATAGCTTCTCACTACTTAGTCACTGTCATATTCATAGTTTGATTCCAATTTGCCTCCCAACCTATGAATCAGGTCTCAATTCATCCCCTAATCTATGAATCCTACTTCTAGGTTCAGAAACTGGTTAAACTTTTTAGGGTTACTCAAAAAACCCTTGTAGATCACACCCAAAATCTCAAATTTTAGTTCCTATGTAGTTCTAATCCCACATTAACCACACACGATACAATGCCTATTATCACACGCAATCAAGCACATGATCAAGTGCACCTTGAAGAGGAGGTATTCATAACCCCTTTCAGTCAGTATCCTTCTTCCTCTCCTTCCATAGGGGAGATACACACACTCATAGTTGATATACCCATAGATTCACATCTATCTTCCACACACACTTCTTCTTCGGATGAGATTCCCACTTCATCTAGCAAATATGATTCATTTCTTCCCTGATCACCTTCACCTAATCTACCTTCTACGTTCTATGATCATGTTATCTATACAAATCCTAGACATCTTGCTCCTTTATTCACAATTTATGAGGAGAACCTACCTACATCTCCTACCTTTACACACCCCTTTTTCTAGAGTCTATTTCAATATATTTTTTAGAATAAATTCTCTTTGTTAAACTGTAATCATCCTGATGTTATGTCATTCACTCCTAGCATAGGGATGATTTCAGACCCTTCCTCTTCTATGCTAGGCACTTAGGTGCCATCATTACAAACCCCATAATAACAACCTCCCTTGCAGCAACATCAAGAGCCACCTCCACCATCATACCAACACTCCTCCCAATATTTACCACCACCACCTCCTCAACAATCATTTTTCCTATATTCTTAGGACATATCATAGCCACCTCCTCAAACCCAACTAATTTAACACCAACAGTAGCAACCGACTACCTACACCTAACCTGGAGTGTACACATTCACCACTCTATCTTCCCAAGATCCTACCTTAGAAGCTTATCCTCCCTCTTCCTCATAATTCTAACCTAAATCCTATTCCATTAGAATGTATCCTACCCAATCTTCTATCGCACCTTCTTCCACTTCTACCTTTATATTACCTCATCCTACTCCATTTTGGGTCTTGAATATAGGTCCCCTTACCACCTATAGTCTGTGACCTTTAGCTTATACTCCTACTTTCCTAGTCTATTCTACTCAGATTAGTTTTCCCACCTCTTATCCTTTAGGACAGATGCCTATACCATCCTACAACACCTCATCTAGTCCACCTTTAGCACCATCTATCCAAATAACATTACCATTATCTACTAGACCTACATTATTTAATCATCCCTCTACTTGATATTCATTCCTTATAGCTAAACTATTACAACAGGATCCTATCTAGTAGATACCTATACAACAACCACACAACCCACAACCACAATATTATTATTCTCAACAAATAATTATTTTGCAACCTAGTATTTCATCGACTAAGATACCCTACATCATTCAAAAACCACCTCTTCAGGATCAGTTGTAATACACTCATTCTCAATACTAGGAAGAATAGAAATTATAGTATCCACCACACTCTCAGGCCCCACCCACCTTAGCATCATCCTCCACACCTCTAACATACAAACTTCAACTCTTACAATATGAAGTAAAGATGCTAAACCTTCGTACTGCCAACTATGGACCACAAAAGCCTACCTATTATGAAATCTACAATGATCTAGTACATCCCTCAGTCTCCATTCCCCTTATCCATATCACTTTGAGATCCCAAAGTTTTATAATTATAAAGGCAAATAGGATCCAAAGGAACATTTCAGTAACTACCATTCAGTTTACTACCAAATTCATAGTAGCAACACCCTTATGTTACATACCTTCTCCCTCTCACTTGGGGGACAATCTCTTGATTGGTATAACATGCTTCTATGCCATAGCCTATACAACTTTGAACAACTAGCCAATTCCTTCCTAGAACATTTCTCTATCAACATAAAAAAGAAAATAAACTTCTCAATTGTCTACGCCCTACAACAGGCTGATGATGATCCCATTACTGAGTTTATTTCTCGATGGATATTAGTCATACACAACCTAGCTCGTAGTATCCCAACTGTTGAACTTGTTACACTTTTATCTAAAAGCTATCATAAGCATATCTAAAATTTCCTACAACTTCATCAAATCTACACCTTTGAAGAAGCCATCGTCCAAGATAAAGTCATAAATAACATCAAAGTCCAATCAGGCAAAATCAATTTGAGACTAAAACCCTCATACAACTCAAATTTCTATTTCAATATAAATGTACCTAATTAGCCTTTCCATAGGCCACCATAAGCCAATCATGTGGCAATAGCTACCCTAGATCCATCACCTGCCCCATAACCTCCTTCTCCATAGTAGCAACCATACCAAACCACTGCACCCCTTCCTCCTCAACCATATCAACCTCGTAGTATTTATCCCTAGGATCCAAAATGTAATCTCACCCCACTTACTAATCCTTTTCCATACCCTTTCTAGATATTGTATGATGCAGAACACACCAACCTATCTGCAATATGATCACTCAACATGAATCAAACCAAATCTCAAGGATACATCGATCAAACCTTTTGTGCCTACCACCGACAACCTGGCCATGATATCGAATCTTATCATTCTTTTCGTGGCCTTGTCCAAGATTTCATTGATAGGGGCACCATTCAGGTCTCCAACCCACTCACCCCACAAAATCAAAACTTGAGGATTTACCAAAACCCCATACCTGAGCATAGGGGGAAAAATATCCAATAAAATCAACCCCCTAGGGCCATCTAGATAGGTTAATAATGTTAAATGTGATCATCTCTCATACAATGTGGTTGGCATAATTAACCTCACTACTCATAATAAAAGGTACCCTTCACACCAAACTACACCAGTGGTCTCACTATCTACATCATTTACCTCTCCTCAGTCTCTTGTGACTCCTATCGCTACACCCCATCCACTGTAAAATGTCATTACCATTTATGGCAGTCTTACCCACTAGTTGCATAATGCTCTTGCCAGGTTATCTATATTTGATCTTTTGCAATAGTCTCAACCCCATCGTGAGTCATTGAATGATACCCTTTAATATATTGATCTTGAAACCCATGACACAAATACATTTATTAACGTCATGGGAAACATTCCATGCTACCTTTAGCCTTTGATTAGTTTCTATTATCATGAGACTACTGAAATCATATGTGAAGGAGCAGACCCTCCCCTTAACATCCAAGCAACCATCAATGATATCACCTACAAGTAGGTTCTCATTGATACCAGTTCCTCTATCAGCATCATTTCCACTGTAGCCTTATATCACCTGCATATCTTGTTAACTCATTTTTCCATCCCATTTCTTGATATTTGGGTATTCGATGGTTCCATGCAACCCATAGTAGGCTCCATTGGCCTACCTATTCGAGTGGGTATTTGAACCATTTCTATCCTATTCCACATCATTTAGGGTGATATGTAGTACAATATCTTGCTTGGGCATCCATGGATTAGGCATATGTAGTGTGTCCCTTATATATTACACCATTTCCTCAAATATGTTCATGATGGACTGGTTTATTATGTTCCTATCGATGGTTACAACATCGCAGACCTCCTACCATGACCTTCATCATCTTCTACACAACTCTTTTATATTTATTCTAATCAATATTTTGAAGCATCGACATCTCTCTCCACATCAACCTCATTCAGTGTCTAAACCACTTTCACCAACTACCATAGAACCTAATCTTGCTACCCTTCCTTTTTTCCACCTTCCTTCTAGCCACACGTACCTTCTCAAACATCTTCCATAAATCCATCCACAGTGTTGATACCCTCTTCATCACTCTCATTGAGGCCTACCACCACATATATCCCATATTTCTCCATAGAAACTCCTATCCTCCCTATGACTCAAACACCTCCACTTCTATTTTTTCCATGACCTAGGTTGTTCACATCTCCTCACAGTCCAACATTGACACCTACTCACCCAACTCCAAAATTCTTACATGTAGATCATCCTATCCCATCCATGATAATTGAATGCCATGATTTGGAACAACAAGCCTCTCACCTCGATGATAAACTATTGCACTCCTCTGCTACCACCATATGATATTATCAACTCTCACCCTCCTCTTCTAATTTGGATTCACCACCCCGTACACCACCTCGCATCTCTATATTTATGACAAATTCCATTCCAGGTGACTCTAGTGTTTGTGATGACCGTGTACAAACCCCTAGAGTATAATCCATGGTAGTCTATGGCTGTCCTTTAGATTTAGTATTGACCATTGATACTACTGTATAATTAGGTCCTCCCAACAACTAACCAAACTTTGTGTATGCAGGACTAGATTCCTCACTCTCGGTTTTAGTGCCTCCACCACCACAATCTAGATTTTGTGGTACACTAGATCACATGTCTAATCCCCATTTCACTTTTCACTATATTCAACATTTACATTGGCATGGATTTGGGTTAGGAAATTACGAACAAGGGTTACACACACCCATCAATCCCCACATACAATTACCTATAGAAAAATTTGGCTTAGGCTATCACCCTACTGCTATTCATACACTTTAGGATGAGCTACAGTACCTATCCTTGAATCCTTCCCTACTTCCAACACACACTTTGGAGGAATATATCGACATGGATATTTTTTAGGAGAGCTCATCCCCCCATTTGACCATTACTATTCCATTCAACTTCTTTCACAAAACTCCCTTCTCCAACACTACATCATCATGTTGTCTCAATGAATTAACTAACCAATTTATTGCATTATCTCTAAATACTCACTACCTAGAATATGATGTGGTATCACCCCAACCATCACCATAAAATTTGGCTAGATCATTACCTATGCATCGGTAGATCCATCACTTCATTACTCGATCATGCTCTCCACCTATCATCTTACACCCTTCGCTAAGCTTGCTATGATGTTTACATGTTATTTAGTATTCATAATCAAAATCTTCACCACCTACATCCCCCATGACTTCGGTTAACATAGTTGATGTAGACTTCTTTGCCTCACTTCAGTATACACACCAGTCGATTCGTGATGACACACCCAAATCAGATATTCTTGACCTCACACACATTTTACCTACACATTTGCTACATGATTTCTTACTTTCACCTAATGTCTTGTGTACTATAAATGATCCTTCACCTTCCACCCCAACCCACATTTTGTGGGTTCACCACATAGGCATTTACCTAGATGATGAATTTGATGTACCAGAGGCTATTTATGAACTCCACCTTATTCTAATCCTTGAATAGCTACGATATGGTTCCCACATGCTTGTGGAAGATACTATTGAGGTTGACATTGGTGACGATCCTAAAAATCTACACATAGTCAAACTTGCTACTAGCCTCTCGCCAAAAGAGTGCATTGTATTCACCACATTCCTTATAGAATATATTAGAGTCTTTTCTTGGTCCTACAAGGACATGCCTAGCCATGATCCTTCCCTAGTAGTTCATAATCTCACCTTATATAGAGATGCCAAACCCGTTAGACAAAATTTATAACCTATGCATCCCACCATTGCTCTTCTCGTAAAATAGAAGCTCCAAAATCTCCTTCATGTAGGTTTCATCATTCCAATAGATTATCCTAAGTGATTTTCTAACATGGTACCCGTCCCAAAACCCTCCAACGAGGTTTGTGTATGCACTAATTTCTATGACTTAAACAAAGCTTGTCCCAAAGATAACTTTCCCTTACCAAACATTGACTCACTCATTGATTCCATTGCAGGTCACAAAATGATATCCCTTATGGATGGGTTTTTTAGATACAATTAAATTAAAATCAATCTCGTCGACCAACACAAAACTTTCTTTACAACCCCTTGGGGGAAATTCTACCACAAGGTCATGCCTTTCGACCTCAAGAACACTAGGGTAACCTATCAATGCGTGATGACTTACATTTTTCATGATTACAAGCATAAAACCATGGAAGACTACGTCAATTATCTTATCATGAAATCAAAATAGCATGCATAGTACATCACTAACTTATGCTAAATCTTTGATCACCCTTTAGAGCACAAAATTCACC
Organism: Wollemia nobilis; assembly: GCA_028583015.1. Classification (NCBI taxonomy): domain Eukaryota; kingdom Viridiplantae; phylum Streptophyta; class Pinopsida; order Araucariales; family Araucariaceae; genus Wollemia; species Wollemia nobilis. Next base: position 19,788,527 of record JAQPPZ010016895.1, read on the forward strand.
TAAAACCAAAGAAATGAATCTTTGGTGTCACTTCAAGCAAGATCCTAGGGTTCATCGTCTCTCAGCAAGGCATTGAAGTTGATCCTAACAAAATCAAAGCCATCCTTGAGATACCTCCACCCACAAACCTCAAACAATTGTGTATCTTACAAGGCAAAATCTAATCGATGTCACTTCATTGCCCATATATTAGACAAATGCAAGCCATTTAATAACCTCTTACAAAAGGAGGTCACTTTCAAATGGAACAAAAAGTACCAAAAAGCCTTTGATTCAATCAAAGCCTACCTTACCTCTTCATCAGTTTTATCTCCCCTAGATCCATAGTTATCATTCAGTCTATATATTTCCACTATGGAATTTGTACTAGGTATATTTATCTCCCAAAATAATGAACTCAATCATGAGTGATTTATCTACTATATCAGTCATACATTGGTTAGTTATGAACCCTGCTATGCATACATGTAAAATTTGTGCTTGGCTATTGTTTTTTCTATCCAAAAACTATGCTATTATATGCTCAATCATACCACCTTTGTCATCGCCCATGATAACTCATTCCACTACATGATGAACAAGAGTTATCATAATTATTGTACTTCTAAATGGATTATGCTCCTTACTAAATTTGACCTAGAATTAATTTCACAAAAATCCATTAAGGGGCAGGTCATTGTAGACCAACTCGTTGAGGCCCCATTACCATATAATCACCCTCTCATCAGCCAACTTCCTCATCATTCCATATTTAATATCACATAACCTAAATAATATGTTGAACCTAAGATAACAGCCAACTTAACACTATTTCTTTATGGTTCCCACTACACACACGTTGGGGGTGTAGGCATTGTATTTTTCACCCCATATGGAATAACATAGAATATTAAACCCTTATTTGTAAATAAGGCAGCATTCTCATTCAAACTAGGGTTTCCTTGCACAAATAATAACGTAGAATATGAAACCCTTATTCTTTGTTTATATTAGGCATATTCCATACACATTTAGTGCCTTCACAACATTGGAGACTCTCTCCTTATTGTAAATAAATTCCAGGAGATATGACAATGTTGCTATACTATTCTCAAAAAATATAAGAAAATCGCCCAATAACTCCTTGCCCAATTCGGGTGGTATGCTATCGAAGTTGCCCTGCACTCCTCCAATTATTTTTCTGACACAATGGCCTCATTAGGATCATTGATACCACAAAATAACATCTCTAACATGATGCATGTGTCTATTCATACACTTACCAAATCAGATATCTCACCTTTACCTCATATAGATGATGATGGCATTCATGTTGTCCAAACTGAACTACATGATCCTTGGTTTTTTCAAATTAAGGATAACATCAAATTAGGCTTCGTACCTTGTGAGCTACCATATGCTCAATGTCAAGCATTCAAATAATGTGACATTCATTATACACTATTAGGGGACATCCTGTACCACCACGGTTATGATGGTATTCTCCTACATTGTACCACCATGGTTATGATGGTATTATCCATTATGATACTTGTGGTGGCCACTTTAGTGGTATGGCTATCACCAAGCATATCTTATGTGTGGGCTACTATTGGCCCAAAATGGAGCATGATTTCTATGAATATGTCAAGTGATGCATAAAATTATAGTAACATGCCAACCTCACACACCTTCCTTCACAAGATCTTAAACCAATTCAATCCATATGACCTTTCTCACAATGGGGCCTCGATCACATTGGATAGATCACACCTGCATTATAAAACAACTATAAATTAATTATCAATACCATAGAGTACTTCACAAAGTGCATCAAAGCTATCCCACCTGTCCAAACCATAGAATCCAAGATTATGGCATTTATCACAGACCATACCATATATTGCTTTGGCATCCCTTCTCAAACCATATTTGATAATAGGAAGTCCTTCAAAAATAAATTTTTCTATTCCATTTGTGCAAAATTAAATAACCACCATAGCTTCTTGACCTTGTACTACCCATAGGGTAACGACCAGGCTGAAGCTACCAACAAAACCATCTGCTCCATACTTCAAAAAATGATTGTTGAATCCCATCACAAATAGTATAATTAGATACCTATTTCCTTGTGAGCTTACCATACAAGCATCTGTACACCCACTAGGGAAACCCCCTTATCCTTGGTCTATGGTATTGAAGCCATTATACCCCTTGAGATCAAGATACCTTCCCTGCGAGTCTCCATGAAAGACTTCATTGATGATGACACTACTTGTCAATCCCATATTGATCAACTAATGCTCTTGGATGAGCATCATATTCATACCATCGAGCACACAAGTTTCTTTCAATATTACCTTCATTGTGCCTATAATAGTAAGGTACATCAATACAAATTCCAAATTTGTGACCTGATCCTTAAGGAAAACCAATAAATTACAAGCTAACCCCGTCAGTAGTGAGACAAATTCACTCCTAACTAGTTAGGCCCATACATCATTACATAAAAAATTTGCCCTGGTTTTTATCAATTAGCAAACCTCGAAGGCTCCGTTGAACTTGAGCCTATCAACATAATTCACCAGTACACATTAAATACGTAGCCTTTCTAGGTAAACAACCACATAGATTGTACATAGGGTCATCACAACACATTCTTAATTTACATCACACATACACTACACTACACTCCACACATGATATTTCACTTTCTGTTACACAACATAACCACTTTTACTTTTTATGTCATTTATATGCTATGGGTATTTTAGTTTTTGTAGGTCTTTCATCATCAACGATAGGACCTGATATTAGATACACATCCATCATACATTCACCTACACCATGCAGGACCTCTAGATGTTATCTTCCATACCATTTATCCCAACTGATCTAGATCATCCACCCAAAATAGTTCATGTATACCAACACTTCACTTCATCATATTATGATCACCGCAACTCACCTCATTGTAGCTCACCCTACTGCAGCTTGCCCCACTATAGACATGCTTCTTATTCCCCTTGCTTAGGAGATAGTTAGGTATTTATATGTTACTTTAAGGATAAGGAAGAGTGTTCTCACCCATTAGCTTCATGCATGTGAGAGTCATGCCCACCTCACCTGGCTGACCTCAGGGATCCATATCTACTACCATCCTTAGTTTTCCAACCTGTACCACCCTACTACCCCCTTAATAGGGGTACTACACCCATTTATGCATTTTTGACAAGACTACCTCCTCACCTACTGACTGGGATGTCACCCTATGACTTATTCCTTTACTACCACACCACCAATGCTACATCTACTCACATTCCCCCATCATATGAGCATCACTTTCTATATTCATCCCCTACACCACCTATATTTTAGACACTACCATCACCAATTCATGGCCTCCCATTCTATAATTTCATACCATCAACCCAGTAATTCTATTATCCTCCCTCTTAATCTTTTTTATCCCCTTATTCACATGCATACATCCATTCCATATACCCACCTAAATATTGGTCCCCACCTTCATTGATTCCATCACCTCCCTCCATTGACATTCATCATATCCTCTCTTGCATCAATAATCTCGAGTTACAATTGAGCCATTGTCACTACTATTTCTCTTTGTGTCATTCTACCACGGCCCAACTGACATCGCTTTCCTATAGACTTACCCTTAATTCATGGAACTGATCTACATACGATTCCTACATCCTGACTCGACCATCCATTCCCACACCACTTTCTTCATGTTCATCGCTATCCAAACTATATATCTATCCTAGGCCAGTTTGATCAGTACCATTATCTCAAAAATTCCACCAGTTATTTTACAAGGACCTCCTTGCTTTACCTAAAATTCACCCTATTGATCCCTCATGCCCCAAGTCGCATGATTACAATGAAAACCTCTTGTGTGTCTACCATCATCATCCAGGGCACGACATCGATGTGTGTCATACATTTGAATCCGTTGTTTAGGATATTCTCTTTGATTATACTCACTCACATCCTAAAAAACCTCCTTTTCCTACTCAACTCCAAAGCCCCCCATGCTAGCTAGTACATCCTTCCACCTCATCATGAGATTTATTCACTCCTACACCTTGCTACTTTCAACAACCATCCAACTATAACTATTGGACATTTTGAGTTCCTAAGTCAAAGTTGTCATTGATGTCACCAGATGAAGTCATCATTAATACCAAATATTTTAGAAGGAAATAAAGGGGACAAATATGGTTATTTGATATCCAAGAAGAAGGCCAAAGATCAAGTGAAACAATGCAAAAGATAGAAGTTAAAAAGGAGTTGTAATATTTATTTTATAAATTATTTAAATTCAGTATGAATTTAAATTTTATAAATAAATATTAAAGGTACATTATCGAAGGTTAATATTATAATAATGGTTATTATAATATTAAAATGTGCCATGGTGAAAACCCAAATAAAACATTTATAATTTTTATTATAATGTTTTAAAAGGCAAAAGTGGGTTTTATAAAGTCAAAAAATATTTTAATAAACCCAAAGGTTGGGTTTAAGACCAAAGGCCTTGATAAATCCTTGCCGACATCATGAGGGTTAATTACATTTTGAAGCGTCGACATTCTAAGCAAAGGAGGAAAAATTAGTATTTAAACCTATGCCCAAAGGACATTAAAATCATCCTTGCTCAATTGGAAAACATACGAATTAATGCAGAGCTCGTGAAATGAATGTGCGAATTTTGTGTTTGTCTTGACGGTGAAAGGAAATAAAATAAAAAGCATTGATTAGTTGGAAGCCAACAAGGCACCTTGGCCTAGTGGCAAGTGGGCTGCAAGCTTACGTTTTGTGTGCAAGGAGGACAGTGTTCGAATCTCGACGGAAGCACTTTGGTGGGTGTGTTGAAAGTGCCAAACGTAAGGCGCATCCTTTTTGCAAGGCAAGGAAGGCATAAGGTTTTGAAGCACGTGGTGCTTCTTCCTCTCCAATGAGCATGTAGCTCGTGTGGTGGTTTGCGCCATGGGAAAGACGTTTGTGTGGGCTGCATTGAGAGTTCGAAACTCTCCAAAGGCAAAGGTAACATTTTTATATTTTAATTTTATTGAATGCCTAAGTTGGAGGTATAAGGTGTTTGGTGGTTGAAATTTTGGAAAGGTTGCTTTGTAATAAAGTGTGGTAGTTGAGAATTACCTTTAGGAGTTATAAGGAGAATTCTGTTTTTATTTTTTAAAGTCTTAAAATTGCTATTGTGGAATATTGAAAGGTTAAGACTTTGTGGATGGTATGTTATTTTGAATTAAGGGTTTTTGTGACTATTGTGAGGATATTGATTATTATTCAAGTTGGAGTGATAAGGTGTAATTTTGATATTATTTTTGTGATATATTTTGTTGAAGAAAATTATCCTCTAACCCTTATTGAGATTGGAAAAGAGAAATTTGTGAGTGTGGCAGATTTGTGAGATCAACTCCTCTTCAAGAAAAGGTATGGGCAAAATTCTTCTTTATTGAGTTGGTTGATTGGCTTGATTGAAAATTAAGTTTGGAGTGAAAAGGATTTGATTAGGGTTTCCTTTTTGAAAGTTTTTGAGTTGATGCTTCAAGGTTTTCTGAATTGAGAGTTGTGATTAAACCTTGTTTGATAAGCATTGTTGTTGAGACCATTGGTTGAGTGAAGTGTTTGAGTTAATGCTTCAAGGTTTTCTAGAATTAAGTGTTGTGATTAAAACCTTGTTTTATTAGCATTGTTGTTGAAGCCATTGGATTGTGTGAGGAACTTGAGTTAGGGTTTGAAAAGAACATGAGTATCATTGTTATGTGAAGAATGTTTTATGAGCATTGTTGTTGAAGTGAGTTGTTATGCAAAGAACTTGAGTTAGGGTTTGAAAAGAACATGAGTATCATTGTTATGTGAGATTTGTTGTTGAGCATTGTTGGAAATATTTTGAGTTGGATGATATATGCTTGGACTAGGGTTTGTGAGAAAGGGTTGTTTCTTGAAGTGATTGGTTGAGTAGAGTTGATTGAGCCTAGTCAAGTGAATGTGTGAAGTGGTTGTTCAAGTTCCATAAAACAAACTATTCTATATTCTGATTTGAGTTGAGATTGAGTTTTGAGAATAGAACATATTGAGTCTCTAACAATTCTCTTTATGCTTCTATGAGATTGAGTTGAGAAAGTGATTGAGCATTGAGTATAGAACATATTGAGTCTCTAAAAATTATCTTTATGTTTCTATGAGATTGGACAAGTTGTGTGGACTTGTTAAGCTAATTTGAGGTAAGTCTTTGAGAAGGCTTGTGGACTTATTTTATGTGAGATTTTGTGGAAGCTTACAATACAGATTTGAGCAAGTCCTAGAGAGGACTTATTGAGCAGATTTGAGACAAGTTCTAGAGAGCTTGCTAAGCAGATTTGGACAAGTTCTATGTGAGCTTGTTGAGAAGATTTGGACAAGTCTTGTATGAGCTTGTTGAGAATATTTGAATAGGTTCTATGTGGACCTATTGAACAGATTTGTGTAGAATATGTGTGGATCTATTGAACAGATTTGAGAAGGTTCTGTGTGGACTTATTGAGAAGATTTGGATAAGTTATGAGTGGACCTATTGAGCAGATTTGGATAGGTTTTATGTGGACCTATTGAGAATATTTGGACAGGTTTTGTGTGGACATATTGAGAAGATTTGAGCAGGTTCTGAGTGGACCTATTGAGAAGATTTGAGAAGGTTCTGAGTGGACCTATTGAGAAGATTTGTGCTAGACTAACTGTTTAGTATAGATTTGAGTGGACTTGTTGAGCAGATTTGTTGAGGAAGGTTCTAAGTGGACCTATTGAGCAGATTTGTGCTAGACCGAATGAACTATGTTTAGTGTATATTTGAGTGGACTTGTGCTAGATGGACTATGTTTAGTGTAAGAATTGAGAATATTTGTGCTAGACCGAATGTACTATGTTTAGTGCAAGATATTGAGCAGAGCTATGCTAGACCGACTAGACTATGTTTAGTACAGTATTGAGATAGAGCTTTGGAGGTGACAGAGCAGAGAGGACAGAGACTCTAGTGGATAGAGATCCATCAGCCAGGACATTAAGGATAGGTCTTCTGAGTGAGGACAAGAGTCTTCAAGTGGAGAGAGATCCACAATAAGTGTAGTGGAGGTAGTGTCTTCTAGAGGATCACCAACCAGAGAGGAGAAGGAGTTCTCCTGTGGATAGAGATCCACAAACTAGATTTAGGGGATCAACATCTCCTTTGGATTGAGGTCCATAAACATTGTAATAGGGAAAGGATTCCCATGAGATTATTTGAGAAATATTTAGAAGAAATATTTTCTCCATGGAGGTAGCCATATTTGGGTGAACCACGTTAAATCTATGTCTCTATTGTGTGTGATGATTTATGCATTGCTTTGGTTATTGCTATTGATATTGCCATTGATTATATTGATTAATATTATTTGGGAAAGAAAAGTAAAAAGTGGTCTTATATTGTTCACCCCCTTCTCAGTATAAGCTTGTGTTCTTCAATTGGTATCAGAGCTAGTTCCTTTAGAAGAAGTTTAACAACTTGAAGGAAGATCCTACAAGAACACAAATGGCAAAGAAAGGCAAGAGTAGAAGCATGAGATACAAGAAGAAAAGAACACCTATGGTCATGAAATAAAAGGAAGATGAGTTTAATATTGTTGTGTTGGGAGGACAAATGGAAATAGATTCAAGAGATGAATCAAGTAATGGAGAAATATCCAGATTGATAAAGTTTTGTACCAGATGTGGGAACACAGGTCACCATGCAGCTTATTGTCCACAAGAATGTTTTGTTTGTGGTCAACTTGGCCATGATGCAAGATATTGTAATGGGTTTAGTAGCAGTGAAGATGAAGATGATATTCTCAAAAATGAAATTCTAGAGGTTGGTTCAAGAAAGGATAACAAGGACAATCAAAATAGGTATGAAGAAGAAACTCTACTTTCAATAATAGAAGAAAAAGAAGATGCTTCAGAAAAAGAAAAATGGAAAGCCACTCTTAAGGAGCTTATTGAATTGAAAAGAGAGAATTTAGAATTGAAGGCTCAAATACAAGAAGATGAGAAATGTAAGACAAAGCTTCTACAGGATATCTTTGACTTGAGAGATAAGGTTGAAAAAGCAAGAAGAGTTGAAGAAGGTATGATTAAATAGTCAAAGGTAAAAGAGATAGAATGTGAAAGGCTTATGATTACTCTTGGAGAATTAAAAAGGGAGAACTCAGGATTAAGGGTTCAAGCTCAAGAAGATGAGAAAGAAAAAGCAAGGTTTCTATAGGAACTCACTAACTTCAAAATCAAAGTTGAAGAGACAAGAAAAATTGAAGAAGGTATGGCCAAAAAATTAAAAACAAAAGATCTAGAGTGTGAAAGATTAGAGCATGAGATAGTTTCACTAAGGATAGAAGTAAAAGGTTCTAAGGACAAGCTACACAAGTTTGAGGAAAATTCAAAGACCTTGGAAAGGACTATCAATGCACAAAGGTCATCAATCACCATAACAGGACTTAGTTCTAAAGAAGAACAAGGGAAACAAGAAGCAGAAAAAGGAGAGTCAAGCTCAAACACCAAAAAAGAAGAAGAGTCAAAAGAAGTAAGTAAAAGAGAGAGTGAGACTTCTAAGGATAAGTTGGACAATAGAAAGTTCAGCAAGGAAAGGAACAATGTACAAGTAAGGAACAGATGGAACAGGAAACAAGTAGAAGAGACTAAGAGACCAATGGGGTCTAGGCAAGGTTTCTTCAATGGAAGATGTTTTTCATGTCACAGGTTTGGGCACATGGCTTCACAGTGCAGGACACATGAAAGACAGGAATATGGGAAAGGATAACTTTTCCATGGGTATTGCTACTCATGTAATGAGTTTGGTCACAAGGCAATGGATTGCAGGGTTCATGACAGAAGAAGATATGGCTTCACTAGGAGAAATCCTAAGACATTTGCACCTCCAAGGAATAATAACATTAAGTGTTATAAGTGCAATAATTATGGTCACATAACAAGATGGTGTAGAACAAATATTCCAAAAATAGGTATGAACATAAACAGGAACATGAACAGGAACAGGAACAGGAGTATGAATAGAAATAGGAACATGAACAAGAACAAGAGCATGAATAGGAACAGGAACAGGAACATGGATGAGAATAGGAACATGAATAGGAATAGGAACATGAATGAGAATAGGAACAAGAACAAGAATAGGAATGATGACAGGAACAAGGATGATGACTTGAACAAAAATAGTTAGAGGATTCAAAAAACTTAGAAAAGAAGGGAAAAAGATAAAGGTAAAGAACAGTGCTTTCGGGGAGTAGAAATACTCCCACCCCAGAATTAACCACCTCATGAGGAGGTGGGGGAGGGGCTAAGCTAAGAGGCTCATTCTTAGCCCCGAGCCCCAAAGGTGACCCTTTGCCATTGATGTCAAAGGGGGAGAGATTTGTGTGATTTGTGTATTGGGGAGAGATTTGATATTTGAGAGAGAATTGATATTTGAGAGAGCATTGAGCCAAGGGGAGCAGAAGAAAAAGGAAGGTCAGGTTTCAGTAAAAGGATATGGGTTGCCATCAATGACAAAGGGGGAGATTGTTGGACATTTTGAGTTCCTAAGTCAAAGTTGTCATTGATGTCACCAGATGAAGTCAACATTAATACCAAATATTTTAGCAGGAAATAAAGGGGACAAAGATGGTTATTTGATATCCAGGAAGAAGGCCAAATATCAAGTGAAATAGTGCAAAAGATAGAAGTTAAAAAGGAGTTGTAATATTTATTTTATAAATTATTTAAATTCAGTATGAATTTAAATTTTATAAATAAATATTAAAGGTACATTATCGAAGGTTAATATTATAATAATGGTTATTATAATATTAAAATGTGCCATGGTGAAAACCCAAATAAAACATTTATAATTTTTATTATAATATTTTAAAAGGCAAAAGTGGGTTTTATAAAGTCAAAAAATATTTTAATAAACCCAAAGGTTGGGTTTAAGACCAAAGGCCTTGATAAATCCTCGCCGACGTCATGAGGGTTAATTACGTTTTGAAGTGCCGATGTTCTAAGAAAAGGAGGAAAAATTAGTATTTAAACCTATGCCCAAAGGACATTAAAATTATCCTTGCTCAATTGGAAAAATAATAGCATACAAATTAATGCAAATCTCGTGAAATGAATGTATGAAAATTAATGTTTGTCTTGACGGTGAAAGGAAATAAAATAAAAAGCATTGATTAGTTGGAAGCCAACAAGGCACCTTGGCCTAGTGGCAAGTGGGTTGCAAGCTTACGTTTTGTGTGCAAGGAGGACAACATTCGAATCTTGATGGAAGCGCTTTGGTGGGTGTGTTGAAAGTGCCAAACATAAGGCACATATTTTTACAATGTAAGGAAGGCATAATATTTTGAAGCACGTGGTTCTTCTTCCTCTCCAATGAGCGTGTAGCTCGTGTGGTGGTTTACGCCATGGGAAAGACGTTTGTGTGGGCTGCATTGAGAGTTCAAAACTCTCCAAAGGCAAAGGTAACATTTTTATATTTTATTTTATTGAATACCTAAGTTGGAGGTATAAGGTGTTTGGTGGTTGAAATTTGGAAAGGTTGCCTTGTAATAAAGTGTGGTAGTTGAGAAATACCTTAGGAGTTATAAGGAGAATTTTATGTTTTTATTTCTTTAAAGTCTTAAAATTGATATTGTGGAATATTGAAAGGTTAAGACTTTGTGGATGGTATGTTATTTTGAATTAAGGGTTTTTGTGACTATTGTGAGGATATTGATTATTATTCAAGTTGGAGTGATAAGGTGTAATTTTGATATTATTTTTGTGATATATTTTGTTGAAGAAAATTATCCTCTAACCCTTATTGAGATTGGAAAAGAGAAATTTGTGAGTGTGGCAGATTTGTGAGATCAACTCCTCTTCAAGAAAAGGTATGGGTAAAATTCTTCTTTATTGAGTTAGTTGATTGGCTTGATTGAAAATTAAGTTTGGAGTGAAAAGGATTTGATTAGGGTTTCCTTTTCAAAAAAATTTGAGTTGATGCTTCAAGGTTTTCTGAATTGAGAGTTGTGATTAAACCTTGTTTGATAAGCATTGTTGTTGAGACCATTGGTTGAGTGAAGTGTTTGAGTTAATGCTTCAAGGTTTTCTAGAATTAAGTGTTGTGATTAAAACCTTGTTTTATTAGCATTGTTGTTGAAGCCATTGGATTGTGTGAGGAACTTGAGTTAGTGTTTGAAAAGAACATGAGTATCATTGTTATGTGAAGATTGTTTTATGAGCATTGTTGTTGAAGTGAGTTGTTATGCAAAGAACTTGAATTAGGGTTTGAAAAGAACATGAGTATCATTGTTATGTGAGATTTGTTGTTGAGCATTGTTGGAAACATTTTGAGTTGGATGATATATGCTTGGACTAGGGTTTGTGAGAAAGGGTTGTTCCTTGAAGTGATTGGTTGAGTAGAGTTGATTGAGCCTAGTCAAGTGAATGTGTGAAGTGGTTGTTCAAGTTCCATGAAACAAACTATTCTATATTCTGATTTGAGTTGAGATTGAGTTTTGAGTATAGAACATATTGAGTCTCTAACAATTCTCTTTATGCTTCTATGAGATTGAGTTGAGAAAGTGATTGAGAATTGAGTATAGAACATATTGAGTCTCTAACAATTCTCTTTATGTTTCTATGAGATTGGACAAGTTCTATGTGGACTTGTTAAGCTGATTTGAGGCAAGTCTTTGAGAAGACTTGTGGACTGATTTTGTGTGAGATTTTGTGGAAGCTTATAATATAGATTTGAGCAAGTCCTAGAGAGGACTTATTGAGCAGATTTGGACAAGTTATTTGTGAGACTTATTGAGAAGATTTGGACAAGTTCTATGTGAGCTTGTTGAGTAGATTTGAACAAGTTCTATGTGAGCTTGTTGAGAAGATTTGGATAGGTTTTGTGTGGACCTATTGAGCATATTTGAGCAAGTTCTAGTGGACCTGTTGAGTATATTTGAGCAAGTTCTGTGTGGACCTATTGAGCATATTTGGACAGGTTCTGTGTGGACCTATTGAGAAAATTTGGACAGGTTCTATGTGGACCTATTGAGCAGATTTGGGCAGGTTCTGAGTGGACCTATTGAGCAGATTTGAGCAGGTTTTGAGTGGACCTGTTGAGCAGATTTGAGAAGGTTCTGAGTGGACCTATTGAGAAGATTTGTGCTAGACCGAATGAATTGTGTTTAGTGCATATTTGAGTGGACTTGTGCTAGACCGATTGGACTATGTTTAGTGCAAGATTTGAGAAGATTTGTGCTAGACCGAATGTACTGTGTTTAGTGCAAGAGATTGAGAAGAGTTGTGCTAGACCGACTGGACTATGTTTAGTATAGTATTGAGATAGAGCTTTGGAGGTGACAGAGTAGAGAGGATAGAGACTCCAGTGGATAGAGATCCATCAACCAGGACATTGAGGATAGGTCTTCTGAGTGAGGACAAGAGTATTCAAGTGGAGAGAGATCCATAGTAAGTGCAGTGGAGGTAGTGTCTTCTAGAGGATCACCAACCAGAGGAGAAGGAGTTCTCCTATGGATAGAGATCCACAAACCAGATTTAGGGGATCAACATCTCCTTTGGATTGAGGTCCATAAACATTGTAATAGGGAAAGGATTCCCATGAGATTATTTGAGAAATATTTAGAAGAAATATTTTCTCCGTGGAGGTAGCCATCTTTGGGTGAACCACGTTAAATTTGTGTCTCTATTGTGTGTGATGATTTGTGCATTGCTTTGGTTATTGCTATTGATATTTCCATTGATTATATTGATTAATACTATTTGGGAAAGAAAAGTAAAAAGTGGTCTTATACTGTTCACCCCCCCTCTTAGTATAAGCTTGTGTTCTTCAATAACAACTATCAAAATACAAGTCATGTTATCACTTCACCAAGTCACTCGTGATCCGATCTGCATAATTTCACATAGTTCTTGTTTGATTCCATTTTTTTTATTTTCTTCCATCCCATATCCTCACCTCCTTCCTTGTTAGCATTGTTGAATGGTCACACTTTGAGTGGCTACATTCCTATGTTGATTGTCACTTCCTCTCTACTCTTTTTCTTTCCTTTTCTTTATGTTGTGGTTTTCTCCCCTTATATTTGCTACTCTTCACCACTTTTATGTTATTCTAGATATTTCATTAGGATTCTTTATCCGCACCCATCAGTCCCACACATACTTTCCTGCTCATTTGATTTTCTCTTGGTGGCTACATCTCTGCACATGCTAGGGAAACCATTACCATGACTCTCTATTCTCATCATTATCATCCTATGCATCCATTTTTCCATATGGTTCATTATATCCTCTAGTTACATCTCACATATTTCCTCTTGTAGATATTATTCTCTCATACTACATATCGCATTACATGCATTTGCACATATCCATCCTTCTTCTATGGTTTCATTCATGTTTGTATATTCCATCTATAGAAATGCACCCCTATCAGGAATAACATATGCACTTGTTAGCATTACCACTTGGATGTCCACTCCCTTTCTTAGGATTGCAAGATCTAGGGTGTCTTTCAATTTCTTGTCATTCACTAGTTCAATCAATCAAATGTTACATCTAGCTGACAGGTTATTACACTCCTTATAATTCTCTTTAGCTAGTTCAACTTCTTTCAAGGACCATCCACACATGTCACATTTTAAACAAATTTTGAGTCTAGGGAAGATAACACCTTGTGTAGATATCACCATACAGCGAATGGTTTCCCCTACTCATCCTATCATTTGCATGATCAACATACTACCTAGGGATAAACAAAGGGATAGCATAAGCAAAAATTAGAAAAAGAGAGAAAACAAAATCTAGCACCCATACACAAAAAAATAGAGAGAAAAAAGAGCACCAAAATACAAGCAATAAATGAGGATCATAAAACAAAAGGAAAAGCCTCTAGATATCACAATTTATATTCTTCATAACCTTTAGTACTTAGGTTCAACATAACATCATGGGATAATTTCCATCACCAACTATAGGTCCTAATATCCTGCCTAACAGTGGAATAGTCTTACAAGTGGCGACACCTCTATCACATTAGTGACCTTATTTTATACAGATTATTGCACACTTGTGTATTAGTTAGCTACTTCAGCTATGTTTATAATGGGTAAGTCATACCTTCCTCAAAATAGATAAATTAACATCACTTATTTTCACACATAGGTCCTTGATAGAATTTGAACTAGCTAGGTTAGTTATGAGTTATCGAAGGATCTTGCTCAATTTTTCATGAGGTTTGATTGCTACAACTATAATTGTCAAAATTGTTGCATACACACTACACTATCCTACATCCCTGAGATTACGGAATGGATCACATCACAACCGGTTATGTTATGATACAAGTGCTTCCTCTGTGCATTTCAGCTCTCACATACATGCATCCTTGCATCTATCCTACATGTATTTATTTTTATTACATCTTACATCATCACATTTATCTACATGTATTTCCACTGCATCACTTAATAATATCTCTACACTACAGTGATATGATTTTCTTACATACTACCATATGCACATATATTCATCCATGATACATCTAATCACTAATATTTCACACAACAAAAACATAAGAAATCACACACACATTCAAATCACATCACAACACATATATATAAGAGTCACAACACAAAAGTAATATATATATATATATATATATCAATATCAAAAATTTCATCAGGCTACAAAATGGGTACAACTCCACAACCCCTAATTACATCGACCCACTGGCTACAAACACCAATAGTACATCACCACAAACCAAAAGCATAAGCTTTTTTGATCACCAAGAATCTCTCCACTCCCCTCATGAGTCATCATACCCCATGCTACTTTGCATGTCCCTATCACCCTAATATACTCTACCCCAACTTTGGATGTTTGATTTACCATAGGGGCCACACCCACTCCTAGTAATGCCACTATTACCTCTATCTCCAACACTCTCTATGCCATCGATGTAGTACTCTAATGAATTTGCTAAAAATGTATTTGTGCTCATGATCATGATCTTGACCATGATCATGATTGACCATAATTTGATAGAAAAATCCCATGCATCATTAGGAGGATCTCATAATCTGATTGCATCACCATATTCTCCTACATATGATCTCCCACCTCTTTGCTATCCTACTACAGCCACTCTATCTTTTCCCTCAATGCAACCACAACAATAGGAACTTGTTTTCTCGCTCTCACCTTCTCCACATCCTCTCATGCATACCATTTTCACTCAACATAGACACACAACTCAAAAATATCTACCAAAAAATCCTCTCACTCAAAATCCCTCATCTCTATCACATACATTATCTTATGTATCTTGAAATTCAACCTATCTCTAGCTACCATAGTATCTCTAGTCAAATGCTCCAAATATGCTACTGTCTCTCTTGAAGAACACAAGCTTATACTGAGAGGGGGGTGAACAGTATAAGACCTCTTTTTACTTTTTCCTTTATACTTCAAAATAGTAAAGCAATATACCCAAAGCAATATCAAAGCAATGCACAATATCATCCACAAAGTGACACCAATTTTAACGTGGTTCACCCAGAATGGTTGGGCTACGTCCACAAAACTTTTCTCTAAAAGTTATCTCAAAGTTCTTTGGGAATCCTTCCCAATTACAATGTTTATGAGCCTCGGCCCAAAGGAGATACCTTCCCCCAATCTGAATTTATGAGCCTCTGCTCAAAGGAGATACCTTCCCCTCTATCTAAATTTATGAGCCTCTGCTCAAAGGAGATACCTTCCCCTCTGCTCTAGAAATGATCCCTCAGAAGATCAACTGCCTCTACCTCTTGCCAGCACGTGGAACTCCTTTCCACCGAAGACCTCCTGTCCTCAATGCTTAGCCTAAGAGACCTCTGCCTTCTATGATCACGTCCACAGCAGCTCAGCAACCTGTACCAAACACAATCAGTCGGTCTAGTACAAGTCTTCCTCTGTCTGTCGGATCTGTCCAACTCTTGAACAAATCAATCCTCTGCACACAAGCCTTCTCAAAGACTTGCCAAATCTGTCCTCAGGTTCTTCTCATAGAACCAATGCACCTCTGTCCTCAAGTTCTCTGATAGAACTATCAAACTCAGCTCACAAGTCCTCTGCTAGGACCTGTCCAAATCTGCTCACAAGTCCCCACCGGAACCTGTCCAAAAACTGCTCACAAGTCCCCACCGACCTATCCAAAACTCACAAGTCCCAACCAGAACCTATCCAAACTGCTCACAAGTCCCCACTGGAACCTGTCCAAAAACTCAGCAAGCTCACCAAGAAAAACTTTCTTAGTAGGAAATCACAAAGTGAATTGTTAGAGACCCAATGTGATTTGTCAAACTCATAGAAGCATAAAGAGAATTGTTAGAGACTCAATATGTTCTATACTCAAATCCCAATCTCAAAACTCAACTCAAATCAACTCAGCTCAATCTCAATCTCAAATCTGAAAACTCAACTCAATATCTGAAATGGATAGGATAGAATGTTTTCTTTCAAGAACATGAAACCCCAACAATTGCCAACTATGCAAAGAATCACATAACAATGATACTCATGTTCTTTTCACCATCAATTAGGGTTTCAACAACAATGCTCATCAAACAAGGTTTAGTCAACCAACACCATTCAACTCAACATCAACCTTGAAGCATTCAACCAATCATCACAAGAAAAGGAAACAAGTAGAAATCCTTTTCCCTCCAAAGATATTTGAACAAAACAGCCACCAACACAATATCACCAAATGCAAAGAATAACTTGCTCAAATCAACTCAATGGAGTAAGCCCAATATCATGAATCAAGTAAAGCAATAACTTGATCAAACAACCTCTATGGAAGCAACTCAACCATCAAACTCAAAACAGCCAACCAAGGGTTCCACCAACTCAATGCAAGTAGCTAGACTCACAAATATAAACCCTAGTGCACAAAGCTTCCACTATCTCAAACCAAAAATTATGCATTCACCAAAAACTCTCCTTAAGGATAACAATGCATAAGTAGTCTTCAACAAACCGAGAAAATAGGATTTACACCCAACCAAAGGAAACCTAGTTGAAAACCTTTTCACTCCAACCTTATTTCAGAAAAACATACACCAATCATACTCATAAGAAAAATGTGCCCATACCCTTTTTGAAGATGAATAAGCCCTTGAAAATCTACCACAATTAATAATTTTGATCTTCCCTAAAAATTATTAACCCAACATTGGCATGTCAAAATAACTCAACCACCATGGCAATTATTTCCCCTTTAATTTTCAATCCGACTATAGCAAAAATATTAAGCTTGCATTCCTTATACCTCCCAAAGCTAACTTTATAAAACCTTAGCAAGCAAAATATTAAAATTTAATTGCCACTCTTTCTGCAAAAATTGGAGCGCATACCTTTGGTAAATATCCCGCGAATTTTGGAGTGCATACACTACCCTCAAAAGGGTCTTCGGTGATTCGAACCGCCGATCACCATGCTACTAAGTCCTTTGGCCACGCCGCGTGGGCTAGGAGAGCCCACGTGAGGGAGAAGGGAATTCTCCATTCTTATCACCGCGTGCGCCTCCTCCTTGGCGCCAAGACCAACCCGTCACACCTTTGACCACGCAACGCTTGTCTTCCTCCTTCGACTGGCGCGGGGGCTTCGATGTCGAAATCGAAATGCTCGGGGATTAATGTCGAACTCTTGGCCAAACATAAATGAATTCATTTGCCTCATTTTATATGCACTTTGATGCATTTCCAAACACGTCGGCTGAATTCGAAAAGTAATTTCGAATTTAATCGAAATTGCTTTCTAAAGGGTTTAAAAACCCTTAAGATAAATTAAAAATAATTTCTCCCTTAATTAATTAAATAATTAAAACCTTGAAGGGTTTTAAATAATAATTAAATAAATAATAAAGAGAACCTCCATTGGTTTTAATAAAAACCATTTAACTTGGTTTTAATGAAAAACCCTTGCCAATGGAATCTCTCCGGATTCTCTTGGAATCTTCCACCTTTGAAGCCAACACATCCTCTTAACATTAATGCCATTTCCTTTTGACATCAATGACAACTCATAGACAAGAAGCTAGGATCTCAAACCCAAAATTGCCAACAATCTCCCCCTTTGTCATTGATGGCAAACCATGCTTCTCAACAACACAGAAACTCAACATAAACAGCTCCCCCTGTCTTGAGGCTGGCTCTCCCCCTTACTCAAATCTCTCCCCCTTTGTCATCAATGGCAAAGGGTCACCTTTGGGGCTCGGGACTAAGAATGAGCCTCTTAGCTTAGTCCCTCCCCCACCTCCTGATGAGGTGATTAATTCTTGGGTGGGAGTAAAACTCCCATTAGGCACTGATCATCATCAGCGTCTATAACTTCCTTGTCGGGCCTTCTCTTGTACTCTTTGTCCATATTCCTGTTCCTGTTCCTATCACTGTTCTTGTTCTTAACCATGCCTTGATCCTTGGACCTGTTCATACCACTGTTTCTATTCCTGTACCTTGGAAGTTCAGCTCTACATTGTCTAGCTATGTGACCTTCATTGTTGCACTTATAACAAGTAACAATGTTATTTCTTTGAGGCATACCTATTCTTTGAATCCACCTATTCTGACTAACCCTGTTATGGCCAAACCTGTTCTGACCAAACCTGTTCTTGTTATTTGCCTTGCAATGAACTGCCTTGTGCCCAAACTATTGACAAGAGTAGCAATACCCTTGAAAGTAACTAGCACTTCTAAAGCTGTCATTTACCTCCTTCACTTGAGCCATGCAATGTGAAGCCATGTGACCAAACCTGTGACAAGCAAAACATCTGCCTTGAAACTTTCCTTTAATTGACCTCTTAGGTTCAGAAAACTTCTTCTTCTCATTCTGAATTCTGTTTTCTGTTCCTGTGCATCTATCATTCAAGAACTCATGATCTGAAATACTTTCCTCATCAGAACTCTCTTCCTTTTGGAGTCTCTTACTAGACTCTCCAACTTGTTCCTTGTGTGGCTTAACAAAACCAAGGCCTATTTTATCTGTTGTCTTTCTTTGACCTTTGATGAGAGACTTAACCTTTTTGGAGCTATCTTGAAATCTGTAAAGCTTATCCTTGTACTCTTTAGTTTCCTCTTTCAAAGAAGCCATTTTCTGTTCTAACTCACTATACTCAAGAACCTTAGACTCTAACTCATCCTTGAGTTCTTGTGTCTTAGCTATAGAGAAGTCAAGACTTTCTATAAGATCATCTCTCTCCATACAACATTCATCTAACTTATCCTTGAGTCTAGCATTCTTCTTTCTTTCCTTTTTCAAAGCACTAAGAGCACTAATAAGTTCACTTTCAAGATCCTTTATTTGATTGCTTTTTGAATCATCAAAGCCTTTTTCAGATTTCTTATCACTAGAGGTGCTACCCTTTTCAAAAACCATACATGCATCTTCCTTATAGTTTTCTGAAGCATCCTCATACATACTAGAAACCAAATCATTATTTGTGCAATCATCCTCAAGGTGACCAAAATTTCCACATCTAAGACATTTCATGATAATGAATCTATGTTTCGGTTCTTCCTCTTTTTCGATATGAACAACATCTCATTTTCATTATCACTTGAAGAACTTTCACTATCACTACTAGAACACTTACTTGCTTTGTCTAGGTAGAAACTCTTCTTGTGCTTGTGAGAATACCTCTTTCCTTGATTGTTGTGCTCATCTTTGTTTTTCCTGTGATGCTTGTGCTTTTAGAATCCTTGCTCTTAGAATCCTGTTTATCTTCATCACTTTCATTCTTGGGAACAGTACGATCAGTAGCATAATGACCAAACTTTCCACAATTGAAACATCTTATATTTTTCATACTTTTGTGCTTTCTAGAGAACTTGCCTTTCTTGTTGTAATATGCCTCTTCATCACTAGAAGACTCATCACTATCTTGAAGCTATTTACCTTTGGAATTCTTGGTAGCCTTGAAAGCTGCCTCTTTCTTGACATCAACCTTCACTTGAGTTCTCAACTCAAATGCTTGCCAAGTATACTATGGAGCTCATCCTTTTTCAACTTATCCAAATCTTTAGCTTCCTCAATAGCAGAAATATTTTCACTAAATCTATTAGGAAGAGATCTTAAAATCTTATCACAAACATCATTTTCAGCAAGCTCAAGACCTAAGTCTTTCATGGAGTTAACAACCTCATCCATACGAAGCATGTAGTCACTAATATTTTCATCATCATTCATCTTGAGTTGTTCAAACATACCTTTGAAGTGTCTCAACTTGGCCTTTCTGACATTTGTATCACCTGTATGAACCACCTTCAATCGTTTCCACATTTCACTAGTTGTCTTGCAGTGAATCACTTTGGTGAGATCTGCTTTCTGTAAGCCTTTCGGGATTGCATTCATTGCTTTTGAATTGTTGTGATGTAGGAGCCTTTCTTCTTTAGTATTAGGACCATGTACAGGAATAGTGTACTCATCTTCAATTACTTCCCATACCTCATTACCAAGTGCCATTAGATGAACCTTCATCCTTGCACTCCAAAGACCAAAATCGACCCATCAAGAATAGGTGCTTGCATTGCCACTTGAATAATCCATTGTGTTCTTTACTAGCTTTTCCTTCAAGTTGTTAAACTTTTCGAAGGCACCCGCTCCGATACCAATTGAAGAACACAAGCTTATACTTGAGAGGGGGGGTGAACAGTATAAGACCTCTTTTTACTTTTTCCTTTATACTTCAAAATAGTAAAGCAATATACCCAAAGCAATATCAAAGCAATGCACAATATCATCCACAAAGTGACACCAATTTTAACGTGGTTCACCCAGAATGGTTGGGCTACGTCCACAAAACTTTTCTCTAAAAGTTATCTCAAAGTTCTTTGGGAATCCTTCCCAATTACAATGTTTATGAGCCTCGGCCCAAAGGAGATACCTTCCCCCAATATGAATTTATGAGCCTTTGCTCAAAGGAGATACCTTCCCCTCAATCAGAATTTATGAGCCTCTGCTCAAAGGAGATACCTTCCCCTCTACTCTGGAAATGATCCCTCAGAAGATCAACTGCCTCTACCTCTTGCCAGCACGTGGAACTCCTTTCCACCGAAGACCTCCTATCCTCAATGCTTAGCCTAAGAGACCTCTGCCTTCTATGATCACGTCCACAACAGCTCAACAACCTGTACCAAACACAGTCAGTCGGTCTAGTACAAGTCTTCCTCTGTCTGTCAGATCTGTCCAACTCTTGAACAAATCAATCCTCTGCACACAAGCCTTCTCAAAGACTTGCCAAATCTGTCCTCGAGGTTCTTCTCATAGAACCAATGCACCTCTGTCCTCAAGTTCTCTGATAGAACTATCAAACTCAGCTCACAAGTCCTCTGCTAGGACCTGTCCAAATCTGCTCACAAGTCCCCACCGAAACCTATCCAAAAACTCACAAGTCCCCAGAAACCTATCCAAAACTCACAAGTCCCCACGGAACCTTCCAAAATCGGCTCACAAGTCCCCACTAGAACCTGTCCAAAAACTCAGCAAGCTCACCAAGAAAAACTTTCTTAGTAGGAAATCACAAAGTGAATTGTTAGAGACCCAATGTGATTTGTCAAACTCATAGAAGCATAAAGAGAATTGTTAGAGACTCAATATGTTCTATACTCAAATCCCAATCTCAAAACTCAACTCAAATCAACTCAGCTCAATCTCAATCTCAAATCTGAAAACTCAACTCAATATCTGAAATGGATAGGATAGAATGTTTTCTTTCAAGAACATGAAACCCCAACAATTGCCAACTATGCAAAGAATCACATAACAATGATACTCATGTTCTTTTCACCATCAATTAGGGTTTCAACAACAATGCTCATCAAACAAGGTTTAGTCAACCAACACCATTCAACTCAACATCAACCTTGAAGCATTCAACCAATCATCACAAGAAAAGGAAACAAGTAGAAATCCTTTTCCCTCCAAAGATATTTGAACAAAATAGCCACCAACACAATATCACCAAATGCAAAGAATAACTTGCTCAAATCAACTCAATGGAGTAAGCCCAATATCATGAATCAAGTAAAGCAATAACTTGATCAAACAACCTCTATGGAAGCAACTCAACCATCAAACTCAAAACAGCCAACCAAGGGTTCCACCAACTCAATGCAAGTAGCTAGACTCACAAATATAAACCCTAGTGCACAAAGCTTCCACTATCTCAAACCAAAAATTATGCATTCACCAAAAACTCTCCTTAAGGATAACAATGCATAAGTAGTCTTCAACAAACCAGAAAATAGGATTTACACCCAACCAAAGGAAACCTAGTTGAAAACCTTTTCACTCCAACCTTATTTCAGAAAAACATACACCAATCATACTCATAAGAAAAATGTGCCCATACCCTTTTTGAAGATGAATAAGCCCTTGAAAATCTACCACAATTAATAATTTTGATCTTCCCTAAAAATTATTAACCCAACATTGGCATGTCAAAATAACTCAACCACCATGGCAATTATTTCCCCTTTAATTTTCAATCCGACTATAGCAAAAATATTAAGCTTGCATTCCTTATACCTCCCAAAGCTAACTTTATAAAACCTTAGCAAGCAAAATATTAAAATTTAATTGCCACTCTTTCTGCAAAAATTGGAGCGCATACCTTTGGTAAATATCCCATGAATTTCGGAGTGCATACACTACCCTCAAAAGGGTCTTCGGTGATTCGAACCGCCGATCACCATGCTACTAAGTCCTTTGGCCATGCCGCATGGGCTAGGAGAGCCCACGTGAGGGAGAAGGGAATTCTCCGTTCTTATCACCGCGTGCGCCTCCTCCTTGGCGCCAAGACCAACCCGTCACACCTTTGACCACGCAACGCTTGTCTTCCTCCTTGGCTGGAGCAGGGGCTTCGATGTCGAAATCGAAATGCTCAGGGATTAATGTCGAACTCTTGGCCAAACATAAATGAATTCATTTGCCTCATTTTATATGCACTTTGATGCATTTCCAAACACGTCGGTTGAATTCGAAAAGTAATTTCGAATTTAATCGAAATTGCTTTCTAAAGGGTTTAAAAACCCTTAAGATAAATTAAAAATAATTTCTCCCTTAATTAATTAAATAATTAAATAATTAAAACCTTGAAGGGTTTTAAATAATAATTAAATAAATAATAAAGAGAACCTCCATTGGTTTTAATAAAAACCATTTAACTTGGTTTTAATGAAAAACCCTTGCCAATGGAATCTCTCCGGATTCTCTTGGAATCTTCCACCTTTGAAGCCAACACATCCTCTTAACATTAATGCCATTTCCTTTTGACATCAATGACAACTCATAGACAAGAAGCTAGGATCTCAAACCCAAAATTGCCAACATCTACATGCATCACCTTCATAACTATAAAATGCCTATGCTACTTAGCAACCAGAAGCTCCAACTCCTTTTCCATAGTGGAACCTACCACCTCCATAGCCACCAATCACTCCTCTATATCCATATGCTCCTCACTCAATATATGTCGATATATCACCCAAATCTCCTCATTGGTATGAAGTTTCCCCTCTAGTTGTCACACATTCTCACGCAACATCAACAACTCCTCATCAACCTCCAACCTCTTCTACTCCTCAATGGGTATCTCTCCTATATAACCAATGTCACTAAAATATCTCACATCAATTTTATCATTAGCACCCTTATCAACCCCAACATCCTCCCTCACATCCTCCATAATCGTAGGTTCCTTCGTAGGTTCCATCCTATCACCTATTAGTGTCTCTGCTACTCTCTCTACTATTGCACTAGATATGCCATCTAGCCATCACATCGATCGATAGAGAGGTACCTTCGCCTCATACCTCATCTCCTCCTATGACCTAGATAGGGTACCTCTCGCTACTTGCCCAGGTACCCCAATACTTGGCTACACCCACTAATTGATCACTCTCCCGCTTGCCTCCCAACTCTAAGTTGCCCATCAATCATCATACTTTGGTGTCGTACCTACATCATCCACATCTAAAATGATATCTGATGGATACCTCTCACCAGTCCAAGGTAGTACTATAGGACGACTACCTCTATCACCCCACTACATATAAATCATGATAGGTACCTTTGGAACATCTTGTTGTAAATAAAATTTTCGTATCACCTTGCTGAACTAGAAGAACTCAACCTATCGTGTACATTGACCCACCATCCATCACCCTCAATGAATCACTCCTAGATACTCCTCATCCTTTTCCCATACTACTCCACCTATCTAGTGCCTCCAACTCCCTGAACTTCACTCTCCAAAATAATGGATTGCTCTCATGTGGCATTTTCATCCCCTTCTCCTCATTTGTCCTCCATTGTAGTGCATATTGCAAGTGAGTCTTCCCCTCCACATGATAATTACAAGGTAATAATGATGGTTTCTCTATCACTATATGCTCTCATGCCTAAAATTGCAACAAAGGAGTTCAACTCAACCCCTTTCACCTCATGCATACTACATCATGCAACTTCCTGTACACATGGTCCAATAGTGCAGGTGCCCACACAAACACAACCATACGCTCCACCATGTCACATACCACATCTAGCATATTCTAGGTAAACAACACCCCAAAAGTATTTGGTAGAACATATGTCAATAGCATCATCATCGCTGCACACTGATGATCAACAAATATGCCCTGATGTCAAAGGTACTCGTAATCCATCTTCTTGATATCTACCTCCCTCCACTATGCACAAAATGCACGCTCCATCATAGCCTCCTAAATTTCATATGTAGCTGCCCTATATAGAACACACTCAATCGGTAAATTATAAATCATATGCATGTCTTCCAAAGTGATCGTCATATCACCTATTCGAAAGTGGAAGGCATTCCTATTAGGATCCCACCTCTCACATAATGTTGATATGTAAGATCTATTAGCATGAATACTTATGCATTCCCAAACATCCTTCAGCCATGCTTGATCCTCATCACTAATATTCATAATCTCCTTCAATTTATCATCCATTGTCTGCACACGATGTTGCGACTCAAGATTCTTCACCTATTTGATTCACAATAAAATTCATGTTAGTTCCACATGCAAACTAAAAATTCCACTCATTCTAGTTAATTCAATTTCAATCAATTCACTAGAACACATTTCACAATTAAAAAATCATTCAATTACTTTCTCAAGCATTTCAAGATGAAAAATCATGTACAATTCATAACACATAGCAAAAAAAAGACACAATCATATATTTGGATATCCATTTTACCATTTCATGGTAGAAGTTCAAACATATTTGATAATCAATACATATCTGGATCCCAACAACCAATTCCATGTTTACTAAAATACACCTCATGGCAAAAAATTCAAAAATACACCAAATGCCACAACACACAAAAAACACACTTTTGAATACCCATTTCACCCTTTTACAGTGAAAGTTTCAACATATTTCAAAAATAGCACACCGATAATCGCCAACATTAATGTTAAGTTCAACCAACTTACAACCAAAAAGCACACATCAATATTACATGCCAAACGAGGATAAAAAAACAACACAGTCACACATTTAGATACCTATTTACCACTTTTATAGATAAAATTCAATCACATTGTAAAAATAGTACATCGTTTGCTTCCAATAGCAAACCCCACCACTCAAGTACACTACTTGTAAGTCGGTCAAACTAATGCAAAAATTGGTAAAAATCAACATCTAATCACACTTTTGGATACCCATTTGACTTTTTTAACACTTTGTATTTCAATTTTCATAAAATTTGATGTAAATTTCAAAAAATTATGCAAAAACCTCCCTCTCTAATTTTACGTTTTTCTAAAAATAAAAAATCAAATAAAAGTGAGTTGTGACCACTTACCGATGGGTCCTCGCATTGGTTTCCAACACCAGTCTATCCCTTTGCCATCATTGCATCCAAATATACAAACTGTAAGTACTCTGCATTGCCAGACATTGCTCGCTCCTCGCTTTCCAACTCACACGATGCAAATGACCCCCCACATGCATAAAAAATGCATAAAAACACCTAAAAACCTTAATTTTTCCCCACCCTATGATTTAGGTCCAATTCGTCCCCCAACCTATGAATTCATATTCAATTCACCCCCCACCATGCAAATTGAAACTCCTGACTAAAAAAACATCAAATTTTCACTCCAACCCCTAGATTACCTTTCCCTCTTCTTGTCCATTTAATTTTTTATCCTTTTTATCATCCATTTTATTCTATAAATTACCTTATCATCACTTCATCACATTTCATTTACCTCATTGTTGATTCCTTGTGTGAGAGGGTATTCATATCCAAAATCTACCTTGCATGCAACCAAAAAATCAAACATTCAAATCATGGATATCACATCTATCTACACAAGTTTTTGTTGAATATTATCTCAAGATAAACTCCATCTCAAGTCAAACATTTGTTAAGTCACGAGAGCCACACGCAATATTGGATATGTCACCCTATCATTTATGTATGTCGACGATGATCACATAATGAATGGTACATTTGAATAATCCAATAATGAAGATGTCACTCTAGCATTCAATTGGTCCTAACCATACATTGAATGGTATGTTTGAATAATCCATGCCAACCCAACTCAAATGGTTTGACAAGTGTCACTAAGAACTCATCAATCATTCAAAAGCAAAAATTTGAATAGACATGTATTTTGTTCGTATTTGGACCATCTTGCATTGGTCACAAAAGCAAAGCAGTCATAATTTTCCCTCACAAAAAACCAATACGATATTGCAAAATATTTTACAAAATCAACAAATCATCGTGTTGCATCCACAGTCATGCATATGCATCCATTCACCTGCATATCATCATTTACATTCATCCATTCTCCTCTTCTTCTTCTTTTCCCTTATTATTTTCTCTTATTCTCTTGGCTATAGATTAATGTTGCATGGTCACACTTTGAGTGGCTACATACCTTTGACTATATCCCATTATTTTCCCTTCTTCTTCTTCCCCTTCTCCTTCTTTTCCCTTCTTCTTTTGGCTATCGATCAATGTTTCATGGTCACACTTCGATCGGGTACATAAATTTGATTAGATCTCATTCTTTTCCCTTCTTCTTCTTCCCCTTCTCCTTCTTTTCCATTCTTCTATTGGCTATCGATTAATGTTGTATGGTCACGCTTCCAGTGGCTAAATAGCTCTTATTAGATCCCATTCTTTTTCCTTCTTCTTTCCCTTCTCCTTATTTTTCCTTCTTCTCTTGGCTTTCTATTAATGGTGTATGGTCATGCTTCGAGCGATCACATACCTTTTATTAGATCCCATTATTTTCCCTTCTTCTTATTTTCCCTTTCTTCTCTAGGCTTCCAATCAATGTTGTATGGTCACACTTCGAGTAGCTACATACTAGTGATTATATTCCGTTCTTCTCTTCCCTTCTTATCCTCCAATTCAAAACATCTCATCACCTTCTCATATCATATTTTTACACTGAATTGTGTTACACACAACATAGTACAAAAAGTGGTAAATATAGACACCTAAAAGTCACACATGCTCACTTTTAGATACTTGTACATCTACATACACACTTTTAGACTGAAATAGGCTATCATAGGCTATTGTAGACCACCTTAGTCATCTATAGGCTCCTAAACCTAAAAAACTAGGTAAAACACCTCCAAAACACCTCCTACCCACTAGGAGACTATCTATTAGCCCCCTAAGGCAACTTAAGCCCTCCCCTACACCTAATTAGCCTTCATGGGACCTTATCCCTATCTAAAATCCTAATTAGTTTGATTAGTGATTTAATTCATCATTGCCATTTAATTAGTGTCCTACCTCAAATTAGCCCTAAGCACACTTCCACACATGTGTGCACATGAGATTAGTTAGGATATTTCCAAATACCCTAACTAAACCCTAACCTAACCTAGGATCTAACTAACCCTAGTTAATCCTAACTCTTCCTCACACATGTGTGAGGAGGAGATGTTTCTCTAAGGCATGAGGGTTTGACACCTATTCAAACCCTAACCTAACTCCAAAATGGAGTAACCCTAAGGGTTGGTCTATCTAACCCCTTATACTAACCTCATATTTTTCTATAAATAGAGGGCTCCCCCTTCTATTCTACCTCTCTCTTATTTTTTGCTACCATAAAGAAACTCTACCAAAATTAGTTTAGAATCACATATAAGAATTATACACCGTACAAACAACAAATGACAACTTCAGACATCCATACAGATAGAAAGTTTAGTCCCACAATTAGCAGAAGTCCAATTCAGCCCATGAACTATAAATCCAATATTCAATTCACCCCCTACCATGCAAATTGACTATGCAAACATATCTACTTTAGGAAATTTAGCAGGTATGCTTTGTTTCATATTTTTATGGTGTTTTTTGTAGTTTTATCATGTTTTAGCACAGTTTTCCTTCGGGTATTTTTGTATTTTATTAACAAGGGGCTTGACTAAGGTAGACCTCTATATCCTCTAACCATCTCTTTTAGGCCTTCAAAAATAGATGTAGAAGATCATAAATAACACAATCAAAAAATTAGTGGTGGTTTGTAAGCCCACCTTCACTGAGGAGTCTTGAAAGAAATCATCAAAGTATTTTATATTCATAAAGAAATATTACAAAAATCACCTTTTGTAACCCACGAAATTTGAATGAATAAAAAGTAGCATTCTGGAAATTACATTTATTTATGTACTATGTTTGATCAAATGACATCTTTCGTTTGCTTTAGTATAAACCTAAAAGTCACACATGCTCACTTATAGATACTTTTAGACCTACATAGACACTTATAGGCTTGCATAGGCCATTGTAGGCTATCATAGGCTATCGTAGGCCATCATAGGCCATCTTAGACCACCATAGTCCATCATAGGCCATCATAGACCATCGTAGGTCATCATAGACCATCGTAGACCATCATAGGCCATTGTAGGCTGTCATAGTTGTTCATAGGTACAAAATCTACAAAATTATAAAAAAATACATCCAAAACATCTTCTACTCACAAGAGGGTCACCTAAGCCATTTCCTATGCCTAATTTTGGCACCCATGGTACCATCCCCTACAAAAAATCTAATTAGGCTAATTAGGATTCTAATTTGCAAGTGACTTTCACTTAAAGTACACTTTATCATTTAATTGAGTTTAATTAGGATTAAGAGGTAAATTAGTCCTAAACATGTCCTCACACGTGTGCACCCCAAATTAGTTAGGATATTTTCTAGAATACCTAACCCAACCCTCATCTAACCTAGGGATTAGCCAACTAGAGTTAACCCTAATCCTAGCTCACACATGTGTGAGGATAGGATATTTCTCTTAGGGCATATGAGAGGATGACTAGGCATGCCACCTCAAAAACCCTAACTTGACCATGATAGGACTTGAATCTAGGGTCTAGTACACCTAACTCCCCCTGACCTTGGTTTCCTCTATAAATAGTGGACCAATTCCCTCATTTATCTCTCTCACTTTTAGTCAACATATCCAAACTCTGCCAAAATTGTACCAGAAGCCTTTTTGACAATTCTGCATTTGACAGAAAGTAATAAAAAACATCTAGAACACATCTAGATTATAAACTTTCAATAATAGTCAATAGCAGTCCAGTTTGTATCCTTACCTATGAACCTAGGATCCAGTTCACATTCCACCATGTAAACCTACCCTACAATAGATTTACAACATAATATCAGGTATATATCAATATTAAATAGTTTTTATAACATTTCCATCAATTTTTATCATATTTTCCTTTATTTTTTAGTCTATTTGTCTTCAAAACTATGATATTTGACCAAGGCAAGCCCCCAAATGCACTAAATCCTTTTTTTAGGTCCATAGTAGGTTTAAAAGGATAACATCAAATATTATTACCGGTGGCCCATGCACATGGAAGCCCACCTTCATTGAGGGTACTCAAGAATACTAGCAAATGCTTCCAAATTCATGTGGAAAAAGGGATAAAAACCTTTCTAAGAGAAGGCTCATTTTGTAACCCTATTTTAGATTAATAAAATAGCATTTAGCACATTCCAATTAGTTTTTGGGAAACAAGTGTTATTCCATGTGTTATAGTAATATGTTACTTGAACAACTTTTTTTTAAGCATTACTTAAGTTTAATCAATATAGATTTTCAATATGACTTATGTAAATTTGATAAATGCTTTGATATTTGAATATTGATGTGATATTTAGGAATTTGGGATTGCTTAACCTATGAAGCATATTGTTATTTTGCTAATGGTGGTACTAGAGTCATCTTGGTGAGAGCCACATTAGACATCCAAGAGAGAAGGATTGTAAGTGAAGATAATACTGGAGGAGAAGAAGAATAATATTAGAAGCAATGAATGGATCTATTTTGAAGGAACATTTATAGGTTTTGGAGTGATAGCAAGTATTTAGATGAAACGTTGGAGAAAAGAGAAAGATTGAATATTGTAGAAAATATGAATATTGGTGATTATTAGATGAGGAGATGGTTGGATGCCAACACATGAAGAATGTTCCATTTGAGAGAAATATGTACAAATTATATTGATAGTGTATGATGAGCGAGTGCATTACTACAATATAATTGGAGGATTTTAATCCAATAAAAAATAGGCATAGAAGTTTATGATAAAGCACCCAATCCTTGGAGGAGCACTATCCATATGAGAAGCACCTGAGAAAAGTATCTAAGAGAAGGCTACATCTAGTGGAATAATTTAGAATTAGAATATATATTAGATTCATAATATATAAAAGAGAGATTTACCTTCAGATAAAGGAGAGAATTGAAGAGGAAAGTACCTCAGTGCATAAAATTTATAGGAAGGGAAGCACTAGAGAAAAAAGTTTACTATACCCTAACATAACACATTGATACTTATGCATAACATTTTCACCAAAAATTATTAGTGAAGGAGAGGCATCCTAATAAAATATTTAAATGAAACACTATTACTGAAAGGTAAAACCATTTTTTCTCTGATTTATTCAGCACACATTTATTTGGAGAATAATTAATTAATTTTTTATGATCGGGAGATATAAAACAATGATTAATTAAATATCATTGAGTGATATGAAGAATAAATTGAATCATAAAATGATTGGGAGATATAAGAAATAAGTTAATTAAAATTTGAAGAAATTAATTGGTTGAAATAAAATAAAATTTGGAGAAAAATATAATTGAAGAAAATTGAATTAATGATTGAATTGATGATTTTATGAATGATTGAATAAAATTATTGACTAATTAAAATTGGGAGATATAAGAAGATTTGAATTTTTTGAAAAATTGAATTGGAGGAATGAAATTTGTTTGATGATTGAAGAAATTGATTTTGATGAAAATACTTTGATTTAATATTGATTTGAAGAATTAGATTATTAAATTGAGAAATTGAATTGATTGAATTTAAATGGAGACATAAGAAATAATTTTTGATTTGAAATTAAAATTGAAGGGAGGAGATTAAAATTGAAATTGATAAATTGGATAAAAGAGAGTTATAAGAAGTTTATTGATTGAGAAACTAATTTAAGAAAAAATTGATTAATTTATTGAAGAAGAAGCGATTAAAATAATTTAAAATAACATTGATTAAAAAAAATTGGAAAGAAGATATAAGAAAAAGACTCTGAAATTTTGAAAATTTGAATGAAATTTAAAAATTGTTTGATTAAATTTAAGGAGATTGAATCGATATTAAATTTAGAGTAATACAAAACTCAACATAATAGTAAGGAAAATAAGTTTTTTTAAGACTAATCAAAGAACAAATTATCATGGAAGAAAACAATCAAGAGAATAATGTTGGAAGAAAGTAAAGAAATATTGAAATGTCTAAATATTTGCACACAACATTTTATGGAAAAAATTGATGAAAAAATAGGCATATCAGTGAAACTAAAGAAGGATTTACACTAAAATCATAAAGAAGCCAAATATGATTAATTTGGAACATTTGAAAATTATCTAAGTTTAGAAGTTATTGAAGCACATAAAAATTCTAAGGATGCTATTATACTACCATTGATATAGGTATGATAATGTCTATGAAATTACTTATTATTGAAAATTATAAAGACAAGAACCAAAGGCAAAAGGAATTGATTAGTAGATTAAAGAACAAACATGTGATGAGATATATCAATTTTGATATAAACAACTTACAACATATGACAAAAAATAATCTTCAAGAAACAAATTTGTGAATACATTAAAAAAATACAAATAGTGTTGATTGAAAAATCTCAAACCATAAATAGGATGATAAATAATTGCATTCTACATGTATTAGAAACATAGTTGAATCATGGGATTCTAATTATGAAAAGTACAATATTAATGAAATATATTGTAATGACTTGCTCATAAGAATTATAGGATTCAGCCGCAAAGATCATATTTAGTGCCCAAACTTGAGGGAGTATAAAATCTAAGATCAAGGAAAGAATCAAAGTAAAAGGGACCTTCATACCTGATAATGTAATATAGGTGGGTGTTGGAGGTATTACATTATTTGAAACCACTATAAATATTTAGACTAGGTGTGATTTTGTTTTTTATATAAAGTATGTTTCTAGTTAGTAGGTATGAGCATATGTCATGTATTTAATTTTTTGAAGTGTCTGGTTAGGAAGTAAAAAAATGTTGAGTGATGTGTCAAGTTTAGAAATAGGGAGTCATATGAAGTCATGAGATACTTTATATTTATGCAAAATGTGGGACTTACTATGTAATAAAATAATATGAAGAGTTAAGTTCTCCTATGTTTTTTTAGGAGAGCAAAGATCAAGAGTCATATAATATGAAGAGTCTCATATATCTTTATATTGGAGACAAAGCCATGTAATATGTAACTCAAATAATATTTTCTTATATTGAACAATGATCTACCAGGGGCATCAATAATACTGGAGAATGAATTAAGACAGTCTTTACTACCTTCTGGCATTCTTGAGGACCAGCTTATCTGGGAAGCTTCAGACAATGGGGAATTTTTTGTCAAGACTGCTTATCTGATGCTTATTGATAATGATGAACCTACTTTCCCTCACTTGGAAGTTTGGCCCAAAAGCATTGTTCCGAAGGTTGGGTTTTTTGCATGGCTGGCCATCCAAAATAAGATCCTCACCATGGATAACTTAATAAAAAGAGGTGTGATTGTTGTTAATAGGTGTTATCTTTGTATGTCTAAGTGGGAGTCTATTGATCATTTGTTTTTGTATTGTAATTTTTCTGTCTCAATCTTGTTAGGTCTGTTACAAGTGTTTCATATTTATTGGGTCCATCCTCAGTCCATTTTTGACTTATTTGTCCAGTGGCCTTCTCCATTTTTGAATAGGCATCTTAGGTATATGTGGAAGATCTGCCTTCATCACTACTTGTGGCAGATATGGTTGGAAAGGAATCGTCGGGCCTTCTTGGATAAGGTTTCTCAGTCATCCTCTGATCTGTCAAAAATTTTAGTATATGCTAATGAGAATGCTTGTTTAGTGCCTGTAGCATCTAGACCTCCAAATCATTTTGAAGCTTCATTAGGCCAGTCATTAAACTTACCTCTTACTGATGGCCTCAATCATCCTCAAGTCTGTCCTAGAACCATGATCACATGGACCCCACCCCCCCTAGGGTGGATTAAGTTAAATTTTTATGGGACATCTAGGGCAACCCAGGTGAAGCTGGGGCTGGTGGCTTACTTAGATACCACAAGGGTGAGGTGCTTGTAGCTTTTGCTGAACATCTTGGAGCTCAAACTAACAATGTGGTTGAAGCGAGGGCAGTTTGGAGGAGCCTCAAGGTGGCAGAGAATTATCCAAGGAAACTGTTGGTGGAAGGTGATTCTCTTATTATTATAAATCTTCTAAAGAACACTAAGAGATCTCCTTGGAGATTTGATGACTACATACACGAAGCAAGGGCTCTAATTCATGATCGACCTGAGGCCATAATTTTGCATACCTTTCGAGAAGCAAACATGGCAGCTGATAGGCTGGAAAATGAAGGCATTGTAGCAGAAAATTTGATCACGTGGACTGAAAATATTCCTCATGCAGTCTCAATGGTGATAGATAATAAAAAAATTTAGATTGGAAGGCTCAAAGTGGATTTTGTCTTTGTTAGTTCTATTTTTCATCTTTCTTTTTTGATGGCCATAATATTAGGCTTCCATAGTTTAGTTTGGCTGTATTCTGTTGGAAGAGTAGGTCTTGGCCCTTTTTGTTGTCAGTTTAAACTTTTAGGGCTTGGCCTTTGTCCAGTTGGTCAGTGGACCCTATTTTGTAAAATGGTTTTGGGTCAACCAGTTAAAACCCAGTGTTAATTATAAATATTCTCTTCAAAAAAAAAATTAATAATATTTGCTTCATGCATTTCTTGAATTTTTTTAATAAATACTTTTATTGTGATTTATGTAAATTTGATATATGCTTTGATATTTTGATATTGATGTGATATTTATGATTCTTGGATTACTTAACCTGTGAAGCATAGTGATATTTTTATAATGGTAGTATTAGATCCACCTTGGTAACAACAACGTTAGACATCTAGGAGAGAAGGAGAGTAGGTGAAGTGAATATTGGAGGAGAAAATAACATTACAAGCAACAAAGAAGCTATGTTGAAATAAAATTTGGAACTTGTAGAGTGATAGCAAGTATTTGACAAAATGTTGGAGGAAGGAGAAATATTGGAGATTAGAGGAAAGGTGAATATTAAATATTATTAGAGGAGGATGTGGCTAGATGCGAGTGCACAAAGAACATGATATTTGAGAAAATATTATTTGAGGAGTTTAACCCAAGGAAATAGAGATGGAGAATCTTGAGGTGAAGTTCTTGAGCATTAAAGGAGGAGCGACATCCATAGGAGAAGGACCTAAGAAAATTATTCAAGAGAAGGCTACATCTAGTGAGACATTGAATTACCTCAATTAATTTACAGTTTTGACATTCTTTTCTATGTTATCTTCTCCTTTGGTAGTATCACATTCTTCCTAAATGTTTCAAAAGCATGGTAAATGAGGATAATATGGTACTAATTGATATATTTATTTGTATATGTTATTGTAAGAGTTAATTACATAGTTTTTGCATCCAAATATTGTATTTTTAGCATTCGAAAGTATATTGGTATTTTATTAAATTTAGCAAGAGAATTTCAAGATCCTAGATACATTAAACAACTCTAAGAACAAGATTGACCATGTCTTGTTAGCAACCAACTCATAAACCCTATTGAAACTAGATGTTGAGGTGGACTCCTAGTGAGCATGCAATGCTAAATTAGCATTAAAAGCCAAATACAAGTTATTACAAATAGATGTGTGTGGATATGAACATTAGCGATAGAGACTTGCCAAATGAAGTGGATATAGTCCTTCTCAACACAACCAATGTGGCAATTATTGGGTGGCACCATTAATTTAGGAGTGTTGTTCTAAATTTTATTGTGAGGTCCTTTTATCTTGAATGACTATAACTAGAAGTGACCATCCAATATAGAAAATGATCCATTCATAAATAGCTATAATTGGAAATGATCAGCCAACATAGAAAATGATCTATTCTTGGATATGCAACAAAATGCAATAAAATGTTATAGTTAATCAAGGTTGTATTTGGATGAATTTTAGAATGACATAACCAATTCCTCTTCATATGAAAACTTGAATAGTTTGTGTAATCTTATGATAATTAGTAAATTTTTCCAAATCTCGATATATAGATAAGAACATTCATGATAATCTAGGGTTAATATCTAATTAAAATTTCCTAAAATTTATTAATGTATTAGATTTTCTCTGTATTTAGTTTTAAGTGTAAGAGATCCTACATGAATGTTGATTATATAAGATTACCAAAAGTTTGCTTATCTATTGAGTTCAAATCCTTTTCTACCATTGTGGATATTAGGCTTACTCTAGTGTGGAGGAAAAGGAACTATTTTATTTCCTCTGGTAGGTATGTTGTGTTATCATTTTTTTTATGTTTGTTTTGACTATCATCCATTGTTGTTTTGCTTTCCATAAGACTATAATAAATGTATATGTAGTTTTGAAATATTAATTCAGTTTTCATCATATTATGGTTATGCTAATAGACATGTGTTTTGAATTATTTATTGTGAATGATTGATCTCTTTTGTAAAGCCTAATCTTGGGAAGAAATAGATTAATATTTAATAGTTTAAATTAATTTTATTTTAGCTACTATATTTTATTTTTGCTTAGAAGTAATATGATTTTGGCATTTCCATTTTCACATTAAAAGTATAAGTAAATTTAATTCATTTAGTTTCATCTTCTTTCTTCATGAGTTCTTTCTCTTTATTGCAAATTTAGAATGATGAGATACTTTATTTTTTAGCAAATGTGTCTAATAGAAATCCTCTACAAATATCCTCATTATTGAACCTCTCCTAGTGCATATAGCAATTGGAAACCACCTCAAAATTGATAAATTAAAAGATAATTAATCAAAGAATAGTTTAGTGACACCCATCACCTTTTGGTGCGATTTCCAGGAAATATGATGTTACTAGGAAACTACCCAACATCCACTTGGTCTAAAATCTACCTAAGTATATAAGTCACACCCTCAAGACCTTGTATAATATTACATGGATTATAAATAGGGGTATCTGAGTCAAACTATAGAGTAGGCCAACTCCTGTGGTCCTAATTAATCTAACTAAAAATTGGGTTGTAGACTAAAGTAAGGAATGCAAAAAATTAGAAGCTAAGCTAAAAGTGGTGCAAATTTAGCAACATCAAGAGACATAGTGCATGAGAGTCTTGCAATATGAATTAAACTAAACTACCTAAAATACCAACTTACTTTCCTTATGAAAAATATTTACTCATAATGGAATCTAAGCATTATTAAGCATTCCAAAACTAATGAATAGTAAATCTAGGGAG
Source organism: Wollemia nobilis (assembly GCA_028583015.1). Lineage (NCBI taxonomy): Eukaryota > Viridiplantae > Streptophyta > Pinopsida > Araucariales > Araucariaceae > Wollemia > Wollemia nobilis. The sequence goes on from JAQPPZ010016895.1 coordinate 19,825,555, forward strand.
AAATCTAGAAAGCAGAATAATTGTAACAAAAATACATATTCATAGCTTTAACAAAAAATCTTAATAACTCCCTTTGCATACATACATTTTTTGCAAAAAATTGAGCAAGAGGCTAGACAATGATTAATTTAAAAGGTGTATAGCCTTAATCATATAATTATGCAATTGTAAATGCTAAAAGTTGATAATTTGAATGACCTACATTCAAGTATATGTAGTTTTATAAATGTAATTAGTTAGCTTAACTTCATTGCTCTAAGAGTTGATTGTAGGCTCATTTGCAACATGTGTGTGTCTTCTCCAAATTATTTTTTTATAATTGATTTGACATCATGACATTGATGTGGCTTGCCCTTGTTCCATCCTAGGGAGTGGTGGTGACTATGTCTTCATCTAGTGCACTAGATCTTCTAATATGTTTGTTCTATATTACTTTTCCCACTACTACCTTAGCCGTAGTAGTGTAGGTGTTATTTAATATATCTTAGGGCTATTAAGATCCTCTAATAGCATATTTTTCTTGTTCAATACTCCTTTTACAATACACATATTTTAGGCTATTATTTTTATTTGATGTTCCTTTCACCTCTATTGCATGCTTTATCGAACATCGGGTATTTTATTGTTAGGATTTAATGTTCATCCAACATTATTTTATCTTTGCAAAACTTTTATGCACCTTAGGGTGACATCAACATCTAAAAATATCCTACACTTCTTTAATATTTAGCTAGATGAAGTGCCTTGTTGAAATCTAGATGTAATTTTTATTACTTAATGTGTGTTGGGTTCTATGCATTAGAATATTTTATTGCATTATTTCTTTTATTTTGTTGGATTTTTATGATACACTTGCTGACGTAAGTAGTTAAAATTGTTTGGCACTATATTTTACCTGTAGTTTAAGTTTATTGTTCTCAATAGATTTTGATACTATGTCAGGATGCCAAGCTCCCATCCATATTTTTACAAAACTCTATCAATGTGCTAGATGCTTTTTCATGTTATTGCAAATATTTTATGCTTCCCTATGGACATCATCATCATTATTTTTTTGGCATGCTTCATTATTTTTCCTTTTTATTTAGTTTTGGATGCTAATTTTTTATTATCTCTTTGTTGACATCAACATCTCAAATATTTGACTATATTTCTTAGTCAAAATTTTACTTTAGGATGTCCTGCATATAGTTGTCAGTTATCAAATTTTTTCATGCCTATTGCTAATTTCATCACCTTAAAGTTTTTGAATTTTTTTATACATAGTAAATTTTTGCATCATCTTTGCCTTTCTTGTTTTCCTTTGGTCCAATGACTATTTTAGGTGTCTAAAAACCTTTCATAGCAAAAATAGAAAAGCATTCTATTGATAAAATTGACCTTCTTCTATGGAGGTGGATGTAGGTGAAGAATTTAACCCACATTATTGACACCTCATAGGAGGGTTTCTACTTGTAGAAAATTTAAACCCATCTAGCCTTATCCACTTGGGAAATAGAGTCAAAATAAAACAAAAAGATGAAATTAAAATCAAAATTTGCTTGAACAATATTTAACATTCTAAATGCTTCCCATTTTGGAAGTCTCAACTATGGCACTAAATTTTTCTTGCCCTTATAATGTTACTCCAAATATTTTCCCTTGTTGGCTAGCTACTTGAGCGACTTAAGGTGCTACTAGAAACTAAAATGGCCTACAATTTTTATTCCATATTTTGGAAAGGGAAATGTATTGCTCTAAATTTGTAGAGGACTTTTTGTAACTAAAAATAGTCATCATAGGAAGGGTGCATATATCTTCATGTCAACTCTTTTATCTTTGATAGCAAAGTAGATATCCTATGGAAGAATACAATAATTTATCAGAGGCTTAAGAAACACATCAATATCACTTCTACTAATTAGTTGTTGGTCTAAATTTTGGCTAAGTTGCTTTTCATTATAGAATTACCCATTTACATCCCAAAATATTATAAAGTTGAGACTTGTGACTTCCTAAATAGCCAGCTATATCTTATCAATGCTTATTTAGAGGGTGTTGATTATTTGTCTTCCCTCTATAATTAGCCAAATTCTAGATATGATCTAATCTTTGCAAAACTTGGACTCTCCTAGGTATATTTATGGAAACTTGGCTAGCTATGGGTACTCTCCTTTATTCCTTCACATATGTCGTGCAACCTTTATCTCTTACAATTTTTTCATCAACTCATCTTTCCCCTGCTAAATTCTTCTTTGGCATCCTAGATCAATTTTATAGTACTTATTATCCTTGTTGAGCTGTAATATCTCACATTGAATTTGACAATCCGGGTTAGATTTAAATAATAGAAATCCCATATAGATTATTCCATAATTTCTAAAATTTGAATTTCTTATTTTCTTTGTTTCATTTGTAGGAGATAAATATTTGCAATAAAGAAAATTGAAATAAAATTGATGCTTAATTTAGAGATGCAATTTATGACTAAGTCTATATAGGTGTGTGGATCCACATATGATCTAATAATGCAAAATTATTTAATAGATTTTATAATTCTATCTTATGTAAATTTAATTAATTCTATGCTCTAAGACTTATTCTAAATTCTAACTAATCCTACTATAATTTAGGAGGAAGAGAGCAAGGGACTGACTATTCGGAGTGGGCCCTACCTCATAGAGGTCAATATAATTATCTTCTCCTTTCTACTCTATTTTATTTTAGCAATTAATATTACATTAAACTAACTTAATACTACTTTAATTCATGTATGTAGGAAAATAACTAAAAGTTACAGAAATAAATAATTCATGTAGAAATACAAGATACAGTTACCAAATCCATAGAGAAAAATATTGCTACTAGTTTGGACCTTTTGTAGGTCCTTACATTGTAATATATAGTTGTTACATCACTCTTTAAATGGAAGCCTTCAACTTCTTTCCATTACATATTGAAAGGACTCAAACTAAATTCTAAAATTATATAACAATATATTCTAATATTAGGATAACCTAAAGTTACTTTTGGACTGAGGTTTTAGAAGGAAGAGATGTTTTTCGAAGGACTGCCCAAACTACTAAAATTGTTTCGGCTATATTTCACTCATCTAGACTCAGATTGAGATAAAATTTTGAGGGTAGATGCCTGACAAACCCTAGAATGTCTCCTTAATTTTTTATATGATTTGGAGAAACATAAATCCTAGTGCATACCTATGTGTGATTTTTTTTTGCAAAGTGATTATGTGAGGGTTTCATCTAGGTTAAGTTCAAGTAGCTCCACAAGTTGGTTTTTTGGCCTTCGGGCCCTAGTGGCCAATATATTTGTGGTTTTTGCTCAATATTTTAGCAAGATATGTTGCAGGGGACACAAGATGGGTTATAAATTTATATTTCAATAGATCATATGGTGAACTTGATTAACAAAGGCTTCCAATTTACTACACAAAATAAAAGTGAAAATCATACCTTTCCTTGATGTCTATGGCATGGATTAAAGAGAACAAAAAACAAGTTTCAAGCAACCGATCAAAAAATGATCTAGATCTGAAGTGAAACTGTTGCTAAGGTGCACCCCTAAAATAAATACACAATGGAAACCCCTTTTAAGGATAAGGATTCCTAGGAATCGACCCCAAAAATTAATTTTAGGGATGTCCTCCTTGGTGGAAAACCTCAACCTAATACTAACATTAATTTTAGGGCTTCTCATAAACCTCTAATAATTCTTAATATTGATTCAAGGAAAACTGAGTCATGATGTCTTAGAGAAGCTGATGGAACTCCTATTATTAAGCATGATATGGGTGACATTCAGACTAGCATTAAAGATCTGGAAAAAAGAAGACTAATTAGTTGTTTCTTAGATTTTTGTTTGAGCCTATCCTCTTTCAAAATCTGGTTTGTAAAAATATGGAAAACTAAAGGTGAATTAAAAATCTCTATTTATCCAAATGGTTATTTTCTTGTTTTAGTTGCTAATAATAAAGATAGAGAGAAAACATTTCAAGGAGATATCTGGTTCTTTGGAAGGGTAGGGCTTTTAATGAAGCCCTGGCATATTAAATTTAAATTTGAAGAAGCGATGCCTTCTATAGGTCCCATGTGGGTTAGACTCTTTGGCCTCCCAATTGAATTCTAGAATTTAGCTATTTTTTCTTCAATTGGAAACTCTTTGGGAAATTTTATGATGACTATTGATTGTACTCAAATTTTGAACATATAATTTATGCTTGAATTTATTTTTTAATGGATTTTGACAAACCCCTATCTAAAAAGATAACTTTACAATTTGGGGAGGACACTTGGGAGCAAGTATTGGACTATAAGAACATTCCTTTTCATTGTAGAATTTACCATGAATATGGTCATTTGGCTAGTGTTTTCCCAAATAAAATTCCAGATCAAAAGAAATAATATACAAATTCAACATGTTTCCAAATGCCTAAGAAGAAGAACACTCAAAAAAAATAGTTATAAAGGATCAATCAAAGTTATCAGTGAATATGTTTGAAATTATTTCCACAAATAATATCCTAGGTGAGTAAGAGGAAATAATGGAAATATAAATATTATAAACACAATTTATATATGAAATGAATAACTCAGATACAAACCAACAAATCAAAAGTTTTCAACAACAAAAGGGAGAAAATATACACGAGAAAAACAATATTTTAAATAGTGACTTCAAATAATATATGTCCCAAGATAGACTCCATTGAACCTTACAACATTAGTTTAGCTTTGTACATGCATTCTTCAAGGTTAGAAGACATCCCGGATTCAATTGGAGTAAGTCAAGAAATAGGGAAAAAAAACTAAATATGGATTCTAATCAAAAGGTAGGTTGTAAGACCAATCAAAAATATATGGTAAAAGAAGGTGAAAAACTTGTAGAGGAAGGTAAGATTAATTACCTTACCACTATTTTAGCGTTGGTATTAATGAAGGTCATCACTTGGAATATTAGAGGACTCAAAGGGAGTCTTTCAAAACAAAATAAAATTAGAAAAATAATTCAGATAAACCATTTTCATCTTGTTTTCCTTCAAGAAACGGAGATGTCAATAGAGGAAATGGATTCAATTGCTAGTAATATTTGGCCAGCTGGAAAAGTTGTTTTCCTCAGTTCCCAGGGAAATTTTGGTGGCATTGCTTACCTTTGGCACCCAAAAGAGGTATTTATTCACCATATGGTTGGCATATAAGGTCTTTTGGCTATAGCTATTCAAAGTAGATATTCCAACTAAATCATGCTTTGCATAACTATTTATGCTTCGACTTATTTGAAGGAAAAGAGAAGATAGTGGAAGGATATAATTTATATTATCTCTCATTTTACTAAATATTGGATCTTGATAGGAGGATATTTCAATACCATCCTCTCTCTGGATGAGAAAATGGGGGAAATAGAAATTTGGACAGGAGCATTGACCTCATGAATGAATATATTGCAAATCTTCATCTTGTGGACATCCATCCATATAATGGCCTTATGACTTTGTTTAACAAAATGTAAGGCGTATCTTGTATCATGGCGATATTGGATAGGTTCCTACTCTCTTATTATTTCTTAATCCATGGTCACATTCCTAAAGTGAAGACTCTTAACAATGTTGGTTCAGATCATTGGCTAGTCATGGTGGAAATTTGGAAAACCAATGTGAGTTTCTGTCCTTTCTAATTTTAGTTAATGTGGCTTAGATATAGTTCCTTCAGACATCGAGTGCAACAATAGTGGAAGGAAGGTAAACCAAGATATGGTACTAAGCTGTATTGTTTTGCCAAAATGTTACAATATATTAAATCCAAAATCAATACTTGGAACTGGAAGGATTTTAGGGATGTTCAACAAAAAAATATGAAGTTATTCCTCACCTTGAAAATTTAAATAAGAAAATCCATTTCAATAGCCTCATAGAAAGTAGAAGTACAGATGAAATTATACTCACAACTCAATTAGAGGAATGGGAAAAAAGAGAAGAACTCTTATGGAAGAAAAAAACTAGAATTCAATGGCTCAAAGAAGGAGATCAAAACACAAATTTCTTCCACAAATATCTTCTAGCTCGAATATATCACAACTTTATTTCTTCCCTAAATTTATATTCTGGAGAGATTGTATACACTTGGGATGGCATGAAATTAATTGTTTTGAATTACTTTTTCAATATTTTTGTTGCTACCCCTCTTGAATCGACTTCTCAACAAAATGTTCTTCAAGCGATCCCTTCTCTTATCACTTCTAAGGAGAACTCCATTTTGAATACCCCTATTACTATTAATGAGCTTCAAAAAATTGTTTTTAAAATGTAAAAAGGAAAAACCCTAGGACTTGATGGTTTTCCTATTGAGTTATACCAATATTTCTGGGATATCGTTCATGTTGATTTATTAGAGGTGGTGGAAGAATCCAGGAAAGCCAAATATATTTTGAAGGTTATCAATAAAATTTATATAACTCATCCCAAAAGCTCAAGATGCTTATCATATCTCAGCTTTTATACCTATTGCTTTATGTAATGTTCTTCTCAAAATCATTACTAAGATCATGGCAGAAATCTTGAACCCTCTTTTGCATAAGGTTATTTCCCCTAAACAAGGAGGTTATGTGGAAGGGTGTCAAATAGTGGATGCGATATTTCTTTCTTAGGAGGACATCCATTCAATGGAAATACAAAAATATTCTTCTATATTAATTCATTTAGACTTATCCAAATCTTATGATAGAGTGGATTGACACTTTCTTATCAAATTTTTGAGGCAATTTGGTTTCTCTCAAGATTGGATGGACTGGATTATGGGTTGTATCTCTTCAGTATATTATTTAGTTCTTATAAATGGAATGCCTTCACATTTTTTTCTATATTATATAGGTATCAGGCAATGTGATCCCCTCTCCCCTTATTTATTCATCATTCTTATTGAATGCTTGGGTAGGACTATAACCAAAAATAGAGACAAGAAAATCCTTGAGGGAGTTACCATTGCTCATGGAGCTAGGTCTATCTCTCATATTCAATTTTTTTATGAATATACTCTGTTAGCTAAAGCTACAGTTAGTGAGGCTTTTAAAATTAAGAAAATTATTAGTTTTTTTTCTAAGGCTACTAGGCAATTGATCAATGAATATAAGTTTAAAGTCATTTTCTTTCACTGCTCTACCAGACAAGAATTCATGGTCTTGGATAATTTAAGATATAATAAGACCTCCCTTCTGATCACTTATTTAGGCATCCCTATCAATACTTAAATATAGAAAAATAAATACTAAAATTGGTTGTTGGAAAAATTTAATAAGAAAATTGGAAAGTGGACCAATAGGTGGCTTTCTTTTGGGGGTAGAATTACCTTGGTAAAATCTATTCTTCAAGCTATACCTATTTATGTTTTTACTGTGTTGAATATCCAAAAGGTTATTCTTTGAGAATTAGATCAAATTAATCATCGATTGCTCTGGAGTGGTACTAAGGAGAAAATAAAATAGGCCTTGGTGAAATGGGACACTTTATGTCTTCCTAAGAATGAAGGGGGTTTAGGATTCTGATAAGCTATTAATAACAACAAAAATTTATCTGCTAAATTGTATTGGAGGATTTTACATAACCCCAATGCCCTTTGGACCAATAATATTTGTGCTAAATATGTTGAGAAAAAAATTCCTAAAGACCTTGTTCACTATCAATTGCCTACCAAAGGTTCTCCCATTTTAGTAGTTCTTAATACTGGTGAGGATTTGATTAAGAAAAAATTATTTTGGATCATTCATAATAGTTAGTAGATAAATTTTTGGATAGATTCTTGGGATGATAACCAACCTTTGATAACTCAGTTTCCTTATTGGAGGTCTTGGATGGAGGAGCTTCACCGAGCGAATAGGATAAATGTAGCTAATTACTATCAATACGATATTGGTAATTCAAAGGTTGGTAGATATTGGATCCCTATTGAGGACTGGCCTATTCAACTTCCATAAATTCAAAGATAAGACATACAACACATCATGCATATGATATATCTCTCTTGATCCTATGATAAAGATTATTTTGGATGGAACAACACTACTAAGGGTAAGTATTCAGTTGCTCAAGGTTATTTGGAATTATGCCATAATAATCCCAACCAATTTCATGATATATTTTCTCAGTTGTGGGCTTAAAATATTTGGCCTAAGATGAGGTTTTTTATCTATATTTTATTGCATCGTAGGTTGCTAACTGGTGAGCAACTTATGAAACATGGTTTTTATGGCCCTTTTAGATGCGAAATGTGTGGAGAGAATGTGGAAACTCTTATGCATATTTATATTGAGTGTATCTTAGCCTCTGAGCTATGGAGGAGAATGACCATCTTACTTGGCTTACAATGGTCCAATTTTTCTATTTTTTAATAGCTTTAGAGGGATTAGCCTAAACAGGAAGATGCTGATCATTTCATTAGGTAGTTAGTTTGGATGATTTCTACCATTCTACCTTGGAATATCTGCAATGAAAGGAACAACCAGATTTTCAATCCAGAAATAAAGGATATTCACTATATCTAACAAAAGACCATTTCCAACTTATTTGAATCAGTCCAACAAATCCTTAATCACCCCTAAAACTCCCACCAAAAATGGGATTAAGTGATGCAAATATTGAATATTAACTCTTCTACATTCAAACGACTTAAAGGGAATATGATTAATTGCAATATGGAAAGAACAAGGAATTGGCAACCTCCTCCTAAGGATTATGGAAAATTCAATACCGATGGAGCCTCTAGGGGAACCCTAGAAAATCTAGTGTAGGAGGAATTGGTAGACTTTCATATGGCTCTATGGTTTTCACTTTTGCTAAGAATTTGGGTATCCTTTCCAATAACCTTGTTGAGGGGTATGATATCCTCAGAGGCCTTGAAGAGGTTTCTAAGGTTGTATGGGAAAAGTTATTGGTTTAATATGACTCCCAACTCATGATTAATATTCTGAAGACTCCTTCTAAGAATCATAAGGTTAATTGAAGAATATAAAGAATTGTTGAGAAGATTCAATTAATGCAGATGGGCTTTTTGAAAGTGGACTACAATCATGTGGTCAAAGAAAAAATAGGAGTGATAATGCTTTAGCTAATTGGGCATTGGATAAAGGTGATCTTACTTGCTACGACCACCCTCCCAGATGGTGGGGGCTTCACAAATAAGGGAAGCTCTACGTTTTATCCTTTCTTTAGATGGATCTAGTACTAGAGGTACCTATCTCCTTTTTGCTTTATTTTTGCTTCTCTTTGGTTCGGTCAGGTATTTTAGTTCCCTAGCTTGGACATATCTTTCCTATATTTCCTCTTGAATATTAACTTAAAATTCTTTTGTCCTAGAAAGGTCATAGTTGTGTTTTGTTTTCTTTTTTTTCTTTTTATTTTTTAGTTTTTTGAGGGGTGTGTGTTTTTTTGTACCTTTTGTTTTTGTGTTGTTTTTTTTTTGTGTTTTCGTTATTTTTTATGTTTTTGTGTTTTTATTTTTTTTTGTGTTTTTGTTGTTTTTCATTTTTTTTTTTTGTGTTTTTGGTTTTTTTAGTGTTTGTATGTTGATTTATTGTTTTTATGGTTTTCTTATATGTTTTTTTGTTATTTTTTATTTTATTTTAATTAATTAATTTATTTATTTGTTTGTTTTTTTTAGTATTTTTGTTGTTTTTATGCTTTTATGTTATTTTTGTTTGTTTTATGGTTTTTATTTTATTTTTTGTTTGTTTGTCTTTGTTTTTTGATGTTGTGTTTTTTGTGTTTGTTTGTTATTTTTTTTTTTTTTTTAGGCATGCTTGTTGAGTGTGCCAAAGAAGGCATGCCAGGAGCAAGCCTTGGGTATTTTTCATGGAATATATACCTTTGCCTCCTTGGGACTTATCCAAAAGTGGCATTCCATTTAGGGTGTTTTCCACAAACAAAAAAAATACTTTTGGACTTATTAAAAAAAAAAAATCATCCAAGTGGCATAATGCTAACAAATGTAATAAAGGCCTAAATTTAAATAATCTATTGACAAGACAATATAAATTTTTATCCTATTCCTAAAGGAAGATATAAATTAAGATTACATTTAAATCTAGAAAACTTAACAACTAATATATTATAGATTTGATAACAAATCATATAAAAAATATGTATATCACATGCCAAGTATTAATGCCAACATAATAATCAGTTGTGCTGACTATGTAACTCATGTGGTGCTGGCTGAACTTGTCAAAATACTTGGAACTCCAGCACGTCAAATAGGTTCACATGGTCAAACATTTTTTGTAATGCCTTTTCTTAATACCTTTCTATAATGTGCTTTATTACCGTTTGATTCATTTATACCTGGCCTGTATTCAGCTATAGCATCTCCTTGAATACTCCTGCAACATACACTCCCTGAAAATACAACAATATTGCATAGTTTTGTGTAAAATAATAGGCATATATCACTTAGTATCTTATGAACCAGATTCATCATAAATCATGTAAATAAGACATAAAAATTATCAAAACACATCTATATGTACCAAATTTACATATAAAACATAAATAAAAGCTACATAATATGATAATAGTTCTATACTCATCATTTCCCCCCAAAATGAAGGAAATGCATGTCCCTATGCATACAAAATTAGAGTTTCGTACATCTAAAAGAAACAAGTCATAAAAAATAGAAATATGTAGTTTTTTTATACCCAGTAATAATAATAAAAAATTTAGAGGTTTCTAGTTCTAATTCGAGAGGAAACTTAGGTAGGAATAGGTATATTTTCTATAGCCTATAGTTTTTCCTACTTGATCTTTAGAATCTGCACTTTGGTTTTGCCCTGGCTTGGTGGCTTCTCAAAAACTATAATATTCAGATATAATAATTCTTCTAGTCCACCTCCTATGTCTTTTGTGCTAGGTGGTAACCCTTGATTGGCTAGTAGGGATAATTTCCCTACAGATTCAGTGATTTGGTTGATCAATTTGTCTAGAAAATCTCCAACTCAACTAATAGTTCTGGCCTTTGCATGTTATATTTATGCCACCTCTAAAACCTAAACTCAGATAGTGGGTGAGCTATCCTCACTAAATTTCTATGCAATGGTGAAGTGCTTTGAAAAATTCACAAATGTTTTTATCTTCCTCCCACCCGTTGAACTCTTATTGGGTGACACACTAGAGATCAGTGGTGGAGAAACTAGCTCACCCAATTTGACCACTTTATTCATCGTTATTTATCTTAGCAGGTCAGTTTGGGTGGAAAAAGTTTTTTCCACCAATGTTGTGTGCTTTACAAATTTTATTCTAAAATTGTCCAGTTGCTTCTATAGTAAACACTGTTGTGCTTGGATATGGACTAAAGTTTTAATAGAAGGGTCAGAGGTAGGTGAAGTTTTTTGAGGACTAGATGCTTCTCCTTTTCCTTGGTTTTAAGGGTTATATTCTTCTAATTGGGTATTCCTTGTAGGTGAAGAGGGCTTAAAGATCTTGGTTCAAGAGGATCGCTTACGTGCAGGAGATTCCTCTACTTCTTGGTTCTTAGATTCAGTACTTTATTTTTATGTAGTGGCCTCACTAGATTCAGAATCACTTGGTTCAAAATATTACACTGATAGGTTGGCTTCCTCTATGATATTATCCCATGTAATTTTAGTTTCTGAGATTTTATGTAAGACAAGTATTTTTATAATACCATGATAGGTGATTGAATACATTTTGGATCTCATCCCAGCCTTCTTAGGTTGCACTCTTCCTACGATAAATTTTAGAGATTTATATAGGAAGTAAGGGAGGTTAATGACACAATATTCATACTCTAAGTATTTGAGATTGAGTAACATATTTAAATGATACCCCCTACACATTGAAAGTATTTCTTCCACTATAAAAAATTTCATAATTATAGTAGCAAACTATTGCCACTTCAAATGAAGTAAAATGGTTGCAACTCTCTTGATCCAACCCTCACAATCTCTTGCAATAGATTATTTTTTCCCTAATTTATTGAATAGTTGGGTGACTCCTTTGTTGATGATCTTAAAGTAATTTTGATCGACTTCTGAAAGGCTTAAGACCTCAAAAATTAGGCTCGAGGTGACTTTGAATTCTACCCTACCCACAATGGTGACCATGGTTGTAGGGTCATAGTTCAAAATGAATTGGTGGGCCACTCCTTGGTCATGCCCTTGAAACTACGTTAGGGCTTCCACCATCTAGCATTTTGAAATAATTTTTTGACAAAGTCACTAAGGTTTTGGGTGTTTATAGAAGATGATTGTTTGCACTTATTACAAGAGGGTTTCGATATGGTGACAAGGTATGGTGGATAGAAAGGTAAGATATTTAGAGAGAAATGGGGTCAATTTTAATTTTTGAAATTTTCTATAAAATAAAAACCTGTAAAGAAAGTTGATAGATATATTTATACATCAGTTATTATTATGCAAATAAGACAATAAAAAGTTGTATGCATAAAATATGTTTAAATTTGCACAAGAAAACACAATATTTCATTTACATTTTTTCTTATGTATTTTTATAAAATTTTAACACTATATTATAGTAAAATTTTCAAACAACAATCACAAAAAAATCATCAAATTTTAAAACTAATTCGGTGCATTTCTCCTACATTTTCTTGGAAATTTGAAGGACTTGCAATCCTTAATTTTGCTTCATTTTTTGGTATATGTTTCCAATTTCTATCAGACCTGATAGAGATTAGGATTAGGTGTGTTTTAAATAATGTAATAAGTTATAACCATTGATGACCATTTATTTTTAATTTTCATACTGATATGGCTTGCCCAAAAATAACCCACAACAATCCTAATCTCTATTAGGTATGATAGAGATTATGGCCAAACATAAATGTAAGTATGCACATGTGTGTGATCTTGGAAGTGTTTTTATGTGTGTTTTAATTAATGTAATAAGCCATTAACCATTGATGACCATTTATTTTTAATTTTAATGTTATAAGGGATAAAGTGCATTGTTATCATTGAATGCACCCTTATTCGTAATATGTATTTGTAATACCTATTTATAGGCTTCTGTTGTTAATGGAAATCAGTTTTAGATTGTCATTCATACCTCATGTTTGTTGTAACTAATTCCACATTAGTACCCCTTTGCCAAGACTTGATTTCACCACTTCTTGCTTAGTGTTTCAACTACAATTCATCATTTTTAGAGAAAAATACATCATTGTCTTCGGTTTTGGCTGTAATTCTCTGGTCACCCAAATCACTATTGTTGGTTTGGATTCATCTTCTACATGGCATCTACATATATGATTTAGAAGATTTTACATGGATATTCAATTATCAAATCATTGTAATTTTTTGCCAATCTGTTATCTTTGTGTAGGTAAATTTTAAAATTTAGAGTTTTTTTATGTTTTATTTCATTGTATTTAAAGGTTGAATTAATCATAACCTTTGATATTGCTTTTATTTATGGATCTCATGCTTTATCTATGATACTAGCCCTCATTGCACTATGTGGCTAAGTGTCAGTAATCGACGTCGTTCATGTGAGGTGGTTCCTTTATGCTAATCACGTCATGTTGATGAGGCATGGTCATAATCCACCAACTTCTCTTGATCCATGGTGGTAATTCTGCTATATCCATGTTACATCATCCACTAGGCAAATTTTAGTTTGAATTTTAAATTTTAATCACCTTCGATCAATGGCTTAATCGTCTATCGAGTGTATGGTAAATTTTCTAAATTTAAATCTCTTTTATTTGATTTATATTTAATTAAGCTTAGGTAGGTTTCTTTTACAATGTGCATCAATGATGATTAAAGAAAATTAATTATTCCTTTTGATTTACCTTTGATAAGCTTCCTTTGTGGTTTTATATTGATATACTACCCATGTGTACTTTCTAGCTGATGTTGGCTCCTTCATATGCACCATTCAACCCAATCATTCATCCAAGGGTACCTTATATAATTTTGCATAGTGCATGAGGATAGGTTTATTTTTTCATAGAATGAGTGTTTCAAGCTATAGATACCTATGTTTTATATTTTCTTCCAAGAAATTAATCTAAGTACCAATGCTTCATGTGTAAGAAGATGCGCATGGGATTTTATGAGAGGCTCTATTGAACCTATACAACCTAGGAGTATCCATGTAGTATGTCTTTGAAAATTCATGGTGAATTTTGCTTTATATTTTTGCATCACCCATGATAGTATGTTGTTTCATAAGTGGTTGGGAATGATTGTCATATTAGCTTTATGGCCACAAAGGTGGGTGAATGATCCTCTATGGCTTTACGTGTATGCAAATCTACTTGCCAATATTGTTGATCCATGCCTTGAGAGACAAATGGTAATAATTTAAATCCACTATGCTCGATTCTTGAGGTTAGACTCATGGCTTTACTTTCGTGCTAATACGATGAGGACTAAAAAAGATCAAACATCCAAATGGGAAGAAAAATTTAAAGCTTCAAAGAAGACAAAGAATAAGGAACCAGAATCAAGTGAAGAATCAAGTAGTGAAGAAAAAGCTAACTTTGTGCGAAGGAATAAGAAGAGTCCAAGAAAAAATAAAGGTATGCATTCTATGAAATGTTTTAATTATGGTAACCTTGGTCACTATGCATCTAATTGCCCACAAGCTAGAAGTAGTAGCAATGAAGAAGAAAAGGATCATAATAAAAAGAAAGAAAAAAAAATTATCATGAAAAGAAAAACATGTATGGTCAAAATAAGCATGAGAATATCTTTCAAAGACACAAGAAAAGTTTTTATGTTGAAGAAGCAAGAATTTCTTCCAATAGCAGTGATGTAGTATAAAATTGATAGTCCTCTTGTCAAAGATGAAGGAGAAGAAAAATATTTAAAAAATGAAGAAGAAGCCATGGTTGACATAGAAGAGGAACTTATTTTTTCTCTTGAAGAGTTGAAGAGGGTTAGAAAGAAGAACTCAATATTGAAGACTCAAGTAGAAGAGGATGAAAAGACAAAGGTAAAGTTATCACAATAACTCATTGAACTAAAAGTTAAAGTTGAAGAGGAAAAGCAAATTGAAGAAGGTATGGCTAAGCAGTTAAAGATAAAAGAGTTGGAATGTGAAAAACTGACACATGAAGTTATCTCTCTAAGGAAGGAAGTGGAATATTTTAATGATAAGCTACACAATATTGAGAAAAGCACAAAAATCGTTGGTGATATTATCAAAATACAAAGATATTAGACTATAAATATTATAATTGGTTTTGAAGAAGGTAAAAGAAAATAAAATGGGGAGTCAAGCTCAAAAGGAAAAGAGGCATCAAATAAAATGATTAAATAGGAACATAAGACCTATGTTGATGTGTTGATAAGTGGAAGCATCAAGAAGGAAGAAAAAAAAGCATCATCATGGTCCAAGGACCATCACAAAAACAATAATAAGAGAATCATATGGAAATATCCTCCAAGGCAATAAAACATGTTTCAATATTTCTTCCATGGTTATTGTTTCTCATGTAACCAATTTGGTCATAACACTGTAAATTGCAGGGTTTGTGCTAAGAATAATTTTGGCTTCACCAAGAGAAATTTAAATTTATTTGAACCTCTCATGGACTACAACATCATATACTACAAATGTAATAATTTTTGGCATACAGCTAGATGGAGTAGAACAATGTTCCCTGAAATTCCGAAGTCAATCAAAAAAAGGATGGTCAAAATGTTCAAAAGGGTATGTCCTCCAAAGTTCGAAGAAAGAGAATAGAACAAGAAGAGGAGCATAGTAATTTGGGAGTTTCACTCCCACCTCATAATTGAACATCTCAAGAAAAGCAATGAGGAAGGGGGTGTTGTCAAGTGTCTTATCTTACAACCCCGAGGAGCCTTTGTCATTGATATCAAAGAGAGAGAATTTTAGTAAGGGGGAGTAGCTAGTTAGGGGAGTAACTTATGATCATGTTCAATAAAGGTCAGTTTCATTGTAGGGTTGCAATCAATGACAAAGGGGGATATTATTAGAAATATTGAGTTGTCATTGATGTCAAAAGTAGAAATATCTTCAAGGATGACATGTTGAGCTGTTAAAGGTAAAAATATCTTCAAGGATGAAATGTTGAGTTGTCAAGGATGATATATGCTTTAATATTTAAATTGGAAATTTAAATATTAAAGTTATAAAAATATTATAGAGTTAAACCTTATAATATTTAAATATTATAAAGTAAAGTTTCAAAAATTAAAATGATCATGCATGGGCTGACCTTTACAAAACAAAGAAATATTAAATGTATATATAAGGTTGAAAATTAGTCAAGAATGAATAATCATGTTATATTTTGATTTGAGCATTCGATTAAGTTGTGGTATAGCCACGTAGCAGTAGATGACACAATGGTGCGATAGTGAAGGTGCTGATACAGATTGGAGCTTAGTTAAGACCATGTCACAGGAGGGCGACAATGCGGTAGATAAAGCGTTTGAGGTAGATTCGCATTGGATCTCGATGAAGACCACATTGTAGGAGGGATAGGGTGCAGTAGAGAAGGCATTTAAGGTAGATGCTCGTTGGAGCTTAGGCAAAGGTCACATAATAGAAGAGCAATGATATCACATCCAGTTGGTATTATCTTGAGAAATAAAGACCACATTGCAGAAGGGCAGAGGAAGGCACTTCTATGATGAAGAAATATTAATTTTTGAGAAGTATAATTGAGACATAGGAATCATTTTCATATTGTAGCAAAATACCTGAAGACTATGTTGAAAGAAAGACAACAGATGCCTAGGAAAGAGCATGGATTTTATTGTCATAAAGAGCATGCTACACTATATTTAAGTTGATGCACATATAATCATATCTTAACGTCTTCAAGTGCGTAGAAGGATAGTGAAGGAATATCTCATACAAATAAAATTAGAAATAATGACAACAATACAAATCGTAGATTGAAATTTTTTGAAAAGAAAAGAATGCCATTTAAAATAGGTTAAGATACATTTGATACATCTGAATGGAGCTCATTTAATGAAGGCTTACAAAATAGAAAAATAAAATCTTAAGGGAAACAAACTTGCATAGGTAGAACAAAAATAAATGGTTAAGGTTTTCATGAGGTATATCAAAAGGAGCACGATAGCATTACACAAAGGTCAAGCATTGTCATATTGCAATATCTCTAGCACAAGCCACTAGTATTTTTAGGCCACACACATATCGAGTGTCTAAGGAGGTAAATATTCTATTAACAAATGTTCTTTTTCATCTTACTTAGAGTTGATTTGAATTAACTCTTGAGGTTATAAGAATAAAAGGAGAAAGGAGTTATCTCTAAGGTTAATTGAAGGGAGATATAAGGATTCATTTTGTTGTTAATAAAGTTTTATTTTGTAAGTGTTAAAAAGGGAGATATAAGGAGTTATTTTTAATAAATATTTATTGTGTATGTTTTTGAAAGAAGTGATAAGGGTTTAAAGTGGTTGGTTTGATATTTAAATAAAGAAGGGAAAAAGAGAATTATTGACCAGATTTGTAAAGCACATGCAAAATAAAGATCATCATTATTGAGGCAGATTTGGAGGGCATAAATTTGGAACAAGTCAAGGTGTCAAAGAATATTAAGTGCACATATTCACCCAAGCATTCAATTGCAAAGGAAGGACAATTTAACCAATTCAAATAAGAAGGAAATGTGCACATGATAGTGGAAGAAGAGCAAGGTATGAGCATCTCCATGTCAACACACAAGTAAGTTATCCAATTCTAGACTTGAGCTACCTTTGAAATGTAATAAATATGAGATATTTGGAAGCAATAAACTTAATGAATGTGAAGAACATATTAGCCATTTTAAGTTTACTATAGTAGTGCATATCATCCTCTATATGTTCTTGAACTTAAAAGAATTCTGGGTAGAATATGTCTGAATTGATTTTAGTTGAGGAAAGAAAAGGTGAATAACTTGATGCCATTATTGATCAAGTTTTATAAGTAGATTTGTGCATTTATTATGATTAAATTTAGGAGTAAATATGCAAGGGTTATAGATCAAATTTGGAGCAGATTTGATAAGGTTTTGTAAGAAGGCTTTTGAGCAGATTTGAGCAGGTTTTGTAAGAAGGTTATAAAGTAGATTTGAGTAGGTTTTGTGAGTAGGTTTTAGAGTGAAAATGAGAGGTGACTAGTGTCTCCTATGGATTGGTTTCCATGAATTCGAGCAAGGGTACTGGTGTCTCCTATGGGTTGGTTTCCATGAACTTGAACAAGGGGATTGATGTCTCCTATGGATTGGTGTCCATAAACTTGAGCAAGAAGATTAGTGTCCATAAGTTTGTGCAAGGTGATTGGTGTCTCATGTGGACTAATGTCCATGAACTTGAGCAAGGGTATTGGTGTCTCCTTTGGATTGGTGTCCATTAACTTGTATAGGGGATTGGTGTCTACTATAGATTGGTGTCCATCAACTTGTATAGGGAGTTGGTGTCTCCTGTGGTTGGTGGCCAAAAAATTTATTGAAGAAATTTATAAGCAATATTTTGCTATGGTTTTTTCCTAAGAGGGTGTTTCCACATAAAATATTTTTTTTTTTGGTAAGTAGTGTTTGTATTTACAACGGGTTTTAACAAGGATCCCAAAACCTAATTACATAAGCAATGGGCCTAGGGCATCAATCCCTTGAAACTGAACACCAAAAAAGAAATCCCGCCCAACGGTAACAGTAAGCATGAAACAATCCCTCTCAACGGGAAACAAACAAATAAGAAAGAAAGTGGTAACAGTAAGCATGAAACAATCCCTCTTAGCGGGAAACAAACAAATAAGAAAGAAAGTAGTCTTGGAGATCCCGCCCAATGGGGAGTAGCCAAAAACCACCATCGAGAAGATCCCGCCCAGTAGGAAACAAAGAAAAACCATTACAATAAAATCCCGCCTCACGGGAAGCAGTCAAAACCACCACAAAATGTCCTGCCTAGCGGGAAGCAACAGGGAAATCCCGCCATCTGGGAAAACAGCAAAAAAGAAAGGATCCCGCCTCGCGAGAAAACCGGTGGATTTGACGGATCCCGCCCCGTGGAGAAACCATCCCGCCCACCGGGAAAACATTTCGTTCAGCGAGAACCATCCTGCAGGAAGCCGACAGCCAGCACAGAGAGGATCCAGCCCATCAAGAAGTGACCAGAGAGTTGCACCACAAGGAACCCACCCTGGGAAAATAGAAGAGGATCCCAGCAGCAGGGACCAAGAATCCTGTCCAAGCACAGAGCCCACCGAGGATTCACAAGAAAAAGGGGGAAGCTATCCAAACCCTAAACCATCAC
Source organism: Wollemia nobilis (assembly GCA_028583015.1). NCBI lineage: Eukaryota > Viridiplantae > Streptophyta > Pinopsida > Araucariales > Araucariaceae > Wollemia > Wollemia nobilis. Next base: position 19,844,824 of record JAQPPZ010016895.1, read on the forward strand.
CTCCACCGCATCGAGAAATGCAGGGGACCAGATCCACGTGAATAACCTCCAAAAAACCCCAGGGGGAAGCCTAAGGGAAAAAGAGAAGGGATCCCCAACCAAACAGGGATCCCTGGGAAGCACCAGTCCAAAAAAACAACCAAGGAAACCCTAGCCAGCCGGGAGGGGCGCAGATAGTGGAGAAGGATCTCCCCCCAGGAGATCATCTGCAAACAACCACTCCCTAGGAGGGATGACCTAGGTTGAGCCAGGGACTGGGCAGGAACCAGGAGCCATGGGAGGGGGAGCAGGGGAGGGACCAGAGCCCTCCCCTCTCTTCCACATAAAATATTTGTCTCTTATGTGTATGGTTATTTGTGCATTGTTTCATTATTTCATTGATATTATTTGAATTTATTTCTTTGGAAAGAAAATATAAAAGTTTTAGCTTATACTTTTCACTCACCTGTTAGTATAATATTGTGTTATTCATTCAATTTTTTGTACATTAGGTGGGATGGAAGTTTCTTAAGGAGGTGCAAAATAATTCAATGGTTCTTTACCTTTATTCTAAAGAATATAATTATTATCCTTTTGAAAAAATTGGTGAGTTTGCACCTCTTCTTCCAAGAACTCTTTAGGTTAATCTTCATTTACTTATGAAGTTTCTTATGTTTCTAAAACTAAGGCTACACTTTCATTTTAATTAGCCTAATTCCTACAATCCTTGTTGGTGGGTACTGACTCCAAAACTTTCATCTCTTTTTAGATAATATCTAAAGTAGTTCTAACATTTAGACAATTAGTTTCACCATGTTGAGCAATTAAATGGAATTTGAATCACTTGGATAGAGCAAGGTCAACCAAATTTATGGGATCTCTTAGGTTGTCATCTGATTGATTTCTAGCAATATTTTGGTTTCCTTCATTTTTTGTGCAAGTATGTCATTGGTGGTCAGTCCTTTGGAAGTCAAATTCCTATTTTGAATGTTATTTGTAGGTGAGCTTTGAGGAACTTGCCTTTGCAATTTAAGCATATCATTGCTAAAATTTTGAACCATATTTTCTAAACTATCTAACTCAAGATTTTTACTATTATTTGTGGATGCATATGTGTTTAGAAATGTAGATAAGCTTAGTTGATAATTTTATGGAAGTGTATTATTGAGTGCATTATTCATGGTCACTTTATTTTTCAAATGTGTTGGTATGGTTTATTGATTTTTCACATTAGGCATCATTTGATTTAGGGGTGCTAGTTTGAAAGGATGGTACTAGTTGGGATACATAACTCTTGGAAATGAGTTTAGCATGGGAAGGTGTTCTACAAGAGATTGATTCATTTGTGGCATATGATTGTAAGCCCCAGGTTGTCCAAGTTATGGTAATTGACCTATTTCAAAATCTTTAGGAATTAATTGTTGTTCAAATATTACTTCCTCACTATATGATTTGGATAAGAATGTAATTTGAGAAATTGTAGGTTTTTTTTGCACCTACCCATGCCTAACTCCTAGTAGACATATATTAAGTTTACTTTTGAAATAAAAATAAAGATTACCAATAAATTTTACCCAAAGCATTACCAAAAATAGAATTGAGCAAACAAGAGACAAGGAGGATACCCCTAAAACCTGCTGCTCATAAATTCACTAATTTTCTCCTGGATAATCGAAGAAGACTTGGTCATGTTACTAATGGAATCATAGTGTGTGACCTCAGGAAGCGTGCACCACATACACTACTAATCTACTTGCAATATTATATCAAAATGGAAGAATGCAAAGTAATATAAAACATAACATGAAAATGACAAGATAAAAAAGCTTCTTTTATTATTAATCTCTTTAAAAATCTTGGTTACATATCGATCCCTCTAAGGGATACCCAGTTTGATACATATAAGATACAAGTAGAATAATGGTGCAGAGGAATGATTTCCCCTTGTAGAGGGATGGTGTGCTTCCATAGGTATCCCAATATTGCACATAAACTTTTATGAGGGCTTATAGATGCCTCCTTCTCCTTCTCTCACCTTGGAGGGATCTTATGCATTGGATGCCTTGAACCGGTCCTGTAAACCTATAACCTGTGTGCATAGAAATAATATAACACTATCAGTAGCATGGAAAGCCTCTCCAAATGAGGCTATTATTAGAGGATCTGGTAAGAATGATATATGAGCATGATAATATTAAAATGCAAGCACAAACTAAGCGATAAATGCATAGAAAAACTTAGAAATACAATGTAAATGCATTAAAGAAATTAGATCTAGGCTAAGACTAATTAATAAATCAAAGGAGTAATGGATTTAAGCTAGAACAAAGGAAAATAATTTCTAATACCCTAAGGTATGCCTACAAGCCACTATTCGAGACAACAACCATGAAATGAAGCTCTTCTTCTTATGGACTAGGGGCAATAGCACTAAATTCCTTGGTCCAATTGATGTTCAAGGATCACCTATTGTATCTAGCACACTAATGGGTGGTGAAGAATAAATTGATCTAAAATTAGTTGCATAGATGTATCTTAGTTAGATAGCACTTTGTTGCTTCTCAAAGGGGGTATGAATTCACTCTCTGATCAACCAGGGCTTCATTGCACAAAATTATGATATTCGTGGATCTCTTTGCTTTGCTTGGGAGATTTCATATGTAGAACTCTTTGTTTCAGATTTGGATCTAGTTCTTGGCTTCTTGGAGAAGCTAAAATCCAAATTGCATGCAACTGACCATCCTAGGGGGAACAATTAGTCACAAATTGGCATTGAATGGGAAGTTAGGAGGAAGTCTAGGAATTCCTCACCAAAATCTACTCATAATCAATGCAATGTGTAGTTGGACTACATGATTTGGGCCTGTAATCATTGCTAGACTATGTATGGTGCTTTATGCTATTCATAGCAATGACTAGGTGTGGCCATTGTCAGCTTTAGCAGCTAAATGTGGAGGCTACTCTTCTTGAGAGTGACTAAGCCTAGATGGGCTAGAACTACCCTTTTTGAGTGGTTAGGACCACTAATAGCTCTTGGAAAGGTCCAATATGATTCATATGGTCTTCAAATGTGTTCATATGAGTAGTATCATAAATATGACATATTTTAGGTGTCTATAGATACCCTTTTTTGGGATGCATTGTGAGAAAATGAAGAACACAAACTTATACTAAGAGGGGGGTGAACAGTATAAGATCACTTTTTAATTTTCTTTCCCAATCAATATTATGTAATGTATAGATAGCAATATCAAAAAAAATAATTAAATCAATGCATAAATCACCACATACAATAGAGACATCAAGTTTACATGGTTCACCCAATATGGGCTACTCCACGGAGAAAATATTTCACTAAAATTTTCTCAATCTATATCTTGGGAATCCTTTCCCTATTACAATGTTTATGGATCTCTATCCAAATGAGACACCAGTCCCTTAATAAAATTTGTGTATATCTATCCATAGGAGAACTCCTTTATCCTTAGCTCTAACCGGTGATCTTCTAGAAGAACAAATACCCTCATTGCTCTGGTTAATGGATCTCTATACATTGAAGACTCATGTCCTTAATGCCTTGGCTAATGGATCTCTGTCCACTGGAGACTGTCATCCTCTACACACTGTCACCTCCAAAGCTCTGTATCAAATCTATACTAAACATAGTCCTTCGGTCTAGTACAAATTTACTTAATCTCTGTCTCTAGTCTGGCATAAACCTATCCTCAAATATGCACCAAACTCTATCCTCAAACCTATACTAAACATAGTCCTTTTGTCTAGCACAAATATGTCCTCAATATTTGTACTGTGATATACACCAAACACAATCCTTCGGTCTAGCCTAAATCTATCCTCAATATCTATACTCAAGCCTTAACACAAAGCTTGACACAATCACAAATCAACTCTGCTAGATCTACCCCAAACCTTAACTCAAGGTTTGAACAAATAAATAAATCAAATCTACTCATAAGTCTACTTAAAGACTTTTCTCAAATATGCCTTGTAACCACAAAATCTCATACTAATCTATCCATAAGTCCTCTCTAGAACTTGTCCAAATCTTCTCAACAAGTCCTCACTAGAGCTTGTCCAAATCTGCTCAACAAGTCCTCACTAGAGCTTGTCCAAATCTGCTCAATAAGTCCTCACTTGTCCAAATATTCTCTCAATATCTATTATCAAACTATATTGTAAGCTTCCACAAAAGCTCACACAAATTTGTCCACAATTCTTCTCAAAGACTTACCTTTAATTTTCTCAACAAGTCCACACTAGAACTTTTCCAATATCATAGAAACATAAAGATAATTGTTAGAGACTCAATATGATTCTCATTCACTTCAATACTAAATCACTTTCAATCAATCTTCTATCATAACAACATATAGAGAATTGTTAGAGACTTAATATGTTTCACACTCAACCTCTTTCTCAAATTAATTCAGAATATAGAACAATTTTTTTCATATAAATTGAGCTATCACTTCACACACCCACTTGAATAGGCTCAACCAAATCTACTCAACCAATCACTTCAATGAAATAGTCCTTGCTCACAAACACTATTCCAAGCATATGAAAACTCACTCAAAATGTTTCCAACGATGCTTATCAACCAATCTCACATAACAATGATACTCATGTTCTTTGCAAACCCTAATTCAAGTTCATCACTTAACCAATGGCTTCAACAACAATGCTTATCAAACAAGGTTTTATCAACAAATATTTATTCCAGAAAACCCTGAAGCATTAATTCAAAACACACTCAACAAGTAAACCTAATTAAGTCCTTTTCACTCCAAAGTTGTTTTCTAGAAAATCAACCAATCAACTCAATCAAGGAATAATATGCCCATACCTTTTTATTTGTTGTAGAATGATCTTCAAAAGCCTAGATAAATTATCATAACTTTATGTGCCAAGTACAAAGGGTTAGATGACAAGAATTATCACCCTAACATTTTTCACAATTTACCTCAAACACAAGGATAAATTAAATCCCAAGTACACCTTATTTCTCCATAACAATAAATTTCAACATCATAATTTTCATCAAAAATCCTATTATAAAATATAACACAATTTCTACTTATAACTCCTTTCTTAAATTGCACTTATCAAATAAATCAATTTCTCTTCCCTAAGGTAAAAAACAATGTTACCCTAGCAACATTCACTATATACCAGTTAGGTAAATAAAACAATTTATTTACACCTTATCACTCCACACAAATTTGGCAAAAGCAATAATTAAAAATAAAATTATAAAAATATTTTTATGCCCTCTCCACAAATTATGGGATTCAAACTTGCACCACTTGCCCTACAGTAGCACCTTGGCTGCGGCTTCCACGTTATGTGAGCCAAGGCTCACCTTGCACACCTAAAGCACAATAAGTGTGTTGTTATCTCCGTATTTCCTTAGATCCTATTGACTCCCTCTTCGCCTTCTCCCATGTACCACTTCAAAGGTGCTTCCCTCATGAAATATCGCATGAGCCTTTGAACGATGTTTACGGAAATTATGGCGCTTCTTATCATGAAATATTGCACTAGCCCTTTTCATGGAGATCTTGAATATTAATTGAATTCTAAGATTTTGGGATTTGGCTAAGGTATAAATACCTTTACCCTTCCATTCCATGCACGTCGATGGAGGTGAGTTTATGGAGCTCGGTGCTAAAGTTTTTGCATTTAAATATTTAAATTTATAAATAATTTAAATACTTTAGAGTTTAAATTTTATAAATTAGTATTTAAATATCTTAGAATTATTAGGTTTTAATCAAAACCTTTTATTTTTGCCCATTATGGTTGTTAATAAAACCTTTTATTTTCCCACTATGGTTTTAATAAAAACATTTGTTTTTCCACCATGGTTTTAATAAAAAACATTTTATTTTGACCACCATGGTGTTTTAATAAAAAACTTTTTTTTTATTCACATAATATTAAAAAGAATATTATGAAGCCCTTTTTCATCAACCTTTGACATTGCTTATTTTGACCTTTTGACATCACTGGTGGTTCACTTCTTGGCATCAATGACAACTTCATGCCTTGACATCAATGATAATTTTATGGACTCAAAATGTCCAACAATATCCCCCTTTGTCATTTATGGTAAACCAATAACTTTTTACCATTTCCTTGAAATTTTTATTCTACTCCTCCTTCGAAATTGCTCTCTTCTTAAACCAAATCTCTCCCCCTTACTCAAATAACTCCCCCTTTGACATTAATGACAAAGGGTCACCTTTGGGGCTTAGGGCTAAGAATGAGTCTCTTAGCTTAGCCCCTCCCCCACCTCCTCTTAAGGTGGTTAATTATGGGGTGGAAGTATTTCTACTCCCAACAAGCATTGGTATTTATCTTTATCCTCCTTCCTTCTCATATGATCCTTCTAATTTATTTTTTTGTTCCCAATCAGCCAAGGATTCATTGAAAAAAATTCTAATATTCGTGGATAACTTTACTTTTATTGGGAGATTTCATATGTAAACCTCTCTATTTCAGATTTGGATCTAGTTCTTGGCTTCCTTTAGAAGCCAAAATCCAAATTGCATGCAACTAACCATCCTAGGGGGAAGCATTAGTCATAAATTGGCATTAAAGGGGAATTTAGGAGGAACTCTAGGAGTTCCTCACAAAAATATACCCATTAGCAATGCAATGTGTAGTCAGACTACATGATTTGGGCCCATATTCATGGCTAGACTATGTATGGTGCTAGAAACTATTTAGAGCAGTGACTAGGTGTGGCCACTTTCAGCTTCAGTGACCAAATGTGGTGGTTGTTCTTCTTGAGAGAATCTAAGCCTGGATGGGCTAGAACTACCCTTTTGAGTGGTTAGGACCACTACTAGCTCTTGTAAAGGTCCAATATGATTCATATGGTCTTCGAATGTGTTTATATGAGTAGTATTCTAAACATGACATATTTTAGGTGTCTACTGAGAGGGGGGGTGAAAAGTATAAGAACACTTTTTACTTTTATTTCCCAATCAATATTATGAAATGTATAGATAGCAATATCAACAATAGTAATCAAAGCAATGCAAAAATCACCACACAAAATAGAGACACAAATTTTACATGGTTCACCTAATGTGGGCTACTCCATGAAGAAAAAATTTCACTAAAATTTTCTCAATCAATATCTTAGGAATCCTTTCCTTATTACAATTTTTATGGATCTCTATCTAAAGGAGACACCAATCCCCTAATCAAATTCATGGATATCTATCCATAGGAGAACTCATTTATCCTTAGATCTGACTGGTGATATTATAGAACTACTGCCCCCACTGCTCTGGCTAATGGATCTCTATCCACTGAAGAATCCTATCCTCAATGCATTGGCTAATGGATATTTATCCACTGGATACTGTCATTCTCTATACACTATCACTTCGAAATCCCTATCTCAAATCTGTACTAAATACAATCCTTCGGTCTAGCACAAATCTACTTAATATCTATCTCTAGTCTAGCACAAATATGTCCTCAAATCTGCATCAAAATATATCCTCAAATCTATACTAAATATATTCCTTCGGTCTAGCACAAATATGTCCTCAATATTTGTCCTGTGATCTACACTAAACACAGTCCTTCAGTCTAGCACAAATATATCCTCAATATATGTCCTCAAGCCTTAACATAAAGCTTGACTCAATCACAAATCAACTCTGCTAGATCTATTCCAAACCTTAACTCAAGGTTTGAACAAATTAATCAATCAACTCTACTCATAAGTCTACTTAAATACTTGTCTCAAATCTTCCTTGTAAGCTTCCATAAAAGCTCACACTAATCTATCCACAAGTTCTCTCTAGAACTTGTCCAAATATGCTCAACAAGTCCTCACTAGAACTTGTTCAAATATGCTCAATAAGTCCTCACTAGAACTTATCCAAATCTTCTCTCAATCTCTATTCTCAAACTGTATTGTAAGATTCCACAAAAGCTTACACAAATCTGTCCACAAGTCTTCTCAAAGACTTGCCTTTAATCTGCTCAACAAGTCCACACTAGAACTTGTCCAATATCATAGAAACATAAAGAAAATTGTTAGAGACTCAATATGCTTCTCATTCACTTCAATACTAAATCACTTTCAATCAATATTCTATCATAGAATCATATAGATACTTTTTAGAGACTCAATATGTTTCACACTCAACCTCTTTCTCAAATCAATTCAGAATATAGAATTTTTTTTTTCATAGAACTTGAGTTATCACTTCACACACCCACTTGACTAGGCTCAACCAAATCTACTCAACCAATCACTTCAATAAAATAGTCCTTGCTCACAAACCCTAGTCCAAGCATATGAACACTCACTCAAAATGTTTCCAACAATGTTTATCAACCAATCTCACATAACAATGATACTCATGTTCTTTGCAAACCCTAATTCAAGTTCCTAACTTAACCAATGGCTTCAAAAACAATGCTTATCAAATAAGGTTTTATCAACACCTCTTTATTCCAGAAAACCTTGAAGCATTAATTCAAAACACACTCAACAAGAAAACATAATTAAGTCCTATCCACTCCAAAGTTGTTTTCCAAAAAACCAACCAATCAACTCAATCAAGGAAGAATATGCCCATACATTTTTCTTTGTTGTAGAATTATCTTCAAGATCCTATATCAATTATCACAACTTTCTTTGCCAAGTACAAAGGGTTATATGACAAGAATTATCACCCTAACATTTTTTACAATTTACCTCAAACACAAGGATAAATTAAATCCCAAGTACACCTTATTGCTCCATAACAATAAATTTCAACATCATAATTTTCATCAAAAATCCTCTTATAAAATATAACACAAATTCTATTTATAACTCCTTTATTAAATTACCCTTATCAAATAAATAAATTTCTCTTACCTAAGGTAAAAAACAATGTTATCCTAGTATTGTAAGCTTCCACCAAAGCTCACACAAATCTGTCCACAACTCTTCTCAAATACTTATCTTTAATCTGCTCAACAAGTCCACACTAGAACTTGTCCAATCTCATAGAAACATAAAGAGAATTTTTAGATACTCAATATTATTCTCATTCACTTCAATACTAAATCAATTTCAATCACTTTTATATCACATAAACATATAGAGAATTGTTAGAGACTTAATATGTTTCACACTCAACCTCTTTATCAAATCAATTCAGAATATAGAACAATTTGTTTCATAGAACTTGAGCTATCACTTCACACACCCACTTGAGTAGGCTCAACCAAATCTACTCAACAAATCACTTCAATTAAATAGTCCTTTCTCACAAAACCTAGTCCAAGCATATGAAAACTCACTCAAAATGTTTCCAACAATGCTTATCAACCAATATCACATAACAATGATACTCATGTTCTTTGCAAACCCTAACTCAAGTTCCTCACCTAACTACTGGCTTCAACAACAATGCTTATCAAACAAGGTTTTATAAATACGTCTTTATTATAGAAAACCTTGAAGCATTAATTCAAAACACACTAAAAAAGAAAACCTAATTAAGTCCTTTTCACTCCAAATTTGTTTTCCAAAAAATCAACCAATCAACTCAATCAAGGAATAATATGCCCATACATTTTTCTTTGTTGTAGAATGATCTTCAAAAACCTAGATCAATTATCACAACTTTCTTTTCCAAGGACAAAGGGTTAGATGACAAAAATTATCACCCTAACACTTTTTACAATTTACCTCAAACACAAGGATAAATTAAATTCCAAGTACACCTTATTGCTCCATAACAATAAATTTCAATATCATAATTTTCATCAAAAATCCTCTTATAAAATATAACACAATATCTACGTATAACTCCTTTATTAAATTACACTTATCAAATAAATAAATTTCTCTTCCCTAAGGTAAAAAATAATGCTATCCTAGCAACATTCACTATTTACCACTTAGGTAAATAAAAAAAATTATTTACACCTTATCCCTCCACACAAATTTGGCAAAAGCAATAATTAAAAATAAAATTATAAAAACGTTTTTATGCCCTCTCTGCAAATTGTGGGATTCAAACTTGCACCACTTGCCCTACAGTAGCACCTTAGCCATAGCTTCCACACTGTGTAAGCCAAGGCTCACCTTGCACACCTAAAGCATAATAAGTGCTTTGTTATCTCCGCATTTCCATTGAGACACCAATTTTACGTGGTTCACCCAATGTGGGCTACTCCACGGAGAAAATATTTCACTAAAATTTTCTCAATCAATCTCTTGGGAATCCTTTCCCTATTACAATGTTTATGGATCTCTATCCAAAGGAGACACCAATCCCCTAATCAAGTTCATGGATCTCTATCCATAGGAGAACTCCTTTCTCCTTAGCTCTGACTGGTGATCTTCTAGAAGAACTATTGCCCCCACTACTCTGGCTAATGGATCTCTATCCACTGAAGACTCCTATCCTCACTGCCTTGGCTAATGGATCTCTATCCACTAGAGACTATCGTCCTCTATACTCTGTCACCTCCAAATATCTATCTCAAATCTGTACTAAACATAGTCCTTTGGTCTAGCACAAATCTGCTCAATCTCTGTCTCTGGTCTGGCACAAACCTATCCTCAAATATGCACCAAACTCTGTCCTCGAATCTGTACTAAACATAGTCCTTCGGTCTAGCACAAATATATCCTCAATATCTATCCTCTAATCTGCACTAAACATAGTCCTTCGGTCTAGCACAAATCTATCCTCAATATCTGTCCTCAAGCCTTAACACAAAGCTTGACTCAATCACAAATCAACTCTGCTAGATCTGCCCCAAACCTTAACTCAAGGTTTGAACAAATCAATCAATCAACTATGCTCACAAGTCTACTCAAAGACTTGTCTCAAATCTTCCTTGTAAGCTTCCACAAAAGCTCACACTAATATGTCCACAAGTCCTCTCTAGAACTTGTCCAAATTTGCTCAACAAGTCCTCACTAGAACTTGTCCAAATCTGCTCAATAAGTCCTCACTAGAACTTATCCAAATCTACTCTCAATCTCTATTCTCAACCTGTATTGTAAGCTTCCACAAAAGCTCACACAAATCTGTCCACAAGTCTTCTCAAAGACTTACCTTTAATCTGCTCAACAAGTCCACACTAGAACTTGTCCAATCTCATAGAAACATAAAGAGAATTGTTAGAGACTCAATATGCTTCACATTCACTTCAATACTCAATCACTTTCAATCACTCTTCTATCACATAAACATATAGAGAATTGTTAGAGACTCAATATGTTTCACACTCAACCTCTTTCTCAAATCAATTCAGAATATAGAACAATTTGTTTCATAGAACTTGAGCTATCACTTCACACACCCACTTGACTAGGCTCAACCAAATCTACTCAACCAATCACTTCAATAAAATAGTCCTTGCTCACAAACCCTAGTCCAAGCATATGAACACTCACTCAAAATATTTCCAACAATGCTTATCAACCAATCTCACATAACAATGATACTCATGTTCTTTTCAAACCCTAATTCAAGTTCCTCACTTAACCAATGGCTTCAACAACAATGCTTATCAAACAAGGTTTTATCAACAACTCTTTATTCCAGAAAACCTTGAAGCATTAATTCAAAACACACTCAACAAGGAAACCTAATTAAGTCCTTTTCACTCCAAAGTTATTTTCTAGAAAACCAACCAATCAACTCAATCAAGGAAGAATATGCCCATACATTTTTCTTTGATGTAGAATGATCTTCAAAAGCCTAGATCAATTATCACAACTTTCTTTGCCAAGTACAAAGGGTTAGATGACAAGAATTATCACCCAAACACTTTTCACAAAACACAATGATAAATCAAATCCCAAATACACCTTATTGCTCCATCTCAAAAATAAATTTCAACATCATAATTTTCATCAAAAATCCTCTTATAAAATATAACACAACTTCTACTTATAACTCCTTTCTTAAATTGCACTTATCAAATAAATCAATTTCTCTTTCCTAAGGTAAAAAAAATGTTACCCTAGCAACATTCACTATTTACCACTTAGGTAAATAAAAAAATTTATTTACACCTTATCCCTCCACACAACTTTGGCAAAAGCAATAATTAAAAAATAAAATTATAAAAACCTTTTTATGCCCTCTCCACAAATTGCGGGATTCAAACTTGCACCACTTGCCCTGCAATAGCGCCTTGGCCATGGCTTCCACGCCGTGTGAGCCAAGTGCTCACCTTGCACACCTAAAGCGCAATAAGTGCTTTGTTATCTCCACCTTGCCTTAGAGCCTATTGGCTCCCTCTTCGCCTTCTCCCACGTAGCGCTTCGAAGGTGCTTCCCTCATGAAATATTGCACGAGCCTTTGCACGATGTTCACGGAAATTATGGTGCTTCTTCTCATGAAATATTGCACGAGCCTTTTTCATGGAGTTCTCGGAGATTATTCGAATGCCAATATTTGGGATTTGGCTAAGGTATAAATACCTTTACCCTTCCATTCCATGCACGTCGACGGAGGTGAGTTTATGGAGGTCGGCGCTAAGGTTTTTGCATTTAAATATTTTAATTTATAAATCATTTAAATTATTTAGAATTTAAATTTTATAAATTAATATTTAAATCTCTTAGCCTTCTTAGGTTTTAATAAAAACCTTTTATTTTTGCCCATTATGGTTTTTAATAAAACCTTTATTTTCTCTATTGTATTAATAAAAACCTTTATTTTTTCCACCATGGTTTTAATAAAAAATCTTTTATTTTGACCACCATGGTTTTAATAAAAACCTTTGTTTTGCTTCACATAATATTAAAAAGAATATTATGAAGCCCTTTTTCATCAACCTCTGACATTGCTTATTTTGACCTTTTGACATCACCGGTGGTTCACTTCTTGGCATCAATGACAACTTCATGCCTTGACATCAATGACAACTTTATGGACTCAAAATGTCCAACAATATCCCCCTTTGTCATTGATGGCAACCCAATAACTTTTTACCATTTCCTTGACCTTTTTATTCTGCTCCCCTCTGAAATTGCTCTCTTCTTAAATACCAAATCTCTCCCCCTTACTCAAATCTCTCCCCCTTTGACATCAATGGCAAAGGGTCACCTTTGGGGCTCAGGGCTAAGAATGAGTCTCTTAGCTTAGCCCCTCCCCCACCTCCTCTTGAGGTGGTTAATTCTGGGGTGGGAGTATTTCTACTCCCAGAAAGCACTGGTCTTTACCTTTATCCTCTTTCCTTCTCATATGATCCTTCTGATTTCTTTGACTTGTTTTTATTTATGTCCATATTCCTTATTCCATATTCTTGTTCTATGTTCATATCCTTCGCTTGATTCTGGAATGTCTGCTCTACACCACTTTGTTGTGTGTCCATCATTATTGCACTTATAACACTTAATGTTATTATTCCTTGGAGGTCCAAATGTCTTAGGATTTCTCCTGGTGAAGCCATATCCCTTTCTGTCATGAACTCTGCAATTCATTGCCTTGTGACCAAACTAATTACATGAGTAGCAATACCCATGGAAAAGTTGTTTGTTTCCATATTCCTTTCTTTCATGTGTCCTGCACTATGAAGCCATGTGCCCAAATCTGTGACATGAGAAACATCTTCCATTGAAATTTCCTTGTCTTGACCTCATTGGTCTCTTAGTCTCTCTTAACCTATTTTGATTGTTGTTCCATCTGTTTCTCCTTTGTGCATTGTTCCTTTCCTTGTTGAACTTTTTTTTGTCCAACTCATCCTTAGAAGTCTCACTTTCTCTTACACTATCTTCTTCTGAAGTTTCTTCTTCTAAAGTTTCTTCTTCTTCAGAACTTGAGGTTGACTCTTTTTCTTGTTTCTTTTGAGCTTGTTCAAAACCAAGACCTATTTTATTTGTTGACCTTCTTTGTACCTTGATCATTTTATCCACTATCTTTGAACTCTTTCCAAACTTGTGTAGCTTATTCTTGGACTTTTCTAAATCTTCCCTTAGTAGAGCTACTTCTTGTTCTAACTTTTCACATTCTAAGACCTTTGCTTCTAGCTTATCCTTGAACTTCTTTGTCTTAGCCTTTGATTTGTCTAGATCCTCTATAAGCATTCTTCTTTCTTCATCACATTCTTGAAATTGAAATTCTAGTTTAGAGTTTTGCTTTCTTACCCTTTTTACTGTGTCGAGAGCATAAATAAGTTATGCCTTAAGATCATATCCTTCTTTATCTGATTCCTCCTCTATTTGTTTACCTTTGTCTACATCTTCATTTTATTTTGACTTGTCTTCTATAGGATCACCTTCTTCTTCTTCTAGTGCCATTAGAATATTTTCTTCTGGTCCTTCAAGTGCATCCTCATATTCATCATCACTGAAACTATAACCATTCCTTGTACAACTATCTTCAAGATGTCCAAAGTTACCACATCTAAAACACTTGAGAATTATTGGTGACCTTTTCTTGACTTCTTTTTCTTCAATCATAAATAGGACTTCATATCTATCATTATCTGAAAAACTAGCATCACTATCACTTGAGTACTTACTTGCCTTGTCTGCATAGTAGCTCCTCTTTTGTCTTTGAAAGAACTTATTTCCTTGTCTACCTTGTCCATCCTTACCTTTCTTTTGGTGCCTGTATCTTTCTGATTCCCTATTCCTGTGATCCTATTTTTCTTCATCATTGTTATTTTTAGCTTCTTGACAATCAGTTGCATAGTGACCATACTTTCCACAATTGAAACATCTAACAGATTTTGTATCTTTAAATCTTCTTGAATCCTTATTCCTTCTACCATAATTAGCTTCTTCATCATTGGATGACTCATTTTTTGATCTGACTTCTTACCCTTTGTCTTCTTAGTAGCTTTGAATGTTGCTTCCTTCTGGGGATTAGGTTCTTTTGTTCTTAACTCAAAAGTTGTAAGAATACCAAGCAACATATCTCTTGTCAAAGAATCACCATCCTTTGATTCTTCTATAGCAGAAATATTTTCACTAAATATTTTTGGAAGAGATCTTAAGACCTTATCACAAACATCCGATTCTTCAACATTAAGTCCAAGTCCTTGCATAGCATTAACAACCTCATCGACTCGAAGTAGATAAGTACTAATGTTTTCCTCATCCTTCATTCTTAACTCTTCAAATTGTCCTTTGAGATTTTGTATCTTTGCTTTCTTGACATCTTTATCTCCTTCATATATACTTTGCAACTTATCCCAAATTCCTTTTGCATCTTTACAGTGCATAACTTTTATGGACTCTGTTCTATGCAAACCTCTCAAAATTGCATTCATTGCTTTTGAATTGTAATGTTGTAGAAGCTTACCTTCCTTATCTGTAGGTGGATCAACTGGGGGTATGTATCCATTTTCCACTACTTCCCAAATTTCATTGCCAAGTGCCATCAAGTGAATCTTCATTCTCATACTCCAATATATATAATCACTTCCATCAAATATTGGTGTTGGATTATCTGAGGACCCATTCTTAGAATCCATTGTGTTCTTGAAAGCTTTTCCTTCAAGCTATTAAACTCTTCCGAAGGAACCCGCTTTGATACCAATTGAAGAACACAAGCTTATACTGAGAGGGGGGTGAACAGTATAAGACCACTTTTTACTTTTCTTTCCCAATCAATATTATGCAATGTATAGATAGAAATATCAACAATAGTAATCAAAGCAATGCACAAATCACCACACACAATAGAGACACCAATTTTATATGGTTCACCCAATGTGGGCTACTCCACGGAGAAAATATTTCACTAAAATTTTCTCAATCAATATCTTGGGAATCCTTTCCCTATTACAATATTTATGGATCTCTATCCAAAGGAGACACCAATCCCCTAATCAAGTTCATGGATCTCTATCCATAGGAGAACTCCTTTCTCCTTAGCTCTGATTGGTGATCTTCTAGAAGAACTATTGCCCCCACTACTCTGGCTAATGGATCTCTATCCACTGAAGACTCCTATCCTCACTACCTTGGCTAATGGATCTCTATCCACTAGAGACTATCATCCTCTATACTCTATCACCTCCAAATCTTTATCTCAAATCTATACTAAACATAGTCCTTTGGTCTAGCACAAATCTGCTCAATATTTGTCTCTGGTCTAGCACAAACCTATCCTCAAATATACACCAAACTCTATCCTCAAATCTATACTAAACATAGTCCTTTGGTCTAGCAAAAATCTATCCTCAATATTTATCCTCTGATCTACACTAAACATAGTCCTTAGGTCTAGCACAAATCTATCCTCAATATCTGTCCTCAAGCCTTAACACAAAGCTTGACTCAATCACAAATCAACTCTGCTAGATCTGCCCCAAACCTTAACTCAAGGTTTGAACAAATCAATCAACTCTACTCATAAGTCTACTCAAAGACTTATCTCAAATCTACCTTGTAAGCTTCCACAAAAGCTCACACTAATCTATCCACAAGTCCTCTCTAGAACTTGTCCAAATATGCTCAACAAGTCCTCACTAGAACTTGTCCAAATCTGCTCAATAAGTCCTCACTAGAACTTATCCAAATCTTCTCTCAATCTCTATTCTCAAACTATATTGTAAGCTTCCACAAAAGCTCACACAAATCTGTCCACAAGTCTTCTCAAAGACTTACCTCTAATCTGCTCAACAAGTCCACACTAGAACTTGTCCAATCTCATAGAAACATAAAGATAATTGTTAGAGACTCAATATGCTTCTCATTCACTTCAATACTAAATCACTTTCAATCACTCTTCTATCACAAAAACATATAGAGAATTGTTAGAGACTCAATATGTTTCATACTCAACCTCTTTCTCAAATCAATTCAGAATATAGAACAATTTGTTTCATAGAACTTGAGCTATCATTTCACACACCCACTTGACTAGGCTCAACCAAATCTACTCAACCAATCACTTCAATGAAATAGTCCTTGCTCACAAACCCTAGTCCAAGCATATGAACACTCACTCAAAATATTTCCAACAATGCTTATCAACCAATCTCACATAACAATGATACTCATGATCTTTGCAAACCCTAATTCAAGTTCCTCACTTAACCAATGGCTTCAACAACAATGCTTATCAAACAAGGTTTTATCAACAACTCTTTATTCTAGAAAACCTTGAAGCATTAATTCAAAACACACTCAACAAGGAAACCTAATTAAGTCCTTTTCACTCCAAATTTGTTTTCCAGAAAACCAACCAATCAACTCAATCAAGGAAGAATATGCCCATACCTTTTTCTTTGATGTAGAATGATCTTCAAAAGCCTAGATCAATTATCACAACTTTCTTTGCCAAGTACAAAGGGTTAGATGACAAGAATTATCACCCAAACACTTTTCACAAAACACAATGATAAATTAAATCCCAAATACACCTTATTGCTCCATCTCAAAAATAAATTTCAACATCATAATTTTCATCAAAAATCCTCTTATAAAATATAACACAACTTCTACTTATAACTCCTTTCTTAAATTGCACTTATCAAATAAATCAATTTCTCTTTCCTAAGGTAAAAATAATGTTACCCTAGCAACATTCACTATTTACCACTTAGGTAAATAAAATAATTTATTTACACCTTATCCCTCCACACAACTTTGGCAAAAGCAATAATTAAAAATAAAATTATAAAAACCTTTTTCTGCCCTCTCCATGAATTGCGGGATTCGAACTTGCACCACTTGCCTTGCAGTAGTGCCTTGGCCGTGGCTTCCACATCGTGTGAGCCAAGTGCTCACCTTGCACACCTAAAGCGCAATAAGCGCTTTGTTATCTCCACCTTGCCTTAGAGCCTATTGGCTCCCTCTTCGCCTTCTCCCACGTAGCACTTTGAAGGCGCTTCCCTCATGAAATATTGCATGAGCCTTTGCACGATGTTCACGGAAATTATGGCACTTCTTCTCACGAAATATTGCATGAGCCTTTTTCACGGAGTTCTCGAAGATTATTCGAATGCCAATATTTGGGATTTGGCTAAGGTATAAATACCTTTACCCTTCCATTCCATGCACGTCGGTGGAGGTGAGTTTATGGAGGTCGACGCTAAGGTTTTTGCATTTAAATATTTTAATTTATAAATCATTTAAATTCTTTAGAATTTAAATTTTATAAATTAATATTTAAATCTCTTAGCCTTCTTAGGTTTTAATCAAAACCTTTTATTTTTGCCCATTATGGTTTTTAATAAAACCTTTTATTTGCCCACTATGGTTTTAATAAAAACCTTTATTTTGTCCACCATGGTTTTAATAAAAAACCTTTTATTTTGACCACCATGGTTTTAATAAAAACCTTTGTTTTGCTTCACATAATATTAAAAAGAATATTATGAAGCCCTTTTTCATCAACCTCTGACATTGCTTATTTTGACCTTTTGACATCACCGGTGGTTCACTTCTTGGCATCAATGACAACTTCATGCCTTGACATCAATGACAACTTTATGGACTCAAAATGTCCAACAGAAAACACAACACGGATAAAAAATAGACCACATAGGGTCACATGGTATTTTGTGTGATGATCATTGATCTAATGAACATTAGATGCCCCAGTCATGAGAAATGGCATGCATCCTAGAATCATTGCTTCCAATAGGATGGAAGTCTTAAATTTGTGAAAGCTTACACTTGTTCATCAGACAATCGTGTAGCTTTAGTACTACTATAGGATCCTTGTAGGAACAATCATTGTAACTCAAGGCAGCAAAATATCCCTCTCTACATTGATTTACCTATACAAATATAGCTGAAGAGGTACATCATACTATAGACAAAATTATTCAAACACCCTAGAGTAATGGAAGAATTCCCTGATGTTGTCCTTGCAGTTGAT
Source organism: Wollemia nobilis (assembly GCA_028583015.1). Lineage (NCBI taxonomy): Eukaryota > Viridiplantae > Streptophyta > Pinopsida > Araucariales > Araucariaceae > Wollemia > Wollemia nobilis. Next base: position 19,863,654 of record JAQPPZ010016895.1, read on the forward strand.
AACCCATCAATCATACTTAGTCCTGGATATAAACCTGTATACCTCTACCCAGGTAAGGTAATTATGATAGGGCTTCTAGATGATATCCTTGGCCATCAGGTCAATCAAAGATGTGTAATGAGAGAGTTCTCCTGCATAGCACCAACTCTTGTGCTCCTCACACTCTCGAGGCTGCGATAGTGATCTCAATAGGTAATCCTCCTAGGTAGTCCATCCTAATATACTCCCAGCCCCAGATCTATAGGAGTAGGCTGCAAGCAATGCTACCTCTGTTGTGGTATAAGACTCCTAAAAGATAATTTTTTTGTTATGAATACCTAGATACTCATTATACCTATGTGTGCAAATGAATTTATTAGATAAAACATAAGCATACCCCAATTCCAAGAAGGATTCATGCAGCCCATTATTGTATTGTAGATCCTCAAATGTTCTTCCTAATCCTAAGTTGGACTCAGTTGGATTAGACCACTAGGCGATACATGATACCTAAAGCTAGCCCTTCCACATGTGCACATTGGTCTGTACAAAAGCAATATGCTAATGTGATAGACATATCATCACGCGTAAGGATACCACCATTGCCAGGCAGGCTTGATGCCACCAAACCTGTAATGAGGATCACCTTACGGTTCATAAAATGCTGAGAACTCCCTTCTTTTATTCATATTTATTTGGGATACTTGCTCATACTTAGTGATAAAAATCATTGTTTATTCTAATTTTTTGTTTTTCTTTTGAGCAAGGGATTTATGTAGTGATGATAATCACTATTTATTTTGTTTTTAAATTTTGCTTTGTTCAAGATTTTTTCTTGTTTTGATTAAAGCAAGCGATTTCTTTGGGTAAGGAAGAACTTGTCCTTTTGTCAATTCTCAGTATTTCCAAGGGGGATGAGAAAGATAAACTTTTCACTTAAGGATATCTAGTGCCACTTCACAACATGCATATTTCCCTTGTTCCAACTAGGATTTTAGTGTTTTTATTAGTGATAGGATTTTGAAATATACCAGGTGTTATCAAAACCAAACCTCATCTATTAAAATCAAAGATAACTTTCTACAAAGTTTTACAAAACCACTAGGTATGGCTGAGTGATCAAAAAACCCTAGTATATTCCTTATAGCAATAGGAGGGATTGTGTTGAAAAACATAGTTACACACATGGGTTATGGATGATGATGGATTTTGAAGATGCATGATTGATGTACAAACATGGTATGATTTGTAAGATCGTAAACACAACCTACCTAATGTAAATGCAATGGATGCAACGTGCCTAATGCAATGCAACTATATGGATGCAAGTGTGAATGCATAATATAATATTTTTGTATTTTTATGCTTTTAATTGTTTTTGAGTTTTGATTCATTTTAATATTTTTTTGAAATTTTTGACTTTAAATTGTTCTTGTGCTTTTATATTTTGCTTTTGAACAAAAGGCTTATGGTTCCTTTGGGGCTTTTTGTGATGTGACCAAAGGGCTTCAATATGCCTTTGGGAATTTTGTGAGTTGACCAAATGGCTTTAAGATGCCTTTGGGGATTTTTGTGATTTGATCAAAGGGCTTTAAGATGTCTTTGGAGCCTTTTGTGATTTGACCAAAGGGCTTTAAGATGCCTTTGGAGCCTTTTGTGATTTGACCAAAGGGTTTTAAGATGCCTTTGGAGCCTTTTGTGATTTGACCAAAGGGCTTTAAGATGCCTTTGGAGCCTTTTGTGATTTGACCAAAGGGGTTATGCTACCTTTGGGGCTTTTTGTGATTTTACCAAAGGGATTTAAGATACCTCTAGAGTCTTTTGTTTTTATGGTTTTCTATTGTTTTTGTGATTTTGAAATTTATGAATTTTTTTGATATTTTGTTGGTTTATTTGAATGTTTTTGGTTTTTTGTTGTGCTTATGTGTGAAACACCCTTAGATGAATAATGTTGAGAGGCTCTAGATCTTCAACACCTTCTAGCAATGTTAGGGAATATGCCCTAGGTCCAATATTCTTAGAGATGATATAGGGACCTATCCAATTTGCTATAAATTTGTCTCATAGGTGCAGGGGTAGATTTGAATTATGTTGGTTATATTTAAGCACAAGATCCCCAACCTTAAAGTCTCTTAAGTGGACTTTATTGTTACAAGCTCATGTTAGACAATCATGGTAAATACAGAGATGCTCAAGAGCATTGATGCGACATTCATCAAGAAGGTTCAACTGATCCAAGTGAGCTTGTTGTGCAGTATCATCATTTATGAACTCTTTCAATACAATGTACAATGTTGGAATTTCTAACTCTAAGGGTATACTGGCATCAACATCATGTACAATTGAAAATTGTGTTGCCCCAGTGGGTGTCTATAAGCTAGTGCTATAAGCCCATAATACAAGGTGTAATTGCATATGCCAATCCTTATGATTTTATTTCACCATATTATTTAAGATGGCTACTATTGTCTTATTTGAAACCTCTACTTACCCGTTTGCCTGCAGATAGTATGGTGTTGGAAAACTATGTTGAATGTTGTATTTGGTCGTTAAAGCTCACACATTTTTATTTTTGAATGACGGACAATTATCTGAGATTTTTTTGAAGGGGACCCCAAAATGATAGATGATATTGTGAAGTATGAACTCTACAATTTGTGGTTCGATTTTTGAGGTTAATGGGACTGCTTTCACCCATTTGGTGAAGTACTTAGTGGTCATTAAGATAAATGTGTGTCAACCCAAATATAGGGGAGAAATATTTCTGATCAGATCAAAACCCCACTGAGAAAATGGCCAAGACACCTAAATGGGTTGTAAGGCTTGTGATGGTAGATACATCAGATTTACATGATGTTGATATTTAACACATTTTTTGACATACTCACAACAATCCTTCTCCATGGTGGGCTAGTAATAGCCCATTTTAAGGATGTTCTTGACAATGGCCATGCAACTAAAGTGGCCATCACATGTACCATCATGAGATTGTGAAATCACCCAAACTAATTCTTGGATCTCTAAGCAACGAAGGAGGACTCCATCATAGCTTCGACAATACAATATACCTCCTAGTAAGACATATATTATCAATTTATATTTAAATGCTCATCTTTCAACATGCAATAGTCCCTATGGGATAATTCTAAGCCTTAGGAAATATTCTAACTAGGATAGCCAGTATTGATAAGCTACAACCTCAACATATAATATGGCTTATTTATCCTACGATTCGATGTGCAAAAATGCAGATTGAGAAACAACCTTGTGGTGAATGGTAGTACCATTCTTCATAGGACCCTACAAGATCAAGGACCCCTAAGGTACCTTTAAAAAGTATTTATATTTAAAAAATTAATTATGGTCTGGTTATATATGAATCATATTGATTTATTCTTTTTTATCAAAATCCTCACACTACATCACTGAGTGCAAGATAATTTTCACATGAATGGTGGTGAAATCAACAGATGGATTCTAAGGGATCAAGGATCCCAAATATACCATGGTTTCTATGAATTTATTTAATGAATAAGGGATTGCCTTGATGTCATACCATTATAGTTGGGCTATATAGGTGTCAACAAGCTCCTTTTAAGCTTTTAGGATTGGATACCTGCATTGAAATAGTCCCTTGACTTGGTTGACTATGAGGAGGGAGTCATCGAAGATATTTAGCCTTTTGATATTCATAGCGATGGCTATTTGGAGATCCAAGATTAGGGCCTTGTATTTGGTATTTTTATTAGTGCAATGGAAGTCTAGCTTAAATGACAAGGGTATTGGAGCATATTATGGCATGAAAAATATAATCCCTACACCACATCCTTGCTCACACTTCAAACCATCGAAGAACAAAGTCATGTTAGCTTTATTTTTAGGTTCTTTGGGTTCGGGTGCTTCTGATAATGTGAAGACTACATCATCAAGAAGTTCTATAATGAGGAACCTACTATTATGAAGAGGCACCTCAGCCAGATGATAAGTTATGACTTATCCCTTAATGGACTTTTAGCTTATGAATTCCAAGCCAAATTTTATCAATAGAATAATCAACTTTGTAATATGTGTATTATGATATGTATTGCTTATCATATACTGCAAAGGATTATGTTTGGATATTACATACGTCATATGGCTCAGCATGTAGTGGCATAATTTTTTGGTTATAAAGACCACTACTAAGCACAAATTTTATACATATGCATATCCTATCTCGCATCTCACCAAGGTGTGACTGATGTAATATATCACTTGTTCTTTATCTTGTGCATTATTTTAAGCCAACATGGTGCCAAAAGTAAAATTGACAGCAGATATATATAGTAGGAATGGTATGTTTGACCTTGGTGGAGCTAGGATTGGTGACATTGCTAGGTAATTCTTGATTTCAGTAAAGGCTTGTTCACATTCTTCATCCCATTGGAATGGGACCCCTTGTGTAGCATTTGGTTCATGGGTTTAAATTTATCTGATAGTTGTGTGATGAATTACTTTATGGATGCTACTTTTACCTGTAGGCTTCTTAGATCCGTAATGTTAGTGGGTTGGACCATTTACAGGACATGATTTACCTTTGTTGGATCTACCTCGATGCCTCATTTATAAATGATGAATCCCAATAGTTTTCCAGAGGTTAAACCAAAGATGCATTTCTTGAGATTCCACCTGACGTTGTGCTGAATCAGGTGATCAAAGACCTTTCTAAGAATCTTAGCATGCTCTTCATGCAACAATGACTTGGCCAGTAAGTCATCGATATAGTATTCTAAGATCTTGTGCATGTAGTCATGGAAAATGTATGTCATAGCCCGTTGATATGTGGCACCAACATTTTTAAGACCAAATGGCATTACTTTGTAGCAAAATATTCCCCATGGAGTGGTGAATGTGGTTTTATACTGGTATTCATTTTTAATATGAATCTAATTGTAACCAAAAATTGTCCATTAGGAAGAGCATCTCATGACCTGTAGTTTCATCTACAAGAGCATCTATGTTTGGCAATGAGAATGAATTCTTTGATGTTGCCTTATTGAGATCCCTAATATTTGTGCAAATGTAGATTCTTCCATTAGGTTTTCCTACGAGCACCATGTTTGATACCCATTTTGGATAGTTAATGGGAATAATAAAGACTACATCCAATAGTTTTTGCAACTTGTTATTTACCATCAAAGCGATGATTGGATGCATATTTTTGAACTTTTTCTTGACCAATTTCTTTGTAGGATCTAGTGAAAGGTTGTGGACAACCAAATTTGGATCTAGTCCTAGCATCTCCTTGTAGGTCCAAGAAGAGAGACTTGGTATCTTTCAATAGAGGAATAATAATGGCATGTTCTTCTAGAGATAAGCTTTCTCTAAACTTGAATTTATTTGGATTAGAAGGGTCATCACTGATGTCCACTTTGAAAGTCTCCTCTATTTCCATATGTAACCCCTCCTCAAGTTGGTGAGTAGTGGGTATTAAGTAGATATCATCTGCTAGGTTTAAAGGTTTCACTGAATCATGGTTAAAACCAGCATGATAAAAATCATGTATGCAACTAGGTGCAAAATGGAACAGTTGTAGCATCTCTTAATTAGGGAATAAATATTCAAGCTCTACAGGTGAATTAGCCTGATCCCAATCAATAACATCTAAGTTAAGACACAATGGTTTTGAAGGATTTTTTGGGTTGTGAAGTGGAATGGTGAAATCAATAGATATCATGTTGATGGATAGGATGAGATCTCCAGGACCACGTGAATGAAACTATTCATTACTGATTTACCTTCCATACCCAAGATGTGGCTTTGGGGTTATGGGGATCTCAATATCTGGTATATAAAGAGACAAGATGATGGGATCGTTAGGGTGCAGTAGATCTCTAAATGTTGGTAGATCGAGGAAGACCATGCGATAGATGACTCTGTATTTGGTGGTCTTCCCAGGAAGTGAAGGTAAGGATCTATGGTGTGAAGTAGCACTTATTTTTCAACAAGTACATTGAATTGATGTAAGTGACACTCAAAGTAAGCCATATTGACCTCATTCTCAAATTAATCATCACTTATAAAGAAACCCTCATTCCTACCCATTGGGATTGGGCAGTGACTTCCCTGTTGGTACCTAAGATAGGTCATCTTAGTATCATATTCATAATAACCATTGCTTATGAATAATTCATTGGTATTTACTATTGGCCCTATGATTTTGCATGCATGTCTTATGAATGCCATCTCAGTTGAGTCCTCTAACTCATAGCCACTCTCATTCAATATGTATCCACTCTCTGCATGGATAGACTATGTGAGGTTTTACAGATATTGAGGCCCATAATGGGCCAAGCCAATCTCATATTCATCCTCACTTGAGACATATTCATATTCTTCTCACTCATATCCATGGATTGGATCGTCCTATCATAGGATGGTTCTCAATGGGCGTGCTTCAAGAGAGAAATCAAGGTGATACTCATCGAGTGGTTTGATATTGACCATAGATACCTATCTGTCATCCAAGTAGTTTTTACTAGGGGGTTGATAGGGATTCCAGTCAATGTCTTCCCTAAACCCTAAGCTTAGCTTATCTAGGGCTACTACCAAAGAATCATCGTGGCTCTATGTTTGATACCCTAGACCATGCATATCAGTAGGCAGTTGGTACTATAGTTGGAATGGAATCTGACACCCTTGCTCATATAGACCTAAGCCATTGCCATGTCAATGACACTACTCAAAGTACTTTAGAGAAAAATTAGGATTTGAAAAGTAATGAACATCCATGGTGAATATTTCATGTTCATCCTCTTCAATATTAGAAGTAGTATGGGCACAATCTAAACTAGCATAGATGAAGTTGGTTTGGTAAGGAGGAACCCCTAATGGAACTACTATCCCTACTAGAAAATTTGGGACTCTTGGTCATTCCATGTCTTGTGCAAACTTGATAATAGGTGTGAAAGTTGCCTTCTGCACAAAATATTCACCTAACCCTATGTTGGCCAAGTGAACTATCACCTACAGTGTAAATGATGTTGTTGATGAAGCAGGTGAGGCAGGTTGAGGTACCTCCTCAGCTATGTCCTAGGAATATTCCTCGTCCATGGGATTTAGAATTTTTGTAGCTACTATAGTTGGAAGTTACTTAGGTCCTTCCTCCACTAGGTGTGCTTTCAACTTCTAAGTATCTTTTGGTTTTATGTTGAAGGCTTCTCAGAAGTGCTTGTAGTCTTAGATGCAGGAGGTGGTGCTGATGTGGATGGGTCACCTCGCACTGGTTTGCTCTTGTTTTTTGGCTACATGGTTGGGGATGAAGGTCTTATGTATAGATGTGTTAACAGAAGGATAAATTATTGTATCAAGTCAACCTGATGTACGTATTTAAATGACTCTTCATCAGATGGAACCACATGAACTTATCCTTCATGCACATACTTGATGCATTGGTGCAAGATTAAGGGAATGCACTCCATATTCCTTATCAAGGGATTCCCTAGAAGGATGTTGTACTGCATTACCCCCTCCAATATATGACACATCATGGGGATGGTCATTTTCTCTATCTAAATTGGTAGAATGATTATACTCACTATGGAGCACATCACATCATTGAAAGCTCTCAATGTATAGGAGGTTGGGATGATGTTGGATCTAGGTATATTCAGATGCCCTATAGCCTTTGTTGTGATAATATTGATTTATAAGCCTGTATCAATTAGAACCTACTTGAATGGTATACCATTGATTGATGTGATGAAATGCAAGATGGGTTTGCTATGGTAGTAGGCACTACCTTGATTTTGTGATCATAGAAATGGATCACAGGCTCTTAGCATTGCTACACTTGTCCCACAAAATATGTAAATGCATCTGGGTTCTAGGGTTGGAGCTCAATCAATCTCAAAATATCCATAAAAGTATCCCTATGCCAAGAAGACTATTGTATATGCTCATAAATTAACAACTTATCCAGAGTTATTTGTAGGTTTCATTCCAGTATACTCTGGATAGTTACCATAGGTCATGCTGGCAGACCTGGAGGATTTTTTTGCACCTGTCTCTGTTGAGGTGCAGCCAAGATATAAATAGGAGCCATTAGAGGCTCTGGTTAACCATATCATTGACTTCTAGTTGCACATTGACTATCTCAACCATTTTGATGCATCCCTGAGTGAGCATATTGACCCAGACATGGTTGAATTGAGTGCCATGATCTCTAGGGGCCTCATGATTTGGAAATGGGTTCTTGAATATACCAATATATCTATTATCAGGTGCTAATGGGTTGCCAAATTTTAGCTCACCCTTCTTAATAATGTTTTACACAACATTATTGAATCTGATACATGTTTTGATATCATGCCCTTGTATTCTATGATATCGGTAGTATTGATATTCCCTATATCCCTTGGGTTTGGTATGATTAGGGTCAAGAATTTGTGCATCAAGAAATATGATTATTTGTGCCTTGCTTAACTTATTAAATGTCTATTGCATCAATTTAGATAGAGGCATGAAATAGAGAGGTGGAAAATTCTCCTTGTTTTGGCCTTGATTGTTCTTTGGGTCATAATTAGCTGGTAGGAGGTGAGCCTGATAGTTTTGTGGTTGCTAGCCATTGCCTCCCTTTGGCATGCTTAAAATGACCTGATTGATTTGAGTAGGCTTGACATGCTTCTATTGGTTCTTTTTATGGTTGGAATTATTTTTCCCCTTACTATTCTAGAGCTTGAGGTCTCCTTTGTCAACATTTATGTCCTCTATAAGCTTGGCTTGAGCCAAAGCTTCTTTGAATAATTTATACTACTACATTTGCAATAGAAACAAGATGTGTTTAGCGCAACTATTTGTGAACATTTAGGTGAGCTCTTCAGTGGGAATGGAGAATGGTAGTTTCACCATGATTTTCCTCCACCTATTTCCATAGTCCATAATTGGCTCATTTTCATATTGCTTTAAGTTTTCTAGATTGGATAAGTTCACCTTCTTGACATTGAAGGAGAAGCATTCAAGAAATGCATTCACTAGTTGCTCAAAGTTGATGTGGTGTGCTTGGAAAATTTATTAAACCATTGAGTTGCTACGCCCAATAATGTCATGACAAATATTCTTATCATTAGGGTGTCATTCTACTCAAGTTGGAAGCATGTTTTTTCTAAAATTTGTAATTTTTTCTTCTACATATTCCTCTCATTTAAACTTGTCTATCCTAGGCATCTCAAAGTGCCTAGGGTATGCAAGACTCGATACTAAGGACCATAGAGGTTGGTTGTGTATTTTTTTCAAAGTCAGATTTTTCCCAACCATGTCCTACTTCTCAAGAGATTTTACTCTATCAGCAAGTATCTGGTATGCCTTCGAGGAAATAATCTCCTATTCCTGAAGGTTTACTTGTGGTGGTAAGGGAGGTAATCCTATATTTACCCAATTTGGGTGTTTTTATTCATCTCCCATAACCATGGATGGAGGTTTATGATATGTCTATTCTTGGTCTTCCATCCCTGTCTGTTCCTCATTAAGTTGTGTTTGTTAGATATCTATGTGTTGTTGATGTTGTGAGGTATGGTGAGTACACTCATATATTTTTTTGGTGTGTCTCTCATGCTGAGAATCGACATGTCTATCATATTGGTACTCCTCATAATCTATGTGTAAGTTGGTCCAAGCCAGCCTATTAGCTTACTCTTCGTGCTTGACCCTTTCTTCTCTCAACCATTTTTCATATAGGCGTAGGCACCTTTTCCTTCATTCTTCTTGCTTGAGAGTTTCCACACACTCTTGCTCAATGTACAATGTTTTTTTAACCTATGTATGTGGTCAAAATGACCTACTACTAAAGGTTCATGCCTCTCTAACTTTGTCCAAGGAGTTCTAATGGATAGGCCTTTTGAAGAGTCTCTTGCTATGTTTTTGCTCTTGTCTACCAGGGTGACTTTCTCAATGCACTATGATCTGTGTTGTGTACCCCCATGGTCGAAAGTAGTGTATGTGTTGTGGGGCCACTTTGAAGCTTCCCCTAGTTCATTGGTGTGGCTAGTATTTATGCTATGCAAACTTCCTAAAGTAGAATGTGTGGTAGCAATGCTTATTAGAGTTGGTCTTGAGGAAACTCAATCCATCTCATCAAGCTATCTAGTCCTCCATGTACGATCCTATGGAGTCCCATTAGCACCAATGATCTCATAATCTAGGGGTACCCTCCCATCTACAGGGAGGTTATAGGATGTCCTACATCTAGGACTAGGTGCAGCCCTAATATCTTATCCCTTAGTAGGATGATCTATCCTAAATGTATCATGTGAATTTTGGGGCCTTGTAGCCCCTACATGCCTATGTGATGATGGAGGTCTTGATGCCTCCTCATATCTGTGTGATGATGGATGCCTTGATGCCTACACATATTTATGTGATGGAGTCCTTGAGGCCTCTGCATGTTTGTGTATTAATGGAGGCCTTGAGGCCTCTACATGTCTATGTACTGATGGAGGCCTTGAGGCCTCTACTTGTATATGTACTGATGGATACCATAAGGTCTCCACATTTATGTGTGATGATGAAGGCCTTGAGGCCTCCGTATATCTATGTTATGATGAAGGCCTTGAGGCATCCGTATGTCTATGTACTAATGGAGGCCTCGAGGCCTCCGCATATCTATGTAATGATGAAGGCCTTGAGGCCTCCTCATGTCTATGTGATGATGAATACCTTGAGGTCTCCTCATGTCTATGTTATGATGAAGGCCTTAAGGTCTCCTCATGTCTGTGTGATGAAAAAGGCCTTGAGGCCTTTGCATGTCTACCGTGAGAAGAACCAGAATATGGATTTCTCATTAGGGTTTCTTGAGGAGTCCCTCCAAGGGTTGAGTTGTCACTCTTAAGACTTGCTGAAATTCAACTAGCAATATTGTGGGTGGGCATATCAACACCATTGTGATGGTGAGTGTACGAAGCATCATTTTATACCTCGATGTTGGAATGAGGGTGGTTGCTCTATGTGTATACCATAATGAACTTTGAATTATCTTATTATGTTAATTTAAAACCATGCAAATAAAGCAAACAAATGTTTATCTCATTTAAGGATTAATGTGTGTTACCTAAGTTGTTTTGTGTATTTTGATGTGTTGTATATAAAGAAGACCTTGTGTCACATGTTTTGCATTTCGTTGTATGGTATTCTTGTGTTCTAATGGATTTCACATGTATCCTCACAACTCAAAAACCTGGTGATGAAATCTAGGCCATGTTATATAACCTATAATATATGGCAATGAAGTCCACACATGGTCAGGGAGCACAGGTCCTCCCAATCCTCACCCAGTTCACCTACGATTAACGATATACCTCTTTGAAGAGAGATACATGCAAATTTTCCATGGGTTATGATGAATCTTGGAGATGGTATTGGCCAATAATAATAGGTACATGGGATTTGAGGTAGTGGATGGAGATGAAAGCCACCTCATTGATATCTACCAGTGGTTGGTCATGACCTCCAACTCACTAGCATTAAAGTGATACATGGTGTGTGGGGTTCTTTTTAGATTTTTATAATGGAAAACTATGCATCAGAGAGCATTCATGACTATTTCCCTACATGCCTAAAAATAATGTTTGATTTCAAAAAATGTATCTCTAACTAATCTAAATGACTTTGATGCAATTTATACTTTATGATGTAACGACCTCTATTTGGGCTACATGCAAGTAAGCTTAAACACAAAAAATCCTAGAACGTTGGAGACTAGGGAAAACCTTGAAAATAGAGGCCCATTGTTCCTAGTAGTGCCTAGAGGCAAGCTAAAAAAAAAAACTCTAAGAAGCTTAAAATACATTTTTATTCCATATTTTCTTATTTTTCCTTAATAAAAATATGACTTAAGTTGTTGTTTTCTAAAAATAAGTTGCAGATAAATAAATACAAAAAATCAAGGAATACTACCAACCTCAAATCCTTGTCTAATGATGAAAAGGATGCCCTCTACTATATTTTTTTTGCTAGCCACTATCAACCAGAGTGACTACTTCTGGCCACTGACTGCAATAGCAATAGTGATCAAGTTCTATTGATCACTGCCGACTAGAGTAGCCAAACCTGCACATAAAAAATCCAATAAAACATCAATAAATTTATAGAAAAGAAAAACCTAGTGGGGGTCCCATCGTGATCACCATCTGTGCAACCCCGATAAGTGCACACCACTTGCACTACTACTCTACTTGCAATATTATATCAAAATGGAAGAACACAAAGCAATAGATAACATAACACATAAATGACAAGATAAAGAAAGCTTCTTTTATTATTAATATCTTTGCAAATCTCGGTTACATATCGGTCCCTCTGAGGGATACCTAGTTTGATACATATAAGATACAAGTATAACAATGGTGTAGAGGAATGATGTCCCCTCTTAGAGGGGTGGCGAACTTTTTTAGGCCTCTTTATCTCACACACGAACTTGTATGAAGGCTTATAGATACCTCCTTCTCCTTCTATCACCTTGAAGGGATCTTATGCAATGGATGTCTTGAACCGGTCCTGTAAACCTATAACCTACCTACATAGAAACAAAATAACACTATCAGTAGCATGGGAAACCTCTCCATATGAGTATATTACTAGAAAATATGGTAAGCATGATATATGATCATGATAATATTAAAATGCAAGCACAAACTAAGTGATAAATGCATAGAAAAACTTATAAATACTATGTAAATATGTTAAATAAATCAGATCTAGGCTAATACTAATTAATAAATCAAAGTAGTAATGTATCTAAGCTAGAACAAAGGAAAATAATGTCTAATGCCCTAATATATTCCTGTGGGCCACTATACGAGACATCAGCCACAAAATGAAGTTGTTCTCCTCATGGACTAGGGGCTGTAGCACTAGATTCCTTGCTTCAATTGATGTTCAAGGGTTACCTGTTATGTCTGGTACACTAATGGATGGTGAAGAATAAACGAATCTAAAATGAGGTGCATAGACGTATATCAGTTGGAAAATGCTTCTCTACTCCTCAAAGGGGGTGTGAATTAACTCTCTAATAAGCTAGGGCTTCACTACACAAAATTGTAATATTTGCAGATCTCTATGCTTTGCTTGGGAGATTCCATATGTAGACCTCTTTGTTTCAAATATGGATCTAGGTCTTGGCTTCATGGAGAAGCCAAAATATAAATTGCATGCAACTAACCATCCTAGGGGGAATCATAAATCATAAATTGATATTAAAGGGGTAGTTAGGAGGAACTCTAAGAGTTCCTCACCAAAATATTCTTGTAAAAAATGCAAGGTGTAGTCAGACTACGTGATCTAGGCCCATATTCATGGCTAAAATATGCATGGTCCTAGCCACTATTCAAAGAAGTGACTAGATGTGGCCACTGTCATCTTCATCATCCATATGTGGCAGACGCTCTGCTTAAGAGTGGCTAAGCCTAGATGGACTAGAACTGCCCTTTTTTAGTGGTTAGGACCATTGCTAGCTCTTGAAAAGGTCCAAGATGATTCATATGATATCCAAATGTTTCCATATGGATAGTATCCTAAACATGATGCATTTTAGGTGTCTACACATAGAACCCATATGAAGTGTACAAATAATACCTATCGGGCCCTAGCACTGGAAGACAAGCTTCAGCTATAATGGTCATCTCCCAAAAATATTGGAAGATCTATACTTGATCAAACCCTGGGTTGGTGTTGATTCTCCATCCATTAGTCGGAGCCTAAATAAAGTAGCATGGAAGAAATGGTTAAGTCAAGATGGGGCCAACATAATTGAACTCAAGCTAGAACATATGAAAAGGTTAAAAAAATATAGTTAATATGAACATGAAAAAATGGGCTAAATATAGGAGGTACCAGGAACATATGTAGTAACTAAAGCTAGATAAAATATCAAGCATTCATCTAAAATTTGAAAGAATAAATAAGAAGACAAGAGGGATCAATTCTAGTGATTACCAAAATAGTTGCACTGGCCAAAATCATCCTCACTCTTCACAAGGACATCAAGGTGATCCATTCTAACCAAGACCAAAAAAATTAGGTCTGATAAAAGATTAAAAGCACCTTAAATATATGGTAAAGAAAAATGGATAAGTCCAAAGTAGGCCGAAACAATTAAGTTTTATGGAAGCCTAAAAATATACAAAATATCCAGTTAGGAGAGAGGCCAAGTCACTAGAGCCTAGAATAATTAAAGCTAATAAGAGCCCAATAGGATCCAAATATTTTAGTCTAGGGCTCAAAATCTAACAAGGAAGTGTAATGAATAAGATCCAGAGAATATCGAAAGGTCCATACCTAAGCAGGGCCTAGACAATGCTCAAGGAATTGGTGCATGCATAGGCAAAGAAACAATACTAAAATAATTGCACTCAACTGGGGCTTGCCAAGATTTAAATGATATAATAAGGGAGATATGATTTTTGGTTAGGGATGAAACCATTGGAAACTAGTGTGTGGATGGGAATGAGAAACAAGTATCTCACACGTGTGTAAATGAACCAATAATAATTCTCCAACTAGAAAGGGTATTTTTTCCTACCATGTTCTCTAGGCATTATCCTGTGTTACAAGATCATAATGATAAAGGACATAACACAAGCGATAGGGAAACTGAGCAAAAAGGAGATCAATAAAATAAATTTAGCTAGTAGGCAAGATAGGACCTAGGATGATGAGGATCTAGGCCATATAAGTTAGCACGTTTGGGTAGTTGGAGAAGCCATATGTCCAAAGTAGTTCAACAGTCTGGTAGAATCTTAAACATGATAGTAATCACTTCTTAGGCAATGATGTTTTTTACTGCTATATAATTATAAAATTTCTATATATACAAGAATGTAGAATGAATATTGGCCAGCTCTTAGGCATTTACAATTCATATGTAAGGATGGATACTACACCTTAATGCAAACAGACTATTGTCTAGCCTCTAGTTTGATTCATTTGTAGAGTATGTATGTGTGTATACATGTCCTCTTATTTCTAATTTGAGCATGTTAAATGTTTATGGTGATAATTTTGAATTCTATATTTCCATCGTACTCATTTACTTGTCTGGAATTTAGGGTCTACTAAGGGAATAGTGGGTTTAAATTATATGTGTTGATGGTTGTATATTTCTAATTTAAGCATGCTAAATGTTTGCAATGATAATTCTGAATCCTAGATTTTCTTTGTACTCATTCCTTATATAGAATTCATAGTCTCAATAGCATACAATATATTATAAGTAAATACTCTGTGATTGTTTGTGCAACAAACTGGTCTATTAGGTAGTTGGCTATTTAGTTTCATATTATTGTTATTGCATGTGTCTTTATGTTTATTAAATTATACTACTTTACATTATGGC
Organism: Wollemia nobilis; assembly: GCA_028583015.1. NCBI lineage: Eukaryota > Viridiplantae > Streptophyta > Pinopsida > Araucariales > Araucariaceae > Wollemia > Wollemia nobilis. The sequence goes on from JAQPPZ010016895.1 coordinate 19,878,997, forward strand.
TAGTTTAGTTTATTTCTTTTAGTATCCTTTTTCCTCCACTTTTAGAAATAACTAGTCTGGACTAGAAGAAAATGGCCTCCTTCGGAGATTGATTATCATAGCTTAAACATTCTACCAGGTCTTTCAATGTTGGTCAAGGTCTGTGGGTGCAAATTTTTTTTTATTAGATATATTATTTGACCAATAGTTTTTTTCACACTCGATGGGACCTAAAGGTCCCTTAGTTAGATAGTACTAGGATAGGTGATTTCTTGTATTGTCATATCTCAAAAAAATCACCTAGTGACTCTGCTCAAACCTAGATAACTATATCACAATATGAGTTTCCTTTCATATCTAAACATAATTTGGTGATATCTTTTTTGGTCCATAATCTCCATCACCTGGTGACTCCCCTGCAAACTAAAACTAACCCTAATAATCATTCGCCTCAAGAAAAATAAGGTGACTATTAAAATTTCACTGAGGTTCATGCTCGATTGTTGATTTTGTATCATTCTCAAAGAATCATCTCCTGGAGGAATAAAGGTTTGATGAGCAACCTTGACCTCACTAGTAGAGAAGTTATGTTCATATGATGATTTCAAGGACTCAAGTGCTACAATGGCTTAGTATGATGTTCCCTATTGGAATTATGTAGGCCCTCTAAATGTTTAGAGTCCCCATGAGATTCCCAAGCCTACCTTGAAATACTTATCAAGTTTTGATGGGACAAGCAAAACTGTATTTGAACACTGCCAATATGTTGCATCCTTAATAATGATTCATGGTATCATGCATGAAGATGTGGTGTTTAGACTCCTATTTTTCTCTCTCAAAGGAAAATCATGGTTGTGGTACAAGACCTTGAGGGATGGAAGTGTTTCTACATAGGTTAATTTAGCAAAGTCATTGATTAACACATTTGATGATTTAAGGAACCCCTATTTTTTACTCAATCACTTCTTCTTCATCATACGTGATCCCCAAGAAGATATCATTAAATTCAACATGCACTTCTAAATAACTTGGTAAAGTATTCCCTATCAACTGTAGCCATATCCTACTTAGGAATATCTATTTTACACTTGGACCTTCTACTTAGATATGAATCTCATTATCTGATAATTTGGAGAGAAGAGGTTCCCAAATATTTACAAGGAGGTTATACAGGTAGGAAGATGACCTCCAAAATAAATGCTTGTTTTATATCCAATATTGTCATAACCACCCCTAGAAGCATCTACTACAGGCTTTCCCTAGATGATGTAAAATGCTACCTCCATAAGTCCCTATAAAAATGACTTTTTACAAGAATGGGAAATAGCATAGGCTTAGACAAGCATAGAAGAGGAATATGATCAGGTCACCTTTCCATTCTAGTAGAATGCTATCACCAATATTTCATCCTTTCCAACACAAAAAATGAATTCGTAGGGATTGGTGCCTTCATGCCCCTTTGTGCTCTTAGATCTTCCCACCAATTATCCAAGCCCAATAGGGAGTAGTAGGCCATCATTCTCAATCGATGATGTTGAGCAAGAAGAAAGAAGGCTAGATCCTTTGTGTAAAATATTAAAAAGACCTCCTTTTCAACTCACTGAACCCCAAGGCCATTTCATCATAGATGATGAACAATCAACATGGGTCTCCTAGCCCACATCATGTGATACATACCTATTGGACATTTTGAGTAGATGAGTTGTCATTGATGTCAAGAGTGAGTGGTCATTGATATCAAGATTTTAGAACCAGTCAGTGGTAGTTTCAGTGGGTAGCATTAGTTTCAGGATCTCCAATAAGTGCAAAAGGATAGTCTACCTTCAGTTGATCAAGACCCGATTCCAGGAAATCAGATGAGGTCCAAAGGACAAAGAAGAGACCTAGGAAAATAATATTATAATATTCTATTATAATATTAAAAAGAAAATATAAATTAATTATAAATTAATTTATATAATTTTATTATAAATTAATTTATTAATTATTAATTAACTTTCATGTTACTTAAATTAATTATAAGTTAATTTTAATTTAATTTTAAATTAATTTTTATTAATTTAATAAACCCTAAAAAGGGTTATAAACCAAATTTTATAAATCAAATTTAAAATTTGATTTGAAGCGCCAACGTGTTATAACATCAAGGCACTATGTATATATGAAGGCAAAACCTTTGCCTTAGTCCCTCATGCAATTAATTCAAATGCCCCTAAGTTTGAAAATAAGCATAGAAAGGATGTAGCATTTTCACGTTGAAAAGTCTTTGAGGTATAAAAAAAATAAATAGGAGCTAGGCTCCTCTCACCTTGCACAAGCACCGCATAGCGCAGTTGGTGATGGAAAAATGAGTTAAAATGCTTGTTGGTAGGGAGGATGCAGGTTCGAATCCTACAGGGTTCAATTTTTCAAGATAGAAAGGTCATCATTTTGGAAGTGATTCCAATGAGGAGATAAATGGGGGCAAGTGCCTTACCCTCCTCCTGGGAGTGCCTAGTCCATGTGGTGGGATAGCACCTTGGTAAAGCACTCAACGAAGAGGTTTTGGGGTTGAAACCCATCGAGGCCCTTTTAGTGGTTGAGAGAAAGGCATGTGATGTTGATTGTTATGTTGGTCGCTTAATTTGAATGTGCTAAGGTTGAAGAAAAACAAAAATATTTTTGTGCCTACGGTTGAAAAATAATTTTTTTATGGTTTGTAAAATTGGTTATTAAGTTTTTTGAGGGAGATAAAAGGGTAGGCAATTATTATTTCTGAATGGTTATTTTTGAAATATTGATTTATTAATTTGGAGATTATAAAGAGCAATTTGAGTGATTATTTTTATGTGTAATTTGATGATTGCTAATTTCAAGGAGTAATAAGGTGTATTTGGCATTGATTTATTTTGTGTTTGAGAAATATTTTGAAAGAGTTAGTGTGATATTTTGTCATCTAACCATTGAAATTGGAAAAGAAGGAAATTGTGATTAAGACAGGTTTTTCCTAAGGGTACTTCTACATCAAACAAAAGGTATGGGCACATCTTCCTAGTGAGTGATTGTTGAATGTTGTGAATGCAAAGTTGGAGTGAAAATGATTGTTTTATAAGCATTGTTGTTGAAGTGATTGGTTGAGTGAAGAACTTGAACTAGGGTTTACAAAGAACATGAGTATCATTGTTATGTGAGATTTTTTGATGAGCATTGTTGGAAATATTTGAGTGAATTTTCATGAATTGAGACTAGGGTTTGTAAGCAAGGATTATTTCATTGAGTGATTGGTTGAGTAGAGTTGGTTGAGCCTAGTCAAGTGGATGTGTTGATGTGATAGTTCAATTTCTATGAAATAAATTATTCTATATCCTGAATTGAGTTGAGAAAGTGATTGAGAGTTGATGAATGTGAAGCATATTGAGTCTCTAACAATTCTCTATATGTTTCTAAAAGAGTGATTGAAAGTAATTGATCATTGTGATAAGTGTGAAGTATATTGAGTATCTAACAATTCTCTTTATGTTTCTATGAGTTTGGATAAGTTATAGTGAGGACTTATTGAGTAGATTTGGACAAGTTCTAGTGTGGAATTATTGAAAAAATTTGTGGCAATTCTTAGAGAAGACTTGTGGACAATTTTTTTTGAGATTTTGTGGAAGCTTACAATACAAATTGAGGATAGATATTTGAGGATAGATATTGAGGACATATTTGAGGATAGATATTAAAGACAAATTTGAGGACAGAAATTGAGGACAAGTTTGTGCCAGACCAAAAATAGATATTGAGCATATTTGTGCTAGACTTAAGGACTATTTTTAGTATAGATTTGAGATAAAGCTTTGAAGGTGATAGAGTATAGAGGATGACAATCTCTAGTGGATAGAGATCCATTAGCCAGGGTAGTGAGGACATGTGTCTTCATTGGATAGAGATCCATTAGCCAAAGTAGTGGGGATAATAGTTCTTCTAGAATATCACTAGTCAAAGCTAAGTATAAAGAGTTATCCTATGGATAGAGATCCATTAAATTGATTAAGGGATTGGTGTCTCCTTTGGACAGAGGTCCATAAACATTATAGGGAAAGGATTTCCAAGAGAATTTATTTGAGAAAAAATTATAAGGAATATTTTCTTCATGGAGTAGCCCACATTGGGTGAACCACGTTAAATCATGTCTCTCATGTGTGTGATGATTTGTGTGATGTTTAATACTTTAATATTTCTGATGTTATCATTTGGATTAAAAAATAATTTTTTTTTATCTTATACTATTCATCCCCTCCCTCTTAGTGTAACCACATGTTCTTCAATTGGTATCAGAGCGGGTCTATCCATGAAAGGACTAAAAACTTGGAGGAGGATCCATAAGAAACACACATGAATTGATAAAATGAAGAAGAGACCATGTTTGATATAAAAGAGGAATTCTTTGCTGCTCTCAAAAAAATAGAAAGAATTAGAGAGAAGAACTCAAGCTTGAAGGAAAAAATTCAAGAGGATGAAAAAGCAAGGATGGAACTTCTACAAAATATCATAGAACTCAATATAAATGTAGTAGAAGAAAATAAAATTGAGTAGGATATGACATATATGTTAAGATCAAGAGAAACAGAATGTGAAATATTGAAAGCAAATTTTTTTTATCTAAGAAATGAAGTTGAAAAGACCAAGGTACTACAAGATGTAGAGTATGAGAAACAAAAAGAGGAGTTAAGTATTCAAGAAGCATAAACTTCAAATAAAGATAGACAAGCAAAGGATATCATAAAGGAAAAAAATAAAGAGGAACCATGGATGAAAGTTAATCATAAAAGGATAAGCATTCCACCACAATCTCAAAGGCATCCAAACAGGTTACATAATTTCTTCCATGGTCATTGCTTTTATTGTAACAAATATGGTCATAGAGCTATACACTGTATTGGTCATGCAAGAAATATTGGCTATTTTGAGCTCATTTAGTTGTCATTAATGTCAAGGTGAAAAGTTGTCATTGATGCAAAAGTGAACACATGAATCTATCATTAACACCATGGAGTACATCATCATTAACACCAGGAAGCAATGCAAAGAGATGGAGAAAAATTATCCAAGTATGTTTTTATAAGGGTTTTTGTTAAAACCATGATGGCACATTAAAAAGGTTTTTTATTAAAACCATAATGAAATTTCTCTAACATTGTGATGGCAGAATTAAGGTTTTTATTAAAACCAAGGTGGTGAAATTATTTTTCATCAACCCAGTGAAGTGCAAATGATAATTTGATATTAACTCAATGAGGGTTTTAATTTTTTATTAAATTCTAAAGTTTATAAATTAAATTTATAATATTTAAATTATTTTGAATTTAAATTAATTATAAATTATAATTTATACAATCCGACGTCACCAAATCTAATCATCCACCGATGTTTTATGCAAATAAAATGAAAGGTATTTAAACCCTGATACAAGCCTTAGGGAAGCAAGAAAATCAACAATCCGAATTCAGACATAAGCAAAAATATGAAGCCTCCAAAATTTGTGAGTGGTGTATTGTCGAAATAGGACAATGCATTGTAATCAGGGCAAAACATCATGATCAAGGTAGCACATGGTGTTCGAATAAAGGGACAACACAAAGGGAGAAGTGCTCACAGTCTAGCTTGGTGCTAGACGTAGGAGAAGGCCAAAGGCTTTGAAGCCTTTGTGAAAAGGCTTAAGTAACGTTAGGGCTTAAGCTAAGCACATGGAGCGCTTATCTCACATGGATAGCTTGTCACAGCTAAGGTGCCAATCATGGAGAAGGCACAGGTTCGAAACTCCAAAAATTATGGAAAGGGGATTCACCAAAGGTTTTTATAATTTAATTTTTAATTTTTGCATAATACTAAGGTTTAGGAGAAATAAGGGAATATTTGTGGTATTTGATTATTGTGCTAAGGTTTTAGGGGTGTATGTGGAATTTGATTAATTGTGCTAAGGTTAGGGAGTTATAAAGTGATATCAATTTATTTACCTAAGTGGTAAATAGGTGCTTTATTAAGGTAAATATTATTTTACCTTAGGAGATAGAAATTAAGTTGGAATATCAATTCTGTGAAATAGAAAAATTGAAGAGGAAATTTTTGTGAAGATATTATTATCAAATATTGCTATTGAGAAGGTGATATAAGGTGTATTACAAAATTGAGCTATTCTTGTATTTTTTGAAGTATAACACTTGTTATCTAACCCTTGGCACTTAAAAAATAAAAATATATTTCTGAAGATAGTTTTTGAAGATCATCCTCCAATCAAGAAAAAGGTTGAGCATATTCTTCTATAGTTGAATTGATTGATTGGTTTTCTGGAAAATAAGTTTGGAGTGAAAAGGACTTGGTTAGGGTTTCCTATTGAGTGTGTTGAGTGATTGCTTCAATGTTTTCTGGAATAAAAAAACTTGTTTGATAAGCATTGTTGTTGAAGTCATTGATTGAGTGAAGAACTTGAACTAGGGTTTGAAAAGAACATGAGTATCATTGTTATGTAAGAGTTGTTTTGTAAGCATTATTTTTTAAGCCAATGATGAGTGAAGAACTTGAACTAGGGTTTGAAAATAACATGAGTATCATTGTTATGTGAGAGTTATTTTATAAGAATTATTGTTGAAGCCATTGATTGAGTGAAGAACTTGAACAAGGATTTGAAAAGAACATGAGTATCATTGTGAGATTGGTTGTTGAGCATTGTTGGAAATATTTTGAGTAAGTGATAATATACTTGGACTAGGGTTTGTGAGCAAGGATTATCTCATTGAGTAATTGGTTGAGTAGAGTTGGTTGGGCCAAGTCAAGTGAATGTGTGAAGTGATTTTTCAAGTTCCATTAAATAAAATATTCTATATTCTGAATTGAGTTGAGAAAGTAATTGTGCATTGAGTTGAAGCATACTGAGTCTCTAAAAATTCTCCTTATGTTTATGAGAAAGTGATTGAAAGTATTTGAGCAAGTTATGTGTGGACTTGTTGAGTAGATTGGACAAGTTCTGTGTGGACTTGTTGAGCAGATTGGACAAGCTTTGTATAGACTTTTTGAGCATATTTGAGCAAGTTCTGTGTGGACTTGTTGAGTAGATTGGAAAATTTCTATGTGGACTTCTTAAGCAAATTGGACAAGTTCTATGTGGACTTGTTGAGCATATTGGACATGTCTTGTTTGAACTTGTTGAGAATATTGGACAAGTTCTGTGTTGACTTGTTGAGCATATTGGACAAGTTCTGTGTGGACTTGTTAAGCAAATTGAACAAGTTCTGTGTGGACTTGTTGAGTAGATTTGAGAAAGTTATGTGTGGACTTGTTGAGCATATTTAAGCAAGTTCTATGTGGACTTGTTGAGTAGATTTAAGAAATTTCTGTGTGGAATTGTTGAGCATAGTTTTGGTGCATATTTGAGGATAAATTTGTACCAGACTAGAGATAGAGATTGGGTAGATTTTTACTAGACTGAAGGATTGTGTTTAGTGCAGATTTGAGACAAAGCTTTGGAGGTGATAGAGTAGAGAGGATAGAAGTCTCTAGTGGAAAGATATTCAAGAAAATCTAGAGATACAATATATATTAAATATTTTAATTGTGGAAGGTATGGTCATTATGCAACTAACTGTCAAGAAGCCAAGAATAACAATGATGAAGAAAAACAAGATCATAGGAACAAGGAACTAGAAAGATATAGGCAACAAAAGAAAAGCAAGGATGGACAAAGCAGACAAGGAAATAATTTATTTCAAAGATAAAATAGGAGCTACTATTCGGATAAGGCAAGTAAGTAATCAAGTGATAGTGATGCTAATTTTTTATACAATGATAGATATGAAGTCCTATTTATGATTGAATAAAAAGAGCAAGTTAAGAAAAGGACTCTAGTAATTCTCAAATGTTTTGGATGTGGTAACTTTGGACATATTGAAGATAGCTGTACAAGATATGGTTATATTTTTAGTGATGATGAATATGAAGATACACTTGAAGGACCAAAAGAGAATATTCTAATGGCACTAGAAGAAGGAGAAGGTGATCCTATAGAAGACAAGCCAACAAAGAATAAAGATATGGACAAAGGCAAAAAAATAGAGGAATATTCATAAAAGGATGGATATGATCTCAAGGGAGAACTTATTTATGCCCTTGACATGGTAAAGAAGGTAAGAAAGCAACACTCTAAACTTGAAATTTAGTTTCAATAATGTGATGAAGAAAGAAGATTACTTATGGAGGATTTAGAAAAATCAAAGGCTAAGGCAAAAAGGTTCAAATATAATTTAGAAGCAAAGAGCTTATAATGTGATAAATTAGCACAAGAAGTGGCACTACTAAGAGAATATTTAGAATACTCCAAGATAAATATGGAAGGGTTTAAAAATAGCACAAAGAACTTGGATAAGTTCATCAATATACAAAAGCCTACATCAAGCAATACAGGTCTTGGATTTGAACAGGTTCAAAAGAAATGGGAAGGAAAGTAAACCTCAAATTTTGGAGGAGAAGATAATTCAGATGAAGATACTTTAGAATAAGATAATGTAAGAGATAGTGAGACATCTGAGGATGAGTTGGACAATAGAGAGTTCAAAAAAAATAGGAACAATGCACAAAGAAGATACAGATGGAACAACAATCAAAATAGGTTATATAGATGAAACAAAAATCAGAATAGGTCAAGAGAGACTAGGAGACCAATGAGGTCAAGATAAGGAAACTTCAATGGAATATTTTCATGTCACATGTTTGGGCACATGGCTTCATAGTGCAAGACACAAGAAAGATAGGAATATGGGAACATACAACTTTTCCATGGGTATTGCTACTCATGTAATCAATTTGGTCATCAGGCAATAAATTGCAGGGTTCATGATAGAAGAAGGTATGGCTTCACTAGAATAAATCCTAAGATATTTGCACCTCCAAGAAATAATAATATTAAGTGTTATAAGTGTAATAATTATGGTCACACAACAAGTGGTGTAGAGTAGATATTCCAAAAACAAGTATGAACAAGAACAAGAATAGGAACAAGAACATGGATATGAAAAGGACTAGGAACACGAACATGAATATGAATAAGAACATGAACATGAACAAGGACATTGATAGGAATATTGAAAGAAATAGTTAGAGGAATCAGAAGGATCATATAAAAATAAGAGAGGATAAAGGTAAAGAATAGTGCCTTCTAGGAGTAGAAATACTCCCACCCTAGAATTAACCACCTCAAGAGGAGGTGGGGGAGGGGCTAAGCTAAGAGGCTCATTCTTAGCCCTAAGACCAAAATGTGACCCTTTGCCATTGATGTCAAAGGGTGAGATATTTGAGTAAGGGGGAGAGATTTGGTATTTGAGAAAAGAGGAGAGAGCATTGAGCCAGGTGGAGCATTATCCCAGGGAGAGCATAACAAAGGAAAGGTCAAGTTTTTGGTAAAAAGAAGTTGGGTTACCATCAATGACAAAGGGGGAGATTGTTGGACATTTTGAGCTCATTTAGTTGTCATTGATGTCAAGGTGAAAAGTTGTCATTGATGCCAAAGTGAACACATGAAGCTATCATTAGCACCATGGAGTACATCATCATTAACACTAGAAAGCAATACAAAGAGATGGAGAAATGTTGTCCAAATATGTTTTTATAAGTATTTTTGTTAAAACCATGATGGCACATTAAAAGTTTTTTTATTAAAACCATAATGATAGTTCTCTAATATTGTGATGGCAGAATTAAGGTTTTTATTAAAACCAAGGTGGTGAAATTATTTTTCATCAACCTAGTGAAGTGCAAATGACAATTTGATATTAACTCAATGAGGGCTTTAATTTTTTATTAAAGTTTATAAATTAAATTTATAATATTTAAATTCTTTTGAATTTGAATTAATTATAAATTATAATTTATACAATCCGACATCATCAAATTGAATCATCCGCTGATGTTGTATGCACAACATATGAAAGGTATTTAAACCCTAAGACAAACCTTAGGGAAGCAAGAAAATAAAAAATACAAATTCGAGCATAAGCAAAAATCTGAAGCCTCCAAAATTTGTGTGGTGTATTTCCGAAATAGGATAGTGCATTGTAATAAGGGCAAAGCATCATGATCGAGGCAACACATGGTATTTGAAGCAAGGGACAGTGTAAAGGGATAAGCCCTCACAATATAGCTTGGTGCTAGACGTAGGAGAAGGCCAAAGGCTTTGAAGCCTTTGTGAAAAGGCTTAAGCAACCTTAGGGCTTAAGCTAAGAATGTGGAGCGCTTAGCTCACATGGATAGCTTATTGCGGCTAAGGTGCCAATCGTGGAGAAGGTGCAGGTTCAAAACTCTGAAAATTGTGGAAAGGGGATTCACCAAAGGTTTTTATAATTTAACTGTTGATTTTTGCATAATACTAAGGTTTAGGAGAAATAATGGAATATTTGTGGTATTTGATTATTGTGCTAATTTTTTAGGGGTGTATGTGGAATTTGATTAATTGTGCTAAGGTTAAGGAGTTATAAGATGATATTAATTTATTTACCTAAGTGGTAAATAGGTACTTTATTAAGGTTAATATTATTTTACCTTAGGAGATAGAAATTAAGTTGGAATATCAATTTTGTGAAATAGAAAAATTGAAGAGGAAATATATGTGAAGATATTATTGTCAAATATTGCTATTGAGAAGGAGATATAAGGTATATTATGAAATTGAGCTATTATTGTATTTTTTGAAATATAACACTTGTTATCTAACCCTTGGCACTTGGCATATAAAAAGATATTCCTGAAGGCAATTTTTGAAGATCATCCTCCAATCAAGAAAAATGTATGAACATATTCTTCCATAGTTGAATTGATTGATTAGTTTTCTAGAAAATAAGTTTGGAGTGAAAAGTACTTGGTTAGGGTTTCCTATTGAGTGTGTTGAGTGATTTCTTCAAGGTTTTTTGGAATAAAGAAGTGTGGTTAAAACCTTGTTTGATAAGCATTTTTGTTGAAGCCATTGATTGAGTGAAGAACTTGAACTAGGGTTTGAAAAGAACATGAGTATCATTGTTATGTGAGAGTTGTTTTGTAAGCATTGTTGTTGAAGCCATTGATGAGTGAAGAAATTGAACTAGGGTTTGAAAAGAACATGAGTATCATTGTTATGTGAGAGTTGTTTTATAAGAATTGTTGTTGAAGCCATTGATTGAGTGAAGAACTTGAAAAAGGATTTGAAAAGAACATGAGTACCATTGTTATGTGAGATTGGTTTTTGAACATTGTTGGAAACATTTTGAGTAAGTGATGATATACTTGGACTAGGGTTTCTGATCAAGGATTATCTCATTGAGTGATTGGTTGAGTAGAGTTGGTTGAGCCTAGTCAAGTGAATGTGTGAAGTGATTGTTCAAGTCCCATAAAAAAACTATTCTATATTCTAAATTGAGCTGAGAAAGTAATTGAGCATTGAGTTGAAGTATACTGAGTCTCTAAAAATTCTCCTTATGTTTCTGATAAAGTTATTGAAAGTATTTGAGAAAGTTATATGTGGACTTGTTGGGCAGATTGGGCAAGTTTTGTGTGGAATTGTTGAGCAGATTGGAAAATTTCTGTGTGGACTTGTTGAGCATATTTGAGCAAGTTTTGTGTGGAATTGTTGAGTAGATTGGACAAGTTCTATGTGGACTTGTTGAGTAGATTGGACAAGTTTTGTGTGGACTTGTTGAGCATCTTGGACAAGTTCTGTGTGGACTTTTTGAGCAGATTGGACATGTTCTATGTAGACTTGTTGAGCAGATTGGACAATTTTTGTGTGGACTTGTTGAGTAGATTTTAGCAAGTTCTATGTGGACTTGTTGAGAAGATTTAAGCAAGTTCTATGTGGACTTGAGAAGATTTAAGCAATTTTTGTGTTGACTTGTTGAGAAGAGTTGTGGAAGTTGTCAAAAAGAGTTTCGTGAGGAATCAGATGAAGAAGAAGAAACACAAAAACTTCTTCCTAAAACTCCATCTAGATATGTATGGAAACATCATATAAAATATCTAATCATTGGAAATCTAGATGAAAGGCAGACAAGGATAAGGATAATAACACCATATAAACAAGTAAATTTTTCTTTGGTATCTAAGATTGAGCCAAAGGACTTCAATCAGGAAAGTGGAGATGAGTTATGGATTAAGGCAATGGAAGAGGAATGTGTTGGAAATTTTGAGCTCAGTTAGTTGTCATTGATGTCAAGGTGAAAAGTCATCATTAATACCATGGAGCACACCATCAACAGCACCAGGAACAATGTGAAGAGTTGAAGAGAAATTTGGCAAAAATAATGTTTTATGAGGGTTTATGGTAAACCCATGGTGGAAGATTAAATGATTTTATTAAAATCATTATGAGGATATAAAAGTCTCCTCACACATTGAGATGGCAATTAAGGTTTTTAAAAGACCCACGGTGGAAGAATAATTTACAAGTTAAAGGTTTAAGTTTAAACCCAAGGAAGGCTTTAATCTTTTTAAAGCTAAAGTTTATAAATATAATTTATAAAATTTAAATTCCTTAGAATTTAAATAATTTATAAATTATGAAGGTGGGAGCACCGATGTCATCAAATAAGTGGGAGCACCGACGTCTAAGAAGCAAAGGAATTTCATGTATATATTAATGCCAAGGAGGCATTCAAAACTTACCCCTCGACATTTGTTTTTACATGCGATATAGTGAAACGTTTTCGTGCAATTGTTATTCATTGAGGAAGAAGACAAGAATTTTTCTTGTCTTTAGCGCCAGGTGAAAAGAGATAAGGGAAAGAGCAGATTGGTTGAAACGCAAAGGACACGGTGGTCCATTGGTAGTGCACATTTTGCAAAGGTGTTGGGAGTTGAGAAGCCCACGATCGATTCATGTGGAGTGGTGTGTGTCTTGAGCGCCAAGGGAAATCTTTTGCGCGTGCCTTGTTTTGCATGCCAATCGAGGACAAAGAGGAGGAAGAGCATCTAAGCTCTTAACCGTGCGTCTAGCACATGTGGTGGTCAAAGCCGTGGCTAGAGTGCTCGCGGAGGCAGATATTGAGGGTTCGAAACCCACCATTGGAAAAGGTAATTTTTGATAATTAAAATATTTATTTGCCTAAGGTTTTTTGTGGAGTTATAAGGGTTTGTGAAAAGTTGATTATTTTGATTTATATTATTTTGGAGTAATAAGGGTTTGTGAAAGGTTGTTCATTTGACAATTGATTTTTATTATTGTGGAGTAATAAGGGTTAATGAGAGGTTGTTTTATTGATGAGTGATTTATATCATTGGAATTATAAAGAAAGTTGATTTGATTTTTATCAAAGTTTCTCTTGCCATTAAATTAAATTAAAGAGGTTTGAGTTAATTTTTGGTGGATGTTAAGTTTATTTTAGTTGGGAGTTTATAAGGTGTTATTGGATAAATATTTTATGTATATTGATGGTTGTTTTTGAAAGTTGGAGTGATAAGGTGTAATTGAGTATTTACATTATATTGTGAGAAATATTTATCTTCTAACCTCTTTGAGCTTGGCATAGAAGTGTTTGTGGTTGTGACATATTTATGAGATCCCTTCATCTTCAATAAAAATGGTATGAGCACATTCTTCCATAAGTTGAGTTGATTGATTGGTTTTCTGGAAAATAAGTTTGGAGTGAAAAGGACTTGATTAGGGTTTCCTTTTGAGAGTGTTTGAGTTAATGCTTCAAGGTTTTCTGGAATAAAGAGTTGTTGTTAAAACCTTGTTTGATAAGCATTGTTGTTGAAGCCATTGGTTGTGTGAAGAACTTGAGTTAGAGTTTTGCAAAGATCATGAGTATCATTTTTATGTGAAGATTTTTTTATAAGCATTGTTGTTGAAGTGAGTTGTAAAAAGAACTTGAACTAGGGTTTGAAGAGAACATGAGTATCATTGTTATGTGAAGATTATTTTATAAGCATTGTTGTTGAAGTGAGTTGTTGTACAAAGAACTTGAACTAGGGTTTGAAGAGAACATGAGTATCATTGTTATGTGAGATTTGTTGTTGAGCATTTTTGGAAATATTTTTGAGTTGGTGGTTATATGCTTGGACTAGGGTTTGTGAGAAAGAAGTGTTTCATTGAGTGATTGGTTGAGTAGAGTTGATTGAGCCTAGTCAAGTGGTTGTGTGAAGTGATTGTTCAAGTTCCTTAAAAATAAACTAATTTATATTCTGATTTGAGTTGAGAAAGTGATTGAGCATTGAGTGTAGAACATATTGAGTCTCTAACAATTCTCTTTATGCTTCTATGAGATTGGACAAGTTCTATGTGGACTTGTTAAGCAGATTTGAGGTAAGTCTTTGAGAAGACTTGTGGACTAATTTTATGTGAGCTTTTTGTGGAAGCTTACAATATAGATTTGGATAAGTTATGTGTGGACTTATTGAGCATATTTGGACAAGTTCTGAGTGAGCTTGTTGAGCATATTTGGACAAGTTCTGAGTGAGCTTATTGAGCAGATTTGGATAAGTTCTGAGTGGACTTATTGAGCATATTTGGACAAGTTCTAAGTGGACTTGTTGAGCAGATTTGAGCAAATTCTAAGTGGACTTGTTGAGCAGATTTGAGCAAGTTCTGAGTGGACTTGTTGAGCAGATTTGAGCAAGTTTTGAGTGGACTTGTTGAGAATATTTGAGCAAGTTCTGAGTGGACTTGTTGAGCAAAGTTGAGCAAGTTCTGAGTGGACTTGTTGAGAAGATTTGTGCTAGACCGAAGGACTAAGTTTAGTATAGATTTGAGATAGAGCTTTGGAGGTGATAGAGCAGAGAGGATAGTAGTCTCCAGTGGATAGAGATCCATCAGCCAGGGTAGTGAGGACAGGTCTTCTAAGTGGGGACAAGAGTCTTCAGTGGAGAGAGATCCACAAGCCAGTGTAGTGGAGGTAGTAGTCTTCTAGAGGAGCACCATCCAGAGTAGAGGAGAAGGATTTCTCCTATGGATAGAGATCCATGAACTTGATTTAGGGGATCAACATCTCCTTTGGATAGAGGTCCATAAACATTGTAATAGGGAAAGGATTCCCAAGAGAATTTATTTGAGAAAATTTAGTAGAAATATTTTCTCTATGGATGTAACCCACATTGGGTGAACCACATTAAATTGGTGTCTCTATTGTGTGTGGTGATTTATGCATTTCTTTGATTACTACTATTGATATTTCTATCTATACATTACATAATATTGATTTGGAAAGAAAAGTAAAAAGTGGTCTTATATTGTTCACCCCCCTCTCAGTATAAGCTTGTGTTCTTCAATTGGTATCAGAGCGGGTTCCTTCAGAAGAGTTTAACAACTTGAAGGAAAATCTAACAAGAACACAATGGATTCTAAGAATGGGTCCTCAGATAATTTAGCACCAGTATTTTATGGAAGTGACTATATGTATTGGAGCATGAGAATGAAGATCTACCTGATGGCACTTGGCAATGAAATTTGGGAAGTAGTTGATCTTGGTTATGATCCCTTAATCAATCCTCCTATAGATAAGGAAGGTAAGCTCCTACAACACTACAATTCAAAAGCTATGAATGCACTTTTGAGAGGTTTGCATAGAACAGAGTCTATGAAAGTTATGCATTGTAAAACTACAAAAGAAATGTGGGATAAATTGCAAGGTATATATGAAGGAGATAAAAGTGTCAAGAAAGCAAAGATGCGAAATCTCAAAGGACAACTTGAAGCATTAAGAATGAATGAAGAGGAAAATATTAGTGCTTATCTAATTCAAATTTATGAGGTTGTTAATGATATGCAAGGACTTGGAATGAAGATTGATGAATCAGATGTTTGTGATAAAGTCTTAAGAACTCTTCCAAAAATATTCAGTGAACAAGTTTCTGCTATAGAAGTGTCAATGGATGGTGATACTTTGACAAGAGATAAGTTGCTTGGTATGCTTACAACTTTTGAGATAAGAACAAAATATTCCATTCCCTAGAAGGAAGCAACCTTCAAAGCAATCAAAAAGGCAAAAGGTAAGAAGTCAGAATCAAGCAATGAGTCATCTAGTGATGAAGAAGCTAATTATGGTAGAAAAGATAAATATTCTAGAAGATCCAGAGATCTAAGAACTATTAAGTATTTCAATTGTGGAAAGTATGGACATTTTGCAATAGATTGTCAAGAACCCAAGAACAACAATGGTGAAGAAAAATAGGATCACAGGAACAGGGAATCAGAAAGATACAGGCATCAAAAGAAAAGCAAGGATGGACAAAATAGACAAGGAAAGAAGTTCTTCCAAAGGCAAAAGAGGAGCTACTATGCGGATAAGGCAAGTAAGTACTCAAGTGATAGTGATGCTAGTTTTTCAGACAATGATAGAGATGAAGTCTTATTTATGATTGAAGAAAAAGAGCAAGTTAAGAAAAGGACTCCAGTAATTCTCAAGTGTTTTAGATGTGGTAACTTTGGACATCTTGAAGATGATTGTACAAGGGATGGTTATAGTTTCAGTGATGATGAATATGAAGATGCACTTGAAAGACCAGATGAAAATATTCTAATGGCATTAGAAGAAGAAGAAAGTGATCCTATAGAAGACAAGCCAATAGAAAATAAAGATGAGGACAAAGGTAAACAAATAGAGGAATATTCAGAAAATAATGGTTATGATCTCAAGGGAGAACTTATTTATGCCCTTGACACGGTAAAGAAGGTAAGAAAGCAACACTCTAAACTTGAAATTCAGTTTCAAGAATGTGATGAAGAGAGAAGATTGCTTATAGAGGATTTAGAAAAATCAAAGGCTAAGGCAAAGAGGTTCAAAGATAAGTTAGAAGCAAAGATCTTGGAATGTGAGAAGTTAGCACAAGAAGTGGCACTACTAAGAGAAGATTTAGAAGACTCCAAGGTCAAGATGAAAGGGTTCAAAAATAGCTCAAAGAACTTGGATAAGTTCATCAAGATACAAAAGCCTACATCAAGCAAAACAGGTCTTGGATTTGAACAGGTTCAAAAGAAATGGGAAGGAGAGTCAACTTCAAGTTTTGGAGGAGAAGAAACTTCAGATGAAGATACTTCATAAAAATATAGTGTAAAAGATAGTGAGACATCTGAGGATGAGTTGGACAATAGAGAGTTCAACAAAAATAAGAACAATGCACAAAGAAGATACAGATGGAACAACAATCAAAATAGGTCAAGAGAGACCAAGAGACCAATGAGGTCAAGACAAGGAAACTTCAATGGAAGATGCTTTTCATATCACAGGTTTGGGCACATGGCTTCACAATGCAGGACACATGAAAGATAGGAATATGGGAACAAATAACTTTTCCATGGGTATTGCTACTCATGTAATCAGTTTGGTCACAAGGCAATGAATTGCAGGGTTCATGATAGAAGAGGATATGGCTTCACTAGGAGAAATCCTAAGATATTTGCACCTCCAAGGAATAATAACATTAAGTGTTATAAGTGCAATAATGATGGTCACACAACAAAGTGGTGTAGAGTAGACATTCCAGAAACAGGTATAAATAGGAACATGAACAGGAACATGAACATGAACAAGAATAGGAATAGGAACAAGAACATGGATATGAATAAGAATATGAATAGGAATAAGAACAGAACAAGAACATGGATATGAACAAGAACAAGAACAGGAATAGGAAATGGATATGAACAAGAATAGAATATGGACAAGAATGTAGACATGGATAGGAACATGGATATGGAAAGAAATAGTCAGAGGAATCAAAAAAATTAGATAAGAAGAAAAGAGGATAAAGGTAAAGAACAATGCTTTTTGGGAGTAGAAATACTCCCACCCCAGAATTAACCACCTCAAAAGAAGGTGGGGGAGGGGCTAAGCTAAGAGGCTCATTCTTAGCCCCGAGCCCCAAAGGTGACCCTTTGCCATTGATGTCAAAGGGGAGAGATTTGAGTAAGGGGGAGAGATTTGATATTTGAGAGAGCATTGAGCCGGGGGAGCAATGTCCCAGGGGGAGCAGAACAAAGGAAAGGTCAAGTTTTTAGTAAAAGGAAATTGGGTTGCCATCAATGACAAAGGGGGATATTGTTGGAAATTTTGAGCTCATTTAGTTGTCATTGATGTCAAGGTGAAAAGTCATCATTAATACCATGGAGCACACCATCAACAACACCAGGAACAATGCGAAGAGTTGAAGAAAAAGTTGGCAAAATAATATTTTATGAGGGTTTATGGTAAACCCATGGTGGAAGATTAAATGATTTTATTAAAATCATTATGAGGATATAAAAGTCTCCTCACACATTGAGATGGCAGTTAAGGTTTTAAAAAGACCCACGGTGGAAGAATAATTTACAAGTTAAAGGTTTAAGTTTAAACCCAAGGAAGGCTTTAATCTTTTTAAAGCTAAAGTTTATAAATATAATTTATAAAATTTAAATTCCTTAGAATTTAAATAATTTATAAATTATAAAGGTGGGAGCGCCGACATCATAAAATAAGTGGAAGCACCGACGTCTAAGAAACAAAGGGATTTTCGTGTATATATTAATGCCAAGGAGGCATTCAAAACTTACCCCTCGACATTTGTTTTTACATGCGATATAGTGAAACGTTTTCGTGCAATTGTTATTCGTTGAGGAAGAAGACAAGAATTTTGCTTGTCTTTAGCGCCAGGTGAAAAGAGATAAGGGAGAGAGCATATTGGTTGAAACACAAAGGACACGGTGGTCCATTGGCAGCGCACATTTTGCAAAGGCATTGGGAGTTGAGAAGCCCATGATCGATTCACATGGAGTGGTGTGTGTCTTGAGCGCCAAGGGAAATCTTTTGCGCGTGCCTTGTTTTGCATGCCAATCGAGGACAAAGAGGAGGAAGAGCGTCTAAGCTCTTAACCGTGCGTCTAGCGCATGCGGTGGTCAAAGCCACGGCTAGAGTGCTCATGGAGGTAGAGATTGAGGGTTCGAAACCCACCAGTGGCAAAGGTAATTTTTGATAATTAAAATATTTATTTGCCTAAGGTTTTTGTGGAGTTATAAGGGTTTGTGAAAAGTTGATTATTTTGATTTATATTATTTTGGAGTAATAAGGGTTTGTGAAAGGTTGTTCATTTGACAATTGATTTTTATTATTGTGGAGTAATAAGGGTTAATGAGAGGTTGTGTTATTGATGAGTGATTTATATCATTGGAATTATAAAGAAAGTAGATTTGATTTTTATCAAAGTTTCTCTTGCCATTAAATTAAATCAAAGAGGTTTGAGTTAATTTTTGGTGGATGTTAAGTTTATTTTAGTTGGGAGTTTATAAGGTGTTATTGGATAAATATTTTATGTATATTGATGGTTGTTTTTGAAAGGTGGAGTGATAAGGTGTAATTGAGTATTTACATTATATTGTGAGAAATATTTATCTTCTAACCTCTTTGAGCTTGGCATAGAAGTGTTTGTGGTTGTGACAGATTTATGAGATCCCTTCATCTTCAATAAAAAGGTATGAGCACATTCTTCCATAAGTTGAGTTGATTGATTGGTTTTCTAGAAAATAAGTTTGGAGTGAAAAGGACTTGATTAGGGTTTCCTTTTGAGAGTGTTTGAGTTAATGCTTCAAGGTTTTCTGGAATAAAGAGTTGTTAAAACCTTGTTTGATAAGCATTGTTGTTGAAGCCATTGGTTGTGTGAAGAACTTGAGTTAGAGTTTTGCAAAGATCATGAGTATCATTGTTATGTGAAGATTGTTTGATAAGCATTGTTGTTGAAGTGAGTTGTTGTGCAAAGAACTTGAACTAGGGTTTGAAGAGAACATGAGTATCATTGTTATGTGAAGATTGTTTTATAAGCATTGTTGTTGAAGTGAGTTGTTGTACAAAGAACTTGAACTAGGGTTTGAAGAGAACATGAGTATCATTGTTATGTGAGATTTGTTGTTGAGCATTGTTGGAAATATTTTGAGTTGGTGGTTATATGCTTGGACTAGGGTTTGTGAGAAAGAAGTGTTTCATTGAGTGATTGGTTGAGTAGAGTTGATTGAGCCTAGTCAAGTGGTTGTGTGAAGTGATTGTTCAAGTTCCATAAAAACAAACTATTCTATATTATGATTTGAGTTGAGAAAGTGATTGAGCATTGAGTGTAGAACATATTGAGTCTCTAAAAATTCTCTTTATGCTTCTATGAGATTGGAAAAGTTCTAAGTGGACTTGTTAAGCAGATTTGAGGTAAGTCTTTGAGGAGACTTGTGGACTGATTTTATGTGAGATTTTTATGAAAGCTTACAATACATATTTGGATAAGTTCTATGTGGACTTATTGAGAAGATTTGGACAAGTTCTGAGTGAGCTTGTTGAGAAGATTTGGACAAGTTCTGAGTGGACTTGTTGAGCATATTTGAGCAAGTTTTGAGTGGACTTGTTGAGCAGATTTGGGCAAGTTTTGAGTGGACTTGTTGAGCAGATTTGAGCAAGTTCTGAGTGGACTTGTTGAGCATATTTGAGCAAGTTCTAAGTGGACTTGTTGAGCATATTTGAGAAAGTTTTGAGTGGACTTGTTGAGTAGATTTGAGCAAGTTCTGAGTGGACTTGTTGAGAAGATTTGAGCAAGTTATGAGTGGACTTGTTGAGCAGATTTGTGCTAGAATGAAGGACTAAGTTTAGTGCAGATTTGAGACAAAGCTTTGGAGGTGATAGAGTAGAGAGGACAGTAGTCTCCAATGGATAGATATCCATCAGCCAAGGTAGTGAGGATAGGTCTTCTGAGTGGGGACAAGAGTCTTCAGTGGAGAGAGATCCACAAGCCAGTGTAGTGGAGGTAGTAGTCTTCTAGAGGAGCACCAACCAGAGTAGAGGAGAAGGAGTTCTCCTATGGATAGAGATCCACGAACCTGATTTAGGGGATCAACATATCCTTTGGACAGAGGTCCATAAACATTATAATAGGGAAAGGATTCCCAAGAGATTGATTGAGAAAATTTAGTGAAATATTTTCTCTGTGGATGTAACCCACATTGGGTGAACCACGTTAAATTGGTGTCTCTATTGTGTGTGGTGATTTTTTCATTGCTTTGATTACTATTGTTGATATTGCTATCTATACATTGCATAATATTGATTTGGAAAGAAAAGTAAAAAGTGGTCTTATATTTTTCACCCCCCCTCTCAGTATAAGCTTGTGTTCTTCAAAATTAGATCAGATAGAGAAAAGCAAGACTTGGGAACTTGTTCCACAACCAAAGGAGAAAAGTGTGATCAACACAAAATGGATATTCAAAAATAAGCTAAATGAATATGGATAGGTAGTAAGGAATAAAGTAAGTTTAGTGTTCAAAGGTTATGCATAGGTAGAGGGAATTGACTTTGATGAGACATTTGATCCAATTGCACGACTTGAAGCCATAAGAATATTTGTAGCCTTCTAAAGTTTTGAAAAATTCAAGGTATATCATATGGATGTTAAGTTAGCTTTTCTAAATGGTGTTCTAGAAGAAGAAGTCTACATTGAACAACCAGAGGGGTTCATATTAACAGATAAACCATATCATTTATACAGATTGAAAAAGGCATTGTATGGTCTAAAGTAGGCTCCTAGAGCATGGTACTCAGGATTGGATAAGTATCTTTAGGAATATGGATTTAGAAAAGGAATAGCATACAACAAATTATACATAAAAAATTAAGGGAATGATCTAATAATTATGGTTGTGTAATGTCCCCATTTTGGCTTGTCGGCAGTGTGGATGCACTCAGGTGTTATTTGGACATTGCAAGGATGTTGATTGCTTTTAGATGCCAGTTTACGGAAGTCATTATGTGCTTTTATGATGGACTTACTATTTTTAGTAAGTCAGTGGCTAGGGTTTTTGACCGTGCAGACAGTGGATAAGTGTTCTATGCAGAATTGGGTATCTAGATGTATCTTCAGTTGTCAGTTTTGAGTCCGTTTGGACACTGGAGTAGGAGACTTACTATTTTTAGTAATTCAGTTAGGGTTGGCATTTTGGGAAACGGGAAAGGTACCTTTGTCATCTACGATGAAAAAGGTATCCGTTTCTACCATTTTATTGGTGATTGGATGTTGGGAGCCTGATTATTTTAATGCTCGAAGTTAATTAATATTATATTTAAATGTAATATTTAAATATATTAAAGTTGGGCTTATATTTTTTATTAAAAGGGGCCTTGTGAGTACTCGTTTTAAATTGGAAGAAATAAAGATTTGATTGGAAAGTTTATCATTTTTAATTGCTTTTGTCACCTTGGGAAGTGGGACGCTCATTTTGGCTCTTAAGTTATGAAATTAATGTATTTCTTTTATCCCACATTCATCAAACATGAGGATCGCCCAACTTGAAGAAATAATAAAAGGGCATTGAGGAGGCATAAGGAGACATTTTTTTGGCTATTGAATTCTCTTTGTCTTCAGGAGAGCTTGCAGGTTTGCAGGAGCTTCCAATTTCTAGCTTTGCTTGTGACGAAAACCACAGCAGAGGATGCCATTGCCAAGAGTGAAAGACCTCCTCACTTTGGCAGTTGAATTCTCAATCTATGGGAATGACTTGAGTATATTGGGATACAAATTTTTAGTGTTTTTGTGACTTGGTGATGAGTTGAAGACCATTTTTAGAAGACATTACTTGAAGCTCCTTTCCACCACAGTTTCGCACCATTTGGGGGTGCAAAGACCTCGATTCTTTAGTAAATACTTACTTTCTTTGGAGAGCATTACCTTGGGAGGTTTCCTATAGCCCTACTATACCATTTCCAAGATATTTGAGTGAACATTGAAGCATATTTTGGTTAATATGATGTTGATCGTACAGTACCAAGCTGAACATATGCTTTGAGGAAGGATGTGAGGTTTAGAACTTTGTATTTCAAAAGTTATGAGCAAAAACTTGGATTTTTTGTAGCTGATATGTGTTTTCAGATTTATATCAGTCATCAATAAATTTGGAAATTTTTATTCCCAGCTCTATTCCTTCATTGGGTTTGTAGTTATTGTTGGTATCTTTCTTGTATCCAAAATTCATAACATTTGGAATAGTGGTTTGTAAGTTATGGATCATTTACAGTCTGCTGCACTATCTTTTCTGAGTATACATGACAAGTGTTTGTCAGAATGACTTATTGAAAATCCTAAGTGAATGAGATCCTTTGAAGGTAGGGGTTTGTATATTGAATGATTATATGTATTTCACACCAAAAAAACTTAGAATATTCCAAATCAACAAATATTAAAGTGCAAACACAAATAATTACATAAGGGGAGTAGTTTTACAGTTGTCTTAGTTAGGGTGGGACACTACATTGGTATTAGAGCAGGTTCAACACTTCTCGCCTGTTTGGGTATCCACTTTGCTGCTACAATGTCAAATTTTCCACCTACAATTACAGAGCTGCATGATCAATTTGTTCAATAATGGAGCAATGTCAGTACGAAATTCAAAGAATTAATGTCACTTTGGGATTATGTGGACATGAGAA
Organism: Wollemia nobilis; assembly: GCA_028583015.1. Taxonomy (NCBI): domain Eukaryota; kingdom Viridiplantae; phylum Streptophyta; class Pinopsida; order Araucariales; family Araucariaceae; genus Wollemia; species Wollemia nobilis. Next base: position 19,902,372 of record JAQPPZ010016895.1, read on the forward strand.
TGAGGCAACAACCGAATGGTGATGAGAAAATGAACCTTCTTGAAAAGATGAATAGAGAATCAACTCTCATTTATGATAGGGTTGAAAATTCATAGGTTATTGAAGAAGGATGCAAATCAAGGATTGCAGATGATGGTGTAAAAAATAATTCATCCCATGAAATGTGTTCATATGTACCACTGGAATTCCCTATGGTCGTGCATGCACATAATAATGATGACATTGATCATAAGATTCATGATATGGAAGCTGATTTGGACTCAGACATGGATACAAGAAATGGTTGTGGAACTACAGTTTTAGGATTACATACACCTAGAAATGAGGGTGTTGAGCACGGAGGCGATGACTTGACAGTAGATGCAGATTCGGATTTTGACATACCATTTGGAGTCTCTACAGCTGTTAGTGGACATGTAGTCACTATGGGTTTGGTTATCGGTATTGTCTATTTAGTAGAGTCGGATGTGTATGTTGCTTATGATGGTGGTCACAGATTCCAAAGCAACTTTTCCTGATGATTCTGTTACTTATTCTCAGCTTGTGCATGGAATTGTTTTTGAGCGTCAGGTTAGTCATGGTGATATTGGGATTGACAGGTATACTGTAGGTGATGATACATTTGCTGATTCAGAGCATGATGGTATAGGTGGTGTTGGATTTGGTCTTCAAACCAAATATATGGTGGATAATGCACAAATTAATCTACCTATGTATGATTCACAGTGTGTTTTTATAGGGGGAGTTCATCCTAAGGATCATGGTTATTGTGACGGTATTGAGCAGCATGGTTCCCTTACATCGGCCGACACTTATGAGCATAGTCCTGGCGTTGGCATTGGATTAGTGGATTGTCTCATTGTACCATGGGATCCTGGTGTGTTGACACCTGGTGCTGACCTTGCACCAGAAGGAGATGTTTCTCCTTCTAGTGATATTGCTGCCCCTGATTCATAGCATGGGTTAGGCACAGAGGGCAGTATTAGAGATGAGCACCCGATCAGTACAGTTGAGATTGAATTGTTTTCAAAGCAGTGTCGGGTAGTTGTTACGCTGGTTGAACGCCAGATTGAGGATTCATGCACAAGTTCTTGTTCTAGCCCATTAGTGCATGATGATGCTTTTCATGACACAGTTGACGGGGACCCCAGTTCAGAGCTAGAGTCAGTTATTGTTGAGGGTGAGTCTCTACATGTTGAGAGCGATCATAGTTTTCTTGATGGGCATGCTGATTTAGGTGATAAGTCAGTAGAGTATGCGGTTCAGGACTCTGAGGTTGAGCTGGATTCAGTTTTCACTTCAGTTCATGAGACTGGAAAGTGCAGAGGATCTAACTCTGTTCTTCTTATTGGAGGTGAAATTTTAGGGATACAGATGTATGATATCGACTATGAGCATAGTTATGATGTAGGACATAGATGGAGAGATCATCTGTAGGTCTCAGAGGAGATTATTGCTTAGGATTTGTCACATCTTGATCGTGATCATTCATTTGTGGAGGGCCTTCGTCATTCAACTCAACTCAGGGAGAGAAAGGGAGAATTGATTTATGACCCATCTATTGCTATCAGGAATAATCTTACGCATGCTTTGGAGAAAATCAAGTATGATTATTTACAGTTATTATCATATTGGGACGTGGTTGTCCAGTTCACTCGAAGGACTTTTTAGAGATTAGTAGAAAGAGAGTAGGAATTGCATGAGATGAGTTTGCAATTGTCTTTAGCTCACTACTCTCTTGATTAGGTGAGGGCTCAATTACCTATTATAGCTACGACACAACATTCATAATGGGTGACAGAGAGCACTATGATTCGACAGTTGGTGGAGGATATGCATGAGATTGGGTGTGATGAGGAGTTACATAGCATTGACAAAGTTTCCCCTTCCACTCAACAGGATCAACATGAGCATGGTGTGGATGATGGTGTTTCCCCTTGGAAGGATGCCATTCCAGTTGTAGTTGATTCCATGAATCTTTCCTCATGTGACGATGATGATGGCAAGGTTGGTGAGATTTTGATGGATTGCATTGTGTGTCATGCCAACAAGTTCACTTTCAGCCCATATATTAATGAGTGGATTTCATTTTTGTTGACACATGGTCATGGAACAAAATATTGTGATGGTGGGTTGTTTCCTTCTTTTGAGTATGAGGTGTTTCCTTCTCCAGAAGGAAAAATGGTTTTATATAGGGATGGTGGACTGTTTCAGTGGGACAACGCTTTTTCAGAGATTGAGTTTGGGATTAGCAGCTTTACACCTGCATGTATATTTTTCCAGCATGATTCTTCAGATAGTTATGATGTTTATATGTTGTATTATGGTCTAATCCTTGGTGTGAGGTACGATAGTGATCAGTTACACATCTGGGATCCAGGGAGTTATCAGTGGTGTTTGTTCTATCCCACTGAGTCGACAGTTGCTATGACTGCTAGGCTCTACTTTTGCCCATGGGATCCGAGAGGTATGTATCCACGGGGGACAGTGGTCGGTAGAGGTTGCGCTATGATGTTACTTTCGTTAGCTTGTTGGTGGCAGGAGTTAGTTCAGATTTTTAGATGGGACTCTGCTACTAGGTTGCAGATCGACAACCATTGGACTCAAGTTTTATCTCTTTTGGTATATTGGAGAGAGATTCTAGTCAGGGCATGAATACCTTGGTTATCGAGAGATGATGGAGAGTTAATTATGGCTTTTCTTTAGCATACCATCCTTGTTAGGCTCTTCTGTTCATGCAGAGATCTCATTTTAGACTGGGTTGATTCTTTTGACACATGGAGTTATGGTATCACCATGGTGTCTTTGGAATTTGATGGCAGATGCATCCCTAGGAGAAATTTTTTCAGGATGGATAATGTTGATTTCCATATTTACTAGTTGAGGGAGTCTGATCAACATTCTTGTTGGATCATTATGGTGAGATCAATAGAGCGTTGTGATACCTTGATGAACAGATTGTTTTCTTGGATGCCCTTGATCAGTTTGGACAGTGTCATTGTAGGGATGGATCATGTCGAGTTGGTTATCCTTGAGCCCCCTCAGGATTTTGAGCACATTATAGACAGGCACACTAGTTTTGATTTTGTGAATGAGCTTAATTTTGATATACAGGAGTGGGATGTGCAATTTGAGAAGATGAAATTTATTGTTGTGATCAGAGTGGTGCAGCGTCAGCGTGGTAGATCTGACATGACAAAAATATGGGACCCAGGGATCACATGGTATTCATTCTTGAGAATGATGTGTGATGTGTTTCGATTGCTTGAGGACAAGCAATCTCGAGGAGGGAGGACTATAATGTACCCATTTTGGCTTGTCGATGGTGTGGATGCACTCAGGTATTATTTGGACATTGCAGGGATGCTGATTGCTTTTAGATGCCAGTTTTCAAAAGTCATTATATGCTTTGATGATGGAATTACTATTTTTAGTAAGTTAGTGGCTAGGTTTTTTGACCGTGTAGATAGTGGATAAGTGTTTTATGTAGAATTGGGTATCCAGATTTATCTTCAGTTGTCATTTTTGAGTCCGTTTGGACACTGGAGCAAGAGACTTACTATTTTTAGTAAGTCAGTTAGGGTTGGCATTTTGGGAAACGAGAAAGGTACCTTTGTCATCTATGACGAAAAAGGTATCCGTTTCTACCATTTGATTGGTGATTGGATGTTGGGAGCCTAATTATTTTAATGCCTGAAGTTAATTAATATTATATTTAAATGTAATATTTAAATATATTAAAGTTGGGCTTATATTTTTGATTAAAAGGGGCCTTGTGAGTACTTTTTTTAAATGGGAAGAAATAAATATTTGATTGGAAAGATTATTTTATCACTTTTAATTACTTTTGTCACCTTGGGAATTGCGACTCTCATTTTGGCTTTTAAGTTATGAAATTAATGTATTTCTTTTATCCCACATTCATCAAACATGAGGATCGCCCAACTTGAAGAAATAATAAAAGGGCGTTGAGGAGGCATAAGGAGACATTTTTTTGGCTATTGAATTCTCTTTGTCTTGAAGAGAGCTTGCAGGTTTGCAGGAGCTTCCAATTTCCAGCTTTGCTTGTGAAGAAAACCACAGCAGAGGACACCATTATTGGGAGTGAAATACCTCCTCACTTTGGCAGTTGCATTCTCAATCTATGGGAATGACTTGAGCAGATTGGGATACAAATTTTTAGTGTTTTTGTGACTTGGTGATGAGTTGAAGACCATTTTTAGAAGACATTACTTGCAACTCCTTTCCACCATAGTGCCACACCATTTTGGGGTGCAAAGACCTTGATTCTTCAGTGAATACTTGCTTGCTTTGGAGAGCATTACCTTGGGAGGTTTCCTATAGCCCTACTGTACCATTTCCAAGAGATTTGAGTGAACATTGAAGCATATTTTGGTTAATATGATGCTGGCCATACAGTACCAAGCTGAACGTATGCTTTGAGGAAGGATGTGAGGTTTAGAACTTTGTATTTCAAAAGTTATGAGCAAAAACATGGATTTTCTGTAGCTGATATGTGTTTCCAACTTTATATCAGTCACCAATAAATTTGGATATTTTCATTCTCAGCTCTATTCCTTCATTGGGTTTGTAGTTAATGTTGGTATCTTTCTTGTATCCAAAATTCATAATGTTTGGAATAGTGGTTTGTAAGTTATGGATCATTTACAGTCTACTACACTATCTTTTCTGAGTATACATGACAAGTGTTTGTCATAATGACTTATTGAAAATCCTAAGTGAATGAGATCCTTTGAAGGTAGGGGTTTGTATATTGAATGATTATATGTATTTAACACCAAAAAAACTTAGAATATTCCAAATCAACAAATATTAAAGTGCAAACACAAACACTTACATAAGGGGAGCAGTTTTACAGTTGTCTCAGTTAGGGTGGGACACTACATGGATTCAATTTTACATAAGTATATTTAGGAACATGGATTCAGAAAAGGAATAGCATACAACAAATTATACATAAAAAATTAAGGGAATGATCTAATAATTGTGGTTGTTTATATTTATGACATCATTTTTGGGGGAAACAATGATAAGATGTGTAAAGAATTTACTAATAACATGCAAAATGAATTTGAGATGTCTATGCTTGGTGAGTTGTCATTTTTTCTTGGAATTTAGATTTCACAATCAGAGAAAGGAGTATTTCTCTCACAAACCAAGTATATAAAAAAGATGCTAAAAAAATTTAGGTTAGAGGATTGCAAACTGGTAAGTACCCCCATGGTCACAAGATGTAAGTTAAGTAAGGATGATGAATCTTTAGAGGAAGATCAAATATTATATAGATCTATGATTGGAATCTTGTTGTATGTTACAGCTACAAGACCAGACATAGTGCAGTCAATGGAAATAGTGGTAAGATTTCAGGAAGCACCTAAGGAGACACATGTGGCAACAGTAAAGAGAATTCTTAGGTATCTAAAAGCGACTATGGATTTTGGGCTCTGGTATCCCAAAAATGACAGTTTCAAACTCAACATATACAGATGCAGATTGGGCTGTCAACATTGATGAAAGAAAAAGAACAAGTGGAGGAGCATTTTTTTCTTGGAGACTATTTAGTATCTTGGCTAAGTAAGAAGTAGGTTTTAGTATCCTTATCTATAGCAGAAGCAGAATATATTACAATAGTAGCTAATTGTACACAGGTATTATGGATGAAGTGAAATCTATAAGACTTCAAGATAAAACATGATCATCCTATTCCCATATTATGTGATAATAAAAGTGATATAAGTACCTCAAATAACCTACTGATGCATTCCAGGACAAAGCACATTCCGATCAAGTATCATTTTCTGAGAGAACAGGTGATAGATAGACAGGTCAGGTTGGAATATGTTACTACAAAGGAACATATAGTAGATATTTTCACCAAGCCACTTTCGAAGCAGACCTTTGAGTATCTTTGAAGAAAACTAGGAGTAATGCTCCCAGCCCAGAATTAACCACCTCAAAGGGGATATGGGGGAGGGTCTAATCTAAGAGACTCATTCTTAGCCCCAAGCCCCAAAGGTGATCCTTTGCCATTGATGTAAAAGGAGGAGAGAATTGGTTTGAGGAGAGAGCATTGAGTTAGGGGGAGAAATTTCCTAGGGGAAGCAAAAAAGGAAAATGGTTAAGTTTTGGTAAAAATAATTTGGGTTGCCATCAATGACAAAGGTGAAGATTGTTGGACACTTTGAGTAGATGAGTTGTCATTGATTTCAAGAGTGAGTGGTCATTTATGTCAAGATTTCAGCACCAGTCAGTGGTAGTTTTAGTGGGCAACATCAGTTTCAGGATCTCCAATAAGTGCAAAAGGATAGTCTACCTTCAGTTGATCAAGACCCAGTTCCAGGCAATTAGATGAGGTCCAAAGGGTAAAGAAGAGGCCCAAGAAAATAATATTATAATAGCCTATTATAATATTAAAAAGGAAATTTAAATTAATTATAAATTAATTAATATAATTTTATTATAAAAATTATTAATTAATTTAATTAACTTTCATGTTACTTAAATTAATTATAAGTTAATTTTAATTTAATTATAAATTATTTTTTATTAATTTAATAAACCCTAAAAAGGGTTATAAAGCAAAGTTTATAAATCAAATTTAAAATTCAATTTGAAGCACCGACATGTTATAACATCAAGGCACTATGTATATATGAAGGCAAAATCTTTGCCTTAGTCCCTCATGTAATTAATTTGAATGTCCCTAAGTTTGAAAATGAGCGTAGAAAGGATGCACTATTTTCATGTTGAAAAGTCTTTGATGCTGAGAAAAAAAAAAGAGCTAGGATTCTCTCACCTTGCACAAGAACCGCATAGCATAGTTGGTGACGGCAGAAGGAGTTAACATGCTTGTTGGTAGGGAGGACATAGGTTCGAATCTTGTGGGGTTCATGTTTTGCAAGATAGAAAGGTTATCATTTTTTGAAGCAACACCAATAAGGAGATAAAGGGGGGCAAACGCCTTCCCCTCCTCATGGGAGTGTCTAGCCCATGTGGTGGGCTAGAACCTTGGTAAGGCGCTCAATGGAGAGGTTTCAGGATGAAAACCCATCGAGGCCCTTTTAGTGGTTGAGAGAAAGGTATGCGATGTTGATTGTTATGTTGGTCGCTTAATTTGAATGTGCTAAGGTTGAAGGAAAATAAAAATATTTTTATGTGCCTAAGGTTGAAAAATAATTTTTATGGTTTGTAAGATTTAATTTTTGCTTAAATTAAAATTGGTTATTAAGTGTTTTTAGGGATAAAAAAGGGTAGGCAATTATTATTTATGAAGGGTTATTTTTGAAATATTGATTTATTAATTTGGAGATTATAAGGAGCAATTTGAGTGATTATTTTTATGTGTAATTTGATGATTGCTAATTTCAAGGAGTAATAAGGTGTATTTGGGATTGATTATTTTTTTGTTTGAGAAATATTTTGAAAGATATTTAGTGTGATATTTTGTCATCTAACCATTGAAATTAGAAAATAAGGAAATTGTGATTAAGACATATTTTTTCTAAGGTCACTTCTACATCAAACAAAAGGTATGGGCACATCTTACTAGTGAGTGATTGTTGAATGTTGTGAATGCAAATTTGGAGTGAAAAGGATTGTTTTATAAGCATTATTGTTGAAGTGATTGGTTGAGTGAAGAAATTGAACTAGGGTTTGCAAAGAATATGAGTATCATTGTTATGTGAGATTTTTTGATGAGCATTGTTGGAAATATTTGAGTGAATTTAATGAATTGAGACTACGATTTGTAAGCAAGAATTATTTCATTGAGTGATTTATTGAGTATATTTGGTTAAGCCTAGTCAAGTGGATGTGTTGATATGATAGTTAAATTTCTATGAAATAAATTATTCTATATCCTGAATTGAGTTGAGAAAGTGATTAAAATTTTATGAATGTGAAGCATATTGAGTCTCTAACAATTCCCTATATGTTTCTAAAAGAGTGATTGAAAGTAATTGAGCATTGTGATAAGTGTGAAGCATATTGAGTCTCTAAAAATTCTCTTTATGTTTCTATGAGTTTGGATAAGTTCTAGTGAGAAATTATTGAGTAGATTTGGACAAGTTCTAGTGTAGACTTGTTGAACATATTTGAGGCAATTATTAGAGAAGACTTGTGGACATATTTGTGTGAGATTTTGTGGAAGCTTACAATACATATTGAGGATAGAGATTTGAGGACAGAGATTTGAGGATAGATATTTGAGGATAGAGATTGAGGACAAATTTGAGGATAGATATTGAGGATAAATTTGAGGACAGAGTGGTGTAGATTTGAGGACAAGTTTGTGCCAGACCAGAAATAGAGACTGAGCAAATTTGTGCTAGATCGAAGGACTATGTTTATTATATATTTGAGACAAATATTTGAAGATGATAAAGTATAGAGGATGATAGTCTCCAGTGGATAGAGATCCATTAGCCAGGGTAGTGAGGATAGGTGTCTTTAGTGGATAGATATCCATTAGCTAGAGTAATGAGGATGACAATTCTTCTAGAAGATCACCAGTCAGAGCTAAGGATAAAGAGTTCTCCTATGGATAGAGATCTACAAAATTGATTAGGGTATTAGTGTCTCCTTTGGAAAAAGGTCCATAAACATTGTAGGAAAAGGATTCCCAAGAGAATTTATTTGAGAAAAATTTATAAGGAATATTTTCTCCGTGGAGTAGCCCACATTAGGTGAACCACGTTAAATCATGTCTCTCATGTGTGTGATGATTTGTGTGATGTTTACTACTTTAATATTACTAATGTTATCATTTGGATTAAAAATAAAAAAGTTTTATCTTATACTGTTCAACCCCCCTCTTAGTATAATCACATATTCTTCAATACTCTACCACGATACTCTTTGAAGAGCCAATTGTTAATTTTCTAGCTCCTTGGAAATTAATACATGATAATATTAACATATGGATACTAAATTTGACCATAATGGGAGTAAACCAATATGGGGTAAGGCCTTCGATATTGATTATCTTAGATGAGAGGCAACACTGGTACCCTTACCCAAATAATTCATATGATGAGTATGATTGGGTGGATGCTTGTACTTTCTTGATAGGTTATGACCTGGGCCTACTAATCCCAAGGGAAAGCACTAGACTAAGATGGTGTCATTTGAGACTTGAGAATGGTAGTCGATAGTACTAGGATAAACATGAAGAACAACTCAGGTTTAGTATCGTTAGGTTTGATCATTGTAGATTCATAGGATGACCTATAACATATATTAACCAAGCATACCAGGTACACAAAAAATTTATGTAAATATGCGATAAATAGATAAAGTCTATAGCATGGGTAAAGCACTCATATTTTATTCATGAAATACTTGAATGGTGGATCTCCAGCTGGACAAAGCACCATGAAATATGTATTAAAAAACATTAGAATTTTTCCTAAGTCACTCCTTGGTCTTAACACTTTTCTTCCCATACTCTCTTCTTCTTTTGTGTTGTCTATTCTCTGTTCTTATTTTTTCATTTTTTGTGTTGCGACTCTATAGCCCAATGGATAATACTTAGTAAGTACAAAAAGCTTTACATGCTATCCTTAGAAATATAAGATCATGAAGATAAGAATTTGGGACTCGTATAAGTAGGACATGGGATCAATGGTGGAGTAAGTCCCTAGAAAATATAACTCACTCTCACATGCCAATCGGACCTTTGTGCAATATGACACATACTAAATTCATCCAAAAGAGGAAAAACATTCTATAAATAGGCCCCCATGCACAAACACTAAATAATGTAGAGTAGAATAAGTCCAAGATCACAAATGGACTAGAAATATCCTATGGTGAATGGTGACGAACATAAAAGGTTCTTGTTGGATTGTGTCAAGATAAAAAGTTTCTATGGGATGGGAAATTTTCATTTGGCACTTTACCCATTCATTATGTCAAGTTGAAGCTTCGAAGAGTGTGTACACTATAATGTGACTTCTGGGGGTATCTTGTGGAATGGGTAAATTTTCTTCACCTTCTCTTGTGTTAACTCCACAATTGCATTCCTATTTTTGTTTTTACTTTTATACATATTATCTCCTTCCTATACATTTTCCCATTGCTTGTTTTAGCTAACCCCTTTGCTTAGTTATTATTCTTCCCCTATTCTATGGATTTTGTAAATTGTGCTTGCTTTTTCCACTTTTTTTCCCCTTTTCTTCTCTTATCCTTCATAGTGTTCCACTATGTTATTTTTCCCCATTACATTCCTCCTCCCCTTTCCTATAGCCTCCTTCGACTGCATTCTCTCCAACTTTTCTTCTAGCTCCTTCCTCCCTTCCCATTTCCTTAGAAAGTGTTAAGTCTAATATTTGATTGTCCACGTGGGTTCCTTGTTTCCACAAACAAAAATCCCCTGTGAGTCACCAAGAATATGGGTGTTTTTTGCACCTACCCATGCCTAACTTCTAGCATTCATATATTAAGTTTCCTTTTCAAATAAAACCAAATATTACCAATAAATTTTACCCTAAGCATTGCTATAAGTAGAGCTAAGTGAAGAAGTGATGAGGAGGATACCCCTAGAATCTACTGCTTGGAAATTCACTACCATTATATTGGATAATGGAAGAAGACTTGAGCATGTTTTTTCTAGAATCATGACACCTAGATGAAGTGTACAAAGAAGACCTATCAGGCCCTGGCACCAGAAGACAAGATTAATTTATAATGGTCATCTCCTCAAAATAAAGGAAGATATGTACTTGACCAAATATCAGGATGGCACTAATTCTCCATCCATCGATTAGAGCCTTACTAAAGTAGCATGGAATAAATGGTTATGTAAAGAGGGGGCCAAGAGATTTGAACCCAGGTCAAAACCTATGATAAGGTCAAAAATCTAGTACATACAAACATGATGAATTGGGCTAAGTATGGAGGTACTGGAAACGCCTGTAGTAACTAAAGCTAGATAAAATATCAAGCATTCATCCAAAAGTTATAAGAATAAACAAGACGATAAGAGGGGTCAAGTCTAGTGATTACCAGAACAATTATACCTATATGGAACTCGATATATTTCCAAAAACTCAACCTTCACTAGGATAGCAAGGTAGCCCATTTTAACTGAGCCTAAAAAATTAGGCCTGATCGAAGCTCGAAAGCACTTTAAATACCCGACCAGGAAAAATGAATATGTCAAAAGTAGGCTAAAACAATTAAGCTTGATGGAAGCTTGACAACATATAGAATACCTAGTCAGGAGAGAGGTCGAGTCACCAGAGCCCATAGTAATTAAGCCTAACTCAAACATAAGATTCCAATATTTTGGTCCAGCGTCCAAAAGATAATAAGAAAGTGTAATGAATAAGATATTGAGAATACTGGAAGATCCATACCCAATTAGGACCCGTATAATGCTCAAGGATTTGGTGTACGCACAGGAAAATAAAGGGCACCAAAATAATTGCACTCATTAGGGGCCTACCAAGGTTTAAATGATCTGATAAGGGAGATATGGTGTTCAGTTAGTGATGAAACCATTGGAAACTAGTGTTTGTCTAGAAATAAGAAGCAAGTGTCTAACATGTGCAAATGACCTGGTAATCATTCTCCAACTAGAAAGGGTATTTTTACCACCATATCCACTATGCATGATACTATGTTAGAAGAACCTAACAATAAAGGTCATCACATAAGAGATAGGGTGACTGAGCAGAAAAGAGATCAATGAACCAAATGTAGACAAAAATCAGGATAGGACTCAGGATGGTGTGGATCCAAGTCATGTTAATCAACACATCTAGGTAATTGGAGCAGCCATATGTCTAGAGCAGTTCAATAGGTTGGAAAAATATTTGACATGATAGTAGTCCACTTCATAGGCAATGATGTTTCTGACTACTATAGAATTATTAAATTTCTATAAATACAAGAATGTAGAATTAATACTGATAAGCTCATAGATGTTTATATATGTAATTATGTATACTGCACCTTAATGCAAACAAACTACTTTCCGGTCCCTGGTTTGATTCATTTGTGGAGTATGTATGTGTGTATGCATGTCCTATTATTTATAATTTGATCATGTTAAATATTTATGGTGATAATTTTAAATTCTACATTTCCAAAGTACTCATTTACTTGTCTAGAACTTGGGGTTTGCTAAGGGTATAGTGGATTTAAATTGTATGTGTTGATGGTTGTATATATATAATTTAAGCATGCTACAATGTTTTTAGTGATAATTCTAAATCCTGGATTTCCACTGTACTCATTCCTTGTTTGGAATTTGTAGTCTCATTAGCATACAATAGATTATAAGTAAATACTCTATGATTTTTTGTGCAATATTAGGTAGTTGGTTGTTTAGTTGCATATTCTTGTTATTGCATGTGTCTTGATGTTTCTTAATCTATACCACTTTACATTCTGGATAGTTTAATTTATTTCATTCATTACCATTTTCCCCCACTTTTATATAGTTAGTCGAGACTAGAAGGAATCAACCTCCTCTGGAAATTGACCACCATAGCTTACACATGCTACCAAGTATTTCAATGTTGGTCAAGATTTGTGGGTGCACAAACCTTTCCATTAGACAAATTCTTTGATCAATAGGAACCCTCCTTACAAACATGTAAGTAATGGGTTTAGAGATCTAAAATACGTATGGATGATTTCTTCCTCTATAAGGATGTAATGTGTCACATTTATAGTGTATAACTTATGGAACCTAGTATTGAATAGCCTCAGGTATTCATTAGGTTCTCTATGGGCAAGGGTAAATTGATTGTGTATCATAGTTGCATCAATAGGTGAGCTAAAATGGTCAATAAATGCTACTTCTATTTGAGCCTCAAAAGTGATAGAGCCTGAAGGTATGTTGATATAAAAATCCTATGCAAACTCATCCAATGTTTATGGAAATAATCTACATGCAATATCCACATGCATAATTTGTAAAAAAATTAAGGTATCTCTATATGCCTGAATATGCTCTTAAGATAACCTCATTCCACCATGCCTATACTAGGGAAGATATATTTAACATATTTAGGCATATTATGTGTAGGCCTTGGTATATTTAGAGGACTACTCCATACTAACCATGGATAAATGGTTTCCATCAATGGAACTTAGGGAAAGTGACCCTTGGTACTAACTTTGATAGTCAAGATGCATAATACAAAAAACATACTAGGAAAAAAATAAATCCCAAAATATATTACCCTCCTTCTAGTACTAGTCCTATTGAGCATGCAAATAACACACATACATAACTCCTGGAAATGGGTTTAGCATAGGAAGGTCTTATTCAAGAGATTGATTCACTTGGATAATCTCTAGGTTATTCAAGTGATGGTAACTACCCATTTCAAAACCTTGAGGAAATAATTGTTGTTTAACTATTATTGCCTAACTATATGCTTTGGGTAAGGATATAATTTTATGAACCCTCCTACATACATGGAAGTTAATGTATTTAGGGATCTAAAGTACATCTAGATGGTTTCTTCATCTGTAAGGATGTAAGCTATCACAAGTCTAGTGTATAAATTATGGAACCCAGTATTGAATAACCTCAGGGAGTTATTAGGTTCTCTATGGGAAAAGGTAAATTGATGGCGTATCACACCTAGGTCAATAGGTGAGCTAAAATTGTCAATAAATGCTAGTTTTAGCTACACCTAGTAAGTTATAGATCATGAAGATAAGTTGATATACCAATCACATGCAAACTCATCCAATGTGTATGGAAACATTCTACAAGTAACATACTCATGTATAAGTTGAAAATAAATTAAGGTATATTTTTATGCTCGAATATGCTCTTCAGATAACCTCATTCCATCATACCTACATTGGGGAAGATATATTTCAATATATTTAGGCATATTACATGCAAGGGCTACCATCGATGGAACTTAGGGAAAGTGACCTTTGGTACTAACTTTGATAGTCAGGATGCATAATACAAAAACCATACTAGGAAAAACTTAAGTCTCAAAATATACTACCCTTATTCTAGCATCAATATTGTTGAGCATGCAAATGACACACTATCAAGGGCATGTCAACATAATTGGAACATAAATTTATTTCCTCTTGAAAGGGAATTATATTTCCCCTAAGGTTAGGGCATGCTAGATCTTGGCCAATGTAGATAAACTCAGATGTCATTGATAATTATTCCTTCAAGGGGCATTTTCTGGTTATGAATCCAAAATATAAGTACAATATCTTTAGATAGAATGTTTAACTATCTAAAAATAATTCTACTACACTAATATTGAAACATACGTGAGTTGAGTAGAATTAGAATGGGTAAAGCAATATGGATTTTAAGTTGTGCAAACGATGATTGCTCAATCTATATTATTCATTGCAATTAAAATAAATAGTTTATATAATATAAACTATTCTTTTGAATTTGTAGGAAATATTAAAATGCACTACATAAATATAGCTTTAATGCTTTGAATAAAAATAATGTACTCTTAATATAGAAATATTTTAAATAAAAGTCAAAGGTTGAAGGGTAAGAAAATAAAATAAAATAGGTTGATACTGCCCTTAACTCAAGCTTGAATCTGGTAAAGCAACAAACCCAAATTAAACCAATCCCAACCGAACCAGTATTCACACAGCCTGAGGTATGAGATGGTACAATATTTAGAGGAGCAATAGACAATGAAATAGACTGAGTGCAACCACCATTAGCATTCGTAAATTGAACACAACAAATTTTGAAAGCCTTTATATTAAAAAATAGCCATTGATTACATTGTTTTATATTTATCCACTTGGAAGTATTACAAATGTAGAGCTAAAAATAGTAACAACTTGGTTCAAAAATTCCATCCAACTACAAAGAGAAAAAGTAAGAAAGCTAAAAAGGGGACAACTAATAGATGGTTTTTGACCTTTGTAACCAGCTAGTGAGCCAATATTTATACAATTTTTGGTCTTCACCTAGCATTACATTTTGCAATTAATTTCCATCTACTTCTAGGATGGACCTCTTGAAATTAAATTTCTCATCATATTGTAGCCATGCATCATTAAAGTCTACATCTTCATGTTGTTCATGATCTCTACAACAAATATAATTCATTTAATTTTAATTTACATGATGCTAAGGAATTTTGGGATGGCCATGCCTCATTAATTATTGATTCTACAAAATCTAGGTGGATCATTGATTTCTTACCTCTACAATCTTTGAACGATTGTACTTGCTCAACTAGCATTGAAATTCCATGTCTGCCATTATGTCCACCATATTTAATGCAACCACCAACAAAAACTTTGTAAAAAATTTAAAAAAGGCAAAGGTTAAAACATTAACATTATAATTAATTTAATTATTTTTAAATTTCCTAAGGTTTTAATTTTTTATTTCTTCCAAGGTTTTGAATTTTTGAATTTATTATTATTATTATTTTTAAAATTTGGCATTGCAACAAAAAGTTTTTAGATTTTAGACCATGCTTTTTTGGCATTATAGCATCACTATGTATTTAGGGCATCAATTTGGGTGAACTTCAATCACCAAGCTCAACTTCTAAATGTTGGGTTAAAATATCAATTGTTGGGTTCCATTCCTTTGTCGAACTTATTTTTTTTATTATCAATTTTTTTTCATTA
The DNA here is from genome assembly GCA_028583015.1 of Wollemia nobilis. NCBI lineage: Eukaryota > Viridiplantae > Streptophyta > Pinopsida > Araucariales > Araucariaceae > Wollemia > Wollemia nobilis. The sequence continues at coordinate 19,918,005 of JAQPPZ010016895.1, forward strand.
TTAGAATTCACTTTTTGAGGGTTGAGATTTTTATTTTATTGCTAGACTTCATTTTTTTATTGTTGTACTTTCAAGTTTCTTTGTTGATAAAATCCTCCCAAAGTTTGGCACTTTTTATACTTAGCAAAATTTTAATTCATTTGAAAACTATCGGGTGATGGGATTTTGGGATCTCATTTCTTTCTGCCAATGTCCTTGATGTTCGAACATGTCCATACTTAGGAAATTTTTCATTTTATTCAAGGCTATTGGGTGACAATATTTTGGGATGCTATCGAGCTCCGCGATGTAACGAGATCTCCAACAAAGCCCATACATAGCCAATTTTTCCAATTCTCAAAATTTTTGAATGACAATATTTTTTGATGCTATAAGGCTCCGCCATGGATCGAGATATATGACAAAGATGACAGAATTTTGGGACCTATTTGGAGTGCAGTAACAACCCAATTTTCCATAAATCTCAAAACTTAGCCTATCTTTGCACATCTTCGTGATGGGATTTTGGGACCTATTTGAGATCCTATGGCATCCCAATTTTTGGCAACTTTCACAATTAGTCAATTATTGATTTGGTATTATGAATTAGCTTCATAGACTCTAGCTTTATATGCTTTGTATTTTAATGGCCTATAAAATCACATACTCCTATAAAAAATTTGATTTTCAATATTAGAGATAATTTCCATAAGCCTTAAAATGATTATCGTATGGCAAGAAATGAATTTCGACTATCCAATTTTTTTTTTCAATATTCAGGAATTAATTCTCAATCATCTAGAAATAACTTCCAATTGCACATAAATGATTTCTAAATACCTAGATATTGAATTTAATTTCACAAAGATAACTTTTTCACTACTCAAAAGCATTTTTTTAATGCTTGGAAATGAATTCTTGTTGCCTAGAAATGAATTTCAATTACCTGGATATAAAATTTCACATACCCAAAATTAAACTTTGATTACTAAAAACTAAATTCCAAGTGTTAGGAAGTGATTTTTAATTATCCAAAATTAATCTATGATTACATAGAACTGAACTCCAAATGCGCCAAATCAAAAACATCTATTTCATTTGAGTTCTAGGGTTTCAAAAAATGCATAAGGCTTTTCTAATAACTTCCTAGGTGACCTCAATTATGATATCTCAAACAAAAGCTAAAGGTAAATGAATTTAGGCATTAAGTCTCCCTATATCCCACACAAAAAAAAAAATTGAAGAGCTATTTATAGATAGCACCAAATAGAAGGAAAAACAATAAAAATCATGGCAACAAATAATCATGGCAACAAACAATCACAATAAGCTCAAGGTGCAAAAAAATTTAAAGACATAAAATCTTTCAACTATAAAACCTAAGCTTCATAGGATTGAAAAGTGCATACAAAATGAAAAATAGAAGGCCTACCAAAAATTTCAAAAAGTGGATCCCGAGTCCATGTAGACTAGGGTGTGTTGTTCAAGCGCAACAACAATTCCTATCAAAAACCATAGCTAAAAATTATTTTCCTAGGATATTACTTCTATTGTAAACTAATAAGTACTATAATTAAATCTAAACGGAGTTGTATCTATCAATACAAAAATAATTTTCAAAATTAAAGCTATCTAGATCCATTCCAATCACAATGATAAGCATTGAAGTGGCATGGAAGAAAACATATAAACATGTAATTTAAACTCCAATGCTTAGGAAAATAAACTAAACTACTCCTAATCTATTTGATGTTCCAAAGAAAGAGCAAAAGTTTAGGGTTAGAGAAATTAAAAAAAAAATAGAAAACATATACTACCCTAAAGTTCTGATCTTGATCCTTCAGAGTAGCAAATATTTCCAAAAAAACCATTCTATATTTGACCAAAATTCATACAACCTGAGATATAGATGGTGCAATGTTCTAGGGAAATAAGACTATGAAGCAATTGAGTACAATCACCATCAGCATACATAGATTGGACATAGTGAACTCCAAAGACTTGAATTGCATAATATAATATTGAAGCACTATCACAAATCCACCACTCATGTGGATTACAAACATAGAACTCAACTCAGTACAATGCTTGGTTTAGAAACCAATGAACTACAAAGAGTAAAGAAAAACACCTAAAATTGCTAAGTGTTGGATTTTTGACCTCTAGAGAAGTACCAAGAGCTCTTATTTATACAATTATGTCTATGTCTTACCATTATATATGTAGTTACAATCTATTACTATCATGCTATGCTTCATAGCAAAGCTATTAAATCTATTATGGTCAAGTAATTTTTGTAGTTATAAAGCATTATATTGTCTCCACCAAGATCCTCTTTTAATACATAGAATTCTACATAAATAAACTTTTGCTATTATTTTGGCACATTTAGGATGATTCTCCCACAAATATCTTCTTTATAATGTGTAGGATCAATTTTATGGCAACGTGCAACAATTAATTCCATTAGAACTCCACTATCCTACAAAATAACTTATTAGAGCAATAAATAATTCATTCATTAACCTTAGTCATGACCATTAGCATAAAAAAGGGAAAATTTATGAAGGCATTTAAAAAAATGAAATGTGGTCTATAAAATGAAATATTGTAGTTCATCAAATTAATATACCCTTACAAAAAAAATTGAGCTCTCATTGGTTAATTAATTGTAAAAATTTTGCTTGTTTCCTAAGGTTTTATGCCTAGAAAAAGAAATATTGCCACCATTGATTTGTTGTTAGAAAGCTCTTTTCTAATGCAATCCAATGGACCATGTAGTTCTGCAAGTTGAAACCACCCAAAATAAATTAATGCAACCAACATTGAAAGCATCAAGGCAAACCAAATTTAATATCAAAAACCCAAAAGTTTCAAGTGGGGTCTCTAGTTGGGGTGAGTTGTGGTATGCAACAATAAATGTTGACTCTAGTAGAAACATCTCCTAAGCATTTTAGGATGAAAAACTATACCTAGAACTAGTGAAACCTTTGATTAAAAAAATCAACAAGCTCGCATACATCCATATTTAGAGTCAGATAAATCTTTCTCAAACTAATGCTCCATTCTACATTAGCTCCAAGTGTGTGTAAATGCATTCATTCTTATTATTGAATCAATCAGAACTTTACCAATTAATCTTGAAATCAGGTTATCTTGAATCACTCTTTATTTAAATTTGCCTTGATATTGCTCCACTATCATCCAAGAATCTATAGCCTCGATGGAGATGTCCTTAATCTCTCTCAAGACCTTGCTTTACTATCGACCAGGAATCTATAGCCTGAGTAGAGATTATCTGAATCACCCAAAGAACTTGAGTTTATAATTCTTCTTTTTAACATATATTGCAAATGCATAAGTCTACCTTGGATTGGGGATTTATAAGGCTAAAGATAGAGTGTATAAATTTGTTTTGGCTTAATCAGAAAACCCAAAAGGTTACATTCCTATGACTCAAGAAATTTCTTAAGGTGTGTGAAATGTGGTTCTTTCAACATTACTTTGCAATACCTTAAGTTTAATATGCTTTGATTATAAGATAATGGATAGACACCAATAGTTAAATTGTAGTAATCATTAATTCCACTAAGTTTAAAATCAATATATTCATTCCCAATTTGCACTAGAACACTTCTAGCATATAATAACCTAAATTCAATTGCATATAAACAAACCACACAAAGTGAGAGTAAAAAGGAAAACACAAGCAATAATAAAAGCATTCCAAAAATTATCACCAGCAAGCAAAAATTGTAGGGTAATAAATTAAATAACATAGTATAGACTAGAAATATACCCAAAACTAAGGGGATGAAATCAATAATAAAATTCAAACTAAAATCCAAAATATTTAAGATGATGATGACATGAATGCATTAAGGAAATTAAAACAAAATCAAATCAAGTAAATCATACAAAAAATGACTATTTACAAGGTAGGATTGAAATACACTTCATGGATGAAAGTAATGCTCAAGGAAATATTTGTTCATAGGTAATGGAACATCCTTACCAGTTATAATCTTGATTCTAAAGTTATTATTTCCTAAGATTTAGGAGATTTGAAAGGGACATAACCAAAGGCTATCAAACTTCTCATGGTCTCCTTTATTTTCATGGGATTTTTCCCATAGAAAAACTAAGTCAATAATTCTAAATGCCTTTACCTAGGCCATCTTGTCAAATGATTTTTTGATCACTCCTTTGTGTTTGCTAAGGTGTTGGAGGGTATCCTCTCTCTTCACATCTAGGATCAACAATTTTTAGCCTTGCTTCAATTTTATCCTCTATCTCTAGGAAATATTGCATAAACTACAATGTCCAAATGTTCAAGTTGGTAAGGAAAATGGGATATTATTCATATACTAAGTGGTAGGGAGATGTACCTATGGAAGACTCAATCTATTAGAATATTAATGTGTACTTTGTTTGTGCATGTTATGACATGTATCTTTGAAACTTGTCATATTCTCATATAGGCCTCATGCCTATATATTGTAATCATCTTGTATAAATATATCTCATCTCTTTCAGTCCCAACATTTGGTATCAGAGTGCAGTCACTCTTCTGCCCTATGTAAATCCTTAAGGGGGGATTTAGCTCATGGAAATTGGAAATCCCCCCTCCATTTTTTCCCCTCATTTTCCTTCCATTTTTTTCTCATACTGAGGGAGTATGCTCTCTATTTTTTTAATGGATCAAAAACCATACAACTTGAGAAAATTCATGGTTGCCCCTAAAGCTCCATTTCTTGAAGCCCTGATATGTTGAGGAGAAAAAAGTTTCTCTATTTTAGTCTCATTTTTGGGATATTATGGTTTACTGTCAATATTTTTTCCCACAGTGAAAATATTTTTTTGTCCATTATTGATGTGAGAACTTTTTTCAAGGATTTTGTATTTATCCCTTGCATTGTTGTAGCCCATTTTATTTATGCATTGTAGGTTCTTATGGAGGAAACTTGCTTTTTGGCCTGCTTCATTTTCAGAAAGATGATGAAATATAGATTGTTGTAGAATATGGTGAGCTCGGGCCACTACCAAAAAGTGTGTAGGGATCTGTGGTTGAGTGCTCAATCCAATCCTCAATGGAGACTACCATCAACGATGGTTTCAGGTAATGCATATGCCAAGGGACAATACAACAATTGTTGTTTTTTGTGATGATTGTGGATATTGTCATCCATTCTACTGTCTATCTCATTTGAGGTCACCTTGATCTCATTTTGAATGTGATATGCCTTCTTATGGTCTCTCAGATATGCATATGGCCTATGAAAATGTGACAAACAATATTATCATGATCATTTATTGTTAGCTCCCTATACCGGCCTTTGATTGGTTCTATATTAGTGATAGAAGTGGAGGGTGAATCAACTATGGGAAGTGTTCAAGATCTATTTGAGCAGGAGTCTATTTCAGTCATTGAGAACCATTTGTGCAATTCTTACCCCCATTTGTGTAATTCTATAGGAATTGCACCAGTGTAGCTTGGTGCCCTGGCATGGGCAACAAAGACATGGTGCACATATTTTCTATTACACAGATATCTCTGGTAGACTTTGCAATATTTTTTTCCACCACACAACCCAATTGTAGTCTTAATCCTTGGTGGAGATGATGAGATTGATCCTAGTTTTCTATGAGAAATTTAATGAGTATTTGATGCATTTAAGGCGGTAAATCTGGCATACTGGATCCCTATAAATTTATCATCAGTTTCCAAATTTTTTGATGGGAGTTTCATTGTACACTGTTTGGAATAACATTTTTTTTTGGCATGTGCTACATCTTACACACTCTCGAGATACTACAAGAACCACTTTAGGTGGATGGGTGACGTGTTGCAGCTTATATTTTTTTAATATTAGTAGAGCTCAAAAACATAACGGGATCATGGCAATTTTTTCTCATGTTTCTATCTGTGTGACATCCTGTTTGGCACTTAGGATATTTTTAATGGTTTTGAATGATCACGGCCCCAAAAAGAACCCAGTATTCAATGGAATGGAGCTTTTCATTTCCAAAATATTTTACTTCTAGGATGTTGAAACAGGTAAAAATAATCTAAGTAGGTGTGATGGATTATTTTTTGTGTTGATTTATCATAGTTCAAGCCTAGGTGATGGTCTGCCACTACAGGTGGCCATGGTGGAAATCGAATTAGCTATGACCATTCCAGACAGTGATCTCCTTAATGCAATGGTGTATTTTTACGGGGTCCAATGCATTGAGTATTGTGTGAGTCACACTATTGTTAGTTGCAGTAATCTTTGTATTGTGTGTAGTAGATTTGAAACTCTACTTGCATCTCCTCCATGTTGACTGGTGTTGGAAATTTTGAGTCCCTAAGTCAAAAGTTGTTGTTGATGTCACCAAATGAAGTCATCATTAATGTCAATGAATTTGGCAAGAAATGAAGTCATCAAAGATGTCATTAATATCTAGGAAGAAGCTTCAAAAGTGAAAAAGTTAAAGGTAAATGGGCCCCATAATATTTTAATATTATATGAGAGCATAAGTTAAAAAGGGTTTTCATTAAAACCTAAGGAGGCCTATTGCAAAGTTCAAAGGAGGTCTAATATTTATTTTATAAAATATTTAAATTCTAAAGGAATTTAAATTTTATAAATAAATATCATCAATACAAGGTTGTGCAATAAGAGAAGGCCTTAAAATCCAAAGGTTATAATTATAATTTAAAAATTTTAAATTCCTTGGAATTTAAATAATTTATAAATTACAAAGGTTAAATGCACTGACATCATCAAAAAATTTGGAGCACCAAAATTTGAAGATAATGGCAGCTTCATGTATAAAAGAGAGATCAAAAGACCTTAAATTGATTGTGCGATTCAAAATTTTGGTTGAGGAAGAAGACAAACGAATTTTCGTCTTATGCGCAAGGGTTATAGCGAAGTAAGTTTGGTGCCCAAGACAAGTTGGACATGGTGGTCCATTTTTAGTGCATGTTTTTTCTAAGCTATTTGTGGGGAGACGAACCTACATTCGAATCTCGAGAAGTGCGTGTGCAAAGGGAAAGGTTTGAGTTTTCATATTTTTTGTTTAAGGCACCAGGAGGAATATAGTGTGCAAAGAGCTTTTTATATCTCAACGTGCATTGAGCGCACATGGTTGAGGATCCCACAACTAGGGCATTCACGGAGGCAAAGGTCAAGGGTTCAAAACTAGTTGAGAGGAAAATGTAATGTTTTAAAATAATTTTTATTGCCTAAAGTTTTAGTTAAAGCCTTTATTAGGAGTTATAAGGGTTTTTTAAAAGGTTTTTAGCTAGGCAATAAAATTAGTGGTTAGGAGAAATAAGGAGTGATAGCAAATTGTTATGTGTTGAATTGTGATTTATAAAAGAGGATATATTATTTTTAAGTTGGAGTAATAAGGTAATAAGAGGTTTTGAATTTTAGTGAGTGTTGATTTTATTTAGGGATTTTTGCTAAAGAGATTATTATGAGGGTATTGAATATTATTTTAAAGTTGGAGTGATAAGGTGTATTTTTTTATATCATTTTGTATTGTGTTTTGTTGAGGAAATTATTATCTTCTAACCCTTATTGAGATTGGCAAAGAAGTAATTGTGAGTGTGACATATTTGTGAGATCTACACCTTGTCAAGCAAAAAGGTATGGGCAAATTATTTCTTAGTTGAGTTGATTGATTGGTTTTCTGAAAATAAGTTTGGAGTAAAAAGGACTTGATTAGGGTTTTCTTTTCAAGAGTGTTGAGTTCATGCTTCAAGGTTTTCTGGAATAAATATTTGTTGTTAAAACCTTGTTTTATAAGCATTGTGGTTGAAGAAATTGGTTGTGTGAAGAACTTGACTTAGTATTGTGTAAAAGAACATGAGTATCATTGTTATGTGAATATTGATGTATAAGAATTGTTGTTGAAGCCATTAGTTGTATGAAGAACTTGAGTTAGTATTGTGCAAATGAACATGAGTATCATTGTTATGTGAATATTAATGTATAAGCATTATTGTTGAAGACATTGGTTGTGCAAAGAACTTGAACTAGGGTTTTAAAAGAATATGAGTATCATTGTTATGTGAGATTTGTGGTTAAGTATTATTGGAAATATTTTGAGTTAGTATTTACATTCTTGGACTAGGGTTTGTGAGCAAGGATTGTTTCTTGAGTAATTAGTTGAGTAGAGTTGATTGAACCTAGTCAAGTGGGTGTGTGAAGTGATTGTTCAAGTTCCATAAAACAAACTATTCTATATTATGAATTGAGTTAAGAAAGTGATTGAGAATTGAATGTAGAACATTTTGAATCTCTAACAATTCTCTTTATGTTTCTATGATATTGGACATGTTTTATGAGCTTTTTGAGCAGATTTGAATAAGTTCTATGTGGACTTATTGAGCATATTGGACAAGTTATGAGTGAGCTTGTTGAGAATATTTGAATAAGTTATGTGTGGACTTATTGAGTATATTGGACAAGTTTTGAGTGAGCTTTTTGAGAAAATTTGAATAAGTTTTGTGTGGACTTATTGAGAATATTGGACAAGTTCTAAGTGAGCTTGTTGAGAATATTTGAATAAGTTTTGTGTGGACTTATTGAGCAGATTGGACAAGTTCTAAGTGAGATTATTGAGCAGAGTTGAGGATGTTATGTGTGGACTTGTTGAGCATATTTGAGCAAGTTCTGTATGAAATTTTTGAGCAAATCTGAGCAAGTTTTGTGTAGACTTGTTGAGTAGATTTGAGCAAGTTCTATGTGGACTTATTGAGCAGATTTGAGCAAGTTCTGTGTGGACTTCCTAAGCAAATTTGACCAAGTTCTGTGTGGACTTGCTGAGTAGATTTGTGCTAGAACTAAGGACTGTGTTTAGTGTAGATTTGTGACAAAACTTTAGAGGTGATAGAGTAGAGAGGACAAAGGTCTCCAATGGAGATAAGAGTCTTCAGTGGAGACAGATCCACAAGCCAGTCTAGTGGAGGTAGTAGTCTTGTAAAGGATCACAATCCAGAGTAGAGGAGAAGGAGTTCTCCTATGGATAGATATCCACAAAGTTTGATTTAGGGGATTGGTGTCTCCTTTGGATAGAGGTCCATAAACATTGTAATTATAAAGGATTCCCAAGAGATTGATTGAGAAAATTTTAGTGAAATATTTTCTCCGTGGAGTAGCCCACATTGGGTGAACCACATAAATTGTGGTGTCTCTATTGTGTGTGGTGATTTGTACATTGCTTTGATTACTTCTATTGATATTTCTATCTACACATTTCTTAATATTGATTTGGAAAAAATATTAAAAAGTGGTCTTATACTGTTCACCCCCCCTCTCAGTATAATCTTGTGTTCTTCAATTGGTATCAAAGCAAGTTCCTTCAGAAGAGTTTAACAGCTTGAAGGAAAGGTAACAAGAACGCAATGGATCCTAAGGAAGTGCCCCCAAATAATTTAGCACCAATTTTTTATGGAAGTGACTATATGTATTGGAGTATGATGAAGAAGATCTACCTGATGGAACTTGGCAATGAAATTTGGGATTCAATGGAATTTGGATACGATCCCTTAATCAATCCTCCTATAGATAACGAAGGTAAGCTTCTACAACACTATAATTCAAAAGCAATGAATGCACTTGTGAGAGGTTTGTGTAGAACAAATTCTATGAAATTTATGCATTGTCAAACTACAAAAGAGATGTGGGATAAATTGTAAAATATATATGAAGGAGATAAAAGTGTCAAGAAAGCAAAGAGTCGAAACCTCAAAAGACAACTTGAAGAATTAAGAATAAATGAAGAGGAAAATATTATTTCTTACCTAATTAGAATTGATGAGGTTTTTAATAATATGCGAGGACTTGGTATGAAGATTTATGAATCTGATGTTTGTGATAAAGTCTTAAGATATCTTCCAAATAGATTCAGTGAACATGTTTCTGCTATAGAAGTATCAATAGATGGTGATTATTTGACAAGAGATAAGTTGCTCGATATACTCACAACATTTGACATAAGTGTAGACACCAAATTACAGCCACTATTCCTCTATCCTAACCATTCCACCACCCACTTGTCCACCATACACCCTTCCCACAAATTATTTGGACCAAATCCACATTCCTACCATCCATTCCACCATTCTAGCCCTTTCCTACTGTAGCACCCTAAAATTGGCACAGTTAAACCTTAGTAAAAATATAAAAATTTGAATTTTAACTCTGAAATTGCCCGTTCCCCGCTCCCCTTGTTTTCCATGCCATTTTTAGAATTTTTTTTAACCGTTGGACGATATCGTCGCCGATTAGACGAAATCATCCTAGATCTGACGAATTCGTCTAGAATGGATTATCCAGATGATTTCATCCCAAAACTGATTTTCATAATTAGCTTCTATTTCAACAGCTTCTCTAACTTGGGCAAAAAGTGTGTTTGCATGGTTAGAGTCTCCCCCGTTGGAGATCTCCCAAATTGGGATGATCTCCAACCTCCTAACATCTCCCTAATCCTATATAAACTAGGATTTTCTCAGTTTATCCCTCTGGCTGACTGATTTCCCTGCAACTTTAATTTCTTGTGCATTAGAACACCTTCGTACCATCTTTTGCATTGTGTATTTCAATTTTTCTTGCAAGAATTTTACTGTTTTTCAGCCAGAGCAAGCTCAGATCATCGCTGGTGATTCCAGACGATTTCAAACAATCCTGTCACAGATCAGTGATGATATCATATGATTGGATGCAATCTCGACTGTAGTCCAGATTGGGGGCAATCAGAGCCTGTATTTTGCATTTCTTTATCTTCTCTCTTCATTTCTTTATGAATTAACTTAGTTTATTCTATTTTTGCATCCTGGAGTTCACCTCATTTAGCATAAATGCATGATAAAGTTAAACTAAATTATTAAATTAATACATTTCCTTTAATTGTTATCTGGATTTATCATTTAGTAAAGTTTACTATTATTTCTACTATTTCCCATTGCTTTTGCAGTTGTATTTTTGGTTTTTGGTATGTGTTTCTGTGATTGCAGGTTTCTAAAAAATTCGTCTGACAAATTCATCAGGTCGATGACGATCTCATCTAATCTCAGATGACCGATTGTGATATGAGATGATTCTATGCAATTACAGATTATTATGTAAGATTTGAGATGATATGGACTTCTACAAACCTCATAATCTTCATCAGACATCCGAAATCAGGTATATTCTGTCTTATTTAGCAAACTTTCTATGTTTAGCACTTGTTCATATTTTCTATATCCATATAACTCATCATTGGCATATAGAATAGCTTAGATTCATCTTGGCCAAACCTAGGATATGAATGATTAAAGTACAAAATGAACACATCAAACCCATTCTCAACCTAGGCATGGAAACTGCCACTCAAAAGTTTCCTAGTGAACCCACCATCCGTAAAAAATTCACCCTTATACCCCCTCCCCGAGAGGCGCAACCTTCAAAGGACCTCTCAATCCGAGGTATTTTCCCATCCTTCTCGTATCCCCATTTTGGGTGCGGATCCTATAGCCTGAAGGTAAGGATGCAAAAAATTTGGAGCGATACATTTTGGTGAACCTGACGTGAAAACTAAAACCTTTTGAAAACAATCCAAAAAAAATAAAAAATAAATGCATTTAGAATCATTAGACAAACAAGTAATATTGCATATCATATTTAGATGGTAGATCATAATAAAAGATGAGATGTCACCATTAATGTTGAAAATCAATTAGCAGCCATAGAGATTACTTTTGTGCTTAGAGTAACTCAAAAAAATAGGGTCCAACCTTTGTGTGATGAACTTGATAGGAGATTGGGTATCATTGAATCTAGGTCGATCGAACTTAGGAAAATTAAGAGGTTTGTCCTAGATAGAATCCTGGATCCTGATCAAGTAATCTTATATCATGAACTTCAGAGAGCTTGCCATAGGAGGTTAGCCGATAGAAGAGCACTTGTGTCTTCAGAATTGTATACCTTTGAGGAATACCTTGACAAGGCAGTTGTAGTATATAAATTTCTATCTCATATAGAGGATCAAGAGGTCATTATTACGGATAGAAAAATATGGAATAGAGTTCCTAGAGCTGTGTTATATCGAGAATATTGCCATGAACTTTATTTCTATAGGTCAGAGTCTGAGACAGATAATATCACTATAGCACATTTTGTCAAATTCTTGAAAAACTATTTCCAATTTGAAGAGGAGCATTTCATGACTCCTTATGAACTTGATCCCATCAATGAAATCCATAAACTATTTATAGAAAACTAAGCCATTATTTTATTATTATTTCTTGCATTTAGTATGTTGTTTGTTGTCTTTATAATATTATCATAAAAAAAAAACAAAAATATAACAAAAATTAAAACATTTTCTTTTAAGTATTATAGTAGGTATATAATTAAAATATATACCTCCCAAACTTATCGCAAATTATATATATATATATATATATATATATATATATATATATATATATATATATATATATATATATATATATATATATATATATATTTGCTAAAATCTAAGTTTAAGCATAATGACTAGACTTAGGAATGGAAAACAGATCGAAGTAGAGGAAGATTGGTTAGGAAAACCAATAAATAAACCGGATGTCCTTCCCCGAAGATCCAATTCGGGAAGAAGGAACCCTAGACCAACAAGAAGAAGAGTTTTTTGAAGGAAATGAACAAAGAGAAACTGTTAGAGAGGAAGGATCCTCATCCCCTAAAATGTCTCCGAAAGGAGTTGTTACTTTTGAGAACATGGAACATTTTTGGAAGTTCCTCAATACTAATATTGGTGCCCTTAATAGAGCATTCCATATGGACAAGGATCAAATTAGTGACACTCAAGCAACCCTAGAAGAAATATATCACACACGCACTAATCCCTTATCCTTTGTTGATCAAGAAAGTGATCAAGCTGGACCATCCAATTTGGATATGGCCGCTATAATCTAGAACATGCAACAACAACAGGTTACCCAACCACCTAGAGTGCCTGTTACCAAGCCTAGAGTTATTCCCACACAAAATAAACCTTCATTCACTGCTCTATTTTTCCAAGTTATTGATCAACATACCTCAAATCAAAAAAATCCCAAAACAAAACCAAACACCAATTTCCAACAATCTGGGATACAACATAATGCTACCACAAATATTCTTCATAATACTCTTCCTACCAACCATTTGCATAATAGCAATATAACATCTAATCCTTACGTCACACCATCATATGCTCACATACCACCAAACTAATATGGTGGACAAACTAGTAATATGGAATCCATGGTGAAACAGTTAGTCTCTCGCATGGACCAGATAGATCCCTACCGTCCCTCGTAAAATTATCGAGAAATATGTAGTCAGCCTTTAGATCCTATAGTTGTAGCACAAACATATCCTAAACACTTTCCTATGCCTATCCTACCTATATACAAAGGAATCGAAGATCCCATAGAGCATATTTGAATGTTTAGGATAGCATGTCACGATATATCACATGATGACTTGTTATTACTAAAAATATTCCCAAAAATTTTAGGAGGAATGGCATTAGAGTGGTATTATCAACTACCCACTCATTCTTTGAGGAATTTCGAAGAAACATCCGAGTCTTTTGTTCATCAATTTAGTGCCTACATCGAAAGGCATGTAACCATTAAAGATTTGTACAACTTAAAACAAGACAAATATGAATGTTTTGCTGATTTCCTAGCTCGGTGGAGACAGTTGATAGGAAAATTACACTTTGTGTTACCTTATCGAGAAATGTTGGATATCTTTATCAATAATTTACAAGAACAAATATCCTATGAGTTATCAACTACTACCTTGACCACCTTAGATCAAGCTATATACTTAGCTCGAAGAGTGGAAGATGCTCTCATTAGGAGAGGTCATCTTGAAAAGAAAGATGATGAAAAAACATCCAGAAATCAATATAATAATAAACAAGTTGTGGGTGATGGAGTCACTGATAGCAGAAACATTACTAATGTTAATGCTATGAAGACAATGAAGAAGTTTATATTGAAACCTCCTGATAAACCACCTCAAGAATTTACGAGGTTAAATCAACCTCTATCAACCATTCTCCCGCAATTATTAGCATGAGGTTTGATTCAATTACCAAATATATGGGAACCTGATCCAAATATACCCGGATACAGAGCTGATTTAAACTATGATTTCCATAGAGGACCTGGACAAGCTACCAACTCTTGTAAAATATTAAAACATAAAATACAGGACTTAATTGACAACAATGAGATGGAGGTGCAAGCCTTTCAACCTAAACAAAATCCTCCTAATAATGCTCAAAAGAACATCCCCCAAAATTAGAATCAGAATGCCAATCAATCATTGGACAAATTTCAACATCCTTTACCAAAGTATGGTAAAGAAGTGGCTAATCAAATTGAACATCATAATGTTCCCCCTCCTACCCGATATGTAGAAACTATTAGTGGGCATTTACCTACTAATGATTTGGAAATATTTGACACAACTTTATCCATGGTTACGACCAGACCTCTATACACCTAATCTTAGTGATGTAGAATATGAGACTAAAAGTGACATGGAAATCACCTCAAATCAATCGAATAGCTCTGAAGATGAATCATATCCTATTCAACCTATCACAACTTCTATGGTTCCAGAAGAACAATTTCCAAGAAGAGTCACTACTCGACCATCGTATCACCAATTACTTTCTAATGAACAAGCCATAAATGCTATACCAAGACCCATTCTTTATCTGCAAAATAATATTATAGGTACCATCGAAGCTATTACTCGACAACAGGCTCAAAATTCTCAACAAGATCAAACTCAGAATGATGGATCAACTCCATTTGTTTTGAAAGTTCCTAATAAAGGAAATCATGCGCCTAACGTTCAACCTAAAACTCCTTATAATATTAATGAACAATTATCAAATACTACAGCTAGAATTTCCCTTTTGGGCCTTTTAAGATCTTCTCCTACACATAGGGATGAATTAATGCTCACACTAAGCCAAATGATGGTACCACAAAATATTCAACCTGAAGCGATGGCCAATACTATCATAACTCGAGAAGTCGATTGTATTGAATTTCGGGATAGAGATATACCACAACATAGTTTACATAAGGATAACCCCTTATATATTACTACCCTAATCGGAGATGTAGCAGTTAAACGAGTCTTGATTGATAATGGTTCATCTTTAAACATTTGCACTTTCGACTTCTACCAACTATTTGGGTTTAGAAGTGATGAAATTAAAAGAACTGATATGATCATAAAGCCTTCAATGACGAAACATAAGAAACATGTGGAGTTATTACTATCCCATTGTAAGTTGGTCCAAGAACATTAGACATGACCGTGTTTATTGTACATTGCCCTACATCATACAATATACTCTTGGGTCACCCTTGGATCAACGCGATGAGAGCTGTTCCCTCAACTTTACATCAATGTGTTAAATTCGAATTTAAAAATCAGTTGGTTACCATTCATGGTGATCCCAAGCCCTTTGATATGTGTGCTTTGGTAGAACCTGTTGGAGTTCAATTTTGCCTTGATTTATCATACACACATCCTAATTCTCATTATCCGTCTAAACGTGTGAAACACACACCCATAACATCATCTACTTTTTCTCCATCAACTCCACCTCTACATATAATTCAACCATCTTCCGAACAAACTACATTAGGACCTCAAAAAGATCCTAAACCCACAACCAATGCTTCTTGTTTTACTCCTATAACTTCCATATCTATAGACTCATCCATCGACATCTCTACAACATCTACATCCACCAAAGGCATAGTTTCCACATCAGAAGATATGGGAAATGTTCCTTCTACTTCTTATGCTCTTACTGACGAGCTATTACCCAATTTATCTAAAATTTTTATATCAGAAAAAACAAACATTGCTATGCAATATTCCCTTATTTTAAATAATTTTTTGCCCTCTCCTCGTACCTTGGGCCTCCCACAGCCTATGGGAAGTATTTACCAATTCGAGAGTTGTGCTTTTATTTATAAGGGATATGACTGGGGAAGAATACCTAGAAACATCAAGACTCATTATGATGGATATGCTCGATGTTATTTTACTAATGAGTATATTAAAGCCAAATCTATAATGCTTAAATTGGGATATAAAGGGAAAGGTTTGGGACCTTTCCAGAATGGTATGAAAGAACATTTTGAGGTAGAACCATGGCCTGCCTGATGTGGTGTGGGCCTATTTTCTAGTAAAGGTTAGCCCTTCCCATTTGAGGATGATGACCATCTCATATGTTACCAAGATTATTTGGATAAACGTGATGCCTTGTGTTTAATGAATAAACCACTTACATGTAATATGATATCCATAGCCTACCCTGAGATGATCACCGAATCCAACGATGAGTTGGAGGGAGACATCTTCCATGATGTATCCATTGAGGAACTATTACATCATGAATTTTATTTTAATGGCTCTATACCTAGTATAGCCCAACTTGAGGCCACAAATCCTCAAGATGAATTATCCAAACTAACATTGGAAGAATTACAAGAATTGGGCGTTTCACCCGCCCCATCTAATTTTGAGAGAGATCTACACATGGAAGTAGAAAACATCAAAAAAATTAACATTGGAACCAAAGATAATCCTCACATAATCAACATTGGATCAGAATTGAGTCAAGAAAAATAGGATAAATACATTGCATTTCTTAAGGAATATGATGTCTTTTCTTGGACATATGAAGATATACCAATATTAGACCCTTCTGTAGTTATGCATCACCTAGTAGTCCATTTGGATGCTAAACCTGTTAAACAGAAACTTAGAAAAATGCATCCTAAAGTGGCCTTACTAGTAAAAGGGGAATTAGAAAAACTCCTGAATGTCATTTTTATACAAGCCATTGATTATGCTGAATGGATATCGAATGTAGTTCCAGTAACTAAGAAAGAAGCTACTAAGGTTAGGGTTTGCACATACTTTAGAGATATTAATGTTGCATGCCCTAAAGATGATTTTCCTCTTCTCAACATTGTTGAGCAAGGTGCAGCAAAAGCATTGCAAAAGTATTGTCATTGTTGTCAACACAGACAGATTGATGCAGTTGATGCAGTTCAGAGGTCAGTCAGATCAAGTACAGTGATTTTCAAGGAAAACAGAAGTGACCCAGATTCAGAATTTTGCAGAAAAAGACAAGTAAGAAAACTGTCGCGATATCGCGACATGTTTTCTATCGCGATTTCGCGACAAAAAGGAGGAGAGAGAAAATGCAGCCGAAAATGTCACGATTTCGCGACAAAAATGAGGAGAGAGAAGGTGCAGCTGAAAATGTCATGATTTCGCGACAAAACAGAGGAGAGAGAAAGTGCATGAGAAAGTGTCGCGATATCGCGACAGTTTCGGAAGAAAAGCACTAAGGACGAAAAGTGTCGCGATATCGCGACACGTCGGGTTTTCGCGACCCGAAGAAGAGAGAGAATGTACGACAACAAAAGTGTAGCGATTTCGCTACATGTCGGAGTTTCGCTGGCAAAAGCAAAGAAAAAGCACTAAGTCAAGAAAGTGTAGCGATTTCGCTACATGTCGAAATGCCAAAGAGCAAAGGTGTAGCGATTTCGCTACAAGTTCAAAATGCAAGGCGCAAAGGTGTAGCGATTTCGCTACAAGTCAAAACGCAAGACGCAAAAGTGTAGCGATTTCGCTACAAGTTCGAAATGCAAGGCGCAAAGGTGTAGCGATTTCGCTACAAGTTCGAAACACAAGACACAAAGTTGTAGCGATTTCGCTACATGTCTTGATTTCACTGGTGCATGAAGGGAAAAATGTACGGACGCTAAAGATGTCACGATTTCATGACACGTTGCATTTTCGCGGGCGAAAAGCAAAGAACAGCGCTAAGGCAAAAAAGCATCGTGATTTCGCTGAGGCTTGCGGAGGAAAGTGTACGGAAGTCCAAAGTGTCACGATTTCGTGACATGTTCCGATTTCACGAGGCTTGCGGAGGAAAGTGTACGGAAGTCCAAAGTGTCACGATTTCGTGACATGTTCCATTTTCGCGAAGGCAAGTGAAGGAAAGTGCAGGAAAGCAGAAAGCGTCACGATTTCGTGACATGTAAGGTTTTCGCGGTTGCATGGAGAGAGAAGGTCTGGGAGGCAGATAAAACGTCACGATATCGCGACATGTAAAGTTTTTGCGGTTGCATGCAGAGAGAAGGTTTGGGAGGCGAAAAACATCGCGATATCGCGACATGTAACATTTTCGCGGGTGTATGCCGAGAAAAGTAGGAGGTGGAAAACGTCGCGATATCGCGACATGTCAGGTTTTCATGGTCAACAGTCCAGAATTAGTCAACTGAGTAGAAATGTCGCGATATCGCGACAGATTAAGAAAAAGCCGAAAAAGCATGCACAGTGATAGATGTCGAAAAAGCACAAAGGAAAAGCATGCACCCAAGTAAAAGTTAACGGAGTCGATCAGACAAAGGACGTGTTGGGAAAGCACAGAGGAAAATTCATGCAACCAACCATGGACAAACTAACTGGAGTTACAAAGGGAAGTCATGAAACAACATATTAAAGAAAAGAACGGCTGTTGTAGGGCCGTGATGCAGCATGACTGGCAAAAGTACAGATAGACAGAGATTCTCAAAAAACAAGAAATCCTCTCGGTGGTTGCGTATGTCAGACATGGAAGTTGCGGGCAGAAGAGAAAGATCGACGCAAAATTGAAAAATGTGCCATCAAAAAGTGTAAAAGTGCTAAGAGGGCAGTTACGTAGAGTTTAGAAGAAAAGAATCAGAGAGCATCGAAACGCGCAAAATGGCTGTCAGTTTACACATAAAAGGATGTCAGAAAGTGCAGAGAAGAATGTCAGAACAAGTCAGAAAGAAGCGGCTAAAAGACAGAGCAGTCAGAGAGGGTTTGACAGATTGAACGTAGCCGTAAATGCATGAAAAAATTGGAGGGAAATTTAGAGCCGTTTCAAAATGAGCCGTTCGAGAAAATCAAGTATAAAGACTCGAATAGGTACAGTAAGAGAGGTTATTGCAACCGAGGTTATTTGTGAAAAACAAAAAGAAAAGGTTGAGTAAGAGTGCTGCATGAAGAACAGCAAAAAGGAACTAAAACCTGTAGATTTTTCTTGAAAATTAACAGAGAGGTTTTAGACTCGTGATAGAAGATATTGAGTTTCTGACAATCCTCTTTATTCTTCTATGAGATTGATTTGCATGAGCAATAGACCAGTGAGGGTCTTGTAAAAAGAAAGGCATTTTTAATGTCAACTTATCTTTCAAAATAGAAATCCAAGTTGGTGCTTGGTATAAGGGGTTGGTGCTCCTATCTGTGTCGCAGATAAAATCAGGGGTTGGTGCTCCTTCCAAGTGGGTGCTGGTAAAATATTTGTAAAGATTGAATCCTTGCAAAGGCTGGATTTGGATTGTAGTCCAAACAATCATTATTTGAGGAGTAGCCACATCGGTGAACCTCGTTAAAACTTGTGTTGTGTGATGCTCTTTTGTTATAGTTGCTATATCTATTTTTAAGTTTGCATTTTCAAGTTTTAAGAGTTGCAGATTCAAGATTTAAATAGTTACACTGATTCACCCCCCCCTCTCAGTGTCATTGTGAGATTAACAATTGGTATCAGAGCAAGGTACCTGAACAAGCTTAATCAGCTAAGGTGATCTTGGAAGATCCACAATGGCCGACGGTGAAGGATTCTCTTCCAACAAAGCTCCTTTGTTCGATGGAACAAATTACTCTTTCTCGGAGGCTCGGGATGCGGACATATCTGTGTGCACTGGGATATGACATCCTGGGAATCCGTTGAAAATGGATACACAATACCCTCTGTTCCTCCAACAGATGCGGCTGAGAAGAAAAAGTTTGAGAACAACTCAAAAGCCAAGAATGCTATTATGTGTGGATTAGTAGACAGTGAGTTGATACGCATCATGAACTGCAAATCAGCAAAAGACATATGGGACAAACTGCAGAGCATTCATGAAGGAGACAACAAGATCAAGGAAGCTAAGCTGCAAACACATCGTGCCCAGTTCGAAGCATTAAAGATGACTGATGATGAGAACATAGAAGCCTATATGCTGAGAGTAAATGGAATCATTAATGCAATAAGAGGACTCGACGAGGAGATGGAAGATGCAGTTGTTGTGAAGAAGGTACTAAGAACTCTCCATAAAATATTTGATGCAAAAGTTTCTGCCATAGAAGAAGCTAAAGATTTAAATTTTTTCAGTATGGATGAAATGCACGGTTCCTTAACAGCATATGAAATGAGAATTGGACAAACTAAGCCCTCAGACAGAGAAGCGGCTTTTCAAGCACAGAAAAATACAAAATCTAAACAAGAATCTGAGGAAGAAGAATCTATAGATGAAACTGAAGCAAACTTTGTTAGGAAATTAGTAAAGGGAAAAGGAAAGTACAGAGGTAAGCTACCGTTCAAGTGCTTTAACTGTGGAGGCATCGGGCACTTTGCAGCAAAATGCCCAATGAATGAGAAAAACAAAAGTGATGAAGGGACACACCAAGAAAGAAATGTCTGGAAGAAGAAACCACATTTTAGAAAAAGGAACTTCAAGAAGAAAAGTTTCATTTCCAAAAATATTGACTCTTCTGAAGACAGCTCCAGTGAGGACTCAGAAGAAGAAACTGGTGAAGCATTGTTCATGACTTTTGAAGAACAAAGAACAGAGGAAACCCAGGAGTGTGAAGAAAAATTAGAGGATGAGGCTGAGGTAGATCTGGAAGGTGAGTTGGTTGCTGCACTTGAAGAGTTAAGTGCAGAAAGGAAAAAGAATAAAAAGATTTCAAGAAAATTTGAGGATGCTAGCGGATTAATAATCAGTTTGAAAGTACAAACTAAAGAATTTAAGAAAAAGTCTAAAGATTTTGAAGCACAGCTAACCATGAAAATAGATGAGTGTAATAAGCTAGAAGAAGACGTAGTTAGATTAAGGATGCAACTAGAAGAGATGAATCAAAAATTGAGCTGTCATCATAAATTTGAAGACAGTTTTGCAAAGCTGAATAAAATGTTAAATAATCAAAGGCCTACAGGCATCAAATTTGGTTTGGGCTTTGATGAAGGAGAATCCTCAAAGGACTCAAAGGCTGTTACTGTAGAACCAATAAAGAATAAAGACAAGATCAGAGTTGATCAAGAAAAACCGTATCATGCAAAAGGAAACAATAAGGCCAAGCTTGAAAGGAGTACTGCAAATGATGGATTCACCAAAGTCACATATCAAAGAAGAAGAAGACCCATGGCTCCTACTACAACATGGCAACAACCATTACCCAGGTACACTCGTTCCTTTTCTCGGTTATTGTTTTAAATGCAATGCATATGGTCATAAAATCTCAAGTTGTAGATATAATGTAGAACAAAGAAATTTTACTAGTAGAAATATTTTTTCACCTTTGATAGATTATGCTGTAGAATGTTATAACTGTCATAACTTCGGACATATTGCAAGAAATTGTCGTAGCTCTTTTGCAGGAAATAAATACCAGGGAAGAAAGTATCAATCAACTGGATTAAAACAAAACAGAAAATTTCTCAAAAAACTGTCACAAGCCAATGAAAGGGAGAAGGTAAAACAAGTGACCAGATCTCGTCGTCAAATCTCAATGGAAAGAAAAGGAACAACCGAAGAAAGACAAGGAATCCCTAATCGTTCAAACAGCTCTCAAAGCCCAAAATAAATCTACACCTTGGATTCTGGACAATGGATGCTCCAGTCATATGACAAGAGACAAACAGAAGTTTGATAAGCTACAGACATACGAAGGTGGTTCTGTAAAATTCGGAAACAATGATGGAGCCAAGATAGTAGGAAAAGGATCAGTTAAGTTAAGTGACGGTAAAATCAACTCTAAAGAAGTCCTTTTTGTGATGGGTTTGAAGCATAACTTACTAAGTGTAAGTCAAATTTGTGACAGAGGTCATGAAGTGATTTTCGAAGGAGGGTCATGAAGTAAGAAAGACAAAAAATGGAAAGTTAATAGCCACTGGACTGAGAACTTCTGGAAATCTGTATACACTTTCAGAGACTTCAGAAGGAGCTTGCTTGGTTGGTCAGGAAGAAGAAAATTGGCTGTGGCACAAGAGACTCGGTCACATAAGCTTTGATAATCTGGTAAAAATCAGCTCAAAAGGGGCAGTAAGAGACATACCAACTATTGGTAAACCTTCAAACAGTATTTGTGAGTCATGCCAAAAGGGAAAACAAACCAGAGCCACTTTCAAAGCAAAAGAATACTTCACGAGCAAGCCTTTAGAACTAATTCACACTGATTTATGTGGACCCATGAGAACGGAAAGCATAAATGGACACAAATATTTTATGCTATGTATAGATGACTATTCAAGAATGACATGGGTACTATTTCTGAAACTTAAATCAGAAGCCTTTGAGATGTTTAAAACTTTCAAAAATCTTGTTGAGAATCAATCAGAAAAAAGAATTAAATGTTTAAGATCAGATAGAGGAGGAGAGTTTATTTCAGATGAGTTTGCAGAATACTGTGAAAAACATGGGATCGGAAGATAGTTTTCGACAAGCAAGAACACCTCAGCAGAATGGAGTAGTTGAAAGAAAGAACAGAATCGTAGCAGAAATGGCAAGGACCATGTTAACAGAGAGCAAAATTGCTGACAGGTTCTGGAAAGAGGCAGTTCACACTGCAGTCTACATTCAGAATAGGTGTATGTTGAGGCCGCATGAAAGCAAAACACCTTATGAACTGTGGTTTGGCAAAAAGGCTACAACAAAATACTTCAAAGTGTTCGGCAACAAGTGTTACATTAAACGGACTGAAGACAATCTTGGCAAATTCGAAGATAGAGCTGATGAAGGTATCTTTCTTGGTTACTCAACTAAAAGCAAAGCCTACACATGCTACAACAAAAGACTTAAGAAAATTGTGGAGAGTGCGGATGTTAAGGTCGATGAAGGTAGGAAACAAAAAATCAGCCATAATGAAAACTACCCGACTTATGAAGAATTTATTGAAGAAGATGAAGATCAAGAAAAAGAAGAGAGACAAAAATCAGAATCAGATGATTTAGAAATAGAAGAAAATAAGAAATTCAAAACAGGCAGCTGGCAGAAAAATCATCCCAAAGAGCAGATTATTGGGGACCCTACAGTTGGCATTCAAACAAGAAGAAGAGTAGTAAATAACTATTCTCTGTTATCCAGCATTGAGCCCAAAAACATTATTGAAGCAAGCACAGATGAAAGCTGGATGGAGGCAATAAATGAAGAACTAGATCAAATTGAGAAAAACAAAACCTGGGAATTAGTACCAAGGCCTAAAAATAAAAACATAATCGGTACTAAATGGATATTTCAAAACAAACTGAATGAAGACGGACAAAGTTGTAAGGAATAAAGCAAGATTAGTCTGCAAAGGATATGCTCAAGTTGAGGGGATTGATTTTGAAGAGACTTTTGCACCAGTGGCCAGACTTGAAGCAATAAGACTATTTTTGGCTTTAGCAGTCCATAGGGATTTCAAAGTTTATCAGATGGATGTAAAATCAGCATTTCTGAATGGAAATCTTGAAGAAGAAGTGTATATTGAACAACCTGATGGCTTTCAACTCTGTGATAATCCTAACTTTGTTTGCAAGCTAAAGAAAGCATTGTATGGCTTGAAACAAGCACCTAGAGCTTGGTATGCAAGATTGGACAACTATCTCACTAAGCAAGGATTCAAGAAAGGTATGGTGGATAGCAATTTATATATCAAAACTAAAAATGGCAATTTCATTGTCCTTGTTGTTTATGTAGATGATATAATATTTGGGAGCAAGCAATGATGAATCATGCAAAGACATAGCAAACAAAATGCAGAAAGAATTTGAAATGTCTATGATCGGTGAACTCTCATATTTCCTAGGACTGCAAGTTAATCAAACCGAAAAGGGCATTTTTATTTCTCAAGTTAAATATGTGAAAGAAATGCTGAAAAAGTTCACTATGGAGGATAGTAAGCCAGTGAGCACCCCCATGACAACAAGCCGCAAGTTGAGCAAGGATGATAAATCTCTGGATGTTGATCAAACAATGTACAGATCAATGATTGGGAGCCTGTTGTATTTGACAGCCACCGGACCGGATATCTTACAAGTCGTTTGCATGGTTGCAAGATTTCAGGCTAGTCCAAAAGAGACTCATGTGACAAACTGTGAAAAGGATTTTTAGGTACCTCAAGGGTACTATGGAGTATGGGCTATGGTATCCAAAAGGAAAAGACTTCACTCTTTTTGCATATTCTCGATGCAGATTGGGCGAGGATGTATTGATGACAAAAAAAGTACAAGTGGAGGAGCATTTTATCTTGGAGATAAATTGGTAGCATGGCACAACAAGAAACAAGAATCGGTTTCTCTATCCACTGCAGAGGCAGAATACATTGCAAGCAACAACATGCTCGTACACAAATATTATGGATGAGACAAACATTGAAAGATCTTGGTATTCACTTCAATGAGCCCATTTCAGTCAAATGTGATAACACTAGTGCAATCAACATTTCAAAGAATCCGGTAATGCATTCCCGCACCAAGCATATTGCAATCCGATATCATTTTTTGAAAGACAAAGTTGCAGAAGGAGAGGTCAAATTGGAGTTTGTTCCAACCACAGAGCAAGTAGCAGACATATTCACAAAACCATTGCCCAAGGAAGTTTTTGAGTACCTTCGGAAGAAGTTGGGAATAGTCACACTACCCAAGCACTGACTAGCTATAGGGAACACATTCTCAGGGGGAGCATTCACATCATTTATGCCTGAGAATGTTGTGCATAGACTCAGGGGGAGTCTGCAGCAGCCCTTTGGTATTATTGGCAAAGGGGGAGAAGAAATTGAGCAAGGTTGCAGTGTGTTGCCAACAATTCCAAAGGGGGAGATTGTTGAGCAAGGTGCAGCAAAAGCATTGCAAAAGTATTGTCATTGTTGTCAACATAGACAGATTGATGCAGTTGATGCAGTTCAGAGGTCAGTCAGATCAAGTACAGTGATTTTCAAGGAAAACAGAAGTGACCCAGATTCAAAATTTTGCAAAAAAAGACAAGTAAGAAAACTGTCGCGATATCGCGACATGTTTTCTGTCACGATTTCGCGACAAAAAGGAGGAGAGAGAAAAGCAAAATGTCACGATTTCGCGACAAAAAGGAGGAGAGAGAAAGCCGAAAATGTCACGATTTCGCGACAAAAAGGAGGAGAGAGAAAATGCAGCCGAAAATGTCACGATTTCGCGACAAAAAGGAGGAGAGAGAAAATGCAGCCGAAAATGTCACGATTTCGTGACAAAAATGAGGAGAGAGAAGATGCAGCTGAAAATGTCACGATTTCGCGACAAAACAGAGGAGAGAGAAAGTGCATGAGAAAGTGTCGCGATATCGCGACAGTTTTGAAAGAAAAGCACTAAGGACGAAAAGTGTCACGATATCGCGACACGTCGGGTTTTCGCGACCCGAAGAAGAGAGAGAATGTACGACAACAAAAGTGTAGCGATTTCGCTACATGTCGGAGTTTCGCTGGCAAAAGCAAAGAAAAAGCACTAAGTCAAGAAAGTGTAGCGATTTCGCTACATGTCAGACTTTTGCGGGCCGAAGCAGAGTTCAGATGCCAAAGAGCAAAGGTGTAGCGATTTCGCTACAAGTTCGAAATGCAAGGCGCAAAGGTGTAGCGATTTCGCTACAAGGTCGAAACGCAAGACGCAAAAGTGTAGCGATTTCGCTACAAGTTCGAAATGCAAGGCGCAAAGGTGTAGCGATTTCGCTACAAGTTCGAAACACAAGACACAAAGTTGTAGCGATTTCGCTACATGTCTTGATTTCGCTGGTGCATGAAGGGAAAAATGTATGGACGCTAAAGATGTCACGATTTCGTGACACGTTGCATTTTCACGGGCGAAAAGCAAAGAACAGCGCTAAGGCAGAAAAGCGTCGCGATTTCGCGACATGTTTCGATTTCGCTGAGGCTTGCGGAGGAAAGTGTACGGAAGTCCAAAGTGTCACGATTTCGTGACATGTTCCGATTTTGCTGAGGCAAGCGAAGGAAAGTGTACAGAAGTCCAAAGTGTCACGATTTCGTGACATGTTCCATTTTCGAGGCAGCGAAGGAAAGTGAGGAGGAAAGCGTCACGATTATCGTGACATGTAAGTTTTCGTGCAGGAGAGAGAAAAGGAGGAAAACGTCGTGATATCGCGACATGTAATGTTTTCGCGGTTGCATGCAGAGAGAAGGTCCAGGAGGCGGAAAACGTCGCGATATCGCGACATGTAACATTTTCGCGGGTGTATGCCGAGAAAAGTAGAAGGAGGCGAAAAACGTCGCGATATCGCGACATGTCAGGTTTTCGCGGTCAACAGTCCAGAATTAGTCAACTGAGTAGAAATGTCGCGATATCGCGACAGGTAACAGTTTGGCGAGAAAAAGCCAAAAAAGCATGCACAGTGACAGATGTCGAAAAAGCACAAAGGAAAAGCATGCAGCCAGTTACGTAAAAGTTAACTGGAGTCAGATCTGTAGTTACACAGTGACAGGTGTTGGGAAAGCACAGAGGAAAATTCATGCAGCCAACCATGGACAAACTAACTGGAGTTACAAAGGGAAGTCACGAAACAACATATTAAAGAAAAGAACGGCTGTTGCAGGGCCGTGATGCAGCATGACTGGCAAAAGTACAGATAGACAGAGATTCTCGAAAAACAAGAAATCCTCTCGGTGGTTGTGTATGTCAGACATGGAAGTTGCGGGCAGAAGAGAAAGATCGATGCAGAATTGAAAAATGTGCCATCAAAAAGTGTAAAAGTGCTAAGAGGGCAGTTACGTAGAGTTTAGAAGAAAAGAATCAGAGAGCATCGAAACGCGCAAAATGGCTGTCAGTTTACACGTAAAAGGATGTCGAAAAGTGCAGAGAAGAATGTCGAACAAGTCGAAAGAAGCGGCTAAAAGACAGAGAAGCGATCAGAGAGGGTTTGACAGATTGAACGTAGCCGTAAATGCATGAAAAAATTGGAGGGAAATTTAGAGCCGTTTCAAAATGAGCCGTTCGAGAAAATCAAGTATAAAGACTCGAATAGGTACAGTAAGAGAGGTTACTGCAACCGAGGTTATTTGTGAAAAACAAAAAGAAAAGGTTGAGTAAGAGTGCTGCATGAAGAACAACAAAAAGGAACTAAAACCTGTAGATTTTTCTTGAAAATTAACAGAGAGGTTTTAGACTGTGATAGAAGATATTGAGTTTCTAACAATCCTCTTTATTCTTCTATGAGATTGATTTGCATGAGCAATAGACCAGGGAGGGTCTTGTAAAAAGAAAGGCATTTTTAATGTCAACTTATCTTTCAAAATAGAAATCCAAGTTGGTGCTTGGTATAAGGGGTTGGTGCTCCTATCTGTTGTTGCAGATAAAATCGGGGGTTGGTGCTCCTTCCAAGTGGGTGCTCGGTAAAATATTTGTAAAGATTGAATCCTTGCAAAGGCTGGATTTGGATTGTAGTCCAAACAATCATTATTTGAGGAGTAGCCACATCGGTGAACCTCGTTAAAACTTGTGTTGTGTGATGCTCTTTTGTTATAGTTGCTATATCTATTTTTAAGTTTGCATTTTCAAGTTTTAAGAGTTGCAGATTCAAGATTTAAATAGTTACACTAATTCACCCCCCCCTCTCAGTGTCATTGTGAGATTAACAAACATTGATCAGATCACTGATTTTACTGCTAGGAGTGGAATGATATCCTTAATGGATGGATTTTATGGTTATAATCAGATCAAGATAGCTCCTAAAGATCAGGCTAAAACATCCTTTATTACCCCTTGGGGGACCTTTTTTTGTAAAGTGATGCCATTCGGTTTAAAGAATGCAGGTGCCACCTATCAATGAGCCATGACTTATATCTTTCATGATATGATGCATGATATTCTACATGATTATGTAGATGATATTATAGCTTGTTCCATCAAAGAAGATGATCATTTAGATGACTTGAAAAAAGTCTTTGATCGATTAAGGGAATATCTTATCCGACTAAATCTAGCCAAATGCATATTCGGAGTTAAGTCTGGTAAATTATTGGGGGTTATAGTTTCTTTACGCGACATTGAAATTGACCCTCTCAAGATCGTAGCTATCATCGATATGCCCGCACCCACAAATATATCTGAATTATGGAGTCTACAAGGTAAGCTTCAAGCTATTCGTCACTTCATCGATAAGTTGGTGGACAAAATAGGACCCTTTATTAAGCTTATTAAGAAAGATGTCTCTTTTCATTGGGACGACGAATGTCAGGAAGCATTTGAACTCCTCAAAAAATATCTCCTTAATCCACCTATGCTTTCACCACCTAGATCTGATCACCCATTTATCTTGTATATTTCTACTTCAGATCTTGCCTTAGGAGCTATGTTAGCTCAACTTGACGATGAGAAGAAAGAACGTGCTAATTATTACATTAGCCCAACCTTAATCAGTTATGAACCCGCTACACAAAATTAGAGAAGTTATATCTAGAAGTCATATTTTCTACACAAAAACTATGCCATTATATGCTCAATCAAAAAATGTATGTTATTGCTAAATTCGATCCTTTACGATATCTCATGAGTCGATCGTACTTATCTGGTCACACAGCAAAGTGGGTTCTTGTGCTAAGCGAGTTTGAACTCATGTTTATAGGACAAAAATTTGTTAAGGGTCAAATCATAGTAGATCAATTAGTTGTTGCACCCTTAGAGTCCACCCATCCCCTCATCATTGAGTTTCTTGATGAATGCCTTAAATTAGAGGTAGACCATCTAGAGCAATGGTCCCTATACTTTGACGGAGCCCGATGCATGAGTGGGGCTGGTGCAGGTATTATTTTAATATCTCCGTAGAAACATCTTATACCTCTGTCCTTTAAATTAACATTTGCTTGTACTAATAACACTGCTGAATATGAGGCTCTAATCCTTGGATTACGAGCTACCTTGGCACTAAAAATTAAAAATTTATTAGTTTTCGGTGATTCTCAACTTGTCATAAATCAAATTAATGATGTTTATCAGACCAGAGATGATAAATTACGTCCATATAAAGCATATGTCTTACAATTATTATCTTTATTTGATCAAGTTACCTTGGAAGCTATTCCTCGAACTAGCAATCGTGCGGATGACGCTATGGCTGTAGCTGCATCTCTCTTGCCCTTGGAGTTAGATGACGAATATGCTACCATCATTATTCATTGACTCCAGGAACCCGCTTCAAATAAATCATGCTTAGAACCTTTGGATGTGTTTCTAATCAACGAAACTACTCCTGAACCTTGGTACACTGATATATTTAATTTTCTTCAAAATGGGACCTTCCTTGAAGGTTGTAATAGCAACCAGCACCGGTTATTACGTAGATGAGCAAGTCGCTTCGTAATTATTGGCAATACGTTGTATAGGAGATCTTTTGAAGGTATCCTATTGAGATGTTTGAATCTAGAAGAATCTAGATCAGCTTTGAGTGAAGCCCACGATGGATCTTGTGGGGGACACTTTAGTGGTAGCGCCATTGCTAAGAAGCTCCTTAGGATAGGATATTTTTGGCCTACCATGGAGAATGATGCACATGATTACGTGCGCCATTGCGACAAGTGCTAGAAACACGCTGACCTTGTCCATGCGCCTGCACAAGAGCTGCAGGCTATTTCATCTCCTTGGCCCTTTTCAAAATGGGGCTTAGACATCATTGGAAAAATCAACCCTATGTCATCTGATGGACACAAATTCATCATAACCGCCATCGAGTATTTCATGAAGTGGGTTGAAGCTATGCCCTTAGCTTCTTGCACTGGAACCCAAGTTTCCAAATTTATTTTTAATCAAATTATTTGTAGGTTCGAAATTCTTGCAAATCTCATCTTAGATAATGGAACTTGTTTCAAAAATAAAGATGTCAAAAAATTATGTCAAAAATATAAAATTCAACATCGTTGGTCCACTCCCTATTATCCTCAGGGTAATGGCCAAGCAGAAGCATCTAATAAAACATTAATCAAAATCCTCAAAATACTGGTCAATAAATCTGGCCGAGATTGGCACATCCAATTATATCCTACTTTGTGGGCTTATCGAACTAGTGTTCGCACTCCCACGAGCACTTCACCTTTTGTTTTGGTTTATGGCGCTGAAGCAGTTTTTCCCTTTGAATTAGAAGTTCCTTCTTTGGCTCTGCTACTTCAAGATACTGAAGTAGGAGATGAATATCGTGCTAGAAGATTTAGTCAGCTAGAACTCCTAGATGAGAAGCGCATCAATGCTTTGGAACATCTTCGTGCCTACCAAAACAAGCTCAAGCGAGCATACCTCAAGAAAGTTCATCATCGATCCTTTGAGATCGGTGACCTTGTCTTGAAAGAAAATAAAAAAAATACTAATGCAACTAAAGATCTTAAAGGTAAATTTGAGCCCAACTGGCTTGGACCGTATATCATCATTGCTAAATTTGGCTCGGGAGCATACCGATTAGCTACCTTAGATGGTAAAGATCTTAAAGAACCTATGAACATTATGCATCTTAAATGCTATTATGCATAAATATGGTCATTTCATCATTGTATATATTGTTATTTTGCATATTGTTTCATTTTAGTCATCCATATAAAAATTTCAAAAACAATCACATTGTGTATCTTCTCAATTCATCAATTAAAATCAAAATATAAAAACTTCAAAATCATCAAAATCTTCAAAAACATCTTTTATTTTCGTACTTGTCAATTCTTGAAGTATTGCAGTTATATTTTCAATTATTTTGGATAAATTAGCATTTATTTGGAATCCCGCACTTTCACACTCACATGAATAAATATCTTGATTTTATTTGGTATGATTATTAATCTCTCTTATATCAAAGTCCACATTTGAATTAAATAAATTTTTTGAGCATAGAGAACTGATCTTGTTATTTACTTGAACCAAGCATATCTTTTCACATTAAAATGATTTCATTGCAAATTCGATATGATGCTACATAGTAGAAGTGGTTTCTTGAGCGAAAAGTTTCCCTTGCTATCCTATCATGCACATGGTCTAGAATCTTTGAGAATTGACAAAAGGACAAGCTCACCCCTACCCAGAATAAAAATCCCTTGCTCCACAACCAATCCGAGCAAGTATCCCTAGTATAGGAAGAAAAAGAAAAGTCAAAGAAAATGAGAAAAAGAAAAATATTATTTTGTACCATCACAGCAATATTTCAGCATTATCTCAGTTCCAAGCAAAAATACAAAAAAAAAAAGAAAGAAGAAAGAAAAAGAAAAAGCAAAAAGCAATAAAATCCCTTTCCCTACCCCTTGAAAAAGAAAAGAAGGGTGAATGAGCTTGAATCCCTAGAATTCTCAATTATTCAAAAACTGTGAGGTAAGCCCCATAACAGGTGGTTTGTGCCCAACCCGCTTGGCCTTGGGTAATCCCTAGCGTGGTGATATGTCTATCACATTAGCGACCTTCTTTTGTATAGACCTCTGTCTGCTTATGGATTAGCTAGCTCTTGATGACCCGACTTACATAGTAGTCTGGTACGGTTACATGCATATAAATCATGGTCAACGAACACTTATTTGGTTAATTCAAATTACTTGTATCAAATTATCTTGCTCAAAATTGGTGAATGAACAATACAATTGCACACACATTTGTATTTGAGAGATTTTTGTATCATTATGATAAATCAAGATCGGCAATGAACTCACATATGCACATGAGGGTTCCTTATAAATCTACATTTTGTCTTTGAGATAATTTAAAATATTTTTGCAACTCTTTTGGAATAATTTCATCTTCTTATTTAAGAACATCTGTTTAGTATAAAAACAATTACATACATTGTTTTCAAAAATCCAAAAATTCTTTCAAACAACATATTCAACAATCTAGCAATAAAGTCACGTTTATATATTATTATTTTCTGTTTATCTCAAAATCAAAAATCAAATTATGCAATAAAATTATTTTTTCTTGGATTTCGCGATGATGGTATAAGTCTATACCTATAATTCTATGCCTAGCGCAAACCATTGTTCTAATTTTATTTCCCATTCATTATAATTTATAAAAACATATGGCTTACATCATTATGTTACACAATTGTGCTTTAAAAAGAATGAACACATTTTTCTATTTCATTTCATTATGTCAACATTCCATTTTGCAACCATGGTATAATTTCTAAGGAATTGTTCAAAATTTTATCACACTTAGGAATTTATGCCTAGCAAAAATCATTTTTTTAAATATATTTCATGCATAATATTTTTATGAAAATCTGAAAACAAATCATCACCATCATCATTTTTCATCATCACAACACAAAGTCTTAAGACAGTCTCTTAAGCACTCTTTTACTTTTAGCAATATTTCTATACTGGGATTAGCTTGACGACCTAGCGAGCGGCGACTCCATGAAATGGTCTATAACAGCGACAATGTCCTTTGAAATTATTGTTAGAAGTCCCTTTATTTTCATCAAATTACACCAAAACAACCAATTTGTTTACATCAGATTATTTCATTTAAATTTTATGGCATGACATAAAATTATAATATTTCCAAATGACATAATTACATGAATAATCAACCAAACAAATCCAAAATTAAAGCATCATACAACATATACACAAGTCATATCATCAAAAAGACCATATATATATCAACAAATTATGTACATCATATCAAAACTGGATTGGTATGCCACAATCTATACCCCGGCATACTCAATCCTCTCAAAATAATAATATATGCAATCTATAGTGCTATGAGCGGCTAGCCTCGAGAAGCCCTCGAGCTCTCAGCCTCATCTCCTCTCCCACCCTGAGGTGGAGGAGGTGGTCCCATAGAGGTCCGTGCTGTGTCTCGGGTCCTCACCGTCGATCGTGAGGATGTCCTCGATGATCCCATCCTGATCGGCTCCGCAATGCCGGTTGGCAGCTGTAACCTCTGGCCCTCTGGAACTAGCTGGAAGTATACTCCTTGATAGAATGCGGTCTGAGCCATAGACCATGCCAACTCCTGCATGCTCGCCCCTCCGCTCCGAGCCCTGAGCCATGTAGCCTCATCCTGTAGTGTCTGCACCTGAGCCCGGAGGCGGGCAACCTCAGCCCGGAGAGCCACCATCTCGCTGCTCTCCCCCACCTCGACACCCTTGCCCTTATCGGGCGATGGTGGCCTCTCCCTCTGCTGAGAAGGGAATCCCTCCTCCCTCCTCCCTATCCGCTGTGGTCTCTATGGAGCCTATGGCATCCTCTAGCATCTCTCCTATGGAGACCGTCATTGCTCTCTCCCTCTGTGACCCCATGCATGCCTCAATGGCAGCCTGGCATCGCCTCCCCATCCATCGCACAATCGTGTGCATCGGACCCTGTGCCCTTGTCATTCGAGGAGGGTGGATGCCTACGTACTAGGCATCGTATCCATCAGCAACCCCAGCATCGTCCCCATCCACTGGCTGGATGGGGGCATCATCCATGTCCTGGCTCCAGAATCATTGCATATCCGGAGCCCCGCTTAGTGTGGTATTATCCCGAATAGTCTGGGAGTACTCATAGTCCCTGAGAGATGGGATCCCTTGTTGTAGACCGAACTATCACAAAACTCGGTCATAGCGGTGGAGCTCTACCTCTCCCCTCTCCATCCTCAGCCAGCAGACTCGCCTGATGCGAGCCAACTCCTATCCATCCTCTCCCCACCCTAGATGCTCTCTCCATGGCCTCCAGGTGATCTGGTCTAGGGATGAGGTCATCTAGCAACCTCTGAGACATCGACAGATCTATCCACCACTGTGACCCTCTCTGGAGCCACCAATAGAAAACCCAGGGTCTCTCTCGGTCAACCCCTATCAGTGGGAGTCCTACCGGCCTCCGCACCGCGATGTGCTCCCAAGCACCATACCCGTAGTAGTGATGTCAAAACCAGACATCGGCCTCCCTTGTATACGACCCCATGCAGGATCCTATACAAGCGACACAGTACAAAGCTGCCCCATGCAAATCTATACCCGTGGTCTCTCATGTCGCAGACCACATCTAAAAGGAGCCATGGTAATCTGCACCCGCTCTGGTGGCATAGCAGTAGGCCACCCACTACCCCTGCCAAAACTTGAGTCAACCTAGATGCCCCAGGCATCTGCCTCAGAGACTCGATGTTCACTCCGCCCTTCTCCAGGGTGAAGCTCGGGTCTCCGCACAGCCTCATCATAGCCTAGCCCTGATTGGCCGTAGGAGTCATAAACCATCCTTGTATGGGGATCCTCAAGATCCTCCATACATCCTCTAGTGTGGGAGCCATCTCCCCTATCGATAACCGAAAGTAGGATGACCCCGGATACCACCTCTCTGCTAGGGCTATCAGTAGCCCCATGTCTGTCGATATTTGTGGCATCTCTGCCACATGCTGTAAGCCGACCCGTGCCAATCGGTCTCACTCTGCCTGGTTGAGCATGGCCACGTCATCCCTCAGCCCCCGTATTTCCATTCTCGACTCTTTAGTAATCCCCTCTGCAAAATAAACAATAAAACAACAAAATTCATTAATAAAACAATTATTACAATCAATTAAATGCAATTCAAACAAGCTTAATTTCATAAAAATGATGATATCGTCCACCATTGGATGATATCGTCCTAAATTGGGTAAAATCGTCCTTTGTAGGATGAAATCATCTCCGATTTCTCAACTTGGGGATCGCCCCTTGTTGGACGGGATCGCCCCTATTTCATCGATTTTGCCCTCAGATGAAATCGACGATCTAGGGACGATTTCGACGAAATTGGGACGATTTCATCCCGACGTCGTCGACGGCCTAAAAACGGCCGCGATGCCCCAAAAATAGTCAAAATTTAAATTATAAATTACACAAATCAAATTAAAAACATAATTCACTAGGTTTAGATCCTTACCCGTAGCCCGCACTGGACCTCTGTTGATCTGTGCGCTGTCTCGACCATTTTGTCTGCAGAGCTCTAAAAACAATGAAAATGAACAAGAAAAATGAATTAGGGTTTTACCCTATTTTTCTTAATTTTATTTAAAAAAACAACATTTTTAAAATTTTGCTTTTTCGTGCTTTTACCTCAAACGTTCGATTTGGGTAAAAACACGGAGGGGGCACCATAGTAAGCAGTCGTACGATTCGACCTAGAATCGTCATCTAAAAAATTGAGTAAATTTTTGCTTTCTCGTAAAACGGGAAGAACTCGTCTTTAACGCATTTTCTTTGAAAAATTCGCTAAAGAGGGGGCAAAATGTAGCACCCTAAAATTGGCGCAGTTAAACCTTAGTAAAAAGATAAAAATTTGAATTTTAACCCCGAAACCGCCCGTTACCCGCTCCCCTTGTTTTCCATGCCATTTTTAGGATTTGTTTTAACCGTTGGACGATATCGTCGACGATCAAACGAAATCATCCTAGATCTGACGAATTCGTCTGGAACAGAACGTCCAGACGATTTCATCCCAAAACTAATTTTCATAATTAGCTTATGTTTCAACAACTTCTCTAACTTGGGCAGAAAGCGTGTCTGCGCGGTTAGAGTCTCCCCCGTTGGAGATCTCCCAAATTGGGATGATCTCCAACCTCCTAACCTCTCCCTAATCCTATATAAACTAGGATTTTCTTAGTTTATCCCCTTGGCTGACTGATTTCCCTGCAACTTTAGTTTCTTGTGCATTAGAACACCTTCGTACCATCGTTTGCATTGTGTATTTCAAGTTTTCTTGCAAGAATTTTACTATTTTTCAGCCGGAGCAAGCTCGGATCGTCGCTGGCGATTCCAGACGATTTTGGATGATCCTATCGTAGATCGGCGATGATCTCATACGATTGGAGGTGATCTCGATTGTAGTCCAGATTGGGGGCAATCAGAGCCCGAAGTTTGCATTTCTTTATCTTCTCTCTTCATTTCTTTATGAATTAACTTAGTTTATTCTATTTCTGCATCCTAGAGTTCACCTCATTTAGCATAGATGCATGATAAAGTTAAAATAAATTATTAAATTAATGCATTTCCTTTAATTGTTATCTGGATTTATCATTTAGGCAAGTTTACTGTTATTTCTATCATTTCCCCTTGCTTTTGCAGTTGTATTTTTGGTTTTTGGTATCTGTTTCTGTGATTGTAGGTTTCTGACGAATTCGTCAGGTCGACGATGATCTCGTCTGATCTCAGATGACCGACTGTGATCTGAGATGATTCTATGCAATTGCAGATGATTATGTAAGATTTGAGATGATCTGGACTTCTACAAACCTCAGAATCTTCATCAGACATCCGAAATCAGGTATATTCTGTCTTATTTAGCACACTTTCTATGTTTAGCACTTGTTCATGTTTTTTGTATCCATATAAATCAGCATTGGCATATAGAATAGCTTAGATTCATCTTGGCCAAACCTAGGATATGAATGATTAAAGTACAAAATGAACACATCAAACCCATTCTCAACCTAGGCATGGAAACTGCCACTCAAAAGTTTCCTGGTGAACCCACCATCCATCGAAAATTCACCCTTATACCCCCTCCCCCGAGAGGCGCGACCTTCAAAGGGCCTCTCAGTCCGAGGTATTGTCCCATCCTTCTCGCATCCCCCTTTCGGGCGTGGATCCTATAGCCTGAAGGTAAGGATGCAAAAAATTTGGAGCGATACACCTACCATTTCCTAGCCTAATTGGAATTATTTTAATATTATTTTATATTTAATATAATATTTTATATTATATTATAATATATTTATTATAAAATATGTATTTATAAAATCAATTAACCACAATCGTCCGATCCATTCTAATCTCCATCGTCCATATTCATTAATCCATGTCATATGCAAAAATTAATCTCAACCTTAGGATCTAATTTAATCTTATCCACACGATAAAAAGTGTAAGGATAAAACTCTAAGAAAACCCTAATGTTGGATTATAAGTAGGGGAATTTACAAATGCCCAAACCTTGGAAATGGAATCCATTGGAACCTAGAGATTAGACATTGCACCCTAGAGGAATTATTGGTGAAGCCCTAGCATAGAATATTAAAAATTTGAAGCCCTAGCTCACCGATAAGACTTCTGCTATTCCATCCATCACCTATTCATCCTCCATCACCATCACAACCCCCATAAATTTGTTGCATTTGTCACCATCACCTAGATATGCTTCTACAGATTCTGTCCTAACCCACAGGTTCCATCTAGAGCTTGCGAGGCTCGTTGTAGAGCCTGTGAAACACTTATCAGAGCCTATTGTATTCTTTAAATTCTCTCTAGAGCCTATTGTATCCCACAGGTGCACACCAGAGCCCTAAAATCTCACATTAGAGCCTACCAAGTGCACGTTCGAGCCTGCTATAACTACAAAAATGTGAATCTAAGCCTGCTATGCCACACCACCAGTAATAACTAAACCAAAGCAAGGTATATCTCATTTTAATGCATTTTATTTAACAATTTTTTGATCTTGCATGCTCTCTTACTTCACTATTAAACTAGGGTTTTATTGATGTCCGAGGGCCTCACATTGTGGATCCCTCATAGGTATTACTAACTCTCTTTGTTCTATTTTGTGTATGCATATCTACAAATTTCACATATTATTTGATTGTTGTTGAAGCTAGAGTGGCCCAACCTTGGATATTTGAAGCCCACTCAACCTGTTGGAATCAAGGACACACCCAAATTTGAAGACACTTTTGTTGTTGTTAGCTAGGGTTTCGGAGAACCCTAGCGCCATTGTAATCTATTGTATCAAATATTCGCATGGAACACTGATTGTAATAAAGGATTTTATCGGCTCCCCCCTATTTTATTGAATATATTATTTTGTGCAATATTTGTGTCTCACTATAGTATTTGGTTTTCTGTTATTCTATTTTAAGTGTCATGTTCTTGCATTCACAAATGGCTATCCCCCCGATATACTTCTGCAAATTCTACCCTAACCCGTAGGCACAATTCTAAGATTTAAAGGCTCACTACAGAGCCTAAAAAGCACTCACTAGAGCCTACTATATTCTACAGGTGCTCTTCAGAGCCTACTATATCTTGCAGGTGCACACTAGAGCCTATGAAGCTCGCATCAGAGCCTACCAAGTGCATGTCCAAGCCTGTTGCAACCACAAAAATGTGAACCAAAGCTTGTTGCATCATGCCATATGCTACCAAACTACAACAAAAAAATGAAGAAACATCACAAGAAAGGTATATCTTTATTGGTTTTATTTTGTTACATGATTTGTAGATTTTGCATGCCATTTGATCCATTTTTAGTCAGGGTTTACTGATGTTTGATGGCCTCACACTATGGAGCACTCACAAGTGTTATTAATACCTTTCTCTATTTTTGTGTATGCATATCTATATATTTCACATATTTTTGAATGACTGCTAAAGCTGAAGTGGCCTACCATAGGATATCCAAAGCCCACTCACCGTTTTGGAAGAAAGAACAAATCAATCTAAAGGCATTTCATTGTTATAGATTTTCAAAAGCGTAGAAGTCGTCGATTTTATCGCTAGGTTTTTAGTAGCATTTTGTAGAAATTTTTAGAGTTTACATAGGCACTCTTATGTTCCTACATAGACACTCTACTATTCCTATACAACCTCTCTACTATGCCTGGAAGGTGCCCTACTGCACCTGGTGTTGATTAGAGTCGTTCAGTTGTGTTTCCTGCACAAATGACTCTAACTGCTTTGGCCATATCTCACTCATCCGGAGTCGGATTGGGCTGAAATTTTGAGGGTAGGTTCCTGGAATTCCATATAATGTATCCACAAATTTTTAGATAAATTAGAGCGGTAAAGATCTCATAATGACTTCACAAAAATGAAGGCTTCCAAGTAAGTCCCATAACCCAAATTTGGTGTTTTATGATTTACGTATTTTGTATTTTTCTATAGTTTTTCACCCTTTATGGGTTATAAAAAGAGCTTAAAACTAAGTGAACTGGGAAAGAATCCTTAGAAATCCACATTTAGGATTTTTCTATATTTCATTATACCAATTTCATTTCTTGTTCTAAAGTTGTAGATCTAGGTGATTTGTTTGCATTTTTGAGTGCATGTGAAACAAAAAAGCATCCTAGATTTAACATTTTAGGGTTAAAGGTCACTTTAATTTTGCATATCTAAATAGGAAAAATATTTTGATGCATAAATTAATCCTACCCCAAGCTGGCCCCTTTGGCAGAGAGGTGGACAAACCCTCTGGTTGCTCTTGTGATTTTAATCACTTGTAGGCAGGAGATTTTAAGGGTGGAATCTGCACTCTTTAGGAGAAATTTGTGTCTTTGTGTTGGATTCTGATTTATATTAGTGAATTTAGTAATATTTAATATGGTTTGCACACTATAGAGAATGATAAATCTAATAAAATAAATCACACACACATGCACGCTCCACTTTTTAACAGTAATAGTTGGATGTCATCACCAACTATTGCTTGAGGTTTGGTGATGATGGAATTCATCTCCATCCATCAAATATCTGCCCCTAGACACCATAGGAGTACCCCCAAGAAAACTTGTTGGAGTTCATTACCAACAAGAATCTCGTTGCCCCAACTAGCCATAGTTTTTACCTTTTTTTTCATTAAACAAGATTAAGTTACATCAAAACACACAAGCCACCAATTCTAAAATGAATTTCACATTAATGAAAGAAAATAATTAATGAACAAGGTAAGCCACACAAGGTGAACCCTAGGATTGGTTTTTTTCTTTTCTTTAATTTTTGTAAAGGTTGTTAATTTGTGTGATTTAGATAAGCTTGAAATATTTGGTTTTATTAATTTATGGTGCTAACACGACAACAAAAGAAAATAATAAACCAAAGTAGTTTAATGGATAATAGTTCCCATGAGCCCGCTACTTCGGTAGACCCATCCAATATGGTTTAGACCCCTTTGTATGGATCATCTCATACACCCCACTCTCAAGTAGAGACACATTCACACAATATGGAGACAGCCACCACCTACATAGACATGGATAGAGTGCAGACCCTTTACAAGACTTCTAACTATGTCTTAGAACCCCTTAGCAAAGAAGGTTTGGAAGAATCTGAATTGGCTGCCACCTACCTTGCCCAAGGATATCCTAATTCAAGTTATGATTATGGTATGCCTTCCTCCATCAGCCAACCACCACAATGTCCAAGTGTTCCAAATACTTACCTCACATCCAACTATACCAACCCCTTGTATGAGGAATATGTCAATGCTACCTCACAAGTCCCTAGCCTCCAATTTGTAACATCAAATACAACTTGCACCATACCCATGTCCTCTCATCCATAATCATCCACATCTCCATCATCTCACTTAGCCAACATGACCATGTAATCCACCCCTCCATCATCTCACTTAGCCAACATGACCATGACTAATCACCCATCATCAACTCATCCATCATCTCATCCAACCACAACCCCATCATTCGACACATGGTCAAATAAAAAACTTATGGATACATTAGGTCTTATATTTCAAATTGTTTTCACAATGAAAAAAAGGAAAATAGTTAGCTCACATAGACCCTATGACCCAAGGAGTTACAAATCAACCTTTGCACACCAATTAAAATTCAGCATGGGTCCCTCAATATTCCATAGTGTCCATCCCCAATACACCATCACTCCACACATCCACCATACCAATCAACATTGCCACTAACCAACAACACAATTCATTTCTACATCATCATGTTCATCAATCATCCCCATATTTCAACCATCAATCTTCTCCACATCCCAACCTAATTCATTCCACAAAAACATGTTGGTCACACCCCAACATCTACCATCCAAACCATCAACCAACCATCACATATTCTAAGGTCCTCACATTCCAGAAGAAGATCTTAGATTCCAAGAAATGCAAAAGCAAATTGATCAATTAATGCAAAACTCACCAGGAATAACGAACCAAAAGCTCACATTAAGCCAACTGATCCATCAACCAATCCATCCTTCGATACCATCACCAACATATCTGATAGATTTTACGGTACCAAAATTTGACAAGTTTAGGGGAAATGAGGATCCTAAGGAGCATATGAGTTCATTTATCCACATATATTTTTGGATTAGCGACGATAATGATCTTATGCTTCAAACATTTCCTCAAACATTAGGAGGAGATGCTATTGAATGGTACAATCAATTTCCCATGCATAGTATTTATACTTTTGATCAATTGATAGATCTATTCTTGGAATACTTCGCCCTTAACATTAAGAAGAAGGTGTCCTTATCAGATATATATTACTTGAAATAATGGGATGAGGAACCTATATGATTTTAGAAACCGTTGGAGGGTAGTCATCACAAAGTTGCCATTCTCCCTCCCAATGGATGAAATTATCAAAATTTTTACCAAGAGTTGCTTAATACCCATTTCTTGGATGCTTCAACTCAATACTTATAGAACATTTGAGGAGGATTTAGCACAGGCTAGTGTCATTGAGGAGATAAAAATCCAAGAGGGTTTCATTAAGCCTAAAAATAAAGAATGACAAAATAGAGGCCAATACTAAAATAATCAATATGGCCAAACCAAATCCACACAAGCCTCAATGGCTAACATAGCTAATCAAGTCAATCAAGTGGTCATGAGCCAGCCCATAATGGCTAAAAAACTAGTGCAGCAAAAAATTTCCTATCATGCGGTCCCATCAATAACCCAAGCACCAACGGTACAAAACACAGCACCAACTGTGGAACGGTCTACCCATCGCCAATTCAATCGACCTCAGCGTCAATACACTCCCTTAGAAAAATCATATTTAGCCATATTTTGAAGGTTATATGAGACCAACAAATTAGTATTACTAGAAATTAGGCCCAATGATCCCACCAAAAGACCTAAAGGTTATAGAGAGCACTCGTTTTGCTCATATCATCGACAAAATGGGCATGATATCAATTCCTGCCATGTATTCAAAAACATAGTTCAAGACCTCATAGAATTAGGGGCCATTAGCATCGATAACCACTTAGCTCCATAAAATAAAAAATTTGGGCATATATCAGACACCTCTACCTAACCATGGGGAGGTAAAACATAATGTAGGGGGTAACAATCAACAACCACCGCCTAATCAAGTAAATCATGTCTAACAATACCAAAAATTTGTAGGAGCAGTCCATGTGGTCACTAGAGGGCAAAGGAAAAATCAACAAAATGTTCAACAACCTTCAAATCCACCTCCCATCCAAACATCGCCAAATCCATATCCACCAATCAATATATCCAACCCATCCAATCCACCCATCCTTTGTCCAATAAGGCCAGCGATAACTTTAACCAACTGCTTAACCACTAGTTTGAAAATGACATCAACACAACTTTCTGTCTATGAGCTTATACAACAATCCCATAGGCATAGAGAAGATTTAATGGAAATACTCAAGTCAATTGAGTTAGAATCCCAAGACTCTAATGCCTTTAACAAACTTTTAGGGAGTTTTAGAACATGCATGAAACCATCAATTACCTTCTAAAATCATCATTCACCCTCAAAGCATTTAATGATGCTTTGTGTACCACAGTTGGCACTATTGTTTTACCTATAGAAGTAGGGGACAGAACATTGCACATCATGTTTCACATCTTAGAAGGAGCCATGGCATATAATATACTCCTTGGTAGACCTTGGATGAGGGGAATGAGATGTGTTCCATCAATTCTCCACCAATGCTTGAAATACGTTCATGATGGACAAGTCCATTGTATCCCTATAGATGTCGAACCTTTTAAGTATTGTAATTTCATTTCAAATCCTTATGAATTCATGTTACTTTCCACTCATCTATTCTTGGCACCATCATCGAATCCATTTACATCATCTCTTAATATGCCTTCTTA
Source organism: Wollemia nobilis (assembly GCA_028583015.1). NCBI lineage: Eukaryota > Viridiplantae > Streptophyta > Pinopsida > Araucariales > Araucariaceae > Wollemia > Wollemia nobilis. Next base: position 19,960,934 of record JAQPPZ010016895.1, read on the forward strand.
TAATCTGTCTCCATCTTCTTCTAAGGATCCCATCATAGAGGAGCTACCCATCACATCACCTTCTCAAAAATTCATTTCTTCTTGTACATGTGGTCATAGTCAGTCTACTATTAGCACATCGAGCATCACATCTACCCATTCTTCTACAACCACTTCTTCTATTCCATCTCATCATTCCACCCCACCATCCAATCCCACTCCATCAGTTGATGTGTCACAAGTCAAACTTTTAGATTGTGCCATATTTGACTCACCACCGTCCACAACCAATCCAGAGCCACTTGAGCCTTCACCATCCACCTCATCAACCCAAGTTGAAGTCCACATCACTAATATAAGAATCAGTGAGTATGTGGTCTAAGACGTCACCATTACACCCCTAGCCATTCCCATAGCTAAGGATTTTGGATGTCCTCGAGACCGTCCTTTATCCATAGGTGTTGTTTATGACATGAGTGTCGCTCCAAATAGCATTAAATTTGTTTATAGAGGTTTGGATTCCTCAACTGGGGCAAAACCACCCAAAGAGACAAAAGAGCCTAGGTGTGCCAATATACCTAATATAGAGGAGTTTCTAGCTCGATACTTTAATATGTTCCATTGGGAAGGTCAAGGAATAGGTTCCCATGAGAAAGGAATGCATGATATCTTAGACGTCCCATATAGAGGTGCCCATGATCATTCCAGTTTAGTCTATACCCCATTGTCTTCCACCACTTCTCTTGAGCAAGCCTTTAAAAATCTTACACTCAATGATGAAGATCACACCATCCACCCACTACCCTCAACATATTCTATTGAATAGGTCCTTCAAGAAATTTGCATGGAAAAATTAAATGAAGATGATCCCAACAACTTTTCATATCCTATATTTAATTTCGATGATGAAAGTTATGAAGAATTTGAAGTCATGTCAAACGCTTCTGATGATTCTAAAGAGGATTCACAACCCATTGTCCCCATTACCCAACAAGAAGAGTTTTACCTTCAAATTTTCCCCATACATCATCCCATATTACGCTTGTTTATTCCACAAGAACAAGATGATCCACTTGGTAATATGCCTTGAGACATCCACATGAGCCAAGAATTGTAACATATGTATATATTTAAAAAAAAAACAAAAAATAAATCAAAAAAATAAATCAAAAAAAAAAAAATGTTGCTCTGATGTTTTCACGTTCACTATTATAGGGATACCGCACCTCGACATTGATTCTGATTCAATTGTTCCATATTCTTGTTCAACCAAACCATCCTACCTTTCGCTAAGTCAATATGAATCCTATTGACTTATTTACCCTGCTCCGTAATTCATACGCTCTGGCTAGGCCAATTCCAATTGACATTAGCCTTATTAACTTGGACCAAATTTCCTCCACACCCTCATCTTCGGAGTTTTCCCTATCCAAGGAATTTTTAAAGGCTTCAGCCAACTACATTCCTCCTTCACCACCACCTTCGCCTCATTCAGCTTCCACTAACGGTCCCGAAGTCTTTCAGGTAGAGTTAGACAACGATAAGAAAGAAAAGTTAGATATCATTTTAGATGACTTTAATCTAATCCCAAAACCACATAAACTTTAGAAAGGTTCACATATGTCCATTGAATATACCATCGACGTAAACCTTAGTTCATATCCTGACAATCCCCAAATTTTCAAACTTGGAAAAAGTTTAACATCAGATGAACAGGAGAAATTCATTGCTCTCATCAAGAAAAATAAAGATGTGTTTGCATGGTCCTACAAGGATATGCCTGGCCTTGATCCTGACCTTGTTGTCTATAATCTCACCTTACGTCCTGATTCCAATCAGGTCAAACAAAAACTTAGGAGAATGCATCCTACCGTAGCACTCATAGTCAAAGAGGAAATACAAAAACAACTAGATGTTCACTTCATTGTTCCTATTGACTATCCTGAGTGGCTTTCAAACATGATACCCGTTTGCAAGCCTAATGGGGGGATACACATTTGTAATGAATTTTGAGATCTAAATAAAGCATGTCCTAAGGATGAATTCCCTATACCAAACATTGATACTCTTGTCGACACCTGCGCAGACCACGGAATGATTTCCTTCATGGATGATTTTTTAGGATATAATCAAATTCGAATAAATCCTGACGACCAACATTCACAACACCTTGGGGAACATTTTGTTTCAGGGTTATGCCCTTTTGCCTCAAAAATGTAGGAGCTACTTATAAAAGATCCATGACTTACATATTTCATGATTACATGCAAAAAATCATTAAAGACTATGTACATGATCTCTTGGCTAAATATAAAACCCGACAAGAACATATTGATGTCTTGGAAAAGATTTTTGATCGGCTGTTAGAATACAAGGTGATATTAAATCCAAAAAAGTGTGTCTTTGGTGTTACCTCTGGTAAACTTTTAGGATTCATTATCTCTAAAAGAGGCATTGAAGTGGACCCAAATAAGGTTAAGGCCATCATAGAAATGCCACCCCCAACTAACATCAAGGAATTGTGTAGCTTACAAGGTAAAATTCAATCGGTCAAATGCTTCATTGCAAAATTTTTTGATAAAAGCGGGCCATTTAATCACTTTCTACAAAAGGGGGTAGCATTCGTATGGACATATTAATGTTAAAAGGTATTTGATGATGTCAACCATTATCTAACTTCACCACAAGTATTAACTCCTCCTAGGTCAGGGGTCCCTTTTCATCTTTATGTCTCAGCTATAGAAGCCGCTTTGGGGACAATGCTTGCACATAAAAATTAACAAATTTGAGAGCAAGCAATCTATTACATTAATTGAACATTGGTAAGTTATGAAACAAGATACGCTTATGTAGAAAAACTATGCTTAGCAGTGGTTTTAGCCACTAAAAAACTTTGACATTATATGCTAAGCCAACCAACCTATGTCATAGCTAGAGAAAATCCTCTGCACTACATGATGTTTCGCACTTATAACAACACCCATACCACTAAATGGATAATGCTCCTTATAGAGTTTGATCTTGAGTTTGTTAGACAAAAATCCATTAAAGATCAGGTTATTGTTGATCAACTTGCAGAAGCTCCACTACCTCGTGATCATCCTCTGATTATTGATCTCCTAGATGATTCGGTATTTTTAGTTACTGAACTATAAAAAAAGCCATTCCCAAGGAAGACATCGATATCACATTATTCTTTTATGGATCTAAGTGTGAGAAAGGTCAAGGTGCTAGAGTTGTCTTTCACACACCACAAGGGATTCCCATCCCTTTATCATTCAAGTTAGACTTCTCATGCAAAAACAACACATCAAAGTATGAAGCCTTAATATTAGGTCTTCAATCAGCTATAGCTATGGGTATCAAGTGTATCAGAATATTTGGGGATTCTTAACTTGTAAAATACGTAACAAGAGAGTACCAATGCAAAGAACCTACCATTAAAATTTATCATGAAGTAGCAATGAAATTGCTCTCAACATTCGAATGGTACGAAATCAATAACTTACCTCTTTCGACTAATATATTTTTAGATGCAATGGTCTCTCTTGGATCCTTTATTCTAAAGAATAACTTAGGAGAGGTACAACCCGTAATAATCTCAACAATATCTAAAGCAGTCGTTGTTCACACTGACCCAAAATATGGAAAATATTTTTGCTTTATCAAATTAGAATCATGTGAGTCTTGGTTAAGCCCCATTGTAGCCTTCTTAAAATTTGGAACACTCCCATCGAAAATGACTTGGTTTGCAAAATGTGATTTCAATCAAAAGGTAGCCCATTTTGTTCTTGTGGATGACGTGTTGTATAAACGATGTTATGATGGAATTATGCTTCGATGCCTCGAACCCGGGGAGACTCAAAGGGCCATCAAGGAGGCCCATGATGGTACTTGTGGTGGTCATTTTAGTGGAATAGCCATTACAAAGTGCTTATTATGAATGGGTTATTATTGGCCCACAATGGAACATGACTGTTGCACATATGTCAAAAATTGCAAACAATGTCAAATGCATTACAATTTAACTTACGCACCATCACAAGATTTACAACCAATACAAATTCTTTGGCCCTTTTCACAATGGAGCCTCAACCTAATTGGCAAAATTTTGCCCTCCTCTTTAGGACATCACACATTCATCATAACCACCACATAATACTTCACAAAGTGGGTTGAGGCAATACCTCTAGCTAGTACGACAGGACCTTGAATTGTGAATTTCATACTCCATCATATCATATATCGCTTTGGCATTACCTCTAAAATAATTTTAGATAATGGCAAGTCTTTTAAGAAAAAGGATGTTCAAGCACTCTGCGAGAAGTATAATATCCAACATAGTTTCTCAACTCCTTATTACCCACAAGCAAATGCACAAGCTGAAGCTATTAATAAGACCTTGATTGCCATTCTTAAGAAACTTGTCAAAGAAAATCATAAATATTGGCATACACAAATTCTGTTTGCACTTTGGTCTTATCTGATCGTATTCGAACCAGGTGGCAATAAAAGACAAAAAATATGGTCTCCTTTATTATAATTTTCATGCAGCGCCTTCACATACATTGTATTTATATTGCGGGGAGGAAGGTGGTTAGAGAAGAAGGAGGAAGGGAGGCGGCGTGGAGGGATAAGGGAAAGGAGAGGAGAGATAAGGGGCGAGATAAAGGGCGAGATAATAGAGAGGAAAGAGGAATGCGAGAGAATAGGGAGAGGAGAGAATATAGGGAGAGGAGAGGTATATAAAAAAAATCTTGCCGACAATTAAACCCTGTCGACAAACACCATTGTTTTCACACTGAGCCTAGAAAAACCAGATATTTCTAGGCCTTAACCCTCTTCACATTTGCAACATTCTCCCCCTTAAAGTTGAGAGGACTGACAACACAGTCTCTCAGCTTTATAAATTGAGCTTTAGCCATCGCTTTGGTAAAGATATCTGCAATGTTCTCCAAAGTGCGACAAAATTTAAGCTCAACAATTTCATGCTCCACCATATCTCGAATGAAGTGGTACTTCATATCAAAATGTTTCATTCTGCTATGGTGGATTGGATTGTATGCCAACTGAATGGCACTGATGTTGTCACAGTAGATTCTGGTTGGACCATTTTGTTGCTCTCCAATCTCTTCCAGCACTTTTCTTAGCCACAAGGCTTGAGTACTAGCATAGGTGACTGCTATATACTCAGCTTCTGTAGAAGACAAAGCTACCACAGTTTGCTTTTTAGAACTCCATGTTATTAGTCCTGATCCCAGACTAAAACAGTTCCCTGAAGTTGATTTTTTGTCATCAATGTTGCTGCCCCAATCACTATCACTGAAGCCTACAAGCTTGATAGTGTTACATTTATGGTAATGGATTCCAAAATCCAATGTACCCTTCACATATCTGAGAATTCTCTTAGCTTCCTGCAAATGCAGCTCAGATGGGCTAGCCATAAATCGAGAGACAAGAGAAACAACATACTGAATATCAGGTCTGGTGTTGGCGAGAAACATCAAACTCCCAACCATGCTTCTGAAAGTGGTCACGTCAACTTTTGGTGCTCCATCATCTTTGCTTAATTGGATCCCATGTCCAACTGGAGTTGCAACTCGGTTTGCAATGCTCCATAGCAAACTTCTTGATCATGTCCCGAGCATACTTATGTTGACAGATGAAGATCCCTGTATCTGACTGATGAACCTCCATTCCAAGGAAGTAGTGCATTAAGCCCAGATCCTTCATCTCGAACTGCTTCATCATGGAGTGTTTGAACTCCAAATTCATCTTTTCATTACTACCCATAAATATGAGATCATCCACATATAAACAAACTATGAGGATGTCTTTCCCTTCCTTCAGGTAGTAGAGAGTGGGTTCATTTCTGCTTTTGGTGAACCCAAATTCTTTGAAATAGCCATCAATGCGAGAGTACCAAGCTCGTGGTGCTTGCTTGAGGCCATATAGTGCTTTTTTCAATCTATAAACAAGGTGCTCCTTACCTTGCTCTTGAAATCCTTGAGGTTGTTCAACATAAACCTCCTCTATCAAGTACCCATTGAGAAAGGCACTTTTTACATCCATGTGTTGGATTTTCCAACCTTTGTGGGCAGCTAAAGCAAGAACTGTTCTGATGGTCTCCTGTCTAGCTACAGGAGCAAATGTCTCCTCATAATCAATGCCATACTTTTGTGTAAATCCTTTTGCAACCAATCTTGCTTTGTGCCTTTCAATGCTTCCATCAGCATTGAATTTGGTCTTGAAGACCCATTTACATCCAACACACTTTTTCCCTTTAGGAAGCTCTACCAGCTCCCAAGTGTCATTGTTTTTTATAGAGGTTATCTCCTCTTTCATGGCATCTTGCCATATCTTTTGAGTACAAGCCTTCTCATAACTAGAAGGTTCAAGTTGTGCACTAGTTAACAAGGCATAGTTAACTACATCTCCCCGAGGTTCTTGGGAGTCATCATCACCATACAAATGCATATTTTCAAGTCTTTGCAAAACTAAACTCATTTCACTAGCTTGACTTCTAGTATATCTTCTTTGAAAATTTTTATCCAACATCTGATAAGATGGATGATGTTGGAGAGTTCTCTTACCTCTGGATGGAGAATCAATATCCATTGGTGAGGAACTAACTGACCTTTGTGGAGAAGGACTTGGTGAAGAAGTTGATGAACTTGATGTCGAATGTCTGCTTGGGCTTGGAGGGGGAGTATTTTTGCCTTTCTTTGGTGCCACCTGTTGTACCTGTGAGGAACCTGCATCATGAGACTCAACATCACTAAAAATTTTGGGATGTCCCCATTCTCCCCCTTCATCAAAAATCACATCCCTGGAAAGTATTATCTTTTGAGTCCTAGGATTGTAGAGTCTATAAGCTTTTGTGTTCTCACAGTACCCTACAAAAATGCATGCTTGACTCTTAGGATCGAGCTTCTTCCTCTGTTCATCAGGAATGTGTGAGTAAGCCAGTGAACCAAACACTCTGAAATGCTTGACATTCGGTTTCTTACCATACCATGCTTGGTAAGGAGTTTTCCCTTTCAAACTTGAAGTAGGACTCCTATTCAAAATATACACACTGGTCCTGGCTGCATCTGCCCAATACATATTGCTCAAATGCTTCATCTGAAGCATAGATCTTGCCATCTCTACAATGGTGCGGTTTTTCCTTTCAGCCACACCATTCTGCTATGGAGTATAGGCAGTAGTGAACTGCCTCTTTATTCCATGTTTTTTACAAAAATTCAAAAATTCATTAGAGGAGTATTCTCCTCCTTTATCTGATCTAAGACACTTAACAAAATATCCACTCTCATTTTCAACTCTTGCTTTAAAATCTATGAAGCAATCAAATGCCTCATCTTTATGCTTCAAAAAATATATCCAGCACATTCTTGAAAAATCATCAATGAAAAGAAGAAAGTAAGAGTTGTTACCAATGCTCTTGGTCTGCATCGGACCACAGATGTCCGAGTGCACTAGCTGGAGTGGATAACTGGCTCGCCATGCTTGTCCATGAGGAAATTTGGTTCTAGCATGCTTGCCCAAGGCACAACCTTCACAGACTTCCTTATTGTCCTGAACTTTAGGAAGTCCGGTCACCATCGCTTGAGAAGTTAACATCTTCAAACTGGCTGAATTCAAATGACCGTATCTCAAGTGCCACAACACACTTGTATTTGCAATAGCAACATTTACTAATTGATCTCCTCCTGGTTGGCCAAAATTTAAAGGAAATAACTTGTTCCTTGTCATTGGCACTTGAGTAATGATTCTATCACTATTACTCTTATCAAAAATGGTACATTTACCCTCATCAAATAGCAACTTATAGTTCTTCTCTAACATTTGACCAACACTTAAAATATTGTGTTGGAGATGAGGTGTGTAATAGATATCACTTACTTGTTTCATGCCTTCTTTTGTTGGAACCTCCATGGCTCCAATGCCTTCAACCGCCAATGACTTGTCATCTCCCAATTTGATGTTGGATTTGTAGGAAGAATCCAGAGTAGCAAAGAGTTCTTCTTTGCCACTCATATGATTTGAACACCCAGTGTCCAAGATCCAGGTGTCATTCAAGTTCTGATCTGACTTGCCATATGAGAGAAAGAGATTTGAGGTCCCTTCCTCTTCTCCAAAATTGCCATACTGACTGCTCTGGCTGCTGCTCCCTTGTGAAGATTTTGACCAGCAGTCACGAGCGAAGTGGCCAAGTTTGCCACAATTGTAGCAAGCTTGTTTTGACTTGTCACTTCCTTTTCCTCATCCTGGATGCTTCCCTCTGTTCTGTTGTCCACCTCTATTCTGACCTCCACCTCTGTTTGAAGATCCTCCTCTATTAGGAGTTCCACCTCGTGGACTATTCCTACCTCTACCTCTATGTTGACCTCTGCCATGACCTCTGCCTTGTCCTTTTCCTTCTTGTGAAGCGAAGGCTTTGTCATCGCCTCCATGGCTAGTGGAAGAAGATTCCTACAATCTCTCTTCATGTGAAAGAAGAGAACCAATTAGTGCATCAAAGGAAAGTGCAGTCAAATATTTTGACTCTTCAATAATGATTGCTACATGATTCCATTTAGGAAGAAGTGTTCGCAACACTTTCTTCACTACAACTTCTGGTTTAATCTCTTCACCTAGAGTGACCATTTTATCTACTACGGCTTTGACTCGCATGCAGTAGTCTCCTACTTTCTCATTCTCTTGCATTCTGAGATTTTCAAAATCTCTTTTCAGAGTTTGAAGCCTGACCTGCTTCACTTGATCACTCCCTTGAAAACTTTCCTTTAAAGCCTTCCAAGCATCTTGAGTTGTTATACAGGATGCTATTCTAGGAAATATGCTTTTATCTAGGGCTGCTTGTAAATGATATAGGGCAAAGGAATTATTTTTCTAGGCTTCTTTCTTGGCTTTTCTATCGGCAACACTTAAGGTAGACCAGTCAGTAGGAGAAGGTTCTATGTAACCCTCTTCAACTATTTCCCATAAACCTTTACCAATCAACATAGTTTTCATCTTTATTGCCCAGTATTCATAATCACTACCATTAAATTCAGGAATTGGGAGATTCGAATTTGAAGCCATTTCTACTACTTGAAAGCAAACTTTGATTTGACTAAAAAAATAGGAATTACAAAGCAAAGTAATTACAAGTTCAAATCAAATCTAGATTTCTTAACTCTCTCACTGATTTCTTGTTCTTCTTCTTGAGGATTGCCTAGTACTGGAGGCCCAAAATTATCTACAATGGAATCCTCGTCGTCACTGATGACAATAATTTTAGGAGCTCGCTACCGCTGGCTCAGCCTCTACTGGCTCAGGTTTCGCTGGCTCAAGCTCTGGAGAGCATGGGGTATAACTCTCACTGGATTGTTCCTCAGGTTCAAATGCCACTGAATCGGACTCCTCCACTCATTGTCCAAAAATATTGTCTTTTGAGTCAGCCTCGTATCCAGAATCCGGATTCCTTTGGTGGGCTATAACAGAATTCTGTAGTTGACTGAATACGACATGTAGTCCATCTCATCGAACTCGTTCATCAAAAGCTTCAGTAGTTTCTCTCCGTAGTAGAGAGCACAAAGCATGGTAACATCCGGTAGATCTGATCATCTACTCATCAAGGCAAAAAGAAAAAATTCGTTAGAGCTTTGAGGTTACAATTTTTGCTCTTTTACAACCACTGAGGCTATTACACAAAATTTTTAGCCTTGAACGGGGTTCCAAAATTTTTTGGAAGTGCTAAACGGGCGCTCCGGAAGGCTTCCCGTCACTTATATGTTCCCCATTTTTACAAAGATTGCCCTTTTAAAGTTTTCAAAAAATCAAGCTTTTCAAGCCCCTTGGGCGATTTACAATTTGCCACAATTTCTCTAAAGTTTACAATTAAATCTTATAAAGCTTTTTAAAAGTTTTTAATTTAATAAGAAAATATGCTTTTAAATATTATAAAAAAACTTTTTTTTAAATAATTAAAAGCATTTATTAAATTATTAAATTAATATTCAAAAAGCTTTAAAAAAACTTTAATGAAACCTTTAAAGAAATTAATAAAAAAAACCTTTATAATTTTTGGCGTAGAGAGGATCGAACCCTCGACCGCCTAGTTATGAGCGAGGATGTGGGCCGCTACACCAAGCGGTGACTTTGAAACCAAACACGCGCTCCTCCTTGTTAAACCTTTCAACAACAAAAATAATTAAAAAAAAACTTTTAAATGCTTTGAACCCGACGGGTTTCGAACCCGGGTCCTCCAACCGGCAAGCCAACCGACTTGACCATGTGCGCTACGCGCTCGGGCGGAAGTAAAGAGAGGACAATATTTATTTAAATAGAATGGCGATGAAATATTTAAAAAAAAATGAATTATCCCACATGTAGTGGAAGGGAGGCAAACCAACTCCTTTTATACGCCCGCGAGCGCATATGCTCTCGATTGCCTTCGGGCAATCGCCTCCAAAATATTTTGCCAATGAAACTGTGTCATCCAACCGCAACTCACCACGTGGCATCCACATCAACTCCTCGCCACGTCACCATGCCACGTCAGCTGCTCACTCAGTTTGCACCTCGCCTTGCCACGTTCGTGCCTGTGCTACCATGTCACTACCTCGGGATTCATGCCTAGGCTGTCAGCTTAGCCTATCCAGTCAGCACCTATGTGCCACCTTGGGATTCATGCCTAGCTACCACCTCAACCAGCACCTGCCTCAAACTATGTGTCATTGCCCATTCAACATCCACATCAGTGCCTTCCTTAGGATTTGTGCCCCTGGCCTCAACTCTCGTGCCTCTGTGCCTATGCCTCGAAAAACATGCCCAACTCTGATACCAGTGATCGTATTCGAACCAGGTGGTAATAAAAGACAAAAAATATGGTCTCCTTTATTATAATTTTCATGCAGCGCCTTCACATACATTGTATTTATATTGCGGGGAGGAAGGTGGTTAGAGAAGAAGGAGGAAGGGAGGCGGCGTGGAGGGATAAGGGAAAGGAGAGGAGAGATAAGGGGTGAGATAAAGGGTGAGATAATAGAGAGGAAAGAGGAATGCGAGAGAATAGGGAGAGGAGAGAATATAGGGAGAGGAGAGGTATATAAAAAAAATCTTGCCGACAATTAAACCCTGTCGACAAACACCATTGTTTTCACATTGAGCCTAGAAAAACCAGATATTTCTAGGCCTTAACCCTCTTCACATTTGCAACATTATCGAACAAGCATCCAAATGCCAATAGGAGCAAAACCATTCTCTCTGGTCTATGAAGCTGAAGCTATTATTCCTCTTGAGCTTGATATTCCTTCCTTATGAATTTCCTTGCAAGAATTAATAGATTATGATACAGCTAGACAAGAACAACTTGACCAACTCATGCTCCTAGATGAAAGGCGTGTCAACGCATTAGAGCATTTATGAGTTTATCAAGACCACCTCAAGCGTGCTTACAATGCTAAAGTCCATCTTCAAGAATTTCACGTAGGGGATATGGTCCTCAAAGAGAACCAACAAAATACCAATGCTTTGCCACATCTTTGTGACAAATTTATAGCAAACTGGTTAGGTCCATACATAATCACTCAAAAAGTGGGTAATGGTACTTATAGACTTGCAATTTAGAGGGAGTAGAGGAACCCGAACCCCTTAATGTTTTTTATTTAAAGGTATTTCATTGTTAATAATGACTATATATGTATATATACATGGCTAAAAAGAAAACCAAAAACAACAAAAACAAATTGCATGCTTTCACATAGGCATTACCACATTACATGTTCATTTACATCTAGGCATTTTTCATTTTTATTTTCATTCGCATACACTACATCATACATATTACATTGCATTATATAATTTCCACTTGCATATCAACACTCCATTGCATTAGGCATATACATTTGCAGTCATCCCATCCCATGTCCAATGATCTGCCATAGTAATGATGATATGACCAAACAATAAAAAGTCAAGTTTTAACAATTGGGGGTACCTAGTTTAGAAAATTCATGCAACTTTGACAAAAATTCATATGTTAATCACCTCACATATCACAAAAGCCTAAATTTTCACTCACTCAATCATTACTAGTGTAATAAAAAACCTTCAATTGGATGTCTTATTTTATTTAGGACCAAAAACATAATTTACACACTAAGAAGATCTTGAGTATTGCCAATTGAACCCGAATACAATGTTGAACCAATCATATTCCACCACATATTAAAAAAATTATGAGCCAAGGAGGGTTAGTACCATACTTGGGTAGTACCTTGAGGTGAAAATGAGATATCCCTCGCTTGTCCCATCATGCAACATAGTCTAAAAATAGTGGTTTTCACCACTACCACAATTACTCTTCGAACATAAACATAAAAACATAGAGTAGTAAAGATAGGGTCAAAATTTTCATCATACTTCGGTTGAGAATCCGATTCCCCAAAGATCTATACCAAATTAACAAATAGAATCCCAAACACCCTTGATATCTAAAGTTGTAAGGATCGTACTACATGTCCCTCACAAGGATGGGTAGTCATCCCCAAGGCCTAAAAGATCAAATCCCATTGGAATATGGAGTGAATATTCATCGACGCTATAGACGCCTGACTGGAAGTGGAGTAAGCTCATGCGGGGTGACATGTCTCCTTGGAAAATGGGAGGACCTTTGATCGCACATAGGGACAAGATAGCTTCAGGTCATCTCCATTATAGGTCATGCCTAATTTACTCATAATAGGTCAATGAACTCCACATGCACACACACTGGTTCTTGATTGGATAGGGTCATTGTCACACTCAAGATTTGGTATATGAACCTCACTTGCACACACATTGGTCCTAAAGAAAGTTCAACAACCCTAGCGAGTTTGATTGATAATACTAGTATGTTTGAGTCTTTGAAAATCCTGCAGTACTCATCCCATATCAACATCCATATCTTCTTCCATATCAACATCCGTATCTTCTTCCATATCAACATCCGTATCTTCTTCCATATCAACATCCATATCTTCTTCCATATCAACATCCATATCCTCTTGCGTATAAATACCCATGTCTTAATAGTGAGTCAAGTTACAGAACACCACCAAATTTGATACCCCCAATTGCCAAACAATGGACAACAAAAATGGTCAATAAAATTTGTGAACTATAAAAGATCATTCGATCAATATGCATTCCTCCTATATAGTTTAGATTCATTTACTTCCATAATAATCCATAACATATCATCATTAATAATAAATCACATAGCTTGCATTTTAGATTAATCATAGATTTACTTTCATTAAACATCCATAGCACATAGCTTACATACATCATTCATATAATATTAGGCATATACATCATTATGACCTTGCATTTCACATCCATAATATTCAAAAATTATTTATAAACATGCATCAAACATTAATTAAATAAACATAAAAGCATCCACACAAGAGACAACACATATTTATGAAAAAGCCATGTATATATATATAAATATCACATGTACAATAAATTCCAAAAGGCTACAATGGAGCACCAAGGCTCATATATACAAAATAGTGCATCTAAGCACTAAGTCTACTATCCATGAGAAGAATATTGAGACCTAGTAGGAGCCCTCAACCTAGTACTCTGCCTAGACTCTATGTGCCTCGATGGCTTGGCCATAGAAGAGGAAGGAGGATCCAACAAGCTAATATGGTGCTGCATATAGACATCCTCCAAAGAATATATGTATGCCTCACTAGCTCGAAGACACCTCAAATCCATATGATGTCACCACTCCTTCACTAAAATGTCTGCCTAGAGCCTCGTAACTATCTCTTGATCACTAGCCATTACTATTGCATGCTCTACGTCTAGCTGAGCTATAGTCTCCCTGGCCTCCCTCTGAGACTCAAGCATAGTCTCTCGCTCCTTGTGTAGCTACTCTAGCTCCACCTGTAGATTGGCTACCTTAGATATCTCACCCATCTCCTCATCATCCTCTCTCTCTCCCTCTACTAAGACCACCTCAGGAGCATATTGGGCTACTCCCCTTGACTGCCTCTAACCCATCGATCATTGGGCCCTCATCCTCTTCGAAGTCATCCTTGACCCCATAGCTTCTGCATATGTACTTGCAACCTTTGGCACCCATACCGATCGGGCACCAAACCAATCCACATACTCTAGAGTCACACCAACATCATCCATGTCGAGGATCTTAATCTACTCGTCATCCTCAATCACCATTCACTATGGCTTTGCACATGGCAAAATCCCCTCATATCGCCAGTTTCGATACAACATCAGCTCATCTGGCACATCTTGAGGCAATCCAAATTGCCTCAACACCCACGAGTACTGGAAGTACTCCACCTCCTCATCCCGCTGCCCAACCAACCATCGAGCCTGACTCACTCGATGCAACTGCCTCCTATCTCCATCCCATATAGCTCCTCACCATGGCCTCCATATCGCATCTGCCTGAGTCAAGCTCGACTACATATCTCGGTACCACTACCCAGTATGTACCTCCCAACTTAGCTGAACCTCCTCAGACATCGTCCATCTCCTAGCATAGGGCTCCCCCATCCACCATGACTCACATGGCAACCCCTCGGGATGAGATATTGCAAAATACTCCCAAGACTAGAACTATAGGAGGAAGCTACAACCAATCCACTTCCTCTCCCTCTGAATCACCTCATATAGCTCCTGATACAGTTGTGCCAACAAGGCAGGAGCCCATGCATACTCCTTTGGGTCAATGAGTAAATCACTCACCAACCCCAATAGGTTCCAAGGGAACCTACAACCAGTGCTATTAGGTAGCACTATGTTCGCTAGTACAAACATGATCAAGGCAGGGAGTGCATCCAACTCCTTTGCCTTGTACATGCTCAAGTAGCATATCCCTCCATCTCCCATCTAGGCCTCTCGCCATCGATCCCCAAAAATTCTCTCCATATTTGCCTTCTTATCCCTCCCAACCACCACCTTCTCCCATTCTATGGGCACCTTGAGAATGTGATAGATATCCTCAAGAGTGATAGTAACCTCCCTAGTCGATAGCTAGAACGTCCCCCTATCTAAGTCCCACCTCTTTATCAAAGCAGAGAAATACCCCTCATTAGCCCTCACTACATCAAGCCTCTCCACACCCTCCAAACCCACCCTACCCAAAAAGCCCCACTCATCCTTCAAAAGGTTCTTCCTCATTCCTAGAACGAGAGGAGAGAAGCGATGTCGAGGCTCAATATCCCTTAATTGCAACAACAAAAAAACTTTGTTAGCATTAAAATTATGTTAAAAAAAAAGACAAAAAACAAAAATATTTTTTTTTTGCACAAAGGGAACAAATGATCTTACTAGGACAAAGGGTGCCCCCACTCCACCAGCAGCATCAAATTCCTCTGCTGCCATCACCTCACTTCACACGCTCACTAGCATCACAAAATCACAAACTCACTCCACTCTTCAGACATAGATCCTCTAATCTAAAGTGCATGAATGAGCCTAAAAGTTCACTCAAAAAGCTTTTTATAGCTTTCCTTAGTGCATTCAGGCGCAGACCTGCACCTACAAATTGTGAGCATGGCTATGCGTCTACAGGCACACTCAGGCGTATGCGTGCACCTACAGAACATGCCAAGCGCAACCGCATGCCTGGAAACCAATAAGCATGAAGACAAAAGACCTCAAAATGGTAGCTCCCCTCATCCAATATGCACCAAATTTCATCCTCCACACATCATGCACATCATAAAATTTGATTTTGTGAAAACACAAATAGTTTTGCATGCATATTTGGCAAGAACAAGATCAATTTCTACACAAACACATCGCATTGCAAAACATAACAATCAAGGTCAAAATTTCACAAAATCACCATTCCACAATTCATCATCATATGCTTCATCATCCCATCCACTTTCATGCATGTTGGAGTTGATTCAACCGCTAAATCACTCATATTTGCCATAAAGCACCACAAATACCAAAATCAAAAATCAATCAACTCCACAATCAGTCACAACATTGCATGACTCCATCAAGCATTATTCCATCATCATATTTCATATATCACTCATCACACAACACATTTTGTCTGGTTAAGTCAATAATAAGTGAACCTCGTATCTAGTATGTTATTCTATAAACTTGGTGATTGCAGCGATAGTAATCCATGCAATTCGATAAGATGAATAGCCTACAATAAGGACACTTGACCATGATCAAATTCAATTATCTCATCATAAAAGATCACAATCATATTTGGCACCTCAAATTTGGAATACAACCTTACCAAGAACAATTTGCTCGTAATCAGTCATTGATGTCCTTGTCTGTGGGGCAAGAAAACACAGATAAAACCACAATATCAAACACTCATTCAATTGAAAATAGTTATAATATAGGTCATCGATAATTTTGATTGGTTCCATCATGGAATTGGTGAAGAAATTTCCACAGTCAATACCCAGCCCCTGCATTGACTTAGTCAGCCTGCATCTTCATATTTTGCATACTCAATGACGCCATTGTGGAAAATTATTCAACAACATAGAATCAACCCAAATGTTGGGTCAACCACATTATATTATGATTCTCCCATGATGTGATACATCTCACATGATCATGACATCTACACTGGAAAAATCCCCCTCTCAACCGTTGGGGCAAAAATGGTATCACATTTTACATCATTCATATCGTCCACAATCACATGGTATTATACACCAACCCATTTTCCACCATTGGGGCATAAACGGTATCATATTTTACATCATTCATATCGTCCACAATCACATGGTATTATACACCAACCCCTTTTCCACCATTGGGACAAAAATGGTATCACATCTGCATTTCACATCATTCATTCATCAATTACACAAATCCACCACATCATTCATTATTTGCACAAAATTTTCAATTGGATTGTGAGATACATTCGTAACTCATTTGCCAATTGAGGGGGTAAGATATGGAAAATTCCAAAAATTCTTTATTCTTTTGTCTTCAACATCAGTGCTCAAATCCAAAAACAGAGAGAACCTGCTTTTGCGTCCATAGCCCATGTAGGTGTCTCATATTTTTGCACCATATTGTGTTTCACGTAATATGGTACAAAAAGGGGCATCTGTAGACATCAAATTACATCCAATAATCCTCCATACTAACCATTCCACCACCCACTTATCCACCATACACTCTTCCCGCCAATTATTTGGCCCAAATCCACCTTTCCCACCATCCATTCTACCATTCTAGCCTTTTCCCACCATTTCCTAGCCTAATTGGGATTATTTTAATATTATTTTATATTATTTAATATTTAATATAATATTTTATATTATATTATAATATATTTATTATAAAATATGTATTTATAAACTCAATTAACCACAACCGTCTGATCCATTCTAATCTCCATCGTCCATATTCATTAATCCATATCACATGCAAAAAGTAATCTCAACCTTAGAATCTAATTTAATATTAGCCACACTATCAAAAGTGTAAGGCTAAAACCCTAAGAAAACCCTAAGGTTGGATTATAAATAGGGGCATTTACAAATGCCCAAAACCTGGAATTAGAATCCATTGGAACCTGGAGATTAGACATTGCACCCTAGAGGAATTATTGGTGAAGCCCTAGCATAGAATCCTGAAAATCTGAAGCCCTAAATCATCGATAAGACTTTTGCTATTCCAACCATCACCCATTCACTCTCCATAATTGTCATAGCCCCCATCCATCCATCGCATTCATCGCCATCACCTAGATATGCTTCTACAAATTTTGTCCTAACCCGCAGGTGCCATCTATAGCTTGCGAGGCTCACTACAAAGCCTACGAAGTGCTCACCAGAGCCTGTTGTACTCCATAGGTGCTCTCTAGAGCCTGTTGTCTCCCATAGATGCACACTAGAGCCTATGAAGCTCATGTCAGAGCTTCCCAAGTGCGCATATCAGCCTGCTACAACTACAAAATATGAATATGAGCCTCTATGCCACACCACCAGCAATAATTGAACCAAAGCAAGGTATATCTCATTTTAATGCATTTTATTTAACAATTTGTTGATCTTGCATGCTCTCTTGCTTCACTATTAAACTAGGGTTTTATTGATTTTCGAGGGCCTCACACTGTGGAGCCCTCACAGGTATTACTAACTCCCTTTGTTCTATTTTGTGTATGTAGATCTACAAATTTCACATATTTTTTTATGATTGTTGAAGTTGGAGTGGGCCCTCATTGGATATCTGAAGCCCACTCATCCTATTGGAATCAAGGACACACCCAAATCTGAAGACACTTCTATTGTTGTTAGCTAGGATTTTGGAGAACCCTAGCGCCATTGTAATCTATTGTATCAAATATTTGCATGGAACATTGATTGTAATAAAGGATTTTATCAGCTCCCCCCTATTTTATTGAATATATTCTTTTGTGCAATATTTGTGTCTCACTGCAGTATTTGGTTTTCTATTATTATATTTTAAGTATCATGTTCTTGCATTGACAATAAGAAAAAAATATCCTATGTCCTAGAAGGGAGTAACATTCAAAGCAACCAATAAGATAAAGGGTAAGAAGTTGAAATCAAGCAATGAGTCATCTAGTGATGAAGAAGCTATGGTAGAAGAGATAAGGATTATAGAAGATCTAGAATATAGAGATAAAAGATCTATTAAATGTTTCAATTGTGGAAATTATGGATATTTTTCAACAGATTGTCAAGAACCCAAGAACAACAATGGTGAATAAAAACAGGATCATAGGAACAAGGAATCATAAATATATAGGTGATATAAGCATCAGAAGAAAAGCAAGGATGGACAAAGCAAAAATGGAAAGAAGTTCTTTTAGAGATAAAAGAGAAGCTACTATGCAGATAATGCAAGTAAGTATTCAAGTTATAGTGATGCTAGTTTTTTAGAAAATGATAAAGATGAAGTCCTATTTATGATTGAAGAAAAAGAACCAATTAAGAAAAAGACTAGTTATTCTCAAGTGTTTTATATGTGGTAACTTTGGACATCTTGAAGATGATTGTACAAGGAATGGTTATAGTTTCATTGATGATGAATATGAGAATGCACTTGAAGGACCAGATGAAAATATTCTAATGGCTTTAGAAGAAGAAGTAAGTGATCCTATAGAATACAAGCCAAAAGAAATCATAGATATGGACAAAGGTAAACAAATAGAGTAATATTTAGAAAATGATGGTTATGATCTAAAGCGAGAACTTATATATGCCCTTAAAAAAATAAATAAGGTAAGGAAGCAACACTCTAAAATTGAAATTCAGTTTCAAGAATGTGATGAAGAGAGAAGATTGCTCATAGAGGATTTATAAAAATCAAAGGCTAAGGCAAAAAGGTTCAAAGATAAGTTAGAAGCAAAGATCTTGGAATGTGAGAAGTTAGCATAAGAAGTGGCACTACTAAAAGAATATTTAGAGGACTCTAATATCAATATGAAAGGATTCAAGAATAGATCAAATATTTTGGATAAGATAGTCAAGGTACAAAGAAGGTCAATAAACAAAATAGCACTTGGATTTGAATAGGATAAAAAGAAATGGGAAGGAGAGTCAACTTCCAAGTTTTGGAGGAGAAGAAACTTCAGATGAAGATACTTCGGAAGAATACAATGTGAAATAAAGTGAGACATTAGAGGATGAGTTGGATAATAGAGAGTTAAAAAAAAACAAGAACAATGCACAAAGAAGATACAGATGGAATAACAATCAGAATAGGAGACCAATGAGGTCAAGACAAGGAAGCTTCAATGGAAGATGCTTTTCATGTTACAGGTTTGGGCACATGGCTTCACAATGCAGGACACATGTAAGACAGGATATTGGGAACATATAGCTTTTTCATGGGTATTGCTACTCATGTAATCAGTTTAGTCACAAGGAAATGAATTGTAGGGTTCATGATAGAAGAGGATATGGCTTCACTAGAAGAAATCCTAAGACATTTGCACATCCAAGGAATAATAACATTAAGTGCTATAAGTGCAATAATTATGGTCACATAGCAAAGTGGTGTAGAGAAGATATTCCAAAAATAGGTATGAACAGGAATAGGAACATGAATGTGAACAGGAACAAGAATAGGAACAAGAACATGGATATGAACAGGAATAGGAACATGAATGTGAACAAGAATAGGAATAGTAACAGGAACATGGATATGAAAAGGAATAGGAACAGGAATAGTAACATGAATGTGAACAGGAATAGGAATAGAAACAGGAACATGGATATGAAAAGGAATAGGAACATGAATAGGAATGTTGACATGGACATGGATAGAAACGGTTATAGGTATAAAAAAAATTAGAAAATAAGATAAGAGGATAAATGCAAATAACAATACCTTATAGGAGTAGAAATACTCTCACCCTAGAATTAACCACCTCAATAGAAGGTGGGGGAGGGGCTAAACTAAGAGGCTCATCCTTAGCCCCAAGCCCCAAAGGTGATCCTTTGCCATTGATGTCAAAGGGGGAGAGATTTGAGTAAGGGGGAGAGACTTGATAATTAAGAGAGCTTTGAGCCAGGGGGAGCAATGTCCGAGGGGGAGTAGAATAAAAGAAAGGTCAAATTTTTGGTAAAAAGAATTTGGGTTGCCATCAATGACAAAGGGGGAGATTGTTGGACATTTTGAGTCCCTATGTCAAAAATTTTCATTGATGTAATCAAATGAAGTCATCATTAATGTCAAGGAATTTGGAAAGAAATAAAGTCGTCAAAGGTATCACTAATATCCAGGAAGAAGCTTCAATAGTGCAGAAGTTAAAGGCAAAAGGGCTCCATAATATTTTAATATTATATGAGAGCATAAGTAAGAAAGGGTTTTCATAAATACCCAAGGAGGCCTATTGCAAAGTTCAAAGGAGGTCTAATATTTATTTTATAAAATATTTAAATTCAAAAGTAATTTAAATTTTATAAATCAATATCATCAATACAAAGTTGTGCAATAAGAGAAGGCCTTAAAAGCCAAAGGTTATAATTATAATTTATAAAATTTAAATTCCTTGGAATTTAAATCATTTATAAATTACAAAGGTTAAATGTGTCGATGTCATCAAAAAATTTGGAGCACCGACGTTTGAATACAATGACAGCTTCATGTATAAAAGGGAGGCAAAAACACCTTGCAAATCATCCCTCATCCAATTTAATTAATGCGACAAAGTAAATTGCTTGTGCAATTCGAAGTTTTGGGTGAGGAAGAAGAAAAATGACTTTTCGTCTTATGTGCAAGGGTTATAGTGGAGTAAGGTTGGTGCCCAAGACAAGTTGGACACGATGGTCCATTGGCAGTGCATGTTTTTGCTAAGGCGTTTGTGGGGAGATGAACCTATGTTCGAATCCCTAGGAGTGCATGCACAAAGGGAAAGGTTTGAGTTTTCACGTTTGTCATTTAAGGCACCAGGAGGAATATAGTGCACAAAGATATTTTTAGCTCTCAACGTGCATTGAGCGCACGTGGTTGAGGAGCCCGTGGCTAGGGAGTTCACGGAGGCAAAGGTCAAGTGTTCGAAACCTGTTGAGAGGCAAAGGTAATTTTTCAAAATAATTTTTATTGCCTAAAGTTTTATTTAAAGTCTTTATTAGGAGTTCTAAGGGGTTTTTAAAAGGTTTTTAGTTAGGCAACAAAACTAGTGGTTAGAAGAAATAAGGAGTGATAGCAAATTGTTATGTGTTGAAATTTGATTTATAAAAGAAGATATATTGTTTTTAAGTTGGAGTAATAAGGTAATAAGAGGTTTTAAATTTTAGTGAGGGTTGATTTTATTTAGGGATTTTTTCCAAAGATATTATTATGAGGGTATTGAATATTATTTTGAAGTTGGAGTGATAAGGTGTAATTTTTTTATATCCTTTTGTATTGTGTTGTGTTGAGGAAATTATTTTCTTCTAACCCTTATTTAGATTGGCAAAGAAGTAATTGTGAGTGTGACAGATTTGTGAGATCTACACCTTGTCAAGCAAAAAGGTATGGGAAAATTATTCCTTAGCTGAGTTGATTGATTGGTTTTCTGAAAATAAGTTTGGAGTGAAAAGGAGTTGATTAGGGTTTCCTTTTCAAGAGTTTTGAGTTCATGCTTCAAGGTTTTATGGAATAAAGAGTTGTTAAAACCTTGTTTTATAAGCATTATGGTTGAAGTCATTGGTTGTGTGAAGAATTTGAGTTAGTATTGTGTAAAAGAACATGAGTATCATTGTTATGTGAAGATTGATGTATACACATTGTTGTTGAAGCCATTGGTTGTGTGAAGAACTTGAGTTAGTATTGTGCAAAATAACATGAGTATCATTGTTATGTGAAGATTGATGTATAAGCATTGTTGTTGAAGACATTGGTTGTGAAAAGAACTTGAACTAGGGTTTGAAAAGAACATGAGTATCATTGTTATGTGAGATTTGTGGTTGAGCATTGTTGTAAACATTTTGAGTTAGTGTTTACATGCTTGGACTAGGGTTTGTGAGCAAGGGTTATTTCTTGAGTAATTAGTTGAGTAGAGTTGATTAAGCATAGTCAAGTGGGTGTGTGAAGTGATTGTTCAAGTTCCATAAAAAAAACTATTCTATATTCTAAATTGAGTTAATAAAGTGATTGAGCATTGAGTGTAGAACATATTGAGTCTCTAAAAATTCTCTTTATGTTTCTATGAGATTGGACACATTTTTAGTGAGCTTGTTGAGCATATTTGAGAAAGTTATGTGGACTTATTGAGTAGACTGGACAAGTTTTGAGTGAGCTTGTTGAGCAGATTTGAATAAGTTTTGTGTGGAATTATTGAGCAGATTGGACAAGTTCTGAGTGAGCTTGTTGAGCAGATTTGAATAAGTTATGTGTAGACTTATTAAGCATATTGGACAAGTTCTAAGTGATCTCATTGAGCAGATTTGAATAATTTTTGTGTGGCCTTATTAAGCATATTGGACAAGTTCTGAGTGAGTTTGTTGAGCAGAGTTGAGCAAGTTCTGTGTGGACTTGTTGAGCAGATTTGAGCAAGTTCTGTGTGGACTTTTTGAGCAGATTTGAGCAAGTTCTATATGCACTTGTTGAGCAAATTTGTGCAAGTTATGTGTGGAATTTTTGAGCAGATTTGACCAAGTTCTATGTAGACTTGTTAAGTAGATTTGAGCAAGTTATGTGTGGACTTGCTGAGTAAATTTATGCTAGACCAAAGGACTATGTTTAGTGTATATTTGAGATAGAGCTTTGGAGGTGAAAAAGAAGAGAGGACAAAGGTCTCTAGTGGATAAATATCCGTAGTGAGGATAGGTCTTCTGAGTGGGGACAAGAGTCTTCAGTGGAGAGAGATCCACAAACCAGTGCAGTGGAGGTAGTAGTCTTCTAGAGGATCACCAGCTAGAGAAAAGGAGTTATCCTATGGATAGATATCCATGAACTTGATCTAGGGAATTGGTGTCTCATTTGGGCAAAGGTCCAGAAACATTGTAATTAGGAAGGATTCCCAAGAGATTTATTGAGAAAATTTTAGTAAAATATTTTCTCGGTGGAGTAGCCTACATTGGGTGAACCATGTAAATTGTGGTGTCTCTATTGTGTATGGTTATTTGTGTATTGATTTTATTACTACTATTAATATTTATATCTAAAAATTTCTAATATTGATTTGTAAAGAAAAGTAAAAAGTGGTCTTATACTATTCACCCCTCTCTCAGTATAATCTTATGTTCTTCAACTAGGTACATTCAATGTCCAAGAATGGATTGCTAGACTTTTGCTACTAGCTAGGCTGGAATGTGATGTTGGTGGTATAAAGCCTAAAATAAATCTACCTCACCACATATTTGATGTTGTCTCTAGCACCCTCCTAGAAAAAATACTGTGGATCTAGCAAGCAGACCAACAATAAAGGATGCATCCCATTTTTTGAGGTCAGGTTGAAGGAGTGATTTTTTTTGCTATGGATATGCAACATGTTGTTTCCTGATGGAGTTGGTACCTTCATATAAACCATAGTTACGCATAATTTTTGTACCATATTCAACTCACCAGCATGAATCTTAGTAATTTATGGTTTGTGATTGGATTTTACGATTTTTCTAATCCTCAACATTGAATTGTCATAGAGATAAACACGATCGACAAAGTTTAGGGCTGAAGAGTAGTTTAACTCGTAAAGATAAACATGGACCAATATATTTTTGTAGTAGAGCACCACCTTAGTGGATGATAATTACAACTGAGAGAGCCATTTTTGATGATGTTAAAAAGGCAAAGATGTAGTTTTTTTTTAATGAATGCAGTATATGGTGACTACATGTCATCCTGTTCTTGTTCGTGATATACTGGCCACTTTCTAGTTAAGCAATGTTGATCTTATCCACACCAAAGAATTTTTGGAAACCAATTATTTTTAGTTTACTCTATCCTTATTTGCATTAGATATTCAATAGGTATAATCATATTGAGTGCTCACTTGCACTCAAAACCGACTGTTGTGGCCTTTAGAGATTGGCAACTTTGTGATAGCTATGTAAATAAATTGTATTTTTTATGGACTGTAGCACCATCATTTGCCAACATTACCTCATTCCCACACTTTCCATCACCTTCTGTAGGTTTGAATGTATGTGTATAATTTTTTCAGTTCATTGACAATTACACTGCATAACATCATTTTGATGGGCAGAACTGTGTAGCCATGAAGAAAAATCTTGACATATTCTCATATATGATGGTGTGGGTGATATATTGTTTTTGTTGAGATATATATGGCTTAAAAGGTTTATCTTTACTTCTATTTGAAGGATTAAGGTGTCTGAAGACAAGACCAACAATGCCAACAATGTCAAGTTGCCCTCCATTTGACTAGTCATTGAATATTTATAAATTTACTAGTGTGCCACTTGATAGAGGCCTAGAGCAGTAGTTGTAGGCACCAGTGTGACATAACCCCCATGTCACCTCTTTGGGTGGAACCCACATACCATGCCATTTTGTATGCCAACTTGTTGGTTTATGCACTACACCTGTCCTGCCATGTGCCTTTGGTACTCCATCAACACCCAATTTTTTGATCCATTCTGCATATTCTGCCCACCTACCACATAGCTCATGTGATATTTTATTTTTTAATTAAATTTAATGGGGAGTACATTTAATCAGCAAGCAATATAATATTTTTTAAATGTTAATGGTTGTGTGTGTGGGTGGAACCAATATCATGTTGATTATTGCTCGACAACCACATTTTTTCACTTGCACTAATGGCGCGTGCATACCAAAATTAACCCCACATGGTACCATGACACCATTTATCAAAAAATTTTGATGTGACATATGACAATATGTGAAGGCTACTTTTAGAATTTATTTAAATCAAAGTAGGGAAGGCATTTTAATTATTTTAAATGAATGGGGGCACTAAATTTTATTTTTTATGCTTTTCCACATGGAAAGTGGAAGTGGAAGGCCCACATAATCCACTTTATTATATTTCAAACTGATAATGGCCTACATGGCACATAATCCTGTTCCTGTATCTTGGAAGTTCAGCTCTACACTGTCTAGCTGTGTGACCTTCATTGATACACTTATAACAATTAACAATGTTATTTCTTTTAGACATACCTATTCTTTGAATCCTCCTTGTTGTGGCTGATCCACAACACACCCCAAAATTGGGGACCCACATTTTTTGCATGCTTTCAAAGAAGATCTCAGTGACCCAGATGCTAAAAATCAAGAAAAAGGCAAAATTGCACAAGGATGAAAGGGTGTCGCGAAATCGCGACATGTCGCGAAATCGCGACGTGTCACGAAATCAGGCCAAAATGAAAAGGTGTCGCGAAATCGTGACATGTCGCAAAATCGCGGTCAACGCAGTCAACGGCAGCAGGTGGGAGAAAAGCGTAGCGAAATCGCGACGTGTTTGATTTTCGCGGCCCAGAGAGGAGAGAGAAAGACGAAGCAGAAAAGCGTCACGAAATCGTGACATGTCGCAAAATCGTGGGTCAAACCAGTCAAACAGGGCAAAGCAGAAAAGCGTCGCGAAATCGCGACAAGAAACGGCAAAGGAGCATGAAGCGGAAATATGTCGCGAAATCGTGACATGTCACGTTTTCGCGGCTCCAAACAGCGAGGTTGTACGGAATGCAAAATATGTCGCGAAATCGCGACATGTCGCGTTTTCACGGCCAGAAGCAGCAAGGGAGCCCGAGATAGAAAAACGTCGCGAAATCGCGACAGGTAGCAGCTAAGGTGCCCGAAGTGAAGAGGCGTAGCGAAATCGTGACATGTCACGTTTTCACGACCAAAACAAGAGGACGAAAAGAAAAGTGTCACGATTTCTGACAGAAAGCTGCCAAAGTGAAAGAAACGAAAAGGCATCGCGATTTCATGACAGGTTGCCGCAAGACAGCTTCAAGTGAAAAAACGTCACGATTTCATGACAGGTTGCAGCGAAGGTGCCCGAAGTGGAAAAGCGTCGCGATTTCACGACAGGTTGCGGGCAAATGGTACGGAACGAGAAAAGCGTCACGATTTCGTGACATGTCACGTTTTCACTGGGCGCGATGGCAAGAAAGGCTGCTGACAGGAAAACGTCGCGATATCGTGACATGTCACGATTTCGCGACATGTCGCATTTTCACGGCCAGGAAGACGGACAAAGTTGCATGCTATTTTTGGTCATGATTTACAGGGAGCCATTACGAAAGATGCTGAAAGTGCAGAACACGTGGCATACATGTATAAGGGTTACAGAAACGTTACATGCATAGAATATTATCGAACGTTTCAGCATTAAACATAAATTCAAGAACAATTCGAAAGGCGAGAATATGAAACGAATCGATCGGGAAGATGAAACGAAGCATCACAAGGCGAAACAGAAAGCATTGCCATGCTTTAAAAGTAGAAGCACAGGACAGATAGGGGAAGACGGCTGGAGAAGAGTTGCAGTGCTAGAGGCCAGAGGGTCATTCTGGGCCTGCTTCAAGGCTATTTTCCTTCCTTTTTGCTGGTTTTCAGAAAACCAGAGAGTCTGCTATTGTAACATGATTTATTTTTAATGTAGAGTATTCAAAAATTTGCATCTTGTTGGCAAGAAAGAAGGAGTTATTTTCTGCATGCATGTTTTAATGTTTATCTTTCCCTTTTTCAGATTTCTAGGCTTATAGATGAAGTTTAATGCAAGTTCTCTTGGTTGCTTCATGCGAATGTCTAAATCTGAAAAATAACAATAAACCCCAGAGACCAGCACTTAACTTATCTGGATTGTGCGTATTTTGCAGGTTCAATAGGTTAGGTTGCATGCATGGAAACCTCACATCTTCGGTTTTGCCAGGACGGGATGGCATCAAACTGAATGCAATTTTAAATTTCTTTTCTTTTGCATTTTATTTTTCTTCTTGCTGCATTTTATTTTCAGAAGTTCCAATTTTATTTACAGGCTTTAAAATAAAATAAAAAAATTAAAAAACTTCAAAATCCATAAATAATTCCTTCATTTATGGCATTTCATTAAATTTTATTTTGAAGTTACAGCATGGTCATTTGAGGATCAAATCACATTTACTTTATCAGGGTTCAATGAACAATCACTAAATTATCACAGTAAAATAAACCACAGTGCCCCTTGTTTTCAGTTACTTGCAACCACTAAGGTGTTCCAAGCATTTTAATTAAATATCTTTATTTGAGATTATTAATACATAGATGCAGAATGCTAACATAACAGGAACCTTGGAGAAATTGTTTCTTTGCAAGCAGAGGATTTAGAACCCAAATCCTATCGGAGAGTGTGTTTTCACAATCGGGTGAAAATACCACTCAACAGATTGGCGCTAGAAGGAGGGCATGTTAGGGTTTATTTTATCATGATTTTAGATGCTACGGGTTTTTAATTGTTTAAGAGCTTTACATTGCTAAATATTTCAAGTCCATTTTATTAGCATCTTCGGCCTCTAACACCACTCAACGGTTTGGTGCTAGGAGGGCCGTACGGGTTTATTTTTAGTGTAATATAAATTTAAATTTTTGTATGCATTAGTCCTCTAACACTCAGCCGATTGTAAAAAGGACGGCCTGAATTTATTTACTTGTTCTATTTTAATTCAGGTATGTTGTATATTATTATAACACTTTTCTGATTGTTCATTCAGAAATATGTGATTTGATTTTTCAGAATTTTGGTCTCATGCAATTACTTTTCATTTGATTTTAATGAATACATCTCTTGGTTGATGCTAATTTGATTTTTGTTTATAAATTGCAGGTTGAATATTCAACAGATTTGGTTCTGAAATTACAGTTTCACTAATGGCAACACTTGAGGAGCAAATGGTATCCCTGAGAGCTGAAATAATGTCTCTAAGAGAGAGAATGGTATCAATGATAGAGGATTATTATGAGGGTTTATCTATACATGTGATACCCTATCATATTCCTACAATGTTATTGGATTTTTTACGGTGTTTTAATCAAGAGGTGCCACTAGGATACTTGCAAAAACTGCATGTCTACAAGGATGCATTATGTAAATTCCAGATTTTCTATGAGGAGGTAGCTTGTAAGTTATTTGCATACATTTTGGATGATAGACCATTCTTTTGGTATAGCCAACTACCCATGGAGGTTAGGACTTCTTGGATACAACTAGAAGCAGCCTATCTTAATCATTTTGGTAATCAGGTGACTTAGAAATATTGAAAAATCAGTTTACCTCCATATGTAAAGAGCCTAATGAATCCTTGAGTCAATTCAATGGAAGATTTCGTGAATTGCACTCCCAAATGTGGGAAAATTTTAACACATTGGAAGAAGAAGCCATGGAAGTATACCTAGGAGCCATACACCCCACACTTGCTTCACTCATTGAGGAAAAACTGAGTGGCTTGTCCCTAGAGAAAATCCATGAGGTCTTAGAAGAGTTAGAACGACAAGGTCTTGAAGAAGAAAAGGCACAACATATTCACATGAGAGATTGTTCTTTTGATGCCAACCTACACCAACCATCAAACATAGTACCCTCCACTCCAATGATACCTAAGGTAAGTGATCAAGGGGATGAATTTGAATACCCAAATTTTATGACCACCTTAGATGTAGTCCAAGAGGAGGTGCAAATTGCTAAAACAACATCCACTAGTGAGGATCATGTAGAGATACACGATTATCCGGAGGAAGGGGTTCTAAATTCAACAATGTTTGATATATGTGAATGGATGGAACCCACCATAGAATTGAATAAAGTGGTTGAAAGTGAAATGGAAAGAAAATCAATAAATGAATTTGAAGACATGATAGAGTTTCACCACTTGTTCTTGGAAGATACTATTGATGAGATGTGTAAAATTAAGGATCAAGAAATTCTTCACCCTCCAAATTATGATAATGAATCATGGGTTACTAATTTGGACAATGATAGCCTTATAAATTTGAATTCAAGAAATAACCCACTTTTGGAAATAATTGAACCATCTAAGGAAGGTGAAGATGAATTTGATGAGAAGCACATTGATGAATTGGAAGATGTTGAAGAAATAGTTGAACGTCACCACTTGATTTTGAAAGATGATTATTATGATGCTTGGAAGAAGTGGGAAGACTTCACTCTTTCCAAAGCTACTAATGAAACTTGTGTGCCAATTGATATGCAGGACGACATAATTGCCTACTCAAAGGAAGATATTACAACTCCTGTACAATTTGAGGATGTTTTGGAAGAGGGTTTCAAATCTCATCAAATTTTGGAAGATTATAATGATCCTATCGCCAAGGACAAAGAAGAAAAAGAATTTATGAATGAATCAAGAGATCATGTCACAAACATCATGGATTTTCATTCTATGGATTTGGATGACGATTTTTACAATGGTTGGGGGAGATATGATGATGCATTCTTTTCTCACATCCCTATAGATAAAACTCATATTTTACTTGATATGCAGGATGTTGAACCTTCTACATCATACGAAGATCTCATATTCACAAGATTTGAAAAGGGGACAAAATATAAATTCATTGAAAGTGTGGATGCAAGTTTGCATGATGATTTGGAGGATTCAAATGAAGAGATACCATGGATAGTGAACAAAGAATTAGAACCAAATGATAAAGAGATGGATCAATTGGAAGCAACTCAAATAAGTGATCATCAAAGCAGATTACTTGACATACACTTTGACCAAGAATGTTTGAGGACTGAAAAGGATGACCATATTTTAAATTTAAATAATGTTTATGGTGAAATGTCATTAAAGGTAAATGAAAAACAAGGTATAATTTTTAATCACACCTTTAATAACATGGTTGTAATGAATGGAAAAGAAGTTGATGCACTTGAATTGTTAAACCAAATTCATCAACAATTATTAATTGAATCTAGGATAAAAACTTTTAATGATCCTAATTTAGTAAATATCCTAGATGCTTGTAAATTGTTGCATAAATTTGATTGGCCTACAAATTTGGAAAATGATTTGGCTAAGAAATTTGTAGAAATAGGCTACTACTTACAAAATTGCATATTTGAAAAGGATAGCCTAATTCTAAATCAAGGAGGGAATTATGAAGATTATATTTTAAAGAATAGACATGATAAAATTGAAAATCATTTATTGTCTAATCATTCTAGTAATTTGATGCTCACCTATGGGAGTATTATTGGAACTAAATCAAATTGGTATGGTGAGCATGGCAAGTGGAAATTTGTTGCATTGTTTGGTCTGGTCTTGTTTGTGTTGGATTCCCACAACATTTGGCATGCATATCATGTCATATTTTTGTTGAAATGTTCTAATCATGTGTGGGATCCAGGAAAGTGATAATCCAAGCTTTGCATCATTTTGTATTATAGTGTACATTTGTATATAGATTTTGGTTTCTGGTTTTGGGTTTGTGTTTTCAAAGTTTCATTTTGGGATTGCTATTTGGATTTGGATTTAAAGTTGTGTGTTTATTTGACATGTTTTGTTTGTCTATAAAAAAAAAAAAAATGATGATGAAAAAGTTGCCTTGAGATGCTAACTTATGTTCTAGATCGGGAGAATATGAAACATTGGAATTGTCTTGTAAAAGCTCCACAAGTAACACAAACAATTTAATAATATCGTTTGAAACTTGTGATGCATGAAGTAGTCAGTTTTATATGGCAATATTTCATCTGCATTTCAAAGGACAATGCATTCATATTACATCTCACTTTGCAATACATGCCATCTTAGTTGCAAATGCATTTCAAATACAAATCATTAAAGTATGTCAAATCCTCTTAGGGTTGTGTTATAACATAAATATAAGAAAAATCCTAAGGTTGGAAACTGAGTCTTGAGATATCTTGAACCAAGCACGTCTTATACATTAAAAAGGATCTTGAGCAAAATGATCAAAACCTAACTTGGAAGGAAAGGTTGGGCGAAAGAAGTATTTCAGGTCTATCCTATTATGCAACATGATCCTTAAAACAGTGGTTTTGACCACTTCCATAAAGCTTAAAGCCTAAAATCAGAGTAGTAAGGATAGGGCTAAATCCTCATCGAACTTAGGTTGAGGATCCAACTCCCCAAAGCTTTGATTTGACCTACATGGAGTAGTAAGGATAGGGCATAAATTCTCATCTCGCTTAGGTTGAGAATCCGATTCCCCAAAGCTCCTATGTCTCATTTCATAATAAATCTTGGATTGGAAGGATCGTACTATTTGTCCTCTGCAAAGGATGGGTAGTCATCCCCAAGGTCTAAGCAACAAAATTAATATTTTCCATTTACATCTAAAGTTTGGATTGGAAGGATCGTACTACATGTCCCTAACAAGGATGGGTAGTCATCCCTAAGGTCCAAGAAGTAAAAAATAAATTTTTCCCATCTCATATTTATATTGGATTGGAAGGATCGTACTACTTGTCCTCTCGCAAAGGATGGGTAGTCATCCCTAAGGTCCAAAGAAATGAAGATAAGTTTTGGATTGTGGGGTTAAGTATGCCCATGCATGGCAACATGTCTTGTCTAAAAAACAAGACCACTGATTGTTCAAAGGGTTAGACTAGCATGACCATTTCTTCCATAATTGGTTAAATTATTTTGCTCAAAGTGAGGTAATGAACTCTAAATCAGAATAGTAAGGATAGGGTTAAACTCCTATCTTGGTTAGGTTGGGAGTCTGATTCCCCAAAGTTCTGATTTCACATTCACTTGCACATGGGTTCAAGATAGTAGGGACTCATAACCAACTTTGGGATATAATAAAGTAATTAATTAGTGGATCCTAAGAGGGTTTGGCAATCTTGAATGTTTGTGTATGATACTAGAAGAAAGACTATGCCTTTTATAAAAGCAAGATCTCCTAGCATATTCATTAGGTTACACAAATCATTCACAATCTCACATATGCATTCATGTAAAACTGACGATGGAATGTTGATCAATTTCAAACGATAGGGAATGAAAACACATTGCACACACCGAGCTGATACTTCATAATTCTGATGATTCATGTATTTTTGATCTATGGGCATTTGTTTATATTTCTTATGTGCTAATGCTGGTTTCCAAGTTTTTATATTTCCAGGTTGGGTTCTCACCAAATGCTCAGGAGCATTTGATAGCAGAGTCGCCATTTGTTGTGGCTGATCCACAACACACCCCAAAATTGGGGACCCACCTTTTTTGCATGCTTTCAAAGAAGATCTCAGTGACCCAGATGCTAAAAATCAAGAAAAAGGCAAAATTGCACAAGGATGAAAGGGTGTCGCGAAATCGCGACATGTCACGAAATCGTGACGTGTCACGAAATCGCGACAAAAATGAAAAGGTGTCGCGAAATCGTGACATGTCACAAAATCACGGTCAACGCAGTCAACGGCAGCAGGTGGGAGAAAAGCGTAGCGAAATCATGACGTGTTTGATTTTCATGGCCCAGAGAGGAGAGAGAAAGACGAAGCAGAAAAGCGTCACGAAATCGTGACATGTCACAAAATCATGGGTCAAACCAGTCAAACAGGTCAAAGAAAAAGCGTCACGAAATCGTGACAAGAAACGGCAAAGGAGCATGAAGCGAAAATATGTCACGAAATCGTGACATGTCACGTTTTCGTGGCTCCAAACAGCGAGGTTGTACGAAATGCAAAATATGTCACGAAATCGTGACATGTCGCGTTTTCGCGGCTAGAAGCAGCAAGGGAGCCCGAGATAGAAAAACGTCACGAAATCACGACAGGTAGCAACTAAGGTGCCCGAAGTGAAAAAATGTCGCGATATCGCACTAACAAAGGTGTACGAGCGAAGAGGCGTAGCGAAATCGTGACATGTCACATTTCCGCCAAAACAAAAGAATACGAAAAAAAGTGTCACGATTTCACGAAAAACTCAGTGAAAGAAACGAAAAGCATCACGATTTCGTGACAGGTTGCGGCTGAGGCGTACAGAGATGAAAAGCATCACGATTTCGCGACAGGTTTCCGCAAGACAACTTCAAGTGAAAAAACGTCACGATTTCACGACAGGTTGCAACGAAGGTGCCCGAAGTGGAAAAGCGTCATGATTTCATGACAGGTTGCGAGCAAATGGTACGAAACGAGAAAAGCGTCATGATTTCGTGACATGTCACGTTTTCGCTGGGCGCGATGGCAAGAAAGGCTGCTGACAGGAAAACGTCGTGATATCGCGACATGTCGCGATTTCGCGACATGTCGCGTTTTCGCGGCCAGGAAGACGGACAAAGTTGCATGCTATTTTTGGTCACGATTTACAAGGAGCCATTACGAAAGATGTTGAAAGTGCAGAACACGTGGCATACATGTATAAGGGTTACAGAAACGTTACATGCATAGAATATTATCGAACGTTTCAGCATTAAACATAAATTCAAGAACAATTCGAAAGGCGGGAATATGAAACGAATCGATCGGGAAGATGAAACGAAGCATCACAAGGCCGAAACAGAAAACATTGCCATGCTTTAAAAGAGAAGCACGAGACGAGATAGGGGAAAACGGCTGGAGCAGAGTTGCAGTGCTAGAGGCCAGAGGGTCATTCTGGGCCTGCTTCGAGGCTGTTTTCCTTCCTTTTTGCTGGTTTTGAGAAAACCAGAGAGTCTGCTATTGTAACATGATTTATTTTTAATGCAGAGCATTCAAAAATTTGCATCTTGTTGGCAAGAAAGAAGGAGTTATTTTCTGCATGCATGTTTTAATGTTTATCTTTCCCTTTTTCAGATTTCTAGGCTTATAGATGAAGTTTAATGCAAGTTCTCTTGGTTGCTTCATGCGAATGTCTAAATCTAAAAAATAACAGTAAACCCCAGAGACCAGCACTTAACTTATCTGGATTGTGCGTATTTTGCAGGTTCAATAGGTTAGGTTGCATGCATGGAAACCTCACATCTTCGGTTTTGCCAGGACGGGATGGCATCAAACTGAATGCAATTTTAAATTTCTTTTCTTTTGCATTTTATTTTTCTTCTTGCTGCATTTTATTTTCAGAAGTTCCAATTTTATTTACAGGCTTTAAAATAAAATAAAAAAAATTAAAAAACTTCAAAATCCATAAATAATTCCTTCATTTATGGCATTTCATTAAACTTTATTTTGAAGTTACAGACATGGTCATTTGAGGATCAAATCACATTTACTTTATCAGGGTTCAATGAACAATCACTAAATTATCACAGTAAAATAAACCACAGTGCCCCTTGTTTTCAGTTACTTGCAACCACTAAGGTGTTCCAAGCATTTTAATTAAATATCTTTATTTGATATTATTAATACATAGATGCAGAATGCTGACATAACAGGAACCTTGGAGAAATTGTTTCTTTGCAAGCAGAGGATTTAGAACCCAAATCCTATCGGAGAGTGTGTTTTCACAATCGGGTGAAAATACCACTCAACACTCTTGTTATGACTAACCCTATTCTGACCAAACCTATTCCTATAATTAACCTTGCAATAGACTGCCTTTTGCCCAAACTATTGACAAGAGTAGCAATACCCTTGAAAGAAACTAGCGCTTCTGAAATTGTCGTTTACCTTCTTCACTTGAGCCATGCAATGTGCAGCCATGTGACCAAACCTGTGACATGCAAAACATCTATCGTGAAATTTTCTTTTATTCGACCTCTTGGGTCCTAAAAACTTCTTCTTCTCATTTTGAATTTTGTTTTCTGTTTCTGCGCATCTATCATTCAAGGAATCATGATCTAAAATACTTTCCTCATCAGAACTCTCTTCCTTTTGGAGTCTCTTACTAGACTCTCCAGCTTGTTCCTTAACAAAACCAAGGCCTGTTTTATCCATTGTCTTTCTTTGACCTTTGATGAGCGACTTAACCTTTTTGGAGCTATCTTGAAACTTGTAAAGCTTATCCTTGTACTCTTTAGTTTCCTCTTTCAAAGAAGCCAATTTCTGTTCTAACTCACTATACTCAAGAACCTTAGACTCTAACTCATCCTTGAGTTCTTGTATCTTAGCCATAGACAAGTCAAGACTTTCTATAAGATCATCTCTGTCCATACAACATTCATCTAAATTATCCTTGAGTCTAGCATTCTTCTTTCTTTCATTTTTCAAAACACTAAGAGCATTAGTAAGTTCACTTTCAAGATCCTTTATTTGTTTGCTTTTTGAATCATCAAAGCCTTTTTTAGATTTCTTATCACTAGAGGTGCTACCTTTTTCAAAAACCATACAAGCATCTTCCTTATAGTTTTCTGAAGCATACTCATACATACTAGAAACCAAATCATTATTTGTGCAATCATCCTCAAGGTGACCAAAATTTCCACATCTAAGACATTTCATGATAATGAATATATGTTTCGGTTCTTCCTCTTTTTATGATATGAACAACATCTCATTTTCATTATCACTTGAAGAACTTTCACTATCACTACTAGAACACTTACTTGCTTTGTCTAGGTAGAAAATCTTCTTGTGCTTGTGAGAATACCTCTTTCCTTGATTGTTGTGCTCATATTTGTTCTTTCTGTGATGCTTGTGCTTTTCAGAATCCTTGCTCTTAGAATCCTATTTTTCTTCATCACTTTCATTCTTGGAAACAGTACAGTCAGTAGCATAATGACCAAACTTTCCACAATTGAAACATCTTATATTTTTCACACTTTTGTGCTTTCTAGAGAACTTGCCCTTTTTGCTATAATATGCCTCTTCATCACTAGAAGACTCATCACTCTCTTGAAGCTATTTACCCTTGGATTTCTTGGTAGCCTTGAAAGCTGCCTCTTTCTTGATGTCAACCTTCACCTGAGTTCTCAACTCAAATGCTGCAAGTATGCTATGAAGCTCATCCTTTTTCAACTTATCCAAATATTTAGCTTCCTCAATAGCATAAATATTTTCACTAAATCTATTAGGAAGAGATCTTAAAATATTATCACATACATCATTTTCAGCAAGCTCAAGACCTAAGTCTTTCATGGAGTTAACAACCTCATCCATACGAAGCATGTAGTCACTTATATTTTCATCATCATTCATATTGAGTTGTTCAAACATACCTTTGAAATATCTCAACTTGGCCTTTTTGACATTTGTATCACCTGTATGAACCACCTGCAACTGTTTCCACATTTCACTAGCTATCTTGCAGTGAATCACTTTGGTGAGATCTGCTTTCTGTAAGCCTTTCGGGATTGCATTCATTGCTTTTGAATTGCTGTGATGTAGGAGCCTTTCTTCTTTAGTAAATGGAACATGTACAAGAATAGTGTACTCATCTTCAATTACTTCCCATACCTCATTACCAAGTGCCATTAGATGAACCTTCATCCTTGCACTCCAAAGACCAAAATCTGACCCATCAAGAATAGGTGCTTGCATTGCCACTTGAATAATCCATTGTGTTCTTTATTATCTTTTCCTTCAAGCTGTTAAAATTTTTGAAGGCACCTGCTCTGATACCAATTGAAGAACACAAGCTTATACTGATATGGGTGGGGTGAACAGTATAAGACCACTTTTTACTTTTCTTATTTATATTACAAAATAGTAAAGCAATATACCCACAAAAATATCAAGCAATGCATAAAAACATCCACAAAGTGACAATAATTTTAACGTGGTTCACCCAGAATTGCTGGGCTATGTCCATGGATAAAATCTTTCACTAAATTTTATCAATCCAAATTCTGGGAATACCTTTCCCGATTACAATGTTTATGGGCACCAACCCAAAGGAGACACAAATACCCTAATCTCAAGTTCATGGGCACCAACCCACAGGAGACACCAATCCCCTAGCTCTGCTCTCGCTGGTGATCCTATAGAAGAACTCTGCCTTCACTGCCCTTAGCAAATGGAACTCTATCCACATAATACACCTGTCCTCCCTGCTCTGGTTGGAGACCTCTGTCCTCAACTCTATCACCTCCAAAGCTGGTCCTCAACACAGTCCTTCGATCTAGCACAAATATCCTCGATCTATTTTTATGATCTACACCAAACATAGTCCTTCGGTCTGGCACAAATGTCCTCGAATTTACACCAATCTCTGTCCTCAACTGGTTCTCAATTCTGGTTCACAAAAGTGGTTCACAAGCTTTCACTAAAGCTTGTTTGATCTTCACCCAAGTCTTCACCAAGACTTGTCTCAGATATGCTTTGCAAGTTCTCACTAGAACCTGCCCAACCTGCTCCACAAGCTCAACAAAAGCTTGCTCAAATCTGTCCAACAATCCCTCTCAATGAATTGTCCAAAACCTTCTCACAAGCTCTAAAAAAAACTTGCTCAAAGCTGTCCACAAGTCTTCACAAAGACTTGTCTCAAATCTGCTTGTAAGCTCTCAGAAAAGCTCACACTAATCTGTCCTTAAGTTTTGTTTGCGCAGTTACAGCCTAACTTGGTTGAACTTCAACCTTTACACCTCTACGCAATCACAGCGGCATCGTCTTCGCACACTCTACTTCCTTTGTGATCTTTCACACTTAGAATGATTCTATGAAATGCACTCTGCACACTATGATCGAATTCACACTCTGCTCTCAGCGATCAAACTTCTTGCACTGCGCACTATCTCCGAACGTCGCACATCAACAACACATCCATCGACCTTAAACTCCCCAAATAGCCCTCCTTTTATAACAAGATTTTCATGATGAAAACTTTAATATTAGTCGACTGTTATACCAAAAACAAACCCTAATCTACGTCGACTACAAGCCCTAATTTTTGTTGGCTAAAATTTAATTTTGTCGGCTTCACTGTCTCTGGAACACTTCTGTAGCTTCTACCACAAAACTAAAACATGTCACGATATCACGACACCTTTGCAACCGTATACCTTATTTTGGCTTTTGTCACGATATCACGACACTTTAGCCTTTGTCGACTTCAACTAAGCTCTTGTCGCGATATCACGACACTTCTGACTTAGTCAGCAACAACTTTTCTTTTGTCGTGATATCACGACACTTCTCCCTTCGTCAACCTCCTTTCTGCTTTTGTCACAAAATTGCGACACTTCTGTCTTCATAGCCTTCCTCTCTACTTTTATCGTGAAATCATGACACTTCTCCTATAGAAGGCCTGCATTCTGTTTTTGTCGCGAAATCGTGACACTTTCTCCAACTGAACGCTGTCAACTCAATCTGTTGTGAAATCATGACACTTTCTATTCCTTGCACTCTTGTCTGCTTGCACTAGCGAAAATAGAACATGTCACAAAATCACGACACTTTCGCTGCCTTGTGTTTTTCTCTACCTTACGCTCTCAAAAATGGAACATGTCATGAAATCACGATGCTTTCGCCTTTGAGCTCTTCCTCCTTGAATTTGTCGTGAAATTGCGATGCTTCTAGCTTTCATACATTTTCTTTGTAGGCTGTCATGAAATCGTGATGCTTTCAGCTTCCGTACGACTTCTCTGCAACCTGTCGCAAAATCATGATAGTTCTTATTTCAAACTCTTCCCTTTGCTGCATGTCGCGAAATCACGACACTTTTTCTTGCTTCCACTTTGTCTTCTGACTTGTCACGAAATCGCTACACTTTTTCTCCTTAGCACTTTTCTTTTCTTCGGGTCGCGAAAACCTGTCATGTCACGATATCGCGACTCTTTTTCTCTCGAACTCTCTCTCCTACATTATGTCATGAAATCGTGACACTTTTTCTTTCGGACTCTCTCTCCTGCAACATGTCGCGAAATCACGACACTTTTTCGTCCGTTCAACCTTCCTTGCAATATGTCACGAAATCGTGACATTTCTGACTCCGAAAATTCTCTCTCCTATTTGAGTCGCGAAATTGCGACATGTCGCGATATCGCGAGACTTTTCTAAAAGGCTTTCTCTCACCTTCTTAAGTCACGAAAAATGCAACATGTCGCGATATCGTGACATTTTTCCAACTTACTTTCTTTCGAACCTGTCATGCCAAACCTTCATCAAAACAAATTATTTTACATCAAATCAAATTCCTTCAATAGCTTCTTGACATCAATGACAACTTATTCACTTGAGAAAATGCAATGTACCCAAGGTACCCAAAATTGCCAACAGTCTATTGACATATATCTGAAGGGACCAAGAAAAATTTCCTATTAGTCTAGAATATGATACAAAAATATTCTAAAACATGATACAAATAAGAATGAAAAAAAGGAATTAATTATTATTTGCCACTTTAGGAGGGCTAATTCCTTTTCCACTTAGAGAGGGCTAAGTCTCTTGTGAATGCACAATCAGATAAAATATGATTGATGATCAAATAATAATAAACCTACTTCTATTTATATTATTAAATCAATGAATAGATTAATAATTGGAAATATAACCGACTTGGCTATATTGATATTGTAACATGGCTCCCCTCGAAAATATTTGTTCTTAAAGCTAGAAATGACTCAAAATTATTTTTTGTTTCCCATGTAGCATCTTCTACTGTTAAGTCCTACCATTTGATAAAAAATTATTCAATGTGGTGAGATCAAACATGACGTGATTTACTTTGTAATATTTCTTCTGGTTGAAGATTTATACATCCTTCTTCATAAAGTACTGGAAGCTCTAACTAGGAGTGCACTCTTTGTCCAATCACCTTCTTGAGATAGAAAACATGAAAAACTAGATGTATACAGGATGAGGGAGGAAGCTCCAGTTGATATGCTACTTCGCCTATGCAATGAATTATCTTGTAAGGACCATAAAATATTGGAGCCAACTTTTGACTAGTCTTGATATTCAATGATAGTTGTTTGTAAGGTTGAAGTCATAAGAAAACCATATCTCCTATACTAAATTGTCGCTCTAAATGGTGTGAGTCTTGTTGCTAATTCATATGATTTTTTACCTGGAGCAAATTGTCTTTAAGAATGTTAAGCATTATCTATCAATATTGGAACCAATCATCTACTTGAGTGACTTTGAAAGATCCTAAAACATAATCGGTTATTTCTAGTGGTTTTAACCCATACAATGCTTAAAATGGAAACATATTGAAAGAATAATGGTAAGAAGTGTTATACCACCATTCCACTAATGAAAGCCAGTGACTCCATTAATACTACTTATCTTGAGAAAAACAACAAAAATAGGTACCCAAACATTTGTTAATAATTTTAGTTTGACCATTAGTTTGGGGATGGTATGTAGAAGATATATTTAATTTGGTACCACTGAGACAGAATAATTCTTGCCAAAAATTTCTAGTAAATATGGGATCACAATCACTTACAATAGTTTTGGGTATTCCATGTAACTTGAAAATGGAGTCAATGAATACCTTGGCCACTTTGCTTGTTGAATATGGGTGTTGTAGAGCACTAAAGTGAGCATACTTGGAAATATGATCCACTACTACAAAAATCATTATTTTTCCTTTAGAATTGGGAATACCTATAAAGTCCATTGATATGTGTTCCCACTGGCAGTCAAGAATTGGTAATGGTTTAAGAAGTCCTAGAGATTTGACTATTTCACTTTTATTGTGCTGGCATACTTCACATTCGATCATGAATTTCTTGACATTAGATTTTAACCCTTTCCAATATAAGGATTTTTTCACCCATTGATATGTTTTAAAAAATCTTGAGTGTCTTGCTAATGGCGAAGCATGCAAATTTTTAAAGATCATGGATTTAATAGTGGAACCTTGCGGAATGTAAATGTAATATTTCTTTCTTAACACCTTGTCAATATATGAAAAATAAGGATGCTTTGATGATCCAAGAATCATATCTTGAATAATTTGAGTAGTTTCGATGTTCGCCAACCATTCTTCTTGGAGTTGAGCAACCCATTGAGAACAAGGACCTGAAATGGCATTGATGGAAACTTCATATTTATATTTACAAGATAAAGCATCTTCTACTATATTATCTTTACCATTCTTATAATAAATTATGAAATCATATCCCAATAACTTTATCATCCACTTGTTCTATTATGGATAGGAGAAACATTTCGAGAAAGTGCTTAAGACTACTATGATCTATTTTTATGATGAAGTGACTGTTGAGTAAGTAATATCTCCATTTCTTGACTGCATGTAGAATAGCCAACATTTCTTTCTCATATGTGGACCTTTCCAAAATTTTACCTAAAATTTGTTTGCTTTTGAGTGCCAATGGGTGACCATATTACATTAATATTTCCCCAATACCCTGTACCTGAACCATCACATTCGATAACGAATGGTGTGAAAATCTAGAGTTGCAAAAATTGGAGTAGTATACATAGCTTCCTTGAGTGCCATGAATGTTTGAGTGGCAGCATCAGAGCAGTGAAATACACCCTCTTTTGTTATGGCGGTGAGAGGAGCTAAAATTTTACCATAATTATGAATAAACTTGCGATAGTAACTCGTAAGGCCCAAAAAACCATAAATTTTCTTGATGGTTTTGGGTAAAGACTAGTCTTGAATGGATTTAATTTTATTAGGATCCAATTCAACACCTTCATGAGAAATGATATGACCCAAATATTCAACTTCTTGAACACCAAAAGAACACTTGGAGTGTTTGATAAAAAAATTATCCTTATGTAAAACATGAAGAACTTTTCCCACATGCATCAAATGATCCTTCCATAATTTACGATATATTAAAATATCATCAAAGAAGACTAAGATAAATTTGCAAAAAAATGGATGAAAAACATGGTTCATGAGACTTTGGAAGGTGGAGGGGGCATTGGTGAGACCAAAAGGTATGACTAAGAACTCATAATGACCTTCATGAGTACGAAAGGTAGTTTTAGGAATGTCCTCATCTCTTACTCTGATTTGATGAAAACCTAAACACAGATACAATTTTGTGAAGAATTTAGTACCATGTAATTCATATAATAAATAATCTACGATAGGGATAGGGAACTTGTCCTTGATTGTGATTTTTTTGAGGGGCCAAAAATTAGGACACATATGCCAAGAATTACCTTTACGATGGGCTAAAACCACTGGTGATGAATAAGGACTAGTGCTATGACAAATGAATCCATGTTCTAATAGTTATTGGACAATATTTTCAATTTCTATTCTTCGAGGTTAACGGTATCAATAAGGATGCACATTATGAGGGAGGCTTCTAGGAACAATATGTATGGCATGGTCATGATATTTATTGGGAAGTAGTCCTTTTGGTTCATTGGAAACTTCATCATAGTTAGCCATAATATCTTGAAGATCCTTTGAGGGAATTACCGAGGTATCTTGTGCTTGCACTTCCATGTAATTGATTTAAGCTATGAATCCATAAGCTCATTTCTTTAATATTTTTTCCATGTTGTGAGAACTCACTACCTTTGATGGTGGAGTTTGAATTACTTAGAGGCGAT
This sequence comes from Wollemia nobilis, assembly GCA_028583015.1. Classification (NCBI taxonomy): domain Eukaryota; kingdom Viridiplantae; phylum Streptophyta; class Pinopsida; order Araucariales; family Araucariaceae; genus Wollemia; species Wollemia nobilis. The sequence goes on from JAQPPZ010016895.1 coordinate 20,003,682, forward strand.
TAGTCTTCCCATTTTATTTCTATTCCACAAATAGTTTTCAAAACTTAAAACTAACAATGTCTAGTTGTTATAACTATTCAACACCTAAAATAACATCCAAAATTCCCAAAATCATAACGAAGAGAGTTCCTCGCCAGGTGTAACTTCCCATTTGTATTGAAACTAGAGATGTTCTACCAATACATTGAGCATTTCCTCCATTTGCAATTAAAACTTAAAACTTATCTTGATTGGAATAATTAATGTGCAAGTTCAATGATTTAGCAACCTTGATGTCAATAAAGTTATGAGTACTACCTGAATCAATCAACACATGTATATTTTTGTTCCTAATAAATCTTGGTACCTTAATTATATGATGATCTATTAACCCCATAAGAGCATGCACTGAAATAGCCATAGTGTCATCTTCTAATGTTGCTTCACTATTATCTACTGAGATTTGTTTTGTATACATGGGCATCTCATGCTGAGTAAAATATTCTACTTCATCTTCTTCATCCTTATTTTTGTATTCTATTTGAAAGTTTTGATGTGGTACACATGCTTGATCTCTAGGATGATGGTTGCAACATTTAAAGTAGAAATATCTTGATGGTTGTTCATTTCTATGAAAGGAATTGTTGCGATATTGAGGACGAGCATTAGAGTCTCGTTTAGAAGATTTTCAATTTTGAAATTTATTTTCAGCAAGCTTAATAATATTCATAGTCTCATCCAAAGTGTATGGATCATGTAAGTCCAATTCGAGTTGAATATTTTCCTTCAGCCCATGATGAAAGGTATAAACCACCACAAAAGCTTTTACATCTTTTGTATATGCAAGAAGACTTATGAATTTGGGAATATAATCTTGAACAAAAACAATTTGCTTAAGATCCAATAGGTGTAGAATGTAAAAATAAGAAACATCATAAAATATTTTGAGGAATAGATTTTTAAATTCTAGCCATAATATGGTACATTTATGTTGATGTTGTTGCCAAAAAAACCACTGGTAAGCTTCTGTACCCAATTTGGAAAAGGCGTAATAAATATTTCCTATTTCAAGAATATGATATAAGTGTAGGATACCCTCCATTTTAGCTAACCAACCATGTGGATCCCCACCCTCAAATGTGGGTATATCAGTATGCGAAACATTAACACATGTAGGCCATCTTGCATATTGAGAAAATGTCCTTGTATATTAATACACATTATCATTGTCTATGGGAATTAGTTGGAGAGGGAGGAGATTCAAGGTTTTGTTTATTTAATAGTTGTTCGAGAACTATTGACATATTATTCATATTAGTAGTTATTTTAGATAGACACTCTTGTAATTCTTGGTTGCATGTAGTAGGGATTACTATTTCCTCATGTGTGAGATTTTCTTGGGATGAGTTGGATGAGTTGGAAGGAGCCATGGGGTTAATAGTAGGTTGGTTGGGGTTAAAAATATTAATGCATAAAGGAGAATTATGCTATGTACCTTTATCTTATGAGGGCCTTCTTGGTGATTATGGTCCTTATGTTGAATTATTTGCAGTAAATAATCTTTTATTTAGTCCTCTATTCCACATTTCACTCATGATCTAGATTTATTTGAGGATAAAAACTGTTATTTTCGGAAAAATATTTAGTTAATTGTGAATTTTTTTAATAATTTCACTCCACCAAAAAAATGGTTTTGTTTATTAATGGCTAATTGGTTTTAGGGCTTTAGGTTTGACACCAATGGATTGGAAATCTAGTGAACACGTGGATAACCAAGGAAATTTATGACTCACTACTTGGAAGTGGAAGATTTACATGTGGGCTATGATAGGACGATAGAGAATGGGATAAAATTAGGCTGAGACAACATAGTGATAGTTTACGACTACCATAGGCATTGTGAGTGAAAATTGGCACTACAAGATGAACACATATAGAAATCCTAAAAGACAAGGTGGCTTAATCAGAATGGGTTGTAACCACAAGAGTGGTCATGAATAATATTGTGAGTGCATATGAATATAAATAATGCTACGACTTACACACCATCGATGTGGTATTATCGATCCCACAAATTTTAAAGCTTAAATTTGAAGATGAAAATTGTGTACCTTTAATTTTTTTGTTTTAATAAAACCCTTGAGGTATTACTAAATATGTTAGGAATAACTTCACCTGGGTGATTTTATTAGTCACTGTGTCATGGGATAAAAATTAGGTTTAGACTACACTTTACGCGTTCATAAAAATTAAATCCTTGCACGTTGTGAAACAGTGGTTAAAATTCCCTCAAACATCGAATCTATCACTGCTACTAATATTTGATAAATGAGATTAGGGCTTTTAAAAAAAATTCCTTACTAAGATTTCATGCCACTTTTTTGGTTTAATGAAATATTTACCATGTGTAACAATGACTACTGGCTTGCTATCTCTGCACACAACCACACAATTTCCTTCTTATGAACAAAATTCTCTTCCTAGCTTATGCAATATTTTTGCAACCATTGATCCACACCAAAGTTATAACCTTTAAAATAATAACTCCTATGAAATGATTGGTTAATGAAAATTTAGGTTTTAAAATTGCTTTGTTTTACATCAACTTCTCGATTCTTTATTTCTACATGCGATTCTGGATCTGAGATGATGACCTTCACCTAGTTACTAAAAAAAATTCTAGCAATTTCACCTTTGAAAAACATCAATAAATCCATATGGATTTGAGTTAAACTCTTATATTTTATATCTGCTTAAAACATTTTCCTTCTTAGTTCTAGAATCACAGAAAATTTTTGATACTATCAACCAATCGTTCAATTTTACACAATTTAGAATTGAAGGCTCTGATACCACTTGATAAAGAAATCTTCCAAAACACGATACAAACAAGAATGTGAATAAGAAATTAATTATTATTTGCCACTTTAGGAGGGCTAAGTCCTTTGCCACTTAGAGAGGGCTAAGTCTCTTGCAAATGTGCAATCGGATAAAATATGATTGATGATCAAATAATAATCAACCTACTTCTATTTATATTATTAAATCAATGAATAGATTAATAATTGGAAATATAACTGACTTGGCTATATTGGTGTTGTAATAGAATATCTACAACCTAAATGCCAATTTATTGTTGCACATGAGGTTAAAATACCATTTGTATGTGAATTGTATGCAATATTTCTACCACATTAGCCTTAGTTTAATCCAATTACACAATTTTATTATTTCATGGGGTAGGAGTGAGTCCTAACCTTTGACTTACTACATATGACATCACATTAGCAGATGCTCTTAAATCTACAAGACAATTGTATAGGTTCTTACCTATAATTTTGATGGTCAAAAGGAAGGGGAATATTCTCCTTTCTCTTTGTATAAAGCAGCCTAAGAATTAGCAGTTCCCTTTTTCTCCTTGTTTTGACCTACAAGTGTATTAAAAAATAAATCCTTCTGGTCAGTCAATTGAGCTACATCAAACAATAAAATTTTAGCCATAGTTTTCTTGAGATATTCAATGATTTTATAACTTGGCTTATTGTATTTCAATACCTTCTCATCTGGATGGAAAGGTATATTGAGATTTGGTTCATACTGAGTTTCAGATATTCTAAGAGGAGATGGATTATGATTAGATCTCTCATTAGGAGATATTGTAACCTTGATAGGATGAACACAATAAGTCATAGGTGCTTTTCCTTTATTCCTAAGCATATAATCATTGAATTTTTGGAATTGTCTAAAGGCTTGCACATCTCATTCCAAAACCTCATCATATTCATATTCTTTAGCTCTTTAAGGTTCATAGGATTCTAAATCTAAACTAGTGTCATTTTGTATATACATCTGATTGACTATGTTTTTGTCGGGTAGGATTTGCTCTAAAATTGTGATACTTCTCTCTGATTAGGGTTTGGAAATCCATTATTAGGGTGAGTGTTCAACTGCCTATTAGTCTTATGAAAGATAAATTTCATGTTGTTATTATTTATAGATGGTTTTCAAAGAACTTGTCTTTGCAATTGCAACGTATCATTACTCAACTTTTGGACCATCCTTTGTAGATCATTTAATTATTTAGCATTGTTGGACTAATTTGGAACTTGCTAAATTGGGTTATTGGTTATGAGTGTATTTAAAAATCTAGGCATAGCTTGTGGATTATTTTTTTGAGCTACTGGAGTGAGTGCATTATTTATGGTGATGAAATTATCCATATAGGTTGAGATAGTATCTTGGTTATTCATGTTAGGAATTTCTTAGCTCAAAGGCATGAGATTGTATGGTTGAGCTTGATTTGGATGCAAGGTTCCTGGTAGATCATTTAGCATGGGTATTTACTGAGTAAGATATTTATTAATAAAAGGTATTTTATTATAGGCCCTTGGTATTCCAAGTGTAGCTAACTTCACTACTATAAGACCTTTTGGCATTAATTGTTGCTCAATAGTCAAAGCTTCACTATAATCCATATGTAATGTAGTAATATGACTTACTCTTATTACAAACATGGAGGTTAAGAGATACATAAATCTAAAATGCATTTGAATAGTATTTTTAGGTGGAAGGGTGTAAGGCGCTATCAATCTAGTATACAACCTATGAAACCTAGTATTGAACAACCTTAATGGCTCATTAGGTTCTCTCCTAGTTGAATTAAATTGATGGTAGATAACTACTAGATCAATAGACAACTTGATTTATTTGATGAAAGCATATTCAAATTGAGCCATATTGTAATTGAACCAGAAGTTAGACTAATGTAAAAATTATAGGCCAACTCATCTAAGGTATGAGGGAACATCATACAAGTTACATTTGAATCATTACATATTTGTATGTTTATATATGCTCCTCAGCTAGTCTAGTCCCATCATGTTTGTACTTAGGAAGCTATATTTCAATGTTCTTAGACATATCATATGTAGGACGTAGAATATTCAAAGGACTAATTCCTACTAACCATGGAGCTAGACCTACCATTAGTGGTTTTTTAGGAGGGTTGACCCAAGTTATAATGACTTGAAGAGAACTTGAGGAAGCTAGAGGTGTTTTTGATGTTTCCTTAATATTTTTAGATATTATTGTTGGAGAAATAATAATGAAATCAATACTAATACTAAGAAAAAACCTAAATGCTAGGAAAATAAAACTAAGAGTTTTCTTCCTTGCTAATTTTGTTGTATAGGGAGAAAAAGGTTTAGAATAAAATTGATCTACCACTAATGAAATTAACTAAAGATTTATATAGTTCATGCCATCATTCTAGTGCCAATTTTATTGAGTGAGCAAATGACATAGTCACCAAATCCTACTCAACATGGAAAAGAGAATAGCTTCATTCCTCCTTGAAAAGAATGTTTGATTTCCTAAGGTTCGAGTAATCCAGGTCTTGGATGACTAGGATGAAATTAGAGGTTGTTGTATGCTATTCCTTAAAGGGGCCAATGTTTAATTCTCTAACTTTCCTATCAATAACTACAACTAAAATTTATTGCCTATGGGATTACTTTTGTTGTAAAATGATAACTACAATTAATCTAAAAAGAGTTGGATCTAACAATACAAAATTGATTTTCAAAATGAAAGCTATCTAGATACATTCCAATAATAGCAACAAGCATTGAAGTGACATGGAAGTAAACATAGAAAAGTGTAGTTTAAACTCCAATGCTTAGGAAAATGAACTAAAATACTCCTAATCTATCTGATGTTCCAAAAAAATAGTAAAATTTTAGGTTTGGCGAAATAAAATAAAAAAATAAAGGAAAAAAGAGAAAGCATTTGCTATGCCAAAATTTTGATCTTCATTCTTTAGAGTAGAAAATCTATCCAAAAAAACCAATCTATATTTGACCAATGGATCATGTAGTTCTGTAGGCTGAATCCACCAAAAATAAATTAATGCAAACAACATTGAAAGCATCAAGGAAAAAAAATTATACTATAAATACAAAATTTTCAAGTGGGGTTCCCATTTGGGGTGATTTGTGCTATGCAACATCAGGATGGAAAGATAAAATTGATTCATATAACTCCTCCATAGATATCTTCTTCATCAAAATTTTATTTTATTCTTGTGTGATAATTGATGGAATATTTGGTAAAAGCTTATCTTGTGTCTACTTATCTTGCCTAGTAGTTAACAAAATATTTTTTAAATAATTAATTTCTTTCTTCCTTATATATTCTTCCTCAATATTTCTTCCATCTAGAGTTTAAAAAAATTTGATGTGACAAAAAAAAAAAATTATTTTTATTTTAGCATCATTTTTGTTGTATTTCTATCTACTCCCTTCATCCATTTATCCCTAAATTTTTGGAACCAATATGTCTCCTTAATTTTAAATCTATTATGATAATAAAAAACTAATTATTGTTCTTTGACCTAAGAATCCTGATTCATTCTATTAGTTTGCACTATCCCTTGTAAATTTTTGAGTTTGGATTCAATTTCCTTCTTTTATTTAAAAAGGTTTCCAAAATATTTGGCACTCCAAATATTCATTTTTTATAACAAACATGTACAAATTAGATCCTTAAAAATTTACTTCATCCCACTACAACATATTCATTTGGAAGAAATTATGGTCTTGGAGCTAAATAGACTGAAAACAAAATGGCTTTGGATGACTATTATTGGGTAAATCACAAGTCAAAAGAATGGGTTTATAATATGATCCTACTTACAAAAATAATATAAAAATTATTTTATACTTTTTTTGCAACCATATATTGAGTAATAAAATTCTATCTAGGCTTTCTATAATATAATTTCATCCAATGAATCTATTATCCCATGTATATTGAAAACTTGAAGGACTAACATGCCAAAGCCCATATTATTTGAAAATTAAAGTAATATCTTGCATTGATTTAGACCATCTTAGAGGACCACCCTTATTTTCCAAAGGAGATTGAACAATGTTGAAATCACACCCAAGAATCCATTTATCACATGAATCATCATTATGTTTAACAAAAAAATATGCTAAGGTCTATCAAACATCTTTCATGAGGAGTAACTATGCTTGGAGCATATACATTTATAACTCCATCTTTGATTTTCTCGACTTTCTCACAAAATAGTCTAACAACCCAAATATGTTTTGCTTTTAAATATTTTCCATCCCATTTGCACTTGTCACAAATTGTTGCAATATTGTGTGAAGCTCCTATGGAAGGATCTACTATAAAATCACCCATCTTCCAAATATTTCTAAAAGCATCCTTACATTCCTCACTACTTAATTTTGATATATGTATTAAAATTAGCGTAGGACTACAACAACCTATTAATTCCTTAATAATACTTTTTTTAAGGGTCTTATTAACTACTCTAGCATCCCATGATATCATTTTCATCATCATAACTTTTTATTTTTATTAGTGGGCTTAGCCCAACTTCTTGTTAACACGTAATATTTTTATCCATTCTTTTCAACACACTCATTTTCATAAATCTCTTCTACATTTTCATATTATTCATAATGATACTTATATTCTAGAGATTTATATTGCCCTAAAAAATCTAAAATACATGGAATATAGTCAAAAAACTATATTTTATATGTTGCCACAAAAATTGGAAATGTTCCAATGGAGAGATCCGAGTGAATGGCCTGTTGGAGGCTCTATGGAGGATAGAAAGGAGTTGTCAGGTATTTTTGCTTCTAGATAATGCTCTTCTTTGTAATATGATGATGTATTGACTTGGGATCAAGATAATAGAGGTATTTTATCATTTGCCTCCGAATATCATGAATTGGATCACCAATGTTATGGTACTGAGGAAGTTCCTTTGTGGAAGCAAGTGTGGAATAAATTTGCATGGCCTAAGTGCAATTTTTACTTGTGGTTTGCCACTCATAATCAATGTCTCACTTGGGATAACCTTCAGAAGAGAGGTTTTCATGGCCCTTCCTTTTGTTTCCTATGTGGGAATAGTGAGGAATCTATTGATCATGTGCTTCTTCAATGTGGTTTTGCACATCAGCTTTGGCATTTGTGGTGGGGTGTGTGGAAACAGTCTTGTGTTTATTATTCTTCTCTTTTGGATTTTTGGAGGAGTTTGGGAAGGCCTCCGGATAAGGTCTTATTTTTACAAGTTTCTTGGCATATTGGTCCCTCCTACATCTTTTGGAAAATATGGCTTGAAAGAAATCGGAGAATTTTTCAAGGGAGAAAGCTCTCTATTTTTCAAGTTTGGAAAAGAATTTTGAGAATGATCCAGGAAACTATGTCTACTAAATGTTATATTAATATTCCTGTGAACATAGTGGAGGTCTAGATTATGCATGGTTTGGGTTTGACAATGTCTGTTCCATGTGCTACTATTTATTTTAGCATGAGGGGATTCAATAATAGAGTGCAAAGAGATGGCAAATGATAGCCCCATCCTAGGGGGGTTTTTAAGATTAATATTTATGGGTATTCAAGAGGTAATTCTAGAAATGCTAGTATTGTTGGAGTGGTACATGATTGCAGTGGTGTGGTATGTTTATTTTTCTCATGTTTTAAACGAAGGCATACCAATAATTATATGGAAGCCTTTGCTATTATTTATGCATTGGAGCAAGGATATGCTTTGGTTTGGCATAGGATAATTTATGAATTAGATTATCAAATTATCATTAATTTGTTGAATACTTGTAATCTTACCAATTTTAATTAGATTTTGGCAAGGGTGGTTAGGCAGATTCTTCATTTTCATTGTCATATAGAGTTCATCGCTTTTACTCATATTCCAATGGAGTGGAATGGTGTTGTTGACTGTTTGGTTAATGGACCTCTCAATTTCAATAAGGTTGGAGTGTTAGGGAGTGGCATCAACTTCCTTCAGTATGCTCTCAAAATCTTACTAGTTTCTTAAAAGTTGATATGCCTAGATGAGGCAATTTTGTTGTAATCAGATTCTTGAATCTTGTATGTTTTCTGATTTCAATAAATATTTTACCCCTCTTTTTATCAAAAAAAAATCCTAAAGTGCGTGGATATTCCTCCATAGTTTGTACATTCTTAGGTTATCCTAGAAACCCTAGATTTCCCTAGATATTCTCCACTTGCTTCTATTTATTATACTTCTTTTAAAAAACTAAAATGCACCAAGTAGGCTTTGTACTACTTTTATTTTCATTACAAGGAGAATACTTTATACTACTTGAAGAAATTAAATATGTTTTACCTTCATTAACCATTACATAATTTACATCATTCCCTTTAAAATTCACCTCCCCATATTCCTTTTCACCTTTAACTCCTTTTGTATTTGAACTTGCACATTATATTTCCTCTTTTGTTATGCCATTTTCTTCTAATGGTTGATTCAACTAAATTATATGGACTTTTACATTGGATGACACATAGGGGTTTTTATTACAACTTTATTAGGAGTGGAAAATCCTTAATTTATCCTAGCTTCTCCTATGGCATGATGTTTGGCATTAAATTTTATCTCATGTCATGTGTCTATATTCATAACATTTATGATATCAAATGCAATATTTTCATAATCCAGTTATTGATGTCATTCTCTTGATTTATATTTGATCCTAATGGTTAGAGGTAAATATTTAAAATATCCTTGGAAAAATATATTTGAGTGTATATACCATGCCTTCTCTCCGTAGTAGTTGATACCACTTGGATGAACTCACCTAGAGTATTGCCAATATTTTTAAAAAATTCTTTACATATGAGTTAATAAGGTATTTCAAAAATCCTAATCCACACCATAAGCCTTTAATAGTTAGTGGTCCTCTAGAAAAACTCTCACTTCATGGTCTTGAATATAATACATCCTTGCCCCTACACTAAGGGTCCATATTGATTCTTTTATTCTTTATTTTTTGGATGAAAAACCATTATATTAATAAAATAATGTATAATCATAAAAAAAAGAGTGCATGGTATTAGCACACACTATAAACCAACACACTAATAACAATGGTTAGGAGTACACAAGAGTGTCAGAAACAGTCCAAAAAAAGCCAGATAACAACCACCAAAACAATGTCAAATATACATTCAAAAAGAAAGGAGTTGAAAAATCACTACCAAGTGGAAGGCCTGAAGTTTTACTCCATGAGGTTATAATTCTATCCAACAATTGAAGAAACTGGAGCCCCCCAGCCATCAGTAGTAGTACCACTAATAGTACAAGTTTGTGCATTTGGTATAATTTCACCCCAACCAGGGTCATCATCTTGCTCAAGAGACTGAACATCCCAACTATAGGTCGGGCGAGATGGACCTCTAGCTCTATATTCTCCACATTTGTACTATAGGGGTCTAGGACTAGTGTATGGTAGCATAGGGCTTTATCCAATGATGGATCCTCTGGTGAGTCGACAACTGGGACATGGAAGGGGAAGTAAGAGGTACACAAACTATAGCATAGGGCACATTCCCCAATGATACATAAGGGTACGTAAGTACTAAAACTCCACATGTACTTTTTCAACTTATACTTGAATCTGTAACCAACAATCAAATAATATAGCATATTTGTAAGAAACATAGAAGACATGTATGACATATTGCTGAGGAAAAATAGATCTATTCTAAGACTTCCAAAGATAAAACAGGGTACCAATTCTAAAAATATTTCAAACATAACCCAAGTTGAAGGAAACCCTTGGTGCAAGAAGCCACTCCCAGATCGAATGATCTTGATTACAAAACCAAAAAACATGCAATAAATATTTTGTCTGTCCACAAAATGGGTAAATAGGATTATGAACACCCAGATGCTTGATCCTATTACCAATAGGAAACCCTTGGTGCAAGAGGCTCCAAGAAAAAAAACTCTATTTAGGTTTAATATAAGTTGCCCAAGCAATCTAAAACCTCTTATTCATCAGGAGTAAAGAGAGACTAAGTCCCATATCATAGTGAGCTTATCAACCATTGGAACTTGCGAGGTGATTCATTTGTAACCTAGATGAGATTTATATTACAAAAAAATAAGCTCCCCAGACCAACACCAATCTAACCACTAGGGATTTTAAAAATGCTTATGTAGTTTGCACCAAATAGAAAATGGAACACTATCAATACCACCAAATAAGTATCTCTATAACCAGGATTTAAATTATGAATTTGATGAAAAATTTCCTAGCATATCCAAATCCTAGTATGTCATGAGAAGAAATAAAAAATGGAAGCAATACCACACTTATAGAACCTTTGCACTTTGACCCAAATGCACCAAAGCTAGGGGAAATCCCTTCCATGTGATAACAGGAGACCACCAAATATTCATGGAAGGCAAGGAGGCACCTGCTTTGTGAAAAATACCTTTCCATTTGAGCTAGGGTTTGAAGGTCTCCTAGAATTTTCAAATACTATGAATGACAAAAGAAACTTTAACTTTAATAGGAACAAGGGTAGTAAGAATGGATTGCAATTCCACTCCTTTCCAAATTTTCTTCCCCTAAAGTAAACTAGAATAAATGCAATGCTTGACCAACACTTTCCAAGATTCATACCCAATTAAATATCATGTGATCCATTTAGCACAAAGGATAGAACCTTATCGATGACAATAAAACAAATCCATGCCTCCACAGTCCTTGGGCAAACATCAAATTTACTAGGCTACCCAATGAAAACCTCATTTGATAGAGTATTTGGCCCACAAGAAATCTCTCAGAAGCTTATCCAACTTTTTATAACAAGATTTGGATGGAACCCATCAAGACAAATAATAGACATGGATAGTGGCTAAAAACTTAGAAAAAATAAAAAAAATTCCTGCCAGAGAAAGTTTCTTACTAGTCCAGTAAGAAAGCTTCTTGTCCACTTTGTCACTAACATACTACCACAATTGAGCAGAGGAACCATGAAACACAAAATGAATTCCAAGAAATTTAAACACCACACCCGACTGAATTTAATTCCATTGGAAATGATGTAGCCATCATGGCAGTTGAGATTGAGATTGCTAAAAATAGGAGGTTTTTTCCATTGAATAGAAGAACCAGAGGCTAAATAGAATATCTCTAAGTAACTAATAGCTGAGGAAATATATTGTTCATATTCTCAATGCATTAAAAAAGAATCATCAACAAAATGACCATTAACCAATTGACAATCAAAATTGGGGAGAACAATACCCCCTATTAATCCTTGATCCACCTTATGGGCCAACAAATAGCTAAAAGCCTTTGCAACAAGAATGAAAAGAGATGGAGCAAGATGGAACCCCTGTATTACAAAATGACCAAGAGAAATTGACTAAGATTGAATATTATTCAAAATAATAACATCTAAAGCATTTTGAAATAACATAAGAACGGTGCTCACAAACACTGACCCAAATACCAAAGCCTGAAGGATGGTAGTGATGAAGTACCACTCCATATTATCATAGTCTTTCTCAAATTCAGTCTTAATGAATAAAGTATCTTGTTCAAAATTTCTTTCCCACTCCATACCTTCCCAAACAACAAGAACATTATCAAGAATATTTTTTCCCTGAATAATGCTACTTTGTCCAAGTCTGGAAATCAAAGGCAAGAGAGGTTTAATCTTAAGCACAAGGGCTTTGCTAATAATATTATAGCTCACACTAATCAGGGTGATCGGATTCCAATTAGTGATGAGCTCAAGGCCTCTAGACTTATGAATAAATTTAGCATTACCTTTGTTACCACATTACAGGGCTTCAAGATACACTTTGTGGAGATCAAAACCAAGCATATCCTATAATTATTTATAGAATTCACATGGGAAGCCATCAAGACCAAGTGCCTTATCATTGGCCATGAGTGACAAGACATTTTTTAGATATTCCAAAGAAATAGGAGTGTCACAAAATATCATTAGCTTAGGAGAAAGCTTTTTGGGGATAATAGTGGTACAATTAGCAAGAGCTTGCTTTATAGCATCATCAAGGGATTGAGAAGCAAAAAAACCTTGATAATGTGAAACAAAGGATTTGAAAATTTTTGGAAGGTCTATGAATATCTGCCCATCAACTTGAATGGATTCAACTTGGGAATACTAGGCAGGAGGTCTGAGGTGTTGAAAAACATTTTGGTCACTCTGTCCCTCACTTTGAGCCAATGCATTCGAGCACGTAATTGATAACCCTTGGCTTCATACAAATCAAATTTTTTAAATTCATGTTGAATGGAATAAACTTGGTACTGAGCAAGAGAGCTGAAAGGAGAGACTTCAAGCTAGATATAAGCTTTGTATAGCTCACTCTGCAAGCTAGACTTAGCCTATTTTCTGCTTTGCAACTTCAAAATCCAGAGTTTGCAACACCTTAGTGGTTCATTAAATGGCAACATTCCACCACTCAATCCTTACAAAAAGACCATTGGGTCTAGGAATAAAATTCTAAGTGTTGCATATATGAGCTTTCATGCTAAAGCTATGCAAAAAAAACATTTAGGTAAACCTGTGAAGAATGCACTCTAGGTTGAAATTTTAACTTTACCACTGATAATAAAACAAGTGAATTATCAGATAGTGTAGTACCAGGGAATTTCAGCACATATAGCGAAGAAGGTAAAATATGAAATAACTGAATGTTGTCACAATCAAAAATCATGGCTCTATCTAATATTTCCAAAATGCTGGTAGAAGCAGCTTGTAAATTGAACCAGGTGTACCAAAGATCCTGAGGGAAGTCAAAAGGTAATACGTGAGAGTTAGGGTCATAAAGGTGAAGTTTTTTTTTCATAAAAAACTAAGCTTCCCTTTCACCTAAGCATCACCACATCAAGGTATGCCTGACCTTGTTAGAAGCTTTCTCTACCATATTAAAATCTCCACAGAGCACCCAAGTGGCAAATGGAAGATTTATGGCAAACCATCTCCATAGCTCACATCGATCAGAAGTGATGTTTGAGGCATACACATTAACCATTCCAAATGGTTTTCCACAGATCTAAAACAAAATCTAGACAACTTGATTGGATGGATCAACATGCCAAGTCACAATATTATTCTGTAATCGAGGTGTAAGGATATTGTTGTTTCCATTTTTTCTGAGGAATACTTCATGGCAAAAGAGGTACTTCATGGACACAAAAAGTCACATGCACACCCTAGATTGAAATAAAAAATCTTAACTTCTTGCGGACATAATAAATTTAGACTTCCATGCACTTAAGAAATATTTGACATCTTATTTTGGATCAAATATTTTTTGACCATATCTTTTAGTCCTCGAATATTCCATGAGAAGAAAATTATTGGGATTTGTCAGGATGCATGATCTCCATGACATTATTTGCATTACCTAAACCTTTAAGTGAGCCATAAGAGTTGGAGGCTACGTGGAAAGCATAACTTTTTAGTTGTGGATGTTTGTCATTATGAAAAAGGATGTGATAGTGGTGGAACCTAAAGTCCTAATCCCATTTATTGAAGAATTATCTAGAGCTATCACCACTAAGGCAAAAGAAGGGCCCGACCAAAGATATTGATACATCGGTGGAACTGGGGGTTGCATACCAATAACTAGAGGGACCGTATCAACATGATTATGAACATATTCAGTAGAAGCTTACACGTCCCAAGGAGTAGGGGTAGGTTGCACAATAGAAATCAAAGCTTCCTACTACTTAGCTCCACGGGTTTTCCTGCTAGAAATAGTAGTCCATTCTTTAGTGTTTCACCGTGAGCTATTAGCGGGAGCCATAGGAGTGGAAGAGGGATTTTACTTATATTTCCACTCCATCAGAGGGCACTCCTAAATTTTTTGAGCTACATATTGACACCAGTAATAGGTATTAGAAAAATTGATATATTTTACTCTTTGCCTAAAGTATTGGTCCCCAATAGATATCAATAAATCTTGCAAATTCTTGATAATGTCAACTTTGATAAAAATCCTTCTAGTGGATTGAGTGAAGAAGAGCTTTTATGGCCCAAGACAAACAAACATACCTAAGTGCGTAGCTAAAGTCTACAAAAAATCCCAAATGGTAATAGGAAGACTAGGGAATTCTACACACATCAAGACTTCCAGTGCAGCTTGATCATTGAATCGAAAATCCCTAGAGTAGGGTTGCATAATCAATAGATAATTATGGATAGTCCATGGTCTCCTAGAAAAAAACTTTTGTGGTTGAGTTGGGTCTAAAAAGCAAAAAAGGAAATACCCTTTAGTAAGATTTTGTACATTCTCCTCTTTGACTCCATATGGGTCCTAAAATTACTGGACCCAGGAACGAATAAGGGTATCATATGGGATACAACCCAAAAAACAACCCATCAAGGTATGACATTCAAACCATTCAAAAGTCATATGATATTCATGCAAAGGAATAACAACTTTAGGGACATGGCCTTTACCTCGTGATACACTTTCGAAACAAAATTATGTAGACACTTCCTCAATGCCATTGACCTCTCCAGCAAACTCAGAATAAACTGAATAGACTATATGAGCGAAAAATATTAAAAACGGTGAACTAACACCACCTTAAGGTGATGTTAATGCAACAGATAGGATTTTACTACCCCTAAATCTACCAAGCTAGCAACTATTTTTTTCTCTTCTATCGTGTTCGTCGACAAATAATTTTAGCAATATCAGTCCCTTGTGGTATCCTCATTATTTATTTTTAAAATAGATAATGATGGAAAATCCCGTTGGAAAAAAAATCATTGAGTAATTTAAATTCAATCTTGACATCTACTTGATCTAATTTTGAATCTAAAAAAGCATTTCTAGTGTCCATGGAAATCACATATTAACACTCTAGTTTTAAGAACAATTATATCATGCTCAATCATCTCATACTTTATCATCACTTCTAGTATAATATCTACTACTTACATAGGATTTTCCATAGATTTTATCTTCCTCTTATCACTAACTATTAAATACATACTTAACATCTAAGGAATCTTTACTTTCAACTAGGGCATACTTATTTCTAGTAAGGACTTAAAAAAATGAGTTACTTTCCATGTTACCTAGATTTTCTTCACATGAATCCTTTATTTTTTTAGTTTCTTCTAATATCTAGAACAAGAAGTGATGCCTGCCATTTTATCACACTTTGCATCCTACTTCATGCTCGCTTGGCTCACATTGAAGCTTCTTAATTATATATTTTATTATTTACATTAGTTTAAAAATTAATTGCAAAGGAAGGATTTCATTGATTTTATATTTCTACCCCCTCAAGTTGCATAAGAACATAGTAAAATCTTAATCAAATATTAGTATTCACTTTGACTATGAAACATATTCCATTTAATTTTTATATGGCTAAGGATTTGAAACTTTTTGGGTCTTATTTTACATATATTTTGTTGAGTAAAGATAATGAAATTTATTTATTTCTAAAGGAGAATATAATTTTTATTTGTTTATCATAATTAAAATATTTTTATAATTATTATTTTTTAATAAATATTATAATATAAGAAACTTTGATATTGTTTTCTAAAATAATGTACAGTCTAATTTTAAATTTATATTAATGTTTGGCATTGTATTTGTCCTAAAGTTATGGAAATATTAATACTCTCTTGTTTAAACATAACCAAAAACTAATCATTATTTTTTATATACTGTAATTCATACTTAAAATGATTATTAATTTTTAGTTATTAAATATTTAAATATTAATATTATTAAACATGAATTAATCATCGCCCTAATTATACTATGAATATTATATTCAAGATAATCAGATAGTATTAAAGCATTCTGAATTCTTTCTAGTTCAAAACAAAATATAATTGTTAGTGGTTAAATTAAAATTTATTTTTAGAAGAGTAAATAATTTTATTTTACTAAGGTAAAAGGGGTTTTCACGTCCCTAAACCCTTACACCTAGCTAACAAAAAGTATTACAATATGGCATAGTAGCCTATCCAAAACCAAACTACTAACATTAGTTGAACCTTAGGATACAACGAGTTATTCAAATTAAACAATAATACCCTTATAAATAAAATGATGCTATTGGAGGTATTACTAACATAATACATAGTCCAAACATAATAGTAAAACCATAATAGATGTAGACAACACTAAAGGATAAAACAACCCAACACCAAAACAAGACAATAATACCATAATAGTAGCATAATATAGAAAAAAATTAGCCATCTTGTTCTAGATAATTGAGGGTGTCCAACATCTCCTTTGACCCAACCTATGCAACTATGTTCTATAAGCATGGCAGGTATACTTTGATCTATTGGATAGGAATCAAGTGACTAGTTCATTGGATATATTCACCTCTTGTTGCTTCAATAGGTGTTTATCACTTGAAAATCCTTTAGTTCCAATTCCATAAAAGTTGGGGGGAACCTCACATACCAATATTATTTTTCCTTGAGTCCAAATCCTAAATTTTCTATCCAATCTATTGTTTTATTTCCTTCATGGTAGATATGTTATAATTTCACCTTCTTAAGCTTCTCCAAGTTTAATAGGCTCTCCAAATCAGTTTAGCAATGGATCAACTAACCTCATGTTCCTCTTTTAGATACTTGATGATGTTTAACAAGTCTCTTTTAATTCACATTTGTAACCCCTATTTGTAAAATATACTTAATTCCCTAAAATTAGGCTCTTACCTCTATAAAGTGGTTTGTTTGTTTCTAAATGGCTCCATATAGACTAGTATGATGGTGTCTTTCTTATATCTTATTACTCCACTAGTACCATAGTTACCCTTATATTCCCAATCAAAATTCAAATTAATCCAATATTTTGGAGGGGCTTCCCATATGACCTCTTCCCTAGAAGATTTGGAGAAAATAGATAGAAAACTAAAATCTAAATACCAAGCTTTGAAAACATATTGCTCCTAGATAGAAAAATTCTCCTAATAATACTTTATAATTTTAATATTTTTCAAATAATGCATTGCCAATACGTATTGCAACTAAGCAGGTACCCCTTCTCTTATATTTGAATTTCTAATTATTGTGTTCTCTCCAGACCCCCTAAAGCAAGTGTGGAAGATAAAGTTACCACAGGTCTACAAGATGCTTACTCTTGAAGGACAATATCCGCTAAAGGCACACATCATCCAAATCATCTAGGAAAGCCCATGAGATATTAAACATGTTATAAGAAGACTACTTACTTCATAAGCAAACTCATACTCAATAAAAATATGATGAGCAATTTCATCCTCTTTCTCATATAGAGTACATTTGTTGACAATGTTGAAGCCCCTCTTACACAAATTATCAATAGTTAGTATTTTATTTTAAACAACAATCCAAAAATACATGGTTATTTTAGGAATTATGTTCTTAATCCAAATATTTTATACCAAAATCCAATCCACCCCATCCTTGTCAATCATAGAGTAACTAGTTTTCAATGTATATAGACCTTTACTATCCCTATTCTAAATCATTTAGTCACTCCCACCTATTGGGTTAGTGGGGAACAACCTCAATAAATCCATTAAGTATTTTTGAGCTTTGGACTGGGTTTCATTTAGACCTACCAGATTTATACCCTTCTAGTACCAACTCCCCTCTTTAAAATCCAAGAAGTCCTTAACATTTTTTCCAAAGGCTTTTAGAGATTTTAGCTTCAAGGTGTTTAGTTCTATATCACACTCAATAAGGATCACCTTTAGCCATATATCCTTCCAAAAGTCCACTCTTTCTACATTCCCTATGCACCATTTGATCCCTTTCCTCAAAAGGGCCTTGCAATTCATTAGGTTATTCCAAAAAATGGACCATGTTGGATGATATTATGAGTTGAAGAAGTCTTGTATATCTCTCATGTATTTAGCTTTAAGGATTCTTACTCAGCTAAATTAATTATTCTTTAGTAGTTTGCAACCCATCTTACCAATAAGAGCCTCGTTCATCACTTCCAACCATTTGTAATCTAGATCTTCATACTCTTTCTTAGAGTACACCTGCTCCTAAGACACTAGAGGTAATATTTTATTATAATTAGATCCTATTCAGAGGAAGGATCATTGTATTAGTAGATTAAATACTTACCTCATAAAAAAATGGAAAAAATATTGGGTCTCCGTCTAAGATCTATTTCTAGTACTGCTTTAGCTGCTAAGCTGTATTGGCGTTGGTGTAGTAATCAGGAGAAAAATTGGGCCAGGATTATCTTCCACAAGTATCTTAGGGGGGTGGAAGGTTCTGATATTCCTAGATATAGCTTGACTGGTCGAGGATCATTTGTTTGGAATACTCTAAAGAAGGGTGCAAAGTTGGTTAAGCAGGGGTTGTTCTGGATTTGTTATACTGGGTCTCGGGCTCTTTTTTGGCATGATTATTGGGATGGATTTTCTCCTCTCCTTAGTGAGTTTCCCCATATTCAAGATCTTGCTCAATGCTTTTTGGATGCTGGATGGGTGAGGGTGGCAAATTTAAAAACTGTTAAGTCCTTTGGTCAGATGGTTAGTTTCTAGTGGAAGGATCCTTGGGAATGGCCTATTGGTGGCACTATGGATGCGAGGGCGGAACTGTCCCATATTTTTGCTATCCATCCCTGCTCTTCTCTACCTATGGATGATGTGCTAGCATGAGGGAGGGATAATAGAGGGATATTTTTGGTTGTTGATGTTTATTATGTTTTGGATCGATAGCGGTTTGGGGAGGTTGTGCTCCCATGGTGGAAGCAAGTTTGGAATAATTTTATTTGGCCTAAGTGTAGTTTTTATGTGTGTTTGGCTACTCATAATTGGTGTCTCACTTGGAATAATATTCAAAATCATGGTTTTGTTGGCCCCTCTTTATGCTATAACTGTGGGAAGGATGAGGAGTCTTTTGGGCATTTACTTCTCCAATGCGACTTTACTCGTCAACTCTAGAATTATTGGTGGGGAGTGTGGAATCAACCTTGTTCGCATGCTTCATTTGTAGTTGATTTTTGGAGGAGTATGGGGTGGCCTCCTGCAACAACTTTCTTTTTACAAGTTGGGTGGAGCATTGGTCCTTCATGCATTTTTTGGCAGATTTGGCTTGAATGGAACCACCGAATTTTCCAAGGGAAGGATTTAACTACTTATCAGGTCTAGCAGAGGATTTTGTGAATGATCCAAGAAACCGTGTCTGCAAAATATCAAATTATTTCTCCCATGGACCAATCAAAACATCAGATCATGGAAATATTAGGTTTGTTGGTTAATGTTCTTGGTCCTAATATCTCTTGTAGATGTATGGGTTAGATTAATTAGGTTTGGAGGGCTGGTAAATGGAATATGCCTCTTCTTGGAGTGATGAATATTAATACAGATGGATCTTCTTGGGGTAATTCAGGTAATGTTGGTATTGGTGGTGTGGGGCGAGACAGTAGTGGTACTATCCAAAGTTTTTCTCTTTATTTAAGGGATATCATTCTAATAACTTCATGGAAGCCCTTGTGATTTTATATTATTTGGAGCAAGGGTATGCTTTGTGTTGGCGTCAGATTGTTTATGAATCTGATTCTCAAATTGTTATAAATTTATTGAATTCTAGGGATAGTCTTCATGGTAGTTGGTGATTGAGTTGGATTGCTCAACAAATTCTCAATATCTCTGCTCACTTGGAGTTCATTTATTTTGTGCATATTCCCCGGGAGTGGAATGGGGTAGCGGATTTGTTAGCTAAATGGGTTTCTAAGTTTTAGGATGGTTGGGATGTTTAGAATTGGTCTCAACTTTCTTCTGATTGCTCTCAATCTCTCTCTTGTTTATTGAGAGTTGATATGTCTGATTAGCTTCTTATTTTTCTTTGTATCTTGGATGTTTTACCAAGAAACAAAGAAATTTTACCCTCTTTTTAAAAAAAAATTGAAAAAATGAAATATTTATCACTAATGTTAAGAATATTATTATATTTAAAGAAAAAAACTTTTAAAACATTATAAACTTTCAAGAAGTAGAAATAGTGAATGATTTTCATGTAACAAAAAATGTAGACCATCTCATAATAATATTTTTGATAAATATTTATGGGTTAAAGTGTTAATTTATATTCAAAATTTAAGGTATTAAATACTTGGTTATATTAAAATCTAATAAAAATAATAGACCAATGCAAAAAATGTTTTGAATATTTTACCTTTTACAAGTGAAATAGAATTATGATAATTAATATAAACAAATAAAAATAAAAGGAGCAATTAAACATAAAAAATACATAAGAAATAGTGTTTTTGAAGATATATTCATATACCATCATAGGTTTCACCTTATTATAAATGGCTTACCTTTAAATAAGGTGAAATCCTTGCATACAATTTAAAATAAATTTATTGTATGATATACACTAGAACTTAAGATTATCAAGGTAAAAATACCAATATAAGGTAGATTTTATAAGTAATCATGCTGAAATTCAAAGGGTAATATTTATTTTATTAGGTGAAAGATAAGGTTTTTAAAGGGTTCCCGAACATTTTAAAAATAAGAAGCAAAAGCTTAAAGAGATAAACCAAAGTGGAATAAAGAAAGAACTACCCCACCTAGGGGATCTAGAAACCAAACATCAAATAGTAGAAAGAACCAAGAGAAATCTAGGATCTAGAATAAGTGGATCCCACCGAAAGCATGAACTATCAAAATTAAAATTGAAAAACAAGAACAAGGACATTGAAACCCAAGAAGTAGTTCTCACACAAACAAAATACAGAGAAATATTCCAAAAAATACCATCCAAAAGATAAAATTAAATTTGAATTAGGGGTGCCAACGAACCCATCCATAGAAACCTAAAAATTGCATTCCAAGGATTGAATCTAGATAGTCAAAAGGGCCAAAGAAAAAATCACCGAAATCTGAAAGAAGAGACCCGTGAGAAAGGACCCACTAAGACCTATCCCAAATTGGATCTATACCTAAAATAAAAATCACATCCAAACTACAGAGACCTCCCCTATTTGAGATTTTTTCTATAAACTACAAGGGCCTCCCCTATTTTGGCTCTAGATTATACATAATTTTAGCACCCTAAACTTGGAATAGACAAACTCCTTATTTCTAAGTGAATAACTTCATGTGTGGTATAATGCTCTAGGATACAATTTTCATTAATAAAAATTGATATTGGATACCTTTCCCCTAGAAAAGGGTTAGGAAGGTTTACAATATCCAACATCTATATTCAACAAAGATAAAGAGCCATTGGTAATCTCTGAATCTATCTCCTTTTTCCTCAAAGCTTTAATTGATGGTCTCCCAGATTTATGCTCTACCCCAACATCTAAAGAACCCTTTTTATGACTTCTCAACTTACAGCCAAGAAATCCCTTCTCTAAGAAGTGTTTCGAGGAACATTTAGATTGATTCATGCTCACATCAAGAGAGGATAAAAAAGGATTAGTGCTTTCATTCATTACATCCATACCAGAAGAAAGTAAAGCCTCTAACACCAAATTTAAAGAATCAAAAGGTTTCAAATCATTTAAAAAGTAGGGGAAGCACCAACATGAGAAGAGTGGTTCAGAGACAACAACTTGTTGATAGTGAGGGGTATCTCTGGATCTCCACCCAAGGAGGAAACTATTTTCTAAATTGGAAGGTATGTGACTATAGCTACCGTATTTACCTCCACTGGTTGAATTTCATATGACCCTTCCTTTTGAGAAGTCTATTTAATTTCCTTTTCCACAAAATTATTTTGGATAAACTTACCATTAGATTTTATCTTTGACCATACTTTTTTCACCTTAGATGGATACTAGACCAAATTATGACTAAAATATTTACACTTAGAGTAAAAATTTAATTGATTTTCATAAACAATGCTCTAGATCGATGACCCCAAACTCGAGATAAAATCAATGGTGGAAGGGGGGTTCAATTCCAAATATGCATTTATGTACATTCTTGCAAATATTGATCTTGAATTTGCCCTAGTTGCAAAATCAATCATAATAAGTTCACCCAGGGCCTTGGCTATACCTCTTAGTATATCTTCACACCATAATTAAAAGGGAAGGCCATACAACCTAACCCAAAGGTAGGGTTATGCATAGTGGTGAATATTCACAAATTGGGTGAATATTAATATTTTCAAAATTAAAAATTGGTGAATATGAGGACCCCTGACGTCAGCACATTCACCTAAAATTTTTGGGATCAAATTTTTTAGGGTCAATTTGCCACAATATATATCCAAACATAGGCATATTTGTACTCATTGGAAATATCTTTTTGAGATTGATCTAATGGTGGTGTTTTTATGAAGTTATAAGGTGATTTAATAGGTCAAAATGTACCCCAAATATGACCTTAATTTTTAGGACTTCAAATACCCAAATTTGGGTATGAAGATGATTGATTTGATTTTCTTCGGGTTCACCATGATTCACATTGATTTAAATTAGGATTTGCCATTTTTTTACAAGTAAATTTTGAGTGCAACCCCTTAAGCATAACCCTGCCCAAAGAGGAGTTGTATTGATTTCTATGTGTTTGAACAAAAATTTGGAATCCAACGCTAGAGAAAAAGACCTTGCTTCCCAAAGAACTAGGAACCTCCACTACGAGTGTCTTTTGAGTCAGCTTCATAGTTAAATTTGAACATAAAGAAGAATTTATCAAGAGCAAGAATTTACACCTAGCCATGAGGCTACCATTTTAAAAAATTGCATCTTCTTATGACATCAAGACAAGCCAAAATCCCCAAAAATTACCCACCAAATTGAAAGCATCTTCAACCATTGTAAAATTAAGTAGATATTTAGGAACACTAAGAGTGTTTTGGATAGAAGAGAGGTAAAAAATAATATTTGAGATATTCTGATAAGAGAGTTTAGAAACTACCATCACATACGAGGCCTTGGTACTAGGTTCAAAATAATTTTTAATAGAGACTAAAAATGGGGTGCCACTTAGATCCCCAACCTAAGTACCTCATTCATCCCACTTGCCTTTACCACCATGACTGTTAATCTACTCATGCTTCCCACCTTGACTGCCAACTTGCTTATCTATCCTCAAAAATCAAACCCTTATCCTTCGAAAGAAAAATCATAATTTTTCACTCATATTGTGATTGATATATCTCAACTATGAATTTTGATATGGATTCATTTACAAGCTTTAAATCCTTCAAAAGTTAGCTTTTCCTGACTTGGTAAGCTTCAAATACTTTAAAGTCATCACTATCATTGTTTGAATCAACAAGCTTCAAACCCTTCAAATCTATTCTGATCATCGCTGCCTAACTCAGCAAGCTTCAAACCTTTCTAAGCTACCATCGCCACCACCACATAACTTAGCAAGCTTTAAAACCTTTCAAAGTTGTCATTGTTGTTGCTTAACTCAGCAAGCTTTAGACCCTTAGTTTTTGATACCCTAATGCAGTGGATGCCTGGTAATACTTTTTTTATTTATCTTTCTAATCAATTTATAATCTATTACTTTATGAATAAAATGTTTTTTTTTTTTTTTAAACATGGTGGAATCGGTAGCCGCCACGAATCCGAGTAGACTGTCTAGCTTTTATGGCCGCCACAGTATTCTGCGCTGTCCACCCCGGAAGCCACCACACAAATCTTCATGCGGTCCACCCCTATAACCACCATGCCACAATCATTTTAAACCTTTTACGCCGCTGAAAGCACCAGGAAAGGAACAAGGAAAGGAACAAGCGTTCAGTCCGACAAGGCCCGAGATTTGAACCTTGGACCTCCGCCCCCTTATGGGGTTTGGATGAACCAATTGGTCTACACCTCGGACCTTTGTATGAATAAAATGTTACAACCAAAATAAACTAAATTTATGTAATTTATACTTGTGTGTTTCATGTGAAGCTAAATAGATCAAATAAATATTCTTAAATTCAAAGCATAATTATAAAGACTATTTGTAATATGAAATATTATATTTAAAAATATTATTAAAATAATATATTTGACATAAAAATTTATGCTAATAAGCAATACTTATTGATTTAAATTAGAAAATATAAAACAATTTTTTATTTTGATCTTATTCAATCTTCAATCCTTGTAATACTAAATATAGTCATCAAAATCTTATTACCAAAATGTATTGTTATAATTTCATAAATGAAGAAAGACACTTTTATTAGATTTTTAATATTTAGACAAATAAAAAAAAAATATAAGATTTAATTGCTAAATAAATAATTTTATCACATATATATAAGGAGTGATGCTTGTTTGTTAAATATTTTATAACAATCAAGTTTAAAAATATATTTTAATTTAATACTTTCAAGTTGTTTAATATAATTTTTAGTATCCACGTTATGTGGTCTACTGGCAATGACGCCACTTGCATTATCGGTGATGTGACCCGGGTTCAATAAATTAATCTTCATTTATGAAAACAAATAATTTAAGTAATAATTAACCTTAATACAATGAAAAAGTTCAAACAAAAAAAAGTATATATATATATATATAGTCTTAAAAAACTTTTCTTTTAATTGAATTCTTCAATAAGCTAGAACAAAGTATTGAGAAATTGGGTACAAGATAAAGTAATAAATATAATGGATCAAAACACACAACTTGTACAATAGTATAAGGATCAATTAAACAATTGTAATATTAAATTGATTATGTTTATATTTAAATAATTTACAATTTTTATAATATTATTATTAAAAATTGTTTTAATTATTATTTATAAATAAAAAATTCAAATATATTTTCTAATTTGTTTTGTTAATCAAATAATTTAAATTAAAAACTACATAAAATTGTAAAATTTAAAACATTAAATAACCTTATATCAAATTAAAAGTAAAACACATAAAAATGTCTTTACTTCAAACTACTAAGCTATAAGGGAGGTTTATATTAGGAGGATTGTTTATTTAAAATTGTTACATTTCCATGACAAACATTATTCCAAACTCTCAAGCTGCATTATAACAGTAAAGAGAAACATAATGAATAACCAAGCAATAATAGGGCAAGAAGGGTTACCACCAACGCATAACCGTAATAATAGTAAAGAAAAAAATAATGAATTATAAA
Source organism: Wollemia nobilis (assembly GCA_028583015.1). Lineage (NCBI taxonomy): Eukaryota > Viridiplantae > Streptophyta > Pinopsida > Araucariales > Araucariaceae > Wollemia > Wollemia nobilis. The sequence goes on from JAQPPZ010016895.1 coordinate 20,029,579, forward strand.
CTATCGACGAAGCAATAGGGCAAGAAGGGTTATCATCCACGCATAAACGTAATCTCTAAAGAATGCCCAACAATCAATTTACTTTTCTATATTATATGTTGATTATGCTGGTTGATCAGAATCGAATCTCAACATAAATACGAATTCTTGACAACGAATCTATCAAAGTGTCCAATTTTGTTATCAGAATGTGAGACAAACTATAGCGCGAACCAAAAGAACAAATAAGATTGAAGTCACGAGCAAAAAGAAGATGCATAAAAGGTTCACGAGATTTATTGTTTCCCTCATCAATAAGTGGACAAGGAGTTTTCAAGGCCAAAACAAAACAGTGGACAAGGAGTTTTCAAGGCCAAAACAAAACAGTTATGGCATCCATGTTCACATTCCAAACAAATTTCTGTTCTAGTATTTTCTTCAATTTTTATTTTATATAAAGAGTGACTCTAAAGTCAATGAAAATTTGATAAAGAGATCGCAGTCACATGCGAAAATAACTTTTGTATGGTCTTATGAAGGAGAGGTAGACTCACCACTCTTTCTTGTACAATTGAATTTTTATTGTTTTCATCTTTTGGCTACATAGAGATCCTCTTAGCTTTGTTTTTTTTTGCAAATTAGATTTAGATCGGTATATCTGAAATATGAAGAACATCAGCATCAGATTTGGCAACTGGTTTCGAAGAAGAAGCACTCGAAAAGCTTATATGTACAGAAGAATTATCAACCGCCGTTTACTCAGACAAAGAAGGGGGAAGAGATTAGCATTGCTTTATACACGGCTGCGGGCTTTACTGCCGAGATATGTAAAGGTGATTTAGTACAGCATTTATTAGCTTTTTATTCTTTTTCTCCCCATACTTGCTTATATTGTTTCTCACTGCAGAAGGCACAGAATTCTGTAAACACAACGGATCTTCGGGATGATGAATTTTGCAGCTCATCATCATCATCACCCTTGGCTGAGGGGAACAAGTTTGATGGAAGGATTCTTAGGCTGTCTGGCTCTCATCAGATTATTGTTTTACCAACTACCAAATGTACGATTCACAGAGAGGATATGGGGCTGCTAAGAATCCAAGTCGCTGCTTCGGAATCAAACGCCAGATTGCCTTTGGTAATACTTCAAGTGCTCCAGAAAGAGAATCTTCAACTTATTTCTTCACAGAGTTGCTGTGTTGAGAGCAAAGCATATCATACTCTCCAAGTTAAGGTACATTTAATATCACTCTCTCGTTGTCTCTGCTTACGTTGTGTTTATATATTTTTTGATGGAATCTGTAGCTATATTTTTCTTTTTTGATGGAATCTGTAGCTAATTCCGCAGGTTGTCCTATTTGTGTGGCTTTTGTATTTTACATGATGTTCAGTAAGATCTGAGATTTGAAACTTGAATAATTAATTTTTTAGAATCAATTGATATACACCTCCCACTAACTTTTAGATTTAAATATTTAATTTTTAAGTGATTATATATTATTATAATATTTAACAATTATAAATATATTATATTTAACAAAACCAAAACTTGAATTTTTTGTTTTAAAATTTAATAGATTGAATAATACCATTTTTATAGATGTAAATGCTTATAATTACTAAATAAAATAGTTTGAGCTTATTAATACTTTAGTATAATTTTAATGTGTGTGTGAAATTATGTGGCTCTTTTGGTATGTAAATGTTGGAACCTTCAGACAAGAACGTGGATGATATCAGCAGGAAACTATGCATTGCTATGGATAACAGCGTCCAGTAATACGCTGTGCTATTGTTCTATTTTAAGTTCGATGTAGTCATCCAGTTACCCTTTCTTAGAATCCTGCTACAAAAAATGAGTATTATGAAGTCACGCGTACAAGAAACAGAGTGCATACTTATGCTTGTGACTATTCAAGTGAATTATTGTTTCCCTGTGTTACGTGAACGCCGAGTCATCCAAGTCACTATTTGGTCAGTTTTGACTAACGGTTTACGCAACCACAAAGTCATCGAGACTTTTATATATAATAAGAGTGATAAATTTGTCGTAGACATGACCGCAAAGGAATTTCTCCCAATTTATTGTTATGTTTGAAAAGTCCTTGACATGTGAGATGATTCCTTATGTTTAAAACGCCTTTGACATTTGAGACACAAACAAGACGTTATGAGTGAAATTTTGAGAACTAGTAATGGTGGGTTCAGAAAAAGCTGGAAGAAAATGATTTGATAAAGACATTCTTGACGACGATTGAGCCCAGACTGACTTGACATTCACATTATGGAAATAAATTAAGGGTCTTAAACTTAACCTTTGCATCTTATGCTTGTTGTATAATAATTAATCCAACTTTACATTCACATAACTCCGTTAGTTTTAATTTTATATGATCAATTAAAAAAGAATATTTAACTATATTTAAATTTTTATTGAATAAATTATTTAGCTTATTTTATTCATTTAATTTTTGAAGAATAAGATATATATAATTAAAAAACAAATAAATTTTTATTATCAAATTTATATTTATAAAACACCAAGATCAATAAACCTGCCTAATTAAATATCTTGATTTTCAATAAGGAATCTTAGATCTTATCAACCTTACATATTAAACTACCAAAATGTTGTTAATACATTACATACTCTATGTAATACATGGGGTTTGTGGTCTTAAGGATGCTTCCAGATTCAGGTGACTGTACCACATTGCTTCTAGCCTAGAGGGTCTAGGATGGAAAGAAGATTTTAGTGGAAGTTCAAACCATAGGGGTTTGTGGTCTGATCCCACTCTAGGAAGAGTGGAAAGAGAAGCCTCCCCAAAGATAGGAATTTCCAACTAAGAAATTAGAACTCTATCCAACCTAGACAAAATAAGATAATCTATCGATCTAATATTACTCTAGGTGAACTTCATCCCTTCAAGATATAGATCCATAAGACCTGCATCCATGATAAAATTTGTGAAGTATTCCAAGATTATAGGGTCAGGATGGTTACCACCTTTATTATCTGAAGTATATAGTGGAGAATTGAAATCCCTAGTGATAATCCAAGCTATCTCTCGAAATGAATTCTTTAGGTCCAACAAAGAAGTCCAAAATGCATGTCTACCATAAGCAGAGTTTAGGGCATATACATTAGACATTATTCATCTTCTATTGGTAGCTTTACATAAAAATGAAATGTTTATAAATCAGTCAAAGGAGGAGATGACTTTCCCTTCAAACTTTGTAGTGTCCGAAAAATAAAAAAGACCACCTAGGGCACTAATGGCCTAGCAAGTTGCAAACCCGATATCTTTCCACACCTTCTGACGAATAGTCACAAAACTATTCTCATATAATTTGGATTATTTAATGAATAAAATATCTAGGGACTTGTCATTTCTCAAAGATGCTAATACCTTATGTTTAGTAGAGCAATTAAGGTCTTTGACGTTCCAAGATTAGAACTTCATTTGGAGGAGATAAAATGGGACTTAGCCTCATCCATTTCAAGATGAGGGGACTTAAAATTTTTGAGCATAATTTTTCTAAAACTTTTATATTTAACTCTATCCAAGGACAAAAGAGACTAAGCTCCATCACCAATAGTTGATTTCATATCTCTATTTTTGCAAGAGCAGTTACTGGGCTTACCAACTTTCTTCTCCATCCCTATATCAATTATAAGATTATGGTGACTTCGAGTTTTAGGGCCTAGGGATACCTTCTCTAGGATAGGGCCAAGGGATGAAATAGGGGTTACCACCACTTTTTGGATAATTGTTTCCTCATCAGCCAGGCAATCAAAGTTATTATGAAGGATGAGATCAAAAATATATACCTCTTCCAAGACTTTTTCAATAGCTAGGATATCATAACACTCCCCCATATTTGAAGTTTTCATCATTTCCTTAATAGGAGGCTAATTTAACACCTCCTCTCAATTAAATAGATTAGAAGGAATCAAATATATTTCTACCTCTTCATCACTTACAACCTCGATTGAGGATACAATAGGAGAGGGATGAATATCAAGAATATTCTCTTTTATTTTTAAGATTTTTGAAACCCACTTGCTAGCCTTAATATTTCTATTGGAGAAAGTAGGATGAGAAGGAGGTTTCATCCATTGGGAGTAGGCCTTCTTCAAATGACCCATCTTGTCATAGGTATGGCTTCCTAGACCAAAATTTTGATAGTTGAGAACCTTCAGAAGTGGGGTATAATGCTACCTAACAAATGCTATATATGTAAATTTGATCAGGAAATGATTGAGCACATTTTTTGTAGATGTTATTTTTTCAAACATGCATTTGCGATGGTTTTGGAGAAGCTAGCAATTTATTGGGTTTTACTCAACTCTCTTATTGATATTACCTCTTAATGGGAACCCCCATTATTTTCTCCTATACTTAGATGTTTGTGGAAATTCCTTCTTCCTCACCTCCAATGGGGAATCTAGAAATAAATGAATGTGTGGGATTTTAAAAAATCCAATAATTGCATCCTTCATGTTGGGCTTAGATCCCTATGAGGGGCTATGAAGAATGTGGCTTTGAACTTCTTTGAGTCGATAAATGGCACTTAGAGCATTCTAGTATCAAAATTAGATCTTGAGTGATCTCTTGATTTTCCCTCTGCTAGGCCTATGATCAAACCTCCCAATCTAAGATTTTATATCAAATGGATTCCTCCCTAAGGGTTGGCTAATACTTAATTTTAATGGCGCTTATAAAGGAAACCAGATTTTAGCCAGATTAGGGGGAGTTATCAAAGATGATAATGGCAACATTATGATGACTTATGTTGAGCATATTTCTATGCAAAAATCCTTCATTGTTGAGGCCAAAGTGGCTTACCAAGGTATTCTAATTCTACAAGACTTAGATATCAGGAGGGGAAGGTGACTCCCTAAGCCTAATTAATTTGGTTAACTAAAATAAACCTCCAAATTGGAACCTAAGGAATATGGTGGAAGAAATAGAAAAAAATCCTCTAGGGTATGGAGGAAGTTCAGATTATCCATATTTGGAGAGAAGGAAACAAGTTGGCTAACTTCTTGGACCATTGGGGGTTTGCCCATTTTGGCAAGTATGAATGTAGGTCTAATTTCCCTAAATATTTAAATGGCATTCTCTTCGTAGAAAATTCTTGATCTACTCATGGATTCCTTTTGGAGTTTTCTTAGGGGTTGGGGTGACCTATCCTTATGCCACATTTCCAAGGGCATACTCATTAGCAACGTCTCACCTTCCCTTGGTAGTGAGCCTTGGTGGTTTTTCTAGGTGTTTTCTATGGTTATCTATGCCGATATATTCTATGTTGATTTTTCCCATGATGTTTTGAATGTCTATACCTTTTCGTGTGGGTTGATTGACTTCATATCTAATTTTTGTATTTATATTGACTTAGAGACCTGTGCTTTTCTTTGTATGCTGATTTGGACCTATTTTTAGATGTTTTATTTCCAAAGCTATTATTTCAGGGGATTTTGAGGACCCATGGTAGGTTCTTAGGTGGTACTAGGAACTTTTGACTTCTAGTTATTCTGCTTTGTAAGTCATTTGTCTTCTCCTTTTTGTCTTTTATCTTAGGTCAAGGGATGCCCTTATGTCTTGGTAATCATTCCCTAATGTGGTTGTTGCTATGGTTTTAGCTGTGCATGTGAAATAGTCATCCTTGTATTTTGGGCATTGGGGCTTTTCATCTCACATTTATTTCTTTAAAGTGATCTCCTTTCAAATATCTCTTTCAAAATTTGCTCAATATTTGGTCATATTAGGAGCTTCTAGTGATTATTTTGTGTGAGATAATTGATTGCTAGGAGGGATTTTTGACAATGGGAAAAACTAAGAGCTCGAAGTCGATGCCTACATACCCAATTTTTTTTGGAGCTAGCTATCCTAAAAGTGGATGATGATGTAATTGATATTCTAAATAGAGGTAGTCTTTTGGACTACATTAATAAATTTCATGGGCATAATATTTTTTTTTTAGATGCATGGCTTTCTTATGGTTTGAAGGTAAGGTTAAGGTGGGGAGTCTAGCCCTTAATATGGATGCAAAAATAATTTCCAAAGTGATCAATATTCCTTTGTATGGGGATTACCACAATAGATATAAGCACTCCCTTCTTAAGAAGCGCAACTAATTCTTGGATAAAGTGGAATTTTTTTGAAGGGCACATAATGGTTTTAAAGCTAAAGACCTCCTACATCCATGGGATGCTGATGAATGTTCTTGCATTCCTATTTTAGTCCATGAATAAATCAATTACTAATATTATAAATGGAAGAGGGTGGAATCCACTTCACCAAGGCCTAACCTTGTTGATCATTGAATTTGTGGCCAAAGCTCATGGGTTAGAGGTAGAGCAAATATCATCAACTTTGTCAAATCTAATCATATACCTTTGTCAAAATTATTTATTCTAGAGAAAAATATTTGAACTTAGGTTGAGTCCAATGACTTGGACTTCAGGGCTAATTCTCTTCAAGGGCCTATACTGATCGGTTGGCTAGGGAGCTCTCTATTTCCTCCATGGAAGTGAGAGGAGGTAAATCACATGGCTTCGAAAATATTGACTTAGTCTTTTTAGAGGATGTTCATGTTGAATATCCCTTTGACTCTATTAGAATAGAGGATAGTTGTCAAAGGTTTAAGGGGCTCTCTATCACTTTGAAGGATGTGCAGTAAGGGAAGTAGTGGTGCTCCAAGCATTTATCAAAGGAAAGAAAGGTCGAGGAGGTTTCACCTATTAAGATTATCAATTTGGATTTAGAGGGACAATCAAGTATGCAAAATCATCTTTGGTCTAAAGGGGCAGTTCCTTTTGGAACTCCTTGTATGGAGACCCATTGCAATTACCTCTAGGTGATAAATATTATTGAAGACATGCAGAGATCCATCTAGGATACTCTAAAAGTTGCTATTAAATTCATGAAGGAAATTAATCATCTCCAGGGTCATTTTATGGAAAATGGTTCCTCTAAAAAATATGTTGTTTAATCCTAGGTGATGCCTAGGAGATGGAATTTTTCATAGAAGTATTGTGAACAACCATTTTGTTTGGACCTTGTTTGGCGACGGGGATTTGTTTGTCCTAATGGTGGTCCCTTGAATGGATTTTCTATTGGGATATTTTTTTGGCTTCCTACGGAAGTGTTTATTTTAGGTTGTGAGACCCTCTCAAAAACCTCACCTTTTGTTTAATAAAAAAAAGATACAATAAATAATATATATATATATATATATATATATATATATATATATATATATATATATATATATATATATATGTTAATTTTAGTTTAAATAAGTTAAAATACATCAAATGTTATTTAAAAAGTTAATGGTAACTGAATTTTAAATTATCCTCAATTTTAATTTGTTAACTTCTTTATTTTCTTTAGGTTTGAAATATACATGCATGCAATCTAGAGTATATCAAATTTTATTTTATATCACCTATTTTTTTCTTTAGGATGTTTGATAAATCCTTAAATTTTATTTTATATCATCTCCCCTTATTTCCTTTAGGTTGCTTGATAAATCCTAGATGAAAACGTAAGATCTACCTTAAAACAATTTCTATTTTAAGAAAAGATATTATAAGTTTTTCATATGAGATTCAGATTATATAATACATTTTCATGTATGTCTCAGATAAATGCAATATATTAAAATTATTTTAAGAAAATTAATATCTTGATGATTATAATCCTTGTATAATATATACCTATATTACATTAAGACAAGGTGAAGTGCTTAGATGTTTTGTGTATTTTTTAATTAGTAATTTTTAATTTTGAAGGTAAAAATATGAAATTTTATAAACAATAAATTTAAAATTCCACAATAAATATTTTTATTCTATCAAAAATCCATGCTCCTAACAATCCATTAGGTCATCAATAATTGTAGAGAACTTTAAGCCAAATGAGAAGCAATTTTCAAAATGAACCCTGGATGCTTGCTGGTGACTTTAACACACCCCTTTATCCTTCAGATAAAAGGTAGGATCTCCCATTACATCTAGATGTTTTGAAGAATTCACTATTTTTTTTGATGGAAATGAACTCATGGATATTCATTTAAAAGGAGAAAAGTATACATGGACCAATAGGAGAATAGCCAATCTATAACAATCCAATTCTACTCACGTGGTTGTACCATAAAAACAAGCCCAACATTACCAGGGTATTTTTTTGTTTAAGTTTACTATTTTACTTCCTAAAGTGCTTTCATGTTCATAGCAATTAGGATTCACCCAATGAATCATTAACATAATGTTTTATCAATAAAGACATATCATACCAATTTTGGGTATCGAGATTGTTGTAGACAATCACTCAAGTGGATGAGATTGGATAAATCCCGTGACAGGTGCCATTTTGTGAATTCAAATTATCTCATTTAACGTCCCCTAGTTCTAGCATAAAGGTTGAACCATGACAGGAGTTATACTTTGGGGCCCATAACACCTAAAGGGTGGATGCATACTTTTCCCATCCCTTAAAATATTGAAACTTTGATTAACCAGTCAACTTGTTTCAATAACTAGATGTAAGGGGTTCAACATACATATATCTAGTTTCTAGATGATTGTCCTACTACTCGAAGTCATCTAGAGCCATATTAATAACCTGATCTTGGACTTAGTCACACATTCGTATTATGACTCATGATAGTTTATCCCATACCAAATATTGTGGTTGAACTATTTAAGTCAAATGATACATAGAATTTGTCACTGTACTACCTAGGCAACAACCTAGAGGTGATGTCCCATACCACCCCTTGTTACTATTTCTAACTAGGTCACTTTTAATAACCTTTTCTATCAAAAAAATGGTTTCTCTTGAGACTTGTTGCATTCACACCCACATCTGCAATGTGATTGGTTGTCTACATTTTATCAAACTTCATGAGGAATACATTAATAATTATTCATCATGATACCGATCAAAGAGTTAAGGTTTGATGTCTCAAGTTTTCAAATATCCCCTGGCACCTTTCACTACTACAGTTCAAATAAATAGACTCGTACTCTATATTTAATAAGAAAATGCAGATAAGTTATTGTTATCATCACACAGTGTTACAGAACATACACCCATTTCTTGGAAATTAATACAACTATAACACTAATCAATTAACAAATTTCAAATACTTAACTTGAGCTTCAATACTCAAACTCTTTTTGAGTTTGTAGGTAATAGCTTTTCTTTTTTAGTTCTACATTTACCAAGTCAAATTTCAAGTCCAAAGCTATTTTATATTTTATTTAATGAATCAAATTTCATGCACATAGGTATGTTTTTGCATCAAAACCATTATACTAATAAAAGTATGGTTTAAATTTCAGGGTACCAAACTTAGATTTATACAAACCATAGACATTCTCTTCCTAACCCGAGAAGAATTTTTCTCTTTTTTCAACATAATTAACACCAATCAACCCAAGAACTAACTCAACAAGTTATTCATCATCATTTGTCATTGTTAGTTCAGTTTGGGTTTTCCTCAATAGAAAAGTTAATTTCTTTTCTCACTAAACCATTTCATTAAATACCCCATCTCAGTTTAATTTACATTTTTTACAACAGCTTCTTAAGTCCATAACCACAAATTACCTTCATTCAATTATATTTAAGTTGTAAAATTTATCTCCAAAGACCATGTTTCAATATTGTACAATATCATTTTATATTTTCATCGAATACCAGGATTCAAGCTACATTGGACAATGATGAAGCTTCTAACATAAAATTTCATTGTTCCCATATGAAATCAAGTGAATATAGTAATGCAAAAGATTCCTCTTTAAATTTTGCATAAACTTTTCTAATGGTAAAACACTTTAACTTGAATAGTAAAAATGTCACTATAATATTTACACCATAAAAGCATTTACTTAATTACTCATTTGCTATCAAAGGGTTTCATAGTTGAAGACTTCTCTATCCAATATCATAAAGTGAACTCATAATGCACTCATGGCCAAATTGGTGTATCTACTTACAAATTTCTGACAATTTTAAACACAACACTCTGTCATAACTAGCCACCCAAGCATATGTAATAAAAAAATAATGCAAGATTTAAATTCTAAGCTGCCTATGCCACATATTGGGTAATTGTTCTTCTCAAGAAACAAAGATGATTTTTTAGTGGTAGTTTAGTTTACCTAGTCATATATTATATTTGGTTACCATTTACCAAATAAATTCCATACCAATCATGAATAGTAGCATGAATTCCTATTCCATTATATTGCAAAACATAAAGAAATTTAAATATAAATCAAGAAGCATATTTCATTACTTGCCAAGATTAATACATACATAAATTTTCTAGAACTTTACCTATCTCTTACAAATTTTAGAAATAAATTGACCAACAAAGAACAAGAACTATACAATTTCCCACTAACTCATCTTGAGTTCTATCCTGGTTTGGATTTACACAAATCAACATAAAAATAAATATTGATGTCTATTCATGACAAAACATGGCCAAACTTGCATTGGGTTCTCTATAACACTATCTAGCAATTTTTTTATAGACTTCACTCAAAGGTTTAATTTAGGAATGTCTAACAAGCATATAATGACACGCACATATCCCTTATTCAAAAAATAATTCTGAAGTAATCAAGGCGTATCCAATTCTTTGATTTCACTGGCACCATATTTCTTGATCCCAACATGGTTCTTGTCTTGGCCATTACGATGCCTCCGTGACTTTCATGGTTTCATAATTTTCATGGGATCAGATGTGATTCTTCAAATTGACATGCCTACTTCTCAAATCATCACATGCAAGATTAAAATCATACAGAAGTATGCATCCACTCACAATTGAAAAATTACATAGAAAAGTGCAGCCCATAACTTGTTTATATACAGTCAAATAAACTACACAATACACCACACATCTGTTTCCACTATAACATCGGATGTCACACAATCAAATACAATTTTCTTAGCTCAAATTTATCCTAATTCATATGAATGTGCAATTTTTTCCAATTTAACATGTCAATTTCATACAACATACAAGATATGATTTACTAATAAACATTCTTTCATAGTTACTATAAATAGTAACAACTTCTAGTTTTGAGGCATATGTTTTTATCATGGTTCCAAACAAGAAAAACATTTTTCCTTTGTAAATACACCAACATACAATGAATAATCCACCACAACCAAAGCATTTCTAAGTTTTAAGCTAAACTTGTGGCATCAACAAGCTTTTCACAGAAACTTCAAATAGCACATTCATTTTATAGCATACATTTTACAATAGACAAATTACATGAATACATTTAAACAAATATTTCTCTTCATCACAACATCCAATATAACCATGTTCAACATTTATAAATTTTAAAACAAAATATAGTGAGCAATCTTATATGAATTTTATGAAGTCGAACTCCAATTCATTTGCCTATCAACAAAATATAGACTCCTCAAAAACAAAAACAAAATCCCAATCATCTTTTCATGCAGAAAATCATAATAAAAAATCCAAACAATCCCATATTATTTTTTCCTTTCTCGCTTCCTTTATTTTTTCCTGCAAGTACATTTTGTAGTTCTAAAAACATGGTCATTTCCATAATTACCCACTTCCAAATCACTCTACCATCACTCCCCCATTCCATCCATTGGATCCCGAGCAGTGGGGTGATATCACCTATTTTACTTTATTATAAATTTTATATTTGCTATAGTTTATGACATGTGTAAATACCATACATGTACTATATACTTATAACATATGCATATAAAACTAATAATAATACAAACACACACACACACACACACACACACACACATATATATATTCCTTTGCCTTTCAAGTTTGTTAATAAACATACAAATAATCTTCATTTCCATAAAGTGCTTAATGGAAGAAGGCTACCATGCTCTTGGCACTTCATCACTACCAAAATAAATTCATAAATGCATCAACCAACAATCATGTTTTCAATATAAAACAAACACATGCTTCACAAGTAATTCATGAAATCTACATGATATGCATTTGTGTGAGATTTCATGTACTTATGAGTTGAATCATCACATTCCTATTAATTTTTTTCGACCAACTCTATATATCAAAAGTGTATACCTGGTCTTGCATACACAATGGACATCAATAGTACCATGCTCTATAGGAAAAGGCAAGTGCAATTCATTAATTAATCTATAATCAATGGTCATGCGAGGAGGGTCGTTACATCCTCCCCACTAGAAAAAAATGTAGTCCTTGTATTTCATGACATGGTCAAACAAATCAAATACATTCTAATATAGTATTTCACATATGCCATATTAATCATGACAATTCATTGTCATACTTCATTATTTGTATCATATATCATTCAAACTTGGGCACTCAATTAAACCACATAATATTTCATATTGCATTCAACCAAATTTCCATGCATAAACTAAAATATGCATTATCACATAAACAAAGCTACTCTACTCAGTAACCCAAAACATACACAAAGCTACCCTACTCAGTGTCCAATCACATATCCATATACATATATTTAAATAATCAAACCATATAAAATATATATTTTTTTATAAATATCTGTCTACTCAAAAAGATAAGAAAAATGCTACTGCATATCTACCAAATTCTCCCATGTGGTATTTTTGTCTGAGTAGTGGTCTCATTGGACCCAAAATTGCTCTCTATTTTCTCTTTTTTAGGTTTTTGGTTCTTTATCCTAAAGAACACAAGCTTATACTGAGAGGGGGGTGAACAATATAAGACCACTTTTTACTTTTCTTTCCAAACAATATTATCCAATATAATCAATGGCAATATTAGAAGTAGTAATCAAAGCAATGCACAAATCATCACACACAATAGAGACACCAATTTAACGTGGTTCACCCAATGTGGGCTACTCCACGGAGAAAATATTTCACTAAAATTTTCTCAACAAATCTCTTGGGAATCCTTCCCTATTACAATGTTTATGGACCTCTGTCCAAAGGAGACACCAATCCCCTAATCAAGTTCATGGATCTCTATCCATAGGAGAACTCCTTCTCCTCTTCTCTGGATGGTGATCTTCTAGAAGACTACTGCCTCCACTACACTAGCTTGTGGATCTCTCTCCACTAAAGACCTTTGTCCTCACTCAGAAGACTTCTATCCTCACTACCCTGGCTAATGGATCTCTATCCACTAGAGACTATTGTCCTCTGCTCTATCACCTCCAAAGCTTGCTCTCAGCTCTATCTCAAATCTACACTAAACATTGTCCTTCGGATCTAGCACAAATCTACTCACAAGTCTATCTCTGGTCTAGCACAAATATGTCCTCAAATCTACACCAAAATTTATCCTCAAATCTATCCTCAAATATTTCCTCAAACCTTAACACAAATCTTGATCAAATCACAAATCAACTCAACTTAGATCTGCCCCAAGCCTTAACACAAAGCTTGAACAAATCAATCAATCAATTCTGCTCTCAAGTCTTCTCAAAGACTTACCTCAAATCTATCCACAAGTCCTCTCTAGAACTTGTCCAATCTACTTAACAAGTCTTCACCAAGACTTACCTCAAATATATCCAACAAGTCCTCCCTAGAACTTGTCCAATCTGCTCAACAAGTCTTCACTAAGACTTACCTCAAATCTGCTCAACAAGTCCTCTCTAGAACTTGTCCAATCTACTCAACAAGTCTTCACTAGACTTACCTCAAATCTTCAATGTTCTCCCAGACTTATCTCAATACTAAGCTTTCCACAAATCTCCACAATCTATCCTTAAGCCCCCTTCACAAAATCACTCACCAAACTTAAATCTATCCTTAAGTCCCCTCTAGGACTTACTCAAATAATCTCACTAGCTTTCACAAAATCTTATTCAAATCAATTGCAAAACTTGCATACACAACTCAACTTAATCCTTTCAGAAAACCTCTTCAATCACACAAACAAGTTTCACTCAGAATATTGTTTAACCATAGAAACATATAGAGAATGGTAAGAGACTCAATATGTTTCACACTCACAAATCACTCTATCACTTTCAAACTCACTTTCAAATCAATTCATAAATAAGGTATAATTTGTTTCACAAATCTTGAACTATCACTCCAATGCTCTCAATCAATAATGCTCAATCAACTTCACTCAACCAATCACTCAATGAAACACAACTTGCTTACAAACCCTAACCAAGTGTTTCACTATACTTCCAACAACTCACACTATGGAACTCAAACCTTGACTCAAGATGATTCCAATGTCACATAACAATGATACTCATGTTCTTTCACAAACCCTAGCTCAAGATAGTTCTCAATTTCACATAACAATGATACTCATGATCTTTCACAAACCCTAGTTCAAGATGGTTCTCACATAACAATGATACTCATGATATTTCAACATCCACAAGTCATGCACATGAAAACCTACTCAACATTTCCAACAATGCTTATCAAACAATCCTTTTCACTCCAACTTTGCATTTCACAACATTCAATCCAACAATATTTCACTCACAAGGATGATATGCCCATACCTTTTGTTTTGATGGAGATCTGACTTCAAAACCTATCTCAATCACACTCAAATCCTCTTTTCCACTTTCAAGGTTAGATAGCAACAATTTATCTAAAAATCTCCACTCAAATATTTTCCCCAATATTTATTTCACCATACAAAATATCAAATCTCTAATACACCTTATAATCTCCAAACTCTCAAATTAATATTCAAAAATCAAGTTCCTTTACTAACACCTTATAAACTCCAAACTCTCAAATTAATATTCAAAAATCAAGTTCCTTTACTAACACCTTATAAACTCCAACCTTTCATAATAACATCCACCACATAAAAATCAAATTCTTTTATTAACACTTATAACTCCAAACTTTATAAAATAAATTCTAACCACCAAAAATTAAAATAAAATATTTTAATTTTCTTACACCTTATATCTCCCTTAACAAACTCACAAACTACCTTTTAAATCTCACAAAACCCTTTAATGCAAATTTCTAATATCAAAACCTTTGGAAAAATTAAATCGTGAAATGCATACCTTTCCTTTTAATTCTACCCAAAAATTGTTTCCACCAAAATTCGAACACACGACCTCACCTTTCCAAAGCCCTAGCCCAAATCTCAACCACCAGTTGGGCTACGTGCCCACACAAAATTAAAAGGTGCATGAATCACCTCTTGTTCCTTGTCTCTTCTCCCACTAAGCAACAAATGAAAATGATTTCCCTTTGCAAAACACAATCGCGTGAATCGAACCCATGATCTTGCCCTCACGAACGCCTTAACCAGCCCTCGATTGCCACTTGCGCTACCAAGTACTTTGAGATATGTTTGGCGCTCCACTTAGGTTTATCACGACGTCTGCCCTTTAACATTTAACACATGTGAATTCTTTCCTTTCTCTTCACTCAAATGCAGTGCACGAATTCCTTTATACTTTGGGCATACGAATTGCATGGATGGTTTTAAATAAAAACCATTGCCCCTTTTATACCATTTTCTATGCACTCCAACACGTCGGCGATTAGTAAATTTGATTTTTAATTCAAATTTAAAATTTAAACTTTTGGCGCCTTTATTATTTATTTAAATTAAAATTTTAACCTATGGTTAAAATATTTTAATTTAAATAAATTAAATAATAACCTTTAAACTCTGCCAAATGGGTCTTTTGAGGATTTATAATTTAATGACTCCTTGGACCTCATTTTTCTTCACCTCAACCTTTAGCCCAAAATATTATAATATTAAATATTATAATATTATTATTTCCTTTTAAACCTGCTTCTCCATCCTTGGGATTTCAATATTTTTAGGCCTTTGTAGGCATATAATATTTAAAATAAATATTATATCCTATTCCTTTAAAATTCTTCCTTGCCTTTTGGAAAAACCACCTGATGACATTAATGATGACTAAACTTGGACATCAACCTCTTGACATCAATGACAACAAAACTTTCTCATATTTCCAACAATATCCCCCTTTGTCATTGATGGCAACCCATTTTCCTTTAACCATTTATTTTACCTTTTTTAGTTCTGCTCCCCTTGAGAAACTGCTCCCCTTGACTGAATGCTCTCCCCCTAACTCAAATCTCTCCCCCTTTGACATCAATGGCAAAGGGACACCTTTGGGGCTAAGGATAAGACTCTTAGCTCAGCCCCCTCCCCACCTCCTCTCCTTGAGGTGGTTAATTTTGGGGTGGGAGTATCTCTACTCCCAGCATACACTGCTCCTTTCCTTTTTCCACCTTCTTCCTCAACTGATCCTTTGATTCCTCTAAATATTCCTGTTCCTTCTTGTCTCTAGAAATTCTGCTCTACACCACTTAGCCATATGCCCAACATTATTGCACTTATAACACTTAATGTTGTAGTTCCTTGAAGGTGCAAATATCTTGAAGTTCCTCCTGGTGAAGCCATATCCATTCCTATCATGAACCTTGCAATTAACTACCTTATGACCAAACTGATTACAAGAGTAGCAATACCCTTGAAATAGATGCCCATTTCTAAAATTCCTTTTAGTGAAACCATATCCCTATTTTTCATGTGTCCTACACTGCGAAGCCTTGTGACCAAACCTGTGACATGAGAAGCAACATCCATTGAAGAAACCTTGCCTTGACCCCATTGGTCTCTTAGTTTCTTCTTCCCTGTGTTGTTTCCTGTTCCATCTGTTCCTCATTTGTGCATTGTTCCTTTCCTTGTTGAACTTTCTATTTTCCAACTTATCCTCAGAAGTCTCACTCTCTCTTACACTTTCTTCTTCTGAAGCTTCTTCTTCAATGGAGCTTGAGATTGACTCCTCTCCTCGTTCTCTATGTTCCTTTTCAAAACCAAGTCCTGTTTTATTTGATGAAGATCTTTGTACCTTGATAATCTTATCCAAGTTCTTTGAGCTTCTCCCAAACCTGTGTAGCTTGTCTTTAGACTCTTTTACTTCCTTCCTTAGTGAAGCTACCTCATGCTCTAATATTTCACATTCTAAGACTTTTGCCTCTAACTTCTCTTTATATCTCCTTGTCTTAGATATTGAATTGGTTAGATCTTCTATAAGCTTTTATTTCTCTTCATCACATTCTTGAAATTGAATCTTGAGTTTTGAGTTCTACTTTCTTACCTTCCTTAATTCCTTAAGAGCAGAAATAAGCTCACCTTCAAGATCAACTTCTCCTTCCTCTAATTCTACCTCTATTCCTTTGCCTTTAAGATCATCTTCATTCCTTTCTGATTTATCTTCAATAGGAGCACTTCCTTCTTCTTCTATCGCCATAAGTAGACTTTCTTCTTCTAGACCTTCAAGAGCATCTTCATATTCATCTTCACTAAAACTGAACCCATTCCTTGTGCAATGGTCTTCAAGATGACCAAAGTTACCACACCTAAAACACTTGAGAATTATTGGTGCCCTTTTTCTAACATCTTCTTTTTCTACTATCAAAAATAGAATTTCTTCTTCTTCATTATCTGATGACCTTCCATCACTATCACTTGAATCCTTGCCTACCTTATCTGCATAAAAACTCTTCTTATACCTTTGGAAAAACTTCTTTCCTTGCTTGCCTTGTCCATCCCTACTTTTATTTTGATACCTGTATTTTCCTGCTTCCTTGTTCTTATGATCCTGTTTCTCATCACCACTACTACTTCCAGCTTCTAGGAAATCAGATGCATAGTGACCATATTTACCACATTTGAAACACTTAACTATTTTCGTACCTTTATACTTTCTTGTGTCCTTGTTTCTTCTGCCATAGTTTGCTTCTTCATCACTGGATAGCTCATTACTTGAATCTGACTTCTTACCCTTTGTCTTCTTTGTAACTTTGAAGGTTGCTTCTTTCTGGGGAATAGTCTCCTCTTTTATTCTCATCTCAAAAGTTGTGAGAATCCCATGTAGCTCATCCCTTGTCAAAGTTTCAATATCTTTTGATTCTTCTATGGCTGAAATATTTTCACTATACCTCTTAGGGAGTGACCTTAAAATATTTTGACAAACATCCATTTCTTCAACTTTAAACCCAAGTCCTTGCATGGAGTTAACAACCTCATCCATACGAAGTAAGTATGTAGCAATGTTTTCCTCATCCTTCATCTTTAGGTCTTCAAATGTTTTCTTGTGATTTTGCAATTTTGCCATCTTGACCTTTTTGTCTCCCTCATATATATTTTTTAGTTTATCCCAAATCTCTTTTGCTGATGTGCAATGCATAACTTTTACAAACTTTGTTTCATGTAAACCATTTAAGATTCCATTCATTGCCTTTGAATTATTTAGTTGTAGGAGCTTACCATATTTATCTGTAGGTGGAGTAGTTGGTGGTATGTACCCATCCTCAACTGCTTGTCATATATCATTTCCTTGTGCCATTAGGTAAACCTTCATTCTTACACTCCAGAATGCATAATTGTTCCCATCGAACAATGGTGCCTTATTCCCTGAAGATCCACTCTGAGAATCCATCTGTGTTCCTGTAAGCTTTTCCTTCAAGCTATTAAACTCTTCCAAAGGAACCCGCTCTGATACCAATTGAAGAACACAAGCTTATACTGAGAGGGGGGTGAACAGTATAAGACCACTTTTTACTTTTCTTTCCAAATAATATTATCCAATATAATCAATGGCAATATTAGTAGTAGTAATCAAAGCAATGCACAAATCATCACACACAATAGAGACACCAATTTAACATGGTTCACCCAATGTGGGCTACTCCACAGAGAAAATATTTCACTAAAATTTTCTCAACAAATATCTTGGGAATCCTTCCCTATTACAATATTTATGGACCTCTATCCAAAGGAGACACCAATCCCCTAATAAAGTTTATGGATCTCTATCCACAAGAGAACTCTTTCTCCTCTCTCTAGCTAGTGATCTTCTAGAAGACTACTACCTCCACTACACTAGCTTGTGGATCTCTCTCCACTGAAGACCTATGTCCTCACTCAAAAGACTTATATCCTCACTACCCTAGCTAATGGATCTCTATCCATTAGAGACTACTATCCTCTACTCTATCACCTCCAAAGCTTGCTCTCAACTCTATCTCAAATCTACACTAAACACTGTCCTTCGGTCTAGCACAAATCTGATCACAAGTCTATCTCTGGTCTAGCACAAATCTATCCTCAAATATGCACCAAAATATATCCTCAAATATATCCTCAAGCCTTAACACAAATCTTGATCAAATCATGAATCAACTCAGCTTAGATCTGCCCCAAGCCTTAACACAAAGCTTGAACAAATCAATCAATCAATTCTACTCTCAAGTCTTCTCAAAGACTTACCTCAAATCTATCCACAAGTCCTCTTTTGAACTTGTCCAATCTTCTTAACAAGTCTTCACTAAGACTTACCTCAAATCTCATCCAACAATCTCCTCTCCCAACTTCCATCTCCCAAACCAAGACTTACCTCAAATATTCTTCAACAAGTCCTCTCTAGAACTTGTCACAATATCTCATCTCAAATAACATTCAAACTTACTAAATCTCCTTAAGTCCCCTCTAGGACTTACTCTAAATCGTCTCACTAGCTTTCACAAAAGCTTATTCAAATCAATTGCAAAACTTGCATACACAACTCAACTTAATCCTTTCAGAAAACCTCTTCAATCACACAAACAAGTTTCACTCAGAATATTGTTTAACCATAGAAACATATAGAGAATGGTAAGAGACTCAATATATTTCACACTCACAAATCACTCTATCACTTTCAAACTCACTTTCAAATCAATTCAAAAATAAAGAATAATTTGTTTCACAAATCTTGAACTATCACTCCAATGCTCTCAATCAATAATGCTCAATCAAATTCACTCAACCATCCACTCAATGAAACACAACTTGCTTACAAACCCTAACCAAGTGTTTCACTATACTTCCAACAACTCACACTATAAACCTTGACTCAAGATAATTCCAATGTCACATAACAATGATACTCATGTTCTTTCACAAACCCTAGCTCAAGATAGTTCTCAATTTCACATAACCTTCCCCTTAAATGTCTCAATCATATCACATAACAATGATACTCATGATCTTTCAACATCCACAAGTCATGCACATGAAAACCTACTCAACATTTCCAACAATACTTATCAAACAATCCTTTTCACTCCAACTTTGCATTTCACAATATTCAATCCAACAATATTTCACTCACAAGGATGATATGCCCATACCTTTTGTTTTGATGGAGATATGACTTCAAAACCTATCTCAATCACACTCAAATCCTCTTTGCCACTTTCAAGGTTAGATAGCAACAATTTATCTAAAAATATCCACTCAAATATTTTCCCCAATATTTATTTCACCATACAAAATATCAAATCTCTAATACACCTTATAATCTCCAAACTCTCAAATTAATATTCAAAAAATCAAGTTCCTTTACTAACACCTTATAAAATCCAAACTCTCAAATTAATATTCAAAAATCAAGTTCCTTTACTAACACCTTATAAACTCCAACCTTTCAGAATAACATCCACCACATAAAAATCAAATTCTTTTATTAACACTTATAACTCCAAACTTTATAAAATAAATTCTAACCACCAAAAATTAAAATAAAATATTTTAATTTTCTTACACCTTATATCTCCCTTAACAAACTCACAAACTACCTTTTAAATCTCACAAAACCCTTTAATGCAAATTTTCGAATATCAAAACCTTTGGAAAAAATTAAATCATGAAATGCATACCTTTCCTTTTAATTCTACCCAAAAATTATTTTCGTCAAAATTCGAACACACGACCTCGCCTTTCCAAAGCCCTAGCCCAAAGCTCAACCACCAGTTGGGCTACATGCCCACATAAAATCAAAAGGTACTTGAATCACCTCTTGTTCCTTGTCTCTTCTCCCACTAAGCACAAACGAAAATGATTTCCCTTTGCAAAACACAATCGCATGAATCGAACCCGCGATCTTGCCCTCACGAATGCCTTAACCAGCCCTCGATTTCCACTTGCGCTACCAAGCACTTTGAGATATGTTTGGCGCTCCACTTAGGTTTATCATGATGTCTGCCCTTTAACATTTAACACATGCAAATTCTTTCCTTTCTCTTCACTCAAATGCAGCGCATGAATTCCTTTATACTTTGGGCATACGAATTGCATGGATGGTTTTAAATAAAAACCATTGCCCCTTTTATACCATTTTCTATGCACTCCAACACGTCTATGATTAGTAAATTCAATTTTTAATTCGAATTTAAAATTTAAACTTTTGGTGCCTTTATTATTTATTTAAATTAAAATTTTAACCTATGGTTAAAATATTTTAATTTAAATAAATTAAATAATAACCTTTAAACTCTGCCAAATGGGTCTTTTGAGGATTTATAATTTAATGACTCCTTGGACCTCATTTTTCTTCACCTCAACCTTTAGCCCGAAATATTATAATATTATTATTTCCTTTTAAACCTGCTTCTCCATCCTTGGGATTTCAATATTTTTAGGCCTTTGTAGGCATATAATATTTAAAATAAATATTATATCCTATTCCTTTAAACTTCTTCCTTGCCTTTTGGAAAAACCACCTGATGACATTAATGACGACTAAACTTGGACATCAACCTCTTGACATCAATGACAACAAAACTTGCTCATATTTCCAACATATCCAAGTATACAAACAAGCTGAATTTTAATCTATAGTGGATCGATCATCTACAATTTGGAAACTTCCCAAACATGATTGGGGTTAGAAATGTACTTCCTAAAGAGGGACATATGGAATAAATTATATATTTTGAATAAGCTTGGTGGTAGAGCAAGTTTTTATGCAAGAGGGCTTGTCTTGCCCACAATTTCAAATGGGCCCACATATCTTGGGTTAATTTTGGAAGATTTTATAAAACTTTTATTTGGTTTTACCCTTAAGAATACTTTGTCTCCCATAGAGTACTCCCTCAGTGTTCTTTTGATGTTCGCATAGATATTTTGGTTATCTGCAGCCTCCTTTAGCTTTTGCTGAATTCTTTTCAATTGATCTTCATTTTCTTTTATAGTTTTTAGTTTGATCATTACTCGATCTTCCATAATATCCTATGACAAGGGAGTCCTACATATTTTTCCATACAAGGCTTAAAAAGGTGCCATACCTAGTGATACATGATAATTGTTATTGTATGCAAACTCAGTTAGGTATAAGTAATCTTCCCATTTGGTATGTTGATCCATACAATACATTCTCAACATATATTCTAAAAATTGATTCATCCTATTAGTATATCCATCTATATTAGGGTGATAATTTGAACTAATATTTAGTTTAGTACCCAAAATTTCATGCAAAGCCTACCAACATTTTTAGGTGAAGAAAAATATCTATCCGAGATTATGACTTTAGGGAATCCATGATGTTGCACTATCTCTTTGGAAAAATTACTCGCTATAGCAAGTGCATCATCTTGTACATTACTAGGTATAAAATGTGCAACCTTTGTTAACTTATCCACAACCACTAGGATTGCATCATGCCTAAACATTATTTTAGGAAAACCCACTATAAATTCCATTGAAACCACTTTCCATTTCTATGTAGGTATATCATGTGGGTATAATAAAAATATTAGATGCAAATTGTAGACACTAAAATCATGTAAATAAAATAATATTGCCATGAAACCACTCTTATTGACACCATATGGTCCCATTGGGAAATCCTCATGGGTTAATTAGGGGTCCTTACCACTTTTGGGAAGGATTACCCCACTTTTGGGAAGTTTTGGGCCATGTAGCCATGGTCATTACAACCCAGGATGACCATAGTTCATGGTCATCCCACCCAGGGATGGCCATAAGAAACCATCCATAGGTGGTATGACCATGGTCCAAGCCCCCCAATTTTTGCTATTTATCCTATCCAATGACTTATGACAGATTGAGATACTATCTATGCCATCATAAACTACAAATTGGAGGCCTCATCCACCCAATGCATGGAAAAATCTTTGAAAAGTGGCGATACCTACCTTGCATACCCTAAATTAGACCTTTTCCCCTTTACCCTCTTGGGCTATACACTGGAGTTATTCCACTTAATTTAAGAGAGAAGTCTTTGCAAGTATTCACCACAAAGTATTGCAGAGATTCCCTCTTACCTTTTGCCCTTGTATTTGCCCTTGGAAACTTAATCAATCAAAGTCATCTTCAAGGCATCCCAAAATATGCATATTCCTTCCAAAACCTATTCATTCCTATGAATAAAATCACCAAATTTGATGAAAACACACCTAGGAGTATTCTAGACTAGATCCCAAAAGAATTGGTGGCAAAAATGACCATATTTGGTGGTTGTCCTACCCCAGGACGACCCTTAAATTATGACAGCCCTAAATGGCTCACCCTGGGACAACCATGAATTGGTATACAATGTTAAATGAATTTTATTTTAAATCATTCTTAGAGTAGTATATATGCATCATACTTTAATTTGGTGAATTTTAGAGCAATTTTGGACCTTCAATTGGGTTTTATGTAATGACAGTCCTAATTGGCCCACCCAGGGATGGCCATAAATTTTGCTCATATTTTTGGTTCAATTTCTACATAGATAATTACAAAATTAGATAATATACATCATGTTAATATTTGGTATCATTTGGAGTAGTTTTAGATTCTCTATTGCACTTTTTGTAGCCTATGTTGCATGCATTTCATGGATATTAGCTTAATCCGCACATGCTATTAACCAATTTCAATTTCTTGTGTGTAGGTACAAGTATTCCAGTGCATGAGGAAGGAGCTAAATATCCGAAGAAGGATAAATCATTCAGCGATAACAAAAACCCGTTCCTCAATTGTGAGTGCGAGAAAAACATTGAAAGCGTGTCATAGATTTATGAAAGGAATTGATCCTTCAACATTGTAATTGGATTGTATCAAATTGAGAGCCGTCAAGGGGACATTTTATAACCTTGTATTTGATAAATAAATCAATGTAATGAGAACCCCCCATTTCTTTCAAATATTTTCATTTATTGTTTACTTTATTATTGCTTTTGAATGCTTGAATAGAACAATAGACGCAATTCAATTTCCCTTTATAGGTGCCCCATTTTTTCCGCTCTACACAAATGTTCTAATTTCATTTTATGGCACTCCAATAACTTTTCCACATAATTAGTGATGTCCTTTTTCATGCTTGATCAATAGTAGGCCTTTCTAAAACTCTCGTGCATCTTTACTCCTCTAGGATGTACCGAATAAGGAGTATTGTGTGCCTCCTTTAGTATTGTTTATCTCAATCCATACATATTTGGAACCACCAATATGTTCTTATAATACAAGTCATATCTATATACAAAACATGTATCCTTTCCAGGTTTTTACTCAATTTGAGCATTACATGACTAGAAAAATTTATCTTTTTATTTCAAATATTTAATCCGATCTAACAAATAATAATGACATTTTATCATTGCAGCAATAGGCCCTCTCCTACTTAGAACATTAGTGACCTTGTTATCCTTATCCTTAATATACTCAATGCTAAAATCATACTAAAGTAGAAACTCCATCCAGCGTCATTGCCTAGCATTCAATAAGGGTTAAGTAGATATGTATCTTACACTCTAGTGATATATCCTTAGTTCAAAAGGTTTTTGTAGTACATAGTACCTCCAAATATTAAGGGCATGTACAACAACTTCCAAATCCAAGTTACGAGTGACATAATTCACCTCATTCCTCTTATGTTTCCTTGATTCGAAGGCAATAACTGTATCATCTTAGGTTAAAAACCCTCCTAGCCCTTCAATTAATTCTTCAATACATACTGTAAGCTTCTTATTATGATTAGATATTTGTAAAATTGGTGTAGTTGTCAACCTTTCATTCAAAATTTTAAAAGCCTACTCACACTGCTATGTCCATTTAAAGTCTTTACCTTTTTTGAAGGTTTTTAATAGGTTGGGCCATTATCGATAAACCTTTGATAAATCACCTATAATAACCTGCAATCCCCATAAAACGTTTCACCTCAGTCATGTTAGTACATGCAGGATAATCAACAATGGCTTCTATTTTCTTGGGATTGATAGAAATCTCCTTAGTAGAGATAATATACCCTAAATATTGTACTTGTGGAGTGTAGAATTCACACTTGATAGCTTTCCATATAACTAATTCTTTCTAAGAATCTCAAGTACAATTCTCATATGTTGATCATGTTCCTCATTGTTCTTGGAATAGATCAATATATCATCAAGAAACATGAGCACAAATTGGTCCAATTGTTCTTTAAAATTGGTATTCATGAGATTCATGAATGCAACTAAGGCATTAATTAGCCCAAAAGGTAGGACTGTAAACTCAAAATATTCATACCTTGTTCTAAAAACTATTTTTTTAGTGTATTTTTCTCAAATCCTTAATTTATGGTAACCAAATATTAGGTCAACCTTTGAGAATATGGTTGATCCTTTCAACTGATTGAAGAGATCATAAATTCTAGGTAATGAGTACCTATTCTTGATAGTAAGCTTATTCAACATCTAGTAATTTTATGCATAGCCTCAAGGTACCATATTTCTTCTTAATAAACAAGATAGGAGCTCCCCATGGTGACACACTAGACTTGATTAGCCCTTTCTTCAATAAATCCTAAAGTTGTGTCTTGATCTCTTGTAGCTCAATAGAAGTCATCCTATATATTAACCTTGCAATGGGTGAAACTCTAGGTAAAATCTCACTAGAAAAATCAAACTTTGTTTGAGGAGGTAACCCTAGAAGGTCTTGCAAAAATACAGCCTTGAATTCTCCCAAAATAGGATGCTTTTGGAAGAGATCAGATTCTATTTCAGTATTTTCTTTTTTATTCATTTTAACTACAAAAATCATTCTCATTTTCCTAATAGGTTTCTTTATCTACATTGCAGATAATAGATGTGGTTTAATTGCACCACAATCACAATGAATTCCAATCCTTTTATTATATTCATCCACAAACTCCACTCATCTTTCCCCAAAATTTAGGAGAGCCTTTTTGACTTTTAACCAATCAACACCAAGAATGATTTCAAAGGCATGTAAGGGTGCTACATACAAATACCAATTGGTTTTTCATTAAGTAAATATGATGTGAGGGTCAAAATACATTGGTTTCACAAATTAAGTTTACCCTAACCCATATTCCACCTTCCAACCACTAGCCATAAATCTAGGTATTTTAGGTATGTACCTCACTAATCTAGTGGAAATAAAGCTATCATTTGATCCACTATTTATAAAAATATGTACATCCTTATCATAAATTTTACCATTTAACAAGAAATGAGTAACTTGGTCGTAATGTATGGGATTCCCTATCACCACAAAGACCATATGGGTGGTTTCTTCTAGATATTTCTAGTAAATATTAACTCTGTGGGGGCACATGTTGGTATAGTAGGCTCCTTGAAATACATAACAACCATTTGTAGGATCTCTGCTTCCGTCTTAAGATTCTCGTTCTTATATTGAGGTGCAATTTCTCTAGTCTTCTCCTGATTTTCTAATCTCTAATTATTTATTTTAGGAAACCCCTTGCCATCCCTCCTGAACTTACTGCTCTAAAAGTTAGTTCTATTTCTACCTTCCTAACTATTTTGATCTCCTCTTTTAGGTTTCTTGTTTTGCTTTTTCTCCCACTTTATAAAACCAAAACTCATTTACTTCCTTAGATCATATTTTTTCTTCTTGGATAACTTTTGATAATTAAAGTATACCTTTCTAGTATTGTGATTTGCTTCTTCTTTTCATGCTAAATAAAAAGAAATTAGAAGATCTATAGGGTTGTGCATATTTACAACCATTATGATCTTGGGATGTAATCCTAGAATGAATTTTTAAAATTTCATCTCTTCATTACTATTATAATGGGTTGCATACTTAAGTAGTTAGATATACTTATGATGATATTATCTAACTGACATAGCTTCTTGTTGTAGATTAGTAATGTCTCTAATTTTTTCCACATAATATTGCTTAGCTAGGAATCTATTCCTAAATTACTGAACAAAATCCTCCCATTTGAGGTTTGCAGCTTCAATACCCTTCTCTTTATTAAAGGTCTTCCACTAGTCCAAGGCTACTTCAACCATGTTCATGATTGCCACTACAGTTTTTGATTCGGATGACAAACCGTTAGGGAAAAGTATGACTCTAGTTCATTTAACCAGTTCTCTTCTAGATCACCATTATCTTTCCCATTAAACTTGGATATTACAACATTTTTTAGGTTTCTGGCCAACTCTACACTCACTCTGGCCCTACCAGTACTGGATCTTACAGGTTCACTAGGTTCTCCCTCTGACCTACCTCGTCTAGTTTCCCTTCCCTTGGCCAATTCTTCTATGACTTTCTATTTTTGAACTATCAACTCCTATTTTTGGGCCATGGAGTTTTCTGTTGGGCCACTTCTTCTCTTTGCTGCTCCATATTAGTTTATAATAGTTGCACAACTTTTGCAAGATTTCCTTTCTCTTGATCAAGCTTATTTGGGAGAGGTTCATTTAACCATTTCATTCTTATTTCTTGTTAAGTTTCTTATTTCCTTATTTTATTGGCTTCTTCATTCCTGCATCTCATAGGATTTCTTGAAGATCCACCTCACGATATTTGTGCCATATAACCTATTGGTGAAATAAGTAAGTTAGTATATAGGTTTACTTTTATCTAGAAAAAATATTTAATTAGAGTCCTACAACTTTAAGATCTAGACTGCTTTGATACCACATGTAACAACCCAAGTATACTCATTTTGTTGTACCATAAAACAAGCCAAGCATTTACTAGGGTATTTTTTTTGTTTAAGTTTACTATTTTACTTCCTAAAGTGCTTTCATGCTCACAAAAATTAGTATTGACCCAATGAATAATTAACATAATGTTTTATTAGTACAGGCATATCATACCACTTTTGGGTATCAATACTGCTACAATCAGCTCTTCAAGTGGATAAGATTAGTCAAATCTTGTGATAGGTGCTATTCTATAGATTTGACTTATCTCACTTAACGTCCCTTTATTCTAGCATAATGGTTGAACCATGACAAGGGTTATCCTTTAGTACTCATAACACCTAAAGGGTGGATACATGCTTTCACCATCCCTTAACATAATGAACCTTTGATTAACTATTCAACTTGTTCCAATAACTGTATGTAAGGAGTTCAACATACATATGACTAGTGTCTAGTTGATTGTCCTACTACTTGAAGTTAGCTAGAGCCATGCCAATACCTTGAATTTGGACTTAGTCACACATACCCATTATGACTCACGATAGTTTATTCTATACCAAACATCATAGCTGAACTAGGTAAGTTAAATGATACATAGGACTTATCATTGTACTACTTGAGAAACAACCTAGAGGTGACATCACATACCGCCCCTTGTTACTATTTTTGACTAAGTCACTTTTTATAACCTTTACTATCAAAAAAATGGTTTCTCTCGAGACTCATTGTATACATATCCGCATATTTAATGTCATTGGGTATCCATGTTTTATTAACCTTTACAAGTAATACAATAATAATTCCTCATCATGGTATTGATCAAAGAGTTAAGTTTTACTCTAAAGGAATTCTAGATTTCTGTCTCAAGTTTTCAAGTATCCCCTAGAACCTTTCTCTTATATAGCTCAAATAAATAGATTCGTGCTCTATCTTTAATAAGGAAACATAGATAAGTTACTATTATCATCACATAGTATTACAAAAAATACACCGCTTTCTTGGAAATTAATGTAACTATAACACTAATCAATTAAAACATTTTAAATACTTAATTTGAGCTTGAATACTCAAACCCTTTTGTGATTTTCAGGTAATAGCTTTTCTTTTTTATTTCTACATTCAACAAGGCAAATTTGAAGTCAAAAGATATTTTATTCTTTATTTAATGAACCAAAGTTCATGCAAAAAGGTATGTATTTCCATCAAAATAATTATACTAATAAAAGTATGGTTTAAATTTTGGAGTACAAAACTTTGATTTATACAAATTAAAGATATTCCTTTTCTAACCTGAGCAAAATTTCTTTTTAACATAATTAACACCAATCAACCTAAGCACTAACTAAACAATTTATTCATCATAATTTACGTTTGTTAGTTCATTTTGGGTTTTCGACCACAACAAAGTTAGTTTCTTTGCTCACTAAACTATTTTATTAAATACCCCATCTTGATTTAATTTATATTTGTTACAATAACTTCCTTAAGTCCATAACCACAAATTACCTTCATTCAATTATCTTTAACTTATAAAATCTATCTCCAAATATAATGTTTTAGCATTGTTCAACATCATATTATTTTTCTATCGAATACCAACATTCAAGTTACACTAGAAAAATGATGGAGCTTTGAACATAAATTTTCATTGTCCCCATATGAAATCAGGTGAACATAGTAACACAAGTGGTGGTACCTTCCTTGCATACCCCAAATTAGCCCTTTTCCTTATTTAACTTCTTGGGCTATACATTGGAGTGATTCCACTTAATTTAATAGAGAGCTCTTTGTAAGTATTCACCACAAAGTATTGCAGATATTCCCTCTTACCTTTTGCCCTCGTATTTACCCTTGGAAAATTCATCAATCAAAGGTATCTTCAAGGAATCCCAAAATATGCACATCACTTCCAAAAACTATTCATTACTATGAATAAAATCACCCAATTTGATGACAACACCCATAGGAGTATTCTAGACCAGATCCCAAAAGAATTGGTGGCAAAAACCACCAGATTTGGTGGTTTTCCCACCCCAGGACGACCCCTAAATTGTGACAGTCCTAAATGGCTTACCCTAGGACAACCATGAATTGGCATACAATGTTAAATCAATTTTGTTTTAGATCATTCTTAGAGTAGTATATATTCATCATACTTGAATTTGGTGAAGTTTGGAGAAATTTTGGACCTTCAATTATGGTTTTTGTAACGACAGTCCTAATTGGTCCACCTAGGGATGGCCATAAATTTTGCTTATTTTTTTAGTTCAATTTCTACACAAATCATTACAAAAGTAGATAATATACATCATGTTAAGATTTGGTATCATTTGGAGTAGTTTTAGATTCTCTATTGCACTTTTTGTAGCCTATGTTGCATGCATTTCATGGATATTAGCTTAATCTGCACATGTTATTAAAAATTTTCAATTTATTGTGTGTAGGTACAGGTATTCCAGTGCATGAGGAAGGAGCTAAAGATCTGAAGAAGGATAACTCATTCAGTGGTAACAAAAATCCGTTCTTCAATCGTGAGTGCGAGAAAAACGTTGAAAGTGTGTCATAGATTTATGAAAGGATTGGATCCTTCAACATTGTAATTGGATTGTATCAATTGAGAGCCCTCAAGGGGACATTTTGTAACCTTGTATTTGATAAATAAATCAATATAAAGAGAACCCCCCATTTATTTCAAATATTTTTCATTTATTGTTTACTTTATTATTGCTTTTGAATGCTTGATTAGAACAATAGATGCAATTCAATTTCCCTTGGTAGGTGTACCATTTTTTTTGCTCTACACAAATGTTCTAATTTCACTTTATGGAACTCCAAGCACCTGTCCACATAATTAGTGATGTCCTTTTTCATGCCTGATAAATAGTAGGCCTTTCTAAAACTCTTGTGCATCTTTACTACTCTAGGACATACCGAATAAGGAGTATTGTGTGCGTCCTTTAGTATTGTTTCTCTCAATCCACACATATTTGGAACCACCAATCTGTTCTTATAAAAAAACAAGTCATCTCTATGTACAAAACACGTATCCTTTCTAGGTTTTTACTCAATTTGAGCATTACATGACTAGAAATATTTATCTTTCTATTACAAATATTTAATCTGATCTAAAAAATAATAATGACATTTTGTCATTGCAGCAATAGGTCCTCTCTTACTCAGAACATTAGTGACGTTGTTATCCTTACCGTTAATATACTCAATTCTAAAATCATACTAAAGTAGGAACTCCATCCAACATCATTGCCTAGCATTCCATAAGGTTTGAGTAGATATGTATCTTAAACTCTAGTGATCTATCTTTAGTTCAAAAGGTTTTTGTAGTAAATAGTACCTCCAAATATTAAGGGCATGTACAACAACTTCCAACTCCAAGTTATGAGTGAAATAATTCACCTCATGCCTCTTACGTTTCCTTTATTCGAAGGCAATAACTATATCATATTGGGTTAAAATCCCTCCTAGTCCTTCAATTAATTCTTCAATACATACTGTAAGGTTCTTATTAGTATTAGATATTTGTAAAATTGGTGCAACTATCAACCTTTATTTCAAAATTTGAAAATCCTACTCACACTACTCTGTCCATTATAGGCTTTACATTTTTTGAAGGTTTGTAATAGGTTGGGTCATTATCGATAAACCTTTTTAAATCACCTATAATAACCTACAATCCCCATAAAATGTTTCACCTCAGTCATGTTAGTGCATGCAGGCTAATCAACAATGGCTTCTATTTTCTTGGGATTGATAGCAATCTCCTTAGTAGAGATAATATATCCTAAATACTGTACTTGTGGAGTGTAGAATTCACACTTTGATAGCTTTCCATATAACTAATTCTTTCTAAGAATCTCAAGTACAATTCCCATATGTTGATCATGTTCCTCCTTATTCTTGGAATAGATCAATATATCATCAAGAAGCATGAACACAAATTGGTCCAATTGTTCTTTAAAATTAGTATTCATGAGATTCATGAATGCAACTAAGGCATTAATTAGCCCAAAAGGTAGGACTATAAACTCAAAATATTCATACCTTGTTCTAAAAACTATTTTGTGAGTGTATTTTTCTCAAATCCTTAATTTATGGTAACCAAATATTAGGTCAACCTTTGAGAAGATGGTTGCTCCTTTCAACTGATTGAAGATATCATAAATTCTAGGTAATGAGTACCTATTATTGATAGTAAGCTTATTCAACATCTGGTAATTTTATTCATAGACTCAGGGTACCATATTTATTCTTAACAAAGAAGATAGGAGCTCCCCATGGTGACACAATAGACTTGATTAGCCCTTTATTCAATAAATCCTAAAGTTGTGTCTTGAGCTCTTGTAACTCAATAGAAGTCATCCTATACAGTAACCTTGAAATGGGTGTAGCTCTAGGTAAAATCTCAATAGAAAAATCAAACTCTCTTTAAGGAGGTAACCCTAGAAGGTCCTACAAAAATACATCCTTGAATTCTCCCAAAATAGGATGCTTTTGGAAGAGATCAAATTCTATTTTAGTATCTTCTTTCTTATTCATTTTAACTACCAAAAAAAATCCCCTTTTCCTAATAGATTTCTTTATCTACATTGGAAACAATATATGTGGTTTAATTGCACCATGATCACAATGAATTCTAATCCTTTGATTAGATTCATCCACAAACTCCACTCATATTTCCTCAAAATTTAGGAGAGCCTTTTTGTATTTTGACCAATCAACACCAAGAATGATGTCAAAGGCATGTAAAGGTGCTACATATAAATACCAATTGGTTTTTCCTTGAGGAAATATGATGTGAGGGTCAAAAATACATTGGTTTCACAAATTAAGTTTACCCTAACCCATATTCCACCTTCCAACCGCTAGCCATAAATATAGGTATTTCAGGTATGTATCTCACCAATCTAGTGGAAATTAAGCTATCATTCGATCCACTATTTATCAAAATATGTACATCCTTATCATAAATTTTACCATTTAACAAGAAATGAGTAACTTGGCCATAAAGTATGGGATTACCTATGACCACAAATACCATATGGGTGGTTTCTTCTAGATATTTCTAGTAAATATCAACTCTATGGACGCACATGTTGGTATAGTAGGCTCATTGAAATACATAACAACCATTTGGAGGAGCTCTACTTCCCCTATTAATATTCTCATTCTTATATTGAGGTACAATTTCTCTAGTCTTCTCTTGATTTTCTAATCTCTAATTATTTCTTTTAGGAAACCCCTTGCCATCCCTTCTGAACTTACTGATCCAAAAGTTAGATATATTTCTACCTTCCTGTTGTGGCTGATCCACAACACACCCCAAAATTGGGGACCCACCTTTTTTGCATGCTTTCAAAGAAGATATCAATGACCCAGATGCTAAAAATCAAGAAAAAAGGCAAAGTTGCATGAAATGAAAAAGTGTCGCGATATCACGACATGTCACTTCGTCACTGCTAGAAAACAAAAAGTGTATGAAAAAGTGTTGTGATTTCGTGACATGTTGCGCTATCGCGGCCGAAAATGAAAAAGTGTCGCGAAATCGCGACGTGTTGCGCTGTCGCGGCCAAAAATGAAAAAGTGTCACGAAATCACGACATGTTGCTCCGTCGCGGTCCAGAGAGGAGAGAGAAATGTGGAATGGAAAATTGTCACGAAATCATGACATGTCATAAAATCACGGGTCAAAACAGTCAAATAGGGCGAGGCACTAAAAGCATCGCAATTTTGCGACAAAAAAAAAAAAAAGCAGCAAAGGGGCACGAAGCAGAAAAGCGTCACGATTTCGTGACAAAAAGCAGCGAGACAGCCTAAAAGAAAAAAGCGTCACGATTTTGCGACAGAAAATAGCCAAGGTGTACGGAAGAGAAAAGTGTCGCAATTTCACGACAGAAAATAG
Organism: Wollemia nobilis; assembly: GCA_028583015.1. NCBI lineage: Eukaryota > Viridiplantae > Streptophyta > Pinopsida > Araucariales > Araucariaceae > Wollemia > Wollemia nobilis. The sequence goes on from JAQPPZ010016895.1 coordinate 20,063,287, forward strand.
CCAAGGTGTACGGAACAGAAAAGCGTCGCGATTTCACGACAAAAAGCAGCAAAGGGGCACGAAGCAAAAAAACGTCGCAAAATTGCGACAGGAAACAGCAAAGGGACCCGAAACAAAAAGCATCACGATTTCATGACAAAAAGTCGCAAGATAGCTCCAAGTGAAAAAATGTAGCGATTTCACAACAGGAAGCAGCGAGACAGCCTAAAAGAGAAAAGCGTCGTGATTTTGCGACAAAAAACAACCAAGGTGTACGGAAGAGAAAAGCATCACGATTTCGCGACAGAAAACAGCCAAGGTGTACGAAAGAGAAAAGTGTCACGATTTCACGATAGAAAGAATAAAAGTGATGCCGAAGAGAAAAGTGTCACGATTTCACGACAAAAAAATAGCAAAGTGTACGAAATGAAAAGTTGTCGTGATATCGCGACATGTCGCAATTTCGTAGTGAAAGCAAAGGAACAAAGCTACATGCATAAAGACGTCACGATATCGAAATATGCTATTTTGGTCACGATTTACAGGGATCCATTATGAAACATGTAGAAAAGTGTGGAACACGTGGTGTACATGTGCAAGGGCTGCAGAAGCGTTACAGGTCACAGAGAATATCAAGCATCTCGATGTCGAACATGAAGTCAAAGACAACGAAAAGGCAGGTAAGGTGAAACAAAGCGATCTGGAAGATGAAGTGAAGCATCACAGGGCAAAACAGAGAGCATTGCCAAAAAGTATAAAAACAAAAGCACAGATTGGTACAAAGGTCGAAGACCGCTGTGGGTAGAGTTGCAGTGCCTAAGGCGAGAAGCCATTCTGGGCTTGCTTGGGAGTGTTTTTCTTCTCCTTTTTTTGGTTTTGAGAAAACCAGATGTTCTGCTATTGTAACAGGATTTATCTTTAATGCAGGAGTGTTCAAAAATTTGCATCTTGTGGGCAAGAAAGAAGGATATCTTCTGGCATGCTATAGATTTAATGTTTATTCTTTTATTTTTTAGATTTCAAATTTATAGATAATTTTGAATGCCACTTTTGTGGGTTGCATTAGGCGAATGTTCAAAATTTGAATTTTATTTCAAAACCCTTTGAATCAACACTTAGCTTATCAGGATTGTGCATTTTTACAGGTCCCATAGGTTAGGTTGCATGCATGGAAACCTCACGTCTTCGATTTTTCCAGGACGGGATAGCATCAAACTAAATGCAATTTTAATTCCTTTTTTTTTCCTTTTGCATTTTATTTTCTTTTTACTGCATTTTATTTTCAAAAGTTCCAATTTTTATTTTCAAGCATTAAAATGAAATAAAAAAAATTTAACAACTTCAAAATCCATAAATAATTCCATTCATGTTATGGCATTTCATTAAATTTTATTTTGAAGTTACAGCATGGTCATATAGAGACCAAATCACATTTACTTTATTAGGGTTCAATGAACAATCATTAAGTTTCATAAGAAAATAAACCACAGTGCCCCTTGTTTTCAGTTACTTGCAACCACTAAGGTGTTCCAAGCATTTTAATTGAATATCTTTATTTGAGATTATTAATACACGGATGCAGAATGCTAACATAACAGGAACCTTGGAGAAGTTACTTGTTTAATTTCTTTGCAAGCAGAGGATTTAGAACCCAAATCCTATCGAAGAATGTGTTTTCACAATCGGGTGAAAATACAACTCAACAGATTGGCACTAAAAGAAGGGCATGAAAAGGTTTATTTTATCATGATTTTAGATGCTACAGGTTTATAACTGTTTAAAAACTTTACATTGCTAAATATTTCAAGTCCATTTGATTAGCATCTTCAGCCTCTAACACCACTCAACATATTGGTGCTAGGAGGGCCGAACGGGTTTATTTTAGTGTTATTTAAATTTAAATTTTTATGCTTTAATCCTCTAACACTCAACAGATTGTAAAAGGACGGCCTGAATTTATTTACTTGTTCTATTTTAAGCAATTCAAGTATGTTGTATATTATTCTAACACTTTTCTGATTGTTCATACAGAAATATGTGATTTGATTTAATTTTGAAAATTTTGGTCTCATGCAATTACTTGACATTTTATTTTAATAAGTACATCTCTTGGTTGATGCTAACTTGATTTTTTTTTTTTTTTACTTTGCAAGTTGAATATTCAACAGATTTGGTTCTAAAATTACATTTTAAGTTTCACCAATGGCAACACTTGAGGAGCAAATGGTATCCCTAAGAGCTGAAATAACATCTCTAAGAGAAAGAATGGTATCTATGATAGAGGATCATTATGAGGGTTTATCTATACCTGTGGTACCTTATCAAATTCCTACAATGTTATTGGATTTTTTACGGTGTTTTAATCAAGAGGTGCCACTAGGATACTTGCAAAAATTGCATATCTACAAGAATACACTGTGTCAATTCTAGATTTTCTATGAGGAGGTGGCTTGTAAGTTATTTTCATACATTTTGGATGATAAGCCATTCTTTTGGTATAGTCAACTACCCATGGAGGTTAGGACTTCTTGGATACAACTAGAAGCAGCCTATCTTTACCATTTTGGTAATCAGGTTGACTTAGAAATCTTGAAAAATCAGTTTACCTCCATATGTAAAGAGCCTAATGAATCCTTGAGTAAATTCAATGGAATATTTAGGGAGTTGCACTCCCAAATGTGGGAAAATTTTAACACATTGGAAGAGGAAGCCATGGAAGTATACCTAGGAGCCATACACCCCACACTTGCTTCACTCATTGAGGAAAAACTAGGTGGTTTGTCCCTAGAGAAAATCCATGAGGTCTTAGAAGAGATAGAACGACAAGGTCTTGAAGAAGAAAAGGCACAACATGTTCATGTGAGAGATTTTTCTTTTGATGCCGACCTACACCAACCATCAAACATAGCACCCTCCACTCCAATGATACCTAAGGTGAATGATCAATGGGATGAATTTGAATATCCAAATCTTACAACCACCTTAGAAATAGTCCACAAGGAGGTGCAAATGACTAAGCCAACATCCGCTAGTGAGGATTATGTAGAAATGATCTCATTCATAGAGATACACGATTATCCGGATGAAGGGGTTCTAAATTCAACAATGTTTGATATATGTGATAGGACAGAACCCACTATAGAATTAAATGAAGTGGTTGAAAGCGAAATGGAAAGAGAATCAATAGATAAATTTGAAGATATGATAGAATTTCACCACTTGTTCTTGGAAGACACTATTGATGAGATGTGTAAAATTAACAATCAAGAAATTCTTCACCCTCCAAATTGTGATAAAATTGAATCATGGGTTACTAATTTGGATGATGATAGCCTTATAAATTTGAATTCAAGAAATAACCCACTTTTGGAAATAATTGAACCATCTAAGGAAGGTGAAGATGAATTTGATGAGAAACACACAAATGAATTGGAAGATGTTGAAGAAATAGTTGAACATCACCACTTGATTTTGGAAGATGATTATTATGATGCTTGGAAAAAGTGGGAAGACTACACTCAATCCAAAACTACTAATGAAACTTGTGTGCCAATTGATATATAGGACAACATAATCGCCTACTTGAAGGAAGATATTACAACTCCTGTACAATTTGAGGATTTTTTGGAAGAGGGTTTCAAATCTCATCAAATTTTGGAAGATTATAATGATTCTATTACCAAGGACAAAGAAGAAAATGAATTGATGAATGAATCAAAAGATCATGTCACAAATATCATGGAATTTCATGCCATGGATTTGGATGACAATTTTCACAATGGTTGGGGGAGATATGATAATGCATTCTTTTCTCACATCCCTATAGATGAAACTCATATTTCACTTAACATGTAGGATGTTGAACCTTCTACATCATACGAAGATCTCATATTCTTAGGATTTGAAAAGGTGACAAAATTTGATCATGTTGAATATAAATTCATTGAAAGTGTGGATGCAAGTTTGCATGATGATTTGGAGGATTCAAATGAAGAGATACCATGGATAGTGAACAAATAATTGGAACCAAATGACAAAGAGATTGATCAATTGGAAGCAACTCAAACGAAGGATCATCAAGACGAGTCATGGGACATACACTTTGACCAAAAACATTTTAGGGTTGAGAATTTGCATGACCATGTTTTGAATCTGAATGATGAAATGTCATTAAAGGTAAATGAAAAACAAGGTATAATTTTTAATCACACCTTTAATAACATTGTTCCAATTAATGGAAAAGAAGTTGATGCACTTGAATTGTTAAATAAAATTCATCAACAATTACTAATTGAATCTAGGATAAAAACTTTTAATGATCCTAATTTAGTAAATATCCTAGATGCTTGTAAATTGTTACACAAATTTGATTGGCCTACAAATTTGGAAAATGATTTGGTTTTGAAATTTGTAGAAATAGGCTCTTACTTACAAAATTGCATATTTGAAAAGGATAGCATAATTCTAAATCAAGGAGGGAATTATGAAGTTTACATTTTAAAGAATAAACATGATAAAATTGAAAATCATTTATTGTCTAATCATTTTAGTAATTTTATGCTCACCTATGGGAGTATTATTGGAACTAAATCAAATTGGTATGGTGAGCATGGCAAGTGGAAATTTGTTGCATTTTTTGGTCTAGTCTTGTTTTTGTGGGATTCCCACAACATTTGGCATGCATATCATGTTATATTTTTGTTGAAATGTTCTAATCATGTTTGGGATCTAGGAAAGTGATAATCCAAGCTTTGCATCATCTTGTATTATATTGTACATTTGTATATATATTTTGGTTTTTTGGGTTTTGGTTTGTGTTTTGAAGATCATTTTTGAAGTTACTTTGGGTTTGGTTTTGGTTTGTGTTTTCAAATTTTCATTTTTTGGATTGCAATTTGGTTTTGGATTGAATAAGTTTTAATTTAAATTTGCGTGTTTATTTGACATGTTTTGTTTGTCTATATAAAATAAAAATAAAAATCTTGAGATGCTAACTTATGTTCTAGATCGAGGAAATATGGAATATTGGAATTATGTGGTAGAAAGCTCTGCAAGAAATACAAACAATTTAATAATATCGTTTGAAACTTGTGATGCATGAAGTAGTCAGTTTTATATGGCAATATTTCATCTGCATTTCAAAAGACAATGCATTCATATTACATCTCACTTTGCACATACATGCCATCTTAGTTGCAAATGCATTTCAAATACAAATCATTAAAATGTGTCAAATCCTCTTAAGGTTATGCTATCACATAAACAAGAAGAAAATCTTAAGGTTGGAAACTGAGTCTTGAGATATCTAGAACCAAGCACATTTTATACACATTAAAAAGGATCTTGAGTAAAATGATCAAAACCTTGCTTGGAAGAAAAGGTTGGGCGAAAGAAGTATTTCATGTCTATCCTATTATACAACATGATCCTTAAAACTATGGTTTTGACCACTTCCATAAAGTTTAAAGCCTAAAATCAGAGTAGTAAGGATAGGGCTAAATCCTCATCGAACTTAGGTTGATGATCCAACTCCCCAAAGCTTTGATTTGACCTACATGGAGTAGTAAGGATAGGGCATAAATTCTCATCTCGCTTAGGTTGAGAATCTGATTCCCCAAAGCTCCTATGTCTCATTTCATAATAAATCTTGCATTGGAAGGATCGTACTACTTGTCCTCTGCAAAGGATGGGTAGTCATCCCCAAGGTCTAAGCAATAAAATTAATATTTTCCATTTACATCTAAAGCTTGGATTGGAAGGATCATACTACATGTCCCTAGCAAGGATGGGTAGTCATCCCCAAGGTTCAAGAAGTAAAAAAATTAATTTTTCCCATATCATATTTATATTGGATTGGAAGGATCATACTACTTGTCCTCTACAAAGGATGGGTAGTCATCCCCAAGGTCCAAATAAATGAAGCTAAGTCATGGATTATGGGGTTAAGTATGCCTATGCATGGTAGCATGTCTTGTCTAAAAAATAAGACCACTGACTGTTCAAAGGGTTAGACTAGCATGACCATTTCTTCCATAATTGGTTAAATTATTTTGCTCAAAGTGAGGTAATGAATTCCAAATCGGAGTAGTAAGAATAGGGTTAAACTCCCATCTCGATTGGGTTGGGAGTCTGATTTCCCAAAGCTCTGATTTCACTTTCACTTGCACATGGGTTCAAGATAGTAGGGACTCATAACCAACTTTGGGATATAATAAAGCAATTCATTAGTTGATCCTAAGAGGGTTTGATAATCTTGAATGTTTGTGTATGATAATAGAAGGACTATGAATTTTATAAAAGCAAAATCTCTTAGCATATTTATTAGGTTACACAAATCATTCACAATCTCACATATGCATTCATGTAAAACTGATGATGGAATGTTGATCAAGTTCAAGCGATAGGGAATGAAAACACATTGCACACACCGAGCTGATACTTAACAATTCTGATGATTCATGTATTTTTGATCTATGGGCATTTGTTTATATTTTTGATGTGCTAATGCTGGTTTCCAAGTTTGTATACTTCTAGGTTGGGTTCTCACTAAAATGCTCAGGAGCATTTGACAGTAGATTCATCATTTGTTGTGGCTGATCCACAACACACCCCAAAATTGGGGACCCACATTTTTTGCATGCTTTCAAAGAAGATCTCAGTGACCCAAATGCTAAAAATCAAGAAAAAATACAAAGTTGCATGAAATGAAAAAGTGTCGCGATATCGCGACATGTCGCTCCATCGCTGCCAGAAAATGAAGTGTCACGATTTCACGACGTGTTGCGCTGTCGCAGTCAAAAATGAAAAAGTGTCATGAAATTGTGACGTGTTGCGCTGTCACGATAGAAAATGAAAAAGTGTCATGAAATCATGACATGTTGCTCCATCGCGGTCTAGAGAGGAGAGAGAAAGGTAGAATGGAAAATTGTCACGAAATTACGACATGTCACAAAATCGCGGGTCAAAATAGTCAAACAGGGCGACGCACTAAAAGCGTCATGATTTTGCAACAAAAAAAAAAGCATCAAATGGGCACGAAGTAGAAAAGCGTCATGATTTCGTGACAAAAAGCAGTGAGATAGCCTAAAAGAAAAAAGCGTCACGATTTTGTTACAGAAAACAGCCAAGGTGTACAGAAGAGAAAAGCGTCGCGATTTTGTGACAGAAAACAACCAAGGTGTACGAAAGAGAAAAGCGTCATGATTTCATGATAAAAAGCAAGCAAAGGGGCATGAAGCAGAAAAACGTCATGAAATCGTGACAGAAATAGCAAAGGGGCTCGAAACGAAAAGCGTCGCGATTTCACGACATAAAGCTGCAAGATAGCTCCAAGTGAAAAAGCATAGTGATTTCACTACAGGAAGCAGCGAGACAGCCTGAAAGAGAAAAGCGTCATGATTTCACAACAGAAAACAACCAAGGTGTATAGAAGAGAAAAGCATCATGATTTCGTGACAGAAAACAGCCAAGGTGTATGGAAGAGAAAAGTGTTGCGATTTCGCGATAGAAAGAAGCAAAGTGATGCCGAAGAGAAAAGTGTCATGATTTTGTGACAAAAAAATAGCAAAGTGTATGGAATGAAAAGTTGTCGCGATATCGCGACATGTCACATTTTCGTGGTGAAAGCAAAGGAACAAAGTTGCACGCATAAAGACGTTGCGATATCGCGACATGCTATTTTTGGTCACGATTTACAGGGAGCCATTACGAAACATGCAAAAAAGTGTGAAACACGTGGTGTACATGTGCAAGGGCTGCAGAAGCATTACAGGTCATAGAGAAGATCAAGTGTCTCGATGTCGAACATGAAGTCAAAGACAATGAAAATGCGGGGAAGGTGAAACGAAGCGATCTGGAAGATGAAGCGAAGCGTCAGAGGGCGAAATAGAGAGCATTGCCAGAAAGTATAAAAACAAAAGCACAGATTGGTACAAAGGTCGGAGACCATTGCTGGTAGAGTTGCAGTGCCTAAGGCGAGAAGCCATTCTAGGCATGCTTGGGAGTGTTTTTCTTCCCCTTTTTCTGGTTTTGAGAAAACCAGATGTTCTGCTATTGTAACAGGATTTATCTTTAATGCAGGAGTGTTCAGAAATTTGCATCTTATGGGCAAGAAAGAAGGAGATCTTCTATGCATGCTATAGATTTAATGTTTATTTTTTTATTTTTTAGATTTCAGATTTATAGATAATGTTGAATGCCACTTTTGTGGGTTGCATTAGGCGAATGTTCAAAATTTGAATTTTATTTCAAAACCCTTTGAATCAGCACTTAGCTTATCAGGATTGTGCATGTTTGCAGGTCCCATAGGTTAGGTTGCATGCATGAAAACCTCACGTCTTCGGTTTTTCCAGGACGGGATAGCATCAAACTGAATGCAATTTTAATTCCTTTTTTTTCCTTTTGCATTTTATTTTCTTTTTACTGCATTTTATTTTCAGAAGTTCCAATTTTTATTTTCAAGCATTAAAATGAAATAAGAAAAATTAAACAACTTCAAAATCCATAAATAATTCCATTCATGTTATGGCATTTCATTAAATTTTATTTTGAAGTTACAGCATGGTCATATAGAGACCAAATCACATTTACTTTATCAGGGTTCAATGAACAATCATTAAGTTTCACAATGAAATAAACCACAGTGCCCCTTTTTTTCAGTTACTTGCAACCACTAAGGTGTTCCGAGCATTTTAATTGAATATTTTTATTTGAGATTATTAATACACGGATGCGGAATGCTAACATAACAGGAACCTTGGAGAAGTTACTTGTTTAATTTCTTTGTAAGCAGAGGATTTAGAACCCAAATCCTATCGGAGAGTGTGTTTTCACAACCGGGTGAAAATACAACTCAACACTTCCTGACTATTTTTATCTCCTATTATAGGTTTATTATTTTGTTTTTTCTCCCACTTCATAAAAGCAACACTCTTTTACTTCCTTAGATCATATTTTTTATTTTTAGATAACTTTTGATAATTAGTATACCTTTCTAGTATTGTGATTTGCTTCTTCTTTTCGTTCTAAATCAAAAGAAATTATAAGATCTATAGGATTGTGCATATTTACCACCATTTTGATCTTGGGATGCAATCCTAGAATTTATTTTTAAACTTTCATCTCTTCATTTCTCTCATACTGGGTTGCATACTTAAGTAGTTAGATATACTTATGATGATATTATCTAACTGACATAGCTTCTTGTTGTAGATTAATAAATTCTCTAAATTTTTCTACATAATATTGCTTAGTTAGGAATATATTCCTAAATTACTTAACAAAATCCTCCCATTTGAGGTTTGCAGCTTCAATACCCTTCTCTTTATTAAAGGTCTTCCACTAGTCCAGGGCTACTTCAACCATGTTCATGACTGCCACTACGGTTTTGGATTCTGATGACAAAACCATTAGGGAAAAGTATGAATCTAGTTCATTTAACTAGTTCTCTTCTACATCACCATTATCTTTCCCATTAAACTTAGATATTACAACCTTTTTTAGGTTTTTGGCCAACTCTACACTCACTCTAGCCCTACCAATACTGGATCCTACAGGTTCACTAGGTTCTCCCTCTGACCTATCTCGTCTAGTTTCCCTTCCCTTGGCCAATTCTTCGATGACTTTCTATTTTTGAACTATCAACTCCTATTTTTGGGCCATGGAGTTTTCTGTTGAGCCATTTGTTCTCTTTGCTACTCGATATTAGTTTATAATAGTTGCATAAATTTTGCAAGATTTCCTTTCTCCTGATCAAGTTTATTTGTGAGAGGTTCATTTAACCATTTCAATATTCTTTCTTATTAAGTTTCTTATTTCCTTATTTTATTGGATTCTTCTTATCTGCCTCTCGTACGATTTCTTGAAGATCCACCTCGCAGTATTTGCATCACCTAACCTATAGGTTAAATAAGTAAGTTAGTATATAGGTTTACATTTATCCAGACAAAATATTTAATCATAGTCCTTCAACTTTAATATCTCTTCTACTTTGATACCACATGTAACAACCCAAGTATACTCATTTGGTTTTACCATAAAACAAGCCAAGCATTTAATAGGGTATTTTTTTGTTTAAGTTTACTATTTTACTTCCTAAAGTGCTTTCATGCTCACAAAAATTAGTATTCACCAAATGAATAATTAACATAATGTTTTATTAGTACAAGCATATCATACCACTTTTTGGTATAAAGACTGCTACAATCAGCTATCCAAATGGACAAGATTAATTAAATCTTGTAACAGGTGCTATTCTTTAGATTTGACTTATCTCATTTAATGTCCCTTTATTCTAGAATAAGGGCTGAACCATGACAAGGGTTATCCTTTAGGACCCATAAAACCTAAAGGGTGGATGCATGCTTTCACCATCCCTTAACATAATGAACCTTTTATTAACTGTTCAACTTGTTCCAATAACTGTATGTAAGGTGTTCAACGTATATATGACTAGTGTCTAGTTGATTATCCTACTACTTGAAGTTAGCTAGAGCCATGCCAATACCCTGACTTTAGACTTAGTCACACATACCCATTATGACTCATGACAATTTATTCTATACCAAGCATCATGGCTGAACTAGGCAAGTCAAATGATACATAGGACTTATCATTGTACTACTTGAGAAACAACCTAGAGGTGACATCACATACCACCCCTCGTTACTTTTTTTTACTAAGTCACTTTTTCTAACCTTTACTATCAAAAATATGGTTGCTCTCGAGACTCATTGCATACATACTCGCATATTTAATGCCATTGGATATCCATGTTTTATTAACCTTTACAAGGAATACAATAATCATTCTTCATCATGGTACTAATCAAAGAGTTAAGTTTTACTCTAAAAGAATTCTAGACTTATGTCTCAAGTTTTAAAGTATCCCCTAGCACCTTTCACTTATATATCTCAAATAAATAGACTCTTGCTCTATCTTTAATAAGGAAACATAGATAAGTTATTGTTATCATCACATAGTATTACAACACATACACCCCTTTCTTTTAAATTAATGTAACTATAACACTAATCAATTAACACATTTTAAATATTTAATTTGAGCTTCAATACTCAAACCCTTTTCTGATTTTTAGGTAATAGCTTTTCTTTTTTATTTCTATATTCAACAAGTCAAATTTGTAGTCAAAAGCTATTTTATCCTTTACTTAATGTACCAAAGTTCATGCACAAAGGTATGTATTTCCATCAAAACCATTATCCTAATAAAAGTTTGGTTTAAATTTTGGAGTACAAAACTTTTATTTATACAAATCAAAGATATTTCTTTTCTAACCTGAGTAGAATGTCTTTTTAACATAATTAACACCAATCAACCTAAGCACTAACTCAACAAGTTATTCATCATCATTTACGTTTTTTAGTTCATTTTGGGTTTTCCACAACAACAAAGTTAGTTTCTTTAGTTACTAAACCATTTTATTAAATACCCCATAATGATTTAATTTATATTTTTTACAATAGCTTCCTTAATTCCATAACCACAAATTACCTTCATTCAATTATCTTTAAGTTATAAAATCTATCTCCAAATATAATGTTTCAGCATTGTTCAACATCATATTATTTTTCTATCGAATATCAAGATTCAAGTTACACCAGACAAATGATGGAGCTTTGAACATAAATTTTCATTGTCCTCATATGAAATAAGGTGAACATAGTAACACAAAATATTCCTCTTTAAATTTTGCATAAATTTTTCTAATGGAAAAACATTTTTAACTTCAATGATCAAAATTTCACTATAAGCTTTACACCATAAAATCATTCACTTAAATACTCCTTTGTTGTAAAAGGGTTTCACAGTTGAAGGCTTCTGTATCCAATATTATAAAGTGAACTCAAAATGCTCTCATGGCCAAATTTATGTCTCTACTTACAAATTATTGGCAGTTTTAAACACAACATGCTTTCATAACTAGCCACCCCAAGCACATGCACTGAAAAAAATAATACAATATATATATTCTAACTTGCCAATACCACATGTTGGGTAATTGTTCTTCTTAGGAAATAAATAAAAAAATTTAGTTATAGTTTAGTTTACCTAGTCATATATTATCTTTGGTTATCATTTACCAAATAAATTCCATAGAAATTATGAATAGTAGCATGAATTTCTATTCCATTATATTGCAAGATATAAAGAAATTTATATATTAATCAAGAATCATATTTCATTATTTGCAAATTAATTCATACATAATTTTTTGAGAAGTTTAGCTTTCTTACAAATTTTAGACAGGAAATGACCAATAGAGAACAACAACTGTACAATTTCCCATTGACTCAACCTAAGTTCTATCTTGGTTTGACTTTCCACAAATCAACATAGAAATAAAGATTGATGTTTATTCCTAACAAAACATGGCCAAACTTGCATCTGATTCTCTATAACATTGTATGGTAATTTTTTTATAGACTTTACATAGAGGTTTAATTTAGGAATATGTAACAAGCATATAGTGACACGAGCATCTCTCTTCTTCAAAAAATAATTACGAAGAACTTAGGGTATATCCAATTCTTTGATTTCACTGGCACCTGAAGAACACACGCTTATACTAAGAGGGGGGGTGAACAGTATAAGATCAAAACTTTTAATTTTATTTCCAAAGGAATACCATCTAATATTATCAATTGCAATAATGAAATAATGCATAAATCATCACACACATAAGATACACAAATTTAATGTGGTTCACAAAATATGGGTTATGTCCACGGAGAAATATTACTTATAAATTTCTCAATAAATTTTGTGGGCACAAAACCATAGGAGACACCAATATCCTCTCAGGTTCGTGGACATCACTCCATAGGAGAAACCAATCCCTTCAACTCTAATTTTGTGGACACCACTCCATAGGAGACACCAATCCCATCTACTTATGTTTTTATGGATACCACTCCACAAGAGACACTAATCCCCTCTACTTTAGGTTTTGTGTACACCACTCCATAGGAAAAACCAATCCCCTTTGCTTCAGATTTTATGGACACCAATCCCCTATGCTTCTAGTTTTATGGACACAAATCCATAGAAGACACGAATCTCCTTTGCTTCTAGTTTTGTGGACACCACTCCATAGGAGACACCAATCCCCTCTACTTCTAGTTTTGTGGACCTCTATCGATAGGAGACACCAATCCTCTTTTCTTTGGTCTGGTCCAAAGCCTACTCAAATTTACTCCAAGCCTACTCACAAGGCTTGCTTAAATCTAATCCAAGCCTACTTTCAAGGCTTGCTCAAATCTACTCCAAGCATACTCACAAGGATTTCTCAAATATGATTTAAGCCTACTCATAATTTTTGTTCAAATATACTCGTAAACTTTGCTTAAATCTTCTCACAATCCTGCTCAAATATACCTCAAACAAACTTGCTCAAATATGCTCTACAATCCTTCTTAAATCACTGCTCAAACCTACTCACAAATCCTACTCAAATCTACCTCAAACCTTCTCAAAACTCAACTCTCAAACCTGCTTAATTCTGCCTCAATAACCTGCTCAAATATACCTCAATGTCACTCATAGAAACTGCTCAAATATTCTTAATTCTAGCATATAAACAATTACATATATCTTTCCCAAAAGTTCTTTCTTTTACTAAATTAATTCAGACATATTCTACCCAAAAATCCTTTTCATCATGAATATATAGAGAATGATATGAGTTAAAAATACTCAATATGTTCTTCTCAAATTCATTAAGTCTACCACTTTCACATGTCACACATTCATTGCATTCAAAAGGATACTCTAGTCTATTACTTGATAGTTGACCTTCTTATGTACTTCCAAAATTAATCAAAACCAATGCACATACTTGCTTCACAAAACTAGTCTATAGCCCTTGCAATGTTATTCCCAATATCACTAAAAACTATAGCATAGATTTACTTCACAATATTGGTCTATAACCCTTGCTAGTATATTTTAAAATTTATTCAACAATAATGCACAACTTTATTCTCAAATCATAGCACATATATTTTCAATTTCATTTAACAATAATTAACCATTACTCTCATCTTCAATCAATCACTAATTCACATTGAATTTAATTTCAAACCCTTGAACTTTTATTTCCAATTTCTATCAAAGCAATGCACACACAATCAATCCTTATACCTCCAACCATATGAAATCAAAATATTTTCTTCATCAAAAACACACCTTGAGTAAAGGATTTATTCACCATACCTCTAAAACTACCTTATATAGATGTTAAATGCTCATTAAAAAATGATAATTAAATAATACACTACTTATATAGTCCCCAAACTATGGTTGGAGAGAATAAAGGGGAAGAAAAGAATTTTAAATTGAATTCTACAAACTATTTCATCGACCACTTGTCGACAAACCTCTGTCATCCACCTTGTCATCCATGTTGCCTATCTACCTTGCCATCCACATAGGTAGATTAAATTCCAACATTCTCCCCCTTAAAGTTGAGAGGTCTGACTATACAGTCTCTCAACTTTATATATTGAGCTTTAGCCATGCCTTTGGTGAAGATGTCTGCAATGTTGTCCAAAGTGCTGCAATGTTTAAGCTCAACAATCTGGTGCTCCACCATGTCTCGGATGAAGTGATACTTCATATCAAAATGTTTTGATCTGCTATGGTGGATAGGATTATATGCCAATTGAATGGCACTCATGTTATCACAATACAATCTGGTAGGACCACTTTGCCTTTCTCCAATCTCTTCAAGGACTTTTCTCAACCATAGAGCTTGAGTACTAGCATATGTGATGGCTATATACTCAGCCTCAGTAGATGATAATGCTACAACAATCTGCTTTTTGGAACTCCATGTAATTAGTCCCGACCCTAGACTAAAATAGTTCCTTGATGTAGATTTCCTATCATCTATATTGCTGCCCCAATCACTATCACTAAAGCCAACTAACTTGATAGAATTACACTTGTGGTAATGGATTCCAAAATCCAATGTACCCTTTACATATCTTAGAATTCTTTTAGTTGCTTGTAAATGCAACTCGGATGGATTAGCCATAAACCTTGAAACAAGAGAAACAACATACTGAATATCAGGTCTTGTGTTGGTGAGAAACATCAAACTCCCAACCATGCTCCTGTAAGTGGTCATGTCAACCTTCGGTGCTCCATCATCCTTGCTCAATTGGATCCCATGTCCTATTGGAGTTGCAACTGATTTGCAATGCTCCATGGAAAATTTCTTGATCATATCATGAGCATACTTGTGTTGACATATGAAGATCCCTCTATTTGTTTGATGAAATTCCATGCCTAGGAAGTAATGCATTAAGCCAAGATCTTTCATCTCAAATTGTTTCATCATGGAGTGTTTGAACTCCATATTCATCTTATCATTACTACCCATAAATATGAGATCATCCACATATAAACAAACTATGAGAATGTATTGTACCTTGCTTTAGGTAGTAGAGAGTAGGTTCACTTTTGCTTCGAGTGAATCCATACTCCTTGAAATAGCCATCAATGCGAGAGTACCATGCTCTTGGTGCTTGCTTGAGGCCATATAAGGCTTTTTTTAGTTTGTAAACAAGGTTCTCCTTACCTTGTTCTTGAAAGCCTTGAGGTTGTTGAACATAAACCTCCTCAGTTAAGTACCCATTGAGAAAGGCACTTTTTACATCCATGTGCTGAATATTCCATCCTTTGTGGGCAGCCAAGGAAAGTACTGATCTGATTGTTTCCTGTCTTGCAACAGGAGCAAAGGTTTCCTCATAGTCAATGCCATATTTCTGAGTGAAACCTTTTGCTACAAGTCTTGCCTTGTGCCTTTCAATGCTTCCATCAGCATTGAATTTGGTCTTGTAGACCCATTTACATCCAACACATTTTTTTCCTTTAGGAAGCTTTACTAGCTCCCAAGTATCATTATTTTTTATAGAGGTTATTTCCTCTTTCATGGCTTCCTGCCATACATTATGAGTACATGCCTTCTCATAGCTAGATGGTTCTAGTTGTGCACTAGTCAATAAAGCATAATTGACTACATCTCCCTTAGGGTCTTGGGAGTCATCATCTCCATACATATGCAGATTTTCAAGTTTTTGCAAAACTGAATTCATTTCACTAGCTTGGCTTCTAGTGTATCTTTTCTAGAAATTTTGATCCAACATTTGAAAATATGGATGATGTTGTAATGTTCTTTTACCTCTTTATGGAGAATCAATATCCATAGGTGAAGAACTTACTGATCTCTATGGAGAAGGACTTGGAGTAGTTGCTGATGTACTCGAAGTAGTACTCATGCTTGGGCTTGGAGGAGGTGTGCCTTTGCTCTTCTTAGGTGTCACCTATTGTATTTGAGAAGAACTTGCATCATGGGATTCATCATCAACAAAAATTTTTTGATGACCCCATTCTCCCCCTTCATCAAAAATCACATCCCTGGAAAGTACAATTTTATGCGTCTTTGGATTGTAGAGTCTATATGCTTTGGTAGACTCACAATATCCTACAAAAATACATGCTTGACTCTTGGGATCAAGCTTTTTCCTTTTTTCCTCAGGAATGTGTGCATATGCTAAAGAACCAAAGACTTTGAAATGTTTTACATTCGGCTTCTTGCCATACCACCCCTCGTAAGGAGTGATCCCATCCAAACTAGAAGTAGGACTCCTATTTAGAATGTAAACACTGGTTCTAACAACATCGGCCCAATACATGTTACTGAGATGCTTAGTTTGAAGCATCGATCTGGCCATTTCTACTATGGTGCGGTTCTTTCTTTCCGCTACCCCATTCTGTTGTGGAGTATAGGCAGTGGTGAATTGCCTCTTTATCCCACATGCTTTACAATATTTTAGAAATACCTTTGAAGAGTACTCTCCTCCTCGATCTGTCCTTAGACATTTTACAATGAACTCACTTTGTTTCTCTACATTATTCTTGAAATCTATGAAGCAATCAAAAGCTTCATCTTTGGTTTTCAAGAAATAGATCCAACACATCCTAGAGAAATCATCTATAAAAGTGAGAAAATAGGAATTATTACCTATGCTTTTTGTCTGCATTGGACCACAGATGTCCGAATGCACTAATTGAAGTGGATGGCTGGCCCTCCACGCTTGTCCTTTTGGAAATTTGGACCTTGAGTGCTTTCCCAAAGCACATCCTTCATAGACCTCCTTGTGTTCATTAATTTTAGGAAGTCCTGTCACCATAGCTTGAGAAGTTAACAATTTCAAGCTAGCAGAATTCAGGTGACCATATCTCAAGTGCCAAAGCACACTTGGATTTACAATAGCAATATTTGCAAGTTGAGCACCCCCTGGTTCTCCAAACTTAAGGGGAAATAACCTATTTTTGGTCATAGGTACCTGTGTGATGACTCGATTACAATTGTTTTTATCAAAAATGACACATTTTCCTTCATCAAAAACAAGTTTGTAATTTTTCTCCATCATTTGTCCAACACTTAGCAGATTATGTTGGAGCTTCGGAGTATAGTAGATGTCATTCACCTTCTTTATGCCTTCTTTCATTGGAACCTCCATGGCTCCAATGCCTTCAACTTGCAAAGCTTTATCATCTCCCAACTTGATTCGGGATTTATAGGTGGAATCCATTGTAGCAAAGAGTTCTTCTTTGCCACTCATATGGTTGGAGCAACCAGTATCCAAAATCCAAGTATCATTCAAATTTTGTTCTGATTGCCCATAAGAAAGAAAAATATTAGATGTTCCATCTTCTTCACCATAATTTCCATATTGATTGTTGCTTCCCTGAGAAGACTTGGACCAACAGTCTCGAGCAAAGTGACCTGGTTTACCACAATTAAAACAAGCCTTTTTGGATTTGTCACCTCCTCGTCCTTGATTGCCATTTCGGCCTTGATTTCCACCTCTGTTTTGATTTTCGCCTCTATTTTGATTTCCACCTCTATTGGGATTTCCTCCTCTTTAGTTGCTTCTACCTCTACCTCTTCTTTGTCCTCTACCTTGACCTCTTCCTTGTCCTCTTCCTGCACCCTCATTGGATGAGAAGGCTTTATCATCGCCTCCATAGCTTGTTGAAGTAGACCCTTGTAATCTCTCTTCATGAGACATCAATGAACCGATTAATGCATCAAATGTTAGAGTGGAAAGGTCTTTTGATTCTTCAATGATTATGGCTATGTGATTCTATTTTTGAAGAAGTGTTCTCAACACTTTCTTCACAACTATTTCAGGTTTGATTTCTTTGCCAAGTGTTACCATCTTGTTGACAACTGCTTTGACTCTTATGCAGTAGTCACCAACTTTTTCATCTTCATTCATTTTGAGATTCTCAAAATCTCATTTTAGGGTTTGAAGCCTTACTTGCTTCACCTGATCACTTCCTTGGAAACCTTCTTTCAAGGCTTTCCATGCATCTTGTGCAGTTAAACAAGAGGTAATTCTAGGAAAAATACTTTTCTCCAATGCTGCTTGGAGATGATAAAGAGCAGAGGAGTTGCTCTTTTGTGCATCTTTCTTTGTCTTCTTATCTACTGCACTCAATGTAGCCCAATCTGTAGGTTCTGTGTAACCTTCTTCTATTATGTCCCATAGTCCCTTGCCTATGAGTAAGGTCCTCATTTTGATGGACCAATACTCATAATCGTACCCATTAAATTCTGGAATAGGTAGATTATTATTGGAGGCCATAGTTGTTTGAAATAAACTAGAAACACACTTTTATTTCTCTATTACAATCAAAGCACTCTGCTTTTCAAAAGGAAAGAAAAAGAAGCTACAAATTTAGATCAAATCTAGCTTGATTCACTCTCTCACTGATGGCTTGTTCTTCTTGCTGAGGTTCTTCTATCACTGGATTCACAAAGTTGTCTGCAACTGAATCTTCATCGTCACTTATAAGAATTATTTCTGGTGAATATGGTTTTGGCTCTAGTATTTCAATTGAGTCACTATTACTGAGATGTGGATTCTCTGGCTCCTATGGTGCAACTCCTATAGATTTTGACTCTTCAAATATGCTACCAAAGGAGTTGTCTTCAGAATTTGCTTCATATCCTGAATCTGGATGTCTTTGATGGGCTATTACTGCATTTTGCAATTGGCTAAAAATAGTATGCAATCCATATCTTCAAACTTTTTCATCAAAATATTTGGGGTTCTCTCTTACTAAAAGAGAACAAAGGGCATGATAGCAGCATGTGGATCGTATCATGGATGTTTACACACTTCTACCCTTCGAGTATAATTATCCCCCTTTTACAGTCTCTTAGACTATTACAAAATTTTTTCAGCCTTCACGTCTCTCAGACTATTACAAAAAATTACACCTTTCAAGCCTCTTGGGCTATTACATAAATTGCCTCTTAGGCAATATTTGCACCCCCTTTTTTAAAGTTTACTTAAAAATTTAAAGAAATTTCAATATATTTCTATTTAATAATAAAAAAATTGCTTTAGAAATCATTTTTTTTTTAAATATGATTTAAAAAACAATATAATTTAAATTATTAAATAAAATATTAAAAAAACTTTAAAAAATAAATAAATAAACTTTAAAAAAAATTAACCTCTTTTTTTTCTTGCCCACGTGAGTCGAACCCGTGACCTCTCCAGAAGTAGAGTCTTAACATGCTCTTCCTTACCGCCTTGGCTACCACTGCCAATGGCACTTCAAAGCACGTGGAGTGCTTTAAAGTCTCCTCCACTACGGGGAGACAAAAAAACAAAGCCCTTTATCATCAGGTTTTAGACCCATAACCGGCCTAAGGGGCACACTCTTAAGCCTGGCTCCTTGAGCCAGTCGGGCTACATGTCCGACTTGAAGGCTATGGTGTAGCCTTCAATATAAAGGTGACCCGCATCACCTTTTTTTTTTTAAAACTTGGAATTTAAAATCCCACATGCATGCGACAAGAGAAAAAGAAGCTATATAAATACAATTACGTGCACACCTTGTTTCAATTGCCTTCGGGTAGTCACATGCCTTCGTTTTTCCAAATACCTGTCCAATGAAAACTTGCCACCTCAACACCTGTGTTGTCTCCTTGTAACACGTCTCTCTGTCACCACATCAGATCCTCGTCACCCGTGCTATGTGTGGTGTCAGTCCTGCCACGTGTCTGCTCGCTTGTCTAGTTCTGAGTCTATGGCTTGTCGCCACGTGTCCACCTTTGGGTCCCGCCACGTGTTCGATCACAACTTGTCCAGTCCTCAGTGCCAACTCTATTGTCTGTGCTCCATCTCGACTTTTGTGCCTTCTATGTCTGATCCACCTCGGATCCGCACTTGGGATCTAGAGTCCCCGCCTCAACTTTCTTGCTGGTGGGCCACTTCCTCGACCTCAGGATGCATGCCTCCTATGGGCCCTCCTGACCAACTCAGTCCATGCCTCACCAATGCTTTGATACCAATTATAAATGTTAAATGCTCATTAAAAATGATAATAAAATAATACACTGCTTATATAGTCCCCAAACTATGGTTGGAGAGAATAAAGGGGAAGAAAAGAATTTTAAATTGAATTCTACAAACTATTTCGCCGACCACTTGCCGACAAACCTCTATCGTCCATGTTTCCTATCTACCTTATCATCCATACAGGTAGATTAAATACCAATACCTTAATTATGATGTGATTTCAAAACCTATCTTAACACAAAATAATTTTCCTTTTTGCTACTTCAAAGAAGGTTAGCAATTTTCTTTTTCCCTTTTTTATCAACTATCAAATCAACCACTTCAGAAATCCTTATCAAAATAGTCATAATAAAGCTTTAAAAAAACACCTTATATCTCCATTGTAAAATTCACAATATAAAGCTTTATTAACATCAGGAACCCTTTTACAAAAATTAAATCGCATTTATCATTTGCAAAATTTAATTTCAAAACTTTACTTTATGGCTTCCTTTATTTTTGCAAAATTTAACTCAAAAACTATACCTTATGACTCCCTTTATTTTTGCAAAAATTAATTCAAAAACCTAAACATTATGGTTCCCTTTATTTATGCAAAAAATAAATTTCAAAAACTTTACTTTAGGGATCCTTTTATTCAAATAAAAATTAATTACCTTATATTGTTGCCAATGGATTTGATCCCTTCACCTTGAAAGGCCCAATGCCCTACCACGAGCCTTTTAATAGGTTGCACTATCGAAGTGCTTGAAACCTCAATGCACCAAAAATATTGTATCTCTTCTGAAACTCAAATTTCCACAAAACACATGTCGAGGGGTTTCGAACCCTCAACCTTCTACCTAAAAGCGCTCCTCATGAGCTATGTGACCATATAGGCTACCTCGATGGTTAAAAAATGAGTTGCACAACTTTGGATTTGAATGTTATGCTCCCTATCACTAAAATTTTGCCACTCCTACTTGTTGCTGCTCTGCTTAGTCGAATGGCTCTCATGAAACTTTCACACCACTTCTTCAAATTGAAATAATTAAAGCATATATTTATATGCTTTTACCATTAGGTTCCAATCGTGTCAGCTCCACTTATTTTGCGCTTTATCTTTGGTACCAAAACCATAAAATACCATTATAATAATTTAAAAAATATATTATAATATTAATCTTCTTAAAACCTTTGGCCTTTGTAAAATTTAAACCTTTGTCCCAAGAACTTTTAAACCCTTGTCCTTTGCTTGTAATATTTAATTATTTTAAACCTTTGTCCCAAGAACTTTTAAACCTTCATGTCCTTTTCTTTCAAACTTCTCTTTATAATATTTAAATTGGATATTAAATATTATAATCCTTTCCGCAAAAATATTTTCCTTTCTTTGCAATAAACCTTACCTTGAATAATTTGTCCATCGTTATAAACTCATCATCCTTGAATAATGTTTCTACCTTGAGTACCATGCACCCTTTGACATCAATGACAACTCAATATTTCTAACAATATCCCCCTTTTTCATTGATGGCAACCCTACTAAACATTTTCTTTGACTACAACTAGATTCCCAAAATGCTCCTCCTGAAACGTTGCTTCCCCTTACTCAAATATCTCTTCCTTATTGAAATATCTCCCCCTTTTACATCAATGGCAAAGGGCTATTTGGGGCTAAAATAAGATACTTAGCATACCCCCTCACCACCTCCTTTTCTTGAGGTGATCAATTATCTCTTCTGCAACTCAAATTTCTACAAAATGCATGTCAAGGGGTTTTGAACCCTCAACCTTCTACCTAAAAGTGCTCCTCGCAATCTATGTGACCATCTAGGCTATCCCAGTGGTTAAAACATGAGTTGCACGACTTTGTATTTGAATTTTATGCTCCATATCGTTGAAAGTTTACCACTCTTCTCCTTTGTTGCCACCTACTTGTCATTGCTCTACTTAGTTGTATGACTTTAATGAAACTTTCACACCACTTCTCCAAATTGAAATAATTAAAGAATATATTTATACGCTTTTACCATTAGATTCCAATGAAGTTGGATCCACTTATTTTGCACTTGATATTTGGTACCAAAACCATAAAATCCCATTATAATATTCAAAAAATATTAGAATATTAATCTTATTAAAACCTTTGGCCTTTGTAAAATTTAAACCTTTGTCCCAAGCACTTTTAAACCCTTGTACTTTTCTTGTAATATTTAATTCTTTTAAACCTTCATGTCCTTTGCTTTCAACCTTCTCTTTATAATATTTAAATTAGATATTAAATATTATAATCCTTTCCACAAAAATATTTTCCTTACTTTGCAATAAACCTTACCTTGAATAATTTGTCCATCCTTATAAACTCATCATCCTTGAAGAATATTTCTACCTTGAGTACCATGCACCCTTTGACATCAATTACAACTTAATATTTCTAACAATATCCCCCTTTGTCATTGATGACAACCCTACTAAACATTTTCTTTGACTACAACTAGATTCCCAAAATGCCCCCCCTAAAAAGCTGCTCCTCCTTACTGAAATATCGCCCCCTTTGACATCAATGAAAAATGGCTATTTGGGGCTACAAATAAGACACTTAGCATAGCCCCCTCATTACCTCCTTTTATTGAGGTGATCAATTATGGGATGGGAGTGAACCTACTCCAAATTTATAATGCTCTTATTTTTCAATTTTCTTTCTCCAAATTTTTGAAGTCATACCTCTTTGAACATTTTGACTTTCTTTCTTCTTGTTTGTCTTCATAAATTTAGGAAACACTATTCTACACCATTTTTCTATATGCCCAAAATTATTGCAATTGAAACACATGATGTTGTAGTCCTTGAAAGGTGCAAATGAATTGAATTTCCTCTTGGTGAAGCCAAAAACATTCTCATCATGAACCCTACAATGTATAGATTTGTGACCAAAATTATTACATGAGAAACAATAACCTTGGAAGAAATTTTAAAACATTTTTGATTGTCTTGGAGGATATTGCCGCATGGTTCTCTCATTATTTTTCTGTGATGATTGTTAGGACCCTCCTCCTAACACACTAATAAACTATAATTTATATTTATTAAGGGTTTGACATGTACTTTCATATTCACACTTCTTAGATAGATATATTTTGACAATTCAAGAGATGTATCTAAGGCATCCAAGAATACAAATTACTTTTATTACGGGTTTTACCATACAAACAACACCGATTCATTCTTAAAAAGTTATTTCTTTCCTCCATTTTTTGCATTATAATTCATATTTTACTAGTGGTTTCCTAACATCTGGTACAGAGCCATTACAACCAGGAAGAATTTTTTTTCTCCCTTCTCTGGGACATCAAACTTGCCTATCTATTTTGCTACCCTCCGATGAATAATCGGTTATAACGACAGATATGCCCTCCACTATCATCACTTCTCTGTGACTCCAATTTTCCAATTTTTTCTTCAAACCATTGTATTGTACTATTTTCATCCTCAATTGCTGCAAGTAACTACAATAGACACAGACAGCTCTATTGACGAATGCAGTAGAAATATAGCAAAGAAAAATTCTAATCAAACTAGGATCGAATGCGATCAAGGGGGTTTTAAATTAAAATCAATTGAAATAAGGACGATTGAAGCGAATTCAGTAAGCAGCTTCATGAAGATCTTTTTTTTTATCGTCAAAAAAAAAATCCAACACAAAAAATTAAATAAAAAACCTTATAAAACCAAAATTTATACCTTTTCGACGATGATTTTTCGACGACTAGTTTCGACATTGTTGATCAAAGTGCAGCAAATAGTATTGTCATTGTTGTCAACACAGTCAGACAGATTTATTGATGCAATGGACAAGAGTTTATTGAATAGCAAGGTGCAGCCAAAGTACAATGGATAGGAGTTCAGTTTTGAGCAAGGTGTTGCAGGAGGATTGTCATTGTTGTCAATACAGTCAGTTAGATCTAATGATGCAATGGACAGGTAGTTTAGAAGTCACTCAGATGCAGAGGATAAAGTTCAGAAGTTAGTCAGATCATGAGTCCTTAAATGATAGATGCACAAAAACAGAAAACATAATTCGTAATGAGAAGAAGAAGTCTTCAGAACCCGAGATGTCAAGAAGTGGAAAGGTTTTTTGTGAAAACCAAGGCAATCAGAATAAAAAGTTTTATTTAAAACCATGGATAACAGATTTGAAATGGGTTTTTCTTAAAACCCAAGTTGGCTCTTCGTTTCGTTGAAAAAGATGCCCCGTGATGAAGATATTTAATTTTAAATATTTAGTTTAAATTTTATTTTATTTAAAATTTAAATTAAAATATTAAATTAAATTAAAAGGGCCGACATGTTACTATTTCGCGGCAATAAGCTACAGGAAAGTGACGAAGGTGGAAGAAGTGTTTGAGGCCGACAAAGTTAACTGGGCCGACGGATTTTAGGGTTTGGCAATGGACAAATTCTAGGGTTTCTCAACCGACGTTCTTTTAGGGTTTGTTCCTAAAACTTCTTCTATAAAAGCAAGGGTACTTCGAGTTTGAAAAGTGGGGTGTAAAGATAAAGTGCGAATGCGAGCATAGTGTTTGTGAAAGTGAAGTTCGTGTTGAGCAGAGAGCAGAATGTGAAACGACACAGAGTGTGCGAAGCGTGTGCACAGAGAAAGCAGAGTGTGCAGAGAAGCGCGAAGGGCAAAGTTGATTGCAAAGTCTCGGTCAGTAGCAAGGCAGACAAACTGTGTGAAGTGATTGTGCAAGAGAGAGCAGAGTGCACAGAGATTGCAAAGGTGATGTAGACCAGCTAGAGTCTTGCAATAACAAAGGTATATGTCAAACATTTTTTTATTCAATATTGAAGTCCAGATTGGTGCCTGGAAAATTAAGGGGTTGGTGCCTCTTTCCAGTTGGTGCTGGTAAACAATTTGTCCAGTTGGTGCTGGAAAATTAAGGGGTTGGTGCCTCTTTCCAATAGGTGCTGGTAAAATAGGAGTTGGTGCTCCATTCTATTGAAGCAGATAAAGTTAAGGGGTTGGTGCTCCTTCCAGTTGGTGCTGGTAAAGGATTATGTAAAGTTGTAGCTTTGCATTGACTGGATTTGGATGGTAGTCCAAGCAGTATTTTTGAGGAGTAGCCACATTGGTGAACCTCGTTAAAATGTTGTGTTATGTGTGATGCTTTCTTGATGCATTTAGTATCTCTTTTATCTGCTTTAAAATGCTGCTGGTTTTATAATCTAATTGTTTTAGAAGTTTTTAAAGAACACACTGATTCACCCCCCCTCTCAGTGTCATTGTGATTACAACAATTGGTATCAGAGCCAAGTTCCCAATTTTGGCTAAATCAATCAGGGTTGATCTTGGATTAGTACACAATGGCTAAGAAGAATAGATCCTCATCCAAAAAGGCATCCCAGTCAGTTTCGGTTCCTGTAGAAGAGAAATTTGAACCGAAAAAGGTAGAAGAAGTGAATCCTAAAGTTTGTGATGAAAATCTTGAGGCTGAAGTAGATTTTGAAGGAGAGTTGATATCTCCTCTTGAAGAGTGGAGAATAGAAAAGAAAAAGAACAAAATACTGTCCAAGAAATTAGAAGAATATGAGGATGAGATTGAAGATCTCTTCCTACAAGTTCAAAAGGCCAAGAAATCGAAGAAGCCTTGAAGACACAAGCTGGATAATAAGAATGATGTATACAAGACAAGTGAAGAGGAATATAAACAGATTATTGTTGATCTAAAGCTGCAAGTAGAACAGAACAAAAGGATTGAAGATATTCTTAGGTCTCAGATCAATGAGAAAGAGACCGTATGCTGCCAACAAGAAGAAGAGATTGTTTCATTGAAGAAACAACTAAAAGAGGCCAATATAAATCTCAAATTTGAGAAGAGCACAGAGTTGCTAGATACAATGATAAATCAACAAAGAAGATCCACAGCCTAAGTTTGGTCTTGGATATGAAGTTGAACAACCTTCATCCTCCAAATATGCAAGAGAAGAAGAAGTCCTCGGCTGAAGGATTGAAACAAGAAAAGTCCGAAGTTGAATCCTCAAAAGGAAGAAAATATCAAAGAAGATCTACAACAAAGCAACCACAGAAAAAGAGGTTCTCTCACTCTCACTCTTTTAATAATAATGCTTTTTATGGCTATTGTTCTAAATGCAACCACTTTGGTCACAAGGCAATTTATTGTGGACTGAACAATAGATCAAAGAGTTATGCCTGATAAAAATACTTCTATTTTTTTGAGTGAACACCCCGTGCAATGTTTTAAATGTAATGGCCATGGGCACATAGCAAGGTTTTGTTCAAGCACTTCGTATCCAATCTAAGGCAATACCATAGATTTCATCATACACATAGAATGCAATACATGACAGGGAATAAAACATGTGCAATGTTTTAAATGCAACGGTCAAGGGCACATAGCAAGGTTCTGTCCAAGCACTTCTATATCTAATCTAAGGCAAAACCCTAGATTTCATCAGACACAAAGAGGACAACACCGACAAGGAACATATCATGTGCATAAAAGAAAAGAAAATAATCATCCATCAAGAATGCACAAGAGACAACCCCACAAGAGAAATGTTCAAGTTCACGAACAGGAGCAAAATAGGGATGTTGTTGAAAAACCCAAGCCCAAGTTCGAGGAAAGTCCGGAGAAAGACAGAAGAAAGGAAATTGTGTCTCCTTGGACTGAAGGAGGCTACTTCGCCATTGCTCTAAGCAACTCCGTGTGGCACATCCTCGGGAGGAGCAATATTAAAGTTTTATTTTAATGCTCCTATGTATTTGTCTAGGTATCTCGAGGATGAAAGGTAAGCAGTCGAGTTAATGTTGTATAGTTGTTAAAGTGTGTTTTTCAGTTTATATAGTGGTTTGTGGAAATGCCGTGAAGTGTGGTGTTTAATTTGAGAGCTGTCACCATTGGTAGTTTTGAGATATGTCACTCGTTGTACCGTTGATGATTCTTAATACCACTGCTCAAAATTACGAATCATAATAGTCCGGATAATTTGCTCAACGAAAGAATGCTTGCCCTAGCCGTGTATTTGTGTTTCGAGCAAGCATGTATTTGTTTTTACTCTTTGATGTGAAGATTGCCAGATCTTTCATGACACCTTGGTGAATATATTTAATTCACGTACAGTTTTGTTTTAACTATTGATTTAATGCCAGCCCAAGGATAAGAAGCTTGAGGCTGAGTAAGGTGCACTACGGTTGGCCATAAAGTGTTTGACAAAATGTCTTCTTCCGACATGCATAGTTGAAAGTAAGAGTTGGCAAGCAAAATTGCAAGTCTTGGACAAAAATTGGTACAGATGTGAGTCACTTGTCAATTCTGTTGACAAAAGTGAAATCAGCATGTTGAATGGGAAGATTGAAAAAAAAAAGTTTTTTTAATGAGCAGCTAGATGATTTCCAACCTGGTGATGAATAGTTGAGTTGCTTTCATAGTGGTTGTTTTGATCAAGTTAATGCTTTTCTTGATACATGATTTGGGCTTACTCCATTGAGTTTGATTTGAGCAAGTTATTCTTTGCCTTGGTGATTTATGTTGGTGGTTGTCTTGTTCAAATACCTTTGGAAGGAAAAGGATGTCTACTAGTTTCCTTTTCATGTAGTGATTGGTTGAATGCTTCAAGGTTAATCTTGAGTTGAATGATGTTGGTTAAACCTTGTCTATAAGCATTGTTGCTAAAGCCCTAATTGGTTGAGAAAAGATGTTGGTTGTGCTGTGGTACAGGTGTTTGGTACTCGCACGTAGTTGAAAGTGGATTGAGGTAGCCTCGCTGGATTCTCACTCGCAGAGAGAGACAAACAACTCGTCATTGGGTTCAAGCTTGTTGAGAATATATCCAAGATGCATGGTGAAGTTGTATGCAGATGTTGTCGGCATTGCGTAACAAAAAGTTGGCTATATAAGATTATTGTATGCCTTCACTAACAAGGGACAAGTTTGAGTTTGCAAAGCAACAGAGGGTAGTTGCATGAAGACAAGTGGTTCACCATGTTCTTACACATGTTATATTGGTGAAGTTGACGGTGATGGTGTCATTCACTCTGGTTATTGCTGCTATTCACATTGTTGATTTTATTGATGCCTATTATGCTTATCATGATGTTGTCAATCAGTGAAATGAAGTGGTCTTGGACTCAGGGGGAGCATTTGTGTACTTGTTTTTCTTCTTGTTCATGCTTGGAATATTTGCTAATTGTAATAATTTGTGTCTAAGAATATTGTGCATAGACTCAGGGGGAGTCTGCAGCAGCCCTTTGGTATTATTGTCAAAGGGGGAGAAGATTTACAAGAAAATTGCACATGTGTTGCCAACAATTCCAAAGGGGGAGATTGTTGAGCAAAGTGCAGCAAATAGTATTGTCATTGTTGTCAACACAGTCAGATAGATTTATTGATGCAATGGACAAGAGTTTATTGAACAACAAGGTGCAGCCAAAGTACAATGGATAGGAGTTCAGTGTTGAGCAAGGTGTTGCAGGAGGATTGTCATTGTTGTCAATACGGTCAGTTAGATCTAATGATGCAATGGATGAGCAGTTTAGAAGTCACTCGGATGTAGAGGATAAAGTTCATAAGTTAGTCAGATCATGAGTCCTTAAATGATAGATGCACGTAAACAGAAAACATAATTCGGAATGAGAAGAAGAAGTCTTCAGAACCTGAGATGTCAAGAAGCGAAAAGGTTTTTTGTGAAAACCAAGTCAGAATAAAAAGTTTTATTTAAAACCATGGATAACAGATTTGAAATGGGTTTTTCTTAAAACCCAAGTTGGCTCTTCGTTTCATTGAAAAAGATGCCCCGATGATGAAGATATTTAATTTTAAATATTTAGTTTAAATTTTATTTTATTTAAAATTTAAATTAAAATATTAAATTAAATTAAAAGGGCCGACATGTTACTATTTCACGGCAATAAGCTACAAGAAAGTGACGAAGGTGGAAGAAGTGTTTGAGGCCGACAAAGTTAAACTGGGCCGATGGATTTTAGGGTTTGGCAGCTGACAAATTCTAGGGTTTCTCAACCGACGTTCTTTTAGGGTTTGTTCCTAAAACTTCTTCTATAAAAGCAAGGGTACTTCGAGTTTGAAAAGTGGGGTGTAAAGATAAAGTGCGAATGCGAGCATAGTGTTTGTGAAAGTGAAGTTCATGTTGAGCAGAGAGCAGAATGTGAAATGACACAGAGTGTGCGAAGCGTGTGCACAGAGAAAGCAGAGTGTGCAGAGAAGCGCGAAGGGCAAAGTTGATTGCAAAGTCTAGGCTGTAGCAGTGCAGAGAACTGTGTGAAGTGATTGTGCAAGAGAGAGCAGAGTGCACAGAGATTGCAAAGGTGATGTAGACCAGCTAGAGTCTTGCAATAACAAAGGTATATGTCAAACATTTTTTTATTCAATATTGAAGTCCAGTCAGGCCTGGCAAATTAAGGGGTTGGTGCCTCTTTCCAGTTGGTGCTGGAAAATTAAGGGGTTGGTGCCTCTTTCCAGTAGGTGCCGGTAAAATAGGAGTTGGTGCTCCATTCTGTTGAAGCAGATAAAGTTAAGGGGTTGGTGCTCCTTCCAGCTTGGTGCTGGTAAAGGATTATGTAAAGTTGTAGCTTTGCATTGATCGGATTTGGATGGTAGTCCAAGCAGCTCTTTTGAGGAGTAGCCACATTGGTGAACCTCATTAAAATGTTGTGTTATGTGTGATGCTTTCTTGATGCATTTAGTATCTCTTTTATCTACTTTAAACTGCTGCTGGTTTTATAATCTAATTGTTTTAGAAATTTTAAAGAACACACTGATTCAACCCCCCTCTCAGTGTCATTATGATTACAACAGACATCTATTTTTCGGTGTCGGGAAGTCAAGAAAATTTTGGTCTTTTATAAAATAATGCCAATGGAATTATCCCACATTGGCAGTGTAGGGTAAAAGTAGGAGTTTAAAATGACAAACGCGCACAGAGGTTTGTGACTACCTTGCGGTAGTCATGCACCCGCACTAGCCATCCTCTCCTTGGTCCCCTCATATCGCCTACCTTGTGTCCTCTTCCCGATGCTGCTACCTTGGTCACTTTTCCATGCTTGACATCCTTCTTGTTCCACCTCACCTTGTGCCTCATCCCATGTGCCAGCTCGGTCTCATTCCAAGTGCTACGGTCTCACCCTCAGTGTCGTTGGTCCCTATGTCACCTCAGTCTCATCCCCTGTGCCACCTCGGTCTCACCCTTAGTGACGTTAGTCCCTATGCCACCTTGGTATCACCCTAAGTTCCAGCCAACATTGACCTGACTCCACAGAGCACCAAATTCAAGTTGAAAATAAATTTTGCAACATTAAAAACAATAAATTTTTTCAAAATAAAAAAATTGACGATAAAATAATTTTTTGCAATAATATTGACAAGAAAATAATGTTTTTTTCAATTATTGTAATTTGGTGACAATAGCACCTTTTCCAAACCCTTGAAATCAAAAACCTCTTGTAAATCTCAATTATGCCCTAAATGGTAGACGGAAGGCGATCTCAAGATATGGCAAAGGAAATTGCAAAAGAAGTCTTAAAATAAGTAGCAAAGGATATTACGAAAGAGGTCTCAAAAGAGGTTTCCAAGGAAATGAAATAAGTGATGCAAGGAATGGCATTTTAGAAGGATAATTTAGAGGATAAGATTACTGCCAAAATACTAGACCTAATTATGAGCATAAACAACTCTAATATAGATATATCTAGTAAGTTGGATGCTACAATCCACTCCATGGAGTTGGTCCAATAGAATTTGATTCTAATGCATAGTGGACAAAAAAACACAACACCACCATAATTTAATAGGGGGACCGCATACATCAATCCTTCCTTGTACCACAAAGCTATATTTTCCAAAATTTGATGGCGACAACCCCACAAATTAGATATATAGGGCAGATCAATATTTCACCTTATATAAAATTATGGAGATTCAGAAGGTCTGTATCACATCATTTCACTTAGAAAAAATTACTACACAGTGGTGCCAATGGTATGAAAAACAAACGGTCCTCCCACATGGAATGAATTCACAAAGAACCTAATATTACGATTTGGCCCTACCAAATTTGAAGACTTCACAAGAGCCCTCACCAAACTTAGCCAAACATCCACCGTAAGGGAATATGAAGCACAAATGATAAGTTGGTAAACCTTACATCAGGGCTCAATGCATCCTTATTTCAAAGGTGCTTCATCAGTGGCCTAAAATAAGATATTCGACTAGAGGTACAAATACAAAACCTTATCTATATGATGCATGCAGTGGAATTAGCATAAATGGTGGAAGAGAAGATCAACAACTAATGTTGACTCCAAAAAATATCTACAACAGACTCACAAAATACTTCCACCAACCAAAAACTAACTAAAATCATGCCAATTAAATGCATTAGCCTAGAAGAAATGAAGGAAAGAAGAGCAAAAGGCCTTTGTTTTCATTGTGATGAGAAATTCATCCTAAATCACAAATGTATTACACCCAAACTTTATATTCTAGATGCAGCTATTCCTTGTCAATAAACACTAGATGAAGAAATCAAGGTCGAAGTAGTGGAAGATATACCTGAAGATAACTATTGGAGCCAAATTTGACTCAACTTTGAAACCCCCAAATTTAAATTTTTGGTTTCAATCAAACTGCTTATACTGTTGGTCATTGCTTATAGTTGTTGTGGGTAATTCAATTTTTCATTAGTTGGTTTGATTAAGTCTAACCTTAACATTTTTTAATGTGGGCTTCATTGTATTAATCAAAGTACCTCAAATGGTTAGGGAAGAAATTTTCAAATTAAAAACCTAAAGCCAAAGTCCGACCTTCATAAATCTTTCCTTGGGCCTAAAAGCCGATTAATAAAGTCCTTAAATCATAAGACGGTTAAGCATTTACCATGGTCTCAAAGTCTGAAAGCCTAAGGTTAAAGAAAATGATAAATTAATTAAAACCTAAGGGCACGCACCCCACCAAAGAAAGTTAGCCGATCGGCTCTCGGACTACACTAGTCGATCGATCGGCTCCCAAGCTACACTGATCGACCGATCGGCTCTCGACCAACGTCGACCAGCTAATCGACTGTCGATTACAACTAATCGACCGATCCATCGATGATGAAAAGACAAGCAATGGTTTGGGTCCACCGATCGATCGACTCTCGAGAAAGAAACATCGATCGATCGGCTCGTTCGACTAACTAGCCAACCGATCGGCTCCCAGCTTTAAAGGATAAGCCGAATGAAGGAGGAAGCCTCCTCGACTGGCAAAAACAAGACAGAGACCGATCGGCCCCCGCTTCTCAAACAAAATCTGATCGACTTTCAAGAAGCCATACCCAGCCGATCGGCTCCCAACGGATGAAGGAGAGTCGAGCCGACGAATGCCTTGTCCGGTCGGAGATGAAGAAAGACTGATCGGTCGGTCCACAAATACAAGAGAGTAGTCGATCGGCTCCCGAGTAACAAGGATGGGCCAAAATTTTGAAAGCTCATAGGAAAGACCGTCGGCTGATGCATTACAAAGAAAAGTCGATCGGCTCCTTTGATACATCTCTCGATCGAGCTTCCCAGACTGGCGATCGATCGGCTCGAGAAAGAAAGTAGTCGATCGATCAGAGAATTTTGACAACCGATGCCTCGATAAGCGGATCCATCATGCAAAAAATTAGCTTGGCACGTGAACCAAGCATGAGGTATGCCTAACCATCCCACCAAATTAAATTGGTCTTACTAATTAATGATTTCTTGTATAGGCAACTTTATGAGGTCGATCGATCGAGGATTTGCTGCCATCGGCTAACACGAATCAGAGAGAAGCCATAATAATCGGTCGAGAGCGATAAACGGCTATACATGCCAAAAGTTGGGTGCCAGCTGGCCTCCACGCCAAAAATGTCATAGCCACACCATTAGCCAAGGTGGTCTCAAAATGAGTAAAAATAACGAAGCATCCACAACACTCGATGGCAGAACTCTCATCCAATTACAGCAAGCAAAGGCACATAAGGATCATCCTCGGATCCACGTAGGCACATTCTCTCAAAAAACCAATGGCACATCATTCAAAAAGAACATGCAAAAGACCAAAAAGGTGGTGAGCCCAGGATGGCCATAATAAACCAACCAACTCCCCTCATTAAATGACCTCGGCTCAAAGAAAGGTTATAAAACCCCCTCTATTTTCAAAAGAAAACCATCACCAACGTTGTTACAGAAGTGTTCAGTGAATAAGCAGTGTGCAAGAGCCAAAGGTTTTTTTTGAGAGCTTAGAAGTATAGAATTTACGTAAGTGAGAGCAATGGCCTCTTCAAGTTCAAGTGCTAAGAAAGGCAAGATTGAGGCCTTTGAAGAGAAAGTGCCTTTTAAAAAGGTGATGGCCAGGAAGACTGGGGACCAGGTCTGGAATGAAGAAGAGTTGGCCGAATTCCATTTTTAGGCCAGCATGGAAGATCGAAGCCGACCTCACCATGTATTAAAAATAGTCTTTTTAAGGGCTTACGAGGCGAAGGACAAGAAGGGTGTTGCCAACAACCATTGGAATACCAATTTGGCGAAGTTGTTGTGTCCTCGAGTGCATTTCTCTCCAGACTTATTATCGTGGCTCGCAATCTCTTATGATCCATGAAGTCGTTCCATTGTGAACGAAAGGGGAAAGGCTCTCTACCACCTCACGCCTGACCGGATTCAAATGGTTTTTGAATTAACCAAAGGGGATTTGCTCTATGATGAAAAGGTGGTAACGTTGCAGGTGCAACACATGCTGGGGACTTCTTTCTATGCTGATTTGTTCAAAGGGCCAGTGTCAACATACTTCCCCATCCCAAAGTCCTTGCTGCAATGGTGGGCAAAGGATTATTCAGATATGATTCAAATCACCTTGGGCATAGAGGATCTTAACTGGTTGAGCTTTCCAGTTACGTATGTTATTGCTCAGTGCAATAAAAGATGCTTTCCTCGCTATTTCTGGGAGGAAGTAATAAGCAACACCCTAGACAAGGAGTTGAAACAACTCCAAGAGGCATTAAAGTAGGATAAAGATATAATGCCTCGATTCTCTCACTACAACTTCTTGATCCACCTGATAGTGGGTCAATTCAAAAGAGAGGCAATAATGCAATTCGGGGGAAACCCTGACTGTATGATACAGGACCGGCTTCCCATCATCCACCAGAATGTTTCTTCATTCTCAGAGTTCTACGGCCATTTTATTTCGGCCATATATCATGTCCTGACTGAACAGTATCCTCCCAGGATAAGCCCAGGTGTTGTAGGTTATCTCAGGGAGAAAGAAGCTGGGGATATCTTTTTCATGGAGAAATTTACGTTCATTCGAATGTACGGGGAAAAGCTGCCCCCAAAGGCCTTACCCACCTACTGCCCAAGGTCAGTAGGAGTACTGGAGATAGTGCGACAGTCGACTGAGGAGGCCAGGTTGTGATACCTAAGAAAATAGGTCAGAATTCCATGGGTATCTGCACCAGCAAAGATTGGCCACATCGTATACAGAGGCTATCCTAGCCTCATTGAAGCCATCTCCATAATGGATAGATATTATTTTGGTGAAGTAGCATGGAGGCCTTACGATCCAAAAGATAAATACAGAGACATCACGATAGAGAAGAAGCCTATGAAACACCACGAAGATGATTACGAGAAAGCTCTGCTATGGGCCAGCAAGGACGAAAAAGAGTTGTAGGCTATCTAGGAAAATAAGAGCATGCACAGGCCCTATACTCAGTTGGAGGTGGTGGGATGATACTCCTCGAAACTTAAGCTGGTTAGGCAGACCACGGTAGACAAGATCACACCAGCTCGACCGATCATTCCTCCAGAAGAGTTCAATGATCCGTTAGCAGAGATCACCACTACCACCCTCGAGCAACTGGAGATAGTGGCTCAGGTGGTAGAAGCACCTACACTAGAAGCACCTGGTATCGAGGGTACCAGTCCCACCAGAAGAGGAGAACAGGTTGTTGTCGAGGCTTCAACCTCAGGCACACAAGAATCGGGTAACCTTACCCTCACCTTACTTGCACCAAGGCACCTACAAATGGCTATCGTAGGTACCTCTCGAGCCATTCTAGTGGCCATAAAATATAATAATAAAGAGGCCAAGATATCGAAGAGGGCCTGGAAGGCTATAGAAGAGAGTGGGGGATTGGCAAAAATCTTCAAAAATTATCAGGCGAAAGATATGGATGATGATGAAACACCACCCGCCAAGAAGCCATGAATGGAAATAGGAACCGAAGGCACAGTAAGCCTTCATCTGGTTAAAATAAATGAAGTACCAAAATTCACGCCGGCTCAAGAAGCCGAGTTGGATGCCATCGATGAAGGGAGAAGTGTGGAAAAACTCCCTAAAGTCCAAACACAAGAAGGTGGCCAATCGACCATCTCTTTGTCAACCCAAGGGATCACTTCTCTGCAGATTGATCCAAAGACCCAATCGGCAGAAGCGACAGGAGATACGATTACCCTACTAAAACAAGGAGTGAGCATTCACTCACAGACTATGGAGGCCGTAATATCAAAAATATCAACTTGGAAAGCCAAGGCCATAGAATTACAAGCAGAAAATGAGAAGCTGAAAGCTGCCGCTACTTCAGCTCCAATACAGGCAATAGCCTCTAGCATCACAGGGTCCAAGAAGACCTTGATTGAAAAGTACAGAGAAAAGGCTATTGCTTTGATCAATGACAATGCAGAGATAATAAATGGTTGCTGCAAAGAGGCTAGGGAGTTGATATCAGCTAACCAGAAAATAAAACCTTTGTTAACAGACCTGGATAAGAAGATGGTTGTTATACTTCCCACGTACGATTTGTGCAAAATTGGATACGATCAGATTAGGACCGAGGAAGTAATAACTACAGATGGCCAATACCGAAGCTGTTTGGATGAACACGAGAAAATCACCAACTTTGTCAATGAGAGATCCAGATATACGTCGATGATTAAAGAACTGGAGAATGTCGAACAAAAGTTGATAGCCTTAGTAAGGCAGTCAAGAATTGATCCAGCCATACTGATGGGCCTAGGTGTTCCCAGCCAGATAGTCATAAAGCACCTGAAAGAAGTCAGCTTTGATGAACAAGACGATGACAAGTTGGTAGCCCAATTCTTTTTTGAAGTCGGACACGTACACAATCAAGTTCTATTTCTTTCAAGACAAAGCTTTGACCTTGAAAGAAATTAGAATCAAGGCTTCACGAATGCTGGATAGGATCTCTCGACAAAGCATCATCCACGTAGAAGTATGGCTTCGCATTGCTGAATTGGTGGGGGCCATGGCTGAAGACATAGAGAAAATCAAGAAACTGGCTAATGAGTCAGTTATAGGGTCAACCTCCACGGGAGCAGCTACAGACAAAGGCAAGGAAAAGGTAGTTGGCTGATAACAGATAGTTCTTCCCCCTAGATGATGACAAGTGGATGGTGCACAACAATCTTGTTTTGGGCAGTTTCACTTCAACAACTATAAAAATAGGAGGAGCCAGAACAAATCATCAAGCAATTAGAGAATAGCATTTTTGCTAAGAGGTATACTTGAGTGCCCTGTTAGTTGTGCTGTTGTATTTTATTTGTGTCTATTTTATTTTATTCATTCTTTCTTCCTCCCCTTGCTGTGCAGGATTGTATGATAGGAAAGCGTTCAAGAAGCTGAGAATATTTCCAGTCTTATTGAGCCTAGGATTCAGAGATTCTTCTGTTACCATATTGGAACAAGGAGAGTTGGAGAGACCTATTACATTATTTGAACAGAGTCCTCTTCATTGTATTGATGTATTTCTTTAAGAAAAATAGAGTTAAAAGGCATCCCGCCCACTCTGCATGTAATATTTTATGAAATCAATACAATTCTGGGTTTTATTCTTGTCATTTCTTTGTCTCAGTATTGTGTGTATCTGTATAATGGGTTACATTATTTGAATGCATTATACACATTTCTTTCGTTAGTTAACTCTTGATTTTGTTACGATATTCGAATGAAAGCAAGAACGCTAATTTCCTTCTCCCCTTCTTTCTGTTCATGATTAAAATAGTTGTTAAATTGCTATAACAACCCAATGAATCTAGGCACCGGTCTACATAAGGCATAACAGTTGGTTATTTTCATGCTTGGTCATTTTAATAAGAATACTATAGTTTAATATAAATCTGGAGCGTGCAAATTAGAAGTTTAATCGTAGAATTGTCGTTGGGGTTTCCTTACCCATTCTGCCATCTTTTATAGCAATATTCGGGTTTAACAAAACATGAGGCAGGTCGACCAGAGCCTGTAATAGCTCGTTGGTTTCAAACGGGTTCTTGTAGCATGACAATTGATTTCCTATGGATGCAAGAATCGGTTCCAATAGTTTTTTGGCACCGTTGTTAGGGAGGACTTCTTAGAAAGATTCAATTATCTTCTTAAAAGTTTTTCTTCAACGATTATTTTTAATCAACGGATGACCAATTAAAGTAAAGAACCAACGTTTTAATTTTCACTTTGTTAGAAGTTCTTTATTTTTCCTATGTCCGTAGTTTATGTTTTGAAGTAAGTTTTTACGTTCTTGATTTTCTTGAAAATTTTCTCTTTCTTGATTTTCTTGAATTTTTGGTTTCTTTATTTTCTTGATTTTCCCCAAGAACCCACTCCTGTGAGGATGAGAGATAATATCAAGCATTCTTGATAAGAGTATACGTTGTTCTTTCTGCACCCCAGTGTTGGTGACTCTATTGGACAAACCCAGAAGAAAAATAAAATAAAAAAGAAGAGAACAGAACGTGCTGGCGAACACCAGGAGAAGTGGTAAGGAGCTATTTCCATAACTCGAGAATCCAGAGGTATTTATACATACCCAGAAAACTCCACTTTTTAAGAATACCATTTATAATAGTAGATTAAATTCTAGTGGTAAAAGGTACATGAAGAAAATCTAGAATACTATTACTGCTGATATTTCTATAGATGAACGTTTAAAATCAGTAGTAGAAGATATATGTGATTATTCTCATTCAAGAGTAGATAATTCATCAATCTACGTTCAAACTGCCCAGACCCATACCACTGTAGGTACTACATCTATGAAATTAAATACAACAGTAGCTATGGCTCAGGGTAATGTTCATTTGTGGAGAACTAACAGATATAGGCCTTTTGTATTACCAATAAATTTAAATGCCTTACCCAGTAAAGCTCACAAATACCTCCCTAAGTTTTTAGGAAATAGTGTAGTAACTCGAGAGGATCATATCAAAAGTTTCTTATATGCAATGGACAATCTAGAAGTTGAACATGAAGATGTAGTATTAAGATTGTTTTTGCAGACTTTAGAAAAAGATGCTAGAGAATGGTTTAATTCCCTTCCTAACAATGATATCCCAGACTTCACCAAAATGGAAGAGGTGTTCCTAAAGAAGTATGGTGAAAGGAAAAATGAACAATCATTGTTAACTGAGCTAGCCACTATGAAGAAGAAAGAAAATGAGGTTGTTAGTGATTTTAATAGGAGATTTTCAAAAACAAGAAACAAAATCCCTGCCAACCTCAGGCCTAGTGATATTCAGTCTATTTGTTTTTATAAGAATGCTTTTCAAGGAGAGTTTAACTATGAATTAAGGCAAGAACAAGCCACTACCATTGATGGTTGTATGGAAAAAGCAATGGATATAGAAAGAAATATGCTTGATAGTGGTAATATGAAGCCTTATTCTTTAGAGGTTAACATGCCTGAGAGAAAACCTAAGAGAGTGGCTTTTGATATACAAAGAAGAACTAAAATTGATCCTATGGAGAAGTTGACCGATCAAATGATAGAAATGTTCAACAACATGAGTAACAGGTTAGCAAGAATTGAAAGAAATGGAAATAATGGTGAATCTTCACAGACAGAGCGACCACATGTTGACAACCATCCCCCATTTAAGAAAAATTACAACAAAAATTGGGGAAACAACAATGGTTTTGAAGAAGGGAATAGGAATAGGGGTAATGGGAATAACAACTGGAAAAACAGATATTTTGACAGGGATCAGAACAATGTCCCTAACCCAATGCCATCTGCCAATGTAGCTGAAGGTTTTCCCTATTTTTGCTCTACTTGTGATGCACCCCATAACCCTGATGCATGTGGAATACACTTGAGTGATCAACGTAATGTAGATATGCATGTAGAATCAGAAGAGGATATAAGAATCAATGCATGTTGGTCCATTGAAGATGAATCCAGAGAAAGGTTGTTTGAAGAAGACATGGATAAATATGCTTCAAATCATCATCCTCGGATCTTAGTGACTGAAGGAACTAAAATCTTACAGAAATCACATGAGTCAAGATATGATAAGATGAAGCAAGGGAAATTGATTCCCACTGCTCAAGAGGTTGAAGAATTAGAGGCAACCCATGTTTTAAATTTAAGGAATAGAACAGTCCCTGAAAGAACAGAGAAATTATCTACAAATGAAACAAGAAGATAAACTTTCACCAATAAAAATATCAATAAAGAGAAAACTGATAGGAACCCTAACAAAATTACCCCCGAGGTAATAGAATCAATAGAAGAAGTTCCCAAAGAAGAAAGTAATAAACCATTGGATATAAAGAAGATAGAATTTGATGTTGGGTCAGAACTCAGTAAGAAAAAATTTAATATCACATTTGGTGAACTTATGAAAGTTCAAACATACAGAGAACAAGTATGCAGAGCTTTTGGATTAATAGAGCAGAAAGAAGACCCTACTTGTCATGTTGCTAGACAAAATCAACATGATACAAGATCACCATCTTCTATCAGACCCTTCTACGTGTCATTAAGATATAAGTCAGATGAAGGGGAAAGATATGTGATTCATAATTGCATGCTTGACAGTGGAGCTTCACATAATATCATGCCTAAGTTAATAGCTGACCAAATGGGATTAATATGTACTAGAGATTCTGCCCCTATTTTTGTAATGGACAACAGACAAATTCCTTGTGTAGGGGTGATAACTGGATTATTAGTTTTCCTAGACCAACACCCCAAAAAGGGCATTGTCATGGATGTAGCAGTAGTTGATGTTGACCCATTCTTCTCACTATTACTCAGTAGGCATTGGGTAGAACAACTAGGGGGATCAATACAACTAGACTGGTCTTATGCTACCATCCCCATATCAGATAAGGAGAATATAATTTTAAGAAGGGAACCATTCAATAAACACTCCGTAGAGTTAATTCAAACAGATGAAACCATGATTAACTTAGTTAACTCTATGGAAGAAAAAGGGATGGGAGTCTATTCAATATGGCACAACCCATTCCTGATGGAAGTACCAGATGCAAAGAACATGGATCCAGAAGATATGAGAATAACTGATGTTGAATCAAATCGAGTATTAACCCAAGAAATGTGGACCATGTCATTTGATGGGGCTAAATCCCAATCTGGAGTAGGTGCAGGTGTAAATTTGATTGATATTAAAGGAAATTACCTTGGTATACCTTACAGATTGCAATTTCCTTGCACAAACAATGTAGCTGAGTATGAAGCTTTACTATTAGGGCTAAGGAAAGAAAAAGAGTTAGGTATTAACTACTTAACTATAATAGGGGATGCAGAACTTATTATACTACAAATAAAAGGTAAATATCAGACCAAGCATCCTAGACTTAAGCAATATAGAAATGCGATAATCGGAAGAAATTGATAAATTTTTGGCTTTCAATATTTCATATATTTCATATATTTTTAGAGAACAAAATAATGTTGCAGAGATCTTAACTGTGAATGCCTCTGGTCTAGATCACCTAGAAATAACTACAAAGTACATGGAAAAATTTCCAACTATCTCAGTCTATAAACCTTCTGTGCCAGATAACATAGTCTATCTTCAGGTTTTTCAAGATGATATAGATATTAAGGATTTTATGACTTTGCAAAATCAATATGCGGATGTCATCTGTGATGAAAAAGATGAAGAAAAGTTAAAATATCAAATAGGAGAACCAGTAGAAGTAATCCAGTTGAAAACTAATAGAATACCCAAAGGATTGGTGTCTCTTGAAAGCCTATTTGATGATTTTGACAAAGCCTATAAACCTATACGTAGAGAAGTGATATCCGAAGATATTAATATTGGCTCTATGAAAGAACCCAGAATAGTGAAAGTAGACATGGCATTACCTACTAAAGAAAAGGTTGGATATATCAGTTTCCTAAAAAAGAACAAAGAACATTTTGCTTGGACCTATGAAGATCTCAAAACTTTCAAAACGGATGTGATGACACATATAATACCCTTGAAAGAAGAGGCCAAGCCTTTTAGACAAAAATAGAGAAAGTACAATCCAACTCTACACCCAATAATGCAAAAAGAAGTTCAAAAATTGTTGGACTCCAAGATAATAAGAAAAGTCAGATTTTCCTCCTCGATATCCAACTTAGTACCAGTTAGGAAAAAGAATGGGGACATTAGGCTATGTGGATTTTAGAAATTTAAACAAGAGCTCTCTAAAAGACAATTACCCATTGCCTAACATGGAACAACTACTGCAAGCGATAGTAGGTTCAACTAGATTGTCCCTATTAGATGGATTTTTAGGGTACAATCAAATTCTAATAAATCCAGAAGATAGACACAAGGCAACATTCACCACACCCTGGGGCACATTTGAATATTTAAGAATACCTTTTGGATTGATGAATGTAGGTGCTACTTTCCAAAGAGCGATGGACTTTGCTTTCAAAGGACTAATGTTCAAAATTGTAGTAGTGTACTTAGATGATATTACAGTTTTTTCTAAAAATCCAGAAGATCATCTAGAACATTTGACTACAGTTTTTGCCCGATGCAAGGAATTTGGAATTTCTCTAAATCCAAAAAAATGCATATTTGGAACTACACAAGGAAAATTGCTAGGTCATATAGTTTCAGAAAAAGGAATAAGCATTGATCCAGAAAGGATAGAAGCCATTTCTAAAATTCCCCCACCCAAGAATCTAAAAGGAGTAAGGTCATTCTTTGGTAAAATAAATTTTATCAGAATATTTGTCCCAAATTTTGTAGAAATGACCAAACCCATAAATGATATGGTAAAGAAAACTGGAGAAATTAAATGGACATTAGAA
Organism: Wollemia nobilis; assembly: GCA_028583015.1. NCBI lineage: Eukaryota > Viridiplantae > Streptophyta > Pinopsida > Araucariales > Araucariaceae > Wollemia > Wollemia nobilis. Next base: position 20,105,763 of record JAQPPZ010016895.1, read on the forward strand.
AATATGGAAACATTTAACAAGATCAAAGAAGCCATATCAACCACTCCACATTTAAGTTGCCCTGATTATGCAAAGGATTTTAATATCTATTTGTATGCATATAAACATTCTATTGTTGCATTCCTTTCACAAAATATAATGAAAATAATGAAAGGCCAATAGCCTTTATGATCTCAGGTCTAAAAGGAGTGAATCTTAAATACACCTTGCTGGAAAAACATGCCTATGCAGTCATCCAATATTTGGAACACTTTAAAGGTATATTTGGCTCAAACAAAGTTTACTATTGTATTCCATTTATAGCAATAAAATATATCTTTTCTCAATCAGAGCCATTGGGAAGACCAACAAGATGGATGGTAAAACTTTTGCAATATGATGTTGAATTCAAAATAGTTAAAATAGTCAAAGGGTAGGGTTTAGCTAAACTATTGGCTAACAAAGAAGAAGCAGGATCTGGAAATATTCTTACCATAGATCAGACATATGATGACAGAAGAATAAAAAATTAAGAATGTAAATGGTATGAAGAAATTTTGTCCTATCTACAAACTCTATCATTTCCCATAATCATGTCAATAAACAGAATGAGGTTAGTCAAGCTGCAAGCTCAAAAATATTATATACAGAATGGTGTGCTATATTGGAAACACCGTAATGGAATTTTATTAGTCTATTTATATTAAAAAGAAGTCCCATAAATAATTAATGAATTTCATAATGGTTTCTATGGGGGAAATTTTTCTCCAAGAGCTACAACCAATAAAATCATGAGAGCAGGATATTATTGGCCATCCCTTTTAAGGATGTATATAAATATATAAGGATTTGTCATAACTGCCAAGTTTTTATAGGGAAAAAGCATCTCCCAACCATGCCCCTCAGACCAGTAATCATTGAAGCACCTTTTTCTCAATGGGGTATTTACCTGATTGGAGAGATCAAGCCTAATTCATCTAGCCAACATAAGTGGATCATAATTGCTACAGATTACTTCACCAAGTGGGTGGAAGCTGCACCTTTGAGAACATCTACATTGGCTGCAGTCATCATATTCATAGAAGAAAATATCTTGATCAGGTATGAAGTTTCTAAAAATCTTGTAACTGATAATGCTCAATATTTTGTGTCATATGAATGGTAGAATTTTATGATGAATATGGAATTGAATTATCTCATTCTAATAATTATTATCCCCAAGGAAATGGCTTAGCTGAGTCATCAAATAAAAATGAAATAACAAGAATAAAAATATCATTAGGCAAAAACAAAAGGGGATGGGATAGTGAACTTAAATTTTCTTTATGGTCTGATAGGCTTTCTGTTAAAATAAATATAGGAAGAACCCCCTATGAGATGGTTTATGGAGAAAGAGCCCTAATACCCCCAAAAATTGAAAAAAATGGCACTTTTCCTTTTATTGCAAGATCATGAAAACCCTGATCCCATTCAGAGAAGGCTTGACCATATTGTCTTGTTAGAAGAACAAAGAAGAGAGACCCTCAATAGAATGATGGAACAAACCCAAAAAACTATAAAATTGTTTAATAAGAAGCCAAGGGTACTCCTTTTTCTCAAGGAGATATAGTCATCTATTGGAATCCTAAAAATGATAAGCATGGTGAAAAGGGTAAGTTTGAACCTAAATGGATTGGACCATACCAAATTGCCCATGTTATCAGTTAGAATACTTAAAAGCTATAGTATTTGCAAAAATAATGGCTATCCCTATTGAAGGTGTACTTTAAAAAAAAACATTTAAAAAAAAAATAGAAAAACAAAAATCCAAAAGCAGAGTGGTGTATTTTGTTCTTGAATAATTCTGATTTTACTGTATACATGGTATCGTAGTTTGATGAGTATATCTAGCTATTGATTCCATCAAAAACAATAAAAGGAAAAAGGGAATTTATTTTAGATATTGATGAGCTTTACAATTCTATCAAAAATAAGTGTTTATACAATAGTTGATTGATATAAGAAAAAACAAATAAAAAACAAAGCTGATTGAAACATCATGTCAAGCCTCACATTACAAATGATACTTAAAGTGACTTCAAAGGTCCAAATAACTGAGTTAAATTTATTTCTTTAACACTCCCATTCAGAGGCAGATTAAGATTGCTAGGATTCTTGGATGCTCAGTGTCTACTCTTCCATCCACATACCTAGGCCTTCCTTTATTTACAGGCAGAGCTACTGATTCCATGTGGACTAATGTAATTGAAAGAATTCGGAGGAAGTCGGGTCGGATGGAAAGGGAATTTTTTATCTCAATCTGGCAAGGCAGTTCTCACCAAGTTTTCCATTCAAAGCATCCCTGTCTACTTTCTCTCTGTTTTTAAAGCTCCTACAAGTGTCTACACTAAAATTGAACAGATCCAGAAGAGGTTCCTATGGACTGGTTCTGAATCTAAGCAGCGCTTTCACTTGGTGTCCTGGGATAGGGTTTGCAAACCAAGGGAGTTTGAAGGTATTGGGCTAAGGAGAATACAACATTTAAACATGGCCCTCCTGGCCAAACAAGCATGGCATCTTTTGACAAATGCAAATGCAGAATGGATTACTATAATCAGAAGAAAGTATTTGCAAGAAATTGAATTCTTAAGTTATTCCTTTCCTCCCAGGGGGTCAATTTTTTGGAAATCAATCCTTCAAACTAAAAACTTGCTAAGCAAAGGGCTACGTTGGAAACTGGGAAATGGAAGAAACATTGATTTTTGGGACCACAAATGGTTAAAGGACTATCCCCTCTCTGCAGACCCCATCATTTCAACCCTTAGAGCTTGTACAATTGAAGTTTTTGGTACCAAAGTTGCAGATTTTATTACTTTGTCAAACAATAGAAGGGTATGGAAGCCAATAATGAATAATGATCTACCAGGGGCATCAATAATACTGGAGAATGAATTAAAACAGTCTTTACTCCCTTCTGGAATTCTTGAGGACCAGCTTATCTGGGAAGCTTCAGACAATGGGGAATTTTCTGTCAAGACTGCTTATCTGATGCTTATTGATAATGATGAACCTACTTTCCCTCATTTGGAAGTTTGGCCCAAAAGCATTGTTCCGAAGGTTGGGTTTTTTGCATGGATGGCCATCCAAAATAAGATCCTCACCATGGATAACTTAATAAAAAGAGGTGTGATTGTTGTTAATAGGTGTTATCTTTGTATGTCTGAGTGGGAGTCTATTGATCATTTGTTTCTGTATTGTAATTTTTTTGTCTCAATCTTGTTAGGTCTGTTACAAGTGTTTCATATTTATTGGGTCCATCCTCAGTCCATTTTTGACTTATTTGTCTAGTGGCCTTCCCCCTTTTTGAATAGGCGTATTAGGTATATGTGGAAGATCTGCCTTCATCACTACTTGTGGCAGATATGGTTGGAAAGGAATCGTCGGGCCTTCTTGGATAAGGTTTCTCAGTCATCCTCTGTCCTGTCAAAAATTTTAGCATATGCTAATGAGAATGCTTGTTTAGTGCCTGCAGCATCTAGACCTCCAAATCCTTTTGAATCTTCATTAGGCCAGTCATTAAACTTACCTCTCACTGATGGCCTCAATCATCCTCAAGTCTGTCCAAGAACCACGATCACATGGACCCCACCCCCCCTAGGGTGGATTAAGTTAAATTTTGATGGGGCATCTAGGGGCAACCCGGGTGAAGTCAGGGCTGGTGGCTTACTTAGAGACCACAAGGGTGAGGTGCTTGTAGCTTTTGATGAACATCTTGGACCTCAAACTAACAATGTGGTCGAAGCAAGGGCGGTTTGGAGGAGCCTCAAGGTGGCGAGAGAATTATCCAGGGAAACTGTTGGTGGAAGGTGATTCTCTTATTATTATAAATCTTCTAAAGAACACTAAGAGAGCTCCTTGGAGATTTTATGACTACATCCATGAAGCAAGGGCTCTAATTCATGACCGACCTGAGGCCATAATTTTGCATACCTTCCGGGAAGCAAACATGGCAGCTGATAGGCTGGCAAATGAAGGCATTGTAGCAGCAAATTTGATCACGTGGACTGAAAATCTTCCTCATGCAGTCTCAATGGTGATAGATAATGAAAAACTTTAGATTGGAAGGCTCAAAGTGGATCAATGATAGAAAATGGGGGCATTTTTAAAAAAAAAAATTTGAACCTTATAATGGATTTTGTCATATTTGTTTTTTTTGTTCATGTGACTAGTGTTTTTTGCAGCTGGTGGGGCACTGATATAGGTTTTTTATCTACAAATTCATGCATGGGAAACATCTGCTTTGGCCTCAAGTATTTCCCAAGGTGTGTTTGGATTCGATGTCGCAAAAAGGCCCTAGCAAGAAATAACAAAGTGTTGGAGATCCCTGACAATAAGGCACCAGACCCCACCATAATAGTCTTGGAGAAGATGACAATTTCATCAGCCTCCAACAGTATCAACCAGTTGAAGAGTCTGTCTGGCCTCATCAGTGCAATTGTTGATTTGTGTGATTCCTTAAATCTTCTGTTTTATAGCCAGCAGTTCCAGGGGCACAAGGAGTCGAAGGCAAAATCTAAATATGATGGCAAGAACGATGATAAGAAGTTAGATGAGGACTACAAGGAAGACTGCTTGGCCTCTTAGCTGTCCATTCTATGGGATTTTTTTTTTTTTGACCATATTCTATTATTTTTATATGGGCACAAGCTACTCTGCATGGTGCTTGCATGATTAGTTTTTGTCTTTGTTAGTTCTTTTTTGCGTCTTTCTTTTCTGATGGCCATAATATTAGGCTTCCATAGTTTAGTTTGGTCGTATTCTAATGGAAGAGTAGGTCTTGGCCATTTTTGTTGTCGGTTTAAACTTTTAGGGCTTGGCCTTTGTCCAGTTGGTCAGTGGACCCTATTTTGTAAAATGGTTTTGGGTCAACCAGTTAAAACCCGGTGTTAATTATAATATTCTCTTACTTACCAAAAAAAAAAATTTATTACACTCATATTTTTATAGCCAGAAACTAATCCTCAACTCAAGCATACTTATTGTACAATTTGCTTATATATCCAAACACTTCTCTCATGTGAAAGAAAAATAAAAAATAAAGTAAAATTGAGTCACTGCCTGAGATATCTTGGAAAACCTCTACCAGGGCTATATATGCTTGACTAGCAATAGGGTAAAACTAATATGGGACTAGAAGCAACTCCACCGAGGCTATAGATGCCTGACTGGCAATGGAGCCCTGCAGAATGGTGAAAATTTTTAAAGAGTGAAATCACATATTAGGCTTGGCAATTTTGCTCAGATATGATAAAGTTCCAAAAGATTTAGAAATCCAAAAAAAGAATGCACAGACACACACATGGGCAAAAATATGATGAGACAAATGGCTGTGACAAAATCTGTGTAATCATATCTTATGACTTAGCTAAAACAAGCATTACTATATTTCAAAAGAAAACTCATTGATTTCTAAAATTTCTAAACCTTCATTTCCAAATTGAATGAAAAGATATCTACAGTTTTCCATACTCTACTTGATTTGATATCATGTTTTCAGTATATATATAAAAAAAAGAATGAAAAAATGATGAATAAAAGAAAGAAAAAGAGGAAGGAAATTTTTTTTTTTTTTTTTTTTTCTGTTATGCATTTCAAGTTTTGTTTAGCAATCAAAATTTTGTTGTTTTTTGTTAATTTTTTTGCAAAATAAAACTAGGATATTCTGTGGTTCTCAAGTGCTTCATGTTTTCAACACATTTTCCCAGTCAGAGCCTATGTTGGATCCAAATTTGACTCAACTTTGAAACCCCCAAATTTAAATTTTTGGTTTTAATTAAACTGCTTATACTGTTGGTCATTGCTTATAGTTGTTGTGGGTAATTCAATTTTTTATTTGATGGTTTGATGAAGTCTAAACTTAGCATTTTTTTTAATGTGGGCTTCATTATATTAATAAAATTACCTTAAATGGTTAGGGAAAAAATTTTCAATTTAAAAACCTAAAGCCAAAGTATGACCTTCATAAATATTTCCTTAGGCATAAAAGTCGATTAATAAAGTCCTTAAATCATAAGACAATTAAGCATTTACCATGGTATCAAAGTATGAAAGCCTAAGGTTAAATAAAATTATAAATTAATTAAAACCTAAGGGCACACACCCCACCAAATAAAGTTAGTTGATTGGCTCTTGGACTACACTATCCAACCGATTGACTCCCAAGCTACACTGATCGACCAATCGGCTCCCGACCAGCACTGACCAACTGATCAGCTACCGATTACAACTAATTGGTCAATCCATCGATGATGAAAATATAAGCAACGGTTCAGGTCCGTCGACCAATTGGCTCGTTCAATTAACTAGCCAACCGATTGGCTCTCAACTTTAAAGGACAAATCAAACGAAGGAGGAAGTCTCCTTGTCTAGAAGAAACAAGATAGAGACCGATAGGCCCCTACTTCTTAAAAAAAACCCAATTGACTTTCAAAAATCCATACCCAATCGATTAGCTCCCAATGGATGGGGGAAATTCGAGCCGACGAAAGCCTCATCTGGCTGGAGATGAAGAAAGATTGATCGATCGGTCCACAAATACAAGAGAGTAGACGATAGGATCCCGAGTAATAAGGATGGGTTAAAAATTTGAAAGCTCATAGGAAAGATCATCGATTGACGTGTTATAAAGAAAATTCGGTCGGCTCCTTTGATACATCTCTCGGATGGGCTTCCCAGACTGGTGACTGATCAACTAAAGAAAGAAAGCAATCAGTCATTCGGAGAATTCTAACAATCGACACCTCGATAAGTGAATCAATCATGCAAAAACTCATCTTGGCATGCAAACCAAGCATGAGGTATGCCTAACCATCCCATCAAATTCAATTGGTCTTACTAATTAATGATTTTTTGTACAAGCATCTTTATGAGGCCGATCGACCGAAGATTTGCTACCATCAGCTAACACGAATCATAGAGAAGCCATAATAATTAGCCAAGAGCGATAAACGACTATACATGTCAAAATTTGGGCGTCAACTTGCCTTCACGTCAAAAATGTCGTAGCCACACCATTAGAAAATGTGATGAGTAAAAATAACGAAGCATCCACAACACTCGATGGTAGAACTCTCATCCAATTACAGCAAGCAAAGGCACATAAGGATCATCCTTGGATCCACGTAGGCACATTCTCTCAAAAAACCAATGGCACATCATTCAAAAATAACGTGCAAAAGACCAAAAATGTGGCAAGCCCAGGATGGCCGTAATAAACCATCTCCCCTCATTAAATGACCTTAACTCAAAGAAAGGTTATAAAACCCCCTCTATTTTTAAAATAAAATCGTCACCATCGTTATTACAAAAGTGTTTAGTGAATAAGCAATGTGCAAGAGTCGAAGGTTTTTTTGAGAGCTTAGAATTATAGGATTTACCTAAATGAGAGCAATTGTCGTTTCAAGTTCAAGTGCTAAGAAAGGCAAGATTGAGGCCTTTGAAGAGAAAGTGCCTTTTAAAAAGGTGATGGCCAGGAAGACTACGGACCAGGTCTGGAATAAAGAAGAGTTGATCAAATTTATTTTTCAGGCCAGCATGGAAGATTGAAGCCGACCTCACCATGTATTAAAAAAAATCTTTTTAAGGGCTTACAAGGTGAAGGACAAGAAGGGTGTTTCCAAAAACTGTTGGAATACCAATTTGGTAAAGTTGTTGTGTCCTTGAGTGCATTTCTCTCCAGACTTATTATCATGGCTCATAATCTCTTATGATCCATGAACCCATTCCATTGTGAAAGAAAGAGGAAAGGCTCTATACCACCTCACACATGACCGAATTCGGACAGTTTTTTGAATTAACCAAAGGGTATTTGCTCTATGATGAAAAGGTGGTAACATTGTAGGTGCAACACATGCTGGGGACTTCTTTCTATGTTGATTTTTTCAAAGAGCCAGTGTAAATAGACTTCCCCATCCCAATTTCCTTGCTACAATGGTGGGTAAAGGATTATTTAGATATGATTCAAATCACCTTGGGAATAGAGGATCTTAATTGGTTGAGATTGCTAGTTATGTATGTTATTACTCAGTGCAATAAAATATGCTTTCCTCACTATTGTTGGGAGGGAGTAATAAGTAACACCCTATACAAGGATTTAAGACAACTCCAAGAGGCATTAAAGTAGGATAAATATATAATTCCTTGATTCTCTCACTACAACTTCTTGATCCACCTGATAGTGGGTCAATTCAAAAGAGAGGCAATAATGCAATTCAAGGGAAACCCTAACTGTATGATACAGGACCGACTTCCCATCATCCACCAGAATGTTTCTTCGTTCTTCAAGTTCTATGGCCATTTTATTTTGGCCATATATCATGTCCTAACTGAATACTATCCTCCTAGGACAAACCCAGGTGTTGCAGGTTATCTCAGGGAGAAAGAAGTCGGGGATATGATTTTTATGGAGAAATTTATGTTCATTCGAACGTATGGGGTAAAGCTTCCCCTAAAGGCATTACCCACCTACTATCCAAGGTCAGTAGGAGTACTGGAGATAGTGTGATAGTCGACTAAGGAGGCCAGGTTGCGATACCCAAGAAAATAGATCAGAATTCCATGGGTATCTGCACCAACTAAGATTGACCACATCATATATACAGGATTTCCTAGCCCCGTTAAAGCCATATCCATAATGGAGAAATATTATTTTGGTGAAGTAGTGTGGAGGCCTTATAATCCAAAAAATAAATACAAAGACATTATAGTAGATAAGAAGCCTATGAAACACTGTGAATATGATTACGAGAAAGATTTATTATGGGCCAACAAAAATGAAAAAGAGCTACAAGCTATCTATGAAAATAAGATAATGCATAGGTCCTAAACTCAGTTGGAGGTGGTGGGATGATACTCTTCAGAACTTAAGCTGGTTAGGTAGACCACAGTAGACAAGATCACACTAGCTCAACCGATCATTCCTTTAGAAGAGTTCAATGATCCATTAGTAGAGATCACCATTGCCACCCCTAAGAAATTGGATATAGTGCATCATATGGTAGAAGTACCTTCACAAGAAGCATCTGGTATCGAGGGTACCAGTCCCACCAGAAAAGGAGAACAAGTTGTTGTCGAATCTTCAACCTTAGGCACACAAGAATTGGGTAACCTTACCCTCACCTTACTTGCACCAAGGCACATACAAATGGCTACCATAGGTACCTCTCGATCCATTCTAGTGGCCATAAAATATAATAATAAAGAGGCCAAGATATCGAAGAGGACTTGGAAGGCTATAGAAGAGAGTGGGAGATTGGTAGAAATCTTCAAAATCCATCAGGTGGAAGATATGGATGATGATGAAACAACACCTACCAAGAAGCTGTGAATGGAAATAGGAAACAAAGGCATAGTAAGCCTTCATCTGGTTAAAATAAATGAAGTATCATAATTCACACTGACTCAATAAGCCGAGTTGGACGCCATTGGTGATGGGAGAAGTGTGGAAAAACTCCCTAAAGTCCAAACACAAGAAGGTGGCCAATCGACGATCTCTTTGTCAACCCAAGGGATCACTTCTCTGCAGATTTATCCAAAGGCCCAATCGGTAGAAGAAACAAGATATACGATTACCCTACTAAAACAAGGAGTGAGAATTCACTCAGAGACTGCAAAGGCCATAATATCAAAAATATCAACTTGGAAAGCCAAGGTCACAAAATTACAAGCAAAAAATGAGAAGATGAAAGTTGTTGCTACTTCAGATCCATCACAGGCAATAGCCCCTAGCATCACAAGGTCCAAGAAGACCTTTATTTAAAAGTATAGAGAAAAATCTATTTCTTTGATCAATGACAATGCGAAGATAATAAATGGTTGTTGCAAAGAGGCTAGGGAGTTGATATCAGCTAACCAGAAAATAAAACCTTTGTTAATAGACCTAGATAAGAAGATGGTTGTTATACTTCCTGCGTACAATTTGTGCAAAATTGGATATGATCATATTAGGATTGAGGAAGTAATGACTACAGATGGTCAATACCGAAGTTTCTTGGATAAACACAAGAAAATCACCAACTTTGTCAATGAGAAATCTAGATATACGTCGATGATTAAAGAACTAGAGAATGCCGAACAAAATCTGATAGCCATAGTAAGGAAATCAAGAATTGATCCAACCATAATGATGGGCCTAGGTGTTCCCAACCAGATAGTCATAAAGCACCTAAATGAAGTCAGCTTTGATGAACAAGACGATGATAAGTTGGTAGCTCAATTATTTTTTGAAGTCAAACATGTACACAATCAATTTTGTTTATTTCAAGACAAAGCTTCAGCATTGAAAGAAATAAAAATTAAGGCTTCACGAATTTTGGATAGGACCTCTCGACAAAGCATCATACACATAGAAGTATGGATTCGCATTACTGAATTGGTGGGGGCCACGGCTAAGACAGAGAAAATAAAAAAACTGGCTAATGAGTCAGTTACAGGGTCAAACTCCATGGGAGCATCTACAAACAAATGCAAGAAAAAGGTATTTGGATGATAACAGACAGTTCTTCCCCCCTATATGATGACAAGTGGATGGTGCACAACAATCTTTTTTTGGGCAGTTTCACTTTAGCAGCTATAAAAACAGGAGCAGCCAGAACAAATCATCAAGCAATTAGAAAATAGCATTTTTTCTAAGAGGTATACTTGAGTGCCCTGTTAGTTGTGTTGTATTTTATTTGTGTCTATTTTATTTTATTCATTCTTTCTTCCTTCCCTTGTTGTGTAGGATTGTATGATATGAAAGCATTCAAGAAGTTGAGAATATTTCTAGTCTTATTGAGCCTAGGATTTAGAGATTCTTCTGTTACCAGATTGGAATAAGGAGAGTTGGAGAGACCTGTTACATTATTTGAACAGATTTCTCTTCATTGTATTGATGTATTTATTGAATAAAAATAGAGTTAAAGGGCATCCCGCCCACTCTGCACGTAATATTTTATGAAATTAATACAATTTTGGGTTTTATTCTTGTCATTTCTTTGTTTCAGTATTGTGTGTATTTGTATAATGGGTTACATTATTTGAATGAATTATACATGTTTCTTTCGTTAGTTAACTCTTTATTTTGTTACGATATTCGAATGAAAGCAAGAATGGTAATTTCCTTCTATCCTTATTTCTATTCATGATTAAAGTAGTTGGTAAAATTGCTATAGCATCCCAATGAATCTAGGCACCGGTCTACATAAGGCATAACAGTTGGTTGTTTTCATTCTTGGTCATTTTAATAAGAATACTAGAGTTTAATATAAATTTGGAGCGTGCAAATTAGAAGTTTAATTATAGAATTTCCATTGGGGTTTCCTTACCCATTCTGCCATCTTTTATAGCAATATTTAGGTTTAACAAAACATGAGGCAGGTCGACTAGATCCTATAATAGCTCATTGGTTTCAAATGGGTTCTTGTAGTGTGACAATTGATTTCCTACGGATGCAAGAATTGGTTCCAACAATAACCCTCAAGGTCCATTAGAAATTTCCTTCAATGCCCTCACCAAAAATTCATTCCCCCAAACTATGAAAGTTCTCAACTCCTTTAAACAACAAAATCTTATTGTGCTTATTGACTCTAGAAGTACACATAATTTTATAGACCCACGTGTGGTAAAACAAACTGACTACTTTATCCATCCTTGTAATGATTTTGAAATCATAATCGGTAATTGGAAAAGGATCACTTGTCATGGGAAATGTCATAATATTAATCTCACCTTGGGAAATTACACCATCAAACATGAAATGTATGCAATTCCATTAGGAGGTTGTGATATTGTTTTAGGTGTGCAGTGGCTATGAATGCTAGACAAAATTCAATGGAAATTTTGACTTATGGCTAGATATCACACAAAAGTATCACACCTATACTCTAAAAGGGATAAAATCTAGCCCTTCTCCACTAGCAAGCTCTCATCGCATGGAGAAAGTTGTTCATAGAGGAGAAAATAAAATGGTTGCCCATTTATTTTCTCTCCAAGCCATAACAAAGCCACCAACACTTCAACCTTCCCAATATCCTTGCTTAAGGAACAATGATATTAAAATAGTGCAAGAACATGAGCACGTACTACTAGCAAAACAAAGGATGAAGCTTCTCACTTTGATATTTGAGGACAAAACTCCTTTTAAGGAGGGTGGCATATTAGGACCCTCCTCCTAACACACTACTGAACTATTATTTATATTTATTAAGGGATTGACATGTCCTTTCATATCCACACCTCTTAGATAGATATATTTGGAAAATTCAAGATATGTCTCTAAGGCATCCAAGAATACAAATTACTTTTATTGTGGGTTTTACATTACAAACAACAATGATTCATTCTTAAAAATCAATTTCATTCCTTCATTTTTGTATTATAATTTATATTTTATCAGTGGTTTTCTAACAATGATCCATGTTCCTTGATGGTGCATTGTTTTATTCCTCATTGATGCTTCCACTTCTGCACATATTAGCATAGGTATTAGATTACTCTTAACCATTTTCTATGATGCTTCTATTTATTTTGAGCTTGAATTCCCCTTTTTTTTCTCTTGACCTTCTTCAAAACCAATTCCAGCCTTTATAAATGGAGATCTTTGTGCTTTGATAATATTTTACAATTGTTTTGAACTTTTCCTAAACTGATATATATATTATTTTTTGATCAGTAGAAAAGAAAATTATATTAGTGTAAGTGTTTTTATAAGATCCCAAAAACCTTAATACATTGAAAAAGGAATTTAATTACATCAGGATTATTAGTCATATTGACATAGTCTACTACAATATTTATAGATTTCAAAAAATAAAAATTAAAGGGCCATAGAAACAGGGGGGATGATCCCACCCGAATGGATCATCCCATCTCATGGAAAGACCCTGTGAACTAGGGTGATCCTTCAGTTGTTGTCATGGGTGGTGCATGAGTCCACTGAATCATTGAATATGGTATTAAGCTATGAGTGAATAACCTTAAAATCATTAGCCACCTACTAGATGACCATCCACTGGGACTTGACTGCTTTAACAACTACAAAGAGAGTGGTCGTAGAAATATTCATATGGCTAAGGATCATAAAACAAAGGGTACTATTTTTGAATAAATGATTGATGGTCCCTAAGGATGAGTGGTATCAATATTCAATTCCACCTAAATTGGGTCTTTGGTATGAGGTTAATCATGAGTTATATGCAGTTAAAAGGGTTTAGCTAGGGAAATGACCTCCACTTTGAATTTCTTTAGCCGTGGAGAGGCTCTCGGGGTGGAAATGCCTTGATTCAAGAATCTAGAAGAAAAAAAATTGATCACTCTTGGTTTGGTCTTAGACCCCTCTAAGACTTAATTTTTTACCATAGTAGCAACAGGGGTGTGAAAGTCATGGTTTGAATCATTATTGGGGACCTCCTAAATATCAGTTTTAGTATTGGAGCTTCTAGTAGACTTTGTAGGGGTTGGGTAATGAGAGGGATGGGAAGGTTAGGGATCAATTTGCATAGGTCTAGGGGGAGCTCATTGGTAGGGGCAAGGGGTACAAGGTCCCTATATAGAAGAGCCAAGGTAAGAGTGGGAGGGTGAACCAGGAGGAGGAGGGGGAGCAAGAGGGTCAAGGGCAATAGGGGGACGAGGGGCAGAGGGATGGTGACGATGAGGGAATTCCTCCCAAAAGCATCTAAAGCATGCTTGTAAATAATATAATGGAGGCCCTGGTGAATGGCATAGTGGGATTTACTTGATCAGACATTAGAAATAGAAAGCTTAATGGAATGAAACAAATAGTCAAGGATATTGATTTTGTGGTTGCCATGGAAATGGTTGAGGAATGCAATGTGAAAACTTTTGAGGGTGCAATCAATTTTATCTACTATAAAAAATTGGAGAATCAAGATCATAACACGATCCCAAGGAGTGGATAGTTTGGTTCACTCCACACCTCCATCAGTAGTAAGAATATCCTTACCTTTGTTAGGGAAAAACTCCAGTTCTGATGCCATGGAATACTTGTCCCTTCGAACACTCCTCCCATCCATTGGCAATCTTATCACCTCAGCAAGCAACTGCACATCGATGGTGAACTCAAGGCCATGCACAATGACCCATCCATCATTCCAAGAGTTAACAATAGCATGCGTGATATCTTATTCATTACCAATAAATTTTTTGAGGAAAGGAATGCAGGGTTGGAGGATATCCTCAACCACAGGGTCGAGGTGAAGAGTGGAAGGCTCGAGAATTACCATGGGAGAATTGGCTCTGGGGAGTAAGGCCTCAAAATGAATAGTATGCTGGTAGGACTAAATAGACTTGAAAGGATTTAGACATCGACTTAAAAAATAATTCGACCATCACACATGCCGAGGAAATCAAGGTGGAAAGTGCATTGGGATGACGCATGGTGCAGATAGTGGTGTTTCATAAAATACAAAACCATTAGCGTCTCTCCAGAACCATGGATGAAAAGAATAATGGTAAGGTATTGATGGTCACCAGTATGAGGAATAATCATGAATTGGGGATTGGGAATGATCGAGAATGAATTTCCACGGTGATTGCTTAGGGTGGCATAGATAAAGATGGTGTTGGGATTACACATGCAATTGGAATGACATGAAGGAAAGGTCATGGTTCAAGAATGATCACGGAGTTGGATGATAAATATTTGTTGGTTAAGCTTACGAGGATAAATTCATGTAATCGAGATAGGGCAAGGCACAAAATATCTGGCACTCGGGGTAAGGTGGATATTGGGACCCAAAATTGACTTTGAAAAGGGTTGAGGGTGGCTTATTGGTGGATAGTAAGGGAAATTAGGGTGATGGGAGTCAGGGTACACATGAGGTAATGAAAGATAAAGGGTGCCTATGCAATTAAATGAGGACAAATGGGAATGGCATTTGTGCAATGAGAGAGGTGACACGTGTGAGATGATACCATCGTAGGAATCCTTATCTTGGGATAGAGACCAGGGATTAGGGATGGGAAGGACGATCCCTAGAAGTGACTTCAAGAATTTCTTGAGGGAAATAATCATGTCAGACAATGAGGGATCTTTGTGAGTGACCAATATTGGCCAACATATTAGTAGCAACATTGGCTTCTCTAAAGACGTGTTGAACAATTTTCTTTGAATAGCTGAGAAGGAGATGTCGGGTTTTAGAAATGATATTTCTCACTCTCTAGCTTGATTGATATTGTTTTTTATATAGTTTATGATGTTTAGTGAATATTCTTCAATCACTATCTTGAATTATAGTTGACTTACAACCAACAGTCCATGTTGGAGAGCTTTCACTTCCACAACATGGTTAGTGGTGATGTCAATGTTGTCATAATAAGCTAAAATTAAGTCCCCTACATGGTTTCTTATAATTCCACCACCACCAATGGGTCAGGGGTTTCCTCTTGAAGAATCATCAAAATTTAGCTTCAACCAACCAATCGGGGATGGGTCCATTTAGAGTTGACTTTGGGGTTGGGGTGAAGAGGTAGGGTGGTGGGGTCAAAGGAAAGGTGAAGATAAGAAGAAATGGAGGCTTCAATTCTGGTGGTGGGGGGTCTAGAACATGGAACCTATAGAGAAAATTAATTTTTGTGGTGGTGGTGGTGGTGGCTAGGATGATGATCCTACTGAATATTGTGGGAGGATCTTTGGGGAGGCCCGAGAATGCATGATTGTTGTGTTCAAGCCAAATTTACCATAAGAAGTGGTGGAGGCATATAAACCATAAAATTTTGACTTTGGGGTTCTTAAAGGGGTTAGGCCATTGAATGAAAAGGTCACATAGGGTATTTGGGCATGACCAGGTGATATGAAAAGTAGTGAATAATAGAGTCAAGATAATTTTAGTGAAATAACACCCAAGGAAGATATGGTTGACAGATTCCCATTCGCTTAAACAAAGATAGCAGTGATTAGGAAGTTGAAGCCCTCGATTAATGAGATTATCCAAAGTGAGAATTCTATTAAGGATGGCTAACCAGGAGAAGAAACCAACTTTGGGGACAATTTTCTTCAACCATATGCTTCTCACAGGGATGGTGCATTCCATAGGATCAATCAACAGTAAATAAGAATATTTGACCGAGAACTCTTTGTCATCGCACTCTCTCCATATGGGATAATCAAGGGTAATGCTAGGGGTGGGGATGATGAAGGAATAGAGAATGGAAGTGAGAAGAGAGATAGTGTTAATAAGGTGAGGGGGCAGATAAGTGGGAGGTATGGTTTTCTAGGAAGGACTACCTGAGGTAAAAGTTATAAAATTGGCTACCTTGCTCCCAAAAATATTATTAGTGAAAGGTTTAAGTGATCAAGTATGGGGTTGGAAATGAGGGGTTGGTCGAGGATCTAGGGATCACGTAAAAGGTCAGTGGTTTGGTTGTTGTATAAATTCCATCTAGTGCCTTTTAAGATGATATTTTTGGATTTCATAATAGAGTTCTAGAAGGCAGAACCAATAGGTAGAGAATCATCCTCCCAAAAGTTAAATTGTTGCATGTA
Organism: Wollemia nobilis; assembly: GCA_028583015.1. Classification (NCBI taxonomy): domain Eukaryota; kingdom Viridiplantae; phylum Streptophyta; class Pinopsida; order Araucariales; family Araucariaceae; genus Wollemia; species Wollemia nobilis. The sequence goes on from JAQPPZ010016895.1 coordinate 20,122,261, forward strand.
CTTTCTTTTTATGATGGAGACCCATTCTAGATCAACATTTGTCACTATCTTCCATGCCTGCTTAGCAATTAGAGCAAGGTTCATCTTGTTGATTCTTCTTAGACCAATGCCTCCTTGGGTTTTGGGTCTACAAACAGTGTCCCATGCTACAAGGTGGAATCTCCTTTTATTTTTTGTACCTATCCATAGAAACCTTTTTTTGAATTTGTTCTATTTTGGAGTAAATTAGGGATGGAACTTTGAATATAGATAGGAAGTAAACTGGGATGCTTTGAAGATAAGCATTGACCAGAGTAGCTTTTGCGGGTTGGCTAAGTAGGGCCCCCTTCCATCCTGTGAGCTTCTTGAGAAGTCTGTCAATTATGTTATTCCACATGCTATCAGAGGGGTTACCAAAAAAAGTGGAAGGCCAAGATAGTAAGTGGGGAGAGTGCCAATGGGGCATTGGAGAACTTGAGCAATCCGATGTTGGCAGGCAAGGGGGTGTTGATGAAGAAAATTTTTCTTTTGGTATAGTTGACCTGTTGACCCATCGCATCCTCATACAAATTTAGGATAGATTTAATAATTTTAGCTTCTGCCACTGAGGCTAGGGTGGCAAGAATGGTGTCATCAATGAATTGTTGATGAGTGACTGGTTCAAGCTGAGATGCAGGTTTAATTCTAGATATGGCTCCATTGGCACAGGTATCTTTGAGTGTTCTTCCTAGGGCCTTGAAAAGAATGATGAATAGGCATGGGGATAGGGGGTCTCCCTATCTGATCCCTTTATTACTTTTGAAGTATCCATCTGGAGACCCATTGACAATAATCGAGAACTAGGCTAAGGATATACATGCCCCAATTAATTCAACCCACTAAGGATGGAACCCAAACTTGAGAAGGATAGCAAGGAGGAAATCCCATGAGATGCGATCAAAGGCCTTGTTCATATCAAGTTTGAGGAGGAATCTAACTTTTTTACTTTTGGAAATAGAATGGATTACTTCATGGATTGTGATAACACCATCCATTACATTCCTTCCTTGGACAGTGCTGCCTTGACATTTATCAATGATGTGAGGAAGGATTTCCCTCATTCGGATGGACATGGCTTTGGTCAAAATTTTATACAAGATAGTGCAAAGGCTAATGGGCCAAAACTCAGAGAGGGATCTAGGGAGATATTTCTTGGGTATGAGGGCTATGAAGGTTGAATTAACATCTCTAGGAATGATTCTAGAATTTTGGATGAAATGAATGGTAGTGCATATATCAGATCCAATGATTTCCCAAAAGGTCTAAAATAATCGAGGGGGAAAGCCATCTGGTCTTGGAGCTTTGCCAGGCAACATAGAGAATAGGGTAGATTTTATTTCCTCATTAGAGAAGGGGTGAAGGAGGATTTGGTTGGAATCATGGGGGACGGTGGTGGGAATATGATGGAGGATATTTTGGTGGGAAATAATGGAGGTGGGGGGAGGGGCTACGAGGAAGGATTGGAAGTGGTTGACTGCCTCAGTCCTAATTTCATGGATGTCAAAAGTGGGAGACCCATCTCCTTTTAGAAGTTCATGAATCCTATTAGTGTAGTGATGCTTGAGAGTAGAAGCATGAAATAAATTGGTGTTTGAATCATCCTCTTTAAGCCATTAGATCCAAGATTTTTGTCTCCAAAATATTTCTTCCTTTGCTAGTAAGTTATGAAATTATTCTAGAAGCCTTCCTTCTTCATCCCTGATGGATGTGTCTATGTTCCCTTTTTGGATATGATTCTTAATTATTTGAAGTCTTTATTTGATGGCCTACTTATTTTCAAAAATATTTCCAAAAACTTCCTTGTTCCATATTTTTAAATTGTGCTTGATGGTTCTCAATTTATTGGTGACTTGAAATATTGGGTTTCCTTGGCAGAGGAGATTCCACCATTCATATATTCATTCCCTCAAGTCAAGGTGTTGGATCCACATAGACTCAAAGTGGAATGGGGTTTTGAAGTGGGGTTGACATGCTACTTCAAAGATAAGGGGTTTATGGTTAGATCCTATTTTGGGGAGGGTAAAAAGGGTGACATCTTCAAAAATAGGTATAGCTTCATGGGGTATAAGAAAATGGTCAAGCCTTATCTGAATATTCATGTTCCTGATACTTCTATTACTCCACGTAAATATGGAGCCTCTAAGGTGGATATCCATGAGTCCGTTGGAGTCAAAAAAATAATTGAAATCTTCATAACTACTCAGTGAAATGGATGAACTCCATTTCTTATCAGAAGGATACAATGGGGAGTTGAAGTCCCCATCTAGGATCCAAGGTTGATTGAAAAAAATTCCTCTCATTTGACTGAGGGTGTTCCACAAATTAGCTCTCCCATTGAGGGAATTGGGAGCATAGATATTTGAAAGGACCCAAATTAATATAGTGTATTTGTAGAAAAAGAGTATATTGGTAACTCTATCAAAAGTTGGTAAGAGCCTTCCTTCAATCTGGGATGGATTCCAGAGGTAAAGGAGGCCTCTAGAGGCTCCATGGGTTGGACTAGCAATAAATTTAGCTTTTTTCCATATGGTGTTAGCTGCTTTGTTGGTGTGACTATCATCCAATTTGGTTTCTTTAAGGATAAGGATGGTTGGTTTGACTTCCTTACGCATAGAAGCGATCAACCTCTATTTGGTTGGGTTGTTAATCCCTCTCACATTCCATGAGAGGATATTCATTTGGAACATTTGAAGTTGCTTTTCTTCCCACATCTATCCTGGTGAGAGGTGGGTTTAGTTATTTTTGAATCATCCTTGATTTGATCTATAAGAGGTTGGAATAGAGTAGTTTTGAGGCCATTGGAAATGTAATCCTCAACCTCTTTTTTCCTTTAGTCAATAGTGGACAAACATCCTCTTTTATTATCACTACCCACATCAATAGAAGGTTTTTTGGAGCTTCGGGTGTGGAGAGGGTTGAGGGCTTCCTGGGAGAGGGGAGGGCTACTAGAAGGAAGAGGTTTAGAATGGATTCCAAGGGTTAAGTTTTTGGATGGGCTACAAAGGGTCAAGGGTTTGGAAGGGTTGCCAACCCCATGAGGGGATGATTTGGGGGAAGACAAGGTGGGAGAAGGGAAAAGTGAGAGATTGGGGTAAGACACAAGTGGAGAAGAGGTGCATGAAGGTTTAGGGGAATATTGCAAAGGAGAAGAAGAGAAAGGAGGCTCAGGGGAAGATGATAGGGGAGGAGTAGCACAAGAAGGCTTGGAGGGATGGGGTTGCACTAAAGAGAGGGATTGGGGAGCACAAAGAAGGGAATGAAAGACCAAATAAGAGGAAGGGGGAAGGGGAGGGGGAAGGGGAGGGGGAAGGGGAGGGGACAAAGGAACATACCTAGTGGAGGAGTGATGAGGAATGAAGAATGGATGAAGAGGGGAAAGGTCAAGCCTGGATTCAGATACATGATCAAAGGAATCAAGTTCAACTTCGATCAATTTTGCAAGAATACTAAAGTAGTTAAGGAAGGCAAAAAGGAAGCATACTTGTTCCCTGGAAGAATAATTTGACTAGGATGCCATTTTTTTGCCTTTTTCCTAGGTTGGATAATCCATGGATGAATTAGAAGCAATCATTATCTTTTGAATATGATTGCCTTATGCATTTTGGTTAATTAATCTGCTAGCACCAATAGAGGTTCTGGCACCAGGTTGACTAAGATGGTTCCATGAAGGGTCTCTATGAAGAGATGCTAATTGGGTATTAGGATTTTATTTCTCATTAGTAGGATTATCCTTTTGAGTTTTAACAGTAGGGCATTGATTCCTTAGATATCCTTGAGTGTGGCATTCGATTCAGTATGCCAGTTGGTTTTCATATTTGACAACCTAGTGTTTGTAAAATAAGCCATAAATAAGGTTGATATGGGTAGGAAACTCATATTCCAAGCTGGAATTAACACAGATATAGGCATAAAAAACCTACCTCTAGCCTTTGTAGTTGGGTCTATGACAATAAAATCACTAATGGTTCAAGCAATACCTTGGAAAATTTTCTTGTTCCAAAATTGATTATGAAGTCCTAGAAGACAAAACCAAATAGGAGAGAAGTTAATAATTTGGTTATCTAGGTCAATTTTTAGACCATTTCATAAAAAATAGGCTCCGTCTGCCAAATAACCATGGTTCACCTATTAGTATTTTGCTAGAATCCTCTATATTGTTTAGATGAATTTGAAATAAACCCTTGGAATAAGCAATGAGTTGCATGATCTCTCATGGATGTCATTTGGAATTGGTACACCTTCTAATATCTTCCATATTAGGATGAACCCCAATGAACTTTATAATGAGGGATAAGGATTAATTTGAAACAAACTTGGCCATAAGGCCATCAAGGATGACAACATTGTTTCCATAAAGAATAATTTCATCACTTAAGGGAGATGTGGGTTTAAAACTATTGTGAACCTTTTCTGTGAAATATTATGGAGGATTCAATTAATCAGACTAGGCCCAAAGGATTGATGAAGGATGACAACCCAAGCGATTACTATAGGGAGTATGGGGCCCTATATTAATAGCACCATCAGGGGATGGGGTAGGGTTCACATGGGATCTGGTCATGAAGTAAGACCCGCTGTCGCTATTAAGATTGGAAATCTCCAGATTTATATTTGCAATAGGAGTAGATTCAGATCCTCCTCCCATAGGCTCAGATCCTCCTCCAATATTATTTGCTACAAGATTCCCACATTGAAGAAATTTTGAACCATCTGTACTTCATCCACTAAAGAAATCATTCATGTTGCTCAAATTTGTTCTTCCACCTAAACTAATATATTTTATCATTAAAATTTTCAAGTCCTTTCCTTAGAGTGACAACTTCATGTTCTAGTATTTCATATTATAAATATTTTACCTTTAACTATTCAACCATACCTTCTTCAATTTTCCTTCACTCTTCAACCTTAACTTTGACTTGTAGAAGTTTTGCCTTTGTTTTTTCATCTTATTGAACTTGAACCTTCAATTCTAAATTCTTCTTTCTAACTCTCTTCAACTCTTCAAGCACAACAATAATTTCCTTTTTTATGTCAAATGTGGATTCCTTTTCATATTCTAAAACTTTCTCTTCTTCTTGGTCTTCAATAACAGGAGCATCTTCTTTCTCTTCTATGGCCAAAAATTTGTTTTTTTCTTTTTCACTATCTAAGAGACTTTCATCATTGTCATTAGAAGCACTGCTTGCTTTTTCGACATAGAAAATTTTGTTGTACCTTTAAAATATCTTATTATCATGCTTACCTTGACCATGCCTATTTTTCTTTTCATGATAGAATTTTATTTCTTTATTTTTCTTGTATTCATTTTCCTCTTCATTGCTACTATTTTCAGCTTGTGGATAATTAGCTGCATAGTGACCAATGTTACCACAACTAAAGCATTTCACAATCTGCATATTATTGTGTTTTATTAGACCCTTCTTATTTCTTCTCACAAAGTTAGCCTCCTTTTCATTGCTTTATTTGTCACTTGATTCTGGTTCTTTATCCTTTGCCTTATTTGAAGCTTCGAATGTTGCCTCTTATTTGGATCTTTGTTATTTTTCTATCCTAATCTCATAGGTTATGATTATTCTATGTAGCTCATCCATACCTAAAGTTTTTAAATCCTTCATCTCTTCTATTACTGGAACATTTGCATCATACCTCATAGGGAGTGATCTCAACATTTTTTGAACAATAGTAGATTGCTCATTCTTTTCTCCAAGTCCATGAATAGTGTTGACAACCTCATCAACATGAAGTAGATACCTAGCAATATTTTTCTCATATTTCATATTCAATTATTCAAACTTCCTCCTATGTGTTTGAAGTTTTACCTTTTTGAATTTATCATTTCCTTCATATGTATTCCTTAACTTATCCCACATTTCTTTTGCTAAAGTGTAGTGCATGAATTTCACAAATTCTGATTCACATAATCCACTTAAAATTGCAATCATTTCTTTGGCATTAATTTCATATGGTTTCTTACCATTTACATTTGTAGGAGGAGTTTTAGAAGTTGTGAATCCATTTTCAATGGATTTCCATGTATCATATCCATGTGTCATCAAAAATATATTCATCCTTATGCTCTAGAAAGCATAGTTAGTCCAATAAAATAATGGTGTTCTATTTGATGAAAATCCTTCTTGATGTGCTATTTGTGTTCTTTTAAGATCTTCCTTCAATATGTTAGGCTCTCATGAAGGAACTTGCTCTGATACCAATTGAAGAACACAAGCTTATACTGAGATGGGGGTGAACAATATAATATCAAAACTTTTACTTTTATTTCCAAAGCAATACCATCCAATATTATCAATTGCAATAATGAAACAATGCATAAATCATCACACACACAAGTGACACAAATTTAAAGTGGTTCACCCAATATGGGCTACGTCCATAGAGAAATATTGCTTATAATTTTTTCAAAAAATTTTGTGGGCACCAACCCATAGGAGACACCAATCCCCTATTACAATTTTTGTGGAAACCAATCCAAATGATATACCAATATCCTCTCAAGTTTGTGGACATCACTCAACAAGAGATACCAATCCCCTCAATTATAGTCTTGTGGATACCACTCCACAAGAGACACCAATTCCCTTTACTTATGGTTTTGTGAACACACTCCATAGTAAACACCAATCCTCTATGATTTAGGTTTTGTAGACACCACTCCATAGGAGACACCAATACCCTCTACTTCAAGTTTTATGGACACCACTCCACAGGAGACACCAATCCCCTTTGCTTATAGTTTTGTTGACACCACTCCACATGAGACACCAATCCCCTCTTCTTCTAGTTTTGTGGACACCACTCCATAGGAGACACCAATCCCCTTTACTCTAGTCTACTCCAAATCCTTCTTAAATATGCTCCAAGCCTCCTCATAAGTATTTTTTAAATCTACTTCAATCCTACTCACAAAGCTTACTCAAATATACTCCAAGCCTACCCACAAGGCTTGCTCAAATCTACTCCAAGTATACTCACAAGGCTTGCTTAAATATTCTCACAAAATTTGCTTAAATATTCTCATAATCTTGCTCAAATCTACCTCAAGAAAACTTGCTCAAATATGCTCTCTAATCATACTCAAATAACTACTCAAACTTGCTCATATATCTTGCTCAAATATACCTCAAACCTTCTTCGAACTCAGCTCTCAAACCTACATAATTTTACCTCAATAACCTGCTCAAATATTCCTCAATGCTACTTATAGAATCTTCTGAAACATTCCTAATTCTTGCATAGAAACAATTGCATATATCTTTCACAAAAGTGCTTCCTTTGACTAAATTAATTCATACATATTCTACCTAGAATTATTTTTCTTCATGAATATATGGAGAATGATATGCATTACAAATACTCAATATGTTCTTCTCACATTCATTAAGTCTGTCGCTTTCACATTTATCACATTCATTATATTCAAAAGGATACTCTAGTATAGCACTTGATAGTTGACCTTCTTATGTACTTCCAAAATTAATCAAAACCAATGCACATACTTGCTTCACAAAATTGGTCTATAGCCCTTACAAATTTATTCCCAATATCACTCAAAACTAATGCATAGATTTTCTTCACAAGATTGGTCTATAACCCTTGCTAGTATATTTTCAAATTCATTCAAAAATAATGCACAACTTTGTTCTCAAACCCTAGCACATATATTTCCAATTTTATTCAACAATAATTCATCATTACTCCCATATTCAATCAATAACTAATGCACATAAAATATTATTTCAAATCCTTGCACTTTTATTTCCAATTTCTATCAAAGCAATGCACACTCAATCAATCCTTATATCTCCAATGATATGACATCAAAATATTTTCTTCATCAAAAACACACCTTGAGTAAAGGATTGAATCACCTACCTCTAAAACTACCTTGATGATGATGCGCTTTCAAAATTATCTTAACACAAAATAATATTTCTTTTTGCCCTTCAAAATAGGTTAGCAATTTTATTTCTCCCTTTTTTATCAACTATCAAATCAACCAATTCATAAATCCTTATAAACACATTCACAATAAATATTTCAAAATAACACCTTATATCTCCCTTGTAAAACTCACAATATAAAGCTTTATTAACATCACTAATGCTTTTGCAAAAATTAAATTACATTTATCATTTAAAAAATTTAATCTCAAAACTATGCTTTATGACTCCCTTTATTTTTGCAAAATTTAATTCAAAAACTATATGTTATGACTCCCTTTATTTTTGTAAAAATTAATTCAAAAACTATACCTTATGACTCCCTTTATTTTTGCAAAAATTAATTTAAAAACCTAAACCTTATGGCTCCCTTTATTTATGAATAATTAAATTTTAAAAACTTTACTTTAGGGCTCCTTTTATTCAAATAAAAATTAATTACCTCATACTATCACAAACAAGATTCGATCCTTCATCTTGCAATGCCCAACACCCTGCCACAGGTCTCCTAACTGGCTACACTATCGAAGCACTTGAAACCTCAATTTACAAAAAATATTTTATCTCTTCTGCAGCTTAGATTTCCATAAAATGCACATCGAGGGGTTTCGAAACCTCAACCTTATACCTTATAGTGCTCCTCGCAAGAAATGTGACCATCTGGGCTACCTCGATGGTTATAACATGAGTTGCAAAATTTTTTATTTGAACGTTATGCTCCTTGTCATCGAAAGTTCACCACTCTTCTCCTTCACCATCACCTACTCGTCACTGCTCCGCTTAGTCGAATGGCTCTCATGAAACTTTTACACCACTTCTCCAAATAAAAATAATTAAAGCATATATTTATATGATTTTACCCTTAGGTTCAAATGAAACTAGCTACACTTATTTTGCGCTTGACCTTTGGCACCAAAAGCATCAAATCCTATTATAATATTTTGAAAAAATATTATAATATTAATCTTCTTAAAACCTTTGGCCTTTGTAAAATTTAAACCTTTGTCCCAAGCACTTTTAAATCCTTGTCCTTTGCTTGTAATATTTAATTATTTTAAACCTTTATCCCAAGCATTTTTAAACCTTCGTATCCTTTGCTTTTAAACTTCTCTTTATAATATTTAAATTGGATATGAAATATTATAATCCTTTCCACAAAAACATTTACCTTTCTTTGCAATAAACATTACCTTGAATATTTTTTCCATCATTATAAACTCATCATCCTTGAAGAATGTTTTTGCCTTGAGTACTAAGAACCCTTTGACATCAATGACAAATCAATATTTCTAACACCATATTCAAATCTGAATCCTAGCATGGTTCTTGTCTCGACCATTACGATACCGTTGTGACTTCCATGACTTTTTAATTTTCATGATATCAAATGTGACTCTTAAAATTGATATGTCTACTTTTCAAATCCTTGCATACCATATTAAAATCATACATAGGCATGCATCCACTCATAATATAAAAATCACACAGAAAAGTGTTGTCCATAACTTGTTTATACATAGTTAACCAGACTACACAATACACCACACATTTGTTTCTATTATAAAGCTGAATGTCACATGCTCAAATACAATTTTCCTAGTCTGCCATTATCCCAATTGATACAAATGTGCCTTTATTTCCAATTTCTCATGTAAATTTCATACAACATACAAGATATGATTTACTAATAAATATTCTTTGCAGTTACTATAAACAGTAACAACTTCTAGTTTCAAGTTATATGCTTTTATCATGTTTCCAGACAAGAGAAGAATTTGTCCATTCTAAACACATCAACATACTGTTAGAGTAAATCACTATATAAAATATATTTATATAGAAGAGCAATTATAGTGTTTCAAACTTTAAAATCAGAATTAAAGAAAAATGAGACAAACACATAGTAGAAGAGACAACGATTTTAACGTGGTTCACCCAATGTGGGTTACATCCACCATGTTGAGCAAGGTGTTGCAAGAAGTTTGTCATTGTTGTCAACACAGGTAGTTAGATCTAATGATGCAGTGGATAGACAGTTCAGGAGTCATTCAGATGCAGAGGACAGAAATTCAAAGGATAGTTAGATTATGTAAAGTGCAATTCCAAGAAAATAGAAGTGACCCAGTTTCAAAAATTCAAAAAAAAATATAAGTTAGAAAACTGTCGCGATATCACGACATGTTTTCTGTCGCGATTTTGTGACAAGTCGGAGGAGAGAGAAGGTGCAGCCGAAAATGTCATGATTTCATGAAAAAAATGAGGAGAGAGAAGGTGCAGCCAAAAATGTCATGATTTCACGACAAAAATGAGGAGAGAGAAGGCGCAAGGCAAACTGTCATGATTTCGTGACATGTTGGAGGCCAAGAAGCTAAGTCAAGAAATTGTAGTGATTTCGCTACATGTTGGATTTTCGCTGGCCAAAGCAAGGAGAAAGCATTAAGTGGAAAAGTTGTAGCGATTTTGCTACATGTTGGATTTTCGCTAGCCGAAGCAAGCAGAAAGCGTTAAGTGGAAAATTTGTAGCGATTTCGCTACATGTTGAAATTTTGCTAGCCGAAGCAGGGAGAAAGTGTTAAGTGAAAAGTTGTAGCGATTTCTCTACAAGTCAAAACTGCAAGAAACAAAGGTGTAGTGATTTCGCTACAAGTCAAAAGTGCAGAACATAAAAGTGTAACGATTTCGCTACGAGTCAAAAGTGCACAACACAAAGGTGTAGCGATTTCGCTACAAGTCAAAAGTGCAGAACATAAAAGTGTAGCGATTTCGCTACGAGTCAAAAGTGCACAACACAAAGGTGTAGCGATTTTGCTACAATTCAAAAGTGCAGAACACAAAAGTGTAGCAATTTCACTACAAGTCAAAAGTGCAGAACACAAAGGTGTAGCGATTATGCTACAAGTCAAAAGTGCAAGGTACAAAAGTGTAGCGATTTCGCTACAAGTCAAAGTTTTGCTGGTCAAAGCAAATTTGGAAGCACAAGGCACAAAGTTGTAGTGATTTTTCTAGTGCATGAAGCAAGAAATGTATGAAAGCCGAAAGCGTCGTGATTTTGTGACAAGAATGAGGATGACGTCAGCGAAAGCTGAAAGTGTCACGATTTCGTGACAAGTTGCAAGAAAAGCCTCTGGAAGCCGAAAGCGTCACAATTTCATGACAAGAATGAGGATGACGTCAACAAAAGTTTGAAGTGTCACGATTTCATGACAAGAATGGTGGCAAAGCTATCAAAGGCCAAAAGGGTTACGATTTTGCGATAGCAAAGACAAGAAGGCGTACGGCTATAAAAAGTGTCACGATATCGCAACATGTTTCTATTTCACGAAAATAGTTACAGGAAGGTGATAGAGGTGGCAGTAGCAGTTGAGGCCGACAAAGTTGAATCTGGGCCAATAGATTTTAGGGTTTGCAGCCGACAATTTCTAGGGTTTGCAGCTGACAATTTCTAGGGTTTGTAGCTAACTATTTCTAGGGTTTTGCAGCCAACATTCTTAGGGTTACAGTTGAATATTGTTTAAGATTTGTTCCTAAAATTTCTTCTATAAAAAGGAGGGGTACTTCAAGTTTGAATGAATGCGGTGTGAAGATAATGTGCGAATGCAAGTAGAGTGTTTTGCGCAAGTGAAGTTCGTGTCAAGCAGAGAGTGAGTCGTATCAAACTTGTGTGAATGAGGTGCACGGGGTGCAGATGTTGAGTCATATCATTTCAAGCTGAGTGCAAAGTCATAGTTCAAGTTGAAGTGAAGTGTGCATATCATGATTGCATGAATTAAGAGTGCGGTGTGCAGAGGTTGAGTTCTAAGTGCGAAGTGATAGCATGCAGACAGCAGAAGTGATCAATAATATGATTATAGCAGAGAGTGCGAAGAAGTTCACAGAAGCGATCGGATAGTGCGAAGCATTTTGCATAGAAGCAGTAGAATGCAGAGAAACAACAGACTGTGAGAAATAAGGTAAAATTTTTATTCTGTAATTTTCATTATCATTATTGACTTCCAAGTTGCAACTTAGCAGAAGGGGTTGGTGCCTCTTTCTAGTAGGTGCTGGTAAATTAGGAGTTGGTGCTCCATTCTATTTGAAACAGATAAAGCTAAGGGGTTGGTGCTCCTTCCAGTTGGTCCTGGTAAAAGATATTGTAAAGTTGTAGCTTTGCATTGGCTGGATTTGGATGGTAGTCCAAGCAGTCATTTTGAGGAGTAGCCACATTGGTGAACCTCGTTAAATTACTGTGTTGTGTGTCATGCTTTCTTGCTACATTTGATATTTATTTTATCAATTTTAAACTGCTGCTGGAGATCAAACCATATATTTTAGAAATTTTAAAGATCACACTGATTCATCCCCCCTCTCAGTGTCACTATGATTACAAAAATTGGTATCAGAGCTAGGTTCCTAAATAGGCTCAAATAGCTAGGGTGATCTTGGAAGTGACGCAATGGCAAGTGGTGAAGGGTTCTCCTTAAACAAAGCACCATTGTTTGATGGAACTAATTATGCGTTCTGGAAAATTAGAATGCAGACATATCTTAGTGCTTTGGGTTTTGACATCTGGGGTGCAGTAGTTAATGGTTACAAAGCTCCCACAATCACTCCAACAGACACTGTTGGTAAAAATGCATTTGAAAATGATTCAAAAGAAAAAAATGCCATCATGTGTGGACTAGTGGACAGTGAGCTAGTCAAGATCATAAATTGTGAATCAGCAAAAGATGTATGGGATAAACTAGAGAACATTCATGAAGGAGATGATAGGATCAAGGAGGCCAAGCTTCAAACACATCGAGCCCAATTCAAATATTTAAAGATGGACAATGATGAGAACATAGAGACTTTCATGCAAAGAGTCAATGGGATCACCAATTCAATCAGAGGTCTCGACAAAAATATAAACGATGCTACTATCATGAAAAAGGTATTAATATCGCTCCCTCCTAGATTTGATTCTAAAGTCTCTGCCATAGAAGAAGCCAAAGATCTAAATTGTTTTAGTATGGATGAGATGCATGGTTCTTTGACTACTTTTGAAATGAGAATAGGAAGGTCTAATCCCACAGATAGAGAAGCTACTTTCAAAGCCCTAAAAGGCAAAGTCACAAAACTAGAGTCTGAAGAAGAGGATGTATTAGATGAAATGGAAGCAAATTTTGTCAAAAAATTGAGAAAGGGAAAAGGAAAGTACATAGGAAAGCTACCATTTAAATGCTTTAACTACGGATGCATTGGGCACTTTGCGACAAAATATCCTTTCAATGAAAAGAACCAGGGTGAGGAAACTTCGCACCAAGAAAGAAGTGACTGGAAGAAGAAATCAAACTTTAGGAAAGGCAATTTCAAAAAGAAAAGTTTTATCTCTCGAAATGCAGATTCTTCAGAGGACAGCTCTAATGAAGACTCTGAAGAAGGAACAGGTGAGGCTCTCTTTATGGCGTTTGAAGTAGAAAAATCAGAAGAGGCAAAAAACATAGAAAATAGAGAAGGAATGAACTCTAAAGTGTCTATTGAAAAAGGTGAGGCTGAAGTTTATTTAGAAGGTGAGCTAGTTTCTGCTCTTATGGAATGGAAATCTAAGAAAAGAAAGAATAAAAAATTGTCAAAGAAGCTTGAGGATGCAAATGAAATTATAACCAGTCTAAAAACATAGACATAAGGGTACAAGAAAATATCCAAAGATCTTGAAGTATAGGTAACCATGAAGATAGATTACTGTTGCAAATTGGAAGAAGAAAATGTTGGTCTTCGAATACAGATACAAGAGCTGGATCAAAAAATTAGCTGCCATTTCAAACGTGAAGAAAGTTCGATGAAGCTAGAAAAAATCCTAAGCGATCAAAAACCCGTAGGTATCAAATTCGGTCTGGGATTTATTGAAGGAGAATCATCAAATGGACAAAAGGCAAGCAATGTTGAATGTGAAAAGAGTAAAGACAAGAAATAGGCTGTTGAAAGAAAAATAAATCAGGCAAAAGAAAGCAGTAATGCCGGTCTGAAATAGGAACCGACAATGATGGTTTTACCAAGGTCACACATCAAAAGAAAAGAAGATCTAAGGCTCCTGCAACATCTTGGCAAAAACCATCTTTCGGGTTCAATCATTACTTTTATGGTTTCTATTTCAAATGTAATGGTTATGGGCATAAAATTGCTAACTGCAAGTATAATGTACGTCCAAGAAGTTTCACTAGTAGAAATACCTTTGCTCCTCTAATGAGTTATGAAGTAGAATGCTTTAATTGTCACAACTTTGGGCACATTGCTAGAAACTGTCGTAGTACTTCTATTTCAAATCAATCTCAAAAAAGAATAATTCAACCATATAGGGCAAAACATAATAGAAATATTTTTGAAAGATATGTGCAAGATTTTGAAAAAGGGAAATCCAAGTTAGAACCCAATACCATAGTCAAAACAGAATGGAAACAGAAAGAACAAGCTCGGGGAAGAAAATGAATCTTTAATAGTGCGAGACGACTTTCAGGGCTTAGAATAAATGTGTACCGTGGATTCTTGACAGTGGTTGCTCAAGTCATATGATAGGTGATAAACAAAAATTTGAAAAACTACAGAAATATGAGGGTGGCTCTGTGAAGTTTGGAAATAATGATGGAGCCAAAATAATAGGAAAAGGATCTGTCAAAATTAGTGAAGGGAAAATCAAGTCAGAAGAAGTTTTATTTGTGGATGGTTTGAAGCACAACTTCGTTAAGTGTCGATCAAATCTGTGATAAAGGACATGAAGTAGTCTTCAAAAAGCAGGGTTGTGAAGTCAGAAAAATAAACAATGGGAAATTGATAGCAACTGTTTCAATGACGTCTGAAAATTTGTACACACTCTCAGAAACTTTAGAAGGTACATGTCTCATTGGAAAAGAAGAGAACTAGCTGTGGCACAAGAGGCTTGGACATATAAGTTTTGATAATTTGGTGAAAATCAGATTGAAACAAACAGTGAGAGATATTCCAACCATTAAAAAACCTTCAAACAATGTTTGTGCTTCATGTCAGAAGGGAAAGCAAACTAGAGTCTCATTTAAAACAAAAGAATACCACACTAGCAGACCTTTGGAACTTATTCATACAAACTTATGTGGACCCATGATAACTCAAAGCATAAACGATGACAAATACTTTATGTTGTGTATCAATGATTATTCCAGAATGACATGGATATTTTTCCTAAAAAATAAAATTGAAGCTTTTGAAATGTTTAGATCCTTCAAACAGCTAGTTGAGAATGAAATAGAAAAAAGGGTCAAATGTTTACGATCAGACAGAGGAGGAGAATTCATTTCGAATGAATTTATAGAATACTGTGAAAAACATGGTATCAGGAGACAATATTCAGCAGCTAGAACTCCACAACAGAATGGCATAGTAGAAAGAAAGAACAAAACTATATAGGAAATGGCACGCACCATGATGGCAGAAAACAAAATAGCAGATAGATTCTAGAAAGAAGCAATTCACACTGTAGTATACATCCAAAACAGATATATGTTAAGAAATCATGAATGCAAAACACCTTATGAGTTGTGGTTTGGTAGAAAAGCAACAGAAAAACATCTCAAAGTATTTGGCTGTAGGTGCTACATCAAAAAAACTGATGACAACCTTGGGAAGTTTGAAGATAGAGCGAGATGAAGGTGTTTTTGTTGGGTATTCATCAAAAATCAAAGCTTACAAATGCTACAACAAGAGACTCAAGAAAATTGTGGATAGTGCAGATGTTAAATTCGATGAAGGTGGGAAACGATTAGCTGACTTTGAGGAAAACTACCCAATCTATGAAGAAGTTGTTGAAGGAGATGAGGTGAATGAAATAGAAAATAAATCTACGTTTGATTCAGATGAATTAGTCGATGACTCAGAGGTGCAAGAAAACAAGAAATTCAAAATAGGCAGCTGGCAGAAAAATCATCCAAGAGACCAAATAATTGGAGATCCCATAGCTGGTATTTAGACAAGAAGGAAAGTAATAAGTAATTACTCTCTTTTATCTAGCATTGAGCCCAAAAACATAGATGAAGCAAGCAAAGATGATAGCTGGATGAAGGCAATAAATGAAGAGTTAGATCAAATTGAAAAGAACAGAACTTAGGAATTAGTACATAGACCTACAAATAAGAATGTAATCGACACCAAATGGATATTTTGAAACAAATTAAATGAATACGGACAGGTCATTAGGAACAAAGCAAGACTGGTTTGTAAAGGATATGCACAGGTCGAATGCATTGATTTTAAAGAGACTTTTGCACCAGTGGCCAGATTAGAAGCAATTAGAATGTTTCTGGCTTTAGCAGTTCACAGAAGCTTTAGAGTTTATTAGATGGATGTAAAATCTACCTTTTTAAATGGGAAACTCGAAGAAGAGGTCTATATTGAACAACCGGATGGCTTTCAAATTAGTGAGGATCCTAACCTTGTCTGCAAATTAAAGAAAGCATTATATGGATTAAAACAAGCACCACGGGCATGGTATGCAAGGCTAGACAACTATCTCTCTCAATAGGTATTCAAGAAAGGTTTAGTGGTGTATGTGAAAATAGAAGGTGGGCATCTCATTGTTCTTGTTGTATATGTAGATGATATCATATTTGGTAGCAACAAAGATGAATTTTGTAAAGACTTGGCAAATAAGATGCAGAATGAATTTGAAATGTCTATGATTGGTGAACTGTTTACTTTCTTGGGCTACAAGTTAATCAAAATGAGAAAGGCATATTCATTTCTCAAATCAAATATGTGAAAGAAATGCTGAAGAGGTTCACTATGGAGGACTGTAATCCAGTTAGCACTCCCATGACAACAGTGCGCAAATTGAGTAAAGAAGACAAATCTCCACCTGTAGACCAAACCATGTATAGATCTATGATTGGAAGTTTACTATATTTAATAGCTACTAGACCTGATATTCTGCAGGCAGTTTGCATAGTAGCTAGATTTTAGGCCAGTCCCAAAGAGACTCATTTGACAGTAGTTAAAAAGATTTTTTGGTATCTTAAGGGCACCATGGAGTATGGGTTGTGGTATCCAAAAGGCAAAGAATTCACTCTTATATCATATTCAGATGCAGATTGGGCTAGATGTGTTGATGACAGAAAGAGTACAAGTGGAGGTGCTTTTTATCTCGGTGACAGGTTGGTTGCTTGGCATAGCAAGAAACAAGATTCAGTTTCTTTATCAAAAACTGAGGTAGAATATATTGCAGCAACAACTTGCTGTACTCAAGTTTTATGGATGAAACAAACTTTGAAAGATCTTGGAATTAATTTTAGTGAACCAATATCAGTTAAGTGTGATAACACCAGTGCAATTAACATCTCCAAGAGTCTAGTTATGCACTCACGGACAAAACACATTGCTATAAGGTATCATTTCTTGAAGGAGAAAGTTGCAGAAGGAGAAGTTAAATTGGATTTTGTCCCAACTATAGAACAAGTAGCAGATATTTTTACAAAACCATTGCCCAAGGAAGTGTTTGAGTACCTTCGAAGCAAATTAGGAGTAGTTACACTTCCTAAGAAGTGACTAGCTACAGGGATCACTTTCGTAGGGGGAGCATTTGAGTATTTGATTATTCTTTTGCTCATGATCATAATTTGTGCTAGATGCAACAAATTGTGCCTGAGAATTGTGAGGATGGACTCAGGGGGAGTTTGCAGTAGCCCTTTGGTATTATTGACAAAGGGGAGAAGAGTTACAAGAATGTACATAGGTGTTGCCAACAATTCCAAAGGGGGATATTTTTGAGCAAGGTGTTGCAAGAAGTTTGTCATTGTTGTCAACACAGGCAGTTAGATCTAATGATGCAGTGGACAGATAGTTCAGGAGTCATTCAAATGCAAAGGACAAAAATTCAAAGGATAGTCAGATTATGTAAAGTGCAATTCTAGGAAAACAGAAGTGACCCAGTTTCAAAAATTTGAAGAAAAAGACAAGTTAGAAAACTGTCGCGATATCGCGACATGTTTTCTATCACGATTTCACGACAGGTCGGAGGAGAGAGAAGGCGTAGCTGAAAATGTCGTGATTTCATGACAAAAATGAGGAGAGAGAAGGCACAACCAAAAATGTCATGATTTTGCGACAAAAATGAGGAGAGAGAATGCGCAAGGCAAACTGTCATGATTTTGCGACATGTTGGAGGCCAAGAAGCTAAGTCAAGAAACTGTAGCGATTTCGCTACATGTTGGATTTTCGCTGGCCGAAGCAAGGAGAAAGCATTAAGTGGAAAAGTTGTAGCGATTTCGCTACATGTTGGATTTTCATTGGCTGAAGCAAGGAGAAAGCATTAAGTGGAAAAGTTGTAGTGATTTCGCTACATGTTGAAATTTCTCTAGCTAAAGCAAGGAGAAAGTGTTAAGTGAAAAGTTGTAGCGATTTCGCTACAAGTCGAAACTGCAAGACACAAAGGTGTAGCGATTTCGTTACAAGTCAAAAGTGCAGAACACAAAAGTGTAGCGATTTCACTACGAGTCAAAAGTGCACAACACAAAGGTGTAGCAATTTCGCTACAAGTCAAAAGTGTAGAACACAAAAGTGTAGCAATTTCACTACAAGTCAAAAGTGCAGAACACAAAGGTGTAGCGATTATGCTACAAGTTGAAAGTGCAAGGCACAAAAGTGTAGCGATTTCGCTACAAGTCAAAGTTTCGTGGGTCGAAGCAAAGTTGGAAGCACAAGGCACAAAGTTGTAGTGATTTCACTAGTGCATGAAGTGAGAAATGTACGGAAATCAAAAGCGTCACGATTTCACGACAAGAATGAGGATGACATCAGTGAAAGCTGAAAGTGTCATGATTTCATGATAGGTTGCAAGAAAAGCCTCTAGAATCCGAAAATGTCATGATTTCATGAATAGAATGAGGATGATGTCAGCAAAAGTTTGAAGTGTCATGATTTCACGACAAGAACGATGGCAAAGCTATCAAAGGCCAAAAGGGTTGCGATTTCGTGACAACAAGGACAAGAAGGCGTACAACTACAAAAAGTGTCACGATATCGCGACATGTTTCTATTTCATGACAATAGTTACAGGAAGGTGACAGAGGTGGCAGTAGTAGTTGAGGCTGACAAAGTTGAATCTGGGCTGATAAATTTTAGGGTTTGCAGCCGACAATTTCTAGGTTTTACAGCTGATAATTTCTAGGGTTTGCAGCTAACAATTTCTAGGGTTTTGTAGCCAAAATTCTTAGGGTTATAGCTGACTGTTGTTTAAGATTTGTTCCTAAAATTTCTTCTATAAAAAGGATGGGTACTTCAAGTTTGAATGAATGCGGTGTGAAGATAATGTGTGAATGCGAGTAGAGTGTTTTGTGCAAGTGAAGTTCATGTCGAGTAGAGAGCGAGTCGTATCAAACTTGTGTGAATGAGGTGCGCAGGGTGCAGATGTTGAGTCATATCATTTCAAGCTGAGTGTGAAGTCGTAGTTCGAGTTGAAGCGAAGTGTGCATATCGTGATTGCATGAATTAAGAGTGCGGTGTGTAGAGGTTGAGTTCTAAGTGTGAAGTGATAGCGTGCAGACAACAGAAGTGATCAATAATCTGATTGCAGCAGAGAGTGCGAAGAAGTTTACAGAAGCGGTCAGATAGTGTGAAGCATTTTGTGCAGAAGCAGTAGAATGCAAAGGAATAGTAGACTGTGAGAAATAAGGTGAAAGTTTCATTCTATAATTTTCATTATCATTATTGACTTCCAAGTTGCAGCTTGGCAGAAGGGGTTGGTGCCTCTTTCCAGTAGGTGCTGGTAAATTAGGAGTTGGTGTTCCATTCTGCTTGAAACAGATAAAGCTAAGGGGTTGGTGCTCCTTCTAGTTGGTGCTGGTAAAAGATATTGTAAAGTTGTAGCTTTGCATTGGCTAGATTTAGATGGTAGTCCAAGTAGTCATTTTGAGGAGTAGCCACATTGGTGAACCTTGTTAAATTACTGTGTTGTGTGTCATGCTTTCTTGCTGCATTTGATATTTATTTTATCAGTTTTAAACTGCTGCTGGAGATCAAACTATATATTTTAGAAATTTTAAAGATCACACTGATTCACCCCCCCTCTCAGTGTCACTATGATTACAACACACCAAGAATTTTCAGTCCTTCCTTTCTCAATCCAAGCAATAGAGGGTTACAACCTACAACAAACATCTGTTGTAATTTCCTCTCTATATTTACAAGGAATCAACACAGTAATTTTCACATTTTATTCTGTATTTTTCCTCACAACTATATATAAGAAAAAAATAGAAAAAAAAACTGGTTTTCTTAATACATTCCAAGATTAACATTTAGTTCCCAGCATCTAATTTTGGGATAAAAAAAAAAAAAATTTCCCTGGCTGCCCTGTTGTAAATCTGGAAACTTTCTCTGGTAGACTAAAAGACTATAAATCTAGAAACTTTCCCTGCCCATCCTGCAGTAAATCCAAAAACTTTCTTTGTTTAGCCTCCTCATAATTAGGCTCCATTCCTAACAATCTCCCACTTGGAGACTAATTCCATTGCACCATACTACAACCAAGGACTAAAAAATTATCATCATAGCCTCTTATTCCTTAAGGCCAACTGAAGTTGAGCAAAAGCTCAACTTTTCTCTTGACACCACTTTTGTAAGCATGTCAGTAGGATTTTGTGATGTGTGAACTTTCCTTAATTTCAAAGATCCATCTTCCACTACTGATCTAATGAAATGATACCTGAGTTTGATGTGTTTAGTTTTTGAATGGAATACCAAATTCTTCGCAAGGTGTATAGCACTCTGGCTATCACTCCATAAACTATTATCCTCTTGCTTCTTCCCCAGTTCTTCCATTAGTCTTTGCAACCAAACCATCTCTTTGCTTGCTTCTGTAGCAGCAACATATTCAGCTTCAATGGTTGAAAGGGCAACTACGTGTTGGAGTTTAGAAATCCAACTAACCGCTCCTCCTCCTATAGTAAAAATGTAGCCAGTAGTGCTCCTTCCACCATCAAGATCACCTGCCATATCAGAATCTACAAAACCTTTCAAGCATATATTAGAGCCTCCAAAATTCAAAGAATAATTTGAAGTTCCTCTCAAGTACCTGAGTATCCATTTTACCGCTTGCCAATGTCCTTTTCCTAGATTACTCATAAATCTACTCACTACTCCCACTACATGGGCAATGTTTGGTCTTGTACAAACCATTGCATACATCAATCTTCCAATCGCTGATGCATAGGGAACCTTAGCCATATGCTCTTGTTCCTTTTGTGTCTTGGGACACAAATATTTGGTGAGTTTGAAATGCTTTGCCAATGGAGTAGCAACAGACTTTGCATTGTTCATGTTGAATCTCTTAAGCACTTTTTCAATGTATTTTGCTTGTGATAATTTCATAGTGTGACTCTCCTTGTCTCTTGTTATCCTCATACCAAGAATTTGTTTGGCTTCTCCCAAATCCTTCATGGCAAAGGATTTAGCCAACTTCTTCTTGAGCATGTTTATATCTTGCATATTTGTACCTGCAACTAACATGTCATCCACATACAATAGCAAAATAACATAGTTACCATTTCTAGTTTGCTTAAAATATACGCAGTGATCACTTTGACATCTTTCAAACCTTTGATTAGCCATGAACTTATCAAATTTTAAATACCACTGTCTAGGAGCTTGTTTTAACCCATACAAGATCTTTTTCAGTTTACATACCCAATCCTCTTTACCTTTCACCTGAAAGCCTTCTGGTTGGTACATATAAATTTCCTCCTCCAAATAACCATGAAGAAATGCCGTCTTCACATCCAATTACTCTAGATACAAATTTTCTATAGCTATAAGACGCAAAATAGCTCTAATAGAGGTTATTTTTACAACTAGAGAAAAAATCTCATCAAAATCAATACCTTTTTTCTGAGTGAATCCCTTGACCACTAGTCTTGCTTTGTATCTCTTATGCCCTTCATTCTCCTCTTTAATCCTGTACACCCATTTATTGGTCAAAGATCTTTTACCTTTGGGTAGCTCAACCAAATCCCAAGTTTGGTTGTGGAATAAAGAGTTCATTTCTTCATTCATTGCAAGCTCCCACTTATTCTTGGTATCCATATGTAATGCTTCTTGAAAACATTCTGGCTCACCAGCATCAGTATACAAAACATAATCAAAGAAATGTTGAGGAATTTTACTTATCCTGGTAGATCGTCTAACAACACTTTCTGGAGATTGAGGTGCTTGTTTTTGCTGTTGTACATTTTGATATTCTACCACTTTTTGAGTTACCTTTTCTATGTGTGCATCAAGGTCTATGTATTCAGCAATTTCCTCTTTCTATTTCTTTCCCTGCAACCAATATTTATACAAGGTTTTTTCATTAAATATGACATCCCTACTTCTAATGACTTTTTGGTTATCATAATCCCATAATCTGTAACCCAAGCCATCAATATCGTAACCAATAAAATAGCACTTTTGGGCCTTAACATCTAACTTATTTTTGTTCTCTTTGTCTATATGCATAAAAGTCTCACATCCAAATACCTTAAGGAAAGAATAATTTATTGGATTACTTGTCCAAAGCTCTTCCAAAATTCTCCATCCAAGGCACTAGATGGTCCTCTATTAATCAGATATACTGTAGTATCAACAACATGAGCCCATAAAAATAATGGTAAGCCTGCATGAATTCTCATGCTCCTAGCACACTCCATGATGGTTCTATTCATTCTTTCTACAACCCCATTTTCTTGAGGTGTTCTTGGAACTACCTTGATTCTTCTAATTCCATTTTTAGAACAAAACACATCAAATTCTCTACTGCAATATTCTCCACCATTATCCGAATTTAGACACTTTAACCTTTTTCTAGTTTCATTTTCAACTAATGCTTTCCAATTCTTGAAGGTATTAAAAACATCACTTTTATTCTTAATGCAATATATCCATGTTTTCCTTGTTGCATCATCAATAAAAAGTACATAGTAAGAGGAACCTTCAAGTGAAGTTACCTGAGCTGGGCCCCAAACCTCTGAGTGCACAAGCTCCAATTTCTCTTTCTTCCTTTCCTTTCCATCCTTGAGAAATCTAACTCTCTTTGCTTTACCATAAAAATAATCCTCATAGAATTCCAAATCAATCTCTTTTAACTTAGGCAATAACTTTCTTGAATGTAAAATTTCCATACCTTTTCCACTCATATGGCCAAGTCTTTGGTGCCACAAAGATGCACTCTCACCTGTAGAAACTAAATTCATGGAGCAGTGAGAAAAATCAGTAAGTAAATAAATAGTACCCACCAATTTACCTCTAGCTACTATCAATGAACCTTTAGTAATTTTCCAAGCATTTTCTCCGAATGCAACCATGTATCCTTCACCATCAAGCTTACTTGCCGATATTAGATTTCTCTTTAAATCTGGTATGTGTCTCACCTCTTTAAGATCCCATTGAAATCCATTTGGGGATTTAATCAAAATATTTCCAATACCCACGATTTTACATGGTTGGTCATTTCCCAACATAACCTGTCCATAATCTCCAGAAACATAATCTATGAAGTATTCCTTATGTGAGGTAGCATGGAATGAAGCACCACTATCAATTACCCAATAATCACTATTTATATCAAGAGATAAGATTAAAGCATCTTGTAGAATTTGTCTAGTAATATTGGCTTCTGAAGTGTTACCATTATTATCATTATCTTCATTTCCATCACCCTTTCTTTGCCAACAGTCCTTCTTGAGATGACCCTTTTTGCCACAGTGCCAACACTGTAGCTTTCCTTTTCCATGTGATTTGGATCTGTCTTTGGATTTGCCACGATGTGAACTCTTACCTCTTTCTATTCCTCTTCCTCTATTCTTAATAGTTAAGGCGATGCTAGATGATTCTCCTATGGTTTTTCTTCTCATGTCCTCACTGAGTATCACACCAACCACATCATCAAATTCTAATTTATTTGAACTCGAAGCAGAGTTACTTACCGCCATTACCAAACTGTTCCAACTTTTCGGAAGAGAGCATAAGATTAGTAAGGCCCTAATATCATCATCAAAATCCAATCCTACTGAATGCAATTGATTAGTGACAGTATTAAATTCATTTAAATGATCATGCACAGATCCTCCATCAGTAATTTTCATGTTAAATAACCTTTTCATTAAGAATACCTTATTTGATGCTGATGGTTTCTCATACATATTGGCCAACTTATCCATGACTCCCTTGGTAGTATTTTCATCGGAGATGTTGAAGGCTACAATGGCTCCCAAGCACAGCCTCACAGTACCCAATGCCTTTCTATCAAGGAGACTCCACTCCTCATTAGACACAGATGAAGGTCTCTCTGTTTCCCCCTCAAGAGGTAAGTAAATATCCTTATGGTACAAGTAATCCTCCATCTGCATCTTCCAAAATTGAAAGTTCTGGCCATTGAATTTTTGAACTCTAAACCTCCCTTCTTTCGTTATTGCTCCCACTTGATCCAAAAATTCTCCTTCTGTCAAGTGCACCCAACAAAACAACTGCTCTGATACCACTTGTTAGAGTAAATCACTATATAAAATATATTTATATAGAAAAGCAATTATAGTGTTTCAAACTTTAACAACAGAATTAAAAAAAAATGAGACAAACACACAGTAGAAGAGACAACGATTTTAACGTGGTTCACCCAATGTGGGTTACATCCACCAAGAATTTTCAGTCCTTCCTTTCTCAATCCAAGCAATAGAGGGTTACAACCTACAACAAACATCTGCTGTAATTTCCTCTCTATATTTACAAGGAATCAACACAGTAATTTTCATTTTATTCTCTATTTTTCCTCACAACTATATATAAGAAAAAAATAGAAAAAAAAATTGCTTTTCTTAATACATTCCAAGATTAACATTGAGTTCCCAACATCTAATTTTGGGATAAAAACAAAAAAACTTTCTCTGGTTGTCCTGTTGTAAATATAGAAAATTTCTCTGGTAGACTAACAGACTATAAATCTGGAAACTTTCCCTGCCCGTCCTGTAGTAAATCCAAAAACTTTCTTTGTTTAGCCTCCTCATAATTAGGCTCCATTCCTAACACATACAATGGCCAATCCACCACAACAAAAGCATTTCTAAGTTTTAAGCTAAACTTTTGGTATCAAAAATATTTTCATAGAACCTTCAAACAACACATTCGTTTCACAGGATATATTTTACAACAGTCAGATTACATGAATGCATTTAAACAAATATTTATCTTCATCACAACATCCAATCTAACCATTTTCATTACTCATAAATTTAATACAAAATATACTAAGCACATCTATAACAATTTTATGAATCCAAACACTCTAATTCACTTTTCCATCAACTAGATATCGAATCCTCAAGAAAAAAAAAACCAAACCTCTTTTCATGCATAAAATCATAATAAAATCTTCAAACAATGCCATCTTATTTTTCCTTTTTCCACTTCCTTAATTTTTTCCTGCAAGAACATGAAGTAGTTCTAAAAATATGTTCATTTCCATAATTACCCACATACAAATCATTCCATCATCACTCCCCCACTCCATCAGGTGATATCACATATTTTACTTTATTATAAATTTTACATTTGCTCTAGTTTATGACATGTGTAAATACCAACCATGTACTATATACTTATAACACTTGCATATAAAAATAATAGTAAAACAAGCATATTTTATTATATATATATATATATATATATATATATATATATATATTCTTTTGCCTTTAAAATTTGTTAATAAACATACAAACAATCTTCATTTCCATAAAGTGCTTAGTGAAAGAAGGCTACCATGCTCTTGTTACTTCATCGCTACCAAAACAAATTCATAAATGCATCAAGCAAAAATCATGATTTCAACATAAAGAAAACACACACTTCACAAGTCATTAATGAAAACTAAATGATATGCATTTGTGTGAGTTTTCATGTACTCACGAGCTAAATCATCACTTTCCTCTTACCTTTTTTTGAATAAACTCTATCTGTCAAATGTGTATACTTGAACCTACATACACAATGGACATAAGTAGTACCACACTCTATAGGAAAAGTCAAGTGAAATCCATTAAATAATATATAATAAATGGTTGTGTGAGGAGGGTCATTACACAATCAACTCATTCAGTTGAGACTTGATAGATTCTTGCTATCCAAGGAAGCTATTCAATTTTTTGGTGATGCCACTCTTCATTCACTCCCAAAAATTGGATCAAACCATAGTCCTCTGGTCATGGAGAATCATCAGCAGGGTATGGCTTTCAAAACACATTTCAGTTTGAATCCATGTGGTTACAAAATGAAGACCTCAAGAATTATATTTCATACAAGTGGAACAAACACTTATCAGGCCTGCTGCTAGCTCAAATAGCAAAAACGCTTCACTTCATCAAAGTCAATTTGAAGATCTAGAATAAAAAATATAGTGGAATATTTTTTAGTGCAAAGAGAGGATTGTATATGAGCTAAATGTCATATAAGTTCAAATCAAGGATGGGAATTTAGAACTTGATCTGATGCAAAGAGAGAAAGAACATCTCATACAATACCATAACATTTTAGCTAGAGAAGAGGTGTTTTGAAGATAAAAATCAAGATCTCTATGGCTAAAAGAAGGATATTCGAATACCAAATACTTTCATGCATCTAAATTATGACATATAAGTAACAATAAAATAAGATAATTGATGATGAATGATGGGACAAGGACCACCAACATTCATGAGATTAGGACTAAAGCAGTTTTGCATTTTGAAAATATTTTGGGGCCTTACCCTTCATGCTCACCTCAAGCTTGGAATGCTCTCTTGCAAAATATTCCAACTTTGATATCCCAATATTTTAATAATGGCCTACTCAAAAACTTCATGAATGAGGAAATCAAAGATGCATTATTTTCTATGCACCCCGAAAAATCCTTGAGACCTGATGGCTTTCCTCCATTTTTTTTCAACAATTTCTAGGATATAGTGGGCCAAGATGTTTTTGAGGCTGTCCAAGATTTCCAATGATCCAAAATTTTACCTAGGGATGTCAACTCCACTTTTCTAGCACTTATACCCAAATCCCACATTAGCAGATCTATGTCTAACTTCAGACCTATCAACCTATGCAATGTCATATATAAGTTGATCTCCAAAGTCATCACCAATAGACTAAAGGAAGATCTTCCAACCATTATTGACCACTTCCAAGGAATATCTGTCCAAGGTAGGTTTATAACTGATGGTATAATAACTATACATGAACTCATCCACTCCATTGCCAAAAGCAAAAAACCTGGTCTTTTTTTGAAGCTTGATATGAACAAGGCATTTGATAGAGTTTCTTGGAACTTCCATTTTTGCTATTCTTACTAGGTTTGGATTTCATGAGGATTGGATTGCAATAATCAAAGAATGTATAACATCTACTTGGTTTTCTATCATTGTTAATGGCTCTATTGCAGATTACTTCAAAAGCTATAGAGGTTTGAGGCAAGGAGACCTCCTTTCACCCCTCCTTTTTATCATCATGGTAGAAGCTCTCAGTAGATCACTCAAAGAAGCTTACTCTCTTGGTCTCATATCTGGTATCAAGGCATCTTCAGTGTTGAGACCTATCACCCATCAAAAATTTATTGATGACACTATTTTAGCAACCCTCTCTTCTATTCATGAAGCCAAGATAATTAAAACTATTCTCAATTTCTATGAAGAAGTTACAGGCCAAAAGGTTAATTTTGAGAAAAGAAAAATTTATTTCTTGAATACTCTGATTCATAGGCAACACAAAATAGCAAGAATCCTAGGATGTAGCATTTCAAAATTTTCTTCCACATATTTGGGCCTCCTGTTGTTTTTTAGCCATCTATCTAACAATATGTGGAACAATGTCATAGATAGGATTCTCAAAAAGTTAGCAGGTTGGAAGAAGGCCATGTTAATTCAAATTCAAGCAAGTAAGGCTACCCTTGTCCAAGCATACCTTTAGAGTATTCTAGTATTCTTCATGTCCATTTTCAAGGTACCTACCTCCATTTTCCAAAATATAGAGCAAATCCAAAGGAAATTTCTCTGGTCTAGGAATGAAAATCATAACAAGTTTCTATTGGTGGCTTGGGAAAAGGTTTGCACTAGGAAAGACAAAGGGGGATTAGGCTTTAGGAGAGTCCACAAAATGAATATGGCCCTCATGGCTAAGTAGGGATGGAGGATTGTAAAGGATGCCCAAACTACTTGGGTTGATATAATTAAAGGCAAATATCTTCAGTGAAAGTCTTTCATGGATGAGTTTCCTACTACCAATGGATCATGTTTCTAGAACTCGGTCACCCAAACCAAAGATATTATAAAGAAAGGTCAAATATGGTGGCTGGAATATGGTAGAAACATCAGGTTTTGGGAAGACCCTTGGCTGAAGGACTACCCTCTTCTCAATTATCCAAATTTGGTGGTCTTAAAGTCGATCACTGATCAATTATTCGATGAAAAAATGTTCAATTTTATTTCTCAAAATCCTAACCATCAAAATTGAAAAATCATCCCTATCAATAATCTCAATAATGATCTTAGGAATGCTAAAAAATAAATAATAAATCTCCTCAGAGTTTGTGTCATTCTGAACTACCAATCTAGAGACACTCCTATTTGGAAGCTGAGTGAAGATGGGAAATTCACTATCAAATCTGTGTATCACATTCAAGAACCTCCTTCAGAGTGTTGGTTACCTGCTAGTTTCATTTGGCTCAAACACTTGATTTCCAAAGTGGGCTTCTTTTCTTGGCTTGCTTCCCATAAATTTTTTTTAACAATTGATAATATTATCATCAGAGGTCTGTATATTCCTAATAGGTGTTTGCTGTGCAAGTCCAATTGGGATTCAATCCATCATATTTTCTTGGAATATCCCTTTTCCCTATCTATCCTAAACTCCATTTTCAACCTTGTTAGTATATCCTGGGTTCCACCTTCGACCATTAGCCAATTTTTTGAGTAGTGGCAAAATCCTTTTTTCAATCCTCAACTCAAATTATTTTGGTCAATATGTCTTCATCATTATCTCTGGTAAATCTGGTTAGAGTGAAATAACAGGGTTTTCACTAGTGTTGTCAAAGACCATCAGTCTATTTTACTTTGTATTATCACTTTTGCCTCGGAGAACGCCCAACTATTTTCATCAATAGATATTCTGAAGCTTGGTCTTGAAGCTTGTTTGTTTACATTCTTCAATATTTGTAGCAAACCTACAAGGCCACAACATCCATGTGTTGATAGGTCAACCATTAGATGGACTCCACCCCGACTAGCTACACAAAATTAAATTTTTATGGTGTAGCAAAGGACAATCCAGGGAGGGTTGGTAGTGGAGGCATATTGAGGAATGATTATGGGAAAATTATATTTACCTTCACTAAGAACATTGGGGTTCAATCAAATAATATGGTAGAGGTAAGAGCACTTTATCAAGGTTTGATTATTTTGGAAGAGCTTGACTTGGATCACATTATAATTGAAGGTGATTCTCTACTTACCATCAATTGGCTCAAAGGAAATCAACAATCACCTTGGAATGTATGCAATATGGTGGGGGAATGCAAAAGACTCATTGGTAGATATTCAAACATTACCATCCAACACATATATAGAGAAGGAAATAAGGTAGCAGAATTTCTTTCTAGCAAAGGTGTCTCGAAGGAGTCTCTACACGTGTGGTGGTCTGACTTCCTATAGGGTCTCAGTGATGCAAACAATGAATATGGATCGTGTCATATTTAATATGTGTAACAATCCTAGTCAGCAAACTAAATGGCAAAGGAGATCAAGTGGCATGTCTAAGTCCCATATGTCAAGATGAATTGTTTCCTTATTTCTCTATGTATAGGGTTGCAGGGTTTTAGTAATGTTGGTGTTTTTGTACTATTATATCTTTTGGATGTTTTAGAGTTTTACTTTGGTTGTTGGGATAGTCCTTTTATACCTTAGTATGCTTATTTATGGGTCTCTCCTACTTTCCAATGTTGTCCTTTTTTTTTTTTTTTTCTATGGTGATACATGATGGGTTCCTACCTGCTCTTTTTGTGAAAGGTTTTGGGTCCTTTCAAAACCCACCTATCAATAAAAAAAATTAAAATTTAAAATGAGTTTCAAGTTTCAAACACCACTTAGTATGAGGGGACCAATATTCCTCATAAAAACGTTTATAAACTTATTAAATTCAAATTCTTAGATATGCAGACTTGCCATTTTGCATAGGTTAGAGTCCTTTACCAATATCCTATGCTTATAGAGACGATGGAGTACCAAAAATTTTTTAGTGAAGGAGAATCACTTAATGTTATAAACTTTGTCAAAAGTAATTTAGTCCCTTGTTCAAACATTGAGGCTATGATTATGGAATCTAGATGGATTCTTAATGCTAGAGATGATAGAGAGATAAAACATATATTTAGAGAAGGAAACTACCACACTGACTTTATGGAAAACATAGGTATAAGTCTCAATGGTCTGTCGCTTTGGAAAGATAATTTTCTTGAAGGTCTTCTTTAATTGTATTTAGCGATGCATGCTTATTGATGCTTTGTAAGCTTTTACTATTTATAAAGAAAGGTTTTTTGATACTATCATGTGGGAGTGTTGGTTGGCTAGGACGCTCACCAAAGCTATTCTAATTATATTTCTTGTATCAACTATTAGGTAGTTCATTTGGTGATGGATGGCAAATTGTAGTGCTTATAATTGTTCTTGTCCTTATATTGTTGATTTTAGGCCAAGTTTTGCAAGGCTTCCCCTATTGTAAAAGGTTCGAGAAACTTTTCAAAACCCTTTGTATATCTAATAAAAAAATTAAAAAAAATTATAATCTAAAATAATTATTTAAAAGTGTTATTTCTTAAGTTAATGTGATTATTATATACAAAAATATTATAAAAAGTTTATAAACATATAATTTGTATAATTTTATGTTAATAAATAATAATGTTTACATTGAGTAAAATATAAAATAAAATCTATATTAATATTTGTGTGAGGGTATTTAGTCATCTTCATTTTCACTTAATTATTCTGATTACAAGTTGTTATTTCTAGGAGTATATTTCTACTATATTTTTTTGTTTCAATATGACACCTAGTTCAATTTAAAAAACATGAAGTATAATCGCCAAAATATTATAAACATTACTAATAAAATATATTTTAAAACTTTGAGAAAAATGAAAGAAAGCATTTCCTTTGGATGTAGGAAATGTCTTAATTTTGAGATAAATAATTACAATGTATATAAAACAAATAGTAAAGCATTTATTTTCATTGTACTAGTATTTTGATCTTTAAATCTAAAATAGAGTAAATGATATATCTATGAAAAATATTATAGCATTGTTAAAGTTCTTAAGAGTTTAAGAACATAAAATATAACTATCAACTAAAAGGTTCATTCTGGTATTAAAGAAATATAATATTTTTATATAATAAAGATTAAGTGTTAAATAATATGTCATATATTATAGCTCAAAGAACAAAATAGCTACGAAAATAATTATTGTATAAATATGAATATTATTTTCTTTTATTTAATAAATGAAACCTAGTAAAATATTTAATAATAGATTGTTTACCAAAGTATATATATATTAGAAAACTAATTATGTGGGTAGGCAAGTTTGTACATAAAATTCTTGAATAAATGTATCACTATTTTAAAAATTAAAAGGAATTAACTAAAAAATTAATATATAATTTTGGAATTATTACACTTATACAACTATATATAGATTAAATAAATAATCATAATGGCACATGTTCATAAAATCTATGAGAAATAAAATGTGACAAATTTTTAGTATCCGCGTGATGTGGTCTATCGGCAAGGATACCACTTGAATTATCAGTGATGTGACCTCAATTCAATACCCATGGCAGATATGTATATGTATAAGAAGTATTTACTCAATAATAAAAAAATAATAATGTAAAGATTTTTTTAACCATAAACATGAAATGCAATTCAAAAATGATGCAACCATAAGCATAAACCATCCTTATAACAAAAATTTGCATGGTTTGTTATTTTACATAATCAAATGGCTAGGTTCAAATCTAGTTAATATTATTAAGAAAATATAAAATTAAACAATTTGGAATGAGTTACAATGATGATAACAAGTTATCAAGGTTGTTTAAGAAAATGGTAACACTTGAAAAATGACAAGATAATAATCCTAAAAAAAACACACAAAGAAGAACACCTAAAACATAAAATATTATAAGATAATCATGAAAAATAATTTATTTTTAAGTTGCTAGGAAATATTTAAAATTAAAATAAAAGAACATTTAGAAAAACAAAAAAAACTAATTTTCAATATGGTTTTCAACTTAAACATTCAATCATTTATTATCTAATTAATATTAAACATATTATTATTGGGTCCATTTCTCTCGTGTAATCTATATCTTAAAACACTAAAGTTATTTAAGAATTTTTCATAAATGTAATTTTTGTTCTTAATATATTTATAAACTTATATGAAATGTTTTTTAATTCAATTGAATGCTAACTTAAAAGTTTATTAGTTATATATATATTTTTTATTGATAGAGAAATGAAGGGGTTTTGAGAAGGCTTCCCAAACCTTTTACAAAGTGAACTTAGAACAAAAGAGATAGCCTCCAAAGATAATATTTACAAAAAAAAATTGAGAGACAATCTGTTCCATCAGAAGAGAAACATAGACACACACCTGGAAAGGAAAGTAATAGACCAAATTCCAACGCCACCACCAGAATCCCAACAAATTAGTTCTCTGAAGGAGAACTATGCACAGGAAAGAAATTGACCAAAATCCAATGCCACCACCAGAAACCCAACACACTAGTTATCTGAAGAAGACTGATATAGAGGAGAAACCACCAAATCAATCATGGTGGAATTTCTCTAAGAGGATAAGTCATTTAGGGTCTCAATAATCTTTGAGAGTAAGCTTGTCACTGATTTAATTATGATAGCGAGCTCATTAAAAAAAAAAGTGACTAACATAATGAAACCAAGAATAGCATGACCTAAAAACAAATAAATAGGGCATTAGATAGGGTATTTATTAACTCAAGAACCAACTTGATGACTAGATTTTATGTCTTCCACCTGAGTAAGAATGCGATCATGAGGTAAGTTAGAATGCCACACTGAAATGCCTTCTTGAGAGACCCCAATATTGACCAGAACATCAACAACCTGATTGCCTTCATGGTAGATGTGATGAATCAAGATTTTCCTCCTTTGGATGAGTCTCTTGGATTCTTCAATAAGGTTTTAGGTCATCCAAATGTATTGGATCTCCATTCTTAGTTGATTAATAAGATTAATAAAGTTCCCTTCTATGATTAAATTCGAGCAAGGGTAATCAGTGAAAAGGTTAAGGCCCTGAAAAAGTGCTCTTGTCTCTATAAAATTATTTGTTTGGATTCATATATTTATAGCAAAAGCTAATAATATGTTCATGTGATCATGGAAAATATCTCCTACTCCCACTCTATCCAGATTCTCTTTCATTGCTCCATAAAAATTAAATTTGATCCAACTTAAAGGAGGATTCTCCAAAGAAATTTGATATTTGTTCACCAAAGGTGTGAGAAAAGGATCCTAAGGGGGAAGACGACCTAAATATGATAAAATATCCACTTCATTATTCAAGGTGGGAGAATCATTTGTGGGCACAATAGAAGATTTATTTGAGGTAAAATACAATATGAGATTACCAATGGAAGAAATGTTTTTGGAGGAATTATGAAAAAATATATTATTTATTTCATTCTAGATGGCCCAAAGATAGTGGATAAGTATAAAGGACCAAATAAATTTCAATACCAAACAAGAAAAATGAGTAGACTATTGGAGGTAGAGGCAAAGGATGGAGTGAGGTTGGACCTAGTTGATATTAAAAAATGAGAAAAGGAAATGGAGAATAGTTATGGAGTAAGGACACTCTAAAAATAGGTGTTGAACGGTCTCAAGATTACACTTGCACAAATAACAACAATTAAGGATAACACGACATTTGGCTTGAATATTTTCAAGATTTAGAATTATTTTTTGAATAACAAAACCAGTAGAAGATCACAATTTTAAGAATGAGATGTTTGGAGCAAAATTATTTTGTAGGAAAAACATGCACATGAGGGTGGTCACTAAAAAAGTAGGTAGATTCAACACTAAATAGACCACTTTGGATTAATTTACAAATAAATTTGTCATCAAGAGGAACAACGAGTATAAAATGTGTTCTAACAATATTGGATAAGGATTTGATATCCTAGATTTGATCTCTTAAGAGGACTTGAATAGGGATAAGCTTCCATTGATGTCTATGGCCATCACTAGTTATAAATTTAAATACTCTAGGACTAAAAAATTTATCAATGATTGTCTTGATTGGAATTAGATCTTGGTCCTAACTCAATGGGCTCTCACAAAGACAAACATCATTCCAAAAATAAATGCTATTTTTATTTTAGCGAAAAACTCCTTATGGGGCTGCCTTGGTCTGAGAGACCACGAACAGGGGGTTCTACACCGTCAAAGTCACCCGGGGGTCACACCCAACCCTACCCGCACCAACATTATCAATTGGATTTTGGGTACCCAATTCAAATTTTTGGTAGGGTGGAGATTCGAACATGGGACCTCCCTTGGAGGATTGCCCTCTCCTCTCCAACTCACCTACAACACCTAGGTGAAATAAATGCTATTATCTTTCTAATGTTGCTAGTCAATTCTTTCTTTAACAATATGTTTGCTTTTTAGAATTGAGTTACATATGGTAGAACCATATGGGAGGATTTCATCATGAATAAATCCATTGTGGTGAAGGTACTTTCTTTAGAGGATATATGCCTAGACAACATCCTTTTCATAAATCAATCTCCATTCTAATTTCGTAAGGAGAGCTATATTCATTTAGTTTACTCTTAAGAGATCCAATCCCCCTTGGGATGTTTTGGAATAAACTTTCTCCCAAGATACTAAGTGGTATCTATTATTAGTTTTAGAATGAGACCAAAGGAATTTATTTAGAGCTATTTGATTTTGTGGCAAATGGATGCAGGATTTTTGAAAGTAGATAAGAAATAAATAAGATACTTTGGAGGTAAGCATGAACTAGGGTCAACTTACTAGCCTGGATCAATAAGGTTACCTCTCAGCCACTAATTTTTCTCTAAATTATTTCAAGGATAGGGTTCCACATAATATCTTTGTGGGGCCCAAAAAATAGAGGAAGACCATGGTAAGTAGATGGTAAATTAGATATGGGGTATCCTATTATTTGGGCTATCTTGAGCTACCTCCTAATCGAGGTGATAAAAAATAAAAGACACTCTTAGTGAAATTGATTTTCTATCCAATAGACATCTCAAAAAATGAAAGGATAGACTTAATCAAATTGGCTTGATGAATTGAGGAGGCATTGACTAAAATGGTGTCATCTACAAATTATTAATGAGTAACCAGAGAATAAGAAGACATATTGATAAAATAAATAAGACCATTGGAACAACCTGATTTTAGAGTTCTACTAAGGGATTTAGATAAGATAATGAAAAGGAGGGGTGAAAGAGGATCTCCTTGGTGTAGCCCCCTAAAGCTGTAGAAATAGCCTTCTAGAGCTCTATTTACAATCACAAAAAATCCTATAGAATAAATGCATTGCTTGATCAGATTTATCCACTTATTATGAAAGAAAAACTTGTGAATAATGGTGATAAAAAAAGTCTAAGACACTCGATCAACATATTTATTCATATCCAACTTAAGGAGAAAGGTAGCTCTTTTGCTTTTCTAGTTTGAATGATTGATCTTGTGAATAATTATAAAACCATCAGTGATCTAATTCCCTTTGACAGAGTCACACTAATATGAGTCAATTAATAGAGGGAGGATACAACTTAGATGGGTGCCAATGGATTTGGATAATATTTTATACAACACATTGCATATCCTTATTGGTCGGTAATCAGATATGGACTTACCTACTAGGGTTTTTGGCATCAAAGCTAGGAAAGTAGAATTTACATCTTTTAGAATGAATTTGGTACATTGTATCTCCTATATGGCTTTGCAAATTTCTAGGCCCACAATGTTACAAAATTCTTGAAAGAAATGTGGAGGAAAACCATCAAGGCTAGGCACTTTATCCCCCTTCATAGAAAAGATAACCTTTCTAATTTTTTCATTAGAGAAAGGACTAAGAAGCCAATCATTAACATCATTAGTGACTAGGTTTAGGATGTTAGGCAACATCTGATTAGGACCTACATGGGGCAAGGATATTGAAGCAGAATATTCTCAAAGTGACTAACAACTAGGGATATGATTTCATGGATGTCTCTTGAAATTGAACCATCAAATATTAACAAATATTTTTTTGTTGTTGAAACTATGATGTCAAAGAGTTGAAGCATGAAAGAATTTTTTATTATACTCATCTCAATTTAACTAGATAGCCCTTGATTTTTGGTGCCACAATTCTTCTTCCATGGCAAGTATGTTGTGAAATTCAAATAGTAGTTGTCTTTCATGACACTTGAGAGACTCAAAATCTTCATCATTCTGGATGCAATTCTCAATCTGTAGAATATGGTTCGAATATATATATATATATATATATATATATATATATATATATATATATACATCCAAAAACCTCCCTATTCCATATCTTTAAGTTGGACTTGATGTACCTTAGCTTCTTTGCTATTTGAGAAATTATGGGACCTAAAAATTGCTTGCTCCACCATTGAGAAATGAGGTTTTGAATATCTGGTTGGTGGAGCCACATTGATTCAAATATAAAGGGAGTATTAAAAATATAAAGTTGGAGCCTTTCAAATATAAGTGGATTGTGATCAGAACCAATCTTAGGGAGAGACCAAAGGGTGAAATTCCCAAATAGAGTGATGACTTCTTGGGAAGGAAAACATCTATCAAGTCTAATTTGGATGAGATGATTCCCAATCCTTCTATTGCTCTAGGTGAATTTAGAGCCTCTAAGAGTGACATCCATGAGCTCATTATCATTGATAAAATTTTAAAAATCTTGCATACTTTATGATGAAATTGGAGCTCCCATTTTTTGTTAGACTAAAATAGAGGAGAATTAAAATATCTAGCTATAATCTAGGTCTCATTGGAGAAAATGATCCTTATTTGACTTAATGAATTCCATAGTAGGGCTCTTTTTGAAGGAGTTTTTAGAGCATATAAGTTTTTTAACATCTATTTTGTATGGGTATCCTTGTGAAAAAAAGAATATTCGTAAACCTATTAGAAGAAAAAATAAATATTCCTTCGACTTGGCAAGGGTCCCATAGGCATGAGAGGCCTCCAAAAGGACTAATAGTAGGGCTGGAATTGTTTTTTACTATTTTGTAGATAAATTTGGAGATATTTTCAATATTTATTTCTTCAATATTTTTTTCTTGATGAAGGAGGATTGAGGGTTTATGATATTTTCTCATGGCTGCAACCAACCTTTGCTTTGAGGGGCCATTAAGGCCTCTTATATTCCATGACATAATATTCATTTGGATATTTTAAGAGATGATTTTTTTCCCCTTACTGTGAGATAGGGGAGGTTTGGTTCTATTATCTACCTCCTCATGAGAATCAATGGTGATGGCGAGGTCAAGATTCAAAACGCACCAGTCTCACAAATTGCAGTAAATTCATTAATATGGTCTCTGTTACAGTCTTTCTCAGCACACTTCCTCCTCCCCAAATCCCGAACTCACCATCCATCCCTATTACAAAATTTTGGGTTTTATCGAGGCCCCGATCCTCTAGGCAATTAATGCCTGCCTAACAAGATTCAAATTCGAACTTTCCCCCCCTTTCCGGGGTTTTCAAAATTTTGATCATAAATGGGCCATCTGCCCGATCTACCAAGAGCCCTACATTAATGGTCTTCCTTACTCTGCAACCACTGCCCTGGGTTAGACTGCTCTTCTGCACCGATGTTTTGTTCAAATATCCATCCTTCGAACTACTGTATTGATTGATTTTAACCTTACCATACGTGGCCGTCAACTCCACTTAAATTTACGCGACAGCTTTCGTGTCCCATTCTGGTCCCCTTTTCTTCACTGGCTGAGTTGTCTCATTACACGTGGCAGCCATGTGTCAAATCCGGCCTTGTATGGCCGTCTGCGTGTTTGTCTCGGGCTGCCTTCCTTTGGCCATGATATCGCGACATGTCACGATTTTGCGACATGTCGCGATATCGCGACCCAACCACTGCTTCGCCTTCTTTCGATCCAAATTGTCATGATATCGCGACGTCGCGATATCGTGACCTAACCACCTCCACAACTTGGTTCCACGGTGCTTTGCACTTTCTAACCACTTTCGCGCCTTAGACCCACTGTGCCACGTGGCGACTTCACATTAGCCGCAATATCGCGATAGGTCGCGATATCGCGACCTGTAGCGATATCGCGACAGAACCTTCCTCCTTTGCAAAGTTTAATAGAACGTCGTGATATCGCGACGACTAAAGCCCTTTACTTTTGCAAAGTGAGACCGTCACGATATCGCGACGAAAACCCACCAAGCCAAATTGCAGACTTTTGGGTCGCAATTTCGTGACCCTTCCCCTCCTTGCCTTTTAAAACCATTCCAAACCAAAACTGCTTCACAAAACCTTCCCCACTTCGTAAAATCAACAAGTTAAAAGGTACTGAACATAAAAAGAAAATTGAAGATGCAAGATTGTTCTACCGCTTCTGGATGCTCCTGCATCAGACACCCGGGGTAATTAAAGAAAAGTGATCCTCACGTTTGGGTTGTTAGAGGAAGACCCAGGCGGTCAACCTCCGTTTTAGACAACCAAGTTGCATCTTCAATTGGTCTGCCCCTCCACTTGATCAAATACTCAGTGTACTGTCTATTCCTGGTCCTTCTGCCTTCACGGGTATCCAATACTGCTTCGGCTTCATTTGTGCTTGGAGTAGATGCTGGAAACTGCCATAATTTTGAACTTTGCACTTCTGTACCTTCTCCCTCATGATATTCCACTAAATCTGAAATATTAAAAATAGGTGAAATATCAAGCCAACTCGGCAATTCTACTTCATATGCATTTCCTGATTCTCGCTTTCCTAGTATCTTACATGGCCCAAACTTTTTCATCTTCAATTTATTATAAGTCTTGGCAGGAAATCTCTCTTTCCTAAGATGCACCATAACCTCATCTCCAACTTTGAAGTCCTTGTACCGCCACTTCTGGTCTGCCTTTGTCTTATATTGACTGTTCATTTTTGTAATTTGTCTTCTTACTTCCTCATACAGACTTTTCATATGCTCTGCAAATTCCTTTGCCTCAGCACTACATTTTTCTCTTCTGTCCAACTTTCTTAGTTCAGACACATTCCTTGGGCTGTTTCCATATACTATCTGGAACGAAGATTTATTTGTGCTTTTATTAACTGAACTGTTATATGCAAACTCTGCCTGTGGTAAGACCAAATCCCATCCCTTGGGTTGATCCACTATCAAACACCGCAGTAAATTGCCCAGGCTTCTATTGACCACCTCCGTCTGCCCATCTATCTGTGGATGGTATGCTGAACTGAATTTCATGTCTGTCTTCAATTTCTTCCACAGAGTTCTCCCAAAATACCCAACAAACTTTGTATCTCTATCTGAAACTATGCTCTTTGGTAGACCGTGAAGTCGTACCACTTCCTTGAAGAACAACCCAACAATGTGAACTGCATCACTTGTCTTTTGGCAGGGAATAAAATGTGCCATTTTGGAGAACCGGTCCACCACCACAAATATTGAATCATTTCCTCTCTGTGTTCTCGACAATCCAAGAACAAAATCCATGCTTATGTCCTCCCATGGTCTCTCAGGCACAGGTAATGGCTGGTACAGCCCGGTATTTTGTTTTACACCCTTTGCCATCTGGCATATTCTGCAACCTTGCACAAACTTCCGCACATCTTGCTGAAGTTGTGGCCAGTAGTAATTTTCCTCAACCAAGGCAATGGTCTTATCCCGACCAAAATGCCCAGCCAATCCTTCGTTGTGCTTTTATTTGATTAAATTCTCCCGCATAGAACTTCTGGGAATGCACAACTTACTACCCTTGAACAACATTCCGTCTTGGATTAATAAATCCAACCATTTTGTTCTGTCTATAGTAATAGGTATCAAGCAAGCCTTCCAGGCTTCTAAAAAATCTGGATCTGCAGGGTACAGACCCTTCAGTTCTTCAAATCCCACTACTTCTACTATCAATCTAGTCAGCAGAGTTTGCCTTCTGCTTAAGGCATCTGCAACCCTGTTTGACTTCCCACTTCTATGTTTCAACACAAAGGTATAACTTTGGAGGAACTCCACCCATTTCATGTGCCTTTGGTTCAGTTTTGTCTGACTGTTAATGTATTGCAAAGCCTGATGGTCAGTAAATATTACAAACTCCTTTGGTAACAAATAATGTCTCCACTTTTTCAGGGCCTGAACTATAGCATAAAATTCTTGATCATAGACTGAATACTTTTTCCGTGCATCATTTAACTTCTCACTGAAATAAGCAACTGGCTTGCCTCCTTGACTCAGTACAGCCCCTATTGCACTGCCACTGGCATCACAGTCCACCTGAAATACCTTGTTGAAGTCTGGAAGTGCCAAAATAGGCTGCTCGGTAACTTTTCTTTTTAATGTATCAAAGCTCCTTTCAGCTCCTGATGTCCATTTGAACTCCTTTTTATCTCCCCTCATTGTCTCTGTGAGAGGTGCACAAATACTGCTGAAGTTCTTTATGAACTTCCTATAAAAACGGGCCAGACCATGGAATGACCTCACTTCTATTGTGCTTCTTGGAGTAGGCCATTCAATGATAGCTCTCACCTTTTTGGGATCCATCTTCAGACCTTCTGCTGAGATTACAAACCCCAAGTATACCAATTCCTTCTTGACAAAATTAAACTTTTTCAAATTTATTAATAACTGTTCTTCTCGTAGTTTTTCAAAGACTCTCCTGATATGCATCAGGTGTTCCTCCAGGGTCCGACTAAATATCAATATATCATCTAAATAAACAATAACAAATTTTCCCAAGAACTCCTTCAGTACTTCATTCATCAACCGCATGAAAGTACTTGGTGCATTGGACAGCCCAAATGGCATGACCAACCACTCATACAAGCTCTCTCTTGTCTTGAAGGCTGTCTTCCACTCATCTCCCTCCCGGATATGGATCTGATGATAGCCGATTTTTAAATCAATCTTTGTGAAGTATTTAGATCCACTTAAACAGTCCATGATATCATCCATTCTTGGCAACGGAAATCTGTATTTAATAGTGATTTTGTTAATGGCCCGTGAATCTGTACACATCCTCCATTCCCCATCCTTCTTTGGTGCCAGCACTGTAGGCACTGCGCATGGGCTCAAGCTTTCCCGAATTAATCCCTTTTCTAATAATTCTTGGACCTGTCTATTTAATTCCTCAGTCTCTACAGGTGTCATCCTATGTGCAGCTTTATTTGGCAGGCTTGATCCTGGTATTAAATCTATATGATGGCTAATTTTTCTCACAGGGGGTAAGCCCTCGGGCACATTGTCAGACACAATGTCTGGAAATTCCTCCAGCAGATTTAGAACTTCTATTGGGGTATCCCGGCATTCCTTCCCCCTAACTCTAGGGATTATTGCATAACATAAATGTTCATGCTTTAACCCATTCAGAAACTCTCTCCCCTCAACTAAACAGACTCTAGAAATATTACATACCTTTTCATCTGCATCCTTCAAGGGCTTTAGTTTATGGCGTACACCATTCTTTGTCAATGAGTAGGTGTTGGCACGGCCATCATGTACTGCACTCCGGTAAAACTGCCAGGGTCTCCCCAGTAACATGTGGCAAACATCCATGGGTAAGATGTCACACGGGACCTCATCACAATAATTCCCAATGTTAAATTTAACGAACACTTGCTCATTGACCAAAGCTCCGTGGTCCTTTTGTAACCATGCGACCCGGTATGGGTGTGGGTGTTTATTCCTTTCTAACTGTAACTTTGTAACCATTTCCTCGAAACCAGGTTATCCGTGCTACCATTATCAATAATGATATTGCAAACCTTGCCCGCACATTTACATCTAGTGCGGAATAAACTTTTCCTCTGGTCTATGTCCTTCTCCTTGTTCAATAGGACTCTTCTTACAACCATTGTTTCTCCTCTCTCCGCTTCTTTGGAATGCTCAGATTCAGCATCCTCCTCTGCCACAGCAGCTCTGGCTGGGCCCTCAAGCCTCTTGTTTGTTCTTTCTCGGTGTTGTGGACATTCAAATGCCCTGTGTCCTTCTTCACCACAGTGGAAACATGTTCCAC
This sequence comes from Wollemia nobilis, assembly GCA_028583015.1. Classification (NCBI taxonomy): domain Eukaryota; kingdom Viridiplantae; phylum Streptophyta; class Pinopsida; order Araucariales; family Araucariaceae; genus Wollemia; species Wollemia nobilis. The sequence goes on from JAQPPZ010016895.1 coordinate 20,164,585, forward strand.
GAAATACTCCCCTTCCAAACCCTCGTCCAGATCCACCCCTTCCTCTTGGGTAGCTGTTCTGATCTTGGGGCTGATAAACATCTTCTTATTTTTGGTCCTGGTTACTACTGGCTTCACCAGTCTTCTTCGGATCCTTGTACTTTTCTCCACTGGTCCTCCCACCAGTCCTTCCACCTCGGCCTCTTCCTCTTTGCTTGCCTTCAAACCGCCTGTTTAGCTTTTCTTCTACCTTCAAGGCAAATTGATAAGCATCCTCAATGGTGTTTACTCGAACCAGGCTCAGTTCTTCCTGGATACCAAGCCTCAACCCATTAATGTAACGGGCTACTTTCTCTTTATTTGCCTCTAAATGCCCTGTTCTAATAGAAATTTTGTAAAACTCTTCAGTGTACTCTTCGATAGTTTTGTTTGTCTGTCTCAAGCTCTGCATTTTTCTTAGCAGATCCAACTTGTAATCTGTCGGGATGAACTATCTTTTAAGCTTCTCCACCATTCTATCCCATATTGTTATTCTCTCTTTCCCTCTTTCTCTCCAACTGCATTCCCCTCCACCAAATGCTGGCATGACCCTTTAACTTGGTCTTAGCAAATCTGACCCGATTAGGGTCTTCAATCTCCTCATACTCGAAATATTCCTCTAAATCATTTATCTAGTCAATCACTTCTTCTGGATTCAGATTTCCCGAGTAGGTAGATACCTCCATTTTTGGCTGTTTTCCAATCTGAGAGATGGCCCTATACAACCGGGCTTGAGCAGGATCCACAACTTCTTCTTCTTCCTCAAACTGGTCTTCTTCCTCAACTTCGTCTTCACTTTCCTCATCCCCTCCGGGTTCGCGTCTTCTGCGTAACTCTGCTTGTAGGGCTTGAACTTGCCTTTGCAAGGCCCGGAAGCCTTCGACCGGCACTACATTTCCTACTCCGCCACGGTTCCTTCGTGGAGGCATGATATTTTCTCTGTATTATTATTATTTTTATTTTTTATTTTTTTTTAGAATTCTTCCACAGATCCTGGTGTAACTGCCTCTCTTCGGCGATCTGTTACACGCTCAGGAGCTCCCGCTCTGATACCAATTGATGGCGAGGTCAAGATTCAAAATGCACCAGTCTCACAAATTGCAGTAAATTCATTAATATGGTCTCTGTTACAGTCTTTCTCAGCACACTTCCTCCTCCCCAAATCCCGAACTCACCATCCATCCCTATTACAAAATTTTGGGTTTTATCGAGGCCTCGATCCTCTAGGCAATTAATGCCTGCCTAACAAGATTCAAATTCGAACTCCCCCCCCCTTTTCGGGGTTTTCAAAATTTTGATCATAAATGGGCCATTTGCCCGATCTACCAAGAGCCCGACATTAATGGTCTTCCTTGCTCTACAACCGCTGCCCTGGGTTAGACTGCTCTTCTGCATCGATGTTTTTTTCAAATCTCCATCCTTCGAACTACTGTATTGATTGATTTTAACCTTACCATACGTGGACGTCAACTCCACTTAAATTTATGCGGCAGCTTTCGTGTCCCATTCTGGTCCCCTTTTCTTCACTGGCTGAGTTGTCTCATTACACGTGGTAGCCATGTGTCAAATCCGGCCTTGTATGGCCGTCTGTGTGTTTGTCTCGGGCTGCCTTCCTTTGGCCGTGATATCGCGACATGTCACAATTTCGTGACATGTCGTGATATCGCGACCCAACCACTGCTTCGCCTTCTTTCGATCCAAATTGTCGTGATATCGCGACATCATGATATCACGACCTAACCACCTCCACAACTTGGTTCCACGATGCCTTGCACTTTCTAACCACTTTCGTGCCTTAGACCCACTGTGCCACGTGGCGACTTCACATTAGCCGCGATATCACGACAGGTCACGATATCGTGACCTATCGCGATATCGCGACAGAACCTTCCTCCTCTGCAAAGTTTAATAGAACGTCGTGATATCGCGACATCGCGATATCGTGACCTGTCGCGATATCGCGACAGAACCTTCCTCCTTTGCAAATTTTAATCGAACATCGCGATATCGCGACGTCGCGATATCGTGACGACTGAAGCCCTTTACTTTTGCAAAGTGATACCATCGCGATATCGCGACGAAAACCCACCAAGCCAAACTGTAGACTTTTGGGTCACGATTTCGTGACCCTTCCCCTCCTTGCCTTTTAAAACCATTCCAAACCAAAAATGCTTCACAAAACCTTCCCCACTTTGTAAAATCAACAAGTTAAAAGGTACTGAACATAAAAAGAAAATTGAAGATGCAAGATTGTTCTACCGCTTCCGGATGCTCTTGCATCAAATGGTGACCTCTTCTTGGAAGGTTGGACATAATGTATATTGGGAACCATTGGTAATTTCCTCATTAGATTCCTTTCTTCTTAGATCTTGGGAGGAAGTGTATCCATTTTTCCTACCACTTCCTACATTAGTATAAAATTTCTTTTGGTTATGAGTTATGGCTTTTGGGGGGCTAAAGGATAGGGATCTAGAAGGGGAAGCCTTGCACGGGATAGAATCCCTAGCAAGGAAAGAGAGAAAATTGACCTTAGAAGAGAAAGCTCTTGAGGAAGGAGAGGAAAGGAAAGGTTTATGACCATATAGGACTCTAAAAAATATTTTAGTAGGTGTGGGTAAAAGCAAATTATTAGGATATGGGGAAGCCTTCTATTTAGAATGGGAATTAAAAACCAAGACAAATAGAGACCCTAAAGATAAGGAAAGAAAACCCAACTTGGATGAAGGAGAAAGGGAAGAAACATAGTTAGTAGGGATCTCAAAATCCTTAGAAGATAAGCAATGAAAAGGATTTTGGTCTGGGACCAATGAAAATACTTAGCGAGGATCATTGGGTGAAGGGTATGACATGAATTCTTTGCCTTTTGAAAAAGTAGCTGCAATATGAATATTCTTAGCACAAATAGTCCTTTGAGAAGGAGACTTCGTCGAGATAGCAATAAATTTTCTTGTGTCGCACCATTCTCTTTTGGTGGCTCTAGGCCCACTTCCTTTTACTTCAAATATGGGCACTAGGGTTTGAAATTATCCTCAATTTTGAATTCTAAACAAAACATGGGTTTTTTATCATAGTCAATAACTTGGTGCCTACTCCATGATTTTGATACTAATTCTATTGAATTCAACAACTAAGATTCATGATTTATCATGATGCACATATGAGCATATATCATTCTTGATATGGATTTAATAGTTGGATAGAAAGGTCCGAGGTGTAGACCAATTGGTTCATCCAAACCCCATAAGGGGGTAAAGGTCCAAGGTTCAAATATCGAGCCTCGTTGGACTGAATTCTTGTCCCTTTCATGGTGATTTCAGAAGCGTGAAAGGTTTAAAATGATTATGGCATGGTGGTTATAGGGGCGGACTATGTGAAGATCTATGTGGTGGCTTCTAGGGCGGACAACACAGAATACTATGGCGGCCATAAAAAGCTGGATAGCCTGCTCAGATTCATGGCGGCTATCGATTCCACCATGTAAATTAAAAAAAAAAACAAAAAAAAATAGTTGGATAGAACGTGACTATATCTCCAATACCTCAAGTAATGCCCTGTAACACTTCCTCATGCAAGAATAACTAGGGAGACTTCGCAATATCACCCAAATTGATACATAGTTGATACTTTAGGTTTCTAGGTCAACATAAGTGGCCCACATTCTTAAGCAAAGGCTTCTCCTATGATAGAACCATGAACCCCTAGAAATAATATGAATCGTATCAAAAGTATTATTCATTCTGATCTACAAAAAATACCTAGGGAGGTCTATGAGCTACATAATTCATTGAGGGAGCCATTTAGAAGTAGCACACTTTTGGATTGACTCCATGTTAGGGGGAATTTGATTAAATTACCAATGAGAGAAAGTGATTCCATGGAAACAAATGAAATCATGAGAGGCTCTTAAAGTTTTAAAATTCCTTGGTTTGGGACAAGAGGAGATGAGGCAATTGAGAGGATTGGAAAAAGAACAGGAGAAGAAAAACCTACACTTTTGCAAACCTTCTCTGCAAAATAGGCTATCAATTGGCTCAGATTTGGGTCAGGATCAAGGTCTGGGGGGCCTATATCTATTGCCTGAGACTCCTACAGGTCTCACCACATCACCATCGCAAATAAGCTTACCTCGATTTCCATCACCTTTGTTGAAAAGTAGGTTCCTACCCACCTTAGATTTAAAATTCTGTTGAGTGCTAGAAAGACTTCAGATCACATCCATCCTGACTTCATTTATTAATTATATTTTAATCTAGTTATAAAACCATATTACGAATACACTTTTATATTTTAATTTAATTAATGATATTGTCTTAATATATGATTGTTTTATGGATTTATTATTAATTTTATCTATTGTTTTATTTTCAAATATTAATTTAAAAATTAATAAATTATAAATAAAAATAGTATAAAAGCATTATAATAAGAATATATAAAATACATAATGTTGTACATTTTTAGATTGATATTTTTCCTTGTGGAGTATCTCTTATACCAAATGTACTTAGAATATGCATTTAACCATATGTATTGGAGTATACAACACTTATGAGTAGATGTAGTACTTTACCTTATTTTCTATTAAATTATAAATAAAAATAGTATAAGACCATTAGAATTAAAACATATAAAATATATAATATATATATTATTTATTGATGGTTATATGAATATAATTCCTTAACATTTTGAGGACATAGCACTAGAGTGTTAGGGTTTAGTGTTAATTTATTTTCCTTCCCATGCTATCCATTTGTAGAATTAATGAAGTTAGGATCAGATGATTTTTGTTTGGATTGTAAAATTATTGGTGCGGTATCAATGTGAACTAGGTCTAGGCCTAGATTTCTTTGTATCAATATTAAGACCCCATCCTATTACCATTTTACAATTCTTAATTGATTATTGTAATGACCCACTTCCAACATGGGATCCGTTTATAATGTTATTTTATAATATTTTGCAGTAACATGAGGTAAATAATGAGCCTAGTTAAGTGAGGTCATTTCATGTAATCATTATAAAGAATCTAACTAGTATTTGGTAGAAGATTTTAGCTCAAGTCGCATTTTGATTGTAAGCCAACTCTTGAGCTTAGGGTTAGGGTTGCATGAAGTGTATCTTTAAAAGACATGGATCCATGAAGGAATGTATATTTTTATAAATTAATTAAAGTATTGAAGGAGGTTGCCCTCTCAAAGAGGCCTATGATTTTGTGTTGTTGTGAGATTGTTTATTTTTTAATTTACTTTTTGCATTGTGATATTCTATTATTTTATGAATATCTATTTCATTTATAGTATTTGTGTGAGTGGGTTTATTCTTAATAGTAGGTTCCTAATAAGTGGTATGAGAGAGCTTTCTAAGGACAAGTTTCACTATGACTGTGATAGTCCTTGTTCATCCATTTTGATCGTTAGGTATAATTTTCCTATGTTTTATATTTTTTTTTTGCTCTTTATTTAAAAAAAACCTATAAAAAACTATCAAAAAATGTAGTCCTTTATTTTTTTGTCATAGTTGTGTAGCTTAGAAACCTTGTATCGAGGGTTTTAAAATATCATGAAGGATTTGTTGTTATTGACTAATATAGATAGACCATAAATCATCTAATGATGTGAGGAGTGATCAAGCTCTAATTTCCAGGCCTTAGAAGACACCCATGTACAAAATTGAGCTCCCATGCATCTTTAGGTATTTAGAGAGACCACCTAGGATTTAACAAACCTTTAGTGCTAGGATTTTTTTTCTGGTATTGTATTATCCTCCCATACTTTCAGAGACGTAGGTAGTGTACTCAAGGGTATGTGTGGAATCCTCTTTGAGTAGTGGCCTAAAATATTAGTCCAAGTACTATCACTCATCACTATGATATAAAAATGGACCTATGGATACTACATACTCTTTTGCGTAAAGTACCTAGTTCTATCCACCTACAAACAATTGTTATTTTCTTTGTGTTAAGCCTAAACCACAAATTTTACCACAAAAATTGAGCATATGAAGGAGACTTGCCTATCATAAAATAGATTACATACATAAAGAAAAGAACTAGGAAACCAAATAAAAATAGTCAAGGCAAATTTTGCATGTGTATTAACTCAGTAACAATTAGGTTATCTATAGTAGTCTATAATTATAGAGTTGTTAGTGACCAAAATAGAACAAATAATGTTAGTACATAGAAGCATAAAATAATGCCAGTATTCATAGTATAGGTGATAGTATAGTGTTAGTATAGGGAATGATATAATATTATTAGTATTCATAGTACACGTAAAAGTACAATGTTAGGAGTGGTCAGTAGTTAGAAAATATAGGGCAAAGTTGGTTGAGATAGAACCTAACTTTTGAACCAAACCTCTAGAGAAAAATCTACCATGCTAGTAGAATTATCAAAACAATAATAAAAAAAGGTCTAGGGTGTCCAAAATTAGTGTTGGGGTACATAGCTCATTGTGACTATATTTTTGAGATTATCATTTAGATATATAGCATCCAAGCACTTTTTTGGGCTCCTCACTATAAATAGTAACTCATAAAATCACACTTCTACTTTTAGTAAGTCAGTTGAGGTTGCTTAAAACACACCAAAATGGTTGGGGGTACTTATGGACACAAAAAGAAGATTTAACATGGCCACTGCCTAGAGAAAATAAAATCTCAACTTACTTAACTTATCAATGCGATGCATAGTGTACAGGATGATGTACAATAATTGAGAGGTGACTATCTCCACTCCAAATCCAACTTTGAAGGTTGTTTCTTAGATATTGAGGCATATATTAAGGATGGCCCAAATGTATTTGAGAATTTTGACATTGAATCTTCTAGTCATGGGAAATGAACCCATAAGGACAAGGAAGACATTCAAAATTTCCTTGATAAAGATACTCCCTTTAAGATGTTGAAATTGAATTTTTCTAAGTTCAAAAAGGATGTAGATGGGTGGTTATGTCATGCAGATTATATTTTTAGAATTCATAATGTCCTTAAATATTTTTGGATCACTATGGACTCCTTTAACTTTTAATTTGAAATATTATAGTGGTACTAATGGTTTCAACACATTATTCTTGAACATGCTTGGAAATGTTTTAATTACCAATTACTCACTCGCTTTGGGCCTAGTGCATATGATGAATTTCAAGGAGTGTTGACCAAGGTAAGACAAACCTCTATAGTTTGAGACTACTAGACTCAATTTGAAAAAATGGATAACAAAACCAAAGGGTTTAATGAAGGGTTCTTTATAAGCTATTTCATTAGTGGCTTGAATGTGATCTCCAAGTCGATGTCAATATGTTAAAACCATAAACAAAGATGCATGTGATAAGCTTTGCATGGTTGGCCAAAGAAAAATTCTTAGCTCAAAGGAGGATATAAAAATTCCTACAAACTAAACCCTCTTTTCCTCCTATGTTTCCAACCAATAATAAAAATAAAACTATTTTCCACAAATGATTGACTATATAAGAAATGGATGCACAATGCACTCAAGGTTTGTGCTACAATTACGATGAAAAATGTGATTGAGGGCATAGGTGCACCCAAAATAAGTTGTTTCTAACAGATGTAGAAGACCCACTCATTAGTGAACAAAGTGATGATGAGGTAGAACTAGCAAAAGAACCACCTCAAAATGTGGATGAAATACATGAAGAACCATAGGTATAAATTTGTGTTCATGATCTTATATGGATTACTACTCCACAAATCATGAAATTTATGGATTTTTAATAGGCCAATATCTTACAATCCTTATAAATTCAGGAAGCACGCACAACTATACTAATCCCTAAATTTCCAAGTAGGACAATTGTTACACATACACATGTAATTCCTTTGAGGTTATGATGGAAAATGGAGGGGATTTGTCTTGTAGAGGAAAATATTGCAATGTTAAATTGAATATAGGGGATTATGATCTTAAAATTGATATATTTTATCTTCAATTAGAGGGATGTAATATTGTGTTGGGAACTCAGTCATTAGGTATGTTAGAAACCATTGCATAAAATTTTATAGAGTTATGGATGCAATTTTCACATGGAAGGCATGACACTCTTAATGGTTCATAGCCAGGACCTCCTCAAATTATTAGCTCAAATTGTATGGAGAAGTTGTTGAAACAATCTTCTCATGGGCTCATCACTTAAATATTTTCAATTCAAACAACTACTTTAGAGGGGGACAAAATTCTAAAATATTTGCAACTTGTTCTAACAAAGCATAATGTAGGTTTTACCAAACCATTAGAATTACCAGCATGATGCTCCCATGACCATGTCATCCCATTGGTACTTGGTAGTGTATCACCTAACATTAGGACATACCATTACCCTCATGCAATTAAGTAAAAACTATAGAAGTTAGCATAGGATTTGTTAAAAGTTGGAGTCATTCGACCTAGTAATAGCCCTTAATCTTCTTATATCTTATTGGTTTAAAATAAATATGGGTCTTGAGGATTATGTATAAATTTTCATGAGCTCAATAAGCTCAAAATTAAATATAAGTATCCAATTCTTGTGGTGGATGAATTACTAGATGAGATACATGTGACTATGTTTTTCCCTAAATAAGATCTTCACTCAAGGTACCATCGGATCAGGCTCAAGGATGAAGATATCCCAAAAAAAACATTTTGCACTCATGAAGGTCATTGTGAATTCTTGGTTATGCCATTTGGCTTGACTAATATACCTTTCATATTTCAAAGCCTCATGAATAACATTTTATGCCCATTTCTTCTTAAATTAATTATAATTTTCTCTAATGATATTTTGGTTTATAGTCATTCTTGGGAAGAGCACCTCATCCATGTGGACCAAAATCTACAACTTTTTGTACAACATTAGATTTATACTAAGAGGTCCAAGTTTACTTTTGGATTAAATAAAGTAGAGTATTTGGGACACATTATCACCAAGGATGGAGTTAAATTTGATCCTAATAAGATTCAAATTGTTTAGGAATAGCCAAAACCTCACACTCTAAAGCGTACTCATGGATTTTTTTGTATCACAAGGTATTACAACAAATTCATCCATAACTATGGTAAAATTGTTGCTCCTTTAAATGCCATGTTAAGGAAAAATTCTTTTACTTGGATAGGTACAACTAAGAAGGCTTTCCTTGATTTGAAGCATGCTATGATAACCCTCCCATCTTAGTGATGCCTAAATTTTTCATGTCCTTTATAACTGAAAGTGATGCTTTGACAGTGGCATTGGAGTTGTGTTTATGCGGGAAGGGTGTCTTATGAACCTCACTAGTAAAGTGCTTTCAATAAAAAATCTAGGAAAATCAAATTATGGTAAGGAGATTCTGGAAATTATGCATGGGGTTACTCACTCATGATATTATCTCATTACGTTACATTTGTCCATTAAATGGATCACCAAATTCTTAAATACTTCTTAGAGTTGTGGGTCTCTAAGCTCAAGGGTTATGATTATGATATTACCTATAAAATGGCCAAAGAGAAAATTATAGTAGATGCTATTTTTCACCAATTTGACACTTAAAATATGTTATGTGTTATGTTTGCACCCATACCACAATAGATAAATCCTCTGTGAGACAAGGTGCATAAGAATTCTGAATTTTAAACTTTGGTTGCCTTGCTTCAAATGAAGCCTACATCGTTTCAAGCATAGGCTTGGGATGGATGAGATTAACACTATCTCTAGTGCATGGTTGTTCCTCATATATATCTAATTTGGGAATTCAATATGATGGAAATGCATGGTTCGCTAGTGTAGGCCATTTAGAGTACCTCAAGACATATGAAAGGATTAAGCAATTTTTTTATAGAAGGGTATGAAGGACATTAAAAATTTTATGGTTGAGTGTGACATTTATCAATGAATTAAAAGAGATTCATTGCCCTCCCCAAGAACTCTTCAACCCTTGCCTATCCTAGAATAAGCCTAGTTAGATATTTCCATGAACTTTATTGAAGGTGTTAGAGTTTGATGCTAGATAGTTAATGAGAAATCAACCACAAGATATAAAATAAGTATGTAATATTCAATATATGTTAATGGCAATATACTAAGAATATAAAACTCATAAGAAAATTTTGTAACTACTCATAAAACTACCATTAATAAAGGCTCATAAAAATAGTACAATGTTATAAAATGGAGGTCTCAAACTCTCCATATTTCTTGCATTCTCTACATTGTATCTAGAATATGCTATCTACCGTCTCACTTATGTTATCTGCCTTCTCTCATTTTATCTTATCTATCTAAGATATATTTATAATGAGATGTGACTCTTGTCCTTCCACCTACCTATGACTCTTCATTTTCCTATTCTATAGACTCATGTACATATGGACAACATACACATTTACATCATCAAGTACTTTGCACATTCTAACAATACTTGTGCATTTATTAAATTGCATAAAGTAAATAATCAAACCCTAATCTAATACACACTCCTAATCTAAATATGTACCCAAGGTGGTACATTAGCATATACCAAATAGTGTAATATATCCCAACACCCCCTTGTATTACATTATTTGGTTATTGAAGACTTGAGTCTTCAATATGATCTTTGTATTGGTTTTGGAATTTGAGCCCTTCTTTTTTGCTTCTTTATTTTGCTTCCTGTCTGTATCCTATTCAAGAAAATAATTACTATCTTCATAAAATACTATTGTTGCTAAAAGTGCTTTAACTTCATGTTCATTTGTAGTTTCTTCTAATTCCTAAATTTCTTGAATCTCTTGAACTAAGTGTCCTTTTTGTTTTCCTTCTCTATATTGTAGTTGAGGATAATTGTATTGATTCTAAGAAGTATATGGACACTAAAATTGTTGTTGATGTGAATTATATTGATTTTGATATTTTCTTGGTTGGAATACCCTATTTGATTGACTTTAAAAATTTGTTGGATTCCCTTGATACTGATTTCTTGGATTAAATTTACAATAATTGGTACTATGTCCTTTCTTTCTGCATACTTGACAATATCTATTATTCCATCTTGATCTACCCTTTGAGAATGAAGCAACATTTTCTTGTGGATTATCTTTTGAGACTAAGGAATTATTAGTCATTTCATCTTTCACTAAATTTTCTACCTCATATTCTTGTAGTATATTGACTAACTCATCAAATGATGTATCTTTACTTAGAATTTGTAAATATGTGACTAAATGCTTGTAGATTTTGGAAGTGCTCTTAGGATTACTTGGACAAGAAATTTATCTTCTACATTTTCTTCGAAGGTTAAAAATTTTACTTTTACATCTTCTACTTTTCTTAGAAATAGTTCTATACTCTAACCACTATTAACTTTTAGAGAATTCAATTGAGTTTGAAAATTCAAGATAGTGGATTTATTCCTTCCTTCAAATATCTTGGCTAAAGTTTTCCAATATTTTATATAAGTTGTTAATGAGTTAATGTATAGTTGTATTTCATTTGTAATTGCAAATGTTATTATCACAAATGCTTTTGTTTCATATTCTTCACACTTTTGAATATCTCTAGCATCTATAGTAGGTTTATTTTTTGCTCCTTTAACAATATCCCAAAGCTTTTCAACTATCAATATTGACCTCACTTTTTTTTCCATGAAGTTTAATTAGGTCCTTTAAGAAGTTGTGATTTTGAAAGAATGAATTTATTTGTTGCCATAATGATAATTGTAGACTACCTTATATCTCCCTAGTTTTGAGTGAGTGGTAAAATTTGATAAGATATTTTCAATTCTCATGTTTTGTAGGATCAAATATCTAGATAGAATTCCTTTTTTCTCCATAGTATTTTGAATGTAAAATAGCTTTTATAAAATACTTAGCTTTCTAAGTTTTCCTTTGAGTTGAATCCCTTTTGTCTCCCTAATGTTCAAATTCAAGACAAGCACTTTATTTCTCCCTATTTATGAATAGAGGGTTAAAGATAATTTTGATGCAATTTCAATTGATAAAATTTTCTATCTTCAAGAACTTTAAGTTGGATTCCTTATGTCCCTTCAATTTGAATAAGAGACTAATTCCAATGTAGTTTTCCAACTTTCTAACAACTCTATGTTGTGCTTCCTATATCTTTCAATTCTCAATAATATAGTTTCTAAATTTCAAGAATTTATGTTGGTGATGAATTCCTTATAACTCCCTAATTAGAAATTTAGAAAAACAAATATATTTGCAAATTCAATATTTCAATTTTGATGTAGAAAACCTTATTCCTCCAAGTTAAATTATTTGCAAATATTTCTATGCTTGAATTTCAAATAAAGCAATTTCAAAAGGCTTTCAAATTAAATCCTCCTTACTTCAAAAGTCTTTCAAATCATTCAATAAATCATCTAAGGTTGTAATTTATCAATTCACTTATATATCTCCATTCATTTAATTAATCTTAAGCATAATAGATTAGATAATCTTAACCTTAGTATTGATATACCTTATACCTCATTGACCTTTATGAAATACAAATTGATTTAAATATTTTATACCTTTATGTAAATGGAGTGCTATGTATTTGGTCTACTTCTCCTCTGATTGCAACTTGCATGCTATTTTAGGTATTATCTACCTTTTAGTATTCAATGCTTGATGATATATTTTCACTATATTTAATATTCTTCCTTGTGTATGGCACTCTCTTTTGGAATTTGACTATCATCTTCATGCTTATTCTACGTTCTCTGATCATTGAATATGCTTAATATGTGCATTGAAGATCATTTGGGATCCTCCAACCTATCAATATTCCTCTTCTCATGTACCACATGGCACTCAACATCTTCTTTAGATATTTATTCTTGCTACATTACTCTACCCAATTATGACAATATGGGCATTACCTTTGACAAGTGTCTTCCTTCCTCAAGGGGTGCTCATAGCTAGTTTGAAGTATTTTATTTCCCTCAATGGACTATTGGTTCTCCTTTTTCTCTATGCCAAGTGGCATCCAAGTTATTTCATGTTCTCAACCAAAGTGACAAATGGTAGCTATGCTCCTATAAATGCTTGTATGTAATTCTATAACATCTTAGCTTTCTTTGGTGCTCAAACTTGCTTGCCCTTCCTTAACGCTCACAATATCTTTCGCTACTTGATAGTTGTAACTTCCAACTCTTCTTTCCTCCAACATATTTTGTAAATCTCCAATTCTTGCTGGTGATTATTTGTTTCTAATGCTTTGTGGTGGCTCTTCTCCATCAATGGTTGCTCCTCTTCTATGGTGGTGGCTCCTCCTTTGGTGGTACTTCAATAAATCTTCCTTGGTGGATTTTCCACCCTTTGATCAATAGCTTTCAATGTTGTTTGGAAAGATATCCAAGATTTTTAACTTGGGTAAAAAATTTTCTTTTTAATGTATTTATTTACTAAGAAACTTGCACTTTAATCCTTGATTTGGCTTTGTCCTCTAACTTCTTCTTTTTTCTGCATATTTTTATCCAATGTGAGCGTTACCTTATTCAATTTTTGGTGACTTTACTTGGTGTATTTAGACACCTTGAGCACATTGTATTTGAGAACTTATTCAGCCTTTCCTTAGACAATAATATTACCTCCTTTTTTGGCTTGAAGAATCTTTATTTTGCATATTTTAATAGCTCTAATATGGTGCTCTTATAACTTTAAATTAAACTGATTTTAATGCTTAAATAATAAATTTTTGTAGCACCAATGTGGCATACCTTTTGGCCTTCTTTTGTAGCTAATATTCTTGGTGATTTGATTCACCTTTTTGCTGCCCTAAAATTGTAAAATTTACAACTTTCCTTTCTACTTAATTGCTGCCTCAAACTTATCAATTTTGTAGCTTTCAATGCTATTTAAAAATCTGCTTCTATGTTGTTCAAATATCTTTATAATTTGCAGAAATTATCCTTCTTCAAATGCTGCTCAATTTTTGTTTGCTTTTCTTTCCAAAGCTCTCTCAAATATGCCCTAAATTTCTCCAAAAACATAAATCTCTTTTCTCCTTCTAATGCTACCCTAAACTTGTCAATCTTGCAGCTCAAATTGCTGCCTATTTCTCCTTCAAATGTGTTGTCCAAGAATGTATAATTTTGCAACAATAACACTATCAAATATGCTGCCTTCAACTTCTCAAATTTGAAGAACCTTTATTTGGCCAAATTTTGTCCAATGCTTCTCACAAATCTGCCCCTAAATTTTCCAAAACACAGATCTCTAATTTCTTCTTAATGCTACCTTAATTTTGTAGTCCAAACCTCTTCAAATTCCTGGTTCAAAAATCAGACTTCTTCTCCTTATATTTCTGTTCAAGAATCCATTCTAACTTCTCAAAATTGCTTCGTTATTTTTATTTTAATCCTTCCTTAAATTGGCTATTAAATGGAACTTTAAAGCCTGCCCAAATATTCTCCAAATCACAGCTATATGTCACCTTCAATTTGTTGTGTTGTGAGTCTTCAAATTTTGCTCTAAAAATCAGCAATCTTCTCCTTCACAAATCAGCCTTCAAATCCTTTATGGTTGTCTTCAAAATTCAAATATGGTGGCCTCTTCTAGCTTCTTTCTCCTCCAATATTCTTGTCAAATTTTGACTTCGAATTGGGTCTATTTTCTAGCCTTCTCCTCAAGAATATGAATGTCTTGAGATATTCAAGAATCCTTTCTAAAATTTGACAAAATTATTTCCAAATCTTTTTTCCTTTTGGGCTTGTTATTGGATGGCGAAAATTATCCCAAATTATTATTTTTAGGAGCTTCTCCTTCAATATTTAGCTTTCTTCAAATCTTCTCCAATGGCCACTTCTTCAATAGGGATTTTCTAGCCTTCTTCTTTCTCCTTCCAAATTTTCTTGAGACCTCTTCTCTTGGGTCTTCAAATTTTGCAACTCTTCAATTGGACTTTTTTCTTAGTCCTCCTCTATATTATTTTTCAATCTTCTATATTCCAAATATGGAAGTTATTCAATGAGATATCTTCTCTTGGATCTCCTATTTCTCCAATATTCAATAGGGCTTCTCTTGGCCTCTTCTCAATATTTAATAGAGTTGCTTTCTTCTTTATCTAATTTGAAGTCTTCAATATTCTTGTGCAAATATCTTTCTTGGGTCTCCTAAATCTTATACCTTCAATCTTCTATTTTACTATATCAAAGAACTTATATAGAAACAAGCAAATTCATATAAATATCTAGATCTCTAAAAATCAATAAACTTCACTAGTTATCCTTCAATCTAGTGGAATGAGATCTATGTTGAGTCCTAGTCTTCATGAGTTTTCCTACAACCTTATGGAAAGAATATAGCCAAAAAAATAACTTTAAAATTTTTTAAAATGAAATATCCTCATCCCCTCTCAATCTCTCTTGTGGCTATCCCTATCTCCTATCAATATCCCTTGTGCTATGATAACATTGTTTGCTTTTGAAGCTAGATACTTAATGAGAAATCAACCACAAGATATAAAATGAGTATGCAATATTAAATATATGATAATGGAAATATACTAAGCATGTAAAACTCATAAAAATTTTTTATAACTACTCATAAATATACCATTAATGAAGGTTCATGAAAATAGTACAATGATATAAAATGGAGGTCTCAAACTCTTCATATTCCTTATATGCTCTACATTGTATCTAGCATATGCTATCTACCATCTCACTTATGCTATATACCTTCTCTCATTTTATCTTATCTATAAAAGGCCTATATATAATGAGATGTGACTCTTGGTCTTCCACCTACCTATGACTCTTTATATTCCTATTCTATGGACTCATGTACACATGAATAACATGCACATTCTAAGAATACTTGTTCATTTATTACATTGCATAAAGTAAATTCTCAAACCCTAATCTAAGACACACTTCTAATCTAAATATGTACCCAAGGTGGTACATTAGCATGTACCAAATAATGTAATATATTCCAATAGAAGGTTTACCTAAATCAAGAAATAAATTATTTATTCTCATGGTAGTGGATTGTCTCATGAAGTGTGCTCAATTTTATCCCCTCTCCTATCCTTACACAACCTTCATAGTCACCCAATCTTTCCTTGATTCTATATTTTGTATTCATGGCATACCCACCTCCATTTTATCTAATCATGATCCTCCCTTCACTAGTAATTTTTGAAAAGAATTTTTTAAGTTGCAAGGAACTCAAATCAAAATGAGTTCATATTAGCATATATAAAGGAATTATCAAACAAATATTATCAATAAATATTTGGAGATCTATTTTAATTGCTTTACTTCTGACATAGTGGGTGAAGTGGCTATCCATGATCAATTGGTGGTATAACACTTCATATCACACTGCAACAAAGGTCACCTCTTTTGAATTAGTCTATGGATGACCACCATCAAAACCCTCCTCCTATATTCTAGGTGTTAGAATTATTGAGTTGTCATTGATGTCAAAGGTCGACTTGGTTGATAGCAAATAGTGGATGAATTATTCAAGGCAAATATATTTTCTTCAAGGGTGATGTAATATCAAAGGTTGAAATATTTAAATTGGAGATTTAAATATTTCTAATGTGTGCAAAGGGAAAAGGTTGAAATATTTAAATTAAAGATTTAAATATTTCCAATGTGTGCAATGGGCAAAGGTTGAAATATTTAAAATTAAAAGTTTTAAATATTAGATTTATTATATTAATGAAATGCATATATGAGCCGACTTCTAGGGCGCCAAAGCAAGCTGGTGAAAATATTTGTATAAATACAAAGTCAAAAATATTTTAAAAAGAAAATCATCGATCGTGTGTCCTCGATATCTGGAGTAGTGGGTTAGACGTTAGAGTGATGAAAGGGATGGAGCATGGTGAACAAAAATAAAACATGGTAGTTTTGAGGTAGGCAGATTGGAGTATGACCATGACATCATTGAAGAAGAAAACTATTGTTTTCATTGGAACAAAGGGGAAGTGATGTTGTAGATGAAGGTTTAACATTCAAATATCACATTGGAGGTAGGCACACCAAGTAGTATTTGCTACACACACCAAATAGGAAGCTAGACTAGTCGTTGGGATATGTTGCACCTCTATTAGAGAAGATCAATTTTGAAACATAAGTTGAAGTGCCACATATCTAAAGCCTACATCAATTATAATATTGGGTTGGTAGTTGTAGATAGTCACTATAGACACCCAGATAAAAAAAAGAGTAATTAAAAGCATCAATCCAACAAAGTTATATTTAGCAACATCTGAGAAAATATAGTGCAGTCCAAGTGAAAGATATAGTAAAGTAAGACCAAAATTATCAAAGAGCATTGTTGAAAGATCAGTGCCATTGAGAGAAAGTTGTGTTTGGAAGCAGATTCATTGATAATAGATATCATGAAGATCATCAAGCACCCTATGTAACATTGAAACATTGGAAGCCGATAAATGGATATTGGGAACTGATATAATAAGTTCATTTGGTCATAGAATTTGGAATACAAAAAATATATTATCACTTTCCATATTCAAAGAAGACACCAACACCTAGGAACCATTACAAGAAGATAAAGAAAAATGTTGACACAACTAGTGAAACATTAGCAAGGGGAAGGAGGTTTTATAAGCGTTAACATAGTTGAGGACAACCAATGAAAATAAGACCAAGCATGAGCATAAAAATAATGGAGTGAAAGCCACCCATACACACAAAAGTATAAGCACTCATAAAGGTCCACATTAGCAATCAAGAAACACAAACAACACAAAGGTATTGTTGGGTCAACATGATTTGAAGCTACTGACGTAGATAGTGGGTACACAATATATTTTGAAGCTGCATTTATTAGAATTTAAAAGGTGTTAATAGTGCTACACAAGATCGAATTCAATAGAGATCATGGAACAAAGTGATAAGAAGCACACATTTTGAAGTGGTACAAGTTTTCTACAATTTGGAAAAAGTGAGGTAATACTTTGCATAATATCTTGTAACCCTAAGATAGGAGATATAAGTGTAATGTTTATTGTCTAAGGGAAGAATGAATGTTACTATATTGTAAGTTTGATTTCCAAGTAAGTAGAAGAAAGCAAACTCAAGAAAAGGGAAGAATGAATGTTACTATATTGCAAGTTTGATTTCCAAGTGCAATAGTAAGAAAGCAAACTCAAGAAAATGGAAGAATTTAAAGAGTAAAAGCAAGGTACAATAGGGATTATAATGAATAAATATTGATCAGATTTTTGAGTAGACTGGAGTAGAGTTTTGGACCATATTTATGAATAGAATGTTGGTACCTTTAGACCTGAGGTTGGTACCTCAAGGATATTGATGTCTCCTATAGGTTGGTGCCCATGAACTTGTATAAGGGGATTAGTGTCTCCTATGGGTTGGTGCCCACAAACTTGTATAAGGGGATTGGTGTCTCCTATGGATTTGTGCCCACAAAATTATATAAGGGGATTGGTGTTTCCTGTGGGTTGGTTCCCATGAACTTGTATAAGGGTATTGGTGTCTCCTATGGGTTGGTTCCCACAAATTTTATTGAAGAAATATAAGCAATATTTTGATGTGGTTTTCTCTCAAAAGGGTGTTTCCATGTAAAAAATTTGTCTCTTATATGTATAGATATTTTGCATTGATTTATTATTGTATTCACATTGTTACAATTATTGGTTTATCAAGGAAAAGTTTTATATTATACTGTTCACCCCCCTCTCAGTATAAGTGTTTTGAGGCAGGCATATTGGAGCATGACCATGATACCATTAAAGAAAATATATTTACCTTGAATAATTCATCAACTATTTGTTATCAACCAAGTTGTTCTTTGACATCAGTGACAAATCAATCATTCTAAAAATCTCCCCCTTTGTCATTGATGGTAACCCTACAAAAAAAATACCCTTTACTACAATAGGATCACAAGCTAATCCCCCTGACAAGTTGCTCACTCTTACTAAAAATTCTCAATTAATCCCCCTCACTGAAACTAGGTAGATTCAATGTCCATGTTGTTGGCACTATACTCTATCAATATGACAAAGTCCTCCATCAACTAAATCTAAATTTAGAATTAACCCAAAATAAGATGTTTCAACAACTTGATCAATGCCATGCAAAGAACAATTTTATGGTCAATGATGTGGTCTTTCTCTGCATGCATTTGTATAAATAGTCACCCCTCTAACTATATAGATGCCAAAAGCTTATTCCCAAATATTATGGTCCCTACTAAGTCTTACAATGGGTTCGTTATATTAACTACAAATTGGCCCTATCATCTATATCCAAGATTCATCTTGTCTTTCATGTATCCTATCTCAAGAAGGTACTAGGTAATCAAGCATAGGTTCAATCTACTTTTTCCTAATTGGATCAATAAGGTTCTATCTTTCTTGAGATAGACTAGATTTTGGACCATAGGATTCTTACTCTTTGCATTCATGCAATAATTGAGGTTCTTGTTTAGTGGCAAGAATTATAGCCAAAATAAGCTATATAGGAATCCCTCCAACATCTCTATCACTAGTTTCCTCATCTAAAACTTTAATGACAAAGCATTGTATAAGGGGAAAGGTATGTTAGGACACCATTCTAACATCATTTTGTAATTCTAAATTGATTATTATAATGTTCCACTTCATGGGGATCCCTTTATAATATTATTTTGTAATATTTTATAGTGGTATATTGCAAGTAAGGTGCCTAGAAAATTGGGTTCGTTTCATGTAACCATTATCAAGAATGTAATTGCTATTTGGTAGAAGAGTCTAGATTGAGTGACATTTTGCATGTAAGCTAAATTTTGAGATTAGGGTTTGTTAGAGTTAAAGTGCACTATGCCTTCACCTTGACTCTTGTCAGTTTCTCTTGAAAAGTGTCATGTGTTGAATATAGGCTTATGCCTATATATTGTAACCATTTGTATCAATAAAATCAATCCCTTCAGTTTTAGTCCTAACATTTGGTATCAGAGCAGGTCTTCCCCGACCTGTGAAACCCTTGAGGGGGGATTTCCCTCATGGAAATCCTCCCTCCCCCTCATCCTTTCCCCCATTTTTCATTTTTTATTTTTCCCCCCATTTTTTTCAAAATAGGAAGTATGCTCTTCATCCTTTGATGGATGAATCAGAAACCAGACTTTTGAAAAATTAATGGCTGTCCAGACTTCTGCTATCGAAAAATCATGAGATTCCCTACACATGTTTGCTCGCTATTCAATACTGAGGAGGAGCCGTTTTAAACCTCAATCGCCAGAACCTAACCGGTGGATACTTTTATGTGCAACGGAGGCCCTCAAAAATCTATGGCACCCCACCTAATTTGGCCCTATGAAGTTCGAAGGAGGGTTTACGTATTTTTTTATTTTTTATTTTTACGTCGCCCCGATTTCTTCGCTTCCTTGCCTTCGAAAATGATGAGGGGGCGCAACAACTGGGGCCGTTCCAGATGCATGGCTAGCTTCATGGGCTAAATTTTTCCATTGTAGAAGAGCGATGCTAAAAAAAATTGAGACCGAGGACATCGAGATGATCATGCTGTACGAGGTGGTCAAAGTTATCGCAATCATTGCTATCAAGAGAAAAATGATCGAATCCATAGAAATGATCATGATAGATGACATGATCATGAAAGATAATATCTGTCTAGATGGAGGTCAAGGTATGGTTCTCCTGAGCGATCACATGATCATCGAGAAAGACAGTCTAGATCAGGTTCCCAAGAATGCAAAAGTAAATGCACAAGTGGATTTGATTTGGGACCGGCAGATGCTTCTATTGCACCAGCTGTATCCCTTGCAGGTTTGATGCCAGCAATTGGAAAAGCTGTGACAAGAGTATTCCCTTCAATGCTTCCATTTGTAGGTGGCACTGACTAGAGTGTCACTGCATATTTTAGTCAGGTGATGGCTGTCATCGGAGGAAACTCTACTAGACCAGGGGATGTTGTGGTAAATGTCTACATCAACCAGGAGAAGAGATTTGCCTTTGTTGAAATGTGAACAGCTGAAGAAGCTAGAAATGCTATGACATTGGCATGATATTGAAGCCCTAGGAGGTTTAGTTTGAGACATCACTTTGGATTTTCATGGACTCCGATTCCTCGTCTTACAATGGGAGCTCCGTTGCTTTGCCCAATTTTGCCTTCATGTTTAATGACCAGAATTTTCTCGACCGCATTTTGAGGATCGAGATTATGGCAGGGCCGCCTGAAAGTAAGTCGGAAGGAGAGGGATGTAACAGCATCGCTGACTGGGCCAAAAACAGGAAACGCCAATGAGAATAAATTCTAGATGGCCGGGAGGAACATATAATGATCAACAACCATCCAGATACAGATGATGCAGAAGGTTATGACAATCCTGAAGAAGAAGCTGTAGCAATGGTTGAAGAATCACCTACTGCTATTGCAATCCTCTCAATTCCTACTAATGATGAGTCTATGAGTGGTCAGTTTTTTGGTGTGTGCATCATCACTGGAAGAAATGGGAATCCCTGTTGCAATCACCGAATGTTAACATCTACAAAACAACAAGCACAGTAGTAGATCTGCGACACCTCCACAATATCCTCCAAATTTAATCCACGATGACAAGTCTCAGGGGTTGGTCACCTATCGCTGCCTCCTCTTCTTTGGATCCACTGCCAGCATGGCAATGGTGTCGCCTCCCACCAACGCAAGGCGGTTATGCAAAAAGAGCATTGTATCTATGTGAACGGGTGGGGCCCTACTTCGAACACATAACCTGTTTGTTGTAGGGTTCTTAGAATGGCCGATGTAGGTGTTTTGAAGGGTGTTTATGAGTTTTGGGATTTCTTTTTATGATGCAGTAAAGAGGAATGGTGGAGCCGATGTGAGGGGGAGGTCGATGAGGTCCGTGGTAGGCATTGGGGCTTATTCATTGATCAGAGAGGCGTGGAGGAGTTTTTGGGAAGTGGCATGTCTCTACAACCCATAGATCAAGGGCATTCCATAAATTAAGTCTTATTCAGGTGTCGGTAATGGAGATAGAGATAGATACATATCTCACAGTAAGAGGATTCATGTTTGGCATTGCGCAAGGATGCCGTGGATAGTGCTTCGTCTTTACGTTGTTCACCAAAGTGGCAGTGGAGGCAGATCTGAAGGAGCGCCCTATGTTACAAGAGGAAGGACCCATCTGCCTTGTTACTAGAAGGTTGATGAAGTCCACGGCCTGGTCATGATAAATTCAACAAGAGGTAAAGACCGCTTCGAATTTTGAGGCATGTGAAAAGGGAATTATTAATTTTTTTTTGAAAAGGGATGCCCATGTGAAAGTTTTTTAATAATAGTGGTGAAGTTTATTTTAAAAGAGGAAGCATTTTAAGTGGAGGGGTCCATTTTTCATCATGGGCTTAATGATAATTATCTAAACTTTGATTTTAAATTGTAAGGGAAGTACCCATGCTCATTGGCCGACAGTATGGCCCATGTAATTCCCCTGTGTGGGAAATTTTAATACTATTTTTTTCCGCCTGAGAGTGATATTGCCATTGACCGATGTTGTTTATTTTGCTGCCTAGAGAGGCATGCTATTATTTTTTAGCAAGTTAAATGTCCCATTCAAACCCAAGTATAGGGGTATTTATAGTCGTTGGAAACATTTTTTTGTGACGAACACAATGGTGGTGTCATATTATAATTTTGAGGCTATTTCAATTGAGATTTTTTAGCCTCAAAGTTTTTCTACCTTGGAGTGCACTCTCGGTTGAACCTAACACTCCCAAGGTAATTTTATATGTGATCCTTGTACCTAGAGATCTTTTCTATACACTTGGCGAATGCAGCGACTGGTTACCCATGCATTTCGGTGGGATGACATGGTCACCATAAGGACACTTATACTAGGGACTACAGACAAAGACACCCTAGAATCTATTCGAGGTTTTTTTACAGATATACTTCTGAAGACTACAGACAAAGACACTTCAAAATATTCTCTTCTTTTCTTCTTCTCTCCTATTGGGATCTATGGCTCATTTTATTGTATTGAGTGCATTTTCGGTAGAGACCGACACTCTTATATGGCTCATTTTTCCTTTGTATTAGGTGCATTTTCGGTAGATACCGACACCTTCTAGATTGAGTTCACCATGAGGAGGGATTTCATACTCATGGTGGATCTAGTCAGTGACCTACAAGAGGCAACATCCTCTGAGGATGACCTGTAGAGGCAACATACCCAAAAGTGGCTGACCCTGAGGCACCCATGATGACCCTGAGGCACTTAGATGGTTGACCCAGTGGCAATAGACCCATGGAAGTGGCTGACCCTGAGGCAAAAAACCGATATGTATACATAGTTAATCTAGCATTATTCATAGTTGGAGAGCCAAGCGCAAAAAGCACGAGTCTAGACCAAATCAACAATAAGAGAGGATGATAGGTTACTTTTAGAGAAGTCAACATTAAGGGGGAATGTTACCTAATGTTGACTTGTTTTGTTTCTTCTTTAGTTAGGATAGTGCACTTTAAGGGGGAATGTTAGAGTTAAAGTGCACTATGCCTTACCTTGACACTTGTCAGTTTCTCTTGACAAGTGTCATGTGTTGAATATAGGCTTATGCCTATATATTGTAACCGTGTTTCATTTGTAATATAATCTCATTGTGTTCATTTTATATAATGGGAATGTTAGAGTTAAAGTGCACTATGCCTTACCTTGAAACTTGTCAGTTTCTCTTGACAAGTGTCATGTGTTGAATATAGGCTTATGCCTATATATTGTAACCATGTTTCATTTGTAATATAATCTCATTGTGTTCATTTTATATAAGGCCTAACAGGGTTAGGGTTACATAAAGCATACCTTTGAAAGACATACATCCATTAATAAATGTATCTTTTTGCAAATTAATGAAAGCATTGAAGGAGGCTGCCCCATCAAAAAGGTCTATGATTCAGTGTTGTGAGATTGTTTAATTCTGCATTTACTTTTCACATTGTGATATTTTGTTATTTTATGAATCTCTATTTTATTTATAGTATTTGTGTGAGTGAGTTTATTTTTGATAGTACATTCCTAGAAATAAAATATTGTTTGAAAATCTATAGTTTATAGAAAATTAAGAGAGCTAGGACAAGGATTTTTAAGGATTTTAGTTAAAATTTTAGAGAAAATGTAAAGAATAGGGTCTACTAGACCTAGTGGTAAATATAATTTTTTCGATGAGGATAATTACAATAAGAAAAAAAATTAGTTCATAGAAATATAGTAGATTCAAAATTCAATAGGCAACCATTTTTTACAATCCATATAGAGTGAAGGAAAAAGCAACAAGCACTTCTAGTTCATATTGTAAAAAGAGATAGGATATCATGATATACCATGAAAATGAGGACAAGGATTGAAGATAAAAAAGTATAATTCATGGTATAGACTAGATAAAAAAAGCTTAAGCAAGGAAAATTGATATGGCCTAGAACACGAGTAATATTGGTCTAATGGAAAACTACCTAAACGAGCCAATTGTCCCAATATAATATGGAGGAGTCAAGAAAACTACCCGATAAAATGAATTTTAGGGATGCCCTTCATGGGGAACAATCCCAACCATATGTGATCAAAAAACATGAGGGCGCCATGAATACTTTGATGATGCCTAATATAAGGTAATATAAGGTTCTATGACAGTGAAGGTGAATATGGAATACATTTAGAATAGAATAGAATACATGAATAGGACAGGGCCAATATGTCTATTAATGGGGTTAAAACCAATCATTTCAATATTTAAAGTTTGGGATACTAAACAATGGAAAAAAAAAGGTGAATTCCAAATATCTACATACCCCAATGGTTATTTTCTTATTGTTTTTTCTTCTAAAGAAGATAAGAAAATGATATTCCAAGGGATACCATGGTTTTTTTGAAGGAAAAAACTCTTTATAAATTCTTGGCATACTAAATTGAAAGCAAAAAGAGATGCCATCCACAATACCTATTTGGGTAAGATTATTTAACCTACTAGTAGAATTTTTAATCTAATACTTTTTTTGCAATTGGGAATACGATAGGAACAATCATAATGGTTTCTCATTGTACAAGTAAATTTATGAAAATTAATTATTCTTGGATATGTGCCTTAATAGATTCACAAACCTCTCCCTAAAAATATTACTCTTTAGTTTGAGAAGAAAACTTGGAAGTAGGAGGTGGATTGTGATAACATACCTTTTTGCCATAGAATTTTCCATAATATTGCCATCTAGAAAGAAAATTCACACTTAATATTGTAGAGTAAGGAAGAGAGAAAAAAAATCCTAAAGGGTTCGAAGTTCCTAAAAAAAAGGAATATAAAAAATAAATTAGTAGTGAGGAATTAGGTAGTGGTGTTAAACAATATATTTGGCAATCTCCCCATTGATAATCTTTGGGATGATGAAGGTGATTCAATGGAGATAAAATTCTTGGAGACACAATGTCATTGTGGGAGGAGGGATTCTATGTTAGTGACCCCCATACAACACCCTCGCTATGTATAGTAGTAAATAAGTATAAAACCAACCAACAATAGACTACCAATAGAAAAACAAGGGTTAGAATAAAAATAAGAGTAACACTCTATTCAAGGTAGGACCAAAAAAAACCTAGAGCCTAGGAAATATCTCACTAGATCTACCAATAATACCTTGTTTTTGTACACACATACACTAGTGTTGGATGTTATTCCAAAATTAGGAGGGATGAGCTAGGATATAAGTAATAAAATAAAAATGGACACTAATCAAAAGGTAGGATACAAAACTAATCAACACCATGTGGCGAAATAAGGATAAAATAGAATAGTAGAAGGTAAGATCAATTCCCTTGTATATTTAGCTCTTAATACTAAGGAATATTATTTCCTATAGCATTAGAGAATTCAATTGGAGTCCCAAAAAATAAAATAAAATTAGAATAATGATACAAAACAATTGACCACAACTTGTCTTTCTTTAGGATATGAAGGTGTCGATAGAAGAAATAGAGAAAATGCAAAGAAAGTATGGCATGTTGGAAGAGTGTAATACTTAATTCCCAAGATGCATCAAGAGGCATTACATGCATTTGAGACCCTAAAGAGGTAGTTATCCATCAAGTGGTGGAAACTTGGGTCACTTGGTGGTAGAAATTGAGAGTAGGCAACTATATTATGTTATGTTCTACATGAATGTTTATGCACCTACTAGCCTAGAGAAAAAAAAAGATAGTGGAGGAACATAAAATGCATTATTACCCAGTTAACTCAAGCATGATCCTTGATAGGAGGATATTTTAATACCATATTATCCTCAAAATATAACCTGAGGAGAAATGATCACTTAGATTGGAGCATAGGCCTCATGAAGGAATACATGAAAAACCTCCATCTTATAGATGCTAGGCCAGACAATGATCTGATGCACTAGTCTAATAGGAGGCAGGGATTTACTTACATTCTAGAAATAGTAAAGAAATTATTGCTATCAAACAATTTTAGAAATTATAGACACATTCCTAGGGTGAAGATCCTCAACATTGTAGGTTTAGATCATTGGTGTGTCATGATAGAGCTATAAAAATTTAAGGTCAAAAATTTTCCATTCAAATTCCAACTCATGTGGTTTAGAGAGAATTTTTTTAAAACAAGATTCTAGTAGTGGTGGAATAAAGAAAAAACTTTTCATGGAACAAATATGCAATACTTTATGAGGAGGCTTTAGTACATCAAATTCAAGACAAGGGATTAGAAATGGGAAGAGTTTGGATATGTCAAGAAGAAAAAGTTGGAATTGATATCCTAACTCAATGATTCAAATGAACAGATCCATGTGGATGGTCTCATGGAGGGTTTGAGTATGTTAGAGAGTAGACTTAAGTCTTATCTAGAGGGATGGAAAAAGGGAAGTGATATTATGGAAGCATAAACCTACGAGGAGGACCAAAATATATAATTATTTCATAAATATCTTCTAGACCATAGATAACACAACTTCATATTGTCCTTGAGAACAAATTTAGGTGATACTATTTTGTGATTCTATTCATTGTAGAACCTCTAGATATGGAACCTTAACAATAAGTGTTACATGAGATATCTACACTAGTAATAGAGAAGGATACTTTATTTTTAACTAAACCAGTAACTACCAAATATTTACAAAAAGTAATTTGAAAAATATATAAAGGCAAGACTTTTGGGTCATATGGATTCCTCATTGAATTCTACCAAGAATTTTGGAATATCTTGTATGAGGACCTTTTGGATGTAGTTGAGAAAGCTAGGAAATCTAAACATGTAATAAATGAAATCGATAAAATATATAACATTGATCTCAAAGGCACGATATGCAGAACAAATTATCAGGTTTAAAATAATTGCTTTATGTAATGTATTGCTAAAAATAATAATCCATGTGATGGTAGAGAGGCTCAAACTACTTTTACATAAGATTATATCACTAGAACAAGGTGGTTTTGTGAAAGACAAAAAAATAGTGGATGAGATAATTTTGTCTCAAGAGGCTATTCATTAAATCCTCATCCATGTTCATTAAATTATATGTATCCAAAGAATATGATAGGGTGGACTAGGCTTTACTCCTTAATGTAATAGGTCAATTTGGCTTCTCACAAGAATGGAAAATTTGTATCAAGGGATGTATTATATTAGTGTTTTATTTAGTTCTAATCAATGACTAACCTTCATAATTGTTCAATGTGCCTAGAGGTATTAGGTAGGTAAATCCTCTCTTCCCATATTTATTCATCATTCTATATGAATGGCTATGAAGAATAATGACCAAATTTAGAGAAAATTGAATATTAATAGGAATCACTATTTCAAATGTAGTTAGACCAATCACTCACTTGTAGTTTGTTGATGAGTTTAATTTGTTAGTGAAAGCAATAGTGAAGGAAGCATCAAGAATAAAATATATTATATTTTTTTCTCAAGAGCAATGGGGCAATAGATCAATGACAAAAATTCCAAAGTTATTTTCTTCGATTGCTTACCTAGATAGGAGATCATGGTTCTTAAAAAACTATAATATTTTCCTCTCCATCACCTATGCAGGCATTCTTCTTAATAGAATGAGATAGAAGAAGGATTGGACCTAGCTAGTTGATAGAGTAAAAAATAAAATATAAAAAGAGAGTACTTGATGGCTATCATCAAGGGGAAGAATAACCCTAGTTATATCAATAATTCAATCTATATATATTTATGTCTTCATTACTTTTAACATTCCTAAGATAGTGATTAGAGATTTGGATCAAATAAATGATTGATTCCTCTTGAGGGGAACTAAGGAGAAATGGAATGTTCACTGGTGCAATTGGGAAACTTTATCCCTTCATAAACATGAATGGGGGCTAGTATTCACATTGATAGTTAAGAACAACAAGGCACTAGCAACTAAGGTATATTAGATGATATTGAGTAACCCAAAATATTAGAGCTAAATATGTAAAAAATAAAATTATAATGAACACTATTTATCACAAAATCCCTAGAAAAGGATCCCTTATCTTAGAATTTTTATGGATAAGAGTGAAGTTAATAAAGAAAGAGCTCTTTTGGATAATTAACAATGGTCAATATATAAAATTTTGGATAGAATATTGGGATGGGTACCAAAATTTGGTGGATCAATTTCTAGAGTGGATACCTTTCATGAAGTATCTACACATAGAAAATTAAATAAAAGTAGTAAAATACATATAGGTATGATATTAGAAATTCAAAAGGTGATACAAACTGAGTCCCCATAGCCAAATGGCCAATTCAAATCCTAGAGAGGCAGAAGATCGATATCCAATAAACTCTATAAATGAGATATATTTATTTCTCTTGAGGAAAGGATTTCTTTAGATGGGACAACACAAGTTAGGGGGAGTATATAGTAGCAAGTGTATATGCAGTTCTATGCCAAACTACTCCTAACCTAGTTTAAGACATAATCAAACAAATATGGTGACACAAGAGCATCTAATTGGGGTCATACTTTTTGTTTGTGCACATGGTTGTTAATTTTTTTTATGTTGTTTGGTGCACATAGTTTGGCACAAGTGGTTTTGTGTATGTGGTTTGGTGCATGTGTTTTGGTGCATATGGTTTGGTGCACATGGTTTGGTGCATGTGGTTTTGTGTATGTAGTTTGTGAACATGGGGAGAAGGCAAAGGTTGCAAACTAGGGATGTAAAAATGATTCAAATATTGGATTGAACCAGAAAACTAGATTTCTAATACTGTAACTACTAATATTGTGTACATAAATTGTAAATCGACTATCTAAGGTTTTAGGTCTAGAACCATGTAAAGAAGGACATATTTTAGTTTTGTTTCTCTTTATCTATATTTTGAATGACTATCATCCTCTAGGGAGGTAGAATGTGTATTGTTATTTTCAAGGAATGGCAATGTATTTTTGTGGAAGTTTATTTGAGTTCTTTGAGTAATATTCTTGCATTTTAATCTTACATCGTATTGGGTTAGGCATTAACTATGCTACAACCATGCTTCTTAAATACATTGGGTGGTATCAGATCCATTATATTCATTCCTTGGTTGAGTTTAGCCATTTATCACCTAAATATTCTATTGGGGAAAATTTGAGAATAGTCTAGAGGGGATATATTGATTGTGAACAGTGATAGTGTCCAAAATATCATGAATAAGTCATTGTGCAAACCTATGAGTGGAAGATAGTGTGTTGAGTGCATATATATATCCAAGGGGATCATGGCTATTAACCCATAGGTGCATAATGTTCTATAAGTAAGGATAGGAAGGGACAACTGTTGTCCATGACAATTTTATATTAGGGTAATACTTGATCCTATTTTATAGGAGTAGGCCCAAAAAATGAAATTATACTGCAAGCATTACAAGACATCCAACCAATACTTGAGGTTATAGATCCTATTAAGGAATATAAAACCTTTTATTCAAAAGTAAGAATTTCATCCTCTAATGATGAAGATAGACCTGCTAATCAACTAATTAGGGTAATTTCAAAGTTGAGTGCAAATTCAAAAGGTGAACTCCAATGTTACTCTAGAAGCTTTGAGCTAGAAGAGCTGGTAGATTGGATCTCTAAGTTAGAAAAATACTTTAAGTTGGAAGGGATTGAATATTTCAAAAGAGTTAAGCTAAAATGTCATGCTTCTTTATAGTTTTATCAAGTACAAAAAAAGAGGCTTGTTGATGGAGAAAGCAAGATTAAGTCATAAAACAAAATGGTAAGGTAATTGAAGAAGCAATTCTTTCCAAAATATTATGAATTGAATATTTTTAAGAATATGTAGAACCTAAGTTAGAAGGATTCAAATGTAAAATAGTACATAGAAGGTTTACAAAGGCTTTCCATCCAAGCTAGATAGCCAGAGCTTACTATAGTCATAGTTTGAAGGTATGTAATTGATATGAAAATTTCTATTCAAGATGAAATTAGTATGATATACATTGCAAGCATGGATTATGTATATAAATATGATATGAGAGTTTAGGAGAAGCTCAATAGAAAGTTTACATAGTCCTATAGAGGTAGAGGTAAGGTAAAACCATAAGGGGGTAACGCTCATGTAGTCAAGAAGGATGAGGAGGTTGCAAGATCAATAAGACCTCAAAGACGTAGATTCCAACCTAATATAGGTAAGGGGAATGTTACAAGGGATCAAAATAAGACACAATGGTTCAAAGTAACTTTATTTAACTATGGATCTCAATGCCATAAATCCGCATAATGCAAAGATACTATAAAATATAATAAGAGTGGTACAAATAGAGCTAATATGGCTAAAGGAGAGGAGTTAGAAAGTGTTGTTGGATCTATGTATCATACCACTATAGGAGATAGTGAGCAACTGATGATTAAGATAACACCAAAATTATTCAAAGATGATGGAGAACCCTGTTAGAGAAAGAGAGTTTTAGGACTAAATGCTTGTGAGGAGAAAAGTTATACAAGGTGATTGTAGATAGAGGTATCCCTGACAATTTGGCTATGGTTGATAAGCTTAATCTTAAGACTATAGATCATGCAAATCCATACAAAGTTTCATGGCTACAAAAATTTCACCAAGTCATCATGGATACAAGATGCAAGGTGAAGTTTTAAATTTGGAAATACTATGATGAAGAATTGGTGTGATGTAATTACTATGGATGCATATCATTTTTTGTTGGGTAGATCTTGGTAGTATGATAGATAAGCTTTGCATGATGGATGGTTGAATATTATCATAGTTTAGAATGGAGGTGATAAGTGGATATTGATATCCCACAAGCCTAAAGCAATTGAAGTTAGCCGTGGTGTAATAATATTTGTATAAAAGGAGTTCCTATAGGATACAATGGGGTATATGGTGTTCTATGTATTGTTTCCTAAAGAGAAGCAAAAGGAGGAGACAATGCCTACTAAAGTTACAACATTCTTGGAGGATTATATTGATGTTGTGGTTGATGATGAAATACCACCTAGTTTACCACCCATGAGGAATATCTCCCACCAAATAGATTTGATTCTTGGTGCTAGTCTTCCCAATAAGGTACCTCATAGGATGGATCCTATGAGAACTATGGAGTTGAACAAGCAAGTCAAATAGTTACTTGAGAGAGGCTTGATTAGAGAAAGTATAAGACCATGTGCAATACTTGATGTATTGACACCAAATAAAAATGGAGAATAGAGGATGTGTGCTAATTCTTAAATCATGAATACAACCACTATTAGGTACAAATTTTCCATCCCAAAAATAGATGATTTACGAGATTATTTGTGTGGATCTATATTATTTTCTAACATTGATATGAAGAGTGGTTACCATCAAATCAAAATAAGAGGAGGGGATGGGTGGGAAACAACCTTCCATATGAAATACGATCTGTATGAGTGGTCGGTTATGCCATATGGGTTTACCAATTCACCCAACACTTTCACGAGATTGACGATAGAATTACTAAAACCCTTTTTAGGATTTTTTTTTCTAGTTGACTTGGATAATATTCTAATATACAACAAGAACAAACTAGAGCATCTCAAGCATGTAAGAGTGGTCTTGGAAAAGTTGCAACAAGAGAAGCTCTTAATAAACTTGAAGAAGTGTTCATTCCTCAAGTTAGAGTTGATCTATCTTGGATTTGTGGTATCCAAGGATGGGCTTAAGATGGATCCAACCAAAGTTGTTGCCATTAAGGATTGGCCAAGCCTAAAGAGTATAACTGAGATAATAAGCTTCTATGGTTTAATAAGTTTCTATAATAAATTCTTCAGGGATTTCAGTGTAGTTTGTGCACCATTGACCTCATGCATAAAAAAAATAATATTTGTGTGGAATCAAGAGGCTAAAAGAAGATTCCAATTGTTGAAAAAGAAGATGAAAAACTAACCCATACTAAGGAATTTTGATTTAAAAAAAAATCAAGTAGACTATAATGTTATTGGAAAGGCTATTGGTGAAATGTTGAGCGAAGAAGGTAGGTCCATTACATATTTAAGTCAAAATTGAATGAGTCTCAACAGAAATATTCTATCTATGAGCATTAAATTTATGCTATAGGACAAGCTCTAAAATAATAATGGTATTATTTCCTCCCTAGAGACTTTATCTTGTCTTTTGATCATCAAGATTTATAGTACTCGAATAGTCAAAGCAAGTTGAGCATTAGGTAGACCAAGTGCGTAGAATAATTGGTAAGCTATAACTTTACTTTGAAGCACAAGTCAAGAAAGAGCAACCACATGGTAGATGCTTTAAGGAGAAGGATGCTATTGCTAAAGATAATGCATGTTGAATGCATATGATTGAATGAGATGAAGAACCAGTATAAGTATGATTTAGACATTGGTAGGGCATCATAGGAATGGAATGACTTCTTCCTTCCAGATGGATTCTTGTTCAAGGATAGACAATTGTGCATTCCTCAAGGATTTATGAGGGAGAATATGACTAGAGAGAACCATGGATGAGTTCTAAGAGGTCATTTTGGGAGAGATAAAACCATTGCTCAATTAAGAGATAAATACTTATAGTCTATTTTAGCTAAGGATACAAAAACGTTTATGGTCAAGTGTAGAATATGCCAACTTGCAAAGAGCACTAGGCAGAATAATAATTTATATACTTCATTGATTGTTCCCAATGGACCTTAGGAGGACATAAGCATAGAATTTTTATTGGGTTTACCAAAAATTCAAAGAGGACATGATAGCATATTTGTGGTTATAAATAGGCTTTTAAAAATAGCTCATTTTATCCCATGCAAGAAGACTACTAATGCTAGCAATGCATCTAGACCATTCTTCCAAGAAATTATTAGATTACATAAATTTTGAAGGAACATTACTTCTAATAGGGATGTCAAATTCATGGGATACTTTTAGAAAATGCTATGGCAAATTCTAGGAACTAGATTGGATTTTAGTTCTACTTAACAACCACAGACTAATGGACAGGTTGAAATGGTTAATATAAGCCTTGGTAATTTGTTGAGAAGCTTAGTTGGTCATAATTAAAAGTAATGGGATCTTGTAATTGCATAAGCTAAGTTTACATACAATGATTCCATTAATAGGTCCACAAAAAAATCACCACTCCAAATAGTTTATGGAAGGTCACCCAAAGGAGTAACTAATCTAGTCAAGGCTATAGATGAGAGGAAAAATATTACAATAGTGGACCTCATAAAGAACTTCAAGGAGTGCATGATGATATCAAGAGGAGGATCAATCAAATCAATCAATAGTATAAACATAAAGTAGATAAAAAATACAATGAAGTCATGTCAACTTGGAGATTTCATTATGGTGTTCTTGAGGAAATAATTTTTTTCTAAAGGACCATGCAAGATAATCAAAAGGATTTTTTATAATGCCTATGGGATTGAGCTCCATGCGAGGATAGATATCTCACCCATTTTTAAAGTATTAGAATTGCACCCATATTTTGGAGATAATATTGTTGCTAAAGGTCCTAAACTAGTTGGAACAAACACAAATTGGAGGAATCAATGACTTGAGAAGGGACCTAATCAAATTGACAAAATTCTAGGTGAAAGAATGAGTAAGAAAACCAAGCAAATGCAGTATAAGGAATTCCTTGTGCCATGGAAGGGCAAACAAGTAGAGGAAGATGCCTTATAAGTGAGGCAGAGTTAGCTCATGTACAAAAAGCTCCAATTTAAAATTAAGATCCATGAACAAGGGCTCATGATTTTTTTGCACGTGTTGACTAATGCAAGAGCATTCATGTATATTCTTTTTTTCCACAAAGGGTATTAATTTTAATTTATAATTATAAATATTTAGATCTATAAAATGGGTATAAATTTAATCTATTAAAATTTTTAATTTTTTAAAAAAGATTAGGTTTTAATTTTGTTAAACATAATATACTATAATATATTTATAATTATCAAATTATTATAATACTATTTACCACCCATAATCCATTTATTAAAAATAAATATCTAAAAGGTAATCTTAAATATAATATTGATGCTTCTTATTTATTTTATTCTCATATTTACATATTTTATTCTCTCAATTTTACATGGCAAAACCAGGAACCAAGTCATTTATACTTTAACCAGAAGGTTTCAACATCTAGAAAGGACTTGAAACAAGGGGAATAAACACAACCTAAGAAGAGATAACTACAGAGCGATATTATATGTACCTTAACTTGGAGAGTATGATATGTTGTGTTCTTAACACAGCAACTGTGTGCAGAAAAAAGTTGAATATTCTCGTTCTGGAGCACTTGAAGTAGTAGCAAAGGCAATGTGGCGTTCGATCCCGAAGCAACGACCTGGATTTTTAGCAGCCCCATATCCTCTGTGCGAAGATATAATTAAAAAAAAATTAGAAGATAATACTAGAATTGCAATTAATTTGAAAAGTGAATTTGATAATGAACATGGATGTCATAACTGTTTTGTTTTCGCCTTGAAAACTCGTTGCCCACTTATTGATCACGGAAACAATAAATCTCGTGAACCCTTTATACATTTCTTTTTACTCGTGACTTCAATCAAATTTGTTCTTTTGGTCTCACATTCTGATAGCACAATTAAACATGTTGATAGCCTCTTTATCAAGATTTCTTATTTATATTGAAATTTTATTCCATGTTGATAGCTTCTTTATCAAGATTTCGTATTTATATCTAGATTTTATTCTTACTCAATAAACATTATAGAAAAGTAGAAAAGTAGATTTAATATTTGACATTCTTGGAGATTACGTTTATGGGTGGGTGGTAACCCTTCTTGCCCTAAAATTGATTCGTTGCCAGTATACAATTCATTATTTTTCCCTTTACTATTATAATACCAGCTTGAGAGTTGTCGGAAATGTATGCCAGTAATATCTCATGGTAATGTAATGATTTATGAAACTAATTAAAAAAATTATTAATCAAATAAAAACTTTAAATATACAACCATTCTAATTTCTACCTCCTTATAAGTTGGTAGTTTAAAGTTTAGCACAAAGACATATTTGTAAGTTTTAGATTTACTTATAAGGAAATAAAGTTTTGGATATAAGGTCATTTACTTTTAATATTTATATGGTAGTTTATGTTAAAGTTTTACCTCCTTATATGGAATTTATAAGGTCATTTTAATATTTTAATTATAATATTTATGTTTTGTATGGAATTTTATATGTTATATTTAAGGTTATTTTAAATATTTTAACTAATTAAAAATAAAAAATATATTTTAAAATTACTTATTTATTATTATTTTTTAGAATTTAAAACTTTGATTTTAATGATGAGCAAGGTGCAACCAAAGTATTGTCATTGTTGTCAACACAATCAAGTTGATCAGTTGATGCAATGGACAGGAGTTCATTGATGAGCAAGGTGCAACCAAAGTATAATGGACAGGAGTTCAATGATGAGCAAGGTGCAACCAAAGTATTGTCATTGTTGTCAACATAGACAGAGGATCGGTTGATGCAATGGACAGGAGTGCAGAGGTCTTTAGATAGATCGGTTGATGAAGTGAACAAGAGTTCAGAGTAGTCAGAGCATGTATAGTGAATTTCCAAGAAGACAGAAGTGGCCCAGATTCAAAGGATCAAAGAAAAATACAAGTAAGAAAACTATCGCGATATCGCAACATGTTTTCTGTCATGATTTCGCGACATATCGAAGGAGAGAGAAAAAGTTGGAAAAGCTGTCATGATATCGCGACATGGTCGAGGAGAGAGAAAGCACAAGGAAAACTGTCGCGATTTCATGACATGTTGGAAGAGAGAGAAAGCACAAGAAAAACTATCACGATTTCGCGACAAGTTGGAAGCAAAGAAGGCCAGTAGAAAAACTGTCGCGATTTCGTGACATGTTGGAAGCAAAGAAGCCAAGTAGAAAAACTATCGTGATTTCGTGACATGTTGAAAGCAAAGAAGGCAAGTAGAAAACTATCGCGATTTCGTGACATGTTGGAAGAGAGAAAGCGCAAGAAAAACTGTTGCGATTTTGCGACAAGTTGGAGGAAAAGAAAGAGAAAAACTATCACGATTTCGCGACATGTTGGAAGAAAATAAGGCAAGAAGAAAAACTGTCACGATTTCACGACATGTTGGCAGAGAGAAAGCGCAAGGAAAAACTATCATGATTTCATGACATGTTCGATGAGAAGGCACATGCAAGAAAACTGTCACGATTTGGTGACATGTTTGGAGAGAAGGCATAAGCAAAGAAAACTGTCGTGATTTCGCGACATGTTTGGAGAGAAGGAGCAGACAAAGAAAACTGTCATGATTTCACGACATGTTTGGAGAGAAGGTGTAGACAAAGAAAAGTGTCACGATTTCATGACATGTTTGAGAGAAAGAGCTTGCAAGGAAAAGTGTCGCGATTTCGTGACATATTGCAAGAGGAAGAGCTCAAGAGAAAAAGTGTCACGATATCGCGACATGTCGCGTTTTCACGACCTGAAGAGAAGAGAAGAGCTAAGGAGAAAAGATGTCGCGATATCGTGACATGTCGCATTTTCATGACTAAGAGAGGAGAGAGAATGTACGGAGATAGAAATGTCACGATATCATGACAACAGCAGAGAGGAAGACTTCGAAGGATGAAGTGTCACGATTTCATGACAGAAGCAAAATGAAAGAGCATGGAAGCAGAAGCATCACGATTTCATGACAAATTCAAGGAGGAAGAGCTCAAAGGCGAAAGCGTCACGATTTCGTGACATGTTCCATTTTCATGGGCGTAAGGCAGAGAAAAGCACAAGGCAACAAAAGTGTCACGATTTCGTGACATGTTTCATTTTCGCTGGTGCATGCAAAGAAGAGTGTACGACAACAAAAAGTGTCACGATTTCATGACATGTCATGTTTTCATTGGTGCATGCAGAGAAGAGTGTACGACAGCGAAAAGTGTCACAATTTTGTGACATGTCATGTTTTCGCTAGTGCAAGCAAAGAAGAGTGCAAGAAAGTGAAAAGTGTCACGATTTCGTGACATGTCATGTTTTCACGGGTGCATGCCGAGAAGAGGACTAGGAGGCAAAAAATGTCGCGATATCGTGACATGTCTTGTTTTCACGGTCAAACACCAAGGAAGAGTTAAAGGGGTAGAAATGTCATGATATCGCGACATGTTGTTTCTGCATGACTTAGAGCTAAAAGGAGAACCCAGCCGAAGTAAAGTTAACTGAAGGAAAACGACAGTTACAGATGCATTTGCAGAGGAAATACATGTAGCCAAAATTAGAAGAGTTAACTAAAGTTAGTACAACAGTTACAGGTGCAGTTATAGATAGAAATCATGTAGTTAAATAAGAATAGTGAACTAAAGTAATTACGACAATTATAAGGGCGATTATGATGACAATAAAAGAAGTCATTACTGTAGTTACAGGAGCCATTACAAAGAAATATCATGCAACAGTGGTTACTAAAAGTCATCAGACGAAGACCACGAGTTGGACAGAGAAACGTCTCAAAGCCCAAACAAAGAACCATTCTATTAATAAGATTGCATGTGAGAATAAAGGAGTCGTTACTATTAATAGGTTGCATGCGCGAATATGGAAGTTAAGAATAGAAATAGAACATAGTTATAAAAGGAGATTTGCATGAAGTAGTAAGGTTAAGCTCTATGCAAGAAGAGTGAGAGCAACGTGTTGCTCAGTAGGAAAGAGTGCTACTGTATAGAGGGATAGTGTTATGGGTTGTTACAAAGCTGGAAGAATGTTGTAAGAAGTACAGAGTTGTGAGAGCTGCAAGAGTAAGCTATAAGAAAAGGTTGTAAGTGTGCAGTAAGTGAGCTATGAGAGTGTTGTAAGAGTGTAGTAAGCAAAGAATAAAAGTGCAATAGATAGAATGTAGTAGATAGAGTGCAGTAGATAGAATGCAACAGATAGAGTGCTACAAATAGAATGCAACAGATAGAGTGCAGCAGATAGAATACAGCAGATAGAGTGGAGAGAGAGAACTGCTAAGAAAAGAGCGATGGAGAAAGAGAGCAGTTGATAGAGTGTGACTGAGAGAGTGTGGTTGTAAGTGTGCAGAAGGAATATGTGTTTCTTGAATTGAAAGAGAGGTTGGGTGAGCTATAGACCAGTGAGGGTCTTGTAAAAGTGAAGGCATATTTATGTCAATCTAAGATTCAAAATAGAAATCCAAGTTGGTGCTTGGAATCAGGGGTTGGTGCTCCTTCTAGTTGGTGCTAGTAAATTAGGGGTTGGTGCTCCTTCCAGTGGGTGCTAGTAAATTGATTGTAAAGTTGGTGCTTTGCAAAGGCTGGATTTGGATGGGAGTCCAAGCAGTCTATTTTTGAGGAGTAGCCAAAATTGGTGAACCTCGTTACATCTTGTGTTATGTGATGCTCTCTTGTGATACTTGTTGTTTCTAGTTTTAAGCTTTCATTTTCAGATTTAAGAGTTGTAGATTTGAATTTAAATAGCTACACTGATTCACCCCCCCTCTTAGTGCCATTGTAAGACTAACAATTGGTATCAGAGCCAAGTTCCTAAATAGGCTAAATCAGCTAAGGTTGATCTTGGATTAGTACACAATGGGTAAGAAGAATAGATCCTCCTCCAAAAAGGCATCTCAACCAATTTCAGTTCTTATGGAAGAGAAAACTGATCTAGAGAAGGTAGAAGAAGTGGATTCTAAAGTATGCAATGAAAACCTGGAGATTGAAGTAGATCTAGAAGGTGAGTTGATTGTCACACTTGAAGAGTTGAGTATAGAAAAGAAAAAGAACAAAAGAATGTCCAAGAAGTTAGAAGAATATGGGGATGAGATTGAAGATCTCTTCCTACAAGTTCAAAAGGCCAAGAAATCAGAAGAAGCCTTGAAGACACATCTGGATGATGAGGATGATGTATGCAGCACAAGTAAAGAGGAATCTAACAAAGTTATTGTTGATCTAAAGTTGCAAGTAGAACAATACAAAAGGATTGAAGATATTCTCAGGTCTCAAATCAATGAGAAAGAGACTGTTTGCTGCCAACAAGAAGGAGAGATTGTTTCATTGAAGAAACAACTAGAAGAGGCCAATATAAGTCTCAAATTTGAGAAGAGCATAGAGTTGCTAGATACAATGATAAAGCAACAAAGAAGCTCCATGGCTAAGTTTGGTCTTGGATATGAAGCTGAACAACCTTCATCCTCCAAATGTGCCGAGAAGAAGAAGCTCACGGCTGAAGGATCGAGGCAAGGAAAGTATGAAGCTGAACAACCGTCATCTTCCAAATATGTAGAGAAGAAGAAGTTCAAGGTTGAAGCTGAATCTTCAAAAGGAAGAAAGCATCAAAGAAGATCTACAGCAAAGAAATCACATCAAAAGAGGTTCTCTCACTCTCACTCTTTTAATAATAATGCTTTTAATGGCTATTGTTCTAAATGCAACTGCTATGGTCACAAGGCAATTTATTGTGGACTGAACAATAGATCAAAAAGTTATGCTGATAAAAACACATCTACTTTCCTGAGTGAACACCATGTGCAATGTTTTAAATGTAATGGCCATGGGCACATTGCAAGGTTCTGTCCAAGCACTTATGTATCTAATCTAAGGCAAAACCCTAGATTTCATCATACACAAAGAGTGCAACACAGAAAGGGGACATATCATGTGCAATGTTTTAAATGTAATGGTCATGGGCACATAGCAAGGTTTTGTCCAAGCACGTCTGTATCTAATCTAAGGCAAGACCCTAGATTTCATCAGACGCAAAGAATGCAACACAGGCAAAGAACATATCATGTGCATAAAAGAAAGGAAAATAATCAACCATCAAGGATGCACAAGAAACAACTGCGCAAGAAGAATGTTCAAGTTCACGAAAAGGTGCAAAACAGGGATGTAGTTGAAAAACTCAAGCCCAAGTTCAAGAAAGTCTGGAGAAAGATAGAAGAAAGGGAATCGTGTCTCCTTGGACTGAAGGAGACTACTCCTCTATTGCACTAAGCAACTCCAGGTGGCACATCCTTAGGGGGAGCAATCTTAAAAGTTTATTTTAATGCTCCTATGTATTTGTGTAGTTATCTGAGGATGAAAGGAAAGTAGTCGAGAAATTGTTGTATAGCTGTTAAAGTGTGTTTTCAGTTCTTGTAGTTGTTTGTGGAGGTGTCGTGAAGGGTAGTGATTGAATTGAGAGTCGTCACCATTGGTAGTATTGCTTATGTCATTGTTGTTCTATTGATGGTTCTTACTGCCACTGTTCATAGCTATGGATTATAACAGTTCAGATAAGTTGGTTGAGTGGAAAGAATGTTTGCCCTAGCTGCATATATGTGTTTCGATAAAAGTAGCATGTATTTGTTCTACACTTTGATGTGAAGATTGTTAGATCTTTCATGACGCCTTGGTGAATATATTTAATTCACAGACAGTTTCATTTCAACTGTTGATAAAATGCCAATCCAAGGTTAAGAAGTATGAGGCTGAGTAAGGTGCACTATGGTTGGCCATAAAGTGTTTGACAAAATGTCTTCTCCTATTTTGCATAGTTGAAAGTAAGGTGTGATCTGTAGTAACTGTAGAAAACTCAGATCAGGTTGTAAATATAAAAGGGAATTTGGTTGTGCTACAGTACAGTATTTGATGCTTACACAGAGTTGGTTGATGCATGCTTCGACTAAGGTCTGTGATAAAGGGATGTTCATTAAGGTGATTGGTTGAGTTGAGATTGAGATTTGAGTATAGAACATATTGAGTCTCTAACAATTCTCCTTATGCTTCCATGAGATTCAATTGATATATTGATTGAGCATTAAGTATAGAACATATTGAGTCTCTAACAATTCTCTTTATGATTCTATAATATTGGATAGATTCTGTGTGAGCCTATTGACAGGGTACAGAGGACAGAGTCTCAATGGATAGAGATCTAGTAGCCAACACAGTTGAAGATAGATCTGAGTGATGCCTATTATGCTTATCATGATGTTGTCAAAAAGTGAAATGAAGTGGTCACATATTCCCAAGAATAGTCTAAGAATTGACTAGCTATCGAGATCAAATTCTCAGGGGGAGCATTTATGCATCTGTTTATCATATTGCTCATGTTTAT
Organism: Wollemia nobilis; assembly: GCA_028583015.1. Taxonomy (NCBI): domain Eukaryota; kingdom Viridiplantae; phylum Streptophyta; class Pinopsida; order Araucariales; family Araucariaceae; genus Wollemia; species Wollemia nobilis. Next base: position 20,206,065 of record JAQPPZ010016895.1, read on the forward strand.
GCTTTTTGCTAACTGTAATAATTTTTGCCTGAGAATGTTGTGCATGGACTCAGGGGGAGTTTTGCAGCAGCCCTTTGGTATTATTGTCAAAGGGGGAGAAGATTTATAGGTAATTGCACGCAATTACGTGTGTTGCCAACAATTCCAAAGGGGGAGATTGATGAGCAAGGTGCAACCAAAGTATTGTCATTATTGTCAACACAGTCAAGTTGATCAATTTATGCAATGGACACGAGTTCATTGATGAGCAAGGTGCAGCCAAAGTATAATAGACAGGAGTTCAATGATGAGCAAGGTGCAGCCAAAGTACTATCATTATTGTCAACACAGACAGAGGATCGATTGATGCAATGGACAGGAGTGCAGAGGTCTTTAGATAGATCGGTTGATGAAGTGAACAAGAGTTCAGAGCAGTCAGAGCATGTACAGTGAATTTCCAAGAAGACAAAAGTGGCCTAGATTCAAAGGATCAAAGAAAAAGACAAGTAAGAAAACTATCGCGATATCGCGACATGTTTTCTGTCGTGATTTCGTGACATATCGAAGGAGAGAGAAAAAGCTGGAAAAGCTGTCGTGATATCGCGACATGGCTGAGGAGAGAGAAAGCGCAAGGAAAACTGTCACGATTTCGTGACATGTTGGAAGAGAGAGAAAGCGCAAGAAAAACTATCACGATTTCGTGACAAGTTGGAAGCAAAGAAGGCAAGTAGAAAAACTATCACGATTTCGTGACATGTTGGAAGCAAAGAAGTCAAGTAGAAAAACTATCATGATTTCGTGACATGTTGAAAGCAAAGAAGCGCAAAGAAAACTATCGTGATTTCACGACATGTTGGAAGAGAGAGAAAGCGCAAGAAAAACTGTCACGATTTCATGACATGTTGGAAGCAAAGAAGGCTAGTAGAAAAACTATCATGATTTCCCGACATGTTGGAAGCAAAGAAGGCAAGAAGAAAAACTGTCATGATTTTGCTACATGTTGGCAGAGAAAAAGGAAAACCTATCGCGATTTCATGACATGTTCTATGAGAAGGCACATGCAAGAAAACTATCATGATTTCGCGACATGTTTGGAGAGAAGGCGCAGGCAAAGAAAACTATCGTGATTTCGTGACATGTTTGAAGAGAAGGAGCTAGCAAAGAAAAGTGTCATGATTTCGTGACAATTTGCAAGAGAAGCGATGCAAAGAAAATGTGTCGCGATTTTGTGACATGTTTGAGAGAAAGAGCTTGCAAGGAAAAGTGTCACGATTTCGTGACATATTGCAAGAGGAAGAGCTCGAGAGAAAAAGTGTCGCGATATCGCGACATGTCGCATTTTTGTGACCTAAAGAGAAGAGAAGAGCTAAGGAGAAAAGATGTCACGATATCGCGACATGTCACATTTTCACGACTAAGAGAGGAGAGAGAATGTACGGAGATAGAAATGTCGCGATATCGTGACAACAATAGAGAGGAAGACTCCGAAGGATGAAGTGTCATGATTTCATGATAGAAGCAAAATGAAAGAGCATGGAAGCAGAAGCGTCACGATTTCATGACAAATTCAAGGAGGAAGAGCTCAAAGGCGAAAGCGTCGCGATTTCGTGACATGTTCCATTTTCGTGGGCGTAAGGCAGAGAAAAGCACAAGGCAGCGAAAGTGTCACGATTTTGCGACATGTTTCATTTTCGCTGGTGCATGCAAAGAAGAGTGTACGGCAGCAAAAAGTGTCACGATTTCGTGACATGTCATGTTTTCGTTGGTGCATGTAGAGAAGAGTGTATGGTAGCGAAAAGTGTCACGATTTCGTGACATGTCATGTTTTTGCTAGTGCAAGCAGAGAAGAGTGCAAGGAAGCGAAAAGTGTCACGATTTCATGACATGTCATGTTTTCATAGGTGCATGCCGAGAAGAGGACTAGGAGGCGAAAAATGTCGCGATATCGTGACATGTCTTGTTTTCGCGGTCAAACGCCAAGGAAGAGTTAAAGGGGCAAAAATGTCGCGATATCGTGACATGTTGTTTCTGCGTGACTTAGAGCTAAAAGGAGAACCCAGCCGAAGTAAAGTTAACTGAAGGAAAACGATAGTTACAGATGCATTTGCAGAGGAAATACATGCAGCCAAAATTAGAAGAGTTAACTGAAGTCAGTACAATAGTTACAGGTGCAGTTACAGATAGAAATCATGCAGTTAAATAAGAATAGTGAACTGAAGTAATTACGGTAGTTATAGGGGCAGTTATAGTGATAGTAAACAGAAGTCATTACTGTAGTTACAAGAGCCGTTACAAAGAAATATCATGCAACAATGGTTACTGAAAGTCATCAGACGAAGACCACGAGTTGGACAGAGAAACGTCTCGAAGCCCAAACAAAGAACCGTTCTATTAATAAGATTGCATGTGAGAATAAAGGAGTCGTTACTATTAATAGGCTGCATGCGTGAATATGGAAGTTAAGAATAGAAACAGAACACTGTTATAAAAGGAGATTTGCGTGAAGTAGTAAGGTTGAGCTCCGTGCAAGAAGAGTGAGAGCAGCGTGTTGCTCAGCAGGAAAGAGTGTTGTTGTATAGAGGGATAGTGTTGTGGGCTGTTACAAAGCTGGAAGAATGCTGTAAGAAGTATAGAGCTGTGAGAGCTACAAGAGTAAGCTATAAGAAAAGGTTGTAAGTGTGCAGTAAGTGAGTTGTGAGAGTGTTGTAAGAGTGCAGTAAGTAGAGAGCAAGAGTGCAGTAGATATAATGCAGCAGATAGAGTGCAATAGATAGAATGCAACAGATAGAGTGTTGTAGATAGAATGCAACGGATAGAGTGCGGTAGATAGAATGTAGCAGATAGAGTGGAGAGAGAGAACTGCTGAGAAAAGAGCGATGGAGAAAGAGAGTAGTTGATAGAGTGTGACTGAGAGAGTGTGGCTATAAGTGTGCAGAAGGAATATGTGTTTCCTGAATTGAAAGAGAGGTTGGGTGAGCAATAGACCAGTGAGGGTCTTGTAAAAGTGAAGGCATATTTATGTCAATCTAAGATTCAAAATAGAAATCCAAGTTGGTGCTTGGAATCAGGGGTTGGTGCTCCTTCCAGTTGGTGCTGGTAAATTAGGGGTTGGTGCTCCTTCCAGTGGGTGCTGGTAAATTGATTGTAAAGTTGGTGCTTTGCAAAGGCTAGATTTGGATGGGAGTCCAAGCAGTCTATTTTTGAGGAGTAGCCAAAACTGGTGAACCTCGTTACATCTTGTGTTATGTGATGCTCTCTTGTGATACTTGTTGTTTCTGGTTTTAAGCTTTCATTTTCAGATTTAAGAGTTGTAGATTTGAAATTAAATAGCTACACTGATTCACCCCCCCCTCTCAGTGCCATTGTAAGACTAACATTTAAAAAATTTAAACTATAAATATTTAAAATTTTGATTTATAAATAATAATTAAAATAAATTTTAATAACAAAAACATAGCCTTTGTAATATTATAATGTTAAATTGGTCCTTAAATATTATAATGTTAAATTGATCATTAAACTATAGCTCAAGTTGTGTTTTTTTATACACCACATTTATTCCTTCGTATTGTACCCTATTAACTAATACTTTTTTTTTTGGTCTTATTAAATATTTTTTTTATTACATAGGAGAGTTGGTCACAACCAACCTATTTTTAGTAACTAACAATTGCACAGTTCAAACCACATGGCTTCTTCCACCAAACCTATTTCTCTTTGTTATTGTTGACACGATGTGAAGGGAACCACTGGTTCGCTCAAGATTCGTACCGTCATCATGGAACTACCTAGCTCTTAGAAGATTTAGATCAATTATTGAAGATTTTAACTAAAAGAAAAACTTCTTATAGAAAATAGATTTCATGAACTTTTTCATTACATTAAGCTTAATTATTACTTACATTACTTGATTTTACAAATGCACATCAATTTATTTGAGATTTTCCTACAATTATTAATAAAAATATAATTAACAACTTTGCTATGGAGTTGTTATGGAGTTGGATCATCTGGAAGTTCTTCTTGCATACTTGGACAATGCTTCGTTTATAGTCAATCAGATTCCTCCAAAGCGTTTTTCTTAGTCGATCTCCATCATATGCAAGAAGTGCTCTCGCAGAAAGGTATTGATCCCAGCCCTTACAAGTGAGAAAGTGGCCTAATGTTGACATTTCTTGTTTGTCCTGCAAGGTTGGCAAGTGGGATGATGTTCAACCAATTTTACCTGGGCCAATTGTTGGTTGGAGCGACGCAGGTAAAGAAGACCTTAATCGTGATGCATAAGGGTGGATTTCCATCCCATAATCACTAGCAGTTTATGTAGAACAACATGCCAAGACACATTACTCTATATGATATGCTTACACATTACTCTATATGATATGCTTTCTTTGATGTAATGATCATCAATGATCATGATTGATAAACTTGTGTTTTGTTGGTGGTTTTGTTTACTAACCCTTGTCAATGAGAGTTAGTTTCCAATTTTTTTTATTTTAAAGACTTAATTTAATTTAATATAAATTTATTTTTCATCAAAAAAAACATATATATATATATATATATATATATATATATATATAAACAACTATATAATAAATGCCTTGAAAGTATTAAATTAAAAGTTATTTTTATACTTAATTGTTATAAAACATTTAGAAAACAATAACCACATGTGTATATATTATAATAAAATTATTTATTCAACAATTAACAATTAAGTCTCGTAGTTTCTTTTTATTTGTCTAAATATTAACAACAACAAAAAAATGTTTTTCTCCATTTATAAAATTATAAAAATAGTTTGAGGGTTTAGTTCAACGGTCAAAATGTTTGCACAGGCCTAGTAATACAGACGGACATGTCATGTCAGCATAACTAGCTACATAAAAGGTTTACTCCATGTAACTAGAGGTTATAGTGGTGACAATGAGCTAGATTATAACCCACAAATAAACGTAGAAAATTGTAATGTATCACCTATTCCTCTAATATAATAAAATAAAAAATATATAAAAATACTTTTTGGTAATAATTTTTTTATCATTATATTTAGTTTTAGAAATTTTAAAGATTAAATAAGATCAAAATAAAACATCCTTTTGTATTTTTCAATTTAAATAAATAAATATTATTTAATAACATCAAATATTATGTCAAATAGACTATTTTTGTAATATTTTTTATATAACAAATCATACTACCAAATAGTCTTATTTTAGGGTTGCTCTTTTAATTTTAACATGATTACTTATAAAATCTATCTTATATTGGTATTTCACCTTCATATTACTAATTTTGTAGTTAGAGAATACAACAAATTTATTTAGAAATATATTGAAACAGGTTTCACTTTATTAAAGATAAATCATTGATGTTCTATGCATATATCTTCAAAAATACTATTTTTTTAAGGTTTTTTTCATATTTAATTATTTATTTAATTAATTTTAAAAATTTATATTAACTATCATAAATTTATTTTACTTATAAAGGTAAAATATTCAAATTATTTTGGCTACGACGATGCAACATATCGCGATATCACGACACTTTTTCCTCCTTTGGCCATGACGATGCAACATGTCGTGATATCGCGATATTTTTTCCTGCTTTGGCCGTGACGATGCAACATGTCGCGATATCACGACACTTTTTCTCTTTTGGCCGTGACGATGCAACATGTCACGATATCGCGATACTTTTTTCTCTTTTGGCCACGACGATGCAACATGTCGCGATATCGCGACACTTTTTCTCCTTTGGCCTCGACGATGCAACATGTCGCAATATCATGACACTTTTTCTCCTTTGGCCACTATGATGCAACATATCGTGATATCGCGACACTTTTTCTCTTTTGGATGTGACGATGCAACATGTCACGATATCACGACACTTTTTCTCCTTTGGCCATGATGATGCAACATGTCGCGATATTGCGACACCTTTTCCTCCTTTGGCCACGAAGATGCAACATGTCGCGATATCGTGACACTTTTTCATCCTTGCTTTCTCTCTTTGCTTTGGACAACAAAAATGCAACATGTCGCGATATCGCGACACTTTTTCTCCTTGTGGTGTTTTGCTTTTTCTTTGATCTTTAGCATATGGGCCTCTTCGGTCTTCTTGGAAAACATGCAAAAAAGGTGGGTCCCCAATTTTGGGGTATGTTGTGTAGCAGCCACAACACATCCAAATGGTGAATTTCTCTGTTTAAGTTTCGCTTTCCCTTTTCTTATTAGCCTATGGTCATGTTTCCCTTTAGTTAGTTCTTCTAGTTGGTTCCTCTGGGCGCCTTTACCTTAGGTGGCCCCTGTTGTTTTCAGGATTTCTCGTTCTGCTGTCACCGTTCTTCTCCTTTGCCTCCCTCTTCGGAGGCCCACGGCTATTTTGTACAAGGTTCAGGGACATTTCAACACCCTTTCAACTAATCAAAAATATATATATATATTCAAATTCTTTTTTGTATTTGTCTATTTATTCTTTATTAGATTTTAATATAATAAATATATAATTTCATAAATGTTAAACATAAATTAACACTCTAACCCATAAAAATTAATGAAATGTTTTACTATGGTATGACCTATATTATTTGTTACATGAAAATAATCCACTATTTTTAAATCCCAAATGTTTATAATGTTTATGTGAGGGCTTCCTTCCTCCTGAGCCTCACCATGGCTGAGAGGGCCTGTGCATCACCATGGCAGAGAGATCCTAAGCTTCACCGTGGTAGAGAGGGTCCATGAGGGTTTCCTCCATAAGGGCTTCCTCTACGAGGGTTTCAATCCTACTTTGTCTTTGAAGCTCTAAAATCCTTTGAGTGGGAGGTCTCCTTTCTCTTATTTTGAATTTGGCTACTAGTCATGCTTAGTTTCTCTGTTGTGGTTTGTGATCATGATGTTTTGCTTGTTGGGGGTCTTTCTGATATGTTATGCTCTCTTATGGGTTTGGAATTATCACTGTTATCTAGGGCAGAGGACCGAATGCTGACCTAAACCTATAGGTGTGATCCTGGGTTGTTATAATGTTGTGGAAAAGTTTAGTTATTGACCCCTTGGCTAGATATCATTTTGGTTGGTGGGTGTATTGGGTGGTTGCATTTCTTGGGTTGTTTGCTAGTTTCGAGGACTTGGTTGGATTGTGCAATGTTTTTTTTGGGTTTGGGAGTTTCATGTTTTTTTTGCTTTCCATGGAGAGGAAAGGGCCATATACTAACCCAAACTCATTGGGGTGAGCTTGGTATGGTGTTTGGCTACAAAAATCTAATACAAAAATCTAATGGTGTTCTCTTGGATGACTTCAGCTCTGATCACATGGCTACTCTGGTTGGATGGTGCTTGGATGGCTCTATTACTAGGGTTCTCTACCAATATTGGATTTGTGGCAGGTTTGTACCACTTTCTTCTAGGTTTGGTAATTTCTTGTTGCATTTGGATGTTTTAGGGAGAAATGGCCAAATATTGACCCAAAATAGTTGGGGTGAAAGTGGGTTCCTATGCTCCAGTGGTTTTCTATTTTTGGTCCCATGTCTCTTGTGGGTTTCCTAGCTTTGATGGTCTGCAAAGATATCTTTCTCCAATTCTAACAATGTTGATGTATTTGATCCCATGGTTCTAAGACTTATTTTTTAAGGATCTTATCCTTCTTCCTATGATATGTCATGTAAAATGTTGTTATCTCTTTTTCTTATACCTAAGAGAGGTTTTTCTTGAATTTTTTTCGGTTGGCTCTAGCAGGATTTGTAGGTTTGATGGAATTTCTTATGTATATATCTTGGATGGTTTTTATGCTATGGAGTTTGTTGGTCAAAATTTCTAGTTTTGTTTTCTTAAACTTACTATTATCATGAAGGGTTCTCTTGTTATGTACTTTGTTGGATATATTTGTTTATTGTGATGATAAGATTCCTCTGTTCTCCTTTCATGTTAGGCGGTAAATGCTTCAGTTTGGGCAGTTTTTATTTATAAATTTATTTTTAATTGGTAGCATTTTTATTATTATATTGTTTTTCTCTGTTACTTTAGATTCATAGCACACTGTGGTTTGACCATGGGATAATCTCTTGTATTTGCTTGATAAACATATGTGGCTTATTTTCTAGGAGGTTGTTTCATTGGATTTTTTGGTTTAATTCATGGAATCCAACTTAGTCTTTCTTTATATCTTATTTTTAGATCTAATGTTTGGGGGTACCTTTCAAAACCCTACTTGTAATAGGTTTGGGGACCCTTTTAAAACTGCTTCTACTATCAATAAAAAAAAAAACTATTTTTTCTTATTCCTATATTTTTCACTTTAGATCTAAATTTATGTTATTTATAATTCTTTAATAACATTAGTGATGTTTTTTGAACTTTTTCAATTTTGTTTTACTTTCTTTTTCCTTTTTTATTATGAGGTAGTTATTTACTCTATTGAAAATAAATCTAAATTTAACCACTAACAACACCTATTTTTATTTTTTAATTAGAAAGAATTCATAGTGCATCATTACTATATGATTATACTGATTATAAGATTCCTTATAAAAATGGGATGATTACTAATTCATGTTTAATAATATAATTTTTTAATTGTTTAATTATTTAATAACTATAAATTATATAATTTTTTTATGTTAGTATAAATTATAGTTTATAGAAGATAATAATTAGCTTTTGATTATTTTTTTAGAAGATGGAAATAAATGGTTTTGAAAGGGTCCATGAATCTTTTTCATAATTACATCATTGTCTATCCAAACGAGAGAGGACAAAGATGAACACTAGATGAACATGAACCAAGTCCAAAGAGAAACAAACAAGAGAACACTCCTATATAAGCCGCAAAGACCAAAAAACAAACCATAATAACCATAAGAAAAGTGTCCTAGAATAAAAATTAGACAAGGTGTAAGCTCACAAAAAACCACAAAAACACACGGTAATGAAAGTAGAACAAATAGGAGAAATCAAGAGAGCACGATAACCCCCTAAACTACTCAATACATAAGGTTATTTGAAATACCTTAGCATCCAGGAGAGTTCCTTCATACAAATAGCTGACATATTTACAATCCTAAAGAGGGATGTCCAAAGACTCCTATCAAGTAACATGTTGTAAATCTTCATTGAGATGCTCATAGTATCTTCTTACTGCTAAAATTAGATCATGTGGAATATTCTCTTTCTACACCATTAGTCTTTCAATTTGGGTACCAAGATTAACAAGAAAGTCTACAAATGAGTTGCCTTCTCTATATGCATGTTGTAATTGAAAGTTTTCAACAATACTGAGGACCCTCTTTGATTCATCCAAAAGACTAGCTATATTCCAAATGGTGGAGGATATACCATTTACATCATTGATGATATTAAGCAACTCTCATTCTATAAGGAATTTATTGACATCCATCCAAGTAAGAAGTTTCAAACCTTGTAAGAGTACTCTTGCCTTAGCAAAATGGCTAGTTTAGTTTCAATATTTTTAGCAAAGGTAGCAATGATCTCCCTTATCATTTCTAATTATAACTCTAGCCCCTAGTAGGCTAGGATTACCTTTAGAATCTCCATAAAAATTAAATTTGATCCAATCCCTAGGAGGAGGAGTCCATGAGGTTTATCATCTAGGAGGATTGACTTGAGGGCCTTCCAGGATAGATAGGCCTAGGCTAGAAATTAGGAAAGCTTCAAAATGGGAAGTGGTAGAAGGGCCAAATGGTATATTAGAAATATTTTTAAAAAGAGCAAATGAATTTTAGAACTAACCTATGATGGGTTTCATTAAAGTTTATTAAAGGCCCTATTATTGCTCTCTTTCTAGAACCTCCCCAAAAAATGGGGAAGGCAAAATTTCCACAATGCTCTACACAAGGGGGAATGAAAATGATAAAAGGACCAATTCTCAAAAATGTCCAATAGAGAATTAAGAATCACCCAATAGGTCTCTAAGGAAGAAATAAGTGAGGAGAGGATCTCAAGGGAGAAGGGACACTCAAGAAAAAGGTGTTGGGTGGTCTCCTCATTCAAATCGTAAAGATAACAATAGTTGGAAATAATTAATCCTCTATTTCTAATATTTTTTAGTATAGAATTTTATTTTGGAAGGTGAGCCAAAGGAAGAAATTCACCTTAGGAATGAGCTCTTTGGACCAAATTTTAGAGCAAGGGAACCAGAAAAAATTATTTACAATCACAATATGATAAGAATATTTAATAGAAAAAATGTCCTTATCATCCTCCCTTAAAATTATAGAATCTTCACAAGTATAGTTTCTAATAGCTTGGGTTCTTAGCTTGACGGTGAGGGTCTTAAGGGATTTCGCACCATCTTGGTTCAAAAAAGAATCCTAATATCCTTCCACTTATTTAGACCATCCAATTCTTCAATGAAATCTACCACTTTAGATCCAAATTTCTAAGTGAGTCTAGATCTAAGGGTAGCAAGGTAAGGGATCTCCATTAGGAGAACATCCTCCAACCATAGATCTCCCTAAAAATTGGTATTTACTCAACTTTTGAGTCTCCACTTGATACCAATTTTGATGAGATTTCTAGATTTAATCATATTATTCTAGAATGCAAATATATGAGGGAGCTTTTGATCATTCATAAAATTTTGGCCTTTGTTCAGGTATTTTGCTTTAATAATGTGGGTCCAATCAATGCTATCTTGAGTGATAAACCTCCAACATTGCTTGGCCAGCAAGGCTTTATTCATGAGTTTTATTTTTTAATCCAAGACCCCCAACCTCTTTTTTTGAGCACACCTAGTCCCAAGAGATGAGGTGAAATATTTTTTTGAATTTAGTCCCTACCCATAAAAAATATCTTTGGAACTGCTCTAGTTTTTCAATAATTTTAACAAGAATTTGGAATAGAGATAGAAAATAAATTGGGAGACTTTGTAGGGTGGACTTGACCAACTGAGCCTTACCTTCTTGGCTAAGGAGAGCTCCCTTATAGCTTGCTATATATTTTTTAACTCTCTCAAGAAGCATATTCTAGAGATCTTCCTTGCATATTCCAAAGAACAGAGGTAGGTCGAGGTAGGTAGAATGAAGAATAGTAATAAAACAATCAAGAATTTGGGTAATAGATCTCTAACCGCTAAGAGGGGTGTTAAATAAAAATAGTTTACTTTTCAAAAAATTGATGTATTGCCCAACAACTAATTCAAAGTCCTTAAAGATATTTTTTAACTTCTTTTTTCTAGGGAATAGAGGAACTAGTGGAGAGCAAAGTGTCATCCATAAATTGATGGTGTGTCATAGGATCAATGGGAGAAGCAAGTTTTATTCCTTCAATGCTCTTGGTTGAAGCAAATACTTTCAGGGCTCTACTCAAGGCTTCAACAAGAATGATGAAGAGACATGGGGATAAGGGATCTCCCTATTGAAGGTATCTACTACCACTAAAATATCAAGAACCTCCCCATTCATAATAACTAAGAATCAAGGGGTAGAGAAGCATTGTTTAATAAGGGAGATCCATCCAAGATGAAAATCAAATTTGCACAACATATTTTCCAAGAAGTTCCATGAGACCCTATCATAAGCTTTACTTATGTTGAGCTTGAGAAACATACCTACTTTACCACTCTTATTGATAGAATGGATTAGTTCATGGACCTTAATGATACCATCCAAAAATTTTCTACCTAGCACAAAACCTCCTTGATTGGGGTCAATGATTATAGGAAGGATGGTTTTCAACCTGTTGGTTAGCACTTTTTCTAAGATTTTGTATATGGTATTACAAAAGCTAGTAGGTCTAAATTTTTTAATATCTTTAGTGTTAGAGAATGAGCATGAGAAAAGTGGAATTGACATCATTAGGGAGGAACCCATATCTTTAAACATAAAATATCGCAACAATAAAATCAGAACCTATGATATACCAAAACCTTTCAAAAAATAATGTAAGAAATCTATCAGAGTGAAGGACTTTCTCGCTAGCCATAGAGAATACTACATCTTTGATTTCATCAAGAGTGAAGGGGGAGGTCAACCTAGAATTTTGTTCCTAAGATATGAGAGAAGGAATGTTGTTTAGGAGTCTTCTTTCAGCATTGATATCACCCAATCCAAAGGAGTTAATCAGGGATTGAAAGAAGTTAACAACTTCATCTTTGATATCCTTTGGGTCAACCAACCTAGATCCATATTCTTTGACAATCTCTTTAATTTATTTTTTGGTTATGTTTGAGGTAAGAGAGTATTAAGGTTTATATAATTTTGGTATAAATAAAATTTCAAACACTAATATAAATTTAAAATTAGATTACATATATATTTTAAATAATATCAAACTTTTTTATATTATAATATTTTTATAAATTCAAAAATATAAAAATATTTTAATTATAATAAATATATAAAAATTAAAAAGAAACATCAAAATTAATTTCAATTAAGCAAACATGTACTTTTTACAAGGTAATTGAAATAAAATTCATATTTTCCTTTAGAAAAAAATAAATCTCATCCTTTTTACACAACAAAATACATGTAAAATAAGACCCAAAAATTAAATGGTATTTGTTTGATGGAGATTGATGGTCAAAGTGAATAATAATATCTTATTAATATTTTACTAGGTTTTAATGCAATTTGAGGGGCTAGAAGTATGGTATCAATGAAATATATTCTTTATAATTAATTTTAAAATTTAATGTAAATAATAAAATATATAATTAAGAAGTAGTTTAACTATGAGTCACAAGTGATTATGATTTATAAGTTACAAGGAAGTGTGAGCATGAAGTAAAAATCATGAGGATCAAGTAGAAAGCAAAGTATGATCAATGAACAACCACCACTTCTTGTTTTGGATCTTAGAAGAAACTTAAAAACTGAAGGATTAATGTCAAAAAAATCTAGGTGACATGGTAAGAATACCCTTTTTTTAAGTCCTTACTAAAATTAAGGACACCCTAGTTCAAAGTAAGGATAACTTATGTGGAAGTATGAATGTCCTAGTTAGTGATAAGAGGAAGAGAAAATCTATGGAATATCATATATAGGTAGTAGATATTGCACTAGTGATAATCAAGGATGCAATGTTTGAGCATGATATGATGGTTCCTGTTGGCATTTTTGCCACATTGATTTGATTATTGATTATTCATGCTTAAGTTGTTGCAATTCTAACTTCTCTACAGGTTTTGATGCAAAAAATGACTAAGTCCGAAAGTTGTCGCGAAATCGCGACAAAAAACAGCATAGAGAGCCAAGTCGAAAAACCGTCGCGATATCGCGACATGTCGCAGAATCGCGGGTCGATCGAGGAGAGAGAAAATCAACGCAGAATTGGCACGATTTCATGACGTGTCGCAAAATCGCGGTCAACGCAGTCAACGGCAGCAGGTGGGAAAACCGTCGCGATATCGCGACGTGTTTGATTTTCGCGGCTCATGGTCGACGAGCGGGAGGCAGAAGGTTTGAAAATGGTCACGAAATCATGACAAAACCGAGCCAAAGGCGATAAGACTCAATGTCGTAGCGAAATCATGACGAAAGATGGCACAAAGCGCATAAGTCAAAAGGCATCGCGAAATCGTGACGCGTCGCATTTTCACGGCGTGGGTGGTTTAAAAGGCTTAAGTGGTAAAATGGTAGTGATTTCGCTACAGTTAGAAAATGAAGCCAAACAAAGCAAAAGCGTAGCGAAATCGCTACGTGTTCCGGTATCGCGGGTCAGTTGAAGAAAAAGAGTCTAAGGCACAAAGGTAGCGATATCGCTACACTTTTGAGGAAACGTTCCAGCAAGGCAAAGACGTCGCGAAATCGTGGCAAGAAGGAAAAATGTTCCGGAAAAGCAAAGAAACGTAGCGAAATCACGATAGGGTGAAGTTGAAGACATTCTAAGGCAAAAGTGTCACATTTTCATGGCTTAAGAGCAAGACCGTACAACATGCGAAAGCGTAGCGAAATCGCGCAGCGTCACATTTTCACGGTGCAAGCTAGCGAAGGAGATAAAGAAGCCGAATGAGTAGCGATTTCGTGACATGGTTGGTTTTCATGGCTTAGAAGTGGCAGAAGCGTATGGAGCAGGAAGACGTCGCGATTTCGTGACCTGTCACGTTTTCGTGACCTGTTGCAGTTTCGCGCCTGGAAGCAGTTCAAACGGCCCGATGCTATTTTGTGATTTTCGATGATTAAATGCATCCTAGAATTGAATGTTTTGCTGATTTTCGATGTGGTCAAGGTAGAAGAACGTGCCCAAGCTACCAGAATTGAAGATTTCCAAGATTTCAAAGCTGTTGTTCATGATTTTTCTAACGGTTTCATGCATATTTCCAAGAACATCATTTAATGAAAATGGCCGACTCTTCCATATGGCATTTAATTGCTGATTTCTTCGAAGCTGTTTAAGGATAGCATCTCCTTGTTTTCGTTGCATAATTGTAGATCTCGAGGAGGTCCGTTGTAAGTTTTAAATGCTGCCAAGAGGCCAGACCTCTATAAAAACCAATGTAAATCTCATTAGCAAGGGTCGGGAGTGAGAGATACTTTTGCTGAAAGCTTTTCAAGTGCTTTGCATGAATATTAGACATTCGGCTCTCTGGTTTCGCAAGTGATTTTCTATGTATTTTCCCTTCTGCATACTGCATTCCTAATTTGTGCTCGGATCTTTTATTTGCTGCTTAGTTTTAATTCTGTATTGAGTTTTAACAATTGCTAGTAAAAGAGTGAGTTCTGGAATGTTATTTTGGAGGTCATTTATGCAAGGTTGCGAGTGGATCACGACATTGTCTTCTATTATTTGCTGTTGTTGTACTTAGAGTTATTTGTTGTTGCTCTTTCTCGATCAGATAAATTTGGCCTACGGCCATATTTCCCGTTTCTTTCTGCATCATTTTCAATTTCTTTCCTGCAACTTTGATCTTAAAACAAATTTAGAATAGTAAGGGAACCAGCCCACTCTGGAGATTGGCCTGGGAGACATTTCTTTCTCCCAGCCTTTCAATGTTGGCCGGGTCTAGGGTGCATTTTATATAAAAATCCTTTCCTGTGGCAGATTCGTGACCAACAGTTTTTGGCACGCCCGGTGGGACAGACTTCTTCTATCTCAGAAAGATCCCATAGTATTGAAGGTTTAATGTTCGCCTTCATACCATAATATTAGAGCATTTGGTGACTCTGCAGTACTCAAAAATCTCTGAACGTGGATGCAGTGAAAGTTGTCCTTCATGATCACGAGATCACAGTCTAAAAAAGTTGGAGATCTTGTCGAGTTTTTTGAACTTGATAGCACAAGAAGTGGTGAGCATTCTAGGTTGGTTCCCCCATCATCATCTGCCATATCCACGCAAAACCCTGGTATTGTTACTAGTTTTCCATTGTCTCAGTTACATACACTAGTTCCAATGGCCCAGTATCCTCCACCTAGGCAGTTTTCAGCTTGGAATAGCTCAGGTGCCTTGAATCTCCAGGCTCAAAATCTAGTTCCCCAGGCTGCCTTGAAGGCATTGCCAACTTATGATGGTACGGGAAAGACTGCATACGAACATATTCATGATGTAGCTTCTCTGGCAGCTATTCATGACATAACAGATGAAGATGTAATGGTGAAGTTACTAGTGTTATCTTTAAGAGGAAAATTGTTGTACTGGTATAGATCTCTGCAACCAGGCACTATTGCATCCTGGGATCAGCTAGGAGAATTATTAGTTAAGAATTTTCATGAACAGGCTGACCCATTTTCATTGTTGCACCAGTTTAATGCGATCCAGAGGCATCCGCAGGAGGCAATAGCAGATTTTAATGTTCGCTTTACCAGGAGCTGGCAGTGAGTACCTGAAGGACTTCGCCCTACCCCTGAGCAAGCTACATTTTACTACCTCCGAGCGTTCAATACAGATATTGGCTTGGCGATCAGGCAGTCCAATGTGATGACTTTCTCGGAATTGTTCGAGCAAGCACAGAAGGCGGAGGCAGACTTAATTGCAATCGACAGGCTTCCCCCAAAGGTAGCAATGCCTATTCTTCCTGATATTCCACAGCATTTATATCCTAGTTCTTTTGCGCAATCTATGTCCACTATGTATCCTGTCCCATCATGGAATTCTAGTGCACCACAAATTGCACCTATCCCAGCTCCTCAGTTGTCTACTTTAGCAAGTCTATAGTTGCCTGCACCCAGCATTTCGCCATTCCCTGCTTCCACCTCATTTCTAGCATTGCCAGCACCACCAGCTCCTTTGCCCTTACCAGCACCTCCTGCACCTGTAAACCCTGATCCTTATACAACACTATTGCAAGAGGTAAAATCTGCCAATTCGGCAATTAGAGCAATGGGTAACAAGATCACGCTTATTGAGAGGAAGCAAGCTGAGCGAGATTTCCAGCCAAGGAGATTTCAACCTCCTCCAATTACTAGAGACCAAGCTGCTTCAACAAGCAAAGCACCTGAGAAAAGCTTGACTGCTTTGGTAAATGAAGATGCAGTCCTTGCTGAAAGAACGTATTGGTGTTCGACTTGCAATGACCCTCATGGAGAAGATACCTGCATGGTCCATCTGAATTATGTGCAGACATTGGCTGCTAGTTCTTCAGGAGGGCAAGTCAATATGATCTCTGAGGCAGGCCATAGCCTAATGACTCCACTGGAAGAGCAAGTTTCTGTTCTCACAAGGACTGGTAAGAAATCTGTTACAGTGGATCCTGCTGAGTTAGAACCGTTAAAAGTGCCAGCCGATTTGAAGAAGCCGATGAAAGCTCCTATGCCAGTTTCAAAGCCTGATGCACCTATTTTGTCGAAGGATCCTGTTTCTCACAGAGTTCAAGAAAAGGTTGCAACTGCACCAGCAAGATCAGAAGTAGAAGAGCAAGCTCGAGAGAAGTTGAAGTATCCTTCATTGACGAAGAGGCTAAGAGTGGAAGCCACTCAGCAGTATCAAAGCAGATATGAACATCCTATTGAAAAGAAGGACTCTGCTGCGGTTGCATACAACATTGTTGAAGAACTGAAGAAGACCCCAGCTAAGGTTAGTCTTTACGATGCATTGCAGTTGCCTGGGCAGGTAGATTTATTGCAAGAATCTTTAAAATCTATAAAGGATAATGAAAAGGGTCCTACCCAGACAGTTTATGCTCAAGCCTTAACTACTTCTATTACTGGTAAAAATAGACCACCCCCATTTTATCTATCACTGCAAATAGAGGGTTGGATCGTGCATAACTGCATGATCGACTCTGGAGCTGCTACAACTGTCATGCCAAAGGCAGTTTGCGAGGTTATGGGCATGGAATACACATGAAGTAGCCCTAGAGTTTTGCAGTTAGATGGTACTCCTATAAAAATGGTGGGTGTAATCAAGGATGTCCCAATTGTTTTGCATACTATGCCCTAGATTACAGTCATTCAAGAGATTGTTGTGGTAGATCTAGAACCCTATTTTAGTATGTGCTTATCCAGAGAGTTTACTGCAAAGTTGGGGGGTTACCTGGCACTGGATTATTCCCACTTAGAAATTCCTTTCAAAGGTAAACGACTCAGGATCCAGAATGAAAAACCTTCCTCTTTTCATATCGAGAAGCTGGAAGAAGCAGAAAAAAACATGCAGTCTGTTAACATGCTAACCGAAGAGTCAGAGGATTCTGTTTTGATGCATGAGGTTTTAGATGAACTTCAGTTGGATGATCAATTTTCTATGCTTGATTTCAATGCCATGCTGGAGACTGAAATCGGCTGTTATTCCATCACAAGACCCGAGGGTGGCACAGGGCAGGTATTTCCTAACCAAGCTGATCAGAATTCTGTCACAGACCAACTATGGAAGTTATATTTCGATGGGGCTAGATGCAAAAATGGTGCAGGAGCAGGTATTGTTTTGATTTCTCCTTCTGGTTTACAAAGAACATATTCATACCGTCTTACTTGGAATTGTACTAACAATGTTGTCGAGTACGAAGCATTATGCTTAGGCTTGAAAAAGGCAAGGAAGTTGGGAATCGAACAACTCCAGATTTTTGGTGATTCTGAGCTTGTTGTAAACCAAGTCACAAACAGGTGCATTTCTAAGCAGCATTACCTTAAAGCATACCGCAACCAAGTGTGGGACCTGTTTGAGTTTTTCATAGCTCTAAATATTCAAGCCATTTCTCGAGAGCTAAATAAGCATGCAGATCTCTTAGCATCTCTTGGAGCCAATTTTTCTCCTATTGAGCAGGTAGTGAAGAAACCAAAGACAGTAAGGATGGTGTACAGGCCAAGTGTCCCAGACAAAGATACTTTCTGGCAAGTCTTTGAGGATGATGAGCAGATTGTCAACTTTTTGATTCATGAAGCTGCCACTATCAAAGGGAGAACCTTGGAGCACGAAGAAGCTGAAGGTCTAATTCAGTTATGGAATAATCACATTTCGAAGGGTCTTATAACTCTGGAAAGTTTGTTTGATCAGCATGATCGGTCCAAAAAACATCGGATTGAGATTGATAAAAAAGAATACATGGAGTTGCAGTTGGAACCCAACAAAGTCATTAAGGTTGGAACTGATTCTACTCCTGATGAACTGCAAGAAATCAGACAACTGTGTCAGGAATTTTCTGATATTGTGGCTTGGAGTTATGAAGATTTGAAAGGATACGATAAACAGATTGTGCAGCATACGATTGAATTGGAAGGAGTCAGACCTTTTCGGCAAAAGCAGCGACCAGTAAATCCAAATATTGAGACTCTAATGAGGGCTGAGCTTGTGAAAATGTTGCAAGCCAAAATTATATATCCAGTTAAGCACTCAACTTGGGTTGCCAATCTGGTTCCAGTTCGAAAGAAGAATGGAGACATACGACTGTGTGTAGATTTTTGGAATCTGAACCGTGCATCTCTGAAAGATCATTATCCTTTGCCTCGTATAGATCAAATACTGCATGTTGTGGCTGGAGCTCAGCGTTTTTCACTGTTGGATGGATTCTCTGGATATAACCAGATTTGGGTTAGAGATGAGGATCAGTACAAGACAACATTCACAACAAAGTGGGGCACTTTTGCTTATCAGAGAATGCCTTTTGGACTATCAAATGCTGGGGCCACCTTCCAGAGAGCCATGGACATTGCATTCAAGGAACTCTTGAACAAGATTATTGTTATATATCTTGATGACATGACTGTCTTTTCACATAGACGGGAAGATCACAGTTCTCACCTGAGGCAAATTTTTGAGAAATGCAGAGAATTTGGGATTTCCATTAATCCAAAGAAGTCAGTGTTTGCAGTGAAGGAAGGTAAACTCTTGGGGCATGTTATTTCAGAGGATGGTTTAGCAATAGATCCAGCTCGAGTTGAAGCATTGAAAAAATTATCACTCCCTGCAAATAAAAAGGAACTGCAGTCTTTCTTTGGACAGATCAATTTTATCAGGAAGTTCATTTCTGATTTTGCCCAGGTTGTCAAACCCATGACTGAGTTGTTGAAGAAGGATGCAGACTTTAAATGGACAGCTCGAAGGAAAGAGGCATTCCAAGAAATTAAGGATAGAATAGCGCAGGCTCCTGTACTGATTAATCCTGATTATTCAAAGGATTTCATTCTGTATGCAGTTGGGGAAGATGAAAGTTATGCTGCAGTTCTTACACAGAAAGGGGACGATGGGAATGAAAGGCCCATTGCTTTCCTTAGTCAGGTTATTTTACCTCATGAGGCAAAGTATAATTTCATTGAAAAATAGGTGTATGCTGTTATGAAATCCCTTAAGAAATTCAAGCATTTTATATCTCAGAGCAGAACAGTTGTCTATGTTATACATCCCGATGTAAGAAATTTCATCATTCAAGGAGAGATGGGTGATAAACGCGTTGGTTGGGTCACCAAGATCCAAGAATTTGATGTTGAAATTCATCCGACTAAGCTAGTGCGTGGTAAGGCTTTATGCCAGCACTTAGCAAAGATGGCAGCATCTGGTATAGTTGAATATCAAGCAGAAGATCTTACTAGTGATGACAATTTGATGAATCTCTTAGTTCAGGAACAAGATTGGGCAGATGACCTCATTGATTACTTCACGACTGGTAAATGCCCTTCACAGTTGAATGCCTCACAGTGGAGAAGATTTCGTCTGCAAGCTCTTAGGTATGTTTTATTGCCAGAAGGATTGTTTTTTAAGAATATTGATGGTGTTCTTTTAAGATGTGTCAAGGAATCAGAGAAGGCTAGACTCCTGGAGGAGTTTCATTCAGGCATATCAGGAGGACACTATGCAGGTAGACCGATGGCTTTAAAAATAATTTGAGTTGGTTACTATTGGCCGACCTTGTTCACATATGCTTTCAGGATTGCCCAAGCATGTGACAAATGTCAGAGGTATACAGGAAGAGTTAGGAATGCATCACTGCCTTTGCATCCAATTCAGGTTGAAGCACCCTTTCAGCAGTGGGGGTTGGACTTTATTGGGATTATTGATCCGAATTCCTCAGCTGGACACAGGTATATTTTGACAGCTACAGATTATTTTACGAGGTGGTCTGAAGCTATTCCAACCAAGGTTGCGAATCAGAGTGTGGTGATTTCTTTTATTGAAGGGCTAATTACACGCTTTGGCATTCCTGATGCTATTATTACAGATAATGGGACTCCATTTATTGGAGCTGAACTAGCTGAGTTTGCAAACAAGTATGGCATTTTCCTGAAAACATCCTCTAACTATTATCCACAGGGAAATGGCTTGGCAGAGTCCACAAATAAAAATTTGCTCCGGATTTTAAAGAGGTCTTTGGGGGATAACAAGAGATCATGGCACCTTCTACTGAATCAAGCTTTATGGGCAGATAGGATTTCAATCAAGAAGTCTATCAAGACTTCACCCTATGCCCTGGTTTATGGAAAAGAGGCAAGGTTGCCTGTTCATCTAGAGTTGCCAGTATTGCAGCAGTTGCAGGATTTTTAGGATGATGAAACAGACATAAATTCCTTGGATATGCGGTTGGCTCAGTTGTTGCAGCTGGAAGAGCAGCGTTCTATGGCATATGAAGAGTTTGCTAAACACACACAGGGTATTTCAAATTGGTTCCATAAACATTCTGCAGATCGTCCACTTAAGGTGGGAGATTTGGTCCTGAAATGGAACGAAAACAAAGCTAAGCCTGGGAATCACAAGAAGTTTGATGCTCTGTGGGAGGGTCCCTTCCGCATTGTCAGTGCTGGTGCAGCAAATTCATTCTATCTGGAAGACTTGGATGGCAGCCCACTTCCTATTTCAGTGAACGGCTTTCATCTGAAAGCCTACACTTCATGAGCTGGCAGTCCAGTATCAACTTGTATATAGTAAAAAAAAAAAAAAAAAAAGAAAAAAAAAAAGAAGTATTGTTTTTATTTTATCACTTCGGCTCTTTTTGCATGCGAGCCGTGGGTGCCTATTTTTGTTTTTTTTTTCTCCTTTCCCAGCAGTTGGTGGCTTTCTAGCAATTTCTTCCTTCCCCTTCCCTTTTTCTTCCTTTCCTTTCTTCATTTTCCTCCTTCTTCTACTTCTTTTTCTTCTACAGTAAAGAAAAAGCCACTGTTGTTGTTTCTTTTCCCCTTTCCTATTATTCCCGCTTCTTCTTATCCCTTTCTTCTAAGTTCTCTATTATTTTATGCATTTATTTATAGTTCAGTTCATTCTCATTCCACTTCCATTCCATTATTTCATTTACTTTCATTCCACTTCCATCGTAGCTGGTAACACAGAAGCATCTTCTGTTCCTATCTACCGCATTACTCTTTTTCATTCCATTCACTCCATCATATTACCATTCCATTTGCATTTCACCGCCTACGCAATCGCAGGATCTCATTCCATTCATTTCCATTCCATAATCAGTTGAGCCAAATGCAGGTTCTTTAAGTTTCATTCATTCAGCAAAAGATGTTGCAGCAGTCCATCGAGATGAAACTCCAACAGCTAATTTTTTGTTCTAAGTTTTCATGACTCTATGCCCAATGGATTCAGGCCTGGGATTTGTTGGTCCGGCTTTCATGCACACCCCGGG
Source organism: Wollemia nobilis (assembly GCA_028583015.1). NCBI lineage: Eukaryota > Viridiplantae > Streptophyta > Pinopsida > Araucariales > Araucariaceae > Wollemia > Wollemia nobilis. The sequence goes on from JAQPPZ010016895.1 coordinate 20,227,999, forward strand.
AAAAAAAAGGGATGAAGGCAAGGAAAGCTCCGGAGACACCCACGGGACTGATCCCACTCATCTTTAGGATCTAGCTGGTTATCCAAGGTGCGAGTTACAGAGTTGGGTCGAATGGCAATTCACTCTTTTCCACTTCGGGAATAGATTTCAATATGGACTGCTCTGTTACCTTACGGGGGGTTCCCGAACTTGTTCGGTAGTTGCAAAAGTTGTTGACAATCGGATTTAACTTGAATTCTAGATCTAGCTCTCATGGCTCAGCAGATTTAAATAAAAGGCAAACAAAGAAAATAAAAATGGATCATTCACGGAAAGCAAAGAGAGGGTAGGGTAAGGCAAAAAAGAGAAGTTTATCAAACATCGATTGTAAACCCAAACTATCAATCTTATCTATGCTATCAGCTTCACAACAGAACAAATCCCAGAAGAAAGTGTCCAGTCAGTCTAAGATCACTTTCAACTAAGAGCACAAGGCAGAGTGAAACGGATCTAGCAGAAAATTATAAATCCAAGGGGCAGTTGGTTAAAAGCGGTATCTTTCACCGGCGACCTAGCTCGCACAGTGAAGACAGAGCAATTAGAACAAACTTACACCTGAAATCTGTAATTTCCCCTAGCGAACAATAGAACAACTGAAGCCTAACAGCATATTTAATCTTGACAATGGCAGATTTACAGCATATATCTAACAAACTTTAAAATGGAACGGATAACAAAAGAAAATACACTTATCACACTCTGCAAAAGATTAGGCTCCTGGCCATGCTATCACAGAAAAGCTAAAGCACATCAACTCCAAGTCCAGAAACAAAGGATTTCACAAAATTTGCAAGAAATTGCTTATAAGCCTTTATTTCTAAGTCTCCGCCTCCTGCGATTACATTTAGAATTTGTATTTATAGACTCGGGACGGACCACCGATCTTTTCCAAAATATCTTGCTCAAACCCTAAATCTTATCGCACTTAAACCCTAGGACCCGGGTTTTACAATAAAAATCCATTTAAAAATCAAAGTCCGAATAGAACTTAACCCTTCGGCAAATACAGTGCGATCACTGCCACAAATGGAGAAGATAAAATAAAATGCAACTTGCATTCATTCGCATCTGCAAATAAATGCTTCCGTTAATTACTCTGGTGAGCCGGATGAGTCACCACTTCTCCATCAATTTGATCTCCGCAAATCCATCTCTCGAGTTGAAATGGTCTCCATGCTATCAAGTTCGCAATAAATCTCCATTAAATGCATTTACCGGCAGCCTCTCTTCTAGCATGGCGGTCCTTGACTAAATCCGCACTTTATCTTCGCCTTTATGGTCTTTCCCTGTTGTCCCGTAAGTGCCGGTGGAATCCCGCATGAAAGACAAAAAGATGCATTAGATTAGCATTTTAATTAAATCGGAAGCTTAAAACATTAAAAACAGATTAAATCCGCAAAATAAGCTTGCATGTCGGCTTCGGTTTGTCCCATTCACGCTTTGACACGTGTCGCTACCCCGGAAGCCTTCCGTTTCCCGCCGGAATGCACTTTCGGGTCAACTATGACTTTCTCTCTCCTTCCGCGATTCTACGACATGTCGCGATTTCGCGACATGTCGCGAAATCGCGACATGTCAGAGCATCGGCAACTTCCTCCCTCGTCGGCCGCGAAAACACGACATGTCGCGATTTCGCGACATGTCGCGAAATCGCGACCCTTCCCCGGCCTCCGTACGCTTCTTGATTTTCAGCCGCGATTTTAGAACACGTCGCGATATCGCGACGGTTCCCTTCCCGCATGCGTTGACCGCGTTGACCGCGATTTTGGAACATGTTTCTGACTTAGCCGATTTTTCATCCTGCAGCCCATTTTCTCTCTCCTGCCGCGAAAATGCGACATGTCGCGATTTCGCGACATGTCGCAAAATCGCGCCCTCCGTACAGCTTGCTTCTCTCTCCCTTAAACTGTCGCGATTTCGCGACATGTCGCGAAATCGCGACATTTCTGCCACTTAGCCGCATTTTGACTTACCTGTCGCGATATCGCGACATTTCCGAAAATGGAAAGTTTGATTTTTCAGTGAATTTATGCAACTGTTTTCTGGATTTTTCTCGGTAATGGTGCAAGATTTTCTTGTGCATGAATGATTCTAGCATGTAAAAAGTGAATTCTTGGATAACACGACTAAAATGCAAGAAAAAGCACAACTTTAAAAAGGAGGCAAGCAAAATATGGATTTAAAACCTGAAAAGATCAAGAGGGTCCCTGCTCCAAAAAATGAAAGTTCAGAATTTTCTAAGGATGGAATCTCATTTTTCAGTGGGGGTGTGTTGCTTATCAACAAATGGCGATATCTGCAGGGTAAAATAGTAGCACTATTTTAGAACCCAAGACTCTGGTTTCAAAACAAAAAGACCATGCATCATGCCTTGCCACAGGCATTCTTCACAATAAATTGACTACTAACTGCAAGCTGTTAAAATTTCCCAAGGACATACTGGGCTGGATTACTTCAAGGAAGATTTATGATGTGCAATTACAAAGGTATAGAACTTTCTTCAAGGATGACTGAATTGAATGATAAACTTGGATTAATCAACTTTTCTAGATTGTAAAAGGGGAAACCGAGTAGAGCTCTGTTTACTAGTTTAGCTTTTTACAGCCTAGACAGAGTTACCCTTTAGATTTACATGACCCAATTTACAACTGTAGGGCAGAATCTAATATTGGCTGCCTCTTTTGATCATATAACTCTTTTTTTCTTTTTTTCTTTTCTTATCTCTCTTTTTTTTATCTCTCTTCTTTTTGAAATATATCACTATCTGGAAGACCTTAGAGAAATTACAATTTTCTTTTAATATTTGATCAATCTGGAACTGTTTCAGTCTAGGCATTGATAGCCTCTGGTGACACCCAAATAATTGCATGAACCATAGTCCCCTCTTATAACCAGCTTTTCTTGGATTCCCCGGGAGTTCCTCCAACTAAACAGCATAATAGTTTTTCTATCATTAAAACAACTGTGGCAAGTAAGACACAAGATCCAATCATCTCTCTACCTTCATCCTGGATAACAAAATAGTTCCACAGTTTAGTGCAAGCAGACTATCTCAATTAGAATAATGAGCAGAATGGGGAGGCACTTGATTGAGGATTTATCAGCTAGGAATAAAACAATTTTCAGCAGGCTGACTTTTCATTGATTGCTCAGGCAGAGGTTAAAAAATAGAATTTTAGAAGCCAAAGGACTTTGCACAGACTTCCAAGGACAGGCACAGGCTTTAAAGCAAAACAAAATAAAACTGCACAGACTAAAGCACAGAACTGTACAGGCAAGGGAAAAACAAATAAACTGAACAGACAAAGCAAAGAAAAGGAAATGCAATAAAGAAAAGACTGTACAGACTAAAATAAAAGCAAGCTAAAATAAAAAGACAAAGAAAGGAAATAAAAAGCACTGACAAAAGAAATAAACTGCACAAGCTAAAACTGAAAAACAACTAAAGAAAACTGAAAAACTGCAACGACAAAGAAATAAAACTGAAAAACTTCAAAGCTTATTTACAATGCATACATATGTTACAACTTCCCTTCATACTCAAAAAATGCAGCAGTTGGGAAAGCAGAGAAATGGTGCTTTAAAAATATTTTGACCATGCAAGTAATTTAAAAAAAAAATTACCTTTCAGGTCCTGTTGACGAAATGCACTCCAGTCTATGCTTCAAAAATTTGCTATCTGGGAAAGACTTGGGTTTACTGTCTTCCCTGTCCCATTTGAAAAACAAATCTGCAACTCCTTCAAATTAAACAAATCATATAATAACAAATCATATGATAACATGTTTATGCTTCTAATTAAAGGGTTTGCAGAGTTCTTTCAAAAGGACTGAATGTAAAAAACCCCCAGGATCAAATACTTTAAAACCTTGACAGACCCAGACCACCACATTTTCAAATTGATGTGACAACTGAAAGAAATCATGTTTTATCTGTATGCCCTGGTTCTTAACAACTTGAACATTTTGTGGTTGCTTGCACCGCTTCAATATCCAGGACTTCAATTTTTATCCCTCTAGCAGAATGCTTACAATTTTCCTTTTCACCTGAGCCTTGCTTAGACTTAACCTCATCAATGTGCAATGTCCAAACATCATTGTTGTGATTGATTAGAGCTGTAACTGTTCCCACATTTTCAGTTGCCAAATCATAAACTCCAATATCTGCATCAACACAGTTTATAGCCTCCTCTTTGACATTATGTTCAGAAGTTGCAGGCTTATGTTGAGACAGTTCATCAATTCCAAGTTGGTTGACCACATTCATATTTACCATCTTTTCCTCCTTTTCTTGAAATTCAACGAGTGGTCCAAAGTAAGCCTCAATCAAGTTAATGTTTTGTCCAACAATGCGAGGCGGTTCATAGAGGGTGATGTCGGCTTTAAGTTCCCTCATATCCTCAATGATGCTATCCTCCTCAGTTACTTCTGCATAGTGAGATTGAATCTCACTTTCATCATCCTCTGATGAGGAAGGGTCATTATTAAGTTCTGGACTCTCACATTTCAAGTCATAACTGTCCATTTTGAACTGTTGAAAATCTTGCATTTCATCCACAGAAGTCTGTACAAGACTTTCTGTCTCTTCGGGAAAAGTGACAGAATCTGAAACCCTGGTTGTACTATTTTTGGGTGAACTAGAAAGATCAATATTTCTTTGATTTCCAGGAAAATTTAACTCACCAGGAAAAACTTCAGATTTGGGTGGTGCCAGATCACAACTGTTCACTTCAAGCTCTTCCACTTTGAATTTGTCAAAACTTTTCTCTGTATTTTGCACATGTTGAGTGGATGTCACAGTTAACGGAGTCTCCTTGGGTAGAGCATGACATGTTGGCATTAACTCATGATGTGGAATGGGGTCTGGAACAAGCATGTTCTGTGTAACATAGGATATCAAAGGACTGCTCAGAATTTGAGGTCCTAGCTGTCTTTCAAGAATTAAGGCTTCTTTATAAGCCCCTGCCAGGGTTGTGATATTAATATCTCTCTTGAGGAAAATAGAGGTCACCGAATCCAATGCATTCTTGTAGATTTCTAAGGCCAGATTTGCATTTGGGATGTAATGGCCAGTCATTCTACCGTAAGCTCTTTGGAACCTCATATTGAAAGACCTGACAGTTTCTCCCGATTCTCTCTTGATGCTGGAAAATTGCTGATATAAAATGCTGGGATCTATCACTTCACCGAACTGTGATATAAAAGCTTTCTCTAGATCATCCCAGCTAGTAATGGAATTGCTGGTGAGGTTTAAAAACCGGTCATAAGCTCCCTCCTGGAGAGTGAACGGGAACAATCTGCGAGGCAACATCTTCATTTTGTATATTTAACAATTTTAAAGCATTTTTAAAAGCTAGCAGATGTTCTTCTGCAGTTCTTGTCCCATCATGTTTGTACCTAGGGAGGTATCTTTCTGGACTTCGGGGCAAGTCATGGGCTATACCCGGAATGTTCAAAGCGGTGGGGCCCAACCAATTTGCCATTAATACTTGGCTGACAGTGATGTTCTGATTTGTAATTGGATAACTGCAAGTGATGATAGAACTGTTCTTAACAAACCACTGAACTTAAGGCCTTCTCTGGCAATTTTTAAAACTGTACTGACAACTTTCAAAAACTGCACTGACAATTTACAAAACTGCACTGACAATTTAAAAACTGCACTGACAATTTCAAAACTGCACTGACAATTTAAAAACTGCACTGACAATTTCAAAACTGCACTGGAGTTCACTGTGGGTCCTTCAAATGTTGCTGCTATGCCCTTACAACACTTGAACTGAGTTCGGCCCTCCTTCTAGCGCCAATTAGGTTTTGGTTGAGGAGGAGGGGAAAATTGGCTACCAGACTTTGGATAAAATACAGTTTTACAGTTCCACATACAGTCGGATTTCTCAACACAAGTGCACTAAGAACAGATGTTTGGCCCTCCTTCTAGCGCCAATTAGGTGTTGGTCCGGCTTTCATGCACACCCCGGGAAAAAAAAGGGATGAAGGCAAGGAAAGCTCCGGAGACACCCACGGGACTGATCCCACTCATCTTTAGGATCTAGCTGGTTATCCAAGGTGCGAGTTACAGAGTTGGGTCGAATGGCAATTCACTCTTTTCCACTTCTGGAATAGATTTCAATATGGACTGCTCTGTTACATTACGGGGGGGTTCCTAAACTTGTTCGATAGTTGCAAAAGTTGTTGACAATCGGATTTAACTTGAATTCTAGATCTAGCTCTCATGGGTCGTAGATTTAAATAAAAGGCAAACAAAGAAAATAAAAATGGATCATTCACGGAAAGCAAAGAGAGGGTAGGGTAAGGCAAAAAGAGAAGTTTATCAAACATCGATTGTAAACCCAAACTATCAATCTTATCTATGTTATCAGCTTCACAACAGAACAAATCCCGGAAGAAAGTGTCCGATCGGTCTAAGATCACTTTCAACTAAGAGCACAAGGCGAGTGAAACGGATCTAGCGAGAAAATTATAAATCCAAGGGGCAGCTGGTTAAAGCGGTATCTTTCACCGGCGAGCCTAGCTCGCACGATGAAGACAGAGCAATTAGAACAAACTTACACCGAAATCTGTAATTTCCCCTAGCAGACAATAGAACAACTGAAGCCTAACAGCATATTTAATCTTGACAATGGCAGATTTACAGCATATATCTAACAAACTTTAAAATGGAACGGATAACAAAAGAAAATACACTTATCACACTCTACAAAAGATTAGGCTCCCGGCCATGCTATCACGAGAAAAGCTAAAGCACATCAACTCCAAGTCCGGAAACAAAGGATTTCACAAAATTTGCAAGAAATTGCTTATAAGCCTTTATTTCTAAGTCTCCGCCTCCTGCGATTACATTTAGAATTTGTATTTATAGACTCGGGACGAGACCCCGATCTTTTCCAAAATATCTTGCTCAAACCCTAAATCTTATCGCACTTAAACCCTAGGACCCGGGTTTTACAATAAAAATCCATTTAAAAATCAAAGTCCGAATAGAACTTAACCCTTCGGCAAATCTGTGCAGTCAGCTGCCATAAATGGAGAAGATAAAATAAAATGCAACTTGCATTCATTCGCATCTGCAAATAAATGCTTCCGTTAATTCTGCTGGTGAGCCGGATGAGTCACCACTTCTCCATCAATTTGATCTCCGCAAATCCATCTCTGAGTTGAAATGGTCTCCATGCTATCAATTCTGCAATAAATCTCCATTAAATGCATTTACCGGCAGCCTCTCTTCTAGCATGGCGGTCCTTGACTAAATCCGCACTTTATCTTCGCCTTTATGGTCTTTCCCGGTTGTCCCGTAAGTGCCAGGTGGAATCCTGCATGAAAGACAAAAAGATGCATTAGATTAGCATTTTAATTAAATCAGAAGCTTAAAACATTAAAAACAGATTAAATCCGCAAAATAAGCTTGCATGTCGGCTTCGGTTTGTCCCATTCACGCTTTGACACGTGTCGCTACCCAGGAAGCCTTCTGTTTCCCGCCGGAATGCACTTTCAGGTCAACTATGACTTTCTCTCTCCTTCCGCGATTCTACGACATGTCGCGATTTCGCGACATGTCGCGAAATCGCGACCCTGCCAGAGCATCGGCAACTTCCTCCCTCGTCGGCCGCGAAAACACGACATGTCGCGATTTCGCGACATGTCGCGAAATCGCGACCCTTCCCGGCCTCCGTACGCTTCTTGATTTTCAGCCGCGATTTTAGAACACGTCGCGATATCGCGACGGTTCCCTTCCCGCATGCGTTGACCGCGTTGACCGCGATTTTGGAACATGTTTCGACTTAGCCGATTTTTTCATCCTGCGGCCCATTTTCTCTCTCCCTGCCGCGAAAATGCGACATGTCGCGATTTCGCGACATGTCGCAAAATCGCGCCCTCCGTACAGCTTGCTTCTCTCTCCCTTAAACTGTCGCGATTTCGCGACATGTCGCGAAATCGTGACATTTCTGCCACTTAGCCGCATTTTGACTTACCTGTCGCGATATCGCGACATTTCCGAAAATGGAAAGTTTGATTTTTCAGTGAATTTATGCAACTGTTTTCTGGATTTTTCTCGGTAATGGTGCAAGATTTTCTTGTGCATGAATGATTCTAGCATGTAAAAAGTGAATTCTTGGATAACACAGCTAAAATGCAAGAAAAAGCACAACTTTAAAAAGGAGGCAAGCAAAATATGGATTTAAAACCTGAAAAGATCAAGAGGGTCCCTGCTCCAAAAAATGAAAGTTCAGAATTTTCTAAGGATGGAATCTCATTTTTCAGTGGGGGTGTGTTGCTTATCAACAGGATTCTTGCATACAGTAGAACTGTATACCCCGCGAGCCGCCAAGAATGTTGGCATTTTTGCCACATTGATTTTATTGCTGATTATTCATGCTTAAGTTGTTGCAATTCTAACTTCTCCGCAGGTTTTTGATGCAAAAAATGGCTGTCCAAAAGATGTCGTGAAATCGTGACAAAAAATAGCATAGAGAGCCAAGCTGGAAAATCGTCTCGATATCGCGACATGTCGCAGAATCACAGGTCGATCAAGGAGAGAGAAAATCAATGCAAAATTGGCACGATTTCACAACGTGTTGCAAAATCGCGATCAACGCAGTCAATGGCAGTAGGTGGGCATAAGGCGTCACGAAATCGCGACGTGTTTGATTTTCATGGCTGCAATGACTGGGAGGTAGAAGGTTTGAAAATGGTCGCAAAATCATTACAAAACCTATTCCAAAGGCAATATGGCCCAGCAGTGTAGCGAAATCATGACGAAAGTTAACACAAAGTGCATAAGTCAAAAGGCATCGTGAAATCGCGAGGCATCGCATTTTCACGGCACGGGTGGTCTAAAAGGTCTAAGTTGCAAAATGGTAGTGATTTCGCTATAGTTTGAAAATGAAGCCAAACAAAGCAGAAAACGTAGCGATATCGCTACGTGTTCCGGTTTCACGGTTCGCATGCATGAAAAGAGTCTAAGGCAGGAAATGGTAGCGATTTCGCTACACTTTTAAGAAGGAGTTCCAGCAAGGCAAAGACGTCACGAAATCGTGACAAGAAGGGAAAATGTTTCGGCAAAGCGAAGAAATGTAGCAAAATCGTGACAGGGTGCAGTTGAAGAAAGACTAAGGCAAAAGGTGTCGCGTTTTCACAACTTAAGAGCTAGACCATACATCATGCCGAAAGGACGTAGCAAAATCGTGCAGCATCGCATTTTTGCGGTGCAAGCCAGCGAAGGAGATAATGAAGCCGAATGAGTAGCAATTTCATGACATGGTTGTTTTTCGTGGGTTTGAAGCGGTAGAAGCATACGAAATAGGAAGGCATCATGATTTCATGACTTGTCACGTTTTCGCAACCTGTTACAGTTTCGCGCCTTGAACCAGTTCAGATGCTCGATGCTATTTTGTGATTTTTGATGATTAAATGCATCCCAAAATTGAATGTTTTGCTGATTTTCGATGCGGTCAAGGTAGAAGAACGTGCCCAGGCTACCAGAATTCAAGATCGAAGCTATTGTTCATGATTTTTCTAACGGTTTCATGCATATTTCCAAGAACATTTAATGAAGGCGACCGACTCTTCCATATGGCATTTAATTGCTGATTTCTCCGAAGCTGTTTAAGGATAACATTTTTGTTGCATAATTGTAGATCTCAAGGAGGTCCGTTGCAAATTTTAAATGCTGCCAAGAGGCCAGACCTCTATAAAAACCAATGTAAATCTCATTAGCAAGGGTCGGGAGCGAGATACTTTTGCTGAAAGCTTTTTAAGTGCTTTGCATGAATATTAGACATTCAACTCTCTGTTTTGCTAGTAATTTTTTTGTGTATTGTCCCTTCTGCATTCTGCATTCCTAATTTGTGCTCGGATCTTCTATTTGCTGCTAGTTTTAATTTTGTATTGAGTTTTAACAATTGCTAATAAAAGAGTGAGTTCTAGAATGCTATATTGGAGGTCATTTATGCAATGTTGTGAGTGGATCACGACATTGTCTTCTGTTATTTTTTGTTGCTGTACTTAGAGTTATTTGTTGTTGCTCTTTCTAGATCAGATAAACTTGGTTATGGCCATATTTTTTGTGTCTTTCTGCATCATTTTCAATTTCTTTCCTGTAAATTTGATCTTAAAACCAATTTAGAATAGTAAGGGAACCAGCCCACTCTGGAGATTGGTCTGGGAGACATTTCTTTCTCCTAGCATTTCAATGTTGGTCGGGTCTAGGGTGCATTTTATATAAAAATCCTTTCCTATGGCAGATTCGTGACCAACAGTGTTCTTAAACTTAGAGTATTAATATGTAAGTTCTATGTACATTAGATAGTTTTTTTGAGATTTAAAATTAGATCAAGTGAAAATGAGGATTGAGTTCAAATTAATCCATGACTTTTCTTCCAAAAGGATTTTTTCTTTCTTGTATTTTTTAGAAATAAGAAATAAAATAGTGGATGGAGGCCCTTTATTTAGGGGTATAGATGTATTATATTCAAGATCATGAAGTGATAATTTTTTTATGGGGACATAGACCATTAAAAGGTTTATTGTGTGGATTAGGAATTTTGAACTTCCTGATCAACTCGTCAACAAAAATGTTTTAAGGAATATTTGTAATACTGTAGGTAAGTTCATTTAAAGAAGGATCAAATACTAAGGAGATAATGCATGGTGTATAGACTTAAATATATGTTTCCATGGATATTTTAAAACCTTTACCACTACCCATTAGGATTAAATCTAAATCAAGATAATGGGATCAACAAGCGAATTATGAAAATATTCCATTCAATGTATCAAATGTAATGAAACTAGACATGTGAAAAAATATTGAAAAGTAAAAATGACAAAGAAAGACATGGCATGAGAACTGTAATAGCAAACAATGAGCTCATATCATAGGACCATGGAGGTATCAACTATGCACTTTAGGTTTTCAAGGGCAACATATAGAAGAAAGTTTTTATGAGGTTATTCATTGCATTTTAGATTTTTTAGAGAAACATAAATCCTTAGAAGATAAATATTCTGATGAGGAATATGAGAAAGTAAACTAGATTGATAAAATTGAGAGTGTTGATGAGAATGGAAAAATGAGAGGAACACCATCAACACATGAACAAAGAGAAAAATAAAATTAAAATTATATTGATTTGGGAAGCCAAATAAAAATTTCATATCTATCAACAAGAAGTGCAACTAAGACCACTAATAAAAATAAAAAAATTTATGATGATAAAAATTATACAATGGAATATTAGGGTAATTAATAAGATCCAAAAAAATTGTTTTTAATGAAATAATCGATTGTTATAATCCTAATTTTATTTTCAAATTTAACTACTAAGGAATATAAGGATGTTTTTATAAATATTTGGAAGATGGATGATTGTCTACAAATTCCCTCTATAGGAAATTCCATTAGTATTGCAAATATATGTGACAAGCACAAATGGGATGGGTATTTTTTAGAGGTAAAAAGTAATTAGATTTTTAGACTATTTTGCAAGAAAGAGGAAAACATCAAAGGGTTTATAAATGTATATGCTCCTTTACATAGCTATTCCAATCAAGAAATAAATCAAATCCTATCTCTTGTAGGTCCTCCTAAACCACAATGATCCTATGGTAATAACTTTTGCCTTACCAAACTATGTTGTCATCCCATTAAAATGATATATCTCCAAATTTCCCTTTAGGCCCACCAACCATATAACATATCATAGTTGGGATTATTTATATCCATTATATGTACACCCTTTATGTAGTTGATAAGATTGCCATATAATCTACCCTATCTCAATATCATCAATTTCCCTCCTAGTATTTTACATCCACTTTGAGATAGATGCACCTTGCCCCATATCAAAATCTTGGACCCATAAAAATGCTATAGGTACTTTTCAATCATCTACCCTCTCTAGAATATCTAGTGGTCACATGATCACTATATACTTCCACATCCAAACTTGCAATAGTATGCAACATACCAAACTCTATGCCTCTTTGTACAATATTTGATATAGGGTGTAATATAACTACACAAGTACCATCATCCCCCAACCAAACACCACCTTATTATCTACCATATCCATAACCACACCTTCCAACCCCCTAAAACATCACTTTCTTTCTTGTATAACCATTTAGAACCCTTGATACCAATGCACACAATGTGATACTCAACTGGTCCAAATAACCTTCCATGAAAGTGACATTGATATCAATGCTATAATGAACCACCAATAAATCCTCATAACCTATCAACATAGCCAAGCATTGTCTTTGGTCCTACCCTACCTCAACTATTTTACCTCTAATTGATAATTTGAGGATCCTCCATGCATCCAACAATGTCAATATAATCTCTCCTATAAGAATATGTAAGGTATTTGTCCTAGGGTACCATCTGTCTACTAAGAAAATTAGAAGATCTCAGTCAAAATCCACTTTTATCATATGTATTATATTGTATAGCCTCACTATATATAGCAAATCATGTTCACCATTCTCCAAAATATATAGAATAGATAAAAGTGCCTTTGGCCTCCTCTCTTAACACTCTAAGACCTCTTGTTATGCTTGCATTATCCAAAAACAAAAAATAAATAGTTAAAATCTTATCAAAACAATCCAACAACCTCAACCTAATAAAAGAACCATACAAACCACATCAAAGCACCATACAATGGTATTATTGGTGTATAGATGTATCATATGAAAGCATCATACTATCACTATGCAAGTAGTATATGGACACAAAATCATTGTACAAATATAATCTATCTCCTTTAGGCACAAAAACAAGAAAATATTTTAAACAAATAATAGATTTATCCACTTACTAGAGCCATTGCATTGGCTCCTATTTCTAGCACTTATACCACATCTGCATGGTATCTTGGTCACCTCTGTTGTGCCATAATCATTAGTATCTCACCAATATTCTCTCCAAACTTTCTCTGTACTTATTTAACATCTCTTTCCCTCTCTTACTTTTCCCATTTTTTATAACCCTTATTTTCACTTTCCTTCCAAATATTTACCTTCAAATTTTCCCTCCCTCTTGACCATTTAATCACCTTTTGTTTATTCATAAAATTTATAAATATTTCCTTAAAAATTTGTGTGTCACAAGTCTTCTTGTGTTCATATTTCTTGACCAAGTATCTTTTTCATTTTATCGATTCCCTTTCACCTTCAAAATATCAAGGGACATCCTAAGGCATAAATATAGACCTAGCATTTAGAAATAGGTACCCTTTTTTATTTGCATTGGCCAATCCTCAATCATGTCATTGATAAGCCTCCTATAAAAACTCAGAAAAATTACCCCTTTTATACACAAATTTGAGCCAAAAAATTGATATCAAATTTGATGATTACAAAAAAATATCTAATCTATACAAAACCTTGTAAAGTGATACCATTAGAAATTTACCAAAAAGAGCTTTCCAAAGAGGATAAACATGTCCATATATGATAAAATATTGGTGTCTAATAGCAACCAAAATGATAGCACCACAAGCCTACATAAGCACCATATGAAATTTTGTATAGAACTTATGTTAGCATTGTATGAATTTCTATATGGTGCTTATGTGCCCATATTTCAATTGCTTGATACTATTGATTTATCATGAATCTCGTCTATCACATCACTTAGCACATGATTAGACTACTATTTGAGTCACTTATTTGTTGATCAGTCCCAATATAACTAGTTAATTAGCCAATAAAGCCATTGAATAGCTAGGTATCCCTATTAACTCATATTCAAATGCATGTAAATATTCCTAGTATCCCTATCATCCCTTGTAACTTGACATCTATCTTTGCAAGTTGGACACTTCACCTTCCGAAATTTCCACGTCTTCATGCAAACTAGAAAACTCATCCCTCTCATGTGTGCTTCTAATAGATCCTCAAATGGGGATTATATAAACTATAAAACCATCCTTGGTGGAATTCAAACAATTAATGATACATAGGTAATTTTATGTTACCAAAATATTTGGGGAAGAGCTCTTTCTCCTTATGCTAATTTTATTTTTCAAGAAATTCTATATGTAAGAGTATAACAAATAAAATAAGATTTTCCAAGGATTCAAGTAGCACCAATGGGAAATTTGATCAGCAAACATCAATCAAAAAGAGAAATTAGAAAGAACACATTAGCAAAGGGACATCCCACATTGTGATATTTTTCTCCTAGATCTTGTTTTCTTTCATTTTGTAATTGTTTTATCTTTCATTACTTTAGCTTTTAAAATCATTTAATTTAAGGATTAACATTTTATTTTAACATTTATTCAAAAGAAAAATAGGGGTATGATTCCTCTACTAAGAAAGCACAATGTTGTTGGCAATATTAGAAAAACCCATTTGTGGCAATCACAATATTTTTTTCCCTTGCTTGTACGTCTATATTTTTTGCAGGTTATCAATAAAAGTGTCATATGACTATAAAATATTATACATATTCTCTATAGTACTTACTTATGGAACTTCTATACATTGATTCCATACCATGATGATTTTATCATCTTATAGTACTTCTATCATCTACAACACTTATGTGATCCCATAGCACTTTTGTTCCTACAATTCTCTTGTTCGCATATGGTGCTTTTACACTAGCATCAAAACAAGTACAAAATTATACCTTTTTCTTTAATTCGCATCTCAAGTTACCAAATTTAGGCCCTATTTAATTTTTTATATCTGTTTGATCATATTTTTAGACCTTTTATAAAAGGAGATAAAAATTGCATCTATAGTTATAAAATTGATAAAGAAGTGGGTTCCAGTCAAAATCACTACTTCAAATATGTAATTAGGGATAAAATCATTAATTTTTTAGGGTAATTTAATTTATTAAATCATTTTCTAAGGTCTCATTTTTCTTTGAGACTAAATTTTGTAAAACAAATTTATTAATTTGAGTGCTTTTGTGAAGCTACAATAGAGGACATAAATTATTTTATTTTCTAAATTCTAGGCATAAAGCAAATACACATGGACTAGTATCTTAGGCTAATTCCATTACTTGCATGCATAGTTCAAATGATTATTTTACTCCAAAAGGAAGAAGAAAGCATATTTATTTTTTTTAAATCATTGGAAGCAAAATAGCACATAGATTTAGGACATATCTTCCTTCATTGTTGTATTCACTTGCATTGTATTTAATCATATAAACCTAAATTTAGGATAGTACTTGGGATTTCCAAGATCCTAGTTGTGTATTCAAATTTATCCATGAAAAATAGATTTGTAAGATTCATACTAATGCCACCATAATATTGAGTGTGGAAACATCATTTGTATACCCATAGTTATATGACTTCTCTTAAGGGACTCCTCTAGTTTATGTAGCTAGTACACATTATCCAACTCCTCCACAACACAAGCACCTATGTATTTACTACAAAGGAAATAAACAAATCTATTGGAGAGGTCAAAAATATTGGATCTGACTTTGGGCTTACCCTCAACTATGATTTTATCAATATTAGCATCATTTTCTTCCCACCTATGACCTTTCAAGGAATTTAATTTTCTAGGAATCTAAGGACTTAATGTTCACAAGCTTTTCAAAAAGGTATATAAGTCAATCATGGGATAGAACCCACACATCATTAACTTATTCTAATTATCCCACATGAACCATGGGAGGGTTCATTGAATCTTATATTATTTTCTTCTTTCTTTAATTTATTGTAGGTGAAAAAGGATATTCATATAATATTTCAAATCATTACAATATTCCAAGAAAATTTCCTAGAGTTTCTAGTTTTAGGAATCCCCTCTACCTATAGTTTTTCCTAACAAGATAATTCTGATTTCTTGTAATTTGAAGCATTAATAAATTTATAAGTATAGAATTATATATACTCATTCAAAAGCATTTTCTGAGGTTGATCTAGTGGAATAAAAATAATCAATTTTATGAAGGTTTAACATGATTAGTGGTGAACCAAAGTTTCTATTGTCCAATTTATAACTATTGCAAGGGAATAATTAATTTGCTTGGAAAAATAAACTTAAGCATCAACATGATTTTGAGGAAATATGGGAAGTTGTAATTAAGTCAATTATCTATTCTAGCATGATTAACATCAAATATAAAATTTAACAAAGAAAATAGAAAGGCTTCATTGATCATCATGTTTGGTGTCTCCAATAAAGTCCAAGAAAACATTCATGACTCAAACATAGCCAAAGAAACATGGGACAAGCTCTAGATAGTATTTGAGGAAAAGAACAAAAATCAAATCTTGTTTCTTTAAAGCCAACATTATTGCTTAAAATAAATAATGGAAAAACACATAAGTCATTCTTGATATGATTTGTAGAGCTATGTATATAGCTACAATATTTAGCAGAAATAATGTTTAATGACATATTTTTTTCCATTAGTTTGAGATCTCGCCCTTCATATTATAATGTGTTTTTGACAATTTTGAATGTCATTGAGATAAAAAGAACATTTGCAAAGTTGGTGAATCTACTTCAAAAAGTAGAGGCCTCTCATACATCACAACGTAAAGAATTTTTGTTCCTTTTAAACCAAAATGGGAAGCAACAAATTAAAAGCGTACAAGTCCTCAAAATCACATTCAACATCAAATAATAATTTTTACATGCAAAAGACATGTGAACTTTGTGGTAATGATGGCCACACTTTGAAGGAATATTGACATAATAATTTTATAAATTGATCCTCTTCTCAAGCAATGCATCCATAAAAGTCACTAATAAAAAAGCAAAAATCAAATTGGAAGAAGATATGCCAACAATGTAGTAATGTTGCCAAAGATGACCACTTAAAATAAGAAGAAAATTACCACATAGTAATTCATGATTGTAATGCGATATATATGCATGATATTGATGAAAGTGACTTATTATATGATCCTGGAAATTTTTTAATGTATGAGCATAACATTATATTGCTAATAGCGTTATTAGAGTCTCATTGGTGAGAGACACATTAGAAATATAAGAAGCATAATTGGAAGAGAAGTGCAAAAGTGGAAGAAAATTAAAATAAAAAGGTGAATAATACATTGAAAGAAAAATATATTGAAGGAGTGTGTATAGTTTTTAAAGTGATACCAGGAACCTTTGAAAAAATATTGTATTAAGGAGATAGCAAAAGATATAGTACATTGAATTTTGTGTACATGAAGATATAGTGAGCACTACAATCAACATGTTGGAAGAAACAAGAAGAAGTTTGCATGACTCAGTTAGAGGGATTCATCACACCTAGACAAGAAACAACGGTGTATAAATTTATCAAATTTCTTTATGGTATCTGGTGTAAATACAGTTGCAAGAGGTCAAAACAAGAAACTCCAATCACATAAAAACTATGACAAATATAAATAATGTGGTAAATCCCCAAATTATATAAGAGCTACAATGGAAATAAATCAAAACATGCTTTATTTTCTCATTCCTAGATTTCACCCCTTTTACAATATGATACCAAAGGAATATATCCCAAAATAAATCCTAAAATGAAACCCTAAATATTAAAACTCAAAAGATAATAAATTACTATATTTTGGGCAACTTATCTCTTTTTAAGCCAAAAATAGCCTTTTTTTATGAAAACACCAAAAAATATTAGATAGCCCTCTAAATTAATACACATCATTGTATCACCCATATTAGGCCTCCTAGAAAATTTCAATGCCTGACCATGTCTAAGAAGTTATTAAATTCCAAAGATCTTTTCTTCCAATTTTCTAAAAAACACTAAATTCCATTTTTAGGGCACTAGATGAAGGAATTAGGGCTCGATAATATCCTAAAAAAATCATCTAGGTCATAGAGTGACCTCCATTTTCCTCTTCTTAATTTAGCTCCACATAAACTTTCAAGCCAATCAAACAGCCAGATCATAAATTATGCCCTCTGGAAGATAGGCTTCTACATAATTCAACAATAGGCTTATTGAGCCTAGTGTTTAAAATAAATGAGCATTTCAAAAAGCATGGTTTCAAGAGAAATGATTATGATTCATATTTATACCATATGGAATAAAAGGGGGATGTTGTGATCATAATTGTATATGTAGATAATTTAGTGATCATAGGAATTTTTGAGAAATAATTCTTGCAACAAAGCATGATTTTACAAGCTCATTTGACATTATCCATCTAGAACTATAGTAATTTTATCTAGGATTAAAGTGTGGTAAAATAATCATCACATATTTATCTTGCAAATCAAATATGCCAAGACACTCCTTAAGAAGTATCACATGGATTATTGTAATACCATTATTACTCCTACTTAAGTAAGGCTACAACTCTCATGGTCTTACTCCTATCCACTAGTAAATGCAACTCTTTATCAATAGTTAGTTCAAATTCTCATTTACCTAAGACACACTAGAAAAAATATCAACTTTGTAATAATTAACCTTTCAATATTAACACAAGAACTAAAAATATCTTATTGGAAGGAAACAAAAAAAGTATTAAGGTATGTCGATGCTTCCATTGAGTAGAGTCTAGAATTTTAGAAGAGTAATTAGTTCTTCTTAACTAGCTATATAGATACAAACTATATAGGATGTATTGATGATAAAAATCCATTTATAAATATATATTCTTTCTGGGATCTAGTCCTATATCATGGGAAAGTAATAAACAACAAATAATTTCTTGATCTTCCACATAAGTAGAATATCATGTTGTAGGAGGAGTTTTTTATGAGGTAACATGGTTAAAATATATGCTAGAAAGTATAGGTGTACCAAAAGTGAAATTAACAACCATTTACTACAAAAATCAATGTGTAGTTAAACATGTTTGTAATCTACTTTTCCATGAGTGAACCAAATAAATTTAAGACTACCAATTCATATGCAAATATGTTAAACAACACAATATTCAACGTAGAGTTTTTCCTACTCAAGAATAATATGTGGAGATATCTTCACAAAGTCACACATGTTAGGTTTGAAGCATTTCAACATTTTATCTCCAAGGAAACTCTAAACTATGATGTAATAAAGGGGGAAATATTAGGAATTATTAGTATAATATTTAGCATGATTGTGATTTGAGTGGTTGCAACCACGCAACACATGGTCCATGAGTCCACAAGGGGTTAAAATTAGTTGTTTTCAGTTACGAGTTATTATGTTATATTGGGAAAATAGATTGTGTATAAATTTCTTCAAAACAATAATATAAATCATTGAAGCATTCCCGTCAATATTATCATTGAAGTAGTAGTTATGTTTGTCTCTCGAGTTACCTTTCAATATATAAGGGATGATCATGAATGAGTTGTATTCATGAAATGATGTGGTTCTTCCGTCATGATAACCATGCACCACTTCATACACCAAATTAGTCTTTTTATGGTTTTGGTGTTTCATAAATTTTGACTATACATCTTAGTTATTATAGTTATACATATTTAATAAATAGTTATAATCTTATTTTCATATTGGCCAATATAGCAACACTATTCAAGATGTATGGACATATAGTTTTTATCTTGGAATGTATGTACATAAGTAGCAAAAATAATCACTATAGTCATAGTGTTTAACTTCATTGTACTTTAGAGTAGATGATTCTAATATTAAAGTGAACTTATAACTATTAGCCTTTCTAAAACATTTTTACATGTAAGAATCTCTTTCATTTACAAATAAAACTTTAGTAGTCAACAATAATTGATGAAGGGCTACCTGGATACCCCTGCCTCCTTGGGTCTTACCCGAAAGTGGCATCCCTTTTGGGATGTTTTCCACAAATTAAAAATTAAAAAAAGAAGGGCTACCCCACACAACACTCACAAAATACTCAATAACATAGAGAAATTACAAAGAAAATCAAAATTTATAATATTTCAATAAAATGGAAATAACATAAGGAAAAATTACAATGCTATGAATTACAGAATCAAAGTTATAATGCTATTGTTATTCTAGTAGTGACACTAAGAGGGGGTGAATCAGTGTATTTTAAAATTTTCTTTTCTTTATCACAAAAACCACTTTCTAGCTATCTACTAAAACTACAAAAAGCAATCACACAAGCCAAGAACACACAACAAAATATTTATAGTGGAATCCCAATGAGGGAAAAACCACTGTGCCAATAGACTGCTTGATCTCCCAATCAAATCTAGTTTGTAAATGGTTGGTATTACAAATTTTATAGCACTCACTATTAATACTAGCACCTATTAACCCTCAATTCTGTAGCACCCACTGCAAGGAGCTCTAATCCCTATCCAAGCACCAACTTGATTTTTACAATAATAAAAGTTATGACATATCAGATGCCTTCACTGTTCCAAAATCCTGAATGATTCAAGCTCTATATTATTTCTCTGCTTCTACACTATCTCCTTCCTCTTTGATCTCTATATCTTCTCTGCAATTCTCACAACAATCTCTCAACAACAACAACCCCTCTCGGTTCATAAAACTCATTTTATATTATTGCAGCCACTTTCTATTTTTCATGCAAGCCTTTTCTTAGAATTTTAGTAAACTCTCTCTTATTTTTAATTGTATTTAGTTTATTTTTATCTTCTCCTTAATCACTGAAGTTAACAACCTCTTCAACCTTCTATATTTGGCTTCAAATAAATATTCTGCTATTCATAGAATATAACTTTTGCTTTTTCTATAATTAACTTTTTATTCTCTTTACTCCATGTCGACAGTTATTCTGTAATTGTTAAATCCATGTTCTCACGATGCATGTATTCTTAATTGACTCATGCACATTTTAAATTTCTCTTGAAAAAATAGATAGCTCCAATTATCCATGGTGATCTCTGCAATTTTTCTCATGCAAAAACCTTAACTGTAACTGTTGCAAACTTCACAATAAATGTAATTGTCCCTTCTCTTTTTTTAAACATCACTCTTCAGTTAGGTGTATTTAAGATCCGAGGAATCATTTAAAACATTTTATTTCCCCAAAATTAATTTTGGCAGAGCACCTTGTTGAGCAAGGTGTAGAAACAGTATTGTCATTGTTGTCAACACAGACAGATAGATCAATTGATGATACAGTGGATAGGAGTTCAGAGGTCAGTTAGAGCATGTATAGTAATTTACAAGAAGACGAAAGTGGCCCAGTTTCAAAAGATCAAAGAAAAAGACAAGAAAACTATCGCGATATCGCGACAAGTTTTTTGTCACAATTTTGTGACATATTGGAGGAGAGAGAAAATGCTGGCAAAAATGTAGCGATATCGTGACATATCGGAGGAGAGAGAAAATGCTGGCAAAAATGTCGTGATATCGTGACATATCGGAGGAGAGAGAAAATGCTGGAAAAAATGTCATGATTTCGTGACATGTTGGACGAAAGAGAAAGCGCAAGGAAAACTGTCACGATTTTGTGACATGTTGGATGAAAGAGAAAACGCAAGGAAAACTGTCATGATTTCGTGACATGTTGGAAGAGATAGAAAGCACAAGAAAAAATATCGTGATTTCGTGACATGCTTGGAGAGAATGCGCAAGAAAAGAAAACTATCGTGATTTCACGACATGTTTGGAAATAAGGCACAAGCAAAGAAAACTATCGTTATTTCACGACATGTTCGGGGAGAAGGAGATTGCAAAGAAAAGTGTCATGATTTCGTGATAATCTGCAAGAGACATAGTATGGACGAAAAGGTGTCACGATTTCATGATATGTTTGAGAGAAAGATCTTGCAAGGAAAAGTGTCATGATTTCGCGACAATTTGCAAGAGGAAGCGCTAAGGAGAAAAAGTGTCATGATTTCATGACATGTCGGGTTTTCGCGATTCTATGAGAAGAAAAACGCTAAGGAGAAAAAGTGTCACAATTTCGTGACATAATGCAGGAGAGAGAAGGCAAGATAAAAAGGTGTCGCTATTTTGTGACATATTGCAAGAGGAAGAGCTCTAGAGAAAAAGTGTCATGATATCGCGACATGTCGTGTTTTCACGACCTGAAGAGAAGAGAAGAGCTAAGGAGAAAAGATGTCGTGATATCGCGACATGTCACATTTTCATGACTAAGAGAGGAGAGAGAATGTATGGAGATAGAAATGTCGTGAGATCATGACAACAGTAGAGAGGAAGACTCCGAAGGATGAAGTGTCACGATTTCATGACAGAAGCAAAATGAAAGAGCATAGAAGAAAAAGCGTCGTGATTTCATGACAAATTCAAAGAGGAAGAGCTCAAAGGTGAAAGCATCACGATTTCGCGACATGTTCCGTTTTTGTGGGCGAAAGGTAGAGAAATGCAGAAGGCAATGAAGATGTCATAATTTTGTGACATGTTCCATTTTCACGGGCGAAAGGCAGAGAAAGGCACAAGGCAGCGAAGATGTCGTGATTTCATGACATGTTTTGTTTTTGCAGGCGAAATACAAAAAAGAGCTCAAGGCAACGAAAGTGTCATGATTTCGTGACATGTTCTATTTTCGCTGGTGAATGCCAATAAGAGTGCAAGGAAGCAAAAAGTGTCATGATTTTGCGACATGTCTTGTTTTCACTAGTGCAAGCCAAGTAGAGTGTACGAAGGTGAAAAGTGTCTTGATATCATGTGATATTGTGTTTTCACGCATGTAGGCCGAGAAGAAGACAAAAAGGCTGTCAGAGCTGCGGTTCTATTGTCAGAAGCTGTAAGAGAACAGAAAAGGTTGTCAGAGCCATAAGTAAATAGATAAGAAGGTCAGAGCTGTAAATGAACAGATAAGAAGGTTAGAGCCATAAATCAGAAGGTAAATCTGTTAGAATGATGGATATACTATCAAAGTGTCGAAATGAGCAGAGAAGGTTGTCAGAGTGTAGAGAAGGCTATCAGAGCACAGTAAGCAGAGCCGAAAGAATGTTTTCGTGTACAGTAAGTTAGGGTTAGGGTTGAGCTCTACAAGGGGATATAGTGCTGAAACATACAAAAAAGAAAAAAATAGTAGAGAGGGCTACAAGAGAGGAGAGCAGAACTAAAAGAGGAAAATACATCAGAGTTGTAAGCATATGCAGTTCTTGTAAAAGAGCAATAGACCAGTGAGGGTCTTGAAAAATAGAAGGCATATTTATGTCAATCTAAGATTCAAAATAGAAGTCCAAGTTGGTGCTTGGAATCAGGGGTTGGTGCTCCTTCCAGTTGGTGCTGGTAAATCAAGGGTTGGTGCTCCTTTCTGTTGGTGTAGATAAATTAGGGGTTGGTGCTCCCTCCAATGGGTGCTGGTAAACTGTTTGTAAAGTTGGTGCTTTGCAAAGGCTAGATTTGGATGGGTGTCCAAGCAGTCTAATTTTTGAGGAGTAGCCAAAACTGGTGAACCTCTTTAAATTGTGTGTTGTGGAATGCTCTCTTATTTAATTGCTTTATCTGTTATTAAGTTCTCCTTGTTTCAGATTTAAGAGTTAAAGTTTTAAGTTTTAAATAGCTACACTGATTCACCCCCCCTCTTAGTGTCATTGTGAGAATATCAATTGGTATCAGAGTGAGGTTCTTGAACAAGCACAATCAGCTAAGGTGATCTGGTAAGAAACACAATGGTCGGTGGTGAAGGATTTTCATCCAACAAAGCTCTTTTGTTTGATGGAACTAATTAATCTTTCTAGAGACTCAGGATGTAGACATATCTATGTGCTTTAGGATATGACATTTTGGAGTCAGTAGAAAGTGGATACACAGTACCCTCTACTCCTCCAATAGATGCTGCTGAGAAGAAAAAGTTTGAGAATAACTCTAAAGCAAAGAATGCTATAATGTGTGGGTTAGTAGACAGTGAATTGATAAGGATCATGAGCTGTAAAATGGCAAAAGACATGTGAGACAAACTGCAAAGCATTCATGAAGGAGACAGCAAGATCAAGGAAGCCAAGCTACAAACGCATCGAGCTCAGTTCGAAGCATTAAAAATGAATGACGATGAGAACATAGAGGCCTATATGTTGAGAGTCAATGGAATTATTAATGTGATTAGAGGACTTGACGAAGAAATGGAAGATGTAGTCATTGTGAAAAAGGTACTAAGAACTCTTCACAAAATATTTGATTCTAAAGTTTCTGCTATAGAAGAAGCTAAAGATCTAAATACTTTTAGCATGGATTAAATGCATGGTTCTTTAACTGCATACGAAATGAGAATAGGACAAACTAAGCCCTTAGATAGAGAAGATGCTTTTAAAGCACACAAAAATATAAAAGCTAAAAAAGAATCTGAGGAAGAAGAGTCTTCAGATGAAATAGAAGCAAACTTTGTTAGGAAACTAATAAAGGGGAAAGGAAAGCATAGAGGAAAGTTATTGTTTAAGTGCTTCAACTGTGGAGGCATCGGGCACTTTACAGCTAATTGTCCAATGAATGATAAAAACAAAAATGGTGAAGGGTCACACCAAGAAAGAAGTGACTGGAAGAAGAAACCACATTTTATAAAAAGCAACTTCAAGAAGAAAAGTTTCATATCCAAGAATGTTAGCTCTTCTAAAGACTACTTTGGTGAGGATTCTAAAGAAGATGTAGGTGAAGCTCTGTTCATGGCATTTGAAGAAAGAAAAACAAAGGAAAAATAGGAATGTAATGAAAAACCTGAGGATGAGGCTAAAGTGTATCTGGAAGGTGAGTTGGTTGCTGCACTTAAAGAGCTGAGAACATAAAGGAAAAAAATAAAAAGGTTTCAAGAAAGCTTGAGGATGCCAATGAAATAATAAATAGCTTGAAAGTATAGACAGACGAATATAAGAAAAAGTCTAAAGTTCTCGAAGTACAATTAATCGTAAAGACTGATGAGTGCAGCAAGCTAGAAGAAGACATTGTTAGGTTAAGGATGCAGCTAGAGGAGATGAATCGAAAATTGAGTTGTTATCATAAGTTTGAAGAAAGTTCTATAAAGCTGGATAAAATTTTAAATAACCAAAGGACTTCAGGCATCAAATTTGGTTTGGGCTTCGATGAAGGAGAATCATCAAAGGGATCAACGGCCATAAATGTAGAACCCATAAAGAAAGAAGATAATATCAGGGTTGATTAAGAAAAAATAATTCATGCCAAAGAAAGCAATAATGCCAGACTCAAGAGGAGTACTGACAAAGATGGATTCACAAAAGTCACACATCCAAGAAGGAGAAGATTCATGGATCCTACTTCAAAATGGCAAAGACCTTCACCCAGGTTTAATCATTCTTTTTCTGGTTATTGTTTTAAATGCAATGCTTATGGTCATAAGATTTTTTATTGTAGTTATAATGTAGCACAAAGGAATTTCACCAGTAGAAATGTATTTTCACCATTGATGGATTATATAGTAGAATGTTATAACTGTCATAATTTTGGACACATTGCAAGAAACTATAGAAGCACTTTTGTAGCAAATAAATATTAGGGTAGAAAATCTCAACCAAATGGATTGAAAAAAAACAAAAAAATTCCTGAAAAGTAGCCACAAGCTAATGAAAGGGAAAAGGCAAAACAAGTAGCCAAAACTGCTACCAAACCATAACGAAAAGAAAAGGAGAAACTTTGAAAAGAGAAGGAGAAACTCCAGGAAGAAAAGGAATATTTGATTTTTCATACTACGTTTAAAGCATAGAACAAATCTACACCATGGATACTTGATAGTGGATGCTCCAGTCACATGATAGGTGACAAGCAAAATTTTGAGAAATTACAAAATTACGAAGGTGGTTCTATGAAATTTGGAAATAATGATGGAGAAAAGATAGTTGGCAAAGGATCAGTCAAGATCATTGATGAAAAGATCAAATCAAATGAAGTCTTGTTTATGATTGGTCTGAAGCATAACTTGCTTAGCATAAGTCAAATCTGTGACAAAGGTCATGAAGTAATTTTTAAGAAGCAGGGTTGTGAAGTGAGAAAAGCTAACAATGGGAAGTTGATTGCTACTGGATCAAGGACTTCGAAACCTCGTATACTCTCTCGGAGACTTCGAAGGAGCATGCTTGATTGGACAGGAAGATGAAAATTGGCAGTGGCACAAGAGGCTCGATCATATCAACTTTGACAATTTGGTAAAAATAAGCTCAAAAATGGCAGTAAGAGATATACCCTCCATTGGCAAACCACTAAATAGTATTTGTGCTTCATGCCAAAAGGGGAAGCAAACTAGAGCCACATTTAAATCAAAGGAGTACTTTACCAGAAAACCTTTAGAACTAATACATACTAATTTATGTGGACCCATGAGAACACAAAGTATAAATGGTGACAAATACTTTATGTTGTGCATAGATGACTATTCTAGAATGACCTAGATATTATTTTTGAAGCAAAAATCTAAATCTTTTGAAATTTTCAAGAATTTCAAAAACCAAGTTGAGAATGAAACAATAAAGAGGATCAAATGCTTAAGATCAAATAGAGGAGGAGAGTTCATCTCAAATGAGTTTGCAGAATACTGTCAAAAACATGGGATCAGAAGATAGTTTTCAGTAGCAAGGACACCTTAGAAGAATGGTGTTGTAGAGAGAAAGAACAAAACTGTGCAGGAAATGGCACAAACGATGTTGACTGAGAGCAAAATTACAGATAGATTTTGGAAAGAGGCAGTCCATACTGTAGTTTATATCCAAAATAGGTGCATGTTGAGGACGCATGAAAGAAAAACCCCTTATGAGCTATGGTTCAACAAGAAGGCAACAACAAAATACTTCAAATTCTTTGGCAATAAGTGCTACATAAAAAGAACTGAAGATAATCTTGGTAAGTTTGAAGATAGAGCTGATGAAGGTATTTTTTTTGGCTATTCATAAAAAAACAAAGCTTACAAATGCTACAACAAAAGGCTAAAAAAATTGTAGACAGTGTCGATGTTAAATTTGATGAAGATAGGAAATGAGAAATCAGCTGTGAAGAAAACTACCCTATTTATGAAGAAGTTATTGAAGGAGATGAAAAAAAGGAAACAAAAGAAAAATAAAAAAATTGACCCAGATGATTTAAGTATTGATTCAGAAGTAGAAGAAAACAAAAAATTCAAAACAGGAAGCTAGCAAAAAATCATCCCAGAGAGCAAATTATTGGAGACCCCACAGTTGGTGTTAAGACAAGGAGAAGAGTAGTAAGTAACTACTCTCTATTATCCAGCATTGAGCCCAAAAATATCGCTGAAGCAAGCACAGATGAAAGTTGGATGAAGGCAATAAATGAATAATCATATCAGATTGAGAAAAACAAAACCTGGGAGTTAGTACCAAAGCCTGCAAATAAAAACATAATCGATACTAAATGGATTTTTCGAAACAAATTGAATGAAGATGGATAGGTTGTAAGGAATAAAGCAAGATTGGTCTGTAAAGGCTATGCTCAAGTTGAAGGTATTGATTTTGAGGAAAATTTTGCACCAGTGGCTAGACTCAAGGCAATCAGAATGTTTTTGGCTTTAGCAGTCCACAGGAATTTCAAAGTTTATCAGATGGACGTGAAATCAGCATTTCTGAATGGAAATCTTGAAGAAGTTTATATTGAGTAGCCAGATGGTTTTCAACTCGATGATAATCCCAAATTCGTTTGCAAGTTGAAGAAAGATTTGTATAGCTTGAAACAAGCACCCAGAGCATGGTATGCAAGACTAGACAACTATCTCACTGAACAAGGGTTCAAGAAAGGTATGGTGGATAGTAACTTGTATGTCAAAATAGACAATGGCCATCTTATTGTCCTTGTTGTTTATGTAGATGATATAATTTTTGGCAGCAGCAATTATGATTCATGTAGAGACATAGCAAATAAAATGCAAAAAGAATTTGAAATGTCTATGATTGGTGAACTTTCATATTTCCTCGGACTGCAAGTTAACCAAAATGAAAAGGGCATTTTTATTTCTCAAGTTAAATATGTGAAAGAAATGCTGAAAAAGTTCACAATGGAGGATTGTAAACCTGTTAGCACTCCCATGACAATAGGTTGCAAGTTGAGCAAGGATGGCAAATCTCCAGATGTAGATCAAACCATGTATAGATCTATTATTATAAGCCTGCTATATTTGATAGCTACCAGACCAGATATCTTACAGGCAGTATGCATGGTAGCAAGATTTTAGTCTAATCCCAAAGAGACTCATGTGACAGCTGTGAAGAGGATTTTTAGGTACCTCAAGGGTACTATGGAGTATGGGTTATGGTACCCAAAAGGTAAGGACTTCACTCTTATTGCATACTCTGATGCAGATTGGGCAGGACGTATAGATGACAAAAATAGTACCAGTGGAGGTGCATTCTATCTTGGAGACAGGTTGCTAGCATGGCACAACAAGAAACAAGAATCAGTCTCTCTATCCACAACAGAGGCAGAATACATTGCAGCAAAAACATGTTGTACATAGATTTTATGGATGAGACAAACCCTAAAAGATATTGGCATTAACTTCAAAGAGCCAATCTCAATTAAATGTGATAATACCAGTGCTATTAACATCTCAAAGAATCCGGTTATGCATTCAAGAACCAAACATATTGCAATCCGATATCAATTTTTGAAGGATAAAGTTGCAGAAGGTGAGGTTAAATAGGATTTTGTTCCAACTATAGAGCAAGTAGTAGATATATTTACAAAACCATTGCCCAAGGAAGTTTTTGAATACCTTCGCAGTAAGTTGGGAGTGGTCACACTACCCAAGAACTGACTAGCTATCGGGAACACATTCTCAGGGGGAGCATTTATATATTTGATTATATGTTTGCTCTTGTTTGTAATTTCTGCTAACTATATTATTGTGTGCCTGAGAATGTTGTGCATGGACTCAGCGGGAGTCTGCAGCAGCCCTTTGGTATTATTTTCAAAGGGGGAGAAGAATTATAGGAAATTGCACATGTGTTGCCAACAATTCCAAAGGGGGAGAATGTTGAGCAAGGTGCAGAAACAATATTGTCATTGTTGTCAACATAGATAGATAGATCAATTGATGATACAATGGACAGGAGTTCAGAGGTCGGTCAAAGCATGTACAATGAATTTCCAAGAAGATGGAAGTGGCCCAATTTCAAAATATCAAAGAAAAAGACAAGTAAAAAAACTGTCACGATATCGTGACAAGTTTTTTGTCACGATTTCACGATAGATCAAAGGAGAGAGAAAATGCTGGCAAAAATGTCACGATATTGTGACATATCGAAGGTGAGAGAAAATGCTGGCAAAAATGTTGCGATTTCGTGACATGTTGGACGAAAGAGAAAGCACAAGGAAAACTGTCGTGATTTCGTGACATGTTGGACGAAAGAGAAAGCGCAAGGAAAACTATCACGATTTCGCGACATGTTGGAAGAGAGAGAAAGCACAAGAAAAACTGTCATGATTTCATGACATGCTTGGAGAGAAGGTGCAAGCAAAGAAAACTGTCATGATTTTACGACATGTTTGGAAAGAAGGCGCAAGCAAAGAAAACTGTCGCAATTTCACGACATGTTTGGGGAGAAGGAGCTTGCAAAGAAAAGTGTCGCGATTTCATTATAATCTGCAAGAGAGGTAGTATGGACAAAAATGTGTCACGATTTTGCAACATGTTTGAGAGAAAGAGCTTGCAAGGAAAAGTGTCACGATTTTGTGATAATTTGCAAGAGGAAGCACTAAGGAGAAAAAGTGTCACGATTTCACGACATGTCGGGTTTTCGCGATCCGATGAGAAGAAAAGCGCTAAGGAGAAAAAGTGTCATGATTTTGTGACATAATGCAGGAGAGAGAAGGCAAGATAAAAATGTGTCACGATTTCGTGACATATTGCAAGAGGAAGAGCTCAAGAGAAAAAGTGTCCGGATATCGCGACATGTCACGTTTTCGTGACCTGAAGAGAAGAGAAGAGCTAAGGAGAAAAGATGTCGTGATATCGCGACATGTTGCATTTTTGCGACTAAGAGAGGAGAGAGATTGTATGGAGATAGAAATGTCACGATATCGTGACAACAGCAAAGAGGAAGACTTTGAAGGATGAAGTGTCATGATTTCATGACAGAAGCAAAATGAAAGAGCATGGAAGCAAAAGCGTCATGATTTCATGACAAATTCAAGGAGGAAGAGCTCAAAGGCAAAAGCATCATGATTTCATGACATGTTTCATTTTTGCAAGTAAAATGCAGAGAAAAGTAGAAGGCAGCGAAGATGTCACGATTTCGTGACATGTTCAATTTTTGCGAGCAAAAGGCATAGAAAGGCACAAGGCAACGAAGATGTCGTGATTTCATGACATGTTCTATTTTTGCGGGTGAAATACAGAGAAGAGCTCAATGTAGCAAAAGTGTTGTGATTTTGCGACATGTTCTATTTTCGTTGGTGCATGCCGAGAAGAGTGCAAGGAAGCAAAAAGTGTCACGATTTTGTGACATGTCTTGTTTTCGCTAGTGCAAGCCAAGTAGAGTGTACGGAGGCAAAAAGTGTCACGATATCGTGACATGTGTTTTCGCGCATGCAGGCCGAGAAGAAGACAAAAAGGCTATTAGAGCAGTGATTCTACTGTCAGAAGCTGTAAGAGAACAAAAAATGATGTCAGAGCCATAAATAAATAGATAAGAATGTCAGAGCCATAAATGAACATATAAGAAGGTCAGAGCCGTAAATCAGAAGGTAAATCTGTCAAAATGGTGGATATACTATCAAAGCGTCAAAATGAACAGAGAAGGCTATCAGAGCACAGTAAGTAGAGCCGAAAGAATGTTTTTGTATACAATAAATTAGGGTTAGGGTTGATCTCTACAAAGGGATATAGTGCTAAAACATACAGAAAAGAAAAAATAGTAGAGAGGGTTGCAAGATAGGAGAGCAGAACTAAAAGAGGAAAATACAACAGAGTTGTAAGCATATGTAGTTCTTGTAAAAGAGCAATGGACCAGTGAGGGTCTTGAAAAAGAGAAGGCATATTTATGTCAATCTAATATTCAAAATAGAAATCCAAGTTGGTGCTTGGAATCAGGGGTTGGTGCTCCTTCTAGTTGGTGTTGGTAAATCAGGGGTCGATGCTCCTTTTTGTTGGTGTAGATAAATTAGGGGTTGGTGCTCCTTCCAGTGGGTGCTGGTAAACTATTTGTAAAGTTGGTGCTTTGCAAAGGCTAGATTTGGATGGGTGTCCAAGCAGTCTAATTTTTGAGGAGTAGCCAAAACTGGTGAACCTCATTAAATTATGTTGTGGAATGCTCTCTTGTTTAATTGCTTTATATGTTATTAAGTTCTCCTTGCTTCAGCTTTAAGAGTTAAAGTTTTAAGTTTTAAATAGCTACACTGATTCACCCCCCCTCTCAGTGTCATTGTGAGAATATCACACTATTTAAATTTCTTATTATAATTATCTTTTTCCCAATGTTTTCGGCTGTCAAAACATCCCCAACTTCCCTTTTGGAGTGCTCATAACTTGTACCTTGTAACTCCAATGGATACCAAATTGTATCCATGTGTTATTCATTGTATTAGCTACATTTTTTCTTATTTTTAACTCTTAAATATTTAGGAATCACTCCCAGAATCACTGTCAAGTTGACCTCTAACATAGATTTTTTACCAAAATTTCTAGCTGTCAAAAAGTGTGAAACTGTCATTTTGCGGGCCCCATAACTTCCATATTGCTTGTCTATATACCCTAAAATTTGGGTCACGTATTCTATATACTATGAAGTACCATTGGTATGAATTTGGTGCTTTAAATCACTTTGGGTCATTCCCTGTAGATCCACCAAATGCCAATGTTCCGCTTAACACATATTTGCTCCTGTTAACAACTCCAGAAAATACTAAGGCATGAACATTGAGTTAGCACCAGAAATAATGAGATCCAAAATGATGAGCTTCAGAATTACTAAGCACTACAAATACCAAGGTCCATAAACAAGACAAAATAATTTTTACAAATAATGAGTTCCAGAAACCTGAAAGAATGAGCTTCGGAAAGAATGAGTTCCAGAAAGATGTAACCTTCATAACTTTTTATCTACAACTCGGATTAACTTGCTTAAAAAATAAAAGTTATAGTTCTCAATGAGAGGAATATTTTCATATGATAAAAATGTAATTTTACTACATTATAACACTAAAATTGACATGATACTCATTTTTTACCTTTTACAAGTATACCTAGACTGTGTTGACAACAATGACAAAACATCCTAACAACTTGAAAACAATGACAAAAAAATCTAGGACCTCCTTTACTAATAGCTATGACCACAAGAATGATCTTATCACAAATAAAATTGACTTAAAATCTACAATTTGGAGCCACGATTTGTCTCCCTCGGACTGCCCCTTGGTGATCCCTCTTCTCCCTTTTTATAACTCCCAAAAAACATTCTAGAAAGCATAACTCCCCTTTTCCCACTCAAGAAGATATTCATCTGAAATTTTCATTTTCATTTTCCCTCCCAAAAAGATATTCAAATTTGAATTTTGGTGGCACAACTTCCTAGACCCGTAACTTTTGACTCGGGGGTCCAATTGGCTTTCGTAAGATATCGTTGGAAAGATTATGAAGAGATATACAATGCCTCAATCACCTAAATATCATTGAGGTGATTTTTCATCCTTCTTTAGGGCTTATAAGGTCTTAAAATTTTATTTTTAAACCTTCTTGGAGAGATTTCTCAGGATGAAAACTTTAATATCTCTCAAACCATTCAAGCTATTAGGGTGATTCTTTCACCATCAAATATATTTTTCAATCCCTCTCCTTGGGGTAAATTTTCAAATCCACATGTGTCCATTTAGGCTAACTTACTAAAAATAGCCGATGATTATTTTTCACCTTTTTGGACTTATGACTGACTTATACCTCCCAAGTGTCATCATGGACTCGAAAACAACTAAAGAAACTTACATCATTGGATGCTCTTGCATAAATAATCAAGAGAAAAATTAAATAATATGACCTTTTCTAAATTTTAACTATATTTTCAATATATTAATTTTCAAAATAATATATAGCTTTTTTTAGAAAATCTTATTAAAGGTTTTATAATATTTTTTTAGATGAAAATATAAAAGAAAAAAACTAAATTACAAGAATGTTATTAAACTTATTCATGTAATATTTATCCTATTAATTTTATAATGTTATAAGACATATTTAATATTCACCTTTTTAAAATGGTAAATTAATTAAGTTGCATAATCATCTCAAGTCATAATGCCGCTCTTATTTTTATGTATTAAATCCAATAGGATGCGAGCTTACTATTTATTATAAATCTACTTGTAACCTACATTTTTTTGCATCAAAAAATTCCCTTAATGTTAATTTTATAGTATATAACCATTGGATTGACATTTTAGCTACAAGTTTTTTATTTTCATAAATATTTATCCTTTATTTTACACATGAGTCTCAATTTAATCATTTCCTCATATTTTACCTATTTTATCCCATGTTGCTACTAACCTCTAGCTTGAGCTTCAAGAATTAGTTAATTTTGTAAATGCTTATGTCAATATTTATATAGGTCAAAAGGTAGCATACTATTTGTTCTCTAATGTTAGAATTTTTGTTACTACTAACAAAATAGGGTAAGAGGTCTGAGGGCTAGGATAGTTGGTCAAAGCATTACCATGACAGTGTAGAGACCCTATTTCAAATCCTTAGACCTTGTAGTATCGAAGAGTGTATAGTACTAACATTGTTGGCTATGTTCAAAATATTACCTAATGCAACTAAAGGTTATAGTGGTAGCAAGGATCAAGATTGAAATCCATGATGAGGCAATGATAAAATATTGGAAGTTACAAACTACTTTGCCGATGGGCTACCACTTTGCCTCAGACCATAGGTAACACTTCAAAGTTACAATATGACATTTTTGGGTGGGATTTAGTTCCCACAAATTTTGATCCTCCCATTTGCGAGGGAAATCCTTTAGATAAGGGCCCTTCCATTTGTTGGTGCTACTTAGTTTATGATTTGAGTACTAGTGGACCTTCTACCATTTCTTTTTTTATATATAATAATTGTTTTATAGTTGCCCTAGGCCTTTTATTAACCCTAGTTTGATGTTCTACATAGGATTTTCATACCACCATTTTTTTTGTGAATGGTGTACTATTATTTTTATAATAAGATCAAGTCACTTTCAACAACAATTTTTTTATGAGTTACCAATTCCTCTAGTATACTAAAAAAATAAAAACAAAATAGAGTAAGAAATTTATAATTACTTGGGAGGTATAAGTTATTCAGAAGTCCAAAAAAGGTGAAAAACAATCACATATTTTTCACCTATTTTTCAATAAGAACAACAAAGATGAAAAATAGGTGAAAAATACCTCCCATCCTATCTTTAATGCCAGGAAAAAGGCCAAGGTCGAGCGCACTCCTGTTAGAAGCTCGTAGAGACTCAAAATTAAATAAATGACTGAAACTCCTCCTTCTACTTCTGCCAAAATCCCAAAGGATAAGTCCAAATCACTTGACCTGGTTGAAAAATACCTTCATAAATTAGTCGTTCATGCTACCTCTGCATCTATTGATCATTTGATAGCTGCTCATGCAGTTATTGGAAAAGTGATCATGAGCCTTAAGGAACAACGTCAAGCCCTTACCCTTCTATTTTTATGTGACACCTTTGATAATACTCCATTTCATACCACTATTGATGTTCCTTTTGACACTAAAGAAGCTTCCAAAGAAGAGTACATGGTTGAAATTGCCAAGGAATCCTGTGTCAACATTTTGAAGGATGCTTCTAAGGATTCTGGGAAGGATATTACTAAGGAAGCGGAGCTTGACATGGATGCTATT
The DNA here is from genome assembly GCA_028583015.1 of Wollemia nobilis. Classification (NCBI taxonomy): domain Eukaryota; kingdom Viridiplantae; phylum Streptophyta; class Pinopsida; order Araucariales; family Araucariaceae; genus Wollemia; species Wollemia nobilis. The sequence continues at coordinate 20,262,737 of JAQPPZ010016895.1, forward strand.
GTTGTACCCATGCAAACTGAAATTCCTCTCTGAACGGGGTTTTTCTAGCTATTGTCCACCATTATTTTCCTCTATGTTTTTGTTCCTTCTGCTAGAAGGTTTTGGTTGGAGGATTTTTTTGAGTTCCCTCCTCTACTTTGTTCCTTTTTTTTAGAGGATTTTTTTCTTCCTTTGTTGTTCTAGGCTTTATGCCTCTGCACTCTGCTTTTCTTGCGGGTTTCGCTATGTTCCTCTTTTGTTCTTATATTGTAAAAGGCATTGGGGTGCCTTTCAAATACCCTATTTTGAATAAAATTATAATTACTTTTGGTTATATCAAAAATATGTTTATCAAACTCTTAAAAGTCATTCAAAACTAGTTGAAAATTTGGTTTAGAAAAAATATTTTTGTCTACCAATGCTAACACATAACAAATATTTTTCATGATTTTTATTCTAAATCTATCTACACAGGAAATAAAATTATTTTTTGAATAGAATTCAAGGTTTGTAGTAAGACCATGGTAATAACATAACTTCATATAAGAGATTTAAATATTTACTAATTAAATGTTTACCAAGGTAGGGCAAGTGGTTAGAGTGGTATACTTCTGATGGAGATGTTGATTATTCCCCTATATAAAATAAAAAACTTCATATAAGATATTTAAATATTTTTAAATAAAATTTTTTATGCATGTAAATGTAATTTTTTTTAAAGTTGTTCAGGACATAGTGTACACACTAAAATTACATCAATCCAATTAGACTGCAATGATGTACTCTTATCAACACCATATGACCCCCTTGGCAAACCCTTAGGGGTTAAATAGTGGTCCTAACCACTTTTGGGATGTTTGGGCCATGTAGCCATGGTCGTCCCACCCTAGGACGACCACAGTTCATGGTCGTCCTTCGCAGGGATGGCCACCATCAACCGTTCTTGGTTGGTATGGCCATGATCTGGGACCCTTAAAAATTCAAATGCGGGACAAATGGCAATCAAATCCTACAATTTATCCCACCCACTGATTTATGATAGATTTTGGATCATGTCAATTCAATCAAAACCTACAAATGAGAAGCCCAATTTAGAGGTTTCGCACACCCAATGCATGATAGAATTTTTACAAATGGTGACACCTACTTTGCATACAATAACTTACCCATTTGACCCTGTGGATATCTTGAGCTATAAAATTGAATCAATCCACCCAATTTCAAAGAGGATTCTTTGCAATATTTTGTAACAAAGTGTTGTTGAGATTCAATAAAATCTTTCACCTGCGTATTTTCCCTTAAAATATCCATCGATCAAATGAGGTTTCCATCTGATCTCAAATACACAAAACCATTCCAAAACCTACCCATTTTAGTGAATCAGATCACAAAATACAATGAAAGCACCCCTAGGAGTAGTTTGAACCAGGACCCATAGGAATTGGTGGTAAAAACCACAAGGTTTAGTGGTCATCCCCACCTGGGATGGTTAAAAATCACAATTTGAAAACATAGGGGTGGCCATGAATATGCATAGAATTTTATTTCAATTTTAGCATAGATAATTTCTAGAGTAGATTATATGCATCATTAAGATTTGGTGCAATTTGGAGTAGTTTTGAACCTTCTATTAGGTTTTTTATTCTAACAGTCCCAATTGGAACACACAAGGATGACCATGTATTCTGCATATAATTTCACCTCTATTTTAGCATAGATCATCTCTAAAGTATATTATATGCATTATACTAAATTTTTATGCATTTTGAAATAGTTTTGCACCATCTATTTTGCTCTTCATATTCAATAGTGCATGCATATCTATGATTTCATCTCAATACACATATGTTATTAATAAATTAGAGTTATTTATGTGTAGATCCAGGTATTTTAGTGTGCAAGGAAGGAGCTACAAGTATTACTATGGATATATCATCGCAGCATCCCTAAAAACCCACTCTTCAATTCGTGAGTGCGAGGAAGACATTGAAGCACATTTGAGTATTTGAGAGGATTAGATCCTTTTGACACTTTGTAATGAATTGTATGAATTAAGAGCCCTCAAGGGGATTTTTTTTAACCATGGATTTGAAAAATGGATTAATATAAATAGAATTCCCATTTATTTTTATATATTGGTATCATATTTACATTAATGTCTCTTATTAGTACATATATCAATAGATGCATTTCATTTCCCTTTGCTAGGTGCACCATTTTTTCCCTATATAGTGGTGATCACGGTGGGACACCTATCCCGTTTGATTTAGATAAGTTTTAACTTTGTTTTTTCCTCTAGAATTTTGTAGCTTTTGGTCGTTCTAGCCTAAAAAAACCCTTGATTTCCTAATTGGAACACCCAGGGATGGCAACGACAATCGTTCCACCTAGGTATGGCCCCAAAATTATCAACCATTCCACCCTGGTATGACCATAAAATAGTGATACTATAGTTCAAATTGATAGAAACAACATCCTAGGCTTTTAATATGAGTATCTGAACCTTACTTTGCATTCTTACTGCTTACAGAAAGTTAATTTTATCTTTTATTTCTTCTCCTTGTTTGTTTGAAAAGTAAATTTTGTATTTTCTTAATCTCAAAAAACAAAAAGAATAAAAATAGGAAAAGAACCAAGTAGGAATGCATTTGTGTGGTTTGATTACTTTCAACCTACATAATGGTTAAATTGACATATAGGGTATCCATTTTGTAGGTTTCATTATTTATTCAATACTTCTGAAAGTGAAACATTATTTTGCATTTAGTGAAGTATCATTGAGTGCTCTTTTGTTTTACTTTTTTTTTAAGTATAAAAGGAACCACACACACCACGTCACATTTGAACATTAGTGAGTTGGAACTTCATCCCCAACCACTAATAAAGACCAATTATGGTGGGCTTCATCTCCACCCGTTGTCTTGCATGATACGAACCCTATATTTTGGCCAAAGGTAGCTCCAATAACTATATTATCCATGGAAAATAGCATGTATTCCTCTTCAAAGGGTGTATTTCTGCCCACAGTCAATATGGGTGAGGACTGGTAGGACATGTGCTCTTGGACTTGATATGGGCTTCATCTCCATACTTTAGTGGGTTTACGTGATCATACTTCATCACAAGTTGTTGAGATATGAGTATACAGGTGAAATCCTTTAAAAAAATTGAGGTTTACAACAACCATATTCAAACACATGAAAATAGATCTCTTTGCAAACAACAAATCAAAAACACACCAAACAGTTTTAGGGAACACATATAAAATCTTTAAAAGAGATAAACACTTGAATTACAATATGTTTTCATTCTTGTGTGTTGCATCATTAAAATTTGTAAAAGATATAATCATAGAGGGTTTGGAACAAAGTAGCTATGATATGCACCTACGGCCAAGTCCATTCAAGGGCTGACACTACAAAGATAAGGTTAGGTAGAGTTGTGCGTAAGGGGTCAGCCTCAAAATGTATTTATAAAAAATTGGTGAATCAGTTTCTAAAAGCAAATGAAGAGTGTCCAAACTCATGTAGAAGGTTCACTATTATTAGGGGTAATGTTGGAAATTTAAACTTAAAATGGTCAAATTATTATAAAATTTGGGGTGAATCTACCAAAAAAAAAAATTCACCCAAAATTTTTTGGCTAATGGGCCCTGGTCAAGGGTCCCAAATATTAGCCAATTCAAAATTTTGAAAATCCTAATTTTAGCCAAATTGGCGACAAATAGCCACTATGCATAACCCTGAGGTTAGGAGATGTAGAGCATCTTTGATTTGATCCTAAGGATATGATTATACCTCCTTGATGGCCTCTTACTCGCCCAAGTCCTATAATGTCAAATTAGGAACTTACCCTACAAGGAACCCCTATACGGGACACCCCTATAGGTCTTGGTCCTAATTAGTAAACTTACTTTCCAGATATAGACACTACACATGCCTTTTATCAAGAATGACAACTTCACATTGAGGCACAAACAAATAGAGCAATACCATGCATCAGCATTCATGCTTGATCTATGTTGCACACCTAGTGTAAGATCAAGATTATTCACCATGGGTAGGGCCAAATGATCAAAATTTGCCTTAAAATCACCCTAATAGGTCTTACCAATATAAGTACCAAGATGAGTATGATACTCATCACCCTGGATGAACAAATTCAACCCTTCCTTTCCTCATTTATGAAAGAAGACCTGAGGAGAATCATGATTATCCTTGATCTCATTATTCCATGCAAGAACGATGTGCTTCTATGTCAGTTGAGTATAAAGAACATATATTTAGTACTAAGTATCAAGTGAACACAACCTCTCTCAATCAAGGGAATCTCATAGTTGACCTTTTAGATCCTTATGAACAAGATAGGCATCATGGAAATAGTGTTAGGGCTAATAGATCTTGCATGGCTGATCAGATAAACCAAGTTGTTAAAATATATGCTGACTACCAAGTTCAATTCAATCAACTTCAACTAGATAAATAATTCTTGGAATTCCAACATCAATTATAAAAACAAAGTATTGAATAGTAAACCCATGAGTTGTTTCAAGAGACCTTACACAATGGGGTCCCTACCCCAAGTACTCATAGACAGGGGGTTCATAAGAGGCAACCTAATTTTAATCAAAATAGGTTTCCTAGGACTAACCAAATGTTGCCTCCTTGACCTCCTAGGCCAAATCATGACTTTCCTCCCAGGCCAAACATAGATCACCTTCTATAGGTATTTTTTCTTCCTTGTAGGCCAATTCAGGATACACCTTACAGAGCCTATGATGATATTGAACTAGAATAAGAATATTTGAAAGCACCTTATGGAGGTATTGTTGATGAAAATCAACCATCATACCATATACTTGACATTCCTCACCCTCCCCCATAGAGCCAAATCAAATAAGATGAGATCAAATCCTTTAATGTGTATAAAGCATTGCTTGAATCCATGGAAACAATAGAAAACAAAACCTCTGGGTCAAAGCTTCAAAAGCCCACCTTTTGCCAACTTCATAGTCAACAACTTCACCCATAAATACCTTCTCCTCCATGCATAGAACATTTTAAAATGGCCAAGTGGGATAGATTCAAAGGAGAGGAAGATGCACAGGAGCATGTTACTAGGTTCATGAACCAATGCTTCATATCCAGGATAACGATGTCTTACTTCTAAGAAAATTTTTGATTACCCTCTCTGGCCCAGCCATAGAGTGGTACAATCAACTCCCAAGGCACAATGTCCATAGCTTTGAAACATTTGTGGATGCATTCCTAGAATATTTTTATTTTAACACTAAGCTAAAGGTGACTTTGATAGACCTCACAGGGTTGAAGCAGCATGACAATGAGTCAATCACGAATTATGGTAACAAATGGTGAATGCTTCTCGTTAAGCTACCATACCTACTACCAATGTCTAAGTTGACTTGCATATTTTACAATATTTTTTTAAATCCAATTTCATTATTTCTATAGATCCAACAATACCAAACTCTTTAAGATGCTCTAGAAAAGGCTAGAACAATCGAAGAAATCAAAATTCAAGATTGGGGAGATCACAAAACCCCATAAAAGGAGTGGAATGAGAATACAAATGACAATCCAACACAACAAATTTTGTAGTAGTTAATCGATTTGCCATTAGCATTCCAGGGCCTGCGCAACCAACACTACCTCAAAAAGTAAACTATCAGGCCCAACCTCCTCCTATAAATTACAATTACAACACTCAGATGAATCAAGGGAAAAACTAGCAACATCACCCTAAGCAACAATTTATGCCCTTCATTGAGTCTATGGATTCACTATTTGATCATCTATGTGTGGCCAAAGTAATTACTCTACCGGATATCTAGCCTATAGATTTTAATAACCCAAAGTCCATGGGATGTCATGAAGACCTATACTGTAAGTACCATAGGCAAAATGAGCATGATGTGCAAATGTGCTATAGTTTCAAACACCTAGTACAATATATGATTGAGAGGAATGATATTCAAGTTGATAACCCTCATGTGACAAATAATCAATAAATGGGTGTCTGTAAATGCCCATTTCCCACTCATAAGGTGTAGGTAAATCAAGAAAAATAGGTAAACAAAATCCATACGACACCCCCTCTACAAGGGTTCGTCAGGATGGTTAGCATCATGACAAGGAATAGGCGTTATCCAATTCAGGTTGCACCACCTATAGCTTCAAATGGCATTCCCTCCACATGAAAACCTCCTCCACCTCATCTTGTGGTCACCATAAAGAGTAATCTTGTGAACAACATTGGCTAGACTCTCTATCTTTGAGCTTATTTAAAAATCTTCACCTCATCGAGAAGCACTTATGTCGATCCTTAATTCAATTTAACTGTAGCTCTAGGAATCTAACTCCTTTACCAATTTCAGCGGGCTGAAGAACATGGACTTATACTGAGATGGGGGGTGAACAGTATAAGACTTAACCAATTAATAATTTTAACTTTAGATAGCAGTGGCATCAACACAACATTAATCAAGACAGAAAGCATCACACATTGAAGACCCATTTTTAACGTGGTTCACCCAAAATGGTTGGGCTACGTCCACAAAAACTTTTCTCTAAAAGTTATCTCAAAGTTCTTTGGGAATCCTTCCCAATTACAATGTTTATGAGCCTCGGCCCAAAGGAGATACCTTCCCCTCTCGCTCTGGAAATGATCCCTCGTAAGATCAACCGCCTCTACCTCTTGCCAAGGACGTGGAACTCCTTTCCACCGAAGACCTCCCGTCCTCAATGCTTAGCCTAAGAGACCTCTCGCCTTCTATGATCACGTCCACAGTAGCTCAAAGAACCCGTACCAAACATAGTCAATCGGTCTAGTACAAGTCTTCCTCTGTCTCGTCAGATCTGTCCAACTCTTGAACAAATCAATCCTCTCGCATACAAGCCTTCTCAAAGACTTGCCAAATCTGTCCTCGGGTTCTTCTCATAGAACCAATGCACCTCTCGTCCTCAAGTTCTCTCGATAGAACTATCAAACTCAGCTCACAAGTCCTCTCGCTAGGACCTGTCCAAATCTGCTCACAAGTCCCCACCGAAACCTCGTCCAAAAACCGCTCACAAGTCCCCACCGGAACCCCGTCCAAAAACTGCTCACAAGTCCCCACTGGAACCTCGTCCAAAAACTCAACAAGCTCACCAAGAAAAACTTTCTTAGTAGGAAATCACAAAGTGAATTGTTAGAGACCCAATGTGATTTGTCAAACTCATAGAAGCATAAAGAGAATTGTTAGAGACTCAATATGTTCTATACTCAAATCCCAATCTCAAAACTCAACTCAAATCAACTCAGCTCAATCTCAATCTCAAATCTGAAAACTCAACTCAATATCTTGAAATGGATAGGATAGAATGTTTTCTTTCAAGAACATGAAACCCCAACAATTGCCAACTATGCAAAGAATCACATAACAATGATACTCATGTTCTTTTCACCATCAATTAGGGTTTCAACAACAATGCTCATCAAACAAGGTTTAGTCAACCAACACCATTCAACTCAACATCAACCTTGAAGCATTCAACCAATCATCACAAGAAAAGGAAACAAGTAGAAATCCTTTTCCCTCCAAAGATATTTGAACAAAATAGCCACCAACACAATATCACCAAATGCAAAGAATAACTTGCTCAAATCAACTCAATGGAGTAAGCCCAATATCATGAATCAAGTAAAGCAATAACTTGATCAAACAACCTCTATGGAAGCAACTCAACCATCAAACTCAAAACAGCCAACCAAGGGTTCCACCAACTCAATGCAAGTAGCTAGACTCACAAATATAAACCCTAGTGCACAAAGCTTCCACTATCTCAAACCAAAAATTATGCATTCACCAAAAACTCTCCTTAAGGATAACAATGCATAAGTAGTCTTCAACAAACCAGAAAATAGGATTTACACCTAGCCAAAGGATACCTAGTAGAATACCTTTTCACTCCAACCTTATTTCAGAAAACATACACCAATCATACTCATAAGAAGAATGTGCCCATACCTTATTGGAGTAGAAGATAATTGAACCTTCAAGCTGTCACCACACACAACTCTCAAACTTCCAACCAAGTTAGGGTTAGAATAAAAAGAAATGAGCAATAATATAAACTTCCTTTATTACACCTTTTAGCTCCACTTCTTTAAACACAACCACCATAACATGCCAATAAATCAACAATCACGGACTCACACCTTATACCTCCATTTTTAATTTTAGCATAGCAAAGAATAATCTTAAAAATACATCCAAAGAAATATGCCCTTATTTCTCCTAAGCTTTTATTCAATGCTAATCACAAAAGCCAAAACTCATAAAATTTAATCACACCTTATAAATCGCTGTCCAAGAAACTTCGAATTTTGTGGCATAAAGACGTTTTAATAAAAACGTGTGTTACTCTAGCAAAGCACCCCCGCGAGACTCGAAACGGTGACCTCCGCCAATGCAGCGCCCAACAGCAGCCTTTGCCGCCACTAGCCCATGCGGGCTACGAAGTTCACAAGTGAACTTCCCTCCACTTCACCCTCAAAAAAACTCCCGAAGACTTTTCAACCGCACGTGCTTCTAAGTCTTCCTTCGATCGCAGCGAATACAGAGCACAAACACCGCAAATTGCATTCGGGGAATTTCGAATTAATTAGCCTTCCAACCTTAGGAGTTGGAGAATAAATAGTCTCTTCGAAGACACCTTGACGTCGGCGAAAATAAAGACCATTTCGAAATTAATCAAAAGTCTTTTCAAAAAGGGTTTAAAAACCCTTAAATAATTTTAATAAATTAAGAATAAAAAAAGGTTTAAAAACCTTTAAGTATTTTTAATAAATTAAAAATAATTTCTCCCTTAATTAATTAAATAATTAATTAATTAAAACCTTGAAGGGTTTTAAATAATAATTAAATAAATAATAAAGAGAACCTCCATTGGTTTTAATAAAAACCATTTAACTTGGTTTTAATAAAAACCCTATCCAACTTGGTTTTAATAAAAACCAGTTTGGTTTTAATGAAAAACCCTTGCCAATGGAATCTCTCCGGATTCTCTTAAAAATATTCTCTTGGAATCTTCCACCTTTGAAGCCAACACATCCTCTTAACATTAATGCCATTTCCTTTTGACATCAATGACAACTCATAGACAAGAAGCTAGGATCTCAAACCCAAAATTGCCAACAATCTCCCCCTTTGTCATTGATGGCAAACCATGCTTCTCAACAACACAGAAACTCAACATAAACAGCTCCCCCTGTCTTGAGGCTCTCCCCCTTACTCAAATCTCTCCCCCTTTGTCATCAATGGCAAAGGGTCACCTTTGGGGCTCGGGACTAAGAATGAGCCTCTTAGCTTAGTCCCTCCCCCACCTCCTGATGAGGTGATTAATTCTGGGGTGGGAGTACAACTCCCAATTTCTCCCTTAGATACTCAAACGTATCTCTTGGAAGAGGTTTGGTGAAGATATCTGCAATCTGCTCTTTAGTAGACACATACTCTACCTTGACCTCCTTGTCTTGCACTTTCTCCCTTAGAAAGTGATACTTGATGGAAATATGCTTTGTCCTTGAGTGCATTACCGGATTTTTGGAAATACTTATGGCACTTGTATTATCACAAAGTATGGAGATGGGTTGTTCATGCTTGACTTTGAAATCCTCCAAGGTGGTTTTCATCCATAAAACCCGTGTACACCCAACCACCGTCGCTATGTATTCAGCCTCTCGCTATAGATAAGGAAACCGAAGGTTGTTTCTTACTTAGCCAAGAAACCAAACTCTTTCCCGTAAAGAATGCTCCACCACTAGTGCTTTTCCCGTCATCAATACCGCCTGCCCAATCTGCATCTCGTATAAGCCGTGAGGGTGAAATCATCACCTTTGGGATACCAAAGCCCAAAGTCCATAGTGCCCTTCGGATATCCGAATATCCTCTTAACTCGCTATAACATGAGAATATTTTGGAGCTGCCTGAAATCTTGCTACTAACCCAACTCGCCCGCATGATATCCGGTCCGGTAGCCGTAATATATAATAAACTGCCAATCATAGATCTCGTACAACCTCTGATCTACCGCTGGAGATTCATCATCTTTACTCATCTTGCACCCAGTAATCATTGGAGTACACACCGGTTTGCTGTCCATCATCCCAAATTTCTTCAACATTTCTTTGATATACTTTCCTTGAGAGAGAAATATACCATCCTTTGATTGAGCAATCTGAAGACCTAAAAAGAATGACAACTCTCCAATCATAGACATCTCAAATTCCTTCTGCATGGTGTTAGCAAAAACTTTGCACATCTGAGTATTATTTCCCCCAAAAATAATATCATCAACATAGACAACCATAATCAACATATCATCATTTTCATTCTTAATATACAAATTGCTATCTCGCCACGCCTTTCCTGAAGCCTTGCTCATGAAGATACCTGTCAAGTCTTGAGTACCAAGCCCTAGGTGCTTGCTTTAACCCATACAAGGCCTTTTTCAGTTTACACACATAGTCTGACTGTTCCGAGAGAGACACTCCTTCTGGCTGTTCTATGTAGACTTCTTCTACCAACACCCCATTTAGAAAAGCTGACTTTACATCCATTTGATATACCTTGAATGATTTGAAGCTTGAAAGGGCCAAAAATATTCTCGATAGCTTCAAGACGAGCAACAGGAGCAAACGTTTCTTTGAAATCAACACCTTCTACTTGAGCATAACCTTTGCAGACTAACCTAGCTTTGTTTCCGACAATTTTTCCATCCTCATTGAGTTTATTTCTGAATATCCATTTTGTGCCAATGACATTCTTGTCCTTAGGTCTTGGAACCAATTCCCAAGTTTCACTTTTCTCTATTTGATTTAGCTCTTCATCCATTGCTTTTACCCAAAACTTATCTCGCACATGCTTCACTGAAATATTTTGGCTCAATCTGAGATAATAATGAAACATTTGTAGAATCATGTGAAGGAATGACTCTTCTTCTTGTTTGCCTCGCTATTTGGATCACCAATGATCAAATATTTGGGATGATGTTTCTGAACATATCGTGAAGGAGTTTTGGGAAGCAGCTTGTTGTCTTTCCTCTTCTTCATCTCGAAACCTCTCTGAATTCTTCTTGACAAATTTCATCACCGAGTTCCTTGACCGGTTCTCTTATCCCTGTCTTTTCATCAACTCGTTACATTTATGCTCTCTACAACCGTATGAGTTCTTTTGTTGAAGCATCTCTAGGCCTTGCTTCTGCTGGAATATCCAAGAAAGATTCCCTCATCACACCTAGGATCAAACTTACCCAAATTCTGATCTTCCCTTCTCATGAAGCACTTACTCCCAAACACTTTGAAGTATTTTACTGTAGCCGGTCTTCCTTTCCACAACTCATAAGGAGTTTTATGATGATTGACTCTAAGTTGGGCCCCGGTGATAATGTAGACTGCCGTACTGACTGCCTCTTTCCAAAAACCATCTGAAAGTTTTGACTCATTTAACATAGCTCTAGCCATATTTTCAATAGTTCTATTTTTCCTTTCAACTACTCCATTTTGTTGAGGAGTTCTTGTTGCTGAATATTCTCTTTTGATTCCTTGTTGCTCATAGTATTCCACAAATTCATTTGAAGTGAACTCTCCTCCTCTATCTGATCTTAAGCATTTGATTCTCTTGTCAGCCTCATTTTCAATCATTTCTTTGAAAGCTTTAAATTTTTCAAAAGCTTCAGATTTTTCTTTGAGAAAAGTAACCCAAGTCATTCTAGAATAATCATCTATAAACAACATGAAGTAGCTTTCTCCCCGAATGCTCCGAGTTCCGGTAGGGCCACATAAATCAGTATGAATAAGATCCAATGGTTTTGAAGAAGTATACCCTTTTGATTTGAAACTGGTTCTGGTCTGTTTTCCATGTTGACAAGGACCGCAAATGATGTTATGGGGCCTTTTTATTTTGGGCAAGTCTCTAATCGCTTCCTTGTTACTAATATTGACAAGATTATCAAAGCTCAAATGCCCCAATATTTTATGCCATAACCAACTCTCATCTTCTTGAGTTAGAAAACACTTTTCCTTTTTTATCTCACTTAGCATGTAAAGATTGTTTGGAGTCCTTGTAGCACTAGCAATGAGTTTTCCATTTTTTTCTTTACTTATCTCACATCTATCTGAAAAGAAAGATACTATGTGCCCTTGATCACAAAGTTGACTCACACTTAGAAGATTATGTCTTAGGCCTTCTACATAAAGCACATTTTCTATTTTGGATTTCCCATCCAAACTAAGAGTCCCTTTACCACAGATTTTAGCTGACTTGTTATCTCCAAAACTGATTGTTCCTCTGTTTGTTTCTTTTAAGACCAAAAACTTTTCCTTTTCACCAGTCATATGTTTTGAACAACCACTATCAAGATACCATTTTTCTACTTTGTCTTGAGCATGAAAAGTAGTTTGAACTATCATTGACTTAGATTTGATCTCATTTCTCTTTTTAGTGAACTCAAGGCTAGATCTATCCAAACAGCACATCCTTGCTATATGCCCAAAATTCTTGCACTTGTAACACATGACATTTTTATTCATAAGAGGTGCAAAAGAGTTAACATTTTCCTTACTATGGCTATTCAAAGACTTATTGCAATGCATAGCTTTGTGACCAAATTTCTTGCAAGAAAAACAATAGCCATGGAAAGTATTATGTAACCTATTTTGATGCCTTGGATGATTGTTCTTCTTGTGACCAACTGGAATCCACCGCTCTTCAGGATGAAGATTGATCTTGCTCGAAGACCCTGTTTCATGAATGGTGATACAATCCTTCTTTTGCTTTTCACACGGAGTATTCTGTCTGAGAGCCAACTGCTCCAACTTCACTCTAAGAGACATAACCTCTTCTTCTAGTTTCTCGCAATCAGCTTCCTTTCCTTTGAGAGCCTCTGTCAGAACCTGTTCAACCTTCTTCCCTTCTTCAGCTAGAATTTTGAAGTCTATAACACTTTGAGACAATTCTGATCTTGCTATCTCTTCTTCCCCGACATTGATGCTTGAGAACAGAATTCTCTTCCCTAAATTTCTCAAGCTTTCTTAAAGCCAAGAAGAATTCACCTTTGAGATCGAACTCAACCTCTTCATCTCTTTCTCGAATCTGTATGTTCCTCCGATAGATCCTTCTCCAAGCCGTTAGGCTCTTTCCGGAGAGACCGACTTTGATACCAATTGAATAACATGGACTTATACTGATAGGGGGGTGAACAATATAAGACTTAACCAATTAATAATTTTAACTTTAGATAGCAAGTGGCATCAACACAACATTAATCAAGACAGAAAGCATCACACATTGAAGACCCATTTTTAACGTGGTTCACCCAAAATGGTTGGGCTACGTCCACAAAAACTTTTCTCTAAAAGTTATCTCAAAGTTCTTTGGGAATCCTTCCCAATTACAATGTTTATGAGCCTCGACCCAAAGGAGATACCTTCCCCTCTGCTCTAGAAATGATCCCTCAGAAGATCAACTGCCTCTACCTCTTGCCAGCACGTGGAACTCCTTTCCACCGAAGACCTCCTATCCTCAATGCTTAGCCTAAGAGACCTCTCGCCTTCTATGATCACGTCCACAGCAGCTCAACAACCTATACCAAACACAATCAGTCGGTCTAGTACAAGTCTTCCTCTGTCTGTCAGATCTGTCCAACTCTTGAACAAATCAATCCTCTACATACAAGCCTTCTCAAAGACTTGCCAAATCTGTCCTCAGGTTCTTCTCATAGAACCAATGCACCTCTGTCCTCAAGTTCTCTGATAGAACTATCAAACTCAGCTCACAAGTCCTCTGCTAGGACCTGTCCAAATCTGCTCACAAGTCCCCACCGAAACCTGTCCAAAAACTGCTCACAAGTCCCCACCGAAACCTGTCCAAAACTGCTCACAAGTCCCCACTAGAACCTGTCCAAAACTGCTCACCAAGAAAAACTTTCTTAGTAGGAAATCACAAAGTGAATTGTTAGAGACCCAATGTGATTTGTCAAACTCATAGAAGCATAAAGAGAATTGTTAGAGACTCAATATGTTCTATACTCAAATCCCAATCTCAAAACTCAACTCAAATCAACTCAACTTAATCTCAATCTCAAATCTGAAAACTCAACTCAATATCTGAAATGGATAGGATAGAATGTTTTCTTTCAAGAACATGAAACCCCAACAATTGCCAACTATGCAAAGAATCACATAACAATGATACTCATGTTCTTTTCACCATCAATTAGGGTTTCAACAACAATGCTCATCAAACAAGGTTTAGTCAACCAACACCATTCAACTCAACATCAACCTTGAAGCATTCAACCAATCATCACAAGAAAAGGAAACAAGTAGAAATCCTTTTCCCTCCAAAGATATTTGAACAAAACAGCCACCAACACAATATCACCAAATGCAAAGAATAACTTGCTCAAATCAACTCAATGGAGTAAGCCCAATATCATGAATCAAGTAAAGCAATAACTTGATCAAACAACCTCTATGGAAGCAACTCAACCATCAAACTCAAAACAGCCAACCAAGGGTTCCACCAACTCAATGCAAGTAGCTAGACTCACAAATATAAACCCTAGTGCACAAAGCTTCCACTATCTCAAACCAAAAATTATGCATTCACCAAAAACTCTCCTTAAGGATAACAATGCATAAGTAGTCTTCAACAAACCAGAAAATAGGATTTACACCTAGCCAAAGGATACCTAGTAGAATACCTTTTCACTCCAACCTTATTTCAAAAAACATACACCAATCATACTCATAAGAAGAATGTGCCCATACCTTATTGGAGTAGAAGATAATTGAACCTTCAAGCTGTCACCACACACAACTCTCAAACTTCCAACCAAGTTAGGGTTAGAATAAAAAGAAATGAGCAATAATATAAACTTCCTTTATTACACCTTTTAGCTCCACTTCTTTAAACACAACCACCATAACATGCCAATAAATCAACAATCACAGACTCACACCTTATACCTCCATTTTTAATTTTAGCATAGCAAAGAATAATCTTAAAAATACATCCAAAGAAATATGCCCTTATTTCTCCTAAGATTTTATTCAATGCTAATCACAAAAGCCAAAACTCATAAAATTTAATCACACCTTATAAATCGCTGTCCAAGAAACTCCGAATTTCGCGGCATAAAGACGTTTTAATAAAAACGTGTGTTACTCTAGCAAAGCACCCCCGCGAGACTCGAAACGGTGACCTCCGCCAATGCAGCGCCCAACAACAGCCTTCGCTGCCACTAGCCCATGTGGGCTACGAAGTTCACAAGTGAACTTCCCTCCACTTCACCCTAAAAAAAACTCCCGAAGACTTTTCAACCGCACGTGCTTCTAAGTCTTCCTTCGATCGCAGCGAATACAGAGCACAAACACCGCAAATTGCATTCGGGGAATTTCGAATTAATTAGCCTTCCAACCTTAGGAGTTGGAGAATAAATAGTCTCTTCGAAGACACCTTGACGTCGGCGAAAATAAAGACCATTTCGAAATTAATCAAAAGTCTTTTCAAAAAGGGTTTAAAAACCCTTAAATAATTTTAATAAATTAAGAATAAAAAAAGGTTTAAAAACCTTTAAGTATTTTTAATAAATTAAAAATAATTTCTCCCTTAATTAATTAAATAATTAATTAATTAAAACCTTGAAGGGTTTTAAATAATAATTAAATAAATAATAAAGAGAACCTCCATTGGTTTTAATAAAAACCATTTAACTTGGTTTTAATAAAAACCCTATCCAACTTGGTTTTAATAAAAACCGGTTTGGTTTTAATGAAAAACCCTTGCCAATGGAATCTCTCCGGATTCTCTTAAAAATATTCTCTTGGAATCTTCCACCTTTGAAGCCAACACATCCTCTTAACATTAATGCCATTTCCTTTTGACATCAATGACAACTCATAGACAAGAAGCTAGGATCTCAAACCCAAAATTGCCAACACGGGCACGTTCAGTAGTGCAAAGAGACAGTAATCACATTTCATGAACATGAACTCAAATCAATATCAAATGATGGGGTTGATCCTTCCTTACACATCATTGCATGTGTAAATGAAACACCTTACAAAAGAGTTCTAATTGACACTAGTTATTCAAGCAATATCATCACTACAAATGCTCACCAAAATTTAGGTCTTCTAGCATACCACATTGTTGCATCCACATATACCCTTAGGTAATTCAAAAATACTCTGTGCTCAACGGTTGGCACTATAGTATTACCTATTCTAGTGGGATGCAAAACCATACCAATATTGTGTCACATATTAGAGGGTGTAATGGCTTATAATATCTTACTAGGAATACCCTGGATTAGGCACATGAAGTGCATGCCATTCATATATCACCAATATTTGAAGTACACTCAAGAAGGGTAAGTACATGTTGTCTCCATAGACCTTGAGCCCTTCAAATACTACAACTTGGTGTAGCATATCCCCGAGTCCACCTTACCATAAAATCATGTGGACTTAAAACCAAATACGTCCATTCAAGGTACAACTCCTTCATTATCACCTTCTATCGATCCATTACCATCTTCTTCTATAACATCCTTGTCAATGTCACCTTCAGATATACCTTCATAATTTTAAATCCTCCATAGAGGAACATGTCGAAGAGGCCTATTGATGAGATCCCTTCAATCATCTCTACCATTTTCATGAAAGATATTCCTAGTCTAGCAGATGAGGAACCACCTCATGAGGTAAGCATTGAGTCATATCAAGCCTCACTTATATCTTCTCCATCCTCACCATCGTAGGTCACAGTCCATTTGGATACTACGGGTTTAGGAGAATATTTAGTAAGGAATATTACAATAGTTCTAGCCATTGAGACAATATAGAATATGGGATGACCTCATATTCCCATAGGTACCATCGTACCTCTAGGTATACCTCCCAATCAAATGAACTTCATATATGGGGGTATTGAATATGGCACAAAACCATCTCCTTAGTAAGAAGAGGATGAAGAACCCTTTTCTAAGGACATCAATTATATGTCCAATCCTTACTATACCATGTGATATCTCCATCACTACCATTGGCATGGCTATAGTTTGGGGTTGTACAAAAAAGGTACTCATATTCATAGCCAGCCATAATATCATATACCATATGATAAATTTGGCTTATGACACAACAAGCTTGTGCCTCCTGATGTCCTCAAAGAATGTTTTGAGAACCTATATTTGAACTATAGGGATGAGATTGCATGTGATCCTTACACTATTTCTAATCATATCCACTCTTTGGGGGATTACTTCCCTACAAATATGATAGATCAAGGAATATCTCATAATTTTACCCAATATTGTGAAGAAGGTGAAGATTCACATACTCTTCCTTCTGATAGTGAGGAAGAGGATCAAGGTCCCCCTTATGAATCGACAATTGATGATGAATTACATTATAGTGTAGCACCTATTAACTCCCCTAGTTTATATGAAGAGTAAGAGAAGATCATCTCATTGGATGATGAAGAGTTCTATCTACGTATATTCCCATTACAACATCCCATATGTTGATAATTTTTGCCACTCAAGGAGCAAGCTCATCCCCCTTCCACATTGACCACCTCCGATCGTTCCACATCCACTACAACCACCCATGCAAGTATTGCAACAACCTCTTGTCAAAAGTCCCAACCACCTATTAAATGAATATCAACCATCCATCCATCCATAAATATGATTTCCAAAGGCACCCATAAATCCTTTGGTCACCAAAAATCCCCAAAGGTACCCATAAATCCTTTCGTCACCCAAAAATCCCTAAAGGTATGCATAAATTTTTTGGTCACCCAAAAAGCCCCAAAGGTGTCTATAAACCCTTTGGTCACCCAAAAAGCTTCAAAGGTACCCATAAATCCTTTGGTCACCCAAAAATCTCTAAAGGTATCCATAAACTCTTTTGTCATCCAAAAAGCCCCAAAGGTACCCATAAACCCTTTGGTCACTCAAAAAAAGACCCAAAGGAACCTTTTAATCCTTTGGTCACCCAAAAATCCCCAAAGGTATGTATAAACCCTTTGGTCACCCAAAAAGCCTCAAAGGTACCCATAAACCCTTTGGTCAACCAAAAATATCCAAAGGTACCCATAAACCCTTTGGTGACCAAAAATCCCCAAAGGTACCCATAAATCCTTTGGTCAACCAAAAAGCCGCAAAGGTGCCCATAAATCCTTTGGTCATCCAAAAAGCCCTAAAGGTACCCACAAATCCTTTGGTCACCCAAAAATCCCCAAAGGTATCCATAAACTCTTTGGTCACCCAAAATGTCCCAAAGGTACCCATAAACCCTTTGGTCACCCAAAAATCCCCAAAGGTGCCTATAAACCCTTTGGTCACCCAAAAAGACCCAAAGGTATCTATAAAATCTTTGGTCACCCAAAAATCCCCAAAGGTACCCAAAAATCCCTCGGTCACCCAAAAATTCTAAATAGCATCCACTAAGCCGATTCATCAAATGTATATATAAATATTAATAAAAATCCAAAAACATCATTAAAATAACAAAATACAATAATATTGCATTACCTTTCATATCGCTGCATTATACAATCACTTTCATTAAGCATACCCATAATTGTATTTTGCATTCTAGGAGTTGCTCATACATAACTAGCACCAAGTCTATACACTAGCCATACTTCAAAATCAATTTTATCAAAAGTCATTATTAACACCCGTCTACATTACAATTATCATTTCCATCCACATTCCCCACCTTTCATATTGGTGTATTTTTTCCTTCACCTAGTCATTTTTTATAAGGTATGTTTAGGGTTTTTGGTCACTCAACCATATCTAGTTTTCTTTTCAAATTTTATAGAAAGATATCATGATTTTTAGAAGGTAGAGTATTGCTTCGACTATACCTTTTATGCGTTATAATACCAATACATTTTCACATTAATAAATCCAAGGTTTTCACAAGGAAAGTTGAAACCTACAAAGTGGTCCTTGTTACCTTAAGCAACAAGTTTACTTTGCTCATCCCCTTATGCATATGATTTTAAAATTCTTAGAATATATAAAAGGACAAGATCCTCCCTACCCAAAGCAATAAAAACCCCTTACCCCATGCCAAATTTGGGCAAGTATTCAAAGAACAACAAATACAAAACCAAAATTACCTAAAATAAAAAGTGGTTTTCACCACTAACAAAAGCAAAATGTAAAATAAATAGTGGTTCTCACCACTAACAAAATCCCTTGCTCACCAAAACAAAAATGAGAAAATCCCTGGAGTAATTCAAAAATAAAAGAAAAGAAGAAAGTACTGAACTTGAAACCCTAGAATTTTTAGCATTTGACAACCATAAGGTGATCCTCATTATAGGTTGGGTGGCATCAAGCCTACCTAGAAATGGTGGTATCCTTATGCATGATGATATGTCTATCACATTAGTGACCTTATTTTGTATAGACCAATGTTTGCTTGTGGATGAGCTAGCTTTTGGTAGCCTGTATTACCCATGGTCTAATACAACTACGTACAAAACTCAAAAATCATGATACTCGCAAGGTGATCTTCAGTACAGATGGTCTGCATAAATTCTATTTGGCACTGGCATAACTATGTGTTATTATAGCAATGAACTCACATGCACACACAGGGATAGTGAATATCTTGGTCATCCTAGCAGATTTATACCTTGCCAAAAAGTCTTGCATGGTTAATATATGACTTTTGACTAGTTCACTAGAGTGTTTGAGTTTCATGAAAACATCAAGGACATTCTATAAAATCTTACTATGCATTCCATACCATACCATTTTATCACATATTTATCAATTTACATTTTCAAAATCCATTACATAATCTTATGATAACATTAAAATGAATCGATGAATTTTGTACAGTCTATGGTGCTAGCATCTAGTGTGTTAAATAGTAATCATAATTCATCATACAAATTAACGAATCAGCCATTTCATTATGCATACACACATGTACATATCATCAAATAACATTGTATTATAATATATGTATCCATGATAAGAATCCATAAATGCATTAGTAAACCAAGAAGCAAACATAAATGCATATATTTTCTCACCATCTAAAAAAATCATAAAATTAACAAAAAAATCAAATAATCATCAAAAATTTCAAGTGAGCCTCGTATTTAGTTATTTACCCTATAAAATTGGTGGTTGCAGCGACTTGCACTCCATGCAATCTGAAAATATGAGTAGATTACCATAAGGCCATTTGAACCAAATTATTCAGTAATGAATTGAAAAGTGTTCACTTCAATCCCTAAGAAGGCCATTGTAGTTAGACTGCTCCATGGAAATGATGTATTCATTTCCTTTATTCAATGAAATATCATCAAAAACACCAAAAATAGAAGAAAAGGTAAAGAAAAAGGCCTCAAAACCACCAAAAACATAACAAAATTGATAAAATTCACACTGGGTATATATTGAACTAAATTATTTATTGATGAATTTAAAAATATCTACTTCAATCCACAAGAAGGCCATTACAGTTGTTAGTCTTACAATGGCACTGAGAGGGGGGGTGAATCAGTGTAGCTATTTAATTTCAAATCTACAACTCTTAAATCTGAAAATGAAAGCTTAAAACCAGAAACATCAAGTATCACAAGAGAGCATCACATAACACAAGATGTAACGAGGTTCACCAATTTTGGCTACTCCTCAAAAATAGACTGCTTGGACTCCCATCCAAATCTAGCCTTTGCAAAGCACCAACTTTACAATCAATTTACCAGCACCCATTGGAAGGAGCACCAACCCCTAATTTACCAACACCAACTGGAAGGAGCACCAACACCTGATTCTAAGCACCAACTTGGATATCTATTTTGAATCTTAGATTTACATAAATATGCCTTCACTTTTACAAGACCCTTACTGGTCTATTGCTCATCCAACTTCTCTTTCAATTTAGGAAACACATATTCCTTCTACGCACTTGCTGTCGCACTCTCTCAGCCACGCTCTATCAGTTGCGCTCTTTCTACATTACTCTTATCTCAGCAGTGCTCTATCTCCACTCAATTTTTCTCTTCAGCTACACACCTTTTTCTCTACCCACACAGAGCTCAACCTAACGGATCACTCTTACCACTCTACTTATTGTGCTTTGACAGCCTTCTCTGCGCTCTAACAGTGTTCTCTGCTCGCTTATAGCTCTGACAACCTTATTTGCTCATTTATGACTCTCTGACAGCCTTCTCTGCTCTGACATTCTTATCTGCTCTCTTACACAGTTCAGAGCTCAACCCTAATTCTTAACTTATATGCACATTCTTACATCTCTCTTCAACAACCTTTTCTCAGCACATATATTATTTTATCAGCGACACCTTCCCTCTTTATGGCTGCACATTTTTCAATTTTGAGCGGCTCTTTTTTCTTCTACATGCAACTACCATTTTAAAACAATATTTTTCATTTTGAAACCCCAAGTCTTCTGTGACTTCCATAATCTTGCATGTAGCCTATTAATAGCCACTCCTGTAAGTAACTCCTTTCTGACACAATATTCTTACACGCAACCTATTAATAGATTTATCTCTTTAATTAAGATTCTTGGTATAGCCACCGCTCGACGAATTGACTCCGTAACGGACCCTGTAACTGTAGTAATGACTTCTGTTTACTATCACTGTAACTACCCCTGTACCTTCCATTCTGACTTTAGTTTACTGTTCTTATTCTAGCTGCATGATTTTCTTCTGCATCAGCCCCTGAACTGCCGTATGACTTCAGTTAACTCTTCTTATTTTAGCTGCATGTATTTCCTCTACAATTGCATCTGTAAATGTCATTTTCCTTCAGTTAACTTTACTTCAGCTAGGTTCTTTTTGCATGGCAAAAAACAATATGTCATGATATCGTGACATTTTTGCCCTTTTGACTTTTTCTTGGTCGTGACACTTTTCGCCTCCTTGTCCTCTTCTCGGCTTGCACCTATGAAAACATGACATGTCACGAAATCGTGACATTTTTTGCTTCCTTGCACTCTTCTCGGCATGCACCAGCGAAAACATGACATGTCACGAAATTGTGACACTTTTCGCTTCTTTGCACTCTTCTTGGCATGCATCCGTGAAAACATGACATGTCGCAAAATCGCTACACTTTTGCTGCCTTGTGCTTTTCTCTGCCTTTCTCCCACAAAAACGGAACATGTCGCAAAATCGTGACACTTTCGTTGCCTTGTGCCTTTCTCTGCCTTTCGCTTGCAAAAATAGAACATGTCACAAAATCGTGACACTTTCGTTGCCTTGTGCCTTTCTCTGCTTGCACCCGCGAAAACAGAACATGTCACGAAATCGTGACACTTTTTGATTCTGTACACTCTTCTCGGCTTACACTAGTGAAAACATGACATGTCATGAAATCACAACACTTTCGCTGCCTTGTGCCTTTCGCCCATGAAAACGGAACATGTCACGAAATCGTGACACTTTCGCTACCTTGTGCTTTTCTCTGCTTTGGGTCACGAAAACCCGACATGTCGTGATATCGCGACATTTTTCCTCCTCAGCACTTTTCTTCTCATCGGGTCGTGAAAACCCGACATGTCATGATATCGCGACATATTTTCTCCTTAGCACTTTTCTTTTCATCGGGTCATGAAAACTCGACATGTGAAATCGTGACACTTTTTCTCCTTAGCGCTTCCTCTTGCAAATTGTCACAAAATCGTGACACTTTTTGTCTTGCCTTTCTCTCTCCTACAATATGTCATGATATCGTGACACTTTTTCTCCTTTGCGCTTTTCTTCTCATCGAATCGTGAAAACCCGACATGTCACGAAATCGTGACACTTTTTCTCCTTAGTGCTTCCTCTTGCAAATTGTCATGAAATCGTGACACTTTTCCTTGCAAGATCTTTCTCTCAAACATGTCATGAAATCGCAACACATTTTCGTCTGTACTACCTTTCTTGCAGATTGTCACGAAATCACGACATTTTTCTTTGCAAGCTCCTTCTCTCAAACATGTCGCAAAATCGCAACACATTTTTGTCCGTCCTGCCTCTCTTACATATTATTGTGACACTTTTCTTTGTGAGCTTCTTCTCTTAAACATGTCACAAAATCATGACACATTTTCGTCCATACTGCCTCTCTTGCAAATTGTCGCGAAATCATGAAACTTTTCTTTGCAAGCTCCTTCTCCTCAAACATGTCACGAAATCATGACAGTTTTCTTTGCTTGAGCCTTCTCCTCGAACATGTCACGAAATCACGACAGTTTTCTTTGCTTGCGCCTTCTCTCCAAACATGTCACGAAATCGTGACAGTTTTTCTTGCATGCGAAGCTTCTTCAAACATGTCGCGAAATCATGACAGTTTTTCTACTTGCCTTCTTTGCTTCCTACATGTCGTGTAATCGCGACAGTTTTCCTTGTGTTTTCTCTCTCTTCAAACATGTCGTGAAATCACGACAATTTTTCTTGCACTTTCTCTCTCCTCAAACATGTCACGATATCGCGATAGTTTTTCTTGTGCTTTCTCTCTCCTCAAACATGTCGCGATATCATGACAGTTTTTCCAGCTTTTCAACATGTCGCGATATCACGACAGTTTTCTTACTTGCCAAATATGTCGCGATATCGCGACAGAAAACATGTCGCGATATCGCGACAATTTTCTTACTTGTATTTTTCTTTGATCCTTTGAATCTAGGCCACTTCTATCTTCTTGGAAATTCACTGTACATGCTCTAACTGCTCTGAACTCTTGTTCACTTCATCAACCGATCTATCTAATGACCTCTGCACTCCTGTCCATTGCATCAATCGATCCTTCGTCTGTGTTGACAACAATGACAATACTTTGGCTGCACCTTGCTCATCAATGAAATCCTATCCATTATACTTTTGTTGCACCTTGCTCATCAATGAACTCCTGTCCATTGCACTTTGGCTGCACCTTGCTCATCAATGAACTCCTGTCCATTGCATCAACTGATCAACCTGACTGTGTTGACAACAATGACAATACTTTGGTTGCACCTTGCTCATCAATCTCCCCCTTTGGAATTGTTGGCAACACACGTAATTGTGTGCAATTACCTATAATTCTTCTCCCCCTTTGACAATAATACCAAAGGGCGGTCGCAAAACTCCCCCTAAGTCCATGCACAACATTCTCAAGCAAAAATTATTACAATTAGCAAAAAGCATAAACATGAGCAATATGATAAACAGATGCATAAATGCTCCCCCTGAGAATTTGATCCCGATGGCTAGTCAATTCTTAGTCTATTCTTGGGAATATGTGACCACTTCATTTCACTATTTGACAACATCATGATAAGCATAATAGGCATAAACAATATCAATAATGTGAGTAGCAGCAATAACCAGTGAATGACATCATCACTGTCAACTTCACCAATATAATATGTGTAAGAACATGGTTGGACTACTGTCTTCTGAGTACCAACCCTTTGTTGCTCTGCAATCTCAAACTTGTCCACTATTAGTGAAGGCATACACTGATTGTATATATCCAACTGTTTGTTCTGCAATGCTGGCAGCATCTGCAAATGCATCTTGGATATTCTCAACAAGCTTGAACCTAAAGTCAGTTGTTTGTCTCTCTCTTCAGTGAGAATCTAGCAGACTACCTCAATCCACTTTCAACTCTGTGTAAGCATCAAATACTGTACTGCAGCACAACCAAATTCCTTTTTATATTTACAACCTGATCTATGTTTTCTACAGTTATCGCAGGTCACACCTTACTTTCAACTGTGCAAATTAGGAGAAGACATTTTGTCAAACACTTTATGGCCAACCATGGTGCACCTTACTCAACCTCATACTTCTTAACCTCGGATTGGCATTTTATCAACAGTTAAAACGAAACTGTCTATGAATTAACTATATTCACCAAGGCATCATGAAATATCTAACAATATTCACATCAAAGTGTAGAACAAATACATGCTGCTTTTATCAAAGCACAAGTACACAGCTAGGGCACGCATGCATTCTTTCATTAAACCAAAAAATCTGAATTGTTATGATCCATAATTTTGAACAGTGGCAAAAGAATCATCAATAGTACAACAATGACAAATATCAAAACTACCAAGGGTGCCAGCTCTCAATTTAATCACAACCCTTCATGGTACTTCCACAGTCCACTACATAAACCAAAAAAAAACTTTGAAAACTATACAACAATTTCCTGACTGCTAGTCTTTCATCCTCAAATACCCAGACAAATACATAGGAGCATTAAAATAAAACTTTAATATTGCTCCCCCTGAGGATGTGCCACCTGGAGTTGCTTAGAGCAATGGCGGAGTAGCCTCCTTCAGTCCAAGGAGACACAATTTCCTTTCTTCTGCCTTTCTCCGGACTTTCCTGAACTTGGGCTTGAGTTTTTCAATTACTTCCCTATTTTTCCCCTGTTCGTGAACTTGAACATTTCTCTTGCGGGGTTGTCTCTTGTGCATTCTTTATGGATGATTATTTTCTTTTCTTTTATGCACATGATATGTTCCCTGTTTGTGTTGCCCTCTTTGTGTCTAATGAAATCTAGGGTTTTGCCTTAGATTAGATACATAAGTGCTTGGACAAAACCTTGCTATGTGCCCTTGACCATTACATTTAAAACATTGCACATGTTTTATTCCTTGTCTGCATTGCATTTTGTGTGTATGATGAAATCTATGGTCTTGCCTTAGATTGGATACATAAGTGCTTGGACAAAACCTTGCTATGTTCCCATGGCCATTACATTTAAAATATTGCACAAGGTGTTCACTTAGGAAAGCAGATGTGTTTTTATCAGCATAACTTTTTGATCTATTGTTTAGTCCACAATAAATTGCCTTGTGACCATAGCAGTTGCATTTAGAAAAATAGCCATTAAAATCATTATTATTAAAAGAGTGAGAGTGAGAGAACCTCTTTTGTTGTGGTTGCTTTGCTGTAGATCTTCTTTGATATTTTCTTCCTTTTGAAGATTCAACTTCAGAATTTTCTTGCTTCGATCCTTCAATAGTGGACTTCTTCTTTATTGTACTTTTGGAAGATGACGGTTGTTCAGCTTCATATCCAAGACCAGACTTATCCGTGGAGCTTCTTTGTTGCTTTCTCATTTTATCTAGTAATTCAGTGCTCTTCTCATATTTGAGATTTATGTTGGCCTCTTCTAGTTGTTTCTTCAATGAAACAATCTCTTCTTCTTGTTGGCAGCAAATAGTCTCTTTCTCATTGATTTGAGACCTGAGAATATCTTCAATCCTTTTGTATTGTTCTACTTGCAACTTTAGATCAACAATAACTTTGTTAGATTCCTCTTCACGTTTGCTGCATACATCGTCTTCATCATCCAGGTGTGTCTTCAAGGCATCTTCTATTTTCTTGGCCTTTTGAACTTGTAGGAAGAGATCTTCAATCTCATCCCCATATTCTTCTAACTTCTTGGACATTCTTTTGTTCTTTTTCCTCTCTATACTCAACTCTTCAAGTGCAGAGATCAACTCACCTTCTAAATCTACTTCAATCTCAAGATTTTCATCACAAACTTTAGGATTCACTTCTTCTACCTTTTCTGGTTCAATTTTCTCTTCTACAGAAACTGAAACTGACTGGGATGCCTTTTTGAAGGAGGATCTATTATTTTTAGCCATTGTGTACTAATCCAAGATCAACCCTAGCTGATTTAGCCTGACAAGGGAACTTGGCTTTGATACCAATTGTTAGTCTTACAATGGCACTGAGAGGGGGGGTGAATCAATGTAGCTATTTAATTTCAAATCTATAACTCTTAAATCTAAAAATGAAAGCTTAAAACCAGAAACAGCAAGTATCACAAGAGAGCATCACATAACACAAGATGTAACGAGGTTCACCAGTTTTGGCTACTCCTCAAAAATAGATTGCTTGGACTCCCATCCAAATCCAACCTTTGCAAAGCACCAACTTTACAATCAATTTACCAGCACCCATTGGAAGGAGCACCAACCCCTAATTTACCAGCACCAACTGGAAGGAGCACCAACCCCTGAATCCAAGCACCAACTTGGATTTCTATTTTGAATCTTAGATTGAAATAAATATGCCTTCACTTTTACAAGACCCTTACTGGTCTATTGCTCATCCAACCTCTCTTTCAATTTAGGAAACACATATTCCTTTTGCGCACTTGTTGTTGCACTCTCTCAGTCGTGCTTTATTAGTTGCGCTCTTTCTACATCGCTCTTATCTCAACAGTGCTCTATCTCCACTCAATTTTTCTCTTCGACTACACACCTTTTTTCTCTACCTGCATAGATCTCAACCTAATGGATCACTCTTACCACTCTGCTTACTGTGCTCTGACAGCCTTCTCTGCTCGCTTACGACTCTGACAGCCTTATTTGCTCATTTACGGCTCTCTGACAGCCTTCTATGCTCATTTCGGCACTCTGAAATTCTTATCTGCTCTCTTAAACAGTTTAGAGCTCAACCCTAATTCTTAACTTATATGCACATTCTTACAGCTCTCTTCAAAAACCTTTTCTCAACACACATATTATTTTATCAGCAACACCTTCCCTCTTTATGGCTGCACATTTTTCAATTCTGAGCGGCTCTTTTTTCTTCTACACGCAACTGCCATTTTAAAACAATATTTTTCATTTTGAAACCCCAAGTCTTCTATGACTTCCATAATCCCGCATGTAGCCTATTAATAGCCACTCCTGTAAGTAACTCCTTTCTAACACAATATTCTTACACGCAACCTATTAATAGATTTGTCTCTTTAATTGGGATTCTCGGTATAGCCACCGCTCAATGAATTGACTCCATAATAGACCCTGTAACTACAATAATGACTTCTGTTTACTGTCATTATAACTGCCCCTGTACCTTTCCTTCTAACTTTAGTTTACTATTCTTATTCTAGCTGCATGATTTTCTTCTGCATCAGCCCCTGAACTACCGTATGACTTCAGTTAACTCTTCTTATTTTAGCTGCATGTATTTCCTCTGCAATTGCATCTGTAACTTCCATTTTCCTTCAGTTAACTTTACTTCTACTGGGTTCTTCTTTTTGCATGGCAAAAAACAATATGTTGTGATATCGCGACATTTATGCCCTTTTGACTTTTTCTTGGTCGTTGACCACGAAAACATAACATGTCACGATATCACGACACTTTTTGCCTCCTTGTCCTCTTCTCGGCTTGCACCTATGAAAACATGACATGTTACGAAATCATGACATTTTTTGCTTCCTTACACTCTTATCGGCATGCACCAGCGAAAACATGACATGTTGCGAAATCGTGACACTTTTTGCTTCCTTGCACTCTTCTCGGCATGCATCCGTGAAAACATGACATGTCGCAAAATCGCAACACTTTTGTTGCCTTGTGCCTTTCTCTGCCTTTTGCCCGCAAAAATGGAACATGTCACGAAATCACGACACTTTCGTTGTCTTGTGCCTTTCTCTGCATTTCGCCCATAAAAACGAAACATGTCATGAAATCATGACACTTTTGCTGCCTTGAGCCTTTCTCTGCTTACACCCACGAAAACAGAACATGTCACGAAATTACGACACTTTTCACTTTCGTACACTCTTCTCGGCTTGCACTAGCGAAAACATGACATGTCATGAAATCATGACACTTTCGATGCCTTGTGCCTTTCTCTGCCTTTGGCCTGTGAAAACGAAACATTTTGCGAAGTTGCGACACTTTCGCTGCCTTGTGCTTTTCTCTGTTTTGGGTCGCAAAAACCCGACATGTCGCGATATCGCGACATTTTTCCTCCTTAGCACTTTTCTTCTCATCGGGCCGCAAAAACCCAACATGTCGTGATATCGCGACATATTTTCTCCTTAGCACTTTTCTTTTCATCGGGTCGTGAAAACCCAACATGTCTCAAAATCGTGACACTTTTTCTCCTTAGCGCTTCCTCTTGCAAATTTTTGCGAAATCGTGACACTTTTTGTCTTGCCTTTCTCTCTCCTGCAATATGTCGCGATATTGCGACACTTTTTCTCCTTAGCGTTTGTCTTCTCATTGGATGGTGAAAACTCAACATGTCGTGAAATCGTGACACTTTTTCTCCTTAGCGCTTTGTCTTGCAAATTATTGTGAAATCGTGACACTTTTCCTTGCAAGCTCTTTCTCTCAAACATGTCACGAAATCGTGACACATTTTCGTCAGTACTGCCTCTCTTGCAGATTGTCGTGAAATCGTGACTCTTTTCTTTGCGAGCTCCTTCTCTCAAACATGTCACAAAATTGCAACACATTTTTGTCCGTACTGCCTCTCTTACAGTTTGTCGTGAAATCATGACACTTTTCTTTGTGAGATTCTTCTCTCAAACATGTCACAAAATCGTGACACATTTTCATCCATACTGCCTCTCTTGTAGATTGTCATGAAATCATGACACTTTTCTTTGCAAGCTCCTTCTCCCCGAACATGTCATGAAATCGTGACAGTTTTCTTTGCTTGCGCCTTCTCCCCGAACATGTCACAAAATCACGACAGTTTTCTTTGCTTGTGCCTTCTCTCCAAACATGTCACGAAATTGCGACTATTTTTCTTGCATGCGAAGCTTCTTCAAATATGTTGCGAAATCGTGATAGTTTTTCTACTTGCCTTCTTTGCTTCCTACATGTCGTGTAATCACGACAGTTTTCCTTGCATTTTCTCTCTCTTCAAACATGTCACAAAATCGTGATAGTTTTTCTTGCACTTTCTCTCTCCTCAAACATGTCGCGATATCATGACAGTTTTTCTTGCACTTTCTCTCTCCTCAAACATGTCGCGATATCGTGACAGTTTTTCTAGCTTTTCAACATGTCGCGATATCACGACAGTTTTCTTACTTGCCAAATATGTCGCGATATCGCGATAGAAAACATGTCATGATATCACGAAAGTTTTCTTACTTGTGTTTTTCTTTGATCCTTTGAATTTGGGCCACTTCTGTCTTCTTGGAAATTCACTGTACATGCTCTAACTGCTCTGAACTCTTGTTCACTTCATCAACCGATCTATCTAATGACCTCTACACTCCTGTCCATTGCATCAACCGATCCTCTGTCTATGTTGACAACAATGACAATACTTTGGTTGCACCTTGCTCATCAATGAACTCTTGTCCATTATACTTTGGCTGCACCTTGCTCATCAATGAACTCTTGTCCATTGCACTTTGGCTGCACCTTGCTCATCAATGAACTCCTGTCCATTGCATCAACTGATCAACCTAACTGTGTTGACAACAATGACAATACTTTGGTTGCACCTTGCTCATCAATTGCTCACAGTCGGACCGCTCCACGGGAACAAGGTATTCATTTCCTTTCTTCCATGAAATATCAAAAAAACCATCAAAATCTTAACAAAACTGATAAATTTTGCAATGGGTAAAGCTAAAGGAACCCTAATCAAGTCATATTGGTCAATCAACTCTTCACTTTCATCATACCTTAATCAAATATTCACTTGAGGAGGTAGTCATAATTATGAATTCATAATCAAAATAAACACTCAAATGTGCAACTTGCATATAATCAAAAGAATCATTGCCAAAGACAAATTTCAAGCCCACGTTGGGGCATATAATTTAGCACCAATTCCATAAAATAAAGTCTTGGTGTCCTTGAAGCCTTGGGACACTTGTCCTAGAATAGGCTTATAAGCAAAACAAGGAACCAAGACCAAGTATACCCTAATCCCCAAAGCCTATCCTTACAGTGCGACTAAAAGGTATACCAAAATCAAATCCTTCAAATATGTCAAAAGCAAGGATTTCAAGAATGTATGTTTTTTTCATGATCGGGGCATCTAAAGTTGGTTAGGTTACTAAACAAACTTAACCATTTGATAGTTTAGTCACCTATTTTTTCTTCGTGTTGTGTTTGGCACAACACATCTCAAAAAGGGATATCTATAGACACTAAAATCGTGTCAATCTAATTATACTACAATGATGCACTCTTTTCAACACCATATGACCCCATTGGGCAATCCTAAGGGTTAAATAGTGGTCCTAACCACTTTTGGGAAGTTCTACCCCATTTTTTGGAAGTTTTGGGCCATGTAGCCATGGCCATCCCACCCCTGGATGACCATAGTTAATGGTTGTGCCACCCAAGGATGACCACCAACAACCATCCCTGGGTAGGACAACCATGTCTTGGGACCCTTAAAAAGTTAAAGGCAGGATAAGTGACAACTAAAATCTACCATTTATCCCATCCACTGATTTAAAACAAATTTTAGGGTATGTTAATTCAATAAAAACCTGTAAATGGGAGGCCCAATTTGGAGGTTTCTCACACCTTATGCATGGCAAGCTTTTGAAAAATCATGATACCTATCTTGCATGCCCTAACTTGCCCATTTGACCCTATGGCTCTCTTGAGCTATAAAATGGAGTCAATCCACCCAATTTCAAAGAGGAGTCTTCACAATATTTCATAATGAAGTGTTGTTGAGATTTGGCCAAACCTTTCACCCACGTATTTTTCCTTGAAATATCCTTCGATTGAAGGAATTTTCCAAGTGATCCTAAATACACAAATCCATTCCAAAACCTACCCATTTTAGTGAATCAGATCATAAAATCTGACGACAAAACCCCTAGGAGTAGTTTGAACCAAATCCCAAAGGAATTGGTGGTAAAAACCACTAGGTTTGGTGGGCATCTCCACCTGGGATGGTTAACATTCACAATTGGAACACCCAAGGATGGCCATGAATCTGCATATAATTGCATTTCAATTTTAGCATAGATATTTTCTAGAGTAGACTATATGCATCATATTAATATTTGGTGGAATTTGGAGTATTTTTGGACCTTCTATTAGGTTTTTCATTCTAATAGTCCCAATTGGAACAGCTAGGGATGGTCATGGATTTTGCATATAATTTCACCTATTTTTTAGCATAGATCATCTCTAAAGTATATCGTATGCATTATACTAAGTTTCGATGCATTTTGGAATAGTTTTGCATTGTCTATTTCGCTCTTCATATTCACTAGTGCATGCATCTCTTTGATTCCATCTCAATCCATATATGGTATTAATAAATTGGAGTTATGTGTGTGTAGATCTAGGCATTTTAGTGTGCAAGGAAGGAGCTACAATTTTGACTATGGATAGATCATCACAGCGGCCCCAAAAACTCGTTCTTCAATTCGTGAGTGCGAGGAAGACATTGAAGGGCATTTGAGTCTTTGAGAGGATTAGATCCTTTTGACACTTTGTAATGAATTATATCAATTAAGGGCCCTCAAGGGGATGTTTTGTAACCATGGATTTGAAAATGGATTAATATAAAGAAAAGCCCCATTTATTTTTATGTATTGTTATCATATTTATATTAATATCTCTTTTTAGTGCTTAGATCAATAGATGTATTTTATTTCCCTTTGTTAGGTGCACCATTTTTCCCCTCTACACATAGGCTTAGATATTAGTTTTTTCAACCTCTTCTTAATAATGAATGAAGATGAGATTCTTCATAAAATTAGGATAATCTTAAAATATTTACCAAAGTTCTTAAAATAAAAATAATCTTCAAAATATCTAACATATAATCATTAAGATTACAAATTATTGATGAATGTTCTCTTAAAATTTAATTTTTCTAAACATAAAATAATATTAAATATCTTCAATTTTTTACATGCAATATTTTTTTCTTTGTCTTAATAACCTATTTCAACTACCTTTATTTTACTTAAATCAACTTTAAAAAAATCTATAAAATTTGTTTAAAACTTTTAAATGTCCTAGCGGATTTTTTTTTTCTTGTCCTTTCTAATCTAGAAACCATTATTAAATGTCTTTATAAAGTATATATTTTCATGTCATGTTTATTTTAGTTTTATAATTTATTTATATATAAAACTCCTACCAAAATGAACAACGTTTTTCTATTATTATTATTAGTTGTGGCCTTCTTTCTTCAATTTCTAATATTTTTATTGTTAAAAAATTACAAACATAATATTATATAATATCTAAGATGAAAAAAAATTATGTTCAGATTTCAAAATAAAATTAAAAAAACAAAAAAAATATTTTTTAATCCTTAATTAAATCTAGACTCTATATGGTCATGGTGTCAAATCTTGGGCAGGAATATTATGTCCTCCTGCTTCCCAGTTGGAAGGTGTGGTGGATAGGGTTGGACCTTTTGCTTCACTATTTTATTATACTTTTGTTGGAAGTTTATCCTACCAAGGCACTTGGTGGTTTTTGTCTAGTTTTAATTTCATCCAGATGGTGGTGTGTTTTTATGCAGCCTTAGCAAGTATTTTTTGTAGGGGAGATTATTTTTCAAAATCCATATGTTTCCTTCTTTTGGATTATCTTGTGGAATCTAGTTTAGTTGATGTTGATTTGATTAGTATTTGGTTCCAGTTGAAGGATGTTGGAGGGTGTGAGGAGTAGGTTGTTGTGGTTGTTCCACAACTAGCCCCCAAATAAAAAATTGGGGACCCACCTTTTAATTGTGTTTTGATGGATTCGAAGCGGTTGTTTGGATAGGTTTCATCCTTATAGGCACATCTCCATTTCCAAGGTTCTTTGTTGTATAGTATTTATTGTTTTATTTTTTCTTCTTTTCCGAGAGTTCGTAAAGTTGTTGGTATTTGCTTTGCCTTTATATTTTGGTTTTAAAGTTTTTTTTGGTTTGATTTGATGATGATTTTAAAAGTTTTTCAATTCAAATGAATTAAAACTCTTACGAATAATGATTCACATTTTGAAATCACTAAAATTAAAATAAAATCTAAAAAAAAATAAAGAGAAAAACATTATTATTTTTTTTGGTAATTATTATAGTAGATTAAAAAAGGGTTTTTATAGAGGATCCCAAAACCTTATGTACAAAATCAGCCTTGCATCATGCCTCCTGGCTTTATGTATAAGCCTATTACAGAAAATGTAACCCCTAAAAAAACCTGTTGGTATTTATTGTTTTATTTTTTCTTCTTTTCCGAGAGTTCGTAAAGTTGTTGGTATTTGCTTTGCCTTTATATTTTGGTTTTAAAGTTTTTTTTGGTTTGATTTGATGATGATTTTAAAAGTTTTTCAATTCAAATGAATTAAAACTCTTACGAATAATGATTCACATTTTGAAATCACTAAAATTAAAATAAAATCTAAAAAAAAATAAAGAGAAAAACATTATTATTTTTTTTGGTAATTATTATAGTAGATTAAAAAAGGGTTTTTATAGAGGATCCCAAAACCTTATGTACAAAATCAACCTTGCATCATGCCTCCTGGCTTTATGTATAAGCCTATTACGTAAAAACGTAACCCCTAAAAAAAAACCCGATTACATAAGCAATGGGCCTAGGGCATCAATCCCTTAAAACTAAACACCAAAACGTAAATCCCGCCCAGCTGATAACAGAAGCATGAAACAATCCCTCGCAACGGGAAACAGACAAATAAGAAAGGAAGTAGTTTTGGAGATCCCGCCAGCGGGGAGTAGCCAAAAACCACCATCGAGAAGATCCCGCCCAACAGGAAGCAAAGAAAAACCGTTACAATAAAATCCCGCCTCGTGGGAAGCAGTCAAAACCACCACAAACAGTCCCGCCTAGCGGGAAGCAACAGGGAAATCCCGCCATCCGGGAAACCAACAGAAAATAAAGGATCCCGCCTCGCGGGAAAACTGGCGGATTTGGCGGATCCCGCCCTGTGGAGAAACCATCCCGCCCATCGGGAAAACATTTCGTTCAGTGAGAGCCATCCTGCAAGAAGCCGACAGCCAGCACAGAGAGGATCTAGCCCATCAGGAAGTGACCAAAGAGTTGCACCACAAAGAACCCGCCTCCAGAAAACAGAAGAGGATCCCAGCAGCAAGGACCAAGAATCCTGTCCAAGCACAGAGCCCGCCGAGGATTCACAAGAAAAAGGGGAAGCTGTCCAAACCCTAAACCATCACCTCCACCGCACCGAGAAACGCAGGGGACCAGATCCATGCGAATAACCTACAAAAAACCCCAGGGGGAAGCCTGAGGGAAAAAGGGAAGGGATCCCCAACCAAAAAGGGATCCCTGGGAAGCACCAGTTCGAAAAAACAACCAAGGAAACCCTAGCCGGCCGGGAGGGGCACAGATAGTGGAGAAGGATCTCCCCTAGGAGATCATCTGCAAACAACCACTCCCCGGGAGGGATGACCTGGGTTGAGCCAG
The DNA here is from genome assembly GCA_028583015.1 of Wollemia nobilis. Classification (NCBI taxonomy): domain Eukaryota; kingdom Viridiplantae; phylum Streptophyta; class Pinopsida; order Araucariales; family Araucariaceae; genus Wollemia; species Wollemia nobilis. The sequence goes on from JAQPPZ010016895.1 coordinate 20,297,962, forward strand.
GAACTGGGCAGGAACAAGAAGCCATGGAAGGGGGAGCGGGGGAGGGACCAGAGCCCTCCCCTCTCTACTTTCTTCCCTCACCCCAACCACCAATTTGATTTTTTAAGAAATTTTCTTTCATTTAAAAATCAAGAAAAACATTATTATAATTATATATATATAAAAAGTATAATAAAAAATTTCATATAATAATAATAATAAAAATAAATAAATAAATAAACAATAAAAACAATATTGTTATTGTTATCACATTCATATATGATAATGATAATAATTAAATTAAATATATAAAACCCTATATGAAATAAAAGAAAACATTCCCTTTACATATAAATGTTAAAAATAAAAAATAAAGGGTTATTTAAAACGAATCCATGCATGCAAGTAGGAGGTCTTTCGTATTCTTATGAAGCGAATTCGTTTTTTAGTTTTGGGTTGAAAGTGTATCTATTTTAATTAAAGTTTTTGTTTGGTTATATGCAGGTGTGATTTCAGAGACGAACCCACCGACTTGAAACCTCAATACAGAGTAGTTGACGGCGGGTACTGCGGAGTCTAGCAAACGAAGGGGATAAAATGGAGACCATTAAATTTCATCAACGAGATGCTATCAATGAACGATTACACCAGGAGGCTTGAAAACTGTCGAGACGAAATGCCTGACAGCGTGGCACTCGGGTTCTATTTCATTTATCATAGCATAACGTAAAGAAATAAAATGCCACACAATAATGATGTGAAGGGGTCACCGCAAGTGGCAGCTCCGGATAGGCAAAGACGTACGGTGTACAGTGCTCATGGAGACCGTTGGCGAGCACGGCGTAATTATTGGCATGGACTGGTAGGATGACTCGGTCACAGTTTCTAAAATTTCAATCTATGGATGCAATAAGACGAAGTCGACGCCAGGTTTAATGGACGACGGAAACGGGATGCGGACAGCGTGGTAAAATTGGATGGAGTATCCACAACGACTGACGTGGATCTAAGCACGGGAGAGCACACGCGGCGACATGTTCGATACAGCTAGACATTGGCAAAAAAAAAGAAGCATGTTAAAACTTTAGGTTGTGACTCGGCTTCAATCTCACGGTCGATATGTATTTACTTAATAAAAAAACTTCAATTGACATGACAGTGAATAACACCGAATGATCAGAATCCGAGTGATTTTTTTTGAACCATGGGGAATATTCGAGCAGGTTTGATGACAGTGGCAGTTACAGACAGTGCAGGGGACGTCAACGATAATTTGGTGAGATGGCAGAGTGGGTAACGCCAGCCAGACTGAGCGTACAGTTTCGACGAATTGACAAAGGCAGAAATCGCCATGAATTCAGGGGAAATATCATTTCATGGACGTTTTCATCGAGCTCATAGCAGGTTCAAATGAAACCGCATCAAATATGCGTACAAATATGTATCATTATTATGGGGAATATAGAGGTTACAGTTCAATAGATACCACCAGACGAAGCTGGTTGGAAATCGCCGTGTGAAAGGATCGACAGTCATGATCGATGCCCATAGGGATTGTCTCTACCATTATTCACTGTTATATGACCAGGTCGTGTTGGCATCAAGGTTGAGCATCGATTTATTTGGCATAATTATTCCCGGAGCATAACGCGTCGAAGCCTTGAATGTGAGGACCATGCGGCGTTTGGTAAATAGACTCCCAATCACAAGGTTTTTAAGGATGGAACGTCACTTGGCAATAATAAAAGTAAAAGGAAAGTAGTTGGGATAAAGATAGTCACCAAATACAATGACCACATAAGACAAATGGTTTTAGAACCTTGATTACATTGGGAATTATAAAGAGGCACGTCATGTGAAATAAATTGAAAATCACCAAACAAAGGAGCGAGGAGCGAGGAAGGCATAGAGAGATGTTGTCGACAGCGAGGCACCTCGATGGCCAATTCGTCGAAGGATCCCGCGTGGCGATGAAAAATCATAGGCGTAGGGATTTATATTATATATATATATATATATATATATATAAGGGAAATCGGAGAAATCGAAAGGTATGGTGTTTAATAAAATTTCCCCTTATTTGGTGATTTAGAAAATGAAAAAGGCATTGTAATAAAGGAAACAAATGGGAAATGAATATTGGCCCATTACAAGTGTAAATGAAACGTCTCTAAGCATGCGTTAGGAAATAGAAAAAAGCCAAACTGAAAATGAATAGTTTTTCCGGCAGCGAAACAAAAACCAGGAACACGAAAAGTTCGTGAAAAAAATTTAAATGCACCATCAAACGAAGCACAGAGGGTTGGAAACTTTTCAGATAAGATTGCAGGAATAAAGGTAAGGTCTTGGTACTGGTTTTTAGGGATGTTTTCTTTTCACACTGAATTGGTTTTTTTGAGAAAATTAGAATTTTGTTATTGTAAAATGAACACTTTTTAATGCAGAAACTTTTAAAAATTTGCATTTCATGGGCAAGAAAGGAGGAGATTTTTCTGCATGCTATGTTTAACTGTTTATCTTTCATTTTCAAATTTCGGGCTTGTAGATGAAGTTTATGCATGTTTGATTGGTTGCTTCATGTGAATGTTTGAAGTCTGAAATTTTATTTCATACCCTAGGAGCCAGCACTTAGTTTATTTCGGTTGTGCAAGTTTGTGGGCCGAATAGGCTAGGTTGCGTCCCTAGGAGCCAGCACTTAGTTTATTTCGGTTGTGCAAGTTTGTGGGCCGAATAGGCTAGGTTGCGTGCATGGAATATCTCACATCTTCGATTTTACATTTTCAACTTTCATTTTCAATTTTTAGAATTTGTTGTTATTTTTTTTAACTTTTATTTTTAATTTTTTTAAATTTTCGGACATTAAAATAAAAAAGTAAAAAAAAATCAAAATCCAAAAATAATTGCATGGCTGCGTAGAATGTTATTCATATTTCCATTACGCACTTAGACGTTTTTACTTTGGAGTCATTTAGTATTTTTAAAAATTATCCGAAGTTGTTGTTTTTAATGCAGATTTTAAAAATCTGAAATTTCAAAATTTGCATTTTGAGGCCAAATTTCGTTTTTCCAGTTTCAGATTTCATTCATGAGCCTATGATGACATTTCCTTCATGAAAATTTCAATTTCATTGAAGGGGTTATGTTTTATGGCACTCCACAAACTTTCATTTTTGGAGCATAAATGTACCTTCCCTTCATGAAAATTCTGATTTCATTGAAGGGGGTAATTTTGCATGTTATATTGAAGGTTATTATTTCAAAACACCAAATTTTTCATCTTTATGAAAATTTCATTTTATTTAAGATGGATAAGTTGAGGTGACTTTTGAAAGCCCTTATTTTAAGGCCATAAATTAGTGCTTATTTGTGAAAATCAATTTCACAAAAGAGATATAATTTATTAATCACACTGAAAAATATCTTTATCTTCACGATAAGAAGCTATGTTCAAGGATCATATTCATCATTTCAGATTTATATTCATAAAGAGATTTGATCTTTAATTTCATGCTTTAAAGCAAGATTTAATGCAAGATAAAACTTGATTAAAATATACTTAATAAGGAAAAATAAATCTACTTTAAAATCCTCAAGATAATAGAAATTAAGGCACTACATCGTGGTCATATGAGGGCCAATTCACATTTGTTTTATTTTGGTTCAATGAACATTCATTAAATTAGCATGGTAAAATAAACCAACACATGCCCCTTTTTTACAGTTACTTGCAATCACTAAGGTGTTCCAAGCATTTAAATTGATACATATTTATTGAGAGTACTAATACACATATGCAAATGCTAATATAGTGAAGACCTTGGGAAAGTTGTTTGTCTAACTTCTTTGCAAGAGGAGATTTTGAGATCAAAATCTTAAGGGGGAGTGTAATTTCACAATTGGGTAAAATTAACACTCAACATTTTGGCACTATAAGGAGGGTTGAATTGGTTTACTTTATTTTATTTATGCTAAGCAATTCATGAATTGATATTTATTGATCTAATGCTTTTAGATTGTTCATGGTTACTCAAGATTTTTAATTACTAAATATTTCAAATTCATTTGATTAGCATCTTTGGTTTCCTCTAAACACTCACACTTTGGGAGCTAGGAGGATTTGAATTGATTTATTTTATTGCCAGTTAGATGCTAAATTGATAATGTTACTTGAAATATTTATTTACAAAACATTGGTCTTGACTAACGTGGTTTTGTCTCCATTTGATTATTTTCATTGATTCTAAAATTCTCTATTTTGATGATACATTAATGCTAACATATTTCAAATTTGAGAATGTTGTTCAATTTTATGGTTTAATGGATACATGTCTTTTGGTTGATGCTAACATGATGATTCATATGTTACATATTTGAGATTGGTTGGTCATTTCATGTTTTCTTTGTAAGAAATCTTTATTTGACTAACAAATTGGTTGTGAAACTATTCTTTGAAGTTTTACTAATGGCATTGGTTGTTCTAACTCAGGAAATTTTTTTATTGTGGATAGAGGGCTATTATCGTCAATTATTCTCATTGGCATAAGACAAATGGTTTTAGAACCTTGATTACATTGTAATAAGGTTAAAATGGGAATTATAAAGAGGCACATTATGTGAAATAAAGTGAAAATCACCAAACAAAGGAGCAAGGAAGGCATAGAGGGATGTTGTCGACAGCGAGGCACCTTGATGGCCAATTCGTTGAAGGAGCCCACGTGGCGATGAAATATCATAGGCATCTGTAGAAAGGACAAAAAGGGATTTATTTTATATATATATAAAGGAAAATCGGAGAAATTGAAAGCTATGCTGTTTAATTAAATTCCCCTGTACTTTGGTGATTTAGAAAATGGAAAAGGTATTGTAATAAAGGGAACAAATGGGAAATGAATATTGGCCCATTACAAGTGTAAATGAAACGTCTCCAAACATGCGTTAGGAAATAGAAGTAAGCCAAACTGAAAATGAAGAGTTTTTCCAAAATATAGGGCAGCAAAACAATTACCAGGAAAATGAAAAGTTAGTGAAAAAAATTTAAATGCACCATCAAACGAAGCACAAAGGGTTGGAAACTTTTTAGATAAGATTTTAGGAATGAAGGCAAGGCCTTGGCACTGGTTTTTTTGGATGTTTTCCTTCCACACTGAATTTGTTTCTTTGAGAAAATCAGAATTCTACTATTGTAAAATGAACACTTTTTGATGCAAAAATTTGCATTTCATGGGCAAGAAAGGAGGAGATTTTTCTGCATGTTATGTTTAACTGTTTATATTTTATTTTCAGATTTTGGGCTTGTATATGAAGTTTATGTATGTCTGATTGGTTGCTTCATGTGAATGTTTGAAGTCTGAAATTTTATTTCGTACCCTAGGAGCTAGCACTTAGTTTATTTTGGTTGTGCAAGTTTGTGGGCCGAATAGGCTAGGTTGCATGCATGGAATATCTCACATCTTCGGTTTTGTCAAAACGGGATGGCATCGTACTGATTGAAACATATTTTACAATTTTAGGTTTCATTTTCAATTTTTAGAATTTGTTTTTATTTTTTTTAACTTTTATTTTTAATTTTTTTAAATTTTAGAACATTAAAATAAAAAGTAAAAAAAAATCAAAATCCAAAAATAATTGCATGGTTGTGTAGAATGTTATTCATATTTCCATTATGCATTTAGACGTTTTTACTTTGGAGTCATTTAGTATTTTTAAAAATTATCCGAAGTTATTTTTAATGTAGATTTTAAAAATCTGAAATTTCAAAATTTGCATTTTGAGGCCAAATTTCATTTTTTCAGTTTCAAATTTCATTCATGAGCCTATGATGACATTTACTTCATGAAAAATTCAATTTCATTGAAGGGGTTATATTTTATGGCACTTCACAATTTTCCATTTTTGGAGCATAAATGTACCTTCCCTTCATGAAAATTTTGATTTCATTGAATGGGGTAATTTTGCATGTTATATTGAAGGTTATTATTTCAAAACACCAAATTATTCATCTTATGAAAATTTGATTTCATTTAAGAGGGATAAGTTGAGGTGACATTTTAAAGCCCTTATTTTAAGGCCATAAATTATTGCCTCTTTGTGAAAATCAATTTCACCAAAGAGGGATAATTTATTAATCACATTGAAAGCTATATTTATCTTCATGATAAGAAGCTATATTCAAGGAGCCTATTCATCATTTCATATTTATATTCATAAATAGATTTGATATTTACTTTCATGCTTTAAAGTAAGATTTAATGCAAGATAAAACTTGATTAAAATCTACTTAATAAGGAAAGATAAATTTACTTTAAAATCCTCAAGATAAAAGGAATTAAGGCACTACATCGTGGTCATATGAGAACCAATTCACATTTGCTTTATTTTGGTTCAATGAAAATTCATTAAAGTAGATGGTAAAATAAACCAACACACGCCCCTTGTTTACAGTTACTTGCAATAACTAAGGTGTTCCAAGAATTTAAATTGATACATCTTTATTGAGAGTACTAATACACATATGCAAATGCTAATATAGTGGAGACCTTGGGGAAGTTGTTTGTCTAACTTCTTTGTAAGAGGGGATTTTGGGATCAAAATCTTAAGGAAGAGTGTAATTTCACAATTGGGTAAAATTAACACTCAACATAGGTGTGGTGTATAGGGTTGACCTTGATGCTTCTCTATTTCCTATTATGCTTTCACTGGAAGCTTGCTTTGCTAGGGAACTTGGTGGCTTTTGCCTAGTTTCAGTTTCATCCAAATGATAGTGTGTTATTATGTGGCCTTGGTAGGTTTTTCTTGTAAATATCAGTCTTTGTGGTGGTTAGCCAAGTCATAGTTTAATTTAAGAGGGATTTTTTCCAACTTCAATTTTGAGCAAGAATTATCTCTTGAGTCTTCTTGTTCCTAGTTTGCTTCTCTTTTGCTCTATGGAGTGGGTCTTCTGGTTTCTTTTGTATCTCTATATCCTATCCTATTTAAATTTGAGGAGCCTTCCAAAACCCTATGTTCCTCTTCTTGATTCTTGATCTATTTTTTCAAGGTTCTAGAAATATTTTAAAACCCTATGGTCCTCTATTGGAGGTTTGATCCATTTGTACAAGGTTATGAGAGCCCTTTAAAACCCTATTCTAAGGTTTAGAGAGCCTTCCAAAATCCTATCATGTTTCTAGGAGCCTATCAAAACCCTACTATGAAGGTTTTGGGAGTCTTTCAAAACCATGTTTTTTGGTTTAGGGAACCTTCCTAAACCTTGTGGTTCTCTTTGGGTAGGTTCTTATACTGTCTAGATTTATCTTGAGTGCTCTTGGTTTGAAATATTTGCTTCTAATATTATGAAGGAAGATATATTTTGGATAAATTGATGTTGTAGGGTTATATATGGTTGGGATGGTGTTCTTTGTACCTATTGGTTCTATCCTTGGTCATTCCTTCTTATATGGTGAATCTCAATTGTTGGTTGGTTATGAGCTATATGAATAATAGATTTAAGCCTTTGGCAGGAGGAAGATTGTTCTTTATTTTAGTTTTAAATTTGAATGCTATTATTTGTATTATAATTTCTTATTTTGAATTATAAATTCAAATTTTATCACTTTTGTACTTGTTGGTCATGAATATTGAAGAACACAAGCTTATACTGAGAGGGGGGGTGAATAGTATAGCATCCACTTTTTACTTTCTTTCCAAACCAATATCAATAAGTGCCCTCAATTGCAATAACCAAATATAGTAGTTTGCATTACTAACATAGATAACAATAGTAATAAAGTGCACAAAACATCACACACAATTGAGATACAAGATTTAACATGGTTCCCCTAATGTGGGGTAGCCCATAAGATAATATCCTTGTAATATTTCACAAATAAATAGGGATCCTTATCCCAATACAAATTATTACTTTGATCTACTCAAAGCTAGGCTATCCTGATCTGATCAGGTGGGCTCCACTAATCTGCTTAGCTAGGCTCTCCACTGATCTGCTTAGATAGGCTATCCATTGATTTTCTCATCTAGGCTATCCATAGATTTAATTAGCTAGGCTATCCATTGATCTGCTCAGCCAGGCTATCCACTAATGTGCTCAGCTAGGCTATCCACTAATTTACTTAGCTAGGAAACTAGTGTTGATGTGTTTTCTATTTCTATCTTGTCTATTTCACTATTCATAAATATGCCTCAATGCCTTATCACAAGGATCAAACAATCCTACTCAAATACTGTCCCAAATACGTCCTCAAAGCCTTCACAAGATCCTACTCAAATTTTGTCCCAAATATGTTCTCAAAGCCTTCACAAAAGGCTCAAATAATCCTGCTCAAATGTTGTCCCAAATATATCCTCAAAGCCTTCACAAAAGTATCAAACAATCATGCTCAAATATTGTCCCAAATCCATTCTCAAAACCTTCACAAAAGGCTCAAATAATCCTGCTCAAATGCTATCCCAAATATGTCCACAAATCTATCACAAAAGCCTTCCCAAAGGCTCAACCAATCATGCACAAAAGTTGTCTCAAATATGTTCAGAAATTCTGTCCCAAAATCCTTCCCAAAGGCTCAACCAATAATTCACAAAATCTGTCTCAAATTTGTCCAAAACTTATGTTCCAAAAGACTTTCCAAAGGCTCAACCAATGACTCTCAATTAGCATTCAAATCTCAACCACAAATCAATGAAGGCAAGGATCAATGATGAACTCAACAATGGATAACAAATGAATGATGAAAATACTCAACAATGTGCTCAAAAATAAATGTCAATGTACTCTTCAATGGATGACAACAATGATCCACAATGATCTCAACAATGTATGACAAATGATCTCTCAAATGGATGACAACAATGATCAACAATGTACTCTTAAATGGATGACAACAATGATCTCCTCAAATGAAAGACAAATGTATCCACAAGTGACTAGCAAAAGATCTTCTCAATGGTCTCAAATAGTTGCAATGTAATCAACAAGTAATCAACAATAATCTCCTCAAAGCAATAGCAAAAACCTCCTCAATAATGGCAATACTCTCAATGAACTCCACTAAAGCAATCATGGAAGTCAAGTATCAATTTTATCCATAAAATTGATTTTCTAGCCCATCCACTTCCTCTCAATATCCAAGGCACATAATCAAGCAATTTGTATTCAACTTCAAACCCTAACTCATGTGCATGTCTTCTAACTCAAGATAGCAATTAACTAGGTCTCAAGTTCCTAGTTTAACTTCATAATCAAATCATGCACTAGGACATATACAGGTTCAACACTTTACAACCTTATGACTCCCTAATTTCATTAACATAAACAACAAGCACCTATACTTTTATTTATTTAATTTCACACCTTATAACTCCACAAGTACACACAAAAATTTCAATTATTTAATTCAACACCTTATAACTCCCTAAGTACACACAAAAATCACAAATAATATCTCAACACCTTATATCTCCCTAAGCACACACAACAATAATTTATTTCCAACAAATACCTTATGACTCCCTAGTTATGGCAGAAATGATTTTAATGCACCAAAACTTTGGTAATAACAAATATTACCATGTGCTGGAGATAAATACCTTTTTACAAAATTTGTAGCCTTCACAACCTTCAAAATCATTAATACCTTTGCCAAAATTAATTCACCTTCACACCTTCACAAGAGTCAAACTTCGTTCCTCTCGCTTAGCGTTGTGAAGAGCTTACCACGTGGGTGCTAGCCCACATTGGGATTTTAATCCCAAACATACAACTTTAACCTGCACTCAAATCTGAAAATCGATTTTACTTTTTTAGCAAAACAATTTACCCTTGGCAGGATTCTAACAACGAACCTACCTTGTGCAAAGTTCGTGCACTACCAACTGCGCTATCAACTCCTGTGTGACGTCACTTCCCAGCGTTGTTTACTTGACCTTGCTCTCAAATAAAAAGTTATTTATCCTTATTTCTTCATTTCTTCCCTTTTGACGACTCTTTCTCATGCGCTATGTCAAGTCTCCAATAAATAAAGGTTTTTCCCCTTTTATTTATATGCACCTCCATCCTTCGAATGACATCGATGAATATTTATTAATCTCCCCAACCTTTGCACATCGGTGGATAATATAATACAACCTTAGACCTTAGATTTACTAAAATAAAAACTTAATAATTCACCTTTTAACTTTGAATTGGAATATCTCCTTCATCCTTTTGAATTTCATCATGAAATGTTTTGCACCTAGGTTTTATTGGAAAATATTTTCATCCATCATAATTTGGAGAAGTCTTAGCATAGTTGTTTTAATGAAAAACCCTTTCCAATGGTTTTAATGAAAACTCTTTCTGTTGGTTTTAATAAAAACCTTTCCGTCAATTTTAATAAAAACCCTTGCCATTGGTTTTAATAAAAACCTTTACCATTGGTTTTAATAAAAACCATTAATATAATATTTAAATATTATATGCCTCTTGTGCCACAAAAACTTGTATATATTCATGCTCTCCAAAATATCATAAATGATTATTTATGAAGTGTTTTTGCCACCAAAACTCAATGTGATCCATGTGACATCAATGACAACACAAAATAACTCAAATTGCCAATAAATCTGTCTAAAATAAAATCTTCGTTTTGTGTGCCCTAGACCTGTGCAACATTGAAAGGTCAAAGAACAAGAAAATATCCTTTGGGCCAATATCTAGAGAGGATTGGCTCCATTTTAAAGCTTAGGGTAATATGAAAGAAATGGGGAAATATAGCTATAATATGGAAGTGTAGGATGGGGATAGACTAACAACCAAAATTCAGATTAAGCAATGATTAGCATATAATAGAAAAGAAATCATAGAAACTATTTACATTTTTGCAAAGACAACCTCCAAAGAGTACCTCAGTATTCACTCACTCACCACCAGTAATAAAGTTTAGATGCAAAATTTAAATGCAACAAATAATGGAGATGAATATATCCAGAAATGATATACAAAAAATTATCAATTGCAACACCATTCAAAGAACCAAAAGCTGAATGTATTTCTATTGATGCAAAAAACTCAAAAGTGATTTTCTATAGAGTGTCTATCCTTATTTTTCACATGAAAAATGATTAGTATTTATAGAAGGTTGCACCTCTTTCATTTGATGCACATACAAACAAAATGTTGGTAGATTAGAAACCATCGTGAATAATTTCATCCTTGGCATTAGTGATGTTCCATTCAAAACATTCTTCATGGAAACAATGATCCTACTTTTGTGTGAGAATCACATGGAAGATAGGCATGATTAAATGATAGAAAGCAACCTCAAGCATCAGTGCATTTATACGCAGCAAAATTTCCTTAAAATTAGGTGCTTGGAAATTGAACCTATCTTACCCCAATGTTTTGAAACTCCACATTCACCAAGAAAGTCCATTGAGCATTAATTTTATCTTAAAAGACGCAAATTCAGTAGGCAATACATTGAAAATGAACAAGAACGGAGCATTTAATCTTGCAACTTTTGGGTAAATTTTTTGGAAATATCACTTGTATTGCTTTCATAATTAAATTTGAGAAGTCCTTGGAATTTCCTGAGAAAGATCTGCAAAATGGGGCATTGAAAAATGGAAGAACTTAGTTTCACCCAAAAATGGAGCAAAAAGCCTTTTTAGGGTCATGATGGGTGAAAACAAAAAGTGGTCTCATACTGATGTCTTGGTGATTTCACTCCCAAATACTTCTTCCTCTTATCATATTCTTATGCCTGGAAGAGAAATTCCTTCATTTTAATTTAGAATTTTCCTATATCTTAATTTAAATTATAATTTGAATAGTGGAAAAATTTACTGATTTCATCCCCAAAGGATGGCGATAGGGATTTTCACCTCCTCTGGAAGGTGATATTGACTTTGACTTCTCAAATTTAGGATGGGCACGCATTGCAATCTTCTTTCACCTTAGTTCATTTGAAAACTTGAATTCACCCCCTATAGAGGTAAAACTAGATGGCACCTCTTGACTGGGGCACCTTTGACTTTGACCATGATTTTACCTTCGCACAAATCATTGTTTTTATTTTTGTCCCATTGTGGGTGAAGGCACCAAATGTATTAAAATAGAGCCCCACATTGTTACTTACCACTTCCTTTGATTTTTTTTTTTTTTTTTCACTTTTACCCCAAAGAGGGAAAAAAATGAGTTTCGCCCCTCTCTTGGGATAAAAACATTTTGTTCCATCCTTATAGATTTTTTCTTTGTTTAAACTTATGACTTTTTCCCCTTTGCTCCTATTGGGGCAAAGTCACTTGTCCTTATTACATTTCACCTCTATAATAACCCAAGTCATACCACTTGGTTTCATGTATTTCATATATCAAGAAATTAAAAAAAATCACTTTCCATGTCAATTTTCAATTTCCATGCCAGCCATTTAATCTTAACATCTAGATAAACATGCTTTAATATTTCATGATTGCCATTCAGCTATAGCTAGAATAATCGCAAATATGATATTGACCAGATCCCAGCTTGAGTTGTTTTATCATACTTTCCACTTCTACCCGAGTACCCAAGTATTGGTAGGGGTTTTCCTACTCTAGGGCCAATATCACCTTGAACGCTTAATTTTCCCATATCTACTATGAGATATTAGTGTATACATGTTGGGGTTGATGATAATTCACTTCCCTGAATTGCATCATCAGTTCATATTGCCATGATAACACTCCAGAATCCTCATTTCTGCATAAGCCCATATTATTATGCAAATTCCCATGAAACTTCATGCCTAGGTTCTAGATGGGTTAGTCAAATATTTATGCCCATAACATAAATCTTTCTTTTCTCCTTGTGTTTCGGATTTTGATTTAACCAAAACGTATTGAGAGCTTCGCTCCTCATCCAAGGCTGAAAAAATATGAATGTCTTCACACATTCATGGTATATAAGTTGCCTACCCACAACCTTAAGGATAATCTCGTTGTCCACCCACAACTATTATACTTTTAAAATTATAATCCACACCCCTATGTTTACCTTTAGAATAAGTTTAATCCTAATTTAAATGATAAAATCTATTGTGTATCTTAACTACGATTTTAGAGTAATTTTGACATAAAATTGCTAAACTAACTTTATAAAACTAAAAAAAATTAGTCTATTACATGTTATATTCTACATAAAGTAAATATGACAAAAACTAAATTAAAGTACATTTCTAATCATTATAATTCTAACTTTTATCCAACCAATAATCGATTTAAAATTAATCAAATTATTTTTCAAAAGGGGAACTTTTTTTTTTTTTTTTTTTTTTGTGGAAAACATCCCAAAAGGGATGCCACTTTCGGGTAAGACCCAAGGAGGTAGGGGTATCCATTCCGCAAAAAACGCCCAGGACTCGGACCTGGCCTACCACCTTTGACATACTCAAGGAGCAAACAAACACACAAAACCAAATTAAAAAAAGTAAATAACAACAAAAATAATAAAATAAAATAAAAAACATGCTCCTTGAGTGTGTCAAAACCAAAAGCACAACCAAACATGCACAATAAGATAAAAGAAACCACAACACAAACCACATAGAAAAACACAAGAACCACATAACAAAACACAAACAAGACAAAAACAACAACACACTACAAAGACATAACCCAAAAAAACATGAAAAATAAACACAACCAAAACCTAAAAAATAAAATAAAAATAAAAACAACCAACAACAGACAATAAACAAAAATAAAAAACATAGAAAACACTCACACATAAAAAAAATGAAATAACACAAACAAAGAGAAACCCAAGAACAAGAACGAAAAAAAAACACAAGAACAATAACAAAAAACATAAAAAAAAAACAAAACAACAGAAACACAAGAACAACAAAAAACAACACAAAGAACACAAAAACAAAACAAAACAAAAGAACCCACCCACCTTAAAAAACTAAACAAAGAAGACAAAAGAAAAAAAAAATGAACAAAACAATGACCTATCTAGACCGAAGACTATTAATGCAAGAATCAACAGAGGAAACAAAATAAAGAATAGAATGAGCTAGGGAACTAAAAAAACTGAATGAACCAAAGAGAAACAAAAAAAAAAAACAAGAAGAAACTAGGTACCTTCAAAACTGGAGCCATCCAAAGAAATGATAGAAAGAAGAGCTTCCCTAATTTGAGAAGCCCACCATATAGGAGGGTGGCCATAACAAGTAAGATCACCTTTGTCCAAAGCCCAATTAGCTAAAGCATCAACACTCTTGTTTTGATCTCTCGACCACATGATTGTAATCAACTTTCAAAAATCCCATCCGGATTAACTGAATCTTCTCAATAATTCTTTTTATTCTCCAATCCACCTTATGATTCTTAGAAGGAGTCTTCAAGAGATTAATCATAAGTTGAGAGTTAGACTCAACTAACACCTTTTCCCATCCAACCTTAGTAGCCTCCTGAAGGCCTCTAAGGATACCATACCCCTCAGCAAGGTTATTGGAAAGAATACCCAAATTCTCAGCAAAAGTAAAAACCAGGGAGCCATCTGAAAGTCTACCAATTCCTCCCACACTGGCTTTTCCAGGGTTCCCTCTAGAGGCTCCATCAGTATTGACTTTTCCAAAATCCTTAGGAGGAGGTTGCCAATTTCTAGTCCTATCCATCTTACTAATACTCACATTCCCTTTAAGTTGGTTGCCCTTAGAAGGTTTAATCTTCAATATTTGCATCACTTGATCCCATCTTTGGTGGGAGTTTTGGGGGTGATTAAGGAGTTGATGGACTGATTCAACTAAGTTGGCTATGGTCTTTTGCCAAATATAGTGAATATCCTTCCTATCTTGATTAAAAATTTGGCTGTTCCTTTCATTCCAAATATTCCAAAGAAGAATGGTAGAACCCATCCAAACTAACTAGCTAATAAAATGATCAACACCCTCTTGATTAGGCCAATCCCTCCAAAGTTGTTCAAAAGTGAAAAAATTGGACCACTTGTAAGCCAAGTAAAGTTGCCATTCTCCTCCATAGCTCGGAGGCTAAAGTACACTCAATAAAAATATGGTTGATATTTTCTACATTCTTTTCACACATTTCACATCTAAAAGGGCCATGAAAACCACGCTTCATAAGTTGCTCAGCAAGAAGAACCCTACGATGCAATAAAATCCAATTAAAGAACCTCACCTTAGGCCGGAGCTTTTGAGCCCACAATTGAGAAAATATGTCGAAGAATGGTTGGGATTATTATGGCATAAGGTCAAATAACCTTGAGCAACTGAATACTCACCCTTAGTAGTGTTGTTCCATCCAAAACAATCTTTTTCATGGGACCAAGAGAGGGATCTCATATGAAGGATGCCTTGGATATCTTGTCTTTGCCTTTCTGGGATTTGAATAGGCCAGTCCTCAATAGGGATCCAATATCTACCAACCTTTGAATTACCAGTATGGTATCGATAGTAATTAGCCACCTTTATCCAATTAGCTTGGTGAAGCTCCTCCATCCAAGGCCTCCAATCGGGAAACTGAGTTATCAAAGGCTTGTGACCATCCCAAGAATCTATCCAAAAATTTGCATGTTGACCATTATGAATGATCCAAAATAATTTTTTCTTTATCAAATCCTCACCAGTCTTAAGAACTGCTAAAATGGGAGAACCTTTGGTAGGAAGTTGATAGCGAACAAGGTCTTCAGGACTTTTGTTCTCAAGCATATTTAGCATGGAGATTATTGGCCCAAAGAGCATTGGGGTTATGCAACATCCTCCAATATAATTTAGCAGCTAAAGCTTTGTTGTTATTAATTGAAGACCGGAATCCTAACCCCCCTTCACTCTTAGGAAGACATAAAGTATCCCATTTCACCAAGGCCCATTTTCTTTTCTCCTTAGTACCACTCCAAAGGAAACGATGACTCATTTGATCCAATTCTCGAAGAACAGCCTTTGGGATATTCAAAATGGAAGAAACATAAATAGGAATAGCTTGAAGGACTGATTTTACCAAGGTGATTCTACCCCTGAAGAAAGCCACTTGTTGGTCCACTTTCCAATTTTCTTCTTGACTTTGTCCAACAACCAATTCCAATCTTTATTTTTCTGCCTTTTAATATTTATGGGAATACCTAAATAAGTGATTGGAAGAGAGGTCTTCTTATATCTTAATTTATCCAAGACCATGGATTCTTGTCTAGAAGAGCAGTGAAAGAAAATAACTTTAGATTTGTCTTCATTGATCAACTGCCCAGTAGCCTTAGAAAAATAGCTAATGATTTGCTTAATATTAGAAGCTTCCTTAATTGTAGCTTTACCTAAAAGGGTAGAGTCATCCACAAATTGAAGATGAGAGATAGGTCTAGCTCCATGAGCAATGGTAACTCCCTCAAGAGTTTTGTTTTCCCTCTTTTTGGTTATAGTCCTACCCAAGCATTAAGCAAGAATGATGAATAAATAAGGGGATAGCGGGTCACCTTGCCTAATACCTCTGGAAGCTGGGAAAGACCGAGAAGGCCTGCCATTGATAAGAACTAAGTAGGAAACTGAAGAGATACATCCCATAATCCAATCCATCCAATCCTTAGAGAAACCAAATTGCCTCAAAACTTTGATAAGGAAGTGCCAATCCACTCTGTCATAAGCTTTGGATAAGTCTAACCGGATGAACATAGAAGGAGAATTTTGCATATCCATGGAATGGATGGCTTCCTGAGCAAGAACTATCTCATCTACTATTTGATGTCCTTCCACATATCCCCCTTGCTCGGGGAAATAATCTTATGCAAAAGAGGCTTCAACCTTTCTGCCATGATTTTAGTAATAATTTTGAGAAGAACATTACATAAAGCAATAGGTCTAAAAGCTGAGATATGATCAACCTCTTGAGCTTTTGGAACAAGAGTAATATAATTTTTATTGATAACCTTCAAAATTTCTTTGGATTTCCTGGCTTCTTCCACCACCTCTAATAAATCAACATGAAGGATATCCTAGAACTCTTGGTAGAACTCAATAGGAAAACCATCAGGACCTAGGGTTTTCCCTTTTTGCATTTTAAAAACTACTTGTTGAAGCTCATTGATAGTAACAAGAGCAGTCAAAATAGAGTTCTCCTTAGAAGTGATAAGAGAAGGGATTGCTTGAAGAACATTTTGTTGTGAAGCTGAGTCAAGAGGAGTAGCAGTAAAAAGATTGGAAAAGTAATCAACAACAATAGAGTTCATGCCATCCCAAGTATAAACAACATCTCCAAAATCTGATTTTAAGGAAGAAATAAAGTTGTGAGATCTTCGAGCTAGAAGAGATTTGTGGAAGAAATTTGTGTTTCGATCTCCTTCTTTGAGCCATTGAATTCTAGATTTTTGCTTCCATAAGATTTCTTCTCTTTTTTCCCATTCCTCTAACTGAGTTGTGAGTTTAATTTCATCTGCACTTCTCTTCTCTGTGAGGCCATCTAAACGGATTTTTTGATTCAAATTTTCAAGATGAGCAATAACTTCATGTTTTTTTTATGAACATCCCCAAACTCTTTCCAGTTCCAAGTCTTGATTTTGGATTTAATGTATTGCAATATTTTGGCAAAATAGAACATCTTAGTCCCATGCCTAGGTTTACCTTCCTTCCACCATTGTTGCACACGAGGTCCGAAGGAAATGTCTCTAAGCCACATTAATTGAAAACAAAAAGGAGAGAAACTCACATTGGTTTTCCACATTTCCACCATGACTGGCCAATGATTCGAACCAACATTATTAAGAGTCTTCACTTTAGGAATGTGACCATGGATTAAGAAATTTTTAGAGAGCAAAAGCCTATCCAATCTCTCCATTATACAAGCTAAGCCTTGCCTTCTGTTAGACCAAGTCATAAGGCCATTATCTCAGTTGGATATCCACAAGATGGAGGTTTGCAATATATTCACTCATGAGGTTAGTACTTTTGTCCAAATTTCTATTTCCCCCCTTTTCTCATCCAGAGAGAGGATGGTATTGAAATATCCTCCGATCAAGATCCAAGCTTTAGGAAAATGAGATATAATATGAGTAATATCCTTCCACTGTCTTCTTTTTTCCTCCAAATAAGTCGGGGCATAAATAGTAATGCAGAGCATAATCTGGTTGGAATGTCTACTTTGAATAACTATAGCCAACAAACCCCAACTACCAACCATATGGTGAATAACTACCTCTTTTGGGTCCCAAAGACAAGCAATGCCACCCGAAGTCCCTTGGGAACTGAGGGAAACCACTTTTCCAACTGGCCAAATTTTATTGGCAATTAAGTCCATATCCTCCATTGACATCTTTGTTTCTTGAAGGAAAACAATATGTGGATGATTGTTAGTCTTACAATGGCACTGAGAGGGGGGGTGAATCAGTGTAGCTATTTAATTTCAAATCTACAACTCTTAAATCTGAAGCAAGGAGAACTTAAAAAAGATAAAGCAAATATAACAAGAGAGCATTCCACAACACATGATTTAATGAGGTTCACCAATTTTGGCTACTCCTCAAAAATAGACTACTTGGACTCCCATCGAAATACAGCCTTTGCAAAGCACCAACTTTACAAATAGTTTACCAGCACACACTGGAAGGAACACCAACCCCTAATTTATCTACACCAACAGAAAGGAGCACCAACACCAACCCCTGATTCCAAGAACCAACTTGGATTTCTATTTTGACATAAATATGCCTTCACTTTTACAAGACCCTTACTGGTCTATTTCTCATCCAACCTCTCTTTCAATTCAACAAGCACATATTCCTTCTACGCACTGATAGCCACTCTCAATATGCTGCACTCTCTCAGCTGCTCTATTTTAGCCATGCTTTTTCTTCACCACTCTTCTCTCAGCAGTGTTCTTCCTCTTCCTAAACTTAATTTCTCTCTTCAGCTTTTTCTAATATATCTCTACGCACACAGAACTCAACCTAACGGATCACTCTTACCACTCTAATTATTGCGCTCTGATAGTCTTCTCTGCGTTCTGATAGCATTCTTTGTGCTTTGACAACCTTCTCTTCTCCCTTATGACTTTGATAGCCTTATCTGCTCATTTATAGCTCTCTGACAGCCTTCTCTGCTCATTTCGATGCTCTGACATTCTTATCTACTCTCTTACACAGTTCAGAGCTCAACCCTAATTCTTAACTTATATGCACATTCTTACGACTCTCTTCAACAACCTTTTCTCAACACATATATTATTTTATCAGTGACACCTTCCCTCTTTATGGCTACACATTTTTCAATTCTGAGTGGCTCTTTTTTCTTCTACACGCAACTGCCATTTTAAAACAATATTTTTCATTTTGAAACCCTAAGTCTTCTATATCTTCCATTATCTCGCATGTAGCCTATTCATAGCTACTCCTATAAGTAACTCCTTTCTAACACAATATTCTTACACGCAACCTATTAATAGGTTTGTCTCTTTATTTGGGACTCTCAGTATGGCCATCGCTCTGACAGACTTTTTGTCTTCTTCTCGGCCTGCATGCACAAAAACACAACATGTTGCGATATTGTGACACTTTTTGCATTTGTACACTCTTGGCTTGCACCAGCGAAACATGACATGTCACAAAATCATGACACTTTTTGCTTCCTTGCACTCTTCTCGGCATGCACCAGCGAAAACATGACATGTCGCAAAATCATGACACTTTTCGCTTCCTTGCACTCTTCTCGGCATGCACCAGCGAAAACATGACATGTCACAAAATCGTGACACTTTTCACTTCCTTGCACTCTTCTCGGCATGCATCCACGAAAACATGACATGTCACGAAATCGTGACACTTTTGCTGCCTTGTGCCTGTGAAAACAAAACATGTCATGAAATCACGACACTTTCGCTACCTTGTTCCTTTCTCTGCATTTCACTAGCGAAAATGAAACATGTCACGAAATTGTGACACTTTCGCTGCCTTGTGCCTTTATCTGCCTTTCATCCATGAAAACAAAACATGTTGCGAAATCATGACACTTTCACTGCCTTGCTTCATTGTTCAGCTTGCACTAGCGAAAACATGACATGTCGCGACATCATGACACTTTTCGCTTTCATACACTCTCTCTCCTCTTCGGGTCATGAAAACCCGACATGTCACAATATCGCAACACTTTTTCTCCTTAGCGCTTTTCTTCCCTTTGGGTCATGAAAACCCGACATGTCGTGATATCGTGACACTTTTTCTCCTTAGCGCTTTCTCTTGCAAATTGTCATGAAATTGTGACACTTTTCTTTGCGAGCTCTTTCTCTCGAACGCGATGTTGCGATGTCGCGATTTCACATGTTCACGATTTCACATGTTCGCGATGTCGACATCTTTTTCTCTCTCCTCTTTCTCTTCCAACATGTTGCAAAACCGTGACAATTTTTCTTGCTTGTGCCTTCTCCTCGAACATGTCACGAAATTGCGATAGTTTTCTTGCATGTGCCTTATCATCGAACATGCCACAAAATTGTGATTGTTTTCTTACTTGCCTTCTTTGCTTCCAACATGTCGCAAAATCGCAACAGTTTTTCTTGCGCTTTCTCTCTCTTCCAACATGTCATGAAATCATGACAGTTTTCATTTCTTCTTAACATGTCGCGATATCACGATAGTTTTCCTTATGCTTTCTCTCTCTTAAAACATGTCGCGATATCGCAACAGTTTTCCTTGCACTTTCTCTCTTTTCCAACATGTCACGAAATCGTGACAATTTTTCTACTTGGCTTCTTTTCCTCCAACATGTCATGAAATCATGATAGTTTTTCTTTCTGGCCAAACATGTCGTGATATCGCGACAGTTTTTCTTTTTGCCTTCTTTCTTCTCAACATGTCACGATATCGTGATAGTTTCTCATGCTTACTCAACATGTCGCGATATCGCAACACTTTTCTTACTTGTTTTTTTCTTTGAGATTTTGCATATGGGCCACTTCGGTCTTCTTGGAAAATCATTGTACATGCTCTGTATGACCTCTGAACTCCTGTCCACTGCATCAAATGATCTCTCTAAGGACCTCTGTACTCCTGTCCATTGCATCAACCGATCCTTTATCTGTGTTAACAACAATGATAATACTTTGGCTGCACCTTGCTCATCAATGAACTCCTGTCCATTGCATCAACCGATCAACCTGACTATGTTGAAAAAAATGACAATACTTTGGTTGCACCTTGCTCATCAATCTCCCCCTTTGGAATTTTTGGCAACACACATAATTGTGTGCAATTACCTATAATTCTTCTCCCCCTTTGACAATAATACCAAAGGGCGGCTGCAAAACTCCCCCTGAGTCCATGCACAACATTCTTAGGCAAAAATTATTATAGTTAGCAAAAAGCATAAACATGAGCAATATGATAAACAGATGCATAAATCCTCCCCCTGAGAATTTGATCCCGATGGCTAGTCAATTCTTAGGAATATGTGACCACTTCATTTCACTATTTGACAACATCATGATAAGCATAATAGGCATCAACAATATCAATAATGTGAGTAGCAACAATAACCAGTGAATGACATCATCACTGTCAACTTCACCAATATAATATGTGTAAGAACATGGCTGGACTACTATCTTCTGAGTACCAACCCTCTATTGCTCTGCAATCTCAAACTTGTCCACTATTAGTGAAGGCATACATTGATTGTATATATCCAACTATTTTTTTCTGTAATGCAAACAACATCTGCATATACATCCTGGATATTATCAACAAGATTGAACCTACTGATAGCTGTTTGTCTTTCTCTACATTAAGAATCCAGTAGACTACCTCAATCCACCCAGCCACAACCTATTTTCTTCTTCTTGTATAATCAAGCAAGCTCCTCAAATCAGCTCACAAGTTCATCGAGAAAAACTTGCTTAGCATGAACCCACAAAGAGAATTGTTAGAGACCCAATGTGATTCATCAACCTCATAGAAGCATAAAGAGAATTGTTAGAGACTCAATATGTTCTATACTTAACTCCCAATCTCAATCTCAACTCAATCTCAATATCAAAAGAATAAGATAGATGTAGTATGCTTTTTTCAAGAACATGAAACACAACCCAACAATTGCCAACCATGCAATAACTCATATAACAATGATACTCATGTTCTTTCCACAACCAATATCTTTTCTCAACCAATTAGGGCTTTAACAACAATGCTTTTAGACAAGGTTTAACCAACATCATCCAACTCAAGATTAACCTTGAAGCATTCAACCAATCACTACATGAAAAGGAAACTAGTAGACATCCTTTTCCTTCCAAAGGTATTTGAACAAAATAGCCACCAACATAAATCACCTATGCAAAGAATAAATTGCTCAAATCAATCTCAATGGAGTAAGCCCAAATCATGTATCAAGTAAAGCATTAACTTGATCAAAACAACCTCTATGAAAGCAACTCAACCATTCATCACCAGGCTGGAAATCATCTGGTTTCTCATTATAAACCTCTTCTTCAATATTCCATTCAACACACTGATTTCACATCTGTCAATAAAATTGACAAGTGACTCACACTTGTACCAAATTTTGTCCAAAACTATACCAACACTACAATTTTACTACCAACTCTATGCAAGCATCAAACACAGTACCTCAAAACCAACCAAGTCATCTAAACTGTTATAATCCTTAACTTTTGACAGTGGCAGTAAGAACCATCACCAGTAAAACAATGACATATAGCAACACTACCAATAATGACAACTCTCAATTTAAACATCACACTTCACGACACTACCACAAAAAACTGTATGAACAAAAAATACACTTTGACAGCTATACAAAAACTCCCCGACTACTTTCCTTTCATCCTCAGATAACTACACAAATACATAGGAGCATTAAAATAAAATATTAACATTGCTCCCCCTGAGGATGTGCTACCTGGAGCTGCTTAGTGCAATAGAGGAGTAATCTCCTTCTGTCCAAGGAGACACAATTTCCTTTCTTCTTTCTTTCTCCAGTCTTTCTTGAACTTAGGCTGAAGGTTTTCACCTGCATCCCTATTTTGAACCTTTTCATGAACTTGACCATTTCTCTTGTGGGGTTGTCTCTTGTGCATCCTTGATGGATGATTATTTTCCTTTCTGTTGTGCACATGATTTATTCTTTGTTTGTATTGCATTCTTTGTGTCTGATGAAATCTATGGTCTTGCCTTAGATTAGATACAAAAGTGCTTGGACAAAACCTTGCAATGTGCCCATGGCCATTACAATTAAAACATTGCACAGGGTGTTTACTCAGAAAAACAGATGCATTTTTATTAGCATAACTCTTTGATCTATTATTCAATCCACAATAAATTGCCTTGTGACCATAATGATTGCATCTAAAACAATAGTCGTTAAAAGCATTATTATGAATAGAATGGGAGTGATAAAACCTCTTTTGTTCTGGTTGCTTTGCTGTAGATCTCCTTTGATATTTTCTTTCTTTTGAGGATTCAGCTTCAAACTTTTCTTGCTTTGATTTTTCAACAGTGAGCTTCTTCTTTTCTGCACATTTGGAAGATGAAGGTTGTTCTGCTTCCACATTTTCTTGCTTCAATCCTTTAACTGTGAACTTCTTCTTCTCTACATATTTGGAGGATGAAGATTGTTCAGCTTCATATCCAAGACCACTCTTATCCGTGGAACTTCTTTGTTGGCTTATCATTTTTTCTAGCAACTCTGTGCTATTCTCAAATTTGAGATTTGTATTGGATTTTTCTAGTTGTTTCTTCAATAAAATAATCTCTTCTTCTTGTTTGTAGCAAACAGTCTCTTTCTCATTGATCTGAGACTTGAGGATTTCTTCAACCCTTTTGGACTCTTCTACTTGCAGCTTCAGATTACTAATAGCTTTGTTAGATTCTTCTTCATGTTTGCTATATTCATCGACCTTATCATCCAGTTGTGTCTTCAAGGCTTCTTCTATTTTCTTGGCCTTTTGAAATTGTAAGAAAAGATCTTCAATCTCATTCCCATATTCTTCTAGCTTCTTGGACAATATTTTGTTCTTTTTCTGTTCTATACTCAACTCTTCAAGTGTAGAGATCAACTCACCTTCTAAATCTACTTCAATCTCAAGATTTTCATCATAAACTTTAGGATTCACTTCTTCTACCTTTTCTAGTTCAATTTTCTCTTCTACAGAAAGTAAAATTGACTGGGATGCCTTTTTGAAGGAGGATCTATTCTTCTTACCCATTGTGTACCAATCCAAGATCAACCCTGACTGATTTAGCCTAAACTGGGAAACTGGATCTGATACCAATTGTTAGTATTATAATGGCACTGAGAGGGGGGGTGAATCAGTGTAGCTATTTAATTTCAAATCTACGACTCTTAAATCTGAAGCAAGGAGAACTTAAAATAGATAAAGCAAATATAACAAGAGAGCATTCCACAACACATGATTTAACGAGGTTCACCAGTTTTGGCTACTCCTCAAAAATAGACTGCTTGGACTCCCATCCAAATCTAGCCTTTGCAAAGCACCAACTTTACAAACAGTTTACCAGCACACACTGGAAGGAGCACCAACCCCTAATTTATTTGCACCAACAAAAAGGAGCACCAACCCCTGATTCTAAGCACCAACTTGGATTTCTATTTTGAATCTTAGATTGACATAAATATGTCTTCACTTTTACAAGACCCTTACTGGTCTATTGCTCATCCAACCTCTCTTTCAATTCAGGAAGCACATATTCCTTCTGTGCACTGATAGCCGCTCTCACTATGTTGCACTCTCTCAGCTGCTCTATTTTAGTCATGCTCTTTCTTCACCGCTCTTCTCCCAACAGTGCTCTTCCTCTTCCTAAACTTAATTTCTCTCTTTGGCTTTTTCTAATATATCTCTACCCACACATAGCTCAACCTAATGAATCACTCTTACCACTCTACTTACTATGCTTTGACAGTCTCCTCTACGCTCTGACAGCCTTATCTACTCATTTATAGCTCTCTGATAGCCTTCTCTGCTCATTTCGGTTCTCTAAAATTCTTATCTACTCTCTTACACATTTTAGAGCTCAACCATAAATCTTAACTTATATGCACATTCTTACGGCTCTCTTCAACAACATTTTCTCAACACATATATTATTTTATTAGCGGAACCTTCCCTCTTTATGTCTACACATTTTTCAATTCAGAGCGACTCTTTTTTCTTCTACACGCAACTGCCATTTTAAAATAATATTTTTCATTTTGAAACCCTAAGTCTTCTATATCTTCCATTATCCCACATGCAGCCTATTCATAGCTACTCCTGTAAGTAACTCCTTTCTAACACAATATTATTACATGCAACCTATTAATAGGTTTGTCTCTTTATTTGGGACTCTCAGTATGGCCACCGCTCTGATAGACTTTTTGTCTTCTTCTCAGCCTACATGCATGAAAACACAACATGTCGAGATATCGTGACACTTTTTGCCTCCGTACACTCTTCTTGGCTTGCACCAGTGAAAACATGACATGTCGTGAAATCATGACACTTTTTGCTTCCTTGCACTCTTCTCAGCATGCATCTGCAAAAACATGACATGTCGCAAAATCGTGACACTTTTGCTGCCTTGTGCCTTTCTCTACCTTTCGCCCGTGAAAACGGAACATGTCACGAAATCGTGACACTTTCACTGCCTTGTGCCTTTCTCTGCCTTTTGCCCGTGAAAATGGAACATGTCATGAAATCACGACACTTTCGTTGCCTTGTGTCTTTCTCTGCCTTTCGTCTGCAAAAACACATGTCACAAAATCGTGACACTTTTGCTGCCTTGCTTCATTTTTTGGCTTGCACTAGCAAAAACATGACATGTCACGGAATCGCGACACTTTTCGCTTCCATACACTCTCTCTCCTCTTCGAGTCACGTAAACCTGACATGTCGCGATATCGTGACACTTTTTCTCCTTAGTGTTTTTCTTCCCTTCAGGTCGTGAAAACCTGACATGTCGCGATATCGTGACCCTTTTTCTCCTTAGTGCTTTCTCTTGCAAATTGTCATGAAATTGTGACACTTTTCTTTGCGAGCTCTTTCTCTCGAACCTATCACGAAATTGCGACACATTTTTGTCCATACTATCTCTCTTGCAAATTGTCGCGAAATCATGATACTTTTCCTTGCGAGCTCTTTCTCTCAAACCTATCGTGAAATCGTGACACTTTTTCGTCCGTACCATCCTTCTTGCAAATTATCATGAAATCACGACACTTTTCTTTGCAAGCTCTTTCTTTTCAAACATGTCGCAAAATCATGACAGTTTTCTTTGCTTGCACCTTCTCTCCGAACATGTCACAAAATCACGATAGTTTTCTTTGCTTGCACCTTCTCTCCGAACATGTTATGAAAACACGACACATTTTCTTTGTCTACCTTCCTCTTCAATTCAGACCATGAAAATGAAACATGTCATGAAATCGCAACACCATTTTCTCTCTCCTCATTTCTTCGCTTTGGATCACGAACATGTCATGAAATCGTGACATCTTTTTCTCTCTCCTCTTTCTCTTCCAACATGTCACAAAATCATGATAGTTTTTCTTGCTTGTGCCTTCTCCTCAAACATGTCATGAAATCATGATAGTTTTCTTGCATGTGCCTTCTCATCGAACATGTCACGAAATTGCGACAGTTTTCTTACTTGCCTTCTTTGCTTCCAACATGTCACAAAATCACAACAATTTTTCTTACGCTTTCTCTCTCTTCCAACATGTCTCAAAATCGTGATAGTTTTCCTTTCTTCTTAACATGTCGCGATATTGCGAAAGTTTTTCTTGCGCTTTCTCTCTCTTAAAACTTGTCGCGATATCGCGACAATTTTCCTTACGCTTTCTCTTTTCCAACATGTCGCGAAATCATGACAGTTTTTCTACTTGGCTTCTTTTCCTCCAACAAGTCGCGAAATCGCAATAGTTTTTCTTTCTGGCCAAACATGTGATATCATGATAGTTTTTCTTTCTACATTCTTTCTTCTCAACATGTCGCGATATCGCGACATGTTCTCATGCTTACTCAACATGTCGCGATATCGCAACACTTTTCTTGTCTTTTTCTTTGAGCTTTTGCATATGGGCCACTTTGGTCTTCTTGGAAAATCATTGTACATGCTCTGTATGACCTCTGAACTCCTGTTCACTGCATCAACTGATCTCTCTAATGACCTTTGCACTCCTATCCATTGCATCAACCGATCCTCTGTCTGTGTTGACAACAATGACAATACTTTGGCTACACCTTGCTCATCAATGAACTCATGTCCATTGCATCAACTGATCAACCTAACTGTGTTGACAACAATGACAATACTTTGGTTGCACCTTGCTCATCAAACAAACCCCAACTACCAACCATATGGTGAATAACTACCTCTTTTGGGTCCCAAAGACAAGCAATGCCACCCGAAGTCCCTTGGGAACTAAGGGAAACCACTTTTCCAACTGGCCAAATTTTACTGGCAATTAAGTCCATATCCTCCATTGACATCTTTTTTTCTTGAAGGAAAATAAGATGTGGATGATTTATCTGAATAATTCTTCTAATTTCATTTTGTTTTGAAAGACTCCCTTTGAGTCCTCTAATATTCCAAGTGATGATCTTCATTAATACCAGGGCTAAAAATGTTGAGAAGGGCATTAATCTTACCTTCCTCTACAATATTTTCACCTTCTTTTACCATATGATATTGATTGGTCTTGTGACCTACTTTTTGATTAGAATCCATCTTCAATTTTTTTTTCCTGTTTCTTGACTTATTCCAATTGAATCTGAGATGGCTTCTAACATTGAAGAATGCTCATACACAGCCAAAATTTTACTAGATGGTTCAATGGAGTCTATATTGGGACCTGCATTATTTGAAGTTTTGACATTTGAAATATTGTTTTTCTTGTGTAAATTTTCTCCTTTTTTTTTTCTGTTGAAAACCTTTGATTTGTTGGTTTGTATCTGAGTTCTTTCCTTCATATTTAAATTGTGTTTCTAAGATTTCAGTTTCCATTATTTCCTCTTCCTCACTTGGGACATCATTTGTGGAAAGGATTTCAAACATATTATAAAATGACTTTGATTGATCCTTCATTACTGATTTTTTTTTAGTGTTCTTCTTCTTAGGTATTTGGAAACCTGCTGAGTTTATATCTTCTTTCTTTTGATCAGGAATTTTATTTGGGCAAGCACTGGCCAAATGACCATATTCATGGCAAATTCTACAATGAAAAGGAATGTTCTCATAGTCCACTACTTGCTCCCAAGTGTCTTCCCAAAATTGTAATGTGATATTTTTAGGTAGGGGATTTTCAAAATCCATTAAAACACAAATTCGAGCATAAATAATATGTTCAAAATTTTGAGTACAATCAACAGTCATCATAAAAGTTCCTAAAGAGTTTCCAATTGGAGAAAAAATAGTAGGATTCCAAAATTCAATAGGGAGGCCAAAGAGTTTAACCCACACGGGAGCTATAGAAGGCATCTCTTCTTTGGCTTTAAATTTAGTATGCCAGGGCTTCATGAAAAGCCCTGCCCTTCCAAAAAACCAAGGACCCCCTTGAAAAAATTTCTCTCTATCTTCATTGTTAGCAAATAAAACAAGAAAATAACTATTTGGATAAATAGAGATTTGTAACTCACCTTTAGTTTTCCAACTTTTTGTAGCCCAAAATTTGAAAGCAGATAGACTCAGACGAAAACCCACAAACCGACAAATTAGTCCTCTTTTTTTCCAAATCTTCAATGTCAGTTTGAATGTTACCCATATCAATCTTAACAATAGGAGTTCCATCAGCTACTTTAAGACATCCTAAATCCGTTTCCTGGGATCAATCTTAGGCATTCTTAGAGGTTTATGAGAAGCCCTAATATTGATATTAGCATTGGGTTGGGGCTGTCCACCATGAAGGGCATCCCTAAAATTCATTTTTTGGACTGAGTCTTCAAAATTCTTACCCTTGATAGGGGTTTTCATAGTAGAATTATTTTGTGGGTGCACCTTAGCACCATATTCACTTGAAATATGAGCCATTTTTTGATTGACTACTTGAAACTTATTTCATGGTCTCTTTAATCCTTGCCCTAGACACCGTGAAAATGTATGGTTTTCACTTTTATTTAGTGCAGCAAATTGGAAGCCGTTGTCACTCAAGTTCACAGTATGATCTATTGAAAGACAAATTTCTAACCCATCTTGTATCCCATGCAACATTTCCTGCTAAAATATTGAGCATAGACCACAAAAATATTGGCCGCTAGTTGAAGGTCCTAAAAACCAACCTCTGGAGCTGCTTGCACTCAACCCAGATGAAACCCTCGCATAGCCGCTTGCCAAATATATCATTCACACATATGGATGTTCTAGGATCTGTGTTGCTCCAAATGATATGCAAATTGGTGGAGACATTCTAGGGATTTTTAGGCATCCATCCTCAAAATTTCAGCTCAATCCGAGTTCGGATGAGTGAGATATGGCCGAAACGAGTTCGGAAGTTTGGGCAGTCCTGCAAAAAACGTCTCTCTTTTCATCAATCGGCTTCATTCTAAGACATTGGTGTAGCGGGAAATTATTTAACTCTAATATCTTCACCATCTATTTAATAGGCAATTGAAACCCACTATCGACTACGTAATATAAGAAAAACCATTTGTTTTTTCCCATAAAAATAATCCTTATATAATTATTTGACACTTAAAGACAATAATTTCTTCATTGGAAATCATCAATTACATTTTTTTTTAAAAGTCCTTCTAGTTATCACGAAGGAACTATAACTTCGGCAAATGGAAATAAGGCTTATGTTTTTGTCTTGAGCATCCACATATTCGTTATATTTTTCCAAAATCCTTATGACGGATTTAAGTGTTTCTTTTGTTTCTTTTCAACACATTTATGTTTTTCCCTCTAGAAAGATTTTAAACTATTGTTCCTTTATATTTCAATTGGTAAATGTAGTTGGTGCTTAATCTACTCAACCATAACTCAAGGTAGCTTACAGTGTTACACTGAAGTCATAGCTTTCAATTCTTCATATGTCCCAACCGACAAATCATGAGTTCAAAACTCATTCTTTATCTATACAACTCTCAAGTTGTTTAAGAGTTCTGGCTAGGAAAGGTCTTGATGGCGGTAATATTTCCAAGACCTGTTCAGTCTTCTTAAACTTTATGTTTTATACATGAAAAACATTGTCTAAATCCTGGCACAACACTCACGGCTTTTATTGCCTCCTAAGTTCAAACTCTATTCAAAATTTACTACGAAATAGATAACACACAGCACAATGTTTGTATTTTTATTGCAAATCAATCTTCAATGGTCCACTAAACATTTTAAAGGAGAAATACATTTTAAAGGAAATCCTAAGCTATCTTATAATTTCCGCATCAGTCATACAACTATCAAAAGAAAAGAAATACATTTCTATAGACAATTTTGGAGCATGCAAGCTTTTAAAACATTTTTATCTTTTTATTTTTTGGAATGATTTATACACAAATGTTTCGTTTCCTAATTCAAATAGGGAATAACAAGATTAACATTCAATTCATTTCATCCTTCATTTCTTTATTATTCAAATCAAAGATTGCATAATCTTTACAATTCATTTCCTCTGCAATGAATTGAGTTTAACAAGAATTTTGATAAAATAATTTCCATACTTCAAAAAACGTCTTCGAAAAATCTACGAGCCATATACAAATTATTACAATAGTTTTCAATGGTCAAGTTTGGCTGTAAAACTCATGGTATCTCAGAGACAAACTTCCAATGAAACAGTTCTCTAAATCCAAGCTTTAGTTGGATGGGATTTTCATGGTTCTTTTATAAACATATACATGCAAATGAATACACTTCAACCGTCATTTCTTTTGGTTTTTCGTTCTTCACCAATGCTTTAAAGGAACAAACATCTTGCTCTATCAACGTAAAATTTCAAACTTGAACTCAGCTTTGCTTTGCATGGACTAGAAATGAGCAAGCAATATTTCCAATAAGGACTCAGCAATCCAGGGTCAGAGCGGTCAACTAAAGAATGAATGCACTCTAAAACTATCATGCACCCAAGTTCTACAATGCAGTCTAAATTTCAGATTTCGTTTCCATAAACACAACAAGAGAAAGTATACAATCTAATACCAGATTCATAAATTTTTCTTTAAAAACATTTAACACACATATTATGGCATTTAGACCAAGCTTAAA
Source organism: Wollemia nobilis (assembly GCA_028583015.1). NCBI lineage: Eukaryota > Viridiplantae > Streptophyta > Pinopsida > Araucariales > Araucariaceae > Wollemia > Wollemia nobilis. The sequence continues at coordinate 20,329,100 of JAQPPZ010016895.1, forward strand.
GAATGAAACACATACAATTCAAACAGGAAATCAGGCTGTAGTTTTTCTTCTTCTCCCAAGCTTCTTCTTCCTTTCTTCTTCATTGTAACTTCCCACTCTCGCCTTCACTACCATCTCCGCCACACTTTCCCCACACACCACTACCTTCTTCTCTTCTCCCCTTAATGTTCATCCCACATGCTAATCATGGCGGAGACTTGCCAGGTGGTAAGTCACGCCTCCTTGCATGCCACAAACATAATTTGAAATTATAATTTCCTTCACATCGGCAATGGAATAAATATTACTTTTATTGTTAGTTTTTATTCTATATTTTAGTTTACCATTGGGATATCCACATTCCTATGTTTTGTATTATAAATATATATATATATATATATTTATATTTTTTTTTTAATTATTTTCATTATTATTTATAGTGTGGGCATTGTTATTAATAATAATATCATTATGATTCTTGCTTATTATATATTTCTAAATTTTTATTAGTAAACAAACAACCTAGAATGCATCTATATGACATGCAACTACATGGACCGTTGGTGGGCATTGCCTCTAGGACACACTGATCCATAAGTGAATACACCACCGCTCATCATATCCCTGGACTTACCTTGAGCCGATTATCCTTTTCATAGAAGAAATCCTAGCTCCAAGCTATAAACAATACATGTACCTGCATCCACATTGACATTAGCAGTACCTTACCCTTAAGAGAAAAATAGACAAAATAAATAGTGCAACAACTGGGTTGTTACATACTCACCCCCTAATATTAAACACAGTCCCTGTGTTTGCAAATCTTAGACATCATCAATCATAATTTTGATCTATACATAGCAATGAGCATAACCAAAATTCATCATCCAAATTTCTTTTGAATCTTTCACAAATCCTCTTTTACTTATCACTGATTACAAGCAGTATAAAATTTTATCAAATAACAAAATGCATACATCAGTTTCTTTTGCTCATAAAAAAAAATATGACATAGTGTTTTATCATGGTTCAAACAAAAATGGAAACTGTCTTTTCATCAAGTCCACATCTTCCCATGTGGCGTTGTTTTCAGAATACTGGTCCCATTGGACCCTACATTGATTAATATTCCTTTTTCGTAGTTGCTTTGTATGGAATCCAAGTATCCTAACTGGGCGCACCTCAATGCGCATGGGATCCATCATCTGCAAGTGATCAACATTCAAAATATGAGAAGGATCTGATAGATATTTCTTAAGGAGAGACACATGGAAAGTATCATGGATTTTGGACAGATTTGGGGGTAAAGCTAATTTGTAGGCTATTGGGCCAATTTTATCAGTGATGGTAAATGGTCCTACAAATATTGGACTAAGTTTGGAGGATTTGATAGAGCTCTTGGTGGGTTTAACTCTTAGGAAAACTTTGTCTCCCACAACGAATTCCCTAGGAGTTCATTTCAGATCAACATAACTCTTTTGTCGGTCAGAGGCCTCCTTGAGCCTAACCCAAATTTCCTTTAACTGTTCTTCCATCTCCTTCAACATTTTTGGTCTGATCATTACTCGATCTTCTGGATTGCCCCAAGACAAAGGTGTCCTGCACCTTCTTCCATATAAAGCTTCAAAAGGTGCCATTTTTAGTGAAGCATTATACCCATTGTTGTAGGTAAATTCTACCAGATACAGATAATCTTCCCATTTGGTCTGATGATCCATGCAATACATTCACAACATATCCTTCAGAACTTGGTTAACCCTTTTAGTTTGTCCATAAGTTTTAAGATGATATGCGGTACTGATGTTAAGTTTTATACCCCAAGCCTGATGCAATGCTTGCCAAAACTCAGATGTAAATCGAGAATCCCTATCTGATATAATGGTTTTAGGAAAACCATGTAGCCGTACCACTTCCCTGGAAAATTTTTGGGCTACAGCAGGCGCTCCATCCTTTATATTTCTAGGTATAAAATGTGCTACCTTAGTCAACTTGTCAACCACTACCAGGATAGCATCATGCTGAAAGTGATTTTTAGGCAACCCGACTATGAAATCCATAGTTACCACTTGCCATTTATACTCTGGAATTGCATGTGATTGCAAACGTCCTATGGGATGCAAATGTTCCGCCTTAACTTTTTGACACTCTAAGCATTTTGCTACAAATTCAGCAACATTCCTTTTCATTCCTGGCCAATAATAATCTCTTCTAATATTTTCATACATCTTTACATACCCAGGATGGGCGAAATATGGAGTATAATGTGCTTCTTGCAATATTTTAATTTTAAGGTTTTGATCATCAGGTACCACCATCCGATTTCAGAAAAATAGAGTATTCTCTTTGATTTGAAATTCCTTGGCTTTTTCAGATCCTTCCTGTACCATCTTACAACATGTTTGAGAGAATTCATCCTGAAGTTGCAGGGTTCTTATCTGTTCGACTAAATCAAATTGACATTGAGACATAGCAGAAATGTGCCTTCTTCTACTCAGTGCATCGACAAGCTTATTTTATTTTCCTTTAATGTACTCAATGTTAAAGTCATATTCCACCAAAAATTCCATCCAACGCCTCTGTCTAGCATTGAGCATTGGTTGGGTAAAGATGTATCTCAGGCTTTGATGATCGGTTCGCAACTCAAAGGGTTTACCCAATAAATAATGATGCCACATCTTGAGAGCATGCACCACTGCTGCTAATTCCAGGTCATGGGTGGTGTAGTTCAGCTCATGCTTCTTGAGTTTTCGGGACTCATAGGCTATTACCCCATCCTCCTGCATGAGTATGCCTCCTAATCCCTCAATAGAAGCATCGGTGCAAATAGTAAATGGAAAATTTGGATCTGGTATTCTGAGAATTGGCGTTGTAGTTAACTTTTCTTTGAGTGTTTTAAAAGCCTCCTCACACCGTTCTGTCCATTTAAAAACTTTTCCCTTCTTTTGCAAATTGGTTATGGGGTAAGCTATCTTGGAGAAGTCCTTGACAAAACGTCGATAATATCCAGCCATTCCCATGAAACTCCACACTTCAGAGACATTTTTTGGAGCAAGCCATCCAATGATAGCCTCTATTTTCTTTGGATCTACAGACACCCCTTCAGCAGAAATCACATGTCCTAAATATTGTACTTGAGGAGTATAAAATTCACACTTGGATAGTTTTCCATATAACTGATTTTGCCTTAGCACTTCGAGAAAAACCCTCATATGTTGATCGTGCTCATCCCTATTTTTTGAATATATCAATATATCATCCAAGAATATCAATACAAACCGATCCAGTTGTTCTCGAAAGACATTGTTCATGAGGTTCATAAATGTTGTTGGGGCATTAGTTAATCCAAAAGGTAGGACTATGAATTCATAATGCCCATATCTGGTGTGGAAAGTTGTTTTATGGGTATCCTCCTCTCGAATTCTTAACTGATGGTAACCAGATCTCAGGTCAATTTTTGAGAAAATGGTAGCTCCTTTTAATTGATCAAAAAGATCATCTATTCTGGGTAAAGAATATTTATTCTTGGTAGTCATTTTATTCAACACCCTATAGTCAATACAGAGTCTTAAGGTTCCATATTTATTTTTCACAAACAGAACTGGTGCTCCCCATGGTGAAACACTTGGCTTAATATGTCCCTTTTCTAGCAGGTCTTGAAGCTGAGTTTTAAGCTCTTGCAATTCAATAGTTGTCATTTTGTATGGTGCTCGAGCTATAGGTGCAGCTCCAGGGAGTAACTCTATTGAGAAATCAAATTCCCTTTTGGGTGGTAGTCTAGGTAAATTCTCAAGAAAAACATCTCGAAAATCATTTAACACTGGATAGGTCTGGAAATAGCTTGCTTTCGACTCTACTTCTTTTTTATTAAGTTTAACTACAAACACCCTACTTATTTTCCTGATAGCCTTTTTGACTTGCATTGTTGTCAAAAGATGAGGTTCTACTAACTTACGTTCACAACAAATTCGAATCCTCTGTTTGGAATCATCAATGAACTCCATCCACCTTTCTTCAAAATTTAATAATGCCTTATGAGCCTTGAGCTAGTCTATTCCTAAAATTATGTCAAAAGTATGTAAGGGTGCTACATAAAGTTGCCATATAGTTTTTATCTGAGGTAAAATTATCTGAGGATCAAACAAACATTGTTCTACTATATAAGTTTACCCAGAGCCATACTCAACCTTCCACCCATTAGCCATAAATCCAGGTTTTTCGGTATGTCTCTCAATAAATTAGGTGAAATAAAACTGTCAGTAGCTCCTGAATCAATTAAAATTCTTACATTCTTGTCATAAATTTTTCCAATTAACAAAAAAGGTAGGGCTTGGCCACTAAGTTTTGGATTACCTATTGCAGCATAGATTTTATGGGTTGGCTCTGTTGGCTCTTGCCTCTTGTCAGCTCTCATAGGGCATTTGTCAGCATAATGCAGCTGACATATCCAACATCCAGTTCAGGGTGCCTTTTCCCTCTTTTCCCCATTGTTACCACCCTGTGCATTATCTTTAGCTCTCTATTCAAACTTGTTGAAATTTCCTTTAAACTAGTCTCCCCGGTTGCCTTGATTCCTATTTCCTTGGAATCTATTCTTGCCCTTGTCATTTCTATTTTTTTTTCATATCGACCCTTATTTCCCTTGTTCTTTTCCCATCTGGTTGGTCCATCACTCTTTTTCTTTGACAGTTCTTCCCTGTCAGAGGTTTTTTGGTAATAAGCCTTTTTGGCCTTATGGTTTTCTTCACACTGCTTTGCCAAATCCCAAGCAGCTGTTAAGGATGTGGGCTTAAGCATGAGTAGTAGGTCACTATATTTCGGATGGAGATCTAATAGAAATTTTTGGACCTTGACTTTGGTTCTTTTCTCATATTTTGGCATGTATTTTAGTAACTGGACAAACCGTTGGTAATACTCGATGACTGTCATATTTCCTTGAGTCAATTTAGTAAACTCTGTAGTTCTCTCTAGGTAAAATTGGGGAGATAAATATATTTCTTTAAATATAGTCACAAAGTCCTCCCAGGGCACATCTGCAACTTCTACATTGTGTGTTTTTCTATAAGTGTCCCACCAGTCTACAACAACTCCTATCAAATGGAAGACTGCATAAGAATTTTTAGACTTGGAGGACAAAGTTCTGACAACAAAGTAGGCTTCCAAGCTATTCAGCCACCTTTCAGCTTCTTCACCATTTCCTTTGCCATAAAATTTAGCTATATCAAATTTTTGCATATCTTTATCGAGTTCAGACCCAACTTGCCTTCTTCTAGGGTCTACAGATGTTTCTTCCCCAGTGACCATCATTTCTTTTCCCTTTGAAAAATTTTCAATTATCTTTTATTGTTGTGTAATCATATCTTGTTGTTGGGTTAACTGGAACTTTTGTTGTTCCATGTGTTCTAACATCTGTGCCTTTTGCTAAGCCATATGCTCCAGCATATGAACCGTTTGCCGATCCATCTGTTCTCTTTGCTGACTCATTTGCTCTTGCATTAATTGGAGCATTCGAGTCACCTTATCATCCTTGGCCATAGGCTCCTTTTCCCTCCTTGTTACCCGAGGGGGTTCCATTGTTTCCTCAGTAGCACTTGTCCTTACTACCTTTCTAAGGACTCTTATTGGATTCTCGATCAGCCTCTCCCATTGAGCCACTGTTATCAATATTTTTGAGGAACTAGCTCCTTGTTCGGAAGCCATTGCCTATTAGCAGAGAAGAGCTTTGTTAATCTTCTTTTAATTTTATTTATGTAATCTATTTGTTATAAACTAATGGTTTTATTATCTAAGAATTCACATTGCTCTGATACCAACTGTAATAACCCAAGTCATACCACTTGGTTTCATGTATCGAGAAATAAAAAAAAATTCACTTTCCATGTCAATTTTCAATTTCCATGCCAGCCATTTAATCTTAACATCTAGATAAACATGCTTTAATCTTTCATGATTGCCATTCTACTACAGCCAAAATAATCACGAAGATGAGATTGGCCAGATCCCAACTTGAGTTGCCTTATCATACTTTCCACTCCTACCCGAGTACCCAAGTATTGGCAGGGGTTTTCCTACTCTAGGGCCCATATCACCTAGAGCTTGAACGCTTAATTTCCCCATATCTACTACGAGATATTAGCGTATGCATGTTGGGGCTGATGACAATTCACTTCCCTGAATTGCATCATGAGTTCATCTTGCCATGATAACACTCCAGAAGTCTCATTTCTGCATAAGCCCATATCATTATGCAGATTCCCATGAAACTTCCTGCCCAGGTTCTAGATGGGTTAGTCAAAGATTTATGCCCATATCATAAATATTTCTTTTCTCCTCATGATCCAAAGTTTGACTTAACCAAAATGGATTGAGAGCTCCGCTCCTCATCCAAGGCTGGAAAAATATGAATGTCTTCCCACATTCATGGTATATAAGTTGCCTGCCCACAACCTTCAGGATAATCTCGGTGTCTACCCACAACTATTATCCTTTTAAAATTATAATCCACACCCCTATGTTTACCTTTAGAATAAGTTTAAACCTAATTTAAATGATAAAATCTATTGTGTATCTTAACTACGATTTTAGAGTAATTTTGACATAAAATTGCTAAACTAACTTTATAAAACTAAAACAATTTAGTTTATTACATGCTATATTCTACATAAAGTAAATATGACAACAACTAAATTAAAGTACATTTCTAATCATTATAATTCTAACTTTTATCCAACCAACAATCGATTTAAAATTAATCAAATTATTTTTCAAAAAGGAAACTTATTTAACTCTAATCTCTTCACCATCTATTTAAGAGGCTATTGAAACCCACTATCGACTACGTAATATAAGAAAAACCATTTTCTTTTTCCCATACAAACAATCCTTATATAATTATTTTACACTTCTTAAATACAATAATTTCTTCATTGGAAATCATCAATCTCTCTCTATGTTAAACGAAGTATAACTTATCACATTATCATAAACCACAAATTAGCAATACTTAAAATTGCAGAGCATTTATTTCAGGAGTAAGCTACGACTTCTTTCTTAAGACCCTCATTGTTTTGATGTTCAAAAAGTTACCTCTTCAGGTCTTCATATTTTACACAACAAAGATAGTCTAGCTATAAAATTTTCGGGTATGAAACGAATGTAATTGGGCTTTTCACTTAATATACACATAGTTTGAAAAACTGTTTCACGAATCCCTCTTTAATAAAAATTACATTTTTTTTTAAAAGTCCTTCTAGTTATCACAAAGGAACTATAACTTCGGAAGATGGAATTAAGGCTTATGTTTTTGTCTTGAGTATCCACATATTCGTTATATTTTTCCAAAATCCTTATGACTGATTTAAGTGTTTCTTTTGCTTCTTTTCAATACATTTACGTTTTTCCCTATAGAAATATTTTGAAACTATTGTTCCCTTATAATTCAATTGGTAATTGCAGTTGGCGCTTAACCTACTCAACCATAACTCAAGGTAGCTTACAATGTTACACTGAAGTCATAGTTTTCAATTCTTCATATGTCCCAATAGGCAAATCATGAGTTCAAAACTCATTCTTTATCTATACAAATCTCAAGTTGTTTAAGAGTTCTAGCTAGGAAAAGTTTTGATGGCGGTAATATTTCCAAGACCTATTCAGTCTTCTTAAACTTTATGTTTTATACATGAAAAACATTGTCTAAATCCTGGCACAACACTCACGGATTTTATTGCCTCCTAAGTTCAAACTCTATTCAAAATTTACTACGAAACAGATAACACACAACACAATGTTTGTATTTTTATTGCAAATCAATCTTCAATGGTCCACTAAATATTTTAAAGGAGAAATACATTTTAAAGGAAAGCCTAAGCTATCTTATAATTTCCCCGTCAGTCATACAACTATCAAAAGAAAAGAAATACATTTCTATAGACAATTCTGGAGCATGCAAGCTTTTAAAACATTTTTATCTCTTTATTTTTTGGAATGATTTATACACAAATGTTTCATTTCCTAATTCAAACAAGGAATAACAAGATTAACATTTAGTTCATTTCATCCTTCATTTCTTTATTATTCAAATCAAAGATTGCATAATCTTTACAATTCATTTTCTCTGCAGCGAATTGAGTTTAACAAGAATTTTGATAAAATAATTTCCATACTTCAAAAAATGTCTTCGGCAAATCTACGAGCCATATACAAATTATTACAACAATTTTCAATGGTCAAGTTTGGCTGTAAAACTCGTGGTATCTCAGAGATAAACTTCCAATGAAACAGTTCTCTAAATCCAGGCTTTAATTGGATGGGATTTTCATGGTTCTTTTATAAACATATACATGCAAATGAATATACTTCAACCGCCATTTCTTCTGGTTTTTGTTCTTCACCAATGCTTTAAAGGAACAAACATCTTACTTTATCAATGTAAAATTTCAAACTTGAACTCAACTTCGCTTTGCACGAACCAGGTTAATTAGAAATGAGCAAGCAATGTTTCCAAAAGGACTCGGCAATCCAGGGTCAGAGCGGTCAACTAAAGAATGAATGCACTCTAAAACTATCATGCACCCAAGTTCTACAATGCAGTCTAAATTTCAGATTTTGTTTCCATAAACACAACAAGAGAAAGTATACAATCTAATACCAGATTCATAAATTTTTCTTTAAAAACATTTAACACACATATTATGGCATTTAGACCAAGCTTAAAGAATGAAACACATACAATTCAAACAGGAAATCGAGCTGTAGTTTTTCTTCTTCTCCCAAGCTTCTTCTTCCTTTCTTCTTCGCTGTAACTTCCCACTCTCGCCTTCACTACCGTCTCCGCCACCCTTTCCCACACACCACTACCTTCCTCTCTTCTCCCTTAATGTTCATCCCGCATGCTAATCATGGCGGAGACTTGCCAAGTGGTAAGTCACGCCTCCTTGCATGCCGCAAACATAATTTGAAATTATAATTTCCTTCATATCGGCAATGGAACAAATATTACTTTTATTGTTAGTTTTTATTCTATATTTTAGTTTACCATTGGGATATCCACATTCCTATATTTTGTATTATAAATATTTATTATATATATATATATATATATATATATATATTTATATTTATATTATTTCATCAACCTCAATCTGTTTCCATCAACCGTTTACACTATACCATTATATATATATATATATATATATATATATATATATATATATTTATTTATTTATTTATTATATATATATATATATTATTTATATATGTATTATAAACATATTATAAACATATTATAGCTCTCCAACATCCTCATAATTAGCAGCCCTCCCTTTAATCACCAAATCTTCCATCAAATCTCTAAAACGGGTATAGTTCATAATCAATTGGGTAGCTTGTTGTTGTAATAGTGGTTCTAATAGGGAATCAATCTCAGCTTCATCTTACAAAATATCTTTGATGTTCTGCTGAACTTCTTCCATAGATAACAAGTTGTGATCTTCCTTCCAGAGTCCTTTAAAACCAACATGAATCATCTTCTTATTTATGTCAATGATTTCTTTGACTCTTCTATCCATCCTGTTACATAACAACCAAGATTTTTATGCTGCTTTGTGCTTTTTCAGCACTATATTTGAAGCTATCCCGGCTAGATTCCACTCTTTATTAGAATTTTTTTAGCAGAATTATCAAACCTGCTACTAACCAACCAGTATATTGTTTTGTTAGAATCACCATAGACTATAATTCCCCATGATTAAATCTATATCTACCTAAATTATGGAGAGCAGCTAGTTGGCATCTTTCAGGTAGTCGATTATAAGTTGAAGACCAGAACATTTTCCTTAGATTTTAGAAAGCAACTCCTGCTTTATCCTTTTCAAATCGTCCTTGGAAAACCCCGAATATTTGGCCTTCTCAACTTGAAGCTGATGTTTCAGACTTTGAATTTCTCTGGCCTGCTTTTCATGCAGCTTCTTCTGTTCTTCTAAATGATCTTTCAACTTACTAGCCTTTTGGAATTTTTCTTGCCAACCCTTCACCTCTTCTCTTAAAGCCCTTTCTACTCCATTTTTATCATTGAAATCCTTTTTTAGTCTTTCAACATTTTGTTCCAATTTATTCACCTTATATTTGGCTATATCTATCTTCACACAAAAAGTTTCTAAGCGGGCCTTGGCCATCCCCAATTCATCCTCAGCACGTAATTGGTCAATATCTTCTATGATTTCTTCTGCTCTATAATCTTGAGCAGTCATCTCATTCTTAGGCTTGCTTACATATGGAACTAAAGACCTTGAAATCCTCTACCTGGTGATAGGATTAACATACATACTTTTCCTCTTCATAGCCATCTAACTGGAGGGTTTAGTGAGCTTTTCTTACCAGTAATCACTTATGCTTTGAGCGCTTGCCTGTTCTTGGGGTATAGCTATAGACCTTGAAACATAAACTGTCAAAGGATACAATGGCATTAAAAACATAATGGCGGATTGACCCTTTGTTGGTAGGGATGAAGACATTCTAACCACAACTTCTGTTACAATGGTGGACTCTGTGACTACTGTTGTCGTTGATACAAGTAAATTAAGCGAAATGGAGACCAAACTACTAGTGGATGGAATGGATGAATTTGGAACACAACATCCCATTGATGATGATAATGAAAGAGGTGAATATGTGACAATTGCATACATGGGAGTGGACACCTAAGAGGTTGAGAGTGGGTTTGGAAGAGGTTGTGACAATACATAACTGACTGGTACCTCCAAGGCTACTAATAGATTGAGAGAAGAACTATAAAGTGGAGGAGGTAATTTTACCATATCTTGAATAGAAAGGGAGGGAAATCCTTCCATGGATTCATGAAGATGAGAAGGAGAAGAGAGATTAGAAACTATACCTTTGCTTGTAGATGTAGGGTGTTCCTTTTTAGCTTCTATTACTAGTTGTTGTCCTTGGTCAACCAACCCTTCTATAGTAATAGTAGTTATTCCTCTAGTCATTCCTTCTACACATATTTTCTATTTCTTGGAGACCTTCCTCTCTTCTGTCTTTAAATCCCTCTTAGTTATTCTGTATACTATGTGATAAATGGATTTCTCTCCTTCAAAATTTTCCCTCTCTTTGCTTCCCTACTCAATCCTTGAAAGTAGGGACTGCTCTGCTATGGGTCGCAGCTCAAATGAGACCGCTAGGAAAAAAGGTGGGGTCTTACTTCAATTAGTGGAATATTGACCGCTAGTTCCTTGGAAAACTTCTCTACCTGATCAGAGATGGGTTTGGAAATCTTAGATACGTCAGCGGTGGTTGAAGGAACCTCTCATACCTCTATCATAATCCTCTGATGTGTTAGAGGAAGTAATGATTCAAAAACTTTATGGGGCCCTTCACTTATCAAAACTATCTTCCTGATATCTTTCGCCCTCCAGGTTTCAAAATTTTTATTATAAATTCTAGAAAAATCCTTATCCATATTCATTCCAAACTTTGATTTGGGAAAAGGTTTTCCATTTTCAATCCTCATATGCTACCAATCCACAATCTTCTTTACCTTCCATGTTCCCTTTTCTACCAATTTTCCTCTCTATGATATATCTTATTCAGAAGGAAGGTCCTTTAAATTGACAAATTAAATTGTCACTTTTATTATCTGGAACGTGTGCATCATCCACCATAAATGTAGCTAATGCATGATATCTCATTGGCACACTTCACTATCCTTTCTATTATTTCTTTGGTAGATCAAAAAGTGGCATCCTCTCTTTTTATTGGTTGAATTTGAATTTTCTGTTGCCATCTCATCACATTGCTTAAACTTACTCTTCAATCCATGCGTGAGTTTGTTAGAATTGAATGCACGAGCAATATTTAGCCTCCACGTGTCAACCTAAAACTTGCCATTTGGTTTTGAATTGATTTCGCTCCAACTTATTCCAAGCTTTGAGAGATTTCTGGATTAGTACCCTTCTTGTCTTCCTTCTGATGGATCATCTTGCGAAATCGTCCATCTGGATCTAATCACGCGGATTCGAAGGTGAAGTGTCATTCCGGAGAACTTTAGGTGGTACCATATGCGAAATGGAACCTTAGCACACCCTTCTCAACACTTAGTCATTTTTTGAAACAGTTTTTTCTCTTTTTTTTTTTTTTTAGAACCCTTTTTGAAAAGAACCAATTTACAAAGTGCAAAAAGAAAACAAGTACAAAGTGCAGAAAGGAAGGGAAATTTTTATGTACATATGTTACAATGAAATCACAGCTTACATATAGTAAAGCTTGAGGTGGAAACCATTCACCAAAATTGGTTGAATGTTCCCCTCCGGATCCTTGAGCTGAAATACATTAGATTCTTTAGCTTCCACTATTTCAAAAGGACCATCCCAGAAGGAATCAAAATTTTTCATGCTTTCCCGGATTTGCTCTATCCACATTCCACCTGAGAACTGAGTCTCCGACTTGAAGTTTTCTGAACCTGGCCCTTTTATCAAACCATGCTTTAATGTCTGATGAATGCTTCTGAAAATGGTCATATGCTTGAGTTCTGCTTTCTTCCAGTTGCAGCAAGTGTGTCAATCTAGTTTTCACTGGATCTCCCTCCAATTCTTCCTCTTCTGAACTGACCAACTTCAGTGCTAGAATTTCTAGGTGAATCGGCAATACTACTTCTTTTCCATATACCAACGCATAAGGGGAATTTTTTATAGACTTCTTAATGGTAATCCTATCTGCCCATAGAGCATGGTCAAGCAATAGATGCCAACTCCTCTTGTTGCCTTCTAGGGACTTTCTCAAAATCCTCAATAGATTCTTGTTAGTAGACTCTGCAAGTCCATTACCTTGAGGGTAATAATTTGAAGTATTTTTGAGAGTGATGCCATACTTGCTAGAAAACTCAATATACTTGGCCCCTACAAAAGCAGGACCATTATCACTCACCAAAGCCTCTAGGATTCCAAATCTAGAAATTAAACTCTCCATAAAGTTGATCACAACATCTTGATCTACCCTTTTTGTAGGGATAGCCTCTACCCATCTGGTTAGATAATCAGTAGCTATCAAGATGAACTTATGTTCTATAGAAGAGTTAGGATTTATAACTCCTATGAAATCTAATCCCCATTGTTGAAAAGGCTCCTCAACTTGAATAGGCTTTAGAGGAGATGCAACATTTCTAGTTCTTCCAACATACCTCTGACATTTATCACAAACCTGAGTAACTTTGAAAGCATCCTTGAAGATAGTAGGCCAATAATAGCCTGCTCTTATTATCTTCAAAGCTATAACTCTGCTCGAGCCATGACCACCGGATTGTCCTCCATGAAATTCTTCTAGGACTCTCTTTTGTTGGTCTTCCCTCAAACATTTTAGGAGAACCCCATCCAAGTTTATTTTGAATAACCCTTCTAGTAGTAATGCATATTTTAGGGCATGAAGTCTATACCTCCTTCTTTGAGAAGAACTCAGATCAGGTGGGCATACACCAGTTTGAAAATACCGGGTCATCTGTTCGATCCAATCAGAATCCGGAGTGTGAACAATCTCTACTTGATCTTCTTTTGTTACCTGACAAGCTATCATCCCGGCCAAAGCTGAAGTATCTGTCAATCCTTGGCACAAGGCTCTACCTCTCACCAACTTAGTGGGACGTATCTCTACATCATATTCTTGGATCTTGGTAATCCAACCAGCTCTTTTATCACCTAGGTCACCCTGTAAAATAAAACTCCTTACATCCGGATGAACCACATACACCAGAGTTTTGCTCTGTACCAGATATTGTCTGAACTTCTTAAGTGACTTCATCACAACAAACACTTGTTTTTCAATAAAATTATATTTTACTTGATAGTCATGCAAATTTTGACTCCAAAATAATACAGGGTGTTCATCCCCTTGATCATCCCTTTGAGTGAGTACTGAAGCATAACTTTGTTCAGCTCCATAAGCATATAGAATAAAATATTTGCTAAAATCAGGATTTATCAAAACTAGGGCTGTAGAAATGGATTGCTTGATGATTTCAAAAGCTTACTTCCTAACCACAGTCCACTTGAATTCTGCCTTCTTCTTGAGTAGTTCAGATATAGGCCTCACCTTCTATGCAAAATCAGAAATGAACTTTCTGACAAAATTGATCTGGCCTAAGAAAGACTGCAACATATTTTGATTAGTAGGCAAAGGAATAGCTAGGATTGCTTTAATCCTATCCGGTTCTATGGCCATACCTTCTTTTGAGACCACATGTCCTAGCAGTTTTCCCTCATGTACCACAAAGAATGACTTCTTAGGATTTAGAGAAATACCAAATTCTCTGCATTTTTGAAAAACTTGTTCTAAATGATATAGATGATCATTTTTATCATGAGAAAACACAGTCATGTCATCTAGGTAAATCAGAATAACCTTGTTTATAAGTGTACCAAAGGCATAATCCATGGCCCTCTGAAATGTAGCTCCTGCATTAGATAACCCAAAAGGCATCCTCTGATAGGCAAATGTTCCCCACTTTGTAGTAAATGTTGTCTTGTATTGATCTTGATATTTTACCCAAATTTGGTTATACCCAGAATAACCATCTAATAGTGAGAACCTCTCTGCTCCAGCTACTACTTGTAGAATTTGATCAATCTGAGGGAGGGGATAGTGATCCTTGAGGGAAGCTTGATTCAGATTCCTAAAATCTACACATAGGCGTATGTCCCCATTCTTCTTTCTTATGGGTACCAAATTAGCTACCCAAGTGGAGTGTTTTATCGGATATATTATCTTGGCCTTTAGCAGCTTCAAAAGTTCTTCTCTCATAATGACTTCTATCCTTGGATTGACAGGCCTCTATTTTTGTCGGAATGGTTTAGCATCAGGCTCTAACTCAATAGTATGCTGGATAATCCTTTTGTCATAAACCTTAAGGTCCTCATATGACCAAGCTACAATATCTTGGTATTTTAGACATAAAGCTTTAATATCTTTTGCTTCCTTAGGAGAACATTGGACCCCAATATTTAACTTCTTTCTGATTCTGACTTCTATCTCTTTATAGATATTCTCACCAACCTTCATAGCTCCCACTTTCTTTCTATCTTCATTATCGAATAAAATTTCAAGGGTAACCAACCCCTTTGGGATGTGATTGTTTCTCAGCTGGATAAAGTCTTGCTGATCTATCTCCTCCAAGTCTTCTTCTTGGATAGTTGTGAAGCATGCTTCTTTTATCATAAAGTCCAAAATCTGTTCATCACTCTCAAAAACCTACCAGAATATTTGCTTATCCGGCACTGTAGGTCTGAAAACCATTTTAATCCCCTTGGTCTTCTTAGTTCCAAAATCTATAGGAGGATTGAAATTAGCTCCCTTAGTTGCCAATGCATCTGCTAGATGATTCTCTTCTCTAGGCACAAAATTCAGGTTCAGGGCATCAAATGAATCCATTAGGTCCCATACTCTATTCTTGTAAGCCTTTAAGTAATGGTGTTTACTGCTACACCTATTCCTTACCTGATGTACTATCAACTCAGAATCACCATATATGTTCAAAATATTGATGCCCATGCTCTCAGCTTGTATTAACCCAAGGCACAAAGCCTCATATTCTGTAGCATTATTGGTGCATGACCATGTCAGTCTATAAGAAAAATTCTTCATCCCTTCAGACTGTGATTGCAGAACTACACCAGCCATTGCACCATTTCTGCATTTAGCACCATCAAAGTGCATAACCCATGTTTCATTGTTTCTTAGGGATTGATTAGAAATAGTAGGGAGTTTCTTTTCCAATTCATTTGTGATGTTGTATGTACCCATACCAGTTCTGAATTGACTGTAATCCTCTTTGAAAGGCAACTCATCTTCAATGTCTAGTTCCTCAATGTTTTGTACTAGCTCAAATTCTTCCACAGGATTAAGGTTGCACATGTCTTCTTCAATTTTCTCAATATGATAAGCAACTGGCTTCTCAAGAGTTATCCTTATCCTATTTCCCTTGAAAGGTATTACCATGCTAGAATAAT
Source organism: Wollemia nobilis (assembly GCA_028583015.1). Classification (NCBI taxonomy): domain Eukaryota; kingdom Viridiplantae; phylum Streptophyta; class Pinopsida; order Araucariales; family Araucariaceae; genus Wollemia; species Wollemia nobilis. The sequence goes on from JAQPPZ010016895.1 coordinate 20,345,074, forward strand.
CCATATACATACATCCTCCAAGCTTTGCAGTAAATTCTCTTGAGAGACATAATCCAAAATAGGGTTCTAAATCCACCACCACTATTTCTTGTACTATTGTCACCTCAGGGGCTCTGTGCAACCTCATCAGTACATATTTAATAACCCCAACCATCTTTATAGGTGTCCCATCTAATTGCAACACTCCAGGACAAGACCGGGTATATTCCATACCCATCTCTTCATAGACTGCTTTAGGCATAACTGTGGTTGATGCTCCTGAATCAATCATGCAATTCTGGACTACCCATCCCTCCATTCTTAAGGATATATAAAAAGGGGGAGGTTTGTTCTTTAGAACAATAGGTGTCATTTCTTTCTTTTTTGATGGGATACTGAGGATGGTGGTAGTTGGGTCTATCTAGGGGATTTTACTGAGGGAAGCTTTAAGCAAGTCAATCTGACCCGAAATGAAAAGGGTATCATACAGGCTAGCTTTTTATGGAATATTTTTCATCTCTTCCACAATGTTATACTCAGACTTGGTTAGGGATAGTCTTTCCAGTCCTCTGTCAGGCTCACCATACCTCCTTTTGTATTGTTGGGTTGCCTCTAACCTTTGTCTTTTAGTAACAGAGGGGAACCTGAGTCTTTCTTGTTCTTCACTCTTGGATTTCATTCTATCTCCTTCCATTACTCTTTTCGGAATCTTAGGGAAATTATCAGTTTTCTCCCTTCCCTTAGCTCGGGGAATGGGAAAAGTGTCACTGTTCTGAGGGGGGAAATCAACCTTCTTTTGAGAAGGGACCTGGAACTGTCCCATTTTTTGAGGGTCTACTTGTAAAGCTTTGTTTTTGGACCTCGTCATAACAGCAATTGGGCCTTCTTCCTCCAACTCTTTTCCAACCATGATCTGATCAGGGTGCCATAACATATTAACTCTTCCCTTCTGATTTATTTTAGCTTGATCCATGGCTTGTTGAACATGGTGTTGATACATCACACAAGACTGTGAGTCATGGGGGTCATTGCATACTAAACACCAGATATTTGCAAGAGTGGAATCTATAGAACATTCAGGATCCTCATATGTTGCATTCACCCTAACCCCAGTACTATTGCTAGGACCGGGCCTTTGATATTTGTTCACATATGGAAATATCCTCTATTGTGACCTTTCCTGATCTCTCTTCTCCATTGAATTCATTCTGTTACTCAGATTTTTCATGGTATTTTGTATGTCCAGGATAGCAGATAATTCTTGAGAAGGTTGGGAAGGAAGAGGGGGGAAAGAAGGTGTGGAGGACACAACTTTAGATCCAGGAATCAGATTCATCTTAGGGAATGAAGATGGTACAGAAGGAGGATCCATGTGTGAGGCTTTTGTAGATTGTTCATGGCTACCACTATTTTTTGAGTTGTAGGGCAACACAGTCTTGGCGGGAATTCTTCCTACATTGATCAGGATATTTTCAGCATGGACATCGACATTATAGACTTGGGGGAAGGTTTCAATTCCAGATTGCTGTGTCTACAGACCTAGCTCTGATCCTAGGGCACGAATGTAATACATATAAGCCAAAAAAGTAGCTGGTCTAGCTTCAGGGGGAATTCTCTTCCATGTTCTACTAAATCTCAAATTAAAGTCTGAGATAGTTTCTTGTGTTTTTTGCATGGTTGTAAACTAATTCAGTAGAGAAAAGGGATCAACAGATTCATTAAACTCTTCTATGAATGGCTCAGCCAATGACTACCATGAAGTGATAGAATTATCTTCCAGAGTTCTAAACCAATGTAATATCTTTCCATGAAATGATAGGGCTAGAATTCTGACAATAATATTTTCCTCTTTTATATTATGGATTGCTGCCAGATTCAAGATATCTTGGCAGTGCTCATAAGATGTTTTTCCAAATCCATCATATGTGGGTGTTGCCTTAGATACAACTTGTAGAATGGCATCCATTTGGGCTAATCTAAGGGGCCCAGTTGAGTCCCAGTTAGGGTACTTCTATAGTGGCTGATTTGGGGCCACATTGTGTGCCATGTTTTTGGCTATAGGTCTTCTTGGGGGAACTACTAGGTTTTCTTCTAGAAGCTCTTCTTCTTCAACAAAATCTTGATCCAAACTTCTGATAATAGCAGACCCTCTAAGGGGTAACTCACAATGAAAGAAATAATCAGGGTTGTTCCTCTTGAAAGACCTGGTATACATGAAAGGGCACTGGTCTACAATACTTTTTTAGGGTCTTCTGACCAGGGAGTCGCCAGGTGAACTTTCTTTTCTCTGCTAACAAGGTCAAGATAATTCACCAAATCTTGATTCCTTCGGGTAGAGATAACAATAACTCTTTAGATGGGTTTCGTGTTCCTTGTGAACGGTCCCATCGGGCATGCCAAAAATTGTTGGGCACTGAATTGCACCAAGTTTTACTTGATACTATGGTTGTCTATCTTCCTACTTTCTATTTAGGCTTGCACCCGATAGCTGTAGCTCAACACTCAACATTGGATGGACCAAAACAAGGGTTTCAGATCCAACCTCTAGAGTAGGTTGGTTCCTTGTCAACTTAGCAGATTGTTGACACAATTATGCTCAATTAGGGTTTGGAGTTTAGGGTAAGAAAAGGGTAAGGTTAGAGAGATGTAGATATCAGTGGACGGATAGGTTAACAACATTGCATCACCATAAAAAGCTTCCAAAAAACCATACTAAAGATATACATCCAGATCAACATTTATCCCAAGATAGCTTGTTTCAGATATTAAAGCATAATAGAGAAATGTTACAGTAAGCAATTTCAATACCCAGGAAATGATAATCCAAATAGCAGAATTCACCAAAACCTAGATTTTATAGAAATGCACCTTCTAATAACAAAGAACAAACTTCAAAGCAGATTTCAATTACTCATAACAGCTAGTAATCCATGATTGGCACAAACTAACCATCTAAGTATTTACAGAAATACAACTATGAAATCCGAACCTCTAACATCCAACACATAAACGCAGCTTTGAGGCGAAGATCAATGTATTGCTCCTTGCATTCAGTCCTTCAAAAATATTTATAGTAGTACAGGAAAACACGCTAGAGCCGACCCTTAAAAACGAGGGTTCGATCTCTCTTTATAGTTTTCATATTACAATATTCAAGAAACAATACATTCAATCTTGTTATAACAGCTCAACAAAGAGTTTAGCTGGCGTTAGCTGATTCATCCAAACTCTGAGAAATCTGTTGGAAGAGCATCCGCCATGGCCGTTCGGGATCTCTACAACTTGATGATCGACCAGAAGGACTGTAGTTCAGAACCTTTCGGATCACGCGTTTCGTCGATCTTTCTTGAGAGCAACTTGCCCATCGATCTGTAACCACTTCTGGTTAGATCTTCTTGAAAATCTTTGATGTTTCATCTTTTGACTGCATGCCATGGTTCTGGTGCAAAAACCTTTTAAACAGTCAAAATTTGATAGGCCAACCTCCACCATTGATTCTCCTTTTTGGACGACTTAGATTAAGTCCGGCGTGAGCTGAAAGCCATCCTGCTCATTTCCTCAGCATCAGAATCTTCAATCCGGATCCGTAGCATCAAAAATTTGAATCCACTCTAAAATATTTTATCTTCCACCTTGTCTTCGTTAATCTGCACTTTTTCATCGTTGACGTCATCATCTCCTCATGACTTTTGTGGATTTTAGAGATAATGCAAGTCCGGGCCCGGAGTCAAACACTTAGATTATTCCACCCTTCCGCCCCATCGTTATTCCAAAAAAGAGAGTCCTTGTTCATTTCTCGGATCGCCAATCCACTCTTTTTCACCGTTGACGTCACCATATCCTTGTGAATTTTGTGGATTTTGAAACTTTCGCCAATCCAGAGTGGGAAGCAAAAAGGTCTTTCCAGAATCGGACATACGCCAAGAGTCAAATCCGCACTTCTTTGTTGTTGACGTCACCATTTCTTAGAAACTTTTGTGGATTTTGAAACCCATCATTATTTCGGACCCAAAACTGAGTTTCTCGGATTATCAACATGCCTTCAAAATTGCATAACTCCCCAGTGGACTCACACCCTCAGCATAGCTCTAGAGCGAAATAACAGTATTATCACTTAGTCAAAATTATACAAAATTTTACTAAGTATGTGGCCATTTTGGGCCTACAGGAATAGAAGTAAGAGGTTTAGCTATTATCACACTCACTCGAGAAGGATCTTGTGTGCTTACAACCATAGTGGAGGTAACTAGAATGGAAGATATAGAAAGCAAAAATGGGTTCGGGATGGATGTGAAAGAACTGAAAGAAAGGGAAGTAGAAGAAATGATAATATAATAAGAGGGAGCGTTGGTGACTGGTGGCTAAGATATAGGAAGAAAAAGTGATGTGGAAGACATATAGAATGGATGTGAAATAGAAGTAGAAACTAGAGTATGAGAAATGGCAGTCACCAACTACTCGGGGATAGGAGAAGAGAGAGAAAATATACCTTTAGGTTTTGACACCATTGGAACTGATGAGGATGAATGTGGTTGTGACACCGGTTCCTTTTCTACCTGGTCCTTTGGTTCCTCCACAATTTCCTCCTAAATATTTATAATCTTGGCACTTTGTCCCAATAGATCTATTTGGACCAAAGGGATAGCCTCTAACACTTTTGTTTGTACAGTCAAAACTATTGGAGGGTTTTACAAAATTGCACCAGTCCTCAGCTTTTTGGAGATCTTTATAATGGGCATATTTTCCCATTTACTTCTCGCTTGATGCTATAATGACTCCTCTAGCACTTGTACTTCTTACTTTTCTACAAGTGGTACCTCTTGGACCATGAGTTGTTCTTTTTCATCCACTCTCCTCACTTCTAGATTTTTAAAAACCTTGAGGTACAATACCAATGAAAGTGACTGACTGATAACTGGTGTAAAAATCATCATAAATATTTGAAAATATTTCATCCATCACTAGGCCATATGTTGACCCGATTTTTCCTCGATGGACCCTCATAATCCACCAGTTCATAATATTATCTTTAGACCAATCAAGAAGCTGCTCCTTCATCTGATTGAATAACCCTAGAGGATGAATATGATGCTTATGCACTGCAGGGCTGTACTCAGCATCCATATTATAAAATTAATTCCATGGTGGAAGCAACATCATATTTCCATGTGCCATTCCAAATCATGTCCCTCTAAATTGTTTTGGTGTCACTTAATATATGGCCTGGGGTAACAATGAAAATTCTTGGCCTTAATTAGCATCATGAAGTGGCTTAAGGGAATGTACTTACACCATTGTAGTAATTCCACCATACTAATGTCATAGAGGGTTTTGGTAATTAATTGATTTTTGCCCACCTGACTCACTTCAATGCCTTTGAAGCGAAAATACATAGTGCACGTGGTTCTTTTTCCTCATATTGCCCCATAAACATTGTTGATAAAATCATGTTGATTAATGACTTCCAATGCAAAAAAGTGTTCCATAGAAAAATATAGAAGAAGAAATGGCTTTCCAGTATATCCAAAAATGCACAAAACGATACCCTACATTAGGAAAATAATATTTCCCTTATCCCTTGGGATGATTTCCTTCCTCATTGCCCTTGGTACCTTCTCACATTTACCAAAAATTAGCTCCAGGTTAGGGCACACAAACATGTAGTTAAAATTATAAAATGATTATTTTCTTGACAATTTGGAGGTCCACAAATACACTGGCAATATCCTATTTTCACTATCAGCCTGCTTAACTGCTATGAAAAAAATACTAATACATGTGAAAGAATAAATACCATATTAAGAATGATATGTGCCTGAACACCATGGTTTCTTCACTTTGCCTTTTCTTCAGTTGGGTATGCATAATTTTGAAAATGTATTCAATCCAATCGAAGAAAATTGGGTTTTTCCTCACCATCATTGCACTAGGGGTGTAGAATTCAACCTAATAAATGCACTACACCAATGTTGCCTACAACTTGTGCACTATCAAATCATTTGAAAGGCCCACCACCTAATACACCATATAAAATAAATATGGGCTCTTTAAATTTTTTACTTACTTTGATAAAATCATAAATTTACCATCCTGGGGTGCCTTTATCAATTGGTTCTCCATAAACCAATGCAACATTACTGTTGACTGATATTTCTCCTCTTGTTCACCAAGATGCAATATCTTAAAAACAACATTGAAAAGAGGTTTAATACCACAAGAAAATGCCTCTCAAACATCATCGAATGAAATAGTAAATAATACATATCCTTTTGCATTCTACACAGCTTTGGCTGTGGGATTATAAAATCTTGAAATTGCCTTCACTAAATGAGGGTAAAATGGACCAGTGTGCACAAATACTAGAAAATTTGAGTATGATATCTGATAGTGAGAGGGATTTTTGGCATCAACCCCTATCTGACTGCAACATATATGTCCTAGCACAATTTCTTAATTCCTTTATTCAAAATAATGCAATATCCAACCTAAGCTAGCATGCCAGAATATGGATCTAGGTCAATATTTTTATTTTTCTTGGCTTTTTTAGACTTCTTGTCTCACTTGGATTTTTCCTACATCTTTTTTAGCTCTGTAGTGCTCTTCGTCTCTACAAATTTTATTCCCATATTCAACAACTCTTAGATGCCTTGTAAATTTTGTAATCAAGCAACCAGATGCGACAATACTCCAAAAAAAATATATAAAAAATTATGTCCAATTTGTGGATGCATAAAATTTTTAAGTTGCACATTCAATTACCATATTTAATGCATGTGCTACTTTTCAGATAATTTGAATGAACGTGCATCTTGATTCCCTCGCTAGGCATGATTTTTAATAATTTTTTAACTGTCATTAACTTCCTTTCACCTAAAATATTCTTTGAACTTCATGCTTGGCTGCCTTTAACCTTGAAGGGTGCAACTCGGATATCCAATGGCTAACCCCGAGAATTATGTATGCAACGTGTGAGTGATAGACACTCTTCAAGATAAAAACTGGTTAACTCAACTACTTGGAGATATTAAAATGTCAACTGGGGTGACTGTTAGTAAAATCAATTTGCTCTGGGTGCACCTATTTCTCCAAATATGTTAAATGGAGCTTCAAAATCATTTTGTGCTAGCAAAAACATCTCCCAAGTGCACTTCCTTTGCTAAAAACACTAACTGGGCAAAAAAAATCCCGCAACATACTTCTTCATTCAACTAACACTCGAAAATTATCTTCCCTATTTGCCTGGTGAATTCATAAGCTTCGCTGCCCTTTTAAAAAAAATCTTCTTCTCTGATTTTACCTCCAAAAGCTCCTTGCTAAAAAAATAGAGCTTAAACTGATAATGCTTTTACCAAAAAAGCAATTTAAAAATTAGTTTCACCCCTTCACTTGACGGAAATAACCTTTTGAACTAGAGTCTTCAAAAAAGCATATAATTTTTTTTTTTTTTCTTTTCCCCTTTTGGAGTTTTGCTCTAAAATTGAATTTCATCCCTTAAAATAAAAACTGCATGGCAAAAGTTCCTCTTTTCTCAGCCTTGCTTTTTACTCTCTTATATATATATATATATATATATATATATATATATATATATATATATATATTCTTCTCTCATTTTTCCCTAAAGAGGGGTGAAAATGATTTTCTCCCCTCACTTGGGGTGAAAGTAAAAAAAAAAAATTATTTTATTTTTTTTATATTATATGGTTATTCCTCCCCTTTTTACTCCATTAATAAAATAATTTCTCTTTTCTCCTAAACTCGAAATCACCTCGCCAAAGAGTTATTTTAATGATTTTTGCCTTGAAATTAAAAACAAGGCCTTGAAAACCTTTTTTGGGGTGAAACTAATTTTCATCACTGAGGGCGTACCTTCAGGGTGAAATCACTTGTTAGGGGTAGAATAAGATCACTCTTTTTTTTTTTTGAAAAATAAAATAACATAAAAAACAAAACATCTGTACATATATACATACTTGCTTTTGGAATTTATCAGTGATAATAAACCTTCAAATGAAGACCATTTATCGGAATCGACAATTCTCGACCATCATATCCTATAGATGATAGGCATTAATTGAGTTCACCCCCAAAATTTGAAATGGATCTTCCCATATAACTTTGAACTTATGACTTTTCTAGGCTTTACTTTATGCGAGTTCCAATTTAACACCAGATCGTTGAATTTGAATGCCCTTTTAGATGTCTTCTTGTTGAACCATTTTTGTGTCATCTTGTCATTTCCATGAAAGCATTGTATGCCTTCTCTCTTTCTTCTTCTAGTTGCAAGAGTTGTGCTAGTCTCACGCTCATAGGATCAAATTCATCATTATGATCGATGAGCATATACAAGATTCGAAGGATAAGAAACTCAATGTGTATAGGTAAAATTGTCTCCTTACCATACACTAGATAATAAGGGGAAGCCTTTACTGATTTCTTGACCAATATGCGATCTTCCCACAAGGCTTGGTTCAATAGGAGATTCCAACTCCTCTTGTTGTCTCCAAGGATCCTCTTTAAAATTCTCAACAAGTTCTTATTTGTAGATTCATCCAAACCATTCCCCTATGGATAGTAGTTAGAAGATATTTTTAGTAAATTCCCTACTTACCTGTAAATTTACTGATTATAGCACCGATGAAGGGGGTCCTATTACCTATTACAATTGCATCCAGGATGCCAAATCAGGTAATTAACCCCTCCAAAAATGAGATAATTGTGGTCTAATTTAATTTCTTAGTTGGAATGGCCTCTGTTCATCAGGTGAAATAGTATGTTTTAGTCATAATATACTTGTGTTTGACAAAATAATTGGGATCAATAACCTTGATAAATTTTAAGACCCATTGTTGAAATGATGCTTCAACTTGTATGGGATGAAGGGAAAAATATGCCTTCCTAATTCTACTAATATATCTCTGGTAGTTGTCATAGTTCTGACTAACTTTGAACACATTTGAAAAGAGAGGGTAGGCCAAAAATAGCCTACTCTAATGACCTTAAGTTCCACGGGGCTCCCTATATAGTGACATCCCAATAGATCAGAGTGAAACTCCTCTAGAATCCTCTATTTCTCTATCTCCTTAACACATCTGAGAAGGAATCTATCAATATTTTTGTGGAACAAACCGTTTGGTAACAACACATTATTGAGGGCTTGTAATATGAATCTCCTTCTCTATGAGGAGTTGAGGTGTGATGGACATCTTCCTGAGTTAAAATATTTGACAAGGTCTTCTGTCCAATCATGACCAATCAAAGCTTGATCAACGATATTACTCTTACTTAATGTATTATCATACCTGAGATCAATTGATTGAGAGATGGTGCTCTTAGCAAGCTCTTTGCAGAGTGCTCAACCTTGAACCAACTTAGTTGGCCGAATCTCTACATAAAAATCCTAGATTTTGGAAATCTAGATAGCTCTATTATCACCAAGTTCACCTTGAATAATGAAACTTCTAACATCTGGATGAATGACAGAAAAAATTATCTTTCTCTACAAAAAAAAGTATCATAATCTCTTTAGATATTTCATAACCACATAAAATTGCTTCTTAATAAAATTATATTTCTCCTCATGCAATTGGATGATTTGGATCAAGAAAGTAATTGGATGTTCGTCTCCATCATCTCTCTTTTGTGTGAGCATAGTTGCATAGATTTCTTGCTCACCTACAACATAAATGATAAAATCCTTTGAATAATCTAGATTGATCAGGACAGGGGATTGGACAATTCTTTCTTTGATTTTCTAGAAATATTACTTTCTCTACTCCATTCACTTAAAATCTATGTTCTTCTTAAGGAGCTATGTCATCGACTTCATGATTGAGCAAAGTCTGTAATGAACTTTCAGATAAAATTAATTTATCCTAAAAATGACTGTAGTTTTTTCTTATTGGCTGGTTGTGGTAACTTTAAGAGATCTTCAGCTCTGGAAGGATCAATGGCTAGATCTTCCTTCAAAATTACATGACCTAATAGTTTTCTCTATTTAACAGTAAAATTATATTTCTTGGGGTTGATAGAAATTCCAAATTCATGGTATTTCTTGAAAAATTGTCTCAGATGTGAACCATGCTCTTTTCTATCATGGGAAAAAATAGTCATGTCATCTAGGTATATCACAAAAATATGATTCAACAACTCATAAAAAGCTATTTCCATTGCTCTATGGAAGGTAGCACTGATGTTTGATAGACTGAAAGGCATTCATTGGTAGGTGAATGTACCATATTTGGTTGTAGCTAGAGAAACCATCTAGCAATGAGAATATTTGTGCTCTAGAAAGTACATGAATGATATGGTCGATCTGTGGCAAGGGATAATGGTCTTTTAGTGACTCCTAATTAAAATTATGGAAATCCATGCATAGGTGAATGTCTTCATTTTTATTCTGCATTGGGACCAGATTTGACACCTAGGTTGAATGTTTGATAGGATATAAGATTTTTGCTTCTAGCATCTTTAGTAACTTCACCTTCATTATTACCTCAATATTTGGATTAATAGGTCTTTATTGCCATCTAAAGGGTTTTACCCCGTCCTGTAACTCGATGGTATGTTGGATCACATTTTTGCTGTAATTTTTAAGATCATGATAGCTCCAAGTAACAATATCTGGGAACTCATAACATAACTTATTAATTTATTTTAACTCCTCTAGAGAGAAATTTATTCCAAATTTGATTATCTTGTTAGGTTCTAGCTTTAGCTTAGTGTACTCTTTCCCATCCACTTTGATCCTATGCTTTTCTGCTCTATCATTCTGATCAAAGAGGTTCACAAGAGTAATCAATTATTTTGGGATGTGATTATTTCTGAGTTGGATTAAACCATCAGCTTCATCTTCATCCAACATCCTTCCCTCCACACTACTGGCTTCTTTAATAAAAATAATTACAATCTGCTCATCGTTGTCAAAAAATTACTAGTAGATATTTTTTTTAGGTACTGAAGGTCTATAGATTAACCTTATAGTATTGGGATTTCTTGCCACATTCTCAACAGGAGAGAATTTCACACCAAGGTATGCCAGAATATCTACATGCTTATTTCATTCTCACAAAATAACTTGAAAATTAAATGTGATAAATGACTCAAATAGATCCCATACCTTATTACGGTACGCCTTCAGGTAGTGCTGCTTTGAAATGCACTTGCTGGTCACTTGGTTGATAATTAACTTAGAATCTCCAAAAATTTGTAGTTGTTTTACCCTAAACTTTTTTTATTTCTTCAGGTTTAAGCATAGTGCTTCAGACTCAACAACATTGTTTGTACAACTCTAGGTAAACCAGTAAGAATATGTCTTCTAAATTCCAAAAGAAGAGATAAAAACTCTTCTAGATCATGTACCATTATTGCATCTAGCACCATCAAAGTACATTTTCCACAATTTGTCAAGGGTAAAACCTAGATTGTCAGACATCTTTGCTTTAACCTTATTAGGCTTAGTAATGGTGTAACAACTGATTTTGATCTCCATCATTACATTGAAATCGAGCATTGAAAATTCATCCTCTAAATGAAGCTCATCTAGAGATTCCTCCATTAGATCCATCTCCTCTAGTTCTTTAGTCACCATATTGATTGAATATACAATATTTTCTTCTTATTCAATCTTTTCAATATGATATGTGGAGGGCTTCTCATTATAAATCCATATTCTACTCCCTTTGAATGGAATCTCTAGGTGAGCATAATATAGATACAGATAGCATCCTAGCTTGGTTGTGAATTTCCTTTATAGGTACATGTTGAAGTACAGTTCCAAATCTACCACAACAACTTCTTGAATGATAGTTATCTAGGGCATGCTATGTAAGACAATCGAGATATATTTGATCACCCCCACTATTTTTATAGGAGTGCCATCCAACTACAATATTCTTTGGATGAGTATTATGTATTCCATACCCATGATTTTGCAAACTACCTTTGGCATAACATTTGTCACTACACCAGAGTCAATCATACAGTTGTGCACAATCAAACCCTTCATCCTGAGATACAGATAGAATGGGGGAGGTCTATTTTTTCCTATGGAAGAAGTGGGTAGAATTTGAGCTACCATTATCTACGTGGGTATTTTCCTCTTATCCTTCATAGATTTCAATGATTCTTGCAATATGTCCACTTGTCTAGGTAGTTGCAGTGCATCATAGAGGCTTACCTTGGTGATAATCTCCTTCAGTTCTTTGATAATATTGTATGATTGTGTGTTGGCCTCCCTTCATTCACTAGAAGCTTTGTACTTTGATACTTTTTTGTACCTTATACCCTTTGAAAATTGGTCAAGGATGGCTACTTGAGCCTCTCCTTCACTTGATTTTTCATTTTTGCCTATGTTTGTGTAGCTGAAGGCTGTAAAGTTGATATTTTTTCTTACAATCTGTCCTTCATTGGTGTAGGTAAAAGATACTTCAATAAGATGGGCTAATATACCTTATATGCTGGTATAGGCACTTTTTATTGAGATTACCTCTTTTCATTCTACATATTCTGCTCAACAGGTACCTTCAATAGATCTATTTCAGTTGGATTTATAGTAACAGGATTTTTTCTAGATCTTGTGAGAATTGAAACTTTTTCAACAGATGGGACCCTGAAGTTATGATAAACTTTCGTGATCATATTGAATTGACCACAAAAAGAGATATCTTCCAGTTTTTGCACATTTTTCAAATGAACCATGCAGGTGTCTTCACCATGTGGGTCATTACAGGTAGAACACCAGAATGTTCTCTCTAACGGGTCAACTTCCTCATTTGCAAGCATACTAGTACCCCTTTATGAGATTTGTTAGGAGCAACTACTTGTTATCTAGTGATTTGTGGTGATTGAAATATCATTGGATGGAAATCTCTTTCAACCTACTTTCTTTTGATCATCATAATTTTGTTACCCATCGCTCTTACGAATGAATTCACGGACTACAACACCTTGTCTTGTGGATCAGGGTTTGAGGGTGTTGGGGTAGCTGGTAATGGTAATGGAACATGTATATATGGTGGTGATTGGAATGGAACTATGGCTGGTAACTATAGAATGGTTGGAGTAGGGAGTTTAGGGACAAAAACTATCACCATGGTTTAGTATTTACTCAGATTCCATGAGGAATTAGATACATGGGTGACATGGGTAAATGCTGAGAAGATGCATTAGCATACAAATACTAGGGAAGGTCAAGAAATATAGGCATGGCCATTTTTTGTGGGAGCTTACCAATAGAAATCAGATTAGCTTTAGCCTTTTGTGTTGTAAAGTACAAATCAAGGATTGTATTGGCATTGGATTTTTAGATGGCCATACTGATGTCAAAGTTAAAATATTAGAGGTGGTAGAAGGTTACTTGTTTGAGAGTCGATCAAAGACCATCATGAACCCTATGCCAAGTTTGGGTGAACCTGATATTGAAGTCTATGATTTCCTCCTATGGATGCCTTTGAATGGTATTAAACTGATGTAGTAGGGAGAATGGATTCACTTGCTCATTGAATCCTTTGATTAGCAGTTCAACAAATTGATCCCATGTGGTGATGGTGGCAGGTTGTAACAATCGATACCAGTAAAAAAAAATTCTTGAAGAGAGAGAACAATAAATATTAGCATTATATCTTCATTTATGATGCCATGAATTATCACCAAAGAAGCTATGTCTTGAACATGCTCATAGATCATATTCACTATACCATCATAATTTGGAAAAGCCTTCATCAATGCTTGTGGGATCGGGTTATGAGCTTGCCTATTTAGAGGTCTAGAGTGGTTCTATGCTGGAAACTACCTTGGTGGCTATGGTGGTGGATTTTGAACCATGTGGACTAGTGTATGTGGTTTAGGAGGTGGAAACCTAGTGGCTATGCTAGTAGGACTCGAAGGAACAGAAAACACACTAGCTAAATGCAAATATGTTACACTTGATGGGATATCTGGAGTAACTAATTTAATGTGTTCTCCTATAACATAGGTATCAAGTTCATAAAACTCAATGGGATCTTCTAGATTTTTGGTCTTCAATATTGTGACCATGAAGAAATATTTTGCTCAATTCACATTGGGAAGCTTCTGGGTAGAGCGAAGTTGCAAAATTTTCTAATAATATGGTACAAAGGTGAACATAAAAGCTCAATACTATTGAAAATAGAACCTTTTGAGTGTCCCACCAAGTGTACCAAAAACTATTGGTCATAAATCTTCCTAATACAAAATCTATGTTTTGTGTGCCCTAGACCCATGCAACATTGAAAGGCTAAAGAATAGAGAACTATCCTTTGGGCTAATATCCAGAGAGGGATGGTCCTATTTCTAATCTACTCCAGTTTAAAGCTTAGGGTAATAGGAAAGAAATGGGAAAATATGGCTATAATATGGAAGTGTAGGATGGGGATAGACTAACAACCAAAATTTAGATCAAGCAGTGATTAACATACAATAGAAATGAAAGCACAAGAACTACTTACATTTTTGCAAAGAAAACCTCCAAAGAACACCCTAGTATTCACTCCCTAACCAATAGAGATTAACTACAGATGTAGAATTTAAATGCAGCAAATAATGGATCTAAATATATTCAAAAATGACATATAGAAAATCATCATTTGCAACAGCATTCAAAGAGCCAAAAGCTGAATGTATTTCTATTGATGCTAAAAACTTAGTGTTTTTTTGTAGAGTGTTTATCCTCCTTTTTCACATGAAAAATGATTTGTATTTATAGAGGGTTGCACCTCTTTCATTTAATGCACATACAAACAAAATGTTGGTAGATCAAAAACCAACGTGAATAATTTCCTCCTTGGAATTAGTGATGTTCCAGTAAAAACATTCTTCATGGAAACAATGATCCTTATTTGGTGGAAAAATCACATGGGAAATAGGCATGATTAAATGATATAAATAAGCCTTAATATTCGATGCATTGGGATACAATGAAATTACATAAAAATTGAGAGCTTGGTTATTGAACTTGTGTTACCGCAGTGCCTTGAAACTCCACCTTTACCAATAAATCCACTGAGTATTAATTTTTTCTTAAAAAGAGGTAATTTTGGTAGGTGGTGCATTGAAAATGAACAAGAATGGAGCATTTAATCTTGCAACTTTTGGGTAAAAATTCTAGAAATATCACTTGTATTACTTTTGGAATTAAATTCAAGCAATCCCTAGTATTTCTTGAGAAATATCTGCAAAATGGGGCCTTGGAAAATGGAAGAAATTAGTTTCACCCAAAAATGGAGCGAAAAGCCTTTTTGGGGTCGTGATGGGCAAAAAAAAAATTCTTGGCCTCCTACTAACGTCTTAGTGATTTCACTCCTGAATACTTCTTCCTCTTATCATATTCTTATGCTTGGAAGAGAACGCCTTCATTTTCATTTAGAATTTACCTACATCTTAATTTTAATTACAAATTGAATAGTAGAAAAATTGATTGATTTCACTCCCAAAGAAGGGTGATAGGGATTTTCACCTCCTCTAGGAGGCAATATTGACTTTGACTTCTCAACTTTGGTATGGGTGTGCGATGTAATATTTTTTCACCTCAGTTAATTTGAAATCTTGAATTCACCCCATGGAGAGGTAAAACTACATGGCACCTCTTGATAGGGGCACCTTTGAATTTGACCATGCTTTTAGATTTACACCAAGCATTGTTTTTATTTTCATCCCATCATGGGTGAATGCACAAAATTTATTAAAAAAGGGCCCCACATCATTACTTATCGCTTTATTTGAAAATATTTTTAATATTACTTTTTCACTCAAAAGAGGAGCAAAAAAGAGTTTTGCCACTCTCTTGGGGTGAAAGCATTTTACTCCATCATTTTTAATTTTTACTTTGTTTAAACTAGACTTTCATCCTTGTGCTCCTGTTGGGGCGAATTCACTTATCTTTATTATGTTTTGCCTACAAGAGGTTCAAAAGCGATTTTCACCCCTCAATTGGGGTGAAACTTATCTATTCTCCCTATTAATTTTGAACTTCCTTTGCTTATGACATTTGATATCTTCTGTGGTGAAATCACATTTGGGACAAAAACATCCAAGTTCGTCTTCTTCTATGTAATTTGACCATTGATTCAAAACCAAGTGCATCTTCATTACTTTCACTTAACTTCAGATAAAACCATATTTCCACTACATTTCACCCCTAAGAGGGGCGAAAATGATTTTCGCCCCTTACTTGGGGTGAAGTTAATTTGGCACTCTTCCTTTTAATCATTTTTTATCGACTATTTTACCCCTTAAAGCATTCTTCAACACATTCCTACATTGCATTTTTCTCATGACTTTCATTTTATTTTTACAACAATATTATTTAAAAATGAGCAAAACAATAAAAATTATAGCGAAATAGATGACAAAAACTATGGCATATTCCCTCAATCATTTTAAAGAAAATTCTACAGTTAAAGTTCAAACAAAATTCAATGTGTCAAAGTGACAAAATTTCCAACATGACTTCTATAAAATTCACCTGATAAATACTGGAGGGTTTAAATTTTAAATTTCGATTAGATGGCTTAGTTGGCTATTCTTTTTTTCTAGATTTACTTATCCCATGGTGGCTTGGGTACAAATATCCTTTCAAAGTATGATTTTTGTTATTAAAATTTAGGTGGGATATTGCTTTTTTTGGATCCATGGGATATTTATTTCTCGCATGTTGGGTCTTTCTTTGTTGAATGCTAATTCCATTTTCCCTTAGGGTTGCAACCCCTTTTGTGTTCTTATTTTATGCTTATTGAATATATTTATGGCTCTGTAAAGGTTGGAAGACCCTTTCAAAACCTCTTCTTCTACCAATTAAAAAAATCTAAAATCTATATAAATAATATAAACACTAGAATATATAGTTTTGAGAATATATATAATATATATTACAATAGTCACCTAATAAAATAGTATCTAATATCAATATGTTTAGTACGACTATGAAAAATAGGATTTTTTGTAATAGGAATTGCAGATTTGTTATCACAATATAAATTAGTTGCTACACCTTGTTGATATTTCAAATTTACCAAAATTCTCTTTAGCAAAACTACGTGACATGTTGTTGTTGATGTTACAATATATTGTGCTTCTACTAATGACAATGAAATAATGGCTTACTTTTCTGACAACCAAGAAATTGCACCAAAACCCAAGCTAGAAATATATCCTAAAGTGTTTTATCTATCATAAATATAGCCTATCCAATAATTATTTGTGTATCCAACCAATACAAAATTGATTGTGTCATGCACATACCTGAGTATCCTATTTACTGCATAAAAATAGACTTTAGTTGAATCTTACATATATCTTGAAGTCAAGATTACTATATGTATAATGTTAGGTGTGGTGGCTATAATATACATAAGACTATCAACTAAGCTTTAGTACATTGTAGCATCCACATTTTTACTTTCATTATCTTTTACCAACATTTCATTGTGATTCAAAGGTGTATGCATAGGTTTTCAAATTTTCATTCCAAATTTATCAAGCAGGTAAACTGCATACTTTTATTGTTAAATAAAAATAACATCATTCAGCTATCTTACTTATGCCATGAAAATAGTGCATCATACCTAAATAAATCATTTCAAATTTATGATTCATAGCATTTATAAACTCTTATATCAACACATTGCTAGTACCAGTATAAATCAAGTCATCAATGTATAAGCAAACAACAAGTAGGTCATGAGTACCTTTAGAATTGGTATACAATATGGGCTCACTTTTGCTTTTGTCGAAGCCATGTTTTAAAATATATCCATAAATTCTGTTGTACCAAGCCCTAGGCACTTGTTTGAGACCATAAAGGGATTTCTTTAACCTATAAAATTTATACTTTTGTCCTACAATTTTTAAACCTGATGGTTGTTCTCCAAATATCTCTTCATTCAAGTAGCCATTCAAAATTGTCGATTTAACATCAAATAGAAAAACTGACCATTTAAATTTTATTTTCAAAGCCAAAATAATTCTAAGAACATCAAGTCTTGTAATAGGAGAATAAGTCTCATCATAATATACACTTAGAAGTTGAGAAGAGCCTTTAGCTACCAGTTTTAATTTATGTATTTCAATTGACCCGTCAACTTTATATTTTATTTTGTAAACCCACTTTAATCCAATAAGCTTCTTTTCTATTGGAGGATCCATAAGCTCTCATGTTCCATTTATTTCAATGGTAGTAATATCTTCCTTTATGGCTTCATACCAAACTTCATATTTAACTACATATTCAAACTTTCTTAGCTCTACTTGGATATGAGTCAATAAAGCATAATTCATGAATGAACTAAAACTAGAAGTTCTTTTATAATTTTTTTTTTAAGTTTTTACCTTTCTTTATGGAGGACTTGGAGGAGGACTTAGGCTAGATTATGAATATGGTGAGCTTGATGGAGTGGTTGTGGAACTTGAGTTGCTGCTTGGCCTATTAGGATGAGGTAACACTCTTGGGATGTTGCTTGGTCTAGAAAATTAAGGCATCACTTTTGGTTTTACATCCATAATTACTATATTTTCATATTATACATTTAAATTCCATTTCCATGCTTAATTTTTTTCTAAATCACATAAAAACTGACAATAAAGTTCCCTTTCAAAGGATTATATAGCCTATACCCTTTTTTTTCCTTGTTGTAACCAATAAAATTATAATTTTCACTTTTATTATCATTTTTTTGTCTCTTTTATTTATGTACATCAACACATGCAATACAACCAAATATCCTAATATGTGTGCACTAGGATTTATTCCATGCCACACTTCATCATGAGTCATATTATTTATATATTTTATTGGACATGTATTAAAGAAATAGATAGAAGTAGCTACAAATTCAGCCCAAAAAGAATTTATAAAACCCTTTGCTTTAAGCATACTTCTAGCCATTTTTATAATCATTCGATTCTTATGTTATTCAACTCCATTTTTTTGTGGAGTATAGCTTGAAATAAACTACCTACAAATACTATGTTTTCTACAAAAATCTTAAAATTCATTGGAGGTAAATTCCCTTCCTCGATCTATACATAGAATATTTAAAAAATAGCCACTTGTCTTTTATACATTAGCTTTAAACTACTAAAAATAGAAACAAATTGTATTTTTCTTTAATAAAATATGCCCAAGTACTCCTACTATAATCATCAACAAAAATGATAAAAACCTACTTTTGTCTATTGAAAAGGTCTACATTGGACCACAAATATCTACATGTACTAGCTAAAGTGGCTTCTTAGCTCTCCAAGCTTTTCCTACTATAAAATAATCTTGATGCTACTTTCCAAAACTATCACCTTCATAAAAATAATCATCATGTTCAATCAATGGAAGACCATTCACCATGTTATTTTGATACAATAGCTTCAACCCTCAAAAATTTAGATGCCCATATCTTGTATGCCATAACTAGAATTTATCATCTAAAACAATCTTCAAGGTTTGAGTTTGTGCATATGCCAATCTCAGAGAAAATATTTTGTTAGGTAGCATACTAACTTTCACTACAATCTGGTTGCTACCAACTTTACAATAAAAAATCATTGTTCTAAAAAATAATTGAAAATCCTTCGGAATACGTTGTCTAATGCTTAAAACATTATGGGATAACTCACACACATATAGTACATAATGAGTAAAATTTTCATCCCCTATCTTATTTTTATTGAAATGATCTCTTTGCCTTTGACTTCAACTTTGTTTCCTTCTCCAAGATTTACTTGGAAATTGATAGAATCATCTAATTTGGATAAGATGTCCCTATTTTTAGTCATGTGACTACTACACCCATTATCTAGGATACATACATCATTATATATTTATTTTGCTATATCACATACAAAAAATAAATTATGTTGTGCTTCCTTCTCTTCAAAACTATTAGCATTTTCTTTCTTCCTTTTCCAACAATGAGAAGCATAATGGCCCAATATTTTATCGTAATAACACTAAGTTTGATATTTTTCAGAATTATCTCTTCCTTTGTAGTTTATTCATCCTCTACCATGTTTTTTTCTACCTATATATTTGCTTGAGTGTATGCCACCATGTCCTCTTCCTCTTAATTTTTATCTACCATTGTTTGAGGATGTCCCTTTAGATTCTCTTCATTTGTATTTAATTTAATTTTTTTAAATGGCATATTTGTAGGCCTAATTATTATCTGTTCATGACTTTGAAGATATCCCATGTGCTCACTAACTGACAATTGTGATAATTCTTTTAATTCTTCAATGGAAATTACCACATCATATTTTAGAGGTAAGCTTCTTAAAATTTTCTCTACAATATTCTTATCTATTATATTTTCTCCATGGGATCTAATTTGATTTACTAATCCCATAACATGATTGAAGAAATCATGTATAGACTCAAAGTCCATCTTAAATTAATTTTTAAAATTCCATTTTAGTTGTTGAAGCCTTACAATTTTTATTTTATTTGTACCTTGATATGCTATCTACAATAAATCCCAGCCTTCCTTTGAATTTATGGTTGCATATATTCTTGGAAATATTGACTCATCCATGGCTTGCTAAATAAAATATGGGGCTTTTGAATTCCCTTTTCAATTATCTTTCAATTGATCCTTTTGTGCCTATGTCCATGCAGCTACATCTTGAGCATATTTTGGATCTGTATATCGATATTATACTATATCTTATAAGTATTATGACTTGAAAAGTTTTCATTTTTATGCTCCATAAGTCACAATTACCCCCTTGAACAAGGGGATTTGTGGCTAAGAAAGACTTAAATTGTTGTTTGGAGCCATAAAAAAACTTATTTTTATGTTACCAATTATTGGAATTTTAGAATAAATACTATAAATATCATGCTTGATATTCCAAGCCCCTTATAGAATGGATAAACCCAAGATTACATCGATTAGGATGTATTAAACACCAAATTATCCTCTAAAACATTATAAATCCTCTTGAAGAGTCAGACAGTCACCTAACTCTAATCCTTTCACTCTCTTAATGGTGTAAATTGGCTACACACAGTTCATGGTACTTGTTGCTCCTTGGCTCAAGGAATTTCAGCCACAACTATGTAAAGATATCAATATTTATGTGCAAAAAAAATTGTGACCTATAAAAAATTGAAGAAATTTTAACTAAAACCAATAAATAATGTAGAGCATGTACAAAATAACAAGCAACTTAAAAATAGAGTAAAAAATAGGACACTATAATTTTTGTTGTAGTTGAACTATCTTTATTTAGTTTATTACATCAAATCTTTTACATTGCAAAATGACTATAAAGCTTAAGTATTTGTAGGCTTGAAGCCTCAATCAAGAAGCTTCTAGTATGAAAAATCTAGAGCAGAGTATACATAGAGTATTGTAGAAAAATATGGAATCTCTAACTTTCTGTAGACAACTAGAAACTTCTAGAGACTATGTAGTAAAAAATTTTGAAAAAAAATCTAAAATTTATAAAACAATTCTTATTGAAAATTATGGAGGTTATTTTAGCTACACTAAGCATTATTAGTATTGGTTTTTTCACCTACATAACACAAAAAGCTCTAGTTTATAGGATAAGCAAGGATGGAATAAAATATGGTAATGAATATATTATTAAAAAATCATAGCTATGACTAAGAGAAGTTAGATTCCTTTCCCTCTTTTTGTGAGAAAACATAGGTTGATAATTTTCTTGTATATATAAGAAATTTTAGTATTTTATTTTAATTCATGTGTTAGCTCTTATTCTAATTTATTTCATATTACAGACATATCAAGTTAAATTAATTCTAGACAGACTATAAAGTTAATAGAATCAATATCTAGGGAAACCAAACATAGAAAAGGAGAGCTATATTTATATAAGTATATGCTTGAAACATGTATAAAGAAATAGAAAAGAATCAGGAATATGGAGCACAATATATTTTTCCAAGCTTCCAAGCAGTTGAATTTTTAATCTCATAAAGGTGGAAATAATGCAGGAAGTAAAGATGATCTCGGGCCCAACCAAGGCTTGGCAGGTTCTGTAGAAATATTGTTAGAAAACCAAGATGAAGATATTGATGATGTGGAAATCACGATTTATTGAGGTGACCCCCCTGATGGGCCCCCTGATGAGACTCACCTAAAAAATTCATGGCCTCCAAAAATTCCCTCCATTCCAAAGGTCTCCTTTACAGAAAATCTTAAGAAGGGTACTAAGCCATCCATTTTGTGCTTTCATGTAGTCATAGAAACCCTTTCTCAGAATCGTAAGGAGATGAGTCTTTAGGAGTAATTCAGGACTTCCATTCTTAGAAATAAACTCTCTTTCCCTTATTGGGAATTTTATTGGATCCCATTTAGATATGGAATCCATCCATATATGTGCTTTCAACAAATGGAAATCGAGCGATCGTATGAACCTAATTACCCTTTCTAGAGGATTTTTCCTCAAATGGCTTAACAATGCAAGTGATACTAGTTGTATTCTAATTGGAGGACTATGGTTTTATGGAATACACTCCCTCTTTCTCAAACAATTGGATTCCATATTCAACCCAAAAAATCAAAGCATCAACATTGTGCCCATTTGGGTGAGACTACCAAAACTACTTGTGCATTTTTGGGATGAGGGCATTCTTAGAAGTATTTCTAGTACCATTAGGGACCTTGTTGTGTTTGACCTTGCAACTGAAGCTTAGTATTGAATTTCATTTGCTTACTTTTGTGTCATGGTAGATTTAAATTTTGAACTCCCCAATTTCATCGATCTCACTTATGTGTCCTATCAAATGTGACAAGCATTTGAGTATGAAAAATAAATAAGCTTTCCACATCGAATTACAGAAGCAAGGTCATATTAGAGTGTATTTTCCTCTATTTAAGAAAGAAACCAAAGGTCATTGACCATGGTTGAGCCAAAAACCCTTTGGCTAGAGATAAAGTGATGGGTCCCGTCCCAAAGGACCAATGATGGATAAATAGAAATGCATTATATCCCATCCTTCCTCCAATCCACCTATCCAGTCTTCTTCTAAGGTACATTCTCTTTTCACAAATTCCAACTTGTTTGAGGTGTTGTCTAATGTTATCAACTCTAATCTTAGTGATCTCTCTGCCCCTGTGTTCAAATAAGTTCCCCATACCGACATTTCTTTACCTAACCAAGGGGTGGTCAAAGATGGCCCTCCATGCCAAACCCAAGTCAATGACATTCCCCACTCTTCAAAACTTTCCAAAATATTTTATCCTAAAAAATCTCCTTTCATTTCTCCTAGCAAGAAGACTCCAAGTGAAGGTGGAAGACTTTGGAGCTCTGTTAGGGTTTTATGAGGAAAAACTATTCTGCTAGGGTTTGATGAATAAAAACTACTCTATGGGGATGGCAGAAACTTCCATAGGAGGTCTAAAAAATTGGAGGAATTTCGTGATGGCATCAGGTCCAACACAGAGAGTGCATGCTTGTGATATTTTTTCATCTAAAAATGACTGGAAGGAATAGGATTTTCCAGTGCATGTCGGGAACCACTTGTTAAAGAACAATGGATGTTTGGAATGATGTGAAGCCAGGCCAGTTCTAGTGGTTCAACCAGACTCGATGGTGGAAGATGTGGAGTATATAACAAAACATGACCTTATTGGCAAAATTTTTGGACATTCGAATTTCTCTCCCCTTTGTGGAGTCTTAGGTCAGGAAGACTTGGAATCCTGAAGGTGATGTGGAGGTGATGCTGAGTGGAAATAACTATTTTATGGTGGTTTTATCTTGTATTGCATATCGTAACAAAGCATTTTAAGGGGGTCCTTATTTCTATAACCAAGTGGAACTCTTTATTAAACCCTAGAATGTGGGTTTCAACCCATCAAAGGAGTGGCCATTGTGGGTTCCAGTATGGGTGTGGCTTCCATGGCTCTCGTTGGAATTCTAGAGAACTGATATCTTGCATAAGATTTCCCTTCTATTTGGGAAGCCGGTTGGACCATCACAATAGATAATGGATAAAAAGGTAATATTTTTTGCTCGTGTTTGTGTTGAAATTGACTTAAATAATCCTATTCCAGATTCTATTGAAATACAATTTGGATCAAATACATGGGTTCAAAAACTTGACTATGAAGCTCTTCCATTTTGTTTTCAAATTTATCGTGAATATGGACACCTGCAAAGAAAATGCCCTAATTTTGTCTCACCTATGGCTTCAAATCTTGGGCCCTCTCGGTCTGGACAAATTTTGGATAAAGGAAAAGCCACGATAAAGGAAGGGAAATGGGATAAGGAAGGTTTTGTTCCGGTAAAAGCCTAAAATAGAGGATGAAGGGCAAACAAAGACCTTAAGGATAGCTAGCAAGATGCTCTACTCAACCATTTTGAAATATTAGATGATCTTCATCAGTGCATGGAGATACCTAAAACATCACTACTTGATACAATTATAACAAGGCCAAATCAGATGTCTCTTCTTGAGGGGGAACTTAAGGAATCAGATCTAGGGGGTTTAAATGAAGAACAAAGGGCTTTATATCTGAGTATAGGGGACATGGTTGGGTCTAGACCTATAAGGGAAACTATTTTGGAAAGTGGTACAAATTTAGTTATGCCCTCTCCTACTCAGGCACTGATGCAGTCATCCTTGGACTACAAAACTCCTATGGTGTTGGGATTACAACAGAAAATAATTAAAAAAAAAATTGGATAAGAATATGAAGGTGGGTTGAAAGAAGGACCACGATAAAATTAAGTTAATGGGGGAGACTTTGGTGGATTTAGGCTTGGTGAGATATTGGACTCCCATTTTTATAACCTCCAAAAATGATTATACTCTCATGGAATGTAAGGGGGTTGAATAACATCCTCAAACAAAAAGTTGTCCATGATTTGGTTCATGTGTATTCTTTGGATGTGGTGTTTATTCAAGAGACTAAATTGGCTATTGATAGTATGTTCAATATTGCTTCCAAGTTTTGGAGAAGGTGGCAATGCAAGAGTATTGGTGCATGTGGATATGCTGGTGGCGTCGTTTGTTTATGGGATTCGGTTAAGATATCCCCTCTTACTTGGATTTCTAGTAGATGGTCTATTTCAATGGTCGAGCATGATAATGAATCTGGTGAAATCATCCTACTTAAAAATGTTTATGCTCATATTGATTACAATGGTAAAGTGAATTTGTGGAAGCACATTTACTTTGTGAGAAGTTTGGTTCCCTTGTACCCATGGATTTTGGCTGGAGACTTCAACTCTATCACTTTTCTAGAGGAGAAACATGGTGGGGTGGACCACCTTGATAATTTTTATTCTGTCTTCAGTGCTCATATCCAGGACCTAAACTTAGTTGACATCAAGCTAGATAATAGGATCTTTACTTGGCACAATAGAAGGTGTGGGGAAGCTTCCATCTCAGAGATGCTGGATAGGTTTTTGATATCCAATTATTGGATTGGTAATAATAGAGGTGATAGTTCTATGATTTTGGAAGGTAGGGGATCTGATCATTGGCCTATCAAACTCTCTACCTTGGATTTAGGGCTAAAAAAGAATTCCTCATTTAAGTTTCAACTTATATGGCTTTGTGATCCTAAGCTTCATGATTTCATGTGAGGCTGGTGGACCACTAGCAAACCTCCTCATGGCACCACTATGTATTCATTTATGAAGTGACTATAATTTTTAAAACATAAATTGAAGAGATGGAATAGACTAAATTTTGGGATCCTTTCCTTGTCTAATCTAGCAACTCTTAAGAGGATTGAAGAAAATTCAAGGAATATTAGAGATCAAGGATTCACGAAGGAGCTTCTTGTTGAGGAATCTAAAGCTGCAAAGGACCTTGCTGAATGGGAATTGAGGGAAGAAAATTTTTGGAAACAAAAATCTTGAATATATTGGCTTCAAGAAAGGGATAGGAAAACAACCTTCTTTTATAACTCAGTTAATGCTCGTCGTAATGGTAACCTGATTACCTCTCTTGTGAATTATCAAGGTGCCCTACTATCTTCATTCAAGGATATTTCAGAAGAGACTAAGAGGTATTTTTCCTCTTTCTTCAAGGAGGACTCCCTATCAGATGATGAGAATGAAAATCTTATTCTAAACTGTATTCTAGCAATTATTTCTAGAGAGATGAATGAGCACTTGATGGGTCCAATTTCCCTTGAGGAGTTGGAAAATGTTGTATTCAATATGAAAAAAGAAAAACCCCATGACCAGATGGATTCTCGATCGAGTTTTATTAGGAGTTTTGGGATTTAATCAAATTTGACCTTTTGGAGGTGGTCCATGAGTCCCAAAAGAACAAACAGATGCTAAGGTCCCTAAATGCTACCTTTGTGGTGCTTATACCCAAAAAAGAGGGATCAAATTCCTTGGATATGTTCAGGCATATTGCTCTCTACAATGTTGTGTATAATATCATCATAAAAATTATTGCTAAGAGGATAAAGATATAGTTGAGCAAAATCATCTCTGAGGATCAAGGAGGGTTTGTTTCTAGCCAACAAATCTTGGATGGGGTTGTTATTGCTACAGAAGCTATTCACTCGATGGAAAATTATAAGGAGAAAACTATGTTCATTAAGTTGGACATGGCCAAAGCTGATGATTGGGTCAGATGATCCTTTCTTCAGAAAGTTCTCGCTGCTTTTGGATTTGATGAGGAATGGATTAGATGGGTGATGAGCTATTTATTCTTCCTAATTATATATTCTTTTTAATAATGAGCCATCAAAGCTATTTGAGGCCTCAAGGGTATTGAGGCAAGGAGATCCTTTATCTCCTTATTTGTTTATCATTATGGCGGAAGGGTTTGGAATATTTCTCAAGTCTCAAGTCATGCAGGGTCTCATTCAAGGGTGGAAGTGGGATAGTAGTTTGCCACCTCTTTCCCACCTTCAATTTGTTGATGATACTAATTTTTTGGGAGTTTCCACTATCATGGAAGCTAGCAATATTAGATAGGCTATTGACATATATCTTGGTGCCTCTGGACAGTTGATTAATGAGGAAAAGTCTTCTATTTTCTTCTCCAGTAACCCTCCTCTTATTCAAGCCAGGATTGCTCGCATTCTAATATTCTAGGTTGGGAATCCCCCCTTCATTTATCTTGTTATTCCAATTTCATCTCACCCTCTACCTAGATCTTCTTGGTAGTCTATGCTTTATAAGTTTAGAAGGAAGGTGAATCACTAGAATTTCAGATGGTTATCCACTACAGATAGAGTGTTGCTTTTATAATTTGTTATTCAAGATTTACCCATTTATAGATTTTTTGTACAAATAGCTCCCTCTCACTTCATTAAGGACATGGATTCTTTATCAAGACAATTTTTATAGTTTGGAAAACTTTATCAATATAAATAAATTTTGGTTAGGTGGGATTTTATATGTAGGCCGTTGCAATAGGGAGGCCTTGGGTTGCAAAAGATAGCTCTTTTTGGGCAGGATTTCCTTGCAAAACTTTATTGGAGATGGTGTACCTCTCAAGATCATATTTGGGCTAAAATATTATCTTGTAAATACTTGAGAGGTATTTCTAAGGCTGATATCCCTAGAGTCAGCTTGGTTGGGAAAGGTTCAGTTATCTAGGACACTCTAAAAAGAGGATCTAATTTAATCAAGTAGGGTTTGTTCTGGATTTGCAATCAGGGATCAAATGCTCTTTTTTGGGAGTATTCTTGGGATGGACACCCTCCTATCTTGAATCAATATCCTAGGTTACATTCCCTAAGCATTTTTTTCTTGGAAGCAGGCTGGTCTCATGTGGAGGACTTTAAAAAAATATAGTCTTTTGGAAATATGGAGATGTACAGGTGGAAATATCCACAAGAATGGCCCCAAGGGGGACTAGATAAGGACATAGAGGTGCTTTCTCTTATTATTATGGGGAGGCCTTGTTATTCATTGAGGGGTAAAGATATTCTAGATTGGAACCCTGATCCTAAGGAAACCTACTTGGTATCCTATGGTTATCATGTTCTTGATAAGAAAAAGTATGGGAGTCTTCTTATCACTTGGTGGAAAAAGGTGTGGAACAAATTTTCCTAGCTAAAATGTAACTTCTTTCTCTAGTTGGTAGCTCATATTAAATTCCTCACTTGGGATAATGTGAGGAAGAGGGGATTTCAGGGTCCCCCTTTTTATGTCCTTTGTAGTAAGAATGAGGATGAATCTTCTCATTTATTTTTTCAATGCTCCTTTTACAGAGATATTTGGAACCGTTGGTGGAGTTCTTAGAATAATTCATGTTTTCATGTGCTATCCCTGGTGGAGTTTTAGATTAGTCTAGGTAGACCTCTGACCAAGGCCCCCTTCCTTTGGGTGGCTTGGAATTTGGGCCCTTCTTGCATCATCTAACAAATTTTGCTTGAACAAAACTGATATATATTTTAGGGTAGTTATTTGACTGTTCAACAGATCTGGCAAAGGATTATGTATATGGTTTAGGAAACCATCCATATAAAATGTGATGTGGACTCTCTTTTGTATTCTAGGGAGGAAAAGGTAAAATAAGCCATTGGTCTCTTTGGGGATGGTGTGAACTCTTCTAGCCCTAGTAGGGTTCCTTAGCTTAGCAAGAAGGTTAGGAGAGATGGTAGGTGGAGGCCACCCCTAGAGGAGTTTTAAAAATTAATACTGATGGATCATCTAGGGGTAATCTTGGACATGTTGGCATTGGTGATGTTGGGAGAGATTATATTGGTGGTGTCAGTTTTTTATTTTTCATTTATAAAGGTGTTCACTCCAAAATTTTTATGGAAGCTCTTGCAATTCTTGAGGTCTTGCAAAGGGGGTTTTCTCTTGGTTGGCATAGGATTATCTATGTGTCTGACTCTCAAATTGTGGTTAATATTTTAAATAGTAAAAGGGTGGATGAAGTTAATTGGTAGTTGGCCTCATTCAGATTCTTAGAATGAGTGAAGAGTTCAAATTTATATTCTTTGTGCACATTCCAAGGGAATGGAATGTGGTTGTTGATTACCTAGCCAAAAGGGCTTCTGAGCTACTAGATCATTGGAGTATCAATAATTGGGAGAGTATCCTGTCTGGGGACTCTCAACACCTATGGGATTTGATCCACAAGGATGTACAGACTTAATGTGGTTTATTCTTGTTGTCTTTTTTGGGTGTCATTCTAGTCTAGTGGTTTTAGCCTATTTGGCTGTTTATTTGAGTCCTGGTTGGAAGCTCAGTTGTACTTTGTAATCCATACTTTTTATAAATAAATTTTTACCCCTTTATTTAAAAAAAAAAGAAGACTCCAAGTGAGTATGTCCTTCATTCCTCTTCCTTTGCATCCATGATTCCATAATTTTCTCCTAATCCTAGAGCTTCTTCATCCAAGAAACCCATATCTATTATTGTGGATGAATCTTCTATCTCTCCCATATCCAATACTAGAACCCATAAGAATCCTCTTGTTGATGTTGGTGCCAATAATAAAGGGAGACCGTTAGGGCAGCAACAAAAAAAAAAGAAATTTAGGATGATATTGCTAATGACACATAGACAACTTTGATCTCACCTCTATCACTCATTAAGGAACTATCCAAGAATAAGGTAAAATATCTAAACCATATCATTTAAAAGGAGGGAAAAGGTCCTCATCAAAAATAACCAAATGATTGTTATCTCATGGAATGCGAGGGGCCTCAATGGTTCAAGAAAACAAAGGATTGTTTCATCATTGAGGAGATATCGTAAAACATCAATAATGATCATCCAAAAAACTAAGGTCAATTCTTAAAATATTGAAAGGGTTATCAAATCCTTTTGGAAAATTTGTAAATACATAGCCATCCCAACCAATGGAGGACTAGGTGGCCTCCTTTATCTTTGGGACCCTCTCAAAGTAGATGGGAAAATTATTTCCCACTCAAACAGAGTCATAAAAACCCTTTTTTGTTGCAAAGAAACTAATGCTTGGTGGATCCTATAAAATGTCTATGCTCTTAATATCCTTACCAATAGAACCTCTCTATCGTAAAACCTAACCCAAATGAAAATACCTTTTCTTGCAAATAATGGATCCAGTCTGGTGATTTTAATAATCCCCTTTACACATATGATAAGCTAAGAGGAATATCCATCACACCCCATTGCTTTGAATAGTTTGTAGATTTTATTGACTCCAATGAACTTCTGTAAATAGAACTAAAAGGCTCTAAATTCACCCGGTCTAATCAGAGAATAGAAGATCATATTATCTAAATTAGACTAGATAGATTTTTTATATCTAAGGAAGTTATCCCTCTATTTGGAAATGCTTCCTTATTTTTCCTACAAAGAATAGCCTCTGACCACAACCCTCTAGTTTTTGAAATCCAAAATTTTGGCTCTTTCTATAGGTCTCCTTTCAAGTTTGATTCCATATGGATCCAATACGATGACCTCAGACCTAGAATTTTAGAGTGGTGGAAGCAAACATTTTGTGGGTCCAAAGCCCTCCAAGTTTCATTGAAATTCAAATATGTAAAATAGAAACTAAAAACTTGGAACAAAGAAGTATTCAATAATATTTTTTAATCCAATAAGGTCATTAGCAACCAGATCAAGGAGATTAAAGATCAGTTCCAATATGGCATTACCAACCATAGTCTCAAACTAAGAGAAATAAATTTGTTGTCATAATTCCATAACATCCTTGGTATGAAAGACACATTTTGAAGATAAAAATCTAGGGTATTATGGCTCAAGGGAGGGGATGCCAACACCAATTATTTTCATGCATCTACCCTAATGCATATAAGCACCAATAAAATTAGGGATATTCATAAACATTATGGTTCAACTATGTGCAACATGGAAGAAATAAGATCTAAAGTGGTAGATCATTTTCAAGATATTTTAGGCTCAACTCAATCCTATCTAGAGCAAGTGGTCAATTCCCCTTCAAAAAATTTTGGCCCTATTCAGTCATGATATTAATGAGTTCCTACTTCAACCCTTTTCCACTGACAAAACCAAAGAAGCCATTTTCTCTATGTCGGTTGATAAAGTCCCTAGTCCATATGGGTTTCCTTCATGTTTCTTTCAAACATTTTAGAATATTGTTGGGAATGATGTTTTTGCAACCATTCAATAAATCCAACACTACAACTTCATTCCTAGAGCTATCAAATCCACATTTTTAACCCTCATCCCCAAATCCCAAGATTATTCCTCTCTGAATGACTATTGATCGATTAGCTTGTACAATGTGTTCTACAAAATTTTAACCAAATCTATAGCCAACTGAATGAAATTCATCCTTCCATCCATCATTGATGCTTGCCAAGAAATTTCTATGAAGGGGAGGGTGATCACTGATAGTGTTGTTGCCATTCATGAGTTTATTCATTCTATCACCAAAAGTAGAAAGGCAGGTTTCTTCATGAAACTTGACATGAATAAAGCCTTTGATAGGATCTCATGGAAATTTTTGTTTATTGTACTATCCAAGTTTGATTTCCACCCCTAAGTGGATCAAAATAATTCAATATTGCATCACATCTACTTGGTTTTCTAATTTGGTTGATGGATCTGCTATAGGTTACTTCAAAAGTAGGCATAGACTAAGGCAAGGAGACCCTCTCTTCCTTCTTCATTTTATCATCCTGGTTGATTCTTTGGGAAGAACTCTAAAAAATACTTATTCCTTTGGAGATATTTCATGCATCAAACCATCCTCTAATATTCATCTAATTTTCCATCGATAATTTGTGGATGATACCATTCTGGTGAACCGATCCATAGTGCCTAAAGCCAAAGTCTTAAAATCTATTCTAGATTCCTATGAACAAGCGTTCAACAAAAAATCAGCTTCAAAAAAAGAAACCTTTACTTTCTAAATAATCATATTCATAAGTAGAATAAAATAGATAGAATTCTAGAGTGTAATATTTCTTCATTCTCTTCCACCTACCTCAGGCTACCCCTCTTTCAAGGTAATCCAGTTGCTAATCTGTGGAATAGATTCATCGAAAGATTCATGAAAAAACTTACAGGGTGTAAATGTTCTCTTCTATAACAATCAAGAAAAGCCACTCTTTTCAGACTAGCCTTTAGAGTGTTCCAATCTATTTCCTATCTCTCTTCAAAGCTCCCCGATCAATTTGCTTTAAAATTGAACAAATCCAAAAATGATTTCTTTGGTCCAGGGCCAAAAATAAATTTAAATTCCACTTAATTGTGTGGGATAAGGTGTTTATCTCAAAATAGGAGGGAGGCCTTGGACTCAAGAAGATCCATAAAATAAATTTGTAATAATAAGCAAGCAAGGGTGAAGTTTTAATAAAAAATCTAGAACTGATTGGGTTGTATTATCAAAAGCAAATATTTAAGGAGAGGATTCTTACTTAGTGAAAACCATCTTCCTAAAGGATATTCCTTTTTGAGTTCCATCACTTAGGTTATCCCTATCATAAAAAATGGAGTCAGGTGACACATTGGAGAGAGTTCTACAGTTAGATTTTGGGAAGACCTATGGGTGGCCAATTAGTCATTGATTAATGATCATGCACTAAGAATTTTTAAACTAATCTCTGACCACTTATTTGGTACCAGAGTCAGTAATTTTATATACTATGAATTTGGCTACCCCATGTGTAAATATCCTACCCTATATTGATGACCCCAACCAACACCTTGCATGTAATGTCATATCTACTATGATACAGGACATTATCATCCCAAGCACTCCTTCAAAGGATATACTTATTTTTTAGCATTGTGAATTCAGGATCTTCTCTATTAAAATTTCTTATATCATACATAATGTATCTAATTGCAATTGGTTCCCTATCAGAAGTGTTTGGTTAAAAAATATTATTCCTAAAATTTTCCACTTCTTTTGATTAACCATTCAAAATAAGATCATCACCACAGGTAATATTATTTCTTAAGGAATGCTTATCCCAAACTATTTTTTTCTTTGTTTGTCAACATGGGAATCAGTCCATCATATTTTCCTTGAATATTCCTTCTCCATAGGCATCCTATTTTTCCTGCTTACTTTGGTCAATTTAGCATGGGCTATCCCTAATTCCTTATATGACATGTGCATCCAATGGCCCCCTTTTTTCAAATTTTATCATCTCATATATTGGTGGTACTTTTCGCTCCCTAATTATTTATGGTAGATCTAGTTGGAGAAAAACAAAAGAGCATTCAAATATGATGCTAGGAGCCCAAAATATATTTTCTCAAAAAAATTAGCCTTGGATACAAAAAATTTATCTTGGTTTCTTCAACTGATAAACCCATGGTCCAATCTGAATCTAGGATGGTGTGCACACTCAATATGTCTCCCTACACCAATATTCAAATTTGACCCACTGTGGATAAGTCCTTGATGTCTTGGACCCCACCCCCATCGGGTTGGCTTAAAATTAGTTTTTATGGGAAAAAAAGGCAACCCCACTAGGGCCAATTGTGGAGGAGTGATTAGAGATAATTATGCTAGAATTATACTTACATTTGCAAAAAAATTAAGGTGTTAGTATAACAAACTCACCGAAGCTAAAGGAGTGTTTCAAGGATTGGTGGTGAAAAAAGAGATCCATATTCAAAAACTTATTATGTAGGGTGAACTCTCTCAATACTATTAATTTCTTAAAAGGTTCTATTCACCCATTGTGGAACATTGTAGCGTTCATTGAAGAGTCAAAGGCTATTCTCCAAAGATTCATAAATGTTGTGATCGAGCATGTATAACAAGACGGAAACAAAGTGGATGACCTTATGTCCAATAACAAGCTTCTATAGGAGACCATCATGATATGGAAGGGTCCATTTCCCCAATTCTTAATGCACACTTGTACCACTGAAGACAATATATCTTATACCTAATATCTATAAGTGCCTTGACAAGTTGGTAAAACACCTTTCCCATATGATGATTACAATAATTGGTATTAATCTATAGTTCTTCATAGCGTATGTGACCTAGAACCCTTCAACCATCACCAACCTATTGTCTGGTAAGTATTCTTTCCTATCCATGCTTAATGTGCATTGTCATCCCAAATTCCTTCACCCAAGCTAGGTTGTCAATTGGGTAGTTGTTTCACGTGCCAAACTTTGGAAGGATTTATTCAAAACTATGTACACATGTGATATTCATGGATTTTGGGAGGATGTCCATCTATGTATTGGGTTTTTCAACCCTAAAAAATTCCCCAATCACCCTAAGCATGTTTGTATCTAGCTTGTTTGGCATTCCAACATAGCAAACTAGGAGCCTATTTTCATCATTCTTATCTAGTGCCTCAAGTTATCATTTTTTCCATCAAGTCTAGCCACGTTGTTGTTACACTCCTTTCTAACATCTTTCCTCAAATTTTTATTATCATGCTTTCCAAATCCAACATATGCTTTCCAAATCCAACATATCTAATTATTGTGTTGTGGCATAGTCGGTTATGCATCCTACTAATAGATCATGGTACCAATGAAAACAAGTTAACAAGATCCCTAAATCTTCAGGTATGATCTTCACATGTCATTCTATAATCTCAAATCATTATCTCACCATGTTTATTATCCAATTGCTTTTGTCCTATGTGCTAAGTGAGATATATATCTGGAGATAAGTGAGAGAATTTTCTAGTGAGGAAAGAAGTAATTTTAGAAGGCATTTCATGGTATTGTTGGAACTAGAGTCCCTCCAAGTTGATTCCATGGTGGAAGACATCCTCAGGACCCACGGGTTTCTACCATTCCTGAAGAAATTTACTGCAAATGATGTTGAAATATTAATAAAATTTATTTGTTCTTTGGAAAATGACACTGTGTCAGTATATGCATTCATGTTTGTAGTGACAACTGACCTAATAATGAATATTTTTTATCTCCCTAATGATGGATAAATTTTTCGTCGTTAAAAATACTCTACGATGGTAGAACTGATGTATTTTAGGAACGAGAAAATTTCTATCCAAAAACGATAATGGAATAGTACAAGAAGACCTCCCTTCTTTGTGGAACTATGTGCTGGTGCTGATTATGTAGTTCCTAAAAATTGATGATCGATAAGCCCTTCTCTAAAGCTTCCATATGGCCTTTCTAAACATCCCAAGAGATGGGAATCTGACTCATATACTTGAATACCTATTTCGATCGATGGAGATCTTGGTCGATAGTGTGTAGAAAGGTAAATCTATGCATCCAAAGAACCAGGGATTGTATTTTATTATTTTCAATTACTTAATTCAAAATGGGGCCTAGAGGGATGCCATTATTGTGGAGGTCAACTTGGAGATTCACTCGAATGAAGCTATCTTGACTATCAGTCTGGTGGAAGAGGCCTTGATTGAGGAAGTCGAGGCTTCAGGAGTGATTTTGGGCCGAGCTACCAATCGAAGTCTCATAATAAGATTGTTGACTTAGTCACCTTCTCCATGTCATAATTTTATGAGATCTAAAGCTTCTGTGGAGAAAGGAAAATCGGTTAAGAAAGGCAAAAGGGTGGTTTCACTAGGACCAGTGAAGCTTGAATTCCCTTCCCCATGTCATAAAATTTAGAAAACTAGTGTGGGCCATTCCCCTAGAACTAAGAAGAACTACTCTAACAACTATATTGACCCGATGGGCAACTTGGGTAAAATATTTTCCCTTGCCACCACCATGTTTCTTCGTGCTGGAAAGCAAATAAACTAAATTAAGGGTCATATGATGGATGGGTAAACTGAGGATGGGTATAACTGTGAAGATGAGATCTTGTATCAGATTCATTTCTTTGATTAGTTGGGTTGATCTCTATCTTCTAGGTTATGAGGTTCATTTTTTGGGCCTTCCCTATCTTATCTCCTTTTGTAGACCTTGGGCCACTATGCAATTTGTTTTTGTTTCCCATTTCCAATCTGATCCTTTTTTGGTTCATTGGGCGACTATGGTGGTTACCCTTATAAGCTCTAGATTTTGGTCATATGAAAGCTAAAAGGTCTTCCCTTTCTAGGATTATTTTATTTTTATAGATGTAAAGGTTTAGGGATCCTCTTAAAACCCTACTATCAGTAAAAAAATTAGAATCAATATCTATGTATTAAAAAATGGAGACTATATTTTTCTTTCATTTTTGGGACTAGAAGATGCCTTTTCTATTTTGATGGTATTTTTATAATATCTAGGAAAGGGATGGTGTTGAAATATTGAACCTTTTTAGTGGATACATTAGTTGGTGCTTTTGATTCAATGCTCATCAATGTAGTCATGTTGATCACAAATCTTCCTAAGTACAAAATGCTTGTGCGCCCTAGACCCGACCAACATTGAAAGACCAAAGGAGAGAGATGTCTTTCAGGCCAATATCTAGAGAGGTATGGTTTCCTTACTAATGTAATTTAGTTTAAATCTTAGGGTAATAGGAAATAGATGGGAAATGATAGAAAGATATGGAAAATATGTCTATGATATAGAAATGTTAAGCGAGGATAAACTAATGGTTGGAATTTAAATCAAGTGTTAATTCACATACAAAATAAATAAAGGTATAGGAACCACTTATAGTTTGAAGAGATAATATCCAAGAAGTATTTAAATATTCATTTCCTTATCAAAACATAAATTCAAATCCAAAATTTAAATTTAGTTGGTAATGGAAATGAACGTAATCATAAATGATAAGCAGAAAGTGATCAAACACAACACTACTCAAGGAACTAGAAGACGAATGTATTTCTATTGATGCAGAAAATTCAAAGTGTTTTTCTACAAATTGTCTATCCTCCTTCATTACATAAAAATGCTTAGTATTTATAGATGATTTCACTTCTAAAATTAAATATGAATTAAAACAAAATACCGACTAGTCAAAGACTAGCCAAAACAATTCTCTCCTTAATAATGGTAATGCTCATATTAGAAAATTCTTAAGGAAGTGATGTTTTGGTTTTCATGGAATGTGCCTAGGAAATCAACAAAGATGAACAAGAGAAAAAATGTTCCAGGCATCAGTGCATCAAACCTCAGTAATATCGCACAACAAATAGGATCTTGGATATTAAATTATAGATACCATTCCATCATTTTATGCCTTGGAATATTACCCTCACCAGTGGAGACCCAATGAAAATTAGCTTTATTTTGATAAGGGAAAAAATTAGTGGAGGGTACCTCAAAAATAAATAGGGTCGCACCAGAATCTGATGTAGCATTTAATCTTGGTATCTCTTCAACAAAAATTAAGGGACATTAATTTCATTTATTCAATAATTAAATTCCACCAGTATTTAATCTTTTCCAAAAGATATTAGAAATAGCGGCACCTTAAAAAAAAAAATTACCTAAAGGAAGGGGCAAAAATTTATTTTGCCCAAGCAATTTGGTGTTTTTGCCTATTAACATGCTTTCACACTCCTGAGTAATTTTGCCTAAAAAATAGAATAGAAAAAAATTCAGAAAGAAACTGGGTGAAAATAATTGATTTCGACCTCAAGAGGGGAAAAAATGATTTTTTCTCCCTACTTGGGGTGACAATGAATTTTTTCAGCTATTTCAGGACTTTCACTCCAAACTGGGCAAAATCAATGATTTTCTCAAAATGGGGTGAATTCACATGGGTAGGTGCCTTCTTTAAATTTCTTTGACTTTGACTGGAGCAACCTTCACCCGAATGATGCCACTTCATAACTAGTTCTCTAAAAAACATCCTCAATTTGGATTTTTTCCCTCAAGAAGGGTGAAATTGATTTTTGCCCCTTCCTAGGGGTGACTTTGACTTTGACTTCACCAAGCATGCATTTCACTTGATTTTTATCCCATAATGTCTTCAATTGGAAATTCACCATGAAGAAGGGCGAAAATGATTTTTGCCCCCCTCAGGGGTGCCTTTGAATTTGACCAATTTCCATCCATTATTTTAACCCTTTTTTCACTTTTTAAAATATTGCTTTTTTCTCACTTGGATGGATTCTTCTTAACATGGCAATTTCGTCCCAAAAGAAGGCTGAAAATGATTTTCACCCCTCCCTAGGGTGAAAACATATTTCCCTTATCTATCACTAGTGCTTCCCCTTTTAATAATAATTATTGAAGACATAGTCCATTTTTCATTAATCCTTTGATCCTAAGAAATTCCTTGGCATACATTTATTCCTTTAATATTTTACCCATGATTTTCATTAAATTTATAATAGAAAATCTTGTCGTGCTTTCATAGGGATAAAATCACCCTTCTTTATTTAATAAAATCAGTCAAGGAGAAAAAAAAATGTTATATCAAAATAGTGAAATCAAAACAACTTCATTATTCATCTTATATTCTTCAATTTTTTATAAATAAAATTTAGTGTGGCAAAACTGCCAACACTTTTTGTGGTTCTCAGGGTATTCAGCTTATATGGATGCAATCGACCCTAGGCCTTTATCCATTAGCCTTAGTTTTCACTGTCGTTGGATGTGTCATATGGTATATTTGATTCAACAACTTCCTTATTTTTCTTTTCTCCCATGTCTATTTCTCCTGCTCTTATGTAGCTTCATTCTACTTTGCTTCCACCCATACTCATGCTTCTTGCTTGGTGAGACTTCCATTCGTAACATCATATACTAAAATCACCTGGGTCCAATACTCTTCATCAATATTAAAAGTATATTGGATTGAATCAATGATAAAGCACAACATCTTGACATGGTCTAGGCTTATGCGATTAGTTCTATGACTAAGCTCCAATAGAGATTATTTGATGTGGTTGGCCTTTTAATGCATAGAAGTACTAGTTCCTCCATGATTGGCTTCTCCAAGCTATCGATCTCTAAAGTATCTTTGGAAAAATTTCACTAGACCACCTCCAATTATTTCTTTAGAAAAGCTTCCCCTTGGTCATTAGTGAATCTTGGAAACCGAGTTTCAGCTAGATCCTCAAAATAAACTAGTGAAATGCAATGATCTTGGTTGAACATAGTGGTTAGATTTAAGCCTTCTCTAGCCATATCCAACCTATAAAAGAATCTATACAACATAATCCTAGTGCTATCCCAATCTCGATCTATCCCACTCAGTATCTTAACTTGGAATTCATACTGAGCTAACAACCTAAATATTTAGTGCCATCTCGAACTTGGGTTCCAGTTGTTATTTAGTGTACTCTAAGGTCTGATAACCAATGAAAATTATTATCTAGGCCTCATGAATGTACAAAAAAAACTTGATCATTTCTGTGACCAATGTCACACAATATTTAGTTAAATAGCATCGATATTCTTTGATTTTCTCCTTGGAGAAGCCCACTGGATGTGTGGATTTTTCAGCCAACTATTTCTGTAAATCTTCAAGCTAAGCAGTCAATGCTCGTACTTGCTTCTTTCCTCCTACACAAGCTATTTGGTATCCATTGGTTGCATTCTCTAAATTTTTCACTTTCTACTACCAACAATCTACCTCTGATCTCACTATCTCCAACTATATCCTATTTTCGGCTAGAGATTCATTTAACTCAACAATCTTCATCTCAACCTCAAAAAAGTTATTCTTGTAATGATCACTGTGTAGGTAAAGAGAGCTCATATCCACTTGTATATTTCTTATCTTCTTCGTAATATCAATATTTGTTAGATCCTCTGTAATGATTCATAAGTGTAATCACTTGGGGATATTTGTCCTTGAGGCTTTTGAACCTGGGGGATCATTTTTAAAGTGTGGGAATCCATAGCTTTAGGGTCAAAAGAAACCTTCTTCAATGTCTTTTTTGGAGCTTGAGCTTCTTTTCTCTTATGGATTTTCAACCACTACGATGAAATTTGGTGGGCCCAAATATTTTTTCTACAATAGGATACTCTGGCACAATATCCATATCTGGCTCTAGTAGTAGCTAACTCAATAAAGGGAACATGGATAAAACAAGCCTGTTGAGGTTTTGGATTGAGAAGAAAAGTGGAAATGGTAACGATTGATGGAACGAAAGTGGTTGAGGGGATGGAATTGATGGGTTCAACTGTAGTTACACTTAATTGAAGAGGAACTTTTGTACTTATAACCATGGTAGAAATCACTAGAATGGAGGATGAAGGGCATGAAAATGGATTGGGACCAGATGAAAAAGAATTGAAAGAAAGGGAAAAAATAGAAGAGGAATAGAAGAAGAGGGAGCATCAGTGATTGGATAAAGGTAAATGGGAATTGAAATGGAAGTGAAGGATATACCGAATGGAGGTGGGATGAAAGTGATAACTACATAATGGGGTGCAATAGTCATCGAATACTCAAGAGAAAGAGAAGAGGGTAGATAAAATGTACATTCAGTATTCAACACCTTTTGAGCCGATGATGAAGGCAACTATAACACTAGTTCACCCTTGTATTGCTCCTCCTCTATATCCTTCTCTAGATCTATAACTTCCATATGATAGCAAATATGTCCTTCCTAAAACAAAGGAGGATTTCCTAAAATATCAGCCTATGCAGCTTCAATCGTAGGAGGAGGGTTATCACCTGATGAAGAAATTGCACTTGTTCTTAGCTTCTTGGAGATCTTAGGAAAATGAAGTACCTCATGCTTAATTTTCTTCTTCTATTAGGGCTACACTTATGATTATAGTTGTTTCTATTCCTCCATAATTAGCACTTCCTCAACCACTCATTGCTCCTATCTAGCCACGATCTCTTCATTGTCAGATATTTGAAATATTTGAGGTAAAATTTTAGCAAAAGAGACTGGTTGATAACTATCATAGTATTCATCATATACATCCATAAACACATAATCCATTACCAAGACATAACCTGACCCAATTTTCCATTTGTGGGCCCTCATAACCCACTAGTTAGTAATTTTCTCCTCATACCAAGAATACAACTATTCCTTCATTTCACAAAACAAACATAGAGGAGGAATTTGGTGCTTGTGAACTACAGGGTTATATTTGGCCTCCATATCATGGAAGTCATACCATAGAGAGAACATCATTATTTTCTCAATGTGCTATTCAATATCAAGCCCTTCTAGGTTATTTTTCTACTGCTCAAGATTTGCCCAGGGGTAGTAATGAAAAATTTTGGCTTTAATCAATGCCACAAACCAGCTTAAAGGGTCATACTTCCACCTTTGAGGTAACTCCATCATACCCATATCGTAGAGAGATTCATTAATCAATTTATTTTTTCCAACCTGGTCTACTTCAATATCATCGAAATGAAATGGCATGGTGCATGTAGTCTTCTTTCCTCATCTTGCCCCATAGATGTCATTGATGAAGTCATTCTGGCGAACAACTTCCATCATAAAAAAGTGCTTGATAGTAAAATACGAAAGGATATTTGACTTTCCAGTGAAGCCAAAAATTCATACCATGATGCCTTGCATCAACAAGAACATATATCCTTTCTCCTTAGCAAATATCTCCTACCTCATTTCCCTTGGCACTCTCTCACATGTGTTAAAAATAATTTTGAGGGTAGGGCCCAAAAAAATACGATTAAAAATATAAAATAACTCCTTCCTAGACAAGCTTGGAGTCCAAAAATAAACTGGTAGCTTCCTTTCTATCTCATTATCTTGCTTTTATACTATGAAAAAAAATATCGGTGCATGTGGAAGAAGAAATACCAAGTCAAAAATGAAGTGTGCTTGAATGAAACCGCTCTTTCCCTTTGTATCTTCTCCAACTAGGTATGCATTGATCGAGCCACATAATCTGCCCAGTCAAAGGAAATCAAGTTTGTACTTGCCTGCATTATTGTCAGGGTATACAATTATACCTATAAAATACATTATACCAATACCACTTGCCATTTATACATTATGGATTTGGTAGGAATACCATACACCAACTCTAACATGGAAAACATGTCTAGACTTTTAAACTTTGTTAGGGGCTTCAGCAAAGTCAAAAACTCTTTGAACTGAAGCAGCTTCATCAGATGATTCTCCATAAACTG
This sequence comes from Wollemia nobilis, assembly GCA_028583015.1. NCBI lineage: Eukaryota > Viridiplantae > Streptophyta > Pinopsida > Araucariales > Araucariaceae > Wollemia > Wollemia nobilis. The sequence goes on from JAQPPZ010016895.1 coordinate 20,386,871, forward strand.
GTGTAATGTCACAGATGACTGGTACCTCTCCTCTTGCTCCTTGATATGTAATTTTTTGAACATGACATTTGAGGAAGGCTTCACCCCACAAGAAAATGCCTCTCTGACTATGCTGGGAAAAATGGTGAATAATTTATCTCCCTTTATATTTTAGATGGCCCTCATGGTAATATGATAAAACTTTGAAATCACCATCACCAACTTAGGGTAAGAATGAATAGGTGTACACAGGTACCAGGAAAGTTGTACATGATAGATGATATGTTAAAGGGATTTTTGGCATCAAGCCTTTCCTGGCAGTAGCTTCCATGTATTGGAATAATTTTTCCATGCCCTTGTTAGAAATAGCACAATATCCAATCTGATCCAGTGCATCATAATATGGGTCAAGCTCTACATTTTCATTGTGCCTAAATTTTTTAGATTGTTTACCCCTTTTTGCTTTCTTCGGCGCTGTATTTTTTATTGACTCAGAAATTTTCTTTCCCATATTTGTACAACCAAATTTTCTACTATAATATTATAATCTTGAAATAAAGCAGTAATTTGGAGTGACTAAATGCTAATCTGATAATTCTCAAAAAAATTATCTCAATCCTCTCTTCAACTACAATATTCCAGTTCATTGTATTTAGAAATTTTGCTCTTAACTACCTAATTAAATGTAGGTGGTATGCTTTTGATGAAATTAGGTGAACATGCTCCCTTGGTTATCTCACTCAACACACTTTTTCATGATGTCCTTAAGTGCAAATAATGCCCTCACACTATAAATATCCCTAAAATTTGGTACTCAACTACTTTTATCCTAGAGGATACAACCTGGGTATTTAACAACTCATCTTGGGAATAATAAACATCACGTGGAAGAAATGAGCGCTTTTCAAGATGAAAACTATTAATTTCACTGCATGATAATGCTGAAAACATATTATAAGGGTTTTTCCAATGAAATTAGCTCAATTCCATGCATCCAACTAAATTCTACTTCAAAATTAGTGCAAGCTAGAAAAAAAATATTAATCGGATGCACTTGCTTCGTCGAAAACATCCTTGGGTAAAATTACTTAGACAATTGCACTCTGAAAATGCTCTTCTACTTTCTACTTGATGAAATTACATGCTTTGCAATCCTTTTAAAATAATTCATCTCAAATTTTACCCCAAAAAAATATTATTGCTAAAACGTAAGCTTTAACTAAGAGTGATTTATAGGGTTATGCATAAGGGATCGGGCCCAAAATGTATTTATAAAAATTTGGTGAATTAGTTTCAAAATCCAGGTGAATAGTATCCAAACACATGTAGAAGGTTCACTATTATTAGGGGTAATGTTGGAAATTTAAACTTAAAATGGTCAAATTATTATAAAATTGGGGTGAATTGACCCCAAAAAAATTGCACCCAAATTTTTTTGGCTAATGGGCCCTGGTCAAGGGTCCCAAATATTAGCCAATTCCAAATTTCAAAAATCCTAATTTTAGCCAATTTGGTGATAAATAGCCACTATGCATAACCCTGGTGCTTTGCTAAAAAAGTGAAGTGAAATTAAATTCTCCTCCTTCCTTATCAAAAATAATCTTGCCACTTGGAGTTCTTGAAAAAGCATGCGATTTTTTAATATTTTCTTGTAGTTTTGCTCCAAAAATGTCTTTGAACAAATAAATGAAGATTTCACCTTAAAAATAAAAAAAAACATAACAAATTTTCTTTTTACAGGTTAAAATAAAAGTCTTCATATTTTAATTTTGCTTTACCTTTTTGCTTTTCTCTTATCCCCCTTTTATCTTTTATCCCCTTTTTTGGAAATTTAAAAATAGGGTTTCTTTTAAATCAAATCGTGCGTTTGGAAAATTTTTAAATTCTTACTTTAACTTTGCCTCCAAATTCAATTGCCAAGGAATTATATTTTTTTCTTTTTTATGATTCTCGCCCAGAATGTGACTGAAAACCCCTTTTAAAATATTTTCAGGGCAAAAACTGTTGAGCAAGGTGCAGCGACAGTATTGTCATTGTTTTCAACACACTCAGATGGATAGGTTGATGCAGTGGAAAGTTGTTTAGAGTTTTTTTAGAGTATTTACAGTGATGTTCAATGCTTATGAGGATGTTTTTGATGTTCGGGTGAAGTTGTTATAGGTTGTTCATGCAAATTTGCAAAAGTTGAAAAAATTGTCAGGAAGTTGTCAAAAAATTGCAAAAGTCATCACGGCCACAGTTGGACATTATGGATCAGTTTGGAACATGCCATCATATCATAAAATAGTCCAGAATAGTTTTGGAGGTGTCAACATAGTGTTTGGATTTATCGGTGATGTTTTTGATAGCTTGGCAAATGATTTGGCAAGTGGTTGTACAAGCCAAAAAATGGTAGTTTTTTCAGAAGCACTGCGAGCAAACCGAGAAGAAATTAATAGTGAAATTCTAACTTGATTTGGTTGTTATCTTCAAGAACATGTTTTCAAAATTTCCACTAAAATTTAGAAACAAGGCAAATGTTACAAGCGTTGCAAGACTGTCACAAAAATGCTCTTTTTGGAAAATGTGTGTCTGTAGCAGTTTTTGTGGAGGTGGTACAGGCGAACCGTAAGGAGTTATCAAGTGATATTTATACTAGATGTATCCAACATTTTAGGTATTATACATTTAAAATTTTAGAGAAAACAAAGTTACGAGGTGAGAGTTATGATTGTTGCAAAAACGATACAAGTCACTTTTATGTCAATTTGTTCCACTTGTTCAAAATCCTTCAGTTGGCCATTTTGACCTTGCAGAGTCGCTAGAGTTTTGGTTTCAGTGTTGTTAAACCTTCAAGGCATCAAATAGAGCATGTTTTGTTTTTGGTTTAATGTTTCACGTGGCTCCGAAGTAAGCGAACGAGTAAAGTGTCAATTCTTTGCATGTGACGTGTTTGAAAAAATGCCTTCTCAAAATAAAAAAAAAGAAGTTATATTGTTTTAAGAAGCTTAATTAAAGAAAATATTTTAAAATTTAAAAGTAAAAAAGAATGCAAGTGTGTGCTTTTTAAGTGACAAGGGATTTTATTGAAATGTGGGGACTTTATTTTGTGAAGAGAGAATATGTGGAGAAAAATAAATAGTGAAAATCCGTGTTTTTTGGAGAGAGGTGAAAAACATCACTTAAGTATTTTAGGCATAATTTTCTCATATGATATCCATTTTGGATGAAATTTTGATAGGAGTTCCCAAACAAAGTGCAGAACAATACCCAAAAAAAATTTAGCAATTGGCAGAACGAGTTAAGAGAACAATCAATTTTTTTTGTGAGAAGAGAAGATTCAAATTCTGAGAAATGCAAAGAGGGATGTTATACTGGGTGAAATAAAAAGTTTTAGATTTTGATATTATAGACCATAGAGGGTTCTGGTTTCAGTGAAGACATTCATATATGAATTTTTTTTATCAATATCAAAATCAAATGGGTGCTTGTTATAATGGTTGGTGCTCCTTTCTGTTGGTGCAGATAAATCAGGGGTTGGTGCTCCTTCTAGTGGATGTTGGTAAATTAATTGTAAAGTTGGTACTTTGCAAATGAGGGATTTGGATGGGATTCCAAACAATCATTTTTTGGGATGTAGCCAAATCGGTGAACCTCGGTACATCTTGTGTTGTGTGATGTTCTCTTGTTATAATTGCTTTATTTGGTTTTATTTTTTCATTATTTTGGCTTTGAGTGTTGAAGATTTAATTTTTAAAGAGCTACACTGATTCACCCCCGCTCTCAGTGTTATTATGAGACTAACAAAAATGTGTTACTTAGTAAATATGTGATTTTCGGATGAAAACACTTACTCGAGATAGAATTAAATTCTCCCAGTGAAAACATTTCATCCATTTTTTTAATGTCATTTTAAAAATACTTGAATTAGAGTAAAATAACAAAGACAAATTATGTACATATATACATACTTGATCAAAAAAAAATCATTGATGATAGGCCTTCAAATGAAGATCATTTATTGGAATCGGTAGCACATGACCATCCAAATATTTTAAATAAAATGAGTTGATATAATTCACACTTGAAATCTAGAATGGGCCCTCCTATATCGCTTTGAACTTGTGATGCTTCCTAGGATTAGCCTTGTTTTCATTCCATTTCAGCACTAGATCACCTACCTCAAATGATTTCTCAAAATTCTTGTTTCCAAACCATTTTTGTGTCATCCATGCATGTTCCATGAAGGTATTGTATGATTTGTCCCTCTTTTCCTCAAACAGTAAAAGTTGATCCAATATCATACTCATGGAATCAGACTCATCATCTTCACCATACAGTAAGTGTAATGATTGGAGGGCATACAATTCAATATGAATGGTAAATACTCAAAGTTACTATTTAAATGTTTCAACTATGGATGCATTGGTCATTTTGCATCTAAATATCCACTTAATGAGAAGAAGAAAAGTGATGAAGGATCGCACAAAGAAAGAAGTGACTGGAAGAAAAAAACAAATTTCAAAAAAGGTAACTTCAAGAAGAAAAGTTTCATCTCCAAGAATGTCAGTTCATCAGAAGATAGCTCCAGTGAGGATTCTGAAAAGGAAACAAGTGAATCTCTTTTCATGGCACTCAAAGAAGAAAAACTATAAAAAGAATAAGAATGTGATGAAGAAAAAATTGATGCATAAGTGAATTTGGAAGAGGAACTAATTGCAACTCTAGATGAATTGAAGATAGAAAGAAAAAGAGTAAGAAAATTTCAAGAAATCTTGAGGATGCAAATGAAATCATAACAAATTTGAAAGTACAGATAGAAGAATCCAAGAAAATCTCTAAATATCTCGAAGTGCAAATAACCATGAAAATAGATTATTGTAGCAATCTAGAAGAAGATATTGTTGGTTTAAGAATGCAGCTAGAAGAGATGAATCAGAAAATTAGTTGTTATCACAAACGTGAAGAAAGTTCTATGAAGTTGGATAAGATCATAAATAAACAAAAGACTACATGCATAAAATTTGGTTTGGGTTTTGATGAAGGAGAATCATCAAATGGATCAAAGACCATAAATGTATAATCCATAAAGAATGAAGAGAAGAAACATGTTGATCAAGCAAAAATGAATCATGCAAAGGAAAGCAATAATGCAAGGCACAAAAGGAGAATTGAAAATGTTGGCTTCACCAATGTCACACATCAAAAAAGAAGAATATTTATGACTCCTACAACAACATGGAAAATACCACCACCCAGGTTCAATCATATATTTTCTAGTTACTATTTTAAATGTAATGGTTATGGACATAAAATCTCAAATTGCAAGTATAATGTAGGACCAAGGAATTTTACCAATAGAAATGCTTTTTCACCTTTGATGGATTATGCAGTAGAATGTTATAACTATCATAATTTTGGGTATATTGCAAGAAATTTTCGAAGTACATTTGCATCAAATCAATTTCAGGGAAGAAAATTTCAGCCAAATGGAATAAGACAAAATAGAAAATTTCCCGAAAAACATGCACAAGCTATTGAAACAAATAGCCAAAACAAGAGCCCAAAATTGTAATCAAACCTAAGTGGAAATAAAAAGAGCGATCTAAGGGATAAAATGAATCCTTGATCATACAAATGACATTTAAAGCGTAGAATAAATCCACACCATGGATACTTGATAGTGGATGCTCCAGTCATATGATAGGTGACAAACAAAAATTTGAGAAGTTGCAGCAATATGAAGGTGGTTTAGTAAAGTTTGGAAACAATGATGGAGCTAAGATAGTTGGCAGAGGTTCAGTTAATATTAGTGACAAAAAAATCAGGTCAAAATAAGTCTTGTTTATGGTTGTTCTGAAGCATAACTTGTTGAGCATAAGTCAGATTTGTGATAGAGGTCATGAAGTGATCTTTAAGAAGTAAGGTTGTGAAGTCAGAAAGGCAAACAATGGGAAGTTGATAGCAACTTGATAAAGGACATATGACAACTTGTACACTCTCTCAGAGACTTCAAAAGGAGCTTGCTTGATTGGATAGGAAGAAGAGAATTGGTTGTGGCACAAGAGGCTTGGTCATATCAATTTTGACAATCTAGTAAAAATCAGCTCAAAGAAAGCAGTGAGAGATATTACCACCATTGGAAAACCATCGAATAGCATTTGTGCTTCATGTCAAAATGGAAAGCAAACTAGAGTCTCATTTAAAACAAAATAGTACTACACAAGCAAACCTTTGTAACTAGTACATACTGATTTATGTGCACCCATGAGAAGGCAAAGCATAAACGGTGACAAATATTTCATGTTGTGTATAGATGACTATTCCAGGATGACATGGGTACTATTTTTGAAGCATAAATAAAAAGCTTTTGAGATGTTCAAGGTTTTCAAAAATTAATTTGAGAATCAAATAGGAAAAATGATTAAATTTGTAAGGTTATACAGAGGAGGAGAGTTCATTTTAGAGGATTTCACAGAGTATTGTGAAAAATATGGCATTAGGAGATAGTTTTCAGTAGCCAGGAGACCTCAGTAGAATGGTGTCGTAGAAAGAAAGAATAGGATAGTGCAAGAAATGACATGAACTGTGTTTACTGAGAGAAAATTAATAGACATATTTTGGAAAGAGGCAGTCCATACTGCGGTATACATCCAAAATAGGTGCATGTTGAGGACGCATGAAAGAAAAACTCCTTATGAGTTTTGGTTGGGTAAAAAGGTAACAACACGATACTTTAAAGTTTTTGGTAGCAAGTGTTACATCAAAAAAACTAAAGAAAACCTTGGTAAGTTTGAAGATAGAGCATATGAAGGTATTTTTCTTGGCTATTCGTCAAAAAACAAAGCTTACAAATGCTACAACAAGAGGCTAAGGAAAATTATGGATAGTGCCAATGTTAAAGTTGATGAAGGAAGGGAACGAGTAATTAGCTATGAAGAGAACTACCCAATTTATGAAGAGGTCATTGAAGGAGATGAGGAAAAGCAAACGGAAAAGAAACCAAAAATTGACTCAGAGGATTCAAACAGTGATTCAGAAGTGGAAGAAAATAAGAAATTCAAAATAGGCAACTAGCAGAAAGATCATCCTAGAGAGCAAATAATTAGAGACCCCACAGTTGGTGTTAATACAAGAAGAATATTAGTAAGTAACTACTCTTTATTATCCAAAATTGAACCCAAAAATGTTGCTTATGCAAGAAAATATGAAAGTTGGGTAAAGGCAATAAATGAATAATTAGATCAGATCAAGAAAAACAAGACTTGGGAGTTAGTACCAGGACCCGCAAATAAAAATATAATTTGTACTAAATGGGTCTTTCGAAACAAATTGAATTAAGACGGACAGGAAGTCAGGAACAAAGCAATATTTTTATGCAAAGGCTATGGACAAGTTGAAGGTATTGAATTTGAGGAAACCTTTGCACCTGTGGCCAAACTAGAGACAATTAGAATATTTTTGGCTTTAGTAGTTTACAATAATTTCAAAGTTTATCAAATGGATGTGAAATCAACATTTTTAAATGGGAAACTTGAAGAAGAGGTTTATATTGAGTAGCCAGATGGTTTCTAGCTTAGTGATGATCCCAAATTTGTTTGCAAGTTGAAGAAATCATTATATGGATTAAAACAAGCACCCCGAGCAAGGTATGCAAGGCTAGAAAATTATCTTACTCAGCAAGGGTTCAAGAAAGGTATGGTGGATAGTAATTTGTATGTCAAAAAAAAATGGTCATCATATTGTTCTTGTTGTATATGTAGATGATATCATATTTGGCAACAACAAAGATGAGTTGTGTAAATATTTAGCAAATAATATGCAAAATTAATTTGAAATGTCAATGATTAGCGAAATTTCATATTTCCTCAGATTGCAAGTTAATCAAAAGAAGGGAATATTTATTTATTAAATTAAATATGTGAAAGAGATGTTGAAAAAGTTCACAATGGAATATTGTAAGCCAGTTAGCACTCCCATGACAATAGGTTGCAAGTTGAGCAAAGATGAAAAATCTCCATATGTTGATTAAAATAAGTATAGATCTATGATTGGGAGCTTGCTATACTTGAAAGCTACCAAACTAGATATTTTGTAGGTAGTATGCATGGTAGCACGATTTCAGGCTAGTCCCAAGGAGACTCATGTGACAGTAGTGAAGAGGATTATTTGGTACCTCAAGGGTACTATGGAGTATGAGTTATGGTATTTGAAAGGTAAGGACTTCAACCTTATTGCATATTCAGATGAATATTGGGTAGGATGTGTAGATGACAGGAAGAGTACCAGTGGAGGTGCATTCTATCTTGGAGATAGGTTGGTCATATGGCACAGTAAGAAATAGGAGTCAGTATCCTTATCCATAGTAGAGGCAAAATACATTGTAGTGACGATGTGTTGTACGTAGGTGTTATGGATGAAATAAACTTTGAAGGATCTTGGAATTAATTTTAGTGAGCCAATTTTAGTTAAGTGTGATAACACTAGTGCCATTAACATCTCAAAGAATATGGTTATGCATTCTCGCACAAAACATATTGCTATCCGGTATCATTTTTTGAAGGAGAAATTTGCGGAAGGTGAGGTTAAGTTGGATTTTGTTCCAAAAACAAATCAAGTAGCAGATATCTTCAACAAGCCATTGCCCAAGGAAGTATTTTAGTACCTTTACAATAAATTGGGAGTGGTCACACTTCCCAAGAATTGACTAGCTATTGGGACCACATTCTCAAGGGGAGCATTTGTGTATTTGTTTATCTTTTTGGTCATGTTTGTGATTTTTGCTAAGTGTAATAATTTTTTCCTAAGAATTTCATGCATGGAATCATGGGGAGTTTGAATTAGCCCTTTGGTATTGTTGTCAAATGGGGAGAAGAGTTACAAGAAATTGTGCATGTGTTGCCAACAATTCCAAATGGGGAGATAGTTGAGCAAGGTGCAGCGACAATATTGTCATTGTTGTCAACACACTCAGATGGATAGGTTGATGCAGTTGATAGTTATTCAGAGGTTTTTCAAAGTATGTACAATGATGTTAAATTCTTAGGAGGATGTTTTTAATGTTTGGTTGAAGTTGTTATAGGTTGTTCGTGCAAATTTACAAAAGTTGAAAAAATTGTCAAGAAGTCAAAAAATTGCAAAAGTCATCACGGGCATAGTTGAAGAACACAAGCTTATACTGAGAGGGGGGTGAACAGTATAAGACCTCTTTTTACTTTTTCCTTTATACTTCAAAATAGTAAAGCAATATACCCAAAGCAATATCAAAGCAATGCACAAAATCATCCACAAAGTGACACCAATTTTAACGTGGTTCACCCAAAATGCCTCGGCTACGTCCACAAAACTTTTCTCTAAAAGTTATCTCAAAGTTCTTTGGGAAACCTTCCCAATTACAATGTTTATGAGCCTCGGCCCAAAGGAGACACCTTCCCCCAATCTGAATTTATGAGCCTCTCGCTCAAAGGAGATACCTTCCCCTCTGCTCTGGAAATGATCCCTCGGAAGATCAACTGCCTCTACCTCTTGCCAGCACGTGGAACTCCTTTCCATCGAAGACCTCCTGTCCTCAATGCTTAGCCTAAGAGACCTCCGCCTTCTATGATCATGTCCACAGGTAGCTCAGCTACCTGTACCAAACACAGTCAGTCGGTCTAGTACAAGTCTTCCTCTGTCTGTCAGATCTGTCCAACTCTTTGAACAAATCAATCCTCTGCACACAAGCCTTCTCAAAGACTTGCCAAATCTGTCCTCAGGTTCTTCTCAAAGAACCAATGCACCTCTGTCCTCAAGTTCTCCGATAGAACTCTCAAAAACTCAGCTCACAAGTCCTCTGCTAGGACCTGTCCAAATCTGCTCACAAGTCCCCATCAGAACCTGTCCAAAACCTGCTCACAAGTCCCCACCGAAACCTGTCCAAAACCTCAGCAAGCTCACCAAGAAAAACTTGCTTAGCATGAACCCACAAAGAGAATTGTTAGAGACCCAATGTGATTCATAAACCTCATAGAAGCATAAAGAGAATTGTTAGAGACTCAATATGTTCTATACTTAACTCCCAATCTCAATCTCAAATCTCATAGAAACATAAAGAGAATTGTTAGAGACCCAATATGTTCTATACTTAACTCCCAATCTCAATCTCAACTCAATCTCAATCTCAAAAGAATAAGATAGATGTAGTATGCTTTTCTCAAGAATATGAAACACAACCCAACAATTGCCAACCATGCAATATCTCATATAACAATGATACTTATATTCTTTTCACCAACAACTAGGGTTTCATCATCTCAATGCAAGTAGCAAGACTTACTAACATAAACCCTAGTGCAAAAATGCTTCCTCTTCCTCAACCAGAATTATGCATTCACCCAAAAATTCATCAATGACTTTAATGCATAAACAATCTTCAATATCCAGAAAATAAGATTTACACCAAAAATACCTAGTAGACAACCTTTTCACTCCAAACTCAATTTCAGAAAATATACCATAAACAACATACATGGAAGAAGTTGCCCATACCTTTACTTTGATGAAGAAGGAGAACTCAAAATCTGTCACAACACTAACTCTCAATTTGCCACCAATTAGAGTTAGCAACTATACAATAATACACAATAATAAAGATCCAAAATAACACCTTATTTCTCCAACTTAGTAAAAACCACCAGAAGTATAATATACATACAAAGTAAAACCTCTTTACACCTTATTACTCCACATAAATATTAAACATCAATAAAACAATGTCAAAGCAAATATGATACCTTAACCTTATACCTCCCGCGCATTCACAGCCACTATCCTTTGCACACCGCGACCAAAAGAAAATTACCAACGAAGAGAATCGAACTCGGCACCTCTGCCTTCTAGCGCTTTCGCTTAAACGCCACCACCGTTGGGTCACAAGTGCCCAACGAAGTAATACAGTGCTGCCCTCTCTTTTATCTTCCTTTGACGCCAAGAATCTAGAAAACGTAAACGTCTTCCACAAGCCACATGCAAACTGGTGAGCGCTGTCCAAAACGTAAGTCACTGAATGCTTGCATTAATCATCTCACAGCACAGTCTGAAAAACGTAGTTCAGGTGCAATTGCCAATCCACTACCGTCAAGCAAAAGGTAAGGATGCAGCCCAAGCTCAAATCCGAGTATGCCAAGCATGGTTTCCAAGACACAGAACAAGCACGATTTCAAAGACGTCAATCGGAGATTCGAAGACACAGAGCAAGCTCAAATCGAAGACACCAAGTGCTATTCGAAAGATATAGAGCAAATGCAAATCGCAGATGCCAAGCGCAAATCGAAAGATACAGAGCAAATGCAAATCGTAGACGCCAAGCGCAAATCGAAAGATACAGAGTAAACACAAATCGTAGATGTCAAAATTAATCGGAGGTGCTCACTTTAGAAAATCATCCCCACTTATATAGCCATTTTTCCTTAACTGTTTGACGTCGGCGCTCCTCCAACGATGGCAACATATCGGTGAAAGAATTCTTTTTTCTTCCGTCGCTTAAGGGTTGAAAGACCCTTTAATAATAATTAAAATAATAATTATTATTATTTTATTAATAATAAATTAAACTTGGACCTTTGACAAAGGTTTGAGTTAATTTAATTATTAATAATAAACATGGACCTTTGCATTAAGTTAAGCTTGGTTTTAATAAAAACCCTTAATGAGTCCAAATGGTTTTAAGAAAAACCTTTAACCTTGTCACCATGGTTTTAATAAAAACCCTTTAACATAATGAAGCTTCTCAAGATATTCTTGACATCACACTCTTTTGATATCAACACAAAAATGCCTTTTGACATCAATGACAACTTATCCATTTGAGCAAAGGCAATGTACCCAAAGTACCCAAAATTGCCAACAATCTCCCCCTTTGTCATTGATGGCAAACCTTTACTGAAAACACTTCTCAAGAGCCAAAACTGAAACCAACTGAAACCAACTGTGCTAACAACTGAGAATCTTCCTTTGAAGTTTTGCTCCCCCTGACTTGAAGCTTTCCTCTTCACTTTGAAGCTCTCCCCCTTACTCATATCTCTCCCCCTTTGTCATCAATGGCAAAGGGCCACCTTTGGGGCTCGGGACTAAGAATTAGCCTCTTAGCTTAGTCCCTCCCCCACCTCCTGATGAGGTGATTAATTTTGGGGTGGGAGTAAAACTCCCATTAGGCACTGATCATCATCAGCGTCTATAACTTCCTTGTCGGGCCTTCTCTTGAACTCTTTGTCCATATTCCTGTTCCTGTCACTGTTCTTGTTCTTGTTCTCATCCCTGTTTTTATCCATGCCTTGATCCTTGGACCTGATCATGCCACTGTTCCTATTCTTGTATTCTGGAATTTCAGCTCTACACTGTCTGACTGTGTGACCTTCATTGTTGCACTTATAACAAGTAACAATGTTATTTCTTTTAGGCATACCTGTTCTTTGGATCCACCGATTCTGACCAAACTTGTTCTGACCAAACTTGTTCTGACCAAACCTATTCGACCAAACCTGTTCTGACCAAACCTATTCTGATCAAACTGTTCCTGATATTTGCCTTGCAATAAACTGCCTTGTGCCCAAACTATTGACAAGAGTAGCAATACCCTTGAAAGAAATTACCACCTCTGAAACTGTCATTTACCTTCTTCACTTGAGCCATGCAATGTGAAGCTATGTGACCAAACCTGTGACAAGCAAAACATCTGCCTTGAAACTTTCCTTTATTTGACCTCTTAGGTTCTGAAAACTTCTTCTTCTCATTCTGAATTCTATTTTCTATTTCTGTGCATCTATCATTTAAGGACTCATGATCTGAAATACTTTCCCCATCAGAACTCTCTTCCTTTTGGAGTCTCTTACTAGACTCTCCAACTTGTTCCTTGTGAGGCTTAACAAAACCAAGGCCTATTTTATCTGTTGTCTTTCTTTGACCTTTGATGAGAGACTTAACCTTTTTGGAGCTATCTTGAAACCTGTGAAGCTTATCCTTGTACCCTTTAGTTTCCTCTTTCAAAGAAGCCATTTTCTGTTCTAACTCACTATACTCAAGAACCTTAGACTCTAATTCATCCTTGAGTTCTTGTGTCTTAGCTATAGAGAAGTCAAGACTTTCTATAAGATCATCTCTCTCCATACAACATTCATCCAACTTATCCTTGAGTCTAGCATTCTTCTTTCTTTCCTTTTTCAAAGCACTAAGAGCACTAATAAGTTCACCTTTAAGATCTACTTCACCTTCCTCTATATGTTTGCTTTTAGAATCATCAAAGCCTTTTTCAGATTTCTTATCACTAGAGGTGCTACCCTTTTCAAAAACCATACATGCATCTTCCTTATAGTTTTCTGAAGCATCCTCATACATACTAGAAACCAAATCATTATTTGTGCAATCATCCTCAAGGTGACCAAAATTTCCACATCTAAGACATTTCATGATAATGAATCTATGTTTTGGTTCTTCCTCTTTTTCGGATATGAACAACATCTCATTTTCATTATCACTTGAAGAACTTTCACTATCACTACTAGAACACTTACTTGCTTTGTCTAGGTAGAAACTCTTCTTGTGTTTGTGAGAATACCTCTTTCCTTGATTGTTGTGCTCATCTTTGTTTTTCCTATGATGCTTGTGCTTTTTAGAATCCTTGCTCTTACGATCCTGTTTATCTTCATCACTTTCATCCTTGGCAATAGTACAATCAGTAGCATAATGACCAAACTTTCCACAATTGAAACATCTTACGTTTTTCATATTTTTGTGCTTTCTAGAGAACTTGCCTTTCTTGTTGTAATATGCCTCTTCATCACTAGAAGACTCATCACTCTCTTGAAGTTGTTTACCTTTGGATTTCTTGGTAGCCTTGAAAGTTGCCTCCTTCTTGACATCAACCTTCACTTGAGTTCTTAACTCAAATGCTGCAAGTATACTATGGAGCTCATCCTTTTTCAACTTATCCAAATCTTTAGCTTCCTCAATAGCAGAAATATTTTCACTAAATCTATTAGGAAGAGATCTTAAAATCTTATCACAAACATCATTTTCAGCAAGCTCAAGACCTAAGTCTTTCATGGAGTTAACAACCTCATCCATACGAAGCATGTAGTCACTAATATTTTCATCATCATTCATCTTGAGTTGTTCAAACATACCTTTGAAGTGTCTCAACTTTGCCTTTCTGACATTTGTATCACCTGTATGAACCACCTTCAATTGATTCCACATTTCACTAGTTGTCTTGCAGTGAATCACTTTGGTGAGATCTGCTTTCTGTAAGCCTTTCAGGATTGCATTCATTGCTTTTGAATTGCTGTGATGTAGGAGTCTTTCTTCTTTAGTATAAGGACCATGTTCAAGAATAGTGTACTCATCTTCAATCACTTCCCAAACCTCATTCCCAAGTGCCATTAGATGAACCTTCATCCTTGCACTCCAAAGACCAAAATCTGACCCATCAAGAATAGGTGTTGCATTGCCACTTGAATGATCCATTGTGTTCTTTACTAGCTTTTCCTTCAAGCTATTAAACTTTTCGAAGGCACCCGCTCTGATACCAATTGAAGAACACAAGCTTATACTGAGAGGGGGGTGAACAGTATAAGACCTCTTTTTACTTTTTCCTTTATACTTCAAAATAGTAAAGCAATATACCCAAAGCAATATCAAAGCAATGCACAAAATCATCCACAAAGTGACACCAATTTTAACGTGGTTCACCCAGAATGCCTGGGCTACGTCCACAAAACTTTTCTCTAAAAGTTATCTCAAAGTTCTTTGGGAAACCTTCCCAATTACAATGTTTATGAGCCTCGGCCCAAAGGAGACACCTTCCCCCAATCTGAATTTATGAGCCTCTCGCTCAAAGGAGATACCTTCCCCTCTGCTCTGGAAATGATCCCTCGGAAGATCAACTGCCTCTACCTCTTGCCAGACACGTGGAACTCCTTTCCACCGAAGACCTCCTATCCTCAATGCTTAGCCTAAGAGACCTCTTCCTTCTATGATCACGTCCACAACAGCTCAACTACCTGTACCAAACACAGTCAATCGGTCTAGTACAAGTCTTCCTCTATCTGTCAGATCTGTCCAACTCTTTGAACAAATCAATCCTCTGCACACAAGCCTTCTCAAAGACTTGCCAAATCTATCCTCAGGTTCTTCTCAAAGAACCAATGCACCTCTGTCCTCAAGTTCTCTGATAGAACTCTCAAAAACTCAGCTCACAAGTCCTCTCGCTAGGACCTGTCCAAATCTGCTCACAAGTCCCCATCGAAACCTGTCCAAAACCTCTCACAAGTCCCCACCGAACCTGTCCAAAACCTCAACAAGCTCACCAAGAAAAACTTGCTTAGCATGAACCCACAAAGAGAATTGTTAGAGACCCAATGTGATTCATAAACCTCATAGAAGCATAAAGAGAATTGTTAGAGACTCAATATGTTCTATACTTAACTCCCAATCTCAATCTCAAATCTCATAGAAACATAAAGAGAATTGTTAGAGACCCAATATGTTCTATACTTAACTCCCAATCTCAATCTCAACTCAATCTCAATCTCAAAAGAATAAGATAGATGTAGTATGCTTTTCTCAAGAATATGAAACACAACCCAACAATTGCCAACCATGCAATATCTCATATAACAATGATACTTATATTCTTTTCACCAACAACTAGGGTTTCATCATCTCAATGCAAGTAGCAAGACTTACTAACATAAACCCTAGTGCAAAAATGCTTCCTCTTCCTCAACCAGAATTATGCATTCACCCAAAAATTCATCAATGACTTTAATGCATAAACAATCTTCAATATCCAGAAAATAAGATTTACACCAAAAATACCTAGTAGACAACCTTTTCACTCCAAACTCAATTTCAGAAAATATACCATAAACAACATACATGGAAGAAGTTGCCCATACCTTTACTTTGATGAAGAAGGAGAACTCAAAATCTGTCACAACACTAACTCTCAATTTGCCACCAATTAGAGTTAGCAACTATACAATAATACACAATAATAAAGATCCAAAATAACACCTTATTTCTCCAACTTAGTAAAAACCACCAGAAGTATAATATACATACAAAGTAAAACCTCTTTACACCTTATTACTCCACATAAACATTAAACATCAATAAAACAATGTCAAAGCAAATATGATACCTTAACCTTATACCTCCCGCGCATTCACAACCACTATCCTTTGCACACCGCGACCAAAAGAAAAATTACCAACGAAGAGAATCGAACTCGGCACCTCTGCCTTCTAGCGCTTTCGCTTAAACGCCACCATCGTTGGGTCACAAGTGCCCAACGAAGTAATACAACGCTGCCCTCTCTTTTATCTTCCTTTGATGCCAAGAATCTGGAAAACGTAAACGTCTTCCACAAGCCACATGCAAACTGGTGAGCGCTGTCCAAAACGTAAGTCACTGAATGCTTGCATTAATCATCTCATAGCACAGTCTGAAAAACGCAGTTCAGGTGCAATTGCCAATCCACTACCATCAAGCAAAAAGGTAAGGATGCAGCCCAAGCTCAAATCCGAGTATGCCAAGCACGGTTTCCAAGACACAGAACAAGCACGATTTCAAAGACGTCAATCGGAGATTCGAAGACACAGAGCAAGCTCAAATCGAAGACACCAAGCGCTATTCGAAAGATATAGAGCAAATGCAAATCGTAGATGCCAAGCGCAAATCGAAAGATATCGAGCAAATGCAAATCACAGACGCCAAGCGCAAATCGAAAGATACAGAGTAAACACAAATCGTAGATGACAAAATTAATCGGAGGTGCTCACTTTAGAAAATCATCCCCACTTATATAGCCATTTTTCCTTAACTGTTTGACGTCGGCGCTCCTCCAACGATGGCAACATATCGGCGAAAGAATTATTTTTTCTTCCGTCGCTTAAGGGTTGAAAGACCCTTTAATAATAATTAAAATAATAATAATTATTATTTTATTAATAATAAATTAAACTTGGACCTTTGACAAAGGTTTGAGTTAATTTAATTATTAATAATAAACATGGACCTTTGCATTAAGTTAAGCTTGGTTTTAATAAAAACCCTTAATGAGTCCAAATGGTTTTAAGAAAAACCTTTAACCTTGTCACCATGGTTTTAATAAAAACCCTTTAACATAATGAAGCTTCTCAAGATATTCTTGACATCACACTCTTTTGATATCAACACAAAAATGCCTTTTGACATCAATGACAACTTATACATTTGAGCAAAGGCAATGTACCCAAAGTACCCAAAATTGCCAACAATAGTTGGATAGGATGGATCATTTTGGAACATGCCAGCATGTCAGGAAATAGTCTAGAAAAATGTTTGAGTTTTCAGAACAATGTTTGTATTGATCGGTGACGTTTTCAGTATCTTGGCAGATGATTTGGCAAGTGGTTGTACATGCCGAAAAAGGGTAGTTTTGTCAGAAGCACTGCGAGAAAACCTAGAATAATTTGATAGTGAAATTTGAACTAGAGGTGTTCATTATCCTCAAGAACATGTGTTCAAAATTTCCACTAAAAATTAGAAACAAGACGAATGTTAAAAGCGTTGCAAGACTGTCACAAAAATGCTCATTTTGGGAAAACTATGTTAGTAGCAGTTTTCATGGAGGTGGTACAGGTGAAAGGTAAGGATTTATATAGAAATATTTATACTGGATGTATTTAGTATTACAGATATTGTATGTTTCAAATTTTAGAGAAAAAAGAGTTACGAGGTGAGAGTTATGATTGTTGCAAAAATGGTACAGGTCACTTTTATGTCAATTTGTTCCACTTGTGCAAAATCCTTCAGTTTACCGCTTTGACCTTGTAGAGTCGCCAGCATTTTGGTTTCAGTGTTTTTACACCTTCAAGGTGTCAAATAGAGCATCTTTTATTTTTGGTTTGAGGTGTCACGTGGCTCCGAAGTAAGAGAACGAGTAAGGTGTCAATTCTTTGCATGTGACGTATGTAGCGAAATGCCTTCTCAAAATAAAAAAAGGAAGTTATATTGTTTTAAGAAGCTTCATGAAAGAAAATATTTTTAAAAATGAAAAGGGAAAAATAATGCAAGTGTGTGCTTTTTAAGTGACAAGGGATTTTAATGTGGTGGCTTTATTTTGTGGAGAAAAATAAATAGTGAAAATCCGTGATTTTTGGAGAGAGGTGAAAAACATCACTTCAGTATTTTAGGCATAACTATCTCATATGATATATATATTGGATGAAATTTTAGAGATGTTCAAAAACAAAGTGCTGCAGAATACCTAGAAAGCATTTAGCAATTGGCAGAATAAGATAAGAGAACAGTTAGTTTTTTTGTGAGAAGAGAAGATTGAAATTTTGAGTAATATAGAGAGGGATGCTATACTAGGTGAAATAGAAAGTTTTAGATTTTGAGATTACAGACCATAGAGGGTTTTGGTTTTAGTGAAGACATTCATATATGTCATTTTATTATCAATATCAAAATCAAGTGGGTGCTTTGTAGAGGGGTTGGTGCTCCTTTCTATTGGTGTAGATAAATTAGGGGTTGGTTCTCCTTTATGTTGGTGCAGATAAATCAGGGGTTGGTGCTCCTTCCAGTGGATGCTGGTAAATTGATTGTAAATTTGGTGCTTTGCAAAGGCTATATTTGGATGGGATTCCAAACAGTCATTTTTGGGGATGTATCCAAAATGGTGAACCTCGGTACATCTTGTGTTGTGTGATGTTCTCTTGTTATACTTGCTTTATTTGATTTTATGCTTTCATTGTTTTAGATTTGAGTGTTGAATATTTAAGTTTTAATAGCTACACTGATTCACCCCCCCTCTCAGTGTCATTGTGAGACTAACAAAAATGTGTTACTTAGTAAATACGTGATTTGAATAAGAAAACAATTGCTCGAGATAGAATTAAATTCTCCTAGTTAAAACATTTCATCCATTTTTTTAATGTCATTTTCAAAATACTTGAATTAGATTAAAATAATAGAGAAAAATTATGTACATATATACATACTTTATCAAAATTTTGTCACTGATGATAGACATTCAAATGAAGATCATTTATTGGAATCGATTATTTTAAATAAAATGAGTTGATATGATTCACACTTGAAATATGGAATGGGCCCTCCTATATCGCTTCAAACTTGTGATGCTTCCTAGTATTAGCCTTGTTTTTATTCCATTTCAGCACTAGATCACCTATCTCAAATGATTTCTCAAAATTTTTCTTTCCAAACCATTTTGTGTCATCCATGCATGTTCCATGAAGGCATTGTATGATTTATCCCTCTTTTCCTCCAATAGTAAAAGTTGATCCAATCTTGTACTCATGGAATCAGACTCATCATATTCACATACAGTAAGTGCCATGCTTGGAGGGCATACAATTCAATATGAATGGGAAATACTACTTCTTTATCATTTACCAAGGAATAGAGGGATGTCTTGATAGATTTTTTCATAGATATGTGATCGACCTATAATGTTTTGAAGAACACAAGATTATACTGAGACAGGGGGTGAACAGTATAAGACCACTTTTTACTTTTTCTTGTAATTCAATATTATGTTGTGTAAATATAGTAGTATCAATAGCAGTAATAAAAGCAATGCATAGAAACCATACACAATAGAGACACCACAATTTACGTGGTTCACCCAATGTGGGTTACTCCACAAAGAAAATATTTTACTAAAAATTTCTCAATCAATCTCTTTGGAAATCACTCCCAATTACAATGTTTATGGATATATGTCCAAAGGATATGTTGATCCCCTAATATCAAGTTTGTGGATCTCTTCCATAGGAGAAATCTTTCCCCTTCTACTTTGGCTATGTGATCTTCTAGAAGACTATCTCTCTACTACATTGACTGGTGAACCTCTCTCCACTTGAAGACTCCTCACTCAGATCTATCTTCAACTATGTTGGCTTTTGGATCTCTATGCACTAAGACTCTATCCTCTATACTTGATGCAGGAGCATCCGGTGGCAGCAGAGCAATCTTGCATCAACTACAAAATTTTCCAAGTATTAGCTTTGATGTCGCGATATCGCGACATGTCAAGAATGTCGCGATATCACGACATGTCGCATTTTCGTGACTCAGGGAAGAGAGAGAAGGCACGACACTAAAATGTCATGATTTCGTGACATGTCACGAAATCGTGACACCAACACGGTAGAAGGA
Organism: Wollemia nobilis; assembly: GCA_028583015.1. NCBI lineage: Eukaryota > Viridiplantae > Streptophyta > Pinopsida > Araucariales > Araucariaceae > Wollemia > Wollemia nobilis. The sequence goes on from JAQPPZ010016895.1 coordinate 20,407,031, forward strand.
AGGCAACAAAGGAGGGTGTCATGAAATCGTGACCAAACGAAGTAGCGTAAAGGCAGCAGGAGGACATGTCACGAAATCATGACCCAACGAGATAGCACAAAGGCAGTAGGAGGAAATGTCATGATTTCATGACATGTCATGAAATCGTGACCCAACGAGATAGCACAAAGGCAGCAGGAGGAAATGTCACGATTTCATGACATGTCACAAAATCATGACCAAAAGGGAGAAGGAACCAGAAAGAAAATGTCACGATATCGCAACCTGAAGGGGAAGGAGACAGCAAGAAGAAAATGTCATGATATCATGACATGTCACGATATCACGACCAAAGGAGAAGAAACAGCAAGAAAGAAAATGTCATGATATCGCGACATGTCACGATATCACGACCAAGGGAGAGATTAACGAAGGAGATAGCAAGAAAGAAAATGTCACGATATGACGACATGTCATGATATCATGACCCGAAGGAGAAGGAGACAAGAAAGAAAAATGTCATGATATTGCGACATGTCATGATATCATGACCCGAAGGAGAAGGAGAAGAAAGAAAAATGTCATGATATCGCGACATGTCACGATATCATGACCCAAAGGAAAGGAAAGGAGGAGGAAAAAATGTCACGATATCGCGACCCGACTAAGAGGAAGGGCAGCAGGGAAGAAAATGTCATGATATCGTGACATGTCATGATTTCATGACCCGAAAGAAAAGGAGGCAGCAAGGAAGAGAAATGTCATGATATCGTGACATGTCACGATATCGTGACATACTATTGGTTCTCAGTTTGAGAAAGCTTGCATCCCTAGACGATGTTTTTCGAGGTGGTCAGGGCCTCATTAGTGCATGATTTCTTGCCCGATAAGCTTGCTGAGCATGGCGGCCATTCGAAGACTGCGCCCAGAGGTCAGATGGCTCATCAATGCATGTTTCCATGGCTAACCCGGTGGTAGTTGCCAGATAGGGAAAGATGAAAAGGCTCAGTGAGACTGGATGTATTCTGGTAGGTGGGTCATTAATGGCCTAGAGGGTCGGGACCTCGAAGGAGGTCCAGACAGGGATATAGAAATAGGTGGTGCATGAAGGAAAAGGGGGAGAAAAGATAGAAAGAAAACTACGCCTGTGGGCTAGTATTGTAATTTTTTGAAAGTTTAATGAAATGAAAGCTTGAGTGATTCTCTGTGAGAGTGTGTCCCCATCAAGTGGTATCAGAGTAGGAGTTCCTGAGTGTGTGAGTAGATCATCGAAAGTGAGGCAGCTTGCACCAGGATCTATGGAAGGGTTGTGAGAAGAGAGTGAAGCAGAATGCCTCCATGAAGAAACCATGGTGGTGGGAGAAACATGGTGCCAGCAGAAGATTTCAGGGCTCTACAGAGGCAAGTTCAGGCCCTGCAAGAGGAGCTGCACAGAGGACTTGAACCCAGAGGAGAAGAAGGAAGTGAAGATGAAGTAGATGAAGAAGAGGACCAGTTTGAGGAAGAAGAAGAGGTTGTAGATCCTGCACAAGCCAGGTTATACAGAGCCATCTCTCAGATTGGAAAGAGACCAAAGATGGAGGTTTCTACGTATTCTGGGAATCTTGATCCAGAAGAGTTGATTGACTGGATCAATGATTTGGAAGAATACTTTGAGTATGAAGAAGTTGAAGATCCTGATAGGGTCAGGTTTGCCAAGACCAAGCTGAAGGGTCATGCCAGCATATGGTGGAAGGGAGTACAGCTGGAAAGAAATAGAAGAGGAAAGGAGAGAATAACCAGGTGGGATAGAATGGTAGAGAAGTTGAAGAGACAGTTCATCCCAGCTGACTATGAGATGGATCTGCTAAAGAAAATGCAAGGTTTGAAGTAGGCAAGCAAGTCTGTCAAGGAATACACAGAGGAGTTTTACAAGATTGTAATCAGAACAGGCCATTCAGAGGCCAACAAGGAGAAGGTGGCCCATTATATTAATGGGTTACGAGCCAGTATTCAAGAGGAGTTAAGCCTGGTCAGGATGACCACCATAGAGGATGCTTACCAGTTTGCTCTGAAGGTTGAAGAGAAACTGAACAGGAGGTTTGAGAGCAAGCAAAGAGGAAGAGGTCATGGTGGAAGGACTGGTGGAAGGACCAGTGGAGAAAATTATAAAGGATAGAAGAAGGTTGGTGAGGCCAGTAATACCCAAGAGCAGAAGGAAGGAAGCGCCTACCAACCCCGTGATCAGAACAATGGTTACCCGAGAGGGAGAGGCAGATTTGGACGTGGATTTGGAAGAGGAGGATTCCGTGGAACCTGTTTCCACTGTGGTGAAGAAGGGCATCGAGCATTTGAGTGTCCACAACACCGAGAAAGGATGAATAAGAGACCTGAGGGTCCTGCCAGAGCTGCTGTAGCAGATGAAGATGCTGAATCAGAACATTCTGAGGAGGCAGAAAGAGGAGAAGTTATGGTCACTAGGAGGACCCTGTTGAATGAGGAGAAAGGATCAGACCAGAGAAGGAGCCTGTTTCGCACAAGGTGCAGAAGTTTGGGTAAGGTCTGCAATATTATCATAGATAATGGTAGTACTGATAACTTGGTTTCAGAAGAAATGGTTGCCAAGTTACAGTTAAAAAGGAGAAGACACCCGCATCCATACCGGATTGCATGGTTGCAGAAGGACCATAGAGCTTTGGTCAGTGAGCAATGTTCAGTGAAGTTCAATATTGGGAATTACTGTGATGAGGTCCTGTGTGACATCCTGCCCATGGATGCTTGCCATTTATTGTTGGGAAGGCCATGGCAGTTTGATCGATGTGCAGTACATGATGGTCATGCAAACACCTACTCCATGACGAAGAATGGAGTGCACCATAAGCTGAAGCCCTTGAAGGAGGCGGAAGAAAAGGTATGCAGCAGTGCTAGAATCTGTTTAGTTGAAGGAGGAGAATTTTTGAATAGTTTAAAACATGAGCATATGTGCTATGCATTAGTTCCTAGAGTTAGAAAGGAAGAATGCAGGGATACCCCTGTAGAAGTCTTAGGACTATTAGAAGAATTTCTAGACATCATCTTTGATAATGTGCCTGAGGGTTTACCACCAGTGAGAAAGGTCAGTCACCACATAGATTTGGTACCAGGATCTAGTTTACCCAATAAGGCAGCACATAGAATGACTCCTACAGAAACTGAAGAACTGAACAGACAAGTCCAAGAGTTGCTGGGAAAGGGACTGATTCGGGAGAGTTTGAGTCCATGTGCAGTACCTACAGTACTAGCACCAAAGAAGGATGGAGAGTGGAGAATGTGTACAGACTCTCGAGCCATTAACAAGATCACCATAAAGTACAGATTTCCCTTGCCAAGGATGGATGACATTATGGACTGTTTGAGTGGAGCCAAGTACTTCACCAAGATTGATCTGAAGAGTGGTTATCACCAGATCCATGTCAGAGAAGGAGATGAGTGGAAGACAACCTTCAAGACCAGAGAAGGTTTGTATGAATGGTTAGTCATGCCATTTGGGCTGACCAATGCACCAAGCACATTCATGCGATTGATGAATGAGGTATTGAAAGAGTTCTTAGGCAAGTTTGTCATTGTCTATCTGGATGATATTCTAATATTTAGCAGAACTCTGGAAGAGCATCTGATGCACATCAGAAAGGTTTTTGAGAAGCTGCGGGAGGAGCAGTTGTTGATTAATCTAAAGAAATGTAATTTTGTGAAGGAGTTAGTGTACCTGGGATTTGTTATCTCAGCCGAAGGTCTAAAAATGGACCCAAAAAAGGTAAGAGCTATCATTGAATGGCCTACTCCGAGAAGCACGACTGAGGTAAGATCATTTCATGGTCTAGCAAGTTTTTACAGGAAATTCATTAGGAATTTCAGCAGTATTTGTGCACCCCTTACAGAAACAATGAGAGGGGATAAGAAAGAATTTAAGTGGACCTTAGGAGCAGATAAGAGCTTTGACATGTTGAAAAAGAAGGTTACAGAGCAACCTATTTTGGCACTTCCAGATTTTAATAAGGTATTTCAGGTAGATTGTGATGCTAGTGGTAGTGCCATAGGAGTTGTTTTGAGTCAAGAAGGTAAACCTGTTGCCTACTTTAGTGAGAAACTCAATGATGCTAGGAAGAAGTATTCAGTTTATGATCAAGAATTTTATGCTATAGTTCAGGCTCTAAAGAAGTGGTGACATTACTTGTTGCCAAAAGAGTTTGTTCTATTCACTGATCATCAGGCCTTACAGTATATTAATAGTCAAGGGAAGCTAAATCAGAGGCACCTGAAGTGGGTTGAGTTTCTACAGAGTTATACCTTTGTGTTGAAGCACAGGAGCGGAAGGTCAAACAGAGTTGCAGATGCCTTAAGTAGAAGGCAGTGTTTGTTGACAGAGATGAGGGTGGAAGTGGTAGGATTTGATGAACTGAAGGGTTTGTACCCTGAAGATCCTGATTTTGTAGAAGCTTGGAAGGCTTGCTTGGCACCTGTTACTTTGGACAGGACCAAGTGGCTAGATTTTCTGATCCAAGATGGAATGTTGTTCAAAGGAGGTCAATTATGCATTCCACGGAGTTCAATGAGGGAGAATCTGATAAAGGAGAAGCATAGTGGGGGACTAGCTGGACATTTTGGTCGAGACAAGACCATTGCCCTTGTTAGTGAAAACTACCATTGGCCACAGTTGCCGCAAGATGTGACTAAATTTGTGCAGGGTTGTAGAGTATGCCAGATGGCTAAGGGAGTAAGACAGAATACAAGAATGTATCAGCCATTACCTGTACCAGAGAGACCATGGGAGGACATCAGTATGGATTTTGTTCTTGGCCTACCAAGGACACAACGAGGGAGTGACTCCATTTTTGTTGTGGTTGACAGGTTTTCGAAGATGGCTCATTTTATTCCATGTCAAAAAATGAGTGATGCAGTTCATGTTGCAGGCTTGTTTTTCAAGGAGGTGGTACGCCTTCATGGTCTACCCAAGAGTATAGTATCTGACAGAGATACCAAATTTGTGGGTTATTTCTGGAAGACTTTGTGGAAGCAGCTGAAAATGGATTTAAAGTTTAGTTCTGCATACCATCCATAGACTGATGGGCAAACAGAGGTGGTGAACAGAAGTTTGGGTAATCTCCTAAGATGCCTGGTGGGAGATAAGCCCAAAGGATGGGATTTGATTTTGCCATAGGCAGAATTTGCTTACAACAATTCCATCAACAGAAGTACTGGTAAATCCCCATTCCAGATTGTGTATGGGAACAACCCAAGGCATGCTTCTGAGTTGAGAACGATGGGTACAGGAGAAAAGAGTAGTGTTGAGGCTGAAGATTTTGTAGAACACATAAAGAGTTTACATGAAGAGGTCAAACAACATATCGGTAAGATGAATGCTCAGTACAAAGCCAAAGCCGATCAGAAGTGGCATTCCAAGGAGTTCCAAGTGGGAGATGAGGTCATGGTTCACCTGAGAAAGGAAAGGTTTCCTAGAAAAACCTACAACAAGCTGAAGATGAAGAGGTTTGGACCATGCAGGATCATAGGTAAAAGAGATTCGAGAAATGCCTATGAAGTGGAACTGCCAAGTGAGTTAAATATCTCACCTATTTTTAATATTTTAGACTTGGTAGAATACCATGAAGGAGGTAATGGTGAGACACCAAGAACAGATTTGTGGGATATTCCAACATCTACTCCAGCAACAGATGAGATCGAAGAAATACTAGACACGCGAGCTGGCAGAACTACCAGGCACAGGCAGTATTCTGAATATCTGGTCAAGTGGAAAGGTAGGCCTATTGAAGATGCAACTTGGTTGTCAAAAGTAGAGGTTGACCATCTGGGTCTTCCTCCAATAGTATTGAAGTGAAGAACACTTCTCAATCCACCCCGGGTGTCTGATGCAGGAGCATCCGGTGGCAGCAGAGCAATCTTGCATCAACTACAAAAATTTTTCCAAGTATTAGCTTTGATGTCACGATATCGCGACATGTCAAGAATGTCGCGATATCATGACATGTCACATTTTTGCAACTCAAGGAAGAGAGAGAAGGCACGACACTAAAATGTCATGATTTCATGACATGTCATGAAATCATGACACCAACACGGTAGAAGGAAGACAGCAGAAGAGAGTGTCACGAAATCGTGACATGTCACGAATTGCACCAAAGAGGAAAGGCAAGGAGGAAATGTCATGATATCAGACATGTCACGAAATCGTGACCAACGAGATAGGAAAGGCAAGAGGAGGGAATGTCACGATTTCATGACATGTCACAAAATCATGACCCAACGAAGTAGAGCAAAGGCAGAGGAGGAAATGTCATGATTTCATGACATGTCATGAAATCATGACCAAAAGGAGAAGGAAGGAGAAAGATACATGTCGCGATATCGCGACCCAAAGAGGAAGGAGACCGTAAGAAGAAAAATGTCATGATATCGCGACATGTCGCGATATCATGACCCAAAGGAGAAGGAGACAACAAGGAAGAAAAATGTCATGATATCCAAGGAGAAAAATATATACATGTCACGATATCACGACCCAAAGGAGAAGAAAACAAGAAGAAAAATTTCATGATATCACGACATGTCGCGATATCGCGACCCGAAGGAGAAGAAGACAGCAAGAAAGAAAAATGTCACGATATCGTGACATGTCACGATATCGCGACCCGAAGGAAAGGAAAGACAACGAGGAGAAAAATGTCACGATATCACGACATGTCATGATATCGTGACCCGACTAAGAGGAAGGGCAGCAGGGAAGAAAATGTCGTGATATCGCGACATGTCACGATTTCGTGACCCGAAAGAAAAGGAGGCAGCAAGGAAGAGAAATGTCACGATATCACGACATGTCGCGATATCGTGACATACTACTGGTTCTCAGTTCGAGAAAGCCCGCATCCCTAGACGGTGTTTTTCGAGGCGGTCAGGGCCTCATTAGTGCATGATTTCTTGCCCGATAAGCTTGCTGAGCATGGCGGCCATTCGAAGACTGCGCCCAGAGGTCAGACGGCTCATCAATGCATGTTTCTATGGCTAACCCGATGGCAGTTGCCAGATAGGGAAAGATGAAAAGGCTCAGTGAGATGGGATGTATGCTGGCAGGTAGGCATTAATGGCCTAGAGGGTCGGGACCTCGAAGGAGGTCCAGACAGGGATATAGAAAGAGGTGGTGCATGAAGGAAGAGGGAGGAGAAGAAAGAAAGATAGAAAGAAAACTATGCCTGTGGGCTAGTATTGTAATTTTTTTGAAAGTTTAATGAAATGAAAGCTTGAGTGATTCTCTGTGAGAGTGTGTCTCCATCATATACTCTGTCACATCCAAAGCTTTGTCAATAGGCTCACTAAGAACCTGCTCAATAGGCTCACACATAACCTTCTTAGCAAGCTCACATAAAACTTGTCAAATCTACTCAAGTAAGATCACCAAGAACTTGCCCAATTCTACTCTAGAAATCTCACCAAGAACTTGCAAAATATGTTCTAAAAATCTCACTAAGAACTTGTCCAAATATGATCTAGCAAGCTCACCAAGAACTTTCCCAAAACATGTCCTAAAATATGTCCACAAATCTGTCCACAAAACTATCCACAAAGCTTTCTTGAAACTGTCCACAAATTCCTTCTCAAAGTCTCAATCAATCATGCTCAAGCAGCACTCAAATCTCATCCACAAATCTATTAAGGCAAAGCTCAAAGATGAATTCAATAATGAATGACAATGTACTCTTAAATGGATGACAACAATGATCTCAACTCAACTCAAATAATAGAAGCATAAAGAGAATTGTTAGAGACTCAATATGTTCTAATATCAATCTCAACTCAACTCAAGTCAATATTATAGAAGCATAAAGAGAATTGTTAGAGACTCAATATGTTCTAATCTTACTCTCAACTCAAATCAAAATAATGGTATAGTTTGTTTCACAGGACTTGAAAAATCACTTCACACATCACTTGACTAGGCTCAATCAACTCAACTCAACCAATCACAATAAGGGACAACTCTCTATCACACAACCCTAGTTCAATTATGTATCAACCAACTCAAATGTTTCCAACAATGCTCAACCACAAATCTCACATAACAATGATACTCATATTATTTTCTAACTCAAGTTCTTTCACAACCAATGGGCTTCAACAACTATGCTTATCAAAAAAGGTTTAGACACAAATCTCAATTCATAAAACCTTGAAGCATTCAACCAATCACTTTCGAAAAGGAAACCACAAACAATCATTTTCCCTCCAATTATATTTCAGAAATCAACCACCATAAACAATCAATAGAATAATGTGCCCATACATTTTATGAAGATACAAAAACCTCTTTGTAAATACGCCACAATCACAAAATTCTTTTGCCAATATTCACAAGGGTTAGTAGATCACAAAATAATCAACATTACTCCACTTTTTAGTAATCATCACTAAGGCCTTTAATTGCACAATTTCCTTATCTCTCCTAAAACCACTTGTACCATAAAATAAAATAAATCAAAACATTGCATAACCTTTTCACTCCCAAAACCACTTATAACATAAAATAAAATAAATCATAATATTGCATACCTTGTCACCTCATGAAAGAATTAATCCTCTTGAAAAAAAGAACAAGACAAATTTCACTTTTGGAACCCCTTTACAAAATAAGAAATATCTCTTTACACACACCTTATTTCTCCTTCTAAATAAGTTAGTCAAATATCCCTCGAAATAATATTTTCGATGATATATAATATGCCCCCTTTCCAAAATAAATTGAAACCTTTACATATATATATGCCACCCTCCATTAATTGCACATAGGTCAGCCCTCCATTAATTTAAACTTAAACTTTAAACTTTAATATCTTCATCACCGGAGGTCCTTTTTCGATGAAACAAAGTTCCACATTTACTTTTAATAAAATCCCTTTCCACATAAGCCCACCATGGTTTTAAATAAAACCTTTTATTTTGTCTGCCTTGGTTTTTATAAAAACCTTGTAAATAGCCATGCTTTCCAAAATATCATAAATGCTTATTTATGAAATATTTTGGTCACAAAAACCAAATGTGATCCATGTGAAATCAATGACAACACAAAATACCTCAAATTAACTCAAATTTCCAACAATATTCCCTTTGTCATTGATGGCCACACCTCTAATGCAAACACCACAATCACTATGAAAACCACATCTAAGAATCAAAGTTTCTCCCCCTAATTCAATACTCTCTATGGAGGTTGCTCCCCCTAAATCAATTCTCTCTTTAGGCCCGAGGTGTATACCAATTGGTTCATGCAAACCCCATAAGGGGGGCGAAGGTCCAAGGTTCAAATCAGGAGCCTCATCGAACTGAATGCTTGTTCCTTTTCTGGTGCTTTCAGCAGTGTAAAAGGTTTAAAATTATTATGGCATGGTGATTATATGGGTTGACTATGTGAATATCTATGTGGTAGCTTCCAAGGCAGATAGCATAGAATATTATGGTGCCCATAAAAGCTGAATAGCCTTCCCGAATTCGTGGCAGCTACAGATTCCACCATGTTTAAAAAAAAAAAACTCAATGCTCTCTTTGGAGGCTGCTCCCCTAACTCAATAATATCTTTGGAGACTGCCCCCCCTAACTCAAATCTCTCCCCCTTACTCAAATCTCTCCCCATTTGAGATCAATGGCAAAAGGGACACCTATGGGGATAAAATATATGACTCTTAATATTAGCCCCCCTCACCCCCTTCTCTTTTGAGGTGATTAATTTTGGGGTGGGAGTACTTTTACTCCCATATCACTTTGTTTCTTTCCTCTATCAACTTCCTTCCATGTTTTTTTGATATCCTTATCTTGATGAATTACTTGATCTTCTTGTCTAGAACCTGTTTGGAATTGAGTCCTACACCATCTTGCAATATGCCCAAAGTTATTACAATTAAAACACTTGATATTGTAACCTTTGGATGGTGCCCATGTCCTGAAATCATTCTTAAAATAATTCCATATCCATTCTTTTCTTGAACCCTATATTGTGAAGCTTTGTTTTCATGACAATTATAACCATGACTTTTCAAATGTGTAGGTCTAAAACCAAAACCATGTTGCTCATTTCATTTGCACTGAAAATATCTATGACCAATCCTGTTGCATGAGAAGCAATGTCATTGAAAACCATGCCTTCTTCCCTTGAAGTTTCTTCTAGCAAAATCAATTTTTTTTTATCCATGGATCCTGCAATGTATAGCCCTGTGTCCAAATCCATTACAAAAAAAAAAAATCCTTGAAAAACCCTTTTTTCATGCCTTGGTTCCTCATACCTTTCTTGACCATTATACTTATGATCATCTTCAACTTGTGCATTGCATTCTTGAACCTTATTTGTAGCATCTAAAACCTCTTCCTTGCCTTTATCTTCAAGAATTTATTTTCCCTTTGAGCTTGACTTTTCTTGGAAGTAAGATACAACCTTAAAATAAGTTTCCACTCCTTTTTGAATATTTTCATCTAATATATCATATATTCTCATTGTTACCCTTAGTTATTCATTCATCCTCTCTTATATCATTTTTGCATTTTGAAGCTCTTCTCTGAGATTATTGATTGTTTGAAGTAGTTCTTCTCTGATTTTGACATATGTTTGAGTATTGTTTTCAAGATTCCTGTATTCTTCTTTTAATCTTTTGATTTTTGATTTTTGTTTACTTGGCTCATACTCTTCCTTTTCTATTATCAAAAATAAGACTTCTTTGTTTTCACTACTGCTGGAATTGTCACTAGTACTGTTGCTTTCTTTTTCAAATACACTTTCCTTGTTGTAATTGTTGTATTATGTGCAATCATCATCTATATACCCAAAATCTCCATATATGAAGTATTTTAGTATCCTTAGACCTTTATTGTACCTATATTCTTGCTCAATGGCTATGGCAAGCTCTTCATGTATTTATTCAATAGGCATATCCTCTTCTTCAATGCCTAGGAATAGGTGTTCTTGCTTTTCTTCACTTATTCCAAAGAATGTACATTCTTATTCATCTGACTGATATTTATCACTGTAATCTGAATTATCACTTTCTTCTATAATATAGTAAGATTTCTTTGCCAACTTTACCTTGGAATATTCTTCATAACTATTCCTCAACTTGATCCACATCTCATTAGCTAAAGTAAATACCATGACCTTTGCAAAATCTATCTCACGTAGCCCACTCAAAATACAATTCATTGCTCTTGCATTGATCTCAACCAATTTTCTGGTCTTCTTATCTTCCTCGGGATCACATTCAATCTTATACTCTTTTTCAACCATCTGCCATACCTCATATCCTTGTGATATCAAGTAGTTATCCATTCTCATGCTCTAAAAAGCATAATTGTTACCATCAAACAGTGGAGCCTTATTTAAAGATAATCCTTTATGTGAATCCATCTGTGTTCTTTGTAGAATCTGTCCTCAAGCTGTTAGCCTTTTTGAGGGAACCCACTCTGATATAAATTGAAGAACACAAGCTTATACTGAGAGGGGGTGGGTGAACAGTATAAGACCACTTTTTACTTTTTCTTCCAATTCAATATTATGTTGTGTAAATATAGTTGTATCAACAACAATAATCAAATAAATGCACAGAAACCATACACAATAGAGATACCACAATTTGCGTGGTTCACCCAATGTGGGCTACTCCACGGAGAAAATATTTTACTAAAACTTTCTCAATAAATATATTTGGTAATCACTCCCAATTACAATGTTTATGGATCTCTATCCAAAGGAGATGTTGATCCCCTAGTCTCAAGTTCATGGATCTCTTCCACAAAATAAATCTTTCCCTTTCTACTTTGGATATGTGATATTATAAAAGATTCTATCTATCTACTGCACTGACTGGTGGACCTCTCTCCACTTGAAGAATCCTCACTCAGATTTGTCTTCAAAAGTGCTGGCTACTAGATCTCTATCCACTGAGACTCTTTCCTCTGTACTCTATCACCTCCAAAGCTCTGTCAATAGTCTCACTAAGAACCTACTCAATAGGCTCACATAGAACTTGCTTAAAAATCTCACACATAACTTGTCAAATCTGCTCAAGCAAGCTCACCAAGAACTTTCCCAATTCTACTCTAGAAATATCACCAAGAACATGTTGCAAGTGTGAATGAGGTTTCTATCAAAAGGCCAAAAAAAACTAGCTATTCTAGCCTAAGTGTGAACACCCACTCAAATGGTCAACACTTTTTTTGGTTTATATTTTTTCCTCTATTCTTCCCTAGCCCCTCTAAATATCTTTCTCCTCAATTCCCTATTCTCCCTCGCCTAACACCTATATACCCTCACCTACCTTCCTAACTACCCTTATACCTCCTCGACACCTCTCACCTCCACCTCCTCCCTTATCTCATTTATCCTCATTTATCCCTCCTTGTCATCCATTATCCTCCCTAATCATTTATTCCCTATAAATACCATGAGCTACTAAAAGTTGTAATGCAATTTTTGAAGTTATTAATTAAATATTATTTTATATTATAGCCCGATTTGACTCACTAGTATAAGATCCGAGTGCACTTCTCGAGGCACAAGCATGAGAGATAAGTCCAGGGGTATGAATATCAAGGTAGGCATTGGTTGAGGTGGTAGTTGGACATGAATCCTAAGGCAACACACAATTTGAGGTAGACACTGGATGAGCTAATAGTTGGGCATAAATCTCGAGGTGATGATGTGGTAGCATAAGAAAGCGACATGGCATGAGTCCCAAGGTGGTGACATGGCAGAGTGAGAGTTCTGAAGCAGACACATGGTAGTTGAGTGTCATGATGTGTGGTGGTGAGCTCCTGCTGACGTTGTGACCTACAACTGGTTGATGGGGTAAAACATTGTCCAACGAGATTTCCTGAAGGAAATCATTTAATATGTGCTTGTGTGCATATTTAAACACGCAAATTACTTTTACCTGCTGCATGTGGGATTAATGTTTTTTTAAAATGTTGCAATTTTTAAACATTTTTATTAATGCATGCTTCTTCATAGTGAACACGTCAGGCGACATGGTGTGGTGGCAAGACCTTTTGGCACACTACGGGAAGTTCGGTGTTCAAAACCCGACAACGACAGTATAAAGGTATTTTTTTTTGTTTTATTTGTTTGCTTTAGCATCAAAAAATACAATATGCATGATGTGCCTTCATGTATCAAAGGTGCCGCTTGGTGTAGTGGCTGTGCACCCCTCTTACAAGCAGAAGGTTCGAGGATCGATTCCCCTCCACTATGAAACAATATTTTTGTTTAAAAAAAAATGTTGGTTTTTACATAGCATCCTTTATAAAAGCATATTTCCTAGAATAACATCTTGTATAATAGCTCAATATGCTTGGAAGGCTTTAAAGGAAAGTTTTCAAGGGAGTGATCAAGTGAAGCAAGTCAGGCTTCAAACTCTGAAAAGAGATTTTGAAAATCTCAGAATGTAGGATAATGAGAAAGTAGGAGACTACTGCGTGCGAGTTAAATTCATAGTAGATAAAATGGTCACTCTAGGTGAAGAAGTTAAACCAGAGGTTGTGGTGAATAAAGTGTTGCAAACACTTCTTCCTAGGTGGAATCATGTAGCAATCATTATTGAAGAGTCAAAATATTTGACTGCACTTTACTTTGATGCCCTAATTGGTTCTCTTCTTTCACATGAAGAGAGATTGCAAGAATCCCCTTCCACTAGCCATGGAGGCAATGACAAAGCCTTCACTTCACAATAAGGAAATGACAAGATAGAGGTTGTGGCAGAGGTCAACACAAAGGTAGAGGTAAGAATAGTCTATGATGTGGAACTCCTAACAGAGGAGGATCTTCAAACAAAGGTGGAGGTTAGAATAGAGGTGGACAACAGAATAGAGGGAAGAATCTAGGACGAGGAAAATGGAGTGACAAGTCAAAAAAGGCTTGCTACAATTATGGTAAACTTGGCCATTTTTCTTGTGACTGCTGGTCAAAATATTCACAAGGAAGCAACATCCAAAGCAGTTAGTATGGAAATTTTGGAGAAGAGGAAGGGACCTCAAATATCTTTCTCTCATATGGCAAGTTAGATTAGAACCTGAATGACACCTGGATCTTGGACACTGGGTGTTCAAATCATATGAGTGGCAAAGAAGAACTCTTTGCTACTCTAGATTCTTCTTACAAATCTAGCATCAAATTGGGAGATGACCAGTCATTGGCGGTTGAAGGCATTGGAGCCATGGAGGTTCCAACAAAATAAGTCATGAAAAAAGTAAGTGATATCTATTACACACCTCATCTCCAACATAATATTTTAAGTGTTGGTCAAATGTTATAAAATAACTATAAGTTGTTATTTGATGAGGGTAAATGTACCATTTTTGATAAGAGTAATAGTGATAGAGTCATTACTCAAGTGCCAATGATAAAAAATGGGTTATTTCCTCTAAATTTTGGTCAACCAGGAGGAGATCATTTGGTAAATGTTGCTATTACAAACCCAAGTGTGTTGTGGCACTTGAGATACGGTCATTTGAATTCAGCCAGTTTGAAGTTGTTAACTTCTCAATCGATGGTGACCGGGTGTGCCTTGGGAAACCATGCTAGAACCAAATTTCCTCATGAACAAGAATGGCAGGCCAGTTATCCACCCTAGCTTGTGCATTCAGACATCTGTGGTTCGATGTAGACCAAGAGCATTGGTAATAACTCTTACTTTCTTCTTTTCATTAATGATTTTTCAAGAATGTACTGGATATATTTTTTGAAGCATAAATATGAGGTATTTGATTGATTCATAGATTTTAAGGCAAGAGTTGAAAATTAGAGTGGATATTTTGTTAAGTGTCTCAGATCAGATAAAGGAGGAGAATACTCTTGTAATGAATTTTTGAATTTTTATAAAAAACATGGGATAAAGAGGCAGTTCACTACTGCCTATACTCCACAGCAGAATGGTGTGGCTGAAAGAAAGAACTGCACCATTGTATAAATGGCAAGATCTATGCTTACTCACAAATTATTTATGAACAGAGGAAGAAGCTCGATCCTAAGAGTCAAACATACATTTTTGTAGGGTACTATGAGAACACAAAAGTTTACAGACTCTACAATCCTAGGACTTGAAAAATAATATTTTCTAGGGATGTGATTTTTGATGAAGGGGGAGAATGGGGAAATCCCAAAATTGATAGTGATGTTGAATCTCATGATGCAGGTCCTTTAGAAATTCAACAGGTATCATAGAAAAGCAAGAAGTCTCCTCTAAGCCCAAGCTGACATTCGACTTCCAGTTCATCATCATCATCACAAAGTCCTTCTCCACAAAGTTCAACTAGTTCCTCACAAATGGATATTGATTCTCCATCTATAGGTAAGAGAACTCTCCAACATCATCCATCTTATCAGATGTTGGATATAAAATTTCAAAGATGATATACTAGAAGTCAAGCAAGTGAAAAGGGTTCAGTTTTACAAAGACTTGAAAATATGCATTTGTATGGAGATAATGTCTCCCAAGAACCTCAGTGAGATGTAGTTAACTATGTCTTATTAACTAGTGCACAAATTGAACCTTCTAGTTATGAGAAGGCTTGTAATCAGAAGATATGGCAAGATGCCATGAAAGAGGAGATAACCTCTATAAGAAACAACGATACTTGGGAGTTGGTAGAGATTCCTAAAGGAAAAAAGTGTGTTGGATGTAAATGGGTCTTCAAGACCAAATTCAATGCTAATGGAAGCATTGAAATGCACAAAGCAAGATTGGTTGCAAAAATATTTACACAAAAGTATGGTATTTATTATGAAGAGATATTTTCTCATGTAGCTCGACAAGAGACCATCAAAACAGTTCTTGCTTTAGCTACACAAAAGGGATGGAAAGTCCAACACATGGATGTGAAAAGTGCCTTTCTCAATGGGTACTTGATAGAAGAAGTATATGTTGAGAAACCTCAAGGATTTCAAGAACAAGGTAAGGAACACCTTGTTTACAAACTAAAAAAGGCACTCTATGGCCTCAATAAGGCACCACAAGCTTGGTACTTATGCATTGATGGGTAATTCAAAGATTTTGGGTTCACCAGAAGTAGAAATGAATCCACTCTTTACTACCTAAAACAAGATAATGACATCCTCATAATTTTCTTGTATGTGGATTATCTCATATTCATGGGTAGTAAAAGAAAAGTGAATATGGAGTTCAAATGCTCCATGATGAAGCAGTTTGAGATGAAGGATCTTGGCTTAATGCACTACTTCCTTGGACTGGAAGTTCATCAGACAGATACAAGGATCTTCATCTGTCAACATAAGTATGCTCGGGACATGATCAAAAATTTTCCTATGGAGAATTGCAAACCAGTTGCAACTCCAGTTGGACATGGGATCCAATTGAGCAAAAGATGATGGAGCATCAAAAGTTGATGTGACCACTTTCAGAATAATAGTTGGGAGTTTGATGTTTCTCGCCAAAACCAGACCTGATATTCAGTATGTTGTTTCTCTTGTATCTTGATTTATGGCTAGCCCATCTAAGCTATATTTGCAAGCAGCTAATAGAATTCTTAGATATGTGAAGGGTACATTGGATTTTGGAATCCAGTAACATAAATGTAACACTGTTAAGCTTGTAGGCTTTAGTGATAATGATTGGGGCAGTAATATTGATGACAAGAAATCAACTTCAGGGAACTATTTTAGGATGGGATCAAGACTAATAACATGGAGCTCTAAAAATAAAATAGTGGTAGCCTTGTATTTTACAAAAGTGGAGTATATAGCAGTCCACCTGTGCTAGTAGTCAAGACCTATGGCTAAGGAAAGTGTTAGAAGAGATTGGAGATCAGCAAAGTGGTCCAACCAGATTCTACTGCGATAAAATCAGTGCCATTCAGTTGGCATACAATTCGATCCACCATAGTAGAATGAAGCATTTTGATATGACGTATCACTTCATCCGAGATATGGTGGAAAATGAAATTGTTGAGCTTCAATTTTGTTGCGCTTTGGAAAACATCACATACATCTTCACAAAAGTGATGTCTAAAGATCAATTTATAAAATTGAGAGACTATTTAGTCAGTCCTCTCAACTTTAAAGGGGAGAATGTTGCAAGTGTGAATGAGGTTTCTATCAAAAATCCTAGAAAAAACTAGCTATTGTAGTCTAAGTGTGAACACCCACTCAAATGGTAGGCAATTTTTTTTGTTTATATTTTTTCCTCTATTCTTCACTAGCCCCTCTAAATATATCTCCCCTTGATTCCCTATTCTCCCTCACCTAACCCCTATATACCCTCACCTACCTTCCTAACTACCCTTATACCTCCTCGACACCTCTCACCTCCACCTCCTCCCTTATCTCATTTATCCTCCCTTATCCCTCCTTGACGTCCTTTCTCCTCCCTAATACTTTATTTCCTATAAATACCATGAGCTACTAAAAGTTGTAATGCAAATTTTGAAGTTATTAATTAAATATTATTTTATATTATAGCCCAATTTGGCTCAAAACTTGCCCATATATTCTCTAACAAGATCACTAAGAACTTTTCCAAATATGCTCTAGCAAGATCACCAAGAACTTGCCCAAAATATGTCCTAAACTCTATACACCCATTTGTCCATAAAATTGTCCACAAAGCTTTCTCAAAACTATCCACAAATGCATTCTCAAAGGCTCAATCAATCATGATCAAGTAGCACTCAAATCGCATCCACAAATATATCAAGGCAAAGCTTAAAGATGAACTGAACAATGAATGGCAATGCAATCTTCAATGGATGACAAAAATGATCCACAATGATCTCAACTCAACTCAACTCATAGAAGCATAAAGAGAATTGTTAGAGACTCAATATGTTCTAATATCAATCTCAAATCAACTCAACTCAAATCAAATCATATAAGCATAAAGATAATTTTTAGAGACTCAATATGTTCTAATATCAATCTCAACTCAACCCAAATCAAATCAATCTCAACTCAACTCAAGTCAATCTTATAAAAACATAAAGAGAATTGTTAGAGACTCAATATGTTCTAATATTACTCTCAATTCAAACAAGAATAATGGTATAGTTTGTTTCATAGGACTTGAACAATCACTTCACACATCACTTGACTATGCTCAATCAACTCAACTCAACCAATCACCATAAGGGACAACTCTCTCTCACACAACCCTAGTTCAAGTATGTATAAACCAACTCAAATGTTTCCAACAGTGCTCAACCACAAATCTCACATAATAATGATACTCATGTTATTTTCTAACTCAAGTTCTTTCACAACCAATGGGCTTCAAAAACTATGCTTATCAAACAAGGTTTAGACACAACTCTCAATTCATAAAATCTTGAAGCATTCAACCAACCACTTTCGAAAAGGAAACCACAAACAATCCTTTTACCTCCAATGATATTTTAGAAATCAACCACCATAAACAATCAATAGAAGAATGTGCCCATACCTTTTATGAATATGAAAAAACCTCTTTGTAAATCTTTCACAATCACAAAATTCTTTTGCCAATCTTCACAAGGGTTAGTAGATCACAAAATAATAAACATTACTCCACTTTTCAATAATCATCACCAAGGCCTTTAATTACACAACTTCCTTATCTCTACTAAAACCACTTGTACCATAAAATAAAATAAATCAAAACATTGCATAACCCTTACACTCCGAAAACCACTTATACCATAAAATAAAATAAATCATAATATTGCATACCTTGTCACCTCATGAAAGAATTAATCCTCTTGAAAAAAAGAACAAGGAAAACTTCACTTTTGGAACCCCTTTGTAAAATTAGAAATATCTCTTTACACAACTTATTTCTCCTTCTAAATAAGTTAGTCAAATAGTCCTCGAAATAAGATTTTCGATGATATATAATATGCCCCCTTTCCAAAATAAATTGAAACCTTTACATATATATATATATATATATATATATATATATATATATATATATATATATATATATATATATATATATATATATATATATATATATATATGCCACCCTCCATTAATTGCACATAGGTCGGCCCTCCATTAATTTAAACTTAAACTTTAAACTTTAATATCTTCATCACCGGAGGTCCTTTTTCAATGAAACAAAGTTCCACCTTGGCTTTTAAGAAAAGCCCTTTCCACATAAGCCCACCATGGTTTTAAATAAAACCTTTTATTTTTCCTGCCTTGGTTTTCATAAAAGCCTTGTAAATATCCATGCTTTCTAAAATATCATAAATGTTTATTTATGAAATATTTTGGCCATAAAAACCAAATGTGATCCATGTGACATCAATGACAGCACAAAATGCCTCAAATTAACTCAAATTTCCAACATGTTTTTTTCAGGAGCAAGTGTCAACTACACTCATTATCTCCTAGATTCCTTTTTAGAATCTTGAGCAAATTCTTATTTCTGGACTCATCCAAGCCATTCCCCTATGGATAATAGTTAGATAATATATTTAAATAAATCTTATACTTACCCATGATTTTTATAATCTTAGCACTGATGAAGGGAGTTCCATTATGCATTATTATTGCATATGGTATGCCAAAACGAGTGGTTAAACCTTCAAGTAAAGTGATAACTATTTCCTAATGCACCTTCTTGGTCAGGATTACTTTTGACCATCGGGTGAAATACTCGGTTGTAGTTAGGATGTATTTGTATTCAGTAGAGAAATTGAGAAAAATGACCCCAATAAAGTATAAGATCCATTTCTAAAACAATGCTTCTACTTGAATCAGATTAAGGGGTAATGATGCATTCCTGCTCCTACTGACATATATTTTGCATTTGTTACAATTTTTATTGACTTAAAAAGTATCTAAAAAGAGAGTAGGCCAAAAATATCATGCTTTAATAATCTTCAATGTTACTGGCCTACCTGCATAGTGGCCTCTTGATAAACCAAAGTGAAAATCCTCTAGAATTCTTTGTTTCTTTGATTCTTGGATGCACCTGAGAAGAACTCCATCAATATTCTTATGGAACAGTCCATTCAGCATCATAACGTACCTAAGGGCCTAAAATATGAATCTCCTTCTCTATGAGGCATTGAGGTGTGGAGGACATCTTCCTGAATGGAAATATTTGATAAGGTCATTTTTCCAATCACCATCACCTAAAAAATTATTAACAAAATTGCTTACTGAATCTTCAAGTTGGCAAACCATGGATTCAAATGCAACACTTTTTGCAAGCTCCTAAAACAGTGCTTGGCCCTGAACCAACATGGTTTGTCAAATTTCAATATCATATTCTTGGGTTTTGGAAACCCAACTAGCTCTCTTGTCTCCAAGCTCTCCCTGGATGATGAAACTTCAAATATATGGATGAACAATGTAAACTATTATTTTGCTTTGAGAAACAAGATTCCAAAACTTCTTTAAGGATTACATCACCACATATACTTTTTTTTCAATGAAATTATATTTTTCTTCATGCGGTTGGATGACTTGACTCAAGAATGTAATCAACCACTCATCTCCATCATATCCATTTTGTGTAAGAAACGCTACATAGATCTCTTGTTCACCAACGACATACAGGATACAATATTTTGAGTAATCAAGGTTTACCAGGATTAGGGCTTGAGAAATTATTTATTTAATTTCCTTGAGCACTTGCTTCCTTTTCCAAGTCCATTTGCACTTAGTATTTTTCTTTAATAGCTCAATCATTAGCTTTACCACTTGGGTGAAATCTACAACAAAATTTTGAACAAATTTGATCTATGCAAAAAATGATTACAAATCCTTCTTGTTGGCTGGAAAATGAAGCTTCAGGAAAGCCTCAACTGTAGTTGGGTCTATAGCCAAACCTTCCTTTGAAATAATGTTGACGAAGAGCTTTCCTTATTTTACTACAAATATGGACTTCTTTAGGTTGATTGATATTCTGAACTCTCGACACTTCTTGAACACTTGTCTCAGATGTAGACTATGCTCCTTGTTGTGAGAAAACATAGTCATGTCATCCAAATAAATCATAATAACATGATTTAACAACTCTCCAAAATCTATGTCCATCACTCTCTAAAGAAGTTGCACCAATGTTTGAGATACCAAACAACATTCACTGATATGAAAAAGTTCCCAATTTCATGGTGAATGCCATTTTATATTTGTCTTCATCCTTGATCTAGATTTGGTTGTAGCAAGAGAATTCGTCTAACAAAGAAAATATCTAGGCACCAAAAAATACATGAAAAATCTGATCGATTTGCGGTAGTGGATAGTGATCCTTTAGAGACACCTAGTTAAAATTTCAAAAATCTATGCACAAGCGAATGTCTCCATTCTTATTTCTTATGGGGATAACATTTGCTACTCAGGTAGAGTGCTTAATTGGGTAGATAATTTTGGCTTCTAGTATTTTTAACATATGTGATTTCATCAGGGTTTCAATATTAGGATTGACTGGTCTCTACTTTTGCTTGAAGGGTTTCACTCCTTGCAATACAATGGTATGTTGTATCACATATTTATTATAGACTTTCAAATCTTGGTAGCTCCAAGTAACAATGTATGGATACTCATGGTACAATTCCTTGATCTGCTCCAACTCTTCTTGAGTGTAATTGGTACCAACTTTAATTGAATTCTCGAGTCCCAAATGTAGTTCAGTGTATTCCTTTTCATCCACTTTGATATTATGCTTATCCGCTCTATAATTTTTATCAAAGAGACTCTCAAGCATAATCAATCCCTTTGGGATATGATTATTCCGTAGCTGGATTAAACTCGTGGCTTCTTCCTCATCAAGTGTTCTTTCTTCCACACTACTAGATTATCTTATCAAGAAATTTACAATATGTTCATCACTTTCAAAAATTTCTAGAAGATATTTTTGTTAGGGAATGAAGATCTAAAAACTAACCTTACAGTCTTGGGATTTCACACCACATGCTCAACTAGAGAAAAATTATCACCAAGGGATGTCAGGAGATCATCACGTTTATTCTGATCTCGTGATATTGCTTGGATATTCAACACTGTATAGGCATCAAACAAGTCCAAAAATTTGTTACAGTATGCCTTTAGATAATATTTCTTGGAAACGCACTTACTAGTTACCTGGTGGACGATCAACTCAAAATCTCCAAAAATATATAATTATTTGATCCCAAGATTCTTTGTATTTTTTAGACCCAGGCAAAGTGCTTCATACTCGATAGCATTGTTTGTGCGGATCTAGGTCAATCAATAAGATTACATCTTTTGTATGCTAGAGGGAGAAATAAGAACGATCCTGGCCCCTACGCTATTCTTACACCTTGCACCATCGAAATACAACTTCCATAATTGATATGAAGTAGGATATTGATCATTTGACACCTTTAATTAAAAAATTTTAGGCTTATTTAAGGTGTAACAATCAATTTTAGTATCCATAATAGCATTAAAATCAAACATTGAAAACTCATATTTTTGTTCAAAGTGTATCTAGAACTTCTTCTATCAAATCTAATTCCTCCAATTCTTCAGTTATCAAGTTGACATAATTCATGGGTTCATCTTCTTCTTCAATATTCTCTATGTGATAATTTGAAATATTCTCATTATAAATTCAGACTCTCCTCCATTTAATAGGGATCTCCAAATAAGAATAATCTAGAGAAAGGTAGCCTCCCAAATTTACGATGAACTATGATAGACACATGCTAAAGTAAGGCTCCAAATCAACCACAACCACCTCTTGGATCATATTGATCTAAGGTATTTTATGCAACACAATGGGGATGTCTTTTATGACCCTCATTGTCCTCATAGGAGTTTCATCTAATTGCAAAATGATAGGGCTGCTTATTATATATTGCATACCCATAACATCACAAATTACCTTTGGCATGACAATCATCATAGCGTTAGAGTCGATCATGCAATTATGCACAATCCAACCTTCCATATTGAGAGATAAGTAGAAAGGATGTGGTCTATTATTTCCAGTGGTAAAAGTCATCAGCGTTTGAGCTAACAACATTTTAGTCAGATTCTTCCCCTTATCTTTCACAAATTTTAGTGATTCTTACAATAAGTCCACTTTTCTAGGCAATTGCAGTGCATCGTAGAGACTCACCTTGGATGGAATCATCTTTAGATCTTTGAAAATGTTATACATGGATGCACTTGAATATTTTCCTTCATTGGTAGCCTCATATCTACTTTGGTACTACTAGGTAGCCTCTACGCTCTAAAACTTGGTTAAGAACGGGTATTTGAGCTTTTCTCTAGCCTGTTCCTTTGTTTTAGATTTCGCTTGTGAAGTTGAAGCTTTTTATTGCACTCTTTCATTCAATCATGGGGGTAAAATATCTTTTAACATGACAAGTGCATATGTCTTGGGTGCTAGAATAGATTCTTTCATTTGCACTTGGGTTTTTCTTATTTTGCACCTTTGGATCAATAGGTACCTTTAGGGGTTTCATCTTAGCTAGGTCCACGGTGACAAGTTTTCTTCCAGCTCTTATGAGAATTAAAACATGTCCTTCAGAAGGGACCAATAAATTATGATTGAGTTCTATTATTATGTTGATTTGAACACCAGATGAAATTTATTCCAATGTCTGCACATAGTTAAGGTGAACCATGCAAGTTTTCTTTCCATGTAGATCATTACAAGTAGAGCACATATGATGTGCCAATTTCTTCATTTGTTCAATACGATCAGATTTCTCTCAAGTGCCTTGCTAGTTGAAGCTAATTTCTCCCTAGTGATCGACAAAGGTTGAAATCTCCTAGGCTAGAAATCTCTTTCAATCTACCTCCTCTCTCTTAATAATTACAATCTCATTACCCATCACTCTTATGGCTGAGTTCATTAACTATATCTTTTTTAGTAACTTCTCTTATGGATCACAATTTGAGGGTGCTTGAGGAGCTGGTAATGGAAGTGGTACAGGTGGAGATGGTAGTGCTGGAAATAAAACCATAGGAGGTAACTATCAAATGGTTGGAGCAGGTAGTTGAGGGATAAAAACTATCGTCTTGGTTTGATATGAAATAAAATTCAATGAAGGGATTGGATACATGGGGGACATGTGCAAGGGCTAATAAGATGCATTAGCATACAAATACTATGGAAGATCAAGAAAAATAGGCATCACTATTTTTGGCAAAAGATTACCAATAGTAATCAGATCAGTCTCAGCTTTTTGTGTAGCAAAAAATAAATCAAGAAATGTGTTGACATTGGATTTTTGGATGGCCATGCTAATATCAGAATTAAAGTCACAGAGGTAATAAAATGCAGCTTTTTCAATAGTTGGTCGGAGACCATTAGGAAATCTCTACAAAGTTTACGTGAACCTGACATTGAAATCCATGATTTCCTCTTGTAGATGCGTTTGAATGGTGTTAAATTGATGCAATAGAGATAACAAATCTACTTTTTCATTGAAACCTTTGATTAATAGTTTAGCCAACTGGTCTTAGGTGGTAATGGTAGCAGGCTATAATGATCAATACCAGTAAAGCAACTTACCTCTAAGAGAGAGCACAAGTAATATTACCATGATATCCTTATCTGTGATGCTATGGATTATCACCAAGCTAGCCACATATTGGACATGCTCATAAGTCGTATTCCTCATACCATCATAAGTAGGTAAATCCTTCATTGCTACTTGCAAAATCAGATTCTAATCTTACAAATTCAGAGGTTCAAAGTGGTTCCATGTTGGGAACTGTCTTGATGGCTATGGTGGTATATTTTGGGCCATTTGAACTAGAATGTTTGCTTGGGGAGGTGGAAAACTGGTGGTTATGCTAGCAAGGCTTAAAGGAATAGAGAACACACCAGCTAACTGTGAATATGTTACACTTGATGGGACAGTCAAAGTGACTAACCTAGAATGTTCTCCTAACACTTGGATGTCAAGTTCATAAAACTAAATGAGATCTTCTAGATTTTTGGCATTCGTTCTTGTGATCATGAAGAAATATTTTTCTCACTTCATGTTCGAAGTCTTCTAGCTAAAAATGAGTCGCTATATGTTCTAATAATATAGTATAAATATGAACATCAAACCTCAATATTATTCAAAGTGTATCAAAATCGTTGGCACCAATGGTGATTTTTCTAGATAAAAGCAATACAAAGATTCACCAACTTGGGCTCCTTTAAACTATGGAGATGATTGGTCCCACCAAACATGCCAAAAACTATTGGTCATTAATTTGCCTAAGTACAAAATGCTTATGCGCCCTAGACCCAACCAAGATTGAAAGGCCGAAGAAGAGAGATGTCCTTCGGGCCAATGTCTAGAGAGGGCTAATTCATTTACTAATATAAATTGGTTTAAATCTTAGGGTAATAGGAAAGATATGGGAAATAAAAAAATGAATGGAAAATAGGGCTATGATCCATAAATGTTAAGCGGGGATAAACTAACAACTGAAATCTAAATCAAGTGTTAATTAGCATACAACAAAAAGAAAGGCATAGGAACCACTCACCATTTGCAGAGATAACCTCCAAGAAGCATTTCAATATTCATTCCCTTATCAAAAATTAAATTTAGACGTAAAATTTAAATTTATCTAATAATGGACATGAACATAATCAGAAATGATAAGCAGAAAGTGATCAAACACAACACTACTCAAGGAACCAAAAGTTAGATGTTTTTCTATTGATGCCAAAAAATCAAAGAGTTTTTCTGCATGGTGTCTATCCTCCTTCATTACATCAAAATGCTTAGAATTTATAGAGGATTTTACCTCTGAAATTAAATGTAAATTAAAACAAAATGCCAGATAGTAAAAAACTAGCCAGAGCAATTCTCTCCTCGGTAATGGCAATGCTTAAATAAAAATATTATTCAGGAAGTGACGATCTGATTTTCATGGAATATACCTGGGAAAATAGTAGAGATGGATGATAGGAAAAAAATTCCAGGTGTTGGTGCATCAAAACTCAGCAATATCACACAAAAAATAGGAGCTTGGATATTAAATTTTGGATACCATTCCATCATTTTATGCCTTGAAATCTTACCCTCGCTAGTGGAGACCCAACGAACATTAAATTTATTTTTATAAGGGACAAAATGAGTGAAGGGCACCTCAAAAAAAGAGGAACGCACCAGAATTCATTATGTAGCATTTAATCTTTGCATCTCTTCAGTAGAAATTAAGAAAACGTTAATTTCATTTCCTCAAGAATTAAATTCCACAAATATTTTCTCTTTATGAAAGATATTAGCAATAGTGGCACCTTGAAAAAAAAATTACCGAAAGGAAGGGGTATAAATTGATTTCACCCACGCAATCAAGTGTTTTTGCCTATCAACATGCTTTCACCCGAAAATAGAATAGAAATGACTTCTACAATAAATTGGATGAAAATATTTCATTTTACCCTCAATATGAGTGAAAATTATTTTCACCCCCTACCTGGGGTGAATTTTACTTTGATCGGTTGTTTTAAGACTTTCGCTCCAAATTGGGTGAAATCAATGTTTAGCTCAAAATGGAACAAATTCATATGGGTAGATGCCTTCTTTAAATTGCTATGACTTTGACTGGAGCAACCTTCACCCAAATGACATCACTTCATTAGTAGCACTCTGAAAAACATCCTCAATTTGGATTTTTCCCTGAAGAAGGGTGAAAATGATTTTTGCCCCTTCCCAGGGGTGACTTTGACTTTGACTTCACCAGGCATGTGTTTCACTTGATTTTCACCCCAAAATATATTCAATTAGAAATTCATCCTAAAGAAGGGCGAAAATTATTTTGGTCCTACCAGGGGCACCTTTGAATTTGACCAATTTCGATCCATTATTTTTGGATTTTTTTCACTTCATAAAATCTTGCCTTTTTCTCACTTGGATGAATTCTCCTTAACATGGTATTTTCGCCCCAAAAGAAGGGTGAAAATGACTTTTGCCCCTCCCTAAGACGAAATTGTATTCCCCTTATCTATCATTGGTGCTTCCCCTTTTAATAATAATTGTTGAAGTTTTGTCCATTTTTCATTAATCCTTTGATCCTGAGACATTCCTTGCCATACATGTCTTCCTTTACTATTGTTCCCATGATTTTCATTAAAATTTTATTAGAAAAACTTATTGTGCTTTCCCAAGGACGAAATCACCCTTCTCTATTTAATAAAATCATTGAAGGAGGGAAACAAAAATGTTATATCAAAATAGTCAAATCAAAACAACTGCATCATTCATCTTATATTATTCAAATTTTTATAATCAAAATTTAGTGTGGCAAAACTGCCACCAAGTCACAAAATGATAACAATCTCAAAATAGTGTTAGATGTGATTTGGTTTGAATTCTCGATAGGGTTTTATCAACTTTATACCAAGTGACTATAATAACATGAATGAGACAAGTTGGAGCTCATGTGATTTCCCCTCAATTACAAGCAAAAGTTTCTTCAATTTTGTGAGAGACACTACTAATTCATCCATAGTTCCATACTAGTGAGATACTTGGGATCCAATATCTTAAAAAATAATAAACAATATTTGTCATTATTCTACCCTTTTATTTTATGAACTATAATTTTTTTATATCTACCTTAAAAAAAAAGAACTTAGAAAATCCATAATGGTTTTTTTTAAATGTTGAAATTCTATTTAAAGTATAAATAAGTCATAATACATTTTTTCTACTCAAAATGTATCTCTAGAGTTTTCCATGTATTCAAAAATTCTAATATGCTCCAATGTTTTACTTCAAATTCAAGTGGAGGTAGACACAATTACCTTTGAAGTTCAACATTTCATAACACTATTTGATCATTGAGTGAATGTTCCTACACTGTGGCTTAGGTTCCACCCTACCCACCTAACCAATGATATTCTTGTTCTTAGAAACAAGCTCAAGGGCATAGGAGGTCTCATTCTACTATCTCAACATCACCAAAGATATTCTTCTTAGGAATAGGCTCCACGCCACAAGAGGTCCCATGGAAAAACTCTAATTGCTTATAGCCCTCACACATAGGACCAACAAGGGAATAATTCCACTCAGTACCACAATATTATGATTAGGTCTCATAATTTGGATGGTCTACCACTTTATCTTAGATCATAAACGACACTATAGAGTTGTAGGTTGACAGTTATTGGTGCGATTCAATTCGCATAGACCCCTTTATCTTCCCATTGTATGGAGCAACCCTTCATATAAAGACCCTTGTCCCTTTTTTGGTGCTACTCTTATGGTGAGTTGAGTACTAGCAAGCATTCTTTAATTTTTTTTATATGTTAGTTATTTTATAGTTATCCTAGGTCTTTTTTTGGCCCTACGTAGATGTTTTTCATAAGCTTTTGGGGTATGCTTCCATACCACCCATTTTTGTTTTTAATTGTGTGCTATTTTCAAAATGGATTATTATTATTATTATTATTATTATAGATTTTAGTGGAATTGTGTACAAGAAATTCTAAATAAATATTTATTTTGTGGATGTTAAAAATATTATTGAGTGTAATAAAAATACAAGATAATAGTACACATATGTTTTAAAAAATATTTGTGTAAGTTTAAGATTTTGAGTTATCCAAATAATTTTAGAATACAAGTTTTAAAATCTATTCTCTTATAATATTTCAAGGTCAAGTTTGAGAGTTCTTTTTTTTTTTTTTTTTGACCGAGGTGTTTTAGGTGAGTTGGAGAGGAGAGGGCAATCCTCCAAGGGAGGTCCCAGGTTCGAATCTCCACCCTACAAAAAAACTGAATTGGGTACCCAAAATTTAATTGATAATGTTGGTGTGGGCAGGTTCAGGCATGACTCCCAGGTGACTTTGACGGTGTAGAACCCCCCAATCATGGTCTATCAGACCAAGGCGGCCCCATAAGGGGTTTTTCACTTAATAAAGTTTGAAATTTTTTACTTAAAAATTATATAAATACAAGTAAATTATTATATTAATTAAAATTTTAAGACAATATAAACTATATTAAAAATGTATGAATTTATGAAAACAAATTATATAATTTTTTAACAATTTTACATTTCATAAAAAAAAAAATTGATATATTTTTATAAGATTATAAGATCTATCATATAAATCAGATTTTACAAATGTGAGATTATTCCAACAATCACCCAAAAATAATAAATACAAAAAAGATATATTATAGTCAATTTACGTTAAATTCTCATAATTTTGCAATTGAAACAAGATGAAAATGTTAATAGAAAGAAGCACATTTACAAGAAAGAATAATTTAAATATGAGAAATAAGTCGTATAACATTGTTGTGCATACCAACATTTAAAATAAGAGCACTTATTGCCACACGATGAATTGAACAACTTATACAAAGTTATTAATTCTACCATCTACAAGAATGGATGGATATGTTAAAAAATATGATAAAATAAATATAGATACATATGTTAAAAACATTAGGTTTGAAGGCTTAGACTAGTCGTTAAAATGCTCACGTGAGAACATGGAGACTAGGGCTCCAATCCCTCATGCTTCATAGTACCAGAGCTTCATAGTATCATAGTACCAGAGGGCATGTTGCTTCAGTGTATAGTTGGTTATGTTAAAAATTTTACTTGATTATAGTGGCAGCAAGAAGTAGGATTATAGAAAGTAACGAGTTATCAATTTCTCTAATATAATAAAAAAAACATCATACAATTACTATAGTAAAATTAAAAATTACAATTCAAATCTTAAAAAAATAACTTATATATATAACATGCATGTCCTATAAGTATCTCATTAAAAAAATTTAAATATTTTATTTCAATAATCAATATTAAATTTTTAATATTAAAAAAGTGTTGCACTTAGTTCCAATTATTTAGGATTTTCATCCCTCTAGTGTTAAGTTATGTTAAGTTAAGATGTAAGTACGTGGAAATAAATATCCTCTTGATCTTTAACTTATCTCTATAATGCTTATTGTTCTTACAAACTACTTTTACATTAGCATATTACTATGTTAGAAATTTGACTGATTATTTTGCTAAAAACTTACTTCTTTGTCACAAATTTAGGAAAGAAACATTAATTATTATAAAATTAGGATAAATGATTATTATTATTAATTTAAAAAATAATAATATTACAACAGTTTTAATTATTATGATTTTATTATAATTATTGTATTAATTACTTTATGTGACAATGTGTAATATTCATATATTTTAATTTGATAATATCGACACATCTTATATTGTTCACACATATTGAAAATTGATGTAATATTTAGATTTTAATGATAAGATTTCAAATAAGACATACAAAACCATCTTGTACATCAATGTTATAAAAAATCAGTAATATTTAATTTCATAATTAAATTTATTTGTACATATTTACCAAGCAATAAAATGATTCTTTACTTTATATTATTAAAATTAAAAACAAAAGTAGTTTTTAAAATAAACTCTCTTAGTTTTTTTATTTTTAAAGGTGATACTTTTTTTGAAAAATATTTGAAAAATTATATTAAAACAATATTATTTATAAGTTGGGACAAGACTCTCCCAACCTTAGTCATCAAGAACACATATTTACAATAGTAAAAGGAGATCTGTATTTGAGAAAAATCTTCTAAACCACATGTTTGCAATGGTTGTTGAAATTAACTAAATAGTGGATTTGGTCACCAACTTACCTAATCCTCTTATCCTTAATAGTCATGCCATGGTGTCATTGAACCCCTACCTCCATATCAATACCCATGTTAACCATGAAGTCTACCACTTTATTTAAAGGTCTGCCCACATAAATTGAAATCAAATTATCTAATTTAGGGTTACGCATAAGGGATCAACCCCAAAATGTATTTATAAAAATTTGGTCAATCAGTTTTGAAATCTAGGTGAATAGTGTCCAAATGCATGTACAAGGTTCACTATTATTAGGGGTAATATTGGAAATTTAAACTTAAAATGGTCAAATTATTATAAAATTGGGATGAATCGACCCAAAAAAATTGCACCCAATTTTTTTTGGCTAATAGGCCCTAGTCAAGGGTCCCAAATATTAGTCAATTTCAAAATTTGAAAATCCTAATTTTAGCCAATTTGGTGATAAATAACCGTTATGCATAACCCTGATCTAATTCCCTCCATAATTCCTTAAATTGGGTGATAAGAATCCTCAACCTCCATGTTTCCAAAGGAAAATTCCTCATGCAATCCCGAACTCCTACTAAGATTTGAGAATCTGATTCTATGATTATCCTCCTATAACCTTGTCTTATCACTTAGATAGACACACATTTGATAGCTAAGGTTTTTGCTTCATTGTTCATGGCTATGCCTAGGCCTTGTAGATATCAATAGAGCATTGTCCCAACATAATTCTTGTATACCATTCCAAGTATAGCTCTACCTGAATTGTATTTGGTCCATTAGTATTAATTTTAATGCATCCTTTTGTGGGTGGTTTCCAACTAGCTTTATCCTACCTATCTTACACTTCGACTTTCTTCTCTATCCTCCCTATATTGCATTTCAAATTTCTTCTCCATCATCCCTATATCATATTGAGTATCCTATTTAGCATACACTACCATGGTTTTTGTGACTTTGTCACAAAATGACCTGCTAGATGCCATCCAAGGATAAAAATGTTTCTCTAAAATTTATACCATTTCTCTCGAGTCACACTTACCATAAAATAAATTTTAATCCAAGCTTCCACTATGAAGAGCTTCAGATTTAAATCTACCGCTCTTCCATCCTTCCCAACTCATTCAAGTAGCCATTGGCTTGGATTTTATAAGCTAAAAAATATTGCTCTCATATGTGGCACATGAATAGGCACTCAAACATGAAGTGGTCAGATGCTTCCTCACTTTTGTAGCATAAAACACATTCGGATGGACCAACGATTCCCTTATATCTTACATTATCAAAATTAATAATTCCATTATACATGAACTACCAAATAAAAGACTTTAAAATTAACTACAATTAATTTAGTAAATTTTAAAGTTATGTATCTTCAGCTCATTGAATTTTACCATCACCTTTGTTTTTTTTTGGCAGGTTAAAATTATATTAAAAGCAGGTTTTGAAAGGAACCCAAAACATTTTTTCAAATGATCTATAGCAAAGGATTTTGGAATGAATGCAACTTTCGTTATTGAGTTTTTGATTATTGATCATACGCAAGGGACATTTTTATATGTTATCTACCCCCTCAAACGATGAGTTGATGGGAGAGAAAAAATTGAAGCAGTGGTGAAGAACTTGATAAAGTGATCAATGGGGTGATAGAATGGAGTGAATTGCATGAGAATGATGTGAGAGTGAAAAATATGAATGGCATAGAGATGGAGGTCATAATTTTGAGGCCAATTGGTGATATTTAGATCAATTTAAGTTAGGTCTCAAGGTACCCTATGACCCAAAATGGTTGTAGGTTACCCTAGGACTGTACAAAATCCACTTATAAAAGTTTAATTACAAGGTATGTATTATTTCACACCTCACAATGAAAGAAAATTACAAGGAGAGGAAAGAGTGAGAAAATTTGGAAAGTGAAGTACTACTGATAATAATATCAAGGTGGACAATATGGCCACAAGTGTGGTGTAAGTAGGTGTTGGAGGATGTGCAATGTGGGTAAGTTGACTATATGACCTGCGTTTATGAATTTCAAAGTATAAATGGAACCCTAGGACCATTTCATAGTGAAATAAAATTGTAGCATAGATTATGCATGAGATATGGTAAGAAGGATGAGGCAACATGTATGCATGTGTGTATAGATGTGTTATTATTTTTTTACATGTGACACAATTATTGAGGTGAGTGTGTGCATGTGTGAGTGTGCTTATTTGCAAATGTGTTGGATGTAATGTTTGAAAATTTTTGGCATACTTGTGAAGTTGAGCAAAATGGGTACTCAAATCTACCCTTATCCGAATGGTATTAGGGTACCCTATGATTGTACAATTATACTAATTTTATATGGAATTTCATACGAATATATAGAATTGTATGGAATTTTGTACAATGTATAAATTTTTATTTTTGGTTGTGTAAAATTGATGTTGATGAAGTGGTGATGTTGAATAGGTAAAGGAGATAGAGCTAAGGTACTCATTTTATCCCTTGCTCAAGGATCTAAAGTATACATAGGGCACTAATAAGAGGTAATGACCATGGGATGTGGGATTGTATGGAGTAATAAATATGGTGATAGTATATTATGACCATTCATACTCAGTTGTGTTGTGTGAACATTGGGATCCAAATCAAAACACCTTTCATATCTTGAAAAGGGAAATGACTATCACACTAGAGGATATATATCACATATATTGACTACTAGTAGAGGTATTGACCATAATTATGATAGAGAAGAGGTAGAACAAGGCCATACTACAATGAATTTTTTGTGCACAATGGGAGGGAGTGAAGTTGAGTAATAGAGGCATAATATATGAGGAGTGTTGTAATAACAATGAGATATCTTTAAGACACTACTTGATGATGATCATGATTTCCAACTATGTGCTACCTCATTCTTCTAGCTATATGTTTCCATGGAGGATGATGAGGGTGGTATACGATAGGGTCGAGTGAAGGCATTGGTTTGCATGGGATCCAACATTATTAGTGCAGACATTTAGTGAGTTGCATGCACTATGAAGGATGACACAGATAGGGATAAGAAGTAGTTTTCTAGTTTAGATGTGGGGTTGGGAGCACATAGAAATATTGATACCAAAGGGACTACGATACACATATCATGAGTTGATGGGGACCAATGTATCATATGCATTAAAATAACAAATAGATATGGAGGCACAACTGCGTAGGCTACATGATGAACAATCACTCTTTTGCAAAGAGATGTTTCAAAGGTTGAGATGTGAGGACATCATATGGTGATCATAGATAGGGGCACCATTGTGGGGTGAGACCAATTTCAACCTATGTTGAGTGAGGCATAAATGATGGATGATTGGTAAGGACATAGCATAGGTAAATTACTTTTCCTTTAATAAGGTGTTGAGGCTATTTAGATTACTATAAGGAGTTCCTGATCCACTAGTAGTGATCTAGTGGGTTAAGGAATATCAACGGAGATGATCATAGGTTTGAACCTTGGATACCTCATCAGACATAGATATGGTCATTCCTAATATAGATGATCCAAGTATGATGCCAAAGTGCGATGCTTGGTGGGCTACACAAAGTTGGGAGCTCAAGAGAGGAGTGATAGATGGATTTTATGAGGTAGTAGCAAATGTAGCTAGGGGATTAGAGTGGAATGCAAGGGGTATAAAAGAAGTCAAGGGTACCTCAGGGGGAGAAGAAAATGTGGGAGCAAGTAGCATAGGTGAAGCAACCAATGTGGAGGTGAGTAGCCCAAGTGGAGCAGCCAATGTGGGGGCAAGTAGCCCAGGTGGAGTAGTGGTTGGATTTGATGTTGAGATCGATGAGGCCAATGAGGAGGAGAAATATGTAAATTTGGTATGACATGAGAGACAACATTTTGATAGTGGAGTTGGTCCAGTTGAGGCTGATAGGGTAGGTCCATTAGTTGGCATAGAGGGGATTTATGATCTAGTGATAGTGATGGTTGACCTAAGTATTTTTCTATGTAGTATGATGAATGCAATTGAGGATACCTATATATTGTGAGATAGGTGCATCAGGTTTAGGCCATGATGGCCTAGCGAGAGATGGCCTACATGCAAGAGAGGGAGACTTTAATGGTGGAGAGAGATATAGTCATGATAGACGATTGTGATGTAGAGAGATATGGGGAGAGTTAGAGTGTATATAGAGAAGCTACAATAGGATCATGACACATGATAGGCATTCTAAGACAACATATGATTTTTTAGTTTTATTTTTTTTAAATGTTAAGTAACATTTACATAATATGTCCAAAGTCGTAATTTTTTTGAAATTGTGGGTCAATACTTCAGCTTATAGTCTTTATGGTGTTCATCCATTATTTTTGAAGGATTTAGAACCCTTGATCTATTTGTAAAGAGGTTTTATTACTTATCAAAACGTTTTATAATCATTATAAATTATTTAAACATCATGAAGATATCATAAAATTTTAAAGGATACATAATTTGTATTGATATTGATCTTAAATAAAAATATTCTATTTAATAGAAAATAGCATTTATCGATATTTTATAATATAAAAACTTTTGTTGAATGTTAAAAGTTCCATACATATATCTATTTTCTCTCACACGGTTGAAGCTAACGAGGAAATATCATCAAAGATTCGTCTCCTCCTAAAATTCGCCAAAACATTATAATTAGATTGAATTTACTACTAATTTTGCTAGCTCGTGAACTCTGTTGACTCTCAACTGTAATCATATTGTAAATAATGTTAGTTGTACATTTTATTTTTTGTTTTGGTTTTTCACGTAACATTCAACGATCGTGAATATTTGACTTCTATTATGTAGATTGCAAGCAGGCATAAGTAAAATACTACTAAATGTCCCTCAACCAAGTTCTTTGTCTGTAATAATAATTAAGCACAACATGGTACAGAGATGAAAATTGAATCCATAGCGCATAGTGACTTCGATCTTGTTTGTTCTCCTGGTTTGCTCTGCACTTTCAGTCTCACATTGTGATCAAACAATTGGGCATTCTATAGCCTTTTTGCCAACACTTAGTGTTTATAGTAATATTTTATTTCAATCAATAATCTCTATATAGCACAAATAGAGAAGTAGAAAGAATGCTCAATAATTTTTAGATTACCAGGCACGTATGCAGGGAGGGCTCGTGCTGAGCCTTTCTTGCTATTCAATTCTTCAGGGATTTCACTATAATACCAACTTGCTATTCAATTCTTCAGGGATTTCACTATAATACCAACTCCTTTTAGGACCATAGTGCGTGGGGCTGTGGGTAGTAGTAGTCCAACACATTGTGGAAGTTAGAAAAATAGAGTACTCTAAAAGTTTATAAGACTAATTATTTGCCAAATAATTATCGCAAAGTGTAGATATACAAACCCTAAAGCTCTTATGTTTGACTAATTTGAATTTTCTAATAAATAGATGTTTGTAATGTTTAGTTTTGTTTTGTTTGTATATAATTAAATTATGTATTACTTAAAATAAAAAAACATATTTATATAATGTTTGTTTTTTAATAAAGAATGAGAGTAAACATATAATAAAGAAAATATATATATGTTTTTATGTTTATAAAATTTTGATGCTTGTTTAATTATAATAGCTGATTTATCAAACATTTTAGTATATTTTAAGATAATATTGTCAAGCCTCATATACATAATTACCAAGTAATTATTATTATTATTATTATTATTATTATTAGACTATGGTGCAGTAAAAATAAAAATTGTTTTCATCCTTTAAATCAATTATATATATATATATATATATATATATATATATAATGTTTTGTACTTGCAAAACTTATTTTTATAATACTTATTTAAAGAAATACATATAACTCATACAATACCTATAAAATTGTATTAATAATATCTATCAACATTAAAAATGTATAAATTTATAATTATAATAATATTTAATATAAAAAAATTTAATAAATCTATTCAATTGATATTATCTATTTACTTTCATTACAAACATTAGCTTTATTTTTGAAGCTTTAAATTGACACAAATTACCTTACAATAAATATAAGCGAAGTTGTCATAAAATTCTATCAAAATACCCCTTTTGCTTGGCATGGTCTCTCATGTGGGCTTCCATTGCCATTGTCAGTTCATCTTTTCACCGACTAACTCTTTAGGTGCGAAAGAAACGAAGTTAACTTTTTATGAATTGCTTACCAACTTTCCTTTTACTATACCGCGTATTCATTTTGGATTCTTCCTCCTGGTAGTGGCCAGCCCAACCCAACTTCTCTCAATTTTGTGATTGTTTTGATTTACTAACCTGTCCAAGATATAAACAAAAATTTTAAAAATATATTTTTTAATTAAAAATGTAATGATAAAAGACAATATGCTAATTGAAGTCCTTTGCATACTTTCTCATTTACAACAAGAATATCAATAAAAATAACAACGAAAACGTACTATTATTGACGTGGCCGTTTTTTTAGGAGCTCCTCGTGAGTCCTTCACGAGCAATTTAATTCTCGTGACTTCAATCTTCATTGTTTAGTGGTCGTACAACAATTTGGTTTTCCCTAACAATACCATGTGACGTGAATTTGATACCAAATCACCCACTCTTATTCATTTCAATGCACAGATTCCTTCTAAAAATCACCCACGTTCATCTCCGACTTAGACTTACCGTTGTTGGAGACACGGCTTCTGGTGGGGGCACTGTAGCATTTGACCAATAATTCTATAGTACGTGTCAGACATCTAAAGCCACTTTATTAACCTTGACTTGGATCGGCATGAACACATTTGAACATATTATAGACTTAACATATGTTGAAAAAATAAAAATTAAAAATTAAAAATTATTATATTATTTAAAATATAATAATTTTTAAAAATTAATATGTTCCAAAATACTTTTATATTAAAATAATTAAATACATTAAAAAGATATACGGATTAAAAACATCTCAATGCTATTAACTAAAAAACGGCCGTAAAAACAGTACCATGAAAATAGGAACCCCTACAGTCTTGTAAACAAAAGTTGTAAATGCATTTACATTAAAGTAAAATAATATACTTTTCCAGATGTCAAATTCTTTCTTAAAATTTATATCAAATAATTAGTAAGAGGGCATCTGTATTTTCGGCACCATCAGAAAGGAGTGGTTGAAAGTTTTAATACACTCGCGCGGAAGCGGAACGGGACTCGCTCCGGTCCGCTCCGGTCAGGAGCGCGGAAAGAATCCGCTAGCTCTAATTTACAAAGTAAATCTGCGCACCGAAGAAATAGAGGATGCGCTTGTCTTTGACGCAAATATTTGAGCGGAATAGGAATCAGATTGGATTTACAAAGAAGTGAGAGCGGATTGGAAAGATTTATAGTCCGCCGGACTTTACATGCAAAACACAGCGGAATAGACAGAAGGTTGCATTCATCTCTAATTTATCGCACGTACACTTTTCTAGGCTGAAAGGGAGCGGAGCCAAATCACTGTTTCACGGACTTAAGTGTTATAAATTCGTGGATTTGGAGAAAGGGTACAGTTCCGAACCGCACCAAATATTAGGACAAAAATTAAAGACACAATTTTATGATAGAAGTGGAATATGTTTTACTCCACTCAAAAATACAAGGGAAATGGGTGGAATAGGGCACAATCTTCTTCCGCAATATTTTACAATGAGTCTCCAGCGGAATGAAAAGATTTATTAACAGAGTAAAGATAACTTTGCTTAGTTACTTTATGTTCAACCAAACAATACGCAGTAGGTGAAATACAAGCAAAATTATTTCTTGCTCAAAACGGAACACATCCACATACATTAAAAATACATCCACAGTCATCATCTACAATTGAACTAGTTTGCAGAATAGACTTTGGTGCTTCTATGTTCTCTTGTTCCTCTTTCTACTCCACACTAGGTTGGTGCACTTTTCTTTTGTTTTCCACTCTTTTCTCTGATATTCTCCAATGTTCAAAATAGAATCCCCACAAAAATATATAGCTAGGTTCTCAGGGAAGGAGCAGGAAAGCTCCACCAACTTTTCTGACATGTCTTCAATGCAAAATACAACATTAGATGACTTCTCACACCGTTGCAGTTAATCGCGAACAACCGGTAATAAATCAAGATCCGACGAATGGTGCAGAAGATCAATCTTGTCAGAAGGTGTCAAATCTGGTTTAATTTTCTAATAGTAGTAAGGCTTTTCAGTTTCAATAGAATGAGTGCACTGATCAGATTCGGATGGATGTGCAGCATTAAATCTTTGTACTTGCACGATTGTTGTCACAAAATACAGTTGTTGCTGCTTCCGACGGATGATTCAGTTCACTCAAAACTCTTCTTTGCCAATATGCCTAGCATGCGGCCGAGGTGGTGGTAAAATACTCTGCATCAAAAATTGATAGTGCAAAAATTAGTTGTTTCTTCGAGTATCATGAAACTACTCCTGATCCAAGATGGAGGGCAAATCCGAAAGTGGTCTTTCGATCATCTATGTTGCCTTCCCAATCGCTATCTGTGTAGACAACCAGTTCAAGCTGGTCTTTTTTGGCATAATGTTGTAGACACCAAAACAGCACCAATCCGATTATGTGACCGCAAACACTGATCGCTTTGACAAACACAGCCCCCGTGGCAGCCCTCGGAGGTCAAACAATGGTCCTAACCACTTTCATAGCAATTTTGTAAGGTCAAGAGGCAATTTGGTACATTTAGACACTTTGCTCAGTATTCGTCTCACCCAGGGACGAATTCTAAATGGAATTCGTCTCACCCAGGGACGAATTCTGAAATCGTCTCTGGTAGGGACGAATTCTGAGTTTAACGGGCAAAAAGAAGAATGGCGCCAAGTGGCAGCCCAGGACAGCTAGTTGATGACTCCTGCCTCGCACGCGTGTGTGGGTGGACAGATAGGTCGTTAGAGGACTGTCACAAGGGCAGTTATGAAAGCCCAAGTCATGGAGGACTCCCCTCCCTCATGGGAAGACATGACCGCCACATGGCACCTATGACCAACACATGGCGCTTATGCTTCCCTCTCAAAAGAGACCCCATGGGTCTATAAAAGGTGGGACTTTTCTCACCCAAAAGGAGAGATTGGAGGCGATTTCAAGCAACGAAGTGTTGTCCGATTGATTACCCACTTGCATCCTTTTGATTCACCTTCTCACATCCACTAATCTCTTTCGCAAGGGAGGTTATTGGGTGGCTTTTGGAAGCGTGGATCCAACCCAAATCCAACATTTGACCACCTTACACCACCAATTTGCAGACATCCCAATCCTAAGAGGTTTTGGGCCCATCCCTAGTGGATTGGCGCCGAAATCAAGTGCCAACGGTGGGAGGCCCACTTGGGCACCCCCGCACTTTCTAAGTTTTATTCTAAAGCATTCTAGATTATTGTTTCAGGTTGCATCTCATGTTATTCTATTTGGTTAACTCATAGCTTCAATTTCATAACATTTTGATCAGATTTTATCATGCCTTTTGTCGCTTTGTTGTCCTACTAACTTGCAGGTGGCGACATCGAATTCCCGAGGATAGAGGCCAAATTGGGAGAATCCGACCATCTGGGTCATCCCAAAATGGCCCCAATTACATAACCCCTCTGTTTGCAGGTGTTTTGGAGGTCTCGAGAGTCGACATTGGAGCAGTATCACTTCGGCTTTTCCAACACAGTAGAATTCGTCCCACCCAGGGACGAATAGCAGTCAGAATTCGTCCTGCCTAGGGACGAATTCCAGGTGAAGGCAGATTGGCCGACTGTTTCAGTGGCAATGGCCCTCTGGTGATGTCTTCTGTCCTCTCGTCAGGTTTTCAGTGCCATTTGGAGTCACTTTTGTCTATCGATTTGGATAAATGTTTACATGCATCTTTTGGCGATTTTAGAGAACAAACACTTCCTATTTGCAACAGGTGCTACTGACATCTTTGTTGTTTCTTTGTTCGTAGGAGGAGCAGCAGAGGTTAAGGACTCATCAACATCAGCGGCGGCATC
The DNA here is from genome assembly GCA_028583015.1 of Wollemia nobilis. Lineage (NCBI taxonomy): Eukaryota > Viridiplantae > Streptophyta > Pinopsida > Araucariales > Araucariaceae > Wollemia > Wollemia nobilis. The sequence goes on from JAQPPZ010016895.1 coordinate 20,447,585, forward strand.
ATCTTGGCCCGCCCATTTCAAGTGTGGGCACGCGAAAAGAGGAACCTTAAGTCTCGATTGTAATCAAATTCTTTTAACGCTCCTAGCCCCTGAAAAGGGAGGAGGCGTATTTGTAACATAGATCAAGAGAGTTTAATGAAAGGGCTGTGTTTTCTCCATTTGCTTGTATCTCATTTCAATGCGTCTCTTTCATTTCATGCATTCTACATTTCTAGGACTTAAGCGTATTTGATTTTGAATGCATCGCAATTAGTGTTTCCTTCGCCCGAAATCTCGTGCTTTCAGTGGCGATCACGGTGGGACCCTGTTCCCTGGTTTTTAAGATCATAGAAACTGATTAAATTTTTGTGTTTTGTGCTTGACAGGTACATTTTTTTGTTGCAGACTATTATTCGTCTCTGACTGTGACGAATTCTTTACTGTAATTCGTCTGACCTTGAGACGAATTCAAATTCGTCTCTGGCAGGGACGAATTCTATTCTGAAATTCGTCTCACAGAGGGACGAATTCTTGCCTGTAGATTTTCAGAGCAGAAATTCAGAAGCAACCGGTCCAGGCAGAGAAGAGGTAGGGATTTTTATAATCTCTATTAAATTTTCTATTTCTGTTTCTGTTTCTTTGATTGTTTTCATTTTATCCTGCATTGCTTAGGGAAAGTCATTTATGCTTGTTTCATTTTCGTTAAATAAAATGAATCCCACACACTTCACGCAATAACTTTAAACCAAGGAGCTGGTCGTAAGACCCCAGCCCTTGAGCAAGACCAACGGTGGGTTCATCACCACCTTGGCTTAGCTTTGCATCCATTTCCCCGATTGTCACCGTTGTTAGGCGTAAATCCTGACGAAAGCTGACCGAGTGTCGCTGGGGTGATTCCCATGCGCGCGAGGATAAGTCTTCTATGGTAGGTGTCATTAACAGGACAATCCCCCTTTCGTACCGCCTACGTACCATGTACCTTCTGCTCTCACGTACCTATAGTCTCCCTCTCGTAAGGGCGGGTATATAGAGAGGTTGGTATATCGGCCTGGTTGGTATATTGAAGGGGCGACCATTTTGGGAGTTATATGAGCCTTCATTATGCATTTAAACGTTCTTCAAAAACATTCAAAAAACAAAACAAAACATCAAAATGCACTAAACCAGCTTTAGGACACACCATTAATCCTTAAAAGAGATAATCACGGTTTGTGTATGTGTTTGTTCATTTCTGCTTAGTGTAGACAAAAAGAAAATCATCATAAACGAGATAAAAATCTACTTAGATAGTAGAGAAGCACCGCAATGGTGTACACCCGTAGCCAAGCCCAATCAAGGGCAGAAGCTCCGGAAGGTACACAAGAAGCAGGCACAAGTCGCCTTCGCTTCAGTCCTGAGGACTTGGTCATACCGCCTTATCGGTCTGGCCTACAAAAGAATCCATGTCAGAATCCTCGATGGGGTATGCCCATTCAAAACAGCCCCTTTCGGGAAGACGCTTTACATGTAGACCTTGATGTAAACAGAGAATCGCCTTCTGAGGTTAGACATGAGTGGCCACAGCGTGATGAAGCGCTAGAGAGGCACACTATCCATTTGGAGGGACAACGTGGATATGGCGTCCCTTCTTTACCTCCCATCAGGACAGAAAGACAAAATCCAGAGCGCAGGGCTCCTTACACAGGGCGAGCTAACTCCGCCCGCCCCTTCCAAACCAATGAAAGGGAGTACGAGGAAAGCCATCGCATTCCTCGAGGACAACAAACAGCGTGGGAACCTTGCGTTTCCGCCCTTGCTAGGTATCATGATCATACATCGAGGCCAGAGCCTCGAGTAAATGTCGCCTACCTCGACAGAGGGAAGCGACCCATTGAAATTTTAGATCATCAAGATCGAGGCAAACACATAGGAGAAACATTCCAACCTCCTGAGCAAAATAGGGTAGACCAAATTGACCCGATAGTCGCCAGACATGCCACCCGTCAAGCCCAAATCATGCGGCTTAAACAAAGTCATCAGGAGATAGAGTATCGACACCGCTTGGATAGAGAGCGCATGCAACGCGAAGCGGATGAGTTACGCTATGAACTACCTGAGAGGGGGCCAACCCCTCACACCCAAAGAGCCGAACAATATGAGAGGCATAATCCGTTGGTGCAGGACAGGTCTCCACGACCTCGTCAAGCTTTGCCTCCGAGACCTTATAGACCCGAGAGGGAGGCCACTCCCCGAAACAATGATGGGTACCTTCAGCAGGACTCAATCGGGTCATAGGTCTCGCCTAGAGACTCCTCAAGAATTTTATGAGGAGTATGAACCAGAAATAGAATAGGCTGAAACTCCCCATCAAGGCGGGAGGGCTGCCATTCGGCCACCCCTCCATAGGCCTCCAGTCTTCCATAACTCACAACGGGAGCAAACAAAAGAGGAAGAAATAAAATCTTCCGATGCATACAAAGCGCTATTAGAGCGTTTGGAGTCTATGGAGACAAAAGCTTTTGGGCATCAAAAGCCCACATTACGTCAACTCCGTAGTCATCCAGTGCATCCCTCAGTGCCAACACCTCTTTACCCCGAACACTTCAAGTTGCCTCAATTGGCAATCTTTAAAGGTGAAGAGGACGCACAAGAACATGTCACAAGATTTCTAAGCCAATGCTTCGGCATCCAAGATAATGATGCATTGTTGCTTAGGACATTCATAACCACATTCGCAGGCCCTACCTCGGATTGGTTCACACAATTACCCAAACACAGCATAAGCAACCTAGATCAATTAGTAGATGCGTTTCTTGAACGCTTTGCCTTCAACACAAGGAAGAAGGCATCACTGAGTGATCTGGCTAGCCTCAAGCAATTTGAGGAAGAAACAATGGCAGCATACGGGAATCGATGGAGAGCTTTGCTTTCTAAGTTACCCTACCGTCCCCCTATGTCTGATCTCACACAGATGTTCGCAAAAAGTTGCTTGAAATCGATCTCTGGGCTATTGCAGCTGCAACAATACGCCACTTAGAAGAAGCTTTGGCGCAAGCCAGAGTTATAGAAGAGATCAAAATAGGCGAAGGCGCAATCGCCAAGCCTAAAAAGAAAGAGTGGAATAAAACCACTAAAACCGGGACAACGCAATCACAACACGCTGCGGTTAACCAAGTTGCGATAAATGTTCCCGCGCCTGTGCAAGAAATGCAGCCCCAAAAGGCTAATTACCAGGCAGTGCCTCCTGGTTATGAAAGAGATAATAGAAGGCAGGAGCAGAATCAGCAGCGTCGCCCTAGGCGACAATTCACCCCTTACACGGAGTCCAGGGACTCCCTATTTGACCGCTTGTCAGCGGCAAATTTAGTCACTCTGCCAGAAATCCAAACTATAGACCCTAACGCTCCTAAGCCTAGGGGATACAGAGAGGAATTGTATTGTAGATTCCATAGGCGCAGAGGACACGACTTGAATGGATGCTGGAAATTCAAAGAATTAATCCAAGATTTGATCGACAATAGAACATTGGCCGTGGACAACCCCATAGCGCCAAATAATCAACAAATGGGGGTATTCAAGGACCCTTTGCCCGCCCACGAAGCACAGGCGAAAACCTCTCCGGATTAACGAGGTGCGACAGAATCTTCCCATGCAAGGATTTGTGGGAATGATTAGTATAGTGACAAGGAACAAAAAGTACCCAGCAGCTTGCCCCCGAGGTAGCTACGAGGGAAGTTTCGACAACATCGCAGCCTCAACAACGCCCAACGCAGCTTGCTCTCCGCCTAGACCCGAGGTCACGATACGGACCAAACTCACGCAGAGTTTGCGGACCACATCGGCTAGGATATCCATTTACGAGCTTATTCAACAGTCAAGCACCCCATAGGGAAGCTCTTATGGACATTTTAAAAGCCATCGAATTACAGCCTCACGAAGCAAATTCTTTCAACAACTTCGTGGGACATGTGAAACGATGTACGGAGCCGGTCATCACCTTCAGAGAAGATGAAGTCAAAACAATATCGAATGACATGGCAGATCCACCCCAGCACGTTATCGCGCGGGTCAACGGGATCCCGTACAAGAGAGTGTTGGTAGATATTGGCTCGTCCAGTAACATCATTACCACTGCAGCCTTAAAACATTTGAAGCCGCCAACCTCTCACATCACAGCCTCCACGTACACACTGCGAGCTTTCAACGATGCAATATGCTCGACAGTCGGCACAGTTGTTCTGCCTGTCCAGGTAGGACAAAAGACAATACCTACATTGTGCCATGTGTTGGAAGGCGAGATGGCTTATAATATACTGCTAGGGCGGCCTTGGATCGGGGACATGAAGTGTGTCCCTTCGATCGCTCACCAATGCTTAAAGTATGCTTTTGAAGGAGAAATACATGTAGTCCCAATGGACTTAGAGCCCTTCAAGTATTGCAATGCGGTACAATTCATGCCTCAATCGACCCTCCCTTCAACGCATTTGGATTTCCAGTTAAATCCATCTAAACAGGGTCCAATACCGCAGGCACCACTGGTGACCAAAACAACAAAATCCCAGCCAGGTGAGCCTTCATCATCTGCTCCTTCATTATCAACGCCACCTGCCATGGCCAAACAGAAGGACAAGGGAAAACAGATCATGGAAGAGGCTAAGCCCCTAGAAGAGGGGTTGCCCACAATTTCAACGGTATCAACAGAAGAAACACCTCACACAGCAGAAGCGGAGACTCCTAAAATGCCGAACATGGAATGGACTCAGGAAGGACTCCCGTTTCCTCCCACCCAATCATCAACAATCACTGTTGAAATGGCCAGTACGGGCCTGGGGGAGTATTTAGTGCAAAATGTTGTGGCAACCCCCGCATTGGAGTCAGTACAGGACATGGGAAGACCTCGCCTTCCCATAGGGACAGTTGTTCCTCTAGGCTACCCACCAAACCAGACGAATTTTGTGTATGGGGGCCTTGATCATGGTCTTGAACCATGCAAACAAAAGGAAGCAGACGAAGAGCCTTTTGTTGAAAATATCAACTATCTGTCAAACCCGAAATTTGCCCTAAGATATCTCGGCCAATGCAATTGGCATGGATACGGGCTAGGCAGATATGAGCAAGGGATGCGGGTCCTTTGCCAACCAAGATATCAGATGCCATATGATAAGTCAGGAGTAGGGTTCAACCACCCCCTGCCCTTAGACATCTTGGTCAAAAATATGCAAGGCCTAGAAATAGGCAACAAGGGGGGATTGGCACCAGATCCTTATGCCAACCCAAATACAGAATATACCTTGGGAGATTACCTCCCATGGTCAACAAACACCCTTGGCAACAATAGTAATCCCTCTCCTTTGCTAGAGAGAGGCGAAAGTTCGGAGATTAATCCTCAAAGAGAACATCAACGGCTTTCGGACATCTTTTTGAAGCTATTCCCCTTAGAGGTTCCAGTTGAATCAATACAGTGTCAAGAGAATCGGGTCCCTCCACCAAGAGTGGAACAACCGCAATGGGACCGGATTAACTTGCTCGGAACAAGGAGAGCCCCCAACGTCGCAAGCAACAATTGTCGAAGAGAATGAACATTTTTGGGTCTCCGAAAGTGATTCGGAAGATGAGACCGAGATGGACTATCTCAGACATGCGCGACGGAATCACCGCCCTTTAACTCATGAAGATCTAATGGGACAGATGGGCATACGGCTAGGGCATGAATGGTGGGTAGACCCAGCAAGGTGGGACCAAGTGTTGGATCCATGGCTCCAAATTCAAGATGAGCACCGTCCACCCCGAGACCCTATCATGACATCAGTACCGAGGGAAGACCCCGTCTTCCTTTCAACACATAGGGCCGATCCGTTCATACCCGTCCCTACAGAACCAGATCCAGAGCATAGGAAGCATCCAGAATGTTCGAGCTATAACACCCACGGTAATGGAGACCAAATTCATTCCATCCACATGATCTCCATTGATTTGACCGCACCCATCCGCAATCCGGCCGATCCATCACGGTCATTGCATCTAGACATAGATGCCATCGATTGGGATCGCGTCAATTCACCTTTATCACCATCAGAGTACTGGCCTTTCGGTGAAATGCCTCATTTTACCCCAAGGACAACTCAAGATATTTTTCAGGCTGAAGAGGGACCCGAGGTTCCAAACGTAGATTTAAACTCAGCCAATGATATCCATTTGATCCCGACTCCACATCAGTTGGAGGACGGATCCCACATGTCAGTCGAGGAAACGACTGACGTAGACATCGGCTTAGACCCAATGAATCCACAGATTCTCAAGCTGGGGGTAAGTCTTTCCCCTGAAGAGCAAGCCGACTACATTGCCCTTCTCAAAGAGAAGAAGGAGGTTTTTGCATGGTCATACCGAGACATGCCGGGACTAGACCCGTAGCTAGTCACGCATAATTTAACGCTTGATCCGACAATCAAGCCCGTAAAGCAAAAACTACGAAAGATGCACCCAAAAGTGGCCTTGATGGTCAAAGATGAATTGCAAAAGCTGTTGGATGCACAGTTTGTCATCTGCGTGGATTATCCGCCATGGCTGTCCAACATGGTTCCCGTCAAGAAGCCCGACGGGAGGATTCGCATATGCACCAATTTTTGAGACCTAAACAAAGCGAGTCCTAAGGATGATTTCCCCTTGCCAAGCATCGACGCGCTGGTAGACGCTACAACAGGTCACGAAATGCTCTCCCTAATGGATGGCTTCTCGAGATACAATCAAATTCGTATCAATCCTGAAGACCAACTTAAAACGGCGTTCACAACGCCTTGGGGGACATTTTGTTATAAGGTCATGCCTTTTGGCCTTAAAAATGCTGGCGCTACCTACCAACGTGCCATGACGTATATCTTCCATGATTACATGCACAAAACTTTGGAAGATTACATGGATGATTTGTTAGCCAAGTCTCTTTTGCGCTCAGATCATCTCGGTGACTTAAGCAAGATTCTCGATCGCCTCATAGAGCATAAGGTCAGACTGAATCCCAAGAAGTGCGTATTTGGCGTCACATCTGGAAAACTCTTGGGTTTTATAGTCTCAAAACGAGGCATCGAAGTGGACCCAAAGAAAGTCAAGGCAATCCTTGAAATGGCTCCCCCAACCACTATCAAGCAGCTCAGAAGTCTGCAAGGAAAGGTCGCGTCGATTAAACGCTTCATAGCGCAATTATCTGACAAATGCCGACCCATGAACAAATTATTGCACAAGGGGGTTACATTTCACTGGGATGACGAGTGCCAGTCAACCTTTGACGAAATCAAACAATACTTGGCTTCGCCACCAGTATTGGCACCACCTAGACCAGGAGTGTCGTTCTACTTATACATCTCAGCTACTGAGGTGGCACTCGGGCGCCATGCTAGCCCAAAAGAATGAACTTCACAAAGAACAGGCTACTTACTATCTTAGCCGCACCCCGGTCGGGCTACGAACTTAACTATGCATACGTTGAGAAACTCTGCTTGGCAGTGGTGTTTGCTACCAAAAAGCTACGCCACTACATGCTGAGCAACACTACGTATGTTGTGTCTAAGGAGAATCCATTGCGATACATGATGAGTCGTACTTATCATAGTAGTCGCACGGCGAAATGGATCATGTTGTTGACGGAATTTGACATAGAGTTTATTGGACAAAAATCTATCAAAGGACAAGTCATAGCCGATCAACTAGCAGAGGCTCCTCTTGAAGACGATCAGCCTCTCGTCATAGAACTACCCGATGATGGGGTCTTCCATGTCTCGGAATCGCCAGATTCTCGATGAGCCCGAGTCACAGTGCCGACATAACCCTATTCTTCGATGGTTCTAAATGTGAGCAAGGTGGTGGCACGGGAATTGTATTCTTCACACCGCAGGGTGCTCCAATGCCCCTGTCATTTAAATTAAACTTCCAGTGCACCAACAATAATGCAGAATATGAAGCCTTGCTCCTAGGTCTTCAGACAGCAATCGCCATGAACATCAAACGACTGAACATCTTTGGTGATTCGCTGTTAATAGTCAATCAAGTCAAAGGGGTATATCAATGCAAATGCCCAGTTTTGAAGGCCTATAAAGCCCTTGTGGACAAATTCCTGGCAAAACTTGAGTGGTATGACATCGAGGCACTCCCTCGATCATCGAATCATTTTGCGGACACAATGGCCTCCTTGGGGTCACTAATCCCGCAAGACCTTTCCGGTGATATGACAACCATTCAAGTCAAAACCTTATCGCAATCCGTGATGGAGCGTGCAAGCTCGGACTTGACGCCAAGAATCCACATGATCCAGATTGAACCATCCTCGGATAAGTTCTTTCGAATCCGAGATCGTCTGAAACGTGCCAACCGGGGGTCCTTGTTTTCCCCCACTCCCACTAATAGCAACACAACGCTATTCTTACAAGTTCTATCCCATTCAACATTTGTTAGGGAAGAACTTCAAAAGGGATTGGCTGTTCATACTGTCGAGGTTTTCGATCAACAAGACTGGTATTTACCCATTAGAGACTACCTCAAGTTAGGTAATCTTCCCTTTGGATTGACGCACGCCGCAAAACGAACATTCAAGCAGAAAGCGGCTAAGTATGTCTTGATAGGAGACATTTTGTATCGTCGTAGCTATGACGGAATTCTTCTTCATTGTTTGGACCAGCAAGAGTCCACTTGGGCAGTCGCCCAAGCGCACGACGGTACATGTGGTGGCCACTTTAGTGGTATGGCCATTGCAAAGCGCATTCTTCGCATGGGATATTATTGGCCATCTTTAGAGCGAGATTGTTGCGCATATGTCAAGAAGTGCATGAAATGTCAACATCATGCCAATTTGATGCACGTACCTTCCCAGGCCTTGCAGGCAGTCCAGTCTGCTTGGCCATTTTTGCAATGGGGCTTCGATCTAATTGGAAAGATCTCCCTGCATCATCAGGCCGTCACACGTTTATCATAACGGCCACAGAGTATTTTACTAAATGGGTGGAAGCAATTCCGTTAACTTCTACGACAGGACCCCGCATTGTGGAGTTCATCTTGCATAACATCATATGTCATTTTGGTATTCCATCCAAAATAATCTCGGATAATGGGCCATCATTCAAGAACAAAGACGTGCGTGCTTTGACCACAAAGTACAAAATTCAGCACAACTTTTCAACACCCTATTATCCGCAAGCAAATGGGCAAGCAGAGGCGTCAAACAAAATGCTAGTCGCCATCCTTAAAAAGACGGTCGCAGACAGTCATAAGGATTGGCACATCCAAATCCCACTTGCCCTTTGGGCTTATCGCACTAGCATTCGGACGCCAACTGGGGCAACTCCGTTTTCGCTGGTGTATGGCTCAGAGGCAGTAATGCCTCTCGAGTTGGAAATTCCTTCCCTGCGCATATCAATGCAGGAGTTCATCGATGATGACACTGCGTGGCAGGCCCGGTTAGACCAACTTACGTTGCTTGACGAACGACGCGTTAATGCTCTCGAGCACTTACGTATCTACCAAGAGCGGCTTAAGAAAGCTTACAACATGAAAGTTCACCTAAGGGACTTTCGGGTTGGTGATTTGGTTTTGAAGGAAAACCAACAGAACTCTAATTTGCCGTCCCACCTGAGGGACAAGTTCATGGCAAATTGGTTAGGTCCATATGTCATTGATAGCAAAATAGGACCCGGGACGTACCGGCTAGCTTCTCTTGACGGTATCAAGGAAACAGAACCCTTGAATATCAGTCATTTGCGACCATTTTATATATAAGAGAGCCATGTCCCAAAAATGCTCCAAGGATCCATAAAATCGCTTGGTCAAAAACACAAAAGCTCCAAGGATTATCGCAATCACTTGGTCAAAACCCAAAAAAGCTCCAAGGATTATCGCAATCACTTGGTCAAAACCCAAAAAGCTCCAAGGATTATCGCAATCACTTGGTCAAAACCCAAAAAAGCTCCAAGGATTATCGCAATCACTTGGTCAAAACCCAAAAAGCTCCAAGGATTATCGCAATCACTTGGTCAAAACCCCAAAAAGCTCCAAGGATTATCGCAATCACTTGGTCAAAACCCAAAAAGCTCCAAGGATTATCGCAATCACTTGGTCAAAACCCAAAAAGCTCCAAGGATTATCGCAATCACTTGGTCAAACCCAAAAGCTCCAAGGATTATCGCAATCACTTGGTCAAAACCCCAAAAAGCTCCAAGGATTATCGCAATCACTTGGTCACCCAAAAAGCTCCAAGGATTATCGCAATCACTTGGTCAACCAAAAAGCTCCAAGGATTATCGCAATCACTTGGTCACCCCAAAAACTCCAAGGATTATCGCAATCACTTGGTCACCCAAAAAGCTCCAAGGATTATCGCAATCACTTGGTCAAAACCCAAAAAGCTCCAAGGATTATCGCAATCACTTGGTCACCCCAAAAGCTCCAAGGATTATCGCAATCACTTGGTCACCAAAATGCTCCAAGGATGTCCACAATCACTTGGTCAAAAATCAAGAAAATTCAAAAACAACAAAAATTTGCATCTCATTTCTAGGCATACTCAAATTCATCAATAGAGAGCTCTTCTCGCACCTCATATTCATATTCACAAAAATCAATCCATCAAAAATACAAAAATATGTAGCTGCATTAAGCATTGCATCCATACATTGCATATTTGTGGTCGTATAGGTCAAAGGCACCATAGGTTGTAATTGCTCTGCTAGTCCATCTTGTTCCACACTGTTCCATTTTACAAAAACAACAAAAACACCATCATTGCCTTTTACCACACTAGAGTCAATGGTCTTTTAATGTATCAAGAGTTTTCGTGATTCAATCATCATTTTCCTCTTTAGCCATGTAATGTATCAAGTCAGACAGATTTTACGAAGGTAGAGTTACACTTGAAATACACCTTGTTACGTAACATCCCAACACAAATTAAAACACATAAAACAATTCCTAAGTTGTGTGAACGAAAGATGAAACCCGCACAGTAATCCAAGTCACCAAAAGCGAAACGGTTATCTTGCTCATCCCCCGTGCGAATGACCCCAAGAATGCTGAGAGTTGGCAAAAGGACAAGCATCCTCCCTACCCAATTCCCTAAGAATCCCTAGTTCTCAATAGTTGCAAAACATCAAAAATTTGCAAAACGTCAAAACTCAAATATTTGACATCATACAGTGCACACATCAAACGGCACAAACGATAGTGATTTTCATCACTCCATATCCCCAATCCCTTGCTCAAAAGAAAAACAAATCAAAATAAACAGTGATCTTATCACTACAAACGAGCAAGTATCCCAATACAATTGAAGAAAAGAAGGGAGTTGAACTTGAATCCCTGGAACTCTCAACATTCTAAAAGGTCATGAGGCAAGCCTCAATACCGGTTTGGTTGATAGCCTATCGGTAACTGGCGGTAAACTTCTCGCATGACGATATATCTATCACATTAACTTGCGTACGGATCAATGTTTGCATGTGGATGAGCTAGCTTATGGCATCCTGGATAACACCGCAGATTAATCTAACTAAATACAACAAAGGAGTTAGTGGAGCTAATTAGGTGATCCTCGAGACAGGTTCGGTTGAAAGCCCATCTCGCACCGGCGGTATCCCGACAAATACCACATAAATGAACTCAATTGCACACACAGGGATGTGAAATAGCTTGGTCAAAAACAAGTCCGATTCATACCTTGTTCAAAAGTCTTGTAAGATAAAGTACAGTCGTGGCTAGTGAGTTAAAACCGTTCGAGTCTCAGAAAACCTTAGCTACATTTCTAAACCAACTGCGCTACTTTTCATCCTTACAATACCATCAAAAAATACAAAAAAAGAAAAACCACATGTATACATACAAAGTCATGCATCACAAAAATCGCCTAAAAACAAAATAACAGAGTTCTAAACAGTCTATGGTGCCATAGCCAAACATCACAAATATCATTCATCCATTTCATTTCGCATATCACATATAAATCAAAAACATTTGTATTCATCATAGCATATGCATCCATCAAAATAAATCAACATGCATACATCCATATTCATCAACCATCATGCATAAGATCAAAGAAAATCAAAACAACAAAACAACAAAAAAATGCAACACAAACAAAAAGCAATAAACATTGCCAAACACAAGTGCTCTTGCACTTAACCTCTTGGCATAGAAAAATTGATGTTGGGGTTTACATTGTCACTATCCTACTCTCTAAGAAGGCTACCATAGCCGGACCGCTCCACGGGAAGACGGATTTTTGACAATTTCACCCCCAAATGGCATCACAAATGGGTCAAAGCCCACTAAAAAAACAACAAAATCAAAGGCAACACAAACAACAAAATGCGCTCTTGCACTTAACCTCTTGGCATAGAAAAATTGATGTCGGGTTTCACTGTCACCATCCTACTCTCTAAGAGGCTACCATAGCCGACATTTTCCAAAAACAAAAACAAAACAAAACAACATAAGATCATACACTTAACCTCTTGGCATAAAAATTGATGGAGTCACACCAGAGGCGGGAGGAGATTTTTTAATCCCCAAATGGCATCACAAAAAACAAAAACAACAAAAATGCACACTAAAAACAAAGCAATAAGCATTGTCGGACACAAGTGCTCTTGCACTTAACCTCTTGGCATAGAAAATAGATGTCGGGGCTCAAATTGTCACTCTCCTACTTCCCTAAGAAGGCTACCATAGCCGGACCGCTCCATGGGAAGATGGATTTTCGACAATTTCACCCCATTATGGCATCACCAAAAGGGTTAACACCCACCAAAAATAGGTCCAAATGTTGGAAAAATTGCACATTCTTAAACGATAAACCATCTAAAGGCACCCTTGCACAAGTCATCTTGGGTCAAGTGACTCGTCGCTTTTCTCATGAAGGTCATTCCCTCATCGATTCGTCGCTTGAGGGGGTAGTCACACTTAGTCACCAATCAACAATCACACACCCAATTAAGGAAAATGACATGCATTCAAAGAATCATTGACAAAGACAATCACGCTCCCGCTTGGGGCAGTAAACAAGCAACAATCAAATCAATCAAACACTTGGCATTTCGTGAATCATGAACACAAGGTTCCCCCGAGGATAAAAGGTTGCGCCCTTTGCCTAATCATGACTGATCAATGTCCAAGCTCAAGTCACACCTCACCAAAATAGGTTAACACTTGAAATCAAACTCCTTAGCTCGTCAGAAGCAAGGATTCAAGAATGCATGCCCTTTCCATGCTTGGGGCATCAAAAGTTGGTTAGGTTACCAAGAAACCCTAATCATTAGTGCTTTGGTTATCTATTTTTGCTCGGTGCTGCGCCATGCACAACGCATCCCAAAAAGGGGCATCTGTAGACACCAAAACAGCACCAATCCGATTATGTGACTGCAAACACTGATCGCTTTGACAAACACAGCCCCCAGGGCAGCCCTCAGAGGTCAAACAGTGGTCCTAACCACTTTCATAGCAATTTTGTAAGGTCAAGAGGCAATTTGGTACATTTAGACACTTTGCTCAGTATTCGTCTCACCCAGGGACGAATTCAAAATGGAATCCGTCTCACCCAGAGACGAATTCTGAATTCGTCTCTGGTAGGGACGAATTCTGAGTTTAACGGGCAAAAAGAAGAATGGCGCCAAGTGGCAGCCCAGGCGAGCCGATTGATGACTCTCGCCTCGCACGCGTGTGTGGGTGGACAGATAGGCCGTTAGAGGACTGTCACAAGGGCAGTTATGAAAGCCCAAGTCATGGAGGACTCCCCTCCCTCATGGGAAGACATGACCGCCACATGGCACCTATGACCAACACATGGCGCTTATGCTTCCCTCTCAAAAGAGACCCCATGGGTCTATAAAAGGTGGGACTTTTCTCACCCAAAAGGAGAGATTGGAGGCGATTTCAAGCAACGAAGTGCTGTCCGATTGAATACCCACTTGCATCCTTTTGATTCACCTTCTCACATCCACTAATCTCTTTCGCAAGGGAGGTTATTGGGTGGCTTTTGGAAGCGTGGATCCAACCCAAATCCAACATTTGACCACCTTACACCACCAATTTGCAGACATCCCAATCCTAAGAGGTTTTGGGCCCATCCCTAGTGGATTGGCGCCAGAATCAAGTGCCAACGGTGGGAGGCCCACTTGGGCACCCCCGCACTTTCTAAGTTTTATTCCTAAAGCATTCTAGATTACTTGGTTCAGGTTGCATCTCATGTTATTCTGTTTGGTTAACTCATAGCTTCAATTTCATAACATTTTGATCAGATTTTATCATGCCTTTTGTCGCTTTGTTGTCCTACTAACTTGCAGGTGGCGATATCGAATTCTCGAGGATAGAGGCCAAATTGGGAGAATCCGACCATCTGGGTCATCCCAAAATGGCCCCAATTACATAACCCCTCTGTTTGCAGGTGTTTTGGAGGTCTCGGGAGTCGACATTGGAGCAGTATCACTTCGGCTTTTCCAACACAGTAGAATTCGTCCCACCCAGGGACGAATAGCAACTCGAATTCGTCCCGCCTGGGGACGAATTCCAGGTGAAGGCAGATTGGCCGAACTGTTTCAATGGCAATGGCCCTCTCGGTAATATCTTCTGTCCTCTCGTCAGGTTTTCGGGTCATTTAGACTCACTTTTCTCTATCGTTTTAGACAAATGTTTACATGCATCTTTTGGCGATTTTAGAGAACAAACACTTTTTATTTGCAGCAGTGCTACTGACATCTTCGTTGTTTCTTTGTTCGTAGGAGGAGCAGCAGAGGTCAAGGACTCATCAACATCAGCGGCGGCATCATCTTGGCCCGCCCATCTCAAGTGTGGGCACGCGGAAAGAGGAACCTTAAGTCTTGATTGTAATCAAATTCTTTTAACGCTCCTAGCCCCTGAAAAGGGAGGAGGCGTCTTTGTAACAGAGATCAAGAGAGTTTAATGAAAGGGCTGTGTTTTCTCCATTTGCTTGTATCTCATTTCAATGCGTCTCTTTCATTTCATGCATTCTACATTTCTAGGACTTAAGCGTATTTGATTTTGAATGCATCGCAATTAGTGTTTCCTTCGCCCGAAATCTCGTGCTTTCAAATGTATTCCATGGTTCCTGGTTCTATTGACATACTGTAAAATCCTTTTGCCTTCTTGCTAGTGAGTTTTCCTGGGTGACTCCATAAACCTGTTGATTAAACTTACTATAAACATTAAGTCTAGTTTAGTTGCAGTCAAATACATCAAACTTCCAACTAACCTTTTATAGTGATTTGGATCAACATTTCTACTACAATATTTCTTGCTTAACTTCAGACCTATGCCAATAGGTGTGATGGCAAGTTTACTATCCTCTATCTTAAACCTCTTTAAGACATATCTTCCATACTTGCCTTGAGAGATGAAGATGTCATCTGTAGATTGGTCAACTTCAATGCCAAGAAAATACTTCATTAGCCTCAAGTCTGCCATCTCAAACTCATTCTTCATGGCTATTCTGAATTGCTCAAACAACATATTATTGTTTCCAATATATATCATATCACCTGCATACAAGCAGATGATTATCATATCCCCCTCTATGTTTATATTCATATATAGAGTATGCTCATATGGGAATTTTATGAACCCATTCTCCTAAAAGTAAGCATCAATGTAGTTGTACCAAGCTCTAGGTGCTTGCTTCAACCCATACAAATATTTCTTCAATTTTAGGACCTTGCCTTCTTGCCCTTCTAGTTCATAACCAGGTGGCTGGTCTATGTAGACCTCTTCTTCTAGTACTCCATTCAGGAAGGTAGACTTGACATCCATATGGTAAAAATTCTAGCCTTTTTGGGCTGCCAATGCCAGGACCATTCTAACTGTGTCACGCCTCACTATATATGCATAAACTTCATTATAGTCAATCCTAAAATTCTGCTTGTAGAATTTTACCACCAATATGACCTTATGCTTGTCTACTTCACCTTGGGTATTAAACTTAGTTTTATATACCCATTTGACTCTAATGGTCTTCTTCCATGCTGTAATATCCATTAAATTCTAGGTTTTATTTTTATCTATTACCTCTATCTCATCATCCATGACCTTTACTCATATTCTATTCTGAATTGCTTCTTCAAATGTAATTGGATCACACTAAAAAAATAAAATCAAAATTTTCTTCATTAGTTTTAATTATGGTTACCTCTTAAATATCTTGTAGGCTCCTTATTTTTGCTGGTGTCACCAAGTTGGAGATCCTTTTTGCAAGTGGAGGTGACCCAGATGATGAGGTTGTGCTTCTACTAGAACCACTAGTATGACTTGTAGTTGCAGGTGGATGTACTCTATTATCTTCCAAGTCCTCAGAGTCAATAATTATTGGCTATGTTTGGCTAGTATTTCATTTCCGTTTCCATGCTTCATCCTCCAAGAACTTCACATCTCGGTTGATGATCAACTTCTTTGTCATATGGTTATATAGCCTATAATATTTTGACTCTTCACTGTATCTAACAAAGATGCATTTATCCACCTTGTCATCTAGCTTATTTCTCTTCTCATCTGGAACATGTGCATATGCTATGCACCCAAAAAATCTTAAGTGAGCCACACTCATATTTTGGTTGCTTCAAGCCTCTTGAGGAATTTTATCCTTCAAAATTTTTTTGGGACATCGATTTAGTAGATAAACTACACAACATATAGCTTTTTCCCAGAACACATGTGGTAAACCTTTTTCCTTCAGCATGCTTTGCACCATTTCCATTATGGTTCTATTATTTCTCTCTACAACACCATTCTATTATGGTGTATATTGGGCTGTGAATTATCTTTGAATTCCATTCTATTTACAAAATTTATGAAATTCGTTGAAGATGTACTCACCTCCTCCATTTTTTCTAAGAGTTTTCACATAACAGTCGCTTTGTTTCTCAACTAGAGCCTCGAACTCCCTAAATTTGTCAAAAGTTTCTAAATTTTGCTTAATGGGATATGCCCATGTCTTTTGACTAAAGTCATCAATGAAAGTAAAAAAATATTTGTTGCTAAAAAATATGCTGGTCTATATTAGACCACAAATATCTGAGTGTACCAGCTCCAATGGATGTGAAGCTCTCCAAGACTACCCTATATGGAATGCATCCCTATGTTGCTTGTTGACAAAACAATCTTCACAAACATGATTCGATTTCTCTATGAGGAATAAACCCTTCACCATTTGCATTTTGTGCAGCAAGTTGAGGCTACTAAAACTCAAGTGATCGAATCTAAGATGCCATAACTAGGTAGTATCTTTCACCACTACACTCAATGATAGCAGCAATTCATTTTAAATTTGTAGGGAAAATTTTTTGTTCTTTGTCATGGACACTATTGCAATTTTCCCATCCTATTCGTATCTAACAGTACATGATCCATATTTAAATTGAACAATGTACCCCTTCTGCACAAGTTTTCCAATGCTCAACAACTTATGTTTCAACCCAAGCATATAATACACATCACATATCTATTTCCTTTCATCGTGCCTAGTGTGGCTAATGATATTTTCTTTTTCCTTGATTGGTACCTTACTATTGTTTCGTACATTCACTTTGGATTGGAGTTTTTCATCCAATTGTGAGAACATCTCTTTGTTCCTAAACATGTGGTTGTTGCACCCACTATCAAGATACCAGGTGTTCTTTTGGATCTCCTCCTTAGTACTACAAGTTAGCAATATATTTCCACATGCATCTCTAAATTCTACATTTCCATCTTCATTTGTGTAGTGAGCTTGCTATTTGTTATTCTTGGATAACTTCTTTCTACACTCGTAGCTATAGTGGCCAAATTTCTTGTAGTAATAACACTAGATCTTGGATTTGTCAAACCTCTGATTAGATCTAGGTTGTTGATTTCTCCCATTACCTCTTCCTCATGCTTGATGGAAATTGTAGCTATTCTCTCCTTCACTAGATTTTGATCTTCCTCCTCGCTTATCACATATTCCATGCTTGCCTCTATTGCTTTGTCCTCTTCCTCCTTGGGAACTTAAGGCATTCTGGTGGGGTTATTCTCTTCTACCACTGTCTCAAAATGACACTTGCATCTTGAACACTTTTTCTATTGAGGACTAAGATGACTGACTCAGTATCTGCTCATGTGTTTGCAGAGAACCCATGAGCTCATCTATAGAGAGGGTTGTCAAATCCCTTGATTCTTCTATTACAATCACTACTGAGTCAAACCTTGCCAGTAAGATCCTTAGTACTTTCTCTAATATCCTCTTGTTCTCCACATTCTCCCCATTCAATCATATCTGGTTGATGAAATCCATTGTTCGGATGAAAAATTCACTCATGAAATCCAATTCACTCATTTATATATTTTCAAACTCCCTTCTCAACATTTGTAGCTTCACCAACTTCACCTTGTTGGTACCCTAGTAAGAGATGGCTAAAATTTCCCATGTCTAATTTGTTTTGGTTGCTACTGCAATTATCAAGAAAATTGTTTCCTCGACTGCCTACATTATGTAGAATAATAACTTCTGGTTCTTCTTCTAATTTTTCCTTTAACAAGTTTAAATACGCTTTGGATAGAGTAACCAATGTTGCTGCATCTTTTGGTTCTATATAACCACTCTTCACCAAGTCACATAACTCTTGAGACCCGAATAGGATCTTCATATTAATGCTCAAAAAATCATAATTTTTGCCACTGAACCATGGGATCTCCAACTACAAAGATTTGTTTCTAAAATCCATTGCTTCTTATCTTCCACGGGTAGGTGCTAGTTCTGATACTAATTTGAAAGTTTTAATACACTCATACAGAAGTGAAATGGGACTCGTTTTGATCTAGATCATGGAAAGAATCTTGTAGCTCTAATTTACAAAATAAATTTGTGTATTGAAGAAATAGAGGATGTGCTTGCCTTTGATGCAAATATTTGAGCGAAATAGAAATATGCTTGGATTTACAAAGAAGTGAGAGCAGATTGGAAAGAGTTATAGTTCGTTGGACTTTACATGTAAAACACAACAGATTAGACATAAGGTTGCATTCCACTCTAATTTATTATAGACACACTTTCCTAGGCTGAAAGGGAACATAATAGTGCATGTTGTTCACAAACTGATAAACCTAGCAGATTGAAGCCAAATCACTATTCCACAAACTTAAGTGCATTATAAATCCATGGATTTGGAGTAAGGGTAAATTTTTGGACCGCACCAAATATTAGGACAAAAATTAAAGATGAAACTTTATGATATAAGTGGAATATGTTCTACTCCACTCAAAAATACAAGGGAAATGGGTGGAATAGAGCACAATCTTCTTCTACGAGATTTTACAACGAGTCTCCAGCGAAATGGAAAGATTTATAAATATAGAAAAGATAACTTTGCTAAGTTATTTTATGTTCAACCAAACAATACGCATAAGGTAAAATACAGGTAAAATTATTTATTGCTCAAAATGAAAACACATCCACATACATTAATATTAGAAATACATCCACAATCATCTACAACTGAACCAGTTTGCAGGATAGACTTATGTGCTTCTTTGGTTTGTTGTTCCTCCTACTCCACACTACGCTATTACATTCTTCTTCTACTCTCCACTATTTTCTTTGATTTTCTCCAATGCTCAAAATAGAACCCCATAGAAATATATATCTAGGTTCTTAGGGAAGGAGCGAGAAAGCTCCACCAACTTTTCTAATATGTCTTCAATGTAAAATACAACATTAGATGAATTCTCACACCATTGAAATTAATCACGAAAAACTAATAATAAATCAAGATCCGGTGAATGGTGTAGAAGATCAATCTTGTTAGAATGTGTCAAATCTGGTTTTATTTTCTAACAGTAGTAATGCTTTTCAAGTTCAATAGAATGAGTGCACTGATTGGATATGGATGGCTATGTAGTGTTAAATCTTTGTACTTGCATGATTACTTGGCACAAAGATAACATGCTAAGTCATTAAAAAACAAAAAAACTAAAAATAATTTAAAATGCAAAACTTGAAACTTAAGGTACCTTTCTCTTTGTACAATTTGTCAGATATGCAAAGGGTACCTTCAGTCATTTACCTTGTAATCTAGGTAACATGCACAATATATGTTGGATTTCAGTGGATTAAATGTTGTTATAGTACTATAAAATATTTTATTTTGATCAATTGTTTTCTCACTAGTTATTTTATGTTATCATGTGGAATTTGCCAAGGTAATCCACCATATCCTTATTTATTCATTATTCTTTCAAAATAATTATAGAGATATTTATCAAAGGCTAAAATGGAAGGAAAAATTAAACGTATTCAAGTTGTAAAAAAAAATCATTTTGAATCTCTTCTCCAATCTGTTGATATACATTTCTTTTGGGTCATCTCTTAGTTAATTAGGCTATGGTGGTTAGATAAATATTATGATGATATGATAAGGTTATTGGATAATTGGTTAATATTACAAAACCTAGGATTTTTTCATTACCATTGCCCTACATTTACAATGAATTATTATGGACATTTTAGGGTCTAAAATTAAAAAATTTCTATCAACTTACTTAAGTCTTATTTTCTCTCATAAAGAAAATAAACATGAACTTTGAGTCTTTTGTTTGTATATAATAAGATCTATTTTCACATGTTGGAAATATAAGCACTTAATCAAGGAGAGAAGGCTACAACTCATAAATACTAAATTACAATACATATCTTTTAATATGATGTCACTTTCAAAATTGCCAAAATTTATGGCATTGGAAATTGAAAAAAATCTCAAATATTCATAAAATTCAAATATACCTTTTGTAAAATAATGTAAGAAAAAATTCTCTATTCCTGTTCTCAAATATTCTTCCTTATGTTCTTGTTCTTGGGTTGGTTTTAGTGCAGTTTTTTTCTCTGTTTTGTCTGAGTGGTTTTTGTTTGTCTATTAGTTTGGTGCGGTGTCTATCTATGTTGTTGCTTTCCTGGGTGGTATTTTTATTGTATAGGTTGTGGGATTCCTATCAAAACCCTATTTTTCTCTTAATAATAACAAAAAAAAAAATGTAAAAAAAAATTCAAATTTCCTCTTTGTAACTAGGATAGGGTTTGCAAAGGAAATGATACTGAAAAATAAATATTTTAAAATTTTAGATTTATGAGTTTGGCCTTAGGAGAAAACCTTGGGTGGAGATTATTCAAAGATCAAGGAATGAATTAGGCCAAAACATAACTTAAAAAATGTATACATTATCCTAATGAGATGAATATATTTAGGAAAAAAAATTCCAAAGGGTTGTCAACATGGAACTTCATATTAGATATTTTTCTATTGATAAATAAATGTATTAGAGGGTACTTCAATAAGGGAAATTATGAAAATTTTTGGTCCAATGCTTCATTGAATTCTTATCCTCTTATCTCTAACTCAAAATGGTTGTCATTGGCTTGGGTATACAGAGCTTTTAAATGCCTGATGGTTAAATTTTATATTAATATGAGTAATAGCTCAAAATCATCATTTTTTGTTAGTAAGTTGGCTGAAGGAGATGAATTAAAACATATTTTACATAAACTTGAGAATATGCTTCAAGATTTTTATTTATCAATTTTTACATGAAAGGATGATCTAGATTGGAATATATCAAAATATGGTAGGTAATCGATTAATTTGGGATATTATAATTTAGAGAAAAAAATATTTCCCACTCCTAAATATTTTCCTTGGAAGAATGTATGGTCACTAGAGGATCTCCCAAGGCCTCAAAATTCCCTCAATTAGTAGTTCAAAGTAAGATACTTATAGGAGTGAATTAATAAAGAAAAGGATATCATGGATATTATAGATGTGTCTTGTGCGAGAAGAATTTGACAGCATCAAATAATTTTCTTTTTCATTGTCTATTTTCTCACACCATTTGGGCTTTCTTTTGTTTTAAATATGAAAATAGATTAGGTAAAATGATCAACATTGAAATATTTGATAAAAATTTGGATTAACTATTCAAAGTTAAAGAATTAGGTATTTTGTGGGGGATTGAACCTACATTATTTATTAGAATTTATGGTGTGAAAGGAAAAATATAATTTTAAAAAATAAAACTCATAATCATGTCATGATTGGAATCATATTATTGCCTCTCTTGTATAATATTTACAAATATGGTTCTCATCATGGTAACTCTCAAGTGCAAAAAAATAGGTAGTAACAACTTGGTTACAAAATTTGATCATATAGGAAGAGTCATATGTGATAATATCATTAAAAAAAAGTATGTAATTCTATATAGGGTGAAAGAGGAACGTCTAGAAATTAGGTTTATGGATTGAAAGAATAATATATCCATTAAAAATAATTCTCATAATCATGCCAAGTTTGAAATCATATTATTTCCTCTCTTGTAGAATTTTTATAGATATGGTGCTCGTCATGGAAAGTTTCAAGTGCAAAAGAAGAGGAAGTGACAACTTTTATATAATTTTAATATACAAGAAGAGTCATTTGTGATAATGGTTTTAAAACAAAGTATGTAATTCTATCTAGGGTAAAATAGTATGTTCATTACATAGGAGGTCATACATTCTCTTTATTCCATGAAAAACTAGATATGACTATGAAATAAAATATGAACAAAGCATATGATAGGGTTTCTTGAAGGTTTTTACATGATTTTATCAAAATGTTTAATTTTTATTGCAATTGGTATAAATGGATTAAATCTTGTTATAGTACTATAAAATATTCTATTTTGATCAATTGTTCTCCTATTGGTTTATTTAAGTCATCTTGTAGAATGTGTCAATTTAATGCACTATCTCTTTTCTTATTCATTATTCTTGTAAAGGCATTAGGGAAAGCTTTGTCAATGACTAAAATGGACAAAAAAATCAAAGGTATTCAACTTGTAAAATATGGTCCTTTTGAATTTTATCTCTAATTTATTGATGATACTTTTCTTTAGGGTCATCCCTTAGTTAGTGAAGCCATGATGTTTAGATCAATCTTATCATGATATGATAAGGTTATTTAATAGTTGTTTAATACTATAAAACCTAATATTATTTTATTAACATTACCCTATATTTACAAAAAAATATATTATGGATGTTTTAGTGTTTAAAATTGAAATATTTCCATCAAACTTCTTTAGTATTCTTTTTTATCATAAAGAAAATAAAGAGAAGCTTTGGTTCTCTTGTTTATATATAATAAAAGCTTGTTTTACATGTTATAAAAGTAAGAACATAACCATGGAGATAAGGCTACAACTCAATGACTAAATTACAATACATCTCTATTTATATGATGTCACTTTAAATATTGTCGATAGCTATAGAATTAGAAATTGATAATATTCTTAGAAATTCATAAAACTCAAAGTGATTTTCTTTGGAAAAAAAATCAAGGGAAAATTAGGGTTTCCTCTTTGTAAATAGTATAGAGTTTACAAAAACACATATATTGGAAGAGCATTCTTCCAAAACTATAGATTTATAAGTTTGGCCTTAGGTGCAAATATTGGGTTGTGATTATTTAGAGATCAAGGAAAGATTTAGGCAAAAATATTACTTCAAAAATAAATAGGTTCTCTTGATGCAATGAATATATTTAGGAAAAGAACTCTTTTCAAATTATCATCAACATAGAACTTCATAATATATAGTTCACAATTGATAAAAAGAACATATTAGATGGTTAGTCAATGAGGAAAATTATACAAATTTTTGGTTTTGTGCTTGGTTGAATCCTTATTTTCTTATCTCCAACTTAAAATTTAAAATGGGAATCAACAGCTTTGAGACACCTAGATTTTAAATTTCCAAAGGTTAAAGACTATATTAATATAAAAAACACCTCCAAAATATGTATTTATATTAGTAACCTGAATGAAGGAGAGGAAATAAAACATGTTGTAGATGAAATTGAAAATATTCTTAAGAGTTTTATTTACAGAATCTTACATGAAAGGATGAGCAATTTTAGAATCTAAAATATGGTAGGTACTCGATTAATTTGGGATATGAGGGTTTAGATAAATAAAAAATTACTACCCCCAAATAATTTTCTTGGAAGAATTTTTGGTCACTAATGGCTCTCCCTAAGGACTCAACACTCATTTCGTTAGTAGTTCAAAGTAAGATTCACACGAGAGATAATATATAAAGAATAGGATGTCACATACCTTGTATATGTGCCTTTTGTTGGAAGGATTTAAAAACATTGGAAAATTTTCTTCTTCAAAGTCCCTTTGCTCACATCATTTGGCGTCAAAATATATATATACTAGGTAGCTTTATCAACATTTTTTTTTTAAGCGAAAAACCCCTTACAAGGCCGCCTTGGTCTGAGAGACCATGAACTGGGGATCTACACCATCACTTTATCAATATTTAAAGAGTTTATGAAATGTTGGATTAAATAGTCAAAGCTAAAGTATTATGTATTTTGTGGAGGATTGACTCTACCATTTGAAATTTTTGGATGGAAGGAAATAATATATTTTAGAAAAAAAATCTCATAATCATGTTAAGTTTAGAATCATATTGTTGTCTCTCTTGCGTAGAAAAAAAAAGAGTAGTATCTAATTTTTTATATCAAAATTAATTGTGTTGGTTCTTTAAAAGGAAATCTATAAAAATATTATAGAGGTGGTGTTTCTAAAAATAATAAAAGCAAAATTCTCCTCTCTTATAATCATGTGGAACTCTTTAACTAACAACTATGAAAAGTCTAGGGCATTTCTTACGGGGATTAAAATTGTAATAGAAAAATGATGGAAATATATTTCAATTGAGGATGATTAACAAATTATGATTAATGCTATCAACAAAATGTATGTAAGAATTCGATAAAAAATAATCTTATTGCTAATGTTTATCATTGGAGACATTCTCTTAGAAATGTAAACATATTTATAGAGAGGAAAATTAGATAGCAAATTATTTATCTAATCCTCATGTTGGTCTTCATCTTGATGAAATTTAAATTTAGAAACTAATGAATTAAATAAGAATTGCAATCAAATAATGACAATAAACTAAATATAAAAACATAATACTTATATAAAATTAAAATATCTATTTAATTAAAAATATTTATATTAAAAATATATTAAATATAACTTAATTAACCTACAAGTCAATATAATATTTTAATAATTTGATGAAAATGATACTAAAATCAATTATAAGTTATTCAAAAAGCAAATTGAAAAGAACATCTTTATTGATTTTTAAGAAGAAATGTTGGAGGCAACCAAAATTTGGAAGTAAATATCATTCCATCGTACACGTTATAAGCCCTTCAACTTTCTCTTATGGTTACAATTTATTTTAAAAGAACATCCTTATTTATTCTATGCCCCACAAATATTATCTTCTTATTATGTGGATCAAAAAAATGTTGGCATTGGTAAGCATTCAATCCAATAGGCTTCCACTTAAAGGTGATAAAGTACACTTCTTACAGTATTATAAATAACTTACACAATAAACATTTTTTTTTTTAAATTATAATATAGATATAATTAAAAAATTTACAAAATATAATAAAGGATATATATATAAAATATTCCAAAGTGTCCAAATTTCATATCAAAATATTTATAAAGGAGGATTCGTTTGACAAGAATTTGAACAGAAAAATCATTGAAAACTGACCCATATAGACGGGAATGTTTTGTCCTAATCCGGCGTGCGCGTTGAAACTGACCCGTGACTTCGCTCTTGTTTCTTCTCATTTGCTTGGTCTCACAACACCGTTTGGAACAATATTCTAATTAACGAGAACTTAGAACCCCATCTCATACTTAAAATAGCACAGCACATTACTGGACACTGTTACCCATTGCAATGCAGAGCTTCTGACTGATATCGCCCATGTTCATCTCCGACGGTTTCAAAATCTGCATATAGAAACAGAGCCACATAATTTTAAATACAAATCAAAACATAAATTCCGGACGTTATATATAACTGCACGAGACCTGATACTATGAAAAATGGGAGGAGATGAGAACCTTTAATTATTCTGAATATGTAATTACAAAAGAACTGACACAATAAAAAATCGAAGACTCCAACTTTTTATTATTATAAATAGGTTTTTTTATTAAAAATCGAAGTTAGGTTTTTATAAAAAAATTATTTTTTATTGATGATGTGATCATGTTACCTAAGTTCAATCCCATAGATATATATAAAAAGTATTACTTTAAAAAAAAAAAATTATTAGATATCAAAAGTAAAAAAATAAGGCATCCATAGTTTTATAAAGGAGCTGGAAAAAGATTGAGCTTAAAAAGCAAATTAGAAGGATTAAATGCACCTTAACATGGAGAGTATGATATGCTGTATTCTCACAAGAGAAACTGTTTGCGTAAATAAGTTGAAGATTCTCATGTTGGAACAGTCGAAGCAGGGCAAAAGGCAAACTGGTGTCTGATTCCAAAGCAACGATTTGGATTTTCAGCAGCTCCAAATCCTCTCTGTAAAGCATACATTTAAAACTTGGTAAAACAATAACATGTTGGGGATCAGATAGCCCAAGAATCCTTTCTGACGCCTTATTCGCCTCAACCAATGATGATGGCGATGAACTGCAGCTTTCATTATCGGAAAAATCCATGTTGGTTGCATCCTACAGCGGGGAAATGTAAGCAAGAAGGGGTAAAAGCAAACAAGCTAATAAATATTAAAAATGTTGTAGTAAGTCACCTGTGAATATTTGGGCAGTAACTCTCGTAGCCGTGCATAGAGCGACGTTAGTTTTCTCTCCCTTCTTCCTCTAAGAATACGGCGGTTGATAATTCTGTTGTATCTATAACCTTTTCTGTTTCTTCTTCCAAACCATTTACTAGATCTTTTGCTCATGTCCTTCATATTGCAGATATATCGATCTAAATCTAATTAGCAAAGATAGCAAAGCTAACAGGGTCTCTATGTATTTGATCAGATCCGGCCTGTTAAAAACTGAGAATGTAGTCACAAGATTCGTGATGGGAGTGCAAGAGAATGAGTAGTCTCTTCCGGTTTAAAGGTAGACAGATAATACCAGGGAAAGGGATGGCGTTAAAGTGGGTAAATCTCTGTTCATGCTGGATTAGCTGGCTTGACGGTGATCTTCTAAGGAGGAAAAATATAAAATAGCTACAAACTTGTAAACAGCTGGACTTAGTGGGATCTGCCTTCTATTGTTTTTTAGTTTTATATTTTTTTAAATATTAAGTAACATCTTAGTCGTAATTTTTTAGGAATAAAACCAGAGAACTTTAACGTACTTTTTGGGTCAATACTTCAGCCTATAGTCTTTATGGTGTTCATTCATTGTTTTTGAAGGATTTAGAATCCTTATCTATTTGTAAAGAGTTTTTATTACTTATCAGAACGTTTTATAATCATTACAAATTATTTAAACATCACGAAGATATCTTTAAAATTTTAAAGATACGTAATCAAAAATTAATTAATTAAAATAATAATATATGTAAAACTTTTGTTGAATGTTAAAAGTTCCATAGATATATCTATTTTCTCTAATATCATCAAAGATTCGTCTCCTCCCAAAATTCTCCAAAACATTATAATCAGATTGAATTCACCACTAACTTTGGTAGCTCGTGAACTCTCTTGACTCTCAACTCTAATCATATCGTAAATAATGTTATTTGTACATGTTCTTTTTGCTTTTGTTTTTCACGTAACATTCACCAATCGTGCATTTGACTTCTATTATGTAGATTGCAAGCAGGCATAACTGAAATACTACTAAACAGTCCTCAACCAAGTTCATTGTCTGTAATAATAATTAAACACAACATGGTACGAAGTTGAAAGTTGAATCGAGAGCGCTATTATGTCACAGCAGAAAGACTACAACTCGTGAGTCTCTCTCTTTCTCGTGACCATACAAAAGAATTTTTCTACGTGGCTTTCATTTTTCTTGGTTGTTCTGCCATTTCCATACAACATTTTCATTGATTCGCGGGTATTCTTTATATAATAATAAAAGTAGAAGATAACATGTTCCGGACAGAACGAAGATCTAATTTGGTTGTTGCAGAGTCATAAGGAAATTTTGGAAATGGGCCCTTGATCTCTTTGTAAGGAGGTTTTACAGTTTACTTACTACATAGTTCAGGCTTCGTGATAAAGGACGTTTATTTTAATCTTCGATTCCTAGATAAAAAAAATATGATGGTGGAAGAATTCTTAAATTTTTGTACACCCCGATGAGTCAATTCCAATTCAAGACTGAGCTTTATTGTATGATTATTATGATAGGACATTTGGCAAGGACAGTTTCAATTCCAATTCAAAACTGAGCTTTATTGTATGATTTTTTATGATAGGCCATTTGGCAAGGACAATTTCGAAGGTTAAGATGGGGTGGCCTCTCATCCGCTGCTCCAAGGTTTGTTGAAGATGATTTTTGATCACTTAGTGAAGTAAAGGGATTTGTATGTCAATACTTTGATTAATATTCCGATTTATGTGTGATTTTTGTGGTGGGTTATCTTTAGGAAATTATGAGGCTTCCAAGAGGGCCTAGCAGTAGTGAAAAAGTCAAATATTTTGGTGTTTAAAAGGGCGACTACTAGTAAGGATCCAATGATTGTGAAAGATTCCGAATTTAGTGGATTTTCCTCCATCGGTTAAGAAGTCCAAGTTGATTGTGGAAGTGGGAGGTGCAAGGAGGATAGAGAACTCTGAATTCGAGTTCCGTGGTTACAACCCTAAGGCTCTTAATTACATGATTTTAAAGTTGCAGCGTTCAATGATTGATTCTATGCAAGTATCAATTTTTTGCACAGAGGAAGTTTTGGCCCTCATAGGATGGCAAGTTTCCAATGGATATAAATTCAAGGAGGAGAATGGAACAGGCCCTAGTGGGACTAAGTTCTAAGTTTGTGTGTTTGTTTGCTATCTATCTATTTTTCTCAGTCTTTGGGACCTGCGGGTGTGTTTTGTTTAGTTTATGGGGCCTGCATGTTGTTAGAAAATTAAACCATATTTGACGCCCTAACAGATCGGATCACCACGAATCCAATCACCCTAATCTACAAGCATGTGTAGTTAATATCGGCTATAGTTCTACGAGTGGGTAGAAACTCTAATGTGGCGCATGTTAGAGAAACCCTAATGCGGCGCATGTCAGAGGATAGGCATGTCAGAGGATAAGCCTTATCCTCCCTTTCGTCCGACTATAAAATGCGAAGTGGTATTTTAGAAACGATATCTGGGTATATTGGGGGTAGATCAGAGAATGAGGGATAGCTGAGCAGAGCAAAGGAGTCAAAGCAGTTGTCTTCTAAAAACTCCTTCGACGTTAATATTGCAAATAGGTTGCAGATGTCTGTGTAAAGTTGAATCTTGAATTGTAATATTGGATTGGCAGTCAATTTATCACGAGTGAAAAAATCTTTATTTTGTGCAAGTTTGTCTCAATAATTTTTTTGTTGTTTACTCTTGCATCAGATTCGACGCACCTCTCTTGAGGCACCAAAGTGAGGCGCACCTTCCCCCAAGTAAGGCGCATCTTCCTCGTGCACCCAATGTGAGGCGCACCTCCTCCATGCGCCTGACCTTTGGTGCAAGCTCCACTTGCACCAAAGGTCAGGTGCACCTCCTCCATGTGCCTGAACTTTGGTGCAAGGATCCCGTGCGCTCGACCTTTGACATATCTCCACCTTGCGCCAGACCCTTGGCGCATCTGACAATTGCACCCGACCTTCTTTGGCGTAGCCAAATATTGCACCCGACCCTTGATATAGCCACATATTGACATTCGACGCAATCCCCAAGTGCGCCCAACTTTGATGCAAGTACCCCTTGCACCAAAGTCTTTACCTCCTAATGAGTTCAGAGGTTAAATCTAATTTTTGTTAAGCTTTAGATACCTTTCAAAACTTTTTCATCTACTTAATAAAAAAATAATTATTATAATAAAAAGAACCCAAAATGGTATAGCTATATTAATTGTTAAACACTATACAGAATTTATAGATATAAGAACTACTGGAATCATGGAATGTGAATTTGAAATTGAACATTGTTATAATAGTTGTTTTGTTTTTGGTCTTGAGAACTCTTCATCCACCTACATATTAGGGAATAATAGTTCACGTGCATCTTCGTCTTGCCCTCGACTTCGATATTGTTTGCTCTCCTGGATTGTTCTGCACTTTCAGTCTCACATTATGATCAAACAATTGGGCGTTTTATTGCTCCTTTGCCAAGACTTAGTGTTTATAGTAATATTTTATTTTAATCAATAATAATCTCTATATATCACAAATGGAGAAGCATAAAGAATGTTGAATATTTTTTAGATTACCAGGCATGTATGGAGGGCTCGTGCTGAGCCTTTTTGCTATCTAATTCTTCAGGGATTACATTGTCCTTTACAAGTAATCCATGTCTGAAATCTAAAATTTCATTTCATTATAATACCAACTCCTTTTAGGACCATAGTGTGGGGTTATGGGTAGTATGTCTTGGAGTTCAACATATTATGTACTCTAATAGTTTATAAGATTAATTATTTGTCACATAATTATCATTGAGTGTAAATATACAAACCTTAAAGCTCTCTTATGTTTGAATAATTTGAATTATCTAATAAATAGATGTGTAAAGTCTAGTTTAGTCTTGTATATATTTTAAATTATATATTATTTAAAATAGTAAAATTAATTATATGATGATTTTTTTTAATATAAAGAATGAGAGTAAACATAATAAGATAGACATATATATAATATTTTGATGCTTGTTTAATAATAAAAGTTAATTTATCAAATGTTTTTGTAAATTCTAAGATAATATTGTCAAATTGTTAAATTATTATATTATTATTATGTGATTATAATTTAATAAAGATAAAACCTATTGTAATCCTTCGTAACCAATTTTATATATATATACATATATGCAAAACTTGCATTATAATACTTATTTTATCTTAAAAAAATACATATAACTCATACAATACCTTTAAACTTGTATTAATAATCTCTATCAACATTAAAAGTGTATAAATTTATACTTATAATAATACTTAATATAAAAAATTTAAAAATCTATTCAATTAATATTATTTACACATTTTCATTAACAAAATTTAGCTTTATTTTGAAGCTTTAAATTCACACGAATTACCTTATAGTAAATATAAGCGAAGTTAATGTAATAAAATTGTATCAAAATACCCTCCTTTTGCCTGGCATGGTCTCCCATCTATTTAATCAAACTGCCCAATCCGCTGCCAATATTGAAATGGCTTTCTTCTGATGTGGGCTTCCATTGCGATTGTCATTTCATCTTTTCTCGTCTCACTTTTTAGATGAGAAAGAAAGGAAGTTTACTTTTTAGGAATTGCTTACCAGCTTTCCTTATACTATACCGCGTGTTCATTTTGGATTCTTCTTCCTGGAAGTGGCCAGCCCAACCCAACTTCTCTAAATTTTGTGATTGTTTTGAATTACTAACCTGTCGAATATACAAACAAAAATTTAAAAATATATTTTTAAATTAAAAAATGTAATGACAAACGAAAATATGCTAATTGAAGTACTTGGCATACTTTCTCATTTACAACAAGAATATCAATAATTGAAGTACTTGGCATACTTTCTCAATCACAACAAGAATATCAATAAAAATAACAGTGGAAACGTACTATTATTGACGTGGCCGTTTTTTGGTCTTACATTTAGGAGCTCGGTGTGCGCGTGGCGGAGAAAAAGTAGCGCTCGTGAGTCCTTCACGAGCAACTTATTTCTCGTGAGTTGAATCTTCTTTGTTCTGTGCTCGTATAACAATTTGCTTTTCCCTAACAATACCATGTGACATGAATTTGATACCAAATCAGCCACTCTTATTCAATTCAAGTCACAGATTCATCTCACCCACGTTCATCTCCGACTTAGAATTACCGTTGTTGGAGACACGGCTTCTGGTGGGGGCACTGTAGCATTTGACCAATAATTCTATAGTCTGTAAGTGCTGGACCTCTGAAAGCCACCTCATTAACCTTGACTTGGATCTGCATTAACACGTTTGAACATATTATAGACTTAATATATGTTAAAAAAATAAAAATAAAATTGTTGTTAAAAAATATTAGATTAATTAAAATATAACAATTTTTAAAAATTAACATGTTCTAAAGTATATATTAAAGTAATTGAATACATTAAAACAAACTAAGGCCGTAAAAACATCAAGAATGAGGAATCCCGACTGTCGGAAAAAAAAAGAAAATTTCTAAATGCATTTGCATTAAATAAAATAACATTATTCTACTTTTTTTTTCGCGGAGGTGAGCAATTCCGAGAATCACTCGCATAGCGCAGCGATGAAGGGCTTCCCGTCAAAACAGGTGATTTGACGCCGCACGTGTCTCTGTCGCGTACCGTTAATTCCCTCGTGGGGGTTGGTGTATTTTTCCCGCCCTTTGTCTTTTTAGTCCAACTATATATACCAATTGTGTTGACATTTTGGGATGATGCAGAATAGCCGAAGCATAGGAGCAGAGACAGTGCAATTGCAGACTTCTGACGGAACCGAACAACAGCTTCGGGTTCTTGATTTTGCCTTCATTTTATTGTTCATCCTGCATTTTGATGCAAATGTCTGTAAACCCTTTGTTGAGGTGTTCCGTAATTTGTTCGTCGATATAAATAAATGTTTAGCCATATTTCGGGCGTTTGCATGGATCTGTCAAACTTCTCTTCGTTTTAATCTCTATGTTCCTCTGCATCTGAGTTTAGCTTTGGAGTTGTAATAATACAGTTCTTTTTATTTATTTTTCTTGCTAAGTTATTGAAAGACAACGATCGCTGTCTTCGTTGAGCATATCCGAGAGTCACTCAACAAACGAGCGATTCCGATCATCGCTCTTGCCGGCGAGCAACTCCCAGCATCGCTCAGCTAGTGAGGGACTTCGGGAGTTGCCTTGCTTTTGGTGGCTACTGACTGCTGGTGATTTAAAACCTGTTACCTCCCTCGTTCCATTTTCGATGTTGAAGTATTAGCTGGCGATCGCTGTCTCCCAAATAAATCTCTCGTTGTCGCTCATCTTATGAGTGATTCCCATCATCGCTAATTTGCATGAGCGATTTTGGGCAAACTTTGTATTAAGCAAACCTCATTAAAAATTTGTCCGTCATCATTTTTCCTTTGGCGGCCTCCCGCTGTTGCTCTTTGTTTTTAGTGATTATGAGCATCGCTTTGTTTTAAAGCGATCGTCGGCTGTCGCTAGCCTAGCGAGCGACGCTTGGAGTTGCTGCAGGGAGACAGTGACTCCTGCAGTTGCCAGGTTTTAGAGCGATGTCCGTCGCTTTAAAACCTTCAAACTGGTATTAGAGCGAATTAGTTCCTTGATGCGGAGGTTGAAGCATGACTTCCAGCAAAAACAACCTACTGTTGCAGATCCCGCACATCAACGGTAAGAACTACGACTACTAGAGCATCCAAATGAAGATCTTGTTCATATCTTAGGAGTGGTGGGAGTTGGTCAAGAATGGCTACCCAAAAATAATAGATGCAGCAGCACTATCTGCACTCTCCTAAGAAGACGAGCATCTGTTGAAGGAGAATACGAAGAAGGACTAGAAGACCCTATTCTATATCATGCAAGCGATCGAGGAGACCATTTTCCCATGGATTGCATCTACAACCAAGGTGAAGTAGAGCTTGGAAACCCTCGCCAGCTCGTATTAGGGAACCAACAAGGTGAAGTTGGTGAAGTTGCAGATGCTAAGGACAAAGTTTGAGAACCTGCAGATGAATGAGTCG
The DNA here is from genome assembly GCA_028583015.1 of Wollemia nobilis. Taxonomy (NCBI): domain Eukaryota; kingdom Viridiplantae; phylum Streptophyta; class Pinopsida; order Araucariales; family Araucariaceae; genus Wollemia; species Wollemia nobilis. Next base: position 20,481,297 of record JAQPPZ010016895.1, read on the forward strand.
AAGTCCATAGGTGATTTCTTCACCCAGAAAATAGACGTCATCAACCAAATGCAGTTGAATGGAGAAATTGTGCAGAGGCAAAGAATTGTGGAGAAGATTTTCAGAAGCCTACCTGCAAATTTTGACTATATAATCCTGTGACGAAGAAGCTCGTCATCAACTGAGACGTGAAGTTCCTCGAGGATCAAGATTGGAACTAGAAATTGAAGATTGGCCAGCCTGAGCCAGTAGTTATTGAGTCTATAGATTTAGAGGAGAACATTATGCAGCCACCTGCAACCTCAAGCAGTAGCGATGGTGCCAGTAGCAACATAGCCTCACCATCTCGGTCGCATCCACTTGCAAGCAAGATTCCAAATTTGGTTACACCTGCGAAGATGAGGAGCTTGCAAGACATCTACAAGGCAACCCAAAATCATGAATATGAAGAACATTCTGACTTTGCTTTCTTTACTGAGTTTGATCCAGTTGAGTTTGAAGATGCAAGTCAAAATCAAAAGTGGGTGAAGGCGATGGATGAGGAGATAGACGCCATTGAGAATAATGATACATGGCATCTAGCAAATTGCCTAATAGGAAAGAAGACCATTGGGGTCAAGTGGGTGTATAAAAAAAAATCAACGCCTAAGGAGAAGTTGATTGGCATAAGTCTAGATTGGTGGTGAAAGGCTACAAGAAGAATTTTGGCATTGACTATCATGAGGTGTATGCACCTGTATCTTGACTTGACATAGTTAGGATGATCCTGGCACTAGCAGCTCAAAAGGGTTGGAGTTTTTACCAGATGGACGTCAAGTCAGCCTTTCTCAATGGTGTGTTGGAGGAGGAGGTCTACATAGACCAGCCACCAGGTTATGAGATTGAAGGACAAGAGGGCAAAGTCCTAAAGTTAAAGAAGGCCCTCTATGGGTTGAAGCAAGAACCCCAAGATTGGTATAGCTGGATTGATGGCTACTTTCAGGAGAATGGGCTTGTCAAATGCCCATATGAGCACACCCTATACCTAAATACTAATGAAGCAGGGGGGCTAATAATTGTCTGCATATACGTGGATGATTTTATTTATACTAGCAATAGTGATGTACTATTTAATTAGTTCTACATAGCCATGAAGGAGTTTGAAATGTCAAATTTGGGGCTGATGAAATATTTTCTTGGCATCAAAGTTGACCAATCAGCATATGGCATCTTCATTTCTCAGGGCAAGTATGCGAAGGATGTCTTGAATCGGTTCAAGATGGAGGACAACAAACCTGCCATCACACCTGTTGCCATAGGACTGAAGTTGAGCAAGTTGGACTCTGGTAGAAATATTTATCCAACTCTTTTTAAATGGCTAGTTGGTAGTCTAATGTATTCGACTACAACTAGACCAGATCTGATGTTTGGAGTTAGTTTGATCAGCCAATTTATGGAGACTTCGAAGGACACGCACTAGAAAGCAGGTAAGTGGATCTTGCGCTATGTCAATTGGATGTGGAACCATGGCATATTCTATGCCAAATGAGACAAGCTAGAACTAGTGGGCTACATAGATAGCGACTGGGCTAGCAACACTATGTTGAAATCATAATGACACTGAAAGGGGGGGTGAATCAGTGTGTTCTTTAAAAACTTCTAAAATAATTAGTTTTAAATCCAGCAGCAATTTAAAGCAGATAAAAGAGATACTAAATGCCTCAAGAAAGCATCACACATAACACAACATTTTAACGAGGTTCACCAATGTGGCTACTCCTCAAAAATGACTGCTTGGACTACCATCCAAATCCAGTCAATGCAAAGCTATAACTTTTAATAATCCTTTACCAGCACCAACTGGAAGGAGCACCAACCCCTTAACTTTATCTTCTTCAACAAAATGGAGCACCAACTCCTATTTTACCAGCACCTACTAGAAAGAGGCACCAACCCCTTGTGCCAAGCTACAACTTGGAAGATAATAATAAAGATTACAGAATAAAAATTTCACCTCATTTCTTACAGTCTGCTATTTTTCTACATTCTACTGCTTCTGTGTAACACGATTCGCACTATCCAACCGCTTCTCTGAACTTCTTCGCACTCTCTGCTGTAATCAGAAGATCGATCACTTCTATAGTCTGTGTATTATTACTTTGGACTTGAAACACACCCTCTACACATCGCGCTCTTTATTCTCGAAGATTCGATATGCACTATTCACTTCATCACTAAAGAAACATCGCTTCGGCCTTAGCTCAAATCGAAACGACTCACTCTCTGCGCACTGCAAATTTTGCATACACACGTTATCTTCGCACCAGTCCTCTTCCATCTTCAATTAGCCCTCCTTTTATAGAAGAAATCTTCAAGAACAATTCTTAAATCATAGTCGGTTGTAACCCTAGGACGTCGACTGCAAACCCTAATGTTGTCGACTTCAAACCCTAGAATTTTTTGGCTGCGTAAACCTGGTGATTGTCGGCTGCAAACCCTAATGAAGTCGACTTCAAAACCTAGAATTTTTTGGCTGCTTAAACCTGGTGATTTTCGACTGCAAACCCTAAAAATGTCCGTTGTAAAACCCTAGCAAATGTCAGCTTCAAAACCCTAAAAACGTTTGCTGTAAAACCCTTGACAATGTCGGCTTCAAAACACTAAAAACGTCTACTGTAAAACCCTAGAAAATGTCAGCTTCAAAACCCTAAAAATCGTCGGCCTCGATTCAACTTTTTGGCCTCAAACGCTGCTGCCACCTCTGTCACCTTTCTATTGCTGTTGCCACGAAATACTAACATGTCACGATATCGTGACACTTTTTGTGGCCGTACGCCTCCTTGACCTTGTCGTCGTGAAATCATGACCCTTTTGGCCTTTGAACGCTTCACTACCATTCTTGTTGCGAAATCGTGACACTTTGATCAGTTGCTGATGTCATCCTCATTCTTGTCACAAAATCACGACACTTTCGGCTTCCAGCAGCTTTTCTTGCATCCTGTCATGAAATCACGACACTTTCAGCTTTTGTTGACGTCATCCTCATTCTTGTTGCGAAATCGTGATGCTTTCGGCTTCTGGCAGCTTTTCTTGCAACCTATCATGAAATCGTGACACTTTCAGCTTTCGCTGACGTCATCTTCATCTTTGTCGTGAAATCGTGACGCTTTCGGCTTCCGTACATTTTGTGCTTCATGCAGTAGCGAAATTTCTACAACTTTGAGCCTTGTGCTTCCAACTTGCTTCTTCCCATGAAATTTTGACTTGTAACATAATCGCTGCATCTTTAAGTTCTGCACTTTTGTCTGGTAGCGAAATCGCTACACCTTCGTGTTGTGCAACTTTTACCCATAGCGAAATCGCTACTCCTTTGCTTTGTGCCTTTGCAACTCGTAGCGAAATCGCTACACCTTTGTTCTGTGCAACTTTTACCCGTAGCGAAATCGCTACACCTTTGTGTTGTGCCTTTGCAACTTGTAGCGAAATCGCTACAACTTTTTCACTTAACACATTCTCCCTACTTCTGCTAGCGAAAATTCAACATGTAGCAAAATCGCTATAGTTTCTCGACTTAGCTTCTTGGCATCCGACTTATCGCAAAATAGCGACAGTTTTCCTTGCGCCTTCTCTCTCCTCACTTTCGTCGTGAAATCATGACATTTCCGGCTGTGCTTTCTCTCTCCTTACTTTCGTCGTGAAATCACGACATTTTTGGCTGCACTTTCTCTCTCCTCACTTTCGTCGCGATATCGCGACAATTTTCTAACTTGTCTTTTTCTTCGAATTTTTTCTATCTTCTACATCTAAATGACTTCTGATCTGTCTATCCACTGCATCCTTGGATCTAACTGCCTGTGTTGACAACAATGACAACCTTCTTGCAACACCTTGCTCAACAATCTCCCCCTTTGGAATTGTTGGCAACACCTGTATACATTCCTATAACTCTTCTCCCCCTTTGTCAATAATACCAAAGGGCTACTGCAGACTCCCCCTGAGTCCATCCTCACACTTCTTAGGTACAATTTGTTGCAACTGGCACAAATTATGATCATGAGCAAAAGAATAGTCAAATACTCAACTGCTCCCCCTGAGAAAGTGATCTCTGTAGCTAGTCACTTCTTAGGAAGTGTGACTGCTCCTAATTTGCTTCGAAGGTACTCAAATACTTCCTTGGGAAAAGGTTTTGTAAAAATATTTGCTACTTGTTCTGTAGTTGGGACATGATCCAATTTAACTTCTCCTTCTGCAACTTTCTCTTTCAAGAAATTATACCTAATAGCAATGTGCTTTGTCCGTGAGTGCATTACTGGATTCTTAGAGATGCTAATTGCACTGGTGTTATCACACTTTACTGATATTGGTTCACTGAAATTGATATTTAGATCTTTCAAAGTTTGTTTCATCCACAAGACTTGTGTACAACATGTTGCTACTGCAATATATTCTGCCTCAGTTGTAGATAAAAAAATCGACTCTTGTTTCTTACTGTGCCATGCAACTAATCTATCCCCCAAATAAAATGCACCTCCACTGGTACTCTTTCTATCATCAATACATTCAGCCCAATCTGCATCTGAATATGATATAAGAGTGAAGTCTTTGCCTTTTGGATACCACAACCCATACTCCATGGTGCCTTTGAGATACCGAAAAATCATTTTAACTGCTGTTACGTGAGTCTCTTTGGGACTGTCCTGAAATCTGTCTACCATGCAAACTGCCTGCAGAATATCAGGTCTGGTGGATGTTAAATATAGTAAGCTTCCTATCATTGATCTATACATGGTTTGATCTACAGGTGGAGATTTGTCTTCTTTACTCAACTTGCGACTGTTGTCATGGGAGTGCTTATCGGCTTACTATCCTCCATAGTGAACCTCTTTAGCATTTCTTTCACATATTTGATTTGGGAAATGAATATACCTTTCTCATTTTGATTAACTTGTAACCCCAAAAAGTAAGACAGTTCACCAATCATAGACATCTCAAATTCATTCTGCATCTTATTTGCTAAGTCTTTACAAGCTTCATCTTTGTTGCTGCCAAATATAATATCATCTACATAGACAACTAAAACAATGAGATGCCCACCTTCTGTTTTCACATACAGATTATTGTCTACTAAACCTTTCTTGAATCCCTATTGAGAGAGATAGTTATCTAGCCTAGCATACCAAGCCCGTGGTGCTTGCTTTAATCCATACAGTGCTTTCTTTAATCTGCAGACAAGGTTAGGATCCTCACTAATTTGAAATCCATCCGATTGTTCAATATAGACCTCTTCTTCAAGTTTCCCATTTAAAAAGGTAGATTTGACGTCCATCTGATACACCCTAAAGTTTTTGTGAACTGCTAAGGCCAAAAACATTCTAATTGCTTCTAATCTGGCCATTGGAGCAAAAGTCTCTTCAAAATCAATGCCTTCGACCTGTGCATATCCTTTACAAACCAGTCTTGCTTTGTTCCTAATAACCTGTCCATATTCATTTAATTTGTTTCGAAATATCCATTTGGTGCCGATTACATTCTTGTTTGCAGGTCTAGGTACTAACTCCCAAGTTATGTTCTTTTCAATATGATCTAACTCTTCATTTATTGCCTTCATCCAGCTATCATCTTTGCTTGCTTCATCTATGTTCTTGGGCTTAATGCTGGATAAAATAGAGTAATTACTTATTACTTTCTTTCTTGTCTGAATTCCAGCTGTGGGATCTCCAATTATTTGGTCTCTAGGATGATTTTTTTGCCAGCTGCCCATTTTGAATTTCCTATTTTCTTGCACCTCTGAGTCATCTGATAAGTTATCTGCATCAGCCGTAGACGTGTTTTCTATTCCATGCACTTCATCTCTTTCAATGACTTCTTCGTAGATTGGGTAGTTTTCTTCAAAGTTAACTATTTGTTTCCTCCCTTCATCGAATTTAACATCTGCACTATCCACAATTTTCTTGAGTCTCTTGTTGTAGCATTTGTAAGCTTTGCTATGTGGAGAATAACCAACAAAAACACCTTCATTTGCTCTATCTTCAAACTTTCCAAGGTTGTCATTAGTTTTTCTGATTAGCACTTACAGCCAAATACTTTGAGATGTTTTGCTGTTGCTTTTCTACCAAACCACAACTCATACGGTGTTTTACATTCATGAGTTCTTAACATATACCTATTTTGAATGTATACTGCTATGTGAACTGCTTCTTTCCGAATCTATCTCGCTATTTTGTTTTCTCACGACATGGTGCGTGCCATTTCCTGTATAGTTTTGTTCTTCCTCTCTACTACACCATTCTCGTCGAGGAGTTCGGTCGCTTGAATATTGTCTCCTGATACCATATTTTTCATAGTATTCTGTAAATTCATTTGAAATGAATTCTCCTCCTTTGTCTGATTGCAAGCATTTAATCATTTTCCCTGTTTCATTCTCGACTAGCTGTTAGAAGGTTTTGAACATTTCAAAAGCTTCTGTTTTATCTTTTAGGAAGAATATCCATGTCATTCTGGAATAATCATCGATACACAACATAAAGTATTTGTCGTCGTTTATGCTTTGAGTCCTCATGGGTCCACATAAGTCTATATGAATGAGTTCCAAAGGCCTGCTAGTGTGATATTCTTTTATTTTAAATGAAAATCTGGTTTGCTTTCCCTTCTGACATGAAGCACAAACACTGTTTGAAGGTTTCTTAATGGTTGGAATATCTCTCACTGCTTGTTTAGAGCTGATTTTTACCAAATTATCAAAACTTATGTGTCCAAGCCTCTTATGCCACAACCAGTTCTCTTCTTCTTGTCCAATGAAGCACATACCTTCTAAAAATTTTGAGAGTGTGTACAGGTTGCCAGACGTCCTTGAGCCGGTTGCTATCAATTTCCCACTATTTATTTTTCTGACTTCACAACCCTGCTTCTTGAAAACCACTTCATGTCCTTTATCACAAATTTGACTCACACTTAACAGGTTATGTTTCAAACCATCCACATATAAAACTTCTTCTGACTTGATTTTCCCTTCACTAATTTTGACCGATCCTTTACCTATTATTTTGGCTCCATCATTATTGCTGAACTTCACAGAACCACCCTCATATTTTTGTAGATTTTCAAATTTTTGTTTATCACCTGTCATATGACTTGAGCAACCATTGTCAAGAATCCACGGTACATATTTATTCTGAGCTCTAAAAGCTGTTCTGCACTATTAAAGATTCCTGTTCTTTCCTGAGCTGTTCTTTTTGTTTCCATTCTATTTTAATTGTGGTGTTGGGTTCTAGCTGGGATTTCCCTTTTTCAGAATCTTGCACATATCCTTCAGAAGAAATTCTATTTTGTTTTGCCCTATATGGTTGAGTTCTTCTTTTTTGAGATTGATATGGAACAGAAATACTACGACAGTTTCTGGCAATATGCCCAAAGTTGTGACACTTAAAACATTCTATTGCATAACTAACATTCTACTGCATAACTCATTAGAGGCGCAAAAGCATTTCTACTATTGAAACTTCTTGGACCTATATTGTACTTGCAGTCAACAATTTTATGCCCATAGCCATTACATTTAAAATAGAAACCATAGAAATAATGATTGAACCTGAAAGATGGTCTTGGCCAAGTTGTTGCAGGAGCCTTAGATTTTCTTTTCTTTTGATGTGTGACCTTGGTAAAGCCCTCATTGTCAGCTGCTATTTTAGGACTAGCATTACAGTTTTCTTTTGCCTGATTTGTTTTTCTTTCCATAGCCTGTTTCTTGTCTTTACTCTTTTCACTTTCAACATTGCTTGCCTTTGGTCCACTTGATGATTCTCCTTCAGTAAAACCCAGACCGAATTTGATACCTGTGGATCTTTGATCGCTTAGAATTTTGTCCAGCTTCATCGAACTTTCTTCACGTTTTAAATGACAGCTAATTTTTCGATCCAGATCTTGTATCTGTATTTGGAGACTAACATTTTCTTCTTCCAATTTGCAATAGTAATCTATCTTCTTGGTTACCTGTACTTCAAGATCTTCGGACATTTTCTTGTATTCCTCTCTCTATGTTTTTAGACTGGCTATTATGTCATGTGCATCCTCAAGTTTCCTTAATAGTTTTTTATTCTTTCTTTTCTCAGATTTCCATTCCATAAGAGCAGACACCAGTTCACCTTCTAAATCAACTTTAGCCTCATTTTTTTCAATAGATACTTCAGAGTTCATTCCTTCTCTATTTTTTGCCTCTTCTGATTCATCTATTTCAAATGCCATAAAGAGAGCCTCACATGTTCCTTCTTCAGAGTCTTCACTAGAACTGTCCTCTAAAGATTCTACATTTTGGGAGATAAAGCTTTTCTTTTTGAAATTGCCTTTTCTGAAGTTTGTTTTCTTCCTCCATTCACCTCTTTCTTGATGCCGAGTTTCTTCACCTTTGTTCTTGTCATTGAGAGGACATTTGGTAGCAAAGTGTCCAATGCCTCCACAATTGAAACATTTAAAAGGTAGCTTTCCTTTGTATTTTCCTTTTCCTTTTCTCAGCTTTCTTACAAAATTTGCTTCCATTTCATCTGAATCATCCTTTTCTTCAGATTCTTATTTTGTGCTTTTGCCTTTTAGGGCTTTGAAGGCTGCTTCTCTATCTGTGGGATTAGACCTTCCTATTCTCATTTCAAAAGCAGTCAAAGACCCATGCATCTCATCCATACTAAAATGATTTAGATCTTTGGCTTCTTCTATGGCAGAGACTTTAGAATCAAATCTAGGAGGAAGTGATCTCAATACCTTTTTCACGATAGCAGCATCGATTAATTCTTTGCCAAGACCTCTGATTGAATTGGTGATCCCATTGACTCTTTGCATGAAAGTCTCTATGTTCTCATCATTGTCCATATTTAAAGATTCGTATTGAGCTCGATGTGCTTGAAGTTTGGCCTCCTTGATCCTATCATCTCCTTCATGAATGTTCTCTAGTTTATCCCATATATCTTTTGCTGATTCACAATTTATGACCTTGACTAGCTCACTATCAACTAGTCCACACATAATAGCATTTCTTTCTTTTGAATCATATTCAAATGCCTTTTTACCTATAGTTTCTATTGGAGCAGTGGTAGGAGCTTTGTAACCATTAACTATCACACCCTAGATGTCAAAACCCAAAGCACTAAGATATGTCTACATTCTAATTTTCCAGAATGCATAATTGGTCCCATCAAACAATGGTGCTTTGTTCGAAGAGAATCCTTCACCACTTGCCATTGCATAACTTCCAATATCACCTTAGCTGTTTAAGCCTATTCAGGAACCTTGCTCTGATACCAATTGTTGAAATCACAATGACACTGAGAGGGGGGATGAATTAGTGTGTTCTTTAAAAACTTCTAAAACAATTAGTTTTAAATCCAACAGTAGTTTAAAGCAGATAAAAGAGATACTAAATGCCTCAAGAAAGTATCACACATAACATAGCATTTTAACGAGGTTCACCAATGTGGCTACTCCTCAAAAATGACTGCTTGGACTACCATCCAAATCCAGTCAATGCAAAGCTACAACTTTACATAATCCTTTACCAGCACCAACTGGAAGAAGCACCAACCCCTTAAATTTATCTGCTTCAACAGAATGGAGCACCAACTCCTATTTTACCAGCACCTACTGGAAAGAGGCACCAACCCCTTATGCCAAGCTACAACTTGGAAGATAATAATAAAGATTACAAAATAAAACTTTCACCTCATTTCTTATAGTCTGTTGTTTTTCTACATTCTACTGCTTCTGCGTAACACGATTCGCACTATCCGATCGCTTCTCTGAACTTCTTCGCACTCTCTGCTACAATTAGAAGATCGATCACTTCTGTAGTCTACGTATTATTACTTTAGACTTGAAACACACCCTCTGCACATCGTGCTCTTTATTCTCGAAGATTCAATATGCACTATTCACTTTGTCACTAAAGAAACATCGCTTCGGCCTTAGCTCAAATCAAAACGACTCACTCTCTGCACACTACAAATTTTGCATACACATGTTATCTTCACACCAGTTCTCTTCCATCTTCAATTAGCCCTCCTTTTATAGAATAAATCTTCAAGAACAATTCTTAAATCATAGTCGGCTGTAACCCTAGGACGTCGGCTACAAACCCTAATGATGTTGACTTCAAACCCTAGAATTTTTTGGCTGCGTAAACCTAGTGATTGTCGGTTGCAAACCCTAATGATGTCGACTTCAAACCCTAGAATTTTTTGGCTGCTTAAACCTGGTGATTGTCGGTTGTAAACCCTAAAAATGTCCACTGTAAAACCCTAGCAAATGTCGGCTTCAAAACCCTAAAAATGTTCGCTGTAAAACCCTTGACAATGTCGGCTTTAAAACCCTAAAAACGTCCGCTGTAAAACCCTAGACAATTTTGGCTTCAAAACCCTAAAAATTGTCGGCCTCGATTCAACTTGTCGACCTCAAATGCTGCTGCCACCTCTGTCACCTTTTTGTTACTGTTGTTGCAAAATACTAACATGTTGCGATATCGCGACACTTTTTGTGGCTGTACGCATCCTTGACCTTCTCGTTGCGAAATCGTGACCCTTTTGGCCTCTGAATGCTTCACTACCATTCTTGTCCCAAAATTGTGACACTTTGATCAGTTGCTGACGTCATCCTCATTCTTGTCGTGAAATCATGACACTTTCGGCTTCCAGCAGCTTTTCTTGCATCCTGTCGTGAAATTGTGACACTTTCAGCTTTTGCTGACGTCATCCTCATTCTTGTCGTGAAATCACGATGCTTCCGGCTTCCAGCAGCTTTTCTTGCATCCTGTCACGAAATCGTGACACTTTCAGCTTTTGTTGGCGTCATCCTCATTCTTGTCACGAAATCGCGACGCTTCTGGCTTCTGGCGGCTTTTCTTGCAACCTGTCACAAAATTGTGACACTTTCAACTTTCGCTGACGTCATCTTCATCTTTGTCGTGAAATCGTGACACTTTCGGCTTCCGTACATTTTGTGCTTCATGCAGTAGCAAAATTTCTACAACTTTGAGCCTTGTGCTTCCAACTTGCTTCTTCCCGTGAAATTTTGACTTGTAACATAATCGCTGCATCTTTAAGTTCTGCACTTTTGTCTGGTAGCAAAATCGCTACACCTTCGTTCTGTGCAACTTTTACCCATAGCGAAATCGCTACACCTTTGTGTTGTGCCTTTGCAACTTGTAGCGAAATCGCTACAACTTTTTCACTTAACACATTCTCCCTGCTTCTACCAGCGAAAATTCAACATGTAGCGAAATCGCTACAGTTTCTCGACTTAGCTTCTTGGCCTCCGACTTGTCGTGAAATCATGACAGTTTGCCTTGCGCCTTCTCTTTCCTCACTTTCGTCATGAAATCATGACATTTCTAGTTACGCTTTCTCTCTCCTCACTTTCATCGTGAAATCACGACATTTCCAGCTGCACTTTCTCTCTCCTCACTTTCGTCGTGAAATCGTGACATTTTCGGCTGCACTTTCTCTCTCCTCACTTTTGTCGCGAAATCGTGACATTTCCAGCTACACTTTCTCTCTCCTCCGACTTGTCGCGAAATCGCGACAGAAAACATGTCGCGATATCGCGACAGTTTTCTAACTTGTCTTTTTCTTCAAATTTTTTCTATCTTCTGCATCTGAATGACTTCTGATCTGTCTATCCACTGCATCCTTGGATCTAACTGCCTGTGTTGACAACAATGACAACCTTCTTGCAACACCTTGCTCAACACACTAATGATCGAAAGAGCACTTTCGGGTATGCGTTCTATCTCAGATCGGGTGCAGTGCCATGGTCGTCCAAGAAGGAATCGATCATTACATTATCCACTGCTTAGGTTGAATATGCTATCGCCATGTTAGCTGCATGCTAGATAGTATTGTTGCAGAGAGTTTTAAGTGAACTGAACCATCCATCGAAAGGTGTGACAACTGTACTTTATGACAATAATTTTTCCATAGCACTATCGAAGGATCCAGTGATTCATGGGTGGACAAAGCACATTGACATTAGGTATCATTTCATCAGAGAACTAGTGAATTTAGGTGCAGTTTAGCTATAGTTCTGCAAATCCAAGGAGTAGATAGCTGACATTTTTACCAAGCCTTTGAAGGAGGAAGACTTCAACATATTGCGTGAGCAGTTGAGCATCAAAGTGCTTGTGAAATCAGGTTTAGAGGAGGGTGTTAGAAAAATCAAAACTAATTTCCTTGACACGAGTCACTCCGAAGGTGAGCGACTTTGAGAATCGATTGCCTAGTACAGCAATGAAGGTCTTCCCACCAAGGCAGGTGTTTTGACATCGCACGTGTCTCTGTCATGTCAAAATTAATTCCGTCATGTGAGTTGGTGTATTTTTCCCTCCCTTTTTCTTCCTAGTCCAACTATATATACCAGTTGTGTTGGCATTTTGGGATGATGTAGAATAGAAAAAGTAGAGGAGCAGAGGGAGTGTAGTTGTAGACTTCCAACAAAATCGAATAGTAGCTTTGGGTTCTTAATTTTACCTTTGTTTTATTGTTTATCCTACATTTTGATGCAGATGTTTGTAAACCCTTTGTTGAGGTGTTCTGTAATCCGTTCGTCGATATAAATAAATTTTTAGACATATTTTGGGCTTTTGGATGGATCTGTCAAACTTATTTTCATTTTAATCTCTCTGTTTCTCTGCATCTGAGTTTAGGTTTGGATCTATAGTAATACAGTTATTTTTATTATTTTTTCTTGCTAAGTTATTGAAATACAACGATCACTATCTTCGTTGAGCATATCCGAGAGTCACTCAACAAACGAGTGACTCCAATTATCACTCATTCTGATGAGCGACTCCTAGAATTTCTCAGGTAGTGAGCGAGTTTGGGAGTCACATTACTTTTGGTGGCGACTGACTATTAGTAATTTAAAATATTTTACCTCCCTCACTACATTTTTTATGTTTAAGTATTAGCTGATGATCGCATTCTTTGAACTAAATCTCCCGTTGTTGCTCATCTTATGAGCAATTCCTGTCATCGCTAATTTGCATAAGCGATTTTGGGTAAACTTTGTATTAATCGAACCTCATTACTGTATATATAAATATAAATAATTAGAAATAAAAAAATGACATATCATGGACTTATACATTATAATACCTTTAAAAATAAAATATTTAAATAAAAACATCATAAAAACATATCATATAAAACAACTTATATAAAATAATACATTACTTGTTGTTTTGAAGTGTGCATATTACTTTAGTTGTGTTTTTGTTGAAGGTCTATGGTCAACCAAAAGTCATGGTTTCAAAAGAAAAAAAAAAAAAACAATCTCTTCTTAAAATTCAAGGAGAGAATAGTTGTCAACTACTAGAGTTTCAAGCTTAAAAGGAAAGTTGTAAATTTATAATAACCATTTCATTTTATTGGATGGTGGCAAATTGTAAATTTATAATTTTTATATTTATTTATTAATTTTTATTTTGTTATTAAATATGGTAAAGTTTTCATATTTTAAGATAAGATATTTAAGATTATAGAATAAAATTATCAATATTTTATGCAATTTTTTTGGTATAAATATTAAAAGAGGATTTTGAAAGGATCCCCACAACCTTATACATCAAGAAAGTCCAAAGGTCAATAAAGTAGAAGATAACCTCTATAAGGAAAGCCAATATAAAAGGATAGCAAGGTATTACAAACTGAGGTAAGCACCCCCTGAGGAAGGGGAACTGAGAGATTTCACACCATCCCTAAGAAGGCAATCCCATGAGAAAAATCCAAAAAACTCATCCCTAAAGAATAGCTGGACAATGCAGAGGGCCAAAAACTACCAATCTAAATAAATGCATTGTTTGAAATTTGAAAGTCACAATAGGCTGCAACGTTCGACAATCTTAGGCATAAAAAGGGGTGACATCACCAGGGGTCTAGAAGGGACAAGCAAGGAAGGCAAGAACATATTGAGGGGATAGCATAATAAAGGCTAGTACACAACATAAAGTGCATAAACCTATGGGCACCAACCAGATCACCCAGATCTATGAAAAGAACCAAAATCTGATAAGAGTTAAGGAGTTTCCTCCCTAAATCAAAGTAAAATAATGTTGAGGGGATAACATAATAAAGGCCAATACACGCCATAAAGTGCTTAATCCTGTAGACACCAACCAGATTGTCTAGATATCTGAAAGGAACTAAAATCTAACAAAAGTTAAGGAGCTTCCTCCCTGACGCAAAGTAAAATATCATTGAGAAAATTCCTGCCAGATAGATAGGCCTTGAGAACAAACTCCCAAGTTTTCTAAGAGATTAGCTACTAAATTGCCTTCTCTAAAAACCTAGGAGAACTCCACGCTATAAAAGGAACGAGCAAGCCAAGTTGCTTCATCAATTAAATTAGTTATTTTCCATCCTAAACAGGAAACTCCACGAAGCATGTTGATGATGGATAGGGAATCCCCTTCAATAATTGTGTTTCTGATGTCAATGTTATTAAGCTACTCCAAGCCAATGAATGTTGCTATAGCTTCAACCACCATGGAATATTGGACTCTAAGGTAGTCTGCGTAAACCAAAATAAATTCACCATTGTTATCTCTTATTACACCACCCGCGCTTGCTAAGCCAGGGTTGCCTTTAGAGGCACTATCAAAATTAAGTTTGAACCACCCAACGGGTGGCGGAGATCAATGGACCTCCTTCCTCAGGTCAGTATTAGGAGGGGAGTGGGCTAACAACACAAAACCAAGTCATTCTTCCAAAAACTGCTCACTTGAGGAGAGCACTTAAATTAATTTCGAAGGATTCAAATTGCTGAGAGCCAAAGACACATTTTCTAACACCTTCCACAGAATCTTAAGGCTGATTTGGGTGATATTATTTTCCACTTCTTTGAATGCGCTTGAGTTCCTTTCCTTCCACACTCCCCAGAATATTTTCTTGGAAGAATGTTTGGTCACTAATGGCTTTCCCTAAGGACTCAACACTCATTTGGTTAGTATTTCAAAGTAAGATTCATACGAGAGATAATCTATAAAGAATAGGATGTCACATACCTTGTAGATGTGCCTTTTGTTGGAAGGATTTAAAAATATTGGAAATTTTTCTTCTTCATAGTCCTTTTGCTCACATCATTTGGCATCATAGTCATATTCATATATATATATATACTAGGTAGCTTTATCAACATTTAAAGAATTGATGAAATGCTAGATTAATTAGTCAAAGCTAAAGTATTATGTATTTTGTGGAGGATTGACTCTACCATTATTTATTGAAATTTTTGGATTGAAGGAAATAATATATTTAAAAATATATATATCTTATAATCATGTTAAGTTTAGAATCATATTGTTGTCTCTCTTACGTAGAAAAAAAAAGAGTAGTAACTAATTTTTTACAAAATGTGAACATACAAGAAGAGTCATCTATGTTAATGACACTAAAACAAAGTATGGACTTCTATCTAGAAATGCACAAAAATTATGTTTATCAAAATTAATTGTGTTGGTTCTTTAAAAGAAAATCTATAAAAATATTATAGAGGTGGTGTTTCTGAAAATAATAAAAGCAAAATTCTCCTCTCTTATAATCATGTGGAACTTTAACTAACAACTATGAAAAGTCTAGGGCATTTCTTACAAGGATTAAAATTGTAATAGAAAAATGATGGAAATATATAGAAAAATGATGGAAATATATTTCAATTGAGAATGATTAACAAATTATGATTAATGCTATCAACAAAATGTATGTAAGAATTCAATAAAAAATAATCTTATTGCTAATGTTTATTATTGGAGACATTCTCTTAGAAATGTAAACATATTTATAGAGAGGGAAATTAGATAGCAAATAATTTATCTAATCCTCATGTTGATCTTCATCTTAATGAAATTCAAATTTTAGAAACTAATGAATTAAATAAGAATTGCAATCAAATAATGATAATAAACTAAATATAAAAACATAATACTTATATAAAATTAAAATATCTATTTAATAAAAAATATTTATATTAAAAATATATATTAAATATAACTTAATTAACCTACCAGTCAATATAATATTTTAATAATTTGATGAAAATGATACTAAAATCAGTTATTCAAAAAGCAAATTGAAAAGAACATCTTTATTGATTTTTAAGAAGAAATGTTGGAGGCAACCAACATTTGGAAGGTAAATATCATTCCATCGTACACGTTATATGCCCTTCAACTTTCTCTTCTGGTTGCAATTTATTTTAAAAGAACGTCCTTATTAATTCCATGGACCACAAATATTATCTTCTTATTATGTCGATCAAAAAGATGTTGGCATTGGTGAGCATTCAACCCAATAGGCTTCCACTTAAAGGTGATAAAGTACACTTCTTCCAGTATTATAAATAACTTACACAATAAACATTTTTTTTTTTAATTATAATATAGATATAATTAAAATATTTATTATAATTAAATTTTAAAAATTATATTAAACAATTTAAAAAATATAATAACGGATTGATATATATAATATTCCAAAGTGTCCAAATTTCATATCAAAATATTTATAAAGGAGGATTCGTTTGACAAGAATTTGAACAGAAAAATCATTGAAAACTGACCCATATAGACGGGAATGTTTTGTCCTAATCCGACGTGCGCGTTGAAACTGACCCGTGACTTCGCTCTTGTTTCTTCTCATTTGCTTGGTCTTACAACACCTTTTGGAACATTATTCTAATTAACGAGAACTTAGAACCCCATCTCATACTCAAAACAGCACAGCACATTACTGGACACTGTTATCCATTGCAATGCAGAGCTTCCGACTGATATCGCCCATGTTCATCTCCGACGGTTTCAAAATCTGCATATAGAAACAGAGCCACATAATTTTAAATACAAATCAAAACATAAATTCCGGACATTATATATAACTGCACGAGACCTGGTACTATGAAAAATGGGAGGAGATGAGATCCTTTAATTATTCTGAGTATGTAATTACAGAAGAACTGACACAATAAAAAATCGAAGACTCCAACTTTTAATTATTATAAATAGGTTTTTTTATTAAAAATCGAAGTTAGGTTTTTATAAAAAAATTATTTTTTATTGATGATGTGATCATGTTACCTAAGTTCAATCCCATAAATATATATAAGAAGTATTACTTTAAAAAAAAAAAATTATTAGATATCAAAAGTAAAAAAATAAGGCATCCATAGTTTTATAAAGGAGATGGAAAAGATTGAGCTTAAAAAGCAAATTAGAAGGATTAAATGCACCTTAACATGGAGAGTATGATATGCTGTATTCTCACAAGAGAAACTGTTTGCGTAAATAAGTTGAAGATTCTCATGTTGGAACAGTCGAAGCAGGGCAAAAGGCAAACTGGTGTCTGATTCCAAAGCAACGATTTGGATTTTCAGCACCTCCAAATCCTCTCTGTAAAGCATACATTTAAAACATGGTAAAACAATAACATGTTGGGGATCAGATAGCCCAAGAATCCTTTCTGACGCCTTATTCGCCTCAACCAATGATGATGGCGATGAACTGCAGCTTTCATTATCGGAAAAATCCATGTTGGTTGCATCCTACAGCGGGGAAATGTAAGCAAGAAGGGGTAAAAGCAAACAAGCTAATAAATATTAAAAATGTTGTAGTAAGTCACCTGTGAATATTTGGGCAGTAACTCTCGTAGCCGTGCATAGAGCGACGTTAGTTTTCTCTCCCTTCTTCCTCTAAGAATACGGCGGTTGATAATTCTGTTGTATCTATAACCTTTTCTGTTTCTTCTTCCAAACCATTTACTAGATCTTTTGCTCATGTCCTTCATATTGCAGATATATCGATCTAAATCTAATTAGCAAAGATAGCAAAGCTAACAGGGTCTCTATGTATTTGATCAGATCCGGCCTGTTAAAAACTGAGAATGTAGTCACAAGATTCGTGATGGGAGTGCAAGAGAATGAGTAGTCTCTTCCGGTTTAAAGGTAGACAGATAATACCAGGGAAAGGGATGGCGTTAAAGTGGGTAAATCTCTGTTCATGCTGGATTAGCTGGCTTGACGGTGATCTTCTAAAGAGGAAAAATATAAAATAGCTATAAACTTGTAAACAGCTGGACTTAGTGGGATCTGCCTTCTATTGTTTTTTAGTTTTATATTTTTTTAAATATTAAGTAACATCTTAGTCGTAATTTTTTAGGAATAAAACCAGAGAACTTTAACGTACTTTTTGGGTCAATACTTCAGCCTATAGTCTTTATGGTGTTCATTCATTGTTTTTGAAGGATTTAGAACCCTTGATCTATTTGTAAAGAGTTTTTATTACTTATCAGGAACGTTTTATAATCATTATAAATTATTTAAACATCATGAAGATATCTGTAAAATTTTAAAGATACGTAATATATCTTAAATAAAATGTATTTATTAAAAAATAACATTTTCTTTCTTTTATAAAACACACAAAAATTAATTAATTAAAATAATAATATATGTAAAATTTTTGTTGAATGTTAAAAGTTCCATAGATATATCTATTTTCTCTCACATGCTTAAATATCATCAAAGATTCGTCTCCTCCCAAAATTCTCCAAAACATTATAATCAGATTGAATTCACCACTAACTTTGGTAGCTCGTGAACTCTCTTGACTCTCAACTCTAATCATATCGTAAATAATGTTATTTGTACATGTTCTTTTTGCTTTTGTTTTTCACGTAACATTCACCAATCGTGCATTTGACTTCTATTATGTAGATTGCAAGCAGGCATAACTGAAATACTACTAAACAGCTTCTTTTCCTCAACCAAGTTCTTTGTCTGTAATAATAATTAAACACAACATGGTACGAAGTTGAAAGTTGAATCGAGAGCGCTATTATGTCACAGCAGAAAGACTACAACTCGTGAGTCTCTCTCTTTCTCGTGACCATACAAAAGAATTTTTCTACGTGGCTTTCATTTTTCTTGGTTGTTCTGCCATTTCCATACAACATTTTCATTGATTTCGCGGGTATTCTTTATATAATAATAAAAGTAGAAGATAACATGTTCCGGACAGAACGAAGATCATTAATTTGGTTGTTGCAGAGTCATAAGGAAATTTTGGAAATGGGCCCTTGATCTCTTTGTAAGGAGGTTTTACAGTTTACTTACTACATAGTTCAGGCTTCGTGATAAAGGACGTTTATTTTAATCTTCGATTCCTAGATAAAAAAAATATGATGGTGGAAGAATTCTTAAATTTTTGTACACCCCGATGAGTCAATTCCAATTCAAGACTGAGCTTTATTGTATGATTATTATGATAGGACATTTGGCAAGGACAGTTTCAATTCCAATTCAAAACTGAGCTTTATTGTATGATTTTTTATGATAGGCCATTTGGCAAGGACAATTTCGAAGGTTAAGATGGGGTGGCCTCTCATCCGCTGCTCCAAGGTTTGTTGAAGATGATTTTTGATCACTTAGTGAAGTAAAGGGATTTGGATGTCAATACTTTGATTAATATTCCGATTTATGTGTGATTTTTGTGGTGGGTTATCTTTAGGAAATTATGAGGCTTCCAAGAGGGCCTAGCAGTAGTGAAAAAGTCAAATATTTTGGTGTTTAAAAGGGCAACTACTAGTAAGGATCCAATGATTGTGAAAGATTCCGAATTTAGTGGATTTTCCTCCATCGGTTAAGAAGTCCAAGTTGATTGTGGAAGTGGGAGGTGCAAGGAGGATAGAGAACTCTGAATTCGAGTTCCGTGGTTACAACCCTAAGGCTCTTAATTACATGATTTTAAAGTTGCAGCGTTCAATGATTGATTCTATGCAAGTATCAATTTTTTGCACAGAGGAAGTTTTGGCCCTCATAGGATGGCAAGTTTCCAATGGATATAAATTCAAGGAGGAGAATGGAACAGGCCCTAGTGGGACTAAGTTCTAAGTTTGTGTGTTTGTTTGCTATCTATCTATTTTGCTCAGTCTTTGGGACCTGCGGGTGTGTTTTGTTCAGTTTATGGGGCCTGCATGTTGTTAGAAAATTAAACCATATTTGACGCCCTAACAGATCGGATCACCACGAATCTAATCACCCTAATCTACAAGCATGTGTAGTTAATATCGGCTATAGTTCTACGAGTGGGTAGAAACTCTAATGTGGCGCATGTTAGAGAAACACTAATGCGGCACATGTCAGAGGATAGGCATGTCAGAGGATAAGCCTTATCCTCCCTTTCGTCCGACTATAAAATGCGAAGTGGTATTTTAGAAGCGATATCTGGGTATATTGGGGGTAGATCAGAGAATGAGGGATAGCTGAGCAGAGCAAAGGAGTCAAAGCAGTTGTCTTCTAAAAACTCCTTCGACGTTAATATTGCAACTAGGTTGCAGATGTCTGTGTAAAGTTGAATCTTGAATTGTAATATTGCATTGGCAGTCAATTTATCACGAGTGAAAAAAATCTTTATTTTGTGCAAGTTTGTCTCAATAATTTTTTTGTTGTTTACTCTTGCACCAGATTCGACGCACCTCTCTTGAGGCACCAAAGTGAGGCACACCTTCCCCCAAGTAAGGCGCATCTTCCTCGTGCACCCAATGTGAGGCGCACCTCCTCCATGCGCCTGACCTTTGGTGCAAGCTCCACTTGCACCAAAGGTCAGGTGCACCTCCTCCATGTGCCTGAACTTTGGTGCAAGGATCCCGTGCGCTCGACCTTTGACATATCTCCACCTTGCGCCAGACCCTTGGCGCATCTGACAATTGCACCCGACCTTCTTTGGCGTAGCCAAATATTGCACCCGACCCTTGATATAGCCACATATTGACATTCGACGCAATCCCCAAGTGCGCCCAACTTTGATGCAAGTACCCCTTGCACCAAAGTCTTTACCTCCTAATGAGTTCAGAGGTTAAATCTAATTTTTGTTAAGCTTTAGATACCTTTCAAAACTTTTTCATCTACTTAATAAAAAAATAATTATTATAATAAAAAGAACCCAAAATGGTATAGCTATATTAATTGTTAAACACTATACAGAATTTATAGATATAAGAACTACTGGAATCATGGAATGTGAATTTGAAATTGAACATTGTTATAATAGTTGTTTTGTTTTTGGTCTTGAGAACTCTTCATCCACCTACATATTAGGGAATAATAGTTCACGTGCATCTTCGTCTTGCCCTCGACTTCGATATTGTTTGCTCTCCTGGATTGTTCTGCACTTTCAGTCTCACATTATGATCAAACAATTGGGCGTTTTATTGCCCCTTTGCCAAGACTTAGTGTTTATAGTAATATTTTATTTTAATCAATAATAATCTCTATATATCACAAATGGAGAAGCATAAATAATGTTGAATATTTTTTAGATTACCAGGCATGTATGGAGGGCTCGTGCTGAGCCTTTTTGCTATCTAATTCTTCAGGGATTACATTGTCCTTTACAAGTAATCCATGTCTGAAATCTAAAATTTCATTTCATTATAATACCAACTCCTTTTAGGACCATAGTGTGGGGTTATGGGTAGTATGTCTTACATGGAGTTCAACATATTATTAAAGTTTAAAAATATAGTACTCTAATAGTTTATAAGATTAATTATTTTTCACATAATTATCACTGAGTGTAAATATACAAACCTTAAAGCTCTCTTATGTTTGAATAATTTGAATTATCTAATAAATAGATGTGTAAAGTCTAGTTTAGTCTTGTATATATTTTAAATTATATATTATTTAAAATAGTAAAATTAATTATATGATGATTTTTTTTAATATAAAGAATGAGAGTAAACATAATAAGATAGACATATATATAATATTTTGATGCTTGTTTAATAATAAAAGTTAATTTATCAAATGTTTTTGTAAATTCTAAGATAATATTGTCAAATTGTTAAATTATTATATTATTATTATGTGATTATAATTTAATAAAGATAAAACCTATTGTAATCCTTCGTAACCAATTTTATATATATATACATATATGCAAAACTTGCATTATAATACTTATTTTATCTTAAAAAAATACATATAACTCATACAATACCTTTAAACTTGTATTAATAATCTCTATCAACATTAAAAGTGTATAAATTTATACTTATAATAATACTTAATATAAAAAATTTAAAAATCTATTCAATTAATATTATTTACACATTTTCATTAACAAAATTTAGCTTTATTTTGAAGCTTTAAATTCACACGAATTACCTTATAGTAAATATAAGCGAAGTTAATGTAATAAAATTGTATCAAAATACCCTCCTTTTGCCTGGCATGGTCTCCCATCTATTTAATCAAACTGCCCAATCCGCTGCCAATATTGAAATGGCTTTCTTCTGATGTGGGCTTCCATTGCGATTGTCATTTCATCTTTTCTCGTCTCACTTTTTAGATGAGAAAGAAAGGAAGTTTACTTTTTAGGAATTGCTTACCAGCTTTCCTTATACTATACCGCGTGTTCATTTTGGATTCTTCTTCCTGGAAGTGGCCAGCCCAACCCAACTTCTCTAAATTTTGTGATTGTTTTGAATTACTAACCTGTCGAATATACAAACAAAAATTTAAAAATATATTTTTAAATTAAAAAATGTAATGACAAACGAAAATATGCTAATTGAAGTACTTGGCATACTTTCTCATTTACAACAAGAATATCAATAATTGAAGTACTTGGCATACTTTCTCAATCACAACAAGAATATCAATAAAAATAACAGTGGAAACGTACTATTATTGACGTGGCCGTTTTTTAGTCTTACATTTAGGAGCTCGGTGTGCGCGTGGCAAAGAAAATGTATCGCTCGTGAGTCCTTCACGAGCAACTTATTTCTCGTGAGTTGAATCTTCTTTGTTCTGTGCTCGTATAACAATTTGCTTTTCCCTAACAATACCATGTGACATGAATTTGATACCAAATCAGCCACTCTTATTCAATTCAAGTCACAGATTCATCTCACCCACGTTCATCTCCGACTTAGAATTACCGTTGTTGGAGACACGGCTTCTGGTGGGGGCACTGTAGCATTTGACCAATAATTCTATAGTCTGTAAGTGCTGGACCTCTGAAAGCCACCTCATTAACCTTGACTTGGATCTGCATTAACACGTTTGAACATATTATAGACTTAATATATGTTAAAAAAATAAAAATAAAATTGTTGTTAAAAAATATTAGATTAATTAAAATATAACAATTTTTAAAAATTAACATGTTCTAAAGTATATATTAAAGTAATTGAATACATTAAAACAAACTAAGGCCGTAAAAACATCAAGAATGAGGAATCCCGACTGTCGGAAAAAAAAAGAAAATTTCTAAATGCATTTGCATTAAATAAAATAACATTATTCTACTTTTTTTTTCGCGGAGGTGAGCAATTCCGAGAATCACTCGCATAGCGCAGCGATGAAGGGCTTCCCGTCAAAACAGGTGATTTGACGCCGCACGTGTCTCTGTCGCGTACCGTTAATTCCCTCGTGGGGGTTGGTGTATTTTTCCCGCCCTTTGTCTTTTTAGTCCAACTATATATACCAATTGTGTTGACATTTTGGGATGATGCAGAATAGCCGAAGCATAGGAGCAGAGACAGTGCAATTGCAGACTTCTGACGGAACCGAACAACAGCTTCGGGTTCTTGATTTTGCCTTCATTTTATTGTTCATCCTGCATTTTGATGCAAATGTCTGTAAACCCTTTGTTGAGGTGTTCCGTAATTTGTTCGTCGATATAAATAAATGTTTAGCCATATTTCGGGCGTTTGCATGGATCTGTCAAACTTCTCTTCGTTTTAATCTCTATGTTCCTCTGCATCTGAGTTTAGCTTTGGAGTTGTAATAATACAGTTCTTTTTATTTATTTTTCTTGCTAAGTTATTGAAAGACAACGATCGCTGTCTTCGTTGAGCATATCCGAGAGTCACTCAACAAACGAGCGATTCCGATCATCGCTCTTGCCGGCGAGCAACTCCCAGCATCGCTCAGCTAGTGAGGGACTTCGGGAGTTGCCTTGCTTTTGGTGGCTACTGACTGCTGGTGATTTAAAACCTGTTACCTCCCTCGTTCCATTTTCGATGTTGAAGTATTAGCTGGCGATCGCTGTCTCCCAAATAAATCTCTCGTTGTCGCTCATCTTATGAGTGATTCCCATCATCGCTAATTTGCATGAGCGATTTTGGGCAAACTTTGTATTAAGCAAACCTCATTAAAAATTTGTCCGTCATCATTTTTCCTTTGGCGGCCTCCCGCTGTTGCTCTTTGTTTTTAGTGATTATGAGCATCGCTTTGTTTTAAAGCGATCGTCGGCTGTCGCTAGCCTAGCGAGCGACGCTTGGAGTTGCTGCAGGGAGACAGTGACTCCTGCAGTTGCCAGGTTTTAGAGCGATGTCCGTCGCTTTAAAACCTTCAAACTGGTATTAGAGCGAATTAGTTCCTTGATGCGGAGGTTGAAGCATGACTTCCAGCAAAAACAACCTACTGTTGCAGATCCCGCACATCAACGGTAAGAACTACGACTACTAGAGCATCCAAATGAAGATCTTGTTCATATCTTAGGAGTTGTGGGAGTTGGTCAAGAATGGCTACCCAAAAATAATAGATGCAGAGCACTATCCACTCTCCTAAGAAGACGAGCATCTCGGTGAAGGAGAATATGAAGAAGGACCAGAAGACCCTATTCTATATCATGCAAGCGATCGAGGAGACCATTTTCCCATGGATTGCATCTACAACCAAGGTGAAGCAGAGCTTGGAAACCTCGCCACCGTATAGGGAACCAACAAGGTGAAGTTGGTGAAGTTGCGGATGCTAAGGACAAAGTTTGAGAACCGAGATGAATGAGTCGAAGTCCATAGGTGATTTCTTCACCCAGAAAATAGACGTCATCAACCAAATGCAGTTGAATGGAGAAATTGTGCAGAGGCAAAGAATTGTGGAGAAGATTTTCAGAAGCCTACCTGCAAATTTTGACTATATAATCCTGTGACGAAGAAGCTCGTCATCAACTGAGACGTGAAGTTCCTCGAGGATCAAGATTGGAACTAGAAATTGAAGATTGGCCAGCCTGAGCCAGTAGTTATTGAGTCTATAGATTTAGAGGAGAACATTATGCAGCCACCTGCAACCTCAAGCAGTAGCGATGGTGCCAGTAGCAACATAGCCTCACCATCTCGGTCGCATCCACTTGCAAGCAAGATTCCAAATTTGGTTACACCTGCGAAGATGAGGAGCTTGCAAGACATCTACAAGGCAACCCAAAATCATGAATATGAAGAACATTCTGACTTTGCTTTCTTTACTGAGTTTGATCCAGTTGAGTTTGAAGATGCAAGTCAAAATCAAAAGTGGGTGAAGGCGATGGATGAGGAGATAGACGCCATTGAGAATAATGATACATGGCATCTAGCAAATTGCCTAATAGGAAAGAAGACCATTGGGGTCAAGTGGGTGTATAAAAAAAAATCAACGCCTAAGGAGAAGTTGATTGGCATAAGTCTAGATTGGTGGTGAAAGGCTACAAGAAGAATTTTGGCATTGACTATCATGAGGTGTATGCACGTATCTTGACTTGACATAGTTAGGATGATCCTGGCACTAGCGACTCAAAAGGGTTGGAGTTTTTACCGGATGGACGTCAAGTCAACCTTTCTCAATGGTGTGTTGGAGGAGGAGGTCTACATAGACCAGCCACCCGGTTATGAGATTGAAGGACAAGAGGGCAAAGTCCTAAAGTTAAAGAAGGCCCTGTATGGGTTGAAGCAAGAACCCCAAGATTGGTATAGGGATTGATGGCTACTTGGGAGAATGGGTTTGTCAAATGCCCATATGAGCACACCCTATACCTAAATACTAATGAAGCGGGGGGCTAATAATTGTACGCATATACGTGGATGATTTAATTTATACTAGCAATAGTGATGTACTGTTTGACCAGTTATAAATAGCCATGAAGGAGTTTGAAATGTCAAATTTGGGGTGATGAAATATTTTCTTGGCATCAAAGTTTACCAATCGAAGATATGGCATCTTCATTTCTCGGGGCAAGTATGCGAAGGATGTCTTGAATCGGTTCAAGATGGAGGACAACAAACCGCCATCACACTGTTGCCATAGGATCGAAGTTGAGCAAGTTGGACTCGGTAGAAATATTTATCCAACTCTTTTAAATGGCTAGTTGGTAGTCTAATGTATTCGACTACAACTCATCCAGATCTGATGTTTGGAGTTAGTTTGATCGACCAATTTATGGAGACTTCGAAGGACACGCACTAGAAAGGGGTAAGTGGATCTTGCGCTATGTCAATTGGATGTGGAACCATGGCATATTCTATGCCAAATGAGACAAGCTAGAACTAGTGGGCTACATAGATAGCGACTGGGCTAGCAACACTATGTTGAAATCATAATGACACTGAAAGGGGGGGTGAATCAGTGTGTTCTTTAAAAACTTCTAAAATAATTAGTTTTAAATCTAGCAGCAATTTAAAGCAGATAAAAGAGATACTAAATGCCTCAAGAAAGCATCACACATAACACAGCATTTTAATGAGGTTCACCAATGTGGCTACTCCTCAAAAATGACTGCTTGGACTACCATCCAAATCCAGTCAATGCAAAGCTATAACTTTCAATAATCCTTTACCAGCACCAACTGGAAGGAGCACCAACCCCTTAACTTTATCTTCTTCAACAGAATGGAGCACCAACTCCTATTTTACCAAAGACCTACTAGAAAGAGGCACCAACCCCTTGTGCCAAGCTACAACTTGGAAGATAATAATAAAGATTACATAATAAAAATTTCACCTCATTTCTTACAGTCTGCTATTTTTCTACATTCTACTGCTTCTGTGTAACACGATTCGCACTATCCAACCGCTTCTCTGAACTTCTTCGCACTCTCATCGAAGATCGATCACTTGCAGTTATTACTTCGGACTTGAAACACACCCTACACATCGCGCTCTTTATTCTCGAAGATTCGATATGCACTATTCACTTCATCACTAAAGAAACATCACTTCGGCCTTAGCTCAAATCGAAATGACTCACTCTCTGTGCACTGCAAATTTTGCATACACACGTTATCTTCGCACCAGTCCTCTTCCATATTCAATTAGCCCTCCTTTTATAGAAGAAATCTTCAAGAACAATTCTTAAATCATAGTCGGTTGTAACCCAGGACGCGCGCAAACCCTAATGACTGTCGACAACCCTAGAATTTTGGTAAACCTGGTGATTGTCGCAAACCCTAAGACCACAATTTAAACCCTAAAAAGGTCCGTTGTAAAACCCTAGCAAATGTCCCAAACCCTAAAAAGGCGTAAAACCCTTGACAATGTCGGCTCAAAACACTAAAAAACCCTAGAAAATGTCCTCAAACCTAAAAATCGCCTCGATTCAACTTTCCCTCAACGCCGCCACCTGTCACCTTCAATTATTCCACGAAACTAACATGTCGATTCGTGACACTTGTGGGACCCTCCTGACCTTGTCTCAACATGACCCTGGCCTTTGAACCTCACTACCATTCTTAAACGACACTTTGTCCTGGTCACCTCATTCTTGTCCACACCCTCCACTTCTTGCACCGCAAAACACACTTATCGCATCCTCTTCTAACACCCCCTTTTCTTGCAACCTTCAACCGCACTTACACGTCATCTTCATCTTTGTCTGAAACGACCTTTCGCCGACATTTTGTGCTTCGAAAATTCCCTGACCGTCTCCAACTGCTTCTTCCCATGAATGCTGTCACATATAGTTCCCTTTCCAGCACCACCCTCTTTGGCAACTACCCAACAATCCTACACCTTTCTGTGCCTGAACTCAACAACCTACACCTTTGTTCACAACCCCGAAACCTACACCTTTGTGTTGTGCCTCAACTGTAGCAACCACAACTTCACACACATCTCCCACTTCCAGAAAATCAACAGTGCAAACCAGTCTCCTTACTCTTGCATCCACTTATCCAACGCATTCCCCCTTCTCTCTCCTCACTCTCTGAACGACATTCCCTTCCCTCCTACTCTCAGAACACGACATCCTTCTCTCTCCTCCCTCCATCAGCATTTTCTAACTCTCTCAATCACCACCAAGACCGACCTACCACCCACCTTGCAACTGTGCAAGCAACCTCTTAACACCGCTCAACAACCCCCCTGGAATGGCAACACATACATCCATAACTCCTCCCCCTGTCAAAACCAAACTACCAACTCCCCCAGTCCACCTCCACTTTCGACAATGGCAACGCACAAGTCGAGCAAAGTCAACCACCCCCCCAGAATATCTCAGCCTCTAGAAGTGCACCCTAATGCCAAGTACCAAACTCCTTGGGAAAGGTGTAAACCTTCCTGTGGACTCCAATTACCTCCTCCAACTTCCAATAACCAGCAAGGCTGCCGTGCGATCAGGGCTGCACTTATCCACACGAGTTCACCAAAGCCAGTGTCTCCACAAGCTTGTCACATCCTCCATTATCCCTCAAGATAACGCTCTGTTCAGCCAAACAACACCCCCAAATAAAATGCCCTCCACGTACCTCCACAACCACCCAACCACGAAGATATAAAGTAATCTTCCGGTACCCCCCATACCCAGGTCCGATCCCATTAACACAGAGTCTCTTGGGACAAACACACCACACCCAAATCAGTCAGAGTAATAGTAAGCTCCTACTGTCATCTGGTTTGCACATGAATGCCACTCAACTGCACTTCAGGGATCACATACCCCATAGCCCACATCCACATTTGTTTGAAATACCTTTCTCAGTACTGCCCGTGCACCCAACAAGCACTCAACACCACTAGCTCACACTCACGTTCCAAATAAACACACACAACTAAACAAGGTCCCACCTCTACCACAACACTAACCCGAACCCAGAGATATTATCTAGCCACACCAAGCCCTGTCTTGCTTAACCAAACCTCACAGTAGATCCTCCAAGAACCATCCATTGTCAAAAGACCCTCCAAGTCCATTGCAATGCTCCATCAACCCCAAAGAGACCAACCAAAAACATCAACTCAACGCCAGGAGCAATCTCCAAAACAACCTTCACTGCAACCACAACCACTGCTGTCCTAAAACCCCAATCATAATTGTTAAAACCAGTCCAACATCTTTTCAGTCTAGGTACTAACTCCCAAATCTCAAAGACAACCCATAGCCTCATCCACTCACGCTCTCACAGTCGCAACGAAGAGTAACATACCCTTCGAACCACGGACCCAAATGGCCTAGAGTCTCACCCATGAATTCCACGCACCCCAGCACCAAAACCCACCTAACATCCACCCACTCCAGCCCAGATTGTAGTCCAAAACATGTTCCCCCTCACAAACCCACCACAACGAGCTCTGTGTAGCAGTAAGCGAGTCCAACAAAAACACCCCCACCAAACCCAAGGTCACAAGCACACCCAAAACTTGAGTGTTGCCACCAAACCACAACCAACGTACATCGAGTCAACAACCTAGAAACCATAACCCCCAACACACCACAACCACCAACCCCCCACACACCACCAGAGAACCAAAGCCCAACCACAAACAAACAAAAAACCCTCCCCACCAACAAACACCCACCACAAAAAGTACATCAAAAGCCAACTAGAAGAATACCGCACGAATCACAACACCAGACCTAGCGAGCCCAGGTCCCAGCAAGAGAGTCCAAACACAGACTAGAACCGCCCCTTCACAACCACACAGTCGGAAACCCACCAGACACCAACAAAACAGCCAACCTCACCACAACCACCCCTGTCCAAGAACACACCTCAAAAAGAGAGTGTCACCCCCACACACACCCAACCCACAACCACCCGAAAACCACCAGTCCCACAGCCCCGTCCCCCCACCTCCCTTCCCCCTACGCCCCAGCTCCCCCCACACCCCCCAAGCAATTCCCCCGCCCCAGCCCCCACCCCCCCCAACCCACAATGGTGTTGTCAGCCCCGCCCACCCAAAACCCCGGGCCGCCCGCAACCCAAGCCCACCCCTACCCTCACTGCCGCCCACACCCACCCCCAAGAACCTGTCGCCTGCACCAGCCGTGTCCGTACCCCCCCAAGCCATCACCCATCCCCCGCACCCACTCAACCCCGTCCCCCCAAAACCCACAGCCGCGCCATCCCCACGACCTCCACACCCACCCCCCCTCCACAAACACCACCCAACCCCCCCAACCACTAACCCCCACCAAAACCCCCCCCAACACACCACACCCACACACCCCACACACCCCACCCACCAAACCACCCCCCCCACCCACCCCAGCCGAACAACCCCCCCACCCCCACCCCCCAGCAGACACCCCCCCCACCCACCCCCCACCCACCCCAACCCCCCCCACCCCCCGACCCCACCACACAACCCCCCCAACACCCCAACACCCCCCCCACACAACCCCCCACCCAACCCCCCCAACCACCCCCCACCCCCACCAACCCAACCAACCCCCCCACCCCAAACCCCAACCACCCACAACCACCCCCCACCCACCACCCACCCCCCAACACCCCCCCCACACCAACCCAAACCAACCCCCCCCCACCAAACACCAAACCACACCCCACCCACCCCCCCCCCAACCCAAACCCACACCAACAACCCACCCCAACCCACCCCCCCCCCCCCCACCAACCACCCCAACCCCCCACCCCCCCACCAAAACCCCCCCCCACACCCACCCCCCCACCCCACCCACCCCACCACACCCAACCCACACCAACCACCAAAAAAAAAGGCACTCTGCAGGAAATAAAATAAATATCGCGTCAATAAAAGACGCTTCGCAAATTTGATGAGCGAGGCAGGAGCTTCGCAAATTTTAACTGCGAGGAGGGAACTTCACTGGGCCCGACAGCGAAGCTTCACCAATAAAATGGAGCTTCGCAAATTTTAGGTTGGTGGAGGATGCTTCGCATTAAATTCAAGCGAAGTGGCTGCGCACATATTACTTCCGAAGTGGCTGCTTCGGAAGAGCTATTGCCGGAATATCAGTCAACTGCCATGTCTCATTCTTCTCAATTGCTTCTATCTCTTCATCCATCGCATTCACCCATTTACGATTCTAACTTACCTCTTCAAACTCCACTGGATCACACTCAGTAAATAAAGCAAAGTTAGAATATTCTTCATCTGTCTGATTATGGGTTACCTCATAAATGTCTTGCAAGCTCCAAGTCTTTGTAGGTGTCCTCAAGTTTGGAATTCTGCTTGCAAGTGGAGGTGACTGGGATGATGAGGCTGTGCTGCTGCTAGAACCACTATTGCTGCTTGAAGGTATAGGTGGCTACATACTATCTTCCTCCAAGTTCACAGGTTCAATAATTGTTGGTTTAGGCTGACCAGTCTTTGACTTCCAGTTCTAGGCTTCATCCTCCAAGAACTTCACATCGTGGTTGATGACAAGTTTCTTTGTCATCGGATTGTACAACCTGTATGCCTTTGCTTGTTCGTTGTACCCTGTGAAGATGCATTTTTCAGCTTTGTCATCCAATTTTTGCCTTTTCTTGTCTGGAACATGTGCATATGCAATGCACCCAAAAACTCACAAATGAGCCACACTTGGCTTCAGATTGCTCCAGGATTCCTCCAAAATTTTGTCCTTCACACTCTTGGTGGGACATCGATTCTGCAGATAAACTGCACAACTTATAGCTTCTACCTAGAACTCATGTGGTAGATTTTTCACCTTTAGAATGCTTTGTGCCATATCCATTATAGTTTTGTTCTTCCTCTCAGCTACACCATTCTGTTGCGATGTGTATCTAGCAGAAAACTACTTTTGAATTCCATGCTACTTGCAAAAGTTGTGGAATTCGTTGGAGATGTATTCTCCTCCTCCATCAATTTTGATAGTATTAAATTTATAGCTGCTTTATTTTTCAACCAGAGCCTTGAACTCCTTAAACTTTGTAAACACTTCTGACTTCAGCTTGATGAGATAAATCCAGGTCTTCTGGCTAAAGTCATCTATGAAGTTCAGGAAGTATTTGTTATCAGTATATGAGCTAGTTTGCATGGGACCGCAAATGTCTAAGTGCACCAGCTCCAATGGCTATGATGCTCTCCAAGACTGTCTTATAGGGAATGCATCCTTGTGCTGCTTACCAACCAGGAAACCTTCACAAACTTGGTTTGATTGTTCAATAAGGGGTAAACCCTTCACCATTTGCTTCTTGTGCAACAAATTCAGACCATTGAAACTCAAGAGATCGAATCTGAGATGCCACACCCAAAGAGCATCCTTCATAACTACACTTAAATATATTAATGATTCATTATGAATCTATAGTGGAAACATTTTTTTTGTTATGGACATAGTTGTGATTTGTCCATGCACTTTGTCTCTGATGGTACAAACACCATTTTTGAACTGCATGGTGTGTCCCTTCTGCATAAGTTATCCAATGCTTAGTAGGTTGTGTTTCAACCTAGGCACATAATAAACATCACAAATTTGTTTTCTTTCATTGTGTCGGGTGTGGATGAGGATTTTTCCTTTCCCCATCATGGGAAACTTGTTGTTGTTCCTCATCTTGACTTCAGATTGGACTGTTTCATCCAGTTGTGAGAACATCTCTCTGTTCCTAGTCATGTGGTTGCTGCACCCACTATCAAGATACCAAATATTTTTCCTGCTCTCCTCCTCAACATTGCAAGTCAGCAGCACATTTCCTCTTGTCGCATTTCTAGATTCATTCGTATAATGGACTTGCTGCTAATTCTCGTTTGCCATCCTCTTTTTGAACTATGAGATGTAATGGCTAAAATTTTTACAGTAATAGCATTGGAATTTAGATTTATCTTTCTTCTGATAAGATCCACTTTGCTGGTTTTTACCTATGCCTCTTCCTCGAGAACTAAAGGCACCATGGTGGGATTCTTGTCTGCTACTGTCTAAGAATGAGACTTACACTTTGAAGGCTTGCTCCAAAGAAGACTAAGTTGAACAGCTCAGCCTCTGCTCATGTGTCTGCAGAGAACCCATGAGCTTGTCCATCGAGAGGGTTGTCAACTCCCTTGACTCCTCTATTGCAATTACAATAGAGTCAAACTTTGATGGCAGACTCCGTAGAATTTTCTCCATAATACTTTGATTCTACATAATTTCACCATTCAATCACATCTGGTTGATGACATCTGTCGTTCGGGTGAAAAATTTGCTCATGGTTTTTTACTCACTCATCTACAGGTTCTCGAACTCTCTCCTGAGCATCTGTAGTTTCACCAACTTCACTTTGTTGGTGCCCTGGTATGAGCTTGCCAGTATCTCCCAGGCCTTCTTGTCCTTTGTGGCTAATGCAATCTATGAGAATATAGTTTCCTCAACCGCTTGCATGATATAGAATAAGGCTTTTTTATCTTTCTTTTGGTTCTCCTTCAGAAGATCTTTATCATCTTGGGAGAGGGCAACCAGTGTTGCTGCATCTACTGGTTTTGGGTACCCATTCTCCACAAAGTCCCACAACTCCTGAGACCTAAACAAAATCTTCATTTGTATACTCCAGTAATCATAGTTCTTATCGTTAAATCGTGGGATCTACAATTGCAAGGAATTGTTTCCAGAAGCCATGCTTCAATCTTCTACGTCACGGCACAATGAGCTCTAATACCAATTTGAAGGAAATAAAATAAATATCCCATCAAAAAAATATGCTTCACAACTTTGATGAGCGAGGGAGGAGCTTCACAAATTTTAACTATGAGGGGACTTCGTTGGGATCAACAGCGAAGCTTCACAAATTTTAGGTTGGTGGAGGATGCTTCGCATTAAATTCAAGCAAAGTGGCTACTTTGCATAGATGACTTTCAAAGTGGCTGCTTCGAAAGAACTATTGCCGAAGTGGCAATTTTCAAAGAAAAAACTGCGAAGCACAATTCAAGGCAATTTGGCAGCTTCGGCGAAGTGCCTCCAAAATCCTACTTCGAGAAAATAAAGTGCTGAAGTCCTTCGACACAACAAACAAACAAAAAAAATTTCCCTCAAGATGGAAAGAGTGTTTTACCACTTCGGGGCAAAACCTCCCTAAAATTTGTCTGCGGATTAAAATTCTACCAGGCTGAACAAGAACACACCGAAGCACAACAACAAAGCAAATATATATTGTTTATTGAAATAAAAGCCGGGTTACAAGGCTTCTTTTTTGAAGCGGTTACAAACTTCTACAAGATAAAATTTGCAGGATAAACACAAGGGTTTTTCCTGGAGACTGCTGCTCCACTCTCTTGTTGTCTACGGTTGCTACTTTCTCACTTCTACTGCTCTACGCTCGAAACCCTAGCTACTACGGCTACTTTGTGCTCGTTGTTCCTCTTTGTTGCCCCCATTACAAAATGACGAATGGTCTGATATTTATAGACGAGATATGAGGACAAAGGATGGGAAAAACTTTCACCAATTGGATGACAAAAATAAATGCCGAAGAGGGTTTTCAACCAATCGCCGAGCAACCCAACTACTCGCACGCTTGAAATTAATGCCCCGTTTCTCGCGTGTGATTTCTGCTTCGCCAATTTGAAATGTGAACTGTCGAGTTTATGTTGCTTCATAGCGAAGCGTCTTCAGGGGGCATAAGTTTACTGCTTCATGACGAAGCATCCTCAGAGGGCAGGTTTAAGCTACTTCACGACGAATCACTTGCAGACGACGTGAAATTTGGTTTAATTCCAACACATTGTAGCATTTGACTAATAATTCTATAGTCTGTAAATGTTGGACATTTGAAAGCCATGTTATCAACCTTGAGATGGATCTGCATTAACACATTTGAACATATTATAAACTTAATATATGTTAAAAAATAAAAATAAAATTGTTGTTAAAAAATATTATATTAATTAAAATATAACAATTTTTAAAAATTAACATGTTGTAAAAAGTATATATTAAAGTAATTGAATACATTAAAACAAACTAAGGCCATAAAAACAACATCAAGAATGAGGAATCCCCAGTGTTGTAAAAAAAATTGTAAATGCATTTGCATTAAAGAAAAATAACATTGTTCTACTTTTCGACATATCAAACGTTAGAAAAATTAAACCTGATTTCTTGGAGGTGAGTGATTTTGGGAATCACTCGCATAGCGCAGCGATGAAGGGCTTCTCACCAAGATAGGTGATTTGACGTCGCACATGTCTCTGTCACATCACCATTAATTCCTTCATGCGGGTTGGTGTATTTTTCCTACTCTTTTTCTTTTTAGTCCAACTATATTTACAAGTTGTGTTGGCATTTTGGGATGATGTAGAATAGCATAAGTAGAGGAGCAGAGACAGTACAATTATAGACTTTTGACGAAACCAAACAACAGCTTCGGGTTCTTGATTTTACCTTCATTTTATTGTTTATCCTGCATTTTGATGCAAATGTCTGTAAACCCTCTGTTGAGGTGTTCTGTAATTCGTTTGTCGATATAAATAAATGTTTAGCCGTATTTCAGGCATTGGATGGATCTGTCAAACTTCTCTTCATTTAAATCTCTATGTTCCTTTGCATCTAAGTTTAGCTTTGGAGCTGTAATAATATAGTTCTTTTTATTTATTTTTCTTGCTAAGTTATTGAAAGACAACGATCGTTGTCTTCGTTGAGCATATCCGAGAGTCGCTCAACAAACGAGCGACTCAGATCATCGCTCTTGCCGACAAGCGACCCCCAGCATTGCTCAACTAGTGAGCAAATTTGAGATTTGCCTTGCTTTTGGTGGCAACTGACTGCTGGTGATTTAAAATCTATTACCTCCCTTGCTCTATTTTTTATGTTGAAGTATTATTTGGCGATCGTTGTCTCCAAACTAAATATCTCATTGTCCCTCATATTATGAGTGATTTCCATCATCGCTAATTTGCATGAGTGATTTTGGGTAAACTTTGTATTAAGCAAACCTCATTAAAAAAATTTCCCGTCATCATTTTTCCTTTGGTGGCCTCCCATGGTTTCTCTTTGTTTTTAGTGATTCTGAGCATCACTTTATTTTAAAGTGATTGTCGACTATCGCTAGCCTAGCGAATGATGCTCAGAGTCATTGCAAGGAGACATCAACTCCTACAGTCACCAGGTTTTAGAGCAACACTTGTCATTTAGAAATCTTAAAACTGGTATTAGAGCAAATCAGTGCCTTGACATGGAGGTTGAAGCATGAATTTCGACAGAAACAACCTGCAGTTGCAGATCCCATGCTTCAATGGTAAGAACTACGACTACTATAGCATCCAAATGAAGATCTTGTTCAAATATTAGGAGCTATGGGATTTTGTTAAGAATGGCTACCTAGAATCGATAGATGCAGCAGCACTAGCTGTACTCTCCCAAAAATACAAGCACCTATTGAAGGAGAATACGAAGAAGGACCATAAGACCCTATTCTATATCATGCAAGCGATCGAGGAGATCATTTTCCCATGGATTGCATCTGCAACCAAGGCAAATTAAATCTTGGAAACCATCGCAAGTTCATATCAGGGCACCAACAAGGTGAAGTTTGTGAAACTACCGATGCTAAGGAGGAAGTTTGAGAACCTGCAGATGAATGAGTCAAAGTCCATAGGCAATTTCTTCACCCGAACAACAGACATCATCAACTAAATGTGGTTGAATGGAGAAATTATGCAAAGACAAAGAATCATGGAGAAGATTCTTAGAAGCCTGCCTCCAAATTTTGACTCAATTATGATAATAATCGATTAATCGAGGGATTTGACAACCCTATCAATAGACGAGCTCATGGGTTCCTTGCAAACACATGAGCAAAGGCTGAGTTTCTCATCTCAGTCCTCTTTGGAGCAGGCATTCAAGGCATAGGTCTCATTCTGAGACAATGGTAGACAATATTCCCACCATGGAGCTTCTAGTTCACAAGGAGAAAGAGGAAAAGGTAGGTGTGGGAAATGCAAAAAGAAAGGAGGATGGTGAAACCCTAATGATAGGGAGATGAGTTGCAACTTCCATCAACAAGGAGGACAAGACGATGCAAAAAATTTGCAAGGTGGATCTACTCAAAATAAGGACAAATCCAAGATCCAATGTTACTATTGCAAGAATTTTGGCCATTACATATTCGAGTGCAAAAAAAGGATGGCCAAGAAGAACCAACAACAAGCCCACTACACAGATGAAGATAGAAATGCAGGGTGCAGAGATGTAAGAGGGAATGTGTTGTTGATTTTTAGTATTGAGGAGGAGAGTCAGAAGAATATCTGGTATCTCGACAGTGAGTGCAACAACTACATGATAGGGAATAGAGAGATGTTCTCACAATTGGATAAAATAGTCTAGTCTGAGGTCAAGATGGGGAACAACAGCAAGGTTCCCATGATGGGGAAAGTTAAAATCCTCATCCATACCAAGCATAGTGAAAGGAAGTAGATTTGTGATGTCTACTATGTGTCTGGCCTGAAGCACGACCTATTAAGTGTTGGACAGCTCGTGTAGAAGGAACACACTATTTAATTCAAATACGAAGTCTACACCATCAGATATAAAGTGCATAGGTAGATTGAAACTGTGTCCATGATGAAGAATAATATGTTTCCACTTTAGATTTAGAATGAATATTTGATGTCTCTAAGTGTAGTTGTGATCGATGCTACCTAGTTGTGGCATCCTAGGTTCAGTCACCTGAGCTTCAGTGGCCTAAACCTGCTGCACAAGAAGCAGATGGTGAAGGGTTTACCTCTTATTGAGCAGCCAAATCATGTTTGTGAGGGTTGCTTAGTCAGAAAACAACATCGATATTCATTCGCTTCCAAGAAGTCTTAGAGGGCTTCAAAACCATTGGAGTCGGTGCACTCATATATCTATAGTCCAATGTAGACCAGCACGTTTTTTGGCAAAAATTACTTCCTAACCTTCATTGATGACTTCAACCGAAAGACATGGATTTATCTCATCAAGCTAAAGTCATAAACATTATCTAGATTCAAGGAGTTCAAGGCTCTGGTTGAGAAATAGAGCGGCTACTAGGTGAAAACTCTTTGGAAGGATGGTGGAGGTGAATATATCTCCAAAAAATTCAAAATTTTTTGCAAGAAACATGGAATTCAAAAGCAGCTGACTACAATATACACACCACAACAGAACGATGTAGTTGAGAGGAAGAACATAGCCATTATGGAGATGGCACAAAGTATGTTGAAGGTGAAGAATCTACCACATGAGTTCTAGGTGGAAGCTATGTCATGTGCAGTCTACCTATTGAACATATGTCCCACCAAAAATGTGAAGGACAAAATTCTTGAGGAAGCCTAGAACAATCAAAAGCCAAATGTGGCTCATTTGCAAGTTTTTGGGTGCATCGCATATGCACATGTTCTAGAAGAGAAGAGGCAGAAGATGGATGACAAGGTAGAGAAGTGTATCTTCAAAGGATACAGTGAGCATGTGAAGGCATATTGATTGTATAATCATATGACGAATAAGCTCATCATCAGCTAAGACATGAAGTTCCTTGAGGATCAAGCTTGGAACTAGAAATCGAAGACTGGCCAGTCCAAGCCAGTAGTTATTGAGTTTGTAGATTTAGATGAGAACACTATAAAACAACCTGTAACCTCAAAAAATAGTGGTGGTGCCAGTATCAACATAGACTCACCATCTCGGTCGCATCCACTTGCAAGCAAGAATCCAAATTTGGTGACACCCACAAATAAGAGGAGCTTGCAAGACATCTATAAGGCAACCCAAAATCATGAATATGAAGAACATTTTGACTTTGATTTATTTACTGAGCGTGATCTAGTTGAGTTTGAATATGCAATTCAAAATCAAAAGTGGGTGAAGGTGATGGATGAGGAGATAGACACCATTGAAAAGAATGATACATGGCATCTAGTAGATCTTCCAACAGGAAAAAAGATCATTGAGGTCAA
The DNA here is from genome assembly GCA_028583015.1 of Wollemia nobilis. NCBI lineage: Eukaryota > Viridiplantae > Streptophyta > Pinopsida > Araucariales > Araucariaceae > Wollemia > Wollemia nobilis. The sequence continues at coordinate 20,520,122 of JAQPPZ010016895.1, forward strand.
GTGGGTGTATAAAATAAAATTCAACACCTAATGAGAAGTTGATCGACATAAGTCCATATTGGTGGTGAAAGGCTACAAGAAGAAGTTTGACATTGACTATCATGAGGCATATGCACCTATAGCCTGACTTGACACAATTAGGATGGTCCTGCAAATAGCAGCTCAAAAGGGTTGAGTGTTTACCAAATGGATGTCAAATCAGCCTCCCTCAACGGTGTGTTGGAGGAGGTCTACATAGACCAGCCACTAGGTTATGAGATTGAAGGACAAGAGGGCAAATTCCTAAAGCTAACTAAGGCCCTCTTTGGGTTGAAGCAAGAACCCCAAGATTGGTATATCCATATTGATAGCTACTTTTAGGAGAATGGACTTGTCAAATGCCCATATGAGCACACCCTGTACCTAAATACGAATGAAGTAGGAAAGCTTATAATTGTCTTTCTATACATGGATGATCTAATTTATACTAGAAATAGTGATGTGCTGTTTAACCAATTCTGAATAGCCATGAAGGAGTTTGAAATGATGGATTTGGGACTGATGAAATATTTTCTTGGCATCAAAGTTGACCAATCAACATATGGCATCTTCATTTCTTAGGGAAAGTATGCGAAGGATGTCCTAAATCGATTCAATATGAAGGACAACAAACCTGCCATCTCACCTGTCGCAACAGGACTGAAGTTGAGCAAGTTGGACTCTGGAAAAAATATTTATCCAACTCTTTTTAAATGGCTATTTGGTAGTATGATGTATCCAACTGCAACTAGTCTAGATTTGATGTTTAGAGTTAGTTTGATAAGTCAGTTTATGGAGACTTCTAAGGAAATGCACTAGCAAGAAGGCAAATGGATCTTGCACTATATCAATGGGACATGGAACCATGGCATATTCTATGCCAGATGAGACTAGCTGTAACTAGTGGGCTACATAGATAACGACTAGGCTAGCAACAGTGATGATCGAAAGAGTACTTTTGGGTATGCATTCCATCTTGAATCGGGTGAAGTGTCATGGTCATACAAGAAGTAACTTATCTTTGCATTATCCACTGTTGAGGCCAAATATGTTATCACCATATCAGCTGCATTCCAGACAATATGGCTGTAGATATTTTTGGGTGAACTAAACCATCCACCGGAAGGTGCGATAACTATATTTTATGACAACAATTTTGCCATAGCACTATCAAAGGATCCAATGTTTCATGGGAGGATGAAGCACATTGACATCAAGTATCATTTCATTAGAGAGTTGGTGAATTCGGGTAAAGTTCAGCTACAGTTCTGTAGATCCAAGGAGTAGATAGCTAATATTTTCACCAAGCCTTTGATGGAGGAAGACTTCAGCATATTGCGTGAGCATTTGAGCATCAAAATGCTTGTGAAATTAGGTTTAAATGAGGTTGTTAGAAAAATTAAACTTGATTCCCTTGATGCGAGTCACTCTAGAGGTGAGTGACTTCGAGAATCGATCGCCTAGTGCAGCAATGAAGGGATTCCTGCCAAGACAAGTGATTTGACACCACACATATCTCTGTCATGTCACCATTAATTCCCTTGTGTGAGTTGGTGTATTTTCTCGTCCTTTTTATTCCTAGTCCAACTATATATACCAGTTGTGTTGGAATTTTGGGATGATGTAGAATAGCAGAAGCAGGGGAGCAGATGCAATGCAGTTGCAGACTTCCAATAGAATCAAATAGTAGCTTCGGGTTCTTGATTTTGCCTTTGTTTTATTATTTATCCTACATTTTGATGCAGATTTTTATAAACCCTCTGTTGAGGTGTTCCATAATCCGTTCTTCGATATAAATAATTTTTTAGCCATATTTTGGGTGTTTGGATGGATCTTTCAAACTTCTCTTCATTTTAATATCTCTGTTTCTCTGCATCTGAGTTTAGGTTTGGATATGTATTAATACAATTCCTTTTATTTATTTTTCTTTCTAAGTTATTGAAATATAGAGATCATTGTCTTCGTTGAGCATATCCGAGATTCACTCAACAAACGAGTGACTCCAATTGTCGCTCATTTCGACGAGAAACTCCCAAAATTTCTCAGATAGTGAGTGATTTTGGGAGTCACCTTGGTTTTGGTGGCGATTGACTGTTGGTGATTTAAAACATGTTACCTCCCTTGCTCCATTTCTGATGTTGAAGTATTAGTTGGCGATCGCATTCTCCCAACTAAATCTCCCACTATCGCTCATATTATAAGTGATTCCCTTCATCTCTAATTTGCATGAGCGATTTTGGATAAACTTTGTATTAAGTGAAGCTCATTACTGTATATATAAATATAAATAATTAGAATTAAAAATGACATGTCATGGACTTATACATTATAATACCTTTAAAAACCAAATATTTAAATAAAAACATCATAAAAACATATCATATAAAACAAATTATATAAAATAATACATTACTTGTTGTTTTGAAGTGTGCATATTACTTTAGTTGTGTTTTCGTTGAAGGTCTATGGTCAACCAAAAGTTAAGGTTTCAAAAGAAGAAAAAAAACAATCTCTTCTTAAAATTGCAAGGAGAGAATAGTTGTCAACCACTAGAGATTCAAACTTAAAAGGAAAGTTGTAAAATTATAATAACCATTTGATTTTATTGGATGGTGAAAAATTGTAAATTTATAATTTTTATATTTATTTATTAAATATGGTAAAGTTTTCATATTTTAAGATAAAATCTTGAAGATTATAGAATAAAATTATGAATATTATATGCAATTGTTTTTGGTATAAATATTAAAAGAGGGTTTTGAAAGGAGCCCCACAACCTTATACATCAAAAAAGTTTCGAAGGTCAATAAAGTAGAAGATAACCTCTATAAGGGAGGCCCATACAAAAGGACAACAAGGTATTACAAACCGAGGTAAGCACCCCCCGAGGAAGGGGAACCGAGATATTTCACACCATACCTAAGAAGGAAATCCAGGGAGAAAAACCCAAACAAATCATCCCTAAATAATACCTGGACAATGCGGAGGGCCAAAAACTACCAATATCAATTAATGCATCATTTGAAATTTGAAATTCATAAAAGGCTACAATGTTTGACAAGCTCGGGCATAAAAATGGGCAACATCACCAAGGGACTGGAAGGGACAATCAGGGAAGGCAGGAACATATTGAGGGGATAGCATAATAAAGGCTAGTACATAGCATAAAATGCATAAACCTATGGGCACCAATCAAATCACCCAAGTCTATGAAAATAACCAAAATTTGATAAGCATTAAGGAGCTTCCTCCCTAAGGAAAAGTACAATAATATTGAGGGGATAACATAATAAATGCCAATACATGCCATAAAGCGCTTAATCATGTAGACACCAATCGGATCGCCTATATATCTGAAATTAACTAAAATCTAACAATATTTAAGGAGCTTCCTCCTTGATGCAAAGTACAATATCATTGGGAAAATCCCATTGCCATATAGATAAGCCTTGAGAACAAACTCCCAAGTTTTCTAAGAGATCAGCCACTAAATTACCTTCTCTAAAAACCTGGGAGAACTCCACGCTATAAAAGGAACGAGCACGCCGAGTTGCTTCATCAATTAAATTAGTTATTTTCCATCTTGAACAGGAAACTCCACGAAGCATGTTGATGATGAATAGGGAATCCCCTTCAATAATTGTGTTTTTGATGTCAATGTTATTAAGATGCTCCAAGCCAATGAAGGCCGTTGAGAAAAATATGAGTCGTTGATTCCCAATAATTCTTGCATAAATAGCACCTATTGACTAGGAAAATGCCTCTCTTGAGAAGATTCTTGAACGAGAGGATTTTTTTTTGTACAACCAACCAATAGAAAATGTTAATCTTCGGCGTTATATTTTTTAACCAAATTTGATTTACAGGAAAAATTCTTCCTCCACTGAGCTAAGAGAAATGTAGGAATATTTAACTGAATAGGACCCATCTAGGTCCCCCATCCACACCAATATATCATCTGTTAAAACATTACATACCACAATAAGCCTCAACTCCACCAATAAAGTGCACCATAATCTTACATCTGCATTGACGACCAGTTTTGGAAGGGAGGGAGACCAAAATCTATGTCCATCTTGGATAGTAATAAATTTTTCCATCTTTTCAAGCTCATGGCTTCTAGAATGAGCAACAAGGGAGGCATATCGTGGATCATCCCCTAAGGTACTTTCTAGATTGTATGCATTTTTATATTTAAATTACTTTTATATTAAATGTTATCTCATAATTTTAGAAGCATATTAATTCATTCATACACTCAAGATATTTTACAATATAATTCACATACTCAATTTGGATGTAATTGTATAGCTCAACTATTCTATTGAATGAATAACTATTGTGGAAGATTTGCTGCTACCCAGCTCTATATAATATTTTTCAATGCATTACATAGGATTTGTGATCATCTTAACTATTTTATTGAATCAATAATCATTTTGGAGGATTTATTTCCATATAACTCTATACAATATTATTCAATATATCACATAGGCTTTATGGTCAACTCCTTCCACTCCATATAATTTAATCCAGCTATGGACATTGCAAAGGTTGAATGATCCTCCTAAGGGAGAATGGATGGATCAATTGATGGGTGATACAACAATACATAGAATTATGACAATGCTAATAATTTCTCCAAGTTATTCTTATTTTATAGAATTTCTAAATCTACTTTTTCATGTACTTCACTATTTTCTAATTGCATTTTTTGCTTTAGAATTGTTTTTCCTATTTTTTCAATTTATTTCTTCTTATTAAAACTAAAGTGTTTTCATGTGCTTTTTTAGATTAAACATTACTTTTTCCAACATTCTCCCCCTTAATGCTTAATGTTCTAATTTTTTATTTTATGAAGAAAATTATCTCTTCAGCATGTTATTGTACATACACTTGCACTATTGTGCATTCATATTCACATTTTTTTTAACATCATATGTTTTGATTGAAGAGATTGAAAAAAGGAGCATATCAAGGGTCACCCTTTTCGTAAATTAAACTTGGGTCTCCATTGAGAGAGCCCAGTGATATTTTCCATTGTGATGTCCTTGCCAAAATGTTTTTGAACATCATGTTGATGACTTTATTTTATTATTTATCAAGGATGTGATACCATGAATCAAATAGAAATGGATTTATGATAACCTTCTCATCCTACTAGACTGTATGGATAACTAGTAGCTACAACCACCAAGTGTACTAGAGTAGATCACTACTTAGGAGGTTCACATTATTGTTTTTAGATAAAATTTTCATCTTTAGTATCTCATATGTGGGATCTTACTTCTCCCACACATAACCTTCATCCAATTATTAATTGTCCCTCCTCTTTCTCTTATAGAAATACTCCTATTGATATTGTTTTTTTTTTTTAACATTGCTTCTACTTTTTCTTATCTTTTTCAATTTTATTACTTTAGCTCTCATACCCTCTTAAATGTATAGACTAGCTAGGATTTGAATCTAGGAACTTTATGGATTGAGGTTGCTCTATAAATAAGCTTTTGGATCCTTCTTGAAATAGCCTACAATTCAAATGAAGGATTGCTTCTACTCGTTACTCCAAAATTCTCCCTAAGCCACTCCATGAGTAATTGTGACTCCTCACTTCAAAATTAGCTCTAACATTTAACATTGACTCTGATGTCAATTATTACAATAAAATACTTTGATACGATGGATCAACCATGAGTTTCATTATGGTAACGTTCTTATTATATTGGATTGTATGGACAACCAATCAATACAATTTTCAAATGTATTATAGTATATGACTACTTATGAGATTTACTTTGTTATTTATACATCAAATATTCATATTTATTCTCTTATGTGTGGGACCTTGCTTCTGCCATGCACAAACTTGATCCAACGGTTAAGCATCACTACCTCTTTCTCTTCTAACGATACTCATTGTATTGTTGGTCTTAGACCATGTTTTGTAGGACTTCTCCTATTGTAAAATGTTTGGGAACCCTTTAAAAAAACCTTCTATATATAATAAAAAATATTTGAGTTTAAGTGGTTAGAAATACATGATATCAATATAAACACCTAAATCCAAATCCTATCAAGTGATATGTTCATACTACATTATTACAAGAAAATAAGGTAAACTACTACATTCAAATATAAGTGTGGTATATCTCAATTAATGTATTCAAATGTATACCTTATGTACATTTTGATAGAAAAAATACTTCACAAAGAAAATATTATTAATTTTAAAATATAATTATATATCTTAAATGTTTAATTTTTTTATTTAACATTTTAAGAATGGGATTGAAAGGGACCCATTCCTTTTACAAAAGCTTCCTTACAAACTTAGAATAAAAGAAAAATAGAAATAGGGTATCAATTCTAGCTGGGCTATAAGCAACCATAAAGAATAAATCAAAAGTGCTAAACAAAGATATACACATACTACATAGTAAGTCTTAGTTATGGCATCTAATAAATCCTTCATAAAGAGGAGGTACACTTGGATCTCAGAAGATGAAAATTGCATATGGTTTGGATCACCAAAATTCTTCAGTCTAATAGGGCTAAGATTTCTCGTGTCCATAGCCACATTAACCAAAACCTCCCTTGCCTTAGTTTTTTTCTCATTTAGTCCCCACATATTATCTAGATAGGGATCTCCCCTCATAGCTTCAAGTCATTCCTCCAAAAAATTATCTTCCCCATGAGATGCATGATCCAGATCCATAACCAACACTAGCTACAAGTACTTAATATTAGGCTTCCATCTATGGTACTTGTGAGTCTATACTTGCAAAGTAATCCATTCCTATAATTTTTTTTGTAACCTCCTTCATCACACACCCTAAGAAATATTTTCTCTTTTTTTGGTTGGAATTAAGATTACTTTTAGGGTTGAAATATGAATCACTTTTTTTTTAATTTAGTATCCAATATTGGCCCTTTCTATCAATTTCTACTTAAAATTGGGGGAAAATAACCTTGGATCTCACTCCTTCCCTACAATCACCCAAGAACGATTGAGCTTACCCACCCCACTATAGATAATTTTGGTTTATGCCTTAACAACAACAAACTTTAAAATCATAAGAAGGAGGTCCTAGTTGAAGGGTAATGCCACCTTCTTAACTTTCACATCTTAATCAGGTTTCTCCAAAGAATGAAAAAGGAAAGCATGGATATTTATATTTTTTGTAGCAATATGATTAAGAATTGTCATATTGTAAATATAAATATATTTAAAATGACCCTCCAAAGTCATATATCTACTTTGCTACCTACGTCCAAGGCTTTGGAAAATATCCTCTTTCAATATATGATTGGTATCTTACCATTGTTTGTCAATCTGCCAAAAAGTAAGAGAGTTCTCTTGTTTGATTTTTTTTAGCTCTAAAAAGGAATTCCCCTCTCATTAAAAAACTAGTTTTTTTTAGCAATTAGAGAGGAATTTGTTTGAAGGCAATTTACACTCAGTACCCCATCAAAGTAGGACACATAGATCTACCAGGATAGGTTCTCATTGAATCCTTTAAATATTTGGAAGAACCACAACAAACCAAATACTTATAGAATTGACTTCACCTCCATATTCATATTCAAAGATAAAGGCTCAATTCTTACTCAAAAAACAATTTCATTCTACTTAGAAGCTTCTTCTTCAAATGTAGACTCAGGTGTTTTATTAACATGCATGAAAGATGATTATTTATTTGGAGTGATTCCATGTTGTGAATATTTTGACAATAATGAGATGAAAAAACTCCCTTGTATCAATCTCATATTCATACTGAACACAAAAACTATCACAAGCAAAGGGATACCAACCATCAATCTTGGGACTTGCTAGATTTGAATCTTAAACCCTCTATATGAACAATATCCACCATAAAATGTGATGTTTCTTGGAAAATATGAACCAACACAGAAAAAATTGTACCCATGAACTAGTTGATATTCCCATTTTTGAGAAACCCACAATTCACATAGTAACTCAAACTGATCTTACATTAGTTATAAAAAATGTATGTATGTTGGGATAAACAGTTTTTCAAAGGTTATTATAATTGCTTGTAAAATTTATTTTTAAATAATTTATGTAATTATTATATATTATAGAATAACATGAGTTTAAGTGGTTAGAAATATATGATATCAATATAAACACCTAAATTTAAATCCTATCAAGTGATATTTTCATACTACATTGTTACAAGAAAATAAGGTAAATTATTGCATTCAAATAAAAATATGGTATATCCCTATTAATTTATTCAAATGCATACCCTATGTACATTTTGATAGAGGAGATATTTCATAAAGAAAATATCAATTAATGTATATAGTATATTTTATATGTTTTAGTTTTAATGCTTTTTATTTATTTATTTTGTTAAAAAATGATGTCTTACTAAAGAATATCGTAAAAAAAGCAAGAGCTTTGTATGTGAGACTCTCCATCCTTGAAGACCTTGGCATTGAGAATTTAATCATTGAAGGGGACTCGATAAACATTATCAATTATATATCCTAATATCAAGTTCCTAAGTACAATGTAAGCAATATCATTAGTGAGTGTAAAATATACATGACCAAAATCAATAATACTACTTTCTAACATGTTTATAGAGAATACAATCAAGCTACATATATTCGGTAAATTTAGGGGTGTTGGAAGAGAAACTACTTATTTGGCATAATAAAGTTCCTTTAAACCTTAGTGTTCATATAAATTCTGATGGAAAGCTCTTTCTTTGATGGTTGGATGTGGTTGTGGAGGTTATTTGTTTTCCTTTGGGCTTGTGCTCAAGTGTGGTGGTGTTACTTTACTAGGAAAATTCATCATTTCAAGTATAGATGGTAATCCATTTATGATATTGAGATCATCATAAATAGGACATGTTTATCAATTGATGCAAATGATACCATTATGGCGCTATTAAATATATTGGTAGTAGATCCTAGTATTGTGTGTTTAGTGCCTTGCATGTTCAGTGTCTTCTTGAGTTCTTGAAATTTTTCTTTCCTTTTTTCATTTCTTTTAATGCTTTAGTTGTGTTGTTCTTTATTCTTTGTTGCATATGGCTTATGTTTAGCTATTGTTCTATTTTGGTTGTCATTCAAGGTAATCCAAATTGGATTACCTATTTCTAATTAACTTTGTAAAATGTTTCAAAATCCTTTCGAAACCCCTTTACCGATTTGCAAAAAAAAAAGTTAGGTGGTATGAAGGCACATCCCCAAGTGTAAACCTAATATTCAACCAAGAATATAAATAAGAGGAACTAGGGGTTTATACTATTATAATAAAAATAGAACAAAACAAGTAATTGAAGCCCTAAACTATTAACCTTAAATACTATATAGAACCAAGAAAAAATTCAGTGATCCTACTAATGCTTGCTCAAAAATCTGCACTGAAACTATTGGAGCCTCCAAGGTCATATTTGAAGCTCCCCAATTAAATGTGGGCAAGGTGAGGTCTATTCTCTTTGTAAAAATCTCCCATATAAGTACTGCATTCCCATATAAGTGTTGTATACCCCAATAAATATGGTTAAATGCATGCTTCAAGTACATTTTGTAGAAGAGATATTTTAAAAGTAAAATTATCAATCTAAATATTTACAACATTGTATTTTTTATATGATTTCATTGTAATGCTTCTACATAATTTTTATTTACAATTTAATAAATTTTTATATTAATATTGAAATAGCAAATAATTAATAATAAATTCCTCAAAACAATCATATATTAAAACAATATAATTTTTTAATCTAGAGTATAAAAATAAAATTTTATTAAGGTTTTATAATAAAATAATATATAACTGATAATATTTTAACTTAACTGTCATTCTCTTCTCCCCAGCTCAAATAATTTTGGAAATTTTTTTTTACCTGACCTTCTATGGGGTGTTTGGAAAGAGTCGAATGCTAGGGTGTTTAGAAATTCAGAGAAAGAAACCTACCATGTTAGCCAGAAGATAGTGTGGAAGGTGGTTGAGAACGTGATGTCGGCTACCAAAGACTCTTTCCCCTAGTGCCTCATGGCCACCTTAATTTTTGTATTGAGTATTGTATTGGTTTTCATCCAGAGTTGAGGCCCCCATCAAATCCTAATTTAAAATCTATTTATTGGACCCTAACACCTTCTGGGTGGTTTAAGTTTAACTTCGACGGAGCATCTAAGGGTAACCCGGGTGTTGCAGGGATTGGGGGTGTGATCTGAGATAGTAGTGGTAATATGATCTTGGAATATGTGGATCAAATTGGTATCCAGTCATTTTATGTTGCTAAAGCCCAAGCTTCATTTTTAGGGATTTTAATTCTCAAATATTTAGGCATTTGTAGGGCAGTTATTGAGGGGAACTTGATGAATGTTGTCAACATGCTCAAAGGGGATTGTCATCCTAGTTGGCATATCTCCAACTTAATTGATGAATCTAGGGCCCATTTGCGTTCCATGGAGGAGGTGTTAATTATGCACGTATTTAGAGAAGGAAACGCGATGTTCACTTACAAATCTTAGTGTATCTTGTCAGGACCTGTCGGTTTGATGAATGGATTTTCTACCTAAGATCCTCCACCTTGCTAATGGATATAAACCTTAAAGTATAACAGGTGGATTTATGTCATTTCTTGTTTCTACTAATCCTCGGGTGGTGGTGGAGTAAGCATATTTATGGCATGGCGGTGGGACATATTTATTTATGGTACCCGGGATATGGTACAAATATTGACTATGGTGGTGTCAAAGAGATTTTTTGCCTCTTTTTTCTTTTTAAATTTTAAATTTTGAATTTCAATCTTTCTTCATCCTCTCATTTAATGGTTTGGTGGGACTCCCTAGTTAAACATTGGATTCTAGAAACTTATCTGAGCATGGCTATGTCAGAATGTTTTTGCTTTTGTGATTCCCTTTTGTCTCAATGCGAGAAGTTGCACATTTTTTCTATTAATTTTTAGAAGAACCATGATAATGATTTTCCCATGTTAGGTGGGAAACCTTTTCGTGTCTTCTCTCTCTGAGTGGGAGTGTTTTATTTTGCTTTCTTATTTTTGTCCTAACACCTGTCGAAGGGTCTTATGTGTTAGTTACAAGTGGTATCTATTGGTTTCGCCTTCATTCGAAGGTATTTGAGGCCTTTTGGTCCTCCCCTTGTTGTTTAGGGTGATTTTTTGTTGTTTTTACTATTTTGTCTCGATGTTTAGTCTTCGTGCCCCCATGTTTTGGTTTATTGCATTACCCCATGCATTGGATTCTATCTTCCTGCTCATATTTAGCTTGTTTTTCTTCTTTATGGATCCCAATAATCCTTGTTTTTCCTATTCGATGATCTCCAATTATTTCTCGTGTGATTGGGCTTTGACCTTTGAGGCAGAGATCATTATTTCTTTCATGCTGCATTATTGCACCTCCTCTATCTGTGTTATTTCGTTGGTTTGGGCTCTATTATTTTTATCCTATTTTTTTAGTTTGAGTTTGGGAGGAGTTGGTTTGTTGCATCGATGGGTAAGACTAAGATTTTTTCTCCCAAATAGAATTTTTTCAAGTCCCATTTGGAACCTGCTTCCATCACCTTTGATGATGAGGTTAAGTTTATTTTGGAAAATGGGGGCCTTCTGGAATGTATACAAAAATTTCATGGACACAATCATGTGCTTTCCAATTGGATGGTGACTATCTAGAATGATGGTTGGGTTAGTATAGGGTTATGGTCATTCTAGGTAATGGTGGAGCTGATTAGCAGGATGATGGGTCTCATTCTGGATGGATCTTACCATAATCGTGATAGGCACTCTCTACTAAAAGAGATCAATTTATTTTTGGATAAAGAGGAATTTCTTCCTAGAGCCCAGAATGGTTTCAATGCCTTGGCACTGTCCCCTCCCTGGGATAGAGTGGCGAGAGTTATTATGGATTACTTTACTTTAGATTCCACTTATGATATTATTAGAAGTTTCCATGCTATGTTCCTTAATCATTTATGTAGACATGTTCACATGAATATTCTATTATTTTTGTTCTAGTCAATGAAGAAATTCTTTGTGGATGTGCAAGGTGGTCAGGCCCAGGCTCCGCTCCATCAAGGCCTTGCTTTGCTTGTGTCTAAACAAATGGTTTTGGAGGATGGGCTATTTTCTGATGAGATTCTTAAACCATTTGTGGATTTACCCTTCCCTATTGTTGATGGTTCTAAGATGGCCTCGAAGGATTCTACTGACATAAATAATGTTTATTCGTTCACCTTTGGTTTGGGCCTTGAGAAGGTTTCAAAGAAGATTCAAATTTCTACCAGGGGCGTTCACGGTATGGATTTTGGACATGACAGTCATGCTCCTATGTCTGGACCTACCCTTAAGTTTGATTAATTTTCTATGGTGTTTGACTCTAGGTTTGTGGACATGGACCTTACACAAAATAGCACGGTAGAGGGTAGTGGCACCCACAAGTCCAAACACTTGTGTAACAAAAAGCGCGAGGATGGTGGCTCCTCCATATCTCTCCCCCTCATGATTTAGATGTCCTACCAAGATATTCTCAAAGGGATAAATCTATCAATGATGTTTATGCTCCGGGGGACATCCTCAAGAAGAAGAGCTCCATCTTTTATAATTTGAAACTTATTGACATCAATCAAAGTAATATTTGGAGCTCGCTAAAGAGTGTGTTAGATTTCTCCAAGGATATTTCACTTCTGGTTGCCACTTTTGCTCAATATATTGGTATGTTGGTGTAGAACCATCTCAGTTCTTCCCTTTGTGCTTATTCTTGGGTCTTGCATTTAGTGCAATTTTTTTTTTTTTCTGTTTTGCCCCTTTTTGTTTTGTGGGGTGTCTAGTTTTGTTGTTGCTTGCCCAAGTGGCATTTTAATTGTATAGGTTGTGGGATTCCTATCAAAACCCTCTCTTTATTTTAATAGTACCAAAAAAAATAATATTTTAAATTAACTGTCAAATGAAATTAAAAAATTTATGAAAAAATTCTTAAACAACATTATCTTCTCAATATGTAAATTACATCAAAAAAAAAAAATTAACAACTTAATAATAGGTTTAAAACTAATTAAATCATAATATGAAAATTTTTTAAACAACATTAATTTTTGAAAATATAGATTACATAAGAAAATTTTGACAAATAAATGGTAGGTTTAAAACTAATTAGATCGTAAACTATTGAATATTTAAACTATTTAAAAAATAAAAAATAAACTCCAACTTTTATTTATTTTTTTAATGTTTATTTTTATTTAGGCTATTGCACAATAACTTTAAAAAAAAATGACTTGTATTTTTCATGTTTTAGGTGTTCTTTATGTTTGCTTTTTCATAATTACTATGTTGTAATTTATAACATAATGTGTGTTATCATTTTTATAGATAAATGTAACACTGATAACTTGTTATATTTGTTGTAATTAATTGAATATTGTTTTATTCTACATTTTCTTTATACTATTAACTAGATGAAGACCTAGTCATTTGATCATGTAAATTATCAAACCAAGCAACTTTTTGTCATAAATATGATTAACGCTTATGGTCACATTATATTTGAATTTTTTATTTTTTTTATTAAAGAAATTTATATGTTTATATAATTTGTAATATTTTATTTCAAGTAGAGTTTATGAACATATACAATCATTTCCTCTTTTCTAATCTCTGAATTTTTAGTTATTTCTTTTTTATTCAAGAATTTCATGTACAAATTTGTCTACCACCCATAGTTATATATAATATCCTTTTAGATAAATGCTTAAAATTTTAAAATAATCCAATAGCAATATACTATGTAGAGTTTTATTAGGTTTCGTTTAATAAATTGAAGACATGTTTCTTCATCTTCATACAATAATTATTTTATTATTATTTTTTAATTGTAATGTATGACATATTATTGATAACAAAAATATAAGGTTTTTTTGGTTTGATTTTTTTCCCTTGTATTTAATTATCATGTTGTTTCTAAAAAAGCTCATCCTAGAAAGGCCTCTCTATGAGTGATATCCTGTATGAGTGATATCTTGTTCGGAATTTTTTCTATTGCCCTTATTGGCTCACCTATTTTCAAATGTCTGTGGAAATCTTAGAAAATGATAAGAGAGTATGTGGTGATGAAAAAATATTATTTTGGAAGGGAGACGTTTTTTGTAGTACTTCCCAAACTTCCAAACTCGTTTTGGTCATATCTCACTCATCCAGACTCAAATTGAGCTAAAATTTTGAGGGTAGATGCCTAAAAAACCCTAGAACGTCTCCACCAATTTTCATATTATTTGGAGCAACACAAATCCTAGCGCATCCCTATGTGTGAACGATATATTTGGCAAGCGGCTATGCGAGGGTTTCATCTAGGTTGAGTGCAAGCAGCTCTAGAGGTTGGTTTTTAGGGCCTTCGGGCCCTAGCGACCAATATTTTTTGTGGTTTATTCTTAATATTTTAGCCAAAAATGTTGTAGGGGATACAAGATGGGTTAGAAATTTGTCTTTTAATAGATCATACTATGAACTTGAGTGACAATGGCTTCCAATTTGCTGCACAAAATAAAAGTGAAAACCATACCTTTCCACGGCGTCTAGGGCAAGGATTAAAGAGATCACGAAACAAGTTTCAAGCAGTTGATCAAAAAATGGCTCATATCTCAAGTGAATCTGGTGCTAAGGTGCACCCACAAAATAATTCTACTGTGAAAACCCCTATCAAGGGTAAGAATTTTGAAGACTCAGTCCCAAAAATGAATTTTAGGGATGCCCTTCATGGTGGATAGCCTCAGCCCAATGCTAATATCAATATTAGGGCTTCCCATAAACCTCTAAGAATGCCTAAGATTGATCCCAAGAAAACATATTTAGATGTCTTAAAGCAGCTGATGGAACTCCTATTGTTAAGCTTGATATGGATAACATTCAGACTGGCATTGAAGATTTGGAAAAAAGAGGACTAATTTTTTGGTTCATGGGTTTTCGTCCGAGTCTATCTACTTTCAAAGTTTGGGCTACAAAAAGCTGGAAAACTAAAGGTGAGTTACAAATCTCTATTTATCCAAATGGTTATTTTCTTGTTTTATTTTCTAATAATGAAGATAGAGAGAAAACTTGTCAAGGGGGTCCTTGGTTTTTTGGAAGGGCAGGGCTTTTCATGAAACCCTGGCATACTAAATTTAAAGCCAAAGAAGAGATGCCTTCTATTGCTCCCGTGTGGGTTAGACTCTTTGGCCTCCCTAATGAATTTTGGAATCCTACTATTTTTTCTTCAATTGGAAACTCTTTAGGAACTTTTATGATGACTGTTGATTGTACTCAAAATTTTGAACATATTATTTATGCTCGGATTTGTGTTTTAATGGATTTTGACAAACCCCTACCTAAAAATATAACATTACAATTTGGGGAAGACACTTGGGAGAAAGTAGTGGACTATGAGAACATTCCTTTTCATTGTAGAATTTGCCATGAATATGGTCATTTGGCCAGTGCTTTCCCAAATAAAATTCCTGATCAAAATAAAGAAGATATAAACTTAGCAGGTTTCCAAATACCTAAGAAGAAGAACACTTAGAAAAAACCAGTTATGAAGGATCAATCAAAGTCATCTGCTAATATGTTTGAAATATTTTCCACAAATGATGTCCCAAGTGAGGAAGAGGAAATAATGGAAACTGAAATCTTAGAAACACAATTTAAATATGAAGGGAAGAACTTGGAGACAAACCAACAAATCAAAGGTTTTTAATAGAAAAAAAAGGATAAAATTTACACAAGAAAAACAATATTTCAATTTTCAAAACTTCAAATAATGTAGGTCCTAATATAGACTCTATTGAACCATATAGTAAAATTTTGGTTGTGTATGAGCATTCTTCAAGGTTAGAAGCCATCTCAGATTCAATTGGAATAAGTCAAGAAACAGGGAAAAAAAAATTGAAGATGGATTCTAATCAAAAAGTAGGTCGCAAGACCAATCAATATCATATGGTAAAAGAAGGTGAAAAGCTTGTAGAGGAAGGTAATATTAATGCCATTCCCAAATTTTTTAGCCTTGGTATTAATGAAGATCATCACTTGGAATATTAGAGGACTCAAAGGGAGTCTTTCAAAAAAAAATGAAATTAGAAGAATGATTTAGGTAAATCATCCACATCTTGTTTTCCTTCAAGAAACTAAGATGTCAATGGAGGATATGGACTTAATTTCCAGTAAAATTTGGCCAGCTGGAAAAGTGGTTTCCCTCAGTTCCCAAGGGACTTCGGATGGCATTGCTTGTCTTCGGGATCCAAAAGAGATAGTTATTCACCATATGGTTGGCAGTTGGGGTTTGTTGGCTATAGCTATTCAAAGTAGACATTCCAACCAGATTATGCTCTACATTACTTTTTATGCTTCGACTTCTTTGGATGAAAAAAGAAGACAGTGGAAGGATATTACTCATATTATCTCTCATTTTCCTAAAGCTTGGATCTTGATCGGAGGAGATTTCAATACCATCCTCTCTCTATATGAGAAAATGGGGGGAAATAGAAATTTGGACAAAAGCACTAACCTCATGAGCGAATATATTGCAAACCTCCATCTTGTGGATATCCAACCAGATAATGGCCTTATGACTTGGTCTAATAGAAGGTAAGTCTTAGCTTATATAATGGAGAGATTGTATAGGTTTTTGCTCTCTAAAAATTTCTTAATCCATGATCAAATTCCTAAATTGAAGACTCTTAATAATGTTGGTTCAGATCATTGTCCAGTCATGGTGGAAATGTGGAAAACCAATGTGAGTTTCTCTCCTTTTTGTTTTCAATTAATGTGGCTTAGAAACATTTCCTTCAGACCTCATGTGCAATAATGGTGGAAGGAAGGTAAACTTAGGCATGGGACTAAGATGTTCTGTTTTGTCAAAAGACTACAATACATTAAATCTAAAATCAAGACTTGGAACTGGAAAGAGTTTGGGGATGTCCATAAAAAAAAACATGAAGTTATTGCTCATCTTGAAAATTTGAATAAGAAAATCCGTTTAGATGGCCTCATAGAGAAGAGAAGTGCAGATGAAATTAAACTCACAACTCGGTTAGAGGAATGGGAAAAAAGAGAAGAAATCTTATGGAAGCAAAAATCTAGAATTCAATGGCTCAAAGAAGGAGATCGAAACAAAAAAATTTTCAACAAATCTCTTCTACCTCAAAGATCTCACAACTTTATTTCTTCCTTAAGATCAAATTCTGGAGATGTTGTTTATACTTGGGATGGCATGAACTCTATTGTTGTTGATTACTTTTCCAATCTTTTTGCTGCTACTCCCCTTGAGTCAGCTTCACAATATAATTTTCTTCAAGCAATCCCTTATATTATCACTTATGAGGAGAACTCTATTTTAACTGCTCCTGTTACTATCAATGAGCTTCAACAAGTAGTTTTTAAAATGCAAAAATGGAAAATGCTAGGTCCTAATGGTTTTCCCATTGAGTTCTACCAAGAGTTTAGGGATATCCTTCATGTTGATTTATTAGAGTTGGTGGAAGAAGCCAGGAAAGCCAAAGAAATTTTGAAGGTTATCAATAAAACTTATATTACTCTTGTTCCAAAAGCTCAAGAGGTTGATCATATCTTAGCTTTTAGACCTATTGCTTTATGTAATGTTCTTCTCAAAATCATTACTAAAATCATGGCAGAAAGGTTGAAGCATCCATACCTAGGTGTTCCATTTAATATTGCTAACCATCCTTGGTGGGTACGACCACCAAATCTGGTGGTTTTTACCACCAATTCCTCTATGATTTGGTCCAAACTACTCCTAGGGATGTTGTCATAAAATTTTGAGATCTTATTCACTCAAATGGGTTGGTTTGGTAAACGGATTACATGTTTTAAAATAACTTGAAAAACTCCTTTTCTAGATGGATATCTCAAGGAAAAATATGTGATGGAACGGGGATAAATATTAGCAGCACTTTGTTATGAAATATTGCAAAGACTTCTTGAAATTGGACAGAATGACTCCACTTTATAGATCAAGTGAGCATATGGTTAAATGGGCATGCTTGGCCATGCGAGGTAGGTGTCGCAATTTTTCCAAACCTTACCATGCATTGGAGGGGGAAGAATCTCCAATTTGGGTGACAAATTTACAACATGGCATGGGAGTTATGTGCCCTCAAACTGACATGCTTCAATTGGTGGGATAAATGGTAGAATCTGAGTGCCATTTGTCTTATCTTTGAATTTTTAAGGGTGCAAGGCCATGGTCATCCCACCCAAGAATTTTTACTGATGGCCATCCCTGGGTGGGACAACCATTGTTGTGGGCCAAACAAGGTTAACTTCTTTCCTACTTTTGTCACATGCCTATGCATTTAATTTATCAACCCAAGGAGCTTCGTAAACTTGCGAAGGGTCTTGAACAAGATTTCTTACAATACCACTTGATATGAGTCCACTAGTTCTACTATTGGGGGTGTTTCAAATGGTTGTCAATCATTCATGCACTCCTCAATAATTTGCATAAAAACAATTAAATCTACAAAAAGGAAATATTCACACATTCCTGAAAATGAACCTACTATAAATACTGGAAATATTAATGCGATAAAAAATCTTATAAAAGTGGTAAACTAATCTAGAAAACATAGGAAAAATAGGGGAAGAAATACTGGCTTGGAGTGGTCCCAGGCTCCAACAGCTTCCTCCCAGCTGAACATGCACTTAGAAACTCTTAGAACTATATTATGATTATCAAAGTATTACAATGCTTCTTCTGTATATCTCTCTATAATTACTATCAAAATATTCTATATCCTATATATTCTCAGAGAGGTCTGCATGTTTTTATATAACACACCCGCAAAACTTCTATTACAAAGAAGTTATAGCAGTCGATTCATTCTAGACTAAACTAAGACAGTCTGGTAAATGTGATCGATGTTTGCTAAAATTGGCATTCATTTATAATGGTGGCATGTTCACTAATTGGTTTGTGCTTTGTCTGGTATTGGTAAGACATTCTCATACATCGGTGCAATCCCCAATTTAGCTCTACATGATGTAGAGTTGGAACTGCACCATTCACTGTTGTCCATGTCATGCTTGTCTGATCAATGGTAAAATAACAGGGGCACCTTCCCTATTATGAAGGTGCCTAAGTATGTCGGGTGCCTTCTCTATGTGAAATATGCCTTACTACCATTGGTGCTTTCCTGGAGGAGGAAGGCACTTATCTTCTATTGGCGCCTTCCTGTGAGAGGAAGGCGCTTGAATTCTAGTGGCGCCTTATGTCGATGCCTTCCTTATGAGAGGAAGGTGCTTGCCTTCTAGTGGTGCCTTCCTTATGATAGTAAGGTGCTTGCCTTCTAGTGGCACCTTCCTATCGGCACCTTCCTTATGAGAGGAAGGTGCTTGTTTTCCTTTGGTGCCTTCATGAAAGAGGAAGGCACTGGACTTCTATTGGTGCCTTCCTGGGATAGGAAGGTGTTTGTCTTTCCTTGGTGCCTTCCTAGAAGAGGAAGGTGCCTACATATGCTTGGCACCTTCCTGGAAGAGGAAGGCACTTACCTTCTCTTTGTTGATTTTGAAATAAACAAAGTGCCAGGTCCATAAAAAGACCTCGACTGGTCCAAATCTAACTAAATCAACTGCAATTCCACAAAAACACACTAAAAACACATTAATTAGATAACACGCATAATTTCATCAAATTATTATATAATCATTCATAAACATATGCAATCCTTATTATACAATCGCATAATAATCAAGAAATTGTATACAAAATATGAGCATTTCTGATGCTCATCATCCACCCATGTCTAACATATGCCATGCCCTTGTGGCATCAAAACTATAGTTAGTCCTACTGAACCCTCATCATTGTCATTTATTGGTGGATTCAGTTGTACCTATGGCCTGTGTTTGCCTCTTTTGTGTGCTTGCATCTAGAGGTGTGGCTCTTCTTTTTCTATGCAGAACTGAGGGTGCTGATGTCGGTTGTCCTTTCCTCATTCTAGCTACTATCAATGGTGATATAGCTAGTGTTGTCTCTACTAACTAGAATGTAGCTTTTATAGCTTGCCATAGGTCTGCATTTGGAGGTCTGATCGCTGCAAGAGGGATATCTAAATTATCCTTCCTAGAATGAACTACTTGGGATTTGTACAATCGGGTTGCTTCAGGAGTAAGCCATACATTCTCCTTTGCAATGGCAATTGCCTCAAATTCAGGGCCATATAACCCCCACCATTCAAAATACCTTCTTATCATGGAGGGTCATCCCCAGGATGACCCATAAATATCCTAGAACTAGCTATCCTCTATCGGATTGATGCAGATACCAGAGTATCCCTGCATCCTCAAGGTTGTTAGCATATGGCATATATTGTATTTCATTATTTGCAAAACTATCGCTCGTAGGCGATCTCTGATTTCATTGATTAACCAACTAGTTGGTTAATCAACTGCATTGTAATTCTTTATATTGAAATCAATGAGAATGAATCAATTGCTTCATCAAATTCTTCATGGCATCAGAGCTACGGATGATAGGACAGCCAATGGGACCTGCGGAGACCTGAGCAGGTGGACGAATGACCACACAACAGGCAGATGAAGGACGACAACAGTAGACTGACCAGAGATGCATACCAAGGCACATAGGTGCATGCAAAAGACGGAGGATGCAGATGACGGTTGCGAAGGCCAAAAAGGGTGGGGTTGGTTGCCCGAAGGCAACCGAAAGCTTAAGTGCTTTCTACCAAATTTAAAACCTCCCACAGTGGCTACACAGGCCATGTGGGATTATTATTTTTTTTCCCTTCCCAGGTCGTAATGCTCTTCATCATTCCCTGTTGCCTGTTTTGTTTCGTCGGGCCGTTTGGCTCCCGTGGCAAGTGCGGATGTTGTTTGGTGGCAGATCGTGGGTTCAAATCTCTTCAGGGGTTATTTTTCATACTGTGATGGCATTTTTTTTTGTTTTACGCCCACACCAGTTCTATGACGCCCGCACAGCACCGTTGAAGCCCGCACGGCACCATTGACACCTACAATGCATTTTTTGATGCAGAATACCACCAGTTGATGGCTGCACTATTAAGTTGATGCTTGCACTATTCAGTTGACACCTGCAAGGCCACATTGACACCCCACAGCAGCAAAATTGATGCCTTGAAGGCTCAATTTTTTTTCAGGTATTCATTTCCCACTTTCTGTCTATTTTGCAAATTGACGGGGGGAATATTTCACATGATTCATTTGCAAAATTGTCAGATAAAGGGGGGAAATCAAGCCATTTGGTAGAATAATTGCTAGATTGGTAATAGGAGCTATAAATTTGTGGGCATTTATGATTGTTTTTTTTGCATTTAAATATTTTGTTTTCTTGCATTCACAATCATAAATTAAAAACAAAATATAAGACCCCAAATTTATACCCTATTTGTGCAATTTATTGCACAGCAGCGTTTGGTATTTGAGATACCTCTGGTCCACACTTATAGGTAATGCTATCATGCTTTGGACTACTGTATTCGTCGCCTAATATAGCTACAACAACGACGTATGAGCTTGTTCTCTATAAATCATCGGGGAGAAATAAGGCAAACCAGTCTTTTTATTTCTCATTTCAAACCCACATCATGATTGTTTTTAGGTGTAAATCCTGATGCAGGAGCATCCAGCAGCACCTACAGCAGAACCATCTAGCAGCAGGAGGGTCAGTGCTGAAGAATCATCTAAGGAAGAAGAACGTCGCGATTTCGTGACATGTCACAAAATCGCAACAGAAAAAGGCCAAGGGGGCGAGGAGGAAAATCTGTCATGATATCGTGACAGAAAAAGTGTCGTGATATCATGACATGACAAGGAGAATGAAGGCACGGGCCAAAAATGTCACGATTTCATGACATGTCGTGAAATCACGACCAAAAGCAGAGAATGGAGGCAACAGGCAAAAAATGTTGCGAAATCGTGACATGTCACGATTTCATGACCCAAGCAGGAAGGAGAAGGCTGCAAGCAGAGATGTCACGATTTCGTGACCCCAGAGTAGAAGGAGAGTACGAAAGGAGCAGATGTCGCAATTTCATGACATGTCACGATTTTGCGACCTAAGGGCGAAGAAGGAGATGAAGGAGTAGGAGACGTCGCAATTTCGTGACAGGTCACAGTTTCACGGACAAAAGGTGAAGAAGCAGCCAAGGAAAAAATTTGTCATGATATCGCAACACTTTTGGCGAAGAAGGGCCTAGGGGAAAATTCATCGCGATATCACGACACTTTTGGAGAATGGGTGCCAAGGGGAAAAGTCGTCGCGATATCGCGACACTTTTGGAGAATAGGTGCCAAGGGGCAAAGTCGTCGCGATATCATGACACTTTTGAAGAATGGATGCCAAGGGGAAAAGTCATCACGAAATCGTGACATGTCGCGGTTTCGTGACCCAAATGCAGAAGACAAGTTGAAAGGCAAAGACATCGCGATTTCGTGACAGGTCACAGTTTTGCAGCTAGAAGGTGAGAAAGGAGCCAAGGGAGAAAAATGTCACAATTTTGCGACATGTCACATTTTCGCGACCAGCGGGCAAGCAAAGAAGCCAAGGGAGGAAGATGTCGTGATTTCGTGACATGTCGCATTTTCACGACCAAAAGGCAAAGAGGAAGCCCAAGGAAGAAGATGTCGCGATTTCGCGACATGTCACATTTTCGTGACCAAGAGGCGAGGAAGGAGTCAGCGGAAGATAATGTCACGATTTTGCAACATGTCACATTTTTGTGACCCGAAGGAGCAAGAGGGAGCAGAAAGGAGAAGATGTCATGATTTCGTGACATGTCACATTTTTGCGACCCGAAGGAGAGAAAGGAGGCGAGGAAGAAAGATGTTGCAATATCGCGACATGTCGCAATATCGTGACATGTCGTGATATCATGACCGAAAGAGAAAAGGAAGCATAGGAGGCAAAAATGTCACGAAATCATGACATGTCAGGTTTTTGCGGCCTGAAGAGGAAAGAGAAGGTGATGGAGCAGAAATGTCATGATATCGCGACATGTCACGATATCACGACTAGAAGAGAAGAGTAACAGGTGGCATTTTTGGGGGCCGAGACAGAGTGACAGTGACAGCTCAAAAAGGTCAGGCGATGAATGTAGATGCTGTTGCAGTGCAGCTAGAAGAAGAAGATGATAGGTTCCAGGCGGCGGTTGCAGAGGGGTACGTGGTAGCAGAATACAGGGGGCCATAGAAGCACTCCACCATTCCATGCAATTATGTCCAAGGTGGCTGGCGACAGGATGCAGGTAGCGATAGAACGTTTGTGCAGGTGGTTATAGAAACCAACTTCATAGTCTATGTAATGATGTCCAAAGAGGGTCGGGTCCTCTATAAAAAAACCTAGCAATGTAATAGGATTAGGGTTGGAAAATAGCAGATCATAGTATTGGAAAACTGTAGAAACAAACTCATAGAGGATCGAGTTGCAGAGCCAAGAGCAGATTGCCAGCTCGAGAATGCATTTTCCTTCTAGGGTAGGTAGATTAGAAAATTTTAGAGTAGTGAAACCAAGCCGAGTGCTGGTTGTGTAAAGCCTGTGGGCTGTTACGTGTAAAGTCTTTTTGAATTAATGAACGAAATTTTGGAAATTCTGGATGCAATTTTCTGGTCCATCATCAGTGGTATCAGAGTGGGAGTTCCTGAGCACACAAGCAGATCGTTGACCATGAGGCAGTTTGCGCCAGGATCTATGGTTGAAGGGTTCTGAGAGAGAGAGAGAGTCGGGGTTCCAAACGCATGAGCGGATTCATGCGGGTTGTAAGAAAAACAAAGACAAATGCCTCCACGAAGAGGCATGGCAAAAATGGAATAGGCTCAAGCTCTATAGAGGCAAATAAAAGCCCTGCAAGAGGAGCTGCTCAGAAGAGACTTGCAGAGGCAACTGAAAGCCTTGCAAAAAGAACTGCACAGAAGCCGAGAAGAAAAGCTAAACGGAAGAGGTGATGGGGTGAGTCGAAAGTTGAAGCCATTGAAGGTTGTAGATGAGGAAGTGCATATAAGTGAGGATCACTTCTCCACCAACCCCATGTGTCTGATGCAGGAGCATCCAGCAGCACCTGCAGTAAAAGCATCCAACAGTAGGAGGGCCAGTGTTGAAGAATCGGCTAAGGAAGAAGAACATTGCAATTTCACGACATGTCGAGAAATCGTGACAGAAAAAGGCCAAGGGGGTGAGGAGGAAAATCTGTCACGATATCGCGATAGAAAAAGTGTTGTGATATCGCAACACGATGAGGAGAGAGAAGGCACGGGTCGAAAACGTCATGATTTGGTGACATGTCGCAAAATCGCGATCGAAAGCAGAAAATGGAGGCAGTAGGCAAAAAATGTCGTGAAATCGTGACATGTCATGATTTCACGACCCAAGCAGGAAGGAGAAGGCTACAAGCAAAGATGTCATGATTTTGCGACCCTAGAGCAGAAGGAGAGTACGAAAGGAGCAGATGTCACGATTTCATGACATGTCGTGGTTTCATGACCTAAGGGCAAAGAAGGAGCCGAAGGAGTAGGAGACATCGTGATTTTGTGATAGGTCACAGTTTTGTGGCTAGAATGCAAAGAAGAAGCCAAGGAGAAAATTCATCACGATATCGCAACACTTTTGGCAAAGAAGCGCCTAGGGGAAAAGTCGTCACAATATCGTGACACTTTTGGAGAATGGGTGCCAAGGGGAGAAGTCGTCGCAATATCGTGACACTTTTGGAGAATGGGTGCCAAGGGGAAAATTCGTCACGATATCATGACATTTTTGAAGAATGGATGCCAAGGGGAAAATCCGTCGCAAAATCATGACATGTCGCGATTTCGCGACCCAAAGGCAGAAGACAAGTCGGAAGGCAAAGACGTCGCGATTTCATCACAGGTCACAGTTTCGCAGCCAGAAGGCGAGAAAGGAGCCAAGGCAAAAAAATGTCATGATTTCATGACATGTCACATTTTTGTGACCAGCAGGCAAGCAAGGAAGCCAAGGGAGGAAGATGTCACGATTTCACGACATGTCGCATTTTCGTGACCAAAAGGCAAAGAGGAAGCCCAGGTAAGAAGATGTCACGATTTTGCGACATGTCGCATTTTCGCGACCAAGAGGCGAGGAAGGAGTCAGTGGAAGATAATGTCACGATTTCATGACACGTCACATTTTTGTGACCTGAAGGAGCAAGAGGGAGCAAAAAGGAGAAGATGTCACGATTTCGTGACATGTCGCATTTTCGTGACCCGAAGGAGAGAAAGGAGGCGAGGTAGAAAGATGTCACGATATCGCGACATGTCGTGATATCGTGACCGAAAGAGAAAAGGAAGCACAAGAGGCATAAATATTGTGAAATCACAACATGTCAGGTTTTCACAGCCCGAAGAGGAAATAGAAGGCGATGGAGCAGGAATGTCGCGATATCATAACATGTCGCGATATCACGACCAGAAGAGGAGAGTAACAGGTGGTATTTTTTGGGGCCATGATAGAGTGACAGTGACAGCTCAGAAAGGTCAGGCGGCGAATGCAGAGGCTGTTGCAGTGCAGCTAGAAGAAGAAGATGATAGGTTCTAGGCGGCGGTTGTAGAGGGGTACGTGTCGTGATATCACGACCAAAAGAGGAGAGTAACAAGTGGCATTTTTGGGGGCTGTGATAGAGTGACAGTGACAGCTCAGAAAGGTCAGGCGATGAATGTAGAGGCTATTGCAGCATAGCTAGAAGAAGAAGATGATAGGTTCCAGGCAGCAGTTGCAGAGGGGTACATGGCAGCAGAATATAGGGGGCCACAGAAGCACTCCACCATTCCATGCAATGATGGCCAAGGCGGCTGGCGATAGGATGCAGGTGATGATAGAACGTTCATGCAGGTAGTTACAGAAACCAACTTCATAGTCTGTGTAATGATGTCCAAAGAGGTTCGGGTCCTTTATAAAAAAAAACCTAGCAATGTAATAGGATTAGGGTTGGAAAATAGCAAATTGCAGTATTAGAAAATTGCAGAAACAAAATCGCAGAGGATTGAGTTGCAGAGATGAGAGCAGATTTTCTGCTCGAGAATGCATTTTTCTTCTAGGGTAGGTAGATTAGAAAATTGCATAGAGTAGTGAAACCAAGTCGAGCGCTAGTTGTGTAAATCCTGCGGGCTATTACGTGTAAAATCTTTCCAAATTAATGAATGAAAATTTGGAAATTCTAGGTGCAATTTTTTGGTCTGCCGTCAGTGGCTCCGGTGCTTCAGCACAAAAGTGTAGCTCTGTAGGAACTCCACCCACTTTAGGTGCCTCTGATTCAATTTCCCTTGACTATTAATATATTGCAGTGTCTGATGATCAGTATAAAGAACAAACTCCTTTGGCAACAAATAATGCCTCCATTTCTTAAGAGCCTAAACTATGGCATAGAACTCCTGATCATATACCGAATACTTCTTCCTACCATTGTTGAGCTTCTCACTGAAATAAGCAATAGGCTTACCCTCTTGGCTCAATACGGCCCCTATGGCACTACCGCTCGCATCACAGTCTACCTGAAACACCTTGTTAAAATCTAGAAGTGCTAAGACAGGTTGCTCTGTGACCTTCTTCAGCATAGCAAAGCTTTTGTCTACCCCAGCTGTCCACTTGAATTCCTTCTTGTTCCCCCTCATTGTCTCTGTAAGGGCTATGCAAATACTGCTAAAGTTTCTAATGAACTTTCTATAGAAACTGGCCATGCCATGAAACGATCTCACCTTAGTCACGCTTCTTGGAGTAGGCCATTCTATGATAGCCCTCACCTTCTCGAGGTCCATTTTGAGACCATCGACTGAGATAACAAATCCTAGGTATACTAGCTCCCTCTTCACAAAGTTACACTTCTTCAGATTTATCAACAGTTGCTCCTCCCACAGTTTCTCAAAAACCCTCCTGATGTGCATCAGGTGTTCCTCCAGGGTTCCGTAAAAATCAGGATATCATCCAAGTAGACAATAATAAATTTGCCTAGAAATTCCTTCAGGACTTCATTCATTAACCACATGAAGGTACTCGGTGCATTGGCTAGCCCAAATGACATGACCAACCACTCATACAGCCCCTCTCTGGTTTTAAAGGTTGTCTTCCACACATCCCCTTCTCTAATGTGGATCTGATGATAACCACTTTTTAGGTCAATCTTCGTGAAG
The DNA here is from genome assembly GCA_028583015.1 of Wollemia nobilis. Lineage (NCBI taxonomy): Eukaryota > Viridiplantae > Streptophyta > Pinopsida > Araucariales > Araucariaceae > Wollemia > Wollemia nobilis. The sequence goes on from JAQPPZ010016895.1 coordinate 20,547,301, forward strand.
TACTCAGCTCCACTCAAGCAGTCCATGATATCATCCATTTTAGGCAATGGTAACCTGTATTTAATAGTGATCTTGTTAATTACCCAAGAGTCTGTGCACATTCTCCATTCCCCATCCTTCTTGGGTGCTAGCACTGCAGGTACTGCACATGGACTAAGATTCTCCCTAATAAGCCCTTTCTTCAATAGATCTTGAACCTGTCGGTTTAACTCCTTGGTTTCTATAGGCGTCATTTTGTGTGCAGCCTTATTTGGCAAGCTCGATCCAGGCACCAGATCTATGTGGTGACTGATCTTCCTAACAGGTGGTAAACCTTCAAGAACATTATCAGAAATGATAGCACCTCAGAAGCATCCAGTAGAAGGAGGGCCAATGCTAAAGAATTGGCTAAGGAAGAAGAACGTCGCGATTTCGCGACATGTCACGAAATCATGACAGAAAAATGCCAAGGGGGTGAGTATGAAAATCTATCGTGATATCGCGATAGAAAAAGTGTCACGATATTGCGACACAATGAGGAGAGAGAAGGCACGGGCCAAAAATGTCACGATTTCATGACATGTCATGAAATCGCGATTGAAAGCAGAGAATGGAGGCAGCAGGCAGAAAATGTCATGAAATCGTGACATGTCATGATTTCGTGACCCAAGTAGGAAGGAGAAGGCTGCAAGCAGAGATGTCACGATTTCGTGACCCCAGAGCAAAAGGAGATTATGGAAGGAGTAGATGTCGTGATTTCGTGACCTAAGGGCGAAGAAGGAGCCGAAAGAGCAGGAGACGTCGTGATTTCATGATAGGTCACAGTTTCGTGGCAAGAATGCAAAGAAGCAGCCAAGGAGAAAATTCATCGTGATATCGTGACACTTTTGGCGAAGAAGCGCCTAGGGGAAAAGTCGTCGTGATATCGCGACACTTTTGGAGAATGGGTGCCAAGGGGAGAAGTCGTCACAATATCGCGACACTTTTGGAGAATGGGTGCCAAGGGGTAAAGTTTTCGTGATATCACGACATTTTTGAAGAATGGATACCAAGGGGAAAAGCTGTCACGAAATCATGACATGTCATAGTTTCGTGACCCAAAGGCAGAAGACAAGTCGAAAGGCAAAGACGTCGCGATTTTGTGACAGGTCGCAGTTTTGCAGCCAGAAGGCGAGAAAGGAGCCAAGGCAGAAAAATGTCACGATTTCATGACATCGCATTTTCATGACCAGCGGGCAAGCAAGGAAGCCAAGGGAGGAAGATGTCACGATTTCGTGACATGTCGCATTTTCACGACCAAAAGGCAAAGAGGAAGCCTAGGGAAGAAGATGTCGCGATTTCGCAACATGTCGCATTTTCGTGACCAAGAGGTGAGGAAGGAGCCAACGGAAGATAATGTTGTGATTTCATGACATGTCACATTTTCATGACCCGAAGGAGCAAGAGGGAGCAGAAAGGAGAAGATGTCATGATTTCGTGACATGTCGCATTTTCATGACCCGAAGGAGAGAAAGGAGGCGAGGAAGAAAAATGTCGCGATATCACGACATGTCGTGATATCGCGACCAAAAGAGAAAAGGAAGCGCAGGAGGCAGAAATGTCATGAAATCATGACATGTCGGGTTTTCGCGACCCGAAGAGGAAAGAGAAGGTGATGGAGCAGGAATGTCATGATATCGTGACATGTCGCGATATCACGACCAGAAAAGGAGAGTAACAGGTGGCATTTTTGGGGGCCGCAACAGAGTGACAGTGACAGCTCATAAAGGTTAGACGGTGAATGCAGAGGCTGTTGTAGCGCAGCTAGAAGAAGAAGATGATAGGTTCCATGTGGCGGTTGCAGAGGGGTACGTGGTAGCAGAATACAAGAGGCCATAGAAGCACTGTCATTCCATGCAATGATGGCCAAGGTGGCTGGCGATAGGATGCAGGCGGTGATAGAACGTTCATGTAGGTGGTTACAAAAACCAACTTTGTAGTCTGTGTAATGATGTCCAAAGAGGGTCGGGTCCTCTATAAAAAAAACCTAGCAATGTAAGAGGATTAGGGTTGGAAAATAGCAGATCGCAGTATTGGAAAACTGCAAAAACAAACTCGCAGAGGATCGAGTTGTAGAGCTGAGAGCAGATTTCGGCTCGAGAATGCATTTTCCTTCTAGGGTAGGCAAATTAGAAAATTGCAGAGAGTAGTGAAACCAAGCCGAGCGCTAGTTGTGTAAAGCCTGCGGGCTGTTACGTGTAAAGTCTTTCCGAATTAATGAACAAAAAATTGGAAATTTTGGGTGCAATCATCTGGTCTGTCGTCAAATCCTGATGAAAGATTTTTTTTCCAAAGTGTTTAGGGGAAGTTATGCCCCACGCATGCAGAATAAAACTTTCTATGGTAGGTGTCATTAACAACACGATGCTCTTTCAGTATCGCCTATGTTCAATATATTGTGCTTCTCATATGTACTTATAGTCTCCCTCTCATAAGGGCGAGTACATATTGAGTAGTATACTGTTCCTATATACCTATAGTTTCCCTCACATAAGGGTAGGTGTATATTGAATGGTTACAATATAACGATCTGGAAGGTATAAAGAAAGGGAGACCAATTGGTGATATAAGGAACCTTCATAATGGCCACAATTCATAAGTATCTCTCAGATTCCCAATTGTTGAAAGGTCCTAACTTTGTTCCATGGAAAAAAAATATGAAAGCCATACTTCAGTTGGAATATTTATGGGATGTAGTTACTGGCACTGAAAAACATCCTCAAACAACAAGAACATATCAAGATGATTGGGATAAGAAAGACCAGAAGAGTCTTGTATTTATCTTACTTGCTACCACAGATGAGGTGCAGCCTCATATTTGTGATGCAAAAACTAGTAAGATAGCCTGGGATGCTTTGCTCACAGTATATGAAGGGAAGAATCAATCCACTATTCTCCATATTCAAACTCAACTACATAATCTCAGTATGAGTTCTAGAGAAACAGTTGACATATTCCTATGCAGGAATGGCAAATTTGAAAGCAAAATTGAATGCTATGGGAAAACCTGTGGATGATGATGTTTTGAATTATGTTATCTTGAGAGCATTACCAAGTTCCTACAATATGTTGATCACCTCTCTCAATTTTTCTGGTAGACAAGTCTCATTTGTGGAACTGGTAAACTTGCTTCAGACTAAGGATGCAACTCAGGTCCAGAAAGATGACATGCCAGATAATGCTCTTTCCACACAACAAAGTGGTAAACAGCAAGGCCAGTTTCAAAAAGGAGGTTCTTCTTCCAAAGGAAAAGGGAAGCAATCTCAACAACAAGATACAAAATATTGCAAAATTTATGACATGAATAACCATGACACCAACAGATTTTGGTTCAAAAACAAGCAACCAAATGAAAGAGGTTCCCAAAAGAAGGGCAAGAACAAGAAAAAATACAATAAGCATAAGCAATCTAAAGGCCATGTTGCTTATGTTGAATCCAACTCAGACTCACATTCTCTTGAGTCTAATTCAGACTCTGAATCTGAACGAGCACACAAGGTGCTCATGACTCATACTTCGTCTTCCTAGATAGATGTTGTATGGTATATTGATTCAGGAGCTAGCAAACACATGACTAGGGATAAATCTTGGTTTGATACGTTTGTGGAAAAAGAGGGTAAGCCAGTCACAATTGCTGACAATCAGGTATATCAAGTAAAAGGAGAAGGGGATATTTTTGTGTCTCTTCCTGATGGTAATTGTCAAATTGAAAAGGTTCTCTATGTTCCAGGCTTAGCCAATAATCTGCTTTCAGTCACATAAATGTTGGATAGAAACATGGAAGTCATGTTTTGAGTTGTCAATGGCCAGAAGAGATGTTTTATCACACAGTGGTAAACATGTAGTAACTAGATCTTACAAACATGGCTTGTTTCTTCTCAATGCTATTTCCACTTCCCATGTTGCTTTGGTTGCAACTACAAAAGAGGCCACCTCTCTATGGCATCGGCGTTATGAGCATCTCAGTTCTGGATATTTTCTTGAATTACACAAATATGGGATGGTGACAGGTCTTTCGCCCCTCTCATCTATCTTGCCGATTTGCTCGGATTGCTTAGCAGGGAAGCAACATCAAGTGCCTTTTGAAGCAAGCTCCTCTCGAGCTGCAAAACCTTTAGAGCTAGTACATACCGATCTTTGTGGTCCTACGCCAACCAGATATGGTGGGAAAAAGTATTTTCAACTATTCGTTGATGATTACTCATGGAGGATGTGGGTTTTCTTTCTTCAGTTGAAATCAGAAGCATTTCTCTACTTTCAAAAGTTCAAGAAAATTGTTGAGAAGGAGTCGGGATGTTTGATCAAGACCCTCCACTCAAATATAGGGGGGGAATACACCTCTGAATATTTTTCAGAGTTTCTTAAAAAACATGGGATCAAAAGACAACTGACTACAGCCTATACACCTCAGAAAAATGGAGTTGCAGAAAGAAGAAATCGTTCCATTATGGAAATGGTTCGATGTATGCTAAAAGGAGCACATCTTGAGAATCAATATTGGGTAGAAGCAGTAAACACAGCATCATACCTCCTAAATAGAGCACCCACTAGAGCTCTATAAGGGAAGACTCCACAAGGAGCATGGAGTGGTAAGAAACCTTCCATTGCTCATCTGAAGGTGTTTGGATGTAAAGCATTCATGCACATTCCAAAACAAAAAAGGAGGAAGCTGGATGAGAAAACCTTGCAGTGTATCTTTCTTGGCTATGATGAGTACTCAAAATGTTATCGATTGATTGATCCTAAGACCAAGAAGACACATGTAAGTAGAGATGTTATATTTGATGAAGCTCTCACATCAAAAGACACATCCACAACTGTATACCTAGATGAAGAAGAGCCTAAGAAGGAGGTTCAACTTCCACAACAGAAAATAGAAAGTTCCAAAATGGTATACTAGCACTTTGAGAGATGCTAATTTGAAATCCCTTCCAGATCTATCTCTTGATAGGCCATGTACTCGTAGTATGACTCAACAGATGAGAGCATAAGAATCTACTTCAGAGGTTGATGAACTTTATCAACACTTTGATGATTTGTCAGTGGGTACAGAAAATGATAGAGAGGAAGATAAGGATGGAGAAAAATTTTATATGTCTACATTGAATACAAACGAACCCACAACGGTTCAATTTGCACTTGATGAACCACAGTGGAAAGATGCCATGGATGTAGAACATCAATCTCTCCTTAAAAATAATACTTGGAAGTTAGTCGATCTACCAAAAGGGAAGAAACCCATAGGCTGCAAATGGGTGTTCAAAGTGAAGTATAAGGCAGATGGGTCTATTGATAAGCATAAATCCCGGCTTGTTGCAAAGGGATATGCTCAAAAAGAAGGCATATATTATGAAGAGACTTTTGCCCCTACTGCAAAAATGACTACCATTCGTGTACTTTGTGCCATGGGAGCTCAATTTGGGTGGAAATTACATCAGATGGATGTTAAAAGTGCCTTATTTAATGGTGACTTACAATAAGAAGTATATATGACTCAACCAGAAGGATTTTTGGACAAGGTGAAAGAACAAAAAGTATGCAAATTTATTAAATCCTTGTATGGGCTAAAACAAGCTCCTCGAGCTTGGTATATCAAGATAGACAGTCACCTTGTGCAGCATGGATTCGAAAGAAGTCCTTCAGATGCAAATCTCTATATCAAGAGAAATGGTTATGATATAGTGATCCTTGTACTTTACATAGACGATCTGATCATCACAGGAAGCTCAAAAAGTATGATTGGCTTAGTGAAAAGTGACTTGAAGCAATCATTTGAAATGACAGATCTAGGACTTCTGCACTATTGTCTTGGTTTAGAATTTACTCAAGAACAATTTCATATTTGAGTAACACAAAATAAATATGCCAAGACTTTAGTAGAAAAATATTGGATGACTAATTGTATGTCCAAAGAAACTCCAATGGAGCAAGGACTTAAGTTATCTCGATATGATGAGTCACCTCAGGTAGATGGAACTCACTATCGTCAGTTGATTGGGAGTCTCCTATATCTGACAAATACCAGGCTAGATCTCAGTTTTGTTGTGGGATATCTTTCAAGATTCATGCAAGAGCCTAAGATGAGTCACTAGAAAGCAAAAAAAAGAGTTCTTCATTATGTTCGTGGTAGTATAAATTATGGTCTGGAATATAGAAAGAATAATAATTTTTTCTTACTTGGATACACAGACTCAGATTATGCTGGATCTCTTGATGATCGTAAATCCACTTCTGGATATGTTTTTCATCTCGGGTCTAGACCAATCTCATGGCACAGTAAGAAACAGCATGTGGTTGCTCTATCTTCAACATAAGAAGAATATTGTGCAGCAAATGAAGCAGTCTGCGAGATAATGTGGTTAAGTCGCATTCTTACAAACATGGGCCTTCCAAAGAATCTTCCACTTCATTTGTTTTGCGACAATCAAGGTGTTTTTAATCTTGTCAAAAATCTAATTTTTCATGAACGTACCAAACATTTTGATACCAGATGTCATTTTATTCGAGATGAAGTTCCAAAGCACCATACACAACTTCAATACATTTCTACTGATGTGCAAGTTGCAGATATCTTTACCAAAGCACTTGGACGTATAAAATATGAAAAATTTTGAGATACGATTGGAATTTTCCAATAATGTAATAAGGGGGGATGTTAGCATATGGCATATATTGTATTTCATTATTTGCAAAACTATCGCTCGTACAAGATCTCTGATTTCGTTGATTAACCAACTAGTTGGTTAATCAACTGCATTGTAATTCTTTATATTGAAATCAATGAGAATGAATCAATTGCGTCATCAAATTTTTTAGAGGTTGCCTTCCAGGTCTCCTTAGATGTTTTCATCTCTTTGAGAAGTTGTTCAAACTAATTTTGCCTCTCCATGAATGATTGCATATCCCACTCCTCTTCCTCTAGCTCGACGAAGGTCACATTCACCTTATTTCAAGCTATCCTGAATCCTTTTCTTTTGGCCTCTATAGAAAATGTGACGGCTCAAACAGGGGTTTTCCCTTTCTCCCTGGCGAACATATTCTCACTTCAAGGGGCCTGCTTTATGGTCCCTGGAGCATTCTCTTCACTCTATGCTACCGTCCCTAGGGGTGCTTCTTCGTCCCCCTGCCTGTCCTATGCTGACCCCTTAGGTTCTTCTATTCCTTCCTTAGGTCCAAGGAATTCTTCCTTATCCCTCGGTCTTGTCTTCTATTGCTAGCCCTCATCCTACTCTGTATCACTCAGTACAATGATAGGGGATGTTGTGGGACTTATTTTCCCTTCACTCCTAAAAATAGAGGAATTATCCCCTACCTTTGGGATACTTTGTCGGGCATCCTATCAAAATTCTCTCAAAAAAAATACTTGTTTTGTAGATATGGTAAAATTTGTTGGGACTTTTGTTGCCTAGTTAGTTTGGATCGATGCGTCCCTTCACTTTGTTCCCCTATCCTGGAGTAGCTAGTTCTCCTCCCACAACTATCGTACCAGCTGCTCGAGTTGGGAAATTCATCTTTCTTGCTCTTTCAATTCCCCTCTATGCTTGTTCTGGAAGTCCTACAAAATTTTTTGGGCCATCTAGTAATTGGTTTGTCACTCCAATGCTTCCTCCAAGACTACATCGACCTGAGCATTGCTCCCAGAAGTCCCTACATATTGTGGACTCTGGTTTGTCAATTCTTGGAGGGTTTGGGTTGCAACGTCGACTTTCGAGTCACTATGTTCTTCTTCTTCTGAGAGGAGTCATTGCAGGCGTTTCCTCCTGGGTACTTGTTCTGATGGCCAAAAATTGGCCTCACTGCTAATAAGTGGCGCTCCTTCCACTTCATACTCAGGCACTGGGGAATGCCCTCTTTCCTCTATTTATTTAGGCACTGGTGAATGCCCTCTTTCTTTCATGAAATAGGGCAATGCAAATTGCCCGATACTCACCATTTTCTATACAAGGATTCCCTTTTCTTGCCTTGTTTCGGCAACAACATCCTGTTGCCTTTCTTGGCTGCCATCTCCCTCTGTGTCAAGGTTTTGCCTCTCTACTTTTGCATGGTGGACTAGTGTTGATATTACCCCATGGTGGGCTAAGGCATATGGTGCTCCCTTCTGATACCTGGCCGCTTCATCCTTCAGGGCATTTGCTAGGTATAAGGGCACATTCAACTTTCTTCCATGCACCAAGTTATTTAGAAACTGCACATGGTTAGCATGCAGATGGGTATAATTCTTGGTGCATGTAAAGAATCGGTTAACCTGCTAAAATATCTTCCACATATTCATGGGAAGGCTGCTTTTGGGTAGCCCTTCCTTATCTATCTGCATATTTTCTCTTGGTATTAGTACTTCGATGTACAACTTCAGCAGTCTGCCTTTGTATATGCATTCCCCTATGAGGGGAAATCTAGTCACCTATGGGATGTATTCGGGGGTGACTAGAATTTCTACCCCCCGCACCTAAGCTACATCACCCCTTAAGGAGGTAGAAAATTCCTTGGCTACCTCCATATCTTGGCCTTGACTTACTAGGGTACAATATTCGATGCATCCTTTACCCTTAAACTATGTTTTTACCGCCCCCTTGATTCCTTTTGTATCACTTGGCTCATTCTTCTTTACTACGTGATTCTTTGACCTTCCTCCCATGGCGCCTTCCCTCACTACTATATTTTTTTTTGTTCTTACTTCTTCAGGAAGGTGCTTAACCTTAGCATTTATTTCTAGGGTACACCTTTTGAGCCATATCATTGGCACATGGTTCTAGCTATGGGGGGATATGATTTTTATGATGACGATATTTTTTTGGGTACTACATAATTTATCAATAATTATATAAAAATTTGAGTTAGTATGCGTGTACCTAATTCGATGTTTCATGCATTGTGAAGAGCATTGATTCACTAATTTGTGACATAGGGGAGGGGTATGATCATCTAATTTCGCTCATTCATGTGGTGGTTTCATTCCAATTGAGGTGTTTGGGAGACTTAACTGTTGGTTGTACATGAAAGGCACTCTTTGGTACCTTCCCAATGTGGAAGGCACTTATATGGTTCCTTCCTGATGTAGAAGGCGCTTATATGGCACCTGCTCGATGTTTTCAATGCTCTCTGAATGGATGCATCTTCTGGTGGTGGAAGGCATCTCTGATTGGATGCGCATTTCGATGGTGGAAGGCACCTTTTTGATGATGGTGTCTTTCTACTATGGAAGGCACTTTTGAATGGGTGCACCTTCCCGATGTGGAAGTCACCTCGATCTGTATGCACCTTCTTGATGTGGAATGCACCTCGATCTGTATGCACCTTCTCGATGTGGAAGGTGCCTCGGGCTTCCTTTTTTTTTTTATGTGGTGCCTTCTAGCCACAAAAGGCGCCTATAAATATATATATATATATATATATATATATATTTTTTTTTTTTTTTTTTTTTTTGTGTGTGCACCTTCTTTATAAGGAAGGCGCCTTCTTCCAGTGGATCGCCTTCTTTATAAGAAAGGTGCATTCTTCTGGCGAGGCATCTTCTTCATACGAAAGGTGCCTTCTTCTGGCTGGGTTCCTTCTTTACAAGGAAGGTGCCTTCTTCTGGTGGGGTGCCTTCTTCATACGAAAGGCGGCTTCTTCTGGATAGGTGCCTTATTTATAAGGAAGGCACCTTCTTCTGGCAGGGCACCTTCTTCATATGGAAGGCTCCTTATTTTGGCTGGGTGCCTTATTTATAAGGAAGGAACCTTCTTCTGTGCCTTATCAATGTGGAAGGTTCCTTATTCTCAGTAATGATGTTGTGATTGACTGGGAAAGGGTGATCAAGCCTTTTCAGTCTTGCTTCATGCTACCTCAGCTTATACCTATGAGTGTCAGTGTTGGAATGCTGAGTTGAATCAGGTTTGGTTTCCCAGATACCTATTCCTCGTGCTATCAGGTCCTCCACCTATAAAAATCAAACAAAAAGAAAAAAAATAAAGGCAGTTAGATACATTCTATGCTTGTTAGGCCTTGGGTTAGGATACCTATAGCTTGCATGCGGGCGTCTTCCCTACAAAACACACTGTAAGAAAAAAACTAAATTAACTAATTATGGTGAGCACCTCCATGACCACCATTTTGCCTATTAAGATTTTGGTCTGGATCTAACAATATGGGGTTCCCCCCATGTCTATTATGAATTCCACCTATAAGGTTTTGGATGTGTTATAGGGGTGTAGTTGGTGGTCATTGACCATTAACATGGTGTTGTTGTCGTCGATTGTTCTAACATGCACTACCCCATTCTTAATGAGCTCTACCACCTCATACGGTCCCATCCATATTTGCATTAATTTGCCTTTTCTTTCTTGGAACAGAGAATCATACAATATCACCCATTCTCCTTCTTGGAACTACTTTAGTTTAATGTGGTGATCATGTCGCCACTTTCTTTGCTTTTGTATGATTTCCATTCTCTACAAAGAATCCATTTGGATTTTTTCCAGCTGATCTAGCTACTGAATCCTTTTATTCTTGAGCATCATCCATGCTCAAGTTCAATTTTGAAGTCATCCTCAATGTCTTTATTTCAAATTCAATGGGCATCATCACACTCTTCCCATAGACCAGTTGGAATGGTGTGAATCCTATGGTGGATTTCCATGTGGTATTATATGCCCATACTGCCTCTGAAAATCGTGTAGCCCAATCCTTTTTGTGTTGCTTCATGGTATTCATCAGGATGTTCTCTATTTCTCTGTTCGTCACTTCCACTTGCCCATTTTCTTGTAGATGGTAGGGTGTAGTTTTATTATGCCAAACTCTATATTGATCCATTAGCTCTTTGATCAACCTAGAGGTAAATTGATACCCTTGGTCTATTTTTATCTCTCTAGGGACCCCAAATCATGTAAAAATATGGGCAAATAAGAAATCAACGACTATTATTTCTTTTGAATCTCTCAACGCTTGAACTTCAACCCATTTGGTGACGTAATTTGTACAAACCAAAATAAACCTCCTCCCTATTGAAGGTGGATTAATTGGTCCCACGAAGTCCATGCCCCACTCATCGAAGGGTTCTAGGTGTAACTAAGGTTGGAGGTGCATTTTATCTTGATGGGTTGGTTTGCAAATTCTTTGGCATTCATCGCACTTGCTAGCACACACAGTTGTATCCTTGAATAGAGTGGGCCAAAAGTACCCAACCTATAAGATTTTGTAGGTAGTTCATTTCCATGCAAAGTTTCCTTTGCATGGTTCGTTGTGACATGCTTTGAGTACTTCTAAGAAATCCTGCTCTGCTATGCATATCCTTATAATCTAGGCAAGTCCTATTTTGAATAGGAGGCCATCAATCCATAGGAACAATGCATTTTTCTCTATGACCACCTACTTTTCTCGAAAAGAGAGAGTAGGTGAGGTTCTTTCGATGGCCAAGTAATTGGCTATATCTACGTACCATGAGATTTTCTCACTAATGGTGAACAAATATTCATCAAAAAATTGGTCTTCCACTACTGTATGGTCTTTTGGTATCAATATGGATAGAAAATCTACTACAACATTGTCCTTGCCTGGTTTTTCGACTAATGTGATGTTGAATTCCTCCAGTAACAAGAGCCACCTGATAATTATTCCACCAATGGCTAGCTTTCTCATCAATTATCTGATAGCCACATGTTCTATGTGGAAAAATACCTTATACCCAATGATATAATGGTGGATTTTTTTTATGGCATGCACAAATGCAAGGAACTCCTTCTCCATCACCGTGTAGTTGATCTTGGCTCCTTCCAAGTTTTTGCTTACATAGTAGATGGCATAAAATTCTTTGCCATCCTTCTATCCAAGGACTGCTCCGATCACACCATTGGATGCATCACAGTATATATGGAATGGTATGGCCCAATTTGGTCCTCTTAAAACCGGTATGGATATCAGTTTCTCTTTAAGCAACTGAAACACTTCTTCGTAGTCTTACATCCAATTAAACTCCACATCTTTATATAATAGAGTGTGCAGTGGTTTTGCAATTTTATTGAATTCGACGATAAATCACTGGTAGTACCTGGTTGATCTAAGAAAACTCCTCACCTCTCTTTGCATTCTGGGTTTGGGTAGGTCTCTGATGACCTCAATTTTTCTTTTATCAACCTTTATTCCTTTTGTGGAGAGGTGGTGTCCTAGTACAATGCCTTCTTGCATCATCATAAAGAATTTCTCATTGCTCAAGGACAAACTATTTTCCTTGCTTCTTTTCAGCACTCTTTCCAAGTTTTTCATTGCCTCGTCAAAGGTTTCTCCATAGATGGTGAAGTCATCCATGTATACTTCGACCGCATCTCCCATCATGTCTAAAAATATGCTAAGCACCACCCTTTGAAATGTGGTAGGTGTGTTGCACAATCCAAAAGGTAATACTCGATAGACAAACGTTACCCATGGGTAGGTGAACATTATCTTGTCCTGATCCTTTTCTCCTATCTGGATCTGGTTGTATCCACTAAATCTATCCAGGAAGAAGAAATACTTCCTCCCTGAGAGTGTATCCAATACTTGATCAATGAACGGGAGCAGGAAGTGGTCCTTCTTGGTTGCTTTTTTTAATGCTCTGTAGTCCACACAGATTCACAATTTCCTATTTTTTTTAGGGACTACCACTAATGGTGATACCCACTCACTATAAAAAATTGGATAGATGAATTCGACAGTCAAGATTTTTTGCAGTTCTTCCTTGACAATGTCTTTCATTGTCAGATTCATTCTTCTCTGTGGTTTCCTGCTTGGAGTTGCTTGATCATCTAGGTATATACGATGGGTACATATCTCTGGGTTGATACCCTTCATATCGTAGTAATACCATGTGAATGCATGTTGGTGTCTAACTAGGATCTCTTCTACTTTCATCAATTATGTGGGAGTCAACCCACTACTAACATTCAATGTTCTTCCTGGCCCGATGTGTATTTGATGAATGTGTTGATCTTGGATGCTAGCCAATGGTGATCTAGGTGTGGAGATGGAGGTTTCCATACAATAGCACCATCTTCATATTCTTCTACCAACTCATCTAAAATCATCACCGACTAGAACATAGATAGCTTAGGATTTTCATGTCCGGTCAACATGGGTTCTCCTACTGAGTCGACGGACTATGCTGGGGGTGAAATAGTCAACCTTTTAAAGTTTCATCCATCAAATATGGTCATTAGCCCATCTCGATAGCTGATGTAAGTGTCGACTATTGCTAGCCATGGCCTTCCCAAGATGAGCAGGTAACCGCCCAACCTAGTTTTACATTGCAAGACTAAAAAGTTAGTTGGGTATTCCCATGCACTGACTGTCACTATTATGTCTTCCAAAATTCCTTCTAACACCATAGTCAATTGATCGGCCATCTATAGCACTATCGTAGTAGGTTTTAGGTTCATTATTTGTAGCCTCTACATGGTCTCTTGAGGCATTATGTTTATGGTTGCTCCAAGATCGACCAACATATTAGACAGGGAATGTCCCTCAATTTTTACAATTAGCATAGGGTTTCCCGGGTCTACATACTTTGGATGGCATGTTTTGTCCATCATCAAATCTGCTATTTTACCCATGACATTGATAGTCTGGGTTGCTCTTCATCCTAGCTTCCTTAGATACATCTCTCTTATCACCTTGGTATGTATCATAACATCTCAGATGGCTTGAAATAATGGAATTATCATGGTGAGTTTCTCCAAGCTATAAAAGATATCAAACTTCGGCTACATTACTTTCCTTTATTCTTGTAGCCAGTTGGGAAATGAAGCTTTTTCTGTCTCAAGTGTTTCTTCTATCACCTCTTCTACAAGAGGTGTTTCTCCTAGTGGAGGCATTCCTACTCCTATCTATCTACCAGACCTAAGTTGAATATGGTACATCGGATACATCTCACCCTCCACATTGTATGATGGTTGGTTCACCCTATTATTGGATTTGTTGTTGGTTGTGCGGGTAGCTACGCAAGTCTCACTATTGGAAACGTCGATAAATTCTATTGGGAGTTAGCTGGTGCTACATTCTATGGAGCTTTATTCCATGGAGTGTGGCCTCTCCACTATTTCCCAAGATATGGATATGGCATCCATGGTTGCTAGTTCAGGAATGCTACTAGGGGTGCATTGGACCAGGGTGATGGCCCCCACCACCCCATGTTAGGTGGTTGAGGCAGACCTTGATGCATGTATGGTCCTCCCCAATATGACAGCATTCCAATTGGCATATTCGTTATAGGGGGTTATGGCAAACTCTTCTGATTACCTATGAAGTAGGCATCCACGCTTTTAGTATCCTCCTGATTACTAGGCACTTGTGGGTACAATCGAGTTTTATGGTTTAGCCTACAAACTGCGCATACTCTGACTTTGTTCTTTGGGCATGCATTCTTTGCATGCTTCCCTCTACATTTTGGATGAAAATAATCCAATGCTGCTTCATTTTCTTGCTTCTTTTTCTCTAACAGCAGCGTATCCATCTGCAATGCTAGAGATGAGAGCATTTCACTCTTTAAATCTTCCAGCATGTTGCCTATTTCTATCTTTATGATTGAAGCAGTCACTTTCATGGTTCTATAAGTGGTCTTGCCTCTCCTTCTTGAGTAGTTCCGACATAGTTTTTGGATGTCTTCTATAGCATGCTAGTAGACATCACCTCCAGAGATCATTTTAAGAGACTCCAGTGATTCATTGGTAAGTCCTCTCAAAGATATGCTTTTGAGGGACTTATCAGATAGTTTCATGTGAGGAGATCATTGAATATTGAATTTGAATCTCTCCTAGTATTCCTCAAGAGACTCATATTCTTTCTACGTCATGCTCAGGACTTCTTCTCTCAAGTCTCTTGATCTCCCAAAATATTGGTATTGATCTAAAAAGAGCTTCTTAATTTGATCTCAAGTGGCAATGTGTTTTTCTCCCAGACCTATGAACCACCATAGAGCTGCATCTTCCAAAATGGAAGGAAAGAGTTTTAGATTCTACATATTAGATTTGTAGTCCACAAACCTGCATAAGACATAAAACTTAAATAAAAATAGGTTAGGGTCCTTAGTTGGGTATCCTCTAAAGGTCAAAAGGTGAGTAAGGGATATGTTTTTCATTTTGGTATCTCCTACTCCTTCATCAATCAAGAAACTAAATCCAAATGAGACTTCTTTGTTGTCAACTATTTTTTTAGGAAATGTGGTCTCTAATGCAGTATTTATGGCCTTACAATCATTTAAGACTTTTTGAGTCAAGGCTCTAAGGTTTTATATTGTTATTGTCCGATCTTCTAAAGCTTTCCACAACAGGGCTTCCTCTAAGGGTGTCCTATTAAATAGGGGATTTATGATTATTTGTTCTTCCCCACGTTGATGGGATGAGGAGGTACTTTGCACAAAGTGTGGATCCTCACTCCAATGGATTGTTGGAGATGGGTCGAGCGAGTCTAATTCAAATTTAGAATGTTTGGCTAACTCAGGTTTTGATGGATTGGTTTTTATAAACTAACTGTCAGGTCCTCTTCTTCTTGAAGAACTCATACAAGGTCAGATGGAAGGTTTACAGGTATTGTAGATAATCTAGTTGAGACGCTTCCCTGGCAACAATGCAAAAATTTTGTGGGCCAAACAAGGTTAACTTCTTTCCTACTTTTTTCACATGCCCATGCATTTAATTTATCAACCCAGGGAGCTTTGTAAACTTGCGAAGGGTCTTGAACAAGATTGCTTACAATACCACTTGAGATGAGTCCACTAGTTCTACTATTGGGGGGTGTTTCAAATGGTTGTCAATCATTCATGCACTCCTTAATAATTTATGTAAAAACAATTAAATCTATAGAAAGGAAATATTCACACATTTTTGGAAATGAACCTACTACAAATACTAGAAATATCAATGTGATAAACAATATTATAAAAGTGGTAAAATAATCTAGAAAACATAGGAAAAATAGGGGAAGAAATACTAGCTTGGAGTGGGCCCAGGCTCCAGTAGCTTCCTCCTAGCTGAACACTCACTTAGAAACTCTTAGAACTGTATTATGATTATCAAAGTATTACAATGCTTCTTCTATATATCTCTCTATAATTACTATCAAAATATTCTATATCCTATATATTCTTAGAGAGGTATGTGTGTGTTTATATAGCACACCCATAGAACTTATGTTACAAATAAGTTATAACAATCAATTCATTCTAGACTAAACTAAGACAGTCTGGTAAATGTGATCAACGTCTGCTAAAACTGACATTTATTTCTAAAGGTGGTGTATTCACTTATTGGTTTGTGCTTTGCCTGACATTGGTAGGACGTTCTCATACGTTAGTGTGATCCCCAATTTAGCTCTACATGACGTAGATTTGGAACTGCACCAGTCACTATTGTCCACGTCATGCTTTTCTGGTCAATGGGTGAAGAACAGGGGTGCCTTCCCTATGAGGAAGGTGCCTAAGTATTTCAAGCACCTTCTCTATGTGAAAGGAGCCTTACTACCATTGGTGCCTTCCTGAAGGAGGAATGTGCTTATCTTCTATTGGCACCTTCCTATGAGAGGAAGGCACTTGCCTTCTAGTGATGTCTTCCTATCAATGCCTTTCTTATGAGAGGAAGATGATTGCCTTCTAGTGGTTCCTTCCTTATGAGAGGAAGGCACTTGCCTTCTAGTGGCGCCTTCCCGTCGGCACCTTCCTTAATAGAGTAATGTGCTTCTTTTCCTTTGGTGCCTTCCTGGAATAGGAAGGCATTGGCCTTCTATTGGTGCCTTCCTGGGAGAGGAAGGTGCTTGTCTTTCCTTGGTGCCTTCTTGGAATGGGAATATGCCTACTTACGCTTGGTGCCTTCCTAAAAGAGGAAGGTGCCTACCTTCTCTATATTGATTCCAAAAGAAACAAAGTGCCAGGTCCATAAAAAGACCTCGATTGATCCAAATCTAACTAAATCAACTGCAATTCCATAAAAACACACTGAAAACACATGAATTAGATAACATGCATAATTTCATAAAATAATTATATTATCATTCATAAAAATATGCAATCCTTATTATACAGCCACATAATAATCAAGAAATTGTATACAGAATATGAGCATTTTTTATGCTCATCAACCATGAACTATGGCCATCCTAAGGTGGGACGACCATGCCTACATGGCCCAAAACTTTCCAAAATTGGGGTAGAACCTCATAAAAGTGGCTAGAACCACTATTTAACCTTTGAGGGTTACCAAATGGGGTCATATGATGTTGATTAGAACATGTCTTTGTAGTCTAATCAGATTTACATGATTTTAGTGTCTAAAGATACCCCTTTTTGGGATGCATTATGTGCAGCACAACACGAAGCAAAAATAGATGACTAAAATTCCAAATAATTAAAACAATTTAGTAACCTAACCAAATTTATATGTCCCAATCATGGAAAGAGCATGCATCCTTGAATAGAGTTAAGGAACTTGATTCAAGTACAACCTTTCGCATTAGGATTACTTGATCTTGGACATTGTTCAGTCATGAAGAGGGGAGGCATATAATCCTTCATGCTTGCATATGCCAAGAATTTTTTAATTGAAATTTTTACTTATTTTCTACCACAAAAAGGGGCATGATTATTTTTGGAAATGATTCACTAACGAACGTGATTTACATGATTGAGTGTTTGATCATTGATTTTGATTATAAATTTATTAATTATGACTACACCCTCAAGTGATGAGTCTATGAGAAAATGACCAATGATAAAAGTGACAAGTTTCTTGACCCATATGACTTGTTTGGGGTTCCTTCAGCTTTACCCATTGTAAACTTTCTCATTTTTGTGATGATTTTGATGATGTTGATATTTCATGGATGAAAGGAATTGAATACCTAATTTCCATGGATCAGTACAAATATAGTGGTCTTCTTGGGGATTTAAGTAGAGACTTCAATTCATACTTAAAAAATTTGGTTCAATATTGATCCATTGTGAATTTTATCATATTTGACCTATTTTTGGTGGTTTTTAATTTAGTTTTGTTGCATTTTATATTATTTTTGAGGTGTTTTTTGGTGGTCATACTAGGTTGGGATGGTTGCATAGTTTATGTCCATACTAGTATGGGATGATCACCATATTTTCCAAATATACCATCCTAGGATGACCATGCCTTTTTTAGGGCTATTTAAGTTCAAAATTTGTGCACTTCTGATTTGGCAGTTATTTTTATTTTTGGATTTTTGAAGCATGAGGTCTGAGGACCCACATTATTGTAGCCTACGGGTAGTTTTTGGATCATGATGTAGCTTTTTTCCCCATAGATATACATATATACGAGTTGTTTTATTGTCAGCATGTGTTTCATTATTGTTTTATTGGATGTATGTAATGCTTATGTTTGTTGTATTGATGCTTTGATGGATGCATGTATTGTAATATGATATTTTTGATGATATGGATATGTGTGTATGCATAATGAAATGGATGATTTTTTGATATGTATGATGAAATATGAATACTATTGGACACACTATGTTAGCACTATAAACTATATGAAATTTAGCAATTCATTTGTAATGTTATCATGAGACTATGTGATGGATTTGTGAAAATAGAAACTAATAAAAAAAATTGATAAAATGATATATAATGCAATGAATAGAAATATTATAGAATTTCCTTGAGGTTTTTATGAGACTCAAACACTCTTTTTTTTTTTGTAGATAAGATACTATAGAATTAATACCGGGTTTTACAGGTTGACCCAAAAACTTTTACAAAAATCAGCCTAGGGTTGTTGATGAACATATCTTTACTAAGGATCCTATATATGTAAAATCTACATGCCGCCAAAGCCATAATATATGGTAAGGTACATAGCCTATTATAAAAAAGAAACTTCCCATACAACATTTTGGCTATACCCTGAGAAAACACACATGCATCATAATTACAAAAAAGAAATAGACACAAATGCCTTCCTTGAGACAATGGAGAAACAAAAAGCTACAGACACACATAGCAAAGTACTAAAAAAACTCCCACAAGCTCTGTATTGATAGTTACTCTTAATAATTCTTTGGTAATTGCTTTCTTCTATATATGACATGCTTTGGTACCACATACTATCTTGGCCAATCAGCCTTGGAGAAGTGAACCTATTGGCTAGATTTATGGCGATGGCTATCTGGTGGTCCACGTGGCTTTGGTTCGAATTCTTATATTATCGTTTCTTTCCTTCCCTGTGATTATCAACCAACCTCAAATTACTAATATGACTAGGAGCCATGTTATCTGACATGTTACTGTCCCCATTAGTCTTTGTGGTATTTCCAAGCAGCATCCATGAATACTGATAGCTCAAATAATTTTTATTATGAGTCCAATTCAAAAAAGAGATGGGAATACTCCTAGCCTTCAAACTTACAGTGCCTTCCATGTTGGTAAATTTGAATATCATTCTTGGCATTCTTGTTGAATAAGATCCTCTACTTCACTTGGGACATCGTGTTCCCATTTGAAAAGTCCGTCACCATCGACACCCAAATTGGCCATCTTATTAGCAATTTTGTTAGCTTCCCGAAAGACATGTTGGGTTTTTATGTCCTGTATTCCCTGGAAAAGGATCCTAGCCTCTTCAATAATTTTTTTAATCCTCCAAGGAGGTGTTTTCCAATTATTAAGGAGATTTATAACATGCATAGAGTCTCCTTCTACGATCAAATTACCTTCTAAGTCTTGATTCATTTGAAGGCCTCTCTACATAGCTCTAGATTTAGCTTCGTTGTTCGTCCTTGTTCCCAAACATTCAAAAAATGTAAGCATAATATTCCCATTATGATATCACACAATGCCACCAACGCCTGCTCTAGAAGGATTTTTCTTAGTTTCTCCATAAAAATTAATATTAAACCAACCCGTAGGAGGTGGAGACCACTTAACATTGGCTCTAGGGTTGACTACCCTAGGCACAGACTCATCTAACAAGGTTAATCTTAAATATGCATTCGTGGTCTCCTGCAGATGAGGTTTACGACTATCAAAAGGGATAAGGTTCATATTCTCGTTGGTAAAGGATATGATCCTGGCAATGATAGTTTTATGATCATGGATAGACTCATTAAAGACTCTATAGTTCCTTTCTAACCACACCTGCCAAAGATAGTGATTGAGACAAATTTTCCACATGTATCTAAGTCTTTAGATTAAAAATAGGTAAGACCACTAGATGAACAAATCAAGTATGGTGGTTGGTTTAACCCATGAAATATTGAAGGCCTAAAAAATCCCACTTAGGACAGTCAAGGAAAAAATGTGCTCAAGGAAAATGTGATAAATGGTCTCCCAATTAGCCCTACACATATAACAACGATTAGTGATACAAATACCTTTATGCATCATATTATCAATGGTTAGAATTCTTCCTTGGATAACCAACCATGAAAATACTGCAATTTTTGGAATTAAATTTTTTATCCAAACTAAGTACTTTTGGAGGACAAAATCCTCGTCATCAAGCAGAATCTTGTAAGCTAATTTAATAGTGAACTACCCATTTTCCATAGGAACCCAGGTCACTTGATATTCCTTAGGTCTCATGGGGATAAACTATTTTCTAAAAATTTTACAAAGATCATTTGATTCTGCTTCAAATCCTTGAATTCTTATTTATTTCCACTTCATTTTACCTTTGTCCTCAACCATATAATCGAAGACATTTTTGCTAATGAGTTCTTCTGTGATATCTCTAATTTAGGCTAAGTTAGGATATTGTGTCAGTGGTTCATCCTTAGCCCACCTACCATTCCAGCAATTTATCCTCTCACCATTGCCTAAAACCCATCTTAAACCTTTTTTGATGATTTCCTTACAATTAAGAATTGCTTTCCAAAAAGCAGAACCTCTGATTGGAACTGAGTCACTTAGAAATTCCATATATTGAAGATACTTTCATTTGATGATAGTTTTCCATTCATTTTCTTCACCAAAAATGAGACACCATGCATGCTTAGCTAGTAAAGCTATATTTATATGAGAAATTCTCCTCAGACCTAAGCCCCCATTTTTCTTGGGTCTGCACACTTTGGTCCATCCTACAAGGTGTATCTTTTTTTTCTCCTCTGATCCAATCCATAAAAATTATTTTTGGAGTTTCTCAATTTTTAGGAAAACCTTCACAGGGGCTTTGAAAACGGAGAGGAAATATACTAGAATGCTTTGAAGAGAGGCCTTAGTGAGGGTCAACTTTCCTTCTTGAGATAGAAGATGACCTTTCCATCTAGAAAGTTTTTTTTGAATTCTTTCAATAACCCTGTCCCACATTGACTCTCTTAGAGAACCAATGAAAATAGGGAGACCAAGATACGAAGTGGGGAGGTTTTCTATATCACACCCTAAATTTTTTGCAATCCTTCCTTACCTCTGAATGGGGGTGTTCAAGAAATATAACTTGCTTTTACTAAAATTAACTTTCTGACCAGCAGCGTCCTCGTAGATTTGCAAGATGTATTTAATTATTCTGGCCTCAACCACTGATGCCTTAGTCAATATAAGGGTATCATCGATGAATTGTTTGTGAGAAACAACCATAGTGAGATATTTTGCCTTGATTCCTGATATTAGACTTGAACTGCAAGCATTTTTTATGGTTCTACCTAAATATTCTGCCACAATTATGAATAACATGGGGCTGATAGGGTCCCCCTACCAAATTCCTCAATGACTTTGAAAGTAACCAACAATTGTTCCATTAACTAGAAATGAGAACCATGCTTTAGAAATACATTATTTGATCAAATTAACCCATTAGTGGTGAAAACCAAACTTAAGGAGGACAACAATCATAAAGTACCAATTTAGCCTATCAAATGCTTTGTTCATATCAAGCTTAAGGGCAAAAACAGACATGTTAGTCTTATTAGAAGAGTGTAGAGCTTCATGAACTATGATAACTTCATCCAAGATTGACCTGCCCTAGACAGATCTTCCCTGGCATGGATCTATTACATGGGGCAGAATATCTCTCATTCTATTTGTAATGGCTTTAGTTAGGATCTTGTAAGAAACATTGCACAAACTGATTGGCCTGAAGTCAGCCATAGATTCAAGGGTTTGCTTCTTAGTAATTAGAGAAATAAAAGTAGAGTTGATGCCTTTTGGAGTATGATTGCTTGCTTGGAATTCTCTGACAGTAAAAATTACATCCTCACTTACGATGTCCCAAAAAGCTTGATAGAAACGAGGGGAAAATTCATCGGGTCCCAGGTCTTTGTCTAGCTCC
The DNA here is from genome assembly GCA_028583015.1 of Wollemia nobilis. Taxonomy (NCBI): domain Eukaryota; kingdom Viridiplantae; phylum Streptophyta; class Pinopsida; order Araucariales; family Araucariaceae; genus Wollemia; species Wollemia nobilis. Next base: position 20,569,548 of record JAQPPZ010016895.1, read on the forward strand.
ATGTTAAAAAAAGGCTTCCTTAATTTCCTCATTAGAAAATGGAGCTAGAAGCTTAAGGTTTATATCCTCATTTATTATGCTAGGAATGGATTGCAAGAGAATATATTTGGCCTCCTCATTGCATTGCTATTCTTGATCAAGGATAGAATTGAAATAAGTTACTACCTCCTTTTTTATTTTTGTTAAGTCTTGAGTAATAGAACCATCTTTTTTTTTTTTTTTTTATCTTGTTATTGCTTCTGTTTCTAATAATGGTGATGTGAAAACACTTGGAATTTGAATCTTCATCTTTCAACAAAAGAGACCTTGATTTTTTCCTCCAATATATTTCCTCACAGGACAAAATTTTATGAAACTCTGCTAGTTTTGTTCATTCCTCCTGCCTAGTAGTTTCATCAACATCACTATGTTGGATCCTCTGATCAGTTATCTTGAACTTTCAACAACCTATTTTTTATTTTCAAAGAGGTTCCCAAAGACCTCTTTGTTCCAAGTTTGAATCTTTTCCTTAACAAACTTTAATTTACCAACAAGTTTAAAAGCTACACTACCCCTGACAGGCTGCTACCACCACTAACTTAAGTTATCTCTAAAATTGGAATGTTTGATCCACATAGATTGAAATCTGAAAGGTTTCTTGAAGGACGAAGAGTTAGGGATCTCCAAAAAAATGGGATTATGATCAAAGGAAATTTTAGGAATATCTGTCAAGGTAGAATCACCAAACAAAGTTGTAGCCTCCTTTGATAGAAAAAACCTATCAAGCATTTCTTGAATGAGATGACACCCTATCCGCCGATTGCTCCAGGTATAATTCGCTCCTCTAAGTTTTACATCCATCAACATGTTGGAGTTCACAAAGTCATTGAACTCATCCATGATCTTGATAGGTGGTCCATTTCCACCCATTTTGTTTGAAGGGTAAAGAGGAGTGTTAAAATCCCTAGCCAGAATCTAGGGGATATTATGGAAGATTTCACTCAGATTGCCTAAGTACTCCCATAGTAGAGCTCTCCCTTAAATTGAAGTTGGGGCATAAATATTTAAAAGGATCCATGACTTTTTGCTATTTATTTCCATAAATAAAATACTAAGAACCCTGTCATATTTCTGAATAATGGTGCCTTCTACTATCCGAGGATCCCACAAAGTCATAAGACCTCTAGATGCTCCTCTGGTTGATTTACAAACCATCTCCCCTTGATTCCAATTTTTTTTTTCTATTTTTTTGACTGAATATCACTCTAATTAACTTGTTTAAAGTTATATACTAACCATGCAAGACTTTTGACAAGGTATTAATATACTAGGATGACAAAAATATTCAATATCCTTGTGTGTGCATGTGACTTCATTGTTATGATAATGCATAAAGTTACCCTAGTGCCAAACAGGATTGATGCATCCCATCTATACTAAATATCACCTAATGATTATCATGATCCTGAGTTTTGTACATAGTTGAATTAGGCCACTAGGTAATATAGGCTACCAAAAGCTAGCTCATCCACATGCAAATATTGGTCTATACAAAAGTAGGGCATTAATGTGATAGACATATCATCATGCGTAAGGATACCGTCATTGCTAGGAAGGCTTGATGCCACCTAACCTGTAATGAGGATCACCTCATGGTTTGTCAAATACTGAGAATTCTAGGGATTCAAGTTCAATACTCTCTTCTTTTCTTTTATTTTTGAATTTCTCCAAGGATTTACTTATTTTTGTTTTGGTGAGCAATGGATTTTGATAGTGGTGATAACCACTATTTATTTTGCTTTTTACTTTTATTAGTGGTGAAAACCATTTTATGTTTTAGATATTTTTGGTAGTGGTGAGAACCACTATTTATTTTGTAATTGGGTAGAGAGGAGCTTGTCCTTTTGTCAATTCTCAGTATTTTTGAACCATGCGCACAAGGGGATGAGCAAGGTAAAATTTTCACTTAAGGTAACCTAAACCACTTTGTAGGTTTCATCTTTCCTTGTGTAAAACTTGGATTTAATGTGAAAATGTGTTGGTATTTTGATGTATACAAGTTATAATCAAAGCAAGACTCTACCTTCTAAAAATTAGGAATATATTTTTATAAAATTTGAAAAGAAAACTAGAGATAATTGAGTGATCAAAAACCCTAAAGATACCCAATAACAGATGACTAGGTGAATGGATACAAATACAAATACAAATACAAAATGTTGGAAATGTAGATGGAAATAATAATTGTAATGTAGATGGGTGTGAATGATGATTCTTGAAAAAGTTGACTTTGAAGGATATCTAGTATATAGACCTGGTGCTAGACATGTATGAGAAACTCTAAAATACAATATGCAATGATGGGTATGCCTAATGTAAGTGATTGTATAATGCAACAATATAAAATATGATGCGATATTTTTATATTCTTGATGTTTTAACCTTGGACCTCCCGAAGAAGAGCCGAAGCCCAAACCGTTGCACTGCACCCCCAAGTGCAAAAATGGTAATATTAAGAAGTGGGGGTTTTTGACCAAGAATCCCCAACCTATTCCAAAAACTCCACCAAAGATTTTTTCTTTGGGTTTTAATCCAATCGTATATCCTCATTTGTATCATCAAGGTTCGAACCATGGACCTCCTGTTCAACAGGGCCAAGCTCGCCTTCTCCTCACCACTTGCACTACAAAGGTGGATAAAATTTATGTAATATTAAGAAGTGGGGGTTTTGACCAGGGTTCCCCCAACCTATTACAACAACTCCACCAGGGAGTTTTAATTGGGTTTTAATCCAACTGTATATCCCCTTTGTATTGTCAATGTCCGAACCGTGGACCTCATGTTCAGCAGGGCCAAGCTCACCTTCTCCTCACCACTTGTGCTATAAGGCGGATGGTGTTTTTGGATTTTGATTAATATATGTGTATATGCATTTGAAAAATGGTCTTATTTAATTCCATTAGGGCATTTTGGATGAGCAAAGGGTTTATGGATACCTTTGGAGCTTTTTAGGTGACCAAAGGATTTATGAACTTTGGGGCTTTTTGGGTGACCAAAGATCTTATGGATAGCTTTGGGGATTTTTGGGTGACCAAAGGGTTTATGGATACCTTTGGAGAATTTTGGGTGACCAAAGGGTTTATGGATACCTTTGGGGTATTTTGGGTGACCAAAGAGTTTATGGAAACCTTTGGGGCTTTTTGGGTGACCAAAGGGTTTATGGATAACTTTGGGGATTTTGGGTGACCAAAGGGTTTATGGATACATTTGGGGATTTTGTTAGGGTATTTTTATTTAAGCATGAAAATGTCACAAATAAAGGATATTCAAGGGTTCAGGTTCTTCAATTCCTTCAATGGAGGCCAGGCGATAAGTTCCAGGTCTAATCTAGAAACTTATCCTGCAGATGAGGTAGAAGGTTATAATTTTGTTGGTTCTATTTTAGAACAAGGTCATCAACCTGAAAGTCTCTATGCTACTCTTGATAAATGTGCAGGTGCTTGAGAGCATTAAAAATTCATTCATCAAGCAACGTTAGTTGATCCAGAAAAGCCTATCACATAATGTCATCATCGATGAACTCTTGCATGGATATGCATAGTGATGGGATTTTTAGCTCTAAGGGCATGACTACCTTAGCACCATACACTAGTAAAAATGGATTTACCCCAGTAGGTGTCTGAATACTAGTGTGATAGGCCCATAGAACAAGGGGTAATTGAGTATACCAATATTTGTCATTATCTTTAACGATTTTCTTTAGAATGGCAATTACTATTTTATTTGATGCCTTAGCTTGTCCGTTCGCATGCGAATAATAGGGCATAGAAAAACTATGTTGGATGTTATTTTTAGCAGTTAAAGCATACACATATTTATTCTTGAAATGTGACCAGTTATCTAGAATTATTTTGGATGGAATACCAAAATTATAGATGATATTATGTAGCATGAACTCTGCAATGCGGGGTCTAGTTGTAGTGGTAAGAGAAATTGCTTCCACCTATTTTGTGAAATATTATATTGATGTAATGATGAATGTGTGACAACCTGAGGAAGGGAGTGAGATCTTTCCAACTAGGTCAAACCATCATTGTGAAAAAGACCAAACCGATTGAATCAATTGCAAGGCCTAAGAAGGTACGTGTGACAAATTAGCATGGTGTTGACACTTTGTACACTTCTTAATATAAGCACAACAATCCTAATTTAAAGTTAGCCAATAATATCCCATTCAAATAATACACTTTGTTATGTCCATACCACTAAAATTACCACCACACATATTGTAATGGGCTTGGGTGATCACCCAAACTGACTCTTGAGGTTCTAAGCAGTGAATGAGGATACCCTCATAACCTCGATGATATAAAATATCTCCAATTAAGACATATTTTGCTGATTTTTTCTTGAATGTGTATTTGGTAGCATGCGACAGTCCATAAGGGATATTACCAAGCTTTAGGTAATATTTTATCCGAGTGGACTAATCTTGATTTGAAGAAGCCTAAATTGCATGAATTGCTTGATCCTTTTGAAGATCATCCCTAAAAAATGTTGATTGGGAGAGAATTTGTACATATAGCATTGTGCTACTATCAAAAGGATTTTGAGGGAATAAAGTCCCCCAAGCAATATTATTCAGGCGATTGTGAATTTGCGAGAACATTTCATGAGAAGGTTCAATTTGAATCATGAGGACTTGAATGGTTTTTATAGATTATGATAGAATTTTGACTTGAATGGTTTTTATATCATCATAAGGGTTCTATGGGATTAAAGACCCTGAGGAGGCCATTGCATCCATAAAATAGTTGGATGATCGATGGAGTGCTTCAATGTCATACCATTCAATTTTTTTTAGAATTTTATCCTCAAGGGCTCTATATACTTGCAATATTGGGCATCTACACTAGAATATTCCCTTGAATTGATTCACAATGAGCAAGAAATCATCAAAAATTTTGAGCTTGGTTATTTTCATGGTGATTGTCATTTTAAGGCCTATGAGAAGAGCTTCATACTCAAAATTATTATTGGTGCATGATAAATTAAATTTGAATGATAGGATTATTGGAGCTCCTTGAGGTGTAAAAATATAATTCTCATGCCACCCCCTTGCTCACACTTTGAGCCATCAAAAAATAGATTCGTGTCATCCTGTGATTCAGACTCTTCAAGATCAGGTGACTTTGACACTTGAAAGACTCCATAATTTGGAAGTTCTATGTTAAGAGGTTTATCATCTTTGAGAGGAGCCTCTATGAGTTGATCGTAATGACCTAACCTTTAGTTGATTTTTTTGATGAATTTAAGGTCAAATTCCATCAAAAACACAATTCATTTCATTGTGCGACTGTTATGGTAAGTATGAGTTATCAATCGAAATGGATTCTCTTTAGATACTACATACATGGTATGACTAAGCATATAATGGCATAGCTTTTTAGTGGCAAAAACCATTACTAAGCATAGCTTCTCAACATATGAATATAGTAATTAGCTTGTTCTTTGTACAATTCATTCTTTTAGTCTAACATGATGCCCAATGCAAGCTCAATAGCTAATATGTATAAATAGAATGACACTCCTAGTCAATGAGGATCCAATACTAGTGGCAAAGCTAGATATTGTTTTATTTCCTCAAAGGTGGGTTGAAACTCATCATACTAATTGAATGCAACCCCCTTGTGTAACAATTTTCTCATATTTTGGCATTTATTCCATAATTGTGCTATGAAGCACTTGATAGATGTGACATTACCTTGTAGAATACACAACTACTTGATGGTAGTAAGGAGAGGTATCTCAAGGATTGCCTTGACTTTTTTTAGATTGACTTTGATACCTCACTTAGAGATTATGAATACCAAGAGTTTTCCATATGTGATGCTAAAGATGCACTTCTTGGGGTTTAGTCTAACGTTGTGTTCAATGATATGGTCGAGAGCTTTGTGTAATATATTGATGTGCTCATGGCATAGTAAAGATTTAGCCAATAATTCATCCATGTAATATTCCAAAATTTTGTGCATGTAGTCATGGAAGATGTAATTCATAGCCTATTGGTAAGTGCCACTAACATTTTTGAGGCATAAAGGCATGAATTTATAAAAATGTTCCCTAATATGGATAAATACAAATTTAGTTGTATTGAGAGAAATCATCCATTAGGTATAACATCTCATGGATTTTTGTGGCATCTACTAGGGCATCAATTTTTGGCAACGAGAATTCATCCTTAGGACTTGCTTTGTTTAGATTATGAAAGTAAATGCAAATATGAATCCTCTCATCAAGTTTATTGATAGGAACCATATTGAAAAGCCATGGCAGATAATCCACTGATATATTGAGATTGGCATCTAATATCTTTTGCAACATATTTTACCATTAAGGCTACTATTGGAGGTATTTTACGTAGATTTTTTTTTATTGGTTTTGCATTTGGGTCAAGCATAAAATTATGCGTGACTAAATTTTTATCTAGTATTGGCATGTCTTTATAGGACCACATAAAATCTTCCCTCTTCTCTTTTAGAAGAGCTGTGAAATCAACTTGCTCAATAAGGGATAAGTCTTCCCCTAAATTGATGAATTAAATATTTTTAGGATCTATTTCAATATCACTATCAATTGTTGGCTTAATTGACATATGAGATATCTCTTCCAAATGGTTTGGAGTAGGGAGCAAATTAATGTTTTTATTTGGGTTTATGTCATCGATTGGAAATTCGGGCTCAACATCAGTGTGAAAGATATCTTGAGTAGAACTTGAAGAAAAATGAAACAACTGTAACATTTCATTGCAAGGCCAATACTCTAAAGGAGACAATGGATAATCTCCCTGATCAAATTTGACTACCTCAAAGTCGAGGTGTAGTGGCTTTTATGGGTTATTTGGATCATGCAGGGGTGCAAAAATATCTATGGAAATCATGTTTATGGACGGATGATATTTTTTGGGTGGTTTATAATGTCTATTGACAACAAGTTATCGCAAGACTTATGGATGTGGTTGCAGTGGAAGCAGAATGACTGAAGGTGGTCAATGCATAAGTGGGTGAGCTTGTTATTCTAAGGGTAGAAGTTGTCACTAGATGAGATGTGGTAATGGGAACACACATAGATAGAACTCATATTCATCATCCAAAGGGATGATTTGCACATATTTCCAATCTGAGCTAGAGGAATCATTAGGTGCAACTCCATAATATGATTCATCATCAAATGTCCATTCATAGGAAGGACCTTGATCTTCTTCCTCATTGTCATGTGGAAGAGTATGCAAACTTTCACCTGCTTCATAGGATTGGGTGAAATCATGAGATATCCCTTGATCCATCATATTTATAGGGAAATAATCCCCCAATGAATGGACATGATTAGGATTGGTGTAAGGATCACATGCAAGCTCATCTCTATAGTTCAAACCTAGGTGCTCTAAACTATCAGTGAGGACATTGAGAGGCACATGTTTATTGTGTCCTAAACTAGACTTATTGATCAGGTATGAGAAAACCTAATTGAATTTTTATTAAACTTGTAATAATAAATAGGCATACCAGATACCAAATATAGAAGTAATGATCTTAACAAATTAATAAATAGTTTATCAACATTCTAATTATCAACAAATGCTAACAAAATAAATATTCTATTCCCATATAATTACTCCCAACCATATAAGTATTGGAATATAATGCTTTTACAAGTGGAAGAGTGCTCCAAAAGAATTAATTCCTCCAAAGTGGTTCAAAAAATAAGAGATATAGACTATGACCAAGAGCCCTAAAAGAGATCACCACTACTCCATCAAAGGGAGCTACAATGAGCAATGCTCAAAAAGGGTCCATTTCAAAATCTCGAGTGGGATCTCGAGGTTTGTTGCCTCTTGGGTCAGCCTCTAGCATGTAGGAGTCACTACTATACCTAAAAGGGTCTTGTAAACATGTATTTCAAACTTTGTAAGTCATAAATATTCACACCAATCATGCTAAACCATAAGCATGCATCCAAAACTTAGTACAAACGATCCTACCAAGCAAGTATCTTGTAACTATAGTCGGTGGAGGAAGAGTGAAGGAATTTGGCACAAAGCATGGGGATGCAAAATAAGCATAGAATGGAGTGTCGGGTACCACCGAACTGCACTCCTTATTACAAAATCATAATAGAAAATAAGCCTCCAAAGTGTTGAAATCTGTAGTCTTTGGAGTTGCAGAAGCGATGCTGATGTGGTGCTACTAAAAAATCCACTATGAGACAAGCCACTAGGGGTAAATACTACTCCAATGTATGGATTTACCAAGTTATTTCCATGATCACATAACAAGGTCCATTTATCTTCTGAAGGAGAACATACTCCAAAAAATTCTCAAAATATGATGGTGGATTTAAGGAGTGTTAGATTCAACCACGATTGCACTCCATATTACAATAATTTTGGGTATGAACAAATAATATGTCATCCCAAACATGGTAGTACCATAACATTAAGAATACCTTTAAAAAACATCAAAATTATAGTCTTAGTATAACCGGATCAAAAAGAGCTTTCCAATGACTATATGCAAGCCTATACTTGCAAACAGATTGAGCCTTGAAAACTGTGAAAAATAGTAGATCTCTCCAAGAGCAAAATAAAAGAATGAAATAGCTCTCTATTACAATTTTGCAAAGAATATACCCTAGGAATATTATTTGGAATCCTTCTCACCATGATCTGCCTCGTGGTGGCTCAAAAATTTGCAAAACCAAAGTATATGGAGGTGCAATTATACAATGCTAGCACAAAATAAACTTGCTTTTTACCCCTGTGTGCAAAAAATTGGTTTAGACTACACGTATGTGAATGTGAGCAACAAAAAAATTTGCTTGTCAAATTTTTAATGGTGGTTTACGGTATACAATTTCAAGGGTGTACATGCACACACAATATAGCCATATCCACAATGTAGTCGATGCATGCATTCATAGTTAGCATGTGTTAGCTATTAGTAAAATTTCATATGAACCCTTATAAAGACTTAAAATCATTTTTCACTATAAATGTGGAATTCAAAACCCACATAGTCACCACACACCCAACTGAATCTATTTAGAAAATGTGTACTTTCTCTCATCGATAAAGAAATTAACCAATCAACCAAACTTTTCTATCAAAAACCCTATACAAAATATGCAAATCGCCATGCATCCATTCTAGAAACCATTCGATGATAGTCATGTGTCCCTTGATGATTGGATGATGATGTTTTTGCGATGTGATTGGTTGAATTTTCAACCTTAGGAATTTGATTAATTATCTTATTTTCCACCTAAAAAATATGATCGATCATAGGGATCACGTAAAAAAATCTTTGTAAGTTATCACTTATCACTATTATCATCTAATACAGTATCGAAGGCCAAGGTAAAACCTTAGTATTAGTCATAGTGATCCATGAATTCCACTATTGATGGTAATGGGTATGAATTCCAAAATAGTAACCCTCTGAAGACAATCTCATGAGCTCGTTCTTGCAGATGTCAAATCTACTAAATTTGGTGTAACATATATGGTTGTGACCAGATCTATGGATGTATTGGCATCATTACCAAAATCAAAGGGATCAAAATCCCTCCATTTTGGAAGACCAAAATAAAATATCTCCATTAGCCACACTCAAATTCCACCATGAAATATTCACAATCGTTGATGCATAGGTAATTTTGATGCAGAAGACTGAATTGAAACCAAGAAGACTCCAATCATGGTGGTGACCTTAGATCTGCGACTAGTGATGCAATTTTTACCTCAACCATGATGGATCCTACATAGTTCTTAAAACATATTGTAGCTTATGCTAGAAATGTATGTGGTAGTACCTGATTCATGCATAAAAATCATCAACACATGATGATTTGTCAAAAATTACCATTGAAAAACAACTATGCATTTATAGATTGCAAAATTCAATCAATGTCATTGAGTACCCATCGCTCTGTAATAGCCAAATAATTGTTTGATTGTGAATGGTGATTCAAAAGAGATCAAAATTTAGATATGGAATTTCAAAGGTAAAAATTGACCATCCTCCAAAAATAATTCTCCATTGAAACGCCAAGCTATAAAACTAAATTGAGCTTATGTTATGAGATTGAATGTCAGGTCTGTATGTGGCCAACACTACAATTGATGCCCAAATATGAGATAGAAAATGTATATCTACATAGAATAGGATTGCAATGGTAAATCCAGATATGCCACAAGGATTATTGCATAGGAGTAGACCAATAGAAAATATCATCCTTAAAAACAAGTATCAGGGATGAAATAATTTGTCCAATCAAACCAGAATTCCACTCTACAACAAATTATAAATTATTGAATGAATTGTAGAGTGGGAGGAGGGATTTCCATTGTGTAAATCCTCATCATAGGGTAGGAACTTCCTACTTTGATACCAGTGATCAGGTATGAGAAAACCTGAATGAATTCTTATTAAACTTGCAATAATAAATAGGCATACAAGATGTCAAATATAGAGGTAATGATCTTAACAAATTAACAAACAAATTGTTAATATTCTAATTGTTGAAAAATTCTATAAAATTAAATATTCTATGCCCATATCACTTATCATACGACATTTAATATTGTGGTTGGTATGGAACATGAGTACCTTGTTCGTACAACCCCAAACCATATCCATGTCAGTTGCTGAGATGGATATATCTCACAAAACATTTAGGATTGGACATGTAATTAATATCCTCAAAAAAGGGCTCTTCATCCTTTTCTTGCTATTTATATGGTTCTATGCCATAGTCATCACCCCCATAAATTAATTTTTTTTGATTAGGAGGTAATCCTAGAGGTACAATGTCACCTATGGGAAGATGAGGTCGACCCATGTTTTGCACTATCTCAATGGTAGGAGTTGTGATATTCCTTACCAGGTATTCTCCTAATCCAATGGTAGCTAGATGAACTATGAATTGTGGTGGCAAAGATGGATGATATAGAAGCAAGGCTTGATTGGACTCAATTTTTACCTCTCGAGGTGGTTCCTCATCTGCTGGACTAGGAATCTCTTTTGTGGATATGGTAGAGATGGTTGGAGGGATCTCATCAATATGCCTCTTCCCCATGTTCCTATATGAAGAATTCAATGATGATGAAGGCATATATGGAGGTGTCGATGATGAGGATTGTATGGAAGAATATGGTGATGGATTAATGGAATGTGATGGTGAAGGATTTGGACCTTGTATGGACGTATTCTATTGGAAATCTATATGGTTTGATGGTAAGGTTGACTCGAGGATTTTTTGCACCATGTTGTAGTATTTGAAGGGCTTAAGGTATGCAAAAATAACATGCACTTTCCCTTCATAAGTGTACTTCAAACATTGGTGTGCTATGTATGGCACACACTTTATGTCCCTAATCCAGGGTCTACCCAACAAGATATTGTAGGCCATTTCACCCTCCAAGATGTGACACAATATTGGTATAGTATTTTATCCCACCTAAATAGGTAATACTATAATACCAATCATTGAGCACAAGGTATCATTAAATGATTTAAGGGTATACATGGATGTGACAATGTGGGATGCTGGAAGCCCTATATGTTTGAGAGGAGTCATGGTGATGATATTGTTGGAGGAACTTGTATCAATTAGAACTCTCTTGTAAGGTGCTCCATTTACACATGCAATGATGTGTAGGGGAGGATCCACCATGTCATTTGGTACTGGATTTAGTTCATGCTCATGAAAAATTATTATTGGTTATGTGCATTATCGTACATGCCCCACAAAATTGCTAAATGAGTTAGACTCTTAGGACTATAGTTCGATTGACTTGAGGATCTCCATAAGAACTTCTTGATGAAGTGGATACTATTGAATAAGCTCATAGATAGATATCTGATATGGTGTTATTTTCAATATCTGAGTGAGATTAATCTTTATTGTGACAATCGAATGAGGTGGAAGGTTTTGCACTAGAGGTGGAAGAGGCTATGACATTGAAGGAATATCATTTGAAGCCATAGGTGGTGTGACTTGACTTGGGTAATGCTTATTCCTTATCATGATGCTGACTGTTTTGATGAAACCTTGTTTAGGGGGTGCCAGATAGATCTCATTCACCTATTGTGCTAGTTTTTCTTACTCCTCATAAGTGAGAAATGAGTCTTTAAAAACACCCATTTATTGATTATTTGTTGAGATAGGTTTATTGACCTAAATATTGTTCCTATTGATCATGTCCTATAATATGTGTTTGAACATGAAGCACATCTACACGTCATGTCTATTATGTTTATGGTACTTTTAGTATAGGTCTATGGGTCAACTTTTAGGTAGATTAATTGCCTTGGCCGCATAGAGGTGCTCAAATAGAGAATCCATAGACTCAGTAATGGGTGTAAATTGTCACTTAGGATGATTTTTTTGGTTTTGCTCTTTATTATTTTGATTTTTATTGTTTGATTTTCTAGGTTTGGCCTAATAGTTGGTCTTATGATATGGTGTTGGTTGCACAGGACCTAGAATACTGATAGCACTTGGTTGAATGCTGTCGACTTTGGTTGCATCAGATTATTCTTGGTGTTATTACTACATTCCTTTTTATGGGGTTTTGGAATTTCCCCCTCTTGAATTTTATTGTCTTTAATTGTCTAGCATGTGCTAGAGCATCTTCAAGAGTTTGATATTGTTGGATTTGTAGCAATAATAAAATTATCTTTAAATAAATCTTAGCAAACATGTGATTCAAATTCGACATTGGAATTAGGTATGGTAGCTTAGCAAGTGTTTGCCACCTATTGCCATTGTCAGTGATTGACTCATCATCATATTGCTTCAACCCCATTTCGCTTAGTGTTAAAGGTGAAACATTCCAAGAATGTATTTGTAAATTATTCAAAGTTATTTATGTTGTGCCTTGGGAGTTAATTGTACCACTCTATGGTAGGACCAGAGAGGGTAAGTAAGAATGTCATCAAAAGTAATACATTATTATCCTAGATGCCAAAGCATTGGTTCAAAAATCTAGTGACATGTTCCTACTCATCTTCCTCTCCTTTAAATTTATCCAGCTTGGGCATTTTGAAATGTTATGGATAGGGAAGGGAAGGTACTAACGGGTGAAGCGGTTGATGACAAAGCTAGTGCAAAGTGGGATTTTGAGACCTAGACCTTGAGTTCTTATTCTCTATTAATTCCATGTGTTCTAGCAATGCTTTTTACACATTAGAGGATTTGATCTCCTCTTCTTTGCTTCAACCCTATGGGGGAGGGTGAGGAATATCAAGTCTATTACATGGTGGTGGAATGTCATCCACCCTACCTCCATAAGGTGCTTTAGGATATTCCTCTTCTATTTCAAGCTTAGTATAGGCCTCGTAAGATGTATTTTGAACTAACCTACAAGGAGGAGTGAGCGCTTGTGGAAGGTGATATATGTTTTGCTAGGGAGGCAAGTCCCGATTAGGCCTATGAGGTCGAGGAGGCAATATTTGGTTAAGCTTAGGAGGTCTATATTTATTGAAATTAGGTTACCTCTAATGAACCCCTTATCTATGAGTACTTGGGGTAGGGACCTTATCATGTAAGGTTTCTTGAAATAGCTCATTGGTTTGCTGCTTAATTATTTTATTTTCTAATTGATGTTGGCAGTCCAAGTGTTTTATATCATGTTGCAGCTGATTGAATTGTGCTTGGTGCTTGGCATATCTCTTGACCACTTGATTTATCTACTCTACCATGTGGGTCCTATGCCATTCAATATGGTCTAAAATATCAACTGCAAGCTTCACTCGATCGAGGAAAGTCACATTCACTTGAGGTTAAGTCCTAGACAAGTGTTCTTCATACTCAATTGACACAAAGGCACATCGTGCTTGTGTGGGATAATGGACCTGAGGATAATCAAAATTTTCCTCATGCCTTCCTTCATTTATGAGGATGGGAAGTATTGACTTTTATCACCTTAAGATATGAGTATCATACTCATATTGGTACTTAGGTTGTTGTAACCTATTAGGGTGGTTTAAGGGCATAGTTTGATCATTTAGCTCTACCCAGTGTGTGTACTCTTTATCTTACTCATAGGTGGGCATGGTAGACCTAGAAGGCACACAAATGCATAATATTACTCTATATTTTAGCACCTCAATGCATAATTTCAATTCTTGAAATAAGTCATGTGAAGTGTCTACATCTAGGAAGTATGTTCTCTAATTAGGACAAAAACCTCTAGGGGTATCCCATGTAAGGATACCTTGTAGGTGAAGTTCTTGAATTTCTATTCTAGGACTTGGGCAAGTAGGAGGCTACCAAGGAGGTATGAACATGTCCTTAGAGATAAAGTGGAGATGACTTATGTCTCCTTACGTATTATTTCTAGTTTCAGCCCTTGAATGGGCTTGGTTGTGGGTGCACACCATAGCTACTTCATACCAAATCCTACATGATTATCTCCTTTACAAATTTTAATGATGTAGCACACAAGAATGGAAACACACAATAACAAAAGTTTGTATCTCTTTTAAATATTTATGTGTGTTCCCTAAAACTATTTTGTGTGTTTTGATTTGTTGTTTGCAAGGAGACCTTTTGTCACATTTTTTTCTTTTGTTGCATGATTTTCTTATGTTAAAGGGATTTCACCTATATACTCACTACTCAACAAAAAACAATAAAATTCCGGTCATGTGAACCAACAAAAGTATGGATATGAAGCCCATACCCAATCAAGGAGCACAGGTCCTACTAGTTTTAACCCATATTGACCGTGGATAGTGATACACCCTATGAAGAGGAATGTGTGCTATTTTCAATGGCTAAGATGGTTCTTGGAGTTAGTTTTGGCCAATAAAATAGGGTTTTTTATCAATCATGCAAGCCAATATATGGATATGAATCCCACCGTGGTTGTTCTCTATTAGTTGTTGGGGATGAATTCCAACTCACTAATGTTCAAACTAGGATGTGGTGTGTGTGGTTCATTTTATACTTAAACAAGTAAAAAAATAGAGCACTCAATGAGAGATTCAATAAATGCAAAAATAACATTTCACTTTCGAAAGTATTAAATAGAATTTGAACCTACAAAATACATTCCCTATATGGCAACCTACCCATTAGATAGGTCGCAAGCAATAAAACCACACAGATGCATTCCTACTTAGTTATTTTTTATTTTCCTTCTTTTGTTTGTTGTTTTACGATTGAAGAAAAGTGAAATCTACCTTTCAAGCAAACAAGGGGAGAAAGAAAAACTAAATTTGACCTTTTTTTAATAGTAAAAATGCAAAAGCAAGGTGTAGTTACTTAACTTGAAAGCCTATGATTCTAATGTATCTATAAATTTGAGTTGCATAACCTATTTTTTGTGGTCGTTCTAGGGTGGGACAGTTGCAAATTTGAGCTCCATCCATGGGTGGGATGGATTTTATGGCCATCCTTTGGTGTTCAAATTAGGAAATCAAGGGTTGTATAAGTCCAGAATGGCCAAAACCTACAAAATTTTAAAAATAGAAACTGAATCAAAACTTAGCTAAACTAAATGCGATATGAGTCCCACCATGATCACCACTGTATAGCAGAAAAATGATGCACCTAAAAATGGTAAATGAAATGCATGTATTGATCTATTGATCTAAGCACTACAAAAGTTATATTTTAAGTAAGTAGGAGAGATAAATAATTGAAAGAAATGGGGTTCCTCTCTATATTATTTGATTTGTAAAATTCATGATCACAAAACATCCCCTTAAGGGATGTAAATTAATACACTCATTAAAAATGTGCCAAAGGGGTAAATCCTTTTAGAAACTAAGGTGCTCTTCAATGTCTTCCTCACACTCATGAATCGTTCAAGAGAAGGCTTTCAATTCCACCGTAATTTTCTATCAACTTGCTACTTCTTCCTTTTGCACTATGATACATGGATCTAAACACAGAGAAATTATATTTATTAATAGCATGTTTAGACTGAAATGCAATCAAAGAGATATATGCAATAATAAACTTGAAATAGGAAATGTATAATAGATGATGCAAAACTATTCCAAATGCTACCAAAACTTAGGATCATGCATATAATGTACTTTTGAAATGATCTAAGAGATAACAGAAAGAAAAGTGCACACAAATTTATGGTTGTCCCTAGGTGTGCCATTTAGGACTACAAAAAAAGAAATGCATAATAACATGTGCAAAATAACTCAAAATTGCACAAAAAATAGAAAGAAGATATAAAATCTACTCTATAATTGATCTATGAAAAATAGAAGAGAAATTATGCTCAGATTCAAGGGCATCCTTGGGTGTGCCATTTAAGACTGCTAACCATCCCAGGTGGGGATTCCCACCAAATATGACAATTTTTACCATCAATTCCTCTGTTATTTGGTCCAAACTACTCCTAGGGGTGTTGTCATCAAATTTTAGGATTTGATTCACTCAAATGGATAAGTTCTATAAACATATTGCATGTTTCGGAATCGCTTGATACCTCCTTCACTAGATGGATATCTCAAGGGAAAACACATGATGGAATGGGGATAAATATCAGTAGCACTTCATTAAAAAATATTGCAAAGACTCCTTGAAATTGGATGGAATGACTCCACTTTATAGCTCAAGTGAGCATATGATCAAATGGAAATACTTGGCCATGTGAGGTAGGTGTCACCATTTGTCCAAATATCTCCATGTGTTGGAGGGGGAAGAATATCCAATTTGGGCCTCCAATTTGCAACTTGGTGTGGGATTTATGTGCCCTCAAACTAGCATGCTTAAATGGGTAAGGTAAATGGTAGAATTTGAGTGTTATTTATCTTGCCTTTGACTTTTTAAGGGTCCAAGGTGATGGCCATTCCACCTAGGGATGGTTGTTGGTGTTCTTCCATGGGTTGGACGACCATGAACTATAGTCATCTTAGGGTGGCATGGTCATGCCTAAATGGCCCAAAAATTTCCAAAAGTGGGTAGAACCTTCCAAAAGTGGCTAGGACCACTATTTAACCTATGATGGTTGCCCAAGGGGGCCATATGGTGTTGATTAGAAGGTGTCTTGGATGTCTAATCGGATTGACGTGATTTTAGTGTCTAAAAATACATGTAATTTTGGAAGATCATAATGAAATTGGAATAGTTTTTAAATACCTAAATTTATTGTGTGGTTGCTATTGCTTGGAAACCATGAAATCATATTAAAATTGTAGAGATTTATGGTTTAAATGGCAATAGTATTGTGTATGGTTATTTTTGTGGTTATTTGTTTGTATGATTGCATGTAATTTTAGTTGCATTCGTTAGTGAATTGCATTCATGAATAAGCTAAATTTTATCCCTTGTTCTCTATAAACTCCAATGGATGTCACTCTAGTAGTAGTCGAGGATAGTTCACAGTGTGAACAAGGATTCTTTTACCTTTATGTTCTCTAGTAAATTCTGGAGATAACATATGAACCAACACTTGTGAGAGAAATAGTGAAATATTTAAACCTTTTATGTAATGATGTGATATTTTTTATTACCAAAAAGAACTTGATTAGGTTAATTACCATTCAAAATTGGCTTATGATATTTTAGATGATGGCTAGCCATCGATTTTTCTAGAAGAAAATATTGTAACATGTATGTGTTATCTTTATATGAGATATTTTTGGGAACTAAAAATATTAAGGGATAATTATATTTATTTTATATAATTGTGTTCCCTAATTAGTGAAACTTAGCTTCTATTCCATATATTGACATTACTTTATAATTAGCAAACTATGTAGAGTTTTGGGAGTAATTCAACATTATATTTTAAATTTAACTATGTGTAAGATAAATGGAACTCTTGTTATAGTATTATCCATTTGGGTAAAAAATTAAAGGAATGAGATGAGTCACTTATATAATTATCATTGTTATATTGTAAATGATCTATTAATGTACTTGATCAACACAAGACTTTATTATATTTGTAATATTCAAATTATGATTACAATGTAATATGATTGCTATCTTTGAAACTAAGACTATCATGTTATGAGTTTTTTTTTGTTTGGTATTAAGGTAAACCTTGTTAGAATTTGAATCTTAACATGAATTTTATTTGGGAAGAGTTCACAAAGAAATCGGGTGCAAGGCATGAGGTAGATACCTCTTAAAACAAGCATGATAGGAAGATTATGAGATGTAATTTTATAGATTTTATTTAGCAAAGTTAAAGATGCTAGCTCAATATCATTAACTTTAGAGTAGATCCTTAACTATCGGTGCATTATTTTGAGAAAGTAATAGTTAACATGAGCTATAGTGGGTTTTAAGTGTAGAATTTCATTGTGTTTGGCTTTAGAAACCATTGTTGGTAAAAATATTTATTTGTATAAGTAACTCTTGGTTGGAGTGTAAAATAAAATTACTAAATATTCATTTAGCTACTTGTAATATCTTTATTATGAAATTTATGTTAAAAAATAAAAAGAGTCAGTCATAGTAAAATATTAATTCTCCAAAGGGTTCAAAATTAAGATTAAAATCAACTGTGGAATCACTTAGGATTAGGAAAGAAATTTTTTATTTTATAGTAAAAGTATTTACATAAAGTTTTGATGATTTTTATAGTATTTATGTGGAGTTTAAACAATATACACATATCTTGGAGTGGAATATAAATGGTAGTGTGCTTTATAATTAAAATAAATTAGAGTAGATGTTTATTTTTATAAGGGTTGCTTTTGATAGAAAAATAGGGATTTTAAGGAAGATTATTTTTTAAAATGTGATATTTGTATTTAATTCCTTTATTTTGGTGAATAGTAAAATTAATTGACCAATTCTATGTTATACTAAAACCTTGAGCTTCTATAAGGGACTTATAGTACATGTTAGACAATAAAACCATTGGTTATACAATATCATCTAGGGGATCAAATTTAGTAACCTTTGTATCCTTTAGCTAAATAGTTGGAAAATGGATCTTTTTGATAATAGCTATTTACTCCTTAGTGTAGATTTTATTAAATAACATTTAAAAATACAATGATGTTGAGATGTGGGTATGCATACAACATGTCTTGAGAGTGATTTTAGGCTAGTGAAATAGGTCAAAATATGATATCTAACAAGTACTTATAATGAGATATGGAATGGGACATCTTCTCTAGGTCACTACCTAGGAGTACAGTGATAGGTCGATGCGTCACTATGGTTATAGAGACTAGCATGACATCAGTAGCTAGATCTACCACACCATTTAGTATGGGACGAATAGATGTGAATCAAATTTGGTATTATAATTAAGATTATTAATAGGATAATGACATAGATCTTGTTGAATCTGAGAAGTAGGACAATCATCAAGACACTTGGCATATGTATGCTATACTCTTGTATATTTAATTGGAATAATTTGATTGGTTGGATCAGGGTTCAATATTCTAAGAGATGGGGAATGTATGTGTCCACCCTTTATGTGTTACAGGTCCTAAAGGATAACCTCTATCATGGATTAACCATCATGCTAGATCAAGATAATGATAAATGAGGCAAGTTTATTCCACAAAAATGTAATTCTCATGGGATTTGACCAACCTTGTCCACTTGGTTAGATGCCTGCAATAGCTTTAGAACTCAAAAGTGGTTTGGTATGTCGATACTATTTTAGTTGGCTAATAATGATTCATTGTATAAAACAAAATAGTAGTAAATAAGATAGTACTCTTAGGGTTAAACATTGATTAAAAAACATTCCCTATATTATTGCTTGAATTATTTTTTTGTGGCACAACTAGGTGAGTAGACTTGGGTTGTTGCACGTGGTATCAGAGTAGAAGATATCCTTGAGTTGTAGGACTCTAAATAAATATATTTTTTAGGAAAACTTAAATTATAGATTAATTTTATCCTTTTTTGTATATGTTTGATGGTGCACAAAATGTGAGGTGGATCTTCAAGAAACCCTGGGGGATATAGGGAGGAAGAAACCATCACAAGATCACCAAAAGTATTGAGAATTGGGTTAAGGAAAGAAGGACCTCAAAGTGAAAGAAGGATGAAACCAAATAATCAACCTCCTCTAAATTATTCTAGTGAGGAATCTATTAGGAAAGAAGAAAATCTTACAATAATAGTACAACTATTGCAAACTCATATGTAACGAGAAACATAAGAAATGACCCAATAGAAAACCCACATGCCCAACAATAGGAAATGATAGTTCAACAATAGAAAATACTAGAAAACTTTACTAGGGGTAGGGAGAATGTAGGGAGGATAGTGGAAAAACCTTGTGAACCTACAAGACACAATACTAGTAGGGCTAGATTAAGTGTGGAATTGGATAGAAATATGAGAAAAGTAGTAATATCTATGTTTAATGGAAAAGGAGATGGTGATGCAGTGAAGAATTGGTTGAAAAAATTGGAGTCATACTTCTCCTTTGTGATTTTATCATCAAAATCTAAAACTACCTTGGTTTTTATGAACATGGTCGAAGTATCCCTATACTAGTGGAATACCTTCAAGAGAGGGTAGGGTATTGAAGCTACGAATCTCAAATAGGAATATTTTGTTAAAGAATCTAGGAACATATTCTTGACTAAGAAATATTATATGGAAAAAATTGGAGAATTTACTAATCTACAACAAGAGGTTATGTCAGTACATGACTATCATCAAAAGTATATTCAATTGCTAAAATATTCCATCCAATATGAGAGTAATGAAGAAATAAAAGTTCAAAATTTCATTTTGTGACTACATCCCAAAATTGGGATGATGGTGAATATGCATAATCTAGTATATCTTCCTACTGCTTTTGATTAGGCACAAAAATAAGTAAATCAAGAGACGATAAAGGTATACTTTGATTATCAAAATTTATCCAAAAAATAAAAATATGAGCTTAGGAAGTGAAAAATCTCTAGTTTTATGAAGTGGGAGAAATATCAAAATAAGAAACAAAAATTTGGAGATCAAAATAGACAAGGAGGTAGGAACAAGAACAAATCTCAAGGGAATAATTTTAGGAAATATTGCAAAGCATATCCTAGATAGAATGATTAGAGGTCATCAAAGAAATAGAAACCTAAAGATGTTGCACCTCAAGGAAAGAATGGAAATAATAACAGAGGTGATAGAGCTCATCTAGATGGTTGTTATGTATGTCAAGGACCTCATTTTTCCAATAAGTGCCCCTATAGAGCTAGTCTTTTCTAGAAAGCACCAGAAGAAAACACCCATATAATCTTTGCAACAACATGTAGTCCTATTCTTGATGGTCAAATTACTCAATTTTTGTTAAATGGTAAATATACAATAAGGATGTATGCATTTTGATAGATAGTGGACCAACTGATAGTATTATTTCCACTAGATTAGTGAGGCACATACCTATAAGACCTAGATTTTTGGCTAATGGTTGCAAGGTGGAGTATGGGTCAGGGAAAACTTATCAAGTAAATCAATTTCTATTTTATCCTCACATAATTATTTCTCAAGGGGAAACCAATTGGTATTTGTATGTGGCACGTTTGCATACCTTTGACTTAATTCTTAGTGTCGATTGGTTAAAATCTAATAAAGATCTTTTAAACTTTGAGAATAGATGGATGTATTTTGTGGATGAATCTAATCAAAGCATTAAGATTCATTATGATCATGGTGCAATTAAACCACATATATTGTTTACAATGTAGATAAAAAAAGTCTTTTGGAAGAAGGAAATTAATTTTGTAGTTAATAAGAAATAAGAGTTTGAAATAGAATCCTATCTATTACAAAAGAATCCTATTTTGGGGGAATTCAAAGATGTGTTCCTGGAGGACCTTCTAGGATTACCTCCTCAAAAAAAAAATTCATTTTTCTATAGAATTTATGCCTAGAACTATTCCTATTACTAGGGTGCCATATATAATGACTCCTATTGATCTATAAGAGCTCAATATGCAACTACAATATCTATTAGAGAAAGGGCTTGTAGACACTAAAATTATTTCAATCTAATTAGAATACAATGAAATACTCTTATCAACTCCATATGGCCCCCTTAGGCAACCCTCAGGGGTTAAATAGTGGTCCTAACCACTTTTGAGAAGTTATACCCCACTTTTGGAAATTTTTGGGCCATGTAGCTATGGTCGTACCACCCCAAGATGACCATAGTTCATGGTCATCCTACCCAGGGATGGCCACATGAAACCATCCCTAGGTGGGATATTCATGGACTTGGATCCTTAAAAAGTCAAGTTTGGGAAAATTGTAATCAAATTATACCATTTATCCTAGCCATTGATTTATGATAGATTTTGGGGCATGTCAATTCAATTAAAACTTGCAAATGGGAGGCCCAATTTGCAGGTTTCTCACACCCAATGCATGGTAGGGTTTTGAAAAATGATAGAACATACCTTGCATGCCTTAACTTTCCCATTTGAACCTATGGCTCTCTTATGCTATAAAATGGAGTCATCCACCCAACTTCAAAGAGGCGGTCTTTGCAATATTTTGCAACGAAGTGCTATCGAGATTCACTCTCCCTTTGATCGCATGTTTTTACTTGGAATTTTCATTAATTGAATGAGGTTTCCAATTCATCAAAAAATACATAAATGTGTTCCAAAACCCACCCATATCTATGAATTAGATCACAAAATTTTACAAAAACACCCCTAGGAGTAGTTAGAACTAGATCTTAGAGGAATTGGTGGCAAAAACCATCAGGTTTGGTGGTCGTCCCCACTTGGGACAGTTAATATTCACAATTGGAACACCAAGGGATAACCATGAATTTGCATACAATTTCATTTAAATTTTAGCATATATTATTTCTAGAGTAGATAATATGCATCATATTAAGATTTTGTGCAATTTGGAGTAGTTTTGGACCTTTTATTAGTTTTTTCATTCTAACGATCCCAATTGGAATACCTCGGTATGACCATGGATTATGCATATAATTTCACCTCTATTTTAGTATATATAGTCTCTAAATTAGATTATAAGCATTATAATAAGTTTTGGTGCAATTTGGAGTAGTTTTAAACCTTCTATTTTTCTCTTCATATTCACTATTGCATGTATCTCTTTGATTTCATATTGATACACATATGCTATTAATAAATTAGAGTTATTTGTGTGTATATCCAGGTATTTTAGCATGCAAGGAAGGAGCTAAAATTTCAACTATGGATAGATTATCATAGTGGCCCCAAAAACTTGCTCTTCAATTCATGAGTGTGAGGAAGACATTGAAGTACATCTGAGTCTTTGAAATGATTATATCTTTTGACACTTTTGTAATTATTGTATCAACTTAGAGCCCTCATGGGGATGTTTTGTAACTGTAGATTTAAAAAATCAATTAATATAGAGCCCTCATGGGGATGTTTTGTTATCATGTTTACATTAAATATATATTTTTAGTGCTTATATCAATATATGCATTTCATTTCCCTTTGCTAGGTGCACTATTTTTCCCTCTATAGTGGTGATCATAGTGTGACCCCTATCCTATTTCATTTAGGTAATTTTTAACTCTATTTTTGCCTCTATAATTGTGTAGGTTTTGGTCATTTGGGCCTGAAATGGCCCCTGATTTACTAATTGGAACACCTAGGAATGGCCATGGTAGACATCCCACCTAGGGATGGCCCCCATATTAGAAATCATCCCACCCTAGGATGACAACAAAAAAGGGAGCCTACAACTCAAATTGACAGAAACAACATCATCGTAGGCTTTCAATATGAGTATCTGGACCTTACTTTACATTTTTATTGCTTAGTTAATTTCAGCTTTTATTTCTTCTCCTTGTTTGCTTGAAAAGTAAATTTTACCTTTTATTAATCTCAAAACAACAAAAAGAAGAAAAAAATAGGAAAATAACCAAGTAGGAATGCATTTTTTGTGGTTTTTTTGCTTGCGATCTACATAATGGTTAGGTTGACATATAGGGTCTGAATTTTGTAGGTTTCATTATTTATTCAATACATCTAAAAGTGAAATGTTATTTGACATTTAGTAAAGTTATCATTGAGTGCTCTTTCATTTTAATTTTCTTAAGTATAAAAGTAACCACACACACCACGTCACATTTGAACATTAGTGAGTTGGAAATTCATCCCCAAAAACTAATAAAGATCAACAACGGTGGGCTTTATCTCCACCCATTGGATCGTATGATAAAAACCCCTTTTTTTGGCCAAATATGGCTCCAAGAACTGTCTTAACCATGGAAAATAGCATACATTCCTCTTCAGAGGGTGTATCACTAACGATGATCAATATGGATGAGGACTAGTAGGACCTATGCTCCCTGACTAGGTATGGGCTTCATATCCATACTTTAGTGGGTTTACATAACCGAACTTCATCATAGGTTGTCAAGTTGTGAGTATACAGGTGAAATCCTTTAAAAAAATTGAGAGTTGCATCAACCATATTCAAACAGATTAAAAGAGATCTCTTTTCAAACAACAAATAAAAACACACTAAAAAGTTTTAGGAAACATATAAAATATTTCAAATAGATAAACATTTGTATTATTGTGTGTTTTCATTTTTTTTGTTGCATCATTAAAATTTTTAAAAGAGATAATAACATAGGGTTTGGAACAAAGTAGCTATGGTATGCACTCATAGTCAAGCCCATTCAAGGGCTAAAATTCTGGATAGTAAGTAAGGATATGTAGACCGTATTTGATTTAACCCTAAGGATATGATATACCTCCTTGGTGGACTCCTACTGACCCAAGTCCTAGAAGTCAAATCAATAACTTAACCTACAAGGGACCCCTATGTGGGACATCCCTACAGGTATTGGTCCTAATTAGAGAACTTTATTTCCAAATATATAGAAATACCTTCTTTCAATAATGGCAACTACACATTAAGGTGAAAACAAATAGAGAAATACTATGCATTTGCATGCTTGCTCAGTCTACCTCTCACACCTACATGCAAGATCAATATTACTCACCATGGGGAAGGTCAAATGATCACACTACGCCATTAAACCACCCTAATATATCTTAGTAATATAAGTACCATCTCTTTAATTCCTCATTTATGAAGGAATACCCAAGGAAAATCTTGATTATCCTCAACCTCTTTATTCCATGCAAGCACGATGTGCTTCTACACCATATGAGTATAAGGAATGTTTATTTAGGATTGAACCTCAATTTAATGTAACCTCTCTCAATCAAGGTAAGCTCGTAGTTGACCTTTTAGATCCTCCTAAACAATATAGGCATCATGGCAGTAGTGTTAGGGCTAATAAACCTTTCACGACTAATCTGATAAACAAAGTTGTTAAAATATATGTTGACTGCCAAGCTCAATTAAATCACCTTTTACTAGATAAACAATGCTTGGATCACCAACATCAGTTAGAAAAGTAAATAATTGAACAACAAACCCATAATTTATTCCAAGAGACCTTACACAATGGGGTACCTACCCAAAATACTCATACATAAGGATTTCATCAAATGCAACCTACTTTTAATCAAAATAGGCTAGGCCTAACCAAATGTTACCTCCTCAACCTCCTAGGCCTAATCAAGACTTTCCTGCTAGGCCAAATATAGATAACCTTCTCCAGGTACTTTTTACCCCTTATAGGCACCTTACGGATCCTACGGTGATCTTGAAATAGAAGAGGAATATCTGGAAGTGCCTTATGGAGGCATAGTTGATGATAATCAGCCACCATGCCATATGTTTGACATTCCTCACCCTCTCCCATGGACCAAAGAAAATAAGAGGATATCAAATCCTTTGATGTGTATAAAGCATTGCTTGAATGCATGGAAAAAATAGAAAATAAAACCTCTAGGTCCAGGCTTTAAAATACCACTTTGCACCAATTTCACAGTCAATCACTTCACCCATCAATACCTTTCCCTCCCTACTCAAAAAATTTCAAAATGCCTAATCTAGATAGATTCAAAGGAGAGGAAGATGCACAGGAGCATGTTAATAGGTTTATGAATTAATTCTTCAATATCCAAGATAGTGATGCCTTACTTCTAAGAATATTTTTTATTACCCTCTCTAGACTAGCCATAGAGTGGTACAATCAACTACCAAGGCACATCATCCATAGCTTTGAATAATTTATGGATGTATTCTTGTAATGTTTCACTCTTAAAACTAAGTTGAAATGTGACTTTGATAGACCTCATAGGGTTGAAGTCATATGATGACGAGTCAATCATGAATTATAGTAATAGGTAGTGAATGCTTCTCGCTAAGCTACCATACCTACTAGTAGAATCTGATTTGACACACATATTTTCCAAGAGTTTTTTAATGCAAAATTCATTATTACTATAACTCCAACTATACCAAAATCTTGAATATGCTCTAGTACAATATAGAACAATCATAGAAATCAAAATTCAATATGGGGAGATTGCAAAACCCTATAAAATGGAGTGGAATAAGAAAACAAAAAGCAATCTAGCACAACCAAATATGGTAGTAATTAATCAAGTTGCCATTAGAATTCTAGGGCCTGTGCAACCAACACTACCTCATAAGGTAAACTATCAAACCCAACATCCTCCTAAAAATTACAATAACACCACTCAAATGAATAAAAGGAAAAACTAGCAACATTGCCCTAAGAAACAATTTACACCCTTCACTGAGTCTATGGATTCATTATTTTACTATCCATGTGCAGCCAAAAAAATTACTATAATGGAAATCTAGCCTATAGATCTTAATAACGCAAAGTCCATGGGACGTCATGAAGATCTATACTATAAGTACCATAGGCAAAATGAGCATGGCGTGCAAATGTGCTAGGGGTTCAAAAACCTAGTACAAGATATTATTGAGAGTAATTATATTCAATTTGATAACCCTGTTGCAATAAATAATCAATTTATGAGTATCTTTAAAGACCCATCGCCTACTCACGATATGCAGGTAAATAAAGCAAAATAAGTAAATGAGTTCCATATGACACCCCCTCAACAAGGGTTCGTTAGGATGGTTAGCATTGTGATAAGGAATACGTATTATACAAATCAAGTTGCATCACCTACAGATTCAAAAGATATTCCATCCACATCACAACATCCTCCACCTCCAGTGCAAATCCCTACACCTCATCGAGTGGTAACCATAAAGAGTAAGCTTTCTCAAAGCTTACAAACAACATCGACCTAACTCTCTATCTATGAGCTTATCCAACAGTCTCCACCTCATGAATAAGCTCTTATGGAGATCCTTAGGTCGATTGAATTATAAACCCAAGAGTCTAAATCATTTATCAATTTCATGGGGCACATTCAGTACTGCAAAGATCTTGTAATCACATTTTATGAACATGAGCTCAAACCAATATCAAATGATGGGGTTGATCCTCCCTTACACATCATTGCATGTGTAAATGGAATACCTTACAAAATAGTTCTAACTGATACTGGTTCTTCAAGAAATATCATCACCACAAGTGCTCTCTAATATCTAGGTCTTATAGCATCCCATATTGTTGCATCCATGTATACCCTTCATGCATTCAATGATACTTTATGCTCAATGATTGGTATTATAGTCTTACCTATTCAGGTGGGATGCAAAACCATTCCAATGTTATGTCACATCTTAGAGGGTGCAATGTATTATAATATATTTTTGGGTAGACCCTGGATTAGGGACTTGAAGTGCATTCCATCCATAGTTCACCAATATTTAATATACACTCATGAATGGCAAGTACATGTTGTCTTTGCAGACCTTGAGCCCTTCAAATTTTGCAACTTGGTGCAGCACATCCTCGAGTCAACATTGTCATCAACTCATGTGGAATTTCAACCAAATACATTAATTCAATATCCGACTCCATTATCACCTTCCATCGATCCACTACCATATTATTCTATACCATAATTTTCATTGGAACGTTTAGATATACCTTCATCATCATCAAATCCTCCATAGAGAAACATGTCAAAGAGGCCTATTGACAAGATCCCTTCAATCATCTCTACCATTTCTATAGAAAATATTCCTAGTCTAGTTTATGAGGAACCACCTCATAAGGTAATCATTGAGTCATCTCAAGCCTCGCTTCCATATCTTCCATCCTCACCATTGTAGGTCACAGTCCACATGGCTACTATAGGTTTAGGAGAATATTTAGTAAGGAATATAACAATAGTTCTAGTCATTGAGACAATACAAAATATGGGATGACCTCGTCTTGCCATAGGTACCATCATACCTCTAGGCATACATCCCAATAAAATAAACTTCATATATGGGTATATTGAATATGGCACAAAAACATCTCCTCAGCAAGAAGAGAATGAAGAACCCTTTTTTGAGGACATCAATTATATGTCCAATCCTAACTATGTCATACGATATCTTCATCACTATCATTGGTATGGTTATGGTTTGGGGTTGTACAAACAAGGTACTCACGTTCCCTACTAGCCACAATATCAAATACCATACGATACATCTGGTTTAGCACACAACAAGCATGTGCCTCTTGATGCCCTCATAGAAATTTTAAAGCACCTAGGTTTGAAATATAGGGATGAGCTTGCATATGATTCTTATGCTAATTCTAATCATGTCCACTCTTTGGGGTATTATTTCCTTGCAAATGTGATATATCAAGGCATATATCATGATTTCACCCGATATTATGAAGAAGGTGAAGGTTTGCACACTCTTACATATGATAATGAGGAATAGGATCAAGGTCCCCCTTATGAATGGACAACTTATGATGAATCATATTATGGCATAGCACCTATTAAATCCCCTAGTTTATATGAAGATTATGAATAGGTCATCCCATTTGATGATGACAAATATTTCTATTTATGTGTGTTCCAATTACCACATCCCATTTGGTGATATATTTTGCCACTTGAGGAGCAAGCTTTCCCCCTTCCACATAAACCACCTCTAGTTGTTCCACCTCCATTGCAACCACCCCCATAAGTATTGCGACAACCTCTTGTCAATAGACCCAACTACCCATACAACAATGATCATCCTTCCATAAATCCATAAATAAAAATCCCAAAGGTATTCATAAACCCTTTGGTCACCCAAAAAACCCCAAAGGTTGTTGGAAATATGAGCAAGATTTATTGTCATTGATGTCAAGAGTTGTCAAGAGTTTGTTGGTTAAGTTTCATCATCATTAATGTCACGAGGTGGTTTTTCCAAAAGGAAAGGAAGAGATTTAAAGGAATATAATATAATATTTATGTTTAATATTATATTCCTAAAGAGATTGAAAAGGTTGAAGACCCAAGTAAGGAGAAGCAGGATTAAAAGGCAATCATAATATTATAATATTTAATATTATAGTATTCTAGGTTACAGGTTGAGATGAAGAGAACAGTTCCAAGGAGTAATTAAAAGTAATTTATTTCTTGAAACACCCTTGAGCAATTTGAAAAATATTTAATTTTATTTATTTAAGTTTAAATATTTTAACCTAAAGGTTAAATTTAAAATAAATTTGGGCACCCATGTTAAATATTAGAAAGTAATTTATTAATTCAAAATTTTAATTAAAATGCCGACTTAATATTTTAATTAATTCATCCATGCATAATTTGAGAACCCAAATTAAAATAAAATCTTGCATTGTTTGTGGTGAGGAAGAAAGGATTTCATGTTATTAAAATATTTGGAGGGTAGGAACATGTTTAAATGCATGTGGTACGTTTAGTGCATACCTATAGACACCAAAACAGCACCAATCCAATTATGTGACTACAAAAACTGATCACATTAACACACATAGCCCCCAGGGTAAACATTCCGGAAACAAAAAGGAAAGACTAAACAAAATTGTATTAAAAGGAAAGAACACAAATGAATGAACACAAGATATAAAAGCAATATAAACTATGGCCCTTTTTTATTGATATTATTTTCAATTTGTGTTACAATGCGTCTCCTTCCTTTTTAGGGGATAGGAGCGTTAGATATTGATCTCTACAACTCGTTTCAGAATTCCTTCTTTCACGTGCCCACATATAAAATGGGCGAACCAAAACGTTGTCGCCGCTTGCATTGGTACAGGTCGATTCCTCGCTGCTCCTCCAATGCTGCAAATCTGCATTCAAAGAAACAAACAAAGAATCAGTAGCACCTGTGTATGAAAAATAAAAGATAAATCTAACTATGATTAAAATGAATCTAAATGAAATGAAGACTTGACAAAAGCATAAACAGGAAACTAGCTAAATACTATAAAAGAAATAAAATGGGGGGTTCCCGAAGGCAAACCACCCATGGGTGAAACTTTGCTTCGACACCAATCCGCTTAGGATGGGTCCGAAACCTGATGTGATGTGTTGTCGGCAAATTGGTAGAATATTGTGGTCAAAAAAATCGGTGTTGGTTCTTGATTCATGCTTTCAAAAGTCACCCAATAACCTCTCTTTCGATTAAGAGATTATGGATGTTGAAAACACAAATCGCAAGTAAATGAATTAGCAGCACTTCGTCGCTCAAAATGCTCCTTCTCTGTATATCTTTTGGGTGAGGAAGCTCACCATTTTATAGACCCAAGGGGTCTCTTTGAATTAATCATGCAAAAGTGTTTCTTTGCATGAATGCTTTTGTTTGTGAATAGAAGACTTCTTCTTAATCAAGGGCTTCTTAACTGCCTCTGTGCATGTCTTTGTATGTTTTAGAAAAGCTCACTCTCATTCCCATGCAGTGAAGGGAGAGTCAATTGGCAGATATGAGTTGTCAAAAGAACTCACTCGCACTCCTATGCCATGCAAGGAAATCTAAGTGGTAGTTCTGAGTTGTCATGTGCCGAGGTCTGACTTTTTGCTGGTCAAACCTGGCATTCATCCCACCCAGAAGCGAGCGCTAATAATCGTCCCTAGGTGAAACGAGTATAAATACATACTCGTCCCTGGGTAGGATGAGTACAAATTTGCACTCGTCCCTGGGTGGGACGAATAAGAAATAAAGTGTCTAAAAGGTGCCAAATTGATTTCTGACTTGTAAAACTGCTGTGTAAGTGGTTAGAACCACTGTTTAACCTCTGGGGGCTACCCTGGGGTCTGTGTGTGTTAATGTGATCAGTGTTTGTAGTCACATAATCGGATTGGTGCTGTTTTGGTGTCTATAATACCCAAAGTGTTGGTTAGTGCAGTTGGTGACCAAGGCAAAGTTAAGATGTTTGAAATGCATAGGTTGAGGTTTCAAATCCCTACGTGTTCATTTTGGTAAGGTAGAGTGTTGAGTTTTTTTTATTCGCCAAAAATTTAAACACAACAAGGAAGAGTGCCTAAGTGTTTAGGCTTGTGTGGGTGTGTGGCCCTATGGCTACCTAGCTTCAGCTAGAGTGCAATGGTGGTAGTGAGGTCGCAAGTTCAAAGTGCAACCAAGGCATGCACTATTCATTTTGCATGTGGGCCAAGGTACAAGGTATGCATTAAAAATTTTATTTAATTTTTAATAGCGCCAAGGTTGTGGAGCGCTTTAAGGCCATGTGAGTTTAGGTATAACCTTGGAAATTAGGGAGTCATGAGGTATTTGATAGTTTAAATTATTTTTTGCTTTAAAAAATTAAATAAGGGTTGGAGCTATAAGGTTATTTGATATGTTAAATTATTTTGTGATTTGAAAATTGAATAGAGGTTGGAGTAATAAGGGTTAATCAAGGGATTAATTCTGATAGGTTAAAAATTATCATTGGAAGTTTATAAAGTGATTGTGAAAGAACATGATCTTATATAAATTGATTAATTTGGAGTTGATAAAGAAAAAATGATTTCTATGTGTTGAGAAATATTTTTAATAATTTTGGAGATAATAAGGTGTACTTGAGTCTTGCTTATTTTTGTATGGTGAAATAATTTTGAGGGAAATAATTGAGTGAAGATTTTTTATATCTAATCATTGAGATTTTCAAAGAGGTTTATTGAGATTGAGATAGGTTTTGAGGTCAAATATTCATAAAAAAAAATGTATGGGCATATCTTCCTTATGAGTGAAATATTGTTGGGTTGGATGTTTTGAAATGCAAAGTTGGAGTGAAAAGGATTGTTTGATAAGCATTGTTGGAAATGTTTGTGTGAGCCTTCATGTGCATGATTAAAGTTTGTGAGAGAACATGAGTATCATTGTTATGTGATATTGTTTGATAAGCATTGTTGGAAATATTAGATTTATCTTTCATGCACTTGTTAAATATCATGAGTGTCATTGTTATGTGAATTTAAGAACTATCTTGAACTAGGGTTTTTGAAAAGATCATGAGTATCATTATTATGTGAATTTGGAATCATCTTGAGTCAAGGGTTGAGATTCATAGTGTGATTTGTTGAAAGCATTGTGAAACACTTGTTTAGGATTTGTAAGAAATCTTTGTTTCATTGATTAAATGGTTGATTTAAGTTGATGAGCATTATTTATTGAAAGCATTGGAGTAATATCAAGTTCTTTGAAAAAAATTGTTCTTTATTTCTAAATTGATTTGAAGGAAATTTTAAAAGTGATTGAGTGTTTTGTGAGTGTGAAACATATTGAGTCTCTAATCATTCTCTATATTTTTTTGTGGGTTAAACAAGATTATAAGTGAAACTTTTTTATGATATTGAAGAGGTTTTCTAAAAGAGATTAAGCTGAGTTTTGTATGCAAGTTTTGCAATTGATTTGAATAAGCTTTTATGGAAGCTAGTGGATAGATTTTAGTAAGTCCTAGAAGGGACTTAAGGATAGAGTTGAGTAATATTTTGTGTGATATTTTGTGGAATATTACAAGTAGGTTTGAGGTAAGTCTTGGTGAAGACTTGTGGATAGATTAGTGTGAGCTTTTGTGGAAGCTTACAATGCAAATTTAGAACAAGTCTTAGTGAAGACTTGTTGAGCAGTTTGGACAAGTTCTAGAGAGGACTTGTTGAGTAGATTAGAGGTAAGTATTGGTGAAGACTTGTTGATAATATGTTACAGGTTCTAGGGAGAATATAAAATTTTAGGTAAGTCTTGGTAAAGACATGTTGTGTAGATTGGACAAGTTCTAGGAAGGACTTTTTGAGAAAATTTGAGGTAATTCTTCGATAAGACTTGATAGAAATTTGATCGATTGATTTGTTTAAACTTTGTGTTAAGGTTTGGGGAAAATATAGCAGAGCAAATTTTTCCTAGACCGAAGAATAACGTTTAGTGTAGATTTGAGACAAATATTGAGTATATTTGTGCTAGACCAAAGTATAGTATTTAGTGCAGATTTGAGACACAGTTTGAGAAAATGTATGCTATATCAAAGGACAATGTTTAGTATAGATTTGAAACAAATATTTATTAGATTTGTGCTAGAATAAAGGACCATGTTTAGTGGATATTTGAGATAGATATTAAGAAAATTTGTGCTAGACCGAAGGATAGTTATAAGTATAGATTTGAGATAGAGATTGAGCAAATTTGTGTTATACCGAAGGATAATGTTTAGTGCACATTTGAGACAGAGATTGAGCATATTTGTGCTAGACCGAAGGATAGTTTTTAGTGTATATTTGAGATAGATATTGAGTAGATTTGTGTTAGACCGAAGGACTGTGTTTAGTGTAGATTTGAGACAGAGCTAAGAGCAAGCTTTGGAGGTGATAGAGCAGAGGATAATAGTCTCCAATGGATAGAATTTCATTATCTAAGGTAGTTAGGATAGGTCTTCTAAGTGAGGAAAGATGTCTTCATTGGAGAGAGATCCATAAGGCAGTGTATTCAAGGTAGTAGTCCTCTATAGGATCACCAACCAGACCAAAGTAGGAGTTATCATGTGGATAGATATCCATGAACTTGATTAGGGGATTGGTGTCTCCTTTGGATAGAGGTAAATAAGCATTGTAATAGGGAAATATTACCAATATATTTGTTGAGAAAATTTTAGTGAAATATTTTCTTCATGGAGTAGCCCACATTGGGTGAACCACATTAAATTTGTGTCTCTATTATGTGTGGTTATTTGTGCATTGCTTTGATTATTGCTATTGATATTTCCATTGATATATTACATAATATTGCTTGGGAAAGAAAAGTAAAAAGTGGTCTTATACTGTTCACCCCTCTCTCAGTATAATCTTATGTTCTTCAAAGGTATCCATAAACCCTTTTGTCACCAAAAAATATCCAAAGGTACCTATAAACCCTTTGGTCACTCAAAAATCCCCAAAGTTACCCATAAACCCTTTGGTCATCCAAAAATCCCCAAAGTATCTATAAACCATTTGGTCACCCAAAAACCTTCAAAGGTATCATAAGCCCTTTGGTCAACTCACAAAATACCAAAGGTACCCATAAACCTTTTGGTCACCCAAAAATCCCCAAAGGTACCCATAAACCATTTGGTCACCCAAAAATCCCCAAAGGTATCTATAAACCCTTTGGTCACCCAAAAATCCCAAAAGGTATCATAAACCCTTTTCTCACCCAAAAATCCCCAACTGTATCATCTATAAACTCTTTGGTCACCCAAAAATCCCCAAAGGTACCCATAAATCCTTTGGTCACCCAAAAAGCCCCAAAGGTATCCATAAACCCTTTTGTCACCCAAAAATACCCAAAGGTACCTATAAACCCTTTGGTCATCCAAAAATATCCAAAGATACTCATAAATCCTTTGGTCACCCAAAAATACCCAAAGGTAACCATAAATCCTTTGGTCACCCAAAAAGCCCCAAATGTACCCATAAATCCTTTGTCACCCAAAAAAACCCTCAAGGTACCCATAAACCCTTTGGTCATCCAAAAAGATCAAAAGGTACCCATACACCCTTTGGTCATCCAAAAAGCCCCAAAGGTACCTATAAATCCTTTGGTCACCCAAAAATACCCAAAGTTATACATACACCCTTTGGTCACCCAAAAAGCCCCAAAAGTACCCATAAACCCTTTGGTCACCCAAAAAGACCCAAAGGTACCCATAAACCCTTTGGTCACCCAAAAATCCCCAATGGCATCCACTAAGCCCATTGGTCAAATGTATATATATTAATAAAAATCTAAAAATATCATTAAAATAACAAAAATACAAAAATATTGCATTACATTTCATATCGTTGCATTATACAATCACTTGCATTAAGCATACCCATAATTGCACTTTGCATTCTATATTTGCTCATACATGTCTAGCACTAGGTTTGTACACTATCCATCCTTCAAAATCAACTTTATCAAAATTCATTACTTACACCCATCCACATTACAATTATCATTTCCATCAACATTCGCTACCTTTCATATTTGTGTTTGTTTTCCTTCACCTAGTCATTTGTTATAAGGCATCATTAGGATTTTCAGTCACTCAACCGTCTCTAGTTTTCTTTTAAGATTTTGTAGAAAGCTATCCTAATTTTTAGAAGATAGAGTCTTGCTTTGATTATACCTTGTATACATCAATATCCCAACATATTTTCATACTAATAAATCCATGTTTTGCACAAGGAAATATGAAACCTACAAAGTGTTCCATGTTACCATAAGCAACCTTGCTCATCCCCCTATGCACATGGTTTAAAAATGCTAATAATTTATAAAATGAAAACCTCCAACCTACCCAAAGTAATAAACATCCTTTGGCCCACACCAAATCTTGGCAAGTATCCAAAGAGCAACAAATATAAAAGAAAATATTTCCAAAAGAAAAAGTGGTTTTCACCATTAACAAAAACAAAAAGTAAAATAAAAAATGGTTCTCACCACTACCAAAATACCTTGCTCACCAAAACAAAAATGATGAAATCCCTAGATCAATTCAAAAATAAAAGAAAATAAGTGGGTACTAAACTTGAATCCCTAGAATTCTCAACATTTGACAATTATGAGGTGATCCTCATTATATGTTGGGTGGCATCAATCCTATATAGAAAAGGTGGTATCCTTATGCATGACAATATGTCTGTCACATTAGTGATCTTCTTTTGTACAAACCAATGTTTTCTTGTGGATGACCTAGTTTTTGGTAGCCTGTATTATCTAATGGTCTAATCCAACTACGTACAAAACTCAAGATCATGATACCGTAGGGTGATATTCAGTATAGATGAGCTTCATAAATCCTATTTGGAACTGGGGTAACTTTATGAATTATTATAGAAATAAAATAACATGCACACATAGGGATATTGAATATCTTGGTCATCTTAGCAAATTTATACCTTGTCAAAAATCTTGTATGGTTCATATTTAACTTTTGACTAGGTCACTAGAGTGTTTGAGTCTCATGAAAACCTCAAATACATTCTATAAGATCTTACTATTTATTCTACGCCATACCATTTTATCACATGTTTGTTAGTTTACATTTTCCAAGTCCATTACATAATCTTATGATAACATTGAAAATGAATCGATGAATTTTATACAATCTATGGTGTTAGCATCTAGTGTGTAAAATAGTATTCATAATTCATCATACATATTAACAAATCATCCATTTTACTATGCATACACTCATGTACATATCATTAACCAACATCATATTAAAATGCATGCATCCATGATAAGCATCCATAAAAGCATCAGTAAAGTAAACATAAGCATCTCATACATCTAATAAAGCAGTAAGGAAACACATGATGATAATAGAAAAACTCATATGTATATATGGGGCAAAAAGATACATCATAATCCAAAAACTACCCATAGGCTACAATCAAGTGGGTCCTCAGACCTCATGCTCCAAAAATCTAAAAATGACCATAAAGTCTCAAAAACCATGGTCATGTAGGACTGACACCATGACTCCCATCGCCACCCTCAGTCGTCACTTGTTGAGAGCCCCCAGATCTGCTCCCCCCAACCCTATTTGATCTCTTCATATAGCTAGGAGCCCACATCCTCATAGATTAATCCTATACCACTCTTCCTACTCTTTTGGGACCCACTAGTAGAAGAATGAGCTCATAAATACCCTCTAAGGTGTGCTACCTCATCCTCCAAATACTATGTATATGATAGCTCTTCTTTATGATGATCTTGGTAGTCACCTAGTAAATTTTGGATTTAAGTTACCTTTCCCCATAGCCTAGCTGCCTTGTCACTACCTAATGCCTCCTAACTTGATATCCCTACTCTAACCTATGACCAAAGAGCAGCTAGCTCTACTGCCTGCTCCTCAATCATTGTTGCTTGCCTTGCAATATTTGCCTCAGTAGTCTACACCTATACTTTTTGGAGAGCTCTCTCCTTAGTGTAGTACCTCCACTCCTATATCCCTCTGATAAACTCACCTTGTAGCTTAGAAATAGTGGTATACCATAATTCCAACTGTGCATGCACTCCCTGCTCATCAAGATCATCCTCATCATAATCATCCTACTAATTATCCATATACATGTTATACATCCAATCATAATCTATCCAAATATGCACATGTTACTCACCTATGTATGGATCCTACTCATCTAGATCCTTAGATATATCCTCATATAGAGCCTTCCTGCAAGCCTCCTCTATCACTGTATATGTACCACCTCCTAGCAGTCCCTCCCCTCACCACTAGTGCATCACCCACCAAGAGTCATAATCTATTATGGTCCCTACATCATCTATATTAGATATTCCCTTATTAGGATCTTCCTCATCTCCAACATCCTCCACTAAAGGCCAAGTAAGTGTCCTATCATCCCCATGATGTCAGTAGATCACTAGCTTGCTATGCAACCCTTGGCATAGCCTAAACTACCAAATCACTCAAGCATATGGTAAATAATCTCACTTGGTCCTGTATCAACAAAATAGCCATATCCCTTACTGTACCTATAAAATTTGTACTTCAACCTTAGGCCATGTTAGAAAATCCCTATATGGTCTCTAGGTAACCTTCTCTACCATAACCTAGGTAAATGATTGTGCATAGCGATCAATTGTACTTGCATAGGGATGACTTTGACCCCTCTCCTAGTCCCACTACCAAAGGATACCATATCCTATCTCCACATATATGATTTGTACTCATATCATCCAAGGTAGTCCCCATGATCAATCCACCATAATGTGCTACCATCCCCACACCTACAATAGAAAGCTACAACCCAATCTTTTTTGCCCATGGTAATGGATATCATAAAACTCATCATAAATATGTTCTAGAAAAGTAGTTCCATGTGCCATAACTAATGACCTCTCTATGGTGCACTCCACCAGTGAAAACACCAACTCCAAAAGGTTTCATGGGAACCTGGATCTCGATGAGTCTGGCAGTAGCATGTTGGAGATAAGCATCATCATCAATGCATGTCTCATAGTCAAAACCTCCACCTCATACCATAGATTCACTAGGATGCCTCTACTAGGTAAGTCTTGTACTATATCATGCCAATCCTCTCTAAAGTATCTCTACAAAATCGTATCTCTAATATCCTTATGAGTAGACATAATCAGACACCCCTCTATTAGGATACACAAAATCTAGTAGATATCCTTTAACATCATTGTCATCTCCCCAATAAACAAGTGGAAGGTGTTGTGCAAGGGTATCATAGATCTATCAAATTTTTTAGGTAGGATTTGTCTCCCATAACTGGTTCTAACTGTGTCACTTGTTTGATACCAATGGTGTTAGGCCATTTCCAGTAATCCTCTATCATTAAGTCCCTAGTAGTCTAAAAGAGAGTCAAAATTTTATAACAACTCTTGATCACTTGGAAGAGACAAGAAATATGAAAAAATGCAATAAAATTGCACAAAAACACCCAAAAAATGGACCTTTTCTTCCAAAATCATGATCATCCCACCCAGGGATGACCCCCAAATATGCTCAAAAATGGCCTTCTCGGTTACCAAAAACAAGAAAAAAACATCATAAAAACATAAAAAATGCAACAAAATTGCACAAAAACAAATAGTGAAGCATAAAATAATAAATTTTATCACTAGTTAG
Organism: Wollemia nobilis; assembly: GCA_028583015.1. Lineage (NCBI taxonomy): Eukaryota > Viridiplantae > Streptophyta > Pinopsida > Araucariales > Araucariaceae > Wollemia > Wollemia nobilis. The sequence continues at coordinate 20,608,423 of JAQPPZ010016895.1, forward strand.
GTTCATTTACTGATATTTAGTGGTTCATTGGCAAACACAAAACTAATTACATTTCTAAATTAAACAAAGTCTAATAACAAATTTAGCCCTTACCCATCTTGCATCGGCTCCACCACTCGTTGAGTCTAGAGGCTAGATCATGGTGATTTTAGGATGGTTTTGGTAGTTTTCTACTTCAAATATCACTCTCCTAATCCTTACCTCTCAATATACCAAGTCAAAAGTGTGCAAATGAGCTCATTTTCCCAATTTTGAGCTTAAAAAGTCCTAGAATAATCATGGTCATCCTAGGGTGGTATGGTCAAAAAATTTGGCAACTATCCCACATTGGTATAGCCATGAACTATGCATACATCCCACTCTATGACAATCACTAAAAAACACCAAAAAAATAGAATAAAAGGAAAATAAAAAGACCTCAAAACCACCAAAAACATAACAAAACTAATAAAATTCACACTGGATAAAAATTGAACCAAATTTTTCATTGATGAATTTAAAATTATCTACCACAATCCCCAAGAATGCCATTGTTTTTGGACCACTACATTGGAATGAGGTATTCATTTCCTTTCTTCCATGAAATATCAAAAAAACCACCAAAAGCATAACAAAACTAATAAAATTCACACTAGATAAATATTGAACCAAATTGTTCATTGATGAATTGAAAAGTATCTACCTCAATCCCCAAGAAGGCCATTGTGGTTGGAAAATTCCATGACAATTAGGTATTCATTTCCTTTGTTCCATGAAATATCAACAAAACCATCAAAATTTTAACAAAGTTGATAAATTTTACAATGGGTAAAGATGAAGGAACCCTAATCAAGTCATATTAGTCAAGTGACTTGTCACTTTCATAATTATTCATGCCCTCATCAACTAATAACTTGAGGGGGTAGTCATAATTAAAAATTCATAATCAAAATCAACACTCAAAAGTGCAACTTGCATACATTCAAAAGAATCATTACCAAAGACAAATTTCAAGCCCGCGCGGGGGCATATAATTCAGCACCAATTCCACAAAATAAAGTCTTGGTGTCCTTTAAGCCTTGGTAAACTTATCCTAGAATAGTATTATAAGCGAAACAAGGAACCAAGACCAAGTATACCCTAATCACCAAACACATGCCCTTGTAGTGTAGCTGAAAGATATACCAAAATCAAATCCTTCAAATATGTCAAAATCAAGGATTCAAAGAGTGTATGCTTCTTCCACAACTAGGGCATCTAAAGTTGGTTAGGTTACTGAATAACCTTAATTATTTTATAGTTTAGTCATTTATTTTTGCTCCACGTTGTGTTTCACAATGCATCCCAAAAAGGGGTATTTGTAGACACTAAAATTGTGTCAATATGATTAGACTACAATGACGCACTCTTATAAACACTATCTGGCCCCCTTGGGCAACCCTCAGGGGTTAAATAGTGGTCCTAATAATGTTTTGGAAATTATACCCCACTTTTGGGAAGTTTTAGGCTATGTAGCCATGGCCATCCTATCCTAGGATGACCATAGTTCATGGTCATCCCACCCAAGGATGACCACATGCAACCATAATTGGGTGGGATATCCATGTCCTAGGACTCTTAAAATGTCAAGGTTGGGACAAATGGTAATAAAATTCTACCATTTACCCCACCTATTTATTTATGATAGATTTTGGGGCATGTCAATTCAATCAAAACCTACAAATAGAAGGCCCAATTTAGATGTTTCTCACACCCAATGCATGGCAGGGTTTTAACAAATGGCAGCACCTACCTTGCATGCCCCAAATTTCTGATTTGAACCTGTGGCTATCTTGAGCTATAAAATGGAGTAAATCCACCCAATTTTAGAGAGGATATCTTTGTAATATTTTGCAATGAAGTGCTGTCGAGATTCACTCTCCCTTTCAGTGTGTGTTTTTACTTGGAATTTTCATGGATCAAAGGAGTTTTCCAAGTCATAAAAAAATATACCAATCTATTCCAAAACCCACCCATTTTGTGAATTAGATCACCAAATTTGATGATAACACCCCTTTGGAGTAGTTTGAACGAGATCCTAGAGGAATTGGTGACAAAAAACATTAAGTTTGGTGGTCATCCCCACCTGGGATGGTTAAACGTAATAATTGGAACACCTAGGGATGGACATGAATATGCATACAATTTTATTTCAATTTTAGCATAGATCATTTCTAGAGTAGATTATATGCATCATATTAATATTTGGTGCAATTTGGAGTAGTTTTGGACCTTCTATTAGGTTTTTCATTCTAACAGTCCCAATTGGAACACCTAGGGATGGCCATGGATTCTGCATATAATTTCACCTCTGCTTTAGTATATATTGTCTCTAAATTATATTATAAGCATTATACTAAGTTTTGATCCAATTTGGAGTAGTTTTGCACCATCTATTTTGATCTTCATAGTAATTATTGCATATATCTCTTTGATTTCATCTCGATCCACATATGCTATTAATAAATTGGAGCTCTTTGTGTGTAGATCTAGGTATTTTAGCATGCAAGGAAGTAGCTACAAGTATGACGATATATAGATCATCGCAATAGATCCAAAAACCTTCTCTTCAATTCGTGAGTGCGAGGAAGACATTGAAGTATATCTAAATCTTTGAAAGGATTAGATCCTTTTATACTTCTGTAATTACTATGTCAACTTGGAGTCATCAAGAGGATGTTTTGTAACCATGAATTTAAAAAATAGATTAATATAAATAGAACCCCCATTTATTTCACTTATTTTTTATCATGTTTACATTAAATGTCTCTTTTTAGTGCTTATATCAATAGATGCATTTCATTTCCCTTTTCTAGTTGCATTATTTTCCCCTCTATAGGGCTAATCATGCCTAGTTGTCAGCATGGGGAGCTCCTATTTTGTTTATTAAAAATAAATATGGAACCTAAAGTATGTGCATAGACTATTAGATTTTGAATAATGTTACTATAAAAAATAGGTGCTCGTTACCTAGAATAGATTATCTATTTTATTAGATAAAAGGAGCAATTATTTTCTTGAAGATTGATCTAAGATCATATTATCACCATTTGAGGATTAGATAAGAATACACTCTCAAAACAACTTTTAGGAAAAGGTATGGATATTATGAATTTATGGTCCTACCTTTTAGGTTAACTAATACCCGAGATTCATTCATGAATCTCATGAATAACATTTTTAGAGAGTAGTTCGACAGGTTTGTGCTTGTGTTTCTTGATGACATATTGATGTATTTTTGAAATAATGAGGAACATGGTCAACACATGAGAACTATACTTGAGACTTTTAGAAAAAATAAGTTATATGGAAATTTATCAAAGTGTGAATTCTACACTCCAAAAGTATAGTATTTAGGTCACATAGTATCTACTGAGAGGATTGTAATCAATCTCAAGAAAATAGAAGCATTTATTGATTGGACTACACCTAAAAATGTGATTGAGATGCAAAGTTTTATGGGTTTTGTGGGCTATTATAGGTAAATTTTCAAGGTTTTTTCAAGAATTTCTCAACCAATTACCAACCCTAAAAGGAAAGGAAAGGTTTTTAAATGGACAGAGTAGTGCGAAGAAGCCTTTCAAATTTTTAAATAAAGGTTGACTACCACACAAATTTTACAACTACCTGATCCAAATAGGAAGTTTATAGTATACACTAATTCATCAATTGATGGATTAGGAGGTTTTTTTACCCAATATCATTTGGTTATTACCTTTGAATCAAGTAAAATTAAGAAGCATGAGGTGAACTATACCACCCATGACTTGGAATTGGCAGCTATTGTGCATACCCTTAATGTTTGGATGTTCTAGTTGCTTGGGAAACCATTTAAACTTAAGACACATCACTAAATATTAAGATACATATTTACTCAATCCTTGTTGAATGCTAGGAAATTATGTTGGATGGAATTTCTAGTTGAGTATGATTTTTGCATTGATTACATTAAGGAAAAGGAGAACAAAGTAGTTAAAGTTTTAAGTAGAAGAGGGCGCACCATTGCAATGATAAAATTTCAATATGATTTGGTAGATCAAATTAAAGATATGCAATAGAAGGAAGATTGTTTAGTCTTGTAGAGTTCAAATTGAGCAAGACACTACAAAAATTGTAGGCTTTATATATAATTATGACTTACTATATTATAAGAACATATTAGTTGTTCCATATATGAATGGATTGAGGGAAATAATCCTTAAGGAGTCCCATAATACTCCTTATTAAGCTTGTCCTAGAGGGGCAAGGATGCATGAAAATTTGAGAAAGACCTATTATGTAGGTCCCAAAGGTAGGTTCACAAAATAATCATGAAATTAATTAACATATGCTATATTTTAGTCTATGCTTAAATAATAGACTAACTAACAGTTTGTAGGATATAGCGCTAACTACCCTCTAATAATAGAATAGGGGGGGAGTTGCGTGATGCTAACCACTAACCTAGGTAGAGATTTCTAACCATAACACTAACCTAAATATCTAACATAGGATATTTAGGTACTTACCTAGTTTAACCATGAGGAAAATATCTCATGGTAATTACATAATTACATATAAAAGTAAATGTAATAACCCCACGTAGTGTAATGCAATACACTGTCTTATTTTACCCTAAAATCCCCACTTTATTACATTACTTTGATATACAAAGTTTGCTCCGAAATAGTTAAAATTTGACACGTCCAAGTGCCTTTGTAAAAATATCTGCAACCTGTTCGTCGGTGGGAATGTGTCGAAGCTTGATTTTGTGCTTAGGAACTTCATCACGAATGAAATGACAATCGGTATCAATATGCTTAGTTCGTTCATGATGCACTAGATTCTTGACTAATTTCAAAACACTTGAGTTGTCACAAAACATATGAATGGGAAGTTTCTTTGGTAGGCCCATGGTAGCCAAGATGCGACTTAGCCATATTGCTTCACACATAGCTCCACATGTAGCAAAATATTCTATCTCAATTGAAGATAAAGCAACCACCTATTTCTTTTTACTATGCCATGAGACAGAACTAGATCCAAGATGAAAAACATAGCCTGATGCTGATTTTCTATCATATATGGATCCAGCATAATCAGAGTCAGTGTAACTCTATAAGAAGAATGAGTTATTCTTCTTATACTCTAGACCATAATCAGCACTACCCTGTATGTAGTGTAGGACTCTCTTAGCTACTTTCCAATGGGAGACCTTTGGTTCTTGCATGAACCATGAGAGATAGTTTATAGCATAAGTAATATTTGGTCTAGTATTAGTCAGATAGATGAGGCTTCCAATCATCTGTCTATAAAGTGTTCCATCTACCTGTGGTGAGTCTTCATATCGTGATAACTGTAGCCCTGATTCCATCGATGTTGCTTTGGGTTTACAATCAGTCATACAATATTTTTCTACTAAAGTCTTGGCATACTTTGTCTGAGTCACCCTTAGATGATTATTTTTTTGTTCTATCTCAAGGCCAAGATAGTAGTGGAGAATTCCTAGATCTGTCATATCAAATGACTCTTTCAAGTCATCTTTCACGGCGTTAATCAAGTTCTCTGAATTTTTAGTGATGATCAGATCATCTACATATAACACAAGAATCACTATCTCAGAACTTGTGTTCTTGATATAGAGATTTGTGTCAGATGGACTTCTCTTAAATCCATGTTGCAGTAGGTGACTATCCATTTTTATGTACCATGCTCTTGGGGCTTGTTTTAGCCCATATAATGATTTGACCAATTTGCAAACATGTTGCTCATGGCCTACCTCTACAAATATAGGAGGTTGAGTCATGTACACTTCTTCTTTTAAGTCACCATTAAGAAAGGTGTTTTTTACATCCATATAATGTAATTTCCATCTAAAATGTGTTGCCATAGCACAAAGCACTCGAATGGTGGTCATCCTTGTTGTAGGAGCAAAGGTTTCCTCATAGTCAAGTCCTTCATTTTAAGCATAGCCCTTTGCCAAAATATGGGCTTTATGCTTATCTATAGTGCCATCTGCATTATATTTTACTTTGTAAACCCATTTGCAGCCTATGTGTTTCTTTCCTTTAGGCAAATCCACTAGCTTCCATGTTTTATTCTTTATGAGGGAGTTATATTTTGTATCCATAGATACCTTCCACTATGGTAGTCTAAGTGCTTCATCAATTGTAGAAGGTTCATTCTCATCACATGCTGATAAGTAAACCCTCTCCTCATCTATGTCCATCTCATCTTCCCTTGGTAACTCTCTATCAATAGAAAGATCTTGAAAATCTGCACAAAGATCATCAACTGAAGTGGATGCTTCATTCTTTTCTTTTTGTGTCGTGCTTCTTATATTTGGACGATTGAGAGTAATATCAGGTGGGGAAGTGAGTTTAGATGTTAGGATCTCATCCTAACCCTTAATGTAATAACTTCCTTGATGTAATAATTCCTAGTGAACATGGGTAGTACCCATGATTAATATTTTTTAATGTTCTAAGTTTTAGCTTAGGTAGTGCCTATGACATATGGCACCCTTTTTATGTAACACATGGTAGATAGGTGGCATTGTGCATGTAATTCGTGTGGCATTGTGCATGTAATTCGAGTGGCATTGTGCATGTAATTCGGGTGGCATTGTGCATGTAATTCAAAGTGGCACTATGCATGTAATTCGGGTGGCATTATGCATGTAATCCAGGTGGCATTTTGCATGTAAGCCAACCTTGGAAGGAAACTCCTTAAATACCCGAAAGGGCACCAATGTAACCATATTTTGCAAAATTAATGAAGTATTGAAGGAGGTTGCCCCCTAGAAGAGGCCTGCGATTCAGTCCTATTATGAGATTGTTCTTTATACAAATTTTTGTTATATTAATGTGATGTTTATGTGAGTTATTTCCAAGAAATTGTGTGAGAGTGTGTTATTTGAGTTTATTTTATAGCAGGATCTTATCATTAGAGTCTTTCACTATGCTTGTATACCATTTGGGTGACTTTGTATATTGTGAAGAAGGAATTTGATGTTCCTCCTCATCATCTAGGTATATTTATGTAGTGTTGGGTGTGAAAGCTTCATCAAACACTACATCTCTACTTACATGTATCTTCTTGGTAAATGGGTCTATCAACCTATAGCATTTTGAAAATGCATCATATCTAAGAAATATACAAGGTAGGGACTTATCATCTAATTTATTTATTTTCTCCTTAGGTATATGCATAAATGCATTAAACCCAAATACCCTTAGATGAGTTATGGAGGGTTTCCTACCACTCCATGATTCCTGAGGAGTCATACCTTCAAGATCCCTTATGGGAGCCCTATTCATAATATATACTACAGTTTGAATAGCTTCAGCCCAGTAAGTTTGCCCAATGTTGGCCCCCTTAAGCATACATCGAGCCATTTCCATTATGGACTGATTTCTTCTATTAACAACCCCATTGGAGTGAGGAGTATAGGATTTTGTTAACTATCTCTTTATCCCATGTTTCTGTAAAAACGAGGAAAATTCTTTTGATGTGTATTCCCCCCTCGATATGAATGGAGGGTCTTAATAAAGCATCTTGATTCTTTCTCAACAAGATTTTTAAACTGTTGAAAATAGGAAAATGATTCAGACTTCAACTGCAAGAAGAAGACCCACATTTTTTGTGAGTGATCGTTGACAAATAATTGAAAATACCATTTTTCAACATAACTTGTAGACATGGGACCACACAAATCTGTGTGAACCAACTCCAAAGGTACCTTAGCTCAAAAAGAGCTAGGTTCAAAAGGTACTCTATGTTGCTTTCATGACAAGCAATCAGAGCACACTGGCAAAGTAGATGAAAGAGGAGGAAGTCCTTTCACCATTTGATATTTACTCAACTCTAGTAAATATCCTGAACTCAAATACCCAAATCTATTATGTCAAAGAGAAGTGGCCTTTTTTGTGGTTACTGTCATTACAGTATGGGTAGAGGTAATTACATCTAAGACAAAAAAACCATGTTTTTATGAACCTATTGCTATATTTTTTCCCTTCTTAGTGATAAAGCAATGTTTCTTTTCTTTGTCCACTGTGAAATTGACATTCATGTTATTGTCCAAGATTTGTGGAACTGACAAGAGATTATTTTTCAAGCCTGGTACATAAAGAAATTTTTGAATATTACATTATCCATATGGAAGGGAGACAAAAACACTTCCTTATCCTCAAACTTGATAGGTCTGATCATCAGCAATGGTGCCCAGTATACCTTCTCGAGCCTCAAATGTTACAAACCAAGATTTATCACCAATCATATGTTTACTAGCACCTGAATCTTTATACCACATAGAGTCCTTGTGGGAGGAATCTGTATGTGTCATGAGCACTTTGTGTGCTCTCTCAGAATCTAAACTAGAATCTTCAACTGCTATGTGTCCCTTTTGTTGTTTGTTCTTGTTCTTAGGTTTGCCTTGGACCTTTTTGTTTCCTTATTCATTGGGTGATTTATTCTTAAACCAACATATTTTGGTTTCATGAGTGTCTTTGTCGCAAATTTTACAATACTACTTCTTCAGAATCTCTTTGGATTTACTTTTTTCTTTATTAGAAGAAGAACCTTTCTGTTGATTCCACTTTTTCTTACCACCTTGTCTTTTTGAGAAAAGAGCATTGTTGTATGCCTCATCTCTTTGGAGTTGATTAGCTTCTTCTATTTGAAGCATGTATACCAACTCGACAAAAGTTACTGTCTTACCATAAACTTGTAGTGAAGTGATCAACATTCTATAGGATTCAGGAAGATCTCTAAAAATGATAGAGTTCAAGACTTGGTCTTCCACTTTCTATCCTAAGGATTACAGTTTTGTTTTCAATTCTGTGACTCTGTAGAGGAATAGCTCTATTTTTTCTCCTGATTTCATATGTAGAGTATGAAGATGTGTTTGAAGGTTAAGAATCATTGATTGATTCTTTCCCTCATAGATGGTATTTAAGGCATCCCATGCTGCCTTACCAGTCATATCTTCACTGATATGAGGTTGGATATCGTCAGTAATAGCAAGCAAGATCATTAACAATAGTTTTTTATCCTTTTTATCAAAGTCTCTTTGATCTACTCTAGGGGATTGAGGTCTAGTGACACTTCCATCCACTATTGACCACAAATCCTCTATAGTTAAGATAGCTTTCATCTTAGTCTTCCAAGCTGAATAATTTGAACCTTTGAGCAGTTGGCTCTCACTGAGATACTTGTGTATCATGGCCATGGTTTAGGTTTCAAATTTGATAGGACTAACAGGTTTGTATCTTGAATTATACTCTCAAAATAGTATATGGAAGTTGTTTTCAATTTGCATCTATAAGATATTTAATGGCACCTGCCTTAACACCCTTACCAAGGGATGAAAAGTTGGAGGAATTTTAAGCCAAACAAAATAGAGCAAATGAAAAAGGGGTAGGTTTTGTGTAAAACTTTTGATTTTTCCCTCTAGGATATTTAATTGCACCTGCTTTAACACCCTTTAAGAAGGATGAAAAAACTGAGGATATTAAGCCAAACAAAGAGAGTGAATCAAGGTGATTTGGATTTTTGACCTTTTGATGGGAGTAAAAAATGACTTGTTTTAACCTATGCAAAGTTTAGCATGGTGTTTTGAGTGAAGTTTGGGTTTTGTGAAATGATTCTTTTAATGTTTTATTTGAATTTTTTAATTGCACACAAAAACATGAATGTAAGTGCAATAATCAAAACATGAAAGTAACCCAAAATTGTATCACTCTAGGTGTCGGATGCAACTGAAAATGCACCTAGAACAAGCAATTTTTAAGAGGTGTCGAGTAAAATCGAGAATGCACCTTTCTTACTCTGAAATATCCCCCATTTGTTGTTACAATTTTACAAACTATAGAATCCAAAAAAAAATGAATTCTATCCCCCCTTAATGTTTACGAAATATAGAATTTATAGCACTCCTTTCAAGACAAGTCGACACATGAATCGTGTTTGAAAGGCTTCCAGAACTAGTCGACACAGAACTTAGTTTTTATGGGCCTAAGGTTACAAGGTCTTCTCAAATTTGCAAAAAAAATAGATGTGCAATTTTATGTAATATATCTCCTTGCAGAAAACAAATGCACTCTTTGAACTTTGATTTTTACAAAAATTTCAGTCTCCTTGTTGTCTAATTTGCAAAAAAAAGGTCAAGTGTGATCCTTTCTTGTATGCTAAATTAACAAGGTTTGAGAAGATTTTTCTAATTTGCAACAAAAAATTTGCTCTTGCTATGTCTCATATCTCCATGTTGTGAGAAAACACAAGCACCTTCAAATTGCAAAGTTGCAAAAAAAAATTATTTAATTTTAATTTGCAATATTTAAAGAAAGTTTAAGTAAATCATTTTAATTAATAATAAAAACTAAAAATACATGTTTTAAATAAATCAATTTAAATGTTTAATAGAAATTTATTTAATAAATAAAACATTATTTTAAAGTTTAAATTATTAAAAATAATAATAATACAAAAAAAAACTTTAATGAAAATGCAAAAATAAAAATAAAAAAATACCTTGGGTTTTTATAAGGCAAAAAAATGCCTTTTATACCCGGTGGGAGTCGAACCCTGGACTCCCCGCCTAGGATATTAGCTCGACCCGATAAACCTGTCGGGCTAGAGAGCTCGATGGATAATAAGGCACAATATGTGCCTGTTAAATTCGGTGGGAGGCAGGAATTGGAAGGAATTTAAAATTCCTTTGGGACTTTAGTCCCACATTGCCTGTGCGATAATGTTTTTGCTCTTTAAAAGATCAAAAGTGCATATAGCGCTTTGACTACCTTCGGGCATTCTATCCACTGCATGACTAGTTTTGCTGCCAGTCATGTGGATCGTCTGAGTCACGACACATGGATTATCTGCCACTTTTTGCCAGTGTCAGGTCCTATGACACATGGCTAGTCCGCTATGTATCTCATCTATCTATGTCAGGTCATCGTCTAGTGGTTTTCTACCATGTGTCCAATATTGATCTAGTCTAATTAGCACCTCGAGGTGCATGCCAGGTCCAGTCCACATGTCTGTCAGGGTGCGTGCAGGTTAGGCATCAAAATGTGTCACATGTCAATCAGGGATTGAAGGGCCGCCTACCCTCTTAGATCCTAAGGTATGGAGTATGCAAGTATGGGAGGGATATCCTACCCTCTCTACTCTCTTGTGAATGTGCAACATGGCCTACGTGGCTCTATGGGCCCTGGGTCGATGTGGGAGTCGAGGATTTGTGGCCTCGAGATGTCGACTGCATCTAGTCTAGGGGATTGTAGATCCTTGGCCTACATTGAATGCATTGGCTAGGTCTACAGGCCAATGTGCAGGCCCTGGTTGACATCTAAGACATTGACCGTATCAAGATTGACTAGGAGCACTGCGGTTGCTCTATTGGAGAGAGTTTGCGTTGAGTGTCACGACTGCTCTGTGAGGGACTCCCCACATCGAGCACCTTAGCTGCTCCGTGGGAGTCCGTCCAGTCGATGGGGAATGAGCGAAGCTCATATTCTCCTCCTACGAGTGATACCAATGTAGGTCCCGAAGGTAAGTTCACAAAATAATCATGAAATTAATTAACATATGCTATAGTTTAGTCTATGCTTAAATAATAGACTAACTAACAGTTTGTAGGATATAGCGCTAACTACCCTCTAACAATAGAATAGGGAGGGAGTTGCATGATGCTAACCACTAACCTAGGTAGAGAGTTCTAACCATAACACTAACCTAAATATCTAACATAGGATATTTAGGTACTTACCTAGTTTAACCATGAGGAAAATATCTCATGGTAATTATATAATTACATAGAAAAGTAAATGTAATAACCCCACGTAGTGTAATGCAATACACTACCTTATTTTACCCTAACATATTATTGGTGAGGTATGAGAAAATATATCAATGATTATGTGGCTAGGTGCTTGTAATACCAAAAAGTAAAAGTAGAACATCTACACCCGATCGATTTTTTGTACCGACACACCATACCTAAACAAAAATTGAAGGTGATTTCTAAAGAACATGAAAAATGATGCACATAAAAAATGAAATTGAAATACATCTAATGTTCTATTCTAGCATGCAAAAGAGACGATAAAGTAAGAAAATAAGTGACAAATAATTTAATAAAATGGGGGGTTATCCTTGTATTTATTAATTTTTCAAATAAGAGGTTACAATATATCCCCTTGAGGGCTTTCAATTTGATACATTTCAAGTTACAAAGTTTGAAGGATCCAATCCCTCCATGAACCTATGGTGCGCTTTCAATGTTCCTCTCGCACTCACAATTAAAAAGTGGGCTTGTGCTACTTTTTTTTTGATCTGTCTTTATTCTAATCATTAGCTCCTCCCCCATGCACTAGAAAATTTGTACCTACACACAAGGAATTAAAATATATTAATAGCATATGTGTATGATGATAAAATCTATGAAATACATGCAATATTGAATGTAAAAAGTGCAATCGACATATCCAAAATACTCCAAATAACATGTAAACTTAGTATCATGTACATAATATGATGTTTTAAATATCTAATTAGAAATTGAAGTAAGATTCTAAGCAGAACCAATGGTCATCCTTGAGAGGGCAAACTAGGATTGTAATCACAAAAACCATAATTGGCAAATCAAGACCACTCCAAACTTCACCAAAATTGAATATGATGCTAATATAATTATATTAAATTTATCTATACTAAAATTAGATCAAAATTATGGTACAATCCATGGTTATCCCTGAGAGTTCCAACTAGGACTATTAACCATCCCTAGTGGGGATGACTGCAAAATAGGGTGGTTTTTGCCACCAATTCCATTTGGATCAGCTCTAGAATCCTCATTGGGGTGTTTTCATAAAATTTTGTAAATTAAGTTGTAGGAATTTTTAGGTTTTGAAAAGGATGAACATATTTGGGGATGCCTTGAAAATGCCTTCGATTGATGAGGTTTCCAAGGGAAAATACAAGGGCAAAAGGTGTTGGTAAATATCGGTAGCACATTATGGTCAATAATTGCAAGTCTTAAATGCCTTAATAATGGTAATAGGATCTACTTGTTGTGGTGCAGTGGTAGATGCCTTGGGTGCTGGTAGAGGCCAAACCAGGTTCCATTCCCCTTGTCTCCATCCTACAGATATATGGTATAGCTAGGAATGTCCTATGTGCTGGTAGATGCCGACAAGGCTCCATTCCTCCTATGCCCAACCTATTGAAAGTGGCACCTCGAAAGGGGTGTTTTCCAATATAAATTAGTTTAACCCAGGTTTTGTAGGTGAGTTGGAGAGGAGAGGGTAATCCTCCAAGGGAGGTCCCAGGTTCAAATCTCCACCCTACCAAAAATCTAAATTGGGTATCCAAAATCCAATTGATAATGTTGGTGTAGGCAGGGGTCGGGTGCAACTCTCGGGTGAATTTGATGGTGTATACCCCCATGTTCATGGTCTCTTAGACCAAGGCAGCCCCACAAGGGGTATTTTGCTTATAAATAAATAAATAAATAAATAATTGCAAAAGTCTCTATTTGAAATTGAGTGAAAGCACTCAAATTTATAGCAAAATAGGGCAAATGGGGGAAAGAGAAAAGTTTTGGCATGCAAGTCAAGTCCCACCACTTGTCAATGCCTTTGCCATGCATAGGGTGGAAGAGGCTTCCCATTTGGACCTTCAATTCACAGTCCCTAATGGCTATGAAAGTCTTCCAATATATCATGAGTGATTGGGTGGGATAAATGGCATAAATTGATTACTATTTATCCCGCCATTTGAATTTTGAGGGGTATAGACCATGCCCATACTACCCAAAGATGGTTTCTTGTGGTAATTGTTGGGTGGGATGACCATGAACTATAGTTATCCTAGGGTGGGATGGCCATGGCTACATGGCCCAAAACCTTCCAAAAGTGGGTTAAATCTTCCCAAAAGTGGTTGGGAGCCCTAATTAAACCTTTAGGATTTCCTAATGGGACCATATGGTGTTGATAAGAGTTGTTCCTTTACAATATTATTCAATTTACATAATTTTTGTCTATAGATGCCCCTTTTTAATATGCATTGTGTGAAACAAAGCATGGAGAAAAAATAGATGACTAAATCATTAAATTATTGAGGTTGTTTAGTAACCTAACCAAATTTATATGTCTCCATTGTGGAAAGAGCATAAATTCTTGGAATCCTTGCTTTTGATATAGTTGAAGGATTGATTTTGGTATACCTTTTAGCCACCTAGCATTAGTAGTCATAGGGGCTTAGGGTATACTTGTTATTGGTTTCTATTTTTACTTATAAGCCTTTGTTTGGGTAAATTCCCAAGGCTTAAAGGAGACCAAGACTTTTTATTTTGCTTTTGTTGATTTTTTGCCCCAACATGGGCTTGAAAATTTATCTTTGGCAATGATTCTTTTGAATGTATGCAAGTTGCACTTTTGAGTGTTTAAGTGTTGATTTTGATTGTGAATTTATTATTATGACTACACCTCAAGCGATGATTATATGAGGGCATGACCAATGATTAAATTTATGAGTCACTTGACCTCCATGACTTGATTGGGATAGCCATTAGTTTTTTCCATTGTAATATTTATCAAATTTTCTAGGATTTTGATCATTTTGTTGATATTTCATGGATGAAAAGAATTGAATACCTCGTTCTTGTGGAGTGGTCCAGAAATAATGGCCTTCTTAGGGATTTAATTAGATACTTTCCAACTCATCCATGAACAATTTGAATGCAATATTGATCCTTTGTGAAATTCATCACTTTTGACCTAATTTTGGTGGTTTTTGGGCCCTTTTTTTTTGGTATTTTTTAGTTGTTTTTTATTTTTTTTATGAGATTTTATAGAAGAAATAAAATGAATAAATAATTCTCATGGAAAATTCTAGCCATAATTTCATTATTTGGGATTTAAGTGAAGACATTTCAGTTCGACTATGAATAATTTGGTTTAAGTAACCTTATGGTAATTTACTCATATTGCCAGATTGCATGGAGCGCAAGTCGCTACAACTTCCAAGTGTGTAGGGTAAATAATTGGGTACGAGGTGCACTTGAGATTTTGATTTATTTTATTTTTTTATTGATTTTTGAGGTGTGATGTCTAAGGAACCACTTTACTATAACCTATGGGCAGTTTTTAGATTATGATAAAGCTTTTTACCACACACACACACACACACACACACACACACACACACACACACACACACATATATATATATATATATATATATATATATATATATATATAAGTTTTTTTGTTGTCATCATGTGTTTCTTTATTGCTTTACTAAATGTATGCAATGCTTGTGTTTGCATTATTAATGCTTTTATGGAGGCTTATCATGGATGAATGTATTGTAATATGATGTTATTTAATGATTGTTGTACTAAGTATGGCACTGAGAGGGGGGGTGAATCAGTGTAGCATTCCAAAACATGAATTAACATCTCTAAAAATAGCAACAGTTAAAACTCATAAATAGATATAATAAGTATAGCCAAAGAATAATCACACAACACAGATTTTTAATGAGGTTCACCAAAATGGCTACTCCTCAAAAGAAATGGCTTCTTGGACTACCATCCAAATCCAACCTCTTGAAAAGCACCAACTTTACAATTAGTTTACTAGCACCAACTAGAAGGAGCATCAACCCCTTATTTGTCTGCACCAACAGAAAGGAGCACCAACCCCTAATTTGCCAACACCAACTGGACTTCAATTTTGAATGAAAATGTTTGACAGATACCTTTGTTATTGCAAGACCCTGACTGGTCTATTTCACCTTTGTGCTCTCTACGCACTCTGCTCTTACTGTGCAATCACTTCGCACAATCTGCTGCACTGCTACAGCCAAACTTTACAATCAACTTTGCCCTTTGCAAACTCTGCACACTTTGCTTTCCTTGTGCACACACTTCTCACACTTTGTGTCGTTCCACACTCTGCTCTTTGTGCACATTTGCAATCGCAATTCGAACAACTTGACATGACTTGCTCAAATTACGCACTTCGACATCATCTCTTTGATTCTGTGCTATCTGCGCTCTTACGGTCACATATCGCACACTTCCATGCCTACTCAATCTCCAAAACAACCCTCCTTAAATAGTAGAAATTTCAATAATAAATCTTGAACTAGTCGGCTGTAACCCTAATGAACGTCGACTGCAAAACCCTAAAGATTGTCAGCTGTAAAACCCTAAATTTTGTCAGCCCAGATTCAACTTTATCGACTTCAACCACCTCTACCACCTTTGTCACTTTCCTGTAGCTTCTACAGTGAAACTAAAACATGTCATGATATCGCGACACCTTTTACATCCGTACACCTTATTGTCCTTGCTGTCGCGAAATCGTGACACTTTTGGCCTTTGATAGCTTTGCCACCGTTCTTGTCGCGAAATCGTGACACTTCTAACTTTTGCTAACGTCATCCTCACTCTTGTCACAAAAATATGACCCTTTTTGCTTCTATGCCTTCTCCACTTTTGTCATGAAATCATGACATTTTTGGCACCATACAGTCTCTCTCCTCCTAGAGTCGTGAAATTGTGACATGTCGTAAAAATGTGACATCTTCATCCTGCTAGCTTCTTCACTGCTACCTGTCACGAAATCGTGACACTTTTTCCATCCGTACATTTTCTTTTCATCCTATCGCAAAATCGTGACGCTTTCAGCTTTCGAAGGCTTTTCTTGCAACCTGTCACAAAATCGTGACACTTTTGGCTTTCGTACGCTTTTCTTCTCAGTTACCAGCAAAAATGAAACATGTCACGAAATCGTGACACTTTCACTGCCTTGGCTTCTTTTCTGTCTTTCGCCCATGAAAACATAACATGTTGTGAAATTGTGACATACTTGCCTTCATACATTCTCTCTCCTCTTCGGGTCGTGAAAACCTGACATGTCGCGAAATTGTGACACTTTTCCTCCTTGGACCTTTTTCTCCAAACATGTCGCGAAATCATGACAGTTTTCTTCCTTAGCGCATTTTCTCCAAACATGTCACAAAATCATGACAGTTTTCTTCCTTAGTGCTTTTCTTCTGAACATGTCACGAAATCATGACAGTTTTCCTTGCACCTTCTCTCTCCTCGGCCATGTCACGAAATCACAACAATTTTGTTTGCACTTTCTCTCTCCTCGTCCATGTCGCGAAATCATGAAAATTTTCTTTGCGCCTTATCTCTCCTCCGACATGTCACGAAATCGTGAAAATTTTCTTTGCGCCTTCTCTCTCCTTCGACATGTCATGAAATCACGACAGAAAACATGTCGCAATATCACGACAATTTTCTTACTTGTCTTTTTCTTTGATTTTATGAATCTGGGTCACTTCTGTTTTCTTGGAATTTCACTTTACATGATCTGACTATCCTTTGAACTTCTATCCTCTGCATCTAAATGACTTCTGAACTATCTGTCCACTGCATCATTAGATCTAACTGTCTATGTTGACAACAATGACAAACCTTTTGCAACACCTTGCTCAATAATCTCCCCCTTTGGAATTGTTGGCAACACCTGTGTACATTCCTGTAACTCTTCTCCCCCTTTGTCAATAATACCAAAGGGCTGCTGTAGACTCCCCCTGAGTCCATACACACAATTCTCAGGCAAAATTTGTTGCACTTAGCACAAATTATGATTATGAGCAAAAGAATAGTCAAATACTCAAATGCTCCCCCTGAGAAAGTGATCCCTGTAGCTAGTCAATAGTCTCACATAGAATCTGTTTAACAAGCTCACATAGAACTTGTCCAAATCTGCTCCACCAAGCTTACTAAGAACTTGCCCATATCTGCTCTAAAAACTTGTCCTAGCATTGTCCTCAAATATTTCCCAAGGGCCTTCTTAAGGGCTCAATCAAATCACCTCAACCAATCATCACAAGGAACCACTCTCTCTCACATAACCCCAGTCCAAGTATGAATCAACCAACTCAATGATTCCAACATGCTCAACCACAAATATCATATAACCATGATACTCATGTTCTTTTCTAACACAAGTTCTTTCACAACCAATGGGCTTAAACCACTATGCTTATAACACATGGTTTAAACACAACTCTCTATTCAGAAAAACCGATGCATTCAAACAACCCATTTCGAGAAAGGAAACCATAAACAATCATTTTCCCTTCAATGATATTTCAAAAATAAACCACCATAATGTTGTCACATGAGTCTCCTTGGGATTAGCCTGAAATCGAGCTACCATGCATCCTACAAAAAAAAAATATACTTGTACCGACTTTTGACCAATACTGTATCAACACTACAATTTTACCGCCAACTTTTTGCAAGCATCAAACACTGTACCATAACACAAACCAAATCCCTTTTTACATTTTTAGCTTGGTTTATGTTTTCTACAGTCACCGCTGGTCACACCTTACTGACAATTGTTTGAATCAGAAAACAATATTTTGTTAACCATTTCACGGCCAACTATAATGCACCTTACTCAACCTCAACCTTCTTAACTTCGGATTGGCACTTTATCAACAGTATAAAATGAAACTGTCTGTGAATTAAATATTTTTACCAAGCCGTCATGAAAGATCTAACAATCTTCACAACAACCTGATATACGCTATTTTATATCAAAACACCAATATGCAGCTAGGGCAAATATCTTAAGCTGTCCAAATTCTCTGAACTGAGATATTCCATAGCTTTGAACAGTGGTAGTAAGAACCAACAACAGAACAATAATGATATAAATTCATACTGCCAATGGTGACACCTCTTAATTTAATCTTGATCCTTTATGACACTACCACGAACAACTACAAGAACTGAAAAAGACACTTTGACAACTGAACAACAACTTCCTTGACTACTATCCTTTCATCCTCAGAAAACCAAACAAACACCGAGGAGCATTAAAATAAAACCTTTTAAGATTGCTCCCCCTAAGGATGTGCTTCCTGGAGTTGCTTAGTGCAGTAGAGGAGCAGTCTCCTTCAGTTCAAGGAGACACGATTTCCTCTCTTCTTTCTTTCTCTAGAATTTCTTGACCTCGGGCTTGGATTTTTCAACTGCGTCCCTGTTTTGCTCCTTTGCGTGAACTTGAATATTTCTCTGGTGTGTTTGTCTCTTATGCATCCATGATGAATGATTATTTTCCTTTCTTCTATGTACCTAATTTACTCCCTGTCTGTGTTGTGTTCTTTGCATCTTATGAAATCTACTGTTTTGCCTTAGATTTGATACAGAAGCGCTTGGACAAAACCTTGCTATGTGTCCATGACCATTGCATTGAAAAATTTGTACATAGTGTTCACTCAGATATGCAAAAGTATTTCTACCAGCATAACTCTTTGATTTATTATTCAATCCACAATAACTTGCCTTGTGACCATACTGGTTACATCTGAAACAATAGCCATTAAAAGTGTTAGTATGAAAAGAGTGAGAGTGGTAGAACCTCTTTTGTTGTGGTTGCTTTGCTGTAAATCTCCTTTGATATTTTCTTTCTTTTGAAGATACAGCTTTAACCTTTTCTTGCTCCGACCCTTCAACAATGAAATTTTTCTTCTCTGTAGAGTTGGATGATGAAGGTTGTTCAGCTTTAGACTTTTTATGCTTTGATCCTTCAATGGTGAGCTCCTTATTCTCTGCATATTTGAATTATGGGGGTTGTTCAACTTCATATCCAAGACCATGCTTATCCGTGGGGCTTCTATAATGACTTATCATTTTATCTAGCAATTTTGTGCTCTTCTCAAAATTAAGATTTGTATTGGCCTCTTCCAGTTGTTTCTTCAAAGAAACAATCTCTTATTCTTGTTTGTAGCAAATAGTCTCTTCCTCATTGATCTGAGACCTGAGAGTTTCTTCAATCCTTTTGAGCTCTTCTATTTGCAGCTTCAAATTGTTAAAAATTCTGTTGGAATCTTCTTCAAGTTTGCTACATACATCAACTTTCTTATTCATCTCTTCTATCTGCATTCTTAGACCGTCAATCTCTTCTTCTAGCTTACTGTAATACTCTGTTTTCATGGTTAATTGCATTTCGAGATCTTTAGAATTTTTCTTGTATTCTTCTGTCTGAGCTTTCAAATTGGTAATCATATCTTCTACACCCTCAAGCTTTTTACCCAAAGCTGAAATTAGTTTTTGTTCCCAATTTGCTTCTGCATCACTTTCTCCTTCATCAAATTTCTATTCTGAATCTATTTCTTTACCAATTCTAAACGGATCATCTTCATATTCACTGCTACTAAACCCATGGCACTGATGTTCATTATGTTCAAGTTGTCCACAACCAAAACATTATGTGCCTTGTGAACCTGCATCATGACCGAGTTGCCTTTTGGCCTTTTCTCCATTGTTTGATTCATCTCTTGAATCTACAACAATATTGAATTCATATTTATTTTCTTTTATGACCCTGTGTGTTATTTTCTTCTTATGTCTCATGGTTCCATTCTTGCCCTTCTTTGCCATTAGAGTATTAATCCAAGATCAAAACAGACTAATTAAGCCTGAACTGGGAACTTAGCTTTGATACCAATTCTTGTACTAAGTATGGCACTGAGAGGGGGGTTGAATCAGTGTAGCATTCCAAAACATGAATTAACAGCTCTAAAAATAGTAGCAGTTAAAACTCATAAATAGATATAATAAGTACAACAAAAGAATCATCACACAACAAAAAAAAATTTTAATGAGGTTCACCAAAATGGCTACTCCTCAAAAGAAATGGTTGCTTGGACTACCATACAAATCTAGCCTCTTGCAAAGCACCAACTTTACAATTAGTTTACCAGCACCAACTGGAAGGAGCATCAACCCCTTATTTGTCTACACCAACAGAAAGGAGCACCAACCCCTAATCTGCCAGCACCAATTGGACTTCAATTTTGAATGAAAATGTTTTACAGATATCTTTCGTTATTGTAAGACCCTGACTAGTCTATTTCACCTTTGCGCACTCTGCACACTCTGCTCTTACTATGTAATCACTTTGCATAATCTGCTGCACTGCTATAGCCAAACTTTGCAATCAACTTTGCCCTTTGCAAACTCTGCACACTCTGCTTTCCCTACGCACACGCTTCTCACACTTTGTGTCATTCCACACTCTGTTATCTAGCACATTCGCAATCGTAATTCGAACAACTCGACACGACTTGCTCACATTATGCACTTTGACATCATCTCGTCGATTCTGCACTATCTACGCTCTTACGGCCGCATATCGCACACTTCCATGCCTACTCAATATCCAAAACAACCCTCCTTAAATAGTAGAAATTTCAATAATAAATCTTGAACTATAGTCGATTGTAACCCTAATGAATGTCGGCTGCAAAACCCTAAATATTGTCGGCTACAAAACCCTAAATTTTGTTGGCCCAGATTCAACTTTGTCAGCTTCAACTGCCTCTGCCGCCTCTGTCACTTTCCTATAGTTTCTATAGCAAAACTACAACATGTCGCGACATCGCGACACCTTTTACATCCGTACGCCTTCTTGTCCTTGTTATCATGAAATCGTGACACTTTTGGCCTTTGATAGCTTTGCCACCGTTCTTGTCGTGAAATCACGACACTTCTAACTTTCGCTGACGTCATCCTCACTCTTGTCATGAAAATGTGACCCTTTTTGCTTCTATGCCTTCTCCACTTTTGTCGTGAAATCATGACATTTCTGGTGCCGTATAGTCTCTCTCCTCCTAGAGTCGTGAAATCGTGACATCTTCATCTTGCTAGCTTCTTCATTGCTGCTTGTCATGAAATCGTGACACTTTTTCCATCCGTACATTTTATTTTCATCCTGTCGCGAAATCATGATGCTTTCAGCTTTCGAAGGCTTTTCTTGCAACCTGTCATGAAATCGTGACACTTTTGGCTTTCGTACACTTTTCTTCTCAGTTACCAGCAAAAATGGAACATATCGCGAAATTGTGACACTTTCACTACCTTGGCTTCTTTTCTGTCTTTCACCCGCGAAAACATAACATGTCACGAAATCGTGACATACTTGCCTTCATACATTCTCTCTCCTCTTCGGGTCACGAAACCCTGACATGTCGTGAAATCGTGACACTTTTCCTCCTTGGACCTTTTTCTCTGAACATGTCACGAAATCGCGATAGTTTTCTTCCTTAGCACGTTTTCTCCAAACATGTCACGAAATCACGACAATTTTCTTCCTTAGTGCTTTTCTTCCGAACATGTCACAAAATAACGACAGTTTTCCTTGCGCCTTCTATCTCCTCGGCCATGTCACGAAATCATGACAATTTTGTTTGCACTTTCTCTCTCCTCGTCCATGTCGCGAAATCGTGACAATTTTCTTTGCACCTTCTCTCTCCTTCGACATGTCGCGAAATCGTGACAATTTTCTTTGCACCTTCTCTCTCCTCCGACATGTCATGAAATCATGACAGAAAACATGTCGCGATATCGCGACAGTTTTCTTACTTGTATTTTTCTTTGATTTTCTAAATCTGGGTCACTTTTGTTTTCCTAGAATTTCACTTTACATGATCTGACTATCCTTTGAACTTTTGTCTCTGCATCTGAATGACTTCTTAACTGTCTGTCCACTGCATCATTAGATCTAACTGCCTGTGTTGACAACAATGACAAACCTCTTGCAACACCTTGCTCAACAATGATATGTACATGAGTATATGCAAAATATAATGGATGATTTGTTAATTTGTACTAATGGATGATTTGTTAATTTGTATATGCAAAATACTATTTGATATACTAGATGCACCATAGACTATACAAAATTCATTTTATTTATTTTTACTTTATCATGATATTATGCAATGGATTATGAAAATTTAAATTGAAAAAGATGTGTTAAGATGATATGGAATGGAATGAATAATATGATATTATATGATGTCTTTGATATTTTCATGAGACTCAAACACTCTAGTGATCTAGTCAAAAGTTGTATAGTAACTATGCAAGTCTTTTTGCAAGGTATAAATCTATTGGGATGACTTTGATATTCAATATCTTTGTGTGTGCATGTGATTTCATTTTTATGATAGTGCATAAAGTTACCCCATTCTCAAAAAGAATTGATGCAACCCATTTGTACTAAACATCACCCTACGAGTATCATTATCCTAATTTTTGTACATAGTTGGATTAGACCACTAGGAAATATAGGCTACCAAAAGCTAGCTCATCCACATACAAAAATTGGTCTATACAAAAGCAGGTTGCTAGTGTGATAGACATATCAGCATGTGTAACGATACCTCCATTGCCAGGTAGGCTTGATTCCACCCAACCTATAATGAGGATCACCTTATGGTTGTCAAATGCTAAGAATTCCAAGGATTCAATTTTAGTACTCCCTTCTTTTCTTTTAATTTTAAATTGCTTCAGGGATTTGCTCATTTTTATTTTAGTGAGCAAGGGATTTTTGTAGTGGTGAGAACCACTGTTTATTTTACTTTTTGCTTTTTCTAATGGTGAAAAACACTTTTTATTTTGCATATTATTAAGTGGTAATAAGTACTTTTTATTTTTATCTTTGGATAATTACCCAAATTTGGCATGAAGCAAAGGATTTTGATTATTTTTTGTAAGGAGTAGCTTGTCCTTTTATCAATTCTTAGCATTATTGAACCATTCGCACAAAGGGATGAGCAAGGTAAACTTTTCGCTTAAGGTAATATGGACTATTTTGTAGATTTCATATTTCATTGTGCAACACTTGGATTTATTAATGTGAAAATATGTTGGGATTTTGATGTATAAAAGGTACAATCAAAGCAAGACCCTAAATTCTAAAATTCATGATATCTTTCTACAAAATCTAAAAATAAAACTAGAGATGGCTTAGTGATCAAAAACACTAAAGATACCTTATGAACAATGGCTAAGTAAAGGGAAACATACACAATGTGGAATGTGGATGGAAATGATAAATATAATGTAAAGGTGGTAAAATTGACCTTTGAAAATATTGATTTTGACATATGCCTTTTGTACATACATGATGTTAGCATGTGTGATCAAATTCTAACAATGCACAATGCAATGATGAGTATGCCTAATTCAAGTCATTAGATAATGCAATGATATAAAATATAATGCAATGCAATATTTTTGTGTTTTTGATGTTTTAATGATATTTTTAGATTTTATATATATATATGGATATACATTTGACCAATGGGATTAATGGATGCCATTGGGGCTCTTTTTGGATGACCAAAGGGTTTAGAGATACATTTGGGGATATTGGGGTGACCAAAGGATTTACAGATACCTTTGGTACTTTTTGGGGTGACCAAAGGGTTCATAGACACCTTTAGATATTTTTGGGGTGGAAAAAGAGTTTATAGATACTTTTGGCGATTTTTGGGGTGACCAAAGGATTCAAAAACACCTTTGGAGCTTTTGGGGGTGACCAAAGGGTTTAAACACACATTTGGATCTTTTTGGGGTGACCAAAGGGTTCGTAGACACATTTGGAGCATTTTAGGGTGACCAAAGGGATTGTAGATACATTTTGAGAGTTTTAGGGTGACCAAAGGGATTGTAGATACCTTTGGAGTGTTTTAGGGTGAAAAAAGGGATAATAGACACCTTTGGAGTCTTTATGGGTGACCAAATGGATCGTAGACACCTTTGGAGTATTTTAAGGTGGCCAAAGGGTTCATAGACCACTTTGGAGCATATTAGGATGACCAAAGGGTTCATAGACCCCTTAGAAGTATTTTGGGGTGACCAAAGGGTTCTTAGACTACTTTGGAGCATTTTAGGGTGACCAAAGGGATCATAGATATTTTTGGAGCATTTTAGGATGACCAAAGGGATCGTAGACACCTTTGGAGCATTTTAGGGTGACCACAGAGATCATGAATACCTTTGAAGAATTTTAGGGTGACCAAAGGATTCATAGAGATTTTTGGAGCATTTTAG
Source organism: Wollemia nobilis (assembly GCA_028583015.1). Classification (NCBI taxonomy): domain Eukaryota; kingdom Viridiplantae; phylum Streptophyta; class Pinopsida; order Araucariales; family Araucariaceae; genus Wollemia; species Wollemia nobilis. Next base: position 20,633,360 of record JAQPPZ010016895.1, read on the forward strand.
GGTGACCAAAGGGATCATAAACACATTTTGAGCATTTTAGGGTGAACAAAGGGTTCTTAGACCCCTTTGGAGTGTTTGAGTGATGAAAGGGTTAAAAGACCACTTGGGAGCATTTTAGGGTGACCAAAGGGATCATAAACACCTTTAGAGAATTTTAGGGTGACCAAACAGATCATAGATACCTTTGGAGTGTTTTAGGGTGACCAAAGGGATTGGAGACACCTTTGGAACATTTTAGGGTGACCAAAGAGTTTATGGTTACCTTTTGGGATTTTTGTGATGACCAAAGTGTTCGTAGACACCTTTGGAGCATTTTTGGGTGACCAAAGGTTGCGTAGACACCTTTGGAGTATTTTAGGGTGACCAAAGGGTTCATATACACCTTTGCAGTATTTTAGGGTGACCAAAGAGTTAATAGACACCTTTGGAGAATTTTAGGGTGAGCAAAGGGTTTATGGATACCTTTGGAGCTTTTTGAAACTTTGATTATTTTATGATTTTAGGAGAAAGGTGCAATACCTTATGTACCCCCAACATTTGTGAAGATAAAAGGAAATAAAGAATGTGTGATACCTTTAGGATCCTCAATTTACTTCAATTCTTGTGATGTAAATAGTGGGGAAGATGTGACACCTTGGATACCCCCAGTATGTACTATGATTGATGCAATATTATTTGTTTGGTTGGGAGGAGTGATAGAGACTGACTACCCTTATTGTGGTAGGGAATTCTTGGTAATTCCCAAGTCTTGATGGGATAAAATGAATGAATTATTTGTGGACAAAGCTTTCTTATCCATAGGATCTTGGATGATATATCTAAAAGTATAACAATTGCTAATGTCATACCCTCTTATTCGGTGATAGAGGTAAGAATGATCCTTCTTGTATCATATAAATTTAGATCTATTTGGGTTGACAAAGGTATATCTTGCAATATGATTCTTTTAGGTTGTAAAAAGTGGTTAACATGGGCTTAGATAATGAAGTGTAGGTATGATGTTGATGTTTTAAATAAGGTAAATATGGTCGCATCATTTTATGAGATGATGGATTTTTATGCATCTCAATAACCTATTTAGGTTGCTTTTATTGACTCCCATATATAGGAAATAATTCCTGACATATGCCAATATATTGATTATTGATTTGAATATCATTATTGTCAAGCATATCTTGTACCTCATTCTTGAATGGGATACACCACTAAATGTCATGACCATATACTTGATGATAAGGATAATATTGGTCTTCTTGATACCACCATGGTCTAGACTTGTTGGGATCCAAGGGGTAGATATCTGGTGATATGGTAGCCTTGGCCTTGCAAAATTGATTAAAGAGTGACACCATGGATTCAAGCAATGGTGTATAAGTGGGAATTTTATGGTGTTGTTGCCTTTGCGCCTACTTTTATCGATATTTGATATTGGATTATACAAGAGGAGGTTGGTCCTCATAATTATAGGATTAAGATTTTGGATGACTCAATTGTAACTCCATGGTTGTTATTCAATTCAAGATCTATTGTAAATCATTGTTTTGGTGACTCACTTGTAACTCAATAATTACTAGCCTATCCAAAATTTTCTAATCATAGGAGTATGGTTCATTATGATTGTGGGTAGTGAGTATATACATATGCTCTTGTTCTTAATTTAGCTCATGCTCATATTCCAACTCAAAGTGTTCAATTGTGACAGCTATATTACCCCCACTTTGGTGTAGGGGGTACACAAGTTCTTGATTTTATGTATATGTTGAGTGATATGGAGTAGGTGTGATTGAATCCATCGATGGTATATCTTTTGGTATGGATGGGATGTTGGATGGAATCTTAAGTGGCATAAATAGATTCATAGGTATTTGGTTATTTTTCATCACATTGATCATTCCCACAAACTCATGAGAAGATGCATTTGTATTTGGACAAGTCATGGCTACCTCATCAACTTATCCAAGGTGATTTGCTTGGACCCCATGTTCAAGGGGTGCATCAAAAATACTATCAATGGGTGGAAACTTGGTAGGAGGACAACCTAGATCCTTAATCGACTTGATGATAGGTGTGTATGTAACATTGTACATTATGTACTCACCAAGTTTAGGATTAGTCAAGGGAACTGTGTCCTCAAGTGTGATGGATGAATATGGTATGATATGATCTGATTCATCTGTATCAACTATGGGTTCTTCCTTGTTGGTTTTTGCAGGCCAAACATAGGTTAAGTTTTCTCCTATTTTTTCACTTTCTTGATCATTTAAATTGTCAACCCAAGGAGCTTCCTAAACTTTAGAAGGGTCTCATATCAGATCATTCACAATACCCACTTTGATATGAGTTCGACTAATTCTACTATTGGGTGTTATAAAGGATTATCAGTATTTCATCCACACCAATAATTTATGTATGAATAATTAAATCTTGAGAAAATAGATATTCATATGTTCATAATAAAAATAAACCTACTACAAAAGTGAAAATAACAGCGCAAAAAATAAACCTATGAAAGCAGGAAACTTAATCTAGAAAGTATAAGAAAAGGGAAGGAATACTAGTTTGGAGTGGGCCCAAGATCCAGCAGCACCCTTCCAGCTGAATACATAGTTAGGAACTCTCAAACTTTATTGTATTTGTAAAAGAATTATTACAATGCTTCTTCAAAATGATAAATAATGCTCAGTATGGATTCTTCCCTATCATAGAGGTCTGTGTGTGTTTATATAGCACACACATACATATCTTCTATTACAAATAAGTTACAATAGTAGTTTAGTTACAGAATAAATTAGGACAATCTAGTAAATGTGATCGAAATCTACTAAAGAGGACGTTTTTCCTAATGGTAGCGTATCCACTTATCGGTTCATGCTTCACCTAGAATTTTTGTTCATTTGTGTAGTCCCTAGAATTATCCTATGTGATGTAGAACTGAAACTGCACCAGTTAATGTTGTCCACATCACTCTTTCTAGTTAACGAGCAAACAATAGAGAGGCACCTTCTCTATGAGGAAGGTGCCTTCCTCATGTGCTCTGGTGAAGTGACTTATATATGTGAAAGATGCATACTAAAGTTGATCACCTTATTCTTGTGGAAGTCACCTACTGATATGGGCACCTTCCCTATACGAAAGGTGCTTTGCCTTGTATAGGGTACCTTCATTATATAGAAGACACCTAAGTATATCAGGTGCCTTCTCTATATGGAAGGCGCCTTCCTTTTATTGGTGCCTTCCTTGAAGAGGAAGAAACCTACCTTCTGATGGTGCTTTCCTTGAAGAGGAAGGCACCTACCTTCATGCATTCATCCTAAAAGAAATAGAGTGTCAGGTCCATGAAAGACCTCGACTGATCAACTACTTCCCTAAATTCCCCTAATTCCCTCTATATCACTTGGCTCATTTTTCTTGATGGTGTGGTTCTTTGATCATCCTCCCATGGTGCCTTCCCTAACTGTTCTTCTATTTCTACCTTACGCCCTTAGGAAGGCACCTTATTATAAGGAAGGCACCTAACCCTAACATTCAATTCTAGGGTTGGTGAGGTACACCTCTTGAGCCACAACATTGGCATTATATTTTGGCCATTGGGGGTGCATGATTTTTATGGCAGCACTATTTTTTGATACTGCATAATTTATAAAATATTATATAAAAATTTAAAAATTTATGCATGTACCTGATTGGATGCTTCATGCATCATGGAGGGTAGTAATTTGTCAAACTGTGATATGGAGCATGGGTATTTCACATGTGCAAATTACTCTGGAATTCACTATTGCGTTGTTCGAGGTTCTATACCATAGACAAGCTCTTGACTAGTTTTTGAAAAACCATTTGTCCATCAATCATGAGGCGTGCACGAGGATCTCACCCTGTAACTTTGCATAATTTTTTATTGGGCAGATTTCCATCACATGGAGTGATGGTGGTAATCTACTGCTTCCCAACCGCGTGTTGACATTGTTCGCATCGAGATGCATGTGATGGTTGTATGTGAAAGGTGTTGTTTGGTGCCTTCCCAATGCGGAAGGAACTTCAAATGAATGGTGCCTTACCTAGGTGGAAGGAACTTCTTCCAGTCAGTTCCTTATTATTGTGGAAGGTGCTTTTGAATGATGGTACCTTCCTGTTATGGAAGGCACTTTTTGAACAATGGTGCCTTCCTACTATGGAAGGCACTTTTGAAGAACGATTCCTTCCCACTACAAAAGACACTTATTTGAATAGTGGTGCCTTCCTACCATGGAAGGAAATTTTTGAGGAATGGCACCTTCCCACTATGGAAGTCACTTTCAATTGGATGTGCCTTCTTGGAATAGAAGGCGCTTTGATCTTTATCATAATTTTTTTGTTCATTTTTTTTTAAGAACTCTTGCAGGCACCTTTTTTATGAGGAAGGCACCTTCTTTTAGTTGGGTGCATTCCCTATAAGGAATGCTCTTACTTTATCTAGGATACCTTATTTATAAGGAAGGCACCTTATTTCTATGGGGTGCCTTCTCTATAAGGAAGGTGCCTTATTTATATGAGGTGCCTTCTCTATAAGGAAGGTGCCTTATTTCTGTGGGGTGCCTTCTCTATATGGAAGGTGCCTTATTTCCAGTAGAGTGCCTTATTTAGAAGGAAGGTGCCTTACCTCTAGCTTGATACCTTCTTCCCACAACATTGTCCACCTCATTTAGGCACCTTATCCAAGGAGGAAGGCACTGTTTCTCATGTGGATAATCTTCTTTGAAGAGGAAGGCCTTCTACAAGGTATTTTTCTCAACAACACATCATGAGCGTCTAGGCAAGGGTGATCAAGCCTTCTCAGGCTTCCATTATACTGCTGAAGCAACCTCCTATCGGGCCTGGAATGTGATTTTACCCTGGAGGAGAGTTTTATTACATTTTCCAAGCTTTTATAGATGATGCTTCTAATCTATGTGCACAGGTGTCAGGGTGCTAAGTCGGTCTAGGCCTGGTTTCCCAAATACCTATTTTTTCAAGCTGATAGGTCCTACACCTACAAATGCAAACAAAAAGAAAAGAAAACTACATGTATTTAGATGCATTTCATGCCTTGTAGGCCGTCTATTAGGATGCCTGCAACTTGCATGTGAGCATCATCCCTACAAAATACATTGTAATAAATAAAACAAACCTAAACTAAATAATTTTTGGTGGACACTCCCATGTCCACCATTCTACTTGCTGAGAGTTTTGTCCATATTACAAGGATGGGGTCTCCCCCATGCCTGCTTTGGACTCCATTAGTAACTTATCTTCCACTACCGCATGATCTATTGGTATCAGTCTAGATAGAAAATATGCAACTACATTTTCTTTGATGGGTTTGTCAACTATTGTTATATCAAACTTTTGCAACAACAAATCCATCTAATAATTCTTCCACCAATAGCCAGTTTGCTCATTAAATATCTGATGGCTATGTGGTCCATATGGAAAAACACCTGATACCCAGTGATATAATGGAAAAATGTATTGATGGTATGCACAACCACGAGGAATTCTTTCTCTATCACTGTATAGTTGAGATTGGCTCCTACCAAATTTTTGCTGACAGAGTAGATGGCATAAAATTCCTCGCCATCCTTTTTATCCGAGGGCTGATCCAATCGTATTTTTGAAGGTATAACAATAGATGTGGAAGGGTATAGCCCAATTCGATCCCATCAGAATACGTGCAAATATTAGATTTTCCTTGAGTGACTAAAACACTTTTTTGCAGTCTTCCATCCAGTTGAATTCCACCTCCTTAGACAATAAAGTGTGCAGTGGTCTTGGAATTTTTCTAAAGTCAGCGATAAATCATTGATAGTATTCGATAGATCCGAGGAAAATTCTCACCTCTTGCTATGTTGTGGGATTGGGTAGGTCCTTGATGACCTCTATTTTTCTTTTGTCAGCCTTTGTTACTTCCATGGAGAGATGGTGTCCCAGTACAATGTCTTCTTGCATCATTATAAAACATTTTTCATTACTAAGGGACATATTATTTTCCTCACTTATTTCGAGCACTCTTTTTAGGTTCATCATTGCTTCATCAAAGGTTTTTCCATAAATGGTGAAGTCATCCATGTACACTTCAACCACATATCCTATCATGTTTGAGAATACATTGAGCACCACCCTTTGGAAGGTGGCAGGTGTGTTGCATAACCTGAAAGGCAATACCTTGTAAGCAAATGTTCCCCAAGGGTAGGTGAACATCATTTTATCCTGATATTCTTCTCCTATATGAATATGGTTGTATCCACTAAATTCGTCCAGGAAGGAGAAGTACTTCCACCCCAAAAGTATATCCAAGACCTAATCAATAAATGAGAGTGGGAAGTGATCCTTTTTGGTCACTTTTTTCAATGCCCTATAGTCTACACAAATCTACCACATCTCATTTTTCTTGGGGACCACCACTAGCAGTGATATCCACTCACTATCAAAAATTGGATATATAAATTTGGTTGATAAGACATTTTGCAATTTCACCTTGATAATGTCCTTCATTGTCATATTCATTCTTCTTTGTAGATGCTTGCTTGGAGTTGCCTGCTCTTCAAGGTATGGGTGCAGATTTTTGGGCTGATACCTTTCATATTCGAGTAATCCCATGGGTGAGGGTCAACCCATTATTGACATTCAACATTTTTATTTTCCCAATGTTTATCTACTAGATGTGGTAGTCTTAGGTGCCAGCTAATGGTGACTCAGGTGTAACACCAGAGGACTCTCCCTAGAGGAATTCTATGATAGAACCATCCTAATATTCTTCCTCCTAAATTTGGTCCAACGCCATCACCATTTGGATGATGGAAAACTCCTCCTCTTTGTGCTTGGTCAACGTAGACCCTCCCAACGAATCAAAAAACTACATGGGAGGTGAAATAGTCAACCTTTTTACATTCTGCCCATTGGAGATGGTCATCATCCTATAAAGGTAGTTGATGTAGGTGTAAAATTTCATCAACCATGGTATTCCCAAGACAAGTGGGTAGCCACCCAACCTAGTTTTAGATTGTAACACCAAGAAGTCGACCGAATATTCCCACGCATCGACCGTCATGATTATATCTTCCAGAATTCCTTTTAGTGCTACGGTTGATCGATTAGCTAGCTATAAAACTATTGAGGTTTGCCTTAAGTCTATGAGTTGTAGTATCTGCATGGTATCCTGAGGCATTACATTGATGGCTGCACCAAGATTGACCAAGGTATTGGTCAAGGAATACTGCCTAATTTTTACAGTCAATATTGGGTTGCTTAGGTCTACATACTTAGGGTGACACATCTTGCCCATCATTAAATCAGCCAACTTGACCAAAAAATTAATAATCTGGGTCACTCTCTAGCCTGAATTTCTTAGGCACATCTCTTTTATTTCTTTATAATATATCAGGACGTCTTAGATAGCTTGAAAGAGTGGAATTATCACTATGATATTTTTCAAGCTAAAAAGAATATCAAACTCTGACTGCGTTAATTTCCTCTATTATTACAGTCGGTTAGGAAACAAATCCTTTATTATCTTAGCCACTTCTTCTTCCACCTCTTCTATAAGAGGTGTTTCTTCTAAATCTGCCTCCTCTTCTATCAACAGAGGTGTCTCTACTCCTAGTTGTCTACCTGATCTAAGCTAAATTATATTACAACTAATATTATACATCGAGTACATCTCACCTTCTATATTATATGCTACTTGATTCAATCTATTATTTGGATTTATCATTGGTTGTGCAGGTAGCTATGTAGGTCTCACTACGGGTAAGGCTAGCAAATTTTGATGAGTTGGCACTACATTCTATGGAATTAGATTCCATGGGGCAAGGCCCCTCCACTATTGTTGAAGGTATTGATGTTGCATCCAAGGATGTTGTTTCAGATATGCTACTCCTGGGGGTACGTTGGACCAAGGAGGTAGCCCCCACCACCCCATGTTATATGGTTGAGGTTGGCCTTATGGCATGTACGGTCAACCCCCATATGATGGCATTGTTGGTGGCGTATTTCCCATAGGGGGTTGTGGCCAAATCCTCTGATTGCCTATAAAATAAGCTCCTATAACATCAACATCCTCCTTAATACTAGGAAAATTCGAGCACAATTGGATCTTATAATTTAGCTTATAGACCGTGCATACTCTAAATTTGTTCTCTAGGAATTCATTCTTTGCATGCTTTCCTCTGCATTTTTGGCAGAAATAAGCTAATGTTGCCTTGTTTTCTTACTTATTTTTCTCTAACAACAACGTGTCCATATATAATACTAGAGATGAAAGCATCTCACTTTTCAAATCTTCCAAAATATTACCTATTTCCATTTTTGTAACTGAAGCAATTGCTTTCATGGTCCTAGAAGTGGTCTTGCCTCTCCTTCTTGAGTAGTTCTAGTATAATTGTTAGATATCTTCCATAGTGTGCTGGTAGACGTCACCTCCATAAATCATGTTGAAAGATTTTAATGATTCATTGTTAAGTCCTCTCAAGAAGATGATTTTAAGAGACTTATCAGCTAGCTTCATGTGAGGAGATCGTTGAATATTGAAATTGAATCTCTCCCAGTACTCCTCAATAGAATCATATTCTTTTTGCGTCATGCTCAAGACCTCTTCTTTGGAGTCTCTCGCTCTCCTAAAGTCTTTATATTGCTCTAAAAATAGCCTCTTCATTTAATCCCATGTGGCAATGTGTTTGTCTCCTATACCAATGAACCACCACAGAGCTGCATCGTCCAATGTTGAAGGAAAGAGCTTCAACTTCTATGTATCATATTTATAGTCCACAGACCTACATAGAATATCAAACTTAAATAAAAATAGGTTAGGGTCCTCGGTTGGGTATCCTATAAAGGTAGGAAGGTGAGCAGGGGATATGTTTTTCATTTTGGTTTCTCCTACTCCTTCCTCAATCGGGAAACTAAAACTAGATGAAATCTCTTTGTCGACCATTTTTTAAGGAAATGTGCTCTCTAATGCAATTCTTATGGCCTCACGATCATTCAAAACTTTATGAGTCAGGGCTCTAAAATCAACTGGTGTTATCGTCCAATATTCTACAACTTTCCACAATAGAGCTTCCTTTGAGGGTGTTACCTTAAACAATGAGTTTACAATTGTTTGTTATTACCCCATTTGGTGGGATGAGGAAGCACTTTGCACAAAGCAAGGATCCTCACTCCAGTGTACTACTGGTGGTGAGTCGGGCGAATCTAGTTCAAATTTAGAATGTTTAGCTGACTCAAATTTTGGTGGACTTTATTTTATGAACCGACCATCAGGTCATCTTCTTCTTGAAGAACTCATACAAAGTCAGATAGAATGTTTTTAGGTATTGCAATTAATATAATAGAGGCACTTCCCCGACAATGACACAAAAATGTTGCGGGCCAAACACAGGTTAATTTTGCTCCTATTTTGTCACTTGCTCGATCATTTAAACTGTAAACCTAGGGAGCTTCATAAAATTTAGAAGGGTATCATATTAGATCATTCACAATACTCACTTTGAGATGAGTTTGACTAATTCTACTATTGGGGGGTTTAAAGGATTATTAGTATTTCATCCACACCAATTATGTATGAATAATTAAATCCTAAGAAAATAAATATTCATACATTCATAATGAAAATAAACCTACTGTATAAGTGAAAATAATAGTGCAAAAAATAAACCTATGAAAGCAAGAAACTTAATCTAGAAAGCATAAGAAAATGGAAGGAATATTGGCTTAAAGTGGGCCCAGGCTCCAACAGCTCCCTTCTAGCTGAATACATAGTTAGGAGCTCTTAAAATTTATTGTATTTGTAAAATAATTATTACAATGCTTATTCAGAATGATAAATAATGCTCAGTCTGAATTATCCCCTATCAAAGAGGTATGTGTGTGTTTATATAGCACACACACACACAGATATTCTATTACAAATAAGTTACAGCAGTAGTTTATTTATAGACTAAACTGGTACAATATGGTAAACATGATCGACATCTACTAAAGCAGGCATTGTTCCTAATGGTAGTGTATCCACTAATTGGTTCATGCTTTTCTTGGAATTTCCATTTGTTAGTGTAGTTCCTAGAATTATCCTACATGACGTAGAACTAAAATTGCACCAGTAAATGTTGTCCACATCGCTCTGTCTGTCAATGGGCAAAGAATATAGAGGCACCTTCTCTATGAGGAGGGCGTATTCCTCATGTGATCTGGTGGGTGCCTTCTATATGTGAAAGGCACATACTAAAGTTGAGCACCTTCTTCCTAAGAAAGACACTTACTGATGTGAGTGCCTTCCCTATACGAAAGGCACTTTAACTTGTATAGGGTGCCTTTCTTATATGGAAGGTGCCTAAGTATGTCGAGAACCTTCTCTATATAGAATGTGCATGCCTTCTGTTGGCACCTTCCTTGAATAGGAAGGAACATACCTTTTGATGGCACCTTCCTTAAAGAGGAAGATGCCTACCTTCATGCCTTGATCCCAAAATAATAGAGTGCCAAGTCCACGAAAGACCTTGACTGATCCAAATCTATCAAAATCAACTACATTTCCACAAAACACACTAAAACACACAAATTAGATAACACACATAATTCTATTAAATAATTATATAATAATTCATAAAAGTACACAGTTCCTAATATATTGTCGCATAATAATCGATGAAACCTATACAAAAAATGAGTGTTTTTTAGGCTCAACATTGGTAAGAGTGGAAACGTATTCTACTAATGTGTTGAATATTGCTATTGGAGCCTTTGTAGTTGGACTTTTTGACTCTTTCTCATCCATAGAAACCAAGGATGAAGCAGGAGTGGAAGTAGAAATGGATGGTACCAACAATTGTGAAGATAGCTTAAAAATTAACTATAGGGTTGAATATGGACTCTGGATAATATCCTTGGGTTTAGTGTCCAAGTATGTGGATGGAAGAGTAGAATCCTATAAATGATCCTCCTTATTGTAATAATTGAAGGGGTCTGGGTTGGCCTCCACCACATGGACCTGGTCTTCATGAATATATTTGATGCATTGGTGCACGATGGAGGGGATGCGATCCATGTCTCTCATACAAGGTATTCCTAACAATATGTTGTATTTTATTTTACCTTCCAAGCTATAGAAAAATGCAGGCATAGTATTTGGTCCAACTTGAACAAGTAATATTATTGTGCCCACAATGGAGGACAAAGCATCATTAAATACTTTCAAGGTGAACATGGATTTTTCAATGTGAGAAGATGGTATTTTGAGATATTTTAGTGCAATTGTGGTAATAATTTTTACTATGGAACCTGTATCAACCAACACTCACTTATAGGGGATCTTGTTTATGTACACAATGATGTACAAAGGAGGGTCTGTTAAATTGGTAGACTTGGGTTTAATCTCATGATTTTGAAGGGATATAATAGGATATTTATGCATTTGTATGTATCCCATAAAGTTGGTGAAAGCATAAAGATCATGAGGTTGTAACTCAATTGAATTTAAAACCTCCTTTAGAGTTTACCAATTCTTGTGGTATTTTTGTATTTGCTCTCCCATGGTCATGTTGGCTGATGACATATGTAAACTTTGCATAGGCCTACTTTGGCTTGTTACCAGTTGTTGGACAGGAGTTCTGGGTGGGGAAGACCATGATGTAGAGGGAGTGTATAACTCCCTACTAGGCCTCTTGGTAGGTTGATTATGTCTGGTTTGAGCCTGGAATCAGTGTTGGCTAACCAAATAATCCACTTGATCATGTGGATAACCCATTGGAATTCTCCTAGTAGAGATACCTTGGTGGTCAGGTTCTTTGAGTGTGGGGTTGACCTCATGATGAATTTTATGGTATTGTGTAGGAATTATGAGATTCTCAAGAGAGTAATAGATGTTAAGGTCCGAGGTGTAGACCAATTGGTTCATCCAAACCCCATAATGGGGGTGGAGGTCCAAGGTTCAAATATCGAGCCTCACTGGACTGAACGCTTGTCCCTTTCTTAGTGCTTTCAGTGGCATAAAAGGTTTAAAATGATTGTGGCATGGTGGTTATAGTGGTGGATTGCACGAAGATCTGTGTGGCGACTTCTAGGGTGGACAACATAGAATACTGTGGCGGCCATAAAATAGCTGGACAGCCTGCTCGAATTTGTGGTGGCTACCGATTCCACAATGTAAATTAAAAAAAAAAAGATGTGAGTGCTATCAGGGCACCATGTAGGAATGAGGAGATATTTAGGAGAGTAACAATATGACTATTATCAGGGAACCGTGTAGGAACGAGGAGATATTCATATGGATTAGCTTCATAATGACTATCAAGGTATCATATGAGAATGTTGAGATCCTCATTCCTATAACAATTATGCTTAAGGCCTCTGAAGTTTTCTGCTTCACTGGCTCATGATTGAGTTTGACTATGCATATTTGTCATGATGTGTTGACTAGACAAACCCTAAAGGAAACCCACTCTAAAGAAAATTTTAACTTCCAAAAATGGTTATGGGTGTTATAGACCAAAATTATCAATGCGATGAGATGATCACAATGGAATAGGGCTCCAAAAATTGAATTTCTAGTCAAAAATTATATTTTGAAATATTTGTCTAACTGGGGCTCATGGAAAAATGCCCAATTTTAGGAATTTTGGGGAAAGTTTGAGAAATAAAGAGTTATAACTCAAATGTGAGAGGTGCATAAGGGGATAACTAAGATAACAAATGGAAATTTTTGGGGTTGTATAGGGCTTTTTATGACTTCTTTAGTGTAATTTTTCCCTATTTTGGCTTGAAAATCACTAAAACATAGAGTAATCATAAAACCAATATAATTTTTTTGTTATAGCTCTAATTTGCATGATTCTTGATCCGTTGGATGTAGAATAAAAAATAGCAATTTACTTTTAGGGTTTGGTCCTAGATCAAGGATCTTATGTTGATTACCTAAATAATAAATAAATACACAAAGTAGACAACATGATTATCTCTTTTAAATTTTAGAAACACACAATAAAACGATCAAATAAGAACACAAGCAAACAATGTGATTATCTCATTTAAGTATTGTATGCGAATCCATAATTTTTTTGGTTTTTTTTAATTTTTTGTTCTATGTAATTTGAATCCTTATCATGTTTTGCAATGGTTGATGTAATACTCAAATTTTTAAAGGGATTTCACTTGTATACTCATAGCTCGACAACCAACAATGAAATTTTGGTCACATGAACCAACCAAAGTATGGATATGAAGCCCATACTCGATCAGGGAGCACAAGTCCTACCATTCCTCACCCATATTGACTATGGATAGTGATACACCCTCTTAAGAGGAGTGCATGCTATTTTCCATGGCTAAGATGGTTCTTGGAGCCAGCTTTGGCCAAAAATAGAGTTTGTAGGATTTGAGCCAATGGGTGAAGATGAAACCCACCATTTTTTAACTCTATTAGTGGTTGGGGATGAATTCCAAATCACTAACATTTAAAAGTGACGTGGTGTGTGTGGTTACTTTTATAATTAATGAAAGTAAACAAAGTAGCATTCAATCAATATTCACTAAATGCATAAGGAGCATTTTAATTTCAGAATTAGATGCATAAATAAATAAGGAACCTAAAAAATATTTAGCCTATATGAAAAATTAATCCTTAGGCAGGTCACATGCAGGTAAACCACTCAGATGCATATCTAATATTGTTATTTTTCCTATTTTTCTTCTATTCGCTACATAGGAATTTAATAAAGAGGAAATTTAGATTTCAATCACCTAAGAAAGACATGAAAAACTTCAAATTACCATTTTTTGAACAACCTTAATGAAAATTGAATGTTTAGGCACTTACCTTATCTACTCTGGAAATTGTTAGGAAATTCTAGCAGAAAACCCTTGGTTTTGTGGCTATCCCTAGGTGGGATGGCTAAAATTTTTGGAGTCATCCCTATGTGGGATGGTTGTTGTGCCTATCCCTAAGAGTTCCAATTAGAAATTCAAGGATTGTTTCAGCTTAGAAATACCAGAACCTACAACATCTAAAGTGTAAAGTCAAGGTAAAAAATGGTAAAAAATGGTAAAAATGAAAAGGAAAAAGGGTCCCAGCATGATCACCATTGAAGAGCATGAAAAATGGTGCACCTAAAAAATGAAATTGAAATGCATCTAATGTTCTATTCTAGCATGCAAAATAGACGATAAAGTAAGCAAATAAGTGAAAAATAAGTTAAGAAAATATGAGGTTCTCCTTGTATTTATTAATTTATCAAATAAGAGGTTACACTAGATCACCTTGAGGGCATTCAATTTGATATATTTCAAGTTACAAAGTTTGAAGGATCAAATCCCTCCATGAACCTATGGAACACTTTCAATGTTCCTCTTGCACTCATAATTGTGGAGTGGGCTTACACTACCACTACTTTGAGATATATTTATTCTACTCTTTAGCTCCTCCCTCATGCATTGGAATATCTATACCTACACACAAGGAATTGAAATATGTTAATAGCATATGTGTATGATGATAAAATCTATGAAATGCATGTAGTATTGAATGTAAAAAGTGCAATCAACATATCTAAAATACTCCAAATGATATGAAAACTTAGTATGATAAGTATAATATGATTTTATAAATATTTGAGTAGAAATTAAAGTAAGATTATAAGAAGAACATGTGGCCATCCCTCAGAGGGCCAACTAGGAGTATAATCACAAAAACCATAATTACCAAATCAAAACCACTCCAAAATTCATAAAAATTGAATATGATTCTAATATAATGCTATTAAATTGATCTATACTAAAATTAGATCAAAATTGTGGGCCAATTCATGTCCATCCCTGAGAGTTTCAATTGGGACTATTAATCATCCTTGGTGGGGATGACCATAAAAAAAGATGTTTTTTGCCACCAATTCCACTTGGATCTAGTCTAGAATCCTACTAGGAGTGTTGTCATAAAATTTCGTAAATTAACTCACTAAAATTTATAGGTTTTGAAAAGGATGAGCGTATTTGGGGATGCCTTGAAAATACCCTCGAATGATGAGGTTTCCAAGCACAAATATGAGGGAAAAAAGTGTAGACAAATATTGATAGAAATTTGTGGTCAATAATTGCAAAAGTTTCTCTTTTAAATTTAAGTGCAAACACTCCAATTTATATCCCAATATGGAAAAGTGGGTAAAGGGGCAAGTTTGGGTATGCAAGGTAGGTGTTGCCACTAGGAAATGTTGGCAATTTTGGGTACATTGGGTACATTGCTTTTACTCTAAGTGTAGATGTTGTCATTGATGTCAAGAAGGTCTTGAAGCAATTTGGTTTGATGTCAAAGAATGTGTCTTGATGAAGGTTTCAGCATGGACAATGAGTTTCCAAGAAGATCAGGGTAGCCCAGTTGCAAAATATCAAGAAAAAGATAAGTTAGAAAAAGTATGCAGGCAGCTGGAAAAACTGTCGCGATTTCGTGACATGTTTTAGGAGAGAGAAAGTGCTGGAAAAACTGTCATGATTTTGTGACATGTTTGAGGAGAGAGAAAGTGCTGGCAAAACTATCACGATTTCATGACATGTTTGAGGAGAGAGAAATTTTAGGCAAAAGTGTCATGATTTCGTGACATGCTGGAAGGCAGAGGCAAAGCAGGCAAAACTATCATGATTTCGCGACATGTTGGCAGGGAAGAAGAGCAGATGGAAAGTGTCATGATTTCGTGACATGTCGCATTTTCACGACTCGAACAGTGCAAGTAGGCATAGAAAGAAAAATGTCATGATTTCATGACATTCTGCAAAGGAGTCTGTATGGACAGAAAAATGTTGTGATTTCGTGACATGTTGCAGAAGAAATAGTTCACAGTGTAAGCTATCGTAATTTCGTGACAAGTTCGAAGAGAGTGAAAGATTTTCAATAACTGTCATGATTTTACGACATGCTGCAGAGGTCGAGGTGAGGACTTTCATGATTTCATGACATATTGAAAAATCTTGAAATGAGAAGCGTCATGATTTCATGACATGTAGCAAAGGAAAGAGCCTAAAAGGAGAAGCGTCACGATTTCACGACAGGCAGTGGAGAAAGTGTATGGAAGCCAAAAGTGTCACGATTTCGCGATAGGTTGCAGGGAAAGCTTTCAGAAGCTGAAAGCATCATGATTTCGTGATAGGCTACAAAGAAGTTGTACGGATGCAGAAAGTGTCGTGATTTCACGACAGGTTGAGTTGGTAGCTTGTAGTTGGAGAAAGTGTCACGATTTCACAAGAGAATCAGTTAGCAAGTCTTAATCATAAGAAGCGTCACGATTTCATGATGAATTGAAGAAGGAAGAGCTCGAAGGTGAAAGCTTCACGATTTCACGACATGTTCCAGTTTCATGGGCATATGGCAGAAAAGAGCTTAAGGCAACAAAAGTGTAGCAATTTCATTACGGAGTTATAGATGACTTCAGCAGAAGTAGATGTGTCACGATTTCATGAAAAAAGTAGAGAAGAAGGCATTGTAGACTAAAGCGTCATGATTTTACGACAGAGTGAAGATGACATCAGCAAAAATCATAAGTGTCACGATTTCATGACAAAAGCTGAGAGGAAGGCCATGAAGACTAAAGTGTCACGATTTCACGACAGAAGTGAGATGACGTCAGCAAGAGGCAAAGGTGTCACGATTTCATGACAGAAGCACAAAGGAAGTCGTCAAAGGCCAAGGTGTCATGATTTCATGACAATAGGCTATAGAAGGTGTACGGCTATAAAAATGTCACGATATCGTGACATGTTGAAGTTTCGTGCCAGAAGCTACAGGGAGGTCGTGAAGTCGATAGAGTTAAATTTGGGCCGACACAGCGTAGGGTTTTGCAACCGACGTGGTTGAAGGGTAAACAACCGACTAAGACCAAGATTTCAATCTTGAGATTATGAGTATAAAAGGAGGGTTGCTTGAAAAGTTTGGCATCGATCGAAGTGTGCATTCGAAGTGCAATTTGCATAGATAGAGTGCAGGGAGAAGTTCGATCGCAGAAGTGCATAAGTGGAAGATTGATCGACTGTTGTGTTTGCGCGGAGTGAGCAACGACTATGCAACTGTGTTTGCACAGAGGTTGCGAAGACAGTGCTATCGTGTATGAGCAAAGAGTGCGAAGACTATGTTGTTGTGTTTGCTCTGGATGTGCAAAGACTATGCTACTGAGTTTTTGCAAAAGAGCATAAGTTGATCGAGTGCTACTGTGTTTGTGCAGACTGTGAAAAGTTGGTTTCGACCAAGTGCAACTGTAACAAAAAAGAAAAGAGGAAGAGGACAGATTAGTGCCAGATCGAAGGACTGTGTTTTGGTGCAAAAAAGAGGACCGACTGTGTGGTGATAGAGTTGAGGACAGAGGTCTCCAGCCAGAGCAGGGAAGATAGGTGTCTTCTGTGGATAGAGTTCCACTTGCTAAGGGCTGCAGAGGCAGAGGTTCTCTAGAGGATCACCAGATTAAGAAGAGCTAGGGGAAGGTGTCTCCTTTGGGTTGGTGCCCATAAACTTTGTAATTGGGAAGGTTTCCCAGAGAACTGTGATATAACTTTTAGAGAAAAGTTTTATCCATGGAGTAGCCCACTTTGGGTGAACCACGTAAATTTTTGTGTCACTTTGTGGATGGTGTGTTGTGCATTGCTTTGATTACTACTGTTATTACTGCTATCTATACACTGCATTATACTATTTTGAAAGTTGATTTTTAAAGCAAATTAAAAAGTGGTCTTATACTGTTCACCCCCCCTCTCAGTATAAGCTTGTGTTCTTCAATTGGTATCAGAGTGGGTTCCTTCGAAAAGGTTTAACAACCGAAAGGAAGAACTGGTTAAGAACACAATGGATTTTTTAGGTGGCAATGCAACACCTATTCTCGATGGATCAGATTTCGGTCTATGGAGTGCAAGAATGAGAGTTTATCTAATGGCACTTGGTAATGAGGTATGGGAAGTGATTGAAGATGAATACACTATTCCTGAACATGGTCCTTATACCAAAGAAGATAGGCTCATGCTTCACAACAATTCAAAAGCCATGAATGCAATCCTGAGAGGCTTACAAAAGCAGATCTCACCAAAGTTATTCACTGCAAGACAACTAGTGAAATGTGGAAACAATTGCAGGTGGTTCATACAGGTGATGCAAATGTTTGAAAGGCCAAATTGAGACATTTTAAAGGTATGTTTGAACAACTCAAAATGAATGATGATGAAAATATTAGTGACTACATGCTTCGTATGGATGAGGTTGTTAACTCCATGAAAGACCTTGGTCTTGAGGTTGCTGAAAATGATGTGTGTGATAAGATTCTAAGATCTCTTCCTAATAGATTTAGTGAAAATATTTTTGCTATTGAGGAAGCTAAAGATTTAGATAAATTGAAAAAGGATGAGCTCCATAGTATTCTTGCAGCATTTGATCTGAGAACTCAAGTGAAAGTTGATGTCAAGAAAGAGGCAGCTTTCAAAGCTACCAAGAAATCAAAGGGAAAATAGATTCAAGAGAGTGATGAGTCTTCTAGTGATGAAGAGGCATATTACAACAAGAAAGGCAAGTTCTCTAGAAAACACAAAAGCAAGAAAAACATAAGATGTTTCAACTGTGGAAAGTTTGGTCATTATGCTACTAATTGTACTATTTCCAAGAATGAAAGTGATGAAGATATACAGGATGTTAAGAGCAAGGATTCTAAAAGCACAGGTATTACAGAAAGAACAAAGATGAGCACAACAATCAAGGAAAGAGGCATT
This sequence comes from Wollemia nobilis, assembly GCA_028583015.1. Classification (NCBI taxonomy): domain Eukaryota; kingdom Viridiplantae; phylum Streptophyta; class Pinopsida; order Araucariales; family Araucariaceae; genus Wollemia; species Wollemia nobilis. The sequence continues at coordinate 20,652,095 of JAQPPZ010016895.1, forward strand.
CACACAAGAATAAGAAGAGCTTCTACCTAGACAAAGCAAGTAAGTGTTCTAGCAGTGATAGTGAAAGTTCTTCTAGTGATGATGAAAATGAGATGCTGTTCATTTTAGAAAAAGAGGAAGAACCGAAACATAAATTCATTGTCATGAAATGTTTTAGATGTGGAAATTTTGGGCACCTTGAGGATGATTGCACAAATAATGAATTGGTTGCTAGTATGTATGAGGATGCTTCAAAAAATGATAAGGAAGATGCTTGTATGGTTTTTGAAAAGGGTAGCACCTCTAGTGATAAGAAATCTGAAAAAGGCCTTGATGATTCAAAATGCAATAAAATAGAGGATCTTGAATGTGAACTTACTAATGCTCTTAGTGTTTTGAAAAAGGAAAGAAAGAAGAATGCTAGACTCAAGGATAAATTAGATGAATGTTGTATGGAGAGAGATGAACTCATAGAAAGTCTTGACATCTCTATGGCTAAGACACAAGAACTCAAGAATGAGTTAGAATCTAAGATGCTTGAGTATAGTGAATTAGAACAGAAAATGGCTGCCATGAAAGAGGAAAATAAAGAATACAAGGATAAGCTGTACATGTTTCAAGATAGCTCCAAAAGGGTTAAGTCTCTCATCCAAAGTCAAAGAAATCCATCAGATAAAATAGGTCTTGGTTTTGTTAAACCACACAAAAAACAAGTTGGGGAATCAAGTAAGAGATTTCAAAAAGAAGAGAGTTCTGATGAAGAGAGTATTTCAGAGAAAGAGTCCGTGAGTGATAAATGCACAGAAACAGAAAACAAAATTCTGAATGCGAAAAAGAAGTTTTCGGGACCCAAGAGGTCAAACAAAAGAATATTTCACGGCAGATGTTTTGCATGTCACGGGTTTGGCCACATGGCTTCGTAGTGCATGACTCAAGTAAGGAAGATAAATGACAATTTTAGGGGCCGTAATTTATTTCAAGGGTATTGCTACTCTTGTAATCAGTTCGGGCACAAGGCAATTTTTTGCAAGACAAATAACAGGAACTGGGTTAGTTAGAACAGGCGGATTCAAAGAACAGCTATGCCCGAAAGAAATAATATTGTTACTTGCTATAAGTGCAACAATGCAGGTCACACAACCAGACAATGCAGAGCTGATCTTCCAAGGTACAGGAACAGGAACAGTGGTATAAACAGGTCCAAGGATCAAGGTATGGACAAGAAAAGAGATGAGAACAAGAACAAGAAAAGTGACAAGAACAGAAACACTGACAAAGAGTTCAAGAGAAGGCCCGGCAAAGAAATTGTAGACACTGATGATGATGAGTGCCTAATGGGAGTTTCACTCCCACCCTTGTTTTAAATCACCTCATCAGGAGGTGGGGGAGGGACTAAGCTAAGAGGCTCATTCTTAGTCCCAAGCCCCAAAGGTGACCCTTTGCCATTGATGACAAAGGGAGAGAGATATGAGTAAGGGGGAGAGCTTCAAGTGAAGAGGAGAGCTTCAAGTCAGGGGGAGAAAAACTTCAAAGAAATATTCTCAGTTGTCAGCTCAGATTGATTTCAGTTTTGGCTCTTGAAGATGTGCTTTTAGTAAAGGTTTGCCATCAATGACAAAGGGGGAGATTGTTGGCAATTTTGGGTACATTGGGTACATTGCCTTTACTCTAAGTGTAGATGTTGTCATTGATGTCAAGAAGGTCTTGAAGCAATTTGGTTTGATGTCAAAGAATGTGTCTTGATGAAGGTTTCAACATGGACAATGAGTTTCCAAGAAGATCAGAGTAGCCCAGTTGCAAAAGATCAAGAAAAAGATAAGTTAGAAAAAGTATGCAGGCGGCTGGAAAAACTGTCACAATTTCGTGACATGTTTTAGGAGAGAGAAAGTGTTGGCAAAACTATCATGATTTCGTGACATGTTTGAGGAGAGAGAAAGTGCTGGCAAAACTATCACGATTTCGTGACATGTTTGAGGAGAGAGAAAGTTTGGGCAAAAGTGTCACGATTTCGTGACATGCTGGAAGGCAGAGACGAAGCAGGCAAAACTATCACGATTTCGCGACATGTTGGCAGGGAAGAAGAGCAAGATGGAAAGTGTCACGATTTCGTGACATGTCGCATTTTCGTGACTCGGACAGTGCAGGAAGGCAGAGAAAGAAAAGTGTCACGATTTCACGACATTCTGCAAAGGAGGCTGTACGGACAAGAAAGTGTCACGATTTCGTGACATGTTGCAGAAGAGAGAGTCCACAGTGTAAGCTGTCACGATTTCGTGACAAGTTCGAAGAGAGAGAAAGATTTTTAGGAATTGTAATGATTTTGTGACATGATGCAAAGTTCCAGGTGAGGGTCGTCACATTTTCGTGACATACTAAAAGAGGTCGAATTGAGGAGCGTCACGATTTCGTGACATGCAGCAAAGAGAAGAGCCTGAAAGGAGAAGCGTCGCGATTTCACGACAGTAGTAGAGAAAGCGTACGAAAGCTAGAAGTGTCACGATTTCATGACAGGTTGCAGGGAAAGCTTTTGGAAGCTAAAAGCATCGCGATTTCATGACAGGCTACAAAGAAGTTGTACGGATGCAGAAAGTGTCATGATTTCGTGACAGGTTGAGTTGGCAGCTTGCAGTTGGAGAAAGTGTCACGATTTCATGAAAAAATTAGTTAGCAAGTCTTAATCAGAAGAAGCGTCATGATTTCATGATGAATTGAAGAAGGAAGAGCTCGAAGGCGAAAGCGTCACGATTTTGTGACATGTTCCATTTTCGCTAGTGCATATGGCAGAAAAGAGCTTAAGGCAGTGAAAGCATCACGATTTCATGATAGAGAATGATGATGACTTCAGCAGAAGCAGATGTGTCATGATTTTCTGACAAAAGAAGAGAAGGCATTGAAGACTAAAGCATCATGATTTCATGATAGAGTGAAGATGACATCAAGAAAAGTCATAAGTGTCATGATTTCACGACAAAAGCTGAGAGGAAGGTCATGAAGACTAAAGTGTCATGATTTCATGACAGAAGTGAGATGACGTCAGCAAGAGGCAAAGGTGTCACGATTTCACGACAGAAGCACAAAGGAAGTCGACAAAGGCCAAGGTGTCACGATTTCGCGACAACAGGCTATAGAAGGTGTACGGCTATAAAAATGTCACGATATCACGACATGTTGAAGTTTTGCACCAGAAGCTATAGGGAGGCAGTGAAGCCGACAGAGTTAAATTTGGGCCAACGCAACGTAGGGTTTTGCAGTCGACGTGGTTGAAGGGTAAACAACCGACTAAGATCAAGATTTCAATCTTGAGATTATGAGTATAAAAGGAGGGCTGCTTGAAGAGTTTGGCATCGATCGAAGTGTGCATTCGAAGTGCGATTTGCACAGATAGAGTGCGGGGAGAAGTTCGATCATAGAAGTGCATAAGTGGAAGACTGATCGACTGCTGTGTTTGCATGGAGTGAGTGACGACTGTGCAACTATGTTTGTGTAGAGGTTGCAAAGACAATGCTATCGTGTATGAGCAAAGAGTGCAAAGACTGTGCTATTGTGTTTGCTCTGGATGTGCGAAGACTATGCTACTAAGTTTTCATAGAAGAGCATAAGTTGATCGAGTGCTGCTATGTTTATGTAGACTGTGAAAAGTTGGTTTCGACCAAGTGCAACTATAACAGAAAAGAAAAGAGGAAGAGGACAGATTAGTGCCAGACCGAAGGATTATGTTTTGGTGCAGAAAAGAGGACCGACTGTGCAGTGATAGAGTTGAGGACAGAGGTCTCCAGCGAGAGCAGGGAAGACAGGTGTCTTCTATGGATAGAGTTCCACTTGCTAAGGGCTACAGAGGTAGAGGTTCTCTAGAGGATCACCAGATTAAGCAGAGCTAGGGGAAGGTGTCTCCTTTGGGTTGGTGCCCATAAACTTTGTAATTGGGAAGGTTTCCCAAAGAACCGTGATATAACTTTTAGAGAAAAGTTTTATCCGTGGAGTAGCCCACTTTGGGTGAACCACGTAAATTGTTGTGTCACTTTGTGGATGGTGTGTTGTGCATTGCTTTGATTACTGCTGTTATTATCGCTATCCGTATCATCGCATTATACTATTTTGAAAGTTGATTTTTAAAGCAAATTAAAAAGTGGTCTTATACTGTTCACCCCCCCCTCTCAGTATAAGCTTGGGTTCTTCAAGAAATGCCTTTGCCTTGCATAGGGTGGAATAGGCTTCCCATTTGGACCTCCAATTTGTAGTTCCTAATGGACATGAAAACCTACCAATATTTCATGAGTGATTGGGTGGGATAAATTATAGAAATTGATTACCATTTGTCCCACATTTGAATTTTTGAGGGGTCTATACCATGGCCATCCCACCTAGGGATTGTTTCTTATGGTCATCCCTGGGTGGGATGGCCATGAATTATGGTCATCCTAGGGTGGGACGACCATGAATACATGGCCCATAACCTTCCCAAAGTGGTTAGAATCCCTAATTAACCCTTGAGGGTTGCCCAATGGGGCCATATGGTGTCGATAAGAGTGGCACCTTGGTAGTCTTATCCTATTTACATGATTTTAGTGCCTATAGGAGAAATATACAAGCAAAAATTATTGTAAGGAATTTAATATAGCATGAAATAAGAAGATCATATGGCTAAAAGAATAATCTCATTTGGCATCTGATGAATTATTTTGCAATTTTGTCAATAGAGTCAAAATATTAGAAGCAATGACATCATTCATAAGAGCATTAAAGCTCGATAAGCCAAAATGAGGGAAAAATAAAAAATAGGTCCAAGATAAGAGATCCAATTATAAAGCACTAAGGCTGAAGCAAAGAAAATTGACATCCAACACTATACATGAGAAAATATGGCTATAAAATTCTTCAAGTAGTGACACCATCAAGAAAGAAGAAAATATCCTATATGCAATAAAAGGGAATGCATATTTTGGTAGTTAGAAATATTACCTCATGCCTCCATTAGTTGAAAAGAGTTTTGAAATTATTCTAATAAGAAAGGTCATGCATACTAATCAACATCCAAATATCATTTTTGTCAAATGATCTCAATGGTTTAAGCCTCCTCCATCACACACCTACCCCTACCTAGCTAGATAAGCATAACAAAAAGAAGTGAGTCATAATCAATTTTTTGGAAATCAATGATGCACCAAGAAAGCTAGCTTCACCAAATAAATACTTGTCACACATGTTAGCAAAGCATGATGGAAATAGTTAACCAAAACTAACTTGAATACAACAACTACTTCTTATGCCTATTTTCACTGGAATACAATATATTCTATAGGAAATCATGATAAGCTAACTGGATGCATTGTAACACTATATATACCTAAATGAAACTCATTTAGAGGGTTGGCTCTTTAAAATTTACAATTGTATAACTATATTATGAATGTGCTATACACATTTGAATAAATATTGGATTTCTATTTGACCTCTTTCTTAGCTTATTATAAAACATATATGTATGTCAATTGAATGATTAAGCATTTCTATTAAAGCTATGTTAATTGTTTATTTTGTTATAGTTATTATTCTTAATGAATTTATACATAGATTTGATGTTCTTAGTTCTTGGAATTCTTGATAATACTTGGTGTTTATTATGATTAAATGCTTTATAATAAGAAATTAAGTTGGTACGTTAGGTAGTCCAGTTCCATTTAGATTTTGAGACTCTCATCTTTATACATTTATTACTCTAGTTTGCAACCCCCATTTTAATTAGTTTATCTAGGACCATAGGAATTGGTCTACTTTGAATGTTGATTCATAAAACCCACTATTTTTTGGGTCTTTCAATCTTGATGAAGATCTTGAGGGCACAACTCATTCACTTAGGCAAATTTTGGACCAAGGATCCCACTATGAAACTATATCTCTAGGAACTCTATCTCCATTGTATCCTCATCATCATATGAAATGTCATCAATGGGGAGATTTACAAATATATTTTTTAACTTCATTGCCTAATTTCTAATTATCTATTTCTTCTAGATATTTATTTTTTGGGATCTTGGAACCCTTTAGGATTCATTTTCTTTCTTCCTTTCTCTAGGATCTTATGTGTGGATTCTATTTCTAGATGGCCATATTCATGGAATATGCTACAATGAAAAGTTATATTCTTATAATCCACCTCTTGTTCCCATGCTTCCTCGAAAAAATACAAAGTAATATTTTTTTACGAGGTTTGTTAAAATCTATTAGGACACATACTCGAGCATAAATAATTTGATCAAATTTATATGTACTATCTACAACCATCATGAGTTTTCCTGAGGTATTTCCAACTACTGAAAAAATTATTAAATTTTAAAATTCTACTGGTAGGACAAACATTTGGTAAATTGCATGCTCTAAGGACATTTTGTATAAGAGATACTCCACCAGAATAAATATCAATATAAAAATGTACAACATCATATATTTTATATCTTTTCAGTAGAATACCATTGCACTATTTCTATTTGTAGCAACAAAAATGACACCCTAGAAACATAATCACAAAGCAAACAATATGCAATGAAATAATTTGTATTAATGAATGGAAGCCATGTTTCTCATTTATTACAATATGCCCTTATGTGCAGGGGTAATATTACAAAGAATGTTTGCTTGTTTGAATACAGTAAAAGGGGTTTAAATTCCCTCTTTTATAAATCAATAGATCTAGGTGCCAATTTCTTCGTGCAAAAATAAAAATGTGGATGGGCTTGTGTATCTATGCAGGCCACCCTTTCTTCAACAACCTTCAAACCTATTACCTACACACAAATTTTTGCAAACATAAAGAGTCATTAACATATGCAAGACCTTCATTGTGTAAGGCCTATATTAATATAAAGATAAACAACAAACACCCTTGAAAATGAAATTGTAGAGACCTGAAATATGTGAAGGGTAAAAAAAAAATGGAAATATACATTATTGTGTTACCTATGTTGATCTAGGTCTGAATCTGGTCGAATAGGGTTGTGCAAATATAGTAGACTACATTTAGAAAATATAGGCTATGTTTGGGACTAGGTAAACACAACAAACTACATTTAGAAAACACAAGCTACATTCGAGATTGGGTAAACATAGTATACTGTGTTTGGGAAATGCAGGTTGTAAGTGAGACTCACTTGTGAATGGGATCGATCAGTCGCTTCTCGTCTCTTGTGGCTTGGAACTCAAATGGGATGTGGATTTTTGGCATAAATTTGGTAGTGTTACAATACCTATTTTTTACTCCTTTTAGTGAATAAAATTGTGGGGTAGTTGTAGGATCATGGGAGGTTAGGTGTGTAAGGATATATGACAAGCTAGGGCAACCAAGTAGCACACTAGGGTAGCCAAATGGTAGTGGCAATTGGAATGGGAAAATTAAGGTGTATCACTTAGGCAAGAGGTGGCAAGTGGGGTATTGATAAGGGTGAGATATGTGGCAAGGGTAGGGGTAGTGGTAGTTAGGACATGTGGCAAATGGAGAGACAAGGGATCCTAGGGGATATTTTCTAGATTTTGTAAAATCTAGAAAATAGAATAATGTGTAGAAAATAACCTAAGTGATACCTTAAGCATATTTTTATTATGTGGGACTTAGGGTATGTGACATGAATGGATTTTATAAGTGGTTAGTATTTGGTGTTTGTATATGCTCAACTTTGTACCATGTTGCATGAAACACAAAGTGGTGCAAAAATAAGAGATACTTGATTTATTGGGTGGAGGGGTTGATTTCATTGTCCCAGTGTGAGGATTGAGTGATCGATAAAATTTTTACTTTTAGCTTACACCCTCAAGTGGTGAGAGGGTAGAAAATGAAACAAATGAAATCCACAAGTTGATTAACTAATGTGGATAGTGGAGTAATGTGATTTTATGGATGCAAGTATTAGAAATCAAGATCAAGTTAATTACCCCAAGTTTGGAGTGGGCATGTATCATCAAAATTTTACCTTTGGAAAATGATGAGCACTTGTGATTGTTGTGGATGGACTAGCCGATTAGGGTATGCATTTGATACTAGAATTTTTTGAATGTGGAGGTCTAGTTTTACCACGTCAATTATAGTCACCACATGTAAACCCATATTATATGTGGCATGGTGTATACCAATTGCAAATTTTGTAAAAGCATTCCACTTTTGTGATTCTATGGAAGGGGTTTTATGATGATTGTGGGTGAAAATTCTTAGATGCATTTAACCTCAAAATGGGTTATCAAATTAATTTTATCAAGACAAGATAAAATAGGGTGGAAAATGGCTTGAAGGGATGAATTTGTTGCCTTTTTTTTAAGGGGTCAAACGTGGCCTACATTTGTTAATTTGAAAATGTAAGCTACATTTATGCACACCCTACAAATGAAACCTATATCTGGGTGTGACCTAAAAATTTATCCTACATTTGGGAGCATCTAACAAGGTGTGTTTTGCACCTATAAATAGGTATGAAGGGGTCATTTTAATTTTATTTTTGCAGTAATTAGTTTGTTACTCATATTTGAGAGTGAAGGAGAGTGGAATGTGTTATGATGGAGGGAACTGGCACCAAAGCTAGAGTAGGAGTGATTGTAGGAGAGGTAAGCTCTTATGGAGGATCTATTGATGAAGCACCATATTCATATGCTAGTGTGGTTTGTATTTTCTAGATTTGGATCTAGCCAGTGAAGTTAGTCGAGGTCTAGCGGTTCATAGTCAAGGATACCATGGTTTGAGGAACCATTGGCATCATAGGGATCTAGTTTTGGATCCTCTTTTGGATCATGTAGAGGCTCTGATGGCTTGGGTTAGTGATCCCAAGATGATTGATGTTGTTATTGCACTACTTATTATACTTGTTTTGATGTCTCTTTTTATCTTTTTTTTGTATTAAGTTTGAGAGCTTTGTTGTACACAACTTGAGGGAAAACAATGTACTTTGTGATTATATATATATGTATGTACATGGATTTATTTTTTGGTTTTATTGTGTCTTATTTAATTTCATGAGTTGATGGAATAAATGATATATGCATGTCATGAAATGGATACAATTATGCATGGATGCCTTATTATATGGACATTATGTATGCAAATCAATGAATGGTATTATCACATTGATTGTCATTCAAAGAAGTGATGGTTGGTTATGTAGTAGGTATTATCTTTATTTCTTAATAAGGGGAACAAACATAGTAATACTAGCTTGACAATATTACGGGAAATGGAATGAGATATAAGACGTGTGAAGTAATACAATAGTGGTATGAAAGTTGGATTCCCTTATAAATTTTTTCATATTAGGGATGAAGAATCTAGGGTTGTTTTCCAAAAACTCAATCATCCTAGTGACCTCAAACAAACCCATCTATTGATCTACAAATTCCATAAGATACTAAAGGTGTCCTAATGGAGTCAAGTATCTCAAGGACCAACTATGTGTGTTGTGAATGTTCATTTCAAATTGTGAGTAAGTGTGGACTAATCAATTGTGACATATACCAATAAGCTAGCTCATCCACAATTATACATTGGTTTATATAAGATAAGATCACTATTGTGATAGACATGTTACCACGTAGAGGGTATACTCCACTACTAAAAAGTGTTTATAGCCTTGGTGGAGATAGCTCCACAATCCTTCAACATTCCTCCACCACTAGCCATGCATATATAACCCCAATGAAGATGTCTAAAATCCCATGGAACCATTATGGATATTTTTTTTTTTAGATTCTTAGGTTTAGATTATGTGTATGATATGATGAGAAGGGGAAATCATTCACTTTATGACAATATCCACATATGAGTTCATAATTCAAAGGCATAAAAATATGATTATTATGTGATAGATGTGCATGGTCCAAATTAAAACTCAATTTAACTAGGAATAACTTGTAGCACTTAAGGAATGTTTGACATTCAATGGAGGTTGTCTAAAATACTAGGATTAGTTGAGTGACTAAAAATGCCTAGATATTACTCAAACCAAAGACTACCAAATAAATAAGGTTGCATGCAAAGGAGAAATGTGTAAATAATAAGGATTGTATACTAAAATAAATGTTCCCCTGATTAAGGCAACAAGACTCAGTGGACTAATAATTATCCAAACTAACTACATGATAACCAATACGATTGATGAAGTGTATGAATATAGATGAAAAGAATGTGTAAATGTAATCTATAGGAAGATGAAAGTGGAATATATGGATTATGAATGCAATTATTTATATGAATGGATGTACATTATTATGTTTTTTGTTGCCATGTATATATACCTATATATACCTATATATATACCTATAAATACCTATATATATGCATATTTTAAATCAGGTGTAGAAATATCTCAAGTGAATGATATTTAATGGTCCAAGATCTTCTATTTCCTTAATATTAGCAAGCTTATATGTTCCAGGTCCCAATTTTTGTTTAAAAATGAATGGACCAAGCCAATTAGCCACAATTTTGTCACAAATGTATGATAAGTATTGGTATTTTTTTTATTCTCTTTAAGGATAAGACGTCCTACTTGGAATTCACATGGATGAAATTTAACATTATAAGCATGCTTGATATGGTCTTGGTATACCCATAGATACTCTAATGCATTGATTTATATTTCATCGAGGAGCATAATTTGATCAAGGCATGCTTTTTGAGCAGTATTATCATCCATGAAATCTTGTAAAGAAATCTATAGTGAGGTAATCTCGAGCTTAAGAGGCATGATCACATAGACCTCATAGATAATATAGAAAGGATTTGCCCTTGTAGGCTTTGGAATACTTGTTTGATAAGCCCGTAATGCCAAGGGGATTTGAATATGCCAATATTTAAGGTTATCTTTGATGAGTTTTTCTGAATGGATATCAATGTATTATTGGTAGCCTTAGATTGTGCATTTGTTTATGGGTAGTAAGGAGTCAAGAAATTATATTGAATGTGGTACTTTTACAAAGTGCTCAAACATCCTTATTCTAAAAAAAAATTACCATTATCAAAAATATTTTTTGAGAGGATACCAAAAAAACAAATAATGTGTTGGATGCAAATATTGCAAATCAAGATCAAGTTAATTACCCCATGTTTGGAGTCGTAATTTATCATAAAAACTTTATCCTTGGAAAAATGATGAGCAATTGTGATTCTGGTGGATGGACCAGCCCATTAGGGTATGCGTGTGATACTAAATTTTTTTGAAGGTGGAGGTCTAGTTTTATCACCTTGATTTTAGTCACTACATGTAAACCCATATTAGATGTGGCATGGAATATACCAATTACAAATTTTATGAAAAGGTTCAACTTTTGTGACCTAGCGAAAGTGGTTTGATGATGACCATGGAAAATATTATTAGATACATTTAACCTCAAAATGCATTATCAAATTGATCTAATTAGGAAAAGATAAAATGGGATGGAAAATGGCTTGAAGGGATGGATTTTTTGGTAGTGATCAGTTTAATTTTATTGTTGTAGTAATCAGTTTCTTGCTCGCATTTGAGAGTGGAGAGTGGAGTGTGTTGCGATGGAGGGAACTAGCATCATAGCTAGAGCAAAAGGGCTTGTAGGAGAGGTAAGATCTTGTGGAGGATCTATTTATAGAGAACCATATTCATATTCTAGTGTGGTTTGTATTTTCTAGATTTGTATCTAGCCAATGAAGTGATTCAAGGTCTAGTGGTTCATAGTCAAGGGTCCCATGGTTTGGGGAACCATCAACATCATAGGGATCTAGTTTTGGATCTTCTCTTGGATCATATAGAGGACCTGATGGCTCAAGTTGGAGATCCCAAGATGATAGATGTTGGGTTACTTATTGTAATTGTTTTGATATCTCTTTTAGTATTTTTTGTATTAATATTGAGAGCTTTGTTGTACACAGATTGCGGGTAAACAATGTACTTTATGATTGTTGGAAATTTGAGCATGTTTTGTTGTCATTGATGTCAAGAGGTTTGAGGTACCAATTTGATGGAATTAATGTCAAAAAGGTTGATTAATATTAAGAGGTTAGATGTCCTAAATTGACGGAAATATTTGTGAGAATATTTCTCTTTATGGCACATGAGGTATAAGGTAGCAAGAAGAAAGAAATACCTCTCCATAATATTTGAAAAGGGATTTATAAATTACCTTGGTGAAGGTTAAAATATTTATAAATGATGGCAATAAATTACCTTGGTGGTAATTTTTAAAAGGTTAAAATATTCATAAATGATGGAAAATTTATCCCTAAAAATAAAAATCCCAAAAGGTTTACAATATTTAAATTATAATATCTAAATCCTTTAAGATTTAAATTATTATAATTAAATATAATAATTAAAAATACCAAAATTTGAATTACAAAAAGATGTTCGACATCTAAAATAAATGAAGGGAATATATATATAAAGCTAAAGTCTATCCTAATTTTTGTGTTGAAATTTGAAGAGCCTCTGAATAATCGAATAGCTTGTGCGATGCAGAAGGGATAAGATAAGCATGTGGTGCTTTAAGTGTGGAAGTCATTGGTAAAAGGGACTAGGGGAAGAGTCCCCACTCATACACCATGGCAACCAAGCTAGAAATTAGAGCTTGCATAGTGTGTGGTAAGGGAAATATCGTACATTTGATTCACATGGAGGAATGCTTTTTTTGGAAGAAACGCGTGTTTCATTTTATCATCGGTGATAGACATTAAGGGGGAGATCATGCACTCTATAATAATGTGTCTTGGCTAGCCCACATGGTAGCATTTACAAGGCTAAGGTGCGGGTACAGTAGGCACCGCAGGTTTGAATCTCGATGGTCGGTGTCAAGGAGATTAATTTTTGGTTAAAAATTAATTTTACCCTAACATTCGATGGTGGCTAAGGTATGTGCTAGGTATTTATAAGGTGGTTTAAAATAAATTTATTTTTGCATTAAAAGGAGATATAAGGTGATTTATTTTTGAGTTATAAATTAAGTTTGATTGCATTTTTAAAGCATTAAGACAAAAATTAAAAGTGGATATTTTAGTTTGGAAATGCATTAATACAAAGTTAGGAGATATAAGGTGTATGTGATTTATTTTTCTTATGTAATTGGTCAAATTTGTTGATGGAATTGCGTTTGCAAAGTTAGGATAAATAAGGTGTAAAAGTGATTTGATATTTCATTATTATGTATGATAAAATATCTTTTGGGAAGAGAATTCATTGAGAAAACATTTTTATAACTAACCTTGAAAAGTTGCACATAGAAAGGTGGTTAGTTATAATACAGGTTTAAAAGACATATCTCCATAAAAACAAAGAGGTATGGACACATCATATTTTATTTGAAGTATTTTTTGGAATCAATATTGTGAAATATAATGTGGAGTGAAAATGATTGTTTGATAAGCATTGTTGGAAATATTTGAGTGTTGGCAATTTTGGGTACGTTGCCTTTGCTCAAGTGTATAAGTTGTCATTGATGTCAAAAGGCATTTTTGTGTTGATATCAAAAAGAGTGTGATGTCAAAAATATCTTGAGAAGCTTCATAATGTTAAAGGGTTTTTATTAAAACCATGGTGACAAGGTTAAAGGTTTTTTCTTAAAACCATTTGGACTCATTAAGGGTTTTTATTAAAACCAAGCTTAACTTAATGCAAAGGTTTTTACTTCTTGAAAAACCTTGAAGGTCCATGTTTATTATTAATAATTAAATTAACTCAAACCTTTGTCAAAGGTCCAAGTTTAATTTATTATTAATAAAATAATAATAATTATTATTTTAATTATTATTAAAGGGTCTTTCAACCCTTAAGCGATGGAGAAAAAAAGAATTCTTTCATCGATGTGTTGCCATCGTTGGAGGAGCGCCGACGTCAAACAGTTAAGGAGAAATGGCTATATAAGTGGGGATGATTTTCTAAAGTAAGAGCACCATCGATTAATTGGAATCTATGATTTGCGTTTGCTCTGTATCATTCGAATAGTGCTTGGCGTCTGCGATTTGTGTTTGCTCTGTATCATTTGAATAGCGCTCTGTGTCTTTGAATCTCTGATTGACGTCTTTGAAATCGTGCTTGATCTGTGTCTTGGAAACCATGCTTGGCATACTCAAATTTGAGCTTGGGCTACATCCTTACTTTTATGCTTGACGTTAGTGGATTGGCAATTGCACCTGAACTGTGTTTTTCTAGACTGTGTTGTGAGATGATTAATGCAAGCATTCAGTGACTTACGTTTTGGACAACACTCACCAGTTTGCATGTGGCTTGTGGAAGACATTTACGTTTTCCAGATTCTTGGCGTCAAAGGAAGATAAAATATAGGGCAACACTGTATTTCTTCATTGGGCACTTGTGACCCAACGACGGTGGCATTTAAGCAAAAGCGCTAGAAGGTAGAGGTGCCGAGTTTGATTCTCTTCATGGGTAATTTTATTTTGGTCGTGGTGTGCAAAGGATAGTGGCTGTGAATGCACTGGAGGTATAAGGTTAAGGTATCATATTTGCTTTGACATTGTTTTATTGATGCTTAATGTTTATGTGGAGTAATAAGGTGTAAAGAGGTTTTACTTTGTATGTATATTATACTTCTGGTGGTTTTTATTAAGTTGGAGAAATAAGGTGATTAATTTGGATCTTTATTATTGTTTATTATTGTATAGTTGCTAACTCTAATTGGTGGCAAATTGAGAGTTAGTGTTGTGACAAATTTTGAGTTCTCCTTCTTCATCAAAGTAAAGGTATGGGCAACTTCTTCCATGTATATTGTTGATGGTATATTTTCTAAAATTGAGTTTGGAGTGAAAAGGTTGTCTACTAGGTATTTTTGGTGTAAATCCTATTTTTTGGATATTGAAGATTGTTTATGCATTAAAATCATTGATGAGTTTTTGGGTGAATGCATAATTCTGGTTGAGGAAGAGGAAGCATTTTTTGCACTAGGGTTTATGTTAGTAAGTCTTGCTACTTGCATTGAGATGATGAAACCCTTAGTTGGCTATTTTGATATTGATGGTTGAGTTGCTTCCATAGAGGTTGTTTTGATCAAGTTAGTGCTTTACTTGATACATGATATTGGGCTTACTCCATTGAGTTGATTTGAGCAAGTTATTCTTTGCATTTGGTGATATTGTGTTGGTGGTTGTTTTGTTCAAATATCCTTGGAGGGAAAAGGATTTCTACTTGTTTCCTTTTCTTGTGATGATTGGTTGAATGCTTCAAGGTTGATGTTGAGTTGAATGGTGTTGGTTGACTAAACCTTGTTTGATGAGCATTGTTGTTGAAACCCTAATTGTTGGTGAAAAGAATATGAGTATCATTGTTATATGAGATATTGCATGGTTGGCAATTGTTGGGTTGTGTTTCATATTCTTGAGAAAAGCATACTACATCTATCTTATTCTTTTGAGATTGAGATTGAGTTGAGATTGAGATTGTTTTGAGATTGAGATTGGGAGTTAAGTATAGAACATATTGGGTCTCTAACAATTCTCTTTATGTTTCTATGAGATTTGAGATTGAGATTGGGAGTTAAGTATAGAACATATTGAGTCTCTAACAATTCTCTTTATGCTTCTATGAGGTTTATGAATCACATTGGGTCTCTAAAAATTCTCTTTGTGGGTTCATGCTAAGCAAGTTTTTCTTGGTGAGCTTGCTGAGGTTTTTGGACAGGTTTCGGTGGGGACTTGTGAGCAGATTTGGACAAGTCCTAGCAGAGGACTTGTGAGCTAAGTTTTTGAGAGTTCTATCAGAGAACTTGAGGATAGAGGTGCATTGGTTCTTTGAGAAGAACTTGAGGACAAATTTGGCAAGTCTTTGAGAAGGCTTGTGTGCAGAGGATTGATTTGTTCAAGAGTTGGACAGATCTGACAGATAGAGGAAGACTTGTACTAGACCAACTGACTATGTTTGGTATAGGTTGTTGAGCTGTTGTGGACGTGATCATAGAAGGTAGAGGTCTCTTAGGCTAAGCATTGAGGATAGGAGGTCTTCGATGGAAAGGAGTTCCACGTGTTGGCAAGAGGTAGAGGCAGTTGATCTTCTAAGGGATCATTTCCAGAGTAGAGGGGAAGGTATCTCCTTTGAGCAAAGGCTCATAAATTCAGATTGGGGGAAGGTGTCTCCTTTGGGCTGAGGCTCATAAACATTGTAATTGGGAAGGTTTCCCAAAGAACTTTGAGATAAATTTTAGAGAAAAGTTTTGTGGACGTAGCCTAGGCATTTTGGGTGAACCACGTTAAAATTGGTGTCACTTTGTGGATGATATTGTGCATTGTTTTGATATTGCTTTGGGTATATTGCTTTACTATTTTGAAGTATAAAGGAAAAAGTAAAAAGAGGTCTTATACTATTCACCCCCCTCTCAGTATAAGCTTGTGTTCTTCAATTGGTATCAGAGCGGGTGCCTTCGAAAAGTTTAACAGCTTGAAGGAAAAGCTAGTAAAGAACACAATGGATCATTCAAGTGGCAATGCAACACCTATTCTTGGGGTCATTTTTTTTAGTCAAGATAGTGATGAGTCTTCTAGTGATGAAGAGGCATATTACAGCAAGAAAGGCAAGTTCTCTAGAAAGCACAAAAGTATGAAAAATGTAAGATGTTTCAATTGTGGAAAGTTTGGTCATTATGCTACTGACTGTACTATTGCCAAGGATGAAAGTGATGAAGATAAACAGGATTGTAAGAGCAAGGATTCTGAAAAGCACAAGCATCACAGGAAAAACAAAGATGAGCAAAGCAATCAAGGAAAGAGGTACTCTCACAAGCACAAGAAGAGCTTCTACCTAGACAATGCAAGTAAGTGTTCTAGTAGTGATAGTGAAAGTTCTTCAAGTGATAATGAAAATGAGATGTTGTTCATATTAGAAAAAGAGGAAGAACCAAAACATAGATTCATTATCATGAAATGTCTTAGATGTGGAAATTTTGGTCACCTTGAGGATGATTGCACAAATAATGATTTGGTTTCTAGTATGTATGAGGATGCTTCAGAAAACTATAAGGAATATGCTTGTATGGTTTTTGAAAAGGGTAGCACCTCTAGTGATAAGAAATCTGAAAAAGGCTTTGATGATTCAAAAAGCAAACATATAGAGGAAGGAGAAGTAGATCTTAAAGGTGAACTTATTAGTGCTCTTAGTGCTTTGAAAAAGGAAAGAAAGAAGAATGCTAGACTCAAGGATAAGTTAGATGAATGTTGTATGGAGAGAGATGATCTTATAGAAAGTCTTGACTTCTCTATAGCTAAGACACAAGAACTCAAGGATGAGTTAGAATCTAAGGTTCTTGAGTATAGTGAGTTAGAACAGAAAATGGCTTCTTTGAAAGAGGAAACTAAAGAGTACAAGGATAAGCTTCACAGGTTTCAAGATAGCTCCAAAAAGGTTAAGTCACTCATCAAAGGTCAAAGAAAGACAACAGATAAAATAGGCCTTGGTTTTGTTAAGCCTCACAAGGAACAAGTTGGAGAGTCTAGTAAGAGACTCCAAAAGGAAGAGAGTTCGAATGAGGAAAGTATTTCAGATCATGAGTCCTTGAATGATAGATGCACAAAAATAGAAAATAGAATTCAGAATGAGAAGAAGAAGTTTTCAGAGCCTAAGAGGTCAAATAAAGGAAAGTTTCAAGGCAGATGTTTTGCTTGTCACAAGTTTGGTCACATAGCTTCACATTGCATGACTCAAGTAAGGAAGGTAAATGACAGTTTCAGAGGTGGTAATTTCTTTCAAGGGTATTGCTACTCTTGTCAACAGTTTGGGCACAAGGCAGTTTATTACAAGGCAAATATCAGGAACAGGTTTGATCAGAACAGGTTTGGTCAGAATAGGTTTGGTCAAAATAGGTTTGGTCAAAACAGGTTTGGCCAGAATAGGTTTGGTTAGAACAGGTTTGGTCAGAACAGGTTTGGTCAGAACTGGTGGATTCAAAGAACATGTATGCCTAAAAGAAATAACATTGTTACTTGTTATAAGTGCAACAATGAAGGTCACACAACTAGATAGTGTAGAGCTAAAATTCTAGAATACAGGAACAGGAATAGTGGCATGATCAGGTCCAAGGATCAAGGCATGGATAAGAACAGGGATGAGAACAAGAACAAGAACAGTGATAGGAACAGGAATATGGACAAAGAGTTCAAGAGAAGGCCCGAAAAGGAAGTTATAGACACTGATGATGATCAATGCCTAATGGGAGTTTTACTCCCACCCCAAAATTAATCACCTCATCAGGAGGTGGGGGAGGGACTAAGCTAAGAGGCTCATTCTTAGTCCCAAGCCCCAAAGGTGGCCCTTTGCCATTGATGACAAAGGGGGAGAGATATGAGTAAGGGGGAGAGCTTCAAAGTGAAGAAGAAAGCTTCAAGTCAGGGGGAGCAAAACTTCAAAGGAAGATTCTCAGTTGTGGGCACATTTGGTCAGTTGTTAGCACATTTGGTTTCAGTTTTGGCTCTTGAGAAGTGTTTTCAGTAAAGGTTTGCCATCAATGACAAAGGGGGAGATTGTTGGCAATTTTGGGTACTTTGGGTACATTGCCTTTGCTCAAGTGTATAAGTTGTCATTGATGTCAAAAGGCATTTTTGTGTTGATATCAAAAAGAGTGTGATGTCAAAAATATCTTGAGAAGCTTCATAATGTTAAAGGGTTTTTATTAAAACCATGGTGACAAGGTTAAAGGTTTTTCTTAAAACCATTTGGACTCATTAAGGGTTTTTATTAAAACCAAGCTTAACTTAATGCAAAGGTTTTTACTTCTTGAAAAACCTTGAAGGTCCATGTTTATTATTAATAATTAAATTAACTCAAACCTTTGTCAAAGGTCCAAGTTTAATTTATTATTAATAAAATAATAATAATTATTATTTTAATTATTATTAAAGGGTCTTTCAACCCTTAAGCGACGGAGAAAAAAAGAATTCTTTCACCGATGTGTTGCCATCGTTGGAGGAGCGCCGACGTCAAACAGTTAAGGAGAAATGGCTATATAAGTGGGGATGATTTTCTAAAGTAAGAGCACCACCGATTAATTGGAATCTGCGATTTGCGTTTGCTCTGTATCATTTGAATAGCGCTTGGCATCTGTGATTTGCGTTTGCTCTATATCATTCGAATAGCGCTTGGTGTCTTCGATTTGAGCTTGCTCTATGTCTTCGAATCTCTGATTGACGTATTTGAAATCATGCTTGATCTGTGTCTTGGAAACCATGCTTGGCATACTCGGATTTGAGCTTGGGCTGCATCCTTACTTTTATGCTTGACGTTAGTGGATTGGCAATTGCACTTGAACTATGTTTTTCCAGACTGTGCTGTGAGATGATTAATGCAAGCATTCAGTGACTTACGTTTTGGACAACGCTCACCAGTTTGCATGTGGCTTGTGGAAGACATTTACGTTTTCCAGATTCTTGGCATCAAAGGAAGATAAAATATAGGGCAACACTGTATTTCTTCATTGGGCACTTGTGACCCAACGGCGATGGCGTTTAAGCGAAGGCGCTAGAAGGCAGAGGTGTCGAGTTCGATTCTCTTCATGGGTAATTTTCTTTTGGTCACGGTGTGCAAAGGATAGTGGTTGTGAATGCACTGGAGGTATAAGGTTAAGGTATCATATTTGCTTTGACATTGTTTTATTGATGCTTAATGTTTATGTGGAGTAATAAGGTGTAAAGAGGTTTTACTTTGTATGTATATTATACTTCTGGTGGTTTTTATTAAGTTGGAGAAATAAGGTGATTAATTTGGATCTTTATTATTGTTTATTATTGTATAGTTGCTAACTCTAATTGGTGGCAAATTGAGAGTTAGTGTTGTGACAGATTTTGAGTTCTCCTTCTTCATCAAAGTAAAGGTATGGGCAACTTCTTCCATGTATATTGTTGATGGTATATTTTTTGAAATTGAGTTTGGAGTGAAAAGGTTGTCTACTAGGTATTTTTGGTGTAAATCCTATTTTCTAGATATTGAAGATTGTTTATGCATTAAAATCATTGATGAGTTTTTGGGTGAATGCATAATTCTGGTTGAGGAAGAGGAAGCATTTTTGCACTAGGGTTTATGTTAGTAAGTCTTGCTACTTGCATTGAGATGATGAAACCCTTAGTTGGCTGTTTTGATATTGATGGTTGAGTTGCTTCCATAGAGGTTGTTTTGATCAAGTTAGTGCTTTACTTGATACATGATATTGGGCTTACTCCATTGAGTTGATTTGAGCAAGTTATTCTTTGCATTTGGTGATATTGTGTTGGTGGCTGTTTTGTTCAAATATCCTTGGAGGGAAAAGGATTTCTACTTGTTTCCTTTTCTTGTGATGATTGGTTGAATGCTTCAAGGTTGATGTTGAGTTGAATGGTGTTGGTTGACTAAACCTTGTTTGATGAGCATTGTTGTTGAAACCCTAATTGTTGGTGAAAAGAATATGAGTATCATTGTTATATGAGATATTGCATGGTTGGCAATTGTTGGGTTGTGTTTCATATTCTTGAGAAAAGCATACTACATCTATCTTATTCTTTTGAGATTGAGATTGAGTTGAGATTGATATTGGGAGTTAAGTATAGAACATATTGGGTCTCTAACAATTCTCTTTATGTTTCTATGAGATTTGAGATTGAGATTGGGAGTTAAGTATAGAACATATTCGGGGGGGGGGGGAACATATTGAGTCTCTAACAATTCTCTTTATGCTTCTATGAGGTTTATGAATCACATTGGGTCTCTAACAATTCTCTTTGTGGGTTCATGCTAAGCAAGTTTTTCTTGGTGAGCTTGCTAAGGTTTTTGGACAGGTTTCGGTGGGGACTTGTGAGAAGATTTGGACAGGTCCTAGCAGAGGACTTGTGAGCTGAGTTTGAGAGTTCTATCAGAGAACTTGAGGACAGAGGTGCATTGGTTCTTTGAGAAGAACCTGAGGACATATTTGGCAAGTCTTTGAGAAGGCTTGTGTGCAGAGGATTGATTTGTTCAAGAGTTGGACAGATCTGACAGATAGAGGAAGACTTGTACTAGACCGACTGACTGTGTTTGGTACAAGTTGTTGAGTCTGCTATGGACGTGATCATAGAAGGCAGAGGTCTCTTAGGCTAAGCATTGAGGATAGGAGGTCTTCGGTGGAAAGGAGTTCCACGTGCTGGCAAGAGGTAGAGGCAGTTGATCTTCTGAGGGATCATTTCCAGAGTAGAGGGGAAGGTATCTCCTTTGAGCAGAGGCTCATAAATTTAGATTGGGGGAAGGTGTCTCCTTTGGGCCGAGGCTCATAAACATTGTAATTGGGAAGGTTTCCCAAAGAACTTTGAGATAACTTTTAGAGAAAAGTTTTGTGGACGTAGCCTGACCATTCTGGGTGAACCACGTTAAAATTGGTGTCACTTTGTGGATGATATTGTGCATTGTTTTGATATTGCTTTGGGTATATTGCTTTACTATTTTGAAGTATAAAGGAAAAAGTAAAAAGAGGTCTTATACTGTTCACCCCCCCTCTCAGTATAAGCTTGTGTTCTTCATTGAGTGCGTTCAATATACTTTAGTGTTGAATATTTGGAGAACATTTGAGATAGATATTGAGAATTATTTGAGTTATGGTTTGACACCCACATTGTGCTCATTTTTTGAAGAAGTATGAGAACACTTGTTTAGTATTTGTGAGAAAGTTGTGTTTCATTGTTTGAATGATTGAGTGAAATTCTTGAGCATTGGTTTTAAGTGATATTGAAAGTGAATGTGCAAACATTAGAAATCAGATTTTTGAAAGCAATAGACTTAATTATTGAGTAGAAAATATTGATTTTTTGATAGAGCACATCATTCTATATATGTTCTAGAGGTTAAAATAATTCTAAATAGAATATGTCTAAACTGATTTAAGTTAAAGGAATTAATTTGAATATTAGATAAAGCATTTGATAGCATTGTGTGCAAGATTTGAGATTGATTGAGCATATTTTATGAACTATTTTGAGCATGTGTTAGATCTAGTTTGAGCATATGCTAGAGAATATTTGAGCAAGTATTTGTGAATATTTGAGAGCATATTGAGCAAGTTCTTGAGAGGACTTGAAGGTAAATTTGATTAAGTCTTTATGAAGGCTTGAGAGTAGAATTGATCAAGTTCTTGAGAGGAATCGAAGGTAGATTTGAGCAAGTCTTGGTGAATACTTGAGAATCTATTAAGCAATTTCTTGAGAGGACTTAAAGGTAGATTTGAGCAATTCTTGGTGAAAACTTGAGATAATATTGAGGAAGTTCTTAAGAGTAATTGAAGGTTTATTTGAGTAAGTCTTGTGAATACTTGAAACAAAATTAAGAGTAGAGTTTATTGATTGATCTGTTCAAGATTGTGTTAAGGATTGGGGCAAATCTAAGCATAGTTGATTGATTTATTTATTCAAGATTTGTGTTAATACTTCGGGTAGATCTAAGAAGATTTGATTTATTGATTTTTTCAAGTTTTTTTTAATGCTTAGGGTAGATCTAAGCATAGTTTATTGATTTATTTGTTCAATTTTTGTGTTAAGGCTTGAGGAAGATCTAAGTAGAGTTGATTGATTGATTTGTTCAAGATTTATGTTAAGGCTTGCAAAATATCTAAGCAGAGTTGATTGATTTATTTGTTCAATATTTTTTTTAAGGCTTAGGGTAGATCTAAGATGAGTTGATTGGTGATTTGAGCAAGATTTTTTTTAGGGATTGAGGATAGATTTGAGATAGAAGTTAGTGATGATTTATGAGAAAATTTGTGAGCAAAGATAGAGTATATTTGTACTTGGGATAGATTTTGGTATAGACTTGAGAAAAAGCTAAGAGAAAAATTTGGAGGTGATAGAGTAGAGGATAATAATGTCTAGTGGATAGAGATCCATTAGCCAGGGCAATGTAGACATAGGTGTTATGTGTAGAGATATCCAAAAGCTAGAGCAGTGGGGGTAGAAGTCTTCTAGAAGATCATCAAACTAGAGCAAGGATAAAGAATTATCTTATGGATAGATATCCAAAAACCAAAGCAAGAAGAAAGAGTTCTCCTATGGATATATTTTCATAAACCAGAGCATAGGGGAAATAGTTCTCCTATGGAGTGTGATCCATGAACCAAAGAAAAGTGGAAAGAGTTCTCCTATCGAGAGATATCCATGAATTAGAGTATAGGGTATTGATATCTCCTTTGGACAGAGGTCCATTAACATTGTAATAGGAAATTGATTCCCAAGAGATTTGTTGAGAAAATTTTAGTAGAAATCTTTTCTTTGTGGAGTAGCCCATATTCGGTGAACCATGTTAAATTGGTGTCTCTATTGTGTGTGATGATTTATGAATTGCTTTGATTAATAGTATTGATATTATCATTGATAATATTGGATAATATTGTTTGGGAAAGAAAAGTGAAATTTGGTCTTATACTATTCACCCCCTCTCAGTATAAGCTTGTGTTCTTCAATTGGTATCAGAGTGAGTTCCTTCGAAAGAGTTTAACAACTTGAAGAAAAAATATATAGGAACACAGATGGCATATCAGAGTGGATATTTAGCAAATAAGGCACCATTGTTCAATGAGAATAATTATGATTTCTAGAGTATAATAATGAAGAATTACTTTATGGCACAAGGATATGAGACATGCCATGTAGTTGAGGATGGGTTCACACCTATAACTACTCCTCCCATAGATAAAAATGGTAATCTCTTATATGTGAATGATACCAAGGCTAATAATGCAATATTAAGTGGTTTACATGAAGCAAAGTTTATAAAAGTTATGCATTGTGAATCAACAAAGGAATTTTAGGATAAACTGAAGCAAACATATGAGGGAGAAAAAGTTAAAAATGGTAAAATTGCAAAATCACAAAATACATTTGAAGACTTGAAGATAAAAGAAGAGGAAGACATTGTTACAAACATACTTCATGTGGATGAGGTTGTTAACACCATGCGAGGACTTGGTTTTAAAATAGAAGAATTTTATGTTGCTCAAAAGGTTTTAAGGTCACTCCGTATGAGGTATAATGAAAAGCTTTCAGCCATAGAAGAAATAAGAGAAATTGAAACTTTGACTATGGATGAGTTACATGGAACTCTCATAGCTTATGAGATGAGAATAGGAAAGGATCCTATTTCCAAGAAAGAGGTAACCTTCAAAGTAGCAAATAATACAAAAGATAAGAAGCTAGATTCAAGTGATGAGTTATCCAGTGATGAAGAAACAAACTATGGCAGAAGGAACAATAAGGGCTCAAGAAAACACAAAGGCATGAAAAGAGTTAAGTGTTTCAATTGTGGTAAATATGGTCACTATGCATCTAACTATCCAAAATTTGGATGTAGTAGCAATGAAGAGAAACGAGATCATAAGAGAAAGGAAGAAATAAAATCCAAGTATGAAAAGAAAAATAGGTATGGATAAAATGAGCATGAAAATAAGTTTTTTCAGAGGCATAAGAAGAGTTTTTATGTGGATAGAAAAAGCAAGGTTTCAAGTGATAGTGATGAAAGATCCTTAGATAGTGAAGAAAAAGAAATTCTCTTCTTAGCAATAGAGGAAGAAGGAAGTGTTCCTAGTGAAGATAAAATTGAAAAGTATGAAGATGCTCTTGAAGAAAAAGAATTAGAGAAAGAATCAGAAATGAAGGAGTAGTAGATTTAGAAGCTAAACTTATTTCTTCTCTAAAATAATTGAAAAAGGTCAAAAATTAGAATTCAATATTCAAGGCTCAATTTCAAGAATGTGATGAAGAGAAAGGAAATCTTATACAAGATATGACAAAATCAATAGGTAAGACAAGGAGATTTAAATAAAATTTAGAAGCAAAAGTCTTAGAATGTGAGAGATTAGAACAAGAGGTAGTTTCTTTAAGGAAGGAAATGGAAGATTCTAAGGACAAGATACACAATTTTTGGAAAAGATCAAAGACTTTGGATAAGATTATCAATGCACAAAGACCTTCATATAACAAAACAAGACTTGGTTTTGAAGAAATACAAGAGAAACAAGAAGAAGGGTCAAGCTCAAGATCCAAAGAGGAAGAAGATTTAGTAGAAGAGAGTGAAGGAGAAAGTGAGACCTATGTGAATAGAAGTTTCACCAAGAAATGAAACAATGCACAAACAAGGAACATGGAACATCACAAGGAAGAAAAGACTAAGAGACCAATGGGTCCAAGAAAACATTTCTTCAAAGGACATTGTTTCTCATAAGGCTATACATTGTAGAAATCATGGAAATGAGTATAGTATTACTAAGAGGAACTTAAAATATGGATATTTATTTCAAGGGTATTGCTACTCTTGTAATTGATTTGGTCATAAAGTAATTAACTATAGGGTTCATGATAGAAATAGGTATGGCTTCACCAGGAGGAACTTCAAGGCACTTGCACCTTCAAGGAACCATAAAATTAAGTGTTATAAGTGCAGTAATATTGGGAATAAGGCCATGTGGTACAGAATAGAGTTTTCAAAGATTCTAGAGACAAGCAAGAACAACGATACTCAAAGGTTCCAAAAGGGTATATTGAGGAAGAAGGTTGATAAAGGAAAAGAGCATTGTATGTTGGGAA
Source organism: Wollemia nobilis (assembly GCA_028583015.1). Lineage (NCBI taxonomy): Eukaryota > Viridiplantae > Streptophyta > Pinopsida > Araucariales > Araucariaceae > Wollemia > Wollemia nobilis. Next base: position 20,677,575 of record JAQPPZ010016895.1, read on the forward strand.
TAATTTTACTCCCACTAGAGCGAGATGAATGCTCCTCTAGATATTAACTAATTAAATACTCTGAATATTAATGCATAAATCTAGAACCAGATATAACACAATAGAAACCTGACAATATTATTTAAATTGATAATTGGTAATAAATCAAATGAATCATGAATCGCCACTCAAGATGGGCTCTTACCCGTCATGTAGGTTGTGCAATGAACACAGATGAACAAAGAGTAAAATATTAGATTAAAATATGATAATATTAATCATTTGGATAGCTAACTAAATAGTGATAATATGAAACCAATTGGTGCAGCCGAATTCCACCTCATAATTGGTATGTAGCATGACTCCCCTCCTCAAAAATATTTATCCTTAAATATGGAAATGACTGGAAAATAATATCAGATTCCTAGGTTGCATCTTCTTCAAGTAATTCCTACCATTTGATGATAAAATCTTGTATGTGATGAGATCTTAGTTTGCATGCTTTGGTTTTTAGAACTGCTTCTGGTTGGAGATAAATACGCCCTTCTTCATCTAGCACTGGTAATTCTGACTGAGATTGTATTTTTTGGACAATCACATTTTTGAGATGGGATACATGAAAAATGGGTGTATATGATAGGATTGAGGTAACTCCAATTGATAAGCTACTTCCCCAATGTGACGCACAATTTTGGAAGGGCCATAAAATTATGGCACCAACTTATGACTAGATTTGATCTTCAAATACAACTCATTGTAAGGCTAAAAGAGTAAGAACACCATATCACCAATATTTAATGCCATTTATGAATGATTTCTATCATGTTGCTACTTCATACGAATTTGTTCTTATATCAAATTATCTTTCAGAATAGTGAGCATTGCTTGTCGTTGTTGAACCAATCATCTACTTGAGCCACTTTTGAAGATCCTAGTAAATAATATGCGACTGCGGGTGGCTTAGTTCCATTCAATGCTTCAAAAGGAGACATCTTAGTGGAATAATGGTAGGAAGTATTATAACACCATTTTGCCAATGAGAGCCATTGACTCCATTGATATTGTTTATCTTGTACAAAACATCTATGATAAGTACCTAAACATTTGTTAACCATATTTGTTTGAACATTTGTTTGTGTATGGTATGTGAAAGACATGTTTAATTTGGTACCACTAAGTCGAAATAATTATTTCCAAAAATTACAAGTAAAAATAGGATCTCTATCACTTACAATATTTTTGGGCATTTTGTGCAATTTAAAAATTTAATCCATAAATACCTTGGTCACTTTGATTGCTAAAAATAGATGTTGTAAGGCATGGAAATGAGCATATTTGAAAATAAAATCAACTACCACAAAAATTACTGTTTTATTTTATGACGTAGGAAGTCCTTCAATAAAATCCATGGATATATGTTCCCATTGCTGATTTAGAATATGTAACAGTTGAAGAAAACCTGGTGACTTGACTGTTTCACCCTTACTACTTTTGCATACTTCACACTCAACTACCCACTGCTTGACCTCTGCTTTTAACCCTTTCCAACAAAAGGATTTTTTAACCCACATGCAGGTTTTTAGAAACCTTAAATGTCCTACTGATGGAGAAGCATGTGACTCCTATAAAATCTATGATTTTATTGGTGAGTTATGTGGGATGTAAATGCGACTCTTCTTACATAATATTTGGTCATCATATGTTAAAAAAAGATATTTAGATGAACCCATAGATAAGTCCTAAATTATTTGAGTTGTTACACTGTTGGACAACCATTCTTCTTGCAAATGAGACACCCATTGTGAAAATGGTCCTAAAATGGCATTAATGACTACTTCATATTTGTATTTTCTAGATAATGCATCAACTGCCACATTTTATTTACCTTTATTATATTCAATCACAAAACAATATCCCAATAATTTAGTCAACCACTTATTTTATTCAGGATAATAAAACCTTTATTCTAGAAAATGATGTGATTGGTTTTAATAATAAAATGGCTATTGATTAAGTAATGCCTCCATTTTTCCACTACGTGTAGAATAGCCAAAATTTCTTTTTCATAAGTATATCTAGAAAAATTCTTCCCTCAAAGTTGTTTACTTTTAAATGCCAAGGTATGACCCTCCTGCATTAGTACTGCTCCAATACTTGTTCCTGAGGCATCACATTCAATGACAAATGGTTTTTAAAAATATGGAGTGGAAAAAACTAGAGTCATACACATTAACTCCTTATGTGCCTCGAATGCTTGAGTTGTTGTGTTTGACCAATGAAAGGCATCCTTATTAGTAATCACTATAATATGACCCACAATTTTATCATAGTTATGCACAAATTTGCGATAATAGCCAATGAGGCCTAGAAAACCACGAAGTTTCTAAGAAAATATGCTCATTAGATTCATAATAATGAGAACTTACAATGCGTTTATAGCACTCCAATAAGTTTGAAATCTCTACTATTATGGAGATCTTACTTGCTCCTACTATGTTTAGAAACACTCTAAAAAATTCCCTATATGCTCTCACAACAAAAACTAATTTCCTCTCAAATAGTAAATTTGTTGCAACTATATTTAAATGAATTTTAAATATTTAGAACCTATATACTTTAGGAAATATACTCTAAAGTATGCTCTAGAGTCCAAAATTCTCCCCCTTAAATTTGATAGGACTAACTAGACAGTCTCTGAGCTTTATATACTGAGCTTTCACAACTCCTTTGCTGAAGATGTCTGCTATGTTGTGCAAAGTGTTGCAATTCTGTAGTTCAATCACCTGTTTCTCCACCATGTCTCGAATGAAGTTATACTTCATGTCAAAGTGCTTTGACCTGTTGTGGTGGATAGGATTATGTTCCAATTGGATGGCACTCATATTGTCATGGTATAATATTGTAGGACCACTTTGTTGCTCTCCAATTTCTTCAAGGACTTTTCTCAACCATAAATCTTGAGTACTATAATTTGTGATTGCTATATACTCGGCCTTAGTAGATGACAATGCTACAATAGTCTGCTTTTTGGAACTCATGTAATTATTTCTAACCCAAGACTAAAACAATTCCCTAAAGTAGATTTTATATCATCTATATTTCTGCCCCAATCACTATCACTAAAGCCAACTAATTTTATAGAATTACATTTGTGGTAATGGATACCAAAATCCAATGTACCCTTTACATATGTCAAAATTATCTTAGTTGCTTGAAACTTAAGTTCATTTGGATCATCCATATACCTTGAAATAAGAGAAAAAACATACTAAATATCTAACCTTGTATTGGTGAGGAACATTAGACTCCCAACCATGCTCCTGTAAGTGGTCATGTTAACTTTTGGTGCTCGATCATCTTTGCTCAATTGGATCCCATGAACTTTTAGAGTTGCAACAGGCTTGCATTGCTCCATAGCAAATTTTTTGATCATATCTTGAGCATATTTGTGTTGACATATGAAGATCCCTTTATCTATTTTATGTACCTCCATGCCTAGGAAGTAATGCATTAAACCTAGATCTTTCATTTCAAATTCTTTCATCATGGAGTGTTTGAACTCCTTATTCATCTTAGCACTACTACCCATGAATACTAGATCATCCACATATAAGCATACAATCAAAATGTATTTACCTTGTTTCATGTAGTAAAGAGTAGGTTCACTTTTGCTCCTAGTTAATCCATACTTATGAAAGTAGCCATCAATGCATGAGTGCCATGCTATTGGTTCTTGCTTGAGGCCATACAATGCTTTATTTAGTTTGTATACAAGGTGATCCTTAACTTGTTCTTAAAATCCTTGAGGTTGTTGCACAAAAACCTCTTCATTCAAGTACCCATTGATAAAGGCACTCTTTACACCCATATGCTGAATTTTCCACCCTTTTTGGGCAGCCAAAGAAAGTATTGATCTGATTGTCTCCTGTCTAGCAATAGGAGCAAAGGTCTCCTCATAGTCAATCCCATACTTTTGAGTGAACTCTTTTTCTACAAGTCTTGCCTTGTGTCTTTCAATGCTTGCATTTAATTTTGTCTTATATACCCATTTTCATCCAACACATTTATTACCCTTAGGAAGCTCCACTAGCTCCCAAGTACCATTCCTTTTTATAGAGGCCATTTCTTATTTCATGGCTTGTTGCCATACATCATGAGCACTTGATTTCTCATATCTAGATGGCTCTAGCTCTACACTAGTCATTAAAGCATAATTGACTACATCTCCCTTAGGCTCTTGGGAGTCATCATCACCATACCTATGCAGATTTTCAAGTCTTTTTAAAAATGCATTCATTTCACTAGCTTGACTTCTAGTGTATCTTTTCTAGAAATTCTTATCCAACATTGGAAAATATGGATGGTGCTAAAGTTTTCTTTTACCTCTAGATGGAAAATCAATATACATAGGTGAAGAACTTATTGATATTTGTGGAGAAGGACTTGGAATAGCATTTGTTTTACTTGAAGTAGTACTCACACTCGGGCTTTGAGGACCTCCTTTTTTGTTTTGGACTATACTTGCTGCACTTTAGAGAAACTTGCATCATGAGATCCATCATCAACAAAAAGTTTTTGATGACACCATTCTCCCCATTCATAAAAAATTACATCCCTAGAGAGTAAAATTTTATGTTTTTTTGGATTGTAGAGCCTATATGCTTTTGAAGACTCACAATATCCAACAAAAATACATGTTTGACTTTTGGGGTCAAGTTTCTTTCTTTGTTCATCAGGAATGTGGGCATATGCAAGATAACCAAAAACCTTAAAGTGTTTTACATTTGGCTTTTTTCCATACCAACCTTCATAAGGAGCGATCCCATATAAACTAGAAGTAGGACTCCTATTCAAAATGTAAACACTATTTCTAACAGCATCAACCCAATACATGTTATTTAGATGCGTAGTTTGAAGCATTGATCTAGCCATTTCTACTATAGTGCGTTTATTTATTTCAGCCACACAATTTTATTGTGGGGTGTAGGCAGTTGTGAATTGCCTTTTTATTCCATAATATTTACAATATTTTAGAAATACTTTTGAATAATACTCTCCTCATCTATCAATACTTAGAATTTTTACAACAAACTCAATTTGATTCTCTATAGTATTTTTGAAATCAATGAAATAATAAAAATTTTCATATTTAGTTTTCAAAACATAAATTCAACACATCCTAGAGAAATCATCAATGAAAGTGAGAAAATAATAGTTGTTACCAATGTTTTTGGTTTTCATTGGACAACAAATGTCCGAATGCACTAATTGTAGTGGATGGCTTGCTCTCCATGCTTTTCATTTTAGAAAATTTGATATTGAGTGCTTTACCAAAGCACATCCTTCACACACCTACTTGTGTTCTTCAACTCTTGGAAGTCCACTTATCATAGCTTGAGAAGTCAACAACTTCAAGCTTGCAAAATTAAGATGACCAAATCTCAAGTGCCAAAGCACACTTGAATTAGCAATAGCTACACTAGCATGTTGAGCACCTCCTTGTTCCCCAAACTTAAGAGAAAACAACCTATTATTTGTCATAGGTACTTGTGTAATAACTCTATTACAATTTTTTTTATCAAAAATGATAAATTTTCCTTCATAAAAAAAAAGCCTATAGTTCTTTTCCATCATTTATCCAAAACTAAGCAAATTATGTTGGATTTTGGGGGTGTAATAGATGTCATTTACTTTTTTGTGCCTTCTTTTGTTGGAACCTTCATGGCTCCAATACCTTCAACTTGTAGTGTCTTTTCATCTCCCAATTTGATCTTTGATTTGTAGGAGGAATCCATTGTAGCAAAGAGCTCTTCTTTGCCACTCATGTGATTGGAACAACTAGTAGCTAAAATCCAAGTTTCATTAATATTTTGATCTAATTTTCCATAGGTGAGGAATAGATTTGAAGAAGCTCCTTCCTCTTATCCATAGTTTCCATATTGACCTCTCCCATATTGAGAAGTCTTGGACCAATAATCTCTAGCAAAGTGACCAACCTTGCCATAATTGTAACAAGATTTCTTTGATTTGTCACCTCCTATTCCTTTATTTCCACCTCTTGATCTACCTTGTCCTCTTCCTTTACCTCTCCTTTGGCCTCTTCCTTATCCTTGTCCTTGTCCTCTTCCTTGTGTATTATCACCTTATTTGGATGATAATGCTTTCTCATCACCTCCATAGCTTGTAGATGTAGCACCCTATAATATTTCTTCATGAGACATCAAAGAATCAATTAGAGCATCAAAATTTATAGAAGAAAAATATTTAGAATCTTCAATAATGATAGCAATATGGATCCATTTATGAAGAAGTTTTTTCAACACTTTCTTCACCACTACAGTTTTTATGTCTTCTCCAAGGGTTTCCATTTTGTTTACAATGGATTTCACTCACACAATAATCTCCCACTCTTTCATCATATTTCATATTTATATTCTCAAAATATCTCTTTGTTCCGGGTCAAACATAGGTGAATTTTGCTCCTATTTTATCATTATCCAATCATTTAAATTGTCAACCCAGGGAGCTTCGTAAACTTTAGAAGTTTCTCAAACAAAATCACTTATAATACCCACTTTAAGATGAGTTCACCTAATTCTACTATTGGGGGGTTTAAAATATTTTCAATCATTCATCCACACCACAATAATTTATGTATTAAAAATTAAATCCTAAGAATGTAAATATTCATACGTGCATAAAAGTAAACCTACTGCAAAAATGAAAATAACAATGCAAGAAATAAACCTATGAAAGCAGGAAACTAATCTAGGAAACCATAAATAAAAGGGAAGGAATACTGACTTGGAGTGGGCCCAGAATCTAGTAGCTCTCTTCCAGTTGAACACGCAGTTAGGAAATCTTGAAATTTATTGTATTTGCCAAAGAATTATTACAATGTTTCTATATTCTCAAAATGACAAATGTATTCTCAATATAGATTTTGGATTTTTGATGTCTATCAAAGATGTCTATGTGTGTTTATATTGTACACACACATATATTATGTTATAAGGAAGTTCCAACAGTAGTTTAGTCCAGACTAAAATGGGATAGTCTGGTAAATGTAATCGACATATGCTAAAAAAATGCTTTGTTCCTAACATTTGCACATTTTTTGATTGGTGAATGCTTCACCTGGCGTAGGTAAGATGTTCTTGTTCATTGGTGCAACTCCTAGAATTATCTTGTGTGATGTGGAACTAGAACAACATTGGTCAACTCTATCCACACGCTTTACTTGGTCAACTAGAGAATAATGGAGGCACCTTCACTATGAGGAAGGTGCCTTCCTCATGTGCTTTTTGACATGTGCCTTCCGTATGTATAAGGCACATACTGATGTTGAGCATTTTCTTCCTATGGAAGGCACCTACTGATGTGGGTGCCTTATCTATACAGAAGGCACTTTGCCTTGTATGGGGCACCTTCCCGATGTAGAAGGTGCCTATGTATGTTGAGCACATTTTGTATACAAAATGCACCTACCTTCTTTTGGAACCTTCCTTGAAGAGGAATGTGCCTACCCTTTTCTTAATGCCTTCCTTGAAGAGGAATGTGCCTACCATTTTCTTAATGCCTTCCTTGAAGATGAAGGTGCCTATCTTCTCTTGGCGCCTTCCTTGAAAAGTAAGGCACATACTTATCATGCCTTGATATCGAAATAAATAGAGTTCCAGGTCCATGAAATACCTTGAATGATCCAAATTTGTCAAAACCAACCACATTTACACATAAATTAGATAACACACACAATTCTATTAAATAATTACATAATCATTCATAAAAGTACATAGTTCCTATTATATTGCCGTATAATAATCGATGAAACCCATACAAAATATGAGCATTTTTTAGGCTCATCACTCTTCAAGGTTTGAAGCCTCACTTGCTTCACTTGATTTATCATTTGATAGCTATCTCTCAAGGTTTTCCATGCTTCTAGGGTTGTTGAACAAGAAGTAATCCTTGGAAAGATACTTTTCACCAAAGCTACTTGGAGATGGTAGAGAGAAAATGAGTTTTTATTTTGGGCATCCTTTCTATTGGTTCTATCAGCTACACTCAAGGTGTTCCAATATGTAGGTTCATTGTAGCTTTCTTCTACAATATCCCATAACCCCTTGCCTATGAGTAAGGTCCTCATCTTGATGGACCAATACTCATAATCTAACCCATTAAATTCAAGAATGAGAATATTGTTATTGGCAGCCATTGATGCTAATAATTTTTTTTTTGGAATAATGTAGATAACTTCTAATACAATTTTTTTACAATAAATAACAACAACAGATCTTCTTTTACTCAATCGACTCAACCTGTTAAGTCAATCTCTCATAATTAACCTCTAATTGTAAAAATACATGCTTCTTTTTATTTACCAAAGTATCAAGCACCAAATTTATCATAAGTCGGCCAATACTGAGTGAAACAAACTAAAAATTTTCCTGTAGATGTCTGATATACGTATATGAAAATCCACTAAATTATAGAAGCAAATTCACACAAATGAGAAATATGTGATCAATTTACTTTTACCATTTCTAGATCTTAGAGTGTTTTTGAGACAACCTCAATTTTTCACATAAATCAATCCATACATCTCCAAAATTTTTAAAAATTAAACTTTTTATTCCTGATACAATAATCTAAAAGCCCTCAAAATTTTAGAAGCAAATTCGCAAAGGTGAAAAATATGTGAGGATTTACTTCTCCCATTTTTATCACAATTCCAGATCTAAGATTTTTGAAGGAAAAATAAATATTCACATAAATAAATAAATATAGATCCAAATGACCTGAAATTTTGTATGAATGATGATTGTATCTAAATAATATTTCTTCCAAAATTTGAGAAGCAAATACCCTATATTCCACCTTATACAACCATTTTATTAAAAAACAAAAATGCTAATAAAATCAGGAAATTAGCTCCACATCACCTAAAAGTTTGATTGAATCCTCTTTATATAATTATCTAACAACTCTCAAAATTTCATAATAAAATACCTTAGAATGCATGAGATATTAATTATTTACTCAAGCTATTCCTTGCAACTCTACTTAGTGCTGGTCACTTGAGTTTCTCTGACAAAGTGTGTGCTTCAGATCTCTTCACACCACTCTCTACAAGTTTTGATCCATCTTAGAAAACCTGCTCTAAAACCAAAATGAGAAAATATTCTAATTATATTCATAATCATGAGAACTTACAATGCTTTTATAGCACTCCAATAAGTTTGAAATCTCTACTATTATGGAGATCTTACTTGCTCCTACTATGTCTAGAAATACTCTAAACAATTCCCTATATGCTCTCACAACAAAAACTGATTTCTTCTCAAATAGTAAAGTTGGTGCAACTATATTTAAATGAATTTTAAATATTTATAACCTATATAATTTAGGTGAGATACTCTAAAGTGTTCTCTAAAGTCCAACAATTTCTTGATGGTTTTAGGTAAAGGCCAATCCTGTATTGCCTTAATCTTATTGGGATCCACTTTAACACCTTCTTGAGATACTATATGACCGAGGTAATCAACTTATTGAATGCCAAAGGAGCATTTAGATCATTTGAAAAATAACTTTTCCTTGTGTAGGATATGGAGAACTCTACCCACGTGTGATAAGTGATCTTTCCATGATTTACTATAGATGAGTATGTCATCAAAGAAGACTAGGAAAAATTTGTGAAGGAATGGACGAAACACCTGGTTCATGAGACTTTGGAAAGTAGATGGGGCATTAGTGAGACCAAAGGGCATGACCAAGAATTCATAATGACCTTCATGAGTTCGAAAGGTAGTTTTGGAAATATCCTCTTCCCTAACTCAAATTTGGTGAAACCCTAAACGTAAATATAATTTGGTGAAGTATTTGGCACCATGTAGTTCATCTAGTAAATCATCAATGACGAGAATAGGAAATTTATCTTTGATTGTGATTTTGTTGAGAGGACAAAAATCTGGACACATATGCCAAGAATTGTCTTTTCGATGAGCCAAAACTACTAGTGAGGAATAAGGGCTAGTACTATGATGAATGACACCATGGTATAATAGTTCTTGGATAATATTCTCAATTTTTGTCTTCTAGGGTTGGGGATATCGATAAGAATGACCATTCGGTGGAAGACTTATAGGAACAAGGTGTATGGCATTGTCATGAGATCTTTTGGGTGGTAGTACTTTTGATTCTTGAAAAAACTCCTCATAATTAGCCATAATGTTATGGAGATCTTATTTGATTTTTTTCACATCTTGATCTAATATTTCAATGTAATTGATTCGGGCTATGAATCCCCCACCATATTTTCTTAATATATTTTCCATGCTATGTGAACTTATAAATTTTTATGGAGGTGTGGATAATCCCTGAAGATTAATGGTCTTCCTATTGGCTTGCCATTTCACAAAGTGATGTTTGTGATTAAAATCCATAATGCTTTCCAATTGTTCCATTCATGCAATGCCTAAATAACTTCTGAATTTCCTAATTCCATAAAAAAAGAGGATCTTGCCAAATATACGTACCCATTTGTAATAAAACTGAATATGTCTTACCTAGACATTGAGAAATTTCCCTGCTTGCAGTTTTGACTTGAAACTAATCTTGACTAGAAGAGAAGACGTGCAAACCCAATGTCCTTACAATTTTTACATCAATGAAGTTGTGAGTACTTCCTAAATCAATTAATACTATCACCCTTTGTTTTTGAATGAAACCTACCACCTTGACTGTATGGTGATAGGATAAACCCATAAGAACATGTACTAAAATAGTCATGGTATCCTCAGATACAACCTCCTCATGTTCACTTTGGTCATCAACTGGGGGATCCTCAGGTGCGCCATACTCTTTTTCTTCTTCTTCCTTATCTACATATTCAATTTGAAAGTTTTGTCATGGTGTACATGCTTGATATTTTATATGATGATTACAAAATTTGTAGTAAAAGTACCGTGACAGTTGATAATTTTTGTAGAAAGAGTTATTGTGGAATTGAGGTCGCCCATATGAATCACATTGTGTGGATGGGCCTAAGTCCACCTTTGTCTCTACAAAATCAGAAATCCTTATATACTCATCCAACTTGGATGGATTTTGTAGGTCCACTTCAACTTTAGTATATGCTTTTAATCCATTTCAAAAAGCTACTACCACCACATCTGATTGTAGGTCTTGTGCATAGTGAAGCATATTCGTGAATTTTGAGATATAGTCCCATACTGATCTTGTTTTCTTAAGTGACAACAATCAAACTATGTATGAAACTATGGAAGCTTTATTGAATCTATGAAGAAAGGTTTTCCAAAAATTATGCTAAAATAAGGCTCGATGGATGTCCTCATGTTTATACCATGTAAACCATTTATAAGATTCAATCCCTAATTTTGTTGTTGCAAAAGGGACTTTTTCATAATCCTTGAATTGATAGAACTCTAAGATGCCTTACAATTTGGCTATCCACCCATGTGGATCCTAACCTTCAAAGGTAAGCATGTCAACGCATGGATAACTGACTCTAGTAGGACCTCTTGGTTGGTAGTGATAATTGTTTCTATCTTGTTCCTCATTACTCCTTTGTCACTGGTTGTTATTTTGGCAAGGTCTATTAGAACCTCTTTGTTGCTCCAATTTTTTTTTATTACCCCAATCGTCATTATTTTTGTGACAATTATGATTTAGGGACTGACTATTTTGACCTCTATGGTATGTATTGTCGTCATAGTGAATGTCAGTACTCCAGTGATTGGGATTAGGAGGATTTCGTTGGGGTTGTTTGATGACTATTTGTTTGAAGCTAGAAGTCATATTCTTAAGGCTCTATATTAATTATTTTAACAAATCGTCGTTGATCATGGTACAACTATTTTCTACTTGAGTGAGGTTCCCTTGTGAGGAGGTGGGAGAGGTATTCGATGCCATTGGGATGATCAATGGATGACGGATTATAACTACCAATTTTGAAAGGAGAAGGAGATTTTTTTTGTACCTTGTCTTCAATTAGGTCTTCTTGTGTCTCTATTGGTATTCTATGAGCTTGATAGTCAATCGATCCTTTGGTCCACTTTTTTCTCATGCACTTTCCAAAATATCTTGCTTATAAGTATCTTTGAACTTTGATTTCTACAAAAAAAATTTAAATCTGGAAAAAAATTGTGTTCTGCTTCAACTATCACTCCAACTATGACGCGGATTTGAATTTTGGCTCGCCTCCTTGATAGAAACTTTTGACAACTTTAGCGACTTTTGACAACTTTAAACATTTTTGACAACTTTAGAAACTTTTTGAAGACAATTTTCTTGACAAGTGGAAATGGACAACAACTTCGATGAGTTTGGGTAACATTAGCAACTTTTAAAAGTACACATAACACATCCAACTAGACACACAACTCCACATGACTTCATCACTTTAAGGGAATATGACATGACTAATCACAACGAGCAATATGACACATGAAAGAGGCTAATACGGACAAGTAATAGGACTACCGAGACCTGAGACACGAAGAGATGCTAGACATGGAAGACGTGGATAAATCAAGGTGTGGGATGCAAAATAGGGACATGTGGGACAACGAGATGCAACTCAAGGAACAACACATGAGAACCGAATAAAGACACTGAAGACACATCGAAGATCAACACATAGGACAACAGATGAATGAAAAACGACTATAATGCATGGTATGCACAGAAAAGGGAGGGATGCGACATGTGACAAAGTCAAAATTCACTTAAATCATGAATTTTATTATAAATCCACCTAATTTTTACACATCGGGAATGTGGGATAAAAAATTTGATGAAAAAAAGTTAAAAAAATAAAAGTATGCCTTGTACCTTAGTTTAAAAATTTAATTTGTTGTTTTTATTAGTTGATGGATTTCAAGCTTCTAGCATTGTTTTTTCTATGATTTTCATCTGTGATCGAGGTGGGATGTGATATCTTCATGATTGCTATCATTACTTGGTTACCACAACCTTGAAAGATGATGATGGCTCACTGTTGTTAGTTGTTAAATCGCTAGAACTGAGCATTTGTATTGCTATGAATTTTGGAGGTTATATGATTATTTTCGTAGCCTGCACTGGATTGGTTCAAACCCAAATGGAAGTGAAGAATTTTGATTAATATTAAGATGTTGACCCCTAATTTTGATCTACTTTCTGGTTGTTTATTTGGATCTGCACTATTGTGGATGGGTGGAAAGGGTTTTACGTAGCCAAGATCGTGTCTTCTGATACCACTTGGAGTGAGATGATTACTCTAAATATTAACTAATTCAATACTCTGAATATTATTGCATAAATATAGAACCAGATATAACGCAACAAAAACCTAAAAATATGATTTAAATTGATAATTGATAATAAATCAAATGAATCACGAATCACCACTCAGGGTGGGATCTTCTATGTCATGTAGGTTGTGCGATGAACATAGATGAACATAGAGTAAAATATTAAACTAAAATATGATAAGATTAATCATTTTGATAGCTAACTAAATAGTTATAATATGAAATCAATTGGTGCAACCTACTTCCACCTCATTATTGGTATGTAGCACCCACCCCAAAATTAATCACCTTAAGGAGAGGAGGTGGGGAGGGGTCTAAGCTAAGCATATTATATTTAGCCCCAAAGGTGTCCGTTTGCCATTTATGTCAAAGTAGGAGATATTTGATTTAATGGGAGAGAATTCAGTCAAGGGGAGCAGTTTCTCAAGGGGATCAGAATTAGAAAAAGGTAAAATGAAAGCTTAAAGAAAAAGGGTTTCCATAAATGACAAAGGGGGAGATTTTTGGAAATTTGAGCATGTTTTTTTGTCATTGATGTCAAGATGTTTGATGTCCCAATTTTATGGAATTAATGTCAAAAAGGTTGATTAATATTAAGAGGTTAGAGGTCATTCATTGATGGAAATATTTGTGAGAATATTTCTCTTGATGGTACATGAGGTATAAGGCAACAAGAAGAAAAGAATACATCATAATATATGAAAAAATATTTATAAATTACCTTTATAAATGTTTAAATATTTTTTAACGGTGGTAATTTGTCAATTATTAAATTATTCATAAATTATGGCAAAGTATGAGAAGTGGAGAAGGAGAAGGAAGTGATGGCGAGAAAAAAATTGGGTGACACCTCAAGCGGGAAGCAGAGTAAAGTAGACCCTCAAGTGGTGAGTGATGCACAAACTCATGGTAAACCCAAACCCCACTCGGTAGTAAACCATGATAAACCACTCCACCCCCTACAAGAAATAATATGCATAATGGAACCCCCCCTGACAAACAAGAGAATGGCAGGAAAACCCATGGCCAACCCTTCTGCGTAGAGCTCCTATAGAGCAAATGCAAACATTCCACGGTCACTATGAGTAGTTTCATAACATAGGGATATAATGTGTTGTGTCCCAAAAAACTCATAGAAGTCTATGTGGCATGAGATTCTTTTTACCTTATGGGAAAATTCATCGAAGGGCGGCCGAATATTGACTCAATCTGGTACTAGGCATAAAAAAAATGGAAAATCCTAGGGAGTCTGGAACTCTTCGCAATGTCTAGGGGATTTTTCATGATCCAAATTAACATAAGGGAGGATTCCAAATGCATTTTATCCAAAGGTTCATGGTTCTTCAGAAGGTGAAGTTTATTCCTAAGGAAATGGGATCCAAAATTTGACCCAGAGACACAAAGCATAAATTATACCCCCATCTGGGTTCAACTCCCTAATATCCCTGTACATTTATTTTATGAGGACACTCTACAAGGTATAACTTGAGCTCTCAAGGATCTTATGGATATAGATCTAGCCACCCATGCCAGGTCTCGCCTAACTCAGGCATACATATATGTCAATATGAATCTCAAATCACAACTCCCAGATCACCTCAACCTGATCTATGGGTATTATAGGTGAAGACAACCACTGGTGTATGAAAACAAGCCCACCTTCTATTTGGAGTGCCAATCTCAAGGGCACCTCCTATCCTAGTGCCAAAATTGTAAAAACCATAACACCAATCACCAAAATGCAGTATGATCAGACCAAGCTGATAGATAGAATAATACCTCTAAATCATGATAGAGGATGAACATCATGAGCAGGAAATTGATCCAACCACCATAATCTAGAGCAATAAAAAGGTAAGTACCATGGTATCTATCTATAATAAATTTAGTTTACTTAATGATTATGGCACCAATGAGGAGATTGAGGATGGAGAAATCCATGCTAAGACTTCCCTTGTTCCTAACCCTGCATCCCTTTTTTGGTTGAATACCAAATTCATCCAAGAAATTACCTATCCCACTCCCCATCCACATAAATCACCACTCACTTCCAACATTGCTCATCAAAGCCCTCCCCTAAAGGCCCCTGTTGTGCCTACCCCCTTGTCCCCCTTGTCCCTCCCCATTGGGTCTAATTTTTCTACCTCTCCAACTAACATAAATTTCACCAACATCGATGGTGAGGAGTCGGTCCACGAATCCCTAGAATCCTAGAGTCCTAAGCAAACCCGAAGCTTCAAGAAATAGCATATGAATGTAGGTGGAGATAGAAAGAAGGGTAGGTCTTCTGGTATTGAATGAAGAAATCAAGACACTACTGGGGACATAGCCAATGAAACTCAGAAAACCTTATTCGAGGAAATTGAAAATACCACCAAGGAAGAAAACCAATGATGCAAAACCCCCGCACATCAAGGTAAAGGGGGCAAAAAATCCTCCAAAATTTCTAAATGAAAGTCCTCTCCTAGAATGCAAGAGGACTAAATGGGGTAGCTAAGAAAAGTTTGGTTGCTTCCATGAGAAAATATTTCAATCCCACAATATTCCTTATACAAGAAACCAAATTACACGACCAATGGTCACCAAGGGTTGCTAAAACCCTTTGGAAAATTTTTTACTTCATTTTCTTCCTAGCTACCGGATCCTTAGGTGGCCTCCTATTCCTCTGGAACCCAGCCAAAGTTGAAGGTAGATTAATATTTGGTCAAGAAATATTATCCAAAATTATCTTCCATGATCTCAGCTCCCAGACCTCAAGGATCATGACTAATGTCTACGCCCCCAACACTTCTCAGGGTAGAATTATTATGTGCAACACCATTACTCATATGATTTATAAGCATTGGTAATATCCAATGGATTTTGGTAGGGGACTTCAATTATCCCTTGCACTTTTATGATAAAATAGGATGGAATGCCATCACTCACAGATCAACAAATAATTTAAGGCAGTTCATAGATTCCAATGCTCTTATGGATGTCCATTTGCAGGGATTCCATTTCACCTGGAGTAATAGAATAAGGGGAAACAATATCATCCAAGAGCATATTTACCATTTCTTGCTATCCCAAGAAACCCTCCCCATATTTGGAGATTCCAATCTCCAAGATCTCCCAAATATAGGGCCTGATCATAGTCTGATCCTTTTTAAAACATCTAGCAAACCCTAGTTTAAGACTTCATTCAGGTTTGAGTCAATGTGGACTCAACACCTTAATCTCAAAAATTAGATCGTAGAGTGGTGGAAAAGAAGTTTCCCTGGAAAAACCATAAATCAAGTAAATAAAAAACTTAGGCTGATCAAATAAAATTTGAAAGTTTGGAATAAGGAGACCTTCGGGAATATTTTTGAAACCAAGTGGGATATCAAAACTAGGCTTGATCATATTGAAGATTTTTTTTAGAAAGGGTAGGGGTATGACATGATTCAAAACAAATAAATGGTTTCATTGTATAATTATCATAATACCTTGTGCAAAGAAGAAATGTTTTGGCACCAAAAATCAAGACAACTTTGGCTCAGGGAAGGAGATACAAACTCCAAGTTTTTCCACATCTCTACTCTCAGGCATAGGGGAGCCAACAAAATTAAAGGCCTCACTAGACAAGATGGGTCTTTCACCTCTGACATTCACCAAATTAGGAATGAATCCATCTATCATTTTGAATACCTCCTCACCGCCCCTCCCCCTTCTTCTCGACCATGGCTTCTCTCCTTAAAAACATCCCCAGAACCATCCCTAAAGCTACAAATTAGTTCCTCATCAGACCCCTATCCCACAAGGAAATCCATCAACCCCTATTTTCTATGAATTTGGATAAATCCTCAAGACCGATGGCTTCCCCTGAGATTCTTCTAAACATACTGGGACATTGTGGGCCCTGATCTGTGCCGACCTATCACTAAAATGTAAACCTCTAGTGTCATTTCTAGAGATGTGAATTCTACCGTCCTTGACATGATCCAAAAGGCGGTGAATTCCTAGTCCCTCTCTGATTACCATCCCATCATCCTGTGCAATGTCATATACAAAATTATGTCCAAAGACCTTTCCAATAGACTCACTAAGATTCTTCCCACCATCATCAATCCTTGCTAAGGCAGTAGTATAAAGGGGTGGAATATTCTTGATGGTGTCATAACTATCCATGAGCTGATCCATTCTACACACAACTCCAACTCCTCTACCTTCTTCCTCAAGCTTGATATGAACAAAGCCTTTGACAGAGTTAACTAGGATTTCCTGACCAAAATCCTCCTCAAGTACGATTTCCATGAATCTTGGGTAAATCTGATCTCCAACTATTTTTCCTCTTCTTGGTTCTTTGTCCTGGTCAACGGGTCAACCACCATATACTTCCATAGCACCAGGGGTCTAGGGCAGGGAGATCCCCTCTCCCCCATTCTCTTTATCATCCTAGATGAGAGTTTGGGAAGATTCATCAAAATCACTTGTTCTAGAAGTCTAATTTCTGGTATCAAGGCAACATATGTACTCCCTCTTTCCACTCATCAGCAGTTCGTTGATGACACCTTATTGGCTACCAAAGATTTAGTATCCAAATCAAAATTTATCAAGGCCATCCTAAACCTCTATGAGGAGGCTACTAGCCAAAATGTCAACTCCATCAAGAGTAAGCTCTACTTTATCAACACCCCCATCAAAAGGTAGAGCATGATTGCAAGAATTCTAGGTTGCACCATAGATGATCTTCCTACAACCTATCTAGGCATTCCAATGTTCAAAGGAAGGCCACTTAAGGCCATGTGGGACAATATCACAAAAAATATCCACAAGAAGTTGGCAGGTTGTAAAGGGTTCCTCATGTCCCAAGAAGGCAAAGCAACTCTGGTTAAATCTATCCTTCAAAGCATTCCAATGTATTTTCTATTGATTTTCAAAATCCTTGCTATGGTGGGAGAAGCTATTGAAAAAGTGTAGAAGCATTTCCTATGGGCTGGGAATGATACTCAAATAAAATTCCACCTGGTCACCTGGGATAAGGTCTGCACTCCTAAAAATAGAGGGGGGTTGGGTTTTCACCATATAAGCATCACAAATAAGGCCCTCCTAGAAAAAAAATCTTGGAAGGTGATCACCAACACTAATCTGGAGTGGGTGTCCATCATTAAAAGAAAGTATTTTTAGCACCAAATGTTTTTGGATATGGAGACCCCCTGTATCGGTTCCTACTTATGGAAATCTATAGCTCACACCAAGAAGCTATTGCATTAGGGATCATGCTGGAATTTGGGAAATGATGAGCACATTGAATTTTGGAAGGATACCTAGGATAGACTAGATCCCCTCATTAATGATCCTAAATTTACAACTATCAAGCACCTCATAGATAAGAAATTTGCTTCCAAAGTTGCTGATTTCATCTCCACATACTAGGGAATCTAAAAGTGGAAACATGTCCAATTTAGAATCAATAATGATGTCAATGGTAAGGACATAGCAATCCTCTAGGACATATTTCGAGCACTTCATCCTTTAGTCTCAAAGGAATGATGAACACTACTAGAAAAAATCCAATGATAGGCTATTCATCGTTAAATATGCATCTCAGATGATGGATACCCATCCCATGACTTTATGAAATAGAGACAACTAGGCCTTAGCCAAGAGCATCTAGTTCAAGCACCTGATACTAAAGGTAGCCCACTTCTACTAGCTATATTCCCATAATAGAAGCCTGACTATGGATAATTTTATCCAAAGGGGAGTCATTGTTCCCAATAGGTGTTACCTCTTCACCCAAGCTTGGGTGTCCACCCAAAACATTCTTCTAGAATACCCCTTTGCTTGGGATGTTTTATCCTATGTGATCAAAATATTTTAGGTCAGTTGGGTATGGCCCAAGTATGTTATAGACTTGTTCATCCAATGGTCCAGGGTCTTTAAAAATTCAAGACTTAACTTTTTGTGGAACTCCTTGTTTCATCATGTGACTTGGAAAATTTAGTTGGATTGCAATAATCATATTTTCAATGATAATACTAGAATTTCTAATGCTATCACCATCATAGCCCTATCCTTTTCCATTTAAAACATCAACCTTATCCCCAACACTGAGGTTCAAAAATTTGGACTTGAATCCCACTTGTTTACTTCTCTTGTGATCCCCTCTGATTGCACCAAGTCTAGAATCTCCCCAAACCTAGGGACAACGCCAAGTAGGTCCCTCCTTCCATGGGATAGCTTAAGGATAACTTTTATGGAACATACAAAGGCAACACAGGTAGTGGAGGGGTGGTAGGAGTCATTATATATCACAACGACAGTATTATCAAGGCTTTCACAAAAAAAATAGGGACCCAAACTAAGAATTATGCAAAGGCCAAAGCATTGTGGAGAAGCATTAAGGTGAGTAAAGCCCTTTCAAAACCTATCATATTCAAATGAGATTTAGCTATCATAGTGGGCCACATCGTCAATAAGAGCATAGGAAGAAGAAAAATTTAGAACATTATCCAGGAGTGCCAAGCCACCCTTAACTACATTCTCCAACACAAGATCAATCACGTTTTTAGGGAAGCAAATAAGGTCGTTGACATCTTAGCTCAAAAAGTTGTCAATCAAACTCCTTTATCTATTTTTGAAGAAGACTTCCCCAAGGATGTCACCACCACATTCAATAATGATGTGGAGAAATGAATTAAAAGGTATCTCTATCCACCATGACAATATTATTTCAATACCAAAGGTGTTCCTTTTCAACACCACTTCTCCTTGGAAGATTACCAAAAAAGGTGGTTCTTACCACCATGAGGATGCTTCATCAACTCCAAGGGTGTTTCATTTCAACACCATCAACCTTTGGAACTTTGCTACTCCCATCATTATTCGGTGTGATTTCAATAGAAATATTTTTGCAAACATTTTGGCTTACCTCATCCACTCATGCATCCCATGTTGGCCCTCATATTCGATTTCCAGTAGCTCATGCTGGATCATGTTTATCTAAACCTCCTTTGCCACCCACTTCACTCTCTACCCCACTCTCCACCATTTGAGATCTGTCATCATGAGTCATGCTTCTACTAAGGTTTTTAATCCCATCCTATTTTTTTGGATTATCTTCCTGGTGATCCGTGGTGGCCACATTTCTCACCTCTCTTTGACATTTTTTCCCCACCTTGCCTTCGTGAAGATTTTATTACCTAAGTGTGTTAAGAGAGATGTTAGAACCCTTTTTGCCAATCCTATCTCCCCTATTTTGTTCACCACCATGGACCTATACGAGCTTGCTAACCTAGATATTGAGCCTAGGACTATAGATCCATTAGACACTAAGCACTTCATCAATTTATTTAAGCTATTCTTAGGAATAGAGTAGGATGTCATCAAATATTTCATCGATACGTGGAATCAGGGGGAGGTGAAGGTTCAAGGTCTCCACTTTGAGGTAAGTGTGCATTCTATTGCCTAGGTCTCTGGTATTCCTCCTGATGGTAGAACAGTGTGTAGAGATAGGCATAATTTTAAGGAGGAAACTGATCAGTTTCCTGATAAGGGAAAAAATCTAGTTTGGGATAAGAAAAGGGTTGTTCACTCTTCCTTGCCTTGGTTGTGGGACTCTTCCATTGTATCTATTATGCATAATGTGACTGGTGACAACTACAATAATCCCATTCGAGATTATAATATTACATTTTAACCATATTTGTGATGTTCGGTCCATCAACATTCCATAATTACTCCTATGATCCATCATTATCACCATTAACAACTTTAGAAAGAGTAAATCCTCGAAACCCCCTCATCACCAAGGAATATTTTTGGTGCTTTACAAGGATTCCCTAGCCCACCAAATCTCAGGGGATATCTCCTCTTAGTCTCTATCCCTAGCTAACTCTTTTGCATTTACCCATGTCAAAGCATCCAACCACACCTAGTCCCCCAAGCCTACCAATTATCCCCCTCGTAGACTACCACCAATCCCCCTTTCTTGATGCCTTCCACCCCCGTGACCTTGGAAATAAATTTGCATCCCCTGGCTCCACCCTTGCTAAAGACACTCCCACTGGAAAATGCTTAAGGTTCAAGAAGAAGTTAGTTCAATCCCCTCTAGAAAAGAAGGAAGTCCAACAAGCTCAAGACCCTGAACCTGAGTTATTAGTGACTATCTCTAGAAATTATTAGCGATGAATATGATCATATCAACACCAACACCAAGGATAAGTTCCACTCAGTGGCACTCAATCATGTAAAAAAAGTAGTAGGCTACCTACAGACTGTTGTTAACATTTACTAGGAAGGAAGTGCTCTCTTCAATAGTGCCATCCGAGAGCTCAAGGATCTCCCTGCTATGCTCAAGATACTTCTATACCATAATCATAATTCCAATGCAAAGGAGGAAAGTAACATGGATTTTTTAGTTTTCTAGGAAATTGTTTGTTAGGCATTGAGACTACCTATTTTTGTAATGTCTTGATGAAGTTTGCTTTTGTTTATTTTAGCCTGTACTAGACCAGGTTGAAAGGGGTAGAACCCCTATTGTTTTTTGTATTACTGCCATTGTTGGGCACTGATGCATATACTTACATCTACTATAATAGGAAAAATACCCTTTAACCCATGTAGTAAATAAAATTCTTTTACCTACCTAAAAAAATAAATGATGGCAAAGTTATCCCTAAGAAGAAAAAGCTCAAGTTTTGAAGGGGTAGAACCCCTGTTGTTTTTTGTATTGATGCCACTATTGGGAATTGATGTATCTACCTACGTCTACTGTAATAGGGATGGGACCCTTTAACCCATGCAGTAAATAAAATCCTTTTACCTACCAAAAAAAATAAATGATGGCAAAGTTATCCCTAAAAAGAAAAAGCCCAAAAGGTTTTAAATATTTAAATTATAATATTTAAATCCTTTAGGATTTAAATTATTATAATTAAATATAATAATTCAAAATACCAAAATTTGACTTACAAAAAGAGGGCCAAAATCTAAAATAAATGAAGAATATATATATAGATAAGGCTAAAGTTTAGCCTAATTTTTATGTTGAAATCCGAAGAGCCTCCGAATAATAGAATAGCTCGTGTGATGCAGAAGGGAGAATACAATCACATGGTGCTTTGCAAATGGAATTTGGTGGTCAAAGGGTAGAGAGGAAGATTCCCCACTCGTCCTCTATGGTAGCCAAGCTAGCAAGCGAATCTTGCACAACACATGGCAAGGGAAATGTCCTACATTCGATTTGTGTGGAGGAAGGTTTTTTTTGGAAGCAACATGTATTTTCATTTTATCACTAGTGGTAGATATTAAGAGGGATATCATGCACTCTATAACTATGTGGCTTGGCTATCCTACATGGTAGCCTTGCCAAGGCTAAGGCACGGGGCCAACATGCATCGTAGGTTTGGATCCTGGTGGCAAGTGGCAAGGGGATTAATTTTTGATTAAAAATTAATTGTACCCTAAGGTTCTATGGTGGCTAAGGTATGTTCTAGGGAGTTATAATGTGGTTTAAAATAAATTTATTTTTGCATTAAAATGTGGTATAAGGTGATTTCTTTTTTAGTTAGAAATTAAGGTTGATTGCTTTGTTATGGCATTAAGACAAAAATTAAAAGTGGATATTTTAGTTTGGAAATACATTAATATAAAGTTAGGAGATATAAGGTGTATGTGATTTATTTTTCTTATGTAATTGGTCAACTTTGTTGATGAAATTTGGCTTGCAAATTTAGGAGAAATAAGGTGTAAAAGTGATTTGATATTTCATTATTCTGTATGATAAAATATTATTTGGGAAGAGAATTCATTGGGAAAGAATTTTGATAACTAACCTTGAAAAGTGGCACATAGAAAGGTGGTTAGTTATAAGATAGGTTTAGAATATATATCTCCATAAAAACAAAGAGGTATGGGTACATCATATTTTGTTTGAAGTGTTTTTTGGAATTAATATTGAGAAATATAAGGTGGAGTGAAAAGGATTGTTTGATAAGCATTGTTGGAAATATTTGAGTGAGTTCTATATGCTTCAGTGTTGAATGTTTAGAGAAAATTTGAGATAGATATTGAGAATTATTTGAGTTAATGTTTGACACCCACATTGTGCTCATTGTTTGAAGAAGTATAAAAATACTTGTCTAGGGTTTGTGAGCAAGTTGTGTTTCATTGGTTGAATGATTGAGTAAAATTCTTGAGCATTGGTTTTGAGTGATACTGAAAGTGAATGTGCAAACATTATAGATTTAATTATTGAGTAGAACATATTGAGTTTTTGATAGAGTACATCATTATCTATATGTTCTAGAGGTTAAATGAATTTCGAATAGAATATGTCTAAGCTACTTCAATTTAAAAGAATTACTTTGAATATTAGACAAAGCATTTTATAGCATTGTCTACAATATTTGAAATTGATTGAGCATATTTTATGAGTTTGTTTGAGCATGTGTTAGAGCTAGTTTGAGAATATGCTAGAGAATATTTGAGCAAGTCTTTGTGAATATTTGAGAGTAGATTGAGAAATTTATTGAGAGGACTTGAAGGCTTATTTCAACAAGTCTTTGTGAAGGCTTGAGAGAAAAACTATGCAATTTCTTGAGAGAACTCAAAGGCAGATTTGAGCAAGTCTTTGTGAAGATTTGAGAACAAATTGAGGAAGTTATTAAGATGAATTGAAGGTATATTTGATCATGTATTTGTGAATACTTGAGAGTATATTGATAAAGTTCTTGAGAGGATGTGATGGTAGATTTGAGCAAGTTTTGTGAAGACTTGAAACAACATTAACATCATATTTTATTGATTGATTTTTTCAATATTTATGTTAAGGCTTGGGGTAAATCTAAGTAGATTTGATTGATTGATTTGTTCAAGCTTTGTGTTAAGGGTTGATGCAGATCTAAGAAGATTTTATTAATTTATTTAATCAAGCTTTGTATTAATGCTTGGGGTAAATCTAAGTAGATTTTATTGATTGATTTTTTCAATATTTGTGTTAAAGCTTGGATAGATTTGAGCTGATTTTATTGGTGATTTTATCAAGCTTTGTGTTAGATATTGAGGATATATTTGAGATAGAATTTAGTGCATATTTATGAGAAAATATAGAGCAAATTTGTACTATACTTGGAATATAGTTTGGTGTAGACTTGATACAAATATAAGAGCAAGATTTTGAGGTGATAGAGTAGAGGACAATAATATCTAGTGGATAGAGATCCATTAGCTAGGGAAATGTAGACAGATGTCTTATGTGGAGAGAGATCCACACGCTAGAGAAGTGGGGGTAGAAGTCTTCTAAAAGATAATCAATGTAGAGCAAGGAGAAATATTTCTCCTGTGGATAGAGTTCCATAAACTAGAGAAAAAGGGAAAAGAGTTATCCTATGAAGTGTGATCTATGAACCAACTGGGAAGATAGAGTTATTATGTGGAGAGAGATCCATGAACCAATTCAGGAGATAGAGGTCACATGGATCAAGTTCCATAAACTAGAGAAAAGAGGAAAGAGTTCTCTTGTGGAGAGAGATCCACAAATAAGAATATATGGGATTGGTGTCTCCTTTGGATAGAGGTCCATAAACATTCTAATAGGGAATTGATTCCCAAGAGATTTGTTGAGAAAATTTTAGTAGAAATATTTTCTTCGTGGAGTAGCCCACATTGGGTGAACCATGTTAAATTGGTGTCTCTATTGTGTGATTATTTATGCATTGATTTGATCACTACTATTGATATTGCCATTGATAATATTTGATAATATTGTTTGGGAAAGAACAACAAAAGTTGATCTTAAACTGTTCAACCCCTATCACTATAAGCTTGTGTTCTTTAGTTACTATATATATACATGTGGTGTAAATCCAACTGCAAGAGGTTAGAAAAAGAACCTCCAATCACATAATATTGTGAAAAAAGAAACAAAAGAAAAGATAAAATTCCCAATCACACAAAAGTTACAATAGATGGAAATAATATGATAAATGATTTATTTCTCATTCATGGATTTCACCTTTTTAAAATGTGATACTAAGGGAATATATATCCAAAAATAAAACCTAAAACATTACCCTAAATATTAAGCCTAAAAATAATTAAAATTACTTTTTTTTTTTTTAAATTTATTTTATTATTTTATTTTCTAGGCTATTTCATCTTTACTGCCAAAACCTAAATCACCTAGAAAAACTTGGATAGCCCTCAAAATAGATATGCACCTTCGTATCATCTATATTAAGCCTTCTAAAAAATATCAACACCTACCCATGCCTAAATAAGGAGTTATTCCAAATCTATTTTCGTCCAAATTAAAAAAAAAAAAACTAAATCCCACTTATGGGACACTATATGAAGGAATTATAACTTGAAAAATGCCTGAAAAACAACTATATTACTAGATTTTTCTATCCCATGGGGTTTCCACCTCTTTATCTAAATCCTCATAAAATTTCAAGCAAATCCAATGGTCAGATCAAAAGTTATGCCCTCCGAAAGATAGACTCCTGCATCATTCTCCTATTGTTGAAAAGAACTCTACTCTTGTGAGTTCCTTTGATCAAACTCCTTCAAATTTTGGCTATAAATAGTTTTCAGTTCACCATATGAAATCCAAGTATTATCTTCCTATTGTAAACTTTCCCATTGTACCAAGTATTTTCTATAGTTTCCTTATTGGGTACTAATTGTCTTCTTATCAAGTACTTGCATACCTTTTTCTTTCTTCTTCTTAGGTATTTTTTGCTCCCATTTTATGTCTGCTTCTTCTTAAAATTTATATTTAGTCCCATTAAATTCATATAAATATGTAACATTAAAAACTTGTGAGATATAAAAGTCATCAGACAACTCCACTTTGTAGGCATTATCATTCATCTTCTTTAGAATTCTACAGGGTCCAATCTTCTTATACTTCAATTTTTAATATGTGCCCTTTGGAAAATAATCCTTCCTAAGGTGAACCATCACCGTGTATCCCACCTGAAAAAATTTTAGTCTCATACTTGCATTTTTTGTTGCCTTATACTTTTCATTACTCTCTTGTAACTTCTTTTTGACACCTTCCTGCAATTCCTATATGTGCTCTGCAAATGCCTCTGCATCATCACTAATTTTACCCAAAATTGGTAGATTAATTAGATCTAGCACACCATTGGGATTCTTACCATAAAATATTTGAAAAGGATATTTTTTTGTTGATCTGTTGATTGAACTATTATATGCAAACTCATCTTATGGTAAGACTAAGTCCCACTGCTTTGGTTTTTCTCCAATAATACATCTTAGAAGATTTTCCAAACTACGATTTACTACTTTTGTTTATCCATCAGTATTGAGGTGATATGCACTACTAAACTATATATTTGTTCCCATATTCCCCCATAGAGTCCTCCAAAAGTGACTTAGAAACCTTGTATCTCGATTTGAGGTGATTATTTTTGGGACACTATGTAGTCTAACAACTTCTCTAAAAAATAAATCTGTAAATCTAGTAGTATCATTGGTTCTCTGGAAAGTAATGAAATGTGCCATATTATAAAACCTATCTAACACAAAAAAAATTGAATCCTTAATCCATTGTATGTTAGGCAACCCCAACCCAAAATCCATGCTCAAATCTATCCATGGTCTTGTAGGGACGGGAAAAGGCATATAAAGTCCTATATTTTGTGCATGGCATTTAGCCATTTGGTAAACTTTACATCTTAACAAAAACTTGGTTATATCCCTCTTTACTTTTGGCCAATGATACTTCTCTTCTACAAGAATAATTGGCTTACTCACTTCAAAGTGCCCAGCTAAACCTCCGTCGAGAAATTCTCTAATAATGTTCTCCCTCATTGAACCAATAGGAATGCACAACTAATTCCATTTAAAAAAATAACCATTTTGTATTAGATAATCATAAAAACCACTACCAACTTCTCCTAATATTGGATTCTTACTCTGCTTCACAATATCACTGAAATCTGGGTCTTTTTCATAAATTTTCTTAATTACCTCAAATATGACTACTTCATGCTCCATAGTAGTCAATAACACTACACATCTACTCAAAGCATCAACAAATTGATTTTTCTTACCTAACTTATGCTTCAAAATAAACATATACTCTTGCAAGAATGATACCCACTTTGCATGACTATTATTTTATTTCTTCTGGGTATTTACATACCTCAATGCTTCATGATAAATAAATAACACAAAATCTTTAAACACTAAATAATGCGTTTAGTGTCTCAATGCCTGCACAGTAGCATAGAATTCCACATCATAAGTATAATAATTCTTCCTTACCTCATTCAAATTATCACTAAAAAATGTTATAGGTCACCCTTCTTGACTTAGTACAACTTCAATTCCCACATGGGAGACATCATAATCAACCTCAAATAGCTTGCTAAAATATGGAAAAATCAAAATAGGTGCTTCTATCACCTTATTATTTAATAGTTCAAAACCCTTTATTTTTGCCTTTGTCCATACAAATTCTCTACCCTTCATACACTTTGTTATAGGTGCAACAATGCTACTAAAATTCCTAATGAATTTTTTGTAAAAAGTTGCCAATCCATGGAAAATCCTCACCTCTATCACATTTATTTGAATAGGCCATTCCAAAATCACATTCACCTTCTCTTTGTACATCCTCACTCCATACTCTAAGATTACAAATCCCAAGAGCACTAGACTCTTCTGAAGGAAGCTACACTTCTTAAAATTGACATCCAACTTCTCTTTTCTTAATAACTCTAACACTATTTTCAAATGCAACAAGTGTTCTTCTTCATTCCTACTGAATATCATAATATCATCAAAATACACAAATACAAACTTACTAATATATTCTTGCAATACTATGTTCATCATCCTCATAAACGTATTGGGTGCATTGGATAACCCATACGACATCACCATCCATTCATGCAACCTTTTTTTTTGTCTTAAAAATAGTCTTCCATTCATCTCCTTCCCTTTTTCAAATCTGATAGTATCCACTACGTAGGTCAATTTTGCTAAAGCATCATGCTTTTTCTAGCACATCCATCATATCATCAAGTCTTGGAATTGGAAACTGATACTTGATTATAATTTTATTTATTGCCCTACTATTCACACACATCCATCATGTATTATCTTTCTTTAGCATCAATAGTGTAGAAGTCGTACAAGCATTCATACTTTCTCTAACAACTCCCTTATTTATCAGTTCTATCACTTATATGTTCAACTCCTCATTTTGCATGGGACTCATCTTATAGGCTACCTAATTTGGAAGAGCTAATCCTAGAATTAGATCAATATGATGTTGAATATCTCTTTTTGTGGGTAATCCATCTAGTAACTCTTTTGGCATGACATCTACATACTCTTTCAACAACTTTGTTGCTATAGGTGGTATAACAACATCTTTAGTATCCACTTTCTTTGTTGTCAACACGTAAAAAACCCCAACTTCTTTCATCCTTGTTATAAATTCCTTAGTCTTTAATAAAATTTTTCTCTACCCTTCTTCCTTATGTGGTAATAGGACTACTTTTAATCCATCCTTCCAAAATGTGTAAGTATTCCTACCTCCATCATGGATCGCCTTCCTATCATATTGCCAAGGTCTCCCTAATAACAAGTGACATGTATCCATTGGAATTACATCACACAATACTTCATATTTGTAGGTAGTTCCAATTGAAAAATTAACCACACACCTCTTATATATAGTTATCTCGTTCCCTTTCTTGAACCATGAAATGTTGTAGGGATAGAAGTTCCTCTCACATTTCAAGTTAATTTTCTTGACAATTTCATTTGAAACCATATTTTTACAACTACCAGTATCAATAATCATCTTACATACCTTTCCTCTATATGTTTACCTAGTTCAAAAAATATTCGTACGTAGCCAAGAATCACCACTATCATTATTTTCCACTTTCTTCTTCCTTGGTACGATCATCGTCCTTCTTATCATAAGATTTTCTCCCATGTCTACAATAACTTTTGCCTTAGTTTCTTCTTCTACCTCAACCATAGCTTCTTCTCCCTATATTCTTTCTTGTGCAGGATAATGTGGACACTCATAAGTTCTATGCCCTTCCTCACTGTACCTATAACATGTGTATGGTCTTTGTGGGCCATCCCAATTTTATCCTCTACCATAACCTCTTCCTCTTTGAGGTCCTCCACATCTCAGAAAACATTATGCATAGTGGTGAAACTTTGCCATTGGGGCAAAAAAACCCATTTTCAAAAATTCAAATTTGTGAAAATTTTGAGACTCGAATGTTAGCCATGTAGCCAAAATTTTTGGAAAAAAATAAAATTTTAGTGTCAGTTAGCCGTCCTTTGATGAGAGCATCATGAATATTTTAAAAAATTCACAAGTAATCCCGCATAAATAAAGTACACTTTTAGCCCTAAAATTTTAGAATTTCAAAACTATCTTGCCAAACTTTCCAAGTATACCTCTATATATAATTAACACCCTAGGGAAAATACCTACACAATTCATCACATCATCAAAATATTTTATGCTACTGGTTGCAAAATATTCAAAAATCGAACAAAATAGTGTCTTGTTTTGCTATCGGATGGAACTAATTCTGTAACCGACTAGAATAGTGTCCTGATCTGTAGTAGGACGGGACTAATTTTGAAACTAGTCAGAACTGTGTCCCACTCTATAGTTGGGTAGAACCTGTTGTGCAACCAGCCAAAAAAAATTATATTTGTAACCTACTGTGCAGTCAAACAGTGCATTCCTAGATTTCAGCCACTACTATGCAACTGAACAAATTTTTTATGCTTTTGAATACAACCATGCAACTAGGAAGGATTTTATGCAGCCAAAAAAAACCATTTTGAAACTCGTACACTTTTGTGCAACCAAACGAAACCATTTCTGAATCTGGACACTTCTGTGCAATCGAATGAAACCATTTCTAAATTTGGATACTTTCATGCAACTAGACAGATTGTTTTTATCAGGATCATTATCTACGTGCGATCGAAACAAGTATCTTTGCATACAGACAAAATATCTTTTAGCATCAAGTTCTCTGTCACTTCTCTACTTTTCTTTATATTGCCATGTTTTGCTAGTTATTTTTCCATGTTTTGAATTTCATTGCTCTATTGAGTGTGTTCCATTTTTTTTCTCTATTTTGTCATTGCTCTATTGAGTCTTTTCCCTTGTTTTCTTTGTTTTGCTTTGATTCTTAGTTTTAATTAATTTGCTAAGATTATACATAAGTAAATGCTTTGGTTCTCTATTGACATATTGATGCTCTTTTTCTCTGTTAGAGTGCTTTCACCAAAATAATAACTAGTGGCATAAACTGATAAATTCACAATAAAGAATGGGTGGAAAAGATTATGTATAATTTACTACCCAACAACTGTTTATTCTATTTACAATAATATCTAAAGTCCTCCAGAAAATACACCCTCTTTAACTTTATTTTGTCACTAGTAAATTGTCACCTAGTGATTGAAATAAGGGTACTAAATCTTCTGTTGAAAAGAGTATCCTCAAATTTTTTAGTCAAACTTTGAAATGCGATGAGCCAATGACATCTATGCAAATTCAAGGTACAAATGATTTTTTACTTCCCAATATGTGTTTGATTGACGATTTGTATATTTTTTTGTAATTTTTTTTAATCAAATAGTAATAAAAAATATTATGGTATCCTACTATGCAAAATACCCTGTCGACCCTGATATGCCTCCACTTAAAGATATTCCCCAAGAAGAGATGAATTTCATTGAAAATCCCCTTAGAAATGACATCCAACAAACACCTGATGACAACATGCAAAATTAAAATCATTACAAGCATCAATTGAATCTTCAACCAAAAATTCCAAGAAAAGAAAAACATCTCTCTGGATACTTGGAAGGGGATTTATGAAGGAATTGGCAGAAATATTTCCCTGGATTGAGTCTGTCATGACTAAGGATAACCAAATTGATGAAAAAAATGTAGATGAAAAATTTGCAGTTGGATACTTGGTAAGGATCATAGGTTTCAAAAAAATATTGAAACAATTGAAAAACATGCTGGCAAATGTTATGTTAAAGTTATAAAAAGTAATGGTGAAGATAGTAAATAAGTTAAGTGGAAGAATGCATCAAAATGTATGCATTTAAGATATGCTATAGAATATAAAAATCACTTAAAGCAACAACAATATCTTGTTGAGAAAGGTGGAACAATTGGAGCCCAATTTGACAAATTATAGAAGACTGTTTTAGCTTCAAAAAGTAAACAGTTTGACATTGTTTACAATATCCTCAAGAAATGTAGACCAATGTTTGATTTTATTGATTATAAGCAGCTATTATACATTTTTAATGTGTAAAACCTTCCTAGTTCTCATTGGCCAGACTGAAGTGGTTGGGAAATGGTAAAATTTTTATCTTTGGTTGAGAAATAAGACCTAAGGCAGCAAGTAAAACTTGACAAATTCATTTCACTTTCTATTGATGAGGTAAAAGCTATGGATAACACTTCTTGGATTTGCATCATGTGTACACATTTCAAAATCATGTTAGAAGACCTATTTTTTTGGGAATACATAAGATGATGTAAAGTTCAAATGCAAAAAATATTTATAATGTTGTTAAAAGTTTAAAGAATATTGCGGGAATGAATGATATAGACATTGCAACAAAGTTAATTTGTGTTGGATCTGATGGAGCTGCTATTATGTAAGGTCACAGGTCTGGTCTATGTTTTTGACTCTAAACCATAGTTGCACCATATATGATTCCAATTCACTGTATGGCACCATATATGTAAGGTCACAGGTCTAGTCTCATTAAGTTCGAAAAGATTTGCAGAGTTTCAATAATTTGCACTAGGAGTTACACAAGGGAAAACATTATTAAAATATGGGGATACAATATGGATTTCACTATTTCAACCTGCTTAGAGAGTTTTGGCAGAATATCAATCACTGACAGGGTTTATGAATGCAAATCGCATAATAGTTGATAAGGCAAAAGATATATTGTTCTGTTTGACTGACTTGGAAACACTTTTGACATTATGTGGTATTATTCCAATGTTAAAAAATTAACAAATTAATTAATCTTGCACAAGAGAGATCTATCTATATCGTTGATTTTATGAGGATGAGAAAACAAATATGCATGCTTCTTGATTCATTATATGTGTCTAATGCAGATTTTATAGAACCTATATTTGATAGTTGGAATACATTGATAAACATGAACAATCCAAAAAGCTTTTGAAGTTTGACATCAATGATCATCTCTATATTAATGTTCATGAAAATATGATACTTGTTTATTGTTTTAAAAGGAAATCAAATATTGTTGTGGAAGATTTTGAAGAAGTTCCTGTAACACATAATAGATTTCATGTTGTAATACAGAAAACAAAGAGTAATTTGTCAAATATAGTAAAAACTTTTACAGGTGATATAAGAGAACGGTTTTAGAGAGATGAGTTGCTTGAGTCCATGGGTGTGGTTAACCCCATGTTTTGGGGGCCTTGTACTGAATACATTTATAAAAATGAGTTGTTTATTAAATATATGGGTAATCCCAGAAGAGGAACATTGAATACGATTGATAACAATGATGATGATGCTTTCAATGATCAAATGGTGGAGACACAAATTTATGCTATGCTTCATAATGATTCTAGACAAGCTGATATGTTTTAGCTTCCATAGCAATAATTTTACATGATTTCACTGACACGAATTGATTTGATAGCAAATTTCTCAATAATGTTCCAGATTTATATGATTTCAATGAATTGTTGTTTTAAATCATATTATTGTTTTAAAATTACATGGCTTAAATAATTTTTTGTACATTGTAAAATTTTATGTTTGGGTCTTAGTGTCTCAACTCTCATTTCATGGAATATGATAATAATGAATTGATTTGATAACATATTTCGAAATATTGTTCCAGATTTATATTATTTCAAGGAATTGTTTTTTAAATCACGTTATTGCTTTAAAATTACATGGCTTAAATCATTTTTGTAGATTGTAAAATTTTTGTTTGGGTATTAGTTTCTGAACTCTCATTTCATTGACAATGTAAACACGAATGGGTTTAATAGCAGATTTCTGAATATTGTTCCAGATTTATATTATTTAAATGAATTATTTTTTTCATAAATTTCATGTGCATCATAACTTTTTCAAACCGAAATAAGCTATTGCAATCTTTTTAAAATATTTTCAAATAAAACTAGATATTGCATCATAACTACAAATTAGATATTAGATATTGCAGTCTTTTTCAAACCCAAATTATGTGCGTCATATCTTTTTCAAGCCGACATTAGATATTTCATTATTTTTAAAACATTTTCAAACAAAAAATTTCAAATTAACTAGTTCAAAAATATTTATATTACATCATTCAAACATTTTGAAATCATAATATTACATTATATTTTCAAATTCAAATATTACATTACACTTTCAAACCGAAATTAGATATTACAATCTTTTTAAAACATTATCAAATAGAAATTACATGACATTTTCAAAAAAAATGTTTCAAATCAACTAGTTCAAAAAGAAACATATTACATCATTCAAACATTTGTAAACATAAATATAACATAACATTCTCAAACAAAAATTAATAAATTGCAATATTTTTTTAAACATTTTTCAACTCATATCTCAAAATTTTCATACCAATTTCAAACAAAATTTCCCAAATATTAGATAACATTTTCAAACTCAAATATTACATAACATTTTCAAACCCAAATTTTGTGCATCATAACTACAAATTAACTATTTCAAAAAGACATATATCATATCTTTCAAACACTTTAAACCCAAATATTACATACCATTTTCTAACTCTACTAAATAACATTTTCAAACAAAAAATAAATATTCCAGTCTTTTTAAAACATTATCAAATAGAAATTACATTACATTTTCAAACATAATGTTTCATATCAACTAGTTCAAAAAGAAACATATTACATCATTCAAACATTTGTAAACATAAATATAACATAACATTTTCAAACAAAAATTAATATATTACAATTTTTTCTAAACATTTTCCAACTCATATCTCAAATTTTACATACCAATTTCAAACAAAAATTCCCAAATATTAGATAACGTTTTCAAACTAAAATATTACTTAACATTTTCAAACCCAAATTTTGTGCATCATAACTAAAAATTAACTATTTCAAAAAGACATATATTAATCTTTCAAACACTTTAAACCCAAATATTACATACCATTTTCTAACTCTACTACATAACATTTTCAAACAGAAAATAAATATTCCAGTCTTTTTAAAACATTATCAAACAGAAATTACATCGTTCAAACATTTGTAAAATAAAATATAACATAAAATTTTCAATCTGAAATTAATATATTATAGTATATTGAAAACATTTTCAAACTCAAGTCTCAAATATCACATACCAATTTCAAATAAAAATAACATATTTCAGTCTTTTAAAAACATTGTCAATATTTTCAAATTTCAATCTTTTTATTGGTGCTTGGATGCTTTACTAGTGTTTGGAGTTATCGTTTCTTTTCCTTTTATCAAATTTTGTTTCTTTTGGCAGTGCTCCAACCCTTACAAGGTTGTCACGTACTTTCACAATACTTGACACACATGTAACTTCTTCTTTGTTTTTATCTTCAAGTATTATTGGAAGTGTTGCTATCATTTTATTAAGCACATTTTTTGGATCTTCATGCAACTTATCTCAGATGTATTTTTTTAAACGATTGTTTTTTGAAATATTTGACTACATTTTCTTTTTCATTTCCATTGATTTCATCAAACATGATTTTGTTGTAAGAATATTGACATCCATGCTCTTAACCTGTGTTTTCAAGTTTTCAAAGTTTGATTGCCAAGCAAATTGAAAAATTAATTCAAAAAGGATATATTGAAATTATTACAAAATTTCAAGAAATATAAAAATTTAAATTCAATATAAAATTGGAATATATATAACTTTTTTACCTTAAGAAATTCTTTTGCAGCCTCAGCAACTACAACCCTGTCCTTATTAGAAGCCCATAAGTTGTAAAATACTTGTGCTTTAGCATTAACATTCTCCAATCTACCAACAACAACATTTAAGACATCATATTCATAAATAAAATTAGATTTAACTATTCATGAAGTAGCCTGTTTTAGCAAGCCATCAAGTTTTTTAGGTTCATATTTGACTAAAGAATAAATAGAATCTCTTTTTTCATAATTTTTATATCGGGCATTAATTTCCCCTTTAAGTACATTTGCCCGATATTCCCATTCTTTCAAATCTTGCAAATCCTTCAAAACAAAGTCCTGAATTTTTGACTCGATACTTGCTGCCAATGAAATATTTGTATTAAAATTAATAACATCATCCTCAGTTTGAGGACCTTCAGGATGAAGGTTTTCTCCTTGAATAGGTGGTTCTAATGTTTGCTGAGCTATAGGGACTTCTTCTCGTGCTCTATATTTAAGCACAACTGTTTCCTTGAAGCCTTAAATATGGCCCTACATCATGTAATCATCATCAAGTGGAATATTGTTCAATCATTGTACAGAACATTCAGGTGCCTATGAATTTGTAGAAACTATAAATTGAGAGAATCCAATTCCCACCAAACTTATTGTTGGTCTTTGTGATCTTTATGGTTGAATCCCATGCCTATAACTTCGTGAAGTGGCTTGTAAAAACAAATATTTTCCAACAACGACTTGCCCTCACATAGGTTGAGGCTGTGATTGTCCATGTTGCTGATTGCGTGTCACTAGTGAGTGAGATGCTTGTGGAGGAGGTGGTGGTGGCATATGCTCTCTAACTTGTGATGTTACTACTTGATCATGAGAATAAATTGAAAATAGTCAAAAAAATTTCTTACAATTCTACTTAAAATAAAAAGAAATCTAAATTTTAATTAACTACACATAGAATCATAGATTTACCAAATGAAATGTGATGCAATTGTCTTGCATTGAGGGAGGTGTTGGCCACACTAGATTTATCTTGCACATTTTGTGCAAACCTAGGTGCACGAGACACTCCATGAGTAGATGCTTGCCTGGAACATTTGTGTGACCTCTACATAGTAACAGGTGTTGCTTCAGAGCTCGTATCTTAAGAATCACCTATTTGATTTGGCCTATGACCTCTATTGGTAGCAATCTATTTAGTCCTTGAAATTTCTACCTTTGCTTGCATATAGATGAAAAAATTAAAAAAGGAATATGGTAAACTATAAAATAGTATGTCAAATATAATGTAGTTATTACCCTCAATTTCTCTGGTGTCATGGCAATAGACAGTAGTTTTGAATGCATAACATTTGGTACAGGAGCAGTTTACAAATTATAAAAAGACTCAAAATATAAATCTAACAGATAATTTACACTGCCCATAATGGGCTGAGTCTTGGGGGGCTGAGTCTTGGTGGTTGCAAGTTGGACGACATGCAACTCAATCCTGACTCGATCAAAAATATAGGTACACCAATCAAACTTTTAATTTTTTTTAGACTGAACAATATAATACAGTGCCCAAAACAGAATTTTTGGTCTTCCCAATAGAATATGCCTGGCCTAGAAAAACTTGATAATGGCCTTCAAATTTTTATGGTTAACATCGTTAATTGTTAAACCTATTTTTGTTTTGGCATTAGAAGCTGCATAAAAAAAAAATCAATATCAATTTAGAAATTTAAAACATTGAAAATTAATAAAATTCATTTAACAAGATTTATACCTACCAAATTTTATGATGAAATACCGTAATTTTTATTGAGGTGTTCTTTGTCATCTGGAGAAAGCTGTGTCCTGGACAACACTTGATTAAAAACAATAAATGGAAGACCTGTCAATCTGTGAATACCTATAGGGGTGATGCTGAAAACAACGTTTTTAGATCATAGATTAATGCTTACAGTACCCCTATCATGGTCATAACCAGAGATAATATGTTGTAGGATCACTTTATCTATTCTGAAATATGGCATGGAAACAAGGTTTGATAAACCTACATTATATAGCCACTGAAAGTTCATCCCTAGCATTGTCATGAGATCTGATATCAAAGTGCACGTAAAATTCTTAAATTTTGGTTGGATTTTGGAAGCGGTATCCATTGGAAGTAGTTGGAAGTGGAAGAAAAAGGATTGGGAATGGAAACTGAAAGGTCGATCAGAAAGGTTAGCTCTGGTTTTAGATGTCATAGAAATGAAATGGGAAAATGACTATTGATACCCTTTCATAGACTTAAAAAATATTTGAAACATGGAAACATCATATTAGACATGCATTATGAGACAAGTAGTATTAGACATATGGCAGTATGGTGGCGGTCGGACTAAAGTATACTCCCAGTTCGAGATAGGAGCATTTTATGCAATCGGTTTGGCCCAAAAAATGCTTTTAGAATAAAGTATGCATCCGTCCAATGGACGGATGCATAATATACCCTGGTAATATACCAAATACATAATATGCATCGAAATATTACTCAGAATATATTATGTATCTCGAGAGTGCCCAAATGCAAAAACATAAACCAATCATTATCCCAAATGCATTTTATATTTTGGGTAATGAACGGATGCATAATATGGAACCAATTTAACATCGAAGCATATTATGCATCTGGATACCAAACGGTTGGATATTTTGCAATCGGTTCAACACTAGAGCATGGTTTGCATCTGCCTAGAACCCGGATGCATAATATGCATCCATCCAAAACCTAGATGCCTAATATACTTTTTTTTAAATCAGTTTCGTAATATGCAACCATCTGGTGCCCTAGATGCA
The DNA here is from genome assembly GCA_028583015.1 of Wollemia nobilis. Classification (NCBI taxonomy): domain Eukaryota; kingdom Viridiplantae; phylum Streptophyta; class Pinopsida; order Araucariales; family Araucariaceae; genus Wollemia; species Wollemia nobilis. Next base: position 20,715,657 of record JAQPPZ010016895.1, read on the forward strand.
TAAATGCATCTATCCGATGCACGAATGCATAAATGCATCCATCTCGTGCCCAGATGCATAAATGCACTCATTTGGTGTCTGGGAACATGTTACCATCGTGACAGTAAATGCATCCATATGTTGCATCTGATGCATGGTCGTAAAAGGCCAAGATCCATGAAAAGACACGTTGGTCTTCTTCCTGATGAATGTAGTTGATTTCTTGCCTACTACACCCATCAGAAAGAGGCCACCCTTCTTGTCTTGAATATTCACCTACTTTACTATGAAGGAAGTTTCTTATTTAATCTTTGAAATTAGAGTACACTAAATCATGTGGGATAAATAGTTATGTGGGATAGATAGTTATGTGGGATAGATAGTTATGTGGGATCAACTTTGCCAATATTGCATGTGTTTTCCCCCTAACAATGTCAATAGCGATAAGCTACATCGTGCTATAATCCTTATATTTACTAGACGCCATATCATATCTCTTACTTGAATACCAAAATTTTGAATGTTGTCAATCATAAAAATGCATTCAGTCCGAGACCAGTACTTATTATGCACCAGAATCGAGATCGTTTCATGTTTTGCAAAACTTTTGAGGTCAGACTATATTGTGCATCCATTTTGGATCCGGACCATATAATGCATCCGGTCTAAAAATGGATCATATTATGCATCCATTCCATGACCAAACCATAATTTGCGTCCAAGATTTTACCAAGATTTTAAACATAGCTGGTATTTTTTTGGCCTGGTTTGGCAAAACTTTAAAATTTGCCCTTTCTTTCCAATTTTTGGAGAAAAATTAAAATCATTCGCCATGACAACATACATGCAGTTTGACAGATTTCACCATTGTTTCGAAACAGTTTCACCATTTTTTTATAAGTAGCTTTTTTGTCCTACCTCCTATGCATAAACCTACTCTCAGATGGTTAACTTGATTCTTCCTAGACCATTCTTGTTTCTTTGTACTAGAAGATTCTCCCTTTGAGAGATACCCTCTCACTGAAGGTGATGATGGTCCTTTCTTCACTCATTTTCTAAAATCACCGCTCTTATGTTTCTCTTATGTTTTTAATGTTAAATGATATGCATCCTCTACACTATGGATATAAAGTATACTTAATTCATCTTGTATGGCATAGCTTAATCCATTCATATACCTTGTAGCCTTCTATTATTTTGAATATTCAAGACCCACCCGAATTGATAAATTGCAAAATTAATTGGTGTAGTCCTCAATGCTTTGATCCTTTTTTCTAAGGTTTTGGGGTCTACAAAATAATGTTTGGTCACAATATATGGGTAAAAATTTATCCTTCAAAAATTTTCCATTTTACACTAGACCCCTATCTTTTCCTTTCCTTTTATTTACCTCTCCTTCTATAGATGATCCCACAAAATCAATGCATACCCTTTCAAATTTGTGCATGCAAGCTTCACTTTATTTTCCTCTAAAAGGATTTTCCACTCAAATAACTTCTCCATGCTATTCAACCAGTCTATAAACTCCTTTGGTTTCAACCCTCCTGCATACTCATGAACATCAATTTTGATTCCATATTTATTTTCTTCCAAGGCCCTAATTAGCCTATTCTCAAATTGATGCTCCTCTAGATTCCTCTTTGGTTCTTCCTCATCATTAACCTCTGGCTTATTCTCTAGTTCTTCCTCATCATGAACCTCTAGCTTGTTGTCTCTTTCTATAATATCACTATAAGAATCTAGATATGCAAATTTAGAGGGATATCTTTCCCTCATGTGGGCCATAATTCCATTCAATTGAGTAACTTGTACCTGTATCTCTTGCATATTCCTATTGATCTAGACATAACTTCCTCTTCCTCCTCTTCCTCTCCTCATGCTAATCTAATATGTGTTATTCTAAATAGAAAAATATGAATAGTAGAATAAGTATAATTAATAATATTACCTTCTCTCCCCATCTAGATCCAACTTCCTCTGATACAAAATTATGTAAATCCAACTGCAAGAGGTTATAAGAAGAACCTCCAATCACATAATATTGTGACAAAAAGAAACAAAGCAAAAGATAAAATTCCCAATCACACAAAAGTTACAATAGATGGAAATAATCTGATAAATGCTTTATTTTTCATTCATGGATTTCATCATTTTACAATGCGATACCAAGGGAATATATATACCAAAATAAATCCTAAAACAAAACCCTAAATCTTAAGCCTAAAAATAAAAATAAAAATTACTTTTTTTATATTTTTAATTTATTTTATTATTTTATTTTCTAAGTTATTTTGTCTTTAGTGCCAAAACCTAAATCACCTTGAAAAAATTAGATAGCCCTCAAAATAGACATGCACCTTTGTATCATCTATATTAATCCTTCTATAAAATATCAACACCTACCCATGCCTAAATAAGGAGTTATTACAGATCTATTTTCATCCAAATTAAAAAAAAATACTAAATCCCATTTTTGGGGCACTAGATGAAGGAATTAGAACTTGAAAAAAAATCCTAAGAAAACAACTAGATGACTAGATTTGTCTAGCCCATGGAATTCCCACCAATTTATATAACTCCCCATAAAATTTTAAGCCGATCCAATGATCGGATCAAAAGTTATGCCCTCTGGAAGATAGGCTCCTACATCAACATGGATTTATTTTTTGGGTTTATTGTGTCTTATATGTGTTAATTTACTTTCACGAGTTGATGGAATAAATGATATATGAATGTGATTAATTGAATACACTTATTCATGGATGCCTTATTATATGGAAATGATTTATGCAAATTAATTAATTGTATTGTCACATCGATTGTCATTCAAAGAAGTGATGGATGGTTATGTAGTAGAATTTATCTTTATTTCTTAATTAGGGGCACCAACATAGTAATACTAGTTTGACCATATTATGGGAAATGGAATGAGATATAAGATACGTGTGAAGCAATACAATGGTGGTATGAAATTTGGGTTTCCTTATAAATTTGTTCATCTTAGGGATGAAGAATCTAGGGTTTTTTTACAAAGACTCAAGCATCCTAGTGACCTCAAACAAACCCATCTATTAATCACAAAAATCCATAAGATACTAAAGGTTACCTAGTGGATTCAAGTATCTCAAGGACCAATTATGTGTGTTGTGAATGTTTATTTCCAATTGTGAGCCTATGCAGAAAAATCAATTTTGACATACGCCAATAAGATAGCTCATCCATAAGCATACATTGGTTTATATAAGATAAGGTCACTATTGTGATAGACATTTTGCCACATAGAGGTTATAATCCACTACCAATGAGCATTTATAGCCTTGGTGGAGATAGCCCCACAATCGTTCAACATTCCTCCACTACTAGTTAGGCATCTATAACCCCAATGAAGACGTGTAAAATCACATGGATCCATTTTGAATGAGTACTAATGATTTGAATTATTCTTTCTTCTCTATATTTAGACTTATTTTTTTAGATTCATAGGGTCATATTATGTGTATTATAGGATGAGCAGGGGAAATAATTCACTTTATGACGATAGTCATACATGAGTTCATTGTTCCAAGGCATCACAATGTGATTATTAGGTGATAGATGTGTGTGGTCTAAAATAAAATTTGATCTAACCAGGAACAACCTATAGCACTTAAGGAATGTTTGAAATTTAATGAAGGTTGTCTAAAATACTAGGATTCATTGAGTGAATAAAAAACCTAGAGATTCCTCAAACCATAGACTACCAAAGAAATAAGGTTGCATGCAAAGGGAAAATGTGTAAATAATAAGGATGGTATTTTTTTTTTTTTAACATGGTTATGAATGGTGGAATGAGACAAATACAAAAATAAAAGTGCCCCTAATTAAGGAAACAAGACTTAATGGACTAACAATTATCCAAACTAACTGCATGATAACAAATACAACTAATGAAGTGTATGAATATAGATGACAATAATGTGTAAATGCAATTTATAGGAAGATGAAAGGGGAATATATATGAATTATGAATGCAATTTGTTTATACAAATGGATGTAAATTATTATGTTTTATTTTCTTTTTCTTTTTTATTTTCCATTTATATATACATATTTTGCATCAGGTGTAGAAATATCTCAAGTGAATGATGTTTAATAGTTTAGGCTTTTCCATTCCCTTAATATTAGCAAGCTTATATGTTATAGGTCCCAAATTCTATTTAATAGTGAATGGACCAATCTAATTAGCCATAATTTTTTCACAAAGGTACGATAATACATTTATAATGAATATATGTTGTCCCAAGTAGGGAGGAAATATTATACCAATAAAATCAAGGCCCCATTGGAAAAGGGCCACAAGGTCTGAATTGGTTGTAAGGCCTATGATGGCACATGATTTAAATTGGTATGCTATTGGTATTTTTGTCACTTCTTGACATATTTACAACAATCACTTTCCATGATGGGCCAATAATAACCCATGTGCAAAATACACATTGCAATGGTCATACTACTAAAATGACCACCACAAGTACCATCATGATACTTGATTATGACCCATTGTGCCTCCACATGCTCTAGACAACAAATTAGAATCCCATAATATCCACGTTGATATAGCACAAATCCTAAAGAGTGTAATGAGCTAACTTCTGCTTAAAAGTGAATTTGTTAGCCCACAAAAAATCTATTAGGAGAGTTTCAAACTTGAGAAAATCCTTGACCTGATTAATCCATGGTTTGTATTGTTGTGATTGAATAAATAACTTTTTCATCTTTTGAATCTACTCATGAAATCACATATTAGAATAATTTTGTGATGATGACCGATGTGAAATTTCCAATGGGGTTCTTCAAAATTAACGAACCAAGAGAAGCCATTGTATCTGCAAATTGATTAGTCAAATGAGGAAGTTTATCAGTCTCATACCAGTAAAAATTTATGAGCAACATAATTGCTACTTCTCTATAAGCTTTTAAAACTGGAAATTTACATCTGTAACTTCTCTTTACCTAGGAATCACCAAATATTTGAATGTACTTGATGCCCATGGCCACTACTGCTTGTACTCCTCAGATCAAGGCTTCATATTATATGTTGTTGATTGTGCATGGGAATTCAAGTTTGAATTATGAAGGGATAGGTATCCCTTATGGTGTGTAAAACATGACTCTTACACCTTGTCCTTTCTTGCACTTAGATCCTTCAAATAATAAGGTATCAACATCATATTTAGAGGTGACATATTCTTCCTATTCAATGATATTAAATACTATATTATTTGGTAGCTCGATGAATAGGAATTGATCATTGGGAAGTGGAGCTTCTACGAGATGATTGACTATCACCTACCCTTTAATGATTTTTTGACAAATTAATTCAAGATAAAATTCTATTAAAAGCATTATTCATTTTGAAGTATGGGTGTTATTATATGTGCAAGTCATCATGTAACGTAAAGGGTTTTTTTTGAGCTATGACATAAGTGGTGTGGATTAGCATATAATATATGAGTTTATTAGTGGAAAACTCCACTTCTAGACATAAAATTTTCACATATGCATATCTTAATTTATAGCTCACAAGCGTTTGACTAATATAGTAAATTACTTGATCTTGATTGCTTTCATTATTTTGTGAAAGCATTGTTTCTAATGCAAAATCCATGGATGAAATATACATATGAAATATGATGTCAAGGTGATATGGGATTAGAACCAGTGGAGAAGCTAAATATTTCTTGATATCATCAAAAGCCTCTTGAAACTCCTTGGCCCATGAGAAAGTTACCCCATTTTGTAGCAAGTGATTAAATGGACTGCATTTTTCAGAGAGTTACATGATGAAGCAATGAATCAATTGAATATTCCCTTGTAATATATGCAACTCTTTAATTTTTATTGGGGGTGGCATTTAAAAAATGACCTTAAACCTGTTAGGGTCCACTTCAATTCCATGCTTGGAGATAATTAACCTTGGAGGTTTACCAGATGTAACTCCAAAGACATATTTCTTAGGGTTCAATCTCACTTTATGTTTGATGAGTCGATCAAAAATTTACGTAATACATCGATGTACTCAAGATGTGTTGTAGATTTTCATATCAAATAAACCACACAATATTTAATGATCTAATACATGTAATCATAAAAAATATATGTCATAGCACATTGGTATGTAGCTCCTACATTTTTAAGGCTAAATGGCATTACTTTGTAACAAAAAGTCCCCCAAGGCATTGTAAATGATGTTTTATGTTGGTCATAAATATTGAATAAAATTTAATTATATATTGAAAAATTATCCATTAGGGAGAGCATTTCATGGCCAATAGTAGAATCTATAGGAGTATCAATGTTTGGTAGAAAAAAATCATCCTTAGGATATGATTTATTTAAATCTCAAAAATATGTGCATATGCAAATCCCCCTGTTAGGTTTGTGAATGGATACTACATTTGAAATCCACTTAAGGTAGTAAATGGGTAGAATGAAATTGATGTCTAATGGTTTTTGGAGTGCTTCTTTAACCATAAGAAAAATGATAGAATGAAATTTTCATAATTTTTGCTTGACCAATTTTGTGTTAGGACTCAAGATGAGTTTGTGAATCACCAAGTTGGGGTCAAGGTCAGACATGTCTTTATATGACCATGCAAAAATAGTTTTATTATCAATTAGTAGTGCTACAAATTGTTATTACTCTTCTAAAAATAGACCTTTAGCAAGTTTAACAATTTATGGTTTATCTAGGCCTACACTCATGTTCACATAATGGTTTCCTCGATAAGCATGTGATAACCCTCCCCTAGTTCATGGGGAGTATGAATGATATGAATTTCATCCACAAAATTGTTTATTCTACCTCAATATGGTAAAAGGAGGATGGAGAAGATGAGGAAGGTAGAGGGATGTAAGTGTTCAAATATCTTATAAATTCTTCTAAAATAAGAAATTTAAATATGGATGGAGGGGATGAAATTCAGTCTATGTCAATGAGGCTAACGTTGATTGAAATTGGTTTTGTTCGATCATATGTATTGCATAGGGGAAAAAAGTCAACAAAAATCATGTTAACTTGGTGGGAATGTGGTGGTTGTGGTGCAAAGGGTAGATTATCTTGTTCATGCTCTACAACAAGTAGTTAGTTTTAAATTGATTGATTATTATATTTCAAAGGTTACAAAGGTAGAGGTGGTCGATCGATAGGTGCATTAGGGCACTCAAGTGGAAGGATTAAATGAAATATAAGCTATGGGATGGAAAATATATGAAGTTATAACTCATACATACCAATGATGGGAATTATGGGGACTGATTCTTCTTCAGAGATATAAAAAGTAGTCAAGAATGTGTCAAATGCCTCATCAAAATATTCATCAAAGTCATCATAAAAAATTGTGTTGATCATTTATATGTGCGGAAAAAATTCAAAAAAATCCTCTTATAGTAGAGGTGTGAATTTAGGTTATATATAATCATCCTCACTATCCTCACTATCCTCATCAGGATCTATCGTGAGTTTTTGAAATACCTCCTCAAAGTAGGTTGTGGAGGATTATGGTTTGCATCCCAAACCTGTGTGATCATGCACATATCGATAGTGAGGTTTAAAAATATCATGAATACCCTAATCACGTCATCCTATACAATATCCTTAACAATTAATACATTTAAGAAGTAGCACATGGGAAAGGATGAATTGGATAAATAATCAATGTTAGCACAAAAATGTTATTGGGGTTCAATAGAATAAGGTGGATCAAATGAGGAATCTATCCTTACATACATAATATTGATTTTATTTGGTATAGAATCCATATTGTACACCACATAAATAGATAAGGTTGGGTTGTGTGGGTAACCATAATATTTGACAGTCTTAATGCTTGGTGTGGTGATTGCAATATTTTGGACAGTGCATTCACCAATACTTGGATTGGTGAGATGAAACACAACTTCCATGGTTATGGTTGTGGATGGCGTGGAGGCAAATGTGAATGCCTCAAGAGTGGCCTATGTTTTATATGGGATAAATTGTGTATTTTTTAAGGGTGAATCATGGACAACCAAATCTATCTACAAGATAGTTGATGAGAGAGGTGGGCCCGATTGAATGGGGTGGACAGCTCAAGATGAGATTGGGGGATAATGAATGTAGGTAGATTTGGAGTGGTGTATGATGGGATATGATGAATGGTTGTGGATTTTGATGAGGGGTTAGGTGGTTGGATTTGTAAAGTGGAGGTTTGTCCCTCCTATGTAAAGGTTGGATGAATAGAAAGTTAATTATTTGGATGATATGATGAGACTAGACCTAATGAAGAGGAGGAATGATTCGTTGGATGATGAGGTGTAATAGGAAAGTGATAAGAGGTATAGGAAGAATCATGATTTGTATTGATGATTTGGAATGTAGAGGCATGATAAAAAATGGAAAGAAGCTCTTATATGGGTGCTTTAGATGAGTTATTTTGATATGAAGTTTATGTGGTAGTGAGTGGATGGTAGATATGACTCGTATGAATTGGATATCAAGTTGTAGCATTTGAATGGTTTATCATCTACTAGTATACAATGAATTTGACCCTCATGCATATATTTTATATAGTGGTGTAATGTTGAGGGAACACTTTTCATGTCTATAATCCAAGGTCACCTAAGAAGTATATTATATTGCATGACACCCTCTAGGATATAGAATATGGTATAAATTATTTTGACCCCTAGCTACACAAGGATGAAAATATTTCTAACTATGGAGCATAAAGAATTATTGAATATCCACAAGGTGAAGATGGTTCTTTAAGATATTATAGTGTAGTGTTAGTGATGATGTTAATAGAGGAGCCAATGTTGACTAGCACTCATTTAAAGGCTTTTTGATCGATACGAGCTATAATGTGCAACATAGGATCAGTTAGATCTGCAGGAAAGGTTTTAATTTCAAAGTCATAGAATATAATTAAGAGTTTCATGCATGATTAGCTATTACCCATAAATTTTGTAAAGGCATTGGTATATTGAGTCCGAAATTCAATGGATTTAAGGATTTTTTTCAATGCCTCACAATGTAGAATAGGTTGTTGAGTTAGCTTATAAATTGATAGTTTGGTAGAAGCTAATTTTAGGTTGTGTCAACTGACTCCTCAAGGTGATGGTTGGTCTTGGTGGAGGATAATGAAGATGGATTTAGGGAGCTAGATTGGATTGACCAGGTTTTAGAGGTATGGTAGTTGGTGATGTAGGAGGTAGTACCGTTTGCATTGGGTCATTAAATTTTTGTGCTCAATTTACACTTCTTCAACATTGCGTAACTATATGGATAGCACCTACAAAACCTTGGTACTACTAATCATTGTTTATGTGGTTGACATGATTGGGGGAAGTTGTAGAAATTGACACCCTAGTTATTTATTGTGTTGCTTCATGATGAGGAAGAGGTTTTTGATATATACCAAGGTTTTGGTTTTGTTGTGCCAAAGGATTATCAATATTAATGTTTTTCTTATTGATCAGATCTTGTATGATATATTTGAAATAATAGTAATCATTGATATCATGACCTTTCTAGCGATGAAATGTGCAATACTGATACTCCTTATATGACCTACCATGTGGTTTATTGGGATATTCTATTTTTATTTGTGGTAATGTGGTCATTTGCGCCTTGTACAACCATTAAAATATGGTGGAAAAGGTTTGGAAAATGAAGCATAATTACTGGGTGGTTGATTGTATTGTCGATGTTGTCAGTTGTCTATTGTGGTGGTTTGATTTTGTAATTGAGGGAAGGGTTGTACCACTTGATATGTCTATTTTTGTGGTGGTTTTTGTGTTAGGGGTTGTTGGTACCATACTTGAGCCTATTTATTTGGTGGATGAGGTGTACTCAAGACCATTTGATTCATGTGGCCAAGTTTTGGCTATCCCTGATTGTTCCCCATTGAGTTCTTGTTTTGTCATATTTTCTTATTGAGATTAAGCTTTCCCTATTGAATTTTTATTTCTTCAATGTTTCTAGCTTAAGTGAGGGCTTTGTCAAATGTCCTATATTATTGCAACTATAATAACAATGAGATGTGTTTTGAGCAACTCCTAATGAAAATTCATGTATGTTCCACCATGGGGAAGGTGAATGGTAATTTGGTGATGATTGCCCTCCAACAGTTTCCATAATCATAAACTAACTAATCTTCAAATTGGTGTAGATTGATCAGGTTCATCAAGGTGGTCTACTTACTAATATTTAAGTAGAAACACTCTAGGAAAATATATGCTAATTTTTCATAAGTGTAAATTCTATGGTGTGGTAAATGATTATACCATTATAGAGTATATCCTTTGAAAATTTAGGGAAATATTTGGAGCATCAAAGAATCATTATCTTGTTTTCTAAAACATGCATTGATGAATGCACTTACATGCTCCAGGGGGTCCTCATCCCCCTTGAATTTATCAAAATTTGGTAGTGTAAAATGAATATGATAAGGTGGTGATGGTTTCGAAGGATGAGTAGGATCTTTGACTAGATGCCTCAAAGTGGGTTTTTTATATGTCATTATACGTATATGTAGGGCTAAGTTGTCAATCTAATTTTGCAAAAACTAAAATTTAGGTCTTCCAATAGTGGTTGTAAACCCAAATTTGTGTTTTGTGTTAATGTCGAATGTGTTTGTTGTGTGATGAATTGGGTGGATGATATCATATTTTGATTGGCAAGCAAGTTGATGTTGGTCAAAATTTGATGGTGTGTGATGTTTTGTTGGTATTGGTTGTGAAATGAAGGTTGTTGGTAAGGTGGGGGTTGTTGATGAGGGGATGGAGGAATGGTGATATGTTGTGTCAATGTAGCAACATATATGTTATGAAGTGGTGGTGGGGGTATGGTGGTGTGGGTAATGTGATGGTGGGTGGATGAAATACCCATGATGGATCTTGCACGAAGAAAGCACTTTGTGATGATGTTGGGATGATTATGTTGGAAATATTGAGCATATTGTTGGCATTTATGTCAAAGAGTACATAAGGGAAAAATATTTTGATGTCAAATGTGCATGTTTATCAAGGAAAAATATTATATTGTGAAAGCAAGACAAAGTTTTAAAAGAAAGCAAGTTTTAAATTTTAATGAGAAGACAAAGGTCTAAAAGAAAGAAAGGTTCAAATGACAATGAGAAGACAAAGGTTAAAAAGGAAATCAAGGTTAAATGTTAATAATAAGAAAAATATTAAAAAGGAAGGCCAAAGTATAATATTATAATATTTTTTTGATATTATAATAAAGGTTTCAAAAGGGGGCTAAGGTTATAATATTTATATTTTAGCCTAACCTAAGGGTGAAAATATATGAATGCAATAAATAAATGTTTCAAAAATAGCACCGACATCATGTGAGCAATGGAGGAGAAAGGGTATTTAAACCTTAATCAAATGTAAATAAAATTAGTGTAGATTCGATTGTGCTTGAGAGAATCTGCTCACATTTAGCAGGGACGAATCGAAGAGGAGAAAGGGCATGAACTTTGGTACATGTTACATAGTAAAGAAAAGAAGAATCACTACTTATTTGGTTTCAGCTGGTAGAATAGTACAACTAGTTGATCAAGAAGTGCTAAGGTGCTAGAAAAATATAGGTCATAGGGTCGTGACCCTTGGATGTCATTTTGGGTATTGATATTTTTGAACTGTGTGCTAAGGATAATGATAAATTTTAGTGGGTGCTTCCTTTGGTTCCAACCACCACAGTAGTGTAGTTGGTCAGGTTGCTCATGATAGAGCACTATTGTAGAGGTCTGCGGATCAAAACCCATCGAGGGTGTCTTACTTAGTTTTAAAAATTTTGGAAGCATGATGAAGGGAATACAACGAATAATTTACATTTGATATTTCATCCACTTGGATATTCCAAGTGGTTACTATCCATGTTTGGGCACTAGAGGTCACTGGGTCAATTATCATTTACACCAGTAAATTTTGGTATAAGGTATTTATAAAGTTTTTATTATTTGCAAATAGTTGTTGTAAGGGTTGTATGCTATAAAGGATTTTATTTTTTCAAATAGGAGTCATCAGGGTGTTAGTTTTGCATGAAGGGAAAATATAAGGGATAATTTTTGCATGTGAGAAAAGAGGATATAAGGTGTATTGTGAATTATTTTAAAATTGAAAATGTTGCACATTAGAATGGAGATGTAAGGTGTACTATGGTATATTTGCTTTTTGTACTCTTGCTCTATATTTTGATGTTTTTGGTTTATCATTAAGGAATTTATCTTGTGAAACCAAAAAAGGAGTTATAGAGCATTATTTTTAGGTATTCTTGTGGACATATTTTGAAAGGGTTTTAATGTGGATATTTTGAAAAGAAAATTTTCCAAATTGTTTTGGAACTGGCAAGAGAAAAGAAATGTATTTTTGTGACATATTTTGAGGTCACATATTCATCAAATCAAGATAAGAGGTATGGTGAAATCATTCCTTATTTAAGGTGTTTGACTGAACAAATATTTCTGAATCATAAGGTGGAGAAATAAGTATTATGTAGCATTACTGGAAATATATGTGCTAGGGTTTGAGAACAAAATTATGCTTCATTTTTGAATGATATTGGAAAAATTTGTGCTAAGGTTTGTGAACAAGTTATGCATTATCATTGAAAGAAAATGGAAACACTTGTACTAGGGTTTTGAGAATAAATTATGCATTCTTGTTGAAATAATTTGTGAAGCATTTGGGAATTGATGTGAGTGACATTGCATATGAATGGGAAATTATTAGAGACCAATTTTATGAAGAAAATTTATGCATTATTGTGTTTGATATTTGAGATCAAATTTACAAGGAACATAAACTAGTTTTTGTGAAGCAAAGTTATACACTAGCATGATTTGAAAGGAATTTGCAAGAATTAGAGATATGAATTGATGAATACGAGACATGTGAAAGTGACACAATTAATGAATGTGAAGATAAAATATTAAGAATTTGCATTGCATATTATTATTTATATGTTCTTGAAATAATTTTTGGAAGAATATGTCTGAATTGCCTAGTTGAAGAAAGCATTTTTGAAAGAGATACAAGCATTATTTTGAACATCATTTGTGTGTAATATTTGGGATTGGTTGAGCATGTGTTATGAGAAGATTTGAGTATGTGTTATGAGTATATTTGAGTATGTTTTATGATTAAATTTGAATATGTGTTATGAGCAATTTTGAGTATGTGTTATGAGCAGTTTTGGGCATGTGTTAGAGTAGAGTTGAGAAAATATAGTGAGGTAGATTTGAGAAAGTTTCATGAGAAGACTTGAAGTAGGTTTGAGGTATATTTGAGAAAGTATTGTGAGAAGGCTTGAAGTAGTGGGGAAAGAGGTATCTTGTGGATAGATGTCCACAAACCAGAGTAGTAGGGATAGAGGTATCTTGTGGATAGAGGTCCACAAACCAAAGCAGTGGAAACAGAGGTCTCCTATGGATAGAGGTCCAAAAACCAGAATAGTGGGGATAAATGTATCCTATGGATAGAGGTCCACGAATAAAATTTGAGGGGATAGAGTTTTTATATGGTTAGAGGTGCATGAACTTGAGCATAGGGACTTGATGTCTCCTTTGGATAGAGGTCCATACACATTGTAATAGGGATTCCCAAGAGATTTGTTGAGAAAATTTATAAGAAATATTTTATCCATGGATGTAGCCCACATTGGGTGAACCATGTTAAATATTTGTATCTCATGTGTGTGATTATTTATGCATTGATTTATTACTACCATTGATGATATTGGTTAATACTATTTTGTAAAGATAACGTTGGATAATATTGGTTGGAAAGAAAACTAAAAATTTATCTTCTACTGTTCACCCCATCTCAGTATAATTTTGTGTTCTTAAGATTAAGATCCATTATGTGTGATTGGGATTATGATATGGGAGGGAGATATTGATTAATGTTAACAACAAGCATCTATTGAAAATTTTGCAAGGCTTGCTATATGGTGATTACAAATGTAGGTGGAATAGTTGAATGAGCTACAAAATATTGAGCATTTAGTGTGGCAACAACATTGGTGGATGTTGGTGGAGGGTAGGTGGTGAAGGGTATCATGATCGAGTGAGGAATGGTATGATACACATGTTTAGTAGGAGGTAAGGATAGGGATGGAATTGATGTATAAATTTGAAAATAAACATTTACATGTGCTTCATAAAATGGGTTGGAGCAGATGATTATGTGGAAAAATATTATGAAAAGATGTTGAGTGGATGGTGGGTGATTTTTGTCTATGGTCATGGAGGTGAACTCAAATAGAGGGTTGATGAAGAGGTTCCTAGTGAGCTAAGCATATGAATAGGTGAGTTCCTATTGGACTATGGTAATGGAGGGGGGTGGAATGGTGACAGGGGGTAAATATGGAAAAACTAGGTTTAAGTAGGTTTTTATGGTATCAATATCTAAGTATGTGATGCATCGGTCGATAGGCATTTGTGGCTCGATGTTAGACTAGTTGTATAGGTGAACCTCTACATCATATCCAAATTTGAAGGGGGTGCATGATGGAAAGGTCCTACAAAAAAGTCCACATAAATAGCTTGTCATGTACCCCCTTGATTTATCCTAGGAGTGGTTTAAGCTTGAGATATTTGGGTGTAATGCTCCATGGATGAAGGGGTTAGAATTTGGATGTAAACTAGAGCTTTGGATTGGCATTGGGTTAATACCATAATCTAGGGTTTTATGATGATTATGGATGTACGTGCAGTGGTTGCAACTAAAAAATAAAATTTATTCTCTAAATAAATACATAATCAAAAAAGGAAATAAGGGTTCTTATTTTTTGCATATTGTTCTATTTTCTAGATTTAACAAAATCTAGAAAATATCCACTAAGATATTTTCTCTCCATTTGGCACATGTACTAACTTCCAATACCCATCCCCTTATCATATCTCTAACACTCATCAATACCTGATTTGTCACCTATCCCATAAGTGAGACACCTCAAATATCCCACTCTAACTACCACTAGAATTTGGCTACCCTAGCTTGACACCTATCCTTACACCCCTCATCTCCCATGATCCTGCAACTACCCCACCATTTCATTCATAAAAGGAAGGATGAAATATGTGCTATAGAACTACCAAATTTATTCTATAGAACCACATCCTATTCAAGGTATGAGCCATAAGAGCTAAGAATCAATCGGTCGATACCTTTTGCTAGTGATTCCCAAACATAGCCTACATTTTCCAAGTGTAGTCTAATGCACTTAGTTCCAAATGCATCTTGTGTTTCCCAAATGTAGTTTTCTATGTTTTCCCAATACAAAATATAATTTGTGTTTACCAAATGCAGTCTACTACATTTGCATAGGCCCAATCAACTAGATTCATACCCATATCAACATAGGTAACACAGTAAGGTATATTTTTATTGTTTTAGATCCTACACACCTTTCATATCTCTATAATTTCATTTTCATGGGTGTTTATTGCTTATATTTATATTAATATGAGACTTACATAGTGAAGGCCTTACCTATGCTACTGCCATTTTTATTTGTAAGAATTTATGTGTAGCTAAGAGGTCTTGAAGGCTATTGAAGAAAGGTTGACCTATAAGGATACAAAAGCATAAACACATTTTGATTGTTGTATGAAGATGTTGGCACCTAGATCCATTAATTTAGTAAAGAGGGTTTTCACACCCATTTCATTCTATTCAAACAAGCAAGCATTCTTTGTAATCGTACCCTTGCACATCGAGGCATATTGTAATAAAGGAGAAACATGAATCCCATTTATTAATATAAAAATAAGCCAAAAAAACCCTTGAAAATAAAATTGTAGAGATCCAAAATATGTGCACGGTCTAAAAAATGAAAATATATCTTACTATATTACCTATGCTGATCTAAGTCTAAATATGGTTGACTAGGCCTGTGCAAATGTAGTAAACTATGTTTGGAAAATGTTTAATACTGGGTAAATGTAGTAGACTATGTTTAGGAAATGCAAGATACATTTGGGAATGGGTAAACGTAGTAGACTATGTTTGGGAAACACATACTATGTTTGGGACTCACTAGTAGAAGGGCTTGACCAAACACTTCTCAGATCTTGTGGCTCAAACATAAAATGGGGTGTGGCTTTCTAGCACAAATATGGCAGCATAATAGTGCCCATTTGTTTCTCCCTTTGGTAAATTTAATGGTGGGATAGTTGTATGATCATGGGAGGTGAGGGGTGTAAAGTTAGGTGGCAAGCTAGGGCAACCAAGTGGTAGGATAGGATAGCCAAATGGTAGTGGCAGTTAGAGTGAGACACTTGAGGTTTCTCACTTAGGATAGAGGTGGAAAGTGGGGTATTTATGATGGTGATATATGTGGCAAGGGGAGAGGTAGTGGCTATTATTACATGTGAAAAAATGGAGAGACAAGGGATCCTAGGGGATATTTTCTAGATTTTGTAAAATTTGGAAAATAGAATAATGTGCAAAAAATAACCTAAGTGAGACCTTAGGCATATTTTTATTATGTGGGACTTAGGGTATGTGACATGAATGGGTTTTGTAAGTGGTTAGGATTTGGTGTCTACACTATTTATAATTTATTAAAATTTTAATTAGTATTTATAATTAAAATAATAAATAAAATTATTATTAAATCCTTAAAACAATCATATATTAAGGTAACATAATTATTTAAATTATAATATAAAAATAATTTTTTATTATAGTTTTATAGTTAAATTAACATATAACTACTTGACCCAAGTGTTGTATGTGAGTTGGATAGGAGAGGGCAATCCTCCAAGGGAGGTCCAAGGTTTGAATATCCACCCTACCAAAAAGTTGATTGGGTACCCAAAATCCAATTGATAATGTTAGTGCGGGCAGGTTTGGGTACAACTCTCTAGTGACTTGTGTTGAACCCCCTCATCCTGGTCTCTCAAACCAAGATAGCCCCAAAAGGGGTTTTTATCTTAGAAAAACATATAACTACTCGAAATATTCACCACCATAGAGGAGGCATTTTCAAAATAGACGTTGAAAAGGTGAGACCTTACCTGGCAAGTTTGTGGTGGGAGATCAAATCCAACCAAGAGGAAGATTTAGGATCCCTCTAGGGGGAAAACTATAGGGAGTGTTCAAATGGGGAGGGCCTCAATTCTACTCCACAAAGGACTTATGAATCTCATTTTATTGCATGTTACTAATAAGTGTAGGATATTAATATTGAAGCACCTAAACTCTGATAGTAAGAAGCCAAAAAAAAAAAAATCAAATATTTTAGAAGATAAGCAATATGGAGTCAAATAAGATGAGACCTCGACTAATGATGCTTCTGAGTATACGCCATAAAAGGAAAATATCAAGGCCTCATAGGGATCAAAGTGAAAGCCTCACATATTTATCTAGTATAAAACACCTATGCATTGAGAGACCCTAATGATCAAACACTTTGGGGAGGTTCATCACAAGTCTAAATGATTGAGGAAGATGCCTAGGACAATAAATAAACTAAAGATTCTCTAAATTTCTAACCAATAAATATAGAAAGACAAATCAAGATCTCCTAGATCAGATAGATACTAATGAAGGGTGTTTGTGTTAACGAGATCACCAAGACTTTCAAAGCTTACAAGGATAGGGTTATAGACAATAATCCTCCAAAACCATACATCCTTACATGGCTTAGATATAGCTATGTAATATTGAAGAATTTTAATGACTCTATGTGAAGAGTTAGTAAGATGTTTGCCAATAATGTTGATGAATCAACGGTTCTCCTTGCTAAGATACACAAAAGTATTATAGCTTTGAACTCGAGTGAAGCCTTGGAGAAGGTAGAGTTGAATACCCAAGACCATGACTAATTACCTCTTTTATGGATGACTATTATGCTTTTTTACTTCTATTTATTGGAGTTTTGTGTCATGTAATGGTTATTCTTATTGTTAGTTTCTTTTGTTTATGAGTTCTTTCTATATTTCTAGTAGGTTTAGATCTTGTTTGTCTTGCTTCTATTTAGTTGCAAATCTTGAAAAGGTTGTAAAAGGTTCAAGGAACCTTTAAAAACCTCTTCCTTCCAACATAATTAAAAAATAATAATCATTTAACTTAACATTCAAATGAATATAAATAAATTTAAATATAAATAAAGGATATATTTCATATAAGTTTTCAAATATCTTAAGAATGAAAATTATATGTATGAAAAATTCTTAAACAACATTAGTGTTTGAAGATATAAATTACATGAGAAATATGGGCACATTAATAGTAGGTTTAAAAATAATTATATGGTAAATGATTGAATGTTTAAATTGACAACAATATTGAAAATAAGTTCCATTTTTTCTATTTAAATGTTTTTAATTTTAATTTCAAAT
Organism: Wollemia nobilis; assembly: GCA_028583015.1. Taxonomy (NCBI): domain Eukaryota; kingdom Viridiplantae; phylum Streptophyta; class Pinopsida; order Araucariales; family Araucariaceae; genus Wollemia; species Wollemia nobilis. The sequence continues at coordinate 20,734,013 of JAQPPZ010016895.1, forward strand.
ATTTTCTAATAACTTCAAAAAACAAACTGTCATGATTATCTTATAATATTTTGTGTTTTAGGTGTTCCATTTTGTGTGTTTTTAAAAATTATTATCTTGTAATTTTTCATGTGCTACCATTTTCATAAATAAATGTAACCTTTATAACTTGTTATCATCATTGTAACTCATTCCATATTGTTTAGTTCTACACTTTCTTTATAATATTAACTAGATTTACATCTAGTGATTTAATTATGTAAACTAACAAGCCATGCAACTTTTTGTTATAAATATGATTAATGCTTATGATGACATCGCATTTGAATTGTATTTTATGTTAATGATTTAAAAAACTATATATTGTTATAATTTGTCAAATTTTATTTCTCACAGACTTTATGAACATATGCAATTATTTCCTACTCTTTAAATTGTAGTCATTCAAAAACAATGTATTAAATTTTTAGTTAATAACTTTTTATTTTTAAAGAAGTGATATTTTTTTCAAGAATTTTATGTACAAACTTTCCTACCCACATGTGTAATTTTTGTTTTAGATATTTTTTTTACATTGTGAAACAATCTATTATTCAACATTTTACTAGGTTCCATTTACTAAATTGAAGACACAAATCTTCATATTTATACTATAATTACTTTGTTAACTATTTTTTTTGAGATATAATATATGAAATATTCTTTAACACTTAATATTTGATAAACAAAAATATTATGTTTCATGGTTTGATTTTTAATCCTTGTGTTTAACTACCATGCAAGTTGAGAAGAAATTGCACAAGATAAATTGTTTTGAAATGTAATAGTAATACCAAAATGAACCATTTTTTTGATAGTTATATTTTATGTTATTAACCTCTTGAGAAATTTAATAATTCTATATACTTTCACAAAAATATCATTTACTCAATTGTAGATTACAAGGTCAAAACACTCAAACAATGAAAATAAATACTTTACTATTTCTTTTATATGCATACTTACATAGTAATTATTTCTCTCAAAATTAGGACATCAAGAAATGCTTTCCTTGATTTGTCAAAGTTTTGAAATATTTTTTTATTAGTATTTTAAAAATATTTTGAAACATATTTTATTAATAATATAAATAAGTTTTTGGTGATTATACTTCATATTTTTACAATTGAACTAGGTCTCACATTGAAACAAAAATACATCATAGAAATATGTTACTAGAAATAACTTGTAAAACAAAATCACAATAACTAATTAGAAATGCAGAACAAGGGAGCGATGAAGCGAAATGGGAATAGTACAGGTGTTTGAATTTTGAACCAAGATGAAGCAGGAACTTTAGCAGCTTCCATGAAGATCACAAAATGATCCCAAACAATTAGGGTACGTCCGATACTGGTCTTACCGAGGTGGATGGTGGTCAAGAAGAAATAACTAATGAATATGTAGTTGGAGAGCTTCTTGGAGATCCCCTTGATGGCCCCCCCATCGAAGGATTGGGTCCAAAACCTTCTCAAGACCCAAACTACACTTTAACAGATAAAGTTAGAAAGAATGTCCACCAGATTTAGTCAGACCCATCACCAAATTTTGGAACTTTCTTTGATGATTGCAAGGATCTTAAATTTATTGAAGACATAATGACATCGGTGTTGAGCCAAAAATCCCTTTTCCTGGTTGGAAATTTCACAGGATCTAGACCCGACATTGAATCCATCCATCAATGAGCGATGGACAAATGGAAGCCTGAAGGCCACATTGAACTCGTGGTCCTAACTTAGGGGTTTTTCCTAATTTGATTGGACAATGTGGATGATAAATCTCAAATTCTTACTAGAGGGCCTTGGTTCTTCAGGTGATAGCCCCTATTCATCATACGATGGAATAATGGCTTCAACCCTAGGATGCAAAGCGTCAATATGGCCCCTATTTGGGTTAGACTACCCGAGATCCCATTTCAATTATGGGATGAAAGATTCATTTGAAGCATTGCTCGAGCCATAGAAGACCTAGCCACATTTGATACTATCACTAAATCTCAGTCTCGGATGCCTTATGCCTAGTTATATGTAATGGCAAACCTGGACTCGTAGCTCTCAATATACATCGACCTCACCTATGGGTTATACCAAAGGAGACATACCTTCGAGTATAAGAATAAACCTATCTTCTGTATGGGGTTCTAGAAGCAAGGGCACCTTAAGTCTCAATGTCCCATGATAAAGCAAACCCTGTAGGTGAAGAAAACAACATGTAATTGGTGCAACAACCAAGATCATCCCAAAGAGTAGTGTTCATCCCTCAAGAAAGACTTTCACGATGCTTAGACTAGTGGGAAATGTTCCAAAAATTTCAACCACCAAATAGGAAACCAAAACCAACCAGATAAAGGGAAGAAAAATGAAATTTTACCTAAATCATCATCCAAAGTATAGATCCATGACACCAATGAGGTATTCTCTCTCTTTTCTAACCAGTTTGAAATTCTCACTGACAAGGATTCTGAAGTTCCTTTTGAATGTATTATTTTTGAACAACTTCCTCACCTTAACCAATCCCTTGCGAACCAAGGTGTTCCTACTAAAATCCTTAATTCCAATATACCCTTGGATTCTCCCCAGGAATCCGTCCCCTTTTCCCCACCTATGCCATCCACCTTAATCGTTGCTACCTCTGCTACCTCCCCTCTCCCTTCCAACCCCCTGCTACATCGTCTAGAGCCTCCCCACCTCCTTCCAACTCCATTTTGACCCTTTTTTCCCCTCCCTCTTACATCCACTCTCCCTGCTCTTGCTTCTTACACTTGCATCTCTCCCATCCCTGATCCCTACCTCCTCAAGTCTCATTATACCCCTTCTCCCTCCCTGTTGGCCTCTACCCTCACTTCCTCCCTGTTGGTCTCTCCCATTAAGCCAATTTCCCCCTTGTACAACCAGGCCCTGCTTACCATCCCTTTATTGCCTTCTTCAGTTAGCTCCCTTGGTGTGCGGGATGGTCCCCCATTGATGCTTTCTATCCGAGATCTCCCTCTCACACCCTTATTTTTTTGGGTAGGGGTGAATCTTCAAGCACCCCATGAATAACACCAAAAGCACAGGAATACCTAATGTGATGTAGGTTCTGAGAGAAAATAAGTCTGACCTACTAACTCTAATTCTAGGAAGAAAAAAATGGTGGATGACATAGCTAGCAATATACAAACAACACTGATATCCTCATTATCTCCTCTCTAAGAAATTTCCAAGGAAGAAGGCAAAATACCCAAACCCTCGCAAGTGAAAGCGGGAAACAAATATTATAAATATTGCAAATGAAGGTCATATCTTAGAATTCTATAGGGCTCAATGAAAAATAAAAATAAAGGGTATTATCTTCAATAAGAAAGGAAATGAGACCCTCAATATTCATCATTCAAGAAACAAAGATGAAAGAACTAAATACAGAAAAAGTGGTCAAATTAGTGTGGAATAGCTACAAATTTGTAGCCAGCCCCACCTATGGTGCCTCAGGGGGATTGTTATGCCTCTAGGACCCATTCAAAGTAATTGGAATTTTTTTATCTCACAGTGATAGAATTATCAACATTCTCTTCAATTGCAACGAAACCAATAAGCAGTAGATTCTAACGAATATCTACACCCCAAATAATTTCAATGATCAAATTTTAATGTGGGAAAGTCTCATGCAAATGCACTCATCCTTCCCCTACCATTAATGGATGTTGGCTGGAAACTTCAATAATCCCATTTATCCAACTGATAAAGCTAGAGGTACCCCAATTACTATAAGAAGCTATGAACACTTCGTTGACTTCATTGAATCCAATGAACTCATGGATGTTGAACTCTATGATTCACTATTCACCTAGACAAACTAGTACATAGGAGATCAACTCATCTAAATGAGACTTGATAGAGTCCTAATATACCGTGAAGCCATCTCGATCGTCAGGGATGCTATGCTGTCGTCTCTTCTAAGAATAGCTTCTGAACATAATCAACCTCTTTTGAAAATCTCAAGGCTAGATCTTAGCTTCAGACCTCCATTCAGATTTGAGTCAATGTGGCTTCAACACCTAGAGTTCAAACCTAGAATCATTGAATGGTGGAGGCAACCTATAAATGGCATGTGTGTCTTCAAGGTCTACACAAAATTGAAACTCCTCAAGCTTAAACTCAGGAAATGGAATAAAGAGGTATTCAAGAATATTTTTGAGTCACGAAATGTAATATGGTCCCAATAAAAAGAAATATAAAATTAGGTTCAGAGTGTCAAGGCCACCAATGAGGTCAGAGGACAAGAAAGAATACTCTTAAGTGATTTCCACAACTCTTTGCCAAAAGAAGAAACATTATGATGGGAAAATTCTAGAGCATTGTGGCTCAAGGAAGGTGACCAAAATACAAAGTTATTTCATGCCACCAGAATGAGACATAGAGGTACAAATTCTATCAAAAGCCTCAATAGATAATATGGATCACTTATTAAAAGCACTAAAGACATCTGAGACAATGTAGTAGAGCATTTTTGCAATATCCTTGGGCTTGCTTGATTGAAGTGTTAGAATATCTTCTTCAGCACATTCTAACCCTCGTATCTCAAGCTAAAAATGATTTACTACTGCTACCCTTGTCCCATGACAAAATTGTTGAGCAAGGTGCAGCAACAATATTGTCATTGTTGTCAACACAGTCAGATAGATCTGTTGATGCAGTGGACAGGAAGTTCAAAAGCTATTCAAATGTAGAAGACAGGAGTTCAAAGGTTACTCAGAGTATGTACAGTGATTTTCCAAGAAGACCGAAGTGGCCCATATGCAAAAGATCAAAGAAAAATACAAGTAAGAAAAGTGTCGCGATATCGCGACATATACAACAAGCAAGAAAAACTGTCGCGATTTCGCGACATGTTGGAAGAGAGAGAAAAAGCAGGAAAAACTGTCATGATTTCGCGACATGTTGGAAGAGAAAAAAGCAAGTGGAAAAACTGTCGTGATTTCGCGACATGTTGGAAGAGAAAGAGAAAGCAAGAAAAAACTGTCACGATTTCATGACATGTTGGAAGAAGAAAAAGGCAAGTGGAAAACTGTCACGATTTCGCGACATGTTGGAAGAGAAAGAGAAAGCAGGAAAAACTGTCGCGATTTCGTGACATGTTGGAAGAGAAAAAGGCAAGTGGAAAAACTATCACGATTTCACGACATGTTGGAAGAAAAAGAGAAAGCAGGAAGAAGTGTCGCGATTTCGTGACAAGTTCGAAGAGAAAGAGAATAAGTTGGAAAAGTGTCGCGATTTCGTGACATGTCTAAAATAGGATAGAGAAAGCAAGTTGGAAAAGTGTCACGATTTCATGACATGTCGCACTTTCACGTAAAATAGGAGAGAGAAAGTAAGTTGGAAAAGTGTCACGATTTCGTGACATGTCGCATTTTCGCGACTAAAATAGGAGAGAGAAAGTAAGTTGGAAAAGTGTCACGATTTCGTGACATGTCATATTTTCGTGACTAAAATAGGAGAGAGAAAGTAAGTTGGAAAAGTGTCACGATTTTGTGACATGTCACATTTTCATGACTCGAAAAGGGCAGGAAGGAAGAGAAAGAAAAAGTGTCACGATTTCGTGACATGTCGCATTTTCGTGACTCGAAAAGGGAGGAAGGAAGAGAAAGAAAAGTGTCACGATTTGACATGTCACATTTTTCGACTAAAGGGAGGAAGGAAGAGAAAGAAAAGTGTCACGATATCGCATGTCACATTTTCATGACAAAAGAAAGAGGAAGGTACGAAAGAATGTCACGATTTCATGACAAAAGTAGAAAGCAAGACTTAAGTAGAAGTGTCACGATTTACACAAAGAGAGAAGAACTTCAAAGGTAGAAGTGTCACGATTTCATGACAAAAGCAAAGAAGTAAAGTACGAAGCAAAAGTGTCATGATTTCATGACAAAAGCAGAGAAGAAGACTTCGAAGGCAGAAGTGTCATGATATTATGACAAAAGCAAAGATGAAGTATACGGAGGCAAAAGTGTCGCGATATCACGAAATGAAAGAAAAATTGAATCATGGACAAAGCAAAGAGAAAGAGGAGAGAGAAAAAGTGTCGCGATATCATGACATGTTGCATTTTCATAGGCCAAAGCAAAGAGAAAGAGGAGAGAGAAAAAGTGTCGTGATATCACGACATGTTGCATTTTTGCGGGCCAAGGCAAAGAGAAAGAGGAGAGAGAAAAAAGTGTCACGATATCGCGACATGTTGTATTTTCATGGGCCAAAGCAAAGAGAAAGAGGAGAGAGAAAAAGTGTCGCGATATCGCGACATGTTGTATTTTCATGGGCCAAAGCAAAGAGAAAGAGGAGAGAGAAAAAGTGTCGCGATATCGCGACATGTTGCATTTTATGGGCCAAATCAAAGAGAAAGAGGAGAGAGAAAAAAATGTCACGATTTCACGACATGTATTTTTGCGGTTGAGTTGAAGCCGACGAAGACCGATGACAACCGACTAAAATTAGGGTTTTCAGTTGTTATGCAAGTCGACTAAGATTAGGGTTTTCATCATGAAAATGTTGTTATAAAAGGAGGGTTGTTTGGAGAATTGTTAATGTGGTTGAATAAGTCGTCGAATGCATGTCAAAGTGTGAAATGTGGCCGTAAGAGCGCAGAAAGCATAGAAGCGATGAGATGATGGTGAAGTGTGCAAAGTGAGTGAAGAGTCATGTCAAATTGTCCTAAGTGCGTCTGTGATTGCACAGAGAAAGCAGAAGGAGCAGAGAGTGCAAAGGGTGAAGATGAACGCAAAGTGTAGCTGTAATGAAGTAGAGTGTGCGAAGTGATTACGCAGAGAGAGTAGAGTGCACAGAGAGCGCAAAGGTGAAGAAGACTAGTCAGGGTCTTGCAAAAGCAAAGGTATCTTACTATCAATCTTCTAGTTTTAGAATTGAAGTCCAAGTTGATGCTTGGCATCAGGGGTTGGTGCTCCTTCCAGTTGGTGCTGGTAAATCAAGGGTTGGTGCTCCTTCCAGTTGGTGCTAGTAAATCAGGGGTTGGTGCTCCTTTCTGTTGGTGCAGATAAATAAGGGGTTGGTGCTCCTTCCAGTGGGTGCTAGTAAATTGATTGTAAAGTTGGTGCTTTGCAAAGGCTGGATTTGGATGGTAGTCCAAGCAGTCATTCTTGAGGAGTAGCCAAATTGGTGAACCTCGTTAAATCTTGTGTTGTGTGATGTTCTCTTGTGATACTTGCTTTATCTGGTTTTAAGGTTTCATTATTTTAGTTTTAAGAGCTATGAATTTAAGTTTAAAGAACTACACCGATTCACCCCCCTCTCAGTGCCATTGTAAGACTAACAATTGGTATCAGAGCCAAGTTCCCTTCTCAGGCTAAATCAGTCAGGGTTGATCTTGGATTAGTAAGCAATGGGTAAGAAGAATAGATCCTCCTCCAAAAGGGCATCTCAATCAGTTTCAGTTCCTATGGAAGAGAAAATTGAACCAGAAAAGGTTGAAGACTTCTCATCAAACAAAGCACCTTTGTTTGACGGAACTAATTACGTGATCTGGAGAATCAGGATGCAGGCATATATTTGTGCTTTGGGATACGACATCTGGGATTCAGTAGACAATGAATACACAATACCCATCACTCCTCCAACCGATGCTGCCGATAAGAATCTGTTTGAAAATGACTCAAAAGCAAAGAATGCTATCAGGTGCGGATTAGTAGATAGTGAACTGGTAAAGATCATGAGTTGTAAAATGGCAAAAGAAATATGGGACAAACTAAGGAGTATTCATGAAGGAGATGATGAGATCAAGGAGGCCAAGTTACAAACACATCAAGCTCAGTTCGAAGCTTTAAAGTTGAATAACGATGAGAACATAGAGGCATATATGCTGAGAGTTAATGAAGTCCTAGAGGATGATTCTAAAAAGGAAACAGGTGGAGGTCTTTTCATGACACTCGAAGAAGAAACAAAAAAAGAACAGGAATGTGATGAAGAAGAAATTGATGCAGAAATAAATTTGAAAGAGGAACTAATTGCAGCTCTGGATGAATTGAAGATAGAAAGAAAAAGGAATAAGGAAATCTCAAGAAAGCTTGAGGATGCAAATGAAATAATAACCAGTTTGAAAGTACAGGTAGAAGAATTCAAAAGGATTGAAGAAACTCTCAGGTCACGAGATCAATGAGAAAGAGATTGGTTGCTGCAAACAAGAGGAAGAGATTGTTTTATTGAAGAAACAACTAGAAGAGGCCAATACAAATCTCAAATTCGAGAAGAGCACAGAGTTGCTAGATAAAATGATAAGCCAACAAAGAAGCTCCATGGATAAGCGTGGTCTTGGATATGAAGCTGAACAACCTTCATCTTCCAACTCTGTAGAGAAGAAGAAGTTCACTGTTGAAGGATCGAAGCAAGAAAAGTTTGAAGTCTGAATCTTCAAAAGGAAGAAAATATCAAAGGAGATCTACAACAAAGCAACCACAACAAAAGAGGTTCTATCACTCTCACTCTATTCATAATAATACTTTTAATGGCTATTGTTTCAGATGCAACCAGTATGGTCACAAGGCAACTTATTGTGGATTGAATAATAAATCAAAGAGTTATGCTTGGTAGAAATACATCTCGCATTTCTGAGTGAACACTATGTACAATGTTTTCAATGTAATGGTCATGGGCACATAGCAAGGTTTTGTCCAAGCACTTTTGTATCTAATCTAAGGCAAAACAGTAGATTTCATCAGACGCAAAGAACGCAACACAGACAGGGAATAAATCATGTACATAAAAGAAAGGAAAATAATCATTCATCAAGGATGCACAAGAGACAACCACACAAGAGAAATGTTCGAGTTCACGAAAAGGTGCAAAATAGGGATGCAGTTGAAAAATCCAAGCCCGAGTTCAAGAAAGTTTGGAGAAAGATAGAAGAAAGGAAATCGTGTCTCCTTGGATTGAAGGAGACTACTCCTCTATTGCACTAAGCAACTCCAGGTAGCACATCCTCAGGGGGAGCAATCTTAAAGTTTTATTTTAATGCTCCTATGTATTTGTTTGGGTTTTTGAGGATGAAAGGCAAGTAGTTAGGGGGAGTTGTCGTATAGTTGTCGAAGTGTGTTTTCAGTTCATGTAGTTGTTTGTGGAAGTGTCGTGAAGGGTGGTGATTAAATTGAGAGTTGTCATTATTGGTAGTATTGCTATATGTCATTGTTGTACTTGGTGATGGTTCTTACTGCCACTATCCAAAGTTAAGGATTATAATAGTTCAGATAATTTGGTTAGTGAAAGAATGTTGCTCTAGCCGCATATATGTGTTTCGATAAAAGCAGTGGGTATTTGAACTACACATTGATGTGAAGATTGTTAGATCTATTATGACGCTGTGGTGAAAAATATTGAAGTCTGATTATTGATTCATGTTTAGCTCATCAAGATGAGCAACTTTGCTTTGTGAATCATACCTATCCGAGGTCCGAAAGTATGAGTTTGAGTAAGGTGCACTATAGTTGGCCGTGAAGTGTTTGACAAAATGTTGTCTCCTGATTCGAATAGTTGAAAGTAAGGTGTGACCAGCGGTGATTGTAGAAAACATAGACCAAGTTGAAAATGTAAAAAGGGATTTGGTTGGTGTTGTGGTACAGTGTTTGATGCTTGCACAGAGTTGGCAGTAAAATTGCAGTGTCGGTACAGTGTTGGACAAAAGTTGGTACAAGTGTGAGTCACTTGACAATTTTTTTTGACAGATGTGAAATTAGCATTTTTGAATGGGAAGCTTGAAGAAGAGGTTTATATTGAGCAGCCAGATGGTTTCCAGCTTGGTGATGATCCCAACTTGGTTTGTAAGTTGAAGATATATGGCTTGAAACAGGCACCCCGAGCATAGTATGCATGGTAGCACGATTTCAGGCTAATCCCAAGGAGACTCATGTGACAGGAGTGAAAAGGATTGATTGTGGTTTCTTTTTCGAAAGTGATTGGTTTAATGCTTCAAGGTTTTCTGGTTTGAGAGTTGTTATTAAACCTTGTTTTATAAGCATTGTTGTTGAAGCCATTAGTTGTGTGAAAAACCTGAGTTAGGGTTTGATAAGAACATGAGTATCATTGTTATGTGATATTTGTGGTTGATCATTGTTGAAAACATTTTGAGTTGGTTGATACATGCTTCGACTAGGGTTTGTGATAAAGGGTTGTTCATTGAGGTGATTGGTTGAGTAGAGTTGATTGAGCCTAGTCAAGTGATTGGATGCATGTGGTTGTTCAAGTTCCATAAAATAAACTATTCTATATTCTTGATTTGAGTTGAGATTGGGATTTGAGTATAGAACATATTGAGTCTCTAACAATTCTCTTTATGCTTCTATGAGATTTAGTTGATATATTGATTGAGCATTAAGTATAGAACATATTGAGTCTCTAACAATTCTCTTTATGATTCTATGAGATTGGATAAGTTCTGTGTGATCTTGTTAAGCAGATTTGAAACAAGCCTTTTCACCCTTATGTACCTCAAGGGTACTATGGAATATGGGTTATGGTATCCAAAAGATAAAGACTTCACCCTTATTTCATATTCAGATGCAGATTGGGTAGGAGGTGTCGATGACAGAAAGAGTACCAGTGGAGGTGCATTCTATCTTGGAGACAGATTGGTCGCATGGCACAGTAAGAAACAAGAGTCAGTTTCTTTATCGACAGCAGAAGTAGAATATATTGCAGCGACAACAGGTTGTACGTAGGTATCACTTTTTGAAGGAGAAAGTTGTAGAAGGTGAGGTTAAGTTGGATTTTGTTCCAACTATAGAGCAAGTAGCAGATATCTTCACAAAACCATTGCCCAAGGAAGTTTTTGAGTACCTTCGCAATAAATTGGGAGTGGTCACACTTCCCAAGAATTGACTAGCTATAGGGATCACATTCTTAGGGGGAGCATTTAAGTATTTGATTATCTTTTTGCTCATGTTCATGATTTTTGCTAAGTGTAATCAATTTTGCCTGAGAATGTTGTGCATGGACTCAAGGGGAGTCTGCAGTAGCCCTTTGGTATTATTGTCAAAGGGGGAGAAGAGTTACAGGAAATTGCACATGTGTTGCCAACAATTCCAAAGGGGGAGATTGTTGAGCAAGGTGCAACAACAGTATTGTCATTGTTGTCAACACAGTCAGATAGATCTGTTGATGCAATGGATAGGAAGTTCAAAAGCTATTCAGATGTAGAAGACAAGAGTTCAAAGGTTACTCAGAGTATGTACAGTGATTTTCCAAGAAGACCGAAGTGGCCCATATGCAAAAGATCAAAGAAAAAGACAAGTAAGAAAAGTGTCGCGATATCGCGACATATATAGCAGGCAAGAAAAACTGTCACGATTTCGTGACATGTTGGAAGAGAGAGAAAAAGCAAGAAAAACTGTCGTGATTTCATGACATGTTGGAAGAGAAAAAGCAAGTGGAAAAACTGTCACGATTTCATGACATGTTGGAAGAGAAAGAGAAAGCAAGAAAAACTGTCACGATTTCGCGACATGTTGGAAGAGAAAAAAGCAAGTGGAAAAACTGTCATGATTTCATGACATGTTGGAAGAGAAAGAGAAAGCAGGAAAAACTGTCATGATTTCGTGACATGTTGGAAGAGAAAAAGGCAAGTGGAAAAACTGTCATGATTTCGTGACATGTTGGAAGAAAAAGAGAAAGCAGGAAGAAGTGTCACGATTTCATGACAAGTTCGAAGAAAAGAGAATAAGTTGGAAAAGTGTCGCGATTTCGTGACATGTTTTTTGTAAAATAGGAGAGAGAAAGCAAGTTGGAAAAGTGTCACGATTTCACGACATGTCGCATTTCGGTAAAAAAGAGAGAGAAAGTAAGTTGGAAAAGTGTCACGATTTCATGACATGTCGCATTTTCATGACTAAAATAGGAGAGAGAAAGTAAGTTGGAAAAGTGTCACGATTTCATGACATGTCGCATTTTCGTGACTAAAATAGGAGAGAGAAAGTAAGTTGGAAAAGTGTCACGATTTCATGACATGTCGCATTTTTGTGACTTGGAAAGGGCAGGAAGGAAGAGAAAGAAAAAGTGTCATGATTTCGTGACATGTCGCATTTTCGCGACTCGAAAAGGGTAGGAAGGAAGAGAAAGAAAAAGTGTCATGATATCGTGACATGTCGCATTTGAAAAGGAGAAGAAGGAGAGACATGCATTCTGACAAAAGAAAGAGAGGAAGGTATAAGAGAATATCATGATTTCGTGACAAAAGCAGAAAACAAGACTTTAGAAGCAGAAGTGTCATGATTTCATGACAAAAGCAAAAAGAAGACTTCAAAGGCAGAAGTGTCACGATTTCATGACAAAAGCAAAGAAGTAAAGTACGGAAGTAGAAGTGTCACGATTTCTCGACAAAAGTAGAGAAGAAGACTTCAAAGGTAGAAGTGTCACGATATCATGACAAAAGCAAAGATGAAGTATACGAAGGTGAAAAATAAGAAAGAAAAGGAAAAAAAAGTGTCGCGATATCGTGACATGTTGCATTTTTCGTGGACCAAAGCAAAGAGAAAGAGGAGAGAGAAAAAGTGTCACGATATCGCGACATGTTGCATTTTTTGTGGGCCAAGGCAAAGAGAAAGAGGAGGAGAAAGTGAAGAAATAGTGAAATGATATAATTTTCGTGGGCCAAAGCAAAGAGAAAGAGGAGAGAGAAAAAGTGTCGTGATATCGCGACATGTTGTATTTTCATGGGCCAAAGCAAAGAGAAAGAGGAGAGAGAAAAAAGTGTCACGATATCGTGACATGTATTTTCATGGTTGAGTTGAAGCCGACGAAGACCGATGACAACCGACTAAAATTAGGGTTTTCAGTTGTTATGCAAGCCGACTAAGATTAGGGTTTTCATCATGAAAATGTTGTTATAAAAGGAGGGCTGTTTGGAGAATTGTGATGGGTTGGATAAGTCGTCGAATGCGTGTCGAAGTGTGAAATGTGGCCGTAAGAGCGTAGAAAGCGTAGAAGCGGTGAGATGATGGTGAAGTGTGCAAAGTGAGTGAAGAGTCATGTCAAATTGTCCTAAGTGCGTCTGTGATTGCATAGAGAAAGCAAAAGGAGCAGAGAGTGCAAAGGGTGAAGACGAACGCAAAGTGCAGTTGTAACAAAGCAGAGTGTGCGAAGTGATTGCGTAGAGAGAGCAGAGTGCACAGAGAGCACAAAGGTGAAGAAGACCAATCAGGGTCTTGCAAAAGCAAAGGTATCTTACTATCAATCTTCTAGTTTCAGAATTGAAGTCCAAGTTGATGCTTGGCATCAGGGGTTGGTGCTCCTTCCAGTTGGTGCTGGTAAATCAGGGGTTGGTGCTCCTTCCAGTTGGTGCTGGTAAATCAGGGGTTGGTGCTCCTTTCTGTTGGTGCAGATAAATAAGGGGTTGGTGCTCCTTCCAGTGGGTGCTGGTAAATTGATTGTAAAGTTGGTGCTTTGCAAAGGCTGGATTTGGATGGTAGTCCAAGCAATCATTCTTGAGGAGTAGCCAAATTGGTGAACCTCGTTAAATCTTGTGTTGTGTGATGTTCTCTTGTGATACTTGCTTTATCTGGTTTTAAGGTTTCATTATTTCAATTTTAAGAGCTATGAATTTAAGTTTAAAGAACTACACTGATTCACCCCCCCTCTCAGTGCCATTGTAAGACTAACAAAAATCAAATATGCTCTCTTCTCAATGTCTATAGACAAGGCCCCTGGCCCAGACAGATTTCCCCCAAGGTTTTTCAATATTGCTAGGATATCATTGGAGAAGATGTTTCAAAAGCCATATTGGAAATTTAGAGGTTCAAATTTATCCCCAGAGAATTGAATTCCATGTTATTGATCCTCATCCCAAAATCCCATGATTGTTGATCCATAAACGACTTCCATCCTATTAGCCTATGCAATGTGTTGTACAAAATCCTCACTAAATATATGGTAAACATAATGAAATCTATTATGCCTAAGATAATTGAAATGTGCCAGGGTAACTCTATCCAAGAGTTATTACTAATAGTGTAATAACTATCCATGAGTTCATCCATACTATTACGACCAATGGATCACCAAGTTTTTTTCTAAAATTGAACATCAGTAAAGTCTTTGAAAAATGTTCTTAGGATTTTCTCACCACTATCCTAACCATGTTTGGCTTCCACCATAGATGGATTCACTTGATAAAAGCATTCATCTCTTTTGTATGGTTCTTAGTGATTGTTAATGGAGCAACGATAGGGTAATTTAGAAGCAAACAAGAGATAAGGCAAGGTGATACCATGCCACCATTTTTATTCATTCTTGTAGCTAAAAGTATAGGAAGAGGTCTTAAAGTCACATGCACTGTGGGTAATATTTTAGGAATTAAAGCCTCAACTGGCCTTCCCCTTGTGTCTCATCAAAAATTTATTGATGACACAATCCTTGCCAACCTCTCCAATATCCCAGAAGCCAAATCTATTAGATCTATTTTGGAGGCTTACAAGAGGGTTTCCGACCAAAAATTCAACTATTTGAAAAGTAGTATTTATTTCACCAATACTTTGGCCCATAGACAGGAAAGAAGTGCTCAAGTATTGGGGTGTGCTATTGTTGAGTTCCTTGAAACTTACCTTGGCCTTCCCCTATTCCAAGGATATCCAACTGCAAGAATGTGGGATGGTATTATTAAATAGGTAATTAAGAAGCTCACAGGATGGAAAGTATCCTTTCTCAGTAGTGCAGGAAAGTTTACATTAGTCCAAGACTATCTCCAGAGCATGCCAATCTACTTCATGTTCTTTTTTGAGTCTCGGTCATTGTTTGTAATAAATTGGAACAAATTCAAAGGAAATTTCTATGGTTAGGAATAGAGAATAAAAACAGATTCCCACTCATCACATGGGATAAGGTCTATCTTCCTAAGTACAGGGGTGGACTTGGTCTTCGAATAATCCACCAAATGAACATGGCCATGATATCAAAGTAAGGATGGAGGGTTGTGACCAACTCATTAGCCCAATGGATTGACATTGTTAAAAAAAAACCTGAGGCAAGGGAATTTGCTAGACATTTACCTTACGCCTCCTTGGTTTACATTTTGGAACTTGGTGTGCCACACCAGACCTATCATTTAGAAAGGGTATCAATGGAAGCTCGGGATTGGATCACGAATTCAATTTTGGGATGATCCTTGTATTTTGGCTCAACCTATGATTCACAATTGATCTATAAGTATCCTAAAAATTGTTACTGATCTAATGTTTGGTCCCACAATTGAGAATTTTATTATTCATGATCAAAATTTCCCCCAATGGGTTAACCTGCCTAATGACTTGGGATCACTGGAACTCTGCTCTGCCCATTCCTACCTTTATGAGCTCCTCCGAACACAGCTGATTCCTAGCTCCCAACCACCCTATGCTCCTTCTGGAATCTTAGCAAGTCTAGAATTTTTTTTGTTAAATATACCTACTTGTCGATGAACAAACTTGAGAATGATTGGCTCCATTCCAAATTTATTTGGATTAAAAACATAATTCAAAATATCTCCCATTTTTAATGGTTGGAAGCTAAAATCAGACTCTTGACCACTGATAATATTATTACCCATAGCATGACCTTTCCAAATAGATGCCTTATTTGTAAATATTCCTAGAAATCGGTCAACCACTTTTTTATTGAGTTTTGCTTTTCTAGTCTTGTCTTGTCAAATTTTTCTAGTGTGTCCATCTCTTGGGTTTCCCCACAAATTATAAATGACCTCATTATCCAATGGTATAACACCTTTCATTCTTCTCACCTAAATTTTTGGTGTTCAATCATCCTCCCTCACTTTATATGGAATATTTGGCTGGAAAGAAACAACAGAGCCTTTAGGTTCTTGTGACTCAACCCAAAATCTATGTCATAGATAGTGGTCACATTTAACTCTAAGAATGCAAATACCATTACCACCAATGACTACCCTTATTATCCTTTAGATAACCAAATGGATCATTATTATAATATCTCAATGGGATTTTTTGGCCATCCCCATATTGTTGTGAACAAATCTCTAATTTCCTAGATTCCCCCTACCCCTTGGTGGTTCAAGCTGAATTTTAATGGTGCATCCAAGGGAAACCTAGGAAATACTAGCTATGGAGGATTTATCCAAGATGATAAAGGTAGAATCATTCTAGGCTATGCAGATAGGCTTGGAATCCAAACAAATAATTTTACAAAATTGTGAGCAACGTTTTGTGGCATTCAATTGGCCATTGAATCCAACGTGCACCACCTAATCATGGAAGGTGACTCCTTGAACATAATAAACTACTTGAAAGGGGTGTTGAATCCACCCTGGAATGTGGGGCCACTCATCACAAAAATCATTCTCCACCTAAGAGCAATAGTGAATAGGTGCATCCAACACGTGTACAGGGAAGGCAATAAGGCTGCGAATGCATTGCTAAAATTTGGGCTGATAGTTCACACCTTCTCAACATGGAGAGAAGACCTTACCAAATACATCATCAATTATTACCATGAACTAGTGGTAGCTAATGATGGTTAATTCCATGATGTCAAGGACCATATTGCCTTGCCTCGTGAGGCACGTTGACAGACCTCACTACATTAGAATGCTAAAGTGACATATTGTTCTTTGCATTTATGGAGAAAGTGGCAATATATATGTGTTGTCAAGAGTAACCTTTGCTCATTGGGTGGGAATATATCAACATAGTAGCCAATGTAAACTTGGGGTGTCCCACCAATTCAACGGTGGCATTCCTAATACCAACGGCAATTACATTCGTTAGAAATGTGTGCATGGATAAAGTGTAGAGAAGGAACACCTACAAAAATATGATACCTATCACATGCGTGAAATGAATCATTTAGGGATTTCCATATTTTTCCAGGGTGATAATCACATAGCAAGTTATGATAACTTTGTCAGTGTTACGCTTGCCTCGGACCTCAACGTAGAAGTTGACTCCCTTATGGCTCACCTATGGAGAAGAACTATTAATGTGGCATGGCCCCTGTAGTACATGATATCCATTGATAAAAAGTCCAACTACTCTTATCAATATTTTCCACCACCTCAGCCACCTTTGATTTTGGTGCATGCCCACACCATCATCCTTCATAATCGATTGAAATCCACCTCAAGACATCTCACACCTGAAAGGACCAATCAATGGTGCCAAAAAAGTTCCAAGACCACACATATTGGCATGAAGAAGCTTTGGCCGTGTAAGGAAAGGCTTTTTCTAAACCAAGTTATAGAGCACTTCATTACACTCATTAAGGTGAGTGGGATAGCAAAATGGTGGAATTATCCTATTGAGTGGAGAATTATGGCGCCGCTTGAGCCCAACCAACTACAGCTAGACTTGATGGTCGAGGAGATCCTGGTGGTCCGAGGTCTATTAAACTTATTGAAATATTTCAGAGGCCATGACCCTAACATATCTATGGAATTTTTTTAGACTTGGGATAATGACACTGTATCCTTGAAAGACTTAAATTTTATGATTTCTATTTACATGCTTGTGGAGATCACTGAACTTCTGAACAAAGGTGAGATTGTTCGAAGGGACAAAAACTCTATGGTCGATGAATTGGTGTTGCTTCACGACAAGAGGAATTCATTAACTAAGAAATATAATGGGTATGTTAGAGAAGGGCTTCCCCATCCATGGAATAGGGTTATGGTCATTGTAATGCAGTACTTAACTGTTGGTGAGCTAACATTACCTCTATACAACTTCCATATGATGTTCCTTAACTACCTCAAGGACGTCAAGCATATTAATATCCCGAAATACTTGTATCGATTAGTGGAGATATTTGTGGATAGTATGAGGTGGGGGAAATCCACCCACCCCAAATACCAGTTCTTACATTACACCATTTATAAATTTATCAATCAGAACACGGACCAAAATATTGTGGAGTAAGAGAGACCTAAGCACGACCTTGAACCTGTATCATTGGTGATTATGGTTGGCACTCTAGATGCTCTGGTGGTAGAAATGGATAACGATACTCCTAGAAGAGTTGGTCGTCCCATGGAACTTCCCCAAGTGGGGTCTTCTAAAACCTCAATGTGGTGCTCTATTTGATTCAATAACGTCAATGAGAAGTCTAGCCCATCCCCTGCTTGTAAGAGCCAGAGGACTACAACTGGCCCATCCCCAAGAGGTTTTTGCTTCGTACAATAAATGAGGGATGTGGATGAGATCACTGATATGGAAGATATATTAACTATGGCTACCTCAATGCTCCTAAAATCTAGAAATATTATCACCCAGATGAACAAATAGAAGAACATTATTTCCATTGAGGATGACCCCAAGGATGATGAGGACTATGTTCTTAAAAAATGGAGGTAGTCTCCTTATGTGATTGTACCCTTTTATGGCTTGGGATGATCCCTATGCTTTTCGTATGTCTTCTAGTTTCCTTTTTGTGTCTATGATCTGTTCCCTTTTGTTGTAATAGGGTTTTTTGCTTGGTTATGTATTCTCGACTCAACATACATGGTCCACTCCTGGCTTGTCCTGTAGAGAGTTGAACCTTCATGGGATCCTCTCTACAACATGTTTATAAGGTTTTGGGTCCCTTTAAATAACCTGTTTTCAATAAAAAACAATAACTAATTATAAATGAAGAGGACTAACTACCCTTACACATATATTAATATAAAATTTATTTTATCTTTTACTCATTTCAAAATAAACATTATTTATATATAATATCATTTTTATTAAAGATATTGATAGAGAGGGAGGTGAGAGAGCTTTGTAAGAGAAAACTAAGGCATCATTTGGGTAGCCAAAGATATTTCTGGTTACTATGGATTTGAAGAGAAGATTGCTGCCCTAGGAGGGCCTAATGCGGATACCTTCAAATCCTCTTCTAGAGAGACATAGTTCTTTTGCAGATTTGTTAAAGGATAAATCTCCAAATACTGAAGAAGCACAAAAAACTGCATTAAAAATCCTCTTTATGGCTGCTAGAAATAGATCAACATTTCAACGAGTTAATGGATGCTTGCCATAGTCATAATCAAGGCCAAATATTGTCATTGAGCAAAGGATGGTCGAAGAAACAGTTTTATATAGAGCCAATCATGATTTGATCTGTAAATTCATGGGTATTCACCCTATCCTAATTTTTTTGCATTCTTGGGTCCGAAAAAACTAGGAGCCTCTTAGTGAGTATTCTTTGTGGTTTATTAGCAATGGATATTTTATTATTATTTTTTATTCACTTGTCGATAGAAATAGGGATTTTGAATCAAAAAGAGAAATCATGGTCCAACAAGATTATTTGTTCAACCCTGAAGAGTGGGATTTGATCCTCGAATTGAACCCACTATTGTCCCAGTTTGGATCCATTTGTATGCAATTACAATGGATTTTTGGAGTGATTAGGTATTGGAAATTATCGGTAATTTCCTTGGAAAACATTTGGGTGTTTCCAAAGATACGATAGAAGGAAACATGGCTATTTATGCAAGATTATGTATGGAAATGTATCTTAGCTAACATCTTCCAGTAGAGGTGGAACTCAAACTTGCAAAAATATCTTGGATTCAACAACTAGATTATAAGGCATTGCCCTTCAAATACATATTTTACCACAAATATGGGCATTTAGCCCGATCTTGCACAACTAATATGAACATAAAAATGGAGGCTCTAGAAATTTAAAATCTTCCTAAGGAGGGTAAGTCAACAATCAACAAAGAACCAACCAATATTTCTCAGGGTAAAGAAGCACAGGGAGATGGTTTTGAACACACCAAAAGAAGGAGAAGGAAAAAAAAAAGATGGTAAAGAGCAAACCCAACTCAAGCCCTCCAATAGGTATGAGATATTTAAGACACTAATGGATCAAGAAGAAGAACAATTCATGGAAGGAGTGGATGGGAATAATGAAAATAATAAAAGCCATGTTCAATCTCCTCTTTCATCTCCCCTCATTATAGAGTAGGTAATTGGGTATAGTGAGTTACCATAGTTAGAGAGTGCAGGGGCATTGATAGTGAATAACCAAGAGCAACCGATAATTAAGGATGTCAGTATGGGCATAGAAAAAAAGAATAGAGAAAAGGCAAATCTAGGGATAAATTAGGTGGAAAATAGATAAAAATATAGCAACTCTTAAGGAGTGGGTAGAAAATAAAATAAGAAATTGATAGTAGTTGAAGGAGACAAACTGATCACTGGAGGATCGATGAGGCCAATATATTTTTACTGCTCTCAAGGTAACCAATGATTATACAATCATGGAATGTTAGGGTTTAAATAGTAGAAACCATTAATATGATGAGCAAGGTGCAACCAAAGTATTGTCAGTGTTGTCAACACAGTGAGGTTGATCAGTTGATGCAATGGACAGGAGTTCATTGATGAGCAAGGTGCAGCCAAAGTAAAGTATTGTCATTGTTGTCAACACAGACAGAGGATCGGTTGATGCAATGGACAGGAGTGCAAAGGTCATTAGAGAGATCGGTTGATGCAGTGGACAGGAGTTCAGTGGTCATACAGAGCATGTATAATGATTCTCCAAGAAGAACGTAGTGGCCCATATGCAAAAGCTCAAAGAAAAAGACAAGTAAGAAAAGTGTCACAATATCACGACATGTTGAGAAGCTGGAAAAAAAACTGTCACAATATCATGACATGTTGAGAAGCTGGAAAACAAACTGTCGTGATATCACGACATGTTGATAAGCTAGAAAAGAAACTGTCATGATATCGCGACATGTTAGAAGAGAGAGAAATCACAAGGAAAACTATCACAATTTCACGACATGTTGGCAGAGAAAAAACCAAGTGGAAAAACTATCACGATTTTGTGACATGTTCGAAGAAGAAGCGTAGGCAAAGAAAACTGTCATGATTTTGCGACATGTTTGAGAGAAGGAGCTCGCAAAGAATGTTGGCAATTTTGGGTACTTTGGGTACATTGCCTTTGCTCAAGTGTATAAGTTGTCATTGATGTCAAGAAGCTCTTGAAGGAATTTGATTTGATGTCAAATAATTTGTTTTGATAAAGGTTCTTGAAGGTTCCGACATGGCAGTTTCAAAGGTCTTTTGTAAACCCCAAGTTGGCAGGTTTAAAGATTACAGGTGGATGCATTAGTTTAATGCATTTGGGTCCAGGAGGAAGTATTTATTTAAATAATTAAAAACCTTGTTAAGGTTCCCTTTAATTATTTTTAAATAAATATTAAATTATTGTTTGCAATGGGTTCTCCTAACCCATGGCGCATGTGGCGCTATGTTTTAAGATTGTGGGCGCTAGCCAAGACCTCCGCCGACGTGTTAAACTCCTCGCCGACGTCAAGAGCTTATGGTAAAAATGCATATAAATCTCCCTCGATGAAAATCAAGAATGATCCCATCCGCATTTTGAAAAGAGTTGCTCGCTGTGAATTCATGATCTACTATTCGACTGTGTCTTCGCCGTTTTCGTGAATCCGTTGTTCATTTTTTTGTACTCGCCATTTGTCGTAAATCCGTCGTAAGGTTTTCGTCTTCGTGTTCGCGTCAGAAGAAAGGGAGGCACTGTTGTTTTATTTAATCCCTGGCGTAGAAGGAACAAGGCTAACAGCGTGAGGTTTAAACCTCACCGGGCGCCTTTGGCACACCGGTAGCGGCTAGGCTGTTGGCGCGCTACCCGAACGGGAGGTTCCACATTCGAATAACGTGAAAGGGTTTTTCATCGTGAAGTGGATGCAGCGGGTGGTGTTAGAATTCATGTGCAATTTCTCCATAGCATGATTTTTGATGTTGGCCAAGCTTGCTGAGTTTTGGACAGGTTTCGATGGGGACTTGTGAGCAGTTTTGGACAGGTTCCGGTGGGGACTTGTGAGCAGATTTGGACAGGTCCTAGCAGAGGACTTGTGAGCTGAGTTTGATAGTTCTATCAGAGAACTTGAGGATAGAGGTGCACTCGGTTCTTTGAGAAGAACCCGAGGACAGATTTGGCAAGTCTTTGAGAAGGCTTATGTGTAGAGGATTGATTTGTTCAAGCTTAAGCGTTGGACAGATCTGATAGACAGAGGAAGACTTGTACTAGACCGACTGACTATGTTTGGTACAGGTTGTTGAGCTACTGTGGACGTGATCATAGAAGGTAGAGGTCTCTTAGGCTAAGCATTGAGGATAGGAGGTCTTCGGTGGAAAGGAGTTCCA
Source organism: Wollemia nobilis (assembly GCA_028583015.1). Lineage (NCBI taxonomy): Eukaryota > Viridiplantae > Streptophyta > Pinopsida > Araucariales > Araucariaceae > Wollemia > Wollemia nobilis. The sequence continues at coordinate 20,756,166 of JAQPPZ010016895.1, forward strand.
TGTGCTGGCAAGAGGTAGAGGCAGTTGATCTTCTGAGGGATCATTTCTAGAGCAGAGGGGAAGGTATCTCCTTTGAGCAGAGGCTCATAAATTTTGATTAGGGGAAGGTATCTCCTTTGGGCCGAGGCTCATAAATATTGTAATTGGGAAGGATTCCCAAAGAACTTTGAGGAAATTTTTAGAGAAAATTTTTGTGGACGTAGCCCAACCATTTTGGGTGAACCACGTTAAAAATGGGTCTTCAATGTGTGATGCTTTCTATCTTGATTAATGTTGTGTTGATGCCACTGCTATCTAAAGTTAAAATTATTAATTGGTTAAGTCTTATACTGTTCACCCCCCCTCTCAGTATAAGTCCATGTTCTTCAATTGGTATCAGAGCGGGTCTCTCCAGAAAGAGCCTAACAACTTGGAGAAGGATCTATCAGAGGAACATACAGATTCAGAAAGAGATGAAGAGGTTGAGTTCGATCTCAAAGGTGAATTCTTCTTGGCTTTAAGAAAGCTTGAGAAATTCAGGGAAGAGAATTCTGTTCTCAAGCATCAATGTCAGGAAGAAGAGATAGCAAGATCAGAATTGTCTCAAAGTGTTATAGACTTCAAAATTCTAGCTGAAGAAGGGAAGAAGGTTGAACAGGTTCTGACAGAGGTTCTCAAAGGAAAGGAAGCTGATTGCGAGAAACTAGAAGAAGAGGTTATGTCTCTTAGAGTGAAGTTGGAACAGTTGGCTCTCAGACAGAATACTCCGTGTGAAAAGCAAAAGAAGGATGGTATCACCATTCAAGAAATAGGGGCTTCGAGCAAGATCAATCTTCATCCTGAAGAGCGGTGGATTCCAGTTGGTCACAAGAAGAACAATCATCCAAGGCATCAAAACAGGTTACATAATACTTTCCATGGCTATTGTTTTTCCTGCAAGAAATTTGGTCACAAAGCTATGCATTGCAATAAGTCCGTGAATAGCCATAGTAAGGAAAATGTTAACTCTTTTGCACCTCTTATGAATAAAGATGTCATGTGTTACAAGTGCAATAATTTTGGGCATATAGCAAGGATGTGCAATTTGGATAGATCTAGCCTTGAGTTCACTAAAAAGAGAAATGAGATCAAATCTAAGTCAATGATAGTTCAAACTGCTTTTCATGCTCAAGACAAAGTAGAGAAATGGTATCTTGATAGTGGTTGTTCAAAACATATGACTGGTGAAAAGGAAAAGTTTTTGGTCTTAAAAGAAACAAACAGAGGAACAATCAATTTTGGAGATAACAAGTCAGCTAAAATCTGTGGTAAAGGGACTCTTAGTTTGGATGGGAAATCCAAAATAGAAAATGTGCTTTATGTAGAAGGCCTAAGACATAATCTTCTAAGTGTGAGTCAACTTTGTGATCAAGGGCACATAGTATCTTTCTTTTCAGATAGATGTGAGATAAGTAAAGAAAAAAATGGAAAACTCATTGCTAGTGCTACAAGGACTCCAAACAATCTTTACATGCTAAGTGAGATAAAAAAGGAAAAGTGTTTTCTAACTCAAGAAGATGAGAGTTGGTTATGGCATAAAATATTGGGGCATTTGAGCTTTGATAATCTTGTCAATATTAGTAACAAGGAAGCAGTTAGAGACTTGCCCAAAATAAAAAGGCCCCATAACATCGTTTGCGGTCCTTGTCAACATGGAAAATAGACCAGAACCAGTTTCAAATCAAAAGGGTATACTTCTTCAAAACCATTGGATCTTATTCATACTGATTTATGTGGCCCTACCAGAACTCAGAGCATTCAGGGAGAAAGCTACTTCATGTTGTTTATAGATGATTATTCTAGAATGACTTGGGTTACTTTTCTCAAAGAAAAATCTGAAGCTTTTGAAAAATTTAAAGCTTTCAAAGAAATGATTGAAAATGAGACTCACAAGAGAATCAAATGCTTAAGATCAGATAGAGGAGGAGAGTTCACTTCAAATGAATTTGTGGAATACTATGAGCAACAAGGAATCAAAAGAGAATATTCAAGCAGCAAGAACTCCTCAACAAAATGGAGTAGTTGAAAGGAAAAACAGAACTATTGAAAATATGGCTAGAGCTATGTTAAATGAGTCAAAACTTTCAGATGGCTTTTGGAAAGAGGCAGTCAATACAACAGTCTACATTATCACCAGGGCCCAACTTAGAGTCAATCATCATAAAACTCCTTATGAGTTGTGGAAAGGAAGACCAACTACAGTAAAATACTTCAAAGTGTTTGGGAGTAAGTGCTTCATCAGAAGGGAAGATCAGAATTTGGGTAAGTTTGATCCTAGATGTGATGAGGGAATATTTCTTGGGTATTCCAACAGAAGCAAGGCCTACAGATGCTTCAACAAAAGAACTCATACAGTTGTAGAGAGCATAAATGTAACAGTTGATGAAAAGACAGGGATAAGAGAACCAGTCCAGGAACTCAGTGATGAAATTTGTCAAGAAGAATTTGAGAGAGGTTTCAGATGAAGAAGAGGAAAGACAACAACTGCTTCCCAAAACTCCTTCACGATATGTTCAGAAACATCATCCCAAATATTTGATCATTGGTGATCCAAATAGCAGGCAAACAAGAAGAAGAGTCATTCCCTCACATGATTCTACAAATGTTTCATTATTATCTCAGATTGAGCCAAAATATTTCAGTGAAGCATGTGCAGATAAGTTTTGGGTAAAAGCAATGGATGAAGAGCTAAATCAAATAGAGAAAAGTGAAACTTGGGAATTGGTTCCAAGACCTAAGGACAAGAATGTCATTGGCACAAAATGGATATTCAGAAATAAACTCAATGAGGATGGAAATATTGTCAGAAACAAAGCTAGGTTAGTCTGCAAAGGTTATGCTCAAGTAGAAGGTGTTGATTTCGAAGAGACGTTTGCTCCCGTTGCTCGTCTTGAAGCTATCAGAATGTTTTTGGCCCTTTCAAGCTTCAAATCATTCAAGGTATATCAAATGGATGTAAAGTCAGCTTTTCTAAATGGGGTGTTGGTAGAAGAAGTCTACATAGAACAGCCGGAAGGAGTGTCTCTCTCAGAACAGTCAGACTATGTGTGTAAACTGAAAAAGGCCTTGTATGGGTTAAAGCAAGCACCTAGGGCTTGGTACTCAAGACTTGACAGGTATCTTCATGAGCAAGGCTTCAGGAAAGGTGTGGCAGATAGCAATTTGTATATTAAGAATGAAGGTGATGATATGTTGATTATGGTTGTCTATGTTGATGATATTATTTTTGGGGGAAATAATACTCAGATGTGCAAAGATTTTGCTAACACCATGCAGAAGGAATTTGAGATGTCTATGATTGGAGAGCTGTCATTATTTTTAGGTCTTCAGATTGCTCAATCAAAAGATGGTATATTTCTCTCTCAAGGAAAGTATATCAAAGAAATGTTGAAGAAATTTGGGATGATGGACAACAAACCAGTGTGTACTCCAATGATTACAGGGTGCAAGATGAGTAAAGATGATGAATCTCCAGTGGCAGATCAGAGGTTGTACAGATCAATGATTGGCAGTTTATTATATGTTACAGCTACCAGACCAGATATCATGCAGGCAGTTGGGTTAGTAGCAAGATTTCAGGCAGCTCCTAAAGATTCTCATGTTATAGCAGTTAAGAGGATATTCAGATATCTGAAGGGCACTATGGACTTTGGGCTTTGGTATCCCAAAGGTGATGATTTCACTCTCACAACTTATACAGATGCAGATTGGGCAGGCAGTATTGATGATAGGAAAAGCACTAGTGGTGGAGCATTCTTTCTGGGAAAGAGTTTGGTTTCTTGGCTAAGTAAGAAACAACCTTCAGTTTCCTTATCTACAGCAGAGGCTGAATACATAGCAACAGTGGTTGGGTGTACACAAGTTTTATGGATGAAAACCACCTTGGAGGATTTCAAAGTCAAGCATGAACAACCCATCTCCATACTTTGTGATAATACAAGTGCCATAAGTATTTCCAAAAATCCGGTAATGCACTCAAGGACAAAGCATATTTCCATCAAGTATCACTTTCTAAGGGAGAAAGTGCAAGACAAGCAGGTCAAGGTAGAGTATGTGTCTACTAAAGAGCAGATTGCAGATATCTTCACCAAACCTCTTCCAAGAGATACGTTTGAGTATCTAAGGGAGAAATTGGGAGTTGTACTCCCACCCCAAAATTAATCACCTCATCAGGGAGGTGGGGGAGGGACTAAGCTAAGAGGCTCATTCTTAGTCCCGAGCCCCAAAGGTGACCCTTTGCCATTGATGACAAAGGGGAGAGATATGAGTAAGGGGGAGAGCTTCAAAGTGAAGGGGAGAGCTTCAAGTCAGGGGGAGCAAAACTTCAAAGGAAGATTCTCAGTTGTGGGCACAGTTGGTCAGTTGTTAGCACAGTTGGTTTCAATTTTGGCTCTTGAGAAGTGTTTTCAGTAAAGGTTTGCCATCAATGACAAAGGGGGAGATTGTTGGCAATTTTGGGTACTTTGGGTACATTGCCTTTGCTCAAGTGTATAAGTTGTCATTGATGTCAAGAAGCTCTTGAAGGAATTTGATTTGATGTCAAATAATTTGTTTTGATGAAGGTTACGGCATGGCAGTTTCAAAGGTCTTTTGTAAACCCCAAGTTGGCAGGTTTAAATATTACGGGTGGATGCATTAGTTTAATGCATTTGGGTCCAGGAGGAAGTATTTATTTAAATAATTAAAAACCTTGTTAAGGTTCCCTTTAATTATTTTTAAATAAATATTAAATTATTGTTTGCAATGGGTTATCCTAACCCATGGCGCTATGTTTTAAGATTGTGGGCGCTAGCCAAGACCTCCGTCGACGTGTTAAACTCCTCGCCGACGTCAAGAGCTTATGGTAAAAATGCATATAAATCTCCCTCGATGAAAATCAAGAATGATCTCATCCGCATTTTGAAAAGAGTTGCTCGCTGTGAATTCGTGATCTACTATTTGACTGTGTCTTCGCCATTTTCGTGAATCCACTGTTCATTTTTTTGTACTCGTCGTTTGTCGTAAATCCGTCGTAAGGTTTTCATCTTCGTGTTCATGTTAGAAGAAAGGGAGGCACTGTTGTTTTATTTAATCCCTGGCGCAGAAGGAACAAGGCTAACAGCGTGAGGTTTAAACCTCACTGGGCGCCTTTGGCGCATCGGTAGCGGCTAGGCTGTTGGCGCGCTACCCGAACGGGAGGTTCCGCGTTCGAATAACGTGAAAGGGTTTTTCATCGTGAAGTGGACGCAGCGGGTGGTGTTAGAATTCATGCGCAATTTCTCCATAGCATGATTTTTGATGTTGGCCAAGCTTGTTGAGTTTTGGACAGGTTTCGGTGGGGACTTGTGAGCAGTTTTGGACAGGTTTCGGTGGGGACTTGTGAGCAGATTTGGACAGGTCCTAGCAGAGGACTTGTGAGCTGAGTTTGATAGTTCTATCAGAGAACTTGAGGATAGAGGTGCACTGGTTCTTTGAGAAGAACCTGAGGACAGATTTGGCAAGTCTTTGAGAAGGCTTGTGTGTAGAGGATTGATTTGTTCAAGCTTAAGCATTGGATAGATCTGACAGACAGAGGAAGACTTGTACTAGACCGATTGACTATGTTTGGTACAGGTTGTTGAGCTGCTGTGGACGTGATCATAGAAGGCAGAGGTCTCTTAGGCTAAGCATTGAGGATAGGAGGTCTTCGGTGGAAAGGAGTTCCATGTGCTGGCAAGAGGTAGAGGCAGTTGATCTTTTGAGGGATCATTTCTAGAGCAGAGGGGAAGGTATCTCCTTTGAGCAGAGGCTCATAAATTATGATTAGGGGAAGGTATCTCCTTTGGGCCGAGGCTCATAAATATTGTAATTGGGAAGGATTCCCAAAGAACTTTGAGGAAATTTTTAGAGAAAAGTTTTGTGGACGTAGCCTAGCCATTTTGGGTGAACCACGTTAAAAATGGGTCTTCAATGTGTGATGCTTTCTGTCTTGATTAATGTTGTGTTGATGCCACTGCTATCTAAAGTTAAAATTATTAATTGGTTAAGTCTTATACTGTTCACCCCCCTCTCAGTATAAGTCCATGTTCTTCAAAGAAAAGTGTCACGATTTTGCAACAAGCTATAAGAGAGGCAGTACGGATGAAAATGTGTCACGATTTCATGACATGTTTGAGAGAAGGAGCTCGCAAAGAAAAGTGTCAAAATTTCACGACAATCTGTAAGAGAGGTAGTACAGATGAAAATGTGTCGTGATTTCATGACATGTTTGAGAGAAGGAGCTCACAAAGAAAAGTGTCACGATTTTGTGACAATCTGTAAGAGAGGCAGTATGGATGAAAATGTGTCGTGATTTCACGACATGTTTGAGAGAAGGAGCTCGCAAAGAAAAGTGTCATGATTTCATGACAATCTGCAAGAGAGGTAGTACGGACAAAAATGTGTCATGATTTCATGACATGTTTGAGAGAAAGAGCTTGCAAGGAAAAGTGTCACGATTTTGCAACAATTTGCAAGAGGAAGAGCTAAGGAGAAAAAGTGTCATGATATCACGACATGTCGGGTTTTCGTGACCCGAAGAGGAGAGAGAGTGTACGAAGGTGAATGTGTCACGATTTTGTGACATGTGTTTTCATGGGAAAAAGGCCTCAAAGGCACAAGGCAGCGAAAGTGTCATGATTTCGTGACATGTCATGATTTTGCTGGTGCTTGTAGAGAAGAGTGTATGAAAGTGAAAGATGTCACGATTTTGCGACATGTCATGTTTTCACTGGTGCATGCAAAGAAGAGTGTACACCAACGAAAAGTGTCATGATTTCATGACATGTCATGTTTTCACTGGTGCATGCAAAGAAGAGTGTACGGCAGCAAAAAGTGTCACGATTTCACAACATGTCATGTTTTTGCTAGTGCAAGCCAAGTAGAGTGTACGGAGGCAAAAAGTGTCATGATATCACGACATGTTGTGTTTTCATGGGTGCAAGCTGAATAATGAAGCAAGAAGGTGAAAGTGTCGCGATATCACGACATGTCTTGTTTTCATGGTCAAACACCAAGAAAATTCAAAGGGGCAAAACTATCAAGATTTCATGATAGGTTGCATTGGCATGATGGAAGAAGAAGAACCCAGTCGAATTAAAATTATCTGAAGTCATACGATAGTAACAGAGGCAATTACAAAAATAATTCATATAGCCAGTATAAGAAGAGTTAACTAGATTCAAAACTGCAGTTGCAGAGGAAAATTAGGCAGGTAAAATAAGAAGAGTTAACTGAAGTAGAACGACAGTTACAGGGACAGTAAATGGAAGTCATTACTACAGTTATAGGGGCCGTTACGGAGTAAATTCATTGAGCGATGGCCATACTGAGAATCCTAATTAAAGAGACAAATCTATTAATAAGTTGCGTGTAAGAATATTGTGTCAGAAAGGAGTTACTTGCAAGTGTAGCTATGAATAGGCTACATGCGGGATAATGGAAGATATAGAAGACTTAGGGTTTCAAAATAAAAATATTGTTTTAAAATGGAAGTTGCATGCAGAAGAAAAAGAGCCACTCATAATTGAAAAATGTGCAGCCATAAAGAGGGAAGGTGTCGCTGATAAAATAATATATGTGCTGAGAAAAGGTTGTTGAAGAGAGCTGTAAGAATGTGCATATAAGTTAAGAATTAGGGTTGAGCTCTGAACTGTGTAAGAGAGCAGATAAGAATTTCAGAGCACAAAAATGAGCATAGAAGGTTGTCAGAGAGCCGTAAATGAGCAGATAAGGCTATCATAGTAGTAAGTGAGTAGAGAAGGTTGTCAGAGCACAAAGAAGGCTATCGGAGAATAGAGAAGACTATCAGAGCGCAGTAAGAAGAGTGGTAAGAGTGATTTGTTAGGTTGAGCTCTCTAGGGGAATAGAAAGAGGTGTGTAGCCAAAAGAGAAAAAGAAAGCAAAAGAGGAGCACTACTGAGAGAAGGGCTATGAAGAAAGAGCAGAGTTGATAGAGTGCAACAAAGAGAGAGTGGCTATAAGTGCGTAGAAGAAATATGTGTTTCCTGAATTGAAAGAGAGGTTGGGTGAGCAATAGACCAGTGAGGGTCTTGTAAAAGTGAAGGCATATTTATGTCAATCTAATATTCAAAATATAAATCCAAGTTGGTGATTGGAATCAGGGGTTGGTGCTCCTTCTAGTGGGTTCTGGTAAATTGATTGTAAAGTTGGTGCTTTATAAAGGCTGGATTTGGATGGGAGTCCAAGCAGTCTATTTTTGAGGAGTAGCCAAAACTGGTGAACATTGTTACATCTTGTGTTATGTGATTCTCTCTTGTGATACTTGCTATTTTTGGTTTTAAACTTTCATTTTCAGATTTACGAGTTGTAGATTTGAAATTAAATAGCTACATTTATTTAGCCCCCCCCCTCTCAGTGCCATTGTAAGACTAACAATTGGTATCAGAGCCAAGTTCCCAGTTTTGGCTAAATTAGTTAGGGTTGATCTTGGATTAGTACACAATGGCTAAAAATAACAGATCCTCCTTCAAAAAGGCATCCCAGTCAGTTTCAGTTTTTGTAGAAGAGAAAATTGAACCAAAAAAGGTAGAAGAAGTGAATCCTAAAGTTTGTGATGAAAATCTTGAGGCTGAAGTAGATCTTGAAGGAGAGTTGATCTCTGCACTTGAAGAGTTGAGTATAGAACAGGAAAAGAACAAAAGACTATCCAAGAAGCTGGAAGAATATGGGAATGAGATTGAAGATCTTTTCTTACAATTTCAAAAGGCCAAGAAAATAGAAGAAGCCTTGAAGACACAACTGGATGATAAGGTCGATGCATATAGCAAACATGAAGAAGAATCTAACAAAGCTGTTAGTAATTTGAAGATACAAGTAGAAGAGTCCAAAAGGGTTGAAGAAATCCTTAGGTCTCAGATCAATGAGAAAGATATTGTTTGCTGCAATCAAGAAGAAGAGATTGTTTTATTGAAGAAACAACTAGAAAAATCCAATACAAATCTCAAATTTGAGAATAGCACAGAGTTGCTAGAAAAAATAACAAAGAAGTTCCATGGATAAGCATGGTCTTGGATATGAAGCAGAACAACCTTCATCTTCCAAATGTGCAGAAAAGAAGAATCTCACTGTTGAAAAATCAAAGCAAGAAAAGTTTGAAGCTGAATCCTCAAAAGAAAGAAAATATCAAAGGAGATCTACAACAAAGCAACCAGAACAAAAGAGGTTTTATCACTCCCATTCTATTCATAATAATGCTTTTAACGACTATTGTTTTAGATGCAATCATTACGGTCACAAGGCAATTTATTGTGGATTGAATAATAGATCAAAGAGTTATGCTGATAGAAATACATCTGCTTCTCTGAGTGAACACCATGTGCAATGTTTTAATTGTAATGGCCATGGGCACATAGCAAGGTTTTGTCCAAGCACATATGTATCTAATCTAAGGCAAGACCATAGATTTCATCAGATGCAAAGAATGCAACACAGGAAGAGAACATATCATGTGCATAAAATAAAAGAAAATAATCAACCGTCAAGGATGCACAAGAAACAACTACGCAAGAAGAATGTTCAAGTTCACGAAAAGGTGCAAAACAGGGATGTAGTTGAAAAACTCAAACCCAAGTTCAAGAAAGTCTGGAGAAAGACAGAAGAAGGGGAATCATGTCTCCTTGGACTGAAGGAGACTACTCTGCCATTACTCTAAGCAACTCCAGGTGGCACATCCTCAGGGGGAGCAATCTTAAAGTTTTATTTTAATTCTCCTATAGTTGTTAAAGTGTGTTTTATATTCATACAGTTGTTTGTGGTAGTGTCGTGAAGTGTGGTGACTAAATTAAGAGTCATCTTTATTGGTAGTATTGTTGTATGTCATTATTGTACTGGTGATGGTTCTTACTGCCACTGTCAAAAGTTAAGGATTATAACAATTTAGATGATTTGGTTGGTTATGTGGTACTGTGGTTGATGCTTGCACAGAGTTGGTAGTAAAATTGTAGTGTTGGACAAAAGTTGGTACAAGTGTGAGTCACTTGTCAATTTTGTTGACAGATGTGAAATCAGCATGTTGAATGGAAAGATTGAAGAAGAGGTTTTTAATGAGCAGCTAGATGATCTCCAACCTGGTGATGACTGGTTGAGTTTATTTCATAGAGGTTGTTTTGATCAAGTTAATGCTTTACTTGATACATGATTTGGGCTTACTCCATTGAGATTGATTTGAGCAAGTTATTCTTTGCTTTGGTGATTTATGTTGGTGACTGTTTTGTTCAAAGACCTTTGGAAGGAAAAGGATGTCTGCTCATTTCTTTTTCATATAGTGATTGGTTGAATGCTTCAAGGTTAATCTTGAGTTGAATGATGTTGGTTAAACCTTGTCTATAAGCATTGTTGTTAAAGCCCTAATTGGTTGAGAAAAGATATAGGTTGTGGAAAGAATATGAGTTATTGCACGGTTGGCAATTGTTGGGCTGTGTTTCATGTTCTTGAGAAAAGCATACTACATCTATCTTATTCTTTTGAGATTGAGATTAAGTTGAGATTGATATTGGGAGTTAAGTATAGAACATATTGAGTCTCTAACAATTCTCTTTGTAGGTTCATGCTAAGCAAGTTTTTCTTGATGAACTTGTGAGCTGATTTGAAGACAATGATGGGAAAGATTTGAGGAGCTTGCTTGATTGTACAAGAAGAAAACTAGTTGTGGCTAGATGGATTGAGGTAGTCTACTAGATTCTCACTTAAGAGAGAGAAAAATAGCTGAATTTAGGTTCAAGCTTGTTGAGAATATCCAAGATGCATTTGCAGATGCTGCCAGCATTGCAAAACAAACAGTTGGATATATACAATCAATGTATGCCTTCACTAATAGTGGACAAGTTTGAGATTGCAGAGCAATAGAGGGTTGGTACTCAGAAGATAGTAGTCCATCCATGTTCTTACACATATTATTTTGGTGAAGTTAATAGTGATGATTTCATTCACTAGTTATTGCTGCTACTCACATTATTAATATTGTTGATGCCTATTATGCTTATCATGATGTTGTCAAACAGTGAAATGAAGTGGTCACATATTCCCAATAATAGACTAAGAATTGACTAAGCTATTGGTATCAAATTCTTAGGGGGAGAATTTATGCATCTGTTTATCATATTGCTCATGTTTTTGCTTTTTGCTAACTATAATAATTTTTTGTTTGAGAATGTTGTGCATGGACTCAAGGGGAGTTTTGCAGCCACCCTTTGGTATTATTGTCAAAGGGGGAGAAGAATTATAGGTAATTGCACACAATTACGTGTGTTGCCAACAATTCCAAAGGGGGATATTGATGAGCAAGGTGCAACCAAAGTATTGTCATTGTTGTCAACACAGTCAGGTTGATCAGTTGATGCAATGGATAGGAGTTCATTGATGAGCAAGGTGTAGCCAAAGTAAAGTATTGTCATTGTTGTCAACACAGACAGAGGATCGGTTGATGCAATGGACAGGAGTGCAGAGGTCATTAGAGAGATCGGTTGATGCAGTGGACAGGAGTTCAGTGGTCATACAAAGCATGTATAATGATTCTCCAAGAATAACATAGTGGCCCATATGCAAAAGCTCAAAGAAAAAGACAAGTAAGAAAAGTGTCATGATATCATGACATGTTGAGAAGCTAGAAAACAAACTATCATGATATCGCGACATGTTGAGAAGCTGGAAAACAAACTATCGTGATATCACGACATGTTGAGAAGCTAGAAAACAAACTGTCATGATATCATGACATGTTAGAAGAGAGAGAAAGCACAAAGAAAACTGTCACAATTTCGTGACATGTTGGCAGAGAAAAAGCCAAGTGGAAAAACTGTCACGATTTCATGACATGTTTGAAGAAGAAGCGCAAGAAAAGAAAACTATAGCAATTTCGTGACATGTTTGAGAGAAGGAGCTCGCAAAGAAAAGTTTCATGATTTTGTGATAATATGTAAGAGAGGCAGTACAGATTAAAATGTGTCGCAATTTCATGACATGTTTGAGAGAAGGAGCTCACAAAGAAAAGTGTCATGATTTCGCGATAATCTGTAAGAGAGACAGTACGGACGAAAATGTGTCACAATTTTGTGACATGTTTGAGAGAAGGATCTCACAAAGAAAAGTGTCATGATTTTGTGACAATCTGTAAGAGAGGCAGTATGGACAAAAATGTGTCATGATTTTGAGACATGTTTGAGAGAAGGAGCTCGCAAAGAAAAGTGTCGTGATTTTGTGAAAATCTGCAAGAGAGACAGTGCAGATGAAAATGTGTCATGATTTCGTGACATGTTTGAGAGAAAGAGCTTGCAAGGAAAAGTGTCGCGATTTCATGAAAATTTGCAAGAGGAAGCGCTAAGGAGAAAAAGTGTCACGATATCATGACATGTCGGATTTTCATGACTTGAAGAGGAGAGAGAGTGTATGAAAGTGAATGTGTCACGATTTCACGATATGTTGTGTTTTCGTAGGTGAAAGGCCTCAAAGGCACAAGGCAGCGAAAGTGTCACGATTTCATGACATGTCATGATTTCGCTGGTGCTTGCAGAGAAGAGTGTACGAAAGCAAAAGATGTCATGATTTTGTGACATGTCATGTTTTCATTGGTGCATGCAAAGAAGAGTGTACAACAATGAAAAGTGTCACGATTTCATGACATGTCATGTTTTCGCTGGTGCATGCAAAGAAGAGTGTACGACAGTGAAAAGTGTCGTGATTTTGCGACATGTCATGTTTTCACTGGTGCAAGCCAAGTAGAGTGTATGGAGGCAAAAAGTGTCATGATATCACATGATGTTGTGTTTTCATGGGTGCAAGACGAATAATGAAGCAAGAAGGCGAAAGTGTCGCAATATCATGACATGTCTTGTTTTCGCGATCAAACACCAAGAAAAGTCAAAGGGGCAAAAATGTCACGATTTCATGACAGGTCGCATTGGCGTGATGGAAGAAGAAGAACCCAACCGAAGTAAAATTATCTAAAGTTGTATGATAGTAACAGAGGCAATTACAGAAATAATTCATACAACCAGTATAATAAGAGTTAACTAGAGTCAGAACTGCAGTTGCAGAGGAAAATCAGGCAGGTAAAATAAGAAGAGTTAACTGAAGCAGAACGACAGTTACAGGGATAGTAAACAGAAGTCATTACTACAGTTATAGGGGCCTTTATGGAGTAAATTCATCGAGCGGTGGCCATACTGAGAATCCCAATTAAAGAGAAAAATCTATTAATAGGTTGCGTGTAAGAATATTGTGCCAGAAAGGAGTTACTTGCAGGAGTAGCTATGAATAGGTTGCATGCGGGATAATGGAAGATATAGAAGACTTAAGGTTTCAAAATGAAAATATTGTTTTAAAATGGCAGTTGCGTGTAGAAGAAAAATAGCCGCTCATAATTGAAAAATGTGCAGCCATAAAGAGGGAAGGTGCCGCTGATAAAATAATATATGTGCTAAGAAAAAGTTGTTGAAGAGAGCTGTAAGAATGTGCATATAAGTTAAGAATTAGGGTTGAGCTCTGAACTATGTAAGAGAGAAAATAAGAATGTTAGAGCACTGAAATGAGCAGAGAAGGCTATCAGAGAGCCGTAAATGAGCAGATAAGGCTGTCATAGCAGTAAGCGAGCAAAGAAGTCTATCAGAACACAGAGAAGGCTATCAGAGCGCAAAGAAGATTGTCAGAGCGTAGTAAGCAGAGTGGTAAGAGTTATCCATTAGGTTGAGCTCTCTAGGGGAATAGAAAGAGGTGTGTAGCCTAAAGAGAAAAATAAAGCAAAAGAGGAGCACTGCTAAGAGAAGAGCTGTGAAGAAAGAGCAGAGTTGATAGAGTGCAGCAGAGAGAGAGTGGTTGTAAGTGCACAAAAGAAATATGTGTTTCTAGAATTGAAAGAGAGGTTGGGTGAGCAATAGACCAATGAGGGTCTTGTAAAAGTGAAGGCATATTTATGTCAATCTAAGATTCAAAATATAAATCCAATTTGGTGCTTGGAATCAGGGGTTGGTGCTCTTTCTAGTGGGTGCTGGTAAATTGATTGTAAAGTTGGTGCTTTGCAAAGGCTGGATTTGGATGGGATTCCAAGCAGTCTATTTTTGAGGAGTAGCCAAAACTGGTGAACCTCGTTACATCTTGTGTTATGTGATTGTCTCTTGTGATACTTGTTATTTCTGGTTTTAAGCTTTCATTTTCAGATTTAATAGTTCTAGATTTGAAATTAAATAGCTACACTAATTCACCCCCTCCCTCTTAGTGCCATTGTAATACTAACACAATATGCTATTTGAATACTCTTAAAAAAATGTAAAATAGAATTTTTGCTTATCTAAGAGACAAAAATGTCATTGGATCTTATGTATAAAATAGTTAATAGACTTTGGATGAGTTCTAGTCATATGGAAGTGGCTGCCCAAGGGGCCTCAGGTGAGATAGTTACTCTCTGGAACTATCTTGAATGGACTGCAATAGAACATATAGCTTAGAGGGGTGTTCTCACATCACATTTTAGAAATAATTTCACAACTAAACATGTTTTAATCACAAATTTTTATGGGGCTCAAAACCTAAATGGTCAGATGCATCAATGCAAATTTATGCATAACATGAGAGTCTCAAGAGAAGAGTTAAAATGGATTATTGTTGGGGTTTTTAATGCTAAATTATCCTCTAGATATTAGGAATGGGGAACCCCAATTTTGGACCCAGGGGATCGACTTATGATTGCCCAAGTCTATGCATTACACTTGGTGGATATTAAATGCCCTAGAACCAACTATACTTGGACTAATAAGAGGAGGGAGCCACATAGTAGGAAGGTGAAGTTAGACCAATTTTTTGTTTAAGAGGAGGCATTTGTAAAATGGAATATAAAATTTTAGATTTTAGAGAGTCCAGTTTTAGATCACTTTACCATTTTGTCGGAAGGAGGGATCAAGACAATACAACATCACAAACCATTTAAATTTGAAAAATTTTGGTTAAAAAGATGAAATTTGAAAGAAAATTCCACAGTGGTGGGAAGAAGGTTGCCCATCATATGGGACAACAATGTTTAGATTCCACAAACAACTTTATTATGTCAAAGATCAACTAAAAAAATGGAGGCGAGCTAACAAGACAGACTTCCAGGTCCAAAGAGCTCCATTGATGGCCATATGGGATGAGGTTCAAAAACACTTTAGAGAAGGACCAATTTTAGAGCAGATCAAAGAAGAGGATGATGCATTGCATAAAGCGATTGAGGACATTGACAACCAAGAGGAGACCTACTAGAAATAGAGAGCAAGAACCATTTTGTTATTAGAAGGTGATAAAAATACTAAATTTTTCCATCAGACTGCTTGTGCTAGGAGACAAATGAACAACATGGAAGCTCTTCAATATGAGAACAAACACTCCTTTGATATAATTCCAGGTATGCATTTTCATTCAATGGATTATTTTTCTAAACTATTTAAGGAAAGTATGGTGCAATATGAAGAGGATCAAAAATAAGTTATTGTTGTCATACCCTCTGTTATCTCTGGAGAAGAAAATCAGGCCCTACTTAAACCCATTGATAGAGAGGAACTAAAGAATGTAGTCTTTGGAATGAGCACCAGAAAAAAACCATGTCTAGATGGCTTTCCAATTGAGGCTTTTTAGGCCTTATAGGATAACTTGGATGAGGATGTAATGGTTGTTATATAGGAGTCCAAAGGTAGTAAAAGAATGCTTAAAGCATTAAATTATACTTCCATTACCTTAATTCCAAAATGGTAGGAGGGGTGTTGAGCAAGGTGCAGCAAAAGTATTGTCATTGTTGTCAACACAGACAGGAATTGATGCAGTTGAAGCAGTGGACAAGAATTCAGAGGTCAGTCAGATCAAGTACAGTGAAATTCCAAGAAAACAGAAGTGGCCCAGATTCAGAAATTTGCAGAAATAGACAAGTAAGAAAACTGTCGCGATATCGCGACATGTTTTATGTCGCGATTTCGCGACAAAAATGAGGAGAGAGAAGGCACAGCCAAAAATGTCATGATTTCGCGACAAAAATGAGGAGAGAGAAGGCACAACCGAAAATGTCATGATTTCACGACAAAAATGAGGAGAGAGAAGGCGTAGCCGAAAATGTCATGATTTCATGACAAAAATGAGGAGAGAGAAGGCGAGAAAATGTCATGATTTCACGACAAAAATGAGGAGAGAGAAGGCACAGCCAAAAATGTCACGATTTCATGACATGCTGGAAGGAAAGAAGCAAAGTTGAAAAACTGTCACGATTTCACGACAAGTTTGGAGAAGCATGCAAGGATGAAAAGTGTCACGATTTCGTGATAGTTTTAGAAGAAAAGCACTAAGGGCGAAAAGTGTCGCGATATCACGACACGTCAGGTTTTCACGACCCGAAGAGGAGAGAGAATGTATGGCAACAAATGTGTAGCGATTTCGCTACATGTTGAAGTTTCATGGCAGCAAAGAAAAGAGAAGCGGTAGCGACAAGTCAAAGCACAAAGGTGTAGCGATTTTGCTACAAGTCAAAATGCAAGGCACAAAGGTGTAGCGATTTCGCTACAAGTCAAAATTCAAACAAAGGTGTAGCGATTTCGCTACAAGTCAAAATGCAAGGCAACACAAAGGTGTAGCGATTTCGCTACAAGTCAAAAGTGCAGAACACAAAGGTGTAGCGATTTCGCTACATGTAGGATTTTCGGAGGCTGCAACAAAGAAGAAGTGCCAAGTCAAAAAGTTGTAGCGATTTCGCTACATGTCTTGATTTCGCTAGTGCATGAAGCGAGAAATGTACGGATGCGAAAGATGTCACGATTTCGTGACATGTTGCATTTTCGTGGGCGAAAAGCAAAGAACAGCGCTAAGGCAGAAAAGCGTCATGATTTCGTGACATGTTCCGATTTCGCTGAGGCTTGCGGAGAAAAGTGTACGACAGCAAAAAGTGTCACGATTTCGTGACATGTTCCATTTTCATGGGTGCAAGCGAAGGATAGTGCAGGAAAGCGAAAAGTGTCACGATTTCATGACATGTCCCATTTTTGCTGGCAAGAGGCAGAAAAGAGCGAGAGGCAGCGAATGTGTCACGATTTCGTGACATGTCTCATTTTCGTGGGTAGGAGACAGAAAAGAGCTGGAGGCAGCAAATGCGTCACGATTTCATGACATGTTCTATTTTCATGGGTGCATGCCAAGTTAAGGTCGAGGAGGCGAAAAACGTCACGATATCATGATAGGTCAAGTTTTCATGGTCAACAGTCCAAAAAAAGTCAAATGGGTAGAAATGTCGCGATATCGTGACAGGTAACAGTTTGGCGGGTAAAAGCCGAAGAAGCATGCATAGTGACAGGTGTCAAAAATGCGTAAAGGAAAATCATGCAGCCAGTTACGTAAGAGTTAACTGGAGTCAGATCTGTAGTTACACAGTGACAGGTGTTGAAAAAGCATAGAGGAAATTCATGCAGCCAACCATGTAAAAGTTAACTGGAGTTACAAGGGAAGTTACGAAACAGTCGTATATGCAGAATTCGAACAGCCGCATATGGAGAATCAAAAATGCATTCGAACAGTCGTATATGCAGAATCGTAAAAGCATTCGAACAGCCGTATATGCAGAATTCGAACAGCCGCATATGGAGAATCAAAAATGCATTCGAACAGTCGCACAAGCAGAATAAAAATTGCATGCACGCACAGAAAAGAATTCGAACAGTCTGAGAATGTTATTCGACTGCATGCAGAATTAGAAAAGTCAGAGAAGACGAGGAGTCTCGATGAGAAAAAGGGGTTATAAAAGGACAGTCGCACAGAGAATCAAGTTGCTGCTGTAAGTGTGAAATTACTGCACAAAGAGGGTTAGAAGAGGGCCGAGAGAGAAATAAGCAGAGCCGTGAGAGTGTGCAGAGTTTGTTTAATTGCAGACCAGACAGGGTCGTGTAAACAGTGAAGACATTTTTATGTCATTATAATTGCTCAGAATTGCAGTCCAAGTTGGTGCTTGGTACTAGGGGTTGGTGCTCCTATCTGTTGTAGCAGAAAATTAAGGGGTTGGTGCTCCTTCCAGTGGATGCTGGTAAAGTGTTTGTAAAATTGGTATTTTGCACAGACTGGATTTGGATTGGAGTCCAAGCGATCATTTTTGAGGAGTAGCCAAATTGGTGAACCTCGTTATATTGTGTGTTGTGGTGTGCTCTCTTGTTCAATTTGCTTTTCTGGTTTTCAAGTTCTCTTTGCTTCAGTTTTAAATGCTGTAGATTTGAATTTTAATAGCTACACTGATTCACCCCCCCTCTCAGTGTCATTGTGTGAATATCAATTGGTATCAGAGCAAGGTTTCTTGAACAAGCTTAATCAGCTAAGGTGATCTTGGAAGAAACACAATGGCAGGTGGTGAAGGATTCTCATCCAACAAAGCTCCCTTGTTCGATGGAACTAATTACACTTTCTGGAAACTCGGGATGCAGACATATCTGAGTGCATTGGGATACGACATTTGGGATTCTGTAGATAGTGGATACACAACACCCACTACTCCTCCAACAGATACTACTGAGAAGAAAAAATTTGAGAACAACTCCAAAGCAAAGAATGCCATAATGTGTGGGCTTGTAGACAATGAACTGATAAGAGTCATGAGCTGTAAATCGGCAAAAGACATGTGGGATAAATTGAAGAGCATCCATGAAGGAGACAACAAGATCAAGGAAGCCAAGCTGCAAACTCATCGAGCTCAGTTCGAAGCATTACAAATGAATGAAGATGAGAACATAGAGGCCTATATGCTGAGAGTCAATGGAATCATTAATGCAATCAGAGGACTCGGTGAAGAAATTGATGATGCAGTTGTCATGAAAAAGGTTCTCAGAACACTTCACAAAAGATTTAACTCCAAAGTTTCTGCAATAGAAGAGGCGAAAGATCTAAACAATTTTAGCATGGATGAGATGCATGGTTCCTTGATTGCATACGAAATGAGAATAGGACAAACTAAGCCTATAGACAGAGAAGCTGCTTTTAAAGCACACAAGAATATAAAAGCTGAACATGAATCTGAGGATGAAGAGACACCTGGATGAAACGGAAGCTAATTTTGTTCGAAAACTCACAAAGGGAAAAGGAAAATATAGAGGAAAGCTACCATTTAAGTGCTTCAATTGTGGAGGAGTCGGTCATTTTGCAGCCAAATGTCCAATGCATGAGAAAACCAAAAATGGTGAAGGGTCACACCAAGAAAAAGGTGACTAGGAAGAAGAAACAAAATTTTAGAAAGAACAACTTCAAGAAGAAAAGCTTCATATCCAAGAATGTCAGCTCTTCTGAAGAAAGCTCAGGTGAGGATTCTGAAGAAGAAACAGGTGAAGCTCTATTCATGGCACTTGAAGAAGAAAGAACAGAAGAAAATCAGGAAGGTGATGAAAACTTTAAGGATGAGGCTGAAGTATATCTGGAAGGAGAATTGGTTGCTGCACTTGAAGAGTTGAGTGTAGAAAGGAAAAAGAATAAAAAGTTTTCAAGAAAACTAGAGGATGCCACTGACATAATAAACAGTTTGAAAATACAGACAGAGGAATTCAAGAAAATGTCTGAAGTTCTTGATGAACAATTAACTGTAAAGACAGTTGAATGCAACAAGCTAGAAGAAGACATTGTTAAGTTAAGGATGCAGCTAGAGGAGATGAATAGGAAATTGAGCTATTTTCATAAGTTTGAAGAAAGTATTGTAAAGCTGGATAAAATGTTAAATAACCAAAGGCCTTCCGACATCAAATTTGGTTTAGGCTTCGATGAAGGAGAATCATCAAAGGGTTCAAAGGCCTTAAATGTAGAACCCATAAAGAAAGAAGAAAAGATCAGGGTTGATCAAGAAAAAACAAATCATGCCAAAGAAAGCAATAATGCCAGACTCAAGAAGAGTACTGACAAAGATGGATTCACAAAAGTCACACATCCAAGAAGGAGAAGATTCATGGCTCCTACTTCAAACTGGCAAAGACCTGCACCCAGGTTTAATCATTCCTTTTTTGGTTATTGTTTTAAATGCAATGCTTATGGCCATAAGATTTCAGATTGCAGTCATAATGTATCTCAAAGGAATTTCACCAGTAGAAATGTTTTTTCTCCTTTAATGAATTATGCAGTTGAATGTTATAATTGTCATAATTTTGGACATATTGCAAGAAACTGTAGAAGCACTTTTGCATCAAATAATTATCAGGGTAGAAAATCTCAACCAAATGGGTTGAAACAAAACAAGAAATTTCTTGAAAAATAGGCACATGCTAATGAAAGGGCAAAGGCAAAACAAGTAGCCAAATCTGCCATCAAACCAGAATGGAAAGAAAAGGAATCTTTGATTGTTCAGACTGCTTTTAAAGCACAGAACAAATCTGCACCATGGATACTTGACAGTGGATGCTCCAGTCACATGACAAGTGACAAGCAAAAATTTGAGAAGTTACAGAATTATGAAGGTGGTTCTGTGAAATTTGGAAATAATGATGGAGCAAAGATAGTTGGAAAAGGATCAGTCAAGATCAGTGATGGAAAGATAAAATCAAAAGAAGTCTTGTTTGTGATTGGTCTGAAGCATAACTTGCTGAGTGTAAGTCAAATCTGTGACAGAGGTCATGAAGTCATTTTTAAGAAGAAGGCTGTGAAGTGAGAAAAGCACACAGTGGGAAGTTGATAGCTACTAGATCAAGGACTTCTAGTAATCTATATACTCTCTTAGAAACTATAGAAGGAACATGCTTGATTGGACAGGAAGATGAAAATTGGTTGTGGCACAAGAGGCTCGGTCATATTAGTTTTGACAATCTGGCAAAAATAAGTTCAAAAAGAGTAGTAAGAGATATACCAACCATTGGCAAACCAGTAAATAGCATCTGTGCTTCATGTCAAAAAGGAAAGCAAACCAGATCCACATTTAAATCAAAGGAATACTTCACCAACAAACCGTTGGAGATAATTCATACTGATTTGTGTGGACCCATGAGAACACAAAGCATAAATGGTGACAAATACTTTATGTTGTTCATAGATGATTACTCCAGGATGACATGGGTATTATTTTTAAAGCTTAAATCAGATGCCTTTGAGATGTTTAAGATTTTTAAAAAATAGGTTGAAAATCAAACTGGAAAAAGGATTAAATGCCTAAGATCAGACAGAGGAGGAGAGTTTATTTCAGAAGAATTTGTAGAATACTCGTCAAAAATATGGGATAAGAAGACAGTTTTCAGCAGCAAGGACACCTCGGCAGAATGGTGTTGTAGAAAGGAAGAACAGGACAGTGCAGGAAATGGCACGGACAATGCTGGATGAGAACAAAATAGTTGACAAATTTTGAAAAGAGGCGATCCATACTCGTAGTTTACATTCAAAACAGGTGCATGCTAAGACCGCATGAAAGCAAAACACCTTATGAGCTGTGGTTCGAGAGAAAGGCAACAACAAGATATTTCAAAGTATTTGGCAGCAAGTGCTACATCAAACGGATCGAAGATAATCTCGATAAATTTGAAGATAGAGCTGATGAAGGTATCTTTCTTGGTTACTCAACAAAAAGCAAAGCCTACACATGTTACAACAAGAGGCTAAAGAAAATTGTTGAGAGTGCTGATGTTAAAGTTGATGAAGGTAGAGAGCGAGAAATTACTTATCAAGAAAACTACCCTATTTATGAAGAAGTCATTGAAGGAGATGATGAAAAGGAAACAGAAGAGAATCAGAAAATTGATCCAGATGTTTTAAAAACTGACTCAGAAGAAGAAGAAAACAAGAAATTTAAAACAGGCAACTGGCAGAAAAATCATCCCAGTGAACAGATTATTGGGGACCCCACAGATGGTATTCAGACAAGAAGAGCAGTAGTGCGGAACTATTCTCTGTTATCCAGCATTGAACCTAAAAATGTTGCTGAAGCAAGCACAGATGAAAGTTGGATGAAGGCAATTAATGAAGAACTAGATCAGATTGAGAAAAACAAAACCTGGGAATTAGTACCACGGCCAACAAATAAAAACATAATTGGCACTAAATGGATTTTTTGAAATAAATTAAATGAAGATGGACAGGTTGTCGGAAATAAGGCAAGATTGGTCTAGTAAAGGCTATGCTCAAGTTGAAGGCATTGATTTTGAGGAAACCTTTGCACCGGTAGCCAGACTAGAGGCAATCAGAATGTTTCTGGCTTTAGCAGTCCATAAAAATTTCAAAGTATATCAAATGGATGTAAAATCAGCATTTTTGAATGGAAAACTGGAAGAAGAGGTTTACATTGAATAGCCAGATGGCTTCCAACTTGGTGACAATCCAGATTTTGTTTGCAGGTTAAAGAAAGCATTATATGGTTTGAAACAGGCACCCAGAGCATGGTATGCAAGGCTGGATAACTATCTTATTAAACAAGGGTTCAAGAAAGGTTTGGTGGACAACAATTTATATGTCAAAACAGAGAAGGGCCATCTTATTGTTCTTGTTGTTTATGTAGATGATATAATATTTGGCAGCAGCATGGATGAATATTGCAAAGACATATCAACTAAAATGAAGAAAGAATTTGAGATGTCTATGATTGGTGAACTTTCTTATTTCCTAGGACTGTAGGTCAATCAAAATGAAAAGGGCATTTTTATTTCTCAAGTTAAATATGTAAAAGAAATGTTGAAAAAGTTCACAATGGAAGATAGTAAACTCTGTTAGCACTCCCATGACAACAGTGCGCAAGTTGAGCAAGGATGACAAATCTCCGGATGTAGATCAAACAATGTACAGGTCTATGATTGGAAGCCTGTTGTATTTAACAGCCACTAGACCAGATATATTACAGGCAGTATGCATGGTTGCAAGATTTCAGGCTAGTCCCAAAGAAACTCATGTGACAGCTGTAAAGAGGATCTTTAGGTACCTCAAGGGTACTATGGATTATGGGTTGTGGTACCCAAAAGGTAAAGACTTCACTTTGATTGCATATTCTGATGCAGATTGGGCAGGATGTATTGATGACAGAAAGAGTACCGATGGAGGAGCATTTTATCTTGGAGACAGGCTGGTAGCATGGCATAGCAAGAAACAAGAATCGATCTCTCTATCCACAACAGAGGCGGAATACATTGCAGCAACAACATGCTGTACACGGATATTATGGATGAGACAAACGTTGAAAGATCTTGGTATTCACTTCAAAGAGCCAATTTCAATTAAATGTGATAACACTAGTGCTATCAACATATCCAAGAATCCGGTTATGCATTCTAGAACCAAACATATTGCGATCCGGTATCATTTCTTGAAGGATAAAGTTGCAGAAGGAGAGGTCAAATTGGATTTTGTTCCAACTACAGAGCAAGTAGTTGATATATTCACAAAACCATTGCCCAAGGAAGTTTTTGAGTACCTTCGAAATAAGTTGGGAGTGGTCACAATTCCCAAGAACTGACTATCATTTGGGATCACATTCTCAAGGGGTGCATTTATGCCTATGCTTATAGTTTTGCTTATATTTATGATTTTTGCTAACTATAACAATATTTGTCTGAGAGTGGTGTGCATAGACTCGAGGGGAGTCTACAGCAGCCCTTTGGTATTATTGTCAAAGGGGGAGAAGAATTACAGGAGAGTGCATGAGTGTTGCCAACAATTCCAAAGGGGGAGATTGTTGAGCAAGGTGCAGCAAAAGTATTGTCATTGTTGTCAACACAGACAGGAATTGATGCAGTTGAAGCAGTGGACAAGAATTCAGAGGTCAGTCAGATCAAGTACAGTGAAATTCTAAGAAAACAGAAGTGGCCCAGATTCAAAAATTTGCAGAAAAAGACAAGTAAGAAAACTGTCGCGATATCGCGACATGTTTTCTATCACGATTTCACGACAAAAATGAGGAGAGAGAAGGCACAGCCGAAAATGTCATGATTTCATGACAAAAATGAGGAGAGAGAAGGCACAGAAAATGTCATGATTTTCCATGACAAAAATGAGGAGAGAGAAGGCGCAGCCGAAAATGTCACGATTTCACGACAAAAATGAGGAGAGAGAATATGCAGCCAAAAATGTCATGATTTCGCGACATGATGGAAGGAAAGAAGCAAAGTTGAAAAACTGTCATGATTTCATGACAAGTTTGGAGAAGCATTGCCAAGGACGAAAAGTGTCACGATTTCATGACGTTTCGAAAGAAAAGCACTAAGGGCGAAAAGTGTCGCGATATCGCGACACGTCGGGTTTTCACGACCCGAAGAGGAGAGAGAATGTACGGCAACAAAAGTGTAGCGATTTCGCTACATGTTGGAGTTTTGCAGAAGCAAAGAGAAAGAGTCAAGTCAAGAAAGTGTAGCGATTTCGCTACAAGTCAAAATGCAGAGCACAAAGGTGTAGCGATTTCGCTACAAGTCAAAATGAAAGAACACAAAGGTGTAGCGATTTCGCTACAAGTCAAAATGCAAGGCACAAAGGTGTAGCGATTTCGCTACAAGTCAAAAGTGCAAGGCAACAAAGGTGTAGCGATTTCGCTACAAGTCAAAAGTGTAGAACACAAAGGTGTAGCGATTTCGCTACATGTAGGATTTTTAGAGGCTGCAACAAAGAAGAAGTGCCAAGTCAAAAAGCTGTAGCGATTTCGCTACATGTCTTGATTTCGCTAGTGCATGAAGTGAGAAATGTACGGATGCGAAAGATGTCACGATTTCATGACATGTTGCATTTTTGTGGGCGAATAGCAAAGAACAGCGCTAAGGCAGAAAAGCGTCGCGATTTCGCGACATGTTTCGATTTCGCTGAGGCTTGCGGAGAAAAGTGTACGACAGCAAAAAGTGTCATGATTTCGTGACATGTTCCATTTTCGCGGGTGCAAGTGAAGGATAGTGCAGGAAAGCGAAAAGTGTCACGATTTCGTGACATGTCCCATTTTTGCTAGCAAGAGGCAGAAAAGAGTGAGAGGCTACGAATGTGTCACGATTTCGTGACATGTCTCATTTTCGCAGGTAGGAGACAGAAAAGAGCTAGAGGTAGCAAATGCGTCACGATTTCATGACATGTTCTGTTTTTGCGGGTGCATGCCAAGTTAAGGTCGAGGAGGTGGAAAACGTCACGATATCGTGACTGGTCAGGTTTTCACGGTCAATAGTCCAGAAAAATTCAAATGGGCAGAAATGTCGCGATATCGCGACAGGTAATAGTTTGGTGGGTAAAAGCCGAAGAAGCATGCACAGTGACAGGTGTCGAAAATATGCAAAGGAAAATCATGCAGCCAGTTACGTAAAAGTTAACTAGTGTCAGATCTGCAGTTACACAGTGATAGGTGTTGAAAAAGCATAGAGGAAATTCATGCAACCAACCATGTAAAAGTTAACTGGAGTTACAAGGGAAGTTACGAACAGCCGTATATGCAAAATTCGAACAACCGCATATGGAGAATCAAAAATGCATTCGAACAGCCGTATATGCAGAATCGTAAAAGCATTCGAACAACCGTATATGCAGAATTCGAACAACCGCATATGGAGAATCAAAAATGCATTCGAACAATCACACAAGCAGAATAAAAATTGCATGCACGCAGAGAAAAGAATTCGAACAGTCTGAGAATGTTATTCGATTGCATGCAGAATTCGAAAAGTCAGAGAAGACGAGGAGTCTCGATGAGAAAAAGGGGTTATAAAAGGACATTCATGCAGAGAATCAAGTTACTACTATAAGTGTGAAATTACTGCACAAAGAGGGTTAGAAGAGGGCCAAGAGAGAAATAAGCAGAGCCGTGAGAGTGTGCAGAGTTTGTTTAATTGCAGACCAGACAAGGTCGTGTAAATATTGAAGACATTTTTATGTCATTATAATTGCTCAGAATTGCAGTCCAAGTTGGTGCTTGGTACTAGGGGTTGGTGCTCCTATCTGTTGCAGCAAAAAATTAAGGGGTTGGTGCTCCTTCCAGTGGATGCTGGTAAAGTGTTTGTAAAATTGGTATTTTGCACAGACTCGGATTTGGATTGGAGTCCAAGCAGTCATTTTTGAGGAGTAGCCAAATTGGTGAACCTCGTTATATTGTGTGTTGTGGTGTGCTCTCTTGTTCAATTTGCTTTTCTGGTTTTCAAGTTCTCTTTGCTTCAGTTTTAAATGTTGTAGATTTGAATTTTAATAGCTACACCGATTCACACCCCCCTCTCAGTGTCATTGTGTGAATATCAAGGGGGTACATATTTCAGATTATAGACCTATTGCCTTATGCAATTTCATATAAAATAATCACAAAGGTAATTGTTGAGCGGCTAAAACCTCTTCTACATAGCATTATCTCCTAAGAGCAAGGGGGTTTTGTAGAGGGTAGGCAGATCTTAGATGGTGTGGTTCTAGCTCAGGAGGAAATCCATTCAATGAAAACATCTGGTAATAGAGGAATGTTTATAAAATTAGATATGTCAAAGGCTTATGATAGGGTGGAGTGGAGCTTCTTGTCAAAGATGATGGCAACCTTTGGTTTCTCTAAGAATTGGATAGAATGGGTCATGAGTTGTGTTTCTACTCTGACATACTTAGTGTTAATAAAGGGTCTTCACTCGCAACTGTTTTAAGCTACTCAAGGCCTTCATCAAGGAGATCCTTGCTCTCTCTATATTTTCTCATATTGGCTGAAGGATTGGGTAGACTCATCTTGAGGAGAATACAAAAATATTTTGTAACAGGTATCAAGGTGGGTGAGGAAGTTTTGACTCACCTACAATTTATGGATGACACGAGATTGGTGGGAGTGGCCAGCTTCAAGGAAGCAATAATGATTAGAGATACACTTAATGTCTACCTTAGGGCTACAAACCAAGTCATCAATGATAAAAAATCCAAAGTGGTCTTTTTCAATCTTTATCAAAGGCTTCAGGACAAAATTTTAGAGATCTTGGGATTCACAAGGACTTCTCTCCTAGTGGTATAATTGGGGGTCCCTTTGCATTTTAAAAAACTAAAAATAGATATCTGGAGGAATATTTTGGACTATATCAAGGATAGAATTAATAATTGGCCTCACAAATGGTTAAGTTATGGGGGTAGATTAATTTTTTTATATACCATATGAAAAGAGTTGGACAATATGGCTAGAAAAAATTTATGGGGAGGAGTAAAAGGAAAGAGGAAATGGGCCTTAGTAGGTTGGGATAAAGTAAGCCAGCCCAAAGTAAAAGGAGCTTTGGGACTGATAATATCAAATTTAAATAATAAAGCTTTGGTTAGAAAGCTTTACTGGAGGTGGATTTCCCAACCAACTTTATTTAGTAGAATATTAACCAGTAAATATTTCGGATAGGTAAACCCAAATGAGGTGGGTCATTTCCATTTGGATGGTAATGGATCCTTAGTGTGGCAGACTCTCAAGTTAGGATATTAGGTAGTAAAATACAGATTATTTTGGAAAGTTGGGAGAGGGGAGAAGGCACAATTTTAGATAGATTCATGGGATCAATATCATTGTTGAATTTCCTAAACTGCAATAAATAAAAATAGTCATATAAACCAGGGTGTGGGTACTAATTTAAATTTATTTCAATACTAGTTAGTTGGGGTATTATAAGTTTAAGTAGTTTAAGAAGTTGGATGAGTGGAAAATTTAAATCCCTCTGAATTTGACACCCATCATGACTAAAATCTTGGCAAAAATATTTATCACAGGTAGATATGAGGAGGATGAATTATCTTGGGGTTATGAGAGCCTTAGTGTCTACACAGTGAAGTATGGATATTATAAGATCCTTCTAGAGCCTCCTCCTCATACATATCAGGTTGAGGATTGGAGAAATATTTGGTAGTCCAAGGGTTGGCCGAAAGTAAACTTTTTTGCCTGGCAGTTCATGCATAATGGAATTTTTACTTTTGATAATATCATATGTATGGGAATAATTGGTCCATATCAATGTGTTTTATGCTACAAGAGTGAGGAAATAACTGATCACTTGATGTTTGAGTTCCCATTCACACACCAGATCTGGGAGATATGGTTTTTATATTATAAAATTTAAGTTAATGGTGATTTGAATTGGATTAATATTTGGGAAATATGGAAGAGGGGTAGATTTAAATCTAAAGCTATTTGTATTGGTTGGGATCTTGGATTAAACTTCATTTTGTGGAAAGTGTGATTGGAGAGAAATGACAGAATTTTTAGAGAAACTTTTTCTTCTTTAGATGGAGTTTGGCAAGTCATTTGGAGCAAAGTCACAAAAACTATGGCAGTTTATGCTAAAGAGGAAACTCAGGTTGTTATTGGGGTAATGGAGAAGGAAGTTGAAGTGCAAGAGGGGCAGGACAAATCTAGTTGGAAACCACCCCCAAAAGGTTGGATTAAAATTAATACTGATGAAGCTGCAAAAGGTAATCTGGGTAGAGCTGAAATTAGAGTGGTTTGCCAAAATCATGTTGGAACAGTGCTCTATTAGGAACTGCAAGGCTTGGGAAGAGCCACAAACAATGAAGTAGAAGCCTAAACTATCAAATATGTTTCTATTTGGATAGTAAAACAAGGTCACGGGAGGATAATCCTAGAATTAGATTCTCAAATAATGGTTGGAGCTCTAGATTTCATGAGGAACTTTGCTTTGAAAACATGGAGGTTGAGGATTCTTGTCACTCAAATTAAGGAATTATGGAGGGAATTATATGATGTGATTCCATTTTATGTGAGTAGAGATCTAAATAAAGTGGTAGAATTCCCGTCTAATATGGGTACTAAGAAGGAGGTAGGGGTTCAATGTCACAGTGACATGGCTATTGAGGATGAGATGATTAGGCAGGTTGGTGAGCAAATCCAGTGCTTAGCTAATTTGGATAACCAATCCAAAAATACTTCTTAGGAGATTTGTGCTTCAATGTAGATCTTCTTTTCTAGTTGTAAACAGGTGAACAATAATTGTAGAAATATGGTTTAAGAGATTTGGCTCCAATCCAAATCTTCTTTTACTATTGTAAACATGTGTTCTCTTTGGCTAAGGTTAGGAAAAGTCTCATCCCAATTTGTAAATGATCTTTGTTTTAATACAAGTTTTTTCAAATTATTTTTCAGAAAAACAATAATCATTATTTATTAGCCATAAATTATATGTTAAATATAAACCTTTTATAATACAAGTGTATATAATAATCATACTATCTTTTTTTTTTTATTAAGGTAAAAGGTGAGGGTTTTGAAAGTGTTGTATGCATATCTTAAACTTCATTCTAAAACTCACGGTCCTACTACACCCAATATTGATAGGTCCAAGGTTAAATGGTCTCCTCCACTAGATGGATGGCTTAAACTCAACTTTGATGGAACTGCTAAAGGTAACCCAAGAAAAGTTGGAGGTGGGGATAATATTAGCTTATGCAAAAAATATGGGTATTCAATCCAATAATGTTGCTAAAGCAAGATATCTATATGTGGGACTCTCCATCCTTTAAGACCTTAGCATTGAGAGTTTAATCATTGAAATTTAATCCAATAATGTTGCTAAAGCAAGAGCTCTGTATGTGGGACTCTCCATCCTTGAAGACCTTGGTATTGAGAATTTAATCATTGAAGGGGGCTCGATGAACGTTATAAATTATATAACTCGGTCTCAAGTACCTGCATTGAGCATAAGCTACATCATAAATAAGTATAAAATATATGTTTTTCTATTTTCCTTTTCCCCTTTTATTTGGTGCTTCTTATAGCTCTTATATGTTGCATGTGGCTTTTATTTAGTTGTTGTTCTAGTTTGGTTGTTGTTCAAAGTAATCCCAGGTGGATTACCTATTTCTAATTAGCTTTGTAAAAGCTTCATAATCCTTTCAAAACCCCTTTACCAATAAAAAAAAGAAAGGATCTAACAGCCTTGTACAAAGAGCTCCAAAAGGACCCAACTAACCGCCAAAACTACTCATATTCAATCTAGCACAAATATGGGTCCAATAAAAGAAAAAATAACCAAATTTACAATCTTGCCCAATAGTAACATGTGTGTTTGAACACAAATTCAAAATTATCATCATCCTCCAAGCAAGGACAAATCAATCAACCAATAATACCAACAAATACTGAAAGCCAGGACTCATGGTGTCAATGACTCATCTTCAAGCAGGGATATCCATAAATAATACATTTAATACGTATAAAAAAAAACCCACCCATAAATAGAACATTACATTTGAAAAGAACACTGAGGTGTAAATACCACCCCTCAAATCAAGTAACCTAAAAAAAATCAAGATATCCAAATCTTGCAACAAAGCAACACCAAACCCAAAAAACACACAGGAATGCACAAGCCATTGAAACTGCCTGATAAGGTGCTTTAGAACTGAAACTAGCTTTGGGATCAAAATACCACCCACCAAAATTGGAAACCTAGAAAATCAAGATATACAAATCCTTCTACAAACCAACAACAAACCTGAGAAGCACACATGAATGCACAAGCCATTGAAAACTACTCGAAAAGGTGCTTCAAAACTAAAACCAACGTTGATATTAGAATACCACCCAAAATAGAACCTAGAGGAACCAAGAGTTGAAAGTTGACAGGAAACTAGATATGGGTCAAACAATATTTTTGCAACAATGCCAACAGGAACAAAATAGCCACCTAAAATAATGATATTGCAATCCCATGCATTGGGAACTCCAACAACCAAATGTAAAAAAAATGTAGAGGAGAAAAGCTTAGAAACCCTTGAACATAGTTTGGAAAAGTACTCCCATGAAACATGAATGCTCTGCTATTGAAAATCCAACACAGGATCCACCAAAAAACATACTGGAAATATCCCATCACCTTGAAGATTAAACTTAAATAGCATTGCCAAGGGATCCAAGAGAGCTACTAGGTTTTAAGAGGTTCCCCGAAGCTTGGAGTAGGGTTTTTGAAGGACTGACAACCCTAAATCCCATGGGTTCAGACCCCATAGATACATAGCAAAACCAATCCATCAACCCCTATGGGTTCTAGCCCCACAAGTATATAGAAGAACAAGTTTACCACCAAGAAGGGAGGAGCCCAAGAGGTCAACCACAACCACCCCACCATCCATAAGAAAAATGACACCATTCTAATCCACTGCCCACCACCCCACCACCCCACAAACTGCCTCCCAACAATTCTTTGTGAAAAATAAATATAGGAAATACCTTAGGCACCACTAGAGAGCCAACACCAAGAAAAAATCTAGCCTCCAAGGAAAAATCTACGTAATCTCTTTAAAGAGATTACCAAGGAGTGGGGAAGAGGGATTCAATCTCCAAAAGTAGAAAACGCAAATCCAAAGAGAAGGAATGTTCAATCTCTCCAATCCCAGGTCTCAACTCCTCTACAATGGGATCCAACACCAAATCTTCACCTCTACACTGAGAAACACAGTGACTCAGCCCATGTTCTATAAATTCATTAAAAATCATACTACCTTTAAAAATAACACTTTTACATACTAATTTTAGATTTTAAATTTATTACTTGTAAAATCCCATATTTTTACCTTCAAACTCAAAAGTTACTAATTAAAAAAATACAGAAAATTCAATTACGGACTTCACCTTATCTTAATATAATCTATTAATATGTTATACAAGGATTTTAATCATCAAGATGCTGATTTTCTTAAATGTTTATAAATATATCTTAAGGTGATTATTTTAATATATTGCATTTATCTTAAACATAGGTGAGAATGTGTGATATGATCGGAATCTCATAGAAAAACTTCTAATCTATTTCTTAATTTAAAAGTTATTTTGAGGGAGATCTTAGGTTGTCCCTTACGATTTATAAAGCAACCTAAAGGGAAGAATGGGAGGTATTATAAAATAAAATTTGGGCGTTTACCAAGCAGCCTAAAGGAAAAAATAGGAGGTAATTTAAAATAAAATTCCATTTAGTCCGGATTGCGTGCATATATATGTTTAAGTCTCGGTGACTTGAGATCAACATATCCGTAAAACATTGTTTAAAACTGACCAAATAGTGACTTGGATAACTCACCGAACACAGGGAAGCAAGAATTCACTTGAGTTGTCACGAGCATAAGTATGCACTCTGTTTGTTGTACGCGTGACTCCATAGTTCTCATTATTCATAACAAGATTCTAAGAAAAGGTAACTCGATAACTATATCGTACTTAAAATAGCACAATAGCAGAGCATATTACTGGACACTGCTATCCATTGCAATGCAGAGCTTCCTACTGATATCATCCACGTCCTTCTCTGAAGGTTCCAAAGTCTACATACCAAAAGGAGCCACATAATTTCAAATACAGATAAAAATTTATATTAAAGGTATGAATAAGCTCAAAGTATTTTCATTAGTAATTATACACATATACATCTATTAAAATATTTAAATTCTAAACAAAATTCCAGGTTTTAATTTTATTAAATATAATTTAATTAAAAATAATATATTTATAATTATTATTTTATTATCTAAACAATTATAATACTATGCAACCACCAATAAAATCCTTTGAAAAACTAAATATTTAGATCTAAAAGCTACTCTTAAATATAATATGATGCTTATAATTTATTTTATTCTTTCGTATCTACATGGCAACAACCAGGAACGAGTCATTTATATTTTAACCAGAAGGTTTCAACATCTAGAAAGGACTTGAAACAATAAGAATAATCACATCCTAAGAAGAGATAACGAGAGAATGATATTAAAAGTACCTTAACTTGGAGAGTATGATATGTTGTGTTCTCAACACAGCAACTCTGTGAAGAAATAAGTTGAAGATTCTCTTTCTGTAGCACTTGAAGTATTACCGAAGGCAATCTGGTGTTTGATTCCGAAGCAACGACTTGGATTTTTAGCAGCCCCATATCCTCTCTGTGAATTGTACATTTAATAGTTGGTAAAATAATAATCTGATGGGAGTCAGATAGCCTAAGAATCCTTCCAGTAAACTTGTTCGCCTTGGCCAAGGATAATGATAATGATGAACTGCAACATTCATAATCCCCAAGACCCTTTGTGTTTACAGCATGCTGTGCCTCCTGCAGTGGGAAACAATATAAACAATAATGGGGAGAAAAAGAATAATAACTTAATAAATGTTGCACTAAATCACCTTTACATATCTCGGCAGTAAAGCCCGCAGCCGTGTATAAAGCAATGCTAATCTCTTCTCCCTTCTTTGTCTGAGAAAACGGCGGTTGATAATTGTTCTGTATACATAAGCTTTTCGTGTGTTTATTCTTCGAAACCCGTTGCCAGATCTGATGCCGATGTCCTTCATATTGCAGATATACCGATCTAAATCTAATTTGCAAAGAACACAAAGCTAAGAGGATCTCTATTTAGATGAAAAAATAAAATTCAATTTTACAAGAAAGAGTGGTGACTGTAATTCTCCTTAAGACCATACAAAAGTTATTTTCACATGTGACTGCGTTCTCTTTATCAAATTTTCTATGATTTTAGAGTCGTTCTTTATACAATTAAAAAAATAGAAGAAAATAATAGAACTGCAACATGGATGTCATAACTGTCTTGTTTTTGCCTTGAAAACTCCTTGTCCACTTATTGATCATGGAAACAATAAATCTCGTGAACCCTTTATGCATCTGCTTTTTGCTCGTGACTTCAATCCTATTTGTTCTTTTGGTTTGCGCTATAGTTTCTGTCTAACATTCTGATAACAAAATAGGACATATTGATACCCTCTTTGTCAAGACTGTATTTATATCGATATTTTATTCTGATAACAAAATAGGACATGTTGATGCCCTCTTTGTCAAGACTTTGTATTTATATCGATATTTGATTCTGATAACAAAATAGGACATGTTGATGCCCTCTTTGTCAAGACTGTATTTATATAGAGATTTGATTCTGATAACAAAATTGGACATGTTGATACCCTCTTTGTCAAGACTTTGTATTTATATCGAGATTTGATTCTGATCAACAAGCATAATCAACATAATATATATAATATAGAACAGTAGATTGAATGGTGGACATTCTTTAGAGATTACGTTTATTCGTGGGCGGTAACCCTTCTTGCCTTGTAATTGCTTCGTCGCCAGTTTAGAATTCATTCTTTTTCTCTTTACAATAATTGCTTCGTTGACGGTTTAAAATTCATTATTTTTTTCTTTACTGTATTATTTACTGTTACAATACAGCTTGAGAGTTTGGAATAATGTTCCTCATGGAAATGAGACAATTTATGAAACTTATAAAGAAATTGTTCATATAATAACAACTTTAAGTAAACAACCATTCTAATATCAACCTCCCCTTAGTGGTTTGAAGTAACGAAATATTTGTAAGTTTTAATTTTACTTTGAAGTTTTTGAAATGAGGTTATTTGATTTTTTTAATTTTATATTTTTATATAATTTTTAATTTAAATAATTTGATTAATCAAAAATTAAATAAGATATTTTAAATTTTGATTTATAAATAACAATTAAAATAAATTTTAATAATTAGTTTGGTAAAGCGAAGATCTACCTGTCTAAGCTTAAATTGAGTAAACCCCGTTTTGAGCTTGCATCTATGTCCTTTGATGAGGAGGTTAAAACTATCCTGGAAGGGGGTCTTCTTGAATGCATTCAAAAGTTTGGATGGTTTCTTCTTGGAGCGACGTTGCGTCAATATTGGCTGTTGGTCTTTTCATGTCACGGTGGAGCTCATCAGCAAAACTATTCGGTTGGTGTTATATGGAGCCTATCACAACCATGATAGACATTCTATATTACAGGAGATTAGTCTATTTTTAGACAAGAAGGAATTCTTCCTGAAGATCCAGAATGGTTTCAGTGCTATGGCCCTGCCTCCTCCTTGGGATAGGGTTTCTAGGGTTATCATGGACTATTTTACCCTCAATCCTTCCTATGAAATAATTAGGATATTTCATGCTATGTTTTTAAATCATTTGAGACATAAATCTTGCATGAATATTCCTTTGTTTCTTTTCCATTCTATGAAGAAGTCCTTTCTGAGTGTTCAAGGTGGTCGTGGTCAGGCCCCTATTCATCAAGGCCTTGCGATGCTAGTGTTTGAGCAGGCTACCTTTGAATGTGGTTTAAATGTTGATGATTTGCTCAAGCCTTTTGCAGATATTCCTCATCCCTTGGCTGGTGGTACTAAGAAGGTGGTGGATTCTCCTAGCTCTCTTGGTGGTGGTTCCATTTCGGCCTTTGGGACAAATATATATTTCTTTTCCTTTGGAAGGGTTGAGAAAATTTTCAAGAATATTCAAGTCTCTTCCAAAGGTGTTTGGGGGAAGGCCTCGGTTGTGGAAGCCCTTACTCCTTCGACGGGTCCCTCTATAAAATTTGATTTACCTCCTAAAGTGATCTTGGAAGATTCTTGTGAATTTGGATCTGAAGGTTTTTCCTCATGTTGTTGATTGTGGTTTGCATTGCAAAGAGGGTGTGAATGTCAATTCCCCCCATCCCCCTGTCCTCCTGGATTTTAACATTCTTTCTCGGGTGTGCATTCATGAGAAATCTATGGAGGAGGTCTATGCTCCAGAGGCCTCTAGGGAGCTCAAACATTCTATTTTCTGTGATTTAAAGTTAATTGATATTAATCAAAGAAAAATATGGAGCTCTTTGAAATTGGTTCTGGATATGTCTAAAAATGTTTCGCGTTTAGTTGCTTCTGTTGCTCAGGGTATGGAGAAGCTGGTGTAGAACTATCTCAGTTCTCCCTTCTTTGGTGCCTTGAGCGCTTGTTGTTAGCAGTTTTTTCTGTCTACCTCATTTTTGTCTGGTGAGGTTTTGTTCTATTTCTTGCTCTTGTGGTTTTTCTGTAGTGGTTGTGGGATCCCAATAAAACCCTCTTCATTTTAATATTACCATAAATATACATAAATTTTAATAATAATATTATAAAAATTATAGATTATTTAAATAAAGATATAATATTTTTAATATTGTAATATTAAAATTTTCCTTAAACCATAGTATAAGTTGTGTGGTTTGATCCATCACATTTATTCTTTCATCTTGTATCCAATTTTCCAATACTTTGCTCTATTTTTTTTATAGATAGATAAAGGGGTTTTGAAAGGGACCCCAAATATTTTACAATGCACCAAACCAAGACAAATAAGGATCAGCCCAAAGGAATACCAACAAAGGATGAAAGAAAAAAAACAAAGCAAAGCTAATTAACAAAAAAAAAAACCACCAACAAAAAAACAAAGATACCCAAAACAACAAGCCCAAGACATGAGATGGAGCACACAGGACCAAACTAGAGCCAAACACAAAGTAAAAATAACATAGCAAACACCTAGCGACTCCCACTAAAAACTAGAGACTAGCTAATCTCCAGTGTATTACTTGTTAGTGGGATCATCATTGAGGACCTCATCAGCAACCCAGTTGCTATCTTTCTTCATAGTTGTAAGAAATTTTGGTAAGAACCTTTTCATCCTAGAGGAGCATAATTGAAGCTAAAATTAGGAGGTCTACCATACAGGGCAAAAAATTAGTTTTATTTCGAGAGTCCTCTATGTTGGAAATGTGGTTGGTGTCTTCTTCATTTTTGATCCTCTTAACAAGTATTCGTTCATAAGCCATTTCAAAAACCTCAATGGTTCTCTTGTACTTTTACTGTGCAGTCCCGCTCTTCAAGTCACACAACGGTGTTATTCATATTTGGAATATGGGGTGCAAGCTGAGGTTTTTATAGTATTCTTGCTAGATTCATGAGAGGTACTATATAATCATCATCACTAATAATATTTTTCATCAAACCATCCTTAGGATTACCAATGATGGGAAGAGTATCTCTATTTGCTTCATTTTGGAGAACGTGCTAGTAAAGGACGAGGTGGAGATCCTGGTGTCTAGGATGGGTAGAAGACCCATCTTTGACATCCAAAATAGACAACTCTAGAGACCACTACAATAAATGTTTTGTGATATTTATCACCTTTATTGAAAGCATATATTTTAGAAGAGAAAATGAAAATTTTGCAATTGAGTTTTGATGTCATCAATAGTGATGAATTCCATAATGAAAATCATCACACAATTCCATGACTTTGGAATACCATTCGTGACCTAGCCACCCTTAAAACTCAATGGTTCTCTTGTACTTTTACTATGCAGTCTCGCTCTTCTAGTCACACAATGGTGTTATTAAGATTTGGAATATAAGGTGTGAGTTGAGTTTTTTATAGTGTTCTTGCTAGAGTTGTGAGAGGTACTATAGAATCATCATCACTGATAATATTGTTTATAAAACCATCCTTATGATTACCAATGATGGTAAGAGTAGCTCTATCTGCGTCCTTTTGGAGAAGTTGCTAGTAAAGGATGAGGTGGAGACCCTGGTGTCTAGGGTGGGTAGCAGACCCATATTTGACATCCAAAATAGACAACTCTAGAGATCACAAGAATAAATATTTTGGGATATTTATCACATTTATTGAATGCATATATTTTAGAAGAGCAAATGAAAATTTTGCAATTGAGTTTTGATGTCATCGATAGTGATGAATTCCATAATGGGAATCATCACACGATTCCATGACTTTGGAAGACCTTTCCTGACGTAGCCACCCTTATCTTTGGTCAACCTCTTGCCTTTCTCCCTGAAGTGAATAAGTTCACCAGCCAATGTGTGTTTATCCCTATGGACACAATCATCGTCAATAGGCAAACTAGTAACTTTAGCTAATAAGCAGACACTAACTCTAAACTTGATTCCTTTGATGATCACGTGATCATTTCTCCAAGTAGAAGTGAATTCATTAAAACTTTTAGGATAATTGCAACTGAAATTAAGGACAAAAGACATCACATGGTGAATTCTCAATAATTCCTCCAATAGAGCATCAATTTGCATAGAGGAAGGTTCAACCAATACCATCACTTGATAACAACCTCTAATTTTACTAGATAGGATACTCACTTTCCATGGCCAAAAAACAATCTCCTATGTGTTGATGTGATTTTTGCTCAGCGTTACAATCCACTTAAAATCATTTTCTACAAATGGTGGATTCCCATGATATTGAGAC
Source organism: Wollemia nobilis (assembly GCA_028583015.1). Taxonomy (NCBI): domain Eukaryota; kingdom Viridiplantae; phylum Streptophyta; class Pinopsida; order Araucariales; family Araucariaceae; genus Wollemia; species Wollemia nobilis. The sequence continues at coordinate 20,794,132 of JAQPPZ010016895.1, forward strand.
AAAAATGTAATCAAGAACGTGCATGCCAACTAATATGGGAATCCATTTATTGTTAGCCTTGAGAGGAAGGTATTTAGGTGCCCAATATTTCATGGAATGAAATTAGCCAATGGGATTGATCTTCTGCTTAACAAAGTTTTGGACATTGAAAAAAATCCTTTTGGAAAAAGATATAGGAAGAAAATTATCCCTATTGGAAATAATGGAGGATAAGAGTATTACATGAGGGGTAAAAGACATAATTGAAACCATTTGAAAGGGACACAAGAAATAACTTAAACTCGAAACTATAAAATTAGAAAAATCACAATTAGGTGGAGAATAATGATGCAATAACACAAAGGATCTGAGCCAGAGTGGAAGAGAAAATATGAACTTTTGAGATGAGACTTCTAACACACACGTGAAAGGTTAGACTCAAGTGGCTAGAGGATTTGATTTGATCAAGCAAGGGAATTAGAGCTACAAAAAATGAAAAACCACTTTTAGGACTGAGGTCCTACCACAATATAATGAGAGACACAGGGTAAGAAACTTGTGGTGACCTAGGAAATATACAAGAGCATGGAAAAAGCCCTAGTTAGGCAAACATACTAATCTAGTTGATGATAAACAAAGGGAAAAATATAAACTTACATAAAGGTGAAATCATCTTTATTGTTAGTGAAGATACCACATGGAAAGTGATCTCTCTATATCTAAATGTTGGCTTCTAACAAAGCTTGATTAACCAACACGTCCATAGCCTTGTTATGTTCCCAAAATGTGTGTTGGATGATTACATTGTCATACCTTTGCAACAACATCTTTTATTTTTCAATCATATTGTAGACATTACCTTCAAGGCCTTGTTCCCTTTCACAGTGTTAATGATATTCAATGAATCACCTTTTATAATGATATTGTTATATGGAAACTTACTAAATATGAAAAGGCCCTAGTATAAGCCTCTAGCTTCTGCCATGTGGTTAAATTGGATGTGTAAGTTTTTAGTAAAAGCTAAGATGACTTTAGCACTATCATTTCTCACAAGACCACCACAAGTAACCTTGAATTTTCTTTGGTAACACCATCAAAGTTGAATTTAATCCAACTATTTATGGGGCTAACCATTGAACTCTTGATCGATCGAAAGAATTAGTGTAAGGGTGAGGAGAATTTCCTAGTAAACTAAAGTGAGTGATGAGGTTAGATTTAAGACCACTAGCAGTAGTTTTAGGTTCAAGAACAAGGTGAGCATTTTTAGTGGTAGAACCGATTTGGGTAAGGACAAACTGGGGATTGTGTTGAATGTTTTTGAAAATTTTATTATTTCTTTTGAGCTAGCTATGATAGAGGAAGTGGGGTTTGTAGAAGTTCCACAATGACTTGAGGTATTTGTGATGAAAGGATTTAGGCCACTGAGTGAACAAATCAATGATAAAATTTAGAGGGGTCCAAGACAAGTTGAAAGAAGCAAATATGAGGTAACCGATGAAAAGGGATAGCTAAGGAAGATATGGTTAACAAAATACTAGTTAGATGAGCAAAGGACACAAGGATTTTGAAGGATAAATCCTCTAGAAATGAGATTGTCCATAGTCATCACCTTGTTTTGAAATACCAACCATGAAAATAAAGTGATCTTGAGAACTAAATGTTTTAATTAGATGAGACCCAAAGGTAACCCGATCGGGACAGAATCATCTTGGATGTTGTAACCTGACTTGAATGAAAAAGGCTATCATTGTTTGCAACCCAAAAGGAGGTGTCAACCATGGGTTGGCTGGGAATGACAAATATTCTCAAAATAATGGATAGAGACTCAATAGTTGAGTCTTGGATAGCATCAAGGCCATGATGGGAGATGGGTTTCCCAAAGAAGTTATGGGATGACCCTAGAGAGAGGAAATTTGAGACCAGAGAACCAAAAATATGGTCAGTGATGGGTTTAATGGCAGAAATACTGGACAAGTTGATTAAATATTGATATTTCAACCATTGGTCATCCCAAAAATAAATCAATATTCCCTTACCCAGCCTCCATTTAATACCATGCCTGAGAATGAACCTAGATTTGATAACACAGTTCCAGAAGGACGACCTTCAGGGAGGGGAGCTTCATCAAGAAAGGAGATCCTCTATAGGTATTTAATTTTAATGATCTCCACCCATAGGGATTTGGCATTGGATATGATTTTCCAGCCATGCTTAGCAATGAGGGCCAGGTTTATTTTTCCCACCTATCTAAAACCAAGACCATCCTAGTTTTTTTGCTATAGATTTTATTCCATGCAACTAGATGGATTCTATGCCTATCCTAGACCAAAAGAACCTTTTTTAATTTGCTCAATTATCTTCCAAACATAAAGTGGGTCTTAAAAAATGGACATAAAATAAAATGGAATGCTTTAGAGACATGCTTGAATCAATGTAGCTTTGGAAGTTAAACTGCGAAGGGATCCTTTCCATCTTACCATTTTCTCTTGATTCTCTCAATTACATTATTCCACATGTTATGAGTAGGGCAATCCTAAAACATGGGGAGGCCTAAGTATGTGGATGAGAGTTCGAATATGGTGCATCCTAGAATCCTTGCAATTTTGACCTGCATAATGATGGGGTATTAATGAAAAAATATTTGTTCTTTGTAAAATTTACCTTGTATCCTATAGATTCTTTGTAATAATTGAGGATCTTCTTGATTATTTTCCCTTTATGAACATAGGATATGGTTGCAACGATAACCAAAATAAAAGCTTCTATCATAAAGTAGTGTTTTAAAAAAAAAATTATGAACCTTTTCATTGTATTAAGCTTAATCATTACTTAAACTACTCATTTCCATGAGTGGATATTAATTTATTTGATAACTTAGGGCAATTTAAAAATAACAATACTATTAACAAATATTTTAAAACAATTATTTATTTGAGAATATTGAATTAAAAGTTTTTTTTAAACTTAATTGCTATAAAACATATAACAACACCACTTATTATATATGTATGTATAATGATAAAATTATTTATTTAATAATTAAATTTTATATTTTCTTTTTATTTGTTTAATTATAAAAAATCTAATAAAATGGATTTCTCCATTTATAAAATGTATTTTTAGTAATAAGTTTTTGATGATTTTATTTACTATTATAAGATCAAAATAAAACATCATTTTATATTTTTTAATTTAAATCAATAACTATTATTTACTAACAATATGTTTTACGTCAAATATACTATTTTAATATTATTTTTAAATACAATAAATTATACTACCAAATAGCCTTTAGCATTACCTTTTGAATTTCAGCATAAATATTTATAAAATCTACCTTATATCGGTATTTTCACCTTCATAATCATAAGTTTCTTGTAGAGAATGCACCAAACTTATTTAAAATGTATGCAATGGTTTCACCTTATTTAGAGGTAAACCGTTCATAAGAAGGTGAAACCTTTGATGTTTTATGCATATATATATATATATATATATATATATATCATAAACATTATTTCCTATATTTTTTCGTATTTAATTTTTCTTTTTATTAAATTTTATTATTTATATTAATTATCATTATTATTTTTATTTGGTTATTGTGAGAAATTTTATGATAGATCTATATTTATTAATAGAGAATTTAACATAAAGCGATCACACTCACCTACACCACAGTTTGAACCTTAAACCTTTAAAAAAAAAAAAAATTAAGAAGAAAGCTACACCCCAAAATGCTTAATTATCATAATTTTTACTTAATGAAAGGTAAAAGATTCAAATTGTTTTTTTGTATTGGTCTATTGTTTTTTTATAATATTTTAATATAACCAAGTATTTAATAACTTAAATGTTGAATATAAATTAACACTTTAATCCACAAATCTTTATCAAAAACATTATTATGATATGGTCTATATTATTTTTACATGAAAATTATCTACTCTTTCTAATTCTGGAAAGTCTATAATATTTTTAAAGTTCCTTTTTTCTTTAAATATATGAAGATTTTTTATTTTTATTTTTGTTTTAGATCCCAATTTATGTTATATTAGTTCTTCTCCAGTAATTATTTAACAAACATTAGTAATGAATTTTCAACTTTTCAAGGGTGGTTCACTTTATTTTCTATTTTTTTATTAGGTAGTTGATTACTTTATTAAAAATAAATTTTAAAAACTAACAATTAAGAAAAGTTTAGAATATTGATTATTTTTTATGAAAAGCTAAATTATATTAATAATAAAGTTTAACATGAAAAAAGTGGCGGATGGCAATGATTATACCCCTGAAAGAAACAAGCCAACCCTAACCATGGGTTGGGAAACCACAAACCAGAGCTCACTACAAACTAGGCAACATCAATCAAACAGGCAGTGAAACTTGCATGCAATCAGAAAGTTTGTGGCTACACATCTACGTTGGAGTCCCATGGAATGGCCAAGGTATACGGTAATCCATCTGTGTGTCCTTGATCCTCATGAACATTTGAATCTCCCCAGACCTGTCCTCGAGATCTACCAAGATGGCGATTATGTGCACTTATATCCCCTGCATTCCAAGCACGATCCTGTGTGCCACCATTAACTTCCACCAGCTCATCCCAGGCACCTCCGGGTGGAGAACATGATGGTGATTGAATTGGCTGTGCATTCCATCCATCATTGTAGGTAAAATTGTCATGTCCCCAACCTCCCTGTGCATGCACCAGACATGGCAGTTGATGAGACCTCGAGCGGGAACAGGACGTCTGTTGTGCGTTGTTTGGAGAAACCCTGCTAACTGAGCATGGTGCATTTTTCCAGTCATCCAAAAGTGCCTTCATGTGTGCCTGCTCAATGTCAAGTTTAGCCTGCTGATTGCAAATCTGGAACCATGTATCTTGAAACACCTCTATTTTGTCAGCTAGAGAAAATTCATCAGAAGGATTTTGAGAATATTGATTATAAGATTAATAGTAAAATGAGGATGATGACTTGTGGATGCCCTTTTGGGTAGATAACAAGAAAACCTTGCAATTATATTGGATTTTTTGGGAGGAAGGTTAGGTAGTTGAAATCTTAGTTGAAAGCTACGGGAAGGAGGTTGGGTTAGAAGGATATTTAATAAATAGTTGTGTTGATGTGTGATCTCCTTATTTGTTGGTTCTGGGTCTAGTTTATTGGGTGAAAGGTTGGGCTCAGTTGAAAAACTATAGTTGAGGGTTAGGTGAAAAGTTGGGTCAACTGAAGGAACCGTAGTAGTTGACTTTGTTTAGGGTATATGGTTGAACTAATTTGTGGTTGGGTGCTTGGAATTAAAATTTGGTTTTCTTCCACTCAAGGGTTGTTGTTTCAATCAGGTTGTGCTCTATTCACTTAGTTCCAGTGGAACATGATATTTTTTGTTTGTTGCAAGGCTTCAAGTTATCATGATAAAATAATTGGAGCTTTTATTTTGTTTGTATTTTGGGTTAGATGTGTGGTCACGCGTTGGGTTTGTTGTGGGACAGACATGAGAGTTGTAAATATTGTGTGCAATTGAAGAGCTCACCAATCAGTGGTTGGATGTCAAACTAGATGTAAAAATTGATAGATCTAGGTGATGCATTTTTCTTGGTAGTTTCTTCTCTCATGGTCAATTGGGTGTTGGGTTTGGGGATCCTATTAAAACCACATGTGTGGCCAGCTCTTTTGGTTTTAAAAACACTATGTTTATTTGCTAGAAAATTTTGTGGGCTTTAAATTTTCAAAAAATTTCTAGTTTCAAGGTGTTCTCTATTTTTTATTATTGTTTCTCTCCCCTTGGTAATAGTCTTGGAGATCTACTTAAGATGTGTTAGATTTACAGGATTATGTGTCAAAGCTACTATTAAATATTTTCTGGTTCCTATCCTTGGATTTACGATGGATGTGTCTATTCCATCCATCTAATGGTTTGCTAAGCTAAAATATTGGGTTTACTATATCTTCCTGTTAGGGGGATTCCTCGATTCAGTCCATGTTATTTGGTTTGAGGGATAGGTGTAATTTTAAATTTCAATTTTTATATTTATTGCTCTTTTTTCATTTTAGCTTATTTCAAATTTTAAGTCTATAGTTTGAACGAGAGATTGAAATTTCAAAATCTTCTTCAGCACTTAAGTTTAAATTTGAGCTGGCGTTTTTGCCTAAGTTTCAGGGTGGAACTTTGATCTCGAGCAATATCATTTGTAAAAAAGGGTCAGGGCCCCTTTCAAAACCTCATATTTTACTTAATAAAAAAAATAAGAATGATGACTAATTCATGTTTAAGAACAATATTTATGAATTATTTAATAACTAAAAATTAATAACCATTTTAAGTAATAATTATATTTTACAAAAAACAATTATTAGTTTTTGGTAATGTTTAAACAATATAGTATTAAAATTTACATAAATTTAGGATAAATACACTGTCAAACATTATATAAATTTAAAATTATATTTTACATTGCTTTAGAAAACAATATCAAACTTTTTATATTATAATATTTTTATAAACTTAAAATTATGTATAGATATAGAAGGGGTTTTGAAAGGGTCCACAAACCTTCTATAATAGTAGAAGCCCTGCAAAACATGGCCTAAGACCAGGAATAAAAACAACTAAAGAACAACTATAAAACGTTGCAACTGTTCAACCATCACTAAGTGAACGAGCTACAACTTGATACAAAAAATATATAAAAAATATTTTAATTATAATAAATAAATAAAAAATAAGAAGAAACATCAAAATTAATTTTATTTAATCAAATCTTAACTTCTTCCAAGGTAATCTAAATAAAAATTATATTCTCCTTTAGAAAAAAATAAATCTCATCCTTTTCTCTCAACAAAATATACATAAAATAAGGCCCAAATACTTTCAAGTTCTTAACCATATAAAATGTAAATGAAAATTATTTTATAGTTAAATTGAAAAATAATATTCTATTAATATTTTATTAGGTTCCTTCCAATTTGAGGGGTTAGAAATACAGAATCAATAAAATGCTTCCTTTAGAATTAATTTTAAAATTAATGTAAATAATGAATATTTAATTAATAAGTTTGATTACATGCCAAGCGAAGAGGAAGTGTGAGAATAATGTAGGAATAAAAGTGTGATCAAGGATCAATCACCAATTCTTGTTCTAGATATTAGAATAAACTCAAAAAGTAAGGGATTCATGTGAAGAAAATCTTGGTAACATGGAAAGAAATTCATTTTTGAATGTCCTTACTAAATTATTTTAAGTGCAGATGTCATAGTAAGTGATAAGAGGATGATCAAATATATGGAAAATGCTATCTAAGTGATAAGAGGAAGATCAAATCTATGTAAAATGCTATCTAGGTAGTAGATACTACACTAGAAGTGATTATAAAGTATGAGATGATTGAGCATGATATAATGGTTAATAAAACTAAAGTGTTTATATGTGAGTTCCATGGATACTATCCATGTTTTTTTAGATTCAAAATTAGGTGAAGTAAAAATTAGGATTGAATTTATATTACTCCATGACTTTTCTTCCAAAAGGATTTTTCATCATTATCTTATTTATAAATAAGGGATAAAATCATGAATGTATACACTTAGTTTAGGGGTAAATATGCATTACATCCAATACCATGGAGTGAGAGTTTTTCTATGGTAAAATTAACTATTAAAAGGCTTCTTGTGTGGATTAGGATTTTTGAACTTCCTTATAAACTCATAAACAAAGAATTTTTGAAGAATATTGGCAATACTCTAGGTGAGGTCATCCAAGAGGGACCAACTACTAAGGAGAGAAGACATGGTATATACACTTGAATAAATATTTTCATGGATATTTTAAAATCTTTACCACTAACCATTAGGATTATATCTAAACCAAGAGAATGATATCAACGAGTGTATTATGAAAATATTGCATTTGATATCATAAATTTCATAGAATGAAACACATGGCAAGAGCTTGAAAAGTGAAAATGATGAATAAATACATGTAAAATTGTGGGCATGAGAAATATCATAGGAGAATCTAGGACAAATAAAGGATTTTCTACTCCTAGGAAAGTTGCAAGAAAAAAACCAATGTGTCATTAAATGGATAAAGCCATTATAATTCAATCGAATCAATTATTAGAAGAAAAATGGCACAAGGAATGAGGAAATAAAATGTGTAAGTTAAAAATAGGATGCGAAGGTGAATTTAAAATGAATGAGGTAAAGGTAATGGTTAATGAAGGTAAATCATATTTATTTTCTTCAAGTAGCATAAAATATTCTTCTTGTAATGAAATTAAAAGTAGTACAAAGTATAATTAGTGTAGTGTAGATTTTCAAAAGAAGCATAATAAATAAAACCATATGGAGAATATATAGGAAAATATAGAATATCCAACACAACATAAGAATATAATGACACTAGAGGGATCATCCATACACTTTGGGATTTTTGGGGTAACATATAGAAGAAAGTTTTATGAGTCTATTCCTTGCAATTTGGGTTCTTTAGAGTAACATAAATATCTAGAAGGTAAGTCTCATTCTTAAAAAGTAGAAGAGATTGATGAAAATGATATTGTTGGTGGAAATGGATAAAAATATCACATGTGTTAACAAGAAGTGGGGCTAAGCCCACTAATAAAAATAAAAAGTGACGAGGATGAAATTGATATCATGGGATACTACGGTAATGAATAAGACCCCTACAAAAGTATAATTAAGGAATTAATAGGTTGGTATAGTCCTAAGTTTATTTTAATAAATAAATCAAAATTAAGTAGTAAGGAAATGATGCTTTTAGAAAGATTGAAAGATGGGTGATTTTCTAGTAGCTCCTTCTATAGGAGCTTTAGCCAATATTGCAATAATATGTGATAAATGCAAATGGAATGGGCAATTGTTAAAAGAAAAAAATAATTAGGTTCCCAGATTATTTTGTAAGAAAGAGAAGAATATCAAAGATGGGGTTAAAAATGTATAGTTACTCCTAATTGAAGATTTTTTGTGGACCTTAGCATATATATATTTTTAAACACAATGATGATTTATTGTGATAAATGGATTCTTGGGTGTGATTTCAACATTGTTCTATCTCCTTTGGAAAATAAGGATGGTCCCTTGGGATGGTCTAAATAAATGTAAGATATTACTTTATTTTTCAAATAAAGTGACCTTTGGGATGTTAATCCTTCAAGTTTTCAACATACATGGGATAATAGATGCATTGGAAAAAATCATATTATAGAAATATTGAATAGATTTGAATAGATTTGTATTACTCAATATATGGTTGAAAATAAAGTATACAATTTATTCATATATTTTATTGTAAGTAGGATTATATCACAAACACATTTTTTGACTTGTTATTTACCCAATAATACTCATCCAAGGCCATTTTTTTTTTCAATCTATGTAGCCCCAAGACCATGATTTCTTTCAAATGGATATGTTGTAGTGGGATGAAGTAAATTTTGCAAGGATAATATATGTACATGTTTGTTCAAAAAGTGAGATATTTAATAGATAAAATGAATCAAAACTCAAGAATTTACAAGGGATTGAGGAAACTAATGGAATGGATTAGGATTCTTATATTTTTTTTGTTTAATAAAAGAATATATTAAGAGAGACTCAAGAATATACTAAAAAATCTAATAAACTCTAGCCATTTGACTACTAGCTAAGATGCAGTCCAATTATAACTAAATTTTCAAACATTTTTGTCTACCCAAAAAACCATCTAGCTATCCATCCATCCATTTGAGATTTATACTATTGATACAAGATCCTCTAACATCCTCTATCATGGTTAGTATTGAATAACTACACTAAAATAGAGAAGATAAATCTACACTAAGACTTTCAATAGATTTTGTTAAAACTTCACAACCACAATGAGGATCTAAAAAATCATAGGGGATTTAGGAGAATCAGGTCTTCAGTTATCAAATGCTACTCTTTCTAGAATATTGTTGTCAAGTCATGAATAAAACCATGCATTGTTTATCAAGTGAGCCACAGATCCCAACATTGCCATCAACAGACTGAACAAGGAGAAGATCCATCCTAGTTTGGTTTGGCCACCATCTAGGAGGGAAACCATAGCAACTAATATCTTATTTTTCAAGAGCCCAATTCGCCATAGAATATAACACTATTTTTTTTTTTATCTAAGAACATGATTGAAAACAACCTCTTGAAAACTAGTTGCTATTAACCTAATCTTATCTATGATCCTTTGAATTCTCTAGTCTACCTTCTTAGGCCTTGAAGTTGATTTTAGGTAATTGATCATAATTTGAGAGTCTAACTTTGTTATTACCCTTATTCAACCTATCCTCAATACCTCCTACAAACATTTCAAAAAACCCTAGCCTTCTACTAAGTTATTGTATATAATTCCTAAATTTCTACAAAGGTAAAAATCAGAGTATCATCATCCAATATTCCTATCCCTCCTATACTAGCTCTTCCAAGATTTCGTCTAGATGCTCCACCCATATTGATTTTTTAAAACTTTTGTGAGAGAGGCTGCCATAAATTTATTCTATCCATCATTTGAATGGTCACTTTCTTCCACCTACGTTGGGCTAAGCCATGGCTAATCTTTAATTAGACCATCATTTTTTCCCATAGTTTATTTGAATTGTGTGGATGATTTAATAAATTTTGTACAATATTTATCATATTTTCTATGATCTTTAACCATGCATAGTGGATGTTCATACTCTCTTGCAAAAAACATTTACTTTTTTTGCTCCTTTTAAATGTTCCAAGGAATAATAGTCATTCCTATCCAAACTATTTGTTTCACATACTAGTATTTTTATTTTTGTTTGCTCCAATATCTCCATATATATTTTATGGATTCAGATCATGTTATCCTTTATAAAAATGTGTATGCCCCATATACTATAGAATAGAAACAATAAATATGCAGGAATATAGATTTTATCATCTTCTAATTCCTTGAAGCTTGGTCTTTGATAGGAGGATATTTCAAATCCATATTCTCCGTAGAAGAAAAAATGGAAGGAAATAAGAAGTTGGATCGAAGTTTTGAACTCCTGAATGAATAAATAGCAAACCTTCACCTAGTAGAGATTAATCCAAGCAATGGTTTGATGACTTGATCCAATAGAAAACAAGGCTCAACTTTCATCCTTGAAATGCTAGATAGTATTTTGCTTTTAGATAAGTTTTTAATACAATAACACACCCCAAAAATGAAGATATTAAATAATGCATGATTTGACCATTGGCTAGTTTTAACTGAAGTTTGGAGAACTAGTAGCATTTTTAGTTAATGTGGCTTAGATATAAATCCTTCAAGTCAAGAATACAACAATGGTGGCAAGAAGGCAATTCAAGACATGGTGCAAAGATAATTTATTTTATCAAAAGTTTGTATTCTATTAAATATAAAATAAATAATTGAAATTGGGAGAAATTTGAAGATGTTAAAGCAAAGAAAAGGTAATATTTAACGCAACTTGAGGAGTTGGGAAAGAAAATTCACCTTGATAAACTCATACAAAATATTATCAAGACATAAATTTATCTCTCAACCTAGGTGAAGGAATGGGATATAAGAGGAGAACTTATGTGGAAGAAAAATTCAATGATTCAATGGCTACAAGAAGGAGACCAAAATACAAGTTTCTCCTAGCCTGAAGAACACATAACTTTATCCCCTCACTGAAGAATGAATATGGAGATATAGTCCACACTTGGGAAGGCATATCTTCATTAGCTATGAACCATTTTTCAAACCTATTTATAGCCAAATTTCTTGACCCAAAATCCCAACAAGAAATTCTATAGGAGATACCTATTCTTATTTTTGATGAGGAGAATGTGGCCCTAATTGCACTAGTAACTATGAGGGAACTGCAAGAGGTAGTTTTCAAAATGCTAAATGGGAAGACCCTACATATAGATGGATTCCATATTGAATTTTATCAAGAATTTTGGGATGTTTTTAAAGTATAATATCATTTATTCTCTGTGTGAAATTGTAACTATCATCTACTACAAGGCACTTGCGCTTTCTTCCATGTTTGACATAATATTTTTCTTTCAAGGTATGTAAGTCATTCTTCTCTAATGATGATTACCATCCATCTACATTTTGAATGCATTCAAAATTAAGATTCAGATCTTGTTTCTCTTTCATCTTCCCCAAGCAATAAACATGCCACATAGGAAGAATTCGAGCTAGATATACTCTTTCTAATGGTTAATATCATTTTAAAAGTAATGCCAACCCTAGAAAAAATTTGGATATAACTTTAGTCATTGTCAATGGTAGGTGCTTATTAGCATTTTTTAATTCAAATGTTTTTGGATATGTTACGCAGGTTTGTTTCTTTAGTTAACTAGAAATTCAAAACACTTCCAAGCCATATATAACTATGGATATTGGACAAAAATATTAATTTATTTTGTAGACATGTAGGCAGTTTTGCAATATGCCACATTAAAATTTTGATGAAGTTTTATTGATGTAAAATCAACAAATATCAACAAATATATTAATAGCTAAATATGAAGTGTTTTTGGCCTATATGGAATGTTACAATTTTTGTACATATTAACTTTGTGTTTTTTATGCATCTCTTGCTTCAAAATAATATTCACAGATAACAGTATGGGAAATATTTAGTAAAATTCCTTAGATGTGATCATAGAGAGCATTGCTTCAAGGTTCATCGTGAGGTGAAAATGATTTTATTGTTTTAAAAATTGGGTTGTTATGCAAAAGAGTGGCAAGAGTACTTATAAAAATATCATGTTCACCTCTAAGTCGAGGTGATAGATGTGTTCACACCATTTTAGGGTGAACGTGATATTTTTATAAAGCAAATGGAGGAAAAGGGCTAAGATTTGAATGAGAGTGCTTTCACCCAAAATTGAGGGGTGAAAGTTCCTTTCATACCACATTGGGGTGAAAAGTCATTTTAAAATTAATATGAAGGCACCTGATGTTGACACACAAGAAAAATAAAATGTAGTGCATTCACCCCAAGGTAGGGGTGTGAAACTACCAAAAAGACACCATAACACTTCATTCAAATATCATGGAACCTGCTACAATTGTATTGATAATTGTAAAAATAGGGTTACAAAAGGTGATATCCTTTTACAATTTTACCCCTTTGGGCTACAATAGAGTCTTCCCCAAGGAAGCTCTTAGGAGTGTGGTACAAAGACAACACGATCAGTCCTTTGTGGGTTCCTCGATGTAGGTGGGCTTCTTGCTCGTGAGCCATCGCTTGTTGGAGATTTCCTTGTATTTGACTAGACCTGTAAACCTGCAAAATCTTGTTAGTGTGTTGGGGGGTCTGCCTTAGTCAAACCCCATGTTTATGAAGACAAAAGACACATAGAACTATTCAAAACATCAAATTAACTATTAAAACTAGCATAAAATCACAAAACACAGTTATCCTTACCTGTCCGAGTGATTCTGGAGTCTGTTGTAGAGGTTTGCACTCTTGGGGTGCGAATCGAGAGGTTCACACATGTGAGGTGTGAACCGGCCCTTTTGAAGTCGGATTGCTCAGATAGGATCCCTAGATAGTCTTGATTGGTTCTGTTGGTATAATTTATCCAGAAAAGCTTCTGAGCAGCAAATCCTGATAATGAAGTCTACTTGTCTCACTCACAAAATGATCATAAGGATGAGGCAAGCTGATTACGATGTTTGTATGATAGCTATGTGACTGGTGTATGATGGATGAGTGATGGATGTAATGGCAATGGTAATTTCAGCAGAGTTTCAGTATGCAAAAGTGTGATGATCTAAAATGGTGAAAATGGCCTTCTACTTATAGAGTGGGCCAGGGTGAGAGAAAGGTGGTGAGGTGTCCACCAAAGAGGTGTCCCCTGAGGTGTCCTGGGTCATAAATGAGGTTGGGTGAGAGAATCCCTCACCCATCCACAAATAATGATGATTTTCAAAAGATCTTGATTTGTCATTAATAATCACCTTTATTGAAATATCTTAGGATTATAATTATCTTTTTAAATGCAAAAGTCTCCATCTTGCATTAATGACCCAAGGGTGTGTGATGTGGAGAAATATCTGGGTGTAAAGGTGGTAGGGCTAGGCTAGGCTAGGCTAGGTGAGGTGGAAGGCTAGACTTAGTCAAAGTAGACTAGATGAGGTGGAGGTTTTAATTAAATCCTGATTAGATCTAATTAATTGTGAAATTAGCCATAAAGCATAATTTGACCAAAAGTGTTGACTTTCTAATCATAAAGTGCTTTTTGACCATGGTGAAGGTTTCAACCTTAGTTGAGTTGCCTATGAGGTCACATGAGGACCTTGAGTTAAGCGTAGGAAGGGGCTTAGCTAGCCCAAAGGGGCTAATGGTGATGAATAGTGATTTTTAGGCCAATTTATGCAATTTTCAATGGTTTTGCACATTAATTAACCGTGGAGATGGGGAGAGGGACAATGTGCTACTTTTTGGTGTCTACATTTTACCCCTTTTTGTATTGGAGTGTGTGAAACACGATTTAGTACAAAAAATGATGATATGAATTGATGGTGGTCGATGGCTTGCGAAAGAGATGCATTGATAAAAAATGATTTTATGGGTGATTGCTTTTGGGGAAAGTCGGATGATTGCCTTGCATTATGATCAATTGTAAATGTTTCAATTTTGGACATAACAAGATGCTTTGGTTAAATTTTGCTTTTGATTGATTGATGAGATCATTTGGCAATATTTGATAAATCGTTGGAGCCTCAGGTAGAACTTCAGAATTTTTTAATTCACAAGTGGTCTTACGCCTACCACTTATGATAATTGGAATCCATATGGCGTCTACAGGCAAAGGCATTTGAAGGTTTATCAAATATCATTTTGTTTGGAATTGGACTTTTGGTCATTGAGATAATCGTTAGCAAAAACTTTTCTTAGGCCTTTGTTGAATCTGTGATTGGATGTTTGGTTGTTTGACCATGTGCAAGGTGTGATTTATGATAACCCCCTCAAGCGGCGAATTGGCGATGAAGGAAGTGAAGATCGACGGTGCGACGGTTGATGAAGATGAAAGGGCAAATTTTGAAAAATTTGGGACAAAAGCAATGAGATAAGGTGTGGAATGATGTTGAGGATGAGATTTGAGGCTTATGGGAGAATTTGGGCTCTGCATGGTAGGTTTGCACATCACACGTGCGAACCAGTTGGTTCGCACGTGTGGGGTGTGAACCTATCGAAAATCATTTATAAAAGGTGAAATTTGAAGATATGATGTCATTTGCACGCATGCAGTTGGCAGAGAGGTGGAGAGGAGAAGAAGAAGGTGACAGGGTGTTGTCATATTGTGGATCGAATGGAGTGAAATGGCGAGTACTTCGGGAAGCACCGGTGCGGGGGTGGATGTGCCGGAGGTATGTAGATTTTTGCCATTGGTTTGCATGATTTTTGCTTGTTGGGGGGGGTTTAAAATGAACATGTTCACTTTTTAACCATGAAACGGGGATGGGGGTAATAAATAATAAAAATTTGAACACCATGTGTAAAACCGATGAAATGGGTACCCAGAAAGATGTTTCATTTTTTATTTTGACTTTTGGATGCATGGGGATGTGTGCATGGGGCGAATGTGAAATGTGATGATGAAAAACAGGCAGGAAATGGACATGGGGAAAAGAAAGGAAAATGAAACCTACCTTTTAAGCCAAATGGGTATCCCGATC
Organism: Wollemia nobilis; assembly: GCA_028583015.1. Lineage (NCBI taxonomy): Eukaryota > Viridiplantae > Streptophyta > Pinopsida > Araucariales > Araucariaceae > Wollemia > Wollemia nobilis. Next base: position 20,809,811 of record JAQPPZ010016895.1, read on the forward strand.
TGGTCTTGGTTTTCTGTTTTGACCCTGTTTTGACTATTTCGTATTTCGTGCTAGCAGTTAGGGTTTTTGTGCCATTTTTTGCATTTTTAGCACCTGTTTTAATTTTTTTTGCACGTGTGTTGGGTACCAATAGAATCAACATGAAATTTTGCATTGGGCCACAAAATTTTTGTCAATTTTTGGTGGTTCGTACGCCACACATGTGAACCGCTCGGTTCACACATGACACGTGTGAACCATCGGGTTCGCACGTGTGACGTGCGAACCTGATTTGTGCTGAGAGTGTGGAGTTTCTGGGATGTGGGTGAGATGGAAATGGGTGGAATGTATGATGCATTGTGAAAAATTTGTACATCGGGGTGTAAAATGTATCGTGTGTGGCGGTGTGTGTGTAAAAACAAAGTGCAACGGAATGTTATGTGCAAGTGGACTAATAAATGAAGTGTATTTATACATGATTTCAAATCCTATTTAACAAATGTGTAGAAATAATAATAAAAAAGTGTGTGCTTTTTATTTTACAAATTTATGTGTATGGTTTATGTACAAATGCATGGATTTTTGCTGACATGTGACATGTGTGATGCAGGTGAAGCAAGTATTTACCCACCATCGACTCCGGACTTGCAGAAGGGAGTTGGAGAGGCAGTGGGGGGTGGCGGATGTGAAGTGGCTAAAGACCGTGGGTCTTTATGGAGTATGGGTTATGCGTGGGGTTCATGTGAACCATGCGTACATGGCTGCACTATGTGAGAGGTGGGATCCTAATAGGAACACCTTTCATTTATCGACTGGTGAGATGACGGTCACTTTAGAGGACATTTACCAGATATATCAGCTACCCATTGATGGTTTGACGGTGATGGTGGTGGGGAAGGAGGCACGAGAGTGGATTTTGGAGTGGGTCTTTGGAGAGAGGTGGAGATGAGTGGAGGTGAAGAAGGGTGTAGACTATATGTTCTACTGGTGGAAGAAGGAGGGGTGGCTTTCACTATGACATGCGATGGCTATGTTGTTGATTGCAAGCCATGCATTGTTAGATGCTTCAGGGGTGAAATTCCCTTGGAACATGATGGGGATTGTATGTGATATGGTGGAGTAGGGGTGTCGGTATGCATGGGCACCCACTTTGTTGACTCAGGTGTATCGAGAGCTGCACGGTGTAGTGTGGATGATGAGGATGGGATTGAGTGTGTTACCCCTACTATAGGTATGGGCCTAGGAGCACATCCTAATTTTATGGTCGATGAATTTATCTTATGATGCACATGCACATGAGGGGCAGGATATACCGTATGCTAGCTGATGGCAGGTGGATATGGAGGAGGAATATGGAGCATGTAGGGGAGTTAGTTCACTATTGGAAAGAGCTGGGTAGGTTGACGAGGGATCATATCAGGTGGATGTCATGGCAAGGAGGACCGAGCTGGGGTGATGAGGGGATGCATTTGGCATCCGTACGACATGGGAGGTGGGTGGTGGGGAAGTATGTCTTTGAGGTGGAGTTTATTCCATTTTCTTGGGTGCAACACCAATTTGGACTTGTACAAGGGTGTCCTGAGCCACATGTAGAGATTTACAAGGTGAAGGGAGATAGGGGTGACAACCTATAGTGCCACCTCTAGACTTGATCTCGGATGAGGTTATTGACATCTCGGATGTGGATGATGCTAGGATAATCATAGAGTATGATGTATGGTGGTCGAGGCAGTCTTGGGAGCCAGGGCAAGGGGTGGTGGATGGATGGGTCAATGTGGCTGGAGCTTTACCATATGTAGGGCTACCCATAGGGGTATAGGCGAGATCACTAGTAGAGGATGTGGAGGATAGGGGTTCACCTGAGCTAGGTGAGGTGGAGGATGTGGAGTATGAGCTACTAGCATGACATGTGCGACTATGTCAAGATGATCAAGATCAGTTGGTGAGGGATGTAGGTGTGGGACCATTAGCAGGAGGTGGTGGGGGGATGGCGGTGATGGAGGGTGTGGGTGGTAGAGATGATTGGTTGGTGGGAGGCCATGGTGTAGGGCCATCGGGAGGAGATGGCGAGAGGATAGTGCCTAGGGAAGATATCCCTATGGTAGAGGTAGGGATGGAGGGACTGACTGAGGGACCTTTGTTGGGGGAGGGGTTGGAAGGGGATATGGATGATTTTGATTTTGGGAGTGACCTCTAGGGAGCACTATCAGTAGAGGCTAAGATGGAGTGGCTATGGGTGGAGCTACAGAGGGTGCAGGACATGCTATTTGAGCAGGATATAGAGTGGGGGATGGAGCGATCCTTATGGGAAAGGGAGAGGGAAAATGCTAATGAATATTTGAGGGGCATGTTGTAGGAGTGGGACACGGAAAAGGTGTATGTATAGCAGATGGTCAAGGAGATGGATAGGCTTTGGATTGAGTGAGATACTCTCTAGTGGGAGTGGGATGAGGTGAGGGTGAAGACTACAGCTATGAGGGCATGTCATGAGGCATGGGTAGCTGAGCTAGAGCATATAGTGAGGGAGGTGCTAGAGGCAAAGGGGAGGGTGGAGCATGAGATTGCTTAGTTGGGGAGTGTAGTGTCACAATTGGAGGTATCACGAAATATGATTGTGTGGTTGTAGGAAGGCAACCGATGACTTATGTCGATATCGACGAAGAAGGTGGGTAGACAAGCAAGAGCGAAAGGGGAGTTGGCCTTATGAGTCATACTGATTCCCACTTATGAGGGGTCACTAGCCTCATTGGTTGTACAACCAAGGTAAATTTTTCCATCAGTAGGTGGTATGGTACAGGCGATGGCAACACCTACGGTATCGCAAACACCAGTGTGGATAGGGCTAGCTGAGTAGGTGGGGGTGGTGCAGGTGGAGGATGTTGGAGAGGTAGTGCCCATGCATCTGGTGGTGGGTGGAGGTGGTGTGGGTGTGGAGGTTGTTGGAGAGGTAGGGGATTTGTAGTAGGTAGCTGGTAGAGATGGCATAGATGAGGGGGTTGGGGAGACCTTGGGAGGGTAGCCGCTATGAGGAGACTTGTTTTTGTTGTTTGTAGGCACTCAAGATGAGCAAATTATTTTTGTGGGGAGATGTACCTGATGATGGTGCATTCCTTATTGTAGTCGAATGGTAATTTTACGGATGTATGGATATGGATGTGTGATGATGTGCCCCTAAGGGCCCACACATTTTATTGTAGCTTGATGGCATTTGATTTTGCTGATATATATATACATACGATATTCGGTGGCACTTGTGTTATTTGCATTTTTGTGTTTGTTACTATCTGCTTATGGTCATGCATGATTAGCATAGATATGATAATAGATAGTGGAATGGTAATAACAAATGTTATACTTAAGTAATGAAAACTTAAGAATCTTGGTTAAATGAACAAAGAAAATATAAAGAGTAATATGGTATGCATGAATGTGTGTGAGGTCAATATTTTGCTTAGGGATAGCATGTGCATCATTACATTGCTCAAATGATGTGATCCATGCCGTTATTCCAAGAAATTTGGATTGGAGAAATATCTTGAAGAGATTTGAGCATTACAGTTTGTACAATCAAACCCATTGAATAACTAAGTGAAATTTCTTGATTTACTTAGAGACTTTCTTGGTAAACAAGACCTCATTCTTGGACTTGTGTGTGAAAAGTGATGTTCATTTTACCATTCTAGAATGGGGAGGAGTATAACTGCAAACCAACTTAGCTTGTGTGCTAGCTCATTTGGTAAAGACCGGAGGACTACAGGGATTCAAGCTGATGATATCTCGAGGCATTGCCTTTTGTTTTCTACCCCGGTGTGACTAATTTGCTTGTGGAGGAGGCTTGTATTCTATGCTCTTGTGTGCCTCTTCTTGTTCTTTGCTTTTGTGCTTTTCTTATTTTTTTTATTTTTTTTATACATGCTCAGATTAGATGTAGAGCAAGAGAGTTTGCTTTTTCTTGTGCTTCTTTCGGAACACTTGCTCAGCTTAGATGTGGAGCAAGGGATTTTTCTATGAATATGCTTCTTCAGGATACTTGCTTAGCTTAGATGTGGAGCAAGGGATTTTTATTCAACTGGTGGGGGGAGAGCTTGTCCTTTTGTCGGTCCTCCGGTTTGTGAGAAATCATGTAAATGATGGAATAAGCAGAGTGATTTTCTCTAAGCATCAGTTGGTATGCAACGTAAGCAACCCCATTTCTAGAATGTTATTAATATGTAGGACGTGTATGTAAGTCCAAAAAAGAGAGCAAGGTGACCAAGGGAAGTCTAAAAGTATATCTAAAATATGCCAACATTGGATGGTGGTTGATTAGATAACTGTTTGTGGTCGAAGCAATCAAAACATAGCTCTAATATGGTCTCCTGAAAAGGGGTGTTGGGTATCAATTTGGCATGCTAGCATGTGCATTTTTAATTCCTTTCATATTTTATTGACACAAAATATATACAAGCACGGTCATGAATGTAGAAGGTAAATATTAATGTACAAGGGTGCCCCAGTATTATGAACAATGGAATGAGGCATGAAATGAAGTGAGGTGGAAATGGAGAATGCAAGAAAGACGAAGAGGAAGGCAGAGAAGAAAGAAGAAATGAACTTATCAATGGTATGTAGCCGCTCGAAGCATGACCATACAACATTGGCAAGTACCTAGAAGAAAATAATATGAGAAAGGAAAGAAAAATAAAAAGGAACCCATTAGAGGTATGTAGTCGCTCGAAGCATGACCATACAACAGTGATGAGTAACTTAGAAGAAAATAAGATATAAAGAGAAAAGAAGAGGAGAAAGAGAAACCCATTAAAGGTATGTAGCCGCTCAAAGCGTGACCATACAACAATGATGAGTAACTGAGAAGAAAATAAGATAATAAGAGGGGAAGAGAAAGAAGGGGGAAATGGAAGGTATGTAGCCACTCGAAGCGTGACCATACAACATCCATTCATGGAAGAAATAAAGACAAGGGGAGGGAAATGAAGGGAGCAGAGTTAAATGTGCATGCAAATAGATTTAGTGCCGCCGAATTGTAAAAGAATGAAAGCATTGTTTTTGGTTTTTGTTGTTTTTGTTTTTTTTTTTGACAAATGTACATTAGTAGTGATGAGCGGTAATGCCTACGACTAGGTGTAAAATGCTCGCAGGTGAATAATGTTAATGGGCTCAATCTTGGCTATTCCTTCCAAAGTAGCAAGATGATATGCCCCGGATCCAAATTTTTGAGTAACCATGTATGGGCCTAACCAATTGGGTGCAAATTTGTCATAGAGATGGCACGGTTTCCTAGTGATCTGATGGTTCTCTTTGAGGACTAAGTCTCCAAATCAAAATTCATGTTGGTGTACCTTAGAATTATAGGCACTTCGAACATGATATTGATAGACACATGTATGTTCAATGGCATGGACATGGTGTTCATCCAAAAGGGTCAATTGATTTATTCAGGCTTTATGAGCCATGTCATCATCAATTAATTTTTGCATAGAGATTCTTAAATATGGTATTTTGAGCTCCAATAGAATGATGGATTTGGTGCCATAGACAAGAGAGAATGAAGTTTCCCTAGTTGGAGTACAAATACTAGTTCGATATGCCCATAATGCTAAAGGCATTTGATTGTGCCAATCACGGTGTGACTCTGCAATGGTTTTGTGAAGAATGGTGATGATAGTTTTGTTGGTTGCTTCAGCTTGACCATTACCTTGGGGGTAATATGGAGTGGAAAAGCTATGTTGGATATTAAATTTTTTGCACAAAGCACACACATTATTATTCTTAAATGGTGTACCATTGTTAGAGAGGATTTTTGATGGGATGCCAAAACGATAGATGATGTGTTGTGTGATGAAATCGACGATTTTGGCACCTGTTGTGCGGACTAATGGGACAACCTACACCCACTTGGTAAAATACTTTGTGGCGATGATGATGAATTTATGGTTGGTAGATGAGGAAAGAGTGATTTTACTGATAAGGTCCAGGCCCCACTGTGAAAATGGCCAGATATATTAAATGGGTTGTAGGGCATGAGAGGGTAAGTGTGTAATATTGGCGTGATGTTGGAATTTGACACACATATTGACATAAGCACAGTAGTCATGCGCTATGGTGGGCCAATAATAACCCATTCATAAAATACGTTTTGTGATAGCCATGTTGTTGGCAATTTTGGGTACCTTGAGTACATTGCCTTTGCCTAAGTTTAGTTGTTGTCATTGATGTCAAGGAGCTATTGGTAGATGTTGTTTTTGATGTCGAGGAACTATTGGAGCAACTTGTTTTTAAGTCCAAGGATGTGTTTTTGTTGAAGGTTTTAGTTGGTCAGTAAGTCTCCAAGAAAATCAGAGTAGCCCAGTTGCCAAAAATCTAGAAAAAGATAAAGTAGAATAAGTTTGCAGGCTGCTGGAAAAACTATCGCGATTTCGCGACATGTTTGAGGAGAGAGAAAGTCATGATTTCGCGACATGTTTGAGGAGAGAGAAAGTTTGGCCAAAACTGTCACGATTTCGTGACATGCAGGAAGGCAGAGGCAAAGCGGGCAAAAGTGTCACGATTTCGTGACATGTTTGAGGAGAGAGAAAGTTCGGCCAAAAGTGTCACGATTTCATGACATGTGGGGAAGGCGAAGCACGGTGGGAAGAAGTGTCACGATTTTGTGACAAGTTTCGAAGAAGTCGTACGGATGCAGAAAGTGTCACGATTTTGTGACATGTTCCAGTTTCATGAGCAGTTGGCAAGAAAGATCCTAAGGCAGCGAAAGCGTCACGATTTCGTGACATGTTTCATTTTCGCTAGTGCTAACCAAGAAAAGGATGAAGAAGCGAGAGGTGTCACGATTTCATGACAGAGTTGCTGATGACGTCAGCAAAAGGCAAAGGTGTCACGATTTCATGATAGTTGCGAAGAAGAAGGCAGTGAAGTCTAGAGCGTCGTGATTTCGCGACCAAAATCATGATGACGTCAGCAAGAGGCAAAGGTGTCACGATTTCATGACAGTAGTGGAGAAGAAGGCTGTGAAGTCCAGAGCGTCACGATTTCGTGACAAGATTCATGATGACGTCAACAAGAGGCAAAGGTGTCACGATTTCGTGACAGTAGCGGAGAAGAAGGCTTTGAAGTCCAGAGCGTCGTGATTTTGCAACAAGATTCATGGTGACGTCAGCAAAGGCTGTAGTGTCACGATTTCATGACAACAAATCAAAGAAGGCGCTCGACAGGAGTAGTGTCACGATTTCGTGACAGCATGTAATACAAGGTGTACGGCAGACCAAGGCGTAGCGATATCGCGACATGTTTGAGTGTCGCGCGAGAAAAGCCACAGAACAGCAGAAGCGTTTGAAGCCGACGAAGTTAACCTTTGTCGACAAAGTATAAAGTCTTACAGCCGACGTGGTAGAAGATTGAACAGCCGACTAAAGATCAAAGATTTCATCTTGAGATTGTGAGTATTAAAGGAAGACTGTTTGAGCATTTTTGGTGTGTTGTTGTTGTGTGCATTCGAAGTGTGATATTCGTAGAGTGAGTGCGACAAGTGAGGTTCGATCTCGAAAAAGCAGAGAGTGAAGTTCGACTGCAGCCTTAGGGTGCATTTCGTTGAATCTTTTAAGTGTCAAAGTCTGAGCTGTTGTTTGCGTGAAGAAAGTGCTGCTGTTCGTAAAAAGACTATGCAAGGAGAGTGTGTTGTTGTGGTTACACATAGTCTATGTAACCGAAAGCGAAGTGTGCAAGGTGGATGTTGCTGTAATTACGAACAGTTGTAAAGGTCGAACGGCGATAGTGCTGCTGTAATTTTTGTGAAGACTACACTACTATTTTTGTGCAAAAGTTGAGAAGATAGTGTAGCTGTAACTTAAGAAGACTGTGCTGTTGTAGTTTTGCAGACAGGGAAGAGTTGTTTTCCAAACCAAGTGCCGAAAAGAACAAAGGAAGAGGACAGAATTGTGCCATACCGAAGGACTGTGTTTTGGTGCGAAAAAGAGGACCAGACTTGTCTGTGACAGAGTTGAGGACAGAGATCTCCAACCGGAGCGGGGAAGACAGGTGTCTTCCGTGGAAAGAGTTCCACTTGCTAAGGGCAAAAGAGATAGAGGTCCTCTAGAGGATCACTAGCAAAGTTGAATTAGGGGAAGGTGTCTCCTTTGAGCTGAGGCTCATAAACATTGTAATCGGGGAGGATTCCCAGAGGTTTTGATATAACTTTTAGAAGAAAATTTTTTATCCGTGGATTAATTTGTTGTGTCTCATTACGGATTGCTTCTTGTGCACTGTTTTACTACTGTCATTACTACTATCTTATTCTGCTTGTTAATGGTTTGAAAGCTGTAGTGATAGATCAAGTTAAAAAGGGTCTTATACTGTTCACCCCCCCTCTCAGTATAAGCTTGTGTTCTTCAATTGGTATCAGAGCCAGTGCCTTCGAAAAGTTTAACAACTTGAAGGAAAAGTTTACAAAGAACACAATGGACTACTCGAGTAGCAATGCAGCACCTATTCTTGACGGATCAGATTTTGGTCTGTGGAGTGCAAGAATGAAAGTCTATCTAATGGCTCTCGGTAATGAGGTATGGGAAGTTGTTGAAGATGGATATACCATTCCTACAAATGGTCCTTACACTAAAGAAGACAGACTTCTACATCACAGCAATTCAAAAGCCATGAATGCAATCTTGAAGGGTTTACAAAAGGCAGATCTCACTAAAGTTATTCACTGCAAGACAACTAGTGAAATGTGGAATCAATTGCAGGTTGTTCATACAGGTGATGCAAATGTTCGAAAGGCCAAGTTAAGACATTTTAAAGGTATGTTTGAACAACTCAAGATGAATGATGATGAAAATATTAGTGACTACATGCTTCGGATGGATGAAGTTGTTAATTCTATGAAAGACTTAGGTCTTGAACTTGCTGAAAATGATGTGTGTGATAAGATTTTAAGATCTCTTCCAAATAGATTTAGCGAAAATATTTTTGCTATTGAGGAAGCCAAAGATTTAGATAAATTGAAAAAGGATGAGCTCCATAGTATTCTTGCAGCATTTGAATTGAGGACACAAGTGAAAGTTGATGTAAAGAAAGAGGCAGCTTTCAAAGCTATCAAGAAATCGAAGGGCAAACAGATTCAAGAAAGTGATGAGTCTTCTAGTGAGGAAGAGGCATATTACAGCAGGAAAGGCAAGTTTTCCAGAAAGCACAAAAGCAAGAAAAATATAAGATGTTTCAACTACGGGAAATTTGGTCATTATGCTACTGACTGTACTATTTCTAAAGATGAAAGTGATGAAGATATACAGGATGTTAAAAGCAAGGATTCTGAAAAGCACAGGTATTACAGAAACAACAAAAATGAGTACAACAATCACCAGAAAAGCAAAGATGAGTACAACAATCATGGAAAGAGGCATTCTCACAAGAATAAGAAGAGCTTCTACTTGGACAAAGCAAGTAAGTGTTCTAGCAATGAAAGTGACAGTTCTTCTAGTGATGATGAAAATGAGATGTTGTTCATTTTAGAAAAAGAGGAAGAACCGAAACACAAATTCATTATCATGAAATGTTTTAGATGTGGAAATTTTGGGCACCTTGAGGATGATTGCAGAAATGATGATTTGGTTGCTAGTATGTATGAGGATGTTTCAGAAAACCCCAATGAAGATGCATGTATGGTTTTTGAAAAAGGTAGCACCTCTAGTGATAAGAAATCTAAAAAAGGTCGTGATGATTCAAAGCGCCATCAAATAGAGGATCTTGAATGCGAACTCAATAATGCTCTTAGTGTTTTGAAAAAGGAAAGAAAGAAGAATGATAGACTCAAGATTAAGGTAGATGAATGTTGTATGGAGATAGATGAACTTGTAGAAAATCTTGAAGTATCTATGGCTAAGACACAAGAACTCAAGAATGAGTTAGAATCTAAAATTCTGGAGTATAGTGAGTTAGAACAGGAAATAGCTTCTTTGAAAGAAGAAAATAAAGAGTACAAGGATAAGCTCTACAGATTTTAGGATAGCTCCAAGAAGGTTAAATTTCTCATCGAAGGACAGAGAAAACCAACAGATAAAACAGGTCTCGATTTTGTTGAGCCGCACAAGGAACAGGTTGGGGAATCTAGCAAAAGATTTCAAAAGAAAGAGAGTCCTGTTGAAGAAAGTACTTCAGATCATGAGTCCGTAAGTGATGAATACGCAGAAACAGAAAACGATATTCAGACTGAGAAGAAGAAGTTTTCGGGACCCATGAAGTCGAACAAAAGAAAATTTCACGACGAGATGTTATGTGTGTCACAGATTTGGTCACATGGTTGTACATTGCATGACTCAAATGAAGAGAGTAAATGACAGTTTTAGGAGACGTAATTTCTTTCAAGGGTATTGCTACTCTTGTCAACAATTCGGGCACAAGGCAATTTTTTGCAAGACAAATAACATGAACTGGGTTAGTCAGAATAGGCGAATTCAAAGAACAGCCATGACTGATATTGTTACCTGCTATAAATGCAACAATGAAGGACACCTAGCTAGACAATGTAGAGCTGATCTTCTGAGATACAGGAACAAAAACAGCAGCATGAACAAGTTCAAGAATCAAGGCATGGATAAAAATAGGAATGATAACAAAAATAGGAAAAATGACATGAACAGGTCCAAGGATCAAGGTATGGATAAGAACAAAAAAGATAAAAGAAACAGGAACAATAGTATTAACAGGTCCGAGGATCAAAACAATGACAGGAACAAAAATACAGGAAAAGAATTCAAGAGAAGGCCCGAAAAAGAAATCTTGGCACTAATGATGATGAGTGTTTAATGGGAGTGTCACTCCCAACCCTATTTTAATCATCTCATCAGGAGATGGGGGAGGGACTAAGCTAAGAGGCTCATTCTTAGTCCCAAGCCCCAAAGGTGACCCTTTGCCATTGATGACAAAGGGGGAGAGTTTTCAAGAGAAGAGGAAAGCTTCAAATCAGGGGGAGCAAAACTTGGAGAGATTGATTTCAGTTTTGACTCTTGAAAGATGTGTTTTAGATAAGGGTTGCCATCAATGACAAAGGGGGAGATTGTTGGCAATTTTGGGTACCTTGAGTACATTGCCTTTGCCTAAGTTTAGTTGTTGTCATTGATGTCAAGGAGCTATTGGTAGATGTTGTTTTTGATGTCGAGGAACTATTGGAGCAATTTGTTTTTATGTCCAAGGATGTGTTTTTGTTGAAGGTTTTAGTTGGTCGATAAGTCTCCAAGAAAATCAGAGTAGCCCGAGTTGCCAAAAATCCAGAAAAAGATAAAGTAGAATAAGTTTGCAGCTGCTGGAAAAACTGTCGCGATTTCGTGACATGTTTGAGGAGAGAGAAAGTCATGATTTCGTGACATGTTTGAGGAGAGAGAAAGTTTTTTACATGCGGAAGGCAGAGGCAAAGCGGGCAAAAGTGTCACGATTTCGTGACATGTTTGAGGAGAGAGAAAGTTTGGCCAAACTGTCGTGATTTCGTGACATGCGAGAAGGCAGAAGCACAGCGGGCAAAAAGTGTCACGATTTCGTGACAAGTTTCGAAGAAGTTGTACGGATGCAGAAAGTGTCACGATTTCGTGACATGTTCTAGTTTCACGAGCAGTTGGCAAGAAAGATCCTAAGGCAGCGAAAGCATCACGATTTCGTGACATGTTTCATTTTCGCTAGTGCAAACCAAGAAAAGGATGAAGAAGCGAGAGGTGTCACGATTTCACGACAGAGTTGCTGATGACGTCAGCAAAAGGCAAAGGTGTCACGATTTCATGACAGTTGCGGAGAAGAAGGCAGTGAAGTCCAGAGCGTCACGATTTCATGACCAAAATCATGATGACGTCAGCAAGAGGCAAAGGTGTCACGATTTCGTGACAGTTGCGGAGAAGAAGGCAGTGAAGTCCAGAGCGTCGCGATTTCGCGACAAGATTCATGATGACATCAGCAAGAGGCAAAGGTGTCGCGATTTCGTGATAGCAGCGGAGAAGAAGGCTTTGAAGTCCAGAGCGTCATGATTTCATGACAAGATTCATGGTGACGTCAGCAAAGGCTGTAGTGTCACGATTTCGCGACAACAAATCAAAGAAGGCGCTCGACAGGAGTAGTGTCGTGATTTCATGACAGCGTGTAATACAAGGTGTACGACAGACCAAGGCATAGCGATATCACGACATGTTTGAGTGTCGCACGAGAAAAGCCATAGAACAGCAGAAGCGTTTGAAGCCGACGAAGTTAACCTTTGCCGACAAAGTATAAAGTCTTACAGCCGACGTGGTAGAAGATTGAACAACTGACTAAAGATCAAAGATTTCATCTTGAGATTGTGAGTATTAAAGGAAGACTATTTGAGCATTTTTGGTGTGTTGTTGTTGGTGTGCATTCGAAGTGTGATATTCGCAGAGTGAGTGCGACAAGTGAGGTTCGATCTCGAAAAAGCAGAGAGTGAAGTTCGACTGCAGCCTTAGGGTGCATTTCGCTGAATCTTTTAAGTGTCAAAGTCTGAGCTATTGTTTGCATGAAGAAAGTGCTGTTGTTCGTAAAAAGACTATGCAAGGAGAGTGTGTTGTTGTGGTTACACATAGTCTGTGTAACCGAAAGCGAAGTGTGCAAGGTGGATGTTGTTGTAATTACGAACAGTTGTAAAGGTCGAACGGCGATAGTGCTGCTGCAATTTTTGCGAAGACTACACTACTATTTTTGCATAGAAGTTGAGAAGATAGTGCAGCTGTAACTTAAGAAGACTGTGCTGCTGTAGTTTTGCAGACAGGGAAAAATTGTTTTCCAAACCAAGTGCAGAAAAGAACAGAGGAAGAGGACAAAATTGTGCCATACCGAAGGACTATGTTTTGGTGCAAAAAAGAGGACCAGCTTGCTGTGACAGAGTTGAGGACAGAGATCTCCAGCCAGAGCAGGGAAGACAGGTGTCTTCTGTGGAAAGAGTTCCACTTGCTAAGGGCAAAAGAGATAGAGGTCCTCTAGAGGATCACTAGCAAAGTTGAATTAGGGGAAGGTGTCTCCTTTGAGCTGAGGCTCATAAACATTGTAATCGGGGAGGATTCCCAGAGGTTTTGATATAACTTTTAGAAGAAAAGTTTTTATCCATGGATTAATTTGTTGTGTCTCATTACGGATTGCTTCTTGTGCACTATTTTACTGCTGTCATTACTGCTATCTTATTCTGCTTGTTAATGGTTTGAAAGCTGTAGTGATAGATCAAGTTAAAAAGGGTCTTATACTGTTCACCCCCCCTCTCAGTATAAGCTTGTGTTCTTCACATCCACTAAAATGGCCACCACAAGTACCATCATGAGCTTCTTGAGTACTGTTTTGGGCTTTGAAAGGCTCAAGGCATTGGAATAATATGTCATCATAAATTTTCTTATATAGTATATCACCTAGCACTCTGTAGAGAATGGAATGTAATTTAAAATCTTGTTTATGGGCATGACTGATATCAGGTGGTATGATACCGAGCTTAATGTAATCCTTAACTTGGGAAAACCATGGGTCATGCGGTATGGCTGCAATGATATTGATGCCATCGTCACAAGGAAGCAACTTGTTGGAAATTTCCAAAAGAAGGGTGTGAATGGACACGTGAGTGGTGTTGAAAAGTGGGTTTTATGGGATGAGTGAGCCTAGAGAGGCCATGGTGTCAACAAAATGGTTTTTGGATCATAGTGTAGTGGTGATGTCATACCATTCAAACCTAGCCAATAGATCTTCGGCAACATTGTTGTATTGTTGTAATACTGGGAAACAACATTACCACTCTCCATTTATTTGATTGACAATGAGGAGGGAATATCCAAATATGTATAGGGGATGAATATGCATGGAGAGTGCTTGTTTCAAGCCAAGAATAATATCTTCATACTCAACATTGTTATTGGTGCATGGAAAGCCTGACTTAAAGGAGAATATGAGGGGCTCCCCTTGGGGCATGAAAAAGACTATTCCTGCACCTCCAACATGTGTGCATCAGGAGCCATCAAATAAAAGAGTCAGTTTGGTAGTGGATTTAGGCTCTATAATTTCTTTGGCTTCACTTACGTGAAAAATGAAATCATCGAGAAGATGAATAAGCAGTAGTGCATTATTTGGTAATGGGGCCTCAGCTAATTAATCAGTAATGACATGGCCCTTGATGGATTTTTGGCTAATAAATTTAAGGTCAAATTTTATAAGGAGAATAATCCATTTGGCTATGCGGGTATTATTAGCTTCTGCTGAGCATGTAGCGAAGCAAATTGTCATGAGCAACTATGTAGGTAGTGTGACTGAGCATGTAATATCGCAACGTTTAAGTGGAAAAAACAATGGTACGACAAAGTTTCTCCATGTATGTGTATCGTGTTTCATAAAAACATAGAGTGCGACTAATGTAATAGACCACCTGCTCTTTGTCATTCTCATTATTTTGGGTAAGGAGTATGCCTACTGCAACATCAGTAGCGAAGACATATAGGTAAAATGGACGGTCTGGATGAGGTGGGATGAGAACGGGTGGTGATGTAAGGTATGTTTTGATGTCATAAAAAGTATCTTGACATTTACTATCCCATTTAAATGGGACCCCCTTTTGTAATAGATGATTAAATGGTTGACATTTATCAAACAACTGGGTGATGAATCACCAAATAGATTGGATATGTCCTTGGATACCATGTAACTGCTTGAGGTTCATAGGGGAAGCATGTAAATGATGGCTTGGAATTTTGTAGTATCGACTTCAATGCCTCGTTGGGAGATAATAAAACCTAAGATTTTGCCAAGGGTGACACCAAAGACACATTTTTTTGGATTCAATCGGACATTGTGTTCTAAGAGGTGATCAAATATTTGTTGTAGATCTGCAATATGTTGACCACGGATTTTGGATTTAGCAATAAGATCATCTACGTAGTCTTCAAGAGTTTTATGCATAATATCATGGAAAATATAAGTCATGGTGTGTTTATAGGTTGCCCCAACATTCTTGAGGTCAAAGGTATGAATTTGTAACAAAACATCCCCAGGGGGGTGGTGAAAGCGGTTTTGTGTTGGTCCTCTAGATTGACATGAATTTGATTGTAACCTAAAAATCATCCATGAGAGATAGTATTTCATTTTTGAATGTAGAATCGACCAAAGTGTCAATATTAGGGAGTGGAAAATTGTCCTTGGGATAAGCTTTGTTAGGATCCCTAAAATCAGTGCAAATGTGGATACTCCCCTTGTGTTTTCCGACGGGAACCATGTTTGAAACCCATTCCAGGTAGTCAATGGGGACAATAAAATCAACATCTAGGAGTTTTTGTAATTATCCTTGTCCCATCGAGTGTGCTAGAATGAAACTACCAAAAATACACCATAACACTTCATTCAAATATCATGGAACCTGCTGTAATTGTATTGATAATTATAAAAATAGGGTTACAAAAGGTGATATCCTTTTAAAATTTTATCCCTTTGGACTACAATAGAGTCTTCCCAAAGGAATATCTTAGCAGTGTGGTACAAATATAGCACAATAAGTCCTTTGTGGGTTCCTCTATGTAGGTGGGCTTCTTGCTCGTGAGCTATCGCTTGTTGGAGATTTCCTTGTATTTGACTAGACCTGTAAACCTGTAAAATCTTGTTAGTGCATTGGGGGGTTTGCCTTAGTCAAACCCCATGTTTATGAAGACAAAAGACACATGGAACTATTCAAAACATCAAATTAACTATTTAAACTAGCATAAAATTGCAAAACACAATTATCCTTACTTGTCCGAGTGATTCTGGAGTCTGTTGTAGAGGTTCTCACTCCTGGGGTGCAAATTGGGAGGTTCACATGTGTGAGGTGTGTACTGGCCCTTTTGAATCCAGATTGCTCATATAGGATCCCTGGATAGTCCTTATTGGTTCTGTTGGTATAATTTATCCAGAAAATCTTATGACCAGCAAATCCTGATAATGAAGTCTACTTGTCTCACTCACAAAATGATCATAAGGATGAGGTAAGCTGATTACGATGTTTATATGATAGCTATGTGATTGACATATTATGGATGAGTTATGGATGTAATGGCAATGGTAATTTCAGTAGATTTTTAGTATGCAAAAGTGCGATGATCTAAAATGGTGAAAATGGCCTTCTATTTATATAGTGGGCCAGGGTGAGAGAAAGGTGGTGAGGTGTCCCCTGTGAGGTGGCTATGGTGAGGTGTCCACCAAAGAGGTGTCCCTTGAGGTGTCCTGGGTCATAAATGAGGTTGGGTGAGAGAATCCCTCACCCATCCACAAATAATGATGATTTTCAAAAGATCTTGATTTGTCATTAATAATCACCTTTATTGAAATATCTTAGGATTATAATTGTCTTTTTAAATGCAAAAGTCTCCATATTGCATTAATGACCCAAGGGTGTGTGATGTAGAGAAATATCTAGGTGTAAAGGTGGTAGGGCTAGGCTAGGCTAGGCTAGGTGAGGTAGAAGGCTAGACTTAGTCAAAGTAGACTAGATGAGGTGGAGGTTTTAATTAAATATTGATTAGATCTAATTAATTGTGAAATTAGCCATAAAGCATAATTTGACCAAAAGTGTTGACTTTCTAATCATAAAGTGCTTTTTGACAATGGTGGAGGTCTCAACCTTAGTTGAGCTGCCTATGAGGTCACATGAGGACATTGACTTAAGCATAGGAAGGGGCTTAGCTAGCCCAAAGAGGCTAATGGTGATGAATAGTAATTTTTAGGTCAATTTATGCAATTTTCAATGGTTTTGCACATTAATTAACTGTGGAGATGAGGAGAGGGACAATGTGCAACTTTTTGGTGTCTACAGGGTGATAGCTTTGTTCACCCTACTTTGGGGTGAACATCATTTAAAAATTTTCTTAATGGAGATGTTGACCAGTCAATTATGCATTCGTCCGAGTTGAGGGGTGAACATTCTATTCACCCCTCCCATGGATGAAAGCACAATCAAAATACAATTGTAAAACACTAAAGGAGAAATTTACAAGTCAGTGATACATTCACCCTAGGAGGGGGGTGAATGTCACATTCACCCTCCTTTGGTGTGAATCTACATAGAATACAACTTTGCTAATTTATTAAGATTTTATTTTCACTAATAAATCAAAGCTACATTCACCCGAAGTGATGGGCGATAGCACCTTTCACCTCCTTTTGGGGAAAATGCACATTTTAAAAATTTAAATGTCTTATGAAGAAATATGAAGTTTTGGATCACCATTTTTGAAGATGAAGCATTAGAAGGTGAATGTAATATTTAAGTCAAAGGGGGTAATATCCATGAATTATGATGGTGTAAGTATTTAAAGGTAGCGCTTTCACTCATTGTTTCTATTTTGGATAGATTCAGGTTCAAGCTTTGATGCAATTTTTTTGAAGGTGCCCATATAGGTGAATGAAAGGCATTTAATGATTGGGATAAAAAAGTAGCCAAAGTATGAATTTCAAGGTGAATAATATATGAATTTTAAATCACCAGATGACTTTGATGAGTCCCAAAGTGTTCTGAACAAAATTGAATTTCCAAGGAATTAAGAAGACCCCAAGTCAATGACCAAGTTTGAAGTTTTCCATGCACTGACACTAGGATACAATTAATTTCCTGGGGATTTTACCCTTAAAATTTGGATCGATTCCTCAAGAGAAATATTTTTAAATAATTCAAGGAGGAATTGTATCACCAAGGTCCATGATCTGTGAACAATTTGTCTTCATGTGTATTTAATGAAAGAGGTGAAATCCTCTATAAATACTAATTAGTTTTCACTGTAAAAAAGGTTAGAAATTCTTCAAAAAAACTATTCAAGTTCCCTGAATCAATAGAAGATACTTGGCTTATGAATTTACAAGTGATCTTTGTATGTGATTTCCTTCCATTTTTATGCATTTCTCTTTTATGCTCATATTCATTGTTTGTTGTTAAGTTTAAATTTTGCATCTAAATTTGAACATTGCTAGTGAGAGAGTGAGTTTTGGAATGTGATCCTAGAGGTTGTCTCTCTAATATTATAATCATATCATATTGCCTTACTCTATTACATGTTGCTTCAATGCTTGAGTGGAATTCCTACTGCTAGTTTATCCCCAATCCCACACCTTCAGCCTACGGCCATATTTACCATTTCTTTTAGTTATTCCCAATTCCATTCCTGCAACTCTAGTCTTAAACCAATGTAGGATTTAGTAAGGGAGCCAAACCTCTTTGGATATTTTCATGGAGGACATTCCTTTTCTTTGGCCTTTCAATGTTGTCCATGTCTAGGGTGTACAAATGCATGTTTGTATAATTAGGCAAATATTCAACCAATAATTTTTGGCATGCTCGATGGGACCCCAAAAGTTCTACTTTTGACAACATTGAGGTTTGATGTTCACCTTCGTGTTGTATAATTAGAAAATTTGGTGACTTGATTATACCCAAAAGCCTCCAAACATTAGGGCAAAAAAATTTGTGCTTCATGATTACAAGATCAAAGGCCAAAAATCTTGAATATCCCATTGATTTTTACTAACTTGATACCAAAATATTAGGTGAAAACCCTAGATTAGTTCCTTCACCTTGTACGTCATCCACAACATCCTCAAAAATAATTTTTATATTCTCCGTTCCTCCAAGTCAATCTAGTACTACTATTAGTTTTCCATCACCTCAACCCCACACACCATTCTAGATGGCTCATAACCCACCAAAAACACCAAGGCAATTTCCAACATGGAATAGCTTAGGAGCCCTGAATCTACAAGCACAAAATATATTTCCCCAAGAAGCTTTAAAAGCTTTGCCTACCTATGATGGAATTGGAAAAACTTCTTATGAGCATATTCAAGAGGTGGCTTGCTTGGCAAAAATCCATGGTATCATAGATGAATAAATTATGGTAAGGTTACTTGTGTTATCACTTAGAGGAAAGCTATTATACTGGTACCATTCATTACCATCTACCACTATCACCACATGGGACCAGTTGGTAGAATTTCTAATCAAGAATTTTCATGAACAAGTCGATACATTATCCTTGTTGCATCAATTTACAATGATTCAAAGGTATCTGCAAGAGGAGATAGTGGACTTCAATGTTAGGTTCGGTCGAAGTTGGTAAAGGGTTCCTGATGGACTTCGGCCCATGCATGAAAAATATATATTTTACTATCTCAAAGCATTCAACTATGATATTGGTATGGTTGTATGACAAGCTAATATAAATACTTTTCCAAATTTGTACATGTAGGTGCAAAAGGCCGAAGTAGAATTGATCACCATAGGTAAGCTTCCTCCAAAGGTCACTATGCCTATCCTTCCTAATATTCCACATAATTTGTATTCAAGTAAATTTTGGTAGCCCATGCCTTCTATATACCCAGTTCCCTCATGGATCTTGGATCCACCTCAAGTTGCTCTAATTCCTATCCCACAACTTCCTAATCCAAGATTTCCATAGTTACCTGCACTAGCAACACCACAATTGCCAACACTTGTTCCTTTCCCAACATTACTAGTGCTACATGTTCCACTCTCATTTCCTGCCCCATAAACACATATACCTTTATCAGTACCTCCTGTGCCCTCGAATATTAATATTTATATGAAGTTGTTACAAGAGGTGCAATATGCTAATTTGACCATAAGAATGATGTCAAATTAAATCACCGCAATAAGGAAGAAATAAGTAGAAACTAATTTTTTGTCAAGAATATTTTAAACACCATTGATTACCAGGGAGCAAGAAACCACTACCAAGGGCACTGAAAGAAACATAATTGTTTTGAAAAATAAATAAACCAGTACATCAGAGAGAGCATACTGATGTTCCACCTACAATGATCCTCATGGAGAAGATACATGTATGGTTCATCTAAACTATGTATAGACACTGGAAAAAATTTCCACTGATGGACAAGTTAATATGATAATGGAAGCTGACCATAACTTTATGGTCCCATCATTGGAGCATGTTTCAGTTCTCACGAGAGCTGGAAAGAAGTCGGTAACTATTTATCCAGTAGAGTTGGAGCCTTTGAAAGTTCCTCCTGAGCCGAAGGTACAAAGTGGAAAAATGTTACCGCCAATGAAATTTTTTTATTCAACAATGAAGAAGTGAGATTCTATTTTATTGAATGATCTACTACCTAAACAAGCTTAGGATAAGTTGCAGATAAAGGCATCAGCTTCATAGCATGTAGCTGCTCAAGCACAAAATGACGTAAAAGAACAAGCTAAGGAGCACCTTTGGTACCCATCATTGGATAAGAAACAAAAGGTAGAAGCTACTCAATAGTACCAAAAAAATTACGAGCAAGTGGTAGAGTAAAAGGCTCCTAGTGCATCTAATTACAAAATCATCAAAGAGATGAAGAAGATACTAATAAAAGTGAGCTTATACAATGCACTGCAGTTACCAAGGCAAGTTGACCTGCTACATGAGTATCTCAAGACTACAATAGAACAAAATAAAAGTCATTCCTAGGTTGTACTAGGATAGACCTTACCTACCTCAAAAACTAGTAATAATATACCACCCCCCTTCTATCTATCTCTCATGATGGAAGGGTGGGTAGTGCATAATTATATGATTGAATCTGGTGTCGCAGCTACTATCATGCCAAAGGTAGTATGCGAAGTCATGGGAATGGAATACACAATAAATAGTCCAATAGTATTATAGATAGGTGGGACTCCAATGAAGATAGTGGGAGTGATCATAGATATTCCTATTGTTCTACATGGTATGCTGCAAATTATTATTATTGAAGAAGTAGTGGTGGTTGACTTGGAACCATACTTTAGCATGTGTCTCTCAAGGGAATTCATAGAAAATTTAGGAGGATACCTTTTATTATATTATTTACATATGGAGATACCATACAAGGAAAGAATAATCCACATTTATAATGAAAATACATCCACTTTCCATATAGAAAATTTGGAAGAGGAATAAAAATCTACATGTTCAGTCAACACGATGATTGAAGAATTACAAGAAGTTGATTTGAGGGAAGAAGTGTTTGGTGAGCTCCATATTGAAGATGAATTCTCACTCATTAATTTTAATGTGATGGTCAAAACTAACATTGATTGTTACACTATAACCAAACTTGAGGAAATTGAAGAAAAATTCCTTGATTCTCCAAACCCTATCGCAGATCAGTTATGGAAGTTGTATTTTGATATCACAAGGTGTAAGAACATTTTAGGGGCTGTTATTGTTCTTTTTTCTCCTATTGGGTTGTAAAATACCCATTCATATATATTAACTTGGATTTGCATGATAATACCGCTAAATATGAAGTATTGTGTCTTGGTTTGAAAAAAGATGAAAATTTGGGCATAAAACAACTATGAATCTTTGGAGATTTTGAGCTCATTGTTAACTAGAATGCAAAAAAGTGTGTGCCAAAGCAAAACTACTTGAATGCCTATCACAACAAGGTATAGGGTTTGTTTGAGTCCTTTATAGCCTTGAACATTGAGGCAATTTTTTAGGAGTAGAACAAACATGCAGATATTTTAGCTTTCCTTGGTGCTAATTACTCTCCCATGGAGAAAGTAGTCAGGAAATCCAAGAATATAAGGGTAATTTATAGACCTTTAGTCCCTGATAAGAATATATATTGGCAAGTGTTTGACAATGATGAGAAAATAATCAAATTTTTTACTAAGGAAGCTGCTAGTGTAGATGATAGAGTACTTGTCGAAGAGAAAATGGAAGGAATGATTCAGTTGAAGAATAATCACATCCTCGGGGGACTGATTTTATTGGAAATTCTATTTGATCAAAATGATAGGGTTGAGAAGCATAAAATCAAGGTAGATACGAAGGAATATAAGGAGTTGCAGCTCGATCCTTAGAAGATCATAAAAATCATAATCGATTGTACTTTAGAAAAATTAGAAGATATCAAGAGCCTATGTTACAAATTCCTTGATATCATTGCATGGATCTATCATGATTTGAAGGGATATTATAAGAATGTAATAAATCATACCATTAAACTGCAAGAGGGAGTAAATATTTTTTGGAAAAAATAGCATCCTATCAATCCTAAAATTGAGGTGCTCATGAAGGAAAAATTGTTAAATATGGTAGAGAAAAAAAATATATCCTATTAAGCACTCAACATGGATGGTGAACCTAATGCCAGTTTGGAAGAAGAATGGAGATATTAGTTTGTGCATATATTTTTGGAATCTGGACTAGGCATCATTAAAATATCACTACCCCCTATTGTAGATTGATCAAATCCTCCATGTAGTTGCCAGAGCACAAATATTTTCATTGTTAGATGGTTTCTCTAGTTATAACTAGATTTGGGTGAAGGATGAGGACCAAAACAAGACAACGTTCACTACTAAGTGGGGCACGTTCACCTATCGAAGAATGTCATTCTATCTTTCAAAAGTTTGTGCTACCTTTTAAAGAGCCATGGATGCTACTTTCAATGAGTTATTAAACAAATTTATTGTCATCTACCTTGATGATATGACTATATCTTTGCATCGTAGAGAACATATTTATTATTTGAGGTAGATGTTCAAAAAATATTGGGAGTTTAGGATTTCCATTAACCCAAAAAAGTCCATATTCACTGTCAAAGAAGCAAAATTGTTAGGTCATGTGATATCATAAGAAGGACTGGAGATTTATCCCACAAGGGCCAAAGTGCTCTTGAAACTACTGCTACCAGTTAACAAGAAAGACTTGCAGTCATTTTTTGGACAGATAAATTTCATTTCGAAGTTCATAGCTTATTTTTCTCAGGTAGTAAAGACCATGACCAAGCTCCTAAAAAAGAATACAAATTTCAAATGGACTGAGGAGAGGAGACAATAGTTTTGGAAAATAAAGGAAAGAATCACTCAAGCACTAGTATTAATTAACTCAAATTATTCAAAAGATTTCATTCTATATGTAGTAGGTGAACAAGAGAGTTATGCTGCCATTCTCACGTAGAAACAAGAATATGAAGGTGAAAATTTGATTACATTTTTGAGCCAAGTTATTGCACCGCACTAGAAGTAGTGTAATTTCATTGAAAAATAGGTGTATGCAATGATGAAATCCTTGAAGAAATTTCAGAACTTTGTTGCATAGAACAAAACAATTGTTTATGTTATACACCCAAATGTCAGAAACTTTATTCTTAAAGGGAAATTAGGTTATAAAAGAGCAAGTTGGGTCTCAAATATTCAAGAGTATAATATGGATATCCTACCAACAAATATAATCCATGGACGAGATCTTTTCTAGGAATTGGTCAAAAGTGCAGCATCCAAATCATTGGCTATCGTACAAGAAGAGGATATCTATGAAAGCATTTGTGCAAATAATTCTATGATAGATTATTATTGGATAGAGGACCTTGTCAAATTATTTATCTCAAGGAAATGTCCATTACATCTTGATGCTTCACATTATCTTAGGTTCAAGTTGCAAGCACTCAAGTATGTCCTATTGCTAAGTGGGCTGTTTCACAAGAATGTAGACGGAATGCTCCTCAAGTGTGTAAAGGATTCGAAAAAGGAGAAAATATTGGAAGAGTTTCATTCTAGCCTATCTGGTGGTCATTATGCAGGAAGACATATGGCCTTGAATATCATTTGATATGGCTACTTATGGTCTACAATTTTTGTAGATGCATAAAGGGTGACCCAAAACTGTGATAACTATCAATGATATGTTGATGTTGGCAGGTACAAGAAAGGATCATTGCCCCTACACTCGATTCAAGTGGAAGTGATATTTTAGAAATGGGGTTTGGACTTCATTGGAGTCATGGATCCTCACTTGTTAGCTAAGTATAAATACATCTTGACTACAATATATTATTTCACTAGGTGGGTAGAGGCCATCCCTACCAAAAAAGTAGATCAAGATAAGATTCACACAACAAAACTTGAAATTATTCTTCTGTAAATTGCTTAACACAGTCTTACAATACCGTCTCTAGGAATAGTTCTTTCCCCACTCAATATCAAACTCACCATCCCTTCCCTTACAATTTTCTGAGATTTTATCGAGGTCTCAACCCTTTAAGCAATTAATGCCCCCACCTGATCGAATTCATGAAATAAAATATGGAAGCTCGCTTCCTCTGCCAAGTTTTCATATTTCCTTCCATCAATGGGCAACTGCCCCGATCCACTATGGAATATTGCATTAAATATCCCCCTTGCCTTGCAATCGCCGTTTTGGTCAGACTGTTCCTCTGAACCGCTGTCTCATCCATAACGCCCATTGCCTACAACTGTCACCTTGTCAAAATATTCATTTGAAACCGTTGTCTCTTTTCCCGCGTGTGTGGCCTATCCACATGTCCATTTTTTATTTGTCTTCAACTGGTCACGAAATCGCAACATGTCATAATATTGTGACCAAACTATCGCCTTGCCTTCGTATGCAAATAACGTCATGATATCACGACCAAAATGCCCCTGCGCCTTAGTCCGCAAATAGCGTCGCGATATCGCGACGTCACGATATCGTGACATCGTGACATCGTGATGAAAATGCCTTCGTGCCTTAGTCTGCAAATAACATTGTGATATCGTGACATTGCGACATCGCAACGAAAATGCCTCCGTGCCTTAGTCCATAAATAACATCATGATATTATGATGTCACGATATCATGACATCACGATTTCACAACAAAAAACCCCCTTTGTACCTTAGCTTCAAAAATGTCGCGACATCACAATGTCGCAATATCGCGACAAAAAACCCCCTCTGTGCCTTAGCTTAAAAAACATCGTGATATCGCGATGTCGCGATATCGCGAAAAAACTTCCCTCTTGTATTACAAAACTTTTGCCTTGGGAAAGAAAGATTTAAACAAAATACAAAGTACTTAGAAAAAAATTTTGAGGATGCAAGATTGCTCTATTCTCCGGATGCTTCTGCATCAGACACCCGGGGTAAATTAAGAAGTGATCCTCACTTCTGCTCGGTTAGGAGAAGACCCAAGTGGTCAACCTCTGTCTTTGACAACCAAGTTGCATCTTCTACAGGTCTGCCCTTCCACTTTATCAAATATTCAAAATACTGTTTGTTCCTGGTGCTTCTGCCTTCACGAGTGTCTAATATTTCCATGACCTCGTCTGTGGTTGGAGTAGATGCTAGAATTTGCCATAACTCTGTACTTGGTGCCTCTGTACTATCTTCCTCATGATATTCCACTAAATTTGAAATATTAAAAACAGGTGAAATGTCAAGCCAACTTTGCAATTCCACTTCATATGCATTGCCCGACTCCCGTTTTTCTAGTATTCTGCATGGCCCAAACTTCTTCATCTTTAATTTGTTATAAGTTCTGGCAGGAAATATTTCCTTCCTGAGATGGACCATGAATTCATATCCTACTTCAAACTCTTTGAACCACCGCTTCTAGTCTTCTCTTGTCTTATATTGAGTATTCATTTTTATAATTTGTTTCCTTACTTCTTCATGTAGACTTTTCATATGTTCTGCAAATTCTTCTGCCTCGGCACAACACTTTTCTCCCTTATCCAAATTTCTCAGTTCAGACACATTTCTTGGGTTGTTTCCATATATTATCTGGAATGGAGATTTATTTGTGCTCTTATTGACTGAATTGTTATATGCAAATTCTGTCTGTGGTAAAACTAAATCCCATCCCTTGGGTTTATCTACTATCAAGCATCTCAATAAATTACCCAGGCTTCTATTTACCACCTTTGTCTGTCCATTAGTCTGTGGGTGGTATGCAGAACTAAATTTTAGATCTGTCTTCAACTTCTTCCACAAAGTTCTCTAGAAATACCCAAAAAATTTTGTATCTTTGTCAGAAACAATGCTCTTCGATAGACCGTGAAGTCGTACCACTTCCTTGAAAAATAATCCTGCAATGTGAACTGCACCACTTGTTTTTTGGCATGGAATAAAGTGTGCCATCTTGGAAAATCTGTCAACTACTACAAATACAGAGTCATTTCCCCTCTGTGTTCTTGGCAATCCGAGGACAAAGTCCATGCTGATGTCCTCCCATGGCCGCTTAGGTACTGGTAACGGTTGATACAATCCCATGTTTTGTCTTCTGCCCTTTGCCATCTGGCATATTCTACAACTCTGTACAAACTTTTTCACATCTTGCTATAGTTGCGGCCAATAGTAATTTTCACTCACCAGGGCAATTGTCTTATCCCAACCAAAATGTCCAGCCAGTCCTCCACTGTGTTTCTCCTTGACTAAGTTTTCTTGCATGGAACTCCTTGGAATGCATAATTTACTTCCTTTGAACAACATTTTATCTTGGATTATAAAATCTAACCATTTTGTCCTGTCCACAGTAACAAGTGTCAAGCAAGTCGTCCAGGCTTCTGCAAAATTCAGATCTTCAGGGTACAAACCCTTCAGCTCTTCAAATCCTACTACTTCCACTATCATTTTAATTAGTAAATTATGCCTTCTACTTAAGGCATCTACAACTCTGTTTGATTTCCTGCTTCTGTGCTTCAGCACAAAGGTATAACTTTGGAGAAACTCAACCCACTTCAAGTGTCTCTGATTCAGTTTTGTTTGGCTATTGATATACTATAAAGCTTGATGATCAGTAAATAGAACAAACTCCTTTGGCAATAAATAATGCCTCCACTTCTTCAGAGCCTGAACCATAGCATAAAACTCTTGATCATAAACTGAATACTTTTTCTGAGCATCATTTAGCTTCTCACTAAAATAAGCAATAGGTCTGCCTTCCTGACTTAGTACAGTCCCTATTGCACTGCCACTAGAATCACAGTCTACCTGAAATACTTTGTTAAAGTTTGGAAGTGCCAAAATAGGTTGTTCTGTGACATTTTTCTTTAATGCATCAAAGCTCCTTTCAGCCCCTAAGGTCCACTTGAATTCTTTCTTATCCCCTCTCATTGTTTCTATGAGGGGTGCACAAATGCTACTAAAATTTTTAATGAATTTTTTGTAAAAGCTGGCTAGACCATGAAATGATCTCACCTCTGTTGTGCTTCCCAGGGTAGGCCATTCCATGATATCTCTCACATTCTCTGGGTCAATTTTTAGACCTTCTATTGAGATTACAAATCCCAGGTATACTAACTCATTTTTTACAAAATTACACTTTTTCAGATTTATTAATAATTGCTCCTCCCGCAACTTCTCAAAAACCCTTCTGATATGCATCAGGTGTTCCTCCAGGGTTCTGCTAAATATTAATATATCATCTAAATAGACAATGACAAATTTTCCTAAAAACTCTTTCAGTACCTCATTCATCAGCCGCATGAAGGTACTCGGTGCATTGGATAGCCCAAAGGGCATGACCAACCACTCATACAAGCCCTCTCTGGTCTTGAAGGTTGTATTCCACTCATCTCCCTCTCTGATATGGATCTGATGGTAACCACTCTTGAGATCAATCTTGGTGAAGTACTTGGCTCCACTTAAACAGTCCATTATGTCATCCATTCTTGGCAATGGAAATCTGTATTTTATTGTGATCTTATTGATGGCTCGTGAATCTGTACACATTCTCCACTCTCCATATTTCTTTGGCACCAACACTGCAGGTACTATGCATGGGCTCAAACTTTCCCAAATCAGTCCCTTCTCTAGCAACTCCTGGACCTACCTGTTTAACTCCTCAGTTTCTACAGGCATCATTCTATGTGCAGCTTTATTTGGCAAGCTCGATCCTGGCACCAAATCTATATGGTGGCTGATTTTCCTTATTGGGGGTAAACCCTCAGGCACATTATCAGACACAATATCTGGAAATTCCTCCAATAGATCTAGGACTTCTGCTGGGGTATCTTGGCATTCTTTCTCCCTAACTCTAGGAATTATTGCATAACATAAATGTTCATGCTTCAAACCATCCAAAAATTTTCTCCCTTCAACTAAACAGATTCTGGAGCTGTTACACACCTTTTCATCTACCTCCTTCATGGGCTTTAGCTTATGGCGCACGCCATTCTTCTTCAATGAGTAGGTTTTGGCACGGTCGTCATGCACTGCACTTCGATCGAACTACCAGGGCCTTCCCAGCAACAGATGGCAAGCATCCATAGGCAGGATTTCGCACAAGACCTCATCATAATAATTCTCGATATTAAATTTAATGGAGCACTGCTCACTGACCAAAGCCCTATGGTCCTTCTGTAACCATGCGACCCGATATGGATGCGGGTGCTTCCTCCTCTCTAACTGTAACTTGGTAACCATTTCTTCTGAAACCAGGTTATCCGTGCTACCATTATCAATAATAATATTGCAAATCTTGCCCACACATTTACACCTTGTGTGGAATAAACTTCTTCTCTAATCTGTGTCCTTCTCCTCATTCAACAAGACTCTCCTTATGATCATTGCTTCCCCTCTCTCTAATTCTTCAGAATGTTCAGATCCAGCATCTTCCTTTGCAACAGTAGCTCTGGCTGGACCCTCAGGCCTCGTGTTCATCCTTTCTTGATGTTGTGGACACTTGAATTCTCGATGTCCTTCACCACAGTGGAAACATGTCCCACAAAATACTCCTCTTCCAAACCCTCATCCAAATCCACCCCGTCCTCTTGGGTAGCTGTTCTGATCACGGGGCTGATAAATATCCTCTTCCCTTTTATCTTGGTTACTACTGGCTTCACCAGTCTTCTTCATATCTTTGTATTTTTCTCCACTGGTTCTCCCACCAATTCTTCCACCACGGCCCCTTCCTCTTTGCTTACCTTCAAACTACCTATTCAATTTTTCTTCCACCTTTAAGGCAAACTGGTAAGCATCCTCAATGGTGCTTACCCAAACTAGGCTCAGCTCTTCTTGGATACCGAGTCTCAACCCATTGATATAACGGGCCACCTTCTCTTTGTTTGCCTCTAAATGTCTAGTTCTAATAGAGATCTTGTAAAACTCCTCGATGTATTCTTGGACAGTTTTGTTTGTCTGTCTCAAACTCTGCATTTTCCTTAGCAGATCCAACTCGTAATCTACCGAAATAAACTATCTTTTCAACATTTCCATCATTCTATCCCATCTTGTTATTCTTTCCTTCCCTCTTTTGTTCCTTTTCAGCTATATTCCCTTCCACCAAATGCTGGCATGACCCTTCAACTTGGTCTTAGCAAATCTGACCCGATTAGGGTCTTCAACCTCCTCATATTCGAAATATTCTTCTAGGTCATTTATCCAATCAATCACCTCTTCTGGATTTAGGTTTCTAGAATATGTAGAAACCTCCATTTTTTGTTGCTTTCCAATCTGAGAGATGGCTTTGTACAACCTGTCTTGTGCAGGATCTACAACTTCTTCTTCTTCCTCAGACTGGTCTTCTTCTTCATTAACTTCGTCTTCGCTTCCCTCATCCCTTTCGAGCTTGTGCCTTCTATGTAGCTCTTCTTGCAGGGCTTGAAATTGCCTCTACAAAGATCAGAAGTGTTCTGCTGGCACCACTTTCTTACTCCACCATGGTTTCTTCATGGAGGCATCCTCTTTATTTTTTTTCTCTTACAAATCCTTCCACATATCTTGGTGTAACTGCCTCTCTTCTGGTGATTTATTACACGCTCAGGGGCTCTCGCTCTGATACCACTTGATGGCAAGCCGAGATTCACACAATAAAACTTGAAATTATTCTTCTGTAAATTGCTTAACATAGTCTTACAATACCATCTCCAGGCATAGTTATTTCCCTGCTCAATATCAAACTCACCATCCCTTCCCTTACAATTTTCCAAGTTTTTATCAAGGTCTCAACGCTCTAGGCAATTAATGCCCCCACCTGATCGAATTCATGAAATAAAATATGGAAGCTTACTTCCTCTGCTAAGTTTTCATATTTCCTTCCATCAATGGGCAACTACCCCGATCCGCTATGGAAGCTTGCATTAAAGATCCCCCTTGCCCTGCAACCACCATTTTGGTCAGACTGTTCCTCTGAACTGCTGTCTCATCCATAACGCCCATGGCCTGCAACTGTTGCCTTGTCATAATATTCATCTACAACCGTTGTCTCTTTTCTTGCGCATGTGGCCTGTCCACGTGTCCATTTTTTATTTTTCTTCAACTGGCCACAAAATCACCACATGTCGCGATATCATGACCAAACTGTCGCCTTGCCTTCGTCTGTAAATAACGTCACGATATCGCAACAAAAATGCCCCCGTGACTTAGTCCACAAATAACATCGTGATATCACGACGTCATAATATCATGACATCACGACAAAAATGCCTTTGTGCCTTAGTCCATAAATAACGTTGCGATATCGCAATGTCGCGATATCGCGACGTCGTGATATCGCGACGTCGTGACATCATGACAAAAATGCCTCCATGCCTTAGTCCACAAATGACGTCACGATATCGTGATGTCGCGATGTCACGACAAAAAACCCCATTCGTACCTTAGCTTCAAAAACATTGCGACATCACGACGTCGCAATATCGCGACGAAAAACCCCCTCCGTGCCTTAGCTTCAAAAACGTCACGCTATCGCGACGTCGCGATATCACGACAAAACTTCCCTCTTGTATTACAAAACTTTCACCTTGGGAAAAAAAGATTTAAACAAAATACAAAGTACTTAGAAAAAATTTGGAGGATGCAAGATTGCTCTATTCTCCGGATGCTCCTGCATCATTGAGGGATTGATCATTTGTTTCGATGTTCTAGATACTATTATAACAGATAATGAGACTCCATTTATTATGTTAAGATCACCAAATTTGTAAGCAGGTATGGGATCTATCTCAATACATATTCTAACTATTATCTGTAAGGAAATGGGTTGGCCGAATCCACAAATAAGAATTTATTACGGATCTTGAAGAGAATGCTAGGAAATAACAAGAGAAATTGACATCGACTATTTAACTAGGCTCTATAGACAAATAGGATATTAGTAAAAAATTCTATTAAATTTTCTCATTATTCTCTCGTGTATGGAAAAGAAGTAGTCCTACTCACCCACATTGAGCTCCTTGTCCTTTAGACCTTGTAGTTTCTCAAAAATAAAGATGATGAGTATGATTCAATAAGTGCAAGTTTGGCTCAATTATTGCAGTTGGAAGAAGAAATAGAAAAGGTGTATCAAGCTTTCATCGAAAACACTAAAGCGATGTATAAATGGTTTAGAAAAAATACAACAGAGTGCAAGTTTCAGGTGGTAGATTTAGTCCTCAAATGGAATGAGAACAAAGCCAAGCTGGGGAAGCACCACAAGTTTGATGCGATCTAGAAAGGTCCATTTCAGATATTTGCAATGAATTCAATAAATGCATATCATCTTCAGGATATGGATGGTTGGGATCTACCAATTCTAGTAAATGATCTTCATATAAAGGCTTGTGTTCAATGATACTCAAGAGGTACCAATTTCTAAATATGTACATATTTCCATTTACAAGCAATTTTTATTTTATACTACTTGAAATATTAAAAAAATAAAAATAAGAAGAAGAAGAATGTATACGTGTCACGTCTCTCTTAATAAATTTTTTCTTAAAATAATTCAATGAAGATACATCATGGTTTCGAATAGATTTGATAGCTACATTAAAATAGTTTTACCATAATCCATAAGTTTAAATTCTTCAAGGAATCAAACCAGGAATGATCAAAAGTACAATGACAGTACTTAGTCAAAGAATTGAATTGAAATTTTGGATTTCAAAGGAGAGAAGCATAGCAAATTAAAAAGTTTTTTCACCCCAAAAATGGGGTAGACGTCTTGTTCGCATCCTAGAAGGGTGGCCGAATAATATATGCTCCAAGACTATCATGCAACTCTACCCTTACATTAAAAAATTAAAATTTCTTTCACCTGATGAGTGGGGCAAAATCCCCATTCACCCTCAAATGTCGGCAAACATAAATTAAAAAAAAATGGTGTGTCAAAAGGGATTTTTGCCTCAATGGGGAACAAAAATTTTGTTTGCCCTTCAACAAGGGTGAAGGCATGAAAATATATAACTCATATTTTTATTTAAGACGCGCGGTGTCAATCCAAGTCATAAAAAGCATGCATCCTCCTTTTTGGGTGAATGCATTAAAATGTGAAGCAAAAATAAAAATAAAAAAAAAAAAAGCAAAAGAGTAAAACCTCTAAAAAAAATTGAGTTTTTTTAAAGAAAATCATGCTTTTTCTAAATTTGGGCAAAAAAGAAAAGCAAAAGTTGTTTTAAAATGACATTCACCATGGAATTTCAGAAAACAGGTAAAGAGAGTTTCCAAAGTGAGGGAAAATAAGAATGAGTGTACCTCCATAGTATTTTCACTCCCATTATTTTCGGAGTGCTATATTTTTTAAAGGGTTACCTTGGAAGAATTTTCGCTCTCCAGCACGTGGAAAATCTTAGGAAGTGCACATGCAAGCTAAGACATGTTTTTGAGGTATTTAATTTAAAATGTATGCCAAAATTTACATTGGAAGGCGATTTAGTGTTCCTAAGAAGCAAAATCTCACATTGGCAAAAAAAAAAGTGCTCATTGGTTCCTAGGTGGTGGATTTATTTTTCCAAGATAGTTTTAATTATCGGGCACACTTTTCCAAGGTGCAACATAGCAAGAAGGGTACACTTTTCTAAATTTATTTTGAAATGAGTTTCATTCAGTTACCATTTAATTTTAAGATTATTACCGATTGCAAAAAACAAGGTGTAGGTCCTCCCAAAATAACCCAAGAAATTTACTACTTTTACTCTAGTGGGTGGTGTGTGCTCTATAAATAGTGCATAGGTAAAATTTCTCAAAAGTTTAAATTCGTTTAAAATTTCCACCAATGGGCTCTCAAGCTTTTGTTGTAGATATTGTAGAGTATTTTCAGATTTGTTATGGTTTATACAATGGAAAAGAAGAGCAAAGAAGCGCAGGAGGCTACAGAGCCCAAGAAGTCTAGAAGAAAAGTAGAAGGTGGGTCAAAATCCAAGAAGACCCAAAGAAATGAGAATATGGATTTTGACCCGTACTCTAACACTATGGTAGAAATCAAAGACTATGTGATTACCAACAAGGGCATGGAGAAACTATGGTAAGATGTGGAGTTCATGGTAAAACATGGATTAATAGTAGAAAGCCCTTTAACTATGTCATTACATATGTATTTATCTTAGTATTTGTGTATGTTTGTACACCCTTGTCTAAAAATAGTGAAGATAATTGCTCGAATTTATAATTCAATTACCAATATGGTGCATATGGCAAATAGAGAACCACTTTTTTCTATTTTCGCTAATGAAGTACAAGAAGTATTTTCTTGTTGTTTGAAACCTCATTCATGTGTGATAAACAAGAAGCTACATACCAATGAGTAGGAGGATATTTATGTATCTACTGTGGTGATGCATTGATTCATGGAGATGCAGTTAATTAAATAGCCACATCTAGGGCAACTATGAAACTTACCAAACTTGCTTACAAAGTTCAAAAGCTCAGATATTTACTCGATGTTAGCATGGGTTTTTGATCTAGCGGTAGATTCCACAATTCATAAGTGGTAAGAAGCCCTAGCACAATGCATATGCTAGGTGGAGTTTTATGCTCTATCATCCATGAGGTAGGGTACCAAACCACTTTTCTTCAATTGGGATGATATTATATCTCAAAAATTACATTTTCAATTGGAAATATTGCATACTAGAGAAGAAACATCATTCAAGCATACCTATTTTTTGGTCTGGTATTTTGTTTTCCATCCACACTAGTATTTTTCATTCATTGCAGTAAGGAAAGTGGATGAGAAATATGAGCTTCTACTAATGTATATGTGGAATTTCGCTCTATCGAGCAGGGAATCATTTTATAGTTTTAACTGTTTGTTTTTGGGGCTTGCAATAGAGCTTCTTTGTGGTGCATATGAAAGAGTGCCACGAGAGATGAGAGAAGTAGTGGCTATGGCTAAAAATGGTGACATATTTTTGTTAGCTCAAGGTGTGGTCGTAATAATCTATGGTTTCACGGATAAGCCATTCTTACTCTCATAATTTACCATCGAATATATTTTTGCCATGGAGGTGGTGCACAAAATAGACTATGCTAATTATGTGTATGAAGCAGACCACAACAAGAGGATGACATCCAATATAACTTTCAAGTTTGGAAGTATAGAAGTGAATCAGGTCAAGCAGAACAAGCTACTCACAATGGTACTTCAAGACTTGGGATTGCTAGAACTACTACAACGATGGAGATATGACCCATTATGGAAATTTTTGAAAATACTCAAGGTCAAGACCTTCCATTTTTATCCATAGCCCAAATTTTAGGAGAGGCACAATTATTTTAATGGGTGCGACTTAGAGTGGCACATTGAAAATATGATGTCACTCCCACCCTCGCATGATTTCTATGAATAGGAAGCTGGATACAATTTGGCAGTATACAAAAATTAGATTTCTCCATCTGGACTATTTAGTTAGGTAAAATAAAGTCAGCCGCTATGGATCAAGGAAAAAATTATGAATTGGTGGATAATGCGGGTCCATAGAGGAAAAATTACATCTCCTTATGGGTTGAATATGGATGAGGTGTTTTTAGAAGCCTATGATAAATATGTCAATGCCTATTAACCCATCACTTTCACCAAGATTTTACCCCAATGTTTTCAACATTTATATAGAGATGAAAATACGGCCAAGGAAGAGCACCTGATAGTTGAGGAGGATACACCTGAGGAGGAAGAACAACAATATGTGTTTCAATGGAGGTTTTAGTAGGTGAAGCATAAAGTTGATGAGGTGCCATTGATGGAGAAGCAAACTATCTAAGATGCACCCCCATTCCAAAAAGCTGTAAAGAATTTGAGGACCGATGCTGCTTCCTCATCTATTATTGTAGTTTTAGTCATTGCATTTCCCATAGTTGAAGTTGCTTCAATGACTATTAATTCCTCTCCACTGGTGACAGATGCTATGATAATGGTCACCCAAATATTTTTAATAATTCATGAACAGTCATAGCACCGGCAGGTAGAGGACCCCCAAGTGGAGGTCATTAATCTTGAGGAGGAATAGGAGAAGCAATAGGAAGATATTATTTCATAATTGCTTCCATTATTGGAGCACACAATGCCTGCACCCGAAGCTATGTCTTCCTTTGCCCCTCTTTCTTATTTGGGGTATGTAGTGGCTATCATTTTATTTCCATCAATTTTTTGCATCAATTTCTCCCCCCTTTAGTATGCCCTCTATGTCCATTTCGATCATTTTTCTCCCCTTTCACATGTCCCTACTGCTCCTTCTTTTATTCCCCTATCTTTGACCTCCTTTTATTTCAGTTCATTTGCATAAGTACCAAACCCATTTTTGTGTCCTTCCCTTTCCATTGCTACTACCACTTTTGCCAAGGATGTAAGTACACAAGCTCCTCCTAGAGTGAGTGTAACTGTAGTCAAACCTGGTTCCTCCACCCACTTCGTTGTTTTGGTGTCTCCCATACTAGCCATTTCTTGCACTTTCTTTAAGCCTAACCATTCACAAGTTTTGATATCTTTCACAATATTTTTGGAGTTACAAGTATTGCTTGCAGTTGAGGTGGTGTTGAAGCAACCAGATGTAGAGAAAATAAATCAGATGCACCTCAATTCATTATAATAGTTGAAAATTTGTACGTGAAAAAAAACACTGGCTCCAGCTCGGCCACTCAAGAAAGTCACTTTTGATCTAGTTTCCATGGAGGTTCATACAACCAAGATCACCCCCTGGTCCAAAAGCTACAAGGAGAAATGACACCAAGAAATTATGCTTGTGAGATTCTAACAAAGACCAGACCAAGATTTATTCCATAGAGAAAATGGGTAATATATAGGTTGATATGAGTTCTGTCTACTTGCACAAAAAATATTATAAGTAGAGATATTTTAAAAATGAAACTAAAATTATCGAAGTCGAACATGCCTTGGAAACAAGTAGAGCACAATAGGAGAATACTACTATAGAGAATGAATACTTGCATCAATAGGTTGGAGTGCATCAAAAATAAAGATATGCAATGAGGTTGGAGTTGCAAGCACCTAGAACAAAAATGGAGGTCATAGAGAATCAACTGGCTGAAAAAACCACACAGACTACAGGCTTCTCCCTAAAAATAGTCAAAGAGGCCCGCCTTCGCTCAACCTAGAGTTGCAAAAAGTTGGCAACCAAAGTAGTGTAGGTTTTGAATTGTCTCTAGACAACCTAAATACAAATTTAGATCGATC
Organism: Wollemia nobilis; assembly: GCA_028583015.1. Taxonomy (NCBI): domain Eukaryota; kingdom Viridiplantae; phylum Streptophyta; class Pinopsida; order Araucariales; family Araucariaceae; genus Wollemia; species Wollemia nobilis. The sequence continues at coordinate 20,845,936 of JAQPPZ010016895.1, forward strand.
AGCAGTCGATTAAAACCACAGAGGAGATGCTAGAAGCCCACATGGGAATGGTTGTAAAAATCCAAGCTCTGGCTCAATCTAACATTCACATTCACCCCTTAAGTGAGATGGATCGCGCTTGGTCTACTGCCAAGGTCACACTGTGAAGTTATTTTTGAAGCATAAGAAGGTGAATGCAATAGTGAAGTCAGAAGGGGGTCTGTCCATGAATTGCAATGGTGTAAGTATTTAAAGATAGTTCTTTTGCTCATTTTTTTGTTTTGAGCAAATTTAGGTTCAAGGTTCAATGCAATTTTTTAAAGGTGCCTATATAGGTTAATGAAAGATATTTAATGATTGGGGCAAAAAGGTAGCCAAAGTATGAATTTCAAGGTGAAGAAGCTACTATTTTTAAATCACCAAATGATTTTTATGTCTCGAAGCGTTCCAAATGAAATTGAATTTCCAAGGAATTGGGAAAGCCCCATGTCAACGACTAGGTTTACAATTTTCCATGCACTGAAAATAGGATACGACTAATTTCATGGGGATTTTACCCTTAAAAACTAGATCGCTACCTCGAGAGAAATATTTTCAAAGACTTCAAGGAGGAATTTTCTCACCAAGGTCCCTGATCTGTGAATGTTTTGTCTTCATGTGTATTTAATGAAAGAGGTGAAATACTCATAAATACTAATAAATTTTCATTGTAAAAAGGTTAGACATTCTACAGAAAAAACTATTCAAGTTACTTGCATCAATAGAAGATACTTGGCATTTGAATTTACAAGCAATATTTGTGTGTTATGTCCTATTTTTATGCATTTCTATTTTATGCTCATATTCATTATTTGTTGTTAAGTTTAAATTCTACATTTGAATTTGAATATTGCTAATGAGAGAGTGAGTACTAGAATGTGATCCTAAAGATTATCTCTGTAAGATTGTAAGTATATCCTATTACCTTCCTCTATTACATGCCACTTCAATGCTTGAGTGGAATTTCTACTGCTAGTCTATCCCTAATCCTACACCTTCGGCCTGTGGCCATATTTCCCATTTCTTTAGATTATTCCCAATTCCTTTTGCATAACTCTAGTATTAAACCAATGTAGGATTGAAGTGAATCATGTCAGGAAGAACAAGCTACTCATAATGCCACCTCAAGACCTAGCATTTCTAGAACTGCTGCAATGATGGATATATGACCCATTGGGGAAATTTTTAAAATTTATCAAGACCAAGATCTTCCATTTTTATCCATAACCCAAAGTTTAGGATAGGCACAATAATTTTGATGGGTGCAACTTAGAGTGGCACATTGAAAATATGATGTCGGTCCTACCCTTGCATGATTTCTACGAATAGGAAGTTGAATACAATTCAAAAGTATACAAAAATTATATTTCTCCACTTGGACTATTTAGTTAGGTAAAATAAAGTCAACCGCTATGGACCGAGGAAAAAATTATGAACTGGTGGATAATGCGGGTCCACAAAGGAAAAATTACATCTCATTATGGGTTGAATATGGATGAAGTATTTTCGAAAGATTATGATTAATATGTCAATGCCTATTAACCCATCACTTTCAATAATATTTTACCCCAAAATTTTCAATATTTTGATAGCGATGAAAATACGGCCAAGGAAGAGCACTCGATAGTTGAGGAGACACCTGAGGAGGAAGAACAACAGTATGTGTTTCAATGGAGGTTGTAGTGGGTGAAGCATAAACTTGATGAGGTGCCATTGATGGAGAAGCAAACTGTCTGAGATGCACCCGCATTACCAAAAGTTACAAAGAAGTTGAGGACCGGTGCTACTTCCTCATCTATTATTACATATATAGTCATTGTAGTTCCCATAGTTGTAGTTGTTTAAGCAACTATTAATTCATCTCTGCTAGTGACAGATGCTCTGATTATGGTCACCCAAATGTTTTTGATAATTCATGAACATTTATAGGACCAGTAGGTAGATGACCCTCAGGTGGAGGTCATTAATATTGAGTAGGAAGAGAAGAAGCAATAGGAAGGAATTATTTTATAAATTCTTCCATCATTGGAGAATATGATGCCTACACCTAAAGCTATGTCTTCCTTTCCCCCTCTTTATTATTCGAATCATGTAGTGGCTATAATTTTATTTCCATGAGTTTTTACATCAATTTATTCCCCATTCGGTATGCCCTTTGTGTCCATTTCGCCCATTTTTTCTTCCCTTTCATAAGTCCCTACTACTCCTTATTTGATTCCCCTTTCTTCGGCCTCCTTTAATTTTAGTTTATTTGCATCAGGGCAAAACTCATTTTTGTGCCCTTCCCTTTCCATTTCTACTAGCACTTTCGCCAAGGCTATAAGTACACAAGATCCTCCTAGAGTGAGCGTAACTACAGTCAAACCTAGTTTCTCCACTCACTCCATTGTTTCAGTCTCTCCTATACTAGCCATATCCTATGCTTACTTTGAGCCTGACCGTTCACAATTTTTGATACCTTTCATAATTTTTTTTGAGTTACAAGTATTGCCTAAAGTTGAGGTGGTGCTAAAGTAGCCTAATGCATATAAAATCAATCGGGTGCACCTCATTTCATCACAATAGTTGAAAATTTATAGGTGAAAAGAAGCACTAGCTCTATCTTGGCCACTCAAGAAGATTGCTTTTGATCTGGTTTCTATGGAGGTTCATACAACTAAGATCACCCCATGGTACAGAAGCCACAAGGAGAAATGATGCCAAGTGATTATGCTTGTGATATTGTAACAAAGTACCTAACCAGGATTGATCCCATAGATAAAATGGGTAATATATAGGTTGATATGATTTCGGTCTACTTGCACAAAAAATATTATAAGTAGAGATATTTTGACAATGAAAATAAAATTATCGAAGTCGAACATGCCTTCGTAACAAGTAGAGCACAACAAGAGAATACTACTATAGAGAATGAATATTTTTATCAATAGGTTAGAGTGCATCTAAAATAAATAGATGCAATAAGTTTATATATGCAAGCACCTAGAACAAAAATGGAGGTCATAGAGAATCAAATGGTTGAAACAACAACACAGACTGCAAGCCTCCCCGAAAATAGTCAAAGAGGCTCACCTTTGCTTGGCCTAGAGTTGCAAAAAGTTGGCAAGCAAAGTAGTGTAGGTTTTGCATTATCTATTGATAACCTAAATACATATTCATATGGGTCAGATGTTGATTGACACCACAAAGGATATGCTAGAACCCCACAAGAAAATGGTTGTAAAAATCCAAGCTCTGGCCTATTCTAACATGTACATTCACCCCTTAAGTGATATGGATCATGCTTGGTCTACTGCCAAGGTCAGACTATGAAGTTATTTTCAAAGCATAAGAAGTCAAATTCAATAGTGAAGGCAAGGTTTGTCCATTAATTGCAATGGTGTAAGTATTTAAAGGCAACACTTTTGCTCATTTTTTTCTATTTTGATAAGATTCAGATTCAAGCTTCGACACAATTTTTTTGAAGGTGTCCATATAGCTTAATGAAAGCCATTTAATGATTGGGGAAAAATATTAGCCAAAGTATGAATTTAAAGGTGAAAAAAATACTATTTTTAAATCAATAGATTATTTTTATGAGTCTCGAAGCATTCCGAATGAAATTAAATTTCCAAGGAATTAGGAAGGCCCCATGTCAATGACTAGGTTTGCAATTTTCTATGCACCAAAACTAGGATACAACTGATTTCATGGGGATTTTACCTTTAAAAACTGGATCTCTGACTCAAGATAAATATTTTCAAAGACTTCAAGGAGGAATTGTCTCACAAAGGTACCTGATTTGTGAATATTTTATCTTCACGTATATTTAATGAAAGAGGTGAAATACTCTATAAATACTAATCAATTTTCATTGTAAAAAGGTTAGACATTCTACAAAAAAACTATTCAAGTTCCCTAAATCAATAGAAGATACTTGGCTTCTAAATTTACAAGTAATATTTGTGTGTTACGTCCTTCTATTTTATGCATTTCTATTTTATGCTCATATTCATTATTTGTTGTTATGTTTAAATTCTACATCTGAATTTGAATATTGTTGGTGAGAGAGTGAGTACTGGAATGTGATCTTGGAGGTTGTATATGCAATATTGTAATTTTATCCTATTACCTTCCTCTATTACATGCTACTTCAATGCTTGAGTGGAATTTTTGCTGCTAGTCTATCCCCAATCCTACACCTTCGGCCTGTGGTCATATTTCCCATTTCTTTCGATTATTCCCAATTCCTTTTGCATAACTCTAGTATTAAACAAATGTAGGATATAGTAAGGGAGCTAGACATCTTTTGAGATTGGCACAAAGGATATTTCTTTGCTCTGAATTTTTAATGTTGGCCATGTCTAGGGTGCACAAATGCATGTTTGTATAATTAGGCAGATATTTGACCAACAAAGACTTTGATACTAGGTTGTTAAAAGAATTCCAAATATGCTAATAAATAGAAATCAATAATAGATTAAACTAGTTGGATCCTATCCTAGTAAGTTGAAAAGAGGCTAAAAGCCTAAAACTATGACCATTGTCACACCAACCTCCATTTGCACAGAGAACACATACTACAGTCTATATTAGACTATATAAAAAGGTAATTAGTGGTACTTGTGACCACTCAGAGTTGCTTGAGTGTTTTCTCCCACATATCAATGATATTGCTACTACTAGAACCTATATAGTTTCTTGCTTCACTTGCTCATTTTAGCTATATTGTTGTAAAGAGGAGCATTTCCTCAAACATTAGTATTTTTTTATGATAACAGATATATCCTTGTGAATTAAGATTTAAGATATTTGTTTTCCATTAAGAAGACCTTTAAGATTAATTTCATATGACTGAAGTAAATAAATATTATCTTGTTTTACATTCTCTTGAGTTTTTTCATGTCTTATCAATTCTATATGGCCAAATTTATTTTTAGTCTCTAAGTGGCAACATTTTTTATTATTATTTGATATAACAAAGGCATGAATCCTATATTACTCTAATAAACAAAGGAGGTCATGTGGGGGTGCAACATTTGAGATATGACCTCCACAAAAATAAGAAGTGCTATATGAACCTCTTGTTTTGCATTGACTTTCAAAGAGTCAACATTACCATTAAATTTTAAAAAATAAGTCTATTCTAAACACAATAGGGACTGATAAGTCTTCCCTAAAATATTCCAGTGTCTTTAACTACAAAGAAGAGCAATGTCCTTAAAATGTTGATTCAATTTTATCAGTAACATGTTTATCAATATTGTTGATAGCAGAGGTATGCCAGGGTCTTGGATCAGGCTACACACTCACCTCGATCTCCCAAAAATAGGATGGAAAATCCACATGAAAATATGAAATCATAGACAAATAATGAATCATAATAATATTTTTTAAAAGTGCAAACAATCATTCAAAATTGAATTTAGAAGTACAGATATAGGTGAATGGACAACCTAAGCCCTCCATATAATGGGCAGATGTCTAAAACTTCCTACCCACCCCAACCATCAGAGATGAGGTGAGAGGGTATCCTGAGACTTTTATCAGATACATAAATATCCATCTATGCAAATCAAGTACTACTACTAAGGACTAGGACTAAGAGTCAAACATGAAACATCAATTTCATAACTAACACTCACTCAACACAATAAACCTTCATTTCAACACATTACAACATGCATGCATGATTAGACTCTTAATCATATGCCCTAGTAGCACTTGCATTCTCTCTCTTTTTTTACCAAATTACCTTCTTGTATTTGACTGGCCAACCTCATGCTTAGGATACCTACTCGCCTCACTCCTAGCTTGGCTTCCCATTAATTATCTACTAGCATTTTTTAAAAATAGAATAAAAAAATGTCTAACAACACTTGTTAATTATTTCCATTAATTATAACTGCTTTTGAAGTACAATAATTAGGCTTCCAACCATGTACCCTCACATTCTTCATGGATGTATTGAATGTTGTCATCATTTGCATTTTCATCTTGTGCAGTTTTAGGTCCAACAAAATTTGTTGCTCTAGAGACACTGACATATTCTTCCTCGTATGCTTCAATGTCTTTGATCCCTCTTGGAGGTGATGTGAGAACCACATACCAACTGGTATCAAGTGGATCATTTACATAAAAGACTTATCTAGCTTGTGATGCTAGGATAAATGGATCATATTTTAGTCTATCCCAACCAAGTAATCTATTCATGTTGACCAGTGTGAAGCCCATTTCATCCTTTCTACATCCATTCCTCATATCAAGAACATTCACCCAATCACATTTGAATAAGGGGTATCAAAATCGATAGTAATCCAACAAGATTATTTTCCTAATAACACCATAATATGTGACTATTTGAAGCATCGAGTTTGTGTCTTTTGTGCTTGCTCTACACAAAGTAGTAGCATCAACACACACAATTTGTTTATGTTGTTTTTTGTTCCTCTTTGTCTTTGATATGAAATCTATAATCATTGATCAAATAGCCCAAATATTTGGTTGTAGCTTTCCTCGGACCACATGCCAACCATTTTATTGTGTCAAAGTCATTGTCATTATGTTGCATTCCATATCCATGAAACTAAAACAAAGAAGAATAGTTTAAATATGATTGCAGAACATTACATGACATTCAGTACATGATGATCAATATAAATTTCAAATATCATATTCAAGAGAGTAGACAATAACCTAATCTCGTAGCCAAGTGATGAATGTTTGATTATGGATTTTTTGCAACACCCCTTCATCTCTCGTTGCACAGGTGTTGGATTCCTTGATACTCTTTAGGTGCTTCCTGATTTGGCCCAAATTTTGTCAAGCTTAGTTGGATCTAATTAATATTCGGCCATATATAACAACAACAAATAAACATCTACTTACTCTACCCAAGGTTGAACTTCATCCATGTTAAAGAGAACACATCGATGGGCTTGCTCATGAGAAGTTTCATCCAAATCAAAGTCTTCACCACTAGAAAAAGGCCTCCCATCGATTATAGTTTCTTCGTCCTCATCACTCCATACCTCATTGTGACCAAGGTGATCACCAATTGCTTTTGTACCTCTCATGTAGTCCGCACAGAATGAAATATATTCCTCAACAAGATAACATTCAATAATACAACCTTTGGGCCTAGCTCGGTTCTTTACATAGCCCTTAAAAATATTTATAATTCTAAGAAAGGAAACAAACAATTTTGATTAGATGAGACACTATACAAAAATTAGAAAAATGGTGGTTTATGAAACTGATGAATGCATACAAACCTCTCGAAAGGGTACATCCATCGATATTGTACAGGTCCACATAGACGTACCTCCCACACCAAGTGAACAATTAGGTGCACCATGATATCAAAAAATGAAGGGGGAAAGTACTTTTCGAGCAAACATAACATCTCCATGACCTCTACTGATAATTTCTCTATTTTTATGGGATCCACCACTTTAGCACATATATCCTTGTAGAACATGCACAACCGACAAATGGTTTGTCGCACTAGCTTATCAAGAAAATGTCGTAGCGCTATCAGAAGAAGTTGTTGCATGAGAACATGGCAGTCATGTGATTTCAAGCCCTGGATCTTAAGTTCTTTCATAGAGACACATTTTCTAATATTCAAACTATATCCATTTGGTACTTTCATATTGTATAGTGTACGATAAACCCTTTCTTTCTCAACCTTCAATAGATTGTAGGGTGTTGGTGGAAGATATCTTATTTCCATCCATTACTAGCCACAATGTGTTCTTGATACCCATATTTTTTAAATCCTCATGGGAGTTTTTGCCATCCTTTGACTTTTCATCGATACCTAGTAGTGTTTTGAATAGGCTTTCGCAGATATTTTTCTCCACATGCATCACATCCAAGTTGTGATGAACTAGAAGATGTTGTTCATAGATAGCAACATCAAACTAAAATTACTCAACATTGAGAGACATAACAATAAATACAGAAATAAAGTTGCATGTCGTACCTCCCAATATGACATATTGAAGAATATAGATTTCTTCTTCCATCCTACTATAGGAACAAACATGCTATCATCATTCATGTCATGTTTCCTTTTATTTGAGTTGCTCTTTTCCCAATTTGGTGGAATTCCCTATACTATTTTTAGTATTTTCATCCCATTTAAAGGTTTGGGTGGTTTATCAAGCTCTTGTTTGCCATTGAAATATGTCCTCTAACGATAAAATAGATGATCTTGGAGGAAGGAATCTCCTGTGACCCATGTAAGTGATATTTCTACTACATTTAAGATATTCTGCATAGGTGTTCTCCCCGCATATTGGACATGCTGCCTTTCCCTTTGTCATACATCCTGATAAGTTTCCATAAGCAGTAAATTCATGGATGACCCACATCATTATTGCTCTCATATTGAACGTAGTATTGGAAAATGCATCATACATTTCTGCTCCTTTAGTCCATAGTTTGTGCAAGTCATCAACCAACAACTGTAGATAAACATCAATATCATTGCCTGGTTTCTTGGGGCCAGGTATTAACAAGGTGAGCATTGAATGTTTCCTCTTCATCCACATCCATGGTGGGAGGTTGTAAGTGACCAACATAATGGGCCAAAAACTATAAGCAGTACTAAAGTTAGCAAAAGGGTTGAACCCATCGATTGCCATTGCAAGTCGTACACTATATGGATCATCGATAAAATATTTCCACTTAACATCTATAGTTTTCCATGTTGAGGAGTTGATTGGATGTCGCATATTTCCATATGAACTCTTGTGTTGGGAATGCCACCTCATATTCTCCATAACCTTTGCAGAGCTACAGGAAGAAAGCAACTCACTTCAATCGCATCTAACAATGTTGAAAGAAACAAACACAACAAAGCTAATGATATAATAAAATCCCTTACCTATACATTCTCTTCAACCTCGGTATAATGGGGAAATACCTCAACACCTTTGTAGGAACATTAATGCATACCTTTTGTGAATGAGGGTCAACTTTCCATCGAGATGCACCACATGTTGGGCAAGCTTACTTCTTTTCATGATCTTTCCAATATAAAATACAATCATTGATGCATGCATGTATCATTACATAATGTAATCCCAATGGCCTCATCATTTTCTTCACCGCATATATGGACTCTAGAATTGTATTGTCGATTGGGAGCATATCTTTCAACAACTCTAGTAAGTCACCAAAGCTTTTGTTCGACCAGCCATGTTTTACTTTGAGATTATACAATTTAGTGATCATCGATAGCTTTGTGTACTTTGTACAACCTGGGTATAATGGTCATTTGGCATCTTTGAGCAAGCTATGATATTCATCAAGTAGAACTGCTCCATAAGATGATTGGAACTCAACATCATTATCTCGTAGTTCTTGTCCACTCTTTGAGCAATTGACATTGAACAATCCGTATGCATCATTGACCATTCCAACGATGTCATCTTGTACATATTTGGTAATTGGACCCTCATTAGTGGTAGAGCACATGTTCGATGTATATTTATCAAAACTAGAGGGTTGTTCTCCATGCAAAACAAACTCGGTATATGTCTTGTCAATCCCGTGCCAAATTAGGTGGTCACAAACCTCCAAAAAACCAAGAGTTTCCATATTTGAGCACTTTCAACATGGACATCTAGTTATTTTAGGGTCCATTGAATTCTTTCTTATGAAATCCAAGAATTGGTGAACCCCATGATAATAGTCCTCACTATTTCTACAAACAGACCCCCTAAAAAATAAGAAAGTATAGTTATATGGGTAGATCTTATTGAAAGCACAACTTTTCTTTGTTAATGGAGATAACATAGTTGAAATACCTGGCTGCTCCTAGCCAAGATTTATCCATGATACTTGATGGAAGATCTTCTTATACCTAGCCACATCATAGATAAGGTGAAATTTATCTTTGATTCAACATTCGTACAACTGCATATTGCATTTTACTTGTGGCCATAATCATTTTCAATTTTGTTTTGGCATGCAACCCCATATGCAAATTGATAATTCATTTGATACACCATCATTCTCTTCCATGCCACAGGTCTAACATGTGAGAGAACATTGATCAAAATATCAAGCATATTGAAGCACTTACAAACATTCACAATGGGATTAAATTACATAGGAATAGATACTTAACCAAGGATTAGTACCTACATCACATCATATATGTCATACAATCATGAATGATTCAAACTAGATTAAGGGTAAGGAACTTGTAACCAATGTTAATTGCAATACCTTCTATAAATGAATGCAAGTGTCAAAACAAGGTTTCTTATACAATCTTGTTCAAAGATATACAAGCTAGTCAGGCCCAGGAGCTTCACTAGAACAATCACATGAATAAAATCATAGTACAAGTGGGACATCAATCACAAAAATAAGAAAACAAAAGAATGAAATATTATATGATCCCAAATCTGTGATCCCATTTTCTCAAATACTTGAAACTGGTACCATGATCAAATAATATCCGAGACAACATCAAAACTAAATCGTATATGGTATTTCCAATACTACTACAACATGGCAATACAATATTGCTACAACATGGCATAATTTATTTGTAAACAATGTTTGATATAGGCCAAACAATGAAGGAGCCCACAACATCCTTCATTGTGGCCATCTCATCATTCCTTCTAAACAAGATTGTTTCCTCTTTATGGGTGATGTGCACATTGACTTTCTAGTAACCTTCACCCAAATATTCACCATGTACAAGGTCTTCAAGGTTAGTACTGATCACCGTGCCTTTGACCACTATGTTATCCTTATGGATCTGAGTCAAGTAGCATTCCCTTCTCTTAGTTTGCATGATCAGTGTCATTTTTAGTCCCTACATGGAAAATTAATAGCCTAGATAAATTCACTGCATAGCGTACAATACAAACTAAGTCAACCATTTTATATTTGAAATAATAGTCATACCATTGATGACTCTAGCCTAGAAGGTATTGAGCTAGTGCATGTGCCTTGAACACCACCATTGATGTTGTGTCCAATTGTAGGGGTAGCATGTAGTGATGTTGCCTATGGAATTATATGCAAGGGATCATTACAACTTTAGGGGTGCAACATGTAAGCATTTCAAATATGAAATCATGAAAAAATTGACACACCTCTATCTATGAAAGCCATGTCAAAATATCTTCAATATTTTTATCTTTCTCTGCAAGCTTCTCTTCCAACTTTTTTTCATTCTCTGCAAGCTTCTCTTCCAAATTTTTCTCTTTCTCTATCGTATGCTCTTGCATCTAGTGCAACTTTTGTATGTAACCCTCACCAACAAATAGAGCAATCGATGATACTCCTTTGTCGACACCCCAAACCTGACCCGATATTTCGGGTCCAAAAACCTTGGTGAGGGCATCATCCTTAATATATTGATTTATGGAGCTCACAGATGACATTGCATCATCCATTTTTTTTGGCAACATCACATGCATAGTTAATTGGTAACATGTTAAAAAAACAATCGATATAACAATGGTTTGAAGTTCAACGTATTGCTATTTCCAAGGGAATGTCACTTACGATTGTCTCTACAACTTTTGGTGAAACAAGAGCCCCATCCTTATTTTTATGAGCTACCATCCACATAGTTTCCCTTGGTAGTGGAGTTTTTGCATTTGGTTGGCTCTTCCTCTACAAGATATATAGTTGGAGAGACATGGGGATAAGTCATACGATAAAACAATATAGCTATGTTTATCACATATAATGGATGAGTATGATAGAATACCATTTCATGCTCTAGTTGAGCATATCCTCTTCGATTGCAAGTGTGCATGATGGATTGGTGAGATCTATTTTGTTTATTCCTTTGCCTCACTACCTACAACGCAATGAAGAAACCAATATATAAATTCATTAGGGAGAGCAAGGTCAGAAAAATTCACATGAACATAACAATGATATGAACTACCATAGTAGATTGGCTGGTACTTGCCTTAAAGTCAGTATTTCTCCTACCATTCACAAAGGCTTCCCAATATTTTTGTGATACATGAGGTGGGGGATTAGCAATTCTATCTATGTCATTATCATACTTATCATAGTGGTTTTTCACAAGTTGATGCTTATGATCATGCCATTGCTTTTCCATGGTCACGAAGACCCATTTCTTCATTGTGTCTGAAATGATATATTTTTGCTGCATCAAACCAATATCTTATTAGATGCAACATTTATATAAGTATTCAAAAATGGACACTGTGAACTCCATTGGCTAGAAATTTACCGTAATGAGTGTCCATAACTAGTTTTTAACTTCCACTAGGACTACTCTCTAGTCTGTATGGGTGATAGGGACAATCTCCCTCACAATCACCCCCAAGTAAGATGTAAACTTAATAGAATTTTTTCCTATGGGTTGTCCATTTAGATTGCAAATGATCTCCACCTTATTTGTGTTGCTTGACTTTGTTGCACATCTTGTTGGACCTCTATTTCTATGATATTTAGTGTTTGAAGTGTGTGATGACTTGGCATCAACACCTATAATATTGGCACCATCCAAACATCATTATGCCATATAGTATGACAACAACAAGTAACCAACATCACGAGCAAATTTCTTGTGTGGTCTATGTACCTTATTCGTTAGCCAAAGCATCGTCAACCTCATTTCTAGTATTCTCACCACCAAATTCATTTATGTTATGGGTTACCTCCTTATCTTCCTCATTCATGGAACTCCGTAGCTGGTATCTTCCACCAATTGCTACAATACACCATAGTCGATGATAAAACCATGATCAATTCTAATATACCCAGGTCAACCACTATTGAACAACACTATCAAATTTCAAGTACTTACTAGCATGTGAGGCCTCTATCACTGAATCCTAATTTATTATGATAGCCTCAACTACTTGTGGTGTCTTTCTTGGTCTTTTTTTGTACATATTTCCACTCTAAATATTGTACAAACACACCGTAAAACCAAAATAGACATAGATAACCCACAATGAAAGACTATGCATACAAAACTGCAAAAATACAAACCTATCATTGATTCTTATGAGTCTTTACATGTGAAGTGTGAGAGGAGGGAGAGCATCATTAGGGAAATTTCCCACCTAGCCAAATAATTCTCACCTATAATTCCCCTTTCATTCTATTCCCTACTTAGAGAACTGACCTCTCAAGGAGGAGATTAGATACATAGCACAACCATGTCAAAACATAAACTAGTAGATATGATAATTTATTTGTATGATGCCACACTATTATGCAACTTAACACAAATAATTCATCCTAAAAGCATGAATTTTGGACACATATTATTCATCATACTTTTTTATACAATCATCACAATGCATCCTAATTACTTAAAATAATTAATTCATGCATATTATGAACATAATGATTATTTAATCATAGTTTTGGCTAAATTTTTTGATGGATCAATTGTGTTGATTGATTCCTTATGGTTAATTGATTATAATTATTTGGTATATTAATGACTTTTCTCAAGCATGCCACCCTTATGTTCATCCACATAGGACAAATAATTGCAATTCTATCTACAATTTTCATTCAAATCCTTTTTATCTCTATACTTCCCTTCTATCTCATTAAGTAAAGTAATAACTCCTTATTTTGACTTTGAGGTTATTGCTACTCATGGATGTAAGATTATATATAGAACTTCAAGTTTACCTTTTTCAAACAACACATGCCAGTTATTAATTTGTGACTTAGAAGGAAGGATAAGCATAAGAAAAATGTTCTTAGGCTTATAGTTAAAACACTTCCAACATGGAGACAATCAAAACCATAAAATCTACCCAACAAGCAACACAAGATTTGACACTATAGTCACATAGGATGGTTAAGTGTGTGCTTCTAAAATACAAACTTTCTGTCACATATACAACCAAACAAATATATCATCTAGAAGGTCAACTCAAAAGGTTGAACAACAACCCTATACAAAAGTTAAGATGAAGGCTCTATACACATCTCCATGTATTTTTCCACATGGAAAGTGTAACTATTTGATTCAATTTATCTTTCATCCCTAAAACATAAAGACACAATACAAACATAAAGAATCTTATAAAATTATTTTGATAGTGGGGTATTACCCTTTTGAATCTTCTTTGTTCTGGTCCGACATTATTTAACTTTAGATTGCATTTATATGATTTATAACAGAGATTGTATGTATTGACAATGGAACATAACTAGTTAAATTGAAAATATTGCAAATGCTTACACTTCATTAGACTCTGATAATCAATGAAAGCAATTGCCATTCAAAGCCAATTTTTTCTTATCATATTATACTTTATTAGGAATCAACTAAGGCAAAGCTCCCACATGTCGAATGTGGGATAATGGTTACTACTAAGAATAAAAAAGGGGTTCTCTTGCCTGATTGGCTTGAGCCGACCACAAATAAAATGAAGTGACACCGATAGAACAAGCCACATATCTCAACTAGGTACACAGGTCAATTTAGGGGTGAGAATGGTTTAAACAGCCAAAGCCAAGCACCTGAGTGCTTGGCTACATACCCAAGGAGGCTTGGGTAAATAAAAGGTAGGCATAAGCCCAACCTGTACCCCATGTGGGATAATCCCCCATAATAGCTTCAAATGACCAATCATCCCATTCAATGTAGGGCCACACATCAATTAAAAAAAATCCTACTCCACTAATGGGTGAGCTAAACAACCCAACCACAATAACTGCCATGTGACAAGAGCAAAGGAGTCTTAGTTGATTCTAAAATGAGCTCAAATGGAGGTCTCATAGTGAAAATATACAAATGCATAGGTATGGATTTGGCACATTCAGAGGTATCTAAAAGGAGATTATTGTTTGAAGGCCACTAGGAATATTTAATAGAGACCCAACTCAACAAGCTGAGTCTTCAAACAACAATTGAGCCTAAGTTATCACTTCCCTCGAAGATTGGTTGGTCGGGTGAAGCTAGATGAAAAGCCAAGTAGATGACTAGTTCGAACTTAGCAATCATAAGGTTTCTAACAACATAGGCCAGGGAGCAATTTTGAGAGGTCGAAGGAGGGAACATCACTAGTGACTCCACCAAGGACCCCCTTGAAACATAGTCATAATAGAAGTATGGCCAAATATTTAGAGGCAGTAAACATGGTGTTAAAATAAACAAAGGAGCTTTAGTGCCACCCCAAGTATACATAATGTAGCTAAAACCTCCCAAGGATTCAAGCGATGAACCATAGATGAAAAAGAAAATAAAGGATAAATGACCCTCTCACAAATCACAGCAATAAACTCGACCAAACGTGGGTGAAAGGCTTGAAATAAATTTGATGATTCTAGTCAGAAGCGAAGGCCGAGTCGAAGCTTAACAAAGGTTTCATCAAATCAATTTATAGGGGGCTAAGAAAACATGGGTTTATTTTTTGCTAAAGCAGATTTTAAAGCAAAAACCATAGGGAAACAACATAATTGCTAATCATTTAAATATTATGCTATGATATTAGAAACCCTCCAACCTAAATCTAAGCTCCCTTCGACTCCTGGTTTTGTTCTCCAAAATCCTTGATCGGTCTCAAGATTTTGCCATCCTTGCATTCTACAAGAAAAATATCCTTTCCTCGAAAAGCATCCCCCTTAACTCCTCTTTTTGGGTCTTCTTAACAAGGGGGAGAAAAGAGATCTACCCACCAAACCTCAAAGTCTCCCCCGCACATAAATGCCATCTACTTAATTAAAAAATCCATCTACCCAAGGTGGCAAACCACCCTCTTACTATTTATATATATATATATATATATATATTAAAGGGTGGTTTTTTATCGTTGTAAAAAACCATCATCTTTTAGCCACCGTTAAAATCTTTTTTCAGGAGGATGGTCTTAAACTACCCTCTTAGGCCTATTAGGGTAGTTTTTTACCACCATAAAAATCCACCATATTTTAGGCACCATTAAAATATTTGTTTTGGTGAGGATGGTTTAAAACCACACTCTTATGGTCTATTAGGATAGTTTTTTTACCACTGTAAAAAAAACTTCATATTTTATCTACTCTTAAAATCATTTTTTGGTGTAGTGAAGAGCCAAATTCATTTCTTGTAGTTTCCTGAGGTCTAATTCATCCTTGCTCTTCCTAAAACAAACCTACTTCCAATACACTAGGGGAATTCTATTTTTTTCTTCAACGCCCATCCAAAGAAATGCCTTTTGAATACTATAAATATTTTTGTAGATTTTTTATGGCATCTTAAACAACAACAAAAATAAGACTAAGATACCTTGGAGGGTGGATTTAATGAGTTGTACCATACCAAATTGGCTATGGACAAAACCTTTATAGCTTTCCAAATTTCTCCTAACCCTCTCAACCACAGGAAGCCAAGAAGAACCCTATAATCTACCATTGAAAAGTGATAAACCTAGATAATGAAGGGATATTTCCAATGGAACATTCAAATATTTTTGCAAATTTTACCTGCCTTTGAAGGAGGGTATTAAAAAGAAATACCTTGATATTGTTGAAATTTATGTTTTGTCTAGAGGTATTCTCATAAGAAGATAGAATAAACATAATCTCTTTTTATTCTAGAATAGAGGATCTTGAAGCAAAAATATTATCATTTACAATTTTTTGGTGGGTTATGGGATTGTAGGAGGAGGTATGATTTATCCCTAAAATTAAACCATTAGACTAGGTTTTTTGAATAGATCTACCTAAGACTTCAACCATAATAATAAATATATAAGGAGATAGTGGGTACCCTTGTATTAGGCCTAAATATTTCTAAAATAACCTATTGGAGAACCATTAATTAGAATATAATTCATGACTGATCACAAATATCCTTTGATGAGGTCCATCCAAGTAAGGTGAAAACCAAATTTACCCATAAATTTAAACAAAAATTCTTAGGATACTCTATCATATGGCTTGTTCATGTCTAATTTCTACAAAAATCCATCTCTACCGCTTTTATCTATGGAGTGAAGAACTTTATGAATATTAATCACACCATCCAAGATTTGCCTTATTTTAACAAAAGCACCTTGCCAGGGATCAATAATTTGAGGAAGAATGGTATTCATACTTAAGGCTATGACTTTAGCCAATATTTTATAAAGAGTATTACATAGACTTATGGACCAAAAATTATTGCAAGAATTAGCTACTTCTAATTTAGGAATTAGAACAAAAAACATAGAATTGATGTCACTTGGAATATGAAGTGTATTTTTGATATTATCACATTGACACTGAGAGGGGCGGGGTGAATCAGTGTAGCTATTTAAAATTCAAATCTACAACACTTAATGTTGAAGCAAAGAGAACTTAAAAACAGGTAAAGCAATTTTCACAAGAGAGCACACCACAACACACAATGTAACGAGGTTCACCAATTTGGCTACTCCTCAAAAATGACTGCTTGGACTCCAATCCAAATCCAACCTTTGCAAAAAACCAATTTTACAAACACTTTACCAGCATCCACTAGAAGGAGCACCAACCCCTTATTTTTTTCTGCTACAACAAATAGGAGCACCAACCCCTAATGCCAAGCACCAACTTGGACTGCAATTCTGAATTATCTTAATGACATAAAAATGCCTTCGTTGTTTACACGACCCTGACTGGTCTGTAATTAATCAAACTCTGCACTCTCTCACGACTCTGCTTATTTCTCTCTCAGCCCTCTTCTAACACTCTTTCCACAACAATTTCTCACATACAACAGAAACCTTATTCTTCACGCAAACCTGCTTTTATAACATATTAGTCTCTATTTTTAACTTTCATATTTACGCATGCAACTCGTAACTGTTCCTTTAATATTCTCTTCTGCCACTTGTCAACTCTCCTTATTTATGTAACTCCTTTTGTATTTATAGAGTGGGCATTACATTACATGCAACGTATAGTGGGCATTACATTACATGCAACGTATATCTCTACCATGACTGTACGTCTTCTTGAACATAACTGTTTGTATTCATTTCTATGCATGCATGCATTTTTTGATTCTATTTATGTGACTGTTCGATTTCTCCTTCTTCAACTGTTCTTAAAATAGCTACATGCTTTTCCTCTACAACTGCCACTTTAACTGTTATTCTGCTTTAGTTAACTATCAGTGATCGTGTTGTTGCGACGTGTCACAAAATCGTGACACTTCTATCTCTTTATGCTCTTCTCGCCTATTTACCCATGAAAATGCAACATGTCGCAAAATCATGACATTTTTGGCCTCCCTGTTCACCTGTTGTCTTGCAGTCGTGAAAACCAGACATGTCGTGAAATCATGACACTTTTCGCTTCCTTGCACTTCTCTGCCTTCCACCCATGAAAACAGAAGATGTCGTGAAATCGTGACACTTTCGCTGCCTTGTGCCTTTTCTGTCTTTGGCCAACGAAAACACAACATGTCACAAAATTGTGACACTTTTCACTTCCTTGCACTTATCTGCCTTCTGCCCATAAAAACGAAACATGTCACGAAATCATGACACTTTCGCTGCCTTGTGCCTTTTCTATCTTTGGCTAGCGATAACACATGTCACGAAATCGCTACACTTTTCGCTTCCTTGCACTTCTCTACCTTTCGCCCACAAAAACGAAACATGTCACAAAATCATGAAACTTTCACTGCCTTGTGCCTTTTCTGTCTTTGGCCCATGAAAATGAAACATGTCATGAAATCATGACACTTTTCCTCCTTGACGCTTTCTCTTTGAACCTGTCGTGAAATCATGACACTTTCTATCCTTGGTGCTTTCTCTTCGAACCTGTCATAAAATCGTGATAGTTTTCTTTGCTTGTTCCTTCTCTCCAAACATGTCATGAAATCATGACAGTTTTCTTTGCTTGTGCCTTCTTTCCAAACATGTAGCAAAATCGTGACAATTTTCTTACTTGCCTTCTTTGCTTCCAACATGTCATGAAATCATGAAAGTTTTACCACTTGGTTTCTTTGCCTCCAACATGTCGTGAAATCACGACAGTTTTCCTTGCGCCTTCTCTCTCCTTGGCCATGTCACGAAATTGCGACAATTTTGCTTGTGCATTCTCTCTCCTCAGCCATGTTGTGAAATCGTGACAATTTTGCTTGTGCCTTCTCTCTCCTCGTCCATGTTGTGAAATCATGACAATTTTGCTTGTGCCTTCTCTCTCCTCGTCCATGTCACGAAATCACAACAATTTTGCTTGCGCCTTCTCTCTCCTCGGCCATGTTGTGAAATCATGACAATTTTGCTTGTGCCTTCTCTCTCCTCGGCCATGTCATGAAATCATGACAATTTTGCTTGTGCCTTCTCTCTCCTTGGCCATGTCATGAAATTGTGACAATTTTGCTTGCGCCTTCTCTCTCCTCGGCCATGTCACGAAATCATGACAATTTTGCTTGTGCCTTCTCTCTCCTCGGCCATGTCACAAAATCATGAAAATTTTGCTTGTGCCTCCTCTCTCCTCGGCCATGTCGCGAAATCACGACAAAAAACATGTCACGATATCGCGACAGTTTTCTTACTTGTCTTTTTCTTTGATTCTGAGAATCTGGGCCACTTCTGTCATCCTGGAAATTTACTGTACATGATCTCACTAACCTCTGAACTCTTGTCCACTGCATCAACTGATATGTTTTTCTGTGTTGACAACAATGACAATATTGTTTCTACACCTTGCTCAACAATCTCCCCCTTTGGAATTGTTGGCAACACTTATGCAATCTCCTGTAATTCTTCTCCCCCTTTGACAATAATACTAAAGGGTTCTTGCAGACTCCCCTTGAGTCTATGCATAACATTCTTAGACACACATTGTTATAGTTAGCAAAAATCATGAATACGAGCAAAACTATAAACATAAGCATAAATTCTCCCCCTGATAATGTGATCCCAATTGATAGTTAGTTCTTGGGAAACGTGACCACTCCCAACTTACTCCGAAGGTACTCAAAAAAATCCTTGGGTAATGGTTTGGTGAAGATATCTGCTACTTGCTCTGTAGTTGGAACAAAATCCAATTTGACCTCACCTTCTGCAACTTTATCCTTCAAGAAGTGATACCGGATTGCAATATGTTTGGTTCAAGAATGCATAACCGGATTCTTTGATATGTTAATAGCACTAGTGTTATCACATTTAACTAAAATTGGCTCTTTGAAGTGAATACCAAGATCTTTCAAGGTTTGTCGCATCCATAATATCTGTGTACAGCATGTTGTTGCTGCAATGTATTCTGCATCTGCTATGGATAGAGAGACTGATTCTTGTTTCTTGTTGCGCCATGCTACCAGCCTGTCTCCAAGATAAAATTCTCCTCCACTGGTACTCTTTCTGTCATCAATACATCCTGCCCAATCTGCATCAGAATATGCAATAAGAGTGAAGTACTTACCTTTTGGGTACCATAAACCATACTCCATAGTACCCTTGAGGTACCTAAAAATCCTCTTCACGGCTGTCACATGAGTCTCTTTGGGACTAGCCTGAAATCTTGCCACCATGCATACTGCCTATAAGATATCTGGTCTGGCAGCTGTCAAATACAGTAGACTTCCAATCATAGATCTATACATGGTTTTATCTACATCTGGGGATTTGTCATCCTTGCTCAACTTGCAACCTGTTTTCATGGAGTGCTAACAGGTTTACTATCCTCCATTGTGAAATTTTTTAACATTTCTTTCACATATTTAACTTGAGAAATAAAAATGCCCTTTTCACTTTGATAGACTTGCAGTCCGAGAAAATAATAAAGTTCACCAATCATAGACATCTCAAATTCTTTCTTCATTTTATTTGCTATGTCACTACAGGACTTATCATTGTTGTTGCCAAAAATGATATCATCTACATAAACAACAAGGACAATAATATGGCCATTCTTTATTTTGACATGTAGATTGCTATCCACCAAACCTTTCTTGAACCCCTGTTGAATCAGATAGTTATCCAGCCTTGCATACCATGCTCTGGGTGCCTATTTTAAACCATACAAATTTTTCCTCAACTTGCAAACAAAGTTGGGATTATCACCAAGTTGGAAACCATCTGGCTGCTCAATGTAAACCTCTTCTTCCAGTTTTCCATTCAGAAATGCTGATTTTACGTCCATTTGATATACCTTGAAATTTTTATGAACTGCTAAAGCTAAAAATATTTTGATTGCCTCTAGTCTAGCTACTGGTGCAAAGGTTTCCTAAAAATCAATACCTTCAACCTATGCATAGCCTTTACAAACCAGTATTGCTTTATTTCTTACAACCTGTCCATCTTCATTCAATTTATTTTGAAAAATCCATTTAGTACTCATTACATTTTTATTTGCTGGCCTTGGTACTAACTCCTAGGTTTTGTTTTTCTCAATCTGATCTAGTTCTTCATTAATTGCTTTCATCCAAATTTCATCTGTGCTAGCTTCAGCAACATTTTTGGGCTCAATGCTGGATAATAGAGAGTAGTTCCGTACTATTGCTCTTCTATTTTGAATACCAACTATTGGGTCCCCAATAATCTATTCTCTGGGATGATTTTTCTACCAGCTGCCTATTTTGAATTTCTTGTTTTCTTCTTCTTCTAAATAATTTTTTAAATTAGCTGGGTCAATTTTCTGATTCTCTTCTGTTTTCATTTCTTCATCTCCTTCAATGACTTCTTCATAAATAGGGTAGTTTTCTTGATAAGTTGTTTTTCGATCTCTACCTTCATCAACTTTAACATCTAAACTCTCCACAATTTTCTTTAGCCTCTTTTTGTAACATGTGTAGGCTTTGCTTTTTGTTGAGTAACCAAGAAAAATACCTTCGTTAGCTCTATCTTCAAATTTACCGAGATTATCTTCAGTTTGTTTGATGTAGCACTTGCTGTCGAACACTTTGAAATATCTTGTTGTTGCCTTTCTGCCGAACCATAGCTCATACGGTGTTTTGCTTTCATGCGTCCTTAGCATGCACCTATTTTGGATGTAAACAGTAGTATGGACTGCCTCTTTCCAAAATCTATCAGCTATTTTGTTCTCGGCCAACATTGTCCGTGCCATTTCCTGCACTGTCCTGTTCTTCCTTTCTACAACACCATTCTGTTGAGGTGTTCTTGCTGCTAAAAATTGTCTTCTGATCCCATATTTTTGATAGTATTCTATAAATTCTTCTGAGATAAATTCTCCTCCTCTGTCTAATCTTAGGCATTTAATTATTTTTCCAGTTTGATTCTCAACCTATTTTTTAAAAATATTGAACATCTCAAAGGCATCTAATTTAAGCTTTAAAAATAGTACCCATGTCATTCTGGAGTAGTCATCTATGAACATCATAAAGTATTTGTCACCATTTATGCTTTGTGTTCTCATGGGTCCACATAAATCAGTATGTATCAACTCTAACGATTTGCTGGTGAAGCATTCCTTTGCTTTAAATGTGGATCTAGTTTGCTTCCCTTTTTTGGTATGAAGCACATATGTTATTTACTGGTTTTCCAATGGTAGGTATATCTCTTACTGCTCTGTTTGAACTTATTTTTACTAGATTGTCAAAGCTAATATGACCAAGCCTCTTGTGCCACAACCAATTTTCATCTTCCTATCCAATCAAACATGCTCCTTCTAAAGTTTTTGATAAAGTATATAGATTTCCAAAAGTCCTCGATCCAGTAGCTATCAGCTTCCCACTGTGTGCTTTTTTGACTTCACAACCCTACTTTTTAAAGATGACTTCATGACCTTTGTCACAGATTTGACTTATGCTTAGTAAGTTGTGCTTCAAACCAACTACAAATAGAACTTCTTTGGAATTGATCTTTCCATCACTTATCTTGACTGATCCTTTGCCAACTATTTTGGCTCCATCATTATTTCCAAACTTTACAGAGCTCCCTTCATATTTCTGTAATTTTTCAAATTTTTGTTTATCTCTTGTCATGTGACTAGAGCATCCACTATCCAATATCCATGGTGCAAATTTTTTCTATGCTTTGAATGCTGTCTGAACAATCAAGGATTCCTTTTCTTCCTTGGGTCTCTCCTTTTCTTTTCACTCTAGTTTGGCTACAGTTTTGGTCACTTGTTTAGAATTTTCTTTGTCAGCAGCCTGAGCATGTTTTTCTGGGAATTTTATGTTTTGCCTTAAATTGTTTGGTTGAGTTCTTCTTCCTTGATATTTATTTGCTGCATATGTGCTTCTATAGTTTCTTGCAATGTGTCCATAGTTATGATAGTTATAGCATTCTACTGCATAATCCATCAAGGGTGAAAAGACATTTCTACTAAAAAAAATTGTTTGTCCAATATTATGAATGCATTTTGAAATCTTATGACCGTAAGCATTGCATTTAAAACAATAACGAGAAAAGGAATGATTGAACCTGGGAATTGGTCTTTGCCACTTTGTAGTAGGAGCCAAAAATTTTCTTCTCCTTTGATGTGTGAATTTTATGAATCCCTCATTGTCAGCACTCTTCTCATGCCTGGCACTATTGCTTTCTTTTGCCTGATTCATTTTTCTTTGATCAACCTTGATCTTATCTCCTTTCTTTACTTGTTCTATAGTTATGTCCTTTGATCCACTTGACGATTCTCCTTCGACAAAGTCCAAGCCAAACTTGATGCCTGTAGTCCTCTGACTATTTATAATATTTTCAAGCTTTGTAGAACTTCCTTCAAGTTTGTGATAGCAACTCAATTTTTGATTCTTTTCTTCTAGCCGCATTCTTAAAACAACAATCTCTTCTTCTAGTTTGTTGCACTCATCTATTCTCATGGTTAATTGTATTTCAATTTCTTTAGACATTTTCTTAAATTCTTTTGTTTGTACTTTCAAACTATTTATTATGTCATTCGCATCCTCAAGCTTTCTTGAGACCTTTTTATTCTTTTTTCTTTCTGTATTCAACTCTTTAAGTGCAGCAACCAACACTCTTTCTAGATAAACTTCAATCTCATCCTTACTTTTTGTATCACCTTCTTATTTTTCTTCTATTTTTGCTTCTTCAAATGCCATGAACAGAGCTTCACCTGTTTCTTCTTCAGAATATTCACCTAAGCTATCTTTAGAAGAGCTGACATTCTTGGATAAGAAACTTTTTTTTTTTAAATTGCTTTTCCTAAAATTTGGTTTCTTCTTCCAGTCACTTCTTTCTTGGTGTGACCCTTCATCACCTTTGGTTTTCTCATTCATTAGACACTTAGCTACAAAGTGACCTACCCCTCCACAATTAAAACACTTAAACAGTAACTTTTCTCTATATTTTCCTTTTCCCTTTGTAAGTTTCTACACAAAATTAGCTTCTGTTTCATCCGATGTCTCTTCATCCTCAAATTCTTGTTCAACTTTTGTATTCTTGTGTGCTTTAAAAGTAGCTTCTATGTCTATGGGCTTAGTTTGTCCTATTCTCATTTCGTATGCAGTAAAAGAACCATGCATCTCATCCATGCTAAAATTATTTAGATCTTTAGCCTCTCCTATTGCAGAAACTTTAGAATTAAATCTTTTGTGAAGAGTTCTAAGTTCCTTTTTCACGACAACTGCATCTTCAATTTTTTTGCTGAGTCATCTGATTGCATTAATGATTCCATTGAATCTTAGCATATAGGATTCTATGTTATCATCATCATTCATTTTTAATGCTTCTAACTGAGCTCGATGAGTTTGCAGCTTGGCTTCCTTGATCTTGTTGTCTCCTTCATGGATGCTCTTCAATTTGTCTAACATGTCTTTTATTGATTTACAGCTCATGATCCTTATCAGTTCATTGTCTACTAGCCCACACATTATGGCATTCTGTGCTTTGGATTTATTCTCAAACTTCTTCTTCTCAGCAGTATCTGTTGGAGGAGTAACGGGTACTGTGTATCCACTTTCTACTGAATCCCAAATGTTGTATCCTAATGCACTCAGATATGTCTACATCCTGAGTCTCCAGAATGAGTAATTAGTTCCATTAAACAAATAAGCTTTGTTTGATGAGAATACTTCATTACCTGCCATTGTGTTCCTTTCCAAGATCACCTTAGCTGATTAAGCTTTGTTTAGGAACCTTGCTCTGATACCAATTGATATTCTCACAATGACACTGAGAGGGGGGGTGAATCAATGTAGCTATTTAAAATTCAAATCTACAAAACTTAATGCTGAAGCAAAGAGAACTTAAAAATAGGTAAAGCAATTTTCATAAGAGAGCACACCACAACACACAATGTAACGAGGTTCACCAATTTGGCTACTCCTCAAAAATGACTGCTTGGACTCTAATCCAAATACAACCTTTGCAAAACACCAATTTTACAAACACTTTACCAGCACCAACTGGAAGGAGCACCAACCCCCTTTTTTTTTCTACTGCAACATATAGGAGCACCAACCCCTAATGCCAAACACCAACTTGGACTACAATTTTGAATTATCTTAATGACATAAAAATGCCTTCTATGTTTACATGACCATGACTAGTCTGTAATTAATCAAACTCTGCACTCTCTCATGGATCTGCTTATTTCTCTCTTGGCCCTCTTCTAACCCTCTTTCCATAGCAATTTCTCACATACAGCAGCAACCTTATTCTTCACATAGACCTGCTTTTATAACATATTAGTCTCTATTTTTAACTTTCATATTTACGCATACAACCCGTAACTGTTCCTTTAATATTCTCTTCTGGCACTTGTCAACTGTAACTCCTTATTTATGTAACTCCTTTTGTATTTATAGAGTGGGCATTACGTTACATGCAATGTATATCTCTACCATGACTGTATGTCTTCTTGAACATAACTGTTCGTATTTATTTTTGTGCATGCATGCATTTTTTTATTATATTTATGCGACTGTTTGATTTCTCCTTCTTCGACTGTTCTTAAAATAGTTGCATGCTTTTCCTCTACAACTGCCCCTTTAACTATTGTTCTACTTCAGTTAACTGTCAGTGATCGTGCTATCACGACCTATCACAAAATCATGACACTTCTGTCTCTTTATGCTCTTCTTGCCTTTTACCTGCGAAAAAACATGTCGTGAAATTACAACATTTTTGGCCTCCTTGTTCACCTCTTGTCTTGTAGCCATGAAAACCAAACATGTCACGAAATTGCAACACATTTCGCTTCCTTGCACTTCTCTGCCTTCTACCCACGAAAATGGAAGATGTCACAAAATCATGACACTTTTGCTGCCTTGTGCATTTTTTGTATTTGGACAATGAAAACACATGTCATGAAATCGCAACACTTTTTGCTTCCTTGCACTTCTCTGCCTTCTGCCCGTGAAAATGGAACATGTCATGAAATCGTGACACTTTCGCTGCCTTATGCATTTTCTATCTTTGGCCAGCGAAAACACAACATGTCACGAAATCACGACACTTTTCGCTTCCTTGCACTTCTCTACCTTTTGCCCGTGAAAACGGAACATGTCACAAAATCATGACACTTTTGCTGCCTTGTGCCTTTTCTGTCTTTGGCCCGCAAAAATGGAACATGTCATGAAATCATGACACTTTTCCTCCTTAATGCTTTCTCTTCGAAGCTATTGTGAAATTGTGACACTTTCTATCCTTAGCGCTTTCTCTTCGAACCTATTGCGAAATCATGACAGTTTTCTTTGCCTATGCCTTCTCTCCAAACATGTCACGAAATTGCGACAGTTTTCTTTGCTTGCGCCTTCTTTCCAAACATGTCACGAAATCGTGACAATTTTCTTACTTGCCTTCTTTTCTTCCAACATGTCATGAAATCGTGACAATTTTTCCACTTGGCTTCTTTGCCTCCAACATGTTGCAAAATTGTGACAGTTTTCCTTGCGCCTTCTCTCTCCTCGACCATGTCATGAAATCATGACAATTTTTCTTGCACCTTCTCTCTCCTTGGCCATGTCATGAAATCACGACAATTTTTCTTGCGCCTTCTCTCTCAACCATGTCATGAAATCGTGACAATTTTGCTTGCACCTTCTCTCTCCTCGGCCATGTTGTGAAATCACAAAAATTTTGCTTGTGCCTTCTCTCTCCTCGGCCATGTCGCGAAATTGTGACAATTTTGCTTGTGCCTTCTCTCTCCTCGTCCATGTCATGAAATCATGACAATTTTTCTTGCACCTTATCTCTCCTCGGCCATGTTGTGAAATCGCGACAATTTTGTTTATGCCTTCTCTCTCCTCAGCCATGTCACGAAATCGTGATAAAAAACATGTCGCGATATCACGACAGTTTTCTTACTTGTCTTTTTCTTTGATTCTGAGAATCTAGGCCACTTCTGTCTTCTTGGAAATTTACTGTACATGATCTCACTAACCTCTGAACTCTTGTCCACTGCATCAACTGATCTGTCTGTCTGTGTTGACAACAATGACAATACTATTTCTGCACCTTGCTCAACAATTTTAAATTTCACCCATAGCATTATATATCTTTCCTCATGATTCCTCAAATATTTTGGTAAAAAATTTTAGGAAAACCATCAAGTCTAGGAACCTTCTCATTGGCCATGGAAAACATTGTCTCTCTAATTTTAAACTCTTTGAACAATGTGATAAGACTAGAGTTCATTTGTTCAAAAATTAGAGGACTAAAATTCAAAAAAGAAATGGAGGCCTGCTCATTTAGAGGTGCTTCCACTCCTAAGATATTTTTAAAACATTGTACAACATCCTCATAAATTTACAAAATATTTCTAGTTTTAGTACCATCCTCCTTAACAATTTAAGTAATCTTATTGAAACTCTTGTGTCTCAAGGTTGTGGCATGAAAAAACCTAGTATTTATATCTCCATATTTCAACTAGAGATCCCTAGACTTCTGTCTCTAGTAGGATTCCTTGTAGACCAATAGATCATAGAAATAATACCAACAAAATTCCTTTCAATATCTTTATCAACCACTAATGGGAAAAATATTCCATATTAGCTTCAATGGATGAAAGTTGCATTTTCATGGATTTCTTATTTTGGAAAATATTACCAAAAAAAAATTTATTCCATTCTTTTAAATTTCTCTCCACAAATATTAAATTATTGGTAACATGATATATTAGGGGACTTGGAAAATCCTTCTTCCACCAATCAGCTATCAGAGCCTCAAGGGTATCATTTTTCAGCCACATAACTTAAAATTGAAATGGAAACTAAAAAATTATATTCCCAATTGAAACATATAGTACCAAAGGATTGTGATCTGATCCTATTCTTAAAAGAGAAGAGAGAACATAATCATCAAAATTATGAAGTCCTTATTTAGAAAAAAAAACTTATCTAATTTTGATCGGATAAGATGTTCCCCTCGACTTCTATTGCTCCAAAGGAATTTACTTCCTCTTAGCTTGAAGTCCATCAAATCATTGATATTGAAAATTTTGAAGCACTCCATACCATTAGAGGGGGATTGGTTTCCTCCTTCTTTTTTTTTGAGGGAAATAGGGGGCAATTAAAATCCTCAACCACCATCCAAGAAAGGTCAAGGAAAGCATTTATATTTATGTTCAACTCCTTCCATAGTATAAGGTAATTTAATAAGATATGCTCAAAACTTAAATATTACATTAAAATAGTTTATTTTATATTTAATTTTATCTTCTCTTAATTATAGTGGACATAAGGATAACATGTATGTTATCACATATAATAGATTAGAAAATAGAGGATAATTTAATAATATATGCTTAAAACTCTTAAAACTTAAAGCAACCTTTTGTTAAAATTTTTATATTTAATTTTCTACTCATGAATTTGGAATCTAATTTACTAATTAAATTAATATATTATTAAAATATTAGTAAATATTCCTCAAAAAAATACTTTTTAACCATAAGATCTAAAGAAATAAATTTTAAATATATGATTGGAAGAAGACACGAATTGAATGCAAAGAGTTATCTTCAAATTACAAATATGAAGGAATACATGTAAAATTTAATTTTATAATATGGAGTGGTGAGTCTACCTCTCCTTAAGAACCTACAAAATTTTCACATGTAACGACAATTGTTTTATCAAATTTTTATTTATTTCATAGTTATTCTTTATATAATTATAAAAATAGAAGATAATACTAAAAGCATAATTAGTTTGGAATGTAAATTTGATAAAAAATATGGATGTCATGACTATTTTTATTTGGCCTTAAAAAATTTTCATCTACTTATTGATGAGGAAAATAATAAATCTCCTAAACCATTTAGGCATCTTCTTTTTTATTTTCACTTCAATATTATTTGATCTTTTATATTGTGTTATAGTTTTTGTCTCACATTTGATAGCATAATTAGATATGTTGATAGCCTCTTTGTTAAGTATTCATATTTATATGGAGATTTTATTGTAATCAATAAGCATTATACATCAAATGCAAGATTCTATTGAATTTTGGACAGTCTTAGAAATTATATATGTGTGGATGGTAATATTTCATACACTATAATTGCTTAATTTCTAGTTTACTCTTTTTTTTTTCTCTCTTTACTATTATAATACCTTCATTTTTTGAAGGTATAGCCTATGAGTGTTATATGTAAATTATATTAATAGTACATATAATTTTTATCATGAAATGATAATATTTTATGAAACTTATACAAAAATATTAATAGAATGACAATTTTATATATATAACAATTATAATATCAATATCTGAAGAACACAAGCTTATACTGAGAGGGGGGTGAACAGTATAAGACCACTTTTTACTTTTCTTTTCAATTCAATATTATGCAATGTATATATAGCATTATCAATAGCAGTAATCAAAGCAATGCAAAGAACACCATACACAATAGAGACATAGATTTTAACGTGGTTCACCCAATGTGGGCTATCTCCACAGAGAAAATATTTTTTCTAAATATTTCTCAAATAATATCTTGGAAATCCTTCCCAATTACAATGCTTATGGACCTCTGTCCAAAAGAGATGTTGATCCCCTAAATCTCAAGTTCATGGATATCTTCCATAGAATAACTCTTTCCCCTTCAACTCTAGCTAGTGATCTTCTAGAAGACTTTGTCTCTCTGCTGCACTAACTGGTGGATCTCTCTCCACTAGAAGACTCCTAACTTAGAATATATGTCTTCAATTGTCTAGCTACTGGATATCTATACTGAGACTCTATCCTCTATACTCTATCACCTCCAAATATTTGTCAATAAGTTCACTCAAAACCTTCTTAAATATGATCAATAGGTTCATTTAGAACCTGCTAAAATATGCTCAAAAAGTCCACAAAGAACCTACTAAAATATGCTCAATAGGTCCACTCAAAACCTGCTCAAATTTTCTCAACATGTCCACTTAGAACCTTCTCAAATATGCTCAACAGGTCCACTCAGAACCTACTTAAATCTGCTCAAAAGGTCCACATAGAACCTGTCCAAATATACTCAACAAGCTCACTTAGAACTTGTCCAAATCTACTCAACAGGTCCAGACAAAACCTGTCCTAATATGCTTAACAAGCTCACTCAAAACTTGCACAAATATGCTTAATAAGTCCTCTCTAGGAATTGCTCAAATATGCATTGCAATATTCCACAAAAGCTTACACAAAATCAGTCCACAAGCCTTCTCAAAGACTTGCCTTAAATCTGCTTAACAAATCCACACAAAACATGTTCAATCTCATAGAATCATAAAGAGAATTGTTAGAGACTCAATAAGTTCTATACTCAAAGCTCAATCTCAAATCAAATCAATCTCATAGAAGCATAAAGAGAATTTTTAGAGACTCAATATGTTCTATACTCAAATCCCAATCTCAACTCAAATCAATCTCATAGAAGCATAGAGAGAATTGTTAGAGACTCAATATGTTCTATACTCAATCTCAATATCAACTCAAATCAATCTCATAGAAGCATAGAGATAATTTTTAGAGACTCAATATGTTCTATACTCAATCTCAACTCAAATCAGAATATAGAAAATTTTATTTCATGGAACTTGAACAACCACTTCATACAAAAATTTGACTAGGATAAATCAACTCTACTCAACCAATCACCTCAAGGAACAACCCTTTCTTACAAACCCTAGTCCAAGCATGTATCAACCAACTCAAAATATTTTCAACCATGCTCAACCACAAATCTCACATAACAATGATACTCATGTTCTATTTTAACCCAATTTTAGGTTCTTTGCATAACCAATTGGTTTCAACAACAATGCTAATAAAACATGGTTTAATCACAAATCTCAATCCAAAAAACCTTGAATCATTAAACCAACCACTTTCGAAAAGGAAACCACAATCAATACTTTTATCTCCAATGATATTTTCAGAAATCAATCACCCAATCAAGTCAATGGAGAAGACTGCCCATACCTT
This sequence comes from Wollemia nobilis, assembly GCA_028583015.1. Taxonomy (NCBI): domain Eukaryota; kingdom Viridiplantae; phylum Streptophyta; class Pinopsida; order Araucariales; family Araucariaceae; genus Wollemia; species Wollemia nobilis. The sequence continues at coordinate 20,877,207 of JAQPPZ010016895.1, forward strand.
TTTTGATGCCAAATATTTGTCCAAAAAATCTGTCAAACTCAACACACTTTCAAATATTTTCTTATCAACCACAAGGAGGTTAGAGGACTTGATTAATATCACAACAATAAAAATAATATCCCAATAACACCTTATCACTCCTACTCAATAAAATTCACCATGTCCTCTCATGAAATAAATAATCTCCTTTGAAAAATAATGAATCAAACTCACTTTTTAACCTCTTTTACAAAACCAAAAATATCTCTTTACACACCCCTTATTTCTCCTTCTAAGCAATTTAATCAAACATCCCTTGAAAAATTCTTTTCAATGATATATAATATGTTACCCTTCCAAAAATAAAACCATCAAAAATTTCTCAATTTTCTAGGGCATAACATAACCCTTATTTCTGCTTAAGGATATTTAATAGAAATTAAAACATAAAAAATTAACTTGCCTTTGCCTCTTGGAGGGATTTGATCCCCTGATGTCCTCCTTCCCAATGCTTTAGTCACACCCAAGCCATCATTGGGACATGCACTCTCACATGCCTAAAAAGGCACAACTAGCATCAAATACCTCACAAACCAGTGCTTTTCGAAATAATCAAAATGTGCTTCGAGTGCTTTGTCCTTGCAATCAACCTCAAGTGAATCGAATGTAGGACCTCCTCTCTCTTACCAAGCCAACACACCACTAAGCCACGCTGGCCTATGTTCTCAACAACTCTGCATGATATTTTCTTCCACTTTTCATTAATCATTAAGCCTTTAAGAATCACAAGCCTTTTCACATGTGCTCAATGAAAAATGCAAGGGTAAGTGATTAATGTCTTTGATGGTATTATATATAATTCCCTTGTCTTATTATGCAATCATGTTGGCGCTTCGAATAAATTCGATGTCGACATGGTTTTAATTTATAATATATTTAAATTTAAGTTAGAATTTATATATTATAAATTAAAACAAACCAACCTTAGGTTTTACTTTAAATAAACCTTGGAGCCTTGTCTTAATGCACAACCTTGGAAAAATCAAATATTATTTATAAAATTTAAAGTCCTTGTGAATTTAAATAATTTAGAAATAATTATTAAACCTCCTTTTTAACTTTTGCAATAACCCATATTGGGTTTTTATGGACCAATCACTTAACTTGTGCTCCCATTAACATTAAAATATTATGGAGCCTTTTTACTTTCACTTTTGCACTAATGAAGATTTTTCCTGTATGAATGTGAAAACCTTGAATGCCTTGATTTCTTACTAAATTCTTTGATAAGAGTGATAACTCTATCAGGTGACATCAATGACAACTTTGACTTAGAGGACTAAAAATGTCCAACAATCTCCCCATTTGTCATTGATGGCAACCCATATCCTTTTATTAAAACCTGATCTTATTTTTTGCTCCCCCTAGGACTTTGCTCCCCATGGCTCAATGCCCTCTCAAATATCAAGTCTCTCCCCATATCAAATCTCTCCCTATTTGACATAAATGACAAAGGGTCACCTTTGGGGCTTGGGGCTAAGAATGAGCCTCTTAGCTTAGCCCCTTCCCCACCACCTTATGGGGTGGTTAATTCTGGGGTGGAAGTTATTCTACTCCTTGAAAGAACTGATATTTGTATTTATCTTTATCTCTTATTTTTTGAGTCTTCTGAATCCTCTCACTGTTTATTTCCAATTCATCATCCTTGTTCATATCATCACTTATATTCCCATTCCTATTCTTGTTCTCATCCATGTTCTTCCTGTTATCATCCATGTTCCTGTTCCTATTCCTATCTAAGTCCTTGTTCTTATTATTTTCTGAGTCTATATTCCTATTTTTTTTTGAGTCTATATTCCTATTCCTCTTCTTGCTTCTGTTCCTATTCATGTTCCTGTTCATATTCCTATTCCTATTCATGTTTGTTTCTGGAACATTTTCTCTACACCATATTGCTATGTGAGCATCATTATTGCACTTATAACACTTAATTTTATTATTACTTTGATGTGCAAATGTCTTAGGACTTATTATAGTGAGGCTATATCTTCTTCTGTCATAAACCCTGCAATTCATTGCCTTGTGACCAAAATCAATGCATGAGTCGCAATATCCTTGGAAAAGTTGTCCTTTCCCATAATCTTGTCTTTCATGTATTCTGCATTGTGAAGCCATGTGCCCAAAATTGTAACATGAAAACCATCTTCCATTGAAGAAACCTTACCTAGAGCCCATTGGTATTCTAGTTCCTTTTGACTTGTTCTGATTGTTGTTACATTTGAATCTTCTTTTCCCATTTTCCCTATTCCTGGTGGACTTACTGCAATCTGACTCATCTAGGGTTATGCATAAGCACGAAATATAGTAAATTGGTTCTATTTAGGATTTTTAAAATTTTGAAAAGGCTAATTTTGGATCATTTCACTGGGGCCCATTCGCTCGTAATTTACGGGATGGAAGTTTTTTTGGGGTAAGTTAGCCCGCCATTGATAATCATGAACCTAATTTTATTTTAATTCACTGACCTAAAATTACAAATGATTTTGATTTTACCACTCAATTCACCTTAAAATTATAAATTATTTTACATTTCTTTCCCAAATCACCTTCAAATTATAAATAATTTTATTTTTCCCATCCAAATCGCCTCATATACTACCCGTATATATACTATACTAGGTATCGATAAACATACATAAAAAATACTCTAACTCAAAAATAGCTCTGAAAAAAAGAAAAAATTGATAAGGTTGTGAAGTAGGGAAAAAAAATGCACCAAATTATGTAAAACAATATGCGTATCTACCCCATATCACTCATTATCATCAAAAAGGAAGCATGCATGTGAAAAGGAAAGAATGCCAAACAAAAGGAAATGAATCAAAGCAAGTCTCTTCTCATTAATTTATTAGATCAGATCCAAGGTTACATAGTATTACCCTTGAGGGCTTAAAATGTGATACAATTTTTATAATATGAGGTGCCCAAAGACCAAGTCTTTCACGGAATCAAGGTGCACATCCAATGTTTCTTTGCGTATCCACAATCGAGGTGGGCAAGCCAATGTCGTCGCTACTTGTAACTTCAATATATTATGTATGATATTACTTCACAATGCCTTCTAATAACTTGCACCTGCACACAAGGAAGCAAAAAGGGGTCAAATAGCAAGGGTGTATGGTGAAAACATGCAATCCCCATAGGGGTAAAATAATGCATATATTAAAACTGTATCAAAACATGTCAAAATGAATTGAAAATTTTTAGAGATGTTAAAGAGTAGTTTTTGGGAGGATATCACCAAAAACATATCATAAATTACATCTGTAGACCCCTCGATTTTGCGTCACTCGCCTGCAACCTACGAAAGAGAAGACAAGAAAATCCCAAACCTAAACATATCCAAAACCATGAAATTTGGTAAGTATGAATAAATTGATATTTTAAGACAACCCATATGATTATATTTTGAAATTGGATCCTAGATCCACCTGCATCAAACTGGAGTGGTCGGATGGGCCCTAAGAGCCTGTGGAACTTTAAAATACTATAACTCTTTCATTTTAACTCCAAATAACTTGAAATTTTAATTTTAGAATAATGGGACAATATAGAAAATTAAAAATTAAAAACATAAATGAAATTGTTTAATAATTTACCCTCGTACCGGGGGGGGTGTGATGGTGACTGCAACTATTTGGGGAGCACCGTAGTAGGGGATATCCACAAAATTTTTGTTACCAAATCACTAGAATATGTTCCTAAAAATTCGAGGGTGTGTTTTAATCAAATTTTGTGGAAAAATTCACCCAAATGGAAAATTTATGCTTGGATTACCTTCTTGAAGTCACCCAGTAACCTCCTTGGAAAAAGGGAGATTTTGAGGGCAAAAAGGTGCAATAAGGTGAGGGGAAATCTCGGAAGCACTTTGTTTTATATCATAAAACTCCTATCTATATTATATGTGTGTTTTATGGACATTGCACCCATTTTATAGCCCAAAGGGGATCATGTGCAAAAAGGCATGCAAGGGCATGCATGGCAGGAGGTGCCACTTGTCAAACGGAAGGCATGCACTGGATGGAAAATATAATATCTATTTTGGGCCTTAATAATGAAGTGTGTCATAAGGCTTCAGTGCCATCTAACCCACATGCTCCAAATGGTACTCTACATGGCATTTTTTGGGTGCAATTTGGCCCAGATTTAACTTTTTTTGGGTCAAACTTGCTCATCGTCCCACCCTAGGATGATGGCTCACCACCATTCCATTGTGGGACTATGGGAATATACCATTGTCCCAAGGTGGTACGATGGTGAATTTTGGGCCAAAACCTCCAAAAATTGGGTTGATAACCTCCAAAAACCTCTTCGAAGTGGCTAGAACCATTGTGATCCTCATGAGGGCTACCCAAGGGGCCATTTGATGTCAATTTGATCCTTTTTTGTGGGTGCTTAATTGGATTTACCACATTTTAGTGTCTATATGTTGCAGAGGAGTGTCTATCTAAATAAGGTGATCGGTTGCAGAGGCCTGTCAGCATAAGACGATCAATTGCAGAGATGTTGATCGATATTCGTCTATCGGTTGTAGAGGTGTTGGTCGGTTGTAGAGGTGTCGATCAACATAAGTCTATTGGTTGCAAGGACTGTTGATAAATATTTGTTTATTAGTTGCAGAGGTGTCAATTATCATTAGTCTATCGATTTATTTACAACAGATCATCATGTCTACAATCGATCAACATGCTTAGAACTAATCGACATACTTGTAATCGATCAGAATGTTTACAACTGATCGACATGGATATACAACTGATCTTCATCTCTATAATTTATCGGCATGTTTACAATCGATCGACATATCTATAACTGATCGACATCTTTGAAATTGATCATCACATCTCAAACCGATCATCATAAATCGTAAAGGCTAAAAGCCTTTCTTGACGGCCTAAATACTTTAAGTTTGTCATACATTTTTAGAGTTTGTAATATGATATTCATGGCCCCAAACACAAAAAAATTCACCACGGTTTGAAATTTTTTGGAGAAAAATAATTGCAATTCGCCACGGTTTGAAATTTTTTGGAGAAAAATAATTGCAATTTGCCATGTATACTTCTACATATTTCTCCGAGATTCCAATACAATTCACCTTCATTTTAAAAATATATTTCAGGGCCGACCCCTTATGCATAACCCTAGACTCATCCTTAGGAGTTTCACATTCACTTTCACTCTCATATGAGAAACCCTCTTCTGAAGTATCATCTTCTTTTGAAGTGTCTTCAAAACTTGTATCTAACTTATCTTCTTGAAATTTTTTGCTTCCAAGACCTATCTTTTTTGTTGCTCTTCTTTGTATCTTGACTATTTTATCCACACTCTTTGCACTGTTTACATACTTGTATAGATTATTATTGGAATCCTCTAAATATTCCTTTAGTAGGACCACTCCTTGTGTTAAATTTTTACATTCCAAGATCTTTGCTTCTAGCTTATCTTTGAACTTGCTTCCCTTAGCCCTTGACTTTTCTAGATCCTTTATGAGAGATAATATTTCTTCATCACATTATTGAAACTAAATTTTAAGCTTATATTGTTGCTTTCTTGCCTTATTTAATGTGTTAAGGGCATAGATAAGTTCTCCCTTGAGATCATAGCTATTATCTACTGAATAATCCTCTATTTTTTTACCTTTGTCCATATCATTTATTTCTTTTGGCTTGTCTTCTATAGGATAACTCACTTCATATTGTAATGCCATTAGAAGATTTTCATCTGGTCTATCAAGTGCATATTCAAAATGATCATCACTAAAACTATAACCATCCCTTGTGTAATAATCTTCAATATGTCCAACTCTACCACATCTAAAACACTTGAGAATAACTGGATTCTTTCTCTTGACTAGTTCTTTCTATTAAACCACAAATAGAACTTCATCTCTATAATTATCTAAAAAACTAACATCACTATCAATTGAGTACTTACTTGCATTATCTACATAGTAGCTTCTCTTTTGCCTTTGGAAGAACTTCTTCCCTTGTCTATTTTTTCCATCCTTACTTTTATTTTGGTACTTATGTCTTTATGATTCCCTGTACCTGTGATATTGTGTATATTCATCATTGTTGCTCTTTGGTTCTTTGCACTTTGTTGCATAATGTCCATAATTTCCACAATTGAAAAACTTAATAAATCTTAGATATATAGGTCTTCTAGAACCTTTATCTCTTTTGCCATAATTTGCTTCTTCATCACTAGATGACTCACTGCTTGATTTTGTCTTCTTACCCTTTTTATTTTTGTCCACTTTGAATGCAACTTATTTTGGAGGAATAGGATCTTTTGTTCTTATCTCAAAATTAGTAAGCATGCCAAGCAAATAATTCCTTGTCAAATAATCACTATCAATTGATGTTTCTATAGCAGAAACCTTTTCATTGTACCTTTTTTGAAGAATTATCAAGATATTATCACAAACATCACATTCATCAACCTCCATTCCAAGACCTTTCATCTCATGTATAAGTTCGTCAACCTTGTTGAGATAGTCATGAATATTTTCATCATCCCTCATTCTTAGGTTCTCAAATTCTCCTTTGATATTTCTAATCTTAGCTTTCCTAACACTTTTATCACCTTCATATATGGTATGTAATAGTTCCCATATGTCTTTTGTTGTTGTACATTCCATAACCTTCATAGATTCTAATCTATGCAACCCTTTTATAATTGCATTCATAACTCTTGAATTTGAATGCATTAGAATATTACCTTCTTTAATTGTAGGAGGATTAGCTGCTAAATCATTTCCAAATTCCATTGCATCCCAAACTTCATTGCCAAGTGCCATCAGGTAAAATCTCATCAGCACACACAAATACAAGAAGTCACTTCCATCAAAATTTGGTACTGCATTATTGAAGGACCCATTTTTTTTATCCTTTTGATTCATTGTGTTCTTAGACCACTTTTCCTTCAAGATGTTAAACTCTTCTAAAGGAACCCGCTATGATACCAATTGAAGAACACAAGCTTATACTGAGAGGGAGGGGCTTGAACATTATAAGATGACTTTTTACTTATCTTTTTAATTCAATATTATGTAGTGTATAGATAACAATATTAATAGTAGTAATAAAATCAATGCACAGAAGACCATACATAATAGAGACACATATTTTAACGTGGTTCACCCAATGTGTGCTACCTCCATAGAGAAATTATTTTTTCTAAATATTTCTCAAATAATCTCTTGGGAATCCTTCCCAATTACAATGTTTATGGACCTTTGTCCAAAGGAGATGTTGATCCTCTAAATCTCAAGTTAGTGGATCTCTTCCACATGAGAACTCTTTCCCCTTCAACTCTGGCTAGTGATATTTTAGAAGATTTTGTGTCTCTGCTGCACTGACTGGTGGATTTCTCTCCACTTGAAGACTCCTCACTCAGAATATCTATCTTCAATTTTCCTGGCTACTGGATCTCTATCCACTAAGACAATGTCTTCTATACTTTGTCACCTCTAAAGATCTGTTAATAGGTTCACTCGAAACCTTATTATATATTCTCAATAGGTTCACTCAGAACCTATTCAAATATACTCAATAGTTCCACATATAACCTACTCAAATCTGTTCAACAGGTCCACTTAGGACCTGCTCAAATCTGTTCAACAGGTCCACTCAAAACCTTCTCAAATTTTCTTAACAGGTCCACTCAGAACCTACTGAAATCTGCTCAATAGGTCCACATAGAACCTATCCAAATCTTCTCAACAAGCTCACTCAAGAAATTTTTCCAAATCTTCTCAATAGGTCCACACAAAACCTGTCCAAATATTCTCAACAAGATCACTCTAAACTTATCCAAATCTGCTCAATAAGTCCTCTCTATAACTTTCTCAAATCTACATTGCAAGCTTTCACAAAAGCTTACACAAAATCAGTCCACAAGCCTTCTCAAAGACTTGCCTTAAATCTGCTTAACAAGTCCACACAGAACTTGTTCAATCTCATAGAATCATAAGGATAATTCTTAGAGACTCAATATGTTCTATACTCAAATATCAATCTCAAATCAAATCAATCTCATAGAAGCATAAAGAGAATTTTTAGAGACTCAATATGTTCTATACTCAAATCCCAATATCAACTCAAATAAATCTCATAGAAGCATAGAGAGAATTGTTAGAGACTCAATATGTTCTATACTCAATATCAATATCAACTCGAATCAATCTCATAGAAGCATAGAGAGAATTTTTAGAGACTCAATATGTTCTATACTCAATCTCAACTCAAATCAGAATATAGAAAAGTTTGTTTCATGGAACTTGAACAACTACTTCATACAAAAACTTGACTAGGCTCTATAGACACCAAAATAGCACCAATCCGATTATGTGACAACAATCACTGACTGAATGGACATGCACAGCCCCCAGGGCAGCCTGCATAGGTTAAACAGTGGTCCTAACCACTCCCACAATAGTTTTGGAAGGTCAAAGGTCAATTTGGCACCTTTCAGGCACTCTGCTCCCTATTCATTCCACCTTGGGATGATTACAAATTGGTATTTGTCCCACCTTGGTACGATTAACAGTATTCAATCTAGGATGGGGTGAATAGCAATTTTGATGGGTAAAAGGTCAAACCTTGACAAATGGCAGCTCAGATCCACCACTTAACTCCTCCTTCAATGCATGGAGTGCGAGTGGGCATTTTTGAGCTTAAAGAGGCAGTCATAGGGGCAGTCATGGAGCCCTTAATTGGGGAGGAATATTCTTCCCCCTGGCAAGGCATGATGGCCATGCGACACCTCTGCATGCTCATTCACAAGAGACCCTCAGGTCTATAAAATGGTGAGTCTTCTCACCCCCCAAAAAAATAGAGCAAGAGCATTTGGAGCAACGGAGTCTTGCGAATTACATCCTCACCCATCGTTTGTGCTTCTTACATCCTTGATATCTCTTTTATAAGGGAGGTTATTGGGTGATTATTGGAAGTGCAATCTGGACCAAAAACCTAAATGTTTTGCCATAATACCCCACCCAATTTGTCAACACAACCCCATAAGAGGTTTTGGACCCATCCCAAGTGGATTGGTGCCAAAACTGAGCCCCAAACGATGGGCATATTACCCTTGGGTGTCCCCGCACTACTACAGTCCTAATCGCCCCACCCTAGAGTGATTAGAAATCTATGGTAGATTTACCTACTATTTATTTTGTATTTTATGTTAGGTTATTTACATATGCTATCATTTATCACTTTTACTAACATACAAGGAGCATCATTAAAAACAGGGCAATCAAGGCTGAATTTGCAAAATTCGACCTTCTTGGTCATTCCAAAATGCCCCGTTTTGCCTAACCCCAACTTTACAGGTGTTTTGGATCCCCCTGTATGGGACATTTAGGAGGTCACCTTATGACATTTTATGACAGTCCTAATTGTCCCACCCTAGAGCGATTAGAAATCTATGGCAGATTTCTCAATTGTTCCTTTTGCAGTGTGTTCCTGGTAATGTTTTCTTGCTTCTGTCAAATTTTTAGTTTATTCTGATATGTTTTAGTTATCATTTTAATTATTTTATGCATGCATTAACCATAGGCCTTGGGGATCACATGTCTCCCTCCATCCGCAGGTGCTAGTAATCATTTATTGTTTCTATGAACACATGATATCGACACCGAAGGGGCAGCAAGGAACTATAAATGCATTCACACAAGCGACGGTGACTTTTGGTTTGCCCATTTTCAATGTCGGCACGCGGAATATCCCCAAGGGAAACGTATCATTTATGGTGTAACAAAACTATGCCCTATGCTCCTAGCCATTGAAAAGGGAGGAAACGTATTGTAACCCGTTCTTGAGAAAATTAATAAAATAAAGGGTTGCACTTTTACATTTGCTTTAAATCTCATTTCAGTTCATTTGTTTTCCCTCTTTTCATGCATTCTCGTTCGTAGGACTTAGCGTTACATTTCCATTTTGTTTGTTTTTGTATCCTCATGATTTTAGTGGCAATCATGGTGGGACCCTGTCCCCTAATTTTGAGATAAAATTTTTGATCAAAAGTTGTGTGTTCTTGCTTGCAGGTGTTAATCTTTCAAGTGATGGACTGTTGCTTGTTTCAGCATGTGATGAGTACAGAGCTAGAATTCATGTCACCCAAGGATGAATGGGCATTCATCCCACCTATGACGAATAGAGTTTTGATATGTATCTCACCCTGGGATGATTAGCTCTCTGTGCAGTTTTAGAGCAGGAAATCAAAGGCATCCGATTTGGGTAGAGAAGAGTTAGGGGTTCTGAGCATCCTCTATCATTTCCTGTTTCTTTGCTTGCATAGGAGAGTTTTACTGCATGTTTTTCTTTCTTTGTGCAAATAAAAATAACCCCACACACCACATGGTAATTTGAACACTAAGGAGTTGGTCGTAAAACCCCAAACTTTGATCAAGACCAATGGTGGATTTCATCACCACCTTGGCTTGAATTTTTGCATACATTACCCCGATCGCTACTGTTTCTAGATGTAAATCCTGATGAAAGCTGACCAAGTGTAGCTGGGGTGATTACTAGTGCATGAGGATAAGTATTCTATGGTAGGTGTCAAAAATAGGGTGATTCCCCTTCCATACCATCTATGTTCCACTTACCATTATGCTCTCGTGTACCAATAGTTTCCCTCACATAAGTGTGGGTATATTGAGAGGTTTGGTATAATGGCTTGGTAGTGGTATATTGAAGGGGCGGCCATTTTGGGAGACATAATAGCCATCATATTGCATGTACAACAACACGTTCTTTGCAAAGTTTTCAAAAAAAAATCAAAAAACACTAAACCAAATTTAGGGCACACCTTTAATCTATAAACAAGATAATCACTTCTTTGATTGTGTGGTTCCTTTTGTTTAGTGTAGAAAAAAAATCATAAAGAAGATAAAAACCTACATAGCTTGTAGAGAGACACCACCATGGTGTACACCCATAGCCAAGCCCAATAATGGGCAGAAGCTGCAGAGAGTGTACAAGGGGGCACAAGTCACCTCCGCTACAACCCAAAGGACTTGGCCATACCACCTTGGCGGCCTGACCCACAAGATAGTCCACATCATGCCATTTTAGAATGGGACTATAGAGGCACCCCTTTGAGGGGCACTCCCATTCAGCATAGACCCTTTCAAGAGGAGTCCTTACACGTGGCACTCAACATAAATGGGAAGGCTCCCTTAGATGCTCATTATGAGTGGCCACCATGCAATGAAGCGGTATAATAGCATAGGGTCCATAAGGAGGGGCCACATGATTACATCATCTCTCCTCTACCCCTTATTACTGTTAGAAATAATAGGCCAAATCCAGAGCATAAGGCTCTTCACATAGGGTGAGCCAACTCTGCCTGCCCCTTTCACATATACGAAAGAGAGCACAAGGAAGACCACTGCATTCCTCAAGAGCAATACACAGCATGGGAGCAATGCAACTCCGCACCTGCTATCTATCAGGATCACCTACTGAGGCCAAAGCCTTGTGTGAATACCGCAAACCTTGATAGAGGAAAGTGACCTATAGATATCTCAAATCATCGTGACCAATATAAATATGTAGGAGAGGCATATAGGCCTCCTAGACTCAAGACGATGGAACAAATTAACTTGAAATTTGCTAGAAATTCCACCCGCCAAGTGCAAATCATGCAGCTTGAGCAAGACCAACAATAGTTGGAGCACCTGTATCGCCTTAGCAAAGAGCACATTTAGCGTCAGACAGATGAGTTGCTTTAGAAAACTATGCTTGAGAGGGTCCCAACCCCTCACACACATAGAACAGAGTTTTATGAGAGGCACAACCCCTTGGTGCGAGATATGTCTCTGCGACCTTATCAAATGCTCCCTCCAAGACCTCCTAGACTTGAGCGGGAGACCACCTCTAGAGCCAATGATGGGCACCTTCCATGGGCATCCACCCATGTTTATAGGTCATGCCTAAGAACTCCTCAAGAAGCCTATGAGGAGTATGAGCAAGAAGAATAGCGGGATGAAATGCTCTACCATGGCAAAGGGGTTACTATCCGACCATCCCTCCATAGGCCTCAAGTTCCCTACATCCCGCAACAAAAACAAACCAAGGAGGAAGAGATCAAATCTTTTGATGCATATAAAGCACTGCTAGAGTGCTTAGAGTCTGTGGAGACCAAGACTTTTGGGCCCCAAAAGCCCACTTTATGCCAACTTCGTAGTCACCTAGTACATCCGTCAGTGTCGACACCCCCATACCCTAAACACTTTAAGCTACCCCAATTGGCAATATTTATAAGGGAGCAGGATGCCCAAGAGCACATGACTAGATTCTCGAGCCAATGCTTTGGCATTCTGGACAATGATGCTTTGCTGCTAAGAAAATTTATAACCATGTTCGCAGGCCCTACCTCGAATTGGTTCACTCAGTTGCCAGAGCATAGCATCAGTAACTTGGATTAGCTAGTGGATGCATTCCTCGAACGCTTCACCTTCAACACTAAGAAGAATGCAACACTAAGCGACCTAGCTAGCCTCAACCAGTATGAGGAAAAAACCATGGCGGCTTATGGAAATCATGGAGGATGTTGCTTTCAAATCTACCTTACCTCCTTCCCATGGCCGACCTTAACCAAATGTTCTCAAAGAGTTGTTTGAGGTCGATATCTATGCTATTGGAGCTGTAGAAATATGCCACTCTTAAGGAAGCCTTGGCGCAAGCCAAAATCATTGAGGAGATCAAGATACAAGATGGTGATATTTCCAAGCCACAAAAGAAAGAGTGGCCTAAAAATGCCAAAATAGGGACCATGCAACCAAAACCTTCTATGGTCAATCAGGTTGATATAAACATGCCTAAGCCTGCACAAGAAATATAACCCCCAAAGGCTAACTATTAGGTGGTCCCTCTTGATAGTTATGAAAGATAAAATCATCAGCAAGAGAAAAATAAACAATGTCACCATAGGCGACAATTCACACCCTTTACAGAGTCTAAAGACTCTTTGTTTGACTATTTGTCAATGGAAAACTTGATAAACCTACCAGAGAGTTGACCTGTAGACCCCAATGTGCCAAAACCCAAAGGTTATAGGGAAGAATTGTACTATAGGTTTCACCAACAGAAGGGACATGATCTTTATGCATGTTGGAAATTTAAAATCTTAGTGCAAGACCTAATCAACAACAAGATGCTAGTGGTGGATAATATCGTAGCACCAAACAACCAATAGATGGAGGTTTTCAAAGACCCCCTGCCTGCCCATGATGCACAGGAAAAAACCTTACAAGTCAATGAGGGGACACTGAACTGCCCCATGCAGGGGTATGTAGGAATGATAAGCATCATGACTAGGAACAAGAGGTACCCAAGCACAACTACCCCTGCTACAACTACAGGAGAGGTTCCATCAACGTCACAACCTCAACAGCACCCTACACAACCTCCTCTGCCTAGACTAGTGGCCATAATTCAGACCAAACTTACCCAAATTTTGAGGACCACGTCGGCTAGGCTCTCTATTTACAAGCTCATAGAATAATCATCACCCCATCGAGAGGCTCTAATGGAGATACTAAAATCCATTGAGCTGTAACCCCACAAAGCAAAATATTTCAACACTTCATGGGACATGTCAAATGATGCATCAAGCCAGTCATCACCTTTAGAGAGGACGAGCTAAAATTAGTGACTGGTGACATGGCGGATCCACCCCTACACGTCATTGCGCAGGTCAACGAGATTTCATATAAGAGGGTGTTGGTGGACACTGGCTCGTCCAGTAATATAATTACAATAGCAACATTGAAACACCTAAAGTTGCTAGCATCTCACATCGTGGCATCCACATATACTCTATGAGCATTCAATGATGCGATATGCTCGATGGTTGGCACAATTGTCCTACCCATCTAGATGGGACAATGTTACACACCAAACCTAGCCGTCGGCTAGGTATTCCAAGAGTATAATAATTCATATATATTGTAGTTAGATTATTCCAAATGTTATCATCGCTTTTTTTAATTAATCTCTGCATTTCGGCATTGCCTTCACGGTGGGATCTGCCCTCCTAGTGGCAATATAAATTTATTGTTTCCGTTTCTTCGCATTTACCTTGTTCGATCGATTTACTGTTCTTTGCATGGTTGAATATTAAATATTAATTTATTTTTAGAGAATCCCGAAGGCGTAGCCTTCCAAGTGGTATCAGTATTCAGGTTCGGTTACCCCCGCAAGCTGCTAAGAACTCTTCTAACGCAAATCCGACGGATCTGGTTCTTCGGCGTACTCCCTGCACCTCGGTTCGTTGGCCGTCCCAGCAAGCGCTCCGCTTCCTCATAGCCAAATAAACGTCGCGAGTATTCCACGCAGTTGTGTCGTTCGGTTCCTCGCAAAATGCTGCCCTGTCGCATATCCGGTTACCGCTTGAGCCGCAGTCAGGACGTCCGACTTACAGGCTAAATCGTAGGCTTCCACGCAGAAAAATCATCGTAGAACCAGCGCATAAACACCGAGCATTTTCGGCCAATCACAGCGTGCGGTTAACGATTAATTAACGCCCCACCTAAGGTACAAATTTTTTTTTTTAATTTTTGTTTCGGGATATATATCCCACATCTGCTGTGGGAAAGCAAGTCAGGTGCTTATATTGGGTTAGTCGCACCTTCAAGATTGTGACTTCGGTCACACCCTCATTTACCATCCCACGTGCGTGTCGTTTGGAGCATGTCCATTCGTGTCGTCGCGTCTGTCACGTGTCGTTTGGTGTCGTTTGGTCTTCCATTCGATCATCGCGTTCGTGTCATCGTTTGGTCTTCCGTTCGTTTGGTGTCATTTGGTCTTCCATTCGTGTGGTGTCGTTTGGTCTTCCATCTATGTCGTCGCGTCCGTCGCGTGTCGTTTGGTTCTCCGTTCGTGTCGTCGCGTCCGTGTCTGCATTGGTCTTCCATTCGTGTCGTCGCGTCCATGTCTTCCAGCTATCACCAGCATGTCGTGTCCTCACATCCAGTTGTCGTGTCCTCACGTCTAGCTGTTGTGTCCTCGCATTCGTGTCCACTTCATGTTCCGTGTCCTCGTTGTCCATCACCGTCGGGCAGTTAGTGGTTAGCCGGTGTCGTGTCTTAAAAGTGTTGTCAAGAAAAGTTGTCAAAATTGCAGTCAAAGTGGTCAAAAGCTGTCACAAAGAAGGAGCCCAAATCCAAATTCAAATCCGCGTCGCAGTTGGAGCGACAGTTGTAGCGAAAACCAAATTTTTGATTAAAATTCCATCACATTCTATGGCAGTCCAAGTTCAAGGGTTCCTAAGCAGGTTATGTTAACAAGTGCATGAGCAAACAGTGGATCAAAGGATCTGACGGTCGATTATCAAGCTCGAAAATGACCAATAACAACGCAAGAAGACCTAATCGAAGCCCGGTACAAAAAATTCTCTTTCTCCTTTTAAAATTGGTAGTTATAATCCACATCATCCACTAGTAGATCCTATGGCTACTAATCCTCCCCCAACTCACGAAAACATCACACAAGGAAACTCAAGTAACTCAGCCGTTTCCAACGATGATTCTCTTCGACTCTTACTAGAGGGTATGAACGAAATTAGTCTCACCCTAAAATCCCTAGTGCAAGCACAAAACCCGCTTAATCCCAATACTAATCCCCAAAATCACTCCCATGCCCAAAGGAATGAAGAAAATGTCGATCATAATGATGATTGGGAACAACAACGAGGTGATTCGGATAATTACAGGGATCGCTATCATAGACAACGGTACAACCAAAATCAAGAAAGGGATACGGGTTATCACCAACCGAGAGGCCCTAATAATTTTCCATGAATTGATATGCCCACTTTTGAAGGTCATGATCCTCGTGGTTGGATAGCCAAAATGGAAGGCATTCTTGACTTATATCAAATTAAGGAAATTGATAAAGTCCCTTTCACTGCATCAAAACTAGGCACTGAGGCCTACCAATGGTTCGTATGGCTTAAACGAGAGAAAGGAGCTACTATTAATTGGAGAAAATTCACTACCTCTTTTTTAGAAAGATTTGATGAAGGAGCTACATCATCATACACAGTAAGACTGTTATCTCTTAAACAAGAAGGGTCGGTTAGCGAATTCGTTTCGGAGTTTACCAGTTTACTACCATACACTTTAGACCTCGGTCCCGACACGGTGGTAGGAGCCTTTCGCAATGGATTGAAAGAAAATATTCGAGTGGAGGTAGACATGCACAATCCAACCTTGCTGAACGATTGTATAAGAATAGCCAAGCTGGCCGAGAAGAGACATCAGTTGTCTGCACGGCGTGAAACTTATAGTCGTCCTTCGTATCGCAACAATTCCTTTCATAGAAATGATCAACCATCAAGATATTTTTGCTATAAATGTCGCACTCATCACCCCAAGGAACAAGCATGTGCCCAAAAACAAAACTTTCATATTGAAGGTGATCAATGTGAAGGAGAAGAGGAAGAACCTTACCAACCAGAAGAACCTATGCCAGAAGACCTACCATGTACTCTAGAAGAAAAAGAAGAGGATACAATGGCGATCTCCGTGCATGCTCTCATGGGTTTAACCGCCCACCATACCATCAAGGTACCAGGATTTCTCCGCTAGAAAAAGGTGAATGTGCTAATTGATTCTGGTAGTACCCACAATTTTATCGACATCAAAACCGCAAAAGCTTTGAATTTATTCATTAACTCTTCCAACAAAGACAAATTCCAGGTTCTAGTGGCCAACGGGGTGAACGCACAATGTGTTGGTCGCACATCTCAAGTTTCCATAAAAATGGGAACTTATACTTGGTTTGGATCCCTTTTCGTCATGAATTTGGGGAACTCGGATGTCATTTTGGGAGTTGAATGGTTGGAAACATTAGACACGGTTAGCTTCAACTTCAAAAAATTATTTGTGGAATGGAAGGAAAACGGACGAGTCATTCGCTTACAAGGCATTACTACTCCTCCATCACAAATGGTGAGCTCTCATAGTATGGAGAAGATGTTAAAAAAGGGTGGATATGGGTTTATAGCTCAAATTAATTGTTTGGAAAAACAATCTCCAGCAACTTCGGATATTATTGCTCCAGAGTTACAAGACATCATAACACATTACGAAGAGGTTTTCCAAGAACCTCAAGGATTACCACCTAAACGATCTCATGACCATGCCATCCATTTGATTCCAGGGAGTGTTCCACCTAACAATCGTCCTTATCGCTATCCTCAACCACAAAAGATAGAAATCGAACAGATCGTTCAGGATTTGTTGGATCATGGAGTCATTCGTCACAACACTAGTCCTTATTCCTCACCTGTAGTCCTGGCTAGACGAAAAGATAACTCTTGGCGTATGTGTCCTGACTTTCGTTCTCTCAATAAACTCACTATCAAGGACAAATTTCCTATCCCTGTCATAGATGACCTATTAGATGAGTTGCATGGTGCAAAATTTTTTACAAAATTAGACCTTCGCTCCGGATTTCACCAAATCCGTGTTAGAGAAGAAGATATTCCCAAAACTGCTTTTCGTACTCATGAAGGTCATTACGAATTTTTGGTCATGCCTTTTGGTCTCACTAATGCACCATCCACATTCCAAAGTCTCATGAACCAAGTGTTTCGTCCACTCCTCCATAAGTTTGTGTTAGTTTTTTTTTATGATATTCTCATATACAACAAAACATGGACGGACCATTTACATCATGTGGATAAAGCCCTTCACATTTTACACAGAGAAAAGCTATTTGTCAAACGTTCCAAATGTTCCTTTGGTGTCCAAGAAGTGGAATATCTTGGTCATATAGTTTCACACGAGGGTGTCAAAGTCGATCCCAATAAGATTAAGGCAATTCAAGAGTGGCCCTTACCTAAAACCATCAAGAAACTTCGTGGTTTTTTGGGTCTCATGGGCTACTATCGCAAGTTTGTACGAAATTATGGTAAGATTGCAGCACCTCTCACCGCACTCACAAAGAAGGATGCTTTTCGTTGGTCGGAAGAGGCCACTCAAGCCTTTGAAGCTCTTAAGAAAGCCATGTGTACAACTCCAGTATTAGCAACTCCCAATTTTCACAAACCATTTATTATCGAATGTGATGCATCAGGAACAGGAATTGGGGCTATATTAATGCAAGAAGGTCATCCGTTGGCATTTGAAAGTAAACAACTTTTCGAGAAAAATTTGGGAAGATCAACATACGAAAAAGAAATGTTGGCTATTCTTCACGCAGTAGAAAAATGGAGACACTACCTAATCAGTAGTCGTTTCATTATAAAAACAGATCATAGTAGCCTTAAACATTTTCTTGAGCAAAGGTTTTCATATCCGAAACAAAATAAGTGGTTAACCAAACTGTTGGGCTATGATTTTGTTATCGAATACAAGAAAGGGAAGGAAAATATAGCCGTCGATGCGCTGTCCAGGAAATATGAAGATGAAGTAGTCATTAACGCTATTTCAGGTCCTTGCTCCCAATGGGTGAATCAATTACAAGATGAATGGTTGTCCAATAGCGAAACTGCTCAGATACTTCAAGAATTATCTATAGGGTCCTCTAAACACCCTTTGTTCTCTTATGAAGATAAAATCCTCCGGAAGAAGAACCGCATTTACATTCCACACAATTCGGAACTCAAATCGAAGATCCTCGACGAATCACACGCTTCTCCATCAGCAGGACATTCAGGATTTTTGAAAACATATTTAAGGGTCAAACAATCATTTTGTTGGAAAGGATTAAAAGCAGAAGTCAAACAATGGGTAGCAGAATGTGAAGTTTGCCAGCGCAATAAAGGAGAAACAGTCAAATCACCGGGATTGTTACAACCATTACCCATCCCTGAACGACAGTGGGAACATATATCCATGGATTTTATTGAAGGTCTTCCAAAGTCAGAAGGCAGGACAGTAATCTTCGTCGTCGTAGACCGGTTATCCAAATACGCTCACTTTCAGGCTTTACAACATCCATTTTCCGCAAGCAAGGTGGCAAAGGTATTTATGGATTCAATTTTCAAATTACATGGTATGCCAAAAAATATTGTAAGTGATAGAGACCCCATCTTCACTAGTAACTTTTGGCGGGAATTATTTCGACTTAGTGGTACCAAATTGAACATGTCTTCAGCCTACCATCCACAGACATATGGTCAAACAGAAGTAGTTAATAAATGTTTGGGTACGTACTTAAGATGTTTCGCTCAAGATAAACAATACCAATGGAGCCATTGGTTAGCATTGGCAGAATGGTGGTACAACACTTCTTACCATTACTCAATTAAGATGTCTCCATTTGAAGCATTGTATGGCACCAAACCTCCAACAATCGCAGATTACGTACATGGATCATCCAAAGTAGCCAAAGTGGATGATTGGTTCCAACAAAGGCAGTCTACACTCACCATCCTCAAAGAGAATTTAGTCCAAGCACAAAATCGTATGAAACAACAACAAGACTTGCACCGATCAGAGAGAACTTTTAATATAGGTGATTGGGTTTTCCTAAAGTTGCAACCTTACAAACAATCATCGTTAAGGATAAAATCCAGCCAAAAGTTGGCTCCACGATTCTATGGTCCCTACAAAATTGTGCGCCGCATTGGAGAAGTAGCCTATCAATTAGAGCTACCTACATCATCACGAATACACCCGGTATTTCATGTTTCATGTCTCAAAAAAGTAATTGGTCGAGAAAGTACAAAGTCAATCAGACTTACCAGTGCTCGATGAGGAAGGACGCATACATCTCCAACCTGAAGATATACTACAACATAGAATCCGAAGACTGAGATCACGTCAGATTCAAGAATTTCTCATTAAATGGCAAGATTTACCCAGAGGAGGATGCCACATGGGAACCTGAAAGTATCTTCCAGACATTTCCAGCTTTGAGGACAAAGCTTTCCGAGGAGGGGAGTCATGTTACACACCAAACCTAGCCGTCGGCTAGGTATTCCAAGAGTATAATAATTCATATATATTGTAGTTAGATTATTCCAAATGATATCATCGCTTTTATTAATTAATCTCTGCACTTCGGCATTGCCTTCACGGCGGGATCTGCCCTCCTAGTGGCAATATAAATTTATTGTTTCCGTTTCTTCGCATTTACCTTGTTCGATCGATTTACTGTTCTTTGCATGGTTGAATATTAAATATTAATTTATTTTTAGAGAATCCCGAAGGCGTAGCCTTCCAGACAAAATACTATTCCTATATTGTGTCACATATTGGAAGGTGATATGGCCAATAATATCTTGTTGGACTGGCCTTGGATCAGGGACATGAAGTGTGTCCCTTCGATAGCCCAAAAATTCCTAAAGTACACATTCTAAGGGCAAGTGCATGTAGTCCTGGCGGACTTAGAACCCTTCAAGTATTGCAATGCGGTATAACTAATGCCACAATCGACCCTTCCATAAACACATTTGGATTTTTAGTTGAATCCATCTAAATAGGATGCAATTCCACATACATCCCCATTGTTAAGTCCATCAAACCCCCAGCCAGGTCCATCTTCATCATCTGGTCCTTCACCAATGATGCCACCTACGGTGGCCACACCGAATGACAATGGGAAGAAATCCCTAGAAGAGGCACTACCATTAGTGAACCATATCTACCGAGGAGATGCCTAGCTGAATGGAAGTCGAACCACCTAGTTTGCTTAACATGGAGTGTGTTGAGAAAGGTGCAGCAAAAGTATTGTCATTGTTGTCAACACAGACAGATAGATCAGTTGATGTAGTGGATAGGAGTTCAGAGGTCAGTCAGATCATGTACAGTGAATTTTTGAGAAGACAAAAGTGGCCTAGATTCATAAAATCAAAGAAAAAGACAAGTAAGAAAACTGTCGCGATATCGCGACATGTTTTTTGTCATGATTTTACGACATCTCAGAGGAGAGAGAAAATGCATGCCAAACTATCACGATTTTGTGACATAACGGAGGAGAGAGAAAATGCATGCCAAATTGTCATGATTTTGCGACATGGCCAAAGAGATAGAAAGCATAGGGATAACTGTCACGATATTGCGACATGGTGAAAAGCTAGAAAAGAAGATGTCACGATTTCATGACATGTCAAGAAGAAAGAAAAGAAAACTGTCGTGATTTCATGACATGGTGGCAGAAAAGAAGTCAAGTGGAAAAACTGTCATGATTTCGTGACATGTTTAGAGAGGAGGAGCTCGCAAAGAAAAGTGTCACAATTTTGCGACAATTTGCAAGGATGGTACGAAAGAAAAAGTGTCACGATTTCGTGATAGTCGTGTTTTCATGAGTAGAATGCGAGAAGAGTGCAAAGAGATAGAAGTGTCACAATTTTGCGACAGGTGGCAACAACACGCTTACTTACAGTTAACTGGAATAGAACTACAGTTAAAGGGGCAATGGTAGAGAAAAAGCAGGGAGCCAAAATTAGAAAATTTAACTGGAGTCAGTGCAACGGTTACAAGTGCAGTAACAGTTAGAAATCATGCAGTTTTTTTAAAACAATCAAAGAAAAAGAATTTGAATAGTCGTATGTGAAGAATCGAGAAATGCATTCAAACAGTCGCATAAGGAGAATCAAAAAATGCATTCGAACAGTCGCATACGAAGAATCGAGAAATGCATTCGAATAGTCGCATAAGGAGAATCAAAAAATGCATTCGAACAGCCACATAAGAAGAATCAAAAAATGCATGCACGGATAGAAAAAGATTTGAACAGTCGCATAAGTAGAATAAAAAATGCATGCACGCATAGAAAATAATTCGAATAGTAAGAGAATGCTATTCGACTGCATGCGAGATTCCAAAATTCATAGAAGATGAGGAGTCTCGATGAGAAAAAGGGGTTATAAAAAGATAGTTGCATAGAGAATCAGGTTGCTACTGTAAGTGAAAAATTACTATGAAAAGAGGGTTAGAAGAGGGCCGAGAGAGAAATAAGCAGATCCATGAGAGTGTGCAGAGTTTGGTTAGTTACAGACCAGTGAGGGTCATGTAAACAGTGAAGGCATTTTTATGTCATTGTAATAACTTAGAATTGCAGTCCAAGTTGGTGCTTGGTATTAGGGGTTGGTGCTCCTATCTGTTGCAACAAAAAATTAAGGGGTTGGTGCTCCTTCCAGTGAATGCTGGTAAAGTGTTTGTAAAATTGGTGTTTTGCAAATGCTAGATTTGGATTGAAGTCCAAGCAGTCATTTTTGAGGAGTAGCCAAATTGGTGAACCTCGTTATATTATGTGTTGTGGTGTGCTCTCTAGTGAAAATTGCTTTACCTATTTTCAAGTTCTCTTTGCTTCAAATTTAAGTGTTGTAGATTTGAATTTTAATAGCTACACTGATTCACCCCCCCCCTCTCAGTGTCATTGTGAGAATATCAATTGGTATCAGAGCCAAGTTTCTTGAACAAGCTTAATCAGCTAAGGTGATCTTGGAAGAAACACAATGGTAGGTGGTGAAGGATTCTCATCCAACAAAGCTCCCTTGTTTGATGGAACTAATTACTCATTCTAGAAACTCAAGATGCAGACATATCTGAGTGCATTGGGATATGACATTTGGGAGTCAGTTTAAAGTGGATACACAACACCCACTACTCCTCCAACAGATACTGCCGAGAAGAAAAAGTTTGAGAATAACTCCAAAGCAAAGAATGCCATAATGTGTGGGCTAGTAGACAGTGAACTAATAAGAGTCATGAGCTGTAAATCAACAAAAGACATGTGGGATAAACTGAAGAGCATTCATGAAGGAGACAACAAGATTAAGAAAGCCAAGCTGCAAACTCATCGAGCTCAGTTCGAAGCATTACAAATGAATGAAGATGAGAACATAGAAGCCTATACGCTGAGATTCAATGGAATCATTAATGCAATCAGAGGACTCGATGAAAAAATTGAAGATGCAGTTGTCATGAAAAAGGTTCTCAAAACTCTTCATAAAATATTTAACTCTAAAGTTTCTACAATAGAAGAGGCGAAAGATCTAAAAAATTTTAGCATGGATGAGATGCATGGTTCTTTGACTGCATAAAAAATGAGAATAGGACAAACTAAGTCCATAGATAGAGAAGCTACTTTTAAAGCACACAAAAATATAAAATCTGAATAAGAATCTGAGGATGAAGAGACACAGGATGAAACAGAAGCTAACTTTGTTCGAAAACTTACAAAGGGAAAAGGAAAGTATAGAGGAAAGTTACCATTTAAGTGCTTCAATTGTGGAGGAGTCGGTCACTTTGCGACTAAATGTCCAATGCATGAGAAAACCAAAAATGGTGAAGGGTCACACCAAGAAAAAGGTGACTAGAAGAAGAAACAAAATTTTAGAAAGAACAACTTTAAGAAGAAAAGCTTCATATCCAAGAATGTCAGCTCTTCTAAAGAAAGCTTAGGTGAGGATTCTAAAGAAGAAACAGGTGAAGCTCTGTTCATGGCACTTGAAGAAGAAAGAACCAAAAAAAATCAGGAAGGTGATGAAAACTTTAAGGATGAGGCTGAAGTATATCTGGAAGGAGAGTTGGTTGCTACACTTGAAGAGTTGAGTGTAGAAAGGAAAAATAATAAAAAGTTTTCAAGAAAACTAGAGGATGCCAATGACATAATAAACGAGTTTGAAAATACGAGACAGAGGAATTTAAGAAAATATCTGAAGAACTTGAAGTAAAATTAACCATGAAAATAGATGAGTGTAGCAAACTGGAAAAAGAAATTGTTGGTTTAATAATATGGCTAGAAGAACAGAATCAAAAATTGAGTTGCTATCACAAACTTGAAGGAAGTTCTGCACAACTTGAAAAAATCATAAATAGTCAGAGGACCACAGGCATCAAATTTGGCTTGGGGTTTGTCGAAGGATAATCCTCAAGTGGATAAAAAGCTATAACTGTAAAACCAGCAAAGAAAGAAGATAAGATCAAGATTGACCAAAGAAAATCGAATCATGCTAAAGAAAGCAACAATGCCAGGAACGAGAAGAGTGCTGACAATGAGGGATTTACAAAAGTCACACATCAAAGGAGAAGAAAATTTGTGACTCCTACTACAAATTGGCAAAGACCAACTCCCAGGTTTAATCATTTCTTTTTTGGTTATTGTTTTAAATGCAATACTTATGGTCATAAGATTTCAGATTGCATTTATAATATAGGACAAAGAAATTTCACAAGTAGAAATGCATTTTCACCCTTGATGGAGTATCTTTGTAGAATGCTATAACTGTCATAACTTTGGACACATTGCAAGAAACTGTAGAAGCACATATGCAGCAAATAAATTTTAGGGAAGAAGAACTCAACCAAATAGTTTAAAGCAAAACAAAAAATTTCCAGAAAAACATGCATAGGCCACTGACAAAGAAAAGTCTAAACAAGTGACCAAAACTGCAGTCAAATTAGAATGGAAAGAAAAGGAGCAACTCAAGGAAGAAAAGGAATCATTGATTGTATAGACAACATTCAAAGCACATAACAAATTAGCACCATGGATATTGGATAGTGGATGTTCCAGTCACATGACAAGAGATAAACAAAAATTTGAAAATTTATAGAAATATAAAGGAGTCTCTATGAAGTTTGAAAATAATGATGGAGCCAAGATAGTTGATAAAGGATAAATCAAAATAAGTGATGGAAAGATCAATTCCAAGGAAGTTCTATTTGTGATTGGTTTAAAGCACAATTTACTGAGTGTAAGTCAAATCTGTGACAGAGGTCATGAAGTCATTTTTAAAAAGCAGGGCTGTGAAGTGAGAAAAGCACATAGTGGGAAACTGATAGCTACTGGATCGAGGACTTATGAAAATCTATATACTCTCTCAAAAATTATAGAAGGAACATGCTTGATTGGACATGAAGATGAAAATTGGCTGTGGCACAAGATGCTCGATCATATTAGCTTTGACAATCTGGTAAAAATAAGTTCAAAAAGGGCAGTAAGAGATATACCAACCATTGGCAAACTAGTAAATAGCATCTATGCTTCATGCCAAAAAGGAAAGCAAACCAGATCCACATTTAAATCAAAGGAATACTTCACCAACAAACCGTTGGAGATAATTCATACTGATTTGTGTGGACCCATGAGAACACAAAGCATAAACGGAGACAAATACTTTATGTTGTTCATAGATGATTACTCCAGAATGACATGGGTATTATTTTTAAAGCTTAAATCAGATGCCTTTGAGATGTTCAAAATTTAAAAAAAATAGATTGAAAATCAAACTGGAAAAAGAATTAAATGCCTAAGATCAGATAGAGGAGGAGAGTTTATTTTAGAAGAGTTTGTAGAGTACTGTCAAAAATATGGGATCAAAAGACAGTTTTCAGCAGCAAGGACACCTCAGCAGAATGGTGTTATAGAAAGGAAGAACAGGACAGTGCAGGAAATGGCACGAACAATGTTGGCTGAGAAAAAAATAGCTGATATATTTTGGAAATTGGTAGTCCATACTATAGTTTACATTCAAAACAGGTGCATGCTAAGGCCGCATGAAAGCAAAACACCTTATGAGCTGTGATTCGATAGAAAGGCAACAACAAGATATTTCAAAGTGTTCGATAGCAAGTGCTACATCAAACGGACTAAAGATAATCTTGGTAAATTTGAAGATAGAGCTGATGAAGGTATTTTTCTTGGTTACTCAACAAAAAGCAAAGCCTACACATGTTACAACAAGAGGCTAAAGAAAATTGTTGAGAGTGTTGATGTTAAAGTTGATGAAGGTAGAGAACGAGAAATTACGTATCAAGAAAACTATCCTATTTATGAAGAATTCATTGAAGGAGATGAAGAAAAAGAAACAAAAGAGAATCAGAAAATTGACCCAGATGATTTAAAAATTGACTTAAAAGAAGAAGAAAACAAGAAATTCAAAACAGGCAGCTCACAAAAAAATCATCCTAGAGAACAAATTATTGGGGACCCCATAGATGGTATTCAGATAAGAAGAGCAGTAGTATGGAACTATTCTCTGTTATCCAACATTGAACCCAAAAATATTGCTAAAGCCAACACAGATGAAAGTTGGATGAAGGCAATTAATGAAGAATTAGATCAGATTGAGAAAAACAAAACCTGGGAATTAGTACCACGGCTAGCAAATAAAAACATAATCAGTACTAAATGGATTTTTCAAAATAAATTAAATGAAGATGGACAGGTTGTTAGAAATAAGGTAATATTGGTCTGTAAAGGCTATGCTCAGGTTGAAGGCATTGATTTTGAGGAAACCTTTGCTCCAGTAGCCAGAATAGAGGCAATTAGAATGTTTTTGTCTTTAGCAGTCCATAAAAATTTCAAAGTATATCAAATGGACGTAAAATCAGCATTTCTGAATGGAAAATTGGAAGAAGAGGTTTACATTGAACAACCAGATGGCTTCCAACTCGGTGATAATCCAGATTTTGTTTGCAGGTTAAAGAAAGCATTGTATGGTCTGAAACAGGCACCTAGAGCATGGTATGCAAGGCTGGATAACTATCTTATTAAACAAGGGTTCAAGAAAGGTATGGTGGATAGCAATTTATATATCAAAATAGAGCATGGCCAACTTATTGTACTTTTTGTTTATGTAGATGATATAATATTTGGCAGCAGCATGGATGAATATTGTAGAGACATAGCAAATAAAATGAATATAGAATTTGAGATGTTAATGATTGGTGAACTTTATTATTTTCTCGGACTGCAAGTCAATCAAAGTGAAAAGGGTATTTTTATCTCTCAAGTAAAATATGTGAAAGAAATGCTAAAAAAGTTCACAATGGAGGATAGTAAATCTGTCAGCACTCCCATGACAACAGGTTGCAAATTGAGCAAGGATGACAAATCTCTAGATGTAGATCAAACAATGTACAAGTCTATGATTGGAAGCCTACTATATTTAATAGCCACTAGACCAGATATATTACAGGCAGTATGCATGGTTGAAATATTTTAGGCTAGTCCCAAAGAAACTCATGTGACAGCTGTAAAGAGGATTTTTAGGTACCTCAAGGGTACTATGGATTATGGGTTGTGGTACCCAAAAGGTAAAGACTTCACTCTGATTGCATATTTTTATGCAGATTGGGCAGGATGTATTGATGACAAAAAGAGTACCAGTGGAGGAGCATTTTATCTTGGAGATAGGCTGGTAGCATGGCACAGCAAGAAATAAGAATCAGTCTCTCTATCCACAACCGAGGCAGAATACATTGTAGCAACAACATGCTGTACATAGATATTATGGATGAGACAAACTTTGAAAGATCTTGGTATTCACTTCAAAGAGCCAATTTCAATTAAATGTGATAACACTAGCGCTATCAACATATCCAAGAATCCGGTTATGCATTCTCGAACCAAACATATTGCGATCCGATATCACTTCTTGAAGGATAAAGTTGTAGAAGGAGAGGTCAAATTGGATTTTGTTCCAACTACAGAGCAGGTAGCTGATATATTCACAAAAACATTGCCCAAGGAAGTTTTTGAGTGCCTTTGGAGTAAGCTGAGAGTGGTCACATTTCCCAAGAACTGACTATCATTTGGGATCACATTCTCAGGGGGAGCATTTATGCCTATGTTTATAGTTTTGCTTATATTTATGATTTTTTCTAACTATAACAATATTTGTCTGAGAATGGTGTGCATAGACTCAGGGGGAGTCTGCAGTAGCCCTTTGGTATTATTGTCAAAGGGGAAGAAGAATTACAGGAGAGTGCATGAGTGTTGCCAACAATTCCAAAGGGGGAGATTGTTGAGCAAGGTGCAGCAAAAGTATTGTCATTGTTGTCAACACAGATAGATAGATCATTTGATGTAGTGGACAGGAGTTCAGAGGTCAGTCAGATCATGTACAGTGAATTTTCAAGAAGACAGAAGTGGCCTAGATTTAGAAAATCAAAGAAAAAGACAAGTAAGAAAACTGTTGCGATATCGCGACATGTTTTCTGTCGCAATTTCACGACATCTTAGAGGAGAGAGAAAATGCATGCCAAACTGTCACGATTTCATGACATAACAGAGGAGAGAGAAAATGCATGCCAAACAGTCATGATTTCACGACATGGCTGAAGAGAGAGAAAGTGCAAGGATAACTATCACGATATCATGACATGGTGAAAAGCTAGAAAAGAAGATCTCACGATTTTGTGACATGTCAAGAAGAAAGAAAAGAAAACTGTCATAATTTCGTGACATGGTGGCAGAAAATAAGTCAAGTGGAAAAACTGTCATGATTTCATGACATGTTTAGAGAGAAGGAGCTCGCAAAGAAAAGTGTCACGATTTTGCAATAATTTGCAAGAAGGATGGTACGAAAGAAAAAGTGTCACAATTTCACGATAGGTCGTGTTTTCGTGGGTAGAAGGCGAGAAGAGTGCAAAGAGACAGAAGTGTCACAATTTTGTGATAGGTGGCAACAACACACTTACTAACAGTTAACTAGAATAGAACTATAGTTAAAGGGGCAATGGTAGAGAAAAATCAGGGAGCCAAAATCAGAAAAGTTAACTGGAGTCAATGCGATGGTTACAAGTGCAGTAACAGTTAGAAATCATGCAGTTTTTTTAAAACAGTCAAAGAAAAATAATTTGAATAGTCGTATATGAAGAATAAAGAAATGCATTCGAACAGTCACATAAGGAGAATCAAAAAATGCATTCGAACAGTCGCATACGAAGAATCGAGAAATGCATTCGAACAGTCGCATAAGGAGAATCAAAAAATGCATTCGAACAGCCGCATAAGAAGAATAAAAAAATGCATGCATGGATAGAAAATGATTCGAACAGTCGCATAAGTAGAATAAAAAATGCATGCACGCATAGAAAATAATTTGAATAGTCAGAGAATGTTATTCAACTACATGCAGGATTCCAAAAGTCATAGAAGATGAGGAGTCTCGATGAGAAAAAGGGGTTATAAAAAGACAGTCGCACAGAGAATCAGGTTACTGCTGTAAGTGAAAAATTATTGCAAAAATAGGGTTAGAAGAGGGCTGAGAGAGAAATAAGTAGAGACGTGAGAGTGTGTAGAGTTTGGTTAGTTACATACCAGTGAGGGTCATGTAAACAGTGAAGGCATTTTTATGTCATTGTAATAACTCAGAATTGCAGTCCAAGTTGGTGCTTGGTATTAGGGGTTGGTGCTCCTATACATGTTGCAGCAGAAAATTAAGGGGTTGGTGCTCCTTCCAGTGGATGCTGGTAAAGTGTTTGTAAAATTGGTGTTTTGCAAAGGCTGGATTTGGATTGAAGTCCAAGCAGTCATTTTTAAGGAGTAGCCAAATTGGTGAACCTTGTTATATTGTGTGTTGTGGTGTGCTCTCTAGTGAAAATTGCTTTACCTATTTTCAAGTTCACTTTGCTTCAGATTTAAGTGTTGTAGATTTGAATTTTAATAGCTACAGTTTGATTGTGAGAATATCAGAGTGGACTTAGGAAGAACTCCCATTACCTCCCCCTCAATCACCAACAATCACCGTTGAGATGGCCAATATGGGCCTGAGGGAATATATAGTGAGAAACATTGTAGCAACACCCACAATTGAGTCCATGCAGGACATGGGGAGACTTCACCTCCCCATCGATACTATTGTTCCTCTAGGCTACCCACCAAATCAGACAAAATTTGTATATGGGGGCCTCGATAATGGCATTGAAACTTACATGCAAGAAGAAGAAGATGAAGAGCCCTTTTTTGAGGACGTCAATTATTTGTCCAACCCAGACTTCGCTTTGAGATATCTTGGCCAATGTAATTGGCATTGATATGGGTTGGGTAGATATGAGGAAGGAGTGTGCGTTATTTTCCAACCAAGATATCAGATGCCATACGACAAGTCAGGAGTAGGGTTCAACCACCCTTTGCCCCTGGACATCTTGGTAGAGAACATGCAAGGCCTAGGGATAGGCAACAAGGATGAGTTGGCATTAGATTAATATGCCAATACTAACACAACATATACATTGGGGGATTATCTCCCATTGTTGATAACACACCTTGTTGACCTTGATAACCTCATCCCTTTGACCGAGAAAAGAGAAAGTTTGAGAACTCACTTACAAGATGGATATAGTCAAGGTAAGGAAGGATCTTTGGAAGATGATTCAGAGTATGAGGTAGCACCATGGGACCCTTTCAAATTAGATAGCAATCACTCACAAGTGACCCCCATGGATGACTACCAAGAAATACTCTTGGTAATGTTCCATTTGGATGCTCCAATCGAGCAAGTACCACCTCAAGAAAATTAGGTCCCCTTGTAGAGAGCAAAACAAACCCAATGGGAATAAATCAATTTGTTCGAGCAGGACGAGCCTCACATGTCGCAAATAGTTTTCAAAGCCAATGAAGGCCTGTGGATCTTCGATAGTGATTATGAAGATGAAATTGAGATGGCATATCTCAATCATATGCGACAGCAACAATACCCCATGGATATTGATGATATGTTTAAAAAACTAAACATGGGGCCAAGGCATAGGTGGCACCTAAACCCAACACAGTTGGACCAAGTTTTGCATCCTCCACTTTGAGCATACAGAGAGCACCTTCCACCCAGAGACCCTATAGAGTTATCAGTGCCAAGGACAGACCCTGTCCTTCTATCCGCACATAGGGCCGATCCATTTGGGCCAATACCCCCAAATCCAGATCTGGAGCACAAAAATCATCAAGGATGTCTGAGTCACCACCCGCACGGTAATGGAGACCAAATTCACTTCATCAACATGATCTCCATTGACTTAATCGCCCCCATCCGCAATCCAGTTGATCCAACATGGCCATTGTGTCTAGACCTAGATGTTATAGATTGGGATCGCGTTGATTCATCACCATTCCCATCAGAGTACTGGCCTTGTGATGAGATGCTTCATTTCATCCCATGACCAACTCAGGATATCTTCCATGCTGAAGAGGGACCTGAAGTTCCTAACGTAGATATAATTCAGTGAATGATATCCACTTGATCCCAACTCCACACCAGTTGGAGGACGGGTTCCACAAGTAAGTCGAAGAAATGACTGACATAGACATTGGTTTCGATCCAATGAATCCATAGATCATCAAGCTGGGGGTAATTCTATCCCCTGAAGAGAAAGCTGACTACATTGTCCTTCTCAAATAGAAGAAGGAGGTTTTTGCATGGTCCTACAAAGACATGCCGAGGCTAGACCCGTAGCTAGACATGCATAATTTGACGCTTCATCTGACAGTCAAGCCAGTTAAGCAAA
This sequence comes from Wollemia nobilis, assembly GCA_028583015.1. Lineage (NCBI taxonomy): Eukaryota > Viridiplantae > Streptophyta > Pinopsida > Araucariales > Araucariaceae > Wollemia > Wollemia nobilis. The sequence continues at coordinate 20,908,450 of JAQPPZ010016895.1, forward strand.
AAATACGTAAGATGCACCCAAAAGTGGACTTAATTGTCAAAGATGAATTAAAAATGCTATTGGATGCATAGTTTGTCATCTGTGTGGATTACCCACCATGGTTGTCCAACATGGTGCCTGTCAAAAATCCTGATGGGAGGATTTGCATATGCACTAATTTTTGAGATCTAAACAAAGCGAGTCCTAAGGATGATTTCCCCTTGCCTAGCATCGATGCATTGGTAGACGCTACAGTGGGCCACGAAATACTATCCCTCATGGATGGTTTCTCGAGATACAATCAGATTCATATCAATCCTAAGGACCAACTAAAAATGGCGTTCACAATACCTTGGGGGACATTTTGTTATCAGGTCATGCCCTTTGGCATTAAAAATGCTAGTGCCACCTACCAACATGCCATGACATACATCTTCCACGATCACATGCATAAAACTTTGGAAGATTACATGGATGATTTTTTGGCCAAATCTCTTTTGCACCCAAATCATCTTGATGACTTAAGCAAGATCCTCGATCGCCTCATTGAACACAAAGTCAGACTAAACCCCAAGAAGTGTGTATTTGGCGTCACATCTAGAAAACTCTTGGGTTTCATAGTCTCAAAATGAGGCATCAAGGTGGATCCACATAAATTCAAGGAAATCCTTGAAATGCTCCCCCTAAATACCATCAAGTAGCTTAGAAGCCTACAAGTAAAGGTCGCATCAATCAAGCACTTCATAGCGCAACTATCTGACAAGTGCCAACCCATGAATAAATTATTGCACAAGGGGGTAGCATTTCATTGGGATGATGAGTGTCAGTCTACCTTCGACGACATCAAACAATACTTGGATTCACCACCAGTATTGGCACCACCTAGAATAGGAGTGTCACTCTACTTATACATCTCAGCTACTGAGGTGGCACTAGGCACCATGCTAGCCGAGAAAAATGAACTACATAAAGAGCAGGCTACTTACTACCTTAGCTACACCTTGGTTAGTTATGAACATAACTATGCATACATTGAGAAGCTATGCTTAGCAGTGGTGTTTGCTACCAAAAAGCTATGCCATTACATGCTGAGCAACATGACATATGTTGTGTCTAAGGAGAATACATTGCGGTACATGATGAGTCATACTTATCATAGTAGCCAAACAATAAAATGGATAATTTTGTTGACAAAGTTTGACATCGAATTCATTGGAAAAAAATCCATCAAAGTTCAAGTCATCATCGATCAACTAGCAGAGGCTCCTCTCAAAGATGATCAACCTCTGATCATAGAGCTACCCGATGATGGGGTCTTCCATGTCTCAAAATCGCCAGATTCTAATGAGCCTGAGTCATAGGCTGACATAACCCTATTTTTCGATGGTTCTAAATGTGAGCAAGGGGGTGGCATGGGAATTATATTCTTCACACCACAAGGGGCTCCAATGCCTCTATCATTTAAACTTGATTTCCCATGCACCAATAACAATGCAGAATATGAAGCCTTTCTCATAGGTCTTCAGACAGCCTTCACCATGAACATAAAATGCCTAAACATCTTTGGTGATTCGTTGTTAATCGTCAACCAAGTGAAAGGGGTATTCCAATGTAAATGCCCAGTTCTGTAGGCCTACAAAGCCCTTGTGGATAAATTCCTGGCAAAGCTTGAATGGTACGACATCAAGGAACTCCATCGATCATTGAATTGTTTTGCGAACACTATGGCCTCCTTGGGGTCATTAATATCGCAAGACCCTTTCGATGATATGGCAACCATTCAAGTCAAAACACTATCATAATCCATGATGGATAATGCAATATCTGACTTAATGCCATGAATCCACTTGATCTAGATTGAACCATTTCAGGATAGGTTCTCTTGAATCCATGATTATCTAAATCAAGCCAACTGGGGTTCCTTGTTCTCCCTTATTCCCCTTAATAGCAACACAATACTATTCTTACAGGTTCTTTCCCGCTCATCTTTTGCTAGGGACACACTTCAAGAGGGATTGGCTGTTCATACCATCGAGGCTTTTGATCAGTAGGATTGGTACACACCCATAAGAGACTACCTCAAGTTAGGTAACCTCCGACTTGGATTGTCGCATTTCGCAAAAAGATCATTCAAATAGAAAGTGGCAAAACATGTCTTGCTAGGAGACATGTTGTACCGTCGAAGCTATGAGGGAATCCTCCTTCGTTCCTTAGACCAGCAAGAGTCCACTTGGGTGATCATCAAAGTGCACGATGGTACATGCGATGGCCACTTTAGTGGTATGGCCATCACAAAGAGCATTCTTCGCATGGGCTATTATTGAGAATATTTAGAGTGAGATTGTTGTGCCTATGTAAGTAAGTGCATGAAGTGTCAACACCATGCTAACTTGACACACATACCTTCTCAGGCCTTGTAGTTTATTCAATCAGCTTGGTCGTTCTCGCAGTGGGGCTTAGATCTAATTGAAAAGATCTCCCCTGCATCGCCAGGCCATCACACGTTCATCATAATGGCTACAAAGTACTTCACCAAGTGGGTGGAAGCAATTGCGCTTACCTCTACGATTGGAACCTACATTGCAAAGTTTATTTTACATAACATCATATGTCATTTTGGTATTCCATCCAAGATAATCTCAAATAATGGGACGTCATTCAAGAACAAAGACATGCATGCTTTGACCACAAAGTACAAAATTCAGCACAATTTTTTGACACCCTATTATCCACAGGCAAATGGGCAAGTAGAGGCATCAAACAAAATGCTAGTCACCATCCTCAAAAAGATAGTCGTAGATAGTCATAAGGATTGGCACATTCAAATACCACTTTCTTTGTGGGCGTATCGCACTAGCATTCAGACTCCCAATGGGGCAACTCCATTTTCGCTGGTGTATGGCTCTGAGGTCATCATGCCTCTCAAGTTGGAAATACCTTCCCTGTGTGGTAGGACCGGTTAGACCAGCTTACATTGCTTGATGAACGATGCATCAATGCTCTCAAGCATTTGTGTATCTACCAAGAGCGACTTAATAAAGAATACAACATGAAAGTTCACCTAAGGGACTTTCAGGTTGGTGACCTGGTCTTAAAAGAGAACCAACAAAACTCTAACTTGCCACCCCATATAAGGGACAAGTTCATGGCAAACTAGTTAGGTCCTTATGTAATTGATAGTAAAATAGGACCTGGAACATACCGGCTAGCCTCTCTTGATGGAATCAAGGAATTAGAACCCTTGAACATCAGTCATTTGAGGCCATTCCATATTTAAGAGAGACATAGCCCAACCAAAAATCTCTAAGGATTCCTATAATCACTTGGTCAACCCCAAAAAATCCCCAAAGGTGCCCACAAACCCTTTGGTCAAACCAAAAGCTCCAAGGATTCTTACAATCACTTGGTCAACCCCAAAAATGCCCCAAAGGTGCCCACAAACTCTTTGGTCAAACCAAAAGCTCCAAGGATACTCACAATCGCTTGGTCAACCCCAAAAATTCCCCAAAGGTGTCCATAAACCCTTTGGTGAAACCAAAAGCCCCAAAGGTGCCCATGATCCCTTCGGTCAAACCAAAAGCTCCAAGGATTCTCACAATCTCTTGGTCAACCCCAAAAATTCCCCAAAGGTGTCTATAAACCCTTTGGTCAAACCAAAATCCCCAAAGGTGCCCATTATCCCTTCGGTCAAACCAAAAGCTCCAAGGATTCTCACAATCGCTTGGTCAACCCCAAAATGCCCTAAAGGTACCCATAATCCCTTTGGTCAAACCAAAAGACCCAAGGGTTCCCACAATCGCTTGGTCACCCAAAATGCCCCAAAGGTATCTATAATCCCTTTGGTCAAAACCTCTAAGGATCCGAAAGAATCACTTGGTTTGCACCCACTCGGGATAAACCAACCATAAAGAATTAAAAAAAAAATAATCAAAAATAACAAAAAAATTGCATCTCACTTCCATGCATACTATTAAAAATCAAAACACAAAAAAAATATATAGTTGCATTAGGCATCACATTCATACATTGCACATTTGTTGATCATACAAGTCAAATGCACCATAGACTGTAATTACTCGGCAATTCCATCATTTTCCATATTTTTCCACTCTATAAATAGTCCATCAAAAATAAATGCCAGTCACATTTTTCACCATACCATAGTCAGTTGCCTTCTAATGTATCTAGAGTTTTTGTCATTCAATTGTCATTAGATTTCTAGCCAAAAACCATACAAAATCAAATAAATTTTACAAAGGTAGAGTTCTACTTGGATCACACCTTGTTACGTAGCATCCCAACACAAGCTAAACCACATAAAAAAATTCCTATGTTGTGTAAACAAAAAACGAAACCTGCAAAGCAATTCAGGATACCATAGAGTGAAAAGGTTATCTCGCTCATCTCCCTATGCGAATGACCCCAAGAATGTTGAGAGTTGGCAAAAGGACAAGCATCTTCCTGTTAAGATCCTGCTATAAAATAAACTCAAATAACACACTCTCACACAATTGCTTGGAAATAACTCACATAAACATCACATTAATATAACAGAAATTTGCATAAAGAACAATCTCACAATAGGATTGAATCGCAGGCCTCTTCAAGGGGGCAACCTCCTTCAATACTTCATTAATTTTGCAAAAGATGGTTACATTGGTGCCATTTAGGGTATTTAAGGAGTTTCCTTCCAAGGTTGGCTTACATGCAAAATGCCACCTAGATTACATGCATAATGCCACCCGAATTACATGCATAGTGCCACTTTGAATTACATGCACAATGCCACCCGAATTACATGCACAATGCCACTCGAATTACATGCACAATGCCACCTATCTACCATGTGTTACATAAAAAGGGTGCCATATGTCATAGGCACTACCTAAGCTAAAACTTAGAACATTACAAAATATTAATCATGGGTACTACCCACGTTCACTAGGAATTATTACATCAAGGAAGTTATTTCATTAAGGGTTAGGATGAGATCCTAACATGCCCTTCTACTTGAAGAAGCTTTGTCCTCAAAGCTAAAAATGAGGAAACTGTTGTTGGAGTTGATGGAGGGACTCCCATGTAGCATCCTCAGGTTGAAGTCCACGCCACTGAACCAGGACCTCTATGATGGTACGGTTGCAAGTTCGACGATACAGCAGCTGCTTTGGTGCAAGTAAGATGAAGCCTTCTTCATCCAATTCGAGAAGTTTTTATGGAACCTGTACCTTGGAGCTGCTCGAAATGTAGGAGGGAGGCGTGAGTGGAGGGTGCCCGTACTCTGCCTCTGGTGGCGGTATGATAGGAAGTGTTGTACCACCATTCGGCCAAAGAAAGCCATTTTACCCAATGAGTAGGATGATCGGAGGCAAGCAGCGAAGGTAGGTTTCCAAGCAGTTATTAACAACCTCTGTTTGACCATCCATTTGCGGATGGTAGGCTAAAATCATTGTGAGTTGAGTCCCATGCAACTTAAACAACTCTTGCCAAAAATTGCTAGTAAAGGTGGGATCACGATCAGATACAATGGAGGTTGGCATGCCATGAAGGTGAAATATGGAGTCAAGGAAAATTTGGGCAATAGTGAATGCTGTGTAAGGATGGGTTAGGGCACAAAAGTGAGCATACTTTGAAATGCAGTCCACTACCACAAAAATAACAAACTTGTCTCCATATTTAGGTGGCCCTTCTATGAAATCCATAGAGATGTCAATCCACACCTGATCCGGTATCGGCAAGGGTGGAAGAGTGCCCGAAGAGTGCACTATTTCTCTTTTCATCCTTTGAACTGTGTCACAGTCTGCCATAAAAGAGCGAATGTCCTGTTTCCTACCTTTCCAAAATAAGGTGCGCTTGAGTCGCTCATAAGGTGGTCTGATATTGGGAGGTGTACTATCCGACAATAATGGAATGGCATGGTCGTGAGAGCGATGCGGTGGTAGTGTGATGGGTTCTGAAAAGATGGCCTCATGTTTGTGGATAATATGTTGTATGTATTGTGGGATTTCACCCATTGGAGATGTGGATGGTTGGATGGAGAATAGTTGTGCAATGACCCCACGTGATGATTTCTTTAGCAATTTCTCCATGTCGTTTGAACTGATAATTTGAGGTGTTCTTGTCGGAGAGCCCTTGATGATGTGTGTTTGTCCATTCTGGAAGAACTGCATCCAAATTTTAGCAAATTTCCAACTGATAGTGCCCAACGTACTCAACCATTGGCATCCCAAAACAATATCACATCCACACAAATGGAGGGCAAACATGTCCTGCTTGAGTTCATAGTCCCCTATCTTGATTTTAACATTGCGACACTTTCCTTTACAAGATAAGGTTCCCCCATTGGCTACCATGACCTCAAAGGAATTACAATTGTGGATATAGCAATTTGCCCGTTGAGCAACTCTAGGGTCAATGAAGTTGTGCGTGCTTCCCGAATCCAAAAGGATGGAAAGACGTTGGCCCTTGAAACATCCTGTAACCTTCATGGTTTGAGGAGTAGTAATGCCTGCAAGGTCATGGATTGTAATTGATGTCTCAGGTTCCTGTTTCCCTTCTTCTTGTGGAGGAGGTGTTTCTGGAGGGTCCTCATCCTCATCACTCTCGTCAACGGTATCAGGTTCTCCAACATCTATCAAGAACAATTTTTTGTGTGCACACTTATGCCCCTTGAAAAAAATTTCATCACAATTGTAGCATAATCCTTGGGCACGACGTGCATCCATCTCTTCGGTGGTGAGGCACTTGGGTGCAGCGGGTTTATTATCATCGCAGGTGTTGGGCTCTCGGGGGAAATGAAGGTCTATTTTGAGGAAACTTTGATGGGCGTCTTTGGGCAGAGAGTTTAGATTCGTCCAGACGGGCCAAACTGATAGCTTCCATCATAGTTCGTGGTTTCAACATTTTGACTTCTTCTTGGAGTTCCATCTTCAACCCACTGATATAACAACTCTGGAAGAACCCTTCACTCAATCCTCTTGTTCGATTGGCCAATTTTTCAAATTGAGCTTGGTACTCTCGAACTGACCATGTTTGTTGTAGTTTGGATAAGGCTCCTGTGAAGTCCTCAAACTCACTAGGACCAAATTGAGTGAGTATTTGGGATTCAAAATCCTCCCAAGAGAGATTTGGGTAGGTAAGACATAACCATTGAAACTAGTGTAGAGCCTCAGATTCCAAGTTAAAGGAAGCCATATGGACTCGATGAAATACTGGTACATTATGAAGTCGAAAGAATTGGTCAACCCGACATAGCCACCCATCAACATCCTTCCCACTGAATTTGGGAAAGTCCAACTTGGGCATTCTAAAGGGTGTATCATGGTCACGATTCCTTGTAGAACTCTCAACTTGGTATTACGATTTGGGTGGTTCTCTTCTCAGTTTGCTGTCCACTTCAGTTAATGCTTCTTCTAAGCGATTGCTAGTGGCCTCATGCTCTATGCGAAGACCTTGGACTTCTTCCCTTATGGAGTGAAAAGCCGAGTTCAAGTTCTCAATGTCTTTTGTTAGGGACTCCAAGTGTTCTAGTTCTTTCTGGTGTCCACGGGTACCCTGGGCCATTTTTTGACCTTTTGTGACCAGTTACTAAAAATAGAATTGAATTTTTGACTTACTATTTTTAGTAAGTGCCCAAAAAAGTGCTTGGGTGCTATATATCAAAATGATCAACAGGAGGAGGTGGTCACAATGAGCTATATCTCTCAACACTACTTTTTGGCATTTTTTTTTTTTTATCTCCTGTTTTGCTAAGTCTAACGGTGTTTACAAATTCTGATTCTTATCTACTGAGCAAAACTTGGGTACTGGAGCACTATCTAAAACTGGTCGTGTTTCACACTCAAGATTCTCTGTATTTTGCAGGTGACTGATATGACAGTTTTGTTCTGACTCTGAAGACTATGAATTTTGCCCTGACTGTGCTGACCTCTTTGACCTGACTGACTTGACTGTGACTGCCACTGTAAATTTTACTATTACTCTCCAAACTTTCAACTTAAGTGTCACCCTCATGGCTTATCCCGAATGCATGTCCCTTCTGTTATTTTTTTGGTAGAGGACTCCTTTCTCATATGCTCACTTTTGAAATGCAGGTTTACGAACGGGGGTGTTTGGATTCTTGCATTTTTTATAGGTTGCAGTTTTAATAGAACCAGGGAATTCTAAGTATAGGAGTATGTACCACCCATAGGCCCTCTAATATACCGACAGTGACAAACAATAGTGCTCAGACCAATATTTCAGGCCACTACTCAAGGAGGATTCCACACATACCCTTGAGCACACTACCTACCTCTCTGACAATATAGGAGGGTAATCGTCCAGGATGTTGTGTCCCGTAGACTATGAGTAATACAAGGCCGAAGAGCTTCCTAATGGCTAAAATTTTGTTTAATCCTAGATGGTCTCCCGATATACCCGAAGATACGTGGGAGCTCAAGTCCGTGCGCGAGTTCACGTCTGAGGCCTGGGTATTGGAGCCTGATCGCCCCTCACTTCACTAGACGCTTTATGGGCTATCTAGCTTAGCCAATAATGACAGATCCTTCATGATATTTTAAAACCCCCGATACAGGGTTTCTACCTACTCAACTAACAATATATTTTTTTGTTTTTGGTCTGGAAAAAAAAAAAAACACTGTATTTTTTTTGAATTTTTTTTTTAATAAGGAAAAATGGAATGGAAAAAACACACAAAATTTATACCTAACAGGCGGATTGGATGGCAAGAATCATTGCAGTTGCAGCAGAACTTGGCCCTGGAAAGCGCTCTGATACCACTTGTTAAGATCCTGCTATAAAATAAACTCAAATAACACACTCTCACACAATTGCTTGGAAATAACTCACATAAACATCACATTAATATAACAGAAATTTGCATAAAGAACAATCTCACAATAGGACTGAATCGCAGGCCTCTTCGAGGGGGCAACCTCCTTCAATACTTCATTAATTTTTCAAAATATGGTTACATTGGTGCCCTTTCGGGTATTTAAGGAGTTTCCTTCCAAGGTTGGCTTACATGCAAAATGCCACCTGGATTACATGCATAATGCCACCCGAATTACATGCATAGTGCCACTTTGAATTACATGCACAATGCCACCCGAATTACATGCACAATGCCACTCGAATTACATGCACAATGCCACACGAATTACATGCACAATGCCACCTATCTACCATGTGTTACATAAAAAGGGTGCCATATGTCATAGGCACTACCTAAGCTAAAACTTAGAACATTACAAAATATTAATCATGGGTACTACCCACGTTCACTAGGAATTATTACATCAAGGAAGTTATTTCATTAAGGGTTAGGATGAGATCCTAACACTTCCCTACCCAATTCCCCAAAAATCCCAAGTTCTCAAAAAGTTGTAAACATAAAAAATTGTAAATGTCAAAACACAAACTCCAAATTTTGATATCCAAACCCCCTCAAAGTGCATACATCAAAAAACACAAGCAATAGTGATTCTCATCACTCAATATGTAAATCCTTTGCTCAAAAGAAAAAACAAAAATAAACAGTGATTTTTATCACTATCTAAGAGCAAGTATCCCAATACAATTGAAGAAAATAAGGGAGTTGAACTTGAAACCCTAGATCTCTCAGCATTTGGAAGGTCATGAGGTGATCCTCATTACTAGTTTGGTGGATAGCCTATTGGTCATTGGTGGCAAACCTCCCGCATGCCGATATATCTGTCACATTAAATTGTGTGTAGATCAATGTTTGCATGTGGATGAGCTAGCTTATGGTATCCTAGATAGCACTACAAATTAATATTACTAAATACAACAAAGGATTTAGTGGATCTAATTAGGTTATCCGTATAGGTTTGGTTGACAGCATATCTGGCACTGGCGGTATCCTGACAAATGCCACATGAATGAACTCAATTGCACACACAGGGATGCAAAATAACTTGGTCAAACTCAAGTCTGATTCATACCTTGTTCAAAAGTCTTATAAGCTAAAAGTACAGTCTTGGCTAGTTAGTTAAAACATCTGAGTCTCAGAAAACCTTAACTACATTTTAGCACAACTGTAGCATGTTCCATTATTACATCACCATCAGAAAAAAAAATACAATATATATATATATATATATATACATGCAAAGTCATTAAACAAAGCAATCGCCTAGAACAAAAAGCCAGTACGTCTTGAATAGTCTATGGCACCACCACCAAATATCAACAAAGCATTTCATCCATTCCATATGCATATCATATAAATTAGAAACATTCACATTCATCATAACATATGCATACATCAATGTAAATAAACATACATACATCAACATCAATAAATGTGCATAAAAATAATAATAAATCATGATAAGTGTATAATACAAAAAGCAACATCATGTATATATATCATCAAAATGCCCTCAGGCTACAATAAATGGTCCTCTGACCTCACAAAAAAAGAAAAAATCAAAAACCCCCAAGCCTAGGGTGTTGGCCACCATGATCATGCAGGATCAATGCAACAAGAACTACCCCTAGTGGTGTGGGTCCTATGGGACCTCTCAGGGTGGCTGCTACTAGCCCCCGCATCATGCCTACTAGCGCCTCCTTCATTGAGCCACCTATGATGAGAGGATGTTGACTGCTCAGTATCGCTACCTCTCGTGTGGTGCGACGATCCACCTCCAAGGAGCTCAGGTAACCAACCACCGAGGTGAGTAATCTCTGCCTCCAACTCTATCCTATGCCAGACCAAATCCATATCTCATCGACGGTACATCACCAATGCGTCATCGCACTACACAAACTGAGTCTACAGGAGATCCCTCTCCTACGAAGCATCTATGTCCCCATCCCATCGATGGTACATAGCCAATGCATTCTCCCGCTCTACCAACTGAGTTTGTAGGATATCCCTCTCCTATAGAGCATCCCTAAGATCCTCATCTTGTCTCTAAAGTAGATCCTCTAATTGTGCTATCTTAGCATGAAGCCTCATCTCCATACCCTCTAGGACTGCTTGAGGTATGGGTATCTTCGAGACAATAGGCTACTCCAGCTCCCACTACTCAGGGACGTCCTGTGTATCCAGTTGCTCTAAAATCCCAAAATCATCCCCCCCAAAGCTATCAACCTCCACCATGTCCGCATCCTCAAGTCGATCCCCCCAACCCTCTCCCGATGCCTCTACATCCTCCCCACCTGCTGCTACCACCTCTGGACCTCCAAGAGTCCCCTTGCCCCAGCATCGCCACATCATCCACCACTGGTCATACTCTTTAGTTGCCCTGACATTGTCCATGTCAGGGACATAGATCACTGCATCCACCTCCTCACCCAATAACTCGATAATCATCCAGGATAGAGTCCTCTCATCGCATTGAAACTAATAAATCAAGGGCTCACCAGGAAATCCCTGGTGCACCCCAAACTATTGCATCACCTAGATGTACAGGAAGTACTCCTACTCAGTCCCGTGCCACTTGATCATCCATCTCCCCTTGTGCACCCAATAGAGCCACTCTCGAGCCTCAAGCCAAGCTGGACAGTCCTGATACGGATGCTAGAGCACCTCCCCTAGAGCAAGGTGCATGAAGGTATTAGCATAGTGCCCTACGATACCTACCCATCGCTGACTTTGCCCCTGCTCCTTGGACCTCCGCCATAGAGCCACATACCCTATCTCCCTATCCACCATCTCTACCCAAGTAGTCCATGACAAACCCTGTGGTCTCTCCATAGCTATGTACTTCCAACCCTAGCACTGCAACAGATAGCTACATCCAATCCCCTTCTGCCTCTAGCAATGGACCTCGTACAACTCATCATATAGCTGTGCCAGTAGTGTTTGACCCCACCTCATAATCAGTGGCTCTAAGGTCAGACACCCAACCAGTCTAAAAAATACCTCCAGTAGGTTCCACGAGAACCTCACGCCTGAGGAGTTGGGCAACATGTTAGAGATGATGGTCATCAGTAATGCATGCCTCACCCCCAACACACCCTTATCCAAACACCATCGCACAAAAATCCCACCAATCAGGCAATCCACATCTTCCCTCTCCACTGGACTATACACACCCACCTCCGCCCCATGCCTGAAGCACCGTTTTAGCACCGTCATTCACTGATTGCGTAGAGTAGTCTAAATAGGAAGCCCATATATTGGAATCCACAGAATCTGATAGACGTCTTCGAGAGTCACCGTCATATCCCCTATTGGGAGATGAAAGGTATTGGTGCGAGGATCCCATAAGTTGATCAGGGCAGTCAAATATGCCCGATCCCCCACCACAGGCTCTAACTAAGTCACATGCTTGAGTCCAAGGGTGTCAATCCAATCCTAGTCCACCATAGTCAGCACCTCTTGTGTGCCAGAGAATATTGTCGGCTGACGATACCGACTCTTCACCACCTGAAAATCAAAACAACACAAAAAAATTAAAAACATGAAAGAAAAAAAAAACTATACAACCAAAATACTTAATAAATGTATAAAAAAATCATTAACAAAATGTACAGTACACACATTAAAAAAAATCAAATAAACAATGCAATGCAAAAAAATAAAAAACAAAAAATACAAATGCAAAATACAATTTTTTCAGTTACCTAGGGTTTAACCTTAGTCTAAACTGATAAAAAAAACACAATAACAACAAATTTTTAGTTACCTAGGGTTTTTAACCTTAAGTTTAAAACTGAAAAAAAAAACAAAAAAAAACAGCATAACAACAAATTTTCAGTTACCTAGGGTTTTTAACCTTAAGTTTAAAACTGAAAAACAAACAAAAAAAACACAACAATAACAACAAAATTTTTTAGTTACCTAGGGTTTAACCTTAGTCTAAACTGATAAAAAAAAACACAATAACAATTTTTTTTTCAGTTACCTAGGGTTTAACATTAGTCTAAACTGATAAAAAAAAAACAGACAACACAATAAAAACAATTTTTTAAGCTAAGTTTTTGATCTTAGTTTAAACTAGGGTTTTATTTTTAGTTTACAACAAAAACAAAATAAACACGGTTTTTTACAAAATTAGGGCTTCGATCTTACTTTCTACCAAGAAACACAAAGCACAAATTCAAACAACAATTTTTTTTTAAACTAGGGTTTTTATTTTAGTTTAAATCAAAAAATGAAATACAAAGAAAAAAATTGTGGTTTTAAACTATAAAATAAAACAAACAAAATAACGAGAAGGAGCACTCACCGGTCTCGCTTCGGCTCCACCACTTGATGATCCAGTTCATGAACTCATGGTGTCCGAGAAAATTCGACAGTGCTTTGCTACGCAGACTCGACCTCCTCCTCATAGCTCCAAATTGCCAGAAAAACAAAGTGCAAATGAGCCCAAAACCTAATTTTGGCCTTTATATAGGCTTTTAGGCCTGTAATCGTTCCACCTTGGAATGATCACTCTAGTTAGCACTCGTCCCACCCTGGGATGATTACAAAATTGGTAATCGTCCTACCTTGGGATGATTACAGAGCAAGAAAATAAAAAACAACAAAAACTGCACCCAAAATGCACCAAAATTAGCAATAAACTTGCCGAACAAATGGGCCTTTGCGCCTGCGATTCTTGGCATCCAAAACTGACATTGGGATCCCAAATCCTCACTATCCTACTCCTTAAGAAGGCTACCATAGCCAGACTGCTCCATGGGAGGATGAATTTTCAAGAATTTCACCCCCAAGCGGCATCACAAAAAAGGGTCCAAACCCACCCAAAAATAGCAATAACATTGCTAAACAAAGGCACATTTGCACCTGGCATTATTGGCATACAAAACCAATTTTAGGGCCACAAATTATCAATATCCTAATCCCTAAGAAGGCTACCATAGCTGGACCGCTCCATGAGAGGACAAATTTTTGACAATTTTAGCTCCAAATTGCGTCACAAAAAGGGTTAAAACCCAACAAAAATAGGTCAGATTGTCGGGAAACTGCATAAGAGATCAATGAAAAAAAATTGAAGGCACCCTTACCATAATTCATCTTGGATCAAGAGACTCATCGCTTTTCTCATTTCGGTCATTCCCTCATCGATTCGTCACTTGAGGGGGTAGTCACACTTAGTCACCAATCAACAAATACACACCCAATCAAGGAAATGGCATGCATTCAAAGAATCATTGACAAATATAATCATGCTCTTGCTTGGGGCAAAAAATAAGCAATAATCACAAGCTGATCAAACACTTGGTATTCATGAATCATGAACTCAAGGTTCCCATAGACAAAAGGTTGCGCCCTTTGCCTATTCATGACTAAACAATGTCCAAGATCAAGTAACACCTCACCAAAAAAGGTTAACATTTCAATTAAGCTCCTTAGCTCATCAGAAGCAAGGATTGAAGAATGTGTGCCATTTCCATACTTGGGGTATCAAAAGTTGGTTAGGTTACTAAGAAAACCTAATCATTAGTTCTTTGTTTATCTATATTTGCTTAGCACTGCACCATGCACAGCGCATCCTAAAAAGGGGCATCTATAGACACCAAAACAACACCAATCCAATTATGTGACGACAAGTACTGACTGAATTGACATGCACAGCCCCCAGGGTAGCCTCCAAAGGTTAAAAAGTGGTCCTAACCACTCCCATAGCATTTTTGGAAGGTCAAAGGTCAATTTGGCACCTTTTAGGCACTTTGATCCCTATTCGTTCCACCCTGGGATGATTACAAATTGGTATTCATCCCACCTTGGGACGATTAGTAGTATTCACTCCAGGGTGGGGTGAATAGCAGGTTTGATGGGCAAAAGGTCAAACCTTGACAAATGGTAGCTCAGATCTGCCACTTAATTCCTCTTTCAATGCATGGAGTGCGAGTGAGCATTTTTGAGCTCAAAGAGGCAGTCATAAGGGCAATCATGGAGCCCTTAATCAGGGAGGAATCTTCTTCCCCCTAGCAAGGCATGATGGCCAAGTGACACCTATGCATGCTCATTCACAAGAGACCCTTAGGTCTATAAAATTATGGGTCTTCTCAACACAAAGAAAAATAGGGCAGGAGCATTTGGAGCAACGGAGTGCTGCCGAATTACAGCCTCACCCATCATTTGTGCTTCTTACATCCTTGATCTCTCTTTTGGAAGGGAGGTTATTGGATGATTATTGGAAGTGAAATATGGACCCAAAACCTGAATTTTTGGCCACAATACCCCACCCAATTTGTTGACACAACCCCATAAGAGGTTTTGAACCCATCCCAAGTGGATTTGTGCTAAAAACGAGCCCCAAACGGTGGGAATCCTGCCCCAGGCGCCCCTCGCACTGTTGCAGTCCTAATCGCCCCACCCTAGAGTGATTAGAAATATGTGGTAGATTTCCCTAATATTTATTTTGCATTTGATGTTAGGTTATTTACATATGCTATCATTCAAGTTTCATGTGATTTTGATGAGTTTTGGCTATGATTTTATCATTTCTCGCTTTTACTAACATACAAGGAGCATCATCAAAAACAGGGCGATTGAGACCAAATTTGCAAAATATGACGTTCTGGGTCGTTCCAAAATGCCCCGTTTTGCCTAACCCCAACATTGCATGTGTTTTGGAGGCCCCTGTATGGGACATTTAGGAGGTCACCTTCTGACGCTTTATGATAGTCCTAATCATCCCACCCCGAAGCGATTAGAAATATGTGGCAGATTTCTTGACTGTTCCTTTTGCAGTGTGTTCTTGGTAAATTTTTCTTGCTTATGTCAAATTTTCAGCTTATTCTAATATGTTTTATTTATCATTTTAATTATTTTATGCATGCATTAACCGTAGGCCTTGGGGATCGCATGTTTCCCTCCATCCGTAGGTGCTACTAATCGTTTACTATTTCTCTAAACATAGGATCTCGACATCGAAGGGTCAGCAAGGAACTATAGACGCATTCATGCAAGCAACGATGACGTTTGGTCTGTCCATTTTCAATGTGGGCACGCGGAAGATCCCCAAGGGGAACGTATCATTTGTGGTGTAACAAAACTATGCCCTATGCTCCTAGCCCCTAAAAAGGGAGGAGACGTATTGTACCACGATCTCAAGCAAATTAATAAAATAAAGGGCTGCACTTTTACATTTGCTTTAAATATCATTTCAGTTCATTTGTTTTCCCTCTTTTCATGCATTCTCATTCATAGGACGTAGCGTTACATTTCCCTTTTGTTTGATTCCGTATCCTCGTGCTTTCAGGCTCAATCAACTCTACTCAACCAATCACCTCAAGGAACAACACTTTCTCACAAATCCTAGTCCAAGCATGTATTAACCAACTCAAAATTCTTCCAACAATGCTCAACCACAAATCTCACATAACAATGATACTCATGTTCTTTTCTAACTCAAGTTAAATTTCTTTGCATAACCAATTGGCTTCAACAACAATGCTTATAAAATAAGGTTTAATCACAACTCTCAATCTAGAAAACCTTGAAGTATTAAACCAACCACTTTCAAAAAGGAAACGACAATCAATCCTTTTCTCTCCAATGATATTTTCAGAAATCAATCACCCAATCAAGTCAATGGAGAAGATTACCCATACCATTTTAGATGCCAAGTATTTGTCCACAAATTTTTTCACACTCAACACACTTTCAAATATTTCCTTATCAACCACAAGGAGTTTATAGGACTTGAATAATATCACAACAATAAAAATAATATTTGATTAATACGTTATTACTCCTACTGAATAAAATTCACCATGTCCTCTCATGAAATAAATAATCTCCTTTAAAAAATAATAAATCAAACTCATTTTTGAACCTCTTTTACAAAACCAGAAATATCTCTTTACACACACCTTATTTCTCTTTCTAAGCAAGTTAATCAAATAGCCCTTGAAAATTTCTTTCCAACGATATATAATATGCCACCCTTCCAAAAATAAAACCATTAGAAATTTCCCAATTTTCTAGGGCATAGCATAACCTTATTACTCCTTAAGGCTATTTAACAAAAATTAAAACATAAAAAATTAACTTGTCTTTGCCTCTCGGAGGGATTTGATCCCCCGAAATCTTCTTTCTCAATGCCTTAGCCGCAGCCAAGCTATTATTCGGCCACACACCCTCACATGTCTAAAAAGGCACGACCAACATCAAATACCTCACAAACCAGTGCTTTCTGAAATAATCAAAACACGCTTTGAGCACTTTGTCCTTGCAATCAAACCTCAAGCAAATCGAATGCAGGACCTCCTCTCTCTTACCAAGCCAACATACCACTAAGCCACGCTGGCCTATGTGCTCAACAACTCTGCATGATATTTGCTTCCACTTTTTGTAAATCATCAAGCCTTTAAGAATCACAAGCCTTTTCGGATGCGCTCAACGAAAAATGCAAGGGTAAGTGATTAATATCTATGATGGTATTATATATAATTCCCTTGTCTTATTATGCAATCACATCGGTGCTTTGAATAAATTCAATGTCGACATGGTTTTAATTTATAATATATTTAAATTTAAGTTAGAATTTATATATTATAAATTAAAACAAACCAACTGTGGGTTTTAGTTTAAATAAACCTTGGAGCCTTGTCTTAATGCACAACCTTGGCGAAATCAAATATTATTTATAAAATTTAAATTCCTTGTGAATTTAAATAATATAGAAATAATTATTAAACCTCATTTTTAACTTTTACAATAACCCATATTGGGTTTTTATGGACCAATCGCTTAACCCGTGCTCCCATTAATATTAAAATATTATGGAGACTTTTTCCTTTCACTTTTGCACTGATGAAGCCTTTTCCTTGATGAATGTGACAACCATGAATGACTTTATTTCTTTCTGAATTATTTGATAAGAGTGATAACTCTATCAAGTGACATCAATGATAACTTTGAATTAGAGCACTCAAAATGTCCAACAATATCTTTATGTATTGGTAATTTGAAAATGTTAACATAGAAAAGCAATAGGAAGAGATAAAAATGCATGCAAAAATACAAATATAAATAAATAGTATGTTTTATTAGTTAAGAAAAGTCATCTATAATAAATCTATATATTCATGTATTCAACATCAATTGATCTATCCATCCATCCTCCCCCAAGTGGATCATATTATCTATGCATGCTCCATAGTTTGGTAAGATTATATGGACTGGATTGATGAGATATATTGAAGAATATTATATGGATTTATATGACAATAAATTTGCATCAATGATTATTGATTCAATGGAATAGTTAAGCAGTACAGTTTCACTTAGATTAAGAATATGTTTTGATATTGTACAAATATTATGTGTGTTCTTTGGATTATATAAATGATGAAAGTGTGTTAATGAATCTATATATTTCCATAGCATTTCATATAAGACATATATTTTATTAGATTATTTGAACCTAACATTTGATTATAAAAGTATTATGATCTAGATAGTTGTTATTAAAGCACTAGATTTTGACAATTGATATGAGAGTTGGATCTGAAGCTAGGAGGCTTGAGTACTCAAGGAGTGTCTTAGATAGGATGTTGGAGCAATGAGTAAAAGTAACAATATATTTTTTAAAAATAGCACATGAAAATGCTTTTCATAAAGAAGAAAATAAGTTGATAAAATAAATAAAACACTTCTATATATAGAAAGGCAAATAAAATAGAAAATTACATGCAAAAGTAAAAATAACAATTCTACATGAGTAGTGCTTCCTTTCTCCTTTTTGCTCCCGCTTGTATAGAGAGTTTTCAAAATTTTGCCTTTCCTATTTTTTTGGAGGGTCTAGAAAGAGCACAATAATAGGTCCTTTAATAACTCTTCACAAAACTCAATCCAGGTTAGTTATAGAATTGTTTTTACTATTTTTTAAAATATTTCTAATATACCCTTTGACCCTTCTCCCAATCCCATTTTTTAAACTTCCCTAATTTTTGGTCTAGGGCTATCTATCCTAGAAGGTCCTCAAGACAATCCTTCTAGATGATAAACCTCATGGACTCCTCTTCCTATGGATTGAATCAATTTTAATTTTAACAGAACTTCTAAAGGTAATCGTGGCCTAGTAGGGGCTAGAGGTCTAATTACAAATAATAAGGGGGAGATCATTACCACCTTTACTGTAAATCTTAGAACTCCATATAACCATTTTGCTAAGGCAAGAGAACTCTTCTAGGGTTTGGTACTTCTTACCAAGATGGATGTCAGCAAAGTTTGCATAGAAGGAGATTCACTTATTATCACCAATAGCATAAATGGTAGTCAATCCTCCACTAGTTGAAATATAACTAATATTTTGGATGAGTCAAAGAGGGTCTTAAGTAAATTTGAAAACTTTCAATGTTGGCATAGATACAAAGAAGGCAACTCATCTACAAATATTGTTACTAATCTAGCTACCCAAATTAAAGGACTAAAGGCGTGGAAAGAGAACTTTCTAGATGATCTTATTTTGGTAGCAAGAAGAGACTATGAGCATCTCAATAAATATTTATAACATGTTATTTTCTAGGAGTATTTGGACCTCCCTTTATAAGACTGTAAATATATCAACTATCTACACAAAGAAACTCACCTAAATATTGAGGTATTTCAAAGACCCTCATGTCTCCTTCTCTAAATATCTTGAGTAGTTAAAGGAGTGTTGGAAGTATGAGAAAGGTTTTTTTTCATTAATGTCAAGAAGAAAGCAAGGTTTATCCTCATTAATATCATGAGGATGATGACCAAGTTTAAATTTCATCCATGTATTCATATCAAAAGGTTGATGTCCAAACTCTGGTGTTATTAATGTTCTCCAAGTGATTTTCTTAGCAAGGCAAAGAAGCAGGTTAATGAAGACAATAATATTATAATATATAATATTATAATAATTTCTGATTATAGTTTGGTGTGAAGAGAAATGAAAGTTTTGGAGTGACAAATTTATTATTTTCCAAAAGACCCATGTGAAATTTTATAATGCCCTACGTTTTAAATTATTTAAATTTAAATATTTTACCTAAAGGTAAAATTTAAATTTAAAATTATTTAAAGGGCCATAATTTGAATTAAATTAAAAATCAAATTATTTCATCCACCAATGTGTTTGAAGATGTTGCCATGCATATAAAAGAGGGTAATATTCCATCTTAGTAAAAATTATCTATGCGATTGAGTAAATGAAAAACGAATTCATGCACCAAAGGTCTGAAGGGAATCACATGTGTTAGAAACTTTAAGGAGGTAGACTAAGACATAAGTATTAGTGAAGCGCACTTATCAAACATAGAATAACTGGTAGCATAGTTGACAGTAAGGGTGGTGGTAAGTCGCTCGCAGGTGATAGATCATGGGATCGAATCCGTGCGATAGTGGTTTTGGAATGTAGAGTTGGATTTCATTTTTTCATGCACCGTGAGGAGGCACTTGGGAGAGAGGGATCAATGGTTTGAATCCTACCAAAGTCCTTATGGGTAAAATTACAAGGTATGCACCATATGCTAAGGTTTGTCATTGCATCCAAAAATTGAAAAGGGTGGAAATTATTTTTTAATTTCCTAAGGTCTTGTTAATTAAAATTTGCATAGTTAAAAGGGTTTATGAGTTATAAAGGGAGATAAAAGGGTATGCAAATTTTTAATTTGGGTGTTTGATTTGTAAGTGGTTAAAAGGAGTAATAAGGTGTGTTAAGGGTGTTAGATGTTTAAATAAAGTTATGTTATAAAAATTGATTTGAAAGGAGAAATAAGGCATAGTTGATTTTTGATATTTTGACTTGGTGAAACATTACTGAAATAAAATATTAAGGATAAATTTTTGCTATCTAACCTTTGAGATTGGCAAAAAGAGAGAGTGTGATTGAGACAAGTTTTGAGAATTAAATTTTCTTCAAAACAAAGGTATGAGCATATCTTCCTTGTGAGTGAAATATTTTTGGATGTTGTGAATGCTAAGTTGGAGTGAAAAAGATTGTTTGATAAGCATTGTTTAGTTTGGTTTTGAGAAATCCAATGTTGATTGATGTGGATTTTCTGGAATGAAATTTGATACTAAAAACCTTGTTTGAAAAGCATTATTGGAAATATTGAGTATCATTGTTATGTGAAGTTGAGAATTATCTTGAACTAGAGTTTGTGAAAGATCATGAGTATTATTGTTATGTGAAGTTAAGAACTATCTTGAACTAGAATTTGTAAAATATCATGATTATCATTGTTATGTGAGGTTTTTTTGATAAACACTATTGACTAAGCTTTCGTTGAGTGATTGGTTGAGTGGAGTTGATTGAGTTTAGTTGATTGGAAGTGTTGGGGTTATTGTTTAAGTTCTGTGAAACAAATTGTTTTTTATTCTTAATTGATTCGAAGAGAGTTTGGAAGTAATTGAGAATTGTGTGAGAGTGAAACATATTGATTCTCTAACCATTATCTATATATTTTTATGGAAAAATAAAAAGTATTGAAAGAAATTAAGTGTTGTGTGAGAGTGAAACATATTGAGTCTCTAACCATTCTCTATATGTTTCTATGGAAAAAAAGAGAGACTTAAATTTACTGAGTATTGTTGTGAGTGTGAAGCATATTGAGTCTCTAACCATTCTTTATATGTTTCTATGAGATTAAAACAATATTTTGTGTGAAGCTTGTTTGTGTGATTGAAGATATTTTTTGTAATAGAGTGAGTTGAGTTGAGTAAGATTTTGTGGAAGCTTACAATCAAATTGGATAGAGTTGAGGTAAGTTTTGGTGAAGACTTGTTGGATAGATTTGTGTGAGCTTTTGTGGAAGCTTACAATGTAGATTTGAGACAAGTCTTAGTGAAGACTTTTTGAGCATATTGGACAAGTTCTAGTGTGGACTTATTGAGCATATATGAGATAAGTCCTGATAAAGACTTGTTGAGCAGATTGGAAAATTTATAGTGAGGACTTGTTGGATAGATTTGAGGTAAGTATTGGTGAAGAATTAAGAGCATATTGGACAAGTTCTTGAGAGGACTTGTTGAATAGATTTGAGGTAAGTATTTGATAAAGACTTGAGAGCAGATTTGCTTGATTTATTTGTTCAAGCTTTGTGTTAAGGCTTGGGGTAAATCTAGCAGAGTTGATTTATGATAAGATCAAGCTTTATGTTAAGGCTTGAGGACAAATTTGAGGATAGACTTTAGTGTATATTTGAGGGCATATTTATACTAGACAGGATACATAGATTAAGCAGGTTTATGCTAGACCAAAGGACTACATTTAGTGTAGATCAGAGATAAATATTGAGCAAATTTGTGCTAGACCGAAGGACTATATTTAGTGTAAATTTGAGATAGATATTGAGTAGATTTGTGCTATATCGAAGGACTGTGTTTAGTATATATTTGAGATATTCATTGATCATATTTGTTCTAGATCGAAGGACTGTGTTTAGTACATATTTGATATAGAGCTGAGAGTAATATTTGGATGTGAAAGAGTAGAGGATAGTAGTATCCAGGGGATAGAGATTCATTAGCAAATGTAGAGAGGAGAAAGGTCTTCAGTGGAGAGATATCCACAACCCAAAGCATTTGAGGTAGTAGTCTTCTAGAAGATCACCAGCCAAAGTAGAGGAGAAAGAGTTCTCTTGTGGATAGAGATCCACAAACTAGATAAGGATATTTATGTCTCCTATGGATAGATATCCATGAACTTGATTAGGGTATTTATATCTCCTTTGGATAGAGGTCCATAAATATTGTAATAGGGAAAGGTTTCCCAAGATATTTATTGAGAAAATTTTAGTGAAAGATTTTATCCGTAGAGTAGCTCATATAGGGTGAACCATGTTAAATTGGTGTCTCTATTGTATATGGTAATTTGTGCATTGCTTTGATTACTAGTATTGATATTACCATTGATATATTATATTATAAAGATTGATTAAAGAAAAGTAAAAAGTGGTCCTATATTGTTCACCCCCCTTTCAGTATAAGCTTGTGTTCTTCAATTGATATTAGAGCAAGTTTATTTGAAATAGTTTAACAGATTGAAGAAAAATGTTACAAGAACACACATGTATTCTAAGGATGGATCTTTAGGAAATTCAGCATCATTGTTTGATGAGAACAATTATGTACTTTGGAGTATGAGAATGAAGATTCACCTGATGGCACTTGGAAATGAGGTATGGGAAGTATTTGAGAATGGATACATACCGCTAGCTATTCCATCTACAGATAAATATGGTAAGCTTCTACATCATTATAAATCAAGAGAAATGAATGGAATTTTGAAATATTTACGTGAAATAGATTCCATAAAGGTTATGCACTGCAAATAAACAAAGAAAAATTGGGATAAATTACAAGGCATAAATGAAGGAGATAAAAATATCAAAAGGGCAAAGTTATGAAATTACAAAGGAATATTTGAAGACCTAAAGATGAAGGATGAAGAAAATATTGTTGCATACCTACTTTGTGTGGATGAGGTTGTTAACTCTATCCAAGGACTTGGACTTCAAGTCTTCAAGTTGAAGAATCTGATGTTTGTGATAATATTTTAAGGTCACTCCCAAAAAGTTTTAGTGAAAATATTTCACCTATAGAAAAATAAAAAGATATTGATGTTTTGACAAGGGATGAATTACATGGCATTCTCATAACTTTTGAGATGAGAATAAAAGAGGAACCTATTTCTCATAAGGAAGCAGCCTTCAAATCTACTAAGAAGACAAAAGGTAAGAAGTCAGATTCAAGAAATGAGTTATCTAGTGATGAAGAAGCAAATTATGGCAAAAGGAACAATGAATCAATAAATTATAAAGGTACTAAATCATTTATATTTTTTTATTTTCGAAATTATGATCATTATGCATCTGATTATTCAAAATTTGGAAATAGCAATGATGAAGAAAAATAGGATCATAGGAATAGGGAAATAGATAAATACAATTACCAAAATAAAAGTAGGGATGGATAAGGTAAGCAAGAAAAGAAATTATTCCAAAGGCATAAGAATAATTTCTATGCAGACAAGGCATGTAAGAACTCAAGTGATAGTGATGAAAGTTCCTTAGATAATGATAATTATGAAGTTCGATTTTTGGAAAAAGAAAAAGAAGTGGTTAGGAAGAGGTCAACAATAATACTCAAGTGTTTTATATGTGGTAGATTTTGTCATCTTAAATATAGTCGTACAATAAATGGATTTAGTTTCAGTGATGATAAATATGAAGATACACTTGAAGGACTAGAAGAGAATCTAATATTGGAATTAGAGGAAGAAACTGGTGATCCTATAGAAGACAAGTTAGAAAGGAATGAAGATGGTCCCAAAGGCAAAAAAATATAGGAAGAATCAAAGAAAGAAGAAGTTGATATTGAGAGTGAGCTTATTCATACCCTTGATGCACTAAGGGAGGTAAGAAAACAAAAATCAAAACTCAAGTTTAAATTTCAAGAATGTGATGAAGAGAAAGGAAAACTTATAGAGGATATAACCAACTCAATAACTAATACAAGGAGGTTTAAAGAGAAGTTATAAGCTAAGTTTTTGGATTGTGAAAGGTTAGAGCAATAAGTAGCTTTACTAAGAAAGTAAAAGAGTCTAAAGATAATCTACACAAGTTTGGAAAGAGCTCAAAAACCATAGATAATATTATCAAGGTACATAGGCGTTCATAAAACAAAACATGACTTGGATTTGAATAGGAATAAAGAAAACAAGGAAAGGAGTCAATATCAAGCTCTAAAGAAGAAGAAGCTCCAGAAGAAGAGAGTGTAAGAGAAAGTGAGACTTATGAGTATGAGTTGGAAAGTAAAGAGTTCAACACGAAAAGTAACAATGTACAAATGAGGAGTAGATGGAACAAGAAGCAACATAGGGTAGAACATACTAAGAGACCAATGGGTTCAAGGAAAGGTAGTTTCAATGGTCAATGCTTATCATGTCACAGGTTTGGGCACAAGGCTTCACAGTGCAGGACACATGGAAGACAGGAATATGGGAATTTTAGAAACTAACATCTTTTTCAAGGGTATTTCTACTCTTGTAATCAGTTTGGTCACAAGACATTAAATTGTAGGGTTCATGATAGAAATGGATATGGCTTCACCAGAAGAAAATTCAAGACAGTTGCACCTCCAAGGAATAACAATATTAAGTGTTACAAGTGCAATAATCATGGTCATACAACAAAGTGGTGTAGAGCAAAAATTTCCAAAGATAAGCATGAACAAGAATAGTTAGAGGAATCATAAGGATTAGTTGACGAAGAAAGTGGACAAAGGTAAATATCAGTGCTTTCTGGGAGTAGAAATACTCCCACTCTAGAATTAACCACCTCAAGAGGGGGTGGAGGAGGGGCTAAGCTAAGAGTCTCATTCTTAGCCCCGAGCCCCAAAGGTGACACTTTGTCATTGATGTCAAAGGGGGAGAAGTTAATGAAGATAATAATATTATAATATATAATATTATAATATTTTCTAGTTATAGTTAGGTGTGAAGAGAAACAAAGGTTGTGGAGTGATAAATTTATTGTTTTTGAAAAGACCCATGTGAATATTTATAATGCCCTAAGTTTTCAATTATTTAAATTTAAATATTTTACCTAAAGTTAAAATATAAATTTAAATTAATTTATAGAGCCATAATTCAAATTAAATTCGAAATCAAATAATTTCATCCGATGACATGTAACACCCTTAATTATAACATTTGAGATTGGTAAAAAGAGTGAGTGTGATTGAGACAAATTTTGAGAATCAAATATTCTTCAAAATAAAGGTATGGGCATATCTTCCATGCGAGTGAAATATTGTTGGATGTTGTGAATGCTAAGTTGGAGTGAAAAGGATTGTTTGATAAGCATTCATGAGTTTGGTTTTGAGAAATCCAATGTTGATTGATATGGGTTTTTTGGAATGAAAGTTGATACTAAAAACCTTGTTTGATAAGCATTGTTGGAAATATTGAGTATCATTGTTATGTGAAGTTGATAATTATATTGAACTAGGGTTTGTGAAATATCATGAGTATCATTGTTATGTGAAGTTGAGAACTATCTTGAACTAGGGTTTGTGAATATTCATGAGTGTCATTGTTATGTGAGGTTTGTTTGATAAGCACTGTTGACTAAGATTTCATTGAGTGATTGGTTGAGTGAATTTGATTGAGCTTAGTTGATTGGAAGTTTTGGAGTGATAATTCAAATTCTATGAAACAAATTATTCTTTATTCTTCATTGATTTGAAGATAGTTTGGAAGTAATTGAGTATTATGTGAGAGTGAAACATATTGAGTCTCTAACTATTCTCTATATGTTTCTGTAGCAAAACAAAAGGGATTGAAATTAATTGAGTGTTGTGTGAGAGTGAAAAATATTGAGTCTCTAACAATTTCCTATATGTTTCTATGGTAAAACAAGAGATATTGAAAGTGATTGAGTAGTCTTGTGAGTGTGAAGCATATTGAGTCTCTAACCATTCTTTATATGTTTATGTGAGATTAAAACAAGATTCTGTGTGAAGCTTGTTTGTGTGTTTGAAGAGATTTTTCTGTAATAGAGTGAGTTGAATTGAGTAAGCTTTTGTGGATGCTTACAATCAAATTGGATAGAGTTGAGGTAAATTTTGGTGAAGACTTGTTGGATAGATTTGTGTGAGCTTTTGTGGAAGCTTACAATGTATATTTGAGACAAGTCTTGGTGAAGACTTGTTGAGCAGATTGGACAAGTTCTAGTGTGGACTTATTGAGCATATCTGAGATAAGTCTTGATAAAGACTTGTTGAGAAAATTGGATAAGTTCTAGTGAGGACTTGTTGGACATATTTGAGGTATGTCTTGATGAAGACTTAAGAGCAGATTGGACAAGTTCTAGAAGGTCCTCAAGAAAATCCTTCTAGATGATAAACCTCATGGAATCCTCTTCCTAGGGATTGAATCAATTTTAATTTTAATGGAACTTCTAAAGGTAATCATGGCCTAGTAGGGGCTAGAGGTCTAATTAGAAATAATAAGGGGGAGATCATTACAACCTTTACTATAAATATTAGAACTCCATCTAACCATTTTATAAGGCAAGAGCACTCTTCCAAGGTTTGGTCCTTCTTACTAATATGGATGTCAGCAAAGTTTGCATAGAAGGAGATTCACTTATTATCACCAATAGCATAAATGGTAGTCAATCCTCCACTAGTTGAAATATAACTAATAGTTTGAATGAGTCAAAGAGGGTCTTAAGTAAATTTCAAAACATTCAATGTTGGCATAGATACAAAGAAGGCAACTCATCTACAAATATTGTTACTAATCTAGCTACCCAAATTAAAGGACTAAATTTGTGGAAAGAGAACTTTCTAGATGATCTTATTTTGGTAGAAAGAAGAGACTATGAGCATCTCAATAAATATTTATAACATGTTATTTTCTAGGAGTATTTGGACCTCCCTTTCTAAGACTATAAATATGTCAACTATCTACATGAAGAAACTCACCTAAATATTGAGGTATTTAAAAGACCCTCATGTCTCCTTCTCTAAATATCTTGAGTAGTTAAAGGAGTGTTGGAAGTATGAGAAAGGTTTGTTGTCATTAATGTCAAGAAGAAAGCAAGTTTTATCCTCATTAATATCATGAGGACGATGACCAAGTTTAAATTTCATCCATGTATTCATATCAAAATGTTGATGTCCAAACTCCGGTGTTATTAATTTTCTCCAAGTGGTTTTCTTAGCAAGGCAAAGAAGTAGGTTAATGAAGATAATAATATTATAATATATAATATTATAATATTTTCTGATTATAGTTTGGTGTGAAGAGAAACGAAAGTTTTGGAGTGACAAATTTATTATTTTCCAAAAGACCCATGTGAAAGTTTATAATGCCCTAAGTTTTAAATTATTTAAATTTAAATATTTTACCTAAAGATGAAATTTAAATTTAAAATTATTTAAAGGGCCATAATTTGAATTAAATTCAAAATCAAATTATTTCATCCGCCAATGTGTTTGAAGATGTTGCCATGCATATAAAAGAGGGTAATAATCCATCTTAGTAAAAATTATCTATGCGATCGAGTAAATGAAAAACGAATTCATGCACCAAAGGTTTGAAGGGAATCACATGTGTAAGAAACTTTAAGGAGGTATACTAAGACATAAGTATTAGTGAAGCACACTTATCAAACATAGAATAACTGGTAGCGCAATTGACAGTAACGGCAGTGGTAAGTCGCTTGCAAGTGATAGGTCACGGGATCGAATCCATGCGATAGTGGTTTTGGAATGTAGAGTTAGATTTCATTTTTTTCGTGCACCATGAAGAGGCACTTGGGAGAGAGGGATCAATGGTTTGAATCATACCAAATTACTTTTGGTAAAATTACAAGGTATGCAGCATATGCTAAGGTTTCTCATTGCATCCACAAATTGAAAGGGTGGAAATTATTTTTAATTTCCTAAGGTCTTGTTAATTAAAATTTCCATAGTTAAAAGGTTTATGAGTTATAAAGGGAGATTTTTTGTAATAGAGTGTGTTGAGTTGAGTAAGATTTTGTGGATGTTTACAATCAAATTAGATAGAGTTGAGGTAAGTTTTGGTGAAGACTTGTTGGATAGATTTGTGTGAGCTTTTGTGGAATCTTACAATGTAGATTTGAGACAAGTCTTGGTGAAGACTTGTTGAGCAGATTGGACAAGTTCTAGTGTGGAATTATTGAGCATATCTGAGATAAGTCTTGATAAAGACTTGTTGAGCAGATTGGATAAGTGCTAGTGAGGACTTGTTGGACATATTTGAGGCATGTATTGATGAAGACTTAAGAGCAGATTGGACAAGCTCTTGAGAGGACATGTTGGATAGATTTGAGGTAGGTCTTTAAGAAATACTTGAGATTAGAGTTACTTGATTGATTTGTTCAAGCTTTGTGTTAAGGCTTGATGGAAATCTATCAAAGTTAATTTATTATTAGATCAAACTTTGTGTTAAGTCTTGGGGATAGATTTGAGGAAAAATTTTGGTGTAAATTTAAGGGTATATTTATGCCATACTAGATATATATATTGAGTAGACTTGTGCTAGACTGAAGGACTATGTTTAGTGCAAATCAAAGATAGAGATTGAGTAGATTTGTGCTAGACCAAAGGATTTCATTTAGTGCAAATTTGAGATAGATGTTAAGCAGATTTGTGCCAAACTGAAGGACTATGTTTAGTACATATTTGAGATAAACATTGAGTATATTTGTGCTATACTGAAGGACTGTGTTTAGTGTAGATTTGAGATAGAGTTGAGAGTAAGCTTTAGAGGTGACAAAGTAGAGGATAGTAGTCTCCAGTGGATAGAGATCCATTAGCCAAGGTAGAGAGGACAAATATCTTCAGTGGAGAGAGATCCACAACCTAGAGTAGTGGAGGCAGTAGTTTTCTAGAAGATCACCAACTAGAGTAGAGGAGAAATATTTCTCCTATGGATAGAGATCCACAAACCAACTAAGGGGATTTGTGTCTCCTATGGATAGAGATCCATGAGCTTTATTAGGGGATTGGTGTCTTCTTTGGACAAAGGTACATAAACATTGTAATAGGGAAAGGTTTCCCAAGAGATTTTTTGAAAAAAAATTAGTGAAATATTTTCTCCATGGAGTAGCCCACATTGGGTGAACCACGTTAAATTGGTGTCTCTATTGTGTGTGGTGATTTGTGCATTGCTTTGATTACTGTTGTTGATATTACCATTGATATATTGTATTATATAGCTTAAGTAAAGAAAATTAAAAAGTGGTCTTTTACCGTTCACCCCCCCTCTCAGTATAATCTTATGTTCTTCAAGGGGTTCTCATGCTCTCTTGATTTCTCTAGTTTTATCTCCTTTCTATATCTTGTATTTTTGGCTATTTGTGGGCTTGATCTATATCGTATTTTACTTCTAGGATGTTTTGCTTATGGTTCTTATGGTTGGTTTGGTTTGTGGGCTTCACCCCTATTTCTCTTTTGGTCTTTGCAACTTGTATGAGAGTGTTCTCTTGTTGGTTTCTTTTTGGACTTGGTTCATGTTCACCTAGTATTCTGATCTATTCTATCTCTTTCGGACAATGATGTAATTATGTAAAAGGTTCAAGTATCCTTTTAAAACCCCTTCTTTCCATTTTATCAAAATAAATAGGAAATCTATAAATATAAATAGAAAAGAATAACTTGGAGAAGTTATTTTTAGCTTGTTCATAATTCTATATATTGATGTATCACACACCAATTGATACATCTATCCTCCCTTTGTGTATCATACAAACTAAGCATTATTCATAGTTGGATTAGATTGCATGGAATGGAATGAGATGGCCACAAAATCTATGTCATGTATTAAAC
Organism: Wollemia nobilis; assembly: GCA_028583015.1. Lineage (NCBI taxonomy): Eukaryota > Viridiplantae > Streptophyta > Pinopsida > Araucariales > Araucariaceae > Wollemia > Wollemia nobilis. The sequence goes on from JAQPPZ010016895.1 coordinate 20,938,691, forward strand.
AATATAGTATAGAGTTAGATGGTAGCAAATCTATCACAATGGTTATTAGTTCAATAGAATAGTTAAGATGATTATAAAGCGTATGTGATATATCAAAGAATATTGTATAGAGCTATATGGCAACAAATATGCCATAATAGTTATTAATTCAATCTAATATTTGATTGTGAAATTTCTTTTCTATATGAATGAATTTACATATTTCTATAATTATAAATAATTTATATGCTTTTCTAATATTTAATATAAAAAATTTAAATATAAAAAATTATATAGATACAATGTTAAAAATTATATTCTATAATTTTCAAAATTATATATATATATATATATATATATATATATATATATATATATTAATATTAATAAAAAAGAGGGTTTTAACGGGATCCCACAACCACTACAAAGAAAGCCACAAAGGTGAGAAAGACTGAACAAAACCTCGAAATACAAACTAGAGGTAGACAAAAAGAATTACAGATACCCAAACCTCAAGGCCCAAAATAAGGGAGAACTAAGAAAGTTCTACAATAGCTTATCTAATCCCTGAGCAACATCAACAGCTAAACGCGTTACAATATCAAACCAGTCCAATCCCGGCTTCAAAGAGCACCAGATCTTATGAAAATTAAAAATAATAAATTTTAAGTCACGAAAGACAACATCTGATCTCTCTTCCTCGAAAAGGCAAATGAGAATTTAAAAATTTAAAATTTAAAAAAAAATTTCCCATAGACCGTATCAATGACATTTTTGAAAATGGGCCTCATACAACCCGAAGAGCCAAAGATAATTAATGCAATAAAAATCACTGACAGAGAATTGAAAACCACTCTGGGCTCCGAAACCATCCACCGAAAATCATAAGGTGAAAAAAAAACCTGTCTGAATAGCACCATAGAGAGCAGCAAACAACAAACCTGTCTCAAAATTTTATCTTAAAATATAAAAAATTATCATATTTTATAACAAAAATAAAATTATTAAATAAATATAATAAAATTAAAATAAAAAATAAATAAAAATGTAGTTATTACAAAGTTATAGCTAATGCTTGAAATTCTAGTGGTTGAGAACTATTCTCTACTTGCAATTTTAGGAAGAGACTACTTTTCTCTTGGTAACCATGAAATTTAGTTGCCCATAGACTTTATAACCTGAAATAACTAAAACAATGTGTATACTGTTGTCCAAAAACTCGTAACTATTGAGATGTGGTTCCTGAGCCCTCAACATCTGTTGAAGGTTGGGTACTCTTGTTGTATTTCTTTAGTCTGTTGTTCTTGTGTTTGCCGATGAGGGAGGTGTTGGTCAGCTCACTACAATTAATGATGATGGTTAGAGTTCTGCTGATAGGTAAGATATTGTCTCCCCACAGGCTGGTATGTTTCTTCTTAGGTGTTGATTTGCTCATGTTGTCTGCCATTCTTCTTTTTGGGGAGTGGTCCTATCCCATGTGGTTCTTTAGTATATTTTTGGCTGGCATGTATTGTTGATTACTGCTCCTAACTGTATCAGTTAGTATGAAATCTGGGATGTGTTAATTCCACCCACCGGGTTTTATATGATTTAGCTCTTTAGTATGACTTGGCTTTTCCATTCAAAAAAATTTATAAGTAATAAATTATTTTTATGAGTTATTTTATCAAATATTATGATTAAAAAATTTATTTAAATATTTATTTTTTATAAATATTATAATATACAAACCCATCATTTGTTAACTTCTTTTAAAATAAGATAACAAATTTAAAGATGTAAATCTCAATCCATATATATATTATTTAAGATTTTACACTCCTATTAATGTTAAATTAAATCAAGTACATTTTGGCTGGCCCACGTGGATTATGTAAGTGCGTATGCTCCGTGACACTGCGAAACATTCACATGACCTCCAATCTACTTTGTACATGTTGCCTTGATTACAAGACAAAATACTGATAAAGTCTGATAGATTATACAAAGAGGGGGATTTTAAATTATTTTCTGTTTTTCTAAATGACTCTAGCATATTATCTTTGGGCCAAGTACAAACATTTAAGGCCATACAGCCATCTGGTCCTCTGGATCTTGTCAGAGCACTCATTCTCTTGAATCTCAAAAGCCAAAAGCCCTACATTCCCTTTAAACAAGGAATAAGTCGTAATATTTTGTTGCCACTCCTTTCTCGATGAAATAATTTAAAAAAGCTTCTGTTGAAAATATAGATGTCCTCTTTCTAATAATTGCTACTGAATATCAAAGAATGAAAAAGATAATAAGCAAGAATTTCATTTATAAGGAGTATATACTTCACATCTAATATACACTGTAAGCATTTAATATAAATAGATATCTGTATATTTTGCTTTAAGGTTTGTTTGTTTGGATTCATGTTCACGTCAAAATATAATTTTTTTTATTCTATTTGAAAATCCTTGGGATTCTTTCTGTGTTTAGATTTTCAAACCGTCACAGATTAATGTGGGTGATTTTTAGAAGGAATCTCTGCATTGCAATGAATATTAGAGTGTTGTAACATTCTTTGGCATTGTTAGGGAAAAACAAATTGTTGTACGATTACATTCATGTCACATGGTATTGGCAGGGAAAACACCATGACAATACCATGAATTTGATACCAATTGTTGTAACATTCTTTGGTATCAAATTCATGTCACATGGTATTGTCAGGGAAAACAAAATTCTTGTACGAGCACAGAACAAGGAAGATTGAAGTCACGAGAAATAAATTGCTCGCGAGGACTCACGAGCAGTACTGTTTCTATGCTACGTGCACACCGAGTTCCTAAATGTAAGACAAAAAACAGCCACATCAATAATAGTACGTTTTCATTGTTATTCTTATTTATATTCTTTCTGGTTGCTGGCATATTGCCTTTTATATATATATACATTCTAATTAAAATTTATATCTTCGACAGATCAGTAAATCAAACCAATCGGAGAGGTTAGGTTGGGCTGGCCACTACCAGGAAGCAGAATCCATGAGGTCTGTTGGATAGGTCATTATGGACACTGATGAACACGCGGCATAGTAAAAAGTAAAAAAAAAAAAAAAAAAAAAAAAGGAAATTGGTAAGCAATTCGTAACTAGCAAACGTCCTTTCTTTCGTACCTAAAAATATGAGTTGGTGAAAAGATTACATGACAATGTCAATGGAAGCCCACATCAAAAGCAAGTCATTTCAATATTGGCAGCAGGTTGGACACTTCGATTAAGCAGATGTGAAACCATGCCAAGTAAAAGGTGTTAGAAAATTAAACCAGATTGGACACCTTCACAAATCTAACTATTACACCTGTTCATTTCAATCAGTTCTGTGATTGGATGGAAACCCTAATTTTGAGTTAACTGCATGTCAGAGAAGTTGGTGGAGCTTTCCCGCTTCTCACTTGAAACCCTAGATATATATCTGTGTCGCCTTCATTTTGTGTTAGAATGTGAAGAAGCTACAAGGTTGGAGAATAGCAAAAGAAAGAAAGTTGTGAAGCTGAAAAAGCAACAGAGCTCAAAGAAGCGCAGTGTCATCCTACATACTATTACAATTACAGAAATTTTTGGATGTATTTCCAATTTACTGTATGTGGATGTATTTCCATTTTAAGTAATAAACAAATACTTGCATATATTTTGCCTTCTTTGTGTTGTTTATAACTTAGCAAAGTTTGCCTCAATATTTCCTCCCTTCCGCTTGAATACCTTGTAAATGTCGTCGTAGAAGGTTGATCCATAGTGTTTCTTTGTATGTTTTAGCGAAATAGGAAATATATTAATGATTTTAGATGCCTTGCATAGTCTAGGTTCTCATTCCGCTCATTCCTTGTATTAAAAGGCATGCCATCAAATTTAGTATAGCATATTAGAATCCACTCTTGCCTCTAATTCATTTTTTTCTTGGTGAGTTAAATCGAAAGGAACTTGTTAGAAAATTAAACTAGATTTGATGCTTGAAGGGTTCTCTGACAGTCTGTATCATCGCAAATATGATCATTGCAATTTTAAGCGTGCGGGTCGTTGCAGTTCGGCGATTGGTCAAAAACTCTACTTTCACATTAAACTTTTGTCAAATAGTTGGTGAGCATTTCCATCCCCTGTCTGCCTATTCCAGCTATAAATATCAGTGCAAATGGATATTTTGCAAATGAGCAAGAGAAAAGCAGAAGAGCGCCATAATAGAACTACAGAAAGTGGGAGAAGGGAGCAACAACCTCCAGGAAACCCTATTGTGTTTATCCTACAAATTGAACTTGCAGATGTCTGTAATAGCTTAGATTTGTTAGAAAAATTAACCCAGATTTCACGCCTCCACCAGACTGTGCTTTGAATTTGGGCAAAGCCGGACTGCGCTCGTGTAGTTGGGGATCCCGGCAAAAAGGTCTGACATGACGTCGCACCTACCCTCTGACAGATGTGACGTCTGACAGATCCGATCGCTATAGAAGTTAATGCTAGTTCAATGATTTAATGCTAGTGCGGCGATTGGTCAAAAACCCTAGTTGAGGGCCTGTCAGAACCTGTCAGAGGACAAACCCTAATCCTCCTCTTCCCATGGCTATATAAGGCGTCTCGGGTATTTTAGACAAAAAGAACAGAAGGCAGAGAGAAAAGAGGATTCAGGAGAAGAAGAGTATCTCAGTGAGCAATGTGGCTCAGCTGATTAATGTTCGAGCAGTCGACTCAACATTTTGTCTGTTAGTTTATCCTGCAACATAGCCTGCAGATGTTGTTATTTCCTCGGTTGAGGAATACTATAACCCTAGTTTCATATAAATAAACTTTGCTATTGTTTGTGGCATCTTTAGGGTTTGCAGTAGTTTATGTACTAACGTTTGTTGTTCTCTGTTTCGACGTTTCTCTCCTCTCATACGGGTGTTGCCAAGCCAGGAAAACCTAGTAACAGCCGTGCAAGCCTTTCGAGCAAAAATTATTGCAAAGCCAAAGTTGGCTAAGTCGAAAGAAGCCTTTCAAGTTCGTTGTCGCAACCCGACTGCGCCTGAGATCCGAGCGTAGCCCGAGTGTACAAGCAAATTTTGAAGTCGACCGTAGTCTGCACTTCGCCCAGCACAGTCCGTCGGTTGAGCGAAGTCTGCACTTCGCCCATATTTCGGGCGAAGTCCATCGATGGCCCCAAAGTTCGCACTTTGCCCATTTTTGGGTGAAGTCCGTCGAAGCCCTCGAAGTGCAAACTTCGCCAAATTTTTGGCAAAGTCTGTCGATGGCCACAAAGTGCAAACTTCACCCAGTTTCGGGTGAAGTCCGTCGGTGCCCCCGACGTTCGCACTTCGCCCAGTTTTGGGTGAAGTCCATCGGCGCCCCTGACTTGCGCAGTGCGCTTTTTGAGCTGTGACATTCAGACTTCGACGAAAGTTCGAAAAGAAAAAAAAATAAAATTCTTCAAAATGGTATCAGAGCTGATTGAGCCGTGATGCGAAGATAGAAGATGGATTCTAGAAAGAATTCCCTGCAGTTGTAGATCTCACGATTTAATGGCAAGAACTACGATTATTGGAGCATCCAGATGAAGATCTTGTTCGGATCTCAGGAGCTATAGGAGTTAGTTGAGAATGACTACCCAGAACTGACAGATGCAGCAGCACTGGCCGCCCTCTCTCAAGTAGACAAGGATCTGTTGAAAGAGCACAAGAAGAAGGACCAGAAGGCCCTCTTCTACATCATGTAAGCGGTTGAGGAGACCATCTTCCCGTAGATTGCATTAGCCACCAAGGCCAAGCAGGCCTGGGAAACCCTGGCAAGTTCGTATCAGGGCACCAACAAAGTGAAGTTGGTGAAACTGTAGATGCTCAGGAGAGAGTTCGAGAACCTATAGATGAGCGAGTCCAAGTCGATGAGCGACTTCTTCACCCGGATGACTAACATTATCAACCAGATGCGGTTGAATGGAGAAAATGTGCAGAGCCAGAGAATCATGGAGAAGATTCTCAAAAGTTTTCCTACCAAGTTCGACTCGGTTGTGATAGCAATTGAAGAGTCAAGGGATCTAACAACCCTCTCGACAAACGAGCTCATGGGTTCATTGTAGACGCATGAACAAAGGCTAAGCCACTCAACTCAGTCTTCTTTGGAGCAAGCCTTCAAAGCATAGGTCTCAGTCCGAGACAACTATAGACAAGACTCCCACCATGGTGCTTCTAGTTCTCAAGGAGGAAGAGGCAGGAAGCAGGCGTGGGAGAAGTAACAAGCAAGGAGGGAGATCAAACCCTCATGATGCTAAGCTAAGTTGCAACTTTCATTAGCAAGGAGGAAGAGGCACTGGAAAAAATCAGCAAGAAAGCTCTCAACAGAAGGACATGTCAAAGGTCCAATGCTACTACTGTAGCAAGTTCAGCCATTATGCCTCACAATGCAGGAAGAAGATGGCGAACGAGAATCAGTAGCAAGCCCATTATATGGAGGAACCTAAAAATGTGACAGGAGGAGATGTGCTGCTGACTTGCAGTATTGAAGAGGAGAGCAAGAACAACACATGGTATCTTGATAGTGGTTGTAGCAACCATATGACTGAGAACAGGGAGATGTTCTCACAACTGGATGAAACAGTCCAGTTCGAAGTCAATATGGGGAACAACTACAAAGTTCCTATGATGGGGAAAGGAAAGATCCTCATCCACACCCGACATAATGAAAGTAAAACAATTCAAGATGTTTTTTATGTTCCTGGGTTGAAGCATAATCTGCTAAGTGTTGGATAGCTTGTGCAAAAGGGGCACACTATACTGTTCAAAGATGGTGTCTGTTCCATCAGAGACAAAGTCCATGGACAAATTGCAACTATGTCCATGACAAAAAATAAAATGTTTTCGTTGCAGATTCAAAATGAATCTTTGATATCTCTGAGTGTAGTTGTGAAAGATGCTACCTGGTTGTGGCATCTCAGATTTTGTCACCTGAGTTTTAGTGGCCTGAATCTGCTACACAAGAAGCAGATGGTGAAGGGTTTACCCCTTATAGAGCAACTGAACCAAGTTTGTGAAGGTTTCCTGGTCGACAAGCAGTACAGGGACACATTCCTTGTAGGACAGTCTTAGAGAGCATCATGGCCATTGGAGCTGGTGCACTCAGACATCTGTGATCCCATGCATACCACCACATATGTCAACAACAAGTTCTTCCTGACATTCATTGATGACTTTAGCCGAAAGACATGGATTTATCCAATCAAGTTGAAGTTAGATGCATTTGCAAGGTTTAAGGAGTTCAAAGCTTTGGTTGAGAAACAGAGCAGTCATTATGTTAAGACTCTCAAAACTGATGCAGGTGGAGAATACATCTCCAACGAATTCCACAACTTTTGCAAACAACATGGAATTCGAAGGCAGTTCACTGCTAGATACACATCACAGCAGAATGGTGTAGCTGAGAGGAAGAATAGAACTATCATGGAGATGGCATGGAGCATGCTGAAGGCAAAAAGTTTACCACATGAGTTCTGGGCAGAAGCTGTAAGTTGTGTAGTTTATCTATTGAACCAGTGTCCCACCAAGAGTGTAAGGGAAAAAATTCCAAAGGAAGCCTAGAGCAAGTTGAAGCCAAGTGTGGCTCATTTGCGAGTTTTCGGGTGCATAGGATATGCACATGTTCCAGATGAGAAAAGGCAGAAGCTGGATGACAAAGCTAAAAAGTGCATCTTCACAGGATACAGCGAACCAGCAAAGGCATACAGGCTGTACAATCCTGTGACAAAGAAACTTGTCATCAGTCGAGATGTGAAGTTCCTAGAGGATGAAGCCTGGAACTGGAATTCAAAGACTAGTCAGTCTGAACCAGCAACTGTTGAACCTATAAACTTGGAGGAAGAGAGTGCGCAGCCACCTATACCTTCAAGCAGCAATAGTGGTTCCAGCAGCAACACAACCTCATCATCTTGGTCACCTCCACTTGCAAGCAGAATTCAAAACCTGAGGACTCCTGCGAAGACTCGAAGCTTGCAAGACATTTATGAGGTAACCCGTAATCAGTTAGATGAAGATTATTCTGATTTTGCTCTCTTTACTGAATGTGATCCAGTGGAGTTTGAAGAGGCAAGTCAGAATCACAAATGGGTGAATGCGATGGATGAGGAGATAGTAGCCATTGAGAAGAATGAGACATGGCAGCTAACAGATCTTCTAGCACGAAAGAAGACCATTGGGGTCAAGTGGGTATATAAAACAAAATTTAATGCCCAAGGAGAAGTTGACAGGCATAAGTCCAGATTAGTGGTCAAAGGCTACAAGTAGAAGTCAAGAGTTGACTATCATGAGGTGTATTCACCTATAGCCCGACTTGACATAGTTAGAATGATTCTGGCACTAGCAGCTCAGAAAGGATGGAGCGTGTACCAGATGGATGTCAAGTCTACCTTCCTCAACGAAGTTTTGGAAGAAGAGGTCTACATAGACCAACCGCCCAGTTATGAAATACAAGGGCAAGAAGGCAAAGTCCTAAAACTGAAGAAGGCCCTGTATGGGTTGAAGCAAGCACCCAGGGCATGGTACAGCCGTATTGACGACTATTTTTAGGAGAATGGGTTTCAAAAATGCCCATATGAGCACTCACTGTACATGAAGACAAATGCAACAGGTGAGTTCATCATCGTCTGCCTATATGTGGACGACCTGATATATACTGGCAATAACAACAGCCTATTTGCGTAGTTTAGAACAACCATGAAGTCCGAGTTTGAAATGACTGACATGGGGCTGATGAAATTTTTTCTCGACATTGAAGTTGACCAATTGGCAGATGGCATCTTCATTTCTTAGGGCAAGTATGCGAAGGATGTCCTGAAGCGATTCAATATGGAGGAAAGTAAACCTGCCATCACACCTGTAGCCACAGGTTTGAAGCTGAGCAAGTTGGATTCAGGGAGGAATGTAGATCCAACCCTGTTCAAGAGGCTAGTTGGCAGTCTGATGTATTTGACTACAACTCGACCATATATGATGTTCGAAGTCAGTATGATTAGCCGTTTCATGGAGACTTCGAAGGACACGCACTAGCAAGCATACAAGAGGATCTTGCGCTATGTCAATGGGACGCGAAACCATGGCCTATTTTACACCAGACAGGACCAGCTGGAACTAGTCGGCTTCATAGATAGTGATTAGGCTGGCAGTATCGACGATCGAAAGAGCACCTCTGGGTATGCTTTCCATCTCGGATCAGGGGCAGTCTCATGGGCGTCCAAGAAGCAACCCATTGTTGCGTTGTCCACAGCCGAAGCAGAATATGTCGCCACCACGACATCCGCATGCTAGGCAGTTTGGCTGCGAAGAGTTCTGAGTGAACTGCACAATCCTCCGAAAGGTGCGACAACAATTTTTTGTGATAACAATTCGGCCATCGCACTGTCAAAGGATCCCGTGTTCCATGGTCGGACGAAGCACATTGATATTCGTTATCACTTCATCAGAGAGTTGGTGAAGTTTGAAGAAATTCATCTGCAATTTTGCAGATCCAAGGAGCAGTTGGCAGATATTTTCATGAAGCCTTTGAAGGAGGAAGACTTTAGTAGATTGCGAGAGTAGCTTTGAGTCAAAGCACTCGTGAAATCAGGCTTAAAGGAGGGTGTTAGAAAAATTAACCCAGATTTCATGCCTCCGCCAGACTGTGCTCTGAATTTGGGCAAAGTTGAACTGCGCTCGCGCAGTTGGGGATCCCAGCAAAAAGGTCTGACATGACGTCGCACCTACCCTCTGGCAGATGTGACGTCTGATAAATTCGATCACCGCAGAAGTTAATGTCAGTTCGGCGATTTAATGCTAGTGCGGCGATTGGTTAGAAACCCTAGTTGAGGGCCTGTCAGAACTTGTCAGAGGACAAACCCTAATCCTCCTCTTCCCACGGCTATATAAGGCATCTCGGGTATTTCGGACAAAAAGAACATAAGGCAGAGAGAAAAGAGGAGTCAAGAGAAGAAGAGTATCTCGGTGAGCAGTGTGGCTCAGCTAATTAATGTCCGAGCAGCCGACTTGACATTTTGTCTGTTAGTTTATCCTGTAGCGTAGCCTGCAGATGTTGTTATTTCCTCGGTTGAGAAATACTGTAACCCTAGTTTCAGATAAATAAACTTTGCTGTTGTTTGTGGCATCTTTAGGGTTTGCAGTAGTTTATTTACTAACGTTTGTTGTTCTCTGTTCCGGCGTTTCTCTCCTCTCATACGGGTGTTGCCAAGCTAGGCAAACCCAGCAGCAGCCGCGCAAGCCTTCCGAGCAGAAATTATTGCAGAGCCAAAGTTGGCTAAGTCGGAAGAAGCCTTCCGAGTTTGCTGCCGCAACCCGACTGCACCCGAGATCCGAGCGCAGCCCGAGTGCGCGAGCGAAGTCCGAAGTCGGCCGCAGTCCGCACTTCGCCCAGTCAGTCCGTCGGCTGAGCGAAGTCCGCACTTCGCCCATATTCGGGCGAAGTCCGTCGGCGGCCCCGAAGTTTGCACTTCGCCCATTTTCGGGCGAAGTCCGTCGGCGGCCCCGAAGTGCAAACTTTGCCCAGTTTCGGGCGAAGTCCGTCGGCGCCCCGATGTTCGCACTTCGCCCATTCCCGAGCGAAGTCCGTCGGCACCCCCGACGTTCGCACTTCGCCCATTTGGGCGAAGTCCGTCGGCGCCCCCGACTTGCGCACTGCGCTTTCTGAGCTGCGACGTTCGGACTTCGGCGAAAGTTCGAAAAGAATTAAATAAAATTCTTCAAGATTGAAGCATTGTAATCTGTGATAAATAAAATCTTCATTTGTTTCAAAATTTTATTATATTATATTTGGCACCACCTTTGTTTTATTTATCGCGAGCTATTTTCTTGAAAACGAGTTTTTGATTCTTTTGTACAAAAAAAAGAACTGTCATCGTTTAGTTTCCTTGAAAGCATAAGTCCGGGTTCGGCTATATCTTGACCGAAGCGCCCGCCTTGCTGCTTGATTAAACGAAGGTCCCGCTTTCCTAAAACTTGTCCCGAAGTCAAGCTTCGGGTCCAAGCTTACCCAAAGACAAGCTTCGGGACCAAGCTTTGCCCGAAGACAAGCTTCGGGCCCAAACTCATCCGAAGTTATACTTCGGAGAGTCTTTACCCCGAAGTGGCAGTTTGATGCTACGTCACCCGAAGTTGCAGTTCGGGCTTGGGCTTCTGGTGTCCTGTGAAACTGCGAACCTCCGTTTATCTCCCCTTCGTGAGTGAAGTACCCCGAAGTTGCGCTTCATCGGCATCTCCTTCGAAGCAGCCGTCTCACTGCCAAAATGCCCGAACCAACCATCTCGCTATTTATTTCAGTGAACCTCCTTCCTCACAGTTTAAACCAACGAAGCTCCCATCTCAGTGCTGAATTGCGCGAGCCTTGCCCTGTGAACCTTAATTCGATTTCACCAGACTTCGGGAAATGCTGGGAGTCAAAGTCTTTGTGAAATTTGGTTTAAAGGATGGTGTTAGAAAATCAAACCATATTTGACACTCCGTATCCCCAAAATCCGATCACCACAATTTCAAGCATGCGGTAGTTGCAGTCCGTATCCCCGCAAATCCGATCACCACAATTTCAGGAATTCGGATAGTTGTAGTTCCGCGATTGATCAAAAACCCTACTTTCGCATTAAACTTTTGTCGGTGAGCCTTTCCTGCCCTTGTCCTTCGGCTATAAATATCAGTGCAAGTCGACATTTTGCAAATGATGTAAAAAGTGAGAGAAGGGAGCAGCAACCTCCAAGAAACCCCTCTTGTGTTTATCCTGCAATTGAACTTGCAGATGTCTGTAATAGCTTAGATTGAAGCATTGTAATCCGCTTATCGTGATAAATAAAATCTCCGTTTGTTTCAAGGTTTTATCATATTACATTTGGCACCTATTTCCCTGAAAACGAGTTTCGGATTCTTTTGTCCAGAAACAAGAACTGCCGTCCGCCTCCCTGCTTGGTTGAGCGAAGGTACCGATTCACTAAAACTTGACCCAAAATCAAGCTTCGGGCCCAACCTTACCCGAAGACAAGCTTCGCGCCCAAACTCACCCGAAGTCATACTTTGGGAAATCTTTACCCAGAAGTGGCAGTGCTACTTCACCCGAAGCTGCAGTTCGGGCTTAACCTCTATTTATCTCCCTCTGTGAGCGAAGCACCCCGAAGTTGCGCTTCGCCGGAATCTCTTCTGAAGCAGCTGTCTCGCTGCCAAAACGCCCGAACCAGCCATCTGCCTTTTCATTTCAGCAAAGCTCCTTCCTTGCAGTTTAAATCAGTGAAGTTCCCGTCACACTTCTGAATTGCGCAAGCCTTCTGCTGCACACCTTACTTCCTTCATAACTCAACCCGCTCATGTTTCTATATTGTGGTCAGCTGATTCCTATTCCGCATTTTAGTGACGTCAACCATTTTCCTTTGCAATCCGGGACTTTCCGTGTTAAACCTAGCGGAATCCATTCCCTTCATGCTTGTTTGCATTTGCTCGCGGATTTTTTCTCTGCCCCGCACCGGAGGCTGCTAGAATCGGCATCTCCCTTTGTTTTTAGCTGCAGACTCGATTCCGCTTCCGCTAGTGTTTAAAACTTTCAAAAGGAGGGCATTTTGTTATAATTTTATCACATTTACTTCTCTTAGTTTCATTATAAGCTAATTTGTGTGAACTTAAAAGTTTGAAAATAAAGTTAAATTTTGGTATTATGTAATAAAAATGTATAGAGTAATAAGAAATAGAATATATATATATATATATATATATATATATATATATAATTTAGTTTTATTATATTAATATATTTTTAATGCTAAAAGGTATATTATTAATATAATTTTTGAGGCATCTTATCAATTTAAATGTATTTTTTTATAATATAATTTGTGTAAAATAAGTATTATAATGATAGTTTTATAAGTATAAAATCTAAAATAATTTTTTAATTATATGTGATTTAAATCAGTTCCATTTTTTTTTTTGAAGTTGAAAAATCTAATCACTTAAAATAATATCATTTGATAAATAAACTTTTATTTTTAAAATCGTATCAAAATTTTATAAATATAAAAAATATATAAATCATATCCTTTCATTTCAAAAAAAACATATCATTTCATTAAATTTATTTATTTACTCTATAAAAAATTAAAAATTTATTGATACTTAACATCTAATTTATCAATAATGAGACAAAACTAAAACTTACAAACACTTATTTATTACAAAATCCAAATTACTCAAAATGAAAGAGCTTATATCTACACTTACTATTTTAATGATAACCATTTGATAAATATAAAATATTACAAACTGTTACAGTCATATATTATGTACTATGGATAGTAATACTACCACAACCTACGCCCTTTAGTGCTAAACGGAGGTGGTGTTATACTGAAATGAAATTATAGACTCTAGACAACGATTACTTGTAAAGCCATCCTAATCCCTAAAGAATTAGAGAGCAACAAGGCTCACCACCCTACGTACATGCCTGCTAATCTTAAAAATATCCCGCATTCGTTGTGTTTCTTATTTGTGATATATAAAGATTATTGATTAAAATAAAATGTTGTATAAAAACTAAGTGTTGGCAAAGAGGCTCTAGAATGTCCAATTGTTAAATCAAAACGTGAGACAGAAAGCACAGAGCAAACCAGAAGAACAAATAAGACCGAAGTCACGAGCAAGACGAAGATGCACGTGGGATCACGAGAATTATTCTTTCCCTACCATGTAGGTGGATGAGGAGTTCTCAAGGCTAAAAACAAACGGCTATCACATCATTGTTGAATTTCAAATTCACATTCAAGCCGATTCCAGTACTAGTGTTATATATATATATTATATATCTATCCCATTTTGGGTTCCTCTCTATCATAATAATCATGCAATAAAGCTCAGTGTTGAATTGGAATTGACTCATTGCGATGTACAAAAGTTTAAAAATTCTTCGACCATCGTATATGTTTATCTAGGAAGTAGAGGTTAAAATAAACGTTGTCTATCAGTAAGCCTGAACTATGTATTAAGTAAAACCTCCCCACAGAGATCAAGAGCTTATTTTCAAAATCTCCTTAGTAGTGCAACAACCAAATTAATGATCATCAATCTGTCCGAAACATATATTCTTCTACTTTTATAATTATATAATGAATGCCCGGAAATCAATGAAAATGTGGTACGTAGATGGCAGAACAAACAAGAAGAAGAATGAAACTCACGTGAAAAAAAAGCTTTTGCATGGTCACGGGAAAGACTCACGACCTGAGTCTTTCCGCCATTACATTTCGGTAAAATTAAATAACTTTTCTTTCATCTAAATTTGTTTAGAAATTACTTTTAAGGGCGCTTTGGATTCAACTTTCATCTTCATACCATGTTGTGTTTAGTTGTTATGACAGAGAAAGAACTCGGTTGAGGAATGTTTAGTAGTATTTTACTTATACCTGCTTGCAATCAACAAAATAGAAATAGAATGCAAATCGAATGCACGATCGGTGAATGTTACGTGACATTCAAGATGATATAGAAGATCCAGACATAAGAGAATTGATTTGCCTTTTCTTGGATTTTTATCTAATCCTATCTTCTTTCAAATTTTGGTCTATAAAATACTAGAAACATAAGGTGAGTTTCGTTGTTTATCCCAATGGTTGTTTTCTTGTTATTTTTTCTAATGATGAAGATAGAGAAAAAATATTTCAAGGGGGTCCCTAGTTCTTTAGAAGGGTAGGGCTTGTCATGAAGCCTTGGAACACTAAATTTAAATATAAAGAAGAGATACATTCTATAGGACCTATTTGGGTTAGACTCTTCGACCTCCTAGCTAAATTTTTGAATTTCACTGTATTTTCTATAATCAAAAACTTCCTTGGAAATTTCATGATGAATGTTGATTGTACACATAAATTTGAAGATATTATTTATGTGTGTCTTAATAGATTTTGACAAACCTCTTTCACAAAATATCTCACTAAAATTTGGGGAGTTCACTTAGGAGTAGGTGGTCAACTATGAGAATATTCCTTTCCATTGTAGAATATACCATGAATATGGTCATCTAGCTAGTGTCTCTCCAAATAAGATTCTAGATCAAAAGAAAGAGAACACAAACTTAGAAGGTTTCCAAATGCCTAAGAAGAAGAACACAAAGAAACTAGTTATGAAGGATACAAAGATGTTTCCAACTATTATGTTTGGAATTATTTCCACAAATAACCTCTTGGATGAGGAAGAGGACATAATGAAAACAAAAATCTTAGAATAACTGTTTAAAAGTGCAAGGACAGACTTAGAGACAAACCAAGAAATTAATGGTTTTCAATATAAAAATAAGGGATAAACATAGACAAGAAGAACAATCTTCTAAATTCTAAAACTTCCAATAATTCATACCCCATGATAGACTTTGTTGAACATTCCAATAATGGTTTGGTTATGTAAACACATACTTTAGGGTTAGAAGCTATCCTAGATTCAATTTGGGTAAGACAAGAAACATAAGAACAATGAAGATGGACACTAACCAAAAGGTAATTTGCAAGACTAATAAACATCATATGGTAAAAGAACATGAAAAGCTTATAGAATAAGGTAATATTAATTCCCTTATCAACATATTTAGCCTTTCTATTAATGAATATCATCACTTGGAATATTAGAGGACTCAAAGGGAGTATTTCAAAACAAAACAAAAAAGTTAGAAGAATAATTCAAACAAAGGAATTACATCTAGTTTTCCTTCAGGTTACAAAGATGTCTATAGGGGAAATGGAATTGGTTGCAAGTAAAATTTGGCTAGCTAGGAAAGTGGCTTCCCTCGGCATCCATGGGGCTTCTAGTGGTATTTCTTACCTCTGAGACCCAAAAGAGATCATTATTCACCATAGGGTTGGTAGCGAGGATCTCTTGGTTATGGTTGCATAAAGTAGATAATCTAACCAAGTCATGCTCAGCTTGACTATTTATGCTCCAATTAATTTACAGGAAAAGTAAAGATAATGAAAGGATGTAACTTATATTATATCCTATTTTCCTAAAGATTGGGTCCTGATTGGATGAGACTTTAATATCATCCTCTCTTTGGATGAGAAGAGGTGGTAAATAGGAATATGGATGGAAGCTTAGACCTCATGAGTGAATATATTGCAAACCTTCACCTTATGGATATCTAGCCAGATAATGACACCATAAATTGGTCTAATAGAAGGTAAGCTTATCTTGTATCATAGAAATATTGGATAGGTTATTTTTTTCTAATAAATTCTTAATCCATGGACACATTCCTAAAGTCAAAACTCTTAACAATGATGGTTTTGATCATTGGCCAGTCATAGTTGAAATATGGAAAACCAAGGTTAAATTCTTGCCCTTATGATTTCAATTAATGGGGCTCAAATATAGTTCCTTCAAACTCTAAGTGTAGCAATTGTGGTAGGAAGTTAAACCAAGGAATGGAACTAAGATGTTTTGTTTTACCAAAAATTTGCAATACATCAAATATAAAATCAATATTTATAATTGGAAATAGTTTGGATATATCAGGTAGAAGAAACAAGAAGATATTTCTTGATTTTAATAGTTGAATGATGAAATTTATTTAGATGGCCTCACTAAGAGTAAAATTATAGATGAAATTAGATGCACAACATAGTTGGAAGAATGGGAAAAAAAGAACAGCTCTTACGAAAGAAAAAATCGAGGATCCAATGGCTAAAAGAAGGATATCGAGACATCGAATTCTTCCAGAAATATCTTATAGCCTATATATCACAAAACTTTATTTCTTTCCTGGAATTATATTTTGTAGACTCTATTCACACTTGGGTGGCATGAAGTTTATCGTAGTCAACTACTTTTTCAAACTATTCACTGTTGCATCTCTTGACTTAGCTTCTCAATAGAATATCCTTCAATTGATCCCTACTCTTATCACTTTTGAGGAGAAATCTATTTTGATTACTCTAGTTACTATTAATGAGCTTCAACAAGTTGTTTTTAAAATACAAAAAGTGAATATCTCGATGCCTAATGACTTTCCCATTTAATTTTACCAAGAATTCTAGGATATTATTCATGTTGATTTATTAGAGGTGGTGGAAGAAGCTAGAAGTACAAATATATTCTGAAGGTAATCAATAAAAATTATATAGCTCTGGTCCCAAAGGTTTAATATGTAAAAAATATCTATCTTTTAGACCAATAGCTTTATGTAATGTTCTTCTCAAAATCATTACCAAGATCATGTCAAAGGGGCTAAAACCTCTTTTGCATAAGATTATTTCCCCTAAATATGTATGTTATGTGGAAGGACTATATATTGTGTATGAGATAGTTCTTTCTCAAGAATCCATCCATTCCATAGAAGTGTAAAAATCTCCTTCTTGAAACAAATTGAAAAGTAAAACATTCAACTATTGAATTGATAATGTAAGTTGTTTAAATAATAGTTAACTTAGGCTAAGAATAGCCTAATATAGGGATGAAGGTAATCCCCCTATGAATGTAGCTAAACTACTAACCTATCATACTAATGTCGCTAAAAACTAATAATTAGGTAACAAAATAGATATTCACTAAATAGATATTTAGTGAATATATTTACAATGGTAGAAAACCTATTACCTAGGAAAATATACTAATTACCAAATAAGGTAATATTAGGAGTTACTAACATAGTAACTCTAACATCCCCCATTATTACATTATTTGGGTAATGTATATAACTTCCCCAATACAGTGAAAAATAGAAAATGAAAGATACTGATCTACTAGCTCTAGGTCTTGTTCACTGAATGGTGGAACCTGTATCATAGGTATTATGCACCTATAGTGGAACCTATAGAGATCTAACTCATGGCTCTAAGTGTACCTCTAGATGAATACCTCTGGGACTATCTCTGGATCTACCCGTGAATCTACCACTCAATCTATCACTGGATTTTCCACTTGGTCTAAGAGAAATAAGTACTTCCAAAGTATTCAGTAAAAGTGTGTCTTCTCTCACTTTGCTTTAACAATAATGAATTTCCTTATTGTAATATTATCATCCTACTAGATTGCATGGGTAACCAGCCGCTGCAACCACTAGATATACTAAAATAGATCACTACATATGAGGTTCACTCCATTACAATATGATTTTACAAATTTTTTTATATGGTATCTAAGGTATTGGTCGCTGTGAAAAATACACCCTTATAAGTTTCCCCCTTTTTTACAAAACATGTTGTAATGGAACTTTTTCAAGAAGTGTGACTAAGGTGTCGATCTCTGTCGAAAATGCACCCTTTTTAAGTCTTCCTCACTTTTCAGCAAAATATTGTTTTGATAAAATTTTGCAAGAAGTGTGACTAAGGTGTCGGTCGCTACCAAAAATGCACATTTTTTAAGTCTTCCTCCCTTTTAAAAAAAAATATTCTATGCAACTTATGAATCTTATGAAGCTTTTTTAAGGCTTTTACAAATATTATCTCTAGGCAAATTTAAAAATTTCACCATAAAAATATCCACCTTTATTACAAGTACTTCAAACAAACATAATTTACTATTTATGAAGCCTAAAAAGAGGTACAATTCCCCCTTTATTGCAAGTACTTCAAACAAAAATATTTTCTATTTATGAAGCCTAAAAAGAGGTTTGCAATGGTGCTACCTAGGTTTACAAATTTGTTTCCCTTAGGTAATTTCTGAAGTCTTCCCCTTGAGTGCAAAAGATATTTGTACATAACTTTACCTCCTAGGAAATTTATCAAAAAATTTCACCAAACAATCCTTCCTTATTGCAAGTACTTCAAGCATGGTTGCTATTATGAAGCCTAAAAGAAAATGTATAATTTTGATGACTTTTGATTTTTTGATTGCCTTTACAAGTTTTATCTCCCTCTTGTCAAAACATATATTTTAAAGGAAGAAATTAAGTATCCCCCCTTAGTGCAAGAAATTGCTACTTTGAAGGTTCCTTTATTTCAAAAAAAAATTGTTCTTTCTTTCGATATACCCTAAAAGAATATTGAAATAAAATTCACTCTAATTGATATTTAATGGCATCTATCTAAAAAACCTTTTGAAAATGGATGATTAGTTTGAGGAGTTTAATCCAAACATGAAGAGTGAATTTAGGGTTTTATATGGAGTGAATTATCAAAACATTGGCTTATTTTTGTGCAATGAATTACACAAATGAGTGTGCAATTTGTGGTTTTGAGTGCTCTTGATTTTGATGACTTATAATCAATAAAATGAGTGCTCTTCGTTTTGAAATGAGTGTGAAATTAAATTCAATAATTAATAAAAGAGTGCCCATAAATTTTTACCACTTAGGTTTCAGATGCAACCAAAAACGTATCTAATTTAACAATGCCAATTTAACAAAAGGTGTCGAATGCTATCGAAAGTGCACCTTTTTATAGTAATTTTTGCAATAAAATTTTTATTTGTGTTGTGCAAAAAAATTGATATTCAATTTCTCCCCTTGTATTATAATTTTGCAAATAATGTGGCAAAAAACAAGTGCATTTCATTTTTGTGTTGCAAAATAAACAAGTTTCAATGTTTCAATCCTTTTATTTTCACAATTTTCCCCTTGTGTTATAATTTTGCAAAAGAAGAATCCAAATCTTGGTTTGTCCTCTTTCTTGTTTTGCAAAATAAACAAGGTTGTGAAAATTTTAGATCTTCAATGTGATAATATCCTTATCCAATTTGCAAAAATATGAATGTGCAATAGTTTGTGTTATATCCCAAGATTTGAGAAAAAAAAATACAAAAATTGATTTTAATTTTGCAAAAAGAAGTTTTGATTTTTAAGTGCCCCCCTCCTTGTGTTACAAATTTGTAATTGCTTTTATTTCCTTTGCTCTGCAAATTTAACAAAGTAGCACTCCTTTCAAGCCAAGTCGACACACGATAAGCTTTTGAAAGGCTTTCTAGAGCCATTCAAAAAATGACTTGGTTTTAGTGGACCTAAGGTCTTCAATCAAGCTTGCGGTGGCTCAGTGGTTTGCAAGAAATGAATGTACAATTTATTGTGATATATTCCTCCTTGGAGAAAAAAACAAATGCACAAATTTTGACTTTGAATTTTGTAAATTTGATGTCTCCTTGTGTTACAATTTTACAATAGAAGAATCACATTTCGTGATTTTGTTCCCCCTTTATTTTGCAAAATTAACAAGGTTTTGAGAAGATTTTTGCAAGAAAAATAGTGCTATTTATTTGTATTACATCCCCTCTTGGAGAAAAAAAAAAAAACACTTGTTTTTATATGTTGCAAAAAAATAGACCTTCAATTTTCAATTTTAATGCAAAATTCTAATTAATTTTAGCATAATTTAATCAATAATAAAATAATTTTGTTAAAAATTCACTTAGTATTTAAAAAAATGTTTTTTAAATTAAAAATTATTAGATTATTAATAAAAATACTAAAAAAATTATAAAAATACAAAAAAAAATATTACCTTTGATTTTTTTTTGCCCTCTTTAGCAAAAAATAAGGGGTTTGGACCTAAACGGTTGTTGAACTCCCAATATCCCATCAGGAGTCTTACTGCAGCCCCAAGTACCAGTCGAACTAGCTAGCCTGATGGGTAGGAAGGGGACAAACATTCTTCTTATAGGTTTTATCCACCTCGAAGCGGGAAAAATAAAAGCCTTAAAAGACCTTTGGGACAAATTATTCCACATGCATCTCATGGATGTAGAATAAATAGTTTAAAAACTATATGGTGCCCATTACCTTTTTATTGCCTATGGGTAATCAAAATAATTACCTTTTACCATGCACGTAACACGAGCATATGCCACCTAAGCACCGAGTCTTGCCACATCACCAACCACCTAGATTCGTCATATTTTCATACATGGAGATTCACCACATATCCTATCCATATCAATACCATGTTGTAGCTTCACACACCATTTTATGTGCCACATGTCTGATCTAGATCAATATTGCACCACAAACAAAAACTAAGAGTCTATCATGCAGTTGCCTCGGGTTTCGTATCAACAAGTCAGTAGTTAGGTTTTTGTACTTGATTAGTCAAATCTCGAAGACAGTGTCACTTGGATCCATACGTGTTAGTTTCGAGATCTCAAGAGATGTTAGTTGCATCAGACTCAGGTTTCCATGTAGTGTCATAATTTTTGTGTGTGTTAGTCTATGATTTTTCAATATACAAGTGGTCTAATGCACAATTTCAGGTGTTCTATAAGGTGTGAGGATTTGTGTACCTTGTAGTTGTCAAGGTAAAACACATGGGGATAGCCTTGTTACGGGGCTATCAGATTACTGAGCTTGAAGAAACTGACAAGAGGTGGGAGAGCTGATGTTAGTCACTAACGGGAGTCACTAATGAGAGGCCATAAGGGGAGTAATTCCTTGTTAGCCTATGTGAGCTATCAGTACCTATGAGCTAGATGACAGTACGTGCAGGTGCTGGAATTCAACTCCTTCGAGCATGTGTCCAACAAAATATCAGTTTGATTTGTGGGTTGATATTTCCTACATTAGTTTTGATGTCACGTGTCAGCCTCTCAAACATAGTTTACAAAATACCATTGTAGACACCAAAACAACACCAATCCGATTATGTGACTGCAAACACTGATCGCATTGACACACATAGCACCAAGGGCAGCCCCCAGAGGTTAAACAGTGGTCCTAACCACTCTCACAATAGTTTTGGAAGGTCAGAGATCAATTTGGCACCTTCAGGCACTTTGCTCAATATCCATTCCACCCAGGAACGAATTCAAACTGGGATTCGCCCCACCCAGGGACGAATTCTAGATTTGCTCTAGGGTGGGGCGAATTTCAGGTTTGATAGGCAAAAAGTCAAATCTTGACAAATGGCAGCTCAGATCTACCACTTAACTCTTCCTTCATCGCATGGGAGTATGGGGTAGCATTTTTGAGCGTTAGAGGCAATTACAGGGGCAGTCATGAAGTCCCTATTCAGGGAGGAATCTCCTTCCCCCTGGGGAGGCATGATTGCCAAGTGGTGCCTCTGCATGCCCATTTCAAGAGACCTCCAGGTCTATAAATTGGTGAGTTTCCTCACCCCAAAATATGGATAGAAGGATCATTTTGGAGCAACGAAGTGCTGTCATTTTATTTTCACGCCCACACCCTTTTGAATTGTGTCTTTCACATCCTTGATCTCTTTTAGAGAAGAGGTCATAGGGTGGTGACTAGAAGTACAAATCCAGAGCCAAACCCGACATTTGGCCACAATATCCCACCCAAATTTGTTGACAATACCCCATAAGAGGTTTTGGACCCATCCCAAGTGGATTGGTGCCGAAATCAAGCCTCAAACGACGGGCGACCTGCCCCATGGGTGCCCCCTCCCACACTGCTACAGTCCTAATAGCCCCCCTTCGAAGCGATGGGAATTCTATGGTAGAATTTATTTCTTTCATTTTTTCATTCAATTCTATGATGCTTAGATAGGTTGTCATTTAAATTTTGTCTCATTTTGAACAATTTTGATCATGTTTCTATCTTTGCTCGCTTCTACTAATCTACAGGTAGCATCATAAAATTCCCATTTATGGAGGTCAAATTGGGAAAATATGACCATATGGGTCTTCCCAAAATACCCCCAATTAGCTAACCCCAATTTTGTAAGTCTTTTGGAGCTTCCTAGGCAGGACATTTGGGACAGTACCTTTTCGACATTTTGTTCAAGGTGAATTCGTCCCGCCCCGGAGCGAATTCAAATCCGTGAGGAATTTCTCGACTATTCCATTTGCAGTATTTTCTTTGGGATGTCTTGATGCCCCTGTCAAATTTTTAGAGCATTTGGATTCATTTTAGTCATATTTTAATTCATTTTTCTCATTCACTTATCGTAGGCTTGGGGATTGCATGCTCTATTTTATCCATAGGTGCTACTGATTGCTTCTTGTTCCTTTGAATGTAGGGTCTGGACATCAGAGGAGCAGCAAGGAGTCAAGACTCATCAACGCAAGTGGCGGTGACATTTGGTCCGCCCATTTTACATGTGGGCACGCGAAAGAAGGAAGGGCACCCATGGATGTAACAAGAACACATACTTAAACACTCCTAGCCCTTGGAAGGGGAGGATGTGCATTGTAACCGAGTTGTGAAACATATCAATAAAAATGGTTGTCTTCTTTATTTACATTTGTTTCATTTCGATTCGCTCATGCTTTTCCCTCTTTTCATGCACTTTCAAATTCCTAGGATTTAGCGTTAAGTTTGGTTCGGTTTGCATCGCATATTCGCTTTCATTTTTGCTTTCGTATCCTCGTGCTTTCAGTGGAGATCATGGTGGGACATTGTCCTCTATTTTTAAGATCAGAGATCTGATCCAAACTTGGTCGTTTTTGCTTGCAGGTACCAAGTTTTCATATGCTGAATGTTGTTCATTCCATCAGGAGGCGGATGCAGAGCTGTAATTCGTCTTACCCAGGGACGAATGGGAATTCGCCCCACCTTGTGATGAATACAGTCCTGTAATTCGTTCCCCCCTGGGATGAATTCCAGTCTGTGAAGTTTTTGGGTAGAAACTCAGAACCGACAGATTTGGGAAGAGAAGAGGTAAGAGTCCTAAACTTTTCCTATCTTTTTATGTTATTATTTTTTTGTTTTTTTTTTTGGTTTCTTTTTGCATGCTTAGGAAAGTTTTTTTTGCATGTTTATTTTATTTCATGCAAAATAAAAAGAACCCCACACATCACGTGGAAAATTAAACACCAAGGAGCTGGTCGTAAAACCCTAGCCCTTGATCAAGACCAACGGTGGATTTCATCACCACCTTGGCTTGAATTTTGCATTCATAAACCCCGATCGCTACTATTGCTAGACGTAAATCCTAATGAAAGCTGACCGAGTGTATCTAGGGTGATTCCCAGCACACGAGGATAAGTCTTCTATGGTAGGTGTCATAAATAGGGTGATTCCCCTTCCGTACCGCCTACGTTCCATGTACCATCTGCTCTCACGTACCTATAGTTTCCCTCACATAAGGGCGGGTATATAGAGAGGTTGGTATATCGGCCTGGAAATGGTATATCGAAGGGGCGACCAATTTTGGGAGTCATAAGAGCCATCATTTTGCATTTAAACGTTCTTTACAAAAACCTTCAAAAACAAAAAAAAAACAAAAACCAAAACACACTAAACCAGGTTTAGGACACACTATCAATATTTAAATGAGATAATCACTACTTTGTGTGTGTGTGTGCTCTTTTCTGTTTAGTGTAGCATAAAAAATCATAAAAAGAGAAAAAAATCTACTTAGCTTGTAGAAAAGCAACACCATGGTGTACACCCGTAGCCAAGCCCAATCAAGGGCAAAAGCTGCGAAAAGTGTACAAGGGGGCACAAGTCACCTCCGCTATAGCCCTAAGGACTTGGTCATACCACCTTGGTGGCCTGACCCACAAGAGAGTCCGCATCATTCCATGTCAAGATGGAACTATAGGGACACCCCTTTGGGGGACACGCCTGTTCATCATAGCCCCTTTCAGGAGGAGTCCTTACACGTGGTGCTCAACATAGACAAGAAAGCTCCCTTAGAAGCTCGATATGAGTGGCCACTACATGCGATGAAGCGCTAGAGCGACATAGTGTCCATGAGGAGAGGCCACATGATTATGGCATCCCTCCTTTGCCCCCCATCACTGTTAGAACCAATAGACAAAACCTAGAGTGCAGGGCTCTTCAAGTAGGGTGAGCCAACTCTGCCCACCCCTTTCACACATATGAAAGGGAGCATAAGGAAGACCATTACATTCCTCGAGAGCAATGTACAACACGGGAGCCATGCGCTTCCACACCCGCTATGTACCATGGTCACCCACTGAGGCCAGAGCCTCGGGTAAATTCTGCCAACCTCGACAGAGGGAAGTGACCTATTGAGATCTCGGATCATTACGACCGAGGTAAATGCATAGGAGAGGCATCCAGGCCTCCTAGGCTCAAGATGGTGGAACAAATTGACCTGGAAGTCGCCAGACATGCTGCCCACCAAGCGTAGATCACGCGTCTTGAGAAAGACCAGTAGCAGCTAGAGCGTCTATATCGCCTTAGCAAGGAGTGCATTTAGCACCAAACATATGAGCTACTTCATAACCCAATGCCTGAGAGGGTTCCAACCCCTCGCACCCAAAGAGCGGAACCATATGAGAGGCATAATCCCTTAGTGTGAGATAGGTCTCCGTGACCTTATCAAGTGTTGCCTCCGAGACCCCCTAGACCTGAGCGGGAGGCCACTCCTCGAAACAATGATGGGTACCCTCCGTGGGGACCCACCCAGGGTCATAGGTCTCACCCAAATACTCCTTAGGAAGCTTACGAGGAGTATGAATAGAAATAAGAGTGGGCCAAAATGCCCTACCAAGGTGGAGGGGTTGTTATCCGGCCACCCCCCCATAGGCCTCAAGTCTCCCACAACCCACAATGGGAGAAAACTAAAGAGGAAGAGATTAAATCTTTCGATGCATACAAAGTGCTGCTAGAGCATTTGGAGTCTGTGGAAACCAAATCTTCTGGGCCCCAAAAGCCCATGTTATGCCAACTCCATAGTCATCCTGTGCATCCGTTAGTGCCTACACCCCCTTACCCCGAACACTTTAAGCTACCTCAGTTGGCAATCTTTAAGGGTGAGGAGGATGCCCAAGAGCATGTGACCAGATTCCTAAGCCAATGTTTTGGCATTTAGGACAATGATGCATTGTTGCTAAGGACATTTA
This sequence comes from Wollemia nobilis, assembly GCA_028583015.1. NCBI lineage: Eukaryota > Viridiplantae > Streptophyta > Pinopsida > Araucariales > Araucariaceae > Wollemia > Wollemia nobilis. The sequence continues at coordinate 20,964,353 of JAQPPZ010016895.1, forward strand.
TAACCACATTCGTGGGCCCTACCTCGGATTGGTTCACTCAATTTCTAAAGCACAACATCAGTAACTTGGATCAGTTAGTGGATGCATTCCTCGAATGCTTCACCTTTAACACAAAGAAGAAGGCATCACTAAGTGACCTGGCCAGCCTCAGGCAATATGAGGAAGAAACCATGGTGGCCTACGAGAATCGGTGGAGGACTCTACTTTCCAAGCTACCCTACCTCCCTCCTATGTCTGACCTTACACAAATGTTCTCATGAAGCTATTTGAGATCGATCTCTGTGCTATTGTAGCTACAACAATATGCCACCTTAGAGGAAGCTCTGGCGCAAGCCAGAATCATCGAAGAGATCAAGATATAGGATGGCGAGATTGCCAAACCTAAGAAGAAATAATGGAACAAGAACACAAAAATAGGGACTATGCAATAGAAACCCACTACGGTCAATCAAGTTGCTATAAATGTCCCTAAGCCTGCACAAGAAATACAGCCTCAAAAGGCTAACTATCAGGCAGTGCCTCCTAATAATTATGAAAGAGAAAACCAAAACCAGGAGCAAAATTAGCAGCATCGCCCTAGGCGATAGTACACACCTTATACAGAGTCTAGGGACTCCCTATTTGATCGCTTGTCAACGGAAAACTTGATCAACCTTCCAGAGATCCAAACCATAGATCCCAATGTGCCGAAGCCTAAGGGATACCGGGAGGACTTGTATTGTAGGTTCCACAGGCGGAGGGGACATGACCTGAATGCATGTTGGAAGTTCAAAGGTTTGATACAAGACCTAATTGACAATAAGACGTTGGTAGTGGACAACCCCGTAGCACCAAACAACCAGTAGATGGGGGTTTTCAAAGACCCCTTGCTTGCCCATGAGGCACAGGCAAAACCCCTTCAAGTCAATGAGGTGCAACAGAATTGCCCCATGCAAGGGTATGTAGGAATGATAAGCATAGTGACTAGGAACAAGATATACCCAGGAGTTGCCCTTGAGGTAGCCACAAGAGAGGTTCCATCGACATCACAACCTCAATAGCACCCTATGCAACTACCTCCGCCTAGACCCGTGGCCACGATTCGGACCAAACTCACGCAGAGCTTGAGGACCACGTCGGCTAGGCTCTCCATATATGAGCTTATACAACAATCAACACCCCATCGGGAGGCTCTAATGGAGATATTGAAATCCATCGAGTTGCAGCCCCACGAAGTGAATTCCTTCAACAACTTCGTGGGACATGTCAAATGATGCATAGAGCTAGTCATCACCTTTCAAGAGGATGAAGTTAAATCAGTGTCTGATGACATGGCAGATCCACCCCTGCATGTTATCGCACGGGTCAATAGGATCCCGTATAAGAGGGTGTTGGTAGACACTGGCTCATCCAGTAACATCATTACCACAACAGCATTGAAACATCTAAAGTTGCCAACCTCTCACATCATGACTTCCACCTATACACTACGAGCATTCAATGATGCGATATGCTCGACAGTTGGCACAATTGTCCTACCCATTCAAGTAGGACAAAATATGATACCTACATTGTGCCATATTTTGGAAGGTGATATGGCTTATAACATCTTGCTAGGGTGGCCATGGATCAGGGACATGAAGTGTGTCCCTTCGATAGCTCATCAGTGTTTGAAGTATACATTTGAATGGGAAGTACATGTAGTCCCGATGGACTTGGAACCCTTCAAATATTGCAATGCGGTGCATCTGATGCCGCAATCGACCCTTCCATTGACGCACTTGGATTTTTAGTTAAATCCATCTAGACAGGGTCCGATTCCGCAAGCATCCCTGGTGATAAATCCATCAAAACCCCAGCTAGGTACATCTTCATCATCTGGTCCTTCACCAACAATGCCACCTATCATGGCTAAACAGAAGGACAAAGGGAAGAAAACCCTGGAAGAGGCTCAACCCCTAGAAGAGGCACTGCCAATAGTATCAACCATCTCTACCGAAGAGATGCCTAGAAAAATGGAAGTTGAGGCTCCTAGTTCACCCAACATGGAGTGGACTTAGGAAGAGCTTTCGTTCCCTCCCCCTCAATCACCAACAATCACTATTGAAATGGCCAATACGGGCCTGGGGGAGTATCTCGTGTGGAATGTTGTAGCAACGACCGCACTAGAGTCCATGCAAGACATGGGGAGACCTCGCCTCCCCATCGGTACAATTGTTCCTTTAGGCTACCCACCAAACCAGACAAAATTTGTGTATGGGGGCCTTGATCATGGTACTGGGCCATGCATCCAAGAGGAAGAAGATGAAGAGCCCTTTGAAGAAGATGTCAACTATCTGTCTAACCTGAAATTTTCTCTAAGATATCTTGGCCAATGCAATTGGCATGGATATGGGCTAGGTAGGTATGAGCAAGGAGTGCATGTCCTTTGCCAGCCAAGATACCAAATGCCTTATGACAAGTTGGGCGTGGGGTTCAACCACCCCCTGCCCTTGGACATCTTGGTAGAGAACATGCAAGGCCTAGGGATAGGCAACAAGGGTGGATTGGCATCATATCCTTATGCCAACCCGAACACAACGTATACATTGGGAGATTACCTCCCATGGTCAACAACCACCCTTGTTAACCTCAATAACCCTTCTCCTTTGCTAGAGAGAGGCGAAAGTTCGGGGACTCACTTTCAAGGAAGGTATAAATAGTGTCAAGAGGGATCTTCGGAGGATGAATCAGAATATGAACCAACATCATATGATCCCTTCGAATCCGATAGTGATCACTCACAAGTGATTCCCATGAATGAATTTTAAGAGAGCCTCTTGACAATGTTCCCTCTAGAGGCTCCAATCGAGCCAGTGTCGCGTCAAGAGAATCAGGCCCCCCCATGGAGAGTGGAACAACCACAATGGGGCTAGATTAATTTGCTCAAGAAGGATGAGCCTGTAATGCCTCAAATAGTTGTCGGAGCCAACGAGGGCTTTTGGATCTCCGATAGTGATTACGAAGATGAAACAGAAATGACATATCTTAATCACATGCGGTAGATGCCGCAACCATACCCCTTGGAGATTAACGACATATTTGAACAATTGGGCATAGTTCCAGGGCATGAGTGGTACGTAGACCCAACGGGGTGGGACCAAGTGTTGGATCCACCACTCCAAGTATATGAAGAGCACCTTCCACCCCGAGACCCTAGGGTGATATCAGTGTCGAGGGTAGACCCTGTCCTCCTATCAACACATAGGGCCGATCCATTCGTGCCAATACCTCTAGAGCCAGATCTAGAGCATAGAGAACATCCAGAGTGTTTGAGTCATCACACCCATGGTAATGGAGACCAAAATCATTTCATCAACATGATCTCCATTGACTTAACCACCCCCATACGCAATCCGACCGACCCAGCATGGTCATTGCATCTAGACATAGATGCCATTGATCGGGATCGCGTCAATTCACCTCCATCCCCATTGGAGTACTGGACTTTCGATAAAATGCTTCATTTTACCCCAGGGTCAACTTAGGATATCTTTCATGCTGAAGAGGAACCCGAGGTTCCCAACGCAAATTTAAACTCAGCAAATGATATCCATTTGATCCCAACTCCACATCAGTTGGAGGATGGATCCCACATGTCGATCGAGGAGACGACTGAAGTAGACATTGGCTTGGATCCAATGAATCCACAGATTATCAATCTGGGGGTAAGCTTATCCCATGAAGAGCAAGCCGACTACATTACCCTTATCAAATAGAAGAAGGAGGTTTTTGCATGGTCATACAGAGACATGTCGGGGCTAGATTCGTAGCTAGTCACGCATAATCTAATGCTTGATCCGACAGTCAAGCCAGTTAAGCAAAAACTATGTAAGATGCACCCAACAGTGGCCTTGATGGTCAAATATGAATTGCAAAAGTTGTTGGATGCACAGTTTTTCATCTATGTGGATTATCCGCCATGGCTGTCCAACATGGTGCCCATCAAAAAGCCCGATGGGAGGATTCGCATATGCACTAATTTTTGAGATCTAAAAAAAGCGAGTCCTAAGGATGATTTCCCCTTGCCAAGCATCGACGCATTGGTAGACGCTACAGCAGGTCACAAAATGCTATCCCTCATGGATGGTTTCTTGGGATACAATCAGATTCATATCAATCCCGAGGACCAACTAAAAATGGTGTTCACAATGCCTTGGGGGACATTTTGTTATAAGGTTATGCCTTTTGGCCTTAAAAATGCTGGCGCCACCTACCAACGTGCCATGACATACATCTTCCATGATTACATGCATAAAACTTTGGAAGATTACATGGATGATTTGTTGGCCAAATCTCTTTTGCACCCGGATCATCTCGATGACTTAAGCAAGATCCTCGATCGCCTCATGGAACATAAAGTCGACTGAATCCCAAGAAGTGCGTATTTGGCGTCACATCTGGAAAACTCTTGGGTTTCATAGTCTCAAAGTGAGGCATCAAGGTGGACCCAAACAAAGTCAAGGCAATCCTTGAAATGCTTCCCCCAACTACCATTAAGCAGCTCAAAAGTCTGCAGGGAAAGGTCACGTCAATCAAGTGCTTCATAGCGCATCTATCTGACAAGTGCCAACCCATGAACAAATTATTGCACAAGGGGGTAGCATTTCACTAGGATGACGAGTGCCAGTCAGCATTTGATGACATTAAATGATACTTGGCTTCACCGCCAGTATTGGCACCACCTAGACCAGGAGTGTCATTCTACTTATACATCTCAACTATCGAGGTGGCACTGGGTGCCATGCTAGCCTAGAAGAATGAACTTCACAAAGAATAGGCTACTTATTATCTTAGCCGCACCCTGGTCAGTTATGAACTTAACTATGCATACGTTGAGAAACTCTACTTGGCAGTGGTGTTTGCTACCAAAAATCTATGCCACTACATGTTGAGCAACACTACGTATGTTGTGTCTAAGGAGAATCCATTGTGGTACATGATGAGTCGTACTTATCATAGTAGTCGCATGACAAAATGGATCATGTTGTTGATGGAATTTGACATAGATTTTATTGGATAGAAATCCATCAAAGGACAGGTCATAGCCGATCAACTAGCAGAGGCTCCTCTCGAAGACGATCAGCCTCTAGTCATAGAACTACCCGATGATGGGGTCTTCCATGTCTCAGAATCGCCAGATTCTGATGAGCCTAAGTCACAGTCGACATAACCCTATTTTTTGATGGTTCTAAATGTGAGCAAGGAGGTGGCGTGGGAATTGTATTCTTCACACCACAAGGGGCTCCAATGCCTCTGTCCTTTAAATTAGACTTCCCGTGCACCAACAATAATGTAGAGTATGAAGCCTTGCTCATAGGTCTTCAGACAACAATCACCATGAACATCAAACGACTAAACATCTTTGGTGATTCACTGTTAATTGTCAACCAAGTCAAAGGGGTATTCCAATGTAAATGCCCAGTTCTGTAGGCCTACAAAGCCCTTGTGGACAAATTCCTGGAGAATCTTGAATGGTACGACATCGAGGCACTCCCTCGGTCATCAAATCATTTTGCGGACACTATGGCCTCCTTGGGGTCACTAATCTCGCAAGACATTTCTGGTGATATGACAACCATTCAAGTCAAAACACTATCACAATCCACGATGGAGCGTGCAAGCTCTGACTTGATGCCAAGAATCCACATGATCCATATTGAACCATCCTCGGATAAGTTCTCTCGAATCCATGATCGTTTGAAACATGCCAACTGGGGGTCCTTGTTCTCCCCTACTCCCATTAATAGCAACACAATGCTATTCTTACAAGTTCTCTCCCGCTCAGCGTTTGCTAGGGATGAACTTCAAGAGGGATTGGTTGTTCATACCATCGAGGCTTTCGATCAGCAAGATTGGTATTCACCCATAAGGGACTACCTCAAGTTAGGTAATCTCCCACTTGGATTGACGCATGCCGCAAAATGAGCATTCAAGTAGAAAGTAGCTAAGTATGTCTTGTTAGGAGACATTTTGTACCATCACAGCTACGAAGGAATCCTCCTTCATTGCTTGGACCAACAAGAGTCCACTTGGGCGATCGCCCAAGCGCACGATGGTACGTGTGGTGGCCACTTCAGTGGTATGGCCATCACAAAGCGCATTCTTTGCATGGGCTATTATTGGCCATATTTAGAGCGAGATTGTTGCGCATATGTTAGGAAGTGCATGAAGTGTCAACATCATGCTAATTTGACGCATGTACCTTCCCAGGCCTTGCAGATGATCCAGTCGGCTTGGCCATTTTCATAGTGGGGCTTAGATCTAATCAAAAATATCTCCCCTACGTCGTCAGGTCATCACACGTTTATCATAATGGCCATAGAGTATTTCACCAAGTGGGTGGAAGCAATTCCGCTTACCTCTATGACAGGACCCCGCATTGTGGAGTTCATTTTACATAACATCATATGTCATTTTGGTATTCCATCCAAAATAATCTCGGATAATGGGACGTCATTCAAGAACAAAGACGTGCGTGCTTTGACCACAAAGTACAAAATTCAGCACAATTTTTTGACACCCTATTATCCACAGGCAAATGGGCAAGCAGAGGCGTCAAACAAAATGCTAGTTGCTATCCTCAAAAAGACAGTCATAGACAATCATAAGGATTGGCACATCCAAATCCCACTTGCCCTATGGGCTTATCGCACTAGCATTCGGACGCCCATTGGGGCAACTCCGTTTTTGCTCGTGTATGGCTCCGAGGCAGTCATGCCTCTCGAGTTGGAAATTCCTTCCCTACGTATATCAATGCAAGAGTTCATCGATGATGACACTACATGGCAAGCCCGGTTAGACCAGCTTACGTTGCTTGATGAATGACGTGTTAATGCTCTCGAGCATTTACGTATCTATCAAGAGCGACTTAAGAAAGCATACAACATGAAAGTTCACCTGAGGGATTTTCAGGTTGGTGACTTGGTCTTAAAAGAGAACCAACAGAACTCTAGTTTGTCATCCCATCTAAGGGACAAGTTCATGGCAAATTGGTTAGGTCCATATGTAATTGATAGTAAAATAGGACCTGGAACATACCGGCTAGCCTCTCTTGATGGAATCAAGGAACTAGAACCCTTGAACATCAGTCATTTGTGGCCATTCCATATCTAAAAGAGCCCTACCCCAACCAAAATGCTCCAAGGATTCCTACAATCGCTTGGTCAATCCCAAAATACTCCAAGGATTCCTACAATCACTTGGTCAATCCCAAAATGCTCCAAGGATTCCTACAATCGCTTGGTCAATCCCAAAAGCCAAGGATTCCTACAATCGTTTGGTCAATCCCAAAATGCTCCAAGGATTCCTACAATCGCTTGGTCAATCCCAAAATGCCCCAAAGGTACCCATTACCGCTTGGTCAACCAAAAATCTCCAAGGATTCCCACAATCGCTTGGTCAAAAATAAGAAAATTCAAAAATAGTAAAGTCATCAAAAATAACAAAAATTTGCATCTCATTTCCAGGCATACTCCAAATCATCACAACAATAAATATATCTTTTCGCATCTCACCTTCATATTCACAAAGAATCAATCCATCAAAAACACAAAAATATGTAGCTGCATTAAGCATCACATCCATACATTGCATATTTGTGGTCATACAGGTCAAAGGCACCATAAACTATAATTACTCTGCCAATCCATCTTGTTCCACATTTCTCCATTCTATAAGCAATCCATAAAAAATAAACGCCATTCACTTCTTTTTACCATACCAAAGTCAATGGTATTCTAATGTATCAAGAGTTTTCGCCCTTTAGTCATCATTTGCTTTCTAGCCACATACTGTACCAAGTCAGACAAATTTTACAAAGGTAGAGTTCCACTTGGATCACACCTTGTTACGTAGCGTCCCAACACAAATTAAAACACATAAAAATTCCCAAGTTGTGTGAATGAAAGATGAAACCTGCACAGTAATCCAGGTCACCATAAGCAAAATGATTATCTTGCTCATCCCCTTGTATGAATGACCCCAAGAATGCTGAGAGTTGGCAAAAGGACAAGCATCTTCCCTACCCAATTCCCCAAGAATCCCAAGTTCTCAAAAATTTGCAAACATCATAAAATCTTGCAAAAATTTAAAACTCCAAAAATTTGACATCACCACCAAAGCACATACATAAAAAGGCACATACAATAGTGATTCTCATTGTAGACACCAAAACAACACCAATCCGATTATGTGACTGCAAACACTGATCACTTTGACACACACAGCCCCAAGGGCAGCCCCCAGAGGTTAAACAGTGGTCCTAACCACTCTCACAGTAGTTTTGGAAGGTCAAAGATCAATTTGGCACCTTCAGGCACTTTTCTCAATATCCGTTCCACCTTGGAATGAATTCAAAATGGGATTCGCCCCACCCAGGGATGAATTCTGGATTCGCTCCAGGGTGGGGCGAATTGTAGGTTTGACGGGAAAAAAGTCAAATCTTGACAAATGGCAGCTCAGATCCGCCACTCAATGCTTCCTTCATCGCATGGGAGTATGGGTGAGCGTTTTCGAGCGTTAGAGGCATTTGCAAGGTCAGTCATGAAGTCCCAATTCAGGGAGGAATCTCCTTCCCCCTGGGAAGGCATGATTTCCAAGTGGCGCCTCTGCATGCCCATTTCAAGAGACCTCTAGGTCTATAAATTGGTGAGTTTCCTCACCCCAAAGGATGGAGAGAAGGAGCATTTTAGAGCAACGAAGTGCTGTCATTTTATTTACATACCTCACACCTTTTGGATTTGTGCCTTTCACATCCTTGATCTCCTTTAGAGGGGAGGTCATTGGGTGACTATTGGGAGGATGAATCTTGATCCCAAAACCCAAAATTTGGCCACAATATCCCACCAAATTTTCTGACAATACCACACAAGAGGTTTTGGACCCATCCCAAGTGGATTGGTGCCGAAATCAGGCCTCAAACGGTGGGCGGCCTGCCCCATGGGCGCCCCCTCCCACACTGCCACAATCCTAATCGCCCCCTTTCAGAGTGATGGGAATTCCATGGGAGAATTGCTTTCTTTCATTTTTGCATTCAATTCTATGATGTTTAGATAGGTTGCCATTTGAATTTCGTCTCGTTTTGAACAATTTTGATCATATTTCTAGCTTTGCTCGCTTCTACTAACCTACAGGTAGCATCATAAAATTCCCATTGATGGAGGCTAAATTGGGAAAATCTGACCATCTGGGTCTTCCCAAAATGCCCCCAATTAGCTAACCCCAAGTTTTTAGGTCTTTTGGAGCTTCCTAGGTAGGACATTGGGGCAGTACCTTTTCAATGTTTTGTTGTAGGTGAATTCGTCCCGCCCCAGAGTGAATTCAAATCGGTGAGGAATTTCTTGACTGTTCTTTTTGTAGAACCTTCTTGGTGGTGTCTTGATGCCCCTGTCAAATTTTTAGAGCATTTGGATTTATTTTAGTCATATTTTAATTCATTTTTCTCATTCACTTATCGTAGGCTTGGGGATTGCATGCTTTGTTTCATCCGCAGGTGCTACTGACCGTTTCTTGTTCCTTTGAACATAGGGTTTGGACATCGGAGGAGCAGCGAGGAGTCAAGACTCATCAATGCAAGTGGCGGCAATGTTTGGTCCGCCCATTTTACATGTGGGCACGTGGAAGAAGGAAAGGCACCCATGGATGTAACAAGAACGCACACTTAAACGCTCCTAGCCCTTGGAAGGGGAGGATGCGCATTGTAACCGAGTTTGAAACATATCAATAAAAAGGGTTGTCTTCTTTATTCACATTTGTTTCATTTCTATTCGCTCATGCTTTTCCCTCTTTTCATGCACTTTCAAGTTTCTAGGATTTAGCGTTAAGTTCGGTTCTGTTTTGCATTTCGCATATTCGCTTTCCTTTTTGCTTCCATATCCTCGTGCTTTTAGTGGCGATCATGGTGGGACCTTGTCCTCTATTTTTAAGATCAGATATCTGATCCAAACTTGGTTGTTTTTGCTTGCAGGTACCGCATTTTCATACGCTGATTGTTGTTCATTCCATTAAAGGGCGAATACAGAGTTGTAATTTGTCTCACCCAGGGACGAATGGGAATTCGCCCCACCCTGTGATGAATACAGTCCTGTAATTTGTTCCCCCCTAGGATGAATTCCAATCTGTGAGGTTCTCGGGTAGAAACTCAGAACCGATAGATTTAGTTAGAGAAGAGGTAAGAGTCTTGAACTTTTCTTGTCATTCTCTGTTATTATTTTTCTATTTTTTCTGGTTTCTTTTTGCATGCTTAGGAAAAGGTGCTGCATGTTTATTTTGTTTCATGCAAAATAAAAAGAACCCCACACACCACATGGAAAATTAAACACCAAGGAGCTGGTCGTAAAAACCCTGCCCTTGATCAAGACCAACGGTGGATTTCATCACCACCTTGGCTTGAATTTTGCATTCATAAACCCCGATCGCTACTGTTGCTAGATGTAAATCCTGACAAAAGCTGACCGAGTGTAGCTAGGGTGATTCCTAGCACACGAGGATAAGTCTTCTATGGTAGGTGTCATAAACAGGGTGATTCCCCTTCCATACCGCCTATGTTCCACGTACCATCTGCTCTCACGTACCTATAGTTTCCCTCACGTAAGGGCGGGTATATAGAGAGGTTGGTATATCGGCATGGCAATGGTATATCGAAGGGGCAACCAATTTTGGGAGTCATAAGAGCCCTCATTTTGCATTTAAACATTCTTTACAAAAAACCTTCAAAAAAAAAAAACACACTAAACCAGGTTTAGGACACACTTTTAATCTTTAAACGAGATAATCACTACTTTGTGTATGTGTGTGAGCTTTTCTATTTAGTGTAGCATAAAAAAATCATAAAAGAGATAAAAATCTACTTAGCTTGTAGAAGAGCAACACCATGGTGTACACCCGTAGCCAAGCCCAATCAAGGGTAGAAGCTGCAAAAACTGTACAAGGGGACAGAAGTCGCCTCCGCTACAACCCTAAGGACTTGGTCATACCACCTTGGTGGCCTGACCCACAAGAGAGTTCGCATCATTCCATGTCAAGGTGGAACTATAGGGACACCCCTTTGGGGGACACGCCCGTTCATCATAGCCCCTTTCAGGAAGAATCCTTACACGTGGCACTCAACATAGACAAGAAAGCTCCCTTAGAAGCTCGATATGAGTGGCCACCGTGCGATGAAGCGCTAGAGTGGCATAGTGTCCATGAGGAGAGGCCACATGACTATGGCATCCCTCCTTTGCCCCCCATCACTATTAGAACCAATAGAAAAACCCTAGAGCACAGGGCTCTTCAAGCAGGGTGAGCTAACTCCACCCACCCCTTTCACACATACGAAAGGGAGCACGAGGAAGACCATTACATTCCTCGAGAGCAATGTACAATGCGGGAGCCATGTGCTTCCACACCCGCTATGTACCATGGTCACCCACTGAGGCTAGAGCCTCGGGTAAATGCCACCAACCTCGATAGAGGGAAGTGACCCATTGAGATCTCGGATCATCGCGACCAAGGTAAATGCATAGGAGAGGCATCCAGGCCTCCAAGGCTCAAGATGGTGGAACAAATTGACCTGGCAGTCACCAGACATGCCGCTCGCCAAGCCCAGATCATGTGGCTTGAGCAAGATCAGCAGTAGCTAGAGCATCTATACCGCCTTAGCAAGGAGCGCATTCAGCACCAAATAGATGAGCTGCTTCATAACCTAGCTGAGAGGGTTCCAACCCCTCGCACCCAAAGAGCGGAACCATATGAGAGGCATAATCCCTTGGTGCGAGATAGGTCTCCGTGACCTTATCAATTTTTGCCTCCGAGACCCCCTAGACCTGAGAGGGAGGCCACTCCCCGAAACAACGATGGGTACCCTCCGTGGGGACCCACCCAAGGTCATAGGTCTCACCCAGAGACTCCTTAGGAAGTTTACGAGGAGTATGAACAAGAAGTAGAGCGGGCCGAAACACCCTACCAAGGCATAGGGGTTGCTATCCGACCACCCCCCATAGGCCTCAAGTCTCCCACAACCCACAATGGGAGCAAACTAAAGAGGAAGAGATTAAATCTTTCGATGCATACAAAGTGTTGCTAGAGCATTTGGAGTCTATGGAAACCAAAGATTTTGGGCCCCAAAAGCCCACGTTATGCCAACTCCGCAGTCATCCTATGCATCCGTCAGTGCCTGCACCCCCTTACCTCGAACACTTTAAGCTACCTCAGTTGGCAATATTTAAGGGTGAAGAGGATGCCCAAGAGCATGTGACCAGATTCTTGAGCCAATGTTTTGGCATTCAGGACAATGATGCATTGTTGCTAAGGACATTTATAACCACATTCATGGGCCTTGCCTCAGATTGGTTCACTCAGTTTTTGAAGCACAACATCAATAACTTGGATCAGTTAGTGGATGCGTTCCTCGAACACTTTGCCTTCAACACCAAGAAGAAGGCATCACTAAGTGACCTGGCCAGCCTCAGGCAGTATGAGGAAGAGACCATGGCGGCCTATGGGAATTGGTGGAGGACTCTACTTTCCAAGCTACCCTACCTCCCTCCTATGTCCGACCTTACACAAATGTTCTCACGAAGTTGTTTGAGATCGATCTCTGTGCTATTGCAGTTGTAGCAATATGCCACCTTAGAGGAAGCTCTGGCACAAGCCAAAATTATTGAAGAGATCAAGATATAGGATGGCGAGATTGCCAAACCTAAGAAGAAATAATGGAACAAGAACACAAAAATAGGGACTACGCAACAAAAACCCATTGTGGTCAATCAAGTTGCTATAAATGTCCCTAAGCCTGCACAAGAAATACAACCTCAAAAGGCTAACTATCAGGAAGTGCCTCCTAACAATTATGAAAGAGAAAACTAGAAGCAGGAGCAAAATCAGCAGCATCGCCCTAGGCGACAGTACACACCTTATACGGAGTCTAGGGACTCCCTATTTGACCGCTTGTCAGCGGAAAACTTGATCAACCTTCCAGAGATTCAAACCATAGATCCTAACGCTCCCAAGCCTAAGGGATACCGGGAGGACTTGTATTGTAGGTTCCACAGGCGAAAGGGACATGACCTAAATGCATGTTGGAAGTTCAAAGGATTGATACAAGACCTGATTGACAATAAGACATTGGTAGTGGACAACCCCGTAGCGCCAAACAACCAATAGATGGGAGTTTTCAAAGACCCCTTGCCTGCCCATGAGGCACAGGAAAAACCCCTTCAAGTCAATGAGGTGCAATAGAATTGCCCCATGCAAGGGTATGTAGGAATGATAAGCATAGTGACTAGGAACAAGAGATACCCAGGAGTTGCCCCCGAGGCAGCCACAAGAGAGGTTCCATCGACGTCACAACCTCAACAACACCCTATGCAGCTACCTCTGCCTAGACCCGTAGCCATGATTTGGACCAAACTCACGTAGAGTTTGAGGACCACGTCGGCTAGGCTCTCCATATACGAGCTTATACAACAATCAACACCCCATCGGGAGGCTCTAATGGAGATATTGAAAGCCATCGAGTTGCAGCCCCATGAAGCGAATTCCTTCAACAATTTCGTGGGACATGTCAAACGATGCATGGAGCCAATCATCACCTTCTGAGAGGATGAAGTTAAATCAGTGTCTGATGACATGGCAGATCCACCCCTGCACGTTATCATGCGGGTCAACGAGATCTCGTATAAGAGGGTGTTGATAGACACTGGCTCATCCAGTAACATCATTACCATAGCAGTATTGAAACATTTGAAGTTGCCAACCTCTCACATCACGGCTTCCACCTATACACTGTGAGCATTCAATGATGCGATATGCTCGATAGTTGGCACAATTGTCCTACCCATTCAAGTAGGACAAAAGACGATACCTACATTGTGCCATATTTTGGAAGGCGAGATGGCTTATAACATCTTGCTAGGGAGGCCATGGATCAGGGACATGAAGTGTGTCCCTTCGATAGCTCATCGAGTGTTTGAAGTATACATTTGAAGGGGAAGTACATGTAGTCCCGATGGACTTAGAACCCTTCAAATATTGCAATGCGAGTGCATCCGATGCTCGCAATCGACCCTCCCATCGATGCACTTGGATTTTTAGTTAAATCCATCTAGACAAGGTCCGATGCCACAAGCACCACTGGTGATAAATCCATCAAAACCCCAGCCAGGTGCATCTTCATCGTTCGGTCCTTCACCACCAATGCCACCTATCATGGCTAAACAGAAGGACAAAGGGAAGCAAACCCTGGAAGAGGCTCAACCCCTAGAAGAGGCGTTGCCAATAGTATCAACCATCTCTACCGAAGAGATGCCTAGCACAATGGAATTTGAGGCTCCTAGTCCACCCAATATGGAGTGGACTCAGGAAGAGCTTTCGTTCCCTCCCTCTCAATCGCCAACAATTACTGTTGAAATGGCCAGTACGGGCCTGGGGGAGTATCTAGTGCATAATGTTGTAGCAACGACCGCGCTAGAGTCCGTGCAAGACATGGGGAGACCTCGCCTCCCCATCGGTACAATTGTTCCTTTAGGCTACCCACCAAACCAGAAAAATTTTGTGTATGGGGGCCTTGATCATGGTACTGAGCCATGCATGCAAGAGGACGAAGATGAAGAGCCTTTTGCAGAAGATGTCAACTATCTGTCTAACCCAAAATTTGCTCTAAGATATCTTGGCCAATGCAATTGGCATGGATACGGGCTAGGCAGGTATGAGAAAGGAGTGCATGTCCTTTGCCAGCCAAGATACCAAATGCCTTATGACAAGTCGGGAGTAGGGTTCAACCACCCCCTACCCTTGGACATCTTGGTGGAAAACATGCAAGGCCTAGGGATAGGCAACAAGGGTGGGTTGGCATCAGATCCTTATGCCAACCCAAACACAATGTATACATTGGGAGATTACCTCCCATGGTCAACAGCCACCCTTGTTAACCTCAATAACCCTTCTCCTTTGCTAGAGAGAGGTGAAAGCTCGGGGACTCACTTTCAAGGAAGGTATAAACAATGTCAAGAGGGATCTTCAAAATACGAATCATAATATGAACCAGCATCATATGATCCCTTCGAATCCGATAGTGATCACTCACAAGTGATCCCCATGAATGACTATCAAGAGAGCCTCTTGACAATGTTCCCTCTAGAGGCTCCAAGTGATCCAATGTCGTGTCAAGAGAATCAAGTCCCCCCATAGAGAGTGGAACAACCATAATGGGGCCAGATTAATTTGCTCAAGTAGGATGAGCCTGTAATGCCTCAAATAGTTGTCGGAGCCAATGAGGGCTTTTGGATCTCCGATAGTGATTACGAAGATGAAACAAAAATGACATATCTTAATCACATGCGACAGAGGCCGCAACCATACCCCTTGGAGATTAATGACATATTTGAAAAGATGGGCATAGTGCCAAGGCATGAGTGGTACGTAGACACAGCGGGGTGGGATCAAGTGTTGGATCCACCGCTCCAGGTATACGAAGAGCACCTTCCACTTCAAGACCCTAGGGTGTTATCAGTGCCAAGGGTAGACCCTGTCCTCCTATCAGCACATAGGGCTGATCCATTCATGCCAATACCTCTAGATCCAAATACAGAGCACAGAGAACATCCAAAATGTTTGAGTCATCACACCCATGGTAATGGAGACCAAAATCATCTCATCAACATGATCTCCATTGACTTAACCACCCCCATCCACAATCCAGATGATCTAGCATGGTCCTTGCATCTAGACATATATGCCATTGACTGGGATCATGTCAATTCACCTCCATCCCCATCAGAGTACTGGCATTTTAGTAAAATGCTTCATTTTACCCCAGGGACAACTTAGGATATCTTTCATGTCGAAGAGGAACCCGAGGTTCCCAACGTAGATTTAAACTCAGCAAATGATATCCATTTGATCCCAACTCCACATCAGTTGGAGGACATATCCGACATGTCGATCGAGTAGAATACTGATGTAGACATCAGCTTGGACCTAATGAATCCATAGATTATCAAGCTGGGGGTAAGCTTATCCCCTGAAGAGCAAGCCGACTACATTGCCCTTCTCAAAGAGAAGAAGGAGGTTTTTGCATGGTCATACAGAGACATGTCGGGTCTAGATCCACAGCTAGTCATGCATAATATAATGCTTGATCTAAAAATAAAGCCAGTTAAGCAAAAACTACGTAAGATGCACCCAAAAATGGCCTTGATGGTTAAATATGAATTGCAAAAGTTGTTGGATGCACAGTATTTCATCTGCATGGATTATATGCCATGGATTTCCAACATGGTGCCCATCAAAAATCTCGATGGGAGGATTCACATATGCATGAACTTTTGAGATCTAAACAAAGCGAGTCCGAAGGATGATTTCCCCTTGCCAAGCATTAACGCATTGGTAGACGCTACAGTAGGTCACAAAATGCTATCCCTCATGGATGGTTTCTCAAGATACAATCAAATTTGTATCAATCCCAAATACCAACTAAAAACGGCGTTCACAATGCCTTGGGGGATATTTTGTTATAAAGTTATGCCTTTTGGCCTTAAAAATGTTGGCGCCACCTACCAATGTGCCATGATGTACATATTTCATGATTACATGCATAAAAATTTGGAATATTACATGGATGATTTGTTGGCCAAATATATTTTACACCCAGATCATCTCGATGATTTAAGAAAGATCCTCGATCGCCTCATGGAACATAAAGTCAGAATGAATCCCAAGAAGTGCGTATTTGGCGTCACATCTAGAAAACTCTTGGGTTTCATAGTCTCAAATCAAGGCATCGAAGTGGACCCAAACAAAGTCAAGGAAATCCTTGAAATGGTTCCCCCAACTACCATTAATTAGCTTAGAAGTCTATAGGGAAATATCACATCAATTAAGTGCTTCATAGCGTGGCTATCTGACAAATGCTGACCCATGAACAAATTATTGCACAAGGGGGTAACATTTCACTAGGATGATGAGTGCCAGTAAGCCTTTGACGACATCAAACAATACTTGGCTTCGCTTCCAGTATTGGCACCACCTAGACCATGAGTGTCATTCTACTTATACATATTAGCTACTGAGGTGGCACTGGGCACCATGCTAGCCCAGAAGAATGAACTTCACAAAGAACAGGCTACTTACTATCTTAGCCGCACCCTGGTCAGTTATGAACTTAACTATGCATACATTGAGAAATTTTGCTTGGTAGTGGTGTTTGCTACCAAAAATTTATGCCACTACGTGCTGAGCAACACTATGTATGTTGTGTCTAAGGAGAATCCATTGTGATACATGATTCGTGATACTTATCATAGTAGTCGCACGACGAAATGGATCATGTTGTTGACAAAATTTGACATAGAGTTTATTGGATAGAAATCCATCAAAGGACAGGTCATATCCAATCAACTAGCAGAGGCTCCTCTTGAAGACGAGCAGCTTCTGGTCATAGAAATACCTGATGAGGGGGTCTTCCATGTCTTAGAATCGCCAGATTCTGATAAGCCTGAGTCACAGGCTGACATAACCCTATTTTTTGATGGTTCTAAATGTGAGCAAGGTGGTTGCATGGGAATAGTATTCTTCACACCACAGGGCTCTCCAATGCCTCTGTCATTTAAATTAAATTTCCCATGCACCAACAATAATGCAGAGTATGAAGCCTTGCTCATAGGTCTTCAGACAACAATCACCATGAACATCAAATGACTAAAAATATTTGGTGATTCGCTATTAATTGTCAACCAATTCAAAGGGGTATTCCAATGCAAATGCCTAGTTCTGTAGGCCTACAAAGCCCTTGTGGAAAAATTCCTGGCAAAGCTTCAGTGGTACGACATCGAGGCACTCCCTCGGTCATCGAATCATTTTATGAACACTATGGCCTCCTTGGGGTCACTAATCCCGCAAGACCTTTCTAGTGATATGACAACCATTCAATTCAAAACACTATCGTAATCCATGATGTAGCGTGCAAGCTTTGACTTGACACCAGGAATCCACATGATCTAGATTGAACCATCCTCGGATAAGTTCTCTCGAATCCACGATTGTCTGCAACATGCCAACTGGGGGTCCTTGTTCTCTCCTACTCCCATTAATAGCAACACAATTCTATTCTTAAAAGTTCTTTCCCGCTCAGCGTTCACTAGGGATGACCTTCAAGAGGGATTGGCTATTCATACCATCGAGGCTTCTAATCAGTAGGATTGGTATTTACCCATAAGGTACTACCTCAAGTTAGGTAATCTCCCATTTGGATTGACGCATGCTGCAAAATGAGCATTCAAGCAAAAAGTAGCTAAGTATGTCTTGCTAGGAGACATTTTGTACTATCATAGCTACGAAGGAATCCTCCTTCATTGCTTGGACCAGCAAGAGTCCCCTTGGGTGATCACCCAAGCACACGATGGTGCATGTGGTGGCCACTTTAGTCATATGGCCATCGTAAAGCGCATTCTTCGCATGGGCTATTATTGGCCATCTTTAGAGCGATATTGTTGCACATATGTAAGGAAGTGCATGAAGTGTCAACATCATGCCAATTTGATGCATGTACCTTTCCAGGCCTTGCAGACAGTCCAGACAGCTTGGCCATTTTTGTAGTGGGGCTTAGATCTAATTGAAAAGATCTCCCTTGTGTCCTCAGGTCATTACATGTTTATCATAACGACCACAGAGTATTTCACCAAGTGGGTGGAAGTAGTTCCGCTTACCTCTACGACTAGACCCCGCATTGTGGAGTTCATTTTGCATAACATCATATGTCATTTTGGTATTCCATCCAAAATAATCTCGGATAATGGGACGTCATTCAAGAACAAAGACATGTGTGCTTTGACCACAAAGTACAAAATTCAGCACAATTTTTTGACACCCTATTATCCGCAGGCAAATGGGCAAGCAGAGGCATTAAACAAAATGCTAGTTGCCATCCTCAAAAATACCATCATAGACATTCATAAGGATTGGCACATACAAATCCCACTTACCCTGTGGGCTTATCGCACTAGCATTT
The DNA here is from genome assembly GCA_028583015.1 of Wollemia nobilis. Classification (NCBI taxonomy): domain Eukaryota; kingdom Viridiplantae; phylum Streptophyta; class Pinopsida; order Araucariales; family Araucariaceae; genus Wollemia; species Wollemia nobilis. The sequence continues at coordinate 20,983,359 of JAQPPZ010016895.1, forward strand.
GAACGCCCACTGGGGCAACTCCATTTTCACCGTGTATGGCTCCGAGGCAATCATGCCTCTCGAGTTGGAAATTCCTTCCTTGCGCATATCAATGCAAGAGTTCATCGATGATGACACTACATGGTAGGCCCGGTTAGACCAACTTACATTGCTTGGCGAACGATGCATTAATGCCATCGAGCATTTATGTATCTATCAAGAGCAACTTAAGAAAGCTTACAACATGAAAGTTCACCTGAGGGATTTTCAGGTTGGTGACTTGGTCTTAAAAGAAAATCAATAGAACTCTAGTTTGTCGTCCCATATAAAGGACAAGTTCACGGAAAATTGGTTAGGTCCATATGTAATTGATAACAAAATAGGACCCAGGAAATACCGGCTAGCCTCTCTTGATAGAATCAAGGAACTAGAACCCTTGAACATTATTCATTTGCGACCATTCCATATCTAAGAGAGTCGTATCCCAAACAAAAAGCTCCAAGGATTCCTACAATCACTTGGTCAATCCCAAAATGCTCCAAGTATTCCTACAATCGCTTGGTCAATCCCAAAATGCTACAAGGATTCCTACAATCACTTGGTCAATCCCAAAATGCTCCAAGGATTCCTACAATCGCTTGGTCAATCCCAAAATGCTCCAAGGATTCCTACAATCGCTTGGTCAATCCCAAAATGCTCCAAGGATTCCTACAATCGCTTGGTCAATCCCAAAATACTCCAAGGATTCCTACAATCGCTTGGTCAATCCCAAAATTCTCCAAGGATTCCTACAATCGCTTTGTCAATCCCAAAATGCTCCAAGGATTCCTACAATCACTTGGTCAATCCCAAAATGCTCTAAGGATTCCTACAATCACTTGGTCAATCCCAAAATGCTCCAAGTATTCCTACAATTTCTTGGTCAATCCCAAAATGCTCCAAGGATTCCTACAATCGCTTGGTCAATCCCAAAATGCTCTAAGGACCCAAAGGTACCCATTACCGCTTGGTCAACAAAAAGCTCCAAGGATTCCCACAATCGCTTGGTCAAAAATAAGAAAATTCAAAAACAGTAAAATAACCAAAAACCACAAAAATTTGCATCTCATTTCCAGGCATGCTCAAACTCATCACACCAATAGAGAGCTCTTCTCGCATCTCATCTTCATATTCACAAAAATCAATCCATCAAAAACACAAAAATATGTATCTGCATTAAGCATCACATCCATACATTGCATATTTGTGGTCATACAGGTCAAAGCCACCATAGACTGTAATTACTCCGCCAACCCATCTTGTTCCACATGTCTCTATTTTATAAGCAGTCCATCAAACATAAATGCCATTCACTTTTTTCTTTTTTATCATACCAGAGTCAGTGGTCTTCTAATGTATCAAGAGTTTTCGCCCTTCAGTCGTCATTTGCTTTCTAGCCACATACTATACCAAGTCTAACAGATTTTACGAAGGTAGAGTTCTACTTGGATAACACCTCATTACGTAGCGTCCCAACACAAATTAAAACACAAAAAAAATTCCCAAGTGGTGTGAATGAAATATGAAACCTGCATAGCAATCCAAGTCACCATAAGCAAAACGGTTATCTTGCTCATCCCCCTGTGCGAATGACCCCAAGAATGCTGAGAGTTAGAAAAAGGACAAGCATCTTCCCTACCCAATTCCCCAAGAATCCCAAGTTCTCAAAAGTTGCAAACATCCTAAAATTTTGTAAAAAGTCAAAACTCCAAAAAATTTAACATCACCACCAGAGTGCATAAATCAAAAGGCACATACAATAGTGATTCTCATCACTCGAAATTCAAATCCCTTGCTTGAAAGAATAATATATAAAAATAAACAGTGATTTTTATCACTACAAAAGAGCAAGTATCCCAATACAATTGAAGAAAAGAAGGGAGTCAAACTTGAATCCCTGGAACTCTCAACATTCCAACAAGTCATGAGACAAACCTTAGTACTAGTTTTGTGGATAGCCTATCGATCGCCGGTGGTAAACCTCTCGCATGATGATATATCTATCACATTAACTCATGTACAGATTAATGTTTGCATGTGGATGAGCTAGCTTATGGTATCCTGGATAGCATCGCAGATTAATCTGGCTAAATACAATAAATAAGTTAGTGGAACTAATTAGGTGATACTCAGTATAGATTTGGTTGATAGCCTATCTAGCATTGGCGGTATCCTGACAAATACCACATAAATGAACTCAATTGCACACACAGGAATGTGAAATAACTTGGTCAAAGACAAGTCTGATTCATACCTTGTCCAAAAGTCTTGTAAGATAAAGTACAGTCGTGGCTACTTAGTTAAAACTGCCTAAGTCTTAGAAAACCTTGGCTACATTCTAAACCAACTACAATATCTTTCATCCTCACATTGCCATCAACAATCGCCAAAACACAAAGGTCTAAACAGTCTATGGTGTTCTCGCTAAACAACACAAATTCAATTCATCCATTACATTCGCATATCCTAAAATTTAGAAACATTTGTATTTACCATAACATATGCATCCATCAAAATAAATTAACATGCATACATCCATACTCATCACTCATCATGCATAAAATCAAATCATCACTTGCATAAACAAAATAAAGTCATCTGTATATATCATCAAAAATACCCACAGGCTACAATGAACTGGTCTTGTGACCCCGCAACAAAATCCAAAAGCTCAAAAACCCCCAAGCCTAGGGTGTTGTCCACCATGATCACGCAGGATCGATGCGATGAGAACTACCCCCCGTGGTGTGGCCAGCCCTCACATCATGCCTACTTGCCCTCCCCTCATCCAGTTGCCTACATCGAGAGGATGCTGACTGCTTAGTCTCACTCCCTCTCGAGCGACACGACAATCTACATCCACTAAACGTAGGGACCCACCCACCAAGGTGGCTAATATTTACCTCCAACTCCAACTGCTACCGCATCGAGTCCATATTTTGCTAGCGATACATCACCAAGTTCTCCTCGCACTACACCAAAGCCCTATCCCTCTCTGCCAGCTGTATCCATAGGATATACCTCTCCCATGTAGCATCAGTACCCCCATCCTTTTGATGGTAGATATCCAATGCATTCTCTTGATCTGTCAGTTGCATGCGCAGGAGATCCATCTCCTATAGTGCATCCCCCAGCTCCCCATCGCACCATCACAATAGCCCTTCCAACCGTGCAATATCAACATGTAGCCCATACTCTATGTCCTTCGCTTCCACTTGAGATGTAGTCATATCTGGAATAGCAGCCTGCTTTAGCTCCCACTGCTCTATGATGTCCTGCATCTTCGAATGATCTAGAACCCCCAAATCCACATCCTCATCCTCCACCTCCACCATATATGCATCCTCCCGAGGAGCTCCTAATCATCTCCTAGTGCCTCGGCTGCTACTGCCTCTGTGCCTCCTAGTGGCCCCTCTCCCTGCCATCGCCACAGTACCCACCATTGGTTGTACTCTACAATATTCTTGACATCATCCGCATCTGGGATGTCGATCACTCTGTCTGAATCCTCGCCTAGTGGCATGATGACCGGTCGATCCAGAGTCCTCTCGTCCCCTCAGTGTCGATAGACCACGGGCTCACTAGGCAACCCCTAGTGCACCCCAAACTATCATGTCACCTGATTGTAATGGAAGAACTCATGCTCAGTCTCATGATGCCCAATCAGCCACCGCTCCCTACGTACCCGTCGGAGCCATTCTTCAACCTCTGGCCAGGCTGGACAGTTCTGATAAGGGCTCCAGAACACCCCCCTAGAGTAAGCTGAGTGAGGGCATTGGCATAGTGCCCTATGACACCTACCCACCGTGGACTCTGTCCCTGCTCCTCAGACCACTACCATAGATCCGCATAACCTATATCCTTATCCTCCATCTCCGTCTGAGTCATCCATGATAACTCGGCTGGCCTCTCCATCGCTATGTGTTGCCAAGCCTAGCTTTACAACAGATAGTTGTAGCTAATCCCCTTTCACTTTTGGCAGAAAACATAGTACAACTCACCATAGAGCTGTGCCAGTAGCGTCTATCCCCACCTCATGATTAGCGATGCCTTCGTTGGGCACTCTACCAGTCGTCAGACCAAATCCAGCAGGTTCCACGAGAACCTCACACCTAATGAGTCAGGTAGCAGCATGTTGGAAATGAGGCCCATGAGTACTACATGCCTCACTCCCAACACCCCTCTCTCCAACCACCATCGGACCAGAATCCTACCAATTTGGCAGTCGCCCTTTGCCCTCTCCACTGGGCTCTCCACACCCAGCTCCTCCCCATGCCCAAAGTATCGTATCAGTATAGCTATCTGCTGATCACACGGTGACGTTCTTATCGGAAATCCATCTATCAAAATCCACAAAATTTGATAGACATTCTCTAAAGTCACTGTCATCTCCCCTATTGGTAGATGGAAGGTGTTGGTCTGGGGATCCCACAGGTTGATCAGGGCCATTATATAGTCCTGATCCCTTAACATAGGCTCCAATTGAGTCACCTGCTTGAGCCCAAGGGAATCAAGCCACTCCCAGTCAGCCATAGTTAGCGCCCCCTGCGCTTCAATAAAAGCAGTCGGTACACAACAACCTGCAAAATAAAACAACACAAAAACATTAAAATCATAAAAATAAATAAATAAATAAATAACTGTACAACAATAACATGAATATATAGTACTGCCTACCAACGTACAACTCAAAAACAATAAAATTCACAAAAATTCAAAATAGATACAAAAACAATTCAGCAAATATAGTTTGTCAGTCTTAGGGTTTGTACTTTAAGTTTAAAACTGACAACGGCATAAAAACACAAAAACATTTTCTTTTCAGCAAATACAGTTGTTAGTCTTAGGGTTTCTGTACTCTAAGTTTAAAACTGACAACAACATAAAAACACAAACATTTTCTTTTTAGCAAATACAATCATTAGTCTTAGGGTTTCTGTACTCTAAGTTTAAAACTGACAACAGCATAAAAACACAAAAAAAATTTAACTACAGTTGTCAGTCTTAGGGTTTATGTATTCTAAGTTTGTGTTCAGCTCAGTTTAGGGTTTCAATTTTAATTTTTGGAAAACAGTATCACAAAGAAAATTAAACAAATCACTTGCAGTTTTAAAACATATAACAAACAAAAGCAATAATGCTAAGGGGCACTTACCGGTCTCGCATTGGCTCTGCCACTCGATCTGGTTTGTGCACTCATGATGTCGGGAGAAATTCGGCAGCGCTTCACTTCATAGAATTAACCTCCTCCTCCCCAGAGCTCCAAATCGTAAGAAAATTCGAATGTAAATGAGCTCAAACCTTAGTTTTGGCCTTTAAATAGGCTTTTTGAGCTCATATTCATTCCTCCCTAGGACGATCACTCTGGTTAGTGCTCGTCCCACCCTGGGATGAGTACCAGCATTGTATTCGTCCCACCCCAAAATGAATTCAAGACAAAAATTTCAAAAAACAACAAAAATTGGACAAAAATGCACCAAAACAACTAATAAACTTGCCCGATGAGAGTGCTTTGGAACTTGACATTCTGGGCATGCAAAAAAGATGTTGGGGTTGCAAATTGTCACTATACTACTCCCTAAGAAGGCTACCATAGTCGGACCGCTCCACGGGAAGATAGATTTTTGACAATTTTAGCTCCAAAAAGCGTCACCAAAAGGGTTAACACCCACCAAAAACAGGTCTAAATGTCGAAAAACTGCACACATGCTTAACACTAAAACATCTAAAGGTACCCTTGCACAAGTCATCTTGGTTCAAGTGACTCGTCGCTTTTCTCATGCAGGTCATTCCCTCATCGATTCATTGCTTGAGGGGGTAGTCACACTTAGTCACCAATCAACAAACACACACCCAATTAAGGAAAACCGCATGCATTCAAATAATCATTCACAAAGAAAATTACGCTTCTACTTGGGGCAGTAATCAAGCAATAATCACAACCTGATCAAATCACTTGGCATTTTGTGAATCATGAACTCAAGGTTCTCACAGACAAAAGGTTGCGCCCTTTGCCTATTCATGACCGATCAATGTCCAAGATCAAGTAAACACCTCACCGAAAAAGGTTAACACTTGAGTTAAGTTCCTTTGCTCGTTAGAAGGAAGGATTCAATAATGCATGCCCTTTCCATACTTGGGGCATCAAGAGTTGGTTAGGTTACTGAGAAACCCTAATCATTAGTGCTTTGGTTATCTATTTTTGCTCGGTGCTGCACCATGCATAACACATCTCAAAAAGGGGCATCTGTAGACACCAAAATAGCACCAATCCAATTATGTGATTGCTAACACTGATCGCCTTGACACACACAACCCCAAGGGCAGCCCCTAGAGGTTAAACGGTGGTCCTAACCACTCTCACAGTATATTTGGAAGGTCAAAGATCAATTTGGCACCTTCAGGAACTTTGCTCAATATCCATTCCACCTTGGAACAAATTCAAAATGGGATTTGCCCCACCCAGGACGAATTCTAGATTCGCTCCAGGGTGGGGTGAATTGCAGGTTTGATAGGAAAAAAGTCAAATCTTGATAAATGGCAACTCAGATACACCACTCAATGCTTCCTTCATCGCATGGGAGTATGGGTGAGCGTTTTCGAGCGTTAGATGCATTTGCAAGGTCAGTCATGAAGTCCTAATTTAGGGAGGAATATCCTTCCCCCTAGGAAGGCATGATTTCCAAGTGGAACCTCTGCATGCCCATTTCAAGAGACCTCCAGGTCTATAAATTGGTGAGCTTCCTCACCCCAAAGGAGGGAGAGAAGGAGCATTTTAGAGCAACGAAGTGCTGTCATTTTATTGTCATACCTCACACCTTTTGGATTTGTGTCTTTCACATCCTTGATCTCCTTTAGAGGGGAGGTCATTGGGTGACTATTGGGAGGATGAATCTTGAACCCAAAACCCAACATTTGGCCACAATATCCCACCAAATTTTTTGACAAAACCACACAAGATGTTTTGGACCCATCCCAAGTGGATTGGTTCCAAAATCAAGCCTTAAACGACAGGCGACCTGCCCCATGGGCGCCCCCTCCCACACTGCCACAATCCTAATCACCCCCTTTCGAAGTGATGGGAATTCCATTGCAGATTTGCTTTCTTTCATTTTCGCATTTAATTCTATGATGCTTAGATAGGTTGTCATTTGAATTTTGTCTCGTTTTGAACAATTTTGATCATATTTCTAGCTTTGCTTGCTTCCACTAACCTACAGGTAGCATCATCAATTTCCCATTGATTGAGGCTAAATTGGGAAAATCTGACCATCTGGGTCTTCCCAAAATTCCTCCAATTAGCTAACCCCAAGTTTTTAGGTCTTTTGGAGCTTCCTAGGTAGGACATTGGGATAGTACATTTTTGGCATTTTGTTGCAGCTGAATTCGTCCCTCCCTGAAGTGAATTCAAATTGACGAGGAATTTCTTGACTATTATTTTTTTAGAGCCTTCTTGGTGGTGTCTTGATGCCCTTGTCAAATTTTTAGAGCATTTGGACCTGTTTTACTCATAGTTTAATTCATTTTTATCATTCACTTATCGTAGGCTTGGGGATTGCATGTTTTGTTTCATCCGCAGGTGCTACTGACCATTTCTTTTTCTTTTGAACGTAGGGTTTGGACATCGGAGGAGCAGCGAGGAGTCAAGACTCATTAACGCAAGCGACAATGACATTTGGTCCACCCATTTTACATGTGGGCACGTGGAAGAAGGAAAGGCACCCATGGATGTAACAAGAATGCATACTTAAACGCTCCTAGCCCTTGGAAGGGGAGGATGCGCATTATAACCGAGTTATGAAACATATCAATAAAAAGGGTTGTCTTATTTATTCGCATTTGTTTCATTTTTATTTCCTCATGCTTTTCCCTATTTTCATGCACTTTCAAATTCCTAGGATTTAGCGTTAAGTTTGGTTCGGTTTTGCATCGCATATTTGCTTTCCTTTTTGTTTTCGTATCCTTGTGCTTTCACTCATCACTCAAAATTCAAATCCCTTGCTCAAAATAAAAATAAAAAAATAAATAGTTATTTTTATCACTCCAAAAGAGCAAGTATCCCAATACAATTGAAGAAAAGAAGGGAGTCAAACTTGAATCCCTGGAACTCTCAGAATTTTGATAGGTCATGAGGCAAACCTAAGTACCAATTTGGTGGATAGCCTATCAGTCACTGGTGGTAAACCTCTCGCATGACGATATATCTATCACATTAAATCATGTATAGATCAATGTTTGCATGTGGGTGAGCTAGCTTATGGTATCCTAGATAGCACCGTAGATTAAACTGACTAAATACAACAAAGGAGTTAGTGGAGCTAATTAGGTGATCCTCAGTACAGGTTTGGTTGAAAGCCTATCTGGCACTAGCGGTATCCTAACAAATACCACATAAATGAACTCAATTGCACACACAAGGATGTGAAATAACTTGGTCAAAGACAAGTCCGATTCATACCTTGTCCAAAAATCTTGTAAGATAAAGTACATTCGTGGCTAGTTAGTTAAAACCATCTGAGTCTCAAAAAACCTTAGCTACATTCTAAACCAACTGCGCTATCTTTCATCCTTGCATTGCCATCAACAATCGCCCAAAAAAAACCACAAAGGTCTAAACAGTCTATGGTACTCTCGCCAAACAACACAAATTCAATTCATCTATTACATTTGCATATCCTAAAATTTAGAAAAATTTGCATTCATCATAACACATGCATCCATCAAAAATATTTTAACATGCATACATCCATACTCATCACTCATAATGCATAAAATCAAATCATCACACTCGCATGAACAAAATAAAGTCATCTGTATATATCATCAAAAATGCCCACAGGCTACAATGAACCGGTCTTGTGACCCCACAATAAAATCCAAAAGCTCAAAAACCCCCAAGCCTAGGGCATTGACCACCATGATCACACAGGATCTGTTCGATGAGAACTATCCCCCATGGTGTGGGTCCTATGAGACCCCTCAAGGCAGCTGCTGCTAGCCCCTGCATCGTGCCTACTCGCCCTCCCCTCATCTAGTCACCTACATCGAGAGGATGCTGATTGCTCAGTTTTGCTCCCTCTCGAGCAGCATGACGATCAACCACTATTGAACGTAGGGACCCACCCACCAAGGTAGCTAATCTCTGCCTCTAGCTCCAACTACTACCACACCAAGTCCATCTCCCACTAGCGATATGTAGCCAATTTATCATCATGTTGTTCCAAAGCCCTATCCCTCTCTGCAAGCTGCGTCTATAGGATATCCCTGTCCCGTGCAGCGTCAGTTTCCCCATCCTGCTGGTGGTAGGCAGCCAATGGATTTTCTTGCTCTGCTAGATACATACGCAGGAGATCCCTCTCCCATAGTGTGTTCCCCAACTCCTCATCGTGCCTCTGCAATAGCCCCTCCAATCGTGCATTATTAGAATGTAACTTGGACTTTGTGTCCTTCGAATCTGCCTAAGGCATGGGCATATTTGGAATAGTAGCTTGCTCTAGATCCCACTACTCCGTGTTGTCCTGCCTCTGGCTAATCCAGAACCCCAAAATCCACATCCACATCTGCATCCTCCACCTCCACCATGTCTGCATCCTCTAGTAGAGCTTCCCAATCATCTTCTACTGACTCGAAACCCTCCCTGCCTACTGTTGCTACCTCCACACCTCCCAGTGGCCCCTCTCCTTGCCATCGCCATAGTACCCACCACTGGTCATACTCTATGGTAGTCCATACGTCATCCACGTCTGGGATGTCGATCACTGCATCTGAATCCTCGCCTAATTGCATGATGACCGATTGATCCAGAGTCCTCTCGTCCCCCCGACACCAATAGACCATGGGCTCACTAGGAAACCCCTGGCATACCACAAAATGTCATGTCACCTAGCTGTAAGGGAAGAACTCATGCTCGGTCCCATGTCACCCAATCAGCCACCGCTCCCTGTGTACCTACCGAAGCCACTCTCCAACCTCTGTCCAAGCTGGACTTTCCTGATAGGGGTGCTAAAAAACCTCCCCTAGAGTAAGTCGAGCGAAGGCATCGGTATAGTGCCCTACGACACCTGCCCATCATCAACTCTGTCCTTGCTCCTCAGACCACCGCCATAGAACTGTATAGCTTATATCCTTATCCTCCATCTCTGTCCAAGTCATCCACGATAACCCTGTTGGCCTCTCCACCGCTATGTGGTGCCAAGCCTAGCTCTGCAACAAATAGCTACAACTAATCCCCTTTCACCTCTGACAATGGACCTCATACAGCTCACCATAGAGCTATGCTAGCAATGTCTGTCCCCACCTCATTATCAGCGGTGCCTCCGTTGGGCACTCCACCAACCAACAGACCACATCCAGTAGGTTCCATGGGAACCTCGCACCTGACGAGTCAGGTAGCAGCATGTTGGAAATGAGGCCCATAAGTACTGCATGCCTCACTCCCAACACCCCTCTCTCAAGCCACCATCGGACCAAAATCTTGCCAATCTGACAGTCACCCTCTGTCTTCTCCACTGGGCTTTCCACACCCAGCTCCTCCCCGTGCCCAAAGCAGCGTGTCAACACTATTGTCCGTTGATCTCATGACATAGTCAGGATCGGAGGTCCATCTATTGGAATCCGAAGAATCCGATAGACATCCTCCAATGTCATTGTCATCTCCCCTATTGGGATATGGAAGGTGTTGGTTCGGGGATCCCATAGGTTGATCAGGGCTATTAGATAGGCCCGATCCCCGACAACAGGCTCTAGCCGAGTCACCTTCTTGAGCCCAAGGGCATCAAGCCACTCCCAGTCAGCCATAGTTAGCGCCTCCCATGCTTCAGCAAAATCAGTAGGCACACGATACCGGCTCTTCACAACCTACAACAGAAAGCAACACAAAAACATTAACATCATGAAAAACTGTACAATAATAAAATGAATATACAACACTGCCTAACAATGTACAGCTCAAAAACAACAACATTCACAAAACAATATATATATATATATATATACAGTTTGTCAGTCTTAGGGTTTCTATACTCTAAGTTTAAAACTGACAACAACATAAAAACACAAAAACATTTTTCTTAACTATAGTTGTCAGTCTTAGGGTTTATATATTCTAAAGTTTAAAACTGACAAAGTCTGTACAAAAAAAACAAAATTAAAATCACAGTTTTTTAACCTAGGGTTTTCACCTACGTTCTAAAACTGACAAGTTCAACTTACAAAAAAAAAACAAAAACTAGGGTTTTGCGTCCCGTTTATCCTAGGGTTTTAGTTTAGCAAAATCAAAATTTTTCCTAGGGTTTACTTTAGTGTAAAGCGGAAAGTAAATTTCTATTTCGTTTTAAAAAGAAAAATAAAATTTCAACCTAGGTTTAAACTATGTTTTCCATTCAGTTTTAAGCTAAGTCTTGGTTTGTGTTCAACTCAGTTTTAGGGTTTCAATTTTAATTTTGAAAAAAAAAGGAAAAAAACATAACAAAGAAAAATAAACAAATCACTTGCAGTTTTAAAGACATAAAAAGCAAAAGCAATAACGCTAAGGAGCACTTACTGGTCTCGATTTTGCTCCGTCACTCGATCCGGTCTATGCACTCATGATGTCAGGAGAAATTTGGCAGCACTTCACTTCACATAATTAACCTCCTCCTCAGAGCTCCAAATCGCAAGAAAATTCGAATGCAAATGAGCCCAAACCCTAGTTTTGGCTTTTAAATAGGCTTTTTGAGCTCATATTTGTTCCTCCCTACGATGAGCACTTTGGTTAGTGCTCATCCCACCCTGGGATGAATACTAAACTGGTACTCGTCCCACCCTAGAACGAATTCAGGGCAAAAATTTCAAAAACAACAAAAAATTGAACAAAAATGCACCAAAACAACTAATAAACTTGCCCGATGAAAGCATTGTTGCACTTGACATACTGGGCATGCAAAATGGATGTTGGGGTCACAAATCCTCACCATCCTCCTCCCTAAGAAGGCTACCATAGCCAAACCGCTCCATGGGAGGACGAATTTTCGAGAATTTCATCCCTAAACGGCATCGTCAAAACGGGTCAAAACCCACCCAAAAATAGCAATAACATTGTCGAACGAAGGCACCTTCGCGCCTAACATTCTTGGCATCAAAAATAGACATAAATGCTACAAATTTCCACCTTCCTACTCCATAAGAAGGCCACCATGTCCAGACCGCTCCACGGGAAGACGGATTTTTGACAATTTCAGCTCCAAAAAGCGTCACCAAAAGGGTTAACACCCACAAAAAATAGGTCTAAATGTCGGAAAACTGCACACACTTAAATGCTAAAACATCTAAAGGCACCCTTGCACAAGTCATTTTGGGTCAAGCAACTCGTCGCTTTTCTCATGAAGGTCATTCCCTCATCGATTTGTCGCTTGAGGGGGTAGTCACACTTAGTCACCAATCAACAAGTACACACCCAATTAAGGAAAACGACATGCATTCAAAGAATCATTGACAAAGACAATCACGCCCCTACTTGGGGTAGTAAAAAAGCAATAATCACAAGCTGATCAAGCCACTTGGCATTTCATGAATCATGAACTCAAGGTTCTCACAGACAAAAGGTTGTGCCCTTTGCCTATTCATGACTGATCAATGTCCAAGCTCAAGTAACACCTCACCGAAAAAGGTTAACACTTGAATTAAGTTCCTTCACTCGTTAGAAGCAAGGATTCAAGAATGCATGCCCTTTCCATACTTTGGGGCAACAAAATTTGGTTAGGTTACTGAGAAACCCTAATCATTAGTGCTTTGGTTATCTATTTTTGCTCGATGCTGCACCTTGCACAACGCATCCCAAAAAGGGGCATCTGTAGACACCAAAATAGCACCAATCCAATTATGTGACTACAAACACTGATCGCATTGACACACATAGCCCCAAGGGCAGCCCCCAGAGGTTAAAAAGTGGTCCTAACCACTCTCATAGCAGTTTTGGAAGGTCAGAGATCAATTTGGCACCTTCAGGAACTTTGCTCAATATCCGTTCCACCCAGGAACGAATTCAAACTGGAATTCGCCCCACCTAGGGACGAATAATAGATTCGCTCCAGGGTGGGGTGAATTTTAGGTTTGATGGGCAAAAAGTTAAATCTTGAAAAATGGTAGCTCAGATCCGCAACTTAACTCTTCCTTCATCTCATGGGAGTATGGGTGAGAGTTTTTGATCATTAGAGGTAATTACAAGGGCATTCATGAAGTCCTTATTCAAGGAGGAATCGCCTTCCCCCTAGGAAGGCATGATTGCCAAGTGGTGCCTCTGCATGCCCATTTCAAGAGACCTCCAGGTCTATAAATTGGTGAGTTTCCTCACCCCAAAATATGGAGAGAAGGAGCATTTTCGAGCAACGAAGTGCTGTCATTTTATTTTCACACCCACACCCTTTTGAATTGTGTCTTTCACATCCTTGATCTCTTTTGGAGAAGAGGTCATAGGGTGGTTACTGGAAGTACAAATCTGAATCCAAACCCGATATTTGGCCACAATATCCCACCAAATTTTTTGACAATACCCCACAAGAGGTTTTGGACCCATCCCAAGTGGATTGGTGTCGAAATCATACCTCAAACGGTGGGCAGCCTGCCCCATGGGCGCCCCCTCCCACACTGCTACAGTCCCAATTGCCCCCCTTTGAAGCGATGGGAATTCTGTGGTAGAATTTATTTCTTTCATTTTTGCATTCAATTCTATGATGCTTAGATAAGTTGTTATTTAAATTTTATCTCGTTCTGAACAATTTTGATCATGGTTCTATCTTTGCTCGCTTCTACAAATCTACAGGTAGAATCATCAAATTCCTATTGATGGAGGTCAAATTGGGAAAATCTAACCATCTGGGTCTTCCCAAAATACCCCCAATTAGATAACCCCAAGTTTATAGGTCTTTTAGAGCTTCCTAGGCAAGACATTTGGGACAGTACCTTTTCAGCATTTCGTTGTAGGTGAATTTGTCCCACCCCGAAGTGAATTCAAATCGATGAGGAATTTCCTGACTGTTCCATTTGCAGTATTTTATTTGGGATGTCTTCATGCCCCTGTCAAATTTTCAGAGCATTTGGATTCATTTTAGTCATAGTTTAATTCATTTTTCTCATTCACTTATCGTAGGCTTGGGGATTGCATGCTATATTTTATGTACATGTGCTATTGAATGCTTCTTTTTCCTTTGAACGTAGGGTCTAGACATCGGAGGAGCAGCAAGGAGTCAAGACTCATCAATGCAAGCGACGGTGATGTTTGGTCCACCCATTTTACATGTGGGCACATGGAAGCAGGAAGGGCACCCATGGATGTAACAAGAATGCATACTTAAACGCTCCTAGCCCTTGGAAGGGGAGGATGAGCATTGTAACCAAGTTGTGAAACATATCAATAAAAAGGGTTTTCTTCTTTATTTGCATTTTTTTCATTTCGATTCGCTCATGCTTTCCCTCTTTTCATGCACTTTCAAATTCTTAGGATTTAGCGTTAAGTTTGGTTCGGTTTGCATCACATCTTCACTTTATTTTTTGCTTTCGTATCCTCATGCTTTCAACCACCACTAAAAATACCAAGAAATTTGAGAAACTCATGAAAGCCTTGATTTCCATGCCAGTGATCTAGTATTCCACATACCTTGATTTTCGTGCCTAGGGATTTGAAGAATTGCATGCCTTGGAAAATGTGTCCCAACCAGGGGGGTCCCATCTCAATATTTGTGCCTCACATGTCCATTCCATGAGTGACAAAAATTTTGCCTTCTCCTACTGAAGGTGACCTCGTACTTGCCCTTGCCCTAATATAATCTGGTGATTTGATACCATAAAATAAATTGAAGAGCAAAACATTCAACTATTGAATTGATAATGTAAGGTATTTAAATAATAATTAACTTAGGCTATGAATATCCTAATATAGGGATGAAGGTAATCACCCCATGAAGGTAGCTAACCTACTAACCTATCACACTAATGTCACTAACAACTAACAATTAGCCAACGACATAGATATTCACTAAATAGATATTTAGTGAATATATTTACAATGGTAGAAAACCTATTACCTAGGAAAATATACTAATTACCAAATAAGATAATATTAGGAGTTACTAACATAGACTATGACACTTCTATGTTCATCTATTTAGACCTATTCAAATCTTTTTACATAGTGGAATGACACTTCCTCATCAAAATTTTGAGGCAATTTGACTTCTCTCTGAATTCGATAGATTGAATTATGGGATGTATCTCTTTAGTGTCCTACTCAGATCTTGTCAATGGCTACCCTTCATAGTTGTTCCTATATTCAAAAGGTATTAGGTAGGATGACCCCCTCTCCCTTATTTATTCATCATTCTTGTTGAAAGCTTGGGTAGGGCTATTACCAAAATAGAGAAAATATAACCCTTTAGGGAGTTATCATTGCTCATGGATCCAGGCCTATCTCTCATATTTAGTTCGTTGATGACTTTAATCTGTTAGGTAAAGCTATAGTTAAAGAAGCCTCTACAATTAAACAAATTTTTCTAATACTACAAAGCAATTGATCAATTAAGACAAATGGAAAGTCATTTTATTTTACTGCTCTCCTAGATAGGAATTCATTGTCCTACACAAATTAATATATATAATAAGGCCTCCCTTTCAATAACTTATTTAGGCATTCCTATCAAAATCTAGAGATAAAAAAAATATTAGAATTAGTTGTTGGATAGAGTAAAGGAGAAAATTATAAAGTGAACCAATATGTGACTTTCATCTAGGGGTAAAATTACCTTGGTAATAGTAGTCCTTCAAGCTATACCTATTTATGCTTTTTTTGTGTTGAATATTCCAAAGCAGTTCTTCAAGAACTGGATCAAATCAATCAATGGTTCCTCTAGGAGAAACCATGGAAAATTCAGTGTGGGAAGAATTTGTAGACTTTGAGATGGTTCCTTGGTTCTCACTTATGCTAAGAATTTGGGTATCCTTTTCAATAACCTTATATAGGGGTATGGTATCCTCAAAGGACTTTGTGAGGCTGCTAAGGTTGGATGGAAAATGGTGTTGGTTGAATCTAACTTCCATGTCATGATTAATCTATTAAAGATTCCTTCTAAGAACCATAAGGTTGATTGGATAATAAAAATAAATGTTGAGAAGATTCAATTAATTCATATGGGATTTTTAAAAGTTGAATACAATCATGTGTTGAAAGAACATAATAGGAATTTTGATGCTTTAGTTAATTGGACGTTGGACAAAGGTGATCTTACTTTCTATGACCATCCTTCTAGATGGTGGGCTTCACAAAACAAAGATGCTCTTCCATATATCCTTTCTCTATATGGCTCTGGTACTAAAGGTACCTAGTTGCTTTTTACATTGTATTAACTTCTCTTTGGTTCAACTAGGGTATTTCAGCTCCCTAGCTCAAAAATATCATTCTTATGTTTATTGTGCTAATTCTTGGTTAAAAGTCCTATTGGCCTAAAAATTTCATAGATGTAATATGTTTTTTCCATCAATTTATTTTTTTGGTATGTGTTTTTGTGTTGTTTTTTGGTTGTTTTTGTTTTTGTTGTTTTTTGTGTTTTTTTTGTTTTTATTTTTTGTATGGTTTTGTTGTTTTTGTGCTTTTTTAATGTTTTCTATTTTTTTTGTGTTTTCTTTGTTGTTATTTTTGTGTTTATATTGTAATTATTATAAAGCTCTCTCCTCATGAGATAAAAATACCTTTAAAAAAATATATCTTAAAAAAATAAGGTTAACAATTCTTCTCTTTACACACTCCTTGACTTTGCGTTTGTTGGAAATATAAATTTTTTCTAATAACTTTCCAAAAATTTCAAGCACAACCAAATTTCTAGATTGTTTTGATAGCCAAACTTTCTAGAATGTGTTGGTAAAATCAAATTTTTAGATTGTTTTTCTTGTTGAATTTCCACAATATTGTGGTGATATCGACCATCTAGAAGCATCTTGTACCTATCATATTGGGTCTATAAATATAGACCTTTCCTCTTGCATGATTGTGGTGGTTCTCCTCTATTCAAGATGTGAGGAGTGTAATGCAATGTAATGTAATGGGTGCAAAGTAATGAATAGTTAAATTGTAGCAGCAATTAAAGTGCCTATGTTTTATACTCTATTTTTCTTAAAACCCTAGTTGCATTCTCTATTTTATGTAATGGTTTTCTTTGAAAATAAACATTTAGTATGAGAGCCCATGGTTGTCTAGGTATGGATATATCTATTTGTGGATACTTTTTGAACCCACCCATGCCTAGTTATTAGAAAATATATATTATATTTACTTTTTGCAAATAAAACTAGAGATTGCTAATAGTTTTACCAACACAAGCCCAAAAGCCCTACCGAGAGCAAAGAAAAAAGGAGACACATAGATTGGCCCTCAAACTCACTAAAAAATCCATTCCAAACTAAAATCTGGATAATCAATAAATTCTTGGATCACCACTTGAAGATATAAGTTGTTGTGGCTCAAAGGTTCACTAATATTCATCAAGAAGCTAAAAGTTGACTAAGGAAAAAATTGGGAAAGGCACCAGACACCCTAAAAAATTGCACCTAAAAAAAGTACTCAAAAATGTAGGCTTGGTGCTATTCCTAGAGGTCAAACTTCATCCCAAATTTGCTATGTTTTGTATATGTCGAAAGATATGCACCTGATTAGGACTTGAGATGGTGCCAATTAACTGTATGGTGGTTGGATGCTGATAAGAGCAAAATCATGAAAATGACCAAGTTAACGGTACACCAAAATATTTATACTGATATTGGAACCCATCAAGGTGCTAAAGGTCTAACATATACAAAAGTGGCAAAAATGGCCAAGTCTATAGAATTCTAGAATAATTACACTCGATAAAAACCCAACAGTTTCCCAAAATCCCAACATTCACCAAAGCAAAAAAATTGAAAGTCCTCAAACCATCGGAATGATTATTTCTAGTCAAAACCCGACAAGGTCCCAAACCTCCACCCAGGGTTTGATAATTAAGAAGCAATATGGAAGCCAATGTAACTGCATAAACCAAAAGGGGTAAGATGAATAAATGGCAAATTCAAAAGAGCACCAAAAGTTTCATACCTGACCAAAACTCGGTTAGAACTCAAAATCCTAGTGCACAAAGAAGCAAAAAATAAGCTAAGTACTAAAGGTGTTGAAAAAATTGCACCCGATCGAGGTCCATAAGGGTTCTAAAAATATGACATGAACAAAAGTAGAGAGAAGAGGTATGGACAAGAGTTGAAGCTACCAAAAGATCAAGATATAGCCATAAGCTATCATAGTAATGAAGAGGTATCCCATAGGTACACTGAAGGATCAAACAATTAATTTCCAATAGAAAAAGAAGTGCATTATCCCACAATGCTTACTAGGTAGTATTTCATGTCAAAGAATCTCAATAACACAACTCATCATCTAGATGATAGGGTGGATGAGCTATATATATTAGTAGGTATCAAGAGACCAGATGCAAGTAGCAAGGTTAATGTGACTACAGGTGACACAAATCCAGGCCACTTTTATCAACCACGTTTAGTTAATTGTGTAAGCCATAATTCCAAGTAGTTCAATAGGCTAGTAGACTCTTTGATAAAACAACAATCCATTTCTATGGTAATCATTTTTTGATAATTGTAGCATTGTAGGAAGTCTATAAATATTAAAATTGTAAATGGAAAACTATTCAATTCTTAGTCTTTTACAATTCATATGTAATGAAGAGATATTTTACATATCAATACAAAGGAATTGTTGTTTGGTTTCTTGTTTATTTCATTTATAGAACATGTATGTACAATGACTACTTATTTATAATTTAGGCCTATTTGATGCTCATGGGACTTACTCTAACATATGAATTTATGCTCATATTAATTTATTGATTTTGGAATTCATAGTTTGATTAAATATAAAAAAAATTGACTAATTGTTTTATAGGTGGTAATTGAACTAGGTAGTATGTTACAAAATTTATTTGTTTGATCATGTAATATCTGAATATGCATGTCTTGATGTGGCTTAATTTGCACCATTATAAGTTCTGGTTTTAGCTCATTTTGATTCTTTAGCAACATTTTCCTCCACATTTAGGAATAGTTAGTTGGGACTTCAAAGGAATTGACCTCCTATAGATATTTACCACTATAATTTTCATAGCTCCCCGACCATTCAATGTTGGTCAAGGTCTATGGGCGTACAACCTTTCCATTAGACAAATTCTCTAACCAATAGTTTTTGGCACACCTAGTGGTATCCTAGGATCTTGTAGTTAGATAATATAAGAATCGATGATTTCCTCTATTATCAAATTTCATTAAAGTCACTTGGTAACTCTGCTCAAAACTAGAAACATATATTCTATGTCCAGTTGCCTTTTAAATATAAACAAAGCTTGGTGATAGTATATTTTATCCTATATTTATATCACTTGGCAACTCCTTTTCATAATGAATCATATGATTGGTTGCCTTTCAATGTTAGATAGAGCTTGGTGATACCTTGTATCCAATTCACCTGATTATTGTATTTTAGATTACATTTTGGATCTTATTCAAAAAAATTCTATAAAAAGGCATCGTCCCACCATGCTAAAAATAGTCTTTGGTATACACGATGGGACTAGTCACCCCACATTTTAGATTTATTAGAGATTGGTAATACTCTAGTTTATCTACATTTTTATTTATCGATTGGTGACTCCCCAAGCAGAATAAATATGTGCATATGGTGACTGCATCCTAAGAAGATAATCCAAATATTCTAAAGAATTAGATCCATAGTTGCATAAATGACTCAATTTAAATGTTCCTATTGGAATCTTTTAGATCCTTTGAACATTTAAAATTTTCATAATATTCCTAGGACTACCTTGAAGTTCTTGTCAATTTTTTATGGGATAGAAAAAACTACAATTGATAATTTCTAGGATGTGGCTTCCATGGCAGTGATTAATAATATCATGCATGAATATTTAATTATTTGGATCCTCATTCTTTCTATCAAAGGAAGGACCTTTCTATGGTATAAATATTTGGGGATGGAAGTATTTGTACAGGGGTTGATCTAGCAAAAACTCTCATCATCAAATGGGGACCCCATATTGATCTTGAATCAGTTCTCGTTCATCAAACATGATTCTCAAGAGAATATTATTGATTTCAACATCTATTTCAAAAGAAATTGGAAAAGGATCCCCTAAAAATTTTAGCCATCCCTTGCTCAGGTATACTCATACAATACTTGAGCTTTATGCTTAGATATACGCCTTATTATTCAGTAATCCAGAGAGAAGAGGTTCCCATTAATTTTAAAGGGATACTATGCAAGCTAAAAATATGTTAATTCAAGTAGGAAATTTGCCTCACAAGGATTTCTCTTCTTCATGTCAAACCTTGTCAATACCATCCTTGGTTCCATCCCTTGAAGAATATACGTCATGTCTTTCCCATACTATGAGTATCACCCTCTTCGTCAATTCCTATGAAATAAAACCCTTGAAATAATGGTAAGTGTTGGTAGAGATTTAGAAACTAGCGAAATAAGACACATGAAAAGCAGCCTTTCCTTATGAGAAAAATACCAGCACCATAATTTTACTCTAGCCATTATAGAACATGAGTGCTTAGGGACTAGTGCCTTCATAGCTCTCCTTGCTGCTAGACTCACCTTTGAGTTAGTAGATGCTTATTGAAATTAGGAATTCATCCTTTCCAATTGTGATCCTAAGAAAATAGGTGGAAGGTTGGTGCTCTTCCATGACCTATTCGAAGGTTATCCTCTTTAGCCAGTTAAATTTTAGGATAGATTCAGTTTTGATGAGGGACAATCAACATGGTCACTCCTACCCAGGTCACATGGCATAGTAATTGGAAAGCTAGTTGTTAATTTTCAAGCCTCCTAGTAATCAATGCATAACGATTGGATGATTACTCAAGATATTGTTGGAGTAAACCAAAATGGAGTATGGGTATCAAATCAGATAAGCTCAAATGGGAGAGAGCACCAACAACCCTCTTTGAATGAATCAAGAACTGAAGATAATTGGATGGGTATTTACCCTATTCTAATTGGTTATGACCTGGGTTTACTGATCCCAAGGAAAAGTACTGTACCCATATGGTGTCTTGTGAGATTTGAGAATGGTCATAGATAATGCCAATACCAGAATGAAGAACTTAGGTTTGGTATGATCTGGTCTAGATATTGCAGATTCATAGGATGACCAACAACATTTATTACCCAGGTATACCAAATTTTTATGTAAATAATCAATAATTAAATAAAATCTGCAGTGAAGGTATGGTTGCTTACAACTTGTAAGGAGAGCACTCCAACAATGAATTTCCAATTGGCCAAGGTACTAGATACTATGAATTGAAGAACATAATGATATTTCCCAGGTTGCATCTTAGAATCATAACACTTTCTTCTCCACCTTCCCATTTTATTTTTTTTGTTCATTCTCTATTATTTTATTTTTATTTTTAATTTTTTGTGACCCTGTAGCCCAATGCATAACACCTAGCCGGTATAAAATGATTCACATTATTTCCCTGGAAATATAAGATCACATAAAGAAAACATGGGACTCATATAATCAGGACAATATGCCATGCCTATATGGACATGAAATCACTAGAGAAGAAAATACCTAGGAAATAAGACCTAGATTCATGAATCAATTGGACCTCCATGCAATTTGGTGCATGCAAAATTTATCCAAAGTGGGGCAAATATTCTATAAATAGCCCCCCATGCATAGTTACAATTTTTTTTAAGAAATACGAGTCTTAGAGCATAGCTGGAGCTGAGTGATCCCATGGTGAATGGCGATAAGCGAAGAAGGTCCTTATTGG
Source organism: Wollemia nobilis (assembly GCA_028583015.1). NCBI lineage: Eukaryota > Viridiplantae > Streptophyta > Pinopsida > Araucariales > Araucariaceae > Wollemia > Wollemia nobilis. Next base: position 21,005,247 of record JAQPPZ010016895.1, read on the forward strand.
ATTACATCAAAAATAAGAGTCATAGCAAGATGGACAAATGTCATTGGCATTTTTTCTACTCTTGGAACTTCATTGAGCTACAATGGGGTATGTTTACAATAATTTAATCTATGGGGATGTTTGATGGATTGGGATATTCATCCTGATATTGTTCTGTGATAACCCTTGGATTACCTTCTCTTTTGTATTTTTACTTTTTTACATCATGGACAAAGTACTTATAAATGCAGGCTTGGTGTTATTCCAAGAGGATAAACTTTAGCCCAAACTAGATATATCTCGTAGACATCAGAAGGCATACACTTGATCAAGACCCAAGATGACACCAATTCTTTTTCTGTTGGCCAAAAGATGATAAGAGAAAAATCAAGAAAATGGCAAAGTCAAGGGTACATTGAAAGATTTGTACTGATACCAAAACCCATCAAGGTGCTAAATGTCTGGCATGTGCAAAAGTTGTAGCAATGGCCAAGTTTAGATAATGTTGGAATAATTACACTTAATCTAAACCCTATAGTGTCCCAAAATCCTAGCATTCACCAAATTAAAAAATGGCTAAGTCCTCAAGGCACTGAAATGATTATGCCTGACTAGAACTCGACAGGGTCCCAAACCTCCATCGAAGGTCCCATAATTAAGATGTAAGATGGAAGTTGATGTAGTTGTAGAAACCAAAAAGAGGCAATATGGAGAAATGAAAAATTGTAAAGAGCACCAAAAGATTCATAACTAGATGGAACCTGATCAGTTATCAAAATCCCAGTGCACGAAGAAGTAGAAAATAAGCTAAGTACTAAAGGCACTGAATCAATTGTACCTTGTCAATGCCTACCAAGGTCCTAAAAAATTGGCATAAATATAAGTAGAGAGAAGAGGTCCAACCAAGAGGTGAAGCTATCAAAAGGTTAGTATATGGCCATAATCCATAAGAGTAATGGAGAGGCATCCCATAGGTGCATAGAGGATCCAAAAATTACTCTCTAATTTAAAATGATATCTTTATCCCATGATGCTTACTAGGTAGGATTCCATATTAGAGAATATCAATGACACAGATCATTATCCAAATTATAGGGCAGATGAGCTAAAAATATCAATAGGTATCGATGATTAATATACACACAGTAGGGTGAATGTGAATAGATGTTATATAGATACAGGTCATGTTGATCAACCATATTTTGGTATTTAGGGTGGCTATGCTTCCAAGAATTCCAATAAGTAGTAGACTCTCTGACATAACAATAATCCACTTCTAAGGAAATCATGATTTGATAACTATAGCATTGTAAAAAATCTATAAATACTAAAATTGTAAAAGGAAAACTGGTCGGCTCTTAGGATTTTACAATTCATATGTAATGAGGAGATTTTTTGCATATCAATACAAAGGGGTTGTTTTTTGCCTTCTAGTTTATTTAATTTTTATAACATATATGTATAATGTCTTTAATTTCTAATTTATGCCTATAGTATTCTCATGGAACTTATTCTAAATTCTAATTTGTGCTCATGTTTATTTATTGGTTCTGGAATTCATAATTTGATTAGGTATAAAACATTGTGACTATCTATTTTGCAGGTGGTAATCAAACTGGGTAGTCTGTTAGGCAATTTCTTTGTTTCATCATGCAATCTATGAATATACATATGTCTTGATGTGTCTTAATCTACACCATTATAAGTTCTAGCTTTAGCTCCTTTTACTTATTTAGAACCCTTTTCCCCTACATTTAGGAATAGTTAGCTAGGACTTCAAAGGAACTGGTCTCCTCCAGAGATTGATCACTACAGTTTTTAAAGCTCCTCGATAATTTAATGTTGGTAAAGGTCTATCGGTGCACAACCTTTCCACTAGAAATATTCTTTGACCAACAATGTTGTCTCTATATGTTCATCATGTGTGAGCTTATGAGGAAATTGGTGCGATTGCAATTGGAGTTATAGAAACTACCCATAGTTTCTCTTGTCATTATGATTTGCTTCATTATTCTTCGTCTGAAGAAGGGGTAGTAGAACCCCTGATCCACGAACCTTGAATTTTATTAAAGATTGAATTCCATCAAAGCATGATCGCAAAGGTTGTTTCAAGTGTAGGGGATTAGGGGTATTTTTCATAGGAGTGCCCTAGTGTTTTACTAGCATGATGGAGCGATGGATGGAGTGATTTTATTATTTTTTTGCTCTAAAATATCTATTGTGAGAAAGGGAAACATGTTGGTTGAAATGAGGGGTTGATCTGGTTTGAAAGGAACATTATTGTGCATAACTCAACCTATAGTCATGTCTAATTTATTGTGCATTGATTCCACATATAAGATCATATTCTTTTATTGTTTTTAATTTGTGCACATAACAAATATATTAACAACATATGGGTGAGATTCAATAAGGATGTGTCGGTGAATTGGTAAAGAGGGTTGGTAATTCTAAGTTTTTATTTTTAGGATTCGTTGCTCCATGGTTTCCTTTATATTTTTAGCAATGAGAAATTATTAAGAAAATTATTGGGTGAAATATGTTCGAATATTTTCCCTAAAATGGGGGTGTTTAATTTTTATAGGTGGTTATTGTCATTAAAAATAAATTAATTCTTGTATTTGGGGTGCATAATTGGTGGTACCCGACAACCCTTTTTTTGTGTTGAAGAAGTCAAATTTTAAAGGTCATAAAAAGAAGCATTAACATCATGGGAAAGGCAAGGAGGAAACAAAATAATAAACAAGTTGAAGATCAAAAGAATGTGATGTCTAATAAAGTTTTTAATTTTCTAGCAGCAAGTGAAGATGGAGATTTATTAGTACTTAAATGTAGCTTACAAATGGTTCTCAAAGAAGCAAATGTATGTGAAGATCACTTTGAGAATGGTATTACATTCTTTTTTTATGTTGTGAATAACTTATACAAGGCATTAATTACTATTGATGTGCTTAAAGAGGAGTTTAAAAGATTAAAATACATAAATGAAAGGTTGAAGATAAAGCCTATAGTGGAAACCACTTCTTGTGACACAAGTGACCTAATACCTTAAGAAGAGAAAGAGAAACAAGCTCGTAAGGCTGAAGAACAAAATAAAAAGAAGCTAGAAATGTAGCTTACAAGAAAAAATATTTTTAGACTACCATTGAGTATTATATAGGAGCAATGAAGCTAGATGATGAGGATATTTCCTACTTCACAAACAAAGTAGTTGTTTACTTAGAAATGGAAAAATATGAAGGATTCATCAATGGCTATGATGAATTTGTTGAAAGAGGAAGAGAACTCTCATAAAATTGTAAAATGGTTGCTTAGGCATTGACTAGAAAAGAAATTGCATATATTAATATGGCCAAGTGCTCTAAATATTTTGAGCCAGCAATTGAGTCATTCTAGAAATCCCTCGTAGAACACCATAATCCAGATACATTGAAAAAGATTGATGATGTTGAAAATGCAAAGAAGAAATCTGAACAATAAGAATATTTTGATCCAGAGTTAGTAGATGAAGAGATTGGGTGCTTTGAAAAGTACACCAAAGGTATAGGCTCCAAAGTAATTGAAAAAATGGGATATGATGGCAAAGTCTTGGGAAGGAATGCGCAAGGCATAATAAATCTCATAGAGCCAACCATAAGGTCAAAGAATGAAGGCCTTGGTTATGTTCAAACTAATAGTGGTGAAACCAAGTTTGTGAAAGGAAAAACCTATGAGGTGGATGAACCCTTCAAAATATTTCGTTGCAGTCATTGTGGTTGGTCAAGACATGAGGTTATTCAATGTTGAGATTTGCATCCATGTGAAATTTGTGCAAAAAATAACTAAGAATTATTGTTAGCACAAAGATGAAATATCCAAAAAAGTATATGTTTATTGTAGATGAAAAGATGTGATACAATGGAGTAAAATGAAACAAATGTTGAGTGGATTTTATAGAAGGATGTATTTTTCTTAAAAGCACAAGATAAGATGTAAAAGTAGCATTGCATTGTATTGATTGATAATGGCTATTAAGTCTCATGTGTATGTTTGGTTGAGTAGTTGAGAGAGACCATAGAAATAGGTAAATTTCATAAAAACTTTATTGTAAATGGGTACCTAATCAACCATATGTCTTCAAGAGGTAGGCGGTGATGTAAATTCACTACAAAAGACCAACAATGGATTCCAAGAGTAAATTGCAAGACAAGAATTCATATAAAATATACAAGTAAAAATAAACCTACAAATGCTTCTTTTCATTGTCTGAATTTACATATCCCTTACAATAGAGTCTCCCACTCCTCATACTCCTCCAAAAAAACCCTAGCCTATGCTACCCTCGTACTATTTTTAGTCACTTTCTATTTTTACCAACTCACTTGCTATTTTTAATAACACAAAAAAGAGCTCGAATGGCATCCAAAACGAAATCATGCATTCGTTATTCAATAATAACCACTACCCCAAAATAGCAACCCTGCTCTAGTTCTACACTAATAGTTATGATAACTTTTTCAATCGTGAAAATTAAAAATTACATTAGAGCTGATTTTGGGCCTCATAGAGGCATTTTTTGCCCAAAAAATAACTGGAGCAGTTTTCTTAACTTCTCCATGCAATTTTGCATGTTTTAAAAAAGAACGGGACAAAACAGAAACTCAAAGAAAAAGCTATGGCCTCGGTAAAGTGCATTAAACGATACCCATATTTCCTTCGTTGTGTTTTTTAAAGGGATTAGATAAAATAAATTTATGAAGAAGTGTTGGAAATATAAATTCATTTTATTGGCTTTCCAAAAACTTCAGGCACAACCAAATTTCTATATTATTTTGATAACCAAACTTTTGAGAATGTTCCGGCACAACCGAATTTTCAGATTGTTCTCCTAGCTGACTTTCCAAAATATTTTGGAAAGCCATCCAGAAGCATCTTGTACCTATTATATTGAGTCTATAAATTTACACTTATACTCTTGCATGATGTGATGGTTCTCCTCTGTCCAAGATGTGCAATGAAGCATCTTGTACCTATCACATTGGGTCTATAAATTGACACTGTGCAATGTAATGTAATGGGTGCAAAGTAATAAATAGTTAAATTGCAGCAGCAATTAAAATGCCCGTGTTTTTATACTCCGTTTTTTTAAAACCATGGGTGCAAAGTAATAAATAGTTAAATTGCATCAATTAAAATGGCCGTGTATTTATACTCTTTTTTTTTTTTTTTTAATCCCTTGTTCCATGCTCTGTTTTGTTTATTGGTTCTCTTCGAAAACCAACAGCGTTATGTGCAGCCATTGAGTGCCGTTTTGTGTAATGTTGTAGACGATTTTATTAAGAATTTCGTCTGCAGGCCGCCGAGACCGTCTGTTGATCCCAGGCATGTTTTGGCTGACAACATCGCTCCCGTGGGGAAACCGCCCCAACGGAGTGTATCAAGGTGAAGGGCACCCTGCCGGCGTGCCTGGAGGGTGTGTACCTGCGCAGCGACCCCAACCCGCTGTTTGTTCCCCGCGGCGGTCACCATCTCTTCGACGGACACGGGATGCTGCACGCCTTGCGGGTCAAGGACGGGCGCGCTACCTACCGTGGCCGGGATACCCCACTCGAGGCAGAGCGACAACAGTGGCTGCCGGGATACCTTCCCCGTTTTGAGATTTACACCCACCATCTCAGCCATGGAGTGAATCCGCTCCATCTCATCGAGTACGTGCTCGACCGGCGCCGAGCTGGTGGCCACCACCACGACCTCGTCGCCCTCGTCCCACGCATTAAGCGTGTGGAAGAGGTTGAACCCAGGGACATAGGGCCATCTCATGGAGGAGTCGTCGGTCGCGTAGCGCGGGAGGACCCCGATCCGCGGAGCCCTCGCATAGGGTCATACCCAGCGGCTTCATCACTATCTGTGTGTCGGGAAACACGGCGTATCTCTTCGTCACGGCGAAGTCGTGGACGAACGACGGGCGGGGCATGGACCGGATCCCCACGTCGGGCTCCTTCTCGCCGCTCGCCGTCACTCGAAAGTAGTTGAGGAACGGTGGTGCGGCGCCGTACCGGAACGCGTAGAGCTTGCCGGTTTCGCGGTCGATCTTCGGGTGCACCGCTATGGCGGAAGAAATCTTTCCCTCGAAGTCGTAGCGGCCCGTGGTCTCCACGTCGCCGTCGGCCGTGACACGGACCACGTACGGCAGGTCAGACTCGCAGAGTGCCATGAGCTTGTTGTCGAAGAAGAGGAGGCTGGTGTTGGCGAGCCCAGCGCCGTGGAGCGGGTTGAAGAGGCCCAACACCACGCGGGCGCCCCGGAGCGCGCCGCGCGCCGGCCCGGCCACGGTTTAAAAAACCGAGACACATCGGGCACCACGGGTCTGCAGGCCGCGTCCTCCAGGGCGTACTTGTACGTGAGCACGAACCGGCTACAGTAGGTCGCGCGCCCGCCCTTGACCCGCAAGGCGTGCCACATCCCCTCTCCGTCGAAGAGATGGTGGCCGCCGCGGGGAACATGCCGAGGGTTGGGGCCGCTGCACAGGTACACACCCTCCAGGCACGCCGGCAGGGTGCCCTTCACCGTGGTGCACTCCGTTGGGGCGGTTTTCCCCACGGGAGTGGGGTTGCCGGCCAAAATATGCCAGGGATCCACAGACGGCCTCAGCGGCCTGTCCACGAAATTGTTAATAAAATCGTCTACAACATTACACAAAACGGCACTCAATGGCCGCGGAGAACGCAAAGTCCATAAGCGTGTAAGGAGATTAGAACCTTGCTAAATGTCTCGTGTAATTACTTTCTATATATGTATAACCTCCAGAATTTAAGTTTTCAGTTGTATTTAAAATTATGTAGCTCCTTTCTGTATGCAGATTTTGAATGCGTCAGAGATGGACGTGGATGATATTAGTTGGAAGCTCTGCATTGCAATGGATAACAGTGTCCAGTAATGTGCTATTTTATGTGTGAGATAGGTATCAAGTTTCTCGTTATTTAGAATATTGTTCCAAAATGTGTTGAACGACCTAGCAAATGAGAAAAAACAAGAGCAAAGTCACGAGCATTATATTTTCTGCCTGTGGTTGTGAGGATGCACAGGAATTATTTCTTCCTTTTTACGCCGAATTACGACAAAACATTCCTAATTCCTGTCCATATGGGTCAGTTTCCAATGTTTAAATACTTGATGTCCAAAGGGGTCAGTTTTAATTGTTGTTTCTGTCTAAATTCTTGTCAAATTAATCATCCTTTATAAATATTTTGATATGAAAGTTGCATACTTTTATTTTTGCTTTGAGCAAAGTCTAAACAAATGAAGAAGAATTAACCCTAATTTCAGAAGATTATATATATAATTAATAGTTATATTTATTTTGTAAATTTTTTAATATAATTGTTAAAATCTTTTAATTATATATATTTTATTATATTTAAAAAATGTTTATTGTTTATTTATTTGTGTAAGTTATTTAAGATGTTGTAACAAGTGCCCTGCATCGGCCTTAAGGAATAGGCTTATTGGCTTGAGTGCTTCATAGTGTTTGTCAATGGTAACTTTATAGATAGGTAGGTATTAACCTGAACTGAATTCCAATTATGGAAGGGTAATTTTATAGATATAATATTTGTTTAGGGTAACTATAACACAAATGGAAGGGTTTAAATGGAAGGGTTTAGAGTGTTTACGATGGGAATGACATTTTTTTAATGGTGGTTAAAATGAATAAATTGTTTTCTTTTTTTTCCTATGGTTAATTTTATAAAAATAATAAAATATTATATTTAATGATGTGAATTAAATTAGATTTATTATGTTCTTTATGATAAATATTTTTATTTTATTTTCTTAAATATATTTTTTAATTTTTTTAAAGTACTATGTTTCTACAATTAGTTCATTGATATTATTTTGATTAAGAGAAAATCTCATTTAGCAAGTTGGCTTCTAAAATTTGAATTTCACCTAGATGAAGATCAACACCATGATTAGATAAATCATTTCCTACTTGATTTTCTTCTTTATAAATATGTTCATATTTTCAAGAAATTGTCTTAACTAATAAAGGGTAAACATCAACAATAACATTATTTTTATCCAATCCCCATATGCATTGTTGATATAATTAATTATAATATGTGAATCCCTCAATTCAAATATATTTCCATACTTTTTCTATTAAAATTTTAATAAGTGCCCTAGCCTTTGCATAGTTGTTAGTTGAAGTTTCAAAAAATACCACATCAACTAGCTTTTTCTAAATTTCCTTTGAAAGCACTATAAAAAATCATTTTGATAAGCCCAAATTTTGGATATTTCTATTTTACCCTAGATAATAGTATTTAATTTTTTTTATTGATATTAATTTTTTTTTTTTGTATTTACATGGTGGAATCGGTAGTCGCCATGAATCCGGGTAGGTTCTCCAGATTTTATGGCTGCCACAGTATTCTGCGTTGTCCGCCCCGGAAGCTGCCACACAGATCTTCGTGCAGTCCTCCCTTATAACCACCATGCCACAATCATTTTAAACCTTCTACGCTGCTAAAAGCACTAGGAAAGGGACAAGCGTTCAGTCCGACGAGGCCCGAAATTTGAACCTTGGACCTCTGCCGCCCTTATGGGGTTTGGATGAACCAATTGGTCTACACCTCGAACCTATTTTTTATTGATATTATTAGAAATGACTCTTTCTATACTTTAAATAATGTAACCAAATTGTTATTGCCTCTTTTTTTTTACTTGAGACTTTTCGTAATGAGCACCATATATGTAAAAATTTTCTAAGAGACAATAATATGACTTTAAACTTGGAAACAATATGATTATAAATTTCTACCGTCTCTTTTTTTAACTTGAAACTTTCCATAATGAGCACAATATATGTAAATATTCTCTAAGAGAGACAATAATATGATCCTAAACTTGGCATGATTTTGAAATTTATTTTAAAATTTTCTATTATTCCTTTCAAGCCATAAATTCCAACAAATAATGGTAAGGTCGATCCTCCATAGAATACATAATATTTTAGCTATGAATAATTAATCCAATATTTCATCAACTCTTTCAATGTTGATGGAGCTATGTAATATAATTTTATATTTCTAAAAAATAACCTCAAACAGTATGAGAAAAGGGATAATGAAGAATTAAATGGATTGATGTTTTTAAATACTTCTCATGCAAGGAACATCTAAAAGTTTTAGGTATCCTCTTCTTTATAGAGTCTCTTTTGTAATAATTTTACTTTGAACTACTAACCAAAGGAATGTTGATGCCTTAGGGAGAGCCTCTAGTGACCAAGCATTGTTCCAAGAAGAATATTTGGGAGTAGGAAATTTTGATTGCTCTAAATCCTCATATCTCAACTTTATTTAGTACCTACCATTTTTTTATATATTTTAAACCAAATCATTGTTAGAATTTCCTAAAATAGACAAGAAAATCATTACACAAAATATGAAGTAAATAGTATAACTGATTGATTATTTCGTGGATTAACTTTGTATAAATAATAAAGTTGATCATTGAGAGTCGTTGAATTATAACAACTCATAAAATATGATGTAGACTATAACTGAGAGTTCATATGACTCATGAAGGAGTGGAAACTCAAGTAAGTCTATCCTAGTAGAACTTAAGAGAATAATTACTTATTCTAACACCCCCCTTAAGTTATACTAGGGGTGTATTATGCAAATGAGTCCCACCAACATAACCTGATGAGGTACTCATGTACAATGGTTTTTTTTCTTATGATATGGTAAAAAATCAATGGGAAAAAATCATCTATCAAAAAAGAAAAAAGGAAGAGGCATGTCTTCGGTTTGCAAAGATTGTCCTCTTAATACATAAAAAATGGTGAGTCCCGACAACATGGCCTAATGAGGTACTCATTTACAATATATATGAGAGATGGTGAAAAAACCACATGGGAAAAACCTTCTGCTATGAAATAAAAAGGCATGTCTTCGCATGGCGAATATTTTCCTTAAAAAATGAGTCCCGACAACATGGCTTGATAAGGTACTCATGTACAATATGTAAGGGAGAGATGATAAAAAAACTTCATGGGAAAAAACCATCCTCCAAAGTATACAACCCCATGGAAAAAACCATCTATCAAAAAAGAAAAAAAGAAGAGGCATGTCCTCGATTTGCTAATATTATCCTCTTAATACAGAAAGAAAAGGTGAGTCCTAAAAACATGGCCTAATGAGGCACTCATTTATATTAGTGCTTATAATATACATTGTTTCATACATCTTTCCTTTATGAACAAATATTTCATATTCTTTCTCAAATTCTGGTTGCTTTTCTTCTAGCAAGTGAGTGAGCCCTTTTTGAGAGATAAGATTTAAAATATTGGGTTTCCAAGTCTGATAGTTATGAGGGGTGAGAGGGTGAATTGTATTAATTTTTGTAAAGAAAGTTGAATATTAACCAATGTACCCCCCTTACAACTTAAATTTTTTATTAATGCAATTGATTTTTAAGAAGGTATGTAAGCTTTTTAATATCACATTCCTCAGATTATCCGCCCTAACAAGAGGGAAACTATAAGTAATAGAGTTTTGATATATTAAAATTGGCTCTAGTAACAATTACCTTTTTTTTCTTTTTTTCTTTTTCTTCTCAATACCCGCCCTTAATTGAGAGAAACTTTAAGTAATGAGTAGAATAAATTCTTGGAATATAGTCTTGAAATACAGATATGAGCAGCCAGATTTGTATATTAGAAAATCTCAATGACTCACCCTTATGAGAGGGAAACTATAAGTAAGAGAGATATCTAATATGTAAAATTTGGCTGATGAAGAAAAATATATTCTAGGCCTGTATACCAAGTCACTCAAAAAACCTGCCCTAACATGAGGGAAACTATAAGTATTTTGAGTAAGTGGTATGTGGAACGTAGGCAATATATTTTGAAGGAATTTTTTTATAAGTTTTGAATATATTAGTGCTTTTAAGTGTAGAGTCTACCTTCAATATGCAAATAGATGAAAAAATATTATTTTTTAACATCTTTGAAAAATAAATGCGAGTTAAAAAAATATATAAGAGAATATAAGGATAATAATTTTGTTTTATATGAGGGCTTACCCTAATTTTAGTAACTTCTTTATCATATATTTATTTGAAAATAATATTTAAAACAATATACACCTTTTCAAAATATTTTGCCACTAAAAAGGATCTAGAAGAGTGAGGAAAGAAGATAGACACAAAAAGTAAGAAAAATATCCCCCCTCCAAAAAAAAACAAAAAAGGTGCAAATTTGAGCACACCAAACCTCCCCTCGAAAAAACACTTTAGTATTTACTTTTTTACAAATGATTATTTTCACTATAGTCCTTTGAAAGAGAAACTAGCTTAGTGAAAAATGAGTTAGAATATATACCGAAATATATAAAAGCTAATGGGATATTTTGTAAGGTTTTGCCTTTGAAATAGAAGGGATAGAATAAAACCAATACAAATTTTAGCTTAGATAATAAATTAGGATGGGAAGCAATGCGTCTTGAAGACGAGATCAGCTTCTATCCAAAGGATAAGGAGAGAGAAGCACCATGGGTTCAAACGAAGGAAGCACCGGGGTTTCAAATGAAGACCTCAAAGATATGCTCGATTTACGAGGGTTTGAATTCATTTCTAGAGCACGATGATTAATGATAATGGTATATTATGATTATTATTTGGAAGTTATTGCTAATTTTTCTACATCCTTCTTCTCCCACAAGCAATCTAAATCTCAAGTGTGAAGTTTGATTTGTTCTCTATTGCATTGGATTGTTGATTTGTGTTGCTCTCTTTGGTGGATTTTTGTTGAAGCCCTAAGGAGAGATCAACTATTTGGGAGGTCTCAACCCTTCTGCTTGCTTTCTCACTCTCTACTAGGTGAGTTCGCTCTATCTAAAATTTATTATTTCACATCAATGTGAGATATTTCATCTCACTTTTATAAAATCATGCTTGTGTATTTGTAGGGTGTGATTTCACTTATGCAATATCATGATCGCCTATTACAGGGTTCAATTTTTCTCGAGCTGTAATTGGGGTTGATTTATTGTTCCATAATTCATATTTGCATTAGAGGCTACATATAGCGCATAGTACTACATTTTGTTCTATGTTTCTATCATTTTATTCTGCTATATTTTGATATGCTTAATTTCTTCCAAAGGTCAATTTTTACTTTTGTTTCTAAAGCTCAACTAAAAGGAGCTAGAGGGATTTATTGCTGCACCTCCAAGAACTATTGTATAGCAGCCTAAGTAGGCCCCTTAATGCTAATTATATTTTTCAAGTTTTTGGGAAGTTATCTTGCAGGAACATGAATTGTTGATATCATTGGATAAAGGATTAAAGTAAGGATAAATCATTAGATAAGCTAAGTGTTCCAATTAATATTTAGGTTTTTTTATGAGTGCCTTATATTTTTTTGGAACCCTAGATCTAATTTTAATAGAAATACATTTAATTGATTTCTAGGCATTTGAAAGATAAACAACGTATAGTGGGTACTTAGGATTAATTCAGTTTGTGCATTTACTCTTGAACCCTTACTTAAAGGTTTTCTATTTGAAACTCTAGGATTATAAAGCATTCAAAGAAATAATCATTATAGGGTTAGATTTTTTCTTCTTGCATTATGTTTCCTATATTGTCCTTTGTCTTTCATAGCATAGATCTAGAAAGGCCAAACATAGGTGATTGTCTTCAAAAGAATACATTAAGCAATCCTGAAATTCCTGTGGACTTGGAGCATGTCCTTAAAGCCATTCCTGGTGAACCCTTTCCCCCTTTAGCGTCGAGTGTAGACAAAAAAATACCCCATGGTTCACCTCAAGAGTCTCTCTCTCTTGTAGAACCAACCTTGAGAATTGTACATGATAGGGAATTTTTCCCCCTCTACAACATGTATAAAATAGTTGGAGGTCATGTGATTGTTTCATACTGTGAAAAACATACACACTTTGGATCTATATGGGCCAACCCAAATTTACTTGATTAAATTTAATATTAGTAAGAGTGTAGAATCTTATATCTCTTATACATACACACACATATATAATATGGATTGAAAATTTATATCTTTAAACTTATTATTTTATTGACAAAGGATTTTATAAGTAATGGACTTATACATTATAATACCTTAAAAAATAAATATTTAAATAAAACACTTCATCACCCATAAAACAACCTATATAAAATAATTCATTGCTTCTAATTGTTTTGATAATATTCTACATATAATTTTAGTTGTTTCATCCTTGAAGGTCTATTGTCAACCAAAAATCATGGTTTCAAAGAGATAAATAATATCTTCCTAAAAGTTCAAGGAGAGAATAGTTCTCAACCACTAGAATTTGAATCATAAAATGAAATATGTAAATTTGTAATAACCATTTTATTTTATTGGATAGGTAGCACCTCTTTCTTTTTAAATTATTATTTTACATTTACTTATTAATTATATTTATGTTGTAAAATATGATAAATTTCTTTTATATTTTAAGATAAAATATTGAAAATTACAAGACACAATTGTTAAGATTGTATGAAACACATATTATTTGATATTTAAATTGTGTTAGTCTTACAATGACACTGAGAGGGGGGGTGAATCAGTGTAGCTATTTCAAACTTAAAAAAACTTAACTCTTAAATCTGAAGCAATGAAAACTTAAAACCAGATAAAGAAAATATCCCATGAGAGCATCACATAACACAAGATGTAACGAGGTTCACCAGTTTTGGCTACTCCTCAAAAATAGACTGCTTGGACACCCATCCAAATCCAGCCTTTGCAAAGCACCAACTTTACAAACAATTTACTAGCACCCACTAGAAGGAGCACCAACCCCTAATTTATCTGCACCAACAGAAAGGAGCACCAACCCCTAATTTACCAGCATCGACTGGAAGGAGCACCAACCCCTAATTTATCTGCACCAATAGAAAGGAGCACCAACCCCTGATTCCAAGCACCAACTCGGAATTCTATTTTGAATCTTTTTGACATAAAAATTCCTTTGCTTTTACAAGACCCTCTCTGGTCTATTGCTCATTCAATCTCTTTTTCAATTCATGAAAGACACCCACTCCAACTGTTTTGCTTACCGCACTCTAACAGTCCTTTCTTATGGCTCACTCTTATGGCTTTCTTATGGCTCACTCTTACTACAATCTTACAGCTCCTGTGTTCGGCTCTCTCTTCTCACTTACAGCTCTCTTACAGCCCATAGCACTATCTCACTATCCGGCGGCTCTTTTCACATCTCAGCAACGCTCTCTCTATTCTCTTTTTGCACTACTTTCCCCCTATTCTTCAACACGCTGCTCTCTCTTCCCGCACGAAGCTCAACCTTACTACTTCACACAAATCTGCTTTTATAACAGAGTTATGTTTCTATTCTTAACTTCCTCCATATTCATGCATGCAGCCTATTAATAGTAACGACTTCTTTATTCTCACATGCAACCTTATTAATAGAACGGTTCTTTGTTTGGTCTTCAAGACGTTTCTCTGTCCAACTCGTGGTCTTCGTCTGATGACTTTCAGTAACCACTATTGCATGATATTTCTTTGTAACGACTCCTATAACTGTAGTAATGACTTATGTTTACTATCATTGTAATTGCCTCTATAACTGCCTTAATTACTTTAGTTTACTGTTCTTATTTAACTGCATGATTTTCTTCAGCAACTGCAGTTCTGTAACCATCGCACTCTTTTTCACATTTCTTATTATAGCTTACATGATCTCACTATAACTCTCCACCTATAACAGTTCTTATTTTGCTGCATGAACTTATTCTGAACTGCCCCCTGTAACTACAGTTCTGACTCTAGTTAACTGTTCTTATTCTAGCTGCATGATTTTCTTCTGCAACTGCATCTGTAACTGTCGTTTTCCTTCAGTTAACTTTACTTTGAATTGCACCCATGAAAACAGAACATGTCATGAAATTGTGAAACTTCTGCTGCCTTGAGCTCTTCTCTGTCTCATGCCCACGAAAACGAAACATGTCACGAAATTATGACACTTTTGCTTCCTTGCACTCTTCTCTGCTTGCACTAGCGAAAACCTAACATGTCATGAAATTGTGACACCTTTTGCTTTCGTACACTCTTCTTTGCATGCACCAGAAAAAACATGACATGTCACGAAATCATGACATCTTTCGCTTCCTTACTCTTCTCGGCATGCACCAGCGAAAACAAGACATGTCGTGAAATCATGACACTTTCACTGCCTTGTGCTTTTCTCTGCCTTACGCCCGTGAAAACGAAACATGTCATGAAATCACAACACTTTCACCTTTGAGCTCTTCCTCCTTGAATTTGTCATGAAATTGTGATGCTTCTGCTTCCATGCTCTTTCATTTTACTTTTTTCATGAAATTGTGACACTTCATCCTTCGGAGTCTTTCTCTCTACTGTTGTCGCAATATCATGACATTTATTCTCCTTAGCTCTTCTCTTCTCTTCAGGTCATGAAAATGCGACATGTCACGATATTGTGACACTTTTTCTCTCAAGCTCTTCCTCTTGTAATATGTCACGAAATCGTGACACTTTTTATGTTGCCTTCTCTCTCCTGCAATATGTCACAAAATCGTGACACTTTTTCTCCTTAGCACTTTTCTTCTCATCGGATCGCAAAAAATTGACATGTCACGAATTCGCGACACTTTTTCTCCTTAGCGCTTCTTGCAAATTATCGTGAAATCGTGACACTTTTCTTTGCAAGCTCTTTTTTTTGAACCTGTCGTGAAATTGTAATAGTTTTCTTTGCTTGCGCCTTCTCTTTGAACATGTCACGAAGTCACGATAGTTCTTCCTGCATGTGCTTCTTCTTCAAACATGTCGTGAAAACCTGAAATGTCATGAAATCATGACACTTTTTCTCCTTAGTGCTTCTTCTTGCAAATTGTCATGAAATCGTGACACTTTTCTTTGCAAGCTCTTTCTTTTCGAACCTGTCATGAAATCGCGATAGTTTTATTTGCTTGCGCCTTCTCTCCGAACATGTCATGAAATTGCGATAGTTCTTCCTGCATGCACTTCTTTTTCAAACATGTCACAAAATCATGACAGTTTCCTTTGCCTGTGCCTTCTCTCCAAACATGTCACGAAATCACGACAGTTCTTCCTACATGTGCTTCTTCTTCAAACATGTCACGAAATCATGACAATTTCCTTTGCCTATTCCTTCTCTCCAAACATGTCATGAAATCATGACAGTTTTCTTACTTGCCTTCTTTGCTTCTAACATGTCACAAAATCACGACAATTTTTCCACTTGGCTTCTTTGCCTCCAACATGTCACAAAATCGTGACAATTTTTCTAGAATTTTCTCTCTCCTCCGAGATGTCGCGAAATCACGACAATTTTGACAACATTTTCTCTCTCCTCCGAGATGTCGTGAAATTGCAACAATTTTGCAGCATTTTCTCTCTCCTCCGAGATGTCACAAAATCATGACAAAAAACATGTCACGATATCGCGACAGTTTTCTTGTCTTTTTCTTTGATTCTTTGAATCTAGGTCACTTCTGTCTTCTTAGAAATTTACTGTACATGCTATGACTGCTCTGAACTCTTTTTCACTTTATCAACCGATCCATCTAATGACCTTTGCACTCCTATCCATTGCATCAACCGATCCTCTGTCTGTGTTGACAACAATGACAATACTTTGGCTGCACCTTGCTCATCAATGAACTCATGTCCATCACCTTGCTCATCAATCAACTCCTATACATTCCTGCCCATTACATCAACTGATCAACCTGACTATGTTGACAACAATGACAATATTTTGGTTGCACCTTGCACAACAATCTCCCCCTTTGTAATTGTTGGCAACACATGTAATTGTGTGCAATTACCTGTAACTCTTCTCCCCCTTTGACAATAATACCAAAGGGCAGTTGCAAAACTCTCCCTAAGTCCATGCACAACATTCTCAGGCAAAAATTATTATTGTTAGCCAAAATCATAAATATGAGCAATAAGATAAACAAATGCATAAATGCTCCCCCTGAGAATTTGATCCCGATAGCTAGTCAATTCTTAGACTATTCTTGGGAATATGTGACCACTTTAGTTCACGCTGTCTTCTGAGCCTCAACCCTCTATTGCTCTGCAATCTCAAACTTGTCCACTTGAAGAATCCTCACTCAGATCTATCTTCAACTGTGTTGGCTACTGGATCTCTATCCATTGAGACTCTATCCTCTGTACTCTGTCATAGGCTCACTAAGAACCTGTTTAACAATCTCACATAGAACTTGTCCAAATCAGCTCACAAGTCCTCACTAGACCCTATCCAAATCAGCTCACAAGTCCATCAAGAAAAACTTGCTTAGCATGAACCCACAAAGAGAATTGTTAGAGACCCAATGTGATTCATCAACCTCATAGAAGCATAAAGAGAATTGTTAGAGACTCAATATGTTCTATACTTAACTCCCAATCTCAATCTCAACTCAATATCAATGGAGTAAGCCCAAACATGTATCAAGTAAAGCATTAACTTGATCAAAACAACCTCTATGAGAGCAAATCAACCATTCATCACTCTTCATGGCACTACCATAAAGAACTGTATGAGCAAAAAACACACTTTGACAACTATACAACAACTCCCCGACTACTTTCCTTTCATCCTAAAAAAACCACACCAATACATAGGAGCATTAAAATAAAACTTTAACATTCCTCCCCCTGAGGATGTGCTACCTGGAGCTGCTTAATGCAGTAGAGGAGTAATCTCCTTCTGTCCAAGGAGACACGAATTCCTTTCTTCTATCTTTCTCTAGACTTTCCTGAACTTGGGTTTGAGTTTTTCAACTACATCCCTATTTTGCCCGTATTCGTGAACTTGAACATTTCTCTTGCAGTGTTGTCTCTTGTGCATTCTTGATGGATGATTATTTTCTTTTCTTTTATGCACATGATATGTTCCTTGTCTATGTTGCCCTCTTTGTGTCTAAATAAATCTAGGGTTTTGCCTTAGATTAGATACAGAAGTGCTTGGACAGAACCTTGTTATGTGCCCTTGACCATTGCATTTAAAACATTGCACATGTTTTATTCCCTATCTGTATTGCATTCTGTGTGTATGATGAAATCTATGGTCTTGCCTTAAATTGGATACAAAAGTGCTTGGACAAAACCTTGCTATGTGCCCATGGCCATTACATTTAAAACATTGCACTGGGTGTTCACTCAGGAATGCATATGTATTTCTAACAATATAATTCTTTGATCTATTATTTTGTCCACAATAAAATGCTTTGTGACCATAGTAGTTGCATTTAGAACAATAGACATTAAAAGAATTATTATTAAAAGAGTGAGAGTGAGAGAACCTCTTTTGTTGTGGTTGCTTTGTTGTAGATCTTCTTTGATATTTTCTTCCTTTTGAAGATTCAGCTTCAGACTTTTCTTGCTTTGATCCTTCAGCAGTGTGCTTCTTCTTCTCTGCATTTTTGGAAAATGAAGGTTGTTCAACTTCATATCCAAAACCAAACTTAGTCGTGGAGCTTCTTTGTTGCTTTATCATTGTATCTAGTAATTCTATGCTCTTCTCAAATTTGAGATTTATATTGGCCTCTTCTATTTGTCTCTTCAATGAAATAATCTCTTCTTGTTGGTAGCAAACAGTCTCTTTCTCATTGATTTGAGACCTGAGAATATCTTCAATTCTTTTGTACTATTCTACTTGCAACTTTAGATCAACAATAACTTTGTTAGATTCCTCTTCACTTGTGCTGCATACATAATTCTCATCATCCAGGTGTGTCTTCAAGGCTTCTTCTGATTTCTTGGCCTTTTGAAGCTGTAAGAAGAGATCTTCAATCTCATCTCCATATTATTCCAATTTCTTGGATAGTCTTTTGTTCTTTTTCTTTTCTATCCTCAATTCTTCAAGTGCAGCAATCAACTCACCTCTTAGATTTACTTCAATCTCTAGGTTTTCATTACATACTTCAGAATCCACTTCTTCTACCTTCTCTAGTTTAGTTTTCTCTTCCATATGAACTAAAACTGGCTGAGATGCCTTTTTGGAGGAGGATCTATTCTTCTTACCCATTGTGTACTACTCCAAGATCAACCCTGACTGATTTAGCCTGAACTAGGAAACTAGATCTGATACCAATTGTTAGTCTTACAATGGCACTAAGAGGGAGGGGCGAATTAGTGTAGCTATTTCAAACTTAAAAAAACTTAACTCTTAAATCTGAATCAATGAAAACTTAAAACCAGATAAAGCAAATATCACATGAGAGCATCATATAACACAATATGTAACGAGGTTCACCAATTTTGGCTACTCCTCAAAAATAGACTGCTTGGACACCCATCCAAATTCAGACTTTGCAAAGCACCAACTTTACAAACAATTTACCAGCACCCACTAGAAGGAGCACCAACCCCTAATTTATCTACACCAACAGAAAGGAACACCAACCCCTAATTTACCAGCATCGACTGGAAGGAGCACCAACCCCTAATTTATCTACACCAATAGAAAGGAGCACCAACCCCTGATTCCAAGCACCAACTCAGAATTCTATTTTGAATCTTTTTGACATAAAAATGCCTTCGCTTTTACAAGACCCTCTCTGGTCTATTGCTCATTCAATCTCTGTTTCAATTCATGAAACACACCCACTCCAACTGTTCTGCTTATCGCACTCTAACAGTCCTTTCTTACGGCTCACTCTTACGGCTTTCTTATGGCTCACTCTTACTACAATCTTACAGCTCCTATGTTCGGCTCTCTCTTCTCACTTACAGCTCTCTTACAGCCCACAACACTATCTCACTATCCGGCGGCTCTTTTCACATCTCAGCAACGCTCTCTCTATTCTCTTTTTGCTGTACTTTCCCCCTATTCTTCAACACGTTGCTCTCTCTTCCCACACGGATCTCAACATTACTACTTCACGCAAATCTGGTTTTATAATAGAGTTCTATTTCTATTCTTAACTTCCTCCATATTCGTGCATGCAGCCTTTTAATAGTAATAGCTTATTTATTCTCACATGCAACCTTATTAATAGAACGGTTCTTTGTTTGGTCTTTGAGATGTTTCTCTATCCAACTTGTGGTATTCGTCTGATGACTTTCAGTAACCATTGCTACATGATATTTCTTTGTAATGGCTCCTATAACTACAGTAATGACTTCTATTTACTGTCACTGTAACTGCCCCTGTAACTGCCTTAATTACTTCAGTTTACTGTTCTTATTTAACTACATGATTTTCTTTAGCAACTACAGTTCTGTAACCGTCGCACTCTTTTTCACATTTCTTATTATAGCTTACATGATCTCACTGTAACTCTCCACCTGTAACAGTTCTTATTTTGCTGCATGAACTTATTCTGTAACAGCCCCCTGTAACTGCAGTTCTAACTCCAGTTAACTGTTCTTATTCTAGCTGCATGATTTTCTTCTGCAACTGCATCTGTAACTATCATTTTCCTTCAGTTAACTTTACTTTGGCTTGCACCCGTGAAAACAAAAAATGTCACAAAATCGTGACACTTTTGCTGCCTTGAGCTCTTCTCTATCTCTTGCCCATGAAAACTAAACATGTCATGAAATCGTGACACTTTTGCTTCCTTGTACTCTTCTCTGCTTGCACTAGTGAAAACCTGACATGTCATGAAATTATGAAACCTTTTGCTTCTGTAAACTCTTCTTTGCATGCACCAGCAAAAACATGACATGTTGCAAAATCGTGACATCTTTCGCTTCCTTACTCTTCTCGGCATGCACCAGCAAAAACAAGACATGTCATGAAATCGTGACACTTTCGTTGCCTTGTGCTTTTCTCTGCCTTACACCTATGAAAATGGAACATGTCACGAAATAATGATTCTTTCACCTTTGAACTCTTCCTCCTTGAACTTGTCATGAAATCGTGATGCTTCTGCTTCCATGCTCTTTCATTTTGCTTCTATCACGAAATTGTGAAACTTCATATTTCGGATTCTTTCTCTCTGCTGTTGTCATGATATCATGACATTTATTCTCCTTAGATCTTCTCTTCTCTTCAGGTCATGAAAATGTGACATGTCGCGATCTCATGACACTTTTTCTCTCAATTTCTTCCTCTTGCAATATGTCACGAAATCGTGACACTTTTTATCTTGCCTTCTCTCTCCTGCAATATGTCATGAAATCGTGACACTTTTTCTCCTTAGTGCTTTTCTTCTCATCGGATCGTGAAAACCTGACATGTCATGAAATCATGACACTTTTTCTCCTTAGTGCTTCTTCTTGCAAATTGTCATGAAATCATGACACTTTTCTTTGCAAGCTCTTTCTTTTCGAACCTGTCATGAAATCGCGATAGTTTTCTTTGCTTGCGCCTTCTCTCCGAACATGTCGTGAAATTGCGATAGTTCTTCCTGCATGCACTTATTTTTCAAACATGTCACAAAATCATGACAGTTTCCTTTGCCTGTGCCTTCTCTCCAAAAATGTCATGAAATCATGACAGTTCTTCTTGCATGCACTTCTTCTTCAAACATGTCATGAAATCGTGACAGTTTCCTTTGCCTGCGCCTTCTCTCCAAACATGTCATGAAATCACGACAGTTTTCTTACTTGCCTTCTTTGCTTCCAACATGTCGTGAAATTACGACAGTTTTTCCACTTGGCTTCTTTGCCTCCAACATGTCACGAAATCATGATAGTTTTTCTAGCATTTTCTCTCTCCTTCGAGATGTCGCGAAATCGCGACAATTTTGACAACATTTTCTCTCTCCTCCAAGATGTCACGAAATCGTGACAATTTTGATAGCATTTTCTCTCTCCTCCGAGATGTCGCGAAATCATGACGAAAAACATGTCGCGATATCGTGACAGTTTTCTTGTCTTTTTCTTTGATTCTTTGAATTTGGGTCACTTCTGTCTTCTTGGAAATTTACTGTACATGCTCTGATTGCTCTGAACTCTTGTTCACTTTATCAACCGATCCATCTAATTACCTCTACACTCCTGTCCATTGCATCAACCAATCCTCTATCTATGTTGACAACAAGGACAATACTTTGGCTGCACCTTACTCATCAATGAACTCCTGTCCATCACCTTGCTCATCAATCAACTCCTATCCATTCCTGTCCCTTGCATCAACTGATCAACCTGACTGTGTTGACAACAATGACAATACTTTGGTTGCACCTTGCACATCAAATTGTTCTTATATCAAATATTGTATAAGCATACAAATTATATCATAACTTTGAAAGCATGTAAATTCGTTCATGCACACAAGGTATTTCACAATATAATTCATATACTCAATTTAGATGCAATCGCATGGCTTAGCTATTCTATTGAACTAATAACCATTGTGGGAAATTTACTACCATCCAAATCTCTACAATATTATTAAATATATCACATAGAATTTAATACCATCTCAATTATTACATTGAACTAATAACCATTATGGAAAATTTACTGCCATCCAACTCTATACAATATTCTTCAATAAACCTTTTATGATTTATAGCCTTATTGTTCCACTCCATATAATCAAATCCAACTATGGACAATGCATAGGTTGGATGATGCACTCGAGGGAGGATGGATGGATCAATTGATGGGTGATACATCAATATATAGAAATATCACAATGTTAATAATTTCTCCAAGTTATTCTTTTCTATTTATAGAATTTCTATTTAGACTTTTACATGTACTTCCCTATTTTATAATTGCCTTTCTATATTCATAATTGCTTTTCTTATTTTCTTCTTCTTTAACACAATTACTTTCATGTGATTTTTCACATGAAGCATTTACTTTTTTCAACATTCTCCCCCTTAATGCTTAATGTTCTAATTTTCAATTTCATGAAGAAAACTCTCTTATCAACTTGCAATAGCACATACACCTGCATCATTATGAATTCACAATAACATATTTTTGAACATCCTATTGGTGAATTTATTTTCCTTTTCTAACATGAGTGTGATCCCATGAATCAAATATAAGTTCCCTTATAGTGACCTTCTCATCCTACTAGACCACATGCATAACTAGTCACTACAACCACAAAGTACACTAGAATAGATCATTACTTATGAGTTGTACTTTATTATTTTCTAATTTTTTATATTTATTATCTATTATGTGGAACCTTTCTTATACCACACATAACCTTCATCCAATTGTTAATAATCCCTCTCATTTTCTCTTCTAGGGATACTCTTGATGTGGTCCTTTCTCTTTTAATGTTCCTTCTACTTCTACTTATTTTATTCAATTCGATTAATTTAGATCTCATACCTTGTTGAATATATGGGCCATCTAGTACTTGAATATAGGACCTCTATGTATTGAGGTAGCTCTACAAATAATCTTTTGGCTCCTCCTTGAACTAGCTTATGATTCATATATAAAATTGCTTCTACTCATAACTTGAACATTCTTGCTAAACCACTCCATGAATAGTTGACACTCCTAGATTCAAAATTAGCTCTAATACAAATTTTAATGATCAAATATTTTGATACCATGGTTCATCCATGAGTTTCATTATGGTAACCTTCTCGTCATACTAGACTACATGGATAACTAGTTGCTAAATTTTTTTAATGTAATATAATAGATCACTACTTACAAGGTTCATTCTATTATTTTCATATCAAATATTTATCTTTATTCCCTCATGTGTGAGACCTTGTTTCTTCTATCTATAACCTTCATCAAATAGTTGAGCATCATTCACCCTTTCTCTCCTAAGAATACTCCTTTTTCTTTCCTTTCTCTTTCAACATTTATACTTATACTTGTCTTCTTCAATTTGACTACTTTGTTTGTCATACCCTATTATAGATATAGACTAATTAGGACTTGAATTTAGGACATCCATACATTAAGTTTGCTCTACCAATAATATTGTTGAATCATCCTATAATTTAAATATAGGATTACTTCTACTCAGTGCTCCAACATCCCCCCTAATCCACTTCATGAGTACTCAATCCTTCTAGCTTCAAATCCAACTCTAATACCAATTATTAAAATTTAGTGCTCAAATACCAATTATCAAGATCATAATACTTTGTTAATGAAATGTTAGGATCATATACTCTAGTAAAAAAATCCTCTTATATGAAATGTTATGAAAGTATACAAATTCATTTACACATTTTTATTGTTCCTATAATCCAAATAACACACACATACTATTTGCATAATATCAAAGTATATGCTTAATATGGATGAAACTACACTACTAAGCTATTGTATTGAATCAATAATCAATGAGGTATACTTACTAATATCCAACTCCATACAATATTCTTCAGTGCATATCATCACTCCACTCCATATAATCTAATCCAACTATGGACCATGCATAGGTTAAATGATCCACCCAAGGGAGGATGGATGGATAAATCAACTCATCTTGTATACATGAATATACAGATTCATTACAAATGGTTTTTATTAGCTAATATGTCATGATTTTCTATATTTTTATTTATCATTTTTATTTTTCATATTTTTTTCTAGTTTCTAATTTCCTTTATATATTTAGAATTGGTTTTCATATTTTCTCAACTTATTTTCTTCTTGTTGTAAAAAGTGCTTTCATGTGTTTCTTTCCATTAAGGATTACATTTTCCAACAACAATTGTTGTATTGATATTGTATTAAAGTATAGGAACCAGTAAAAATATTTAATAAATTAAATTAAATTATACTAATTGAATTAAATTAAAAATAAAATATAAAACATGTAGTATATGTTTTCAATTTTTATTATGAATTATATCAGTACAATTGATCTAATAAAAACATATTTAAATCCTTATAGTATTATTATATGTTTATGGTGTTGAATTATGAAAAGTGTTAGGAAATTATTATGGTCATAGTTTTTTACCATCATAATAAGTTAAGTGGTTGCAACCACTTAACATAAGATCTATTATTAACTATTAGTTATGGGTGGTTGCACATAGTTGTTGTCTTATTACAAGTTATACTATATTGGTCATAACTTATGTATTTAAATAATCTCTGATAAATAAAAGAGACCCATCAATTGTGCCAGAGTAGAAAACCAAAGGAAGAGTGAACTCTCCTTCAGATCCACTGGTCCTTGATACCTTTATGAGGAAAAGCACCATGCCTTTCTCTTGATTCAGCATGGAGGGGATCTAAATAATTCTATTAATAAATCACAACAATGGTATCACAATGAATAAACCTTAATTATATCCAATCTAGATTCAACACTTGCTTACTATTATTCCATGTAGTTGTATTCCATAGTATTATATTTTTGGATACATGTTCTAAAGACAACAATCCATTTGTATTAAAGTTTAAGTAAGAGTGGATTAACTAGTATGAATAGACTAATAACTCTTGTCCACCTACTCTACTAGAAAAAAAATTGGATTCCCTTGTCCCATAAGGGAAATACAAAGCAACCCCTTGAATAGTTGAAATGTGTGGCTCTAGAATAGAAAAATATTATCATTTGACTTGACAATAGCATATCAGTCATATTGTTGAAGTATTGCCATATGGGTTGATTTGACACATCCAACAACACAAAGTTACCATTTTCTATCAATTTAGCTATAAATACACTTTGACCAAGGAGTAATCTCCATAATAATACAAAATACCCAACATGAATTTGATCATCATTGCTTGGAAAATATCATACACAAATTTAATTAGACTTGATAATCCAATAACATACCTACCTATTGTTAAAGGGGTATGTTTATAATATTGTATGTAAAAATGGGAAATATGGCTAGCTCATGTATATATTGTGCCATCTCTCTTTTTTGGATCAGTATATTGTGTTAAAAATTAAATATTTGTATTAGAGATCTATATATTTCTAAGAATCCAGTTGGCTTTCTTGAGTAGTCCAAACTAGCAAGATATTAATTAGATATTTTTTGTGACATCCTCCAAGATCACATACACCATTTGAATAATGTTACCTCCACTATTGAATGCTCTCACTATGTGTGGGTAATTAGTGATAAAATAGCCCTTCACAACTATGGTGGCGACCAATGACAACATTCTCTAGTACATCAAGCATGTGTGCATCATGAATGAAGGGACATAAGTATGAAGATGAATTTTAGTGGTTAGTTTATTAGAATAGAAAGTTACAATTTGAATTTGAATTCATACATGATCTTAATAAAGGAAATAAAAATAATTGTTGGTTTTATTTGTACTTGATTGTACTTCAAATATAGGCATCTATACTTAGCTTGATGGGGAAAGACACCCAGAAGAAGTAGTATTCATAGTTAGAGTTGCTCTTAGACACACACATGTGGCCATAATGTATAATATTGGCAAGGATATCTATGGTAGTGAGAATATTGAATCGGCTTCCCATCGCTTCAAGACATTGTAAGGTATGATTATCACTTGTTGATACATGTCATAGAGAAGTACAACCACCTCATTTAAAACATTATCCTAAGTTTAGTGGATTTACAAAATCCAACATAAGTAGCTACTACATAGAATTAATATAGATAGGTGATATATGATATTGCCTTCACCATTTTTAGAGGCCTACCAATAATCCCTCCCTAAATATTATTCTTATATAGACATGTTAGCTAATTATTTTTATATTGGTATTTGATTTAATTAATTGGGTATTAAGAATTAGGGTTAGGTTATCATTGATTTCATTTATAAATAGGAAGAATAATTTATTATTTTGGATCATCGAATAATATAATTTAATTTATGTACAGATGCAAGAGAATTTTCCCTATCAAAGTGGCTATAATACTTTGCCCTCTCTGAGTGGCTATGGATTTTTTGAGGTATTTTTTTGATTTGGTTCACTACTGATTATCATATAGATTGAAATCTATTATTTTATATTGGTGATTTAATATTATTGATGCAATAGGTCCGAGGTGTAGACCAATTGGTTCATCCAAACCCCATAAGGGGGCGGAGGTCCAAGGTTCAAATATCGGGCCTCACCGGACTGAACGCTTGTCCCTTTCTTGGTGCTTTCAATGGCGTAAAAGGTTTAAAATTATTGTGGCATGGTGGTTATAGGGGCGGACTACGTGAATATCTATGTGCGGCTTTCATGGCAGACAGCACAGAATACTATGGCAGCCATAAAAGCTGGATAGCCTGCCCAAATTCATGGCGGCTACCGATTCCACCATGTAAATACAAATATATATATATATATATATATATATATATATATATATATATATATATATATATATATATATATTATTGATGCATTGTTGATTATTATATTTCCATCTTGAATTGTTTTGACAAATATTATACTAATACATAGTTCACCTCAAATGGTATCAAATATGTGATTCTAGATTAACATGATCAGATTTGGTAGATCATCATAGTTTGAAGTCATAAAGTTTCGGTAATAGTAACATGGGTAGTTGTAACAGGCAGGAAGTAAATCTAAGGTAGTACATTAACCAATAACCTATGATATCACCAATCTATTAAGCTAGGCCTTTCTTAAGGCCACCTCCTGGTATCCTTGTTGAACAGTCATGCGATAAGAGAAGTTGAAGCCATCTGTTCTAGAAGACCTATTGGCAACCATTCTGATATTTTATCTTCTCTCAATTTCATCCTAAATAATAGCTAGCAGATAACAATAACCAACAACCTCCATGAGTAGAAAATTTCAGCAACCTAAGATTTAATTCAACCCTAAGATTTCTTCCATTCTAGCACACGATACATGGAAAATTGGGTAGAAATTTTTTGTTCAATACGTGAATGAAATTTATACATCTTCTCAAAAAGTTTTATATTCCTAGTCATAAATTCTAGGTTATTATGTGATCTACAGATAACAAATACTGGCTTTCAGCAAGAACACAACTTTTTCAATGAAAACTCTAATTTTTGATTGAAAAACTATTTCAGGTAGTAAGTTTTGGATTTCTAGTGTCTGCTTCTAGTTTTTTGGCCATATTTGGTGAGATCTGATAGTATTCAGTGGGAATACCATATGTTGACAATTTTTTAAGGGGAATTTTTTCCCACATTGTTCCTATTGTGGAACAAAAACAATTTTTAAGTGTCATCGCATGCTAAAGTAAATAACCACCTTTTGGCGGTTACATTTCCTTACACACTAATGACTAGTGGGTGTTGTTGCACCGTGTAGTGGATACTTAGACCATTGTAGCTATTGATATGGGTGTAGTTTTATTGTTGATATTTTGTGGTGGATACATAATGGTTTCATATTTTTTGCAAAAGAGATTAATTTTATAAAATTTAGTGGAATACATCCCACATCAGCTCTGTGGGAGGCCAATTCAATATTTATAGGTGTGAGCATGCAAAAATAGTGGTGATGATTTTATCACTCCCTCTTGTGCTCACGCACAAGGTAA
Source organism: Wollemia nobilis (assembly GCA_028583015.1). NCBI lineage: Eukaryota > Viridiplantae > Streptophyta > Pinopsida > Araucariales > Araucariaceae > Wollemia > Wollemia nobilis. The sequence goes on from JAQPPZ010016895.1 coordinate 21,033,657, forward strand.
CACTCCCTCCGTGATCGCCATTGAAAGCACGATATTTTGGAAGATTGAAAGGAAAATTAATGTGATGTATTCAAAACTCAAAGTTAACGCTTAAGGTCCTATAAAGTGAAATGCATGAAATAAAAGAAAAGAGACAAATTTAAATGAGATAAAAGGAAGTATAAAAAGCACAGTCCTTTTTATTTATACTCTTCCAATTCGGTTACAAAGACATCTCCTCCCTTTTAGGGGGTAGGAGTGTTAACATAGTTTCAATTACAATCATGGATTTAGTGTTCCTCCTTCCGCGTTCCCACATGTGAAATGGGTGAGCAAAAGTGTTGCCGCCATTGGTATTGATGAATCTTTAATCCTTGCTGCTCCTTCTGCGTTCAAAGAAACAATAAATCATTAGTAACACCTATGTATGATAATGAAACTCGCAAATCTGAAAGAATACTGTTAATGAATATAAAAGATAAATATAACGATGATTAAAATGAATCTGAATAGACTAAAAATTTGACAGAAGCATAATCATGTAACTAGCAAAATACTACAAAAGAAACAGTCACCAAATTTGACACAGATCGGTATTCGTTCCGAGGCAGGATGACTAAACCTGCAATAGACTGTTATTCGTTTTGGGGTGAAACGAGTAAACCTACAACAGTTTGGTACTCGTTTTGGGGTGAGATGAGTAAGCCTGCAATAAGGTAGGGGGTGCCCAAAGGCAAACCACCCATCGGTTAAGAATTTTGTTTTGACACCAATCTGCTTGGGATGAGTCCAAAACCTATTGTGATGTGTTATCGGCAAATTGGTAGGATATTATGTCCAGAAAAATCAGGTTTTGGGTCTTGATTCATGCCTCCAAAATTCACCCAATAACATCCCTTTTTATTAAGATATTATGGATGTAAAGGCACAAATCGTAAGTCAGCAAAATAGCAGCACTTCGTTGCTCAAAATGCTCCTTCTCTGTATATCTTTTAGGTGGTAAAACTCCCCAATTTATAGACCTTAGGGTCTCCTTGTTTGAATTGCACATGCGAGGGCACAACTTGAGTTAACTGTCCTATTTTCAAAGAAAATCTAACTCCCTAATTAAAAATCTCCTTGCATGAGGTCTCTAAAATAAATACATGCATGATTGAAGTCTCTCTTCTTGATTTGGAGCCATTCCTCGCAATTGCATGACCTGTAGCTTCAGTTAACTGGCGGACTTGTCGAGGTTTGACTTTTTTTGCCAGTCAAACCTTCTATTCATCCCACCTCGAGATAAATTCTGTATTCGTCTCTGGGTGGGATGAATGATAGTTTGTATTCATCCTTGGGTGGGACGAACAGAGAGCAAGGTGCCAAAAATATGCCAAATTGACCTCTGACCTCTAAAACTTCTTTTGGAAGTGGTTAAGACCACTGTTTAACCTCTGGGGGCTGCCCTAGGGACTGTTTGTGTCAATGCAATCAGTGCTCATTGTCACTTAATCGAATTGGTGCTATTTTGGTGTCTACACACACTAACGACCAGTGGGTGTTGTTGCACCGTGTAGTGGATACTTAGACCATTGTAGCTATTGATATGGGTGTAGTTTTACTGTTGATATTTTGTGGTGGATAGGTAATGGTTTCATATTTTTTGCAAAAGAGATTAATTTTATAAAATTTAGTGGGATACATCCCACATCAGCTCTATGGGAGGCCAATTCAATATTTATAGGTGTGAGCATGCGCAACTAGTGGTGATGATTTTATCACTCCCTCTTGTGCTCACGCACAAGGAAACACTCCCTTTTGGTGCTACTTTAGTAGGTTGGAGAAATCGTTGATTAAAAACTAGCTATTGCAATAATTGACCATTGAATTTGAAACATATTGACCTACTCATAGACAATTGATTAGGATTTGAAAAAAAACAAATATTATTGTCAAAGATAATTTTTTTTTTAATTTCAAATTAAATTTTTAGTGCCAACATAGTGAAGTGCATGAATGATCCAGCCACCAATATTGATTGGACATAAGTGAATGACAGATTACAATGTACTGCCCTTCCAAGAAATGAATCTATGAGTAGAAATAAGTGCCAACCTATAAATCTATATATGCATCATAATACTCCCATTAATATTAATATTTTTGACCATATTCTTTCTTCACTAAATTCAATTACTTCACCTTAACCTAATAATTCAGGTCCTTCCTCTTCAACACTTAACAATTCAAGTCCTTCTTCTTCAACACCCAATAACCCTCCTCATAACATGGTCATCCCACTTCCTAGTAGTATCGTTCCTGACTTGTATCAATATCTTACACAACAAGAACAAAAGGTTGATGAAATTCTAGCCATGCTAAAAAAAAATCATGAAAATCTAGTTCCATCCACTTCTACACCTCATCATGTCCATGGATCACAACATAATATCAAACCCCAACCTAAACCAGAGTTTGCTTCTCTTAACCTAGGATTTTCCTCTAATATAGACCCCTTGGTAGATAGTGCTTCCAATTTCTTGGAATGGCCTCATCATTTATAAGTTCCTCACATTGATAGGTCCACATTTGAATGAATTGACCCTAGAGGATGGTTGGCAAAAATAGAAGGTCTTATCCATTTGTACAATATCCCAAAAAAAGATCATGTTGCATTAATAACTTCTAAACTTGGTACCCAGGCTTATCAAGGTTGTTTTTGAAGAACATAAGCTTATACTAATATGGGAGTGAACATTATAAGATACAAATTTTCTCTTTTATTTCCGAAGCAATAACATCAAATAATATCATTGCAATAATACAACAATGCACAAATCACCATACACATAAGATACAAATATTTTACATGGAAACACCCTCTTAGGAGAAAACCACAACAAAAAAATTACTTATATTTTTATTTAATAAATTTTATGAGCACCAACCTAGAGGAGACACCAATCCCCTATACAAGTTTATGGAAAAAAATCCATAGGAGACACCAATACCCTATACAAGTTTGTGGACACCAATACATAGGAGACACCAATCCCCTTGCTCAAGTTCATGGACACCAATCCACAAGAGACACCAATCCCCTTGCTCAAGTTCATGGAAACCAATCCACAAGAGACACCAATCCCCTTGCTCAAGTTCATGGACATCAATCCATAGGATAAACCAATCCCATTTCTTAGGTTCATGGACACCAATCCACAGGAGACACCAATACCCTTGCTCAATTTGTGGACACCAATCCATAGGAGACACCAATACCCTTGCTCAAGTTTATGAACACCAATCCATAGGAGACAACAATACCCTTTCTTAGGTTCATGGACACAAATCCATAGGAGACACCAATCCCCTTCTGATCATAAATATTATCTAAAAATTTGCTTAGGTATATCCTCAAATCTTGCTCACAAACACTACTCAAATATGCTCCAAAATCTGCTCACAAACACTGCTCAAATATACTCAAAAACCTAATCATAAATAATGCTTAAATCTACTCGAAAACCTACTCACAAATACTGCTTCAAAACTTTCTCATAAATACTACTCAAATTTAATCCAAGATTTTATCAATAATGGCATCAAGTTCTTCATATTTTCTTGAGTTTTCTTTCTTCAACTAAAAGCAATTTAGACATATTCTACCCAAAATTCTTTTAACTTCATGAACATATAGAGGATGATATTCACTAGTGTAGAAAGCTTAAAATGGTCAACATGTTCTTCACAGTCATTTAGTTTTTTCGCTTCCACATATCTCATATTTATTACATTTTAAAGGTAGCTCAAATCTAGCATTAGATAACTTACTTGTGTGTTGAATTGGAGATGCTAATACCTTACTCTTCTTCCACTATCATGTGCACATTTTCTTATTCTTATTGAAATGGCTAAATTGTCATTCCTTGTTAATTGAATGCTTGGGTGAATATGTGACCTCAATCTTCTTACTTTATTCTTTTAATTCTTGACTTGTTTCAAATTTGTGCCCTCCAAATATGCCTTAGTAATGATGATCTTTCTTTTGCATGTGCTTTCCAAATCTGCCTTGACAAAATAATTTTCCTTTGTATATGCCTTCCAAATCTACCCTAATAATAATGATCTTCTTTTGAAACTTATAAAATAAAAATTTATAACAACAACATGAATCCTTATATCTCTCTTTTAAAACTTGTAAAATAAAACTTTATAATACCAACATGACTCCTTATATCTCCCTTTTATAACTTGCAAAATAAAACTTTATAAATAGAAAATTGACTCCTTATATCTCCTTTTAATAACTTGCAAAATAAAACTTTATAATAACAACATGACACCTTATATATCCCTTTTATCAAATTTAATTAAAAACTTTACCCTTACCTTGAAAAATAAAACATAGCAAGTGGTAGATGAGATTCTAACTTCTGACCTCTAGTTGTGCAGCGCCCTAACATGGGCTTGTGACTGACTAGGCTAACCAAACGGATGAAACCAAAAGAGTACAATAGAATACTTAAGTCCTTCATTGCGCTATCTCAAACACCAAACACTTCAACAAAATAGGTGTCAAGGATATTCTATCCTCAAACCTTTTGCACTACAGTGCCCTAACATAGGCTAGACAATCGACTGGTCTACCCCAGCAGATAAAACCAAATGGGTACAATAAAATACTTAACTCTTGCTTTGGATTATTGCTATGCTATCGAACATACACTCCTCTCCTCCCTTTTCTTCTACTAGTTGCTCACTCTCCTATATTATCTTCTACTCATTGCTCATACTCCTCTCTTATTTTCTACTCACTACTCACACTCCTCTCAAAGGATATTCAATTTTCTTACATCTTTACAAAATGATTTATTGCCTCATATTAATATGCTTTTTTCTTTGTCATCCGTGCCCAAGGAGGTTGGCCCATCATCTAAAAATTTGAATTTTAATTTCACTTTTGTATGGTGCACTCAAAGAGGTCATCCCATGCATATTTATTTTCTTGAATTTTAAACTCACTTCAAGTCGACCCACTCTTTTGTGTTTATATTATAATATTAAATCTATGATTTAAATATTATAATATTTGAATATCTATTTAAATATTTTGATTTAAATATTAAATCACCCTTGAAGATATTTGTCTTGACATCAATGACAACTCATATGATTAAATCACCCTTGAATATATCTACCTTGACATCAATGACAACTCAATAATTATAACAATATCCCCATTTGTCATTGATGACAACCCTACAAAATTATCCTTTACTGCAACATAATCACAAACTGCTCTCCCTAACAAGCTGCTTCCCATTGCTAAAATTCTCCCCCTTTGAAATTAATGGCAAAGGTTCCTCAGGACTGTAATATAAGACACTTGACAACACCCCCTTACTTTCTTCTCTTACTAAGACAATCAATGATGATATGGGAGTAAAAATACCAAATTACTATGCTCCTCTTCTTGTTTTATTTCCTTTATTCAAACTTTGGAGGACATACCCTTTTGAACATTTTTACCATCCTCTTTTTTGCTTGACTTTAGAACTTCAGGGAACACTATTTTGCACCATCTATTTGTATGCCCAAAATTATTACATTTGTAGCATGTGATTTTGTAGTCCATGAGAGGTAAAAATAAATTAAAATTCCTCTTGGTGAAGCCAAAATTATTCTTAGCATGCACCCTAAAATTTATAGCTTTATGACTAAGTTTGTGACATGAAAAACAATAACCATGGAATAAATATTGAAACCTGTCTAATTGCCTTGGAGGATATTATCACATGGTTCTCTCATTGTTGTTTTTGTGATGGACTTCATTCCTTGATGATTCTTTGTTTTCTTCCTCCTTGATGATTCCACTTCTCAACACATTAGCATAGGTCTTAGGCTCTTCTTTAATTATTTTCTTTGATTCCTATCTTCCTTTTGAGCTTGACTCCCCCTTTTGTTTCTTTTGACCTTCTCCAAAACCAAGTCCAGTATTTATAACTGAAGATCTTTGTGTTTTGATAATATCATCCAATATTTTTGTGATTTTCTCAAAATTGATATTTTATTGTAGCTTATCATTAGATTTTTCAACTTCCTTCCTCATAGAGATAATCTCATGTTCTAGTTTTTCACATTCCAACTCTTTTGCCTTTAATTGTTTAGCCATACCTTCTTCAATTCACTTTACCTCTTCAATTTTCACTTTTAAGTAGGTGAGATTTTACAAAATATTTACCTTTGTATTCTCATTCTCTTGTACTTGGATCTTCAATATTGAGTTTCTCTTTCTAATATTTTTCAACTCTTCAAGAGCAATAACAATTTCCTCTTCTATTTAAACTATGGCTTCCTCTTCATCTTCTGAATCTTTCTCTTCTTCTTGGTTTTCTATAATAGGAGCATATTCTTTCTCCTCTATGGCCAAAAATAGAATTTCTTCTCTTTCACTATCAAAGATACTCTCATCATTGTTGGAAGAACTTCTTGCTTCCTCAACATAGAAACTCTTCTTGTGTCTTTTAAATATTTTCTTCTCATGCTTACCTTGATTGTGCCTATTTTTCTTTTCATGATAAAATTTTCTTTCTTTATTTTTCTCATATTCCTTTTCTTCTTCACTACTACTACTTCTAGATTGTGTACAATTAGATGCATAGTGACTAAGGTTACCATAATTAAAAAATTTCACAGAGTGCATACCTTTGTGTTTTCTTGGACACTTCTTATTCCTTCATACAAAATTAGCTTCTTCTCCATTGCTTGATTCTTCACTTAATTTTGGTTCCTTATTCTTTGTCTTTTTTGAAGCTTTAAATGTTGCTTCCCATTTGGATGTTTGATCTTTTATAGTTCTCATATCATAGGTTGTGAGAATTTTGTGTAGCTCATTGATGCTTAAGGTTTTAAGACCCTTTATTTCTTCAATCGCCAAAAGCTTTGCATCAAATTGCATAAGAAGTGACCTTAATATTTCTGAATAATCTTAGATTCTTAAATCTATTCTCCAATTTGATGAATGGTTTTGATAACTTCATCAAAATGGAGTAGATATTTTGTAATATCTTTCTTATATTTCATCTTCAAATCTTCAAACCTCCTCCTGTGGGTTTGAATTTTGACCATTTTTAACCTTGTCGTGTCCTTCATATGCTCTTTGTAACTTGTCCCATATTTTTTTTTCTGATGTGCATTACATGACTTTCACAATATCTTATTTATATAACCCACTTAATATTGCATTAATTACCCTAGCATTGTTTTCAAATGGTTTCTTGTCATATCGATCCGTGGGAGGAGTTGTAAGTGGTGTGAACCCATCCTCAATGGATTGACATATATCATAGCCATGTGCCATTAAATAAGTTCGCATCCTTATTCCCTAGAAAGCAAAGTTAGTATCATCAAATAATGGAGCCCTATTTGATGAAAAACCTTCTTGGTAAGCCATGTGTGTTCTTGTAAGATCTTGCTTCAAGTTTTTAGGCTTTCACGAAGGAGCTACATTTTAAAGGTAGCTCAAATATAGCATTATATAACTTGTGTGTTGAATTGGATATGCTAATACCTTGCTCTTCTTCCACTATCATGTGCACCTTTTCTTCTTATTAAAATGGATGAATTGTACTTCCTTGTTAATTGAATACTTGGGTGAATATGTGACCTCAATTCTCTTACTCTATTCTTTGAAGTCTTGACTTGTTTTAAATTTGTGCCCTCCAAATATGCCTTAATAATAATGATCTTCCTTTTGCATGTGCTTTCCAAATATGCCTTGACAAAATGATTTTTCTTTTGTATATTCCTTCCAAATCTTCCCTAATAGTAATGATCTTCTTTTGAAACTTATAAAATAAAAATTTATAAAAAACATGACTCCTTATATCTCTCTTTTAATAATTACAAAATAAAACTTTATAATGCCAACATGACTCCTTATATCTCCCTTTTATAACTTGGAAAATGAAAATTTATAAACAAAAAACTGACTCCTTATATCCTTTTAATAACTTGTAAAATAAAACCTTATAATAACAACATGACACCTTATATCTCCCTTTTATCAATTATTTTTTATTTAATAAATTATGATACTGGGTAGTATGGGAGGAGCAAATAATAGACCCTAGAATTAACTTGGGGCCCATGAGGGAAAATAGCCAATGGAAACCACACATGGGGAAAATTCCACACTCACCACCATTGAGCGATGCTCCCACGGGAGAGGATGAAGCATATTTCTGGGCCATGATTCTCTCATTTGAGGGGCTGGGTCACAGTTCACGTGCATCCACTTGTGCATTTAACCCAAAATCCTGCTTCCCGATTTTCAAATCTCTATGTGGGTGTTGTGCTTTATATACCACCATGAGAACAATTGTGGGATAACTATGGGATAATGGCTCAGGACTCCCGTAACATTTCTCAAGTTAATTTTTTTTAATTATTTTTTTTAAGAAATTATGAGATTGGGTAGTATGGGAGGAGTGAATAATAGACCCTAGAATTAAATTGGGGCCCATGAGGGAAAAAAACCAATGGAAACCACACATGGGGAAAAATCCACACTCACCACCATTGAGTGATGCTCCCACGGGAGAGGATGGAGCATATTGTTGGGCCATGATTTGCTCATTTGAGGGGCTGGGTCATGGTTCATGTGCATCCAATTGGGCATTTAACCCAAAAGCCTTCTTCCCGATTTGCAAAGCTCTATGTGGGTGTTGTGCTTTATATACCACCATGAGGGCCATTATGGGATAAATATGGAATAATGGCTTAGGACTCCCACAGCGTTGCTCAAGTTTTTTTTTTTTTTATTTTGTATTTAAGAAATTATGAGACTGGGCACTACGGGAGGAGTGAATAATAGACCCTAGAATTAACTTAGGGCCCATGAGGGAAAACAATCAATGGAAACCACACATGGGGAAAATTCCACACTCAACACCATTGAGCGATGCTCCCACGGGAGAGGATGGAGCATATTGTTGGGCCATGATTCGCTCGTTTGAGGGGTTGGGTCATGGTTCATATGCATCCACTTGGGAATTTAACCCAAAATCCTGGTTCCTGATTTGTAAAGCTCTATGTGTGTTTTGTTATTTATATACGACCATGAGGGCCATTGTGGGATAAATATGGGATAATGGCTCAAGACTCCTGCAGCGTTGCTCAAGTTAATTTTTAATTATTTTTTATTTAAGAAATTATGAGACTAGGCAGTGTGAGAGGAGTGAATAATAGACCCTAGAATTAACTTGGGGCCCATGAGGGAAAACAACCAATGGAAACCACACATGGGGAAATTACACACTCACCACCATTGAGTGATGCTTCCACGGGAGAGGATGGAGCATATTCTTGGGCCATGATTCGCTCGTTTGAGGGGCTAGGTCATGGTTCACATGCATCCACTTGGGAATTTAACCCAAAATCCTGCTTCACGATTTGCAAAGCTCTATGTGGGTGTTGTGCTTTATATACCACTATGAGGGCCATTGTGGGATAAATATGGGATAATGGCTCAAGACTCCCACAGCGTTGCTCAAGTTAATTTTTAATTATTTTTTATTTAAGAAATTATGAGACTAGGCAGTACGGGAGGAGCGAATAATAGACCCTAGAATTAACTTAAGGCCCATGAGGGAAAACATCCAATGGAAATAACACATGGGGAAAATTCCACACTCACCACCATTGAGCGATGCTCCCACGGGAGAGGATGAAGCATATTGTTGGGCCATGATTCGCTCGTTTGAGGGACTGGATCATGGTTCACGTGCATCCACTTGGGCATTTAACCCAAAATCCTACTTCTCGATTTGCAAAACTCTATGTGGGTGTTGTGCTTTATATACCACCATGAGGGCCATTGTGGGATAAATATGGGATAATGGCTCAAGACTCCCGTAGCATTGCTCAAGTTAATTTTTTTAATTTTTTTTATTTAAGAAATTATGAGACTGGGCAGTACAGGAGGAGCGAATAATAGACCCTAGAATTAACTTTGGGCACATGAGGGAAAAAATCCAATGGAAACCACACGATGAAAATTCCACACTCACCACCATTGAGTGATGCTCCCACATGAGAGGATGGAGCATATTGTTGGGCCATGATTCGCTCGTTTGAGGAGTTGGGTCATGGTTCACGTGCATCCACTTGGGCATTTAACCCAAAATCCTACTTCCTAATTTACAAATCTCTATGTGGGTATTGTGCTTTATATACCACCATGAGGGCCATTGTGGGATAAATATGGGATAATGGCTCAAGACTCCTACAACATTGCTCAAGTTAATTTTTAATTATTTTTTATTTAAGAAATTATGATACTGGGTAGTATGGGAGGAGCGAATAATAGACCCTAGAATTAACTTGGGACCCATGAGGGAAAATAGCCAATGGAAACCACACATGGGGAAAATTCCACACTCATCACCATTGAGCGATGCTCCCACAGGAGAGGATGGAGCATATTTTTTGGCCATGATTCACTTGTTTGAGGTGATGGGTTATGGTTCACGTGCATCCACTTGGGAATTTAACCCAAAATCTTGCTTCCTGATTTGTAAAGCTCTATGTGGGTGTTGTGCTTTATATACCACCATGATAGCCATTGTGGGATAAATATGGGATAATGGCTCAAGACTCTCGCAGTGTTGCCTTATATAAATGCCAAAAAGGAAAAAACCAATGTGATGCTAGGATAAAATTGACATGATGCTAAGAAACAAAAAATACATTATATAAATGCCAAAAAAAAATATTTACCAAGTATCCCTTGCTATTGTGTTTGAAGTGCATGCAAAAGAGATTTCTATTTTGAAAGCCTTACAATTTTTGTGAAGGTTAAAGTTGTGAAGATTCGGAAGCCCTAAGCGCAAAGGCCAGCATGGCCTAGTGGTATGTTGGCTCGGTGCTAAGGAGGAGGTTCTGAGTTCGATTTGTGTGAGTTCTATTTTTTGGATTGCAAGGAAGAAGCGCTCTATGTGCTTGTTGTTTTTCAGAGATTCTTTGTTCGAAGATATTGCATGGTGGACGTGACCTTCTAGACACGTCATGGCACATGGCCCAACGATGGCTTGGCTACAACTAAGGCATTAGGAAGAAAATAGTTGGGGGATCGAATCCTACCGAGGGCAAGGCAAGTAAATTTATTTTTTGTTTAATATTTTATTTTCTTCCAAGGTTGCCTAAGAAGAAATAAGGTTATGGTATGCCCTAGGAAAGATAAAAATTTCTATTGATTTTATTTGTGGAAGTATATCATATTATATATTATTGGAAAGCTATTTTTGAGAGCTACTTTTTTAGATTGCTTTGAGGGAGAAATAAGGTGTGTGAAAGAAGATATTTCCAATTTTGTCAAGGAGTTCCAAAAGTAATTTTGATTCATTCTTTTGAGGGATTATTTCTTGCATAAGAGGGTTTGGTACATTTTTATTGAGTAGGAGTAATAAGGTGATATTGAGATATTATTTTTATTATTGTGTTATTACTCGTGACCTCTAACCCTTTCTGATATTATAAAAAGAAAGTGTGTTGAGTATGGCAAGTTTAGTGGATAAATCATAAGCCATCAAAAAGGTATGGGTAATATTCTTTATTGACTTATGTGGGTGATTGATTTATGAAAATATCTTTAGAGAGAAAAGGATTGATTGTGGTTAACATTTTTGAGAGTTTTTGGTTTAATTCTTCAAGGTTTTATGAATTGAGAGTTGTGATTAAACCTTGTTTATAAGCATTGTTGTTGAAGCCCATTGGTTGTGCAAAGAAATTTAACTTGAGTTAGAAAAGAACATGAGTATCATTGTTATGTGAGATTTGTTGTTGAGCATTATTGAAAACATTTTGAGTTGGTTGATACATGCTTGGACTAGGATTTGTGAGAAAGGATTGATCCTTGGGGTTATTGGTTGAGTAGAGTTGATTGAGCCTAGTCAAGTGATTGTGTGAAGTGTTTGTTCAAGTTCCATGAAACAAACTATTCTATATTCTTATTTGAGTTGAGATTGAGATTTGAGAATAGAACATATTGAGTCTCTAACAATTCTCTTTATGCTTCTATGATATTTATTTGAGTTGAGATTGAGATTTGAGAATAGAACATATTGAGTCTCTAAAAAATTTCTTTATGCTTCTATGAGATTCATTTGAGTTGATATTGGGATTTGAGTATAGAAAATATTGAGTCTCTAACAATTCTCTTTATGCTTCTATGAGACTGATTTCAACTGAGATTGGGATTTGATTATAGAACATATTGAGTCTCTAACAATTCTCTTTATGCTTCTATGAGATTAAGTTGAGATATTGATTGAGCATTGTGTATAGAACATATTGAGTCTCTAAAAATTCTCTTTATGATTCTATGTGATTGAACAAGTTTTGCGTGGACTTACTAAGTAGATTTGAGGCAAGTCTTTGAGAAGGCTTGTGGACTGATTTTGTGTAAGCTTTTGTGGAAGCTTGCAATGTAGATTTGAGCAAGTCCTAGAGAGGACTTATTGAGAATATTTGGACAAGTTTTGTGTGATATTTTTGAGAAGATTTGGATAGGTTCTATGTGGACCGATTGAGTATATTTGGATAGGTTCTATGTGGACAGGGTGATTATATTTGAATAGGTTTTGTGTGGACCTATTGAGCATATTTGAGTAGGTCTTGAGTGGACCTATTGAGCAGATTTGAGCAGGTTCTAAGTGAACCTATTGAGCACATTTGAGAGGGTTATGAGTAGACCTATTGAGCATATTTGATTAGGTTATGAGTGAACCTATTGATTATATTTGAGAAGGTTCTAAGTGAGCCTATTGATAGAGATTTGGAGGTGATAGAGTATAAAGGATAGATTCTCAGTGGATAGAAATACAACAGCCATGCCAATTGAAGAGAGATCTTTAGAGTGAGGAGTATTCAAGTGGAGAGAGATCCACCAGTCAGTGCAGTAGAGATATAGAATCTTTTATAATATCACTAGCCATAGAAGAAGAGGAAGAGTTCTCATATGGAAGAGATCCATGAACTTGAGATTAGGGGATCAACATCTCCTTTGAACAGAGGTCCATAAACATTGTAATCCGAAAGGATTCCCAAAGAGATTATTTGAGAAATATTTAGAAGAAATATTTTCTCTGTGGAGGTATCCCACATTGGGTGAACCACATTAAAATTTATGTCTCTATTGTGTGTGGTGTTCTATGCATTGCTTTGATTACTGCTATTGATATTGCTATCTATACACTGCATAATATTAAATTGAAAAGAAGAGTAATTTGTGGTATTATACTGTTCACCCCCCCACTCAATATAAGCATGTGTTCTTCAATTGTTATCAGAGTGGGTTCCTTTAGAAGAGTTTGACATCTTGACGAAAAAGCGATCTAGGAACACAATGGATCAAAAGGATGGGTTCTCCAATAATGTAGTATGAGTTTTTGATGGGAGGGACTTCTTGTATTGGTGTGTGCTTCACTTGATGGTACTATGTAGTGGAATTTGGATATGATTCAGGAGCCAATCCTCCTATAGATAAGGAAGGTAAGATTCTAATTCATGCAAATTCAAGAGCTATGAATAAAATTATAAAAGGGTTGCGTAGATCATAATCTATGAATATTATGGAATGTAAGATAGCAAAAGATATGTGGGATATATTGCATACCATATATGAAGGAGATAAAAATTTCATGAAGGCTAATATCATAAATCTCAAAGGAGAATTTGAGAACCTAAGAATGAGGGATGATGAGAACATTCGTGGCTATCTCATAAAAGTTTATGAACTCATACATGAGATGAAAGTTTTTGGAATGAAGGTTGATGAATCAGATGCTTATGATAAGATATTAAGGACTCTTTCAAAAAGGTACAGTGAAAATATTTATGCTATAGAAACATCAATTGATAGTGATTCTTTGAAAATGAATTCTTTGATTGGCATGCTTACTACGTTTGAGATAAGAATAAAATATCCCATTACTTCAAAATAAGCTACATTCAAAGTGGACAAAAATAAAAAGGGTAAGAAGTCAAAATCAAGTAGTGCGACATTATACAACATAGTGCAAAGATCCCAAGAGCAACAATGAAAAATAAAAACAAGATCACAGGTACAGGGAATCGAAAAGACACAAGTACAAGAAGAAGAGCAAGGATGGAAAAAATAGACAAGGGAAGAAGTTCTTCCAAAAACAAAAGAGAAGCTACTATGTGGATAATGCAAGTAAGTACTTAGTTGATAGTGATACTAGTTTTTTAGACATTGATAGAGATGAAGTCTTATTTATGGTTGAAAAAAAAAGATCCAATTAAGAAAAATACTCCAATTATTCTCAAGTGTTTTAGATGTGGTATATTTGGACATCTTGAAGATGATTGCACAAGGGATGGTTATAGTTTCAATGATGATGATTTTGAAGATGCACTTGATAGGCCAGATGAAAATCTTCTAATTGTATTATAAGAAGTTATCTATGATATAAAGGTAGATTTATCTATGCCCTTGACACAGTAAAGAAGGTAAGAAAGCAACACTCTAAGCTTGAAAGACAATTTCAAGAATGTGATGAAGAAATATTATTGCTCATAGAGGATCTAGAAAAGTCAAAGGCTAAGGCAAGAAAGTTCAAAGATAAGTTAGAAGCAAAGATATTGGAATATGGAAAGCTAACATAAGAAGTGGCCCTATTAAAAGAATATTTAAAGGATTCCAAGAATAATTTATACAAATATGTAAGAAGTGCAAAGAGTGTGGATAAAATAGTCAAGATATAAAGAAGAGCAACAAACAAGATAGGTCTTGGTTCCAAACAGGTTTAATAAGACAATTTAACTACTAGTTTCGAAGACACTTTAGAAGAATAGGATACTTTAGAAGAGGGTTTCTCATATGAGAGAAAAAGTGAAAGTGAAACTCCTAAGGATGAGTCAAATTGCAGTGAGTCTAGAAGTAACAGGAACAATGAACAAAGAATATTTAGATGGAACAACAATTAGAACAGGTCAAGAGGAACTGTAAGACCAATGGGGTCTAGACAAGTGATGAGTGTCGTTGTTCATTCATCATTTAATCATTATATGTGTCAGTCCAGGGCGGTGTCCAAAGGCTGTATACGATAGAAGGTGTCACAATTTGCAGGTTCAATTCATTCAAGAACAGGGTTTTATTGGTGGAACAGTTAGTGTTTTTGGGGGTTTTTGTGTGACCTCTAATTCCTAGAACTGGAAATCAAATTGCAGAAAATAAAGCTGAATTAAAACTTGCAAGAAAAGCAGAATCTGAAATAGCAGAAAATGAAATGTTGCTAAATTGAAATTAACAGAAAGGTAAATTGCAGAATTGAAATCACACACAGTTGCAGAAAAATAAACTAACTACAATTCCCTGAGCATGTTCTAAATCTAGAAATTCAAACTATCATCTATTGCAAAACTGGAAAATGTCACAAATCTGGAAATTACGGTAAAATGACAGAAAACTGGAAATTGCTGCAAATCT
This sequence comes from Wollemia nobilis, assembly GCA_028583015.1. NCBI lineage: Eukaryota > Viridiplantae > Streptophyta > Pinopsida > Araucariales > Araucariaceae > Wollemia > Wollemia nobilis. Next base: position 21,049,126 of record JAQPPZ010016895.1, read on the forward strand.
GGAAAATGATAGAAAACTTGAAGTTGCTGCAAATCTGAAACAGAAATATTGAAGTTGCATGGAATGATGGAAAAATGTTGTCAAGACTGAAATCTGAATTTAAAGTTGCTAAAGAAATGAAACTGGCAAAATTCTGCTAACCTGCTGCAACAAGGAATTAGCAATGTATTCTATCAGAAGATGCCTTCCTCTGGTCCTGCAAGTGGCCCTTGCTTCCAGAACCAGATGAAGGTGAAGAGTTATGCTAAAGAAACTTAAATGCTAATCATCAAATCAACATGCTAATTGATAACTAAAAACTGCACCTTTTATTAAATCTGGAAATGCATTACAGTAATGCAGGAAAAACCTACAGATTACTGTTCTGCTATAGAAATAACTGCACTCTCTATTGCCTATTTCTCTCCTATATGCCTATATGCCTATATCTCTATATGCTCAACCGTGTTGGGAGCTTTCTTATTTATAATGTAATGTTGATATGCTTGGTTGCTGATTTGTAGGGATTTACAATTGTTTGCACAATTGTTTCCTAAAATGCATGAGCTTGCTTTGTCAAACTTGATCCATTCAACCTTATTGAGCTGCATTCATTGAGGAAATCAGTTAATATGAGTTGGGGCAACTTTTTGGTCAATTGCCAATACTTTCCTCTATCGATCTGTCGCTTTTTGACCATCCTCTGTTGTTCCTGCGCTATTCCCTATTCCTGCGCTATTATTCCTACATTACTCTGGAATAACAGGAAGTGACATTTAATTACTATTTCATGCTCCAAACGCGTAGGGAAGAAGTGTTTGACCACCTAGAATGTTTTCCTTTATCTTGTACATCCTTTTTGCATTGGTGGCATGTGTTGGAGTGACTGTTTCCAAGCCCTGCTGTATATGTACAGCTGGCTGGAACTGTCACAGTCATAGTCTATTTTCCTGCATAGTCAGCTACAGGGGACAAGGTCTTTGGCGCCTTTTGCATTTGAATTAGCTCAAACAGAGGAATACTACTATTAAGCACCAAACACTCAACAATTACTACTGATTTTAAATTACTACTGACAAATTAGCTGAAAACAGGTGAAACTATAGAAATAAATAGTAAAACAAAATATATGCACTTAACATTTCAGAATATGCAAATATCATTACATAATGCATTTTACCCAAAATTAGCATAGAAACATAATAAAAAGGGTGATTCAAATAAGTAGAATGTATCCAAAAAGTGTTCATAGATGAGGCAATTCCTGGCCTCATCATTTTCCCCCCAACTTATGGTAATGCATGTCCTCATGCATTTTGTGCAGCTACTGAGGCACACAGGTCCAGATCCAGACATCTTTCATGAAATTTTAACAATGCACCACCAATTTTGTAGAACCCACTGACTATTTTTATAGACTGAAACCATTGTTGGAAGTCCTCGTCAGGCTGTGGATCATTATCAAAGAAATAGGGGACAGGAGTGATAACTATGGGCATTCTGTATCTTAGCCCTATCCAATGTTCTTTGATTTCTGAAATAATGTGTATAATACCTTTTGCCCTTCTCCTTGACCAAAATAGGTTAGTGGGAGAAATTGGCTCCCGTTTCTGTAGGGAGATAGACAATTCACCCCATCTATTCTTACATGCTGCCACAACATCATCAAAGAAATCTGCACAAAAATTTTGAAATTGAGTTATACCTTTTTGCAGATTTCCTAGATAAAGTTGTCTTATTCTGGGATCCCTCATAAAGGAGTAGTGAGTACTGGTACAATCCCTGTGATTGAGAGGAGCAAGCCTGACAAGTAAAACTGCCTGTGATTCTAAGTCCTTGGCTATCTTCTTCTCTGAGTCCCAATAAATATTATTTTGTAAGGTGGACATAAAGGCCCTCAGTTGTAAATCTCCTGTATAAATGTGAGGCAGAAACATGCTCTCTGTTGGTAAAAAGAAGTTATGTAAGAATAACTCACATAATAAGTTCTGCTGCTCCGTTGGACTCTGCACAAAGGCTTCCACAAATTCTGTAGGAGTGGTCAACTGGTGAGGGAGCTCAGAAACTAGTCTCATAATCTGCCAACGTAGGTACCTCTCCTTGAGTAGGAGGCTATAGAACCTAGGTGGCCTTCTACACTGTATTGCATACTCTGCAATTTGACATACATCTTTTACCTGTGTTTTCAACCTGTTGACTTCTTTTTCTTTCTCTTCTAGTTTGTTTGTGGCAGAGTTCATAGTTGCAATTTTCCCCTCTAATTGATGACACTGAGTCATCCAATAGGCTAGGTCTTCATTGTACCTAGTCAAGGGCACTGTGTTTGGGGGCCTCAAAATAGGTTGCATTTGAGCCACTATGTTCACCTGTACCCCAACTTCTACAGTTGATGTTGCAACTGGCAAATCTGTCTGTGTCCCCTGTTCTACTGTAACTACTGTAACTATTGGATTTTCATGAGGAAGCATTTGTGCCAGAGGAGAGAGTGTAGACACTTGTTCCTGAGCTGCAACTGTTTGGTCCTGCACAGAAAATGTTTGAATGCCCTGCTGAAGAGGACTGTCATTCTGCATCAAAATTTTAGATGGATCTTCTTGCAGAAGCATACCATCAGATGTCTCTACTCCTGCTGCATCTGTGACAGGTGATCCCTATGCCTGTGCTGTTGCATCTTCTGATTGTCCAACCAAATCTAGGAGAATTTGAGCCCATTCATCAGGTACTATTTTTGTCAATCCTGTAGACTGATTTTCCAACTGCAACAATTTGTTTTGCAATTCTTGAACTTGCTGCTGTAGCTAAAAAATTTGCTGATCTTTTTCTTTCATGGCCTCTTCAGCCTGATCAATCCATTTGGTCTAGGTTTTAATAACACTCCTTGCAGCATGCAACTGAGTGTGGATGTCAACTTCTTCCTCAGACGCAGAATGTGTCTCAGACTCAGTATATTTTTCAAATTTAGAATATTTGTCAGACTTAGAATACATGGGAATATGCTCCTCAATCCTAGCTGGTTCAGTATCGGAGTTTATATGCTCTTCAGATTCAGAGTCAGGATAATCAACCAATGGAAAGATAGGGCTTATTACAGTTTCTTCTATTGTTAGGTCCAATTCCATTGGTTGTATTTCTATTTCCTGTGCAGCTTCCTGTGAACTATCTGTCCTAATTTCTTCTTCTGACAAACTGATTGGGTCTGCAATATGTACTGTGTTTCTGACAAGTTTTTAGTTCTTTGAAGTCTTGCAGACCTTCTTAACCCTGTGGGTCTTGGATGTTCCTGAGCAGATGCAACTTTTGCTTGTTCTATTGGGTCAGGAACAGTCATGGGTTCTATTGTTGATTCTGGAGTAGATGCCTGCTCACTGGAACCTCCAATTTCTCTATTGGGCTGTACATTGTCTGCAAATGTCACTCTTCTCCTTTTTAACCAGGATTCAGATGTTGATGCGTGTTGTCTCCTAATTCTAGAAGATGGAGGACTATCAGGTGAAGGGGAAATTCTATGTTCAGAGGGCTCTGGCTGAGGATTTTCTTCTACATCTTCCTCTATTTCCTCTTCTATTTCCTCTCCCTCTGGTGCTGAGTTTGCATCATTAATTTCTGCCCATGGAGAGAAGAAACGGTCAAAGTTTCTAGGGTTTCCCCTAAAATGGTATTTGCAGATGAGTTTAATTAGCCCATGATGTTTAGGGCCTCCCTTCCCTGCTTGATATTTTAGAGCCATGGCTTTAAGTTCCCGGTAAAGATACAGAGGAATGTTGACCCTACAGTTTGGTCTAGCTGTTCCATGGCGCAAATGGTTAAGGATTCTGAGGTGTGGGCCAGACACAACAGGAAACTGGTCGTCACAGGTAATGTACCGCATTACCCACATTACGACATCATCCCAAGGAGACTGCAAACTGGACCTTTTTACCCCTTTGCACACATTTTTATTCATTAAAAATTTGATTTGCCTATCCCCTTCTTTCGTAAATTGATTTACTAGGTCTGGTAAAGTATTTCTATCGGTTTTAACAATTTGCAAACCTTGAAGGGGAAATTCAGTAATCTGACTAAGTATTTTAGGGGTTACCTGGATAAACATCCCAACAATGTGTACTCTATCATTTCGGAAGGTACGTGCGAATTCTACCGCCAGGCCCTCAGAATAACCGTCGAATTTGCGCAAAAATGGCAGAAACCCTCCATTGGTAAAAATTTGCAAGGACGCAACATCTGTTTCCAGGTAGCTGATGTTCTCAGGTTCTGCTCTAACCTTCTTTCCACCCATGGTATCTTCTGCTACTTTCTGTGTGTTGGTGGCTGCAAATTTTTATGACCTGCGTTTGTGTTTTCTATTTTTAGGGCTTTTCACTCCTCAGCGTCGAAACTGCTTCGAAACATGCAGAATGTCATGGCAGCGTTTACGATGTCGTCAACCCCCAATTTTTGTTGGTTTTGTTATGGTTGTCAACTTTCACATGCTGCACGAAATCCAAGACTTGAACTTTCCCTTTTCAACCAAATAAATTACCGCAGGCCACGTGTCATAAACTTTTTACACAAAACCCATTCCTGCCCTTAATGACTTATTCCTGCGCTTAGTGAATAAAATAGTTCATTCCTACGCTTAGTGGTTTACACAGTTCATTCCTGCGCTTTGGGAATAAAACAGTTTATTCCTACGCTTTGGGAATAAAATAGTTTATTCCTGCGCTTCCTGGTTACTGATTTCGATGCAGTTTTCATTTTTGCATTCTAGAGCAGAATTAGGCAGAGGCATTTGTAAAACACTTTCTACTTTTGATTCCCCTTTTTACATGCTTTATACTAATCAAGGATATATACACTATATACTAATAATTTACACTATTCAGAAAATGAGAAGGCACATACCTGTTAAAACCGTTTTATCTACATTTCAGGGTGCTCCTGCTGAAATTTCCAGCTAACCAGTCTTTGAACTAAGGCAGGTGCAATCTGAAAATAGGTGAAACAATGGTCATGGAACAATGAGGGTGAAACCAATTAGGTAAACATGTCGGAACACCGGTTTTCATGTGAACCCAACTCAGGAGCGCCTCAAAGAGGTTTTCACTTTCTGAGTTTTTATTTATTATTTTTTTATTTTTTTCAATTGTGTTAATCTGCTGAATTCGAGTTGGAAGAAGAGCTTTCTTCCCAAATGTGTACATCCAAACTTTCCAATTGCTTGAGAAATTCTTCCTTGTTTTGTGGTTTATGGTACATACGAAGACGATGTCCATTTACCACCAATTTGCGTTGTGAGTCATCGATAGGTGTAAGGCGAACAACTCCATTGTCAAACACTTCCTCAATTTGGTACGGCCCAAGCCATCTGGTCTGCAACTTTCCAGGGAAGTCCTTGTATTGTGAATCAAACAACAAGGCCCAATCACCTTGCTGAAATCTTCGTTGCTGAATGTGACTATCATGCCACATCTTCCTTTGTGCTTGGATCATCTCTGTCTGATGTAGGGCATCCATGCGTAGTTCATCCAATGCATCAAGTTGCAGAATGCGATCTTCTTGTGCCTGTGACAGATCAATACCTACTTCCAAAGCAGTTCGAAGAGTTAGTAATTCAAATTCAATAGGCAAAAGAGGTTGTTTTCCATAAACTAATTCATATGGGGTAAATCCAGTGGTGGATTTCCACGTGGTATTATAAGCCCAAATAGCTTCTGGTAACTTGTCTAGCCAATTCCTTCTATGGACTGCTATGGTTTTGGTCAGAATTCATTCTAATTCTCTATTAGTCACCTCGACTTGGCCATTGGCTTGTGGATGATAAGGTGAGGATTTTCTGTGTTTGACTTGATAGAGTTGAGTGAAGGCTTCAACAACTTTTGAAGTAAACTGGGGTCCTTGATCTGTGGTGATGGATTGTGGGGCTCCAAAATGTAGAAAAATCTATGAATACAGAAAATCAGCAACTTTCTCTTCATGAGCATGCTTAAAGGCACGAGCTTCTACCCATTTGGTAACATAATCAGTACATACCAAGATATGTACTTTGCCTTTGGAAGGAGGATTAATGGGTCCTACAAAATCTAAACCCCATATTTCAAATGGTTCTGTTCCTATTTGAGGTTGTAATGGCATTTCACTAGTAAAAGTAGGTTTTCCCATTCGTTGGCAAGCATCACAATGTCTTACGTACCTTTTTACATCTTTGTGCAAAGATGGCCAATAGTATCCGGTACCCAAGATTTTGCGAATAGTGCTTTTGACTGAATAATGCCCTCCTGATGGTTCATCATGGCATGCTCGTAGGATGTCATATGCTTCATCCTGGTGGATACACCTGCGTAAAACATGATCAGGACTGCATTTAAACAGTAATCCTTCTATCCATTTAAAAGAAGAGCTTTGCTTGATTAACTGTTTCCTTTGTTTAGGGGTAAAGTGAAGAGGAATCTTCCCTGTAACTAAGTAATTAGCTATGTCTGCAAACCATGGAGATTGTACAGAGACAACAAACAACTTTTCATCTGGGAAGGTATCTTCCACGACTTCCCCTGTATCTGCATTTGGTATTCTTGACAAGAAATCTGCAACTACATTAGATTTTCCAGGTTTGTTTACTATGGTAACATCAAATTCCTGCAACAGAATTAACCAACGAATAATTCTTGCACTAACCAATGGTTTATTCATCAAATATTTGATTGCAGCATGATCCGTATGGATGAATACTTGATACCCTGTGATATAGTGTCGAAATTTGTTAATAGCATAGACTACAGCCAAGAATTCTTTTTCAGTGGTAGTGTAGTTTTTCTCAGCTCCTGTCAAGTTTTTATTGATATAATATATTGCATAATGTTCCCCATTTTCAATCTGTCCTAACACAGCTCCAATAGCATTATTGGAAGCATCAGTTTGAATATGAAAGGGTAACTCCCAATTAGGACCTCTTAAAACAGGTGGAGTGGTTAACTTCTCCTTTAACTTTTCAAAGGAATTTTGACATTCGAGAAGACCAAACAAATTCAGAATCTTTCATGAGCAAAGCAAACATGGGATTTGCTATGGTACTGAAATTAGCAATGAATCTGCGATAAAAACCAATGTGTCCTAAGAAACTGCGTACATCAGTCTGAGTTTGTGGAGGGGGAAGGTTTTTGATGACTTCAACCTTCTTAGGATCAACCTTGATTCCAAAAGAAGAGATATGATGTCCTAGAACAATTCCTTCCTCCATCATTAAGAAGCATTTCTCAGGATTAAGAGAGAGATGGTATGTTTCACAGTGAATCAACACTTTTTCAAGCTGTTCTAATGCATATTCAAAACTATCCCCAAATACTGTGAAATCATCCATATAAATTTCAACACTTTCATTGGTTAAATCAGAAAAAATTGCTAAAACAGCTCTCTGAAATGTTGCTGGAGCATTACATAACCCAAAGGGTAAAACTCTGTAAGCAAAGGTTCCCCAAGGACATGTAAAGGTAGTCTTTTCCTGATCTTCTGGGGCAACTTGAATTTGGTTATACCCACTGAAACCATCAAGAAAACAGAAAAACTTTTTTCCAGCAAGGGTATCCAATACTTGGTCTATGAAGGGTAATGGGAAATGATCCTTATGTGTAACCTTATTTAACTCTCTATAATCTACACATACTCTCATTTTACCATTTTTCTTTGGAACAATGACCAATGGTGAAACCCATTTACTATCTGAAATTGGATAAATGAATCCAACATCTAAGAGTTTTTCAATTTCCTCTTTCACAATCTCTCTTAGAGCAGGATTCAAGCGTCGCTGAGGTTGTCTTACTGGTTTTACATCTTCTGTGTATATCCTATGTGTACATACCTCAGGATGAATGCCTATCATGTCCTTATAGTTCCAAGCAAAAGCTTGAACATGTTTCTGCAAAACTGCAAATAGTTTGGATTCCTGGTCATCAGTTAACCAGCTATTAATATTCAAAAATTTCCCTGGCTGAACTTCAATTTGTTTGATCCCTGGATAGATAGAATTAGCTGCTTCATAGCTACTGATCAATGCATTTAATGGACAATGATGTGGCTGCAGATTATGAAATACTCTAGAATCTGACTCAGAGGTGATACCTGATGGAATCAGAGGACATTTGAAGGTGTTAAGGAGATGATGATGCCATCCATGAGGTAATGTGAATGATCTTTCCTGACTAGACATGGATGACATTGGTTCTTCTTCCTTCCACAACAACCGATCAACAAGAATTTGATCATCAGTTAGTCCTTCTGAGTGTAATGTTTCAACTAGGACAGTTTCATTCTCGAATATTTCTCTTTCTGGTGTAGTGATTTCCTCAATATGTTCCTTCACTATGACTGTAGCCAAAGTAGCAATGGTTTCTTGTTCAGATTCTTCATCAGATTCAGGATACCAAATTTGTCCAAAAAATTTAGTTGAAGGTTGAGCTGGTGGATACAAAGAAATTTTTTGCAGGTCAATACCATTGGAAATGGTCATTTCCCCTGACCTGCAGTCTATAAATGCAGCTGTAGTAGCCAGCCAAGGTCGTCCTAGAATGATAGGGTATCCATTGACTGAAGTTCTAGGCTGCAACACCAAGAAGTCTACAGGATATTCCCATGAAGAGACTTTAATGGCCACATCTTCTAAGATACCTTCTGGTTTAGCTACTGACCTATCTGCCATTTCCAAGACTGTGGTGGTAGGACTGAGATTATGGAGCTGCAATTTTTGCATTGTGTCTTTAGTCATTACATTAATTGCAGCTCCAAGGTCAATTAGCACATTAGGAATTTGCATCACTCCAATAGTAACTGTAACTACTGGACTGCCTGGGTCACTATACTTGGGAGGAACTAGTTTCCCAGCCAATAGATCAGCTAATTTCCCTTCTACCTGAATAGTTTTAGGAAAGGCTTTCTTTTTTTACCAGGTTTCTTGATACATAACTCCTGAATAGTCTTTTTGATTAAAGGTATATCCCTTATTGCTTGCAACAAAGGAAGAGAAATTGACATCTTTTTGAGTTCTGTTACTAATTCTGATTCAGGGGTAGTATCAACATGATCAAACCTTTCAGGGTATGGTAAGGCTACTGGAGAAGATTCCTGCATTTTTGCTATTTTTTCTTCTTTTTGTTTTTGTTGCAATGCCTCTTGATTTGGAGGTTCTTGTTTCTCACTAATTTCTTCAATGGTGGGTGGAACAGGTTCAGATAAAATCTTTCCTGAACGCAGCTGGATGTTACTACAGTCAAGTACATGAACTGCAGCAGTGTCTTCAGACTCAGCCTCATAAATAGGGGCTGTTTGTCTGGCATTATTTGGGTTAGTCACAGGCTGAGCTGGGAGTGGAGGTTGTTTCACTGGTTGAGTTTGTTGATGTTGTATTCTTCCCTAAAAATTGGGATTAGGAGCAGGCAACAAGTTTTGAGCTTGTCCCTGATACTTTTGTTGTCCTTGATATGATGGATATTGTTGTGGTGGATATGGTTGTCCTTGATATTGTTGTCCCCATATTTGTCCTTGTTGTGTCCATTATGGAGGCATGGTATGCCAAGGTGGGTTCATCCATCCAGATTGTGACCAATCTGGAGGAGCTGTCCAAGGTTGGTTCCAAGGTTGTGCAGAAACTTTTGCCTGTCCCCATGGCATATTCATATTCCAAGGAGATTGTCCCCAGTTTGGAAATCTAGGAGCATTGGGATATTGTGTATAGCCACCACCGGATCTCTGCCCAATAGCATTAAGTTCTTCTATTTGGGTGCCCAAAACAGATTTTAGATGAGGCAACAAAGGGCATTTATCTGTTGAATGTTCCTTGGAACAAATTCCACAAATAGAAGTTTTGTTTAAAGGGCAATCCTGCAAGGCATGCTTACTCCTACATCTTGGGCAATAAATTGCTAAAGGTGGTGTAGAATTAGATTTTGTATTTCTCTCACCTAATGCAGTATTAAGTTGAACAAGGATATCAGTTTTTAAATTAGCCATTTCCTCCATCAACTCTTTTATGTCATTACTGCCAGAATTTCACTTCTTTCTTCGGTGGTGAGTGCGGGAATAATTTTTACATAACTCCACAATATCTTCAAGGTCAAGTTGATCTATGTCTCCTCTTCCCATTAAATCTAACACTTCCCTAGATTCATCTTGCAATCCTCTTAAGAAGATAGGTTTTAAGAAATCTGGTTCTACAGCACCACATCTCTTTTGGACAAAGGCAAAGCGATCAAGATAATCTTCTAGACTCTCATCTTCTTCTTGCTTGATCCTAAACAACTCATCTTTCCTGTTTCTTACTCTACAATAATCCTGATATTTATTTAAGAATGCAGTCTCCATTTCATCCCAGGTACGGATTGAGTTAGGTTCAAGATTGCTCATGAACCATCGGAGAGCAGCGTCCTTAAGTGTGGAAGGAAACAATTTCAATTTTTGATTATCATTTATGTAGTCATAAGTTTGACATAACACCTTGAATTCAAACAGAAATTGATCAGGATCTTCTGAAACAGTTCCCCTAAAAATTGGCAATATGGATGGAGAAATTGTTTTCATGGGGGCATCTAGAAGTGGATCCAATCTTATGGGATACTCAAAAGTCTTAGGAGGATCATCAAGATTATCATATCCACCTGGGGGTGCTGCTGCTGTAGCCATAGTTGTTTTCTTTCTAGAGTATGATGGGAATTGTCCAATTTGAGGGGAATGTTTAGCAGCTAGTGCTTCAAAAAGCTCTCTTTCTAATTTTTCCAAAACTTTAGCTGATGAAGAAGGTATGTCTTGCTTAGTTTCCCCAGGGATTTCAAATATAGGCAATTCTTCATCTGACCGAGCAGGTCGCTTTGGTGGTTCAGAGCCACTTCGGATAAACCTCCCTCTTTCGTCCCTTAGCCTATGCATTCATGCCTATTCACTAAATAAACTGAAATGCAGTATTTCAAGGATTGTAACACAATTCTTGACCTGTTTCACTTTTTCTAACAACACCTATTTGTCCCCGACAACGGTGCCAAAAATGATGAGTGTCGTTGTTCATTCATCATTTAATCATTATATGTGTCAGTCCAGGGCGGTGTCCAAAGGCTGTATACGATAGAAGGTGTCACAGCTGCAGGTTCAATTCATTCAAGAACAGGGTTTTATTGGTGGAACAGTTAGTGTTTTTGGGGGTTTTTGTGTGACCTCTAATTCCTAGAACTGGAAATCAAATTGCAGAAAATAAAGCTGAATTAAAACTTGCAAGAAAAGCATCTGAAATAGCAAAAAATGAAATGTTGCTAAATTGAAATTAACAGAAAGGTAAATTGCAGAATTGAAATCACACACAGTTGCAGAAAAATAAACTAACTACAATTCCCTGAGCATGTTCTAAATCTAGAAATTCAAACTATCATCTATTGCAAAACTGGAAAATGTCACAAATCTGGAAATTACAGTAAAATGACAGAAAACTGGAAATTGCTGCAAATCTGGAAAATGACAGAAAACTTGAAGTTGCTGCAAATCTGAAACAGAAATATTGAAGTTGCATGGAATGATGGAAAAATGCTGTCAAGACTGAAATCTGAATTTAAAGCTGCTAAAGAAGTGAAAACTGGCAGAATTCTGCTAACCTGCTGCAGCAAGAAATTAGCAATGTATTCTGTCAGAAGATGCCTTCCTCTGGTCCTGCAAGTGGCCCTTGCTTCCAGAACCAGATGAAGGTGAAGAGTTATGCTAAAGAAACTTAAATGCTAATCATCAACTCAACATGCTAATTGATAACTAAAAACTGCACCTTTTATTAAATCTGGAAATGCATTACAGTAATGCAGGAAAAACCTGCAGATTACTGTTCTGCTACAGAAATAACTGCACTCTATTGCCTATTTCTCTCCTATATGCCTATATGCCTATATCTCTATATGCTCAACCATGTTGGGAGCTTTCTTATTTATAATGTAATGTTGATATGCTTGGTTGCTGATTTGTAGGGATTTACAACTGTTTGCACAACTATTTCCTAAAATGCATGAGCTTGCTTTGTCAAACTTGATCCATTCAACCTTATTGAGCTGCATTCATTGAGGAAATCAGTTAATATGAGTTGGGGCAACTTTTTGGTCAATTGCCAATACTTTCCTCTACCGATCTGTCGCTTTTTGACCATCCTCTGTTGTTCCTGCGCTATTCCCTATTCCTGCGCTATTATTCCTGCACTGCTCCGGAATAACAGGAAGTGACATTTAATTACTATTTCATGCTCCAAACGCGTAGGGAAGAAGTGTTTGACCACCTAGAATGTTTTCCTTTATCTTGTACATCCTTTTTGCATTGGTGGCATGTGCTGGAGTGACTGTTTCCAAGCCCTGTTGTATATGTACAGCTGGCTGGAACTGTCACAGTCACAGTCTATTTTCCTGCACAGTCAGCTACAGGGGACAAGGTCTTTGGCACCTTTTGCATTTGAATTAGCTCAAACAGAGGAATACTACTATTAAGCACCAAACACTCAACAATTACTACTGATTTTAAATTACTACTGACAAATTAGCTGAAAACAGGTGAAACTGTAGAAATAAACAGTAAAACAGAATATATGCACTTAACATTTCAGAATATGCAAATATCATTACATAATGCATTTTACCCAAAATTAGCATAGAAACATAATAAAAAGGGTGATTCAAATAAGTAGAATGTATCCAAAAAGTGTTCATAGATGAGGCAATTCCTGGCCTCATCAACAAGGTTTCTTCAAGGGAAGATGTTTTTCATGTCACGGTTTTGGGCACATTGCTTCACAGTGCATGACACATGAAATACAGGTAGATGAGAAAGGACAAATTTTACAAGGATATTACTACTCATGCAATGAGTTTGGTTACAAGACAATAAATTGTAGGGTTCATGATAAAAGAGGATATGGCTTCACTAGGAGAAATCCTAAGATAGTTACACATCCAAGGAATAATAACATTAAGTGTTATAAGTGAAATAATGATGGTCACATAGTAAAATGGTGTAGAACAAATATTCCATAATCAAGCATGAACTAAGATAGGAACATAGAGAAGAACAATAATAGGAACATGAACATGGATGAGAACAAGAACAAGAACACGAACAGGAACATGGATGAGAATAGGAACATGAATAGAAATAGGAACATAGATGAGAACAGGAATAGAAAAAAGAATAGGAACATGGATGAAAAAAAGAACAGGAACAGGAACATAAGTGACAATAGGAACAAGGATGATGACTTATAAAGAAAAAGTGAGAGGATTTATAAAACTCATAAAAGAAGAGAAAAATATAAAGACAAAGAGCAGTACTTTTAGGGAGTAGAAATACTCCCACCCCAGAATTAACCACCTCATGTGGAGGTGGGGAAGGGGCTAATTTAAGAGGCTCATTCTTGGCCCCAAGCCCTAAAGGTGACCCTTTTCCATTGATGTCAAAGTGGGAGAGATTTGTGTATTTGGGAGAGATTTGTTATGTGGAGAGATTTGATATTTGAGAGAGAATTGAGCTAGGGGGAGAAAAGTCCCAGGGGGATCATAAAAGAAGGTCATGTTCTAGTAAAAGGATAAGGGTTGCCATCAATGACAAAGGGGGATATTATTGGACATTTTGAGTCCTCTAAGTCAGAGTTGTCATTGATGTCACCTAATAGAGTTATCACTCATCTCAAGGAATTTGGAAAGAAATAAAGTCGCCCAAGTCATCCAGGAAAAATCTTCATCAGTGCAAAAGTGAAAGGAAAAAGGCTCCATAATATTTTAATATTATTGGGAGCATAGGTTAAATGATTGGTTTATAAAAACCCAAGATGGGTTATTGCAAAATTTAAAAAGGAGGTTTAATAATTATTTATAAATCATTTAAATTCATAAGGAATTTAAATTTTATAAATAATACCAAGTTTTGGCATTAATACAAGGTTCTAAGGTTTTATTAAACCTAAGGTTGGCTCTTTAAGACAAAGTTCTAAGGTTGATTTTAATTAATAATATTTAAATTTAAAATTAAATTTAAATTTATTATAAATTAAATCACGTTAACTTCAAATCCATTTAAAGCATCGACGTGATGCTAAGGAAGGCAAAAGGCATTATATAAATGCCAAAAAAAATCATTTACCAAGTATCCCTTGCTATTTTTTTTGAAGTGCATGTGAAAGAGATTTTTGTTTCGAAAGCCTTACAATTTTTGTGAAGGTTAAAGTTGTGAAGATTCAGAAGCCCTAAGCATAAATTCCAGTGTGGCCTAGTGGTATGCTGGATTTATGCTAAGGAGGAGGTTCTGAGTTTGATTTGCGTGAGGTCTATTTTTTGGATTGCAAGGAAGAAGCGCTCTATGTGCTTGTTTTTTTTTGGAGGTTCGTTGTTCGAAGATATTGCATGGTGGACATGCCCTTTTAGATACATAATGGTGCGTGGCCCAATGACAACTTGGTTGCATCTAAGGCATTGGTAAGAAAATAGTCAGGGGATCGAATCCCCCCTAGGGCAATGAAAGTAAATTTATTTTTTGTTTAATATTTTATTTTCTACCAAGGTTGCCTAAGGAGATATAAGGTTATGGTATGCCCTAGGAAAGATAAAGATTTATGTTGATTTTATTTATGGAAGTATATCATATTATATATAATTGGAGAGCTACTTATTTAGATTGCGTTGAGGGAGAAATAAGATGTGTGAAAGAAGATAATTTTGGTTTGGTCAAGGAGTTTCAAAAGTAAGTTTGATTCATTATTTTGAGGGATTATATATCTTTTTTTGGTAAATTAGATTGTATTAATTCAAAAAGGGCATTTGAAAGGTGCCCTATCACCTTTTACATCAAGGAACCGAGAGGAACACAACAGAGAAAAAATGAAACCCTTCAAACAGACCAAAACCCTTTAGAACTGAAAGGCAGAAAATAGAAAGGCTAAAATCCATTACAGAAAGGCTAAAAGCCATTACAATCCTTCGGTACAGAGGAACAAAAAGGAACACCACCAAAAAAGGAACATAGAAGATCAAGCTAGAGCAAAACAACTACGTGCCCATAGACCAGAGGAAGAGCAGTGCGACCAGGAACAAAACCCATAACAAGCAAAAGACACCATCAAGGAAGGGCGTCAGTTTGCAGCAGATTGTGAACATCAATTTCTAGAACATTGTCCTTCGCCTCCTCCTTCAGGTTTTCTTTGTCCTTTGAAGTTTCCTTCAGATTTTCTAGGCATGCATTTTTAGCAATTTTGACTACCTCGTCTTCATTAATGCCCCCTTTGACATCGAAAGGGGGTCCAACAGTAGAAACCATGGAGGAACCATTAAAACTCTTGCAGAAGAAGAAGAGGCTGATATTATGCCTCTGTTCCTTAAGGCTAGCAATGGCTTTACCAATGGTGATGTAAGCAGACTCCAGATGGATGATGGATGCATTAGTAGCATGGATAACTAATTTATGAAGGAACTTATCAACAATATCAGGTGAAACATACTGAGCTTTAGGAGGTTTGCCTGAGATGGACGGAGGGGTTTCAGTTACTTCCTTAAGCTTCAGTCGTTGAGAGCTTCTTATAGGGGTTGTTTCAACTTTTATTTTCTTCCTAGCAGTAGAGTGAGGCTTGTCATTTTTTATTTTTCACTTGGGATTAGAAGGTTGGGGGCTAGGAGTAGAGGATGAATTATCTTCTTCAGACTCAGGATTGGGAATGTTGCCATTGGGAAAATGAAGGAGGAGATAACGGTAAAGGACTTTGAAGAGCCCTTGATGACAGGGAAGGACATCCTCCTTTTTTTGGGTGGTTGTAATGGTGTAGTCGATGGACCAAAAAATTGTAGCAGGAATGTTCATGGCTTTGGCTTCACGAAAATGATTCACATAGGCAAGGTGAATACAACACAATTGAGAATCTGGATTATCGTAGGAAAGATATTACATTACAGGAACAAGAATTTGCTGCAAAGGAGGGGAGAAGTGTTCATGATACAGACCTTTATTGTAGTTCTTATAAATCTCAAAGTTCTTCTCGAAAAAGATCAACTCAGCCTCCCAGTTGTGTTTGTTGCACCGAATAACCTTACCCTCCAAGGGTTGGCCTGTCAGGCCCGCCAGCAACTCAAAGGAGATGTGAAATTGGACACCATGAATTGTGACAAAACCCTTATCCCAGGAATCTACAAAGGCCTTTGTTATGTTGTCATCCACCCCGGTAAAAATCTTAAAGAATTCAATCAGAGCATTATTGGTTTTGTCAGTCCACAAGTCACAAACCAGAGGATTGAGCTAGAGCACAGTAGGCTCAATGTAAACGGGTTTGCGCTCTTTCATGTTGACAAAAAGGGAAAATAATAGAGGATGGTTAAGGAAAAGGAATAGACAGAATGAGACTAGAGAGGGAGCAATCACCAAGAAGATGAACAAGGCATGCATAGGCTCAGATAAAAGGATGGTGTTGCCTTGAGAACATCTGCTTTGGGACCATGAAAGCATTAGCACAAATGGAAAGAAATATTTGGCAAGCAGGGATTGGCTAGGGTAGAGGTTTGGTTTGCAAATCAAGATTAAGTTATAAGTCCAGCCAATCATTTGGTGACACTCTAAAATGACTATTTGGAAAATCGGGGTGCATGAAAGGCTTAACCACCAAGATATCCAAACACAGGACCCCGAAAGGCTTGGGATGATCACCAAATTGAATGTCGGGAGGAGCCTTCGATCGAGAAGGCTGAAGATGGTTCTCAAAAAAGTAATATTACTCATATCAAAGTACACGGGATTAGAATAATTACAACTCATGTGAAGATTTACCTTGGGGTAATAATAATAAGTGGTAACCCGAGAATGATTAAGGTTCTTGAAAAAAATAGCGTAGAAATGAAAACTAGGCCTTAGGGGAACGTGTATCCAAACTCCCAAGAAAGGCAAGGTGGTTGAATGAAGACAAAACCAAAGATCTAAAAAGTGGGTCTTGGGGATTACAAAGGACAAAAAAATTTGATGACTAGGATTGATAGGCAAATTAGTTTTCATCATGGATAATGTGATTTTGGTCCTTCCTTTGAGATTGGTCCCATTTAAGAAGATCATCTACTTCAGGGGGTAGACTGTCTATCCATGTTAAAGGACCTTGGGAAATGACCCCAATATTAGCCAGCTTATCAGCAACTATATTAGCCTCCCTGTAAGTATGTTGGATAATGCAATTATGTTGCCTCTGAAGGATTTGCTTGCAGTCTTCAATGGTTGATCTGATCCTCCAGCTGGAAGGCTTTGAGGACTTTAAATAATTGATGATATTTAGGGAATCACCCTCCACAAAAATATTTCCTAGAATATATTTGATAAATTGGAGGCCTCTCCATACAGCCTTGGCCTCAGCGGAGTGATTAGTAGTAACACCTAGCGGCTCTGAGTAAGCAAAAATAGAATTTCCTAGATGATCATGGAGGATACCACTGGCCCCTCCATTCCTGAGATTTCCTTTGGCCGCTCCATAAAAATTAAGTTTAACCCAACCAATGGGAGGAGGAATCCACTTGACACTGTCTCTAGGATTGGAAGGATTAGCACTATTGAGATTATCCAAAATTATATTACAAGACTTGAGGATGTCTTTCTCAAAATGAGGACAAGGATGTGGGTTTAGTGGAGCAGCAAGAACATTTTCTACAGCACAAAGGATGATTTTATTAGCAATGTACTCAGGCTGAAGAATTTTCTTGTCAAAAACTCTATGATTACGTTCGAGCCAGACTTGCCACAAATAATGTTGGAGGCTAAATTTACACAATCCTTTGAGCACAGGATTTTTAAAAGGATTAGGCCACTGATAAAAAAGTTCAACAATGGAAGGAGGATTGGCCCAAACCAAATGGAATATTTGAAGAAGTGTATTAATAACCATCCTTGAAAAGGGACAAAACAAGAAAAGGTGGGACGTGGACTCCCAATTGGAAAGGCAAAGGTGACATCTATTAGGTAAAGTGAGTCCCCATTTCATGAGATTCTCAATAGTTAGAATGCGATATTGAATACAGAGCTAGGATAAGGAAGCAATTTTGGGAATCAAATATTTAGTCCAGACAAGCTTGAAAGGCAAAGGATTATCAATATGATCAAGGGAAAGCAGGTATGCAGTTTTAACAAAAAAGTCCCCAAAATCAGTGGGTTCCCAAATGGGAAGGTCCTTAGAAATAACTTCAGGGATTCTAAAGGAGGAAAGAATATTATTTAGGTACAAATATTCCTCCTCAAAATTTGGAACATTGACCTCTTTCCATCTCATGACTCCATTAACTGAAACTATAAAATTAGTCACAAGAGGACCAAAAAGTTGCTTGGTAGAATTGATGATCCTTTTAAGCATGGGATTCTAGCTGAGAGGATGTCTGCCAAACCACTTATCTTCCCAAAAAAATGGACTTGCCATATCCAAGTTGCCAATGGGTCCCTTTTTGCACCAATGGATGAGCTTCACAAATGGACTTCCAAAAGGCAGAACCACAAGAGGGCACCTGACCGTGCAAAAATTCCACATTTTGAAGATACTTCCTTTTTATTATTTTGACCCAATCAACCCTCTCATTTGAAATGATTCTCCAAACCTACTTAGCGAGGAGGGCAATATTTAGGTGGGATATCCATCTGAGACCTAGACCTCCCTGATCTTTAGGTTTGCATATTTTATCCCAAGCCACCAAATGAAATCTGTGTTTGTTCTCAGTACCTGACCAAAGGAATTTTTTTTGAATTTTCTCCATTTTGCTGTAAATAGAGGTTGGGGATTTGAATAAGGATAGGAAATAAAAAGGAATGATTTGAAGGCAGGCCATGGTCAAAGTAATTTTTCCAGCTTGAGATAGGAGGTTTCCTCTCCAGGTGGTCAGCTTTTTTTGAAGTCTTTCAATGACATTGTCCCATAGGAATTCTTTAGTATTTTTGATGAACAAAGGTATTCCAAGGTATGAAGAAGGTAGACTGCTGATAGGACAATGAAGAATGTTAGCAATCAACTGTTTCCTTCTCAATGGAGTATTAAGGAAGTACAATTTACTCTTCTAAAAATTGATTCTTTGACTAACATCTTCTTCATAAAGGATAAGAATATGTTTGATGATTGTAGCTTCATTGACAGAGGTGAAGGTAGACAAAAGGGTATCATCAACAAATTGTTGATGAGTGATAGGACTGCATTGTGAAGTGACTTGAATGCCAAAAATTAGATTTACCTCTTTAGCTACCAATATAGACCTACCAAGAGCTTCAACAACAATAATGAACAAGAGAGGAGATAAAGGATCTCCTTGTCTTAGTCCTCTACTACTTTGGAAGTAACCAATGGGAGAGCCATTAATAAGAACAGAAAACCAAGTAGAGGAGATGCATCCTTTGACTAGTGAAATCCAATCGGAGTGAAACCCAAACTTGTGAAGGATGGCAATAAGAAAGTCCCAACTCAGTCTATCATAAGCTTTGTTCATATCAAGTTTAAGGAGAAAAATTGCCTTTTTATTGAGGGAACTAGAATGAATGGCTTCATGAACAGATATTATGCCATCTAAGATGGATCTGCCTTTAATAGAGCTACCTTGGTATTGATTTATGATAATAGGCATGACTTCTCTCATACGGATAGCTATTGCCTTGGTTAAAATTTTGTAAATGACATTACACAGGCTGATAGGTCGAAAGTCATTAAAGCTAGTAGCATTGGGGATTTTTGGTATGAGAGCTATAAATGTGGAATTGAAGCCTCTGGGGATAATCTTGGAGCATTGAATTTATCTAATGGTTCTGCACACATCATTACTAACAACATCCCAAAAATCCTAAAATAATCTGGGAGGAAAACCATCAAGTCCAGGAGCTTTGTCAGGTTTCATTGAGAAAAGGGCATCCTTGATTTCCTCATCAAAAAACATATCATTTAATTTGTTGTTAATGTCATCAGTAATGAGTTTGGGAATGAATTGAAGAAATAAATATTTAGCAGCTCTAGAGTTGGGTCTCTGTTCCTCTTGCAAAAGTTTTGAAAAGTGGTTATGACCTTAAGACCTAATTTCCTTTATATCATTCTCTGTTCTACCATCTTGCTTATGGATTTCTTTAATCCTATTGTGGCTGCGATGTCTCAATGTTGAGACGTGAAATAATTTTTTATTGGAATATCCTTTTTTTAACCAGATATCATGAGATTTTTGTCTCCAAAATATTTCTTCACATTGGAGGATATTATGATATTGAGCTAATAAGTTCCTTTCATTTTCTCTAATTTCTCCTGAACAATCACCTTTTCCTTGCCTTTCTCTTTCTATAATGTCAAGCCTGTTGATGATGTCTTGTTTGTTCTGGAAGAGGTTGTCGAAGACATCTCTATTCCATATTTTCAAATTTTCCTTGATATTTTTAAGTTTTTGTGCCAACACAAAGGAAGGAGATCCTTGGAAGTTAGATTGCCACCACTGTGTGATTCTTTCTCTAAAATCAGGATGAAGCATCCACATAGATTCAAACCTGAAAGGAGTTTTGAAAAGCTTTGGATTGTTGGTATCAAGGAGAATAGGACTGTGATCAGAACCAATTTTAAGTAAGGATTGAAGATTTGCATCCCCCCAAATGTTGGTGGCTTCATGAGAAAAAAGAACTCTATCAAGTTTAACCTGAATTAATTGGGTACCACATCTTCTGTTTGACCAAGTAAACTGGTTTCCTTTGAGATTGACATCCATGAGATTTTGGTCACTTATGAATTGTTGGAAGTCCTCCATACTTCTGGAATAAGAACCAACTCCTCCTTTCTTGTCAGAAGGAAAAAGGGGAGTATTGAAGTCACCAATGAGAATCCAAGGAATATTTGCAAAGGCCCTTCAAACATTAGCAAGATTATTCCATAAACGGGCCCTACCAGTGATGGAATTTGGAGCGTAAATGTTGGTAAGGACCCAATGAAAATTGTTGTCTTTGTCAAAAAATAGAATTCTCATCATCTCATCACATGAATGAATAATGTTTCCTTCAACTAGGTTAGGATTCCAAAGACATAGGAGACCACCAGAGGCTCCATTAGCTTTGCAAGCAAGATAGTCACAATATTTCTAGATGTGATTACTAATCTGTTTCTCAAAAGCATCTCTGATTTTGGTTTCTTGGATAACAAAAATTGTGGGTCTTATTTCTTTCCTTAATG
Organism: Wollemia nobilis; assembly: GCA_028583015.1. Taxonomy (NCBI): domain Eukaryota; kingdom Viridiplantae; phylum Streptophyta; class Pinopsida; order Araucariales; family Araucariaceae; genus Wollemia; species Wollemia nobilis. The sequence continues at coordinate 21,070,259 of JAQPPZ010016895.1, forward strand.
ATTTAGCTAATATTTTTTTGGCTAAACCATTAAGGCCTCTCACATTCCATGAGAGGATCTTCATTTAGAATATTTTGTGGCTTTCTTACCTCCCTTTCCAGATGGTTGGGGAGGTTTGGTACACTTTGGGTCTTCCTTAGAAATGATGCCTATGGAAAAAAGCATCTTTTGGACACCATTAGCAATATCTTCATCAGTTCCTTGTTTCCAGTGATCAGAATTAGAGGGTCTACCTCTTTTTTTTTCCCCGCAACAGTCAATAGGAGATTTCTTATGACTCCTGGTGATTTTAGGACTAAAATTTTGTACAACAGGGCTAGAAGGTTCCAAGAAGGAAGCAAGAATAGAAATATTATCAACCAGAGGCTGGTCTAGATTGAAAGCTTCCGGAAAGGAGCTTTTAGCATGAAAAGGTTCATAGTCAGACTGGCCCTCCAACAAATGGGAAGGACTATTAGGAATAGATTTGAATTGAGGATTAGGATTTTCAACTGTATCTGTCATATGATCATCCTCAGGGTTTAAATCACCAAGAATTTGGAATTGATTAGGCAGAGCAAAAAGACTCACCTCATTGGCCTTTGCATCTGGAGAAGAAATATGGTCCCTTTTCTCGCCTGGAAGATTGACGGGAGAGAAGTTGCCCACAATATCTTTTTTCCTTTGATATTTAACCAACCTGAAGATAGCTCCTTTGGAAGGATGAAATCTTCTATAATATTTTTTGAGCGGAGTCAAAACATCCTTTCCTTTGTCACGATTGGGACCAGGCATAGCTTTAGTAGGGGAAGCCTGTTTGTTGAATAGAGAACATTGAGCGCGCAAATGGCCTTGAGTATGACAATGAATACAAAAAGGAGGCTTATTTTCGTATTCAATGGCCTACTTGAAAAGGCAAGACCCGCACTCCAGCTCCACAAAAGTTGGTAAAGTAGAAGCAAGGTTAGCTTGGATGCACAGGTGGGCAACATTCATTCTCGACCTTGAAAGAGTGACCTTGTCAATAAGAAGGAGGTCTCCAATTGTGGAAGCAATAGATTTGAAAATAGGTTCCCACCAAAGATGCCAAGGGAGATTGGGAAGCCTGACCCAAATAGGAGCAAATTTTATACTTTGGGTTTCAAGGTCAAAATCAGGTGACCATTTCCTCAGGAAAATACTTTTAGTGCCAAGGAACCAAGGTCCTCTAGAAAGGATAAAGTCAGTGTCTTCTTTGGCGGTAAGCCTTATACCAAAAAACCCTTTGGATAGGCCGACAATATGGAGGGAACCTTTAACCTTCCATCTTGGGGTAGCCCATCACCTAATGACATCAAGGCTAGGGTTGTCACCCACAACTTTACCAATGAGGGAAACAGATTCCTCAACAATGAATTGTTCAACAATACTGGCAGGGATTTTGACTTTGTTACCCGTGACCTCAAAAGGAGGGTTGGAGGTATCCAAGGAGGAATACGGGCAACCTAAAATTTTGGCAAAGGAAGGCTTGGAAGCCCCATCAACCCAGCTAGGAGGTATGTCATCATCCCAATGAGAGGGAACATGCTCAGAGGTAGGAGAAGGCCCACAATTGAGGGAAGGAAGCATAATTACAGAGTCCTTAATCCCATAGGAGGCAATAGAACTAACTCTTGGAGCATAAATTCTCGACAGAGGGCCCGAGAAAGAAACATGAGCAGGCTTCTCCAACACATGAGAAAAGTTGACCAAAGGCTCAGTGGAAGGAGGATTGAGGATAACACCAATAGAGGCATCAGCAACAACAACATCCTTTCTTCCATAAATTTGAATTTGGTTGTTCCCGCCTTCAAAATTTTGAATTTCAGAGGACTTAAAACCAGAAATAATAGTCATTTTGAATCCCTAGTAAACATGAATTCAACAAGTTTCATAAGAGGGATTTTATCTTGCATAAGAGGGTTTGGTGTATTTTTATTGAGGAGTAATAATGTGTTATTGATATATTATTTTTATTATTGTGTTATTACTCATGAACTCTAACCCTTGTTGATATTGGAAAAAGAAAATGTGTTGAGTGTGGTAGATTTAGTGGACAACTCATAAGGCATAAAAAAGGTATGGGAAATATTATTCATTGACTTATGTGGGTGATTGATTTTTGAAAATATATTTGGAGAGAAAATGATTTATTATGGTTAACATTTTTGAGAGTTGTTAGTTTAATGCTTCAAGGTTTTCTGAATTGAGAGTTGTGATTAAACCTTTTTTATAAGTATTGTTGTTGAAGACCATTGGTTGTGCAAAGAACTTGAACTTGAGTTAGAAAATAACATGAGTATCATTGTTATGTGAGATTTTTTGTTGAGAATTATTGGAAATATTTTGAGTTGGTTGATACATGCTTGGACTAGGGTTTGTGAGAAAGGATTGATCCTTGAGGTGATTGGTTGAGTAAATTTTATTGATCCTAGTAAAGTGATTGTGTGAAGTGGTTGTTCAAGTTCCATGAAACAAACTATTCTATATTTTGATTTGAGTTGAGATTGAGATTTGATAATAGAACATATTGAGTCTCTAATAATTCTCTTTATGCTTCTATGAGATTGATTTGAGTTGAGATTGAGATTTGAGAATAGAACATATTGAGTCTCTAACAATTCTCTTTATGGTTCTATGAGATTGATTTGAGTTGAGATTGGGATTTGAGTATAGAACATATTAAGTCTCTAACAATTCTCTTTATGCTTATATGAGATTTATTTGAGTTGATATTGGGATTTGATTATAGAACATATTGAGTCTCTAACAATTCTCTTTATGATTCTATGAGATTGAGTTGAGATATTGATTGAGCATTGATTATAGAACATATTGAGTCTCTAACAATTATCTTTATGATTCTATGTGATTGAACAAGTTTTGTGTGGACTTGCAGATTTGAGGCAAGTCTTTGAGAAGGCTTGTGGACTAATTTTGTGTAAGATTTTGTGGAAGCTTGCAATGCAGACTTGAGAAAGTCCTAGAGAGGACTTATTGAGCAGATTTGGACAAGTTATGTGTGAGATTTTTGAGAAGATTTGGATAGGTTATGTGTGGACCTGTTGAGCAGATTTGGATAGGTTATGTGTCGATCTGTTGAGCAGATTTGAGTAGGTTCTAAGTGGACCTATTGAGCATATTTGAGTAGATTCTGAGTGAACCTATTGAGCAGATTTGAGCAAGTTATGAGTGGACCTATTGAGAAAATTTGAGTAGATTTTGAGTGAACCTATTGAGCAGATTTGAGAAGGTTCTAAGTGAGCCTATTGACAGAGCTTTCGAGGTGACAAAGTATAGAGGATAGAGTCTCAGTTGATAGAGATACAGTACCTAGGATAATCAAAGATAGATCTTCTAAGTGAGGAGTCTTCAAGTGGAGAGAGATCCACCAGTCAGTGCTACAGAGAGAGATTATTCTAGAAGATCACTAGCCATAGCATAAGGGGAAAGAGTTCTCCTGTGGAAGATATCCACGAACTTGAGATTAGGGTATCAACATCTCCTTTGGATAGAGGTCCATAAACATTGTAATTGGGAAGGATTCCCAAAGATATTATTTGAGAAATATTTAGAAGAAATATTTTCTCTATGGAGGTAGCCCACATTGGGTGAACCATGTTAAAATATGTATATGTATTGTATGTGGTGTTCTGTGCATTGCTTTGATTACTGCTATTGATAATGGTATCTATACACTACATAATATTGAATTGAAAAGAAAAGTAAAAAGTGGTCTTATACTGTTCACCCCCTCTTAGTATAAGATTGTGTTCTTCATTAGATTGGTGACCTTCCAACTAACATGGCATGCTCCAATAAGCATGTTAATAATGTTGCAGGAATCACCCTCAATAAAATATTTCTTAAAATTGAATTTGTTAAGAAAGGCAATCCCAAGGTAAGCCACCCTCGCCTCCACCACCTGTGAAGAATTCACACCCAAATAATTAGCATAGGCCAGCAAAATATTTCGATAATGGTCTTGGATAATGCCACCCGAGACTACCTTCCTCGTTCTTCCCTTTTCTGCCCCATCAAAATTTAATTTCACCCACCCGATAGGTGGGCACACCATTTAACATAATTTCTTATGTTAGGCACCGGAGGTGGTCGATATATATTTCCAAAGTCCAAAAATTGTTCCAACCTAATTTTGCACTACTTCGATGCCTCCGATAAGTCCATAGACACCGCAATGATTTCCACATTCTCCACATTTTTACCAATAATTCAATTACTCAATAAGATCATAGCCACCATCTTCTACCTAAATATATTTGCATTTATTTCTTTCCAAACTTCCCAAATCATGTGGGGGAGCAAGTACCACCAAAAACACCCGAGGCAAGGGGAATGAAAGGGCAGAGACCGCTGAAGGATAAAATCATAAAAAAATTTCAGGAAGACCCACTCCACACACAAACGTCTGAGAATAGAAAGAATTATATCCTTAAAAATACAAAAATTGAGAAATATATGAGAGGTTGACTCCCAATAATATTCGCAAAGATAACAATGATTGACCATATGCCAACCCATTTTGAGTACAGTTAAAATTTAGTTTTGAGCAGCCAACAAAAAATATATATTTACCCTGGGGGAAATATGCTTAAGCCAAATTAAATTGAATGGGAAATGCGACCCCTCCTCCATATTTAAGAAATTATAGGCCAATTTGACCATATATCTTCGTGAACTCTCCAATCGCCAGATCAATCGATCTTCAACATTTGCTTGGTGAATAATGCAAAGATGCAATTCCTCCCCAAGTCTCTCCCAAACCTATCATCGCCATCCCTTACATAAACTAGCACCGTAGCCCAAACAATTCTATCCCCTTTGTCTTCAAGTAAATAAACCACATAGGTCAAATCCATTTCTCTAGAATTAGAAGCCAATCCCTGAAATCACACTTATTCCACCAACAAACGATCCCAAATCCAAGCATCTTCTTAGAAGAGGGCCTTCCTACCATTCTCGATTACCCACCAACAATGATTTTTAAGTAGATCCCTCGTCTTAACCATACTATTCCAAAAATTCAAACCACCTGAGAGTAAATCTTCAGAAAGAAATGAGCTAAATATTTACTTGGTATTTAATATGGATCCCCACAATTTATAGGAGTCAGATTCTAACTTCCACCAAATTTTGGCAATCAAAGATTTATTCATTCTAACTGTGCTTTTTAAGTTCAACCCTTCATTGTATTTCTTTCTACAAACCACCTCCCAAGAAACAATATGGAATCTTCCTTTCAACTCCAGCCCCACCCATAAGAAATATTTACAAACACTAGCAATTTTTTATGCTATTTTAAGAGGCACATAAAACATTGACATAAAGTAAATAGGGATGCTCTATAAAGTACTCTACACCAAAACCATCTTACCTTCTTGGCTCAACAATGCTCCCTTCCATGCAACAAGTTTTCATTGAATTATCTCAACCAACAAAGACCACAACCTAGATTTTGTTCTCCCTAAAAACAAAATCAAACCAAGATATGAAGAAGGGAAATAAGTAGTGTGATAGTTCAAAACTTCTGCAATATCTCTCTAGATTGAAATGGAAGTATTAATAAAAAACCCACTCTTTGCAAGACTTATTTTTTGACCAGCTTCCCTTTTATAACATTCAAGAATAGCTTTAACTTCCCCCACTACCTTCACCGTAGCTACAAAGGCAAAAAGAGTATCATCCATGAACTGTTGATGTGATATAGGTTTCACGTTGTCATAGGCCTCAATCCCAAAAAATACTAGCATCTGATAAATGCTCTTCCCAAAGACTCCACAAAAATAATGAACAAAAACAAATACAATGGGTCCCCCTCTCTCAACCCCCGACAAGAACAAAAAATATTGTTGGAGACCCATTGATGAGCATCGAAAACCAGGCTATTGAAAAACAAGCCTGAATTAGACTAACCCATTCATCACAAAACCTAAAATTTATCAACACCCTGATTAAAAATAGCCAAACAACCCGATTGTATGCTTTGTTAATGTCCAACTTTAGGAAAAAACTAGATCTCCCACTTATATACACCGAATGCAGTAGCTCATGAATAACGATAGCACCATCCAAAATTTGCCTACCTAGAACAAAGGCACTCTAGGCTTCATCAATAATTTATTAAATCTATTGGCAATAGTTTTCAAAATAATTTTGTACATTGTATTGCAAAGACTTATCAGTCTATAATACCCAAAGGTAGTGACAATATCTTTCTTCAAAATTAGGGCAAGGAAGGTCGCATTCACCACCTTTGGGATATACTTACTCCTCTAGATTTCTCTCATGGCTTCACAAACATCCCCACCATAGATGTGCCAAATTTTTTGAAAAATAACAGAGGGAAGCCAACACAGTCTAGTGCCTTAAGAGAGCCCATCCCATTTACTACATCCAAAATCTCCTCATCCGAGAATGGGGTCAAGAGCCACCTATTCCACTCCTTAGATACCAACCTTGATATTACATCCAGCATTGCCTCCTTAGCGGGTAAGTCACGATCAGGCTTCGAACACAACAAATTACTAAATAAATCAATTGCCTCCTCCCTTACATCACAACTATTTGAAGTTGTACTTCCATTACCTCTTACTATCTCTTTGATCCTATTTTGACCTCTTCTTCTTAGAGTGGAGGCATGGAAAAAATAGGAATTATGATCCCCTTCCTTGAGCCACAACTCCCTATACTTTTGTTTCCAAAACAGCTCCTCTTGAGCCTATTTGTTATGATATTCTACCAACGCACGATGTTCCTCTCGTAACATATCATCAAAACAATCCCCGACCTCCATAGCATCCTCCAATTGACCAATAAAGTATTTCAATCTCTCTTTTTCTCTAAAAATATTCCCAAAAATGTATTTGTTCCAAAGTTTGAGATATCCCCTAAGCCTTCTTAGTTTATTAGTTAACTTTAATAGACTGTCCCTCGATATCCTCTTGCCACCATTCCAAAAACTGAGCTTTGAAATCAAGGTGGGAACACCACATGGCCTCAAACTAAAATGGATGAGGAAATAATGGTAGATTATTAGGGATGTCCAACCAGATAGGGTTATGATCTGAGCCAATCCTAGGAAGATCCAACAAATAAGCATCCTCAAACATATTCAACCCATGATAAGATATGAGGATCCTATCTAGGTGACTCAAAATCAATATATCATCTGCATGCTTGTTACACCAAGTATACCTAGCTCCCTTGAGGTCCAAATCACAAATATCAGCATCAAAAACAAAATTAGGAAAGTCCTAAAGACTTCTATCATCCATTTTATTGCCTCATTTTTTATCTAAGGGATAAAATGGGGAATAAAAATCACCCACTACCATCCAATCCTCATGGTCAAAGGTTATACGCATCTCCAATAGTAGCACCTAAAATTTTCTCTTATCCAAATATGCATTCGAGGCATAAATTTTAGACAACACCCACCTCCTTTTAGTTAATTTACACCAGAATAAAATATTTATGACTCTACTTGATGTAGAAATAACATATCCATCTAGTCTATAAATATTCCAAAATGAAATGAGACCCCCAGAAGTGCCCATTGATTCACTGGCCATAAATCCAGAACCTTTCCATACAACATTGTGAATAGCCTGCCACGAAGAGGCCTCCAACTTCGATTCCTAAATACAAAGGGTATCCAGAGAATTATCCTTTCAAAAATATGCAATAATATTATGCTTAGAGGAGTTATTAATTCCTCTAACATTCCAATAATAGATTTTAATTGGAATTAAAAGGAAAATTTTTTACCCACCTCCCTTGGGGATGCCAACAAATCACTCTCCTTCATGATTTTCTTGTCAGTTTTTTCTCTAGGAAAAAGCAATGTTTCCCCATTTTTGGTCCCCAAAACTTCCAATGACCTCTTTCTTCCAGCCTTACCTAAAGGATGACTAGGATTTCTTGCCACCTTGAGATCCATTTTCTTGTGTTGGCTTCTAGTCTTGGGTCTAGGAAACCCTCCCTCCATTGCCACACTTGGAGATACCAGACTATGACTCTCACCTGGGCCAGACACCCCAGTTTTAAACAAGGGGGATTTAAGGCAAAGCTCTCTATATGAGGTTAAATTCACCTCTCCGTCAATGCCTTCACTAATCTAACCTTCCTCAATACATTCAAAGGAATTTGATAATGGCATCTCAACCACAAAGCTAGAAGGATCAAAATGAATGGCATCTCCTCCAATAATAGGGGCCAAAACCAGGGAGGATCTCTTACCTACACTTGGTACCTTCTTATTTGAGATAGGATATTTCAACATCGGTTGCTCAGAGCACACTATCTCCTTCCCTTTGCTATTCCCCATTTTCTTTTTCTGCCACATCCCTCTCTTCTCAAAGGGAATATGGAACAATATCAGATTTTTCCCTAGTGGATTCTATCTACCTTGGTAAACATCCTTCATATTCTAGGGTTTCTGACCACCCTGCACCTTCTACTCCTTCTATCGTTGAGGACAAAGATTCTGGTTGTGACCTCCCATTCTGCACAACCTAAAGGCTTGGGGTTTATTTTTGTACATCATGTCTTGCTTCCATGACCCCACCTGAGAAACCAGATAAACCAAGGCAGATTTCTCTCAATATCCACCATAACACACATGCAGACATATGGTCAGGCAATAAATTAGTTTTATCAAAATAAATGAAGTCCCCTATGAGACTATCCATTGCTTTGGACACTAATTCATGCCATAAATAGGTCAATAATTCTAGAAACCGCACCCACATAGGAACTAGATTTACCCTCTACATTGTTGGGTTAAAATCATGGCCCCACTTTCTCAAAAATAGCCCCATATTTCCATAGAACCATGGGCCCCCATCCAAAATTCTACAGGCATCCTCCTCACAAGATAGCCAAATAAGGAAAAATTTTCTGGGTAATATGTCCAACTCCAAAGACCCCCACGGTTTCCATCATGATTGAGCCCACCATTTGAGAACATCCAAAGGTGGTCTACCCCCTACCACTTTCCCAACCAAATCCCATGAACATTTTTTTAAGAGTATGTTCACTATGCTATCCAAGACACGAATCTAGCCTAGATCTAAGAAAACCTCGGAGGGGTCAAACACCTCACCATAGGACATCCCCATCATCACCTGAGCAAAGTATGACACCACAACAAGAGGCTATTGCACCACCTTATCTCTTCCCATAAATTTCTCCATCACCTCTGCCCTCACCGTCCTTGTATCCCAAGCCAACAACGCCTTGGTTCCAACCTCTCCACAAACCTTGGACCCAAACTCACATTTCTAGAAAACATCTTCCAACACTAGATCCTTCAGCTCCCATGCCTCAACCTCGCTCCTTGATTTATTCATAGAAACCCCAAAGTACCACATCTTATTCCAATTTTTTTTCCTTTTTTATGGTCGCCGCCACCACCAGAACCATAACCTGAACCAGACTCAACATCATAGCTCAAACTAGATCCAGAGCCACTATCGTAACAACTTCCTGAACCATAAAAAAAGAAAAATAGTTATATCTCCTATATTTTTTCAACCCTTACATATACCTAACCACCAATGGGAGCACATATCCATCGATCTCATTGAGGGTCTTCCCAAATCGAAGGGTAAAATAATGATCTTCGTAGTAGTAGTTCATCTTTCCAAATATTCTCATTTTTGTGCACTACAACATCCCTATTCAGCAAGGTGGCCAAGGTATTTCTTGATTCAATTTTCAACTTACATGATATGCCCAAAACCATCATGAGTGATCGTGATCCTATATTCACTAGTAAATTTTGGAAGGAATTATTTTATTTTAGTTGTACTAAGTTGAGTATGTCTTCTTCATATCATCCCATTCTAATGGTCAAATGAAAATTGTTAATAAATATTTGGGTACTTATCTTCATTGTTTTGTTCAAGATAAGCAATATCTCTGGATTGAATGGCTTTCCTTAGTAGAATGGTGGTATAATACTTCTTACCATTTTTAGTTTAAAATTTCTAGATAGTGATCTAGATATGTAGTTCATCTAGATATCTAAACTGATTTGCTTGGATTGTAAAAATTATATTTCGAGTCTAAAACCTTATGCATAATCCTATATGGGATAGTAACCATTGAAGAAATGTGTGTTGAGTTCCTAGACAAAGACAATCTCAAAGGATAAAAATTCTCAAGAGGAACCTTTGAGAGGATAAATTCACAGGGTAAATCTGGCCAAGAGAAGCCCTTGAAGAATGTGGTCAAGATGGATAGTCAATAATATCTACCCAATGAGTTCTAGCAAGTTGAAGAAGTTGATATTCTAGGTTTTCAGGTTGTTTAGAGTGAGAAGCCACCCCTATTTGAATGTTGTATTGTACCTCCCTTCAATGTGATATGCCTCTTGTGGTTGAAGATAGTGATGTACCTCCATATTTTTTCAAATATTATATTTAAAAACATTTTGAATAGGTAAGCACCCCTTCTTCATTGGCTCCATTATCTTTGCAAAATTTCTTTGATTACCTCAATATCCTTGGGGTTAATGTTTCATCATATTTGGTAATTCCTCTCCCATCCACTCTTATCGAAAGGATGGTGAAATTGGAGAAAGGGTCCATAGTCCCTAAAATTAGAAGTCACAAGTATCCCCAAAAATCCTTCTTGGAGAAGGGATTTCTTAGTCCTAATCCAAGAAGTCTTAAAAAGAGATTTATAAATGTTGGAGTAGATCATAATATTTGGGGACCATAAATTAAAGTTTTGATGAAAATGGAAATAGAGTCAAAGATCGCCAATGGCTCTCAATCTCTATTGAAGATGGATGTTGGAAATTGTCAACCTTCCCAGCCCTTTGCTAGGGGAAAGAGATCCAATCCCAATTTTTGTTAATGTAGTTTATTTCCTAGAGATTTAATTAAAAATTGAAGTTTTTTTACAAGTTTGAGGTGCTAAATTTGTATACATCCCAGAGCTAGAATAGGGGAGGTTCCTGTTATTTTCAAAACAACTGCTAGTTTTTAGTTTAAGTTTTTGCTTATTTTTTGACTCCCCTAGGTGGGTTGGCTCTATAAAAATCCTAAATTAAATGTGTCAGTTCATCGATTGGTCATGAAATTTTATTGAATATTTAATATATTAATAGGTAAAATGTTTAATTTAATTTATCATCATCGAATAAAATATTTTATTTGCATACATTCACAAGAGACTTTTCCCTCTCTGAGTGGCTATGAGACTTCGCCTTCTCTAAGTGGCTGAATTGTTTGGTTTATATCATTATTCAAAATCCAATTTATATAATTACAATTGGTTTATTTGAAAAGTAAATATATTCCTTACAAGTAATATCAGAGCAACGATTGTGGAGAAGGAAACCAACACCATTTGCATATTTCCAAATTATGGCAGTCCAAAGAAATTTGGTAGCAACAAGGTAATAATAGCAGATTTTTTTTAGAGATATATTAAACCTATTCACAAAAATTAAATATTGCCAACAATATCAATACGTAGCTCGCCAAAGAGTAATATATAGAATCCCAACGTATTGAAACACATAATAGTATAATCAAAATTTGAGAGATCTATTTTGAAACTCGTTTTTGCTTTTTTTTTCTCCCATCGTTTGCCTGCACTTGGTCGAACCCTCATCCTAGGTCGATCATAAATCAGCCAACACATGATATTCATCATTATCGATTACTATTTTTACACTATGAGTAAGGAACAATGCACATTCAATCCTAGCCTACTCGAAGGAAAAAATTGGGCGATTTTTCAACATTAATCCATGTTCATGGTAGGCAAAATTCTAGCATAAATTTTGAAATAAACTGAAGACATTGTTTCTAGGTAACATTATTCTCTTTTTTCTAGGTGACATTAAAGCAATAAATGTTCAAATTTAAATTTCTCTATGTAAATATGACTTTCCTTGTAAAAAAGTAGAGAAATCTAGTTTTCAATGACCTAATTTTTTTTTGACGTGTATGTGGTTTCTATTTTTCTTGATAAGGTTTTACAATGAAGGAAGGATTAATTAAATTTAATTTCTAAGGTTTTATTTATTCTAGTAGTCATATTCGGTAGCTTTTCATCTTCGTCGTTTCATTCCAAACTACAAGGACAAAATTAAAAACATGGGACTATTTGTCCCACATCTTCCCTACCACATGAAGGAGTGAGTTCTTAAGAACTTGCACACTTAGTAGTGAGTGACTACCTTATGGTAGTCACACAACTATGCTAACATTGGACACTTGGTATCTGCTAGTTGTTTCATTGACTTTATTTCAGGACTTTGTACCTTCCTCCATATTTATCTTAAGCACGCCCCTTGACTTACCACATCCTCCATCAATTTCCATTCTCGATTGTTCCATGTTTAATCACCATTGTATTCCATAAATTTTCATTCTTGATAGCTATCCACCAATCATTGGAGCTGATCGACCTCACCCATCGATCATCGACCATTGAAGTGACCCCTTGGATTTGACCAACCTCACACTATCAACCATTCGAGTGACCCACCTCAAACTTGTTTGTAACTAAAATTTGAAATATTCATAACCGTTGGAAAATTGAAACTCATTGCTAGTCATTGTAACCAAATTCTTAGTGCTAAATTCAAAAATTTTGTCACCAATTTTAGAATTTTGCCAAAAAATTTAAATTTGGCCACCAATTTTCATAATTTAATTGCCCATTGAAGACTTAGCACTCAAATATCGCATTTTTTTGGGCATGACAAATTCAAATTTTTTATTCCAATAGTATCGCAAAGTGCATGATAGTTCATAAACGAACCTAAACAACCATTGGAGATTCAAACTCGTAGAAAACCAAATTTTAACCAGTGAAAACAATTTTTCAAAATTTGAATTTAAATTGACTATTGGAGAAAATAATTTTTCAAATAATATAATTGAATTCTTATGCTAAAAATTGCATGAGTGATACTCTAATGAGTATTTATTGGAATCGAGGAGCAGATAAAATATTACAACGTACTGAAAATTTATATATGTGTATGACTAGGAAGCGCCAACCCATAAATCAAGGTATACATCATAATACTCCCAATAATTTTAATAGTTTTGACCAACATTGTTATTCTTCACTTAATTCCATGGCTTAACCTTATTTGAACTATAATGATCCTTTTCTCAATAATCCTCCTCCTAACCCATCTATCCCAATTCCTAATAATGTTGGTCCCCCTTTACGTCAATATCTTACTCAACAAGAAACAACATTAAAGGAAATTTGTACTATGTTGAGAGTCATTGAAGACCATATAACTATTGAAACACCTTCTCATACCCCCAGGTCACAAGATTTTTTAATCCCAAACCCTTAAATACTCATTAAATACAAGTAATTAATTCTAACCAAGGCTTCACCAATGATTTAGACCCACAAGCAGATGATGCTTACAAATATTTGGAATAGCCTCATGATTTTTAAGTTTCTCAAATTGACATGCCCACATTTGAAGGGGCTAACACTCAAGGATGATTAGCAAAAATGGAAGGCCTTATTCGATTGCACCATATTCTAAAAACAAGTCATGTTGCTTTTGCAGCCTCTAAACTAGGTACACAAGTGTATCGATGGTTGTTATGGCAACTTCATAAAACTTAGTGTCCTCTTTTATGGCCTAAATTTAAGGATAAAAATTATTAGAATATATGATAAGGTATCTTACACATCATATGTGGTCTTTTTGTGGTGATTTTCTATGTCCTTAAGAATTTGGGTTGTCACACCACAATAAAATCATTGATTCATAAGCAACATTATGGACTCTGGTGGATCCACCTCTTTAAATCAGGAAAATATTATCACAAAGAATCTAGACAGATCGATTAAGGTAAGGACACCCTGGAGGTGAGCCTATAATACTTCTCATATGCTCATGCTCATCCATATTAACAAAAATAAAATAAAACTGCAACATAAAAAATGATCAAGCTTCGAAGTAACTATCAACTAATGCTTCAAGCTATAGACCAATGCCTTATTCATTGGGAAATTATGGCAAAAATTAAAATATGGTGAAGAAATAAGGGGGGAGGAGATAAAATTGAGTCAATCACATCTATTCAAATAATGTAACAAAGATGATTAGGCATACCAACGAAAGAAGATACCATTTACACATTCAAACAATGTAACACATAAATGAGACAACAAGAAAAACTAAACATAGAATTGCTAAAAGGATGAAGCATGATAGTATTATCCAATAAATCATTAAAATAAGAGTTTTATTAGTGCAACCAAATATTACTCAACAAATACAATAAATTATCCATTCAAATAATGTAACAAAGAACCACAACTCTTCATTCAAATGATGTAACAAAGATCCTCTTGTCTTCCAGCCTCAACCACTAGAAATAATCTCAATTAACTAGGAACCTAAATGGGGTGACTAGACAAGACATACAAAATAAAAATACAACTAACAAGGATGGGCATTCTGCTATACCTCTTACAAAATTATTGCACAAAAAACTTGATGTTGTTACTACTACATCAACTACATTATATAGCCTTTAAATTTATTTCCATTCAAAGCTCGATGATGGCCCATAATTGCCAAAACTTTAGTTTCTTTTATGATGGCTCATAACTACAACTGTTATTTATTTAAAACTAGATGAAAAACTGTAACTACCTCTAGATTTGATCTACTGTATTGCTTACATTTAATGGTTCTGATTCATAGCCTAGTAGTGGTCTCAACTGATCAAAAAATGCCTTCAGAATCATTTGGCACCATTCTTCTTGAATTTAGCCAGAAAATGACTTCAGAAAATTAATTTTCAGTTGTTGAAACTCGGCCAAAAAAATGAGTCACATCGCAATTTTTAATTTTTTTTCATTTTTAGTAAGGCTAACCTTAGCCAATTTTAATTTTTATTTCAAAAAATTAAATAATAATAATAAACCATTATTATCAATAATAATATTAATAATAATAATATTATTATATTTAATTATTTACATGCACACAAAAAAATTATTAAATTTCATTATATAATATATAAAATGTATTCTATATAGTATACATTATATAATATATAATAAATAAATAATTTAAAATATATAATATAAAAAATATATAATATAATATAAAGATATACTACGTAATATTTATAGATATACTTTTATTAAAAATAAAGGGAATGGCCAATGGCAATCGGTCGTCTGCCGAATTTCCTTTATATTATAAATTGATTAGATGATTGGCTGATCCTTTTATAATATAAAAGGAATCGACCATCCACCAATTTTCTTGACTTTCAATTTTTAATTTTTTTTTATTTTTATTTTTAAACTTTTAATGTTTTTGACTTTTGAATTTTAATTTTTTTTTACTTTTATATTTATTAATTTATACATATATATATAATATGATTATAAATTATAACTACTATATATATTTTTATTGATAACGGGTTTTGAAAGGGACCCAAAACCTTATAAACAAGTTGTAGAGAGGATCCCATGAAGGTTCAACTCTTTATAAGACAAGCCAAAAGTGGACTATATGTTGAGTCCATACATCGGAAACAAAGCGAGGAAACCTATTACAATAATGACTCGTAGGCTCAATAAGACAACCATAAAATACAGAAAAAACATAAGGATAATCCCAGCAGCAAAATGGGACAATCCAGTGAGGGAACCACCTTGGGATCATATTTTCATTCTGGGACATAATCCTCATCCTCCTTGGGGTCGAACTCCATAGAGATGGTGTTCTTATGTGCATACATCAGGGTTATAATCTTACTGGCTCTAAGAAGCATTGAAGTGGCCAGGGTAATGATGTCCTCCAAGTTGGTAATACTATCCACATCACCCATATTATGGATAAAGTGGGATTATGAAGAAGGTCCAAATGCAGTCCTCTAGCTCTTACGAGTAGGGGATGGGCTCGATTTATAATTTATATTTTTGAATCGGATTGAGCACCATGTGGGGGTCTCGGATGGCCCTACAAGGGGTAATCCCCTAGGTCTATCGGCTCTTCTAGGGGTTCCAGTGTCCACTTCAATCGATAGAGAATATTGAGAATCATCTAAAATTGCTAGGGCTTTAGGGACAGGTTCAAGGTCACCATATGATCTGCCATGTTCCAAGGCATGTTGGTTAGGGTTATGGCTTACAAAATTGAAGATGATGTAGTGGAGACCTTGGTGTTTGGGGTGAGTAGATTTTTCATGTCTAACACCATATGGAAGCTTTGAAGGAGCAACGATGACTTATCCACTGTTAAATATTGCATGACCGATATCATGACCTGGTTCCAAGGAGGAGGAAGACCTTCCTTCATGTAACCATTATCCTTCTTGGTTAATGACTTCCCTTTTTCGTCGAGAAGCACCAATTCCCACCATAGAATTTTTGTCCCTACAAAAAATCTCTCCTTCGTTGGGAAGCTAAGTAATTTCTGCTAGCATGTTGACGGTGACAATGAAGTTTAACCCCTTTAGGGATACAATTTTGTTTTCCCAACTTTGGATGAACTTGCAAGATATTTTAGGGTCATGTCCACAAAACTTCCTCAAAAAAATTAGCAGTCCACTTGCTGCTAGAATCTCTTCGACCATCGGGTCCAACTGCAACTAGTCAAGCTCGAGTAGTGCCATATTCTGCCACACCAAGAGAAATACTTTGTACCACCACCTCATTCTCCCACTCTATATGGTGAATAATCTAGTTCTCACTACACTCGAGCACAATAAAAAGCTTCCCTCCAACAGCAAAAAAAGATTCATGTAGAAATCCACAGTCTTGGTGCTTGCTTGAAGCCGTTGATTGGGTTGATTGGTCATGAAATATCTTTATGCGTAGTCCTTTCAACTTCAAAAAATGATTTGTTTTGTATTCCCAACATTCACCAAAAATAGAGGTTGCTAGAGCGGGTATGAGAGTGGGCAGTAGTAGTTGGGAATTTTAAGGGTGGACATGGTGTACCATTGAAAACCTGCCACCTTCACAACCTTCTCCCACTGATGAGCCTTTAGGTAAGCGGATGCCACCTCGGTATCCTTGGTGGACACAATACTAAAAAAAATTTCATCATGCTTTATGTAATCAATATCTTGGCATGAGGTAGTTGCATTACTAGTGCCAATATCGATCTTTTCAAACATGTGAAATGGATCACATTATTTGTGGTGCCTTTACTTAGCATTATAACTACTATATTAATTATAATCATATTATAATAATTATTATATATATAATTTAATTAAATATTTAAATAAATTTAATTAAATATAATTAAATTTTATTAAGGTCCAAAAATGATGACATGAGACCAAAACGATGACCCGACTTCAACGACAAAAAAAAATTCAAATATGCTTTCAGAAATACGAGATAAGACTTGAAAAGACCCAAGGACTAAAAAAAATTTTGTAAGGAGATTGACCAGGGAAAAAATGAAAGGACTTCACAGGACACCAAAATTTTAAAAATTAGGGGTAAATCAAGTTGGATTTTGAGGATCCAACATAAGCTTCAAATAGGATAGGTGATGAAAAAGAATTTTGATAATGAACCACCAGTGAAATCCAGAATCTCTAGTAGACCATAAATAAAAACTCACCTAATCACCTAAAATAACACCTTAATCACCTAGAAGGGACACTTTAGTCACCTAAAAAGAACACCTTAATCACCTACAGAAAACACCTTAATCACCTAAATAGAACTCTTTAATCACCTAGAAAGAACTCCTTAATCACCTAAAGACATAAACACACTTTTTTTATTTGGGTGGCTTCTCAGACCCTTTGTATAGAATGATACAAGTTCAAATGCTAGCCATTTATAAATATTGAAAATTCCTTGCCATCTAGAGTTTACAATTTGTAAGTATGTTGACCTACCATTTGAAGGATTTGATAGGGACCAAGCCATTTTGGTTAAAACTTCCCTTTTTTACCATGCTTGTCATTCTTAGGATCCCAATACAATTCTATGTGTCCTCCCTGAAAAGGTTTACCTCTACCCTTCTTATTGAACAACTGTGTTGTTTTGTGAGCCTGCTCAATTATCTTCAAAAATAAATCTTTTCTTCTTCTGATAACTTCATAATTAGATCAAGTCTTCTCTACAGAACATTTGGATTTTTCATGGTCCTAAATAAGAAAATATAAATCATGACTTTCCACATGGGGAGGTAGAAAAGCATTCTCACTGTATACTAGTTTATAGGGAGATTTTCTTGTGCTTCTTTTGACAAATATTCTATCAGCTCATAAAGCAATATTCAGTTTACTGTCCCAACTTCTCTTGTTTTTGCATAATGTTCTTATGATTCTTGTGATAAAATTCTTGTTTTAGGATTCTTGTTTGAGGATAGTATTTTGCAAAATGAGAAAGCTCTATATTGTACCTAGCACAAAATTCAATCATTTCAAAAGAAGTGAAGTAGTTACCATTGTCTATGACTAACTTCTTGCGGACCCCAAACCTTGTCAATATTTATTCTTATAAAAATTTGATGACCACTTGATTAGTGTATTTCTTGAGAGGTGTTGCTTCTATCCACATAGTAAAATAGTCTATTGCTATGATGATCTACTTGTGACCTCTAGAATAATTGGGATTAATATCATCTATGATATCTAGTCCCCATTGAGAAAAAGGAGATCTAACAATCATTGGCTTCAATGGCATGGTTGTAAAATTCTTCTTCCCTACAAAAATCTTATAGTTATGACAATTCCTAACAAAATGATAGACATTGTTAAACAAGGAGGGCCAATAATAACCATCTCTCATGATTTTGTGAACAATGGCATTTGAAGTAAAGTGACCTCCACAAAAAATATAATGATATTCTTTCAACACTTGAGGGACTTCTTTCTCAGCCAAATAGAGAAGCAAAAATCCATATCAGTCCTCCAAATATAGTATACCCTCTTGAATGTATTATTTTTTGGCCAATTTCTTGATGGATCTTCTTTTATTTTTGAGCATTTCTTCTAGAAAAGATAAATTTTGAAGGTAAAACATAATGTCATCATACCACTCGTAATCAAAATTATCAACTACTCTAGCTTCTATATGCTCATCCACTACAATAGTGTTATTAATATCTTATCATTCCTTGTTTGCTAAGTACTTTGCTAGTCCTTGTCCCTTAACAATCTTTAATACTTTAAACTCCACATCATACTACAGTAATTTAGCCATCCACCTTGCAAGACTGCCTAAATATTTAGGTTGAGTGAAAACATATTTAACATCAATGTAGGGAAAACATGCTATTACCTTATTGAACACAAAGATACACTTGAAATTATCCAATGCTCTAATTAATATGTAAGCCTATTTTTCTAAAATGGAAAATATTAGTTGAGCACCCTTCAATCCTGTACTCATAAAGGCTATGGGCCTTTCATTTTTCTCTTCATCTTGCTGAGCTAAAACTCCACCAATACTGCATTTTGAAGAAAATGAGTATATTTTAAAATCTTTGGAGTAATTAGGGTAGTTCAATATTGGAGCCTTAGAAATTGCATCTTTGATCTTTATAAAAGTTGTAGTATTTTCCTCTGTCCACGTTATTTCCCCATTTTTATTGATCATATTATTTATTGGCTTGGTAGTTTGAGAAAAATTAGGGACAAGCCTCCTAATAAAGTTAATATTTCCAAATAATGATCTCACTCCATTAATATTTTTAGGAAGAGGAATTTTAGTAATGACTTCTACTCTTTGTGGATCAATGCTAATCCTATATTTTAAAATAATATACCCACGTAGTCTACCTTGTGTGGCCCCAAACACACATTTTATAGGATTAAAAGATATGTCAAAATCCTTACACCTTTCAAAGACTTGAGTTAGATGTGCAAAGTGATCTTTAGGATATTTTTAAAAAATGTCATGTCATCAAGATATACTACAACTATCTTGAGCATCAATCTCTTGAATGTAACATCCATTGCTCTCTGAAATTTTACCCCTACATTTATCAATCCAAATAAAATATTAAGATATTCAATTGTTCCCCATGGTTTAGTGAAATTGGTTTTGTGCCTATCTTTTGGATTCACTATAGTATGATTGTAACCTAAAAATACATCCAATAAAGATATTCTTGATGACCCAACCACTACTTGAAGTAACTGCTCTATATTTAGAAGTGGATAGTTGTCTTTGAGAGAGATCTTATTCATATTCCTAAAATCTACACAAATCCTGATCTCGCCATTCTTTTTTCTAACTAGAACCATATTTTCCAACCAAATAGAAAATCTTAGCTTCCTAATTATCTTAGCATATAGTAACTTTCACACATGTTTCTGCATAACTAGGTGTGAAGTAGGATTAAACTTTCTTTACTTTTGCCTAGAAGGCTTAGTATATTTTTGAAGAGGTATTATGTGAGTCATTACCTTTGTATAGAAGGTCTTCAGATACTCATAATGCCAAGTAAAATAATCAATATTCTCTTTCAAGAAATTGATATATTGTTGCTTCTCTTTTCTTGATAGAGCTTTATTGATCCTAACAATCTTGGGCTCTTCCTCTATTCCAATATTGACTTCATCTACTTCGGATTCGTGTACCAGAGGTTTATATGCTATATCAAAGTCATAAAAAAATGTCTCTAAAGATACAAACCCCCTAGGAATCCTATTAATTTTGCATAGTAATAAAATTATTAATGTGTATATCATCATGAAAAAATTGTAAATATACCACATTATCAGGGATATTAATTAGTATATCATCATCATGAAAAACTTGTAAACTTGTGTCTCTCTAAAAGTTTGCTACTCCAGAAGTATTAATGACCAATAAATTAGAATTGTGATTTTGTGCTCTAGGAATAAATTGTAAATAAAAAGCCAAGAATATATTCATTTCATCCAACACTGCCTACTTTTATTGCTTTAATCTAGGGTGATTTGTTTGATATTTCTATTTGATTTTTTGAATTATTAGTCGAACATCCCCACTAACTTTGAGGTAAATAATACCCAATTCCTTGGCCTTCCTTAGCCCTAGCAATAAATCTTTATATTCAGCAATATTATTTGTACAAGAAAATTCTAACGTCTATGGTATGCCAAGATAATTTCCATTGGTGTCTATCAATAGTACTCCTACTCCTGCTCTTGATTTATATTTTTCCCTATCAAAGGTCATAGTCTATAACTCAGAAGTCAAAATTCTGTCAGTTTTTGCATCTACTTCAACCTTTAGTTTTGGATTCATATTCTCAACTTAAAGTACTTCCAACAAGGAATAATAATATCATATAGAGTAAAACCCCATGTATTTTTCCTCAATAGAATCCATGATATTAACCATATTATCATTAGGATATTTAAATTCAATTGAATACATGTTGAAATTTTCTCTTTTCAATATCACTTTTTCATTACCCTAGATTGGGATAGTGGCATATGACAAATCCAACTGAATAGTACCACCTAGCTACTCTACCCAATGCCTAGAGAGTAATAGTAAAAAGAAAGGGTCCACATATACAATTGCAACATCCATCAACACTCTATTCTTAGGATATTTTTCAACATGGACAAGAAGTCTAGTGATAATGCCTACACAAGGTACTCTCCTATTATCCATGACAAAAATAGGAAGGTGTTCTCAATTGACAAATCAAACCTAATTGATCAGCTACTTGTTTTGACATTACATTCATGGAAGCACCATTATCAGTCATGTAGTTATGAATAACATATTGGTCCCCACAGCCTTATGTATACCTTAGTGAGATGTAAAATGGCTTAAATAAATATGGGGCTCAAATTGCATTTTTCACAAGGCCTATGGGGTTTTTAGGCTTTCCTCCTGATTGATAAATCAATTTGAAGGCTCTTCATACTTGATAACAATACTTTGGAATAGTCACTAATTTCCCAAAAGTGATGATGATCTTCTACTTGACAACTTCTATACCCAAATAAAACTGATATTTCTTATCATCAAATCCTTTTCTAGTTTTCTAATTAACTAAGTCATTTTGTTGCTTTTGGATAATTTCTTCTACATCAAGCTCTTCAAGAATCATTTGTAGCTTCATATGATTTACCTTTTCTATGAAATCACTCCTATAGATTTATCCTTTTGTGCAGGCCCTTCATCAGCTTTATCCTCCACTATTCTATTCTTGAGATTGATAGCATGTATTATTTCCAGAGACTCAACCCCTCCTATTGTAGTTTTAAGCTTACCTTGCTTCACTCTATCAAAATGGTACTAGGAGGCTCACTTGAGATTGATGCTTCTCCAAATACGAAGGCTCTTTGCTCAAGCTTACTAGCACATATGTCCATGTTCCTTTCAAATTCGTGTTCTCTAGTTTCATCCTCCTAAGTCTAGCATACATTAATTCTAATATCTTCATATTTAGATTCAACATTTAAATCTATAGTAGAATGCATAATTAGATAAATAACACAATAAATAGTGTTATGTGGTGCATCATAGGCAAAGAAATAAAAGGGATGATCTGATGCTATATTATTTGATGGCATGGTATTTGGAACAAAATCTAGATCTCTTTTTACTTCTTTTTTTTTAATTTCCATTATGATTCTTGTTTCCCTCCTCATTTCTATTGTTATTCTAGTTTCTATTGAAATTTCTCCTGAAAGGAGGCTTGTTATCTTGAAGAAGTTTGCAAAAGAAATGAAATAGGAAGTGACCTTTGAATTGATATGAAGGTGATTTAAATACAATGAGGGGTTTAGTTGATGAACGACCTGGTTGGTTTCACAACCAACCAAACTAATTAGAGAGCACTATGAGCTATTTTTCTCCCTTTACATTAATGTAATAAATTCATCTTTATTATATGCTAACATCCCCCCTTATTACATTATTAGCAAATACCAAGAGTATTGTGAAAATTTTAAAATTTGACTTGTGCATGTGTCTTGGTGAAGATATATGCAACTTGCGCATCGGTGGGAATGAATTGGAGCTATATATTGTTCTTTGGAACTTCATCTTGAATGAAATGACAACGGGTGTCAATATTTTTGGTACGATCATGAAAAAATGGATTCTTGACAAGGTTCAAAACTCCTTTATTGTTGTAGAACAAATGCAGTGGAATATTCTTTGGAAGACCCATATTTTCAAGGATGCGATGTAGCCACATTATTGCTCCACTAGTTGCGTGATATTCTACCTTTGTAGAAGAAATAGCAACCACTAGTTGCTTCTTGCTATGCCAAGAGATAGGAACAGATCCAAGATGAAATATGTATCCAAAAGTTGATTTCCTATCATCAATAGATCCAGTAAATTCTGAGTTCGTGTATCCTTATAAATAGAACTTTTTATTCTTTTTGTACTCCAAGCCATAATCTGATGTACCACGGATGTAATGTAGAACTCTTTTTGTTGCTTTCCAATGACTTACTTTGGGTTCTTGCATGAACTATGTAATATAACCTTCAACAAAACTGAGATCAGGCCTGGTATTGGTTAGGTATAATAGACTCTTGATCATTTGATGATAGAGAGTGCCATATACCTATGGAGATTGATCATATCTTGATAACTTAAGTCCTGATTTTATGGGAGTGGCCTTAGACTTACAGTCATCCATGCGATATTTCTCAATCAAAGTCTTGGCATATTTATTTTGTGTAACTCTGATGTGATGTTTTTTTTGAGTTACTTCTAAACCAAGATAGTAGTGGATAAGTCCCAGATCTATCACTTCAAAAGATGATTTGACATCACTTTTCACTATATCAATCATACATTCTAAACTACCTGTTACGATCAAATCATCTACATATAGCACCATAATCACTATGTTAGAACCATTATTCTTTATATAGATATTTGCATCTGACAGAATTCATTGGAATCCATGTTGTAATAGGTGACTATCAATTTTGATGTACCAAGCTCGAGGAGCTTGTTTTAGCCCATACAAGGATTTGATTAACTTGTAAACTTTTTGTTCTTGCCTTGTGACAACAAATCCTTCAGGTTGAGTCATGTATACTTCTTATTGTATATCACCATTCAAAAAGGCACTTTTTACATCCATTTGATGTAACTTCCACCCAAACTGAGCTACCATAGCACACAATATTTGGATGGTAGTCATTTTTGTAGTAGGAGCAAACATATCTTCATAATATATGCCTTATTTTTTAGCATAGCCCTTTACAACCAGGTAGGCTTTGTGCTTATCAATTGTACCATCTACCTTATAATTTACTTTGAATACCCACTTACAACCAATGGGTTTCTTTCTTGAAGGCATATTTACTAGCTTCCAAGTGTGATTTTACATGAGAGATGTATGCTCTTCCTCCATAGCAATCTTACATTGAGGCTTATTGAGAGCTTCTTGATTAGTTGTGGGTTCATTTTCATCCAACACTATTAGATAAACCCTTTCATTCTCTATATCCATTTCTATATCTTCTATTGCATCTACGAATAGTTCATCAAATTGGTGACAAAGTTCATCAACTTCTGAAGATGGTTCTTCTACCCTCATTTGTTGAGTGATATTACGCGTACATGGTCGATCTAGAGTTATATCTGGGAATGAGGTCAATTTAGAATCTCTCAAAGTGCTAGTATACCATTTGGGAATATTTTTATGAGGGGGTGAAACCTCTTGCTTAGGCTCGTCATCCTCATGATATACTGTTGTAGAGGTATTATTTGATGTGAAAGCTTCATCAAATATGACATCTCTAGTTATATGTGTTTTATTGGTTATAGGATCAATCAAGCGATATCCTTTTGAATTCTCATCGTAACCAAGAAATATGCATTTCAAGGTTTTCTCATCTAACTTCTATTTCTATTTTGGAATATGCATGAAATCTTTACAGCCAAATACTCATAGATGAGAAATGGAGGGTTTCTTTCCACTCCATGCTTCTTGTGGGGTTTTGCCTTGTAGAGCTCTTGTGGGTGCTCCATTTAAGAGTCATGAAGATGTATTTACTACTTCTACCCAAAACTGATCTTCAATATGTGCTCCTTTTATCATACATTGGACCATTTCCATAATGGAGTGATTTTTTCTCTCAACAACACCATTTTGCTATGGTGTATAAGTTGTTAGTTTTTTCTTTATCCCATGTTATTTAAGATATGATAAAAAATCCTTGGAAGTATATCCCCCCCTATATCTAAGCGAAGGGATTTTATGAGGCAGCCAAACTCTTTTTCAACAAGTTTATTGAATTTTTGAAAGTATGAAAATGCCTCTGATTTCAATTGGAGGAAGAAGACCCACATTTTTCTGGAGTGATCATCAACGAACAATTGAAAGTACTTCTTTCCACCATAACTGTTTGGCATAGGACCACACAGATTGGTGTACATAAAATCCAAAAGTTCCTTAGCTCTGGAAGAACTGGATTCAAAAGGTACTCGATGTTGCTTCCCTACTAAGCAATCCATGCAAACTGATAATATGGAGGAGAGAGAAGGAAGGCCTCATACCATTTCATATTTTCTTAATTCGAGCAAATATCCTGAACTGAGATGCCCATATATTCTATGACAAAGAGAAGTGGCCACCTTTGTAGTTGTAGCTAGAGCAATATGAGATGTTGAAAGAGCATCTAGAATGAACAAGCCATGCTTGTAGGAACCTGTTGCAACATGTTTACCATTGCGGGTTATAAAACATTTTTTCTTGCATTTTACAACTTAGCACACAACATCCATTTTCTTGTCCAACATTTGAGGAATAGAAAACAAATTATTGGCTAATCTAGGGACATAGAAAACCTTCTCAATAAGACATCTTCCATCTAGGATAGTGACAGAAACATTACTTTCACCCTTTACTTGATAGACTTGATCATCAACAATGGTAACTGGCTTCCCTTCTTTCTCCTCAAATGTTTCAAACCAATATTTGTCTCCAGTCATATGCTTACTAGCACCTGAATCAATATACCATACAACATCTATCTGAGAAGATGAAGTATGAGTCATGAGCACCTTGTGTGCTCTTTCAAAGTCAAAATTTGAATTGGGACCAGAGGTGTTTGAGTCTGAGTTGGAATTAGCATAAGCAACATGTCCCTTAGGTTGCTTATGCTTATTTTTATATTTTTTTTCTCTTTCCCCTTATTCTTATGATATTGATCATTTTGTTGCTTTTTTTTTAACCAACACCTATTGGTGTCATGGTTATTCATATCACAAATATTGCAATATTTATCCTTTTGCTGATTTTGATTTTGTTTCCATTTTCCCTTGGAGAAAGAACCCCCTTTTTGAAATTGACCTAGGTTATTGCTCATTTTTTGGGTGGAAAGGGCATTATCCAGCAAATCATCTTTCTAAACTTGATTTGCTTCCTCAGTTTGGAGCAAATTTACCAATTCCACAAAAGATACTTGTCTACCAAAAACATTGAGGGAAGTGACCAACATCTTATAGGAGTTTGGCAATGCTCGTAAGATGATAGAGTTTAAGATATCATCATCCACTAGTTTTCCCATTGCATTCAACTTGGATTTTAGATCTACCACTCTACACAGGAATAGATCAATAGTCTCTCCAGAATTCATACTGAGGGTGTGTAATTGAGTTTGAATATGTAGAATGGTCGACTGATTATTTACTTCATAAATAGTAATCAAAGAATCCCAAGCTACCTTACTGGTTTTGGCATCATAGATATGAGTTTGAACCTCCTCTATCATAGCAATTAGGAGAAATATGAGACCTCTTTTTTCCTTCTTATCCCAAGATTCTTTATTTGTTCCTGCTATTTGAGGGTGTTATGAAGTGTCGGTTACTACATCCCACAAATATTCCACCTAAAGAATGGCTCTCATATTTGTCTTCCATGGAACAAAGTTAGAACCTTTCAACAACTGAGATTCCAAGAGATATTTATGAATAGTAGCCATTTTGAAGATGGTTCCTTATATTTCCCCCCCAGGTCTTAAAATTTTGAAAAAATAGAATACTGTGCTCCTCCCCTTATGTTTGCAAAATAAAAAAGGAAGAAAAAACTCCTTCAGCATTCAAAAAATGCTTTTGTATATCAAAAAAAAAACTTGATGGAATTAAAAACCCTTTGAGGGCATCTCTGTATTCCACGTTAGCCTGCACTCCATGTGTCAGATAGGGGCCACATCAGCATGTCCTCAGGTGTCACATCAGTGTATCTCCGGTACACCTCACCATAGAATGGCATTATGCCATGCATCTCCTATTGACCTATCACCTATAAAATAACAAGAGTCACCACTTTGCCTTGGTTCTCCATATCTACCTTGGGATTCAAGCCACATGCCCACCTTGGTTCTCTGAGTCTGTATGTGTTATGATTAGGCAGAGAGTTAAACTAGTCAAACAAGTAAGTCTCGTGCTCTACCTTGGATCCACATCAATCTCGTGCTCCATGTTGGTTGGGCAATATAGGTTTGGTCTCGTGCTCCATCTTGGCTCCATGTTAGTCTCATGCTCCATGTTGGTTAGGCAATATAGGTTTGGTCTCGTGCTCCGTGTTCTATCTCGAGTGTCCTCAATGCTTCTACATCAGTCCTACTCTGGTACCATGAAGAAGTTTGCAAAATAAATAAAATATAAAGCGACCTTTGAATTGATATGAAGGTGATTTAAATACAAGGAGGGTTCTGGTTAATGAACCACCTGGTTGGTTTCACAACTAACCAAACTAATTGGAGAGTGTTATGTGTTATTTTGCCTCCTTTACATTAATGTAATGAATGCATCTTTATTATATGCTAACATATCTTCCTATAGTTTATTATTACCCTATGAATTTTTTGCAATGATGTACTTGCCTTTCTCAAGTCTAGCCAACTTATTATTCAAAACAGTAAACATCTCACTAAACTGATTAGCTATCTTGTTCATAGGATCCTAATTTGTTTTCTTAGGAACAAATAAATCAACCTTCCTAGTCTTTCTTTCGAATTGATTGGGTTCCAAAGGGTATGCTTTCATATTACCACTATCAATCATATGTATCTCTATTTCAATAGCTCTTTCCATACATATATCAATGGTGGTTGTTGCTTGCTACCTTAGCTCATAACTAAAATATCTAAGGAAAGTATTTTTGTAGAAAGAAATGGACTGATCATCATTTGGACTTAGTGTTATAGGAATAATATTTTTGATCTTGAAGAACCTCCTATTGAAATCTTCCACTATTTCATTTTTATTCTTTTCATGGTAGCCAACTCTGTTAGCAAGGACTGTTCATTCTTCCTCTCTCCATATTTCCTGATGAAAGTGTGCTCTAGCTCTTGAAAATTATTGATAGTACCAGCTCCAATGTTGTTAAACCATTATTGAGCATCCTTCTCTAAATTTTTAAATAATAATCTAAGGACAACATCTTCTGAAGAACACAAGCTTATACTGAGAGGGGGGGTGAACAGTATAAAACCACTTTTTACTTTCTTTCCAAACCAATATCAATTAATGTCCTTAATTGCAATAACCAAATATAGCAGTGTGTGTTAATAACTCAGATAGCATTAGTAAGAAAGATCACAAGTCACCACACACAATTGAGACACAAAAATTTATGTGGTTCACCCAATGTGGGCTACTCCACGGAGACAATATTTTACTAAAAATTTCTCAATAAATATCTTTGGGAACCACTCCCAATTACAATTTTTATCGATCTTTGTCCAAATAATAAATCTTTCCCCTTATGCTCTAGCTATGTGATCTTCTAGAAGACTTTGTCTCTCTGCTACACCGACTAGTGGACCTCTCTCCACTTGAAGACTCCTCACTCAAATTTATCTTCAACTGTGTTGGCTATTGGATATCTATCTACCGAGACTCTGTCCTCTATACTTTGTCACCTCCAAAGCTCTATCAATAGGCTCACTAATAACCTTCTCAATAGGTTCACATAGAACCTACTTAACAAGCTCACACAGAACCTGTCCAATGTTGAATAACAAGCTCACACAAAACTTATTCAATGTTGAATAACAAGCTCACACAGAACCTGTCCAATACTGAATAACAATCTCACACAAAACCTATCCAATGCTAAATAACAAACTCACACAAAACTTGTCCAAATCTACTCTAAAAATATCACTAAGAACTTATCCAAATCTACTCTAGCAAGCTCACCAAGAACTTGCCCAAAATATGCTTCAACAAGCTCACCAAGAACTTGTTCAAATCTGCTCTAGCAAGCTCACCAAGAACTTGCCCAAAAATTGCTTCAACAAGCTCACCAAGAACTTGTCCAAATATGCTCTAGAAAGCTCACCAAGAACTTGCCCAAAACTGTCCACAAATATATCCCAAAGGTCTTCTCAAAGGCTTAATCAATCATGCTCAAGTAGTACTCAAAATGAACTCAACAATGAATGGCAATCTCAACTCAAATCCACTTCATAGAAGCATAAAGAGAATTTTTAGACTCAATATGTTATAATCTCACTCTCAACCCAAATAAATCTCAACTCAACTCATAGAAGCATAAAGAGAATTTTTAGAGACTCAATATGTTCTAAACTCACTCTCAAATCAAATAAACCTCAACTAAATTCAAGTCAACCTCAACTCAACTCAAGTCTTATAGAACCATAAAGATAATTGTTAGAGACTCAATATGTTCTAACCTCAATATCAACTCAACATATAATGATGGAATAGTTTGTTTCATAGAACTTGAACAATGACTTCACACATCACTTGACTAGGCTCAATCAACTCAACTCAACTAATCATCACAAGGGACAACTCTCTCTCACACAACCCTAGTCCAAGTATGTATCAACCAACTCAAATGTTTACAACAATTCTCAACCACAGATCTCACATAACAATGATACTCATATTATTTTCTAACTCAAGTTCTTTTACAACCAATGGGCTTCAACCACTATGCTTATAACACAAGGTTTAAACACAACTCTCAATTCAGAAAACCTTGATTCATTCAACCAACCACTTTCGAAAAGGAAACCACAAACAATAATTTTCCCTCCAATGATATTTTAGAAATCAACCACCATAAACAATCAATTGGAGAATGTGCCCATACCTTTTATGAAGTGAAGAAACTCCTTTGGAAATCTTCCACACTCAACACACTTTGAAACAAAACAACCTTCACTTTGAAACCCTTTACAAAAACAAAAATATCTCTCTACATACACATTATTTCTCCTTCTAAATGAGTTAGTCAAATAGCCCTCAAAATAATATTTCCAACGATATATAATATGATATACTTTTATAAAAGGAAAATACCTGAAATATCTTCTTTCCTAAAAGTGCTTTTAAACTTGCCTTCCAATAAAAAATTAAATCAACCCTCATCACCTTATTCCTCCAACATTAGGCAATAATAAAAAGTTTATTAATAAAAATATTACTTTCCTCTTATAGGGAATCAAACCCTCGTCTCTGCCCAAAAAATCCTCAACTGTGATGCCAAAGACCACGTGAGCTACGCGCTTGCATAGGACGAAGAGCACAAAATGCATTTTTGTTCTTCTCCCCTTGCTCACGTCAACAAAAACTTGGGCCAATTATCTTGCTTGAAACACTAACCCATGTGAATCAAACCTGGTCTCTTTTTCAAGAAAAAACCTTTGCACTCCCCTCGCTCGTCGTTGGACCACGCTACCACACGAAGATTTCGATGCTTTTCATCTTATCTCCTCTGCATTCGATTCCAAGGCTTTTGAAATAAAATCCTTTCCATTTATATGCAACTTCCATTTAATTTTACAAATGCCGATGACACTTTTAAATTAATTTCTTTTTTATGATGATGTCGGTGCTGAGGTAATTTTAATTTTAAAATTTAAACCAAATATTCAAAATTGAATATCTCCATCTCCAGGGCACCTTTTTCAACGAAACGAAAAACCAACTTGGGTTTTAAGAAAAACCTATTTCAAATTTGTCATCCATGGTTTTAGATAAAACCTTTTATTTTACCTACCTTGGTTTTCACAAAAATACCTGTATATATCCATGCTCTCTGAATTATGAATGCTTTGGTCATCAAAACTCAATGTTACCTTGTGATATTAATGTGACATCATTGACAACATAAAACAACCCAAATTGCCAACATCTTCATCATCCATGGAATACTAAAAATTCCTAACATGATGTTCATTGATGAAAACAATATTCCCTTGAAACTTAAGCAAGTACTTATGAGCTTTACCAAGGAGAGGATTCAAATTTTTAGGTAAAACAAAAGCTCTATATCTATTGGTCCTCCATTGTGAAGCAAAGTTGCATTAAAACAAAACACATCAATCCACCAAAACAAAAAAAAAAAAAAAAAATTCTAGTATTCTTTGTTGAGGAGAATGGAGCTTACAAAGACCAACTGATTACAAATTTAAAATTTCTCCCTTTTGACCTTGTTTTCCCTTTTCCCACATAGAACCATCTATTTCAAATTTGAAATTCAGGGGAAAAATTACCGAGGTCATAACTCCTCATTCGTTTCTCGAAAAAACTATTATTGCACCTTTTCGAAAATATCTCGAAGGGTTAGGAAGACTAATAATATGTTCAAACATAGTAACACCATATTTCAGCCCTTAAAGAGGCCTCTAAGGCCTTCAAAATTGGCCTCCAAGTTTTACTAGTTTTACTAGCAGGAGTTTTCACTAGTTTTGATAGGGTAGAAGACATTAAAATTTACATATCTCCCAAACCGCTCAGAATATTGGGATGATTATTTTGGTGTTGGGTATATTTCTCCATCCTCTAAAAAACTAAACAAACAGTAGAACAAAATGAAACAAATACAATTTGAGTGATGCAATATCACTCTTACACCGTTGGATGCTCCTACATCACATTGATTAACATTAGAATTGGCATTTTGACTACAATTTTGATTGATATTTTGATTTATATTGACATTATTGTTTACATTAAGGTATTTCATACTCACTATAAGTTTATTTACTACAGGTATTTGATTCACAGTAGAAGGATAATTTGAACCAAGATTTGAAATAGGAAAAATAGGAATTGGAATCAAAATTTTCCCATGAGCTTTGAAGAATACCTTAGGATTTGGCACTTCAGCAAGCACTTATTTACCCCTTGCCAAATCCAACTCCTCATTGATTTTTAAATTTCTAAGTTCATTCAAAGTTACCAGCACACATGTTTAAAGAAAGAACGATATCTTCAACAAAACTTGGGCTAACATTGCTCAACATGATATTCACTCAACTATCACAAATTTCAATCTAGGAGAGACTAAGAAAATAAAACACACAATAATAAGCTGCCAAAAATTATTGGCTGACTCCAGCCACGCAAAAAAATCTAAAATCATCCCCGAAAATAGTGCCAAAAAATATTGGTGTTAAGTTGGTGGGTAAAAATACATAGTAGAAAACACACAGGTCTTAGAAATATCAGCAACAAGAATTCTAATCCCCAAAAATGGTGCCAAAAATTGTTGGTTGATTTCTTACTAGTAAAAAGCTTCAAAATATCATTGGAAAGTAAACTTGAGAAAAATAACTTGCATATAGCACAAAATTTCATTCCTCGACAACAATGCCAAAAATTGTTGTGGTTATTTTCCATATCATTAAGAATTTAGGTTGTCACACCACAAGAAAATTATTGATTCACAATAAGCACTATGGACTCTAGTGGATCCACCTCTTTAACTTGGAAAAAAATTATCTCGAAAACTCTAGATAGACCAAGTAAGGTAAGGACACCCTAGAGGTGAGCCTATGATACTTCTCATACCCTCATGTTCATATATATTAAATAAAATAAATAAAATTGCAACATAAAAATGACCAAGATTCAAAGTAACTTCCACCTAATGCTTCAAGTTGTAGATTGGTGCCTTATCCATTAAGAAATTGTAGCCAAACATAAAATATGATGAAGAAATAAGGGAGATGACATAAAATTGAGCCAATCACATCCATTCAAATAATGTAACAAAGATTATTAAGCATACAAGTGAAAGAATATGTCATTTACACATTCAAATTATGTAACATATAAATGAGAAAATAAGAAAAAATGCATATAGAACTACTAAAATAAGGAAGTAGGATTATATTATTTAATACAACATTACAATGGGAGTCTAATCAGTGTAACCAAATCTCATTCAACATATATAATAAATTCTCCATTCAAATAATGCAACAAAGAATTGTAACTCTTCATTCAAATGATGTAACAAATAGCCTCTTGGATTCTAGCCTCAACTACTAAATATAATCTCAGTTAACTGGGTAGCTCCTCAACAAACACATGCATAGTTATAGGGAAGAAAATGGGTGACTAGATAAGACACAAAAAATAAAAATACAACTAACAAGGATAGTGAAGAACACAAGCTTATACTGAGAGGGGGGGAGTGAATAGTATAAGACATATTTTTACTTTTTTCATTATACTTCAAAATAGTAAAGCAATATACCCAAAGCAATATCAAAGCAATGCACAATATCATCCACAAAGTGACACAAATTTTAACGTGGTTCACCCGAATGGTCGAGCTACGTCCACAAAACTTTTCTCTAAAAGTTATCTCAAAGTTCTTTGGGAATCCTTCCTAATTACAATGTTTATGAGCCTCGTCCCAAAGGAGACACCTTCCCCCAATCAGAATTTATGAGCCTCTGCTCAAAGGAGATACCTTCCCTAAATCAGAATTTATGAACCTCTACTCAAAGGAGATACCTTCCCCTCTGCTTTGGAAATGATCCCTTAGAAGATGAACTTCCTCTACCTCTTGCTAGAACATGGAACTCCTTTCCACCAAAGACCTCCTGTCCTCAATGCTTAGCATAAGAGACCTCTGCATTTTATGATCACGTCCACAGTAGCTCAACAACTTGTACCAAACACAGTTAGTCGATCTAGTACAAGTCTTCCTCTATCTGTCACATCTGTCCAACTCTTGAAAAAATCAATCCTCTACATACAAGCCTTCTCAAAGACTTGCCAAATCTATCCTTAGGTTCTTCTCCTAGAACCAGTGAACCTCTGTCCTCAAGTTATCTGATAGAACTATCAAACTCAGCTCACAAGTCCTCTGCTAGGACCTGTCCAAATCTGCTCACAAGTCCCCATCGTAACCTGTCCAAAACTGCTCACAAGTCCCCACCGAAACCTATCCAAAAACTACTCATAAGTCCCCACCGAAACCTATCCAAAAATTGCTCACAAGTCCCCACCGGAACCTATCCAAAAACTGCTCACAAGTCCCCACCGGAACCTGTCCAAAAACTCAGCAAACTCACCAAGAAAACTTTCTTAGTAGAAAATCAAAAATTGAATTGTTAGAGACTCAATGTGATTTTTCAAACTCATAGAAGCATAAAGAGAATTGTTAGAGACTCAATATGTTCTATACTCAAATACCAATCTCAAAACTCAACTCAAATCAACTCAGCTCAATCTCAATCTCAAATCTGAAAACTCAACTCAACATCTGAAATGGATAGGATAGAATGCTTTCTTTCAAGAACATGAAACCCCAACAATTGCCAACTATGCAAAGAATCACATAACAATGATACTCATGTTCTTTTCACCATCAATTAGGGCTTCAACAACAATGCTCATCAACCAAGGTTCAATCAACACAATTTAACTCAAAACACAACCTTGAAGCATTTCACAATCAACATTAGAAAAGGAAACAAGTAGAACTCCTTTTCTCTCCAACATTATATGAACAAAATGCATCCACCAACTCAAATCACCAAGCACAAAACAACTTTTCAAATCATCAACAAAGAAGTAAGCCCAACACTTTAACCAAGTAAAAAATAGCTTGATTATAACCAATTTAATGAAAGCTAATGTCAATCTCAAAGCTGCCCACTTAAGGTTTCACAACTTCACACAAGAAGCAATTCTAACCTTAAAACATCATGCTTTCATTTCCATAATCAACCAAAAGCACTCTCAACAATACAAGAAATATTTATCCCTTATACACCTTATTTCTCCCTTATAGTCTTATCACAATAAACTTTATCTCTCATAAGAATGCAATAAGATAATGCAAACAACACCTTAAAAAGAATCTTTTATCAAAATAAAGCAAGCTTCAAACTCCTTATAACTCCTAAGCTGTTTTTCTCTCTAATAAACTTCCTCCATCCGCAAAATACACTTAGCAAAAATCAATTTCGAAAATACCTTGGCCAACACCAAAAATTGCGCTATGGAGAAATTGCACACGAACTCTAACACCACCCGCTGCATCCACTTCAACGAAGAAAAAACCCTTTCATGTTATTCGAATGTAGAACCTCCCGTTCGGGTAGCGCGCCAACAACCTAGCCACTACCGGTGTGCCAAAGGCCTCCGATGAGGTTTAAACCTCACTCTGTTTCCCTTGTACCTTCTGTGCCAGGGCTAAAATTAAACAATAGGCCTTCCTATATTTTGACATGAATGATGATGACGAAACCTTATGGCGGATACAAAAAATGAACGACGGATATCCGAACAACGGATCACGAAATCTTTGCAAAGAAGAAATTGAACATCAGATTGCGAAATCACAACGAGCAACACTTTTCGAAAATGTGGATGGGATAATCTTTGATCTTCATCATGGGAGATTTATATGCATATTTCCCATAAAATCTTGATGTCGGTGAGGAGTTTAACATGTCGACGGAGGTCTTGGCTAGCACCCACAATCTTAGAACATAGCGCCATCAAAGTTAAGACATTTGCACCATGGGTTAGGAGAACCCAATGCAAACAATAAATTAATATTTATTTTAAAATAATTAAAAAGAACTTTAAACCTGGACCCAAATGCATTAAACTAATGCATCCACCTGTAGTCTTTAAACCTGCCAACTTGGGGTTTACAAAAGACCTTTGAAACTATCATGTCGTAACCTTAATCAAAACAAATTGTTTGACATCAAATCAAATTCCTTCAAGAGCTTCTTGACATCAATGACAACTTATACACTTGAGCAAAGGCAATGTATCCAAAGTACCCAAAATTGGTAACAATCTCCCCCTTTGTCATTGATGGCAAACATTTACTGAAAACACTTCTCAAGAGCCAAATCTGAAACCAACTATGCTAACAACTGACCAACTATGCCCACAATTGAGAATGTTCCTTTGAAGTTTTGCTCCCCCTGAATTGAAGCTCTCCTCTTCACTTTGAATCTCTCCCCCTTACTCATATCTCTCCCCCTTTGTCATCAATGGCAAAGGGTCACATTTGGGGCTCGGGACTAAGAATGAGCCTCTTATCTTAGTCCCTCCCCCACCTCCTAATGAGGTGATTAATTCTAGGGTGGGAGTAAAACTCCCATTAGGTACTGATCATCATTAGCATCTATAACTTCCTTGTCGGGCCTTCTCTTGAACTCTTTGCCCATATTCCTGTTCTTTTCACTGTTCTTGTTCTTGTTCTCATCCCTGTTCTTGTCCATGCCTTGATCCTTTGACCTGATCATGCCACTGTTCATATTCCTGTATTTTGGAATTTTAGCTCTACACTGTCTGATTATGTGACCTTCATTGTTGCACTTGAAACACTTGACGATGTTGTTTCTCTGAGGTAAACCTGATCTTTGAATCCACCAGTTTTGACCAAACCTGTTCTGACCAAACCTTTTTTGGCCAAACCTATTCTAGCCAAACCTGTTCTGACAAAACCTATTTTGACCAAACCTGTTCTGGCCAAACATGTTCTGACCAAACCTGTTCTTGTTATTTGCCTTGCAATAAACTGCCTTATGCCCAAATTGTTGACAAGAGTAGCAATACCCTTGAAAGTAACTAGCACTTCTGAAACTATCATTTACCTCCTTCACTAGAGCCATGCAATGTGAAGCCGTGTGACCAAACCTGTGACAAGCAAAACATATGCCTTGAAACTTTCCTTTATTTGACCTCTTAAGTTCTGAAAACTTCTCATTCTGAATTCTATTTTCTGTTTCTGTGCATCTATCATTCAAGGACTCCTTTTCTGAAATACTTTCCTTATCAGAACTCTCTTCCTTTTGGAGTCTCTTACTAGACTCTCCAACTTGTTCCTTGTGTGGCTTAACAAAACCAAGGCCTGTTTTATCTGTTGTCTTTCTTTGATCTTTGATGAGTGACTTAACCTTTTTGGAGCTATCTTGAAAACTGTAAAGCTTATCCTTGTACTCTTTTGTTTTCTCTTTCAAAGAAGCCATTTTTTGTTCTAACTCACTATACTCAAGAACCTTAGACTCTAACTCATCCTTGAGTTCTTGTGTCTTAGCTATAGAGAAGTCAAGACTTTCTATAGGATCATCTCTCTCCATACAACATTCATCTAACTTATCCTTGAGTCTAGCATTCTTCTTTATTTCCTTTTTCAAAGCACTAAGAGCACTAATAAGTTCACCTTCAAGATCTACTTCACCTTCCTCTATATCTTCCTCTATTTTTTGCTTTTTGAATCATCAAAGCCTTTTCTAGATTTCTTATCACTAGAGGTGCTACCCTTTTCAAAAACCATACATGCATCTTCCTTATAGTTTTTTGAAGCACCCTCTTACATACTAGAAACCAAATCATTATTTGTGCAATCATCCTCAAGGTGACCAAAGTTTCCACATCTAAGAAATTTCATGATAATGAATCTATGTTTCGGTTCTTCCTCTTTTTTTGATATGAACAACATCTCATTTTCATCATCACTTGAAGAACTTTCACTATCACTACTAGAAAACTTACTTGCTTTGTCTAGGTAGAAACTCTTCTTGTGCTTGTGAGAATACCTCTTTCCTTGATTGTTGTGCTCATATTTGTTTTTCTTGTGATGCTTGTGCTTTTCAGAATCCTTGCTCTTAGAATTCTATTTATCTTCATCACTTTCATTCTTGGGAATAGTACAGTCAGTGGCATAATGACCAAACTTTCCACAATTGAAACATCTTATATTTTTCATACTTTTGTGCTTTCTAGAGAACTTGTCTTTCTTGCTGTAATATGCCTCTTCATTACTAGAAGACTCATCACTATCTTGAAGCTATTTACCCTTGGATTTCTTGGTAGCCTTGAAAGCTACCTCTTTCTTGACATCAACCTTCACTTGAGTTCTCAACTCAAATGCTGCAAGTATACTATGGAGCTCATCCTTTTTCAACTTATCCAAATATTTAGCTTTCTCAATAGCAAAAATATTTTCACTAAATCTATTAGGAAGAGATCTTAAAATCTTATCACAAACATCATTTTTTCAGCAAGCTCAAGACCTAAGTCTTTCATGGAGTTAACAACCTCATCCATACGAAGCATGTAGTCAGTAATATTTTCATCATAATTCATCTTGAGTTGTTCAAACATACCTTTGAAGTGTCTCAAATTGGCCTTTCTGACATTTGTATCACCTGTATGAACCACCTTCAATCTGTTTCCACATTTCACTAGCTGTATTGCAGTGAATCACTTTGGTGAGATCTCGCTTCCGTAAGCCTTTCATGATTGCATTCATTGATTTTGAATTGTTGTGATGTAGGAGCCTTTCTTATTCAGTATTAGGACCATGTTCAAGAATAGTGTACTCATCTTCAATCACTTACCAAACCTCATTCCCAAGTGCCATTAGATGAACCTTCATCCTTGCACTCCAAAGACCAAAATCTGACCCATCAAGAATAGGTGCTGCATTGCCACTTGAATGATCCATTGTGTTCTTTACTAGCTTTTCCTTCAAGATGTTAAACTTTTTGAAGGCACCTACTCTGATACCAATTGAAGAACACAAGCTTATACTAAGAGGGGGGTGAACAATATAAGACCTCTTTTTAATTTTTCCATTATACTTCAAAATAGTAAAGCAATATACCGAAAGAAATATCAAAGAATGCACAATATCATCCACAAAGTGACACCAATTTTAACGTGGTTCACCCAGAATGGCTGAGCTACGTCCACAAAACTTTTCTCTAAAAGTTATCTCAAAGTTCTTTGGGAATCCTTCCCAATTACAATGTTTATGAGCCTCGGCCCAAAGGAGATACCTTCCCCCAATCAAAATTTATGAGCCTCTTCTCAAAGGAGATACCTTCCCCCAATCAGAATTTATGAGCCTCTGCTCAAAGGAGATACCTTCCCCTCTGCTCTGGAAATGATCCCTCAGAAGATCAACTGACTCTACCTCTTGCTAGCACCTAGAACTCCTTTCCATCAAAGACCTCTTGTCCTCAATGCTTAGCATAAGAGACCTCTGCCTTCTATGATCACGTCCATAGCATCTCAGCAACCTGTACCAAACATAGTCAATTGGTCTAGTACAAGTCTTCTTCTGTCAATTAGATCTATCCAACTCTTGAACAAATCAATCCTCTACATACAAGCCTTCTCAAAGACTTGCCAAATCTATCCTCAGGTTCTTCTCCTAGAACCAGTGCACCTCTGTCCTCAAGTTCTCTAATAGAACTATCAAACTCAACTCACAAGTCCTCTACTAGGACCTGTCCAAATCTGCTCACAAGTCACCATCGAAACCTATCCAAAACTGCTCACAAGTCCCCACCAGAACTTGTCCAAAAATTGCTCACAAGTCCCCAGCAGAACTTGTCCAAAAACTGCTCACAAGTTCCCATCGAAACCTGTCCAAAAACTGCTCACAAGTCCCCACTAGAACCTGTCCAAAAACTCAGCAAACTCACTAGGAAAACTTTCTTAGTAGGAAATCACAAAGTGAATTGTTAGAGACCCAATGTGATTTGTCAAACTCATAGAAGCATAAAGAGAATTGTTAGAGACTCAATATGTTCTATACTCAAATCCCAATCTCAAAACTCAACTCAAATCAACTCAGCTCAATCTCAATCTCAAATCTAAAAACTCAACTCAACATCTGAAATGGATAGGATAGAATGCTTTCTTTCAAGAACATGAAACCCCAAAAATTTCCAACTATGCAAAGAATCACATAACAATGATACTCATGTTATTTTCACCATCAATTAGGGCTTCAACAACAATGCTCATCAACCAAGGTTCAATCAACACCATTTAACTCAAAACACAACCTTGAAGCATTTCACAATCAACATTAGAAAATGAAACAAGTAGAACTCCTTTTCTATCCAACATTATATGAACAAAAATCATTCACCAACTCAAATCACCAAGCACAAAACAACTTTTCAAATCATCAACAAAGAAGTAAGCCCAACACTTTAACCAAAAAAGAATAGCTTGATTATAACCAATTTAATGAAAGCTAATGCCAATCTCAAAGCTGCCCACTTAAGGTTTCACAACTTCACACAAGAAGCAATTTTAACCTTAAAACATCATGCTTTCATTTCCATAATCAACCAAAAGCACTCTCAACAATACAAGAAACATTTATCCCTTATACACCTTATTTCTCCCTTATATTCTTATCACAATAAACTTTATCTCTCATAAGAATGCAATAAGATAATGCAAACAACACCTTAAAAAGAATATTTTATCAAAATAAAGCAAGCTTCAAACTCCTTATAACTCCTAAGCTAATTTTCTCTCTAATAAACTTCCTCCATCCGCAAAATACACTTAGCAAAAATCAATTTTGAAAATACCCTGGCCAACACCAAAAATCGTGCTATGGATAAATTGTGCACGAACTCTAACACCACCCACTACATCCACTTCAATGAAGAAAAAACCCTTTCGTGTTATTCGAACGCAAAACCTCCGGTTTAGGTAGCGCGCCAACAACGTAGCCGCTACCAGTGTGCCAAAGGCATCCGGTGAGGTTTAAACCTCACTTTGTTTCCCTTGTACCTTCTGTGCCAGGGCTAAAACTAAACAATAGGCCTCCCTATATTTTGACATGAATGATGATGATGAAACCTTATGACAGATACAAAAAATGAACGGTGGATATCCAAACAGTGGATCATGAAATCTCAGCGAAGAAGAAATCAAACATCAGATCACGAAATAACAACGAGCAACAATTTTTGAAAATATGGATGGGATAATATTTGATCTTCATTGTGGGATATTTATATGCATATTTCCCATAAACTCTTGACGTCGGTGAGGAGTTTAACACGTTGACGAAGGTCTTGGCTAGCGCCCACAATATTAGAACATAGCGCCATCAAAGTTAAGACATTTGCGCCATGGGTTAGGAGAACCCAATGCAAACAATAAATTAATATTTATTTAAAAATAATTAAAAGGAACCTTAAACCTGGACCCAAATGCATTAAACTAATGCATCCACCTGTAGTCTTTAAACCTGCCAACTTGGGGTTTACAAAAGACCTTTGAAATTGTCATGTCGTAACCTTAATCAAAACAAATTGTTTGACATAAAATCAAATTCCTTCAAGATCTTTTTGACATCAATGACAACTTATACACTTGAGCAAAGGCAATGTACCCAAAGTACCCAAAATTTCAACAATCTCCCCCTTTGTCATTGATGGCAAACCTTTACTGAAAACACTTCTCAAGAGCCAAAACTGAAACCAACTATGCTAACAACTGACCAACTGTGCCCACAACTGAGAATCTTCCTTTGAAGTTTTGCTCCCCCTGAATTGAAGCTCCCCTCTTCACTTTGAAGCTCTCCCCCTTACTCATATCTCTCCCCCTTTGTCATCAATGGCAAAGGGTCACCTTTGGGGATTAGGACTAAGAATGAGCCTCTTAGCTTAGTCCCTCCCCCACCTCTTGATGAGGTGATTAATTCTAGGGTGGGAGTAAAACTCCCATTAGGTACTGATCATCATCAGCGTCTATAACTTCCTTGTCAGGCCTTCTCTTGAAATCTTTGCCCATATTCCTGTTCTTGTCACTGTTCTTGTTCTTGTTCTCATCCATGTTCTTGTCCATGCCTTGATCCTTGGACCTGATCATGCCACTGTTCCTGTTCCTGTATTCTAGAATTTTAGCTCTACACTATCTGATTATGTGACCTTCATTGTTGTACTTGAAACACTTGACGATGTTGTTTCTCTAAGGTAAACCTGATCTTTGACTCCACCAGTTTTGACCAATCCTATTCTGACCAAACCTGTTCTGGCCAAACCTATTCTAGCCAAACCTGTTCTGACCAAACCTGTTCTGACCAAACCTTTTCTGGCCAAACCTGTTCTGACCAAACCTGTTCTTGTTATTTGCCTTGCAATAAACTGCCTTGTGCCCAAAATTTTGACAAGAGTAGAAATACCCTTGAAAGTAACTATCACTTCTGAAACTGTCATTTACCTCCTTCACTTGAGCCATGCAATGTGAAGCCATGTGACCAAACATGTGACAAGCAAAACATATGCCTTGAAACTTTCCTTTATTTGACCTCTTACATTCTGAAAACTTCTTCTTCTCATTTTGAATTCTATTTTCTATTTTTGTGCATCTATCATTCAAGGACTCCTTTTTTGAAATACTTTCCTTATCAGAACTCTCTTCCTTTTGGAGTCTCTTACTAGACTCTCCAACTTGTTCCTTGTGTGGCTTAACAAAACCAAGGCCTGTTTTATCTGTTGTCTTTCTTTGACATTTGATGAGTGACTTAACCTTTTTGGAGCTATCTTGAAACCTGTAAAGCTTATCCTTGTACTCTTTAGTTTCCTCTTTCAAAGAAGCCATTTTTTGTTCTAACTCACTATACTCAAGAACCTTAGACTCTAACTCATCCTTGAGTTCCTATGTCTTAGCTATAGAGATGTCAAGACTTTCTATAAGATCATCTCTCTCCATACAACATTCATCTAACTTATCCTTGAGTCTAGCATTCTTCTTTCTTTCCTTTTTCAAAGCACTAAGAGCACTAATAAGTTCACCTTCAAGATCTACTTCACCTTCCTCTATATCTTCCTCTATTTTTTTGCTTTTTGAATCATCAAAGCCTTTTTCAGATTTCTTATCACTAGAGGTGCTACCCTTTTCAAAAACCATACATGCATCTTCCTTATAGTTTTTTGAAGCATCCTCATACATACTAGAAATAAAATCATTATTTGTGCAATCATCCTCAAGGTGACCAAAGTTTCCACATCTAAGACATTTCATGATAATGAATCTATGTTTCGGTTCTTCCTCTTTTTTTGATATGAACATCTCATTTTCATCATCACTTGAAGAACTTTCACTGTCACTACTAGAACACTTACTTGCTTTGTCTAGGTAGAAAAACTTCTTGTGCTTGTGAGAATACCTCTTTCCTTGATTGTTGTGCTCATATTTGTTTTTCTTGTGATGCTTGTGCTTTTCAGAATCCTTGCTCTTAGAATCATGTTTATCTTCATCACTTTCATTCTTGGGAACAGTACAGTCAGTGGCATAATGACAAAACTTTCCACAATTGAAACATCTTATATTTTTCATAATTTTGTGCTTTCTAGAGAACTTGTCTTTCTTGTTGTAATATGCCTCTTCATCACTAGAAGACTCATCACTATCTTGAAGCTGTTTACCCTTAGATTTCTTGGTAGCCTTGAGAGCTGCCTCTTTCTTGACATCAACCTTCACTTGCGTTCTCAACTCAAATGCTGCAAGTATACTATGGAGCTCATCCATTTTCAACTTATCCAAATCTTTAGATTCCTCAATAGTAGAAATATTTTCACTAAATCTATTAGGAAGAGATCTTAAAATATTATCACAAACATCATTTTCAGCAAGCTCAAGACCTAAGTCTTTCATGGTGTTAACAACCTCATCCATACGAAGCATGTAGTCAGTAATATTTTCATCATCATTCATCTTGAGTTGTTCAAAATACCTTTGAAGTGTCTCAACTTGGCCTTTATGACATTTGTATCACCTGTATGAACCACCTTCAACTGTTTCCACATTTCACTAGCTGTATTGCAGTGAATCACTTTGGTGAGATCTGCTTTTTGTAAGCCTTTTAGGATTGCATTCATTTATTTTGAATTTTTCTGATGTAGGAGCCTTTCTTCTTTAGTATTAGGACCATGTTTAGGAATAGTGTACTCATCTTCAATCACTTCCCAAACCTCATTCCCAAGTGTCATTAGATGAACCTTCATCCTTGCACTCCAAAGACCAAAATCCGACCCATCAAGAATAGGTGCTGCATTGCCACTTGAATGATCCATTGTGTTCTTTACTAGCTTTTCCTTCAAGTCGTTAAACTTTTTGAAGGCACCTACTCGATACCAATTGAAGAACACAAGCTTATACCGAGAGGGGGGTGAACAGTATAAGACCTCTTTTTAATTTTTCCATTAT
Source organism: Wollemia nobilis (assembly GCA_028583015.1). Classification (NCBI taxonomy): domain Eukaryota; kingdom Viridiplantae; phylum Streptophyta; class Pinopsida; order Araucariales; family Araucariaceae; genus Wollemia; species Wollemia nobilis. The sequence continues at coordinate 21,114,476 of JAQPPZ010016895.1, forward strand.
ACTTCAAAATAGTAAAGCAATATACAGAAAGAAATATCAAAGAATGCACAATATCATCCACAAAGTGACACCAATTTTAGCGTGGTTCACCCAGAATTGCTGGGCTACATCCACAAAAATTTTGTCTAAAATTTATCTCAAAGTTCTTAGGGAATCCTTCCCAATTACAATGTTTATGAGCCTCATCCCAAAGGATATACCTTCCCCCAATCATAATTTATGAGCCTCTTCTCAAAGGAGATACCTTTCCCCAATCAGAATTTATGAGCCTTTGCTCAAAGGAGATACCTTCCCCTCTACTCTGGAAATGATCCCTCAGAAGATCAAATACCTCTACCTCTTGCCAGCACGTGGAACTCCATTCCACCGAAGACTTCCTATCCTTAATGCTTAGCCTAAGAGACCTCTACCTTCTATGATCATGTCCACAACAACTCAACAACCTATACCAAACATAGTCAATCGATCTAGTACAAGTCTTCCTTTGTCTTTCAGATCTGTCCAACTCTTGAACAAATCAATCCTCTACATACAAGCCTTCTCAAAGACTTGCAAAATATGTCCTCAGGTTCTTCTCCTAGAACCAGTGCACCTCTATCCTCAAGTTCTCTAATAGAACTATCAAACTCAGCTCGAAAGTCCTCTGCTAGGACCTATCCAAATTTGCTCACAAATCCCCACCGAAACCTGTCTAAAATTGCTCACAAGTCCCCACCGAAACCTGTCCAACAATTGCTCACAAGTCCCCACCGAAACCTATCTAAAAACTACTCACAAGTCCCCATCGGAACCTATCCAAAAATTGCTCACAAGTCCCCACCGGAACCTATCCAAAAACTCGGCAAACTCACCAAAAAAAACTTTCTTAGTAGGAAATCACAAGGTGAATTGTTAGAGACCCAATGTGATTTTTCAAACTCATAGAAGAATAAAGAGAATTGTTAGAGACTCAATATGTTCTATACTCAAATCCCAATCTCAAAACTCAACTCAAATCAACTCTGCTCAATCTCAATCTCAAATCTAAAAACTCAACTCAACATCTAAAATGGATAGGATAGAATGCTTTCTTTCAAGAACATGAAACCCCAACAATTGCCAACTATGCAAAGAATCACATAACAATGATACTCATGTTCTTTTCACCATCAATTAGGGCTTCAACAACAATGCTCATCAACCAAGGTTCAATCAACACAATTTAACTCAAAACACAACCTTGAAGCATTTCACAATCAACATTAGAAAAGGAAACAAGTATAACTCCTTTTCTCTCCAACATTATATGAACAAAAAGCATCCACAAACTCAAATCACCAAGCATAAAACAACTTTTCAAATCATCAACAAAGAAGTAAGCCCAACACTTTAACCAAAAAAAGAATAGCTTGATTATAACCAATTTAATGAAAGCTAATGTCAATCTCAAAGTTGCCCACTTAAGGTTTCACAACTTCACACAAGAAGCAATTCTAACCTTAAAACATCATGCTTTCATTTCCATAATCAACCAAAAGCACTCTCAAAAATACAAGAAATATGTATCCCTTATACACCTTATTTCTCCCTTATAGTCTTATCACAATAAACTTTATCTCTCATAAGAATGCAATAAGATAATGCAAACAACACCTTAAAAAGAATCTTTTATCAAAATAAAGCAAGCTTCAAACTCCTTATAACTCCTAAGCTATTTTTCTCTCTAATAAACTTCCTCCATCCACAAAATACACTTAGCAAAAATCAATTTCGAAAATACCTTGGCCAACACCAAAAATCGTGCTATGGAGAAATTGCGCACGAACTCTAACACCACCCGCTGCATCCACTTCAATGAAGAAAAAACCCTTTCATGTTATTCAAATGCGAAACCTCCCATTCGGGTAGCGCGCCAACAACCTAGCCACTACCGATGCACCAAAGGCATCCGGTGAGGTTTAAACCTCACTCTGTTTCCCTTGTACCTTCTATGCCAGGGCTAAAACTAAACAACAGGTCTCCCTATATTTTGATGCGAACGACGACAATGAAACATTATGATGGATACAAAAAATGAACAGCGGATATCCGAACAGCGGATCACGAAATCTCAGCAAAGAATAAATCGAACATCAGATCGTGAAATCACAGTGAGCAACACTTTTCAAAAATGTGAATGGGATAATCTTTGATCTTCATCGTGGGAGATTTATATGCATATTTCCCATAAAACTCTTGACATCGACAAGGAGTTTAACATGTCGACGGAGGTCTTGGCTAGCGCCCACAATCTTAGAACATAGCACCATCAAAGTTAAGACATTTGCGCCATGGGTTAGGAGAACCCAATGCAAACAATAAATTAATATTTATTTAAAAATAATTAAAAGGAACCTTAAACCTGGACCCAAATTCATTAAACTAATGCATCCACCTGTAGTCTTTAAACCTGCCAACTTGGGGTTTACAAAAGACCTTTGAAACTGTCATGCCGTAACCTTTATCAAAACAAATTGTTTGACATCAAATCAAATTCCTTCAAGAGCTTCTTGACATCAATGACAACTTATACACTTGAGCAAAGGCAATGTACCCAAAGTACCCAAAATTGCCAACAGATAGACACTCTAGTATACCTCTTGTACAATTATTGCACAAAAAATTGATATTGGTAGTGCTGCAACAACTCCATCATATAACCTACAAATTGGTTCTCATTTAAATCTCAATGATGACCCGTAATTGCCAAAATTGTAACTTCTTCGGTGATAGCTCATAACTGCAACTATTATTTATTTAAAATCACATGAAAAACTATGACTGCCTCCATATTTTATCTACCATATTACTTGCATTTAATGGTTCTCGTTCATGGCCTAGTAGTGGTCTAAACTGGTCAAAAAACACCTTTAGAATCATCTTCCACCATTCCTCTTCAATTTGATCAAAAAATAGTTTCGAGAAATTAATTTTTGGCCATTGAAGCTTGATAAAAAAAAAGAGGCACATCACAATTTTTAATTATATTTTTCATTTTTTATAAGGTTAACCTTAGCCAATTTTAATTTTCATTTCAAATAATTAAATACTAATAATAACTATTATTTTTTTGGGTACATAGGAGAGTTGGCAACAACCACTATTTTTAGTAACTAACACAGGGTTCAAACCATAGGGACTGCACCAACAAACCTACCGTCTTGTTTCTAGGTAATCTCATGTGAGATGGGGACCACTGGTTGCTCGGGGTTCATACCATCATCGTCGATATAGCGCACACTAAGAGGATTTGGATCAGACTACTACCTTTGCAAAGGATTGTCTTCCCCCCAAGATTTGAACCTAGATATCTTCTTGGTAAGTGCCCAACCATACCTACACTTACCAATCCACCTAGCCCTTGGGTGTGTAATAATAAACTATTATTATCAATAATAATATTAGTAATACTAATATCATTATTATATTTATTTATTTACATGCACTCAAAAAATATTTATTAAATTTCATTATATATAATATATAAAATGTATTATATATAATATACATTATATAATATATAATAAAAAGCATATAACATGCAAAATATATCATATAATATAATACAAATATATACTAAGTAATATTTATAGATATACCTTTATTAAAAATAAATGAAATGGCCAATGGTCTTTCTCTTTATAATATAAAGGAATCGACCATTGGCCAAATGCCCTTTATATATTATAAAGGGAATTTGACCGATGACCATTTTCTTTATAATATAAAAGAATCGACCATTGGATAAATTCCATTTATATTATAAAGGAAATGGTTGATGACAATTCTATTTATAATATAAAGGAATCGGTCGTTGGTTGAATTCCCTTTATATTATAGAGGGATCGATCGATTGGCCGATTCCTTTATAAGCAGTCATTGATCGAGATTTTTTTGACTTTCACTTTTTTATTTTTCTATTTTTTTAACTTTTAACTTTTAACTTTTTGGTTTTTGAATTTTAATATATATATATATATATATATATATATATATATATATATATATATATATATATGTGTGTGTGTGTGTGTGTGTGTGTGAGAGAGAGTGTGTAAGGAGGTGGGAGTGTGTATAGATGTGTGTTAAATTATCTATTGATAAGTGTAGCTCTTGGCTTTACGAGGGGTCATGATTAGGAGACTATCAGCTCTATGCGTTGGTTGTAGGGGTTCTCACACTAACCAAATTATATATATATAATTTGGTTAGTGTGAGAACCCCTACAACCAACGCATAGGGCTGACGAGTTTCCTCCAAATTATGACCCCTTGTAGAGCCGAGAGCTACACTTATCAATAGAGAATACACACACTCACCCCCTCAAACACTCACCTAAATATATATATATATATATATATATATATATATATATATATATATATATATATATATATATATATATATATATATATATATATATATATGTGTGTGTGTGTGTGTGTGTGTGTGTGTGTGTGTGTGTGTGTAATTTGCTTAGTGTGAGAAATCTCTACAACCAATGCATAGGGTTGAGCAGTCTCCTCCCAACCATGATCCCTCATAAATTTGAGAGCTACACTTATCAATAGATAATTTAACACACATCCATGCACACACCCACCCCCTCACACACTCACCCACATCATGGTTTGAACCTTGGACCTCCTAAAAAAGAGCCAAAGCCCGAACCATTATGTTATTCCCACTAAGACATAAATTATAACTATATATTAATTATAATTATAAAATATAACATTATTATTATATAGATAATTATATTATAATTATTATATATATATATAATTTAATTAAATACATAATTAAATATATAACCAAAATTTATTGAAAAGGAAAACATTTAATTAAATTTTATTAAGGTCTACAAATGATGACATGAGACCAAAACAAGCACCTGACTTCGGCAACACAAAAATTTTCAAATATGCTTTCGAAAAGACGATACAGGACTGGTGAAGCGACCAAAAGACAACCATTTGATCAAACAACTGACAAAATGTAAATTGCTTAGAAATGTTGCTTTTATTCATAAAGAGTATTTTTAGGTTACAAAACAAGTCTTCCTATTTTCTTCATGAATATGAAGCATTTTGATGGTGTCCTTTAGAGATCCTCAGTGAAGGTGGGCTTCTATGCACGTGTGCCACTGATAGTTTGCTAATGTGTGTTCTTTTATACATATTTAGGGCCTGCAAAATATTGTTAATGTATTTGGGTGTCTGCCTTGGTCAAGCCCCATTATTATAAAGATAAATTAACATGAAAAACATAAAGTGTTGAAAGCTGAAGGAAATGTTGTAAAAATACTAAATAACTGATTGATACATAATTTGGTGTTGTAGACCTATTGTACAGTTGATTCTTAGGATGACCTATGTATTGGATCTTGTATTTTTAGGTTGAGGGAAAAATTGGTCTATAGCTGAATTCTGATGGAGATCCTTTATCTGGATGGGCTCTAGAAGTGATTTGATGTTGTTTGTACGGTGCAAAGTTATCGAAAGAGATTATGGAGTGATTTATGTAGAGTTTTGGTAATCTGACAAGAAGGGGAGAGAGGTAAAATGATGGGAAGGGCTCTCTAATTATAGGAAAATCTAAGGTCAGGGGGATGGTTAGATAAACCAAACCCTAGAGTCAATTCCTAGAAAGGTTAGGTTAGGGTTTATGAAGTGTCAAGCTTACATTCCCTAAGAGAAATATCCTATCCTCACACGTGTGAGGAAGGATTAGGGTTAACTAGGGTTAGCTAACTCCTAGGTTAGATTGAGGTTTAGTTAGGATTTCTAGGAAATATCCTAACTAAATTTAGGGTGCACACATGTGTGAGGACATGCTTAGGACTAATTAGCTCATTAATCCTAATTAAACTCTATTAATGATAAAGTGCATGTTTAGTGAAAGTCACTTGTAAATTAGAATTCTAATTAGCCTAATTAGGGTTTTTAGTAGGGAATGGTCCCATGGGATCTTAATTAGGTGTAGGAAAGGTCTTAGGCAGCCTTAGGTAACTAGTAGATGGCCTCCTAGCAAGTAGAAGGTATTTTGAACATGTTTCATGCAATTTTGTAGGTTTTGTGCCTACGGATGACTATGGCAGCCTATGTATGGCTATGATGACCTACGATGATCTATGGTTGTCTATGAAAACCTAAAAGTGTCTATGAAAATATATGAGTATATAGGAATGAGCATGTGTGACTTTTAGGTGTCTACATTTGCTCCTTTTTGTACTATACTGTCTAGAAACACAATTTAGTACAAAAACAATGTGATGGTAAAAGGTAGCGAAGCATTTGTAAAATAGGAGGGAAAGGAAAAGGGAGGAATGGGCTCAAATCAAAGGTATGTAACCACTCAAAGTGTGACCATAATACATTTATTGAGAGCCAAAAGGAGGGAGAAGATGAAGAGGATGAGAATGGAATCCAATCAAAGGTATGTAACTATTCAAAGCGTGACCATACGACATTGATGTAAAGTCCAAAAAAGGAACATGATCCTATACAAAGGTATGTAGGTGCTCGAAGCGTGACCATACAACATTGATTGATAGCCATAAGAGGTAGAGAGAGTAAATAAGAAGAGAATAATGAGCAAATACAAATAATGAGATGTGGATGGATGGATGCAGGTAGAACATGATGGTGAAACTAACAATTTTTCTAATTTAGTACAGTATTTACAATATTGTACTTGGATATTTGTGAAGGCAACTTATGACTTCTTTGCTTTTGCAACCAATGTAATATGGTCCAAATACGAATAGAACAAATGCCTATTCAAATTTTTGCTTCTAATTGATTGATGAGTGCATGGTGACACATGTTAAGCCATTTGAGCTAAGTGGCATGGATGAATCAAGTGTAACATTTAGTATGTGGTTACTATCAATATACATGAATGAAAGCAAGATATCTCAGATATTACACATGGCTCTCATGATTTGGGATGGGGTTTATCTTGAGACAATCTTTAGAAAAAAAATTGTAAGCAAATACGATATCCGTTATTTGGATGTTTGATGGTTTGGTTGCATGTAAACATATTTGTATATGAATACCGCCTCAAATAAGGAATCAACAATGAGATAAATTAAATATGGTGATTGTGGTGATAAGTCGATTGATAGAAAAAATTGATGATAGTAGGGAAGAAAAGTTGAGCATACATAAAGAGAAAATAAGAATAAAGGTGTTGGATTGAAACAAATATGAATATGGTGGTTGGATATGTGATTCACATGGTGACTTACGAATTGGACTTGAATTCTTCGGGTGATCTACGAATTGAACTATAATTTGCAGGGTGGCCTACAAATTGGGATTATGGGGTATATAAAACCCTTTTTGGCACATGTGGGTAATCATTTGCATGTCACATGAGTTTTGGAGTAAGGAGTGAGTGATGATTGGTGATGCAAAGTACTTGCAAATTTTAGAGTTGACTTGGATATGGCGAGGGGATAGACTAGTGTTGGTGGCCGATGTAGGGATCCACTTGGTTAAATTTTGAATTTTGTGAAATGTGTGAAAATTTTAGAGTGTGTATTTGCATGTGTATGTGACATTTGAGTGAGAGGTGTACACTATTTTTTAGAATGGCCAAATGGATATTTGTAATGGTTTGTCATTTTTTGGTTTGATCGATATTTGAGGTAATTTGACTTTATGATAGAAATTGTGAGTAGTTGGTTTGAATTTGATTTTTTGGTGCAAACGATATATTATTTTACATATGTAATCAAACTTTCACTGTAAAATTGGAAAATGGGTATCCAAAAATATGATTGTTTTTGCATTTTGTTGTGGTCTAGCAAGTTGTATGAATATGTACCGATTGATGTGTTATTATTGAATTTTGACTAGATGTATGTGAGTAATGGTGTATCAATTTTGAAAAGTGTTGAAAATTTCATTTTAAAATAAGGAAATGGATATTCAAAAATGTGATCTATTTTGAATTTTGTATTGGTTTGGTGAGTGAACACCACAAGATGTGTGTGGCCACATGTAAGTGTATCTATTGAAAGCCAAATATGTACTATTTTTGGAATTTGTATGCACTTTCACCATGAAATGGTGAAATGGGTATCCAAAAATATGATTATGTTGTTGCTTAGAAATGTGGTTTGGAATGTGAGTTGTGTGTATGTCTTGAAACACATGATGTTGTTGGTATTTGAAGGAAGTGCATGATGTTGGTACTTGAATGTGACTGTTTATGTTTAATTTTGTGTGTTTTGAAATATTTGTCAGAAAGGGGGGCCAATAGTTACCCAAAAGTGATTATTTGTCTGAATTCATAGGGTGACCTACGAATCAAACCTAAATTCATAGGGTGACCTATGAATCAAACCTAAATTCATAGGGTGACCTACGAATCAAACCTAAATTTGTAGGGTGACCTATGAATTGGTCCTAAGTTCACAAGGTGACCTGCGAATTGGGCCCGAGTGCTGGTTTTGTTTTTTGTTTTTTGTGTAAATGCATGTGATATTTTGTAATAATGTTATATGCAGTGAGTGTTTGAATGAAATTATAAAAGTGTAATAAAATGTGTGTATAGAACTAACATGAAATTTTTGTGATGTTTGTAGATGAAAAAAATGAAAATGATTGAGTTGGAGCATTGTGTACAATTGATGAGAGCTATTTTGGGTAATGCCTCTAATGAGGTGGATCTGGAGTGGCTGGAGATGGTGTGGATCAAGGCTTACATTTCAGCACTATGTGAGAGGTGTGATCCAGATAGAAACACCTTTCATTTTTTGATGGGCGAGATGACTATTACCCTAGAGGATGTGTATAGGATATATAAATTGTCGATAGAGGATGTTCTGGTGAGGGCAGTGATGGATGAGAGGCAGGAGAAGGTGTTGCAACATGTATTTGGTGCATGATGGAGGAGGTGGATACCAAAAAGAGAATATATTTTGAGTACTTTTGGTATTAGGAGATGTTGTCTAATCGCCAATGTGTGGCGATGTTGATGATTTCAATATATGCTTTATCAAATACTTTTAGGGTGAATTTTACCTGGAATATGTTGGATGTCATATGCAATATGGTAGAGCATGAGGTTGAGTTTGCATGGGCACGTGCGTTGCTATCCCAGGTATATACAAAGTTGCACGATGTAGTGCGTGCAACATAAACCGTATTGAGTTAGCCACCATTGTTATAGGTTTGGGTGTTACTGCATATAGCCATAGAGTGATCATTATTATTACCATATATAGTGTATGCTAGGAAGAATAATCACCTATCGTATGCTTTGAGGTGGTGGATAGATGAGGAGAAGGGGATTAAGAGACCATATGAGGGTGATTATTTGTTTTGTAGGGTAAAGTTCAGTTTGTTGGAGCCGAAGGATATTCATTGGAGACCATGGAAGGGTGGGGTGGTATGGGAGAAGGATGAGGAGGAGTTATCTTTTTCATTAAGGATGATGGATAGTAGGATGGTATACACAATAGGCAAAGTTATTTCTTTTTAGTAGGATCATGCGATAGTTTGGGTTGTGGCAAGGTGTTCTAGATGCACTTGTTGTGATTTATAAGAGATAGAGTGATCGAGGGCGTCATCCTATATTGTCTCCCTAGAGTGGTGAGAGGGATCCATAAATGGTAATCCCTAATATGGAGGATGCAAGAACTAATCTTGAGTATGATGCATGGATGGTGATGTAGAGTTGGGATGTAGGCATTGAGGTGACTGATCATTGGGTTTAGTTAGCTATTAGGGTACCTTTATGAGAGGGGTGAGCATCAAAAGTATGGAGACCCAAACTAGAGGGAGGATCGAGGGATGAGGTAGAGGTTCCTCTTCGATTATCGAGGTGACATCGAGGTAGCAGGTCTAGTATTCCTATTGGGAGGGTGCTAAAGGTATAGGCTAGTGGTGGAGAACACCTTGTAAATAATGCAGTGATCATGGAGGATGTGTATGTTGATGTGGAAGTTGATGATATGGGATATATAGGAGATATGGAAGATATACCCTTTTATGATTAGGAGAGGAGAGATAATAATGAGGATCTATTGGTACTACAAGAGAGAGTATGATAGCTGGAGGGATAGCTATGTGGGAGTGAGGGAGATTAGGTGGTGGACCTGGGAAAATGAAGAGAGGAGCAATATGATTTGGAGGAGAGGTTGGTTATTATTGAGACAATTATTAACACAGAGAGGAAGAACATAAAAGGGAAGTTAGTGGTAGTAGAGCAGGTACGTGCCATAGAGATGAGGAAATTGTATCTCTAGTGCATGGAGCTACGTGGGTATCTTGAAGCAAGGGAGGTGAGACATGTTGATGCGGTGGAGGGTTTGTGTGTCCAATAGCATAAACTATGGCTTATAGGTAGAGATTGAAGTCCAATGTGTATAGGATATAGTAGGTGGTGGTGGATAGGGATGCTGAGTGAGCAACTCATGTGGTAGATATGGTCGAGTTATGTGCTAAGATAGAGCAATAATAGTAGGCATGAGAAGAGGTGGAGCAAGCGAGGGAAGTGGAGTAGGACCCTACGGATGTGGTTTATTTAAGAGCTAATATAGAGTGGTTGCAGAAGGCCAATGAGGATGTATCAAAGATTTTCAAGGAGGGAGCAATGCAGCAGGAGTGTGAGATGGTCTTAGCTTTGTATGGTCATCCACTTCCAAATTATGGTAGGTCATAGTCAAGATCAAGATTATGATCGTGAGCATAGATACATTCACAACCAAGTTACAAAATCATGGAATTGATAGTGCAAAGGGAGGTAGGGATAGAGGCACCAGTAGTATCATAGAGAATAGGGGCTATCCTAGGGTTGGACAGTTTGATAACACCTATGGCTACAAATATTATGAGATCAAGTAGCAGAGTCGAGCAAGGTAGATGAGGTGCACAAGACTGAGATGATGATGGCAAATCATGAGGGTAGTAGTGAGACTCCTAGTGGGAAGTAGGGATGAGGTTAGCTAGGAGTATTTTATTTTTTTAGCCTATGGGCATGTTTGATGATGGGTTGTGGAGATGTTCCCATTTTGTAGCCTAAGGGAATTTTTTTATCATTATATGTATATAGATACACATTTGGTTGTGGTTTTTATATATATGTTGTGTGATTTTATTGGAATGTATGTATGTTTTCTCATGTATTTGTGATGTAGAGTATGGATATGTAAATGTATGATGAATGAATAGCTATGCATGTAGTAGTGTGTGGGATAATGACATTACTATAGTGTAGATACAATGTAGACTGATGTAATGTGAATGAATGTAGAATAGGTATAATGATGTATGATGTAAGATATATGGGATCATGCATAATATAATGTAAATAAATGCATGTATGATAGATGCAAATATGCATGTATGTGGAAGCTAAAATATGTAGAGGAAGCACTTGTATCATATCATAAACCGATGTGAATATAATCCACCCCATAATATCAAGTATGTAGGATGGTACAAGGTTTATGCAATAATTTTGACAATTGTAGTCATAGAAATCAAACTCCATGAAAAACTGAACAAGGTTTATCTACAACTCATAACTAACCTAGCTAGGTCAAAGTCTATCAAGGACTAGTGTGTGCAAGTAAGTGATTTTTATTTATCCATTTTGAGGGAGGTAGAACTAACCCATTATAAACATAACCAAATTATCTAGCTCATACACAAGTGCACAATGATCTATAAAAAGAAGGTTGCTAATGTGACAAATATGTTACCACTTGTTAGACTATTCCACTGGCAGGCAGGTGTTTAGGGCCTATAGCTAGCGATGGAAATCATCCCATGATGTTATGTTAAACCTAAGTACCAAAGGAAATGAAGCATAACAATTGTGTTTCTTTGGAGGCTTTTCCTTTTGTTTTCTAACCCTCATTTATTGAATATATTTTTTGTGATGCTCTTTTATCTTTTTTTGTATGGGTATTGGCTTTTGTTTTCTGTCTGTTTTCCAATATTTTTGCTTTTGCTTATCCCTTTGTTTATCCCTAGGTCATATGTTCACCATGAAAATTATAGGATGAGTAGGGGAAACAATTCGCTAGATGGTGATATATATGCTAGGTGTTAAATTACTTAAACTCAAAATATGCTTAAACTATAACCTATGTGAGTGATCCATGAAAGAAGTTGAAGAAACCAAAGAAAGCTATAAGTAATGTAAGAACATGTCATATAGAGGTGATGTTTGATTTACTGAACTAGTGAATGGTCAAAAATATACAAAGACACCATATACTTTGTAGTCTTGAGAAAGTTTTGGACATCCAATTTGTGATGCTAATATTATTTCTGCCATGGGTGTATTTCTATAGGAAGAATATACATGCATGCATGTGAACGTAGAATAAGAGCAATGCATATAGATAATGGGTGTAGTTTGAAATATATGATATTAGAGGAAATTTTTGAGATGTAACCAGATGAGGTTAGAAATACAAATTGAAGATAAATATGTGGGGTGATGATGATGAGAATAGGGAATCATGATAACGGTTTCCCCAGCATGTAGGGAGGTGTAACAAACATGAGAGAAGCATGTAATTTGGAAAATATGTGTGATAATGAAAAATAAAGAAAATTAGGAGTGAGAAGAGATGTAGAGGAACCCAAGGGTGAATAAGCATAACAAATAAGATGGAGCGAAGCAACAATGCAAGAAAAATGAGAAGTAAAAAAAGAAGAAAAAGGGAGAATCAACATAGGAATGTAGCCACTCTAAGTTTGACCATTCAACATTGTCGAATAGGAAAAAAAGAGAAAATTGAATGGAAGAAGACATGAGGAAATAAAATAATAAAATACTATGTGAAGTGACATTGATCGGGTCACGAATGACTGGGTGAAGTGATGAGGTAGCTAGGATTTTTGTAATTGGTGTAATTAGATAACTGTTGAAAGTAACAAGGTGTGGTTGTGAATGAATCATGTGATGGGGTGGAGTGAGGTACTAGCTTACGTGGAGGGATTTGGAGTTGAGTAGATGAGGGAACTTATTTGGAGTGTGAAAGAGGTGCATCAAGCAGCATGTCCTGAACAAAGGTCTCAAATGTACGACATGCATTGATGTCGTGCCCTGGTTGACGATGATAGTAGCAAAAGTGGTTCTCTCTATAGTTGATGTGCAACTATGAATGAATCATGTGATGGGGTGGAGAAAGGTACTAGCTGACGTGGAGGGGTCTAGAGTCGAGTAGGTGAGAGAAATTATTTAGAGTGTGAAATAGGTGCATCAAGTAACATGTCCTAAAAAAGTATCTCAAATATATGGTACACATTGATGTCATGCCCTGGTTGACGATGATAGATGCAAAAGTGGTTCTCTCTATAGTTGCATAATTTGGGGTGCAATGGACCAACAAGGTGGATATCAAGTAGCACCACGAGGACTTGGTGAAGCAATTGGTAAAATATCTGGTAGAGTGGTGTAGACCTGACAAGCATGGGATAAATGTATGACTTGGGTTTTTATTAATGCAAATGTGGGATAGGAATGAGTGGTTGTATTGGGAATATAGGATATTATGAGGGTCATATCTGAGAACAAGGAATAGGTTTGGAATAAGGTGAAGGGATGTGGGTCATGGCAGAATGGTGGGGAGAGGAGTGGTAGTGACAATGACTCAGATGTGACTCAAGGTTGTCTAGGTGAGCGAGGATGTGTTGGATTTCAATGGGATGAGGTAACATAACTGATGTCGGTGGTGATTAAGATTATAATGTGTAAATATGGTTGGGGTATAGATGCAAAGAAGAAAATTAATAGGAAGGAGATAAGGGGGAGTGGAAGTGCGATGGTGGTAGAGTAAGATGAAGAAAAATACCTTAGACTGGAGAAGGGGATATCTGAAGGATAGGTGGTGCAGGAGATGACTATAGATAATTATGTGGAAAATATGAGGAAGCATGTGCATAAGCAACCTGGGTAGCATGCTCGCATAGAGAGATATTGTAATGGGACACCCTGCTTGATAGGGGTGGGGGTGGTCCTTAAGTGATGTGAGGATGGTCTACATGCATGAGTTTCTAGTGGGTGAGAATGTTCCTCCTTATCTGCAAATGAGTACAAGGACATATGGCTGTATCTAGAGCAAGGTGAATAAGAAGAATCCCTATGGTAGGGCGAGCAAATACAAGTTGAAGTACAATGATCTAAATGTGATTATGTGGAAGGCTAACGTACATGGATTGGGTTAGGTGGCATGGCAAGATCTTCCAAGGTGATCGGTATCGAAGGTAGTATTGCAAGGTCATGCATGATGCAGGAGTGGTATGTTGAATGTGTATGACTAGAACAAGGTATTTTTGTTGAATATGTCACTGTTAGCGATGAGAGACCTACAAAAATGAAAATACCCATAACATATAAATGATATAAAAGCACAAGTAGTTATGTTATGTAATAGAAAGTGAAAATCATATGTGTAGTGCGATGTGGTGTGTGAGTGATGTGTAACTGGATAATATTATAATGACACTATGTATAATCCATGGTGATGCATATCTAGGTAGGCTAGGAATTAAATGTCTGAAGGTGAATAGTGTTGATAGGTTCAAGTTCAGTGAATCCTTCGAGATTTACCAATAAATAGGTGCCATAATCAAATTTTTCTATGATGGTATATGGGCCTAGCCAGTTAGGAGTAAACTTGTCTCATTTTTTATGGGGTTGGCTTGTGATCTGTTGGTTCTATTTGAGAACCAGGTCACCAAGTTGAAACTTGCATTTATGTACCTTGTTGTTGTAGGTATGACAAAGGCTATCTTGGTAGACATGTGTGTGCTCAATGGTATGAATGTGTTGCTCATACAAAAGGGTCAATTGGTCAAGGTAGGCTTGATGAATTGTGTCATCATTGATAAAGTATTTCATGGAGACTCGTAAGGAAGGAATCTCAAGTCTAAGAGGCATAATGGCTTCAGTGCCATAGAAAAATGATGAAGGGGTTGCCCTAGTGGGAGAATGGAAGATCATACGATAGGCTTGTAAGGATAGAGGTATATGATTATGCTAATCACGATGGGATTCTACAACTGTATTACAAAGAATGGAGCAAATGGTTTTGTTAGTAGCCTCAACCTATAAATTACCCTGTGGGTAGTATGGTATCGAGAAGCTATGGTGAATATTAAATTTGGTGTAGATGGCATAGATAGTTTTTTTTTTTTTTTGTGGAAAACATCCCAAAAGGAATACCACTTTCAGGTCAGACCCAAGGAGGTAGGGGTATCCATTCCACCAAAATCACCCAGGGTATGATCATGGCCTACCACCATTGACATACTCAAGGAGAAAAAAACACACAATAAGATTTAAAAAATAAATAAATAAATAAAAATAAAAAACACACTCCTTGATTGTGTAAAAAAGAAAAAGCACAACCAAGCACACACACAATATAAAAAAACCACAACATGAACCACATAAAAAAAAACAAGAACAACATAACAAAAAACAAACAAGACAAAAACAACAGAACACTACAAATACATAACCAACAAAAACATGAAAAACACAAACAACCAAAACCTAAAAATTAACAAATAAAAATAAAAATAAAAATAAAAAACAGCCAACAATAGATAGTAAAAAAACAAAGAATATAGAAAACACTCACACACAAAAACATGAATTAACACACACATACATAAACACAAGAACAATAACAAAAAACACAAAATAAAAAAAACATAAGAACAACAAAAAACAGCACAAAGAACACGAAAAAAAAACAAAACAAAAAACATGCACACCAAAAAAAATTAAACAAAAAAAAAAAAGTAAAGAAAAAAATTGAACATAACAATGACCTTTCTAGACCAAAAGACTTTTAATGGAAGAATCAACAGAGGAAACAAAAGAAATAATAGTTTTATCTATAGAACTAAAATACCCTGATCGAACCAAAGATAAGCAAAAATAAAACAAGAAGAAACTAGGAAACTTCAAAATTGGAGCCATGCAAAGAAATGATGAAAAGAAGAGCTTCCCTTATTTGTGAAGCCCACCATATAGGAGGGTGGCCATAAAAAGTAAGATCACCTTTGTCCAAATCCCAATTAGCTAAAGCATCAACACTATTTTTTTTATTTTTGACCACATGATTGTAATCAAATTTCAAAAATCCCATCTGGATTAATTGAATCTTCTCAATAATTCTTTTTATTCTCCAATAAACCTTATGATTCTTAGAAGGATTTTTCAAAATGTTAATCATGAGTTGAGAGTCAAACTCAACTAACACCTTTTCCCATCCAAACTTAGTAGCATCTTGAAGGCCTCTGAGGATACCATACCCCTCAAAAATATTATTGGAAAGAATACCCAAATTCTTAGTAAAAGTAAAAACCAGGGAGCCATATGAAAGTCTACTAATTCCTCCCGCACTAGCTTTTCCAGGGTTCCCTCTAGAGGCTCCATCAGTATTGACTTTACCAAAATCCTTAGGAGGAGGTTTCCAATTTCTAGTTCTATCCATATTACAAATACTTACATTCCCTTTAATTTGGTTTCCTTTAGAATATTTAATATTCAATCTTTGCATCACTTTATCCCATATTTGGTGGAAGTTTTGGGGGTGATTAATGACGTGATGGACTAATTCAACTAAGTTGTCTATGGTATTTTTCCAAATATAGTGGATATCCTTTCTATATTGATTAAAATTTTGATTGTTCCTTTCATTCCAAATATTCCAAAGAATAATGGTAGAACCCATCCAAACTAACTACCTAATAAAATGATCAACACCCTCTTGTTTAGGCCAATCCCTTCAAATTTTTTCAAACATTAAAAAATTGGACCATTGTAAGGCAAGTAAAGTGGCTATTTTCCTCCATAGCTCAGATTCTAAAGTACACTCAATAAAAATATGGCTGAAAGTTTCTACATTCTCTCCACACATTTCACATCTAAAAGTACCATGAAAACCATGCTTCATAAGTTGCTCACCCGTAAGCACCCTACGATGCAATAAAATCCAAATAAAGAAACTCACCTTAGGCCAAATATTTTGATCCCACAACTGAGACAAGATGTCAGAAGATTGGTTGGCATTATTATGGTATAAGGTCAAATAACCTTAAGCAATTGAATACTCACTCTTAGTAGTGTTGTTCCATCCAAAACAATATTTTTCATGGGACCAAGAGAGATCTCATATGAACGATGCCTTGGATATCTTGTCTTTGCCTTTCTAGGATTTGAATAGACCAGTCCTAAATAGGGATACAATATCTACCAACCTTTGAATTACCAGTATGGTATCGACAATAATTAGCCACCTTTATCTAGTTAGCTCGGTGATCTCCTCCATCCAAGGCATCCAATCGGGAAACTGAGTTATCAAAGGCTTGTGACCATCCCAATAATCTATCCAAAAATTTACCTGTTGACCATTATGAATGATCAAAAATAATTTTTTCTTCATCAAATCCTCACCAGTCTTAAGAACTATTAAAATGGAAGAACCTTTGGTAGGAAGATGATAGCGAACAAGGTCTTCAGGACTTTTGTTATCAACATATTTAGCATGAAGATTATTGGCCCAAAGAGCATTGGGGTTATACAACATCCTAAAATATAATTTAGAAGCTAAATATTTGTTGTTATTAATAGAATACCATAATCCTAACCTCCCTTCATTCTTAGGAAGACATAAAGTGTCCCATTTCACCAAGGCCTATTTTTGTTTATCCTTAGTACCACTCTAGAGGAATCGATGACTGATTTGATCTAGTTCTCGAAGAACATCCTTTGGGATATTAAACATGGAAGAAACATAAATAGGAATATCTTTAAGGATTGATTTTACCAAGGTGATTCTACCCCTAGAAACCAAGGTGACTCTACCCCTAGAAGAAAGCTACCTGTTGGTCCACTTTCCAATTTTCTTCTTGACTTTGTCCAACAACCAATTCTAATATTTTTTTTTGCCTTTGAATATTGATGGGAATACCTAAATAAGTAATCAGAAGGGAGGACTTATTATATCTTAGTTTATATAAGATCATGGAAACTTTTCTGGCAGAGCAGTGAAAGAAAATAACTTTATATTTGTCTTCATTGATCAACTACCTAGTAGCCTTAGAAAAATAGCTAATGATTTGCTTAATATTACAAGCTTCCTTAACTGTAGATTTACCTAAAAGACTAGAGTCATCAAAAAATTTACAATGAGATATAGTTCTAGCTCCATGAGCGATGGTAACTCCCTCAAGGATTTTTTTCCCCTATTTTTGGTGATAGTCCTACCCAAGTATTTAGCAAGAATGATGAATAAATAAGGGGAAATCGTGTCACTTTACCTAATACCTCTGGAAGCTGGGAATTACTGAGAAGGTCTAGCATTGATAATAACTAAGTAGGAAATTGAAGGGATACATCCCGTAATCAAATCCATACAATCCTTAGAGAAACCAAATTGCCTCAAAACTTTGATAAGGAAGTGCCAATCCACTCTATCATAAGCTTTGGATAAGTCTAACCGAATGAACATGGAAGGATATTTTTGCATATCCATGGAATGGATGGCTTCCTAAGCAAGAACTATCTCATATACTATTTTACGCCCTTCCTTTCTCAGGGGAAATAATCTTATGAAGAATAGGCTTCAACCTTTCTGCCATGATCTTAGCAATGATTTTGAGGAGAACATTACATAAAGAAATAGGTCTAAAAGCTGAGATTTGATCAACCTCTTGAGATTTTGGAATAAGAGTAATATAATTTTTATTGATAACCTTCAAAATTTCTTTGGATTTCCTGGCTTCTTCCACCACTTCTAATAAATCAACACGAATGATATCCCAAAACCCTTGGTAGAACTCAATGGGAAAATCATTAGCACTTGGGATATTCCATTTTTGTATTTTAAAAACTACATGTTGAAGCTCATTTATAGTAAAAGGAGAAGCCAAAATAGATTTATCCTTATAAGTGACAAGAGAAGGTATTGCTTGAAGAAAATTTTGTTGAGAAGTCGAGTCAAGAGGAGTAGCAACAAAAATATTAGAAAAGTAATCAACAACAATAGAGCTCATGCCATCCCAAGTATAGACAACATCTCTAGAATCTGATTTCAAGGAAGAAATAAAGTTGTGAGATCCATGATCAAGAAGATATTTGTGAAATAAATTCGTGTTTCGATCTCCTTCTTTGAGCCATTGAATTCTATATTTTTGCTTCCATAAGAGTTCTCTTTTTTTCCATTCCTCTAACTGAATTGTGAGTTTAATTTCATCTACAATTATATTCTCTGTGAGGCCATCTAAATGGATTTTATTATTCAAATTTTCAATTTGAGAAGTAACTTCATATTTTTCTTATGAACATCCCCAAATTCCTTCCAGTTACAAGTGTTGATTTTGGATTTAATGTATTGTAGTCTTTTGGAAAAAATGAACATCTTAGTCCTATACTTGGGCTTACCTTCCTTCCACCATTGTTGCACACGAGGTCGAAAGGAACTATCTCTAAGACACATTAATTGAAAATGAAAAGGAGAGAAACTCACATTACTTTTTCACATTTCCACCATGACTGGCCAGTGATCCAAACCAACATTGTTAAGAGTCTTCACTTAAGGAATGTGACCATGGATTAAGAAAATTTTAGAGAGCAAAAACCTATTCAATCTCTCCATTATACATGCTAAGCCTTACATTCTGTTACACCAAGTCATAAGGCCATTATATGGTTGGATTTCCACAAGATGGAGGTTTGAAATATATTCGCTCAGGATATCAGTGCTTTTATCCAAATTTCTATTTCCTCCCATTTTCTCATCTAGAGAGATGATGGTATTGAAATCTCCCCCAATCAAGATCCAAGCTTCAGGAAAATGAGAGATAATATGAGTTATATTATTCCACTATCTTCTTTTTTCCTCCAAAGTAGTTGGAGCATAAACAGTAATGCAGAGCATAATTTGGTTGAAATTTCTACTTTGAATAGCTATAGCTAAAATACCCCAAATACCCATAATATGGTGAATAACTATCTCTTTTGGTCCTAAAGAGAAGCAATACCACCAGAAGTCTCTTGGGAGCTGAGGAAAACTACTTTTCCAATTGGACAAACTTTACTAGCAATTGAATCCATATCCTCCATTGACATATTCTTTCCTTGAAGGAAAAAATATGTGGATGATTTATTTGAATCATTCTTCTAATTTCATTTTTTTTGGAAAGACTCCCTTTGGGTCCTCTAATATTCCAAGTGATGATCTTCATTAATACCAGTGCTAAAAAAGTTGGGAAGGGCATTAATCTTACATTCTCTACAAGATTTTCACCTTCTTTTACCATATGATATTAATTGGTCTTGAGACCTACCTTTTGATTAGAATCCATATTCAATTTTTTTTTTCCTATTTCTTGAATTACTCCAATTGAATCCGAGATGGCTTCTAACCTTGAAGAATGCTCGCACATAGCCAAAATTTTACTAGAGGATTCAATAGTGTCTATATTGGGACTTGTATTATTTGAAGTTTTGACATTTAAAAGATTATTTTTCTTGTGTAAATTTTCTCCCTTTTTTTTCTGTTGAAAACCTTTGATTTGTTGGTTTATCTCTGAGTTCTTCCCTTCATCTTTATATTGTGTTTCTAATATTTTTATTTCCACTATTTTCCCTTCGTCACTTGGGATATAATTTGTGGAAAGGATTTCAAACATATTAGAACATGACTTTGATTGATCCTTAATAACTATTTTTTTTTTAGTGTTCTTCTTATTAGGTAGTTGGAAACCTGCTGAGTTTATATCTTCTTTCTTTTGATTAGGAATTTTATTTGGGCAAGCACTAGCCAAATGAGCATATTCATGGAAAATTCTACAATGAAAAGGAATGTTCTCATAGTTCACTACTTTCTCCCAAGTGTCTTCCTCAAATTGTAATATGATATTTTTAGGAGGGTTTTTTCAAAATCCATTAAAACACAAATCCAAGCATAAATAATATGTTCAAAATTTTGAGTACAATCAACAATCATCATAAAATTTCCTTAAGAGTTTCCAATTGAAGAAAAAATAGTAGGATTCCAAAATTCAATAGGGAGTCCTAAGCGTCTAACCCACACAGGATCTATAGAAGGCATCTCTTCTTCAAATTCAAATTTAGTATGCCAGGGCTTCATGAAAAGCCCCACCGTTCCAAAAACTAGGGAACCCCTTGAAATTTTTTCTCTCTATCTTCATTATTTGCAAATAAAACAAGAAATTAACCATTTGGATAAATAGAGATTTGTAACTCACATTTAGTTTTCTATATTTTTTTAGCCCAGACATTGAAAGCAGGTAGGCTCAGATGAAAACCCATGAACCAAAAAATTAGTTCTTTTTTTTCCAAATCTTAAATGCGAGTCTGAATATTACACATATCAAGCTTAACAATAGGAGTTCCATCAGCTGCTTTAAGACATCCTGACTCTATTTTCCTGGGATCAATATTGGGCATTCTTAGAGGTTTACGGGAAGACCTAAGATCAATATTAGCATTGGGCTAAGGCTGTCCACCATGGATGGCATCCCTAAAATTCATTTTTGGGGCTAAGTCTTAAAAATTATTACCCTTGATAGAGGTTTGCACAATAGATTTATTTTGTGGGTGCACCTTAGCACTAGATTCACTTGAGATCTGAGTCATTTTTTGATCAGCTACTTGAAACTTGTTTTGTGATCTCTTTAATCCTTGCCCTAGATGCTATGGAAAAGTATGGTTTTTACTTTTATTTTGTGCAGTAAATTGGAAGTCGTTGTCACTCAAGTTCATAGTATGATCTGTTGAAACACATATTTCTAACCCATATTGGATCCCTTACAACATATCCTACTAAAATATTGAGTATAAACCATAAACATATTGGTCTCTAGGACATGAAGGCCCTAAAAACCAGCCCCTAGATCTGCTTGACTCAACCCAAATGAAACCCTCACATAGTCGCTTGCCAAAAATCTCATTCACACATAGGGATGCACTAGGATTTGTGTTTCTCCAAATGATTTAAAAATTGGTGGATAAGTTCTAGGGTTTTTTAGGTATATACCCTCAAAATTTCAACTCAATCCAAGTTTGAATGAGTGAAATATGGCCAAAACAAGTTTGACAGTGTGGGTAGTCCTAGATGGGGCCCATTTCAATCCCATATCTAGTTTGGTTTTTGAATGGTGTACCATTCTTATAAATTATTTGAGAAGGGATTCCAAAGAGATATATGATATGGTTAGTGATAAATACTGTAATTTTGGCTCCTGTGGTTTGGACAAGTGGGATAGCTTTAACCCACTTTGTGAAGCATTTTGTGGCAGTGATGATGAATTTGTGGTTTCTTGGTGAAGCAAATGAAATATGTTCGATAAGATCTAGGCCCCATTGGGATAAGGGCCACATGGATTGAATAGGTTGGAGTTCTTGTGAAGGTAGGTGTGTGAGGTTAACATGTTGTTGGTATTTGATACATCGCTTTATGTACTCACAATAGTCATGTTCCATTTTGGGCCAATAGTAGCCCATGCGTAGAATGTGTTTCATGATAGCCATGCTAGTAATGTGGCCACTATAAGTACCATTGTGTGCTTATTATACCATTCAATGAGATTCATGTGGTTCTAGGCAATGTAAAAGAATACAATCATGACTACAATGATATAAAATATCCCCTAGTAGTGTGTAACAAATAACCCTTTTTTTGAATGCTCGACGATGAGCATGTGGTAAATTGCAAGGCAAGAAGGTTAATTTAATATGATCCTTAATTTATGAATACCATAATCATCTCTGGAGGGTGAAGATGAAATAAAAAATTGTGTTAGAGTATGAACATTGTAAAAAACATATCTACCCATATGTTTTTTAATTTAACAAAAGAAACATTATAAGACATTTAATATTAAGCTTTTAAAATGTTAAATTCATTAACTTGTATAAGCATCTCAAATCATAATCTAGCTATTATATTTTTGTGTCAATTGCAATAGGATCAAATTACTATTTAGTATAAATCCATTTATAACTTGCATTTTTTTTTGAGAAATTTCTCTTAAATTTAATTTATTGTAGATAACCATTATATTGATCTCCTAGCTACAAGTTTTTTATTTTTGAAAATATTTTTTTCAGTATTTATGCTTGAAACCCCATTGTACTCATTACCTTATGTTTTATATATTTCCTATCATCTTGGTACTAACCTCTAGCTTGAGTTGCAAGCATTAGTTGATGTGGTAAATGCTTATATAAATATTACTTATAAGTCAAAAGCTAACATACTATTTTTTGTAATGTTAGCATTTTTGTTATTGCTAACAAAATAGGGTTAAAAATTTATTATTACTACTAGTTCTATTAAAAAATGATTATCAAACTCTTTAATTTTTTAATATGTGACTAGCCCAAATAGAAGAGGTATTTCAAAACTAGTTCATGAATCAATTTAAGAAAATTTGTATTTATCTTCCTTATGTTGACATTTAACAAGTATCTCTCATACCTCCTATTCTAAGTCTATCTACTCAATAAATATAGTAGTAGTTTAAATAGAATTCAATGTTTGAAATAAGACCATAGTAACAATATTTTTTTGATAACATAACTTCACATAGGATATTTGAATATTTTTAAAGGAAAAAATACTTATGAATGTAAAAGTAAGATATATTTAATTTAAAAATAAAATTTTGGAACATAGACTAAAATATAATATTTTTCAACCTCTACTTAATACTTAATGAAGATAGTCTTCAAGAAATTAGGATAATCCTAAAATATCTACTAAAATTCTTAGTAAAATAAAGATAACCGCCAATATATCTACTATATAATCATTATGATTAATTTTTTTTGTTTTTTATTGAAATGGAAATTATATATATATTCAATTTATCATATGTAATATTTATATCTTTTTCTCAATAACCTATTTCAATTATCTTTGTTTTACTAATATTAACTATATTTTTGTTCCTATTGTTGTCTCTTTCCTTCTTTTCTCTTGTTCTCTCAGTTTGAAGGTTTTGCTCTAGTTTGGTTTAGCTGGTTGTAGGACTGTATCTTTTTGTTATTTTCTGTTAGAGGATGTATTATTTTTTGTTGTTGCAGGCTGTTTACCTCTTTTATGTGATCCTTTTTGGGTTCCTCTAGTGTTTTTCATTCAGATCCACTATTGTACAAGGCGTTGGGGTGCCTTTTAAATGCCCCCTTTTGCTCAATAAAGTTATTAACTTACCAAAAAAATATTAACTATATTTTTTTGTGTAATTAAAATTTGTTTGAAACTTTTAAATTTTTTATTGGACCATTTTAATTTTTTATTATCCCTTCTGATCCATTGAAAATTGTTAAATGTATTTATGAACTATCTCTATATATTTTCATGTCCTCTTTAGTATATTACTCTAATCTATTTATATAGAAACCCTCAAATAAAATGAACAATTATTGATTGTTATTGGTTATGGTCTTCTTACTTTAATTTCTATTGTTATAAAACTAAAAATATTATATTATCTAAAATAATAGGCTCAAGCATCTAGGTTTTCATAATCCCATTTTCCTGATTTACGGACATGCGAAAGATTTACTGCATATTTTTTGGTTTTGTGATCGAGCTCAGTCGTCTTGGGAGTGGCTTCTTAAAATTATCAAACCTTTTATGCAAGAGGATTTTACATTGGTGCATGCTATTTTGGGTGACCCTTTTGCTTTTTCATTCAACTTGGGTGTTGTTTGTAATATTTTTAGAATTGGTACCCTGTTTTATCTTTGGAAGTCCCAGAATAGAGCTATTTTTTCTCAGCAATATGTCGGGTGTGTCTTCTCCATTGTTGATAAATATACTATATTCTTTGATTTTTTGTTACAAATTCAAGTATATGTTGAAAATGTACATATGGACCTACAGTACTTACATACCTTCATGGAGCATTATGGGAAAGTAGCATGTGCTATGAGTTGTGTGCCTCTTAATTCCCCTTTGTGGTCTCGATTGTCAACTCACCAGGGGACTCATCGTCAGCCATAGCCCTCTGCTACTAGACACTGGTCCTAGCCCCATCTCGCAATATAAATATAGAGAAGCTAGAGCTTGAGGTCCATCTCACCCAGTATCTAGTTGGGATGTTCGACCTCTTGAGCAAGATGATGCCCCTGGTTGGGGTGAAATTGTACAAAATGTACAAACTTGTACTATTAGTGGTACTACTACTGATGGATGGGGGCCCCTGATTTATTCAACCGTTGGATAAAATTATGACCTTATGGAGGAAAACTTTAGGCCTTCCACCTGGTAGTGATTTCCCAACTCTTTTCTTTCTAAATGCATATTTTATATTATTTTGGCAGTTGTTATCTAGCTTTTTATGGACAATTTTTACACTCTTTTGTACTCTTAACCATGGTGGTTAGTGTGTTGATTTACGGGGTGTGTTAATTCCACCCACATTTTTTTGTATGATTAGACATTATTTTACTAATATAATGGCTTTTCATCCAAAAAAATAAAAATAAATAAATAATTATTTTAATTTATTTAATATTAGTTTTTAATCCCCCAAAAAGGGTAAAATTGAATTTTGATGGTGCTTCTAAAGGCAATCTAGGGAAGGTTGGGGGTGGTATTTTGAGATCTAGCTGAGGGGTAGTGATATCTTATTGCATGGTGAAATTTAGCCATACCTTAAACCTTGTAGTAGAGGAGAGGGGTATGATTACATGAGTAAGGCTTTCAAAAAAGATGAATGTTAAGAAGCTTATAATGCAAGGGGATTATATGAATATCATTAATAGTTTGAATGCCAATAAAACCACTAGTTGGAGCATTGAAAGTATTATTTATGATGTAATGAATATACTATTAGGTATGGAGTCATTTGTGATCCAAAACATCTATATAGAAGGTAATGATGTGGTTTATGTTATGGCAAACATGGGAATTTAGATAGATGGATCCGAGGTATGAAATGATGTTTTCCTAGATGCTTTGATGATTATAATGCTAAAAGAGAAAAATGCTTATGATGCTACTAAGTTATAAGTATCAAAACCTTAGTTGAATTGATAATTGTATAATATTTATTAGCATGGATCCAGTTTTCATGGAAACTAAACTAAGATTGAGGAGATGACTAAAAAAAGTTGCGTATTCAATGACTACTAGGTGGAAGCTTCCAAAGTTATCAGGAAATACAAAATTGGAGAAATGATCTGAAGCTAATAGAGAATTGATTAAAGCTCCTAAATATTCTAAAAAAACCAAATGGATTGAATTTAAAAAATTATGAATCCCCGTGGGATAAAAATAAATCAAAATGATTGTATCTAAGTATGCGACATGCTCATTTTTAGTCCAAATTTTGTAATATGTAAGTGTTGGAAGTGATATTTTTCTTCGACAAATGTAAACAATTTGGGGCCTTTTCAAAACCCCCTTCATTTACCATAGTAAAAAAATAAATTAATTAATTTTTGACTAAATCTAAAATATAAACAAATTATATCTAATTTCTAAAAAATATATCTTAAAGTTATATATAGATATAGATATATAAAAAGGAGACAACAATAATCACATAAAACACTCTAAACATAGAATTAATGGATTTGTTTTGTCATATATTCTAGGAAGGTCAGTCTTTTAATCTAAACTATAAATCCTCAATTCTTTAGGTCATGAGCTTATACAATTTTTTTCTCATGACTTTGATCTTGCGTTAATTTTTTTTTTAATTTTAAATAATTCAAAAAATAGCATTACAATTTAGTAAAATAGTTTTATTATAACTTTTTTTATAATTATTGTTTTATGTGATAAGGTGTAATATTGATATATTTTAATCTAATAATATTGATATAATATATATATATATATATATAATTGATGCAATATTTTTAAAATTTTAATGATAAGATTTTTTTATAAGATAACTATATAAATGTTAGAAATATTTTAGTTAAAATAAGCACATCCACATGAATATTGCAATAAAAATAGTAAATTATGAAAGAAAAAATGTTGCAATACAAAATGGAAATGCAAAAATCTATATTAAACTCACAAAATCATTCACCTCTTTGAGGAGCAACCTCCTAAATAGAACTTTGATTCAATATGTAAAAAATATATAGCCATATATACTACCTTGTCATTTAAAGACTATTTGTAACCCTAAACTAATGCTCAAGGGTCATCTTACATACAAGTGACCACCCGAGCTAGAATCTTCTATCAAATAAACATCTTCTATATAATAGTTACATAAAATCATCTCACTTGTTGAGGCACCTCAAGTGCCACATACCATTACAAAATATTACAAAATATCATTAGCATGGTTCCCCACATTGGAAAGGGGGTCATTACATAATAATATTTGAATTACATAATAATGTTAGCATAGGGTGCTAACATGCCATTCCCCTTCAAAATGTTTTATTATCAAATTTGGAGATGAATAAACTACTACTAGAGGTACTCCCATGTGGTATATTCAAGTTGTAATCCTCACCATTAAACAAGAACATCAATGATCACATGGTTGAAAAGGGTGCATAATGTTGGTCCAAAGCTTGTTCAATCTTGAGAATGATAAATCCTTCTTCATCCATATCTAGTAAAATAAATTGAACTAGTGCCTTATTTCCAACAACCTTCTTTATAGGAAAAACATGAAAGACTATATTGATCATAGAAGTGGCTAGAAGAGATAATTTTTAGGTTGTCAAACTAATCTATTGTAATGCCTGATAGGTAACATAGTATTTGGTAGTAAGTTTTACACATATATCAACCTAGAGTGATGATTTTTTGTAGGGTTATAGGTGGATAAAAACCCAATTATCTACTTTGAAGCTATGCTTAGAACTATATTGATCAACTTGTTGACTCGTACAATTTTGGGTTAATTCAAGATTTGTCTTAAGTTGTTAGAGAATAACTACATGTTGTCTAAGAGTGGTATCAACAATGTGGTCTTGGTGTTTTTTGGAACATATCAAGAGAGTTTTGGTGGAGGAATACCATATACTACTTCAAATGGTGTCACCTTGGTTGGAATACGATATGAAGTTTTATACCACCTTTCAACCAAAGGGATTCATTTAGCCCACTATGTAGGATGTTCAAATGCAAAACAATGGAGGTATATTTCCAAACACTTGTTGATAATTTTTGTTTGAGGATGACATGCCAAACTCATTTTTGAGCTAACTACTCTATAAATTAAATAAATATTACCAAAAATGACTAGTAAAAGTAGGATTCCTATCTAACACAATTGATTTATGTATTCCATGAAGGTGAAATATGGAGTCTGAAATAATTTGGATAACTACAGAGGCTATGTAGGGATGTGATAAGGAACATAAATGAACACACTTTATGAGATGATCCACTACCACTAGAATAATTAATTTTCCTCCCAATTTGGGTGACCCTTCATTGAAATCTATAGAAATATCTACTCACACTTATTCCATAATTAGTAAGGGGTGAGGGGTTATAGGGGAACACACAGTTTCACCTTTTATTCTTTGGTACCTATCATATTTTTCCATAAAATTTTGAATATTCCTTTTCATTTCCCTCCAAAATAAAGTACTCTTGGTCCTTTCATAGGTTTATAGAAACCCAGAATCTCTAGGTATTGATAAGGCATGCATTTCCTACAAGATAAATTCTTGCATTTGTGAATTTTAAGGAATACAAATTTAGTCATGATATCCAACGTTTTTCTAGGTGGTGAATTTTGCAATTTAGCATGAATTTTTAGATTTCCAAAATGTCAATTTTGTGATTTTTGGGACCATAGAGGTTGGCCCGTTCGCCTGAAAATTTTGGGATCTAATTTTTTTTAGGGTAAATTCACCCTATTTTCATAAGGTTTCCCACCCAAATTTTGCCCTAAATTTATTTAAAATAATAAATATCCCACCCAAATCACCCCTTGTACCCCATTATATATATCTAACCCTGACAATGACTCCCATACAATTACAACATTTTTTTCGGATAACGAGAGATACAAAGTAGAGTACTGACAAAACCAGAGTCCACGACTGCTAGAAGGTGACTAAAGGTGACTGGCAGAAGGCAAATGATAGAAGGAAACTGATAGAAGGTGATTGGTAGAAGGTGACTAACAGAAGGTGATTAACAGAAGGCAACTAGTAGAAGGTGACTAACAGAAGGTGACTGGTAGAAGGAAACTAATAGAAGGTGATTGGCAGAATGTGACTGGTAGAATGTGACTAGCAGAAGGTGACTGGCAGAAGGTGACTGGTAGAAGGTGATTGGAAAAATGCAACTGACAGAAGGTAACTGATATATGGCAACTGGTAGAAGGTGATTGATAGAAGGCAACTAAAAGTAGGCGACTGGCAGAAGGCAACTGGAAGAAGGTGACTAGCAAAAGGTGACTGATAGAAGGTGACTGGTATAAGGTGACTCAATTTATTTGTATGCTTATTTTACCATTAAATTTTATTTTTCATTTTATTAATGGACACTTAATAAGGAGGTTTATTTTGTCTACGAACAATATTCATGGGAAAGTCACAGATTTTGTTGTCTCTAGCAGTAGTTCTCTTTTATACCTATTATTTTCATATTTAAAAAAGATGTTCTTTGTTCATGTTATTCTTCTGTTCATATAGGTAAAAATTTCAACTAAAGGCAATGGAAATAAGGGAGGAGAGTCTTCCAATAAAAGGAGTATACTCAAATACTTTCCTAATATTTCAAAACCCATTCTGCCCTCAACATCTACATAAATTGAAGGTATGAATACCTTTACTCACCAGTTAATTTTTTTACTTTGTTAATTCTAAATATAATGTCCTCAATTCATAAAGAAGTGTGTTTTTTGGTTGATGGATTTGTTCACTTTTATCTGTAGAAAATACTAGTATGCTTTTAAATTTCATAGTGATAATGAATCTACTATTGACACTAGAATTATCTCTATAGAAAACACTGTTAACCCTAGTATTCCTCCACTTCCACATATCCACGATAATCAACAATCCACACATGAAGATAATATCAATCAAATCAAACAAAAACATGAAGAGATTCTTGAATCTAACATGCCAAGTGGAAAAGAAACTAATAGTTCTTATGCAGTCCCTACTTTCGAAGAATCTTCATCTAAAAAAAATAAATAGGCAAGGTTATCTAGGTGGACAATTAACAAATCATTTCAGCCTGATTGGATATCATAATTTCCATTTATTGAGACAGTGCTACTAGAGAATAGTAGTGATGATATAACAAAATTAAGATGTGTATTTTATAGTTGGAAACACGGAAAGGAGCATAGATTGCAACTTAAGAAAGATACAATAGAAAAACATTATGGAAAGGTTTATATCAAAACAAAAGAAGGTGATCAAGCAACACAAAAAACTTATAGGTGGAAGGATGCATCAGAGTGTGCACATATGAGATATGTGAAATAATATGATAAAGAAATGAAACAAAAGAAAACATTGGTTGAGAAAGGTGCAACGATTCAAGCCTAGTTTCAAAAAATGAATCATTTAACTTTAGCTTCAAAAAGTTTGCAGTTTGTTGTTGTATTTTCTATTATTAAGAAGGGTAGACCTATGTCTGATTTCATAGATTACAAATCTCTATTTCTACTAGCTAATGTGCAAAAATTACCCAATGCTCATTGGTCAGATCGAAGTGGTTGGGAAATGACAAAATGTTTGTCATTGGTTGAGAAAAATGACCTCAGAGAGAAAGTAAAAAAGGCAAAATTCATTTCACTTTCAATTGATGAGGTGATTGTAGTTGAAAATACATCTTGGATTTGCATGCATGTTTACACATTGGAAAATCATTCAATGCAACCTCATTTACTAGGAATACACAAAATGGTGGAAAATTGTAATGCAAAAAATATTTACAATGTTGTTGTAACTAGTTTAAAAGAAGAAGCAAGAATGAATGAAATTGAAATAGCCACTAAGTTAATATGTGTAGGAGCTTATGGTGCTGCTACAATGCAAGGACACAAGAATGGTCTTTGTGTTAGACTACAAACATCGGTTGCCCCATATTTGATCCCTATTCATTGCATGGCTCACAGAATGAATCTTGCATTCAAAATTGTGGATACATTTACAAATGTTGCCAGAGTGGAAGAGCTTGTCCGTGAAATTCATGAATATTTTTCATGTACTCCAAAAGGATTTTTAGAGTTTCAACAGTTTGCACTAGGAGTTACCGAAGGTAAAAAATTGTTGAAAAATGTGGATACTAGGTGGATTTCGATGTATCTACCGACATTAAGAGTTTTCAAAGAATATCAATCCTTGATAGGGTTTATGTAAGCAAATCATAGGGCGATTGATAAAGCTAAAAATTTACTTTTTTGAATGAGTGACTTTGAAACTCTTCTCACATTGTGTGGAATTCTTCCAATGTTGGAAAAAATGAATACTTTGATCAAAATTGCACAAGAAAGATCAATTTATATTGTGGATTTCATCAGGGCAAGAATACAAATTTGCATGCATATTGATATGATGTATGCATCTGGTCAAAATTTTATGGATCCCTTGTTTGAGAGTTGGAGAGCATTAACAAGTGTGAATAGTCCTCAAAGCTTTTTGAAGTTCAATATTAATGATCATCTGTGTATTAATGTCCACAAAAATGAAATACCTTTATATTGTTATGGTGTGCGATTTGATACAGCTACAAATGAAGTTGAGAAAATGTCCATAACCTACAATAGATTTCTTGTGGTTGTGGATGATACAAAACTTAAACTAAAACAAATAGCAGAATCATTGACAAAAGAAATCAAAGATCGTTTTCAAAGAGATGAATTGCTAGAGGCTATGGGTGTGGTAAATCCAATGTTTTGGGATCCTTGTAATGAATACCATATTATAAATTCTTTGTTCCTCAAATACATGGGTAGACTTCCTAGCCATTTTAGTCAAAGTGTTGTAGTCAATGGTATTGAAATCAATGGAATTCTGAACAAAGATCTGTTGACAAAACAATCCAACTATTTTGGAACAACAATGTCTACTCAAGTTTCACAGCTCTCTAACCATCATGAAGTAGGTTCTATTTCATGTTTGTGGAGAATATTACAACCAAGTACTATCTTAAAACATACTATGAGTGAATATTTTCATTTATATGAATTATGTCAAACGATGATTTTGGGATCCATGGAAGATGAAAGGGTGTTCAGTGCACTTTCATATATAAAATCTAAAGTTCAAAATAGGTTGGACAAAAATTTGGAGAATTTCTTGAGAGTATATGTGTCGGCCTATGAGGTGGAGGAGTTTCCTTACGAAAGAGCATTGTCACATTGGAATTCTTTGGTAGAGAGAAGAGGTGTAACAAATATTGATAATTATGAGGATGATGGTAACACTAGACAGATTGTGATGACAAATTTTTTGGGAATGAGTGCAGAACATTTTTTATAATATGAAAAGAGTTTATTCCAGCTTCCAGCATTATGATGCAAGGATGCATTCATTTGATTTTATTTCACATATTATAATTTGATTTGATTTCACATATCAGAATGATAGGAACCTATCATTTGATTTGATTTCACATATAAGAATGAAAGGATGTTTTCATTTGATTTAATTTGAGTTCACATGTTATTATTTGATTTGATTTCACATATCTGAATGAAATTATGTTATCATTTGATTTGATTTCACATATTAGAATGAAATGATCCTATCATTTGTTTGATTTCAATATCAAAATGAGATGTTATAATTGTTTGATTTGAGTTCACATGTTATTATTTGATTTGATTTCAATATTATCGTTGATTTGATTTCACATATCGAATGAAAGGATGTTTTCATTTGATTTAATTTGAGTTCACATGTTATTATTTGATTTTATTTCACATATCTGAATAAAAGGATGCTATCATTTGATTTGATTTCACATATCAGAATGAAAGGATGCTATTATTTGTTTTGATTTCACATATCAGAATGAAAGGATGTTATCATTTGTTTTGATTTGAGTTCACATGTTATTATTTGATTTGATTTCACATATTGTCATTTGATTTGATTTCACATATCAGAATGATAGGATGTTTTCATTTGATTTAATTTGAGTTCACATGTTATTATTTGATTTGATTTCACATATCTGAATGAAAGGATGTTATCATTTGTTCTGATTTGATTTCACATGTTACATTATTTTTCTTGTAATATTTGTTATTCGTGAAAGTAATTGCCTATGTTGTATTTTATGACATTTCAAATTAATTCATATAACATAAAAGAACATCTTACTGCATTCACATAATTCAATATTACTTAATATGTCAACACAAAAAATCAAAACATAACAACATTCAAAACAAAGTTTTAAAAAGATAACACATATCAAACATTATTTCTTCCACTTCAAATTAAGAACAACAAACTTTTACATCATCATAAATAATAAAAACATAATCTCTTTCATTGAATTCAATATATAAAGAAGATACCATTCATTCATTATTTACAATACATATCAAACATTATTTCTTCCATTTAAAGTTTCCAATAGATAACATATTTTTCGGACATAGTCATTCATTGTTTCAATTCTCAAAAAGGATACCATTCATTTACAATTTACAATATATATCAAAAATTATTTCTTTCGGTTCAAATTACTTAATACATCAACACATATAATCCTAACATAACAACATTCAAAACAAAATTTCCAATAGATAACACATTTTTCGAAAATAGTCTCATTCATTGTTTCAATTATCAAAAATAATATCATTCATTTGCAATTTACAAAACATATCAAACAATATTTCTTCCACTTAAAATTACTTAATGCATCAACACATAATCATAACATAGCAACATTCAAAACAAAATTTCAAATAGAAAACATATTTTTCAGAAATAGTCTCATTCATTGTTTCAATTCTAAAAAATGATACCATTCATTTGCAATTTACAAAACATATCAAACATTATTTCTTCCACTTCAAATTACTTAATACATCAACACATATAATCTTAACATAACAATAATTTTCCCCTTGAAGTATGTTTAAATTCCTTAACTATTTAGATGTTGCAATTCGTTAGGTTGACATATAGAATAGTGAGCACTATGGGAAGATTAAGCTAACTTTTTGAATCTTGAATGATGCCTACTATAGATAGAGGATTAGACATTTTTCGTAGGACTGCCCAAACTTCCAAACTTGTTTTGGCCATATCTCACTCATTCGAACTCGGATTGAGCTGAAATTTTGAGGGTAGATGCCTGAAAAACCCTAGAACGTCTCCACCAATTTTCATATCATTTGGAGCAACACAGATCCTAGTGCATCCCTATGTGTGAACGATATATTTGGCAAGCAGCTATGCGAGGGTTTCATCTGGGTTGAGTGCAAGTAGCTCCAGAGGTTGGTTTTTAGGGCCTTCAGGCCCTAGCGGCCAATATTTTTGTGGTTTATGCTCAATATTTTAGTAGGAAATGTTGTAGGGGATACAATATGGGTTAGAAATTTGTCTTTCAACAGATCATACTATGAACTTGAGTGACAATGGCTTCCAATTTTCTGCACAAAAGAAAAGTGAAAACCATACCTTTCCACGACATCTAGGGCAAGGATTAAAGAGACCACGAAATAAGTTTCAAGCAAGTTGATCAAAAAATGGCTCATATCTCAAGTGAATCTGGTGCTAAGGTGCACCCACAAAATAATTCTACTGTGAAAACCCCTGTCAAGGGTAAGAATTTTGAAGACTCGGTCCCAAAAATGAATTTTAGGGATGCCCTTCATGGTGGACAGCCTCAGCCCAATGCTAATATCAATATTAGGGCTTCTCATAAACCTCTAAGAATGCCTAAGATTGATCCCAGGAAAACGGAGTCAGGATGTCTTAAAGCAACTGATGGAACTCCTATTGTTAAGCTTGATATGGGTAACATTCAGATCGACATTGAAGATTTGGAAAAAAGAGGACTAATTTGTCGGTTCATGGGTTTTCGTTCGAGTCTATCTGCTTTCAAAGTCTGGGCTACAAAAATCTAGAAAACTAAAGGTGAGTTACAAATCTCTATTTATCCAAATGGTTATTTTCTTGTTTTATTTGCTAATAATGAAGATAGAGAGAAAACTTTTCAAGGGGGTCCTTGGTTTTTTGGAAGGGCATGGCTTTTCATGAAGCCTTGGCATACTAAATTTAAAGCCGAAGAAGAGATGCCTTCTATAGCTCCCATGTGGGTTAGAATCTTTGGCCTCCCTATTGAATTTTGGAATCCTACTATTTTTTCTTCAATTGGAAACTCTTTAGGAACTTTTATGATGACTGCTGATTGTACTCAAAATTTTGAACATATTATTTATGCTCGAATTTGTGTTTTAATGGATTTTGACAAACCCCTACCTAAAAAGATCACATTACAATTTGGGGAAGACACTTGGGAGCAAGTAGTGGACTATGAGAACATTCCTTTTCGTTGTAGAATTTGCCATGAATATGGTCATTTGGCCAATGCTTGCCCAAATAAAATTCCTGATCAAAAGAAAGAAGATATAAACTCAAGCAGGTTTCCAAATACCTAAGAAGAAGAACACTCGAAAAAACCAAGTAATGAAGGATCAATCAAAGTCATTTGCTAATATGTTTGAAATCCTTTCCACAAATGATGTCCCAAGTGAGGAAGAGGAAATAATGGAAACTAAAATCTTAGAAACACAATTTTAAATATGAAGGAAAGAACTCAGAGACAAACCAACAAATCAAAGGTTTTCAACAAAAAAAAAAAGGAGAAAATTTACACAAGAAAAACAATATTTCAAATGTCAAAACTTCAAATAATGCAGGTCCCAATATAGACTCCATTGAACCATCTAGTAAAATTTTGGTCGTGTATGAGCATTCTTCAAGGTTAGAAGCCATCTCAGATTCAATTGGAATAAGTCAAGAAACAGGGAAAAAAATTGAAGATGGATTCTAATCAAAAAGTAGGTCGCAAGACCAATCAATATCATATGGTAAAAGAAGGTGAAAAGCTTGTAGAGGAAGGTAAGATTAATGCCCTTCCCAACATTTTTAGCCCTGGTATTAATGAAGATCATCACTTGGAATATTAGAGGACTCAAAGGGAGTCTTTCAAAACAAAATGAAATTAGAAGAATGATTCAGATAAATCATCCACATCTTGTTTTCCTTCAAGAAACAAAGATGTCAATGGAGGATATGGACTTAATTGCCAATAAAATTTGGCCATTGGAAAAGTGGTTTCCCTCAGTTCCCAAGGGACTTCGGGTGGCATTGCTTGTCTTTGGGACCCAAAAGAGGTAGTTATTCACCATATGGTTGGTAGTTGGGGTTTGTTGGCTATAGCTATTCAAAGTAGACATTCCAACCAGATTATGCTCTGCATTATTGTTTATGCCCCAACTTCTTTGGAGGAAAAAAGAAGACAATGGAAGGATATTACTCATATTATCTCTCATTTTCCTAAAGCTTGGATCTTGATCGGAGGATATTTCAATACCATCCTCTCTCTGGATGAGAAAAGGGGGGGAAATAGAAATTTGGACAAAAGTACTCACCTCATGAGCGAATATATTGCAAACCTCCATCTTGTGGATATCCAACCAGATAATGGCCTTATGACTTGGTCTAACAGAAGGCAAGGCTTAGCTTGTATAATGGAGAGATTGGATAGGTTTTTGCTCTCTAAAAATTTCTTAATCCATGGTCACATTCCTAAAGTGAAGACTCTTAATAATGTTGGTTTGGATCATTGGCCAGTCATGGTGGAAATGTGGAAAACCAATGTGAGTTTCTCTCCTTTTCATTTTCAATTAATGTGGCTTAGAGACATTTCCTTCAGACCTCATGTGCAACAATGGTGGAAGGAAGGTAAACCTAGGCATGGGACTAAGATGTTCTGTTTTGCCAAAATACTCCAATACATTAAATCCAAAATCAAGACTTGGAACTGGAAAGAGTTTGGGGATGTTCATAAAAAAAAACATGAAGTTATTGCTCATCTTGAAAATTTGAATAAGAAAATCCGTTTAGATGGCCTCACAGAGAAGAGAAGTGTAGATGAAATTAAACTCACAACTCATTTAGAGGAATGGGAAAAAAGAGAAGAAATCTTATGGAAGCAAAAATCTAGAATTCAATGGCTCAAAGAAGGAGATCGAAACACAAATTTCTTCCACAAATATCTTCTAGCTCGAAGATCTCACAACTTTATTTCTTCCTTAAAATCAGATTCTGGAGATGTTGTTTATACTTGGGATGGCATGAACTCTATTGTTGTTGATTACTTTTCCAATATTTTTGCCGCTACTCCTCTTGACTCAACTTCACAACAAAATGTTCTTCAAGAAATCCCTTCTCTTATCACTTCTGAGGAGAACTCTATTTTGACTGCTCCTATTACTATCAATGAGCTTCAACAAGTAGTTTTTAAAATGCAAAAAGGGAAAACCCTAGGTCCCGATGGTTTTCCTATTGAGTTCTACCAAGAGTTCTGGGATATCCTTCATGTTGATTTATTAGAGGTGGTGGAAGAAGCCAGGAAATCCAAAGAAATTTTGAAGGTTATCAATAAAACTTATATTACTCTTGTTCCAAAAGCTCAAGAGGTTGATCATATCTCAGCTTTTAGACCTATTGCTTTATGTAATGTTCTTCTCAAAATTATTACTAAAATCATGGTAGAAAGGTTGAAGCCTCTTTTGCATAAGATTATTTCCCCAGAGCAAGGGGGATATGTGGAAGGACGTCAAATAGTAGATGAGATAGTTCTTGCTCAGGAAGCCATCCATTCCATGGATATGCAAAATTCTCCTTCTATGTTCATCCGGTTAGACTTATCCAAAGCTTATGACAGAGTGGATTGGCACTTCCTTATCAAAGTTTTGAGGCAATTTGGTTTCTCTAAGGATTGGATGGATTGGATTATGGGATGTATCTCTTTAGTTTCCTACTTAGTTCTTATCAATGGCAGACCTTCTCAGTCTTTCCCAACTTCCAGAGGTATTAGGCAAGGTGACCCGCTATCCCCTTATTTATTCATCATTCTTGTTGAATGCTTGGGTAGGACTATAACCAAAAAGAGGGAAAACAAAACCCTTGAGGGAGTTACCATTGCTCATGGAGCTAGACCTATCTCTCATCTTCAATTTGTGGATGACTCTACCCTTTTAGGTAAAGCTACGATTAAGGAAGCTTCTAATATTAAGCAAATCATTAGCTGTTTTTCTAAGGCTATCGGGCGCTTGATCAATGAAGACAAATCTAAAGTTATTTTCTTTCACTCGCTCTCGCTAGACAGAATCCATGGTCTTGGATAAATTAAGATATAAGAAGACCTCTCTTCCAATCACTTATTTAGGTATTCCCATAAATATTCAAAGGCAGAAAAATAAATATTGGAATTGGTTGTTGGACAAAGTCAAGAAGAAAATTGGAAAGTGGACCAACAAGTGGCTTTCTTATGGGGGTAGAATCACCTTGGTAAAATCAGTCCTTCAAGCTATTCCTATTTATGTTTCTTCCGTTTTGAATATCCCAAAGGTTGTTCTTTGAGAATTGGATCAAATCAGTCATCGTTTCCTTTGGAGTGGTACTAAGGAGAAAAGAAAATGGGCCTTGGTGAAATGGGATACTTTATGTCTTCCTAAGAGTGAAGGGGGGTTAGGATTCCGGTCTTCAATTAATAAAAACAAAGCTTTAGCTGCTAAATTATATTGGAGGATTTTGTATAACCCAAATGCTCTTTGGGCCAATAATCTCTATGCTAAATATGCTGAGAACAAAAGTCCTGAAGACCTTGTTCGCTATCAACTTCCTACCAAAGGTTCTCCCATTTTAATAGTTCTTAATATTGGTGAGGATTTGATAAAGAAAAAATTATTTTGGATCATTCATAATGGTCAACATGCAAATTTTTGGACAGATTCTTGGGATGGTCACAAGCCTTTGATAACTCAGTTTCCCGATTGGAGGCCTTGGATGGAGGAGCTTCACCGAGCTACTAAGGTTGGATGGGAAAAGGTGTTAGTTGAGTCTGACTCTCAACTTATGATTAATCTCTTGAAGACTGCTTCTAAGAATCATAAGGTGGATTTGAGAATAAAAAGAATTATTGAGAAGATTCAGTTAATCCAGATGGGATTTTTGAAAGTTGATTACAATCATGTGGTCATAGATCAAAACAAGAGTGCTGATGCTTTAGCTAATTGGGATTTGGACAAATGTGATCTTACTTTTTATGGCCACCCTCCTATATGGTGGGCTTCTCAAATTAGGGAAGCTCTTCTTTCTATCATTTCTTTGGATGGATCCAGTTCTGAAGGTACCTAGTTTCTTCTTGGCTTTTTTTTTTTTAGTTTCTCTTTGGTTCATTCATTTTTTTTAGTTCCCTAGCTCATTATATTATTTATTTTGTTTCCTCTATTGATTCTTGCATTAATAGTCTTCTGGTCTAGATAGGTCATTGTTTTGTTCATTTTTTTTTTCTTTTGTCTTCTTTGTTTTTTTGTTTAGTTTTTTAAGGTGGGTGGGTTCTTTTGTTTTGTTTTGTTTTTGTGTTCTCTGTGTTGTTTTTTGTTGTTCTTGTGTTTTTGTTGTTTTTATTTTTTTTTTTGATGTTTTTTGTTATTTTTCTTGTGTTTTTTTCATTCTTGTTCTTGGGTTTCTCTTTGTTTGTGTTATTTCATTTTTCTATGTGTGAGTGTTTTCTATGTTTTTTGTTTTTTTTTATTGTCTGTTGTTGGTTTTTTTTATTTTTATTTTTATTTTTATTTTATTTATTTTATTTTTTAGGTTTTGGTTGTGTTTATTTTTCATGTTTTTTTGGGTTATGTCTTTGTAGTGTTCTGTTGTTTTTGTCTTGTTTGTGTTTTGTTATGTGGTTCTTGTGTTTTTCTATGTGGTTTGTGTTGTGGTTTCTTTTGTTTATCTTATTGTTCATGTTTGGTTGTGCTTTTGGTTTTGACACACTCAAGGAGCATGTTTTTTATTTTATTTAATTATTTTTGTTGTTATTTATTTTTTTTAATTTGGTTTTGTGTGTTTGTTTGCTCCTTGAGTATGTCAAAGGTGGTAGGCCAGGTCCGAGTCCTAGGCATTTTTGGCGGAATGGATACCCCTGCCTCCTTGGGTCTTACCCAAAAGTGGCATCCCTTTTGGGATGTTTTCCACAAATGAAAAAAAAATAAAAATAAAAATAAAAAATAATCTTAACATAACAACATTGAAAACAAAATTTCCAATAGATAAAACATTTTTTGACAATAGTCTCATTCATTGATTTTTGACAATAGTCTCATTCATTGATTTCAATTGTCAAAAAGGATATCAAAAATATCAAACATTATTTATTCCGCTTCAAATTAAAACATAACAATAATTAAAAACAAAACTTCAAAATGATAATATGAATTTTTTAGAAATTGCCTCTAACATTGATTTCAATTTTCAAAAAAATACCAGTCTTAGATATTTATAAAAATATAAAGATATAAAGAGTTTTTGTTTCAATTGAAACCCAAAACAACAAATATCTATTTTTTTCCAATGTTTCCTGAAGGTCCACCCACATCTACCTCAATATCATTTTCTTTTAATGCCCCATATCTAACCAAAATTTTTGCTGTAGTGTTGATCCCCGATAGCAAGGCACTCTCTTCCTTCGCTGGATCTTATTTGAAAGGTGCATTCAAATCCTTATCCTTTCCTTTCAGTTTATCCTCGACATCCAAGCCCCCATATTTGATAACCTTCTTTAGATAATTATTTTCTCTAACCGTCTATTGTAATCTCTTCTTCAATTCAATAGCATTATTAATGCTAATTTTGGCAGCCTTGATAAAAAATTTCATGGCACTGACTTGTTGCTTCAGGTTCTAGAAATTAGACTACAAAAAAGAAATAAAAAAGGTTAATATTTATAAACAAAATATATTTAACAAAAAAAAATATTTTTTAGTTAGATGTAGAACTTACATCAGTTGTAAGTCGTGTTGTTTTTGCAACTGCTACTTTGTTCTAATCAAGTGCCCATTCATTGAAATATGCTTGGGCTTCTGCATTGAGGTTTTCCAAACGATTCATAACAACGGCAAGAATTTCATATTTTTATGTAGACTCAGCCTCCATAGTGCCATATTCAGCTTTATGCGGCAAGGCATCGAGTTTTTAAGGCTCATTCTCCATCTTGAGAAACAACTCTTTTATTTTTGAAAAATCTTATATCGGCCATTGATGGCTTTAATCAAAACCTTGACCCGATATTCCCATTCCTTCAATTTATCAATATCCAAAAGAAGAGTATTATGAACTACAACTTTACATGCATCGACTAATAACACATTTTCAGAAACATTTAGGATATCATCTTCTATAATAGTACATGCGGTGACTTGTTGTGATGCGGAGGAGGAAAATTCGGCAGCATATAC
This sequence comes from Wollemia nobilis, assembly GCA_028583015.1. Classification (NCBI taxonomy): domain Eukaryota; kingdom Viridiplantae; phylum Streptophyta; class Pinopsida; order Araucariales; family Araucariaceae; genus Wollemia; species Wollemia nobilis. The sequence goes on from JAQPPZ010016895.1 coordinate 21,155,965, forward strand.
ATTGACATCATTTTCTTATCCATTAATGACCTCTTCATCCTCAATAATATCACTTGCATTTAAAGAGAAAATTTTAGGATTCATACCATGATAAAGAAAGTCACAATCAAGAGTTCTCGAGGGCATTTGAGATGCACTCTCAACATTTGAAAAATTCTCCAAGGTTAATATCGGTACAACAAAAATATTAGATGATGACACATTTTGTGTCTCTGTAGCACTTCTTGCATTATGAGGTGGTAGTGTGAGGAACATTTTTCCACACATGCATGATTGGTTCCTCATAGGTGGAACTTGAAGTGGATGGACCTTAACTTGCTTTGGGTGGACCTGAACCTACTTTGGCTGTGGCTGTGGCTGTGGCTGTGGCTGTGGCTATGGCTATGGCTATGGATGTGGTTGTGGTTGTGGATGTGGTTGTGGCTATGGTCATGGAGGGTCATATGGTGGAGCCATCCTTTTTTTTAGCCTTTTGAATCTATGAGGTCCCTCCGTTAAATTTCACACAAGAACATAAAATAAATCATTTGTAAATAACAATAGCATTAAAAAAGATTTATTCAAAATATACATACCTGACTCAGACTCTGCATCCATTAATGTTTCAACCATTTGCCCTTTGTCTAAAAACAACGTAAAACACATTAAAAAAGCATAATTTTAAGTCAAAAAAATAAATCATTTAAAAAATCATTTTTGAACAATGCAGAGTAAGGTTGCCTTGTGGGTTGGAGGTAACCTCTTCTACGTTGACTATAACTGTTTCTCTAGTAAAAGGTAGTGCAGGTGTATGCTGACATTGACCATCATCAGACCTCATACGTTTGTTGGGATTCATTGGTGATGACTACGATTGTGTGTCAAAATTAACAGATACTTCCTAAATCCTAAATGTGGCATCCCTCTTAATCGAATAGTGAGATGCTCTTTTATATTTTCAAAACAAAATTAGATAATAAAAAGATAAAATTAAAAAATAAAATAAATATATTTCAACAAATATTTTTACCTGTATCTCACCATCAAACATGCCAATAGACAACAAAATAGGGTGCAATACAGTGGGAGGACTCCTATGTTGAAGGTTGAAATAAGCTTCCTGAAATAAACAAAGAATAAAATTTTTGGTTGTCATTGTGTAAGAAAATACTTGAATTTTCTGGGCACTCAAAAGGTCGTGCTTCAGGTGGTTGTAAATGTGCGTGCACCAGTCAAATTTATCACCATCAATACAAAGAAGCAATAAATAAAGTGCCCAAAAAGGCATTTCTGTAGGTCACCCCTGTAGAATAAGCCTTGCCTAAAAAAGTTCAATGCAAGCATATAGAAATTAGTCTCCAAAATTCAAAATGTTTAAGCCCATTTTGGACTTAGAAGAATTGACTGAAAAAAAAGAACATTATTAGAAAATAAAAAATAAAACAAGGAGAACATTTTTAGAGAAATGAAACTATAGCAAAGTAATATTTAATGTTAAATAAAAAATAAATTTTCAAATTATACCTTTCATATTGTCAGGATGAACAACATAAAGGTTTCCTAGGGTGGATTTATCATTGTCGATTAAGGCGTACTAGTTGTTCACCAGTACACCATCTGAAAATGGCATCCCTGTTAGTCACTACACATCGGAGGGTTTAACCGAAAAAACAATTTTGTTGTTATCCACACGGATCGAAATAGTGGACACATCATGGTTGTAACAAGAAACAATCCGTTGCATCAACTGAATGTTAATGTTCAACTGAGGCATCTTAAAAACACTAGCAAGTACAGTGGTGTAAATCCACTGGGAATCTCTATCAGGAGTTTTGAAAATGCTCTTGATATTGGGACAGAAGGTGTACTTGAAATGAACTTTGGATGGAAGAGGGGAGGAACAACTAGCCATCTCTAAAAAGTAGGAAAATGCTGGAAAAACATTATAAAAATGTTGTCAAAATGCTGCCAAAATGCTCTAAAAATACTGCCAAAATGCACTAAAATTGCTTGGAAACACTCTAAAAATGCTCTAAAACTGCTATGGAAAATGCCTTGAAAATGCTGGAAAAAGGTTTTAAAGTTGCTCTAGGAAAAGCTGCAAATGACCCTACAAATGACCCTGCAAATGAATTTATAGATTTTTTGCATGGTAGGAGTTAACGCATGAATGACATGTGGCAGAAGGGAGGACATGTGGTGCCATATTATTTATGGTTATGGTGGTTGCCTTGTTCCACTCATCATCTGCCAATCACCTTATGCCACTCACCATCTATCAGTCGCCTTGTGCCACTCACCATCTGTCAGTCACCTTGCACCACTCGCCATCTATCAGTCGCCATGTGCCACTCGCATTCTTCCAATCACCTAGTGCCACTCACCTTTTGCCACTCACCATCTACTAGTCATCATGTGCCACTCACCATTTATCAATCGCCATGTTCCAGTCGCCTTCTGCCAATCACCTTCTGCCAGTCACCTTCTACCATTTGTCTTCTACAAGTCACCTTGTGTTAGTCGCCTTGTGTCAGTCACCTTCTACCAGTCACCTTCTGCTAGTCACCTTCTGTCAGTCCCCTTGTGTCAGATGCCTTCTACTAGTCATCTTTTTTCCAGTTGCCTTGTGACAATCGCCTTGTGTCAGTCACCTTCAGCTAGTTGTCTTCTGCCAATTGCGTTCTACCAGTTGCCTTCTTCCAGTCACCTTCTGCCAGTCACCTTATTTTCATCACCTTGTGTAAGTCACCTTATTCCAGTCACCTTCTACCAATTTCCTTATGTCAATCACCTTCTGCCAATTGCCTTGTGTCAGTCGTCTTATGCTAGTCACCTTGTGTCAGTCGCCTTCTGCTAGTCACCTTTTGACAGTCGCCTTCAATCAGTCGCCTTCTACCAGTAACATTCTATCAGTCACCTTCTGCCAATCGCATTCTTTCAATCACCTTCTGTCAATCACCTTCTACCAGTCGCCTTCTGCCAGTCACCTTCTGATAATTTTGTTGATACTTGTAGTTGAAAAAAAAATCGCCATGTTTTGAAAAAATTTCTTCAAAAATTTGAAAAATTCACCCCATAGTTTATATAGTTTTCACATTGATTCACCCCGATTTGATAAATACTTTTTTGGTACTACCCCTTATGCATAACCATGATGATATCTCAATTATTGACCATACCAAGTGTATCTAGAGCATGATTTGGGCTTTACTTGAATTTTTTTGATCAAATTTTACAAACTATAATCCTCAATCATTTCTTCTCTAAGAAGATTTATCCATTGATGAAGCAAGGTAGATATAAAATTTAGCATTCCATTATCTTCATACTATTGGAATAGTGCATCATGCACTATATTATCCATGTGATTTCATAATCATAGACCAATAATTTAGATACCCACAGTTTTTGTTCGAATGTGGCTACCCTTCATTCCAAGAAGTACTTAAGATTTTGATGGTTTTTTTTGATGAAAAAGTGATTCAATATGGAATATGGCTTCCAATGATTAACAACTATAAAATGGCTAGCATCTCCTTTTCATAAGTAGATTTGTCCAAATTTTGACCAAGTGCTCTATTGGGAAGGCCAATGGTCTTCCTTCTTACATCAAAATTGCATTGATTCCATTGCCAAAAGCATCACTTTCAATTATAAAAGGTTTAGAAAAAATAGGCATTGCTAACAACAAGGTGGTTATCATCGCTTGATTTAATTCCTTGAAATATTTCTCCACTCATTATGACCAACTAAAGGAATTATTTCTTATCATATCTATTAGAGGAGCCACTATCATTTCATAGTTTTGCATAAAATTATGATAATACCTAATGAGTCCAAAAATCCTTAAAGTCCCTTTAGGATTTTAGGCTTTGGCCATTTTTGAATAGCCTAAAAGTTTTAGGATCCACTTTAACTCCTTCTTTAGTGATAATGTGACCCAAATACTCTATTTATTGCAACCCAAAGGAACACTTGGATCTCTTAGCACAAAGTTGATTCCCATAAAAAAGTTGTAGGGTTTGATCTAAATGCTAAAGATGCTCCTCTCAAGAGTGAAAGTAAATAAGAATATAATCAAATAAGACTAGAATAAATTTGTGAAGGAAGGGAAAAAAATGGTATTCATCAAACTTTAAAAAGTAAAAGGTACCCTAGTCAAATGAAATGGTATAACCAATAATTCATTGTGTCCTTCATTAGTCCTAAACATAGTTTTAGGAATGCCATCTTCCTTTATTCAAATCCAATGGTATCTTGATCATAAATTCAATTTTGGGAAATATTGGGCACCATCAATTACTGGAATGGAAAATTTATCTATAATAGTTATTTTATTGAATTTTCTAAAATCCACACACAAATGCCAAAACTCATACTTTTTTGGTACCAACACTAGGGAAGAATAGGGACTAATGTTGGGGTGAATAACCCCTGCAAAAAAAAATTCTTGTTACAAATTTTTAGTTTTTTATTTCTAAAGATATGGATACCTATAAGGGCAATAATTTGGAGGAAGACGACCTAGAATAAGATAAATTGCATGGTCATGAGAATTATTCCTTTGGGCTCCTTAAAGACTATGGTATGTTTTTACAATGAAAGTTCTAATTTATTTTGATGGTACTTGGCCCCATCATGTAAAGCATGTATAGAAAATATTTGGGCCACAACTCCATGGGATGGATTTTTTAATAGTTTCTCCATCCTATGATATGAAACCAATTGAGTAGCACCAACCTTCATGCCCCATAAGGTGTGCTCTACTCCATGTTGGCAAAATTTCATCCATAAAAAAATTCCTATAATATTGCGCCCAACATTATCAACCACTATACTCCAAAAATAATCACACCCACATAGGGGAAAAGTAAATATATTCATCTTGAGATTATATTCTCATACATGTATCTTGACTTTTCAAAACTTTCCTTTTAAAAGTAAATTTTCTCCATTGGTAATCATGATTCAAAGGAGTTACACATTAATATAACAATTTTCCTATTTTTCCATCCTTGGGTTAATAATGGCATATGTGCTCCTAGAGTCAATAAGAATTACTACGCATTGTTCCTTGAAGTGTCCTATCACCTTCATGGTTTGGGTAGGTGATATACTTTCTAAGGTATGAACAAATATTTTTGGTTAGGATTCTTCTAGGGATTTTGGCTATTTTGTGTGTTCCTCTTCTATGATGATCCTCTTCCACGTATCAAAATTCTATGGTTGTGTCATCCACATCAAGAAAATACAATATATGGTGAACACATTTATGTTGTATGAAATGCTTCTCATCATAATTATAATATAGCACTTGGGATATTTTGTCTTCTATCTCTTCTCATGTAAACTTTATTATGGTAGGATATTTGTTGGTAGGATTTGATATTGGCTTGAATGGAGAAGGTGGCTAGGATAAAAATAATTTGGAGGTGCATCCTTGAGCATTATTATTTTTTATTCTAATATAGACAATGTTATTACCTATTATAATATTTTAAACCTTAATATTTTAGATTCATATTTAATTAATGCTTCAAACCACTCACAAAACAACCTTGGAAGAATTTGGGACTTAAGCCAATGATATGATTGGCAAAATTTTTAAACTAATCTTGATATTCATAAATATTTGAATTTTATTTGAGTTTAGAAATGGATCCTATAAATTATTCATATCATTAGGACCAAATCAAGTGAGTATATGTTTCTCAAATTCATGCCACGTAAGCACGAGTGTGCTTTTCCAAGCCACTGATAGCATTGTAGGACATCCAATTCAAGATTGAAAGAGGCAATTATGAGACATATAATAAGGAACATTATAAAGACTAAAATACTATTTTATAAACATAACCATTGCTCCATATACTTTCCATAAAACTTTAGAAAGTCTAATTTGGGTAGTTTAAATATATTATTATTATTATGTTTGATTGTTGGGTCCTTAGCCCTTATAGTCATAAGAACCAAATAAACCATCTATGTGGGTGTTACTATTTATATGGCCTTATAAGTCTATAGTTATCTATTTAATTTCTAATTCATATCCTTCTATTCCCTTATCATGTAAGCCATGGAGTCATGTAAATATTTGAGTTCATCCCTTAATGAGTTTAAACCATCCCCTCAATAACCTCCCAAATGCTCCTTTCATTGAGTTACTTAAGTAGCAATTTTTTGATCCATTTCTTGTACCTTTTTTTGTTCCCTAGTCCCTATAGTCATACTCAATTATGTTTGACCTTCTATGGACACTTACTAAAACTAGAAATAATATTTTAGCAGTTACTATTTTTAGTAATGGTCCTAAACAAATGTGTGGGTGTTGTATATCAAAAATATCACCTTAAATAGGTGATCAATATGGACTAGGACTCTAGATGATGTTTTTTTATACACCAAATTTTTTTTTAGTCAAGTGTCATCTATTTTTCTCATGGAGTCTTTGTTCACCTAGAAATTTAACTTTTTCCCAACAACCCCCTTAGCAAGGCTTATAGTATTTGTTGTTGACAACTATCATATTTGACTCTATAACTCATTATTTATTATGGTTTTCTTAGTATATATTACTAAAAATTGTCTTGATTCATATAATTATTTTCTAACTTGATTTTTATTGATTATGGCCCTAGCTAAAATTATACTTGAATATTACTTACAACTTCCCCTATAGACCCTATCTTTTGTTACTTTTACCAAAATTTCTTTTAGACATTTCAGTACAACCAATTCTATGATAATGTAGTCTCTTTAGTATGTTCACTTTCCATGGTAGGGTTTTTGGATTCAGATTTAACATTCAACAAAATAGGGTACTCTAGTTCAAGGTGTATGCACTATCATAGCCCTATGTTATACCGTAATAATGAACAATAATTCTCAGAACAACGTTTCATTACACTACTCAAGGAGGATTCCATGCATATCCTTGAGTGGACTACCCACATATTTGATAGTATAGGAGGGTGATCTTTCCAAGTGCTATAATCGATGCACTATGGATAGATACATAGTTAAACAATTTCCTATGGCTAAAGCTTTCTCCTAATCCAAGTGGGTCTCCTGATATACCTAAACATACATGGGATCTCAAATCCATATATAGGTGATATTCGAACCTTCAATATTCAATTTTGATCACCCCTTACTTCACTAGTTGTTTTATGGGAAATCTACCTTAGCCAATAACAACTCCTCTATGATATTTTAAAACCCTAGCATAGGCTTTCTAACCTATTAAAATAAAATAAAAAATGACCCGATATATTTTTCATACGAAAATTAAGACAAGAAAAAATTATACCCAATAATTTGAAATGGTAGGGCAAGAACCATTGCATTTGTAGTGCAACACTACCTTAAAAATTGCTCTAATACCACTTGTTAGAAACCTTCTAGTTAAAATAAGTACATACACATAAATATTATAATAAAAATAGTAAATCATGAAAAAACAAAATATTGCAATATGAAATAGAAATGTAGAAATCTATATTAATCTTAAAAAATCATAATATAGAATCATTGGCCTCTTTGATGGGGCAACCTCCTAAATAAAACTTTGATTCAATATGGAAAAAATATGCATCCATATAAACCCATTTCCATTTAAATACTATTTATAACCCTAACCTAATTCTCAAGGGCCGGGTTACATGCAAGTGACCACCTTAGCCAAAACCTTCTACGAAACAAATAGTTACATAAAATGGCCCCACTTATCCAGGCATCTTGAGTGCCACATATCATTAAAAAAATTACAAAATATCATTAGAATAGGTTCCTATATTGGAAAGAGGGTCATTACATAATAATGTTAGGATGGGATCCTAACAATAAAACCATCTTATGCATCAATATTAATTTTTTTTATTTATTTTCAATTTCATAATTCATTTTATTTATACTTATTTAACAAGCAATAGAATTCTTCTTTACGTTTCATTATTATAATTCAAGATAAATATAGTTTTGAGAATAAACTCTCATAAAGTTTTATTTTTAAAGGTGATACTTAAGACCCAATTATATTTTAGAACTAACAACCTTCAGTTTCCTACATTTAAAGGTCATATATCTTCATCTCATTGGCTTTTATAGTCAATTTTATTTTACTTACATTACGTTTAACCTTACAGTACTTATTTTTTAAATATGTTAAAGAATTTTATAGACTATTTTTTGCTTTTGTCAAAATTATGAATTGTTTATTATTTTTGTATTTGTCTTTCTTAACTTCAGTTGATAAAAAATAAAATTTTATAATACATAAGTTAATAATTAAACTAATTTATTTCTAATATTTTTATTCAAATTTTTAATATATGTTTTAATTTTATAAAGCCTTTTACAAAATCTCACACTAGTTATTTAGTCAATTAAATATTTGTTTCTTTAACTATTTTAATTATGCAAGAACACTTTAATATCAAAGACAAACCACTCATAAAATTTAAGTAATCAATCAAAACTAGGAGAATTTAATAAATAATTATATGAACTTTTTCAAGCATTTCATAATAATATCACTAGAAAAATAATAAATATTAAGGGGACAATTACAAAATATGAACAAACAAACATTGCATAGATGCATACACAATGAAATAATAAATATTTATCAAATAAAATCATAGAATGTATTATAAAATATAAGCTAAATACATGACCAATACATAGTGAATACACAAGAACACACTAGAGATTGCATAATAGAAGGGGATAGAGGAAGAAGAGGAATGTAGAATTGGGGATACAAAATATGAGAGCTAGAGTTGTTTTTATAGTAGAGAGTGTGGTCAATACTAAGGATTCTAGAAGGTTAGCAAAGGTCAGAAACAACCACCACTAACAAAAATAAATTTATTTCCAACACCCACCCCTCATAAATTTATTTTAACAATACTCAAGACAAAGGCACATGACTTATGAGTGTTACATCAAAATTTGAAGGTTGCAATAAGTTCTATATCTAGACTCATGTAATATTTTTAAGCCTAGAATTATTTTGAGATGAACAAGTCAATTTTAATACAATATTTCTTTTTACATCTTACCTTGTTCTTTTGAGAAAATGACATCCTTTTATAAGACCTACTTAGCATTTCTTTCACTTTGCTCCATTATATCACATCTATCTACACATAATAAACATGTATTTTGTTGAACATTTTATCCTTGTGCCAACAATAGTTCTTAGAGTGATTATTTCAATCACAAATATCATACAAATGCATATCACAACACTTAGTTGACACATATCATTATAATACACAATCATTTAAACAAATTATTCTAAAATTTTCATCTTTCACATAGGTTTCTTCTTTCACAAACTTGGTTTCACCACTTCTAGTTTGACCAACATAAACAAAGTCTTTATTATTTAGCATTATATTTGGCTCTATAGGATTTCTTATGGATTTTCCATTCCTTTCCAAACCTTTGCTATGATATCCCATTATTTTCATTTTTTTAGAGCCTATACATTTGGCATGCTTTTCAAAGCATCCATTCTCTACGTCATCACTATGATTTTCAACAACATGGTAAACACAATAATCAAGATGGGCATCCATTACATTTCCATAATGATGATCATTTTCAATACAAATAACACTATCATCAAAAATTTTAAGTTCTCATAGCACAAGAAAAATCTCTTGTTTGGATAAAGTCACTTGTGTCACAAAAAATATTTACCACAATAGGCTTGATATTCAAAATTTTATTTATTTCCTTTAGTATTTTACACTCCTCCTTAAGCATGTCAAGAGTTCTTAATGATTTTATGTCATCTTCATAAATTCAATAGGGAACATAATACCATTCGTAAAGTGTTATTTACAAATATTAGCTTCTTTGAGAATAATTTATATGCTACACATAAGTGTTGATAATTCTTCATCTTCACTTACTTATTGGAAATAAATAATATTATCTTATTTTAGACACTTTTAAGTTTTGGATTTCTTCTTGTCTTGTTTCCTCCTTTCCTTTCCCATGATGTAAATACTTCTTATAACATTTAGGTTTTGTTTTCCTCAAAAAAAATAATGAGGGTTGTTAGGTACCATGATCATACCCCCAAATACAACACTTTTGTTTTGTTTTTAATAAATACCAATCTTCTATTTCCCCAATGTAATAACTTACAATTATAACCAAATAACTCGTGCTTATGAATTATTGTATGTGATTCCTTTTAAAACTATGAATTTAACCAATTATGACATTTCAACACTAACATTTGTATATGATTGTTCACTTGAATATTGATTGCCTAAACTTTAGTTGACACACACTAGATCATAGACTCATATATTGACTTTATGTCACATTCAAACATAATATTTACATATTTTTTAGTATATATATATATATATATATATATATATATACATATATAAACTAACACACCCTTAAAGTGATACTTTTTAATAACATGAATTGACACAATATTTATTGACATGTTGATGCTATTGATCCCTAACATAGTGGCATAAAACTTACTCTTAGAAAAATTCCTGCTATAGGGATAAGTAGAAATAATAAGTTGAGACACAACACTACTAGTTATGACCATGCAAATTCCATGGATAAAATTGCATCAATCAAAAATTAAATTTTATGAATCCATGCTTTCAATCTTCTATCAACCACATAATATGTTTGTTTTCTCAAAAAGTATTTACTCCGCTAAACTAGAGACACATTTGGCTACTTGAAATATGTAGTAGCCAAATATATAGGAGCATGATACCAACACTCAATAGCCTCACAAACTCCAGTGACTCATTATTGTTCACATCCACATTTCTTATGAATACCTCTAGCTAGTCACTTATTGATAGAAGAAGCAAATGCCTATGAAAATAACAAGGCCATTCAATACACACCCAATAGGCACAACAATTCCTTCACAAGCTCAAACACAATTGATAAACCCTACAATAGACATAGTGTATCCTTCTTACCAATTCCTAGGGGTAGTTCAAGTCATCCTCAAAGAATCAAATGTGTAGCCATAAATAATTTTTTTCAACATAGACACACACTCCATAGGGTCAAATTGCCATCACAATGATAAGTTGAAAATATAAAAGAAAAACTCTTGGCCACATGCAGTAAGGTATAAAATGAAAAGAACCTTGTTGAGGGTTATTTCCTCAGTATAAAAGAAGATCTAGGGTGAAAGAACAACTTCCCCTATTTTTCATACATAGTCATAGTGTTACCCCCTACGTTATTGCACCATCCAACACATAATATCATTGGTTTACAATTAGAGTTCCAATGTCTCCAATGGATATAATGATGCTCTTGAACTATCTCTAGGTAGTAGATACATCAATGTCATTGTAATAGGTATGCTCATTACTATTGTTCTTTTCCTTGAATTAGATGTATTTCCAATTGAGCAACAATAGGACCATAGGCCAAAGTCAATTCAACATATAAATACCTATGACCAGACATCCATGTACTTGATACCAAATGTGAACAAATAAACACTATATGAATGAACACACAATAAAACAAGATATATTGATCAAATTATATCATAGAATGCTTACAAAATATGAGTTAAATATACAACCAATACATAGTGAATATACATGAATAGATATACTAGAGACTACAAAGTACAATGTAAGAGAGGAAGAAAAAGAAGGATGAAGAGAGGATAAAGAATATGAGATATGGAATTGTTTTTATTGCACATAATATGGTTTATGCTAAATATTTTGGATGTTGGGCACCCACCACCAATTAAAATGAATTTATTTCTAAAACTCGTAAGTATAGTAGTAATAAACCAAAAGCAAGGAAATTTGTACTTCAATTTCACTTGTTTTTATGGTAATCTTATTATTCTCCAATAAAAATATTATCAATGATGATTAAATGTTAACTACCACTCACCCTACCTACAATCGATCTACTCCATATTCCAAGCATAATGGGTGGTTTCTATTTTATCCTATATCTTAAGGATCCTGGTGTAGACACCCAAAAGTCACACATTGCTACTTCTGCATATCCATAGGTGATTCCAGACATCCCTAGGCTATTGTAGGCTATCATAGTCATGCGTAGTCAGGCATAGTCATGCGTAGTCATGCGTAGTCATGCGTAGATCGCCATAGATTGTCCATAGTCATCATGTAGACTTCCATGTACCACTCCATCGGATTTTAGGTCCTAAACCCTCATAAGCCTTCAAAATCACATCCCATGCATTGGGATATCATTCGAGACGGCCTATTCGCACTCAATTGAGGCCCCCACGGGGTATTAGTTGACCAAAACAATTAATAAGTCAATACCTAAAATCTAATTTAATGTTGACTTCACTTAAGTCACCTTTTTAGGGCAAATTTGATTAAAAGAACCCTTAATCTTGATTAGCACTAATTACATCCTCCCACATGTGTGAAATTAGGGTTTGTTGAGATATTTCTTTAATCATGTCCTAAATTGACTTAAGCACCTCCTAATCAGGATTAGCCCTAATCCATCCTCACACATGTGTGAGGATGAGATATTTCTCATAAGGAATGTGATGTTGCCACATTGCATTTCTTAACCTAACCCTAGTCAGAATCAAACCTAGGTTTAGTCTATCTAACCCCCCTGCACCTTGCCTTTGCCTATAAATAATGGGTCCCAAACCCCTAATTAAATCTGACTCACAAATTCAACAAAGCACAGTTACTCTGCTGAAATGGAAAGCCAATATTGAACAGTCATTTCTCGATGCACACAATTAGATTTCAATGGTACATAGAGGCACCCCAACTGCCTAGGAGTCGACCCACCAGAAGGATTTTGTAGAAGAGGCATCACAGCTCAGATCACCCCTTGCCCCATGAATCCGGCCTCAGTTCACCCCTCGAGTGGTGAATTGGGTCTACAAGCCCCAAATCACTCCAAATTTGGGTGGTAAGCTCCATTTCATAATATTATTACCTTATGCATAATTTATTTCATGTTTTGTTCTATTTTTATGGTCATTTCATCTTCATAAATATGGGGCCTGACTAAGGCAAGCCCCCCATCGTACTAACACCCTTTTGTAGGTTAATCACAGGTTATGCAACAAATTTGAAGAGGGAAAGCAACATCAAACCAATAGCAACCCGACGGTGGCCCACATACAAAGAAGCCCACCTACACTGAGGGACGATCGAAGAAGGCATCAAATTGATTATAACATTGTTAGGAAGAGAAATGGATAAAGGGCATCATGTCCCTCTTGTAACACATTTTTATTAATATCAATGGAATCACAGTATCTTTGTTTAATGCATCATTGTGTTTTGTGTTAAATTATCAAATATCATTTTCTAACCATTTCATTCTAGCACGCCTAGTGGGACCCCCACAATGGATAGTGCTAGATTCATTTTCTTTGTAAATCTAACATTATCCTCTATTTTTGTGTCTTGTAGGTACCAAATCTATTTTCCATAGAGACCTCCAAAACCCTAGGAACCATCCTAGGTCATCAAATTTCTGATTTGTAGCCTCTAAACCTGATTCACCCCCACCCCATGAACTATCTATAAATTTACCCCCGGGTGGTCAATCATTTTAGACCCCAAAACCTATTTTCTTCCTCCTTTATCTAAGCCTTCCAAACCTAATTCACCCCTCGGGTGGTGATTTGAGTGCAGAAGCCTCAAAAACCCCCAAATCAACTAGGGTGATCTTTTTAGGGGCCAAGAAAACCCCCCTTAGCATCAGAATGTAGGTATGTTCACTTTTTATACCTCTATTGCAAGTTTTGGAAACAAAAATTTCACTAACTAGTTAAATAATCATTGCTAGACATAGTTTTGTTTTCATTGCAAAGTTGTCGAATCCTTAGGGTTTCTAAAATTTTTAGGACCTACAACTTTCCAGCAAGTGTACAAAATTTATTTCTCAAATAAATTTGCATTTGTCTTTTATTTTTGCATGTAGCATAAGCCTAAGTTGTTCTTCCTTCATTGATAGCTTCCATTGCTAAAAGGAACTTTACATTCTAAAGTAAAATTAGGGTTTCTAATCCCCTCTTACATTTTTGAAAGAATTTTGCATTCTAAAAGTTCAAGTTAGGGTTTCATAATCCCCTCTATTCCAAACACATTTGGATTGCATGTTTCTATGCTTTGCAAAGTAGATTAATTTGCTTTATAAAGGCATTTAGGCTAGACCATTTCTTTACAAATAATATAAGTTATCTAATCATTTGCTTTCAAAAAGGCATTAGGATTAGTTTTCTTTTGAAAAGGCAACTAGTTAGTTTCTTACCTTGCATACACCGTTAGCAAAACACAAACCCACACACACTCACATGGTATTTAAACAAGTGGTGAGATTGGACTTCATCCCCAATCCATCGCTCGAGACTGGTGTGGATCGAGTTGCACTCTCCATCAGCTCACCCCCTAGACACCTAGCAGCCCCACAGAGTGTTTTCTAGATTTCATCACCAAAAATCCCCCACTTTTGTGATTGGGCCCTGGATTTCATCACCAATGGTTACCTACAGAGTGGGATAGGATTAGCACCTTCATCCACAAGGCTAATATAATTTGTGGAATTGGTAACTATCGTTCTTGACTAAGCCTGCCCGAGGGTGAAGCGAAAGCATGGGTATGCTAGTAGCAGGTCTTAGACAGTGCCACCTCTTCTCGTGAGAGGATATTGTGAACTCACTTCAGCATAGTGAGTTCCACCCCTTTAGGATATCATTTTACTGCACCTTCCATACAGGTCACCATTCGCACATTGTGGTACCATTCTATCATGTGCATCTTTGGGTGTTGTAGGAGGTTTGATATTGATGACATTCTTGACTTGCTAGAGTATTCACTCCATTACCCATGATTCTACATAGGGAGTATCAACATTACAACACACAAAATGAACAGAACACTTTTATTTTCTCAGCATTTAGAATTGATTCCGGTCTACCATTGTTTGCATGATCACAGACCGGTCTCAACACACTACACTATATATTATTTTGCTACACACAACATGTCACTTACTTTACACTTACATTAGACACAGTTGAGTCTACATCACATAGGGTTTATTCTTAAAAACCCCTTTTTCACATGCCACTATGCATGTGGTTACTCGTAGTAGAGCGCGTGAGCAAGCACGCTCTATGGAGGAATGGCCTCTCCCTTCCTCTAGTCAGTCCACTCTTACTCCTTCGATCATGAAGGAGAGGATCATAGACACATCTGATTCATGCATAGAATTTGATGTACAATTCACACACATGATGCCTCATGAGGAGACGTCAACTTTGAGTGAAATCCTTGCTACTTCACTCGTAGAATATTACCCGCTCCTTTCAGCCCCATCCTCACCTAATCCACCGACCATGTTCTATGACCATGTGATCTACACAGCACCAGGACAATCTCCTCCATCCTTCACCATAGATGAGGAGGTCATGCCTACTTCACCCACCTTTGCACATCCCTTCTTCCAAAATCTATCTCAATCCCTATTTGAGAATGATTCCTCCCTCCTAAACCGTACCCATCCTGAGGTCACATCATTCACCCCTACCATAGGAATGGTGTCTGACCCATCCTCCTCCACTGTAGGAAGCTAGAAGCCATCCTTCCAAACTGCACAACAGATCCCTACCCAATAAGAACCACAAGCATTCCCTCAAACCTCACACCCATACTCTTCACAAGAGTACCAACCATCCTCTTCCCAAGAGCCATTCTTCACCATATCTGAGGGTACCTCCCAGCAACCTCTTTAGGAGCAAGATGCACAAACCCAAGTGAGAGTGTACACATACACTTTCCCCTCAACCCAAGCTCCTACCTCGATAGCTTATCCCACTTTTTTAGTAGCTTTTCCACCTATCTCCTAGGTATCCAGAGTGTACGACACCCAACCCTTGGAGCCACCTTTGCCTACGATGACCTTTAGGATACCACCACCTATTCCTTTTTAGGCTCCCACTACCCATATCCATCCTACCTATGGACCAACACCAGTAACTTATCCACCCACTCAACCAAATTATTCCACATAGTTTAGCTTCCCTACTTCCTACCCTCCAAGGCAGAGATAGATCCCATATTTTGATACCTCATCTCGACCACCCCTAGCACCAGTAGTACCAACACCTACACTACCACCAGCTACACCTAGCTTCTTTATGCCTCCTCCAATTTGGTCATCACCACCCATGGTCCAACCAGTACAATAGGCTCCAAACCAACAAGTACCCATACCACAACCGCATGTTGCCCAATCACAATATTATTATCCTCAATAGACACCTACCCCACAACCTAGTGTGCCCATAGACACGACAACACATGTCACCCAATACCCACCTTATCATGATCAGCACAATAATATTCCCATAATATTGTGAAGAACAACAATACCAATATCCACCACATCCATAGGGTCAACCTACCATAGCCCAACCCTCGACTCCTATGACACCCAAACTTCAACTCTTATGAGATGAAGTCAAAATGTTGAACCTACGCACCTCTAGCTATGGGCCACAAAAGCCTTGCTATGATGAACTATGCAATGAGCTAGTTCATCCATCAATTCCTATTCCTCCTTATCCCTATCACTTCGAAATACCAAAATTTGACAAGTATAGAGGTAAGGAAGATCCCAGAGAACATGTGAGCAACTACCGCTCGTCCTGCTACCAGCTTCATAGTAGTAACCCTCTTATGTTGCATACCTTCTCCCTATCCCTCACTAGGCTAGCATTGGATTGGTACAACATGCTACCATGCCATAGCCTATATACCTTTGAGCAGCTAGCCAATTCCTTCTTAGAGCACTTTTCCATCAACATCAAGAAAAAGACCACATTTTTTGATGTCTACGCCTTACGATAGGAGGACGATGAACCCATTACAAAGTTTATTTCTAGATGGAGAGTGATTATCCATGACCTCACCCATAGCCTCCCCACCTCGGAGCTTGTGACACTCTTTTCCAAGAGTTGCCACAAACACATTTCCACATCCCTCCAACTTCACCAAAGTCATACTTTTGAAGATGCTATCTCACAAGAAAAAGTGATCGAAGATATTAAGGTCCAATCTGGGAAGATTAAGTTGAGAGCCAAATCCAACTATAACTCCAACTTCTACTTCAATAGACCCACACCAAATCAACCTTACCCATGACCACCACAAACCAACCAAGTCATAGCTGCTACCCTAGCACTAGTACCGACTCCTCCACCCTATACACCACAACCACAAGCACTCCAAGCTAATGCTCCTACCCCACCTCGACCACAACAATACCATGGCATGCACCCATAGGGTCCACCATGCAACTTTACACCCTTATCTAAACCATTACCAACCCTGTTCCATAGATTGTATGAGGGCAACCATCTCGTTCTACCCGAGATCCACCCATTGGATCCAAATTCACCTAAGCCTCATGACTATAATGAGCAGCTCTTCTATCCCTTTCATAGGCAGCATGGCCATAATATCGATTCATGTCACTCCTTTCAAGGGCAAGTTCAAGACCTAATCGATAGGGGCACTATTCAGGTAGCAAACCCTCTAGCCCCATAGAACCAAAACCTAGGGATTTTCCAAAACCCTCTACCAGATCACAGAGGACCCAATCCCCCTAGACCTCCAAACAATCCTCCAATACCACCTCACCAAGTCAACAATGTCCAACATGATCCTCCATCACGTGGAGTAGTAGGTATGATCAACCTTACTACGAGGAACCAACGGTACCCATCATGCTAGACAACACCTATTGTTTCTCCCCCTATCCAGTTTACATCCCCACAAACACCCCAAATGCCTAATACCATACCACCACCACCTCAAAATGTGATTACCATCCATGGTAGTCTAACCCATCAACTACGCAATGCCCCCACATGGCTATCCATATTCGATCTCCTACAATAGTCTCAACCCCATCATGAGGCGTTGAATGACATCCTACATTCCATTGACTTAGAGACACATGACACAAATGCTTTTGTCAATTTCATAGGGAACATCCCATGATGCCTTCAACCTTCAATTAGTTTCCATGACCATGAGATAACGAAACTCATTGGTGAAGGAGTCGATCCTCCCCTCCACATACAAGCTAATATCAATGATATTACCTACAAGTGGGTACTCATTGACATGGGCTCATCCATCAACATCATATCCATAGTAGCCCTGCATCACCTACACCTCCCTCCAACCCATTTCACCACACCTTCCCTAGACCTACGTGCTTTCGATGGTTCCATGAGACCTACCATAGGATCCATAGTTCTGCCCATTCACGTAGGCATCCGTATGATCCCCATCCTCTTTCACATCATCCAAGGAGAAATGCAATACAATATTCTCCTCGGTCACCCTTGGATTAGAGACATGCAGTGTGTCCCATCCACATTGCACCATTGCCTCAAGTACATCCACAATGGACTTGTTCACTATGTCCCAGCCGATGGAGACCCCTTTAAGTTTTGTAATGTCATAGACCTTCCCCCTGCACCTTCATTCTCATCCTCCCAACTATTCCCTGTATCTTCTCACCAGTCAGTAGGAGCATCGATATCCTCCCCAATTTCCACCTCAACATCCCAGTGTTCATCAACAACACAAGCCTCGATATCTGCACCATTAGCATCATCTTCTAGGGGACCTAAAACTGATACCATGCCTTCCTCACCACCATCCTTATGGCCTCCACAATCCTCCCAACCTCTACCATTCCAATTTCCACCCATGGTGTCGCAACCACCATTGCCACCCATCACACAACCGACTACATTACCTCCTCCACCCTTGCATATGGAAGCCCCTATCCTTCCTACACCACAAACACCTCCTCTTCCCTTCTAACTAAAACCTAAGACATTCACATCTCCATGCATCCCTGCACCTACATCGATGTCATCCCCTACACAGAACAAACAACCTATTCAAGCCACAACAACCAAACATCATGAACCCAAACAACCAACACCCAACTCAGATGAATCTCCACACCCTTCAACTACCACCATTAGGGAATCCCAACTTTCTCCTTCCTCATCTGATTCGGATACGCCACCCCAATCACCAGAGCGTGCCACACCATGCATATCCATATTCATGAAAAACAATGGCCTAGGAGACTATAATGTACATGATGCCCATGTATGTGACACCCCTATCCAATCTACCCAATATTTTGGCCATCCCTCAGCCTCGATGTTGACTATCGGAACCATTGTCCAACTAGGAAGTCCTAAAAACCACACCAACTTTGTGTATGTGGGAGTAGACTCTTCGATCCCCTCACCAACTTCTCCACCACCACAATCTAGCTCTGGTGATGCAATTACACACCTAGCCAACCCTCAATTTGCCTTGTGCTACCTACAACATTTTCATTGGCATGGGTTTGGGTTAGGCCATTATGAGCAAGGGCTACGTACACCCATTAACCCTCGTGTCCGATCACCCACCGACAAAACTAGCCTAGGTTATCACCCAACCACCATCTATACATTAGAATATGAGATCCAAGATCTATCCTTACATCCTCCTCCACATCCAACACACACCTTGGAAGAGTACATTGATATGGACATGCTAGAAGACACGCCTTCACCCACATCAACCATCACCATCCCCTATGATTTCTTCCAAGAATCTCCTACACTCGATACCTCCTCATTTTGTGATATGAATAGATTGGAAGAACACTTTGCTACCTTATCCCTAGCTACACCACCAATAGAGCCAGACCCACTCCCACCTGATCCACCATCGATAGAGCTAGACCCAGTTCCACCTGACCCACCATCGATACGCTTACCTATATTCCTACCTATACATAGATAGCTACAGAGAGCAGCCTCTCATCCTCATTCACCACCAGTTGTCCTATGACCTCCCTTGAGTCTCTTAGGATGTGCACAACCTATCCAACCTCCCTCACTAGACTCTACCCCACCTACTTCACCTACAACATCGATTAACATGGTTGAGGTAGACTTACGCTCTCCCCTCTATTACAGCCACCATAGATTCGAGATGATACCCCAAACCCAAACTTTATCGATCTCGCACACATCTCACACATACCAATACCTAGAGACTTCCTTCTCTCTCCTCACATCTTGAGGGTAGAAAATTCCCCTTCCTCATCCACGTCATCCCAAACCCCTCAAGTCCATCACACGAGCATTTACATAGATGATGAGTACGAGTTCAATGAAGCCATTGATGACTTCAATCTCATTCCTATCCCTAAACAATTGCATGATGGATCTCGCATGCTCATCGAGGACACTATCGATGTAGACATCGATGATGATCCAAAAAATCTACACATCCTCAAATTAGCCACTAGCCTCTCACCCGAGGAATGCATCGCCTTCACAAACTTCCTATGCAAGTATATAAAAGTGTTTGCATGGTCTTACAAAGACATGTCGGGACTTGACCCTATCGTAGTAGTGCATAATATTATACTAGATCCCAATGCCAAACCAGTAAGATAGAAGTTATGACGCATGCATCCAACTATCGCATTGATAGTAAAATCTAAGCTCCAAAAGCTCCTAGACATTGATTTCATAGTACCCATCGACTATCCCGAGTGGGTATCCAACATGGTCCCTATCCCCAAACCATCCGATGACGTTCATGTTTGCACAGATTTTCATGACCTAAACAAAGCTTGTCCCAAAGACAACTTCCCTTTACCCAACATTGACTCCCTCATTGACTCCATCATAGGTCACAAAATGATTTCCCTCATGGATGGATTTTTTGGATATAATCAAATTAGGATCAACCCAACCGATCAACACAAAACTTCCTTCACAACACCCTAGGGGACCTTTTGCTACAAGGTCATGCCCTTTGGCCTTAAAAATACTGGGGCAACCTATCAACGAGCCATGACCTACATATTTCATGATCTAATGCACAAAAATATGGAAGACTATGTAGATGACCTCATAGCCAAATCAAAGAAATGTGTCGACCATCTCGAAGATCTCCATCAGATTTTTGATCGACTACTAGAACACAATGTGCGCCTCAATCCAAAAAAGTGCGTGTTTGGTGTTACATCAAGAAAAATACTAGGATTCATTGTCTCCCAATGAGGCATTGAAGTAGATCCTAGTAAGGTGAAAGCCATCATCGAGATGCCTCCTCCTACCACACTAAAGCAATTGCGTAGCCTCCAGGGCAAGATTACCTCTATTCATAGATTTATAGCACAATTATCAGACAAATGCCAACCATTCAATCATCTCCTACAAAAAGGAGTACACTTCAAATGGGATGATAACTGTCAAGCCACATTCGATGCTATCAAAACTTACCTTACATCACCATCGATCATGTCACCACCGCACCCACAATTACCACTGACTCTATACATCTCAACCATAGAACTTGTGCTAGGTACACTCCTAGCTCAAAAGAATGCTCTCGACAAAGAGCAAGCTATCTACTACATCAGCCACACACTAGTTAGTTATGAAATGAGATACGGATACATGGAGAAGCTATGCCTAGCAGTAGTATTCGCTACCCAGAAGTTAAGACACTACATGTTAAACCACACAACTTTTGTCATCACCCGAGATAATCCCCTATGATACATGATGAACAAGAGTTATCACAATTCATGCACAACCAAATGGATCATGCTCCTAACCGAGTTCGACCTAGAATTCGTATCTCAAAAGTCTATCAAAGGACAAGTCATCACCGACCAACTGGCTGAAGCTCCATTGATTGATAATCAACCCCTACTCATTCAACTCCCCGATGATTCCATATTTCACATAACCGAAGATGAGGAATACATCAAACCAAAATTCATGGCTGACCTCACCATGTTCTTTGATGGTTCTAGGTGTCTCCATAGTAGGGGTGCAGGCATTGTCTTCTTTACACCTGAAGGAGAACCACTCCCATTTTCATTCAAACTTGATTTCCCTTGTACCAATAACAATGTAGAATATGAAGCCCTAATCCTAGGACTAAAACAAGCACACTCTATGCACATCAAATGCCTCCACATCATAGGTGATTCACTTTTGATAGTCAATCAAGTGTAGGAACTCTGGCTATGCAATTGCCTAGTTCTCCAACAATACAAGAAAATTACCCAACAACTCCTATCCCAATTTGAATGGTATTACCTCGAAGCCGCTCCACGATCATCAAACCATTTTGTAGACACTATGGCCTCCTTAGGGTCCCTCATCCCACAAAACCCAACATCCGACACAACATCTATATCCATTCATACACTTACGCAATCTGCTATATCACCCAAACCTCCTACAGATGATGGTGGTGTGTATGTGGTAAACACCGAACCTCATGACCCATGGTTCTCACAAATCAAAGAGTACATCAAACTAGGTTTCCTACCATGTGATTTGCCCCATGCCCAATGTCGAACCTTTAAACAAAGAGTGATCCACTACACCTTGTTGGGGGACATCCTTTATCATCGTAGCTATGATGACATACTCTTGCATTGCCTAGAACCGCAAGAATCACAATGGGTTGTACAAGAAACCCATGATGGTACTTGTGGTGGCCATTTTAGTGGCATGGCAATCACCAAATGCATCCTCCGTATGGGCTACTACTAGCCCAAAATGGAGCAAGACTATTATGAGTATGTCAAACGTTGCATCAAATGCCAACAACATGCCAACCTAACACATTTACCATCCCAAGCACTTCAACCAATCCAGTCCATGTGGCCCTTCTCCCAATGGGGCCTAGATCTAATTGGACAAATTACACCTGCCTCCTCTAGAAATCATAAATTTATCATCACAACAACAGAATATTTTACCAAGTGGGTCGAAGCCATCCCACTGGTCCAAACTACAGGAGCCAAAATTGCAACATTCATCATGGAGCATATCATATGCCGCTTTGGAATTCCCTCCCAAATTATTTTAGATAATGGGAAATCCTTTAAAAACAAGACTGTCCGAGCCCTGTGTGATAGATTTCACATACACCATAGCTTTTTGACCCCATATTACCCTCAAGGAAATGGCCAGGTAGAAGCCATGAACAAAACCATCTATTCTATTCTCCATAAAACTATAGCAGAATCTCACCAGGATTGGCATAATCAAATACCCCTAGCCTTATGGGCATATCATACGAGCATTCATACTCCTACTAGGGCAACACATTTTTCACTTGTCTATGGGGTAGAAGCTATCATGCCCCTTGAGCTTGAGATACCCTCCTTACGGATATCTATGAAAGATTTCATTGATGATGACACTGCTCACCAAGCTCGTCTAGATCAACTAACACTCCTCGATGAACATCGCATCCATGCCATCGAGCACACATGAGTATATCAAGATCACCTTCACCATGCCTACAATAGTAAGGTACATCAACATGAGTTTAATATTGGTGACTTGGTTCTCAAAGAGAACCAACAAATCACAAGTCAACCTCACTAACAACATGATAAATTCACCCCAAACTAGTTGGGCCCATTTATTATCACACACAAATATGGTTCAAGAGCATATCATCTGGCCAATATTGAAGGCCTTAATGATCCTAAACCCATCAACATCTTGCACCTTCGTGCATTCAATGCATGATGCATAAACACATTCACCATCATGAGTGTCACATAGTATTAGAAGTAAATCACTAAACACATCACCATGTGAATCTATTATTTTTGCTTTATTATTTCTCTATACATGTACGTTTCACCTTTCTACCATTTTTATGCTCGAGGTATTTATTTTTCCTTTTGCAGGACTCACATCATCAGTAGGAGAGCTCTACAATGGCCTCACCTACCACCATGCAGGACCATCCACAGCCACAACAAAAACCCATTACATCGATCGATCTCGCTCGACCACCAACCACCCTTCATACCAAGCGCTCCTCACATTCATCCCATTTAGGTCATCATACCTCACCTCGACACCATTCCCCTCACCAACGAGGTTCATCCTATTCACCACACTCTAGAGACAACCAGATCACCATGTCCTCTTTCGATGAAAAAGAGGAATCCACCCAACCCCAAGCACAAGGGTCACCCTCCCATCCATATGATGATCTCAGACATCACTATTCACCCACAAATCACCCCCATCATCCCATAGGATCCTACCACCCACCTAATAGGGAGTATACACCTCATCCACCTCACCCTACATTTCTACCCACTCCACTTCCCAATGGTGAGTCTACCTACGCCCAGGCTTTGCAAGCCCATGCAGCCCAAGCTACTCAAGATGGTCATGCAAACATCCCCCTTCCCATTCACATCACCACTTAGAGCCATCACCTATGCCATCGGTCCTCAAGACACCACCTTCACCACTATGAGGCATACCATTCTAACAATGCTTGCAATCACCATAGTCATTCCACTCCATTGCGTCATCATCCCAGCCACACCCATTTTCTACCATGCATCGAGCCATTCCATTCACATTGGAATCTCGATCACCCCTTCCCCAATACCATCACCACCACACCATGAGATACAACATCTCATCTCCCATATCGAAGCTCTGGAGTTGCAGATGAGCCACTATCATTGCCATGTTCACCCACGATAGTCTCCCATGACCCGTCCATCCTCACCACCACATAGACCCCTTCTCCGACCCTAGACTCGACCCATGTCGAAACCCAGACCCATGCCTCCATTACCAGATCATCCTTCACCTAGGCCTCGCTCACCTCCAATAGACCCATACATCTATCCTATGCCTATTCCACACATGCCATTTTCTAAAATGTTCCATCATCTCATGCATCAGGGCCTTATTGACCTACCCAAGATTTGACCCATTGATCCCTCTCATCCTAAACCATGCAACTACAATGAGAATCAATTTTACATTTACCATCACCAACCAGGTCATGATATCGAAGAGTGTAGATCATTCAAAACCCTAGTGCACAACATGTTGCATGATGAGCATACCCCATCACCAGAGCATTCTCTTCCATTTAGCCAACTTCTAAGTCCTCCATTCACACCACTCCCAGAACATTGCCACCTCATAGTACCCTAACAATGCCCACCCACTACATACACATGTCCAATTATAGTAACAATCACAACCCAAGCCACATCATCACTTCACCATCCCACTCCCGACCGGACCCACGCCATTTTTCCCGATAGTAGTTTTAGTTACTCTTCTTCTTCTATCTCATTCTTCTACTTCTTACATACATTGATTCATTTCTTCTCTCCTATATTTGTTGGCTTTTGGTGATCCCCTTTTCTTGATTGGTTACCAATGTCCATTTCTTCTCACTTCTTCCACCTGTACATTCCACTCTCACATCTTCCTTCTTTTTGGTGACTATTACATACACTTATACAACTCACAACTTATACATCTACTACACACACACACCCCACACGTTAGGGCAACCATGATCATAGCATCACACTTTTTGTCATCATTACACACTTTACTCATATGTAAATAGGTTCTTCTAAAATTCTCCTTCTACACAACATAACTTTCCTCTTGTAAATATCACATTCCTCCACTTGCATCATTTACATTTACATCCATTGCACATATTCATATGCTTTATAGTTAAAATTTTAATTCATGTTTGTACATTCTCCCCCAAAATGTGCCTCAATAGGAATAATACATGCATTTGTTAGCATCACCACCTGGATGTCCATTCCCCCTTTTCAGGATCAGGGTATACATAGGTGTCATGTTTAATTTTGACTACTCTATAGTTTAGGCAATCAAGTGTCACCCATAGCTACTGAGTCTTGTACATTCTTCTTATGGTCCTTTAGGCTGGTTCAACTTCTCTCATGGATCGCTCACAATAAGTTACACATTAACAATTTTGAGCCTAGGAAAGAGGACATCTTGAGTAGATATCACCATCTAGCGAATGGTATCCCCTGCTCATCCTATCACCTGCATGGTCAACATACGACCTAGGGATAAACAAAGGGATCAAGCATAAGAAAAAATAAATGATTGGGTAGAAAATAAACTTCATCGCCCATACAAAAAGAGCACCACAAAAAAAAAAAAAAAAAAAAAAAAAGAAAAGAAAAGAGCACTACCACAATCAGATAGGTTAACACTAGAACAGGGGCAGAAAACAAAAGGAAATACCTCTTGATATCACCCATGTTATGCTTATCACCTTTGGTCCTTAGGTTCAACATAACACCATGGGATGATTCCCATCACTAGCAATAGGCTCCAAGAGCCTGCCTACCAGTGGAATAGTCTTACAGGTGACAACACATCTCTCACATTAGCATCTCACTTTTGTAGAGATCACTATTGTGGATGGATGAGCTAGCTAGTCCGGTAGCATCTACAATGGGTTAATCCTACCTCCCTCAAAATGGATAAATGAACCTTACACATTCACACACATAGGTCCAAGACAGACTTTGAACCAGCTCGATTATGTTATAAGTTGCCACAAAACTTGTATAGCTAAGGGTTTGAGATTTGATTGTCATAACTATGTTAGTCAAAACCATTACACATGCCTTACATTATCCACCATCCCTAAAATCATGGAATGGATCGCATCCATACAGGTAAATGCCATGATACAAGTGCTTCCTTGGCGCATTTTAGTAAGTCCATACATGCACCCATGCATCTATGTCATATACATTTGCTACACCTTATAGTTATGCATTTGTCTTACATACATTCACGAAATCAAATTACATTATGCATTCATGCTACATACATTCCAAAATCAAATTATAACATTGCATTTATTCTATGTACATTCACAACAACATCACATTCGATATCACATCACACTGCATTCGAAACATAATCATGCATACTATTCTACAATTCATTCATATGAAAGAATGATAATAGATCTAAACCATTCACACATATGTATCTATTAATCATACATACCTACAAACTATATTGTGCTATCTATGCAAATATAAACTCAATACATTCCAAACCATCAAAATCACAAATCATATATAACAACCAAAATCAAGGTATATATATATATCATCATCCAAAAATGCCCGAAGGCTACAACCTAGGACCATGCCCATCACATATAACATCCAAAATACCCATAGGCTACAATCAAATATATAACTCCTAAATATCACCATGAGTCTCCCCATGCCCCTCTCGACTCACTCGCCTCTCCACAACCTAGCTCGACTCTACAATGAACTCTAGAACTGGATCTACTACAGGCTGCTCCACAATAGGTGGATCCTGCACCTCAACCCTAGCACCAACCTCTACTATCAGAGCAACACTATACTGACTATGATGAGAGGGTGCTCACACTCATGACTATGTCCCAGACTATGACACCACCTATGCATAATCAAGAAGAGGAATCTCATGCACCAATAGAGAAGTCTCACACAATAACTTCTTGGTAGTCTCCACACCCAGCTGACCAGTCAAGCTCATAATCATCTGAGCCTACCTCACCACCATGACCCTCAACTACTCCATCTTAGTCCCCTACCTAACCATATCAGCCCTCAACTACTCCACCTCAACCTCCAACTGATGGACTCTATCCCATAGCGCCCATGCCTCATCCACTACATCTCCCCTCATCGGGATATCAATAGGAATCTATTATGCCACATCTATAAATACACCAATATCAATGGTGTCATCCATATCACCCACAATAGTAGCAACACCTCCCTCCTCTCTCTCCCAACAGCCTATCCCATATCCACATCAACATCCACATGCACCTACTCCACCCTCACATCTTGGGTGCTCGCTCCACCACCCAAGCGACATCATGAGCACCATAGAGGAACCTCCTCTACATCACCAACCACATCCTTAACCCAAGCTCTCCTACCTATCCTCACCTTCGATGGAGGTACCCCAACATTAGGTGCCACCCACCGATCAATCATGCCCCTGCTAGGCACCCAACTCTGCCAAGCCCACCAGGCCTCAAACTCAAGAGTCATCCCAACATCCACCACATCCGAGATGTCCATAGGAGGATCCCTCTCCCCAACCCATGGTGGCACCATAGGCCACTCTCCTCTATCACCCTACCACCTAAAATAAATTACAGGAGTCCTAGGAACATCCTATCGCAAGCCAAACTACCACCTCACTCGATCAAACTAGAAATACTTGGTCTATCAAGTATATCTACCCACTATCCAGTGACCTCATCTAATGGCTCACAACTGCTCCTCATCCTACTCCCATATCACACCACCCAACCAAGGCCTCCACATAATATCATCAAGAGTCGCATCCTCAAACTTACCCCTCCAAAATAGTGGGTCACCCTCATGCGGCCTCTTAATACCCTACTCAACCATCATGCTCCATATCAAAGCATAGGGTAAATACTCCTTGCCCTCCACATGCATAGGCTGAGGCAATAGAGATGGCCTCTCAATAGC
Organism: Wollemia nobilis; assembly: GCA_028583015.1. NCBI lineage: Eukaryota > Viridiplantae > Streptophyta > Pinopsida > Araucariales > Araucariaceae > Wollemia > Wollemia nobilis. The sequence continues at coordinate 21,184,423 of JAQPPZ010016895.1, forward strand.
TATGTGCTCCCATGCCCATACCTATAGCAAGGGAATCACACTCAACCCTATCCTCCTCCCATGGACAACATCATGTAACTCTCGATATACTTGGGCTAATAGAGTAGGTGCCCAAGCAAACACAACCATATGCTCCACCATATCACTAACCAAGTCTAACATATTCTAGGTAAACAACAACCTGGAACTATTAGGTAGCGCATATGTGGAGATCATCATCATGGTTGCACACTGTCGATCGGATATCTTCTTCTACAGCCACAACCACTCATAGTCCATCTTCGAGATATCTATCGATCTCCACTCTACCCCAAAGAATCACTCCAACACCACATCCTTACTCTCATCAGTCGCTCTCACAGGAGCACCCTCAATCGGTAGCCTATAGATACGATACACATCTTCCAATGTAATAGTCATTTCCCTAGTGGGAAAATGAAAGGTATTCCTATCCGCATCCCACCGCTCACATAGTGTAGATATATAGGCCCTATTGGTGTGTATACTGGTGCACTCCCATACACCTCGAAACCATATATCATCTAACCACTTAAGCTCCTCTTCCTAGTTCATCACCTTGTCAAACACACCCTTCATATTCCACACCCGATGACGGGGCTCAAGCATCTTCACCTATTCATACACAACAAAACACAAGTTAGATATCCACATAAGTGATGCAATCAAATCAAATTTTATAAACCAAAATTTACAAATTAAAACCTATTAATTTGACATACACTTCGATGCTAAACAATGCACAAAACACACGACAACAAACATCGACATAACAGTCACACATTTGGATACCCATTTTGACATTTCATGGCAAAATTTCAAACTGACGTGACAAACAACATCATTTGGACTCCCAACAACCAGTTCAAATTTACAACTACCTATTAATTGGTATGCAAATCAAACATAAGACAAACAATAACATCTACAAAAACAAATATCATTTTTAGATACCCATTTGCCCACTTATCGGTAAATGTGTCGACAAAATTCAAAAACAACATACCAATCTACACAGATCTAAAAATCAAATTTATCATACATACACCAAAATCGAACACACATCAGAAGACATAATTCAAAAATAACAGTCATATTTTTGGATACCCATTTGCCTACTTAGCGGTGAAAGTTCAAACAGACGTTGAGTACAGTCTAAATCGGGCTCCCTATAGCTCATTTTTAGTTTAACATTAATCTACACCTTGGCATGCAAATCAAAGGTAGGCCAAACGAAGTCATTCACCAAAACAAACAACATTTTTGGACACCCATTTTGCCCTTCTACGATGAAAGTTTCATCGATTTTCAAAAATTTTACCTCTAACATGTCAAATCTAATAGTCTAGGTTTGATAAATTACACCTAAAAGTGACAAATTCTGAAATCACATCAAACGAAGTCAAAAAATATAATAGTCACAAAATGGGATACCCATTTCCCACTTTAGCAGACAAAATACAAAAACATATCAATGTCAGTACACCGTTACTTCCAAAAACTGACGGTCAAACCTCACACCTACTCTACCCTTCACCCAATCAAATCAGCATCAAAACAAGTCTAATTCAGAAACCGATCACGCTTTTGGATACCCATTTGGCTTGTTTGTCACTTTGTATTTAAATTTTAATTAAAAATTGCAAAAAAATTTAAATCAAGATGAAAACCTCCCCCCTCATTCACATTTTCTAAAAAAATAAAACAAAAACAAAACAAGGCAAAAGATCACTTACCGATGGCTCCCCGCACCTACTACCAACCACTTTGCATCCTCTCATCATCATCGCCCTCGCAATAGTCACCCATGCTCCTCTCGTGTCATCGAATGCCCTCACAAGTCACTTTCCACCATCGTGCACCATCAAAATGAGCCCCCCACATGCAAATTAGGGCTTAAATATACCTTATCCACCAATTCACCCCTCGAGGGGTGAACCGCAACCCAATTCGCCCCCCGGTGAATTCAACCAAAACACCTCAAAATGCACCCAAAACCCTAGGAAAGTAGGCATTTGTCCCCTAAAACCCTAGGAACCTTCCAAAATTATCTTTTAACTTCATTTGCAATCATAATCATCATGCATTGGTATTTTTTATCAATCATTGCATCATCAAATCACCACACTTCATTCACCTCATTGTTGATTCCTCATTTGAGGGGGTATTCATATCCAAAGTCAGCTTTGCATGCAACCAAAACATCAAAAATCCAAAAGTGTGATTAGCACATTTGTCTACGAAATTTTTTGCTGAAGATTATCATACAAAATAATCTCAATCACAATCAGACATGGGTTACATCAGGAGAGCTATGCGTGACAATGGAGAAGTCAATCTAGCATTCTTGTACATCGAGTACATAATGGATGATACATTTGGCATGATCCTAGTGCAACATTTAGAGTATTTATATTTGGCATTCATGGAGCATCATGAATGACATGTTTGAATAAGCTAAATGTCAACTTAGTTCAAATGGTTTGACACTTGTCACCATGTTCTCATCAATCAATCAACAACAAAGATTTAGTTAGGCTTTTGTCCTAATCATACTTTTGGACCACGTTGATCTGGTCATAAAAGCAAAGCAGTCAAAATTTGTCATTCTCAAGCAACTAGTATGGCATCGTAAATGTCATACGGACTCAACAAAATCACTTCATTGCATTCATAATCATCCATTTCCATTTACCAACATTATTTTTATCTCTTTCCTATTTTCCTTCTTTCCTTCCTCTCTTCTTCCCCTATGGATATCAAGTTAATGTTGTATGGTCACGCTTCGAACGGCTACATACCTTTGATTAGATTCCATTCTCTTTCTCTTCTCTCCCTTAGATACCCAATTAATGTTGTATGGTCACGCTTCGAGCGGCTACATACCCTTTGATTGGATTCCATTCCCCTTCTATCCCTTTTCCTTCTACACAAACCCTTCACATTTTTGTATTAAACTGTGTTCTACATAGTATAGTACAAAAAGGGGCAAATGTAGACACCCAAAAGTTGCACATTGCTACTTTTGCATATCCATAGGTGATTCTAGACATCCCTAGGCTATTGTAGACTATCATAGTCATGCGTAGTCATACATAGTTAGGTGTAGTCATGCGTAGTCATACGTAGATTGCCATAATTCGCCATAGTAATATGTAGACTTCCATGTATCACTCCATCGGATTTTAGGTCCTAAACCCTCATAAGCCTTCAAAATCACATCCGACGCATTGGGATATCATTCGATAGTCTATTCACATGCAATTGAGGCCCCCATGGGGTATTAGTTGACCAAAACAATTAATAAGTCAATTACCAAATTCTAATTTAATGTTGACTTCACTTAAGTCACCTTTTTAGGGCAAATTTGATTAAAAGAACCCTTAATCTTGATTAGCACTAATTACATCCTCCCACATGTGTGAAATTAGGGTTTGTTGAGATATTTCTTTAATCATGTCCTAAATTGACTTAAGCACCTCCTAATCAGGATTAGCCCTAATCCATCCTCACACATGTGTGAGGATGAGATATTTCTCATAAGGAATGTGATGTTGCCACATTGCATTTCTTAACCTAACCCTAGTCAGAATCAAACCTAGGTTTAGTCTATCTAACCCCCTGCACCTTGCCTTTGCCTATAAATAATGGGTCCCAAACCCCTAATTAGATCTGACTCACAAATTCAACAAAGCATAGTTACTTTGCTGAAATGGAAAGCCAATATTGAATAGTCATTTCCCGGTGCACACAATCGGATTTCAATGGTACACAGAGGCACCCCAGCTGCCTAGGAGTCGACCCACCGGAAGGATTTTGTATAAGAGGCATCACAGCTCAGATCGCCCCTTGCCCCATGAATCCGGCCTCAGTTCCCCCCCGGGTGGCGAATTGGGTCTATAGGCCCCAAATCACTCCATATTTGGGTGGTAAGCTCCATTTCATCTTATTATTACCTTCTGCATAGTTTATTTCATGTTTTGTTCTATTTTTATGGTCATTTCATCTTCATAAATATGGGGCCTGACTAAGGCAAGCCCCCCATCGTACTAACACCCTTTTGCAGGTTATTCACAGGTTATGTAGCAAATCTGAAGAGGGAAAGCAACATCAAACCAACAACAACCCAGTGGTGGCCCACATACAAAGAAGCCCACCTACACTGAGGGACGATCGAAGAAGGCATAAAATTGATTGTAACATTGTTAGGAAGAGAAATGGATAAAGGGCATCATGTCCCTCTTGTAACACGTATCTTTTAATATCAATGGAATCACAGTCTCTTTGTTTAATGCATCATTGTGTTTTGTGTTAAATTATCAAATGTCATTTTCTAGACCATTTCACCCGGTGTCTACATAGTTGAGAAAATACTAATCCCTTGATTCCACTCTATCACAAGCATAGACAACATCTCAGTGATGACTTCAATCTTGTTTGTTCTCTTCATTTTCATATATAATATTTTTGAATAACTAGATGTGATGTTGCATATAAAAAACTTGATAGCTACCTATTTTATACATAAAAAATAGCATATTAGAACTGTCATTCATTTTGATATTGTTGTGGCTACAACTGCATATTTTATGGATAATATCACCCAAATACTTCTATGAAGCTTTCAAAACATATATAGATAGATAATTCAAGCAATTTATTTTAGGATATGTGATCATTTTTCTTCCCATTACGGGTCTTATGAAGTGGTCCAAACAATAGTTTGTACTTATATGATCATCTAAAATATCTCAAAATTAGACACCTCAAAGGCCCTAAAATACCTTGAAATCTCTAAAATCTCTTAGATACCTCAAAGGCTCTAAGATGTATCTAAATTGAATGGATGTCTGAATTGTATTGGACCCAAAGACGAATATATCAGACTTGGATAGATGTCCAAAATTACTCATACATATTAGACCTTGGAAATTGACTTAGATAGTTTAAAAAAATATTGTAGAGAACAAACAAATGCCTCAAAACTAGATGAAGGCTACAAAAATGGATGAAAGTTGGACAAAATATTGTAGAGTTGGATGAAATTCCTCAAACATACCTAGGCATATTGGAAGGGTTCAAATATCTTGGATGGCTTAGAGGGAGAACTCATAGAATATCTTCCAACTATAGGAGTTTTCCATGCCACTCATACCACATTGCAACATTGGTTTGTTGCATCCATTTGAGCTACCATAACAACCACCATTGCACCTAATAAATTTTTTAAAATACCTCATCTTCTTATCTCACCAAACTAAGCAAAAATATGGTGCTATAATATTTCTAGAGATAACACAAATTGAATAGGATATCACGTGAGGAGGAAACGAGTCCATCCAAAGATTGTTTGAGGTACTAGTAACTCCCTAGTTGGCCATGAAGTTAGAAACTTTGTTTTCTTATCTTAATGTGTGCATGATTTTCACCTTTTGGAAGGATTATAGAAAGGACTTGTTATCATTTAAGATTTATTCCATCCTCCAACTTGGTTCTCCCTTCCCAATTAATTAGTTAATGATGTTTTGGGAGTCCCCTTCTACTATAATCTTCAGAGAATTTAGAAAGGATAGGAGATTTAATCCAAAAGCAAGTGTCCTTGCTTTTGCCACATGGTTGGTTTGTATACCATATTTCTCTAATTAGGCTCTAATAAAAAATTATTTTGAATTTCTAACTACACCTCCACCCCCAAAATTTCCTAGGTTGCCTTTCAAGGCCCTATCATAACTAGGTTTCATCCAACTTTCCTTAGGAGCCTTCCATTTGGTTTTCTTTCTAATATTATCCTTTTTTGCCCCCGTCTCCGCCCCATCCTAGTGTTTGGTAATTAAGATATATCTTATCATCCTTTAGACCTATATCAATTATAATTAATTAAAAATTTAATTACTTTTACATCAAAGTAATTTTTGACTTAATTGATGGGTGTTTTACTTATATAAGGATAAATATTAGTTTATTCAAGATGATTATTCACTCATATTTTTTTTAGAGACGTGTTCAAAATTTATTTATAAGTGAATGTTCATGATGTCCTTAATTTATTCATGTATCATTTGCTTAATTGGATCAACTCTATATTTTAAATTAGTAATTCCTCATACAAATCTATCCAAATTTTACCTAGGTTTAGATTAATGCTTGAAAATAAAAATATAAGAAAATGAGAAAAAATTATTATTACTTTATTATTAAGTGGTATATCTTATCATTGTATAAACCTATATCATTATAATTAAGTGGGCTTAGTTTAATTCTTGAAAAAAAACATTATTATTACTTTATTATTAAGTTATATATCTTATCATTGTATAGACCTAATTATTTTATTATTTTGGTTACATAGGAGAGTTGGTCACAACCACACTATTTTTAATAACTAACAAGTGTAGGGTTCAAACCATGGGGGATAATCCCACAAAACCTATTTTACCTTGTTATTTTTGACCCGACATGAAGGGGACCACCAATCACTCAATATTTGTACCATCATCATCTATCTGGCATGCACTCAGAGGATTCAAATCAGATTACATGGTAAAGACATACAATTATTAGGTGAAAGAAAGATCATATAATAAATTTAACATGTAAATCCAAAATCATGTGGCTAATACCATAATCATTGCACCAACATTATCATATGTTATGATTGAATTGCATAAAGTGGTTGATAAATCCATTTTAAAGCAATCCATCACATAAATAGTTGATAAAATGATTAATTAATTCAACTTAGATTATTTATTATGTAAATTTATTTCAAATATGAAGGCTATATTATGAAAATTTTATTACAAAAAATTTAAAAAATTATTTTTACAAACAATACTTCTATTATATTTTTCCCTCTTTTATGTCAATATTTTTAGATATGTTTGCAAAATGAGGTTTGGTGCTTCATTAAATATAGATATAAAGTTAAAATTTTTGATAAGGCAAAGAAGAGAGTTTGATATGTATTAGTAATACTTCATAATAATAATAAATTGGTTGTTTTGATCATTGATAATAGGATTTATAATTTAAAATATGATGCATTAATTGGAAAACATAATAAATATTATGATAGCTTGGTTACCAAGAACGTGAAGAAGATAAAATAAGAGGCTAAAACTAAAAGATACATATGTAGATAATGTGAAAAGGTATATCATGCAAAAATATGTTAAATTATGTTTTAATTAATAAAACATAAGGAATTAATAGAAAATGTGTTACCTATTTTAGGCATACAAGTGCAAAAGTTATTAGATTACTAATGTTAGATGATAAGAAGGATAAAAGAGACAATTATGTTGCAGTAATTTAAATACACATACCTTCATTAGAAAAACATATTCATTTCTTAAAATTAGGTAGCTTTATTATCATTATAAAAAATATATGTTATGATATCAACTTGAGAATTTTCAACCCAATGCTTAGATTGACATTGGCATATTAATTTGGGTATATAGGGTCAAAACAATACTCGCATATATTATGTCTATTTAAACTTATTTATCATGAGGTTGAGATTGTATATATAATCAATGCATTACATTTTAATTCACTCTACAATGTGATTTTTGATAAGATTATAACCTAGGCCTATATTGTGAAACTCACTCTCTAATACCTAATATTTGTATTGAACATGATGGACATAATTAATTAAATTTCTATTTAAATATTTATTCTCTATTTTTAAGAACTATTTAGCATAGTTGATGGTTATGCTATTTAAATCTAGAAGAAGACATTTTTTATTCTAGATCAAATATGCTAATTTTCCAAAGGTTTTAGCAACATATGAGAAAAGTCTATTATATATGAATTTGGTTGTCTCATATTTTTTATTTTTAATTGGTTAGATGATATTGAAATGGGATTCACCTAAGTCACATAATGATGATGTTAGAATAATATCTAAACATACTAAATAATGGTATCTAAAAATTATATAAATACCTTCTAGTAATATTCAAACCTTGGTCATCACCTTAAATTCAACTTTTCTTTTATTTTGATTTGTAATTTCTATGCTTTAATATTTCAAAAAAAAAAATTGAATGGTTTTTATTATTTATTTAAAAAATTTGTATTGCATTGACTAATTAAAGAATTACTTTATAAATGATTTATATATAAATTTGAATACCTCAATTTTGTCCCATTATGTGGTTAATGTTAATTTCATACTTTATTATAACTTTTGATTTTAAATTATAAATGAACTATGTATAAACTTGTATATTTTAGTTCTACATAATTAAATACTTTATTTTAAATGTATACTTTTTTTTTTTTTAAATAAAGGGGTAAAAAATTATTGATAAGAAGACAAGATTACAGATTACAATGAAGACCCCAAACAAGACTCAAATAAATAACAAAATAGGATAAAACCACTAGACAGGACTGAATCCCGAAGAAAACAACAAGAACAAACCATATTAATTTTGGATATCCTTGTGGATCAACTCCCAGAGGTGCTGAGAATCCCTAGTCAGAATACTCTCCCAATTATCCATAATCCAAGGACCCAAAAGCTTAGAAGCCCTTGTGGCCAAATAATTAGAAACCCCATTACATTATCTTGGTATGTGCACAAAGAAGATAAATTCGAACTCTTTAGTAATTCTAAGAATTTGAATGGCCATAGAGGCCAACTACCAATTAACATACTCAAACATTTTGTTGTTTAAAATATTAACCAAATTTTTGAGAGTCAGACTCGCAGATGCTCAAGCGCTAGCCAAGAGAAAACCCCCTCTACAAGGCCTCAAGAATCATAAAATCTTCTATAAAAAGGTTGGAGTGAACACATTTATAAATAGAAAATAAAAATATAACCACACGAACATAATATATTCCATCACTGCAAATTCTAGCATGTCCAAGATTACCCCTGGATGACCCATCAATATTAATTTTTAAAACTCCTCCAGGCAATGGCCTCCACCTACCATATCTTCAAAATTTCTTGGTAATATAGGTAACCTTTCTAGGGCAGGAAGAGTCCGCACCAACCCCAAAGAGACCAAGGTCCTACAAAACATTCTCCTCCCTAGAGTCCAAAAGAGGATTCACATCACATTTTCTAAGGATAGTTTCCTAAACCATACACAAGATCCTTTGCTAGATCTGTTGAATAGTCAAATATCTACACTAAAATATGTGATGGTTCCATTTGAGCCAAATCTGCCATATGATGCAAGAAGGGCCCAAATTCTAAGACACCTAGAGGAAGGGGACATTGGCTAGAGGTCTTCCCAAACTACTCCAAAACTCCACCATGGAGAGCATATGAAAATAAGGATGGTTCTAGGCACTCCATCAACGGTGCCAAATATCTCTAGAAAGGGAGCATTGGAAAAGTAAATGAGAAGAGTCATCCTCATTATTACCACAAAGGACACAAAAAGAGGGACCCAAAAATCCCCTCTTCCTAACATTATTCCAAGTGAGGCATTTATTATGTGTGACCAGCTAGAGAAAGAAGTTACATTTAGACCAAGAAAATCTATTTCAAACATTTTTCCACCATGTGACAGGGAGGCTCCCAAAATTTTGCATGTCAATAACTTGATAACCATAGGTTGTAGAGTAGGTTCCCTTGGGATCAGGATTCCAAGAAAAAATGTCTTTACCCCTCAATAAATAGTAGGACCTTCCTACAAGAATAATAGCAAGCACATCTCTATCCTTGGACAATCCCCCTTGGGGCCATTTCTATGTATATTTCCACTTATACATGTCCATATTACCAAAAGGTTGGATTCTTTTAAAGTCTTCTACATGAGACCATCCTACTTCCAAAAAATAAACACTTAAGGAACATAACCTGAGGTATTGAGTTAAGATAGGAGTGTGGCCCTTCTAAGAATCCTCTCAGAAAAGAGCATATGATCCTCGATTACAAATCCATAGTAAATCATACTAATTAAATTAGCCCTTCATTTTAGACTATCCTAGATAACCAAACCTTTCTCAAGAAATCTAACTCTAAGGATATCAACCTCAGAATTACCTCTCAAGTACTTACAAGATAATATTTTAGCCCAAATTTGATCTTGAGCAGTACACCATATCTAGTAGAGTTTCACAGAAAAAGACTACGCATAAAGAGACACATGTCACAACCCAATGCCTCCCTCTTGAACTTACCTACAAATAGAATCCCACATTACCAAACTCTATTTATATTGAGCAAGTTTTCTAGAGCATAAAAACTATATTGAAAAAGCATCCATGTCCTTGATAAAATGAGAGGGAGTTGTTTGCACAAAAAAATTGTAAATGGATAAATCTTGAACAACATATTATAAGAGTAACACTCTACCCATAAAGGAGAGTTGTCTGAAGGTCCACTAATTCACCTTCCCTCAAAAATTATCAAGCATAGATTACCAAGAAGATCTAGGCAAAGGATGAGATGAAATATGAATACCAAGATAAATGAAGGGGGCAGTACTAAACTAGAATATTATAATTATAGTAATATTAGCTTTAATAAGAGGAGATATATTGAAGAAGAAAATAGAATACTTGTCCTCATTAGTAAAATACCCATAATAACCAAGATATATGTCAATATATCATCTAATGTTTCTAGCCTCCCTGGTAGTGGCAACTCCCAACAAAGTTGTATCGCCAACAAATTGAATGTGGGAAAGAGGCAACAAATTGCTATCCCATTTCCAACCCTGAATGAGACCTTGCCTAACCTAAGACTTGAGTAGTATTCCCAACCCTTTCACCATAATGATAAAAAAATAAGGAGATAGAGAATCTCCTTGCCTCAATCCCCTTGAGGATTCAAACAACTCTAACAACTCATTATTAATAAGAAAAAAGAATGAGGAAGAAGAAACACAACTCATAACCCATCTAATCCATTCCTCCTCAAATCCAATTTCTATATAAAGGACCATTTGACCCGATCATAGGCTTTGACAATGTCCAACTTAATGAACATAGATTTCTCCTTAGAAGTTTCCATCAATTGAATAAATTCCATAGCAATAACAACCCCATCCAATATTTGCTGACCAATAAGAAACCCACCTTGCTACTCAGAGATTATTTTTATCAACCATATCTTTAGCCTATCAGTAATAATTTTTGAAATGATCTTATACATAACATTGCAGAGGGCAATAGGCTTGAACATTTCCACACAATTCACTTCCTTTTTTTGAGAATAAGAACCACAAAGGAAGCATTTAGGGACCTTAGAATCTATTTATTCTTTTGGGAATCATGCACCACATCCAAAAGATAAAATTTTATTAACTCCCAAAATCCTAATAAAACTCAATCAGGAATTCATCCGAACCTGAGGATTTCCATTTTCTCATCTTGAATACAACATTTTCTAACTCCTTAATGAAAATTGGGCCCATTAAATTTTCATTCATATCTCTAGAAAATATCAAGGGAATGCATTTTATAATAAGCTTTTCATCCTCATAATTTGAGAGGGAGTCCTCCTTGAAAAGAGAGGAAAAATACCTCCTAGTCTCTTCTAAAATCTCCCTAAAATAAGAGAGAAGGACACCCTATGAATTCACAAGAGAGAAAATCAGGTTACCATTACGGTGAGCCTTAACTGAGTTAAAAAATAAAGTCGTGTTACTATCCCCTTACTGAATCCCATCCACTAAAGCTTTTTATTTCCAAAAAAATTCTTCCCTCAGCTCCCATTCAGTAAGTTCTTTTGCAGCCTCATATTCCTCAAAGAGAAGCTATTTCCTGAGTCCATGATCTCTAATCTTCCTTGAAGCTTCTTCCACATTATGAAGATCTATCAACTTAGCCAAGGAAAGGTTCCAAAAATTTAGACTATTCCACCTCTTCAATTTATGCTTAAAAAATTGTAGTTGCTTCATAAAGGAATAGATAGTGGTGCCATGATAAGGTTTGCCACTGGTCCACCAACCTCACATGAAATCATAAATCTTAGGATTTCGAAGGTGCATAAGTTGAAAATTAAAGGAAGGATTCTTATTTAGCCTAAATTCAAGAGCAAAGAGTTTGATAGGCCAATGATAAGATCCCTTACCATCCAGAATCATAGAACTAGAGCTTTTGTTATTACCAATCAAAAAAATAGAGACCAAAAACCTATCTAGTCTCTCTGATATTGACTCTTCCCTACATCTTCTATTGTGCCAGGTAAAAATACCATTATCTGGATTGATGTCAACCAATTTTAGGGCCTGAATAGTAGCATTGAAGATAAAAGAAAAAGGCTTGAGATGATCAACTCCATCGCATTTCTCCTCCAAATAAGTGATAGAATTGAAATCTTCAACCAAAATCCATGGGTAAAGCATAAATTTAATTTACCATTGTAATCAATAACATACACATATTCTATTGTGTCGGGTAAATATCCCACTATCCAAATTGATGTCAACCAATTTTAGGTCCTAAATATGAGCACTAAAGATAGAAGGAAAAGGCTTGATATGATCAACTCCACCGTATTTCTCCTCCTGATAAGTAATAGAATTCAAATTTCCAGCCAAAATCCATGGGTAAAGTAGAGCCAGACTTCTCACAAAGCCAATGTTCTCCAAAAAATATAATTTACCATTTTAATCAATAGGGCATACACTTTTTTAAGTAGGATGGTTTCACTAGATTCATTATTATACCCAATGATTGAAATAGAATATATGTTGGAAATCGAAGTAAGAGGAGAGATATTAATGGGATTCCATAAACAAGAAATTCCACCAGCATATCCACATGTGCCAATACACTAGAATTGACCCCTTCTACACAAATTGGAAGCAATATTTAACATAGTATTAGTAGCCAATTTGGTCTCCTAAATAAACACCACATCTAAAGAATGTACATGAATAAAATCATGAACAACTTTTTTGGGGGGATGTTGCTCAACACCCTTACATTCCATGAGAGGATAATCATTTTTGGGATTAGAAAAATTGGAGTCCAATGTTCAGACCAATCCTTAGTCCACCAAAGTCTCCCCCATTAAATTAATTTTATCTTCTCATTTATTTTGACCCACATTCATATTCTTATCCAAAGCACATTTTTTAATTATTTTATGTTGCAATCCCAACATCGTGAAGTTTTGTAGTCCAAGTATGACTGCATCGGTGCCTCACAACTATATCTGTAATACTTTTCAAAATAGTTTTCCTTCTAGGGATAAATCCAACCATATCACCTGTACTTGGAACCAAAGCCATATATTCTTCATTTAAATCTACTAGATCTGATTCCTTAGGTTCCACCTCAAGAAGAGACATATGATTCAGCCCTGTTGTATCTGCATCAAGTAGTTGCATTTTGAGTAACTCCATGCACTGATCAAGATCATCCATTATATCAAATGAATGAGCAGAGCATATAGCTGGCTATCCTTAAGGGCACTTTTTACCCTTATTCCTTTGTTTTAGGATTTTATAGGAACAAAGACTTCCTTATCTCAATCCTCTTCCTTTATCGAGGCTTTTATTTATCCAAATTTTGTGCAGATTCAGAGGGCCCAATATTTGAAGCCATGGATGGAACAAATATAGGAAATTTTATTTGCAAGTGGTTTTATTCATGATAGATCCAGTAACAAAATGGAATAGCTTCACAGTCAAGTTGTTGAACCCATGTAGATGATCCAAATTGTATTTCAACAAAATCTGGAATAAAATTGTTTAAATCAATTTTGACATAGATATAGACAATAAAAATTACCTTTTTCTCCATAGTCTATTGTGATGGTCCAACTAACTTCCCAAGAAGGGCAATTATATTTAAGATGTTTCTCTAGAATTCCAACGGAAGCCATGATAGCCGAAATCACACTGGAACCCATGATGGCCACTTCTCTAAAAGGTTGAAACTCACATGCCAATGTTTAAGAAAGAGTCTAGCTTGGTTACATAAATAAGTACCCTCTTAAAATTATTTGGTAGGATTTACAAGACAAGAGAAAACCACCATAAATTAGCTATTTGCACTCAACATCACCTCCACGTCACCATTAAGGTTCCAAGTCTTTCTAACCCAAGCCTCCACAAAGGGAAGAGAATTTAAGATTTCCATAAATTTGCCAATAAGTGCATGATTGGTTAAATACTCCATATCTTCTACCATCGAGTCTAATTGAACCACTAGAATAGGCTTAGCTTCACATTGTTACAAACATCCATTGTTCTTTAACAAATGATTCCTGACATGCATTGGAAAATCCTATTCCTTCCAATCATTTTATATGAAACAACATCATTAGCATGCACACTCTATGATGGGCCTGACACCATTGCAGTATTCCTCCAATACATCTCAATCAACCCATACTCCTACCATTTTTTAAATGTATACTTTTAAATTTATATATTTATTTAAATATTTTTTAAATATGTAATACCCCACACCAACTTGAAATTAAATATTTTTTTAAATTATAAAAATATATAATATCTTAATTCAAATCCATGGGGGTGGTATTAGTGTTGCATGAGGGACCTCAAGATACTGATTGGCACAAATTTGGGTGATATGCATGGGGATAAACCTTCTTCTGACTTGTCATATTATAACAAGACTCATATCATGGATGGATGTGTATGTTTGTGGTCTTGTCTATTAGGATTAAAGCATAAAATATGTGCAATAAAATATGAAAATAAAACACAGAAGAAAATAATGCATTACATAATAGACACATATTTATGTGGTTCACCCAATGTGGGCTATATCCACGGAGAAAATAACCAGGCCTTATATTACATCTAGAAAACCCCTCTGTTACATAGTCATGCACCAAAAATTACAATCGGCCGCCATACAACATCCTCTTATAAAAGTGCATTACAATTTTAGGGTAAAAGTCTTGCCTAAAATCTACCATCCGATCTATGACCTAATATAAAATGGTCTAGATTTACATAGAGAAAAAATCATCTATTTTTGGCTTCAGGGGCACTACCCAGGAAATCCCATGGTGGACATAAGTAGGGGGGATAATGCCCCCTACACCACCCCTCTTTCGCGTAGTCGGTCAAAGTGTGGTTGAAACAAAGTACTCAGATTTAATTATGCTCCAAAATAAACAATCTCCCACATGGAGATTGATCACAATAACTTGTGGTATTTTCATCATTCCCTTCGATGGAAGGTGTATTGCTATCTAGTATGCATGAGCAATGACTATCCTAGCCATCAATGTGAAGCATTTTTGGTTTATTACCCACCTCACTATTTTATGTGGGGGCATAATGGTAGCCTATTTTCCTATCTATCTCCTCTCAAGTTTTGGCTCTCTTTGGTTCAATATATAAGTTCAATAAGTGAAAGTCCTAATTTTTTTTTTTGGGTGGAGGGAAGAAGTAATGGGGAGGGCTAAGAATTTGAAGCCGAGGTCCACATACTTGAATCTCTGGTTGGAGTCAACCTACCTGAATGCTAATGAAGAAGTGAAATGAATTCTAAAAATTGGAGGCCTCTTGGGGTGTATTAGTAAATTATGTGGGCTTAAATTTATTCTCTCAAGGTGTATGGTGTACTCATGGAATGAGGGTAGGGTTAATGTGGGTATCCTAGAATTTGAGATTGATGTAGAACTTATAGCCAAAGTTACGGGTCTTCCACTCAATGGCTATGGTCATAAAAAGGATAAACATTACCTAATTAGGGAACTAAGTTTTTTCCTAGATGAAGGAGAGTTCTTACTAAGAGAGTAGAATGGATTCAGGGATAAAGCTCACCAATCCATGTAGGACCATGTGGTTATAGTCATTATAGATTATTTCACACTAGACCCCTCGAAAGAAGTTGTAAGAAGTTATCATGTGATGTTCCTTAATCAATTGAGAAGGGAGAGGTGGATGAATATCCCTAATTTTTGGTTTCATTCAATGTAGAAGTCAATGTTAGATGTAAGGAATGGGATAGGTCTAAACCCACTACACCAAGGCTTAGATTTGTTAAACTTTGAGTATGTTATCAAAGAAATAGGTTTGGAAGCTAATTATATTATTAAGTTCATCAAATATTAGCCTATTCCACCACTTATCATCTCAAATCGGGAGGATGATATCTCCATCTATGATGATATCTATGATTCAAAGTTTAGCCCAAGCCCAATATCTTCCCCCTTGGGGGCTAGGATGGATCGGATGGTTAAAGAAATTTTGGTTTCCCCCAAGGGTGTGAGGGGTGGTAAGTTGCACAACTCCAAAATGTCCAAATCAATATTTTTAGAGTTTGATCAGGTTGAGAGCCCTTATGACTCATTCAGAGTGACAAATAATAGTAAGAGGGTAGGATGAATTTTAAGACTTTTAAAGGTGTACAAGGAGGAAATATGAGATGATATAAGATATTGTATGATAAGCGAAAGAAAAAAGAAGATTCACTGGTTATGATCATCCACTATGATTCAAAGGACCCACCTGTTGTGAAGAAAAATATTATTTTATATAGGGTGGTATCTCATGGTATCCCTTATGCTAAAAACTAGTGCAAGTTCCACTAGGTTATTAAATTAGTAGAAGATAAAAAAAGGTCAACCTTGGGTACCCTTAAAATAGTGGTGGAGTTTACTAAAGATGTGAACCGATTCATGAGCTGCTTCCTGGATAATTCTATCTCAGGGAAGAACATTTCTTGTAAAACTTCTATGTTACCCTGATGTCATTCGAGTGTCCTCCTTTTTATGGTCTATTGATCCCTTGGCTATGGGATTTCGATCAGGTGACCTCTTTGTGAGGCTGGTTTTTGTTCTTGTAGAATGTAAGTTTGCTAGATACCATATATCCAGTCCTTCTACCTTATTGGTTTATGAATCTATTGGGTTCAGTGGTTTCCTATCTCCTTTAAGAGTGTTTGTGTCACGTTGTGGGGTCCTCTAAAAATTCTCACCTTTTATCCAATCAATCAATATATATATATATAACAAATATCAAAACATAGGTCTAACTTTGAGATACATTAAGAACTTTCAAACAAATTAATATCCTAGAATTATTTAATACTTTCCATTAAAATTTAAAATCCCAAAAACTTTAATTATACTCTAAAATAATATTTTTTCTTTTAATATCCTTCTTAATTCATTGACACTCATCGTAAATTAAAAATAATAATTGAATTGTAAGCTAAAAAAAAACAAAATTACTTAAGACTTATCTCCTTATATCCAACATTAAATAAAACATATTTTTAAATTAAAAAAAAATATTTAAAAAATAATTATTTTCAAAAGAGTTGGCCTTATAATTCACCTTAATATTTTATAAGAAATAATAAAAGTAGTAAATCTATTGATATGAATACAAGGGTGGATAAAATTTATTAATGTTAATAGTTAAGCATCAAACTAATACAACTTTAAATGTGATTGAGAGGAAAAGCTTAATTTGTTGATTCATGGGATCATGGGATTCTGACCACATGTTGCTACCTTCAAGCAACGGGCTACCAATAACTGGAGAACTAAAGGTAAGTTCTAAATTTTTACATACCCTAATGGCTACTTTCTTATTTTTTTGAAAATCAAGAAGATAGGGAGAACATTTTTCAATGGGAGCCATTGTTTTTCGGTAGCACAAGGCTCTTCATGAAGCCCTAGCATACCAAGTTCAAATATGATGAAGAGATGACATCAACTGCCTCTATTTGGGTCTATTTATTTGGTCTTACGATAGAATATTGACATCCAAAGATATTTGAAATAATTGTAAATTCTTTAGGAGTTTACATGATGACTTATGATTGTACACACCACTTATAGCATATGATTTATGCAAGGATTTATGTTTTTATTGATTTTGACAAACCACTTCTAGAGAAGATTACTTTACAATATGGGGAAGAAATATGGGACCAAGTAGTAGATTATGAAAATATTTCATTTAGATGCATAATTTGTCATGAATATGGTCATCTAGCCAATGATTTTCCACATAACATCCCTAACAAAGAGCAAGAGGATGGGGACTTGATAGGGTTTCAAATCCCTAAACAAAAAAACACAAAAAATATCAACAAAAGAGAAAATAATTATTTCTCCTAACACATTTACAAAAGAGAAAACATTTATTTCTCCTAACTCCTTTGGAATTCTCTCCATGAATGAGCAAGCAGATGATGAGGATGATCAAATAGAAATAATTATTATGGAGACATAGTTTGATGAAGAGAGGGACAATGAAGGATTGCATGATGAAAAATCATTAAAAGATCTTGCCTTGATGTTGAGAAATAATAGTAAAGGGGAAAAAATTACAATGTATATAACCAACCCAAGTGCAAAACAAAAGGGTAGGTTCAAACTACAAACAAAATGGATCCTCAAAAAGATCATACAAATTCCAATAGTAGTGTTGTGGTACCAAGTAACCAGCCTATAGTCCCAAATGGAATGAAGCAAGATACAAATAAAAGGATAAGGATGCCATAATCCTAAGGTTTATAGTCAGTCTCTTTATGGCAATGTTGGAAGCTTTGGCTATTTTTCTAAGCAATTTTTGATATTTTTGGTAATTTGTTAAGCTTTGTTTTTTTTCTTAGTGTTACCATATTTTGTTTGATTTATCAATTGCTCCTTTGGCTTAGTTTTTTTTGTATTTATTTTTCCTGATTCATTTGTGGTGATTTTTATTATTTTTGTTGTTTGTCTTGGTTTTGTTTTGTTATGTTGTTTTTGGGGTTTTTATGTGTGTTTTGTGTTTTGTGGTTTTTTGTTTCTTTTTGGTTTTTTTTTTATGGTAGTGTTTGTTATGTTGCGTTGGTGGTTTTTTATATGTATTTTGTGTTTTGGTGTTGTTTATTTTTGTCATTTTTTAATTTTATTTATTTATTTATTTATTTTAGAATGTGTTTTCCTCTGTTTTTCGTGTTTTTGTTTTGTGTGGTTCATATTTTTTTTTGCTTGTACCTTTTCTTGTTGACACACTCAAGGAGTATGCTTTATTATTTTTAGCTTTTTGTGTGGTTTTTGTTCTTGTTGTGTGTTGTTTCAAGCATGCTCCTTGCGTGTGTCAAAGGTGGTAGGCCAAGTGCGAGCCTTAGGTGTTTTTGGTGGAATATATACCCTTGCCTTCTTGGGTCTTATCCAAAAGTGGCATCCCTTCTAGGATGTTTTCCATAAAAAAAAAAAACTAAATTCATATTTTAAATTATTATTATTAAATAATAAATATATTTTCTAAAATTGTTTATATTTTGAAATATTTTAGCAGGTATGGTGTATTTATAATATATACTATTTATACAAAAATATTTGAATGATATTTACCATATTTAGACTATTTTCTAAATGTTATTTGAAGATAAATAATTATTAATATATAACGAGTCTCATATTTTTTGCTATTTATATTACAAGGGAGATTTTTTTCATGTTTTTGGGTGTAACATCTTTTGTATTCAATGGATAAGTTGGTAGTGTGTCCCAATGATCATCAACATGGTGGTAAACTAGATAGGGATTTGTATCCTCTTAAAAATGGAATAATTAGGATAATAGATATCCTAAAAAGTATAGGAAAAAAATTAAGCACTACTAATAGATTGATTATTAATTAAAATATTATAAAGTATTATATTTTAGTGTTTTATATTCTAAATATTTAATTAAAAACAAGTTCACATATTTAGAAAATAAATAAAACATTTGAATTTTATTTTAAAAATATTTTATAAGATTGTCAAGGCCAAAGAAAAAATATTATAAAAAATAATAAATTAGTTTTTAGTTTTTAACTACAATTTACTTTCATATTCTCTCTACGTTATTGTATAAAGATGTTTTCTATATTTGTAATATAATTGATATTTTCTTAGGTGGTGATACACAAGAAGTAAATACTAATGATGATATGATTGGTCATTGTGTAATCATTTTTAAGAAAAAAGGCATTTAGTGGATATTAGTGACTAGATATTCAAAAGTGGATTAATGATATTGGGGATAAAATTCAAATTATTCAATGAATTTGATTTTGAAATAAATTTTAACTCGCTCAAAACTTATGGATAGATAAGAATGCTTTAGAGGTAGATTTTGCTTGTATTTAAAACTATGGAGAGAGAATTTGGTGAAGGGCTAATCCACCCAAAATTGTACTCAAAATAATAAAAAAAAATCAATTGTTTCCCCACATCTAATATTAAATAATAGAAAATTTCAATAGAAACCCCACATCAAATATTTCTTCAATAAAAAAGAATCAATAATTACAATGTACGACCATAAGGCCGAATTTATTACAAAGACTAGAGATCTGTAAATTGGAGCCACAATATGTGATATTGGACTACCTTTGGTCATATCTATTACCCCTTTTAATAACTTTTAAAATAATTTTCTGAAGAATGTATTTTCTTTTCCTGCATTACATTTTCTTGCCCAGGAAAATATTCATTTGAAATTTGAATTTTCAAATTTCCTACCTAGGAAAATATTCACTTGAAACTTGAATTTCCAACATATGGGTCTATATATATATATATATATATATATATATATATATATATATATATATATATATATTGGTGATGCATGATTGCCTTTACACCATTGGATGTTTTTGCATCAGACACCCAGGGTAAATTGAGAAGTGACCTTCACTTCACTAGTGTTGGAGGAAAACCAAGATGATCAACCTCTACCTTAGACAACCATGATGAATCTTCAATAGGTCTTCCTTTTCACTTCACTATATATTATTCATACTTCTTTTTTCTTGTACTTATGTCCATACTCTTTTCTCCTTTTCCCATCTTCCTCAACTCATAGGAATTCCTTGGGATGCTCCCATATACAATATGGAATTGGAATTTACTACTATTCTTGTTGACAGAATTATTGTAAGCAAATTTTTCTTGTGGTAATATCATGTCCCATATCTTGGTCTTATCTCCTACTAAGCATCTCAGCAGGCCAAACTCCTATTCACCACCTCTATTTGTCCATCAATCTATGGATGGTTTTTAGAAGTGAACTTCAAATCTATCTTCAACTTCTTTTGTAAGGTCCTCCTGAGATAACCAATAAATTTAGTATCTCTATTTGAAATTATACTCCTTGGTAGACCATGTAGTTGTACCACCTCTCTAAAAAAAACCTTGCAATATGAACTGCATCACTGGTTTTTTGGTAGGAAATTAGCTCTTGAACTTGTCTATTCAGATCCTGATTCTCTACAAGAATCATTTTATTTGGTAAACTAACTCCTGGTATTAAATCCACATGGTGACTAATCTCCCTCATTTGTGGTAAAACTTTAGGTAATTATTTGATACAATATCTTGGAATTCTCCCAATAGATATGAGGCTTCTACTAGTATATCTTCACATTTTTCCTCATTAACTCTAGGAATCAATGCATAGCACATATGTTCGTGCTTCATACCATTCAAAAAATTTCTACCATCAACTAAACAAATTCTTGCACTACTACATACCTTTTATTCCACCTCCTTCAAGGGCTTCAACTTGTGGTGAACTCCATCCTTTGTCAAGGAATAAGTGTTGGCATGTCCATCATGTACTACACACCAATCAAACTGCCATGACCTCCCCAATAGCATATGACAAGCATCCATAGGCATAATGTCATGCAATACCTCATCATGGTAATTTCCAATATGGAAACTCACTAAAAATTTCTCCTTGACCAAAGCTCTATGGTCCTTATGCAACCATGCAATCCAATATGGATGCGGATGTCTCTTTTTATCCAACTGTAATTTTTTAACAATATCCTCTAAAACTAAATTATTAGTATTTTCATTATCAATGATAATATTATAAACTTTACCTTCACATTTGTATCTTGTGTGAAATAAAATCTTCCTCTGAATTGGGTCTTTCTCCTCATTTAGCAAGGTTATCCTTATGATAATAACTTTTCCTCTTTTTGCCTCTTCATAAATCTTAGATTCAACATATTCATCTGCATAAGCAAATCATGCATTACCTTCAGGTATCCTATTCATCCTTTCTTGATGTTGTGTACACTCGTATGCTCAATGTACTTCTTCTCCACATTGGAATCAGGTTCCACAAAATCCTCCTCTTCTAGGTCCTCATATAAACCTTCCTCTTCCTCTTTGGTCACCATCATTTTTCTCACAGAGGTGGTAGGAATCATTCCCTTCTTTGTTATGACTGATGCAGACTTCTCCATTCTTCTTTTGATATTTATTTTTTCCTCCATATGGTCATTTTCTAGCCCTTCCACCATGACCTCTTTCTCTTTACTTGCTTTCAAATATTCTATTTAGCTTCTCTTCTACCTTCAGGGCAAACTAATAAGCATATTCTATGGTAGTCCTTCTAACCAAACTTAGTTCCTCTTGAATACTTGGCTTCAATACATTTAAATAATGGGCTACCTTCTCCTTGTTGGCCTCAAAATGGCCTGTTCTGATCATGATCTTGTAGAACTCTTCTGAATACTCTTTGACATATTTACCTGTCTACCTCAAACCCTACATTTTCTTTAGTAGATCTAACTCGTAGTCAACTAGAATGAACTATCTCTTTAACTTTTCCACCATCTGATTCCATCTTGTTTTTTTATTTATTTGTGGAAAACATCCCAAAAGGGATGCCACTTTCGGGTAAGACCCAAGGAGGCAGGGGTATCCATTCCACCAAAAATGCCCGGGACTCGGACCTGGCCTACCACCTTTGACATACTCAAGGAGCAAACAAACACACAAAACCAATTTAAAAATAAGTAAATAACAACAAAAATAATAAAATAAAATAAAAAACATGCTCCTTGAGTGTGTCAAAAACAAAAGCACAACCAAACACGCACAATAAGATAAAAGAAACCACAACACGAACCACATAGAAAAACACAAGAACCACATAACAAAACACAAACAAGACAAAAACAACATAACACTACAAAGACATAACCCAAAAAAAAACATGAAAAATAAACACAACCAAAACCTAAAAAATAAAAAATTAAAAAATAAAAATAAAAATAAAAAACAACCAACAACAGACAATAAACAAAAACAAAAAACATAGAAAACACTCACACATAAAAACACGAATTAACACAAACAAAGAGAAACCCAAGAACAAGAATGAAAAAAACACAAGAACAATAACAAAAAACATAAAAAAAAACACAAAACAACAAAAACACAAGAACAACAAAAAACAACACAAAGAACACAAAAACAAAACAAAACAAAAGAACCCACCCACCTTAAAAAACTAAAAAAAAAAACAAAAAAGAAAAAAAAAATTGAACATAACAATGACCTATCTAGACCATAAGACTATTAAGGCAAGAATCAACAGAGGAAACAAAAGAAAGAATAGAATGAGCTAGGGAACTAAAAAAAACTGAATGAACCAAAGAGAAGCAAAAAAAAAAAACAAGAAGAAACTAGGTACCTTCGAAGTCGGAGCCATCCAAAGAAATGATAGAAAGAAGAGCTTCCCTAATTTGAGAAGCCCACCATCTAGGAGGGTGGCCATAACAAGTAAGATCACCTTTGTCCAAAGCCCAATTAGCTAAAGCATCAACACTCTTGTTTTGATCTCTGACCACATGATTGTAATCAACTTTCAAAAATCCCATCTGGATTAATTGAATCTTCTCAATAATTCTTTTTATTCTCCAATCCACCTTATGATTCTTAGAAGGAGTCTTCAAGAGATTAATCATAAGTTGAGAGTCAAACTCAACTAACACCTTTTCCCATCCAACCTTAGTAGCCTCCTGAAGGCCTCTGAGGATACCATACCCCTCAACAAGGTTATTGGAAAGAATACCCAAATTCTCAGCAAAGATAAAAACCAGGGAGCCATCTGAAAGTCTACCAATTCCTCCCACACTGGCTTTTCTAGGGTTCCCTCTAGAGGCTCCATCAGTATTGAATTTTCCAAAATCCTTAGGAGGAGGTTGCCAATTTCTTGTCCTATCCATCTTACTAATACTCACATTCCCTTTAAGTTGGTTGCCCTTAGAATATTTAATCTTCAATCTTTGCATCACTTGATCCCATATTTGGTGGGAGTTTTGGGGGTGATTAAGGAGTTGATGGACTGATTCAACTAAGTTGGCTATGGTATTTTGCCAAATATAGTGAATATCCTTCCTATCTTGATTAAAAATTCGGTTGTTCCTTTCATTCCAAATATTCCAAAGAAGAATGGTAGAACCCATCCAAACTAACTACCTAATAAAATGATCAACACCCTCTTGATTAGGCCAATCCCTCCAAAGCTATTCTAAAAGTAAAAAAATTGGACCACTATAAGCCAAGTAAAGTGGCCATTCTCCTCCATAGCTCGGAGGCTAAAGTACACTCAATAAAAATATGGTTGAGAGTTTCTACATTCTCTTCACACATTTCACATCTAAAAGGGCCATGAAAACCATGCTTCATAAGTTGCTCACCAATAAGCACCCTACGATGCAATAAAAGCCAATTAAAGAACCTCACCTTAGGCCAGAGCTTTTGAGCCCACAATAAAGAAAATATGTCAGAAGAATGGTTGGGATTATTATGGCATAAGGTCAAATAACCTTGAGCAACTGAATACTCACCCTTAGTAGTGTTGTTCCATCCAAAACAATCTTTTTCATGGGACCAAGAGAGGGATCTCATATGAAGGATGCCTTGGATATCTTGTCTTTGCCTTTCTGGGATTTGAATAGGCCAGTCCTCAATAGGGATCCAATATCTACCAACCTTTGAATTACCAAGTATGGTACCGATAGTAATTAGCCACCTTTATCCAATTAGCTCGGTGAAGCTCCTCCATCCAAGGCCTCCAATCGGGAAACTGAGTTATCAAAGGCTTGTGACCATCCCAAGAATCTATCAAAAAATTTCCTATTGACCATTATGAATGATCCAAAATAATTTTTCTTTATCAAATCCTCACCAGTCTTAAGAACTGCTAAAATGGGAGAACCTTTGGTAGGAAGTTGATAGCGAACAAGGTCTTCAGGACTTTTGTTCTCAACATATTTAGCACGAAGATTATTGGCCCAAAGAGCATTGGGGTTATGCAACATCCTCCAATATAATTTAGCAGCTAAAGCTTTGTTGTTATTAATAGAAGACCAGAATCCTAACCCCCCTTCACTCTTAGGAAGACATAAAGTATCCCATTTCACCAAGGCCCATTTTCTTTTCTCCTTAGTACCACTCCAAAGGAAATGATGACTGATTTGATCCAATTCTCGAAGAAAAGCCTTTGGGATATTCAAAATAGAAGAAACATAAATAGGAATAGCTTGAAGGACTGATTTTACCAAGGTGATTCTACCCCCAGAAGAAAGCCACATGTTGGTCCACTTTCCAATTTTCTTCTTGACTTTGTCCAACAACCAATTCCAATATTTATTTTTCTGCCTTTGAATATTTATGGGAATACCTAAATAAGTGATTGGAAGGGAGGTCTTCTTATATCTTAATTTATCCAAGACCATGGATTCCTGTCTAGCAGAGCAGATGAAAGAAAATAACTTTAGATTTGTCTTCATTGATCAACCGCCTAGTAGCCTTAGAAAAATAGCTAATGATTTGCTTAATATTAGAAGCTTCCTTAACTCGTAGCTTTACCTAAAAGAGTAGAGTCATCCACAAATTGAAGATGAGAGATAGGTCTAGCTCCATGAGCAATGGTAACTCCCTCAAGGGTTTTGTTTTCCCTCTTTTTGGTTATAGTCCTACCCAAGCATTCAACAAGAATGATGAATAAATAAGGGGATAGTGGGTCACCTTGCCTAATACCTCTGGAAGCTAGGAATGATTGAGAAGGCCTACCATTGATAAGAACTAAGTAGGAAACTGAAGAGATACATCCCATAATCCAATCCATCCAATCCTTAGAGAAACCAAATTGCCTCAAAACTTTGATAAGGAAGTGCCAATCCACTCTGTCATAAGCTTTGGATAAGTCTAATCGAATGAACATGGAAGGAGATTTTTGCATATCCATGGAATGGATGGCTTCTTGAGCAAGAACTATCTCATCTACTATTTGATGTCCTTCCACATAACCCCCTTGCTCTGGGGAAATAATCTTATGCAAAAGAGGCTTCAACCTTTCTACCATGATTTTAGTAATGATTTTGAGAAGAACATTACATAAAGCAATAGGTCTAAAAGCTGAGATATGATCAACCTCTTGAGCTTTTGGAACAAGAGTAATATAAGTTTTATTGATAACCTTCAAAATTTCTTTGGCTTTCCTGGCTTCTTCCACCACCTCTAATAAATCAACATGAAGGATATCCCAGAACTCTTGGTAGAACTCAATGGGAAAACCATCAAGACCTGGGGTTTTCCCTTTTTGTATTTTAAAAACTACTTGTTGAAGCTCATTGATAGTAACAGGAGCAGTCAAAATAGAGTTCTCCTCAGAAGTGATAAGAGAAGGGATTGCTTGAAGAACATTTTGTTGTGAAGTTGAGTCAAGAGGAGTAGCAAGCAAAAATATTGGAAAAGTAATCAACAACAATAGAGTTCATGCCATCCCAAGTATAAACAACATCTCCAGAATCTGATTTTAAGGAAGAAATAAAGTTGTGAGATCTTCGAGCTAGAAGATATTTGTGGAAGAAATTTGTGTTTCGATCTCCTTCTTTGAGCCATTGAATTCTAGATTTTTGCTTCCATAAGATTTCTTCTCTTTTTTCCCATTCCTCTAACTGAGTTGTGAGTTTAATTTCATTTGCACTTCTCTTCTCTGTGAGGCCATCTAAATGGATTTTCTTATTCAAATTTTCAAGATGAGCAATAACTTCATATTTTTTTTTATGAACATCCCCAAACTCTTTCCAGTTCCAAGTCTTGATTTTGGATTTAATGTATTGCAGTATTTTGGCAAAACAGAACATCTTAGTCCCATGCCTAGGTTTACCTTCCTTCCACCATTGTTGCACACGAGGTCTGAAGGAAATGTCTCTAAGCCACATTAATTGAAAACAAAAAGGAGAGAAACTCACATTGGTTTTCCACATTTCCACCATGACTGGCCAATGATCCAAACCAGCATTATTAAGAGTCTTCACTTTAGGAATGTGACCATGGATTAAGAAATTTTTAGAGAGCAAAAACCTATCCAATCTCTCCATTATACAAGCTAAGCCTTGCCTTCTATTAGACCAAGTCATAAGGCCATTATCTGGTTGGATATCCACAAGATGGAGGTTTGCAATATATTCACTCATGAGGTCAGTGCTTTTGTCCAAATTTCTATTTTCCCCCATTTTCTCATCCAAAGAGAGGATGGTATTGAAATATCCTTCGATCAAGATCCAAGATTCAAGAAAATGAGAGATAATATGAGTAATATCCTTCCACCGTCTTCTTTTTTCCTCCAAAGAAGTCGGAGCATAAACAATAATGCAGAGAATAATTTGGTTGGAATGTCTACTTTGAATAGCTATAGCCAAAAAACCCCAACTGCCAACCATATGGTGAATAACTACCTCTTTTGGGTCCCAAAGACAAGCAATGCCACCAGAAGTCCCTTGGGAACTGAGGGAAACCACTTTTCTAGCTGGCCAAATTTTATTGGCAATTGAGTCCATATCCTCCATTGACATCTTTGTTTCTTGAAGGAAAACAAGATGTGGATGATTTATCTGAATCATTCTTCTAATTTCATTTTGTTTTGAAAGACTCCCTTTGAGTCCTCTAATATTCCAAGTGATGATCTTCATTAATACTAGGGCTAAAAATGTTGGGAAGGGCATTAATATTACCTTCCTCTACAAGATTTTCACCTTCTTTTACCATATGATATTGATTGGTCTTGCGACCTACTTTTTGATTAGAATCCATCTTCAATTTTTTTCCCTATTTCTTGACTTATTCCAATTGAATATGAGATGGCTTCTAACCTTGAAGAATGCTCATAAAAGTTCCTAAAGAGTTTCCAATTGAAGAAAAAATAGTAGGATTCCAAAATTCAATAGGGAGGCCAAAGATTCTAACCCACACGGGAGCTATAGAAGGCATCTCTTCTTTGAATTTAAATTTAGTATGCTAGGGCTTCATGAAAAGCCCTGCCCTTCCAAAAACCAAGGACCCCCTTGAAAATTTTTCTCTCTATCTTCATTATTAGCAAATAAAACAAGAAAATAACCATTTGGATAAATAGAGATTTGTAACTCACCTTTAGTTTTCTAGATTTTTGTAGCCCATAATTTGAAAGCAGATAGACTCGGACAAAAACCCACGAACCAAAAAATTAGTCCTCTTTTTTCCAAATCTTCAATGCCAGTCTGAATGTTACCCATATCAAGCTTAACAATAGGAGTTCCATTAGCTACTTTAAGACATCATGACTTCATTTTCTTGGGATTAGTATTAGGCACTATTATAGGTTTATGGGAAGCCCTAATATTGATATTAGCATTGGGCTAAGGCTGTCCACCATGGACAACATCCCTAAAATTTATTTTTGGGGCTGAGTCTTCGAAATTCTTACCCTTGATAGGGGTTTTCATAGTAGAATTATTTTATGGGTGCACCTTAGCACCAAATTCACTTGAGATATGAGTCATTTTTTGATCAACAAATTGAAACTTGTTTCGTGATCTCTTTAATTCTTTCCCTAGACATCATGGAAAGGTATGGTTTTCACTTTTCTTTTGTGTAGTAAATTGGAAGCCATTGTCACTCATGTTCATAGTATGATCTATTGAAAGATAAATTTCTAACCCATATTGGATCCCCTGCAACATTTACTGCTAAAATATTGAGGATAAACCACAAAAATATTGGCCTCTAGGGCCCAAAGGCCCTAAAAACCAACCTCTAGAGCTGCTTGCACTCAACCCATATGAAACCCTCGCATAGTCGCTTTCCAAATATCTCATTCACACATAGGGATGCACTAGGATATGTGTTGCTCAAAATGATATGAACATTTGTGGAGATGTTCTAGGAATTTTTCAGGCATCTACCCTCAAAATTTCCTCTTAATCCGAGTTCGGATGAGTGAGATATGGTCGAAATGAGTTCGATAGTTTGGGTAGTCCTGTGAAAAATGTCCCTCCACCTCATCTAATTTTTTCTCTGATTTCATCTTGTTATTTTTTCTTTTCCTTTTCTATTTATATCTAGTTGTACTCCCTTCCACCAGATATTAGTGTGATCCTTCAGTTTGGTCTTTGTAAATTTAACCCTCTCAGGATATTCCACCTCCTCATACTCAAAGTACTCATCAATATCATTGACCCAATCGATCAATTCTTCTAGGTTAAGATTCCCAAAAAATGTAGAAACATCAATCTTCAACATTTTTACAATCTTGGAGATGGCCTTAAATAATCTAAATTGCACAATATCTACCGCATCCTCTTATTCTTCGAATCAAACTTCTTCTTCAGCTTCGTCTTCACTTTCATCTTATTTTCTTCGCTCAAACCCTCTACGTAGATCCTCATGTAGTTATTGAAATTATCTCTGTAGGTCTATAAAACCCTCTTCTAGTACCACAATATTTATCCCACAACCACAGTTTATTCGCGGAGGCATTATGGTCACTTTTCTCACAACCCTCAACCTTAGGACCTAGTGTAAACTATCTCATGTTTGGTGATCTATTTACACACTTAGGAACTCCCACTCTAATACCACTTTGTGAAAGGCTACTCCACACAACACTCACATAGTACTCAATATCACAAAAAAAATCAACAGTAACCCCACATATAATATTAGGTCATAGAAAAGTTCAACAAAAATACCACATCCAATATTTCTTCAATAAAATAGAATCAGTAATTACAATGTATGACCATAAGTCCAATTTTATTACAAAGACTGGAGATCTACAAATTGGAGCCATGATTTGTGATACTAGACTGCCTTTGGTCATCTCTATTTCCCCTTTTAATAACTTCCCAAATAATATTCTAGAAAGCGTAACTCCTTTT
Organism: Wollemia nobilis; assembly: GCA_028583015.1. NCBI lineage: Eukaryota > Viridiplantae > Streptophyta > Pinopsida > Araucariales > Araucariaceae > Wollemia > Wollemia nobilis. The sequence continues at coordinate 21,214,353 of JAQPPZ010016895.1, forward strand.
CCCGCCTTTCATTTTCCCACCCAAGAAAATATTCATTTGAAATTTGAATTTTCCATTTTCCCTCCCCAGGAAAATATTCACTTGAAACTTGAATTTCCAACATATGGGTCTAAACATATGGATTTATACACATGGGTCTAAACATATATGGATCTAAAAATATGGGTCTAAACACACACACACACACACACACACGACATATATATATATATATATATATATATATATATATTGTAATGTAAGATTGCCTTTACACCATTGGATGCTCCTGCATCAGAATTAATTAGTTTAAAACTTATGGATAGAGAAGCATGGTTTAGAAGGAGAATTTGCTTGTATTTAAAATTATCAAGTGGAAATTTTTAGCTTTTTATTAGAGGTAGTACAACCACAAGATGTAGGATAACTAATATAAGATAACTATAAAAATAATGGCATAATAATATACAATAAAATAAGAAAATGAACATATGCAAATAAATTAGAAATATGTCATTAATAAGAGTGATGAAAATAGTACAATGCTATATAATGGAGAACATGAACACTCTATGAAAGTATATGAAAGAACTACAGTGTATGTTACTATACATATACACTATGTACTACACATTGTGTAGTTACTATATCACTCTCTCCTATTTCTATCTCTTACACACTACCTATGAGTCCTTTATATAGAAAGATAGATTGCTTGACCTTTACTCTATCTAGGACTGATGTATATGTGGACTACATGCACATTTACAACTTGCACATTGATACTTGTTCATTTATTATAATACTTGAAGTAACTAACTAGATTTACTTTGAAGTAAACTCCTACTCTATATATGTACCAAATGTGGTACATTTACATAACCAAAATGATGTAATATACTCTAACACCCCCCTATATTACATTATTTGCATATTAAAAACTTTAGTCTTCAATATGGATCTTTAACTTGGTTTGGTTTTTCTTCATATTGATCAGATATTTCTTCTATAGATTGTATATAGCCAAGTAAGGCATAGTGCGGCTAACCTCTCATAATTTAATTTTGAACCTTCTATATATTATTCTATTGTTATGATATATAGGTTCTTCATTCTCTCTGATATACTCTTCATAAACTACATTAGTATTATTTTGAAACACAATAATATCTTGGAATATTTTGATAGAATCTAATATTTTGATAGAATCTAGAGAATATATATTTCCATGGATTGATCTAGTATATTCATACTTATTTTGATGTATAATAAGATACATTTTATCTCTTTTCATGTATCTAAAGTCAATCATCCTTTTGCTTTCTGCTAATTTGGATATTGAGATGAGATTATATGTTAGTCTAGGAACATACATCACATCATGTAGTAGAAATTTTGGAAATAATTTACTAGGTGACACACACCCATATCCATGTATATGATAGTTATTACCATATAAAATTTTTAACTTATAGCTGTTAGTGATATCAAGACAATCAAACCAATGTAGATTTCCTGTCATGTGGTGGCTTGATCCTAAATAAATATACCAAATGTCCTTTTCACTTAGACATATAAACAAATTTGAGATTGACGTAATTTTGCATATTTGATATGGTATATTGGATGGATTTTCATCTTTAGTCCCTTTGTAGTATGTATTATGATGAAATCTCTCTTCCTTCTTTATGCATTGTAGTGTATGAAAGAGTTATTTTAATACTTTAGATCTACCTTATGCCTTCCTAATGTATGACCCTATTTTTGATAGATACCTTTCCAGACTTAGGTTTTGTATAATCCTTATGTATCCCTAGTGAATAAATTAAGCTATAATATTAATAAAGTTCTTAGTGATTAATAATAATAATTTTTTTTAAATAAAGGGGTAAACATTTATTGATAAAAAGCTATAATATTAGAATCTTCCTTAACTGTAGCTTTACCTAAAAGAGTATATCCATCCACAAATTGAAGATGAGAGATAGGTCTAGCTCCATGAGCAATGGTAACTCCATCAAGGGTTTTGTTTTCTCTCTTTTTGTTTATAGTCCTACCCAAGCATTCAACAAGAATGATGAATATATAAGGGGATAGTGGGTCATCTTGCCTAATACCTCTAGAAGCTAGGAATGATTGAGAAGGTATACCATTGATAAGAACTAATTAGGAAATTGAAGATATACATCCCATAATCCAATCCATCCAATCCTTAGAGAAACAAAAATGCCTCAAAAAATTCATAAGGAAGTGCCAATCCAGTCTGTCATAAGCTTTGGATAAGTCTAATCGAATGAACATGGAATGAGATTTTTGCATATCCATGGAATGGATGGCTTCTTGAGCAAGAACTATCTCATCTACTATTTGACAACCTTCCACATAACCCCCTTGCTCTGGGGAAATAATCTCATGCAAAAGAGTCTTCAACCTTTCTACCATGATTTCAGTAATGATTTTGAGAAGAACATTACATAAAGCAACAGGTCTAAAAATTGAGATATGATCAACCTCTTGAGCTTTTGGAACAAGAGTAATATAAGTTTTATTGATAACCTTAAAAATTTCTTTGGTTTTCCTGGCTTCTTCCACCACCTCTAATAAATCAACATGAAGGATATCCCAGAACTCTTGGTAGAACTCAATGGGAAAACCATCAAGACCTGGGGTTTTCCCTTTTTGTATTTTAAAAACTACTTGTTGAAGCTCATTGATAGTAACATGAGCAGTCAAAATAGAGTTTTCCTCAGAAGTGATAAGATAAGGGATTGCTTGAAGAACATTTTGTTGTGAAGCTGAGTCAAGAGGAGTAGCAACAAAAATATTGGAAGGTAATAAAAAACAATAGAGTTCATGCCATCCCAAGTATAAACAACATCTACAGAATCTGATTTTAAGGAAGAAATAAAGTTGTGAGATCTTCGAGCTATAAGATATTTGTGGAAGAAATTTGTGTTTTGATCTCCTTCTTTGAGCCATTGAATTCTAGATTTTTGCTTCCATAAGATTTCTTCTCTTTTTTCCCATTCCTCTAACTGAGTTGTGAGTTTAATTTCACTTGCACTTATCTTCTATGTGAGGCCATCTAAATGGATTTTATTATTCAAATTTTCAAGATGAGCAATAACTTCATATTTTTTTTATGAACATCCCCAAACTCTTTCCAGTTCCAAGTATTGATTTTGGATTTAATGTATTGCAGTATTTTGGCAAAACATAACATCTTAGTCCCATGCCTAGTTTTACCTTCCTTCCACCATTTTTGCACACGAGGTCTGAAGGAAATGTCTCTAAGCCACATTAATTGAAAACAAAAAGGAGAGAAAATCCACATTTCCACCATGACTGGCAAATGATCTAAACTAGCATTATTAAGAGTGTTCACTTTAGGAATGTAACCGTGGATTAAGAAATTTTTAGAGAGCAAAAACCTATCCAATCTCTCCATTATACAAGATAAGCCTTGCCTTCTGTTAGATCAATTCATAAGTCCATTATCTGGTTGGATATCCACAAGATGGAGGTTTGCAATATATTCACTCATGAGGTCAGTGCTTTTGTCCAAATTTCTATTTTCCCCCATTTCCTCATCCAAAGAAAGTATAGTATTGAAATCTCCTTCGATCAAGATCCAAGCTTCAAGAAAATGAGAGATAATATGAGTAATATCCTTCCACTGTATTCTTTTTTCCTCCAAAGAAGTCGGAGCATAAACAATAATGCGGAGAATAAATTGGTTGGAATGTCTACTTTGAATATCTATAGAAAAAAAACCCAAACTACCAACCATATGGTGAATAACTACCTCTTTTGGGTTCCAAAGACAAGCAATTCCACCAGAAGTCCCTTGGGATTTGAGGGAAACCACTTTTCTAGCTGGCCAAATTTTACTAGCAATTGAGTCCATATCCTCCATTGACATCTTTGTTTCTTGAAGGAAAATAATATGTGGATGATTTATCTGAATCATTCTTCTAATTTAATTTTGTTTTGAAAGACTCCCTTTGAGTCCTCTAATATTCAAAGTGATGATCTTCATTAATACCAGGGCTAAAAATGTTGGGAAGGGCATTAATATTACCTTCCTCTACAAGCTTTTCACCTTCTTTTACCATATGATATTGATTTGTCTTGCGACCTACTTTTTGATTAGAATCCATCTTCAATTTTTTTCCCTATTTCTTGACTTATTCCAATTGAATATGAGATGGCTTCTAACCTTGAAGAATGCTCATACACAGCCAACATTTTACTAGATGGTTCAATGGATTCTATATTGGGACCTACATTATTTAAAGTTTTAACATTTGAAAAATTATTTTTCTCCTATAAATTTTTTGTTAAGATCCTGCTATAAAATAAACTCAAATAACACACTCTCACACAATTGCTTGGAAATAACTCACATAAACATCACATTAATATAACAGAAATTTGCATAAAGAACAATCTCACAATAGAACTGAATCGCAGGCCTCTTCGAGGGGGCAACCTCCTTCAATACTTCATTAATTTTGCAAAATATGGTTACATTGGTGCCCTTTCGGGTATTTAAGGAGTTTCCTTCCAAGGTCGGCTTACATGCAAAATGCCACCTGGATTACATGCATAATGCCACCCGAATTACATGCATAGTGCCACTTTGAATTACATGCACAATGCCACCCGAATTACATGCACAATGCCACTCGAATTACATGCACAATGCCACACGAATTACATGCACAATGCCACCTATCTACCATGTGTTACATAAAAAAGGGTGCCATTTGTCATAGGCACTACCTAAGCTAAAACTTAGAACATTACAAAATATTAATCATGGGTACTACCCACGTTCACTAGGAATTATTACATCAAGGAAGTTATTACATTAAGGGTTACCTTTGATTTTTTGGTTTTACTCTGAGTTCTTCCATTCATATTTAAATTGTGTCTCTAAGATTTTAGTTTCCATTATTTCATCTTCCTCACTTGGGACATCATTTGTGGAAAGGATTTCAAACATATTAGCAGATGAATTTGATTGATCCTTCATAATTGGTTTTTTTTTAGTGTTCTTCTTCTTAGGTATTTGGAAACCTATTGAGTTTATATCTTCTTTCTTTTGATCAGGAATTTTATTTGGGCAAGCACTGGCCAAATGACCATATTCATGGAAAATTCTACAATGAAAAGGAATGTTCTCATAGTCCACTACTTGCTCTAAAGTGTATTCCCCAAATTGTAATGTGATATTTTTAGGTAGGGGTTTGTCAAAATCTATTAAAACACAAATTTGAGCATAAATAATTTGTTCAAAATTCTAAGTACAATCAGTAGTCATCATAAAAGTTCCTAAAGAGTTTCCAATTGAAGAAAAAATAGTAGGATTCCAAAATTCAATAGGGAGGCCAAATATTCTAACCCACACGGGAGCTATAGAAGGCATCTCTTATTTGAATTTAAATTTAGTATGCTAGGGCTTCATGAAAAGCCCCTGCCCTTCCAAAAAACCAAGGACCCCCTTGAAAATTTTTCTCTCTATCTTCATTATTAGCCAATAAAACAAGAAAATAACCATTTGGATAAATAGAGATTTGTAACTCACCTTTAGTTTTCTAGATTTTTGTAGCCCATAATTTGAAAGCAGATAGACTCGGACAAAAACCCACGAACCAAAAAATTAGTCTTTTTTTTCCAAATCTTCAATGCTAGTCTGAATGTTACCCATATCAAGCTTAACAATAGGAGTTCCATTAGCTACTTTAAGGCATCATGACTTCATTTTATTGGGATTAGTATTAGGCACTCTTATAGGTTTATGGGAAGCCCTAATATTGATATTAGCATTGGGCTAAGGCTGTCCACCATGGACAACATCCCTAAAATTTATTTTTGGGGCTGAGTCTTCGAAATTCTTACCCTTGATAGAGGTTTTCATGGTAGAATTATTTTATGGGTGCACCTTAGCACCAAATTCACTTGAGATATGAGTCATTTTTTGATCAACTAATTGAAACTTGTTTCGTGATCTCTTTAATTCTTGCCCTAGACATCATGGAAAGGTATGGTTTTCACTTTTCTTTTGTGTACCAAATTGGAAGCCATTGTCACTCATGTTCATAGTATGATCTGTTGAAAGATAAATTTCTAACCCATATTGGATCCCCTGCAACATTTCTTGCTAAAATATTGAGGATAAACCACAAAAATATTGGCCTCTAGGGCCCAAAGGCCATAAAAACCAACCTCTAGAGCTGCTTGCACTCAACCCATATGAAACCCTCGCATAGTCGCTTTCCAAATATCTCATTCACACATAGGGATGCACTAGGATATGTGTTGGTCCAAATGATATGAACATTTATGGAGATGTTCTAGGGTTTTTCAGGCATCTACCCTCAAAATTTCCTCTTAATCCGAGTTCGGATGAGTGAGATATGGCCGAAATGAGTTTGATAGTTTGGGTAGTCCTGTGAAAAATGTCCCTCCACCTCATCTAATTTTTTCTCTGATTTCATCTTGTTATTTTTTCTTTTCATTTTCTATTTATATCTAGTTGTACTCCCTTCCACCAGATATTAGTGTGATCCTTCAGTTTGGTCTTTGTAAATTTAACCCTCTCAGGATATTCCACCTCCTCATACTCAAAGTACTCATCAATATCATTGACCCAATCGATCAATTCTTCTAGGTTAAGATTCCCAAAAAATGTAGAAACATCAATCTTCAACATTTTTACAATCTTGGAGATGGCCTTAAATAATCTAAATTGCACAATATCTACCGCATCCTCTTATTCTTCGAATCAAACTTCTTCTTCAGCTTCGTCTTCAATTTCATCTTCTTTTCTTCGCTCAAACCCTCTACGTAGATCCTCGTACAGTGCTTGAAATTATCTTTGTAGGTCTATAAAACCCTCTTCTAGTACCGTAATATTTATCCCACAACCACAGTTTCTTCGTGGAGGCATTATGGTCACTTTTCTCACAACCCTCAACCTTAGGACCTAGTGTAAACTATCTCATGTTTGGCGATCTATTTACACACTTAGGAACACCCACTCTAATACCACTTTGTGAAAGGCTACTCCACACAACACTCACATAGTACTCAATATCACAAAAAAAATCAACAGTAACCCCACATCTAATATTAGGTCATAGAAAAATTCAACAAAAATCCCACATCAAATATTTCTTCAATAAAATAGAATCAGTAATTACAATGTATGACCATAAGGCCGATTTTATTACAAAGACTGGAGATCTACAAATTGGAGCCATGATTTGTGATACTAGACTGCCTTTGGTCATCTCTATTTCCCATTTTAATAACTTCCCAAATAATATTATAGAAAGCATAATTCCTTTTCCTGCCTTTCATTTTCCCACCCAAGAAAATATGCATTTGAAATTTGAATTTTCCATTTTCCCTCCCAGGAAAATATTCACTTGAAAATTGAATTTCCAACATATGGGTCTAAACATATGGATTTATACACATGGGTCTAAACATATATGGATCTAAAAATATGGGTCTAAACACACACACACACACACACACACACACACACACACACACACACACACACATATATATATATATATATATATTGTAATGTAAGATTGCCTTTACACCATTGGATGCTCCTGCATCAGAATTAATTAGTTTAAAACTTATGGATAGAGAAGCATGGTTTAGAAGGAGAATTTGCTTGTATTTAAAATTATCAAGTGGAAATTGTTAGCTTTTTATTGGAGGTAGTACAACCACAAGATGTAGGATAACTAATATGAGATAACTATAAAAATAATGGCATAATAATATACAAGAAAATAAGAAAATGAACATATGCAAATAAATTAGAAATATGTCACTAATAAGAGTGATGAAAATAGTACAATGCTATATAATGGAGAACATGAACACTCTATGAAAGTATATGAAAGAACTACACTGTATGTTACTATACACATACACTATGTACTACACATTGTGTAGTTACTATATCACTCTCTCCTATTTCTATATCTTACACACTACCTATGAGTCCTTTATATAGAAAGATAGATTGCTTGACCTTTACTCTATCTAGGACTGATGTACATGTGGACTACATGCACATTTACAACTTGCACATTGATACTTGTTCATTTATTATAATACTTGAAGTAACTAACTAGATTTACTTTGAAGTAAACTCCTACTCTATATATGTACCAAATGTGGTACATTTACATAAACCAAATGATGTAATATACTCTAACACCCCCCTATATTACATTATTTGCATATTAAAAACTTTAGTCTTCAATATGGATCTTTAACTTGGTTTGGTTTTTCTTCATATTGATCAGATATTTCTTCTATAGATTGTATATAGCCAAGTAAGGCATAGTGCGTCTAACCTCTCATAATTTAATTTTGAACCTTCTATATATTATTCTATTGTTATGATATATAGGTTCTTCATTCTCTCCGATATACTCTTCATAAACTACATTAGTATTATTTTGAAACACAATAATATCTTGGAATATTTTGATAGAATCTAATATTTTGATAGAATCTAGAGCATATATATTTCCATGGATTGATATAGTATATTCATATTTATTTTGATGTATAATAAGATAAATTTTATCTCTTTTCATGTATCTAAAGTCAATCATCCTTTTGCTTTCTGCTAATTTGGATATTGAGATGAGATTATATGTTAGTCTAGGAACATACATCACATCATGTAGTAGAAATTTTGGAAATAATTTACTAGGTGACATACACCCATATCCATGTATATGATAGTTATTACCATATACAAATTTTAACTTATAGCTATTAGTAATATCAAGACAATCATACCAATGTAGATTTCCTGTCATGTGGTGGCTTGATCCTAAATCAATATACCAAATGTCCTTTTCACTTAGACGTATAAACAAATTTGAGATTGACGTAATTTTGCATATTTGATATGGTATATTGGATGGATTTTCATCTTTAGTCCCTTTGTAGTATGTATTATGATGAAATCTCTCTTCCTTCTTTATCCATTGTAGTGTATGAAAGAGTTATTTTAATACTTTAGATCTACCTTATGTCTTCCTAATGTATGACCCTATTTTTGATAGATACCTTTCCAGACTTAGGTTTTGTATAATCCTTATGTATCCCTAGTGAATAAATTAAGCTATAATATTAATAAAGTTCTTAGTGATTAATAGTTTTTTTTTTTTAAATAAAGGGGTAAACATTTATTGATAAAAAGTATGGATTACAGAGTACAACTGAGTTTCCAATTAGGACTCAAATAAACAACCAAACAGGCTAAAACCACTAGACTAGAATGTCACCCAAAAAAGACAACAAGAAAAAACCATATTAAGTCTGTACATCCTTATGGAGCAACTCCCATAGGCGTTGAGAGTCCCCAGATGGAAGACTCCCAATTATCGATACTCCAAGGATCCAGCAGCTCAGAATCCCTTTTGGCCAAGTAAGTAGCAACCACATTCCATTCCCTTGGAATGTACACAAAGGATATAAATTCTAACTCTTCACTCATTCTTAGAATATGAATGGCTACAGAGGCCAATTGTAAGTTAACTTCCTCCACCATTTTATTTTTTAAAATATTAACCACAATTTGAGAGTCAGACTTACAGATAATCCTATGCCAGCCAAGAGAAAACCCCCTCTGCAAGGCCTCAACAATTGCAAGAGCTTCCATAAAATTGTTGGAGTGAACACCTTTATAAATGGAAAAGAAAAAACTGACACCACGAGTAGAATATCTCCCAACACCATCAATTCCAACATGTCCAGTATTACCCCTGGATGATCCATCAGTATTAATTTTTAAAACTCCTGTAGGGGGTGGTATCCACCTACCATCTCTCCTAACCTTATTACTAAGCTAAGGAACCCTACTAGGTCGAGAAGAGTTCACACCATCCCAAAAGATACCAAGGGCTTGCTATACCTTCTCCTCCCTAGAATCCAAAAGAGGGTCCACATCACATTTGCTATGGATGGTTTCCTGAACCATATACAGGATCCTTTTCCATATATGTTGAACAACCAAATAATTGCCCTAAAATATACATCGGTTCCATTCGAGCCAAATTTTATAGATGATTCAAGAAGGGCCCAGATTCCAAGCCACTCAAAGGAAGGGGGCCTTGGTCGGAGGTCTATCCAGACTACTCCAAAACACCACTAGGGAAAACACATGAAAACATGGATTGTTACAAGAACTCCACCAATGGTGCCAAATGTCTCTGGCAAAGGAGGATTGGAAAAGTAAATGAGAAGAGTCATCCTCATTATTACTCTAAAGGACACAAAAAGAGGGACCCTAAAATCTCCTCTTCGTCACATTATCCCAAGTAAGGTATTTATTACGAGCTACCACCCAGAGAAAGAAGTTACATTTTGTCCAGACAAATTTGTTCCACACATTTTTCCACCAAGTGATAGGAAGACTCCCATACTTTTGCTTATCAATAACCTGATAACCATAGGCTATCAAGTAGGTTCCCTTAGGATCAGGGTTCTAAGATAGAATATTTTTACCCCTCAATGAAGAACAAGGTCTCCCCATAAGAATAAGAGCAAGCACCTCTCTATCCTTGGCCAGTCCCCCCTGGGGCCATTCTTACGGATCTTTCCACCTGTACATCTCCATATTTCTAAAAGACTAGATTTTTTTTAAGTCCTCCACACGAGACAAACCTTCTTCCAAGAAAAAAATGCTTAGGGAATGTAACCTAGGTTATTGATTCAAGATAGGAGGGTGACCATCCCAATAATCCTCCCAAAAAAGAGCATTTGATCCCTGATTGCAAATCCAGAACAAACCCTGCTTGATTAAATTAGCTTCTCTTTTCAGAGTGTCCCGGATAACTGAACCTTTCCCAACCAAGCGTACTCTAGGGATCTCAGCCTCAGAAATACCTCTCAAGTATTTACAAGATAATATTTTAGCCCAAATATGATCTTGAGAGGTACACCATCTCCAATAAAGTTTTGTAGCCAAATCCTACCCAAAAAGAGCTATCTATCGTAACCCAAGGTCTCCCTCTTACACCGGCCTACATATAGAATCCCACCTAACCAAACTCCATAAAAATTGTATTGACAAAGCATCCATGTACTTGATGAAGTGATATGGAGCTATTTGTACAAAACATCTATAAATGGGTAAATATTGAACAATATATTTTAAAAGCAACACTCTACCTACTGTGGATAGTCATCTGAAAGTCTAGTGATTCACCTTCCTTATAAAATTATCAAGCATAGACTGCCAAGAAGATCTAGGTAGAGGATGAGATGAAATTGGAATACCAAGATAAATGAAGGGGAGAGTCCCAACCTGGAATCTTAGAATGCAAGAAATCCTATATTGAATAAGAGGAGGGGTATTGAAGAAGAAAATAGAAGACTTGTCCTCATTAATCAACTTTCCAAAAGCACCAAGATATATGTCAAGATATTTTCTAATATTTCCAGCTTCCCTAACAGTAGAAACTCCCAAAAAAATAGTATCATCAATAAATTGAAGGTGGGAAAGAGGTGGAAAACTACTATCCCACTTCCACCCCTGAATGAGACCCTGCATGACTTGAGACTTGAGAAATATTTCCAAACATTCCACCATAATGATAAAAAAATAAGGAGATAAATGATATCCTTTCCTCAATCCCCTTGAGGCCTCAAATAGCTCTGATAGCTCATTATTAACAAGAATAGAGAATGAGGAAGAAGAAACACAACTCATCACCCATCTAATCCATTCCTCCTCAAATCCAAAAGTAGCAAGAAATTTCTGAAGAAAGGACCATATGACCCGATCATAGGCTTTGGCCATGTCCAACTTAATGAACATAGTTTTATCCTTAGAATTTTCCATTGAGTGAATAGATTCTATAGCAATAACAACCCCATCCAAGATTTGTTGACCAACAACAAACCCTCCTTGCTCCTCAAAGATGATTTTGCTCAACCATATCTTCAACCTCTCACCAATAATTTTTGTGATGATATTATACACAAAATTTTAGAGAGCAATAGGCCTGAACATATCCAAGGAATTTGCTCCCTCGTTTTTGGGTATAAGCACCACAAAGGTAGCATTTAGGGCCCTTAGCATCTATTTGTTCTTTTGGGACTCATGGACCACCTCCAAAAGATCAAATTTGATTAAATATAAAAACAACTGATAAAACTCAATCAAGAATCCATCTAGGCCTAAGGATTTTCCTTTTTTCATCTTGAATACAACATTTTCCAACTCCTCAATGGAAATTGGATCCATCAAGTGCTCATTCATCTTTATAGAAACAATCATTAGAATATAGTTTAGAATAAGCTTTTCATTATCATCATCTGATAGGGAGTCCTCCTTGAAAAGAGAGGAAAAATACCTCTTAGTCTCTTCTGAAATATCCCTAAAAGAAGAGAGTAGGGCACACTGAGAATTCACAAGAGAGGTAATCAGGTTACTATTACGGTGAGCCTTAACTGAGTTATAAAATAAGGTTGTGTTCCTATCCCCTTCTTGAATCCAATCTACTTGAGCTTTTTATTTCCAAAAAAAATCTTCCCTCAGTTCCCATTCAGCAAGGTCTTTCGCAACCTCAGATTCCTCAACAAGAAGCTCCTTCGTGAATCCTTGATATCTAATATTCCTTAAAGCTTTTTCCATCCTCCTAGGAGCTTCCAGCTTAGCCAAGGAAAGGTTCCCAAAATTTAGTCTATTCCATCTCTTCAATTTATGTTTTACAAATTGTAGTCGCTTCATAAAGGAATACATAGCGATGCCATGAGGAGGTTTACCAGTGGTCCACCAGCCTTGCATGAAATCATGAAGCTTAGGATCACAAATCCACATAATTTGAAACTTAAAGGAGGGATTATTTTTTAGACCTAAATCCAGAGCAGAGAGTTTGATAGGCCAATGATTAGATCCCCTACCCTCTAGAATCATAGAACTAGCACTTCTGTTACTACCCATACAATAACTGGATATCAAAAACCTATCTAGCCTCTTTGATATGGAAGCTTCCCCACACCTTCTATTGTGCCAAGTAAAGATCCCATTATCTAGCTTGATGTAAACCAAGTTTAGGGTCTGGATATGAGCACTGAAGATAGAAGAAAAAGTCTCAAGACGGTCCATCCCACCACATTTTTCCTCAAGATAAGTGATAGAGTTGAAGTCTCCGGCAAAAATCCATGGGTATAGGGGAACCAAACTTCTCACAAAGCAAATTTTCTCCCACAAATTCACTTTACCATTGTAATCAACAGGAGCATACATATTTGTAAGTAGGATGGTTTCACTAGATTCATTATCATGCCCGACCATCAAAATAGACCATCTGCTAGAAATCCAAGTAAGAGGGGATATCTTAACCGAATCCCATAAACAAGTGATGCCACCAGCATATCCACATGCACCAATATACTAGCATTACCCCCTTCTCCAAAACTTTGGAGCAATATTGAACATACTATAAATAGCCAATTTAGTCTCCTGAATAAACACCACATCCGGAGAATGCACACGAACCAAATAATGAATAATTTTTTTTCTGGGGATGTTGTTCAACCCCTTTACATTCCATGAGAGGATAATCATTTTTGGGGGTTATAAAAAATGGAGTCCAATGTTCCCACCAAGCTCGACTCCACCAAAGTCTCCCCCATTAAATTAATTTTATCCTGGTCCTTCTTTCGACCCACCTTCATATTCTTATCCAAAAAACGTTTTTTAATTATTTTATATTGCAATCCCAACATCGTAGGAGTTTTGCAGTCCAAGGATGACTGCATCAGTTCCTAAGTAGGAGAGGGCATAACTAAATTTGTACCACTTTCCAAAATAGTTTCTCTTATAGGACTAGACCCAACCATGTCCCCTATACTCATATCCAAATCCCTTTGTTCTTCATTTAAACCCCCTAGATCTGATTCCTTAAGTTCCCCCTCAAGAAGAGACATCTGATTCGACCTTGTTATATTTGCATCAGGTAGCGATGTTTTAGGTATCTCCATGCATTGATCAAGATCATATAATATTTTAAAATGGTTGAGTAGAGCATATGGCTTGCTATCCTTAAGGTCTTTGTTTGCCCTTTGTCCTTTATTTCGAGATTTTATCAGAATAAAACCTTCCTTATCCCATTCCCCTTAATTTATCAGGGTTTTTCCTTTATTCAAACTTTGTCTAAATTGAGAGGGACCAGTATTTGAAGCCACAGGTACGAAAAACTTAGGGAATTTTCTTTGGAGGTGGCCATATTCACGATAAATCCGACAATGAAATGGAAGATCTTCATAGTCAATTTTTTGAGCCCATGTAGTTGATCCAAATTGTATTTCAATAGAATATGGAATAGGATTATTTAAGTTAATTTCAACACAAATACGAGCAACAAAGATTACCTTTTTATCTATTGTCTGTTGTAATGGTCCAACTGGCTTCCCAAGTAGAAGGGCAATCTTATGCAATATATCAGTTCTCCAAAATTCCAACGGGAGCCATGAAAATCACACCCATACTAGAACCTGCAATGGCCGCTCCTCTGATGGGTTGAAACCCATATTCCAGGGTTTAATAAAGAGTCCCACTTGGTTATAGAAATAAGGGCCCCCTTCAAATGCTTTGTTATGATCTGCAATACAAGAGAAAACCATAATAAAATAGTTGTTCGCACTCAACATCACCTCCACATCGCCTTTAGGATTCCAAGTCTTCCTGACCTAAACCTCCACAAAGAGGAGAGAAATTCAAATGTCCAAAAATTTGCTAATAAGGGCATGTTTGGTTAGATAATCCACATATTTCACCATCGAGTCTGGATGAACCACTAGAACTGGTCTGGCTTCACATCATTCCAAACATCCATTGTTCTTTAACAATAAATTCCCAACATGCACTAGAAAATCTTGTTCCTTCTAGTCATTTTCAGATGAAAAAGCATCACGAGCATGCACTCTCTATGCCGGACCCGATGCCATAAAGACTTTCCTCCTATTTTTTGACCTCCTTTGGAAGCTGCTGCTATCCTTGCAAAGCATTTTTTCTTCATCAAACCCTAGCAGAGTAGTTTTTCCTCATCAAAGCCTAGCAGAGAAGAAGCTTTATCCTTAGTGATTAATAGTTCACTTTTGAGTTGATTTTGTAATTTTTTGTAAGTAACAATAATCAACTTCTATTTCACCTTATCTCTACTAATGAACTATGCACTTAATTGAAATTTACCTATGGTTGGATTTATTTTGTCTCTTTATTATGAGTATGAAAAAAAATTTAGTATATAATTAACTCCTTTAAGTAATTTTGAATTTATTTTTATACCACTTGATATTAATAGTTTATTGTTTCTAAATTTTAATAATATATTTTTGGTGTAGTATACCTTGTAACTCCCTAGTTTGTAATATTAGAAAACTATAATACTCACAATAATATAATTTAATTTGTCCAAGTAGAAATCCTTATAACTCCTATGGTTTTAATTGCAAATATTAAACTATTGAAGTATTTAAACTTCCTTTAAATTTGTTTTCAAATGTAGGGTTGATTTATATATATGTGAATGCAAATGGTGATAATAGTTTCATCCTAATACTATCCCTTATTACTCCTTATGAAATCCAATAATTAAACCTTATGATATAATACCTTCATATGGTAGATGAGTGCTATGTTTGACTTCAATCACCTTGAAATTTGTTGTACCTCCTTACTAGTTTATGATAGGCTTGGCGTACATCACTTATGATAGTCTTAAATGTGCCTTTGAATCCTAACTTTGTGATTCAAATATGTTCTCCACTTAGTACCAATTTTAGATATATGTTCCTCTATGAGCACTTGTATTTATGGCAGCTACAATCATGCTTCTTCCTTCTTAGTGTGCATAACAAGTGACACAAGGTGTTACCAAGATTCTACCATCTTCTATTTCACTCACATTGTTCCTTGAAGGTGTTAAAATTTGTGGCATAGGTAGGAATTCTTATTGGTAGGTGTTGAATATTCTCAAGTGTTAGAATGATGACAAAAAGTGTTACTCCAATGAGTACCTTTCTCTTGAGCATTAGGAATGAGAGGGTAAAGATACCCTTTATTCCAAGTGGCACTTAGGTTTCATGCATGTAAAACTTCATCTAACATCTCATTCTTATATATTATTTTCCAAATAATGCTCTTAATTGCTTATCCTCAACATCTTCTTTCTAGATGACCTTACTTGTTGTGTGCGTATTTCCAGCTAAGGAGAATAAGAGTGCTCCAATGGTGGTATCATTTCAGTTGACAGTTCTTCCATGTTCTTCCTTGAGTATAGCTCCATACTTATTCATGATCATCCTTAGTTTTTTTCTATCCACATAGGTAGATGATAGATGATAGCTATTTTACGTATGCCTTGGTGCTATCTTTTACGTAGAAGTGAAATATATAAGAAATTTCTTACGTAGGACTTAATGTTATCCTTTTTCCACATAGATATCAAATGATGATGAACTTCTTACTGGATGTTGCACCTTCCTTTTTCTCCTTGATAGTCCACTGTTATTCACTATCCTTGCCTTTATCATTACATAGGTACTTGTGTTGTAGGTTGATGCAATAATGGGTTATAGATAAACCATTGAATATGGTATATTTTAGACACCTCAAACTGACATTTGTGCCCTAGGTCGGTTCACATTCTCTGTATTCTACATTTTAGCAAATTATAGATGTAGGATATTTAGCCTTCAGTGTCTTGGGACACTCTATATTATGTCCTCTTTGGGAGGGATATGGTGCATCACTATAACATAAATAAGATACCTTATTTTTGCACCAAAGTTTTAAGAGTTCTTTTTCTCTCTTTTATGCTATTTTTCTCCTTTGATATAGTAGCTCCTCATTGTATAGCTTGAGGATAAATGAAGGTAAATTTTTGAAGCTTTTATTTTTCTTCTTAGATATATCAATTGCTCGATCTAATCCATGAGAGTAAATATTATTGCCTTTATTTTAATATAACACTAACCTCTAACTTGGATAATTTTAACATCAATGAATCCAAGTATTTAACCATATAGCTAACATTTAGAGGTTTAACCTTGCACTAATTTTCACCTTGAATATGAATCCTTAGTGAACTTTGAATAACTAATATAGTGCAGTAATATTTTCTCCTTAGTACTCCTATAAATGAACCTCAAATCATGCACTAGTAAGTACACTATAACTTATGTAACTACACTATAACTTATGTAACGTAATGTAGTCTTCTTTGTTGTAACTGAATTATAGGAAGATATATATTTAACTCCTATTTTAATGTGTAGGCATAAACCTTAAAATAAATTTCTTTTGCAATCCCCTTGAAGACTATAATATGAAATGTTATTTTGCAAATTTTAAAGAAATTAAAATGGTGCTTAATGGAAGTGGATAATAACCAAAATTAAAGTTCAACTAATGAACCTATTTGCATACAAGTTGCTTACCTTAATAATATCTATAGAAGAAGGATTTCTAGGTGATTAGACTCACATTATTATTACCTTTAACTAGATGGATTTGTAGTTATTGTTGGATATCTACAACAACTCCTTAACTCACCAATTCATAGCTTAGTAACTCCTCTATATTGCTACTTTGAAACTATAGTATGGTGGTTTTAATTTTCCTTCAGAATGATCTCTATCGATCTAAAGTTTTTTAGCTAGTAATGTTGTCCTGACTGCTACTCTTTCGTAGTCAATTTATACACTAAAATGCTATTATTGAAACTCTTAAATTTGGTATGGAATTCCCCCAAATAATATCTAAGTGTTCCTTCAACAAACCTTCAGTATTTTGCTTAAGATTCAGCAAACCCCTATCTCTAAATGAGTCTTCTAGGCTTCAATGGTAATATTTAAATATTTTAGGTTTGGTAGTAAATTTAGGCTCCTTTCTCCTTGTTGCATTTAGACTTAAATATTATCTCTTTTATAAAGAATTTGAATATCACGAGGTCCTCAACAATCTCCTCTAGAATTTGGCACTGCTTACCAAATTATTCTTGTTTTGGGCTTGTTATTGGATGGTGATAACTATCCCAAATTCTACCCTATCAGTAGCTTTTTCTTGCTGGTATATTTCTATAGTGAGTTCTTCTATAAACTCCTTTAATGGTCTTATTTTAATTCTAAACTAAGTCTCTCCAAGGCTTCTCCTTGTTTCTCCTTAAGACATCACCAAGATATTAAATCTCACATCTTTTCTCATATTTCAAATGAGACCTTTCCTTAAATATTTTACTAAGGAAGTGCTGGTAATGAGATATTACTCTTAGATATCTATAATTTTTTGTTGCTAGAATATGGAATATGAACTTTACTGGTCCTTATTTACTTCTACAAATTATAGGCTTTAATGGAGATCACCAACCTCCAATCTTCCAAGACTGGGAGTTTCTTAACTAGACCTTCTAAGGGTCTCTTCAACTTCTTGAGGGTGAAGTCTTAAATCTACATAAATATCACCAATCGCATATCTTCATCGGGACTCTTCACTGGAGTCTTCTCTCACTGGAATTTATAGCAAGGCTCCTATGGCATTTTATTCTTTTACAATCTACAAGTTTTGATCTTCAATGGAGATCACCAATATCCTATCTCATTTTAGGCTTGTCTCTAGAGTCTTCTTCTTCTATGAGTCTACAATAAGGCTACTATGGCCTTTTATTCTTTTTTACAATCAGTAGGTTCACAACTCTTGTAATGGGATATTTTTTCATGTCACCAAAATATTCCGTATTCTACTTGTTACAAGTGTTGGAATGATTCTAATGAATATCTTCTTCCTAACTCTATTGTAGGAAGCTTTCAAAATTTCTTTGAATCTCATTTTATTGTAAAAATATGTTAGAATATGGAATGGAAGAATATACAAATTATAGATATAATGACCTTAACTAGTTGATTTGTCAAACTAGTGGAATTTATGTTGAGTCCTAGTCTTCATGAGTTTTTCTATAACCCTATGGAAAGACTCTAGCCAAATGTAATCTCAAAAATTTTGGGATTGAGATTTTTAGATTTCTCTTAGTCTCTCTTATGGCGGTGTTTGCATGCAATGGTGCAAAATAGTGAATCTAGTTTACAAATATGCAATATATTTCCTTGTGGATTTCCATATTTCTATTGATATACCATGTGCTCTAATACCATTGTTAGGTTTTTATGGGAGGTAGTACAACCATAATATGTATGACAACTAATCTAAGATAACTATAAAACTAATAACACAATAAAATGCATAAACATAAGGAAATGAACATTTGCAAATAACTTAAAAATATGCCATTAATGAGAGTGATAAAAATCGTACAATATTATATAATGGATGACATGAACACTCCATGAAAGTATATGAAAGAACTACATTGTTCCTTACTACACACATACATTATGTAGTTACTATATCACTCTCTCCTACTTCTATCTCTTACACACTACCTATTAGGTCTTTATATATAAATATAGATTACTTGGCCTTTACTCTATCTAGGACTCATGTACATGTGGACTACATGCACATTTACAACTTGCACATTGAAACTTGTGCATTTATTATAATACCTGAAGTAACTAACTAACTTTACTTTGAAGTAAAATACTACTCTATATATGCACCAAAGGTGGTAAATTTACATTACCTAAATGATGTAGTATACCCTAATAGAAATATGTTTGTGGATATATAAATTCTCAAAAGTTTTCTATTATGGTTAAGAATTTTTTTGGACTATTACATTAGTGAATTGACAAAGAGATTTTGAAGAATATTGGTAGCACTATAAGTGAATTTAATTAGGAGGGTCAACCACAAAGGATTGAAATTATTTTTGTATAAAATAATATGTGTTGCTAAGGATAATTGAAATCTATCATAAAAATATACTAAAATAAATTCTAATTTATGATAAAGAGAAATATTGCAAAAGTTTTGAATTTAGACAAATTAAAATAGACTACAAAGTGAAACAATCTAGGAAGAGATAAAATGTTTATGTCATAAAACAAACTCAAAGAAGAAGCAATGGGGTCATATTGTATCATTAAATGACTTAGAACAATATTTTCTATATTCAAAATAGTGAAAAATAAAACCCTTCAATCTCATAATATGGTAAAGGCCATCATAATCCATTTACAACATACAATTTAAGAAACTAAGAAAGATGAATAGGATGTGTAATTAAAATATGTAATTTAAAATACAAAAGGGATTAAAATTATAAAGGAAAATGTCAAGTCAATTTTTATAGTGGAGAAGGAAAAATCGACTAGGAAATTCATCTCCAATATTCTGAAATACTAGCCAATCATCTCCTTACAATAAATATCAAAGTAACATAGGTTGTTCCTTACAATAAATATCTAAGTAATACATAGGTTGTTCCTTGTACTTTAGTTTTTTCAAGCAAGTATAATAAAGAAAATAATATGGAAATATACATTTCACTTTAGGGTTTTTAGGACAACATTAAATGAAGTTATTTTCAAGGTTATGCCTTTCACTTAAGGTTCCCCATGAAAATATAAATTTATAGATAGTTAAATTCTAAATAAAACAAAAAAAATAGATGAAAGTGATAAAGGTGAAAGAATTAGGAAACAAAGAAAAGGATAGGAAGGCCACCAGTAAAAGAACAAAGAGAAAAGAAAACCTAATAAAATGTTGATTTAGGAAGTTAGAAAATCTTTATTAGAATTTTTAATAATATGAATGACAAAACCCATACATAAAATAATACAAGGTCATAATGATGGAATCTTAGGCTATTTAAGGTATGAATATAGCCTTGAAAAATAACTATCACAAAATTATTCATTTTTTAAAGTCTATTCATTTTATATACAAAACAAAAATAAATGGTAAGTAATGTATGCAAGCATTTAAATAGTTTTAGAAGATGAGGAATAGTCTAGCAATTTATACTGTGGAAACTTCAATAGGTACTATAATGATATAATATTGTTGCAAATGGGATGGATAATTGTTGAATAAGAAGCAATTATAATGATTTGATTATTATTTTTTTTTGAATTTACATGGTGGAATCGGTAGCCGCCACGAATCCGGACAGGATGTCCAGCTTTTATGGCTGCCATAGTATTCTGCGTTGTCCACCCCAGAAGCCGCCACACAGATCTTCATGCATTCTGCCCCTATAACCACCATGCCACAATCATTTTAAACCTTTTACGCTGCTGAAAGCACCAGGAAAGGGACAAGCGTTCAGTTCGACGAGGCCCGAGATTTGAACCTTGGACCTCCGCCCCCTTATGGGGTTTGGATGAACCAATTGGTCTACACCTCGGACCTTTAATGATTTAATTATAAAACCATAATAAAGATTCATTTTTTGTATTTTAGATTAAAAAATTATATTGTATTAATATATGATTTAAAAATTATATTGTATTAATATATGATTAAAAAATTATATTGTCTTAATATATGATTGTTTTATGGATTTTATTATTAATTTTATTTATTGTTTTAATTTCAAATTTTAATTTAAAAAATTAATATATAATTTTTTAATTTAATGATATTGTTGAAAATGGGATGGAAAAATGTTGAATAATTTTAAAAAGAAATAAAAGAAATATTTCTTATAATTATTTAAATATTTTAATAATAAAAATTACATGTATGAGCTATGGAAGGGAAAACTAGGGCATCAATTGGATAAAAAAAATACTTTTTGGTTGCTATGGAATTGAGTACATGGTTTTCTTCCTAGGAGGTCCCAATGGGGACACTTCCAGATACTCTTTTAGATAGACCAAGTTCTCTTACATATTTGTTGAAGAAAAATCTCCAACAAATATTAAATAAGCACAAAAAATTGTACTAAAAATACTCTTTATGATTGCTGGAAAAAGATTAACATCTCAAAGAGTCTATGGATGCTTTCGATACTTAGAATCAAGGTGAACGATTGTCATTGAGTAGAGTATGGTAGAATAAATAGTCTTATATAGAGATAATCATGATCTGATCTATAAATTCATGGGTATTTTCCCTACCCTAACTTTTTTACATTCATGGGTTTGACAAAATTGGGAGCCTCTTGGTGAGTATTCTTTGTGGTTTATTAGTAATGGATATTTTATTATTACTTTTAGCTCACTTTCCAATAGATATAGGCATTTTAAATAAAAAATAGGAATCATCATCTGGTAGGATTGTTTATTTAGCTTGAAGAATAGGATTTGATCCTCGAATTGAACCCACTATTATCCTAGTTTGGATCCATTTGTATGCACTTACAATGGAATTTTGAAGTGATTAGGTATTGGAAATTATTAGTAATTTCCTTCGAAGATATGTGGATGTTTCTAGAGACACAATGGAAGAAAACATAGTTTTTTATGCTATAATATGCATGGAAATGGATCTTAACTAGCCTTTGCTAATAGAGGTGGAACTTGAGTTTGTAGGACTATCTTAGATTCAACAACTGAATAATGAGGTATTTCCTTTTAGGTGTAGATTTTACCGCAAATATGAGTATTTGGACCAGTCCTATCTAAACAATATGAACACAAAAATGGACGCTTATCTAGGAATGTTGAATCCTCCTAAGGAGGGTAATTCAAAAATCAATAAATAAACAACCAACATTTCTCAAGAAGAGGAAGCACAAGGAGATGGTTTTGAATAGCCAAAAATTAGGAGAAGGCAAAAGAAAAAAATGGTAAAGAGTAAACCCAAATCAAGCCCTCAAATATGTATGAGATCTTCGAGACACTAGTGGACCAGGAAGTAGAAAAATTCATGGAAGGAGTGGATGGAAATAATAAAAATAATAACAACTATTTTCAATCCCCTATTTCAACCCGTTCTATCCTAAAGTAGGTAATAGAGTGTAGTGAGTTACCAAAATCAAATATTTCAAGGACATTGATAGTGCATAACCAAGATCAACCAATAATAAAATATATCATCATGGATATGGCAAAAAAGAACAGATAAAATTCAACTCTAGGGATAAGCCAATTGAAGAAGAGATCAAATAATATCAACTCTTAAGGAGTAGGTAGAAAAATAAATAATGAATTATTTGTAGTTCAAGAAAACTAATTGATCATTATGGGATTGGTGAGGCCAACAAACTCTTACTAGTCTCAAGGTAAGCAATGATTATAAAATTATGAAATATTAGGGGTTTAAGTAGTAAAACCCATCAATATGCTATTCAAATACTCTTAGAAAAAGTAAAACAAATTTTTGCCTATCTAAGAGATTAAATTGTTGTTGGATCTTATGTGTAAAATTAGTAAATAGACTTTGGAGGGGTGTTGGTCATATGGAAGTGGCTACCCAAGTGGCCTAAGGGGGGATACTTACCTTTTATAAGTCTCTTGAAAGGATGACAATAGAACATATATATTGGAGGGGTGTCCTCACATCATATTTTAGGAACAATGTGATAGCTAAGTAGGTTTTAATCATAAATTTGTATAGGGATCAAAACCTAGATTGTTAGATTTGTCAATGGAAAGTAGTGCATAATATAATAGTCTCGAGGGAGGAGTTAAAATAAAATTTTATTGGATATTTTAATGATAATTTATCATTAAGATATCAAGAAGTGGGAACCCCAATTTTAGATCTACGATATCGGTTTATGATTGCCTAGTTCCATGCATTACACTTATGGATATTAAATGTTCAAGAATCAACTATACTTAGACTAAGAAGAGGAGGAAGCCACATATAAGGAAGATGAACTTAGACCACTTTATGGTTTAAGATGAGACATTTATGAAATTAGATTTTAGAGGATCAAGTTTGTGATCACTTCCCCATTTTTTTGGAAGGAGGATCAAGATAGAGCAACATCGCAAACCATTTAGATTTGAAAATTTTTTGTTATAAAAAGAAACTTTTTGAAATAAAATTCCATAGTGGTGGGAATATAGATGCCTAAAATATGGGACAATAATGTTTATATTTCAAAAGCATATTCATTATGTCAAGGATCAGCTAAAATAATATAATTAAGCTAACAAGATGAACCTACAGGCCTAAAGATCTCCATTGGTGGCAAGATGGGATGAGGATCAAAAACATCATAGGGAAGGAAAAATTACAAAGTAGCTAAAAGAATAGGATAATTGATGTAAATTAAGTTGAAATAGGTCAGGACAAATACCTCCCATCACATAAAAACTATGATAAATAGAAAATAAACCGATAAAACCCCATTCACATAAAAATAATAATACATGGAAATAAATTGGTAAATACTTTATTTTCTCATTCCTAGATTCCATCAATAATGCAATAAAATGGAAATACATATAGATATTCCCGAATAAATCCTAAAACAAAACCCTAAATCCTAAAGTCCTACAAATAAAAAAATTACTATTTTCGACAAATTATTTTTTCATAAAAAAATATCATTTTTAGTAATTCACATAAAAACTTGGATTGACATGCAAATTAACACATAAATTTGTAACACCCATATTAGGTGTCCTAGAAAATCTTGACACCTAATCATGCATAAATAAAAAATTATTTAAAAACTTCTAAAAAAACACCCTCTAAAATATAGGCTCCTACATCATTCTCCTATGGTTGAAAACAACTATGAGTCTGCAAGTTCTTTTAATAAAACTCCTGTAAACCTTCCCACTATGAAATCCAAGTATTATCTTCCTGTTGTAAACCTTCCCACTATACCAAGTATTTTCTATAGCTTATTTGTTCTATAGCTTCTATCTGGTATTGATTATCTTCTTATCATGTACTGGCATAATTTTTGCTTTCTTCTTCTTGGGTATCTGCTACTCCTAGCTTATGACCTCTTCTTTTTCATAATCATATTCATCCCTATGATATCAAAATAAAAATCATCAGGAACCTCCACTTTTATAGGTATTATCAATCATCTTATTCAAAATCCTACATGGTATAATTTTGTTATATGTGTTCTTCAAAATCCACTCCTTCCAGAGGTGAACCATCACCATGTCTCTCACCTTAAATAATTTTGTTCTCCTACTACATCTGCTACTGCTTTATAATTTACATTACTGTCTTGCAACTTCTTTTTGACACCTTCTTGCAATTATTGTATGTGCTCTTCAAATGCCTTTACATTATCACTAATTTTATCCTAAATCAATAGGCAAATAAAATGTAGCACACCCTTGGGATTCTTACCATAAATAATATAGAGAGGATATTTTCCTACTAAGTCCTACTATTTTTGCCTTCTTTTTTCCAATCATTTGAATTCTAGATAATATCAATATGATGTTGAATATCTCTTTTCTTGGGTAGTCCATTTGGTAACTCCTCTGGTATGACATCTACATACTCTTTTAGAAAATCTACTACTATGGGTGGTTTAGCAACAACCTCAGTATCCACATTTTATGTTGTCAATACAACAAATTCCTTAGTTTTCAATAGGTTTTTACTCTGCCCTTCTTCCTTATGTGATAACAAGACCACTTTTACTCTATCCTTCCAAAATGTGTAAGTATTCCTTCCCCCATCATGGGTAGCCTTCTTGTCATATTTCCAAGACCTCCCCAAAAATAAGTGCATGCATCCATAATAATTACATCACACCATACTTCATTCTTGTAGGTATTCCCAATTGACAACTTAACCAGACACCTCTTATCTATAGTTATCTCATTCCCTTTCTTGAACCTTGATACTGCAATAGGGATATAGGTTCTTATCACACTTCAATTTAAGTTTCTCAACCAGTTCATTTGAAACCATATTTTTACAAGTACCACTATAAATAGTCATCTTACATACCTTTCCTCTAAATGTGCACCAAGTTCAAAAGATATTCATGCATAGCCATGAATCACCACCATCATTGTCCTACACTTTCTCCTTCCTTGGGATGATCATTATCCTTCTCATCATGAGACTTTCCCCCATGTATGCAACAAATTTCATCTTAGTTTGTTCTTCTACCTAAACTATATTGGTTCTAGCTTGTTCTTCCTATCCTCTTTCTTGAGTGGGATAATGTAGATATTTGAAAGCTTTGTACCCTTCCTCATCGTATCTATAATAGGTATATTACCTTCATGGATCATCTTAATATTTTCTTCCACCATAGCCTCTTCCTATCTAAAATCCTCCACCTCTGTAGTGATTACTATGACCTTTTCCAAACTCTTCTTGCTTTCCTATATTATAATATTCTCCATTTGAGGAATTAAATCCACTATGCCCCCTGACTAGAGGTTATTATGGCCCTTAAATTCTCTTCTAAAGTTACTCCTCTTATGTTTCTCTTTTGCCTTTAATGTGAATTTATATGCATCCTATATATTATGGATTCAAAGCATACTCAACTCATATTGTATGGCATAACTTAGTCCATTCACATACCTTTCAGCCTTCTATTATTCTGACTCTTCAAGATCAACTCAATTCATTGGTATAGTCCTCGATGCTTTAATACTTTTGTCTACGATATTGGAGTTTACAAAACAATGTTTGGGAATAATATATAGGAAAGAATTTCTCAAGATTATTCTCCATTTTATGTTAGATCCTAATATTTTCCATTTCTTTTTTGACCTCTTCTTCTGTAGATAATTCCAAAAAATCAATGCATGCCCTTTCAAATTCGTTTATGTAAGGTTTACTTTTATTTCCTCTAAAATATCTCTCCACTCGAAAAAATTCTCTATGCTATTCAATCATTCTATCAACTCTTCTAGTTTTAACCCTCCCACACACTCAAGAACATCAACCTTGATTCCATATCTATTTCCTTCAAGGTTCCTAATCAACCTATCCTTGAAATGATGCTCCTTTGGCTTCCCCTTCAGTTCTTCCTCTACATGAACCTTTGATCTATTGTCTTCTCCCATAGTCTCATTATCAAAATCTAGATCTACAAGATCTATTAGATGTCTTTCTCTCATACAAGGCATAATTCTAGTCAATTGAGCAACTTGCACCTACAACTCCTGCATATGCATGTTTACCTGGGCATAACCTCCTCTTCCTCTCTTCATTCTAATCTAATCTATGTTATTCCAAATAGAAAATAAGAATAGCAAAATAACTATAATAAATAAAATTACTTTTTATTCCTCAACAAGGTCCAACATGCTCTGATATCAATTGATGTAAATCAAGCTACAAGAGGTCATAAAAAATACCTCACATCACATAAAAACTATGATACTTGGAAAATAAATCGGTAAAACTCTCATTCACATAAAAACAACAATACACAAAAATAAACTGGTAAATACTTTATTTTCTCATTCTTGGATTCTCCCATTATGCAATACAATGGGAATATATATAGATATCCCAAGATAAATCCTAAAACAAAACCCTAAAGCTTAAAGCCCTAAAGATAAAAAATTACTATTTTTAGAAAATTGATTTTTTTTTCAAAAATTGTCATTTCTAGTAAATACTATTTTTGGCAAAACAAATTTTATCACAAATTTTCATATTTAGTAATTCCTATTTTTGGCAAATTGGTTTTTTGTCAAAAATTACCATTTTTAATAATTCACAAAAAAAACATATTGACATGCAATTTAGCACACAACTTTGTAATGCCCATATTAGGCATCCTAGAAAATATTGACACCTAATCATGCATAAATAAAATTATTTAAAAACTTCTAAAAAAACACCTTATGAAAGATAGGCTCCTACATCAGTGATGCATTGAATAAAGTAGTTGAGGACATTGACAATCAAAATGAGATCTATTGGAAAAAAAGATAAGAACCACTTGGTTATTGGAAGGTGATAGAAAAACTAAATGTTTCTATTAGGATGCTTGTGCTAGGAGACAAACGAAGAAGATGGAATCTATTCAGGATAAGAATAAACACTCCTTTGATACAATTCCAAGTATGCATTTCCATTCAATGAATTATTTTGTTAAATTGTTTAAGGAAAATATGGTGCAATATGAAGAAGCTCAAAAAATATTCTTATTGTTGTACCCTCTATTATCTTTGGAGAAGAAAATTGGGCCCTACATAAACCCATTAATAGAGAGGAATTGAATAAAGTAGCCTTTGTAATTATTACGAGAAAACCAAGTCCATACGACTTTGCATTTGATTTTTCTCAAACATTCTAGGACAACTTGGAGGAGGATGTAATGGTTGTTATGGAGGAATTCATAGGTAGTAAAAGAATCTTTAAAGCATTAAATAATACATTTATTTTCTTAATTTTGAAAGGGGAGGAGGGGTTGCATATTTTAGATTATAGACCTATTAACTTATGCAATGTCATATATAAAATAATCACAAAGATAATGGTTGAGTGACTAAAACCTTTCCTGGGTAGCATTATCTCCTTGAAATAAGAAGGTTTTGGAGAGGGTGAATAAATATTTGATGGTGTGGTTCTAGATTAGGAGGCAATGCACTCAATGCAAAAATCTAGCAATAGAGGAATGTTCATAAAATTGGATATGTCAAAGGCTTATGATAGGGTGGAGTTAAGTTTCTTGTCAAGGATGATGGCAACCTTCAATTTCTCCTTAGTATTAGATAGAGTGGGTTATGATTTACATTTCTACTCTGACATACTCAATGTTAATCAAAGGCCTTCCTTCATAACCATTTAGATCCACTCAAGGCCTTTGTCAAGGAGATCCTTGTTCCTTTTATATAATTCTCATATTGGTTTAAGACTTGGGTAGAATCATATCGAGGAGAATATAGTAGGGCTTGTTAATAGGTATCAAGGTGGGTGAGGAGTTTTGAATCACCTATATTTTATGGATGACACAAGACTAGTGGGAGTGGCCAACTTAAAGGAAAAAAGAATGATTAGAGATAATCTTAATGTTTACCTTAGGGCCACAAACCAAGTCATAAATGATAAAAAAATCTAAAGTGGTCTTCTTCAATATTGATCAAAGTCTTAAAGATATAATTTTAGAGACCTTGGAATTCACAAGGAGTTCTCTTTGAGTGGTATATTTAAGGGTCCCTTTGCATTTTAAACAAATTGAAGATAGATATCTAGAGGAATATTCTAGATCATATCAAAGAAATAATTAATCATTGGTCTAACAAATGATTAAGATTTTGGGGTAGATTAATTTTTTTGCTATAAGTCATTCAAATCATGTCAATTTGGAAAATTTCTATCATTATTGCCCCACATACCATATGGAAAGAGTTGGACAAGATTGTTGAAAATTTCTGTGGAGAGGAGTAAAAGGAGAGAGGAAATGGACCTTAGTAGATTGGGAGAAAGTAAGCCAAACCAAGGTAATGGGAGGTTTGGGACTAAGGATATTAGAGTTAAATAATAAATATTTGGTTGGAAAGCTTTACTGGAGGTGGATATCCTCACCAACTTATTTATTTAGTAGAGTTTTAACTAGTAAATATTTTGGATAGGTGAATCCGAATGAGGTGAGTAATTTTTCATTGGATGGTAATGGGTCATTTAGTGTGGTAGGCTCTAAAGTTAGTATCTAAGATAATGAAAGATGGATTATTGTAGAAAATGGGGAGAGGGGAGAAGGCATAATTTTGGATAGATTCCTGGGATCAACACCCACCTATCATTGTTGAATTGTTAGAATTCCAACCAATAAAAACAACCATGGAAAGTAGGGATTCAATCCAAATTTAAATTTATTTTAACAACACTCAATTGGGGGATTACAGGTTTAAGTAATTTAAGAAGTTGGATGAGTGGCCAATTCCACTCCTATAATTGACACCCATCAAGACTAAAATTTTGGTAGAAATATTTCTCACAGGTAGAGATGAGAAGGATTAATTAGATTTGGGCTATGGGAGCCTTGGATTCTACATAGTGAAGGATAGATATGGTAAGATCCTTTTAGAACCTCCTCCTCATACATATAAGGTTGGGGATTGGAGAAATATTTGGAAGTCCAAGGTTTGGATGAGAATAAACTTCTTTGCCTAGTAGTTCATGCACAATGAAATTCTTACTTTTAATAATATGAGATATAGGGAATTTTTTGGTCCATATTAATGTGTTTTATGCTACAAAAGTGAGGAAACATCTAAACACTTGATTTTTTATTGCCTGTTCATATGCCAAATTTGGGAGCAATGGTTTTTAGCTTATAAAATTTGAGCCACTCATGATTTAGATTGGATTAATATTTGGAAAAGATGTAAGAGGGGTAGAATTAAATATGAATCTCTTTTTATTGGATGTAATCTTAGATTAAAATACATTTTTGGTAATTATTGATGAGCACCAGAAATGCTCATATTTTGTACACATTTTCTTGATCATTATGTGGCTGTATAATAAGGATTACATACTTTTATAAATGATTATATAGATATTTGATGAAATTATGCGTGTTATATAATTTGTGTGTTTTCAGTGTGTTTTGTGGAATTGTAGTTGGTTTAGTTAGATTTGGATCAGTCGAGGTCTTTTTGATGGACCTGGAACTTTGTTTCTTTGGGGATCAATGCAGAGAACATAGGAACCTTCCTATTCCAGGAAGGCACCAAGATAACATAGGTGCCTTCCTATTCCAGGAAGGCGCCAAGAGTAAGTAGGCACCTTCCTCTTCCAGGAAGGCACCAGGGAAATAAAAGCGCCTTCCTCCTCCAGGAAGGCACCAAAGGGAAGGAAGTGCCTTCCTATCATAAGGAAGGCATCGATGGGAAGGCACCATGATAGGCAAAGTGCCTTCCTCCCATAAGGAAGGTGCCACTAGAATACAAGAACCTTCCTTTCATAGAAGGTGAGCATGTTCCTTCCATAAGGAAGGCGCCACTAGAAGGCAAGCGCCTTCCTCTCACAGAAGGTGAGCGCCTTCCTCCCATAAGGAAGGCGCCACTAGAAGGCAAGCACCTTACTCCCATAAGAAGGCTCCAAAAAAATGTAAGCGCCTTCCTATTCCAGGAAGGTGCCATGGTAGTAAGATACCTTCCATATAGCGAAGGCATCCAATATACTTAGGCAACTTCCTCATAGGGAAGGCACCTCTGTTCTTCACCCGTTGACCAGATTTGCATGACGTGGACATCAGTGGCTGGTGCAGTTCCAACTCTACGTCATGTAGAGCTAAATTGGAGATCATGCCAATGTATGAAAGCATCTTACCAATGCCAGGAAAAGAATGAACCAATCAGCGAACACGCTATCGTTAGAACCAAATGTCAGTTTTAAGAAGACGTCGATTGCATTCACTAGACTATCTTAATTTAGTCTAGGATGAATTGATTGTTGTAACCTCTTTGTAATAGAAGTTCTACGGGTGTGTTATATAAACACACACAGACCACTCTGAGAGATATATATTGATATAGATTTATATAGAGATACAGAAACAAATAGATATTGTAACACTTTGATAAATATATTACAGTTCTAAGAGTTCTAAGCAAGTGTTCAACTGGGGGGAAGTTGCTGGAGCCTGGGCCCTCTCCAAGACAGTATTTCTTCCCAACTTTTCTTCTATTTTCTAGATTAGTTTATTGCTTTTATAGGGTTGTTTACCACATTGCTATTTCGAGCATTGGTAGTAGATTCATTTTTAGGAATGTGTGAATGTTTTATTTTCATAGATTTAATTATTTTCTTCTTACATAAATTATTGAGGAGTGCATGAATGATTGACAACCATTTTAAAAACACCCCCCAATAGTAGAATTAGTGGACTCATCTCAAGTGGTATTGTAAGCAATCTTATTCAGACCCTTCACAAGTTTATGAAGCTCCTTGGGTTGATAATTAAATGCACGGGCATGTGATAAAAGTTGGAAAAAGTTAACCTTGTTTAGCCTGCAACATTTTGGCACCATTGTCAGGAAAGCGTCTCAACTAGATTATTTACAATACCCTAAAACCTTACATCTGACATTGTATGAGTTCTTCGAGAAGAAGAGGACCGAACGATCAGTTTATAAGAACCAACCCATCAGAACCAGATTCAACCGAGCATTCTTAATTTGAATTAGACTCGCCCAACCCACCAGCAATCCATTGGAGTGAGGAACCACACTTTGTGCAAAGTGCCTCCTCATCCCATAAATGTGGGGAAGAACGAATCATCATAAATCCCTTGTTTAATAGGACTCCCTTAGAGGAAGCCCTGTTGTGGAAAGCTATAGAATATCGGATGATCTCACCAGAAAACCTTAGAGCTTTGACTCAAAAATTCTTAAACTATCGTAAGTCCATAAGCACTGCATTAGAAACCATATTTCCTAAAAAAATGGCTGATAATGATGAAGTCTCACCTGGATTTAGTTTCTCGATAGAGGAAGGAGTAGGAGATGCCAAAAATGAAAAACATATCCCCTGCTCAACTTCCGACCTTCAGAGGATACCCAACTGAGGACCCTAACCCATTTTTATTTAAGTTTGATGTCTTATGCAGGTCTGTGGACTACAAATTCGATATGTAAAATTTGAAACTCTTTTCTTCTACATTAGATGATGCAGCTCTATGGTGGTTCATTGGTCTGGGAGACAAACACATTGCTACGTGGGACCAGATGAAGAGGCTCTTTTTAGAGCAATACCAAGATTTTGGGAGAGCAAGAGACTCTAGGGAGGAGGTCCTGAGCATGACAAAAAAATAATATGAGTCTCTCGAGGATTACTGGGAGATATTCAACTTTAATCTTCAATGATATCCTCACACAAGACTATCTGATAAGTCCCTCAAAAGCATATTTTTGAGAGGACTTACAAATGAATCACTCGAGGCTCTTAACATGATCTTCGAAATTGATGTCTACCAGCATGCTATGGAAGACATCTGGAAACTATGGCAGAACTACTCAAGAAGGCAAGGCAAGGCCACCTCTAGAACCATGAAAGCGACTGCTTCAGTCAGAAAGACATAAATAGGTAACATGTTGGAGGATTTAAAGAGTGAAATGCTCTCATCTCTAGCATTGCAGATGGATACATTGCTGTTAGAGAAAAAGAAGCAAGAAAATGACATAGCATTGGCTTATTTTTGTCCAAAATGTAGAGGGAGGCATGCAAAGAATGCATTCCCAGAGAACAAAGTCAGAGTATGCACAGTTTTTAGGCTGAAACATAAAACTCGATTGTGCCCACAACTACCCAGTAATTAGGAGGAGGCTGAAAGCATGAATGCCTATTTCATAGGCAATCAGAAGATTTGGCCATAGCCCTCTACGAGGAATATGCCAACCAGAATACCGCCATATGGGGAGGGCCATACATGCACCAAGGACCGCCTCAACCACCTAACATGGGGTGGTGAGGGCCGTCACCCTGGTCTAATGCACCCCAGCAACATTCCTAAACCAACAGCTATGGATGCCATATCCATATCCTGAGCAATAGTTGAGAGGCCACACTACATGGAATCAAGCTCCACAGAATGTAGCACCTACTCACCCCCAATAGAATTTATCGGCATTGCCAGTAGTGAGACCTGCGTAGCTATCCACACAACCGATGGCAAATATGAATAACAGGGTGAACTAGATAGCATACAACATGGAGGATGAGATGTATCCTATGTACAATATTCAGCTTAGGTCAGGCAGGCAACTAGGAGTAGGAACACCTCCACTGGTAGAAGAGGAGGAAGAGGTAGAAGAAACACCTTTGGTAGAGGAGGAAGAAACACTTTAGAGAGAGAACGCTCCATTTCCCAATCGGCTATAAGAATAGAGAAAAGTAACACATCCAAAATTTGACATCTTTTCAAGCTTGAAGAACCTCACATTGACAATTCCATTATTTCAAGCAATCTGAGATGTTCTAATATATACCAAGGCAATCAAAGATATGTGTCTGAGGAAGCCAAGACAAAGATCAACCCAGACTATCAACATCATGGATAAACTGGTGTATTTGATGATGGGCAGAATATGCCATCCAAAGTATGCAGACCCAGGAAACCCGGTGCTGACTATAAAAATTGAGGGACATTCCCTGTCCAATACGTTGGTCAATCTTGAAGTAGCCATCAACATAATGCCTCAAGAGACCATGTAGAGGCTACAGCTCACACACCTAAAACCCACCATGATAGTGTTGCAGCTAGCTGATTGATCTACTATAGCACCAGAATGAATGTTGGAAGACATGATAGTAACGATCAGCGCATGGGAATACCCAACTAAATTTTTAGTCTTAAAATACAAAACTAGGTTGGGTAGTTACCCTCTCATCTTGGGGAGGCCATGGCTAGCAATAGTTGATGCGTACAAAAGTTGTCGAGATGGGTTGATGACCATATCTAATGGGTGAAACGTTAAAAGGTTGACCATTTCACCCCCAGCACAGTCTATCGACTTAGTAGGAGAACCCATGTTCATTGAGCATGGAAATTGGGATCTATCCATGATCCAGTCGATGATGACATTGGAGGAGTTGACAGAAGAAGATGACAATGGTGCTATTATGGATTTTATCCATGAAGAGTCCTCCATATTTGCACCTAGATCATCATTGACTGGCACCCAAGATCACCATGTTCGGCAGATACACATTGGGATAGGAAGAATGTTAAATGTCAGCAGTAGGTTGATGCCCACACAACTAACAAAATTAGAAGAGCTCCTGGTAAGGTACCAACAAGCATTTGCATAAGATTACTCAGATATGCAGGGCATTAGCCTAGATATCTGTAACCATCAAATTTATCTAGATGATCAGGCAACTCCAAGTCAATAGTTGCAGAGAAGAATGAACCCGACAATGAAAGACATTATCAAGGAAGAACTGCACAAACTCTTGGCTGTTGGATTCATATATCTGATTTCTAATAGTGAGTGGGTATCACCGTTAGTGGTGGTCCCTAAAAAGAATGGGAAGTGGCAAATCTATGTGGACTACAGAGCATTGAAAAAAGCAACCAAGAAAGACCACTTCTCGCTCCTGTTCATTGATCAGGTCTTGGACACACTCTTAGGGAGGAAGTACTTCTCCTTTCTAGATGGATTTAGTGGATACAACCAGATCCAGATAGGAGAATAATATCAGGATAAGACAATGTTCACCTGCCCATGGGGAATGTTTACCTCTAGGGTATTGCCTTTCAGAATGTGCAATGCACCTGCCACCTTTCAAAGGGCAATGCTTAGCATATTCTCAGACATTATGGGAGATAGGGTTGAGGTATACATGGATGACTTCACCATCTATGGAGAAACCTTTGAGGAGGCAATGATGAACTTAGAAAGAGTGCTCGATAGAAGCAAGAAAAATAATTTGTCCCTAAGTAAAGAAAAATGCTTTATGATGATGCAAGAAGGCATCGTACTGGGGCACCACCTCTCTATAGAAGGAATAAAGGTTGATAAAAGGAATATTGAGGTCATTAGGGACCTACCCAACCCTAGAACGCAGAAATAGGTAAGGAGTTTTCTTGGATCAGCCGGGTACTATTAGCGATTTATCGTTGAATTTAGCAAAATTGCCAAACCACTTCACACTCTATTATCTAAGGATGTGGAGTTCAATTGGACTAAATACTATGAATAAGCGTTCCAATTGCTTAAGGAGAAACTGATATCTGCACTAGTTTTAAGAGGACCAAATTGGGCCATACCGTTCCATATCTATTGTGATGCATCCAACGATGCAATTGGAGCAATCCTTGGACAAAAATATCATGAAGAATTTTACACCATTTATTATGTCAGTAAAAACTTGGTAGGAGCAGAGCTCAACTACATAATGACAGATAAGGAGTTCCTTGCAGTTGTCAATGCTATAAATAAATTTTGCCACTATATCACCAGATATAAGGTATTTTTCCATATGAACCCCATGGCTATCAGATACCTAATGAGAAAGCTAGCCATTGGCAGAAGAATTATTAGATGGATATTGCTACTGTAGGAATTCAACATCACCATAGTCGACAAACTAGGCAAGGATAATGTCATGGCAAATTTTTTGTCTAGATTGATACCAGCAGACCACCAAGCAGTGGAAGACCAATTTTTGGATGAACATTTGTTCACTATTAGTGAGCAAACCCCGTGGTATGCAGATATAGTCAATTACTTGGTCATCGAAAGGACCTCACCTGCTCTCTCTTTCCGAGAAAAGCAGATGGTCATAGAGAAAAGTGCATCATTCCTATGGATGGATGGCCTCCTATTTAAAATAGGATGTGACCAAATTACAAGAAGATGTGTAGTAGAACAAGAGTTCTCAGAAGTACTTAAAGCATGTCACGATGAAGTATGCGGTCACTTTGTAGGGAAACGAACTGCCTACAAAATCCTAGAGGCTGGGTACTTTTGGTGCACTCTATTTAAGGATGTGGCTGCATACACCAGCAAGTGTGACAAATTCCAAAGGATGGGTAGACCAACCCATCAAGATGAAATGCCCCTCCAGCCTTAGGTACACCTAGAACATTTCGATAAGTGGGGCATGGACTTTGTGGGACCGTTTAATCCACCTTTGATGGGGAGGAGGTTTATTTTGGTCTATACGGATTACGTTACCAAATGGGTTGAAGTTCAAGCATTGAGGGATTCAAAGGAAATAATGGTTTTTGATTTCTTATTTGCCCATATTTTTACATGATTTGGGGTCCCTAGGGAGATAACAATAGACCAAGGGCCTCAATTTACCTCCAAGTTGATCGAGGAGATGATGGAGCAATACAAAGTATAGCACAATAAAACTATGCCTTACCATCCACAGGAAAATGGGCAAGTGGAAGTGACAAATAGAGAAATAGAGAACATCCTAACAAATACTATGCAGCAACATATGAAATATTGGGCTACACGGTTGTCGAAGGTAGTTTGGGCATATAACACCACGTGGAAATCCACCATAGGATTTAAACCTTTTCAACTGGTCTATGGGAAAAATGCGATGATGCCCATTGAATTTGAAATCAAGACGCTAAGAATGACTTCATAATTGAAATTGAGCTTGGATGAAGCTTAAAAACAAAGGATTCGGTAGCTAGATCAACTAGATGAAATTTGATTAGATGCTTTACAAAGAATGAAAATTATACAGAAGCAAAGAAAGTGGTGGCATGATAGCCACATTAAGCTGAAGTAGTTCCAATAAGGGGAATGGGTACTATTGTACGATTCTCGATTCCAAGAGAGGAAAGACAAATTAATGCAGAGATGGATGGGGCCGTATGAGGTGGTAGAGCTTATCAAGAACGGGGTAGTGCATGTTAAGACAATTGACGGTAGCAACACTATGTTCACAGTCAATGGCCACCGACTATGCCCCTATAAAATGTCTGAAACATTACAGGTAGAATCTAGAATAGGCATGGGGGAGACCCCATATTGTTAGATCTAGACTGAACTCTCATAGGTGAAATGGTGGGCATGGAAGTGCTCACCCAAAATTAGTTAATGTATTTTTTTTTATAGTGTGTTTTTGTAGGGACGACGCTCGCATGCAAGCTGCAAGCATCCTAACCCAGGTCCTAATAGGAACAAAATGCATCTAACTACATTTATTTTCCTTTATTTTTCAGTTGCTTTTTACAGGTGGAGGACCTGATAACATGAAGAATAGGTATCTAGGAAACCAGGCCTGATTCGGCTCAGCATTCTGACACCGGCTTGTAGGTAGAAGTTGAGGTAGCATGAAGCAAGACTGAGAAGGCTTGATCACCCTTTCCCAGTCAATCACAACATGATTGTCGAGAATAAGGTTCCTTCATTATAAAGAAGTCACCAAGCCAAAAGAAGGTGCCTTCCACATCCAAAAGGCACCCTACCAAAAGAATGCACCTTCCATATCAAGAAGGCACCCTGCGAGAATAAGGTGCCTTACTTATAAAAAATGCACCCCGCAAGGGAAGGTACCTTCCTTACAAAGAATGTACCCAACCTAGTAAGATTTCTAAAAAAAATAAAATAAAATAAATAAATAAATAAATATATAGGCGCCTTTCGTGGCTGGAAGGCACCATAAAAAAAAAAAAGCCAATGCGTCTTCCACATTAGGAAGGCACATCTAGCAAGAGGTGCCTTACACATCACGAAGGTGCATGCAGACCGAGGTGCCTTCCACATCGAAAAGGCGCACCCAATCAGGAGCACCTTCCATAGCAGGAAGGCACCATCATCAAGAAGGCACCTTCCACCACCAGATGACACATCCAATTAGAGGCACCTTCCATCACCAAAAGGTGCATCCATTCAGAGAGCACCGACAACATCGGGAAGGCACCACATCAGCGCCTTCCACATGGGGAAGGTACCAAAGAATGCCTTCCATGTACAACCAACACTCATGCCTCCCAAACGCCTCGAGCGAAATGAAGCATCACACGAATGAGCGACACCAGATGACCATACCCCTCCCCCCATGTCACAAATCTATGAATCAGTGGGCTTGAAACACCAAATCAAGTATGCGCATGTTAATTCAAATTTTTATATAATTATTTATAAAATATGCAGTATCGAAAAAGATACCACCGTCATAAAGATCATATTCCCCCATAGCCGAAACCGTGTACCAATGATATGGTGCATTCCATAACTGCTAGGTTTAGGAGCCTTCCCTATAAGAAGGTGCCTTCCTAAGGAAGGAAGGACAGAAATAATAGTAGTAGTAGGGAAGGCTCCATGGGAGGAAGGTCTAAAAATCATGCAGTAAAGAAGAATGAACCAGGTGATACAGATGGAATCAGAGAAGTGATGAAAACATAGTTTGAGGGTGAGGGATGGCTCGAATACTATACCCTGGTCAGTTAGGGCCAAGATATGGAGGCAGCCATGGAGTTTGCTACCTCCTTGAGGGGCGATGTAGCCCAGGTGCGAGGGGAAGAAATTCCAGTCACCCCCGAGTTCATCTCATAGGTGACTAGATTTCCCCTCATAGGGGAATGTGTATACAAGGGCAGACTGTTGAATCTGTACACCGAGGTGTTGCTACCAGGGGATAATGTGCAGATAGACAAGGAGGGATTACCCAAAAATAGCCTCCCCATGAATCTATGGAAGATATTCGAGCTGGATGCTCGATTATTCATGTGCACTGAGAAATATACCCATCTGCACGCTAATCATGTGCAGTTTCTCAATCACCTGGTGCATGGAAGGAAATTGAACATACCCTTCTACTTGGAAAATGCTCTGAAGGACGAAGCGGCTTGATACCAAAATGGGGCACCATTTGCATTAGACCACCATGGGTTGATATCGACACTGGCCTGCCATGCAGAAGCGCAAAGGCAGAACCCCGACATAGAGGGAGATGGCGGCCAAGAAATACGACATGAAGCTATTACTGAAGTAGGGCAAGACGAGAGATGCCCCATAGAGGAAATAGTGAGTATCAGGCAATTGGCATTGCCCTATTTCATAGAGGAAAGAGGGCAGTAACCTGTGCTTGAAAACATAAAGGAAAGAGGGCAGTCACCAGTGCCCAAGAACACAAAGGAAAGAGGGCATTCCCCAGTGCCCGAGCATGAGGAAGAAGGAGCGCCACTTATTAGTGGTGAGGACAAGTTTTGACTGACATAACCAGTCCCTAGGAGGAAACATTTGCGATGGCTCCACTCGATAGAAGAAGAACAGAGTGACTCAAAAGTAGACATTACAGCCCAAACCCTCAAGGAATCGATAAACCAAAGCTCGCAAGATGCAGGGACTTTTGGGAACAATTACCAGGTCGATGCGGCCTTGGAGGAGGCGCTCGAATGGAAAACCAATTGCTGGATGACCCAGCAAATTTTGGAGGACTGCCAAAAAAAGCATGTAGTGGAGTTGAAGGAACGAGACAAACAGATCGCCCAGCTCGAGTAGCTGGTCTGGCAGTTGTGGGAGGAAAACCAGTTTCTTCAGGACAGGGGAATGAAAAGAAGGGATGTGTCAAACAAAACTAATTGGGCGAAAGAAGTCCCAAAAAATTCTCCCACATCTTTTGAATGAGTATTATATTCGAGGAAAATTCAATTGGACGCTCGACATAGTAGCCTAGAGGCAGGGGAGAATTCCTCTGTTTTTGGGAGTGAAGGGGAGAGAAGTCCCACAATACCCCATGTCATTATCCTGAGTGAGACAGAGTAGGACGAGGACCTCCAACAACAAACATGACCAGAGGATAAGGAGGAACTCCCCAGACCTGAAGGAGGAGAAGAGCTTGAGCGGTCAACACCGGATAGACAAGAGAACGAAGGATCACCCCTAGATACAGTAGCACAAAATAAAGAGAATGCTCTAGAGCAAGCCCCTCAAAGCGAAGACATGTCTACCATGGAGAAAGAGAAGACCCTTGTTTGAGCTGCTACATTTTCCATAGAGGCCAAAGGAAAAATGCCCAGGATGGCTCGAAAGAAGGTGAAGGTGACCTTCATCGAGCCAGAAGAGGATGAGTGGGATATGCAACCATTCATTGAAAGGCAAAAATAGTTCGAATGACAGCTCAAGGAGATGAAAGCAGCCAAAGAGGCCTAGAAGACAGCCTCGAGGATGCAAGGAGACTTTGGCATCTATGTCAATCTGATAGAGGAAAACAAGTTCTAGGATATTTACGGTCCATCCTAGGGATGAACCTCCATGATGAGGAGGTATTTGGAATGATGGGGGGTATATGGCCCCCAATTGGAGGCTGCTGCCATTGCAAAGGAGAACATAGGGCTTACTCATGAAGTAGCTAGATTATACAAGGCCCAAGTAGTACCTTCTAAGAGGGATAATTTAGATATCCCTCTAGCGATGGTCAGACCTCCGGACGCTAACCTCTAGCAAGCTACCGAAGCTGCATTATAGTCAGAAAATATGACATTGGCTAGATCATCGCTAGTAGCAGCCAGAATGAGAAAAGGATAGTCGACAGTCGCACCCTCAGTTTCACATAGGAAAAGGTGAATCACACCTTCAAATGCCAACATGCAGAAGAGACAGACTCGGGCTGTAGGTGCAGTCGAATCCTCCAAGAAATGACAATGATGGAGGGCCAACAGGGCTACCTACAGTTTTTATGCCACGAGGGCATGGCATATGTTAGGCGTGGGGGGATGATGAGCACCAAAAATGCTCATATTTTGTACACATTTTCTTGATCATTATGCGGCTGTATAATAAGGATTGCGTACTTTTATAAATGATTATATAGATATTTGATGAAATTATGCGTGTTATCTAATTTGTGTGTTTTTAGTGTGTTTTGTGGAATTGCAGTTGGTTTACTTATATTTGGATCAATCGAGGTATTTTTGATGGACTTGGCACTTTGTTTCTTTGGGGATCAATGCAGAGAACATAGGCGCCTTCCTCTTCTAGGAAGGTGCCAAGAGAAAGTAGGCACCTTCCTCTTCTAGGAAGGCACCAAGAGAACATAGGCGCCTTCCTCTTCCAAGAAGGCACCAAGGAAAGAAAAGCGCCTTCCTCCTCTAGGAAGGCACCAAAGGGAAGGAAGCACCTTCCTCTCATAAGGAAGGCACCGACGGGAAGGCACCACGATAGGCAAAGTGCCTTCCTCCCATAAGGAAGGTGCCACTAGAAGACAAGCACCTTCCTCTCACAGAAGGCGAGTGCCTTCCTCCCATAAGGAAGGCGCCACTAGAAGGCAAGCGCCTTCCTCTCACAGAAGGCGAGAGCCTTCCTTCCATAAGGAAGGTGCCACTAGAAGGCAAGCGCCTTCCTACCATAGGAAGGCACCAAAAGAAGGTAAGCGCCTTCATCTTCCAAGAAGGCGCCATGGCAGTAAGATACCTTCCACATATGGAAGGCACCCGATATACTTAGGCGCCTTCCTCATAGGGAAGGCACCTCTGTTCTTCACTCGTTGACCAAATTTACATGACGTGGACAGCAGCGGCTGGTGCAGTTCCAACTCTACATCATGTAGAGCTAAATTGGAGATCGTACCAATGTATGAAAGCGTGTTACCAATGCCAGGTGAAGCACAAACCAATCAGAGAACACGCCACCGTTAGAACCAAATGCCAATTTTAAGCAGACGTTGATTGCATTCACCAGACTATCTTAATTTAGTTTGGGATGAATCGACTGTTGTAACCTATTTGTAATAGAAGTTATGCGGGTGTGTTATATAAACACACGCAGACCACTCTGAGAGATATAGATTGATATAGATTTATATAGAGATACAAAGACAGATAGATATTGTACCACTTTGATAAATATATTATAGTTCTAAGAGTTCTAAGCACGTGTTTAGCTGGGAGGAAGCTACTGGAGCCTGGGCCCACTCCAAGCCAGTATTTCCTCCCCAGTTTTCTTCTATTTTCTAGATTAATTTATTGCTTTTATAGGGTCTTTTACCGCATTGCTATTTCCAGTATTTGCAGTAGATTCATTTTCAGGAATGTGTTAATGTTTTATTTCCATAGATTTAATTATTTTCTTCTTACGTAAATTATTGAGGAGTGAATGAATGATTGACAACCATTTAAAAAACACCCCCTAATAGTAGAATTAGCGGATTCATCTCAAGTGGTATTGTAAGCAATATTATTCAGACCCTTTGCAAGTTTACGAAGCTCCCTGGGTTGATAATTAAATGCACGGGCATGTGACAAAAGTAGGAAAAAGTTAACCTTTTTTGGCCCACAACAATTATGGTTGGAGAAATATGGTAAAATGTTTAGATAAAACTTTTCATCCTTGGATGGTATTTGACAAGTCATTTGGAGCAAAGTCATGAAAAATGTATACTAAAGAGAAAATTCAATATGATATAGGGATGATGGAGAAGGAATCCAAAGTGTAAGAGGGGTAGGAAAAATATAGTTGGAAACCATCCCTAGAAGGTTGGATTAAAATTAATACAAATGGAACTCCAAAAGGTAATCTGGGTAGAGCTAGAATTGGAGTGGTCTATAGGAATCATGTCGGGATAGTTCTCTATTGGGAATTGTAGGGCCTAGATAGGGAAACAAACAATGAAGTAAAAGTCTTAGTTATCAAATTTGAATTTATCTGGGTAGTAAGACAAGGTTATAATACGATTATCATAGAATCAAATTCTCAAATCTTTGTAGGAACTCTAGATTCCATGTGGAACTTTGCTTTGTAGACATGGAGGTTGAGGATTATTGTCACCAAAATTAAGAAATTGCAGATGATGTAATTTTGCTTTATGTGTGTAGAGCTCTGAATAATGTAATAGACTTCATGGCTAATATGGGTACTAAGGAGGTAGGGTTTTAGTGGCATAGTGGCATGGATATTGAGGATGAGACAAATAGGTAGGTTGGTGAGTAAAGCTAGTGTTTAGCTAATTTGGACAGCCATTGTAAATATATGGTTTAG
The DNA here is from genome assembly GCA_028583015.1 of Wollemia nobilis. NCBI lineage: Eukaryota > Viridiplantae > Streptophyta > Pinopsida > Araucariales > Araucariaceae > Wollemia > Wollemia nobilis. The sequence goes on from JAQPPZ010016895.1 coordinate 21,257,604, forward strand.
GATATTTTGCTCTAGTGTAGATCTCATTTTACTATTGTGAATAGGTGTTCTCGTTGGGAAAGCCTAGGATGAGTCTCATACCAAATTGTAAATGTTCTTGTATTAGTATAATGTTTTCAAATTATTTTTCAAAAAAAAATTACATGTATGAAAAATTCCTAAACAACTTTAGCTTTTGAACATATAAATTACATCACATTTTTTTATAAGTTAATAGTAGGTATAAAATTAATTATATGGTATATGATTGAATGTTTAATTTGAAAGCCATCTTGAAAATAAGCTCTAAATTTTTAGTTTTTTTTTTTTTTTTTTTATGTTTGCTTATTTTTATTTAAAATATTGGCTAATAACTTCAAAAAGAAATAACATGTCATGATTATCTTATAATTTTTCATGTTTTAATTTTTTTTTGTGTGTGTCTTCATAGTTACTATCTTGTAATTTCTCACATTATGTGTACTACCATTTTCATAGATTAATGTAACCATGATAACTTGTTATCTTTTTTTTGAAATTATTATGTGTACTACCATTTTCATAGATTAATGTAACCATGATAACTTGTTATCTTTTTTTTGAAATTATTCCATGTTGTTTGATTCTATTTTTTCTTCGTAATATATACTAGATTTAGACCTAGTCATTTGATTATGTAAACAAATTGTGCAACTTTTAGTTATAAGAATTATTAATGCTTATGGTCACATCATATTTGAATTGTATTTTTTGTTATTGATTAGAAAAATTTATATATTGTTATACTTTTTCAAAATTTATTTTTATTGGATTTTATGGACATATACAATCATTTCCTCCTCTTTAATATCCGATAGTTGCATAAGTGTACTCATTCTAAAAATACAATAATAATAATAATAAAATTTTAGTATTTTCCTTTTGATTCTTTTAAGAAGAGATATTTTTCATTCAGGAAATTTATGTACAAATTTGTGTACCCACACTTATATGTAATATTTGTTTAGATAACTACTTAACATTGTGAAACAATCCATTAAAAATCTATTATTTAGCATCAATTTACTAAATTGAAGACATAAATATTCATATTTATACAATAACTATCTTGTTAGCTTTTTTTTTTTTCTTTGAGCTATTATGTATGACATATTCTTTAACATTTAATCTTTGTTAATACAAAAAATATTAAATTTCATGGTTTGATTTTTAATCCTTGTATTTAATTAGCATACTAATGAGAAGAAATTACACCCAATAATTTTTTTTGCAAATATAATCATAATACCAAAATGAACCATTTAGTTATTGGTTATATTGTATATTATTAAACTCTAAAGAACTTTAAAAATGCTACAATATTTTTCACAAATATGTATTTTACTCCCATTATATATTAAAATCCCAAAAGACTCATCAATGAAAAAATGCTTCACTATTTCTTTTATATACATATTTACTTGGTATTTATCACTATCGAAATTATCACTATAAACATATCTATATTATCTTACCTCCCACTCAGGCTCCTTTACTTTGAAATCCTTTGAGCGGGAGGCCTCCTATTCTTCCTTGTTGGATCTACATGTTTGTTGTCTCTGCTATGATCTAGTGGATCTATGACTAGGGTTCATTGCTTTTTGGGGGGTTTTGTTGGGTTGTTCCATTTTTCTTATGGGTTGATAATTGTCTTTATTGAAATATTTGGCTTAGGGGTTAGGGCTAAATTCCAACCCAAACCTATCCAGATGATATTGGGCTATTTGTATCACTATGGATAATCCTGGTTGTTGACCCCTTGGTTGGGTTTGGTTACATGTTGCTCTAGTTGATTTTTTGGATGATTTTGTTTCACGGGGTTGCTGCTAGTGATGGGATCTTAGTTTTTTTCATATTTTTATTGGTTTTGGCATCAATATTAGAGAGGGCCAAATGTTGACCCAAATCCTTTGGAGGGATTTATATTGATAGGGAAAAATCTCATTGTTTTTCCCTTGGATGGCTTCGATTCTACTTACTCTATTACCCTGGTTGAGTTGTGATTCTGTTTTTGCCAGTGATGGGATCTTGGTTGATTCTTTTCGTATTTATTTTGGTGTTGGTATTAGATTTAGGGAGGGATAAACACTGATCCAAACCCTTTGGGGTGATTTATATTGCTAAGAAAAAATTTGGCTATTGTTTCCTTAACTGGCTTCGACTTTGCTTCACTTTGAGTGGTGGCTTTGTTTCTAGGATCCCCTATGAGTTTTGGGGCTTGGACAGTTTTCTTAGTGTTTCTTATGGATTGTGGTATTGTCATTGATATTTTTGGAGTCTAGGCAAAATACAAACCCAAGCCTACTGGGATGATATGGGTTGTTTTGCAGCAAAGGATTATGGCTTTTAGTCCCTATTCTTGGTTTGGTTCCCTAGCTTCAATTTTTCATAGAGATTTCAATCTCCAGTTCTAGTAGTGGTGGTAGTATTTGATCGTAGGATTCCAACGCTTTCATTTTTTGGGATCTTTCTCCTTTCCTGCTTAGGATCTGTGTTGAATATTTAGATCTATCTTTTCTTTGTCCCTTAGTGCAATTCTTCTCCAATATTTTTTGTGGCTCAGTTTCTTATTTGGTTTGATGGTTTGCAATCTTATTTCAATTGGTGGCCTCTGGTTGGTGGGATCCACAAGTGGTTAATTATTTTCTTTTTTGGATTGGTGGATCTTCTTTCTTATTTGGTTTGATGGTTTGCAATCTTATTTCGATTGGTGGCCTCTGGTTGGTGGGATCCACAAGTGGTTAATTATTTTCTTTTTTGGATTGGTGGATCTTCTTTTTATCCTCTATTTTACCAACCATTGGTTGAGAGGGTTTCAGGAACCGTGAGTAGGAGTTGGTGTGGTAATTCTTTGGTTCATGTTCTGGTTGTCAATTTTTTCTTAGATGTTGTCCTCTATTCAGTGGCAGAGGTGATTTGTAGTATTCGATGTCCTGGGACTTCGAATTGGAAGGTTGGTGTTCTGATGTAGGTCTTTTTCTATGGTAGAGGTGATTTTTTGTTAGTTTTGGGTAGTTGCTCAGGTGCCTATAGCTGGTTTCATTTCATGAATGAAATAGGATTTTAAGCTTTAATCCTTCTTTTACACTCTGGTTTTTCCCTGGTTTGTGGTTTGTGGCAGGATTTACAATGCTACTCATAGATTTGTGATGCTCTTGTTTGGGTTTTGGTTTTGGCTCCTGGGTGGTTTTGAAGCCTGGAAGCACTTTGTAGAGTGGTTTTATTAAATTTTCAAATATTTTGCTTTTGGTAGCTGCAGAATTTTGTTTTCCTATTTTCAGCTTTTGGGTTCCTATTTCCATGGCCATTTTTCTAAGCTTGCTTGCTTCAAATGTCAAATCTGGTTGGAGGGGGTTTTCCAAATTTTAAATTTAAATTTCTTCTTTATGGAGGACCTTTGCAACATGTGGGATTTTATTATTATATATTTGTAACCTCTGCCTCCGTAAGGAGTTGTCCCCATATGTGGTGTGTCCGTTGGAAGCTGTATTTTCTATAGGCATTGTATTGGTTGATTGGCGCCTTTAGAGTTGTTGATTGTTAACTGGTCGGAGCTTGTTGTATTGGTTATGGAATCCTCTGAAAACGCTCTTCTTAGATTGTAAGTTCCTCTCAAAACCCTCATTGTTAATTAAAAAAATCTATATTACCTTTAAAAAACTACTTTTAAAAAATTTATCTTTATTTTAAATTTATTATTTGTAAAACCCATATTTTTACCTTCTCATTCAAAATTCACTAATACAAGCAATGCACCAAGGATCATCAAGAGACTGATTTTCTTAAACATTTATAAATATATATCAACGTAATGAATTTTAATCTACATTGCATTTACCTGAGACATACGTGTTACAATGTAAATCTCATACGAAAAACTTCTAATCTTTTTTCTTAATTTCAAAGTTATTTTGAGGGAGATCTTAGGTTTTCGCTTAGGATTTTTCAAGCAGCCTCATGGTCAGAAGAAGAGGTAATTTAAAATAATATTTGAAGATTTATGAAGCTAATATAAAATCAAATTGGATGTACTCACGATTGCTTGCTTATATATGTTTAAGTGTCAATGACTTGAGATCAAAATATCCGTAAAACATTTGTTCAAAACTGGCCAAATAGTGACTTAATATTTGAAGATTTATGAAGCTAATATAAAATAAAATTGGATGTACTCAGAATTGCTTGCTTATATATGTTTAAGTGTCGATGACTTGAGATCAAAATATCCGTAAAACATTTGTTCATAACTGACTATATAGTGACTTTGGATATTTTTGTCCTAACTCGGCGTTCGCGTGACATAGAGAAGCATAAATTCACTTTAATCATCACGAGCATAATTATACACTTGAATCCAAACAAAAGAAAGAAAAAATAATTGACTTGAATCCTCACGAGCATACGTACACACTTTGTTTGTTGTGCGCGTGACTTCATTGTAAGTTCTCATTTGTTGGCTTGTACACTGCATTTTTGTAAAAAGATTCTAAGAAAGGCTAACTGGATGACTATATCGTACTTAAAATAGCACAATAGCACAGCATCTTACCGGACAGTGCTATCCATTGCAATGCAGAGCTTCCTACAGATACCATCCACGTTCTTATCAGAAGATTCCAAAATCTACATACCAAAAGGACCCACATATTTTCAAATACAGATAAAAAATTATATTAAAGCTATGAATAAGCTCAAAGTATTTCCATTAATAATCTTAAATGTGTAGATCTATAAAATAATATGTATTCAATCTATAAATTTTTTATTTTTAAATAAAAGATTCAAGATTTAGTTTTGTTATTATTTAGAAAACCAGATTCAATGGACTGTAAGTATGTCCAAAAGTAATAGTAATTATAATACCATGATCATGATTTCCACCCATATAATCGATTTGAAAAACAAAATATTTAGATCTAAAAGCTACTCGTAAATATAATTTTAAATATAATATCGATATTTCTTATTTATTTTATTCTTTCATAGGCAAAATCCGGAAACAAGTCATTTATATTTTAACCAGAAGGTTTCAATAGTGAAAGGACTTGAAACAAGGGGAATAAACACAACCTAAGAGGAGATAACGAGGGATTGAGATTAAATGTACCTTAACTTGGAGAGTATGATATGCTTTGTTCTCAACACAGCAACTGTGTGCAGAAATAAGTTGAAGATTCTCTTTTTGGAGAACTTGAAGTATTACCGAAGGCAATCTGGCGTTTGATCCCGCAACAACGACTTGGATTTTTAGCATCTCCATATCCTCTCTGTGAATTGTACATTTAATAGTTGGTAAAATAATAATCTGATGAGAGCCAGAGAGCCTAAGAATCCTTCCTGCAAACGTGTTCGCCTCAGCCAAGGATAATGATGATGGTGAGCTGCAAAAAAAATCCTTCTATATTAACTATCTATTATAAACAACAACGTGGAAAATTGGAAACATAAACGAAACAACATTCTTCTAAATTTTCTGTCTATTTTAAACAAAAGTATGGAAAACTGTAAACATCTTTCACTTTAGCGTTGTCGTTAAAAAGAACTTTTGTTCTTTTAATATATAAAATAAATTTATAATAAAAAATAAGAATTAAATAATATATATATAAACAATTATTTTTAAGTATAAAGGCCTCGTGAAAGCATTTAAGAGATTTAATTTTTTTTTTGATGAGGAAATATACAACATATCAGCAACATGTGAGGGGAGAGATTTGAACTGGGTCTCTCGATAACTGGAGAGTTTTAACTACCCACTTGCTCTCCAACTCCTCTACATGAGCGGATGATTTAATTTTTTTAATTTATTAAGGTTTTGTTATTGTAGACACCAAAACAGCACCAATCCGATTATGTGACCGCAAACACTGATCGCTTTGACAAACACAGCCCCCAGGGCAGCCCTCAGAGGTCAAACAGTGGTCCTAACCACTTTCATAGCAATTTTGTAAGGTCAAGAAGCAATTTGGCACATTTAGACACTTTGCTCGATATTCGCCTCACCCAGGGACGAATACTAACCGGAATTCGTCTCACCCAGGGACGAATTCTGAAATCGTCTCACAAAGGGACGAATTCCAAGTTTAACGGGCAAAAAGAAGAATGGTGCCAAGTGGCAGCCCGAGACGATCGCTTGATGACTCTCGCCTCGCACACGTGTGTGGGTGGATAGATAGGCCGTTAGAGGACCGTCACAAGGGCGAGTTATGAGAGCCCAAGTCAATGGAGGACTCCCCTCCCTCATGGGAAGACATGACTGCCACATGGCACCTATGACCAACACATGGCATTTGTGCTTCCCTCTCAAAAGAGACCCCATGGGTCTATAAAAGGTGGGACTTTTCTCACCCAAAGGACAGATTGGAGGAGATTTCAAGCAACGAAGTGCTGCCGAGTTGAACACCCACTTGCATCCCCTTTGATTCACCTTCTCACATCCACCAATCTCTTTTGCAAGGGAGGTTGTTGGGTGGCTTTTGGAAGCTTGAATCTGACCCAAATCCAACATATGGACACCTGAATCAACCAATTTGCAGACATCCCAATCCTAAGAGGTTTTGGGCCCATCCCTAGTGGATTGGCGCCAAGATCAAGTGCCACCGGTGGGAGGCCCACTTGGGCACCCCCGCACTTTCCAAGTTTTATTCCAAAGCATTCTAGATTATTGTTTCAGGTTGCATCTCATGTTATTCTCTTTGGTTAACTCATAGCTTCAATTTCATAACATTCTGATCGGATTTTATCATGCTTTGTGTCGCTTTGTTGTTTCACAAACTTGCAGGTGGCGATATCGAATTCCCGAGGATAGAGGCCAAATTGGGAGAATCCGACCATCTGGGTCGTCCCAAAATGGCCCCAATTACATAACCCCCTGTTTGCAGGCGTTTTGTAGGTCTCGAGATTCGACATTGGAGCAGCAGTAGGTCGGCTTTTCCAACACGAAGAATTCGTCCCACCCAGGGACGAATAGCGCTGAATTCGTCCTGCCTAGGGACGAATTCCATTTGAAGGCAGATTGGCCAACTGTTTCAATGGCAGTGGCCCTCTGGTGATGTCTTCTGTCCTCTGTCAGATTTTTAGGTCATTTAGAGTCATTTTGTCTATCGATTTGGCTAATTATTTGCATGCATCTTTTGGCGATTTTAGAGAACAAACACTTACTATTTGCAACAGGAGCTACTGACATCTTCGTTGTTTCTTTGTTCGCAGGAGGAGCAGTAGAGGTCAAAGACTCATCGACATCAACGGCGGCATCATCTTGGCCCGTCCATTTCAAGTGTGGGCACGCGGAAAGAGGAACCTTAAGTCTCGATTGTAGTCAAATTCTTTTAACGCTCCTAGCCCCCGAAAAGGGAGGAGGCGTATTTGTAACAAGAGATCAAGAAAGTTTAATGAAAGGGCTGTGTTTTCTCCATTTGCTTGTGTCTCTTCCAATGCGTTTCTTTCATTTCATGCAATTTACATTTCTAGGACTTAAGCGTATTTGATTTTGAATGCATCGCAATTAGTGTTTCCTTCGCCCGTAATCTCGTGCTTTCAGTGGCGATCACGGTGGGACCCTGTTCCCTGGTTTTTAAGATCACAAAAACTGATCAAATTTCTGTGTTTTGTGTTTGACAGGTACCTTTTTGGTTTCTGACTGTTATTCGTCCTTGGCTGTGGCGATTGCTTTACTGAAATTCGTCTGACCCTGAGACGAATTCAAATTCGTCTCTGGGAGGGACGAATTCTGTTCTGTAATTCGTCTCACCGAGGGACGAATTTCTGTCTGCAACTTTTCAGAGCAGAAATTCAGAAGCAACCGGTCCAGGCAGAGAAGAGGTAGGGATTTTCATAATCTCTGTTAAATTTTCTGTTTTTGTTTCTGTTTCTTTAATTGTTTTCATTTAATCCTGCATTGCATTAGGAAAAGTCATTTATGCTTGTTTCATTTTCGCTAAATAAAATGAATCCCACACACTTCACGCAATAATTTTAAACCAAGGAGCTGGTCGTAAGACCCCAGCCCTTGAGCAAGACCAACGGTGGGTTCATCACCACCTTGGCTTAGCTTTGCATCCATTTCCCGATTGTCAACCGTTGTTAGGCGTAAATCCCGACGAAAGCCGACCGAGTGTCGCTCGGGGTGATTCCCATGCGCGCGAGGATAAGTCTTCTATGGTAGGTGCCATTAACAGACAATCCCCCTTCCGTACCGCCTACGTACCATGTACCTTCTCGCTCTCACGTACCTATAGTCTCCCTCTCGTAAGGGCGGGTATATAGAGAGGTTGGTATATCGGCCTGGTTGGTATATTGAAGGGGCTACCATTTTGGGAGTTATATGAGCCGTCATAATGCATTTAAACGTTCTTCAAAACCTACAAAAACAAAACAAAACATCAAAATGCACTAAACCAGTTTAGGGCACACCAATAATCCTTAAAAGAGATAATCACGGTTTGCGCATGTGTGTGTTTATTTCTTGCTTAGTGTAGACAAAAAGAAAAATCATCATAAACGAGATAAAAATCTACTTAGATAGTATAGAAGCAACGCAATGGTGTACACCCGTAGCCAAGCCCAATCAAGGGCGAAGCTCCGGAAGGTACACAAGAAGGTGCACAAGTCGCCTTCGCTTCAGCTCCCGAGGACTTGGTCATACCGCCTTATCGGTCCGGCCTACAAAAGAATCCGATTCAGAATCCTCGATGGGGTATGCCCATTCAAAGCAGCCCCTTTCGGGAAGACGCCCTACATGTAGACCTTGATGTAAACAGAGAATCACCTTCTGAGGTTAGACATGAGTGGCCACAGCGCGATGGAGCGCTAGAGAGGCACACTATCCATTTGGAGGGACAACGTGGATATGGCGTCCCTTCTTTACCTCCCATCAGGATGGAAAGACAAAATCCGGAGCGCAGGGCTCCTTACACAGGGCGAGCTAACTCCGCCCGCCCCGTCCAAACCCGTGAAAGAGAGTACGAGGAAAGCCATCGCATTCCTCGAGGACAACAAACAGCGCGGGAACCTTGCATTTCCGCACTTGCTAGGTATCATGATCATACATCAAGGCCAGAGCCTCGAGTACATGTCGCCCACCTCGACAGAGGGAAGCGACCCATTGAAACTTTAGATCAGCAAACTCGAGGCAAACACATAGGAGAAACATTCGAACCTCCTGAGCAAAATAGGGTAGACCAAATTGACCCGATAGTTGCTAGACAAACCATCCGTCAAGCGCAAATCACGCGGCTTAAACAAAGTCATCGGGGAGATAGAGTACCGACACCGCTTGGATAGAGAGCGCATGCAACGCGAAGCGGATGAGTTACGCTATGAACTACCTGAGAGGGAGCCAACCCCTCGCATCCAAAGGGCCGAACAATATGAGAGGCACAATTCGTTGGTGCAGGACAGGTCTCCACGACCTCGTCAAGCTTTGCCTCCGAGATCTTACAGACCCGAGAGGGAGGCCACTCCCCGAAACAATGATGGGTACCTTCAGCGAGGACTCGATCAAGGTCATAGGTCTCGCCCAGAGACTCCTCAAGAACTTTATGAGGAGTACGAACCAGAAATAGAATATGCTGAAACTCCCCATCAAGGCAGGAGGATTGCCATTCGGCCACCCCTCCATAGGCCCCCAGCTTACCATAACTTACAACGGGAGCGAACAAGAGAGGAAGAAATAAAATCTTTCGATGCATACCAAGCGCTATTAGAGCGTTTGGAGTCTGTGGAGACAAAAGCTTCTGGGCATCAAAAACCCACATTACGTCAACTCCGCAGTAATCCGGTGCATCCCTCAAAGTGCCTACACCTCTTTACCCCGAGCACTTCAAGTTGCCTCAATTGGCAATCTTTAAAGGTGAAGAGGACGCACAAGAACACGTTACAAGATTTCTAAGCCAATGCTTCGGCATCCAAGATAATGACGCATTGTTGCTTAGAACGTTCATAACCACATTCGTAGGCCCTGCCTCGGATTGGTTCACACAACTACCTAAACACAAAATAAGCAACTTAGATCAATTAGTAGATGCGTTTCTTGAACGCTTTGCCTTCAACACAAGGAAGAAGGCATCACTGAGTGATCTGGCGAGCCTCGGGCAATTTGAGGAAGAAACAATGGCAGCATACGGGAATCGATGGAGAGCTTTGCTTTCTAAGTTACCCTACCGTCCCCCTATGTCTGATCTCACACAGATGTTCGCAAAAAGTTGCTTAAAATCAATCTCTGGTCTATTGTTGCTGTGACAATACGACAGCTTAGAAGAAGCTTTGGCGCAAGCCGAAGTTATAGAAGAGATTAAAATAGGCGAAGGCGCAATCGCCAAGCCTAAAAAGAAAGAGTGGAATAAAACCACCAAAATCGGGACAACGCAACCACAACATGCTGCGGTTAACCAAGTTGCGATAAATGTTCCCGCGCTTGTGCAAGAAATGCAGCCCCAAAAGGCTAATTACCGTGCAAAGGCTCTCCCGCTTATGAAAGAGATAATAGAAGACAGGAGCAGAATCAGCAGCGTCGCCCTAGGCGACAATTCACCCCTTACACGGAGTCCAGGGACTCCCTATTTGACTGCTTGTCACCGGCAAATTTAGTCACTCGCCATAAATCCAAAATATAGACCCTAATGCTCCTAAGCCTAGGGGATACAGAGAGGAATTGTATTGTAGATTCCATAGGCGCAGAGGACACGACTTAAATGGATGCTGGAAGTTCAAAGAACTAATCCAAGATTTGATCGACAATAGAACATTGGCCGTGGACAACCCCATAGCGCCAAACAACCAACAAATGGGGGTATTCAAGGACCCTTTGCCTGCCCACGAGGCACAGGAAAACCACTCCGGATTAACGAGGTGCGACAAAATCTTCCCATGCAAGGATTTGTGGGAATGATTAGCATAGTGACAAGGAACAGAAGGTACCCAGCAGTTGCCCCCGAGGTAGCTACGAGGGAAGTTCCGACAACATCGCAGCCTCAACAACGCCCAACGCAGTTGCCTCCGCCTAGACCCGAAATCACGATACGGACCAAACTCACGCAGAGTTTGCGGACCACATCGGCTAGGCTGTCCATTTACGAGCTTATTCAACAGTCAAGACCCCATAGGGAAGCTCTTATGGACATTTTAAAAGCCATCGAATTACAACCTCACGAAGCAAATTCTTTCAACAACTTCGTGGGACATGTGAAACAATGTACGGAGCCGGTCATCACATTCAGAGAAGACGAGGTAAAAACGATATCGAATGACATGGCAGATCCACCCCTACACGTTATCGCGCGGGTCAACGGGATCCCGTACAAGAGAGTGTTGGTAGATACTGGCTCGTCCAAAGTAACATCATTACCACTCGTAGCCTTAAAACATTTGAAGTCGCCAGCCTCTCACATCACAACCTCCACGTACACACTGCGAGCTTTCAACGATGCAATATGCTCGACGATCGGCACAGTTGTTCCGCCTATCCGGTAGGACAAAAATCAATACCTACACTGTGCCATGTGTTAGAAGGCGAGATGGCTTATAATATACTGCTAGGGCGGCCTTGGATTAGGGACATGAAGTGTGTCCCTTCGATCGCCCACCATTGCTTAAAGTATGCTTATGAAGGAGAAATACATGTAGTCCCAATGGACTTAGAGCCCTTCAAGTATTGCAATGCGGTACAATTCATGCCTCAATCGACCCTCCCTTCAACGCATTTGGATTTCCACTAAATCCATCTAAACAGGGTCCGATACCGCAGGCACCACCGGTGACCAACAAGGCAAAATCCCAGCCAGGTGAGACTTCATCACCTGCTCCTTCATCATCAACGCCACCTATCATGGCCAACAGAAGGACAAGGGAAAACAGATCATGGAAGAGGTTAAGCCTCTAGAAGAGAAGTTGCCCACAATTTCAACGATATCAACAGAAGAAACACCTCGCACAACGGAAGTGAAGACTCCTGAACCACCAAACATGGAATGGACTCAGGAAGGACTACCGTTTCCTCCCACCCAATCATCAACAATCACTGTTGAAATGGCCAATACGGGCCTGGGGGGATATTTAGTGCAAAATGTTGTGGCGACGCCAAAGATTGGAGTTAGTACAAGACATGGGAAGACCTCGCCTTCCCATAGGGACAGTTGTTCCTCTAGGCTACCCTCCAAACCAGATGAATTTCGTGTATGGGGGCCTTGATCATGGTCTTGAACCATGCCAACAAAAGGAAGCAGACGAAGAGCCTTTTGTTGAAAACATCAACTATCTGTCAAACCCAAATTTTGCCCTAAAATATCTCGGCCAATGCAATTGGCATGGATACGGGCTAGGCAGATATGAGCAAGGGATGCGGGTCCTTTGCCAACCAAGATATCAGATGCCATATGACAAGTCAGAGTAGGGTTCAACCACCCCTGCCCTTAGACATCTTGGTTGAAAATATGCAAGGCCTAGAAATAGGCAACAAGGGGGGATTGGCACAAGATCCGTATGCCAATCCAAATACAGAATACACATTGGGAGACTACCTCCCATGGTCAACAAACACCCCTGGCAACAACAATAATCCCTCTCCTTTGCTAGAGAGAGGCGAAAGTTCGGAGATTAATCCTCAAAGAGAACATCAACGACTGTCGAAAATCTTTCTGAAGCTGTTCCCCTTAGAGGTTCCAGATGAAACAATACAGTGTCAAGAGAATCGAGTCCCTCCACCAAGAGTGGAACAACCACAAGGGGACCAGATTAACTTACTCGGAACAAGGAGAGCCCTCAACATCGCAAGCAACAGTTGTCGAAGAGAATGAACATTTTTGGGTCTCTGAAAGTGATTTAGAAGATGAGACTGAGATGGACTATCTCAGACATGCGCGACGACATCACCGCCCTTTAACTCATGAAGATCTAATGGGACAGATGGGCATACTGCTAGGGCATGAATGGTGGGTAGACCCTGCAAGGTGGGACCAAGTATTGGATCCATGGCTCCAAATTCAAGATGAGCATCGTCCACCTCGAGATCCCATCATGACATCGATGCCGAGAAAAGACCCTGCCATCCTTTTCGCAAATAGGGACGAATTCGCACCTAGGGAAGATCCATTCGTGCCCGTTCCCGTAGAGCCAGATCCAGAGTATAGGGAGCATCTAAAAGAATCGAGCTATCACACCCACGGTTCTGGAGACCAAATTCATTCCATCCACATGATCTCCATTGATTTGACCGCACCCATCCGCAATCCGGCCGATCCATCACAATCATTGCACCTAGACATAGATGCCATCGACTGGGATCGCGTCAATTCACCTTTATCACCATCGTAGTACCGCCTTTCGGTGAAATGCTTCATTCCACCCCAAGGACAACTCAAGATATTTTTTAGGCTGAAGAGGGACCCGAGGTTCCAAACGCAGATCTAAACTCAGCTAATGATATCCATTTGATCCCAACTCCACATCAGTTGGAGGACGGATCCCACATGTCAGCCGAGGAAACGACTGACGTAGACATCGGCTTAGACCCAACGAATCCATAGATTATCAAGCTGGGGGTAAGTCTTTCCCTCGAAGAGCAAGCCGACTACATCGCCCTTCTCAAAGCGAAGAAGGAAGTTTTTGCATGGTCATACAGAGACATGCCGGGACTAGACCCGCAGCTAGTCACGCATAATTTAACGCTTGATCCGACAATCAAGCCCGTAAAGCAAAAACTACGAAAGATGCACCCAACAAGGGCCTTGATGGTCAAAGATGAATTACAAAAGCTGTTGGATGCACAGTTTGTCATCTCGCGTGGATTATCCGCCATGGCTGTCCAACATGGTTCCCGTCAAGAAGCCCGATGGGAGGATTCGCATATGCACCGATTTTTGAGACCTAAACAAAGCGAGTCCTAAGGATGATTTCCCTTTGCCAAGCATCGACGCGCTAGTAGACGCTACAACAGGTCATGAAATGCTCTCCCTAATGGATGGCTTCTCGAGGATACAACCAAATTCGTATCAATCCCGAATACCACCTCAAAACAGCGTTTACAACGCCTTGGGGGACATTTTGTTATAAGGTCATGCCTTTTGGCCTTAAAATACCAGTGCTACCTACCAGCGTGCCATGACATATATCTTCCACGATTACATGCACAAAACTATGGAAGATTACATGGATGATTTGTTAGCCAAGTCTGTTTTGCGCTCAGATCATCTCAGTGACTTAAGCAAGATCCTCGATCGCCTCATAGAGCATAAGGTCGATCGAATCCCAAGAAGTGCGTATTTGGCGTCACATCTGGAAAACTCTTGGGTTTTATAGTCTCAAAACGAGGCATCGAAGTGGACCCAAAGAAAGTCAAGGCAATCCTTGAAATGGCTCCCCCAACTACCATCAAGCAGCTCAAAAGTCTGCAAGGAAAGGTCGCGTCGATTAAACGCTTCATAGCGCAATTATCTGACAAATGCCGACCCATGAACAAATTATTGCACAAGGGGGTTACATTTCACTGGGATGACGAGTGCTAGTCAGCCTTTGACGAAATCAAACAATACTTGGCTTCGCCGCCGTATTGGCACCACCTAGACCAGGAGTGCCGTTCTACTTATACATCTCAGCTACCGAGGTGGCACTCGGGCGCCATGCTAGCCCAAAAGAATGAACTTCACAAAGAACAGGCTACTTACTATCTTAGCCGCACCTTGGTCAGTTACGAACTTAACTATGCATACGTTGAGAAACTCGGCTTGGCAGTGGTGTTTGCTACCAAGAAGCTACGCCACTACATGCCGAGCAACACTACGTATGTTGTGTCTAAGGAGAATCCATTGCGATACATGATGAGTCGTACTTATCATAGTAGTCGCACGGCGAAATGGATCATGTTGTTGACGGAATTTGACATTGAGTTCATTGGGCAAAAATCTATCAAAGGACAAGTCATAGCCGATCAACTAGCAGAGGCTCCTCTTGAAGACGATCAGCCTCTCGTCATAGAACTACCCGATGATGGGGTCTTCCATGTCTCGTAATCGCCGGATTCCGATGAGCCCGAGTCACAGGCCGACATAACCCTATTCTTCGATGGTTCTAAATGCGAGCAAGGTGGTGGCACGGGAATTGTATTCTTCACACCGCAGGGCGCTCCAATGCCCCCGTCATTTAAATTAAACTTCCAAGGCACCAACAATAATGCGTAATATGAAGCCTTGCTCCTAGGTCTTCGGACAACAATCGCCATGAACATCAAACGATTGAATATCTTTGGTGATTCGCCGTTAATAGTCAATCAAGTCAAAGGGGTATATCAATGCAAATGCCCACCTCAAGGCCTATAAAGCCCTCGTGGACAAATTCCTGGCAAAACTTGAATGGTACGACATCGAGGCACTCCCTCGATCATCGAATCATTTTGCGGACACAATGGCCTCCTTGGGGTCATTAATCCCGCAAGACCTTTCCGGTGATATGACAACCATTCAAGTCAAAACCTTATCGCAATCCGTGATGGAGCGTGCAAGCTCAGACTTGACACCAGGAATCCACATGATCCAGATTGAACCATCCTCGGATAAGTTCTTTCGAATCCGAGACCGTCTGAAACGTGCCAACTGGGGGTCCTTGTTTTCCCCCACTCCCACTAATAGCAACACAACGCTATTCTTACAAGTTCTATCCCATTCAACATTTGTTAGGGAAGAACTTCGAAAGGGATTGGCTGTTCATACCGTCGAGGTTTCCGATCAACAGACTCGGTATTCACCCATAAGAGACTACCTCAAGTTAGGTAATCTTCCCTTTGGATTGACGCACGCCGCAAAACGAACATTCAAGCATAAAGCGGCTAAGTATGTCTTGATAGGAGACATTTTGTATCGTCGCAGCTATGACGGAATTCTTCTTCGTTGTTTGGACCAACAAGAGTCCACTTGGGCAGTCGCCCAAGCGCACGACGGTACATGTGGTGGTCACTTTAGTGGTATGGCCATCGCAAAGCGCATTCTCCGCATGGGCTATTATTGGCCATCTTTAGAGCGAGATTGTTGCGAATATGTCAAGAAGTGCGTGAAATGTCAACATCATGCCAATTTGATGCACGTACCTTCCTAGGCCCTACAGACAGTCCAGTCTGCTTGGCAATTTTCGTAGTGGGGCCTCGATCTAATCGGAAAGATCTCCCCGGCATCGTCAGGCCGTCACACGTTTATCATAACGGCCACGAGTATTTTACCAAATGGGTGGAAGCAATTCCGTTAACCTCAACGAAAGGACCCCGCATTGTGGAGTTCATCTTGCATAACATCATATGTCATTTTGGTATTCCATCCAAAATAATATCGGATAATGGGCCATCATTCAAGAACAAAGACGTGCGTGCTTTGACCACAAAGTACAAAATTCAACACAGCTTTTCAACGCCCTATTATCCGCAAGCAAACGGGCAAGCAGAGGCATCAAACAAAACACTAGTGGCCATCCTTAAAAAGATAGTCGCAGACAGTCATAAGGATTGGCACATACAAATCCCACTTGCCCTTTGGGCTTACCGCACTAGCGTTCGGACGCCAACTGGGGCAACTCCGTTTTCGCTCGTGTATGGCTCAGAGGCAGTAATGCCTCTCGAGTTGGAAATTCCTTCCCTTCGCATATCAATGCAGGAGTTCATCGATGATGACACTGCGCGGCAGGCCCGGTTAGACCAACTTACGTTGCTTGACGAACGACGCGTGAATGCTCTCGAGCACTTACGTATCTATCAAGAGCGGCTTAAGAAAGCTTACAACATGAAAGTTCACCTAAGGGACTTTCGGGTTGGTGATTTGGTTTTGAAGGAAAACCAACATAACTCTAATTTGCCGTCCCACCTAAGGGACAAGTTCACGGCAAATTGGTTAGGTCCATATGTCATTGATAGCAAAATAGGACCCGGGACGTACCGGCTAGCTTCTCTTGATGGTATCAAGGAAACAGAACCCTTGAATATCAGTCATTTGCGACCATTTTATATCTAAGAGAGCCATATCCCAAAAATGCTCCAAGGATCCATAAAATCACTTGGTCAAACCAAAAAGCTCCAAGGATTATCGCAATCACTTGGTCAAACCAAAAGCTCCAAGGATTATCGCAATCACTTGGTCAAACCAAAAAGCTCCAAGGATTATCGCAATCACTTGGTCAAACCAAAAGCTCCAAGGATTATCGCAATCACTTGGTCAAACCAAAAAAGCTCCAAGGATTATCGCAATCACTTGGTCAAACCAAAAAGCTCCAAGGATTATCGCAATCACTTGGTCAAACCAAAAACTCCAAGGATTATCGCAATCACTTGGTCAAACCCAAAAAGCTCCAAGGATTATCGCAATCACTTGGTCAAACCCAAAAAGCTCCAAGGATTATCGCAATCACTTGGTCAAACCAAAAAAGCTCCAAGGATTATCGCAATCACTTGGTCAAACCCCAAAAAGCTCCAAGGATTATCGCAATCACTTGGTCAAACCCAAAAAGCTCCAAGGATTATCGCAATCACTTGGTCACCCAAAAGCTCCAAGGATTATCGCAATCACTTGGTCACCAAAATGCTCCAAGGATGTCCACAATCACTTGGTCAAAAATAAAAATAATCAAAAACAACAAAAATTTGCATCTCATATCTAGGCATACTCAAATTCATCAATCGAGAGCTCTTCTCGCACCTCATATTCATATTCACAAAAATAAATCCATCAAAAATACAAAAACATGTAGCCGCATTAAGCATTGCATCCATACTTGCATATTTGTGGTCGTATAGGTCAAAGGCACCATAGGTCGTAATTGCTCCGATAGTCCATCTTATTCCACACTGCTCCATTTTACAAAAACAACAAAACACCAAGCATTGCTTTTACCACACTAGAGTCGATGGTCTTTTAATGTATCAAGAGTTTTCATGATTCACTCATCATTTTGCTCTTTAGCCATGTAATGTATCAAGTTGACAGATTTTACGAAGGTAGAGTCATACTTGAAATACACCTTGTTACGTAACATCCCAACACAAATTAAAACACATAAAACAATTCCTAAGTTGTGTGAACGAAAGATGAAACCTGCATAGTAATCCAAGTCACCAAAAGCGAAACGGTTATCTTGCTCATCCCCCTGTGCGAATGACCCCAAGAATGCTGAGAGTTGGCAAAAGGACAAGCATCCTCCCTACCCAATTCCCTAAGAATCCCTAGTTCTCAATAGTTGCAAAACATCAAAAATTTGCAAAACGTCAAAAATCAAATATTTGACATCATAAAGTGCGCACATCAAACGGCACAAAAGATAGTGATTTTCATCACTCCATACCCCCAATCCCTTGCTCAAAAGAAAAACAAATCAAAATAAATAGTGATCTTATCACTACAAACGAGCAAGTATCCCAATACAATTGAAGAAAAGAAGGGAGTTGAACTTGAATCCTTGGAACTCTCAACGATTCTAAAAGGTCATAAGGCAAGCCTCAAGACCGATTTGGTTGATAGCCTATCGATAACCGCGGTAAACCTCTCGCATGACGATATATCTGTCACATTAACTTGCGTACGGATCAATGTTTGCATGTGGATGAGCTAGCTTATGGCATCCTGGATAACACCGCAGATTAATCTAACTAAATACAACAAAGGAGTTAGTGGAGCTAATTAGGTGATCCTCGAAGAGGTTCGGTTGAAAGCCCATCTGGCACTGGTGGTATCCTGATAAATACCACAATAATGAACTCAATTGCACACACAGGGATGTGAAATAGCTTGGTCAAAAACAAGTCTGATTAATACCTTGTTCAAAAGTCTTGTAAGACAAAGTACAGTCATGGCTAGTGAGTTAAAACTGTCTGAGTCTCGAAAACCTTAGCTACATTTATAAACCAACTGCGCTACTTTTCATCCTTACAATACCATCAGAAAATACAAAAAGAGAAAACCACATGTATACATACAAGAGCCATACATCATAGCAATCGCCTAAAAATGAATTAAAGAGCGTCTTAAAACCTATGGTGCCGTAACCAATCACCACAAATATCATTCATCAATTTCACTTTGCATATCAAAAAGAAATCAAAAACATTTGCATTCATCATAACATAAGCATTCATCAAAATAAATAAACATGCATACATCCATAGTCATTAGCCATCATGCATAACAAAAATCAAATCATCACATGTAAAAACCACAATAAAACCGGATATATATATATATATCGTCAAAAAATGCCCGTAGGCTACAAACTGGTCCTCAATCCCCGCAATCATATCAAAAACCCAACCTAAAGCGTCGACCACCATAATCACGCAGGATCGGTGCGACGGGAACTACCCCCTGTGGTGTGGGTCCTATGGGACCCTGCAGGGCGGCTACTGCCGCCCCCGCATCATGCCTGCTACCACCTCCCTCATCTAATCGTCGACAACGAGATGATGCTGACTGCTCAGTCGCACTATCCCTCGTCCGGCATGAAGATCCACCGACCGAGGGCTCTGTAGCCGCCCACCAAGGCGGATGACCTCCCTCTCCAAGTCTATCCGGTGCCGACACCACTCGCCTCTCGTCGATGATAGTATGACACCGCATCGTCGCGCCGTGCCGTAACCCTATCCCGCTCTCGCCACCGAGCCCGCAGGAGATCCCTCTCCCTATCCCTCCCGCCTTGCATCCCCCAACTCCGGATCCCGTATCCGTAGAAGCTCTGTCATGCCATTTTTAGCGCGTATCTCAGACTCCACCTCCTCTGTGTCTGCCTGACGAACAGGCCCTCCGGAACAGCACCGCTTCAGGCTCCCACGGCTCCTCCATGTCTTGCATGTCCGCTGATCCGGAGCGCCCAAGTCTACATCCTCATCCCCCACATCCAACATGTCCGCATCATCCAACGGACCTCCCCAATCATCCCCTGCTGCCTCAGCACCCTCCACTGCCGCCTCCGTGCCTCCCATGGCCCCTCTCCTCTCCATCGTCGTAGTACCCACCACGAGTCATACTGTGGTAGTCCCGACGTCATCTACGTCTGGGACGTCAATAACCGCATCTGACTCCTCGCCCAATGGCGCGGTGACCGGTGGATCTAAATCCCTCTCATCTCCCCACCGTCGATAGACCACGGGCTCACCAGGCAACCCCCGCGCACCCCAAACTGTCGTGTAACCCGGATGTATGAAAAGAACTCATGTTCAGTCCCGTGCCTCCCAGTCAACCACCGCTCCTTGCGTACCTGATGGAGCCACTCTCCAGCCTCTCGCCAGGCTGGACAGTTCCGATAAGGGCGCAAAAACACCTCCCCAGGAGTGAGCCAAGAAAAGGCATCGGTATAGTGCTCTACAGCACTTGCCCATTGCCGACTCTGCCCCTACTCCATAGACCGCCGCCACAAAATTGCATAGCCTATCTCTGTGTCATCCATCGTCGCCCGAGTCATCCACGGTAACCCGGTCGGCCTCTCCACTGCTATGTGCTGCCAACCCCAACACTACAGTAGATAACCGTAACCGACGCCCTTCCGCCGCCGACAAGGACCGCATACACTCCCCGTAGAGCCGTGCCAACAATGTCCGTCCCCATCTCAAAATCAGTGGGCCTCTATCGGGCACTCTACCAACCGCCATACCAAATCTAGCAGTTCCACGGGAACCTCGCGCCGACGAATCGGTAGAAGCATGTTAGAAATGAGGCCCATCAAGAATGCGTGCCTCACTCCTAACACCCCTCTCTCCTGCCACCAGCCAACCAAAATCTCGCCAGCGGCAGTCCACCTCGACTGTCTCCACCGGGTTCGTTACACCCACACCGCCCCCATGCCCAAAGCATCTCGTAAGTACACCGATCACGGCGATGACCTAATGGGCAGTCCATCTATCGAAATCAGAAGCAACCGATAGACATCCTCCAAAGTTACGGCATCTCCCCGTCGGAAGATGGAACGTGTTGGTCCGCGGATCCCAAAGTTTGATCAGGCCATCAGATAGGCCTCGATCCGGGACCACAGCTCCAGCCGAGACACCGCTTGAGCCCAAGGGCATCAAGCCATTCCCAATCACCATCACAAGGCACCCCGCGCCTCAAGAAAGCAGAGGTACACGGCACCGCTCCTAACCCGAAAAGAAAACAATCAACAAAAAAAATTAAAAATCATGGAAAAGAACTACAAAGATAAAAAGAAAATTACAAGTAGTTGTCTTCAATCCCGTTCAGGATTTAAGTTTTAAAACACATTTTGAAAAACAAACACAAAAACAATTAAATAAAACAAGTGCAAATTTAAACAAAAATAAGATCTAGAAGACACTTAAGTTTCGCCGCTCCGCCGTCGAAACCGCTTGAGCACTCATGATGGCAGAGAGAATTCCAAGCGCTTCGCTTCGCACTAATTCCTCCTCCCGCAGCTCCAAAATCGCAAGAAAAAAATGACACAAATGAGCCCAAATGCAAGTTTTGGCCCTTAAATAGGCCTTTTGAGCTGGAATTCATCCTTGACCGGGACGAGCGCTCGAGTTAGCGCTCGTCCCACCCAGGGACGAATTCTACAACTGGAATTCGTCCCACCCAGGGACGAATTCAAACCAACACTTCAAAAACATCAAAAAATGATCAAAAATGCACTAAAAACAGACAATAAATTTGCCCGATAAGAGTGCTACTGCACCTGACATCCAGGGCATACAAAATAGACATTGGAGTCACAAATTATCACTATCCTACTCCCTAAGAAGGCTACCATAGCCGGACCGCTCCACGGGAGACGGATTTTCGATAATTTAATCCCCAAATGGTGTCACAAAAAAACAACAAAAACAACAAAAAAATGCAACATAAAAACAAAGCAATAAGCATTGCCGGACACAAGTGCTCTCGCACTTAACCTCTTGGCATAGAAAATCGATGTCGGGGTTCAAATTGTCACTCTCCTACTTCCCCAAGAAGGCTATCATAGCCGGACCGCTCCACGGGAAGATGGGTTGTCGATGATTTCACCCCATTATGGCATCACAAAAAGGGTTAACACCCACCAAAAATAGGTCCAAATGTTGGAAAAATTGCACATGCTTAACGATAAACCATCTAAAGGCACCCTTGCACAAGTCATCTTGGGTCAAGCGACTCGCCGCTTTTCTCATGAAGGTCATTCCCTCATCGATTCGTCGCTTGAGGGGGTAGTCACACTTAGTCACCAATCAACAATCACACACCCAATTAAGGAAAACGACATGCATTCAAAGAATCATTGACAAAGACAATCACGCCCCCGCTTGGGGCAATAAACAAGCAACAATCAAATCAATCAAACACTTGGCATTTCGTGAATCATGAACACAAGGTTCCCCCGAGGATAAAAGGTTGCGCCCTTTGCCTAATCATGACCGATCAATGTCCAAGTTCAAGTCACACCTCACCAAAATAGGTTAACACTTGAAATCAAACTCCTTAGCTCGTCAGAAGCAAGGATTCAAGAATGCATGCCCTTTCCATGCTTGGGGCATCAAAAGTTGGTTAGGTTACCAAGAAACCCTAATCATTAGTGCTTTGGTTATCTATTTTTGCTTGACGCTGCGCTATGCACAACGCATCCCAAAAAGGGGCATCTGTAGACACCAAAACAGCACCAATCCGATTATGTGACCGCAAACACTGATCGCTTTGACAAACACAGCCCCCAGGGCAGCCCTCAGAGGTCAAACAGTGGTCCTAACCACTTTCATAGCAATTTTGTAAGGTCAAGAAGCAATTTGGCACATTTAGACACTTTGCTCAGTATTCGTCTCACCCAGGGACGAATACTAACTGGAATTCGTCTCACCCAGGGACGAATTCTGAAATCGTCTCACCCAGGGACGAATTCCAAGTTTAACGGGCAAAAAGAAGAATGGTGCCAAGTGGCAGCCCAAGACAGCTCGCTTGATGACTCCCGCCTCGCACACGTGTGTGGGTGGATAGATAGGCCGTTAGAGGACTCGTCACAAGGGCAGCTTATGAGAGCCCAAGTCAATGGAGGACTCCCCTCCCTCATGGGAAGACATGATCGCCACATGGCACCTATGACCAACACATGGCATTTGTGCTTCCCTCTCAAAAGAGACCCCATGGGTCTATAAAAGGTGGGACTTTTCTCACCCAAAGAGACAGATTGAAGGAGATTTCAAGCAACGAAGTGCCGCCGAGTTGAACACCCACTTGCATCCCCTTTGATTCACCTTCTCACATCCACCAATCTCTTTTGCAAGGGAGGTTGTTGGGTGGCTTTTGGAAGCTTGAATCTGACCCAAATCCAACATATGGACACCTGAATCAACCAATTTGCAGACATCCCAATCCTAAGAGGTTTTGGGCCCATCCCTAGTGGATTGGCGCCAAGATCAAGTGCCACCGGTGGGAGGCCCACTTGGGCACCCCCGCACTTTCCAAGTTTTGTTTCAAAAGCATTCTAGATTATTGTTTCAGGGTGCATATCATGTTATTCTGTTTGGTTAACTCATAGCTTCAATTTCATAACATTTTGATCAGATTTTATCATGCTTTGTGTCGCTTTGTTGTTTCACTAACTTGCAGGTGGCGATATCGAATTCCCGAGGATAGAGGCCAAATTGGGAGAATCCGACCATCTGGGTCGTCCCAAAATGGCCCCAATTACATAACCCCCTGTTTGCAGGTGCATTTTGCAGGTCCCGAGATTCGACATTGGAGCAACAGCAGGTCGGCTTTTCCAACACAGAAGAATTCGTCCCACCCAGGGACGAATAGCAGTCAGAATTCGTCCCGCCCAGGGACGAATTCCAGTTGAAGGTAGATTGGCCGACCGTCTCAATGGCAAGTGGCCCTCTCGGTGATGTCTTCTCGTCCTCTCGTCAGATTTTTAGGTCATTTAGAGTCATTTTGTCTATCGATTTGGCTAATTATTTACATGCATCTTTTGGCGATTTTAGAGAACAAACACTTACTATTTGCAACAGGTGCTACTGACATCTTCGTTGTTTCTTTGTTCGCAGGAGGAGCAAGCAGAGGTTAAAGACTCATCGACATCAGCGGCGGCATCATCTTGGCCCGCCCATTTCAAGTGTGGGCACGCGGAAAGAGGAACCTTAAGTCTCGATTGTAGTCAAATTCTTTTAACGCTCCTAGCCCCTGAAAAGGGAGGAGGCGTATTTGTAACGGAGATCAAGAAAGTTTAATGAAAGGGCTGTGTTTTCTCCATTTGCTTGTGTCTCTTCCAATGCGTTTCTTTCATTTCATGCAATTTACATTTCTAGGACTTAAGCGTATTTGATTTTGAATGCATCGCAATTAGTGTTTCCTTCGCCCGAAATCTCGTGCTTTCAGTTATTGTAATAGTTACAGGCTTAGTTACCATGTTCGAGTTTGTATTTTCGAGTTTGTATTCGCCATATTTGAAGTTCGAAAAAAAATTCTACATAAAATTTAATTATTATAAATGCATATATATTTTTGTTAATGATTTCCTTGTCAATTATTTTTTTGTAAGAAACCTCTACCTATATCATATTTTAAAACAACTAAAATGTATATTCATTTATAATAGGCCATCAAACTGGACCTAACTTTCTGAGGGTAGATGGGTTGTATCTCTCGGATAATACAACCATGGATCTTAAAATCCCTCTATGTTCTTCAGGAACATCTGACAGCACCGAAGTGGATACACGCTGCCCACATTAAGAATGCCCTTCACCAGGCCAACGACACCTTTCCAATAATCTCCATTTCTAGCCAAAAAGGTCACATAAGCGCGTTTGGAGTAACCGCCGTGTAAACTAACCACCTTTTCGCCGAACACCTCGGGAGGCACTTGAGGAGTCATATTCCCCAAAAATACAAAACAATAGAATCAATCTGATTGAAGACAAAGGAGTGGGGATTTCAACAAAAAGGTGAATCACACTCTCAGATGCTTCGGACAACACAGAGAATAAGAGTGGTCCAAACAAAGAGGTGGGGTTGTAGGGGTATGGGTACGAGAGAGCAAGCTATTCCAACTAGATATTTTTTTGTTATTTTTTTCTACCGAATATAAGGTTTATTTGTCGAATTTTTTCATTAAAGTTTTTAGTTCGACAAATTTTGAATTTTATCTTAAAAATTTGACGAATTTGGTAACTAAGGTTATAGGTAGGAAGTCATACTAATAACCATCATGAAGGCAGTTCGACATTCAAGTAGTTGACATATTGTTCAAGTGAAAGTGTCATTCAAAATGAAGTTGCACCATTCAAGTGGCATGTCACTTAAGTGAAGGTTGTATGATTCAAATGTAAGTTCAACATTCAAGTAGTTGACATATTGTTCAAGTGAAAGTGTCATTCAAAAGGAAGTTGCACCATTCAAGTGGCGTGTCACTTAAGTGAAGGTTGTATGATTCAAATGTATGTTGCTTAAGAGATAAAAATTCCATTCAAAGTGAACGTGTGATTCTTGTTCATGTTAAAATAATAGTATTAAAAATTAAGGTTATAACTCAGGAAAGACTAAAGTATTGTTTGAATGAGAAGAAATATTGGCATTCAAGTGTTATGGAAAAACCTTGTTATTCAACTAAATGGTATTGTACCCTTCAAGTGAAGTGATTGAGGTTATATGAGAAATTGTGCTACTTAAGAAGATAGTTATTCAATTAACCCTCTTTTTTCGATACTAAATTAAAATAATATATTTTTACTGATCCAATAAAATGTAATATTTTGTTATTTTTATTGGATGGAAAGAAGAGGTTTTGAAAGGCTCCCCAAATATTTTACAAACTGGACTTCAAGGAAAATTGCACACAAACCAAGAAAAATTAAAGAAGAAAAACTAGAATAGGACCGAACCGCCAATCATCAAGGAAAAAATAGGATAGACTATCCAATAGGCCACCAAGAATAAGATACAAGGAAGAACAGGGTTGAGAGGAGCCAATGAGCTAAACTGATGTCTCCAAATCCTCCATGGAAAAAAAGTCTCTAAAAGAAGAACAATATGGTGGAGAGGACCTACACCACACCCACCCACTAAAACATAAACAAATTCATCATAGATACAAATCTATGAAAAGGGATAAAAGGTTAGCCCCCTTAGAGCAAAAAAAAATAGGGGAGGTCAATCTCGCAATAACTAGAGTGACTAACCAAGAGTTGGGATATAAGAGATGGAAGAAGAAGCATTGGAGGCTAGATTTTTTTCCAATACTTTAAACATAGGGATGACTAGGAATCGATAGCACTATATGTTTTAGTGATCCAAATAGTTTTTTGGGAGACTTCCCTTCCTCCCACATATTGTGGCCTGACCACCATTAACTTGGTTTCTTATTATCGACCTGGGGGAAACTCAACCAGACCTAAATCTACTTCTTCTTTTAATAAGATGCCCTTACACACTATCTAAGAAAATGACTTCCTTGTCTAGAGAAGAAGGCAAGAATCCAAATATAATATTTTATAAAGCAATTAAATTATGTGAAAAAATTCAGCATCCTTTCCTGATGCTAAGAAATCAAAGGGATTTCCAAGAAGAGGGTTCAAAGAGGGAGGAATAGAGAAAGGGTTTGATGAATCTACTTAGGTGGTATCATCTATAGGAGTTCCATATTTCATTAAGAATCCCATTAGAAATTGGTTTAATAGGAGGCTTGGAAGAAGTACCATCCTGAGGATGCACATATTTTAGATCTTTAAGATCTAACTCCTCAATTGAGTCATTCTTTTTGAAGAGAAATCAAGCTAAAACGTGTCCAATTTTTTTGCACTCAGAGCAAACCAAAGACCAATTTTCATATTCTATGTTTTGGGTTTGATATCCCAAATTCGATAGAAGTTCAATGAATGAAGGGAGATCAGCATCCAAGTCCACTATTACACACATTCTAGTGAAAACCATCATGTATTGTTTCAGAGTTGTCACATTGATCAAAACCAACTCTCATAGCATTTTTGCAAGGCCTCACAGAATAGCCTCATGCCAAAATTAGAAGGAAATGCCAGGAAGGCTAGTCCAAATGAAAGCAATGTTGATTTTTTGGATATCTAGGTCAAAATCATTTCCCACCTATGAAGGAACAAACATCTCTTGCCAAAAAACCATGGACCACATCCAAGAATGTGAATCACATCTTCTTACCTTGACATATTAACAAATAAGAAGCCTTTAGGGAGAGCCACTAAATCCATGTGACCATGTGCTGCCCATTTTGTAAAGGTGCATTTAGGAAGAGCCACTAAATATCATGAATTCTTTATGCATCTTATTTTTGCTTGTAACTTCAATATTATTTATTCTTTTGGATTGTGTTATAATTTTTATCTCATATTATAAGATAGACAGGTATTAGACATGTTTATAGCCTTCTTCTCAAGACTTCATATCTATATCAAGATCAAATAGACAAGTATTAAACATGTTGATAGCCTCCTTCTCAAGACTTCATATTTATATCAAGATTTTATTCTAAGCAATAAATATTATATGTCAGATAGAAAAGTAATTGAATGTTGGACATTCTTTAGAGATTACATTTCTGCATGGGTGGTAACCCTTATTGCTCTATAATTGTTTTATTGCTAGTTTAAAATAATTTGTTTTTTTTACTATTATAATACCAGTTCATTTTAGTGGTATAGTCAGTGAGAGTTGTGGATAATGTATATCAGTAGTACACATAATTTCTATCATAAAATTGTAACAATTTATGTAACTTATAAAAATAATTTTAAATATATAATCATTCTAATATCATCTTCTCTTGTATGTTGGTATTTTAAAATTTTAAAGATAGACAAGCAATTGAAAAATAAAAAGATAAGTCTAAAGATATAAGAGCAAGATCTATTAGTTATTATAAACCCATTTATAATTATTGTATACACTTATGTATTCAATATTAGTTAATCTATCCATCTATCCTCCTTCAAGTGGATCATCCAACATATGCATGGTCCATGGTTGGGTTAAATTATATGAAGTGGAGTGATAATATATATTGAAGAATATTGTATGGATTTGCCTCAATGATTATTGATTCAATGGAATATTGGAGTAGTGTAGTTTCATCTAGATTAAGCATATGCTTTCATATTGTGCAAAGACTATGTTTTTGTTCTTTGGATTATAATCAAGTGTGTGAATAAATTTGTATACTTTCCTAGAATTTTATATAAGAGGAATTTGTTAGTATTCAATCCTCACATTTTATTATCAAATTATTATGATTTTGATAATTTGGTATTAGACCACTAGATTTTGACAATTGGTATGAAAGTTAATGTTGAAGCTATGAGGACTGAGTATTCATTAAGTGGTTGAGGGGGATTTTGGATAAATGAGCAAAAGCAACGAGGATAAATTATATACAATCATTATAAATGGATTTATAATAATTAATAGATCTAGGATAGTTATTCATGACATGGTGTAGGGGGATGTTGGAGAAATGAGTAGAACCAACATATAAATCTAGGATAATGTTTGAAAAAATAATGCTTAATGTTAAAAAGTACATGAAAGTGCTATTTTTTAGATAAAAATAAAATAAGTTGAAAAATGAAGAAAGCAATTATAAATATGGAAAGGCAATTTAAAAATACAAAAGAGCATACAAAGGTAAAAATGCAAATTCTATATATATAAAAAAAGTAAAAATACAAATTTTATAAATAGAAAATAATAACTTGGAGAAGATATTTATAACATTGTCATAATTCTATGTATTGATATATCATCCACCAATTGATTCATCCACCCTCTCACAAGTGGATCATCCAATGGATTAGATTGTATGGAGTGGAACAAAATGGCCACAAAGCCTATGCCATGTATTGAAGAATATAGTATAGAATTAGAAAACAATGAATCTACCACAATGGTAATTAAGTCAATAAAATAGTTGAGACGGTCATAAAGCCTAAGTGATTTATTGTATTGATGAATATTGTATAGAGTTGGATGAGATCAAATCTACCATAAGCCATTTGCACTAAAACAATGTATATAAATTATATTGAAAATTATCTTGTGTATGAACAAATTTACATGCTTCCATGACTAATTTATATGCTTCAACAATATTTTTTTGATTAAATTAAAGAAGGGGTGTTGAAAGGTCCCCAAACCTTGTACAAAAAGTTTGAGATAAAGATTTGACACATTGTCAAAGACTCCAAGACAACAAGAGGCCAAAAAGGGTAGATAAAAAGAAAATAAAAAAGAATAGCCTACCCATAGGAGATTACATGATTCTAGAACAATTGAAAGCAGAGACAAGACCAAGTAGTTAATAAACCACCAAGATCCATCGAGAAGCGTCCATGAATGGTCTAGAAATTAATATTCCTTGGAATAATCCATCAAGAAATAACCCAAAAGTTTTGAAATAACATCCTCTTCACATATTTCTCCACTTTCAATATTTTTCTACGTTGCCACCTAAAAACTAGACATCATTATTAAATTTTGAGGATAAAATGGAAAAAAAGGAGGAATTTGTCCTGCTCTATCTAGGTATTCTGCTCTAGGCCAATTTGAATCAAACCAAACATCAAAGTCAAATTTTAGCCCGTAAGAGCTTGGTGTTTCATCACTTCTAATAGCCCACAATAACTCCATATCATGCTTATGCCCAAGCTAAGACTTAATAATCTTCCCTCCCAATATCTAGGGGAAAATCACTTCTCCACACTATAAGACTATTCTACTGGACTCCAAGGTTGGCAAGGCCATCAATAGCCCTATTTCCCTCCTTGTAGGTGTGAGTTGTTTGAATCTCCTTCATTGATTGGTATAAGTTTTTAGTCTTTGTTATGATGGTTAATATTTTCTAGTTGGGTTGAGTTAGATTTTTGAGAGTATTTATTATGAATAGAGAGTCCCCCTCGATAATCAACTTTTGACAATTCACATTTTCTAGTAATAACATCCCCTAATACAATGCTGGCCTCAACAAAATTACAAGTTTCATTTTTAATATTTTTTGCAAGTTTGGTTTTTAATATTGAGCCCTTGTCATCTCTGAATAGTCCTCCAACACTTGCAACACCTAGGTTGCCTTTGGAAGCACCATCAAAATTGAATTTAATCCAATTGGGAGGTGGGGGAACCCACTTAGTTTATGATCTCAACTTAGGTTGAATTAAATTAGGCCCTCTAGGCCTCAGTTTAAAACCAATTTTTAGTTCAATATCCTCTTCCTTCTTATCCTCTATCATCAAGTCCAAAGGGAGCTTTGAGATGTTTTCTACCACCATAGAAATATATTTTGAAAACACCATGACTACATCTTGTTTTCTATTTTTAAAAGCCTTGTTGTTTCTTTCTTTCCAAATTCTCCACATGAGATGGGGTAAGCCAAAATACCAGACCAGTTTTAGCCTCAGGCCCAAAAATGGTAAAGACCATTGGAGGCTAAAATTAGTCACAGAACATGGAGCCACCCAACTAAATCCTAATACCTACAAAAAGTGATAAAAAATAATAGAAGAAAAAATACATTGAAATAAGAGATGAGGAGGAATCAGGTTGGCTAAATCCAATAGCAAATATACTGATTTCATTGAGAAAAGCCCATTCTTCTCCCCTTTCCATAGTAGAGTATCTTCCTCATCTTGAGATTTTAACACTTGAAACTTCAAATTTTCTATAACAAAAATTTTAGCCTCCTTCACAAGACTTAGGTTATCAATTCTCAAACTCTTCCATTTTTTAACTCCTACCACAACTTCCACAAAGTTAGCAACTTTTGGACCAAACAACGAAGAGAAAAGGGGTTTTACTGGACCTAACAATGGAATTTGAGATAAATAAATATCTAACACCCAAGGATCCTCCCAAAAATCAATCTTCTTACCATCTCCTAGATTCCATATTAAACCTTTCTGAATTAACTCTCTTGACAACATGAGACTCTTCCAAAACTCATAACCATTTTTAGGGAGAATACCATTTAAGAAGTCCTTGTTTTGGTTTAGGTACTTAGATGAAACAATGTGCACCCATTTCGTGTTCAATTGAGTAGTTAAGGCACAAGCTAATACCCAGGTTTGCTTAGCTAATAAAGCCTTATTTTTATTTAAATATATATATATAGATATTATACCAGGGGAATCGATAACATCTTTTCATATTTAACAACTAGGCACGGAAAACATACATTCTCCTTGAGGTTTTTTCCTTCGAACACAGGTTAAATCATTGAAGATGCCTCTATAACCCCTACCTCACCTTGGTAAATTCAACCCAAAGTGAGGGAGATCTTTGTGGCTCAAGGTTGGTGTGCACTTAGCGGACTCAAACTAGACTACTACCTTTGCCTTTACTGAGCATGCTCTGAAGGTTTGAACCTAGGTTTCCTCTTGGTATATGATCCACTTTTCAAAAACCCAATCCCCCAAAGACATTTTTTTTACAAACCTATTCCTAAGAAACCAGGTGGAATCTCTTCTTCTACTCTGAGCTAGACCATAAAATTGCTTTGTGTAATTGTTGAATATTTACCTGAATATTTTTAAAGATTTTGAGAAAGGATATGTAATAAATGAGAATGCTCTAAAATGAAAAAATAATTTAAATATAAAAAAAATACTATACATACAATTTTGATAATTATGCCATGTAATCTTCAATATTATATCTTAAAATAAAATTAATAATAATCATATTTTATAATAAAAATAAAATTAATAAACAATAAAATTATAACCCAGTTGTTAGGTGTTGTAGATGAGTTGGAGAGGAGAGGGCAATCCTCTGAGGGAGGTCCCAGGTTTGAAATCTCCACCCTACCAAAAAGTTGAATTGGGTACCCAAAATCCAATTGATAATGTTGGTGCGGGCAAGGCCGGATGTGACTCCCCGGTGAGTTTGATGGTGTAGAACCCCCTGTTCGTAGTCTCTCAGACCAAAACAGCCCTACAAAAAAAAATTTGCTTAAAAAAAAATTAATAATAAAATTACAATTGAAAAAATAGTTATTAAAAAGATGGTTGAGAACTATTCTCCCCTCCCAATTTTAGGACCGTTTTTCTCTTTGTAACCATGACATTTGGTTGACCATAGACCTTTAAGGCTGAAACAACGAAAATAACATGTAGAATGTTGCTAAGGAAAAAATAGAAATAATTAGAAATAATGAATTATTTGATGTAATGTATTTTTACAAAGATTTTTTTTATTGAATTTATATTTTTTTTCCCTGAGATTTTATGTCATAAATTCTTTATCACTAAAATAACAATTTAAAGATATAAATTCTTCTACACTCCTATTAATATACACTCTTATTAATATTAAATATAATCAAGTAAATTTTGGCTGCCCCATGTGGATTCAAAAGTGGTTATGCTTTGTTAGACTCATCACATGACCTCGTAAATGTTAAGACAAAAGACTGATAAAGTCTGATAGAATTTACAAAAGAAGGAAGGTACCCTCATGTTCAGACTTTTGCATTTTAAACTATTTTGTGTTTCTTTTAAATGACACTTCAGTATATTATCATTGAGCTAAGTAATCGTGCAAGTACAAAGATTTAACGCTGGACAGCCTTCTGGATCTTATCAGAGGACTCATTCTGTTGAACCTGAAAAGCTTCAAAAAGCTTCTACCGAAAATATGGATGTCCTCTTTCTAATTATTGCTCTCTGAATATCAAAGAATGAAATAAATAAATAGCAATAATTTCATTTATAGGGAGTATATTCTACACATCTAATATATGATCTAACCATTTAATATAAATAGATATTTGTATATTTTGTTTTGAGGTTTGTTTGGCTTCATGTTCACATTGAAATTTAATATTTTTATCATAATTGGAAATCCTTGGACTTCTTTCTGTGTGTAGATTTTGAAACCGTCAGAGATGAGCATAGGTGAATTTTAGAAGGAATCTCTGCATTGCAATGAATAAGAGAGTGTTGTAACATTCTTTGGTATCAAATTCTGGTCACATGGATTGTTAAGGAAAAACAAATTGTTGTACGAGCACAGAATAAAGAAGAGAAGTCACGAGAAATAAATTGTTCGTGGATGAAGGAAATAAAATTCAAATTTAAATTCCAAATCGCGTCACGGTAGCAACGCTTCGCGAATTAAATCGCGTTAAAATCGCGTCAATAAAAATTACTTCGGCTTCGGTAGGAACTTCGGGGAAAATACGAAGTAAGTACTTCGGGGAGAAAGTGTCGAAGTAAAACTACTTCGAGGAAATAGCTCCCGAAGTAAACACTTCGGGGAAAAACTTCCGAAGTAAAACTGCTTCGGGAAATTTCCCAGCGAAGCAACTGCTTCGCACAGTTTTCTTCCGAAGTAAAATCACTTCGGGAATTTTCCAGCCGAAGTGACTGCTTCGGACGGGAAAGCTGTGAAGCACGGGCAACTCGGCAGCTTCGGCGAAATGGCTCCAGGGTCCAACTTCGGGAAGACAAAGTCCCGCAATGTGCTTCGACACAAACAAATAAACAAGTCTCCCTTCTGGATTGAGCGGGTGTTTTGCCACTTCGGGGCAAACCCTAGCTGAGGAATGTCTATGGACAAAACAATACTCCGAGACAGAGAACAATACACAGAGACCCAAATAGCAGAATAAATATTTTATATATTAACTATAATGTCGGATTACAAAGCTTCCTTCTGAAGCGGTTACAGACTTCTGCCAGATAAAATATCTGCAGGATAAATCCACGACTTAGATGGGAGACTGCTGCTCCACTCTCCGGCTGATGGCGGCTGCTACTTCTGCCCTTCTGCTGCTCTGTTGGTAGAAACCCTAGCACTGCGGTTGTTCTGGGCTCTCCAATCCTCTCTGCTGCTCTGCTCCTTCCGCTATCCTCTTCTGCTTCCTCCCTACGCAAAATGACAAATGCCCCGGTATTTATAAGCGGGGGATGAGGACGAAATGCGGGATAAAACTACCAACCCGTTGACAGAATTTAAATGCCGAAATGGCTTCCAACTACTCACACGCTTGGACAATTAATGCCCCGATCTACGCGCATGATTTCCGCTTCGGAGGACAATTTGAATTTACTTCGCGGCGAAGTGTTTTTAGGAGGCGGCTGATTTATGCTTCGCAGCGAAGCATTTTCCGAAGTCAGGTTAAAAGTGCTTGGCGCCGAAGTTTCGAAAGTGCTTCGCGCCGAAGCGCTTACGGGCGTGAAGTTTGATTTAACATTTCCAATAGTGGAGACTCACGAGCGATATTGTTTCTCTGCTGCGCCCACACCGAGTTCCTAAATGTAAGACCAAAAACAGCCACATCAATAATTGTACGTTTTC
This sequence comes from Wollemia nobilis, assembly GCA_028583015.1. NCBI lineage: Eukaryota > Viridiplantae > Streptophyta > Pinopsida > Araucariales > Araucariaceae > Wollemia > Wollemia nobilis. Next base: position 21,291,869 of record JAQPPZ010016895.1, read on the forward strand.
ATTGTTATTCTTATTTATATTCTTGTTGTAAATGACAAAGTATGTCACGGACCACCATTCTTTCCGGTTTCTAGCATTTTGTCTTTTTTAAATTTATAATTTTTTTTAGCTAATAAAAGTTTATATCTTCGAGAGATTAGAAAATCAAAACAATCATAGAGTGGTTGGGTTGGGCTGGCCACCACCAGGAAGAAGAATCAATGAACTCGTTGGGTAGGCCATGATGGACAATGATGTACACGTTGTATAGTAAAAGGAATAGATAAAGAAAATTGGTAAGCAATTCATAAATACTAAACTTCCTTTCTTTCGCACCTAAAGAATGAGTAGGTGAAAAGATTAAATGACAATGACAATGGGAGCGGATTGGGCAGTTTGATTAAACAGATTGAAAAACCATGCCAGGTAAAAGGAGGGTATTTTGATATAATTATATGTCCTTTACTTCACATAGTTTTATTTTAATGTAATTTGTGTGAATTTAAAGCTTCCAAATAAAGTTGAAGTTGGTATCTCGTAATGAAATCGAATATATATTTTAAATATAATAATTTTTTTGTTTAATTTTATTATAAATATATATTTATATATTTTTCATGTTGACACAGTATATTAGTATAATTGTTTTTTTTACATGGTAGAATTGGTAGCCGCCAAACCATCATACCACAAAGGTGTTACATGAATTAATATGTTTTTTTTAATGATATTAATTGTGTAAAAGTAAGTATAATTTTTTTTTGAAGTATAATATATACATTCAATAGTTTATATAGGATTGAAACAGGGTCTATTAGTCACATAATGTTCATTTTTTTAAGATATCACCCTCCAATAAGTGATCATAAACATCAACAATGATATTACTTATTATCAGTTCTCACATACATTTTTGTTGAGATGATTAATGGTATTTTGAGAATCCCCCTCAATTAAAATATATTTCCATCATTTTTCTATTACAATTTTAATCCTTGTAAGATGTGCCCTAATCTTTGCATAGTTTTTTCTGAATTTTTATATAATTATAGGAAAGGAGAACTTTTTCTTTATTATTTTAAAAAACACCTCCACTAGCTTTTTCTATATTTCGTTTAGAAGCACCATCAAAATTAATTTTGATAAACTCAAATTTTTGGACATTTCTATTTTACCAAGTACATACTTTATTGTATTGTCATTATCATTGATGAATCTTAATGATAATCTTCTTATATGTTCAATTTATGTAACCAAGTTCTTGTTGACTCTTTTTTGCACCTTTGCATGATGAACACCATATTTATAAACATTATGTAAGAGAAGCAATAATATGATTCCAAATTTGCATGATTTTGAGATTTAGTTTTAAAATTTCTAATATTCCTTTCAACCATAAATTTTAACATATAATGCAAAGGCCAGTCCATAGAATACATAATGTTTTAGCTATGAATAATTCATCTCATATTTTATGAACTCTCTTAATGTTGATTGAACTATCTACTATATTTCTAGAAAAGTAACCACAAATGATGTGAGCAAAAGCATATTGAAAAAGTAAATGGTTTAATGTTTTTAAATTCTTCTCACGCAAGGCATATCTAAAAGGTCCATGATATCATTTTCTTTATAAAATCTTTCATGTAAGAATTTTAGTTTGAACTACTAGCCAAAGTAATGTTGAGGCCTTAGGTAGAGCCTCTAGTGACCAAGCATTCTTGAAAGAAAATATTTGGGAGTAAGAAATTTTGATTGCTCTAATCATATCCCAACTTAATCGAATACCTACCATATTTTGATAGATTTCAAATCAGCTCATCCTCTAATGTAAAAATCAACAAATAAAACTCTTAAAGCATCTTTTCAAGTTCATTTGCAATTTGTTTGAGCTTCTCTCCTTCAACCAAATTACTAATAAAAATCAATGATACGAAATTGTTGCTCATATTAATATAGTCTTTACTATTTAAAACTTTAAAAAGCTAAATATGTCTAAAACAATAGGTTTCATTTAAAATTAAAATTAGAAATAAGTATATTTCACCTCTTGACTAACCAACATGTTCCTTTATCAATCGATATAAAAGTTGATCCTTTGGAAGAACCTAAATATTTTATATATATATGATCTCTAAATAATCTCAGATTCTCACCAACCATCCGCAATTCTAAATAAATAATTAAATAATATTTAAAAATATATATATATATATCTATAATTATTACAAGTTCTAATCTGCTCGCATTTAATAATATCAGGTCTCGTCTATTTTTTTTTTTTTTAAATATATATATATATTCCGAAATTAAAGTTTTCATTTGTTTATAAAATAATGTCGCTCCTTTCAATCCGCAGATTTTAAAACCGTCGGAGATGAACCTGGGCGATGTCAGTCGGAAGCTCTGCATCGCAATGGATAACAGTGTCCAACAATGTGATGTGCTATTTAAAGTGTGAGATAGGTCACAAGGTCTCCTGATGAGAATATTGTTCCAAAACGTGTTGCAAGTTCTAGCAAATGAGAAGAAACAAGAGCGAAGTCACGACCGTCATATTTTCTGCCTCTGCTCGTGAGGATACACAGGAATTATTGTTTACTTTTTAAGCGCACGCCAAATTAGGACAAAACATTCCCGTCCATATGGGTCAGTTTTCAATGTTTAAATTCTTATTGAACGAATCATCCTTTATAAATATTTTAATTTGAAATCTGTATATATATATATATATTTTTTTTTTGATGAAAAGCTAAATTATATTAATAATAAAGTTTAACATGAAAAAAGTGGCGGGTGGCAATGATCACACCCCTGGAAGAAACAAACCAACCCTAACCACGGGTTGGGAAACCACAAACCAGAGCTTACTATAAACTAGGCAACATCAATCAAACAGGCAGTGAAACTTGCATGCAATCAGAAAGTTTGTGGCTGCACGTCTACGTTGGAGTCCCATGGAATGGCCAAGGTATGCGGTAATCCATCTGTGTGTCCCTGATCCTCATGAACATTTGAATCTCCCCAGCCCTGTCCTCGAGATCTACCAAGCTGGCGATTATGTGCACTTATATCCCCTGCATTCCAGGCACGATCATGTGTGCCACCATTAACTTCCACCAGCTCATCCCAAGCACCTCTGGGTGGAGAAAATGATGGTGATTGAATTGGCTGTGCATTCCATCCATCATTGTAGGTAAAATTTTCATGTCCCCAACCTCCCTGTGCATGCACCAGACGTGGCAGTTGATGAGACCTCGAGCGGGAACAGGACGTCTGTTGTGCGTTGTTTGGAGAAACCTTGCTAACTGAGCATGGTGCATTTTTCCAGTCATCCAAAAGTGCCTTCATGTGCGCCTGCTCAATGTCAAGTTTAGCCTGCTGATTGCAAATCTGGAACCATGTATCTTGAAACACCTCTATTTTGTTAGCTAGAGAAAATTCATCAGAAGGATTTTGATGCTGAAAAACTATCTTGTTTCTAGATTTCCACATGTGAAAAAGAAGACTAATTCGAAAGATGTGCCACACTTTGGACAAGGGAAGAACAAATTTAATCTTATCCCCTAACAGAGCTTGTTGCCATGTAAGGGATTCATCCTGGAATTGGGAAAAAAAAGACAATCCCCATTCCCAAGCACTCCTTGCTCTTGTGCAGAACCAGAAAATATGAGGAGAAGATTCATCCTCATTACAGAATGCACATTTAGGGTTTACAACTCCCAAGTGCCTGAGTCTGTCTCCTAAGGGTAAACTTTGAAAGAGAAGGCTCCAAGCAAAAAATGATTGTTTTGGCTCAAGAAAAGAAGACCAAACTATCTAAAATCGAGCCTTCCAACCAAAAACTGCCACTGGATCTCTCCATTTATCATTAAGTCTAGGGACCATTGACAACATTGGGGAGAGCCACTTGTAACCCAATTTAGCTGAGTAATTCAACAATGGTATATCCGAAAACCACGACCAATCTTTCCACCATGGCCTCTGAGAGTGTTGCCCACACTTGTGCCACATGGAAAAGGGGATAATGTCAATTATTGAGTCATAAGTGAGCTTATCACCAGTGCTCAACTGAAATTGTTGTTTAAAAAGTGGCCAAGGGATCCAATCCCTCGAGGTTTGAGAATAAAAATCAGAAACTGTAGATATAACTTTTTAAAAAAACTTTTGGGCATGAATCCACGGGACCTGAGCAAGAGGAGTTCCCTGAATTTTAATCATCGAAGACACCAGATGTTTAAAGAATTGATGGACAGTCCTTTATGGCCTCTATTCCATTTCCACTTAAGCCAAGGAGTGAATTGCTGCCATGATTTCCAAATACTTTTAATCACAAAAGAACTAGATATTTTCACAAATACTGGCATTACAATTAGGGAAGGGAGGTCAATTCCTCTCCAGGCTTGTTTGTTCAAAGGCAGCCCTGAAGAAATACAATGTCTGATGAGGATTTTCCAGGCCTCCGAGCCTTTAAGGGCTCATATGATCCATTTGGCATAGAGAGTCGTGCCTTGTCTTTTACAGTCAACCATGCCCATTCCTCCTTAAGCTTTAGGTAAACAACACATATCCCAAGCAACCCGGTGAAAACCTTTCTTCTCAGCTGAGTTTGCCCACAAAAAATTTCTAAATAGTCTTTCAAGCTTAAGGTAGCATGCTTGTGAAGGGACCCAACAAGAAGAGTAATACACATGAGTAGAGGCAAGGACCTTAGAACAAATATGGAATTTTCCTGCTAGAGACATCTTTTTAGTAATCCAATACTCAAGCTTTTTCTCAACTTTCTGCAGAACATAGTTCCATAACTGAACAGGGGAACCATAAAAGGCAAAAGGGATCCCTAGAAATTTGAACACTTCTCCTGGCAAAATCCAATGCCATTGAAATTGTTCTAGCCAAGGAGGGAGCGGGGTAGGGGACTGTCGATAACAAGAAGTTTTTCTCCACTGAATACTAGAACCAGAGGCCTGACAAAAAACTTCCAAACATCTAAGTGCTTCCTTCACTGAGTGTTCCTCCTCTAAAAGAGTGAGAAAAGATTCATCAGCAAAGTGACCATTAATGAGCTGACCTTGGTTATCAGGGAGAGAAATACCCTTAATTTGGCCCAAAGAAGCATGCCTAGCAAGCAAATATCCAAAGGCTTCAACAACAAGGATATACAGAAAAGGAGCCAAGGGACAACCTTGTCGATTAGATCTGAACAAACCGATTGGCCTAGTTTGATGATTATTCAAAGATAAAACAGTCGAAGCATCCTGAAAAGGAATATTGACATATTGAACAAACACAAGCCCAAAACCTAAAGACTATAACATGGAAAGAATGAAGTTCCATTCAATTCTATCATAGGCCTTTTCAAAATCAATTTTCAAGAAGAGGGCTTGTTGACCAGACCGCCTAGCCCATTCCATACCTTCCCAAACTGCAATGACATTATCCAAGATATATCTACCTTTAATAAATCTTGTTTGCTCCGGCCTAACAATAAGAGGCAACAGGGGCCGGAGTTTCAGATCCAGGGCTTTGGCAATAATATTATAGCTGACATTGAGTAGGGTAATTGGCCTCCAATTTGTTATACATTTAGGATCCCCTTGTTTTGGAATGAACTTGATATTACCTCGGTTCAAAATTGCTCCAAGAGAGCCACTGTGCATGGCTTCAAGGTAGAATTTGTGTAAATCAGAACCAACAAAGTCCCAACATGCCTTGTAGAATTCACAAGGAAATCCATCCAAGCCTGGGGCCTTCTCATTGGCCATTTGAGTTAATGTTGAGGCAAGGTCATCAACAGACAAATACTTTTCACACTCCTCTCTTTGAGCTACGGAGAGTTTGTTAGGGACAACATCCATGCAAAGCTTGAGAGCTTCATCCCTCTCTCGGAGAAGAAGACTGAGCAGCAAAAACTTGAGTGTAATGCTTAACAAAAATGTCAACAATACTAGGTAGAGAGGTATGGTGAATACCATTGTCCACAATAGCTTTGAATTTAGTGGCATTGCGAGGAGGACGTAACTTTTGGAAGAATTCCTTAGAAACTCTGTCCCCAATTTTAAGCCAATGTAAGCGGACCTTGATCTGAGTGCCTTTAGCTTCATAGAGCTCTGCCACTTTGAGCTCATGACGAACCTGAGCAGCATGCCCTTGCAAAATAGGACAGAGAGGGTTGGCTTCAAGCCTACAAGAGGCTTTTTTTATTTTAGTGCATAAAGCAAGCAAAGAATATTTTCTAAACTGAGCAACTTTCTTGCCCAAACTGCGAAGAAGGGCTGTGGTTCGGGATATAGCATCATTCCACCACTCAATCCATCCTTCTTCACTAACAGGTCTGTCCACCAAATTCCAGACTCTCTGAATATGACACATCATGGAAGAATGCTGAAGAAAGGATGTGTTAAGAAAAAACTGAGACTTAATACCCTGAACAGGTACCACAGAAGATAAAACAATGAACATAATTGGGGAATGATCAGACCCAACAGTACCAGCAATAACCTCCACAACTGGAGCATCTGCATGCTTTCGATGAAAATAAAATTGGGTATGGTCTGACAAAATAACTCTATCTAAACGTTTGAGAATCCTTGCCCGCCCAACTTGAAAGTTATTCCAGGTAAACCAAAGGTGCTCATCAAAAGAAGCAGGAGAAATACAGGAATTAGGGTCAGACAAACATATTTTTTTTTTCATAAAAAACCAGGCTTCACGCTCGCCAAGGGCCCACCTGTGGTTTAGACCCCCAATTTTATCAGAAGCACGCTCAACCATATTAAAATCTCCATAGATGATCCAAACTACAGGAGGTAAAGAAAAGGCACACCATTTCCAAAGCAAACAGCACTCCGGAGCACTATTGGAGGCATATACATTTAAAATTCCAAAGGACATTCCGTCAACTTCAAGAAAAATCCAAACAACTTGGTTAGAAGGGTCAAACTCCCAATCAACAAAATTCCCATGCCATCTATTGGCCAGGAGAATAATAGCACCACCATGACCAGGAGGGTGCTTGGTGGAAAAAAGTTGACTATTAGGGTAAATGAGCGCACAGGCACACTACAATTGGAACTCAGTGATTTTAACTTCTTGCAAGCAAACGATATCTGGGCCCCCATACTTGGTTGCACATAAAGTAATATCATCGCGAACCATGTATCTTCGAACTGGGTCTATCAGTCCTCTAACATTCCATGATAGAAAAATCATTCTGACCTGTCGAGGATCAAACTTCCTCCGACCTCATCGAGTCACCCGGAATAGCAAGCGACTGAAACGAGTTGCTAGAAAAGCTTCCTAGTTGTCGGTTTTTGTCTGCATGCAGACTCTGCACTGGACTATGAGACCTTCGTCTTCAGGAATTCATGCCTTCTTTTTGCTCTAGCTAGTGAGCAACCATGGAGATAGAGAGGATACCATCATCTTTAAGAGCCATCGACATATATTTAGCCACAACTGCTGAATTGGAAAGGATTTGAGTACTTGGGGAAGCATTCTGGGATGGAACTGGGACATGCAATGGCAGTTTGATCACTATGGCTTGAGCATAGGAGCCAGTAGGCTGGCCCCCCTGAGGATTATGGACAGAGGACTGGCCTCCATTAGGGCCTTTACCAGGGACATGCTTGCCTTTCTTGGAGACCACCTTCCAGTCACTGTCAGACCCATATTTGGTTGGCTGGTTTTTCTCATTAGAAGCTTGATTAATAGGGGTTGGGTCCTTGGATTTAAACTTATATGCCATTAAGGGACAATCTTTAATCTTGTGTGCGACAGACTGGCACCTGTAGCAATTTTTTGGCAAATTGACATACACCACTCTCTGGTGGATATTAGTATCACCTACATTAATATCAATAAATTCCTTGAGGGAAGTGGCCAAATCAATTTTCACACAGAGCCAACGGGTAGGCCGAGCATTATAGCAGCGCTGAGGCTCTTCACATATAAATTCCCAAACTTTCATGGCAACATCACGAATAAATGGGACCAATGCCATTGGAAAACCTGGGAATTCAACCCACACAGGGACAACAAGAGAGACACCATTGGCAACCTGTAAATTCTTGTGCCATGGTTGACAAATAAGCAAAGTGCTATGAACATAACAAGGACCCTTGCTGAGAACTTTTTTGACACACTTTGGATCAGAGAACCGAATATGAAAGAAACCTTTGGTCAGGTTTTGCACAGACTCTACAAAGATACCATATGGGTTCCAATAGCTTTGAAACCAGTTTCATAGAATTGCATTAGAGGGGATACGGCCCAAGAAATAGCCTATGACAGTATTTTGCTCTAGCCAAGTACAAGCTTTATTGAAACTATCAAGGGGAATAGAAATGTCTGGCACATTACCTTGTGGAACACCGTGGGAATGAACTTCCAAGGTTGCTTGCCCGCCATCCTTTTCTCCATCGGCTTCACCAGACGATGAACTAGGAGGAACCAAATGTGACATATTAAAAAAAAACACAGTAACTCCGCCCAAGGCGGATCAATAATGGAAGGACAAAGTAACAGATCCCATCCACTGGCACATGCAGCACTGTGAGAAGGCCAAAAAAACACACATGCAAACGATGAATGCAAATTCGGCTCGGCTCCTCAGGATGAGTTGCAGAGCAAAACCCGAAATCTGTATACTTCTATTTTTCCTTCACCTAACGACATAAAGCCTAAAGAGATGAAAAATAATTATTTCTAATTTGAAAAATATATATTTATACAAATAAATAAATAATAGTTATAACTATTTTGCAAAAATTTTAATATACTTTTTAAAATTTAATTATAATTATAATAATTATAATTATATTTATTCTATAAGATTAATATTGATGGCCTTTTTAAAGGGAATTTTTGGTATGTAAGTATTGGTGGCGTTGGGAGAGATAGTAGTGTACAACCCTTTTCATTTTCTAAGGGAAAAAAATCCTTGCTATTCCTTTTGTTTTGAAAAAATATATATTTAATATTAATTATTTTATAAAGTAATTTAAATTGTATTTAAAATGTTGTAATAGTAAGGATACACTAATGGGTTGAATGCTCACCAATGCCATCATCATTTTAATCCATGTTCTAAACACATAAAACTTATCGAGTGCAACCATAAGAGAAACCGTAATTTTTTATACCTTGTTTATACTGTTTATCATTGAATGTTACTTATTTCCAAATCTTCATTATTTTTTTAAGTGAATAAAGTGTTAGAGAATTAAACTAGATTTGACACTTCTGACAAATCAATCTAATGCACCATTCGCCATATCCTATTTCATTAGAATTAATTACCGGTAGTTGAAACTGCCAGTGAGTTTGACGATTGGAAGGAAACCCTAATTTTGAGTTAACTACATGTCAAAGAAGTTGGTGGAGCTTTCCCACCTCATCCTTGAATCCCTAGCATATATTTGTGTTTTGGTCTCATTTTGTTATGTTGGATAAGAAGAAATAAATGCAGCAGCATGGAAGAAAGAGAGGTAGAAGTGTAGAGAAGCCAGGTGCAGAGTAGCACAACAGAAAACTAAGTCCGGAGTTGAAGTCGAAGCTTTCTGAAACTCCTCTGTGTTTGTAACCAGCAAAATCTCCAAGTTGGAAGATATTTGTGGATGTATTTCTAGGTTTATGCAATAATTAATATTTTTGTGTATATTTTCTTTTGTGTAATACCCTTTTGTGGTTATTGTCTATCTTAGCAAAGTTTGGTCGTTTTACTTTTTGCTTTAATGTTATATTTCACTGAAGTTTTCTTGTTAAAATAAGTTGATGAGATCATGTTCTATTCCGCTCAAACAAACTAAGAAAACCTTGCTTGCCCTATTCTTCTTGCGGATTAGAACATATTTGGTGCAATAAAACATTGTTGTGGTATGCATCACTTTAATGTAATATTTCACTTGTCATTTCCTTTGTTATGTTTTGCGGATTAGAATTTCCTCCATTTTGCTCGATTTATTTGTAATATTCTATGGATCTTATATTCCACATTATTTTACCCAGGTGTTGTAGGTGAGTTGGAGAGGAGAGGGAAATCCTCTAAGGGAGGTCCCAGGTTCAAATCTCCACCCTAACAAAAATCTGAATTGGGTATCGAGAATTCAATTGATAATGTTGGTACGGGTAGGGTCAGGTGCGACTCTCAAGTGAATTTGATGGTGTATAACCTCCTGTTCGTGGTCTCTCAGACCAAGGCATCCCCACAAGGGGTTTTTCGCTTAAAAAAATATATATTCCACATTCTTTTCTTGTTTCGGGCAGTGGATTTCCATTCTGCTTAAATACCACATCAATAGTGATGTCATCTTGCAAATCACTACGGATTCAAAATTTGGCTCCTCCTTAGTGTAAATCAAAGCGGAGTGCATTTTGCTCTCCTCTTTTGTTAAAAACAACGGATTGCCATTTCGCACAAAATTCTTGACATAAGTGATGTCACCCCAAATTATTTGTGGTCCGCAACTTTTCTATGTAATTTCATTCCGCATGTTTCCTTGTCTTATTTACCCCCATATTATTTTTGCATTCTGGTCTGGAGCAAATCCATTCTACTTCCACTTACACTATTTTCTCTTCGAATTGAATTTTACGGTATTTTACATTCGCTCCTAAGCACTTAAATATTTTAAATTGGTATTAGAGCTTGAGCCTACCCATTGAATATAGAAGCAATGGCTTCCAAAAATAACTCTTTGCAGTTGCAGATCTGACAATTCAGTGACAAGAACTATGATTACTAGAGTATTCATATAAAAATTATATTTGTGTCTCAAGAGCTATGGGACTTGGTCAAGAATGGTTATGTAAAACTAGCAGATTTAGTACCATTGGATGCTATCTCCCAAGAAGACTCAGATTTGTTGTAGGAGAATTGAAAGAAATATCAGAAGGTATTATTTTATATAATGGAAATAGTGGAAGAGACCATATTCCCACGGATTGTAGAAGCAACCAAGGCAAAGCAATATTGAAAAATACTTGTCAGTTCTTATAAGGGCACCAACAAGATGAAGTTAGTGAAGCTGCAGATGTTGATAAGGGAGTTCAAGAATCTACATATGAGCGAGTCAGAGTCCATGAGTGATTCTTCATCAATACAATGGATGCCATCAACTATATGTAGTTGAATGTGGAGAACATGGAGAACAAGAGAATAGTGGAGAAAATTCTGAGAAGCCTGCTAACATATCTTTCAACCTTCTATTATGAATCTTCAAGCTTCACTTGAATTGATAACTTGTACAAATTCATTGGTGTAGTCCTTGATTCTTTAATCCTTTTGTCTAAGGTTCTAGAGTTTACAAAATAATGTCTAGGCATAATATTTAGGCAATAATTTATCCTTAAGTTTTTCTTTGTTTTGCACCAAATTCTAATATTTTCCTTTAATTTCTCTACCTTTCCTTCTGTAGATGATCCCACAAAATCAATGCATGCCCTATAAAATTCGTGCATGCAAGCTTTACTTTCCTTTCCTCTAAACAGTCTCTCCACTTAGAGAAATTATATATGCTATTCAACCAGTCTATCAACTCTACTGGTTTAAAACCTCTTACATACTCAAGGATATCAACCTTGATCCCATCTCTATTTTCTTCCAACCTCCTAATTAGCTTATCCTCAAAATGATGCTTATCTGGCCTCTCCTCTAGTTCTTCCTCTACATGAACCTTTGATCTATTGTCTTCTCCCATAGTCTCATTATCAAAATTTAGATCTAAAAAATCTATTGGATGTCTTTCCCTCATACATACCATCATTCTATTCAATTGAGCAAATTGTGCTTGTAACTCCTGCATATGCATGTTAACTCAGGAAAAACCTCCTCTTCCTCCCCTCATGCTAATTTGATTTGTGTTATTCCAAACTAAAAATAAGAATATAAAAATAACTATAATAAATAAAATTACCTTCTATTCCTCAAAAAATACCTCACATCACATAAAAACTATGATAAATAGAAAATAAACCGGTAAAACCCCCATTCACATAAAAACTATAATACATGGAAATAAACTGGTAAATGCTTTTTTTTCTCATTCCTGAATTCCCCCCATAATGTAATACAAGGGGAATATATATAGATATCCCAAGAGAAATCCTAAAACAAAATCCTAAAGCTTAAAGCCCTAAATATTAAAAAATACTATTTTTGGTAAATTATTTTTCATCAAAAATTGTCATTTTTCAGTAATTACTATTTTTGGAAAATTGTTTTTTCGTAAAAAAAATTGTCATTTTTAGAAATTACAAATTTTGACAAATTATTTTTCATAAAAAATTATCATTTTTTAGTAATTCACAAAAAAAAATTGATTGACATGCAAATTAGCACACAACTTTGTAACACCCATGTTAGGCATCCTAGAAAATCTCAACACCTAATCATACATAAATAAAATCATTTAAAAAATTCTATAAAAAACACCTTATAAGAGATAGGCTCTTGAATCAATGATGCATTGAATAAAGCAGTTGAGGATATTGACAACAAAGAGGAGATCTATTGGAAAAAAAGAGCAAGAACCACTTGGTTATGGGAAGGTGATAGAAAAACCAAATGTTTCCATTAGGATGCTTGTGCTATGAGACAAATGAACAATATGGAATATCTTTAGGATGAGAATGAGAACTTCTTTGATACAATTCTAAGTATTCATTTCCATTCAATGAAAGCATGGTGCAAGACGAAGAAGCTCAAAAAAATATTATTGTTGTCTTACCCTCTATTATCTTTGAAGAAGAAAATTAGGCCCTACTTACACCCATTGATAGAGAGGAATTGAATAAAATAGTATTTGGAATGAGTATAGGAAAAAAACCAAGTCCATATGGCTTTCCAATTAAGTTTTATCAGACCTTCTAGGACAACTTCGAGGAGGACGTAATGGTTGTTATAGAGGACTTCATAGGTAGTAAAAGAATGCTTAAACTATTAAATCATACACTCATTTCCTTAATTTTGAAAGGGGAGGAGGGGCACATATTTTAGATTATAGACCTATTGCCTTATGCAATGTATTATATAAAATAATCACAAAGATAATGATTGAGTGATTAGAACCTCTCCTACATAGCATTATCTCCTTGGATTATGGAGGTTTTATACAGGGCAAACAAATCTTGGATGGTGTGATTCTAGCTTAGGAGGTAATCCACTCAATGCAAAAATCTAGCAATAGAAGAATGTTCATGAAATTGGATATGTCAAATGTTTATGATAGGATGGAGGAGAGCTTCTTCTCAAGGATGATGGCAGCCTTTGATTTCTCCTAGTATTATATAGAATGGGTTATGATCTACGTTTATACTCTGACATACTCAATGTTAATCAAAGACCTTCCCTTGTAACCATTTGGAGCCACTCAAGGCCTTCATCAAGGATATCCTTGTTTCCCTTATCTTTTTCTCATATTGGTTGAAGGCTTGGGTAGACTCATCTTGAGGATAAGATAATAGGGTTTTCTAATAGGTGTCAAGGTGGGTGAGGAGGTTTTGACTCACCTATATTTTATGGATGACACAATATTGGTGGGAGTGGCCAAATTTAGGGAAACAATAATGATTAGAGATAATATTAATGTTTAACTTAGGGCCACAAACCAAGTCATCAATGATAAAAAATCTAAAGTGGTCTTCTTAAATCTTGATCAAAGTCTTTAGGATAAAATTTTAGAGATCTTGGGATGCACAAGGAGTTCTCTCTCAGTGGTATATTTTGGGGTCCCTTTGCATTAAAAAAAAATGAAGATAGATATATAGAGGAATCTTCTAGATCATATCAAAGAAATAATTAATCATTGGTCTCACAAATCGTTAAGCTTTGAGGTAGAATAAACTTTTTACAATCAGTCATTCAAGCCATGCCAATTTATAATTTTTCTATCATTATTGCCCCACATACTATATAGAAAATGTTGGAAAATATGGCTAGAAATTTTTATGGGGGGAGTAAAATGAGAGAGTAAATGGGCCTTAGTATATTGGGAGAAAGTAAGCCAACCCCAGGTAAAGGGAGGTTTGGGATCGAAGATATTAGAGTTAAATAATAAATCTTTGGCTGGAAAGCTTCTGGAGGTGGATCTCCCCATGAAATTCTTTATTTAGTAGAGTTTTAACGAGTAAATATTTAGGATAGGTGAACCTGAGGTGATTCATTTCCCATTGGATGGTAATAGTTTCTTAGTGTTGTAGTCTCTAAAGTTGGGATATTAGATAATGAAATATGGATTATTTTGGAAATTGGAGGGGAGAAGACACGATTTTGAATAGATGTGAGATTAATACCCACTTATCATTGCTAAATTCTTATAATTCCAACCAATAAAAACAACCATGGAAATCAAGGGTTCAATCCATATTGGGCATTATAGATTTAAGTAGTTTAAGAAGTTGGATGAGTGGCCAATTCCACTCCCTCCAAAATTGACACCCATCATGACTAAAATCTTGGCAAAAATATTTCTCACAACATGAGATGAGGAAAATGAATTATCTTGGGGCTATGGGAGCCTTGGAGTCTACATAGTGAAGTATGGATATGATAAGATCCTTTTAAAACCCCTCCTCATGCATATAAGTTTAAGGATTGGAGAAAGATTTGGTAATCCAAGGGTTGGATGAAAATAAACTTCTTTGACTAATAGTTAATTAACAATGAAATTCTTACTTTTAATAATATGAGATATAGGGAAATTTGTGGTCCATCTCAATGTGTTTTATGCTACAAGTGTGAGGAAACATCTAAACACTTGATTTTTTAGTGCTTGTTTACATTCCAGATTTGAAAGTTATGGTTTTTAGCTTATAAAATTTGAGCCAATGGTGATTTGAATTGGATTAATATTTGGGAAATATGGAAGAGGGGTAGAATTAAATATGAAACCTTTTGTATTAGTTGGAAGCTTAGATTAAACTTCACTTGGTGGCAATTATTGTTGGAGAGATATGGTAAAATTTTTAGAGAAAACTTTTCATCCTTGGATGGCATTTGATAGGTCATTTGGAGCAAAGTCATGAAAATTGTGGTAGTGTATGCTAAAGAGGAAACTTAAGTTGATATAGGGATGATGGAGAAGGAATCCAAAGTGCAAGAGGGGTAGGATAAATCTAGTTGGAAACCACCCCTAGAAGGTTGAATTAAAATTAATACTAATGGATCTACAAAAAGTAATCTAGGTAGAGCTAGAAATGGAGTGGTGTGTAGGAATCATGTTGGGATAGTTCTCTATTGGGAATTGTAGGGCCTAGGTAAGGCCACTAACAATGAAGCAGAATCCTTAGCTATCAAATTTGCTTCTATATAGGTAGTAAGACAAGGTTATAAGAGGATAATCATACAATCAAATTCTCAAATCTTTGTAGGAACTCTAGATTCCATGTGGAATTTTACTTTTTGGACATGGAGGTTGAATATTATTGTCACCCAATTTAAGGAATTTTAGAGAGAATTAGATGATGTGATTTCACTTTATGTGAATAGAGCTATGAATAAAGTAATACAATTCCTGGCTACGATTGGTACTCAAAATGAGGTAGAGGTTTAGTGGTATAATTGTATGAATATTGAGGATGAGAGGATTATCTAGGTTGGTGAGTAAATCTAGTGTTTAGCCAATTCGAACAACCATTGTAAATATATGGTTTAGGATATTTGGCTCCAAAGTAGATCTCCTTTTACTGTTGTAAATAGGTGTTCTCGTTGGCAAAGGCTATGATGAGTCTTATCCCAACTTGTAAATGAACTTTGTTTTAATATAATTTTTTCAAATTCTTTTTCAAAAAAAAAAGAATTATATGTATGAAAAATTCCTAAACAACTTTAGCTTTTGAAGATATAAATTACATCATAATTTTTTATTAGTTAATAGTAGGTCTAAAATTAATTATATGGTATACGATTGAATGTTTAATTTGAAAACCATATTGAAAATAAGCTCTAACTTTTTTATTTTTTTATTTTTTTTCTTATTTTTATTTAAATTATTGTCTAATAACTTCAAAAAAAAATAACATGTCATGATTATCTTATAATTTTTCATGTTTTAGTTTTTTTTTTTTGTGTGTTTTCATAGTTACTATCTTGTAATTTGTCACATTATGTGTGCTACCATTTTCATAGATTAAAGTAACCATGAAAACTTGTTATCATTTTTTAGAATTATTCCATATTGTTTGGTTCTACTTTTTCTTCATCATATCAACTAGATTTAGATCTGGTCATTTGATTATGTAAACTACCAAACTATGCACCTTTTAGTCATAATAATGATTAGTTCTTATGGTCACATCATATTTGAATTGTATTTTTTTGCTTTTGATTAGAAAAATCTATAATTCACATTTCATTTTTATTAGAGTTAGTGGACATATACAATCATTTCCTCCTATTTAATATACAATAGTTGCATATAAGGAAGCTAGTGGCTTGGAAAGGCATTTTATTGAGTTAGGCAGGTAAGTTAGTGCTGGCCAAGAACTCTTTGCAAAGCATTACCATATATTTCAATATCTTTTTAGAATTCCTATAAAAGTGATTCGGAGGATTGAGAGAATAGTTAAGGCCTTTCTCTGAGCCCTAAAATGAAAATAAAGTTTCACCTAGCTTCATGGGAATAGGTGTGCAGCCATATAAATAGGGGTGTACTAGGTTTGGAGGATGTTAGGATTGTGAATGGAACCCTGGTTGCTAAGAAATCCTGGAAGGTAGTCTCTGTAGACACCAAAACAACACCAATCTAATCAGGTGGCTACAAGTACTGACCAAATTGGCATACATAGCCCCTAGGGCAGCCCCCAGAGGTTAAACAATGGTCCTAACCACTTCCAAAGCAATTTTGGAAGTTCAGACGTCAATTTGGCACATTTCAAGCACTCTGATCCCTATTCATTCCACCCTAGGATGATTAAATTACTATTCATCCCACCCAAGATGATTAGCAGCAATCGCTCCAGGGTGAGGCGAATAGCAGGTTTGACGGGTAAAAAGTCAAACCTTGACAAATGGCAGCCCATATCCACCACTCAACTCCACCTTCAATGCATGGGAGTGCAAGTGAGCATTTCAAAGCTCAAAGAGGTAGTCATGGAGCCCTTAATTAGGGAGGAATCTTCTCTCCCCTGACAAGGCATGATGGCCAAGTGGCACCTCTGCATGCACATTCAAAGCAAACCTTCAAGTCTATAAAATGGTGAGTCTTATCACCCAAAAAAAAGAACAAAGTAGGAGCATTTGGAGCAATGGAGTGCTATCGAATTATACCCTCACCCTCATTGTGCTTCTTACATTCTTGATCTCTATTTTGGAAGGGAGGTTATCGGGTGAACATTAGGAGCACAATCTGAACCCAAAACCCAAACAATTTGCCACAATCCCACACCCAATTTGCCAACACAACCCCCTAGGATGTTTTGGACCCATACCAAGTGGATTGGTGCCAAAAACAAGCCCCAAACAGTGGGCATCCTGCCCCTAGGCGCCCCCACGCACTGTTGCAGTCCTAATCACCCCACCCCGGAGTGATTAGAAATATATAGCATATTTCTTCATTGTTTATTTTGCATATTGTTTTACGTAATTCCTATATACTGCCATTCAAATTTCATGCCATTCTAATAAGTTTTGACTGTGTTTTCATTATTTTACACTTTCACTAACATACAAGGAGCACCTTCGGATATAGGGTTATCGGGGTAGAATCAACCAAATATGACCTTGTGGGTTGTCTCAAAATGCCCCATTTTGCCTAACCCCAAATTTTGATGTGTTTTGGAGGCCTCTGTATGGGACATTTTGTAGGTTGCTTTCGGACATTTTATGACAGTCCTAATCATCCCACCCCAGAGAGATTAGAAATCTACAACATATTTCTCAACTGTTATTTTTGTAGTGTGTTCATGATGCTGTTTACATTCTTCTATTCAATTTTCATCTTATTCTGACATGTTTTGATTACTGTTTTAATTATTTCATGCATGCATTAACCAGAGGCCTTGGGGATTGCATGTTTGCCTCCATCCGTAGGTGCTATTAATCATTTTTTTGTTTCTCTGAATGTAGTATATCATCACCAGAGGGGCATCAAGGAACTATGGATGCATTCACACAAGCGAAATTGACATTTGGCCCGCCCATTTCAAATGTGGGCACGCAGAAGATCCCGAATGGAAGCGCACCATCTGTTGGTGTAACAAAACTATATCTAACGCTCTAAGCCCCTAAGAATAGGGGAGACATATTGTAACCTTATCACAAGAAAAATTAATAAAAGATGCTGCACTTTACTTTTTCTTTACATCTCATTTCACTCCGTTTGTTTTCCCTTTTCATGCACTTTAAGTTCTTTTTTCATTCGTAGGACTTAGCGTTACATCCACTTTTGTTTGTATCACACCTGGTACGCCAATGCTTCCGTATCCAAGTGCTTTCAGTGGTGATCATGGTGGGACAATGTCCCCTAATTTTGGGATCAATTTTTTGATCAAACGTTTGTGTTTTTTCTTGTAGGTGTTAATCCTTTAGGCGCTGGACTACTACTCGTGCCACCCTGTGATGAATACAGAGATGGAATTCATTTCACCCAGGGACGAATAGGAATTCATCCCACCCTATGATGAATATAGATCTGTTATTCATCCCACCCTAGGACGATTAGCTCTCTGTGTATTTTTTGAGCAGAAACTCAGAGGCATCTAGTGTGGGTAGAGAAGAGGTAGGTTGTCTGAACTCTCTATAATTTTCTGTCTCTATTTTGTGATTTTTTTATTTCTTTGCTTGCATAGAAAATTTTACTACATGTTTTATTTCTTTGTGCAAGTAAAAATAAACCCACACACCATGATGCGTAGTCGTTATAAACATCATTAATTCTCAATGAATTTTTCAATCCAGGGCAGTGTACAAGGCTATCTATGGAAGAAGGGGTGAACAGGGTTATAACTTAGGTCAATCTGGAGCAATGGGTCTTATTGGTGAAACCAATTGTGTGGGGGATTTAGGACATTCCTATATCTAAATTGCATAAATTAAACCTTAATCTAAGTTGCAGAAATGGAAACTAATCATTAACTGCAAAAATGAAATCCTAATTACAATTGCAGAATGAGACCTAATTATGTTGCAAAAAAAATAGTGGCAGAAAGAAAATCTATTTACTTTTGTAGCAATGAAAACCTAATTATAGCATAGAAATGAAACCCTGTCAAGGCTCTATAATAGAAGGTTGTCAATCTTCTATGCAGGGGTTGACAACAAAACATAAAATGTAGGAAATTACAGAAAACAGTAAATTCTGGAAATGACAATCTGCAATAAATTGAAAGCTTTGCTGAAAGTGGAAATTGCAACCAAACCATTAATCACAAGATTAATCTAAACATAAAATAAGCTAAGATTGCAAATACCATTAGTTGTTTACAAAGGAATGAAATGACAAGTTCTACAACTCATTCTACTACAGCAAAATCAGAATAAAAACCTGTTTGTTAGTCCTCCTCCTAGGTCTGGAAGTGGCCAACCTCCTTGTCTAGAAGAAGGTATGAGTCTCTCTCTAGATCTTACTGACACTTATTTACAAGTAATATGAAATAGAAATAGTATACTTTATTGATTCAAGAACATGATTACAATAATTCTGCTAAAAACCTGTTATAGGACTATAATAGTCACTTTTTTTATTATTGCCTATTTTCTCCTATATTTCTCTACTCTCTACTTTATCTATCATCTGCTAGCTCAACCTGAATGGGATCCATATTTATAGATTTCCTAATATCTACTAACAACTGAGAATATCTCAAAAGATCTAATCCTATTATGCTGCAACAATTCCTTGTTTTATCCTAGAAGAAGATCAAACTTGATCCTTCCATAAATGGTGGCTTTGGTCGGCAAGGACATCAAAGTCAGAAGGGAGATATTTTCCCTTACCCTTTTCAATATTTATTTCCATTTTTCCAGCATCAAAAATTGGTCAATAAGTCAAAAAGCACATTCCGTTTTCATTCTGAAGATAAGTGGCTCATTCCAAAGAGACTGCAATTCTCATTCCGAAGATCCGTTCATTCTGAAGACACTGTGTTTTCTCATTCCGAAGAGAATTCGAAATGAACAAATGTGTGCTCTTTAAATGATTTCCTCTGCATTTCTCATGTGGGTTATTTCTCAGGATCATATTCCAATGGTCTTCATCTCTTTCCATATGTGAATTTCATGCCTTACCATTCATTGGTAGTTTGCTGGAATTTACATAGGAAAAACCAGTTTTTGCTGCACAGTAACAGTTTACTTGCACTGTTGCCGGATTTAGGTCAAATAAATGCTTGAGACATATCAAAACATGATTAGTGAAATGCTGCTTTCAACCTAAGCATATCTCATTCAGCAAGTCATAACAAAACAACATAAAACTTATGCAAAAAGCTATAAAAATTAGAATATAGTATTTCAGATATATTTATCATGCAAATATTTAATACACAACATATTGAATTAAATTAACTAGCATATTAGATTAAACATAAGAGTTTGTAGGAAATTTCATTGTTCACAACATGTTATGATTGAGGCATTTCTAGGCCTCATCAATTTCCCCCCAACTTATATTAATGCATGTCCTCATGCATTCTATTGGGCTATGGAATCACATATGTCCATGTTCAAATTCCATGACCTATAGAAAAACTTCTTGCCTATATAATACCCCCTATTCTCCTAAAGGTTCCTGAGCCATTCTTCAAACTGTTCATCAGGTTGGGCATCTTCTTCAAAGTAGAATGGAACTGGAGTGATGATGGTTGGAGGCCTAAATTTGAGACCTATCTAATGATGTTGCATGATTTCAATCAATTGTATCACTCATTCTGCCCTTCTTCTAGACCATTCTAAGTTGATGGGGGAGATGGGTTCTCTTTTTTGTAAAGACATAGAAAGTTCAGCCCATCTGTTTCTACAGACTAATAATGCTGGCACAAAATTGTCATTATAGAAATTTTGGAATCTGGTCACATAGTCCCTCAAGTTTGTCAAGTACATTCTCTTTACATCATCTCTGTTCATCATGGTGAAGTGTTGTCTAGTGATAATTGGGTGATTTGGCTGAATTGCTCTGACTAACAATTCAGCTCTTGTTTCAATTTCTTTATTCTGCCTTTTCTCCTGGTCCCAATAAAACTGATTCTATAAGGTGGACATGAATGCCCTTCAATTGAACATCTCCAATGTAGATTTGAGGATGAAATTCTAATTCTTCTGGAATAAAGAAGTTGTGTAAAAATAGTTCACATAGGAGATTTTTCTACTCAATAGTGCTATCAAAATATGCTTCCAGGAAATCTACAGTTGTGTCCAATTTATATGGGAGACCTGAGCTAATCCTCATGACCTGTCATCTGAGGTATTTCTCCTTCAGAATAAGATTGTAAAATCTGGCTGGCCGTCTGAATTGGACTAAAAATTCAGCAATTTGACATAAATTAGACACTTTTTCTTTTAATTCATGAATCTCTGTTTCCTTTGCCTCTGGCTATTTTCCTTCCAATTTGAATTTTTTAGTCTTAGTGGCAAGCTTCTCATATCTAATCACCCAACTGGCTATGTCTACATTGTATTATTCTAGGGACACAGTATTAGGTGGTCTAACTACAGGTGGAACTCTAGGTAGAAGATCTACCTGAACCCATTTTTCTACCACTTCTATTGGTTGATCATTTGTCAATAATTCTACCTATACCCCTTTATCTGCTATTTCTATTATGTTGTCATCAGACAATAATTCCACTTGCACCCCCTTATATGCTATTTCTACTAAAGGTGTAATAGTTTGAAATATAGGGACATCAATAGAAGTACTTGAATAGTTTCATGCTACTGCTTGGACTATTCCTGTGTTGGTGACTCATCTCCAATATTTTTTGCTATGCTCTTCACCAATTTTGAAGCATCTTCAAAATGAGAAGGTAATGCTTCAGAAGGATAACGCACTTCTTCAGAATGAAAGGGTGCTGCTTCAGAATGAGCACCTATGTTTGACTCAACAGAGTCATATGCCCTAGATAAATTCACAAGCAATTGAGACAAATCGTCCTCATCAATGGATATAGTTGGTTGTTTTTCAGACTGTGACAACATTTTTCTCAATTCTACCACTTCCTGCTGTAACTCTACAATTTTTCTTTCTTGCATCTCAATGATGTTTTCTCTCTCTTCAATCCATCTGGTTTGTGTTTTGACAACACTCCTTGCTGCTCTCAGTTGCTCTGTGATGTCTTCCTCCTCTATTTTTGCTTCAGAATTAGATGCAAACAAGTCAGCTGCAGTTGGCTGCTCAACAGCTATCTCTTCCTCTGCAACATCTATCTACTCTTGTTCAGGAGGCTCTATGAAACTGTATATAATTGCATCTACCATTTATGTGGCCTATTGAACTGTAGCCACCTCCAAGCTATTCTACCCAGCCTCTTCCTCAATTATCTGTTCAGGCAATTTTCGAAAGTTTTTAGGGGCTGGTTGTATTTATGTGACATCTTGACTGCTTTGTCCACCTTCTTCTTCTAGGACCTATTCTGTTATTTCCCTCAAGTGGAGTCTTGTAGACCTCCTAGTTCCAGATGCAAACTTCTTCATTTTGCTTTGTTTTCTAGTTACAGCAAGGGTTGTGGGGACAGTTTCAGATGCTTTTGTTTCCCTTGTTGTTTCTTCCCCTGTTGGGCTAGGTGCTTCACTGCCTTGTTCTGACAAATCAGTAACAACTTCAGAAAATGGACCTTCTTCTATTTTTCTATTTTGCTACCAATTTTAGACCTTCTTTTCTTTTTTTCTTAGCTCGTGATGTTGAAGGTTCTATAGCAAGGTGTTCTATTGCTACTATTGGGTGTGTTTCTTCCTCTACAATAGCCTTTGTAATAGTTTTTATTTCTTCTTCTGCAACAATCTCTGCAGTAACTGTTTCTTCTTCTATAATAGCATCAACAGCATTTGTTTCTTCCTCCTCATCCTCATCTCTAAAAATTACATCATTTAGGGTAGAGTAAAACCTATCAAAGCTCCTAGGGTTTCCTCTAAAATGGTGCTGGAAAACTAGTTTGATGAGACCATGGTGGTGAAGGCTTCCTTTTCCTTCCTGATATCTTTTTGCCATTTTTTTCAATTCCTGGTGCAGGTATAGGGGAAGATTTACCCTAAATTCTGGTTGTTGCCTACCATGTCTGAGATGTTTTAAAATTTTTAGATGATGCCCTGATAACAGTACATACTGCCTTTCACAGGTTAGAAATTTGATTACCCATGTGGCCACTTCATCCCAGGGTTCCTGCAGGCTGGCCATTTTTACCCCCTTGCATGTGTTATTATGTGTTAACTATTCTAGCTCCCTATCGTTTTCTTCCATAAATTGATTAACTATATTTACCAATGTATTTTTTCCAGACCTAGAAATTGGAAGACCTTCTAATGGCAGCTCAATAATGTGACTCAAAAATTCAAGGGTTACCTCAATGGTCATGTCGTTAATGTGTGCCCGGTTGTTTTTGAATGTGTGGGCGAACATGCCAACAAAATCTTCAGAGGACCCATTAAACTTATCCAAAAATGGCATAAGCTCTCCATCTTCAAAAATCTACAGCACTTCTGGATTTTCTCAGAGGTGGGTGGTATCCGTTGGTTCCATTTTCATTTTTTGCCCCATTTTCCTATCTTGGTACATTACAAACTTCTAACTTTTGCTGCTATTCCTTTGCTGTATCTCTGGTTTCTGGTGTTTGCAGATTTGTAGGGTTTGGTTCTAAGTTTTCAATTGCCCTATTTTTGTTCTTCGAAATGAACCGTAATCTAAGCATTGTACCTCGTAATCATTTTGCGTTAGCAAATATGTCTTCGAAAAGATGGGTGGCATGCATTTCTATTTTTTCTCTAAACACATGTCCATCAATGGTTGCGCAGATGTCCTTGCCATCAAATCCACCTTACTCATTTTTTAGTTTTTCTATTTTGCCTATAGAATTTCACGTGCATGTTTATTAGTATAAAAAAAAATGGTGGTGTTGGCATTTTTGCCACATTATTTTTATTGTTGATAATTCATGCATAAGATGTTGAAGTTCTCACTCCTTTATAGGTTTTGATGCAAAAAATGCTAAGTCCAAAGACTATCGCGAAATTGCGACAAAAAATAGCATAGAGAGCCAAATTTGAATACCGTTGTGATATCGCAACATGTCGCGTTATCGCGGGTCTGTTGAGGAGAAAGAAATCAAACGCAAAGTTGTCACGATTTCGCGACGTGTTCCAAAATCGTGGTCAACACATTCAACGGTAGCAAGGGGTAAAATCATCGTGATATCGTGACATGTTGGATTTTTGCAGTCAAAGTGGTCAACGAGGGCAGCGTAGCAAAATTGTCACAAAATCGTGACATGTCACGTTTTCGCGACATGCGATGATCAGGGAGCATAACGTTAGAAAAGGTCACGAAATCGTGACATAACCACGCAAAGGGTGATGACAATCAAATTTGTCACGATTTCATGACAGAATAGTAAGCAAGGCATAGAAGGTGAAATACGTCATGAAATCGTGACGTGTTGCGTGGTCATGGTTAAGGTGGAAAGAAAATCTTAAGGCACGAAAGGCGTCGCAATTTCGTGACACTTTTGAAAATGAGACCAAGCACAAAGTAGACGTCACAAAATCATGACAGGAAGTGGTAACAGTAGAGAACATAGGGAAACGCCATGATTTCATGACACATTGGGCAAGAAATACCAAGTGTAGGGAATTGTTGTGATTTTGTGACATGACGATTTCCGCGGTCAAAGAGCAGCAAAGTCCAAGGAGATAGAACTTGTCGTGATTTCGCAACATGCTAAAGATGAAAGAAATACATGAGGAATAATGTCATGTTTTCGCGGGTTAGAAGCAGGACCATACAGACTAGATGAAAATTGTAGTGAAATCGTGACATGTCGGATTTTTGTGACTTAGAAGAGAAGATTGAGCAGCGAGTAGAAAGTATAGAGATTGCGCGACTTGTCCAGCCCAGAGAAAGAAAGGTGTAGTGAAATCGTGCAGTGTCATGTTTTCGCAGTTCGAAGCAGCTAAAGAACAACATGGATGCAGAACATCGTGAAATCGCGCATTGTCACTTTTTCGCAAAAACAGAGCGGAGAAAGAGCATAATGGTATGGAACGTCACGATTTTATGACGCGTTGCGTTTTCGCGATTCAAGGTAGCGAAGGAGACAAAGGGGCCAAATACGTCGTGATTTCATGACATGGATGGTTTTCACGGTTCCAAAGGAGACAAAGTGTACGGAGCAGAGATACATCACGATTTTGCGACCTGTCGCGTTTTCACGACCTATTATAGTTTCGTGCCAGAAAGCAGTTCAAACGGCCCGATGAAGTTTTATGATTTTCAATGATTAAAAGCACTCCAGAATTAAATGTTTTGTTGCTTTTCGATGCGAGCAAGGTATAAGAACGTGTCCAAGCCATCATAATTAAATATTTCCATTATCCAAAGCTGTTGTTCGTGATTTTTCTAACGGTTCAAGCATGTTTCAAGAACGACAATTAAATGAAGACGACCGACTCCTCGTTCCATTCAATTTCTAGTTTCTTCGAGGCTGGTTTAAGGGGATGATTTCCTTGTTTCCGTTGCACATGTTGTAGATCTCGAGGAAGTTCGTTGCAAGTTTTAAATATTGTAAAGAAGCAAGGCTTCTATTTAAATCGATGTAGATCTCAGAAAAAGGGATTGAGAGTTTGAGAGACAGGTTGCATGAAAGCTTTCAAGTTATTTGCATGAATGAAAGAGATTTGGCCTCTGATTTTGCAAACGTCTTTCGATGTGATGATTTCCTTCTATTTCATGTATTTCTCAGTTAAGCCCATCTTTCTAATCTGCTGTTAGATTTCAATTCTGCATTTGAATTTGAATATCGCAAATGAAAAAGTGAGTTCTAGAATGCAATCCTGAAGGTTGTCTGTGCAAGGTCGTAAGTGAATCATGTTGTGTTCTATTATTATATGTTGTTTATGCGCTTGAAGTGAGATTATTGCTGAGTTTATTTCCCTAATCATATAAGTTTGGCCTGTGGCCATATTTCCCATCTCTTTCGTGTATTTCTCGTTTCTTTCTGCACATTTATAATTCCTTTCCAGTAACTTTAGTCTTAAACAAACTTAGAAATAGTAAGGGAACCAGCCCTCTTTGGATATTGGTCTGGGAGACATTTATTTCTCCCAGCCTTTCAATGTTTGCTAGGTCTAGGGTGCATAGTTTATAGAAAATCCTTTCCTATGGCAAATTCGTCCGGTGGGACAGACTTCTTCTGTCTCAAAATATCCATAATCGGTGAGACTGATTGTTTCATTGTTTAACACCCGGAGGTATCAAGATTTTGATGAGCTGTCTTGACCTCATAGCGAATATTTGTAAGTTCATCTGGTGACTCTACTGAGCTGAAGATCCAAATTTCTTGATCGTAGATGCATTTTCAAGATGAAAAAAGATACCTCGGAGGAATCAAGGTTTGGTGAGCAGCCTTGACCTTACAAGTGGAGGAAAGAATTTTCACTTGGCGACTCTAACTTGATGATAGCCGTGATTACGTGGACCACTGCTATAATGGTGAGGGTATGCTATCCTAGATGGGATGATCCTGGCCCTCTAAATCTCCAAATTTGACATGATATTCCCAAAAGTGCCCTGAAAGCTCTAACGAAATACAATGGCACCACAGGAATGGCCCGAGAGCATATTGACGATGTTGCTTCTTTTGCGACCCTCCATGATATAATCCTTGAGGATGTTATGATCAGACTTCTGGTTCAGTCTTTGGAAGGAAATGCATTGCAGTGGTACAGATTTCTCGGGTGTAAAAGTATCTGCTCATGGGATGATTTAGCGGGAGCGCTCATTACAACATTTGATGGCTCTCAAGATCCCTACCAACTTTTGATGCATATCTCCACCATCACGAGAATACCTTAGGAGAGCATCACAGATTTCAACATTCGGTTCTGTAGAACTTGGAAGAGAATTCCAGCAGAGATCCAACCATCACCCACCCAAGCCCACCTCTTCTATGTTCAAGCTTTCCACCCGGACATAAGCCTCCTCTTGCTACAATCCGGTGAACGTATATTCCCTCAAATCCTTGAGGAAGCATTACAAGCGGAGCACCTTCTACTCCTATCAAGAAAATCCCCATGGGGAGAAACTCCATTACTTTCTCTGGTAGTTCTTGCTCCTGTTTGTCCCGCACAGTATTTACCATGGTCGATCCCACATACTGTGCAGAGATCTGAAATGTAGTTGTGTGGAACTCAAGAGGCAGATTTTGTCCAAAGCAAACGGTGGGAATATGCAAGTACTTTCCTAGTAATGAACAATATGGTTGCTTGCAATGTCTATCAGGTGATGGGAAAAGTAGAGAAACAGATTCAAGTTCCAGAACCTGAGCACAAAGAGGGCACACTTTTGCACAACACACAAGTATTTAGCCAGAATCTATTGAGCATGCCTCACCAAAAGGTTGAACCTGAGGAGATCCTAGAAGCAAATTTCTCACTGGAAGAGCCCTGTGATCATATCAAGGGATTGGAGGAGCTTGTACTCAGTCCGTAGCTAGTGAAGTATTCAAAGTGGTGGTATTGGTTCCAGCCACTACAACCGGTATCTGAAGAAAGCCCCCATGTGGTAAACCTCTTTGCCACATTACTCATCAATAGCACGGGTACTAGTAAGAATGATAACCTGCCACATTGCACTCTGTTTGCACCATGGAGAACTTCAAGAAGAGGCCAGCCAAACTTCAAAGATCGACTGAAGTATGATCAGATCTGGTCTGGACATTGCAGGTTCATCGGATAGACACCAGAAGCTGGGTTTGTGGTGGAAGCATGCCAATCATGTCACAAAATTTTGTAAATATTGTACATAGAAGAAAAAACAAAAAGACAAAAAAAAGGAAGAAAAAAAATAGACAAAAGAAAAAAAAATTGTTTTTATTTCGACTCTTTTTGCATGCGAGCCCGTAGGTACGTATTTCTTTCTTTTTTCTTCTTCCTTCCCAGTAGTTAGTGGCTTCCTCTTTATTTCTTCCCTTCCCCTCTTTATTCCCTTCTTCTCCTACTCCTTTTTCTTTGCAAGTAATCAAGCCACTGTTGTTGTTTCTTTTTCCCTTCCTACTATTCTCGTTTCTTCTTTTCCTTTTCTTCTAATTTCATTGTTGTTTTAGCATTTATCGGTTCCATTCCACCACTTCACTCCTTTCACTTCCATTCCATTATTCCATTCACCTCCATTTCCATTTCATAGCAGCTGGTAGCATAGAAGCACTCTGTTACTGTATCTACCGCATCTCTCCCTCCATTCCATTATTCCATCATTTATCATTTCCATTCCATGGTCATCTAAGCTAAATACAGAGTTACTTGAAGTTTTAGTCATTCAGCAAGAGTTGTTGCAGCAGTCCACCGAGATGTACCCCATCAGCCAGCTTCCTATTCTCAGTTTTTCTTGACTCTGTTGCCCAATGGATTCAGGCCTAGGATTCATGCATACAGCAGAACTATATACCCCGCGAGCCACCAAGAATGTTGGCATTTTTGCCACATTATTTTGATTGTTGATAATTCATGCATAAGATATTGAATTTCTCACTCCTTTACAGGTTTTTATGCAAAAAAGGCTAAGTCCGAAGACTGTCGTGAAATCGCGACAAAAAATAACATAGAGAGCCAAAGTTGAATATCGTCGCGATATCGCGACATGTCACGTTATCGCAGGTCTGTTGAGGAGAGAGAAATCAAACGCAAAGTTGTCACGATTTCACGATGTGTTCCAAAATCACGGTCAACACAGTCAATGGCAGCAGGGGGTAAAACCATCATGATATTGCGATGTGTTGGATTTTTGTGGTCAAAGTGGTCAACGAGGGCATCGTAGCAAAATTGTCGTGAAATCGTGACATGTCACGTTTTCGCTACATGCGATGATCAGGGAGCATAACGTTATAAAAGGTTACAAAATCATGACATAACCATGCAAAGGGTGATGACAATCAAATTCATCGTGATTTCATGACAGAATAGTAAGCAAGGCACAAAAGGCGAAAGACGTGAAATCGTGACATGTTGCATGGTCGCGGTTAAGGTGGAAAGAAAAGCTTAAGGCATGAAAGGCATCGTGATTTCATGACACTTTTGAAAATGAGACCAAGCATGAAGCAGACATCATGAAATCGTGATAGGAAGTGGTAACAATAGAGAACACAGGGAAACGTCATGATTTTGCGACACATTGGGCAAGAAATACCAAGTGCAGGCAATTGTCACGATTTCGCGACATGACGATTTTCGCGGTTGAAGAGCAGCAAAGTCCAAGGAGACAAAACTTGTCGCGATTTCACGACGTGCTAAAGATGAAAGAACTACATGAGGAAGAATGTCACATTTTCGTGGGTTAGAAGCAGGACCATACAAAATGGATGAAAATTGTAGCAAAATCTTGACATGTCAGATTTTCGTGACTTAGAAGAGAAGATTGAGCAGTGAGTAGAAAGTGTAGCGATTGCGTGACTTTTCTAGCCCAGAGAAAGAAAGTTGTAGCGAAATCGCGCAGTGTCATGTTTTCACGCTTCAAAGTAGCTAAAGAACAACATGGATGCAGAACGTCGTGAAATCGCGCATTATCACATTTTTGCGAAAATATAGTGGAGAAAGAGCATAATGGTATGGAACATCATGATTTCGTGACACGTTGCATTTTTGCGGTTCAAGGTAGCGAAGGAGACAAAGGAGCCAAATACATCGCGATTTCATGACATGGATGGTTTTCATGGTTCCAAAGGAGACAAAGTGTATGGAGCAGAGATACGTCATGATTTCGTGACATGTCGTATTTTTGCGACCTGTTACAGTTTCACGCTAGAAAGCAGTTCAAATGGCCCGATGAAGTTTTATGATTTTCAACAATTAAAAGCGCTCCAAAATTAAATGTTTTATTGCTTTTCGATGCGAGCAAGGTAGAAGAACATGTCCAAGCCATCAGAATTAAATATTTCCATTATCCAAAGCTGATGTTCATGATTTTTCTAACGATTCAAGCATGTTTCAAGAATGACAATTAAATGAAGACGATCGACTCCTCGTTCCATTCAATTTCTGGTTTCTTCGAGGCTGGTTTAAGGGGATGATTTTTATTGTTTTTTTTGCACATGTTGTAGTTCTCAAGGAAGTTCGTTGCAAGTTTTAAATGTTGTAAAGAAGCAAGGCTTCTATATAAATCGATGTAGATCTCAGAAAAAGGGATCGAGAATTTGAGAGATAGGTTGCATGAAAGCTTTCAAGTCTTTGCATGAATGAAAGATATTTGGCCTCTGATTTTGCAAACGTCTTTCTGTGTGATGATTTCCTTCTATTTCATGTATTTCTCAGTTAAGCTCGTCTTTCTAATCTGCTGTTAGATTTCAATTCTGCATCTGAATTTGAATATCGCAAATGAAAAAGTGAGTTCTGGAATGCAATCCTGAAGGTTGTCTGCGCAAGGTCGTAAGTGAATTATGCTATGTTCTATTATTATATGTTTTTTATGTGCTTGAAGTGAGATTCTTGCTGAGTTTCTTTCCCTGATCATATAAGTTCGATCTGTGGCCATATTTCCCATCTCTTTCGTGTATTTCTCGTTTCTTTCTGCACATTTATAATTCCTTTCCAGTAACTTTAGTCTTAAACAAGCTTAGAAATAGTAAGGGAACCAACCCTCTCTGGAGATTGGTCTGGGAGACATTTCTTTCTCCTAGCCTTTCAATGTTGGTCGGGTCTAGGGTGCATAGTTTATAGAAAATCCTTTCCTGTGGCAGATTCGTGACCAAAAGGTGGCATACTATTGGTCATGTCCCCCATGATTCTGGTACTTTCTAAATGGGTGCAAAAACAAACCACATCCTAACTGACACGTGTTCATTTATCATATGCAGCCAAAAGAATTTTTACTTGATTGTATTTCTTTTTTTCCTTAGATGCCACGTGGAGATGTTATATTGAATTCTCTTTCTGAAGATTATGATCTATTGCAAAAACAAAACCTCATTTCAAAGATTATGATTTCATTTCGAAGACAAGTCTTCATTTTGAAGATCATGCTTTTTTCAAATTCAAATCCTTATTCCGAAGATAAATCTTCATTCTGAAGATAAATCCTCATTCCGAAGACAAATCCTCTTTCCGAAGATAAATCCTTATTTCGAAGACAAATCCTCTTTTCGAAGATAAATCCTCATTCTGAAGACAAATCCTACTACATTTCAAAGACAAATCCTACTTCATTATGAAGACAAAGCTTAATTCCGAAGATGATGCTTCATTGTGAAGGCAAATCGTCATTTCAAAGACAAAGATTCATTCCGAAGACAAATCATCATTCCTAAGACAAAGATTCATTTTGAAGACAAAGTGCAACATTCATTCTGATGTCATTCTAAAGACAATTTCAATCCGAAGACAATATAGTAATTAATCTGAAGAAGATAGCAGGCACTATTTTTGGCATTCTTGTTCCAAAGATTAAGCAGAAATTAATATTCTCATGCTCAAAACATGTTTTAAGTATACCAACTCTTATGGATACCTTTTATGCTAATGGTTAATTGTTATATACTATATACCAATCATTTACAATGAAGAAATGTAAGAAATATATACCTGATTAAAAAAATTTAATGCAAGTTTTGAAGAATGACTGCCTTTGTTGATGTTCTGCTAATATTTTCTGCAATATTTCAAAACAAGTGTAGTTGGTGAATTTGTACAATGATGTTTCAGAAATTTTCAAGGTTATGCATGCCAGAAAACTGGTTTTCATGCATACCAACCCAGTAGTGCCTTAGAAAAGGTTTTCACTGCTAAGTTATTCATTTTTCTCTCTTTTTTTTTCTTTTTTTTTTTTAATTTTATTTTACCTCTCCTTTTCTCTTTTTTTTCTTGATTCTTTTTTTTTTCTTGATTTTGACTATGCCTATGAAGGAATTCATGATTTCCCTAAAATAATACCCATGAGGGAATTCATAATCAGATTTTATTCATCTTTTTGTTTTCTGATTTTTTTGTATTTTTCTGTCTTTTTCTTGAAATCCATGATCATGCTAATTGTTTTGAAGTGGAAGAGGAAATTTCTTCCACCTGTTGTGTATCCAAACTGTCAAGCTACTGTAATAATTCCTCTTTAGTCAGAGGTGTATGGTACACCCTGAGGCGATGTCCATTCACTACCAACTTTCTCTGTGACCCATAAATGGGAGATAAATGAGCTACTCCATTGTCAAATACCTCTTCAATCCGGTAAGGTCCAAGCCATATAGTTCTTAGCTTTCCAGGGAAGTCCTCATAGCGAGAATCAAACAGTAAAGCCCAATCTCCTTGTTGAAGTTTCCTCTACTGAATGTGACTGTCATGCCACAACTTCCTCTACTCCTGAATTACTTCAGTTTGGTATAGAGCATCCAACCTAAGTTCATCCAATGCATTCAGCTACAAAATATTGTCTGTCTATGCCTATGATAATTCAATTCCAATTTCCAATGTTGTGCGTAGTGTTAGTAGATCAAATTCAATAGGTAAGAGGGGCTTTCTACCAAAGACTAGTTCATAAGGTGTGAATCCAGTAGTGGATTTCCAAGTAGTATTGTAAGCCCACACTGCTTCAGGTAATTTATCTAGCCAGTTTCTCCTATGAAAAACTACTATTTTTGTTAAGATTCGTTCTAGTTACCTGTTTGTTACCTCAACCTAGCCATTTGCTTGTGGGTGATAAGGTGATGATTTTCTATGTTTGATTTCATATAATTCTATAAATGCATCAATGACTTTAGATGCAAAT
This sequence comes from Wollemia nobilis, assembly GCA_028583015.1. NCBI lineage: Eukaryota > Viridiplantae > Streptophyta > Pinopsida > Araucariales > Araucariaceae > Wollemia > Wollemia nobilis. Next base: position 21,324,733 of record JAQPPZ010016895.1, read on the forward strand.
TGGGGTCCTTAGTCTATGGTGATAGACTGGGGAGATCCAAATCTCTAAAAAATATGAGTATACAAGAAATTAGCGACCTTCTCTTCATGAGCATGTTTGAAAGCACGCACCTCTACCCACTTTGTCAAGTAATTAGTGCATACTAGAATATGCACATTTCCTTGAGAAGGTGGATCAATAGGTCCTACAAAATCAAGCCCCCACCTCTCAAATGGCTCTAAAACCAATTGAGGTTGCAGTGGCATTTCATTTGTATGAGTGGGTTTCCCCATTATTTGGCATGCATCACAATGCCTGATGTACTTTTTTACATCCTTGTGAAGAGATGGCCAATAATATTCTATCCCTAAGATTTTCCTAATTGTGCTTTTTACAGAGTAGTGTTCACCTAAGGGTTCATCATGACAAGCCCTAAGGATATCATACACCTCATCCTTTCGGATGCACCTACGTAACACATGGTTAGGACTACACTTAAAAAGTATACCCTTAATCCATTTAAAAGAAGAACTCTGTTTGATTAATTATTTTTTTCTATTTTGAAGTGAAATATGGAGGAACTTTCCCTGTGACCAAGTAATTGGCTATATCTGCAAACCAAGGTGATTGGACTGATATAGAAAATAATCTTTCATCAGGAAAGGTGTCTTCAACTAATTACCCTTCATCTGTGTTCTATAATCTGGATAAGAAATCTGCTACAACATTAGCTTTTCCTGGTTTGTTGATTATAGTGATATCAAATTCTTGTAGCAACAGTAACCAACGAATAATTCTTGCACTTACCATAGGCTTATTCATCAAATACTTAATGGCTATGTGATCTATGTGAATAAATATTTGATAACCTATGATGTAATGCCTGAATTTGTTGATGGCATAAATTACTGCCAAGAATTATTTCTCAATTGTGGTATAATTTTTCTCAGCTCCTATCAAATTCTTGCTAATGTAGTAGATGGCATAGTTTTCACCATTGTCAATTTGTCCTAATGCTGCTCGAATTACAGTATTGGAAGCATAATACTGTATGTGAAATGGTAATGTCCAATTAGGTCCTCGTAACACAGGTGGAGTTACTAATTTCTCTTTCAGAGCTTCAAATTATTCCTGACACCTTGTAGTCCAGGAAAATTTAGAATCTTTAGTCAATAGGGAAAACATGGGATTGGCTATTGTGCTAAAGCTGGGAATAAACCTATAGTAAAAACCAATGTTTTCTAGGAAGCTTCTGACATCGGTCTGAGTTTTAAAAGGAAAAAGGTTATTGATAATTTCCACCTTCTTTGGATCACACTAGATCCCTTGAAGAGAGATGTGATGACCAAGAACTATTCCTTCCTTCATCATCATAAAACATTTTTCTAGATTCAAGGATAACTGGTATGTTTCACAGCGAGTTAAAACTTTGTTAAGGTTTTCTAATGTAAAGTTAAAAGTCTGTCCACATACTGTGAAATCATCCATGTATATCTCAACACTGTTGGTAGTCAAATTAGAGAAAATTGCTAAGATTGCTCGCTGAAATGTTTTTGGGCCATTACACAAACCAAAAGGTAAAACCCTATAGGCAAATGTTCCCCATGGACGGGTAAAGGTTGTTTTCTCTTGATCTTTAGGTGCAATCTGAATTTGATTATATCCACTAAATCCATCAAGAAAATAAAAGTATTTCTTTCCAAAGAAGGGTATCTAACACCCGATCTATGAAAGGTAATGGAAAATTGTCTTTGTATGTCACTTTATTCAGCTCTCTATAGTCTACACATACTCTCATTTTTCCATTTTTCTTAGGAACTATAACCAATGGAGAGACCCATTGGCTGTCAAAAATTGGGTAAATGAATCCTACCTCCAGAAGTTTTTTAGTTTCTTCTTTTACAATATCCCTTAGGGCAGGATTCGGTCTTCTCTGAGGTTGTCTTACTGGCTTGACTTCTTCAGTATAAATTCTGTGGGTGCATATATCAAGGTGAACTCCTAACATATCTTTATAGTCCCAAGCAAAAGCATGAACATGCTTCTGCAAGACATCTATCAATTTTTCTTCCTCTTCCCTAGTAAGCCAGTTGTAAATGTTCAAAAATTTGCCTGGCTGGACTTCTATTTGTTTTGTATTTGGAAGGACTGAATTCACATCTTCATACTTGGTGATTAGGGAATTAAGAGGATACTTCTGAGATGGGAGGAAATAAGAGGTTTATGTTTCATTACTTCCTGATGGAAGCATATCCTGTATGGAACAATGAGAAGGAAAAATCAGGTGATGGTGCCACCCATGTGGTAGTGAAATAGAGTTTTCCTGTGATAGTATAGATGGTTCACCTTTAGAATTTTGGTTCTCATAATTCCTTAACAACTGATGGATATATACTGCTTCCTCTTCTAACCTTTGTTCATGCAGAACATTCATTAGGATATTTTCATTTTCTAAATTTTTTGTGTCTTGGAGGTCTTATGTGTGTTCTCTTACTACCAAGGTGGCTAGTGTGGAAATAACCTCCTTTGATTCTTCATCTAAATCAGGAAACCATAACTAACCTAAAAAATTGTTGGAGGGTCTTGTAGGAGGATACAGAGAGATCTATTTTAGATCAATACCATTTGAAATAGTCATTTTTCCAGATCTGCAGTCTATGAAGGCTGCCGTAGCTTGCAAGCCAAGGTCTTCCCAAAATTATGGGATATCTATGTGCTAAATTTCTTGGTTGTAAAACCAAAAAATCTGTAGGGAATTCTCGAGAAGAAACTTCTATAGGAACATCTTCAATGATACCTTCGAGTTTTGCAACTGACCTATCAGCCATTTCTAAAACTGTAAATGTGGGGCTTAGATGTTTGAGCTATAATTGTTTCATTATATCCTTGGTCATGACATTTATTGCAACTCCTAGATCTACTAAGACATTTGATATTGGTACTAAACCTATGGTAACTTTGATAACTAGACTTCCTGGGTCACTATACTTTGGAGGTACTAGTTTTCCAGATAAGAGATCAACTATCTTTCCTTCAACCTGAATAGTCTTAGGAAATGCTTTATTTTTTCTTCCTACTCTTTTAATGCACAAATATTTGATAGTAATTTTAATCATTGGTATATATTTAATGGCTTGCAATAAGGGCAATGATATAGTTAAATTTTTAAGTTCCTTGACCAGGTCTGACTCAGAATTTTTTGCTGTGGTATTGAATCTTTCAGGATATGGAATTATATTTGATGAAGGTAATTGTTCTACCTGTGGTTCTATTTTTTATTCTTCTTTCTCTATTGTTGGTTTAACTAGTTCCAAAGGTTCTTGCTCTTCATTTTCCTTGATTTTAATTGAAGCAAGTTTAGGTATAACTTTTCTTGAATGAAGTTGGATGTTACTACAATCAATAACATTTATTTCAATATTTTCTTCAGCTTCAGCCACATAGACAGGGGATGCCTATCTCATGCTATTTGGATTAGTGACTAATTGAGCTAGAATTTGAGGTTGTTTTACCTATTGTATTTGCTATGGTTGGTTCTATTTTTCTTGAAAACTTTGATTAGGTGCAGGCAGCAAATGTTGAGTTTGACCTTGATTTCTTTGATGCCTTGGATAGGACTGGTATTGTTGATTCCACTGTGGTTGATTTTGCATCCAATGTGGATTAGTCTAATTCTGATTCCAGGATGGGTTTTTTTGATTCCATGATGGTTTATTTTGATTCTGATTCCAAGCTGAATTACTCCAATTTGTTTGTGGCCATTCTTGGGAATTTGTCCATTGAGGATAATTCCAAGGATGTTGGGGTGGTTCTGATTGTCCCCAAGGCATATTCCAAGGATTATGCCCCCAATTTGTAGGAAAACAAGGGGGATTTTGGTATTGAGAGAAATTTCCCCATTGTTTTGGTCCAACATAGTTGATTTCCTCAGTCTGATTTTCTAACATAGTTTTGAGTTGTGGTAGTAGGTGGCATTTATGAGTTGAATGTTTTTTTGAGTAGATACTACAAATGGCTGAGATAGATGTTTTATTCAAAGGAAATTCCTACAAAGCATGTTTATTTCTACATCTTGGGCAATAAATTGCCAAAGGTTCTATGGTTTTTGTTTTTGTAGACATTTCCTCCAAAGTTGTGTTTAATTGCACTAGAATATCAGTTTTAAAATTTGTAAGTTCCTCTATTAGGTCCTTCACATCAGTGTCATTTGTACTCTTTTTTCTTCTTCCCTACTTATTGTGAGAGTAATTTCTACAGAGATCCATAATTTCCTCATTACTGAGAGTATTTACATCCGCTTTTCCCATCAAATCCAATACTTCTCTGGATTCATCTTGTAATCCTCTTAAAAATATGGTTTTACATAACTCTGGTTCTACAAGCCCACATCTCCTTTGAACAAAGGATAACCTATCAATATAGTCTTCTAATGTTTCATCATATTCCTATTTAATACTGAATAACTCATCTTTCTTGTTCCTTACACGACAATACTCCTGATATTTGTCTAAAAACACAGTTTCCATTTGATCCCTAGTTCGGATGGAATTTAGATCTAAGCTCATGAACCAGCGTAATGCTGAGTCCTTGAGTGTTGAGGTAAAAACCTTAAGTTTTTGATTGTCATTTACATAGTCATAATTTTGACACACTACTTTGAATTCAAATAAAAACTGATCATGATCTTCAGATACAACACCTCGAAAGGTTGGAAGTACTGAAGGTGAAATGGTTTTCATCGGAGAGTTTTGTGTTGGATTCAAATGGATAGGATATTCAAATGTTTTGGAAGGTTGGAGCATATCTTGATCATCTCATTCATTATGGACATAGCCATGTTGGCCATATTTATCTAGATTACCTCTCTCTGCCATAGTTTCTGGTTCCTTAGTTAAACCTATCCAAATTTCTCTCTCAAGAGGTCCAAGATCCTCTATTGATAATGAGTCTGATGATTCTTCTTTCTTAGGATGTTCTAATGATGATGATACTGGTGATTTTTATTTTTGAGAATGTTCTAATGATGGTGATACTAGTGATTTTTCTTTCAATATTTTTGGTAATTCAAACATAGGTGATTCAGCCCTTAGATGTGAAGATCTTCTTAATGGAACAAGCCAGGGATCCTTTTGGGTAATTCTACCTTTTTCATCCCTAGACTTACTCATTCATGTTTACTCTTAAATGACATAAATTATAGGTCAATAGTTGTTACTTTGACCAGCTGTTCTATTCAGATTTTATCCTAAATCTTCACAGCTCAGTCTAATTAACAGCTATTGGACTGTTGTCACCTTCTAGCAACACAATTCCTCAACAACGATGCCAAAATGATGCGTAGTCATTATACACATAATTAATTCTCAATGAATTTTTCAATCTAGGGTAGTGTACAAGGCTATCTACGAAAGAAGGGGTGAACCGGGTTATGACTTAGGTCAATCTGGAGCAATAGGTCTTCTTGGTGAAACTAATTGTGTGGGGGATTTATGACATTCCTATCTCTAAATTGCATAAATTAAACCTTAATATAAGTTGCAAAAATGGAAACTAATCATTAACTGTAGAAATGAAATCCTAATTACAATTGTAGAATGAGACCTAATTATGTTGCAGAAATAATAGTTACAGAATTAGAAGTCTGATTATAATTGCATAAAGAAAATCTATTTGCTTTTGCAGCAATGGAAACCTAATTATAGCATATAAATGAAACCCTATCAATGCTATGTAATAGAAGTTTGTCAATCTTCTATGCAGGGGTTGACAACAAAACATAAAATACAGGAAATTACAGAAAATAGTAAATTCTGGAAATGACAGTCTACAATAAATTGAAATCTTTGCTAAAAGTGGAGATTACAACCAAACCATTAATCAAAAGATTAATCTAAACATAAAATAAGCTAATATTGTAAATACCATTAGTTGTTTACAAATAAATGAAATGACAAGTTCTACAACTCATTCTGCTACAGCAAAATCAGAATAAAAACTTGTTGTTAGTCCTCCTCCTAGGTCCTGGAAGTGGCCGACCTCCTTGTCCGTAAGAAGGTATGAGTCTCTCTCTCTCTAGATATTACTCACACTCATTTACAAGCAATATGAAATATAAATAGTACACTTTATTGATTCAAGAACATGATTACAATAATTTTGCTAAAAACTCATTACAGGATCTAGTAATCCACTTTCTGATTATTGCCTATTTTCTCCTATATTTCTCTACTCTCTGCTTTCTCTATCCTCTACTAGCTCAACCTGAATGGGATCCATATTTATAGATGTCCTAAGATCTACTAACAACTGAGAATATCTCAAAATATCTAATCCTATTATGCTACAACAATTCCTGGTTTTATCCTAGAAGAAGATCAAACTTGATCCTTCCATAAATGGTGGCTTTGGTCGGCAAGGATGACAAAGTGAGATGGGAGATATTTTTCCTTACCCTTTTCAATATTATTTCCCTTTTTCCAGTGTTATAAATCGGTCAATAAGTCAAAAAGCACATTCTATTTTCATTCTGAAGATAAGTGGCTCATTCCGAAGAGACTACAATTCTCATTTCGAAGATCCGCTCATTCCGAAGACACTGTGTTTTCTCATTTCGAAGATATCTATTCATTCCGAAGAGACTTCGGAATGAACAAATGTGTGCTCTTTAAATGATTTCCTCTACATTTCTCATGTGGGTTATTTCTCAGGATCAGATTCCAATGGTCTTCATCTCTTTCCATATGTGAATTCCATGCCTTGCCATTCATTGGCGACTGATCTGGAATTTACATGGGAAAAACCGATTTTCTTGCACAATAACAGTTTACTTGCACTGTTGCCAGATTTAGGTCAAATAAATGCTTGAGACATATCAAAAAATGATTAGTGAAATGCTTCTATCAACCTACGCATATCTCATTTAGCAAGTCATAACAAAACAACATAAAACTTATGCAAAAAGTTGTAAAAATCAGAATATAGTATTTCAGATACATTTATCATGCAAATAGTTAATACACAACATATTGAATTAAATTAACTAGAATATTAGATTAAACATAAGATTTTGTAGGCAATTTTAGTGTTCAAAACATGTTATGATTGAGGCAATTCCAGGCCTCATCACACCACGTGATAATATAAACATCAAGGAGTTGGTCATAAAAACCCAACACTTGATCAAGACCAATGGTGGATTTCATCACCACCTTGGCTTGAATTTTGCATACATAACCCCAATCATGACTGTTTCTAGATGTAAATCCTGATGAAAGCTGACCAAGTGTGGCAGGGGTGATTCCCAATGCATGAGGATAAGTCTTCTATGGTAGGTGTCAAAAATAGAGTGATTCCCCTTCGGTACCGCCTATGTTCCACGTACTGTTATGCTCTCGTGAACCAATAGTTTCCCTCATGTAAGGGCGGGTATATTGAAAGGTTTGGTATAATAGCCTGGCAGTGGTATATTGAAAGGGCGACCATTTTGGGAGATATAAGAGCCCTCATATTGCATGTACACAAAAATTTCTTTACAAGGTTTTCAAAACAAAAATCAAAACACACTAAACCAGATTTAGGACACACCTTTAATCTATAAACGAGATAATCACTTATTTGTGTGTGTGGTCCCATTTGTTTGGTGTAGCATAAAAAATCATAAAGAAGATAAAAACATATGCATCTTTTAGAGAACCACCACCATGGTGTACACCCGTAGCCAAGCCCAATCACGGGAAGAAGCTACGAAAAGTGTACAAGGGGGCACAAGTCACCTTCGGTATAGCCCCAAGGACATGGTCATACCACCTTGGTGGCCTGACCCACAACATAGTCCACATCATGCCATTACAGAATGAGACTATAGAGGCACCCCTTCGAGGGGTACTCCCATTCAACATAGACCCTTTTAGGAGGAGTACATACACGTGGCACTCAACATAGACGGGAAGGCCCCATTAGACACTCATTATGAGTGGCCACCACGCGATGAAGTGCTAGAACAGCATAAGGTCCATAAGGAGGGGCCACATGATTATATCATCCCTCCTCTACCCCTCATTTTTGTCAAAAACAATAGGCCAAATCTAGAGCGCAAGGCTCTTCAGACAGGGCGAGCCAACTCTGCCCGTACCTTTCACATATATGAAAGGGAGCATGAGGAAAACCACTATATTCCTCAAGAGAAATACATAGCATGTGATAAAAGAACCTCCGCACCTGCTATTTATTAGGATCACCTACTGAGGCCAGAGCCTCGGGTGAATGCTGCTAACCTTGACAGAGGGAAGTGACCTATAGATATCTCGGATCACTATGACAGAGATAGATATGTAGGGGAGGCATCTAGGCCTCCTAGAACTACGACAACAGAACAAATAGAATTGGTGTTTGCTAAACATATCGCATGCCAAGTGCAAATCATGCATCTTGAGAAAGATCAACAATAGTTAGAGCACCTGTACCATCTTAGCAAAGAGCACATTCAGCGTCAAACGGATGAGTTGCTCTAGAACACCGTGTATGGGAGGATTCCAACCCCTCACACACATAAGACAGAGCTTTATGAGAGGCATAACCCCTTGGTATGAGATAGGTCTCCATGACCTTATCAAGCATTGCCTCCAAGACCTCCTAGACCTGAGCGGGAGGCCACCCCTAGAGCCAATGATGGACACCCTCCTCGGGCACCCACCCATGTTTATAGGTCACACCCAAGAACTCCTCAAGAAGCCTATGAGGAATTCAAGCAAGAAGAAGAGCGGGATGAAATGCCCTACCAAGGTAGGGGGGGCACTATCCGGCTACCCCTCCATAGGCCTCAAGTTCCCCGCAATTCACAACGAGAACAAACCAAGGAGGAAGAGATCAAATCTTTCGATGCATACAAAGCATTGCTAGAGCGCTTAGAGTCTGTGGAGACCAAGACTTTTGGGCCCCAAAAGCCCACTTTATGCCAGCTTCGCAGTCACCCTATGCATCCTTCAGTGTCTGAATCCCCATACCCTGAATACTTGAAAATGCCTTAATTGGAAATATTTAGAGTGGATGAAGATACCCAAGAGCACGTGACAAGATTCTTGAGTCAATGCTTTGGCATTTAGGACAATGATGTTTTGCTTCTAAGAACATTTATAACCATTTTCGCAGGCCCTGCCTCAGATTGGTTTACCCAACTGTAGAAGCATAGTATCAACAACCTAGACCAGCTAGTGGACACGTTCCTCGAACATTTTTCCTTCAAAACCAAAAATAAGGCATCATTAAGTGATCTATCTAGCCTCAGGCAGTATGAGGAGGAGACCATGGCGGCTTATGGGAATTGATGGAGAACATTGCTTTCAAAGCCTCCTTACCTCCCTCCCATGGATTACCTGACCCAAATGTTCTCGAAGAGTTGCCTAAGGTCAATATCTGTGCTATTGCAATTGCAGCAATATGCCACTCTCGAGGAAGCCCTGGCACAAGCCAGAATCATTGAGGAGATCAAGATATAGGATGGTGATATTGCCAAGCCATGCAAGAAAGAGTGGCCAAAAAATGCTAAAACTGGGTCCATGCAACCGAAACCCGTTGCGGTCAATTAGGTTGCCATAAACATACCAAAGCCTGCACAGATGACACAACCCTCAAAGAATAATTATCAGGCAGTCCCTCTTGACAGCAATGAGAAGGAAAATCATAGGCAAGAGCAAAATCAGTAGCGTCGCCCTAGGTGACAATTCACACCCTTCACAGAGTCTAAAGACTCCTTGTTTGACCGTTTGTCCACGAAAAACTTGATAAACCTACAAAAAAGTCGACCTGTAGACCCCTTTATGTGTGTTGGAAGTTCAAAAGCTTAGTGTAAGACCTAATAGACAACAAAATGCTAGCGGTGGATAATCCCGTAGCACCTAGCAACCAACATATGGAGGTCTTCAAATACCCCCTGCCTGCCCATGATGCATAGGCAAAGACTCTACAGGTCAATGAGGTGACACAAAACTACCCCATGTAGGGGTATGTAGGGATGATAAGCATAGTGACATGAAATAAGAGGTACCCAAGCATAGATACCCCCGCTATAGCTACAGGAGAGGTTCCATCAACATCACAACTTCAATAGCACCCTATGCAACCTCCTCCGCCTAGACCAGTGGCCACGATTCGGACTAAACTTACCCAAAGTTTAAGGACCACGTCGTCTAGGCTCTCCATATATGAGCTCATCCAAAAATCATCGCCCCATAAGGAGGCTCTAATGGAGATACTCAAATCCATCGAGATACAGCCCCACAAAGCAAACTCTTTCAACAACTTTGTGGGACATGTAAAATGATGTACAGAACCAGTCATCACCTTTAGAGAAGATGAACTAAAATTGGTGATTGGTGATATGGCAGATCCACCCCTGCACATCATTGCGTGGGTCAACAGGATTCCATTTAAGAGGGTGTTGGTGGACACTGGCTCGTCTAGCAATATAATCACAACAACGTCATTGAAACACCTCAAGTTGCTAGCATCTCACATTGTGGCCTCCACCTATACTCTTTGAGCATTCAATGACGTGATATGCTCAACGGTTGGCACAATTGTCCTACCCATCCAAGTGGGACAAAAGACTATTCCTACATTGTGCCACATCCTGGAAGGTGAGATGGCCTATAATATTTTGTTGGGCCAGCCTTGGATTAGGGACATGAAGTGTGTCCCTTCGATAGCCCATCAATGCCTAAAGTACACATATGAAGGGCAAGTGCATGTAGTCCCGACAGACTTAGAGCCCTTCAAGTATTGCAATATGGTGCAACTGATGCCACAATCGACCCTCCCATTGACACATTTGGACTTTCAGTTGAATCCATCCAAACAAGGTCTGATTCTGCATATGTTCCTGTTGTTAAGTCCCTCAAGTCACCAACCAGGCCCATCTTCATTGTTTGGTCCTTCACCAACGACACCACCTATGGTGGCCACACCAAAGGACAATGGGAAGAAGCCCCTGGAAGAGATACCACCATTGGTATCAATCGTCTCAACCGAAGAGGCACCCAGTCGAATAGAAGTCGAGACGCCTGGTTCACCCTACATGGAGTGGACCTAGGAAGAACTCTTATTCCCTCCCCCTCAACTACCAACGATCAGCGTTGAGATGGCCAATACAGGCCTGAGGGAGTATCTAGTGTGGAACATTATGGCAACACCCATGCTTGAGTCCATATAGGACATGGGGAGACCTTTCCTCCCCATAAACACTATTGTCCCTCTAGGCTACCCACCAAATCAGACAAATTTTAAATATGGGGGCCTCGACAATGGCATTGAACCTTACCTGCAGGAGGAAGAGGACAAAGAGCCCTTTGCTAAGGACGTCAATTATCTGTCCAACCCAAAATTCACTTTGAAATACCTTGCCCAATGTAATTTGCATGGATATGGGTTGGGCATATATGAACAAGGGGTGCGTGTTCTTTTTAAACCAAGATATCAGATTCCATACGACAAATCAAGAGTAGGGTTCAACCACCCTCTGCCCTTTGACATCTTGGTAGAAAACATGCAAGGCCTAGGGCTAGGCAAAAAGGATGGGTTGGCACAAGATCCATATGCCAGTCCTAACACAACATACACATTGGGTGATTATCTCCCATTGCTAACAACCAACCTTGTGGTCCTCAACAACTCCTTCCCTTTGATCGAGAAAGGGGAAAGTTGAAGAAATTGCCTCCAAGAGGGATATAGACAACGCCAAGAAGGATCTTCAAAATATGAGTCAGAGTATGAGGTAACACCTTGGGACCCTTTTGAATCCAATAGAAATCACTTGCAAGTGACGCCCATAGATGACTATCAGGAGAACTTCGTGGTGATGTTCCCCTTGAATGCTCCAATCGAGCGATTGCCACCTCAACAGAATTAGGTCCTCCTATAGAGAGTGAAACAACCTCGATGGGACCAAATTAACTTGCTCAAGTAGGATGAGCCTCACATGCTGCAAAAATTTGTCGAAGCCAATGAATGCCTATGGATATATAATAGCGAAAGCATGAGGATACGGAAGCAAAAAGGAAACTCCAAGTGCGATGCAAACTGAACTAAACTTAACGCTAAATCCTATGAATTGAAAGTGTATGAAAAGAGGGAAAGCATGAACGAATCGAAATGAAACAAAAGCCAATAAGGAAGACAGCCCTTTTTATTGATATGTTTCAGAACTCGGTTACAATGTGCCTCCTCCCCTTCTAAGGGCTAGGAGCGTTAAATATGCGTTCTTGTTACACCCATGGATGCCATTCCTTCTTTCGCGTGCCCACATGTAAAATGGGCGGACCAAACGTCGCCGCCGCTTGCATTGATGAGTCTTGACTCCTTGCTGCTCCTCTAATGTCCAGATCCTACGTTCAAAGAAACAAGAAACAGTCAGTAGCACCTACGGATGAAATAAAACATGCAATCCCCATGCCTTCGATTAGTGCATGCAAGATATAAATAAAATGATAACTAAAATGGATCCAAATGATCTAAAAATTTGACAGGGACATCAAGACATCACAAAGAAAACACTGCAAATGGAACAGTCAGGAAATTCCTCACAGATTTGAATTCGCTCCGGGGTGGGACGAATAGACCTGCAACAAAAATGTCAAAAGGCACTGTCCCAAATGTCACATCTGGGGAGCTCCAAATCACCTGCAAAGTTGGGGATTAGCTAATTGGGGGTGTTTTGGGAAGACCCAGATGGTCAGATTTCCCCAATTTGGCCTCCATCAATAGGAATTTGATGGGGCTACCTGCAAGTTAGTAAAGGCGAACGAAGATAGAAACATGATCAAAATTGCTCAAAACAAGGTGAAATTTAAATGGCAACCTATCTAAGAAGCATAGAATTGAATGCAAAAATGATAGAAATGAAATCTACCATAGATTTCCAATCGCTCCGAGGTGGGGCGATTAGGACTGTAGCAGTGTGGGGGGCACCCGAGGGCAGGCCGCCCACCGTTTGGGGCCTGATTTCGGCACCAATCCACTTGGGATGGGTCCAAAACCTCTTGTGGGGTATTGTCAAAAAATTTGGTGGGATATTGTGGCCAAATGTCGGGTTTTGGTTCCGGATTTGTGCTTCCAATAACCACCCTATGACCTCCTTTCCAAAAGAGATCAAGGATGTGAAAGGCACAACTCAAAAGGGTGTGGGTGTGAAAGTAAAATGACAGCACTTCATTGCTCCAAAATGCTCCTTCTCTGTATATTTTGGGGTGAGGAAACTCACCAATTTATAGACCTGGAGGTCTCTTGAATTGGGCATGCAGAGGCGCCACTTGGCAATCATGCCTTCCCATGGGGAAGGAGATTCCTCCCTGATTAGGGACTTCATGACTGCCCTTGTAACTGCCTCTAATGCTCGAAAACGCTCACCCACACTCCCATGCAATGAAGGAAGCGTTAAGTGGTGGATCTGAGCTGCCATTTGTCAAGATTTGACTTTTTTCCCATCAAACCTGCTATTCGCCCCACCCTGGAGCGAATACTGCTATTCGTCCCTGGGTGGGGCGAATCCAGTTTGAAATCATCCCTGGGTGGAACGAGTATTGAGCAAAGTGCCTGAAGGTGCCAAATTGATCTCTGACCTTCCAAAACTATTGTGAGAGTGGTTAGGACCACTTTTTAACCTCTGGGGGCTGCCCTTGGGGCTGTGTGTGTCAATGCGATCAGTGTTTGCAGTCACATAATCGGATTGGTGTTGTTTTGGTGTCTACAGATGCCCCTTTTTGGGAAGCGTTGTGCGTGGCACGATGCTGAGCAAAAATAGATAACCAAAGCACTAATGATTAGGGTTTCTCAAGTAACCTAACCAAATTTTGATGCCCCAAGTATGGAAAGGGCATGCATTCTTGAATCCTTGCTTCGACGAGCGAAGGAACTCAATTCAAGTGTTAACCTTTTTCGGTGAGGTGTTACTTGATCTTGGACATTGATCAGTCATGAATAGGCAAAGGGCGCAACCTTTTGTCTATGGGAACCTTGAGTTCATGATTCATGAATGCCAAGTGTTTGATCAGCTTGTGATTATTGCTTGTTTGCTGCCCCAAGCGGGAGCGTGATTGTCTTTGTCAATGATTCTTTGAATGCATGCCATTTCCATGATTGGGTGTGTATTTGTTGATTGGTGACTAAGTGTGACTACCCCCTCAAGCGACGAATCGATGAGGGAATGACCTACATGAGAAAAGCGACGAGTCGCTTGACCCAAGATGACTTGGGTAAGGGTGCCTTCAGATGTTTAGCGTTGAAAGTGTGTGCAGTTTTTTGACATTTAGACCTATTTTTGGTGGGTGTTAACCCTTTTGGTGACGCTTTTCGGGGCTGAAATTGGCAAAAATCCATCTTCCCGTGGAGCGGTCCGGCTATGGTAGCCTTCTTAGGGAGTAGGATAGTGACAATTTGTGACCCTAATATTAGTTTTGCATGCCCAGAATTTCAAGTGCAAAAGCACTTTCATCGGGCAAGTTTATTGTTTGTTTTTGGGTCATTTTGTTCATTTTTTGATGTTTTTGAAATTTTTGCCCTGTATTCATTCCTGGGTGGGATGAATACCAGTTTAGTATTCATCCCAGGGTAGGATGAGCACTAACCAGAGCGCTCATCCTAGGGAAGAACGATTACAAGCTCAAAAAGCCTATTTAAAGGCCAAAACTGAGTTTTGGGCTCATTTGCATTCGTTTTTCCTGGCGAATTGGAGCTCTGAGGAGGAGGAGGTTAATTCTACGAAGCGAAGCGCTACCGAATTTCTCTCGACATCATGAGTGCATGAACCAGATCGAGCGGCAGAGCCGAAGTGAGACCAGTAAGTGATCCTCCTCGTTATTGCTTGTGTTGTTACAGTTTTTAATACCGTAATTTATTTATTGCTTCTTTTGTAGTTTATTGTTCAATTGTAAAAATGACAACCCTAATTAATGGTATGTCGTTATGCATGACTTGTTGTCTTATGACTTAGGTAAAAACCCTAGGTAGACAAAAAACTGAGTTCAAAACTTAGTTTAAAAATTTGTTTTTCTTTTTAGTTGGCTTCATAAAAATGAAACCCTAGTTTACATGTATGTTGAAAAGACGTGATAAAAGTCTAAAATTTGTTTCCTTTTTACAGTAAGGTAAACCTTAAGTAAAAGAAAATTTTGTATTTTGTGATGTTTTTGTTACACGAAAACCTTAGGATAAACGAACGCAAAACCCTAGTTTTTTTGAGAATTATTTTTAACTTGATTGAAAACCCTAAGTAAAAAACTATCATGTTAATTTTGTTTTGTTTGTTTTTCTTTGTCTATAAGTTTTAAACTTAGAGTACAAACCCTAAACAATATTTGAAAATTTTTTTTTTTTATCAGTTTTAAACTTAGAGTACAGAAACCCTAAGACTGACAAACTGTATTTGAAAATTGTTTTTGTTTTTTATTTTGTCTATCAGTTTTAAACTTAGAGTACAAAAACCCTAAGACTGACAAACTATGAATGTTTTGAATTTTTGTGAATTTTGTTGTTTTTAGTTGTACATTGTTTTATGCAGTGTTGTATATTCATGTTACTGTTATACAATTTTTCATGATTTTAATGTTTTTGTGTTGTTTTCTTTTGTAGGTTGTGAAGAGCCGGTATCATGTGCCTACTATTTTACTGAAGCACGAGAGGCACTAACTATGGCTAACTGGGAGTGGCTTGATGCCCTTGGGCTCAAGCAGGTGACTCAACTGGAGCCTATGGTCGAGGATCGGGCCTATCTGATGGCCCTGATCAACTTGTGGGATCCCAGGACCAACACCTTCCATATCCCAACAAGGGAGATGACAGTGACCTTGGAGGATGTCTATCAGATTCTATGAATTTCGATAGATGGATTGCCTATCAGGACGATGCCATGTAATCAACGGATAGTAGTGCTAACACATTGCTTTAGGCACGGGGAGGAGGTGGGTGTGGACAACCTAGTGGAGAGGGCAGAGGGTGACTGTCAGATTGGTAGGATTCTAGTTTGATGGTGGTTGGAGAAGGGGGTGTTGGGAGGCATGATGCAGGGGCTAGCAGTAGCCACCATGAGGGGTCTCATAGGACCCACACCACAGGGGGTAGTTCCCATCATACCGATCCTACGTGATCATGGTGGCCGACGCCCTAGGCTTGGGGTTTTTGAGCTTTTGGTTTTTGCGGGGTCAGATGACCGGTTATTGTAGCCTACGGGCATTTTTGATGATATATATACAGATGACTTTATTTTATTTATACACATGTCATGATTTGATGTTATGCATAGTGATTGATGAATGTGTATGTATGTATGTTAATTTACATTGATGGATGCATATGTTATGATGAATGCAAATGTTTCTAATTTTTAGGATATGCAAATGGAATGGATGAATTGAATTTGTGATTTTTGGTGGGGGCACCATAGACTGTTTAGAACTTATGGCTTTTTGTCTTAGGCGATTGTTGTGGTAAATGAATTTTGTTGTATACATGCTATTTTTGTATTTTTTGATGACAATGCGAGGATGAAAGATAGCGCAGTTGGTTTGGAATGTAGTTAAGGTTTTTTGAGACTCAGATGTTTTAACTAACTAGCCATGACTATACTTTATCTTACAAGACTTGTGAACAAGGTATGAATCGGACTTGTCTTTGACCAAGTTATTTCACATCCCTGTGTGTGCAATTGAGTTCGTTTATGTGGTATTTGTCAGGATACCGCCAGTGCCAGATAGGCTGTCAACCAAACCTGTACTGAGGATCACCCAATTAGCTCCACCAACTTCCTTTGTTGTATTTAGTCAGATTAATCTGTGGTGCTATCTAGGATACCATAAGCTAGCTCATCCACATGCAAACATTGATCTGTACACGAGTTAATGTGACAGATATATCGTCATGCGGGAGGTTCACCACCAGTGACCGATAGGCTATCCACCAAACCAGATACTGAGGTTTACTTCATGACCTTCTGAATGCTGAGAGTTCCAGGGATTCAAGTTCGACTCCCTTCTTTTCTTCAATTGTATTGGGATACTTGCTCTTATATAGTGATAAAAATCACTATTTATTTTTGTTATATATATATTTTTTTCTTTTGAGCAAGGGATTTGAATTTCGAGTGATGAGAATCACTATTGTATGTGCCTTTTGATGTATGCACTTTGGTGGTGATGTCAATTTTTTTTGGAGTTTTGACTTTTGCAAAATTTTATGATGTTTGCAACTTTTTGAGAACTTGGGATTCTTGGGGAATTGGGTAGGGAAGATGCTTGTCCTTTTGCCAACTCTCAGCATTCTTGGGGTCATTCGCATAGGGGGATGAGCAAGATAACCATTTCGCTTATGGTGACCTGGATTGCTTTGCAGGTTTCATCTTTCGTTCACACAACTTGGGAATTTTTATGTGTTTTAATTTGTGTTGGGATGCTACGTAACAAGGTGTGATCCAAGTAGAACTCTACCTTTGTAAAATCTGTCTGACTTTGTAAGTATGTGGCTAGAAAGCTAATGACATCTGAATGACGAAAACTCTAGATACATTTAGAAGACCACTGACTATGATATGGTAAAAAGAAGTGAATGGCATTTATTTTTGATGGACTGCTTATAGAATGGAGAAATGTGGAACAAGATGGATTGGCGAAGTAATTACAGTCTATGGTGCCTTGACCTGTATGACCACAAATATGCAATGTATGGATGTTATGCTTAATGCAACTATTATTTTTGTGTTTTTGATAGATTGATTTTTGTGAGTATGAAGATGAGATGCAAAAGAGCTCTTTATTGTTGTGATGAGTTTGAGCATGCATGGAAATGAGATGCAAATTTTTGTTATTTTTGATGATTTTACTATTTTTGAATTTTCTTATTTTTGACCAAGCGATTGTGGGAATCCTTGGAGATTTTTGGTTTGACCAAAGGGGTAATGGGCACCTTTGGGGCATTTTGGGGATGACCAAGCGATTGTGGGAATCCTTGGAGCTTTTGGTTTGACCAAAGGGGTAATGGGCACCTTTGGGGCATTTTGGGGATGACCAAGCGATTGTGGGAATCCTTGGAGCTTTTGGGGATGACCAAGCGATTGTGGGAATCCTTGGAGCATTTTGGTTGGGCTATGGCTCTTCTAGATATGGAATGGCCGCAAATGACTGATGTTCAAGGGTTCTAGTTCCTTGATTCCATCAAGAGAGGCTAGCCGGTATGTTCCAGGTCCTATTTTACTATCAATTACATAGGGACCTAACCAGTTTGCCATGAACTTGTCCCTTAGATGGGGCGGCAAGCTAGAGTTCTGTTGGTTCTCTTTTAAGACCAAGTCACCAACCTGAAAGTCCCTCAGGTGAACTTTCATGTTGTATGCTTTCTTCGGTCGCTCTTGATAGATACGTAAATGCTCGAGAGCATTAACGCATCGTTCATCGAGCAACGTAAGCTGGTCTAACCGGGCCTGCCATGCAGTGTCATCATCGATGAACTCTTGCATTGATATGCACAGGGAAGGAATTTCCAACTCGAGAGGCATGACAGCCTCGGAGCCATACACGAGCGAAAATGGAGTTGCCCCAGTGGGTGTCCGAATGCTAGTGCGATAAGCCCACAGGGCAAGTGGGATCTGAATGTGCCAATCCTTATGACTATCTGTGACTATATTTTTGAGGATGGCAACTAGCATTTTGTTTGATGCCTCTGCTTGCCCATTTGCCTACGGATAATAGGGTGTCGAAAAACTATGCTAAATTTTGTACTTTGTGGTCAAAGCACGCACGTATTTGTTCTTGAATGACGTCCCATTATCCGAGATTATCTTGGATGGAATACCAAAATGACATATGATGTTATGTAAAATGAACTCCACAATGCGGGGTCCAATCGTAGAGGTAAGCGGAACTGCTTCCACCCATTTGGTGAAGTACTCTATGGCCGTTATGATAAACGTGTGATGACCTGACGATGCAGGGGAGATCTTACCGATTAGATCTAAGCCCCACTACGAAAATGGCCAAGCCGATTGGATCGGCTGCAAGGCCTGGGAAGGTACGTGTGTCAAATTAGCATGGTGTTGACATTTCATGCACTTCCTTACATATGCGCAACAATCTCACTCTAAAGATGGCCAATAATAGCCCATGCAGAGAATGCGCTTTGCGATGGCCATACCACTAAAGTGGCCACCGCACGTACCATCGTGCGCTTGGGCGATCGCCCAAGTGGACTCTTGTTGGTCCAAGCAACGAAGGAGGATTCCTTCATAGCTATGATGGTACAAAATGTCTCCTAACAAGACATACTTTGCCACTTTCTGCTTGAATGCTCATTTTGTGGCATGCGTCAATCCAAGTGGGAGGTTACCTAACTTGAGGTAGTCCCTTATGGGTGAATACCAATCCTGCTGATCAGAAGCCTCGATGGCATGAACAACCAATCCCTCTTGAAGTTCATCCCTAGCAAAAGCTGAGCGGGAAAGAACTTGTAAGAATAGCATTGTGTTGCTATTAAGGGGAGTAGGGGAGAATAAGGACCCCCAGTTGGCATGATTCAGACGATCGTGGATTCGAGAGAACCTATCCTGAGGTGGTTCAATCTGGATCAAGTGGATTCCTGGCGTTAAGTTAGAGCTTGCACGCTCCATCATGGATTGCGATAGTGTTTTGACTTGAATGGTTGTCATATCACCAGAAATGTCTTGCGGGATTAGTGACCCCAAGGAGGCCATAGTGTCCGCAAAATGATTCGATGATCGAGGGAGTGCCTCGATGTCGTACCATTCAAGATTTGCCAAGAATTTGTCCACAAGGGCTTTGTAGGCCTGCAGAACTGGGCATTTACATTGGAATACCCCTTTGACTTGGTTGACAATTAACAGCGAATCACCAAAGATGTTCAATCATTTGATGTTCATGGTGATTGTTGTCTGAAGACCTATGAGCAAGGCTTCATATTCGGCATTATTGTTGGTGCACGGGAAGTCTAATTTAAATGACAGAGGCATTGGAGCCCCTTGTGGTGTGAAGAATACAATTCCCGTGCCACCCCCTTGCTCACATTTAGAACCATCAAAAAATAGGGTTATGTCGGCCTGTGACTCAGGCTCATCAGAATCTGGCGATTCTGAGACATGGAAGACCCCATCATCGGGTAGTTCTATGACCAGAGGCTGATCGTCTTCGAGAGGAGCCTCTGCTAGTTGATCGGCTATGACTTGTCCTTTGATGGATTTCTGTCCAATAAACTCTATGTCAAATTCCATCAACAACATGATCCATTTTGCCGTGCGGCTACTATGATAAGTATGACTCATCATGTACCGCAATGGATTCTCCTTAGACACAACATACGTAGTGTTGCTCAGCATGTAGTGGCATAGCTTTTTGGTAGCAAACACCACTGCCAAGCAGAGTTTCTCAACGTATGCATAGTTAAGTTCATAACTGACCAGGGTGCGGCTAAGATAGTAAGTAGCCTATTCTTTGTGAAGTTCATTTTTCTGGGCTAGCATGGCGCCCAGTGCCACCTCAGTAGCTGAGATGTATAAGTAGAATGACACTCCTGGTCTAGGTGGTGCCAATACTGGTGGCGAAGCCAAGTATTGCTTAATGTCATCAAAGGCTGACTGGCACTCGTCATCCCAGTGAAATGCTACCCCCTTATGCAATAATTTGTTCATGGGTCGGCACTTGTCAGATAGCTGCGCTATGAAGCGCTTGATTGACGCGACCTTTCCCTGTAGGCTTCTGAGCTGCTTGATGGTAGTTGGGGGAAGCATTTCAAGGATTGCCTTGACTTTGTTTGGGTCCACCTCGATGCCTCGCTTTGAGACTATGAAACCCAAGAGTTTTCTAGATGTGATGCCAAATACGCACTTCTTGGGATTCAATCTGACTTTATGTTCCATGAGGCGATCGAGGATCTTGCTTAAGTCATCGAGATGATCTGGGTGCAAAAGAGATTTGGCCAATAAATCATCCATGTAATCTTCCAAAGTTTTATGCATGTAATCATGGAAGATGTACGTCATGGCACGTTGGTAGGTGGCGCCAGCATTTTTAAGGCCAAAAGGCATGACCTTATAACAAAATGTCCCCCAAGGCATTGTGAACGCCATTTTTAGTTGGTCCTCGAGATTGATATGAATCTGATTGTATCCCGAGAAACCATCCATGAGGGAAAGCATTTCGTGGCCCAGCTGTCTACCAATGCTCGATGCGTCGCTTTAAGGGGAAATCATCCTTAGGACTCACTTTATTTAGATCTCAAAAATTAGTGCATATGTGAATCCTCCCATCAAGCTTCTTGATGGGCACCATGTTGGATAGCCATGGTGGGTAATCCATGCAGATGACAAACTGTGCATCCAACAGCTTTTGCAATTCATCTTTGACCATCAAGGCCACTTTTGGGTGCATCTTGCATAGTTTTTGCTTAATTGGCTTGACTGTCGGATCAAGCGTTAGATTATGCATGACTAGCTATGGATCTAGCCCCGACATGTCTCTGTAGGACCATGCAAAAACCTCCTTCTTCTCTTTGAGAAGGGTAATGTAGTCGGCTTGCTCTTCGGGGGATAAGCTTACCCCCAGCTTGATAATCTGTGGATTCATTGGATCAGAGCCGATGTCTACGTCAGTCGTCTCCTCGACCGACATGTGGGATCCATCCTCCAACTGGTGTGGAGTTGGGATCAAATGGATATCATTTGCTGAGTTTAAATCTGCGTTGGGAACCTCGGGTTCCTCTTCAACATGGAAGATATCCTGAGTTGGCCCTAGGGTAAAATGAAGCATTTTACCGAAAGGCCAGTACTCTGATGGGGATGGAGGTGAATTGACATGATCCCAGTCTATGGCATCTATGTCTAGATACAACGACTATGCTGGATCGGTCGAGTTATGGATGGGGGCGGTTAAGTCAATGGAGATCATGTTGATGAAATGATTTTGGTCTCCATTACCATGGGTGTGGTGACTCGAACATTCTGGATGTTCTCTGTGCTCCGGGTCTAGCTCTGGAGGTATTGGCATGAATGGATCGGCCCTATGTGTGGATAGGAAGACAGGGTCTACCCTTGGCACTGATATCGCTATAGGGTCTCTGGGTGGAAGGTATTCTTCGTATGCCCAAAGTGGCAGATTCAACACTTGTTCCCACCGTGCTGGGTCTACGTACCACTCATGCCCTGGCACTATGTTTAGTTGTTCAAATATGTCATTAATCTCTAAGGGGTATTGTTGTTGTCGCATATGATTGAGATAGGCCATCTCAGTTTCATCTTCATAATCACTGTCGGAGATCCAAAGGCCTTCATTGGCTCCAACAACTGGTTGTGACATTAGAGGCTCGTCTTGCTCGAGAAAATTGATCTGGCCCCATTGGAGTTGGTCCGCTCTTTGCGGTGGGGCCTGATTGCCTTGTGGTGGCACTTGCTCGATGGGAGCCACCAAAGGGAACATTGCCAAGAGGCTTTCCTGATAATCATCCATGGGGACCACTTGTGAGTGATTGCTATCTGATTCGAAGGGATCCCATGGTGCTACCTCATATTCTGACTCGTCCTCTGAAGATCCTTCCTGCTCTTGTCTATACCCCTCTTGTAGGTGAGTCCTCAAACTTTCTCCTCTCTCGAGCGAAGGGAAAGGGTTGTTGAGGTCAACAAGGTTGGTTGTTAATAATGGGAGGTAATCCCCCAGTGTATATGTTGTGTTAGGGTTGGCATATGGATCTAATGCCAATCCCCCCTTGTTGCCTATCCCTAGGCCCTGCATGTTCTCTACCAAGATGTCCAAGGGGAGGGGGTGGTTGAACCCTACTCCTGACTTGTCATATGGCATTTGGTATCTTGGTTGGCAAAGAACACGCACTCCTTGCTCATATCTGCCTAACCCATATCCATGCCAATTGCATTGGCCAAGGTATCTCAAAGCGAAGTCTGGGTTAGACAAATAGTTGACATCTTCTGCAAAGGGCTCTTCATCTTCGTCCTCTTGCATGTATGGCTCAGTACCATGATCAAGGCCCCCATACACAAAGTTTGTCTGATTCGGTGGGTAGCCTAGAGGAACAATGGTACCGATGGGGAGGCGAGGTCTCCCCATGTCCTGCATGGACTCTAGTGTGGGTGTTGCTACAATATTCCACACCAGATACTCCCCCAGGCCCGTATTGGCCATTTCAATGGTGATTGTTGGCGATTGAGGGGGAGGGAATGGAAGTTCTTTCGGAATCCACTCCATGTCGGGTGGACTAGGAGCCTCGACTTCCATTCTGCTAGGCATCTCCTCAGTAGAGATAGTTGATACTGATGGTGGTGCCTCTTCCAGGGGTTTCTTCCCTTTGTCCTTCTGTGCGGCCATCGTAGGTGGCATTGTTGGTGAAGGACCAGCCGATGAAGATGGACCCGACTATGGTTTTGATGGACTTGTCAGTGGGGATGCCTATGGAATCGGACCCTGTCTAGATGGATTCAACTAAAAATCCAAATGCATTGATGGAAGGGTCGATTGCGGCATCAGTTGCACCGCATTGCAATACTTGAAGGGTTCTAAGTCCGTCGGGACTACATGCACCTCCCCTTCAAATGTATACTTCAAACACTGATGAGCTATCGAAGGGACACACTTCATGTCCCTGATCCATGGCCGACCTAGCAAGATGTTATAGGCCATCTCACCTTCCAAAATATGGCACAATGTAGGTATAGTCTTTTGTCCCACCTGGATGGGTAGGACGATTGTGCCAACTATCGAGCATATCGCATCATTGAATGCTCGCAGAGTGTAGGTGGAAGCCGTGATGTGAGATGCTGGCAACTTCAGATGTTTCAATGCCATTGTTGTGATGATATTACTGGATGAGCCAGTGTCTACCAACACCCTCTTATACGGAATCCCATTGACCCACGTGATAACGTGCAGGGGTGGATCCGCCATGTCATCAACCATCGATTTCACTTCATCTTCTCGAAAAGTGATGATTGGCTCCATGCATCATTTGACATGTCCCACAAAGTTGTTGAAGGAATTTGCTTCATGGGGCTGCAACTCGATGGCTTTCAATATCTCCATTAGAGCCTCCCGATGGGGCGTTGATTGTTGTATGAGCTCGTATATGGAGAGCCTAGCCGACGTGGTCCTCAAGCTCTAAGTGAGTTTGGTCTGAATTGTGGCCATGGGTCTAGGCGGAGGAGGTTGTGTAAGGTGTTGTTGCGGTTGTGACGTTGTTGGCACCTCACCTGTAGTCGCCGTGGGGGTGGCTACACTCGGATACCTCCTGTTTCGAGTCACTATACTGATCATCCCTACATACCCCTGCATGGGGCAGTTCTATGTGACCTCATTGACTTGTAGGGTCTTTGCCTGTGCATCATGGGTAGGCAAGGGGTCCTTAAAGACATCCATTTGTTGGTTTCTTGGTGCCACGGGATTATCCACCGCTAATGTCTTGTTATCAATTAGGTCTTGCACCAAGCCCTTAAACTTCCAACATGCATTAAGGTCATGTCCCTTCCGCCTATGGAACCTACAGTACAAATCCTCCCTGTAGCCCTTAGGTTTTGGTGCACGTTGGGATCTATGGGTTGAATCTCGGGTAGGTTGATCAAGTTTGCCGTTGACAAGCGGTCAAACAGGGAGTCTCTGGACTCTGTGTAAGGTGTGAATTGTCGCCTAGGGTGACGTGGCTAATTTTGTTCTTGCCTCTAATTTTCTTGGTCATAACTGTTAAGAGGCACCGCTTGATAGTTAGCCTTTTGGGGTTGTGTTGCTTGTGCAGGCTTAGGGACGTTGATAGCAACCTGATTGACCGCAGTGGGTTTCTGTTGCGTGGTCCCTATTTTGGTGTTCTTAGACCATTCTTTCTTCTTTGGCTTGGCTATCTCGCCATCCTGAATCTTGATCTCTTCAATGATTCTGGCTTGTGCTAGAGCTTCTTCTAAGGTGGCATATTGCTGCAGCTGCAATAGCACAGAGATCGATCTCAAACAGCTTTTTGAGAACATTTGTGTGAGGTCGAACATAGGAGGGAGGTAGGGTAGCTTAGAAAGTAGAGTCCTCCATCGATTCCCATAGGCCACCATGGTTTCTTCCTCATACTGCCTGAGGCTGGCTAAGTCACTTAGTGATGCCTTCTTCTTGGTGTTGAAGGTGAAGCATTCGAGGAACGCATCCACTAGCTGATCTAAGTTGCTAATGCTGTGCTTGGGCAATTGAGTAAACCAATCCGAGGTAGGGCCTATGAACGTGGTGATGAATGTTCTTAATAGCAAAGCATCATTATCCTGAATGCCAAAGCATTGGCTCAGGAATCTAGTCACATGCTCTTGGGCATCCTCCTCACCTCTAAAGATTGCCAACTGAGGCAGCTTAAAGTGTTCAGGGTAAGGGGGTGTAGGCACTGACGGATGCACAGGATGACTGTGGAGTTGGCGTAACGTGGGCTTTTGGGGCCCAGAAGTCTTGGTTTCCATAGACTCCAAATGCTCTAGCAGTGCTTTATATGCATCGAAAGATTTAATCTCTTCCTCTTTAGTTTGCTCCCATTGTGGGTTGTGGGAAACTTGAGGCCTATGGAGGGGTGGCCGGATAGCAGCCCCTCCGCCTTGATAGGGCATTTCGGCCCGCTCTTCTTCTTGTTCATACTCCTCATAGGCTTCTTGAGGAGTTTTTGGGTGAGACCTATGACCATGGGTGGGTCCCCGTGGAGGGAGCCCATCATTGTTCTTGGGAGTGGCCTCCCGCTCAGGTCTAGGAGGTCTTGGAGGCAGCACTTGGTAAGGTCATGGGGACCTATCTCGTACCAAGGGGTTGCGCCTCTCATATGGTTCTGCCCTTTGGGTGCGAGGGGTTGGAACCCTCTCAGGCACCGTGTTATGGAGCAGCTCATCTGTTTGGCGCCGAATGCGCTCTTTGCTAAGGCGATATAGATGCTCTAGCTGCTGTTGGTCTTGCTCAAGCTGCGTGATCTGCGCTTGGTGGGTGGCATGTCTGGCGACTGCCAGGTCGATTTGTTCTACCATATTGAGTCTAGGAGGCCTAGATGCCTCTCCTACACATTTATCTCGGTCACGATGATCCGAGATCTCTATAGGTCGCTTCCCTCTATCGAGGTTGGTGGCATTCACTCGAGGCTTCGGCCTCGAAAGGTGGTTTTGGTAGATAGCAGGTGTGGAGGTGCATTGCTCCCACATTGTGTATTGCTCTTGAGGAATGTAATGGTCTTCCTCGTGCTCCCTTTCGTATATGTGAAAGGGGCGGGCAGAGTTGGCTCGCCCTGCTTGAAGAGCCTTGTGCTCTGAGTTGGCTTTTTATTCCTAACAATGATGGGGGGTAAAGGAGGGATGACATAATCATGTGGCCTCTCCTCATGGACCCTATGCTGCTCTAGCGCTTCATCGCGCGGTGGCCACTCATACCGAGCTTCTAAGGGAGCCTTCTTGTTTATGTTGAGTGCCACGTGTAAGGACTCCTCCTGAAAGGGGCTATGATGGATGGGCGTGTCCCTCAAAGGGGTGCCTCTATAGTCCCATTCTGAAATGGCATGATGTGGACTCTCTTGTGGGTCAGGCCGCCAAGGCGGTATGACCAAGTCCTTGGGGCTATAGCGGAGGTGACTTGTGCCCCCTTGTACACTCTCCACAACTTCCGCCCTTGATTGGGCTTGGCTACGGGTGTACACCATGGTGGTGTTTTCCTACAAGATGCATAGATTTTTATTTCTTTTTATGATTTTTATGCTACACTAAACAGAAAATATCACACACGCAAAGCAATGATTATCTCGTTTAAAGATTAAAGGTGTGCCTTAAACCTGGTTTAGTGTGTTTTTGATTTTGTTTTGAAATCTTTTGTAAAGGATGTTTAAATGCAATATGATGGCTCTTATGACTCCCAAAAATGGTCGCCCCTTCGATATACCATTGCCAGGCCGATATACCAACCTCTCTATATACCCGCCCTTACATGAGGGAAACTGTTGGTACGTGAGAGCAGATGGTACGTGGAACGTAGGCGGTACGGAAGGGGGATCACCCTATTTTTGACACCTACCATAGAAGACTTATCCTCATGCACTGGGAATCACCCCAGCTACACTCGGTCAGCTTTCATCAGGATTTACGTCTAGCAATAGTAGCGATCGGGGTTTATGAATGCAAAATTCAAGCCAAGGTGGTGATGAAATCCACCGTTGGTCTTGATCAAGGGCTGGGGTTTTACGACCAGCTCCTTGGTGTTTATGTTGCCACATGATGTGTGGGGTTCTTTTTATTTTGCATGAAAGAAAATAAACATACAGTACAACTTTCTTTAAACACGCAAAAAAACCAGAAAAATAGAAAAAGAACAATAGAAAATGACAGAAAGAGTTCAGGACCCTTACCTCTTCTCTGCCCAAATCTGCTGGTTCTGAGTTTCTATCCTAAAACTGCATAGACAGATATTCATCCCGGGGAGGAATGAATTACAGGACTGTATTCATCACAGGGTGGGGCAAATGCCCATTCGTCCCTGGGTAGGATGAATTCCAGCTCTGTATCCGCCTCAGGATGGAACGAACAACAGTCCAACGTTTGAAAACTCGGTACCTGCAAGCAAAAACAACCAAGTTTTGATCAGATCTCTGATCTTAAAAATAGAGGACAAGGGTCCCACCATGATCGCCACTAAAAGCATGAGGATACGAAAGCAAAAAGGAAACTCCAAGTGCGATGCAAACTGAACTAAACTTAACGCTAAATCCTATGAATTGAAAGTGTATGAAAAGAGGGAAAGCATGAACGAATCAAAATGAAACAAAATCCAATAAGGAAGACAACCCTTTTTATTGATATGTTTCAGAACTCGGTTACAATGCGCCTCCTCCCCTTCCAAGGGCTAGGAGCGTTAAATATGCATTCTTGTTACATCCATGGATGCCATTCCTTCTTTCGCGTGCCCACATGTAAAATGGGTGGACCAAACATTGTCACCACTTGCGTTGATGAGTCTTGACTCCTTGCTGCTCCTCTAATGTCTAGATCCTGCATTCAAAGAAACAAGAAATAGTCAGTAGCACCTACGGATGAAATAAAACATGCAATCCCCATGCCTTCGATTAGTGCATGCAAGATATAAATAAAACGATAACTAAAATAGATCCAAATGATCTAAAAATTTGATAGGGGCATCAAGACCTCACAAAGAAAACACTACAAATGGAACAGTTCAGGAAATTCCTCACATATTTGAATTCGCTCCAGGGCGGGACGAATAGACCTGCAACAAAAATGTCGAAAGGCACTGTCCCAAATGTCACATCTGGGGAGCTCCAAATCACCTACAAAGTTGGGATTAGCTAATTGGGGGTGTTTTGGGAAGACCCAGATGGTCATATTTCCCCAATTTGGCCTCCATCAATGGGAATTTGATGGGGCTACCTGCAAGTTAGTAAAGGCGAAAGAAGATAGAAACATGATCAAAATTGTTCAAAACAAGGTGAAATTTAAATGGCAACCTATCTAAGCAGCATAGAATTGAATGCAAAAATGATAGAAAGAAAATCTACCATAGATTTCCAATCACTCCGAGGCGGGGCGATTAGGACTGTAGCAGTGTGGGGGTGCCCGGGGGCAGGCCGCCCATCGTTTGGGGCCTGATTTCGGCACCAATCCACTTGGGATGGGTCCAAAACCTCTTGTGGGGTATTTTCGGCAAATTTGGTGGGATATTGTGGCCAAATGTTAGGTTTTGGTTCCGGATTTGTGCTTCCAATAACCACCCTATGACCTCCTTTCCAAAAGAGATCAAGGATGTGAAAGGCACAACTCAAAAGGGTGTGGGTGTGAAAGTAAAATGACAGCACTTCATTGCTCCAAAATGCTCCTTCTCTGTATATTTTGGGGTGAGGAAACTCACCAATTTATAGACCTGGAGGTCTCTTGAATTGGGCATGCAGAGGCGCCACTTGGCAATCATGCCTTCCCAGGGGGAAGGAGATTCCTCCCTTATTAGGGACTTCATGACTGCCCTTGTAACTGCCTCTAATGCTCGAAAATGCTCACCCACACTCCCATGCAATGAAGGAAGCGTTAAGTGGTGGATCTGAGCTGCCATTTGTCAAGATTTGACTTTTTT
Organism: Wollemia nobilis; assembly: GCA_028583015.1. Classification (NCBI taxonomy): domain Eukaryota; kingdom Viridiplantae; phylum Streptophyta; class Pinopsida; order Araucariales; family Araucariaceae; genus Wollemia; species Wollemia nobilis. Next base: position 21,353,823 of record JAQPPZ010016895.1, read on the forward strand.
CCCGTCAAACCTGCTATTCGCCCCACCCTGGAGCGAATACTGCTATTCATCCCTGGGTGGGGTGAATACCAGTTTGAAATCATCCCTGGGTGGAACGAGTATTGAGCAAAGTGCCTGAAGGTGCCAAATTGATCTCTGACCTTCCAAAACTACTGTGAGAGTGGTTAGGACCACTGTTTAACCTCTAGGGGCTGCCCTTGGGGCTGTGTGTGTCAATGCGATCAGTGTTTGCAGTCACATAATCGGATTGGTGTTGTTTTGGTGTCTACAGATAGTGATTATGAATATGAGATAGAGATGGCATATCTCAATCATATGCAACAACAGTAATACCCCATGGACATTGACAATATGTTTGAATAGCTAAACATGGGGCCAAGGCATAGGTGGCACCTAAAACAAGAATAGTTGGACCAACTACTACACCCACAACTTTAGGCATATAGAGAGCACCCTCCACCCAGATACCCTATAGAGCCATCAGTGCCAAGGGTAAACCCTATCCTTTTATCTGCACATAGGGTCGATCCATTTGTGCCAATACCCATAGAGCCAGATATAGAGCACAAAGATCACCAAGGATGTTCGAGTCACCACCCGTGCGATAATGGAGACCAAATTCACTTCATCAACATGATCTCCATCAACTTAACCACCCCCATCTACAATCCAGTCGATCCAGCATGACCGTTGTATCTAAACCTAGATGCCATAGACTGGGATCACTCTAACTCGCCACCATCCCCATAAGATTACTGGCCTTGCGGTGAGATGCTTCATCTCACCCAAAGACCAACTCAGGATATCTTCCACACTGAAGAGGAACCCAACATTCCAAACGTAGATATAAATTTAGCAAATGATATCTACCTGATTCCAACTCCATACTAGTTGGAGGATGGGTCCCACATGTCAGTTGAAGAGACGACTGGCGTAGACATCATATCTGATCCAATAAATCCACAAATCATCAAGTTGGGGGTAAGTCTATCCCCCTAAGATCAATCTAATTACATTTCCCTTATCAAAGAGAAGAAGGAGGTTTTTGCATGGTCCTACAAAGACATGTCAGGGCTAGACCCATAGCTAGCCACGCATAATCTAACGCTTGATCCGACAGTCAAGCCAGTGAAGCAAAAACTATGTAATATGCACCCAACATTAGCCTTAATGGTCAAATATGAGCTACAAAAGTTGTTGTATGCATAGTTTATCATCTGTGTGACCATGGATGTCGAAAATGGTACCCATCAAGAAGTCAGATGGGAGGATTCGCATATGCATCAATTTTCAAGATCTAAACAAAGTGAGTCCCAAGGACGATTTCCCCTTGCCTAGCATCAACGCATTGGTAGATGGTACAACAGGCCACGAAATGCTTTCCCTCATGGATGGTTTCTTGGGATCAATCCCAATGATCAACTCAAAACGGTGTTCATGACGCCTTGGGGGACATTTTGTTATAAGGTCATGCCATTTTCCCTTAAAAACACTGGAACCACCTACCAACGTGCTATGACATACATCTTCCACGATCACATGCATAAAAATTTGGAAGATTATATGGATGATTTGTTGGCCAAATCTCTTTTGCGCCCACATCATCTCGATGACTTGAGCAAGATTCTCGATCGCATTATTGAACACAAAGTCAGACTAAACCCCAAGAAGTGTGTATTTGGCGTCACATATGGAAAAATATTGGGTTTCATAGTCTCAAAATAAGGCATCGAGGTAGATCCAAACAAAGTCAAGACAATCCTTGAAATGTTTCCCCCAACCACCATTAGGTAACTAAGAAGCTTGCAGGGAAAGGTCGCGTGAATCAAGCACTTCATAGCGCAGTTATCTGACAAGTGCCAACCCATGAATAAATTATTACACAAGGGGGTAGCATTTCACTAGGATGACGAGTACCAGTCAACCTTCAATGACATCAAACAATACTTGGATTCATTGCCAGTATTGGCACCACCTAGACCAGGAGTGTCGTTCTACTTATACATCTCAGCTACTGAGGTGGCACTAGGTGCCATGCTAGCCCAAAAAAATGAACTACATAAAGAATAGGCTAATTATTATCTTAGTCGCACCCTGGTAAGTTATGAACTTAACTATGCATACATTGAGAAGCTATACTTAGCAGTGGTATTTGCCACCAAAAAGCTATACCATTACATGCTGAGCAATACAATGTATGTTGTGTCTAAGGAGAATCCCTTGCATTACATGATGAGTCATACTTATCATAGTATCAACACGATGAAATTAATCATGTTGTTGATGGAATTTGACATTGAATTCATTGGATAGAAGCCCATAAATGGTCAAATCATCACTGATCAACTAGCAGAGGTGCCTCTCAATGACGATCAGGCTCTGACCATAGATTTTCCCGATGATGGGGTCTTCCATGTCTCAGAATCACCAGATTTTGATGAGCCTAAGTCATAGGCTGACATAACCTTATTATTCGATGGTTCTAAATGTGAGCAAGGGGGTGGTTCTGGAATCGTATTCTTCACACCGCAAGGGGCTCCAATGTCTCTGTCATTTAAACTTGATTTCCCATGCACCAATAACAATGTTGAATACGAAGCCTTGCTCATAGGTCTTTAGACAACCATCACCATGAACATCAAACGCTTGAACATCTTTGGTGATTCACTATTAATTATCAATCAATTTAAAGGGGTATTCCAATGCAAATGCCCAGTTCTACAGGCCGACAAAGCCCTTGTGGATAAATTCCTGGTAAAGCTTGAATGGTACAACATCGAGACACTCCCTTGATCATCGAATCATTTTGCTGACACTATGGTCTCCTTGGGGTCACTAATCCTACAAGACCCTTCTGGTGAGATGAAAACCATTCAAGTCAAAACATTATCACAATCCATGATGGAGCATGCAAGCTCTGACCTAACTCCAGGAATCCACCTGATCCAGATTGAACCATCCCAGGATAAGTTCTCTAGAAATTTGTGATAGTCTAAATCATGCCAACTGGGGGTCCTTGTTCTCCCCAACCCCTCTTAATAGCAACACAACACTATTCTTACAGGTTCTTTCCCACTCATCTTTTGCTGGGGATGAGCTTCAAGAGGGATTGGCAGTTCATACCATTGAGGTTTCTGATCAGTAGGATTGGTACACACCCATAAGATACTATCTCAAGTTAGGTAGCCTCCCACTTGGATTGTCACACATTGTGAAAATATCATTCAAATAGAAAGTGGCAAAACATGTCTTGTTAGGAGACATTTTGTACCGTCAAAGCTATGAAGGGATCCTCCTCCATTGCTTGGACCAGCAAGAGTCCACTTGGGTGATCACCCAAGCGCACGATGGTACATGCGATGGCCACTTCAGCGGTATGGCCATCACCAAGCGCATTCTTCGCATGGATTATTATTGGCCATATTTAGAGAGAGATTATTGTGCATATGTGCAGAAGTGCATGAAGTGTCAACACCATGCTAACTTGACACACGTACCTTCCCAGGACTTACAACCGATCCAATCGGCTTGGCCATTTTTGCAATGGGGCTTAGATCTCATTGAAAATATCTCCCCTATGTCATCAGGCCGTCACATGTTTATCATAATGGCCACAGAGTACTTCACCAAGTGGGTGGAAGCAATTTCGCTTACCTCTATGACTGGGCCCCGAATTGTGGATTTTATTTTACATAACATCATATGTTGTTTTGGTATTCCATAAAATATCATCTCAGATAATGGGACGTCATTTAAGAACAAATATATGCGTGCTTTGACAACAAAGTAAAAAATTTAGCACATTTTTTTGACACCTTATTAGCTATAGGCAAATGGGCAAGTAGAGGCATCAAACAAAACACTAGTTGCCATCCTTAAAAAGATAGTTGTAGATAGTCATAAGGATTGGCACATTCAAATACCACTTGCCTTGTGGGCTTATCGCACTAGCATTTGGATGCCCACTAGGGCAACTCCATTTTCGCTGGTGTATGGCTCCGAGGCCATCATACATCTCAAGTTGGAAATACCCTCCATGTGCATATCAATGTAAGAGTTCATTGATGATGACACTGCATGGCAGGATCGGTTGGACCAGCTTACGTTGCTCGATGAACGATGCATCAATGCTCTTGAGAATTTACGTATCTATCAAGAGTGACTTAAGAAAGCATACAACATGAAAGTTCACCTAAGGGACTTTCAGGTTGGTGACTTGGTCTTAAAAAAGAACCAACAAAATTCTAACTTGCCGCCCCATTTAAGGGAAAAGTTCACGGTAAAATGGGTAGGTCCTTATGTAATTGATAGTAAAATAGTACCTGGAACATACTGTCTTGCCTATCTTGAAGGAATCAAGGAACTATGACCCTTGAACATCAGTCATTTGAGGCCATTCCACATTTAAAAGAGCCATGGCCCACCCCAAAAATCTTCAGGGATTCCAGCAATCGCTTGGTCAACCCAAAAATTTCCCAAAGGTGCTCATACTCCCTTTGGTCAAACCAAAAGCTCCAAGGATTCCCGTAATCGCTTGGTCACCCCAAAACACCCCAAAGGTATCTATAAACCCTTTGGTCAAACCAAAAGCCCCAAGGGTTCCCACAACCGCTTGGTCACCCAAAATGCCCCAAAGGTATCTATAATCCCTTTGGTCAAAACCTCCAAGGATCTAAAAATATCACTTGGTCAACACCCACTCGGGATAAACCAACCATAACGAATTTTCAAAAAATAATAAAATAATAAAAAATAACAAAAAAAATTGCATCTCACTTCCATGCATACCCTTAAAAATCAAAACATAAAAAATAATAAGCTGCATTAGGCATCGCATACATACATTGCATATTTGTTGGTCATACAGGTCAAATGCAACATAGACTGTAATTACTTGGCAATTCCATCATTTTCCAAAATTTCCCACTCTGTAAATAATACGACAAGAATAATGCCATCCACATTTTCACCATATCATAGCTAGTTGTCTCCTAATGTATTTAGGGTTTTCATCATTCAGCTATCTTTAGATTTCTAGCCAAAAACTGTACAAAGTTAGACAAATTTTACAAAGGTAGAGTTTTACTTGGATCACACCTTGTTATGTAGCATCCCCACACAAGTTAAAACACATAAAAATTCCCAAGTTGTGTGAATGAAAGATGAAACCTGCAAAGCAACCCAGGATACCATACAGTGAAAAGGTTATCTCGCTCATCCCCCTATGCGAATGACCCCAAGAATGCTGAGAGTTGGCAAAATAACAAGCATCTTCCCTACCCAATTCCCCAAGCATCCCAAATTCTTAAAAAGTTGCAAATATCCAAAAAAATTGCAAAAATTCAAAGTACAAACTCCAAAGTTTGACATCAAAACCCACACAGTGCATACATCAAAAAGCACAAGCAATAGTGATTCTCATCACTCAAAATTCCCATCCCTTGCTCAAAAGAAAAAATAAAAATAAACAATGATTTTTATCACTTATATAGGAGAGCAAGTATCCCAATAAAAGTAAAGAAAAGAAGAGAGTCGAACATGAATCCCTGGAACTCTTAGCATTTGGAAGGTCATGAGGTGATCCTCAATACCGGTTTGGTGGATAGCCTACTGGTCACTGGCGGTAAAACTCTCGCATGACGATATATCTATCGCATTAAATTATGTACAGATCAATGTTTACATGTGGATGAGCTAGCTTACGGTATCCTAGATTGCATCGTAGATTAATCTTACTAAATACAAAAAAGGAGTTAGTGGAGATAATTAGGTGATCCTCAGTACAAGTTTGGTTGACAACCTATCTGGAACTAGCGGTATCCTCACAACTACCACATAAAAAAATTCAATCTCACACACAGGGATGTGAAATAACTTGGTCAAACTCAAGTGTAATTCATAGCTTGTTTACAAGTCTTGTGATATAAATGTACAGTCTTGGCTAGTTAGTTAAAACATCTGAGTCTCAGAAAAACCTTAACTACATTCTAGAACACCTGTGGTACATTCCATTCTTACATCACAATTAAAAAATACAAACAAAAAAAATATATTACACATGCAAAGTCATTCCACAAAGCAATAACATAGTACAAAAATCCATAAATCCTATATAGTCTATGGTGCAACCGCCAAGTTATCAACAAATCATTTCATCAATTCCACATGCATACATCATATAATTAGAAACACTCATATTCATAATAACATATGCATACATCAACATAAATAAATGTGCATAAAAATAACAATAAATCACAAGTGTATAAACAAAAATAAAAGTCATGTATATATATCGCCAAAAATGCCTACAAGCTACAATAAGTCGGTCCTCTGACCTCACAAAAAAAAATAAAAATAAAAACTCGAAAACCCCAAGCCTAGGGAGTCGGCCACCATGATCACGCAGGATTGGTGCGACTAGAACTACCCCCCTGTGGTGTGGGTCCTATGGGACCTCTCAGGGCGGCTATTGCCAGCCTTCGCATCATGCCTACAGTGCTACCCTCACCAACCCACCTGCGATGAGAGGAAGTAGACTGCTTAGTCCCACTGTCTCTCATTCAGTGCAAAGGTCCACCTCTAGTGAGCTCAGGTAACTGTCCACCAAGGCAGATAATCTCGGCCTCCAACTCCACATGAAACTGACCTCACTCCACATCTCGTCGGTGGTATGTAGCCAATGTGTCATCCCACTGTGCCAACTGATACCACAAGATATCCATATCAGCTAGGTGCTCCTCATCCCATCTTCGTAGTAGGTCCTCTAATTGTTCTATCTCAGCATGAAACCTAGCCTCCATATCCCTCGAGACTACTTGAGGCATGGGCATCTTCAAGACGATAGGCTACTCCGACACCCACTACTCTGGGACGTCCTATGTGTCTGGTTGCTCCAGAACCCCTACATCATCCCTAGTCAAGTCATCTACCTCCACCATATCTACATCATCGCATAGGGCCCCCTAACCCTCCCATGGTGCCTCTACAACCCCACCACCTACTACTGCTACATCTGAACCTCCTAGATGCCCCTCACCCCACCATCGTAACATCGTCAACCATTGGTCATACTCTGCAGTCACCCTGACATTATCCATGTTGGGGACATCAATCACTGCATCTGATTCCTCAACCAATGACTCAATGATCGGCTAGGCCAGAGTCCTCTCGTCGCCCCAACGTCGATAGATCAAGGGCTCACTAGGAAATCCTTGGTGCACCCTAAAATATTGAGTCACCCGAATGTATGATAAGTACTCCTGCTCAGTCCCATACCGCTCGATCAACCACATCCCCCTATGCTCCCGTCAAAGCCACTCCCTAGCCTCAGGCCAAGCTAGACAGTCCCGAAATGGCCGCCAGAACACCTCCCCTAGAGCAAGATACGAGAAGGCATCAACATAGTGCCCTATGACACTTGCCCATCGTCGACTCTGCCCTTGTTCCTCTGACCTCCACCATAGAGCAACATAGCCAATCTCCCTATCCATCTCCCCCCGAGTGGTCCAAGGCAACCCCTACGACCGCTCCACAGCTATGTGCTGCCACCACTAGTACTACAACAGGTAGCTGCACCCAATCCCCTTCTATCTTCGATAGCGGACCTCATACAGCTCATCATACAGCTGTGCTAGTAGCATCTGACCCCACCTCATAATTAGTGGTGCTACCATCGGACACTCCACAAGTTTGAACACTACCTCAAGCAGGTTCCAAGGGAACCTTGCACTTGAGGAGTCAGGAAGCAACATGTTGGAGATGAAGGTCATAAGAAATGCATGCCTCACCCCCAACATGCCCTTCTCAAACCACCACCGCACCAGAATCTCGCCAATCAGATAGTCCCCCTCTGCCCTCTCCACCATCCCATCCCCCCCCATATCCGTTGCATGCCCAAAGCACCATGTCAACACCACCGTCCGCTGATCATGACGAGTCGTATGAATCGAAAGCTTGTCTATCAAAATCCATAGAATATGATACACGTCCTCCAAAGTCACTATCATCTCCCCTATTGGGAGATGAAAGGTATTGGTGTGGGGATCCCACAAATTGATCAGGGTAGTCAAATATGCCCGATCCCCCACCATAGGCTCTAGCCACATCACCTGCTTGAGCCCAAGGGCATCAAGCCACTCCCAATCCGCCACAGTTAGTGTATCCCGTGCATCAAAAAATACCGTCTGCTGACGGTACCGACTCTTCACAACCTGAAAAAAAAAACAACACAAAAACATTAAAACATGACAACAAAACAAATTTACAACAGTGTACACAAAAATAATAAAACAACAAAAAACAATTAGGGTTTCAACCTTAATTTAAACAAAAACATTCAAATAAACTATACATACGATAAAAAATGTACAGAAAAGTACAAAAAAACTGTACAGCAACAGTATAGCTCAATCAAATAAAACTGTGCAAAAACAAAAAAACTGTACAGCAAAGTATAGAAAAACAAAGTAAAATTAAAAAACAAAACTGTACAGCAAAAGTACAGATCATTCAAATTAACTGTATAATAAAAAACGTACACAAAAAATTAGATAAACACAAAAAATTCATACTAGGGTTTCTAACTTTAAGTGTGAACAAAAACAAAAAATCAAATAAAACATAAAAAAATCAACTAGGGTTTTTAATCTTGGTCTAAACAAAAACAAAAATACAAAAAACAAATTTTAAACTAGGGTTTTTAATCTTAGTCTAAACAAAAAAACAAATTTTAAACTAGGGTTTTTAAATCTTAGTCTAAACAAAAAAAAAAATACAAAAAACAAATTTTAAACTAGGGTTTTTAATCTTAGTCTAAACAAAAACAAAAAAACAAAAAACAAATTTTAAACTAGGGTTTCTAAATCTTAGTCTAAACAAAAAAACAAAAAAAATACAAAAAACAAATTTTAAACTAGGGTTTTAAAATCTTAGTCTAAACAAAAAAACATAAAAAAATACAAAAAACAAACTTTAAACTAGGGTTTTTAATCTTAGTCTAAACAAAAAATAAAAAAATACAAAAAACAAACTTTAAACTAGGGTTTTAACCTTAGTTTAAACAAAAAAACAACAACAAAATTACTAGGGTTTTAACCCTAGGCTAAAAGCAAACAAAAACAAAAAAAAAGTTAAACCTAGGGTTTTCATCCTAGTCTAAACACACAAAAAACAAAACAAAACAAACTTTAACCTAGGGTTTTAACCTTAGTTTAAACAAAAAAAAAAACAACAAAATTACTAGGGTTTTAACCTTAGGCTAAAAGCAAACAAAAACAAAAAAAAGTTAAACCTAGGGTTTCCATCCTAGTCTAAACGCACAAAAAACAAAACAAAACAAACTTTAACCTAGGGTTTTAACCTTAGTTTAAAAAAAAAAAAACAACAAAATTACTAGGGTTTTAACCCTAGGCTAAAAGAAAAACAAAAAACAAAAAAAAAGTTTATCCTAGGGTTTTTATCCTATTCTAAACGCACAAAATACAAAAACAAAACAAAAAGGGTTTTTCACTAGGGTTTTCATCCTAGTCTAAACAGAAAAACAAAATACAAAACAATTTAATTACGATTTTAAATTGTACTTAAGAAAAATCAAAACCAATAAAATAACAAGAAGGAACACCTACCGTTCTTGCTTCGGATCTGTCACTCGAGGATACGGTCCTTGAACTCATGGTTTCCACAAAAATTTGGCAATGCTTCGCTTCGAAAACTAGCACCCCTCTTCCCCACAGCTCCAAATCGCTAGAAAAAACAATTGCAAATGAGCCCAAAACCTAGTTTTGGCCCTTATATAGGCTTTTAGGCCTGTAATCATTCCACCCTGGGACGAGCGCTCTATTTAGCACTTGTCCCACCCTGGTATGATTAAAAAACTAGTATTTGTCCCACCCTGGGACGATTAAAAAAAAGAAAATAAAAAACAACCAAAACTGCATCCAAAATGCACCAAAAATAGCAATAAAACTGCCAAACAAAGGCACCTTTGTGCCTGTGATTCATGGCATCGAAAACCAATGTTGGGGTCACAAATAGTCACTATCCTACTCCCTAAGAATATTATCATATCCAGACTGCTCCACGGGAGGATGAATTTTTGACAATTTCATCCCCAAAAGGCGTCACAAAAAGGGTCAAACCCACCCAAAAACAGCAATAAAACTGCCGAACAAAGGCCCCTTTGCGCCTACAATTATTGGCATCCAAAACCAACATTTGGGTCACAAATTATCACTATCCTACTCCCTAATAAGGCTACCATAGCCGGACTGCTCCACAGGAGGATGAATTTTTGACAATTTCATCCCCAAAAGGTGTCACAAAAAGGGTCAAACCCACCCAAAAACAACAATAAAACTGCCGAACAAAGGCCCATTTACGCCTGTGATTATTGGCATCCAAAATCGACATTGGGGTCACAAATTTTCAGTATCCTACTCCCCAAGAAGGCTACCATAGTTGGACTGCTCCACGGGAGGACAAATTCTCGACAATTTCATCCCCAAAAGGCGTCACAAAAAGGGTCAAAACCTACCAAAAAACATAATAAAACTATCGAACAAAGGTGCCTTTGCACCTGACATTATTGGCATGCAAAATCGACATTGGGGTCACAAATTTTCACTATCCTACTCCCAAAGAAGGCTACCATAGCCGGACTGCTCCACGAGAGGACGAATTATCGACAATTTCATCCCCAAAAGGCATCGCAAAAAGGGTTAAAACCCACCAAAAATAGGTCTGATTGTTGGGAAACTATAGAAGCATTCAATGCAAAAAAACTTAAGGCACCCTTAAAAAATTCATCTTGGGTCAAGTGACTCATCGTTTTTCTCATTTCGATCATTCCCTCATCGATTCGTCGCTTGAGGGGGTAGTCACACTTAGTCACCAATCAACAAATACACACCCAATCAAGGAAATGACATGCATTCAAAGAATCATTGATAAAGACAATCACGCTCCTGCTTGGGACAGCAAATAAGCAATAATCATAAGCTGATCAAACACTTGGTATTCTAGAATAATGAACTCAAGGTTCCCACAGACAAAAGGTTGCACCCTTTGCCTATTCATGACTGAACAATGTCCAAGATCAAGTAACACCTCACCAAAAAGGTTAACACTTGAATTAAGCTCCTTAGCTCGTCAGAAGCAAGGATTCAAGAATGTGTGCCCTTTCCATACTTGGGGCATCAAAAGTTGGTTAGGTTATTGAGAAACCCTAATCATTAAGTGCTTTGGTTATCTATTTTTTCTTAGCACTGCACCATGCACAACGCATCCCAAAAAGGGGCATTTGTAGACACCAAAACAACACCAATATAATTAGGTGGCTACAAGCACTGATCGAATTGGCATACATAGCCCCTAGGGCAGCCCCCAGAGGTTAAACAGTGGTCCTAACCACTCTCAAAGTAGTTTTGGAATGTCAGAGGTCAATTTGGCACCTTTCAAGCACTCTTCTCCCTATTCGTTCCACCCTAGGATGATTAGATTGCTATTTGCTCCACCCCAGGACGATTAGCAGAAATCGCTCCAGGGTGGCGTGAATAGCAGGTTTGACGAGAAAAATGTCAAACCTTGAAAAATGGTAGCCCAAATCCACCACTCAACTTCACCTTCAATGCATGGGAGTGTGAATGAGCATTTAAAAGATCAAAGAGGCAGTCATAGAGGCGGTCATGGAGCCCTTAATCAGGGAGGAATATTCTCTCCACTAACAACGCATGATGGCCAAGTGGAGCCTCTACATGCACATTCAAAGCAGACATTCAGGTCTATAAAATTATGAGTCTTCTCACCCCAAAAAAAGAACAGAGTAAGAGCATTTGGAGCAACGGAGTGCTGTCGAATTATACCCTCACCCTCATTGTGCTTCCTATATCATTGATCTCTCTTTTGGAAGGGAGGTTATCAGGTGAAAATTAGGAGCGTAATCCGGACCCAAAACCTAAAAAATTAGCTACAATCCCACACCCAATTTGTCGACACAACCCCCTAGGAGGTTTTGGACCCATCCCAAGTGGATTGGTGTCAAAACCAAGCCCCAAAGGGTGGACGTCCTTCCCCTAGGTGCCCCCTTGCACTACTACAATCCTAATCGCCCCACCCCGGATTAATTAGAAATATATGGAATATTTCTTCACTGTTTCTTTTGCATCTTGTTTTATGTCATTCCTATATGCTGCCATTCAAATTTCATGCCATTCGGATAAGTTTTGACTGTGTTTTCATTATTTTATGCTTTCACTAACATACAGGGAGTGCCTTCGGATATAGGGCGATCGGGGAAAAATCAACCAAATCTGACCTTCTAGGTCGTCTCAAAATGTCCCATTTTATCTAACCCTAAGTTTACAGGTGTTTTGTAGGCCTCTGTATGGGACATTTGGGAGGTCACTTTTAGACGTTTTATAACAGTCCTAATCGTCCCACCCTAGAGCGATTAGAAATCTACAGCAAATTTCTTGACTGTTCTTTTTGCAGTGTGTTCATGATGATGTTTACATGCTTATTTTCAAGTTTCATCATATTATGACATGTTTTTATTACTATTTGAATCATTTCATGCATGCATTAATCGGAGGCCTTGGGGATTACATGTTTCCCTCCATCCGCAGGTGCTATTAATTGTTTGTTGTTTCTATGAATGTATGATCTCAAAACCAGATGGGCAACAAGGAACTACGGATGCATTCATGCAAGTGGTGGCAACATTTGGACCGCCCATTTCAAATGTGCGCATGTGGAAGATCCTGAAGGGAAGCGCACCATCCTTTGGTGTAACAAAACTATATCTAATGCTTCGAGCCCCTAAAAAGGGGGGAGACGTATTGTAACCTGATCATAAGAAAAATTAATAAAAGAGGCTGCACTTTCCTTTTGCTTTACATCTCATTTCACTCCGTGTTTTCTCTTTTCATGCACTTTAAGTTCTTTGTTCATTCATAAGACTTAGCGTTACATCCGCTTTTGTTTGCATCGCACCCGGTACGCCAATGCTTTCATATCCAAGTGCTTTCAATCTCTATGGATCAAGTTGACTGGGTTAGACTATTGAAGGAGAAGTACCACTTTTAGAATCTCCTATTCGACTCGTTACCCACTGAAGGTTCCTCCTTATGGAAAAGTTTGTTGAATACGTTACCCCTCCTCATCTAGGGTAGAAAATGGATTATTGGCAATGGAAAAGCTATAGATTTTTGGAGAGACTCTTGAAGCGTTGACCAGCCACTTTCAATGGATCGTAATATTTCTATTTCAAAACATAAGTATAGAAGGCTAAATAATTTTTTAGTGGTGGACTTCATCTCATCGGGGGTTAGGGGTAGGACTTGGAGCCTCACAACACTTAGTTTGAGTGATATTAAAGTAATGGAGGCCAAGGTGAAATTAGCAGAGGTGTTGAATCATCATGTTCTGCTAGTTCAAGAAGTAGATGATAAGGTGGTATGGGCTAGTGAAGCAGAGGGAAGTTTCTTAGTTTGTTTATCCTATGCCTTATTGGAACCAAATTTTATCTTCTAGAATCTCTGCAATAGATTATGAATTAAAAATTTCCTCCTAAAGCTAAATATTTTTATTTGGCTGGCTACTTAGGATAAGATCCTCTCTATTGAAAATATAAATAAGAGAGGAATGATGATCCCTAACAGGTGTTACCTCTATGAAGAAAATAATGAGTTGACTGATCATATTTTGGTAGTTGTTCCTTCTTCAGGGAAGCCTGTGAGGTGATCCTTGATTTTTTATCCATAAATTGGGTTTTCCTCAATACTGTTATGGATGTTATCCAACACTGGGGACCCCCTTATTTTCTCACATACTTAGAGGGTTTTGGAACTCCTCCTATTGCATATGTTATGGAGTATTTGGAAAGAAAGAAACACCTAGGCCTTTAAAAACTCCAAACGTAGCTCCATGAAGGTTGGTTTCAGATATATACGAAATTTTGTGGAGAATCTGAGAGTGAATTTCAAGAACTCAACTTTAAGGAATCAGATATCCTTAGAATTTGAAGTTGCTATGGAATATTCTCTTGGTTTTAATGTGACTAATATGCATAATCAACCCCTAAACCTGAGAGTTGAAGTGAATTGGGCTTCTCCTCCTATTGGTTGCATGAAATTGAATTTTTATGGGGATTCAAAAGGAAACCCTAGTATTGCAAGCACAAGGGGATCATCAAGGATGAGAATGGCAGGCTTATTGTAACCTTCATTGAGCATATTTTATCTCAGACCTCCTTCTATGTGGAATCCAGAGTAGCCTACCTAGGAGTGTTTTTATTGCAGTAATTGGGTGTAGTACGGTGATCGTTGAAGGGGATTCTTTGAGCCTTGCGAATATGTTGAATTCAAGTAAACCCCCAACTAACGGTTTTTCAATCTTATCAATGAAATAAGAAGAATTTTGAGGAGTATGGAGAATTTCTAGATTATTCACATTTTGAGAGAAGGTAATAGGGTGACGGACTTCTTGGCCAACTAGGAAGTTTCTTGTAGTGGTTGGTCAAAATGGAGTGGTAATATCCCTGAGGAGTTGAAAAAGTTGCTTAATTTTGATAGCTCCTAAGTGTTGTGGGAAGGGACCAGGTGGATTCCCTCTTACCCCCAGTATCCTCTCTATTCCTTTTTTTATGGTTGCAGGCAGGTTACTGCATGTTTAATGTTTTAGGGTGTTGGCAACCATCTAAGGATTGGGCATCACGAGACCCTTAATTGGTTTTTCATGATCATAATGATGCTATTTTGAAATCCAATTTGATTTATAGTTTCTTTCTCCCTTGGGAGCTTGCAAGTGTTGAAGTGGAGTGTGAGGTGACACAAATGGCCATCGAGAGAAGGTTGTTTGGAGCACGATCAAGTTTTTTGTTGATTTCTCCGAGGAGGTGTATCACATATTGGGAAGCTATCTTGAGTTTGTAAATTCAGATTTAAAAGCTTCGTAGCCTTGGACATCTTCTATTTTGGTTGCTCCTGGGCAATCAGTGGTGGCTTTGCCTAGGTTTGAACTCCTTTGCGAGATGTTGGTTTTTTGTCTCCTTTGCTTGTGTTTGTTTGGATTGTGGTATTCCTATCAAAAACCTCACTTCTTAATAATATATATATCCAATAGTTGCATAAGTGTAGTCATTCTAAAAATATAACAATAATAAACTTTTAGTAAATTCCTTATGATTTTTTTTAAGAAGAGATATTTTTATTCAAGAAATTTATTCCCAAATTTTGTCTATCCACACTTATATATGTAATATCATTTTAGATAAATGCTTAACATTGTGAAAAAATCCATTAACAATCTATTATTTATCATTCATTTACTAAAATAAAGACATAAATCTTCATCTTCATACAATAATTATCTTATTAGTTATTTTTTATGATATATTCTTTAACATTTAATATTTGTTAATACAAAAATATTAAGTGTCATAGTTATATTTTTAATCCTTATATACATGTTTCCAGATATGCAATCAGCAGGCCAAAATCGACATTGAGCAGGCACACATGAAGACACTTTTGGATTACTGGAAAAATGCACCATGCTCAGTTAGCAGGGTTCCTTCGAATAACTCACAACAGACGTCCTCTTCCTAGTTGAGGTCTCACCAGCCACCACATCCGATGCATGCGCAGGGAGGTTGGGGACATGACAATTTTACCTACAATAATGGATGGATTGCACAACCAACTCACTCACCACCACATTCTCCACCCAGAGGTGCCTGGGATGAGATGATGGAAGTTAATGGTGGCACACAGGATCGTGCCTGGAGTGTAGGTGATGTAAATGCACATAACCACCAGTTTGATGGATCTCAAGGACGTGGGTGGGGAGATGCAAACGTTCATGATGATCATGGACACACGGATGGTTGGGGACGGCCGCATACCTTGGCCATTCCATGGGACTCTAACATGGACAACCATCCACACACTTCTGATCATTACTGATTATATGCATGTTTTACTGCATGTTTGATTGATGTTTCCTAGACTGTAGTGAACTCTAATTTGTGGTTTCACAACCAGTGGTTAGGGTTGGTTTATTTCTTCCAGGGGTATGATCATTGCCACCCGCCACTTTTTGCATGTTAAACTTTATTATTAATATAATTTAACTTTTCATCAAAAGAAAAAATTTCATTAATTACATAAGATAAAAAGTTTTACAAATATAATAAAAATACCAAAATTTATGGTTATAACTTATATGTTATATTATTAAACTCTCGAGAACTTTAACAATGCCACGGTATTTTTCACAAATATGCCCTTCACACACATTATATATTAAAAGCCCAAAAAACTCATGCAATGAAAGCAAATGCTTTACTATTTCTTTTATATATATATATATATTCTTAGTAATTATTGCCATCAAAATTAAGACATCGGAAAGAAATATTTTCTTCCATTCAACAAAGTTTTAAAATATATTTTATTAATATTATAAATAATACTTTCAAATGTATTTTATTAATAATATAATAAAGTCTTTGTTGATTATATTTGACATTTTTAAAATTCAATTTAATGTTAAAATTGGAATAAAATTATAACATAGAAATATGTCACTAGATATAATAACTTATAAAACCAATAACTAATTAATAATGAATAGGACT
The DNA here is from genome assembly GCA_028583015.1 of Wollemia nobilis. Taxonomy (NCBI): domain Eukaryota; kingdom Viridiplantae; phylum Streptophyta; class Pinopsida; order Araucariales; family Araucariaceae; genus Wollemia; species Wollemia nobilis. The sequence goes on from JAQPPZ010016895.1 coordinate 21,370,459, forward strand.
AACTACCCTTACACATATCACAACTTGATGATAATATAAATTTTATTTTATTTATTTCTTATTTTAATAATAAATATTATTTATTAATATAAAATTATACGTTAAACATTAATATAATAATTTATATTATTAAAAAAAAACACTACTTTCAAACAATTATTTTAGATTTTAAATTTATTGTATAAAACACATATTTTTACCTTCTCATTGACCAAATACATCTAAAACTATAGATCTGGAATTTACCTTATCTTAATATAATCCAATGCACCCAATTCATCTAAAACTATAGATCTGGAATTCAGCTTATCTTAATATAATCCATTGATATCTCCTACAAGGATCATCAAGATACTGATTTTCTTAACAATTTATAAATATACCTTAACGTAATTATTTTTAATTTACATTGCATTTACCTGAGACATACTGAGATATATGTGATGAGATATATGTGATGTAATGTAAATCTCAAACGAAAATCTTCTAATTTTTTTTTTTTTAATTTCAAAGTTATTTTGAGAGATCTTAGGTTTTCGCTTAGGATTTATCAAGTAGGAGGTAATATAAAATAAAATTTGAGCATTTATGAAGCTAATATAAAATAGAACTGGATGTACTCAGGATTGCTTGCTTATATATGTTGTAGTGTCGATGATTTGAGATCTAAGTATCCGTCAAACATTTGTTCGAAACTGACCAAATAGTGACTTGGATATATTGTCCTAACTCGGCGTTCGCGTGACATAGAGAAAAAGAGCATAATTATACACTTGAATCCAAACAAAAAGAGAAAAAATAATTGACTTGAATCGTCACGAGCATACGTATACACTTTGTTTGTTGTGCGCGTGACTTCAATGTTCTCATTTGTTGGCTTGCACATCGCATTTTTGTAAATATATTCTAAAATAGCACAGCCACTTAAAATAGCACAGCACAGCCTCTTACCGGACACTGCTATCCATTGCAATGCAGAGCTTCCTACTGATATCATCCACCTTCTTATCTGAAGGTTCCAAAATCTACATACCAAAAGGAGCCACATAATTTCAAATACAGATAAAAAAATTATATTAAAGGTATGAATAAGTTCAAAGTATTTCCATTAATAACTAATAATCATAAATGTATAGATCTATAAAATATATGTATTCAATCTATTAAATTCTTTTATTGTTAAATATAATATATATTTAAAATACTATATTTATAATTATTAAAATTAATATATTTGTAAATTCTTGGAAAAGAGATACAATGGACTGTAAGTATGTCCAAAAGTAAAAGTAATTACAATACCATGATCATGATTTCCACCCATATAATCCATTTGGAAAACTAAATATTTAGATCTAAAAGCTACTCGTAAATAATAATTTTAAATATAATATTGATACCTTTTCTTTGTTTTATTCTCTCATAGGCAAAAGCCGGAAACAAGTCATTTATATTTTAACCAGACGGTTTCAACACTAGAAAGGACTTGAAACAAGGGGAATACACACAACCTAAGAGGAGATAAGGAGGGAGAGAGATCAAATGTACCTTAACTTGGAGAGTATGATATGCTTTGTTCTCAACACAGCAACTGTGTGCAGAAATAAGTTGAAGATTCTCTTTTTGGAGTACTTGAAGTATTACCGAAGGCAATCTGGCGTTTGATCCCGAAACAACGACTTGGATTTTTAGCAGCTCCATATCCTCTCTGTGAATTGTACATTTAATAGTTGGTAAACTAATAATCTGATGGGAGCCAGATAGCCTAAGAATCCTTCCTGCAAACGTGTTAGCCTCAGCCAAGGATAATGATGATGGTGAACTGCAACAATCATCATCCCAAAGATTCGTTGTGTTTACAGCATGCTGTGTCCCCTGCAGTGGGAAACAATATAAGCAATAATTGGCAAAAGAATAAAAAGCTAATAAATGTTGTGCTAAATCACCTTTACATATCTCGGCAGTAAAGTCCGCAGCCGTGTATAAAGCAATGCTAATCTCTTCTCCCTTCTTTGTCTGAGAAAAGGGCGGTTGATAATTGTTCTGTATACATAAGCTTTTCGTGTGTTTATTCTTCGAAACCAGTCGCCGGATTTGATGCTGATGCTCTTCATATTGCAGATATATAGATCTAAATCTAATTTGTAAAGAACACAAAGCTAAGAGGATCTCTATGTATCCACAAGATTGGCGGATACATTCTTTGTTTAGGGATGGGAGGGGCTTTCAGGTTGAAGAGAATAACTAGTCTTTTCTTAATGAGGCAATTCCGGGCTAATGGTATACAGATAATACACGGAAAGAGATGGCGTTTGAGGGGATAAATTGTACTCACTGGATTAGCTTGCTTGACGGTGACTTACAGTGAGAAAATAGAAAAGAGTGAAGAATATGTAAAAGGATGGACTGAGTGGGATCTGACTCGTATCAAATTTTTTTTTTTCTTTCGTGTATGATTAAATTAGCATGTAGAATATAGGTCAGAGATCACGTTATCGTTTTATGAAGCACTTACAAATTGGCTTAATTGGATCGGATGACATTGAATTCAGGCTGGATCTTAATTTTTTTCTACCTTCATGTCTTATATTTTTTACTATATCTCAAAAAAAAAAATTCTTCTAAATTAACAATCTATTATAAACAAAAACGTGGAAAATTGGAAACATAAACAAAACAACAAAACATTCTTCTATATTGACTATCTACTTTAAACAAAAGCATCTTTCACTTTAGCGTTGTCCTTAAAAGAACTTTTCTTCTTTTAATATATAAAATAAATTTGTAATAGAAAATAAGAATTAAATAATATATATAAACAATTGTTTTTAATAAGTTGAGATTATTTATAAAGGCGGCCTGAAAGCATCCAAACGATTTAATTTTTATGTTGATATTAAGTATAAAGGCGTTGTGAAAGCATCTAAGCGGTTTAATTTTTTTAATTATATTAAGGTTTTGTTATTGTAATGATTACAGGTAGAAAATCATACTATTAACCATCATGAAGGCTGTGCGACATTCAAGTAGATGTCATATTGTTCAAGTGAAAGTGTCATTCAAGAGGCGTGTGATTTAAGTTAAGGTTGTATGATTTAAACGTATGTCGTTCAAGAGATAAAAGTACAGACATTCAAAGTGAAGGTGTGATTTTTTTTGTTCATGTTAAAATAATATGATTAAAAATTAAGGTTATAACTCACGGAAGATTGAAGTCTTGTTTGAATGAAGCCTTTGTTAATTAAACGAAAAGTGTTATGGAAGAACCTTCTCATTTTTCAACTAAATGGTATTGTGCTCTTAAGTTAAGTTACTGAGGTTATATGAGAATTTGAACTATTTAAGAAATACTCATTTAATTAATTTTTTTTATATTATATTAAAATAATATTTGATCTAATAAAATGTAATGTTTTATTTTTTTATTGGATAAAAAAAGGGTTTGAAATGATCCCAAACATTTTACATATTTACAACTTGGATTAAAGAGAAATCACACATAAATCAAGAAAACTTAAAGAAAAAAAATTACAATAAGACCGAACAACCAATCATCAAGGAAAAAACAAGATAGATTATGCAATATGCCACCAAGAAAAAGATACAAGGAATAATAGATAGACTATCCAATATGCCACCAAGAAGAAGATACAAGGAATAATAGGGTTGAGAGGAGGCAACAGGTTGAATTGATGCCTCCAAATCCTCCATAGAAAAGAAGTCCCTAAAAGAAGAATAGGATGGTATGAAGGACCTACAAAACACTCATCCACTAAAACAGAAAAGAAGTCATCATAACTACAAATCTATGGAAAGGGACAAAAGAGTACTTCCCTTAGAGAAAAACAATAGGAGAGATCAATTTACAACAACTAGAGTGACTAACCAAGAGTTGGGATATGAGATATGAAAGAAGAAGAAGCATTTGCGGCTAGATATTTTTCCATTCATTTAAACATAGGGATGTTTCGGGATCAATAGCACTATATATTTTAGTCATGCAAATATCTTTTTGGCAGGCTTCTCTTCCACCCACATCTTTTGGCTTGACCACCATTAACTTGGTTTCTTGTTATCAACCTAGGATAAACTCAGCTAGACCTCAATCTACTTATTCCTTTAAGAAGATGCCCTTACACACTATCTAATAAAATGACTTCCTTGTCTAGAGAAGAGAAAAATAATCCAAATATAATATTTTTTGAAGAAATTAAATTATGTAAAAAAAATTCAGTATCCTTTCTTGATGCTAAGCACTCAAAGGGGTTTCCAAGAAGAGGGTTCAAAGAGGGAGGAATAGAGGAAGGGGTTGATGCATCTACTTGGGTGGTATCATCTATAGGAGTTCCATATTTCCATTATGAATCCCATTAGAAATTGGTTGAATAGGAGGCTTGGAAGAAGTACCATCTTGAGGATCCATATATTTTAGATCTTGAAGATCTAACTCCTCAACTAATTCATTCTTTTTTGTGTCTATTTTTTTTGCACTAAGAGCAAATCAAAGGCCTATTTTCATGTTCTATATTTTGGGTCTGAGATTCTAGATTTGATAGAAGTTCAATGAACAAAGGGAGATCAACATCCAAGTCCACCATTACACACACTCTAGTGAAAACCATAATGGTTTGTTTGAGTTGCCACATTGATTAAAACCAACTCTCTTAAAAATTTTATAAGACCTTGTACAATAGCCTCATGCCAAAATTGGAAGGAAAGGCCAGGAAGGCTAGTCCAAATGGAAGCAATGTTGATTTTTTGGATATCTAGGTCAAAATCATTTTTCACCTATGAAGGAACAAACCTCTTTTGCCAAAAAACCATGGAACACCTCCAAGAATGTGAATCACATCTTCTTCCCTTGATATCTTAATGAAGAAGAAGCCTTTAGGGAGAGCCACTAAATCCATGTGAGCATGTGGTTTCCATTTTGTAAAGGTATATTTAGGGAGAGACAATAAATCTCATGAACCCTTTATGCATATTCTTTTTTCTTGTGACTTCAATATTATTTATTCTTTTATATTATGTTATAATTTTTGTCTCACATTCTAATATAGAAGGGCATTAGACATGTTTATAGACTCATTCTCAAGGTTTAGTATTTATATCAAGATCAAATAGCTAGGTATTAAACATGTTGATAACCTCCTTCTCAAGAATTCATATTTATATCAAGATTTTATTCTAAGTAATAAGTATTATATGTAAAATAGAAAAGTAGATTGAATTTTGGACATTCTTTAGAGATTACATTTATGCATGGGTGGTACCCTTCCTGCCCTATAATTGCTTTATGACTAGTTTAAAATTCTTTGTTTTTTCTTTACTTTTATAATACCAGTTCATTTTAGTGGTATAGTTAGTGAGATTTGTGGATAATATATATCAGTAGTACACATTATATTTATAATAAAATCATAACAATTTATATAACTTATAAAAATAATTTTAAATATATAATCATTCTAATATCATCTTCTCTTATATGTTGGTAGTTTAAAATTTTAAAGACACATAAGCAATTGAAAAATAAAAAGATAAGTCTAAAAATAGAAAAGCAAGATCTATTAGTTATTATAAATCCATTTATAATGAATATATACTTATGTATTCAACATTAGTTATTCTATCCATCCATACTCCTTCAAGTGGATCATCTAACATATGCATACTCCATAGTTGGGTTAATTCATATGAAATGGGGTGATAAGATATATTGAAGAATATTGTATGGATTTATATGACAACAGATTTGACTCAATGATTATTGATTCAATGGAATATTTGAGTAGTGTAGTTTCATCTAGATTAATAATATGCTTTGATATTATGCAAATATTATGTGTTTATTCTTTGTATTATAATCAAGTGTGTGAATAAATTTGTATAATTTCATAGCATTTTATATAAGAGGAATTTGTTCTTAGAGTATTCAATCATCACTTTTTTTTGGAGTAATACATCTTATACACATCCACCATGGGGATTGAACCCGAGTCACATACAATCCTCACATTTGATTATCAAAGTATTATGATTTTGATAATTGGTATTAGAGTACTATATTTTGACAGTTGGTATGAAATTTGAAGTTGAAGCTATGAGAATTGAGTATTCATGAAGTGGTTAAGGGGAATTTTAGAGAAATGAGTAGAAGCAAGTAGGATAAAGTATATACAATCATTATAAATGGATTTATAATAGCTAATAGATCTAGGATAGTTGTTCATGAAATGGCCGAGGAGGATGTTGGAGAAATGAGTAGAAACAACATATAAACCTAGGATAATGTTTAAAAATGTAAATGCTTAATGTTAAAAAGCACATGAAAGTGATTTTTTTAAAGAAAAAAAAATAAGTTGAAAAATGAAGAAAGTAATTCTAAATATATAAAGGAAATTGAAAAGTAGAAAAGTACATACAAAGGTAAAAATACAAATTCTATAAATAGAAAAGTAAAAATACAAATTATGTAAATAGAAAATAATTTGGAGAAGTTATTTGTAACATTGTCATAATTCTATGTATTGATATATCACCCATCAATTGATTCATCCATCCTCTTGTAGACACCAAAACAACACCAATCCGATTATGTGACTGCAAACATTGATCGCTTTGACACACACAGCCCCCAGGGCAGCCCTCAGAGGTTAAACAGTGGTCCTAACCACTTTTGTAGCAATTTTGTAAGGTCAGAAGGCAATTTGGCACATTCGGGCACTTTGCTCAGTATCCGTCCCACCCAGGGACGAATTCAAATTGGGATCCGTCTCACCCAGGGACGAATTCTGAATTCGCTCTGGGTCGGGACGAATTCCAGGTTCAACGGGCAAAAAGAAAAATGGCGCCAAGTGGCAGCCGAGGACAGTCAATTAATGCCTCCTGCCTTGCATGCGCGTGTAGGTGGGCAGAGTGGGCGTTAGAGGACTGTCACAAGGGCAGTCATGGAAGCCCAAGTCAGGGAGGAGTCTCCTCCCTCTTGAGAAGGCATGGCCGCCACATGGCACCCCTGCATGCCCCTCCAAAAGAGACCCCTTGGGTCTATAAAATGGTGGACTTTCCCACCCAAAAGGAGACAAGTTGGAGGCATTTTCAAGCAACGAAGTGCTGCCAAATTGAATACCACATTTTACCCTTTTGATTCACCTCTTCCACATCCTTGATCTCTTTCGCAAGAGAGGTTATTGGGTGGCTATTGGAAGTGTGAATCCGGACCCAAAACCCGACATTTGACCACATTGATCTACCAATTCGTCGACAACCCATTACAAGAGATTTTGGGCCCATCCCAAGTGGATTGGTGCCGAAATCAAGTTCTAACGGTGGGCGGCCCGCCTGGGCGCCCGCACTTCTTAGTTTCATTTTAATTTGTTCTTTTGTCACTTGTTTATATTCCATTCCATTTTATGCTGTTTAGATAGTTTATAATTTCGATTTCATAAGGTTTTGATCAAATCTTATCATGTTTTGTCGCTTTTGTTGTCCTCACTAACTTGCAGGTAACGACGTCAAATTCCCATTGATGGAGGTCAAATTGGGGAAATCCGACCATCCGGGTCATCCCAAAATGCCCCCAATTAGCTAACCCCTATGTTTGCAGGTCTTTTGGAGATCCCGAGATGCGACATTTGGGCAGCATCACTTCGGCGCTTTGTCGTAGGCGAATTCGTCCTACCCGGGGACGAATTACAGTAGAATTCGTCCTGACCAGGGATGAATTACAGTCGAACTCAAATCGATGGTGTTTCTCTGACTGTTTTGATGGTAGTGGCCCTCTGGTAATGTTCTCTGGTCTCTGTCAAATTTGCAGGTTACTTGGAGTCATTTTATTCACTGGTTTAGCTAATCTTATGCATGCATCCTCCATTGGTTTTTAAGATCAAACGCTTCATCTTTTGTCACAGGTGCTACTAACGACTTGTTGTTTCTTTGAACGTAGGAGGAGCAGCAAGGATCAAGGATTCATCAACACCAGTGGCGGCAACACTTTGGCCCGCCCATTTCAAATGTGGGCATGCGGAAGGAGGAGCACTAAGTCATGATTGTAACCAAAACTCTTTTAACGCTCCTAGCCCCTGAAAAGGGAGGAGGCATCTTTGTAACCGATATTACGAGAGTTAAATAAAAAGGGCTGTGTTTTCTGTACTTTCTTTTATCTCCGTTCAATTCGTCTCTTTCATTTCATGCATTTCACATCTTAGGACTTAAGCGTTTGTTTGATTTTGAATGCGTCACATTAGTATTTCTTTCTTCCGGAATCTCGTGCTTTCAGTGGCGATCACGGTGGGACTCTGTCCCCTGGTTTTTGAGATCAAGAAACTGATCAAAAATTTGTGTTTTGTGCTTATAGGTACCATTGTTCGAGCTCTGACTGTTATTCGTCTTTGCCTGTGGTGAATACCTTACTGTAATTCGTCTGACCCTGAGACGAATTCTAATTCATCTCAGACAGGGACGAATTCTGTTCTGTAATTCGTCTCACACAGGGACGAATTTTTGTCTATACATTTTTAGGGCCGAGGATCAGAAACAGCAAGTTTAGGCAGAGAAAAGGTAAGGGTCCTAAACTGTTCCTGTCATTTTTTGCTTTTTTTGTTTCTATTTTTTGTCAATTTTGCCTTCTTAAGGAAAGTAGTTGCTTCTGCCTGTTTTAATTTTTAATAAAAAGAACCACACACACATCACGTGGCATTTTTAAACCAAGGAGCTGGTCGTAAGACCCCAGCCCTTGATCAAGACCAACGGTGGGTTCATCACCACCTTGGCTTGATTTTTGCATCCATTTACCCCGATTGTCACTGTTGTTAGGCGTAAATCCTGACGAAAGCTGACCGAGTGTCGTTGGGGTGATTCCCAGTGTGCGAGGATAAGTCTTCTATGGTAGGTGTCATTAATAGGACAATCCCCCTTCCGTACCGCCTACGTACCACGTACCATCTGCTCTCACGTACCTATAGTTTCCCTCTCGTAAGGGCGGGTATATAGAGAGGTTGGTATATCGGTCGGGCAATGGTATATTGAAGGGGCGACCATTTATGGGAGTCATATGAGCCTTCATTACGCATTTAAACGTTCTTCAAAACTTTCAAAAACAAAACAAAATCATCAAAACGCACTAAAACCAGTCTAGGACACACCATTAATCTTTAAAAGAGATAATCACCGTTTGTGTATGTGTGTGTTCATTTTGCTTAGTGTAACAAAAAAAAAATCATAAAAAAGATAAAAATCTGCTTAGCTTGTAGAAGAGCACCACAATGGTGTGCACCCGTAGCCAAGCCCAATCAAGGGTAGAAGCTACGAAAAGTGTACAAAGAGCGGGCACAAGTCGCCTTCGCTTTAGCCCTGAGGACTTGGCCATACCGCCTTGGCGGTCTGGACCACAAGAGAGTCCACATCATTCCATGTCAAGGTGGAATTATAGGGACACCCCTCTGGGGGACACGCCCATTCAGCACAACCCCTTTCGGGAAGAAGCTTTACATGTGGCACTCAACGTAAATAGAAGACCGCCTTTAGAGGCTAGATATGAGTGGCCACCGTGCAACGAAGCGCTAGAGAGGCACAGTGCCCATGAGGAGAGACAACGTGACTATGGCATCTCTCCTTTGCCTCCCATCATTGTTAGAACCGAAAGACAAAACCCAGAGCGCTGGGCTCTCCACACAGGGCGAGCTAACTCCGCCCGCCCCTTTCACACCCATGAAAGGGAGTACGAGGAAGACCATCAAATTCCTCGAGAGCAATATACGAGCATGGGAGCCTTGCGCTTCCGCACCTGCTAGATACCATGGTCACACATCGAGGCCAGAGCCTCAGGTAAATGCCGCCAACCTCGACAGAGGGAAGCGACCCATTGAAATCTCGGATCATCAAGACCGAGGCAAATACATAGGAGAAACATTCAAGCCTCCTAAGCCCAAGATGGCGGACCAAATTGACCTGGCAGTCACCAGACATGCCGCCCGCCAAGCCCAGATCATGCGGCTTGAGCAAGATCATCAGCAGTTAGAGCGCTTATACCGCCTTAACAAAGAGCGCATTCAGCACGAAGCAGACGAGCTACTTTATAACTTACCTGAGAGGGTTCCAACCCCTCGCACCCAAAAAGTGGAACCATATGAGAGGCATAATCCCTTGGTGCAGGATAGGTCTCCGCGACCTCGTCAAGCTTTGCCTCCGAGACCCCATAGACCTGAGAGGGAGGCCACTCCCCGAAACAATGATGGGTACCCTCCACGGAGACCCACTCAGGGTCAGAGGTCTCGCCCAGAGACTCCTCAGGAAGTTTACGAGGAGTATGAACCAGAAGTAGAGCGGGCCGAAATGCCCTATCAAGGCGGAGGGGGTGCTATCCGGCCACCCCTCCATAGGCCTCCAGTCTCCCATAACTCACAATGGGAGCAAACAAAAGAGGAAGAAATTAAATCTTCCGATGCATACAAAGCGCTATTAGAGCATTTGGAGTCTATGGAAACCAAAGCTTCTGGGCCCCAAAAGCCCACGTTACGCCAACTCCGTAGTCATCCAGTGCATCCGTCAGTGCCCACACCTTCTTACCCCGAACATTTCAAGTTGCCTCAATTGGCAATCTTTAAGGGTGAAGAGGATGCTCAAGAGCATGTGACAAGATTCCTGAGCCAATGCTTTGGCATTCAGGATAATGATGCGCTGTTGCTAAGGACATTCATAACCACATTCGTAGGCCCTACCTCGGATTGGTTCACCCAGTTGCCGAAGCACAACATAAATAACTTGGATCAATTAGTGGATGCGTTCCTTGAACGCTTCGCCTTCAACACCAAGAAGAAGGCATCACTGAGTGACCTGGCCAGCCTCAGGCAATATGAGGAGGAGACAATGGCGGCCTACGGGAATCGATGGAGGGCTCTGCTTTCTAAGCTACCCTACCTTCCCCCTATGTCCGACCTCACACAAATGTTTTCACGAAGTTGTCTGAGATCAATCTCTGGGCTATTGCAGCTGCAGCAATACGCCACCTTAGAAGAAGCTCTGGCGCAAGCCAGAGTTATCGAAGAGATCAAAATACAGGATGGCAAAATTGCCAAACCTAAAAAGAAAGAGTGGAACAAAAATACAAAGACAGGGACTACGCAACCAAAACCCGCTGTGGTTAATCAAGTTGCGATAAATGTTCCTAAGCTTGCACAAGAAATACAGCCTCAAAAGGCTAATTATCAGCAAGTGCCTCCTAATAATTATGAAAGAGAAAATAAAAAATAGGAGCAAAATCAGCAGCGTCGCCCTAAGCGACAATACACCCCTTATACGGAGTCTAGGGACTCCCTATTTGACCGCTTGTCAACGGCAAATTTAATCACCCTTCCAGAGATCCAAACCATAGATCCTAACGCTCCCAAGCCTAAGGGATACAGAGAGGATTTATATTGTAGGTTCCACAGGCGAAGGGGACATGACCTGAACGCATGCTAGAAATTCAAAGGATTGATACAAGACTTGATTGATAATAAAACATTGGCAGTGGACAACCCCATAGCGCCAAATAACCAGTAGATGGGGGTCTTCAAGGATCCCTTGCCTGCCCATGAGGCACAAGCAAAACCCCTTCAGGTCAATGAGGTGCGACAGAATTTCCCCATGCAAGGGTATGTGGGAATGATCAGCATAGTGACCAGGAACAAGAAATACCCAGGAGTTGCCCCCGAGGCAGCCACAAGAGAAGTTCCAACAACGTCGCAACCTCAACAACACCCTGTGCAGTTACCTCCGCCTAGACCCGAGGTCACGATACGGACCAAACTCACACAAATTTTGTGGACCATGTCGGCTAGGCTCTCCATATATGAGCTTATACAACAATCAGCGCCCCATCGGGAGGCTCTCATGGAGATTTTGAAAGCCATCGAGTTGCAGCCCCATGAAGCGAATTCCTTCAATAACTTCGTGGGACATGTAAAATGATGCACGGAGCCAGTCATCACCTTTCGAGAAGATGAAGTTAAATCAGTATCTGATGACATGGCAGATCCACCCCTGCACGTTATCGCGTGGGTCAACGGGATCCCGTATAAGAGGGTGTTGGTAGACACTGGCTCGTCTAGTAACATCATTACTACAACAGACATTGAAACATCTGAAGTTGCCAACCTCTCACATCACCGCTTCCACTTACACACTCTGAGCATTCAACGATGCGATATGCTCGATAGTTGGCACAATTGTTCTACCCATTCAGGTAGGACAAAAGATGATACCTACATTGTGCCATATTTTGGAAGGCGAGATGGCATACAACATATTGCTAGGGCGACCATGGATCAGGGACATGAAGTGTGTCCCTTCGATAGCTCACCAGTGTTTGAAGTATGCATTTGAAGGAGAAGTACATGTAGTCCCGGTGGACTTAGAACCCTTCAAATATTGCAATGCGGTGCAGTTGATGCCGCAATCGACCCTCCCATCGACGCACTTGGATTTCTAGTTAAATCCATCTAGACAGGGTCCGATGCCGCGGGCACCACTGGTGACTAATCCATCAAAACCCCAGCCAGGTGCATCTTCATCATCCGCTCCTTCACTACCAATGCCACCTATCATGGCTAAATAGAAGGACAAAGGGAAACAAATCTTGGAAGAGGCTCAACCCCTAGAAGAGGTGCTGCCAACAATATCAACCATCTCAATAGAAGAGATACCTAGCACAATGGAAGCTGAGGCTCCTAGTCCACCCAACATGGAATGGACTCCGGAAGGGCTTCCGTTCCCTCCCTCTCAATCGCCAACAATTACTGTTGAAATGGCCAGCACGGGCCTGGGGGAGTATCTAGTGCGGAATGTTGTAGCAACGCCCATGCTAGAGTCAGTGCAAGACATGGGGAGACCTCGCCTCCCCATCGGGATAGTTGTTCCTTTAGGCTACCCACCGAACCAGACCAATTTTGTGTATGGGGGCCTTGACCATGGTGCTGAACCATGCATGCAAAAGGACGAGGACGAAGAGCCTTTTGCAGAAGATGTCAACTATCTGTCTAACCCGGACTTTGCTCTGAAATATCTTGGCCAATGCAATTGGCATGGATACGGGCTAGGCAGGTATGAGCAAGGAGTGCGTGTCCTTTGCCAGCCAAGATACCAAATGCCTTATGACAAGTCGGGAGTAGGGTTCAACCACCCCCTGCCCTTAGACATCTTGGTGGAAAACATGCAAGGCCTAGGAATAGGCAACAAGGGTGGATTGGCATCGGATCCTTATGCCAACCCAAACACAACATATACATTGGGAGATTACCTCCCATGGTCAACAACCACCCTTGGTAACATCAATAACCCTTCTCCTTTGCTAGAGAGAGGTGAAAGTTTGGGAACTCACTTTCAAGGAGAGCATAAACAGTGTCTAGAAGGATCTTCGAAGGATGAATCAGAACATGAACCAGTGTCATATGTTCCCTTCGAATCCAATAGTGATCACTCACAGGAGGTTCCCATGAATAACTGGCAAGAGATATTTTTAAATCTGTTCCCTCTAGAGGCTCCAATCGAGCCAGTGCTGTGTCAAGAGAATCAAGTCCCCCCACGGAGCGTGGACCAACAACAATGGGACCAGATTAATTTGCTAGAACAAGGTGAGCCCTTAATGTCGCAAGCAGTTGTTGAAGAAAATGAACATTTTTGGATCTTCGACAGTGATTCGAAAGATGAAACTGAGATGGCCTATCTCAACCACATGCGACAAATGCAACAAAGGCAACAAATGCAACAACGGCATCCCTTGGAGATTAATGACTTATTTGCACAGATGGGCATACTGCCAGGGCATGAGTGGTACGTAGACCCAGCAGGGTGGGACCAAGTGTTGGATCCATGGCTCCAAGTTTACGATGAGCACCGTCCACCCCGAGACCCTATAATGACATCAGTGCCGAGGGAAGACCCTGTCTTCCTATCAGCACATAGGGCCGATCCATTCATGCTCGTCCCTCTAGAGCCAGATCCAGAACACAGGGAACATCCAGAATGTTTGAGTCATCACACCCATGGTAATGGAGACCAAATTCATTTCATCCACATGATCTCCATTGACTTGACCGCACCCATCCGCAATCCGGCCGATCCAGCATGGTCATTGCATCTAGACATAGATGCCATCGACTGGGATCGCGTCAATTCACCTCCATCCCCATCAGAGTACTGGCCTTTCGATAAAATGCCTCATTTTACCCCAGGGACAACTCAGGATATCTTTCAGGCTGAAGAGGAACCCGAGGTTCCCAACGTAGATTTAAACCTAGCTAATGATATCCATTTGATCCCGACTCCACATCAGTTGGAGGACGGATCCCACATGTCGATCGAGGAGACGACTGACGTAGACATCGGCTTAGATCCAATGAATCCATAGATTATCAAGCTGGGGGTAAGCTTATCCCTCGAAGAGCAAGCCGACTACATTGCCCTTCTCAAAGAGAAGAAGGAGGTTTTTGCATGGTCATACAGAGACATGTCGGGGCTAGATCCGTAGCTAGTCATGCATAATCTAACGCTTGATCCGACAATCAAGCCAGTTAAGCAAAAACTACGTAAGATGCACCCAACAGTGGCCTTGATGGTCAAAGATGAATTGCAAAAGCTGTTGGATGCACAGTTTGTCATCTGCATGGATTATCCGCCATGGCTGTCCAACATGGTGCCCATCAAAAATCCCGATGGGAGGATTCGCATATGCACTAATTTTTGAGATCTAAACAAAGCGAGTCCTAAGGATGATTTCCCCTTGCCAAGCATCGACGCATTGGTAGACGCTACAACAGGTCACGAAATGCTATCCCTCATGGATGGTTTCTCGGGATACAATCAGATTCGTATCAATCCCGAGGACCAACTAAAAATGGCGTTCACAATGCCTTGGGGGACATTTTGTTATAAGGTCATGCCTTTTGGCCTTAAAAATGCTGGCGCCACCTACCAACGTGCCATGACGTACATCTTCCATGATTACATGCATAAAACTTTGGAAGATTACATGGATGATTTGTTGGCCAAGTCTCTTTTGTGCCCAGATCATCTCGATGACTTAAGCAAGATCCTCGATCGCCTCATGGAGCATAAAGTCAGACTGAATCCCAAGAAGTGCGTATTTGGCGTCACATCTGGAAAACTCTTGGGTTTCATAGTCTCAAAGCGAGGTATCGAGGTGGACCCAAAGAAAGTCAAGGCAATCCTTGAAATGGTTCCCCCAACTACCATTAAGCAGCTCAGAAGTCTGCAGGGAAAGGTCGCGTCAATCAAGCGCTTCATAGCGCAGCTATCTGACAAGTGCCGACCCATGAACAAATTATTGCACAAGGGGGTTGCATTTCACTGGGATGACGAGTGCCAGTCAGCCTTTGATGACATCAAACAATACTTGGCTTCGCCACCAGTATTGGCACCACCTAGACCAGGAGTGTCATTCTACTTATACATCTCAGCCTACCGAGGTGGCACTGGGCGCCATGCTGGCCAGAAGAATGAACTTCACAAAGAACAGGCTACTTACTATCTTAGCCGCACCCTGGTCGGTTATGAACTTAACTATGCATACGTCGAGAAACTCTGCTTGGCAGTGGTGTTTGCTACCAAAAAGCTATGCCACTACATGCTGAGCAACACTACGTATGTTGTGTCTAAGGAGAATCCATTGCGATACATGATGAGTCGTACTTATCATAGTAGTCGCACGACGAAATGGATCATGTTGTTGACGGAATTTGACATAGAGTTTATCGGACAAAAATCTATCAAAGGACAGGTCATAGCCGATCAACTAGCAGAGGCTCCTCTTGAAGACGATCAGCCTCTAGTCATAGAACTACCCGATGATGGGGTCTTCCATGTCTCAGAATCGCCAGATTCTGATGAGCCTGAGTCACAGGCTGACATAACCCTATTTTTTGATGGTTCTAAATGTGAGCAAGGTGGTGGCACGGGAATAGTATTCTTCACACCGCAGGGCGCTCCAATGCCCCTATCATTTAAATTAAATTTCCCATGCACCAACAATAATGCAGAGTATGAAGCCTTGCTCATAGGTCTTCAGACAACAATCACCATGAACATCAAATGACTGAACATCTTTGGTGATTCGTTGTTAATTGTCAATCAAGTCAAAGGGGTATTCCAATGCAAATGCCCAGTTCTGTAGGCTTATAAAGCCCTTGTGGACAAATTCTTGGCAAAACTTGAGTGGTATGACATCGAGGCACTCCCTCGATCATCGAATCATTTTGCGGACACAATGGCCTCCTTGGGGTCACTAATCCCGCAAGACCTTTCCGGTGATATGACAACCATTCAAGTCAAAACCCTATCGCAATCCATGATGGAGCGTGCAAGCTCTGACTTGATGCCAGGAATCCACATGATCCAGATTGAACCATCCTCGGATAAGTTCTCTCGAATCCATGATCGTCTGAAACATGCCAACTAGGGGTCCTTGTTCTCCCCTACTCCCATTAATAGCAACACAACGCTATTCTTACAAGTTCTATCCCACTCAACGTTTGCTAGGGATGAACTTCAAGAGGGATTGGTTGTTCATACTGTCGAGGTTTTCGATCAACAGGACTGGTATTTACCCATTAGAGACTACCTCAAGTTAGGTAATCTCCCGCTTGGATTGACACATGCCGCAAAATGAGCATTCAAGTAGAAAGTGGCTAAGTATGTCTTGATAGGAGACATTTTGTATCATCGTAGCTATGAAGGAATCCTCCTTCATTGCTTGGACCAGCAAGAGTCCACTTGGGCAGTCGCCCAAGCGCATGATGGTACATGTGGTGGCCACTTCAGTGGTATGGCCATCGCAAAGCGCATTCTTCGCATGGGCTATTATTGGCCATCTTTAGAGCGAGATTGTTGTGCATATGTCAGGAAGTGCGTGAAGTGTCAACACCATGCCAATTTGATGCATGTACCTTCCCAAGCCTTGCAGACAGTCCAGTCGGCTTGGCCATTTTCGTAGTGGGGCTTCGATCTAATTGGAAAGATCTCCCCTACGTCGTCAAGCCATCACACGTTTATCATAACGGCCACAGAGTATTTTACCAAGTGGGTGGAAGCAGTTTCACTTACCTCTACGACAGGACCCCGCATTGTGGAGTTCATTTTGCATAACATCATATGTCATTTTGGTATTCCATCCAAAATAGTCTCGGATAATGGGACACCATTCAAGAACAAAGACGTGCATGCTTTGACCACAAAGTACAAAATTTAGCATAGTTTTTTGACACCCTATTATCCGCAGGCGAATGGGCAAGCAGAGGCGTCAAACAAAATGCTAGTTGCCATCCTTAAAAATATGGTCGCAGACAGTCATAAGGATTGGCACATCCAAATCCCACTTGCCCTATGGGCTTATCGCACTAGCATTCGGACGCCCACTAGGGCCACTCCATTTTCGCTCGTGTATGGCTCCGAGGCAGTCATGCCTCTAGAGTTGGAAATTCCTTCCCTACGCATATCAATGCAAGAGTTCATCGATGATGACGTTGCATGCGGTAGGCCCGGTTAGACCAGCTTACGTTGCTTGACGAACGACGCGTTAATGCTCTCGAGCATTTACGTATCTATCAAGAGCGACTTAAGAAAGCTTACAACATGAAAGTTCACCTGAGGGACTTTCGGGTTGGTGATTTGGTTTTGAAGGAAAACCAACAGAACTCTAGTTTGCCATCCCACCTAAGGGACAAGTTCATGGCAAATTGGTTAGGTCCATATGTCATTGATAGCAAAATAGGACCCGAGACATACCGGCTAGCCTCTCTTGATGGAATCAAGGAAACAGAACCCTTGAATATCAGTCATTTGTGACCATTCCATATCTAAGAGAGCCATATCCCAAAAATGCTCCAAGGATTCATATAATCGCTTGGTCAATCCCAAAAATGCTCCAAGGATTCATATAATCGCTTGGTCAATCCCAAAAATGCTCCAAGGATTCCATATAATCGCTTGGTCAATCCCAAAAATGCTCCAAGGATTCCATATAATCGCTTGGTCAATCCCAAAAATGCTCCAAGGATTCCATATAATCGCTTGGTCAATCCCAAAATGCTCCAAGGATTCCATATAATCGCTTGGTCAATCCCAAAAATGCTCCAAGGATTCATATAATCGCTTGGTCAATCCCAAAAATGCTCCAAGGATTCCTACAATCGCTTGGTCAACCCCAAAATGCTCCAAGGATTCCCACAATCGCTTGGTCAAAAATAAAGAAATTCAAAATCCAAAAATCATCAAAAACAACAAAAATTTGCATCTCATTTCTAGGCATGCTCAAATTCATCAATAAAAAGCTCTTCTCACATCTCATCTTCATATTCACAAAAATCAATCCATCAAAAATACAAAAATATATAGCTGCATTAAGCATCGCATCCATACATTGCATATTTGTGGTCGTACAAGTCAAAGGCACCATAGGCTGTAATTGCTCTGCTAGTCCATCTTGTTCCACATTTTTCCATTTTATAAGCAATCCAAAAAACAACAAAAATACACCATTTACCGCTTTTTACCACACTAGAGTCAGTGGTCTTATAATGTATCAAGAGTTTTCGTCTTTCAGTCATAATTTTGCTTTCTAGCCATGTACTGTACCAAGTCAGGCAGATTTTACGAAGGTAGAGTTCTACTTGGATCACACCTTGTTACGTAGCATCCCAACACAAATTAAAACACATAAAAATTCCCAAGTTGTGTGAACGAAAGATGAAACCTGCAAAGCAATCCAGGTCACCATAAGCGAAACGGCTATCTTGCTCATCCCCCTATGCGAATGACCCAAAGAATGCTGAGAGTTGGCAAAAGGACAAGCATCTTCCCTACCCAATTCCCCAAGAATCCCAAAGTTCTCAATAGTTGCAAAACATCAAAAATTTGCAAAAGTCAAAACTCCAAAATTTGACATCATCCCCAGAGTGCATACATCAAAAAGCACATACAATAGTGATTCTTATCACTCCATATCCAAATCCCTTGCTCAAAAGAAAAACAAATAAAACAAAAATAAACAGTGATTTTTATCACTACAAAGGAGCAAGTATCCCAATACAATTGAAGAAAAGAAGGGAGTCGAACTTGAATCCCTGGAACTCTCAACATTTCGATAGGTCATGAGGCAAGCCTCAGTACCGGTTTGGTTGATAGCCTATCGGTCACTGGTGGTAAACTTCTCGCATGACGATATATCTGTCACATTAACTTGTGTACAGATCAATGTTTGCATGTGGATGAGCTAGCTTATGGTATCCTAGATAGCATCGCAGATTAATCTGACTAAATACAATAAAGGAGTTAGTGGAGCTAATTAGGTGATCCTCAATACAAGTTTGGTTGATAGCCTATCTGGCATTGGCGGTATCCTGACAAATACCACATAAATGAACTCAATTGCACACACAGGGATGTGAAATAGCTTGGTCAAAGACAAGTCCGATTCATACCTTGTTCAAAAGTCTTGTAAGATAAAGTACAGTCATGGCTAGTGAGTTAAAACCGTCTGAGTCTCAGAAAACCTTAGCTACATTTCTAAACCAACTACGCTACTTTTCATCCTTGCAATACCATCAAAAATACAAAAAAACCACATGTATACATGCAAAGTCATTTACCATAGCAATCGCCTAAAAACAAAATCACAAAGTCCTAAACAGTCTATGGTGCCCTAACCAAACAACACAAATTCAATTCATCCATTACATTTTGCATATCACATATACATCAAAAACATTTGCATTCATCATAACATATGCATCCATCAAAATAAATTAACATGCATACATCCATACTCATCACTCATCATGCATAAAATCAAATCATCAACAAAATAAAGTCATCTATATATATCATCAAAAATGCCCGTAGGCTACAATAACCGGTCCTCTGACCCCGCACAATCCAAAAACCCCCAAGCCTAAGGCGTCGGCCACCATGATCACGCAGGATCGGTGCGACGGGAACTACCCCCCGTGGTGTGGGTCCTATGGGACCCCTCAGGGTGGTTGTTGCTAGCCCCCGCATCATGCCTACTCATCCCCCCCTCATCTAGTCACCTGCATCGAGAGGATGCTGACTGCTCAATCTCACTCCCTCTCGAGTGGCACGATGATCCACCTGTGCTGAATGTAGGGACCCACCCACCAAGGCGGCTAATCTCTGCCTCCAGCTCTAACCGTTGTCGCAATGACTCCATCTCTCATTGGCGATACGTCGCCAAGTTCTCCTCGCACCACGCCAAAGCCCTATCCCTCTCTACCACTTGTGTCCATAAGAGATCCCTCTCTT
This sequence comes from Wollemia nobilis, assembly GCA_028583015.1. Taxonomy (NCBI): domain Eukaryota; kingdom Viridiplantae; phylum Streptophyta; class Pinopsida; order Araucariales; family Araucariaceae; genus Wollemia; species Wollemia nobilis. The sequence goes on from JAQPPZ010016895.1 coordinate 21,390,772, forward strand.
CCCATCTACCCCCATCCCTAGAAGATAATGCATTCTCTCGCTCCGCAATCGCATCCGTAAGAGATCCCTCTCCTGTAGAACTTCCCCAACTCCTCATCATGCCTTCGTAGCAACCCCTCCAACCGTGCAATCTCAACACGTAACCCTGCATCCACGTTCGCCGCATCTGCCTGAGGCATGGGCATCTCTGGAACAACAGCCTACTCTGGCTCCCATTGCTCCGCAATGTCCTACATCTTCGGCTGATCCGGAGCCCCAAGATCCACATCCATACCATCCACCTCTACCATCTCTGCATCCTCCAAAGGAGCTCCCCAATCATCCCCTGGTGCCTCGACACCCTCCCCACCCGCGGTAGCTGCCCTCATGCCTCCCAATGGCCCCTCGCCTCGCCATCGCCATAGTACCCACCATGAGTCATACTCAACGGTAGTCCCGACGTCATCCACATCCGAGACATCGATCATCGTGTCTGAATCCTCGCCCAATGGTGTGATGATCAGTCGGTCCAGAGTCCTCTCATCCCCCCGATATCGATAGACCAAGGGCTCACAGAAACCTCACCCCAACATGTAACCGCTATAAGAAGAACTCATGCTCGGTCCCATCACCCAATCAGCCATCCCTCTCGTACCGTCGAGCCACTCTCCCCTCGCAGGTCTCGATAAGGTCGCCAAACCACCTCCCAGGTAAGCCGATAGATATCCTCCAGGTAACAGTCATCTCCCCTATTGGGAGATGGAAGGTGTTGGTCCATGGATCCCAAAGATTGATCAGGGCGATCAAATAGGCCTAATCCATGACCACAAGCTCCAATCGAGCCACTTGCTTGAGCCCAAGGGCATCAATCCATTCCCAGTCAGCTACAGTCAGCACCCCCTGTGCTTCAATAAAAGTAGTGGGTACACGATACCGGCTCCTAACAACCTACAAAAGAAAACAATTCAAAAACATTAAAATCATGAAAAAGAACTATACAACAATAACATGAATATACAACATTGCATACCAATGTACAACAAAAAACAAACATAAAAATTCAAACAAAAATTAATTTTTCAGTTCTAGGGTTTCTAATCCTAACTGATTAATTTAAAAACAAAAATTCAAAAAACAACAAAAATTAAGTCTTAGGGTTTTACGTTCCGTTTATCCTAGGGTTTAGTTATAAGGAAAATAAAAATTCTTTCCCTAGGTTTCGTGCTACGTTTAGTTGTACACTAAGTCTTAGTTGTCTTCGACTTCGATTTCGGGGTTTAAGTTTTAAAATTTTGAAAAACATCATCACAAACAAAACAATTGCAATTTTAAAACAAAAGTAATAAATCTAGGGAGCACTTACTGGTCTCGCTTCGGCTTCGCCACTCGATCCGATTTGTGCACTCATGATGGCAGGAAAATTTGATAGCGCTTCGCTTCACAGAATTAACCTCCTCCTCCCCAGAGCTCCAAATCGCAAGAAAAATCAGATGCAAATGAGCCCAAACCCTAGTTTTGGCCTTTAAATAGGCCTTTTGAGCTTAAATTCATCTTCCCCTAGGACGAGCACTCTAGTTAGCACTCATCCCACCCTAGGACGAATTCTAAGCTGGTATTCGTCCCACCCTGGGACGAATTCAGGCCAAAATTTTCAAAAAACATCAAAAATTGAACAAAAATGCACTAAAACCACTAATAAACTTGCCCGATGAGAGTGTTGTTGCACTTGACATCCCGGGCATGCAAAACAGACGTTGGGGTCACAAATTGTCACTATCCTACTCCCTAAGAAGGCTACCTTAGCCGGACCGCTCCACGGGAAGACGGATTTTCGCCAATTTCAGCTCCAAAAAGCGTCGCAAAAAGGGTTACCACCCACCAAAAATAGGTCTAAATGTCAAAAAATTGCACATGCTTAAATGCTAAACCATCTAAAGGCACCCTTGCACAAGTCATCTTGGGTCAAGCGACTCGTCGCTTTTCTCACGAAGGTCATTCCCTCATCGATTCGTCGCTTGAGGGGGTAGTCACACTTAGTCACCAATCAACAAACACACACCCAATTAAGGAAAATGACATGCATTCAAAGAATCATTGACAAAGACAATTACGCTCCTCGCTTGGGGCAGTAAACAAGCAATAATCACAAATTGATCAAATCACTTGGCATTCCCTGAAGCATGAACACAAGGTTCCCCTATGGACAAAAGGTTGCGCCCTTTGCCTATTCATGATCGATCAATGTCCAAGCTCAAGTCACACCTCACCAAAAAAGGTTAATACTTGAAATCAAATTCCTTAGCTCGTCAGAAGCAAGGATTCAAGAATGCATGCCCTTTCCATACTTGGGGCATCAAAAGTTGGTTAGGTTACCAAGAAACCCTAATCATTAGTGCTTTGGTTATCTATTTTTGCTCGACGCTGTGCCATGCACAAGCGCATCCCAAAAAGGGGCATCTGTAGACACCAAAACAGCACCAATCCGATTATGTGACTGCAAACACTGATCGCTTTGACACACACGACCCCCGGGGCAGCCCTCAGAGGTTAAACAGTGGTCCTAACCACTTTTGTAGCAATTTTGGAAGGTCGGAAGGCAATTTGGCACATTCAGGCACTTTGCTCAGTATCCGTCCCACCCAGGGACGAATTCAAATTGGGATCCGTCTCACCCAGGGACGAATTCTGAATTCGCTCTAGGTCAGGATGAATTCTAGGTTTAACGGGCAAAAAGAAAAATTGTGCCAAGTGGCAGCCGAGGACAGTCAATTAATGCCTCCTGCCTTGCATGCGCGTGTAGGTGGGTAGATTGGGCGTTAGAGGACTATCACAAGGGCAGTCATGGAAGCCCAAGTCAGGGAGGAGTCTCCTCCCTCTTGAGAAGGCATGGCCGCCACATGGCACCCCTGCATGCCCCTCCAAAAGAGACCCCTTGGGTCTATAAAATGGTGAACTTTCTCACCCAAAAGAAGACAAGTTGGAGGCATTTTCAAGCAACGAAGTGCTGCCAAATTGAATACCACATTTTACCCTTTTGATTCACCTCTTCCACATCCTTGATCTCTTTCGCAAGAGAGGTTATTGGGTGGCTATTGGAAGTGTGAATCCGGACCCAAAACCCGACATTTGACCACATTGATCTACCAATTCGCCGACAACCCATTACAAGAGATTTTGGGCCCATCCCAAGTGGATTGGTGCCGAAATCAAGTTCTAACGGTGGGCGGCCCGCCTGGGCGCCCCACACTTCTTAGTTTCATTTTAATTTGTTCTTTTGTCACTTGTTTATATTCCATTCCATTTTATGTTGTTTAGATAGTTTATAATTTCGATTTCATAATGTTTTGATCAAATATTATCATGTTTTGTCGCTTTTGTTGTCCTCACTAACTTGCAGGTAGCGACGTCAAATTCCCGTTGATGGAGGTCAAATTGGGGAAATCCGACCATCTGGGTCATCCCAAAATGCCCCCAATTAGCTAACCCCTATGTTTGCAGGTCTTTTGGAGATCTCGAGATGTGACATTTGGGCAGCATCACTTCGGCGCTTTGTCGCAGGTGAATTCGTCCTACCCGGGGATGAATTACAGTAGAATTCATCCTGACCAGGGACGAATTACAGTCGAACTCGAATCGATGGCGTTTCTCCGACTATTTTGATGGCAGTGGCCCTCTGGTAATGTTCTCTAGTCTCTGTCAAATTTGCAGGTTACTTGGAGTCATTTTATTCATCGGTTTAGCTAATCTTATGCATGCATCCTCCATTGGTTTTTAAGATCAAACGCTTCATATTTTGTCACAGGTGCTACTAACGATTTTGTTGTTTCTTTGAATGCAGGAGGAGTAGCAAGGATCAAGGATTCATCAACACCAACGGCGGCAACACTTTGGCCCGCCCATTTCAAATGTGGGCACGCGGAAGGAGGAACACTAAGTCATGATTGTAACCAAAACTCTTTTAACGCTCCTAGCCCCTAAAAAGGGAGGAGGCATCTTTGTAACCGATATTACGAGAGTTAAATAAAAAGGGCTGTGTTTTCTGTACTTTCTTTTATCTCCATTCAATTCGTCTCTTTCATTTCATGCATTTCACATTTTAGGACTTAAGCGTTTGTTTGATTTTGAATGCATCGCATTAGTATTTCTTTCTTTCGGAATCTCGTGCTTTCACCTCTCTTGGGTGGATCATCCAATTTATGCATTATGCCATTATCCATAGTTGGATTAGATTGTATGGAGTGGAAAAAAATGACCACAAAACCTATGTCATTTATTGAAGAATATAGTATAGAATTAGACAACAATGAATCTACCATAATGGTTATTAAGTCATTGAAATAGTTGAGATGGTCACAAACCCTAAGTGATTTACTGTATTGATGAATATTGTATAGAGTTGGATGACATCAAATCTACCATAAGTCATTTGCACAAAAATAATGTATATAGTTTATATTGTAAATTATCTTATGTGTATAAACAAATTTACATGCTTTCATGACTAATTTATATGGTTCAACATTTAATTTTTTATTAAAATAAATAAGGGGTGTTGAAAGGTCCCCAAACCTTGTATAAAAAGTTCAAGATAAGGTTTTGACATGCTGTCAAAGATTCAAAGATAATAAGAGGCCAAAAAGGGTAGAAAAAAAAATAACATAAAAAATAATAACCTACCCATAGGAGATTACATGATTCTAGAACAACTAAAAGTAGAGACAAGACCAAGTAGTTAATAAACCACCAAGAGCCCTCGAGAAGCGTCCATAACCGGCCTAATAATTAATCTTCCTTGGAACAATCCATCGAGACATAACCCAACAATTTTGAAATATCTTCCTCTTCACGTCTTTCTCCACTTCCAATATTTTCCTAGGCTGCCACCTAAAAACTAGATATTACTATTAAAAATTGAGGATAAAACGGATATAAAAAATAATTTTTCCTGCTCTATCTAGGTATTCTACTCCAGGCCAATTTGAATCAAAACAAACATCAAAGTCAAATTTAAGCCTCCAAGACCTTGGTGTTTCATCACTTCTAATAGCCCACAATAACTCCATATCATGCTTATGCCCAAGCTAAGACTTAATAATATTCCCTCCCAATATCTAGGGGAAAATCACTTCTCCACACTATAATATTGTTTTGTTGGACTCCAAGGTTGGCAAGGCCATCAGTAGCCCTATTTCCCTCCCTATAGGTGTGAGCTATTTGAATCTCCTCCATTGATTGGTATAATATTTTAGCCTTTGTTATCATGTTTAATATTTTCTAGTTGGGTTGAGTTAGATCTTTGAGAGTATTTATTATGAATAGAGAGTCCCCCTCGATAATCAACTTTTGACAATTCATATTTTCTAGTAATAACATCCCCTGATATAATGCTCTGGCCTCGGCAAAATTGCAAGTTTAGTTTTTAAGATTTTTTGCAAAGGCAAGGAGTATTGAGCCCTTGTCATCTCTGAATAGTCCTCCAACACCTGCAACACCTAGGTTACCTTTGGAAGCACCATCAAAATTAAATTTAATCCAATTGGGAGGTGGGGGAACCCACTTAGTTTATGATATCAACTTAGGTTGAATTAAATTAGGCCCTCTAGGCCTCAGTTTAAAACCAATTTTTAGTTCAATATCCTCTTCCTTCTTATCCTCTATCATCAAGTTCAAATGGAGCTTTGAGATATTTTCTACCACCATAGAAACATCTTTTGAAAACACCGTGACTACATATTATTTTCTATTTTAAAATACCCTGTTATTTCTTTCTTTCCAAATTCTCCACATGAGATGGGGTAAGCCAAAATACCAAACTAGTTTTAGCCTTAGGCCCAAAAATGGCAAAGACCATTGGAGGCTCAAATCAGTCACACAACATGGAGCCACCCAACTAACTCCTAAGACCTACAAAAAGTTATCCAAAATAAAGAAAAAAGACATTGAAAGAAGAGATGGTCTAAGGATTCAACCCATGATCCATAGAGAAAGCACCTATTTGTTAAATACATCCCTCTCTTTTGAATATTGTCAATGGTAAGTACTTTATTATGAAGAACCAACCAATAAAAGATGTTGATCTTAGGGGTAAGGCCTTTTTACTAAAATTTGAAGAGATGGAGAGGAAATGGGTTGGCTAAATCCAATAGCAAATATATTGATTTCACTAAGAAAAGCCCATTCTTCACCCCTTTTCATACCAAAGTATCTTCCTCATATTGAGATTTTAACACTTGAAACTTCACATTTTTTATAATAGAAAACCAAGCTCCCTTCACAAGACAGGTTATTAGTTCTCAAAATATTCCTTTTTTAACTCCTGCCACAACATCCACAAATTTAGCAACTTTTGGACCAAAAAATTAAGAGAAAATGGGTTTTACAAGATCTAACAATGGAATTTGAGATAAAACAAAATCTAACACCCAAGGATCCTCCCAAAAATCGATCTTCTTACCATCTCCTAGATTCCATCTTACACCTTTATGAATTAACTCTCTTGACAACATGAGACTCTTCCAAAACTCAAAACTATTTTTAGGGAGAATATTATTTAATTAGTCTTTTTTTTTGTTTAGATACTTAGACAAAACAATGTGCATCTATTATGTGTTCAATTGAGTAGTTAAGGTGCAAGCTAAGACCCAAGCTTGCTTAGCTAATAAAGCCTTATTTTTATTTATTTATTTATTTTTATATTAGGGGAATCGATAAAATCATTTCATCTTTAATAACTCGGCACAAAGGACATACATTCTCCCTAAGGTTTCTACCTTCAAACACATGTCAAATCATTGAATATACCTCTATAACCCATACTTCACCTTGGTAAATGTAGCTCGGAGTGAGGGAGACCCCCGTGGCTCAAGGTTAGTACTGCCATCTTCAAGTTGGCGCACACTTAGCGTCCTCAATCCAGACTACTACCTTTTCCCTTATTGGGCATGCCCCCAAAGTTTGAACCTAGGTCTCTTCTTGGTAATTGCCCAACACTAATAAAGCCTTATTTATCAGATCCACTTTTTAAAATCCCAACCCCCAAAAGACTTTTTTCTGTAAATCTATTCCCAAAAAAAGAACCCCAACCCCCAAAGACTTTTTTCTGTAAATCTATTCCCAAAAAAACCAGGTGAAATCTCTTCTTCTTCTCTGACCTAGACCATAAAAATACTTTATGTAATTGTTGAATTTTTTAAAGATCTTAAAAGGATATAAAATAAATAAAAAGGTTCTAAAGTGAAAAAATAATTTAAATATTAAAAAATACTATACAATCTTTAATATTATGTCTTTATAAATAAAAATAAAAAATAAAATTAATAAATAAATATAATAAAATTACAAAGTTGGTTGAGAACTATTCTCTCCTAATTTTAGGACCGTTTTTCTTTGTCTAACCATGACATTTGGTTGACCATAGAACTTTAGGGCTGAAACAACTAAAATAACATGTAGAATGTTGCCAAGAAAAAATTAGAAATAATGAATTATTTTATGTAATGTATTTTAACACTGATTTGCTTTATTTTATTTAAATATTTTATATACATTGTAAGCTTATCATTTGTTAAATTCTTTATCACTAAAATAACAAATTTAAAGATATAAATTCTCAAATAAGATTCTGCACTCCTATTAATATTAAATTTAATCAAGTAAATTTTGTCTGCCCCACGTGGATTCAAAAGTGTTTGTGCTTTGTCAGACTCTGAACAATCACATGACCTCGTACATGTTAAGACAAAAGACTGATAAAGTCCAATAGATTTTACAAAAAGGAAGGTACCCTCATGTTCAGACTTTTGCATTTTAAATTATTTTCTGTTTTTTTTAAATGATTCTGTAGTATATTATCACTGAACTAAGTAATCGTGCAAGTACAAAGATTTAATGCTGGACAGCTTTCTGGATCTTATCAGAGGACTCATTCTCTTGAACCTGAAAAGCTTCAAAAAGCTTCTGTCGAAAATATGGATGTCGTCTTTCTAATTATTGCTCTCTGAATATCAAAGAATGAAATAAATAATTAGCAAGAATTTCATTTATAGGGAGTATATTCTACACATCTAATATACAATCTAACCATTTAATATAAATAGATATTTGTATATTTTGTTTTATGGTTTGTTTGTTTGTTTCGGTTCATGTTCACATTGAAATTTATCCTTGGACTTCATTGTGTGTGTAGATTTTGAAACAGTTAGAGATGAGCATAGTTGAACTTTAGAAGGAATCTCTGCATTGCAATGAATTAGAGAGTGTTGTAACAATCTTTGGTATCAAATTCTGGCCACATGGATTGTTAGGGAAAAACAAATTGTTGTAGGAGCACAGAATAAAGAAGAGAAGTCACGAGAAATAAATTGCTCGTGGGGACTCACGAGCGATATTGTTTCTCTGCTGCGCCCACACCGAGTTCCTAAATGTAAGACCAAAAACAGCCACATCAATAATAGTACGTTTTCTATTTATATTCTTATTTATATTCTTATTTATATTCTTGTTGTAAATTACAAAGTATGTCACGGACCTCAATTCTTTCCTCTTTCTAGCATTTTGTCTTTTGTACTTTTAAATTTATAATTTTTTTTTGCTAAATTTTTTTTTTATATCTTCGACACATTATAAAATAAAATAAAAACACAAAAACTAAAAGAGGTTGGGCTGGGCTGGGCACCACCAGGGAGAAGAATCCATGAACTTGTTGGGTAGGCCATGATGGACATTGATGAACACGCTGTATAGTAAGAGGAATAGATAAAGAAAATTGGTACGCAATTCATAAATTCTAAATTTCCTTTCTTTCGCACCTAAAGAATGGGTGGTTGAAAAGAGTAAATGACAATGACAATGACAATGGGGTGGATTGGGCAATTTGATTAAACAGATTGGGAAACCATGCCAGGTAAAAGGAGGGTATTTTGATATAATTTTATGTCATTTACTTCACTTAGTTTATTTTAAGGTAATTTGTATGAATTTAAAAGCTTCCAAATAAAGTTGAAGTTATGTTCAAAAGAGATATTGTGGTTCAACTGTTTGTGTGGTATGCAACAAAGATGATGAGTGTGTGGACTACCTGTTTTTAACTTGTAATTCTATAATCAGGATTTGGGAACAGTGACACATAGGAAGTAGTATTTTTTAGCAAAAATACATTCCACATATTTGCGGAGGGATTTGGTTGGAAAGAAATAGATGAGTGTTCAAAAATAAAACCAGAGGAATGATTGAAAACAGACCTATTGGAGGCTTGTATTAAAAACATTGTTGGCCAGAAAATATTGCAACGATGAAAAAAAATATGTCTTAAATATGAAAAAAATCAAAAGGTGGGACTAGATACTAGATGGAAACATTCCCACAGAGACTGGGTAAAAATTAACTTCTATAGAGCTACAAAATGTAACCCTGGGGGGCCTCATTAGGAATGACATAGGTCGGGTAGTGGCTGCATATGTTGAGGATCTAGGAATTACCACAAATCATAAGCTGAAGGAAGGGCAATGCTTACAGGACTTCAAAAATATTATAACTTCCCTTCAGAGTTAAATAGTTCTAGCAATTTTCAAATAATTAGTGATGCGAGGACTATCTTTGGAAACCTAGTAGATAGTCAAGTTAAACATATTTTATAAATATAGAAACAAAGCTTTTGATAAAATGACGAATATAGTAGTTAAATCCGAGAATTTAAAGGTCTGTTCATATGCCTCCATGGAGTTAAAAGATATTTTAAAAATTGATAATGAAACCAGTAGATAAAGAAGGCAGAGCAAAGTAGAATACTTATGGGGATCGAGGAAGGATTTGAGCATCGACAATTTTTTTATCAGTTATGTAAAGCATTGAGCACTCATCAGTCATGTTAAATAGAAGGATAACAGGAAGAATATTATTTCAGCTTCTCCATCAACAAGTTTATCCAAGTTTGTTAGTTTTAATAAGATAGGGCTATCTTGCATTTATATGATCTTCTCTTGTTTTATTTTTTCTTGTACATCTTTCGAGTTGTGTGTAAAGGGTAACCCTTTTTTATCAATACCAAAAATAAATAAAGTTGAAGTTGAATTTTAGTATTTGGTAATGTAAATTTCCAATATATAATTTTTTGTTCTAGTTTTATTATAAGTATATATTTATATGTTTTTAATGTTGACAGGGTATATTTATACAATTTTAAGAAGGTGTTACATTAATATGTTTATTTTTATGATATTATCTGTGGTTTACAGGCAAGGATGTTGACCGGGTTCAATCCCATGGTGGATATGTATATATATAAGAAGTATTTACTCAATAAAAAAAAATTATTTTTTTATAGGTAATATATATATATATATACAATAATTTATAAATAAGATTGAAACATGTTCCACATAATCACATAATAATATTATAAAAATTTAACAATTATAAATATCCTTAAATAAGATTAGAATATTTTTCTACTAAAAAGATAAAAAATCTAATCATTTAAACTAATATTATTTAATAAATAAACATAAAAATTAATTATAAATTAATACCATTTGCTAAATAAACATGGTATGAATGTCAGTTGGTGAATAATAAAAATCAAATCTCTTAAAAATGAAAGGTTTTGAATACTTTTAAAATTATAAAAGAAACACTAATAAAAGAACACCATAAATTACTAACAAATAGATTACAACTAACTAACATGCTGAAGTATTGACCCAAAAAGTACCTAAGAGTTCTCATGTTTTAGAGTGCATTCACAATATCGCCCGCCTTAAAAATTGTAGATATTTTTTTGAAAAATAATTTGAAAAAACTTGTATTAAAACAAAGATCATTTACAAGTGGGGATGAGACTTTTCCCAGCCTTAGTCAAAGAGAACACATGTTTACAACAGTAAAAGAAGATTTGCATTGGAGCTAAATCTCTTAAACCATATTTCTACAATGACTGTTCACTTATTTACAACTATAAAAGAAGATCTACATTGAAGTAAAAATATCCTAAATAGTATTTTTGGAATGGTTATCCAAATTAGCTAAGCACTGGATTTTCTCACCAACCTGCCTAATCATCTCATCCTCAATAGCCATGTCACTGTGCCACTGAACCCCTACCTCCTTATTAGTACCCATCTTAGCCAGGAAGTCTGCCACTTTATTTAGATCTCTACTCACATAAACTGGAATCACATCATCTAATTCCCTCCATAATTCCTTAATTTGAGTGATAAGAATCCTCAACCTCCATGTTTTCAAATCAAAGCTCCTCATGCAATCTAGAGCTCCAACCATTATTTGAGAATCTGATTCTAGGATTATCCTCATGTGATCTTGTTTTACTACCCAAATAGAAGCATATTTGATAGCTAAGGCTTTTGCTTCATTTTTTGTGGCTCTTCCCAAGCCTTGCAGTTCCCAATAGAGCATTGTTCCAACATGATTCTGGTAAACCACTCCAATTTGAGCTCTACCCAGATTGCCTTTTGGAGCTCCATCAGTATTAATTTTAATCCAACCTTCCGGCGGTGGTTTCCAACTAGCTCTGTCTTGTTCCTATTACACTTCAACTTCCTTTTCCATTGCCCCAATAACAACCCGAGTTTCCTCTTTAGCATAGACTGCCACAGTTTTTGTGACTTTGCTCCAAATGACCTGCCAAACTCCATCTAAAGAAGAAAAAGTTTCTCTAAAAATTTTGGAATTTCTCTCCAACCACACTTGCCACCAAATAAAGTTTAATCCAAGCTCCCAACCAATACAAAGAGATTTAGATTTAAATATACCCCTCTTCCATATTTCCCAAATATTAATCCGATTCAAATCACCATTAACTTGAATTTTATAATATAAAAACCATCTCTCCCAAATTTAGTGTGTGAATGGGCATTAAAACACCAAGTGATCTATTGTTTCCTCACTCTTGTAGAATAAAACACATTGATATGGACCAATGATTCCCCTACATCTGATATTATCAAAAGTAAGAATTCCATTATGCAGCAAAAAAGTTTACTTTCGGCCAACCCTTGGACTGCCAAATCTTTCTCCAATCCTCAACCTGATATGTATGAGGAGGAGGCTCTAGAAGGATCTTATCATATCCATCCTTCATTGTGTAGACACCAAGGCTCCCATAGCCCCAAGCTAATTCATCCTCCTCGTCTCTACCTATGAGAAATATTTCTGCCAAGATTTTAGTCATGATGAGTGTCAAATTCGAAGGGATTGAAATTGGCCACTCATCCAACTTCTTAAACTACTTAAACTTATAATCCCCCAACTGACTAGTGTTGAAATAACTTTTAATTTGGATGCATGCCCTGGTTTCTATGGCTATTTTTATTGGTTGTAGTTCAAGAAATTCAAAAATGATAGGTGGGTATTGATCCCATGAATCTGTCCAAAATCGTGCCTTCTCCCCTCTCCTCACTTTCCAAAATAATCTATCTTTTACTACCTGAGATCCTAACTTGAGAGCCTGCCACACTAAGGATCCATTACCATCCAAATGGAAATGACCCACATCATTTGGGTTTACCTGTCCCAAATATTTACTAGTTAAGATTCTACTGAATAAAGAAGTTGGTTGGGAAATCCACCTCCAATAAAGCTTTCCAGCCAAAGATTTATTATTTAACTTTGATCTTCTCAGTCCCAAACCTCCTTTTACCTTGGGTTGGCTTACTTTCTCCCAACCTACTAAGGCCTATTTCCTCTCTCCTTTTACTCTATCCCATAAAATTTTTCTAGCCATCTTGTCCAAATCTTTCCATATGGTATGTGGGGCAGCAAGGATAGAAAATTTATAAATTGGCATGGCCTGAATGACTAACTGTAAAAATGTTAATCTACCCCCATAGCTTAACCATTTGTGATACCAATGATTAATTTTGTCCTTGATACAATCCAAAATATTCCTCTAGATATCTATTTTTAGTTTTTTAAAATGCAAAGGGACCCCCAAGTATACCACTGGGAGATAAGTCCTTGTGAATCCCAAGATCTCTAAAATTCTATCCTAAAGACTTTGATCAAGATTTAAAAAGACCACTTTGGATTTTTTATCATTGATGACATGGTTTGTAGCCCTAAGGTAGACATTAAGTGTATCTCTAATAATTCTTGCTTCCTTGAAGCTGGCCACTCCCACCAATCCTGTGTCATCGACAAACTGTAGGTGAGTCAAAACTTCCTCACCCACATTGATACCTGTTAGCAAACCTTGTTGTCTTCTCCTCAAGATGATTCTACCCAATCCTTCAGCCAATATGAGAAAAATATAGGGAGAGCAAGGATCTCCTTGATGAAGGCCTCGAGTAGCTCCAAACGGTTGTGAGGGAAGACCCTTGATTAACACTGAGTATGTCAAAGTAGAAACACAACTCATGACCCATTCTATCCAATCCTGAGAGAAACCAAAGGCTGCCATCATCTTTGATAAGAATCTCCACTCCACCCTATCATAAGCCTTTGACATATCTAATTTTATGAACATTTCACTATTACCAGAGGTTTGCATTGAATGGATTGCCTCCTGAGCTAGAACCACACCATCCAATATATGCCTACCCTCTACAAAACCCCCTTGCTATGAGGAGATAATGCTATGTAGAAGAGTTTTTAGCCGCTCAGCCATTACCTTTGTGATTATTTTATATATGACATTGCATAAGGCAATAGTTCTATAATCTGAAATATGTACCCCCTCCTCCCCTTTTGGAATTAAGGTAATGAAAGTATGATTTAATGCTTTAAGCATTATTTTACTACATTTGGACTCCTCTATAACATCCATTACATCCTCATCTAAGTGTAGACACCAAAATAGCACCAATCCGATTATGTGACTGCAAACACTGATCGCATTGACACACACAGCCCCAAGGGCAGCCCCCAGAGGTTAAACAGTGGTCCTAACCACTCTCACAGCAGTTTTGGAAGGTCGGAGATCAATTTGGCACCTTCAGGCACTTTGCTCAATACTCGTTCCACCCAGGGATGATTTCAAACTAGGATTCGCCCCACCCAGGGACGAATAGCAGTATTCGCTCCAGGGTGGGGCGAATAGCAGGTTTGATGGGCAAAAAGTCAAATCTTGACAAATGGCAGCTCAGATCCGCCACTTAACACTTCCTTCATCGCATGGGAGTGTGGGTGAGCATTTTTGAGCGTTAGAGGCAGTTGCAAGGGCAGTCATGAAGTCCCTAATCAGGGAGGAATCTCCTTCCCCCTGGGAAGGCATGATTGCCAAGTGGCGCCTCTGCATGCCCAATTCAAGAGACCTCCAGGTCTATAAATTGGTGAGTTTCCTCACCCCAAAATATACAGAGAAGGAGCATTTTTGAGCAATGAAGTGCTGCCATTTTACCTCCCCATACGCCCTTGTTTGATTTGTGCCTTTCACATCCGTGATCTCTTTTAGAGAGGAGGTCATTGGGTGACCATTGGAAGGTCAAATATTGAGCCCAAAACCCGACATTTTGCCACAGCATACCACCCAATTTTCCGACAACACTTTACAAGAGATTTTGGACCCATCCCAAGTGGATTGGTGCCGAAATCAGGCCCCAAACGACGGGCGGCCTGCCCCGGCGCCCCCCGCACTGCTGCAGATCTAATCGTCCCCTTTAGGAACGATTAGGAATCTGTGGCAGATTTTCCTCCTGTCAATTTATTTTGCATTTCATCTTATGCTGCTTAGATAGTTTGCAATTTCAATTTCATAACGTTTTGAGCAAATCTTATCATGTTTCATCATTTTTCCGTCTTTACTAACTTGCAGAGGGCATCATCAAAATCTGGGTGTTAGAGGCCAAATTGGGGAAATATGACCATCTGGGTCGTCCCAAAATACCCCCAATTAGCTAACCCCCACTTTTGCAGGAGATTTGGAGCTATCCAGATGTGACATTTTGAGCGGTGCTATCTGGCATTTTGTTGCAGGTCTATTCGTCCCGCCTCGGAGCGAATTCAAATCTATGAGGAATTTCCTGACTGTTCCATTTGCAGTGTTTCCTTTGTGAGGTCTTGATGCCCCTATCAAATTTTTAGATCATTTGGATATATGTTAGTTATCATTTTATTTATTCTTTGCATGCACTAATCGTAGGCTTGGGGATTGCATGTTTCATCTCATCCGTAGGTGCTACTGACTGTTTCTTGTTTCTTTGAACGTAGGATCTAGACGTTAGAGGAGCAGCGAAGAGTCAAGACTCATCAACACAAGCGGCGGTGATGTTTTGGTCCACCCACTTTACATGTGGGCACGCGGAAGAAGGATGGCTATCCATGGATGTAACAAAGAAACAAATTTAACGCTCCTCGCCCCTAAAAAGGGAGGAGGCAAATTGTAACCGAATTCCAAAACATATCAATAAAAGAAAGGGCTGTTTTCTGCATTAGCTTTTCATTTGAGTTTCAATTCGTTTATGCTTTTCCTATTTCATGCATTTTCAATTCGTAGGACTTAGCGTTAAGTTTAGTTCCATTTTGCATCGTACTTGGAGCTTTTCCTTTTTTGTTTCCGTATCCTCGTGCTTTCAGTGGCGATCACGGTGGGACTCTATCCTCTATTTTTTTAGATCAGAAATCTGATCAAAACTTGCTTTTTGCTTGCAAGTATCATTTTTTTCGAACGCGGGACTGTTGTTCGTTCCAGTCTATGGTGAATACAGAGCTGGAATTCATCTTACCCAGGGACGAATGGGAATGCGCCCCACCCTATGATGAATTTAGTTCTATTATTCATCCCATCCAGGGACGAATAGCTCTCTGCATAGTTTCAGGGCAGAAACTCAGAGCCAGCAGATTTGGGCAGAGAAGAGGTAGGGATTCTAAACTTTTCCTGTCATTTTTTGTTTTCAGTTTTTCTATTTTTGGGTTACTTGCTTGCTTAGGGAAAGTTTTTTTTTACTGCTTGCTTGTTTCCTTTTTGCAAAATAAAAAGAACCCCACACATCACGTGGCAAATTAAACACCAAGGAGCTGGTCGTAAAACCCCAACCCTTGATCAAGACCAACGGTGGATTTCATCACCACCTTGGCTTGAATTTTTGCATCCATTACCCCGATCGCTACTGTTGCTAGACGTAAATCCTGACGAAAGCTGACCGAGTGTAGCTGGGGTGATTCCCAACACATGAGGATAAGTCTTCTATGGTAGGTGTCATAAACAGGGTGATTCCCCTTTCGTACCGCCTACGTTCCACGTACCATCTGCTCTCACGTACCTATAGTTTCCCTCACGTAAGGGCGGGTATATAGAGAGGTTGGTAATGGTATATCGAAGGGGCGACCATTTTTGGGAGTCATAAGAGCCATCATATTGCATTTAAACGTTCTTTACAAAAACCTTCAAAAAAAAAAAAACAAAAACCAAAACACACTAAACCAGGTCTAGGACACACTTTTAATATTTAAACGAGATAATCATTGCTTTGTGTGTGTGTGACCTTTTCTGTTTAGTGTAGCATAAAAATCATAAAAAGAGATAAAAACCTACATAGCTTGTAGAAAAACACCACCATGGTGTACACCCGTAGCCAAGCCCAATCAAGGGCGAAAGCTGCAAAGAGTGTACAAGGGGGCACAAGTCACCTCCGCTATAGCCCCAAGGACTTGGTCATACCGCCTTGGCGGCCTGACCCACAAGAGAGTCCACATCATTCCATTTTAGAATGGGACTATAGAGGCACCCCTTTGAGGGACACGCCCGTTCATCATAGCCCCTTTCAGGAGGAGTCCTTACACGTGGCGCTCAACATAGACAAGAAGGCTCCCTTAGAAGCTCGATATGAGTGGCCACCATGCGATGAAGTGCTAGAGCAGCATAGGGTCCATAAGGAGAGGCCACATGATTATGGCATCCCTCCTTTACCCCTTCTCACTGTTAGAACCAATAGACAAAACCCAGAGCGCAAGGCTCTCCAAACAGGGCGAGCCAACTCTGCCCGCCCCTTTCACATATATGAAAGGGAGCACGAGGAAGACCATTACATTCCTCAAGAGCAATATACAGTATGGGAGCCATGCGCCTCCACACCCGCTATATACCAAGATCACATTTCGAGGGTGGAGCCTCGAGTGAATGCCACCAACCTCGATAGAGGGAAGTGACCTATAGAGATCTCGGATCACCATGACCGAGGTAAATGCATAGGAGAGGCATCTAGGCCTCCTAGGCTCAATATGGTGGAACAAATCGACCTGGAAGTCACCAGACATGCCGCCCGCCAAGCGCAGATCACGCGGCTTGAGCAAGACCAACAACAGCTAGAGCATCTATATCACCTTAGCAAAGAGCGCATTCGATGCCAAATAGATGAGCTGCTCCATAACCCGGTGCCTGAGAGGGTTCCAACCCCTCACACCCAAAGAGCGGAACCGTATGAGAGGCGCAACCCCTTGGTGCGAGATAGGTCTCCGTGACCTTACCAAGTGCTGCCTCCGAGACCTCCTAGACCTGAGTGGGAGGCCACTCCCTGGAACAACGATGGGTACCCTCCATGGGGACCCACCCAGGGTCATAGGTCTCATCCAGAGACTCCTCAAGAAGCTTACGAGGAGTATGAGCAAGAAGAAGAGTGGGCCGAAATGCCCTACCAAGGTGGAGGGGTTGCTATCCGGCCACCCCTCTATAGGCCTCAAGTCTCCCACAACCCACAACGGGAGCAAACTAAAGAGGAAGAGATTAAATCTTTAGATGCATATAAAGCATTGCTAGAGCATCTGGAGTCTGTGGAAACCAAAACTTTTGGGCCCCAAAAGCCCACTTTACGCCAGCTCCGTAGTCATCCTGTGCATCCGTCAGTGCCAGCACCCCCTTACCCTGAACACTTTAAGCTACCTCAGTTGGCAACCTTTAGAGGTGAGGAAGATGCTCAAGAGCATGTGACGAGATTCCTGAGCCAATGCTTCGGCATTCAGGACAATGATGCTTTGTTATTAAGAACATTTATAACCACATTCGTAGGCCCTGCCTCGGATTGGTTTACTCAATTACCAAAGCACAACATTAACAACTTAGATCAGTTAGTGGATGCGTTCCTCGAACGCTTCGCCTTCAACACCAAGAAGAAGGCGTCACTAAGTGACTTAGCCAGCCTCAGGAAGTATGAGGAAGAAACCATGGCGGCCTATGGGAATCGATGGAGGACTTTGCTTTCAAAGCTGCCCTACCTCCCTCCTATGTCCGACCTCACTCAAATGTTCTCAAAGAGCTATTTGAGATCGATCTCTTGTGCTATTGCAGCTGCAGCAATATGCCACCTTAGAAGAAGCTCTAGCGCAAGCCAGGATCATTGAAGAGATCAAGATACAGGATGGCGAGATAGCCAAACCTAAGAAAAAAGAGTGGACTAAGAACACTAAAATAGGGACCACGCAACAGAAACCCACTGCGGTCAATCAAGTTGCTATCAATGTCCCTAAGCCTGCACAAGCAACACAGCCTCAAAAGGCTAACTATCAGGCGGTGCCTCCTAACAACTATGATAGAGAAAATTAGAGGCAAGAATAGAGTCAGCAGCGTTGCCCTAGGCGACAATACACACCCTACACAGAGTCCAGGGACTCCTTGTTTGACCACTTGTTAGCGGCAAATTTGATCAACCTACCAGAGATTCAAACCATAGACCCCAACGCTCCCAAGCCTAAGGGGTATAGGGAGGACTTGTACCGTAGGTTCCACAGATGGCAGGGACATGACCTAAATGCCTACTGGAAGTTTAAGGGCTTGGTGCAAGACCTAATTGATAACAAGACACTAGCGGTGGATAATCCCGTGGCACCAAGCAATCAACAAATGGAGGTCTTTAAAGACCCCTTGCCTGCTCATGCTCCATAGGCAAAGACCCTACAAGTTAATGAGGTCACACATAACTGCCCCATGCAGGGGTATGTAGGGATGATCAATATAGTGACTCGAAACAGGAGGTACCCGAGCACAAATGCTCCTACGACAGCTGTAGGAGAGGTGCCAACAACGTCACAACCACAACAGCACCTTGCACAACCTCCTCCGCCTAGACCAATGGCCACACTTTGGACCAAACTCACTCAGAGTTTGAGGACCACCTCGGCTAGGCTCTCCATATACGAGCTCATACAACAATCAACGCCCCATCGAGAGGCTCTAATGGAGATATTGAAAGCCATCGAGTTGCAGCCCCACGAAACAAATTCTTTCAACAACTTCGTGGGACATGTCAAATGATGCACCGAGCCAGTCATCACATTTTGGGAAGACGAAGTGAAATCAATGGTCGATGACATGGCGGATCCACCCCTGCACGTTATCGCGCGGGTCAACGGGATTCCATATAAGAGGGTGTTGGTAGACACTGGCTCATCCAGTAATATCATCACAACAGTGGCATTGAAACATCTGAAGTTGCCCGCATCTCACATCACAGCTTCCACCTACACTCTACGAGCATTCAATGATGCAATATGCTCGACAGTTGGCACAATAGTCCTACCCATCCAAGTGGGACAAAAGACTATACCTACATTGTGCCACATCTTGGAAGGTGAGATGGCCTACAACATCTTGCTGGGTCGGCCATGGATCAGGGACATGAAGTGTGTCCCTTCGATAGCTCACCAGTGCTTAAAGTATACATTTGAAGGGGAGGTGCATGTAGTCCCGATGGACTTAGAACCCTTCAAGTATTGTAATGCGGTGTAGCTAATGCCGCAATCGACCCTTCCATCAACGCATTTGGATTTCCAATTGAATCCATCTAAACAGGGTCCGATTCCATAGGCATCCCCATTAGCAAGTTCTTCAAAACCCCAATCGGGTCCATCTTCATCGTCTGGTCCTCCACCAACGATGCCACCTATGGGGGCCAAACAGAAGGACAAAGGGAAGAAACCTCTGGAAGAGGCGCAACCTCAAGAGACACCGCCATCAGTATCAACTATCTCTACCGAGGAGATGCCTAGCCGAATGGAAGTTGAGACTCCTAGTTCACCCGACATGGAGTGGACTCAGGGAGAACTTCCATTCCCTCCCCCTCAACCGCCAACAATCATCGTTGAAATGGCCAATACGGGCCTGGGGGAGTATCTGGTGTGGAATATTGTAGCAACACCCGCACTGGAGTCCATGCAGGACATGGGGAGACCTCGCCTCCCCATCGGCACTATTGTTCCCCTAGGCTACCCGCCGAACCAGACAAACTTTGTGTATGGGGGCCTTGATCATGGCGTTGCACCATGCACGCAAGAGGATGAAGATGAAGAGCCTTTTGCTAAAAATGTCAACTATTTGTCTAACCCGGACTTTGCTTTGAGATACCTTGGCCAATGCAATTGGCATGGATATGGGTTAGGCAGATATGAGCAAGGGGTACGTGTTCTTTGCCAACCAAGATACCAAATGCCATATGACAAGTCGGGAGTAGGGTTCAACCACCCCCTGCCCTTGGACATCTTGGTGGAGAACATGCAAGGCCTAGGGATAGGCAACAAGGGGGGATTGGCATCAGATCCATATGCCAACCCTAACACGACATATACATTGAGGGATTATCTCCCATTAACGGCAATCAACCTTGTTGACCCTCGCAATCCCTTCCCTTCGCTCGAGAGAGGAGAAAGCTCGAGAGCTCATTTTCAAGGAGGGTCTGGACAATGTCAAGAAGGGTCCTCAGAGGACGAGTCAAGAGTACATGGGACCCCTTCGAATCAAATAGCGATCACTCACAAGTGATCCCCATGGATGATTATCAAGAAAACCTCTTGACAATGTTCCCTTTAGATGCTCCAATCGAGCAAGTGCCACTCCAAGGAAATCAAGTCCCCCCGCAGAGAGCGGAACAACCCCGATGGGGCCACATCAATTTGCTCGAGCAAGATGAGCCTTTAATGTCGCAAGCAGTTGTTGGAGCCAACGAAGGCCTTTGGATCTCCGATAGTGATTATGAAGATGAAACCGAGATGGCATATCTCAATCATATGCGACAACAACAATACCCCTTGGAGATTAACGACATATTTGAACAATTAAACATAGTGCCAGGGCATGAGTGGTACGTAGACCCAGCATGGTGGGACCAAGTGTTGAATCCGCCACTTTGGGCATACGAAGAATACCTTCCACCCAGAGACCCTATAGCGATATCAGTGTCGAGGGCAGACCCTATCTTCCTATCCGCACATAGGGCCGATCCATTCATGCCAATACCTCTAGAGCCAGATCCGAAGCACAGAGAACATCCAGAATGTCCGAGTCATCACACCCATGGTAATGGAGACCAAAATCATTTCATCAACATGATCTCCATTGATTTAACCACCCCCATCCACAATCCGACCGATCCAGCATAGTCATTGTATCTAGACATAGATGCCATAGACTGGGATCGCGTCAATTCACCACCATCCCCATCCGAGTACTGGCCTTTCGATGAAATGCTTCATTTTACCCCTGGGCCAACTCAGGATATCTTCCATGCTGAAGAGGGACCCGAGGTTCCTAACGATGATTTAAACTCAGCAAATGATATCCACTTGATCCCAACTCCACACCAGTTGGAGGACGGATCCCACATGTCGATCGAGGAGATGACTGACGTAGACATCGGCTCTGACCCAATGAATCCATAGATTATCAAGTTGGGGGTAAGTCTATCCCTCGAAGAGCAAGCCGACTACATTGCCCTTCTCAAAGAGAAGAAGGAGGTTTTTGCATGGTCATACAAAGACATGCCGAGACTAGATCCGTAGCTAGTCATGCATAACCTAACGCTTGATCCGACAGTCAAGCCAGTTAAGCAAAAACTACGTAAGATGCACCCAACAGTGGCCTTAATGGTCAAAGATGAATTGCAAAAGTTGTTGGATGCACAGTTTGTCATCTCGCATGGATTACCCACCATGGCTGTCCAACATGGTGCCCATCAAGAAGCCTGATGGGAGGATTCGCATATGCACCAATTTTTGAGATCTAAACAAAGCGAGTCCTAAGGATGATTTCCCCTTGTCGAGCATCGACGCATTGGTAGACGCTACAACAGGCCACGAAATGCTTTCCCTCATGGATGGTTTCTCGAGATACAATCAGATTTGTATCAATCCCGAGGACCAGCTAAAAATGGCGTTCACAACGCCTTGGGGGACATTTTGTTACAAGGTCATGCCCTTTGGCCTTAAAAATGCTGGCGCCACCTACCAACGTGCCATGACATACATCTTCCATGATTACATGCATAAAACTTTGGAAGATTACATGGATGATTTGTTGGCCAAATCTCTTTTGCGCCCAGATCATCTCGATGACTTAAGCAAGATCCTCGATCGCCTCATGGAACATAAAGTCTGACTGAATCCCAAGAAGTGCGTATTTGGCATCACATCTAGAAAACTCTTGGGTTTCATAGTCTCAAAGCGAGGCATCGAGGTGGATCCAAACAAAGTCAAGGCAATCCTTGAAATGCTTCCCCCAACTACCATCAAGCAGCTCAGAAGCCTGTAGGGAAAGGTCGCATCGATCAAGCGCTTCATAGCGTAGCTATCTGACAAGTGCCGACCCATGAACAAATTATTGCACAAGGGGGTAGCATTTCACTGGGATGACGAGTGCCAGTCAGCCTTTGACGACATTAAACAATACTTGGCTTCATCGCCAGTATTGGCACCACCTAGACCAGGAGTGCCATTCTACTTATACATCTCAGCTATTGAGGTGGCACTGGGCGCCATGTTAGCCCAGAAGAATGAACTTCATAAAGAGCAGGCTACTTACTACCTTAGCCGCACCCTGGTCAACTATGAACTTAACTATGCATACGTTGAGAAACTCTGCTTGGCAGTGGTGTTTGCTACCAAAAAGCTATGCCATTACATGCTGAGCAACAAGACGTATGTTGTGTCTAAGGAGAATCCATTGCGGTACATGATGAGTCGTACTTATCATAGTAGTCGCACGACGAAATGGATCATGTTGTTGACGGAATTTGACATAGAGTTTATTGGACAAAAATCCATAAAAGGTCAGGTCATAGCCGATCAACTAGCAGAGGCTCCTCTCGAAGACGATCAGCCTCTGACCATAGAACTACCCGATGATGGGGTCTTCCATGTCTCAGAATCGCCAGATTCTGATGAGCCTGAGTCACAGGCCGACATAACCCTATTTTTTGATGGTTCTAAATGTGAGCAAGGTGGTGGCACGGGAATAGTATTCTTCACACCGCAAGGCGCTCCAATGCCTCTGTCATTTAAATTAAATTTCCCATGCACCAACAACAATGCAGAGTATGAAGCCTTGCTCATAGGTCTTCAGACAACAATCACCATGAACATCAAACGATTGAACATCTTTGGTGATTCGCTGTTAATCGTCAACCAAGTCAAAGGGGTATTCCAATGCAAATGCCTAGTTCTGCAGGCCTACAAAGCCCTTGTGGACAAATTCCTGGCAAAGCTTGAATGGTACGACATCGAGGCACTCCCTCGGTCATCGAATCATTTTGTGGACACTATGGCCTCCTT
Organism: Wollemia nobilis; assembly: GCA_028583015.1. Taxonomy (NCBI): domain Eukaryota; kingdom Viridiplantae; phylum Streptophyta; class Pinopsida; order Araucariales; family Araucariaceae; genus Wollemia; species Wollemia nobilis. Next base: position 21,414,232 of record JAQPPZ010016895.1, read on the forward strand.
GGGGTCACTAATCCCGTAAGACATTTCTGGTGATATGACCACCATTCAAGTCAAAACACTATCGCAATCCATGATGGAGCGTGCAAGCTCTGACTTAATGCCAAGAATCCACATGATCCAGATTGAACCACCTCAAGATAGGTTCTCTCGAATCCACGATCATCTGAATCACGCCAACTGGGGGTCCTTATTCTCCCCTACTCCCCTTAATAGCAACACAATGCTATTCTTACAAGTTCTTTCCCGCTCAACTTTTGCTAGGGATGAACTTCAAGAGGGATTGGCTGTTCATACCGTCGAGGCTTTCGATCAACAGGATTGGTATTCACCCATAAGGGACTACCTCAAGTTAGGTAACCTCCCACTTGGATTGATGCATGCCACAAAATGAGCATTCAAGCAGAAAGCGGCAAAGCATGTCTTGTTAGGAGACATTTTGTACCGTCGAAGCCACGAAGGGATTCTCCTTCATTGCTTGGACCAACAAGAGTCCACTTGGGCGATCGCCCAAGCGCACGATGGTACGTGCGGTGGCCACTTCAGTGGTATGGCCATCGCAAAGCGCATTCTTCGCATGGGCTATTATTGGCCATCTTTAGAGCGAGATTGTTGCGCATATGTGAGGAAGTGCGTGAAGTGTCAACACCATGCCAATCTGACACACGTACCTTCCTAGGCCTTGCAGCCGATCCAATCGGCTTGGCCATTTTCATAGTGGGGCCTAGATCTAATCGGAAAGATCTCCCTATGTCGTCAAGTCATCACACATTTATCATAACGGCCACAGAGTACTTCACCAAGTGGGTGGAAGCAGTTTCGCTTACCTCTACGACTGGACCCCGCATTGTGGAGTTCATTTTACATAACATCATATGTCATTTTGGTATTCCATCCAAGATAATCTCGGATAATGGGACGTCATTCAAGAACAAAGATGTGCATGCTTTGACCACAAAGTACAAAATTCAGCACAATTTTTCGACACCCTATTATCCGTAGGCAAATGGGCAAGCAGAGGCGTCAAACAAAATGCTAGTCGCCATCCTCAAAAAGATAGTCGCAGACAATCATAAGGATTGGCACATTCAGATCCCACTTGCCCTGTGGGCTTATCGCACTAGCATTCGGACACCCACTGGGGCAACTCCATTTTTGCTCGTGTATGGCTTCGAGGCTGTCATGCCTCTCGAGTTGGAAATTCCTTCCCTGCGCATATCAATGCAAGAGTTCATCGATGATGACACTCGCAGTAGGCCCGGTTAGACCAGCTTACGTTGCTTGATGAATGACGCGTTAATGCTCTCGAGCATTTACGTATCTATCAAGAGCGACTTAAGAAAGCATACAACATGAAAGTTCACCTGAGGGACTTTCAGGTTGGTGACTTGGTCTTAAAAGAGAACCAACAGAACTCTAGCTTGCCGCCCCATCTAAGGGACAAGTTCATGGCAAACTGGTTAGGTCCCTATGTAATTGATAGTAAAATAGGACCTAGAACATACCAGCTAGCCTCTCTTGATGGAATCAAGGAACTAGAACCCTTGAACATCAATCATTTGAGGCCATTCCATATCTAGAAGAGCCATAGCCCAACCAAAATGCTCCAAGGATTCCCACAATCACTTGGTCATCCCAAAAGCTCCAAGGATTCCCACAAAAGCCCAGTTCCCAATCACTTGGTCAATCCCAAAAGCTCCAAGGATTCCCATAATCGCTTGGTCAACCCAAAAGCCCCAAGGATTCCCATAATCGCTTGGTCAACCCAAAAGCCCCAAGGATTCCCATAATCGCTTGGTCAACCCAAAAAGCCCCAAGGATTCCCATAATCGCTTGGTCAAACCCAAAAATTCCCCAAAGGTGCCCATTACCCCTTTGGTCAAACCAAAAGCTCCAAGGGTTCCCACAATCGCTTGGTCAAAAATAAGAAAATTCAAAAACAATAAAATCATCAAAAATAACAAAAATTTGCATCTCATTTCCATGCATACTCACAATCATCACAACAATAAAGAGCTCTTTTTGCATCTCATCTTCATATTCACAAAAATCAATCCATCAAAAACATAAAAATATATAGCTGCCTTAAGCATCACATCCATACATTACATATTTGTGGTCATAAAGGTCAACGCACCATAGACTGCCATTACTTGGCAAAACCATCATTTTTCACATTTTTTCCACTTTATCAATAATTCATCGCAAATAACCGCCATTCACGTTATTTTCCCACATCATAGTCGGTTGTCTTCTAATGTATCAAGAGTTTTCGTCCTTCAATTGTCATTAGCTTTCTAGCCATGTACTCGTACCAAGTCAGATAGATTTTACAAAGGTAGAGTTCTACTTGGATCACACCTTGGTACGTAGCATCCCAACACAAATTAAAACACATAAGAATTCCCAAGTTGTGTGAACGAAAGATGAAACCTGCAAAGCAATCCAGGTCACCATAAGCGAAATGGTTATCTTGCTCATCCCCCTGTGCGAATGACCCCAAGAATGCTGAGAGTTGGCAAAAGGACAAGTATCTTCCCTACCCAATTCCCCAAGAATCCCAAGTTCTCAAAAGGTTGCAAAACATCACAAATTTGCAAAAGTCAAAACTCCAAAAAAATTTGACATCACAACCAAAGTGCATACATCAAGAAAAGCACATAAAATAGTGATTCTCATCACTCCATATTCAAATCCCTTGCTCAAAAGAAAAACAAAAATAAACAGTGATTTTTATCACTACACAAGAGCAAGTATCCCAATACAATTGAAGAAAAGAAGGGAGTCGAACTTGAATCCCTGGAACTCTCAGCATTCCGATAGGTCATGAGGCAAACCTCAATACTGGTTTGGTGGATAGCCTATCGGTCACTGGTGGTAAACCTCCCGCATGATGATATATCTGTCACATTAACTTGTGTGCAGATCAATGTTTGCATGTGGATGAGCTAGCTTATGGTATCCTACGATAGCACCGCAGATTAATCTGACTAAATACAACAAAGGAGTTAGTGGAGCTAATCAGGTGATCCTCAGTACAAGTTTGGTTGATAGCCTATCTGGCACTGGCGGTATCCTGACAAACACCACATAAATGAACTCAATTGCACACACAGGGATGTGAAATAACTTGGTCAAAAACAAGTCCGATTCATACCTTGTTAAAAAGTCTCGTAAGATAAAAGTACAATCTTGGCTAGATAGTTAAAACATCTGAGTCTCGAAAAACCCTACCTACATTCTAAACCAACTTGCTATCTTTCATTCTCACATTGCCATCAGAAAATACAAAAAATAGCCCATATACATAAAGAAAGTCAGGTCACACAGCAATCACCCAACACAAAAAGCCATAAATTCTAAATAGTCTATGGTGCGACCGCCAAAAATCACAAATTCAATTCATCCATTCCATTTGCATATCATATAAATTAAAAACATTTGCATTTCATCAAAACATATGCATCCATCAATATAAATTAACATGCATACATCCATATTCATCAATCATCGTGCATAACATCAAATCATGACATGTGCATAAATAAAATAAAGTCATCTGTATATATCATCAAAAATGCCCGCAGGCTACAATGAACCGGTCCTATGACCCCACAACAAAATCCAAAAGCTCAAAAATCCCCAAAGCCTAAGGCGTCGACCACCATGATCATGCAGGATCGGTGCGACGAGAACTACCCCCCGTGGTGTGGGTCCTATGGGACCCCTCAGGGCAGCTGCTAGAAGCCCCCGCATCATGCCTACTACCCCCTCCCTCATCCAATCACCTACGATGAGATGATGTTGACTGCTCAGTATCACTGCCCCTCATCCGACGTGAAGAGCCACCTCCAGAGGGCTCAGGTACCCGCCCCAAGGGGAGGGAGCCCCCCCACAAATCATCAAATCCGACACCACTCCACCTCCCACCGATGGTACATCGCTACTACATCATCACGTTATACCAGCTACGTCCGTAGGAGATCCCTCTCCCATGCAGCATTGGTATCCCCCTCCTATCGATGGTGCATAGCCCATGCATTCTCCTACTCCGCTAGCTGAGCCCACAAGAGATCCCTCTCTTATAGAGCCTCCCCCAGCTCCTCATATCACCTCCATAGTAGCCCCACCAATCATGCATTCTCAATGCACACCCCTACCTCTGTGTCCTCCGCCACTACCTGGTGCATAGGCAAATCTGGGACTATAGCCTGCTCTAGCTCCCACTACTCTAGGGCATCCTACATCTCCGATTGATCTAGAACACCATAATCCGCACCCACATCATCTACCTCCACCATGTCCGCATCCTCTAGCGGAGCTCCCCAATCATCTCCTGGTGCCTTAACCCTCCTCACCTACTGCTGCTGCCTCCATGCCTCCCAATGGCCCCTCTCCCCACCATCACCGTAGTATCCACCACTGGTCATACTCTACGGTAGTCCCGACGTCATCCACGTCCAAGACGTCAATCACCACATCTAAATCCTCACCAAGTGGCGCGATGACTGGCCAGTCCAGAGTCCTCTCATCCCCCCGATGTCGATAGACCACGGGCTCACCAGGAAACCCCTGGCGCACCCCAAACTATCATGTCACCCGACCATAAGGGAAGAACTCCTGCTCAGTCCCATGCCGCCCAATCAGCCATCGCTCCTTATGTACCCACTAGAGCCACTCTCCAACCTCGAGGCAAGCTAGACAGTCCCGATAGGGATGCTAGAACACCTCCCTAGAGCAAGCCGAGCGAAGGCATCGGCATAGTGCCCTACGACACCTTCCCATCACCGACTCTATCCCTGCTCCTCAGACCACCGCCATAGAGCCGCGTAACCTATATCCTTATCCACCATCTCCGCCGAGTCATCCATGGTAACCCCACTGGCCTCTCCACCGCTATGTGCTACCAAGCCCAGCTCTGCAACAGATAGCTACAGCTAATCCCCTTTCGCCTCGGTAGTGGACCTCGTACAACTCACCATAGAGCTGTGCCAACAATGTCTGTCCCCATCTCATGATCAAAGGCTCACCGTCGAGCACTCCACCACCGACGGACCACCTCCAGCAAGTTCCACGGAACCTTATGCTTGAAGAGTCGGTAGCAGCATGTTGGAAATGAGGCCCATCAACAATGCGTGCCTCACTCCCAACACCCCCTTCTCAAGCCACCATCATACTAGAATACTGCCAATCTGGTAGTCAACCTCTACCCTCTCCACTAGACTATCCACACCCACCTCCACCCCATGCCCAAAGCAACATGTCAACACTATTGTCCGTTGGTCCCATGGCATCATCCTGATCGGCAATCCATCTATCGAAATCCACAAAATCTGATAGACATCCTCTAACGTAACCATCATCTCCCCTATTGGGAGATGGAAGGTATTAGTCCGAGGATCCCACAAATTGATCAAGGCCATCAGGTAGGCCCGATCCCTGACTATCGGCTCCAGCTGAGTCACTTGCTTGAGCCCAAGGGCATCAAGCCACTCCCAGGCCAACAAGTCAGCGCCTCCCACGCTTGTAAACACCGTAGGCACACGATACCGGCTCTTCACAACCTGCAAAAGAAAACACACAAAAACATTAAAAAAAAATGTAACAAAAACATGGATATGCATAAATTAAACAAACAATATCAACAAAAAAAATGGTTTGTCAGTTCTAGGTTTTTAACTGTTAACTGATAAATTAAATTAAACAAAAAAAAACAAACAAACATTCAACTTAGGGTTTCGTCAATTCTAAGTTTAACTTTTATTAAAACACACATAATCAAACAAACAAATTTGATTATCAGTTTTTCAAACATACATCAAACTCAATTAAATTACAAACACTAAAACACCAAAAACAACCTATTAGGGTTTAAACTAAGTTTTTGAACTACAATTTTGATCTTCCTAGGGTTTCATTTTAATTTATAAAACCAACCACAAAAGACAAAAATAGCAAAAACAAAGCAAATTACGATTTTGTTACACTGTAACAAACAAACAAATAATGAGGAGGATCACTTACTAGTCTCGCTTCGGCTCCGTCGCTCGATCCGGTCCATGAACTCATGGTGGCAGGAAAAATTTGGCAGCGCTTCGCTTCGCAGAATTGACCTCCTCCTCCTCAGAGCTCCAAATCACCAGAAAAATCAAATGATAATGACCCCAAATCCTAATTTTGGCCCTTAAATAGGATTTTTGCCTGTAAACATTCCACACTAGGATGAGCACTCTGGTTAGCGCTCGTCTCACCCTGGGATGATTACCAGCCTAGTATTTGCCTCACCCAGGAATGAATTCGGGGCAAAAACAAAAACAACAAAAAAAAAAAATGAAAACACAAAGCAATAAAACTGTCCGATGAGAGTGCTTTTGCACCTGACATTTCGGGCATGCAAAATAGATGTCGGGGTTACAAATCCTCACTATCCTATTCCCTAAGAAGGCTACCATAGCCGGACCGCTCCACGGGAAGATAGATTGTCGAGAATTTCATCCCCAAGTGGCGTCGCAAAACGGGTCCACACCCAACCAAAAATAGCAATAACATTGTCGAACGAAGGCGCCTTTGTGCTTGACATTCTTGGCATCCAAAATAGATGTTGGGGTCACAAATTGTCACTATCCTACTCCCTAAGAAGGCCACCATGGCCGGACCGCTCCACGGGAAGATGGATTTTTGCCAATTTTAGCCCCAAAAAGCGTCACCAAAAGGGTTAACACCCACCAAAAATAGGTCTAAATGTCAGAAAACTACACACATTTAACGCTAAACATCTGAAGGCACCCTTACACAAGTCATCTTGGGTCAAGCGACTCATCGCTTTTCTCATGTTGGTCATTCCCTCATCGATTCGTCGCTTGAGGGGGTAGTCACACTTAGTCACCAATCAACAAAAACACACCCAATCATGGAAACAACATGCATTCAAAGAATCATTGACAAAGACAATCACGCTCCTGCTTGGGGCAGAAAACAAGCAATAATCACAAGCTGATCAATCACTTGGCATTCATGAATCATGAACTCAAGGTTCCCACAGACAAAAGGTTGCGCCCTTTGCCTATTCATGACTGATCAATGTCCAAGCTCAAGTAACACCTCACCGAAAAAGGTTAACACTTGAATTGAGTTCCTTCGCTCGTTAGAAGCAAGGATTCAAGAATGCATGCCCTTTCCATACTTGGGGCATCCAAATTTGGTTAGGTTACTAAGAAACCCTAATCATTAGTGCTTTGGTTATCTATTTTTTGCTCGGTGCTGCGCCTTGCACAGTGCATCCCAAAAAGGGGCATCTATAGACACCAAAACAGCACCAATCCGATTATGTGACTGCAAACACTGATCGCATTGACACACACAGCCCCAAGGGCAGCCCCCAGAGGTTAAACAGTGGTCCTAACCACTCTCACAGCAGTTTTGGAAGGTCAGAGATCAATTTGGCACCTTCAGGCACTTTGCTCAATACTCGTTCCACCCAGGGACGATTTCAAACTGGGATTCACCCCACCCAGGGACGAATAGCAGTATTCGCTCCAGGGTGGGGCGAATAGCAGGTTTGACGGGAAAAAAGTCAAATCTTGACAAATGGCAGCTCAGATCCACCACTTAACGCTTCCTTCATCGCATGGGAGTGTGGGTGAGCGTTTTTGAGCGTTAGAGGCAGTTGCAAGGGCAGTCATGAAGTCCCTAATCAGGGAAGAATCTCCTTCCCCCTGGGAAGGCATGATTGCCAAGTGGCGCCTCTGCATGCCCAATTCAAAGAGACCTCCAGGTCTATAAATTGGTGAGTTTCCTCACCCCAGAAGATATAGAGAAGGAGCATTTTTGAGCAACGAAGTGCTACCATTTTACCTCCCCATACGCCCTTGTTTGATTTGTGCCTTTCACATCCGTGATCTCTTTTAGAGAGGAGGTCATTGGGTGACCATTGGAAGGTCAAATATTGAGCCCAAAACCTAACATTTTGCCACAACATACCACCCAATTTGTCGACAACACTTTACAAGAGATTTTGGACCCATCCCAAGTGGATTGGTGCCGAAATCAGGCCCCAAACGATGGGCGGCCTGCCTCGCCCGCGGCGCCCCCCGCACTGCTGTAGATCTAATCGTCCCCTTTAGGAATGATTAGGAATCTATGGCAGATTTTCCTCCTGTCAATTTCTTTTGCATTTCATCTTATGCTGCTTAGATAGTTTGCAATTTCAATTTCGTAACGTTTTGAGCAAATCTTATCATGTTTCATCATTTTTTCGTCTTTACTAACTTGCAGAGGGCATCATCAAAATTTGGGTGTTAGAGGCCAAATTGGGGAAATCTGACCATCTGGGTCATCCCAAAATACCCCCAATTAGCTAACCCCCACTTTTGCAAGAGATTTGGAGCTGTCCAGATGTGACATTTTGGACGGTGCTATCTGGCATTTTGTTGCATGTCTATTCGTCCTGCCCGGAGCGAATTCAAATATGTGAGGAATTTCCTGACTGTTCCATTTGCAGTGTTTCCTTTGTGAGGTCTTGATGCCCTGTCAAATTTTTAGATCATTTGGATATATGTTAGTTATCATTTTATTTATTCTTTGCATGCACTAATCGTAGGCTTGGGGATTGCATGTTTCATCTCATCCGCAGGTGCTACTGACTATTTCTTGTTTCTTTGAATGCAATATCTGGAGGAGGTCATTGGGTGACCATTGGAAGGTCAAATCTTGAGCCCAAAACTCGACATTTTGCCATAGCATACCAACCAATTTGCCGACAACACTTTACATGAGATTTTGGACCCATCCCAAGTGGATTGGTGCCGAAATCAAGCGCCAAATGACATGCGGCCTACCCCGAGCACCCCCACGCACTGCTGTAGATCTAATCGTCCCCTTCAAGAATGATTAGGAATCTATGGCAGATTTTCCTCTTGTCAATTTCTTCTGCATTTCATCTTATGCTGCTTAGATAGTTTACAATTTCAATTTCATAACGTTTTGAGCAAATCTTATCATGTTTCATCATTTTTTTTTCTTTACTAACTTGCCAAGGGCATCATCAAAATTTGGGCATTAGAGGCCAAATTGGGGAAATCTGACCATATGGGTCATCCCAAAATACCCCCAATTAGCTAACCCCCACTTTTATAGGTGATTGGGAGCTCCCAGATGCGACATTTGGGATAGTGCCTTTTGGCATTTTTGTTGCAGGTCTATTCGTCCCGCCCCAAAGAAAATTCAAATATGTGAGGAATTTCCTGACTGTTCCATTTACAGTGTTTCCTTTGTGAGGTCTTGATGCCCCTATCAAATTTTTAGATCATTTGGATATATGTTAGTTATCGTTTTATTTATTCTTTGAATGCACTAATCGTAGGCTTGGGGATTGCATGTTTCATCTCATCCATAGGTGCTACTGACTGTTTATTATTTCTTTGAACGTAGGATCTAGACGTTAGGGGAGCATTGAAGAGTCAAGACTCATCAACGCAATCAGCGACGGCGTTTGGTCCGCCCACTTTACATGTGGGCACGCGAAAGAAGGAATGGCATCCATGGATGTAACAAAGAAACAAATTTAATGCTCCTCACCCCTAAAAATGGAGGAGGCAAATTGTAACCAAATTCTGAAACATATCAATAAAAGAAAGGGTTGTTTTCCGCATTGGCTTTTCATTTGGGTTTCAATTCATTTATGCTTTTCCTATTTCATGCATTTTCAATTCGTAGGACTTAGCGTTAAGTTTAGTTCCATTTTGCATCGTACTTGGAGCTTTTCCTTTTTCATTTCTGCATCCTCGTGCTTTCACTAAGTTATCCCAGAAGGCCTAAAAAAACTCAATTGGAAAGCCATTTGGACTTAGTGTTTTTTTGGTGATCATTCCAAAGACTACATTCTCTAGTTCCTCTCTATCAATGGGTTTAAGTAGGGTCTGATTTTCTTCTTCAGAGATAACAGAGGGTATGACAACAATAACTTCTTTTTGAGCCTCTTCATCTTGCACCATACTTTCCATAAATAGTTTAGAAAAATAATCCATTGAATGGAAATGCATACCTGGAATTGTATCAAAGGAGTGTTCATTCTCATCTTGAAGAGCTTCCATGTTGTTCATCTATCTCCTAGCACAAGAAGTCCGATGGAAAAATTTGGTATTTTTATCACCTTCTAATAACCAAGTGGTTCTTGCTCTCATTTTCTAGTAGGTCTCCTCTTGGTTGTCAATGTACTCAATCGCTTTATGCAATGCATCATCCTCTTATTTGAGCTACTCTGTAATTGTTCCTTCCCTAAAGTGTTTTTGAACCTCATCCCATCTAACCACCAATGGAGCTCTTTGGACCTGGAAGTTTGTCTTGTTAGCTCGCCTCCATTATTTCAGTTGATCTTTGACATAATGAAGTTGTTTGTGGAATCTAAATTTTGATGTCCCATATGTTGGGCGACGATCTTCCCACCACTATGTAATTTTATTTCAAATTTTCTCTTGTTGTAACCAAAAGTTTTTCAAATTTAAATGGTTTGTGATGTTGCACTGTCTTGATCCCTCCTTCCAAAAAAATGGGAAAGTGATCTAAAACTGGACCCTCCAAAATCTAAAATTTTATATTCCATTTTACAAATGCCTCCTTTGAAACCAAAAAATGGTCTAAATTCACCTTCCTGCTATGTGGCTCCCTCCTCTTATTAGTCCAAGTATAGTTGGTTCCAGGGCATTTAATATCCACCAAGTTTAATGTCTGGACTTGGGCAATCATAAGTCGATCCCCTTGGTCCAAAATTGGGGTTCCTCCTTCCTGATATCTAGAGGATAATTTAGCATTAAAATCCCCAGCAATAATTCAGTCTATATCTTCCCTTGAGACTCTCATGTTATGTACAACTTTCCATTGATGCATCTAACCATCTAGATTTTGAGCCCCATAAAAATTTGTGATTAAAACATGTTCAGTTGTGACATTATTTCTAAAATGTGATGTGAGAATACCCATCCAAGCTATGTTTTCTATTGCATTCCATTCAAGAGAGTTCCAAAGAGTAACTATCCCCCCCTGAGGCACCTTGGGTAGCCACTTCCATATGACCAGCACCCCTCCAAAGTCTGTTAACTAATTTACACATAAGATCTAATGACATTTTTGTCTCCTAGATAAGCAAAAAATGTGTTTTACATTTTTCTAAGAGTCTTCGAATAGTAGATTGATGGGTTCTACTGTTTAAACCCCTAACATTCCATGATTGTATAATCATTGGTTACCTTGAGAGCAGTAAAAATCTATTGGCCTCACCGATCCTCCAGTGATCAGTTTGTCTCCTTGAACTGCTATCAATTCCTTATTTGATTTTCTACCCACTCCTTGAGAGTTGCTATTTTTTTATCTCTTTTTCACCTAAGTTATCCCTAAAGTTGGCCTTTCTCTGTTCTTTTCTGTTATACCCATGCTGACATCCTTGATTATTGGTTGCTCTTGGTTATGCACTATCAATGCCCCTGCACTCTTTGATCGCGATGACTCACTGTACTCAATTACCTGCTCTATGATGGGGGGAGATGAAAGAGGATCTTGAACATGGTTTTTATTATTTTCATTATTCCCATCCACTCCTTCCATGAATTGTTCTTCTTGGTCCATTAGTGTCTTAAATATCTCATACCTATTGGAGGACTTGAGTTGGGTTTGCTCTTTACCATATTTTTTCTTTTTCCTTCTCCTTCTTTTGGGCTGTTCAAAACCATCTCCCTGTGCTTCTTTAACCTAATAAATATTGGTTGGTTCTTTGTTGATTGTTGACTTACCCTCCTTAGGAAGATTTGACATTCCTAGAGGAGCCTCCATTTTTATGTTCATATTATTTGGGCAAGATCGGGCCAAATGCTCATATTTGTGGCAAACTCTACATCTGAAGGGCAATGCCTCATAATCCATTTATTGAATCCAAGATAGTCCTGCAAGTTCAAGTTCCACCTCTACCGGTAGAGGCTGGCTAAGATCCATTTCTACACATAATCTTGCATAAATAGTTGTGTTTCCTTCTATTGTGTCTTTGAAAACACCCAAATGTCTTCCAAGGGAATTACCGATAATTTCCAATACCTGCTCACTCCAAAACTCCATTGGAAGTGCATACAAACGGATCCAAACTAGGACAGTAGTGGGTTCAATTTGAGGATCAAATCCCACTCTCCATGGTTGAACAAATAATCATGTCGGACCATGATTCCTCTTTTCTGATTCGAAAGCCCTATTTCTATCGGGAAGTGAAGAAAAACTAACAATAAAATATCCATTGCTAATAAACCATAAAGAATACTCACCCAGAGGCTCCCAATTTTGCCGGACCCAGGAATGCAAAAAATTAGGGTAGGGCAAATACCCATGAATTTACAGATCAAATCATGATTGGCTCTATATAAAATTGTTTCTTCAACCATCCTTTGCTCAATGACAATCTTTGGCCTTGATTCTGACTGTGGCAAGCATCCATTAACTTGTTGAGATGTTGATATATTTCCAACAGCCATAAAGAGCATTTTTAATGTTGTTTTTGGTGCTTCTTCAATATTTGATGGAGATTTATCCTTTAACAAATCTGCAAAAGAACTATGTCTCTCTAGAAGAGGATCCGGAGGTGTCCCCATTGGGCCCTCCTGGGGCAGCAATCTTGTCTTCAAATCCACAGTAACCAGAAATCTCTTCGGCTACCCAACTGATGCCCTAGTTTTCTCCAATTTTGGAAAAAATTATCACACTAAGTGCTTAGAAAGAGATCCTAAGGACTCCCAAAAATTGCAGATATTAACTTAATATAAATATTTAAAAAAAAAGAAAACGAAAACAACAATGATAGATTGTCCTAGAATGCAGATCCTACTCAGTCCAGCCTTTTACAAGTTTTAAGCTACTTTACATAGAAGATCACTGTCAAGCCAGCTAATCAAGCAAGTGGAGAGATTTATCCACTTTAACGCCATCCCTTTCCCTGGTATTATCTGTCTACCATTATACTTGAAGAGACTACTCATTCTCTTGCACTCCCATCATGAATCTGCTGACTACATTCTCTGCTTTTAACAGGTCGGGTCTAATCAAATACCTATAGATCCTCTTAGCTTTGCTTTCTTTTGCAAACTAGATTTATATCGATATATCTGCAATATGAAGGGCATGAGCAAAAGTTCTGGTAAATGGTTTGGAAGAAGTGGAAAAGGTTTTATATACAACAGAATTATCAACCGCCGTTTTCTTAGGAAAAAGAAGGGAGAGGAAATAATCGTTGGCTGCGAGAGTTACTGCCCAAATATACACAGGTGACTTGTTACAACATTTTAAATATTCATTAGGTATTTAGAATATTATTCCAAAATATGTTGTAAGACAAACGAAAGCAAAGTCACGAGCATCATATTTTCTTCGTGTGCTCGTGATGACGAACAGCAATTATTGTTTACTTTTTACACGCACACCGAATTAGGACAAAACATTCCCGTCCATATGGGTCAGCTTTCAATGTTTTTTTATTGTTTAAATTCCAGTCAAACGAATCATCCGTTATAATTATTTTGATATGGAATTTGGATACTTCTTTTTTCCTCTGAGCATTTTTACCATTTGAGCTAACGAAGAAGAATTAACCTAAGTTTAAAAGAAAATATAAAATATAATTTTTATAATTATATTATAATTATAAAAATTATAATTATAGGTATTTTATAGTTTTTTTAAATGTCTATTAGAGATGTTGTAATAGATATCCTTCATAGCCCTTGAGAAATATTTCTGTTGGGTTGAGTGTTGTCAATGTCAATTTTTTTAGTTCACTTAATAAGAAAGATAATATTTGTTAAGAAAGATAATATTTGTTGAAGATAATTATAACATAAAACTGAAGGGTTTACAGTGTTTATGATGAAAGGTATTTATTTTTAAATGTTGGTTGCTTTTAAAAGAAAAATTAACATGATATATATAATCAATGTATAGGGCTAACCAGTCTCCTTCAAACCATGACCCCTCGTAAAATCAAGAGTTGTACTTATCAATAGAGAATCTAACACATACCCACCCCCTCACACACTGGTCCATGCCATAGTTTGAACCTTAAGTTATATGTGATTTTTACTAAAATTTGGTATTTAGTTAAGTCAATCAAATCATATTTAATACATTATTTTTTTTAATAAATGTATTTTATTTGTTTTTCTATTAAATATATTAGTATTATGTTTCTACAATTAGCTCATTGACATCATTTTAGTTAAGAGAAAATTTTATCTAGTTATTTAAATTTTAAAATATCAACACCATTATTGCACAAAATATTTGTTACCTAATTTATATCTTCAATTTTTTAAGAGATAACCTTCAATAATAAATTATAAACATCAACAATAATATTACTTTCTATTCAATCCTCACATACATTTCTTTGATATGATTAATAATAATTTGAAAATCCCCTCAATTAAAATATATTTCCATTATTTTTTTATTACAATTTTAATCCTTGCAAGAAGTGTCCTAGTCTTTGCATAGTTTTTTTTGCTGAAATTCCATATAATTTTAGGAGAGGAGAACTTTTCCTTTATTATTTTAAAAAACACCACCTTCACTAGATTTTTCTAGATTTCCTTTAGAAGTATCATAAAAATTAATTTTGATAAACCCAAATTTTTGGACATTTCTATTTTATCCTATATAGAAGTACATACTTTTTTATTTTGTCATTATCATGGATGAATCTTCTTATATGTTCACATTATGTAACCAAGTTCTTGTTGACTATTTTTTGCACTTGAAACTTTGCATGATGAACACCATATTTATAAAAATTATGTAAGAGAAACAATAATATGATTCCAAATATGCATGATTTTGAGATTTAGTTTTAAAATTTCTAATATTCCTTTCAAGCCATAAATTTCAACATATAATGGCAAGGCCAGTCCATAGAATACATAATATTTTAGCTATGAATAATTAATCCCATATTTTATGAACTCTATTAATGTTGATGAAGTTATGTACTATATTTCTAAAAAAGTAACCCCAAGTGGTGTGAGCAAAAGTACAATGAAAAATAAAATGGTTTAATGTTTTTAAATCCTTCAAACATAAGGCATATCTAAAAGGTCGATGATATTATTTTCGTTATAGACTCTCTCCAATAAGAATCTTACTTTGAACTACTAACCAAAAGAATGTTGTGGCCTTAGGTAGAGCCTCTAGTTACCAAGCATTCTTCAAAGGAAAAATTTTAGGAGTAAGAAATTTTGATTGCTCTAATCATATCCCAACTTAATCGAGTACCTACATCTTTTGATATATTCCAAATCAGCTCATCTTTTCATGTAAAAATCAACAAATAAAACTTTTGAAGCATTTTTTCAAGTTTATTTGCAATTTGTTTGAGTTCCTCTCCTTCAACCAAGTTACTAATAAAAATCAATAATATGGAGTTGTTGCCCATATTAATATAGTCTTTGCCATTTAGAAAATTACAAACTAGATATGCCAATGCAATGGTTTTTATTTGGAGTTAAAGATAAACATCATATCAAAAAATTGTATAATTCACCTCGTTGACTATCCATCCAATATATTCCTTTATCAATCGATATGAAATTTCATATTAATAATTCTTTGGAAGAACTTATATTTTTTTTTGACTTTTATATATATATATATGATCTCAGATTCTCACCAACCATCGGCACTCCTAAATAAATAAATAAATAAATAATATTTTTTAATAAAAAAATATCTATCATTATTACAAGTTCTAATCTTATTTATTTATATATATATATTCCGAAATTCAAGTTTTCATTTATTTATAAAATTATGTGGCTCCTTTCAATACACAGATTTTGAAACCGTCGGAGATGAACCTGGACAATGTCAGTCAGAAGCACTGCATCACAATGAATAATAGTGTCCATAAATGTGATATGTTATTTTAACTGTGAGATGTAGTTTCGTTTCCAAATTTAAATCGTCCGAGTGCGTAAATTTTATCGTGACGTCGGGCTGCGCGGGGAGTAAACTACTGACAGTGGACGGACTTGCCATTCAACACCCGATTTCGCAAGTCAAAGAGATTCCAGTATGACTGTGCTACATAGTCGGGTGGTTCCCAAGGACTTAGCCAAATTTTGGCTGTCCCTTCTCCTAGTTGCGCAGAATAGAGCTTGCGCAATTGGACTACGCTGCACAAGCGGGCGGGGCCAAAAATGACTTGGCCGTATTTTCAAGAGGGAGGCCGTCGGACTGTGCTCGAAACGGCTTGCGCAATCGGACTGCGCTGCATAATCGGGTCGGAAGTCCCACACTTAGACAAAAAAAATTACCCATCAAACTAGTTGTCCAAAGACGTGCAGGCAGGTAGGTGAGGCCTTGATTAGCTAGTAAATCACTGTGCGGCAGCTGACGAGCTCTAAATATAGAAACCACGAATAAGTATAAGAGAGGTCTGAAATCGCTCTGTTAGGAGATGATTGAAGAGGTTCCAGAGAATGCCATCAGTGAGGGTAAACAGTCAACAAATTTAGACAAATGACTGCAATAAAACAATGATAAAAAATAAGGGAGCAAGTCACAAAGGATATAGACGGAGTTAAATAAATACCCTTCAAAATGCCTGAAACAAGGTAAAATATTATTTATTTGAAACAAGGGTTATAAAAATCCTCAACCGAGGATTTACAAACTTTTGTAGACGAATATCTACAGGATAAACTAACAACAAATTGTTGAGTCTACTGTTTGAAGTTGAGCTAGATGAGCGACTCTGCTCTCTGAACTGCTCTTATCAATCACTTTGCAACTTGACTGCTCTGCTACTATGATTCTTCAGAATCTCCCCACTCTCAAAATGTACCCCAAGTCAGGGTTTATATAGCAAGAATTGAGAGGTCAATCACCAACTATGCACGAATGAGATTAACCAATCACCTAACACGCACGCAAGAAATAAAGGCTAATTGGATGCCCAATCATTTGCTTCTGGGATGCCCATGAGACTACCCCCAATCCAAGATGGAAAGCATACCTGGAGGTGTTCTTTTGGTCATCAGTTTTTCCAGCCCATTCACTATCTGTGTAGCCCACCAAATCTAACTAGTCTTGTGTAGCGTAGAATAGGCCATGGTTCTGCATCTCGTTGACATAGCGTAAAATGTGCTTGCATTCTTGCCAATGCATGTCCTTCAGAGTCTCCATAAAGTGATTGATTAGACTGTGTCCGAACATCATAATTGGTCGACTTGGAGTTAGATACATCAGACTGCCAACTAGCTGCTTGAACAAATTTGGATCAATGTTCCTAACTGAATCCAACTTGCTCAACTTCAAACCTGTGGCGACAGGTGTGATGGCAAGTTTGTTGTCCTCCATATTGAACCACTTTAGGATATCCTTCGCATACTTGCCCTGAGAAATGAATATGTCATCTTTCGATTGGTCAACTTCAATTCTAAGAAAATACTTCATCAGCCCTAAGTGCGTCATCTCAAACTCCTTCATGGTTGTTCTAAACTGGGCAAATAGTGCTATGCTGTTGCCAGTATAAATCAGATCGTCCACATACAGGCAAATGATTATGAGCTCTCCTACTTCATTTATCTTCATGTACAAGGTGTGCTCATATGGGCATTTTACAAACCCATTCTCCTAAAAATAATTGTCAATCTGGTTGTACCAAGCCCGGGGTGCTTTCTTCAAACCATACAGGGCCTTTTTCAGCTTTAGGACTTTGCCCTCCTGGCCTTCAATCTCGTAACCTGGTGGCTAGTCTATGTAGACCTCCTCCTCCAACACACCGTTGAGAAATGTTGACTTAACGTTCATCTAGAAAACACTCCAGCCCTTCTGAGTTGCTAGTGCCAGGATCATCCTCACTATGTCAAGTCGAGCTACATATGCATATACCTCATGGTAATCAATGCCTGACTTTTACTTGTAGCCCTTCACCACCAATCTGGCCTTGTGCCTGTCAACTTCTCCTTGGGCGTTAAATTTTGTCTTATACACCCACTTGATCCCAATGGTCTTCTTCCTTTTTGGAAGATCTGCAAGTTGCCATGTATCGTTCTTCTCAATGGCTTCAATCTCCTCATCCATCGCCTTCACCCA
The DNA here is from genome assembly GCA_028583015.1 of Wollemia nobilis. Classification (NCBI taxonomy): domain Eukaryota; kingdom Viridiplantae; phylum Streptophyta; class Pinopsida; order Araucariales; family Araucariaceae; genus Wollemia; species Wollemia nobilis. Next base: position 21,432,346 of record JAQPPZ010016895.1, read on the forward strand.
CTTCTGATTCTGACTTGAGTCTTCGAACTCCACTAGATCGACCCCAGTAAAGAATGCAAAGTTAGAGTACTCTTCATCTTCATGTTTGCGGGTTGCCTCATAGATGTCTTGCAAGCTCCTCGTCTTTGCCAAAGTCCTCAAGTTTAGGATTCTACTTGCAAGTGGAGGTGATCGAGATGGTGAGGCTATGGTACTACTGGCATCATTGTTGCTGCTTGAGACTGCATGTGGCTGCACACTACCCTCCTCCAAGTCAACAGACTCAAATACTACTGGCTCTAACCGGCCAGTCTTTGACTTCTAGTTCCAAGCTTCATCTTCCAAGATCTTCACATCTCAGTTGATGATGAGCTTTTTCATCATAGGATTGTATAGTCGATATGCCTTTGCATGTTCACTATACCCTATGAAAATGTATTTCTCCGCTCTACCATACATTTTTTTTCACTTCTCTTCTAAAATATGTGCATATGCAATGCACCAAAACACATGCAAATGAGCCACAAATGGCTTTATACTGCTCCAGGCCTCCTGAGGTATTTTGTCCTTCACGCTTTTTATGGGACATCTATTCAGCAGGTAGACTACACATGTTATAGCCTCTACCTAGAACTCATGTGGCAATCCATTCTCCTTAATCATGTTATGTGCCATCTCCATGATGGTCCAATTCTTCCTCTCAGTTACGCCATTTTGTTGCGACGTGTATCTGGTAGTGAGCTACCTCTGAATTCCATGCTGCTTGTAGAAATTGTGGAATTCATTGGAGATGTATTCACCTCCACCATATATCCTGAGAGTCTTGATCTAATATCTGCTATGTTTCTCCACCAGAGGCTTTAACTCCTTGAATTCGGAAAAAGCTTTTGACTTTAGCTTGATGGGATAAATCTAGGTCTTATGGCTAAAGTCATCTATGAATGTCAGGAAGTACTTGTTGCTAACAAATATGTTGGTCTGCATCGAACCACATATGTTTGAGTGCACCAGCTCCAATGGTTGTGATTCTCTCCAAGACTGTTTGAACAAGAACGAATCCCGATGTTTTTTTCCGACTAAGAAGCCTTCAAAAAAATCATTTTGTTGCTCAATAAGGGGTAAACCCTTCACCATCTACTTCTTGTGTAGCATATTCAGGCCACTAAAACTTAGGTGACTGAACCTTATATGCCACAGCCAAGTAGCATCCTTCACAACTACACTCAAAGACATCAATGATTCATTCTAAATATACAATGGAAATATTGTGTTCTTTGTCATGGACACAGTTGAAATATTCCCATGCGACTTTTCTCTGGTGGTGCATACTCCATATTTGAACTAGATCATATAGCCCTTCTACATGAGCTATCCAACACTTAGAAGGTTATGCTTTAGACCAATCACATAGTAGATGTCACAAATCTGCTTCCATTCATTGTACCTGGTGTGAATGAGGATCTTTTCTTTCCCCATCATAGGAACCTTATTGTTGTTCCCCATATTGACCTCGGACTCAACTGTTTCATCTAGTTGTGAAAACATCTCTTTGTTCCCCGTCATGTGTTCGTTGCACCCACTATCGAGATACCAAATATTTTTCTAGCTCTCCTCCTCAATATTGCAAGTCAGTAGCACATTCTCTCCTTTCGCATTTTTCATTTTTTCCATATAATGGGCTTGCTTCTGGTTCTCCTTGGCCATCCTATTTCTGCACTATGAGATGTAATGGCCGAATTTCTTGCAATAGTAGCACTAAACATTTGACATGTCTTTTTTCTAACCAAATTTGGCTTGCTGGTTCTTCACACCGCCTCTTCCTCCTTGCTAATGGAAGTTGTAGTTGGTCTCTCCTTTAATAGGGTTTGACCATACTCTTGACTTGTTTCCTTTCCCACGTCTACCTCTACCTCTTCCTTCTTAAGAACTAGAGGCACCATGTTGGGAGTCTTGTCTATCACTATCTTAGAATGAGACTTGGCCTTGAATACTTGCTCCAAAGATGTCTGAGATGAACGGCTCAACCCCTACTCATGTTTTTACAACAAACCATGAGCTCATTTGTCGAGAGGGTTTTCAAATCCCTTAAATCTCTGATTGCTATCACAACTAAGTTAAATTTTGTAAGCAGTCTTCTAAGAATATTCTCCATGATTCTTTGGCTTTGCACGATTTCTCCATTCAAATGCATCTAGTTGATAATGTCCATCATCCGGGTGAAAAAGTCTCTCATGGACTCAAACTCACTCATCTATAGGTTCTCGAATTCTCTCCTAAGTATCTATAGATTCACCAAATTCACCTTGTTGATGCCCTTATATGAGCTAGCCAAAGTCTCCCAGGTCTGCTTCACTCTGGTGGTTGATGTGATCCACAAGAAGATGGTCCCCTCAACTACTTGCATGATGTAGAAGAGGGCTTTTTGGTCCTTCTTCATGTTCTCCTTCAGCAGGTCCTTGTCTGCTTGGGAGAGAGAGGCCAGTGCTACTGCATCTATCGGTTCTAGGTAGCCATTCTCGACTAACTCCCATAGCTCCTAAGATCCGAATAGGATCTTCATCTAGATGCTCCAGTAATCATAGTTCTTATCGTTGAAGCATGAGATATGCAATGGCAATGAATGGTTGTTCTCAAAAACATTTTTGTTGTCTTCGTGTCAATGGCATGATGACTCTGATACCAATTTATAGTTTTGTTTCTAAATTTAAATTCCTCGAGTGCACAAATTTTATCATGATTCCAGGCTGCACAGGAAGCAAACTAGTGACAGTGGGCAGACTTGCTAGTCAACACCTAACTACACAAGTCAAAGGGAGTCTAGTCTGACTACACTGCATAGTCGGGCGGCTCCCAAGGACTTAGCCAAATTTTGGTTGTCTCTTCTCCTAGCTGCGTAGAATAGAGATTGCGTAGTCAGATTGCGCTACATAAGCGGGTGGGGCCAAAAATGACTTGGTCATATTTTGAAGACGGAGCCCATCGAACTGCGCTTGAAATGGCTTGCACAGTCATACTGTGCTGCACAGTCAGGCGAGTAGTCCCACACTTAGATAAAACATTTTGCCTATCAAACTAGTTATCCAAAGATGTGCGGGTAGGTAGGCAACACCTTGATTAGCTAGTAAATCGTTGTGCAGTAGCTGACGAGCTCTAAATCTGGAAACCACGAATACCAAGTCTAAGTGAGGTTCGAAATCACTTTGTTAGGAGACGATTGAAGAGGTTCCGGAGAACGTCGTCAGTGAAGGTAAACAGTCAACAAATTTAGACAAATGACTGCAATAAAACAACGATAAAAAATAAGGGAGCAAGTCACAAAGGATGCAGACAAAGTTAAATAAAGACCCTTCAAAATGCCTAAAACAAGGGAAAATATTATTTTTCTGAAACGAGGGTTACAAAAATCCTCAGTCGAGGATTTACAAACTTTTGTAGACGAATGTCTGTAGGATAAACTAACAAACTGTCGGGTCTGCTTCTTGAAGATGAGCCAGATGAACAACTCTGCTCTCTGAACTGCTCTTCTCAATTGCTTTGCAACTTGACTGCTCTACTACTACTCTTCTTCAGAATCTCCCCACTCTCGAAATGTACCCCAAGCCAGGATTTATATAGCAGGAACTAAGAGGTAAATCACCAACTATGCACGAATGAGATTAACCAATCACCTAACTAGCATGCGGGAAATAAAGGTTGATTGGACAGAGGTCAGAGAACACGTGCGACGTCACATCAAACATTCTGGCTGTATTCCCAGGTTCACTAATTTTCATGAGGGTAGTCCGACAACGCCTAGGTTCGAAGCACAGTTGGGCAGAGACATGAAATTGAGGTTAATTTTTCTAACACCCTCCTTTAAACCTGATTTCATGAGCGCTTTGACTCCAAGCTGCTCTCGCAATTTGTTGAAGTCTTCCTCCTTCAAAGACTGTGAAAATATCCACCAACTACTCCTTAGATCTACAAAACTACAACTAAATTTTACCGAACTTCACCAGCTCTTTGATGAAGTGATAAGGAATATTGATATGCTTCGTCCGAACTGCACTCACGAAAATCAGCGAACCTGGGCATGGAGCCAGAATGTTTGATATGCCGTCGCACATGTTCTCTGAACTGCTCTTGTCAATCGCTCAGCAACTTAACTGCTATGTTACTACGCTTCTTCAGAATCTCCCCACTCTCGAAATGTACCCCAAGCCGAGATTTATATAGCAAGAACTGAGAGGTCAATCACCAACTATGCACAAATGAGATTAAACAATCCCCTAACTTTCACACAGGAAATAAAGGCTGATTAGACAAAGGTCAGCGAACATGTGCAACGTCACATCGAACATTCTGGTTGTACACCCAGGTTCGCTGATTTGCACGAGCGCAGTCCGACAGTGCCTAGGTTCGGAGCCGAGTTGGGCAGAAACGTGAAATCGAGGTTAATTTTCCTAACATGAAATAGGTCACAATTTCTCCTAATGAGAATATTGTTCCAAAACATGTTGCAAGTTCTAGCAAATGAGAAGAAACAAGACGACCGTTATATTTTCTGCCTGGTCTCGTGAGGATGCACAGGCATTTTTTAAACGCATGCGAAATTAGGACAAAACATTCCTGTCCATATGGGTCAGTTTTCAATGTTTAAATTCTTATTGAACGAATCATCCTTTATAAATATTTTAATATGAAATCTGGATACTTCTATTTTTCCTTTGACCTAACGATATAAAGCCTAAAGAGATGAAGAAGAATTTATTCTAATTTGAAAAAATATATTTATAAAAATAAATAAATAATAGTTATATTTATTGTGTGAAAATTTTAATAAAATCTAATTATAATTATAATTTTTTAATTATATTTATTTTATAAATTTTTTAAACTATTTAATATTAATTAATTTATAAAATAATTTAAATGTAATAGTAAGGGATACGCTAGTGGGTTGAATGCTCGCCAATGCCAACTTCGTTTTAATCCATGTTCTAAACAGATAATACTTGTCGAGTGTAACCGTGAGGGAAAGCGGAATTGTTTATACCTATGATTGAATGTTACGTAATTGGAAATGTTGGTTGCTTTCATTTTTTTTTTTATGAATAAAGATGCATCTTTTGATTTATTTTTAAAATAAATTATATGTGTTTTTTATTGGTTTGTTTTTTATTAAAATATTAAAATAATTATATTTAATATGTTTTTTATAATAAATATTTTTAAAAAATTTATTAATTTATTTTTAATTTTGTTTGAGTAATATATATAAATTGATTGAAAGGTGAGTGTTTTAAGAAGATCCCACAATCTTAAACATCACAAAATTTAGAAAGAGGGTATACCAACAAAGATCAAATGACTGGATAAAACAAAACTAAATCCAATTACCCCACTAACCTACGAAAAGAACAATAATTTTGGACTGAAGGCAATAGCTCGACAACCCAAAAGAGGGGGTCAACAACTCATGCTGGAAGCACATATTTTCATAAATAAAACAATTAATGTCCACAAGTGGAACTAACCACCACTTAAAAACCCTGACAAGATAAAGAAATTAAATTTTGAAATCATCTCCTATATCCAATTCTATCCATTGAAATTGGAAACCGAAAGTTGTAAACAAGATAGCAAAATCCTATAGCGACACTGCAACTACCACTAGAAGCACACAAGCTTGAAATTTTTATTAAATATCATCCAAAATAGTGTTTCAAAACTAAAAATAGCCTAGGATCAAATTTCAGCCCAACTAAAAATCTAAACTAGGTAAAACTTGGAATGCAAAACCATATAGTAATAAGGGAACCAACAAAGACCATCTAAGAGTGAGCAAACAACACAAAGAAATCTACAACTCATACTACAGCCTACCAATAAACCATCTGCAAAATCACGCACTTGGAAAAAAAAGATGCATTGATAACAAGAGCACCCAAATCATAGAGGATAATCTAGCAAGGGATAGCAAGGGATTAGACAACCCATGGAAGAAAACTTTCAATCTAGGATCATACAGGTCTTGTGTCCGGCCAAACACAAAAGAAAATAAAAGAAATGCAACTGGAGATAGAGAAACACCCACCAATATCGAATTCCCTACAATTTAAAACATAAATTGTAGTTCTCCATTAAAATTCGAAAGGCAACATACCTTTCAAGCCTCCTTATTTTATGAATGCCTCTAGAAAGCCATCCTAAAACCCCCAACACCTAAAAAAAATTGAATAAAATGGTTAGGGGACCAAGGATGTAGCTAGGTTTTAGAAGGTACCTAGAACCTTGGAGTAGGGTTTTGAGAAGGAGCGAGAACCTTAAAAATTATAGGTACAAACCCCACAGGCACCTTATGAAATAAGACCCTCAACTCCTATGGTTTCTAACCCCATAGGCATATAGAATAATAAGACTCCCATGAGGATGGGGACCCAACATCTGAAAGCACTACCACCTAACATAGTGCTTAAGGGCCAAACATGTTGTCCACCACCTAGCCAACTATCCCACAACAATGCTTTGGAAAAATCTGGAATAGGGGTCTCCCCACGCATCACCACAAGATCAACACTACCACGTAGAAGGAATATAGTGCAACCCATCATAAATTCTCTTGAACCATAAGAGAACTTTGACTCTGATCTTCTGATCTCGACTCTCTTACTCATAATCTAATCCTTCAATCTGAGTACTATATATTTTACAATTATCTTATTCACAGCATTTAATTAGTTACTTCTTAAATTACGACTTTACCAACTTGAAAATCAACACAACTATAAGATAAACTATTTGCTACTAGATTTCCTTCTTTACAAATATGCTCATATTTTTAAGATATTACCTCCAATAATTAATTATAAACATCAACAATAATATTATTTTTTATTCAATCCTCATGTACATTTTTGTTGATAGCATTAATGATAATTTGTCAATCCCATTCAATTGAAATATATTTCTATATATTTTTAATATAATTTTAATCCCTCTAAGAAATATCTTTTAATTGAAGTTCCATATGATTCTAAGAGAGGAGAAATTTGCCTTCATTATTTAAAAAAAAAACATAACCTCCACAAGCTTTTTCTAGATTTACTTTAGAACCGCCATCAAAATTAATTTTGACAAACCCAATTTTTGGATATTTTTATTTTACCCTAGATAGAAGTACATACTTTGTTTTATTGTCATCCTTCACATTTGATTCTTCCTATATGTTCAAATTTTGTAACCAAGTTGTTGCTCCTATTTTTTTTCCACTCGAGACTTCTCATGATGAGCATCATACTTGTAAATATTTTATAAAAGAGTTAATAATATGATTCCAAGCATGACATGATTTTAAGATTTTTTTTTTTTAATTCTATTATTCCTTTCAAGTCATAAACTTTCAACAAATAATGGCAAGACCACCCCTCCATAGAATAAAACATAGAAAACATAATGCTTTAGCTAAGATAAAGGTATTCAACATTTCATCAACTCTTTCAATGTTGATAGAGCTACCTATTATATTATCATATTAAAAATAATAATAATCCTAAAGAATGTGAGCACATCTAAAATATTCATCATATCCTCTTATTTATAGACTCTCTTGTAAAAATATTTGATATACTGATGCAGGAGCATCCAATGGTGTAAGGGCAATCTTGCATCACAAAAAAAATAATAAATAATATATATATATAGACCCATGTGTTTAAAAAATATATATATTTTTAGACCCATATGTTGGAAATTCAAGTTTCATGTGAATATTTCCTGGGCAGGAAAATGAAAATGAATATTTTACTAGTGGGAAAATGAAAGGCGAGAAAAGGAGTTACACTTTCCAGAACATTCTTTGGGAAGTTATTAAAAGGGAAAAGATATTACTGAAGGCAGTACGGTATCACATATTATGGATTCAATTTGCATATCTCTAGTCTTTGTAATAAAATTGAACTTATGGTCATACATTGTAGTTGTTGATTCTATTTTATTGAAGAAATATTTGATGTGGGATTTTTGTTGAATTTTATATGATTTAATATTAGATGTGGGGTTTCTGTTGAATTTTTTTGTGCTTTTGAGTACTTTGTGAGTGTTGGGTGGAGTAGCCCTTCACCAAGTAGTATCAGAGTGGAAGATCCTAAGTATGTAAACATATCATCAAATGTGAGGCAGTTTGCACCAAGACCTAGGGTTGAGGGTTGTGAAAAAAGTGACAAGAATACCTCCATGAAGAAACCATGGTGGTGGGAGAAATATTGTGGTACCAGAAGAGGGTTTTAGAACCCTACAAAGACAAGTTCTAGCACTACAAGAGGAGCTATGTAGAGGGTTTGAACCAAGAAGAGAATATGAAAGTGAAGATGAAGTTAAAGAAGAAGAGGTCCAGTTCGAAGAGGAAGATGTAGTAGATCATGCGCAAGTCAGACTATATAAAGCCATATCCCATATTGGAAAGAGACCAAAGTTTGATGTTTCTACATATTTTATAAATCTTAAGCCAAAAGAGTTAATCGACTAAATCAAAGATATGGAGGAATATTTTGACTATAAGGAGGTGGAAGATCCTAAGAGGGTCAAATTTGCTAAGACCAAGTTGAAGGGTCATGCTAGTATCTAGTGGAAGGGAGTATAGTTGGATAGAAATAGAAGAGGAAAGGAAAGGATAAAAATGTGGGAGTGTATGGTGGAGAAGTTAAAGAGACAATTCATTCCAGCTAATTACGAGTTGGATTTACTAAAGAAAATGCAGGGTTTGAGATAGTCAGGCAAGTCTGTAAAAGAATAAACATAAGAGTTCTACAATATTTTAATCAGAATAGGCCATTCTGAGGTCAAAAAGGAGAAGGTAGCCCATTATATAAATGGTTTAAGAGCAAATATTCAAGAGGAACTAAATCTAGTTAGGATGACCACAATAGAGGATGCTTACTAGTTTTCCTTGAAGGTAGAAGAGAAGCTAAGCAGAAGATTTGAAAGCAAGCTGAGAGGAAGAGATCATGGTGACCATAGAGGACGAACTGGGAGGAGAACAAATGGAGGATGAAATGAGGACCAAAGGAAGACTAGAGAAGCTAGCAATAGTCAAGATCAGAAAGGAGATATTGCTTACCACCCCCATGAGAAAAATAATGGGTACTAAAGAGGAAGAGGAAGGTATGGACAAGGTATTGGAAGATGAGGATTTCATGGAACCTATTTCCAATGTGGGCAAGAAGGAGATCGAGCATACGAGTTCCCACAACACCAAAGGGAAACGAATAAGAGGCCTGAAGGTAATTCCTGAGCTGCTACTATTGTAGATGAATGTGCTGAATCTGAGCACTCTGAAGAAGTAGAAAGAGGAGAATTTCTTGTCAAAATGAGAGCTTTGTTGAATGAGGAGAAAGATCCAGATCAAAGGAAGAGCCTATTCTACACAAGGTGTAAATGTGTAGGTAAGGTGTGTAATGTTATCATTGATAATGGTAGCACTGATAACCTAGTTTATGAAGAGATGGTTACTAAGTTACAGTTAGAGAGGAGGCACCCGCATCCATATCAGATTGCGTGGTTGAAAAATTATCATAGGGTTTTGATCAGCAAACAATGTTTTATAATGTTCCATATTGGAAATTACCATGATGAGGTCCTGTGTGACATCCTTCCCATGGATGCTTAACATTTTCTATTGAGAAGGTCATGGCAGTTTGATTGATGTGCAATACATGATGGACATGCCAACACTTACTCCTTGACAAAGGATGGACTGTACCACAAGCTAAATCCCCGAAGGAGGTGGAATAAAATGTATGTAGCAGTGCCAAAATTTGTTTAGATGATGGTAGAAATTTTTTGCATGATCTAAAGTACGAATGTATGTGTTATGAGTTAATTCCTAAAGTTAAGGAATAGCAATACAAATATATCCCAATAGAAGTATCAGATTTGTTAGAAGAATTCCTATATATTATATTAGATAATGTACCTAAGGGTTTTCCAACAATAAGGAAGATAAGTCACCAGATAGATTTGGTATCGGAAGCTAGTTTACCAAATAGGGCAACCCATAGAATGACTCCTATAGAAAGTAAGGAACTAAACAAACAAGTTCAAGAGCTACTAGAAAAGGGACTGGTTCAAGATATTTTGAGTCCATGTGCACTACCTGTAGTACATGACTCAATTTTTATGATGGTTGACAGGTTTCCTATGATGGCGCATTTCATTCCTTGTCAAAAAAGCAATGATGCAGTTCACATTGCAAGGTTGTTTTTCAGAGAGGTGGTATGACTACATGGTCTATCAAGGAGTATAGTTTCAAATAGAGATACCAAATTTATTGGATATCTCTGGAGGACATTACAGAAGAAACTGAAGACATATTTGAAGTTTAGTTTTGCACACAATCCGTGGAGTGATGGATAAATAGCGATGGTGAATAGGATTTTGGGCAATCTACTGAGATGCTTAGTAGGAGATAAGTCCAAGGGATGAGATTTGATTTTACCATAGATAAAATTTACTTACAATATTTTTTTCAACATGAGTACTAATAAATTCCCATTCCAGATTATATATGGGATCATCCCAAAGAATACCTATGAGTTGAGGAAGATGGGAAAAGAAGAAAAAAATATGGATAGAAGTATAAGAAACAAGCAATATGAATAATATCTGGTTAAGTGGCAAGGAACATCTGTTGAAGATTCATCATGGTTGTCTAAGGAAGGGGTTGACCATCTTGGTTTTCGTCCAACACTAGAGAAGTGAAGGTCACTTCTCAATTTACCCTAGGTGTCTGATGCAGGAGCATCCAATGGTGTAAGGGTAATTTTGCATCATCAAAAAAATAATATATATATATATATATATATATATATATATATATATATATATATATATATATGTTTAGACCCATATGTTGGAAATTCAAGTTTCAAGTGAATATTTTCCTAGGTGGGAAAATGAAAATGAAAATGAAAATTAATATTTTCTTGGTGTAAAAATGAAAGGCGGAAAAATGAGATACACTTTCTAGAACATTCTTTGGGAAGTTATTAAAAGGGAGAAGAGAGATTACCGAAGGCGGTTCGGTATCACAGATCGTGGCTCCAATTTGCAGATCTCCAATCTTTGTAATAAAATCAGCCTTATAGTTGTACATTGTAATTGTTTATTTTATTTTATTGAAGAAATATTTGATGTGGGATTTCTATTGAATTTTTTTTATTTAATATTAAATGTAAGGTTTATGTTGATTTTTTTTATGCTTTTGAATAATGTGAAACTGCTGGATGGAGTAACCCTTCACCATATACTAATCATAGCAATGTTGAAGCCTTAAATAAAGGCTTTAATAACCAAACATTCTTTAAAAAAAACTTTGTAAGATTTACCCAATAAGCCAAAATAAAATGTTAGGGTAAATAATAAACCTAGAGAGCCACGTATTAATCTAAACATATTACTCTAAACTTAAATCTACAATAAAGTTTGAAATACCGTGACCTTTACATACATTAAAATTTATTTAAAACCATTTATATTGAAAAAATTAACATTATTTCTACTTTTATATATCAAATTCATTCTTATTACTTATTTGATTCTTTGATATTCACACGGCATCTATGTTTTATATTAAAAAGAAATTATATGTAAAAAAAACACACTATTACAAGTTTTTAGCTATTTTATATTCTCTTAGAAGATCACCGTCAAGCCAGCTAATCCCAGCAAGTACAAAGATTTATCCACTTTAACTCCATCCTTTTCCCTGGTATTATCTGTTTACCACTAGACCGGAAGAGACTACTCATTCTCTTGCACTCCCATCACGAATCTTGTGACTAAATGTTTTGTTTTTAGCAGGCCGGGTCTAATAAAATACATAGAGATCTTGTTAGCTTTGCCTTCTTTGCAAATTAGATTTAGATTGGATTTACAGGGCATCTATATCTTATATTAAAAATAATTTATATAAAAAAAAATACACTATTGATTGTATTAGAACGCAGATCCCACTCAGTCCAGCCACTTTTATAAGCTTTTAGCTATTTTATATTTTCTCTCTTTAGAAGATCACCGTCAAGACAGCTAATCCAGCAGGTATAATGATTTATCCACTTTAACGCCATCCTTTTCTCGGGTATTATCTGTCTACCACTAGACCAGAAGAGACTGCTCATTCTCTTGCACTCCCATCACGAATCTTGTGACTAAATTCTCTGTTTTTAGCAGGCCGCGTCTTATCAAATACATAGAAATCTTATTAGTTTTTGCTCTCTTTGCAAATTAGATTTAGATCGATATATCTGCAATACGAAGGACATGAGCAAAAGGACTGGTAAATGTTTTGGAAGAAGAAAGGATTATTCGGCTCTGTGGCCTCCAACATATTATTGGTTTACCAAGTTTTAAATGTATGATTTACAGAGAAGATTTAGAGCTGCTCAAAATCGAAATCGTTGCTTTGGAATCAGACACCAGTTTGCCTTTTGCCCTTCGAATACTAAAACGTGAGAATCTTCAACTTCTTAAGGATAACAGTTTCTCGTGTGAGAATACAGCATATTATACTCTCCAGGTTCAGGTGCATTTAATCCCTCTAGTTTGCTTTTTAAGCTCAATCTTTTTCCAACTCCTTTCTAAAATGTAGATGCCTTATTTTAAGTTTTGGTATCTAAATAAATAAATAAATTATTCATATATATAAATAAAATGGAAAGAAAGGATTTGAAAAGGTCTTCAAATTTTTCTACAAACAAACAATACCAATAAATAAATCATGCTAACTCATAACCCTACAGAATAAAAAGGAATTAGCCCTGAGACACTGCAAGAAGCACAAAAACAATAAAAATGGTCCAATAGCCTTGAAACCCAAAAAGAAGCATAGAACACCTAATCTTAATCCTAAGAAATTTCAATAGAATTACATCCTCCAACAAAAATTGAAGCACAAAGCTTGGCTTTAAGATTTTTTGTCTCATTTTAAGTTTTTCTTCATGGAAAAAAGAAGTTCACAATCCAAATAGGGATCACTTGAACACTTGCATCTTGGCTCTATACATCTTTCGAACAGAGTCTACCAATTAGACCCTTTAGAATCATTTCTGACCCCAACTTGGTTCACTACTCTACTCTATGTTCTTTCATGGTCTACTTGATGACTCTTGATCTCTAGTTTTAGAGTCTCTTGACTTCCATTCACAATATCTAACTCAGTGGCCCTTTTCCTAAGTTCTTTGTTTGAAGTTTTGTCCACATCCATAGTCCCTTTCTTTTGATTACTTGTGATAGGTCCATGGGACCCATTTTCTTTGAGACTATAACTTTTCCCCTTGGAAGGGGATTCTAGAATAATTTTGGAGAATAGAATTTTAGTATAATTAGAAGGGGAATCTTCCACAAAAATGTTTGTAGAGACTATCATAACTACATTTGACATGCTATTATGTTTGAACAGGGAGTATTTGGTCCTCAAAGCCTTTGAATTTAGGTTAATAGAGTCAAAGAAATCAATCTCCAAGACAAAACAATCTTGGTCCAAGGCTAGAATTTCAAATGGATTACCCACCAAAATATTAGAAGACAGAGGAACAAGGAAAGGTACCAGATTACATACTTGAATAACAAGATCTACCAATACTTTCAATTTCTCTGCTAGAGGGACTCTTTTAACATGGGGTATCTTTATAGAAAAATGGTCGAAGCTATCTGAGACCAGAGATTTTCCTTTATCAAGGGTCTATGAGCCTAAATTTTTCTTTTCTCTCTAGATTGATTCTTAGGCTGACTCACCTTATTGGGTTGGGTCACCTTGATGGGTTGGGCCACCTTATTGGAGTAGTGGATGACCGCGTGCCTCATTCTCTTACAAAAAAAAAGTAGATAGAGGATCTATTTTCATATTCCATAGGTTGATTTATGGTTCCAAAATCTGAAATGTGATTAGTTGTTAGGTCCACATACATTCACTTACATACGTACTTATACCTTGTGGCAGTGTCAATCTAAACTAGCTCTCCCAAAATGCCATAATTGAATAGGGAGGTCATTTTTTATAAAAGTATATTTATGATTATTAAATGTTTGAGGCCTCTCAATATTGTCTACTTGCATATATGTCATTATTAAAGGTTCTAATCTCCTTACATTTTCATAGTATTAGGGCTTGTGTACTTTATATATATATATAGTCTCGATTTTAAGTTTTGATTTGTATTTTAAATTATGTGGATCATTTATATATGTATATTTTGAAACCCTTAGAGATGAACGTGGGCATTATTTGTTGAAATATTTGCATTTCAATGGATAATAGTATCTAGTAATGTGATGTGCTATTTTGAGTGCGAGATAGGTATCTAAAATTGTAGTTCAACAAAAATGGAGTTTCACTAGCGATATTCCTTTTTCAAAATAGCTTGCCCAAAAATACCTTTTCAGTGCAACTTGGATGAAAATGCCTTTTCAGTGCAACTTGGGTGAAAATGTCTTTTTTGGAGAAACTTGGATGAAAATGCCTTTTCGAAGGAGAAAAGCATGAAAATGGGTATTTCTCTAGTCAAAACCATCAACACCCTTTTCAGTGCACAACCTGTGCGAGATCTTGAAGTCTCTTAAGTTTCGTGAGGAAGAGACAGACTCAATAGGGCAGAGGAGAAATGATGAAGGGGGAAAATAAATCAGAATCATTGGAGATGTATTCACTTCCTCCATCTATAGTCATAGTCTTCATGTAATAACCACTTTGTTTTTCAACCAGAGCCTTAAATTCCTTAAATTTTTTGAAAGCTCCTAACTTTTTCTTGATGGCATATACCTATGTCCTCTAACTGAAATCATCAATAAAACTTAGGAAGTACTTGTTATCGGTAAATGTACTGGTTTGCGTAGATCCGCACATTTTTTAATGCACCAGCTCTAATGGTTGTGAAGCTCTCCAAGACTATCCTGTAGGGAACACATCCCTATGTTGCTTTTTGACTAGAAAACCTTCACATGCTTGATTCGATTGTTTTATGAGGGGTAAACCCTTCACCATATATTTCTTGTACAGTAGGTTCAGGTTACTGAAACTTATATGATCGAGTTTGGGAATCCACAACCATGTAGTATCTTTCATAACTACACTAAATGATAGTAGCAATTCATTTTGAATGTATATGGGAAACATATTGTTCTTTTCCATGGACACAGTTGCAATGAGCCCATTCTCTTTGTCTCGAATAATACAGGCTCTATTATTAAATAACATACTGTTCCCCTTATGTAAAAGTTGTCCAACACCCAACAAATTATGTTTCAACCCAAGCACATAATACACATCAGTGATCTACTTCCTTTCACCTTGCCTACTGCAGATAATAATTTATCCTTTATGCATGATAAGTATCTTGTTGTTTTCCATATTCACTTCAGATTGGATGAATTCACCCAATAGTGATAACATCTCTCTGTTCCCAAACATGTGGTTATTTCAACCACTATCGAGATATCATGTATTCTTTTAGCTCTTATCCTTAGTACTGCAAGTTAATAGTAGATTTCCAAAAACATATCTACACTCTACATTTTCATTTTTATTTGTATAGTGAACTTATTGCTTATTATCCTTGGCCTTCTTCTTTCTACACTCATAGCTATGATGACCAAATTTCTTGTAGCAATAACATTGGATTTTTTATTTATCATACCTCTAATTTGATCCTTCTTGCTAATTTATTTTTTTGCCTCTTCCTCCTGCTTGATGGAAGCTGCAATACGTCTCTCATTCATTGAATTTTGACATTCCTTCTTGCTTATGGCCTCTTCCATCCTTACCTCTACTATTATGTCCTATTCCTCCTTGAGAACTAGAGGCTCCTTAGTGGGATTCCTCTCTGCTACTATCTCAAAATGAGACCTAAATTTTGAATAGTTGGCCTAAAGAGAATTGAGATGAACAACTTAGCCTCTACTCATGTGTTTGTAGAGAACCAATGAACTCATAAACTAAAAGGATTGGCAAGTCCCTTGACTCTTCAATCACTATCACCAATGAGTCACACCTTGTTGGTAGGCTTCTTAGAATTTTCTACACTATCCTCTGGTTCTCAATATTCTCGTCATTTATCCTCATCTGGTTGATGATTACCATTGTTCAAAAAAAGAAGTCACCCATGGACTATGATTCACTCATATACAAATTTTCAATTCTCTTCTTAGCATCTGCAACTTCACCAAATTCACTTTGTTGGTGCCCTTGAAGGATTTGTAAAAAAATTTCCATGCCTCCTTTGATTTTTTTGTTGATGTAATTCATAGGAATATTGTCTATTCAATAGCATTCATTATATAAAATAATACCTTCTAGTCATTTTTTTATTCTCCTTCAGAAAATTTGACTTCACTTGGGAGAGAGTGCTCATGACTGTTTCATCTGCTGGTTCTACGTAACCATTCTGGACCACGTACCATTACTCTTGAGACCCAAATAAGATCTTCATATAGATGTTCCAATAATCATAATTTTTAACATTGACATGTGGGATTTGTAATTGCAATGAGTTACCTCCAAAATACATTGCTACTTATCTTCCACGAGTCTAGCGCTAGCTCTAATACCAATTTGAAAGCACAGCCCAACAAAAATGAAGTTTCACTAGCGATATTTCTTTATTGGAATAGCTTGATAGAAAATGTCTTTTTGGTGCAGCTTGGGTGAAAATAACTTTTCGATGCAGCTTGGGAAAAATACCTTTTTTAGAGCAACTTGGGTGAAAATGCCTTTTCAGTGGAGAAATGCACAAAAATGGGTATTTCGCTAGTCAAAGCCATCAACACCCTTTTCGGTGCACAACTTGCATGAGATATTGATGTCTCTTAAGTTTCGTGAGGAAGATATGGATTCAAGAGGGCGGAGGAGAAATTATGAAGGGAGAAAATAAATCAGAATTTATTTTTGCTCTATTAACCAAAATCGGGACACATGCAATGCTCATAAATACATAATATATATTTCTTTTAAAATTAAATTGACTACTACTATAGTATTACAATGCAAAAATGAAATCTTACACCAGATGCTTCTTTCTCTAGAAACTTTACACCCATTTGCAAATCAGGATACATTGTTGCAGGATAAATGTCCAAAAGAGTTTACGAAAGATTGATGCTTTGAATCCCTTTTTTGTGTCTACTATGTGCTATTTTCTTGCTCCTTCCACTCTGCTTTCACTGCCATTTCTTTTACTGCTCATATTTTGCTTGCAACATAACACTGACTTATATAGCCAAGCAAAGGAGGGATAAGGCTTATAGTAATATCTATGCATAGGGATAAGGCTCACTAGTCAGATAATCTAGGGTTCCTTTCAATCACCAAAATAACAATAACTGCCCACACAGTAAAAATAGCTATTAGATTTTGGTGATAAGATCTTCCAGAGATCTTACAGGCATGGAATCCAGTTTAATTTTGAATAGTATCAAAGTTATCATTAATTATAATATTGTTCCAAAATGCGCCGTAAGACCTAGCAAATGAGAAGAAACAAGAGCAAAGTCACGAGCATCAAATTTTCTACCTATGCTTGTGAGGATGCACTGGAATGATTGTTTACTTTTATGTGCAAGCTGGATTCAAAAAAACATTCCCATATTTATGGGTCTGTTTTCAATATTTTTCCTGTTTAAATTCCTGTCAAACGAATCATCCATTATAAATATTTTGATATGAAATTTTGAAACATTTATTTTTCTTTGAGCTAATTATTTAAAGCCTAAACAAATGAAAGAATAATTAACCGTTATATTTGTTATGTAAAAAAATTAATAATTTTTTTAAATTTTAATTATAATTATATTTAATTTATGATTTTTTAAATGTTTAGAGATAGGCCTTCTTGCATTGAGTGCTTGCCAATGCCAACTTCTTTTTAGTTTACATAATAAGAAGCTTAACTTTTCCCCTAGAATAAATAAAATTTTTCTTTTGAAATAAGTTGTAACCATAACACAAATCTAGCATTGATGATGGAATTATGCTTATTTTTAAATGTTGGTTGTCTTTAACTTTTTTCCTTAAAATGAATGTATATGTTTTTTCAATTAATTGTTTTTGAATAAGTTATATGTGCTGGAAATTAATCTAGATTTCATCTATAACTAACACTAATAGATCTTAATTTTTGTGAATGATAGAATCCTCATTAGGAGCACTAAAATTTATTTGTGTTAGTTGTAGTTGTTCAATGATTGGAGTGCCACCTATCTTTTAATTAATACACTATGTTAATTTTTCCTTCCTTCCTCAACAATATATATGAGTGATACGTATGATTTAATTTGATATGAAAGTGGAGAAAATTACTAGAGAATAAGATCAGAGATTTGTTTAAGCAATAGTGAGGAGAAGAATTAGAATAGTTAGGGATAAGATGAGTGAGCCACTCTAGGAAGTGCAAATTACAACCCTACAAAGGATAAAATATTCGTGTGTGAATAAGGGAAACCTTTAATGCATGTTTCTATTTGTTAACAAGCATTCAGGTAGAAGTCTTGATTATTGGAAAAATTCACTTTATTAGAAATAGTTCAAAATAAATACTTCCAATTGTTGTAAAAGTGCCTTAGGGTAAAAAATTCCAACTATCAAAAGTTTTGTTCATTGAAAGAGTCACTTCTAACAAAAACATTTGATTAACAAATGAGAGTCCATATTTGGTAAAAATATATCAATTGTGATGTTGCTTCCCACCTATGCATTAATTTAAAAGTAAATATTTCATATTTATATCTCATCATATGTTTTTATTTTGTGACCCCAAGTTTTGATAATTGTATTTCTCTGATAAAGTAAAGTAAAAGGTTTGATAGAGTGCTTTAAAAATATTTCAAATTCATATTAGAGCTTGAGTCATCAATGGAAGTTTCAGAGCAACAATGACATCTATAAGTAGTTCATTACAACTATAGATTCCATTATTCAATAGCAAGAACCATGATTACTGGAGCATTGAAATGAAGATCCTATTTGGGTCATAAGATATTTGTGATCTTGTGGAGATTGGATATGTAGAACATGTAGATGCAACAACATTGAGTTCTCTTTCTCAAGCTAAGAAACATTTGTTGAAGGAGAATTTAAAGAGGGATCAAATGACATTGTTCTTAATTGTGCAAGGATTTTATGAGTCAATATTTTATAGAATTGGAACAACAAAATATAAGCAAGCATGGGAAATATTAGCAAAATTATTTCTAGGTGTAGAGCAGAAAAAATAGCGCACCTAGCAAAGTAAAATGAAATGCATCTATTGTTCTACTTAAGCATTCAAAAGCGACATTAAAGTAAGCATAAAGATGACAAATATGTGAAATAAATGGGGGGTTCTCTTTATATTATTGAATTTTTCAAATACATGGTTACAAAACATTTCCTTGAGGGATCTTAATTGATACAATCCTTTTAGAAATTCAAGGTATGCTTTCAATGTCTTCCTCGTACTCACGATTAAAAAATGGAATTTTGCTACCACTGCGATGATCTATCCATATTTGAATCTTTATATCCTTCCTTGCACATTGGAATACCTATATCTATAGACAAGAAACTAAAATTGGTTAATAGCATATGTAGATTAAGATAAAATCAATGATATGCTTGTAATATTGAATACAAAAAATGCAATAGACAATGCAAAACTAATCCAAATTGCACAGAAACTTGGCATGATGTATATTATATACTTTAAGAATGATATATGTAATAATTGAAATGAAATTGCAATTAGAATCCATGGTTGTCCCTAGGTGTTCCAATTGGAATTATCATCACAAAAACCCTAATGGAAGGTCCAAAACTACTCCAAATCTCACCAAATTCTAATATTATGTATGGAAATTAAGTTATAAATGATATACACTATAATTTACTCAAAAATTGTATGCCAATTCATGCCCATCCCTAGGTGTGTAATTGGGACTATACCATCCTAGGTGGGGGGGACGACCACCAAACATGGTGGTTTTTACCACCAATTACTCTAGGATCTAGTTTAAAATAATCCTAGAGGTGTTGTCATCAAATTTGGTAACCTAAATCACAAAAATGAGTGGGTTTTGGAATGGATATGCGTATTTGGGGATGTCTTAAAAACTCCTTTGTTTAATGAAGATTCCAAGGGCAAATACGAGGGCAAAAGGGGAGAGTGAATCTCGATAGCACTTCATGGTGAATTATTGCAAAGACCTCCCTCTAAAATTTATTGGAACAACTTCAATTTATAGTCCAAGAGGGCCATAGGTAAAAAGAAGCAATTTGGGGCATGCAAGGTAGGTTCCACCACTTGTCAAAATCCTTGCCATGCGTTGGGTGAAAGAGACCTCCAATTTGCAGATTGTGATGGCTTAGATAGGACCTCAATCTGTCATAAGTCATTGGAAGGGATAAATGGTAGAATTTGATTACCATTTATATCACCCTTAAATTTTTGAGGGGTTTATACCATGGTCATTCCAGACAAGGACAATTGTTTATGTTCATCCCTGGGTGGGACAACCATGAACTATGGTCATTCTTGGGTGGGATGACCATGGCTACATGGACCAAAACTTCCCAAATGTTGTGTACGCCTTCATAAAAGTGGTTAGGAACTCTAATTAACCCTTGAGGGTTGCCCAATGGGGTCATATTATGTCATTAAGAGTGCATCATTGCAGTCTAATATTATTGACATGATTTTAGTGTCTATAGGTGCTCCTATTGGAACGAAATCTGCCTTGGGTAATAATTTGCACCAAAGACTTCGTCAACATTGAAAGACCAGGCTAAAACAGAGTTTGCCTAATTCAATATCTAGAGAAGGCTAGTTCCTTGTTTTTTATAGGAAAAGGGGGGAGATAAAGGAATGCATAAAAGGGGGGAAATAGAGCCAAAGATAAGAGATAATAAGGTACATATTAAGCAACAACATAGGACTACTTCAAGATTTTGTAGAAAATGAGATAAGATCATTCTGCGTATATTTATATAGTAGTTTCTACGTGAAGTAAATTGCAGATCTTATAGAACGCTTAACACAAAAATTCAGCTTTAAGAATTAATGCATGGTACATTCAACAAAGACTAAATTAGCAATAAACAAACACATACATACTTGTACACCAATTGATCCCATAACCAAGATAGATTATCTCTATTTATCTTTTAGAAGTCTAAATACATAGCCTTGTAAACACCTAAGAGTCGATCTAGTGTTTAGGTCGCTCATCCTATATATAGAGTTTTTCATAAATAGAAAACTGAAAGTTGTTACAACAAATTTCCCGTAGGCTTATCCTAGTAACAGATTTATTAGATGTCACGATCTTCTTGTTACAGAGATATTTCTAAAATCATGAATCTCTTAACTAAAAGAAGTTAAGATATTTCTATTACAAAGATCTTCTCCATCTTATTTTAGAAATCATGTTCTGTTGGCCCTCCAAAATATCGCACCATCATGATGATTCTTCTTTGCTTGCCACTGGCCCTCCAAAATGTCGTACCATCATGACGATTCTTCTTTGCTCGCCATTAGCCATCCAAAATATCATGCCATCATGACAATTCTTCTTTGCTTGCCACTGGCCCTCCAAAATGTTGCACCATCACGACAATTCTTCTTTACTTGCCACTGGCCCTCCAAAATGTCACGCCATCATGACTATTCTTATTTACTCATCGTTGGCTCTCCAAAATGTCACACCATCGTGATGATTCTCCTTAGATCGTTGTTGGTCCTCCAAAATGTCACACCATCATGATGATTATTCTTTGGTCTCCATTGGCCCTCCAAAATGTCACGCCATCGCAACGATTCTCCTTAGCTAAATTTTGAGGAGAATACCTTTATTTCCCTACATGTCATTTTGACCAATATTCTTGGTGCCTCCTGGGGTAATTCTGTTAACTGAATGTTAGAACTTATAGCCTTTATTCATTGGGAAACGAAGTCAAAAAAAGAAATATAAAAATATAAAAGAAGAAATGGAAGGGAAATAAAGGGAATGATACCAAGAGTCATCAAAAAAAAAAGAATCAAACTTAGGAATAATCATTCCTCTGGAGATTCCTCTTCAAAATTTGTTTTCGCTTGTACCAAAGACGTTGTACTACTTGTTGGGGATTTCTTGGCCTTTGCTTGTTTCTCCTTAGATTGAATGGCTTCATTATAGGCAACAAAGGCCTTTTTCCAGGTTTCTTCACCTGTATCTACTTTCTCTTTGAAATTAGTGTACAAATATTCCAAATTTTCTATCTTATCGTAAGATAAACTTTTAGACTTCAAATAGAGCTCATTGAGACTAGAATTCATTTGAGTTATATTTTGAGCCATACCAAAAATATGGTCCTCTTGCATAGGTTCTTCCCATCCATCAATTTTAGATACATCATTGTAAAAATTTAGCCAAATTTTCTTTATTTTCTCTTTCGTCAAGAGGTTAGACTGAGCATCCCAAAAACTAGGCATGCCACAGTCCTCAGCCATACTGATATGTTTAGAGATAGACTTTGCCTCCACCCTCAAATCATGTAATATCTTCACCACTATTATCACTAGCTTATGCCTCTTGAAAAATATCCTGGCAACTGATTTTTCTTGAGACCAACTTTCATCCTAAGCTCTGTAGCTAGCTATTGCTTGTGTACTATTTGCCAAGACCTGAATCTTGTTAGTCATAGACACCCTTGGTCTCAGGAGCTTAACGAAAGCTTCAAACTCCTTTTCTAGCTGGCTCATAATTTTGTTTACTTTTGAGAGATAAGCCAGGGTGGTTCTAGCCTTAAGGACTATTTTTCTAACCACTGCGAGTTTGTCTCTTCGTACTGCAATCGCTTTTTCTTTAAAGAAGCCCTGAACCTTTTTTGAAGCTGTCAATAACTACTAATTTAGGCCTTCTACTTATTTTTGCAATGCATGTACCTGCTCCTCGGCCTTGGCTACTTTCTCCTAGAAGGATGCAACCTTTTTGAACTTTTGCTCCTAATTTTTAACATCATTCTTGAGAGCCTTCTCGGTAATTTTTTGTTGGTTGAAGGCCTCTTCCAATCACTATCGAGCCTACTCTATTCTGAGGAACTTCTCTTTGTAATGCTCTGCATTCAAATAGATCGTACCCATGTGGGTCTGAGCCTTTTTCCACTCATCATTCATTGGTAGCTGAGTCATGTCTTCAGTGATTATTTTAGTCTAATAATCGTCCAGAGTCATTTGTTTCTTTGGATTTTGTACTAGAGGAGTCATCCTCATAGTAGACCTCTGCATATTGATTGGATCCAAAACTGCCCCTTCTCGCACTTGGACCATATCAGTATCACTTGGAGGATTCTGTGACTTTAGCCATGTCGCAGCATTCATGATGGCTTTCCTTATCCTTTTAATCTTTGCGATGGTAGATTTTTTGCAGAGGAAGTGCTTTGTAAAGACTGAAGATCCAATAGATTTGTGGAAATGGAAAATGGACCATGTGACAGGGCGGATTCTAGGCCTATCTGCTGAGAGGGAGATCCGATTGGGGTACTACGAGGAGAACATTGTAGAGAATTATGAGAGGAGGATGATTTTGAAACCTCTTTGTCTTTTGACCAAGAAGGAGAATATTTATGAGGATGAGGGGAAGAGGAGGGAGTATCAAGATTAATTGGGAATTTTTCCTACTCCTTTTATGGATTGGAGCCTTCCTTTTCTGGTGATTCCTTCGAATAAACCTCTGCTAAGTGATGTAAATAGGAAATATATGTGTTATCTAGCATTAGAAGGAGAGTCTGCTCCTAATTTAAATATTCTTTCTGAGGGGCCCCTCTACTTATTCTGCCACTTGCTCTTACACCTATGCTTCTGAACTCTCCTCGGTGACCTATTCTTCTTGCTAAACTTCTCATTCTTACATATGTTCAAATACTTCTTCGTATAATTGTGTACATTCTAATACACCTTCAAATATTTCCTTAAAAACCTCTGCATATTCTAGTTTCTCTTGATCCTCTCCTTCAGATTGTTCAGAAGAGGATTCTTGTATCTTCCTCTTTTTTTGGCTCTCAACTTTTTCTTGCTCAGTTTTTCTCTTTCTTCACGTTGGTTTCGACTTCTTCTATTCAAGTGGAGCCATATCTTCAGACTCTGTGTCTAATCCTGAACATGGAATGTACACATATTTTTTTCCCCTAGTTGTTCAACCGTGACCTCCTTTCCTTTTTTTTATCAGCATCTGGAATAGACACTCTTGGGGAAATACCACCTATTCCAAGAGGGACCTCGTTGAACAATGTCGTAGACAAATTCTTATGGTGCTCATCATATTTGGTACAAAATTTGTTATCTATTTTGAGCCCATACCTAGAGAAAGTATTATGATGGCATCAAATCTGCCACCAAGCCTCAATATTGGGCGCATCCCAGTCATCTCCTCTTTTCTTCATGTTATTGATTGTTTTAGTGAGGATGTTGTGGGTCGAATGAGTCTTTGGGTCATAGTCCACCAAGTGTTCATAAAAATAATGCCATGGAGCTAGAGGCTACATTTTCTCCACATTCCATTCCAGGGGTTGTCCTTCACTATTATTTTTATTTTTTTCAATGACTCTATCAGAGGCATGAAATTGCTAGAAAGGACTCTTGTTCAGAGCGGCCTGCCTTTCAGCGAATACATAATTAGGATCATATTTTCTCCTTTGTGGGAGCTCCACCAGCTTCATATTTCTTAGTACTTCTACAATATTTTTATGATCTCCCTTTTTTGAGATGACAACCCCTTCGAAATAGAAGGGTATAAGGCAGGTGTGAGTTTTTTGGGTGCCAGTCCCAAATGTGTAATTTACAAAATCTTGTTGCCTTACATACTCCAAGGAGAAATTTTGGTTGGTGACGTAGTATAGCAATAGTAAGGGCTTCCTTGTGAAGTCGTAGAGCCTTATGATTACCCCTTGGGTCAATACAAAAAACTCCCCTTCTTTTGCTTGAGAGCACCTCAGGGTTTCCTCCACTATTTTAGGAATTCTTGTTGTGTGTCCTAGCATTATTTGTAGAGAAGGGCCTAGAAAATCTCTATTGAACTGATAGTATGAATTCTCACTCAAGAGGAGTGGAGTCCATTCACATATACACAAATTCTATCCTTGTGCATCTTTTTGGGTTACAGGTATTGATTTCAAATGCTTTGATTGAAAGAAAAATAATAGAAAAACCAAATAAGAAGAATATCTAAAAATATTTGGAGCTTTTGTGTGTAATTTCAATAGTCTTATGTGCAGTTGTTGAGCTAAAAAATATAGCCAATCGAATAAAATAGGTACTTTGTTTGGATCCATGTGTGTTTTATCATAAAATTTATATATGGAAATACACTATGCCACTACAACCTGCCATCCATGAACCTGATAATCATCTTCTAACCTTGCTATCATGGCCAACATGGAGAAAAGTGTTTCGCTTTTAAATTTGGACAAAGAAATGGAATATTGGGGGATGGAACCTTTGGGGAGTTCGCCTTCAATATTCTATTGGATAAAAGCCCTAATGTTTGGAGTATTTAGACAAAATTTCATAGAATTCACTGGATCAAAAAATATAGGAGGAACTAGAATCTTGTATCCCAGGGAAAATACCACTCTAATTGTGTCTGGATAAATCGTAAAAGTGTTTATCCCTTATAATTTTTTACATTGTTATTCTTTGCATCGTACATTCTGGCTATTGCCCTAATTAACTATGGATAATGGTGAACATGATAGCAAACGTTCGAGTAAAGCATTGAATAGTAAGGGAAACTACTTGGATTTGAAGGTGAACTATCTACAACCAATATGGTAGCTATGTCTTTGCGAATTTATCCAGGGCTTCTCCATGCTATCCTTATGTCTGCTATATGGGCATCACAATCTACAAAGCTATCTACCTTAACACTTGAAATCCTCTTCTTTTTTGAAAACCTGTATGTGGAGCCTGAAGCTATAGAGGTGGTCATTGTGATACTATCACAGGGATGCCATCTAAAAATATAGAACTTTCAAAAATGACTTTGGAACTCAGGTAGCAAGATGTAGAAAATGAGAAGAGGGAATATGAAATAATTCTTTCAAAATAACCCACTATGTATGTTCATGCAAAAAAGATACGCAATTAAAACGCTTAGGTGACGTGTATTAAATGCAATGGGTAGCACGTATTTCAAAACATATTTTAAATACAGGTGGAATTTTTAGTTAGTGTGTCAGCTTTAAAATACCTCAACTACCTTGAGTTGTCATTTTTATCTTAGACCAATAAAAAACCACCACCGTGGTACCGAGCCAATAAGACAATGTCATCTCTTGATTTGATCATTGGGTATGATTTTCATTTTTTAATAATGGTACCTTTTAGGTTCTCTTGGCACGTGCTTTTACCATTGTTATGACATGGCTTTTAGCTATATAGAAAATCAGACCTAACATGGCTCTCTACTATACAAAAAGTCAGATCTGACGTGGCATCATAATAATTTTGGAACATGTTACATAAATAAAACCTAAAAGTCACGCTATCATGACATTTTCCCTGAAAGAAGGCCATGAATGCCCAAAATTCATGCTATCGTGACATTTTCCTTGAAATAATGCCATGAATGCCCAAAAGTCATGCTATCATGACATTTTACCTGAAAGAAGGCCATGAATGCCCAAAAGTCATGTTATCACGATGTTTTCCCTGAAAGAAGGCCATGAATGCCCAAAAGTCATGCTATCACGACGTTTCCCCTAAAAGAAGGCCATGAAGGCCCAAAAGTCACACTATCGTGACATTTTCCCTGAAAGAAGGCCATCAATGCCCAAAAGTCACTCTATCACGACATTTTCCCTAAAATAAGGCCATGAATGCCCAAAATTTGTGCTATCACGATGTTTTCCATAAAAATAAAAACTCACAAAAAGTAACATATTCACAAGGGTATACATACGAAAAATAATAAAATAAATACAAGGATATATCAGAACACATTACTTGTAAAATAGCTTTAGGTGAAAACCATTAACAGGAATAGGTAGAATCGTGTCCTATTCATATTTTAGCTAGAAAGAATTATGTTGCTTCTCTTCTATAATTTTGAAAGGGACATCCCAGAAGGTATTGAACTTGTCATGATTTCCTAGTTTGGACCTCTTAGTATTCCACTTTAGGACTAAATATCCTACCTTGAATTTTCTTAAGGTCATATTTTTAACGAACCACCCCTTCGTTGCAATTGCATGTTTTTGATAGTGATCATAGGCTTGTTCCTTCTTTTCTTCCAATTTTAAGAGCTGAATCAGCCTATTTTCCATTGGTTCTGCTTCTTCTATACCAGTTAGATATCTAACAAATTTAAAGCTAGTATTTCTATGTGTATTGGGAGCATAGCTTATTTTCCATAAACTAGAGAATAAGGGGATGTGTTGATAGATTTTTTAATTGCGATCCTATCAACCCAAAGTTTTTGGTTTATCAGAGTATGCCAACTCCTTTTATTCTTCTTGAGTGTTCTTTTCAAAATCCTAAGCAGATTCTTGTTCGTGGATTCAGCTAACCCATTACCTTGAGGATAGTAATTTTATGATGTTTTTAAATATATCCCATATTTACTGGTGAAGTCAATTACCTTGGCTCCTAAAAATTGTGGGCCAATATCTGTGACCAAGGCATCTGGAATGCCGAACCTCGTAATCAAACTTTCTACGAATTCAATCACTTCCTCTTGGTCACTATTTTTTGTGGGTATTGCTTCGGACCACTTCATGAAATAGTCAGTGGCTGTGAGAATATATTTATGCCTTGTCAGTGAATTTGGTTCTATGATGCCTATGAAATCTAGCCCCCATTGCTGAAATGGTTCTTCAACCTGAATATTCTTTAGAGGTAATGGTGCATTTATGTTCCTTCCTATATATCTCTGACATTCTTCACAGTCTCTCATAACTTTGAAAGTGTCTACAAAAATTGTAGGCCAATAGCACCCTGTTCTGATTATTTTTAGTGCAGTAGTTCTCCCATAGTAGTGTCCTCCTGATAGACCTCCATGAAACTCTTTTTAAATTCTTTCTTTCTGTTCATTCGACACACATCGAATCTTTGGTATAACCCTTTAGGTAATAGAGTGTACTTTAGATATTGAATCATGTACCTTCTTCTCTGGGAAGTGTTCAAGTTATCTGGACATATTCTAGTCTAGAAATTCCTGATTAATTCATCTCCCTAGTCAAGTTGTTATGAAGCTTGATCTTCTTCTGGTATTGCCTCTTGAGCTTGGCAAGCTACATAGTCTATTGTTGCTTATTTGACGAGCTCCTGGAATAATGATCTACCTCTAACTAGCTTGGTAGGGTGTATTTACACGTCATTCTCTTGTATTTTAGTTACCCAACCTACTCTTGTATCACCGAGCTCTCCCTGCATAATGAAACTTTGTACATCAGGGTGAATAGTGTAAACTATGATTTTGCTTTGTGATAAGAAGTGCCTAAACTTTTTTAGAGACTTCATTATAGCGTAAATATATTTTTCAATAAAATTATATTTTTCCTTATGCTCTTGAATTTTTTTATTTAGAAAAGTGATAGGCCTTTCTTCATTGTTGGCTCACTTCTGGGTAAGTATTGCAATGTAACTTCCTTGTTTGCCTATAGTATATAAGACAAAATCTTTTGAGTAGTTTGGATTTACCAAGACTAGAGCTTGAGCTATTTGCTCCTTGATATTTTTGAAAACTTCTTTTATTTCATCATTCCATTTTAAAATGGCATCCTTTTTTAACAATTCATTCATAGGTTTAACAATCTGTGCAAAATTTGCTATGAATTTGCATACAAAATTAATTTAACCAAAAAATGACTACAAAAACTTTTTTTTTAGTGGAAGGGAGAGTTCCAGCAAGGCTTTCACTCTACTGGGGTCTATTGCTAGGCTAGATTTTGAAACTACATGACCAAGTAATATTCCTTCTTCTACGATAAAGATAGATTTATTTGGATTTATGGATATCCCAAACTCTCAGCACTTTTCTAGCACTTTCCTGAGGTGAGTTATGTGATATCATTTTTTGTGAGAAAATAGATTCATATCATCTAGGTATATCACTATAATTTTATTTTTAAGTTCTCCAAAAGATACATCCATGGCTCTTTGAAAAGTTTCTCCAGCGTTTGATAACCCAAAAGGCATCCTTTGATATACAAATGTTCCCCATTTGGTAGTGAACATTGTTTTGAATTGATATTCATATTTTACCCATACCTGATTATACCTAGAGAAACCATCCAATAGATAAAACCCCTCAGCTCTGGCAACAGTGTGTAAAATTTGATCGATCTATGGGAGAGGATAATGATCTTTGAGTGAAGCTTTATTTAGATTCTGGAAGTCAACACATAGTCAGATATCTCCATTTTTATTTCTTACTTGAACCAGATTAGAGACCCATGTCGAGTGCTTAATTTGATATACAATATTAGCATCTAGTAGTTTCAACAACTCCTATTTCATCAAAGCTTCTAATTTTGGATTTACTAGGCGTTGCTTTTGACAAAAAGGTTTAGCACCTTCTTGGAGTTCAATCGTATGTTGAATTATTTCCTTTGACTATACTTTTAAATTTGTCTACACTTTCTCTATTTCTAGAGTAGTTTATCTCATGAAGTAGGAAATCTATAATGTGTTGATCATTTTCAAAAACCTGCCAGAAAGTATCTCTATCATGTACTAAAGTTTTGTATATCAGTCTGACTATTTTTTATTTCTAGATAGCATTGCTCATAGGGT
The DNA here is from genome assembly GCA_028583015.1 of Wollemia nobilis. Classification (NCBI taxonomy): domain Eukaryota; kingdom Viridiplantae; phylum Streptophyta; class Pinopsida; order Araucariales; family Araucariaceae; genus Wollemia; species Wollemia nobilis. The sequence continues at coordinate 21,462,093 of JAQPPZ010016895.1, forward strand.
AGAAGTTTGCTCCTACCTAAGCCAAAAAATCAGCATGCATATTTTTCTTCCTAGGGATTGCTTTCATGTTTAGGGATTCAAAATATTCTAGTAGGTCCTAGACTTTATTTATGTAGACCTTGAGATAATGTTGTTTGCTTACACATTTTTCTATCACTTGATTTACTATTAGTTAAGAGTAACCAAAAATTTGTAGTTGTTTAATACCCATATTTTTCACCTTCTTTAGTCTCAAACAGAGTGCTTCATATTCTACTGCATTATTGGTGCAGCTCCAAGTTAGCTTGTGAGAGAAAATATTTTCTTCACCAGTTTGAGCAATGAGGACAATACCTACTCCAGCTCCATTTTTGCATCTAGCACCATCAAAGAAAAGTTTCCACAACTGATTTGTAGATGATGCAACTGGTGGGGGGGTGTAAATTTATTCTTTTTAGGTTTCAGAATAGTGTAACTCCCTATATCTATCTTGATCATATCATTGAAATCTAGAAGAGAAAACTGATCTTCTTCTTGTAACTCATTTAAGGCTTCATCCATCAGACTCAAGTCTGTTAGTTCCTCTGTCATCATATTTACAGAATTAGAGGTTTTATCCTCTTCTCTCCGACATAGAAGGTGGAAGGTTTTTCATTGAATATTTTTACCCTTTTTCCTTTGAAATGAATCTCAAGGTGTGAGAAATCAAGAGAGAGATATCCTCCTATTTTGGCCTTAAATTCTTTAGATAAGCACATACCAAAATAAGGCTCTAAATCCACTACTACTACTTCTTGTATGACTGTGAGTTGGGGAAGCCTATGCAAAACTATAGGAATATATTTTATCACGCCTACCTTTTTTACAGGAGTCCCATCCAATTGCAAGACCCTTGAAGCACTCCTTGTGTATTACATACCCATTATATCGCACACTGCTTTGGGCATAATAGTAGTTGCAGCTCTAGAATCAATCATACAATTATGGACTATCCATCCTTCCATTTGGAAAGATAAATAAAAAGGGGGAGGTCTATTTTTTCCTGAAGTGGAAGTAATACTTGCTTGGGTAGAACTCAATCTAACTGGGTCTTTATATTTTTTTTTCATAGACCTCAATGATTCTTGCAAAAGATCAATGTTCCCTAGAATCCGTAGGGCTTCATACGTAGTGGCCTTGGAAGGAGTATTTTTCATCTCTTTGAAAATATTAAAAGAAAGAGTGTCTATGCTTTTTTATTTTACCATTGTATCAAACCTATTTCTGTAACCCCGAGTAGCATCAACTCTCTAATTTTTAGTCAGTGAAGGATACCTCAAATTTTTTCTGCCCTGTTCTTGAGTTTCTATCTCTTTAGCTGGAGGTATTTATCTTTGAATTTTAGCTCCTTTTGGATCTAGATTTTGTGGAGGTCTTTTCTCAATAGGACTCTTGTGGGTATCATCTTGGTTAAGAGTTTATTTCTACTTCTCTTCGCTCCATAGAGATAAATTTATTTGACAGAGTCTTATAAGAGACTTGCAGATCTTGCAAGATCGCCAGTTGGGCATCTTGAGAAGACGTATTTCCCATTGAGAAATTAGCAGGAATAGGAGGAAGCATTGAAATATTAGATGGTGTTAGTAGAAGTGGAATATTGAGTTGTCCATTCCACTTGGAAAGATCAACAACTGGGGGAACTGGGAGAACATCATTTGAAATTTGAGGTAAATTGTGGAAAATGGGAGACATCATATTTGAATGGAACCTTCCTATGGTGATCAAATCATTTTTTGCTTTTAGTTCTTCTTGATAGATTTCAGGAAACATCGTCACCTGATATTGTCTGATTTCCATACTAATTTTTGAATTAAAAGTTCTTAGATAGTAGTATATGGCTCCCTGGTGGATCTCAGAACATCGGGCACTCTCTTCTAGATTCGATCAAACCTAATATTGAAATCCACCATATCCTCTTATGGGCTTCTTTGAATGACATTAAACTGATTTAACAATGAAAAGGGGTCTGCATGTTCATTAAACTCTTCCACTAGTTTACCAGCAAGTTGGACCTAGGTAGATATAGTCTGGTAGTCAAGAGCTCTGTACTAGTAGAGCATTTTCCTTTGAGGGAAATAATCAAGAACCTGATCATCACGTCTTCCTTTGTGATGTTATATATTGGTGCCAATGTTGCCACATCTAGGCAATGTTCATAAGCTATCTTCCTAGTACCATCATACCGAGGTACTTCTTTTAGAGTTGTTGATGGTATTGGATGTTGAACTGTAATATTTAAAGGGCTTGTATGATTCCATAGAGGATAAGGTAGATCTTGCATATTCCTGGCCATTGTAGTTATATTGGTAATTAGAGTTGAGATTTCGATAGCAGCAGTGGTAACAGAGGTTGCACAAGGAGTGTACACTTGACTTGGATTGTTATTGGGAATAGAAAACATTCTTGCAACCAAAACTGGGTTAGCTCGGAGGCTACCAAGACATAAATCGAATAACTATATGGGTTCTTCTAAATTTTTTGCTTTATATCTGGTTATCATAAGGATGATTCATAACCAGAAGTTGGGTAAGGGTTTTTTTTAGGGTTCCTTTCTGATGCGGAGTCGCCAGGTGATAATAAAATATTGACAGGGCAAAGGCTTAACTGGTACTTTGATATGTATATAATGTATGGGATTTGGGTCCCACTGGGTGTGCCAAAAACTGTTGGAACAAATGTATGGGATTTGGGTCCCACTGGGTGTGCCAAAAACTGTTGGAACAAAATCTGCCTTAGGTAATAATTTGCACCATAGACTTCATCAATGTTGAAAGACCAGGCTAAAATAGAGTTTGCCTAATTCAATATCCAGAGAAGGTTGGTTCCTTGTTTTTTATAGGAAATGGGGGAGGGAAAGGAATGCATAAAAGGGGGGAAATATAGCCAAAGCTAAGATATAATAAGGTACAAATTAAGCAACAACATAGGACTACTTCAAGCTTTTGTAGAAAAATATAATGATAACCGACGCATGGAAAGCTAAGATCATTCAACGTATATTTCTATAGAAGTTTCTACGTGAAGTAAATTGCAAATATTATAGAACACTTAACATAGAAATTCAGATTTAATAATTAATGCATGGTACGTTCAGCAAAGACTAAATTAGCAATAAACAAACGCATACATACTTGTACACCAATTGAGCCCAAAACCAAGATAGATGATCTCTATTTATCTTTTATAAGTTTGAAAACATAGCCTTGTAAACACCTAAGAGCCTACCTAGTGTTTAGGTCGCTCATCCTCTATATAGATATTTTCATAAATAGAAAACTAAAAGTTGTTACAAAAAATTGCCTGCAGTATTATCCTAGTAACAGATTGATTAGATGTCACGATCTTCTTGTTACAGAGATATTTCTCAGATCATGAATCTCCTAACTAAACAAAGTTAAGATATTTCTGTTACAAATATTTTCTCCATATTATTTTATAAATCATGATCTATTGGCCCTCCAAAATGTCACACCATCACGATGATTCTTCTTTGCTTGCCACTGGCCCTCCAAAATGTCATGCCATCACAACGATTCTTCTTTGCTCACCATTGGCCCTCCAAAATGTTGCACCATCACAAATATTCTTCTTTGCTCACCATTAGCCCTCCAAAATATCATGCCATCATGACAATTCTTCTTTGCTCACAATTGGCCCTCCAAAATGTTGTGTCATCACAATAATTCTTCTTTACTCGTCATTGGCTCTCCAAAATATCATGCCATCACGATGATTATCCTTAGCTCACTACTGGTCCTCCAAAATGTCATGCCATCATAATGATTCTTCTTTGCTCGACACTGGCCTTCCAAAATTTTGTGCCATTACGATGATTCTCCTTAGCTAAATTTTGAGGAGAATACCTTTATTTCCCTGCATGTTGTCATCTTGACCAACAACTCCTTTTTGGGATGTGTTGTGTGAAAAAGAGCATAGAGCAAAGATATATGACTAAAATATCAAATGATTAAGGTTATTCAATAACCTAACCAAATTTAGATGCCTCTATTGTGAAAACAATATACATTCTTGGAATCCTTACATTTGACATAATTGAAGGATTGCTTTTGGTATACCTTTCAGTCACACTATAATGACAGTCTTAAGGGCTTAGGGTATACTTGGTCTTGGTTCTTTATTTGTATTATATGCCTATTTTGGGATACATGTCTCGAGGCTTCCAAGGATACCAAGACTTTGATTTATTGAAATGGTGCTGGATTATTTGCCCTAGCATAGGCTTGAATCTCTTTTTCTTTTGAATGTATGCACGTTGCACTTTTGAGTGTTTGAGTGTTGATTTTGATTATGAATTCATTATTATGACCACCCCATCAAGTTACAAGTTGATGAGGGTATGACGAGTGATTAAAGTGACGAGTTGCTTGACCAATATGACATGATTGGGATTCCTTCAGTTTTACCCATTGTAAAATTTATCAATTTATGAGGATTTTGATAATTGTATTGATATTTCATGGAAGAAAAGAACTGAATACCTCATTCTCATGGAGTGGTTCAACCACAATGGTCTTAATTAGGAGTGAATTAGATACTTTTCAATTCATCCATGACCAATTTGGGTTCAATCTTGATTCTTTATGAATTTTATCAATTTTGACCTATTTTTGGTGGTTTTGAAGTTATTTTCTTTGATTTTTACCTATTTTTGTGTGATTTTTTGGTGGTCATCCTAGGTTGGGATAGCTGCATAGTTTATGGACTTCCAAGGATGGTAAATTTAGCTAAGCTAATTTTCCAATCATCTCATCCTAGGATGACCGTGCTCATTCTAGGTCTTTTTAAGCTCAAAATTTGGAAAATTGGGTTCATTTGCACACTTCTATCTTGGCAAACTGAGATGTGAGGAGTAGGATATTGATTTTTCAAAGTGGAGCACTATTGATACCATCCCACAATCACCATGAGCCATCCTCAATACTTGACAAGTGGCAAAACCGATGCAAGACAGGTAAGGATTGAATTTGCTACTATAATTTATTGAACTTAAAAATGTAATTATTTTTGTATTTTCCAAAAAACACACTAAATATCAGTAATTGAACCTCCACAGTGCTAGTATGTAGGAATATGTGCTTTATTTTTGTGCAATTTTATTCTATTTTTTGTGTTTTTGTGTTGTTTTATGTCTATTTTTGGGTGCCACGAAGGTCATTTTTAGCAATTTTGGGGGCCATCCCTGGGTGGGACAACTACCAATTTGGGGGTATTCCTTGGGTGATATGGCCAAGAATTTGGGTATAAAATGTCCCTTTTTTGAGTTGTTATTGCTACTTTTGGGTAATTTTATTGCATTTTTACTACATTTTTGTTAATATTACTTACCTCTATCAGATGATCAAGATTCGGTATCAATTTCCAAATAATTTTTGGACTACCAAGGACTTACTAAAAAAGGACGACTGGAAATGGCTTGACACCATTGGTATCAAACAAGTGACATGGTTAGATCCAGTAATAGGATATAGAGCCTACCTGATATCTTTGATAGATCTGTGGGACCCTCGTACCAACACCTTCCACTTACCAACTAGGGAGATGATAATGACTTTAGAGGAGATCTACCAAATTTTGTGCATTATGATAGAGGGGCATCTGATTATATCTACTCATCAAGATATTAGAGACAATTTTGTAGATTTACTTTAGAAAGGATTAGTGCGAGGTAGTACGAGATTTGCCTAGCGATGGTATCCTAGTGGAGCTATGGTATGAGGCATAGTTTCTAACTATGAGACATACCTTACTGATGATGCTTATATCCAACATGTTTCTAGTAGAGTTTTTAGGATTCAGGTTCCCCTAGAACCTTTTGGAGTTGGCATTTTCACTTGTGGATAGCACCATAAAGAGGTCGTTAGTGATGGATTGGGGTACAATATTGTTATCATAGCTTTATGATGATTTGTATGGGATCCATTACCATGGGTGGAAAGTCTTGGGATGCAACTTTATACTATAGGTGTGGGAATGGCAACATATTGTTGTGGATCAACCATGGGGACTACCTTGGATGACACAAGTACAACTTACATATGTGGATATTGGCTATGGAATCCTAGGGAAGTAAGACCAAGAGAGGGGTCAAAGCCATACCTATGTAGGTATGATTGATCATTATGCATATTCTTTTGCATGGCTTAGGCTAGAGGATGTTACTTGGAGATCAAGCAAGGATTGTCCAACATGGCTTGAGGCTGAGGTATAGCTTCATCGAGCATGGCAAAGGAGATGGCTAGTTGGTCAACACAATCCTTAGGGAGATTATTTCCCATATGCTCAAGTGATGTGGTAGTTTAGGCTATGCCAAGGATTACCTAGTGAGCCAGTGTTCTACCAATATAGTGGGGATGATAGGAGACTTTCTTGGCCTATAGTGGAGGTAGTTTGAGAGGAGGTAGATCCTAAGGAGGATATATCTAATATAGATGATGCATGGACCACAATAGAGTATGAATTTTGGTGGATGATGTGCTAGTGGTAAGGGAAGGGGCTTCTAGGAGGTGGTTCAACTATGGTGATAGAAGAGGATCATGAAGATGCTCCATAAGAGGGACATGATGATGCTCCATACGAGGAGGGGCCATACTTAGGCAAGAGACATGTGCATTATAAGGTATATGATGAGTGGGTGGATACCCTAGATATGGAGGATCCGCATGATAACTTTGATGAGTAGGGAGTGCAAGTATAGTTGATAGCACGAGATGTTACCATTGCTAAACTACAAGGTGAGCTGAACAGAAGTAGAGAGGAGTGGAGGAAATACATAGAGGCAAGGGATCTCCTATAGGTACAAGTGTAGACTACATAGGCAAATATTGATAGGCAGGTTGTAGAGTTAGTTAGTCTTCGAAAGTATAGACTACATAGGCAGAGATTGATAGGTAGGTTATAGAGTTAGTTAGTCTTCGATCACAAGTTAGATTAGGGAGCTCAAGCCATGGGGCATATAGCAATGGTGAGAAGGCAAGGCTATGGTAGGAGGTGACATAGCTCTAGATCTTACTGAGTGACTATCATGCCCATTGCCAATATGATACAACATACACACAATATTTAGAGTATGGGATAGAATGCTTTAGAGGGTGCTTACCAACTTGTTCTTCAGATAGTGGGTCCCAACAGAGTAGGAGGAGTGGTACAGGGTAGTCATCAGTGAGGATGGTGATTGGGGCACCTAGCTCCATGAGGACAATAGATAGACCAGGTTGAGTAGATTTGGGAGCTCTCGATATGCATCGACTAAGGATGGGGGTGAGAGTCATGATTTCAGTCTTGTGACCATGTATTTTAAGACTCTATGGTTGTTTTTGGTTTTTTGGTAGTGTTAGGTCTAAGGACCCACTTTATTGTAGCCTATAGGCAGTTTTTGTATTATTATGTATTTTTTACCCTAGATATATACATATATATATATATATATATGTATATATATATATATATATATATATATATATATATATATGTGAGTTTTTCTACTGTCATCATATGTTTCTTTATTGCTTTATTATATGTATGCAATTTTTATGTATGCTTTACTAATGCTTATCATGGATGCATGTATTGTAATATGATGTGATTTGATGATATGAGTATGAGTGTATGCATAAATTAATTGGATGATTTTTTAATATGTATGATGAATTATGAATACTATTTCACATACCAGATGGTAGCACGATAGACTATACAAAATTCATTGATTCATTTTAATGTTATCATCGAATGATGTAATGAATTGCGAAAATGTAAACTGATAAACATATGGTAAAATTATATGCATAGGAAGATATTAATATAATATCCTTGAGGTTTTCATGAGATTCAAACACTCTAGTGATCTAGTCAAAAGTTTTATATTAACCATGCAAGACTTTTTGGCAAGGTATAAATCTTGTAGGACAACCAAGATATTCGATGTCCATGTGGGTGCATGTGAGTTCATTTTTATGATAATACATAAAGTTACCCCACTACCAAGTAGGATTGATGCAAACCATATATACTAAATATCACCCTACAAGTACCATTATTATTATTTTTATACGTAGTTGGATTATACCACTAGGCAATATAGGCTAGCAAAAGCTAGCTCATCCACATGCAAACATTGGTTTATACAAAAGTAGGTCGCTAATGTGACAAACATATCATCATGCGTAAGTATACCACCATTGCCAGGAAGGCTTGATCCCACCCAAACTATAATGAGGATCACCTTATGGTTGTCAAATGCTAAGAATTCTAGGGATTCAAGTTAAATACTCCCTTATTTTATTTTATTTTTTTATTGTTGTAGAGATTTGCTCATTTTTTTTGGGTGAGCAAGGAATTTTGGTAGTGGTGAGAACCACTATTTATTTTACTTTCTGCTTTTGATAGTGGTGGAAACCACTATTTATTTATTTTGAATATTTTTGCTTTTGTTAATGGTAAAAACCACTTTTTATTTTTCTTTTGCTCTTTGGATACTTACCCCAATTTAGTGTGAAGTAAGGGATTTTTATTGTTTTGGGTAGGGAGGAGCTTGTCCTTTTGTAAATTCTCAGCATATTTGAACCATTCGCACAGGGGTATGAGTGATCTAAACTTTTTGGCTAGGTAATATGGACTACTTTGTAGGTTTCATGTTTCCTTGTGCGACACTTGGATTTATTAGTGTGAATATGTGTTGGGATTTTGACATATACAAGCTACAATAAAAGTAAGACTCTACCTTCTAAAAATTAGGATAGCTTTCTATAAAATTTGAAAATAAAACTAGAAATGGTTGACTGACCAAAAACCCTAAAGATATATTATAACAAATGACTAGGTGAAGGGAAATAGATGCACGTATGAAATGTGTAAAATGTTGATGGACATGATAATTGAAATGTAGATGAGTATTAAATGACTTTTGATAAAGTTGATCTTTAAGGATGGCTAGTGGATAGACCTAGTGCTAAACATGTATGATCAACTCTAGAATGCAAAATGCAATGATGGGTATGTTTAATGCAAGTGATTATATAACGCAATGATATGAAATGTAGTGCAATGCAATATATTTGTATATTTGATATTTTAATGATGTTTCTAGATTTTGATATATATATATATACATTTTACCAATGGAATTGGTGGATGCCATTGGGACTTTTTGGGTGACCAAAGGGCTTATAGGTTCCTTTGAGGCTTTCTAGATGACCAAAGGATTTATGGGTACCTTTGGAGATTTTTTGGTGACCAAAGGATTTATAGTTACCTTTAGGGTGTTTTGGGTGACCAAAGGGTTTATAGATACCTTTGAGGCATATTGGGAGACCAAAGGGTTTATATGTACCTTTGGGGCATTTTGGGTGACCAAAGGTTTTATAGGTACCTTTGGGGTGTTTTGGGTGACCAAAGGGCTCATAGTTACCTTTGGATAATTTTGGGTGACTAAAGAGTTTATAGGTACCTTTGGAGCATTTTGGGTGACCAAAGGGTTCATAGGTACCTTTGGGGTGTTTTGGGTGACCAAAGGGTTTATAGGTACCTTTGGGATATTTTGGGTGACCAAAGGGTTCATAGGTACCTTTGGGGCATTTTAGGTGACCAAAGGATTTACAGGTACCTTTGGGGTGTTTTGGGTGACAAAAGGGTTCATAGATACCTTTGGGACATTTTGGATTACCAAAGGGTTCGTAGGTACCTTTGGGGTATTTTGGGTGACCAAAGGGTTCATAGGTACCTTTGGGGTATTTTAGGTGACCAAAGGGTTCATAGGTACCTTTGGGGCATTTTCGAGTTCCTAATGGTTTATAGGTACTATTGGAGCTTTTTTTGGATGACCAAAGGATGTATAGATACCTTTGGAATGTTTTGGGTGACCAAAGGATTCATAGGTACCTTTGGGGAATTTTGGGTGACCAAAGGTTTTATAGGTACCTTTGGAGCTTTTTTTGTATGACCAAAGGATGTATAGATATCTTTGGGATGTTTTGGGTGACCAAAGATCTATATATACCTTTAGAGTTTTTTTTCTTGGGATTTGATTAGGGCACAATGTTGTAAATGTGAAAAGATCATAGGTGAAGGATATTGAAGGGTTCATGCTCCTCACATCCTTTCATGGAAGATAAGAAATAAATTTTATGTCCAATTTGACTAGTAATATTGTATGGACCTAACTAGTTTGCTAAAAATTTGTCCCATAGATGGGGTAGCAAGTTAGAATTTTGTTGGTTCTCTTTTAAAAGTAAGGTCACCAACCTAAAAGTCTCTAGGATGAACTTTCATGTTATAGTCTCTCTTCATATTCTCTTGATAAACATGTAGGTTCCCAAAAGCATTAATGCATCATTCATCAAACAAAGTTAATTCATCTGGGTAAGCCTACCGCATAGTGTCATCATCGATGAACTCTTGCATTGATATGTGTAGTGATGGTGTTTCCAAATCTAAATTCATGATGACCTTAGCACCATACACTACTGAAAAGGAAGTTTCCCCAATGGGTGCTCAAATAGTGTGGTAGGCCCAAAGAGCAAGAGGTAATTGATTATACCAATATTTGTAATTATCCTTAACGATTTTATTTAATATTACAATTAATATTTTTTTTGATGCCTTAGCTCACCCATTGGCTTGTGGATAATAGGGCGTTAAAAAGTTGTGTTGGATGTTATATTTATCTGTTAAAGTGTGCACATCCTTATTCTTAAAATGTGGCTCATTATCTAAAATTATTTTGGATCGGATACCAAAAAGATAAATGATATTATGTAGCATGAACTCTGTAATGCAAGGTATAATCATAATAGTATTCACTGGCTGTAATGATGAACATATGAAAGCCTAAGGTAGAGGGCGATATTCTCCCAATTAAGTCAAACACCCATTGTGAAAATGGCTAAACTGATTGAATCGGTTGTAAGTCCTAAGAAGGTATGTGTGTCGAATTAGCATGGTGTTGACACTTTATGCGCTTCTTAACATAAGCACAATAATCTTGCTCTAAAGTTGGCCAATAATAGCCCATGCAAAAAATGTCCTTTGTGATGGCCATATCGTTGAAATAGCCACCACATGTACCATGATTCACTTGGGTGATTGCCCAAACTGACTCTTGAGGTTCTAATCAATGAAGGAGGATACCATCATAGCTTCGACAATACAAAATATCTCCAAGTAAGACATACATAGCTTATTTTTCTTGAATATGCATTTGGTAGCATGTAACGATCCAGAAGGGACACTACCAAGCTTTAGGTAATCTTTTAGCTAGATAGACTATTCTTGGTTTGAAGAAGCCTCAATTGCATGAATTGCTTGATCCTTTCAAAGTTCATCTATTGTGAATGTCGATTGGGGGAGAACTTGTAAATATAGCATTGTGCTACTATCAAAAGGAGTATGAGGGAATAAATTGCCCTAAGCGGTATTATTTAAGCAGTTGTGAATTTAAGAGAACCGTTCATGAGAAGGTTAAATTTAAATCATGTGGACTACTAGCATGGAGTGAAGCTCCTCACTAGTTGGAGATTGTGATAGCATTTTGAATTGAATGGTTCTAATATCATAATATGGATTTTACAATATTAAATACCTGAAGGAAACCATTGTATCTACAAAATAGTTAGATGAATGAGGGAGTGCATCAATATCATACCATTCAAATTTTACCTTAATTTTATCCACAAGGGATTTATAGGCTTGCAATATTGGGTATCTACATTGGAATATTTCCTTGACTTGATTCACAATGAGCAAGGACTCTTAAAAAATGTTGAGCTTGGTTTTTTTTATGGTGATTGCTATTTGAAGGCCTATGATAAGAGCTTCATACTCGACATTATTGTTGGTCCATGAGAAATCATGTTTGAATGATAGAGATATTGGAGCCCCTTGTGGTGTGAAAAATACAATTCCCCTGCCACCTCCTTGCTTGCACTTAGAGCCATTGAAAAATAGAGTCATATTAGCCTATGCTTCAGGCTCTTTAGGATCAGGTAATTCTAACACTTGAAAGATTCCATCATTAGGAAGCTCTACACTAAGAGGTTGGTTATCTTGAAGGGGAGACTTTATGAGTTGATCAACGATGACATGACCTTTAATTGATTTTTATACAATGAATTTGAGGTTAAATTCCTTTAACAACATAATCCATTTTATCGTGCGAATGTTATGGTAAGTATGACTCATCATATATCGTAATGGATTCTCTTTGGATACTACATACGTGGTATGATTGAGCATATAATGACATAGATTTTTAGTGGTGAAAACCAATACTACGAGGATGGGGATTCCTGCTCCACTTCCCTACTTCCCCCCTAGTTCTGTCCCTGGTCCCTGACACTTCCTTGACCTTTCCTTTTGGGTTGGATGGCTTTGCAGATGATCTCCTTGGGCTAGGATATCACTATTCCTCTTGTCTGCACCTTTCCTTGCCTTTTTGAAGGGTACCTTCTTGTTCCTTGGATCATGGACATCCCTGGGATCCTCCCTAGGATTTATGGGTTGTTTCAAGTATTTTTTCCTTATATCTCTCAAATATTCCTAGGTTTTTATAGGATTCTTCTTGGAGCTAGAATCTAGGGTTTTTCTGGTGTAGTCTATTGCAACCTGGGAGTGTGGCTTCGAAAGTAGATCTTCATAGTTTCTTAATGATTTTGCTATCCATGTGATTATTCTTGTGGTGCTTCACTTTGGGTTTTTGGTTATGGGATTCATGGTGGGCTTTCAGTTTTTTATGGCATGTTGAGGGGTATCTAGTTTTCAAGTTACTAAAATTCTATTGTGTTTCATTTTCTGGATCCCTAAAGCCTCTTTGTTGGTGGGGTTGGAGGCTATCTTTGGATTTTTGACTATATTTTTTTGGTCTGGTGGAGACTTGTTCTTAATGGCTATATTTTAGTACCTCGAGGATACTTCTATTGGGGTTCCCCATAACCATCCCATATATTTCCCATGGTTGTGATTATGCATCGACTGATTCCTCTATTTCCTCTGGATTCTAAGTATTTTTTCTTACTACGTGGGGATTTTTTGGTCTTCTAGGATCTTCAATTTGTTGTTCCTCTTTCCAAGACTATGCGGGATGTAGATCTATTTTAGTTTTATGGTTTATTCTAGCATCCCTGATGGTTTACCATCCTACCTTTGGTAGATTATCTGCTCCACCCTGTTGTTAAGGGTGGTTTTTTATAAATTTTTGTGCTTGATTATTTCTTGTACTTTATTGGGTAGGACTTACTATATTTGTTATCTCTCTACTCCATACCCTAGAGTTGGATAGTTTTCTTATAATTTGTGGTTTTCCCCTACAAGGAAAGTTGAACTCTCCTAGTTTTTGGTTTCCCCTGTGTGGGTGGGAGTCCGTTTCTTTTTCCTGACTTTGAGATTTTTCAAGTTTGTTTTTAGGTGGGAATTTTCATTTATATTTACCACCCTTTCATTTTCCCTCTAGGTGAGAGTTTCAAATTTTAGTTTCTTGCTTTTTCCTCGCTTCCCTTAAGGCTTTCCTTTTGCATTCCTAAAGGCTTTCTTGTAAGCTTTCCTCAAGCCTTTACTATTGTCCATCCTTGGACTTTCCTACGAGCTTTCCTGTGGATTTTAGTATTGAAGTCTGATAACTTGTTGTAATCAGGTTTTGGGTCCCTTGATAAAAACTCACTTTATTTTAATTTTAACCTACAAAAAAAACCACTGCTAAGCATAGCTTCTCAACATATGCATAATTTATTTTATAACTGATGAGGATGCGACTAATATAGTAAGTAGTATGTTTTTTGTGTAATTTATTCTTTTTGGCCAACATGGTGCCCAATGCAAGCTTAGTAGCTAAAATGTATAGATAGAATGACACTCCTGGTCAGTGAGGAACAAATACTAGTGGCAAAGCCAAATACTATTTAATCTTATGAAAGGTGGCCTGACACAAATCATCCCACTAAAATGGAACCCTCTTGTATAACAACTTGTTCATTGATCAACATTTATTTGAAAATTATGCTATGAAGCGCTTGATTGATGTGACCTTTCCTTGTAGACTACGTAGCTGCTTGATAGTAGTTGGGGAAGGCATTTCTAGAAATACCTTACCTTTATTTAGATCAACTTCTATGCCTCATTTAGAGACTATGAATCCCAATAATTTTCCATATGTGATGTCGAATATGTGCTTCTTGGGATTTATTCTAACATTGTGTTCAAAGAGGTGATCTAGAACTTTACGCAATATATCAATGTGCTCATGGCATAGTAAATACAACCAATAAGTCATCTATGTAATCTTCCAAAATTTTATGCATGTAGTCGTGGAATATATAATTCATAGCTCTCTGGTAGGTAGAACCAATTGGTGAGCAAAAATTATGTTTTGAAAAACAATCATTTATCTTCCATATATTATCAATCTGATAATTCCGTAAACTTTTGAGTGTGACGCATAGCATATGCCTGCAGTGTTTGGGAATGAATACTTTTATACCTTATTGAATTTGGTGGGGGATGTTCATGCATTTGAAATTTAGCCAAACCAAATAAACTAAGTACGAAAAATTAAATAAATAAATTACAACTAAAATTAAAGTGCCAAAAGTAAATGTATGGGAAATTAAATGTGCAAAAAAACAAACACACAACTGAATTAAATTAAAGTGGTAAATAAAGCAATAAACTAATCTACAAAAAATAAATGCATAAATAAAATAGGGGAGGACTTCTGTAGGGAGTTGGCCCAAGCTCCCGCATATAGTCTACCTAGCTAGCTACATAGAGCTTGCTCGAATAAGAGGAATTACACTCTCAATAAATTATACAAAAGAATAATATAAAATAATTGATGTGTAGAATTAATCATTCTCCTTCATTCATTTGGCCTGCATATTTATTTTAAGTGCATCTAGATATTGTTACAGTAACAAATCAATCTATTTTAATCACCTAACCTGATTAATTACAATTGGTTTCTACACAAGTTTTATTCCCCTATTTTAAAGCATGTTCGTTCACTAGAAGGATAAATATAAAAATATTTTGGTTTACGTAAAAAAAAAATCCTAAAATAATGCATCCTAAAAATAATGCCTTAAGAGCTTTACAAGGTCGACCAACCAATCGATTGATAATAATAAAAAAAAATACAAGCACTTTATTTAATAAATGCATGATTAAAAAAGTTCTCCTTTGTCTTCATGTGCAAACTCCTCCTTAGCCCCTTGGTCAACCTAGTCAATGTTGACTTTGTCTCCAATGCAAGCACTTCCAATGTGTGGGAGTAAGGTACCAATAAGGCACCTCCCATACATGGGAGTAAGGTGCCAAAGTAAGGTGCCTCCCCATGTATGGGAGTAAGGCACCAGAGTAAGGCGCCTCCCCATGTATGAGAGTAAGGTGCTAGAGTAAGGCACCTACTCCATATACCTTAGATGCATTTAAGTAGAAGCATGCCAGGTTCATTTATGATGTAGACTGGGAAACACCATATCAGTAGCAAAACATACATTTATACACTGTTTCCACTAAAAACACCCGTTAAGCATAATACCAGATTTTCTATCAATTATATGCATAATTTAAATAAAAATATATCTCACATGTTAATTAACCAGTAATAATGCCCCTTAAGAATGTATATAAAATGAGCATTTTTGGTGCTCATCATCCCCCCATACCTAAATATTGTCACGTCCTCATGAAAACAGCCCCTATAATAATAAATTTTATTTTATTTTTATTTCATTGAGCAGTGCTCTATTTTTATCTTCCTTTGAGAGTAGCTACTACTATTTTTTCTCATTGGGCATTGATGTTTTCCTCCATCGAGTTTTGTTGATTTTTTTATTTTATGGAGAATTGTTATTTTAACGAGCACTGCTATTTTTTTTGCACCAGCATAAATAAAAAATACATCAAGGCCAACCATCATGCTGTGGAAAAATAGTGAAATCATGATCACACTGTCCAAACACCAAGACCACATTACTATGGTACTGCCATATAATTATTAACCAGTGGATTGCACATCCGCTGAAGTCTAAGCATTAAAGTCAACCGCTGAAAATTATTTTTTTTCTTTTTATTTTATGTTCATTGACATCCACATAGTCTAATTTGCTCATAACCGATCTTTGTCCTGCTCCTATTTTAGTGTATTTTCTAGTGGTTTTTATTCCGCTCTCAATGCTTTGTTTTCGGTAGTGGATTTTGGTTCTGATCTGGATTTGAACCCAAAGTGACATAAGTAAATCATTTTTCTTGGTCCGTTATTTTCTTTGGCACTCCACCTTACAAATTTCTTAGAATGCAACAATGAAACAGGGCCAATTCTATTCATGCGAATGCCATATCCCCTCTTTTTTTTTCAATTTTTCCTAGGGTATTGAATTTTTTCATATCCGAGGCATGTCATGTGCTTGAAATTTGATGGGAGATTGATGTAGGAGCATCCAGTGGCAGCAGCGCAATCTTGAATCAACAAAATTTTTTTTAAGTTTTCGCAAATCGAAAAGGAGAGAGAGAGAATGCAGAGCAAAAACTGTCACAATTTCGCGATGTCACAAAATCGTGACAGTCGACAGGAGAGAGAAAAATTCATTGAGGAGGTCACGATTTTACGATGTGTCACGAAATCGGGACCATCACAAAATCGCGATGAAAAACAGCCAAGGGGAGATGCTTATGTTATTGTTGTGATTTCGTGACATGTCACAAAATCATGACTGTCACGAAATCATGACATGGGAGGTAGACAAATGGAAGAGCGTATGTTAATGTCATGATTTCGTGACATGTCACGAAATTGTGACGGTCATGAAATTGCGACATTGGAGCAGCCAAAGGGAAGAGCTTCTGGAATGTCGTGATTTTGTGACATGTCATGAAATCGTGACAAAGAGCAGCGGTCAGGTGAAGACTTATGGAATGTCGTGATTTCATGACATGTCACGAAATTGTGATGAAGAGCAACATCCAGGGGAAAGACTTATGGAATGTCACGATTTCGTGACATGTCATGAAATCATGACAAGGAGAAGGTAGCCGAGGGGGAGACTTGGGAATGTCATGATTTCATGACATGTCATGAAATCATGACTGTCACAAAATCGTGACCAGAGCAGAAAAGCAAGGGGGCATCCGAAGGCAATGTCGCGATATCATGACTTGAAGCCAAGAAAGGTAGCATTGGAGGAAGATGTCATGATTTCGTGACATGTCATGATATCGCAACCCGAAGGCAAGAAAGGTGATATGAAGATAAAATGTCATGATATTGCGACATGTCACGATATCATGACCAAAATAGAGGAGCGCAAGGAAGCCAAAATGTCATGATATCACAACATGTCACGATATCGTGACAAACGGCTAGTTCATGGTTCAAAAAGGTGCACGTTACAAGGTGATGTTTTTGAGGTGGTCAAGGGTCTCATGAATGCATTTTTATGTATCCGGTAAGTTAGATGAGCACGACGGCATCTCGAATGCTATGTCTAGAGGTCAAAAATGTCAGGTGATCCTTTAATGCATGCTTTCATGGTGGATCGGGGCAGTTGCCAATTATGGAAGGAAAATTGAAGACTTGGCCATGGAAGCCAATTTTGTAGGTTTTTGTAATGTATTTTTCCAGGTGGGTCATTAATGGCCTAGAGGGTCAAGACCTCGATAAAAACTCAAATATTGTAATGGATTGGGGGTGGTGGATTGGAGATCGCACGTAGAGATAGAGTTAGAGAAAACCAAGCCGAGCGCTGGTTATTGTAAAGCCTGCAGGCTATTTCTATAAGTGAATGAATTTTTTTGGAATTCATGGAGTGTGATTTTCCTGTCCCCCATCAATGGTATCAGAGCTAGAAGTTCTTGAGTGTGTAACAGATCACCGGACGTGAGGCAGTTACACCAGGATCTATGGTAGGGTTCTGAGAGAGAAGAGAGAGTTTAGGGTATTAGAGCAAGGTTGTTCTTGAGTGTGTAACAGATCGTCAGACGTGAGGCAGTTGCACCAAGATCTATGGAAGGGTTTATGAAAGAGTGAATAGAATGCCTCCAAGAAGAAACCCTGTTGGTGGGAGAGGCATGGCGGCAACGAAAGATGTCTGAGTTTTACGCCCTACAAGAAGAGATGCATAGAAGATCAGAGCCAAAAGAGATGAAGGTAGTGAAGACGAAGTTAAATAAGAAGAAGACCAATTTGAGGAAGAAGAGAAGGTTGTAGATCCTGCATAAGCCAGGTTGTACAAAGCCATCTCTCAGATTGGAAAGAAGCCAAAGATAGAGGTTTCTATGTACTTAGGAAATCTTGATCCAAAGGAATTGATCGACTGGATCAATGATCTGGAAGAGTACTTTGAGTATGAAGAAGTTGAAGATCCTGAGAGGGTCAGATTTGCCAAGACCAAGCTAAAGGGTCATGCCAGCATATGGTGGAAGGGAGTGTAGCTGGAGCAAAATAGAAGAGGAAAAGAACGGATAACAAAATGGGCACAAATGGTGGAGAAGCTAAAGAGGCAGTTCATCCCAGGTGATTATGAATTGGACCTGCTAAGGAAAATGTAGAGTTTGAGACAGACGAGCAAAACTGTCCAAGAATACACAAAGGAGTTTTATAAGATCTCCATAAGAACTGGCCATTTAGAGGCAAGCAAGGAGAAGGTGGCCCGTTATATCAATGGGTTGAGACCCAGTATCCAAGAGGAGTTGAGCCTAGTTTGGGTGAGCACCATTGAGGATGCTTACCAGTTTGCTCTGAAGGTTGAAGAGAAACTAAACAAAAGGTTTGAGAGCAAGCAAAGAGGAAGAGGTCATGGAGGAAGGACTGGTGGAAGAAAATATGAAGGAAAAGAGGAGAAGAAGGAAGAAGCTAGCAGCAGCCAAGAGCAGAAGGCAGGCGATGATTACAGACCCCAAGTTCAGAACAATGGCTACCCAAGAGGAAGAGGTAGATCTGGACGTGGGTATGGAAGAGGAGTATTTTGTGGAACCTGTTTCCACTATGGCAAAGAAGGACATCGAGCATTCGAGTGTCCACAACATCAAGAAAGGATGAACAAGAGACTTGAGGGTCTTTCCAGAGCTGTTGTAGCAGATGAAGATGTTGAATCAGAACATTTTGAGGAGGCATAGAGAGGAGAAGTCATGGTCATAAGGAGAACCATGCTGATTAAGGAAGACAAACCAGAGCAGAGGAGAAGCCTATTTTGCATGAGGTGCAAAAGCGTAGGTAAAGTCTGTAACATGATTATAGATAATGGTAGTGCTAATAACTTAGTCTCTGAGGAAATGGTCACTAAGTTGCATCTGGAGAGGAGGAGACACCCGCATCCATACCGGATTGCATGGTTGTGAAAGGACCACAGAGCATGGGTCTATGAACAGTGCTTAGTCACATTCAAAGTTGGGAGATACCAGGATGAAGTCCTGTGTGATGTTTTTCCTATGTATGCTTGCCATTTGTTGTTAGGAAGGCCATGGTAGTTTGATTGGAGTGCAGTGCATGATGGTCATGCAAATACGTACTCCTTGACAAAAAATGGAGTGCGACACAAGTTGAAGCCCTTACAGGCAGTGGATAAGAAGGTGTGCAGCAGTGCCAAAATTTGTCTGGTAGAAGGCAAATTTTTTTTTTGCTAGGAGACAGGGTTTAAGCGGGCTACAGAGGTAGGTGCACATTTGGAGATGTTGCAAAAAACGGTGACCGAACAGCACAGAAGTGAAGGTCACTTCTCCATCAACCCCGGGTGTCTGATGCAGGAGCATCCGATGGCAACAGTGCAATCTTGCATCAACAAAAAAATTTCTAAGTTTTCGCAACTCAAAAAGGAGAGAGAGAGAATACAAAGCAAATACTATCACGATTTTGCGACGTTGCAAAATCGTGACAGTCGGTAGGAGAGATAAAAAGTCACTGAGGAGGTCGCAATTTTGCGATGTGTCGTGAAATCGTGACCATCATGAAATCGCGATGGAAAACAGCCAAGGGGAGACGCTTATGTTATTGTCACGATTTCGTGACATGTAGTGAAATTGCGACTGTCATGAAATTGTGACATGGGAGACAGACAAAGGGAAGAGCATATGTTAATGTCATGATTTCATGACATGTCATAAAATTGTGACTGTCACGAAATTGCGACATTGGAGCAGACAAAGGGAAGAGCTTCTGGGATGTCACGATTTTGCGACATGTCACGAAATCGTGACAAAGAGCAGCGGTCGGGTGAAGACTTATGGAATGTCATGATTTCACGACATGTCGTGAAATCACGACTATCATGAAATCGCGACGAAGAGTAGCAGCCAGGGGAAAGACTTATGGAATGTCACAATTTTGTGACATGTCACAAAATTGCGACAAGGAGCAGGTAGCCAAGGGGGAGACTTGGGAATGTCACGATTTCGTGACATGTTACGAAATTGTGACT
The DNA here is from genome assembly GCA_028583015.1 of Wollemia nobilis. Classification (NCBI taxonomy): domain Eukaryota; kingdom Viridiplantae; phylum Streptophyta; class Pinopsida; order Araucariales; family Araucariaceae; genus Wollemia; species Wollemia nobilis. The sequence goes on from JAQPPZ010016895.1 coordinate 21,482,528, forward strand.
GTCGCAAAATCGTGACCAGAACAAAAAAGCAAGGGGGCATCTAAAGGCAATGTCGTGATATCATGACATGTCATGATATCGTGACTTGAAGCCAAGAAATGCAGCATTGCAGGAAGATGTCGCGATATCACGACATGTCGCGATATCATGACCCAAAGGCGAGAAAGGCGAGATGAAGAGAAAATGTCACGATATCGCAACATGTCGCGATATCACGACCAAAAGGGAGGAGCACAAGGAAGCCAAAATGTCATGATATCATGACAAACGGCTGGTTTGTGGTTCGAAAAGGCACACATTCTAAGGTGATGTTTTCGAGGCGGTCAAGGGTCTCATTAATGCATGTTTACATATCCGGTAAGTTAGCTGAACACGACGGCCTCTCGAATGCTGCGTCCAGAGGTCAGAAATGTCAGGTGATCCTTTAATGCATGCTTTCATGGTGGATCGGGGCAGTTGCCAATTATGGAAGGAAAAATTGAAGACTCGGTCGTGGAAGCCGATTTTGCAGGTTTTTGTAATGTATTTTTCCAGGTGGGTCATTAATGGCCTAGAGGGTCGAGACCTCGATAAAAACTCAGATATTGTAATGGATTGGGGGTGGTGGATTGGATATTGCACGTAGAGATAGAGTTAGAGAAAACCAAGTCGAGCGTTGGTTATTGTAAAGCCTGCGGGCTATTTCTATAAGTGAATGAAATTTACTGGAATTCATGGAGTGTGATTTTCCCGTCCCCCATCAGAGATTTTGACAAAGAATTTAAGGGGGCATATATTGATATTAACATCAAAATAATTTTTAAAATTAAATCTACACATAATTAACGAAAAACACAGTACATACCTAGGTGAACTTTGTAGATTCTGATATGTATAATGTTGAAGGTGTAAAATGTATTCATGTTGCCTGTAATCATGGTGTACTAGAAAAATGAGATTGCTATGAAGTTAGTGCTCCTAGTGAATTTTTATTTTATTATTATTATGTTTTCTTCTGGCTACCTCCATACTCCACACCACTAATCATCGTTATTGTTCTACCTTTGAGTGTTACTACTCCTATAGTAAAGCTAGTAAATTGCATAAGTCATAGTCAACTATTAAACTACGGGTAAACAACTAAATCGTAGCTGCCATAGAGACTAGTAAATGAAGCATGAAATTTTTTCTATGGTGTTCTCCTCAAGTGAATATTGATGAAGTCCAATTATTCTGCATGAGTCCTACACTGCCTTTCAACTACATTGTATATATTCTTTCTGTAGGCATGGACTTTAACAAGTCCAGCATCGTAGCCACTTTTTCTCTTCTTTCTTTACCCCCTTTTTTTTCTTCTTTCTTATCGGATATTCGGGTTCACCCATCCTCTCCCCCACTTTAATTGATGATGTCCTCGTCAATAGTAACAGGTTCACCTAAATCATCCCCCACTTAAATTGGTGATACCCTCGTCACCAATAACATGTCCCTCTATGCAACAGGTCTACAACCCTCTAAACATTAGGTCCCACACTAAGAAACAAGAACCCCAAATCTAGGAAGAAGTTGTTGAGCACTGCTAGGATAAAGTGGATTTGTAGTTCTCTTCTATAGGAAGAGCTATAATTTTTTTTAGTACTCTTTTATTTTCTAGCCATCCGATTCTCCTATTTTTTTTAATTTCTTCTCATAGAAGTTACGTGTTTCTAGCAATGAGCATCAAGGTGCCTTCTTACTGTTGAGAAGTCAATAGTCGTTGATTTATCTACTATTGTAGAGTTGATCAGGCTCTCCAAAAATTTTATCATGTCACATCAGCATATGTTTTATCCAAGCATAGATATGGGTATATTTTCCTTTCCGGGGAATTATTTCCCACGTCCATGCTCAGATAGTGACTATCTCTCCAGATGGAAACTATCAAGTTTCTACCTCCTAAAAAAATGTGCAGGTTCATGGATGTTGAGCCAATTTAGGCCTTATCTCCCAAGATGTCTATTTTTTGTACAATCAGGCCACTTCCCCTATGAAAGAAAAATAACTGCAACACACGAAAGAAGGGAATATTTTATGCTAAGTAGGAAATATTTTGTGTGTTTTTTTTATTATTTTATTATTTTATTTTTTTGGGTTGTGGCACCTAAGGTGACTAACTCCAAAAATTTTGGAGTAAGGCGCCCTACTATGGGAGTAAGGCGCCTCCCAAATTTTTATTATTTATTTTTTGATGTGGTGTCGTACTCCAAAAATTTTGGAGTAAGATGCCTTACTATGGGAGTAAGGCACCTCCCAATTTTTTTTCCAACTATGATCAAGTGCCTCCATTGATGGACATTGAGCGATGCATCCCTTTGTTGATGGACATTGAGTGACATATACCTTCACTGATGGATCAAGGTGTCTACTTGGCACCTACTTGAGTAAGGCATCTGTTGGGTGCCTACTTCAGTAAGGTGCCTACCTCAGTAAGGTGCCTACCTCAATGAGGTGCCTGCCTAAGTAAGGTGCCTACCTCAGTAAGGCACCTACCTTAGTAAGGTAACTTAGTAAGGTACCTACCTTAGGAAGGCACCTACCTCAGTAAGGGACCTCATTAAGGCACCTACCTTGGTAAGGTTCCTTAGTAAGATGCCTACCTCAGTAAGGCATTGTGCCACTACAGTAAGACATCGTGCCACCAAAGTAAGGCATTGGAGTAAGGTACCTTATTGTAGATTAAGGCACTTCTGAAAACTATTGGTATGACATATTCACACTTCAAGTTATCCTGCAAAACATTAAAAACTAAACTAAAGGTATTAATAACATTCTAACTATTTTTTTCATCTATTTTTCCATGACTAGAATAGATCTTGGCTCATTGTTTTCATCGTCTGTGTTATAGAATAGAATATCAACTACAATAATGTGATTTGGTGATTTTAGGTGGCCAAGTTAGAGATCTTTCAATTGAGCCATCCTAGAAATTTTTTGTGTTGTGTACTAGAATATCTTCTCCACCAATATGTTTGTGAGAAATAATGATCTCTATGCACTATGACAACATATTTCTCCATGATTTCATATCCTCACCATCTCCTTGCAAAGTTGGCATTCTCCTCCACCATAGTGAGACTCTATCTCCTCTATTATATTTTTTGCCACATTATTTTAACAAAATGTAATGCTACCATAAAAAAACCTGTAATATTGGGACAATGCATCAAATAGTGGACGCTGAAAAGAAAACTTTGTGTCCCATCTACACATATTAGAGGATTGATATCAGCCAATAGCCAACAACTCCAAACTTTGAAATACCCAACTCATCATCAACGACACATAAAAAAATATTTTAATCTAGTTTTTGATATATCCCAAGAGCACTAACTCTTTGGATGCATTGTATGGATTGTTGTAATTAACAATAACTTTGTGCATTTTATCACCATGTGCTCCTAAACACATTATATTTTCAATTGAGTAGCCATCACACATATGCATATGAATAATCTCCCACTCTAAATTATTTCCTTCATAGGTAGAATTTAGAGCAACACTATGATCCTCTATTTTAGAGAGTGGGGATAATTCAATCCATTCACCATTATCTACGACATGTGTCAGGTTTTCAGCTGTGACACTTCCATGAGATACCTCATTGATATTTATGTGTTATTTTTTCTTGCCACTATGAACTCTATTTATATAAATTTTTTATTGTGTTCAGGCACCATGTGGCCTTTGTGCAAATATTTAACATCTAATTTCTTCCAGGCTCCTCCCCTATTGGACCAAGCTTATCCTCTAGAAAGAGGATACTCTCTTCCAACAGGTAGCAAAAAAAAACTTTATTTTTTATTTACTCTTAATGAATCGCTCCAAATTTTTCACACCCTTACCTTCAGGCTATAGGATCCATGCCCGGAAGGGGGATGTGAAAAGGATGTCATGGTACCTCGGACTGAGATGCCTTGCGAAGGTCCCGCCTCTCAAGGGAGGTGTATATTGGTGATTTTTTGATAGATGGTGGGTTCACTAGGAAACATTTAATGGCAGTTTCCATGCCTAGGTTGGGAATATGTTTTATGTGTTCGTTTTAGCCTTAAGCATTCAAATCCTAGGTTTGGCCAAAATGCGTCTAAGTTATTCTATATGAAGATGCAGATTAAATGAATACAAAAAATAGAATTAAATACAGAAAATAGAGAAATTACAAAATATTAAAAGAAGAATACCTGATCTAGATGTTTGATGAAGATTCTGATTCTTGAAGCAGTCAGGATCACCTCTGATTTGACATGATCATCTAAGATCAGACAAGATCATCTGAGATCTAACGAATTCGTCAGAGACCTGCAAATAGAGAAATAGGTGCAAAATACAGAAAATGCAACTATCCTAACAGAGGAAAATAGTGTAAAATGACGGCAACAATATTAAACTAAAACTTAAAAACAAAAACAAGAATGAATTATGCTAATTAGATAGTAATTATGATTTAATCATGCATTTGATCTAGATGGGTGAACTCCAAAATGCAGAATAGCATAAAATAACAAATATAGTAACTAATTACAGCATAAAACAGAGAAAAAGAGATGAAGAAATGCAAACTTCAGGCACTGATTGCCTCAATGTTGACTGCAGTCGAAATCATCTCGCATTGGTATGAAATAGTCTCTGATTCTATAGGATTGTCTCCGATCTGAACAGGATCATCGACGACGATGTAAGCTTGCTCCGACTGAAAAACACTAAGGTACCTGCAACAAAATTGATATAGAGCTAATGCAAATATGAATTTGAGATGTCTTAATGTGTATGAAGTCGGGTTACAGGAATTATCAGCTAGGGGGGTGCTAAGGGGAGGTCTTAGGATTAAATTGGCTTAGGAGGGAGGTTAGGAGGTTGGATATCATCTCTATTTTGGAGATCTCCAACGGGGGAGGGTCTCTAACGGTGCAGACACACTTTTGCTTGGATTAAAGGCCCGTTGGAACAGAAGCTAATTGTGCAAAATCAGTTTAGGGACAAGATCGTCTGGACATCCTAGCCCAAAAAAAATTGTCAGATCTGGGGCGATATCATCTGATCGACGATGATATCGTCAAACAGTCAAAACAACCTCTAAAAATGGCACGAAAAAGGGGGAAACGGATTACCCGACGGTTAACGGGCGGTTTGGGAGGTTAAAATTTGAATTTAAATTATTTACTAAAGTAAATGTAATTATTAAGATTTCACTACGCCAATTTTAGGGTGCTACATTTTGCCCCCTCTTTAGCAAATTTTCCAAAGAAAATGCGTTAAAGATGATTTCTTCTCGATTTACGAGAAAGCAAAAATGATTCCCATTTTTAGGCAACGATTCTTGGACAAATCGTACGACAGCTTACTATGGTGCCCCCTCCATGTTTTTACCCAAATCGAACATTTGAGGTAAAAACGCGAAAAAAAAAATTATTTTTGAATAAAATTAAGAAAAATAGGGTAAAACCCTAATTCATTTTTACTGTTTATTTTTACTGGTTTTAGAGCTCTGGAAGCAAAAATGGTGGAGACAACGCACAGATCGACAGAGGTCGCAGTGCGGGCTACGGGTAAGAGTCTAAAATTAGTTTAGAGTGATTTAATTTGATTTTACATGCTTTTTAGGTGAATTTTAGATGAAGTTTGAGCATCACAGCCATTTTTGGCCTGTCAACGTCGTCGGGATGAAATCGTCCCGATTTCAATGAAATCATCTCAATTTCACTGATTTCGTCTAGGGGCGAAATCGACGAAAGGGGGACGATTTCATCAAATTAGGGACGATTTCAACTTATGAAATAGAAGATGAATCTGCTCAAATTTGGGACGATATAGTCCAACAGTGGACGATATCATCAGTTGTATAAAATTGAACTTATTTTACTTGCATTTTTAATCACTTGAGTTTGTTTTTAATGATTGTTTGTTGTTTTGTTGTTTATGTTGCAGAGAGGATTGCTAAAGAGCAAGAAATGGAAATATGGAGGTTTGAGAGATGACTTGGCCACTCTTACACAGGCAAAGTGGGATCAGCTGGCACAGGCCAGCTTACAGCATGTGGCAGAAATGCCACAAGTGTCTATAGACATGGGGCTACTGACAGCCCTAGTAGAGAGGTGGTATTCGGGTTCTTCTTGTTTTTGGCTACCTACAAGGGAAATGACTCCCACTTTGGAGGATGTATGGAGGATTCTAAGAATCCCCATACAAGGACGGTTGATCACTCCTGCGACCAATCAAGGCCATGCTATGGGGCGATTGTGTGGTGACCCAAGCTTTGCCCTGGAGAAGGGCAAAGTTAACATCGAGGCGCTACATCAGATGCCTAGGGCATCTAGACTCACATAGGTTTTAGCTGGAGTGGTTGGTGGACTTATACTGTGCCACCAAAGCGGGTGCAGGGTGCCATGGATGCTAGCAGATGTGACCTGCGATATGCAGGACCATGGTTAGAGATTTTCTTGGGGCAGTTTTGTGCTATGTCAGCTGTATAGGATCCTACATGGGGTCGTGTACAAGGGCGGCCAATGTCTGGTTATGACATTGCTCCTACAGGTTTGGTTCTGGGAGCACATTGTAGTGCAGATGCCGATAGGGCTTCCTCTAATAGGGATTGACAGGGAGAGGCCCCTAGTCTTCTACTAGTGGCTTCGAAGAGGGTCACAATGACGGATTGACCTGTCGATGTCTTGGAGACTACTGGATGACCTTGTCCCAGACTAGATCACCTAGAGGCCTTGGCGAGAGCACCCAGGGTGGGTCGAGGACGAACAGGAGCTAGCTCACATTAGGCAAGTTTGTTGGCTATGGATGGAGAGGGGAGAGGTGGAGCTCCACCACTACGACCGAGTTTTGCGATAGTTCGGTATACAGCAGGGGATCTCATCTCTTAGGTATTATGAGTTTTCTCGGACTATCCGGGATAACACCACAGTGAGCGAGGCTCCAGATATGCAGCGCTTCTAGAGTCAGGACTCAGATGATGCCCCCATTCAGCCAATGGATGGGGACGATGCAGGGGTTGCAGATGGCTACAATGCCTAGTACGTAGGCATCTACCCTCCTTGGATGATGAGGGCTCAGGGTTTGATACACGCAGTTGTGCGTTGGATAGGGAGGTGATGCTAGGCAGCTATGGAGACAGCCTAGGGTCACAGCGAGAGATAGCTAAGGAGGCCACAGGCACAAGAGAGGCCACGACAGAGGGAGAGGAGGGAGGCAAGAACCCCTTCTCCATAGAGAGAGAGGCCACCATCGCTCAATAAGGGCAAGGGTGTCAACACAGGGGAGAGTAGCAAGATAGCTACTCTTTGAGTGGATACAATCTGTCTCTAGGCATAGGTGCAGATATTATAGGAGGAGGCTGCATGACACCGAGCTGAGGTGACAGCTCTGAGATGAGATTGCATGCCTTAGGTCACTAGGTGGAGGGGCGAGCACTGGGGAGCTGACACGGGCTATTGCCCAAATCACTTTATATCAGACATTGTACTATCAGCTGGTGCCAAATGAGGATAGACTACCCCTGCCAGCTAACATCGCAGAGTCGATTAGGATCAGGTCATCGAGGACTTTGTCCTGATTGACGACTAGGACTCGCAGTACTACTCATACTGTGATGGGGCCACCTCGTCCACCTCAGGGCGGGGGATGAGATGAGGCTAAGAGCTCGAGGGGTTCTCGAGGCTAGAGTACTGCACGACATTGTACAGATTGATATATAGAGCATTTATTATTTTTGATAGAGGATTGAGTATGCCGAGGTATAGATTGTGGCATACCGATCCAGTTTTGATGATGTATATATTGTTGATATATATAGATGAGATATGTTTTTTATCATATGACTTGTATTATGTAATTGTATAATGCTTTTATGTTTGATTTGATTGATTTGATGATTGGATTGAGGATTCATGTAATTATGTCGTTGGAAATATTATAAATTAAATGTCATGCTTGTAAAATTTAAATGAAAAGAATCTAATGTAACAAATTGGTTGTATGTGATGAAATGTGATAAAAGATAAAAAGAGACTTCTAACAATAATTTCAAAGGACATTGTCGCTATTATAGACCATTTCATGGAGTCACCGCTCACTCGGTCATCAAGCTAATCCCAGTATAGAAATATTGTTAAAATAAAAAGAGTGCTTAAGAGACTGTCTTAAGACTTTGGTGCAATGGTGCAAATGATGATGATGATAGTTTGTTTTCAGATTTTCATGAAAATAGTATGCATGAAATAATGTTAAAATGATTTTTGCTAGGCATAAATTCCTAAGTGTGATAAATTTTTTGGATAATTCCCTAGGAATTATACCATCATTGCAAATTTGAAGGTTGACATAATGACATGAAATAATGAAAATGTGTTTGTTTTTTTTTTTGTTTTTTCTTAGTTGAAAAACATAATTGTATAACAAAATGATTTAAGTCATGGTTTTTCATGATTTTTAAACAAATGGAGAATAAAAATTGTTACAATGGTTTGCGCTAGGCATAGAATATGTAGGTATAGACTTATACCATCATCGCAAAATCCAAAAAGAGATAGTTTTATTGCATGATTGATTTTTAATTTGTGAAAATATGAAGATAAGGACTTGCGCTAGGCATAAAATTCCAATTTTGGTTTTGGAACTATACCATCGTCACGAAAGTCGACCAGATATATATGTTTTGATTGTATAGTTTTGAAAGAAATTTTGATTTTTCTATTATATAGTTGTCTTTATGCTAAACAACTGTACTTGAAAGAAGAAAATGAATTATTTCAAACAATTTGCAAAATATTTCAAAGTACCTTAAAGACAAAAGTTATATTTATAAGGAATCCCATGTGCATATGTGAATTCATTTCCAATCTTGATTTATCATAATGATACACAAAATCTCTCAAATACAAATGTGTGTGCAATTGCATTGTTCATTTAATAGTTTTGAGCAAGATACTATGATACAAGTGATTTGAAGAAACCAAAGAAGTGTTCATTAACCATGATGTAGATGCATATAACCATACTAGACTACTATGTAAGTCGGATTATCAAGAGCTAGCTAATCCATGAGCAGACATAGGTCTTTACAAAAGAATGTCACTAATGTGACAGACATATCGCCACGCTAGGAGTTACCCAAGGCCAAGCAAGTTGGGCACAAACCACCTGTTATGGGGCTTACCTCACAGTTTTCGAATAATTGAGAATTCCATGGATTCAAGGTCATCAACCCTTTTTTTCTTTTCAAAGGGTAGGGAAAGGGATTTTATTGCTTTCTTGCTTTTTGCTTTCTTTTGCTTTTATTTTCTTTTCCTTTTGTATTTTTGCTTGATAATTGAGATAATGCTTGAAACATTGTTGTAATGAAAATAACTTTTTTCTTTTTCTCTTTTTCTTAAACTTTGCTTTTTCTTTATACTAGGGATACTTGCTCAGATTAGCTGTAGAGCAAGGGATTTTTATTTTGGGTAGGGGTGAGCTTGTCCTTTTGCCAATTCTCAAAGATTCTAGACCATGTGCATGATAGGATAGCAGGGGAAACTTTTCACTCAAGAAACCACTTCTACTATGTAGCAAAGCATGGAAATTACAAATATAATCATTTTATTGTGAAAAGATGTGCTTGGTTTAAGTAAATAACAAGATCAATTCTCTATGCTCAAACTTTATGTAATTTGAATTTTGTGGACTTTGATATAAGAGAGATTAGTAATCATGCCAGATAAAATCAAGATATTTATTTTGTGAGTGTGAAAGTGAGGGATTCCAAATAAATGCTAATTTATCCAAAATAATTTGAAACATATAACTGCAACATTTGTAAGAAAATATAGATATAGATACTGTTTTGAGAAGTTTTGAGAATGTTGACTCTCTCTTTCTTCTTTATATTGTTTTGGTTTCAAAAGAGTCAAGAATATTGTTGTTTTGATTTTTATCATTTTTGTTTTTGAACACAAAATTAACAAGTGCCATAAATAAATACAACAAATAGTTTTAACTATTTTGATGATTATGAATGTTTTTGATGTTTTTATAAATTGAAAGAAATACAAGATAGTGATTTTGAACAAATATATATATGGATGAAATGACCAAATTTATACATAGTAATGTTTAAGATGCAAAATATTCATGGGTTCTTTAAGTTCTTTACCATCTAAGCTAGATAATTTGTATGCTCCTGATTCAAATTTAGCAGTAATAATGTATGGTCCAAGCCAGTTGGGCTCAAACTTACCTTTAAGGTCCTTAGTTGCATTAGTATTTTTTTTATTTTCTTTTAAAACAAGGTCACCGATTTCAAAGGATCGATGACGAACTTTTTTAGCATATGATCTTTTAAGCTTGTTTTGGTAGGCACGGAGATGCTCCAAAGCATTGATGCATTTTTCATCTAGGATTTCTAGCTGACTGAGTCTGCCAGCTCGATATTCATCTCCTACTTTGGTATCTTGAAGTAGCAGATCCAAAGAAGTAACTTCTAATACAAATGGAAAAATGGCTTCAGCACCATAAACCAACACAAATGGTGAAGTTCCCGTGGGGGTTCGAACACTAGTTCGATAGGCCCACAAGGCTGGATATAACTGAATGTGCCAGTCACGGCAAATTTTATTGACCAATATTTTGAGAATTTTGATTAAGGTTTTGTTAGATGCTTACGCTTGACCATTACCCTGAGGATAATAGGGAGTGGACCAGTGATGTTGAATCTTATATTTCTGGCATAATTTTTTAACATCTTTATTTTTGAAACAAGTTCCATTGTCGGAGATGAGATTTGCAGGAATTCCGAACCTATGAATTATTTGATTAAAAATAAATTTAGAGACTTGTGTGCCAGTGCAGGAAGCTAAAGGCATAGCTTCAACCCACTTCATGAAATACTCGGTGGCGGTTATGATGAATTTGTGTCCATCAGATGACACTAGATTGATTTTGCCAATAATATCTAAGCCCCATTTTGAAAAGGGCCAAGGAGATGAAATAGTCTGTAGCTCTTGTGCAGGTGCATGGACAAGGTCAGCATGTTTCTAGCACTTGTCGCAATGGCGCACATACTCATGTGCATCATTCTCCATGGTAGGCCAAAAGTATCCTATTCTAAGGAGCTTTTAGCAATGACACTACCACTGAAGTGTCCTCCACAAGATCCATCGTGGACTTCACTCAAGGCTGATTTGGATTCTTCTAAATTCAAACATCTTAATAGGATACCTTCAAAAGATCTCCTATACAAGGTATTGCCAATTATTACAAATCAACTTGCTCGTCTACGTAATAACAGATGCTGGTTTCTATTAGAATTGGCAGGGAAAGTCCCATTTTGGAGAAAATCAAATATGTCCATATACCAAGGTTCGAGAGTAGTTTCATTGATTAGAAACACATCCAAAGGTTCTAAGTATGACTTATTTGAAGCGGGTTCCTGGAGTCGATGAATAATGATAGTGGCATATTCGTCATCTAACTCCATGGGTAGGAGAGATGCAGCTGCGGCCATGGCATCAGCTACACGGTTACAAGTTCTAGGAATAGTTTCCAAGGTAACTTGATCAAATAGGGACATTAATTGTAAAACATAGGCCTTATATGGGCATATTTTATCATCTCTGGTTTGATAAACTTCATTAATTTGGTTTATAACCAGTTGAGAATCACCAAAAACTAACAGATGTTTAATTTTTAGCACCAAGGCAGCTCATAATCCAAGGATTAGAGCTTCATATTCAGTAGTATTGTTAGTGCAAGCAAATTTCAATTTGAAGGACAGAGGAATAAGATGTTTTTGCGAGGATATTAGAATAATACCCGCACCAGCCCCACTCATGCATTGCGCTCCATCAAAGTAGAAGGACCATTGTTCAGTATGGTCTGCCTCTAATTGAAGGCATTCATTAGGAAACTCAATGATGAGGGTATGAGTAGACTCTAAGGGTGCAACAACTAATTGATCTGCTATGATTTGACCCTTAACAGACATCTTTCCTATGAATGTGAGATCAAACTCACTTAGAGTAAGAACCCACTTGGCTGTGCGACCCGATAAATAAGGTCGACTCATGAGATACCTCAAGGGATCGTATTTAGCAATGACATAAGTTTTCTGACTAAGCATATAGTGTCGTAATTTTTGCATAGAAAAAATGACTGCTAGACATAGTTTTTCCAACGTTGTGTAGCGGGTTTCATAACTGATGAAGGTTCGGTTAATATAATAATTAGCATGTTCTCTCTTTTCATCATCAAGCTGAGCCTACATAGCTCCTAAGGTGGAATCTGAAGCTGAAATATATAGGAGAAATGGACGATCAGGTTTAGGTGGTGAAAGCACAGGTGGATTAAGGAGGTATTGTTTGAGAAGTTCAAAAGCTTCCCTACATTCGTTGTCCCAATTAAAAGGGACATCCTTCTTAAGGAGTTTAAGAAAGGGACCAGTTTTGTCCGCCAGCTTATCGATGAAGCGACAGATAGCTTGAAGCTTACCTTGTAAACTTCGTAACTCAGATATGTTAGTAGGTGCGGGCATATCAGTGATGGTCGTAATCTTGAGAGGGTCGATTTTGATACCACGTAAAGAAACTAGAACCCCTAATGGTTTACCGAACTTAACTTTGAATATGCATTTTTTTGGATTTAATTGAATAAGATATTCTCGTAATCGATTAAAAAAATTTCTCAAATCATATAAATGATTATCTTCAATAATAGAGTGAGCTATAATATCATCTACATAATCATGTAGGATATCATGCGTCATATCATGAAAAATATAAGTCATAGCTCGTTGATAGGTTGCACCTGCGTTCTTTAAGCCAAATGGCATCACTTTCCAACAAAAAGTACCCCGGGGGGTAATAAAGGCTATTTTAGCCTGATCTTCAGGAGCTATCCTGATCTGATTATAACTGGAGAATCCATCCATTAAGGACATCATCCCACTCCCAAAAGTAAATTCAATTATTTGATCCATGTTTGGAAGAGGAAAATCATCTTTAGGGCATGCAGTGTTAATATCTCTAAAATCTGTGCAAACCCTAACTTTGGTAGCTTCTTTCTTGGTGACTAGAACTACATTTGAGATCCATTCAGCATAATCAATAGCTTGTATAAAAACAACATTTAGGAGTTTTTCTAACTCCCATTTGACTAGCAGAGCCACTTTGGGATGCATTTTTCTAAGTTTTTGTTTAACAAGTTTAGCATCCGGATGGACCACTAGATGATGCATGACTACAGAAGGGTCTAGACCTGGCATATCTTCATATGTCCAAGCGAAGACATATTCATACTCTTTAAGGAATGCAATGTATTGTTCTTGTTTTTCTTGACTTAATTCTGATCCAATATTGATTATGTGAGGATTATCCTCAGTTCAATATTAATTTTAATGATGTTTTCTACCTCCATGTGTAGATCTCTTTCAAAATTAGGTGGGGTGGGTGAAATGCCCAATTCTTGTAATTCTTGTAAGGTTAATTTGGATAATTCATCTTGAGGATTAGCGGTCTCAAGTTGGGCTATAGTTGGTATAGAACCATCAAAATAAAATCCATTGTGTAACATCTCTTCAATAGAGACGTCGTGGAAGATATCTCCTTCCAACTCCTCATCGGAGTCAGCAATCATTTTAGGGTAAGCTATGGATAGCATGTTACATGTAAACGACTGATTTTTTAGAGGCAAATCAACATGCCTATCCAAATAATCTTGATAGCATATGAGTTGATCATAATCTTCAAAAGGAAAGGGTTGACCCTTACTAGGAAATAGGCCCACACCACAGTGGGTAGGCCACGGTTCTACCTCGAAAGGTTCTTTCATGCCATTTTGGAAAGGTCCCAAGCCTTTCCCTTTATATCCCATTTTAAGCATCATGGGTTTAGCTTTAATATATTCATTGGTAAAATAACACCGAGCATATCCCTCATGATGAGTTTTGATATTCCGAGGGATTCTTCCCTAGTCATATCCTTTATAAATGAAGGCACAACTCCCGACTTGGTAAGTACTTCCCATAGGTTGTGGGAGGCCCAAAGTATGAGGAGATGGCAGTAAGTTATTTAAAATAATTGAATCTCGAATGAAAGCATTCGTTGTTTCTGATATTAAGGTTATGGATAAATCTAGTAAAAGTTCATCGAAAAGGGCATAAGATGTAGAAGGATTATTCCCTATATCTTTAGATGTGGAAGGGATGATAGATGTGTCTATAGGTTTTGAATTTATAGGGATAGAATATGAAGGATTAGTTGTAGATTTAAGATCCTTTTGAGGTTCTAGAGTGATTTGTTTAGAAGATTGTTTATCTATATAGGAGGATGAAATTAATGGAGGGGAAATAGGTGAGGCTATGGGTGTGTGTTTCATAGTTTTAGATGAAAAATAAGAACTAGGATGTGTGGATGACAGAGCGGGGTAAAATTGCACTCCAACAGGTTCTGCCAAAGCACACATATCAAAGGGTCTAGGGTCACCATGGATAGTGACCAACTAATTTTTAAATTCAAATTTAACACATTGGTGTAAAGTTGATGGGACCGCTCGCATCGCATTGATCCAAGGGTGACCCAAAAGTATATTGTACGATGTTGGGCAATGTACAATAAACACGATTATTTCTAGGGTTCTAGGACCAACTTGCAAGGGGATGGTAATAAATCCACACGTTTCTTGTGTTTCATCATTCAAAGCTTTGATAATCATATCAGCTTTCTTCATTTCATCACTTCTAAAGCCAAATCGTTGGTAGAAGTCAAAAGTGCTTAGAGATGAGCCATTATCAATCAGGACTCATTTGACAGCTACATCTCCAATTAGAGCAGTAATATATAAGGGATTGTCCTTATGTAAACTGTGTTGTGGGATATCTTTATCTCGGAAGTCAATACAATCAACTTCTCGAGTGATGATAGTATTGGCCATAGCTTCAGGTTGAATGTTTTGAGGTACCATAATTTGGCTTAATGTAAGCATCAACTCATCCCTATGGGTAAGAGAAGATCTTAATAAATCCAAAAGGGAAATTCTGGCTGTAGTATTGGATTATTGCTCATTAATATTGTAAGGGGGTTTAGGCTGAACATTAGGAGCATGATTCCCTTTATTGGGATTTTTCAAAGCAAATGGAACTGATCCATCATTTTGATTTGATTCTTGTTGAGAATTTTGAGCCTGTTGTCGAGTAACAACTCCAATGGTACCTACAATGTTATAGTGAGGATTTTGAACTGGTCTCGGTCTAGAATTTATGGCTTGTTCATTCGGGAGGAATTGATTATAAGAGGGTCGAGTAGTAACTCTTATAGGAAATGGTTCTTCTGGAACCATAGCATCTATGATGGGTTGAATAGGATCTGATTCATTTTTAGAACTATTCGATTGGTTTGAAGTGATGTCCACTTCACTTTCAGTATCTGATTCTATATCACTAGAATCAGAAGTTTGAAAATTATGTAAGGGCCTAGTCATAACCAAGGATAATGTTGTGTCAAATATTTGAGGATCCTGAACAGGTAATTGTCCGCTAATGGTTCCTACATATCGGGTAGGAAGTAGAACATTATGATGTTCGATTTGATTGGCTACCTCTTTACCATGTCTTGGTAAAGGGTGTTGAAATATGTCTAATGTTTGATTAGCATTTTGATTTTGATTTTGGGGAACAGTCTTTTGAGTATTATTAGGAGCATTTTGTTTAGGTTGGAAGGCTTGCACTTCCATTTCATTATTATCAATCAAATCTTGTATTTTATGTTTCAACCTTTTACAAGCATTGGTAGAGTGTCCAGGTCCTCTATGGAAATCACAATGTAAGTCGACTCTGTATCCGGGTATAGTTGGATCAGGTTCCCAGATAGCTGGTAATTGGATCAAACCTCTTTCGAGTAATTGAGGTAAAATAGTTGATAAGGGTTGATTTAATCTAGTAAATTCTCGGGGAGGTTTATCAGGAGGTTTCAATATAATTTTTTCTATTGTCTTCATTGCATTGATATTAGCAACATTTTTGCTGTCAGTGACTCTGTCACCAACAACTTGTTTGTTTTTATACTAATTTTTGGATGTTTTCTCATCATCCTTCTTCCTAAGTTGGCCTCTCCTAATGAGGGCATCTTCTACTCTTCGAGCTAAATCTATAGCTTGATTGAAGGTAGTTAAAGTAGCAGTTGATAGCTCATAAGATATTTGTTCTTGTAAATTATTGATAAAAATGTCCAACATTTCCCTATAAGGTAGCACAAAGTGCAGTTTTCTTGTCAATTGCCTCCATCTAGCTAAGAAATCGGCAAAAAATTCATCCTTGTCTTGTTTTAAGTTGTATAAATCTTTGATGGTTACATGCCTCTCGATGTAGGCACTAAATTGATGGACAAATGATTCAGCTGTTTCTTCAAAATTTCTCAAGGAATGAGTGGGCAATTGATAGTACCACTCTAATGCCATTCCACCTAAACTTTTCAAGAACATTTTTAGTAATAGCAAGTCATCATGCGATATATCATGACATGCTATCCTAAACATGCGAAGGTGCTCTATAGGCAAGATGGGCATGGGAAAATGCTTAAGGTATGGTTGAGCTACAACCATGGGATCCAAAGGTTGACTACATATCTCTCGATAATTGTACGAGGGATGGTAGGGATCTATCTGGTCCATACGCAAAGCCAACTGTTTCACCATGGCTTCCAGATTACTAGTTTGCCCCCCATATTGGTTTGGTAGGGCATTGACATGGGTTTTGTGAGTATATGATGGAGGGACATGAATATTAGATGCTATGTTACTATTGTGTAAATTTTTGGTAGGAAAAGTGTTATGAAGGAATTTTGAAGTTGTATTATGTTGTATTCTAGATTGTTGAAAATTGGTGTTTGGCTTCGTTTTAGGTTTTTGTTTACTTGAAGGATATTGATCAATAGTTTGGCAAATTAAAGTAGTGAAGGAAGTTTTCTTTTGTGTGGGAAAAATTTTAGGTTGAATAACAAGTTCTTTAGGAGGTTGGGTAACCTGTTGTTTTGACATGTTTTGAACCATAGTGACCATATCTGTATTGGATGGTCCAGCCTTATCACTTTCTTGATCAATGAAAGACAAGGGATTAGTGCGCACATCAAATGCATGTTCCATGGTTGCTTGAGTGTCACTAATTTGCCCTTTATCAATACGAACTGCCACATTAAGGGTGTCAATGTTATCATTGAGAAATTTCTAGAAATGATCTACGTTGTCAAAAGCAATAGTTCCATCTGGAGCTACTCTAGGGGATGAGGACCCATCCTATTTAACACTTCCTTCTTGTTCATTGTCTTCGCCTAGGTCATATTCTGGTTGATCTAGAGTTTCTCCTTTCAGAATTGGATCTTCAGGAAGGACATTTGGGTTTCCAGTTCTATCTTGTAACCAATCTTCTTCTTCTCCTACAGTTTCTTTACCATTCCTAAATTTAGGCATGGCGTTTTAATTTTGATTTCAGCAAATATATATATATATATATATATATATATATATATATATATATATATATATATATATGCAACAAGCTTAAGAGGTATATATTAACTATATACCTACTACAATATTTAAAATGAAATGTTCTGGTTTTTGCTATGTTTTTTAGTTTTTCTTTATTTTTGAAACAATATTGTAAAGACAGTAAATAACACAATAAATGCAAGAAATAAGACTGAAAGTAATGATCTAGTTTTCTATAAACAATTTATAAATATCATTAATGGGCTCTAGTTCTTCAAGAGTCATGAAGTGTTCTTCTTCAAATTGAAAGTTTTCTTTTAAAAATTTAATGAAAAGGGCTATAGAAATACCATGTATTTCAGATTTTGATTGATAATAATAATTCTCACGACAATATTCACGATACAACATAGCTCTAGGAATGTTGTTCCATCTTCTTCTAATCATAATATCAGTTTCTAGGGATTCTATATGAACTAGAAATTGTCGTACCACAACTGTGTTCTTGAGGTATTCCTCGAAAGTTAAAAATTTTGAAGACACAAGAGCTCTCCTATAAGCTAACCATCTATGGCAGGCTCTCTGAAGTTCATGAGAAAAGACTAGTTGATGAGGATCCAGGATTCTATCTAGGATAATCCTCTTAATTTGTTTAAGTTCTGTTGACCTAGATGAGATGACACTAAGCCTTCTATCAAGTTCGTCCCACAAGAGTTGATTTCTATCTGTTTCAGGCACACTAAGCACAAAATTGATTTCTATGGCTGCCAATTGGTTTTCTACATTTATAGTAACTGCTAATCTTTTCTTAGGAGCTACCATCTAAACATGATATTAAATTTAAATGATCTAAAAATGCACCTATGTTTTAGTTGTTTTATTTTTTGTTTTGTTTTCAAAATGTTTATAATGCATTCACATCGGGTTCACCAAAATGTATCGCTCCAAATTTTTCACACCCTTACCTTCAGGCTATAGGATTTGTGCTCGGAAGGGGGATGTGAAAAGGATGTCGCGGTACCTCGGACTGAGAGGCCTTGCGAAGGTCCCGCCTCTCAAGGGAGGTGTATATTGGTGATTTTTCGATGGATGGTGGGTTCACCAGGAAACATTTAATGGCAGTTTCCACGCCTAGGTTGGGAATATGTTTTATGTGTTCATTTTAGCCTTAAGCATTCAAATCCTAGGTTGGCCAAAATGCGTCTAAGCTATTCTATATGAAGATGCAGATTAAATGAATACAAAAAATAGAATTAAAGATAGAAAATAGAGAAATTATAGAATATTAAAAGAAGAATACCTGATCCGGATGTCTGATGAAGATTTTGATTCTTGAAGCAGTCAAAATCGCCTCTGATTTGACAGGATCGTTTGAGATCAGAAAAGATCGTCTGAGATCTGACAAATTCATCAAATGAATTCATCAGAGACCTACAAACAGAGAAATAGGTGCAAAATACAAAAAATGCAACTATACTAACAAAGGAAAACAGTGTAAAATGATGGCAACAATATTAAACTAAAACTTAAAAATAGAAACAGGAATGAATTATGCTAATTAGATAGTAATTACGATTTAATAATGCATTTGATCTAGATGGGTGAACTCCAAAATGCAGAATAGCATAAAATAACAAATACAGTAACTAATTACAGCATAAAACAACAAAAAAAGAGATGAAGAAATGCAAACTTTAGGCATTGATTGCCTCAATGTTGACTGCAGTCGAAATCGTCTCGCATTGGTACGAAATCGTCTCTGATTTGACAGGATCGCCTCCGATCTTAACAGGATCGTCGACGACGATGTAAGCTTGCTCCGGCTGAAAAACACTAAGGTACCTGCAACAAAATTGATATAGAGCTAATGCAAATATGAATTTGAGATGTCTTAATGCGTATGAAGTTGGGTTACAGGAATTATCAGCCAAGGGGGTGCTAAGGGGGGGGCTTAGCATTAAATAGGCTTAGGAGCGAGGTTAGGAGTTGGAGATCATCCCTATTTGGGAGATCTCCAACAGGGGAGGGTCTTTAATGGTGTAGACATGCTTCTTCCAGGATTAGAGGCCCGTTGGAATAGAAGCTAATTGTGCAAAATTAGTTTAGGGACAAGATCGTCTGGACGTCCTAGCCCAAATGAAATCGTCAGATCTAGGGCGATATCGTCTGATCGGCGACGATATCGTCTGATCGGCGACGATATCGTCAAACGATCAAAACAACCTCTAAAAATGGCATGGAAAATGGGGAAATGGATTACCCGACGGTTAACTGGCGGTTTGAGAGATTAAAATTTGAATTTAAATTATTTACTAGAGTAAATGTAATTATTAAGATTTCACTGCGCCAATTTTAGGGTACTACACTTAATCTTGGAGCCTTTTCAGTAGAAGATTTATTTTTTATGAACATTGCAACCAACGTTTATTGTGTTGTTGGTGATATTGATGAAGGTGGGGTATTCCCCATACCTACATCTGAACTAGTCTTCTCAACATCAAATCTTTCTTGACAAACTAGTTTGATATGTTGTAGCATGAGAAGAGTATTTTACTTCATGGATTCACAACCAAACTCTTTCAATGTTACGGTAAAATGTGCAGGCTAGCAAATAACTATCTACGTGCTAGCACGTTGAAGAAAATAGGGTGTAGCAATATTTTAAAAACACATGCTTGTTTCTAATTCGCCAGGTCACCTTAAGCACAAGTTAAGAGCATACTCCATAACAACATGTTCTTTTAAATTTAGCTCTGTCATTTTTCTTGCATCATTAAAATAATTTTCCAGTATGTTGCAAATAATTAAGTCTATAAAAAAAAATTATTGTTAAAACCAAGCTTCTAGAGGCATAATTTTCCAATAGTTTTTGTATAAAAACACATCCCTAAAAATTTTTAATCAGACCTGGGTTGTGCTATTTCTTTTGATTTCTTGAAACCATTTAGAACATGATGGAAATCCTTCATTGCAATATTTTTCTAAATTTTTTCAACAACACATTTTATTCCTACTTCTACACTTAATATGGTACATCGGGTTCATTTCCGTATTTACGTAATAAGCTAGTAAATTTAAACTGTTGCCTATGGAATTTGGTTCTGACTATTTCAAAAACTGTTTTGGCCCTGTAAAAAGGCCCTTGGTGGACTCACACTTCTTAGGTAAAATATATAAAGGTAATTTTAAATGGGATTTTCATATGACCTGTAAATCAGAACACTAAATTTTTAAAACTCCCCAGCAATGATGCCAAAATGGTGTTCAAAAATTATGTTTTGAAAAATAATAATTTCTCTTCCATAAATTATCAATCTGGTAAGTCTATAAATTTATGAGTGTCACACAGAGCATATGCCTGCAGTGTTGGTGAATGAATACTTTTGTACCTTATTTAGTTTGGTAGGGCACGTTCATGCATTTGAAATTTAGCCAAAGCAAATAAACTAAGTGTAGAAAATTAAATAAATAAATTACAGCTAAAATTAAAGTGCCAAAAGTAAATATATAGAAAATTAAATTTGTAGAAAAACAAACACACAGTTGAATTAAATTAAAGTGATAAATAAAGCAATAAACTAATCTACAAAAAATAAATGCATAAATAAAATAGAGGAGGACTTTTGCAGGGAGTGGACCCAAGCTCCCATAGATAGTCCACCCAGCTAGCTATGTAAAGCTTTCTTGAATAAGAGGAATTGCACTCTGAATAAATTAGACAAAATAATAATATAAAATAATTTCTATATATAATCAACATTCTCCTCCGTTCATCTAGCCTATGTATTTATATAAAGCACATCCAGATATTGTTACAATAACAAATCAATATATTTTAATCACCTAACGTGATTAATTACAATTGGTTTCTACACAGATTTTATTCCCCTATTTTAAAGCATATCCGTTCACTAGAAGGATAAATATAAAAATACTTAGGTGTACGTAACAAACAAATCCTAAACTAATGCATCCTAAAAATAATGCCTTAAGAGCTTTACAAGGTCAACTGACCAATCGGTTGATAATAATAATAATAAATACTTTATTCCATTTAATAAATGCATGATTAAAATAGTTCTCCTTTGTCTTCACATGCAACCTCCTCCTTAGCCCCTTGGTCAACCTGGTCAATGTTGACTTAGTCTCCAATGCAAGTGCTTCCAATGTGTGGGAGTAAGGCACCAATAAGGCACCTCCCATACATGGGAGTAAGGCACCAAAGTAAGGTGCCTCCCCATATATGGGAGTAAGGCACCATAGTAAGGTGCCTACCCATGTATGGGAGTAAGGGGCCAGAGTAATGCATGTACTCCATATACCTTAGATGCATTTAAGCATAAGCATGCTAGGTCCATTTGGGATGTAGACTAGGAAACACCATATCAGTAGCAAAACCTACATTTATACATATTTTCCACTAAAAACACATGTTAAGCATAATACCAGATTTTCTATCAATTATATGCATAAGTTAAATAAAAATATATATCACATGCTAATTAACCAATAATAATGCTCCTTAATAATATATATAAAATGAGCATTTATGGTGCTTATCACCAATGTTTTCTAGGTCGAAAGGCATGACCTTATAACAAAATGTCCCGCAAGGTATTGTGAATGCCATTTTGAGTTGGTATTTTATATTAATGTGAATTTGATTGTATCCAGATAAACCCTCCATTAGGAATAACATCTCATGACCTATTGTGGCATCCACCAGTGCATCAATGTTTGGCAAAGAGAATTCATCCTTAGGAATTGCTTTATTTAGATCTTGAAAATCAATGCAAATGTGAATACTTCCATAGGGTTTATTAATAGGTACCATATTGGAAATCCATGATGGATAATCAACTGATATAATGAAATTGGCATCTAATAGTTTTTGTAATTCATATTTCACCATTAAGGTTACTGTTGGATGCATTTTGCATAGCTTTTACTTGATCAATTTTGCATTTGTATCAATCGTAAGATTATGCATGACTAAGTTGGGATCTAGTCCTGACATGTCTTTGTAAGACCATGCAAAATATTTCTTCTTTTCCTTTAATTTTTTTGTATATTCAGCTTGCTTAGTAGGGGATAGGCCTTCCCCTAACTTGATTGGTTGGGGATTTTAGGATTTATACCTATATCCCTATCAATTATTGTCCCAAATGACATATGAGATCCCTCTTCCAATTGATGTGGAGTAGGGATGAAATGAATGTTATTAGCTAGTTTTATGTCCTCAATTGGAAACTCATTCTCAATCTCAGAATGAAATACATTTTGAGTAGATCTTAGACAAAAATAAAATGGTTGTAACATTTCATTGCAAGGCCAATACTCTAATAGATATGGGGGAGAATCTCCCCGATCAAAGTGAATTGCCTCAAGGTCTAGGTTCAATGGCTTTGATGGGTTATTCCTATCATGCAAAGGTGTAGTAAGATCTATGGAAATAATATTAATGGATAGATGATCTCCATTGTATAGGCGATTTGGTCTAGTAATAAGAGGTTTTCAGAAGACTCACAAGGATGGTTGCAATGGATATGGAATGATTGGTAGTGGTCTATGTGGAAGATGATGCGCTTACTCTTCGAGTGGTAAAATATGTTTCTATATGGGATGTTGCATTGGGAACATATGCAAATAGAATTTTTTTTTGTTATCTAATGGGATGACATGCTTGTATTCCTCATATAAACTAGGGTAGTTAATAGGTGCTACATCATAATCTGATTTATCATCAGCTTTCCATTCCTTAGGGAGACCTTGATATTCTTCCTCATTGTCATATGAAAGAGTATGTGAACCTTCACCCTCTTCATAATATTGGGTGAAATTATGAGATATCCCTTGATCTATTATATTTATGGTAAAATAATTCCTCAAAGAGTAGACATGATTAGCATTAGCATAGGGATCACGTGCAAGCTCATACCTATATTTCAAACCTAGGTGCTTTAAACTCTTTGTGAGGATATCAAGAGGCATAGGCTTGTTGTGTCCTAAACCAGATTTACCATATGGTAATTGATATTGTGGTTGGCAAGGAACATGAGTACCTTACTCATACAACCCCAAATTATAGCCATGCCAATAGCAATAATGGATATATCACAAGGTATAGTCGTGATTTACCATGTAATTAATGTTCTTAAAGAAATGTTCCTCATCTTCTTCTGGCTGAGGATATGGTTCTATTCCATATTCAATACCCCCATATATAAAATTCATTTTATTGGGATGTATACATAGAGTTACGATGGTACCTATGGGAAGACGAGATCATCCCATATTCTATATCATATCAATGGTTGAAACTATTGTTATATTCCTCACTAAATAATCTCCTAAACCTATACTAGCCAAATGGACTATGACCTATGATGGTGAGGATGAATGAGACAAAAGTGAGGCTTGATATGACTTAATTCTTACCTCATGAGATGGTTCCTCATCTACTAGACTAGTAACCTCTTCCATGGAAATGGTGGTGATTATGGGAGGTATCTCATCAATAGGCTTCTTCAATATGTTTCTTTGTTGAGGATTGGATGATGATGAAGGTGTTTTTGAAGGTTCTAATGATTATGCTAGTATGGAAGAAGATGGTAATGGATGAATGGAAGATGATGAAAAAAAGGAGTCAAACCTTGAATAGGTGTATTCAGTTGAAAGTGCACATGAGTTGATGGTAATGTTGACTCAGGGATATGTTGCACCAAGTTGTAGTATTTGAACAGCTCGAGGTTTACAGAGATAATGTCTAATTACCCTTCATGAGTATACTTTAAACATTGATTAGTTATGGATGGCATGTACTTCATGTCCCTAATATAGGGTCTACCAAGTAATATATTTTAGGCCATTGTGACCTCCAAGATGTGACACGACATTGGTATAGTTTTAACTCCCACCTGGATAGGTAGAACTATAGTGCCAATCGTTGATCATATTGTATCATTTAATTCTTATAGGGTGTATGTAGATACAACAATATGGGATGCTGGAAGTCCTAGATGTTTGATAGCATTAGTGGTGATGATGTTACTTGATGAACCAGTATTAATTAGAACTCTCTTATAGGGTGTTCCATTTACACATGCAATGATGAGTAGAGGAGTATCAATAGTGTCATTTACTATCAGTTTAAGTTCATCTTCATGAAACATGATCACTAGTTCTTTACAATGCTAAATGTGCCCCACAAAATTGATAAAGAAATTAGAATCCTGGGATTGCAATCCAATCGACTTAAGGATTTCCATAAGATCTACTTTATGAGGTGGATACTATTGAACAAGATCATATATATAAAGTCTAGCCATTATTGTTTGTAATCTTACTTTTTATTGTAACCACTGGACGAGATGGAAGGCTTTGCACTAGAAGTGGTGGAGGATGTGATGTTGAGGGAATGTCATTTGAATTTACAAGTGATGCAACTTTATTTGGATAATGCCTATTCCTTGTCACAATGCTAACCTTCTTGATGAACCCTTGTTGAGGGGGTGTGATATGGACCTCGTTTACCTATTTGGTATGATTTTAATGCACCTCATGAGGGGGTAATGGTTATTTAAAAACACCCATTTTTTTATTGTTGGTTGCAAGAGGGTTATCCACTTGAATTTCATTCCTCTCGATCATATCCTGTACTAGGTTTTTGAAATTGTAGCACGTTGGCAAGTCATGTCCAATATACCTATGGTACCTACAATATAGGTCTTCATGACATACCATAGGATTTTTTTTACCCATATTCAAATCTATATGTTTAATCTCAGGTAGAGTAATCGTTTTAGCCACACATAGATGATCGAATAGGGAGTCCATAGACTCATTGAAGGGTGTAAATTATTTCCTAGGGTGATGTTGCAAATTTTACCCCTGATTTGCTTGAGTAGGAGGAGGTTGGGCCTAATAATTTTTCTTTTAAGGCGATGTTGGTTGCACAAGCCCTAGAACATTGATGGCAACTTGATTAATTGCTACCAGCTTTGATTGTGTTGGAATGCCCTTTGGGTTCTTGGTCCACTCCTTTTTGTGGGGTTTTACGATTTCTTCCTCTTTAATTTTAATTTCTTCTATTGTTCTATCCTGCGCTAGAGAATATTCAAGATTTTGATATTTTTGGAATTGTAGAAATAATTAAATTGGCTTTAAATAACTCTTAGAAAAAATTTGAGTCAACTCAGACACTAGAAGTAGGTATGGTATCTTAGCAAGAAGTGTTTACCACCTATTACCATGGTTTGTGATTGACTCATCTTCATCCTGCTTCAACCCCATGAGGTCTATTAAGTCACATTTCGCTTAGTATTAATGGTGAAAATTTCTAATAATACATCTACAAATTACTTGAATATATGGATGTTATTCCTTGGATGTTGATTGTACCACTCTATGACTAGGCCAAAGATGGTAATAAAAAATATTCTTAGAATTAAGGCATAATTTTCCTAGATACTGAAGCACTAGTTCATGAACCTAGTGGTGTGCTCCTGTGCATCTTCCTCTCATTTACATATATCCAACTTGGAAATTTTGAAATGCTCTAGGTATTGAGGGAAATGTATAGATAGGTGAAGCAATTGACTACAAATCTGGTGCAAAGTGGACTTTTGAAACCCAAACCCAACTATCTTGCTATCTATGATTTCCATGCATTAAAAAAAAAAATTATACGCATCAAAGAATTTAATATCCTCTTCTTTACTTTGGCCCCGTAATGAAGGGTAAGGAATGTTAAGCATATGGCATGGTGTTGATTGTCATCAACCATACCTCCATAAGGTGCTTCTAGGTATTCCTATTCTAGTTCCAAATCATCATAGGACCCATAAGGTGTTTCCTAAATTGGCATACAAGGAGGAAAAAATGCCTACTAAATGTGATCCATGTTTGGACTAGGAGGTAAGTCCATATTAGGCCTAGGAGGTCAATGAGACAACATTTTTTTAGGCCTAGGATGCCTATTTTTATTGAAAGTGGGTTGCCTCTAGTGAACTCCCTGTCTATGTGTACTTGGGGTAGGAACTCTGTTGTGCAAGGTCTCTTGTATTAGCTATTCAATCCTTTGTTTTTATAACTAATGTTTGTGATCCAAACATTATTTATCTAGCTAAAGTTGATTGAATTGAGCTTGGAAATCAGTTTACCTTTTGATAACTTGGTTTATTTGCTCAATTGTGCACTATTGCCATGATGCCTATATTGTTTAGGAGGATCTAAAATATCCACTATGAATTTCCCTTGATTGAGAGATGTCATATTCACTTGAGGCTCACTCCTAAAATAATGTTCTTTATACTTCACTAGTGCATAAGGACAACGTGTTTTCATGGAGTAATTAAACTAAGGATAATCAAGAATCTTCTCATGTCTTCCTTCATAAATAAGGAAGGGAAGGGTGGAGTTGACTCACCCAAGGTGATGAGTACCATACTCATCTTGGTACTTGTACTTTTGAGACCTATTAAGATGATTTTAGGGCGTATTATGATCATTTGGACCTACCCATGGTGAGTAGTCTTGATCCTGCATGTAGGTGTGCAAGGTGGACTGGATGGGCATGTGAATACGTGGTATTGCTCTATATGTTAGCACCTAAATGCATGGTTGTTCTTGAAATAAGGTGTGTGAAGTGTCTATATTTGAGAATTAATTTCCCTTATTAGGACCACAATATATAGGAGTGTCCTACATAGGTACCTTGTAGGCTAGGTTCCTTATTTGACATTATAGGACTTGGGTGAGTAGGAGGCCACCAAGGAGGTATAACCAGATACTTACGATCAAATCAAAGATGGTCTACATCTCCTTGCCTACTATCTGCAACATTAGCCCTTGAATGGGCTTGGCTACGGGTGCATACCATAACTACTTCCTTCTAAACACTACACGATTATATCATTTACAAATTTTAATGATTCAAAATACAAAAAAATAGAAACACAAAAAAATACAAGTGTTTATCTCTTTTAAAGATTTATATGTGTTCCTAAAATTATTTGGTGTATTTTTTATTTTTTGTTTTGCAAACAGATATCTTTTCACGTTGATGTAATTCTTAATTTTTTAAAGGGATTTCACCTATATACTCATAGCTTGACAACCGACAATGAAATTCCGATCACATAAACCAACCAAAGTATGGAGATGAAGACCATACCTAATCATGGAGCACAGGTCCTACCAATCCTCACCCATGTTGACTATGGTCAGTGATACATCCTTCAAAGAGGAGTGTGTGCTATTTTCCATAGCTAAGATGGTTCTTGGAGCTGATTTTGGCAAAAAATAGAGTTCGTATAATGCAAGCCAATGGGTGGAGATGGATCCCACCGTTGTTGGTCTCTATTAGTGGTTGGGGATGAAATTCCAACTCACTAATATTAAAATGTGACATGGTGTGTGTTGTTCCTTTTATATTTAAAGAAATTAAAACAAGAGAGTACTCAATAATAATTCACTAAATGCATGTAGAACATTTTAATTTCAAAATAATTTACATGAATAAGGAACCTACAAAATGCCTACCCTATATGTCAACCTAACCCTTATGTAGGTCACGAGCAATAAAACCATTAAAATGCATACTTAAACTGTTCTTTTCCCCATTTTTCTTCTTTTTATTATTTTAAAATTTAGGAAAAGCTAAATATACCTTTCAATCAACAAGGAAAAGACATGAAAAGCTGAATTTAACCTTTTTTGAATAGTATTAATGAAAAGTGAAGGTTTGGATGCATACCTTGAAATCCTAGAATGTTGTTGTTTCTAGAAATTTGAGCTGCAAACCCCCTATTTTGTGGCCATCCTAGGGTGGGACGACTACAAATGTGGGGGCCATAATTGGGTGGGATGACTATTGTGGTTGTCCCTAGGTGTTCCAATTAGGAATTTAGAGGTTGTTTCAGTCTAGAATGACTAGAACCAGCAACATTCAAAGGAAAAAAACAAGGTCAAATTTTGTAAAAATGAAATGGGATAGGGATCCCACCATGATCACCACTATAGAGAAAAAAAGTAGCACACCTAGCAAAATAAAATGAAATGCATCTATTGTTCTACTTAAGCATTCAAAAGTGACATTAAAGTAAGCATAAAGATGATAAATATGTGAAAGAAATGAGGGGTTCTATTTATATTATTGCATTTGTCAAATACATGGTTACAAAATATTCCATTGAGGGCTCTTAATTGACACTATCCATTACAATGTCAAAGGATCCAATTCTTTCATAAATTCAAGGCATGCTTTCATTTTATTCCCCGCACTTACAATTAAAGAGTAGAATTTTCTTACTACTACGATGATCTATCCATATTTGAATCTTTAGCTCCTTCCTTGAGCACAGAAATACCTGTATCTACACATAAGAAACTTAAATTGGTTAGTAGCATATGCAAATTAAGTTAAAATCAATTATATGCATGCAATATTGAATACAAAAAGTGCAATAGACGATGCAAAACTAATCCAAATTGTACCAAAACTTAGCATAATGTATATTATCTACTTTAGGAATGATCTATGTAGAAATTGAAATGAAATTACAAGAAAAAATCATGGCCATCCCTAGGTGTTCCAATTGGGATTGTCATCACAAAAACCCTAATTGAAGGTCCAAAACTACTCCAAATATCACCAAATTCTAATATGATTTATGGAAACTAAGTCAAAAATAATTTATACTATAATTTTCTCAAAATTGTATGCCAATTCATGGCCATCCTTGGGTGTGCCAATTGGGATTGTTAACCGTACTAGGTGGGGATGACCACCAAATAGGGTGGTTTTTACCACTAATTCCTTTGGGATATGGTCTAGAATACTCCTAGGGGTGTTTTCATTAAAGTTGGTAACCTAACTCATATAAATGGGTGGTTTTTTAAATGGATGTGCGTATTTGGGTATGTTTTAAAAATTTCTTCGATTGATGAAGATTCCAAGTGAAAATATGAGGGTAAAAGGGGAGAATGAATCTTGATAGCACTTCATGGCAAATTCTTGAAAATAACTCCCTCTAAAAATTATTGGAATATCCCAAGAGGGTCATAGGGAAAAAGGAGCAAGTTGGGGCATGCAAGGTAGGTGTCACCACTTGTCAAAACCCTTACCATGCGTTGGGTTGAAGAGGCCTCCAATTTGGGACTCCAATTTGTAGATTATGATGGTTTAGACAGGCTCTCAATATATCATAATTCATTGGGTTGGATAAATGGAAGAATTTGATTGCCATTTGTTCTACAATTGACTTTTTATAGGGTATAGACCATGGTTGTCCAACCAAGGGATGATTGATTGTGGCCATCTCTAGGTGGGACGACCATGAACTTTGGCCATCCTTGGGTGGGATGACCATATCTATATGGCCCAAAATTTTCCAAAAGTGGGGTAAACCATCCTAAAATTTATTAACACCCCTAATTAACCCCTAAGGGTTGCCCAATGGGACCATATAGTGTCGATAAGAATGCATCATTACAGTATAATCTAATTGACATAATTTTTGTATCTACATCAGACACCAATAAAGTAAAGTTGGTGAGGTTGCAGATGTTGATAAGAGAGTTTTAAAATTTATAGATGCATGAAGATGAATCCATGAGTGACTTCTTTATTTACATAATGGGTATTGTCAATCATATGAGGATGAATGACAAGAATATTAAGAACCAAACCCATAAAGTTTGACTTAGTAGTGATTGCTATTGAATAACCAAGAGATTCATCAACCCTTTTAGTGGATGAGTTAATAGGTTCTTGTTGGCATTTTTGCCACATTGATTCTCATTGATTAATGCATTGGTGTATTATTTAAAATCTGACCTTCAATATCAGCTTTGATGCAGCTTTGGCAAAAAACAAAGAAAAAATGAGCAAAAAATGACTAAGTCTAAAAGCTGCAGCGATTCGCTGACATGTCGCGAAATCGCGGTCAACGCAGGCAGGTTGGGCGGAACCGTCGCGATATCGCGACGTGTTCCATTTTCGTGACTTTCGGAAGGCAAAGGAGGAACAGCGACAAAATGTCACGAAATCGCGACAAAAAGTCCAGCCGAAGACACAAAGCAAAAGTTGCAGCGCAGCGCCGACGTCTCATTTTCGCGCGGTGTTTGGCTTCGAAGACCCAAGGTTAAAAGCTGCAGCGATTCGTTGCATGATTGTTAAGAAGAGGAAGCCATGGGAAAGTTGCAGCGACGCGCTACCTATAGCATTTTTGCGATGGCAAAGTGGCAATTGGTACGGAAGGAGCAAAACGTAGCGATATCGCTACATGCTTCAAAATCGCGGCCATTTTGGTCCAAGAAGCAAAGGAGCGATGAAGTTGTAGCGATTAGTTGCAATATCAACAATAAGGCCAAGCGACATGAATATGCGGCGAAATCATGCAGGGGATGAAAATTGATCAAAAAGCATGAAAATGGTTAAGTGCTCAAATTGGTAGCGAAATGGAGACAAGGAAGAATTGAAGACATTCAAGTGCAAAAGGTGTTATGTTTTCGCGGACCGTCTTCAAGGCCGTACAAGGTGCCTGAAACATGTAGCGATATCGCTACATGTTCCATTTTCGTGGCGTTTGGCTTCAAAGGTTTCAGTGTTCAAAAGTGCAGCGATGCGCTGACTGTTTTCGCAAAAGGCATAGAAAATGTAGCGATTCGCTGCAAGTTCTGGGCGACAAGGCGGAGTGCGAAGAGAATCATGCAAAAAGCAAAAGGCGTCGCATTTTCGCGACCCATCCAGAAGACCGTACAAAGTGCCGAAAAGTGCAGCGATGCGCTGCATGTTCCGTTTTCGCGGTGCAGGAAGGAAGGAATAGCCAAAGGCCGCAATGCGTAGCGATATCGCTACATGTGCCATTTTCGCGGGATTAAGCTAGCGATAGAGAAGACAAAGCCGAAGATGTAGCGAAAGCGCGACAGGGAGCATTTTCGCGGGTGTAAGTGACAAAAGTGTACGGCATGAAAATACGTCGCGATTTCGTGACCCGTCGCGTTTTCGCGACCTGCGACAGTTTCCGCCAGAACATAGTATGAACGCCCGAGGAGATTTTTTTGATTTTCGATGATTTAATGCTGACCCGAATTTAATGATTTGCGGATTTCCAAGGCATTCAAAGTAAAAGACGCGCCCAGGCCACCAAGATTGAAGATTTAATGCATTCGAAGCTGTTGTTCGTGGATTGTCGTAACAGTTTCATGCACATGTTCGAAGAATCAAATTTAATGAAGGACCGCGAACGTTTCATTGCATTTAATTTTTGTTTCTTCGAGGCTGTAATCAAGGGATCGTGTATGTAATTTCCAATGCACAATTGTAGATCACGAGGAGGATGGTGGCAAACATTTAATGCTGTAGAGAGGACGGACCTCTATAAAAACCAATGTAATTCTCATTTCAAAAGGTTGGGAAAAATTCTCTGCTAGAGACTGGAGATGCATTTGCGGGAATAACAGAGTTGGCTTCTAATTTGTCAAGCGGTTGTATGGGTGATTTCCTTTACGTTCTATTGCATTTCTAATAGCTTTGTATTTCTTCATGGTTGTTGCATTAAAATTCTGCATATTGGATTTATGTACCGTCGTGAGAGTATGATTTTTGGAATGTAGTTTTGGAGGGTCTTCCTGCATACATCGTGCGAAGGTTTAAGTTAATAATTTTTATTACTTGCTGTTGTTGCATTTTTAAGTTTCCTGCTGCTATTTTCCCGGTCTTATAACTTCGGCCTGTGGCCATATTTCCCATTTCTTTTCGTAGTTTTTTAAATCTCTTTCCTGCAACCCTTATCTTAAACCAAGTTTAGAATAGTGAAGGGAACCAGCCCACTCCGGAGATTGGTGCTGGGAGCCATTTCTTGCTTCCAGCCTTTCAATGTTGGCCAGGTCTAGGGTGCACTTGTAAAATCCTTTCTGTGGCAGATTTTGGACCAACGAGTTTTTGGCACGCCCGGTGGGACAGATTTTATTTGTCTCTAAAAGATCCCATAGGGTCGAAGGTTTAATGTTCGCCTTCAGACTGTAAATTAGAGCATTTGGTGACTCTGTTGTTTTTGGTGACCCTGCTGGACCCAGAAATACTTCATGATCACAAGATCACAGTCAAAGAAATTTGGCGATCTTGTTCAGTTCTTTGAGCTCGATAGTTCGAGAAGTGGTGAGCATTCTAGATTAGTTTCCTCATCCCTTCCATCTTCTACTGTACAAATACCCAGTATTGTTGCTAGTGTTGCACCCCTACAAGTTCCACCAATGGCACAATTTCCTCCACCCAAAAAATTCTTGGCATGGAATAGCACTGGAGCCTTGAATCTGCAGGCTCAGAATCCAGTACCTCAGGCTGCCTTGAAGGCTTTGCCCACTTACGATGGTACTGGTAAAACAGCCTATGAGCACATAAATGATGTGGCTTCCCTGGCTGCTATCCATGACATTACCGATGAAGATGTGATGATCAAATTGTTAGTATGTTCTTTGAGAGGTAAACTGTTGTTTTGGTATAGAACTCTGCCTCTCGGCACCATAACATCATGGGATCAGTTTGGTGATTTCTTTGGTGAAACATTTTCATGAGCAGGTGACCCTTTCTCATTGTTAAATTAGTTTACTGTCATACAGAGACATCCACAAGAAGAGATACCTGATTTTAATGTCCGGTTTACCAGAACTTGGCAAAGGATTCCTGATGGTATTCGGCCTGCTGATGAATTAGCTGCGATGTACTACCTCAGAGCGTTTCACTCAGATATCGGCTGGGCGGTTCGGCAGTCTAATGTGATAACGTTTCCAAAAATATTTGAACAAGCAATTAAAGCAGAAGCTGATCTGGTTGCTGTAGGAAGACTGCCTCCAAAGGTAACTATGCCTCTTATTCCAGATTTGCCTCAATATTTATATGGTTCACAACCACACCCCATGCCAGCTATGTATCCTACACCCTCATGGAACTCTAAAGCACCTCAGGTTGCACCTGTCCCAGTTCCTCGGTTACTGCTTTAACTCCTTTACCGCTCCCTGCACCCAGCATTCAACCATCTCCCGTTTCCACTACATTTCCAGCTTTGCCAGCACCACCAGCTCCTTTGCCCTTACCAGCACCTCCTGCACCTGCAAACCATGATCCATATACAACATTATTGCAAGAGGTGAAGTCTGCAAATTCTGCCATTAGAGCCATGGGAAATAAGAT
This sequence comes from Wollemia nobilis, assembly GCA_028583015.1. Taxonomy (NCBI): domain Eukaryota; kingdom Viridiplantae; phylum Streptophyta; class Pinopsida; order Araucariales; family Araucariaceae; genus Wollemia; species Wollemia nobilis. The sequence goes on from JAQPPZ010016895.1 coordinate 21,516,195, forward strand.
CACACTCATTGAGAGGAAGCGGTGAGAGAGATTTCCGGCCAAGGAGATTTCAACCTCCTCAAATTACTAGAGATCAGGCTGCCTCCACAAGAAAAGCACATGAAAAGGGCTTAGCTATTCTAGCAAATGAAGATGCAGCCCATGCAGATGGAGTATATTGGTGTTCCACTTGTAATGATCCTCATGGAGAAGATACATGTATGGTTCACTTAAATTATGTGCAGACCTTGGCGGCCAGCTCTTCAGGTGACCATGTTAATATGATCTCGGAAAGCTGGTCATAGTTTGATGACTGCAGTGGAAGATCAAGTTTCAGTTCTAACAAGGACTGGAAAGAAGCCTATGAATGTTGATCCTGCTGACTTAGAGCCGTTAAGAGTACCGACTGAAGTGAAGAGGCCAGTGAAAGCTCTGTGCCGGCTCCAAAGTCTTTGCCCAAAGATCCAGACTTTTAACGAGTTCAAGAAAAGGCAGCGATTGCACCAGTAAGATCAGAAGCAGAGGAGCAGGCACGTGAAAAATTGAAGTATCCATCACTGACCAAGAGGTTAAGAGTGGAAGCTACACGACAGTACAGAACCAGATTTGAGCAACCTGCTGAGAAGAAAAATTCTGTTGCAGTTTCATACAATATTGTTGATGATCTTAAGAAGACCCCTGCTAAGGTAAGCCTTTATGACGCTTTGCAATTACCTGGTCAAGTAGATTTATTACAAGAGTCATTGAAATCTGTGAAGGAGAGTGAAAAAGGGCCTACCCAGACCGTCTATGCCCAAACTTTAACCACCTCTGTTACTGGTAAGAACAGACCTCCTCCTTTTTACTTGTCATTGCAAATAGAAGGTTGGGTTGTACACAATTGTATGATTGATTCTGGAGCTGCAACCACTGTCATGCCCAAGGGAGTCTGTGAAGCTATGGGAATGGAGTATACCCGGAGTAGTCCTGGAGTTCTGCAATTGGATGGTACGCCTGTAAAAATAGTAGGTGTCATTAAAGATGTACCCATTGTCCTGCATACAATGCCCCAAATCACTGTTATTCAAGAAATTGTTGTAGTAGATTTAGAGCCCTATTTTAGCATGTGTTTATCCCGGGAATTTATTGCAAAATTAGGGGGTTATACGGCATTAGATTATTCCCATCTGGAAATTCCTTTTAAGAATAGACGTCTCAGAATACAGAATGAAAAGCCTTCCCCTTTTCATATTGAGAAGTTGGAAGATGTTGGAAAAGACATGCAGTCGGTCCATATGCTCACTGAAGAGTCTGAAGATGCTTGTTTTAATGAGTGAAGTTTTAAACAATCTTCAGTTGGAAGACCAGTTTTCAATGCTTAACTTCAATGCCATGCTGGAGACAGAGATTGGCTGCTATGCCATTCAGAAACCTGAGAGTGAGACAAAGCAGGAATTGTCTAACCCAGTTGATCAGAATGATGTTACAGATCAATTATGGCGACTGTATTTCGATGGAGCTAGATGCAGGAATGGTGTCGGAGTAGGTATTGTGTTAATTTCTCCCTATGGTGTACAGAGAACTTATTCATATCGGCTTACATGGAGTTGTACTAATAATGCTGCTGAATATGAAGCATTGTGCTTGGGTCTGAAGAAAGCAAAGAAGTTAGGAATAGAACAACTCAATATTTTTGGTGATTTCGAGCTTATTGTAAATCAGGTCACAAGTAGATGCATCTCAAAGCAGCATTATCTGAAAGCATATCGTAATCAGGTTTGGGATTTGTTTGAACTTTTCACTGCGCTTAATATTCAAAGTCTGTTTCCGAGAGAGATGAATAAACATGCTTACTTATTAGCATCTCTTGGAGCTAACTTTTCTCCTGCTGATCAAGTTGTGAACAAGCCCAAGGCAGTGAGAATGGTATACGGACCCGAGTGTGCCGGACAAGGAAACTTTACGGCGAGGTCTTTGAAACCGATGAAGCAGATTGTTAATTTCTCGATACATGAAGGCTGCAGTTGTTGAAGGCGAGAACTTTGGAAGATGAGGAAGCCGAAGGTCTTATTCAATTAAGGAATAACCATATTCCAAAGGGTCTAATAACTCTGGAGAGCTTGTTTGACCAACATGATCATTCCAGAAAGCCTCGAATGGAGATTTATAGAAAGGAATACATGGAGTTAGAGCTTGAGCCTGACAAAGTGATTAAGGTTGGCACTGACTCAACCCCAGAAGAGCTGCAGAAAATCGAGGCGGCTCTGTAAAGAGTTTTACGATATTATAGCTTGGAGCTATGAAGACTTGAAAGGCTACAACAAGCAGATTATACGACATACAATTGAAGCTGGAAGAAGGAGTTAGGCCTTTTCGGTAGAAACGAGAGACCTGTAAATCCAAAGATTGAGGCGTTGATGAAGGCTGAGCTTGTTAAAATGCTGCAAGCTAAGATCATCTATCCGGTCAAGCACTCCACATGGGTCGCCAATCTGGTCCCAGTTCGTAAGAAGAATGGAGATATTAGATTGTGCGTTGATTTCAGGAATTTGAACCGTGCTTCATTAAAGGATCATTATCCTTTGCCGAGAATTGATCAAATATTGCATGTTGTGGCTGGGGCACAGCGTTTTTCTTTGTTGGATGGATTTTATGGGTATAACCAGATCTGGGTAAAAGATGAAGATCGGTTTAAGACAGCATTCACCACGAAGTGGGGTACTTTTGCATATCGGCGAATGCCCTTTGGACTATCAAATCTTTGGAGCTACCTTCCAAAGAGCAATGGATATTGCTTTCAAGGATTTATTGAATAGGATCATTGTAATATACCTTGACGACATGACGGTATTTTCACATAGAAGGGAAGACCATTGTTCTCACATGAGGCTGATTTTTGAGAAATGCGAGAGAATTCGGAATCTCCATTAATCCAAAGAAGTCTGTGTTTCTTTGTAAAAGAAGGTAAGCTTACGGGTCATGTGATTTACGAAGATGGATTAGCAATTGATCCGGCCCGTGTTGAAGCCTTGAAGAAATTGTCACTCCCTGCAAACAAGAAGGAACTTCAATCTTTCTTTGGACAGATAAATTTCATTAGAAAATTCATTGCTGATTTTGCTCGAGTTGTTAAACCAATGACTGAATTGTTGAAGAAAGATGCGGTTTTCCAATGGACGACTCAAAGAAAAGATGCATTCCGGGAGATCAAGGAAAGAATAGTGCAGGCCCCTGTCTTGATTAATCCGACTACTCCAAGGATTTCATCTTATATGCGGTTGGAGAAGATGACAGTTATGCTTTGCGGTTTTGACGCAAAAGGGAGATGATGGGAATGAAAGGCCCATTGCTTTTTTGAGCCAAGTCATTTTACCTCACGAAGCAAAGTACAATTTTATTGAGAAACGGGTATATCTTTGTGATGAAATCCCTGAAGAAATTCAAACATTTTATTTCCCGAGAGCGGGACATTTGTTTATGTTATTCACCCAGGATGTGAGAAATTTCATTCTTCAAGGAGAGTTGGGTGATAAACGTCTTTGGTTGGGTCACCAAGATCCGGGAATTTGATGTAGAAATTCACCCAACTAAATTAGTGCGTGGTAAAGCTATGTGCCAGCAGTTAGCAAAGATGGCGGCATTTGATGTATGCGAAGATCGGGGAGAAGCTCTTCCTTGGTAATGACAGTTTAATGAATTTCTTAATTCCGGAAAAAGATTGGACGAGAGGACACGATTGATTACTTCACAAGCTGGAAGATGTCCATCACAATTGGCTGCTTCTCGAGAGGAGGAGATTTCGGTTGCAAGCTCTGCGGTATGTTTTGTTTTCGAGATGGTTTATTTTTTAAAAATATTGATGGTGTTCTTTTGAAGTGTGTTAAACAAGCGAGACAAGGATAGGATCTTGGAAGAGTTTCATTCGGGTCTCTCGGGGAGGTCACTTTGCGGGAAGACCGATGGCCTTGAAAATCATTCGAGTTTGGTTACTCTTGGCCGACCACTGTTCTCAGATTCTTTCAAGATTGCACAAGCTCTGTGATAAGTGTCAAAGATACGCGGGAAGAGTAAGGAATGCGGCTCTGCCTTTGCATCCGATTCGAGGTTGAAGCACCCTTTCGGCAATGGGGTTTGGATTTTATTGGAATAATTGATCCTAATTCCTCGGTTGGTCACGAGATACATCTTAACGACTACTGATTATTTCACCGGGTGGTGTGAAGCCATACCTACAAAGATGGCCAATCAATCTGTAGTGATTTCTTTTGTTGAGAGTTTGATTACACGTTTTGGTGTTCCAGACGCCATCATTACAGATAATGGGACTCCATTCATTGGAGCTGAACTAGCTGAGTTTGCTAACAAGTTTGGCATTTTCCTTAAGACATCTTCCAATTACTATCCACGGGGAAATGGCTTGGCGGAGTCAACGAACAAAAATTTGCTCGAGAATTTTGAAGAGGTCATTGGGAGAGAACAAAAGATCATGGCACTTGTTATTGAATCGGGCGTTATGGGCAGACAGGATTTCCGTCAAGAAGTCCATTAAAACCTCACCATATGCCCTAGTCTATGGCAAAGAAGCAAGGTTGCCGGTTCATCTTGAGTTGCCGATATTACGGCGATTGCGATCTTTTCAAGATGATGAGACAGGACACGAGTTCCTTGGATCTGCGAATAGCACGGTTGTTGGAATTAGAGGAGCAGCGTTCCAAAGCATATAATGAATTTGGCAAGCACACGCAAGGGATTTCGAAGTGGTTTTATAAGCATTACGCAGCCCGTCCATTCAAGACGAGAGATTTGGTGCTGAAATGGAATGAGAATAAAGCTAAACCTGGCAATCATAAGAAGTTTGATGCATTACGGGAGGGTCCCTTTCGCATTTCCAGCACAGGTGCAGCTAATTCTTTCTATTTGGAAGACATGGATGGTAGCTCACTTCCAATTTCGGTTAATGGCTTTCATTTGAAAGCCTACTTTTCATGAATTCGCAAGTTCAATTTGAGTTTGTATATAATATAAAAAATATATATATATATATATATATATAAAAAAAAAGGAAGTGAAGAAGAAGAAAAGAGTATGTATATATGTTTTGCCTTTTGTTGTCACCTTGGCTCTTGTTGCTTGTGGGTTGTAGGTGTTTGTTTCCCTTTTGTCCTTCCTTTCCCGGCAGTTTGTGGCTTCCAAAGAATTCTTCTTTTCCCTCCCCTGCTTTCTATTTCCTTTCTTCATCTTCCTCTTCCTTCTTTTGTTTCTTTCTTCTTGCAATAAAAAACAAAAAGAATAAGCCATGACTGTTGTTTCTTCTCCCCTTTTCTATTTTCCCCATTTCTTCTTATCCCTTTCTTCTCAGTTTGGTTTTTGTTTTAAAAAAGCATTTATTTTCCAGCTTAGTTCATTTTCATTTCACGCTTCAAAACTTCCATTTCTGTTCCATCTATTCGTTCATTCCATCTATTGCCGTTGGTAGTGTAGCAACATGCTGTTGTTATGTCTACTACGTCACTTTTGCTCCATCATTTTATTATTCACACCACTCCATTGCAGTCACCGCCTACGCAATCTCAGGAGCTCACTTCACCATCACATTCCATTTCTTCAGTTTATAACCGCTTCTATGCGGGTTCTTTCGGTTCTAGTTTTCGTAGCGAGAAGAAGTTTTGCGGCGGTCCCACGACATGTTTTGCGGTAGCCCACCTTCTGTTACGATATGACTCTGTGCCCAATGGACTAAGGCCTGGATTCTTGCATACGACAAAGTTGTATACCCGCGAGCCGCCAAGAATGTTGGCATTTTTGCCACATTGATTCTCATTGATTAATGCATTGGTGTATTATTTAAAATCTGACCTTCAATATCGGCTTTGATGCGGCTTTGGCGAAAAAAGAAGAAAAAATGAGCAAAAAATGACTAAGTCTAAAAGGCTGCGGCGATTCGGCGACATGTCGCGAAATCGCGGTCACGCGATCAGCAGGCGAGGTTGGGCGGAACCGTCGCGATATCGCGACGTGTTCCATTTGCACGACTTTCGGAAGGCAAAGGAGGAACAGCGACAAAATGTCGCGAAATCGCGACAAAAAGTCCAGCCGAAGACACAAAGCAAAAGTTGCAGCGCAGCGCCGACGTCTCATTTTCGCGCGGTGTTTGGCTTCGAAGACCCAAGGTTAAAAGCTGCAGCGATTCGCTGCATGATTGTTAAGAAGAGGAAGCCATGGGAAAGTTGCAGCGACGCGCTACCTGTAGCATTTTCGCGATGGCAAAGTGGCAATTGGTACGGAAGGAGCAAAACGTAGCGATATCGCTACATGCTTCAAAATCGCGGCCATTTTGGTCCAAGAAGCAAAGGAGCAGTAAGTTGTAGCGATTCGTTGCAATATCAACAATAAGGCCAAGCCGACATGAATATGCGGCGAAATCATGCGAGGGATGAAAATTGATCAAAAAGCATGAAAATGGTTAAGTGCTCAAATTGGTAGCGAAATGGAGACAAGGAAGAATTGAAGACATTCAAGTGCAAAAGGTGTTATGTTTTCGCGGACCGTCTTCAAAGCCGTACAAAGTGCCCAAAACATGTAGTGATATCGCTACATGTTCCGTTTTCGTGGCATTTGGCTTCAAAGGTTTCAGTGTTCAAAAGTGCAGCGATGCGTTGACTGTTTTCACAAACGGCATAGAAAATGTAGCGATTCGTTGCAAGTTCTAGGCGACAAGGCGGAGTGCGAAGAGAATCATGCAAAAAGCAAAAGGCGTCGCATTTTCGCGACCCATCCAGAAGACCGTACAAAGTGCCAAAAAGTGCAGCGATGCGCTGCATGTTCCGTTTTCGCGGTGCAGGAAGGAAGGAATAGCCAAAGGCCGCAATGCGTAGCGATATCGCTACATGTGCCATTTTCGCGGGATTAAGCTAGCGATAGAGAAGACAAAGCCGAAGATGTAGCGGCAGCGCGACGGGGAGCATTTTCGCGGGTGTAAGTGACAAAAGTGTACGGCATGAAAATACGTCGCGATTTCGTGACCCGTCGCGTTTTCGCGACCTGCGACGATTTCCCGCCATAGTATGAACGCCGAGGAGATTTTTTTGATTTTCGATGATTTAATGCTGACCCGAATTTAATGATTTGCGGATTTCCAAGGCATTCAAAGTAAAAGACGCGCCAGGCCACCAAGATTGAAGATTTAATGCATTCGAAGTCTGTTGTTCGTGGATTGTCGTAACGGTTTCATGCACATGTTCGAAGAATCAAATTTAATGAAGGACCGCGAACGTTTCATTGCATTTAATTTTTGTTTCTTCGAGGCTGTAATCAAGGGATCGTGTATGTAATTTCCAATGCACAATTGTAGATCACGAGGAGGATGGTGGCAAACATTTAATGCTTTAGAGAGGAAGGACCTCTATAAAAACCAATGTAATTCTCATTTCAAAAGGTTGGGAAAAATTCTCTGCTAGAGGCTGGAGATGCATTTGCAGGAATAACAGAGTTGGCTTCTAATTTGTCAAGCGGTTGTATGGGTGATTTCCTTTCTGTTCTATTGCATTTCTAATAGCTTTGTATTTCTTCATGGTTGTTGCATTAAAATTCTGCATATTGGATTTATGTACCGCCGTGAGAGTATGATTTCTGGAATGTAGTTTTGGAGGGTCTTCCTGCATACATCGTGCGAAGGTTTAAGTTAATAATTTTTATTACTTGCTTGTTGTTGCATTTTTAAGTTTCCTGCTGCTATTTTCCCGGTCTTATAACTTCGGCTGTGGCCATATTTCCCATTTCTTTCTGCAGTTTTTAAATCTCTTTCCTGCAACCCTTATCTTAAACCAAGTCTAGAATAGTGAAGGGAACCAGCCCACTCCGGAGATTGGTGCGGAAGCCATTTCTTGCTTCCAGCCTTTCAATGTTGGCCAGGTCTAGGGTGCATTTGTAAAATCCTTTCCTGTGGCAGATTTTGGACCAACAGTTCTCTAAAAACTCGTGAGTATAAGTTAAACCAAATAATATAGTCCTTATTGGGTCAAGAATTTAAGACACAAATATCATTTAGAGACAACAAAAAAATGGGAGATGTTAGAAATTTCGAGTCCCTAAGCTAAGAGTTGTCATTGATGTCAAAAGGATCTATGTAAGTAAACACTATGTTTGTGTTTCACAAACAACTTCATGAGAAGCAAAGGTTTTTGATCAAAGGTTCAAGAAGGGATGCATGGTATTTGGTTCCAAAAGGAGCTTCAAGGGAAGATTTGCAATAGGCTTTTATTTAAAACCATGGATGGTAGATTTGAAATGGGTTTTTATTAAAACCCAAGTTGGCTTTTTGTTTCATCGAAAAAGGTACCCCGATGATGGAGAAATTTAATTTTAAAGGTTTTATTTAAAACCATGGATGGCATATTTGAAATGGGTTTTTCTTAAAACCCAAGTTGGATTTTGATTTCATCGAAAAAGGTGCCCCGATAATGGAGATATTTAATTTTAATGATTTAGTTTAAATTTTAAAATTAAAATTAAAAGTTTATCCATCAACGTCATGAAGGAAGTTTTAAAAAGGTCGATGTTTCCAAATAAAAGGGAAGGCATATAAATATGCCATTGAATTTTTTAATTCATTCATCCTTGATCATTGATATTTGCACTTGGTATTTGCGAAGAAAAAGAGCTCATTTTTTTCATTTAAGTGACGCAACGAAAATTAAAGGGAGACAACAACCACTTCCCAAAATGCATTGGGCAGCATGGCCTAGTGGCAGCTTGGATTTTACAAAGGTGTTGGTGACAAGGAGGTTGTGCGTTCGATTCCCGCAAGCATCATTTTTGGATTTGTTATATTGAAGAGCCCAAGGTGCATAATTTTTGCTTGGCATAAGAGGGTAAAGGATAAGAAGCGGGTGGTGCTTATTTTTCACCAATGAACCTGTAGCTCGAGCGACAGCTTGGCCATGGCTAGGACGTTCATGTTGGGGCAAGATGAAGGTTCAATTCCCCTCGAGGTAGGTATTAAGGTTTTTATTAATATTTTGTTTGGATTGCCTAAGGTGGAGTGATAAGGGGTAAAGGTGCTTTGTTAGTTGATTTGTTGAGTAACCTTAGGGAATAAGGTCATGGTGGTTGTTTGAGTTGTGAATTATTTTTAATTGTGATTTTTGAAATTGTTAGGAGTAATAAGGGTTTTTTGATAAAGTTATTTTTAGTGAAAGTTATTTTGAGTAAGGGTTTTCTTTTAAAAAGAACTTTGGTTGATGTTAAAATAAAGTAGGAGTAATAAGGTGTTATTTGAATATTATTGTTGTGTTATTACTCAAGATCTCTAACCCTTGTTAAGAGTTGAAAAAGAAAGTGTTTTGAGTGTGACAGATTTAGTGGACAACTCATAAGGCATCAAAAAGGTATTAGTAATAATACTCTCCATTGATTTTATTTGGGTGGTTGATTTTTGAAATATCATTCGAGTGAAAAGGATTGATTGTGGTTTCCTTTTCGAAAGTGGTTGAGTTAATGCTTCAAGGTTTTCTAGATTGTGAGTTGTGATTAAACCTTGTTTGATAAGTATTGTTGTTTGGATCAGTGGTTGAGTGAAGTACTTTGAGTTTATGCTTCAAGGTTTTTTTAATTGAGAGTTGTGATTAAAACCTTCTCTTATTAGCATTGTTTTTGAAGCCAATGGGTGATGCAAAGAACTTGAACTTGAGTTAAGATTTGTTGTTGAGCATTATTGGAAACATTTTGAGTTAGTTGATTCATGCTTGAACTAGGGTTTGTGAGAAAGAGTTGTTTATTGAAGTGATTGGTTGAGTAGAGTTGATTGAGCCTAGTCAAGTGGTTTCATCAAGTGGTTTTTCAAGTTACATGAAACAATCTATTCTATATTATGATTGAGTTGAGATTGATCCTTGAGAATAGTACATATTGAGTCTCTAACAATTCTCTTTATGCTTCTATGAGATAGAGTTAATATTGAGCTAAGTTGAGAGTGCTTTGAGTTGAGATTGGTATTTGAGTATAGAACATATTTAGTCTCTAATAATTATATTTATACTTCTATAATATTGAGCTGAGTTGATATTGCTTTGAATTGAGATTAGGATTTGAGTATAGAACATATTGAGTCTCTAACAATTCTCTTTATGCTTCTATGAGATTGAGTTGAGATTTTTTTGAGCTGATTTGAGGCAAGTATTTGAGAAGACTTGTGGACTATTTTTGTGTAAGATTTTATGAAAGCTTTCTATGCATATTTGAGCAAGTCATAGAGAGGAATTATTAAGTAGATTGGGAAAAGTTCTGTGTGAGCTTGTTGAGAATATTTGAGTAGGTTCTGAATGAGCCTATTGAGCAGATTTGAGTAGGTTCTAAGTGATCCTATTGAATATATTTGAGCAGGTTCTGAGTGAGCCTATTGAGCAGATTTGAGTAGGTTCTAAGTGAGCCTATTGAGAATATTTGAGCAGGTACTGAGTGAGCCTATAAGCAGATTTGAGCAGGTTCTAAGTGAGCCTATTGAGTAGATTTGAGGAGGTTTTAAATGAACCTATTGACAAAGCTTTGGAGGTGATAGAGTATAGAGGAAAGAGTCTTAGTGGATAGAGATCCAATAGATACGACAATTGGAGATAAATTTGAGTGAGGAGTCTTCAAGTGAAGAGAGATCCACCAGTCAGTGTAGTAGAGAGACAAAGTCTTCTAGAAGATCACTAGCTAGAGCAGAAGGGGAAAAAGTTCTCTTGTAGAAGAAATCCATGAACTTGAGATTTAGGGGATCAGCATCTCCTTTGGACAGAGGTCCATAAACATTGTAATTGGGAAGGATTCCCAAGAGATTTATTGAGAAATTTTTAGCAAAATATTTTCTCCATGGAGTAGCCCACATTGGGTGAACCAAGTAAATTGTTGTGTCACTTTTGTGGATGGTGTTTTGGGTGTTGATTTTATTACTTCTATCTATACACAACATAATATTTATTTAAAAAGAAAATTAAAAAGTGGTCTTATACTGTTCACCCCACTTCCTTAGTATAATATTGTATTCTTCAATTGGTAGCAAAGCGGGTTCCTTCTGAAGAGTTTGACAGCTCGAAGGAAAAGCAGTCTAAGAAAACAATTGATCATAAAGATCAAAATGATGGGTCCTTCAATAATGCATTATCATTATTTGATGGAAGTGACTTCTTGTATTGGTGTATGCTGATGAGATTTCACCTGATGGCACTTGCAAATGAATTTTGGGATATAATGGAACTTGGATATGATTCTATAGTCAATCGTTCTACAGATAAAGAAGGTAATATTCTAATTCATGCAAATTCAAGAGCTATGAATGCAATTATAAAAGTATTGGGTAGATCAAAATATATAAATATTATGGATTGTAAAACAACAAAAGATATGTGGGATCTACTACATGAAATATATGAGGGTGATAAAGGTGTCAGGAAAGCTAATATCAGAAATATAAAATGAGAATTTGAGAACTTAAGAATGAGAGATGATGAAAATATTCGTGATTATCTCAGTAATATTGATGAACTTTTACATGAGATGAGAGGTCTTGGAATGAAGGTTTATGAATCTGATGCTTGTGATAAGATCTTGAGAACTCTTACAAAAAGGTATAGTGAAAAGGTTTATGCTATAGAAATATCAATTGATAGTGATTCTTTGACAAGGAATTATTTGCTTGGCATGCTTGCTACTTTTGAGATAAGAACAAAAGATCTTATTCCTTCGAAAGAAGTTGAATTCAAAGTGGATAAAAAGGAAAATGGTAAAAATGACAAAATCAAGCAGTGAGTCATCTAGTGATGAAGAATCTAACTATGGTAGAATAGATAATGATTCTAAAATATTCATAGATGTAATATCTATTAAGTACTTCAATTATGGAAAGTATGGACACTATGTGAAAGACTGCAAAGAGCCAAAGTACAACAATGATGAAGAAAAATAGGATCACAAGTACAGAGAATCAAAAATACATAGGTACAAGAAGAAAGGCAAGGATGGACAAAAAATACAAGGAAAGAAGTTTTGTCAAAGGTAAAATAAAATATACTATGCAGATAATGCAAGTAAGTACTCAAATGATACTGATGCTAGTTTTTCAAACAATGATAGATATGAAGTCCTATTTATGGTTAGAGAGAAAATGACTCCAATTATTCTCAAGTTTTTTAGATGTGGTAAATTTGGAAATATTGAAGATGATTGCACTATGGATGGCTATAATTTCAGTGATGATGGTTTTGAAGGTGCACTTGAAAGACCAAATGAGAATATTCTAATGGAACTAGAAGATTAAGTAAGCGATCTTATAGAAGACAAGACAAAATGAATTAATGATAAGGACAAAGGCAAAAAAATAGAGGATTATTTATTAGAGAATGGTTATGATGTCAAGGTAGAACTTATATATGATCTTGACACAGTAAATAAGGTAAGAAAGAAACACTCTGAGCTTGAAAGTCAGTTTTAAGAATGTGATGAAGAAATATTATTGCTCATAAAGGACATAGAAAAGTCAAAGGATAAGGTAAGTAAGTTCAAGGATAAGTTAGAAGCAAATATTTTGGAGTGTGAAAATTTAACACAAGAAGTGGTACTACTAAAAGAATATTTAGAGGATTCCAAGATTGTACAAATATGTGAATAGTGCAAAGAGTGTAGACAAAATAATCAATATACAAAGAGGAGCAACAAATAAGATAGGTCTTGGTTCCAAAAAGGCTCAAAATAAATGGGAAGAAAAGTCTACTTCTAGTCTAGAAGAAGAAGGAATTTCAAAAGAAGATAGTTCAAAAAATAATAGTGTAAGTTGGAATGAGACATTAGAGGATGAATTGGAAAAAAAAGAGGTCATAGATAGAAATAATGCACAAAGAAGATATAGATGGAACAACAATAAAAATAGGATACCAATGAGGTCTAGACAAGGAAGCTTCAATGGGATATACTTCTCATGTCACAGGTTTGGGCACATGACTTCATAGTGCAGGTCATACAAAAGACAAGAATATGGGAAAGGATAAATTTTCCATGGGTATTGCTACTCATGCAATGAGTTTGGTCACAAGGCAATGAATTGTAGGGTTTATGATAGAAGAGGATATGGCTTCACTAGGAGATATCCTAAGACACTTGCAATTCCAAGGAATAATAATAGTAAGTGTTATAAGTGCAATAATGATGGTCACACAACAAGATGGTGTAGAGAAAATATTTCAAAAGCAAGCATGAACAGGAATAGTAACATGCATGAGAACAAGATATAGAATAGGAACAAAAATATGAACATATATGAGAACAAGAATAGGAACAAGAACAGAAGTGATGATGACTTGGTAAGAAACACTAAGAGGATTCATAAAAATAAAAGAAAGGAACATAGAAAGGTAAAGGTAAAGAGCAGTGCTTTTGAGGAGTAGAAATACTCCCACCCTAGAATTAACCACCTTATGTGAAGGTGGAGGAGGGGGCTAAGCTAAGAGGATCATTCTTAGCCCTGAACCCCAAAGGTGACCCTTTTCCATTGATGACAAATAGGGAGAGGTTTGTGTATATTGAGGAGAGTTTTTTATATGGGAAGATATTTGATATTTGAGAAAGCTTTCAGCGAGGGGGAGCAAAGTCTTAGGGGGAGCACAAAAGAAGATCAGATTTTAGTAAAAGGACATGGGTTTCCATTAATGACAAAGGGGGAGATTTTTGGACAATTTGAGTCCCTAAGCTAAGAGTTGTCATTGATGTCAAAAGGATCTATGTAAGTAAGCACTATGTTTGTGTTTCACAAAGAGCTTCATGAGAAGCAAAGGTTTTTGATAAAAGGTTCAAGAAGGGATGCATGGCATTTGGTTCCAAAATGAGCTTCAAGGGAAGCTTTGGAAAATGTTTTTATTTAAAACCATGGATGGCAGATTTGAAATGGGTTTTTCTTAAAACCCAAGTTGGCTTTTCATTTCATCGAAAAAGGTGCCCCGATGATGGAGAAATTTAATTTTAAAGGTTTTATTTAAAACCATGGATGGCAGATTTGAAATAGGTTTTTCTTAAAACCCAAGTTGGATTTTCGTTTCATCGAAAAAGGTGCCCCAGTGATGGAGATATTTAATTTTTAAGATTTAGTTTAAATTTTAATTTATTTAAAATTTAAATTTAAATTTAAATTTTAAAATTAAAATTAAAAGTTTATCCGCCAACGCCATGAAGGAAGTTTCAAAAAGGTCAACATTTCCAAATCAAAGGGAAGGCATATAAATATTCCAATGAATTTTTTAATTCATTCATCCTTGCTCATTGATATTTATGCTTGGTGTTTGCAAAGAAAAAGAGCTCGTGTTTTTTTTTTAAGTGATGCTGCAAACATTAAAGGGAGACAACGACCACTTCCCAAAATGTATTGGGTAGTGTGGCCTAGTGGTAGCTTGGATTGTGCAAAGGTTTTGGTGACAAGGAGGTTGTGTGTTCGATTCCTGCAAGCATCATTTTTGGATTTGTTCTATTGAGGCACCCAAGGTGCATACTTTTCGCTTTGCGGAAGAGGGTGAAAGATAAGAACCAGGTGGCACTTCTCTTTCACCAATGAAACCACAGCTTGAGCGATAGATTGGACATAGCTAGGGCATTCGCGTTGGGGCAAGATGAGATTTTTATTCCCCTTGAGGAAGGTATTAATGTTTTTATTAATCTTTTGTTTGGATTGCCTAACGTGGAGTGATAAGGGATAAAGGTGCTTCATTAGTTGATTTGTTGAGTAACCTTAGGGAATAAGGTCATGGTGGTTGTTTGAGTTGTGAATTATTTTTAATTGTGATTTTTGAAATTTTTAGAATTAATAAGGGTTTTTTGATCAATTTATTTTTAGTGAAAGTTATTTTGAGTAAGGGTTTTATTTTAAAAATAACTTTGGTGGATGTTAAAATAAAGTAGGAGTAATAAGGTGTTATTTGAATATTATTGTTGTGTTATTACTCAAGATATCTAACGCTTGTTAAGAGTTAAAAAATAAAGTGTGTTGAGTGTGACATATTTAGTGGACAACTCATAAGGCATCAAAAAGGTATGAGTAATACTCTCCATTTATTGTATTTGGGTGGTTGATTTTTGAAATATTATTGGAGTGAAAAGGATTGATTGTGGTTTCCTTTTCGAAAGTGGTTGAGTTAATGCTTAAAGGTTTTTTGAATTGTGAGTTGTGATTAAACCTTGTTTGATAAGCATTGTTGTTTAGATCATTGGTTGAGTGAAGTACTTTGAGTTTATACTTCAAGGTTTTCTAAATTGAGAGTTGTGATTAAAACCTTGTCTTATTAGCATTGTTGTTGAAGCCAATGGGTGATGCAAAGAACTTGAACTTGAGTTAGAAAATAACATGAGTATCATTGTTATGTAAGATTTTTTGTTGAGCATTGTTGGAAATATTTTGAGTTAGTTGATTCATGCTTAGAATAGGGTTTGTGAGAAATATTTGTTTATTGAAGTCAATAGTTGAGTAGAGTTGATTGAACCTAGTCAAGTGGTTGCATGAAGTGGTTGTTCAAGTTTCATGAAAAAAACTATTCTATATTTTGATTGAGTTGAGATTAAGCCTTGAGAATAAAACATATTGAGTCTCTAACAATTCTATTTATGCTTCTATGATATTAAGTTAATATTGAGCTGAGTTGAGATTACTTTGAGTTGATATTGGGATTTGAGTATAGAACATATTGAGTCTCTAACAATTCTCTTTATGATTCTATAATATTGAGTTGAGTTGAGATTGCTTTGAATTGAGATTGGGATTTGAGTATAGAACATATTGAGTCTCTAAAAATTCTATTTATGCTTCTATGATATTGAGTTGAAATTTTGTTGAGCTGATTTGAGGTAAGTCTTTGAGAAGGCTTGTGGACTTTTTTTGTGTAAGATTTTGTGAAAGCTTGCTATGCAGATTTAAGCAAGTCCTAGAGAGGACTTATTGAGTAGATTGGGACAAGTTCTATGTGAGCTTGTTGAGTAGATTTGAGCAGGTTCTGAGTGATCCTATTGAGTAGATTTGATCAAGTTTTGAGTGAGTCTATTGAGCATATTTGAGCAGGTTCTAAGTGAGCCTATTGAGAAGATTTGAGCAGGTTTTGAGTGAGCCTATTGAGCAGATTTGATTAAGTTCTAAGTGAGCCTATTGAGCAGATTTGAGCAAGCTCTTAGTGAGCCTATTGAACAAATTTGAGCAGGTTTTGAGTGAGCCTATCAATCAGATTTGAGGAGGTTCTAAGTGAACCTATTGACAGAGCTTTGCAGGTGATAGAGTACAAAGGATAGAGTCTCAGTGGATAGAGATCTAGTAGCTAGGAAAATTGAAGATAGATCTGAGTGAGGAGTCTTCAAGTGGAGAGAGATCCACTAGTTAGTGCAATGGAGAGACAAAGTCTTCTGGAATATCACTAGCCAGAGTAGAAGGAGAAAGAGTTCTCCTTTGTAAGAGATCCACGAACTTGAGATTTAGGGGATCAACATCTCCTTTGTAAAGAGGTCCATAAACATTGTAATTGGGAAGGATTCCCAAGATATTTATTGAGAAAGTTTTAGTAAAATATTTTCTTCGTGGAGTAGCCCGCATTGGGTGAACCACATAAATTGTTGTGTCACTTTCGTGGATGGTATTTTGTGCATTGCTTTAATTACTGCTATTGATACTTCTATCTATACACTGCATAATATTGAATTAAAAAGAAAAGTAAAAAGTGGTCTTATATTGTTCACCCCCCCTCTTAGTATAAGCTTGTGTTCTTTAGGAGAATTCTAGAAAGGATCTTCAAATTATCATGGACGAAAATGTTAGAACAATAGAGGAAATGGTGGAAAAGGCCATGAAAGGTATGAAGATCAAACTACTCCAATGAAGTAGAAACCAACTAAAATTTCCATCAAGAAAGAGGTAAAGGCAACAAAAAAAATCAACGAGGCTTAAATCAAAGGTATGATAAATCTAAAATACAATGTTATTATTGTAACAAATTTTACCACTACAATTATGAGTATAGAAATAAAATGGCTAGGAAAAATAAGCAAGAAGCCCACTATGTCAACATGTATGATAATAAAGAAATAAAAAATGCATGTGGGTTTACGATATTCACATGTAGTGCTCATGAAGAGAGTCAAAATAATGTATGGTATTTATATAGTGGCTTATTAACCACATGTTTCAAAATAGAGAAATATTCATAGCTAAATGAAGCCATCAAATATAAAGTGAATATGGGAAACAACAACAAGGTACTTATAATGGGGAAATGAAGAATTATAATGTACACAAAAAGAAGAATAAAGAAAACACATACTTGATTTGTATTATATGCCTAATCCAATATATAATTTGTTGAACATTTAGCAACTTGTGCAAAAGTAGCACATTGTGTATTTTGAAAATGGAATTTACATTATTAGATATAGATAAAATAGGCTTGTAGCAAATTTAGCCATGAAAAAGAACAAGATGTTTCCTCTAAAAAATTAGTGTGAAATGTTGCTATCATTTAGTGTTGTTGTAAATAATGCTACATGGTTATTGAATCTTAGATTTGGTCACTTGATGTTTAATATCTTTAATTTGTTGCACAAAACTTATATGGCAAAGGGATTGTATCTCATAGAGCAACACAATCAAGTATGTGAATTTAATTGTAGGAAAGTCTCATAGGGATACATTCCCTACAAGAAAATCATGTATAGATTTACAACCATTGGGAATAGTGTATTAAGACATATGTGGTCCTATGCAAACAACCTCATTTGCCAATAACAAATAGTTTTTTACTTTCATAGATGACTTTAGCTAAAAGACATGGGTATACTTACTAAAACAAAAGTTAGAAGCATTTGGTAAATTTTTGAAGTTTAAAAATTGGGTGAAAAGCAAAGAGGCTATTATGTGAAGACTCTAAGAATAAATAGAGGAGGTGAGTACATATCCAATTAATTCCAAAAATTCTGTAAAGAAAATGGAATAAAAAGGTAGTTAATAGCTAGATACATAGCACAATAAAATAGTGTAGCAAAAATGAACATAACCATAATGGATATGGAAAGGATCATGCTGAAAGTAAAATCATTACCAAACTAGTTTTGGGTAGAAGTTATAACATGTGTAGTTTATTTACTATGTATGCATCTATGAAGAGCATGAATGATGTAATCCCAAAAGAAACATAAAGCAACAAAAATCCAAGTGTTCCTCACTTAGGAGTCTTTGTGTATATAGCATATGCACACATTCTAAATGAGAAGAGAAGAAAGTTGGATGATAGGGCTAAAAATAATATCTTAATTGGGTATAGTGAAGAGTCAAAGGCCTACAAATTGTATAAAATTATTACAAAGAATTTTATCATAAGTAGAGATATGAAGTTCATAGAATATGAAGCTTGGAAATGAAATTCCAAGACTAGTCAATAGGGGACAACATTTGGTTAGGCCTAGGAAGCCTATTTTTATTTAAAGTGGGTTGCCTCTAGTGAACCCCCTATCTATGAGTACTTTGGGTAGGAATCCTATTGTGCAAGGTCTCTTGTATTAGCTATTCAATCCTTTGCTTTTCTAACTGATGTTGGGGATCCAAACATTGTTTATCTATCTAAATATGATTGAATTGAGCTTGGTGGTCAGTGTAACTTTTGACAACTTGGTTTATTTGCTCAGTTGTGCATTATTAACATGATGCATATCTTATTTAGGAGGATCTAAAAGATCCACTATAAGGTTCACTTAATTGAGATATGTCACATTCACTTGAGGCTTACTCCTAAACTAACATTCGTTATACTTCACTGGTGCAAAAGCAAATTGTGCTTGCATGGAGTAATTAAACTGAGGATAATCAAGACTCTTCTTGTGTCTTCCTTCATCAATGAGGAAGGTAAGGGTGGATTTGTCTCACCCAAGTTGATGAGTACCATACTCATCTTGGTACTTGTACTTTTGAGACCTATAAATATTATTTGAGGGCATATTATGATCATTTGGCACTACCCATGGTGAGTAGTCTTAATCCTACACCTAGTTGTACAAGGTGGGCTGAGTGGGTATGTGAATTAGTGGTATTGCTCTATGTGTTAGTACCTCAATGCATGGTTGTCATTATTGAAAGTCATGTTAAGTGTCTATAATTGAGAAGTAATTTCCTTTATTAGGACCACTGCCTATAGGGGTGTTCCGCGTAGGGGTCCATTGTAGGCTAGGTTTTTGATTTGATATTATAGGACTTAGGTTAGGAGGCCACCAAGAAGGTATAACCATATTGTAGCATGAAGGTGGAGTACTATTGATAGGGATATGTTTTCCAGGGCTAGGAATGATCAAAATTACCAATCCAACTTAGTTGCCAATTTGTACAACCATACAGTCCCTAAAACTATCCCCTGACACTCAATGGTCAGCTTGTACGGTTCTCAAGACACACATTGTACAATCCAAAATCATACAGTGACCTAGATTGTACGCTCTTGAACTCAATAAGGCTGAAAAAATCAGTTTTAGGGGCTTTCGTACATAGTTTTGTAATCGTACAAGTCGATTCCCCAAAACTGCCTAATCGGGTAAGTTTCTTCTAATCACCTATTTTAAAAAATAGGGTAAGTTTTATCTGTACAATTTGTATGGTTTATGGTGTACGATACATAAAAAATGAAGGTACATACAAGGACAAAATTAGTTTCTCTAACACCTCAATCTCTCTCTACTCATATTGGTAATGATTTGATGTGCCAATCAATCCATTCTCCATAACATGCAATTCATCTTAATCAGGCTTGGGAGAGATTCCTAACAACTAATTACACCCAAAAATCATACAAAACTATCCAAGATGTCTTCTAGAATGCATCCATTCTTCCATATCCTTAATCAAATTCCACCAGTGTCATATTTTATGAACAAGTTGCAACAATGCATAAAACTAACATAAAATACTCATTAGATAACACATGTAACATGATTCATCCACAAATCACCATAATCATACACAATAGTCCATAAATGTTATTATGCTCATTGATGTATCATGGATTCAATTACAGTGTGGAAAATCTATCAATATACTTGCAATAACTCAGAGTAATCAACTATTACAACCAATAGTACTCTATTCTACCTCTTAGCAACCAGACCTACAATTTTGAAAATGGGGCCTTATATAATGTTGCCCAGGCCATTCCAAAGCGGTTCCTGAGACAATTTGTTACTTAAACTACTTGTTTACAACTAAATACATTAATTTTACCTTTTACTACATCTAACATATTAATTAGCAAATTTATGCACCATTTCACCTTGAAATTACATTTACCTTGCATTTGGATGCATTTCAGTGTACCTTGTATGATTTGCCACTACCTTGTACAATTTTCCATTCTAGTTGTACAATTTTTCCCTTGAATTTACGGTTTGGTCCTACTTGTATTATTTAAAAAACTTGAGAAAACTATCACTTATGCCAAAACTATCAAAATTGAGCAAATACCTTTTGATCACTTCTTCTTCTAGGAGGTGGATTTTCCACCTACATCTGCCCTCCCCTTTACTTTCACCAGTGTCCTCATCGACTTGTTCTACTTCTTCCATCATGCTTTGTATTCTGCAACTACAGATTGCAAGTCCTTAACATGTGACTTATACATTTATCATTCATTCTTCAACTTGGCTGCGTAGCTTCCCATATCTACTACTTTTGCTCCATGGAAGTTAGACTTTTCTTCGACGGTCTTCAGGAACTCCATAATCTAATTTTCATGGTCTTAGGTACTCTTATTCAACTTCTCCTTCCAGTGATCTTCTACTCGAGCTATCACGTGTAGTTATTCATTCTTTTTAATAATGGTCTATATGTGGTGATTGATATCAGCCTCCATAGCTCGAACATCATCTTATTTAATCTTCAACTGAGATTATTTTTCTAGGACCATCTCATTCATATTTTTATTGTCCTTTTTTAGCTCCTCTATCTGATTAGCTTGTGTTGCCATTTGCTCACTCTTTTCAGCCAACTAAGTTGTCATCTACTCTTCTTTTGATTTAAGTTATGCCTCTAAATCCTTAATCCTATCCTCTATCGTCTATGAGATCTATCACTTTTCCTCTTCAAGTATGTTAATCCTAGCTTAAGACTCAGTTCTAAGGCCTGACATATCATCCTCTAGTTTCATTATTTTATCTTCTACCATAGTTCTACTTTTTTGCGGTTCTTCTTCCATCGTGGCCAATTCCTTTTGAGTGGTTGTAGTTTCCTCCTTCTACACCTCCTTGAGCTCATGGATTTGTTCCAATCCTATGCTCAACCACTCTATCTAGTGTGTTAGGAAGTTAAAATTCCTCAAGGTGATAGCCAATCCCGTCGCAACCCTCTTATACTCCAACTTTGTCATATTTGTAGGATAGGTCAGATGATTGACTCTATCCAAGTACATCCTTATATATTTCCTATAATTTGTGACCACCCCGTCTTGAAAGTCTTATATTCCTAACATTATTGTTACCTCTTCCCTGGGTAACCTCCATGGATGTTGTGCATGAATATCTACTATCTTTCTTGTACACTCCATAGTGCTCATCCATTCTGTTATTTTTTCCAATTCGAGAGACACCTGTTCTTCCCTCAACTTCAATTCTACCACATGGCCAATGTAACCAATTTGGCACTATTAATCACATGGCCTAACTGAGAAAATAAGTGTTCCACCTTATGCTCTATTATGTGTGCCTCCTCTTCAATTGCAATTCTCTTGAACCATAGTACTTACAGTAGATAATTGGATTGCATCCCTCATCGTTCTTTCTCTGTAGGAGTTCTTATATATTATTCCTCCATATGGTGGCTAGAGCTTCCCCCAAGATCCTAAAGTGCTCTCATTATATTGATCATCTCTCGAGGTGCAGACTTTTTTACCATTTTCTCCCTCTCACTGTCTTCAATATGTATAATCTCCTCTTGAGATTGTTGTTGCTCAACTTGTTCTTGGGCCTTCTCTGATTCAACCGAGCCCACTTGTTGCTCTTATTTTTTTTCCTGGGTTGCTTCTTATTTTGTTCTACCTACCTGTTGTTCCTCTGACACTTCTTCTTGCTAAACTTGTCGGGTGTTCATTGTTGTGACCTATTCAACAACAAGTTCTCCTTTAGCCTGTGATGCCTATATATTCTCTAGTTCATCTCTCTTACTTGAGCTTCCTATTACAAACTTGTAATGAGGCTTCTTCTTGGGCTCTTCCTCCATGGTATTTATTCTTACTTTCACTTCTTCTTGGGTAGTGGCTATTCCCTCTTGCCCTACCTCAAATCCTTTAAAAAATTTAGAAGCATTCATCTTCTCAAAATGTTGGAAGATTTGCGAGGATTGCACTATTCTCTCTACCTCTGTCCAATACAACTCATCTAGTTCCATCACTTCTGAGTTCGACTGTTCTTTTTCTTGTACTTTTGGAACTGGTTTTCTTGCCATTATTTCCTGCTACCTTCTTGTAATTATTTGTATGGGGCTTCCTTGCCTCTTCTCCCTTTCCTAAATGGACGACTGCTCCTATTGTTGTTTCCTAGGTGCTTAATGTTCTAGCTCTGGTTCCAATCGTCGAGGCATTTTTCTACTATGGTGTATATCAGCATCTTCCTTCAAAGTAGTATATTCTTGAGCTCTAGTGATATGTCACTCACTCCTTGTTCGAGGTCTCTTTGGGTTCACTTTTGATATTGGTACTAACTTTGCCCACATCAATATCATAGGTTGTCCTCCCCTATTTTTTTGAGGTGACATCAATCCTAGAAATGGATTTATGCTTCTATGACCGCATTTAATAACAATCCAATAGCATGGAAAGTCATTCCAAAGTTTTTTGACCTCTTCGTCAATGCCTCGTGCATTCTTCTTTCCAGAAAGGTACCCCAATCATATTGAATTCCCTTGGTGATACCTTCTGCATATTGTACCATCCACATTGGCATTTCTATGGCCCTTATATCTCCTAACAGTCATTCCATGATTGTATTCTTTGCACATGGTCAAAGTTTCCCTTTTAATTGGCTTTATTTAATTTTGTGTGTTCCTGCACTTGAGATATTAACCTCAATCAGTGATTTGACAGTGGTAAGGGTAGTTACGAGGCGATATGCCTCTATTGGATATACAAATATTTTTACTACCTCCATGCCATATTTTGATAAGCAAAATATCTTCCAAAATGTCTTTTCCAAAATGTCTACCTTCACTAACCTCTTGCCCACATTGACATAGGTAGTTCAAATTGTAGGGTTATACATCTAAACTATCTGCAATATATAGTTATGAAATAAGGTTTTATGGAATGGTGGAACTTCTGCACACCAGCATCCTCGAACGTCTTCCTCCAAGGATGATTCTTATTCTTCTTGTCATTCCACCACTTCCTACATGCATCCTCTCCATGTTGTAAAAATGCAATCTTTGTGATTTCAACCTAGCCTTCTTCCTGTTCACTGCTCAGATGCTCCTCTTGATCTAGCAGGTGAATTTCACTTCTCAATTTTCTTCATGAGGTTATTTCATGTGCCATTCTCTCCTCTCGGTGTCTGAGTGGTGTCTTTATCATATTAGCTTGCAAATGTCTCTGTCCCCTCCATGACCTATATCCTCTTCTTCTCCAAGGACAATTACCATGCCAATCATGGGACTGATACTGCCACCCTTGGTGTTTTCATGGGTATGCTTCTCTCTCATGCAGTGCACCTAGTGATATCTCGACCCTATTGGATGCAATCAACCTTAATTGGCATCCAAATTCTTTTGTTGAGATCATTCCTCCTATATCTCACCGATTAAATTATCTCCACACCTTAACTATTTCCATAATTGAAAGCATTCCAAAAATTGTCTAACTTATTGTAAAATCATACAATGTATGGTTCTTGTACCCTTGTATAGTTTTACCCTCACCAACTGCTTCTAGATCATACACTTCTCTCCTTTCCTTATCGTTTTATTTCCAACCTGTTAGTCTTAAAATTGTCATACTCCTCCAAATCGTACAGCTGTAACCTAAAATTATACAATGTGATAGTACTCCATACAATGTCTCTTTTCGACTACCTTCCACTTTGGAATTTGTACAATTTTGTACAATTTTAGATGATTACTTGAAAACTGCCAAAAATGACCTAAAAATCCTCCCAAATACACTATTTTTCTTGGAAATCGTATAGACTACCCCTATTATCATATAGTAAAACCTTTCCACTCCTCGGTTATGAAATAATATGAATTTTTGTCTCCTTTTTCGAATATTTCATCGACCCATTTTTTGGATTGCCCTGATCTACCGTTTCCATGTTTTTCGAGGGCAATTCTTCTACTCTTCTAACCCTAGCGCAATTTATTTTAAATGAACAAGTTTTTGGCTATATTTTTTATGGTTGTATAGACTTCTCCTAACTCCTCACATATTTCTTAGCTTGCTTTTGCCATATTCTACCAATTTTAGGGTTTAGATCTTCAATATATTGCAATTTCCATCATCAAACTTCAATCTTTCACTCCTCCATACTCCCAACAATAATTTTCATTTTTGCATCCATACTTTGATGTATTTTACTTGTTGTTATTTCTAGCTGAATTTCAAATTTCCCCTTTTCGTGGAGTAAACCCTAGTTTTCTTCTTCCAATTCCTCTCTTAGGTTGAATCTTTGAAAATGAAAAGAACTCCTTGGTGCTAAAATAAAAAATGGGTCTTAAAAATTTAGAGTGTTGGTGAATATTTTCTGCCCATATGGTCTTCTCCATTCAATTGCACACTTTCCACCTTCATCCTCTAGAGAATTTTGAATTCACTTGTACAATTTACTAAAATTGTAAGTCTACCTTCTTATTTATAACTTTTCAAAACCCTAATTCAATTAACCCTAAATTGTGCCACTTTGCACAATTTCCCTCTATCTTGTGCAGATGATTGACAACTCAGCAGGTTTTTAAATTTCGTCTTTTTCCCTCACTTTTTCCTCCAACCGTTGCTTTCTCCTGTGCATTCTGCATTAAATGGATAGTTGAAAATCGTACAATATGCTTAAAATCATATAGTGTATGATCCAAATTGTACATGTCATTTTGTATGATTTCCCATGATCATATGTTAATTTTTCTTTGTAAGATCCATAATTTGTATGATTTCATCCTTGCTTTGATTTTGTACAATATTTATACTAAGAGAAGTTTTCAAATTTCTCTCTCTGAAGAGACCACCATTTCTGGTTTTCAACCACTTCCTTCTTAATTGTGTCTCGAGGGATTTTCAAAACTAAGGCACTTTTTTTTTCATTTTTATTTTTATTTTTTTTTTTCAATCCTAATATATTTATAATTACCTTCTTGGCAATCGTACAGTGACACTCACTTGTATGATCCCATCAAATTCTTCTCTTGGGACTTCAACTACAACGTTTGATGTGGTTGTGTCGCCTATCGGTGTTTGTTCCCTAGGTCGATTCCTATCCACTTATGATGTTATTAAATAATTTGGCCTTCTTCTTCCATGTGTATAATTTGGAGTTGTATAATTGTAAGCTAGAGTATATTCAGCTAGTGTCCTTTCCCCTTGCTACACAAGTGATTTATCCCTTAGTAGCGGTGTCCTTACCACTCTACTATCATTCAAGTGACTTCTTTGCCTATCTCCTTAGATCATTTCTAGCTCTATAATTCATGATCGGGTTCTCATTTTCCCCTAGTTTCTTTCATCTATAAACTATATTCTTCTCCTATTGACAAGGCCTCTTCCGAGCGAGTGTCTCCCCTGTCCTATTCCTCTTGGTATTGGGTTTCTCTATGTGAATGGTGATTACTCCCTTCTCTGGAGTATTCCTATACCACCTCTCCCTCATTGAGGTGGTTGTACCTATGTAGTTGCCTTGAAGTATTTGACAGGATTCCCCTCAATCATGGTAATCCTCACAGATTCCTTGTCCAGTTTAGACAAGCTAAGGGTGTATCTCCTGGCCATCTAGGAGTAGGGGGTTAGAATCTTCCTCACCCTCTTCCTCCTCTAATTGTAACATCACCTCATTTTTATCCATTTTTTAGTTGAATACCTTCCCCCATTCCTGGATGAATTCTTAGGGGTCTTTCTCTATTTCTTCCTCCCATTGTTCGGGTATCAGGAGTTATCTATACCAACTTGATGTTGGCTAGTGGACTTCTACTTCTTATTGCACTTGGTGATAGTTGTCGTAGTGCTCTAATTTTGTGATCCACATGAGTTAGGCAACATCTCCATATTATTTATTTGAAGTTTATTTGTGGTGATGATGTTGCCAAAACTTATCTATAGGCATCAGAAAAGTCCATCTCATATTTTGAATGAATTTGATTCTTTTCTCTCTATTCCCCCCAATTGTTTGGCAAATTCATCCTTCTCAAAAATATTTGTACTTATCATCATTGTATTTGCAACTATTTATAGGCTATTATATAATATTGTGGTCCAATGTTGGTTCGAAGTCTCTGTGTTCTCCCCACTTGTCATTGTATCCTTGTAACTGTTGAATAATCACAATTACCTTGAGGGTTCTAAGGGTTTGTTGGATGATTATATTCATCACTACTTCCTGTATTAGGTTCCATAAAAAGCCAAGGCATGTCTTTGCTACTGGAGTCTATAAAATCTAGTAGTGTGTTACCTTGTGGTTTGGGTGGTGTACTTACCTCTTCAATATCTCGGCCACAGTATCTTTGTATCTTTGTTTGTCATAGGTGGATCACTTGGTGGTACTTGTGAGCTTGTGTTGGTGCCCTTATTTCCTCCACCATTTCTTGGAGTTAATATTTCCACCTCTTCCAGTTTCCTTCCATCCTCTTGTAGCCTAGCTACCCTTTGTTCTTCCAACCTTCGCATCATGCCATCCAATTCTTGGATGATTTTCTCTCTCAACATTGCATTATGACCTCTCAAAGTTTGATATTCTTCTTGCAATTGCTGAGTCTGGACCCATATTATTTGTTGTAACAACCCTATATGAGCCAATGGAGTAAGTCCTACCAATTCCTGATCAATAGTCTTGTTCCCTTCCTCTTTTGGGACTTCCATTTCAAATGTGTCCACTCTATCTTCATATCATACTATCAGTCGTATCCTTCTTCGACCATCCCTTTGTTGGGGTAGTTCCCTCCGTTCTACCTGAGGATACATTCTATTTCTATTTATTGGGGTTGCTTCATCCAAACTTCCCCTATTTATGGGTAACAATACTATTTTCTAATGTTCTCTTTCATTTGGAGGAATCCATTCCTTATCTTCTTCTTAAATTTGCTCAGTCCCATCAGCAAATCTAACATGTACTTGTAATCTTCTTATTTCTCTAGGTTGAGGTACCAACTTTTGTTGTTCTGTGGTTGGTCGTGGTTTCTCCCCTTCTTAAAATAAGTATGCAAGACCTATGTCAAGCTATTCCTGTGATGGACCTGGTTCACTGTGAGCTTCATCTTGAGCTTTTTCTCATCTTTGTCATTCAATATCTTCTAAAGCAATGAATAAACATAGTACTTTGTAAGGCTTCAACTTTGAGCCATTTACAATATCGAGCACCTCTATCCCATTCAAGTTATGTAACTTGACTGCTCCATTATCCATTACTTCCACTACTTTATAAGGACCAAGCCATAACATCTTAAGCTTACCTGGTATGATTTCCCTCTTTCCATTAAACTTTAGAACTAAGTCACCCAAACTGAGTTCCAACTTCCCCAAATGTTTGTCATGCCATGCCTTCCATATTTTTTGAGCTATCTCAATCACCCATTGTACCATGACTCTTCATTCATCTAACTTAATCAATGTCGTGAGTCATTCTTCAAAAAAAATTTGATCACCCAAGTGATGCTCTACAATGACTCTTAAGCTTGGTATCAAGAATTTTACTGGTACAACTGCTTCTGATCCATACATTAATTGGAAAGGTGTGTTTTCTGTTGTAGGTTTAAAATGTATTCTATATGCCCACAAAATGGATGGTAACCTTTCCTCCCAGTATGCTCGCTCTGTTCCACAGGTTTTATATAGAGTGGATACTAAGACTTTATTTGTTGCCTCTGCTCGCCCTTTATCTTTAGGGTAGTATGAACTAGATAATGAGTGTAAATTCTTGAACTTTGTTTTAAGCGTCTTGATAATATCATTAAAAAAATGTCATCCTAGATCACCTGTTATCCGTAGCAGAATACCAAACCTTGTGATTACCTGTTCGTACAAAAATATTGATATACTTTTAGTCGAATTATGAGGTAACACTCTTGCTTCCACCCATTTTGTTAGGTATTTTGTTGCTACTACGATGTATCTACACTTTCATCTTCGATATGTCTTTAATGGTCCTATGAAGTCCAATCCCCACCATTCAAATAACTCTTGTGGTTGCGATGGGTGTAAGGGCATAAATTCCCTCTTGAACGAAATTCATGCTCTTTGGTAAGTGTCGCATGCTTTCACATGCTCCTTTGCATCATTATACAATGTGGGCCACCATAGTCCTACTAGCAATACTTTTATAGCAGTTGCATCTGGTCCCATATGTCCTCCTGCCAAGCCTACGTGAGCTTATTTAAATGCCACTTTGACTTCTTCGTCCATCACACATATTTGTAAGATACCATAATTTCCTATTTTATACATAAATCCTGCTATTATCTAGAAAGGTGTTGACTTCATTATTACTTTCTTCTTCTCGGTTGCCATCATTTCTTGTGGTAACTCTCCTATGGATAAATATTGGCCAACCAAATTGTACCATGACAGAACAATTTTGATGGCAAATAATTGTACATCTAGAAATTTATAAGGAACTCCTATTCCTGCAAGTTCGCCTGATTGTATCTGAGACAACTGGTCTATAATCACATGCTTCTTACTAGGTCTCACCACTACTCAAAATATGAACTGCTGAAGACTGACAAGCCACCTACTGAATCATCCTTGTATCACCTACTTATTTATCAAGTACAACAATGCTTGGTGATCGACATAGAAGGCAAAGGAATTTACCAATAGGTAATGCCTAAACTTATGAACTACATATACCATTCCTAAATCTTCTCTCTCTGTTGTACTATAATTCCTCTCTAGCCTTGACAAAATATGACTAGCAAATAAAATAGGCTGATCTAGTCTAAACTATCCTTCTTGTGCTAAAGCACATCCAATTGCGAAATTTGAAGCATCAACATGGACATGGAATTCCTTATCCCAATTAGGGAAAACCAAAATTGGACTACTTACAAGCTTAGATTTTAGCTCCTTGAAGGCTCCTTGGTGCTCTTATGTCCATCTGAAAGGAACATTCTTTTTCATTAAGGAATAGAGTGGATACGATACATGTGCATAATTTTTGATAAACCTCCTGTAGTACCCTATCGATCCAAGGAAGGTTTTTAGTGAAATCACATCAAATGGTTCCTCCATGTGTAATATTACATAGATATTATCAGGATTTGTCTTCAATCCTTCATTGCACACAATATGTCCCAAGAGTTTCCCATATGATACCTCAGAAAGCATTTAGTTGTATTTAATGATATATGTGCTTTTATGCACCTACTCATATATTCACTGAGGGAAGAAATATGTTCCTTAATCTTCCCATAAATGGACCAATCATCCAAAAATACTTTAAAATTCCTTGTTGCCAATTGATCAAATATATACAGTATGATGCACTGGAATGTATTTGGGGCATTATAGATCCCGAATGGCATTCGATTATATGCGTAGATGCCATTCTCCACAATGAATGTGGTCTTCAACTTATCCTCCTCATCTATGCTAATTTTATTGTATCCTGAGAACCCATCCAAAAATGAATAAATCTCATGTCCTGCAACTTCTTCTAAGATAGAATCTGTGAAGGGAATGGGAAAGGGATCCTTAATAGTTATAGCATTTAGACTCCTAAAGTCCACGTATATTATGATATTGTCTACTTCCTTATTAAAGGTGATAACTATGGGTGAAACCCATTCACTTTTTGTCACTCTAAAGATAATTCATGCTTCCAACATCTTTTCTATATTTGTATTTACTAATGTCACATATTTTGGGTTCATTCTATATTGTCTTCTTCTCACAGGTTGAGCTCTAGATATTAGGGTAATATTATGGACACACAATTCAGGTGGTACTCCTTTTAGGTCCTTATATGTCCATGCAAATACATCCTTATATTCCAAGAATATATTAAAAGCTATCACTTTTAGTACAGGGTTCCAATCATCGCCATAGTGAATCATCCTAGGTTCTTCCTCTATTCCTAGATTGATGTCCACTATTTGAGGTCCTTCATATTTGATATTTTATGGTTCACTTGTAGCTTTCTCTACATTCTCTGGGTGTGTTGGTCTTGTATCAATCTCTGCATCACCTACTATATACTCTGCAAATTTTTTTGGAAATGTCCATTTCTCTTCTGCTTCCTTCCTAGGTTCTTGGCTAATTTTTGGTTTGTCTTATTTTTCCTTGATCTCCTCTGATTCAATACAGAGGTAGTTGGGATGGAAAATTTTGTACTCCTCCATTTACCAATGAAGAAGTCTGCTATCATATCGAGCTTCATATTCACTACATTCTTCTAGGTACAACATTCTTTCTCTGTCAGGTTCATGTCCTTCATCCTTTGAGGAATTTTTTGATTCATCCGTCATAGCTACATCCTCACTAACTCTTTGATTAGATAGATTAATCATGTACTTGTGTTGTCCCTTCTTAAAAGTGATCTGATTCTTTCCCTAGTTGTGATTGACTTTGGCTACTCGTAGCCAGCCTCTCCCCAAAAGAGCATTGTATGTAGGTTTCTGCATTGTAATCACAATAAAATCTAAGACAAAATCTTGTTAAGCTATCACCACTTGTTGTGTGGTCAAGAATCCCTTTGTCTCGATGCCATTCTGATCAGCACCATATAATCGAAGACTCGGTGCCCATAGAGATGGAGCGCCAATTTCTAGCCATGTTATTTTAGGTAACACATTGATGTTGGATCCTCCATCCATAATAACTTGCATCAACTTGTGCCCTAGGATCTCCATATGAACTAATGCAGGTTTCTTTCCTACATCAATCATTAATATGGTTGGATCCATGAATTGATCCTTCCACTCCTTCTCCCGAGTCTGTTGGCTCTGCACTTCCATCACCTTATGCGGTCATATTTCTTCCACCATTGCTTTCTGCAATGTTGGAATAGCTTCCAGTAGGTTTGATACTTTCACTTCTACTATGGTATCCAAAACTTGTGCTACCATATTTTGCACAACTATCTCCTGATATGATGGTTTCCTAAGTTCCTTATCAGTTGTTGACTCTTCTTGCTTAGCCTTTTTGGCTTCCTCTTGCAATATTTTCTTTTCTACTTGCCAGTGTTGCTTTTCATTTTTTGGCTTTGGGTACTTGTCCTTTTTAGCCTGATTCCTTGTCATAGCTAAAAATTCTTGGGTATCCTCCTTAACTTGAGGAACCTCTATGTCCAAATAACTAACATTCTATAGGTTACTCGAACTCACTTGTTTTGGACAATTCTCTTCTTTGTGGTTCCCTGGACCACACCATCTACACATATGTGTAGTGCTTGCTTGTGGTGTTTCTTGCCTTTGAGGTGCAGGATAATTTTTTGCAAAATGCCCCCATTCCTGGAAATTGTGACATTGTATGATCGGTCTTCCTTTCGAGTCATACTGCAAGTGAATTTGTCCTCCTTACAGATTACCCTAGTTTGGTCTTCCACCTCATTTGTTGTTTCTATAACCACCACTCATTGCTTATTGCCCGCTTTCTTGGGCCTTCGGTTTCTCTTCCTGCTCTTGGATTGACAATACTTGTGGCCGCACTCTTGCATTATACGGGCATAACATTACTTCATGTCCCATTACATTACAAATGTGGCAATAGTCATTCCTTGGACACTTCACATTTGTATGGCCTTCTATTTTGCATTTTGTGCACCACATGTCATTTCGGTCTAGTTTGATATTTTGTTCTTTTATTAGTTTATCAAACTCCTTGCAAAATGATGCTACTATCCATTGTATAGTGTCGTCTTATCCACTATCTGAATCATTAGACTTGGGATGAGATAAAATTCCTGTATACGTTTGTTTTGATTCACTCTCAAAATTCTTTGCATGCTTTAGTGCTTCTTCATATGTTTTGATGGTACTGCCTTCATATTTTTCTTATACTTTGGAAGTAATCCATCTACAAACCATCACTTTACTAGAATATCTGCTAGAGGCATCTACATCTTATCGACTAATTGCTTCAGTCTATGGTTATAGGACTTCACATATTCATTATGTTTTTGCTTTGTCACACAAAATTCTATTACAATATCTCCATCATCCTTCAAAGGTCAAAATTCTTTGATGAACTTCTCCTTTATCTGATTCCAAGTCTAAAAATCTATGGTATTTTCTCTCTTAAAATACCAATAAATTGCCAATCCTCTCAAAGTAGCTAGGAAATAGAATTACCCAATATTCTAGTCTATCCACTCCATTTGCTCTCCAAATGGTTATGCAAGTTCCTATGTGCCATGTGGGGTCTTCCTTACCCTCACCTAAAAATGATGGACATCTCTGTTTGGCTGCCCTATTAGCCATCTTAGGAGAGTCATCACTCTCGCTTGAGGTATCTCATGGAATATTTAATCGATTCCTCCTTGGGGGTGTCTTACTCTCATTGTCATAAGAAGTGTCAATTTGAGGTATCTTATTTTGTCCCACCACTCGGTGACCAAACTCTCATGTGTCTTCACTTAGCGACCTCCTTCATTGATGTGAGGGAGATGGTCTTGGTATTTCCTCCTGAGACCTCATGTCCTGTTGCTGTGGTGCCTGAATCCCATCCTCCACACCCCCTTGCAACCCTTCTTCCACTTTCTAAGGTGTCACCATCCACTCTCCATCCTATTGCACTTTTCCTTTGTCAACCCTTGCTGCTACGCTTGGTGGTTCTACTTCCTCATATTTCATCTCTATCAACAATGCCTCAAAGTCTCCTTCTTTTATGTCCAGACTTGCTCTATTTTTGGTTCATGAGTACTCTGGTCTGAGTTACTTGTGTTTTATCTCTAAGAAATCCTTGTGCTCCTTATTACTAGAATTTTTTCTCATGCTTCTCATCTCCCACGGTTTCGTGCACTGGTTTCTATCATTCACCTCCATATTGTAGTATCACACTTCACCAATTTGACCCGCTTTAACAAAAGTGCCAAATTCGATAAGGCAATGATGCCAAATGTATCACAACAATGGAGTATTCCTATAAGGGAGGTGTTTTATAGGGCTAGGAATGATCAAAATACCAAATCCAACTTGGTTT
Organism: Wollemia nobilis; assembly: GCA_028583015.1. NCBI lineage: Eukaryota > Viridiplantae > Streptophyta > Pinopsida > Araucariales > Araucariaceae > Wollemia > Wollemia nobilis. Next base: position 21,549,497 of record JAQPPZ010016895.1, read on the forward strand.
CCAATTCGTACAACCGTATAGTCCTTGAAACTATCCCCTGACACCCAATGGTCAGCTTGTACGGTCCTCAAGACACAATGTATGATCCAAAATCATAAAGTGACCTATATTGTAAAATACTGAACTCAAAATGCTAAAAAAATCAGTTTTTGCGGCTTTCGTACACAATTTTGTAATCGTACAAGTCAATTCCCCAAAACTGCCAAATCGGGTAAGTTTCTTCTAATCATATGTTTTACCAAATAGGGTAAGTTTTCTCTGTACGATTTGTATGGTTTTTGGTGTACGATATGTATGAAATGAAGGTACATCCAAGGGCCAAATTAGTTTCTCTAACACCTCAATCTCTCTCTACTCAATTTGGTAATGATTTGATGTGCCAATCAATCCATTCTCCATAACATGCAATTCATCTTAATCAGGCTTGGGAGAGATTCCTAACAACTAATTATGCCCAAAAATCATACAAAACTATCCAATATGTCTTCCAGAATGCATCCATTCTTCCAGATCCTTCCTCAAATCCCACCAGTGTCAGATTTGATCAACAAGTTGCAACAATGCATAAAACTAACATAAAACATTCATTAGAGAACACATGCAACATGATTCATCCACAAATCACCAGAATCATACACAATAGTCCACAAACATTGTTATGCTCATTGATGTATCATGGATTCAATTACAGTGTGGAAAATCTATCAATATACTTGCAATAACTCAGAGTAATCAACTATTACAACCAACAATACTCTATTCTACCTCTTAGCAACCAGACCTATAATTTTGAAAATGGGGCCTTATATAACATTGCCCAAGCCATTCCAAAGTAGTTCCTAAGACAATTCATTACTTACAACTACCCGTGTACAATTGAATACATTAATTTGACCTTTTACTAAGTCTAACATCTTAATTAGCAAATCTATGCACCATTTCACCTTGAAATTACATTTCCCTTGCATTTGGATGCATTTTAGTGCACCTTGTACGATTTTCCATTGCCTTGTACGATTTGCCATTCCAGTTGTACGATTTTGCCCTTCACTGTATGGTTTTATCCTACCTGTATGATTTACAAAACTTGAGCAAACTATCACTTATGCCAAAACTATCAAAATTGAGCAAATATTTTTTTATCACTTCTTCTTCTGGGAGGTGGATTTGCTACCTACGCAGATCCTTAGGATCAAATCATAGATGGTTTACATCTCCTTGCCTACTCTCCATAGTGCCAACCCTTGAATGGGCTTGGTTGATGGTGCATACCATAAATACATCCTTCTAAATGCTAGGTTATTATATATTTTATAAATTTTAATGATTCAACACACAAAAAAATAGAAAAACACAATAATACAAGTGTTTATCTCTTTTAAATATTTATATGTATTCCTAAATTTCTTTGGTGTATTTTTTATTTGTTATTTTGCAAAGAGATATTTTTTCACATGTTTGAATATTACTGACGTAATTCTCAAATTTTTTAAGGTATTTCACCTGTATAATCACAACTCGACAATCGACAATGAAATTTTTTTCACATAAACCAACTAAAGTATGGATATGAAGCCCATACCCGATCAGGGAGCACAGGTCCTACCAATCCTTCAAAGAGGATTGTGTGCTATTTTACACAATGAAGATGGTTCTTGGAGCCAATTTTGGCCAAAAATAGGGTACAAATAATGTGAGCCAATGGGTGGAGATGAAGCCCACCGTCGTTGGTCTCTATTAGTGGTTGAGGATGAAATTTCAACTTACTAATGTTAAAATGTGACATGGTGTGTGTGGTTCCTTTTATATTTAAATAAAGTAAAACAAGAGAGTACTCAATTATAATTCACTAAATGCACAAAGAACATTTTAATTTAAAAAAAAAATTGCATGAATAAGGAACCTACAAAATGCCTACCCTATATGTCAATCTAACCCTTATGTAGGTCTCGAAAAAGAAAACCATTCAAATGCATACTTAAACTGTTATTTTCCCTATTTTTCTTCTTTTTGTTATTTTTAAATTTATGAAAAGCTAAATCTACCTTTAAATCAACAAGGAAAATATATGAAAAACCGAATTTAACATTTTATTAATAGTATTAATGAAAAGTGAAGGTTTGGATGCATACCTTGAAATCTTAGAATGTTGTTGTTTCTAGAATTTTGAGCTGCAAACCCCCTATTTTGTGGTCATTCTAGGGTGCAGTGGCTGCAAATTTGGGGGCCATCCTTGGGTGGGATGACTAATGTGGTCGTCCCTAGGTTTTCCAATTAGGAATTCAGGGGTTGTTTCAGTCTAGAATGACCAAAACTTGCAACATTTAAAGGATAAAAACAAGGTCAAAAGTTGTAAAAATTAAATGGGATAGGGATCCCACCATGATCACCACTATCGAGCAAAACAAGTAGCACACCTAGCAAAGGAAAATGAAATGCATATATTGTTCTACTTAACATTTCAAAAGCGACATTAAAGTAAGCATAAATATGACAAATATGTGAAATAAATGAGTGCTTTTATTTATATTATTGCATTTGTAAAATACATGGTTACAAAATGTCCCCTTTAGGACTCTTAATTGATATAATCCATTACAATGACCAATCCTTTCAAAAATTTAAGGTATGCTTTTAGTGTCTTCCTTGCACTCACATTTGAAGAGTAGGATTTTGCTACTACTGCGATGATCTATCCATATTTGAATCTTTATCTCCTTCCTTGTGCACTAAAATACCTTTATATACACATAAGAAGCTAAAATTGGTTAGTAGCATATGCAAATTAAGATAAAATAAATTACACTCATGCAATATTGAATATGAAAAGTGGGAGCTTTGCAACATTTTTCACAGGACTTCCCAAACTACCAAAATTGTTTCAGCCATATCTCACTCATTCAGACTTGGATTGAGCTAAAATTTTGAGGGTAGATGCTTGAAAAACCCTAGAACATCTCCACCAATTTTCATATCATTTGGAGCAACACAAATCCTAGTGCATCCCTATGTGTGAACGAGATATTTGGCAAGCGACTATGTGAGGGTTTCATCTGGGTTGAGTGCAAGAAGCTCTAGAGGTTGGTTTTTAGGGCCTTCGGGCCCTAGCGGCCAATATTTTTGTGGTTTATGCTCAATATTTTATCAGGAAATGTTGTAGGGGATCCAAGATGGGTTAGAAATTTATCTTTCAATATATCATACTATGAACTTGAGTGATAATGGCTTCCAATTTGCTGCACAAAAGAAAAGTGAAAACCATACCTTTCCATGACATCTAGGGCAAGGATTAAAGAGATCACAAAACAAGTTTCAAGTAGTTGATCAAAAAATGGCTCATATCTCAAGTGAATCTGGTGCTAAGGTGCACCCACAAAATAATTCTACTATGAAAACCCTTTTCGAGGGTAAGAATTCCGAAGACTCAGTCCCAAAAATGAATTTTAGGGATGCCCTTCATGATGGACAACCTCAACCCAATGCTAATATCAATATTAGGGCTTCCCATAAACCTCTAAGAATTCCTAAGATTGATCCTAGGAAAACGGAGTCAGGATGTCTTAAAGCAGCTGATGGAACTCCTATTGAAAAGCTTGCTATGGGTAACATTCAGACTGGTATTGAAGATTTGGAAAAAATAGGACTAATTTGTCGGTTCGTGGGTTTTCATCCGAGTCTATCTACTTTCAAAGTCTAGGCTACAAAAATATGGAAAACTAAAGGTGAGTTACAAATCTCTATTTATCCAAATGGTTATTTTCTTGTTTTATTTGCTAATAATGAAGATAGAGAGAAAAAATTTCAAGGGGGTCCTTGGTTTTTTGGAAGGGTAGGGATTTTCATGAAGCCCTGGCATACTAAATTTAAAGCCGAAGAAGATATGCCTTCTATAGATCTCATGTGGGTTAGACTCTTTGTCCTCCCTATTGAATTTTGGAATCCTACTGTTTTTTCTTCAATTGGAAACTCTTTAGGAACTTTTATGATGATTGTTGATTGTACTCAAAATTTTGAACATATTATTTATGCTCGAATTTGTGTTTTAATGGATTTTGAAAAACCCCTACCTAAAAAGATCACATTACAATTTGGGGAAGACACTTGGGAGCAAGTAGTGGACTATGAGAACATTCCTTTTCATTGCAGAATTTGCCATGAATATGGTCATTTGGCCAGTTCTTGCCCAAATAAAATTCTTGATCAAAAGAAAGAAGATATAAACTTAGCAGGTTTCCAAATACCTAAGAAGAAGAACACTCAGAAAAAACCAGTTATGAAGGATCAATCAAATTCATTTGCTAATATGTTTGAAATCCTTTCCACAAATGATGTCCCAAGTGAGGAAGAGGAAATAATGGAAACTAAAATCTTAGAAACACAATTTAAATATGAAGGGAAGAACTCAGAGACAAACCAACAAATCAAAGGTTTTCAACAAAAAAAAAAGGGAGAAAATTTACACAAGAAAAACAATCTTTCAAATGTCAAAACTTCAAATAATGCAGGTCCCAATATAGACTTCATTGAACCATCTAGTAAAATTTTGGATGTGTACGAGCATTCTTCAAGGTTAGAAGCCATCTAAGATTCAATTGGAATAAGTCAAGAAATAGGAGAAAAAAATGAATATGGATTCTAATAAAAAAAATAGGTCGCAAGACCAATCAATATCATATGGTAAAAGAAGGTGAAAAGCTTGTAGAGGAAGGTAATATTAATGCCCTCCCCAAATTTTTTAGCCTTGGTATTAATGAAGATCATCACTTGGAATATTAGAGGACTCAAAGGGAGTCTTTCAAAACAAAATGAAATTAGAAGAATGATTCAGATAAATCATCCACATCTTGTTTTCCTTCAAGAAACAAAGATGTCAATGGAGGATATGGACTCAATTTCCAGTAAAATTTGGCCAGTTGGAAAAGTGGTTTCCCTCAGTTCCCAAGGGAATTTTGGTGGCATTGCTTGTCTTTGGAACCCAAAAGAGGTAGTTATTCACCATATGGTTGGTAGTTGGGGTTTGTTGGCTATAGCTATTCAAAGTAGACATTCCAACCAGATTATGCTCTGCATTATTGTTTATGCTTTGACTTCTTTGGAGGAAAAAAGAAGACAGTGGAAGGATATTACTCATATTATCTCTCATTTTCCTGAATCTTGGATCTTGATCGGAGGATATTTCAATACCATCCTCTCTCTGGATGAGAAAATGGGGGAAATAGAAATTTGGATAAAAGCATTGACCTCATGAGTGAATATATTTTAAACCTCCATCTTGTGGATATCCAACCATATAATGGCCTTATGACTTGGTCTAATAGAAGGCAAGGCTTAGCTTGTATAATGGAGATATTGGATAGGTTTTTGCTCTCTAAAAATTTCTTAATCCATGGTCACATTCCTAAAGTGAAGACTCTTAATAATGTTGGTTCGGATCATTGGCCAGTCATGGTGGAAATGTGGAAAACCAATGTGAGTTTCTCTCCTTTTTGTTTTCAATTAATGTGGCTTAGAGATATTTCCTTTAGACCTCATGTGCAACAATGGTGGAAGGAAGGTAAACCTAGGCATGGGACTAAGATGTTCTATTTTGCCAAAATACTGCAATACATTAAATCCAAAATCAAGACTTGGAACTGGAAAGAGTTTGGGGATGTTCATAAAAAAAACATGAAGTTATTGCTCATCTTGAAAATTTGAATAATAAAATCCATTTAGATGGCCTCACAGATAAGATAAGTGCAGATGAAATTAAACTCACAACTCAGTTAGAGGAATGGGAAAAAAGAGAAGAAATCTTATGGAAGCAAAAATCTAGAATTCAATGGCTCAAAGAAGGAGATGGAAACACAAATTTCTTCCAAAAATATCTTCTAGATCGAAGATCTCACAACTTTATTTCTTCCTTAAAATCATATTCTGGAGATGTTTTTTATACTTGGGATGGCATGAACTCTATTGTTGTTGATTACTTTTCAAATATTTTTGTTGCTACTCCTCTTGACTCAACTTCACAACAAAATGTTCTTCAAGCAATCCCTTCTCTTATCACTTCTGAGGAGAACTCTATTTTGACTGCTCCTATTACTATCAATGAGCTTCAACAAGTAGTTTTTTAAATACAAAAATGGAAAACCCCAGGTCGTGATGGTTTTCCCATTGAGTTCTACCAAGAGTTCTAGGATATCCTTCATGTTGATTTATTAGAGGTGGTGGAAGAATACAGGAAATCCAAAGAAATTTTGAAGGTTATCAATAAAAATTATATTACTCTTGTTCCAAAAGCTCAAGAGGTTGATCATATCTCAGCTTTTAGACCTATTGCTTTATGTAATGTTCTTCTCAAAATCATTACTAAAATAATGGCAGAAAGGTTGAAGCCTCTTTTGCATAAGATTATTTCCCTAGAGAAAGGGGGTTATGTGGAAGGACTTCAAATAGTAGATGAGATAGTTCTTGCTCAAGAAGCCATCCATTCCATGGATATGCAAAAATCTCCTTCCATGTTCATTCGGTTAGACTTATCCAAAGCTTATGACAGAGTGGATTGGCACTTCCTTATCAAATTTTTGAGGCAATTTGGTTTCTCTAAGGATTGGATTATGGGATGTATCTCTTCAGTTTCCTACTTAGTTCTTATCAATGGTAGGCCTTCTCAGTCATTCCCAGCTTCCAGAGGTATTAGGCAAGGTGACCCGCTATCCCCTTATTTATTCATCATTCTTGTTGAATGCTTGGGTAGGACTATAACCAAAAAGAGGGAAAATAAAACCCTTGAGGGAGTTACCATTTCTCATGGAGCTAGACCTATCTCTCATCTTAAATTTGTGGATGACTCTACTCTTTTAGGTAAAGCTACAGTTAAGGAAGCTTCTAATATTAAGAAAATCATTAGCTATTTTTCTAAGGCTACTGGCAGTTGATCAATGAAGAAAAATCTAAATTTATTTTATTTCACTGCTCTACTAGACAGGAATCCATGGTCTTGGATAAATTAAGATATAATAAGACCTCCATTCCAATCACTTATTTAGGTATTCCCATAAATATTCAAAGGCAGAAAAATAAATATTGGAATTGGTTGTTGGAAAAAGTCAAGAAGAAAATTGGAAAGTGGACCAACAGGTGGCTTTATTCTGGGGGTAGAATCACCTTGGTAAAATCAGTCCTTCAAGCTATTCCTATTTATGTCTCTTCTGTTTTGAATATCCCAAAGGCTGTTCTTCGATAATTGGATCAAATCAGTCATCGTTTCCTTTGGAGTGGTACTAAGGAGAAAAGAAAATGGGCCTTGGTGAAATGGGATACTTTATGTCTTCCTAAGAGTGAAGGGGGGTTAGGATTCTGGTCTTCTATTAATAAAAACAAAGCTTTAGCTGCTAAATTATAGTGGAGGATGTTGCATAATCCCAATGCTCTTTGGGCCAATAATATCCGTGCTAAATATGTTGAGAACAAAAGTCCTGAAGACCTTGTTCACTATCAACTTCCTACCAAAGGTTCTCCAATTTTAGCAGTTCTTAAGACTTGTGAGGATTTGATAAAGAAAAAATTATTTTGGATCATTCATAATGGTCAATAGGCAAATTTTTGGATAGATTCTTGGGATGGTCACAAGCCTTTGATAACTCGGCTTCCCGATTGGAGGCCTTGGATGGAGGAGCTTCACCGAGCTAATTGGATAAAGGTGGCTAATTACTCGTCGATACCATAATGGTAATTCAAAGGTTGGTAGATATTGGATCCCTATTGAGGACTGGCCTATTCAAATACCAGAAAGGCAAAGACAAGATATCCAAGGCATCCTTCATATGAGATCCCTCTCTTGGTCCCATGAAAAAGATTGTTTTGGATGGAACAACACTACTAAGGGTGAGTATTCAGTTGCTCAAGGTTATTTGACCTTATGCCATAATAATCCCAACCATTATTTTGACATATTTTCTCGATTGTGGGCTCAAAATATCTGGCCTAAGGTGAGGTTTTTTAATTGGCTTTTATTGCATCGTAGGGTGCTTACTTGTGAGCAACTTATGAAGCGTGGTTTTCATGGCCCTTTTAGATGTGAAATGTGTGAATAGAATGTAGAAACTCTCAACCATATTTTTATTGAGTGTACTTTAGCCTTTGAGCTATGGAGGAGAATGGCCACTTTACTTGGCTTACAATGGTCCAATTTTTTTACTTTTCATAAACTTTGGAGGGATTGGCCTAATCAAGAGGGTGTTGATAATGTTATTAGGCAGTTAGTTTGGATGGGTTCTACCATTCTTCTTTGGAATATTTGGAATGAAAGGAACAATCAATTTTTTAATCAAGATAGGAAGGATATTCACTATATTTGGCAAAAGACCATAGCCAACTTAGTTGAATTAGTCCATCAACTCCTTAATCACCCCTAAAAATCCCACCAAATATGGGATCAAGTGATGCAAAGATTGAAGATTAAATATTCTAAGGGAAACCAACTTAAATGGAATGTGAGTATTAGTAAGATGGATAGGACTAGAAATTGGCAACCTCCCCCTAAGTATTTTGGAAAATTCAATACTGATGGAGCCTCTAGAGGGAACCCTAGAAAATCCAATGTGGGAGGAATTGGTAGACTTTTAGATGGCTCCCTAGTTTTTACTTTTGCTGAGAATTTGGGTATTCTTTCCAATAACCTTACTGAGGGGTATGGTATCATCAGAGGCCTTCAAGAGGCTACTAAGGTTGGATGGGAAAAGGTGTTAGTTGATTCGGACTCTCAACTTATGATTAATCTCTTGAAGACTCCTTCTAAGAATCATAAGGTGGATTGGAGAATAAAAAGAATTATTGAGAAGATTCAATTAATCTAGATGGGATTTTTGAAAGTTGATTACAATCATGTGGTTAGAGATCAAAACAAGAGTTCTGATGCTTTAGCTAATTGGGCTTTGGATAAAGGTGATCTTACTTGTTATGGCCACCCTCCTATATGGTGGGCTTCTCAAATTAGGGAAGCTCTTATTTCTATCATTTCTTTGGATGGCTCCAGTTCTAAAGGTACCTAGTTTCTTCTTGTTTTTTTTTTTTCTTCTCTTTGGTTCATTTAGTTTTTTTTAGTTCCCTAGCTCATTCTATTCTTTATTTTGTTTCCTCTGTTGATTCTTGCCTTATTAGTCTTCTGGTCTAGATAGGTCATTGTTATGTTCAATTTTTTTTCTTTTTTATTTTTATTTTTTATTTTTGTTTAGTTTTTTAAGGTGGGTGGGTTCTTTTGTTTTGTTTTGTTTTTGTGTTCTTTGTGTTGTTTTTTGTTGTTCATGTGTTTTTGTTGTTTTGTGTTTTTTTTTTTATATTTTTTGTTATTGTTCTTGTGTTTTTTTCGTTCTTGTTCTTGGGTTTCTCTTTGTTTGTGTTAATTCATGTTTTTATGTGTGAGTGTTTTCTATGTTTTTTGTTTTTGTTTATTGTCTATTGTTGGTTGTTTTTTATTTTTATTTTTATTTCATTTTATTTTAATTTTTTAGGTTTTGGTTGTGTTTATTTTTCATGTTTTTTTTTGGGTTATGTCTTTGTAGTGTTCTATTGTTTTTGTCTTGTTTGTGTTTTGTTATGTGGTTCTTGTGTTTTTCTATGTGGTTTGTGTTGTGGTTTATTTTATCTTATTGTGTGTGTTTGGTTGTGCTTTTGTTTTTGACACACTCAAGGAGCATTTATTTTATTTTATTTTATTATTTTTGTTGTTATTTACTTATTTTTAAATTGGTTTTGTGTGTTTTTTTGCTCCTTGAGTATGTCAAAGGTGGTAGGCCAGGTCCGAGTCTTGGGCATTTTTTGTGGAATGGATACCCCTGCCTCCTTGGGTCTTACCCAAAAGTGGCATCCCTTTTGGGATGTTTTCCACAAATAAAAAATAAATGAAAAGTGCAATAGACGATGCAAAAATAATCCAAATTGCACCAAAACTTAGCATGATGTATATTATCTACTTTAGGAATGATCTATGTAGAAATGAAATGAAATTACAAGAAAAATCCATGGCCATATATGGGTGTTCCAATTGGGACTATCATCACAAAAATCCTAATTGAAGGTCCAAAACTAATCCAAATCTCACCAAATTCTAATATGATGTATGGAAACTAAGTTAGAAATGATCTATACTAGAATTTTATCAAAATTGTATTCCAATTTATGGCTATCCTTGGGTGTGCCAATTGGGATTGTTAACTATCCTAGGTGGGGTTTCCACCAATTCCTTTGGGATCTGGTCTAGAATACTCTTAGGGGTGTTATAATTAAATTTGGTAACCTAATTCATGGAAATATGTGGGTTTTAGAATGGATGTGCGTATTTTGGGATGTCTTGAAAATCCCTTCGATTGATGAATATTCCAAGGGTATATACGAGGGCAAAAGGGGAGAGTGAATATCAGTAGCACTTCATGTCAAATTCTTGCAAAGAACTCCCTCTAAAATTGATTGGAACACCTTCAATTTATAGCCCAAGAGGTCCATAGGGAAAAAGGGGAAAGTTGGGGCATGCAAGGTAGGTGTCGCCACTTGTCAAAATCCTTACCATGTGTTGGGTGGAAGAGACCTTTAATTTGGTCCTCCAACTTGTAGATTGTGATGGCTTATATAGACTATTAATCTATCATAAGTCATTGGATGGGATAAATGGTAGAATTGCCATTTGTTATACTCTTGAATTTTTAAAGGGTCTAGACCATGGCTGTCCCACCTAGGGATGATTTCTTGTGGTCGTCCCTAGGTGGATCGGCCATGAATTTTGGCCATCCTTGGGTAGGATGACCATGGATACATGGCCCAAAATTTCCCAAAAGTGGGGTAAACCTTACCAAAAGTGGTTAGGATCCCTAATTAACCTTGAGGGTTTCCCAATAGGGCCATATGGTGTTGATAAGAGTGCATCATTACAATCTAATCCAATTGACATGATTTTAGTGTCTACACTAGGCACTAATAAAATAAAGTTGGTGAGGTTACAGATGTTGATAAGAGATTTTGAAAATTTATATATGCATGAAGATTAATCCATGAGTGAATTATTTATATACATAATGGGTATTGTGAATCATATGAGGATGAATCACAAGAATATTGAGAACCAAAGGATTTTTAAGAAGGTATAGAGAATTATGCCCATACAATGTGACTTAGTAGTGATTGCTATTTAAGAATAAAGAGATTCATCAACCCTTTTAGTGGATGAGTTAATATGTTCTCTACAAACTCATGAGTATAAGTTAAACCAAATAATATAGTCCTTATTGGGTTAGGCATTTAAGACACAAATATTATTTAGAGACAAAAGCAAAAGGGGAGAATCCTAGCAAGGATCTTCAAGTTATCAAGAACAAAAAGGATAGAACAATAGAGGAAAAGGTGGAAAATGCCATGAAAGGTAAAAAGATCAAACTACTCCAATGAAGGAGAAACCAACTACAATTTCTATAAAATAAGAGGTAAAGACAACAACAAAAATCAAAAAGGCTTAAATCAAAGGTATGATAAATCTGAAAATCCAATGTTATTATTGTAACAAATTTGACCATTACAATTATGAGTGTAGAAATAAAATGGATAGAAAAAATAAGCAATAAGCCCACTATGTCAACATGTATAATAATAAAGAAATACGAATGTATGTTGGTTTATGATGTTCACATGTAGTGCTCATGAAGAGAGTCAAAACAATGTATGGTATTTATATAGTGGCTATATTAACCACATGTTTCAAAATAGAGAAATATTCATATCTAGATGAAGCCATCAAATCTAAAGTGAATATGGGAAACAACAACAAGGTACTTGTCATGGGAAAAGGAAGAATTATAATGTATACAAAAAAGAAGAAAGAAAATACATACTTGATGTGTTTTATATGTCTAAGCTAATATATAATTTTTTGAGCATTTTTCAACTTGTGCAAAAGAAGCACATTGTGTATTTTGAAAAGAGAATTTACATTATTAGAGATTGAGGAAATATACTCATAGCAAATGTAGCCTCAACAAAGAACAAGATGTTTCCTCTAAACAATTAGTGTGAAATATTGCTATCATTTAGTGTTGTTGTAAAGAATGCTACATGGTTATGACATCTTAGATTTGGTCACTTGATATTAAATATCTTGAATTTGTTGCACAAAACTTAGATGGTCAAGGGATTATCTCTCATAGAGCAACACAATTAAGTCTGTGAATTTACTTGTAGGCAAGTTACATAGGGATACATTCCCTACAATATAATCATGTATAAATTTACAACCATTGGGACTAGTGTATTAATACATATGTGGGACTATGTAAACAACCTCATTTGCCAATAACAAATAGTTTTTGACTTTGATAGATGATTTTAGCTAAAATACATGGGTATACTTACTAAAACAAAAGTTAAAAGCATTTGGTAAATTTATGAAGTTTAAAAAATTGGTTGAAAAACAAAGAGTCTATTATGTGAAGACTCTAAGAATAAATAGAGGTGGTGAGTACATCTCCAATTAATTCCAAAAATTTTGTAAAGTAAATGGAATAATAAGGTATTTAATATCTATATGAATAACACAAGATTATACTGAGAAGGGGAGGTGAATAGTATAAGATCACTTTTTACTTTCTTTCCAAACCAATATGAATTAATGTCTTTAATTGCAATAACCAAATATAGCAGTACGCATTAATAACTTAGATAGAAGTAGTAAGCAAGAGCATAAGTGACAACACACAATTGAGACACAAGATTTAACGTGGTTCCCACAATATGAGGTACTACACAAGTTGATCTCCTTATAATATTTCACATAGAAATATCCAATACAATGATTTCTTTGATCTGCTCAAAGCTAGGCAATAACAAGTTCACACAGAACTTGTCGAAATTTGAATAACAAGTTCACATAGAACTTGTCCAACTCTGAATAATAAGCTCACATAGAACCTATCCAATGCTGAATAACAAGCTCACACAAAACCTATCCAATGTTGAATAACAAGCTCACACAGAACCTGTCCAATGTTGAATAACAAGCTCACACATGACCTATCCAATGTTGAATAACAAGCTCACATAGAACTTGTCCAAATCTGATCCAACAAGCTCACTAAGAACTTGTCCTAATATGCTCTAGCAATCTCACCAAGAACTTTCCCAAAATCTACTTCAACAAGCTCACCAAGAACTTGTCCAAATCTACTCTAGCAAGCTCACCAAGAAATTATCCAAAATTTGTCCAAAAAGCTCACCAAGAACTTGTTCAAATATGTCTCAAAATTGTCCATAAATCTATCCTCAAAATTGTCCACAAAGCTATTCCAAAACTATCCACAAAGACCTTCTCAAAGGCTCAATCAATCATGCACAAGTAGCACTTAAATCTCATCCACAAATCTATCAAGGCAAAGCTTCAAATATGAACTCAACAATGAATGGCAATATACTCTTAAATGAATGACAACAATGATCCTCAACTCAACTTAACTCAAATCAACTTCATAGAAGCATAAAGATAATTTTTGGATACTCAATATGTTCTAATCTCACTCCCAATCCAAATCAATCTCAACTCAACTCAATTCAACTCATAGAAGCATAAAGAGAATTGTTAGAGACTCAATATGTTCTAATATCACTCTCAACCCAAATCAATATCAACTCAACTCAAATATTTCCAACAATTCTCAACCACAAATCTCACATAACAATTATACTCATGTTATTTTCTAACTCATGTTATTTCACAACCAATGGGCTTCAACAACTATGCTTATAAAATAAGGTTTAAACACAACTCTCAATTCAGAAAACCTTGAAGCATTCAACCAACCACTTTCAAAATGAAAACCACAAACAATACTTTTCCCTCCAATGATATTTCAGAAATCAACCACCATAAAAAATCAATAGGAGAATGTGCCCATAACTTTTATGAAGGTTAAGAAACCCCTTTGGAAATCTATCACACTCAACACACTTTGAAAAGAATAAAAAAACCTTCACATGAACCCTTTTTAAAAAAATAGAAATATCTCTTTATGTACACTTTATTTTTAATTCTAAATAGAATAATCAAATAGCCCTCGAAATAAGCTTTCCAACGATATATAATATGATATACTTCTAAAAGGAAAGTTACTAGAAATATTTCCTTTTCACAACATGCATTTCAAACCTTATATCTCCTAGGCAACCTTAGAAAAATAAAATATTATTAAAAATTAAAACTTGCCTTTTAACCTCAGTGGGATTCGATCCCCTCTCTCTAACCTTGCACAACTCAAATGGCAGCACCAACAACCACATGAGCCACCACTCACACAACACCAAGAATGCAAGACTTCCTTCTTGCCTCCTACGAACTTGCCCTCAAAAATCACATGTGCAAAAAGGTTCTCCCTTTTCCTTGCAAAAACTAGTGCTGATGGGTTTCAAACTCGGATTTGATGGTGCTTCAACACCCTACACACTTTCCTCTTGTCGTTAGGCCACAAGTGCCTATGGTACTTGGTAAGGGACTTCCCATACCCTTATTACTCCTCTCTTTTATGGACTCAAATGAATTATTCTCCCTTTCGTTGCCTTAGCGAATCAAAAGCTTTGCACTCTCCACACCACATTGTACCTTGGCAAATCGATCGCAAATTAAATGTTGAGTACTCAACTTTTGAAAAACATTTGATGGCATATTAATATATGCCTCCCTTCAAAATTTTTGACGTCGGCTATAGATATTATGTGCCTCCTCCTTTTGACGTCGAAAATAAATAAAATATTAATTTTTAAATTAAAATTTAAACTTAAATCTTTAAAATTAAATATCTCCATCATTGAGACACCTTTTTCGATGAAAAGAAAGCCCAAACTAGGTTTTAAGAAAAACCCATTTCAAATCTGCCATCTATGGTTTTAAATAAAACCTTTTATTTTTCTTGCCTTGGTTTTCACAAAAACCTTATAAATTTCCATGCTTTCCAAAATGTCATAAATGCTTATATATGAAATAATTTGGCCACCAAAACCAAATGTGATCCATGTGACATCAATGACAACATAAAATACCTTAAATTGCCAACACTAGATACATACCACAATTAAATAGTGTAGAAAAAATAAGAACATAACCATAATGGAGATGGAAAGGAGCATGCTGAAGGTAAAAATATTACCAAACTAGTTTTGGGTAGAAGCTATAACATGTGTAGTTTATCTGCTATGTATGTGTCTATGAAGAGCATTAATGATGTAATCCTAAAATAAACATATATAAACAAAAGTCTAAGTGTTCCTGACATAAGAGTCGTTGTGTACATAACATATGCACACATTCTAAATGAGAAGAGAATAAAGTTGGATGATAGGGCTAAAAATTATATCTTCATTGGGTATAATGAAGATTCAAAGGCCTACATATTGTATAATTTTATAAAAAATCTGACCATAAGTAGAGATATGAAGTTCAAAGAATATGAAGCTTGGAAATGAAATTCCAAGACTAGTCAATAGGAGACAACACGCATATAGATGAAAAATCTAAATGGATAAAGCATGGATCATCCTGGAGCTTCAAGTAGTAGTACCAATGTGGGTAGTAGTATTTCTTCCTCATCAAGTTCACAAACATTTTTAAGAATGATATCCAATGTGAGAATACCAATAAAGACAAGTGATATTGATCACCAAAGGATCCATACAAAAAACATGTTACACAAAACCAAGCATACCATTTCTATTACAAATAGGGCCATAATATCCAAATACACTACCAATGGAGGATCCTTCCAAAATATATTGAATAAAATTTTATATAGGTTTTTGAATAGGGTTGCATTATATCATTTGTTGCCTAGATATTATATTTGGAGCCCTTACTTTTCACCTTGGAAGATTACAAAGGTGGGTCTACAATATTATTTCCTAGAAATAATATAAAATATAGTACTAATACCTATCAACAAGAAGCTTGCAAGAAAAATGTCAGGTAATAAGAAATAAAGTGTAAGATGAAGAGAATCCTACTTTTTCTGTATTTTTTAAATGTGATTCTATTTCATTTGAAGAAGCAATTAAAGAAAACAAATGGGTAAAAGTCATGGATAATGAAATTGAAGCTATAGAGAAAAGTCAAACTTATAAGCTAATGGATATTCTAGTAGGCAATAAAACCATTGGATTATAATTGATATAAAACAAATTTTAATGCCCAAGGTGATGTTTAAAGGCATATAACAAGGCTGGTTGCAAAAAAGGTATAATAAAGAGTTAGGAATTGACTATCAAGAAGTGTAT
Source organism: Wollemia nobilis (assembly GCA_028583015.1). NCBI lineage: Eukaryota > Viridiplantae > Streptophyta > Pinopsida > Araucariales > Araucariaceae > Wollemia > Wollemia nobilis. The sequence continues at coordinate 21,565,775 of JAQPPZ010016895.1, forward strand.
GTACCTATACCAAGGATTGACATAGTCAGGATGATATTAGTAATGTCAACCCAACAGGTGTATAAAGTGTATCATATGGATGTCAAGTCAACCTTCCAAAATGGAGTGTTAGACAAAGAGGTCTACATAGACCAAACTCCTAGCTATGAGTTGGAGGGGTGAAAAGAAAAGGCACATAAACTAAATAAAACCTTTATGGATTGAAGTAAGCACCCAAGGATTGGTATAGCCGCATTGATGCATGCTTTTAGGATAATGGATTTATCAAGTTACTATATGAGCACTATCTCTATATAAAGACCAATGAGGAAAGAGAGATGATCACGAGATGATCATAGTCTACTTGTATGTGGGTGATTTATTTTATACTAGAAAAAATAATAATTTTGTTTGATTGGTTTATAAATGCCATGAAGTGCAAATTTGAGATGAAAATCATAGGCTTAATGAAGTATTATCTTGGAATTGAAGTTACCTAGTTATTAGATGATCTCTTCATATTATAAGGAAAATATGCCAAAGAATATTTGAAGAGTTTCATAATAGAGAACAATAAAGCAACCATCAACCCAGTTGTAATAGGTCTAAAATTGAGTAAGAAGTATTATAACAACAATGTATATGACACATTTTACAAGAAGTTAGTAGTAAGTCTCATGTATTTGATAGCCACAAGACCTATCATTATGTATGTAGTGGGTTTAATTAGTAGATTCGTGGAGGAACCAAACAAAACTCACTTGCAAGCCAAAAAAATAATACAATATGTCAATGGGGCTAGAGATCATGTGATGTTTTAAGTAAGATTAGATAAGCTTGAGCTTTTTGGATTCATAGATAGTGATTAGGATGGTAATACTAATGATCGAAAGAGAAATTTTGGGTACATATTATATCTTGTATTAGGTGTGGCCTCATGATCATCTAAGAAACAACCCATTATTGCACTATATACTATTGAAGCAAAGTATGTTGCTACCATATATGTAACATGACAAGCAATTTAGTTGAAAAGAATATTAAGCAAGTTGGATCATCAACAAAAATGGAAAAAAAATATTTTGTGATAATAACTCAACCATAGAAATATCCAAGGATCTAGTGTTTCATAGTAGAAGCAAGCACATTGACATCTAGTATCATTTCATCAGAGAGATGGTGAAAAATAATAAAATTGAATTATTGTTTACTAGGCCTCAAGATAAAGTTGTATATATTTTCACAAAACCTTTGAAGGAGGAATATTTTAAAAGACTAAAGGATATGTTATTTATCAAAGATTTTGTGAAATTTGGCTTAAGGTAGGATGTTGAAAATTAATCCAAATTTTATACATAGCTGATAAATCTTATTTTTTAAGAACAATAGAATCCATCACTAGGAGCACTTGCATTTACTCATGGTAGTTGTAATTTTTAAATGATTATAGTTATACATGTTAATTAATTAATGTGTTAGGTTAATTTTTCCCTCCTTCCTCAACTATATATATGAGTGTTGGACATGATTTCATTTTGAGATGGAATTGGATTAAATTGCTAGAAAAGAAGAGTAGAGAGTTGCTAAAGCAATAACATGGAGGAGAAGCAAAAGTGTTAGTGGGAAGAGGAATGAGTCACTCTAAGAAGTGCAAATTTTAGCCTTGTAAATGATAAAAAAATCCTTTTGTGTGAATAAGGGAAACCTCCAATGTATGTTTTTGTTTATTATCAAGCAGTCTAGTAGAAGTACCAACTATCGAGAAAAGTCACTTTATTAGAAATAGTTTGAAATAAATACTTTTAATTGTTGTAAAAGTGTCTTAATGTAAAAATGTTTGACTATTGAAGTTTAAAATTGATTTCTAGCTATGCATTAATATAATTACAAATATTTATCTTTATATATTGTTGTATGTTTTTAATTTGTGGTTCCTTATTTTGTAAATTTTTTTCATCAATTGTATTGCTCTACTAAAGTGAAGCAAAAGGTCTGATAGAGGGCTTTTAACATATTTCAATATTTGGTTTTTATTGGGGCCATTCTTATCAAAATACCAAAATATTATATATAGTTGGGTCAATAAAACTATATACAATATGCATTTTTATCATTAATATATCCATATATATTATATCAAATAAATTCTTTATTTTTCTTAAAGTACTATATTTTTAGAATTAGCTCATTTGCATTTTTTTGACTACGATAAAAGTTCATTTAGCCAACTGGCTTCTAAAATTTGAATTTCACAAATATGAATATCAAAACCATGATTGGATAAATTATTTGCAACCCAATTTCATTCTTTGTAAATATGCTTAGATTTCCAAGATATTGTATCTAATAATAGATGGTAAAAATCAACAAAAATATTATTTTTTATCCAATATCCACATACATTTTTGTTGATAGCATTATGACACTCAATTGAATTATATTTCAATTAATTTAATATTACAATTTTAATTCATGTAATAAGTACCCTAGACTTACATAGTTCTTAATTGAAGTCCCATATGATTCTAAGAGAGAAGAATTTTGCCTTTATTATCTCAAAAAACACTACCTCCATAAATATTTTCTAGATTCCTTTAGAAGCACCATTAAAATTAATTTTGATGAAACTAATATTTGGACATTTCTGTTTTATTCTAGATAGAAGTACATACTTTGTTTTAATACCATTATCAAATATGAATTTCTTGTATGTTCACATTCTATAACCAAGTTGTTAAATTTATTTTTGCACTTGAGACTTCCAATGATGAGAACCATATCTATAAACATTTACCAATAGAGGCAATAGCATAATTCTAAACTTGAAATGGTTTTGAGTTTTTTTTTTTTAATTTTATTATTCCTTTCAAGATATAAATTTTAATAAGTAATAACAAGGTCAATCCTCCATATAATACATAATTCTTTAGCTTTGAATAATTAATCCAAAAAATCATCAACACTTTCAATATTGATGGAGCTACCTATATATTTCTATATTTTTAAAAATGTAACCCCAAATGGTGTGAGCAAAGGGAAAATGAAGAAGTAAATGACCTATTTGTTTTAATATTTATCACACAAGGCACATCTAAAAGGTTAATGATGCCCTCTTATTTATAGACTCTCTCCAATAAGAATCTTAGTTTGAACTACTAACTAAAGAAATATTGAGGCATTAGGGAGACCACCTAATGACCAAACATTCTTTCAAAAAATATCCTTGGGAATAGGTAGATTTTAATTTTCCTAAATCCTCATATCTCAAATTAATTGAGTACCTACCATATTTTCTTATATTCCATACTAGATCATTCTTTCATATAAAAATAAACAAATAAAACTCATGAATCATCTTTAAAGTTTATCAACAATTTATCTGAGTTCCTTTCCTTCAACTAGGTTATAATAGAAATCCATGGCCTAGATGTTTTGCTCATATTAATACTCTTTGACCTTGATACATTTAAAACTAGGTATGCCCTATCCAATGGTTGTGATTTTGAGTTAGTAATACAAGGATAAGGATTAAAACAAGAATAAAACCAAATATTTATATAATTTCCCTATTTTATTGACCATATAATATGTTTCTTTATCATTCACAAACTATATGATATGAAGTTCCATGTTAATGATCCTTTGGGAAGGGTTTTTGTCCTAAATAGATTCATTGCATCAAGAGAACCTATATATTTTTGAAGTATATTTTTACTAGATTATTTTCTTAATCTCTAAATAATATTCACCCAAGCCTTGCACCTAAGGCTAAATTCATAAATATATAATTCAACTAGTTTGTTCTTACAATGTTGTTGGCTTTCTAATCCTTACTACAATACAAAATCATAGGTTCCAATATAAAGATGCCATAGTATTAAAGAAAAATAAAATAAAATAAATAGTAGAATAATATATGAACAAATTAATATGTATTTCTAGACCTATATAATACTAAAAATAATATTCACTTATATAATCAAATATGATTGTAAATGTCATAAGTCATTCATGAACTATACATGGAGACAACCTACAATATTAATTGCTCAAAAAGTTGTATACAAAATTTGTTAATTTTTATTCCACTTACAATGAGATAATAGGATAATATTGTTCTATTTAATCCTATGGAGTATTATCTCCATAATATAGCCATAGTAATGTGACTCTTAAAGTTTTTAACTATTACTCTCCGTATGACAAGTCTCATGACCCTTAGCTTATCATCTTGCCATGTGCATACTAGAATCTTCACTTACTTCTTACATGGACACTTGAATATAAGACACTTGGATACATCTACATGACTTATACTTCTACATGCACTCATAATCTAAGATACTTGTGCACATCCTCACATTACATATTTACATGACACTTGTGCACATTCTCTCAATATACACTTGCACATGATACATGTGAATTTACAACACATTGATACTTACATAAAAAGGAAATATAAATCACACTCCTAAACTATAGATACAATCCTAATCTACTACATATTTACAATTGTATGATGAAGGTACCATGGGGGTACATTAGAATGTACCAAATAATGTAATATTCCTCAACACCCTTCTATATTACATTATTTGGTTATTGATGACTTTAGTATTCAATATTGATCTTCATATATATTCAATATTCAAGTGACCTTACATTGTTCATGAACCTCTAATTGAGATTTTTCTTTAGCTACTTTGAGTTCTACTCCAAGTTCTTCATCTTCATTCTTTAGGTTCTTAGTCTTTGTATCTTCATAAACTACTTGAGCTTTGGCTTTAGGTTCATGTGTATAAATAACTTGAATGTTTTATTTGTCCTTGATATTTAGATCATGTGCTTCATTTGGTCTAGTTTGCTTATAATATTGATATTATCCCGTATCTTCTAAACATTCACTTAAAGCATCATAATAATTTCTTTAATTAGATGAACTTGGAATGTCAATATTGCATGTAGAATAAAAAAATATTTTCAGATATGATTCACTTAATTCTCTTGTATCAATCTATATTTTCCTTTTTAAAATTTCAATAAGCTTCTTTTTGTTTAATATTTTCATATTTATGACGTTTATATGAAAGCAATGCTATATGTATTATACTACGTATGTCAATAGGTATCATAATATCATTCTAAAAATTATTAATTAGTTCAACAAGTTGTGAATGTAAATAGTATTCAAATGTCTCCAAATTTTCATTCATAGCTTCTTTATAGATGAATTGTATTACCATATCTAGCTTACCCTTAGATTTTTCAATAAATTTTCCAATGCCATATTTTATAACCTCTAATTTTTTCTTTCTTATTATGGACTCTATATTTCTTTCCATAATAATAATCAAGGATTGTGATTCAATTCATTTGAAGTTGTAAACCTTATGTGTCCCAAATTAATAAATAACTCAAATATACAATTTGCAAATTCTAAATTTTCTAATCCTTTGATGTAGAAAACATTTTATCTACCTATTATTTTAAATTTGCAAAATTCAAAAACTTATAATATTTTTTAATTTCAAATTTTTCTCAAAGATTGAAGAACTTAAGAAAAATAAATCTTCTATATTTAGAAACTCTCCTTAATTCCTTCATAAGAATAATAAATAGGTATCTTGGTAAAATCCATAAGACGACTTAAATTAATTATTATGAGAATAACTGATCAAAATAATATATTTTGTACTACTATAAAAACATTTAATCCATTCATACAAATCGTAATCACAACCAATAATTTTGGTAATATCATGCAAAAACCTCTAGGAAACCCCTCATTGATTTGTTCATATCTAATTTCATAAGAACACCTATTTTTCATGGAATAAAGATAATTTATGGTATTTTGTCTGATGATTATACCGTTAAGATTTTTTTTACCATGAATAGAGCCATGTTTTTCCTTTGAGATAATACAATCTAGAATTCCTTTTTATTTGATTGCCATAATTTTTGAAATGATTTTGTAAATCCTATTACAAAATCTTATTATACAAAAAATATCAAAATATTTTCTCATATTTCTTAGAAACCATCATAATAAAAGCTGCATTGATCTCACTTATTATAGCCTTCCTTTTCCATTATTCTTCAACCATAACTAACATATAACTCTTTAATAAATTCCAAAAAATTTAAATAAAAATTACTTGGAATCCATCTAACCCAAATGCCTTGTTAGGATGGAAAGAGAAAATGGGTTCATGTATCTCCTCCATAGATATATTATTCATCATGATTTCATTTTTTCCCTATGTGATAGTTGATGGAATATTTTCAAAAAGCTCATCTTGTGCCTCCTTATCTTGCCCAATATTCAACAAAATATTTTTGAAATAATTAATTGCTTTCTTCATTATATCCACTTCTTCCTCAATATTTTTTCCATCTGGAGTTAAAATATTTCTAGTGTGATAAAAAAATATTTTTTTAACAAACAAATATCTTCTTTCTCGAGTTTTTTCTCCATAAATATTTTAAACAAATATGACTCAATTTCATTGTGTTATTATAATTAGAAAGTAACTATTTTTCTTTCACATAAAAATATTGATCCATTCCATTAGTTTCCACTATATATTGTAACATTTTTTATTGGATTCAATTTCTTTCTTTACTCTAATAATATTACCAAAACATTTGGCATTACATATATTCATTTGCTCCTTCAAATATTTTATCTTTTTGAATAAACATGCACATATGTGATCCTTCAAAAATTTCTTATCCCATCATAACATAACCGTCTCAAAGAAATTAGAATCTTGGATCCATTTAGATTTGAAATGAAATGTCTTTGGGTGCTTGTTATTAGGTAAATCATAAGTGAAAAGAATCGGTTTATGATCCAATTCTACTTTCAATAGAATATCTGAAGATATTGTATACTCTATTTGCAACCATGTGTTAAATAACATGAATCTATCAAATATTGGTATAATATGAGTTTTCCCAATGATTCAAATATCCCATGTATATAAAAAAACTTGAAGGGTTAACATCCCAAAGCCTTTTAAATTGAAAAAGGAATCAAAACATTATATTGATTTAGGCAATTCTAGAATACCACTCTTCTTTTCCAAAGGAGATAGAAAAATGTTGGAATGACACCCAATAATTCATAGATCATACTGAATTATTATTATGTTTAACAAAATATGTGAAGGTGTTTTGAACATTTTTCATGAGGAGTAACTATAGTTACATCATATACTTTGTGTAATATCTCACTTTCCCCTCCTAATCCACATTTATAAATTACTCTCTCATCCTCTCCTTCCACTTCATGTGGAATAAATGAACCCCCTTCCCTACCCCCATCCCTTTATACCTCCATTTCTATTTCAATTTCAAACTCACTTTTCCCTCAAATTATAATAATTTTAATCAAATATTTATAACCTAAGCTTGCATTTTTTTCTAATTCATGTGTCAACTATGGCATTTTTGAAGTTCCTTAGTTTCCATATCCTCTTTGAAACCTGAGGGGGCATGCTAGGGCATAAAATTGCATCAATGGAGACCTAGCCCCATTAAAATAGATATATTTTTTATGGAAAATTAGGGCATATATGATGGTTTTTCTATGTTCATCATACAATAAACAAATACAAAGTAGGTAAATGTACACACATAATTTTTCATGCCTTACAAACACCAATGATATCATTAAATTTCCCCTTTTTGAATTAAGTAAATCAAACCTAGTTGTACCTGGATTTGGGTAAAAAAATATGACCTTCATAGTTATAAAACTTTGGAAAATCACAATAAAAGTGGTATTGTTGAAAATATATAAAAACACTTTCTAATGATTATAAATTTGTGTATGTTTATCTAAGACTACATACCATAAAACTCATAGAATGATAGCAACATATGCCTATATAGGACTGTATGGTACATACAACACTTTTTTCACTATCGATAGTGTCATGGCCCACCCCTTAGAAGACTTCTATTTAGTTTGGACATATGTTTTGTACACTTGTCTTATGGATGAGTTACTTGACTATGTGTTTATTGCTATGGGAAAATATGTATGTTGTGGAAGATGTAAATATTGCCTTAATGAAATGATAGACTATTTTCATGTTTAGTTGGTAACTATATAGATTTTATGGAAGGATAAGATGCTGCTAATGGATTTTAATTTTGCAGGAGTAGGTTTCCTAAGGTGGCAGGAAATAAGTAACCACTAAGAAAGGAATACTTAAGAGAAATGTTGTGATAGTTGTTAGAATATTGGAGAGGCTACATGGATGAATGCCCTCTTTTATGAAAATGCATATCATAACTTGCTCAAACAAAATAAGGAAACTATATTTTCTACTTTAATCCTTAAAAAAATAATATGTTTTGGTTAAGCATAACCGCATAGGGAAGATGATTTATTTTCTTTATTGCTTCTCTCCTAGTGGTTAGCTCATCATGGGCTTGCTCCATATTAATGAAGTATATTTAGAGGAGAACACTATATAAAGAGACATCTAGTATTTAATCCTATGGAGCATGTTTTATATTTTGTTCACGAAGTGTTCTCTTTGTGGAAATAAATATTTTTGGCATCCAAGGTCTCGAACTAATTGTTGGAGGTAGATTACAGTTTGAAAAACCAATAATTATACCAAGTGTTGGGAATGAATTTAATGTTCCTATAGCTCAACGTGAGTGGGAAACAAAAAGGACTAGAAAATAGAGAGATAAATGAACATGCACTGGAAAGTGAGAGAGGAGAGGATAAATGCCGAAAACAAGGTTTGGGGATGCTAGTGCAAAAGATCAATTTTGGACTAGAACATATTATGTACTCGAGGTAACCTTGAGAGTACTTGGTTGATGTTAATTTTAAAGTAAAGCTGTTAGTTGTAAATGTTAAAGTGAATTTTATATTTTGTTCTATGATGGTCACCAATACTATTATGAGAAATAATGAATAGTGGGAGACTCTATATGTAATAGTAGACGTAGCTATGTGTTATTTAGAGTGCATTCCTTTGTAGTAAATTAAGGAGTTAATTTATTTAGCTTAGAACATAGTATTATCCAAGGAGTTGAAGAACACAAGCTTATACTGATGGGGGGGTGAACAGTATAAGATCAACTTTTTACTTTTCTTTCTCAAATAATATTATCCAATATATCAATGGAAATATCAACAACACTAATCAAAGGCAATGCAAAAATCATCACACACAATAGAGACACCAGTTTAACGTGGTTCACCCAATGTGGGCTACTCCACGAAGAAAATATTTCACTAAAATTTTATTAAAAAATATCTTGGGAATCCTTCCTTATTATAATATTTATGGATATATATCCAAAGGAGACACCAATATCCTAATTAAGTTCATGGATATCTATCCATAAGAGAACTCTTTTCCCTTTTCTGGTTCATGGATATCTATCCACAAGAGAATTCCTTCTCCTTTGCTCTGGTTGGTGATCTTCTAGAAGACTACTACCTCCACTACACTGGATTGTGGATCTCTCTCCACATAAGACCTCTATCCTCACTTAGAAGATATTTGTCCTCACTACCCTGGCTAATATATCTCTATCCACTGGATACTATTGTCATCTACTTTATCACCTCCAAATATTACTCTCAACTTTGCTCAATCTTTATCTCAAATATACACTAAAAATTGTCCTTCGATATAGCATAAATTTACTCACAATTCTATCTTTTGTCTGGCACAAATCTACCCTTAAATATTCACCAAAATATATCTCTACTATAGCACAAATATATTATTAAATTTGCACCATAATTTATCCTCAAATTTGTCCTCAAGCTTTAACACAAATCTTGATCCATTCACAAATAAAATATGCTCAGATCTACCTTAAATCTTGAACAAATAAATAAATCAATTATGCTATCAAGTCTTCTCAAATATTTGTCTCAAATATATCCATAATTCCTCTTAATAACTTGCTCAATATACTCTCAAATATTCCCAAATACTTACCTCAAATCTGCTGAACAAGTTCACCCTAGAAGTTGTCCAATATGCTTAACAAGTCTTCCCTAGACTTAACTCAAATATGTTCAACAAGTCCTCACTAGAACTTGTCTAATCTACTAAAAAAGTCTTCCCTAGACTTACCTCAAATCTATTCAACATGTTCTTATTAGACTTGTCTCAAATCTTCTCAACAAGTCCTCACTAGACTTGTCTCAAATCTACTTGTAATATTTCACAAAATATTACACAAATATGTTCTTAAACTTTCACAAATTCTTAATCCATTCTGTCCTTAAGTCCCCTCTAGAACTTACTCAAATTTTCTCACAAGATTTCACAAAAGCTTACTCAAATCTGTCCTTAAGATTTCATAAAATCTTACTCAATTCTGTCCTTAATTCCCCTCTAGGACTTACTCAAATCTGCTCACAAGATTTCACAAAATATTACTCAAACAACTAGAATACTTCCATACAAAACTCAACTCACTCTTTCAAAAACCTCTTTAATCACATAACCAAATTTCACTCAAAATTGTGTTTAATCATAGAAACATATGCAGAATGGTAAGAGACTCAATATGTTTCACACTCACAAATCACTTTCAAACTCACTTTCAAATAAATTTAGAATAAAGAATAATTCATTTCACAAATATTGAATATCACTCCAATAATCTCAATCAATAATTCTCAACCAACTTCATACAACCATTCACTCAATGAAACACAACTTGCTTACAAACCCTAACCAAGTGTTTCACTATACTCTCAAAAACTCACACTATGGAAATCAAATCTTGACTCAAGATATTTTCAAATTCACATAACAATGATATTCATGTTATCTCACAAAACCTAGCTCAAGATAGTTCTCAACCTCACATAACAATGATACTCATGTTATTTCACAAGCCCTAGTTTGATATAGTTCTCAATATCACCTAACAATGATACTCATGATCTTTCACAAACCCTAGTTCAATATAGTTCTCAATCTCACATAGTAATTATACTCATGATCTTTCAACATCCACAAACTATGCATATGACAACTCACTCAAAAATTTCCAACAATGCTTTTCAAACAATCCTTTTCACTCCAAATTTACATTTCACAACATTCAATTCAACAATATTTAACTCATAAGGAATGTGTGCCATACCTTTTTTTTTTTATGGAGATATGTCTTCAAAACCTGTCTTAATCACATTAAAGACCTCTTTACCAATTTCATGGTTGGGTAGCAACTATCTATCTTAAAATCTCCACTCAAAATTCTCCTCAATATTTATTTCACCATACAAAAATAACAAGTCTCAAGTACACCTTATAATCTCTAAAATTTTTAAAATATAACTAGCAAAGGTTCAAATAACTCACTTTCACAATAATTCACTTCAGAATTTTAATGCATAAAATAATCAAAATAACTCCCTTATACCCCCCTACTAAAAAATGCATTATCAAATAATCAACACCACTTCCCAGAAATAATTCAATTCACTTTTTATTCCAAAAATAATTCATTTATCATGATTAAATTAAGGCAAAAAAAAAAATATACCTTAATCACCTTATATCTCCCAAAGCGTTCACTATTCAACCTTAGACCATGCACACAAATTAAAAATTAAAATTCAAAGTACCTTTGTGCTCCTCGGTGGGATTCAATCCCTTGTCACACTAATGCCAATGCCCTAGCCGCATCCTAGCTACCATGTGAGGTAGGTGCTCACATGGGAGGTAAAATAACCTCGTGTGCTTTGTTCCTTTGATCAGTGCCAAAACCAAAATAATAGCTTTGCCCCTTCACAGCTATCGAGACTCAAATGCGGAACCTCTGCTTACCTTGCGCCTTACACACTGACATCTTGCCACTAGCACAACCAGTTGGTTGGTGACAAGGCTTTAAGCCTTGGTCAATTTATCCTTCACATTTTTTGGTATCTTTAAAAAATAATATCCTCTTGTATTATGCACTCACAAATTTTCACATTAATAAACCTTTGCCCTTTTCACATGCATCAATTCGGAGACTTACATTTAGTTGGCAAGTCTTATGGTATTTATACCATATGCCAATCAACTTCAAAATTCAGTGGGGGAAATAAGTATTAAAACAAATTTGCACCCAACCCTAACTTAGGGTTTAATATTTTCTTTTTGATAAATTAATTTATAATATAAATATTATAAATAATTTATAAATAACCTTAGGCTTTATTTTTAACCTTTAATATTATAATATTTAGGCCTAGGAATCCCTTTCCTTCAGGGTATTTAACCATCCTTTTGACCATTCATGTGATGCTATTAAACCAAATATCTTGGGATTAAAATATAAATATTTTAACCCTCCTTTTACCAAATCCTTATACTGATTACTAACACTGACTCTTTATATCAATGACAACACAACTAATCAAAATTTCCAACAATATCCCCCTTTCAACCCTTTTTATTTAACCATTCCTTTTTCCTTTTTTAAATCTGCTCCCCTAAGAAATTGTTCCCCCTAACTAAATGCTCTCCCCCTAAATAAAATCTCTCTCTATTTTTCATCAATGGAAAAGGGCCACCTATGGGGCTTGGGTCTAAAGATAAGACTCTTAGCTTAGTCCCCTCCCCACATCCTCTCCTTGAGGTGGTTAATTCTAGGGTGGGAGTAAAACTACTCCTAATTTTATTCTAAGATACTCAAAGGTCTCTTTCAGAAGTGGCTTAGTGAAAATGTCTGCAATTCGTTCCTTTGTAGTAACATATTACAATATGACTTGCATATCTATCACATGTTCTCTCAAAAAATGATACTTGATCAAAATGTGCTTTGTCCTAGAGTGCATCACCGTATTTTTGAGATATTTATAACACTTTTATTATTACACAATATGTGAATAGGGTGATCATGCTTTATGTTGAAGTCCTCTAAAGTTTACTTCATCCATAATACTTGTGTATAATAAGCAACTGCTACAATATACTCTGCCTCTACTATGTATAAGGATATTGATGCCTGATTCTTACTTAGCCAAGAGACTAAACAGTCTCTAAGAAATAATTCTCCTCCACTTGTGCCTTTTCTATCATCGATGCTACCAACCCAATCATGCATCTGTATATGTTGTGAGAGTTCCATGTAACTCATACCTTGTCAAAGTTTCAATATATTTTGTTTCTTCTATGGCTGAAACCTTTTCACTATACCTCTTAGGGAGTGACCTTAAAATATTTTGACAAACATCTATTTCTTCACCTTTGAACCCAAGTCCGTGCATGGAGTTAATAACCTCATCCAAACGAATTAAGTATGTATAAATGTTTTCCTCATCCTTCATGTTTAGGTCTTCAAATTTTTTCTTGTGATTTTACAATTTTGCCATCTTGACATTTTTGTCTCCCTCATATATTTTCTACAACTTTTCCAAATCTCTTTTGCTGATGTGCAATGTGTAAATTTTATAAACTTTAATTAATTTAAACCATTTAATATTACATTCATTGCCATTGAATTATTCAGTTGTAGGAGCTTACCATATTTATCTGTAGGTGGAGTAGCTAACGGTGTGTACCCATCCTCAACTGCTTACCATATATCATTTCTTTGTGCCATTAGTTAAATCTTCATTCTTACACTCCAAAATGTATAATTGTTCCCATCAAACAATGGTATCTTATTTCCTGAATATCCACTATGAGAATCCATCTGTGTTATTTTAAGCTTTTCCTTCAATATTTTAAACTCTTTCTAAGGAACCCGCTATGATACCAATTGAAGAACACAAGATTTTACTAAGAGGGGGTGAAAAAAATAAGACCAACCTTTTACTTTTATTTCTCAAAAAATATTACCATATATCAATGGCAATATCAACAATAGTAATCAAATTAATGCATAAATCATCACACAAAATAGAGACACCAATTTAATGTGGTTCACCCAATGTGAGCTACTCCACGAAGAAAATATTTCACTAATTTTTTTTCAAAAATCTCTTGGGAATCCTTCCCTATTACAATATTTATGGACCTTTGTCCAAAGGAGACACAAATACCCTAATCAAGTTCATGTATCTTTATCCATAGAAGAACTCTTTCCCCTTTCATGGTTCATGGATATCTATCCATGGGAGAACTCATTATCCTCTGCTCTGGCTGGTGATCTTCTAGAAGACTACTACCTCCACTGCACTGGCTTGTGGATCTCTCTTCACATAAGACCTTTGTCCTCATTTAGAAGACCTCTATCTTCACTACCCTGGCTAAGGGATCTCTATCCACTGGAGACTAGTGTCTTCTACTTTATCACCTCCAAATATTGCTCTCATATCTTCTCAATATCTATCTCAAATTTGCACTAAACAATATCCTTCATTCTAGCACATCTTTTCTAAAAATTCTATCTTTGGTATGGCACAAATATACCCTTAAATATACACCAAAATATATCTCTACTATGGTATAAATCTATACTCAAATATGCACCATACTCTATCCTCAAATCTATCCTCAAGACTTAACACAAAGCTTGATCCAATCACAAATCAACTTTGCTTAGATCTACCTCAAATATTGAACAAATAAACCAATCAATTATGATGTCAAGTCTTCTCAAATATTTACCTCTAATCTATCTCAAGAACTTGCTCAATCTTCTCTCAAGTATTCTCAAAGACTTACCTCAAATCTACTCAATAAGTTCTCCATAGAAACTTGTCCAATATTTTCAACAAGTCTTCCCTAGACTTACCTCAAATCTGCTCAACAAGTCCTCACTAGAACGTGTCCAATCTACTCAAAAATTCTTCCCTAGACTTGCCTTGAATCTATTCAACAAGTCCTCACTAGACTTGTCTAAAATCTTCTCAACAAGTCCTCACTAGACTTGTCTCAAATTTTCTTGCAAGCTTTCACAAAAGCTTATACAAATATGTCCTTAAGCTTTCACAAAAGCTTACCCAATTTGTCCTTAAGTCCCCTCTAGGACTTACTCAAATATTCTCACAAGATTTCACAAAATCTTACTCAATTTTGTCCTTAAGTCCTCTCTAGGACTTACTCAAATATGTTCACAAGCTTTCCCAATATCTTAATCAAACAACTGCAATACTTGCATACAAAACTCAACTTAAACTCTTCAAGAAAACCTCTTTAATCACATAAACAAGTTTCACTAAGAATATTTTTTAATCATAGAAACATATGGAGACAAGTAGGATACTCAATATGTTTCACACTCATAAATTACTTTCAAACTCACTTTCAAACTCACTTTCAAATCAATTTAGAATAAAGAATAATTTATTTCACAAATCTTGAACTATCACTCCAATACTCTTAATCAATAATGCTCAACCAAATTCATACAACCATTCATTCAATGAAACACAAATTGCTTAAAAATCCTATCCAAGTATTTCACTATACTCTCAACAACTCACACTATGGAAATCAAATATTGACTCAAGATATTTCTAAATTCACATAACAATGATACTCATGTTGTTTCACAAATCCTAGATCAAGATAGCTCTCAACCTCACATAACAATTATACTCATGTTCTTTTACAAGCCCTATTTCAAGATAGTTCTCAATATCACATAACAATGATGCTCATGATCTTTCACAAACCCTAGTTCACAATATTTCTCAATCTCACATAACAATGATACTCATGATATTTCAACATCCACAAATCATACATACGACAACTCACTCAAATATTTCCAATAATGCACTTAAACCAAATCATGTGAAGCTCTTAAACCAAATTTATTGGGCTTAAAATATAAATATTTTAACCCTCCTTTTACCAAATCCTTGCACTAATTACTGACATTGACTCTTGACATCAATGACAACACAACTACTCAAAATTTCCAATAGGAGTCTAGTTGTTTCAACGTAGAACTTAATGTTGCTAAACTTGTGAGTGTTTTCTTTTGACCAGATTTGATTCATATTATGGCTAGGATAAAATATATCAAGAGGTAGGTAGATTTTTAGTGGTGAAAATATTGGCTAAGTGAAGTCAGTGTAAACAACCATATAGCCTTAATTTCAAGAAGTTTATTTTGGTAGTGTCATCTTGCATTGTTATATCTCTGGCAAGCTAAGATTTAGAAAATGATAGCCAACTGGTCTTGCATTGTTATATCTCTAGCAAGCTAAGCTTTGGAAAATGATAGCCAACTGGTCTTGCATTGTTATATATCTAGTAAGCTAAGCTTTGGAAAATGATAGCCAACATGTTTTGCATTGTTACATCTCTGGCAAGCTAAGCTTTGAAAAATGATATTCAACTAGTCTTGCATTATTACATATTTGTAAATCCAAGATTCAAAAAAATGTGTGCCAAATTATATGGGTTTTTTAGTAGATGTCAGATAGGATATAGATGTCAAAGGCATCAATGTGTCTGAGAACTTCTAGGTCATAAATGTATTAATATTCGAATGTGTAATGATAGAAATAGAAGAATGATAAGTGTTATCTGAGTCATTCTCTATCTTTTATATCGAATAGTTGTAGTTTGTGAAACGTATTGGATAGAAGTTTCTAGACTAGTAGAGGGCTTAATAGAATTTATTATTTTATAATAAATATAGATCTATATTATCTATTTAACTAGTGATAGATTAATACTCCTATTACCTTGATATTTGATGGTTAATGGAGTTGCTATAAGAAGAGTGATAGAGGAGTGTGATGATGCTTTGTTGACTCTGATAACTTAAAAATGTCATAGGGTTGGGTGTCATATCATTACCGTATATTTTATGAGTTATATGTGCTAGAGTAGGAGATAGTTGATTAATTATATAGGGTAGTTTCTCTTCCTTATTTATCTATGTAGTGGTTTATCCTTGAGCTAGAAAAATTACCATGTATTTGATATAGTAAGGATATGGGCAATAGTTGGCTACATCCAACAACATTGGTAGAGCATAATATGTAATGTAGAATCCTCTTTTGGGAGAATTGAAATCCCATGGTATTGTGGATAAGATGAGTTGAAGGAAAAACTCAGGCAATGTGGCACTAGGAATAGAATGGACTCCTAGTAAAAATGAGGACTTACAAAAGTCTTACTTATTGTAATTGTTTTCCAATTGATGGGAGTAATAAAAGAATACATATTTTAATGCTAGGTTTTCCCCATTCAAGGGTTTCTCCCAAGGTAAAGCATTTGAGTTATGTGTGAATGATTATATGGAATTCTCATGTTGACTATACTTTTGATTATGATAGTTATTGTAATTAAATGATGTCCATGGATAAAGTAACTCTTGTATGGTTATGTTTCTATCCTTGCTTTAATGAATAAATATGGATTTTAATCAAGATGTTATCAATGAAATTTATGTTAAAAAGGATGTATTCTACCAAATGAAATATGAATGATTGGTTAGAATATGTGTACTTTCAAAAGAGTAGTAAGTTTAATAATGAGCATTCATGGGCATGTTGATTAAGTGTTTTCTTAATAGATGAAGGGAAACCAAAGAAAAAAATTCTTTCTTAAAATGGATGCCTTTCAATTTCCATTATGGATCTTGTTAATATGAAGGATTAATTAGATGGGGTTTTGGGTTAGGAACTTTTAAAGCAATAAGTTTAAAGAGTTAATCAATTATTTATATCAAATATTGATAGAGGATATTAATGGAACTAGAAATGAGGCTTATAGGGAGGTCTAGCTTAGAATGGCATGATATGGATAGACAACCCTTCCACGCATCTACCACCCACATAGAAGGACATATGTGGAGTAGAATCTATAGTGTACCCTTTCAAAATAATTAAGTGATGGTCAACACTAGCTCATTGGATTCATGAGAGGGATAGGTTGGACAATTGAAAAATATACCTAATGCTCTTGCATTACTTGCAGTATTGGTAGAGACCTTGTAGTTGCTCTAGTGACTGAAAAAGTAGGATATATATATATATATATATAATTTTATTGAGACTTAATGGGTTATGACATTTTGTATTAGAGCATGGTTCATAGTAGGGTAGGTTCATTATGCAAAAAATTAGTTTGTCATGTAATAGAAAAAATAGCTATACAATAATTGAATATTGCCTATAGAATACCCATTAGAAGTAAAATTTACCTAAAGTGCTTGAGATGATTGGGAACAAAAATATTATTAGTAAGAAGAGCAATTTTAGGGACTAATTGCCAATGAATTCTTACTATCTCCTATGTGCATGGCTAGGAAGAATTCCACCAAAGAGAAGAAGAGAAAGTGTTTCCCTAAAAACAAGGCTGACATAATGGACTAATGTAGAGGATAGGAATCTAGATGTGGGTTCAAGAAACCCTAGTGATGTAAGGGAGAATCCTAGTAATGAGGATCTTATAGAGATAGTGGTGCTACTTCAAGAATAGGTAGAAACCCAAAAATAGTTGTTAGATATTGTGTTGAGTTGAGAAACACAAGTAGGTAACCCTAGAGTGAGTTAGAAAAATGAACCTCTAACCGAGGTGTAGTAGGATAGGTTCCAATTAGAGGTCAAATTGGGCAAGAAAATTAAACATCTAAAATCTTCCAAATTTAATGGAGATGAATATGGGTACAAGGCTACGACATGGTTGAAAGAGATAGAAATCTATCGCAACATGAATAATTTTTTCTTGGGAAATCGAACATCTTATGCCACAGTGCATCTGCAAGGTGAAAAATTAGCTTAGTGGGAAGTGTATAGTGATGAACTAGGTCTTAAGGCAACAATTGACCTGGAATAGGTAGAAATTGTAAAATCCTTCAAATATAGATTTCTCATGGAACACTTTTATTCCCCAAAATTTGAAGAATTATTTAGAATTTGGTAGGGGACTAAGATAGTGGAAAAATATTATCAAATATTTGTTTAATTAATGAAATATTTACTTAATTATAATGAGAAAATGAATATCCACATGTTTATACTAGGAGCACATCCTGGAATTGGACAAGAAGTGGACATGAGGGAACCTGGAACATTGTAGAAGGCCTATGATTTAGCTAGGAAAGCTGCAACATATCTCAAAACTTACTTCAATTATGAAATATTAGATGAAGATGGTAAATATGTTCTAAAAAAGATAAATAGTGTAGGTTTTATAAAATGGGAAGAGAAATAGGCAAGCAAGAATTGTTTTCAATAGGACCAAGAAAATGACAGGAATAAAGGGGACTTTAGGAAAAGTTTCCAGGGGAAGAACCAAAATAGCAATAAGAGTAAAAATAGATAGTTATAGGGATCGACTAATTCTCCATCTAAAGTAAAGGTAGAAGAGGGATAAAAATGAAAATAACATCCATGGCCAAAATAAGGATGTTATCTTTGTAGAGGACTGCATTACACTTCTAATTATCCATGGATATAGAAATGAATTTAAAAGTAAAGGAACCAATGTACAAAGAAAACACACCTACATAGCCCACAAACAAGATTTATGTAGCTATAGGAAACTAGAATATTGATGGTCAAGCCATGCCATTAGTGATTAAAGATAATATTTTTAGTAGGAATGTTAAAATATTGATTGATAGTGGTGTTATAGATAGTTTTATATACACTAGTATAACTAAATATTTTAGAAAGACCAAGAACCTTGTATCATGGGTGGAAGGTCGAGTATGGTTTAATATGAACGTACTTCATTAACCAATATTACCCTATTGTAGAAATTGCCTTACCTAGCGAAATAACAATAAGATGCTTGTATGTATTGTCGTTGCATGCTTTTGACATAATCCTAAGAATGGATTGGCTACAAGTGTATAAAGTAGTACTTAAATTTTAGGATAGATGGATTGAGTACACTAATGATGGGGGTATTGTGCATAGGATTTATAGCCTGCAAGAGGATTTTAAACCTCAAATCCTATCAACAATGCAACTTTAGAAGGCCATAAGGAAAGGTGGAATGGTATATATCATTAAGATAAATGAAATGGATTAAGAGAGGAAGGAAGAAGTGCTTGAGAAACATCCAATTATTTAGGGATTTAGGGATATATTTCTAGAATATTAACCTATATTACCCCCTAAATGGGAATTTGATTTTACTATTGAGCTTCAACCTGGAATAGAACCCATCCATAAAGCTCCTTATAGAATAAATCCCATAGAAATAAAATAATTGAAAGTGAAATTGTAAGGGTTACTATAGAAATAATTAATCAAACCAAGTGTGTCACCTTGGGGTCCACAAGTACTATTTGTAAATAAAAAGTATGGTTCCTTGAGATTATGCATAGATTATAGAATGTTATATAAGGAAAATTTCAAAACAAATATTCTCTACCTAGAATCGAAGATCTCTTTGATCAACTCAAATATGCCACAATATTTACAAATATTTATTTGAAGTTAGGATACCACCAATTGAGGATTCGTGAGGAGGATACACATAAAAAAACCTTTAAAACTTGTTATGAACATTATGAATTTGTTGTCTTGCATTTTGGTATAAAAAATTCTCCTGTGACATTTATGAATTTGATGAATAGTATATTCAGGATGTACTTGGATATATTTGCATTGGTATTTTTGGATGATATTTTTATATATTTTCAAAATAAGATAGAGCATGATGAGCATCTTCATATTGTACTATAACTATTAAGGAAAAGTTATTTGTATGGGAACCTATCCAAGTGTGAATTTTATGTGTCAAAAGTGCAATATTTAGGACATATTGTTTCAACTAAAGGGATCACTATGGATCCTAAGAAAATAGAAGCCATTTTGAATTGGATTCCACCTACAAATGTGATAGAAGTTCAATGTTTTATGGGCTTAACTAATTACTATAGGCGTTATGTGAGGGACTATGCCAAGATCACCTCACCAATAACTAACATTCAGAGAAAAATAAAGGAATTCAAGTGGATAGATAAATGTGAAGAAGCCTTTTTTTCTTAAGCAAAAGCTTACAACACCTTCTATACTAAAGGTACCTAACCTTCAGAGAAGTTTCTCAGTTTGTACTAATGCTTCAATAGATGGATTAGGAGGAGTGCTATCATAGGAAGAAGCAATGGTAGATTATAGATATAGAAAACTAAAAAGACATGATATTAATTATGCAACCCATGATTTAGAGTTGGTAGTAGTAGCATTTTCTCTTAATATTTGAAAATATTATCTAGTTGGAAGACCTTTTGAGTTAAGGATGGACCATCAGAGTCTATAATACATATTCATGCAACCTTTACTTAATGCTAGTCAGAGAAGGTGGATGGCATTCCTCATCGAATCTAATTTTGGTATTGATTATATTAAAGGAAAAGAGAATAAAGTCATTAGAAGCAGACATATAGCATTTTTTCTCACATCCAGGTTGACTTGATGGAACAAGTCAAGGAAATGCAAAATCCATATGCATACTACAACCAAATTCAGGAAAGGATGGAAAGAAAACCTGATGAAAAAATAATTTTGGTATCAAGGATGGATTCTTATGTTTTAAGAATGGGGTAGTTATTCTTAAGACTTGAAACTTGAGAAAGATGATTATGAGTTAAGAATGCATATCTCCATATTTTATGCATCTGGGAGGAGCAACTATGAGGGATAATATGAAAAAGATATTCTTCTGGACAAGAATGAAGAGAGACATAACAAATTTATCACTCAAAGCCTCGAGTACTAAAAGGTAAAAGTAGAACATAGACATCCTACTAGTTTATTATATTCACATGATGTGCCTATCCAAAAATGGCAATTGATCTCGATGGATTTTATAGTAGGGCTGGCTCAGAATAGGTTTTAGCATAACGTAATCCTAGTAGTGGTTGATAGACTGACCAAGGTTGCACACTTTATACCTAAGAATACTAAATATGATGCCATGGTTGTGGCTAATAGATTTTCCAAGGAAATATTTTAGCTTCATGGTTTTATAGATGTAATTATATCAGATAGGGACCCAAAATTTACATCTGGGTTTTGGCAATCCTTGCATCATGCCACTGGTACTAGATTGAATATCAATTTTGCTTACAACATAGAGATTGATCAGTAAATTAAAATAGTGAACAAAATATTGGGAAGATATGCTTCACATGTACTGTATGGATTAAAAAATCCGTTGGGAGGATTACTTGCATCTGGTAGAATTTACCTATAATAACGGACACCATTCAACCATAGGCATGGCTTTGTTTGAAGCTTTGATATTCCTTGATTTCTATCTCCTCTTTGAAACTTGAGGGGGCATCCTAGGGAATCAAATTGTATCAATTTAGACCTAGCCCCAATAAATTAGATACATTTTTATGGTAAAATTAGGAAATCCATGATGATTTTTATGTGTTCATCATATAATAAATAAATAAAATAGAAGTAAAAGTAGACACCTAATTTTGCATGCCTTCTAAACATTAATGATATCATTAAATTTATCCTTTTTTGAATTAAGTAAATAAACCCTAGTTGTACCTGAATTTGGGTAATACATATGACCTTTATAATTATAAAACTTTTGAAAGTCATAATAAATGTGGTATTGTTGAAAATATACAAACACAACTTTGCAATGATTATAAATCTTTGTATGTTTATCTAAGACTAGATACCATAAAACTCCTAGGATTATAGAAGCATATGCCTAGATAGAACTGTATGGTACATACAACACTTTTGTCATTGTCGATAGTGTCATGACTCACCCCTAGGAAGATTTCTATTTTTTTTTGTATATATTTTGTACATTTATCTTATGGATGAGTTACTTGACTATGTGTTTATTGCTATGGGAAAATATGTATGTTGTGGAAGATGTAAATATTGCCTTAATGAAATGATAGACTATTTCCATGTTTAGTTGGTAACTATATAGATTTTATGGAAGGATAAGATACTGCTAATGGATTTTGCTTTTGCATAAATAGGTTCCCTAATGTGGTAGGAAAGAAGTAACTATCGAGAAAGGAATAATTAAGATAACTGTTGTGATAGTTGTTAGAATATTGGAGAGTCTACATGGATAAATACCCTCTTTTATGTAGATTCATATCATAAATTTCTCAAAAAAATAAGAAAACTATATTTGCTATTTTAATCCTTTTTAAGAAAGAGAATGTTTTGGTTAAGAATTACTGCATAGGGAAGATAATTGATTTTATTTATTGCTTCTCTCCAAGTGGTTAGCTTGTCATGAGCTTGATCTATTTTAGTGAAGTCTATTTAGAGGAGAATTCTAGATAAGGAGACCTCTATTCTTTAATCCTATGGAGCATATTTTATTATTTTTTCACAAAGTGTTCTCTTTGTGGAAATAGATACTTTTGGAATCTGAGATCTTGAACTAATTAATGGGGGTAGATTATGATTTGAAAAACTATTAATTATGCCAAGTGTTGGTATTGAAGTTAATGTTCCTCTAGATAAATGTGAGAAGGAAATAAAAAAGACCAAAAAAAAAAAGGAAGAGAGAGATAAATGAACAGGTTCCAGAAAGTGAGACAGGAGAGGATTGACACTGAAAACGAGGTTCGAGGATGCTAGTGAAAAATATCAATTATGGACTAGAATGGACTGCATACTCGAGGTAACCTTGAGAATACTTAGCTGATATGAGGTTTAGAGTAAATATGTTAGTTGTAAATGTTAAAGTGAATTTTATATTTTGTGCTATGATGGTCACCAAGCCTATTATGAGAAATAGTGAATAGTGGGAGACTCTAACTGTTATAATAGATGTAGCTATGTGTGACTTAGAGTGTATTTCTTTTCATTTACTAAATATGCATGAGGAACTGGTAGTAACCCAAGGAGTCAATTTTTTCATCTTAGAACATGGTATTATCTAAGGAGTCTAGTTGTTTCAATGTAGAACCCGATGTTGCTGAACTTGTGAGTGTTTTCTTGTGACCATATTTGATTTGAATTGTGGCTAGGATAAAATTTAGGTAGAGTTTTAGTGGTGAAGGTATTGGCTAAGTGAAGCTGGTGTAAAAAACCATATAGCCTTAATTTTAGGAATATTATTTTGGTAATGTCATCTTGCATTATTATATCTCTAGTAAGCTAATATTTGGAAAATTATAGCCAACTCGTCTTACATTGTTATATATTTGGCAAGCTGGTTGAAAATAATAACCTCGATTGGTACAACATTGAAGTAGGTATGGAGGTACCAACACTTGTTATGAAATAATCTCATGTCAAGGGAGACATTTTTCGCAGGACTGCCCAAACTGAAGAACTTGTTTCGGTCATATCTCACTCATCCGAACTTGGATTGAGCTAAAATTTTGAGGGTACATGCCTAAAAAACCCTAGAACGTCTCCACCAATTTGCATATCATTTGGAGCAACACAGATCCTAACACATCCCTATGTGTGAATGACATATTTGGCAAGTGGCTATGTGAGGGTTTCATCTGGGTTGAGTGCAAGCAGCTCTAGAGGTTGGTTTTTAGGGCCTTCGGGCCCTAGTGACCAATATTTTTATGGTTTATTCTCAATATTTTAGCAAGAAATGTTGGAGGGGATACACGATGGGTTAGAAATTTGTCTTTCAATAGATCATATTGTGAACTTGAGTGACAACGACTTCCAATTTGTTGCACAAAAGAAAAGTGAAAACCATACCTTTCCATGATGTCTAGGGCAAGGATTAAAGAGATCACGAAACAAGTTTCAAGCAGTTGATCAAAAAATGGCTCATATCTCAAGTGAATCTGGTGCTAAGGTGCACCCACAAAATAATTCTATTGTGAAAACCCCTATCAAGGGTAAGAATTTTGAAGACTCAGTCCCAAAAATGAATTTTAGGGATGCCCTTCATGGTGGACAACTTCAACCCAATGCTAATATCAATATTAGGGCTTCCCATAAACCTCTAAGAATGCCTAAGATTGATCCTAAGAAAATAGAGTCAGGATGTCTTAAAGCAGCTGATGGAACTCCTATTGGTAAGCTTGATATGGATAACATTCAGACTAGCATTGAAGATTTGGAAAAAAGAGGACTAATTTGTCGGTTTGTGGGTTTTCGTCTGAGTCTATCTGATTTCAAAGTCTGGTCTACAAAAATCTGGAAAACTAAAGGTGAGTTACAAATATCTATTTATCCAAATGGTTATTTTCTTATTTTATTTGCTAATAATGAAGATAGAGAGAAAATTTTCCAAGGGAGTCCTTGGTTTTTTGGAAGGGCAGGGCTTTTCATGAAGCCCTGACATACTAAATTTAAAGTCGAAGAAGAGATGCCTTCTATTGCTCTCGTGTGGGTTAGACTCTTTGGCCTCCCTATTGAATTTTGGAATCCTACTATTTTTTCTTCAATTGGAAACTTTTTAGGAACTTTTATGATGATTGCTGATTGTACTCAAAATTTTGAACATATTATTTATGCTCGGATTTGTGTTTTAATGGATTTTAACAAACCCCTACCTAAAAAGATCACATTACAATTTGAGGAAGACACTTGGGAGAAAGTAGTGGACTATGAGAACATTCCTTTTTGTTGTAGAATTTGCCATGAATATGGTCATTTGGCTAGTGCTTGCCCAAATAAAATTCCTGATCAAAAGAAAGAAGATATAAACTTAGCAGGTTTCCAAATACCTAAGAAGAAGAACACTCAGAAAAACCAGTTATGAAGGATCAATCAAAGTCATCTGCTAATATGTTTGAAATCCTTTCCACAAATGACTTCCCAAGTGAGGAAGAGGAAATAATGGAAACTGAAATATTACAAACACAATTTAAATATGAAGGGAAGAACTCATAGACAAACCAACAAATCAAAGGTTTTCAACAGAAAAAAGGAGAAAATTTACACAAGAAAAACAATATTTCAAATGTCAAAACTTCAAATAATGCAGGTCCCAATATAGACTCTATTGAACCATCTAGTAAAATTTTGGCTATGTACGAGCATTCTTCAATGTTAGAAGCCATCTCAGATTCAATTGGAATAAGTCAAGAAATAGGGAAAAAAAAATTGAAGATGGATTCTAATCAAAAAGTAGGTCGCAATACCAATCAATATCATATGGTAAAAGAAGGTGAAAAGCTTGTAGAGGAAGGTAAGATTAATGCCCTTCCCAACTTTTTTAGCCTTGGTATTAATGAAGATCATCACTTGGAATATTAGAGGACTCAAAGGGAGTCTTTCAAAACAAAATGAAATTAGAAGAATGATTCAGGTAAATCATCCACATCTTGTTTTCCTTCAAGAAACTAAGATGTCAATGGAGGATATGGACTTAATTGCCAATAAAATTTGGCCAGCTAGAAAAGTGGTTTCCCTCGGTTCCCAAGGGACTTCAGGTGGCATTGCTTGTCTTTGAGATCCAAAAAATGTAGTTATTCACCATATGGTTGGAAGTTGGGGTTTGTTGGCTATAGCTATTCAAAGTAGACATTCCAACTAGATTATGCTCTGCATTACTGTTTATGCTCCGACTTATTTGGAGGAAAAAAGAAGACAGTGGAAGGATATTACTCATATTATCTCTCATTTTCCTAAATCTTGGATCTTGATCGAAGGAGATTTCAATATCATCCTCTCTTTGGATGAGAAAAAGGGGGGAAATAGAAATTTGGACAAAAGCACTGACGTCATGAGCGAATATATTGCAAACCTCCATCTTGTGGATATCCAACCAGATAATAGCCTTATGACTTGGTCTAACAGAAGGCAAGGCTTAGCTTGTATAATGGAGAGATTGGATAGGTTTTTGCTCTCTAAAAATTTCTTAATCCATGGTCACATTCCTAAAGTGAAGACTCTTAATAATGTTGTTTTGGATCATTGGCCAGTCATGGTGGAAATGTGGAAAACCAATGTGAGTTTCTCTCCTTTTCATTTTCAATTAATGTGGCTTAGAGACATTTCCTTCAGACCTCATGTGCAACAATGGTGGAAGGAAGGTAAACCTAGGCATGGGACTAAGATGTTCTATTTTGTCAAAAATCCTGCAATACATTAAATCCAAAATCAAGACTTGGAACTAGAAAGAGTTTGGGGATGTTCATAAAAAAATATATGAAGTTATTGGTCATCTTGAAAATTTGAATAAGAAAATCCGTTTAGATGGCCTCATAAAGAAAAGAAGTGCAGATGAAATTAAACTCACAGCTCAGTTAGAGGAATGGGAAAAAAGAGAAGAAATCTTATGAAAGCAAAAATCTAGAATTCAATGGCTCAAATAAGGAGATCGAAACACAATTTTTTTCCCACAAATCTCTTCTAGATTGAAGATCTCACAACTTTATTTCTTCTTTAAAATCAGATTCTGGAGATGTTGTTTACACTTGGGATGGCATGAACTCTATTGTTGTTCATTACTTTTCCAATATTTTTGCTGCTACTCCCCTTGACTCAGCTTCACAATATAATGTTCTTCAAGCAATCCCTTCTCTTATCACTTCTGAGGAGAAATCTATTTTGACTGCTCCTGTTACTATCAATGAGCTTCAACAAGTAGTTTTTAAAATGCAAAAATGGAAAACCCCAGGTCCTGATGGTTTTCCTATTGAGTTCTACAAAGAGTTTTGGGATATCTGTCATGTTGATTTATTAGAGGTGATGGAAGAAGCCAGGAAAGCCAAAGAAATTTTGAAGGTTATCAATAAAACTTATATTACTCTTGTTCCAAAAGCTCAAGAGGTTGATCATATCTCAGCTTTTAGACCTATTGCTTTATGTAATGTTCTTCTCAAAATCATTACTAAAATCATGGCAGAAAGGTTGAAGTCTCTTTTGCATAATATTATTTCCCTAGAGCAAGGGGGTTATGTGGAAGGACGTAAAATAGTAGATGAGATATTTCTTGCTTAGGAAGCCATCCATTCCATGGATATGCAAAATTCTCCTTCCATGTTCATTCGGTTAGACTTATCCAAAGCTTATGACAGAGTGGATTGGCACTTCCTTATCAAAGTTTTGAGGCAATTTGGTTTCTCTAAGGATTGGATGGATTGGATTATGGGATGTATCTCTTCAGTTTCCTACTTAGTTCTTATCAATGGGAGGCCTTCTCAGTCTTTCCCAACTTCTAGAGGTATTAGGCAAGGTGACCCGCTATCCCCTTATTTATTCATCATTCTTGTTGAATGCTTAGGTAGGACTATAACCAAAAATAGGGAAAACAAAACCCTTGAGGGAGTTACCATTGCTCATGGAGCTAGACCTATATCTCATATTCAATTTGTGTATGACTCTACTATTTTAAGTAAAGCTACAGTTAAGGAAGCTTCTAATATTAAGCAAATCATTAGCTATTTTTCTAAGGCTACTGGGCAGTTGATCAATAAAGACAAATCTAAAGTTATTTTATTTCACTGCTCTGCTAGACAGGAATCCATGGTCTTGGATAAGCTAAGATATAATAAGACCTCTCTTCCAATCACTTATTTAGGTATTCCCATAAATATTAAAAGGCAAAAAAATAAATATTAGAATTGGTTGTTGGACAAAGTCAAGAAGAAAATTGGAAAGTGGACCAACAAGTGGCTTTCTTATGGGGGTAGAATCACCTTGGTAAAATCAGTCCTTCAAGCTATTCCTATTTATGTTTCTTCTATTTTGAATATTCCAAAGGCTGTTATTTGAGAATTGGATCAAATCAGTCATCGTTTCCTTTGGAGTGATACTAAGGAGAAAAGAAAATGGGCCTTGGTGAAATGACATACTTTATGTCTTCCTAAGAGTGAAGGGGGGTTAGGTTTAGGGTCTTCAATTAATAACAACAAAGCTTTAGCTGCTAAATTATATTGGAGGATGTTGCATAACCCTAATGCTCTTTGGGCCAATAATATCTATGCTAAATATGCTGAGAACAAAAGTCCGAAAGACCTTGCTCGCTATCAACTTCCTACCAAAGGTTCTCCCATTTTAGCAGTTCTTAAGACTGGTGAGGATTTGATAAAGAAAAAATTATTTTGGATCATTCATAATGGTCAACATGCAAATTTTTGGATAGATTCTTGGGATGGTCACAAGCCTTTGATAACCGAGTTTCCTGATTGGAGGCCTTGGATGGAGGAGCTTCACCGAGCTAATTGGATAAAGGTGGCTAATTATTATCGGTACCATACTGGAAATTCAAAGGTTGGTAGATATTGAATCCCTATTGAGGACTGGCCTATTCAAATCCTAGAAATGCAAAGACAAGATATCCAAGGCATCCTTCATATGAGATCCCTCTCTTGGTCCCATGAAAAAGATTATTTTGGATGGAACAACACTACTAAGGGTGAGTATTCAGTTGCTCAAGGTTATTTGACCTTATGCCATAATAATCCCAACCTTTCTTCTGACATATTTTCTCAATTGTGGGCTCAAAATATCTAGCCTAAGGTGAGGTTCTTTAATTGGCTTTTATTGCATCGTAGGGTGCTTACTAGTGAGCAACTTATGAAGCGTGGTTTTCATGGCCCTTTTAGATGTGAAATGTGTGAAGAGAATGTAGAAAATATCAACCATATTTTTATTGAGCGTACTTTAGCCTCTGAGCTATGGAGGAGAATGGCCACTTTACTTGGCTTACAGTGGTCCAATTTTTTTACTTTTGAAAAGCTTTGGAGGGATTGGCCTAATCAAGAGGGTGTTGATCATTTTATTAGGCAGTTAGTTTGGATGGGTTCTACCATTCTTCTTTGGAATATTTGGAATGAAAGGAACAACCAAATTTTTAATCAAGATAGTAAGGATACTCACTATATTTGGCAAAATACCATAGCCAACTTAGTTGAATCAGTCCATCATTTCCTTAATCACCCCCAAAAATCCCACCAAATATGGGATCAAGTGATGCAAATATTGAATATTAAACCTTCTAATGGCAACCATATTAAAGGGAATGTGAGTATTAGTAAATTGGATAGGAATAGAAATTGGCAACCTCCTCCTAAGGATTTTGGAAAAGTCAATACTGATGGAGCCTCTAGAGGGAACCCTGGAAAATCCAGTGTGGGAGGAATTGGTAGAGTTTCAGATGGCTCCCTGGTTTTTACTTTTGCTGAGAATTTGGGTATTCTTTCCAATAACCTTGCTGAGGGGTATGGTATCCTCAGAGGTCTTCAGCAGGCTACTAAGGTTGGATGGGAAAAGGTGTTAGTTGAGTTTGACTCTCAAATTATGATTAATCTCTTGAAGAATCCTTCTAAGAATCATAAGGTGGATTGGAGAATAATAATAATTATTGAGAAGATTCAGTTAATCCAGATGGGATTTTTGAAAGTTGATTACAATCATGTGGTCAGAGATCAAAACAAGAGTGTTGATGCTTTAGCTAATTGGGCTTTGGACAAATGTGATATTACTTGTTATGGCCACCCTCCTATATGGTGGGCTTCTCAAATTAGGGAAGATCTTCTTTCTATCATTTCTTTGGATGGCTTCAGTTCTGAAGGTACCCAGTTTCTTCTTGTTTTTTTTTTTGCTTCTCTTTAGTTCACTCAGTTTTTTTTAGTTACCTAGCTCATTCTATTATTTATTTTCTTTCCTATGTTGATTCTTGCCTTAATAGTATTCTGGTCTAGATAGGTCTTTGTTTTGTTCATTTTTTATTTATTTTTTCCTTTTTGTTTATTTTTTAGTTTTTTAAGGTGGGTGGGTTTTTTTATTTTGTTTTGTTTTTATGTTCTTTGTGTTGTTTTTTGTTGTTCTTGTTCTTGGATTTCTCTTTGTTTGTGTTATTTTGTGTTTTTATGGTTGAGTGTTTTCTATATTTTTTGTTTTTTTTATTGTCTGTTGTTGCTTGTTTTTTATTTTTATTTTTGTTTTATTTTTTAATTTTTTAGGTTTTGGTTGTGTTTATTTTTCTTGTTCTTTTTTGGGTTATGTCTTTGTAGTGTTCTGTTGTTTTTGTCTTGTTTGTGTTTTGTTATGTGTTTCTCATGTTTTTCTATGTGGTTTGTGTTGTGGTTTCTTTTATCTTATTGTGCGTGTTTGGTTGTGCTTTTGTTTTTGACACACTCAAGGAGCATGTTTTTTATTTTATTTTATTATTTTTGTTGTTATCTATTTATTTTTAATTGGGTTTGTGTTTTTGTTTGCTCCTTGAGTGTGTCAAATGTGGTAGTCCAGGTTCGAGTCCTGGGCATTTTTTGCAGAATGGATACCCCTACCTCCTTGGGTCTTACCAGAAAGTGGCATCCATTTTGGGACGTTTTCCACAAATATATATATATATATGTTTGGCAAGCTAATCTTTGGAAAAATGATAGCCAACTAGTCTTGCATTGTTATATCTCTAGTAATCTATGATTTGGAAAATGATAACCAACATGTATTTCATCGTTTCATCTCTGACAAGCTAAGCTTTGGAAAATGATATCCAACTGATCTTGCATTGTTACATCTTTGTAAAGCCAAGCTTCAAGAAAATGTGAGCCAAATTATATGGGTTTATTATCAGATAGGATATAGATTTTGAAGACATCATCGAGTCTGAGGACTTCTAGGTCATGAATGTATTAATATTCAAATTTGTAATGATAAAAATAGAGGAACAACGAGTGCTATCTGAGTCATCCTCTACCTCTTATATCGAATAGTTATAGTTTTTGATATGTATTGGATAGAAGTTTCTAGACTGGTAGAGGGCTTAATAGAATTCATTATTTTATAATAAAGATACATCTCTATTATCTATTGAAATGGTGATAGATTAATACTCTTATTATCTTGATATTTTATGGCTAACTGTTAGGATACCACTCCTAACACACAATTCATTAATCACAAAATTACCTGTTACATATTAATGGAAAGGCATGTCCTTTCATTCATATATTTTTATGCGTATTTAGTAGACATGGTATGATGTTGGAAAGACATCATCCAAGCATTTGAATTATATATTTGATTGAGGTTTCTCATCAATATAAAACAATGATTCATTTACAACTGTGATTTGATTGTTTAGTATTAATTTTATTATAGGCACATACCATCTGTTACAGAGCCAGTTCAACCAGGCAGATTATCAAGAAAAAAAAAATTTCCCTGCTCTAGGATACCAAGTGGTTATCCACTAGTGAAATCAATTGTGTCCTAACATCACCTCTACATCTACTCAATGATTTTGTGTCATCGACGAGGACACCCCTACAAAAAAAACAAGCTTTCAATGTAAATGCATAGGCAAAAAAAAACTGAGCTTTGGAAACCTAAACTCCAAAAAAATTGAAGGGAATTCCACATATTACAATTTAAAGCCCCCCACCAGCAAAAATTTCAAAACTTGTAGCAAAAAATAGGCATAAATAATGCTTGCATACCATCTGTGTTGTTTTTAAATGACCAAAGTTCACAACAGGCAAAAAATTAAAAGATTATTAAGTTTTTTTAAGTTATAAAAATGTTTCTAACCATCGGAGCACGTTTTTGATGTCGAAAGAGAAGGATGGCAATTTTTTTTAATTTTTTATCCTACATTAGCTACGGGAGGGAGCATTGTGGTGTTTATAACCACAAAGGCACCTTAGTTGATTTCTTATCATGCTAGGCATAAACCGTCGTGCGTATGCAGGCTCTAGTGTGGACACTTGGTGTCATTCGAACCATTCAAGTTACATGTTTTTGATCATTGAATACCTACTCAGCCACCCTGCTTCGACTGCCCACCACTCAAGATTTGCCCCAGCTCCTCTTGGTTGCAACTCAGTTGCCATCCTATCTCCACTCCCACTCTACCCAGTTTTCGCTCTACCTCCTCTTAGCTGCCACCTTAGCCTTGCCCTTGCACTGCTATGCCTTTGCTTAACCACCACATTATATCTTCCCTTGCACTTCTCTACCTCCACTCAACCCATCCAATATAGTTTCAAAATAACATTTTAACACCCATCAAACCAAATTATCAATTTTTATTTTTTAATTTTTTAAAATTTTTCAAAATTTTCAATTTTTTTTGCAAAAATAAAATAGATATTGGTAAAAATATTGTGTCGTAAAACTAATTTCGACACATAAATACCTTTTGTAAAGCACAAAACACACCCTAAATGTACAAGGGAAGGTGATCTCAAGATACGACAAAGGAAATTGTAAAAGAAGTCTCAAAAGAAATGGCAAAGGATATTACAAAGGAGGTCTCAAAAGAGGTTTCAAAGGAAATGAAAGACATGATGCAAGGAATGGCATTTTAGAAGGATAATTTAGAGGATAAGATCACTATAAAAACAACAAACCTAACCATGAGCACCAACAACTCAAATACAGAGATATCCACTAAGTTGGATGCTACAACCCATTCCATGGACTTAGTACAAC
Organism: Wollemia nobilis; assembly: GCA_028583015.1. NCBI lineage: Eukaryota > Viridiplantae > Streptophyta > Pinopsida > Araucariales > Araucariaceae > Wollemia > Wollemia nobilis. Next base: position 21,598,980 of record JAQPPZ010016895.1, read on the forward strand.
AAAATTTGATTCTAATGCAGAGGGGACAACAAAAAACTATGCCACCACAAAAAAAATTAATAGGGGGACCCCATACATCAATCCTTCCTCATACCACAAAACTAGATTTTCCAAAATTTGATGGAGGTGACCCCATAAATTGGATATATAGGGAAGATCAATATTTCACCTTATATCAAATTATAGAGATTCATAAAGTCCGTATTGCATCATTTCACTTAGAAAAAATTGCTACACAATGGTACCAATGGTATGAAAAACAAAAGTTCCTCTCACATGGACCAAATTCAGAAAATAACCTAATGTTGTGATTTGGCCCTACCAAATTTGTAGACTTCATAGGAGCCCTCACCAAACTTCACCAAACTTCCACCACAAGGGAATACTAAACACAATTCAAGAAATTGGTGAACCTTACATGAGTTTTTGATGCATCATTCTTCCAAAGTTGCTTCATCAATGGCCTAAAATAAGACATTCAAATTGAAGTAAAAATATAAAACCCTATCGATATGATGCATGTAGTGGCATTAGAACAATTGATAGAATATAAGAACAATAACCAAAGGTGAATAGGAAGAGTTTTTATAGGAAAACCACCAATTACCTACACCAGCCAAAAAATGAATAATGTCATGCCAATCAAATGAATTAGCCTAGAGGAAATAAAATAAATACGAGAAAATGGCCTTTGTTTCCATTACGATAAAAAACTTACCCTCAACCACAAATTCATCTCACCAAAATTATATATTTTGGACACAATTGATTGCACCCCCAAAGAAGAGAATGGTATCGAAGTGGAAGTAATAACCAATGTTGTAGAAGAAAACCAAGAGGATAAAACATAAATACCCTTTAACACACTAGCAAGGTATTTGACCCCACACACAATGAAGGTAAAAGGGTATTTTAAGAAACAAAACCCTATTGTGCTCTTAGACTCTGGTAGAACTCAAAATTTTATAGACCCCAGTTTGACCAAACAAGCTAACTGCTTTATATATCCCTACAATAACTTCAAAATCATGATTGGCAATGGTGGAAAAGTTGCATGTAAAGGTAAATTGAAGAATATCAAACTCACGATGGGATATTATAACATGAAATCAAAAATGTATGTACTACCATTAGGAGAATGTGACATTGTTTTGGGAGTACAATGGCTACGAATGCTCAAAAAAATTTAGTGGTACTTTGAAGACATATGGATGCAATTTATACAAAACAACCAAACTTACACATTTCAAGGTTTAAAAACAGGTCCCACATAAATCGTAAGTTTCCATAGAATTTAAAATATTCTTCTAAAAGGAGGAATAGGTATGGTTACCCAACTATTTTCCTTGCAAAATATCAATGAAGAGCAACTAGAGGCACCAAAATTAATAAAAATCCTGGAGAAGCATGATAAAATATTTAAAGAACAAGAGGGATTACCTCCACAGTGAAGCCATGATCATGCTATCCAACTACTTCCAGGACATCAACATCCAAATATTAGACCTTACCGATATCCTACTTACAAAATATGAAAATAGAAAAATTAGTACAAGACCTACTAAGGCTAGGGATCATTCGACCTAGTAGAAGTCCCTACTCTTATCCAATCATATTAGTAAGAAAAAAATATGAATCATGGTGCCTATGTGTGTATTTTTGTGCCCTCAACAAAATAATGATTAAAGACAAATTTCCTATTGATGAACTACTCGATGAACTTAATGGAGCCACATATTTTTCTAAACTCGATTTATGATTTGGTTACCACCAAATTTGGGTTAAGGAAAGTGATATACCCAAAACCACTTTTCGCATCCATGAGGGACATTATAAATTTTTTATGATGCCCTTTTGCCTCACCAATGCTCCATCCATATTTCAAAGTCTTATGAACAAGGTATTTTTTCCCTTCCTTAAAAAATTTATTTTAGTTTTCTTTGATGATATTTTGATTTACAGTAAGACATGGGAAGAGCACTTATCACATATAGCACAAGAACTCAAAATATTGGATGAAAATCAATTGTACGCAAAGAGATCAAAGTTTTCCTTTGGAAAGCAAGAAATTGAATACGTTGGAAATATTATCTCCAAGGAAGGAGTGAAAGTAGACCCTCAAAAAATTGAAGACGTGGAAAATTGGCCAATTCCAAAAACTTTATAAGGGTTGCATGGGTTCTTAGGATTAATGGGCTATTATCGCAAATTTTTTAAGGATTATGGAGAAATGATGGCACCCTTAATAGCATTACTTAAAAATAATACCTTCTTATGGTCTACAAAAGCTAATAAAGCTTTCATGACTTTGAAAAATGCTATGTGTACCAACCCTGTCCTAGCTATGCCAGATTTTCCCAACCATTCATTATTGAAAGTGATGCTCCAATATTAGGAATGGGAGTTGTGCTCATGGAAAATGAGAAACCCTTAGCATTTACTAGTAAAGCATTTAAAAAAAATCATTTACCACATTCCACTTATGAAAAAGAAATGTTAGCTATGGTCCACACTATCCAACATTGGATATCATACCTTATTGGGAAAAATTTCATTATTCGCACTGACCACCATAGCCTAAAATACCTTCTTGAACAACGGGTAACTACTCCAAGAACAACAAAAGTGGGTAACAAAATTATTAGGCTATGATTATGAAATCATATACAAAAAAGGAAAGATAACATGGTTGTGGATGCACTTTCCAAAAAATTTGAAGAAATTTCCCAATTACATGCTCTTTCCTGCTTTATACCTAAATAGATCGAACAAGTCAAGGAAGAATGGTATGCAAACCCTACTATACATACCATAATTCAAAAACTTCAACAAAACCCTACGAGCAAACCCCACTACTGTTGGCAAGATAACATACTCTGCTATAAAAAAAATTGGGTCCTCTCACCCACATATTCTTATCGACCAAAACTCCTACATGAGTTACATGCTACACCTACTACAGGACACTCTGGATTTCTCAAAACCTACAAAAGAGTGACTAAATCATTTTATTGGAGAGAAATAAAAATTGATATCAAGAGATTCATAAATAAATGTGAAATGTACCAAAGAAATAAAGATGAAACAATGGCAACACCAGGCCTTCTTCAACCTCTTCCCATCCCAACAAAGACATGGGTTGATATTTGAACGGATTTCATTGAAAGCCTTCCAAATTTTGTAGGAAAAAAACTATCCTAGTTGTGGTAGATTGTTTATCCAAATACGCCCATTTTTTTCCAGTAGATCACCCTTATACCACTAGTACTATTGCCCAAATATTCCTTGACAATATCTTCAAATTACATGGCATACCTTCTACTATAATTAGTAATCGTGATCCCACATTCACTAGGAATTTTTTAAAATAATTATTTAAACTCCAAGGTACTCAGCTTCGGATGAGCTCCACTTACCATCCCCAAACAAATGGTCAAACAGAAGTTGTCAATAAATTATTAGAAACTTATCTCCAATGCTTTATTTCCATAAAAACCCTTCAATAGGTTAAATGGCTGCCACTAGCTGAATGGTGGTATAATACCACATATCACACAACCATCAAAAATGACCCCCTTTGAAGCATTAAATGGCCAATCACCCTCATATCTAACCTCTTACCTTCCAGGAATTACAAAAGTGCCAGCAATCAAGATGGAGATTGTTACTCGAGATAATATCATTCGCACTCTGAAAGATAATCTACAAATTGCTCAACTCCGCATGAAGCAACAAGCAGACCAAAATCGAATTGAGAGGATTTTTCAACAAGGGTATATGGTATTTCTTCACCTCCAACCATATTGTCAAACTTCTTTAAAAATAAAATGGTCTCAAAATGAGCACCAAAAGTTTATGGCCCTTATAAAATTTTACAGTGTATTGGACAAGTGGCATATAAGCTTGAATTACCAGAATCCTCAAAAATCCATCCTGTATTCCATGTTTGTTGTCTTAAGCTTGTAATAGGCACTCACATCACTACACAAACTCAACTTCTAGATTTTTTAGACAATGGGGCTCTCATGGTTGAACCAAAATCTATCCTAGACTATCGTATGCACCATCTCCACAATCACACCATCACCTAAGTATTGATTCAATGGAAAGGTCTACCTCCAGAAGATGCTACATGGAAGATGCTCCATCATATTCAACAATAATTTCTACAATTCCATATTTTAGGACAAAGTTCCTTCAAAGGAGGGTGGCATGATAGGATACCACTCCTAACACACAATTCATTAATAACCAAATTACCTGTGATATATTAATGAAAATGCATGTCCTTTCATTCATATATTTTTATGTATATTTAGTAGAAATGGTATGATGTTGGAAACACATCATCCAAGAATTTGAATTATATATTTTATTAAGGTTTCTCATTAATATAAAACAATGATTCATTTACAACTATGATTGTATTATTTACTATTCATTTTACTATAGGCACATACCACTAACAAAGTTGCTATCAGAAGAGTGATAGAGGAGTGCAACAATGATTTGTTGACTGTGATAACATAGAAATGTTACAAAGTTGGGTGCCATATCATTACTAGATGTTGGACAAGTTATTTGTGCTAGAGTAGGATACAGGGTTATGCATAAGGGGTTGGACTAAAAATGTACTTGTAAAAAAATGGCGAATCCTAATCAAAATCAAGGTGAATCATGGAGAATACTAATAAAATCAAATCGAGCATCTTCATACAAAAATTTAGGGTATTTTAAGCCCTAAAATGTGAGGTCACCTTTGGAGCCACTTTTAACCTATTAAATCATCTTATAACTTCATGAAAAACACCACCATTAGATCAGACTTGAAAAGAGCTTTCCAACGAGTACAAATACGCCTATGTTTGGATATATATTATGGAGAATTAACCCTAATAAAATATTGGTCCTAAAAAATTTAGGCAAATGGGCCGACATCGAGGGTCCTCATATTTACGAATTTCTAATTTTGAAAATCCTAATATTTGCCCAATTGGTGAATATTCGCCACTATGCATAACCCTGGTAGGATATATTTGATTAATTAGATAGAGTAGTTGCTCTTCCTTATCTATTTGTGTGGTGGTTTCTCCTTGAGCTAGAATAATTACTATGTGTTTGACATAGTAAGGATATGAGCGATATTTGGCTACATAGATCAATGCTGACAAAGAAGAACATGTAATATAGAATCCTCTTTTGGGAGAATTAAAATCCTATGGTATTGTTGGTAAGATGAGTTGAAGAAAAATCTCAAGCAGTGTGGCGCTAGGAATAGAATGAAATCCTAGTAAAAATGAGGACTAACAAAAGTCTTGCTTATTGTAACCATTTTCCAATTGATGGGAATAATAAAAAAAAAATGGAATTTAATGTTAGGTTTTACCCATTCGAGGGTCTCTCCCAAGGTAAAGCATTTGAGTTATGTGTGAATGATTATATGGAATTCTCATGTTGACTATACTTTTTCTTATGATAGTTATTGTAATTAAATGATATCCATGGATAAAGTAACTCTTGTATGGTTATATTTATTTCCTTGATTAAATGAATAAATATGGATCTTAATTGAGATGTTATCAATGAAATTTATGTTAAAAATTATGTATTCTACCAAATGAAATATGAATGATTGGTTAGAAGATGTGTATTTTCAAAAGAGTAGTAAGTTTAATAATGAGCATTCATGGGTATGTTGATTAAGTGTTTTCTTAATAAATGAAGGGAAACCAAAGAAACTCATTTTGCTTTCTTAAAATGGATGCCTTTCAATTTCCATTATGGATATTTTTAATATGAAGGATTAATTAGATAGGGTTTTGGGTTAGAAAATTTTAAAGCAATAAGTTTAAAGATTTGACTAGTTTTTTTTATATTGAAGATTGATAGAAGACATTAATAGAAGTATAAATAAGGCTTATATGGATGTATAGCTTAGAATGGCATGATATGGATAGACAACCCTTTCACGCATCTACCACCCACATAGAAGGATATATGTGTAGTAGAATACATAGCATACACTTTCAAAATAATGAAGGGATGATCAACACTAGCATATTAGATCTATGAGAGGGATAGGTTGACCAATTGAAAAATATACCTAGTGCTCTTGCATTGCTTGAATTATGTAAGGGTAGGGATGGGTGTACCTCAAGGAAAGTCTAGATGGAATTATTGGTAGAGACCTTGTAGTTTCTCTAGTAAACTAGGAGTCGTGGAACTACTTTTAAATGATATATATATATATATATATATATATAAAATAATGTATTGAGACATAAAGAGTTATGACAAATAGAACCATTTAGATAATATATTGCTTTTGTTATCATATAATAATTTTGTTCAATGCTTTCATCATGAAATAGGGATTTTGTTTAGTCACCACCAAAACTAAAGCTTGAATTGTTTGATAATGCATCACCATTCATTTCTCATAGGTCTCACATGTTTTATCATTTATAGTTGATTAACTGCTAATAAAGGTAGTTAACTACCCAATCAAGGCATAAATATACAAATTATACTAGTCAACTAACCAATAAAATCATCCAAACAACCAATCATCCTTGTTAACTCCTAATTAACAACATGAAACTCATCGTATCCTGCCATTTATTCTATAAGCTAGACAACTCACCTTTTATGCATGCACCTACAACAAATCGTCCAAGGATTTTAGGTGATCTACAAAATCACACTTGGAGGAATCCAAAAGGATCGTTAATAATTCCATAGGCAATTGCATGTTGCTATAATTTCTAGACCACTCTTCTTGCACACTTGAGAATTTTGTCTGCACATAAATGTTGTTGAGATCAACTATTGATGATTGAAGGCATATATTAAATAATTATAAAGGATAATTAGGGCAATTATTTGACAAATACAATCTAGGAAGCATCCCAAATTGTATTGAATAATCTTTATCCAACATAATCCACACAAAATTTGGGTAGAGCTATGATTCTATGTTGATATTCACATTTTCCCCTTTTGTCTCATTCGTACTTTATTTTAATCAACATATTTTTATCATATTCATGATTTGATCCTTTCATGTTTCTATAATTTATTTCATTTATCAAACTACCATAAAAGAAATAATGTTTTGATCCCTCTACCAAAAAATATTTTTTTTTGGAGAGATCAAGATAAACCCCTTCATGCTAATTATTCTATTTATCTATTTCCATTTCTAGGTTTTATGCTTTCAAGCACAAAATAAAAGTGGTGCATGGTTATAGAAGAGTTGTTTAACACTTCTATCATTTTGCACTTTTAGCACTTGATGCTTTTATCCTTTGGTGCTTTTATCACCATTTGGTGATTCTATTTTGGTGCTAGGATCATATTTATAATTTGTTGCTCAATTTTTGTTTCTTTTTAGACCTATAAAATTATGGGTTATTATGTTGCTTACAATTAATGGTAATATTACAAATTGTAGACACCAAAACAACACCAATCCGATTATGTGACTGCAAACACTGATCGCATTGACACACACAGCCCCAAGGGTAGACCCCAGAGGTTAAACAGTGGTCCTAACCACTCTCACAGTAGTTTTGGAAGGTCAAAAATCATTTTGGCACCTTCGGGCACTTTGCTCAATATCCGTTCCACCCAGGGACGAATTCTAATTGGGATTCGCTCCACCCTGGGACGAATTCACAATTCGCTCCAGGGTGGGGCGAATTGCAGGTTTGACGGGAAAAAAGTCAAATCTTGGCAAATGGCAGCTCGGATCCACCACTTAACGCTTCCTTCATTGCATGGGAGTATAGGTGAGCGTTTTTGAGCGTTAGAGGCTGTTACAAGGGCAGTCATGGAGTCCCTATTCAGGGAGGAATCTTCCCTCCCTTGGAAGGGCATGGCTGCCAAGTGGCGCCTCTGCATGCTCATCCCAAGAGACCTCCAGGTCTATAAATTGGTGGGTTTTCTCACCCCAAAATATACAGAGTAAGAGCAATTTGGAGCAATGAAGTGCTGCCATTTTATTTCCCCATACATCCTTGTGCGATTTGTGCCTTTCACATCCGTGATCTCTTTTGGAGAAGAGGTCATTGGGTGATCATTGGAAGGTCGAATCTTGAGCCCAAAACCTGACATTTGGCCATAGAATACCACCCCAATTTTTTGACAACACCTTACAAGAGATTTTGGACCCATCCCAAGTGGATTGGCACCGAAATCAGGTCCCAACGGTGGGCGGCCTGCCCGGGTGCCCCCGCACTACCGTGAGTCTAATCGTCCCTTTTAGGAATGATTAGGAATCTATGGAAGATTGTTCTTTCTATCATTTTTATCTTGCATTTCATCTTATGCTACTTAGGTAGTTTGCAATTTTGATTTCATAATGTTTTGAGCAAATCTTATCATGTTCTATCACTTTTTGTCTTTACTAACTTGTAGGTAGCATCATCAAATTCCTACTAATGGAGGCCAAATTGGGAAAATATGACCATCTGGGTCTTCCCAAAATACCCCCAATTAGCTAACCCCAAGTTTGTAGGTCTTTTGGAGCTCTCTAGGTAGGACATTTGGGACAATACCTTTTCGGCATTTTGTTGCAGGTAAATTCGTCCCGCCCTGGAGCGAATTCAAATCGGTGAGGAATTTCCTGACTGTTCTTTTTGCAGTGCCCTCCTGGTGATGTCCTGATGCCCCTATCAAATTTTTAGAGCATTTGGATTCATTTTAGTTATAGTTTAATTCATTTTTCTCATTCACTTATCGTAGGCTTGGGGATTGCATGTTTTGTTTCATCCGCAGGTGCTACTAACTATTTCTTGTTCCTTTGAACGTAGGATCAGAACATCGGAGGAGCAGCAAGGAATCAAAATTCGTAGACACAAGTGGTGGTGACATTTTGGTCCGCCCATCTTACATGTGGGCACGCGGAAGAAGGATGGTTATCCATGGATGTGACCAAGAGATGAATTTGACGCTCCTCGCCCCTAAAAAGGGAGGATGTGGATTGTAACCGAAATGTGAAATACATCAATAAAAGAGAAGGGTTGTTATTTCATTTGGGCTTCAATTCATGTTTTTCTCCATTTCATGCATTTTTAATTCGTAGGGTTTAGCGTTAAGTTCAGTTCCATTTTTGCATCGTGCTTGGAGCTTTTCCTTTTTTGTTTTCGTATCCTCATGCTTTCAGTGGCGATCACGGTGGGACCTTGTCCTCTATTTTTAAGATCAGATATCTGATCCAAACTTGGTTGTTTTTTTGCTTGTAGGTGCCGAGTTTCACATGCTGACTGTTGTTCGTTCCATCAGGAGGCGGATACAGAGCTGTAATTCATCTTACCCAGGGACGAATGGGAATTCACCCCACCCTATGATGAATACAGTCCTATAATTCATTCCCCCTCAGGATGAATTTTTGTCTATGTAGTCTTCGGGCAGAAACTCAGAACCGACAGATTTGGGCAGAGAAGAGGTAAGGATTCTGAACTTTTCTTGTCTATTTTTGTCTTCAATTTTTCTGTTTTAGGGTACTTGCTTGCTTAGGGAAATTAGTTTTCCTTTACCGCTTGCTTGTTTCCATTTTGAAAAATAAAAAGAACCCCACACACCACGTGGCAACTTAAAAACCAAGGCGCTGGTCATAAAACCCCAGCCCTTGATCAAGACCAACGGTGGATTTCATCACCACCTTGGCTTGAATTTTGCATCCATTACCCCGATCGCAACTATTGCTAGACGTAAATCCTGATGAAAGCTGACCGAGTGTAGCTAGGGTGATTCCCAATGCATGAGGATAAGTCTTCTATGGTAGGTGTCATAAACAGGGTGATTCCCCTTTCGTACCGCCTACGTTCCACGTACCATCTGCTCTCACGTACCTATAGTTTCCCTCACGTAAGGGTGGGTATATAGAGAGGTTGGTATATCGGCCTGGCAATGGTATATCGAAGGGGCGACCATTTTTGGGAGCCATAAGAGCCATCATTTTGCATTTAAATGTTCTTTACAAAAACCTTAAAAAAAACAAACAAAAAACAAAAACAAAAACCAAAAACACACTAAACCAGGTCTAGGACACACTTTCAATATTTAAACGAGATAATCACTGCTTTGTGTGTGTGTATGATCATTTCTATTTAGTGTAGCATAAAAAATCATAAAAAGAGATAAAAATCTACATAGCTTGTAGGAAAGCACCACCATGGTGTACACACGTAGCCAAGCCCAATCAAGGGCGGAAGCTACAAAAAGTGTACAAGGGGGCACAAGTCGCCTCCGCTATAGCCCTAAGGACTTAGTCATACCGCCTTGGCGGCCTGACCCGCAAGAGAGTCCGCATCATTCCATGTCAAGATGGAATTATAGGGACACCCCTTTGAGGGACATGCCCATTCATCATAGCCCCTTTCGGGAAGAGTCCTTACACGTGGCACTCAACATAGATAAAAAGGCTCCCTTAGAAGCTCGATATGAGTGGCCACCACGTGATGAAGTGCTAGAGTGGCATAGTTTCCATGAGGAGAGGCCACATGATGATGGCATCCCTCCTTTGCCCCCCATCACTATTAGAACCAATAGACAAAATCTAGAGTGCAAGGCCCTTCAAGCAGGGCGAGCTAACTCTGCCCACCCCTTTCACACATATGAAAGGGAGCCCGAGGAAGATGATTACATTCCTCAAGAGCAATATACAACATGGGGGCCATGCGCTTCCGCACCAGCTAGATACCATGATCACCCACTGAGGCCGGAGCCTCGGGTAAATGCCGCCAACCTCGATAGAGGGAAGTGACCTATTGAGATCTCGGATCATCGGGACCGGGGTAAGTGCATAGGAGAGGCATCCAGGCCTCCTAGGCTCAGGATGGTAGAACAAATTGACCTGGCAGTCACCAGACATGCCGCCCGCCAAGCGTAGATCACGCGGCTTGAGCAAGACCAGCAACAGCTAGAGCATCTATATCGCCTTAGCAAAGAGCGCATTCGATGCCAAACAGATGAGCTGCTCCATAACCCAGTGCCTGAGAGGGTCCCAACCCCTCGCACCCAAAGAGCGAAACCATATGAGAGGCATAATCCCTTGGTGCGAGATAGGTCTCCGTGACCTTACCAAGTGCTGCCTCCGAGACCTCCTAGACCTGAGCGGGAGGCCACTCCCCGGAACAATGATGGGTACCCTCCATGGGGACCCACCCAGGGTCATAGGTCTCATCCAGAGACTCCTCAAGAAGCTTACGAGGAATATGAGCAAGAAGAAGATCGGGCCGAAATGCCCTACCTAGGCGGAGGAGTTGCCATCCGGCCACCCCTTCAGAGGCCTCAAGTCTCCCACAACCCACAATGGGAGCAAACTAAAGAGGAAGAAATTAAATCCTCAGATGCATATAAAGCGCTGCTAGAGCATTTGGAGTCTATGGAGACCAAAACTTTTGGGCCCCAAAAGCCCACTTTATGCCAACTCCATAGTCATCCTATGCATCCATCAGTGCCAGCACCTCCTTACCCTGAACACTTTAAGCTGCCTCAGTTGGCAACCTTTAGAGGTGAGGAAGATGCTCAAGAGCATGTGACAAGATTCCTGAGCCAATGCTTCGGCATTCAGGACAATGATGCTTTGTTATTGAGAACATTTATAACCACATTCGTAGGCCCTGCCTCGGATTGGTTTACTCAATTACCAAAGCACAACATTAACAACTTAGATCAGTTAGTGGATGCGTTCCTCGAATGCTTCGCCTTCAATACCAAGAAGAAGGCGTCACTGAGTGACTTAGCCAGCCTCAGGAAGTATGAGGAGGAGACCATGGTGGCCTATGGGAATCGATGGAGGACATTGCTTTCAAAGCTGCCCTACCTCCCTCCTATGTCCGACCTCACTCAGATGTTCTCCAAGAGTTGTTTGAGATCGATCTCTATGCTATTGTAGCTACAGCAATATGCCACCTTAGAAGAAGCTCTAGCGCAAGCCAGGATCATTGAAGAGATCAAAATACAGGATGGCGAGATAGCCAAACCTAAGAAAAAAGAGTGGACTAAAAACACTAAAGTTGGGACCATGCAACAAAAACCCGCTATAGTTAACCAAGTTGCTATCAATGTCCCTAAGCCTGCACAAGCAACACAGCCTCAAAAGGCTAACTATCAGGCAGTGCCTCCTAACAACTATGACAGAGAAAATTAGAGGCAAGAACAGAGTCAGCAGCGTCACCCTAGGCGACAATTCACACCCTACATAGAGTCCAGGGACTCCTTGTTTGACCGCTTGTTAGCGGCAAACTTGATCAACTTGCCAGAGGTTCAGACTATAGATCCCAATGCGCCCAAGCCTAAGGGGTATAGAGAGGACTTGTACTACAGGTTCCATAGGTGGCAGGGACATGACCTAAATGCCTATTGGAAATTTAAGGGCTTGGTGCAAGACCTGATTGATAACAAGACACTAGCGGTGGATAATCCCGTCGCACCAAGCAATCAACAAATGGAGGTCTTCAAAGACCCCTTGCCTACTCATGCTCCGTAGGCAAAGACCCTACAAGTTAACGAGGTCACACAGAACTGCCCCATGTAGGGATATGTAGGGATGATCAGTATAGTGACTCGAAATAGGAGGTATCCGAGCATGAATGCTCCTACGATAGCGGCAGGAGAGGTGCCAACAACTTCGCAACCACAACAGCACCTTGCACAACCTCCTCCGCCTAAGCCGGTGGCCACACTTCGGACCAAACTAACTCAGAGTTTGAGGACCACCTCGGCTAGGCTCTCCATATACGAGCTTATACAACAATCAATGCCCCATCGAGAAGCTCTAATGGAGATTTTGAAAGCCATCGAGTTGCAGCCCCATGAGACAAATTCTTTCAACAACTTCGTGGGGCATGTAAAATGATGCACTGAGCCAGTCATCACATTTTGGGAAGACGAATTGAGATCAGTGACTGATGACATGGCAGATCCACCCCTGCACGTTATCGCGCGGGTCAACGGGATCCCATACAAGAGGGTGTTGATAGACACTGGCTCGTCCAACAACATCATCACAACTATGGCTCTCAAACATCTGAAGTTGCCCGCATCTCACATCACAGCTTCCACCTACACTCTACGAGCATTCAATGATGCAATCTGCTCGACAGTCGACACAATAGTCCTACCAATCCAAGTGGGACAAAAGACCATACCCACATTGTGCCACGTATTGGAGGGTGAGATGGCCTACAACATCTTGCTAGGCCGGCCATGGATCAGGGACATGAAGTGTGTCCCTTCGATAGCTCACCAATGTTTAAAGTATACATTTGAAGGGGAGGTGCATGTAGTCCCGGCAGACTTGGAACCCTTCAAGTATTGTAATGCGGTGCAGCTGATGCCGCAATCGACCCTGCCATCAACGCATTTGGATTTCTAGTTAAATCCATCTAAACAGGGTCCGATTCCGTAGGCATCCCCGTTAACAAGTTCTTCAAAATCCTAGTCGGGTTCATCTTCATCATCTGGTCCTCCACCAACGACACCATCTTTGGGGGCCAAACAGAAGGACAAAGGGAAGGAACCCCTGGAAGAGGCAAAACCTTTGGAAGAGACACTGCCATCAGTGTCAACTATCTCTACTGAGGAGATGCCTAGCCGAATGGAAGTCGAGGCTCCTAGTCCACCCGACATGGAGTGGACTCAAGGAGAACTTCCATTCCCTCCCCCTCAACCGCCAACGATCACCATTGAAATGGCCAATACGGGCCTAGGGGAGTATCTGGTGTGGAATATTGTAGCAACACCCACACTAGAATCCATGCAGGACATGGGGAGACCTCGACTCCCCATTGGCACTATTGTTCCCCTAGGCTACCCGCCGAACCAGACAAACTTTGTGTATGGGGGCCTTGATCATGGCGTTGCACCATGCACGCAAGAGGACGAAGACGAAGAGCCTTTTGCTGAAAATGTCAACTATTTGTCTAACCCAGACTTTGCTCTGAGATACCTTGGCCAATGCAATTGGCACGGATATGGGTTAGGCCGATATGAGCAAGGGATACGTGTTCTTTGCCAACCAAGATACCAAATGCCATATGACAAGTCAGGAGTAGGGTTCAACCACCCCCTCCCCTTGGACATCTTGGTGGAGAACATGCAAGGCCTAGGGATAGGCAACAAGGGGGATTGGCATCAGATCCATATGCCAACCCTAACACCACATATACATTGAGGGATTATCTCCCATTAACGACAATCAACCTTGTTGGCTCTAGTAATCCCTTCCCTTCACTCGAGAGAGGAGAAAGCTCGAGAGCTCATTTTCAAGGAGGGTCTAGACAATGTCAAGAAGGGTCCTCGAAGGATGAGTCAGAGTATGAACCAGCATCGTATGACCCCTTCGAATCAGATAGTGATCACTCACAGGTGATCCCCATGGATGATTATCAAGAAAGCCTCTTGACAATGTTCCCCCTGGATGCTCCCATCGAGCAAGCACCGCTCCAAGGAAATCAAGTCCCCCCATAGAGAGCGGAACAACCTAGGTGGGGCCAGATCAATTTGCTCGAGCAGGATGAGCCTGTCATACCTCAAACAGTTGTCAGAGCCAACGAGGGCTTTTGGATCTCCGATAGTGATTATGAAGATGAAATAGAGATGGCATATCTTAATCACATGCGATAGATGCAGCATCGACACCCCTTGGAGATTAACGACATATTTGAACAATTAAACATAGTGCCAGGGCATGAGTGGTACGTAGACCCAGCGGGGTGGGACCAAGTGTTGGATCCGCTACTTCGGGCATACGAAGAGTACCTTCCACCCAGAGACCCTATAGTGACATCAGTGCCGAGGGTAGACCCTGTCTTCCTATCCGCACATAGGGCCGATCCATTCGTGCCAATCCCTCTAGAGCCAGATCCAGAGCATAGAGAGCATCTAGGATGTCCGAGTAACCACACCCATGGTAATGGAGACCAAAATCATTTCATCAACATGATCTCCATTGACTTAACCGCCCCCATCCACAATCTGGTCGATCCAACATAGTCATTATCTCTAGACATAGATGCCATAGACTGGGATCGCGTCAATTCCCCTCCATCCCCATCCGAGTACTGGCATTTTGGTGAAATGCTCCATTTTACCCCTGGGCCAACTCAGGATATCTGCCATGCTGAAGAGGGACCCGAGGTTCCTAACGATGATCTAAACTCAGCAAATGATATCCACTTGATCCCAACTCCACATCAGTTGGAAGATGGATCCCACATGTCGATCGAGGAGACGACTGACGTAGACATCGGCTCAGATCCAATGAATCCATAGATCATCAAGTTGGGGGTAAGTTTATCCCCCGAAGAGCAAGCCGACTACATTGCCCTTCTCAAAGAGAAGAAGGAGGTTTTTGCATGGTCATACAGAGACATGTCGGGACTAGACCCATAGCTAGTCATGCATAATCTAACGCTTGATCCGACAGTCAAGCCAGTTAAGCAGAAACTATGCAAGATGCACCCAACAGTGGCCTTAATGGTCAAAGATGAATTGCAAAAGTTGTTGGATGCATAGTTTGTCATCTACGTGGATTATCCACCATGGCTGTCCAACATGGTGCCCATCAAGAAGCTCGATGGGAGGATTCGCATATGCACTAATTTTTGAGATCTAAACAAAGTGAGTCCTAAGGATGATTTCCCCTTGTCGAGCATCGATGCATTGGTAGATGCTACAATGGGTCATGAAATGCTTTCCCTCATGGATGGTTTCTCGGGATACAATCAAATTTGTATCAGCCCTGAAGACCAGCTAAAAATGGCGTTCACAATGCCTTGGGGGACATTTTGTTATAAGGTCATGCCTTTTGGCCTTAAAAATGTTGGCGCCACCTACCAACGTGCCATGACATACATCTTCCATGATTACATGCACAAGACTTTGGAAGATTACATGGATGATTTGTTGGCCAAATCTCTTTTGTGCCCGGATCATCTCGATGACTTAAGCAAGATCCTCGATCGCCTCATGGAGCATAGAGTCAGACTGAATCCCAAGAAGTGCATTTTTGGCATCACATCTGGAAAACTCTTGGGTTTCATAGTCTCAAAATGGGGCATCGAGGTGGACCCAAACAAAGTCAAGGCAATCCTTGAAATGCATCCCCCAACTACCATCAAGCAGCTCAGAAGCCTACAGGGAAAGGTCACGTCGATCAAGCGCTTCATAGCATAGCTATCTAACAAGTGCCGACCAATGAACAAGTTGTTGCACAAGGGGGTAGCATTTCACTGGGATGACGAGTGCCAGTCAACCTTCGATGACATTAAACAATACTTGGCTTCACCGCCAGTATTGGCACCACCTAGACCAGGAGTGTCATTCTACTTATACATCTCAGCTACTGAGGTGGCACTGGGAGCCATGTTAGCCCAGAAGAATGAACTTCACAGGGAACAGGCTACTTACTATCTTAGCCGCACCCTGGTCAGCTATGAACTTAACTATGCATACGTTGAGAAACTTTGCTTGGCAGTGGTGTTTGCTACCAAAAAGCTACACCATTACATGCTGAGCAACAAGACGTATGTTGTGTCTAAGGAGAATCCATTGTGATACATGATGAGTCATACTTATCATAGTAGTCGCACGGTGAAATGGATCATGTTGTTGACGGAATTTGACATAGAGTTTATTGGACAAAAATCCATAAAAGGTCAGGTCATAGCCGATCAACTAGCAGAGGCTCCTCTCGAAGACGACCAACCTATGACTATAGAACTACCCGATGATGGGGTCTTCCATGTCTCAGAATCACCAGATTCTGACGAGCCTGAGTCACAGGCCGACATAACCCTATTTTTTGATGGTTCTAAATGTGAGCAAGGTGGTGGCATGGGAATAGTATTCTTCACACCGCAGGGCGCTCCTATGCCCCTGTCATTTAAATTAAATTTCCCATGCACCAACAACAATGCAGAGTATGAAGCCTTGCTCATAGGTCTTCAGACAACAATCACCATGAACATTAAATGATTGAATATCTTCGGTGATTCGCTGTTAATTGTCAACCAAGTCAAAGGGGTATTCCAATGCAAATGCCTAGTTCTATAGGCCTACAAAGCCCTTGTGGACAAATTCTTAGAAAATCTTGAATGGTACGACATCGAGGCACTCCCTCGGTCATCGAATCATTTTGTGGACACTATGGCCTCTTTGGGGTCGCTAATCCCGCAAGACATTTCTGGTGATATGACCACCATTCAAGTCAAAACACTATCGCAATCAATGATGGAGCGAGCAAGCTCTGATTTAACGCCAGGAATCCACTTGATCCAGATTGAGCCATCCATGGATAGGTTCTCTCGAATCCATGATCATCTGAAACATGCCAACTAGGGGTCCTTGTTCTCCCCTACTCCCCTTAATAGCAATACAACGCTATTCTTGCAAGTTCTCTCCCGCTCAGCTTTTGCTAGGGATGAACTTCAAGAGGGACTAGCTGTTCATACCATCGAGGCTTCTGATCAGCAGGATTGGTATTCACCCATAAGGGACTACCTCAAGTTAGGTAACCTCCCACTTGGATTGATGCATGCCGCAAAATGTGCATTCAAGCAGAAAGTGGCAAAGCATGTCTTGTTAGGAGACATTTTGTACCATCATAGCTATGAAGGGATCCTCCTTCGATGCTTGGACCAGCAAGAGTCCACTTGGGTGATCACCCAAGCGCACGATGGTACATGCGGTGGCCACTTCAGCGGTATGGCCATCGCAAAGTGCATTCTTTGCATGGGCTATTATTGGCCATATTTAGAGCGAGATTGTTGCGCATATGTCAGGAAGTGCGTGAAGTGTCAACACCATGCTAATTTGACACACGTACCTTCCCAGGCCTTGCAGCCGATCCAATCGGCTTGGCATTTTTCATAGTGGGGCCTAGATCTAATCGAAAAGATCTCCCCTACATCGTCAAGTCATCACACGTTTATCATAACGGCCATAGAGTACTTCACCAAGTGGGTGGAAGCGGTTTCGCTAACCTCTACGATTGGACCCCGCATTGTGGAGTTCATTTTGCATAACATCATATGTCATTTTGGTATTCCATCCAAGATAATCTCGGATAATGGGACGTCATTCAAGAACAAATATGTGCATGCTTTGACCACAAAGTACAAAATTCAGCACAATTTTTTGACACCCTATTATCCGTAGGCAAATGGGCAAGCAGAGGCGTCAAACAAAATGCTAGTCGCCATCCTCAAAAATATAGTCACAGATAATCATAAGGATTGGCACATTCAGATCCCACTTGCCCTATGGGCCTATCGCACTAGCATTCGGACACCCACTGGGGCAACTCCATTTTCGCTCGTGTATGGCTCCGAGGCTGTCATGCCTCTCGAGTTGGAAATTCCTTCCTCTATCATCATAATGCAAGAGTTCATCGATGATGATACTGCATGGCAAGCCCGGTTAGACCAGCTTACGTTGCTTGACGAACGACGCGTTAATGCCCTCGAGCATTTACGTATCTATCAAGAGCGACTTAAGAAAGCATACAACATGAAAGTTCACTTGAGGGACTTTCAGGTCGATGACTTGGTCTTGAAAGAAAACCAACAGAACTCTAGTCCTGTCATCCCATTTAAGGGACAAATTCATGGCAAACTGGTTAGGTCCCTATGTAATTGATAGCAAAATAGGACCTGGAACATACCGGCTAGCCTCTCTTGATGGAATCAAGGAACTAGAACCCTTGAACATCAGTCATTTGTGGCCATTCCATGTTTAGAAGAGCCATAGCCCAAACAAAATGCTCCAAGGATTTTCGTAATCGCTTGGTCAATCCCCAAAATGCTCCAAGGATTTTCATAATCGCTTGGTCAATCCCCAAAATGCTCCAAGGATTTCCATAATCACTTGGTCAATCCCCAAAATGCTCCAAGGATTTTTGTAATCGCTTGGTCAATCCCAAAATGCTCCAAGGATTCCTAATCTTGGTCAATCCCAAACTCCAAATTGTAATCGCTTGGTCAATCCCCAAAATGCTCCAAGGATTTCCTAATCGCTTGGTCAATCCCCAAAATGCTCCAAGGATTTTCGTAATCGCTTGGTCAATCCCCAAAATGCTCCAAGGATTTCCATAATCACTTGGTCAATCCCAAAATGCTCCAAGGATTCTAACGTCAATCCCAAAATGCTCCAAGGATTTCCCCAATCACTTGGTCAATCCCCAAAATGCTCCAAGGATTCCTACAATCGCTTGGTCAAAAACAAGAAAATTCAAAAACAATAAAATCATCAAAAATAACAAAATTTGCATCTCATTTCCATACATGCTCAAAATCGTCACAAAAATAAAGAGCTCTATTTTGCATATCATCTTCATATTCACACAAATCAATCCATCAAAAACACAAAAACATATAGCTGCATTACGCATCACACCCACACATTGCATATTTGTGGTCATAAAGGTCAAAGCGCCATAGACTGTCATTACTTGGCAAAACCATCATCTTCTACATTTTTCCGCTTTATCAATAGCTCATCGCCTATAACCGCCATTCACGTTATTCTCCCACATCATAGTCAGTTGTTTTCTCATGTATCGAGAGTTTTCGTCATTCAGTCGTCATTAGCTGTCTAGCCACATACTGTACCAAGTCAGACAGATTTTACGTAGGTAGAATTCTACTTGGATCACACCTTGTTACGTAGCATCCCAACACAAATTAAAACACATAAAACATTCCCAAGTTGTGTGAACGAAAGATGAACCCTGCAAAGCAATCCAGGTCACCATAAGCGAAATGGTTATCTTGCTCATCCCCCTGTGCGAATGACCCCAAGAATGTTGAGAGTTGGCAAAAGGACAAGCATCCTCCCTACCCAATTCCCCAAGAATCCCAAGTTCTCAAAAGTTGCAAAACATCAACAATTTGCAAACGTCAAAAATCCAAATTTTGACATCACAACCAAAGTGCATACATCAAGAAAAGCACATAAAATAGTGATTCTCATCACTCCATATCCTAATCCCTTGCTCAAAAGAAAAATATAATACAAAAATAAATAGTGATTTTTATCACTACAAAAGAGCAAGTATCCCAATACAATTGAAGAAAAGAAGGGAGTCGAACTTGAATCCCTGGAACTCTCAGCATCCAGACAGGTCATGAGGCAAACCTCAGTATCGGTTTGGTTGATAGCCTATCGGTCACTGGTGGTAAACCTCCCGCATGACGATATATCTGTCACATTAACTTGTGTGCAGATCAATGTTTGCATGTGGATGAGCTAGCTTATGGTATCCTACGATAGCACCGTAGATTAATCTGACTAAATACAACAAAGGAGTTAGTGGAGCTAATCAGGTGATCCTCGATACGAGTTTGGTTGATAACCTATCCGGCACTGGCGGTATCCTGACCAACACCACATAAATGAACTCAATTGCACACACAGGGATGTGAAATAACTTGGTCCAAGACAAGTCCGATTCATACCTTGGTCAAAAGTCTTGTGAGATACAAGTACAGTCGTGGCTAGTTAGTTAAAACATCTGAGTCTCAGAAAACCTTAACATACATTCTCAACCAACTTGCTATCTTTCATCCTTGCATCGCCATCAAAAAATACCAAAAAAACATGTATACATAAAAAGCTATTTACCGCAGCCATCGCCTAGGACAAAAAGCCATAAAGTTCTACACAGTCTATGGTGCGACTACCAAACATCACAAATTCAATTCATCCATTCCATTTGCATATCATATAAATTAGAAACATTTGCACTCATCAACACATATGCATTCATCACTATAACTTAACATGCATACATCCATATTCATCAATCATCATGCATAAAATCAAATCATCACATGCGCATAAACAAAATAAAGTCTATATATATATATCATCAAAAATGCCCGTAGGCTACAAAGAACCGGTCATGTGACCCCGCAACAAAATCCAAAATCTCAAAACCCCCAAGCCTAAGGCGTCGGCCACCATGATCACGTAGGATCGGTGCGACGGGAACTACCCCCCATGGTGTGGGTCCTATGGGACCCCTCAGGGTGACTATTGCTAGCCCCCGCATCATGCCTACTACCCCCTCCCTCATCCAATCGCCTACGATGAGATGATGTTGACTGCTCAGTATCACTGCCCCTCATCCGACGTGATGACCCACCGCCCGAGGGCTTAGGTACCCACCCCCTGAGGTGGATGATCTCTCCCTCCAAATCCATCCGATGCCGACACCACTCTGCCTCCCATCGATGGTACATCATGACTACATCATCATGCTATGCCAGCTGCACCCGTAGGAGATCCCTCTCCCATGCAGCATCGGTATCCCCCTCCTACTAGTGTGCACAGCCCATGCATTCTCCTGCTCTGCTAACTGAGCCCATAAGAGATCCCTCTCTTGTAGAGCCTCCCCCAACTCCTCATCTCACCTCCACAATAGCTCCACCAATCATGCATTCTCAATGTGCACCCCTGACTCCATGTCCTCTAAATCTCCCTGAGGCATGGGCATCTCTAGAACAGTAGCCTGCTCGGGCTCCCACTACCTCGTGACGTCTTGCATCTCCGACTGATCCAAAACCCCAAATCCATGCCCAGTCATCCACCTCCACCATGTCCGCCTCCTCGAGCGGAGCTCCCCAATCATCTCCTAGCACCTCGACACCCTCCCCCTGCTCTGCCTCCGCACCTCCCAGTGGCCCCTCTCCCCGCCATCACCATAGAGTCCACCACTGATCATACTCTATAGTAGTCTCGACATCATCCACATCCGGGACGTCGATCACCACATCCAAATCCTCGCCCAATGGCACGATGACCGACCGATCCAGAGTCCTCTCATCCCCCCAATGCCGATAGACCACGGGCTCACCAGGCAACCCCTAGCGCACCCCAAACTATCATGTCACCCGGCTATACGAGAAGAACTCCTACTCGGTCCCATGCCACCCAATCAGCCACCCTCCTGCACCCTCGAGCCACTCTCCAGCCTCAGGCCAGGCTAGACAGTCCCGATAGGGTGCCAAACACCCCCTGGAGCAAGCCAAGCAAAGGCATCGACATAGTGCCCTACAACACCTGCCCACCATCGACTCTATCCCTGCTCCTAGACCACCGCCATAGAGCCACGTAACCTATATCCTTATCTACCATCTCCACCCACATCATCCATGGTAACCCCCCTGGTCTCTCCACCGCTATGTTGCCAACCCTAGCTCGCAATAGATAGCTACGCTGATCCCCTTCACCTGCGATGGACCTCATATAGCTCCCCATAGAGCTACACTAGTAGCATTTGTCCCCATCTCATGACCAAAGGATCCTACGTCGAACACTCCACCATCGATAGACCACATCCAAGAGGTTCCATGAGAACCTCGCACTTGACGAGTCAGGTAGCAGCATGTTGGAAATGAGGCCCATAAGCAATGCGTGCCTCACTCCCAACACCCCCCTCTCAAACCACCATCGAACCAGAATCCCACCCATCTGGCAGTCAATCTCTGCCCTCTCCACTAGACCATCCACCCCCAACTCCTCCCCATGCCTAAAGTAACGTGTCAGCACTGCTGTCCGCTGATCCCATGACGTCGTCCTGATCGACAGTCCATCTATTGGAATCCTAAGAATCCGATAGACATCCTCCAAAGTGACTGTCATCTCCCCTATTGGGAGATGGAAAGTATTAGTCCGAGGATCCCACAAGTTGATCAGGGCCGTCAGGTAGGCCCGATCCCCAATCACTGGCTCCAGTCGAGTCACCTGCTTGAGCCCCAGGGCATCAAGCCACTCCCAGTCAGCCACAGCTAGCGCCTCCCATGCTTCAGCAAAAATAGTCGGCACGCGATACCGGCTCTTCACAACCTGCAATAGACAACAAAATAAGCACATTAGAATCATGAAAAATAGTGTACAGATACAAACAGCATAAACGCAAAACAAAATTTAATTTGTCAACCTAGGGTTTTATACTCTCAAAATTGATAAATTAACACAAACACAAAAAAACTCAGAAATAACAAAATTTAATTTGTCAACCTAGGGTTTTATACTCTCAAATTGATAAATTCAAACAAAAAAACTAAAAATAATAAAGAGGGAGTTCACTTACTGGTCTCGCTTCAGCCCCGCCACTCGATCCGGTTCGTGCACTCATGGTGGCAAAAAAATTTGGCAGTGCTTCGCTTCACAGAATTGACCTCCTCCTCCTCAGAGCTCCAAATCGCAAGAAAAAACAAGTGCAAATGAGCCCAAACCCTAGTTTTGGCCTTTAAATAGGCTTTTTGAGCCTGTAATCATTCCTCCCTGGGATGAGCGCTCTGGTTAGCGCTCGTCCCACCCTGGAATGAATGCTCAATAGGAATTCGTCCCACCCAGGGACGAATACAGAGCAAACATTTCACAAAACAGCAAAAATGCACAAAAATGCACCAAAAACAGCAATAAAACTGTCCAATGAGAGTGCTTTTGCACTTGACATTTCGGGCATGCAAAATAGATGTCGGGGTCACAAATCCTCACTATCCTACTCCCTAAGAAGGCTACCATAGCCGGACCGCTCCACGGGAGGACGGATCTTCGAGAATTTCATCCCCAAACGGCGTCGCCAAAAGGGTCAAAACCCACCCAAAAATAGCAATAGAGTTGCCGAACGAAGGTGCCTTCATGCCTGACATTCTTGGCATCCAAAATAGACATCGAGGTTATAAATCATCACCATCCTACTCCCTAAGAAGGCCACCATGGCCGGACCGCTCCACGGGAAGACGAATTTTTGACAATTTTAGCTCCAGAAAGGCGTCCCCAAAAGGGTTAACACCCACCAAAAATAGGTCTAAATGTCAAAAAACTGCACACACATTCAAAGATAAATCTCTGAAGGCACCCTTACCTAAGTCATCTTGGGTCAAGTGACTCATCACTTTTCTCATGTAGGTCATTCCCTCATCGATTCGTCGCTTGAGGGGGTAGTCACACTTAGTCACCAATCAACAAATACACACCCAATCATGGAAATGGCATGCATTCGAAGAATCATTGGCAAAGACAAATCATGCTCCTCCTTGGGGCAGTAAACAAGCAATAATCACAAGCTGATCAATCACTTGGCATTCATGAATCATGAACTCAAGGTTCCCATAGACAAAAGGTTGCGCCCTTTGCCTATTCATGACTGATCAATGTCCAAGCTCAAGTAACACCTCACCGAAAAAGGTTAACACTTGAACTGAGTTCCTTCGCTCGTCAGAAGCAAGGATTCAAGAATGCATGCCCTTTTCATACTTGGGGCATCAAAAGTTGGTTAGGTTACTAAGAAACCCTAATCATTAGTGCTTTGGTTATCTATTTTTGCTCGGTGCTGTGCCTTGCACAACGCATCCCAAAAAGGGGCATCTGTAGACACCAAAACAACACCAATCCGATTATGTGACTGCAAACACTGATCACATTGGCACACACAGCCCCAAGGGCAGCCCCTAGAGGTTAAACAATGGTCCTAACCACTCTCACAATAGTTTTGGAAGGTCAAAAATCATTTTGGCACCTTCAAGCACTTTGCTCAATATCTGTTCCACCCAGGGACGAATTCTAATTGGGATTCGCTCCACCTTGGGATGAATTCACAATTCGCTCCAGGGTGGGGCGAATTGCAGGTTTGATGGGCAAAAAGTCAAATCTTGGCAAATGGCAGCTCGGATCCGCCACTTAACGCTTCCTTCATTGCATGGGAGTATAGGTGAGCGTTTTCGAGCGTTAGAGGATGTTACAAGGGCAGTCATGGAGTCCCTATTCAGGGAGGAATCTTCCCTCCCTCGGAAGGGCATGGCTGCCAAGTGGTGCCTCTGCATGCTCATCCCAAGAGACCTCCAGGTCTATAAATTGGTGGGTTTTCTCACCCCAAAATATAGGAGAGTAAGAGCAATTTGGAGCAACGAAGTGCTGCCATTTTATTTCCCCATACATCCTTGTGCGATTTGTGCCTTTCACATCCGTGATCTCTTTTGGAGAAGAGGTCATTGGGTGATCATTGGAAGGTCGAATATTGAGCCCAAAACCCGACATTTGGCCATAGAATACCACCCCAATTTGCCGACAACACCTTACAAGAGATTTTGGACCCATCCCAAGTGGATTGGCGCCGAAATCAGGTCCCAATGGTGCCAAGTGGATTTGCTGCTTAGGTATTTTGCAATTTCGATTTCGTAATGTTTTGAGCAAATCTTATCATGTTCTATCACTTTTTGTCTTTACTAACTTGCAGGTAGCATCATCAAATTCCTACTAATGGAGGCCAAATTGGGAAAATATGACCATCTGGGTCTTCCCAAAATACCCCCAATTAGCTAACCCCAAGTTTGCAGGTCTTTTGGAGCTCTCTAGGTAGGACATTTGGGACAGTACCTTTTCGGCATTTTGTTGCAGGTAAATTCGTCCCGCCCCGGAGCGAATTCAAATCGGTGAGGAATTTCCCGACTGTTATTTTTGCAGTGCCCTCCTGGTGATGTCCTGATGCCCCTATCAAATTTTTAGAGCATTTGGATTCATTTTAGTTATAGTTTAATTCATTTTTCTCATTCACTTATCGTAGGCTTGGGGATTGCATGTTTTGTTTCATCCGTAGGTGCTACTAACTATTTCTTGTTCCTTTGAACGTAGGATCGGAACATCGGAGGAGCAGCAAGGAATCAACATTCGTAGACACAAGCGGCGGCGACATTTTGGTCCGCCCATCTTACATGTGGGCACGCGGAAGAAGGATGGCTATCCATGGATGTGACCAAGAGATGAATTTGACGCTCCTCGCCCCTAAAAAGGGAGGATGTGGATTGTAACCGAAATGTGAAATACATCAATAAAAGAGAAGGGCTGTTATTTCATTTGGGCTTCAATTCATGTTTTTCTCCATTTCATGCATTTTTAATTCGTAGGGTTTAGCGTTAAGTTCAGTTCCGTTTTTGCATCGTGCTTGGAGCTTTTCCTTTTTTGTTTTCGTATCCTCGTGCTTTCACCAATTACTATTTTAGCTAATATTTGTGATAGTTTAATTATAAAATTGTTAAAAATTCTTATATTAAGTCATAATACTTATATCATTTAAAAATTTGAAAAGGTAATAATTAAATTTTATAGAGCATTACAATCAATTTTTTGTTTTAAGATTTGTTTTTTTTTTGTAACTAATTATGTGAGGAAATTAGGAAAATTGTATTATTTTATGAGGTGGCATTAGATATCAAAATCTGATTTCCCCTTTTGCATTTAGGCAAGGAATTAAACTCACATGTAGTAATACTTAGGCTAGTCCCATTGTTTGTAGGAGTATCTTTGGATCTCTCCAATTTGAAAGAAGAATAAGGAATTTTACTATTTCTCAAGCATTGAAAATATAAAAACACATAGTCTAGGATTGTATGTTGCATTCTATATTCATTTGCAATTTACATTGAATCATCCAAAACTTATATTTAGGTTAAATAAAAGTTGCATTATATCCTTATAATTCTTGTTCAAAATAAAAAATAATATTTCATTTTTGTAAGCATTAAAAGTGAAAGAGCACATAGATCTAGGACTTATTTTATGCATTATTATATTCATTTGCATTACATCCCTCATCCTAACATTTCATTAAGGATGGAATTATTGTTTAAACCGCAAGTGTATTCCAATCAACCCATAAAACTTAGATGGGTAGGATCCACACTAAAATTCTTGAATGTGGGCAAGCAATTTTATGGCCCCATAGTAGTTGGAATATACATCAAGGTCTATGGAAAGATCTAATTATATAGCCAAAAAACCTTCCATAAATATAGTTCCTCATTAGGTAAGAGAATTGAATGCTTTAAAAAGAAACAGGTTTATGTATACCAAATCAAAATTTATTTTCTTTTAATATGTTTGTGCTAAATTTTTAGATGTTAATAACCTTGATTTAGTGAAGTTCTCCATAGAATGAGGATAATTCCCAAGGTAATTTCCATATAATAATTAATATTAAAAAAATTGTTAGAAATAATAAAAAATAAGCTTTAAAAATAAAATAAGTGTTTAGAAGCATTATTTATGTCTTTATCTCAGTAAAATATTTTAAATAGATGTGTTTTACATGTTCAATTTCATTTTAGAATAGTCATAAAACTTTTCTAATAATTTTAGATGCCTTTATGAACTAGTTTAATGGATTTTAGCCCTAATAATCCATTGTTCTTAGATATTTTTCTAAGAAGATTAGATATATTTATGAACTATCATTATTGTTATTATTATTAGATATCTACTCATATATTTATTATTTTTTTATTCTTCCTAATCTATTGCTCTAATTTGCTTATTAATAAACCAAATAATATAAGCAATAACAAAATTTTCATCAACCACCTCAATAACACCAATTCTAATCCTTCTTGGAAAGTCAAAGAGTATATCAAGGAAGCCAGGTCCCTCATCCTTAACAGATAGAATTTTCTCTACCAACACACTTTCAGAGAATCTAATAAGGCGGTTGATAAGCTTGCTAACATCGGAGTCAACATAGATAATATCTAGATCTGGCATAACATCCTCCCTTTGGAAGTCCAACTAGTAGTTAATAAAGAGAGGCATCATAGGAGCTCTCCTCATCAGGAAGCCCATCCATAGGTCCTCATCCCTAATCCTCATGATCATAGTTAGCAGTAAGCTTTGTATTTTTCAACCCCCTATTTCTTATGTATCAAGGCCCGAGCCCATTCACACCTACTCCACTTTTCATCACCACCTTCACCACCTTCTCAGTTTGCTTTCCCTTGTTTCTCCGAGGATCATCATCCGAGCTGGCCTATGCCCCATAGACCACATGTTTCCTCATGTCACCAATTCCAACCCCCTCTCCTTTCCATTTCTATTTTTTGCCATCACCACCCATCCCCCGTGTCACTGCCTTTATGCAAATCCATGTGGTCTATCCATTTTATACCTTGGAACTTTTAATTTTTTTTCTAGCTGTTCTATGCAGGTTACGGAGAAGCATTTCCAAAAATGATAGCATGCAATTTTATGATCATTTCTGAATCACTACATCCAAGTAGATGATTCAGATAATCCTTGCTTTGGTCTGTAGGGTTACTGAGCCCAAGGCTCAGATTATAGTTAATTGTTGGGTTATTATCCACCTCCATGTACTCAAGCATCAAACTTGGCAAAACAATCTTGATTACCTCGATACTCAAGGTGTGTTTTTCTTCAGCTCGAGAAAGAAGAGGATACCTCGGTCCCACCTTGGAACTCACAATATTTAGTTAGCAATTTTTCCTGTGTGTCGTTCGGTCCCTTCTCATCATGATTTTCTTGGTGATCTGTCTACCTTGGGTGGATTGCCTCCCTCGCATGTGAGCCCTCTCCTTTCCACCTATCCTCCCCTCACTGCCCAAGCCTCCATATTTTTTTTTAGCCTCCCTTATCCTCCCTCCATTCCCTTTTTAACCTTTTCATTGCTCGCTTGCATTACATTTCCCCTAGCCCACCACCCCTGTCTATTGGCCTACCACCCCCTCTCTTGTCCCCCCTCCCCTATCATGTCGAGTGAGTATGTTGAAACCCATTCTTATGTTTGTGACCCTGAAGATGACCTTGTACTTAAGGAAAAAAATTTGTTTAATTTCATCAAGCTCTTTTTTGGTGATGATATTGACATTATGTTGACTTTCCTTGAGTCTTGGGATAATGACGTTGTCACTGTCAAGGGGATAGACTTCACTGTTGATGTACATATCCTTGCTACCATCACTAGCCAAGTTATTGAAGGATGTCAATCCATTCACCACCACAAACACAGCTAGAAAGTTGAGTTGGAACACTTTAAAGGTAATGAAAAAATTTGTAAGAAAGCCAAAGGTTCTAGCCTGTTTAAAAGTGATATTTCATTTCTTTGGAATGTTGTCATGAAACCCATAATCTAGTTCATTTGTGTTGATGACCTAGACAAACCCTTCAAAACCTATCATCTAGATTTCATCAATCACTTTAGAGAACTTAACCCCATCAACATTCCCATGTTTTTCTTGAATTCCATGAATCACTCAATTTCCAGCTACAGAGACAAAAAATCCCATGACTTCCCCCGATACAAAGGCATGTATAAGGTTATTTACACCTTCATCCTTGCCAACAGTCCCATGGCCAACCCTATTTCCAATAGCCCTGCCACCAAAATTTTCCCTT
Organism: Wollemia nobilis; assembly: GCA_028583015.1. Classification (NCBI taxonomy): domain Eukaryota; kingdom Viridiplantae; phylum Streptophyta; class Pinopsida; order Araucariales; family Araucariaceae; genus Wollemia; species Wollemia nobilis. The sequence continues at coordinate 21,628,176 of JAQPPZ010016895.1, forward strand.
TCAATCACCTATATAAAGCTGAAAAGAAGAAAAAGGTTACTGAAGCCATTTCCAAGATGAAGGCGAGGAAAAATATTTCTTTTGAAAGCAGTGAGGAACCGGTGAGAAAGTCTACTAGGATTCTGAACATGACTACCAAGAACAAGGTGATTGATATTACTGATGACAACGATGAAAACAAAAATCTAAAGGATTTCATCATAAGCTCGACCATGACAATGATGAATTGCATGGTGAACTGCACAATGGATATCCAGGATGGGCTCCACAAGCTATTTTTTCCAGGAATGATCAACCAAACCGAGGATGCTACTGCATACCAAGATGTGGTGACTATAAAAAAGGAACCCAAATATGAGGAGCCCAAGGCTACTTTCGAAGAGGAAGACAAGGAAGAAGACAAAGTTGAAGTCGAGGAATGACATCCTGGGCTTCCTTTTGATCCTTTTTGCTTTTTTTTGCTTATGTTTTTTTGTCCTCTTTGCCTTCCTGCGTGGAGCTCTTGCCTAAATGAAATTTAGGCATCCTCTATCTCTCTCTATTCTGTGAGGTTTTAATTACGTATGTTAGGCATTCCTTTCCTTTCTAGGGTCTGGGTATTTTTGGTTTTAGATTCTGGTCTGAGGATGCTTCCTCCCCCTCTGTTAGCTAGTTTTTATCATTTAATGTCTCAGGCTGAGGCTACGTATTCCTCCTATGCATACTTCAATTAGGTTCTTCTAATGGGGTTCTCCGTTGTTCAAAAAGCTTGGTACAACTTCCTCTGCTACTTATGTAATAGGTTCAGGGATCCTTAAAACCCTTTGCAATATAATATCTTATTTAGCAAAAAAAAATAAAAATCACATTATTGTTATTGTTGTTAGAATTTAATAGTATGATGTAAAATTGCTTTCATACTACTTATTAGGATCTAATTTTCTAATATCAAATTTTTAAAATTAAATATTTAAAAAAATATTGAATAAATTCATGCACCAAATTACAAGGAAAACTATAAACATAATAATATAAAATAAATAGATGAAAGAAGATCCATAATATAAAATTATATGTGATGCACTACTCAATATTTTAGTAGATTATTATTGAAACTTTATATAGTTTAATCCATCATATTGAATGATCCATTCAAGAATTAAATGGATAGATGAATTTATGAAAATATAAAAATTATTATAATGTTAATAATATCTTACTTAAAAAACTACTTAAGATACCGTATAAGGGTCAAATAAGGATATTTGAAAGGATCCCCAAGAAAGTTAAGCTTTTGTATATAATAATCTATATTACCTAAAAAAACTACCTTTCAAACAATTATTTTAAATTATTTATTTATTTTTTGATAAGGGTGGAAGAAAGGGTTTTGAAAGGAGTCTCAAACCTTTTACAAGAGAGAAACCACATACACTAAGCAATCACACATTCAAAACAAACATACATAGGACAACCTATAAAACTAAACAAGCTAAAGTACAATAGTTAGCAAAGAGAAGTAGTCTACCAAGACCATACAAAATTTGAGCCCAAGAGAACAAAACAACCATAAGCACTTGGAAAGAGACCCAAAACACACCATCTCAAACTTACCCACTAGCCATAGATTCCACTATGCTTTTGATATCTTCCATCTAGGAGACATACTCCTCAAAATTACAAGCTAACATTTGGCTCAATCTCAACCCAGATTCCAACATATCTTTAAGGATCAGTTTCAGCTCTCCAATTAAAACATCAACAACCTTGTCTAGGAAGACATAATAAATAATCCCATAAACAAACTCACACTCTAGATTTTTCTTCATTCTTACAAATTAAAATAATATTAGAAAAATATTTATCCTAGACACAAAATCCATCTTGAAAAATACCTAGATTAGCCATTTAATTTTCCTCACTATTTCCTTATCTTTGGATGTGACTAAGCTCTATATTTTCCATGTATTCAATCAATTTTCTAGGATTCCTCAAGCATGGTAGCACTATATTAGTTGACATTTGAATTTTTTTCCAACATTTTGATCACATGATACTAGAGATAAAATGGCTTGATTGGGTCCTAGAGTTTTAGAAAACAATCTCATAATCTTACCATTCTCATCCTTGATTATCCCTCCAACACTTGTCGGGCTAGGGTTACCTTTTGTAGCTCCATAAAAATTTAGCTTAAGCCAACCTTCAGGAGGGGGATTCCATTTAGAATTTTCTCTAGCATTGTTTGAAGTAGGAACAACCTTGCCATTAGTAGGAGATAAATTCTAGTCCTTAGCAATTCTACCTTCTTGCTTTGATTCTTCAATTCCTTCCCAATTAACAATCTCCACATTTTCTTTGATGAATAGAATGATTTTATCTACAACTAGCATATTGTCCTTTTTCTTATCTATCTATCTATATATATATATATATATATATATATATATATATATATATATATATATATATATATATATATATATATATATATATGTTTATTTCATTCCATACTCTCTATAAAATATGAGGAAGACTAAGGTTCCAAAGCATTTGCAGTCTTTTGCTTTTAAAGGGTGGGCACCATTGTAGGTAAAGATCCACTAAGGAATATGGTAAAACCTAATCTATTTGAAAATTTCTTAGAATAACCGAAAGGACTTCCTGGGTAAAAGGACAATGAAGATAGAGGTGATTCACATTCTCCAGATCTCTTTCACAAAGACTATAGTGATTAGGAAGATGAAATCCTCTTTTTTCTAAGTTATCCAAAGTTAAAATTCTATTTTGGACAACCAACCAATAGAATAATTTTTTTTTGGGATAAGTTTTTTCACCCACATCTTAGAGACTGGAAACCATCCCATTTATTCCTTTTGGAGCAAATGATAACCTGATTTAACTATATAGAGCCCTTGCTTAGAAGGATTCCACCACCTAGAATCCTCAACATCTTTGCTCTTTAGGGTATAAACCTACAACAATCTATTTAACCTCTAAGCCATTTGAAATTTCCTTTGATCCTACCCATCAACTTGGATGCTTTTCCATAATGGTCTACCATTCTCCCACTTGATGTAATCATGAACCCAAATCCTAAAATTTTGAGATAACTCTTGCTCAAGGTATCCCAAATCCATATCCTCCTTAAGGGGAAAACTTCTCAGCCAAGCATCATTCCAAAAGTGAACATGTCTACCATTCCCAATCCTCCATATACTTCTCTTTCATAGCAAAGGTCTCATCATTTATAAATTGTTCCAACAACTAGAACCCATCGAAAAGTCCCTCTCAACCAAAAAGTTGGAATCCTTAAGCTATTTAGCTTGAATAATCTTAAACCAAACAACATCATCCACCTTTGGTAGTTTCCATCCTATTTTTCCTAATAGGTTGTATTTAGCTCATTGAATTTTCTTAAAAAAATATCTCCATCCTCCTTTTGGTAGACAAGATCCTATGCCACCAAAAGAATTATTTTCTTTTTCTTTGAACCCAATGATAAGAAATTTATTTTTCATTTGTTCAATATTATCAAAAATCTTAGCATACACCTTAAAAATATATAGAAAATAAACCAAAATGCTTTGGAGTGAAGCTTTCACCAACTAAGCTTTCCTTAGCTCATCAAAGCCCCTTTCCAACTAGCCAGTTTCCTAGAGACCCTTTCCACCATAGGGTTCCACATCTCTTCCTTCACTCTCCCTTTGAAAAGTGGTATTCCTAGGTAAGTAGCTAGAAGGGTACCTATCCCACAATAAAAAAATTGAGTAATATTCTATTGTCTAATAGTTAAAGTATTAAAAAAGTAGATCTTGCTTTTACCAAAGTTTATTTTTTGACCTGCAACAATCTCATATCTCTTCAAAATAACTCTTAACACTCTAGCCTGGGGTATTGAAGCCTTAGTGGTGATAAAAGTATCATCAACAAACTATTTGTGAGAGATAAGATTAAATTTATTATTTATAAAATTTCATATTTGTATCCTCTCACTTAAAATTCTCTAATACAAGCAATACTAAATTCATGTCAACCTATAAATTTAGATTTTTTTTAATTTTATTTGTGGAAAACATCCCAAAAGGGATGCCACTTTCGAGTAAGACCCAAGGAGGTAGGGGTATCCATTCCGGTAAAAACACCCAGGACCCGGACTTGGTCTACCACATTTTACATACTCAAGGAGCAAACAAACACACAAAACCAAATTAAAAATAAGTAAATAACAACAAAAATAATAAAATAAAATAAAAAACATGGTCTTTGAGTGTGTCAAAAACAAAAGCACAACCAAACACACAATAATATAAAAGAAACCACAACACAAGCCACATAGAAAAACACAAGAACCACATAAAAAAACACAAACAAGACAAAAACAATAGAATACTACAAAGAAAGAACCCAAAAAAAACATGAAAAATAAACACAACCAAAACCTAAAAAATTAAAAAATAAAATAAAAATAAAAATAAAAAACAACCAACAACAGAAAATAAATAAAAACAAAAAACAAAGAAAACACTCACACATAAAAACATGAAATAACACAAATAAAGAGAAACCCAAGAACAAGAACGAAAAAAAAACAAAACAACAAAAACACAAGAACAAAAAAAAAACAACACAAAGAACACAAAAACAAAACAAAATAAAAAAACCCACCCACCTTAAAAAACTAAACAAAAAAAAAAACAAAACAAAAAAAAATAATAAAAAATGAACAAAACAATGACCTATCTAGACCAGAAGACTATTAAGGCAAGAATCAATAGAGGAAACAAAATAAAAAATAGAATAAGCTAGGGAACTTAAAAAAAAACTGAATGAACCAAAGAGAAGCAAAAAAAAAAAAAAAACAAGAAGAAACTAGGTACCTTTAGAACTGGAGCCATCCAAAGAAATGATAGAAAGAAGAGCTTCCCTAATTTGAGAAGCCCACCATATAGGAGGTTTGCCATAACAAGTAAGATCACCTTTGTCCAAAGCCCAATTAGCTAAAGCATCAACACTCTTGTTTTGATCTTTGACCACATGATTGTAATCAACATTCAAAAATCCCATCTGGATTAACTAAATCTTCTCAATAATTCTTTTTATTCTCCAATCCACCTTATTATTCTTAGAAGGATTCTTCAAGAGATTAATCATAAGTTGAGAGTGAGACTCAACTAACACCTTTTCCCATACAACCTTAGTAGCCTCCTGAAGTCCTCTGAGGATACCATACCCCTCAAGCAAGGTTATTGGAAAGAATACCCAAATTCTCAGCAAAAGTAAAAACCAGGGAGCCATCTGAAAGTCTACCAATTCCTCCCACACTAGCTTTTCCAGGGTTCCCTCTAGAGGCTCCATCAGTATTGACTTTTCCAAAATCCTTGGGAGGAGGTTGCAAATTTCTATTCCTATCCATATTACTAATACTCACATTCCCTTTAAGTTGGTTGCCCTTAGAAGGTTTAATCTTCAATATTTGCATCACTTGATCCCATATTTGGTGGGATTTTTGGGGGTGATTAAGGAGATGATGGAATGATTCAACTAAGTTGGCTATGGTATTTTTCCAAATATAGTGAATATCCTTCCTATCTTGATTAAAAATTCAGTTGTTCCTTTCATTCCAAATATTCCAAATAAGAATGGTAGAACCCATCCAAACTAACTGCCTAATAAAATGATCAACACCCTCTTGATTAGGCCAATCCCTCAAAAGTTGTTCAAAAGTAAAAAAATTGGACCACTGTAAGCCAAGTAAAGTGGTCATTCTCCTCCATAGCTCAGAGGCTAAAGTACACTCAATAAAAAGATGGTTGATATTTTCTACATTCTCTTCACACATTTCACATCTAAAAGGGCCATGAAAACCACGCTTCATAAGTTGCTCACCAGTAAGCACCCTACGATGCAATAAAATCTAATTAAAGAACCTCACCTTAGGCTAGATATTTTGAGCCCACAATCAAGAAATAATGTCAGAAGAATGGTTGGGATTATTATGGCATAAGTTCAAATAACCTTGAGCAACTGAACACTCACCCTTAGTAGTGTTGTTCCATCCAAAACAATCTTTTTTTCATGGGACCAAGAGAGGGATCTCATATGAAGGATGCCTTGGATATCTTGTATTTACCTTTTTGGGATTTGAATAGGCTAGTCCTCAATAGGGATCCAATATCTACCAACCTTTGAATTACCAGTATGGTACCGACAGTAATTAGCCACCTTTATCCAATTAGCTCGGTAAATTTAGATTTTACCCTATCTTAATATAATCCATTGATAACTCATACAAAGATCATAAAAATATAGATATAAATATTATTATAATATTATTGTATATCTTAAGTTTAGAGTGGAAGAAGATTCATTATGTTGGAAGGCAAATCCATCAGGTTTATTTTTAGACAAATTTACTTTTAACCTGTTGGTGGATCTTTATCCCACGTGGTTGCCTAGCTATTTGGTCTGGAACAAAGGGATGATTTCTTAAATTAGTTTATTTCTTTGTTTGGAAGTATAGAACAAGGTGCTTACCCTTGATAATATTCGTTCTAGAGTAATGATTATCCCCAACTTTTGTTACCTATGCGGGGTCAGTGAGGAAACTCTAATGCACTTTTTTAATTTCTGCATGATTTCCAAGTAAGTCTTTGATTCTTTTTTTCCTTACTGGGTCTCTCTTGGGTTTCCTCCCTCTTTCTTTCTAATCTTCTCCTTTGATGATCTCCTCCCTTCGCTTCCCTATGACTTTGTTTATTTAGGAACCTTAGCTTAGCTCACTTGTGGTGGAAAGGGTGGAAGGAATGCAATCAATGTGCGTTCAATAATATATCCTTCTCAGCCAACTTTGTTTGGTCCAGAAGTATTTCTACCACAATGAATAATGTTAATTTTGTGCTATCCTAAGGGTAATTCTAAGAATACAAAGATTCATCTGGAATGGTCATTGGGTTTTACGGGATCTACAATCCCTACCAATGCCAACCCTATATTTGGTATCATGTGGTATCCTACACCTTTTGATTAGTTCAAGTTAAATTTTGATGGTGCCTCAAAGGGTAATCTAGGAAAATCTAGAGTTGGAGGTATCTTTGAAACCACAAGGATGAAATTTTGATAGTATTTTCTGAATTTTTAGGAGTTAACAATAGTCAATTTTATGAAGCCATGGCTCTTTATCACGACATCCAATTGATTAGTCCTTTAGGTCATCAAAAAGTGATTATTGAAGGTGATTCTCTTGTCACCATTAACCACATGAAAGGACACCCTAGAACTAATATTTATATTGTGAACATGATTTTATAAGCTAGAAGATCTTCTCAACCTCTCGAGGAAGTTATCTTTCAATATACCTTTCGATAAGGTAATAAATCTGCCAACTTCATGGTAAACTTGGGAGTGAATCAAACTAAATTTTATGTTTGGTGGCAGAATTTCTCAGAGGACTTGAGAAATCTGGAGGATACGAGGACACCCGAAAGAAATGGGAAGCAAGATTAGTTTATTTTACATTTACTCCCTAGGGTGTTTAGCTCAAAGGACGTGCATTGAAGTAAGTGATATAACTTTCATATCAGTTGTGTTAATGCTTGCCTTATGACTGATGATGCAGGGTACACTAAGGACAAAGGTTCAGGAACAAATATTAATATTTTACACCTTGAAGGAGAATTTTTTTACCCTTGTTGGGCACTGTTTCCCCTATGTGGGATTATTTTTTTGGTTGTTTATGTTGTTTGGTTTGAGGGTAGGTCTGTTGGTTTTATTGTGCTAGTTTCTCCTAGGTATTTGGAGGTACATTTGCCTCAAGTATTTCCTAGTGTTGTTGTTGGGTTTCTTTTGTTGTTTTTGCCTCATGAGTTCTTGACCAATTTAACCTCTACTTTTGAGAAGTATTTTTTCTTTGTAAAAGGCCAGAAACCCTTTTAGTAACCCTTCTACCATCTTATCAAAAAATATTATTATATATAATAATTTATATTACCTTAAAAATTACCTTTCAAATAATTATTTTAAATTGTAAAATGAATTATTTTGTAAAACCCCATATGTTTACCTTCTCACTCAAAAGTCACTAATACAAGCAATACACCAAATCCATCTAAAACTATAGATCTGGATTTTATGTAATGATTTTAAATTTAATTGCATTTGCTTGAGACGTATGTTAGAATGTGTGATATAATTTAAATCTCATACCAAAAACTTCTAATCTTCTTTTTCATAATTTGGAAGTACTTTTAAGGGAAATATTAGGTTTTAGCTTAGGATTTATCAAGCAGCCTAAAGGAAAGAATGAGAGGTAATATAAAATAAATTTTGAGGATTTATCAAGCCAATACAAAATCAAATTGGATGTACTCAGGATTGCTTGCTTTTAAAACATTGTTCAAAACAGACAAGTAGTGACTTGGATATTTTGTCTTAACTCGGCGTTCGCCTGACACAAGGAAGCAATAATTCACTGGAATCATCACGAGCATAAGTATACACTTGAATCCAAACAAGTAAAATAATCATTGACTTATATTGCAACGAGAATAAGTATATACTAGGAAGCAATAATTCACTGGAATCATCACGAGCATAAGTATACACTTCAATCCAAGCAAGTAAAATGATAATGAACTTATATTGCAACGAGAATAAGTATACACTTTGTTTGTTGTGCGCGTTGGCTTGTACACAGCATTCTCGTAAAAAGATTCTAAGAAAGGGTAACTGGATGACTATATCATACTTAAAATGGCAGAATAACACAGCATCTTACGGGACATTGCTATCCATTGCAATGCAGAGCTTCCTACTGATATCATCCACCTTCTTCTCTGAAGGTTCCAAAATCTACATACCAAAAGGAGCTACATAATTTCAAATACAAATATAATAAGCTCAAAGTATTTTCAATAATAATCATAAATGTTTAGATTTATAAATAATATGTATTCAATCCATTAATTTTTTTATTTCTAAACAAAATATATTTATAATTATTAAAAATAATATGTTTTTAAGTTATTATTTAGAACTGTAATTATAATAGTAATTATAATACAATGATCATAATTTCACCCATATAAACCATTTGAAATACTAAATATTTAGATTTAAAAGATTCGTTAATATAAGTTTACATATAAAATTGATGCTTCTTATTTATTTTATTTCTCGTAGGCAAAAGCCGGAAACAAGTCATTTATATTTTAACCAGACGGTTTCAACACTAGAAAGGAGTTCAAACTGTTAGGAATGGAGCCTAATTATGAGGAGGCTAAACAGAGAAAGTTTCTGGATTTACTGCAGGATGGGCAGAGAAAGTTTCCAGATTTACAGTCTGTTAGTCTACTAGAGAAAGTTTCCGGATTTACAACATGACAACCAGGGAAAGTTTTTTTGTTTTTATCGCAAAATTAGATGTTGGGAACTCAATGTTAATCTTGGAATGTATTAAGAAAAGCAGTTTGTTTTTTCTGTTTTTTTCTTATATATAGTTGTGAGGAAAAACAAAGAAGACTATGACAAAGAAAATTACTGTGTTGATTCCTTGGAAATATAGAGAGGAAATTACAGCAGATGTTTGTTGTAGGTTGTAACCCTCTATTGCTTGGATTGAGAAAATAAAGGAATGAAAATTCTTGGTGGATGTAACCCACATTGGGTGAACCACGTTAAAATCGTTGTTTCTTCTTCTGTGTGTGTTTGTCTAATTTTTCTTTAATTCTGCCGTTAAAGTTTAAAACACTATAATTGCTTTTCTATATAAATATATATTTTATATAGTGATTTACTCTAACAAGTGGTATCAGAGCGGTTGTTTTGTTGGGTGCACTTGACAGAAGGAGAATTTCTGGATCAAGTGGGAGCAATGGCGGAAGAAGGGAGGTTTAGAGTTCAAAAATTCAATGGCCGGAACTTTCAATTCTGGAAGATGCAAATGGAGGATTACTTGTACCAGAAGGATCTTTACTTACCTCTTGAGGGGGAAACAGAGAGACCTTCATCTATGTCTGATGAGGAGTGGAGTCTCCTTGATAGAAAGGCATTGGGTACTATGAGGCTATGCTTGGGAGCCACCGTAGCCTTCAACATCTCTGATGAAAAGACTACCAAGGGAGTCATGGATAAGTTGGCCAAGATGTATGAGAAACCATCAACATCAAATAAGGTATTCTTAATGAAAAGGTTATTTAACATGAAAATGAGTGAAGGAGGATCTATGCATGATCATTTAAATGAATTTAATACTGTCACTAATCAATTGCATTCAGTAGGATTGGATTTTGATGATGAGCTTAGGGCATTATTAATATTATGCTCTCTTCCAGAAAGTTGGAACAATTTGGTAATGGCGGTAAGTAACTCTGCTTCGAGTTCAAATAAATTAGAATTTGATGATGTGGTTGGTGTGATACTCAGTGAGGACATGAGAAGAAAAACCATAGGAGAATCATCTAGCACCGCTTTAATTGTTGAGAATAGAGGAAGAGGAAGAGAAAGAGGCAAGAGTTCACATCGTGGCAAATCCAAAGGCAAATCCAAATCACGTGGAAAAGGAAAGCTACAGTGTTGGCATTGTGGCAAAAAGGGTCATCTCAAGAAGGATTGTTGGCAAAGAAAGGGTGATGGAAATGAAGGTAATGATAATAATGGTAACACTTCAGAAGCCAATATTATCGGACAAATTCTACAAGATGCTTTAATCTTATCTCTTGATAGAAATAGTGATTATTGGGTAATTGATAGTGGTGCTTCATTCCATGCTACCTCACATAGGGAATACTTCATAGATTATGTTTCTGAAGATTATGGACAGGTTTTGTTGGGAAATGACCAACCATATAGAATCGTGGGTATTGGAAAGATTTTGATCAAATCTCCAAATGGATGTCAATGGGCTCTTAAAGAGGTGAGACACATACCAGATTTAAAGAGAAATCTTATATCAGCAAGTAAGCTTAATGGTGAAGGATACACGGTTGCATTCGGAGAAAATGCTTGGAAAGTTACTAAAGGTTCATTGATAGTAGCTAGAGGTAAATTGGTGGGTACTCTTTATTTACTTACCGATTTTTCTCACTGCTCCATGAATTTAGTTTCTACAGGTGAGAGTGCATCTTTGTGGCACCAAAGACTTGGCCATATGAGTGGAAAAGGTATGGAAATTTTACATTCAAGAAAGTTATTGCCTAAGTTAAAAGAGATTGATTTGGAATTCCGTGAGGATTGTGTTTATGGTAAAGCAAAGAGAGTTAGATTTCTCAAAGATGGCAAGGAAAGGAAGAAAGAGAAATTGGAGCTTGTGCACTCAGATGTTTGGGGCCCAGCTCAGGTAACTTCTCTTGGAGGTTCCTCTTACTATGTACTTTTTATTGATGATGCAACAAGGAAAACATGGATATATTGCATTAAGAATAAAAGTGATGTTTTTAATACCTTTAAGAATTGGAAAGCATTAGTTGAAAATGAAACTGGAAAAATGTTAAAGTGTCTAAAGTCGGATAATGGTGGAGAATATTGCAAAGAGAGAATTTGATGTGTTTTGTTTTAAAAATGGAATTAGAAGAATCAAGGTAGTTCCAAGAACACCTCAAGAAAATGGGGTTGCAGAAAGAATGAATAGAACCATCATGGAGCGTGCTAGGAGCATGAGAATACATGCGGGGTTACCATTATTTTTATGGGCTCATGCTGTTGATATCTGCAAGTATATCTGATTAATAGAGGACCGTCTAGTGCCTTGGATGGAGGAATTTCGGAAGAGCTTTGGATAGGTAAACCAGTAAATTATTCTTTCCTTAAGGTATTTGGATGTGAGGATTTTATGCATATAGACAAAGAGAACAGAAATAAGTTAGATGCTAAGGCCCAAAAGTGCTATTTTATTGGTTACGGTATTGATGGCTTGGGTTACAGATTATGGGATTGTGATAACCAAAAAGTCATTAGAAGTAGGGATGTCATATTTAATGAAAAAAACTTGTATAAAGATCGGTTGCAGGGAAAGAAACAAAAATAGGAAAATGTTGAATACATAGACCTTGATAGACACATAGAAAAGGTAACTCCAAAGGTGGTAGAAGATCAAAATGTACAGCAGCAACAACAAGCACCTCAATCTCCAGAAAGTGTTGTTAGACGTTCTACCAGGATAAGTAAAATTCCTCAACGTTTCTCCGATTATGTTTTGTATATCGATGCTTGGTGAGCCAGAATGTTTTCAGGAAGCATTACAGATGGATACGAGGAATAAGTGGGAGCTTGCAATGAATGAAGAAATGGACTCTTTATTTCACAACCAAACTTGGGATTTGGTTGAGCTACCCAAAGGTAAAAGAGCTTTGACCAATAAATGGGTGTACAAGATTAAAAAGGATAATGAATGGCATAAGAGATACAAAGAAAGACTAGTGGTCAAGGGATTTGCTCAAAAAAAAGGTATTGATTTTGATGAGATTTTTTCTCCAGTTGTAAAAATGACCTCTATTAGAGCTATTTTGAGTCTTGTAGCTATAGAAAATTTGTTTTTGGAGCAATTGGATGTGAAGACAGCATTTCTTCATGGTGATTTGGAGGAGGAAATTTATATGCACCAACCAGAAGGCTTTCAGGTGAAAGGTAAAGAGGATTGGGTATGTAAACTGAAAAAGAGCTTGTATGGGTTAAAACAAGCTCCTAGACAAGTGGTATTTAAAATTTGATAAGTTCATGGCTAATCAAAGGTTTGAAAGATGTCAAAGTGATCACTGTGTATATTTTAAGCAAACTGGAAATGGTAACTATGTTATTTTTCTATTGTATGTGGATGACATTTTAGTTGCAGGAACAAATATGCAAGATATAAACATGCTCAAGAAGAAGTTGGCTAAATCCTTTGCCATGAAGGATTTGGGAGAAGCCAAACAAATCCTTGGTATGAGAATAACAAGAGACAAGGAGAGTCACACTCTGAAATTATCACAAGCAAAATACATTGAAAAAGTGCTTAAGAGATTCAACATGAACAATGCAAAGTCTGTTGCTACTCCATTGGCAAAGCATTTCAAACTCACCAAAGATTTGTGTCCCAAGACACAAAAGGAACAAGAGCATATGGCTAAGGTTCCCTATGCATCGGCGGTTGGAAGCTTGATGTATGCAATGGTTTGTACAAGACAAGACATTGCCCATGCAATGGGAGTAGTGAGTAGATTTATGAGTAATCCAGGAAAAGGACATTGGCAAGCGGTAAAATGGATACTCAGGTACTTGAGAGGAACTTCAAATTATTCTTTGAATTTTGGAGGCTCTAATATATGCTTGAAAGGTTTTGTAGATTCCGATATGGCGAGGTGATCTTGATGGTGGAAGGAGCACTACGGCTACATATTTACTATAGGAGGAGGAGCGGTTAGTTGGATTTCTAAACTCCAACACGTAGTTGCCCTTTCAACCACTGAAGCTGAATATGTTTCTACTACAGAAGCAAGCAAAAAGATGGTTTGGTTGCAAAGACTAATGGAAGAACTGGGGAAGAAGCAAGAGGATAATAGGTTGTGGAGTGATAGCCAGAGTGCTATACACCTTGCAAAGAATTCAGCATTCCATTCAAAAACTAAACACATCAAACTCGGGTATCATTTCATTAGATCGGTAGTGGAAGATGGATCTTTGAAATTAGGGAAGGTTCACACATCACAAAATCCTGATGATATGCTTACAAAAGTGGTGTCAAGAGAAAAGTTGAGCTTTTGCTCAACTTCAGTTGGCCTTAAGGAATAAGAGGCCATGATGAGAATTTTTTCAGTCCTTGGTTGCAGTTGGTGCAATGGAATTAGTCTCCAAGTGGGAGATTGTTAGGAATGGAGCCTAATTATGAGGAGGCTAAACAGAGAAAGTTTTTGGATTTACTACAGGACGGGCAGGGAAAGTTTTCAGATTTACAGTTTGTTAGCCTACTAGAGAAAGTTTCCGGATTTACAACAGGACAACCAGGGAAAGTTTTTTTTTGTTTTTATCCCAAAATTAGATGTTGGGAACTCAATGTTAATCTTGGAATGTATTAAGAAAAGCGAGTTTGTTTTTTCTGCTTTTTCTTATATATAGTTGTGAGGAAAAACAAAGAAGACTATGACAAAGAAAATTACTGTGTTGATTCCTTGGAAATATAGAGAGGAAATTACAGCGGATGTTTGTTGTAGGTTGTAACCCTCTATTGCTTGGATTGAGAAAATGAAGGAATGAAAATTCTCGGTGGATGTAACCCACATTGGGTGAACCACGTTAAAATCGTTGTCTCTTCTTCTGTGTGTGTTTGTCTAATTTTTCTTTAATTTTGTCGTTAAAGTTTGAAAAACTATAATTGCTTTTCTATATAAATATATATTTTATATAGTGATTTACTCTAACAAAAACAAAGGGAATAAACACAACCTAAGAGGAGATAATGAGGTACACAGATTAAATGCACCTTATCTTGGAGAGTATGATATGCTTTGTTCTCAACACAGCAAGTGTGTGCAGAAATAAGTTGAAGATTCTTTTTCTGGAGTACTTGAAGTATTATCGAAGCCAATCTGGCGTTTGATCCCGAAGAAACGACTTGGATTTTTAGCAGCTCCATATCCTCTCTGTGAATTGTACATTTAATAATTTGTAAAATAATAATCTGATAGGAACCAGATAGCCTAAGAATCCTTCCTGCAAATTTGTTCGCCTCAGCCAAGGACAATGATGATGATGAGCTACAACAATCATCATCTCAAAGATTCGTTGTGTTTACAGCATGCTGTGCCTCCTACAGTGGGAAACAATATAAACAGTAATGGGCAGAAAAGAATAAAAAGCTGTACTAAATCACCTTTACATATATCGACAGTAAAGCCCGCAGCCGTGTATAAAGCAATGCTAATCTCTTCTCCCTTCTTTGTTTGAGAAAACTGCGGTTGATATTTTTTCTCTATACATAAGCTTTTAGTGTGTTTATTCTTGGAAACCAGTTGTCAGATTTGATGCTATGTCCTTCATATTGTAGATATATCATTGTAAATCTAATTGGTAAAGAAGATAAAATTAAGAGGATTTCTATGTAGCCACTGTTAAAAATTAAACTAGATTTCACACATGTTAAATCTCTGACAGATCTTATCTGCAGATCTGTGTTTGAAGTTATTACGGGAAGTTGTAGTTATTCGGAAATTGGATTGACATCATACTTTTGAATTCAATGTGTTATCACAAAGCTGGTAAGATTTTCCCTCCAATACCTAGCTATATGTATAAGTCGTCACTATTAGTTTAGATGGTAGAGAAGAGAGCAGATCAGAACAGTGCAGTAGAAGAGCACGGATAAAAGCCAAGAGTTGAAGCCACAACTTTCAGAAACTCTTTTATGATTGTAACCTACAAATATCTAAGTTGGAGATATCAGTGGATGTATTTCCATTTCATGTATGTGGATGTATTTCCAATCTTGAGCAATATATAATATCTATGTGTATTTTTACCTCTTCCTAAAATTTGATTGCTTATTAACTAACTTAAAAAAGTTAGGTTTTATTTCATTTTGCCTGTGTTATATTTCACGGATGCTCTATCCCAAATTTTTTTTATCCTGCTCAACTTGTGCATCATGAAACGTGAAATCCTTAACTCGCGGTTGAGAATAGGTCATGGTGTAGAACAACCTTGTTCTACCCCACTGGTGATTTCTCCCACAGGTATTGTGTCCCACAAAGCGATATGCATTATTTTGCATACCAGTGATAAGAATCGTAACATAGAACTTGCTTGGAACAAAGTTGTTGCACCCCACATCATCCTTGTGTGCTTCACCCTGTGTCAACTCTCTTGCTCTAGCCTGCAATTTCTCCAGCCTTTGGTGTGTTTCAGCTCATGATTTAGAATAGATTGTAGTGTAGAACAAACATGTTCTACCCTGCTAGTGATTTCTCCTACATGTGTTGTGTCTCGTGAAGCACTGTACATTGTTTTGCATGGAAGTGATAAGAATCGTAATATAGAACTTGCTTGGAACAAAGTTGTCGCACCCTGCAACATCCTTGTGTCCTTCACCTTGCATCAACTCTCTTGCTCTAGCCCACACCTGCTCTAGACCATGCCCGCTCCAACACGTGGTATGTTCCAGCCTGCTTATGTTATGCATTGAAAGACATGCATGTGTTTCTAAACCACAAGCAATAACTATGACTACTCTAGCCCACGATGGTACTTCCATGTTGCAACCCATGTTGTGTTGCATCCCAGGCAAGTTAAAAACTTTCAATTGGGTATTAGATCTAACACCAACTCATGGAAGATAAGAAGCAATGGATTACAACGGAAATTTGTTGTAGTTGAAGATTCCACATTTCAATGGAAAGAACTACAATTACTAGAGGATTTAGATGAAGATATTATTTGGATTTTAGGAGCTATGGGACCTAGTGGAGAGTGGTTATACAGAGCCTGCAGATGTAGCAACATTGAATACTATTTTCCAAGAAGAGTCAGATCTCTTGAAGAAAAATCGAAAGAATGATTAGAATACATTATTTTATATCATGTAGGCAGTCAAGGAAACTATTTTCTCAAGAATTACAAGAGCAACCAAATCAAAGGAGGCATGGGAAATTTTAGCCAGCTCCTAGGGCACCAATAAAGTGATGTTGGTGAGATTGTAAATGTTGAGAAGGGAGTTTAAAAATTTATAGATGAGGGAATCAAAGTCAATGAGAAATTTTATTACCCATAAAATGGGTATTATAAACCAGATGAGGTTGAATAGCAATAATATTGAGAACCGAAGAATTATGTAGAAGATACAAAGGAGCCTACCAGCTAGGTTTGACTCAGTGGTGATAGCAATTAAAAAATTGAGGGATTTAACAACCCTCTCAAGAGATGAGGTAATGGGTTCTCTGCAAACACATGAGCAAATGATGATCCAGTTCTCTCAACATTAGAGCAAATGTCTAAGATGTAGGTCTTATTTTGAGATAATAGTAGAAGAGAATATTCCCACCATAATATATCAAGTTCTCAAGGATGAAGATAATAGAATAATAATGGTAAGTATGTAAGAGGACACAAGAGAGGAGGAAGATCAATCTCCAATGAAGGAGAAACCAACTACAACTTCCATCAAGCAGGAGGAAGAGGCAATGATAGAAATCAGCAAGAAGGACCAAATCAGAGGTATGATAAGTCAAAGCTCCAATGTTATTACTACAATAGATTTTATCATTATAGCTATGAGTGTAGAAATAAGTTTACCAAATGATAATATGTAGCAAGCACATTATACAAATGAAAATGAAAATATAGAAAGTATATGTGTATGTGGGAATATGTTGTTAACTTGTAGTACTAATGAAGAGAGCCAAAGGAATACTTGGTATCTCGATAGTGGGTGCAGTAACCACATGTTTGGAAATAGAGAAATGTTATCAAAGTTAGATGAAACCATCAAATATAAGGTGAATATGGGAAACAAAAACAAGGTACCTATCATGGGCAAAGGGAATATCATAATATGTACGAGGTAAAGTGAAAGGAAGCACATCCGTGATGTGTATTATGTGTCTAGGTTGAAACATAACTTGCTAAGCATTGGATAGCTTGTGTAGAAAGGGAACACTATGCAATTTAAAAATGGAGCCTATATCATTTGAGACAAAGAGAATGGGCTCGTAGCAAATGTAGCTATGACAAAGAATAAGATGTTTCCTCTACATATTCAAAATGAATTATTGCTATCATTTAGTGTAGTTGTGAAAGATGCTACATGGCTATGGTATCTCAAATACGATCACCTACATTTTTATGGCCTAAACCTGCTACACAAGAAACCAATGGTGAAGGTTTTTGAAAGCACGAGGATACGAAAACAAAAGGAAACACCAAGATGCGATGTAAATGAAACTAAAGTTAACGCTAAATCCTACGAACTGAAATGCATGAAAGGAGAGAAACATAAACACATTGAAACAAGGTATAAAAGCGAATATGGAGTACAACCCTTTTTATTAATATGCTTTAGAACCCAGTTACAATCTGTATCCTCCCTTTTCAGGGGCTAGGAGAGTTAAACATGTTCTTGTTACATCAACAGATGGTATTCCTTCTTCCGCGTGCCCACATGTAGAATGGGCGGACCAACGTAGCCACTGCTTGCATTGATGAGTCTTGACTCCTTGTTGCCCCTCAAATGTTGATATCCTACATTCAAGGAAATAGAAAACAGTCACTAGCACTTATAGATAAAATGAAACATGCAATCCCCAAGCCTACGATTAATGCATGCAAAAAATGAATAAAATGATAACTAAATAACATCAGAATGATCTAAAAATTTAACAGAAGCATGAGGACATTACCAGTAGGGCACTACAAATGGAACAGTCAGAAAATTTTCCACGTATTTCTAATCACCTCGGGGTGGGACGATTAGACCTGCAATAAAATGTCAAAAAGTACAGTCCCAAATGTCACACCTAGGAAGCTCCAAATCACCTGCAAAGTTGGGGGTTAAGTAAAATGGGGTATTTTGGAAATACCTAGAAGGACATATTTTTCCAATTCGGCTGCTATCACCGGGAATTTGATGATGCTACCTGCATGTTAGCAAAAGCGGGAAATGACAAAAACATGATCAAAACAGCTCAAAATGATGTGAAATTTGAATGAAAAACTATCTAAGCAACATAGAATCATATGCAAAAAATAACAAAAATTAAATTTGCTACAAATTTCTAATCGCTCTGGGGCGGGACGATTAGGACTGCAGTAGTGTGGGGGGCACCCGGGGGTAAGACGCCCATCGTTTGGGGTCTAATTTTGGCACCAATCCACTTGGGATGGGTCCAAAACCTCTTGTGGGGTGTTTTTAGAAAATTTGGTAGGATGTTATGGCCAAATTTTGGGTTTTGGTTTAGGATTTGCGCTTCCAATAACCACCCTATGACCTCCCTTCCAAAAGAGATCAAGGATGTGAAAGGCACAAATCAAAAGGTGTGAGGATGTAAAATGGCAGCACTTCATTGCTCAAAATGCTACCTCTTTGTTCATTTTTGGGGTGAGAAGACTCACCATTTTATAGACCTGACGGTCTATTTGGATGAGCATGCAAAGGTGCCACTTGGCAATCATGCCTTCCTAGGGGGGAGAAGATTCCTCCCTGATTAGGGGCTCTATGACTGCCCCTTTAACTACATCTAATGCTAAAAAATGCTCACTCACACTCCCATGCAATGAAGGAAGAGTTAAGTGGTCGATCTTAGCTACCATTTGTCAAGATTTGACTTTTTTCCCATTAAACCTATTATTCGCCCCACCCTGGAGCAAATACTGCTAATCGTCCTTGGGTGGAATGAATACTAGTTTGTAATCATCCTTGGGTGGAACGAGTAGACAGTAGAGTGCCTGAAAGGTGCCAAATTGACCTCTAACCTTCCAAACTACTGTGTGAATGGTTAGGACCACTATTTAACCTCTAAGGGCTGCCCTGGGGGCTGTGTGTGTCAATGCGATCAGTGTTTGCAGTCACATAATTGGATTGGTGCTATTTTGGTGTCTATAGTTTTACCCATTATAAAGCAACCCAATCAAGCATATAAATGTTGTCTAGTCAGGAAGTAGCATAGGGATGCATTCCCTATGAGATAGTCATGGAGAGCTTCACAACCATTGGAGTTGGTGCATTCAAATATTTGTGATCCTATGCAAAATGACACATTTGTCAATAACAAATATTTCCTAACATTCATAGATGATTTTTTTTGGAGGACACGGGTATATCCCATTAGAAAAAAATTAGAAGCATTCGGTACATTTAAGGAGTTTAAGGCTTTGGTTGAAAAACAAAGTGACTATTATGTGAAGACTCTCAAAATATATAGAGGAGGTGAATACACCTCTAGTGAATTCCATAATTTTTGCAAAGAAAATAGAATTAGAAGGTAGTTCAAATATAGATATAAACCACAAAAAAAATGGTGTTGTAGAGAGAAAGAATATAACCATAATCGATATGGCAAGAAGTATGCTGAAGGTAAAAGAATTGCCACATGAGTTATGGGCAGAATTTGTAGCTTGTGCAGTTTATATGTTTAACATGTGTTCCACAAAGAGTGTGAAGGACAAGATTCCTCAAGCGGCTTGGAGCAACCAGAAACCAAGTGTTGCTCATTTAAGATTTTTTGGGTGCATAGCATATACATACATTCTATATGAGAAGAGAAGGAAGCTCTATGAAAAGGTAGAAAAATACATCTTCACTAGTTATAGTGAATAATCAAAGGCTTATAGGTTGTATAACCCTATAAAAAATAAGTTGATTATAAGTTAAGATGTGAAGTTCATGGAATATGAATCTTGGAACTGGAAATCTAAGACTGGTGAGCAATATCCAACAATCATTGAGTCTGAGGACTTGGACTAAAATAAAGTGCATCCACCTGCATCTTCAAGTAGTAATACTAGTGCTAGTAGTAGCACCGCCTCATCATCATAATTACCTCCAATTGAAACAAGGATCTCTATATTGAAGACACCATCAATGATAATGAGCTTGCAAGATATATATGAGGTATCTAGAAATGAACTTGAAGAAGTAAAAAATTTTGAATTTGCTTTATTTTTTAAGTGCGATCCAATTACATTTGAAGATGCAATTAAGAATAGAAAATGGGTGAAAGCAATGGATGATGAGATATAAACCATAGAGAAAAATAAGACCTTGTATTTATTGGATATTCTAGTAGGAAAGAATACCTTTGGAGTAAAATGGGTATACAAAGCCAAGTTTAATGCCCAAGGTGATGTTAAAAGGCATAAATCTAGACTTGTTGCAAAAGGCTACAAGCAAAAATTAGGTATTGACTATCATGAGGCATATGCACCTATAGCAAGACTTGACACAGTTAGAATAATTTTGGCATTGGCAGCCCAAAAAGGTTGGAATATTTACTAGATGGATGTCTAGTCTACCTTCCTTAATGGAGTGTTGGAATAAAAGGTCTACATAGACCATCCACCCAACTATGAATTTCAAGGGCAAGAAGGCAAGGTACTGAAAGTGAAGAAAGCCTTGTATGGGTTGAAGCAACCACCTAGGGCTTGGTATAGCCACATTGATGCATATTTTTAGGAGAATGGGTTCATAAAATTCCCATATGAGCACACTCTCTACATGAAGATAAATGTAGAGGGGGAGATGATAATTATCTGCTTGTATATAGACAATCTCATTTATACTGGCACTAGCAATATTCTATTTGAGAAGTTTAGATATGCCATGAAGAAGAAGTTCAAGATGATAGGTTTAGGCCTGATGAGATATTTTATTGGCATTAAAGTTACCCAATATGTGGATGGTATATTCATATCTCAAGGCAAGTATGTAGTATATATCTTAAAAAGGTTCAGAATGGATGATAACAAATCAATGATCACACCAGTTGCAATAGACCTAAAATTGAGTAAGAATGATTACAGCAGCAATATTGATCCAAATTTCTATAAAATGTTAGTTGGAAACCTCATGTACTTGAAAATAACTAGACCATATCTAATTTTTACAGTGATTTTGATTAAAAAATTTATGGAAACACCCAAGAATACTCATTGGTAGGCAAGAAAGAGGATTTTACGGTATGTTAATGGGACCAAAAACCATAGAAATTTTTATGCAAGAAAAGACCATCTTGAACTTGTTGGCTACACAAATAGTGATTAGACTGATAGTATAGATTATAGGAAGAGCACTTTAAGTTATGGATT
Organism: Wollemia nobilis; assembly: GCA_028583015.1. Lineage (NCBI taxonomy): Eukaryota > Viridiplantae > Streptophyta > Pinopsida > Araucariales > Araucariaceae > Wollemia > Wollemia nobilis. The sequence continues at coordinate 21,649,914 of JAQPPZ010016895.1, forward strand.
CCATCTTGAATTAGGTGAAGTTTCATGGTCATCAAAGAAGCAACTAATTGTTGCATTATCCACTCTTGAGGCAAAGTATATTGCTGCCACTTAAGTTGCATGCCAAGAAGTTCATCTCAAAAGAATATTGGGGGAGTTGAATCAACACTAGGAAGGGGCAACAACAATATTTTTTGACAATAATTCTATCATAGAACTATTAAAGGATCTAGTGTTTCATGGGAGGAGAAAGCACATTGACATCCACCACCACTTCATTAGAAAACTCATAAAATTTAATGAAGTTGTATTATTATTTTTTAGGTCCAAATACCAAGTTGTGGATATCTTCACAAAAACTTTGAAGGAGGAAGATTTTAAAAGGTTGAGGGAATTGCTAGGTGTTAAAGTCTTTGTGAAATCTAGTTTAAAGGATGATGTTAAAAATTAAAGCATATTTCACACCTTTTAGATCTTTGACAGTGTTAGGTACCAAGATAGGTACTTAATATTTAATAATTTAATATTGTATTGTATAATGGTATGAGCCATAAATTAATTATTGAGTAAGGAAGGCCACATGTAAAAATAGAAATAGGTATGTCATAGAACAATATTTGTAACCGTTAGTGGAATATTATCATATGTAACCACAAGGAATATTATCATATTATTATGCACTTTTTAACTCATGGAAGGTGAAACTCCACATATGTGATCTTGTAACTCATGGAAGGTGAACCATCACACTCTTGTATAAAGAGATATGTACTCCCATTATGGAAGGAATCAATGATGTATGCTTGGAGAAATATTCGTTCATGGAGCTATAGATATTTTGGAGTGGCTTCCTTCCAAAAGGAGCATTTTATGGTGTTTCCCTACCTCAAGGGTATAATCAATCTCTATTTTATTGAGAAATTTATTGTGCAATTAATTTATTTGTGGATGCATGTTGAATATTTTGATAAATTATTGAATGATTTATGGAATAAGAAAAGAGGTTCACTATAGTTGGTATCAGAACATCAATTTGGGCAAAGTGCATTTGTTTTTTTGTAGAGCTAAGGCACGTATTTTCACAAAAATTTCACATTTTCCAAAGGCCATATTTTTTTTATTTTAGCAGTCATTTTCATAAGTGTTTTTCTCCATTGTGTATATATTTTTTAGTACTACAAAAACAACTATTTATTTGTTAAATTTTGATATGCATTGAGAAAGTTATAGCTATTTGAAGTTGAGTTATTTTTGTTGTTTTTTGGCCACACATTTTTTTTTCAAAAAAAATAGTATTAATTTTTTTAATAGTCATTTGCAGGAATTTTTGGCACTAGCATATAGATTATTATAGAAAATGACTACTCATTTGTGTATTTCTTATAAGTTTTGAGAGAGTTACAATTGTTTGAAGTTGGGTTGTTCAAGTTGTTTTTGGCTGCATGATTTCTTTTTTTAAAAAGAAAAAAATCGTATTAAATTTTGCAGTAGTCATTTTCAAAATATTTTTGCATCAACATGCAGGTTATTCTTAGTACAACAAAAAATATTATTTAGTTGTGAAATGTTGATAAGTATTGAGGAAGTTACAGCTATTGCAATTTGTGCTTTTGGTGCTATTTTTTGGATTGCCAGCAAAAAGGGAAAAAAAATTATCTTTCAATATGGGTAAGAAAATCAGTTGCCACTTGTTTTGTTTTGAAGAAAATCTACAAATTTACTTGTTTGAAGAGAGAAAATAAGAGATTTTACATATTTTAATTTTTGAGTTTCGATTATTCAAACCGTAGCTAAAAAAAGGATTTGCCAATATTCAGTGGAGAAGATGATATTGATGCTAGGGAATGGTGGGAAAATTTTAAATCTTTATATTCTTCTAAATGTTTATGGAGATTTAAGATTTGGATTTCCTTGCAAGGGAAAGCTCGCTCTTGGTATGAGGAGGACTTTGCTCATAATGATACATTTACACAAAAAGAATTTGAAGTTGCATTTTTAAGCAAATGGGGATTAAAGGAAAAAGATCATAATGTGCAAGCTAAAGAAACTACATATTTTGTGTTAGGACCAAACAATGGTCACAAAGATTTATTTGAATATAAAAATTCTATTTTGCAAGTTCATGGGTGCATTCAAAACAAAAAAATATATTGTTTCCATTAACCCTTGTAGCAAATATAATTTTATCAATGTATTTGACTAAGAGATTGCAAGTTATCTACTCATGTAGAGGAGTTGGAGAGCAAGTGGGTACTTAAAACTCTCCAGTTGAAATAGAGATGCCCCAGGTTCAAATATCTCCCCTCACATGTTGTGGATATGCTATGTACAAGAGGTTGCAAGTTCAAGCAAAGAAAATCAAAGACATACAAATTGAAGGGGATAATGTTTAAATTTTTGAAGATTTAAATATCACCATGGATAATTATGTTTTACATTCAAATTTTCATGCTATTGAGATGAATGATGTGGATATTGTTCTTGGTTATACTTGGTTGCTTTCTTTGGGTACTATTAACATTAATTTGCAAAATAAATTCATTAAGTTATGGTATTGAAAGAATAAGATAACATTATTGGACATTTATGAATGTAAGGAAAAACAGGTAGCTATTGTAGGGGAACAAAGTGAAGAGCAAATAAAAACAATAGCAAAAATCAAGGAAACAAAAGTAAAGGAAGAATCAATAGAAGAGAGTAATTAAGAAGAGCGAAAACAGGTTGAACATCATGCTAAGGCTGGATTATATTGACATACACACAACCATGAGAGGAAACAATCATGGAGACATGGCTTGAGGTAACATAAGAACAATGATGAACATACAAGGAACCAAAGGAGCCAATCCTTTGAATATGTTACGAGTAATAAATACAAGCAGGTATGGATGAAAAAAAGTGAAATTTATGCTTCCAACACATGACATTGGCATCAATGAAGACCACCACCAATAATTGTTTCATTGGGATGGATGAATGATTGAGATTGGTACCAATACACAACATGGCTCAAAAGAACTTATTATTTAGTCTATTCTAATATTTCAAGGATGAAACATTTGTAAGGGGGGTGGAATGCTAGGTATAAGATAGGTACTTAATATTTAATAATTTAATATTGTATTGCATAATGGTAAGAACCATAAATTAATTATTGAGTAAGAAAGGCCACATGCCAAAATAGAAATAGGTATGTCATAGAATCATAATTGTAACCATTGGGGGAATATTTTCATATGTAACCACAAGTACTATTTTCATTATGCACTTTGTAACTCATGAAAGGTGAACCATCATCCTCTTGTATAAAGAGAGATGTACCCTCATTGTGGAAGGAATGATGATGTATGCTTGGATAATTCTTGGCTCATTGAGCTAAAGATATCGTGAAGTGGTTTCCTTCCAAAAGGAGCATTGTATGATGTTCCTCTACCTCAAGGGTATAATAAATATATATTATATTGAGCAATTTATTGTGTAATTAATTTATTTGCAGATGCATGTTGAATATTTTGATAAACTATTGAATGATTTATGCAATAAGAAAAAAAAATTATTACAAACAAATCTTATCCTCTAGATCTGATCATCGTATTATAAAGGTATTCGAAGTTATTACCAGTAGTTGCAGTTACTCAATGATTGGATTGACACCATATTTTTCAATTCAATGCATGTCAGAAAGCTGGTAACCCTTTCCCTCCAATATCCGACTATATGTATAAGTCACCACTATAAGTTTAGATGGTAAAGAAGAGAGTAGATCAGAGCAACGTAGTAGAAGAGCATGGAGAAAATCCAGGAGTTGAAGCTGCAACCTTCAAAAATTCCTTTATGATTGTAACCTACAAATCTCTAATTTGTAAATATCTGTGGATGTATTTCTAGTTCATGTATGTGGATCTATTTCCAAACTTGAGCAACATATAATATCTATGTGTATTTTTTCCTTTGGGTAACATTTGATTGCTTACTAACCAACTTAGCAAAGTTAGGTTTTATTTTATTTTGCCCGTGTTATATCTCATGGATGTTCTATCCCATGGATGTTGTATCCCACTCAACTTGTGCATTTTGAAACACGAAATTCTTTTTTAGCTCGTGGTTCAAAATAGGTCACAGTGTGGAAGTGTGGAACAACCTTGTTCTACCCCACTGGCGATTTCTCTTGTAGGTGTTGTGTCTCACAATACAATGTGCATTATTTTGTGTGCCAACGATAAGAATCACAACGTAGAACTTTCTTGGAACAAAGGTGTCGCACCTCGTGACATCCTTATGTGCTTCACCCCATATCAATTCTCTTGCTCTAGCCCGTGACTACTCCAACCCATGGCATGTTCCAGCCTACGGCCGCTCTAGTATGCGGCGTGTTCCAACCCACTCCTGCTATGTGTTGAAAGGCGTGCATGTATTTCTAAACTACCGGTCAGAACATCATGTTAGAAAACTTAACCCAGATTTCACGCCTGTGCCCAACTGCAGTCCGAACCTTGGGCGAAACCGGATTGCGCTCCAGACATGGGCGAAGTCGGACTGCGCTGCCGCAGTCCGGGATCCCGGCAAAGGGCTGACATGACGCCGCACCTACCCTCTGACAGATGTGACGCTTGTGCGGCGATTGGTCAGAAACCCTAGTTGAGGGCCTGTCAGAACCTGTCAGAGGACAAACCCCAATCCTCCTCTTCCCGCGGCTATATAAGGCGTCTCGGGTATTTCAGATTTAAGAAGAAGAAGAGGAAGAAAAAGAGAAGGAGCAAGAAGGAGCAGAGGCAAAGAAAAGTATCTCAGCGAGCAGTTTGACTCAGCTGATTAATGTCTGAGCAGCCGACTCGACATTTTGTCTGTTTAACTTATCCCGCAGGTGCAGACCTGCAGATGATTGTAATTTCCTCAGTTGAGGAACTCTGTAACCCCCGTTTAATATAAATAAAGTTTGCTGTTTGTTTTCGGCATCTTTTAGGGTTTGCAGTTTGTTGTTCTCTGTTCCGGTTATTCTCTCCTCTCATACGGGTGTTGCCAAGCCAGGCAAACCCAGCGGCAGCCGCGGAAGAAGAACAAGTCTAAAGCGGCTTTCCAAGTTTGCTTCCGAAGTTCGTGGCCAAGACTGAAGCAGCTCGAGTGCACGAGAAGTCCGAGTTGGCCTCGGTCCCCTCTTCACCCCCGCACGCTCGTTGGCTGCCCGAGTTCGAACTTCGCCAACAAATTCTCGGGCGAAGTCCGTCGCAGCCGCGAAGTTCGAACTTCGCCCAAATTTCGGGCGAAGTCCGTCGCAGCCCCGAAGTGCGAACCTCGCCCGTTCGGCGAAGTCCGCCCTCAGGCGACTCGCCCAGTTTGGCGAAGTCCCCGCGAGGCGCACTTCGCCCAATTTCGGGCGAGTCCGTCGCGCGCCGGTCACTTCGCCCATCGGCGAAGTCCGTCGCCGCCGAGTTCGAACTTCGCCCAAGTTCGGGCGAAGTCCGTCGGCGTGGCCGACGTTCGCACTTCGCCCTAGTTTGGGCGAAGTCCGTCGGGCCCCCGACTTGCGCACTGCGCTGTCCGAACAGCGCCGTGCAGACTTCGGCGTGTTTAAAAAAAAAAAATTTAATTCTTCAAATTGGTATCAGAGCTGATAGTGCCGTGACACGGAGATAGAAGCATGGCTTCCGAGAGAAACTCGCTGCAGTTGCAGATCCCACGATTTAACGGCAAGAACTACGATTACTGGAGCATCCAAATGAAGATCCTGTTCGGATCTCGGGAGCTATGGGAGTTAGTCGAGAACGGCTACCCGTAACCGGCAGATGCAAAGAAGACCGGCCGCCCTCTCTCGAGCAGACAAGGATCTCGTTGAAAGAGCACAAGAAGAAGGACCGGAAGGCCCTCTTCTACATCATGCAAGCGGTTGAGGAGACCATCTTCCCGCGGATTGCATCACCCACCAAGGCCAAGCGTGCCCGGGAAACCCTAGCAAGTTCGTATCGTGGCACCGACAAAGTGAAGTTGGTGAAACCGCAGATGCTCAGGAGACAGCTTTGAGAACCCGCAGATGAGCGAGTCCGAGTCGATGAGCGACTTCTTCACCCGGACGATCGACATTATCAACCGGATGCGGTTGAATGGAGAAAATGTGCAGAGCCGCAGAATCGTGGAGAAGATTCTCTAAGTCCGCCTCGCGAAGTTCGACTCGGTTGTGATAGCAATCGAAGAGTCGAGGGATCTGACAACCCTCTCGACAGACGAACTCATGGGTTCATTGCAGACCCATGAACAGAGGCTGAGCCGGTCATCTCAGACCTCTCTGGAGCAAGCGTTTCGGGCTCAAGCCTCGACCCGAGACAACGGCAGACAAGACTCCCACCACAGCGCTTCTAGTTCTCAAGGAGGGAGAGGCAGAAGCAGGCGTGGGAGAAGTAACAAGCAAGGAGGGAGATCAAACCCTCATGACGCTGAGCCAAGTTGCAACTTTCATCAGCAAGGAGGAAGAGGCACTGGCAGAAATCAGCAAGGAAGCTCTCAGCAGAAGAAGGACATGTCAAAGGTCCAATGCTACTACTGCAGCAAGTTCGGCCATTATGCCTCACAGTGCAAGAAGAAGATGGCGAACGAGAATCAAGAAGCAAGCCCATTATACGGAGGAACCCGAAAATGCGGCAGGAGGAAATGTATTGCTGACTTGCAGTATTGAAGAGGAGAGCAAGAAAAACATCTGGTATCTTGACAGTGGTTGCAAGCAACCACATGACTGGGAACAGAGAGATGTTCTCACAACTCGGATGAAACAGTCCGGTCCGAAGTCAAGATGGGGAACAACAACAAAGTTCCTGTGATGGGGAAAGGCAAGATCCTCATCCGCACCCGACACGGTGATAGAAAAACAATTCAAGATGTTTTTTATGTGCCTGGGTTGAAGCACAATCTGCTAAGTGTTGGACAACTTGTGCAAAAGGGGCACACTGTACTGTTTAAAGACGGTGTCTGTTCCATCGTAGACAAAGTCCATGGACAAATTGCAACTGTGTCCATGACGAAAAACAAAATGTTTCCGCTGCAGATTCGTAATGAATCATTGATGTCTCTCGAGTGCGCTTGAGAAAGATGCTACCCGGTCGTGGCATCTCGTATTCGGTCACCCGAGCTTCAATGGCCCGAATCAACCGCACAAGATGCGAATGGTGAAGGGTCTACCCCCGATAGAGCAACCGAACCAAGTGTGTGAAGGTTGCCTAGTCGGCAAGCAAAGACAGGGATGCATTCCCCGTAGGACAGCCTTGGAGAGCATCACGGCCATTGAGCCGGTGCACTCGTACATTTGTGGTCCGATGCGGACCACCACGTTTGCTGGCAACAAATACTTCTTGACATTCATAGATGACTTCAGCCGGAAGACTTGGATTTATGCCATCAAGTCAAGTCGAGGCATTTGCCGTATTCAAGGAGTTCAAGGCTTGGTGGAGAAACAGAGCGGTTATTATGTGAAGACTCTCAGAACTGATGGAGGTGGAGAGTACATCTCCAACGAATTCCACAACTTTTGCAAGCAACACGGAATTCGAAGACAGTTCACTACCAGATACACGCCACAGCAGAATGGCGTAGCTGAGAGGAAGAACCGAACCATCATGGAAATGGCACGAAGCATGATGAAGGCGAAGGGATTGTCGCATGAATTTTGGGCAGAGGCTGTAACATGTGCACCTACTTGTCGAACGGATGTCCCACCAAAAGCGTGAAGGACAAAATCCCTCAGAAGGCCTGGAGCGGAGTGAAGCCAAGTGTGGCTCACTTGCGTGTGTTCGGGTGCATAGCATATGCACATGTTCCAGAAGAGAAGCGACAAAAGTTGGATGATCGAGCGGAGAAGTGCATTTTCACAGGGTACAGTGAGCAGGCGAAGGCATATAGGCTGTACAACCCCGTGACGAAGAAGCTCATCATCACCGTGATGTGAAATTTCTTGAAGATCAAGCCCGGAACGGGAAGTCCGAGACCGCCGCTAAAGCCGACAGGTTCGGCCCGTTGACTTGGAAGAAGGAAGTGTGCAGCCACCAGCAACTTCCAAAGATCAACAATGGTGCCAGCAGTAGCACAGCCACTCCATCCCGGTCGCCTCCACTTGCAAGCAGAATCCAAAACCTGAGGACACCTGCGAAGACTCGGAGCTTGCAAGACATTTACGAGGCAACCCGAACCCACATAGATGAAGAGCACTCTGACTTTGCATTCTTTACTGAAGTTGATCCAGTAGAGTTCGAAGATGCAAGTCAGAATCAGAAGTGGGTGCAGGCGATGGATGAAGAGATAGCAGCCATTGAAAAAAATGAAACATGGCAGCTGACTGATCTTCCAGCAGGGAAGAAGACCATTGGGGTCAAGTGGGTGTATAAGACAAAGTTCAACGCCCAAGGAGACATTGACAAGCATAAAGCCAGATTGGTGGCGAAGGGTTACAAGCGTAAGTCAGGCATCGATTACCATGAGGTATATGCGCCCGTAGCCCGACTTGACACAATCGGATGATCCCGGCATTGGCAGCCCAACAAGGTTGGAAGATGTACCGGATGGATGTCAAGTCAGCCTTCCTCAACGGAGTGTTGGAGGAAGAGGTCTACATAGACCAGCCACCAGGTTACGAAATTGAAGGCCAGGAGGGCAAAGTCCCGAAGCTCAAGAAGGCCCCGTACGGTTTGGAAGCAGTGCGCCCGAGCTTGGTACAACCGGATTGACAGCTATTTTCAGGAGAATGGGTTTCAGAAATGCCCATATGAGCACACCTTGTACATGAAGACAAATGAAGCAGGTGAGCTCATTATCGTCTCGCTTGTATGTGGACGATCCGATTTATACCGGCAACAACAATGTCCCGTTCGACCAGCTCGTAACAGCCATGAAGAAGGAGTTCGAGATGACGGACTTAGGGTCGATGAAGTATTTTCTCGGCATTGAAGTTGACCAATCGGCAGATGGCATCTTCATTTCTCATGGCAAGTATGCGAAGGATGTCCCGAAGCGCTTCAAGATGGAGGACAAGAACCTCGCCATCACACCCGCAGCCACAGGTTTGAAGCTGAGCAAGTTGGATACAGGGAGGAATGTCGACCCAACCCTGTTCAAGAGGCTAGTTGGCGTCCGATGTATTTGACCGCAACTCGGCCGTATCCGATGTTCGGAGTCGGCTCGATCACCGTTTCATGGAGACTCCGAAGGACACGCACTCATAAGCAAGGAAGAGGATCTTGCGCTATGTCAACGGGACACGAAACCATGGCCTATTTTACTCCATACAAGACCAGTTGGAACTAGTGGGCTTCACGGACGCTGGATCGGGTCGGGCAAGACCGACGATCGAAAGAGCACCTCCGGTATGCTTTCCATCTCGGATCGGGCGATATCATGGGCGTCCAAGAAACAACCCATCGTTGCGTTGTCCACACCGGCAGAATATGTCGCCGCCACGTCGCCCGCATGCCGTGCAGCTTGGTCGCGAAGAGTTCCGAGTGAATCGAACTTTCCTTCGGATGGTGCGACAACAATTTTCTGTGATAACAATTCGGCCATTGCACTCTCAAAGGATCCTGTGTTCCATGGCCGGACGAAGCACATAGACATCCGGTATCATTTCATCAGAGAGCTGGTGAAATTTGGCGAAGTACAACTGCAGTTTTGCAGGTCCAAGGAGCAGCTGGCTGACATCTTCACGAAGCCTTTGAAGGAGGAAGACTTCAACAGATTGCGAGAGCAGCTTGGAGTCAAAGCGCTCGTGAAATCAGGCTTAAAGGAGGGTGTTAGAAAAATTAACCCGTATTTCACGCCTGTGCCCAACTGCGGTCCGAACCTTGGGCGAAACCGGATTGCGCTCCAGACATGGGCGAAGTCGGACTGCGCTGCCGCAGTCCGGGATCCCGGCAAAGGGCTGACATGACGCCGCACCTACCCTCTGACAGATGTGACGCTTGTGCGGCGATTGGTCAAAAACCCTAGTTGAGGGCCTGTCAGAACCTGTCAGAGGACAAACCCCAATCCTCCTCTTCCCGCGGCTATATAAGGCGTCTCGGGTATTTCAGATTGAGAAGAAGAAGAGGAAGAAAAGAGAAGGAGCAAGAAGGAGCAGAGGCAAAGAAAAGTATCTCAGCGAGCAGTTTGACTCAGCTGATTAATGTCTGGAGCAGCCGACTCGACATTTTGTCTGTTTAACTTATCCCGCAAGGCACCTCGCAGATGATTGTAATTTCCTCGGCTGAGGAACTCGTAACCCCGTTTAATATAAATAAAGTTTGCTGTTTGTTTCCGGCATCTTTTAGGGTTTGCAGTTTGTTGTTCTCTGTTCCGGTTATTCTCTCCTCTCATACGAGTGTTGCCAAGCCAGGCAAACCCAGCGGCAGCCGCGGAAGAAGAACAAGTCTAAAGCGGCTTTCCAAGTTTGCTTCCGAAGTTCGCGGCTAAGACTGGAGCAGCTCGAGTGCACGAGAAGTCCGAAGTTGGCCTCAGTCCCCTCTTCACCCCTGCACAGTTCGTTGGCTGCCCGAAGTTCGAACTTCGCCCAAATTTCGGGCGAAGTCCGTCGCAGCCTGCGAAGTTCGAACTTCGCCAAATTTAGGGCGAAGTCCGTCGCAGCCGCGAGTGCGAACTTCGCCCAGTTTCGGGCGAAGTCCGGCTGCGGCCTCGAAGTGCGAACTTCGCCCAAGTTTGGGCGAAGTCCGGCTGCGCAGCCGAAGTGCGCACTTCGCCCAATTTCGGGCGAAGTCCGTCGGCGCGGCCGAAGTTCGAACTTCGCCCTAGTTCGGGCGAAGTCCGTCGGCGTGGCCGACGTTCGCACTTCGCCCTAGTTTGGGCGAAGTCCGTCGGGCCCCCGACTTGCGCACTGCGCTGTCCGAACAGCGCCGTGCAGACTTCGGCGTGTTTAAAAAAAAAAAAATTTAAATTCTTCACATCAGCGCTCAAGCCCGCAAATATACTTCTGTGCTGCATCTCACGCATGTTAAAAACTTTCAACCACAATATTGAAGAATAAATTCTTGTTTAGAGATAGGAGGTATTTTCAGTTTGAAGAGAATAACTAGTCTTTTCTCAACGAGGCAATCCTGGGCTAATGGTATACATATAGTACCCGAAAACTGTTGGCGTTTGAGGAGATAAGTTGTACTAGTTGGATTAGCTTGCTTGATGGTGACTTATAGTGAGAAAATAAAAAATAGTTGAGAATATGTAAAAGGATGGAATGAGAGGAGTCTGACTTAGTATAAAAAAACATTTTTCTTTTTGTGTATGATTAAAGTAGCATGTAGAGGATAGGCCAGAGATCATGTTATTGTTTACGTATGCTCAAGCACTTATAAATTGGCCTAATTGGATCTGATGATATTGAACTCAGGATGGATCTCAATTTTTTTCTTCCATCGTATCTTAAATTTATTACGATATCTCGATTATTAAAAAAAAATCCTTCTAAGTTAACTATATATTATTATAAACAAAACCCAAGAAAATTGGAAACATAAACAGAACAACATTCTTCTGGAAAATTGAAAACATCTTTCACTTTTAGCATCGTCCTTAAAAAGAACATTTTCTTCTTTCAGTATATTAAATAAAATTATAATAAAAAATAAGACTTAAATAAATTACATAAATAATTTTATTTGTAATAAGTTGATATTATGTATAAAGGGGACGTGAAAGCATCTAAATGATTGTATTTTTTAGGTTGATATAAGGCGATGTGAAATCATCTAAGCTATTTAATTTTTTTTTTTTTTTTTGTTATATTAAGGTTTTGTTATTGTAAGGGTTATAGGTAAGTACATGTGAAAGTGTCATTCAGAATGAAGTTACACAATTTAAGTGACGCAAGTAAACTATGATCAGATTTTCAAATTATGATTAATTATCTAAATTCATCTTCAAGGTTTGAGAAGGGTAGACCGACGAATTCAAAGTATCGTAGATAAAATTAGATTAATAGATTCTAATTTGTAAGAGGTTGTCTTCAATCATGTGCCTAGAGAACAAAACATAGTGGCACATGCTATAGAAAATTGGGCTCTTGATAAAGGAGATATTAGATGCTATGGTTTCCCTCCTAGGTGGTGGTCAGACCAAATTGAGGACCGATCTTCTATTTGTTAAGTCTCTTGGTGGCAATGTTGGAAGCTATGGCTAACTCATTAAGCAATTTCTTGGGTAGTTCTTTAGGTAGTTTTTGTGTAGTTCTCTAGGTTGTTCTTGTGTAGTTCTTCCAGTAGTTTTTGTGTAGTTCTTAAGGTAGTTCTTGTGTAGTTCTCCAAGTAGTTCTTGTACAGTTCTTCTAGTAGTGCTTGTGTAGTTCTCCATGTAATTCTTCTACAAGACATAGTGCAATTCTTGTGCAAGCCTTAGTGTAGTTTGTTATTCTCTTATTTTCTTTATTCTTATGTAGTTCCTCAATTCTAGTCATGATAGAGGATGTTAGAGAGTGTTGTTCTAATAGTCATACGATATAATGTCAGGATAGTTGGTTTTCTGGGTAGGTAGATAAATTTGAATTTGTAGTTTTATTTGGATTACTACTTGGCTAATAGCCAAAAGTCTAGATTATATGAGTTGTGTATTATACTCTTGATGTTCTCTGAACGTATTCTTTTTTTTACAAAAAAAAAAGAAGAGTACCGATATTTAAAGTGAATGGGCATGTGATTACCAAGTGTTGTTTGAGTAAAGCATCATTCAATTAAAGGAATATTTTCCTTGTGCTGTGGAATAATCTTGTCATTCAACTAAATAATATTGTTTCATTCAAGTGAATAATATTACAGCATTTAAGAGATTTAGGTTATATGATAAATTGTGCTTCTGAAGAAGATAGTCATTCAAATAACCCTCTTCTCTTAGTACTATATCAAATAAATATAGTTTATTTGACCCAATAAAATGTAATGTTTTGTTTTTTTATTGGATGGAAAAGAAGAGGTTTTGAAAGGATCCCCAAACCTTTTACATAATTATAAATAAGGTTTCAACACACAAACCAAGAAAGTGTATATAAACTAAACTAGAATAGGACCACCCACTGGTCAACAAGAAAAATATATGTGAAAAACTATCCAATAGACCACAAAGAAGAAGACATAAGGAAGAATAGGGTTGAGAGAAGCCAATGAGCTGAACTGATATCTTCAAATCCTCCATGAAAAATAATTCCATAAAAGAAGAACATGATGGTGGGGAGGACCTAAAACACACCCACCCACTAAAACAAAAATAAAGTCATCATAGAGATATATTTGTGAAAAGTGACATAAAAGTACTCCCCTAGAGCAAAATAAAATAGGGTAGGCTCTGAGTCTTACAACAACTAGATATACTAACCAAGAGCTAGAATATGAGGGATGTAAGAAGAAGTATTGGAGGCCAAATTTTCTTTCCTTTCATTTAAACATAGGTATGCCCAGGTATCAATACCACTATCTATTTTAGTCACACAAGTAACTTGTTGGGAGGTCTTCCATTCCTCCCACATGATGTGGCCTTGCCACCATTAGCTTGGTTTCTTGTTTTTAGCCTAGAGGAAACCCAACCACACTTCAATCTACTTCTTCCTTTAATAAGAGGTCCCTACACACTATTTGAGAAAATGACTTCCTTGTCTAGATAAGAGGGTATGAATCCAAATATAATATTTCTAGAACCAGATGAATTATGTAAAAGAAATTCTACATCCTCTTCTGATTCTAAGCACTCAAAGGGGTTCCCAACAAGAGATTTCAAAGATAGAGGAATAGAGGAAGGATTCACTAAGTACTCAAAAGGGTCCCCAATAATAGAGTTCAAAGATAGAGGAATAGAGGAAGGGGTCGCTACATCTACATGGATGGTATCATCTATAAGAGTTCCATCATTTTCATTAAGAGGTATATTAGAAATTGGTTACATGAGGCTTGGAAGAAGTACAATATTGAGGACCCACATATTTCAAATATTGAAGACCTAACTTCTCAATTGAGTCATTATTTATGAATGGACACTAAGCTCAAGCATACCCATATGTTTTGCACCTAGAGAAAAATGGAGGCCTATTTTTATATTCTATATTTTGGATCCAAGATCCTAGATCCGAGAGAAGTTCAATGGATGAAGGGATATCAACATGTAGATCCACCATTACACACATTCTAGCAAAGACCATCCTATATTTTTTTCGAGTTGTTGCATCAATCAAAACCAACTCTTTGAGCATTTCTACAATGCCTCAAAAAGTAGCCTCATGTCTAAATTGGAAACGAAGTCGAGGAAGCTTGACCCAAATGGATGTAATGTTGATTTTTGGGTATTTAGGTGAAAATTTATTTCTCACCTACAAAGGAACATACCTATCTTGCCAAAACACCATGGGCCAACCCCAATATTTTGAATCACATCTTCTTCTCCTAACAACTTAACGAAGAAAAAGTGTTTAGGGAGAGCCACTAATACATGTGACCATGCGATGCCCATTTTGCAAAGATCCATGTTTTGTTATTTTGATGGAAGTGACCTAGTTATTAAAATAATAATAATGTTTTTTGTATTGATACAATTTAAAGTAAGCTAACATGCTTTTTAAATTTATAATTTTGGTAAATAAAAATATATAAATATAAATTTTAGTTTAGAATTATAATTATGAAATTATTAAAGTTAAGAAGCTCAATGTAATATTATTTTTAATTTTAAAATAAGTGCAATTACTTTTATAAAAAAAAACTATATTAAAGTATACACAATTTCAAAATATATAATATTTACATAAAATATATAACAAAATAATTATTGTGTAATTTAAAATGTAAAAGTTAAATAGTTAAAATATTATTTTTTATACATGCTATTTTGTAAGTATTATAAGCATTGCTTTATTTTTTAATGTATAAATAAAATATGAAAAAAATAATAAAAGTAATAAAAAATATATTAAATGGTATTAGTTCAAATAGTTAGATTTTACAACATTCAAGGAGAAGACTCAACATTCTCCTAATGAATGTTAAGGAATTTAACCATACACATATATATCTTGCCAAGCAGGGCATGAATAATGTCCAAGATATTTTAATTCCACTACATGGTGTTGATGTAATAGGGATGAGCCTTTTCAAGGAGAAGACTCAACATTCTTCTAGTGAATGTTGAGGAATCTAACCATGTGATATATAACTTTCCAAGAAAGACATGGGTAAGATCCGAGCTATTGTATTACTAAAACATAGTAATGATGTAAAAAAGATAGAACATGTTTCAATCTTAAAGAAAATGATAAAAACAATATATATAATTAAACATATAAAAAATATTTATATTTAAATTAATTTTAATCACTAAATAAGACTTAATTTATATTTAAATATTTACAAAATACTTTAATTAAATATTTAAAGCTTGAGACATATATAATTCTAAAAAAAATGTTAGATTTTGAAAGAAGATAAATTACTCAAATAAAGTCAAGTCAAGCATATTCCATAATATAGCAAGGAAATATCATCTAAAATTTATATATTTTTATAATTCTCAATAATATTATAATAATTATCCATAATATAGCAAGGAAATATCATCTAAAATTTATATCTTTTTATAATTCTTAGTAATATTATAATAATTATAGATTTACCAATAACTTTTAAAGCTAATTAGTTTGATTGTCAATCCTAATAAAATTATAATACTAGAGGGTTTAAGTGAGCTTAATAATAAAAGATTAAATATTTTAAGTGAGTTTAACATAAAAAATTAAATATTCAAACTAAAATTTTTAAAGTTAAAAATGATAAGGGTTGGAATAAGTAAATCTACTAAAAATTTAATATAACATAAAGTTCTTTTGGGACATAGGTAGAAAAAGTAGCTTCTCACTTATTATATATAAAAGAGTACAATATAGTGTGCTTAAAACAATTAAAACTTAAATGTTACTTTAACTTATTTATATTTAATTTTATTTTCTCTTACTCATAGTGGAAAAGTTCTCACTTATAGTAGATAAAAAATTGCAAGGTAGTTTAATAACATATGTTTTAAACTCTTAAAATTTAAAGGTTAATTTAAGTTAGTTTTAATCAAAATTTTATATATTGTTAAGGTAGAAAGAGTTTTGGGACGATCTCGAAACCTAAATACAAAAAAAATTAATCTCCACACCTTTGAGGAGGTAGAAAGAAATTAGTATAAACCTTATTGATTAGAATTTGAGAACTACAAATATTAATACTAACCCTAGCCAAATATTGAAAACCAAAATTTCTACATCCCATGTAGGGAAAATCACCATGCAAGGAGGCTGAATCAAACAAAACAAAGATGAGTGGATTCTTAGGTCGACAACACGTAACCAAAGACACAAATAGGTATGTAGACCAGACCAACACAATATCTATGAATGCACGTAGGACCTAAAATTGAGAAAGAACCAGAAAACCCAACTCAGACCTTAGTTCCACTGGGACCCACATCATTGTCTTCCTTGGAAATAAAACCATGAGGGACTTGCCATCTCATGAAAGCCAAAACTTCCCCAAGATATTGAAACTTGCATAGAATCTATCATCGAACATTAAAGACTGATAATCATCAATTTGAGGGCCTATAGATTATATTTGTTAGATTGGAAACCAGGAGTCATAAACGCCTAACCCCACCCACATCCCTTATCAATTTTGATTTTTTGTTTGGGAACGAAAATCCTTCGAATTAGAATTCTCAATAATCAGAGGGTTCTTACCAATAATCGTCTACTTCACCAACCTTGTCAAGGATTTGGTTCCCTCGTTGCTACCACCAGGTCCTCTAGGAGAAGAATCTATAAAATCCACCAAAATTGGAGCAACTAGGGTGGCATTCATCATCTCTTAGAATGAAGAATCAGAGTCCTCAAAGACTAAGTATGCCAAAAAACCTACCATAGGAACCTGAGCATTTATTGTATTATTCAAAATGTTCTCCTCATCTAAAACCCATTGTTTCATGACATAATAGAATATTAACTTAAAAAATCCTTGGTGCAACGGGTCTGATGCCACCCCATTCTTAACTTTTGACACCATCTTTGATAGGGACTAAACTAGGAATGAAGGGAGATTCATCAATTTCTTATGATGGAGGTGATTCAGGATCATAAAATTGTAGCTCCTTAGTACTGTTAGATTCTCATATAGTGTAAAGTACTACATGATAACCAAAGCAACTTAGTCCTAAGGAGTCCTAAGATAATTACATTTAAACTGGTTCTAGATTTTAATGAGCTCCTCTTCACCTCCTAGAAAAACCTACCATCAACCTTATCACTTCAGCTATCAAGGGATATGTTAATCTCAGATTCCACTGGCCCTACTCTAAATGTTTCATACCACCATGAATAAGAAATATGCTTGGCCATCTCCTGATGATAACCATTAAACTTTAGAAGGTAGTGCAACACATTACCAATTTTCAAAATTTTATGTACCTCCTCATCTACAATGAGATATTGGGGCTCCACTATCAAAGTAGTCATTCTGACACACTGCCTGACACTACCTAGGAGAGTAAATATGGAATATTTGTCTTTCTACCACCTCTTATAATATTTGAGAAAATATATACTAAGGTATCTAGAGAATTGATCGTTCTACCTATTTATTGCACCAACAAGATCCACATGTGACCTCTCCTTATTCATGATATGTACAAAAAATAGAAACACCCACATGGGACTACTATTTGTATACGAAAAATAAGAAATAGGATTACCGTTAACCTACCACCTCCTCACTTGGAACTCCCACAAATAGAAAATAAATCTTTCTGAGCAAACAAATGCTTTGAGAAGCTACCAATATTGAAAAAACACTGCCATCCAATAGAATTTACAATCGTGTCCATGATCTCAAATCCCAGTTACTGAAAGTTCTACTAGCGAGGCAAAAAGGGATGATAAGTCTCAATGGTGGTCTGACTTCCTCCCAAATAAACACCCACAATATTTTCTCCCATGAACTATGCCCACACCACCACTTCAACTCTTACAATCTATCCACCTGACACCTGAGGGGCATCCAGAAAAAATGACTTTGCACACTTACGATCCTGCCCACTTCCCTCAAAAAGAGGACCACTAATACCCCCCCTCAAACATGGATAAAAAATATTACCTTTGATCATGACATGTTGACCACCTGACAAAAGGATGTCCCTCCATCTACCCCTAAAAGAGCTAGCTCCAATTAGGGAGAAATTTAAATTTAAAAACTAGTAGGCTTACCCCTTTGAGAAAATAAAAATTGAAACACTCTCATTAAGAATACCAATCTGAAAATTAATTTTATCGCTATCTACCATTATTTTCCACTCTTCTGACTTCCACTGGGAAGTTATCTGTCCACACCTAGATATTTTGAATTTAGAGATCACAATTGGTGAGAAGGTCGACAGTATTATTCCCCTCCCTAAACCTATTGTATATTTGAACCTCTTTCAAAATTTGGATTTGTCTTCGAGCTTCCCAAATAAAATTTAAAATCACCCAGGATGGTTCTAGGTTCCTTTAATCATATTGATTATATTCAAAGAATTTTTCTCTATAATCAATTTCCTATAGTTGATCCTATCCAACATCGAGACACCTTGAAACATCACTTGTGCCTCAACAAAGTGGTTTTTTTGATGATTTGTTTGATGACCCAAACATTCAGTGAAGGCAAGCATAATTTCCCCATTAGCATTTCTAAAAAGACCCCTAACACCCACTTGGCTTGGGTTCCCTTTGAAAGCCCCATAAAAATTTAGTTTCAACCATCCATTAAAAGGGGTTTCCAAATGATATGAGGTCTATCTTGATCCACCCTAGTAGTTACATTCAGAGGAAGAGAAAATAGACCCTATATGCTCTCCATGCAAACCTCTTAATTGAAAATTACCTTATCCAGTTTTAGGGCCTTAACATTTTCCACCATATCACTTACAACTCTTGAAGCAACATAGCACCCTGATCGGCTCCTCCCATCAAACACACAAGCATTTATTTCCTTCAATATTCTCCACCATAAGTGGGGTAATCCAAATTTCCGTAGAGATATCAATATTATGGAGTGAAAGGGAGGGGTTTATTGATAAACTAAATTCATGAAAGTATCTAGGAGGACCCACAACATACCCAACTATTTAAAGAAAGCTCTGAACACAAAGGTAGAAAATGAATAATTGAAAAATATATGTCTAGGGGATCCTAAATCACCCTCATAGTAAAAACATCTATTTGGGGTGCTCATCCCCCATTTTTACAAATTATCAATTATTAGACATTTTCCTTGAACAACTAACGGAAAAACACATTGATTTTGGCAGTGAGGCCTTTAATCCAAATATGATTTATGGGAAACCAAGGGTCACTGATGAGCACCAAAAATGCTCATTTTATATACACGGTTAAGGAGAATTATCACTGGTTCAATTAGCATATGAAATGTATTTTATATAACTTATGCATATAATTGATAGAAAATCCGGTATTATGCTTGATTGGTGTTTTTAGTGGGAAATGTGTATAAATGCAGGTATTGGTACTAATATGGTGTTTTCCAGTCTACATCCACTTGGACCCAGCATACTTCTGCTTACAGAGACTAAGGCAAGAGAGTAGGCACCTTCCTCTTCAAGGAAGGCGCCCAACAGAAGTAGGCGCCTTCCTACAACCGGAAGGCACCCACGGAAGACGAGCGCCTCCCTACAACCGGAAGGTGCCAACGGAAGACGAGCGCCTCCCTGCAACCGGAAGGCACCAACGGAAGAAGAGTGCCTCCCTACAACCGGAAGGCACCGATAGAAAACGAGCGCCTCCCTACAACCGGAAGGCACCCACAGAAGATGAGCGCCTCCCTACAACCGAAAGGCGCCAACGGAAGACGAGCGCCTCCCTACAAAAGGAAGGCGCCAACGGAAGAAGAGCGCCTCCCTACAACCGGAAGGCGCCTCCATGCCTTCATACTTTGCAAGATTTACCAAGTCAACTTTGACTGGTTGACCAAGGACTATGGAGGAGGTTGCACGTGAAGACAAAGGAGATCTATTTTAATCATGCATTTATTAAATAGAATAAAGTGTTTGTTATTATTATCAACCGATTGGCCGGTTGACCTTGTAAAGCTCTTAAAGCATATTATTATTTTTAGGATGCATTAGTTTAGGATTTGTTGTTACGTACACCTAAGGATATTTATATTTATCCTTCGGCGAATGAACATTCTTTAAAATAGAAGAATAAAATATGTGTACAATCAATTGTAACTAAATCACATCACGTGATTAAAATAGACCGATTTGTTATTGTAATGAGATCCGGCTGCGCTTTATATAAAGACGCGGGCCAGATGAACGAGGGAGATCGGAGATCAATGATTAATTTTACACAGAACTTATTTTATTTTATTGTTTAATTAATTAAGAGTGCAACTCCTCTTATTCGAGCAAGCTCTATGTAGCTAGCCGGGCGGACTATCTGCGGGAGCTTGGGCCCACTCCCTGCAGTAGTCCTCCCCTGTTTTATTTGTGCATTTGCTTTCTGTAGATTATTTTATTGCTTTATTTCTTGCTTTATTTAATTTCAGTTGTGTGTGTTTATTTCCTCGCATTTTATTTCCAGCACTTTACTTTTTGTTTAATAATTTATTTATTTCATTTCCCGCACTTAGTTTATTTGGTTTGGCTGGAATCCAATTACACAAACCTCCCCACCAAACTAAATAAGGTACAACCAGATTTGTTCCCCAACACTGCAGGCATATACTGTGCGTGACACTCATAAGTTTACGAACTTACCGGATTGATAATTTATGGAAGAGAAATGAATGTTTTTCGGGACATGAATTTCTGCTCACCATTTTGGCATCGTTGTCGGGGAGTGTCTAAACTGTAGTGTTCTAATTTACAAGTCAGATAAAAAGCTTATTTGAAATTACCTGTAAATATTTTATCTGAGAAGCATGAGTCCACAAAGGAGATTTTTATAAAAAGGCCAAAAATAGTTGTCGGCACAGTCAAAGCCAAATCCCATAGGCAATTATTTATATTTTTTAGCTTCTCAAGTAAACGCGGGAATGAACCTGATGTACCATAATTAAGTGTAGAAGTAGAAATAAAATGTGTTGTTGAAAAAAATTAGAAAAAAATCTGGCATTGAAGGATTTCCATCATGTTCTAAATGGTTTCAAGAAATCAAAAGAAAAAGCACAACCCAAGTCTGATTGAAAATTTTTAGGGACATGTTTTTATACGGAAACCATTGAAAAATTGTGCCTCTAGAAGCTTGGTTTTAAATTAAAAAATTTTACAGGCTTGAAATTTTTGCAACGTATTGGTAAATGTTTTTTATGATGAAATTAATAATGCAGGGAAAATGACAGAGCATAATTTAAAAAGAACATCTTGTTATGGAGTATGCTCTTCACTTGCGCTTAAGGCGACCTGGTGAATCAGAAACTAGCATGTGTTTTTAACATACTGGTATGCCATGTTTTCTTCAGGTTGCTAGCTCACGGATAGTCATTTTATGGCCTGCACACTTTGCCATTACGTTGAAAGAAGTTTGGTTGCGAGGCCATGAAGGAAAATACTCTTCTCATGCTACAACATATCAGACTAGTTGGAAAAAAAAAGGATTTCGAGAAGACTAGTTCAGATGTAGGCATGGGGGAGACCCCACCTTCATCAATGCCACAACAACACAATGAACGCTATTTATAGTGTTCATGAAAAAAAAAAGAAAAAAAAAGAGAAAAAAATAAATCATCTGCTGAAAAGGCTCCAAGTTAATGAAGCAAATCAAAAACAGAGTTTTATTCTGCTGCTTGTTGAAAGAGAGTATCCTCTTTCCCGAGGACCAGCTTGGTCCAGAAGGGAAATGAGAAATCTCCAACCGGTAGCTAAATAAAATAGGGAAAGAGCTTGGAGGAGATCAGATTTAAAATGTCTGCACAAAGGCCACATGGTGCTTGAGCACAAAAAAAAAAAAAATGTGTGAATGGAGCTCAAGGTGGCTAGAAAAATAATAGCACATAAATCTCATCGAGGCATTTTATGAAGGCGTCACACTTGAACACCCGACACATGTTGATTGTGGAAAATATTTGTTTTTTTATTCTCACTTTGAGAAATAGAGGATCGTAGGGCCACTCTAACTCCACCTGCGATGGAAATAATTCAAAGTGGGAGATTATTCAGATGCACATGTGTCAGGATTGTGTAAAGATTACTTAATTGAAAAAGTGATGCGTTCAGGGGCACACGATGAGAAAATAGTGCACAAAGATTAATCCTTGCAATACATACGGAGAGTCCAATACTTTGGATATGCATTAAAGCAGGATTAACATTTTTTTTATGTGCTAATAGAGGAGGAGCTTGGTGTTTCAAAAATGTGAGTTGTTGGTTGTCATAAAATCCTTTCATAATGGTACATGGAATGTAACTTTCACACAGTAGGTTGCGTAGTTACCTGACTCACACAGCCTCCACTTTTGAATGCACAGTGCCAACATTACAGTTTTTATGGTAGCATTCTCATTCTGTTAAAATATGTGAAAAAAATATATACAAAAGAGAGGCAGAGTCTCACTATGGTGGAAGATAACATCAACTTTGAGAGGATCTAAAACCATGGAGAAATCTGCTTTTCACAAAAAGTGTGAGGGCAAAGATGTTTTAGTACATGGCACATTTTGCCAAATTCTTAGGATGGATCATTGACAAACCTCCAGATGTGAAAATCACCAACTCAAATGGTCGAAGTTGACATTACGTTCTTTGATGCAGATGATGGGAAAAAAAAATGATGATAATCCAAGATCTGTTCTGGTCAAGGCAGAATAGACCAAAAAAAAAAAAGAGAAAAAAAAAATTAGTTAGAATTTTATTTTAACGTCTTTAGTTTAGATTTTTCTTTTATGTTTTGCAGGACAACATGAAGTGCGAAGTAGAAAAATAAGGAGGTGTCTGTGAAGATCTCATGAATTGAGATTCATACGTGGAGTTCGTAATAGCACTATACGAACTGTCTCGTGTACTTGATCGTGTAGCATCCAATCCAACAGGTGAAAGCTAGCAGAGTTTTGCCTTGGAAACATTGGCACTTGAAGGCAGGCTAAGTAACCCTGATCAAGCGAAAGGCTTCTAGCCCAAGGTGCTCATGGAATTTGGGGGAAAATTTTGCTGCAAGGTGCATGATCGTTACAGCCTGGATGATAAACAAAGTCAGATATGCTACACCAAGTGCAAGAGAAGAGTGTCGAGACAACGTTCGAGTAACGGTCAACGAGCTCCATTAACCACTGCCTCACATTTGCGAGAGTGGATCAGACATCGGCATGGGGGAGACCCCATACCATACCAGTAGCTTGGACGAATGTTCAAACATTCGTTAAAAAAAAAAAGAGAGAAAGAAAAAAGAAAAAAAAAAGGAGGATACGGAAAAAAAAAAAAAATGCATAGAACATGTCCTGCTTAGCATAAAAATTGCTTTCTTATTGCTTTGCAGGAAATCATGAACCGAATGCAAGTTGCAGGCATCCTGAGAGCCAGGGCCTAACAGGCACGGAGTCATGACTCCTGTTTTACTGCTTTCGTGTGTGCAGTTTTTGTAGGTGTAGTTTCGTAGTACACAACCATGAGCATGATCTGTAGGTGGAGCCGGCTTAAACTAGGCCTAACAGATGTGACATTTTGTGCCCTGCAATTAGGAGTGCGGTGAAGCGGAAAAGGCACTTACTTCCCACTAGGAAGAGAGTGCCTACAATCAGCCCAATACAGCAGTGCCTTTTTCCACCTGGAGGAAGGCACCAATAAGCAATTTTCTTCTCCCTTGGATGGGGGTACCTGTTGTTCAGTGTGGGACCTGACGTTTGGAGGGCTACAGACCTATTGCGCAGAGGGACCTATTGCTGGCGATAAGGGCATCACCAATTTAAGTGGGGGAAGATGCGGGTGAATCAGGACCTCCCGTAAAAAAAAAAAAAAAAAGGGAGTTCGGAAGGCTGTTGTCATGAGGACGTGACAAATTTTAGACATGGGGGAAAGACGCCTTATTGTTGGCGCCTAACTTACTCCTATGAAAAAAAAAAAAAGGGTTCGGAAGGCTGTTGTCACGAGGACGTGACAAATTTTAGACATGGGGGGAAAGACGCCTTATTGTCGGCGCCTAACTTACTCCTATGAAAAAAAAAAAAACACCTTGTGTTGAAATAGCTCCACGATGAAATGCAAATCAGAAGCAAAGTTTTATTTTTGCTGCCCATTGGAAGAGAGTATCCTCTTTCCCGAGGACTAGCCTGGTCCCGAAGGGAAATGAGAAACCTCCAACTGGTAGCTAAATAAAATGGGGGAGGAGTTTGAAAAAAAAAATAGATGTCAAATATCTGTTTCCTTCGAAATCAACGCATGGTAAGTAGGCACCTTCCTCTTCTAGGAAGGTGCCAATAGAAGGCCAGCGCCTTCCTCTTCCAGGAAGGCACCAAGAAAAGATAAGCGCCTTCCTCTTCCAGGAAGGCACCAATAGAAGGCCAGCGCCTTCCTCTTCCAGGAAGGCACCAAAAGAATGCAAGCGCCTTCCTCTCACCGGAAGGCATCGACAGGAAGGTGCCATAGGAAGGCGCCACAGGAAGGCACCAACAGGAAGGTGCCATAGGAAGGCACCAACAGGAAGGCGCCATAGGAAGGCACCGATAGGAAGGTGCCACAGGAAGGCACCAATAGGAAGGTGCCACTAGAAGGCACCCACAGGAAGGCCTTCCTCTACGAGCCAGAAGGCGCCGAAGGTGCCAGAAGGCACCAGAAGGTGCCACAGAAGGCACCAACGGGAAGGTGCCACTAGAAGGCAAGCGCCTTCCTCAGAGGGAAGGCGCCCCTGTTCTTCGCCCGTTGACTAGACAAGCATGATGTGGGCAACAAAAATTGGTGCAGTTCCAACTCTACGGCATGTAGGTTAATTTGGGGATCGCACCAATGGATGAGAACATCCTACCAATGCCAGCACATACAACACATACATCTCAGCAATGCACTTGACAGATGCCGTGAATAATGAAAGAAATACTATTTTTCCTCACTCCAAAAAACAAAGGAATGTAGTGTTGTTCCAATTATGCATGCAAAAGAAATAATTCAGAGGGGAGATCATTTTGGACGCACACGTGTCAGGTATAAATTTTAATATTCATCCTGTAAATGCATTCGGAGAGAGATACGTCAATGCAGGATTAAAATATTTTGTGTGCTATTGAGAAAAAGTCTGGGTATTTCAAAGTTTAGAGTCACCATCTCAGTTGTTGCGGATTGACTCTGTTCTTTGATGCTAGAGGATGAAAAAAAAAGAAAAAAAGAGAAAAAAAAGAAGAGAGAGTCAAGATCTGTTATGTTCATGGCAGAACAGATAAAGATACATATAAATAAATAAATAAAATCTCCAGGAGCACCAACGTGAAGACGTCTCACACCACCGGCATCATATATATCAGATTCTACGAAATTCAACCGGGTATGTACTGATTTTCTTATTAATTATGTGTATAGTTATTTTAAAATCATTTCTATGCTAATACCAGTCGACGCCTCCACAGTTTTTCAAAATCTCCCATTAGAATTCAAACACATGATGTGCCTTAAAAAAATATATAATTGAAAAAAAAAAAAAGAGAGAGAGGCTATGGCATCTACATGAATAAATTTGGCATCATTTTCATTGCCGCCTCCTTACAATGGTAGTCATCTTGAGCGAACACATATAAATGATGCTACTCTCTACCACAAAGGAGGTTTTGGAGATGTCAAATATGTTTCAGATGTGGGTAAAAGTAGTAGCTGGTGATTGCACTTATTTTAAACAAATTTGGTCTCACCAAATACGACTAATGTGCAACACTAGAAAATGCCGACATTATAGTGCAGTGGTAATTTGCCCTAAACAGTGTGGTCACGATTTAACTATTTATCCGCAATGATTAGTCAGGATGTGTTTCTGACTTCTGCTGGTGCCGCATCGCTCTATGGATGAAGAATAGCAGCACTCAATGAAAAAAAAAACACAGTGCTGAATAAAAAAAAATAGTACTGAGAAAAAAAAATAGTAGTGCTGAATGGAAAAAAATAGCAGCACTCAGCGGCAGAGAAACAGAGATGCTGAAGGCCATTAAAAAAAAAAAGAGAAAAAAATATATATATCCCAGGGGTTGTTGTCACGAAGACATGACAAACTTTTTGGCATGGTCATCCTGCGAGAGGGATAACTTCACCTTTTGGTGCCACGAGGGCGTGGCACATGTTAGGCATGGGGGGATGATGAGCACCAAAAATGCTCATTTTATATACACGGTTAAGAAGAATTATCACTGGTTCAATTAGCATATGAAATGTATTTTATATAACTTATGCATATAATTGATAGAAAATCTGGTATTATGCTTGATTGGTGTTTTTAGTGGGAAATGTGTATAAATGCAGGTATTGGTACTAATATGGTGTTTTCCAGTCTACATCCACTTGGACCCGGCATACTTCTACTTACAGAGACTAAGGCAAGAGAGTAGGCACCTTCCTCTTCAAGGAAGGTGCCCAACAGAAGTAGGCACCTTCCTACAACCGAAAGGCACCCACGAAAGACGAGCGCCTCCCTACAACCGGAAGGCGCCAACGGAAGACGAGCGCCTCCCTGCAACCGGAAGGCGCCAACGAAAGAAGAGCGCCTCCCTACAACCGAAAGGCGCCGATAGAAAACGAGCGCCTCCCTACAACCGGAAGGCACCCACAGAAGACGAGCGCCTCCCTACAACCGAAAGGCGCCAACGGAAGACGAGCGCCTCCCTACAACTGGAAGGCGCCAACGGAAGAAGAGCGCCTCCCTACAACCAGAAGGCGCCTCCATGCCTTCATACTTTGCAAGATTTACCAAGTCAACTTTGATTGGTTGACCAAGGACTATGGAGGAGGTTGCACGTGAAGACAAAGGAGATCTATTTTAATCATGCATTTATTAAATAGAATAAAGTGTTTGTTATTATTATCAACCGATTGGCCGGTTGACCTTGTAAAGCTCTTAAAGCATATTATTATTTTTAGGATGCATTAGTTTAGGATTTGTTGTTACGTACACCTAAGGATATTTATATTTATCCTTTTGGTGAACGAACATACTTTAAAATAGAAGAATAAAATATGTGTAGAATCAATTGTAACTAAATCACATCACGTGATTAAAATAGACCGATTTGTTATTGTAATGAGATCTGGCTGCGCTTTATATAAAGACGCAGGCCAGATGAACAGAGGGAGATCGGAGATCAATGATTAATTTTACACAACTTATTTTATTTTATTGTTTAATTAATTAAGAGTGCAACTCCTCTTATTCGAGCAAGCTCTACGTAGCTAGCCGGGCGGACTATCTGCGGGAGCTTGGGCCCACTCCCTGTAGTAGTCCTCCCTTATTTAATTTGTGCATTTGCTTTCTGTAGATTATTTTTGCTTTAGTTCTTGCTTTATTTAATTTCAGTTGTGTGTGTTTATTTCCTCACATTTTATTTCCAGCACTTTACTTTTTGTTTAATAATTTATTTATTTCATTTCCCGCACTTAGTTTATTTGGTTTGGATGGAATCCAATTACACAAACCTCCCCACCAAACTAAATAAGGTACAACCAGATTTGTTCCCCAACACTGCAGGCATATACTATGCGTGACACTCATAAGTTTACGAACTTACCGGATTGATAATTTATGGAAGAGAAATGAATGTTTTTCGGGACATGAATTTCTGCTCACTAGTCACCTTCAGATTCTAGGCAGTGATAAGCTGACTTGACTAAAAAAAATTCATCCTTAGTTAGGCTCCAAATTAATCTATCATTAATGACTATGCTCAAGGTAAGCAACCACTTGATATCGTTAAACAACAAACTAAAATCTTCTATGGAATCTTGAGGAACATTGGGGAGGTCAAACGATTTCCACCTATGACTCTTGTTGATCACCTCGATGAAATTAGAGACTTTAGGGCCAAAGAATCTGTCAGTTAGAGGCTTCAGACCCAAAATTTCCTATCAATGTACCCGTAGAGATTTAGACACCCAAGTGTCCCACCTGAATTCTTTTGAAGAACCATCCCCCGCCAACCACTGCAATCCTTTGAAGAGACCCGAATGACTACCGATTAAACTAGACCAGAAGGCAGATCCCAAAGGAAAAGAGTGGGATTTTAAAAAATTATGCTCAGTTAAATATTTTACCTTTACAATATTAACCCAATTGATGTCCTCATCCTTGTTTAGTCACCATGCTTGCTTCACAAGGAGAGCCTTGTTAAGGGTTTTCATCCTCCTCAAACCCAAACCCCCTAGCTCTTTGAAGCTGCAAACTTGATCCCACACATCTAGGTGAAAATTCCTTTTTATCTCTAGACCAAATAAAAGTGCATTGGATTTGCTCTATTTTTCTAGATTTTTTTTAGATTTTTGCAAAGAGATAAAAAATATACCGATATGCTATGCAAGGAAGACTTTACTAACTAAATTTTTTTGGCTTGGCTAAGAAGGGTGCATTTCCATTTGGTGAGCTTTTTTTGAAAATTTTCCACAAATGAATTTCAAATAGAAGGGTTTGAAGCTCCTTTAAACATTGATATTCTAAGGTATGGCATAGGAAGAGAACCAATAGGGCATCCCAAAATCTCAGCTATCCTCTGCTATTGCTCCAAGGGAGTATTTAGAAAAAAGAACATGCTCTTTCTAAAATTTACTTTTTGTCCCATCGCCTTATCAAAGTATTCAAGAATAAGCTTAATTAATTTGGATTGAGGGATTGAGTCTAGGAAAGAAAGCAAAGTGTCATCCACATACTGATGATGAGATATGGGGTCACTTAAGTGAGTGGGTCTCAAGACTTCAATACCCGAATTAGACCTAATGGCTCTACCTAAAGCTTCAACCACTAGGATAAATAAATACGATGAGAGATGATCACCCTGGCAGATCCCTCTACAACTACAAAAATTACTAGCCAGTGATCCATTAATAATAGAAGAAATTTTTGTCATGGAAATGCAAGCTTTAACCAACCTCACTCAACTCTGTGCAAATCCAAATTTCTTGAGGACTTTGAGAAAATCCTTATTTATATCCAACTTCAGTAATGCTCCATGTCTCCCATTATTACTAGTTGAGTAAATTATCTCGTGCACAATAATGATACCATCAAGAATTTGTCTCCCTAGGACAAAGTCACTTTGAGGAGAGTCTATAATTGAGGGGATCAATAGTTTTAGCCTATTTGCCATGGATTTTGTTAGAATTTAAAAAAAAAAAATTACAAAGACTAATTGGCCTAAAATATACAAAATCCATGGCCATCAAATATTTATGAATAAGAACAAGGAACGTAGAATTCACATCCATGGGGATAACCTCTGAGCCTCTCTAATCACCTCATAAATTTTTGGGCCAATGATGTACCAAAATTTGTGGTACAAAATTGGTGAAAATCCATTAGGCCCTAGTGCCTTTAAACCTCCCATTGTTGATGACACCTTTCTAATTTCTTCATCATTAAAAGGCACACATAAAATTTGATTCACGTGTTCAAAGACCAATTTCATGATGTTTCTAAGCATCTAATCTTTCACAGGAATGTCTTTGGTGATAGGAAAACACATAAGTTCTTAAAAAAAACTTATTGTATTCACCCTAATATCAACAAAATATTCAGAGACCACTCCTTCCACCAATCTAATCTCTCGAATCTGATTTGAGCTCTTGTTATGCAAAATCAAAGAATATTTTTTTTTTATATTTTGGTCCCCTTCTAGGATGCACATGGACCTCGACTTCTTACACCACATCATCTCTTAAAAATCAAGAACATTGTGAAGTTTGTATAGGTTGTGTCTTTCCTTGGATATCAAGTCCTCATCCACCATTGATGAGGCCAATATTCCCTTGATATCTTTTAGATAGACATGCAGGGCCTTTTTCTTTTGGTGTATGTTGCCAAAAATGTTCATGTTCCATACCTTAATATTGACCTCAATATACCTCAATTTGGAGGTAATTTGTGCCAAAGGGTATCCATACAAACTCATAGTCCACCATTCTTCAATCGTAATTTAAATTTTCTCAAAAACTAGAGGGTTATGATCAAAAGTAAGCTTAGGAAGAAAGGCCAATATCTCATCTCCAAACAAAGGGATCTCTTCTCTAGAGATGAGAAAATGGTCTAATATAATCTGGATGTTTTTGGCTTCCCAACCTTCTATAAGTCCACGTGAATCTTGTCCCTTTTAGCTGCATATCCATAAAATTTTGAGAATTCAAAACTTATGCAAAATCTTCCATGCTATTGGACATAGGAGCTCCTCCTTTCTTATCTAAGGCATATAAATGGGTGTTAAAATACCCATGAGGATCCAAGATTCATATTTGAACATCGCTTTCATTAAACTTAGTGAATTCCATAGAACCTTATTCTGTGATGTATTAGGAGAATAAATATTTGAAGAGATCCATTTGAAACCAGAATATTTGGAAGACAACATAACATTTATAACCCTTTATAAGGAGAGAAGAACCAAAAATTCGATAGAGTTAGGATCCAACAGGTATAGGAGGCCCCCAGACACACCATTTATCAAGCTAGACACAAAATTTACCTCCTTCCAAATTCTCATCTTGACTAATTCCACACTAGCAATATCCATTTTAGTTTCATGTATTAAAATAATATTTGGCCTATGATCTTTCCTCAAAGAAGCCAAGGCTCTATGCTTAGCAACCCCATTAAGGCCTTTGATATTCTAGGATATAATCTTCATGCTCGCCCCATTAGAAGATTGAAAGGACCGACAAAAAGAGTCCATATTCAATTGATTTCCTTTAGACTCTTTATCCTTCTCAAACTTCAAATGAGTTTGCAAACCATCTGCAACATATGAATCCACCTCATTGATCTGAACCACCCTATTCGGGGTCTTCCAACTTTCCTAGGGACTCCAACATTCGATGACCGCTTACGAAGACTTTGCGGTCTTTGGGTTGAAAAGTTTTAAATCTAAGGACCCTTCTTCCAGTCCCGGGGATTTACATATATGAGGCTTAATCCAATAACTATTCACTCAAAATTTTATATTTAATTTGATGTTTATAAATGTAATTTTTATTTTATTAATTAAATTAAAATATAATTATAAAACTATTAAACATTTATTCAATCAAATATTTTTGAGACATAAGACCTAAAAAGCTAATGTTTAAACATATCATTACATGTTGAAGACATTAGTTGAATGTAAAATGTTGAAACCCATTTAAATGAAAAAATAAAATTTGATTGCATGATTGAAGACATTAGTTGAATGTAAAATGTTGAAACTCATTTAAATGAAGAAATAAAATTTGATTGCATGAAGAGGACACTAGTTGAATGCAAAGAGTTAGAAACAAATTTTATTGAAAACAAAAATAAAAATAAAAAAATTGCAAGAAAGAGTGGCGCGTCTGCCTCTCCTTCTTTAAGACAATAAGAAAGTTATTGCGTGCGTGCGACTGCGATCTCTTTATAAATTTTTTATTGATTTTATAGTTATTTTTTATATAATAAAAAAAATACAACATCTGCAATTACTTTGGAATGTGAACTTGATAATTAACATGGAAACAATAAATTTCATGAACCTTTTATACATCTTCTTTTTGCTTGTGACTTCAATCTTATTTGTTCTTTTGGATTGCCGTATAATTAGACTCTCACATTCTTTGAATGTAATTAGACATGTTGATAGCCTCTTTGTCAAGACTTCGTATTTATATCAAGATTTTATTCTAAGCAATAAGCATTATTATATGTTAGATAGAAAAGTAGATTGAATGCTGGACATTCTTTAGAAATTACATTTATGCATGGGTGGTGACCCTTCTTTCCCTATAATTGCTTTATTGCCAATTTAAAATTCTTTGTTTTTTCTTTACTATAAAAATACCAGTTTTTTTTAATGCAATAGTCAGTGAGTGTTGTGGATAATGTATATCACTAGTATACATAGTATTTCTCATAAAATTTTAATAATTTATGAAACTTATAAAATATATAAATAAAATAACAATTTTAAATATAATTATTTTAATATTATTTTGTTGAACGTTAAAAATTCTAAGGATAAACAAGCAATAGAAAAACAAAAAAGTACATCCAAAAATAAAAAGATAAGTTTAAATATAGAAAAACAAGATATATTAGTTATTATAAAGTCATTTATAATGAGTGTATATACTGATGTATTTAACATTAGTTGATCTATCCATTCAATTATAATATGTTGATATGTCCATTCAACATTAGTTGATGTATCCATCCATCATCCATTAGGTGGATCATCCAACCTATGCATACTCTATAGTTGGGTTAGATTATATGGAGTGGAGTGATAAGATATATTGAAGAATACTATATGGATTTGCATAGAAACATATTTGCATCAGTGATATTTATTCAATGGAAAATTTGAGTAGTGGATATGCTTTGATTTGTGCAAATATTAAGTGTTTATTCTTTGAATTATAATCAAGTTTGTGAATAATTTTTTATACTTTCATATCATTTCATATAAGAGGAATTTGTTATTAGAGTATTCAATCCTCACATTTGATTATCAATGTATTATGATTTTGAAAATTGGTATGAGAGGTGGAGTTGAAGCTATGAGGCTTGAGTATTCATGGAGTGGTTTCGGGAGATGTTGGATAAATGAGTAGAAGTAATTCTACATTTGAATTGTAATTTGGTTGAAGAAGGAGCCAAAAACTTATTGGTGAAGCAACTCCAATGTACGAAGGTCCTAGATTTGAGTCCTATACTATCCATACCTTTAACAAGGTATGAGAGCTGAAGAAATTAATTTGAAGAAGACAATTAGAAGCAAAAGTAATGCTAAAAAAAAAAAGTGCAACAACAAGAGTATCCTTTGAAGAGAGAGGGGTGGTGATGCTTAACGAATGGATGAATATTATGTATGGTAGAAGCAAGGTATCCCACATGAGAGAATGAAGATAAGGATTTGGTATAGAAACAACATAGTGAATGTCATTAGTGATATACTCTAGTACATATAGTGGTTTCATCGACTTGTTATACATGCAATACGATAGGGTGAGAATGTTACCATAAGGAAACTCATGGTCAGGCCTTGGTATCAAAGTATTTTATGATGATAATTGGTATCATAGTTGGTGTCCAAGCTTAGATATGATTTTCAAGCTAGGATCCCTAATGGCCTAGGGGAATGCTAGATCAATAAGTAGAATAAATCTTGCATCTAAATTGTAGGCTAGTTTAAGGAGGAGTCAAAATATTATTGGTGGACCACCCTCAATCCATATAGGTCCTAGATTTGATTTCTAGTTGATCCATAGCTTTAATAGGGTAATAAAATTGAAGAAGAAAAGTAGAACTAGAAGCAATGATTACAGAGAAAGGGCAACAATAGGATTATCTTTAAAAGAGAAATGAGGAATGATGTTTAACCATTGGATGAAGGTTACGTGTGGTTGAAGCAAAGTCCCATGCATGAGATAATAACGATGAATATTTTGTGCAAATACATTAGTGTGAACCTTCTAAGTAGTGATCTACTCTACTACATATGATAGTTGCAATGACTAATTACCTGTGCAATCTACTAGGATGAAAAGGATACCATAAGGGTACTTCTACTAATGGAATTACACCCATGTTTAAGAAAATCAATTCACCAATATAATGTTTGAAAATATGTGAATGTAAATGCAAAACAATGTAGGTGTATGCACAATAACAATTTGAAGAGACAATCTTCTTCAAGAAAATGAAAATTAGAAAATTAAGCATTAAGGAAATAATGTTTGAAAAATTAATGTTTAATATTAAAAAACACATGGAAGTTATTTTTTTAAAGAAGAAGTTAATAAGTTGAAAAAATGAAGAAAGCAATTTTAAAGATAAAAAACAATTGGAAAATATAAAAGTGCATATAAAAGTAAAAATATAAATTCTATAAATAGAAGTTATTTCTAACATTGTCATAATTCTATGTATTATATATCACCCACCAATTGATCCATCGATCCTCCTTAGGGTGGATCATGCAATGTATGCATTGTCCATAGTTGGATTAGATTATATGGGGTGGAACAAGATGGCTACAAAGCCTATGTCATGTACTAAAAAATATAGTATAAGTTTAGACAACAATGAATCTACACAAAGGTTATTAAGTCAATATAATAGCTGAGATGGTTATAAAGTCTAAGTGATTTATTGTATACACTTAAGTGACATCAAATCTACCATAAGCTATTTGCACCCAAATTAAATATATAAATTATATTGTGAAACATCTTGTGTAGGAACAAATTTACATGCTTCCATAACTAATTTATATGCTTCAACATGTTTAATATAAAAATAATATAAATATAAAAGAAAATATGCTATACATATAACTTTGATAATTATATTAACTAATATTCAATATTATATCTTAAAACATATATACATAAAAAAATATCATATTTTATAACAAAAGTAAAATTAATAAATAAATATAATAAAAATACAATTTAAAATATAAAAAATAAAATCAAATAGTTATTACAAATTTACAACTGAAAGTCTAGTTGTTGAGAACTATTATCTCCTCGCAATTTTAGGACTGTTTTTTCTCTATGACATTTGGTTGACCATAGACGTTTAAGGCTGAAACAACTAAAATAAAATGTAGACAGTTGCCCAGAGAAAATTATACTTTTATCATAATATATTTTTATAATAATTTTTTAATTTAAATATTTGTTTTTTACACATTATAATCTTATCATTTATTAAGTTCTTTGTCTTTAAAATAAGAGATTTGAAGATAAATCTTATATATAATATAAGATTCTACACTCCTAATAGTAAATTTAATCAAGGAAATTTTGGCTGGCCCACGAGGATTCAAAAGTGCTTATGCTTTGTCAGACTGTGAAACAATCACATGACCTAGTACATGTTAGGACAAAAGGCTGATAAAGTCTGATGGATTGTTAGAAAGAGCAAGGTACCCTCAAGTTCAGACTTTTACATTTTAAATTATTTTCTGTTTTTTTAAAGTGCCACTCTTTAGTATATTATCTTTGGGCTATGTAATCATGCAAGTACAAAGATTTAACGCTGGACAGCCATCTGGATCTTATCAGAGCACTCATTCTCTTGAACCTGAAAAGCTTCAAAAAGCTTCAGCCGAAAATATAGATATCCTCTTTCTAATTATTGCTCTCTGTATATCAAAGAATAAAATATATAATTAGGATGAATTTCATTTATAGGGAGAATATTCTATACAATCTAAGCATTTAATATAAATATATATTTTGAAGGAGCGATTTTAAATTTTCAATCGCCGAAGTCTGTTAATGTCGAACTGCGCAGGGTGCACTGCCAGCTCCCAGCTTCGGGAGCGAAGTGCGGACGGCGCCTACCCCTCGGGCGAAGTCCGTCACTCGCGCGCAGTGCGGACTGCGCAGGGGCGAAGTGCGAACTTCGCGCGCAGTGCGTGCTGCGCAGGGGCGAAGTGCGAACTTCGCGCGCAGTGCATGCTGCGCAAGGGCGAAGTGCGAACTTCGCAGGGGCGAAGTGCGAACTTCGCGCGCAGTGCGGACTGCGCAGGAAATGCTGCCGAAGTGCGCACTTCGCTCGCAGTGCAGACTTCGCCGGATCTGCGAACTTCGCCGAACGCAGAAGGACAGGCTTCAGACTTGGCCAACTTTGGCCTTCGACTTCTTCGTCTTCCGCGGCTGCCGCTGGGTTTGCCCGGCTTGGCAAGACCCGTATGAGAGGAGAGAAACGCCGGAACAGAGAACAACAAAGTTAGCACATAAACTACTGCAAACCCTAAAGATGCCACAGACAAAAGCAAACTTTATTCATATGAACAACTAGGGTTACAGAATTCCTCAACCGAGGAAATAACAACATCTGCAGGCTACGCTGCAGGATAAACTAAACAAGGGAAATGTCGAGTCTGCTGCTCGGACATTTATCAGCTGAGCCACTACTGCTCACTGAATCACTCGCCCTCCTTTCTCTGCTCTAATCTCCGCTTCCTCTTTCACGAACTTCTCTCACACACGCTCTGCTTCTCATTTATGCACTATTTGTCTGTAGACCCGAACCGCCTTTTATAGCCGCGGGGAGAGGAGGATAAGGTTTATCCTCTGACAGCTCCGGATAAGGGTTATCCTCGGACCGACCCTCATCTAGGGTTTTTGACAAACGCCGACTTGGCATTAACTCCTGCGGAGATCGGATCTGTCAGGTGTCAAATCTGTCAGAAGGTAGGTGTGACGTCATGTCACACTTTTGCCGGGATCCCGGACTGCGGCAGCGCAGTCCGACTTCGCCCATGTCTGGAGCGCAATCCGGTTTCGCCCAAGGTTCGCAGCGCAGTTGGGCACAGGCGTGAAATCTGGGTTTATTTTTCTAACACCCTCCTTTAAACCTGATTTCACAAGCACTTTGACTCCAAGCTGCTCTCGCAATCTACTGAAGTCTTCCTCCTTCAAAGGCTTCGTGAAAATATCTACCAACTGCTCCTTGGATCTGCAAAACTGTAGATGAATTTCTCCGGACTTCACCAACTCTCTGATGAAGTGATAACGAATATCAATGTGCTTCGTCCGGCCATGGAACACGGGATCCTTTGACAGTGCAATGGCCGAATTGTTATCACAAAAAATTGTTGTCGCGCCTTTCGGAGGATTGTACAGTTCACTCAGAACTCTTCGCAGCCATACTGCCTGGCATGCGGATGTCGTGGCGGCGACATATTCTGCTTCGGCTGTGGACAACGCAACAATGGGTTGCTTCTTGGACGCCCATGAGACTGCCCCTGATCCGAGATGGAAAGCATACCCGGAGGTGCTCTTTCGATCATCGATACTGCCAGCCCAGTCACTGTCTGTGAAGCCCACTAGCTCCAACTGGTCCCGTCTGGCGTAAAATAGGCCATGGTTTCGCGTCCCGCTGACATAGCGCAAGATCCTCTTGCCTGCTTGCCAGTGCGTGTCCTTCGGAGTCTCCATGAAACGGCTGATCAGACTGACTCCGAACATCAGATCTGGCCGAGTTGCAGTCAAGTACATCGGGTCGCCAACTAGCCTCTTGAACAAGGTTGGATCTACCAGACCTCCCTGTATCCAACTTGCTCAGCTTCAAACCTGTGGCTACAGGTGTGATGGCAAGTTTGTTGTCCTCCATCTTGAAGCGCTTCAGGACATCCTTCACATACTTGCCCTGAGAAATGAAGATGCCATCTGCTGATTGGTCAACTTCAATGCCGAGAAAATATTTCATCAGCCCCATGTCTGTCATTTCAAACTCGGACT
This sequence comes from Wollemia nobilis, assembly GCA_028583015.1. Taxonomy (NCBI): domain Eukaryota; kingdom Viridiplantae; phylum Streptophyta; class Pinopsida; order Araucariales; family Araucariaceae; genus Wollemia; species Wollemia nobilis. The sequence goes on from JAQPPZ010016895.1 coordinate 21,687,285, forward strand.
TCATGGCTGTTCTAAACTGCGCAAATAGGCTGCTGCTATTGCCAGTAAATATCAGATCGTCTACGTACAGGCAGACGATGATGAGCTCACCTGCTGCATTTGTCTTCATGTACAGGGAGTGCTCATATGGGCATTTTTGAAACCCATTCTCCTGAAAATAGCCGTCAATACGGCTGTACCATGCCCTGGGTGCTTGCTTCAACCCATACGGGGCCTTCTTCAATTTCAGGACTTTGCCTTCTTGCCCTTGTATTTCATAACCGGGCGGCTGGTCTATGTAGACCTCTTCTTCCAACACTCCGTTGAGGAAGGCAGACTTGACATCCATCTGGTACACGCTCCATCCTTTCTGAGCTGCGAGTGCCAGAATCATTCTGACTGTGTCAAGTCGGGCTACAGGTGCATACACCTCATGATAGTCAACTCCTGACTTCTGCTTGTAGCCTTTCGCCACTAATCTGGCCTTATGCCTGTCAACTTCTCCTTGGGCATTAAACTTCGTTTTATATACCCACTTGACCCCAATGGTCTTCTTTCGTGTTGGAAGATCTGTTAGCTGCCATGTCTCATTCTTCTCAATGGCTGCTATCTCCTCATCCATCGCATTCACCCATTTGCGATTCTGACTTGCCTCTTCAAACTCCACTGGATCACATTCAGTAAAGAGAGCAAAATCAGAATAATCTTCATCTAATTGATTACGGGTTACCTCATAGATGTCTTGCAAGCTTCGAGTCTTTGCAGGAGTCCTCAGGTTTTGAATTCTGCTTGCAAGTGGAGGTGACCGGGATGATGAGGGTGTGCTACTGCTGGCACCACTATTGCTGCTTGAAGGCACAGGTGGTTGGACACTGTCTTCCTCCAAGTCTACAGATTCAACAGTTCTTTGGTTCAGACTGACCAGTCTTTGACTTCCCGTTCCAGACTTCATCCTCCAGGAACTTCACGTCTCGGTTGATGACAAGTTTCTTTGTCACAGGATTGTACAGCCTGTATGCCTTTGATGGTTCGTTGTACCCTGTGAAGATGCATCTTTCAGCTTTGTCATCCAGCTTCTGCCTTTTCTCATCTGGAACATGTGCATATGCTATGCACCCAAAAACTCGCAAATGAGCCACACTTGGCTTCAACTTGCTCCAGGCTTCCTCTGGAATTTTGTCCCTCACACTCTTGGTGGGACATCGGTTCAATGAGATAAACTGCACAACTTACAGCTTCTGCCCAGAACTCATGTGGCAAACTTTTTGCCTTCAGCATGCTCCGTGCCATCTCCATGATTGTTCTGTTCTTCCTCTCAGCTACGCCATTCTGCTGCGGCGTGTATCTGGCAGTGAACTGCCTTCGAATTCCATGTTGCTTGCAAAAGTTGTGGAATTCGTTGGAGATGTACTCTCCACCTCCATCAGTTCTGAGAGTCTTCACATAATGACCGCTCTGTTTCTCAACCAGAGCCTTGAACTCCCTAAACCTTGCAAATGCCTCTGACTTCAACTTGATTGGATAAATCCAAGTCTTTCGGCTGAAGTCATCAATGAAGGTCAGGAAATACTTATTGCCGGCATATGAGGTGGTCTGCATGGGACCACAGATGTCTGAGTGCACCAGCTCCAAAGGCCGTGATGCTCTCCAAGACTGTCCTACAGGGAATGCGTCCCTGTGCTGCTTGCCGACCAGGCAACCTTCACAAACTTGGTTCGGTTGCTCTATAAGGGGTAAACCCTTCACCATCTGCTTCTTGTGCAGCAGATTCAGGCCACTGAAACTCAGGTGACCGAATCTGAGATGCCACAGCCAGGTAGCATCCTTCTCAACTGCACTCAGAGACATCAAAGATTCATTCTGAATCTATAGCGGAAACATTTTGTTTTTCGTCATGGACACAGTTGCGATTTGTCCATGGACTTTGTCTCTGATGGAACAGACACCATCTTTGAACAGTACAGTGTGCCCCTTCTGCACAAGCTGTCCAACACTTAGCAGATTGTGCTTCAACCCAGGCACATAAAAAACATCTTGAATTGTTTTTCTATCACCGTGTCGGGTGCGGATGAGGATCTTTCCTTTCCCCATCATAGGAACTTTGATGTTGTTCCCCATCTTGACTTCGGACTGGACTGTTTCATCCAGTTGTGAGAACATCTCCCTGTTCCCAGTCATATGGTTGCTGCAACCACTGTCAAGATACCAGATGTTTTTCTTGCTCTCCTCTTCAATACTGCAAGTCAGCAGCACATTTCCTCCTACCGCATTTTTGGGTTCCTCCGAATAATGGGCTTGCTGCTGATTCTCGTTCGCCATCTTCTTTCTGCACTGTGTGGCATAATGGCCGAACTTGCTGCAGTAGTAGCATTGGACCTTTGACATGTCCTTCTGCTGAGAGCCACCTTGCTGATTTCTGCCAGTGCCTCTTCCTCCTTGCTGATGAAAGTTGCAACTTGGCTCAGCGTCCTGAGGGTTTGATCTCCCTCCTTGCTTGTTCCTTCTCCCACGTCTGCTTTTGCCTCTTCCTCCTTGAGAACTAGAAGCGTTGTGGTGGGAGTCTTGTCTACCGTTGTCTCGGACTGAGACTTGCGCTTTGAAGGCTTGCTCCAAAGAAGACTGAGTTGAGCGGCTCAACCTCTATTCATGGGTCTGCAGGGAACCCATGAGTTCGTCTATCGAGAGGGTTGTCAAATCCCTCGACTCTTCGATTGCTATCACAACCGAGTCGAACTTCGCAGGCAGACTTCTGAGAATCTTCTCCATGATTCTCTGGCTCTGGACATTTTCTCCATTCAACCGCATCTGGTTGATAATGTCCATCGTCCGGGTGAAGAAGTCGCTCATCGACTCGGACTCGCTCATCTGCAGATTCTCAAACTCTCTCCTGAGCATCTGCAGTTTCACCAACTTCACTTTGTCGGTGCCCTGATACGAACTTGCCAGGGTTTCCCAGGCCTGCTTGGCCTTGGTGGCTGATGCAATCCATGGGAAGATGGTCTCCTCAACCGCTTGCATGATGTAGAAGAGGGCCTTCTGGTCCTTCTTCTTGTGCTCTTTCAACGAGATCCTTATCTGCTTGAGAGAGGGCGGCCGTGCTACTGCATCTGCCGGTTCTGGGTAGCCGTTCTCGACTAACTCCCATAGCTCCTGAGATCCGAACAGGATCTTCATCTGGATGCTCCAGTAATCGTAGTTCTTACCGTTAAATCATGGGATCTGCAACTGCAGCGAGTTTCTCTCGGAAGCCATGCTTCTATCTCCGTGTCACGGCACTATCAGCTCTGATACCAATTTGAAGGAGCGATTTTAATTTTCAATCGTCGAAGTCCGTTAATGTCGAACTGCACAAGGTGCACTGCCAGCTCCCAGCTTCGGGAGTGAAGTGCGGACGGTGCCTACCCCTCGGGTGAAGTCCGTCACTCGCACGCAGTTCGTGCTACATAGGGGCGAAGTGCGTACTTCGTGCACAGTGCGTGCTGCGCAAGGGCAAAGTGCGAACTTCACACGCAGTGCATGCTGTGCAAGGGCGAAGTGCGAACTTCACGCGCAGTGCGAACTTTGCAAGGGCGAAGTGCGTACTTCGCATGTAGTGCATGCTGTGCAAGAAATGCTGCCGAAGTGCGCACTCCGCTCGCAGTGCAGACTTCGTCGGATCTGCGAACTTCGCCGAATGCAGAAGGACAGGCTTCAGACTTGGCCAACTTTGGCCTTCGACTTCTTCGTCTTCCGCGGCTGCCGCTGGGTTTGCCTGGCTTGGCAAGACCCGTATGAGAGGAGAGAAACGCCGGAACAGAGAACAACAAAGTTAGCAAATAAACTACTGCAAACCCTAAAGATGCCACAGACAAAAGCAAACTTTATTCATATGAACAACTAGGGTTACAGAATTCCTCAACCGAGGAAATAACATCTGCAGGCTACGCTGCAGGATAAACTAAACAGGGGAAATGTCGAGTCTGCTGCTCGGACATTAATCAGCTGAGCCACACTGCTCACTGAATCGCTCGCCCTCCTTTCTCTGCTCTAATCTCCGCTTCCTCTTTCACGAACTTCTCTCACACACGCTCTGCTTCTCATTTACGCACTATTTGTCTGTAGACCCGAACCGCCTTTTATAGCCGCGGGGAGAGGAGGATAAGGTTTATCCTCTGACAGCTCCGGATAAGGGTTATCCTCGGACCGACCCTCATCTAGGGTTTTGACAAACGCCGACTTGGCATTAACTCCTGCGGAGATCGGATCTGTCAGGTGTCAAATCTGTCAGAAGGTAGGTGTGACGTCATGTCACACTTTTGCCGGGATCCCGGACTGCGGCAGCGCAGTCCGACTTCGCCCATGTCTGGAGCGCAATCCGGTTTCGCCCAAGGTTCGCAGCGCAGTTGGGCACAGACGTGAAATCTGGGTTTATTTTTCTAACATATTTGTATATTTTGCTTTATGGTTTGTTTTTTTCGGTTCATGTTCACATTGAAATTTAGTATTATTATTCTAATTGGAAATCCTTGGACTTCTTCCTGTGGGTAGATTTTGAAACCATCGGAGATGAGCGTAGGTGATTTTTAGAAGGAATCTCTGCATTGCAATGAATAAGAGAGTGTTGTAACAATCTTTGGTATCAAATTCTGGTCACATGGATTGTTAGGGAAAAACAAATTGTGGTACGAGAACAGAAAGAGAAGTCACGAGAAATAAATTGCCCGTGAGGACTCACGAGCGACACTGTCTCTCCTGCGCGTTCCTAAATGTAAGACAAAAAACAGCCACATCAATAATAGTACGTTTTCATTGTACTTCTTATTTATATTCTTGTTGAAAATGACAAAGTATGTTACGGACATGAATTCTTTCCGGTTTCTAGCATATTGTCTTTTGTATTTTTTAAATTTATAATTTTGTTTTTGCTAATAAAAGCTTGTAAAAGATTACAAAATCAAAACAATCATTTGGGTTGGGCTGGCCACTACCAGGAAGAAGAATCCATGAACTCGTTGGGTAGGCCACGATGGACAATGATGAACACGCTCTATAGTAAAAGGAAAAGATAATGAAAATTGGTAAGCAATTCATAAATACTGAACGACCCTTCTTTCGCACCTATCGATGAAAAGATTAAATCACAATGACAATGTGAGCGGATTGGGCAGTTTGATTAAACAGATTGGGAAACCAGGCCAGGTAAAAGGAGGATATTTTGAGATAAGTTTATTACATTTAGTTTTTTTTGATTGGTTCAAAAAAAAATTTAAAAAGATTTCCAAACCTTGTAGAGATAGTCTTCCGAAAGGGGTTAGCAAGATAAACTCCAAAACGGGAGGGAGAACAACTAAAATCAAAGTTAAAATAGAGGAAATCCTGGAACAGCCAAAACAGAGCAACAAAAAGTCGAGGAACCACGTAGCAGGATTCACATCTAGGTTTGCTTTGCCTTAAATTTTTATTCACAGAGGCAAGCATCTCACATTCCATGAGGGGATCATCACTTGCAGAGACATGATAATTTTCTTGGGTTTTCATTTTGAGGCTCTGTTTTTTTTTTTTTTAAAGAAATGGAGAATTCTTCTAAGACTCCATGTAAAGGAGTTTTAATTGGTTCATCCCAGTCTTTGAAGACAAAAAAAAATTGAAAAGGAAGATCCCGGAAACGCTTTCAAACACTACTACAGTCACGAAGAGATTCACAAAATTCCTTCACAACCTCTTCACTTTACAATTGCATGCAAGTAAGTTTAAAAATTTAGAATTTCAGTACACTTCATAAATACATGAAACACATAACACAAAGAGAAAAAAAACCGTTTCCAGAAACCACACTCCAAACACCCTCCAACAATTGTATTAACAGTAAACATAATTACAAATTGTTTTGAGTGCTTTACAGGAGCACACAAAATTCTGGCACACATCGGCACACTAAAAAACTCATATCCAGGCCATTTACACAAGCGAGATATATAGCGGAATACAAGAACAATGGATAAACATGCCATCAATGTGTAACTGAAAAATCAGTGCAACATTAGTCTACAGCACACCGAAACGGCACCAGCTATTCCTGTCACACCCAATCCGATAACGCTTTATCCTGCCAAATCTCATTCTCAACATGCACGGTATCTCACATTCCAATTTTGGGCGACGATTTTCAAAAAACACACCGGTTTTGTTGGAAATTCGCTGCGGGTTGAGACATCCGCATTCCCAACAAAAATTTTGTCTTTGTTGGGTTTTCCCCTTACCAAAATTCACGGACTGGGCCTCCACATGGGTCTTTCCTCATGTCATTCAGAATTTGGGATTTCATGTCATCCACATTCTGGGCCTTTTATTGGGCCTGAATCATGCCATCATAGAATTGGAAGGTTCAACACCTGAAATCGTTGCATAGGATTGCATAAACTTTTGCTGCCATGATTTTTTGGGCTCAGCTTAGGGGTAGAGAGGGTCACTTAGAGAAGAGATACCCTTGCTTAGAACAGGAAGAACAAAATGCCTACTTGTTTTCATACTCGATTGGTTGCACTTTGTTGCCAATGTCTATAGAAGCTCAATAGAAGATGGCAAATCTAAATCAAGGTTGATATTTATGCACATTCTTGCACAAACCATTTGGGACTTGGCTTTGGTTGCGGGTCCGAAGGCTACGAGATCACCAATATCCCTAGCTATACCTGAAAGACCGTCATCTTGCAAAAATTAAATCGATAGTCTAGGAAGCCTGATCCAAATCAGGGTAGAGTTGATGCTTTGAAACTTAGGGTTCGAAGTATAGAGACCACCACTTGCAAAGGAAAAGGCTTTATCGATCTAATAACCAAGTTCCACCTGAAAGGATTTTCTTTGAATCATCTATATTATTAAGTTTGGTGAAAAAAACCCTCTAGAGATGGCTACAAGTCCCATATGCTCACAAGGATTCCATTCACTAAATGCCCATCTTTTCATAGTATCTATGTTGGGGCAAGAACCAAAAAATTTTCCGAGGAGAAAAAGAGAATCATGAGAAACAATAATGAAAGTAATCTTAGAAGAGACTCTCAGTTTACCTTGGTTAAGAAGTAGGTTAAGGGAAACACTGCCAAAAGGAACCAAAGAGCGGACTTTATCAACTAAAAAAATATAGGATAACGAGGGAAGGAGAGGGTCAAAATGACCCACCCCAAAATAATGAGTAATTTGTGTGAATTTAAAGCTTCAAGAATAAAGTTGAATTTTGGTATTGTGTAATGAAAATGTATAAAGTAATAAGAATTAGAATATATATATTTTTAGTTTTATTATAATTATATATTTTAAATATTTATAATTATAATTAAAGAGGTGTTACATGAATAAAAATGTTTGTTTTTACGATAGAAAATGTGTAAAAGTATGAAAGTTTAATTCTTTGTTTGTTCAATGGATTATATAGGATTGAAATGGGTGTTAAGACTTGGTAATTGAATTTATTCTTTGATAAAATTAAAATCTTTGTCTCTTCATAAAAATTAAAAAATCTAATCATTTAAATTAATATCATTTAATAAATAAACTTGACAAATATAAATTAATACCTTTGGTGGCTAGTAATAAATACTCTTAATAAACATGAAAGGTTTTATATCCTTTTAAAATTATTAAAATTATAAATTAAAAAAACAACATAAATTACTAATAAACATATTATAGATAACTAACACCCTCAAGTATTGACCCTAAAAGTATATGGGAGTTCTCATGTTTTACGGTGCATGCCCAATATCAAAAAATAATATCTATATATATATATATATATATATATATATATATATATATATATAAACTTAATAAAAATATTAAAAAAACAAAAAACTAACTAATGATAGGTTGTCCTAGAATGTAGATCCTATTCAGTCTAGTATCAAGTTTACGGAAGTTGGAGGTTTGGGAATTAGAATAACAATGAAAAACAACCAAGATCTAACAACCAGGTTGTATTGGATATGGCTAACACATCCTGAACAACATTGGAGTAAAGTATTGAAATTTAAATTATATACCTCACAAAATACAAAAGATCTTCGTCATCTTCCAATTTCAGGAGAGGGATCGGAGACTTGGAAAGCTCTAAAGAAAGGAGCATCACTTATCAAAGAAGGGTTATACTAGAAAGTGGGAGATGGCAAAAATGCTAGACTGTGGGAAGATTCTTGGGAACATTTCCTCCCATAATTGATCAATATCCCCACTTAATAGGACTCAAGGAAACCATTCAGAGAAAAGCATGGAATCTCATAAGCCACTTTTTTAAAATGAAAGATCAACTGTAGGACAATCTTAGTCAGTGGCAAGTCCCAGAGGAGTTGAGGGAAGAATGGAGTGAGGAGAAAATATAACTGAAAGAACTACTAGAAAGACAAAAGTGGTCAAGGAGTAATGGACCCGATCAACTTGGTTGGGGACATACCCAATTAGGAATTTATACTGTCAAATAAGGTTATAGAAAGCTTATCCAAAGCACTCAAATTGGTCCAAAGCCCCCTTGGTTGCAATTATGGCAACCCAAAGGATGGCCAAAGATAAATTGCTTTATGTGGTTGGTTGCACATAAGAGTATTATGACTCAAGATAACATAAGGAGATGTGGATTTATTGGACCTAACTGGTGTGTAATTGTTAGGAGAGAAACCAGGTGATAAAATAATCAAGAATCATTAATATTATTATTGATAGGTATGGCACTTAAATAACATTTGAATAGGCTATGAATAGCCTATTAATTAATTGCCCCATGAAGGTAGCTAACCAACGCACTTAGCAGATAAAGTGCCTAACAACTAACCTATTAACTAATGTAGTCAATTTGACTACAATGACTAACTAGTAAAAGAAATTTACAAAGTAAGAATTTACTTTTTACCATAAGGTAAATTATATCTACCTAAATGAGGTAATATTTATAGTTACTAACACAATAACTCTAACATCCCCCTTTATTACATTATTTAGGTAATACATACATATCCCTCTATACAACAATATTTGGGTAAAGTATATAACTACCCCAATACAGTGAAGAAGATGTTGATCTGTTGGTTCTTTGCTTTGTCATAGTACTATGGCTGCTCCTAAGAAAAAAGTGGGTCATTCCTCACTTTGTCTTCACACCAACAAATGTCCTTATGGTAATCACATCATCCAATCAAATTGCATGGGTAACCAGCTGCTGTAATCGCTAGGTGTAATAGAATAGATCACTTCATACAAGGTTCATTCATTTACAATATGAATTTGCAAAATATAAGGTAGCTAAGGTGTCGGTCGCTACCAAAAATGCACCTTTATAAGTTCCCCCCTTCTCATTGCAAAAACATAGTGTAATTAATTTTTGAATAAAGTGTGACTAAGGTGTCGGTCGAAGCCGAAAATGCACCCTTATAAGCCATCTTCCCTTTTTACAAAAATTGTGAAGAAAAGAAATGAAGATCCCCATCAATTGCAAAAAAGTGTGCAACGCTAGAGTGTTGTGAATGATTTTACAAATATTGCCTCCTAGACAATTTTATATCACAAAAAAGTTGCTCCTCTTGTTACAAGTACTTCAAACACCTAGAATTTGCTATTTATGAAGCCTAAAAGAGGTAAAAGCACCCCTTATTGCAAGGTCTTCAAACAAAAAACTTATGCTATTTATGAAGCCTAAAAGAGGAGAAAGAGAATATGGTGTTTTTGCCCAAGGGACACATGTGTTTTCCCTCTACAAAAATGTTTTAGCAATTTAGCACTCCTTGTGCTATCTTTGAACCAAAAACAGAATCAGAAGGAGACACTTCACCATAAAGATGGCTTCTGTGTTGTGCCTTTGCCATTGTAGTTTTGCTTGTTTTGAAACCAACACTGAATGGTGTCATGGTTGTTATTTTTACAATTTGTGCAAAACTATGCTTTCTAGGCAATTTTATCAAAAAGTTCACCAAATCATCCTTCCTTATTGTAAGAACTTCAAGCATGGTTGCTATTATGAAGTTTAAAAGAAAAGGTATAATTTTTATGACTTCTACTTTTATGATTGCCTTTACAAGTTTTATTTCCCTCTTTTCAAAAATATGTGTTTTGAAGGAGGAAAGGAATTATCCCCCCTTAGTGCAAAGGATTGCTACTTTGTAAGGTTCCTTATTTTCAAAAAACTTGTTCTTTCTTTTGATTACCCTAAAAGAGTACCAAAAGGTAATTCACTCAAACAGATATTTAATGGCACCTGCTTTAACACCCTTCAAGAAGGATGAAAAGTTTGAGAAAATTAAGCCAAACAAATAAGAGTGAATTAGGGGTTTTGTTGATTTAGGAGAGAATATCTTGTGTTATTGGCGGTAAATTTGTGCATGGATGTACACAAATTTGTGAAATAGTGAGGTATGGATGGTCTTGATTATATGACTTATAGTTGCAAAAATAATAATGCAACAATCAAACAAGAAATGGCCTCAAAATTATTATCACCTAGTTTGCCAATTAAGGTGTCGAGTAAAATAAAAAATGCACCCTTTAATTTTTGCAACAAAATGTGTATTTGTGTTGTGCAAAAAAAAAGATATTTTTATGTCTCCTACTTTGTTTTCCAATTTTGCAAATGAAGTACATGGTTGTCTTCCCCCCTGAATTTTGCAAAATTAACAATTTGAGCACTCCTTCCAAGACAAGTCGACACACGACCCGCATTTGGAAGGCTTCCAGAACTAGTCGACACACGACTTAGTTTTTGATGGACCCAAGGTTACAATTTCTTCTCAAGTATGCAAAAAAAAATAGATGTGCAATTTCTTGTATTTTATCCCTCCTTGGAGAAAACAATTGCACAAATGTTTGTCTTTGAATTTTGCAAGTTTTCGTGTCTCCTTGTTTTCTAATTTTGCAATAAATAATCAATATGTGTTTGATTTTCGTCTCCCTTTTATATTGCAAAATTGACAAGGGATTTTGAGAAGTATTTGAGGACTCCTAATTTTGCAAAAAATATTGGTCTTCTACTTTGCAAAAAAAATAGATCCTCCTTTTTATTTTATTTATTTTTTTTAATTTCAATTTCTTGCATAAGTCTAATTAATTTTAAGTATCATTTAAATAATAATAAAAATTATTTTTATTTAAAAAATCATTTACATCATAAAAATAAAAATGATTTTTATAAATAAAAAAAATTAAATTATTAAAAAAAAAATACTTAATTTTTTTTTTTAAAATACAACTAAAATTAAAAAAAAAATACCTTGAGTGCCCCTTTGAGCAAAAAAAAATGTTATTGGGTCCGACGGGAGTCGAACTCCCGACCTCCCATCGGGCAGCGCCTTAGCGCTGGCCTTCTCTCCAGTCGGGCTAGCTAACCCGACGAAAGGAGGAAGGCTTTGCCTTCTCCTTGAAGGCTTCCCCGTTGAGCGGCGGGGAAGTTAGTGGGATTTATCCCACATTGCCCATGTGGGCAATTTTATGTTGCTTAAAAGCAACATAGCACACAATGCTCTTTGATTACCTACGGGAAATCAGGGTCTAGTCGGACCCCTTTTGCTACCACCCACGTGGCATGACCAGAGGGGTTCACGTGTCTAGTGGCACACATGGTTGTCTGCCACATGGCAACCACGTGTCCAGTCTAATTTTGGTCCATCATCTAGTGGTTGTCCACCACGTGTCGAGTCCGATCCAGGTCAAGTCCAGTGGCAGTGCCACGTCAGCACCTCGAGATCTATTCCTGAGGTCATGTCTGGCCCCCATGTGTTTCCAGGTAATTGGTCTAATTTAGCACCTCAAGATTTGTTCCTGAGTGTGCATGGGTTCTTTTGGTCTGCGCGGTTAGGGTTTCAAGTTGTCCACGTGTTTCGAGCTAGGGCGCTCCTGCCCTAGCTCTAGTTGATGGTCAAACTGGTCGTCGAATAAGGAGGGCGCACCTACCCCAGATTTCTTATTGCTGGTGATGGTTGGTTCGATCGTTGAATAAGTAGGGCATGCCTGCCCTCACTTTTTAGTCATCGATAGTGGGTCGGAGTACTTACAGGGTTGTCCCCTATCAATGTGCTCGATCGGGAGTGTGAGGGTGCTCCTGCCCTCTAGGCACTCTCGATTGGGTTTGCCACATGGCCTCCCACAAAGGGCGCTCCTGTAGGGGGCTCCTCGCTCATAGGGCCTAGGTTGGGTCGTTCATCGGCCCTCCTTAGATCTGGCCCCAAAACTCAGCTTCGATCATCGGACGGTGGTTGGGTGAGAGTTGACCGCTCAATGGTGTCGGCCTTCCTATGGCCACTGGAGATCACTCTTCGATTGAGGGTCTACCCTCTATCAGCCTATCAGCCTAAAATTTTGGACAGCAGAATGTTGTCAAATCTGTCTGGGCCTATGGGCCTTCTCCCATGGCCACCTAGTGACGTAGGCCTACGGGCCCTCTCTTGTGGCCACCCGATGATGTGGGCCTGTGGGCCTTGCTACTCAGGATCTACCTCAGGATCCATTTTGAGTAGTAGGTCAAGGGGGTCTCGTCTCGATATTTGTGCCCCTTGATCCAACTCAGCAGGTCCCCATCAACTAGTGGCTCTGATACCAATGTTAGGAGAGAAACCAGGTGATAAAATAATCAAGAATCATTAACATTATTATTGATAGGTATGGCACTTAAATAACATTTGAATAGGCTATGAATAGCCTATTAAGTAATTGCCCCATGAAGGCAGCTAACCAACGCGCTTAGCAGATAAAGCGCCTAACAACTAACCTATTAACTAACGTAGTCAATTTGACTACAATGACTAACTAGTAAAAGAAATTTACTAGTGGTAAAAAGTAAGAATTTACTTTTTACCATGAGGTAAATTATATCTACCTAAATGAGGTAATATTTATAGTTACTAACACAGTATCTCTAACAGTAATGTGTCACCAAGAGGAGGAAACAATGAGCCACATTATTTTTTGTGTCCCTATACCCAAACAGTTTGGAGTTTGTGGTACAATATTTTTTGTCGATAAAAAATATCCATTCTCATAGAGAACAACTTATGGGACTATTGGAATACCCATAGATTCAAATCAAAGATCTTGAATATAGCTTACGATTTAGGTTTAGGTTTCATATACTGGAAACTTTGGTTGGAATGTAATAATAGAATTTTCAAAAAGGAATTTAGACTAGAGGAAAAAATCTAGCATACTCTAATTAGGAAAATTTTAGAGACAGTGCAAGCTAAAACCCAAGAGGACTCTTAGATGGAAGAGGATGAAGCATATATATGGACACAACTCCAGAAACAATTGCACTATGGAAACTAAGAAAGGAAGGATAAGAATAGAAAGAGGTTTTTATAGACTCAAGATGAAGTCTATGGATTGAAAATGAAAGGGTAAATAGAACACTTTTAGGGGTCATCCAGCAGGGACTAAAACTTCTAAAAGTTGTAAAATCAAAGGAAGAGAGTTGTGTCACATTTTTAACCTTGGCAAGAAAGGCAGGTTGTCAATAGTAAACACCATCCCTTTTCCTAGTACTATTTGTATACCATTGTACCAAAAGAGACCACTCATTCTCTTGCACTCCCATTATGAATTTGTTGACTATATTCTATGTTTTTAGCAAGTCAGGTCTAATCATATACATATAGATCCTCTTAGATTTACTTTATTTGAAAACTACATTTAGATAAATATATTTGCAATACGAAGGGCATGAGCAAAAGATGTAGTAAATGGTTTGGAAGAATAAGTGGAAAAGGTTATATATACAATAAAATTATCAATCGTCATTTTCTTAGAGAAATAAGGGAGAGGAAATTATCATTTCTCTATGAAAGGCTACGATAGTTACTGCCCAAATATACATAGGTGACTTATTACAATATTTTAAATATATATTAGCTTGTTTCATTTTACCCCTTCTTGCTTACTTTTCCCTTTTGTAGGATGCAACCATTAGAGTTTTTTTTATAATGAAAGCTATAGTTCATACCCATCGTCGTTGGTTGAGGTGAATAAGGTGTTAGAAAGGATTCTTTGGATATATGATCCCCAACATGTTATTGTTTTACCAAGTTTTAAATGTATGCTTTACATAGAGGATTGGGAGCTACTGAAAATCTAAATTGTTGCATTGGAATCAAACACCAGTTTGGATTTTACCATGCTTCAAATGCTTCAACATGAGAATCTTCAACTTATTTATGCAAAAATTTTCCATTGTGGGAATACAATATATCATTCTCCCCAATTTAAGGCACATTTAATACCATATCATACTCTCCAATTTTACCTTTTAATCTCAATATTTTGATAGTTTTTTTGGATGCTTCGCATGGGATAGCGCACGTCACGGGATGAAACACATATTGTATCCCATGGGATAGAACATGGAGGTTGTCACAGGTTGGATCACATGATATTATATCCCGTGAATATATATCACATGCACGCCTTATTTAGGTGTAGCAGGAGTGGACTACAATAAGGTAGGAATCCTTCAAGAAGCAATATGAAAAACTTCGCAGGCTAGAGCAAGGATGTTCTATCCCACTAATTACAAATGCCTTCATGCATTTCAAGATGCAAAGCTTACGAGTTGCAACACAAAAATGATTATAGCGGGCTAACACACTTTATATTATCATGAACATAATCACCACATAAATCTGTGGGATAGGACAAATAAGTGAAGTATGTTGCACCCTACGATTTAAAATCATGTGTACACTTTACAATGCAATTTATTGAGTGGGATAGACTTGTTCTACACCATGATATATTACAAACGAACTTCAATGGTATGGAACATGAACAAAAATACGATAAAATGAGCTATAACCTAACTTTGCTAAGTTGGTTAAGCAATCACGCAGAATATTTGCTCAAAGATAAAAATATATGAAAGGTATTATATATGCTTAATAGTGGAAATACATCCACATACATTAATGTGAAATACATCCACAAATATTTACAACTAGGTATTTGCAGGTTACAATCACAAAAGGAGTTTCTAAATACTGCGGCTTCGAATACTAACTTCGCTACATGCTTCTACTACGCTACTCTTCTATCGACTCTGTTGCTTTGTTCTATTCTACACTACATGCTCTTTCGCTATGTTCTCTTTTGATATTTTGCTATTCTACACTTTGCTTGAAACTTAACAATAATTTATCTACCCAAACATCGGAGGGAAAGGCTTACTAGCATTTTGACATGCATTGAATTCAAAAAAAAAGTTTTCATCCAATCATCAAACAACTACAACTACAGGTAATAACTGCGAACATGAGATAATACTTTGACCAAGACTTCAAAAAAAAGGTTTCCATACAATCTAGTTTAATTTCTAATATCCTCCTTTAAATGATATTTCACAAAGACTTTGACATAGATCATTTTCCTTAACCTTTGAAAATTTTCCTCCTTCAAAGTTTTTGTGAAGATGTTCGCAACTTGGTATTTGGACCTACAAACAAATAACACAACTTCATTAAATTTTATTAATTCTATGATGAAGTGGTAGTGGATGTCGATGTACTTGCTCTTGTCATGAAACATTGGATCCTTTGATAGTGCTATGGCCAAATTATTGTCACAGAAAATTGTTGTGAAAATTGTTGTTGCCCCTTCCTAGTGATGATTGAGCTCACCCAAAATTATTCGCAACCAAACTACTTGGCATGCAGCTAAAGTGGTGAAAACATACTTTGCCTCTGTAGTTGATAATGCAATAATCGTTTACTTCTTTGATGACCATGAAACTACACCCGATCCAATATGGAATGCATAACCGAAAGCGCTCTTCCTATCATCTATACAGCAAGACCAATCACTATTTGTGTGGCCAACAAGTTCAAGTTGGTCTTTTTTGGTATAGTAAATTCCATGGTTCTTGGTCCCATTGACATAATGCAAAATTCTCTTTCCTGAATGCAAGTGAGTGTTATTTGATGCTTTCGTAAATCTACTTATTAGACTCACTGTAAACATCAGGTCTGGTCTGTTTGCTATCAAGTACATGAGAATTCCAACTAACATTTTCTAGAAAGTTGGATCAATATTGTTGTTGCAATCTATATTTCTCAATTTTAGGTTGTTGCAACTAGCGTGATTGTTGGTTTTCCATCCTCCATTTTTAACTTCCTCAATACATCTATTGCATACTTACCTTGAGAAATGAAGATACTATATGTAGATTGGGTAACTTTAATGCCAAGAAAATATTTCATTAGGCCTAATTTTGTCATCTCGAACTCCTTCTTCATGACACTTCTAAACTACTCAAGCAACATATTGCTATTGCTAGTATATATCAGATTGTCTACATACAAGGAAACTATTATCATCTCCTCCTCTACATTTGTCTTCATATAGGCATTTAATGAAGCCATTTTCCTAAAAATAAGTATCAATGTGTCTATACCAAACTTTGGGTGCTTGCTTCAACCCATATAGATATTTCTTCAATTTCAAGACTTTGCATTCTTGCTCTTCTAGCTCATAGCTAGGTGGATGGTCTATGTAGATGTCTTCTGCCAAAACTCCATTAAGGAAGGTATACTTGACATCCATATGGTATATATTCCAACATTTTTGGGATGTCAATGCTAGGATCATTCTGACTATGTCAAGTCTCGCTATAGGTGCATATACCTCATGATAGTCAATCCCTGACTTCTACTTGTAGCCTTTTACCACCAATCTAGCCTTATGCCTATCAACTTCACCTTGGGTATTAAACTTTGTTTTATATACCCATTTTACTCCAATGGTCTTCTTGTTTGTTGGAAGATCCATTAACTACCAAGTTTGATTCTTCTCTATGGATTTTATCTCATCATCCATACATTTCACTCAAGTTCTATTTTTAATTGCATCTTCAAATGAAATTGGATCACACTAAAAAAATAAAGCAAAATCAGAATGTTCTGCTTTATCAATTTAATTTCTACTAACCTCCTATATATCTTGTAAGCTCCTTATATTTGATGGTTTATCCAAGTTAGAGATCCTACTTGCAAGTGGAGGTGATCGTGATGATAATGTGGTGTTGTTGCTGGCACCAGTATTACTACATGAAGCTATAGGAAGTTGCACTCTATTTTCATCCAAATTCTTAGACTCAATGATTGTTATCTCTTGTTGACCAGTCTTAGATTTCCAGTTTCAAGATTCATCTTCCATGAAATTCACATATTGACTTATAATCAACTTCTTTTTTATAGGGTTATACAACCTGTAAGCCTTTGATTTTTCACTATAACCAGTGAAGATACATGTTTTTGCTTTGTCATCTAGTTTCTTTCTCCTCTCATCTAGGATGTGTTCATATGATTTGCACCTAAAAACTCTTAAGTAGACAACACTCGATTTATGGTTGCTCCATACCTCTTGAGGAATTTTGTCCTTCACACTCTTTGTAGGATACTTTTTCAATAGATAAAATACACAAACAACTTCTATCCAAAACTCATGTGGAAATCTCTTTGCATTCATCATGCTTCATTTTGTTTGCTCCATGCCTCTTGAGGAATATTATCCTTCACACTCTTTGTGGGACACATGTTCAATAAATAAATTGCATAAACTACAACTTTTAACCTTAACTCATGTGGCAATCCCTTTGCAATCTCTAATATGGTTATGTTATTCCTCTCTGCAATACTATTCTATTGTGGTGTGTATCTATCTATTAACTACCTTTGAATTCCATTTATCTTGCAAAAATTATGGAATTCATTGGATATGTATTCACCTCATCCATCTATTTTGAGTCTTCATATAATAGCTGCACTATTTTTCAACCAAGGCCTTGAACTCCTTAGATTTACTAAAAGCTTCTAATTTTTTCTTGATGGGATATACCCATGTCCTTTGACTAAAATCATCTATGAAATTCATGCAGTATTTATTGTTAGTAAATGTGTTGGTTTGCATAGGACTGTAAACATCTGAATGCATTAGCTTCAATGGCTATGAAGCTCTCCAAGATTGTCTTATAGGGAATACATCCCTGTACTATTTTTTGACTAGACAACCTTCACATGCTTGATTGGGTTGCTCTATGAGAGGTAAACCCTTCACCATCTATTTCTTGTACAATAGGTTCAGCCCACTGAAACTCAAGTGACCAAATATGAGATGCCACAACTAGGTAGCATCTTTCACAGCTACACTAAATTATAGTAGTAGTTGATTTTGAATCTATAGAGGAAACATCTTGTTCTTTGTCATGGCTATAGTTGCAATGAGCTTGTTCTCATTTTTCTGATGATACAGGCTCCATTTGAAAATTGTATAGTGTACCCCTTCTGCACAAGTTTCCCAACTCTCAACAAGTTATGTTTCAAGCTAGGCATATAATACACATCAAATATGTGTTTCCTTTCACCTTGCTTGGTATAGATTATGATCTTCCCTTTTGCCATTATAGGTAACTTTTTGTTGTTCCCCATATTCACCTTGTATTTTATTGTTTCATCCAACTGTGAGAATATTTCTCTATTCCTAGACATGTGGTTGCTGCACCCACTATCGAGATACCAACTATTCCTTTGGCTCTCTTCATCTATACTGCAAGTTAACAATAAATTCCCACATGCACCTCTACTTTTTGCGTTTTCATTTTCATTTGTATAGTGGGATTGCTGCTTATTATACTTGGCTAACTTCTTTCTACACTCATAGCTATAGTGACCAAATTTCTTGCAACAATAACATTGGATCTTTGATTTATCATACCTATGATTTGATCCTCCGTGCTGATTCTACCATTACCTCTTCCTCTTGCTTGATGGAAGTTGCAGTTGGTCTCTCATTCACTTGAGTTTGATCTTCCTCCTTGCTTATTGGCTCTTCCATTCTTACCTCTATTATTTTATCCTCTTCCTCCTTGATAATTTGAGGTAGATTGGTGGTATTCTTCTTTTCTGCTATTGTCTTAGAATGATACCTGCATCTTAAACGCTTTATCTAAATAGTACTGTGATGACCTGCTCAGTATATTCTCATGTGTTTATAGAAAACCCATGAGCTCATATATAGAGAGGATTGTTAAATCCCTCAATTCTTTTCAGTTGCTATCAGAACTAAGTCAAAACTTGCTAGTAGGCTTCAAAGTATCTTCCTCACAATTCTCTGGTTCTCAACATTCTCGTCATTCAACCTCATATAGTTGATGATACCCATTGTTCGGATAAATAAGTTGCTCATGGACTTTGACTCACTTATCTATATATTTTCAAACTCCCTTATCAGCATCTATAGTCTCACTAGCTTCTCTTTGTTGGTTCCCTCGAAGAAGTTAGCTAGAATTTTCAATGCGTCCTTTGATTTGGTTGCTGCTATAATTCTCGAGAAAATAGTTTGCTCGACTGTTTGCATTATGTAAAATAATATCTTTTGGTCCTTATTTTGAATCTCCTTCAAGAGATCTAACTCCTCTTGGGAGAGAGCACTCAATGCTATTGCATATACTAATTCTGTATAACCATTATGTACCAGGTTTAATAGATCCTGAGACTCACATAAGATCTTCATATGCATGCTCTAGTAATTGTAGTTCTTACCATTTAACCATGGGATCTACAAATGCAATGAGTCACCACTGTAAGCCATTGCTTCTTATCTTCCACGATTTGGATGTAGCTCTAATACCAATTTGATAGTTTTTCTACACACTCCACATGGGACAACACACACCATAAGCTGGAATAGTCATGGGTTGGAACACGTGATGTATCCCATGGGACATAACACAGAGGTTGTCGTGGATTGGAGCACGTGATGTTCTAGCCTGCAAATATATATCACATGCATGCATTTTTTAGGTGCAACGGGAGAGGGCTACAGCAAGGTAGGAATATTATAGGAAGCAAGACAATAAACTTTGTGGGCTGGAGCAAGGATGTTCTATCCCGCTAATTAAAAATACCTTAACAATTTTCAAGATGCAAATTTTGAGAGCTACAACACAAAGAGGATTATAGCGGGCTGAAGCACTTTATATTGTTGTAGACTTAATCACTAGATAAATTCGTAGGGCAAACAAATAAGAGAAGTATGCTGCACCTCGCAATTCAAAATCACGTGCATATTTTACAATGCAATTTATCGAGCGGACTAGAACATGCTTGTTCTACGCCACGAGATATTACAAAGGAACTTCAGCAGGATTGAACATATGAACAACAATAAGACAAAATGAGTTATAACCTAACTTTGCTAAGTTGGTTAATCAATCACGTAGAATATTTGCTCAAAGACAAAAATACACGAAAGGTATTTTATATGTTTAATAATGAAAATACATCCACATACATTAATTGGAAATGCATCCTCAGAGATCTGCAACTAAGGATTTGCAGGTTACAATCACAAAAGAAGTTTCTGAAGACTTCGACTTCGACTCCTGACTAAGCTACACACTTCTACTGCGTTGCTCTGCTCTCGGGCTCTGCCGATGTGTTCTCTTCTATATTCTATGCTCTTCCGCTCTGTTCTCTTCTGCTCTTTTGTTGTTCTGTATTTTGCTTGAAAGATAACACCTACTTATATAACTGAGCATTGGAGGGAAAGACTTACCAAACTTCTGAAACACATTGAATTCAAAAATAGGGTTTCCATCCAATGTCCGAACATCTGCAACTCCTTTAAAATACGATTGGGAGATCAGATCTGTTAGAGATCTATTATGTATAAAATCTGGTTTAATTTCTAACATATTTTTTTGGACTCTCAAAAACTGTTAGTTTTTAATTTTGATATCTAGATAAATAAATAAGAAATATCTTTTTTATAAAGATGCATCTAAATTATTAATCGTTCTAATCTCCAATTTTTCATAGTATCAGATCTCGGAATTTAAGTTTTGATTTTTATTTAAAATTATGTTCGGCTCCTTTCTATACGCAAATTTTGAAACTGTCGGAGATGAACCTGGGCGATATCAGTAGAAAGCTCTGCGTTGCAATGGATAACAGTGTCCAGTAATATGTTGTGCTACTATAATTGTGAGATAGGTATCAAGTTCTCGTTAATTAAAATATTGTCCCAAAATGTGTTGTAAGACAAACAAGAGCGAAGTGACGAGCATCATATTTTATGCCTGTGCTCGTGAGGATGCACAGGAATTATTGTTTACTTTTTACGCCCACGCCGAATTAAGAGAAAACATTCCCGTTCACATAGGTCAGTTTTCAATGCTTTTCCTTTATAAATATTTTGATATGAAATCTGTATACTTCTACTTTTCCTTTGAGCTAAGGGTCTAAAGTCTAGACAAATGAAGAAAAATTAATTCTAATTTGAGAAGATTATATATAAATAATAGTGAATATTTATTTTATGAAGATTTTAATATAATGTTTAAAATTTAATTATAATTATAAAAAAATTAATTGCAAGAAATATATATAAAAATAATAATTCTATATATTTTGTAAAAAATTTAATATAATTTTTAAACTTTTATTATAATTACAAAATTTTTAATTATATTTATTAAAACATATATTTATAGAAGTTATTTAAGATGTTGTAACCGTTTTCTTCATCGCTCTTAAGGGGTAACCATACTCAGTTGAGTACAGAGTTAAGTGCTTGCCAATGACAACTTGGGGAGTGTAACCATAAGAGAAAGCGGAATTGTTTAAACCATTTATGATGGAATGTTATCTATTTTTCAAATGTTGGTTGCCTTCAACTTTTATTTTTTAAATAAATAAGGATATATATATTTTTTAATAAATTATGTGTGGGTTTTATTGTATTTTTATTAAAATATTATATTTAATTTGGTTAATTAAATTATTTTAATATATATATATATATATATATATATATATATATATATATATTTATTTTGAAGCATTATATTTTTATAATTAGTTTATTGAGAATATTTTGATTAAAATAATATTTCATATAATTAATTGACTTCTAATATTTAAACATTATTAAGATGAAGAAACACTATTATTGGATAAATTATTTGCATACATTTTTTTTATAGTATTAATGATAGTTTGTGAACTCCCTTAATTGAAATATATTTTCATATTTTTTCTATCATAATTTTAATCCCTCTAAAATGTGCCCTAGTTTTTGCATAGTTGTTAATTGGAGTTCCATATGATTCTAAGAGACGAGAACTTTGTCATTATTATTTCAAAAAACATAACCTTTAAAAGGTTTTTTAGATTTCCTTTAGAACCATCAAAATTAATTTTGATAAACCCAATCTTTGGACATTTCTATTTTACCCTATTTTCATAATCCACTTGTTTATCTTATTCTCTTGATTTAGATTTAATTCTAATGGACTATGGTAATGGTTATTGAATATCCATGACAATAATATTCAATTTTATATAATATGCCTTCTCTAAACTCACCTAGATTATTGCTAATAGTATGTAAAAAATCCTTATTGATGAGTTGATAACAAAGTCCAAAAACCTAATTCATATCAAAATCATTTAAATATGTAGACACCCAATTTTTCATTTCAATTGTGTTATCAAGCATTCATTTCAATTGTGTTATCAAGAATTCACTATAGCCAATTTAGCAAAATTAACTTTTTTGTACCTAAATTTTGGGCAAAAAATAGCCTAATATTTTAGGATCTCAAAACAATATTAAATTTTCACAAAATCTTACAAATATGGTACTGTTAGAAAGTTCTCAAAAATATATTCTCAATATTAAATTATAATGCCCAAAAATAATAGTGACATGATGCTATGGTGCTTTTGTAGGGTGCTTACATATGCATTATATAAAATTCCATATAGTGTTTTCCAATGAGAAAATTAGCAAACTATATAATATTTGTAATTATTCATCAATAGTTGAATCCTAGACATGGATATTTATTTTCCTATAGTCAAAAGTGTTATGATGATAAAGTCTCATTTTCTAAGTTGAATATTTTTAGAGTGGCTAAGGTCTTGATTACTGAGTGACAAGATGCACAAAATACCATCAACACTTGGAATAAATTGGTTATAGACTTGAAGGCTACATTTTATCCATATAACTATGATGATGAATTGTCTGTCAAATGGCTTTGGTTGTGCTAATAAATCCATATATCCATGCAATATTATATCTTTCAAATCAACATCTTGTGCATCTTACTTCACATACTAGATCTAGCAGCCATTATCATCATGAAGTTCAAGAGAGGATATTAGGACCACATATTTAGGGATTTGAAATACACTTATTTTATGACACTTAATGTAAATTTTAATCAAGTACAACTTGCCAACAAGAAACATGTTTCCCAATTGAGAGCATCTCAACCATTCCTTTTCATGGGAAACCTCCAAAACCTTGACTTTATAGTCACAATAAAAATTTTAACAATAATTTTTTTCTTCTAATTCTTATTTTTCTTATATTTTTTTTTTTTCTTCTTCTTCTTCTTCTTCTTCTTCTCATATGCCTTCTCCTCCTCTTGATGCTCCTGAATAGAACAAGTCACGTACTTATTTTAAAATAAAGAGATTGAAAAGTTTGAATACCTTAGGTTAAAAAAGATTTTTTTGTTGTCCAATCTCCTATTGAGGAAACTTTGAATGTTCCCATTTAGGATTTTCGAGAAAGCACAAGCTATGATGATTTAAAATGTAAAATTGATTACATCATATTAATTAATCATCACTCTTCTATAGGGAAACATGACACTTTATTTGTTATAAATGCTCACCTTACTTGTGATATTTTTGAAGATTGTATCATTCACAATAGGTTACAAAAATATTTTATTGCAAGGTTCATTTTTGATAAATTATATCTATAAATGGACCCATATCGTCATCCATATTCACTTGGATAGAAGGATAGTAACACCACCTCAAAAATCTTATACACTTGCATTGTGTCTTTTGCTTTTGGCAAAACATTTATGGATAATTCCATCTATGATGTAACGCATATGGATTTTTGTCAATTATTACTTGATAAAATCTATAATTATGATAGGAAGCCTAAATAAAATACATATAACAACACATACACTTTTTAGCATGAGCATAAAATATTTATCATAAAATATACCAAGAATGCCATACCTCTGGTTCATACTCTCCATAAAACACATAAGATTATCTAAATTTTCAATTAGCCACATTATGAACACTTGAAAGTAGAATTTCTTGTCTATAGACATATTTTATATATTACTTATAAGGAGAACGCTCATAGGAAACCTATTGTAGATGACTTGGATAACCTAATTATATCCCCTATCACCATTTTGCAGTTTGCTCATGACCCACATTTCAAACAAGTTTACCAACATCTTATGTATTATGCCTATTCTACTTTGGAGAAGTTTTATATCAAGGAGGTGTATTTTTTACTTTATGATGGTTATTTTGACAGGTAAATCATACTTTCTCCTTTGTAACATTTTTATTTCCCAAATTCTTGAGTAGAATAATCCATAATCTAAGCCATTGTTCATGGATCGTTGTCATGTTCTTCATGATTTTTAGGTTGGAGGTAATATTTGTTTATTCTTGGATGATCGTTGATTGGAAAATTTACCAGACCTGCTATGGTTCCACTAACTTCTTACCAAATGATGTTAACTTCCACATAAAATTCACTAGATCTCTCATCCTCAACTATCTTAATATTTTCCTTCTATTTTATACACATTGGAATATAATTCTTCTATTATGGAGAGGAATGATGAGGAAAGTAGCAAATAATATAATATTAGTAATTAATTTTTATGCTTTAAAGCTTAGGATTTTATATAATTTTCTAAATGTCATTCTTTGACAATCCATTCAATAGGGTATTGTCCCACTGCTATGATTATTTATGCTTTCAATATAATCATATATTTTAATATAGATCCTAATAGCTTCTAATATGCCACTCAATATGAACTTATTATGTAAGATGAATTTTAGTAAGATATAAGGTAATATTTGGCATAAAATATGTAATGTAATATTATCTATAAAGGAAGTAAGATGCCCATATAAATATAATATTTTTAAATAAATAATTAGTTTTTGATTTTCATATCTATTTTGTATCATTTTTGTATTCTCATAGCACTTCCACCCTTTCAACACCAGAGCTATAATTTTAGCAGCTTAATTGACCATTACTACCCATTTATTGTAGATCCCACCTTCCACCTAGTTCAATGTGTATCATAATTACCAATTAATCCTAATAAAATTGGTTAACTAATTAATCAAGACATGAAACTACTAATCAAGATAGTTTACTCTCAATCAATAGCATGCAACTAGTACTAACATCATAATAATATTTTGTAACTCATTTTATCTTTTCACCTCACCCTAAAATTTGGACACCTCATTACTCAATGCATTCATATAGAATGGATCCTCTAAAGAGCTTGGGTATTCTATCAAATCACCCTTGGAGGAATTCAAAAAATAATCAAACATAGGGAATATGTGCTACCAAAATCATTGGTGAAAGAAACTTCTCTCTATCCATACACTTCTACTATTCTAAGATATTTTCCTTGCATTTTGATCCTTCATGAGATGCAAATTGAGGTATTAATGGACACAATCCAAGATATTTTATAGTTATATTCTATAATAATGAAAATAAGTATATCTAGCATCTCAATTTTATGAATTCCATTCTCTTTTGTCTCCCTTTGGCATTTTGAATCAACATTTATTTACTTTCTATGTATTTGATCTTTTGATCATTCCATCTATTATTTTATTTATCCATAATAAAGGAACAAGGGTTTGATACCTCTACCAAAAAATCTAAGCACTCATAGAGAGGTTGGAAAATCCCCTTTTCATTAAATATATATTTTTACATTTTTTATTCATAGGTACAGGGGTAAAAACATAGTATCATATTTGAGGTCTATCAAACTACATAAGAAATTCATAAGATTTGATAAAATTGGTAGCATTGGAAAATGATCAAAAATATATTTCTAATTAGTATGAACATGTCCATACTTGTTTAAGGATTAATACATAAAATCACTTAAACATTATAGCACCATAAACTTTTGGCACCTCTATAGTCTTGTGGAAATTTTGAAGTCATGTGGCACTTCTACAATATCATGGCTTTTCTATAGTCTCATGGCACTTTTATAATGCTATGGTACTTTTTTATCTTATGGTACTTTTGCAATATGATATTTCTATTAGCATATGACACTTCTACATATAAATCATATTAGGTATAGATCTACTAGCTTTGCATTGTTTCTTATCTCAAGTTAGCTAATTTAAACTCTCTACTCTATTTTACAATTAGTTTAGGCAATTCTATGAAAGTATAGTTCCACATATTTTTAGTATAAATTGCAATAGAAGTATACTTATGCTATAAATATTGCATCATACCTAAACTTTGAGGCTTAATCATTAATTTCACAATTTTATCTTGTTAATCCAAATTCTCTATTTATTTTCGTATCTAATTTTGTAAAGTAAATTTAGCAAATTAAATGCTTTTGTAAAGTTGTAGCAGAGGGCAAATTACATTTTTATTTTCATATCTTAGCCATGAAATCAAACATGCAAGTAGTTGAATTCTAGGTTAGTTGACCTATGTGAGAATTTTGTTGTTCCCTTATTCTAAAAATAAAGAAAGAAAAAATATCTTTAATTATTGCAAAAGCATTGAAAGTAAAAGGATATATAGATTTAGAACTTGTTTTCATGTATTATTATTTACACTTTCATTGTATATCATTATCTAAATTTACATTTAGGATAGGTCCTAGAATTTTCAAGAATATATGTGTGTTCCAATTAACCCATAAAACATAAACTAGTAGGCTAGCTTAATGCCTCCACAACCTCAAGTTTGGATATTTATTTTGCATGCCCACATCTTTGGTGAATCCAATGTGAAAAGCATACCCACAATCAAGGTTATGGAGGGGAGTTAGTAGAGCGTATTAGTCTATGTTTGATGGGTTTATTGGTATACACCTAGGATATTACAAATAATATATCCTATTCTAAATATATATTTAGATGATGATATGAAATAAAAGTGTGAATGTCAATGTAGGAAAATAAGTCCTAGATTTACATGTCCTTTCACTTTCAATGCTTTGTTAAAAATAAGATGATTCATTTTCCTCTTAAGGGACTAAGATAAGCATACATGTAAATAATCATAGAGTAGAATGCTATACTTATGCCTCCACAACCTTGAGTGTGTATATTTCTTTTTGTGTGCATATATTTTGTGAACCTAACATGAACATAACATGGGTCCAAAAATCTTCCTATCATTCCCTACATTTCTAAACAAAGATAAAAATTGATTAAATTCTTAAACAAGACCATTAAATTACTTGTGTAGTTAGAGTAGATTAATAAATACTAATAAGAACTTAACTAAAGGTTAGTCCTATAGGAAATTATATTCTACCCCTTTAGTAGCCATTGTACGATCCTTGAGGCTTTATTGGGTATATAGTGAGACTAATATTTTAACCTCCCATATAGGATCTCATGAATTCTTTAAGCCTCTTGGGTAGTATTTTATGGTGGGATAATAAGATTTATAAAGATAGATCTTTATTACCTCTCATGTACCATCTTGGTTCATGTATATAGGTGTGGTCATTCTCATGTGCCATTCTCGTTTAGTACCTCAATGTCTCTCTCACATATGACTACATATATCGAGAGGTCTAGCTTGTTCCACATATTGATGAGTATATAAAAAGGGTAGATATATTAATAATGTTACTAAGGTATATCGATCAATTTGGTACCTTAATATAAGGTGATATAAAGGCATATAAAACTTTTCTTATTCTTCTTCTAAAAAAATATGGCAACAAAAATTTAATACTTTAATCCTTCCTACCTAAATCCATGGTTGAATATTATTACTTTAATAAATGTGTTGCCCACCAAATATATCTGAATTCTAACTCCTTACCCTCCTTTCCTGAAGAGTAAGAGGAAAAAATCTCTCATTCAAGTACCATATCCCTTATGCATAACAAACAAGGAAAAATAGTCTTTAGGTCCACAGAAAATAAGAATACCTTTCTACATGGGAATAAATAATCCATAAAGACCATTCCAAGAGTGAATGAAAAAACTTTAACTATTTCTACTACAAAAAAGTCTATTTTAAATCTTCTTCAATAACCTAGGTCAAATCCTACTACTTTAAATCAAGTAGACTTATTCCATGGATATCTATATATAAACCTTATCACATCAACTCTTAACTACATAAGTTCAAACCCTTACATTTTTACAACCTTTTGTATAATTTGGGGAACCATTATTCTTTAGGACATCATTCTTCTTTACCCTCTATTACAGAACTACTTAGGATTAACATCACTTGCTTTATTTCTTAACTAGTAAGTTATACCCATGACTAACACCTTGAAATCATCTATAGTATCCCAATTCCTCAAATAATTATTTATAATCTTCCTACTATTCCAATTATGAGTGCATGATTTTTCTAAAATCTTAGTCCGATAGTTTCTATCCCCACACCCTCAAATTCTCTCATATTAAATAATTCAAGAGCAAGTTGCATTATTTTTGCATCATATTCCTCCATAGCCTAACCCTATCCCTTATTTAATTACCAAATCCTATTAATTTATCAAAAAACCACTCATATTCCTCAAAACCCAATCTCTTTATAATTCCAAAACCTTAACTTGTAATTGGAGCAATTGACATAGTGAGTGGAATCTATTCAAGGGTTAGAATATTATTACAAATTCTCTTATGAAAATTTGTATAATAAACCTCTTGATACTATCATTTATTTTTTGATTATATGGAATGAGGTGGTTTTGAAAGGATCCTCAAAAAATTTACATATATACAAAGAGAACTACAAAGTAAGCCATAATCAAAACCAAAGAAAAAGGAACAAAATAAGGTAGAAAACTAAGCTTATCCTGAAGAGGACAATAAGAGGTAAAAGGAAAACACGTTAGTAATGAATTAGTACACAACCATTAGAGAGAAAAATAATATAGAAGGGCATCATAGTTGGTCATACTTTTCACATAAATTTTAATATTCCTAAATTTTATATGCACCAAGGGAAAGAAGACCACATTGAACACTTTAGGATTTTTCATATTACCTATAATGACCTCACATACAATGATATGATACTCCTCAAAGTAGTCCTCCATAGACTTAAATCCCTAGCACTAGGATGGTATTTCCAGATACCATGAAATAATATCAAAGTCTTTGAGGAACAGATCGAAAAGCTCATCCAATTAAAAATTTTATCCAACATTTCTCAGTACATATTGAGGATAAGATCACTATAAATGATCTTTATACTCTTGAACAAGCCAAATATGAGGTTTTTACTGACTATTAGATATCTATAGCATTTGTAGTGTAATACATTTTATCATCCACCTAAATAAAGAATGTTTGTTTTCTTTGGGTCAGGGCTTGAGTATGTGAGTTCAATTCTGGTATATTTTATGTAATCTTGTTATGAATACTCTTTATCCTATATATATTAATTTATTATTTAAATTTATCCTTAAGATGACATTTTTATTAGATACAATATTTATGAGGACTACTAGCTAATTGCTCCTTTGGGCATCTTGAGATTCAAATATTATTTGTAAAGAAATAGAATAGGTTGTGAGAAGTTGTAAGGAAGTTGTGAAAAGCCACAATGAGTTCATGTGAGGAACTGGTATTCTTGAAGATTGGTTTGTGTAGGGATAATTATCTCTATATGATAACATACTCTAATTTTTCACAAACGAGGCCAACTTTCCTGTTGCTTATGGGTAGACAATGATTCCAATGCTAAAATATTTCAAATTAAATGGTCTATCTCCTTTGTTGATAGAAATAAGCTCTAAATATTTTTCCAATTTGATAAAAATATTCATGTTTTTCTTGATTTGAAGATAATCCATGGGTCCTATCTTAATTATCCACATCCATTCAAATCTTGTCATAAACTTCTATGAGTTTTATTTAATTTTTCCAAGGTATTTGTGTTTTTTTAGCTAAACATTATACATTGAATGAGTATCTAATTATTGTCTAAGATGTTATGTCTAGAAAAGTATGATTTGATCCCTTAGACATTACAAAGTCTCTAAATTTGTGTAAGAATCCCAAAGCACCTTTTTTAATTTTTTTTAAATATTCTATAATTCTGATAGATTAAATTGGAGTAACATAATTTGGAAGGATAAATTATTTTAATGTCCTTTTTAAATAATCAAAGTAGTTTAACAAAAAATAGTATACATTTTTTTTTAAGTCAATATGCGCATTGCAAATTATTTACAAGACAAAATTTTATATAAAATTTAGCATTTCATTATTCAATCATAACATGACGATACTAGTACTAGTATGATGGCTTGTGTAGAAAATATATGTTGAGGAGTTTTTTGTTTAAAGGATAGAAAAAAAAATTAAAGACCACTAAGGTGCATCCAAATTACTTGATTCCAATTCCTTTTTTCTCCTACTTCAAAGCATATGGTGGAAACTTGAAATTAGAAAATGAATAGATTGGAAGATTTATTCTACCAAAAAATTTATACCTTTTTTAAGAAGTAAATATTGAAATAAAATAGTTGATTTATTCAAAGAAGCTTATTAAAAGAGATAGCAAAAATAAAGGAGAAGAAGATTTCATAAAAGAAAAGAAAAATAATTTGTTTCCTTGTAAATGAAATTGAAGAAGATTTGATTTAAATTAATATTAAGGGATTATATCAAAAAATAAAGGAAGAAAGAAAAATGACAAATTATAAATATTAGCTTGCTCTTTTGAGAAGGAAAATTCATTTAAAGATTTTTTTTTAATTATTGAAGTACATTTGATTTTATATGGTGGATTTATTTTACAAAGGATTTTTTTAAAGGAATATTTGAAAAGTACATTGTTGAAGGAATATTTTCAAAGCAAAAATATTGAAGGTTGGTTCAAAGATAAGGTCAAATTATTGAAGCACTTTCCATAAGGTATGAGATATATTTTCTTCTACTTATTTTCTCTAAAGTTGATTGGTATAAGAAAAGAGAAATATTTAAAGAATATTGAAGGCTTATGGGATTTAATATTCTATGAAAGGTAATTAGAAAAAAAAAAAGGGAAAAAAAGTATTGGAGGAAAAAGAAAAAAAAGAAACATTGAAAAGGAATTTATATTTGAAGAAAGTTTAAAGAAGGAAAATATTTCAAGAATATAAATGAATAGAAAATTCATATTGACAATTTTCTATAAAAAAATATAGTGAATTAATTACGGAGTCAAAATATTTGTACTTTTTGGTCTATATGTATTTTTTTATATACTATTAAAAATAAAGAGTTTTAAAAGGGTCCCCACAACCTTTTAGATCAAAAAAACCTAAAATGCATCCATTGGAATAACAAAAAACACAACCCCACATGGGAGGTCAAAAAACATGAAAAACTAGAGAGGCAAAGACAAACCAGACAAGAGGAACAGAGGACAAGAGGAGACAAGGGAAAATCGAAGGAGTTCTACACCAACATGTCAATCTCTTGAAAAATAATTCCCACCATCGTGACACCTCAAAATATTCTAAAGTAATCTTCATGGAGCTCCAGATTGCATGTTACTTTATATCTATCACCCACACTCTTCTGTAAAGCACGATTCCTCAAATTTATTACAATAGAGACAGACCCCAAGCACTTATATTGACACAAAAGACTCCATAGAGATCTAGAGAAGAAATAGGTATCCACCATCTTAGTTGTCGAGTGAGTGCCACAAAAGAAAATCTCAAAACTCAACAACCAGGGAAACCCATGCTCCCTAGGAAACACCATAACAAAAAAATACCCATCCAACCAGTTCTCAAAATAAAAATGATCTTCAGGAGAAGAAAGAAGACCTTGTCCATTAGAGAAAGCTCACAATAACAAGGCTCATGAGAGAGAAATAAAATCCGAAACCACCTTTCTAGCACCAAGAAACTTCCAAAGCACTAGAGAGAGGGGGAAATATAGGGACCCCACCTCATGCCACAACATCTGATGATCCCAAAGAAATCCACCTGGCATAGGATAACCATTCATTGAGACAAGTGTAAGAATGCAAGAGTGAGCCACAAAGAAAATCAACATGAAGACAATACCATGGAGAAAGGCCTCAATTTTGAATTGAGGAGACACAAAAATTGACGAGAACTACCACACCTAACTATCATCACTCAAGAACACATCCCAATAGATGGAGACAAATGAAAACTAGATAATCATCCATCGAAGCTTCAAACCAAGCTTCCACCACCACCACAAAGGATCAAAAGAAAACACAAAAAAATCCAACCGATTCTAGATCACTAAGAAAATAATTTTTCACTTCCCAAAGATAGACTTCAAAAGTAGACTTAGAAATCTGAGGAAAAAGGCCTAACACAAAGAAAATTTCCATCGGGGAGAATACCCAAAACCAAGAAAGCACAAAAAATGATCACATTGAAAAAATTAAGGGAGGTTCTGACACCAAGGATTTAAATTTTGAAAATGAAGAAGCCCCTCCTAACTCAGAAAACAAAAAAAATTCTTCACAATCCCAAGAAAATCAAACCTAGTATGAGAAAACTGAAGAATAGACTTAGAACCATCATGAAGGAACTAAAATATAAGATTTAAAAATTGAATAAGAATGACTCCTTCCAAGATATGATAGTGTAATAAAGTCTTTTTACCAATAACACCCATAAAAAACTCCAAAAAGGTCCTCCAAAGGCACCACACAAGCCACCACTTGAGAAGAAATCAAACAACCTTCTAACAAAAATCAATATTTCTCATCATTTGAGTGGTGAACTACCTCGATCAGGAAATACCTCTACCAAACTGATAAGCCCAAGTGAGAAGCTTTGAGATTCACCATTAAATCTGCCACAACATTACCTTCCCTAAATACATGTGTGATTGAAATGCTAAGGGAATTAATGTTCCAAATCGCTTCATCGATTTTATTGGACACCTTCCAACTAATCTGGTAGAAATCCCTAAGCATATTAATCATATTTAAGAATTTGCCCTTGATAATGGCATTATGAATCCCAAGATATTTTAATAGTAACACACCTTTAAAGGCTTCTCTTACTTCCATAAACTGTAAAATATGGAAACCAAGGTTTTCTGCAAATGCAAGAATAAGGCCTCCATTAATGTCATGGATCACCCCCCCTGCACCAGCCAAACTAGGGTTTCCTTTTGACACACCATCAAAATTTAATTTAAACCAACCTTCTAGTAGCAAGAACTAATGCATAGAACTTCTAGGGTCAGGAGCAAGCATAGGTTGAGCCACTAGGCTAAATCCAAGCCTTTCCTAAAGCTTAATTTCATTCAAGCAAAGATATGATGAAGGGCTAATATACTTAAACTCGATCAAAAAATTCTTCATCACCTTCCATAAAATTCTAACACTAATCTAATTGATCTCCCTATCCATTTTTTTGAAGACTCTCGTATTTCTCTCCTTCCACACATCTCAAACCAAGTGAGGAAATATGAACTTCAAAAAACACTTGAACTAAGGTGAGGAAAAGGGATACACCCACTGAGTAACACAATCCAAAATAAAATTAGAAAAAACCTAAGGCACACCAAGCAAGCTGAGAATACATGAAATCACCGCATGAAAGACCTAAAATTTGAGAAAAAAATGAGATGTTGATAACCTGTCCACCTTCTAGAGGAAACATCTGTTGACCAAATTGAGACCTCTTTTAAGGATATTTTCTAAGGTCAAAATTTTATTCTACATCATGAGCCAAAAAAACATATTAACCTTAGGGGTCAAATTCTTGATCCAAATATTTTTGATAAGGAAATTGCCATCTAAATCAGATCTCAGAAGCTCATATGTTGATTTAACTGAGTAGGACCCTTCACTATCTCTATTCCAGACCAAATGGTCTTCTATGTCTTCTTGCCTTACTGCATAAAGTTGGAGCTCCTGCATTAGAGTACTCCACGCACAAAGATCAATGTCATTCCTCACAATAGGTGGAGGATTGGACCATTCCTTTTTGGCATTTTGAACCACATGAAAACAAACCACCTTAGACATATCGAAAATTCTAGAATTCATAATTAAATCCCTGAAATTTTGATCCTTAACAAGAGGATGCTCTCTAAGCCATGGGTCCTCCCAAAATTTCATAGCCTTACCATTTCCAATCACCCAACTACAATTTTCTTTAAGGAATTCATGGGATTTGACCAGGCTATTCCAAAAATTTGATCCACCACTCAAAAGGATATCTGATAAAAATAATTTGAAATTGTACTTGGATTTAAGGATCTTGCGCCAAAGTCGATCAACATTAGAATCAACCTTCCAGTCAAGCTTCACCACTAGAGCCTTATTCATCCTGACTGCATTCTTCAAATTCAATCCACCCTCATTTATTTTGCAAATTTTATCCCATGAGACCAAATAAAATTTCCCTTTTATCTCAAGGCTATCCTAGAGAAAAGCCTTGTATATACTATCAAATTTCATCGCAAATTTTTTTGGAAAATTAAAAAGGGATAAAAAATATATGGGAATGCTCTACAAGGTACTTTGAACCATAATGACCTTACCAACTTGGCTTAGGAGGGCCCCTTTCTAGGACACCAACTTTTGTTGGACTATTTCAACCACCGGAGCCTAGAGAGAGTCTTTAGTACAGCCCATGAAAATCGAAACATATAGATAGGAAACCGAAAGAGAAGCAATCCTACAGTTTAAAATTATGGCTATTTTTTTTTATGAGCATTCAAGATATTAAAAAATAAAATGTTACTTTTAAAAACATTATTCATTGACTAGCCACCCTCTCATAGCATTCCAAAAAAGACTTAACTTCTCTAGCATGGACCACATAAGTAGCACAAGAGAGAATGGTATCATCAGCAAACTTTTGATGAGAAATAGGACTACAAGGTAGGGTAGGATGCAGACCAAACTCATTTTATCTATGAAGATAGAATCATCAAGAAGGGGGATAAGGGGTCACCTTGGCAAATTCTACAACTAGAATTAAATAACCCATCATAAGAACCGTTGACAAGGACAAAGAACCAAGTTTTCAAAAAATAGGCCTCCACCAACTTTGTCCAGGCATCATTGAATCTGAAATTCCTCAAAACACTAAATAAAAATGACCAAGAGACCCAATCATAAGCCTTGTTAACATCCAATTTTAGAAAGAATGTCACTCTACCACTCTTCTAAACAATGTAATAATTCATGAATTACAATAACCCCATATAGGATCTATCTTCCCTGCATGAATCCACTTTGGGCATTATAAGTTAGAAGTAGGATAAGAGGCCTAATTTTGTTAGCCATTACCTTGGAAAGAATTTTATACATTGTAGTACACAAGCTTATCAGTCTGAAGTCATTGAAGGAAATGCAGTATCTTTCTTGGAAATGATATCTTGAAGGGTCAAATTCAACACCTTTAAAATCATCAAATAATGTTGGGAGTTTTTGATCGCATTACATAATTTTTAACCACAAACATGCCAAAAATTCTAAAAAACAAAGGAAAACCATTCGAAAAAAGATCATTGAGATGCCCCATTGAATTTAAAGCTATCTAGATCTCAATATCCTAAAAGGTATCTAAAATCTTATCATTCATATTGTCAGAGATAATCCTCAAAATAGCCTCCAAAATCAATTGCTCAGTATGGGTGTCACGATCAGGAATCAAACACAACAAATACCTAAAAAAATTGATGGTCTCCTCCCTGATTTCCATTACATCATACGTGACACCACCATAAACCTTCACAATCTCTTTGATTATATTTCAAATCATTCGATGCAAAGTAGAAGCATGGAAAAAGTGAGAGTTGTGATCGCCCTCTTTCAACCATAGCTACCTGGAATTTTGCTTCTAAAAAAGTTCTTCGTCCACTTGTTTATTGTGAAGTTTAGAGAGAAGGGATTTTTCCTCCCTAAGAATCTCTTTAGAGCTACCCCAAGAATTCACCAAATCTTCAAAGTTCTTAAGTTGTAATACCAAATGCTCCCTTTCTCTGAAGATGTTGGTAAAGCTAAAATTATTCCATAAATTTATATTTAATTGTATTTTCCTCACTTTTTTTACTATTATATACATCCCTTCCCCAAGAGAGTCTTTCGCCACAATTGCTTCAAGCATGCTTTAAAATTTTGGTGGGAACACCACATGACCTCAAACCTGAAATGTCACAACAGGAAAGGGAGATTAACTAGAATTTCAAGCCATAAATAATTATGGTCAGACCCAACCCTAGTAAGGGTAGACAACATCACATTGCCAAACAGTTTGAAACTAGAATTCAAGATAAAAATCTTGTCCAATCTACTTAAAATAAGACTACTACCCACTCTATGATTACTCCAAGTAAACTTTTCCCCTTTCAATTCTAAAGCACAAAGTTCAACCTTATGAATAAAATTAGCAAAATCACGCAAACTCCTTTCATCCACTGCATTACCTCCCTACTTATCAGATGGGTATAAGGGGAAATTGAAATCTCTAGCTAACACCCATACTTCATGCCAAAATGTTTCCCTCATCTTAAGCAGATGAAGCCAATAATTGTGCCTATCAACATAAGCATTCAGGGCATATATGTTCAACATCACCAATCTCCTTCTAGTTTCTGTGCACCAAAATAAAAAATTAATTACCTTGTTGGAAGACAAAATAACATGGCCATAAAACATTGAATAATCCCAAAAGAACAGTAGACCTCTTGTTGAACCAAAAGCTTCACTAGCCATGAATCCTGAGTTTTTACACACAATAGTATGCATCGAATTCCAAGAAGAAGCCTCTAATTTTGATTCTTGAATACACAAAAGCATTTGGGATATCTCCCTCCATAGTGAAGCTATAAAACATTTTTCGGAGGAGCTAATGAGCCCTATTACATTCTAGGAACACACTTTCATTGGAAAATTTAAAAGGAAAGCTTCTTCCATGTCCCCTCAGACTGAGAATATTTGAAACCAAAACATTTTAGCTATTTATCCTCATTTCCATACTTCACCATAAGAAGAGCCTAGCCATAATTTACAATTGCATCCTTCGTGGCTTTTTCCTCCCATATTTATTTGGTGGTCTACCCACTTTTTTGGTCATCGTAGTATCAATGTGCTTTTTGCAATGACTCCTAGTTTTCGGGCTTGGTGAACCTATTTTTAAGTTAAACTTGTGAGATACCATAGGTCTATCCAAGTAAAGCATTGGGGAAGCACAAAAATACCTATGGGAAGAGGATTTTATAATATCCCTAGGAGTTGAGAACTCCAATTCCTTATCCAAATAATTGAACTCAGTCCCTTTCGACCCAAGGTACTCAAAAGAATTATTGATAGAAATGTCGACCTCTTTATTCAATGGATTTTAGTGAAGAACAACTTCCATATTATTTTTGGATTCTAACCTAGGAGCCACCTCATCGACATGGTTACTACCCCATAGAGAATCAACAAGAGCCTCACCATGGATACTATTATTAGGTTGAGAAGAAATAATTGCTTTACTTTTTGAAATCCCTTAGGCCCTTTTGTGCCAAAAATTTTAGTTCTTATGGGGGGTCCTCATGGCTCTTGGGATGATACAGTTTACCAATTGCGATGCCCGATGGATAGATAGCTTCAAAGTCTTATGCTAAGAGAAAATATTTTAATGATGAACATCCATAACACGCACTTGACAATCCTGAGGTTTATTTTCATAAATCATAGCCTAAGTTTAGATTCTAAGGTGTGATACAAGCTCCATAGAACTTGGGAGATATTTTTCAATATCCACCATAATACATATTCTAACAAACTACCACCTAGAAGCCAAAAGAGAAACCTTATCAAAGAAGACAAATTCCCCAGTCGACATCATCACAGCCCTAAAAACACTTTCATGCCAAATATATGAAGCAAACTTAGGTAAAAAAATTGAAACCAAAACCATATTAACACATTGCAAGGCCAAATTAAAATTAGGACCCCAATTTATATGGAAAA
Source organism: Wollemia nobilis (assembly GCA_028583015.1). NCBI lineage: Eukaryota > Viridiplantae > Streptophyta > Pinopsida > Araucariales > Araucariaceae > Wollemia > Wollemia nobilis. The sequence continues at coordinate 21,725,277 of JAQPPZ010016895.1, forward strand.
TGCCACGCTTATCGAAGAACCAGGGGCCTCCCTCCAAAATCCTCCTTGAATCATATTCGCAAGAAATCTTGATTAGAAAAATTTATGGGGGAGAGTAGCAAGGTACAAATATCCACTCAACCTCCACCTTGACATCATCCACCATTTAAGGACATCTAAGTCTGGCCTCCCACCAATGACCTTACCAACTAGATCCCGTGATCCCTTCTTTAAAATAGAGTTGATCATAGTATCCAAGATGCAGATTTGAAAAGACTCCACGTTAACTTCATAAGGAGCAAACTCTTCAAAACACTCTAGACCAGACACCATATTGGTATAGGAGAGCAAAGGGGAAGAAACCTCCCTTCCCACCACCCTAGACCTAATATTCCCAAGATCCCAAGAGGGTAAATAACCCATAACTCCAAACTTACCTAAACAAAATGGATCATCCTGAATTTATTTTTGCTTCCTCCACATCCACATCTCCATCAAACAAACCAGGGTACCACATCTCACATCCTATTATTGGTAAAATATAAAAATATCTCCTTCGTATATATGTATTTTTAGTTATGTAGCTCGTCCATAGATATATTCTTTAGTAAGCTTTCATTTTGTCCTTCTATGATAATTGATGGAATATTTTACAAAATGTTATCTTGTGTCTCCTTATCTTGCTCAGTATTTAACAAAATATTTTTGAAATAATTAATTTCTTCCTTAGTTATATCTTCTTCTTCCTCAATATTTCTTCCATATAGACTTAAAACATTTCTAATGTGATAAAAATAATTTTCTTTGTTGTAGCATAAAAAAATGTCTTTCTAGTTTCTTTCTTTAGTCATTTCTCCTTAAATTTTTTGAATCAATATGACTCATTTTTTAATGCATTGAGATAATATTTTTGAAATTATTTTTCTTTCACATTAGAATCTTGATCCATTCCATTAGTTTCCACTATCTCTTGTAAATATTTGATCTTAAATCAATTTTTTTCTATACTCTAAAAATGTTACCAAAATATTTGGCATTCCAAATCTTCCTTTGCTCCTTTAAATATTTTATCTTTTGAATAAACATGTACATATATGATCCTTCAAAATTGTCTCCATCCTACCATAATGTAACCATTTAGAATAAACCATAGTCTTTGAGCCACATAGACTAGAAATGAAATATATTTGGATGATTGTTATTAGGTAAATCACAGTTTAAAAGAATGGGTTTTTAATATTTCCATAACATGAATTTTCATGATGATTCTATTATCCCATGTATATTAAAAAATTGAAGTTATAACATCCCAAAGGTCATTTTAACTGACAAATAAAGTAAAACATTGTATTTATTTAGACCACCTAGAGCACCACCCTTATTTTCCAAAGGATATAGAACAATATTGAAATCACACCCAACAATCCATAGAACACATTAAATCATAATTCTATTTAACAAAAATATGCTAAGGTCTTTCCAATATATTTCATGAGATGTAACTATAGTTGGAGCATATACATTTATAACCCTAAATTTGATATTCTTATTTTTCTTACAAAACAGTCTAGTAACTCAATTACTTTTTGCTTCTAACAATTGCCTATCCCATTTTTTTATCCCATATTATTCTAATACAATATAAATATCTTGTAGAAGAAGCTACTACACAATCACCCATCTTCTAAATCTTTGTAAAAGCATTCTTACATTGCTCACTATTTAACTTTGATTCATATTTAGAATAAACTTAGCATTATTAAAATCTATTAATTCCTTAACATTTTTTAGGGATCTTATTAACACCCCTAATATTTCATGATATCATTTTAATCATGATCATTTTTTTTTATTATTATTGGTCTTAGCCCCATTTTTTGTTAACACCTATGATATTTTTATTTGGATTCCCAATTAAATATCTCTTTCAGTTTCTTTTTCTCTTCATTCATACTTTGATGGCATTCATCTCCTTTTTCCATTCACACCAATTATCGTTTTCATAAATATCTTATATTTTTACATATTGTTCATAATAAGTCTTATATTATAAATATTTAAGCTACCCTAATGATTATAAAATATAAGGAATAACCTCATGAGCACTTTCATATTTATGTTGCCCAAAAAATCCTAAAATGCATGTATGATCCTCCATATTCATTACTTTCTCATGCTACCTTGGAAACACTAGATTTCCTTGGATATCTTTTGTATGATTTTATTTATTGTGCTACTCTTGAAACTATAAAATGCAATGAATGCACTATACTACTTTTTATTTTATTGCAATGGGAAGATTTTATTTACTTGAGAAAAATGAAGATGATTCATTTGAATTAACCTTGACCTCCTTCACCTCAATTGATTTAAAATTTATCTACCATCTTACTTTACACCTCTAACTGCTGGGACTTTACACTTGTGTTCATAAATATGTTACAATGTATAGGCATCAAGCCTATGAGGAATATTTGACAAGTGTCAAAATCTCCACTCCAAGTGTCATGCAGAAGATACATAAATCCAATTGGAGAACTCAAACTGGAAATAAGAAAAAATGGCATAGTGCACATTATAATAATATTCTAACATTCCCCCTTAATGTGCACTATCCTAACTATAGAAAAAACAGTAAACATTAGATAGCATTCCCCCTTAATGTTGACTTCTATTACATACATAGAGAAATTTTATAAACTGAGAAAACTTGTCTAGCCCAAGTGACTTGGTGAAGATGTTAGCCACTTGTTATTGGGTTGGTACATACTCCATGTGTATAATATCTTCTTGGACCATTTTTTGATGAAGTGATGATGGATATCAATGTACTTTATTCTGGCATAGAAAATGGGATCTTGATGGTACTTTGATTGTCACAATATATATAAGTTGGACCATCTATCAATAGCCCAATATCCTAAAGTAATTACCTCAAAAAAATTTCCTCCTTAGTTACCTCAATTGCTACTCTATATTTAGCCTCTGCTGAAGATAATGAAATTGTGTTCTGCTTCTTTGTGCTCTATGAAATAGAGCTCTGGCCTAATTGAAAACAATAACCTGATGTGGATCTTCTAGTTTCAATACAACGAGCCCAATCTGAATCTATGTATCCAATCAAAGAAAAATCATCATATGATGTATACATAAGGCCATGATGAGGGATGGACTTGAGGAATCTCAAAATCCTCTTAGTTTATATCCAATGGCTATTCTTAGGATCCTACATAAATTTGGAAATAAGGTAAACTAAAGAGGAAATATTTGGTCTAGTTGAAGATATGTAGATCAAACTTCCAACTAGCTACCTATAAAGGGTGCCATGAACCCTTTCTTCATTATCACTATTATTTCAACCTGGTTTCCATTGGAGTTAGGGAGGGCTTACACTCCTCAATGTCAAACCTATCCAAAATAGACTGAATGTATTTATCCTATGAGATAAAAATCTTACCAAGTTGTTGCTATACCTCTATGCCTGAGCAATAATGGAGGAGGCCTAAATCTGTCATCTCAAAATTTTTACATAAGTCCTCCTTGAGCAATCTTATTCCTTTTGTGTTATCACCTATAATGATAAGATTATACATATACAATGTAATCAAAATGGTGTGGTTCTTCCAATGTTTCACATAGATAGTAGATTTTGCTATAGATCTAGTGAAACCAAGGTTGATGAAATAAGAGTTAATATTTGCATACCAAGCTCAAGGTGCTTCCTTCAACCCATATAGAGATTTGTCCAATCTGAGGACTTTGTTTTCTTGGCCTTCAACTGTGTAACCTAGTGGTTGGTTCACATAAACTTCCTCCTTCAAGTGACCATTGATAAATGCATTTTTAACATCCATTTTATATATAGGCCAATGTTTTTGAGTTGCCAAAGCAATAACTATATGGATTGTAGTCATCTTTGCCATAGAAGAAAAAGTCTCCTCATAATCAATTCCCTCTTGTTTCTTGTATTCTTGAGCTACTAGGTGATCCTTGTAGTTATATAATGAGCCATATGCTTTATACTTTACCTTGTACATCCATTTTGTGCCAACGGTATATTTGACTTAGGGTAAATCAACTAACTCCCAAGTGTGATTCCTTTCAATGTAATCCAATTCTTGATCCATGGCGAGAATCCATTTACAATCACCAAGTGATTCTTTGACATTAGAAGGTTTAGGTTCACTAAGTACTTTGTCCATGAGGGTATAATTCACTTGGTGTCTTAGGGATGAAGTTCTTTTACCTGTATAAGTGAGAAAATGACTTTGGGCTTCATATATGGTGGCTTGAACCCACTTATGTAAAGGATTGGATGATGTGGATTGATCATTATATGGAGGAGTAGAAGGAGATGGAGGACATGGATCATTTGTGTGGATTTCTTCATGTGGAGGAATTTCTTGATTTATGAGTGAAGAGGAAGGACTAGATAATATTGTATGTATCAAGGTAGCAATTGTTTCATTAGTTAATTCCAAATTGGGGGCCATAGGAAGAGGATTATATCGGGGATACTCATTAAAGGTAACATCCCTAGATAAAAAAATCCTCTTGGAAATATGCTCATACAACTTATAGGCATTGGCACTATCACTATAGCCAACAAAGATGCATTTTTGGCTCTTATCATCATACTTATTCCTTTTTTATGAGGAATGTGAGCATAAGCATCACATCCAAAGACTTTGAAATGGTCCACATAGGGTATCCTTTCACTCAATGATTCTTCAGGTGTTCTATCATGTAAGGCCTTAGAGTATGACCTATTAGTCAAGTATGCAATAGTAAGAACAACTTCTCCCCAAAATGTGTTAGGCAATATAGCAGCAAGTAATATTAATTTTGCCATATTTGTGAATTTTTTATTCATCCTCTTAGCTACTCCATTTTATTTGAGGGTATAATGAGTTGTGAACTACATACTTATCCCATGGTACTTACAAAAATTGAAGAACTATTTTGAGACATATTCTCTTCCATTATCTTATCTTAAGGTGGAGATTTGGTAGCCACTTTCCCTAACCTATTGGTTTGAGGGGGGATTTCCCTCATGGAAATCCGCCCCTCATTTTTTTCATCCTCCATATTTTTTCTTCAATCCTAGGGAGTATGCTCTCCATTATTTAATGAAAAAATAAAACCAAACAACTTCAGAAAACTCTTCGCTATCCCTAAAGCTTCATTTCCTGGAGCCTTGAGATGTTGAGGAGTAGAGTGTTTTTTTTTGCTATAATTATTTTACAAGTGTGCATACAAAGTGTAGTAATATGGAGGTTAGTGGAGCCCAAGAACCATGAGATACCTTAACCTCTTCACTACCAGAGAAGTGTCATCTACCATCACCACTTTATAAAGGTTTCCAAAACTCCCCTGACCAAGAATCTCCGCAGAGGTCCGGAGAAGATTCTCCACCGTGAAAGGAGGCGGCTTCAGATTCTCAAAGAAGACGAGCTTGGGCGGCTTAAACTCCACTGAAAAACTAGATGGTTTTTTCAGTGAGAGGTTGGAATTAACCAAATCATTTATTAGATATTTCCAGTTGAGATGCAATATCTGCACCAAGATAGTGTCGGATGTGATGACCACCATCTATTTTTTGGAGGCTTTAGTTTTGAGATCGAACCTGATGTGGAGTCAAAAACAATGAACGATGAAGCCCCTTGTTTAAAGCTTGATGCAAATTTTTTTTTGTGATGTGAGCCTGTGCATTGCCACCATCATTGCCTCCATGAATATGCATATATACCATTGGATATTAGGATATTTTTCCATATCCATTTGGAGAGAGGAATTTGCACACATCATGGAAAATTATTTTTATGATTCCCGAGCTTCAATCATGTGTGATCAATAAATTACAAACCCTAGACCCAAAATTGAAGGTGATTATTAGATTTCAAGCTATTTCAAGTGCGTGGATCGATTCATAGGGGTCAAATTAGTAGGAGTAGAGGAGATTTTCTATGGCCCTCTTGAGCCCACGATTTGGAAAAATTAACAGTTAACTTTGTTGGTTTATTTTTTGGAGGCCCAATAGAAGAAACCATGGCCTCATATCCGCTAATTTTGGCCCCATAAAAATTTAAGAGTCATTTGATCTAAATTTTTGGGGCTTTCTCCCTCAACATCTATTGTAGAGAATATTGTAGATGTTGCAGATCTAGTGCAATGCAAATGATCAACAAATAAGACATATAACAACTTGATAGATCCATGCAAATCTAATTATATCATTGGAAAAATCTTGTGGGGTGTATACATTCCAGTTACCTACGCGTCACATGTCAATGTGGTGATATGCTCAACCATTTTTCATGAGCAATCACTCCCAAATCCCCATACAATGAGAAAGTGGTCTTCCCACTTTATAAAAATACCTTTATAAGTTTTTTTTTTTAAATGGTCCCCTCTATGTCATTTTTCACCTTTAATATTCCCTTAGACTAAAGTGTTCCCTTTCCTTTTATAAACATGTCTTTTTTTTTAAATGCCCTCCTTATTTTTAAATAAATAGACAAAAAAGGAATGATTCCTTTTTAAAATGCCTCCCTTGTTTTTAAATAAATAATCATCACTGTAGCCATTAACAGGCACCACTTGGAACCATTAATTTTTGGAGCGGTAACAAACTTCATCCTCTTAGTTCCTATGCTTGATGACTAGCAAATGAGGTGGGATTTTTTAGCTAAGCGTAATTGCATACCTCAAAATGGTCACAAAGCCAACGAGTAGAGTAGGAAACACCCATATAGTTGTAGAAGGTATTATTAGGACTCTAGCAGTAGTGATGGGAACTGGAACTACACCACACCGCATTTGCCTTGTCGAACTAGGATGCTCAACTACATGTCATTAATGGATACTCACCACCAAATTGGAAGCAACAACTCGTAGGAACAACACCATAGTCTATAGGATCCAACATGCATATAATATTTAGATTCATATATAGAAATTGTATTCTATATTCTTGCATATGCGGACATCAAATTTCGTGTATCGTATGGTCTTCTTATGTAGGAGTTTGTCCAAATTTTCTAGACTTCTAGTTTTTTTCAAACATCACGATGTCATGAATGACATTCTCTAGAAATTTGAAAATTATAACCGCTTGGATTCTCATAAGAGCCGCATCTATTTGTTTTTTTGTAATATTAAATTATAGTTCTGCCAATATCCACTATGCAGATTCCACAAAACTCTAGCTGTGAGGAAAACATAGTAAAAAACTTTAGAAATGCACAGTTAAAAAAAAAATTAACTCCTTCATTGTGTGTAAAATCGTTCACCACTCAGGTATGTCCACCACTCAGGTACTGGGTAAATTATGACAAGCTTTCCAATACTCAGTAAATTGTGAAATAAACTTAGCTAGCCTCTATAACTTAATAGGTGAACACATATATTAGCAGGTGAATATGCATATTTGCTTCCATGTCTCACCATGCATGATCCAAAAATCAATCAATAGGCTGGATCTCACCCTCAATGACCAAAATCATTTTATATCTGATGGGTAAAGCACATATTATTGAAATCCATAAATTAATCTTCAATACCACCACATCCTTTGGGGGTTACCAAACTTCTAGAAATCTAGCATGGAGAGGAAGCGACCAATAATCTAGGGTATAATATGTAGCTTATTTCTTTCTCATATTTTATGTATAAGTTTTATGGAGGTGCAAGCAATGAACAGACCAGTCGATGCTGAAACATGTCAAGTACATTATGTAAAAAATACCATTAATATGCTTGAGGTGCATTACAAAAATCCTCCCGCTCGCTCACAACTCATGGCATGAAAATAATATGCATTTTTAAATATATTTTCAATCAACTTTTGCAGTATTGAAATCATCTTCAGTCACCTGCATATTTCCTCCGCTTCTCCTATGCAAGTCAAAGTCCAGACCTTCATGGCCTCAAATAAGTTATGCTCATTCTTGGGATGGCTAAATTCATGCGGAGTATGCACAACATCCACTTTAGGTACAATTTTAAATCTTATCTCATATACGTGACTGCAATTGCAACTTCTGTCGATGTGAGGTATATCACTAGGCTGCATGAATTAAGGGCTACGTTGTAGAAATAGGCTCTCAAAAAAATTAAATAGATTACGTAGCTTGTTTTCTTAAAAAAAAAGTTTGCTTCCAATGCAACTATTATATATATTAGGGTTGGGAGACTAAAAACAAAAAACCAGAAGAGGAGTTATCTGGTTTTTGATCCACAATGAGTGGAGAGCACTCCCTCAGCCCATAGTTGAAGACAAATATTTCAAAACCTGAGGATCCTTACAAGTGGATCTCATCGCTCTGATACTAGATGTTTGGACTTAACAATAAGGTACACTTGTATTCACAAATATGTTACAATATATAGGCATCAAGCCTATGAGGGAGATTTGACAAGTGTCATAATCTCCACTCCAAGTGTCATGCAGAAGACACATAACTCTAGTTGGAGAACTCAAACTGGAAATAAGACAAGTGGCATAGTGCACATTATAATAATATTCTAACATTACCCCTTAATGTGCACTATCCTAACTATAGAAAAAAAATAAGTCAACATTAGATAATAGTAACTCCTATATTTAAGCTTGTGCATTGTATATCATCATCTCGTGTATCATTTATTTCTTTTAATGGTTGATTCAAGTGAACTATAATGACCTTTATAATTTGATAATGTCGAGGGATTTTTCTTAAAAAATTCTTAGGAGTGAAAATTATTTGAACAGACCTAAATTATCCTATGATATGATTTACTTTTTTTATAATGAGATTTACCTCAAGCTAATCTTTTGATATGAGTCTAGTTTCATGATATTTGTGACATCATAATGCAATGTTTACATAATCTACTTGTTGATCCTATTATATTAATTCATATTTAATTTTAATGGACTATAGTAAAAGGTTTTGAAATATTTATGGCAACACATATTCAAGTTGATATAGTATGCCTTCTCTCCTTAGTGGTTGGTCCCTCCTAGATGAATTCACCTAGATTATTGTAAATTTTTTTCAAAAACTCCTTATTGATGAGTTGATAAGGAATTCAAAAAAATCCTAATCCATAGTAAAATCATTTGAATATGTAGACACTCAATTTTACATGCCAATTGTGTCATCAACTAGTCAATTTTTACAATTTAGCAAAATCAACACTCTTATACCCAAATTTATGCAAAAAGGAGCATGATCTTTGAGCATTAAAAATAATATCAAATCTTCACAAACATGGTACTATTATAAAGGGATCAAAAAGAGTTTTCCAACAAGTATAAACATACCTATATTTTTTTAAATTATGATACCTAAAAATACCCAAAAATGATAGTGTCATAACCCTATAGTGCTTTTACATGATAATTTTACATGGTACTTTTGCATAGTGCTTATGAAAGCACTGTAGGAAATTCCATATAGAGCTTTCGCATTCTCATAGTGCTTTTTACCTTTCATTTTTAGAGCTCTTATTTTGGCAATTTAACTACCCATCACTATCTATTTCTCATAGATCTTACCTACCACCTCATTCAACATGTATCCTAACTACCAATTCACCCCAATCAAGCTAATTAACAACTCAATCATACATAAAACTCCTAATCAATAGCATACAACTAGTCTTAACATCCTAGTCATATTATACAACTCATTTTATCTTGCCATATTGCCCTAAAAGTTGGAAATGTCATTCCTCCATGCACACATATGTAACAGATCCTCCAAATGCATTGGGTGTTCTATAGAATCGCCCTTAGAGGAACAAACCCCTTTGTACTAATTACATTTTTTTTAGTTTTTGTTTGTATATTTTTATTTTTTATATGTACAAGGGAAAAAAAGTAGTGCCATTTTTTAGGCCTATGAAAATGCATCAAGACTCTATAATATTTTACAAAATTGGTATCATTGGAAAGGAGATTGAAAAGAGTTTTCATATGAGTATATTATCATGCCCATATTTATCTGAGGGAAAATACCTCAAAATATTATAAAATAATAGCACCCTACTCTATGGTGCTTCTATAGTATTGTAGTGCTTCTATAGTATTGCAGTGCTTCTATATTCTTATGGTGCTTCTCTAGTCCCATGGCACTTCTATAGTCTTGTGGTGATTATATAGTCTCGTGTCTCTTCTATCATCCTATGGTACTTTTGAACTACAATGCTTCTATTGGCACATTATGCTTGTACATATGCATCAAACATATCTAGAGTTTCTACCTCTACTCTATTACCTATCTCTAGGTTAGCTAATATGAAATGTCTACTCTATTTTACAATCAATTTGGGTAGTTTTTTGAAAGTATAGTCTCACATATTTTATTTACAAATTACAATAGAAGTATATTTATACTAGAAATACTACATTGTACTTGAAATGTTAGGTTTAGTCATTAAGTTCAACAGTTAATCTTGCTAGTCCAAATTAATTTGTAACTAATTCTATAAAGTAAAATTGAAAAATTTAGTGCTTTTGTAAAGTGGCAATAAAGGAAAAATTACATTTCTCTTTTTGTATATATGTTAGTGTAGGCTACTAGTATATGTTTGACATATTGATTGGAATACACATAGGGTCTTGTAAATACTAGATCCTATTCTAAATATAAATTTATATGATGATATGAAATGCAAGTGCAAAAATTCATGTAGGAAAGCAAGACCTAAATCTACATGCCCTTTCACTTTCAATACTTTATAGAAAATAAGATGATTTCTTTTCCTTTCTCAATTAAGTGATCAAGATATGTATACATGCAAACATAGACTAGTAGGATACACTAAGACCTCCACAAGCTTGTCTAGGCATGATTTTGATGTTCCCACATCTTTGGTGAACCTGATGTGAACACCACATAGGTACAAAAAAATTCCTATCCTTCCTAGAACCTCTAATGCAATATTTAAATTTATTAAATGCTTAGACAAGACCATTAAAATTGCTTGTGTAGTTAGAATAGATTAATAAATACTAATAAGAACCTAACTAAAGGTTAGTCCTATTGGAGGCCATACATGACCCCTTCGGTAGCCATAATATAATTCTTGAGGATGTATTGGGTATATAATAATCCCAATACACCAACCTTCCATATAGGATATTATGTATACTTTAAGCCTCTTGGGGAGTATTTTATGATAGGTTAATGATAGTCATAAGGACGGATATTTATTACTTTTCGCATATCATATTAGGTCACATATCTAGGTGTGGTCATTATCACACACCATTGTTTTAGTACCTCAAAGTGTCTCTCACATATGAACATGTATAGTGGGCGGACTAGCTTCTTCAACATGCTCACAGGTATCTCAAAAGTGTACGTATATTGAAACCCCCCTAAGGTATATCAATAGGATTGATATATTGAGAGAAGATGAAATATAGGAATATAAGACTCTTTTTATTTTTATAAACAAATTTGTAAAGAGAATTTTAATAAATTTAATCCTTAATACCTAAATCCATGGTTTAACTTTATTATCTTACTCAAAGTGTTACTTTTTATTTGGATCATGACCCTAACTCCTTAAATTTTGGCCTAATGTCCAAGGGGATCATGTAACCTTCAAAAAACCCATATTTTAAGAGAAGGAAAAATCTCCTTGTTGGAAATTTTGAATAGTTTATTGTCATTGATGTCAAGAGAGTATTGCTTAAATTTTGTCATCATTAAGGAAATCAAGTGGTTTTTTCAAAATCATGAAGGTCTTGAAAATGAATAAGATATAATATTTATTTTAAATATTGTATGCCTAAAAAGGTCCAAAGGATGAAGACCCAAGGAAGGAGAAGCAAGTTTAAATTAAATGATAATATTATATTATTATAATATTTCAGGCCAAATAACAAGGTGAAGAAAAACAAGGTTCAATTTGAAAAGACCCATGAGCTATTTACAAAATATCTAATTTTAATTCAAATTAATAAGGAGTGCCAAAGGTTTTTAAATTTAATATTTAAAATCTAATTTGAATTTTAAAATTCAAAATGTGTCGACATGTAAAAGACAAGAAGCATGTGTATTTATAAAGGAAATAATTCTCATTTCCTATGCTCTCTAAGATATAACTTTGAATGCAATAATCATGTGTTGCATTACCTAGGAAGAAGAGAAATTTGCATTTCAAAGTATTGGAGGTAGACAAGTGTGTAAGAGTAGCAACATGGGTAGAGAGTCTCATCAACAATGGTAGCACAAGTGATAGTTGAGAAAGAGCTAGAGCTTTGCAAGTAAGAGATCATGAGTTTGATCCATGTGATTGATGTTTTTATAGAGGAAATAGGCCTTCATTCCGTTTGACATTTTGTGAGGCATAATATAGAGGGGATCGTGTGCATATGGTTTCATGTGGGTAATTACCCCACTTGGTGGCTTAGCTTTGGGCTACAATTTTGGAGAGGCTATTTCATGTGTTTTAATTTAACCAAAGATATTTTTTATGGGCAGAAAAAAATTAAAGGTATGTTATGCACATTTTATTTCTCCAAAGGTTTTGAAATTCAAAAAATTTCTTAGAGGGTTTCATGAGTTCTAAAAGGTAGCTATAAGTTTTTGAGGGAGGTATAAGGTAAATTAAATTAAAATATTTTATTTCGATTTCTTTGGTGATTGAAATTTATTTTATAAATCTTGAGTGATAAGGTATGCAAAGAAAATAATATTTTTTTCATATTGAAATAAAAGCTACATTGTGATACTTATTTTTGTGATTTTGGAGATTATAATGTGTATAAAGTAATTTGTTGTGTATTTTGTTATAAAGAAAATATTGACTTATATTGTGTAAGTTTGGATATTATAAGGTGTACTAAGAGATTTGATATTTTTTGTATGGTAAAATAATTATTGGGAAAATTATTTGTGGAGATCTTGAAATAGGTTGTGGCTACCTAACCTTAGTATTGGCAAAGAGAATTTTATTATGGTAAATATAGGTTTTGAAGACATATCTCCATCAAAACAAAATGTATGGGAACATCTTCCTATGAGTGAAATATTATTGGATTGAATGTTGTGAAATGTAATGTTGGAGTGAAAAGGATTGTTGGAAATATTTGAGTGAGTGTTCATATGCATGATTAGGGTTTGTGAAATATCATGAGTATCATTGTTATGTGAAAATTAGAATTATCTTGAGTCAAGGTTTGTAGTGTGAATTTTTGGAAGTATTTTGAAACACTTGTTTAGGGTTTGTAAGTAAGTTGTGTTTCATTGAGTAATTGGTTGAGTGGAGTTGATTGAGTATAATTGATTTGAAGTGTTGGAGTGATAGTTCAAGTTCTATGAAACAAATTGTTCTTTATTCTAATTTTATTTGAAGAGAGTTGGAAGTAATTGAGTGTTTGTGAGTGAAACATATTGAGTCTCTAAAAATTCTCTATATGCTTCTATGGATTAAAAAGATTATAAGTAAAACTTGTTTGAGTAATTGAAGAGGTTTTCTGGAAGAGATTAAGTTGATTTTTGTGAGTTTTTTGTGAGTATGAAACGTATTGAGTCTCTAAACATGCTCTATATGTTTTTGAGTTCAAAAAAGATTTTGTGTGAAACTTGTTTGTGTGATTGAAGAGGTTTTTATGAAATAGGTTGAGTTGAGTTTTTGTATGCAAGTATTACAATTGATTTGAATAAGCTTTTGTGAAAGCTAGTGGACATATTTGAGTAAGTCCTAGAGTGGACTTGAGGACAGAGTGAAGCAAGATTTTGTGAAGGCTTGTTGGCTGATTTGAGTAAGTCCTAGAGGGGACTTAAGGACAGAGTTGAGGAAGCTTTTGTGAAAGCTTAAGGATAAATTTGTGTGAGTTTTTGTGGAATATTACAATCATATTGGACAAGTTCTAGTGAGGACTTGTTAAGTAGATTTAAGGCAAGTCTTGGTGAAGACTTGTTGAGCAAATTGAACAAGTTCTTGATAGGACTTGTGTATAGATCTGAGGTAAGTCTTTGAGAAGACTTGAGAGCATAGTTGATTGATTGATTTGTTCAAATATTGAGTTAAGGTTTGGGACATATCTAGTAGAGTTGAGTTTATTATTGAGTCAAGATTTGTGTTAAGTCTTGAGGACATATTTGAGGACAAAGCTTGGTGTAGAAGACCTTGAAAAGGAATAGGATATAATATTTATTAATAATAATATATGCCTAAAAATGCCCAAAGTATGAATACCCAAGGAAGGATAAGCAAGTTTAAATTAAATAATAATATTATATAATTATAATATTTTGGGGCAAATAACAAGATGAAGAAAACAGGGTTCAAGTTGAAATGACCCATGAGCAGTTTATAGAAGATTTAATTTAAATTAAATATTTTAATGCTTGATTAAAATTTTAATTTAAATTAATGAGTGCCAAAGGTTTTTAAATTTAATATTTAAAATCTAATTCAAATTTTAAAATTCAAAATTGGCCGACGTGTAAAATACAAGAAGCATGTGTATTTATAAAGGAAATAATTCTCATTTCCTATGCTCTCTAAGATATAACTTTGAATGCAATAATCATGCATTGCATTACCTAGGAAGAATACAAATTCATATTTTGAAGTATTATAGGAATACAAGTGTGTAAGGGCAACTTCATGGATAGAGAGTCTCACCAGAAGTGGTAGCGTAGGTAGTAGTTGAGAAATATCTAAAGCTTTGCAAGGAAGAGATCATGGGTTTTATCCACGTGATTGATGTTTTGCTAGAGGAAACATACCTTCATTTTGTTTGGCATTTTGTGAGGCGTAATATAGATAGGATTGTGTGCCTAAGGTTTCATGTGGGCAAGTAGCCCACTTGGTGGCCTAGCTTTGGGCTAGGATGTTGGAGAGGCTATGTCGTGTGTTCAAAATTTTCCAAAGAAATTTTTGGTGGGTAGAATAAATTAAAGGTATGCTATGCACATTTTATTCCTCCAAAGTTTTTGAAATTCAAAAAATTGATTAGAGGGTTTCATGAGATCTAAAATGTAGCTATGAGTTTTTGAGGAAGGTATAAGGTAAAGTAAATTAAATAATTTTATTTTGATTTCTTTGGTGATTGAATTTATTTAAATAAATTTGGAGTGATAAGGTATGCGAAGAAAATAATATTTTTTCATCTTGAAATAAAATTTACATTGTGATACTTAATTTTGTGATTTTGGAGATTATAAGGTGTAAAAAGAAATTTTTTGTGTATTTTTTATAAAGAAAATTGTGACTTATATTGTGTAAGTTTGGAGATTATAAGGTGTACTAAGAGATTTGATATTTTTTGTATGGTAAAATAATTATAGAGAAAATTATTTTGTGGAGATATTGAGATAGGTTGTAGCTACCCACCCTGAGTAATGGCAAAGAAAATTTAATTTTGGTAAAGACATATTTTGAAGACATATCTCGAACAAAACAAAAGTTATGGGCACATCTTCCTATGAGTGAAATATTTTTGGATTGAATGTTGTGAAATGCAAATTTGGAGTGAAAAGGATTGTTTGATAAGCATTTTTGAAAATATTTGAGTGATTTTTCATATGCATGATTAGGGTTTGTGAAATATCATGAGTATCATTGTTATGTAAAAATTGGAATTATCTTGAGTCAAGGTTTGTAGTGTGAATTTTTGGAAGTATTGTGAAACACTTATTTAGGGTTTGTAAGCAAGTTGTGTTTCATTGAGTAATTGGTTGAGTGGAGTTGATTGAGTATAATTGATTGGAAGTGTTGGAGTGATAGTTCAAGTTCTGTGAAACAAATTTTTCTTTATTCTAATTTGATTTGAAGAGAGTTGGAAGTAATTGAGTTTTTGTGAGTGAAACATATTGAGTCTCTAAAAATTATCTATATTCTTCTATAGATTAACAAAATTCTGAGTGAAACTTGTTTGAGTAATTGAAGAGATTTTCTTGAAGAGATTAAATTGAGTTTTGTGAGTGTTCTGTGAGTATGAAACACATTGAGTCTCTAACCATTCTCTATATGTTTATGAGTTCAAACAATATTATGTGTGAAACTTGTTTGTGTGATTGAAGAGGTTTTTCTAAAAGAGGTTGAGTTGAGTTTTTGTATGCAAGTATTACAATTGATTTGAATAAGCTTTTGTGAAAGCTAGTGGACAAATTTGACTATGTCCTAGAGTGGACTTCAGGACAAAGTGAAACAAGATTTTATGAAGGCTTGTTGGCATATTTGAGTAATTCCTAGAGGGGACTTAAGGACAAAGTTGAGTAATCTTTTGTGAAAGCTTAAGGACAGATTTGTGTGAGATTTTGTGGAATCTTACAATCATATTGGATAAGTTCTACTGAGGACTTGTTAAGAATATTTTATGTAAGTCTTGGTGAAGACTTGTTGAGCAGATTGGACAAGTTCTTGAGAGGACTTGTGGATAGATTTAAGGGAGGTCTTTGAGAAGACTTGAGAGCAGATTTTATTGATTAATTTTTTCAAACCTTGAGTTAATTTTTGGGATAGATCTAACAGAGTTGAGTTTGTGATTGAAGTCATGCTTTGTTTTAAGGCTTGAGGATATATTTGAGGATATATTTTGGTGCATACTCGAGGACAAATTTATACCATACTAGAGATAGAGATTGAGTATATTTGTGCTAGGTCGAAGGACTATTTTTAGTGTATATTTAGGATAGAGATTGAGAAAATTTGTGCTAGACCAAAGGGCTATGTTTAGTGTAAATTTGGAACAAAGATTGAGTAGCTTTATGCTAGGCCGAAGGACTATTTTTAGAGCATATTTGGGATAGATTTTGAGCATATTTGTTCTAGACCTAAGGATTGTATTTAGTGTAAATTTAAGATCAAGCTTTGGAGGTGATATAGCAGAGGATAATTTTATCTAGTGGATAGAGATCCATTAGCCAGGCAGTGAGGACAAAGATATTCTGAGTGAGGACAAAGTATTAAATGGAGATAGATCCACAATCTAGATCAGTGGAGGTAGTACTATTCTAGAGTATCACTAGTCAAAGCAGAGGAGAAGGAGTTCTCCTATAGATAGAGATTCATGAACTAGTAAAGGATATTGGTGTCTCCTGTGGATTAGAGGCCACAAACCATATTAGGATATTGGTGTCTCCTTTGGATAGAGGTCCATAAATATTATAATAGGGAAGTATTCCAAAGATATTTGTTGAGAATATTTAGTGAAAATTTTTCTTCGTGGATTATACCACATTGGGTGAACCACACTAAATTTGTGTCTTAATTATGTGTGGGGATTTGTGCATTGGTTTGATTACTACTGTTGATATTTCCATTGATATTTTGGATGATATTTTTTGATAAAAACAAAGTAAAAAGTGGTCTTCTACTGTTCACCCCACCCTCTTAGTATAAGCTTGTGCTCTTCACTCCTCCTTCAATTACCCTCTCCGCTATCCATAATAAATAAGAATAAGTAGTTTTTATGTCTATGGAATGCATGGCTACCTTCTTGTATGGTAATTGAATCCATAGAGACCATTATAATAGTGAATGGATAACCCTTAACTATGTTTACTATGAATGGGTCCAATTTGCAAATTCCTCAAAAACCTATGTTGTCTCCTAATATTTTAAATCAAGGAGATATATCTCATGCATATCTATATATAGACCATATTAACTCTTAGTTGCACAAGTTCAAACCCTCCCATTGTTACAACCTTTATAGAATATAGGGAACCAAATCCCTCATCATATTTAGAACATTCTTCTGTATCTTGCTAGAAATCAGTTTAATAATTTACATTATGAAATAAAGGATATTTAAATACATTGGATGCCCACTTATGGAATGAGAATATTTGAACTTTTCTTACAACTAAATTTAATTTTTAGTGCATGCATAGTCCTTGTAATGGATGGTTATACAATATTCCATAGTTATGCATAAGGGGTCGATCCCAAAATATATTTATAAAATTTGGCATGTTAGTTTCAAAATCTAGATGAATAGTGTCTAAAAGAATGTATAAGGTTCACTATTATTAGGAGAAATGTTGGAAATTTAAACTTAAAATGGTTAAATTATTATAAAATTGGGGTGAATCGACCCCAAAAAAAATTGTACCTAAAAATATTTGGCTAATGGGCCTTGGTAAAGGGTTCCATATATTAGCCAAATTCAAATTTCAAAAGTCCTAATTTTAGCCAATTTGGCAATAAATAGTAGATATGCATAACCCTGCCATACTTATTCTCATATGGACTATGATGTAATAGTTTCTAATTTACCCCCCTTATTACATAATAGTTTTAGCTTTGGCTTTGTATGTAGCTCTTGGCTCTCACTCTGTATATTGGATTCTAACTTTGGCTCTTTGTATTTTGACTTGATGTAATGTTCTAAGGTGATGCTAGAATTTGAGAGAGAATTTTAACCCCTCAATTTAGACTTTGTATGATAAAACATAGGAGTGTTGTTTTCCACCAATCATGCACACACTTATTGAAAATACATATTCAATATCTAATATTTATATGTTCAATGCAAAAAGTATATGCTTTCTCCAAAGTCTTCATGTAGAGGATTTTTATCATGTATTCACATGCATCCTATGTTGACTATTGAATTGATTGGTTATCAATGTTTATCGTGCATTGTCATATCTTCTATGTTGAAATGTCTCTATTTTGTGTTTTTTTCATCAATTTATGTAGTGAGATAATTCACCTTCCTTTTAATTCTTTATCCTAGAAATTTTCATTTGAAGAAGACATTGTTCATGGAAAATAATATATTTATGATTTATTTAATGTGCTATCAAATTTTGAATCTTAAGTGCTTCATGAATTCATTCCTCATTATATTTATTGGCTTATACTTCAAATTATTCTATATATGGAGAGGAATTACATTTGGAATGCATATATTCAATCTCAGGTGCTTGAATCTTTTTCATTTGAAGTTGCAAAATATGTTCATTTGTCTAGTTTCCTTGTTAGTTCTCTAGTATGTTGGAGTGATCAAATAGGATCTTGATGTCCCAAGATGTGTTATATCTTGTAAAACAAGAAAAATTTTATTGAAAATAATTTTCATGACCTATCATTTTTTTGGTTGCTTCAGATTCATACCAAACATTATTGTCTTTTTTTTTTAAATAAAGGGGTAAAAATTTATTGATAAAAATTCTGGATTACAAAGTACAGCTGAGCCCGCACCCAGGACTCAAATAAGCAACAAGACAGGCTAAATCACCAAACAAGGTCAACTCCCAAAGAAAACCAAAAAAAACAAACCACATTAAGTCTGAACATCCTTATGGATCAACTCCCGTAGGTGTTGAGAATCCCTAGACGGGAGACTCTCCCAGTTATCAATACTCTGAGTATCCAATAGCTCAAAAGCCCTTTTGGCCAGGTAATCAGCAACCCCATTCCATTCCCTTGGAATGTGCACAAAGGATATAAATTCAAACTCTTCACTCATTTTGAGAATCTGAATGGTCACAGAGGCCAACTGCAAATTAACATCCTCCACTCTTTTGTTGTTTAAAATATTAACCAAAATTTGAGATTCAGACTCGCAAATAATCCTGCACCAGCCAAGAGAAAACATCCTTTGCAAGGCCTCAAGTATCGCCAGAGCTTCCATAAGATTGTTGGAGTGAACACCTTTATAAATGGAAAAGAAAAAATTGACCACACCAGCAGAATCTCTCCCAACACCACCAATTCCAGCATGTCCAGGATTGCCCCTAGACGACCCATCAGTATTAATTTTTTAAACTCCTCTAGGGGGCAGTCTCCATCTACCCTCTCTCTAACCTTCTTGCTAAGCTGAGGAATCCTACTAGGGCTAGAAGAATTTACACCAACCCCAAAAAAACCAAGGGCCTATCATACCTTCTCCTCCTTAGAGTCCAAATGAGGGTCCACATCACATTTACTATGGATAGTTTCTTGAACCATACACAGGATCCTTTTCCAGATCTGTTGAACAACCAAATGACTTCCCTCAAAAATGCGTCGGTTTCATTCGAGCCAAATCTGCCATATGATGCAAGAAGGGCCCAAATTCTAAGCCACTTGGAGGAAGGGGGCCTTAGTTGGAGGTCTGCACAGACTACTCCAAAACTCCACTAGGGGAGCACATGAAAACAAGGATGGTTCCAGGCACTCCACCAACAGTGCCAAATGTCTTTGGCAAGGGAGCATTGGAAAAATAAATGAGAAGAGTCATCCTCATTATTACCACAAAGGACACATAAAGAGGGACCTTGAAATCCCCTCTTCCTCAAGTTATCCCAAGTGAGGCATTTATTACAAGCTGCCAACCAGAGAAAAAAGTTACATTTTGGCCAAGTAAATCTATTCCACACCTTTTTCCACCATGTGACAGGGAGACTCCTAAAATTTTGCTTATCAAGAACTTGATAACCATAGGCTACAGAGTAGGTTCCCTGGGGATTAGGGTTCCAATCCAGAATGTCTTTATCCCTCAATGAAGAACAGTACCTCCCTATAAGAATTAGAGCAAGCACCTCTCTATCCTCGGCCAATCCCCCTTGGGGCCATTCCTGTGGATCTTTCCATTTGTACATCTCCATATTTCCAAAATACTAGATTTTTTTAAAGTCCTCCACATGAGACCAACTCGCTTCCAAGAAAAAAATGCTTAGGGAATGTAACCTGGGATATTGAGTCAATATAGGAGGTCGGCCATCCCAAGAATCCTCCCAAAAAAGAACATCTAGTCCCTGATTGCAAATCTAGAACAAACCCTGCTTAATTAAATTAGCTCCTCTTTTCAGAGTGTCCCAAATAACAGAACCTTTCCCAACCAAATTGGCTCTAGGGATATCTGTCTCAGAAATACCTCTCAAGTATTTATAAGATAATATTTTAGTCCAAATCTGATCTTGAGAGGTACACCATCTCCAATAAAGTTTCACAGCCAAAGCCTGCCCAAAAAGAGTTTCCTGTCGCAACCCAAGGCCTCCCTCTTGAACTGGCCTACAAATGGAATCCCATCTAACCAAACTCCATTTAGATTGATCAAGTTTGCTAGACCACAAAAATTGTCTTGACAAAGCATCCATGTCCTTGATGAAACGAGAAGGAGCTGTTTGCACAAAACATCTATAAATGGGTAAAGCTTGAATAATAGATTTTAAAAGCAATACTCTACCTGTAGAGGATAGCCATCTGATAGTCCAGTGATTTACCTTCCTTCTAAAATTATCAAGTATAGACTACCAAGAAGATCTAGGCAGAGGATGAGATGAAATCGGGATCCCAAGATAAATGAAGGGGGGAGTCCCGACCTGGAATCTTAGAATGCGAGCAATCCTGGCTTGAATGAGAGGGGGGGTATTGAAGAAGAAAATAAAGGACTTGTCCTCATTAATCACCTATCCAGAAGCACCAAGATATATGTCAAGAGACCGTCTAATGTTTCCAGCTTCCTTGATAGTTGCAACTCCTAGCAAAGCAAGATCATCAACAAATTGAAGGTGGGAAAGAGGTGGCAAACCGTTATCCCACTTCCACCCCTGAATGAGACCATGCCTGACCTGAGACTTGAGTAATCTACCCAACCCTTCTGCCATAATGATAAACAAATAAGGAGATAGAGGATATCCTTGCCTCAATCCCCTTGAGGCCTCAAACAGCTCCGTTGTCTCGTTATTAACAAGAACATAGAATGAGGAAGAAGAAATACAGCTCATCACCCATCTAATCCATTCCTCCTCAAAGCCAAAAGCAGTAAGAACTTTTTGAAGAAATGACCATATAACTCTGTCATAGGCTTTTGCCATGTCCAACTTAATGAACATATTTTTCTCCTTAGATGTTTCCATTGAGTGAATAGCTTCTGTAGCAATAACAACCCCATCCATGATTTGTCGGCCAACAACAAACCCACCTTGCTCCTCAGAGATGATTTTGCTCAACCATATCTTCAGCCTCTCAGCAATAATTTTTGTGATGATCTTATATACAACATTATAGAGAGCAATAGGCCTGAACATATCCAAGGAATTCGATCCCTCTTTCTTGGGAATAAGCACCACAAAGGTAGCATTTAGGGCCCTTAGCATCTGTTTGTTCTTTTGGGACTCACGGACCACTTCCAAAAGGTCAAATTTGATTAACTCCCAAAACTCTTGATAAAACTCAATCAGGAATCCATCCGGACCCGGGGCTTTCCCCTTTTTCATCTTGAATACAACACTTTTCAGCTCCTCAAGGGAAATTGGATCCATCAAGTTCTCATTCATATCTCTAGAAAAAATCGAGGGAATACAGTTTAGAATAAGTTTTTCTTCCTCATCATCTGAGAGGGCATCCTCCTTGAAGAGAGAGGAAAAATACCTCTTAGTCTCTTCTGAAATATCCCTAAAAGAAGAAAGCAGGGCACCCTGAGAATTAACAAGAGAGGTAATCAGGTTACCATTACGACGAGCCTTAACAGAGTTATAAAAGAAGGCTGTGTTCCTATCCCCTTATTGAAGCCAATCTACTCGAGCTTTTTGTTTCCAAAAAATTTCTTCCCTCAGTTCCCATTCAGCAAGGTCTTTTACAGCCTCAGATTCCTCAACAAGAAGCTCCTCTGTGAGTCCCTGATCTCTAATCTTCATTGAGGCTTCTTCCACCCTCCTAAGAGCTGCCAACTTAGCCAAGGAAAGGTTCCCAAAATTTAGTCTATTCCATCTCTTCAATTTATGCTTAACAAATTGAAGCCACTTCATAAAGGAGTACATAGCGATGCCATGAGGAGGTTTGCCATTAGTCCACCAGCCTCACATGAAATCATGAAGCTTAGGATCTCACAGCCACATAAGTTGAAACTTAAATGAGGGATTCTTTTTTAGCCCTAACTCCAGAGCAGAGAGTTTGATAGGCCAATGATCAGATCCTCTACCCTCCAGAATCATAGAACTAGTGCTTCTATTATTGCCAATCCAAAAACTAGAGATCAAAAACCTATCCAGTCTCTCTGAAATGGAATATTCCCCACATCTTCTATTATACCAGGTAAATATCCCATTATCCAGCTTGATGTCAACCAAGTTCAAATCCCTGATATGAGCATTGAAGATAGAAGAAAAAGGCTCAAGACGATAAATCCCACCACGTTTTTCCTCTAGACAAGTGATAGAATTGAAGTGTCCAGCAAAAATCCATGGGTACAGGGGAGACAGACTTCTCACACAGCCAATGTCCTCCCATAAATTCACTTTACCATTGTAATCAATAGAAGCATACACATTTTTAAGTAGGATGGTCTCACTAGATTCATTATCATGCCCGATCATCGAAATATATCACCTACTAGAAATCCAGGTAAGAGGAGAGATCTTAACTGGATCCCATAAACAAGCAAGGCCACCAGCATATCCACATGCACCAATACACTGACATTGCCCCTTTCTCCATAACTTGGGAGCAATATTGAACAAACTATCAATAGCTAATTTAGTCTCCTGAATAAAAACCACATCCGAAGAATGAACATGAATCAAATCACGAACAAATTTTTGTCTGGGGATGTTGTTCAACCCCCTTACATTCCATGAAAGTATAATCATTTTTGGGGGTTATAAAAATGGGAGTCCAATGTTTTCACCAAACCTGACTCTACCAAAGTCTCCCCCATTAACTTGATTTTATCCCGGTCTTTCTTCCGACCCACCTTCATATTCTTATCTCAAGCATTTTTTTTAATTATTTTATGCTGCAATCCCAGCATCGTAGGAGTTTTACAGTACATGGATGACTGCATCATTGCCTAGGTAGGAGAGGGCATATCTAAATCTATGCCATTTTCTAAGATAACTTCACTTTCAGGGCTAGGGCCAACCATATCACCTATAATCGAAACCAAAGCCCTTTGTTCTTCATTTAAACCCCCTATATCTGGTTCCCTTGGTTCCACCTCATGAAGAGACAACTAATTTTGTCTTGTTATATCTATAACAGGTAGCGATGTTTTAGGTATCTCCATGCACTGATCAAGATTCTCTAGAATTTCAAAATGGTTGAACTGAGCATCTGGCTAGTTATCCTTAATGTCTCTTTTTGCCTTTCTTCCTTTGTTTCGAGGTTTTACCATAACAAAGCCTTCCTTATCTTGATCCCTCTCCTTTATCAGGGCTTTTCCTTTATCCATATTTTGTACAGCTCGAGAGGGCCCAGGATTTGAAGCCACAGGTAGGACAAACTTAGGAAATTTTCTTTGTAAGTGGCCATATTCATGGAAAATTCGGCAACGAAATGGAAGAGCTTCATAGTCAAGTTTTTGAACCCATTTTGTTGATCCGAACTGTATTTCAATAGAATCTGGAATAGGATTGTTTAAATCAATTTCAACATAGATATGGGCAACAAAGATTACCTTTTTATCTAGCGTTTGTCGTAACAGCCCAACCGGATTCCCAAGTAGAAGGGCAATCATATGCAAGATGTCATTTCTCCAAAATTCCAATGGGAGCCACGGAAGCCAAACCCACACCGGAACCCATGACGGTTGCTCCTCTGATGGGTTGAAACCCACATGCCAGGGTTTAAGAAAGAGTCCCACTTGGTTACAGAAATAGGGACCTCCTTCAAATGCTTTGTTACGATCCGCAAGACAAGAAAAAACCACCATAAAATAGTTGTTTGCACTCAGCATCACCTCCACATCACCTTCAGGGTTCCAAGTCTTCCTAACCCAAGCCTCCACAAAGGGAAGAGAAATTTGGATGCCCATAAATTTACCAATAAGCGCATGTTTGGTTAAATACTCCACATATTTTGCCACCGAATATGGTTGAACCACTAGAACCGGCCTGGCTTCACATCGTTCCAAACATCCATTGTTCTTTAACAAGCGATTCCTGGCATGCAATGGGAAATCCTATTCCTTCCAATCATTTTTAAAATAAATACCAGCCCTAGCATGCATGCTCTGTGATGAACCTGATGCCATCACTACATTCCTCCAGTTGTTCATACCTCCTCTAGAAACTACTGTCATCCCCGCAGAGCCCACAAAATAGGTCTCAAAAAAATTCCAGCAAAGCAGCTTTCCTCATCAAGCCCTCACCAAACATTATTGTCTTGTATTAGTTGTTCTTATGCAATAAATCCATGTTCTTATACTTATTCATGATATTTTTATTCTTCTTATTTAACATGGTTTTCTTTAGCTAGATTACTTTCGTATATCTTTTATAAATTTTATTTCTCATATATTATGATGACTTGTCTTACTATTGGTGCATCTATCATGAAGAAGACCCATTTTAAATGGATTAATCTAACATTCCTTCATTGTGTGGCCACTTTCACCAAAAAGTGCACACAATTTATGAGTGAAAATTATTTCTTTTTTGTTGATATTTTTGCATGTGAGAAAAATTTCTCTATTGTTGATATCCTTGATAATTAATTATCTATTGGAAGTATTGTTGAGGTATTATACCTCTTATGAATGGTTGCTTCCTATTTTCATTTGTAAGTACTTGTTCTACTTCTTGTGTTGAATATAGAAGTAGATTTATCAAATTTTTAGACATTGGTGTTTGTTCAGTCACATTTAAAATTATCACAAATATATTATATTGACAAAGGAGAGATCTTAAAATAATTTGTATAAGTATCTCGTTATATACCTTTTCTCTTAATACTTGTAGTTATGATCATAGTTCAATACTCTCCTCATGAAAGATTTCAAATTTTCTCCATTCTTCATATTCAAGCAATACAACTAGATTTGCAGAAATAATATTTGTTTATGGTTCTTTAACTCAAAAACTATTTGTATTTTATCTCATGTATCTTTAGTTATGGTTTATTTCCAAAGGTATGGTTGTATTTCATCTACTACACCAAATATGATGATCAGCAATACCTTTCTATCTACCTTGTTGAATGTTTCTTGTCTTCACCTTTTGGACTGTCACAAGTAATGGTCTTGTCTATAAATTCCCATACTTATTAAAACTCAATCTATATTTCGAGTTTGGTCTTCCATGTAGCATAATTATTCTCTGTTAATAGTTGGGAATCAAGCAATAGAAACTTCAATGGACCACTAGCCATAGTAAATTTTTACAAAAATGAATTCTTTTATTCCATTGAATTGAAATTGAAAAATGATTCTCAATGAGTATATATGATCTTATACTCATTATTCAAGTGATGTAGCAAATTGTGAGAAAAACAATGTCTCATTGGGTAAAATAAAAATAGAGGGAATATTATTTGGAATATTCTTGATATTTTAAAATTTCATGTGTGCTTTTCCTTTTTACTCTTAATCAAATAAAGGAAAATAAATAATATATTTTATTTAATTAATTTCCCCATTCTCAATGTGTGATATTAGAAATGCTACTTTCTAATATTCAAAACATCTACTATTTATTTCCACTAAGCTTTGATCAATATTCAACCAATAGCATTGATGCATTTGAGGATGTTTTGGTTTTCAAATTTTCATGGAAGATGTGTCTTCCAATAGATATTTGGTAACCCATGATTTTCAATGGATATGTATCAAGGATGATATTTATAATTTTGGAAAATAATGTCTCCTTTCATTTTCTCAAACCCATTCCCATGAATCCACCATTATTTTCTTAAAAAATGTCTCTTTCAAGTTGTCCAAGAAATAAAATTTTTGGTTTTGATATTTTCAGATAGCATGCTATATTCAAGCATCAAAAAAATAACTGGTCAGTTCTGAAGGTGTTTCTTCTAGTTTAGTCTTGTATTTTTCTGAGGTTATTCTCTTATAGTAAGTTGCTTTTCATGACACATGCTAAATATCCTACCAAAATTTTCTTCTAATTAATGCAAGTGTTTCCTTATGTATCCCTTTATATTAGACTCAAGTGGTCTTGAGGTTCCTAGTGTCTAGGAATCAATTTAATTAATGTCCACCATAAAATGCTTGATATATCCTTGATGTTTTGTTGATTGCAATGTCTATATTATTCTATATTTTATAGATCATCCTTAGATGCTATATCTAGTGCCTCTATTTTGTATTTTTTCATTAGAATAGAAATTATGTCATTTTTTGACTCAACCCTATGGCTATTATTTCTTAAGCCTTCTCCTTTTCAATTACTTTAGCATTATCTATTTCAACGTTGAGATATTTGTTCTCTACTTGGCCGAGATGCCTTCAAGCCTTGTATAAATTTATAGTTGTATCCATTAGAACATAGATTACCCATAAAGAAGCTTTTGAATTTTAATTTAACATAGATTTTATGATTTTTTTTGGTAAGTAAGAGAATATTATAATTAACACCGGGTTTTAACTGGTTGACCAAAAACCATTTTACAAAATAGGGTCCACTGACCAACTGGACAAAGGCCAAGCCCTAAAAGTTTAAACTGACAACAAAAATGGCCAAGACCTACTCTTCCATTAGAATACAGCCAAACTAAACTATGGAAGCCTAATATTATGGCCATCAGAAAAGAAAGACGCAAAAAATAACTAACAAAGACAAAAACTAATCATGCAAGCACCATGCAGAGTAGCTTGTGCCCATATAAAAATAATAGAATATGGTCAAAAAAAACATCCCATAGAATGGACAACCAAGAGGCCAAGCAGTCTTCCTTGTAGTCCTCATCTAACTTCTTATCATCGTTCTTGCCATCATCTTTAGATTTTGCCTTCGACTCCTTGTGCCCCTGGAACTGTTGGCTATAAAACGAAGATTTAGGGAATCACACAAATCAACAGCTGCACTGATGAGGCCAGACAGACTCTTCAACTGGTTGATACTTTTGGAGGCTGATGAAATTGTCATCTTCTCCAAGACTATTATGGTGGGGTCTGGTGCCTCATTGTCAAGGATCTCCAACACTTTGTTATTTCTTGCCAGGGCCTTTTTGCGACATCGAATCCAAACACACCTTGGGAAATACTTGAGGCCAAAGCAGATTTTTCCCATGCATGAATTTGTAGATAAAAAACCTATATCGGTGCCCCACCAGCTACAAAAAACACTAGTCACATGAACAAAAAAAACAAATATGACAAAATCCATTATAAGGTTCAAAAAAATATTTTTAAAAATGCCCCCATTTTCTGTCATTGATCCACTTTGAGCCTTCCAATCTAAAGTTTTTCATTATCTATCACCATTGAGACTGCATGAGGAAGATTTTCAGTCCACGTGATCAAATTTGCTGCTACAATGCCTTCATTTGCCAGCCTATCAGCTGCCATGTTTGCTTCCCGAAAGGTATGCAAAATTATGGCCTCAGGTCGATCATGAATTAGAGCCCTTGCTTCATGGATGTAGTCATCAAATCTCCAAGGAGCTCTCTTAGTGTTCTTTAGAAGATTTATAATAATAAGAGAATCACCTTCCACCAACAGTTTCCCTGGATAATTCTCTCCCACCTTGAGGCTCCTCCAAACTGCCCTTGCTTTAGCCACATTATTAGTTTGAGCTCCAAGATGTTCAACAAAAGCTACAAGCACCTCACCCTTGTGGTATCTAAGTAAGCCACCAGCCTCGACTTCACTCGGGTTGCCCCTAGATGCCCCATCAAAATTTAACTTAATCCACCCTAGGGGGGGTGGGGTCCATGTGATCATGGTTCTAGGACAAACTTGAGGATGATTGAGGCCATCAGTGAGAGGTAAGTTTAATGACTGGCCTAATGAAGCTTCAAAAGGATTTGGAGGTCTAGATGTTGCAGGCACTAAACAAGCATTCTCATTAGCATATGCTAAAATTTTTGACAGGACAGAGGATGACTGAGAAACCTTATCCAAGAAGGCCCGACGATTCCTTTCCAACCATATCTGCCACAAGTAGTGATGAAGGCAGATCTTCCACATATACCTAAGATGCCTATTCAAAAGGGGGAAGTCCACTGGACAAATAAGTCAAAAATGGACCGAGGATGGACCCAATAAATATGAAACACTTGTAACAGACCTAACAAGATTGAGACAGAAAAATTACAATACGGGAAACAAATGATCAATAGACTCCCACTCAGACATACAAAGATAACACCTATTAACAACAATCACACCTCTTTTTATTAAGTTATCCATGGTGAGGATCTTATTTTGGATGGCCAGCCATGCAAAAAACCCAACCTTCGGAACAATGCTTTTGGGCCAAACTTCCAAGTGAGGGAAAGTAGGTTCATCATTATCAATAAGCATCAGATAAGCAGTCTTGACAGAAAATTCCCCATTGTCTGAAGCTTCCCAGATAAGCTGGTCCTCAAGAATGCCAAAAGGGAGTAAAGACTATTTTAATTCATTCTCCAGTATTATTGATGCCCCTGGTAGATCATTATTCATTATTGGCTTCCATACCCTTCTATTGTTTGACAAAGTAATAAAATCTGCAACTTTGGTACCAAAAACTTCAATTGTCCAAGCTCTAAGGGTTGAAATGATGGGGTCTACAGAGAGGGGATAGTCCTTTAACCATTTGTGGTCCCAAAAATCAATGTTTCTTCCATTTCCCAGCTTCCAACGTAGCCCTTTGCTTAGAAAGTTTTTAGTTTGAAGGATTGATTTCCAAAAAATTGATCCCTTGGGAGGAAAGGAATAACTTAAGAATTCAATTTCTTGCAAATACTTTCTTCGATTATAGTAATCCATTCTGCATTTGCATTTGTCAAAAGACGCCATGCTTGTTTGGCCAGGAGGGCCATGTTTAAATGTTGTATTCTCCTTAGCCCAATACCTCCAAACTCCCTTGGTTTGCAAACCCTATCCCAGGACACCAAGTGAAAGCACTGCTTAGATTCAGAACCAGTCCATAGGAACCTCTTCTGGATCTGTTCAATTTTAGTGTAGACACTTGTAGGAGCTTTAAAAACAGAGAGAAAGTAGATAGGGATGCTTTGAATGGAAAACTTGGTGAGAACTGCCTTGCCAGCTTGAGATAACAAATTCCCTTTCCATCCAGCTAGCTTCCTTTGAATTCTTTTAATTACATTAGTCCACATAGAATCGTGAGCTCTGCTCGTAAATAAAGGAAGGCCTAGGTATGTGGATGGAAGAGTAGACACTAAGCATCCAAGAATCCTAGCAATCTTAATCTGCCTCTGAATGGGAGTGTTAAAGAAATAAATTTTACTCTTTGAAAAATTTACCTTTTTCCCCGCAGCATCCTCATATAGCTCTAGAATATGTTTTATGACCTTAGCCTCAAAAAATGATGCAAGAGTTAACAACAAAGTATCATCCACAAACTGTTCATGTGTAACTGCCTATGTTTGTGATGATGCTTTAATTCCCGAAATAAGACCAATATTACAGGCAGCTTTGATTGTCCTCCCAAGGGCTTCAACCACAATGATAAACAACATGGGAGAGATAGGGTCACCTTGCCTTAGGCCCCTTTTACTTTGAAAGTATCCAGCAGGAGAACCATTAACAAGGACTGAAAACCAAGGTTTCATAAAACATCCTTCCAAAAGCTTGATCCATTCATGATGAAAACCAAATTTCTGAAGAATGGCAGAGACAAAACTCCAGTTTATGCGGTCATAAGCCTTGTTCATATCCAGATTGAGAGCAAAAGCAGGTTTTTTAGTCTGGACTACCGAATGGAGGGCTTCATGAATTGTTATGACCCCATCAAGGATGGACCTTCCAGGGACTGAACTGCCTTGACAAACATCAATAAACATAGGAAGGATCTTCCTCATTCTATTTGCAATTGCCTTGGTCAAAATTTTATAAACAACATTACAAAGGCTAATAGGTCTAAAATCCATCATAGATCTAGGAGTAGGAATCTTTGGGATTAAAGCAATAAAATTGGAGTTAAAACTTCTCGGAATATGCTTTGTGGACTGAAATTCCTTGATAGTAGCACATACATCAAAACCTACAATATCCCAAAAATCCTGAAAAAATGAGGTGAAAACCCGTCTGGACTTGGAGCTTTATCAGGGTTCATTGAGAAGAGGGCCTCTTTGATTTCTTCATCCGTGAAAGGCTTAATTAAATCCCCATTCAAGTCATCAAAAATTAAATGAGGAATATGGTAAAGCATTGATTCTGAAGCTAAGGCAGAACTGAAATGTTCTTCTCCTAAAATATTCTGAAAAATAGGAAACTGCTTCATTTCTGATTTCATTAGGACTAGAAAGGAATGATCCATCATCTCTAACAAACATAGATTTTATGATTACTTCCACCTTATGGGTGCCTTTTCTAGTTCTACATGGGACCTATGACAAGAGTCTTTATCTCCTTCAAAATATAGTTGTCTAATAATGACCTAAATTATTTTTGATTTTCCCATGCCATTTTTGTTGATTTTTTATACCAATATCATGAGTTCCTTCTATTGTTTCTTGGTATGATTATCTTTGACACATTCACATACAAGCTTCAAGGTGTTGAGCATAAACTATTTTGATTTGATTTCTCCTTAATATTTTTCGTGCTTATTATTATAAATAAACATATATATTCATCTATAAATTGAGCAAACATCCTCCTTCCTTGAGTATTGATTCTTTTCTCAGACACCTTGCTCTAAAGATGTGTATTTTTATGGATCATGTGCAGTAAAACTATTTATATCATTTTAAATTTGTATGTATATGCCTTCTTTGTAGTTATGGGCCTCTTTGTTTGAAATAACAAGGTAAATATTCTTTATCTAAAAAGGATTGGTAACCAAACCTTTATTAAATTCTTTTAGAGTACTAGAATTTGTTTTTAGTACTTCAAAAAATCAAAATATTTTATTCCTACTTAGAATATTAGTACCCTTCCAAATATCACTCAGATGTCTAGATTTGGAGTCTTCCATGAGATTTCCTAATGGATAAGATGGTTACTTATTTTTTTGAGGTTAACCTAATTAATCTCCAACATGGTTTTTTGCCCTAAAACATATTTTCAACAAAATGCTTCTTAAGCTACTCTAGTTTGAAGCAATATAAGGATATAAAGGATAAATGACTCTTCCTTATATTTGCTTTGATACCACATGTTAGAAACTACTTCAATAATTTGCATCAATAATTTGCATTATGAAATAATGAATATTTTAATACATTGGATGCTCTTTTTTTGCATAGCAAGATTCTAATTTATATTGCAACTACCCTTTAAATTTTAGTGCATGTATACTTATTATGATGGGTGTTTATAACATACTCACTGTCATATGGACTATGTTGTAATAACTCCTAACATACCATTTGTTGTAGAATTGCTTAGCGTTAACAACACTTGTCCAAATTTTCAATCAAAAAGTACTACCCAAGTTTTATACCTTGACATCTTCCATAGTGTCCCAATATCTTAATCCATTATTCATAATATCCCTCCTATTAAAAACATGAGTACAATATTTTCCTTAAATATTACTTCCATAGTTTGTAAACCCACACCTTCAAATCCTCTTATCTTAAAAACTTTAAGGGTAAGCCACATGATACCTACATAAAATACCACCATGTCCTAGAGCAAGTAACATGGTGATTGGACTCTATTTAAGGTCCATCATCTTCTCATAATACTCTTATGTATATTTTTATAATCAACCTCTTGATCCATCAAAGGATGACCTTTCATACTACTTATTAGGATCTAATTCATAAATATATATTTTTTTAAATATTGAATAAATTCATACAACCAATTGAAAAGATAACTATAAAATAATAATATTGAATAAATATATGAAAATAGATTCATCATTTATAAATAATATATCATAAATAAATTAGGTGTGATGCACTACTCAATATTTTAGTAGATGATTATTGAAACTTTATATAGTTTAATCCATTATATTGAATGATCCATTCAACAATTACATGGATGGATGAATATATAGAAATAGAAAATATATTATAATATTAATAATATATTTACTTAACTTTAGACTGTGGCATCATCAAGATTAAGTGAGCTGGTTTAGTGGGTGCGATGGAAGTGAGGGTTTGAATTTTTTGGGTAGGAATCTCAACCAAGGTAGCAAAGGGAGAGCAGGTACGAAAGGGGTAGGTGGGAACCTCGATCGTGGATCAAGCGAGGATCCAGAGAAATGTGATCAGGCTATGATAGATTTGGAGGTGGGTATAATGCATGGGCCCAAACCTCATCAAAAATACCCTAACAAAAAAGATACGAAATACAATGTGGGGCCTAAGAAGTGGTTTTCTTTTGCTAAGACTCTTAGAGGAAAAAGAAAGGAGGTTCTCTCTCTTCCGTCCCTAGTTCCAGTAAATAATAAAATTTTAGCCCCGACAAGTTCCATGACCCCTTTTCTTTCAATGGAAGAATTCTCCCTGATAGGTAAGTTTTTGGGAGGTAGGCTAGACATGGAGACTATCAGGGCTTGGGTGACGGGTAAATGGTGACCGATAGGTAGCTTAGAGTTGGTAGCTCTAACTCAATGGTTCTTCATTATCTGTTTTAACAATATGGAGGCTGCTAACTGCATTTTAATAGGATGTCCTTATTTTTTAGGCAAAATGAGCCTTTTTCTCAGATGATGGGGTGAATATTTCAACCCTAAAAAGAAAAATAATAACATTGCTCCTTTTTGGGTTCATCTCCCGAGTCTACCTGCCTAGTTCTTCAATGAATATTGGTTGCAGGGCATAGCCAAAACTATAGGGGACCTAATATCCATTGACAATGTGACCTTGGCCAGGAAAAGTATGATTCATGCATGAATCTGTGTAAATTCTAATTTTTATAATGAATTGCCAAGGTTTGTGGAGCTAGAGTATGGAGAATACTATCTAAAATAGTCAGTAAAATACAAGAACATACTGGCATTCTGTGTAGAATGCAAAAATCATGTACATCTATGCAATCAGTGCCCTAACCTAGCAATGAATAGAGAAAAGTAGAAGCAGGGAATTCTAGATAGAGGAAATTTGAGGAGTTTCCCTAGTAGAGGTGATTTCAATCAGGCAAACTATGTCTACCAAAAAAATAAAATATAGGGTTTAGAGTCCCAATAAGACAAAGGAAAACAATAGGTTGTTGGAAACCAAAATACTCAAGTAAGTTCCAATCCTCTAATTTCAAATAAATTTTCAATTCTACCCAATATGGGAGTAGGAGGATTATCGAAATAAATGGAAGCCCAGAACCTTCAAGGTAAATTTTTTGAATCTCTAGAATTCCCATCCAATTTAGGATCCTCAAACCCTAATGCTAAAATTACTGTAAGCCTCATGGGCATCACAAAGCCAAACCCTAATGCTCGATCTCTAGAATCCCCATCCAAGTCGGGATCCTTAAACCCCAATGCTGAAAATACTTCAAGCCCAATGGGCATCCCAAAGAAAAACCCTAATGCTGAAGAACTTACGAAGAAAGTTGAGGTATTGGAAAATAAAAAATCTCATCTCCCTAACATCATCGCTAGGATCCAGGTGAATACTATTGAGGGGTCATCCCGCAGACTAGGGGAATATAAGAAAAAAGGAGAAGATTTGGATGTAGGGGTGGAGATATATGAAAATATTCAGACTATGGAATATGGCAGTCTGGTTCTACAACAAATTGCCTCCCCCCAATTTAGTCCTAAATAAAATAGGAGCACTATGAAGTATCCTATAAATTTTGGCAGTGAAAAAAGAAGAGGGAGAATATCAAATGCTGAGCATCAAAAAATTAAAACTAATAATGGCATTGGCAATGGAAAATAGAGAACCTTGTTTCAACAGGTTATTCTGGGTTCTAAAGACAACAAATTAGGAAAACCCCCTCAAGTGATGGGGAGAGGAAGAAATCCCAAACAATATAAAGGAAGTTCCTCTCATGGAATGTGAGAGGCCTCAATGGCCTACCCAAACACAGGGAAGTCAGTGCAATAAGAAATCATGTGAATCCAACTATTATCATGTTGCAAGAAATAAAAACTGATGAGATTCAATCAAAAAAGTAGAAAAAAAATATGGAATCAAGGGGAGATGGTTTGCAAATCATCTAGAGGAGCGTCTGGAGGCATTATGACGTTATGGGATCCCTGGATAGTAGAAGGCACCATAATTCAAAAATATGATAGGGTTCTTAGTATTTTATTTAAGGAAATAAATATCAACAGGTCATGGATCCTTTCAAATATTTATGCCCCGACTTCAATTCAAGGGAGAGCTCTACTATGGGATTACTTAGGAAATCTGAGTGAAATCTTCCATAATGTCCCCTGGATTTTGGCTGGGGATTTTAACACTCCTATTTACCCTTCAGACAAAATGGATGGAAATGGACCATATATCAGGAGCATGGATGAGTTCAATGACTTTGTGAACTCCAACATGTTGATGGATGTAAAACTTAGAGGAGTGAATTATACCTGGAGCAATCATCGTATAGGGTGTCATCTCATTCAAGAAAGGCTTGCCATTTTTTTTCAATCAAAGGAGGCTACAACTCTGTTCGGTGATTCTACCCTGCAAGCCCTTTCTAAAATTACCTCTGATCATAATCCCATTTTGTTGGAGATCCCTAACTATTTGTACTTCAAGAAACCTTTTAGATTTCAATCTATGTGGATCAAACATTCCAGTTTCATATATAACTTAGTTTGGTGGTGGCAGCAGCCTGTCAGGGGTAGTGCAACTTTTAAACTTGTTGGCAAATTAAAGTTTTTTAAGGAAAAGCTTCTAACTTTGAACAAAGAGGTCATTGGGAACCGCTTTGAAAATAAAAAATAGGTTGTTGAAAGTTTGAAGATAATTTATCATAGGATTCAACATGGTGATGTTGATGAAACTACTAGGCAAGAGGAATGAACAAAACTAGCAGAGTTTCATAACATTTTGGCCTATGAGGAAATCTATTGGAGGAAAAAATCAAGGGCTTTTTGGTTGAAATATGGAGATTAAAATTTGAAGTTTTTTCGCATCACCACACTAAGAAACAAAAGTAATAACAAGATAATTTTTTTTTTTTAAATAGATGGTTCTATTACTCAAGACTTAACAGAAATCATAAAGGAGGCAGTAACTTATTTCAATTCTATCCTTGGTCAAGAATCACAGTGCAATGATGAGGCCAAATATATTCTCTTGTAATCCATTCCTAGCATAATAAATGAGGATATAAACATTAAGATTCTAGCTCCATTTTCTAATGAGGAAACTAAGGAAGCCTTGTTTAGCAAGGAGCCAGACTAAGCCCTAGGACCCGATGGCTTTCTTCCTCATTTCTATCAAAATTTTTGGGACATCGCTAGTGAGGATGTAATGTTTTCTATCAAAGAATTCCAATCAAGCAACCATATCCCAAAAGGTCTCAACTCTACTTTTATTTCCCTACTTCCTAAGAATCAAACCCTTGAATCTATGGCTGAATTTAGGCCAATTAGTCTGTGCAATGTTTCTTACAAGATCCTAACTAAAGCCATTGCAAATAGAATGAGAGATGTTATGCCCTACATCATAGATCCATGCTAGGGAAGCTCTGTCTATGGTAGGTCAATCTTATATGGAGTTATCATAGTTAATGAAGCTCTACACTCTACTCATAAGACTAACAAGTATGTTTTTGGCCTCAAGCTTGATATGAACAAAGCATTTGATAGGCTAAATTGGGATTTTCTAATTGTTGTCCTCCTTAAGTTTGGTTTTCAGCACCAATGGGTTAATTTTATCAAAGAATGCATTTCTAAAGCATGGTTTTCGATTCTGGTTAATGGAACAACTACTGGTTACTTTCAAAGTCACAGGGGAATTCGGTAGGGGGACCCTATCAGCCCCATGTTATTCATCATTGTGGCAGAAGCTTTAGGAAGAACCATAAAAAATGCTTGCAATTCAAGGCTAATATCATAAATCAAGGCAACATCTCTCACTAGGGTTGTTTCTCACCAATAATTCATCGATGATACCCTTCTATTGACTAATGCATCGGTGGTTGAGCCCAAAAGAATTAAATACATCCTGCACCTCTATGAGGACGTTTCTGGTCAAAAAGTTAATTTCAGTAAAAGCAAGTTATATTTATTGAACACCCTCATTTAGAGGTAAGAAAGGATTACAAAAATTTTGGGGTGTGATATAGCAAACCTCCCCACTTCCTATCTTGGTCTCCCTCTTTTCATTGGTTCTCTAAGAGAGTCAATGTGGGACAGGGTTATTGAAAGAATTCAAAAAAACTTTCTGGATGGAAAGGTCATCTTCTATCTCAAGTAGGAAAGTGGACCCTCACTAAGGCCTCTCTTCAAAGCATTCCAATCTATTTCCTCTTTGTTTTCAAAGCCCCTGTGAAGGTTTTCCAGAAATTTGAGAAACTCCAAAAATATTTTTTATGGACTGGATCAGAGGAGAAAAAAAGGATACACCTTGTAGGATGGACCAAAGTGTGTAGACCCAGGGAAAATGGGGGATTAGGTATGAGGAGAATTGCTCATATAAATTTAGCTTTAATAGCTAAGCAGACGTGGCACCTCATTTTTGGTGAAGAAAATGAATGGACAACTATAATCAAATGAAATTATCTTCAAAATATGGAATTTCTAAGTGACTCAGTTCCAATCAAAGGTTCTCCTTTTTGCAAAGCAATTCTCAATGGTAAGGAAATCGTCAAAAAAGGTTTAAGATGGGTTTTAGGCAATGGTGAGATGATAAATTTCTAGAATGATAGGTGGGCTAAGGATGAACCACTGACGCAATATCCTAACTTAGCCTGAATCAGAGATATCACGAAAGAAATCATTGGCAACAAAGTCTCCTATTATATGGTTGAGGATAGAGGTAGAATGAAGTGGAAATAAATAAAGATTCAGGGATTTCAAGTGAAATAAAATAATCTTTGTAATATTATCAAGCAAAATTTTATCCCCATGATACCCAAGGAAGATCAAGTGACCTAGCCTCCTACAAAAAATGGGTAGTTCACTATTAAATCAACTTACAAGCTTTTTCTTGATGATGAGGATTTTGTCCTCCAAAAGGACTTAGTTTGGATAAAAAATTTAATCCTAAAAATTGCAATATTTTCATGGCTGGTTATCCAAGGAAGAATTATAACCATTAGTAATATGATGCCTAAAGGTATTTGTATCACTAATCATTGTTATCTATGCAGGGCTAATTGGGATACCATTTATCACATTTTCCTTGAGTGCCCTTTTTCCTTGAATGTCCTAAGTGGGATTTTTTAGGCCTTTAATGTTTCTTGGGTTAAACCATCCATCGTACTTGATTTTTTCATCCAGTGGCCTTACCCCTTTTCAAGCCAAAGACTTAGATACATGTGGAAAATTTGTCTCAATCACTATCTTTGGTAGGTGTGGTTAGAAAGGAACCATAGAGTCTTTAATGAGTCTATCCATGATCATAAATATCATTGACATGATCCTATCCTTTTCCAATGAGAATGTGAACCTTATCCCTTTTGATAGTCGAAACCCTCATATGCTGGAGACCATGATTGCTCAATATTTAAGATTAACCTTGTTAGATGAGTCTATGCCTAGGGTAGTCAACCCCAGAGCCAATGTTAAGTGGTCCCCACATCCTACGGGTTGGTTTAAGCTTAATTTTTATGGAGAGGCTAAGGAAAATCTTGGAAGAGCAGGTGCTGGTGACATTGTGCAAGATCATAATGGGAATATGATGCTTGCATTTTCTGAATATTTGGGAACAAGGACGAACAACAAATCTGAAGCTAAAGCTATGTGGAGAGGCCTTCAAATGACTCAAGACTTAGAAGGTAATTTGATCATAGAAGGAGACTCTATGCATGTTATAAATCTCCTCAATAATTGGAAAACACCTCTTTGGATGATTAAAACAATTGTTGAAGAGGCTAGGATCCTTTTCCAGGGAAGACAGGACTGAAAAGCCCAACATGTCTTTTGGGAAGCTAACAAAGCTGCTGATAAGCTGGCCAATTTGGGTGTCGATGGTGACAAACTTTTCAAATGGGAACACAGTGTCCCAAGTGAAGTAGAGGAGCTTATTCAACAAGAATTCCAAGAATGATAGTCAAATTTACCAACAGGGAAGGCACTATAAGTTCAAATGCTATGAGTATTCCCATATCTTTTTGATATGGACTCACAATAAAAATTATCCGAGTTGTCAGTCTTGGTGGATGCTTCTTAGAAATACCACAAAGACTAATGGGGATAGTAACATGTCAGATAACTTGGCTCCTAGTCATATTAGTAATTTAGGTTTCTTGATAATCACAAAAAAGGAAAGAAACAACAATATAAGACTTCAAACCAGAGCCATGTGGACCACCAGATAGCCACTGCCATAAATCTAGCCAGCAGGTTCACTTATCCAAGGCTAATTGGCCAAGACAGGATGTGGTCCCAAAGCATGTCATATATGGAAGAAATTAATTACCAAAGAATTATTAAGAGTAACTGTTAATACAGAGCTTGTGGGAGTTTTTTTTTAGTACTCTGCTATATGTGTCTGTAGCTTTTTGTTTCTCCATTGTTTCAAGGAAGGGATCTATGTTTGTTTCTTTTTTTGTAATTATGATGCAGGTGTGTTTCCTCGGGATATACGCAAAATTTTGTATGGGAAGTTTCTTTTTGATAATAGGCTATGTGCCTTACCGGATGTAATGGCTTTGGCAACATGTAGATTTTACATATATAGGATCCTTAGTAAGGACATGTTCATCAACAACCCTAGGCTAATTTTTGTAAAAGGTTTTGGGTCAACTTGTAAAACCTGGTATTAATGCTATAGTATCTTATCTACCAAAAAAAAAAATCTTTAATTAACCACCCACTTAACCTTTTTTTTTTTTGATAAGTAAAATAGTTATAATTGCATACCGGGTTTTAAGGATCCCAAAACCTTAATACAAAACCAGCGCTAGAGGTTGTATCATACTGATGGAACTACAGTTGAGGATTCTACTAAAGAGAGCCTTAAAGGAGGTCACAACCTCAACCTTGGAGCTTGTAATATATTTCCTTATAGACATAGGGTGAGGACACAACCTCCTACTTAGATCCATAAACAAAAAGATATAGGACTCAACTAACAAAAAGGCCCCATGCAGGGTGGCCAAAGGCAAACTGACTAATAAAAGCCATAAAAAGAAAAACACAAAAATAAATAGAAGACAAATAAGGGAGGAAATTAGTCCTCCACTTTAGGTTTGTTATCTTCCTTCCCATCCTCTTCCTTAGCTTCCTTGGGATCGTCTTCCTTTGGTTCAATCTTAATAGCAACCATATTTGCATCAGCAGGTCCATCACCCTCTTGAGTCCCCTGTCCGATATAGAAAAGCTTGTGGAGTCCCTCCCTGATGTCCATGGTATAGTTCATCATGCAGTTCATCATTGTCATAGTAGAGGTAATAATGAACTCCTTGAGCTTCTTGTTCTCCTCATGATCATCTTTTATTTCAATCACATTACTCTTGGTGGCCATGTTCTGGATTCTCACTGATTTTCTCACCGGTTCCTCAACATTGTCAAAAGTGATACTCTTCCTTGCTCTTAGTTTGGACACGACTTCAATAGTATTTTTATTTTTTTCAGCTTGGGTCAGGTGCTCAGTAGAAGGTTTGGGTTTGGCAGGGCTTCCTGCAGCAGGGTTACACTTGGGGCTATTAGTCAGAATGTAAGTGTAAATAACTTTGAACATGCCTTGATGGCGAGGGATATTATGGCTCTTGTTGTCTCTCCAGGACGTAATGGAATGGTTCATGGAGTTGAGAAGGAACAACGGAATACTCAGAGGGTTGATTTCATGAAAGTAATTGACAAAATCCAGGTGGTAGGTTTTTAGAGACTTGTTAGGGTCATCCACACAGATAAACTCCATAATTGGCTTCATAACAACATTCCAAGGGATGGTAAGGTCGGTTCTGAATATTCTAGGGCTTTTGGCCTTTTTGAATATTTTATCATTTCCTTTGAAATGCTCTAATTCCACTTCCCAGTTATGCTTGTGGCGGTGAATGGATCGACCCTCAGGGCTAAGGTCAGTAATGTTGGCTAGCAGGTGGATGTCAACCATAAAATTACACCCATGGATAGAGACAACTCCATTATCCTAGGAATCAAGGAAATTCATGGTAATTTCAATATCATCCCCAGAGAACATGTTTAGAAAGGGGAAAAAGCCTTTGTCTTGGAGGATATTATCAGCCAAAATGTCAGACTCATAGGATCTTGGTTTGATAAAGTCACTCGATATGATGGGGGATGAGAGTTTGGGTGGAGGACAAGGAAAGGTGGGGTGGGAGAAGACAAAAATAGTGGTGGGTGAACAAGAAAAGGATGGAGAGGGCAGAAAGGCTAAAGGTTATAAAGGTGAAGGAGGGAAGGGTCTGGAACCAGGGAGGGAGGAGGTGATAGGTAGCGAGGGAAGATGGTTGGCACGTGGAAGGACCAACCAATAGGAGGGAAGTAGAAAAGGAAGGTATAGGGACCAGGCGAGTGACTAGAGAGGAGGTCGAACAACAACTAAGAGGATTGGAGGAAAAAACCATGACCCTTCATAGTCTTGGGCTAAGGAGTCTCAAGTTATAATGTTCCATGCATGCCAGGTTGTTATAGGAGGTGGCATGCTCCGTGTATTTGAATGGAAATAGAACCTACCACTACTTTCTTAGGTCGAAGAAACTCGGGACATGAGACTCCAAATGAGTAAGTTTCTTAGGTGAAGTGGCCTGCTCATGGATGTGCCACGTACGCAGACGGGGGATGTGGAAAGTTGTATTGGTGTGACCTTGGGAATTCAGATAGACATTGGAAGAATGTAGCCTATGATTCAAGGAATTTTACCTTTGAATCCATTGCCAATAGGTGAGGTTATTAGCATTTGTCACGTATCTGTAATTGGAATCCGCATTTTGAGATCTGCACAAGTTAAACAAAAGGTACCAATGATTGAAAAAATCATTAGAAATCATGCCAACAGGATTCTCCCAATGGAGCAAGCACGGACAATGAGAGGTGGCAGAGATTTGGTGGATGGAGAAGGGGTGGTGGGTGATAATGATGGCATACTCATGGATTTTGAAGTGATGGCCATAATGAGGAAGGTGGAATCTGAGTTGGCAGTGGTGGTGATGGTGCTAGGAAAACACATCAGTATGGAAATATCACTTTTTAGAAAGGTGATCCTTATTGAGATAAGGATTGGTCATGATGACATGGAGTGGGTGAGGCTGACACGAATGAGATAATGTGCTACTCATGAGGAATATGGTGGCTTAGGACCTTCCTCCCTGATGGGGAATATTTCTTTGATGGTTTTCTTGGTTAACAATGGTCTAAATTTCCTTAGGTAATTCATTGTGCCAGATTTGGATATTAGTCATGTTGACCCCTGTATTGGCGAGCTTATCAGCAACCTTGTTGGATTCCCTAAAAGTGTGTTGAAATGTGACTTCTTACATGTTAAGGACAAGGTTCCTTGATTCCTCAATATAATCTCTGATTCTCTAAGAGGGTTTGGATTTGGTGTTCTTGAGATAATTGATGATGTTGAGAGAATCTCCTTCGACTATCAAATTGGTAGTAAGATCTTTGATCAATTGTAAGCCCCTCCACATACTTTTCACTTCAGCTACATGACTGGTCTACTCTCCAAGTCCCTCAGCAAAGGCAAGGACAATATTACCTTGATGATTTCTTAGAATACCTCCTGCTCTAGCCTTACCTAGATTTCCTTTAGTAGCTCCATAAAAATTGATTTTGGTCCATCTTTAAGGAGAAGGAATCCATAATCACTCCAATTGAATTGAGGACGGTGGACGTACATCCTCTAAGTACAATCCTAATTCTTTGCCTAGATCCAACTCAGCTTTGGAAGCAAGTTTGGAATAAGGGGGAATGAGGAAGGCATTTTCCAAGGTGAAGGCCAGGATTTTGGAGGATATAAGCTTAGGGGCCTTAGGCTTAAGGGAAAAAACTCTGTTATTTCTTTCAAGCCAGACTTACCAGAGGAAATGGTGGAGGGATATTTTCTAGAATAACTTGAGGTGAGGATCATGGAAAGGGCTAGGCCAATGATTGAAAAGGTCTCCTATGGAGCAGGGTATAGCCCATTGAATGTGGAAAGAGTGGAAAATGGAATTGAGGATGGAAGAGGAGAATGGACAATGGAGAAAGAGGTGGTTGGTGGATTCCAGAGCATTTTGGCAAAGGAAGCATCTGTTAGGAATATCCATTCCTTTTTTAATGAGAATATCAATGGCGAGGATATTATGTTGGATGGAAATCCACAAAAAGAAGGAGACCTTAGGGATGAATGCTTGATCCAAACTTGCTTGAAAGGTAACAGACCTTCCTCATCACCAATGAGGAGGAGGTAGGTTTTTTTGACAGAGAATTCTCCACTTTTGGTAATCTTCCAAATGATTTGATCATAGGGCTTGGAGAAGGGAATGATGGTGGACGAAAGAAGGGAGTTTAGCAAGTTGGATTCAAGGGGAAAGGTCGGACAAATGATCGGATTCCAAGTAGGAAATTTTCTCAGAATTATGAAGTCTAAAACCTTATGTCCTATC
This sequence comes from Wollemia nobilis, assembly GCA_028583015.1. Lineage (NCBI taxonomy): Eukaryota > Viridiplantae > Streptophyta > Pinopsida > Araucariales > Araucariaceae > Wollemia > Wollemia nobilis. The sequence continues at coordinate 21,768,676 of JAQPPZ010016895.1, forward strand.
CTTGCATCAGTAAAAGGCTTAAGTTTGGACAAAATATGATCATTAAGGAGGGGTTCTTGCCTTATCCAGTTATCATTCCAAAAATTGATGTTGGCACCATATCCTAGTTTCCACCTTAGACCTTTCATAATTAGGGGCCTAGTACTCTTGATGGAATTCCATAATGTTGATCCTCTATTGGGGATGTCTTCATTGAAAAAATCACCATTCTGAAGGTACTTCCTCTTGGTAATTAAGATCCATGCAGCATTGTCTCTAGAGATCAGCCTCCAGGCTTGCTTGGCTATTAGGGCAGTGTTGAGATTATGAATTCTTCTGAGGCCTATTCCTCCCTTGAGTTTAGGTCTGCACACTTTATCCCAGGCCACAAGATGAAATATTTGTTTATTTTCAGCTTCGGTCCATAGAAAACTTTTTTGAATTTTCTCTATTATTGAGGTAACCATGGTTGGGGCCCTAAAAATTGAAAGGAATTAAACAAGAATGCTTTGGAGGACAGTTACGGTAAGGGTGTGCTTGCCAGCCTGGGATAGGATATTGCCCTTCCACCCTGCAAGTATTTTCTGAATGCGATCAATGACATTCTACCACATTGACATAGTAGGTTGGCCGTAGAATAGGGGAAGGCCAAGGTAGGCAGCAGGGAGGTCAGCTATGGCACAATCAAGGATTCTTGCAATTTTGATCTATCTATGCAATGGAGTGTGTAGGAAATACAATTTTCTTTTGTTGTAATTGACTTTCTGGCCAGCCGCTTCTTCATAGACTTGGAGGATGTACTTAATGACTTTAGCCTCAAGAACTGATGCTTTTGTGCACAAAATTGTGTCATCCACAAACTGTTGGTGTGATACTGCAGTGGTCTGAGATGAGGCCTTGATGCCAGATAATAAGCCATTTTTGCAAGCGACCTGGATGGTTCTGCCTAATGTTTCTACCAGGATAATGAATAGCATTGGAGATATGGGATCTCCCTACCTGAGCCCTCTGCTACTTTGAAAAAAACCTATAAGGGATCCATTTATGAGTATAGAAAACCAAGAAGAGGAGATACAACTATCGATGAGATCAATCCAATGTGGGTGAAAGCCGAATTTATGAAGGATGGCTAGGAGGAAATTCCAATTCACTCTGTCATAAGCTTTGTTCATGACAATTTTATCACTTAACCTATTCTATTATTACGTTTCTTTTTTACTTTACCTTTTTTTTAAGCAAGTTAAAATTTTCTATATATCTAAATTATTTTATTATTTTAAAACTTCTCCTACATTAAATATTATTTTTTCAATATTTTTTGTTTAAATTTATTTTGTTTATGAAATTGTAACTTTTTTTATTTTACAACCACAATATTGAATGCTTTTACTCAATAAAAAATTCTTTCAATTAATTTTATAATTTTACAATCAATGTAGAAATAAGTACTATCTAACTACTCAAAAGAATTATACCTTTTATTTTTTATTTCTACAACCACATTATTGAATATCTTTATTCTATCATTTTTTATCAATTTTATTATAAATGTAGAAATAAGTAATATTCACTTAACTATTTTATTATTAATAAAACATAAAATAATATAATCATATTAAAAATAGGAAGTCATATAATATGTCTTTAAAATTTAAAATCATCGAAGTTTGGTGATTGCTGTCAAATTTGTAACAATATTCATATAAAGAAAAGACAAAAATTGAAGATGATTGATATCATTTTCAGGATATATGTGTGCATGAAAAGATAAAATTCCTATGATTCTTTGTGTCATGAGCATACACAATTTCTCTGATGCAGATAAGTAAAAGGAATGCATTAAAGGATGACCTTAACAACATGAATAGTGGTTTGACCTTTGTGTTGAGATTCACCTTTTTCCTTTTTGTCTATTTCATGCTTTATTTTAATCCACTTATTATTATCATATTTATGATTTTATATTTTCATGTTTCTATCATTTATTTCATTTATCAAACTATTGTAAAAGAAATAGAGGTTTGATCCCTCTACAAAAAAAAATACTTTTTTGGAGAGATCAAGACAAACTCCTTCATGCTATTTTTTGTGCCTATCTATTTCTATTTGTAGATTTTATATTTGCAAGTACAAAATAAAAGTATTGCATGCATACAAAATCATTTTTTAGAACTTTTGCTACCATTTGGTGGTTCTATCATTTGGAGATTCTATCACTCAATGTTTTTGTCATTTGGTACTATTGGAATCTATTACATTATTTGGTACATGCTAATGTACCACCTTAGGTATATTTCTATATTAGGAGTGTGTCTTAGATTAGAGTGTGAGTATTTAATTTATGCAATGTAATAAATGCACAAGTATTATTAGAATGAGCAAAGTATTTAATAATGTAAATGTGCATTATAGTTAATGTGCACATGAGTCCATAGAGTAGAAAAGTGAAGAGTCTCAAGAATATTTAAGGCCAATAGTACTCGATATGAAGCATTGCATTCCAATATATATGTGTCTTTGTGTGTATGTAGGGAGATAATGTGTAGTGAGAATGTGTGGAAGTGTGGTGTATTTGAGATCTTTATTCTATAACAAATACAATTTTTGTGAGCATTTTTTAATTATTTTTTATTTATTTGTAGAAGTTATGTTTGATTTTTATATGTTTAAAATTTTGTATTCATCTTATATTTCATATTGAAAATTTATTTTATATCTTGTGGTTATTTTACCTTAAGTATTTAGCTTCAAAAGCTAATAGTGGTATTAGAGCCATAACAAGGTTTTGTCTTGCACAAGTTTTTTAAAGTTGCAAAGGATATTTCAACTAGTTAAGGAGAAACTAGTAAATTTGAAGAGTTACCTTTGGAAAAAAAATCCAAGGAAGATAGTTTTTTCCATTGTGTTGAAGGAAAACCAGTGATGGAATAGAGGGAGATTTATAGATCTTGAAGATAGACCTTGACATTGATAAGATTAAGATACCCAAGAAGGAGATCCCATTAAAAGTATTTATAGATAGAAGAATATTCTATATTACTATTTGGATAGATTCTTTCTATAGGGTTGAAGGAAAACTCATGAATAATAGGACTCAACATAGATTTATTTCCATTAGTTTTGAAAAGAACTAGTGAAAAATATTGATTTTTAAATTTTAGAAATTTGGTTGCATTTGGTTGCTACTATATAAGTTTTTTTTGTAGAAAATTAGTTCTCATAAGTTTAGAAGATTCCTATAATATATAGATAATAATTTCACTTAAAAGTGTATGTGCTTTCCTCATACAAGGATTAGTTTGTGATTTGCAGTAAAAGAGTAGACACTGAAGATTAAGGACTTCCAAGAAAGAGGTCCCATTGGAGATTAAATATTGAATATTGAAGGAGACCCAATGAATAATTCATTATTGAAGAGTTGATAAATAATATAGAGGAGGACTAAGAAAATATCCAATTTAAGAGTTGTATAATTTGAAGATACAAGAGAATATATCACAAGTAAATTTGGAAGGAGAAATAAGAAGGCTGGAGAAGCCCTATTGAAGAAGTGACCATTGGAAAATATTTGAAGAAAAAATATTGCAAGTAGGAAAAGCTTCTAAAAATAAGAATTTGGGACAATTTTTGCCATCCGATAACAATCCCAAAAGGAATAAATATTTGGTAATAATTTTGCCAAATTTTGAGAAAGTATATTTTGAAGACCACAAGACCTTTAGATTCTTTAGGAAGAGGCTAGTAAAAGAGGTTATATTTGAATATAAAATTTAGTGAGAGCTAAGAAGAATAAAGAGGATTGATGAAGTCACCGATTTGATAAATTTGAATGCAACCATTAAGAATTTTAACGTTGATTCATGGAGGAGGAGATTGCTGATTTTCATGACAAAATTTGAAGGGTCACAAGACAAAAAATTGAAGGTGATACAAAGCTGCAAATTGAAGAATATTTCAGAATATTTTGAAGTTTATTTGAATAGCCAATTTAAGGAAGGATTTACGAAAAACTAAGGCAGTCGATTGGAGGAGTTAGAGACTATTTTTGGATAATAAGATATAGGAGAAGAAATCAGATTTTCTGAGAAGCAATTTAAGATACTTGGGCTCCAAATTTAGGTAGCATTTGAGGGAGATAGTGTTGGAAATTTGAGTTATTTTATGTTTTCATTGATGTCACATGGATCATTTATGTCACATGGATCACATTGAGTTTTTATGGACAAGGAATTTCATAAATAAGCATTTATGATATTTTGGAGAGCATGGATATATACAGGGTTTTTGTGAAAACTAAAGGAAGCAAAATAAAAGGTTTTATTTAAAATTATGGATAGCATATTTGAAATGGGTTTTTCTTAAAACCTAGGTTGGCATTTTATTTCGTAGAAAAAGGTGCCTCGGTGAATGAGATATTTAATTTTAAATATTTAAGTTTAAATTTTAAATTATTTAAAATTAAAATTTAAAATTAAAATTAAATTTAATATTTTATTATCACCAACGTCCAAAAGAATGAAGGTTTGATTATAATCCACCGATGTCTTTTGAAGCATTATAATGTGCATATATAATGGTTAAAAAATTTGCCTATTGAGTATGCCAAGCTTGTGAAAATCAAAGAGTAATTCATGCGTGGAGGAAGCGGAAGAAGTTATTTTTGAGGGTTAAATAAACTTGAGGACATCTAGACCTGACATCACATTAGACAGCACAACACAGTTTGCAAGATATAACTTTGGCACAAGGGAGGTCTGCATTTCAAATCCCGCAGGGGCAGAATTTTTGGTGGAAAATATTTTTTGTTTTAAGAACAACCTAGCATAGTTTATATAGCAAGGTTGGGATTTATTCCCAATGTGGTATTGCACCCATGTGGTTAGCATCTCACATTGCTAGCAAGGAGGAACATAGTTTGAATCTCGTAGGTGTGAAGACACTCATCAAATTTTGTGAAACATTTTCAAAGGTTAAGGCCACAATTTTGAAATTAAAGGTATTTATGAGAAGAGCCTTGCATAGTTGATATTGTGAACGCTTTGGGTGTATAAAAAAAAAAAATTAGAGATAGGGAGTTATAAGGTTTTGTAAGCTTGATGTTATTTCTAGGAGGAATAAGGGTTGTGATCCACTTTTCGAAAAAGAGAAATTTTTGGTGTTTTTCTTTTTAGAAATATATCATATTATATATCTATGGAAAGCCTATTTCGAGGGCTATTTGATTAACTTATTTAGAGGGATAAATAAGGTGTATATAAAGATATATTTCTATTTTTTTAAAGGGTTTCAAAAGTGAAGGTGTTTTGTTCTTTTTCAAAGTTTGTTGAGTGTGGCAGATTTAGTGAACGACTAATAAGGCATCAAAAAGGTATGAGAAGTATTCTCCATTGAAATTGTTTATGGTGGTTGATTTCTAAAATATCATTGGAGAGAAAATGATTGATTGTGTTTTCCTTTTTGAAAGTGGTTGGTTGAAATGCTTCAAGGTTTTCTGGTTTGAGAGTTGTGTTTAAACCTTGTTTTATAAGCATAGTTTTTGAAGCCCATTGGTTATGCAAAGAACTTGAAAAGAACATGAGTATCATTGTTATGTGAGATTTATGGTTGAGCATTGTTGGAAACATTTGAGTTTGTTGATACATGCATGGACTAGGGTTTTCTGATAAAGAGTTGTCCCTTGATATGAATGGTTGAGTTGAGTTGATTGTGCCTATTCAAGTGATTGTGAGAAGTGATTCCTCAAGTTCCATAAAAGAAACTACTCTATATTCTAATTTGAGTTGATTTGAAGTTGAGAAAGAAATTGAGATTAGAACATATTGAGTCTCTAACAATTATCCTTATGCTTCTATGGGATTTATTTGATTTGAGAAAGATATTGGATTTGAGTATAGAACATATTGAGTCTCTAACAATTCTCTTTATGATTCTATGAGATTAATTTGATTTGATATCATTGTGGATCATAGTTTTCATTATTTGAAGAGTGTATTACCATTCATTATTGAGTTCATATTTAAGCCTTGAATTTGATTTGTGGATGATATTTGAGTTTTGTTGGAGCATATTTGGTTGAGCCTTTGAGAAGGATTTTGGGATAGATTTTGAGCAAGTTCTTGGTGAGCTTGTTGAGCAGATTTTGATCAAGTTCTTAGTGAGCTTGTTGAGCAGTTTTGGGTAAGTTCTTAGTGATATTTCTAGAGTGTATTTGAACAAGTTCTTGGTGATATTTTTGAGCATATTTAATGAGGTTCTAAGTGATCCTATTGACTATATTTGAGCAAGTTATTAGTGAGCTTTCTAGAGCAGATTTAGGCAATTTCTTGGTGAGCTTACTGAAGTAGATCAGTGTGTTACCTAGCTGAGCAGATTAGTGGATTGCCTACTTGATCATATCAGTGTATTTCCTAGCTTTGAGTAGATCAAAGTAATCATTGTATTGGATAAGTATCCTTATTTTTGTGTGAAATATTATAAGGATATTATCTTGTGGAGTACCCCACATTGGGAGAACCATGTTAAATATTGTGTCTCAATTATGTGTGGTGACTTGTGCTCTTGCTTATTATTATTATCTAAGTTATTAATACACACTACTATATTTGGTTATTACAATTAAGGACATTAATTGATATTTTTTTGGAAATAAAGTAAAAATTGGGTGCTATATTGTTCACCCCCCTCTCAGTATAATCTTGTGTTCTTCAATTGGTATCAGAGCAGGTTCCTTCAAAAAGGCTAACATATTGAGGGAAGATTCTATTGGGTTATAGGATGGACAAATGATATATTTATAGTGGTTTCTCTAGTCATATGACTAGGTATAAGGATAAGTTCATTTATTTAAAAGGGAACAACAACAGATCTGTGAGATTTGATGATAATGCTTCAGCTAAAATAAAATGGAGAGGAAATTTAAGTTTGGATGATGGAAATACTACTAAATGAGATGTACTCTATGTTGAGGGTCTAAAACACAACCTAATGAGTGTAAGTCAGCTTTGTGATCGAGGATACACAGTTATTTTTTTCTCTATAGGATTCAAAATCAGGGAAATAAAAATAGGGAAACTGTTGAAAATATAGAAAGAACCAATAACAATCTCTAAATTCTCAGTGAAATAAAAAAATAAAAATGTCTTCTATATCAAGAAGAAGAAAGTTTGTTAAGGTATAAAATATTGTGTCACTTGAACTTTGATAACATAGTAAGGATAAGCAACAAACAAATTGTCAAAAATATACCAAAGATAAAAAGACCTTCAAATATAATATGTGCACAGTGTTAGTATGGAAAGTAGACAAGATCAAGTTTCAAGGCTGTAGCACCCTAAAATTTGTGCAGTAAAACCTTAATAATTACAATTACTCTAGTAAATATTCAAATTCAAATTTCAACCTCCAAAACCGCTCCCAAACCGTCGTTTAACCCGTTTCCTCCTTTCTCGTGCCATTTTTAGAGTTTGTTTTGTCCGTTTGACGATATCGTCTTTGATAAGACGATATCGCCTCAGATCGGATGATTTTGTCTGGTGTAGGACGTCCAGACAATCTCGTCCCAAACTGATTTGTGCATAGTTGGACTCTGTTCCAACGGTGTCTCTAATTCGGGCAGAAGTGTGTCTGCACCGTTAGAGACCTCCCCCATTGGAGATCTCCCAAATTGGGATGATCTCCAACCTCCCAACCTCTATCCTAAGCCTATTTAATCCTAGGCCCTCCCATTAGCATCCCCCTGGCTGAAATTCCCTGTAACTCGAATTCTACACGCACTAGACCATCTTAAATCATTGTTTGCATTTATATTTTTCCAAATTTGTTTACAAGAATTTCATTGTTTTTTAGCTGGAGAAAGCTCAATTCATCTTAGATGATCTCGTACAATCTCGGACGATCTCGACCCAATTCGAGACGATTTCGACTGTAGTCCACATTGGGGGCAATTAGTGCCCAGAGTTTGCATTTTCTCCACTCTTTTTCATTGCATTATTTTGCATTTAGTTAATTCTATTGTTATTCTTTATTATCCTACATCTTGGAGTTCACCCATTTAGCTTTAATGCATAATAAAAGCATAAATTATCATTATATCGTTATAATGCATTTGTGTCTTAGTTTGATATTATCATTTTAATGTTCTTACTACCATTTTACATCATTACCCTCTATTATAATAGTTGCATTCTCTGTATTTTGCATCTGTTTCTCTGTTTGTAGGTCTCTGACGAATTTGTCAGATCTCAAATGATCTTGTTAGATAGGAGATGATCCTATCAAATTCTAGATGATCTTGGCTGCTTCAAAAATTAGAATCTCCATCAGACATCCGAATCAGGTATGGCTCTATAATTTAGCTTTTTCTCTCTGTTTTCTGTCTAATTTTGTTCTTTGTATGCATTTAGTCTGCACTTTCATAATAGAACAACTTAGTTTCATTTGGCCAAACCTAGGACTTGGATGATTAAAGATAAAACTGAACACATCAAACACATTCCCAACCTAGGCATGGAAACTGCCATTCAAATGTTTCCTGGTGAACCCACCATCCGTCAAAAAATCACCATAATACACCTCCCCCAAGAGGCGGGACCTTCGCAAGGCCTCTCAGTCCGAGGTACCGTGCCATCCTTTTCCCATCCTCCTTCCGGGCACGAATCCTATAGCCTGAAGGTAGGGATGCAAAAAATTTGGAGCGATACATTTTGGTGAACCCGATGTGAATAACATAGGCATATTTCTGATTCAAAAATATAAAAAAACAAATATATATATATATATATATATATATATATATATATATATATATATATATATATATATGTATACAAAAAAAAAAAGTAACAAAATCATCAGTTCAAGTTTGCATGTTTTAGATTCAATTCTAAATAGTAGATGCTAAATATTACTTTTAGAAGTACTAAAGAAACCATGAGTTTTTACTCAAATCAATATGAGCCCATCAGTAATGTTGGAAGAATTCATCTAAATACATTTGTTGATTATGACCAACCTCATCCCTATTCAACACCACCTCCATCACACTTTTCTCATTTTTCATCCTTACCCCAATAGGACAATCCCTTTTCCAATCCTCTTCATAACGATATTATCTATTCTCCCATATATCCATATTATGTCTATCGATCCACATACAATTCTCCTCCGCCCTTTCAATATTCTTCTTTCAATACAACACATCCATTTCAACAAGAAAATACTTATTCTTCCAATTTTACCATGCACTCACCTCATACTTCGCAATCTTCATGTCATCATTCTACCCATAATAAATAAAGTAGAGGTGAGAAACCATTAGGTCCTTTTATGATGGAATTCCTAAGGCATGTATCAAAAACCTCTCGAAAACCTTCATCATGTAAATTTACTAAGCTCAATAAACCAATGGATATAATTCTCAAGTATTTACTTGACACAAATAAGATTGAACTCCCTTCCATAAGACAACCTGATACCATAGAAAATTGGTTTAAACCTGAGCTACATTGTGAATATCATAGAGTAGATGGACATATGACACAAAATTGCAAATATTTAAGATGTTCAATTCAAGATTTGATTGATAAGGGTATTTTTAATATAAAGGAATTACAATCTACAACTGATTATAAATCTCCAGTAAAAAATCAAACTCCTACACAACAACTACCAATAATCAATCAAGACATGGGGATCTCCCAAGAACCCCTATTCAATTATCAACAACAAGAAACCAATCAAATATTGCATGTTAATGTGTCCCATCATGATGATATTACTAATATTGTAATAGAAACTACAAATGAGCAACCTTAAGTTCAATCAATTCAATCTGATATTCAAGAGATGGATTCCTCATTTGACCAACCTTCAAAACTATCTTTGGCTCTAGAGAATGATCCAAAATGGAATGTAAGCATAGAAAACTTATCTTTAAAATCAAAATCTCAATCTGAAATCCACTTTGATAGCCAACAACAAGTGATTAATCCTCAAGCAAAGATATCCCTTTTAGAAGTATTACAAAGTTCTCATAAGGAAACGTTGTTCAAAATACCTAGCCAACAATTTGTTCCTCATGATATTTTCCCTAAGGACATAATTAATGGTGTAAACCCTCTTGAGGTTAATCATATTTCATTCTATGATGAGGATATTACTTCCTCTACTCCACAAGAAGACTCATCTCTTTACATTATAGGATCTAGTAAAGAAACACTTGTTAGAACTATCATGGTAGATAATGGCTCCTCTCTTAATTTATGCACTTATCAATTATTCCAAAAACTCAAATTAAAGGAAGAAGATCTTAATGAATCAAATGTTATTATAAAATATTTTAATAATTAAATTCAAGAAACATCAAGTTCTATACATTCTCCATTGTCACAATTACATTCTCTCCATCATTTTTCTTCATCCATATATGATCATCCTTGTTTACCAAATAACACTCATGCATATATTTCACATATACTTTCTCCATATTATCAAAAAGTTGAATATAATAATAAGAATGAAGAACTTTCTTATATTTCTAACATTTTATTTTGTAACATGATCAATTTTACACATATAAAAGTCAAATCTTTTGTTACATTATTCTACATTATAACAAAGCTTTTGTTATTGCTACCTTTTATTCATCACCTTTTGTTCTTACCTTCAACACAACCAAATTATCCTTCAAACCCTCCTTTGATTTTGAAGCAACCTTAGACATGCTATACTCAAATAACCTTGTATAGTGTATATAGATCATCTTGTATATACCACCAATTTCAATTCATAAATTAAAATCAAAATACAAAAAAATCAAAATCCTCAAAATATTCAAAAAATACTAATGCAACTACAAGCCTTAAAGGTAAATTTGAGCCTAGCTGGCTTGGACCATATGTCATCACTGCTAAATTTGAATCGGGAGCATACAAATTATCTACCTTAGATGGTAAAGAACTTAAAGAACCCATGAACATTTTGCATCTTAAACGTTACTATGTATAAATTTGGTCATTTCATCCTTGTATATATTTGTTTAAAATATTTCAAAATCACTATTTTGTATTTCTTTCAAATTCAAAAACACCAAAAACATTCATAATCATCAAAATCTTCAAAACTATTTGTTGTATTTATTTATGGCACTTGTTAATTCTTTCAAAAACAAAAAAATAATAATAAAAATAAAAAAATAGCAATATTCTTGACTCTTTCGAAACCAAAACAACATAAAGAAGAAAGAGAGAGTCAACATTCTCAAAACTTCTCAAAAAGTATTTATATATATCTTCTTACAAATGTTGCAGTTATATGTTTCAAATTATTTTGGATAAATTAGCATTTATTTGGAATCCCTCACTTTCACACTCACAAAAATAAATATCTTGATTTTATCCGGCATGATTACTAATCTCTCTTATATCAAATTCCATAAAATTCAATTAAATAAAGTTTGAGCACGGAGAATTGATCTTGTTATTTACTTAAACCAAGCACATCCTTTCACAATAAAATGATTATATTTGTAATTTCCATGCTATGCTACATAGTAGAAGTGGTTTCTTGAGCGAAAAGTTTCCCTGCTATCCTATCATGCACATGGTCTAGAATCTTTGAGAATTGGCAAAAGGACAAGCTCACCCCTACCCGGAATAAAAATCCCTTGCTCTACAGCTAATCCGAGCAAGTATCCCTAGCATAAAAAAAAAAAAAAGCAAAGTTCCAGAAAAAGAGAAAAAGAAAAATGTTATTTTATATCATTACAACAATGTTCCAAGCATTATCAAGAAAAAATACAAAAAGAAAAGAAATGAAAGCAAAAGCAAAAGCAATAAAATCCCTTCCCCTACCCTTTGAAAATAAAAGAAGGGTTGATGAGCTTGAATCCCTGGAATTCTCAATTATTCGAAAAATGTAAGGTAAGCCCCATAACAAGTGGTTTGTGCCCAACCTGCTTGGCCTTGGGTAACTCCTAGCATGGCCATATGTCTGTCACATTAGCGACCTTCTTTTGTACAGACCTATGTCTGCTTATGGATTAGCTAGATCTTGATAATCCAACATACATAGTAGTCTAGTATGGTTATATGCATCTACATCATGGTTAATGAACACTTATTTGGTTCATTCAAATCACTTGTATCATATTATCTTGCTCAAAACTGGTAAACGAACATAGCAATTGCACACACATTTTGTATTTGAGAGATTTTGTGTATCATTATGATAAATCAAGATTGGAAATGAATTCACATATGCACATGGGATTCCTTATAAATCTAACTTTTGTCTTTAAGATACTTTGAAATATTTTTTGCAAATTGTCTGGAATAATTCATTTTTTTCTTTAAAGTACAGTTGTTTAGTATAAATACAACTACATACATAATAGAAAAAATCAAAATTTCTTTCAAAACCATACAATCAACACACACACACACACACACACACACACACACACACACACACACATATATATATATATATATATATATATATATATATATATATATATTGTCGACTTTCGCGACAATGGTATAGTTCCAAAACGAAAATTGGAATTTTATGTCTAGCGCAAGTCCTCATCTTCATATTTTAAAAAATTCAAAATCAACCATGCAATAAAACAATCTTTTTTCTTCTTTGATTTTCGCGATGATGGTATAAGTCTATACCTACATATTATATGCCTAGCGCAAACCATTGTACCAATTTTTATTCCCCATTTATTTGAAAATCATAAAAACCATATGACTTAAATCATTCTGTTATACAATTATATTTTTTTTAACAAAAAGCATGCACATTATCACTATTTCATGTCATTATGTCAACCTTCAATTTTGCAATGATGGTATAATTCCTAGGGATTTATCCAAAAAATTTATCACACTTAGGAATTTATGCCTAGCAAAAATCATTTTAACATTATTTCATGCATACTATTTTTATGAAACTCTAAAAAAAAACCATCATCATCATCATTTGCACCATTGCACTAAAGTCTTAAGACAGTCTCTTAAGCACTCTTTTACTTTTTCACAATATTTCTATACTGGGATTAGCTTGAAGACCGAGTGAGCGGTGACTCCTTGAAATGGTCTATAATAGCGACAATGTCCTTTGAAATTATTGTTAAAAGTCCCTTTTATTTTTTTTATCAAATCATCACATCACAAACAACCAATTTGTTCTATCAGATTATTTCATTTAAATTTTTCAAGCATGACATTTCAACCATAATATTTCCAATGACGTAATTACATGAATCATCAAATAAATCGATCAAAACATTAAAAGCATTGTAAAAACACATAAGACAAGTCATATGATCAAAAATATCTCATCTATATTTGTATCAACCATAATATACATCATATCAAAACCGAATCGATATGCTACAATCTATAATCCTCTATCAAAAATAATAAATAATATATCAATCTGTACAATGCAATCTGTAGTAGCTAGCCTCGAGAGCCCCTCGAGCTCTCAGCCTCATCTCCTCCCCCGCCCTGAGGTGGATGAGGTGTCCCCATCTCAGTATGTGTGGTAGCCCTATTTTTCTTAATTTTATTCAAAACACAATTAAAAACATTGTAAAATTTTGCTTTTCCACATTTTTACCTCAAACGTTCGATTTGGGTAAAAACATGGAGGGGGCACCATAGTAAGCTGTTGTACGATTCGACCAAGAATCTTCGCCTAAAAATGGGAATAATTTTTGCTTTCAAATAGATCGATAAGAACTCATATTTAACGCATTTTCGTCAAAAAATTCGCTAAAGAGGGGGCAAAATATAGCACCCTAAAATTGGTGCAGTAAAACCTTAATAATTACAATTACTCTAGTAAATATTCAAATTCAAATTTCAACCTCCAAAATCGCTCCCAAACCGTTGTTTAACCTGTTTCCTCCTTTTTCGTGCCATTTTTAGAGTTTGTTTTGTCCGTTTGATGATATCATCTCCGATAAGATGATATCGTCTCAGATCAAACGATTTTGTTTGGCATAGGACATCTAGACGATCTCGTACCAAACTGATTTGTGCATAGTTGGACTCTATTCCAACAGTGTCTCTAATCTGGGTAGAAGCATGTTTGCATCGTTAGAGACCTCCCCCATTGGAGATCTCCCAAATTGGGATGATCTCCAACCTCCCAACCTCTATCCTAAGCCTATTTAATCCTAGGCCCTCCCCTTAGCATCCCCCTGGCTGAAATTCCCTGTAACTCGAATTCTACACGCACTAGACCATCTTAAATCACTGTTTGCATTTGTACTTTTCCAAGTTTGTTTGAAAAAATTTCATTGTTTTTCAGCCGAAGTAAGCTCAATTCGTCTTAGACGATCTCGTACAATCTCGGACGATCTCGACCCAATTCGAGATGATTTCGACTGCAGTCCACATTGGGGGAAATCAGTGCCTAAATTTTGCGTTTTCTCCACTCTTTTACACTGCATTATTTTGCATTTAGTTAATTCTGTGGTTATTATTTATTATCCTGCATCCTGGACTTCACCCATGTAGCTTTAATGCATAATAAAAGCATAAATTATCATTAGATCGTTATAATGCATTCGTGTCTTAGTTTGATATTATCAATTTAATGTTCTTACTGCCATTTTACATCATTACCCTTTGTTATCATGGTTGCATTCTCTGTATTTTGCATCTGTTTCTCTGTTTGCAAGTCTCTAACGAATTCGTCAGACGAATTCGTCAGATCTCAGACGATCCTGTCAGATAGGAGACGATCCTATCAAATTCCAAATGATCTTGGCTGCTTCAAGAATCAGAATCTCCATCAGACATCCAGATTAGGTATGGCTATGTAATTTAGCTTTTTCTCTCTATTTTTTGTCTAATTTTGTTCTCTGTATGCATTTAGTCTGCACTTTCATAATAGAACAACTTAGATTCATTTGGCCAAACCTAGGACTTGGATGATTAAAGATAAAACTGAACACATCAAACACATTCCCAACCTAGGTGTGGAAACTGCCATTCAAACATTTCCTGGTGGTCCCACCATCCGTCAAAAAATCACCATAATACACCTCCCCTAAGAGGCGGGACCTTCGCAAGGCCTCTCAGTCCGAGGTACGGCGCCACCCTTTTCCCATCCTCCTTTCGGGCATGGATCCTATAGCCTGAAGGTAGGGATGCAAAAAATTTGGAGTGATACAAAGGCAAAAGAATATTCCTCTTCCAAGGTATTAGAATTGATTCATATTGATTTATGTGGTCCTATGAGAACCAAAAGTCTACAAGGTGAAAGATACTTCATATTGTTCATAGATGATTATTATAGAATGACTTGGGTTGTTTTTTAAAAGAGATATCAAAGGCATTTGAGCAAGTTAAAGTATTCAAAGAAATGGTAGAAAATGAAACAGGAAAGAATATCAAGTTTTTATGATTGGATAGATGAGGGGAATTCATATCTATAGAATTCATTGTGTTTTGTTTAGAATATGGAATCAGAAAATAATACTCAACAGCCAGGACTCCTCAACAATATGGAGTAGTATAAATAAAGAATATAACTATTGAGAATATGGTCAGAGCAATGCTAAATGAATCAAGAATATCATATGGGTTTTGGAAGTAAGCAATCAGTATAACAATATATGTATGAACAAAGCTCAAGTTAGAACAAAACAACATAACACTCCATATGATTTTTGGAAAGGAAGACCTCCCATGGTAAACTACATTAGATGTTTTGGAAGTAAGTGTTATATCAAAAGAGAAGATAAGGACTTGGGAAATTTTGATCCTAGATGCGGTGAAGGTATTTTTCTTGGATACTCTACAAAGAGTAAGGCCTACAGATGCTACAATAAAATAACACATACCATGGTGGAAAGTATAAATATCAAAGTTGATGAAAGAATAGAAATAAATGAGCCATCTCAAGAAGATATTCTTGAAGAATAAGAAAGCTATAAGGAATAAATGGGTGAAGATTTAGATGATGAAGATTTGCATAATATACCCTCCAAATCTACATTAAGACATATTTAAAAAAATCATCGAGAGGACTTGATCATTGGAAGCCCTTATATAATACAGACAAGAAGAGGAATCATAGGCTCAATAGAACAAGCAAATTTTTCACTACTATCCAAGATAGAGCCAAATGATTTCAGAGATAAAAAATGATGAATGTTGGATTAAAGCAATGAAGGAAGAACTAGATAATACTGGAAAAATTAAGACTTGAGAATTAGTTCCAAGACCAAAAGGAAAAAATGTAACTGGTAATAAATGGGTCTACATGAATAAACTAAATGAAGATGGTCAAGTCATTATAAATAAGGTAATATTGGTGTGTAAAGGATATGCACAAGTAGAAGGAATTTACTTTGATGAGACCTTTGCATCAATTGCAATATTGGAAGGTATACAGATGTTTTTGGCACTTTCAAGCTACAAGAATTTTAAATTATATCAAATGGATGTCAAATCATCTTTTCTGAATGGTCATTTAGAATAAGAAGTTTACATTGAACAACTAGATGGGTTTAATCAAGCAGATAAGCCAGATTATGTGTGTAGATTGAAAAAGGATCTTTATGGCTTAAAGCAAGCTCCTAGAGCATGGTATTCAATACTGGATAAATATTTTTGAGAGCAAGGTTTTAGAAAGAGAACAGTTGATAGCAATCTATATATTAAAAATAAGGGAAATGACTTGATGATTGTGAAAGTTTATGTAGATGATATTATTTTTGGGGGTAGCGATGACAAAATGTGTCAAGAATTTGCAAGATAAATAACTAATGATTTTGAAATGTCTATGCTTGGTGAATTAACCTTTTTCCTCGGATTACAAATTTCACAATTAGAAAAAGGTATATTTATTTCACAAACAAAGTATATAAAGGAGATGTTGAAGAAATTCAAAATGGAATATAGTAAGACAGTTAGTAATCCAATGGTTACAGGGTGTAAATTAAGCAAAGATGATGAATTTCTTGATGCAAATCAAACTCTACATATCTATAATTGGTAGCTTGTTATATGTTATAGCCACAAGACCAGATATAATACAGGAAATTGGTTTAGTGGGAAGATTTCAAGAAGCTCCAAAAGAATCACATGTGATAGCAATGAAAAGAATACTCAGATATCTCAAAGGAACAATGGAGTATGGTCTATGGTATTCTAGAAGCAGTAAGTTTACTCTCACAACATACAAAGATGCAGATTGGGCAAGAAATATTAATGATAGAAAAAACACAAGCAGATGAGCATTCTTTCTTGGTGACTGCCTAGTTTCTTTGCTAAGTAAGAAACAACCATCAGTGTCACTTTCCACAATAGAGGTAGAATATATTGCAGCAGTAGCATGTTTTTCATAGGTATTATGGATGAAACAAACTCTTAAATATTATGGCATAGAACATGATCATCCCATTCCTATTCTATGTGATAATACTAGTGCTATAAGTATCTCAAATAATCTAGTAATACATGCCAAAACAAAGCACATTTCAATCAAGTATTACTTTTTAAGAGAACTGGTCACAGAGCAACAAGTAATATTAGAATTTATTTCTATAAAATATTAGATTGTAGGCATATTTACAAAAACATTATCGAGAGAAATGTTTGAGCGTTTGAGAGAACATCTCGGAGAAAAAGTACTCCCACCCCAAAATTAATCACCTCAAGAGGGAAGGTGGTGAGGGGGCTAAGCTTAAGAGTCATATCTTTTAGCCCCATAGGTGTCCTTTTTGCCATTGATGTCAAAGGGGGAGATATTTGAGTAAGGGGGAGAGTATTTAGTTAGGGGTGCAGCCTCCGAAGAGAGCATTGAGTTAGGGGAAACAACCTCCATAGAGAGTATTGAGTTAGGGGGAGAAGCTTTGTTTCTCAGAGATGGTTTTTGTAGTTATTATGGTGATTTGCATTAGAGGTGTTGCCATCAATGACAAAGGGGGGATTTTTGGCAATTTGAATTATTTTATGTTGTCATTGATGTCACATGGATCATTTATATCACATGGATCACATTGAGTTTTGATGGATAAGGCATTTCATAAATAAGCATTTATGATATTTTGGATGGCATGGATATATACAGGGTTTTTGTGAAAACCAAGGTAGACAAAATAAAAGGTTCTATTTAAAACCATAGATGGTATATTTGAAATGGGTTTTTATTAAAGCCCAAGTTGGCTTTTTGTTTCATCGAAAAAGGTGCCCTAGTGAAGGAGATATTTAATTTTAAATATTTAAGTTTAAATTTTAAATTATTTAAAATTTAAATTTAAAATTAAAATTAAATTTAATATTTTATTATAGTCGACATCCAAAATAATGAAGGTTTGATTATAATCTACCGATGTCTTTTGAAGCATTATAATGTGCATATATAATGGTTAAAAACTTTGCCTATTGAGTATGCCAAGGTTGAGAAAATCAAAGAGTAATTCATGCATGGAGGAAGCGGAAGGCAAAAAAATAAAGAAGTCATTTTTGAGGGTTAAATAAAATTGAGGACGTCTAGACCTGATGTCATGTTGGATAGCACAGTGCAGTTGACAAGAGATAACTTTGGCACAAGGGAGGTCTGAGTTTTGAACCCTATAGGGGCAGAATTTTTTGTGGAAAATGTTTTTCATTTTAAGAATAATCTAGCACAATTTATAAAACAAGGTTGGGATTTATTCCTAATGTGGGATTGCGTCCACGTGGTTAGCATCTCACAGTGCTAGCAAGGAGGAACAGAGTTTGACTCCCTTAGGTGTGAAGGAGCTCATCAATTTTTGCAAAACGTTTTCAAAGGTTAAGGCCACGATTTTGAAATTAAAGGTATTTATGAGAAGTGCCTTGCATAATGATATTGTGAATGCTTTAGGTGTATGAAAAATAATTTTTAGAGATAGGGATTTATAAGGTTTTGTAAGCTTGCTATTATTTCTAGGAGGAATAAGGGTTGTGATCCACTTTTGTAAAAAGAGAAATTTTTGGTGTTTTTATTTTTATAAATATATATTATATATCGATGGAAATATTATTTTGAGGGCTATTTTATTAACTTATTTAGAGGGAGAAATAAGATGTATATAAAGAGATATTTATATTTTTCTAAAGGGTTTCAAAAGTGAAGGTGTATTGTTCTTTTTCAAAGTTTTTTGAGTGTGGTAGATTTAGTGGACAACCAATAAGGCATCAAAAAGGTATGAGCAATATTCTTCATTGACTTTGTTTATGGTGGTTGATTTCTGAAATATCATTGGAGAGAAAAGAATTGATTATGGTTTTCTTTTCAAAAGTGGTTGGTTGAAATGCTTCAAGGTTTTCTAGTTTGAGAGTTGTTTTTAAACCTTGTTTTATAAGCATAGTTGTTGAAGCCCATTGGTTATGCAAAGAACTTGAAAAGAACATGAGTATCATTTTTATATGAGATTTATGGTTGAGCATTGTTGAAAATATTTGAGTTTGTTGATACATGCATTGACCAGGATTTTGTGATAAAGAGTTGTCCCTTGATATGAATGGTTGAGTTGAGTTGATTGTGCCTAGTCAAGTGATTGTGAGAAGTGATTGCTCAAGTTCCATAAAATAAACTACTCTATATTCTAATTTGAGTTGAGTTGAAGTTGAGAAACAAATTGAGATTAGAACAGATTGAGTCTCTAACAATTATCGTTATGATTCTATGAGATTGATTTGAGTTGAGAAATATTTTGGATTTGAGTATAGAACATATTGAGTCTCTAACAATTCTCTTTATGCTTCTATGAGATTGATTTGAGTTGAGATCATTGTGGATCATAGTTTTCATCCTTTGAAGAGTGTATTACCATTCATTGTTGAGTTCATATTTAAGCCTTGCCTTTGATTTGTGGATGATATTTGAGTGCTATTTGAGCATGTTTGGTTGAGCCTTTGAGAAGGCTTTTGGGATAGATTTTTGGATAGCTTTGTGGACAGGTTTTGGGATAGATTTTGAGCAAGTTCTTGGTGAGCTTGTTGAGAAAAATTTGAGCAAGTTCTTAGTGAGCTTGTTGAGCAGTTTTGGGAAAGTTCTTAGTGAGCTTGCTAGAGCATATTTGAACAAGTTATTGGTGAGCTTGTTGAGCATATTTTATGAGGTTCTGAGTGAGCCTATTGAGCATATTTGAGCAAGTTCTTAGTGAGCTTGCTAGAGCATATTTGGGAAATTTCTTGGTGAGCTTGCTAAAGCAGATCAATGTTACCGACCTAAGTCGATCAGTGTGTTGCCTAGATGAGCAGATTAGTGGATTGCCTACCTAAGCAGATCAATGTATTTCCTAGATTTGATTAGATCAAATTAATCATTGTATTGGATAAGGATCCTTATTTTTGTGTGAAATATTATAAGGATATTATCTTGTGGAGTACCCCACATTGGAGGAAACCACACTAAATCTTGTGTCTCAATTGTGTGTGGTGACTTGTGCTCTTACTTACTATTGCTATCTAAGTTATTAATGCACACTGCTATATTTGGTTATTGCAATTAAGGACATTAATTGATATTAGTTTGGAAAGAAAGTAAAAATTGGGTGCAATACTGTTCACCCACCTCTCAGTATAATCTTGTGTTCTTTAGATAGTAGAGCTATGATTTGAAGAATTTTGGGATAGATTTGAGATATATTTGGACATCAAAGTGATGAAATATTTGGAATAAATTGAAGCTACAAATTATAGATTTTTTGGATAGCAAGAAGGCAATATTTGGAGCTGTATAAATCATAGAAGTTGAAGATTAAAAATGTTGGAGTATATTACATTATTTGGTACATGTAATAGATTAGGCTTTTCTTTATGTAATGTAATAAATGCATAAGTGTGCATAATATTCAATAATTAAAATTGCACATTAGTTCTTGTGTACATGAGTCCATAGAATAGGGATATGAAGAGTCTAGAAGTGTGAAGCACAAGAGTGCTCATATGAATAGTCACATTACATTATATATGCATAGTAATGTAAGGATGTAAATTGATGTGATTGTAATAATATTAATTGGTTCTTTGAGTGATATGGCACCATTTTTGTGAGCATTTATTTATGCCATATTTAGGATTAAATATTAGAGTTATTTTGTATTTTATATATTCATAATATTACCATTATCATATACATTATATTGTGAATTTATTTTATATATTTTGGATTATTAATCTTAAGTAATAGGCTTCAAAAACTAATAGAGGTATCAGAGCCATAAGGGACATTGATAGGAGATAGGGAGAACTATTACAAGGTTTTGAATTACATAGGTTTTTGAGTTGTGAAGGAGAATTTGAATGGTTAAGGAGAAACTAGTGAAGGTGAGAATATTATCTCTAGAAGGTAAAACCAAAGAAGATTGGAGAATTTCTATTCCAAGAAAAAAATTGGAATAGAAGGAGATTTCAGGTCTTGAAGTCAAACCTTGATACTGTGGATAATGGGAGATTAAGAGGTCCAATAAGAAGGTCATAATGGAGAAGTTAGTAGAATTAAGAAAACTACAAATTTCATATTGGCTAGAGTCTTTTCACAATATTGTGAAGACTATGACTCAACACAAAATTTATTCCATTAGTTTTGAGGGTAACTAGTGAAGTTTGTTTTTTTAAATTCTAGAAATTCTAATATATTTGGTTCTATTATATAATTTTTTGGTTGCAAAAAATTAACACCTTGAAGTTGAGAAGCTTCCCACGATAAATAGAGAATAATTTCACCTTCATTGCATGAAATTCTATGTGCTTTTATCGAGCAGGGATTAATTCTTTGTTACATAAAGTTAGATATTGAAGAGTGAGGAGGTCTAAGGCAAATACCCCATTGGATATTGAAGATTGAGGAAACTCAAGAAGGAAGTCCCCATAGAAGATTGCAGATTTAAGATAGTTGTAGATTGAAGATGTTTAAGAGACTCGAAAGAAATTAGATTGAAGAAATTCTAATTTTGGAAGATAGAAGATTGGCTATAGGAAATTGTAGATTGAAGACTACATATTGGAGAGTGAAGAGGCATGTGCAGAAGGTTATCACTACAGATCGGATATTAAATATTGAAAATATTATAGATTAAATATTGAAGTTAGAAGACTACAAATTAGATATTGAAGAGACACATGCAGACGGTTCTCATTATAGATTGGATATTGTAGATAGAAAATACCTAAAGTAGGTCCTGTTGCAGATTTGAAGAGCATAAGAAGACTTCAAAGATTCATGATATTGAGAGTAGCAATTTTTGGAGATCCAACAAAGATATATTGTTATAGTATTCCCATAATTGGGATATTGAGGATACTAGGAATAGGTCCCATTGAATCTTTGAGAAGATAACATTGAATAGTTGCAAAAGAGGAGTTGAATATTTGTAGAAGAGGAGTTTAAGAGTTGTAGAATTAGAAGACCTATGAGAAGCGGTCTCAAGATAATTTTGAGAAGAGGAATAAGGCTATAGAAATTCCTACTATAGAATTGGATAAGTGGTCATTAAAGGTATTGTTGAAGAAATATAGGAGTAGGAGATTGCAAGGAGGAGTAACTTTGTAGAGTTGAAGAAGTATACAATGAAGTATATTTTGATAATGTTTGTGACATAAGATTAGAAACAAAGAGAATTTTTTGATAAATAGATCTTTGGGATAATTTTTAGCTTTCAATAACAAGCCCAAAAGGAAGAATTGTTTCACAATAAATTTACCAAATTTTGGAGAAGGAATTTGAAGATCTCAAAATATTTAGATTCTTGAGAAAGCAGATAGAGTAGGAGATATTTTTTGAAGTTAGAATTCAACCAAGATATTGAAGGAGAAGAGGATATTAAAGAGCCCAAGGTTTTGATAAATCTAAATATAGCCATAGAGTTTTGAAGGCTTATTTGATAGAGAGAATATTGTAGGTTATGGATCAAATATTGAAGGTTTGCAAGAGAACAAAATGAAGGAGACCTAGAGCTACAATTTGGAGAAGATTTGTGCATATTTTAAAGTGCCCATTGATGATCCATGGAAATGCTCATATTTTGTATGGGTTTTTTTTATTATTATGCGGCAATATAATAGGAACTATGTACTTTCATGAATTATTATGTAATTATTTAATAGAATTGTGTGTGTTATCTAATTTGTGTTTTTTAGTGTGTTTATGTGGAAATTTAGTTGGTTTTTGCAGATTTGGATCAGTCAAGGTCTTTCATGGACCTGGCACTCTGTTTCTACTAGGATCAAGGCATGGTGGTTAGGTGCCTTCCTCTTCAAGGAATGCACCAAGAGAAGGTAGGCGCATTCCATATAAATAATGTGCATGACATACCTAGGAACCTTCCTCATAAGGAAGTCACCCCCATAAGGCAAGGTGCCTTTTGCATGAAGAAGACGCTTAACACTAGTAGGTGCATTTTGCATGAAGAAGGTACTCAACATCAGTATGCATTTTTTGCATAAATAAGGTGTCTGGAAAAGCATTTGAGGAAGGTACCTTACTCATAGAGAAGGCACCTCCATATTTCACCAGTTGACAAAATGAGTGGTATGGGCAGTGTTGACCGATGTAATTCTAGTTCCACATCACATGAGATAATCCTAGGGAGTTGCACTAATGGACGAGGATGTCTTACCTATGTTGGGTGAAACATGATCTAGCTTAAGCAAATCAAACCAATCAGTTAACGTGCCACATTTAGGAACGATGACTATTTTTAGCATATGTTGATTGCGATTACCAGACTATCCCAGTTTAGTTTGGACTGAACTACTATTGTAACTTCATTGTAATAGAATATATGTGTGTGTGCTATATAAACACACATAGACCTCTCTAATATAGATCTAGAATTTATTTATTATTTTGAGGAGATAGAATTATTGTAATTATCTTGTAATTATAATAAATTTCGAGAGTTCCTAATTGCATGTTCAGTTGGAAGGGAGCTATTGGAGCTTGGGCGCACTCCAAGCTAGTATTCCTTCCATTTTACTTATTTTTTCCTAGATTAGTTTCATGCTTTAATAGGTTTGATTTTTATACTGTTATTTTCATTCTTGTGGTAGAATTATTTGTATGTCTATTTAATTATGCACGTATGAATATTTAATTTCCAAAGATCTGATTATTCATACATAAATTATTGTGGTTTGGATGAATGAATGATGTTATTTTAAACCCCCCAATGGTAGAATTAGCTGGACTCATCTCAAAAGTAGGTATTGTAAATGATCTTGTCTGAGACACTTCTAAATTTTATGTGCTCCTTGATCTGACAATTTAAATGAATAGACAATGACAAAATAGGATCAAATTTAACCTATGTTTTTCCCACAACATTTTGGTATCATTTACGAGGAAGTGCCTCTACTAGATTAATTGCGATACCCAAAAAAATTCCATCTAACTTTGTATGAGTTCCTTGAGGAAGAGAGGACCTGATGGTCATTTCATAAAACAAAGTCCATAAAAATCTGAGTCAACCAAACACTCTAAATTTAAATTAGATTCACCCGACTCATCGCTAGCAGTCCACTAGAGTGAGAATCCTCACCTTGTGCAAAGTGCCTCCTCATACCACCGACCTAGGGAAGAACAAACCATTGTAAACCCATTGTTTAAGAGGACACCCTCAGAGGAAGCCCTACTATGGAAAGCTATAGAGGATCATATGATAACACCAACCGACTTCAAAGCCTTGACCCAAAAAGTTTTGAATGATCGTGAGGCCATAAAAACTACATTAGAGACCACATATCATGAAAGAATGGCCGAATAAGAGACTTCATTTGGCTTTAGTTTCCTGATAGAGGAAGGAGTAGGAGAAACCAAATGAATAACATATCCCCTGCTCACCATCCTACCTTTAGAGGATACCCAATCGAACACCCTAACCTATTTCTATTTAAGTTTGATGTTCTATGCAGGTCTATGGATTACAAATCTGATACGCAAAATCTAAAGTTCTTTTCTTCCACATTATATGATGCAGCTCTCCGATGGTTCATCGGTCTAGGAGATAAACACATTGCTACATGGGATAAAATGAAGAGGCTATTTTTAGAGCAATATCAAGACTTCGGGAGAGTAAGAGACTCTAGAGAAGAGGTCCTAAAAATGATATAGAAGGAAGACGAATCTTTGGAGGAATACTGGGAGAGATTCAATTTCAATATTCAATAATATCCTCATGTGAATCTAGCTGACAAGTATCCTAAAAGCATATTTTTAAGAGGACTTAACAATGAATCATTAGAGGATCTCAATATAATTTTTGGAGGTGACATCTACCAGCACACTATGGAAGATATTCGATAATTATGCTAGAACTACTCAAGAAGGAGAGGCAATACCACCTATAGAACCATGAAAACAACAAATTTGGTCACAAAAATAGAGATAGGCAACATTCTAGAATATTTAAAAATTGAAATGCTTTCATCTCTAGCATTGCAAATGGATACGCTACTGTTGGAGAAAAAGAGTAAGAAAACAAAGCAACATTGGCCTATTTTTGCTCGAAATGCAGAGGGAAGCATGCAAAGAATGCATACCCAGAGAAAAAATTCATATTATGCATGGTCTATAAACTAAATCATAAGACTTGATTGTGCCCACAATTACCCAGTATCAAAGAGGATGTTGATGTCACTAAAACCTATTTTGTAGGTAATTAGAGGAATTGGCCACAATCCCCTATGGAAAATATACCAACAATAATTCCATCATACAGGGGAGGACCATAAATGCAACAAGGATAACCTCAAACACCTAAATTAGGGTGGTGGGGGCTATCGCCTTGGTCGAACGCACTCCCAAGAGCAACATTCATGAACCAGCAACCCTAGATGCCATATCAATATTTTGTGCAGTAGTGGAGGAGCCATACTCCATGGAATCTAGCTCCATAGAATGTAGCACAAACTCACCCTAGCAAAACCTACTAGACTTTATTATTGTGAGACCTACACAGTTACCTGCACAATCGACGATGAATCTAAAAAATAAAGTAAACTAGCTAGTATACAATGTAGAAGATGAGATATATCTAATGTACCATATTTGTTGAAATCCTATTAAGCTTAGATCAGGTAGAAAACTAGGAGTAGGGATATGTCCACTGATAGAAGAGGAGGAAGATGTAGGATAAACACCTCTTATAGAATGGCATGAAACTAAATAGTGTGAAAGGAGGAATCATTTTTATATTGAATCGCTTTTTGATTGTAAGGTAGAAAAACCCACAATAGACTTAATTAATATATTTGTTCGATGATGCCTTATTATCATATTTGGATTGTATTTAAATACCTATTCTAATAGTTGTAAGAGTGAAGGTTTGTGACCCTAAAATATAATTAATAAATAATATAAGTATTACGATATGTTAGGAAGGTCCTAACATGCCACCCCCCTTAAAGGAGCTTTGTCCTCAAAGCTGGAAATTTGGAAATTGTTGCTAGATATCTTGAAAATTTTCCCACATTGCGTCTTCTAAAGGTAGACCTTTCCAATGGATTAAAACTTTTGTGATATCGTGAGTATGAAGGTGATGAGAGTGGTGATCCAAGATAGCTTTTGGATCGACTATAAGTACTCCATAATCAGAGAGTTCAGGGAGAGTTGTTTGTGTCATGATATGGGCTCCAACTATGAGCTTAAGGCAAGATACATGAAATACGGGAGGAATCTCTAGTTTGTAAGCAACGGTCCCAATACGTTGGAGAACTTTATACAGCCCATAAAATTTGGGTGCTAACTTCTGAGAACCTTTTTGTTTAAGAGAGGATTGATGGTAAGGTTGGAGATGTAAGAAAACCATATCACCCTCATGGAAACTATGTTCACTTCTATTTTGATCGGCTTGCTACTTCATGTGATGTTGGGTAGTGTGTAGGTTCTATTTTAGGATCCGTAGTATGTCATCTCTATTAGCAAGTTCTATTTCCACCGCATGGACTTTTGTAGTCCCTGGAATATAGGAAGTGAGGGATGGTGGTGTTTGACCATATAGTGCTTCATAAGGAGTCATTTTGATGGACGTATGGTATGAAGTGTTAAACCACCATTCCGCTAGTGAAAGACACTTTACCCAATGGAGTGGTTGAGTGGAAACAAAACATTGAAGGTATGTTTCCAAGCATTTATTTACAACTTCTGTTTATCCATCGGTTTGAGGATGGTAAGCGGAGCTCATACGAAGTTGAGTACCTTGTAATTTGAATAATTCCTTCCCAAAGGTGCTAGTGAAATTTGGGTCATGGTCACTAACAATTGTGGAGGGCATACCATGTAATTTAAATATGTTATCTAGGAAGAGGTGGGCTATAGTGCTAGCAGTATAAGGATGAGTCGCAAAACAAAAATGGGCATATTTAGATAAACGATCAATGACTACAAAAATGGTTGTTTTTCCTCCTAATTTTGTTAACCCTTCAATAAAGTCCATAGAAATATCTGCCCATGTTTTGGTGGGTATAGGAAGAGGTTGAAGTAATCCTGGAATAGTGGAATAGTGTGATCGTGACTTCGTTGTGGAGGTAGTCCTTTTGGTTCATTGAATACCGCCTTATGGTGGTCTAAAATCTTTTGTAACTCTGGTGTCTCGTCTTCTTTGTGACTAGGTTGAATTGAAAATAATTGGGTGACCATTCCTTTGTTTCATTTTTGGATAATTTTCTCCATTCTATGCGAGCTGATGATTTGGGAAGGTCCTGATTTTAGGCCTTGGATAATATAGGTTTGGTTCTTTGCTGTGAATTTCATCCATAGTTCATTAAATTCCCATTGGACTACGCCCAAGGTTCATAACCATTGTATGCCTAGTACAATGTTGCACCCACCTAGGGGTAGGATGTACATGTCGCCTTTCATGTTATAAACCCCCATAGTTTTATATTTCTACATTTTCTTTGCATGCAATTTTTCTACCATTTCCAATCATCACTTCGAAGTTATTGCAAGGGTATATAAAACAATTTTATTTTTTAGCCACCTTTGGATCTATAATATTGTGTGTGCTACCAGAATATAGGAGCACAGTAAGGTTTTGTTTCTTAAAATACCCTTTAACTCACATTGTTTGAGGGGCAAAAAATCCGGCAAGGGCATTGAAGGAAACCTTTGGTGCATTTTCTTCGTCACTTTCAAGTGTGTTGGATAATACCTCTACTTCAAGTTCAGGTTCCTCTTTAGTAGAATTCCCTTCCTCTGTGGCATCTAGAATATATAATTTCTGTTAGGCACATTTATGATTTCTATCAAATTTATCATCGTAATGGTAGCAAAGACCCTTAGCTTGTCTTTCCTTCATTTCCTTGAAACTTAGACGCTTAATTGGTAGAGCGAGGTTAATTTTGGGGGTTGTGTAGAAGTTTTGGGTTCATCCATTTTGCATTGGTTTGGGGTTGGTATAAGTGTTTTATGGTTTTGCCCAAGTTGATTTTGTGAACCGATTCCATGCCTTTATTTTGTCCTTCGCTAATTTCGCCAAGCCGATGGTCTCTAACATGTTTGTAGGGTTATACATTTGCACCTCTATTGGAATTTCTTCTTTTAATCCACTAAAAAAACATTCTTGAAAGAAGGCAACGTCTAATCTAGATGTTCAATTAGCTAGCCTTTCAAATTTTTCTTGGTATTCACTTATCGAAGTGGTTTGGCATAATTTAGTGAGGGCCCCTGTAAAGCTTTGAAACTTGCTAGGGCTGAATCGCACTAATAGATTCTATGTAAAGGTTAACCACATCGGAGTACCATTAGTTTTCTCGAACCATTGGTACCATTGGATGGCATCGTTTTCCAAGTTGAAGGAGGTGATATGCACTTTTTGCATTTCCAAATTTTTATTTAGTGAGAAATATTGCTCTACTCGGTAGATCCAGTTTGTAGGGTTTCCTTCAAATTTTAGGAAGTCTAATTTGGTCATCCTAAAATTGCTTGGTTTTATGACCCATTGTTGGTTGAATTTGCATGTGGTTTTGCCCAATTTTGACTGATTGCATCAAGTTTAACATCCATTGCAAAGTTTTTCTTGAAGAGTTCTCTTGTGTTATGGGTATTATCCTCTATTTTCTATTTAACTTCTTCAGCGAGCATTTCGTTTTTCTCATGAATAGAATCCAGTGATCATCGTCCTTCAGCCATTGTGGTTGGTGTAGGTAACGATCAATATGACTTGGTACAGGTGAGAAAAAAATAAAAATAAAAAATTTGGTGGGCAATGCCTTATCAACTTTTTGAATTTGGTACTCTTTGTTATTTAATAGGTAGCTTGTAGAGGCGTCAGGGTCAAGATCACATGGTGGTCGACGGGGTGGTAGGCGAAAGGTCGACTGATAGGGAAGTAGATGGGAAAGCAGACTGGCAAGGCGACATCAGGTGACCAAGGCATAGGGGTGGCATCTGAGAACATGAGGATTCAATGGGCAGTGCAAATTTTGAGGAAGGACTGGGTAGCGTTTGGTTCACATGAGGTATGGAGGAGGCGTGATCAAAGTCACATTCTTCCTTATGCCTTTTGTCACTTATAAAGTGCTACAAATATGTGGCACCACGAATGTGGGACATTAGTCCTTAAAAAAAATTAATTTTTTTCCTTTGCATTTTGGACGTCGAAAACCTTGATGCTGCGTTGAAGATTTTAGCTTTTTCAAAATAGCCACCGGTCACCACGTGAAAGGTCAAGAAATTTGGGTGTAAGACAACTTAATTCGTACCTTAGGAGAAGGTTTAATTTTCTATGAGGATTGACACGGATCCATGAAGAGTGAATGTTGTTTGCATCCTTGCGAATGTGGACTAGCTGAAATGTGTGGTGGGAAAAAAAATTTAATGGTGAATTTGCTCCTTGATCTAGCTCTGATCTAGATGGTATGAAACTAAATAGTGCGGAAGGAGGAATCATTTTTATATTGAATCACTTTTTTATTGTAAGGTAGAAAAACCCACAATAGACTTAATTAATATATTTGTTCAATTGTGCCTTATTATCATATTTTGATTGCATTTAAATACCTAGTCTAATAGTTGTAAGAGTAAAGGGTTGTGACCCTAAAATATAATTAATAAATAATATAAGTATTAGGGTATTTTAGGAGGGTCCTAACATAGAAGATGTGGAAGAAGAAGTGGCTGAGAGAACAAAGGCTCCATTTCCTAATCGATTGCAAGAATAGAAGAAACTAACGCAGTCAGAGTTTGATATTATTTCCAGATTGAAAAATATTACAATAAAATTTCCACTCTTTTAATCTATCCAAGACGTCCTAATATATACCAAGGTGATAAAGGAGATTTTCTTAAGAAAATCAGGATGGAAATTAACCCAAACTATCAATGTCATGGGTAAGTTAGCAGATTTAATGATGGGAAATGCATGTCATCCTAAATACGTAGACCCAAGAAACTTGGTGTTGACTATAAAAATTGAGGAATATTCCTTGGCCAACAGGTTAGTCGATCTCAGTATAGCCATCAATGTGATGTCATAGGAGACCATGCAAAAGATACATATTAAAAACCTAAGACCCACCACAAAGGTGCTACAACTGATTGATCGATCAACCCTAGTGTTAGAATAAATGTTTGAAGATATAATAGTGATGGTTGACATGTGGGAATATCTAACTAACTTCCTAGTTTTATAGTCCAAAACATGGTTGGGTGGGTACCCACTTATCTTGGGGAGTCCATGGATGGTGACAATTGATACTTACATCATCTACCGTGATGGGCTAATGACTATATCCAATGGACAAAACATCAAAATATTAATGATTCCACCTCCCGTGCAGTCCACGGATTCATTGGGAGAGCCTACGTAAACCAAGCACAAATACAATGAGCTTTCCATAATCTATCCGGTAATGGCATTAGAGGAATTGGCAAAGGATGAGGATGAATATGGTGCTATCATAGGATTCCTCCAAGGAAAATCTTCCATCACAACACCTGAGTCACCATTGGTTGGTGCCCAAGACCACCACATTCAGCAAATAAATGTTGAGCCTGGAAGGACATTAAATGTCAGCAGTGGGTTGTCCCCCACACAACTAACAAAAGTAAACGAGCTCCTGGTAAAACACCAACGAGAATTTTCATGGGACTACTCGGATATGAAAGGTATAAGACCATAAATTTGTACCCATCATGTATACCTCGAATAAAATATGACTCCAAGCAGGCGGCTATAAAGAAGAATGAATCTGGTAATGAAAGACATTGTCAAGGCAAAGCTGCAAAAACTCTTGTCTGTCAGATTCATCTATCTAATTTCTGATAGTGAATGGGTGTCATTGCTTAAGATGGTCCCCAAGAATAACTAGAAGTGGTGGATTTGTGTGGACTATAGGGCATTGAACAAAGTGATAAAAAAGGATCACTTTCCACTCACATTCATTAATAATTTCTTGGATACACTTTCTAGGTGAAAGTACTTTTCCTTCCTGGATGGATTTAGTGGATATAACTAGATCCAGATCAAAGAAGAAGATCGAGATAAAAAAATGTTCACCTTCCCATGGCGGACATTGTATTATTGAGTGTTACCTTTCGGGTTATGCAATGCACCATCTACCTTTCAAAGGGCGATGCTTAGCATATTTTTAGACATGATAGGGGAAGCGATCAAAGTGTACATGGATGACTTCACCATTTATGGAGAAACCTTTGATGAAGAAATAAAAAACTTGGAAAGAGTGCTCAAAATAAGCAAGGAAAACAATTTGTTCCTCAGTAACAAAAAGTTCTTTATGATGATATGAGAAGACATCATATTGGGACACCATATCTCCGCAAAAGGAATAAAATTTGACAAAATAAAGATCGAGGTCATCAAGGACCTACCCAGCCCCAGAACACAGTGAGAGGTGAGAGGTTTTATTAGATCTTTTGGATAATACTGGTGATTTATCATCGATTTCAGTAAGATTGCAAAATCACTACACACTCTATTGTCTAAATATATAGATTTTAACTATACAGAAGACTGTGAAAGAGCATTTTAGTCAATCAAAGAAAAGCTGATATCTGCACCTATTTTAAGGGGACAAAATTGGGCCATACCATTCCATATCTATTGTGATGCATCCAATAATGTGATTGGAGCAGTCCTCGGGTAGAAGGATGGCAAGGAATTTTACGCCATCTACTACATCAACAAAAACTTAGCAAGGGCCAAGGTCAAGTATACAATGACGGAGAAAGAATTTATTTTGTTTTTGCATGCCATCAATAAATTTTGCCATTATATCATCGGATACCAGGTGTTTGTCGATATAGACCATGCAGCCATCAGGTATTTAATGAGTAAACTGGCTATTGGTGGAAGAGTTATCAGATGGCTTCTACTACTACAGGAATTCAATATAACAATAGTTGACAAACCTGGCAAAGACAATGTAGTAGAAGATTTTCTATATAGATTAATATGAGCAGACCATGCAATAGTGAAAGACTAGTTTTCGAATGAACATTTGTTCACCATCAATGAACAAACATCGTGGTATGCAGACATAGCCAACTATTTAGCCATCGAAAGAACTTCACCTGCTCTTTCTTCACGAGAAAAGTAGGTAGTGATAGAGAAGAGCACCTCCTTTCTATGGGTTGATGACCTCCTATTTAAAACGAGATGTGATAAGATTATGAGAAGGTGCACTATAGAACAGGAGTTTTTAGAGATACTCAAATCTTATAATGATGAACCATGTGGAGGAAACTTTGCAGGAAAAAGAACTACCTATAAAATCCTATAGGTTGGGTACTTTTGGCCTACTTTGTTTAAATATGCAGCCACCTACACCAGAAAGTGTGATGAATGCCAAAGAATGGGCAGACCTACTCATTGGGAAAAAATGCCCCTTCAACCTCAAGTGCACCTAGAGCCCTTCAATAAGTGGGGAATGGATTTTTTGGGGCCAATAAATCCACATTCAATAGGGAGAAGATTCATTTTAGTCTGTACAGACTACATCACCAAGTGGTTTGAAGTTCAAGCATTGAGGGATTCGAAGGAGGGAACTGTCACTAAATTCTTATTTGCTTATATTTTTACATGGTTCGGGGTCCCTAGAGAGATTACAACAGACCAAGGGCCTCAATTCACCTCCAATTTGGTCAAAAAACTTATGAATAAATATAGGATTTGACACAATAAGACTACACCCTACCATCCGTAGGCAAACATGTAAGTGGAAGTGATGAACAAAGAGATTGAGAACATCCTGATAAAAACCATGCATCAACACAAAAAATATTGGAATGCACGATTATTGGAGGTAGTATAGCATATAACACCACATGGAAATAGACCACAAGCTTCACACCCTTCTAGATGGTCTATGGGAAGAATGCAATTATGCACATCGAGTTTGAAATCAAGATGTTGAGAACTATTTTAGAATTTAATCTGAGCTTGGAAATCCCAAAAAGAAAGAGTTTGACAACTAAATCAGCTGGAAAAAATCTGAATGGATGCTTTACAAAGAACGAAGATCATACAAAAGCAAAGAAATTAGTAACACGATTGTCACATTAAGCTAAAGAAGTTCTAAGAGGGATAATGGGTGTTGTATGATTCTAGGTTCCAAAAATAGAAGGTAAAATTAATGCAGAGATGGATGGGACCATATGAGGTGGTAGAACTTATTAGAAATGGTGTTGTGTGCATCAACATAATTGACAACAACAAAACTGTGTTGATAGTTAATGGCCACCGACTGTGGCCCTACAACACATCCAAAAATTTACTGGTGGAAACTAGAGCAGGCATGGGGGAGACCCCATCCCTGTAAATCTAGACAAAACTCTTAGCAACAATGTGGTGGACATAGAGATAGCCACAAAAATAAGTTAGTTTAGGTTTGTTTATTTTGTACGATGTGTTTTGTAGGGATGACGCTTGAATGCAAGCTATAGACATATTGAGGCCAGGGCCTAACAGGTATGGATTACATCTAACTATCTGTATTTTCTTTTCTTTTTTTTTCTTTTTTACAGGTGAAGTGCCTGATAGCACAAAAAATAGGTATCTAGGAAACCAAGCCTAAATCGGCTTAACATCCTAACACCTATGCACGTATTTTAGAAGTAGCATCTATCTAATCTTAGACGAAGGCAAAAAACTCTCGTATAAGAAAAAAAATCATGCACCAAGCCTGATAGGAAGATGTTGGGGTAGCATGAAGTAAGTCTGAGGAGGCTTGATCACCTTTGCAAAGATGATCATGATGTGGCTTCTAAAATAAATGCCTTGCAAAATACCTTCATCTTCAAATAAGAATCTCCACTTAAGGAATGGTGCCTCCCTCCTCGAAGAAGGCACCTAATTAAGGTGGACATTTTCCATCATGAAAAAGGTACCAAGTAGAGGTAAGGCACCTTTTGCATGAAGAAGGAACCCAGATGAAATAAGGTGCCTTCCTTATAAAGAAGGTACCCAATAGAAATAAGGAACCTTCCTTATGAAGAAGGCACCAAAAAAAAAAAGGCACATTCCTTATGAAGAAGCCATCCAAAAGAAGTAAGATCCTTCTCATAAAGAAGGCACCCATCGTTCCTCATAAAAAAACAAAGGTTCCTTCTGCATCAAGAAGGCACCAATAAAAAAAATGAAAGTGCCTTCCACATCAAGAATGTGCCATCCATTTGAAGCACCTTATGCATTAGGAATGCATCATTCATTCAAAGCACCTTCTACATCAGGAAGGTACCATCCATTTGAAGTACCTGTATCGCTCCAAATTTTTTGCACCCTTACCTTTAGGCTATAGGATCCACGCCCGAAAGGGGGATGTGAAAATGATGGGACAATACCTCATACTGAGAGGCCCTTTGAAGGTCCCACCTCTCGGGGGAGGTGTATAAGGGTGAATTTTTTATGGATGGTGGGTTCACCAAGAAACTTTTGAATGGCAGTTTCCATGCCTAGGTTGATAGTGTGTTTGATGTGTTCATTTTTATGTTTGATCATTCAACTCCTAGGTTTGACCGATATGAATCTAAACTATTCTATATGCTAATGCTAATTTAAATGAATACATAAAACAAAAATGGATGCAAATAACATAGAATATGCTAACTAGAAGGTGTCATATCTGATTCTAGATGTCTGATGGAGATTCTAAGTCTTGCAGTAGTTTAGATCATCTCAGTTTGTACGTAATCGTCTGATATTTCATGGGATCATCCCAAATCACATAAGGTCATCTGAAATTAGATAGAATTGTCTGAAATCTGATGAATTCATCTGACAAATTTGTCAAAAACCTGCAATCACAAAAATAGGCACAAAATACCAAATATGCAAATGCAGAAGCAAAGGGTAATGATAGAAATAACAGAAAACATGCCTAAATAATATATTCTAATAGCAAATAAGGAAATGCAGTAAATTTAATGATTGATTTTAACTTTATCATGCGATTATGCTAAATGAGGTGAACTCCAAGATGCATAAAACATAATAACTTAAAAAAGTGCAGAGATATGATATGAAAAATGCAAAAAAAGCTACAAAAATGCAAAATCTAAACTCAGACTGCCCCCAATTTGAATCACAGTCAAGATCGCCTCCAATCATACGAGATCGTCCGCAATCGTCCGAGATCGTCCATGACAATCCAAGCTAGCTTCGACTGAAAAATAGTAGAGTTCCTGTAGTCAAAAAAAGAAAACATCGAATGCAAGCAAAATAGAACGAGGGAATAATGAGCTAACTCTGCAATGAAATTTGTAAACTAAGGGGTTGGGGGTTCAAGGAGAATCAGCCAGCCAGCCAGGGTGAATCAGGGGGATAAACTAGAAAAATCCTAGTTTATATAGGATTAGGAAGAGGTTTGGGAGGTTGGAGATCATCCCAATCTAGGAGATCTTCAATAGGGAAATCTCCAAATGTGCAGACATGCTTCTGCCCGAGTTGGAGAGGCTGTTGAAATAGAAGCTAATTATGAAAATTTAGTTTTGGGACGAAATCGTCTGGACGTTATGTTCCAGACGAATTCGTTAGATCGGGGATGATTTCGTCTAATCTAATATGATATCATCCAATGGTCAAAAAAAATTCTAAAAATGGCATGAAAAACAGGGAAAGCGGGTAAAATGTGGTTTAACGGGAAGTTTGGGGTTGAAATTAAAATTTTAATATTTTATATTTTTACTAAGGTTTTAACCATGCCAATTTTAGAGTGCTACATTTTTCCCCCTCTTTAGTGAATTTTTTGAAGAAAATGTGTTAAATATGAGTTTTTCCCATTTTACGAGAAAGCAAAAATATACTCAATTTTTTAGATGACGATTCTTGGTTGAATCGTACGAATGCTGACTATGGTGCACCCTCCGTGTTTTTACCCAAATCGAACGTTTGAGGTAAAAACACAGAAAAACAAAAATTTAAAATGTGGATTTTTAAATAAATTAAAGAAAATAGGGAAAACCCTAATTCATTTGTACTATTCACTTTTACTGTTCCAGAGGTTTATAGATTTTTCAGAGGATTGAGTATGCCAGGGTATAGATTGTGGCATACCAATCCAGTTTTGATATGATGTATATAATTTTTTGATATATATATGATCTTGTTTCTGATGATATGACTTGTTCATATGTTTTTATGATGCTTTAATGTTTGAATTGTTTGCTTATTTGATTGAGGATTCATGTGATTATGTCGTGTTGAAATATTATAATTTGATGTCATGCTGTAAGATTTTAAATGAAATAATCTGATGTAAACAATTGGTTGTGGTGGTGTGATTTGATAAAAAATAAAAGAGAGACTTCTAACAATAATTTCAAAGGACATTGTCACTGTTATAGACCATTTCATGGAGTCGCCGCTCACTCGGTCATCAAGCTAATCCCAGTATAGAAATATTGTTAAAAGTAAAGAGTTCTTAAGAGACTGTATTAAGACTTTGTGTTGTAATGATGGAGATAATGATGGTTTGATGATTTGTTTTCAGATTTTCATAAAAATAGTATGCATGAGATACAAAAAGAAATATGATTTTTCTAGGCATAAATTCCTAAGTGTGATAAAATTTTGAACAATTCCTTAGAATTTATACCATGGTTGCAAAATTGAATTTTGAATATAATGACATGAAATAGACTAGGTGTTCATTTGTCTGTAAAGCATAATTGTGGAGCATAATGATGCAAGTCATATGTTTTGATGAATTTGTTTTAAAATAAATGGAAAATAAAATTAGAACAATGGTTTGCGCTAGGCATAGAATTATAGGTATAGACTTATACCATCATCGCGAAATCCAAAGAAGAAAATAGATTTTTGGTTTTATTGCAAGATGAATTTGTAATTTTTGATAAATAGAAAAATAATAATATGAAGATTTTGTTTGAAATCATGTTTGTGATTTTGTGAGAAAATTTATATAATTGCTTTTATACAAAACAAAAATTCTGAAATAAAAGGGTAAAATTATTCAAGAAAAGAATTACAGAAACATTTTAAATTATTTCAAAGAGAAATATAGATTGATAAGGAATCCTCATGTGCAAATGTGAGTTCATTATCGATCTTGATTTATCATAATGATACAAAATCTCTCAAATACAAATGTGTGTGCGATTGTATTGTTCATTCACCAATTTTGAGCAAGATAATTTGATACAAGTAATTTGCCTTGACCAAATGCATGTTCGTTGACCATGATTTATATGCATGTAACCGTACCAGACAACTATGTAATTTAGGTTATCAAGAGCTAGCTAATCCATAAGCTGATAGAGGTCTATACAAAATAAGGTTGCTAATGTGATAGAGATATCGCCACGCTAGGGATTACCCAAGGCCAAGCGAGTTGGGCACAAACCACCTGTTATGGGGCTTACCTCACAGTTTTCGAATAATTGAGAATTCTAGGGATTCAAGCTCATTCACCCTTCTTTTATTTTTCAGGGGTAGGGAAAGGATTTTATTGCATTGTGATTTTGTGTTTCTCTTTTGCTGCTTCTTATTTTTTATTTTTTATTTTTTTTTGTACTTTTGTATTGTTGCTTGATATTGGAGAAAATACTAAAATATTGTGGTGATGATATAAAATAACCTTTTTATTTTTCTCTTTTTCTTGAACGTTTATTTTCTTCCTATGCTAGGGATACTTGCTCGGATTAGCTGTAGAGCAAGAGATTTTTATTCTGGGTAGGGGTGAGCTTGTCCTTTTGTCAATTCTCAAAGATTCTAGACCATGTGCATGATAGGATAGTAGGGGAAACTTTTTGCTTAGGAAACCATTTCTACTATGTAGCATCAGATCGAATTTGCAATGAAATCATTTTAATGTGAAAAGATATACTTGGTTCAAGTAAATAACAATATCAGTTCTCTATGCTCAAAACTTTACTTAATTCCACTGTGGACTTTGATATAAGAGAGATTAATAATCATACCAAATAAAATCAAGATATTTATTCATGTGAATGTGAAAGTGCGGGGTTCCAAATAAATGCTTATTTATCCAAAATAACTAAAAATATGACTGCAATAATTCACAATTTGACAGGTACAAAAATAAGATATGTTTTTGAAGATTTTTATGATTTGGATGTTTTTATTTTTAAGTTATGAATTGAAAGAAATACAAGATGATTGTTTTTGAAATTTTTTAAATAAGTGACTAAAAATGAAATAATATGCAAAACAAATATATACAATGATGAAATGACCAATTTTTATGCATAGTAACATTTAAGATGCATAATGTTCATAGGTTCTTTAAGTTCTTTACCATCCAAGGTAGATAATTTGTATGCTCCTGATCCAAATTTAGCAGTGATGACATATGGTCCAAGCCAGTTGGGCTCAAATTTACCTTTAAGGTTTTTAGTTGCATTAGTATTTTTTTGATTTTCTTTTAAGACAAGGTCACCGATCTCAAAATATCGAGGATGAATTTTCTAAAGATATGCTCTCGTAAGCTTGTTTTGGTAGGCACGAAGATGCTCCAAAGCATTGATGTGCTTTTCATCGAGAAGTTATAGCTGACTAAATCTTCCAGTACAATATTCATCCCCTACTTCAGTATCTTGAAGTAGTAGAGCTAAAGAAGGAACTTCTAATTCAAAGGGAAAAATGGCTTTAGCACCATAAACCAAGACAAAAGGTGAAGTTCCAATGGGGGTTCGAACACTAGTTTGATAGGCCTACAAAGCAGGATATAACTGAATGTGCCAATATCGACCGGTTTTATTGACCAATTTTTTGAGAATTTTGATTAAGGTTTTATTAGATGCTTCTGTTTGACCATTACCCTGAGGATAATAGGGAGTGGACCAGCGATGTTGAATTTTATATTTTTGACATAATTTCTTGACATTTATTTTTGAAACAAGTTCCATTATCGGAAATGAGATTGGTGGGAATTCCAAACCTACAAATAATTTGATTAAAAATAAACTTGGAAACTTGTGTTCCAGTGCAAGAAGCTAATGGCATAGCTTCAACCCACTTCGTGAAATACTCAGTGGCGGTTATGATGAATTTTTGTCCATCGGATGACACAAGGTTGATTTTTCCAATGATGTCTAGGCCCCATTTTGAAAATGGCCAAGGAGATGAAATATCATGTAGTTATTATGCAGGCGCATGGACAAGGTCAATGTGTTTCTGGCACTTATCACAATGTCACACATAATTATGTGCATCATTTTCCATGGTAGGCCAAAAATATCCTATCCAAAGGAGTTTCTTAGCAGTGGCACTACCACTAAAATGTACCCCACAAGATCCATTATGGGCTTCAATCAAAGCTGATCTAGATTCTTCTAGATTCAAACATCTCAGTAAGATTCCTTCAAAAGATCTTCTGTACAAGGTATTACCAATAATCACAAAGCGACTTTCTTGTCTACGTAATAACCTACGCTGGTTGCTAGTACAACCATCGGGGAAGGTTCCTTTCTACAAAAAAATAAATATATCAGTATACCATGGTTCAATAGTTGTTTTGTTGATGAGAAACACATCCAAAGGTTATAAGAATGATTTGCTTGAAGTTGGTTCCTGGATTCGATAAATAATGATGGTAGCATATTCATCGTCTAACTCCAAGGGTAAAAGGGATGCAGCTGCAGCCATAGCATCAACCGCACGATTGCTAGTTCGATGAATAGCTTCCAAAGTAACTTGATCAAACAAGGATAATAACTACAAGAAATATGCTTTATATGGGCATAATTTATCATCTCTGGTCGAATAAACATCATTTATTTGGTTTATGACAAGTTGGGAGTCATCGAAAACCAATAAACTTTTAATTTTCAATGCCAAGGCAGCTCGTAATCCAAGGATAAGAGCTTCATATTTAGCAGTGTTATTGGTGCAAGCAAATGTTAATTTGAAGGACAGAGGAATAAGATGTTTTTGTAGAGAGTTATAAAATAATACCCACACCAACCCCACTCATGCATCAGGCTCCGTCAAAGTATAGGGACCATTGCTCTAAATGGTCTACCTTTAGATTAAGGCATTTATCAGGAAACTTAATGATGAGGGGATGAGTAGATTCTAAGGGTGCAGCAGCTAATTGATCTGCTATGATTTGACCCTTAACGGAATTTTGTCCTATGAACATGAGTTCAAATTCACTTAGCACAAGAACCCACTTGGTTGTGTGACCAGATAAATACGGTTGACTCATGAGATATCGCAAAGGGTCGAATTTGGCAATAACATACGTTTTTTGACTGAGCATATAATGTCATAGTTTTTGTGTAGAAAATACGACTACTAGGTATAATTTATCTAATATGGTATATCGATTTTCATAACTGATTAAGGTTATGCTAATGTAATAATTAGCACGTTCTTTCTTCTCATCGTCAAGCTGAGCTAACATAGCTCCTAAGGCAGAATCAGAAGTAGAAATGTACAAGATAAAAGGACAATTAGATCTAGGTGGGGAAAGAACTGGTGGTTTGAGGAGATATTGCTTAAGGAGTTCAAATGCTTCTTGGCATTCATCATCCCAATGAAAAGAGACATATTTCTTAAGAAGCTTAAGAAAGGGTCTAGTTTTGTCTACCAACTTGTCGATGAAGTGACGAATAGCTTGAAGCTTACCTTGTAAACTTTGTAATTTTGATATATTTGTGGGTGCGGGCATATCTGTGATAGCCGCGATCTTGAGAGGGTAAATTTCAATGGCACGCAAAGAAACTATAACCCCTAATAATTTACTGGACTTAATTTTGAATATGCATTTAGCTGGATTTAGTTGGATAATATATTCCCTTAATCGATCAAATACTTTCCTTAAGTCATTTAAATGATCATCTTCTTTGATGGAATGAGCTATAATATCATCTACATAATCATGTAGGATATCATGCATCATATCATGGAATATGTAAGTCATAGCTCGTTGATAGGTTGCACCTGCAATCTTTAAGCCAAATGGCATCACTTTCCAACAAAAGGTTCCCCAAGGGGTAATAAAGGCTATTTTAGCCTAGTCTTCGAGAGCTATCCTGATCTGATTATAATAGGAAAATCCATCCATTAAGGATATCATTCCACTTCTAGCAGTAAATTCAATGATCTGATCCATGTTGGGAAGAGGAAAATCGTCTTTAGGGCATGCAACATTAATGTCTCTGAAATTGGTGCAAACCCTAAATTTAGTGGCTTCTTTCTTAGTTACTGGAACTACATTTGAGATCCATTCAGCATAATCAATGGATTGTATAAAAATGACTTTCAACAGTTCTTCTAGTTCTCCTTTGACTAGTAAGGCCACTTTAGGATGCATTTTTTTGAGTTTCTGTTTAACAGGTTTAGCATCTGGATGGACTACTAGATGATGCATAACTACGAAAGGGTCCAAACCTGGCATGTCTTCATATGTCCAAGGAAAGACATATTCATAGTCTTTAAGAAATGAAATGTATTTATCTTGTTTTTCTTGACTCAATTCTGATCCAATATTGATTATGTGAGGGTTATGTTTGGTTCCAATGTTAATTTTTATAATGTTTTCAACTTCCATATGTAAATATCTCTCAAAATTAGGTGGGGTGGATGAAACACCTAATTCTTGTAATGCTTCCAAAGTTAGCTTGGATAATTCATCTTGAGGAGTCATAGCTTCAAGATGGGCTATATTTGGGATAGAGCCATCAAAATAAAATTCATTGTATAACAATTCCTCAATGGAAACATCATGAAAGATATCTCCCTCCAACTCGTTGTCGGATTCAGCAATCATTTTAGGGTATGCTATGGATAACATATTGCAGGTAAAAGAATTATTCTTTAGACATAAATAATCTTGTTTATCTAGATAATCTTGATAACATACGATATGGTCATCATCCTCAAATGGAAAGGGCTGACCTTTACTAGAAAATAGGCCCACACCACAACAGGAAGGCCACGGTTCTACCTCAAAAGGTTCTTTCATACCATTTTGGAAAGGTCCCAAACCTTTCCCTTTATATCCCAATTTAAGAATTATGGGCTTAGCTTTAAGATAATCATTAGCATAATAGCATCTAGCATATCCGTCACAATGTGTCTTAATGTTTCTGGGTATTCTTCCCCAATCATATCCTTTATAAATAAAAGCACAACTCTCGACTTGGTAGATACTTCCCATAGGCTATGGGAGGCCCAAGGTGTGATGAGAGGGTGAGAGTTTATTTAAAAGGAGGGAAGTTGGTATGGCAGTGTCGGCTTCCTCAGATATAAGAATTGTAGATAAATCAGGTAAGAGCTCATCAGTAAGAGCGTAAGAGATAGAAGGAACATTTCCTACATCGTCGGGTGTAGAAAGGATGTCTATAGTGGATGTAGATGTCATAGGGATATTGAGATATAGGAGTAAAACAAGAAGCATTGGTTGTAGGTTTAGGATCTTTTTAAGGTCCTAATGTGGTTTGTTCAGAAGATGGTTGAGCTATATGTATAAGTGTAGTTGAAAGAGTAGATGATGTTACGGGTGTGTGTTTCACACGTTTGGATGAATGATAAGAATTAGGATGTGTGGATGACAGGGCAGGGCAAAATTGAACTCCAACAAGTTCTGCCAAAGTGCACATATCAAAGGGTCTAGGATCACCATGAATGGTAAC
Source organism: Wollemia nobilis (assembly GCA_028583015.1). NCBI lineage: Eukaryota > Viridiplantae > Streptophyta > Pinopsida > Araucariales > Araucariaceae > Wollemia > Wollemia nobilis. The sequence goes on from JAQPPZ010016895.1 coordinate 21,811,729, forward strand.
CAACTGGTTTTTAAATTCAAATTTAACACACTGATGTAAAGTGGAGGTAACCGCTCGCATCGCATTGATCCAAGGGTGACCCAAAAGTATATTGTACGATGCAAGGCAATGTACAATAAACACGGTCGTATCTAGGGTTCTAGGACCAACTTGCAAGGGTATAGTAATGACTCCACACGTTTCTTATGTCTTGTCATTGAAGGCTTTTATAATCATATCAGTTCTTTTCATTTCGTCACTTCTAAACCCAAATCGCTGGTAAAATTCAAAAGTGTAGATGTTTAAAGATGAACCATTATCAATCAAGACTCGTTTAACAACTACATCTCCAATTAAGGTAGTAATATATAAGGGGTTATCCTTATGTAAACTATGTTGCAGGATATATTTATCTCGAAAGTCAATACAATCGACTTCTCGAGTGATGATAGTATTGGACATGGCTTCATGTTGAATATTTTGTGGTACCATCATTTGGCTTAATGTAAGCATTAATTCATCCCTATGGGTAGGAGAATATCTTAACAGGTCCAAAAGGGAAATTTTGGCTATAGTATTGGATAATTGTTCATTTATATTGTAAGGAGGTTTAGGTTGAACATTAGACGCATAATTCCCTTTATTGGGATTTTTCAAAACAAATGGGACTGATCCATCGTTCTGAGTTTGATCCTATTGAGAGGTTTGAGCCTGTTGTCTGGTAACGACTTCGATGGTTCCTACAATGTTATTTTACAAGTGATGAATAGGTCTTGGTCTAGCGTTTATGGCTTGTTCATTAGAAACTATTTAGTGAGAAGATGGTCTAATAGTGACTCTTCGAGGAAACAGTTCTTATGGAACCATAGAACTGGTGATAGGTTGAATAAGATTTGATTCATATTCAAAACTATTCGATTGGTTTAAGGTGATTTCCATGTCAATTTCAGTCTCATATTCGATGTCACTAAGATCAAGTATCCGAATATTATGTAGAGGTCTGGTCGTAACTATGGATAAAGTTGTGTCAAATATTTGAGGATCATGAATAGGTAATTGTCCACTAATAGTCCCTACATATCGGGTAGGAGGAGGAACATTGTGATGATCAATTTGATTGGCCACCTCTTTACCATGTTTTGGTAAAGGATGCTGAAATATGTCCAATGATTGATTGGCATTCTGATTCTGATTTTGGGGAATGTTCTTTTGAGTGTTATTAGAAGTATTTTGTTTAGGTTGGAAGGCTTGCACCTCCATCTCATTGTTATCAATCAAATCTTGTATTTTATGTTTAAATATTTTATAAGAGTTGGTAGCGTGTCCAGGTCCTCTATGGAAATCATAGTGTAAATCAGCTCTGTATCCAGGTATAGTTGGATTAGGTTCCCGGATAGCTGGTAATTGGATCAAGCCTCGTGCTAGTAATTTCGGAAGAATGGTTGATAAAGGTTGATTTAACCTAGTAAATTCTTGGGGTGGTTTATCAAGAGGTTTCAATATAAACTTCTCTGTTGTTTTTGCAGTATTAACATTAGCGATGTTTCTGCTATCAGTGACTCCGTCACCCACAACTTGTTTATTTTTATATTGATTTCTAGATGTTTTCTCATCATATTTCTTTTTGAGCTGACCTCTTCTCATGAGAGAATCTTCCACCCTTCGAGCTAAGTCTATAGCTTGGTCGAAGGTGGTCAAGGTAGCAGTTGATAATTCATAGGATAGTTGTTCTTGTAAATTGTTGATAAAAATATCCAACATCTCCCGATAAGGTAACACAAAGTGTAATTTTCCTATCAACTGTCTCCATCAAGCTAAGAAGTCAGCAAAACACTCATCTTTGTATTGTTTTAGGTTGTACAAATCTTTAATGGTTACATGAATTTTGATATAGGCACTAAATTGATGCACAAAAGACTCAATGGTCTCTTCAAAATTTCTCAAAGAATGAGTAGGTAGTTGATAATACCATTCCAATGCCATCCCCCCTAATATTTTTGGGAACATTTTTAGTAATAGCAAATCATCATGTGATATGTCATGACATGCTATCCTAAACATACAAAGATGCTCTATGGGATCTTCGGTTCCTTTATATATAGGTAGGACAGGCATAGGAAAGTGTTTGGGATATGGTTGTGCTACAACTATAGGATCTAGAGGTTGACTACACATATCTCGATAATTGTATGAGGGATGGTAGGGATCTATCTGGTCCATGTGAGAGACTAACTATTTCACCATGGCTTCCAAATTACTATTTTGTCCACCATATTGGTTTGATGGTACATGAGTATGGGTTTTGTGACCGTAGGAAGGCGGGACATAAGGATTAGATGCTATATTATTGTTATGCAAATGGTTGGTAGGAAGAGTATTATGAAGAATATTTGTTGTAGCATTATGTTGTATCCCAGATTGTTGGAAATTGGTATTTGGTTTTGTTTTAGGCTTTTATTTATTTGAGGTATATTGATCAATAGCTTGGTGAAATAAAGTAGTGAATGAAGGTTTCTTTTGTGTGGAGATAACCCTTGGCTTGGTAACAGGCACTCTAGGTGGTTGGGTAGCCTGTTGTTGTTGCATGTTTTGGATTATAGCATCCATGTCCAAATTGGACGGTCTAGCTTGATCACTCTCTTGATCAACAAAGGACAAAGGATTAGTGCGTGTGTGATATATATCTTCTAGGGTTTCTGGAGTGTCACTAATTTGATATTTATCCATATGAACTGCTCTATTAAGGGTGCAAATATTATTATTGAGAAATTTCCAAAAATGGTCCATGTTCTCAAAAGTAACAGCTCCTTTTGGAGTTATTTTAGGAGATGAGGATCCTTCCTCTCTATAATTTTCTTTTTGTTCATTTGCGTCCACAAATTCTTCTTCTTGTTGGTTTAAGGTTACTTCTTCTTGAATTGGGTCTTCAAGAAGGGCATCTGGTTTATTTGTGGTTTTTCCTAACCAATCTTCTTCTACTTCAATTTGTTTTCCATTCTTGAGTCTAGTCATTGTGTCTAAATTTAGGTTTTAGCAAATATTAATATATTTGCAACAGATCTTGGGAGGTATATATTTTAATTATATACCTACTATAATACTTAAAAGAAAATGTTTTGATTTTTTTATTATAATTTTCTTTTGTTTTTGTTTTTGTTTTTATGCTTATAAAAACAATAAACAACACACTAAATACAAGAAATAACAAAAATAATAACTTAGTTTTCTATAAATAGTTTATAGATATCATTGATAGGATCAAGTTCATCAGGAATCATAAAGTGCTCCTATTCAAATTGGAAATTGTTTTTCAAGAAATCAACAAAGTGTGCTATGGTGATATTATCTGTTTCAAATTATGTTTTGTAAAAATAAATCTCATGGCAATATTCTCGATATAACACAGCTCTGGGAACTCTATTCCATCTCTTTCTATCTATAATAATGACCTCTTGGTCCTCTATAAGAGACATAAATTTATGTACTACAACTGCATTCTCAAGGTATTCCTCAAAGGTATACAACTCAGAAGACACAAGGGCTCTTTTATCTGCTAACCACATATGGCAAGCTCTCTGAAGTTCATGATACAAAATTACTTGATCGGGATCCAGGATTCTATCTAGGACAAACCTCTTGATTTGCCTAAGTTCGATTGCTCTAGATGAAATGAGATCCAATATCCTATCAAGTTTGTCCCACAAAGGTTGAACCCTATTTATTTGAGGTACTCTAAGCACAAAAGTAATCTCTATAGCTGCTAATTGATTTTCAACATTAATGGTGACAAATCATATTTTATTATAGTCTACCATCTAAATATGACATGCAAATTTTCTTAAGTCTAAATGCATTTATGTTTTGGTTTTTATTATTTTTATTTTTAAAAAGGTTTTTGTTTTCAAAAGGTTTCTGTTTCACGTCGGGTTCACCAAAATGTATCACTCCAAATTTTTTGCACCCTTACCTTCAGGCTATAGGATCCGCTCCTGGAAGGGGGATGTGAAAAGGATGGGACAATACCTCAGATTGAGAGGCCCTTTGAAGGTCCCGCCTCTCGGGGGAGGTGTATAAGGATGAATTTTCGACGGATGGTGGGTTCACTAGGAAAATTTTGAATGGCAGTTTCCACGCCTAGGTTGATAGTGTGTTTTATGTGTTCATTTTTATGTTTGATCATTCAACTCCTAGGTTTGGCCGATATGAATCTAAACTATTCTATATGTCAATGCTGATTTAAATAAATACAAAAAATAGAAATGGATGCAAATAACACAGAATATGCTAACTAGAAGGTGTCATACTTGATTCCAGATGTCTGATGGAGATTTTAAGTCTTGCAGTAGTTCAGATCATCTTAGTTTGTATGTAATCGTCTGATATTTCATGGGATCATCCCAAATCACAAAAGGTCATATGAAATTAGATAGAATCATCTAAAATTTGATGAATTCGTCTGACAAATTCATCAGAAACCTGCAATCACAAAAATAGGTACAAAATACCAAATATGCAAATGCAAAAGCAAAGGGTAATGGTAGAAATAACAGTAAACATGCCTAAATAATAGTTCTAATAGAAAATAAGGAAATGCAGTAAATTTAATGATTGATTTTAACTTTATCATGCGATTATGCTAAATGAGGTGAACTCCAAGATGCATAAAACATAATAACTTAAAACAATGCAGAGATATGATATGAAAAATGCAAAAAAAGATACAAAAATGCAAACTCTAAACTCGGACTACCCCCAATCTGAACTACAGTCAGGATCGCCTCCAATCGTACGAGATCGTTCGTAATCTTCTGAGATCGCCTGCGACGATCCAATCTAGCTTCGACTAAAAAATAGTAGAGTTCCTGTGATAAAAATATGAAAATACCGAATGCAAGAAAAATAATGCGAGGGAATAAGGAGCTAACTCTACAATGAAATCCATCAACTAAGGGGTTGGGGGTTCAGGGAGAATCATCCAGCCAGCCAGGGGGAATCAGGGGGATAAACTAGAAAAATCCTAGTTTATATAGGATTAGGAAGAGGTTTGGGAGGTTGGAGATCATCCCAATCTAGGATATCTCCAACAAGGAAATCTCCAACTGCGTAGACACGCTTCTGCCCGAGTTTGAGAGGCTGTTGAAACAGAAGCTAATTATGAAAATTTGGTTTTGGGATGAAATCGTCTGGACGTTCTATTCCAGATGAATTCGTCAGATTGGGGACGATTTCGTCTAATCTAAGAAGATATCGTCCAACGGTCAAAATAAATCCTAAAAATGACACAAAAAATAGGGAAAGCGGGTAAAATGCGGTTTAACGGGAAGTTTGGGGTTGAAATTCAAATTTTAATATTTTATCTTTTTACTAAGGTTTTAACCGTGCCAATTTTAGGGTGCTACAGTGCCTTCTACATTAGGAAGTCATCGTTCAATCAAAGCACCTTCTGCATCAGGAATGAGCCATTCATTCAAGGTGCTTCCATATCATGAAGGCACCATCCATCGAAAGTGCCTTCTGGGTATAGTTGGTGCTTTGGTATAACATGTGCCTCAATTCAAGTGAGATCAACACATGAGTGGGTAGCACCAGATTACCACCATCATCCCACATGATGGAAATCCACCTCAAATAAAAATATTGTGGAGTTACGGGGCATGATCTTCTCACACACCCCAATGATGATGGGTCGATGTACTTTAAACCAATCCACAACTCTATCTTCAGCATCAAACCTCAAAAAATGAAGCAACAATTCCAACGTAATTATCACATGCAAAATGTGCATCCTCTGTATCACAGATTGAGGAATAATTATTTTTCATGATGCGCAAAGCATCCAATCAGGTACACGCATAATTCAAATTAAATTTTTATATAATTTTTCATAAACTATGCAGTTCCAAAAAATAGTGTCATCATAAAAATCATGTCCAAAACATCATGCCTCGAGAGGCATACCTTGTCAACCCCTAAGATTAAATGCTAGGGATAGGTGCTTTCTGTATAAGAAGACACCTTTCCTAAGAAAACTACGGCAAAAAAATAGTGGACGTGGTTGTGGTAGGCACCATGGTAGGATGCTCGAAGAACCATTCCTTCAAGAATAATGATCCAAGTGACATAGAAGGGATCAACGGGGCGGTTAGAACCCAGTTCAAATTTTAAGGGTGGATTGATTACTGCATCCTAGTCAGCTAGAACTAGGATATGGAGGCATCCAAGGAATTTGCTACCTCCTTGAGAGGTGACACAGCCCAAGTGCGCAGAAGAGAGATTCTAATAACACCAAAATATGTCTCCTAGGTGAGCGACCTGCCTCTCATGGGAAAGAGCACATACAAGGGTGGCATGCTAAAATAGTGCACCAAAATACTACTGAAGGGGAAAATGTGCAAATATATAAGGAAGGCCTACCAAAAATTAGACTTCCAATGAATTTGTAGAAGATGTTTGAGCAGATTGCTTGATTATTCACATGCACGGGGAAATATTCCCATCTGCACACTAATAGGTTTGCTTTTTGTGGTGTTATTTTCATTGTTGTGGTAGAATTATTTTTATGTCTATTTAATTATGCATGTATGAATATTTAATTTCCAAAGATCTAATTATTCATACATAAATTATTGTGGTGTGGATAAATGAATGATGTTATTTTAAACCCCCCAATGGTAGAATTAGCCAGACTCATCTCAGAAGTAGGTATTGTAAATGATCTTGTCTAAGACACTTCTAAAGTTTACGTTCTCCCTAGTCTGACAATTTAAATGAAAGGGTAGTTTAAAAATAGGATCAAATTTAACTTGTGTTTGGCCCGCAACACCCATGAATAGTATATTTAAGAAGTTTGGATAGCTATAGAAGGTAGCATTCTAGAGACTTTTGTTTTAGGTTTTGGACAATGAAAGAAGGAATGAATTTACTACATAGTTGCAAGTCTATGAACATTATTTTAGGCAACATCAATTGTTGCTAGTTCTAGAACTTAGAAGAATAGTTTTGGAGGAGATTAGAAGCCACAAAAATCAGATTTGTGGATAGCATTGGAGAAGGATATGGAGTTGCTAGCTTTGATAACTATATAGCATATCTGGAGGAGTTATTATATAGTGAACATGGAATAAGTTGAGCAACAAGCAGGGTTACAAATTTGGTGAAATTTGAGTAGAAGAGTGAAGGATAATAGAGGTGCAAATTTACAATTTGGAGATAGATATTTGGGTAAATCAAATCAACAACAAAATTAGTAAACATATTATTAGAAATATATGTAGTATTGGTGAAATATAAGTTTATTATCTATATCTTAAAATAAAATTTACATTGAGTAGTTAAGATCACCATATTATTATTTGATATCTGCATTTAGAATTTAAAATAAGAGCTTAAAGGAGTTATTTAAATCAAGGTGATATTAGTGCTTACACCTTATAATTTGCAAAGACAAAATAACAAGAGTATAAGTTAATAGAAAAGGAGAAATAAGAAGAGCATGATATAGTTCATGAATGCTATTCTATAGTGATTAAGAAGTGTAGATTTATCTACATAAGTGCAATAGTGTAAACATACAAAATATTACATAACGGTGTGAAAAGTCAAGGTAGAGTATTTTAGTGTCTAAAGACACTAGCTAAGGAGCAAAAGAGGAAGAGTTGAGCATCATTGTTGCTCAAGGAAGAGCAATTGTTCATCGCAAGAAATTTGATCTAATTATATTCTTTCAACATCATCATGGTAGAAGGTATAAGCCATAACCATGTAATAAAGCATCACTAAAATGTATAAGAGCCTACATATATTTGAAGGAGATCATTGTCAAACTAAAGTTATCAGGATATCATCAGGGAAGGTGAAGCAAAATAATTCCTATATAAGCTAGAAAATTATATTTAAATTTTTATGTGAAGGAGCATAAGAATACATTGTATAAAGGAATTTTTAGTGTTCAAAGGAAAGTCACAAGTGTCATTGTATGTAGACCATGCATATTCCAGATAGAGGAAGAAATAAAAGCTATTATTTGCACATAGAAGAAGTGTGAAGCCAAATCAAAGCACCTATAGAAGTAACATTCAACACACATGAATGAGAAGCATTTCAAAGAGCAAGGAATATATTGAGTGCCAAGTGGAACTTGTAAGGAGAAAGTTCAAATGTATTTTGGTGCTAGTTCAAAAGAAGATAGTCTCTATATGTTGAATAAAGGAGGACCAGAGTAATGGTAATGTATTGAATGCATAGGTGATCAACGAGCATGCAAAAATTACTGCCTTGATGTAGTGAAAGGGCATATCATACTTGGAACATTGAGGTAGAAAATTTAAGGTACTAATGTGGAGGTTGAAGTTATATTAGTATTAAGGTGTAGATATGTTGAATCTAGAGTGGAGGAAATAAACACTCCAAATATATCAACATACACCAAAGGCTCACAAGCAATGGTTTATCAATGTACATGGAGGAGAGAAGATTCAGGATGGAGTTAGATACCATTGACTAGAGAATTATCAATTCCAAAGTAAAGAATAAATTCATTCATATATTAGTTCAATGGTAACATCTAAAAAGGCATGGAACACTCTATCCAAAATATTTGAAGAAAAGAATAAAGCTACCATCTTAAATATTCAAACTCAACTACATTCTCTAAAAGTTAACAATGGAGAAAGTATAGAGTTGTTTCTAAGGAAAGTAGCAGATATAAAGGGAAAGTTGTTGACCTTAGGAGAAATAGTAGAAGATAAATTTTTGGTTCAAGTAGTTTTGAGAGCACTTCCTGAAAGTTACAAGTACTTGGTTACATATTTATTTTTTTTGGGTAAATATACATAATTTAATGAACTAGTTAATATACTACAAGAAAATGAAGTGGTGAATTCAACTAAATATGAAATGACTAATAATGCATTAGTCTCAAAAGATAATTATAAAGGAAACATTGCTTCAATCCCAAGAAATAAATCAAAATGGAATGATTGATATCAGGGTTATGCATAGTGGCGAATATTTGCCAATTGGGCAAATATTATGATTTTCAAAATTGAAAATTAGCCAATATGAGGACCCTCGACGTCGACCCATTTTCCTAAAATTTTTAGGACCAATGTTTTTTTAGGGTCAATTTGCCACAATATATATCCAAACATAGGCATATTTGTACTTGTTGGAAAGCACTTTTCAAGCGAGATATAATGATGGTTTTTTTATGAAGTTATAAGGTGATTTAATATGTCAAACATTATCCAAAATATGACCTTAATTTTTAGGGCTTCAAATACCCCAAATTTTGGTGTGAAGATGATATATTTGATTTGCTTTGGATTCACCATGATTCACCTTGATTTTGATTAGGATTCGCCATTTTTTACAAGTACATTTTGAGTCCAACCTCTTATGCATAACCCTGATCGATATTATCATATTTGTAAGAGAAGAGGTCATAGTACAAGCTATTGCATATTTAATCCAAGGAATAAATTTCAAGGGAATCAAATGAATCAACCAAATAGGTTGTTTCAACCAAGATAATATCCAAACCAATATAAACCACCTCAGCCATAATTCCAATGATAGTACAATCCTCTTTGGCTATAGTATAGAGAAGGAAATCAAAAGGGTAACTTAGTCCAAGAGATACAAGAATTAGAAGAGGTTATAGAAGAACATGAAGCCAAGGCACTTTCAATCTTATTTTATGAAGATACTAATTATTTGCTTGATTAGGATACAAACAAGAAGGACAATGTAGAGGAGCACATGTTCCAGCAAAATATTGAAGATCCATATTGAAGACTAAAGTATTCAATAACCAAATAATATAATACGGATTAGTATTGGAGTGTATTACATTATTTGGTACATGTCTTAGATTAGGATTTACTTTATGTAATGTAATAAATGCACAAGTGTGCATAATATTCAATAATGTAAATGTGCACATTAGTCCATGTGTACATGAGTCCATAGAATAGGGAGATGAAGAGTCTAGAAGTGTGAAGGCCAAGAGTGCTCCATATGAAGAGTCACATTACATTATATATGTATAGTAATATGAAGATTTAAAATGGTGTGATTGTAATAACATTACTTGGTTCTTTTAGTTCTATAGAACCATTTTCATGAGAATTTATTTATGCTATATTTAGGAGTAGATATTAGAGTTATTTTTGTGTTTTATATATTCATAATATTTTTATTATCATATAAATTGGATTGTGACTTTATTTCATATATTTTAGGTTATTAATATTAAGTAATGATCTTTAAAATCTAACAAATAATGTTGATTTCAAATAGCATTTGAAGATGAAGAAAGGATGAAAAACTCAACGTTCTGTAATATCCTTTTGGCAAGTAGAAATAGAAGGTTCTAACAACATCCTTAAAAGAAGGTATAAGTTGATTTTGGGGTAGAAAAGTAAAAGGATCTGGAGCTGAAAAATGTGTACATTCAATACTATAAAAAGGCGATTCAAATCACCAAGAAAATTAGGTTCAAAAGGAATCCAAAGAGGTTTGTAATATTGGTGTTATAAAATTTTATTATTCAAGAAATTCAAATTATCTTATTATAAATTTTATTGAAAGTACCATATTAGGGGTATTAAATCTAATAAAAAATAGTCTAATCTAAGTGTCTCTAGGAAAAGTAAGGAAGTATCATTATCATCATATTATCTATAAAACATAAACAACCAAATTGAAGTTAAACATTGTTTGAAAGGGAGCAATAAGAAGAAGGAAAAAGTAATCTATATGTTGTTTTTTTAATCTAAGGAAAATTTTGCAAATAAGTGTTTATAGTTGAAGAATTCAAGGAGAGTGTTTATGTTAAGAATTATAAGCACCATTATCATTATTAATTACAACAAAATAAGAACCTAAATTTTTGGTTGAAGCTAAAATTTAGAGCTTGTTATCACCATTGAATTTGCATCAAACCTTTGAAAATAATAACAAGTCAATAAGAGAATAATAAGATAGTTACAATATTAAAAAGAGAGGAAGATAGAACAAGAATCAAAGCAAGTAAGTTGTAGTATTGAATTGAGAAGAGAAGATAAGGATAAATAATCAAGCATGTAGAGGAACCACCAAGTTTGAAGATAGCGAGCAAGGAGGAGGACAAGGAAACTAGAATTCAAAGAACAACAATATATTTTAGAGTAGACCCAATATAATAATATCATAGTAGAGTTTTAGTAGTTTATGGTAAGCATCCAAGATCCATCAAGTTTGATAGCAAACTACCCAACAAGAAAGGAGGAGCCACCATGGTGAAAGGCAGAGCCACCACATTGAAATGTGGAGAACCACCATGAGAGGAGCAGCTATTGAAATTAAAAGGAGGAGCCACCATGTTGAGGAGGATAATCAAGTGTAAAAACCACCATTATCTCCATTCCAAGGAGCACAAGTACCGTCTATGAATGTTGGAAGAATGAGAATTTGAAAGGATAGTTAGTGGACATCGAAAATCCAAGTATGAAGGAGTCAAATCATTTTTAGGGTGAGTTGAAATATCATAAGGAAAAATAAGCATTAAAGATCCAACCACCAAAAATTATGAATAATGTCATAATACCATCAAGAAAGAGTAATGCCAAGAAGCAATATTACCATCGTGAGAAGCTTTGATACAATTTTTGAGAAATTATTGGGAATTCAATTTCAAGTTTTGAGAAATTTTAGAAATTGAATTATTGAATTTTGTGAAGCATTTTTAAAATTTGAAAATATTTTGAATTTTGGAGAAATAAGGTTTCCTACATCAAATTAGGAATATAAAATTTACAAATATCTTGTTACTAGATTTCTAAATTTCTGAATTTGGAGTTATAAGGAATTCAACACCAACATAGGATTGTGAAATTTAGAATTGAGAAATTATTTTTTGAAATTTGGGAGATAAAAGGATTTCAACCTAGAGTTTTTTAAGAATTGAAAATTTTGTCAAAAATTAGTGGTTGATCATTTATACCTAGGAAAAATTTAAGGTATTCATCCTAAAGAAGTAGAAGTTGAAGGTTACATTGAAATTGACATTAGTATTTCATTCAAACATTAGGGAGATATAAGGCTTACAACATAATTGTTTGGAAGGTTGAAAACTTGAAAAGTGTTCTTAGTCTATCATAAAACTAAGGAGGAACAAGGATGTCTACTTCAAAGAATACATTAAATAATGATATAGAGAACATTGTTAGAGAGGAAAAAATAAATATCATAAAACTTGGAATCAAAGATTTGATTAAAAATTCTGAAGGAAAACTAGACTTAGTCTCAAGTTTCATTTACAAAGAAGCTTTAGAAGAGAATTTTGAAATATTAGAATACTATTTGCATGTGAGAATGTTTGAAGCAATTGACAATGATAAAGATAGTGTTATTATTTCTTTAAGCGTTGATAGTATAATATACATGTCATTACTTACACTTAAACATTTCAAAATGAAGAACTTGAAACAAAATGAGTTGATTAAATCCCTAAGAAGAAAACAAAAGTGGATGAATCATTTTTAGAAAAAGTATTTCATTCCTCATGCAATATTGATGCTTCAAGTTCATCTAATTCAGAGTCTTATCATGATGCCATAAGTGAATGCTCAGAAGGTTATGTACAAAATAAGACTTGTGATATGAAGAACAAAGGCAAAGATAAAATATTTTTGCAAGATTCAAATGACAATATGACATCACCTAAAAGCATAAATACTGACATCACTAGTGAATACAAGCAAGAAGAGAAAGAAACTGATCAAGGAGGCATATAGTGCAAAGTGATTTAAAAGAAGAAGACCATATTGAAGACTAAAGTCTTCAATAACCAAATAATGTAACACGAGGAGTGTTGGAATATATTATATTATTTAGCACATGCTAATGTACCACCTCATACATTTAAATATTAGGAATGTGTCTTATATTAGAGTGTGATTATTTACTTTATGCAATGTAATAAATGCATAAGTATTAATAGAATGTGCAAAGTATTTAATAATGTAAATGTGCATAATAGCCCATGTGCACATGAGACCATAGAGTAGGAAAGTGAAGAGTCTCAAGAAGAGTGAATGCCAAAAGTACTCCATTTGAAGAGTAAAATTTTATTATATTGTTAGAAATATTGAGTTGTCATTGATGTCAAAGGTAGAAATATATTCAAGGATGAAATGTTGAATTGTCATTGATGATAAAGGCCAAAATATCTTCAAGGATGAAATGTTGAGTTGTCATTGATGTTAAAGATAGAAATATCTTCAAGGATGATTTGAATTACAAGTATGTGCTTTAATATTTAAATTGAAAATTTAAATAATAAAAATATTATAAAGTTAAACCTTATAATATTTAAATATAAAATTTAAATATTATAAAGTAATGGTTTAAATATTTATATGGAGTTGAAGTTTAAAATTGTGAGAGCACCGACCTCTTGGCCGCCAAGCAATATTGAATGTAAGGTTGAAGTTCAAAAATAAAGTATGAGTTGACTAATTAAGCGCCAAAGGCAAGAAGGACAAAAGTGTGCATATATACATGAGTTTGAAATTCATTTCAATGTGATGTGGGGTGATATATTCCTTCGAAGAGAAGAAGCAAATAACGATGCAGTGGTTGGCAATGTTGAAGATAGAAAACAAATACCTTCGAGATAATTGGAAGAGTGTGCACATGGAGATCTAGCATAGAGGGAAACAAGTAGAGCACGCACACGAAGATCCAACATAGAGAAAAAATAAGTAAAGCATGCACATGGATATAAATAACAAAGTAAAATAGTAGAATGCACCAAAAGGATTCCAGAGGACCACACATCCAGTAAAAACTAGATAAGTTTCAAATATAAAGTGATAAACTCTCCCTAGATAAATACAAACTTATGGAATATTTTGTAATGAAGTTTGTGAAGTATAAAGACTAGAAAATTGTGAATATCTAGGTATACCAGATATGAAATTTATGAAGTAGAAAGACTGCAATGTTGTATTGAATATATGTGAATGCTAGATATAAAATTTATGAAGTAGAAATACTGCAATATTGTGAATTTTTATGAATACCAGATATAAATTTGTGAAGTAGAAATACTGCAATGTTGGATTGAATATATGTGAATGTTGGATATAAAATTTGTGGAGTAGAAAGTAGAAGCAACATTGATTTTATCGGGAGTATTTGTAATACTTTGGCCTATAGTTTTTTAATGCAAATGAATGGAATGTATTCAATAAAAGGAAGCTGATAGTTTGAAATCAAAGTGAGACAATAGTTGTTTTGATATGGTAAACATGAATAGGTGGTAGGAATCTATGGTAGCGAACTATAAGAGTTCATGTTGGATTATCAAAGACATGGAAGTAGTAGGGTTTGATGGTATAACTCCATGCATAAGAGACTACGTCAAGAGAAAAGGATGTGGTGAAGAACATCATGATTATAGAGAAAGATAACATATAGAAGGTGTTGTAATTTGGTGGTTCATGACTCCCAAAACATTATTGTTGGTCAAGATATTTACATATGATAGAGAGCGCAACTAGAGTTTGAGAGTAAAAATCATTTGGAGATTCAAGCGAAGATGATTGTCTTAAGAATAACATAGAGGGAGATGAAGTGCTAAAATTTGGGTAAGTAAAACAATAATTATTATTGAGTTGTAATGTTTTCAATTGATGGTTGTAATGGAGGAGCTCTCGAATGCGTTGAGCGAGTGTATGTGTTGATAAAAGTACTTCAACTTGAGAGGGAGCTATGGTAGGAGCCACACTAATCTATGGATGTATGTATTGATGAAAGTGCTTCATCTTGAGAGGAAGCCACATAGAGGAGACACACAAAACAAGAAATATAGCTTCAAAAGTATTACAAGAAAAGTCATTTGTGGATAGCCAAGTGTCATGGAGAATGAAGGATAGCCAAGTGTCACTAAGAACAAGGTCATAGGCATATATACATCACACAAATATTTGAGAAAGAATTGTGTACATTGCATCAAAAGGGATTCATTACAAAGGAGAACATCACATAGAAAGATGCATCACTACGTAAATGCTTGCTCATGAAATATTATCCTACACACACCATATATTAAGAGGTACATATTATTATTATTATTATTATTGTTTGAAGACATAAGGAATCAATTTAAAAATTTTGAAAAGGAGATATAAGAAAATTGAGTTGCTAGAATTTGGAAAGATAAAGGTGATATTTTGGATGGCTTTAATGATAAGATTCTAGAGTTGATTTGAGCAAGAGTGAATGAATGTTATTACATTATAATTTTGATATCTAAGAGAGAGCATTAGAAAATTGAAAAAAAAAAAAAAGGGAAGAATTTAAAGAGTAAGAGGAGGATATTGGATCAGATTGTTGAGCACATTTATGAGCAAATTTGGAGAATATTTGAGTAGTATTTGTGAGAATATTTGAGAGAAAATTTGAGTATTTTTGTGATAATTTTTAGAGAAGATCTTGCTGAGAGAGGATTAGTTTTTCTTGTGGGTTGGTGCCCATGAAATTAATGAGAGGGGATTGGTGTCTTCTATGGGTTGGTGCCCAAGAAATTACTGAGAGAGGATTGGTATATCTTATGGGTTAGTGCCCATGAACTTGATGAGGGAATTGGTGTCTCCTATGGGTTGGTGCCCATGAACTTTATGAGGGTATTGGTATCTCCTATTGTTCGATGCCCATGAACTTATTTAGGGGATTTGTGTCTCCTATAGGTTGGTATCCATGAACTTGTTGAAGGGATTGGTGTCTCCTATGGGTTGGTGCCCACAAAATTGCTAAGTGGATTGGTTTCTCCTATGGGTTGGTGCCCATGAACTTGCTAAGGGGATTGAGGTCTCCTATGGTTTGGTGCCCACAAACCTATTGAGGGGATTGGTGCCTCCTGTGGGTTTGTGCCCATGAAATTATTGAGGGGATTGGTGTCTCCTATGGATTGGTGTCCATAAACTTGTATCAAGGGGATTGGTGTCTCCTATGGATTGGTGTCCATAAACTTGTATAGGGGATTGGTGTCTCCAATGAATTGGTGGCCAAAAAATTGTATATGGTATTGGTGTCTCTTGTGGGTTTGTGCCCACAAAATTTATTGAAGAAATATATAAGAAATATTTTGTTGTGGTTTTATCCCGAGAGGGTGTTTCCATGTAAACATATTTTCTCTTATGTGTATAGAGATTATGTGCATTGATTTATTATTGCATTAATATTATTGTTGTTATTATTTGGAAAAAAAAAGAAAAATTTTATCTTATACTTTTCACCCCCCTCTCAGTATAATCTTGTGTTCTTCAATTGGTATCAAAGTGGGTTCCTTCATGAAAGCCTAATCACTTGAAGGAAGATCTTACAGGAACACACATGGCTTGCCAAGAAAAAGATTTTTCATCAAATAGGGCTCCATTATTTGATGGGACTAACTATGCTTTCTAGAGCATAAGGATGCAAACCTATTTTATGGCACATGGCTACGATATATGGTAATCCATTGAGGATGGGTTCACACCACCTACAACTCCTCCCACAGATCGAGATGGCAAGAAAACATTTGAAAATAATGCTAAGGCAATGAATGCAATATTAAGTGGGTTATGTGAATCAAATTTTGTGAAAGTCATGCAATGCACCACAACAAAATAAATATGGGATAAGTTACAAAAAACATATGAAGGAGATGACAAGGTTAAAATGGCAAAACTTCAAACCCACAAGAGGAAGTTTGAATATTTGAAGATGAAATATGAGGAAGATATTTCCAAATATCTACTCCATGTTGATGAAGTTGTCAACACCATTCATGGACTTGGAGAAAGTATTGAAGACTCTAATATTGTTCAAAAAATATTAAGGTCACTTCCCATGAGGTTTGATGCAAAGGTCTCAATGATTGAATAAATGAAGGATCTTAAAACCTTAAGCATGGATGAGCTACACGAAATTCTCACATACTATGATATGAGGACTAAAAATCATGAAACATCCAAATGGGAGGTTTCATTTAAAGCTTAAAAGAAGATAAAGAATAAAGAACTAGAGTCAAGTGAAGAATAAAGCATCGAAGAAGAAGCTAACTTTGTGCAAAGAAATAAGAAGGGTCCAAGAAAACACAAAGGTATGCATTCTATGAAATGTTTTAATTGTGGTAATCTTGGTCACTATGCATATAATTGCCCATAAGCTAGAAGTAGTAGCAATGAAGAAGAAAAGTAATACAAGAAAAATAAAGAAAGAAAATTTTATCATGAAAAGAAAAATAGGCAAGATCAAGGCAAGCATGAGAAGAAAATATTTCAAAGGCACAAGAAGAGTATTTATGTTGAGGAAGCAAGAATTTCTTCCAGTAGTGATGAAAGTCTCTCCAATAGTGAAAGAGAAGAAATCATATTTTTGGCCATAGAAGAGAAAGAAGATGCTCCTATTGTCAAAAACCAAGAAGAAGAAGAAATATCCAAAAAGTGAAGAGGAAGCCATGGTTGACATAGAAGAGGAACTTGTTGTTTCTCTTGAATAGTTGAAGAGGGTTAGAAAGAAGAACTCAATATTGAAGGCTCAAGTACAAGAGGATGAGAAAACAAAGGTAAAGTTGTCACAAGAACTCATTAACCTAAAATTTAAACTTGAAGAGGCAAAGTGAATTGAAGAAGGTATGGATGAGCAGTTAAAGGTAAAAGAGTTGGAATGTGAAAAATTGGAACATGAAGTTGTCTCTCTAAGGATGGAAGTGGAAGATTCTAATGATAAGCTAAACAGGTTTGGAAAAAGCACAAAAATCATGGGTGATATTATCAAAGCACAAAGATCTTCGGTTATAAGAATGGACTTGGTTTTGGTGAGGTTCAAACGAAACAAAAGGGGGAGTCAAGCTCAAAAGGAACAGATGCATTAAAGAAAACAATTTAAGAAGATCCTAAGACCTATGTTGATGTCTTGAGAAGTGATAGCATCAAGAAGAAATATTGTAAAGTGTCATCATGTACCAAGGACCATCACATAAAAAATAATGAAAGAACCATACGACCATATCCTCCAAAGCAATAATTTTTTTTTAAATATATTTATTAAGGTTATTACTTTTCATGTCACAAATTTGGTCATAAAGCTATAAATTGTAGGGCCCATGCTAAGAATGAATTTGGCTTCACCAAAAGGAATTTCAATTCATTTGCACCTCTCATGGATTACAACATCATTTGTTACAAATATAATAATTTTGGGCACACAACTAGATGGTGTAGAATAGTGTTCCCCAAACTTCCAAAGTCAAATAAGGAGGATGGTCAAAATGTTCAAAAGGGTATGACCTCCAAATTTTGGAAAAAGAAAATAGAACAAGAAAATGAGCATTGTAAGTTGGGAGTAGTTTCACTCCCATATCATCATTGAACACCTCAAGAAGAGCAGGTAGTAAGGGGGTGTTGTCAAGAGTCTTATATTTCAGCCCCAAGGAGCCTTTGCCATTGATGTCAAAGGGAAAGGATTTTAGTAATGGGAGTAGATTGTCAGGGGGAGTAGTTTGTGATCATGTTGCAATAATGGACCGTTTCATTGTAGGGTTGCCATCAATGACAAAGGAGGAGATTGTTAGAAATATTGAGTTGTCATTGATGTCAAAGGTAGAAATATCTTCAAGGATGAAATGTTGAGTTGTCATTGATGATAAAGGTAGAAATATCTTCAAGGATGAAATGTTGAGTTGTCATTGATGTTAAAGGCATAAATATCTTCAAGGATGATTTGAATTACAAGTATATGCTTTAATATTTAAATTGAAAATTTAAATATTAAAGTTATAAAAATATTATAAAGTTAAACCTTATAATATTTAAATATTAAATTTAAATATTATAAAGTAATGGTTTAAATATTTATATGGAGTTGAAGTTTGAAATTGTGAGAGTGCCGACCTCTTGGGTGCCAAGCAATATTGAATGTAAGGTTGAAGTTCAAAAATAAAGTATGAGCCGACTAATTAAGCGCCAAAGGCAAGAAGGAAAAAGTGTGCATATATACATGAGTTTGAAATTTATTTCAATGTGATGTGGGGTGAGATATTCCTTCTAAGAGAAGAAGTAAACGATGATGAAGTGGTTGGAAATAGTGAAGACAACAAATGAATACCTTCGAGATAATTGGAAGAGTGTGTGCACATAGATCCAATCAAGAGGGAAACAAGTAGAGCGCACATATGAAGATCCAACGTACAAGAAAACAAGTAAAGTATGCACACAAAGAACAAGCATGGAGTGAAATAGTAGAATGCGCCAAAGGATTTCGTAGGACCACACATCAGGAAAAAACTATATAATTTTCAAAGATAAAGTGATAAAATATTCGTAGATAAATATAGATTTGCAGAATATTTTGTAATAAAGTTTGTGAAGTAGAAAGACTATAATATTGTGAATATCTGTGAATGTCAGATATGAAATTTATGAAGTAGAAATACTGCAATGTTGTATTGAATATATGTGAATGCTAGATATAAATTTATGAAGTAGAAATATTGCAATATTGTGAATATCTAAAAATGTTGGATATGAAATTTGTGAAGTGGAAAGACTACAATATTGTATTGAATATATGTGAATGTTGGATATAAAATTTTTGAAGTAGAAAGCAAAAACAACATTGATTTTATTGGAGGTCTTTGTAATACTTGAGCCTATGGTTTTTGAATGCAAATGAAAGGAATATCTTCAAGAAAAGGAAGCTAACAATGCTAAAATCAAAGTGAGATAGCAGTAGTTATATTGTGGTAACCGAGCATCGGTGGTAGGACTCTGTGATAGTAAACTATCAGAGTTCATGTTGGATTATCAAATATGTGGAAGTAGTAGGGTTTTATGGTATAACTCCATGCAGAAGAGACTACATCAAGTGAAAAGGATGTGGTGAAGAACATCGTGATTATAGATAAAGACAACAGATAGAAGGCATTGTTGTTATTAGGTGAGTAACAACTCCTAAAAAATTGTTGTTGGTCAAGATATTTACATATGATAGAGAGCACATATAGATTTTGAGAGTAATAGTAATTTGGATATTTAAGTGAATATGATTGTCTTAAGAATATTGTAGAGGGGAGGCAAAGCACTAAAATATGGGTAAGTAAAACAATCATTATTATTCTGACATTGAGCTGCAGTGTTTTCAATTGATGGTTGTAATGGAGGAGCTCTCGAATGCATTGAGCGAGTGTATGTGTTGATGAAAGTACTTCAACTTGAGAGGGAGCTATGACAGGAGCCATGCTAATCTACGGATGTATGTATTGATGAAAGTGCTTCATCTTGAGAGGAAGCCACACGGAGGAGACACACAGAACAAGAAATGTAGCTTCAAAAGCGTTACAAGAAAAGTCATTGTTGGATAGCCAAGTGTCACGGAGAATGAAGGATAGCCAAGTGTCACTAAGAACAAGGTCATAGTCATATATACATCACACAAATATTTGAGAGAGCACTCTGTGTACACCACATCAAGAGGGAGTCATTACAAAGGAGAACATCACACAGAAAGGTGCATCACTATGTAAATGCTTGCTCATGAAATATTATCCTATGCACACCATATATTAAGAGGTACATATTATTATTATTGTTTGAATACATAATGAATCAATTTAAAAAGTTTGAAAAGGAGATATAAGAAAATTGAGTTGCTAGAATTTGGAAAGATAAAGGTGATATTCTAGATGTTTTTAATGATAATATTCTAGAGTTGATTTGAGCAAGAGTGAATGAATGTTATTACATTATAATTTTGATATCTAAGAGAGAGCATTAGCAAATTGAAGAAAGCAAACTCAAGAAAAGGGAAGAATTTAAAGAGTAAGAGTAGGGTTTTGGATTAGATTGTTGAGCACATTTGTGAGCAGATTTGGAGCAGATTTGAGCAGTGTTTATGAGGATATATGAGAATATATTTGAGCAATGTTTGTGATTATTTTTGGAGCATAAATCATTGAGAGGTAATTGGTGTTTCCTATGGGTTGGTGCCCATAAAATTTCTAAGAGGGAATTGGTGTCTCATATAATTTTATACCCATGAAATTGCTAAGAGAGGATTGGTGTCTCCTATGGGTTGGTGCCCATGAAATTATTGAGAGGGGATTGGTATCTCTTGTGGGTTTGTCCCCAAAAAATTGCTGAGAGGGGATTGGTGTCTCATGTGGGTTGGTGCCCATGAACTTGATAAGGGGATTGGTGTCTCCTATGGGTTGGTGCCCACGAACTTGTTGAGGGGATTGGTGTCTCCTATGGGTTGGTGTCCATGAACTTGATGAGGGGATTGGTGTCTCATGTGGGTTGGTGCCCATGAAATTGTTGAGGGGATTGGTGTCTCTTATGGGTTTGTGTCCATGAACTTGTTGAGGGGATTGGTGCCTCCTATGGTTTGGTGCCCATAAACTTGCTAAGGGGATTGGTGTCTCCTATGTATTGGTGTCCACAAACTTGTATACAATATTGGTGTCCATGAACTTGTATAGGGAATTGATCTCCTATGGGTTATTGCCCACAAAATTTATTGAAGAAAAATATAAGCAATATTTTGTCATGGTTTTCTTCCGAGAGGGTGTTTTCCATGTAAAAGCATTGTATTTTTTGTGTATGGAAATTGTGAATTGATTTATTATTGCTTTCATATTATTATTGTTTCCATTTGGAAAGAAACATTTTATCTTATATTGTTCACCCCCCTCTCATTATAATCTTGTGTTCTTCATATATATGTGCATTTGTGTGTGTATGTGAGGAGAGAATGTGTAGTGAGAGTGTGTGGAAGTATGGTGTATTTGAGATATTTTTTCTATATGATATACAGTTTTCATGAGCATTCAATATTGCAGTTTTATGAGTTGTTGTAGAAGTTATTTATGAGTTTTATATATTTAGAATAATTCCATTATATTATTATTTTAGATCTTGTGGTTATTTTAACTTAAGTATTTAGCTTCAAAATCTAATAGGTACTTTTCTCATCATTTTTTGCTTCAATCCTGGTAGTAGGATCAAGCTTATAGTTTGTTGCTATATTTTTATTTGAGTTTAGACCTATAAAATTATAGGTTATTATGTTTCTTAAAATTAATGATAATATTAACATTATAATTTTATCTAAGATTTGTCATTATTTGATTACAGAATTGATAAAAATCCTTATATTAGGTCATAATCCTTATATGATTTGAGAAATTAGAAAGGTAATCATCAAATAAATAGAGCAATTCAATCAATTTTAGTTTTTGTGATTTTGTAATTTGATTTTGTAAATAATTTTGTGAGGAAATTAGGTAAATTACATGATTTTGTAAGGTAGCATTAGATATCAAAATATGACTTCCCCTCTGGTATTCAAGAAAGAAATTAAACTTACACGTAATGCTACATAGGCTAGTCTCATTGTTTGTAGGAATATCTTTTGATCTCTTCAATTGGAAAGAAGAATAAACAATTTTACTATTTTTCAAGCAATGAAAAAACAAAAAATATATATTGCTAAAAAAAATCCTTCTTTTTCATTGTTTGTAGGAATATCTTTTGATCTAGGATTGCGTGTTTCATTCTATATTCATTTGCACTTTATAGTGAATCATTCAAACCTTGCATTTAGGATAAATGAAAGTTGCATTATATCCTCTTAATTCTTGCTCAAAATAAAAATAAAAAAATATATATATTTTTTGTAAGCATTAAAAATGAAAGAGCACGTAGATCTAGGAATTGTTTTATGCATTGTTATATTTATTTGTAATGCATCTCTCATCCTAACATTTCATAAAGGATAGAATAATAGTTTAAACCCTAAGTGTATTCCAATCAACCCATCAAACTTAGATGGGTAGGATCCACAGTAAAGGCCTCCCAAAATATTGAGTGTGGGCATGCAATGTTTTTCCCCCATAGTAGTTAGAATAGACTTCAAGGTCTATGGTAAAATCTAATTATAAGGCTAAAAAATATTCCATAAGGATAGTTTCTTGTTAGGTAAGATAATTAAATGCTTTCAAAATTTTAAACATATAACTTGCAATAGGATAAAGAAGCATGGTGAGTCGATTCTATTTAAGAGCCATCATCTTCTCACAAATACTCTTAAGTAGATTTGTATAATCAACCTCTTGATATTATCATAGCTAGTCATCCTTTCTCCCAAAATTATAATATACCTAGGTTTGATATATATAATGGGAATGAAGACCTCATTGAACACCTTAGTTTTTTCCATACTACATGTAATGGAATTATGTAGGATCAAAATTTATTCCTCAAAATGTTCACCCATACTCTTAAAGGCCTAGCCCTAGATTGATATTATTATATACCCTGACATAGCATCAAAATATTTGAGGAATTAATAGAACATTTAATTCAAATAATTTATTAGTATATACTGAGGATAAGGACACTATAAATTATCTATACTCTTAAACAAGAAAAATATGAGAGTTTCACTAACTTCCTAACAAAGTGTTGAGCTATAGTAGGGAGAATCCAATACACACTCCAAAAAATGAAAATATTAAATATTTTCATACATATCTTGCATGAAAAATTGGTCTACACCTTGTAAATGGCCAACATCTCTTTTGAATAGGTAGTTGATTTAGAAAAATACATATAAATTACCCTTAGATAGAGATAATAACT
Source organism: Wollemia nobilis (assembly GCA_028583015.1). Classification (NCBI taxonomy): domain Eukaryota; kingdom Viridiplantae; phylum Streptophyta; class Pinopsida; order Araucariales; family Araucariaceae; genus Wollemia; species Wollemia nobilis. The sequence goes on from JAQPPZ010016895.1 coordinate 21,835,377, forward strand.
CAAGCTCAAGGATAAGGAATAGTCCTCCAACCATAAAGGAAATTAAAAAATAGACACACTATAGGTTATAGAGTCATATAATTTCATCCTTATATAAATGTAAATATTACAATAACCCTCCAAAAATGTGTCTTAGAAAATTAAAAAGAGTCTAAGCATAATTTTACTAAATTATATTAATGTCCTATAACCATATTAGAGCAATTTATTCAAGCCAATGTGGTAGATATCCCACCCATAAATCCCATAGATCCTTATAGGGGAAAGCACCTGAACTTTTTCCCTAATGAGTATTGTACCTTTCCATGTGTTCATGGTCATTCAACCAATAGATGTAAAACACTTTGAAATATTATCTAGGATATCATAGAGGAAGGTCAACTTATCATCAATGGATCTAATTACTTGTCATCAAACTAAGATCTTAGGATATTCCAAAATACACTATTGACCCATAGCTAAAAGGAAACAAAATGATGTTCATTGAGGGAATGTCCACCTACAAATGAAAGCATGATAGTTGCAATCCATTATTTTAAACAATATTTCTCATGAAGGTAATTTTAAAATTCTTTGTCTCCTAGTTCATATTCAATACCTCCTTTGGAAATATATAGCACATTAAGATCCTTAATTAAACTCAATCAACTTGATAATATATATGCTATGGGATAAATTATATCCATAGTAGTTTTACATTTCATTGTCACCTTATCATGATAATGAAGCCAACTTTTTACCTTTTAGGGTATGACGGTGATACCATTCCTATACAAAGAATAAGTAAAGATGAAACGAATAAGCAAGTCTCGCTCCATTTGGGTCTTGTATCCTTTTAATTCACATATAAATATGTATTTCCCAACCTTTGTTTCCCATAAACTTAATGCATAATCAATAAATAATATATTTAAATATTGTATTTACATCTACATTGACTACTGTAGACATGGTAAATTGACCCACTAAGGTGAGTCATTTTCCTTAGATCCTTAGTCTCTCCCTTGAAAAAGTAGGGTCATATTTGAGCAAATATTTCCCCTACAAAATCCTCTCCATTCTTCTCAAAACATATACCATTGGATTAGTCTTGAAAAGGTCTTTCCAACGGTATACATTTTATCCTTTTCTAAATCTTTCTACTCCCACAAAATGCAGAAATACTACATAGGAATCTAGCCTAACCAAATTGGCACCTAATCCATATTGGGTGCAAATTTAGCACGAATTTGGCAAGCCAAATTTGTGCCCAGTATTCATCCTAGGAGTTTTTATCTCAAAAATCCCTCTCCTTGTTGGTCCACCCTTGGGGTCGGCCTTGCTCACAGTAAAATTTCATTTTCTTGCTCATTTTTACCCTCCAAATATCCTATAAAATGAGGATTTGATTCCTCCAATTCATCTTCTGGAATTTGGAAATATTTACACCTTGATATCTAGATATCAATTAATAAAAGAAGTATTTTTTATGTTCTAACTCTTTACATGCTCACTTGCTGATGCTTTCAAGTGGATTTTTGGTACAAGTTGTTTCAATTATTTCGGTGTTTGGTGATTGTTGCCCTTGGGTATTGAGTGAAAAAGTCTTGATGATTGCATAGATCAAAAAATTTTGAGTGCTTCATCCACATCTTAAATTTTTCTTTCTTGATCCATCAACTCATCAAGTTTTGCATTTGTTTTGTTAGCATTTAACATTCAGGTTTTTGCATTTTGCACCTTGTTTTTTGTCATTTCAAGCTTCAAAAAGGGAATTTGAACCAATTTAATGACTAGTACATATAGGGCATAATTTGGTCAAAAAAATTCATACCTCCTAGTTAGAGGGCATGAATTTGTAAAATTAGAGTTTTGGGGGCCATATTCACACTTTGAAACCTTAATTTGCATCTTATTTTGAAGCTTTGTGTTGTGTCCATCCTTGCTACATTTCACATTATTATTGCATATCTATTTTTCTATATATGTGAATGTTACAAAGGTCAAATATTATTTTTATGTTCAAATAGATCAGCTAAAATGACCTAGAGGACTTGACTACTATGCCTCCAAGCTTAGCCATATAGCGTCCTAAGAAAGCCCCCAAATGCTGATCAAATGTTCTAGGGTTTTGTGAAGCTATTGGATATTATGGATGAAATATAAAACTTGGATCAACCAATAGATAATATGGGTGCCCTAGTATATATTTAGGTTGATTATTATTTTCTTTATACCCACTTTTATCAAAAACCTAGATACTAAACAAAGGTAAACATATATTTGAAATTCTAGGCACTTGGAAAAAATAAAAGCATATAGTGTGCATCTAGGGTTTAGTATTGTTTGCACATTACCTTAGACTCTTGCTTTAAATTTTCATCTTTGCAACCTAGGGTTACACATCAATAAATTAAACAATTATACTAGGCTTAGCTCTTGTATTATTGCATCTTGTATCTTGCATTGTTATCTCACTTTCCATAATCTTAGTATAGAAAAATCCAAACATAGGTGTATGCCTAATTCAACACATTCAAACACATCCTACCTTGAACTTGGAATGAGTCCTTAAACCATTCTTGGTGAACTCGTTCTCCTCCACACCCAGTGTAGAGTTATAATGGCCATCAGGATCACCTCAAGGCTTCCTTGTGGATCCAACCTTGAGAATCAAACATCGATGCATGATTTTACCCCTCTACATATTTGGTGAAATCGATGTGAAAACACATATTTGTGGCCAATATAGGAAGCATTTTCCTTTTGATTTTTCTTTGAAAATTTTTAAACAAGACCACTAATTTTGTGTGTTTAGATAAAAAAATATTTAAGAACTATCTTAAAATATTTTTATTATTTTTGTTGGTCTTTGGTCTTCTTCCTTTCCAATATATCCCTTTTTCTCTCTCCTAATGGCTCCCAAACTTAGGAGTGGGTGAAGTCTCTTAGAGTCTGATTATGTTTTCCAAGAGGATGATCAAATTGATATAGAGAATTATAATATTGAGGAAGAGAAAAATTAAGAGATTGATAATAGTATTGATCCTATTAGGGATCCAATTGGAACCTTACCTTTAAATATTTTTAATATATGTCGAGCTTTTATAGGTATTATAAGAATACCTTCGATATAGCTGTAGAAGAGGAAGCCCAACTCAAGTTTGTTTTAATATCTCATCATCAAACTATTCCTTCTTGATATGTTCATGCCAACTCCTTGAGTGAATATTTGAATCATGGTAATCTTGTCCATCAACCAATTTATGCCACTACTATAACCACCAACATTGGAAGGAATCCACAAGTCCCTCCAACTAGTAGTGTCACTCAAAATTATTTTCAATTTTCTCCTCAATCTACTAACATCAACAATTTTACCTTTGTTCTACCAATTTCTAGTTATCCTCTCGAGAAAGATACAACATATCACAATAGTATCAATGTATCCAATATAATCCAAGTACTCGTTAAACAACCTATCTATCCTTTAGAGAATCTAGGTGCTTTGCAAAGCGGTAATCCAAAGGTCCAATATTTTAACTAATATAGGGAAACAACTAGTTTCAAAAATGGAGATGATTCAGCCCTCTAGTTTCACCTATAGCTATAATAAAATGTGCAATCAACCCCTAGACATTATTGTTACTACTAGACCTTACTCCAAGTATTTTCCCATGCTAGTCTTGCCTACATACAAGGGAGTAGAAGATCCAATTTAGCATTTAAGGAGGTTCTAAACAACATATCATGTCATATATGATAATATATTGTTACTAGAGATGTTTCCTAAAAGTATTTCTAGCATGGAATTATAATGGTATTATCAATTACCTATCCATTATTTTAGGAACTTTGAACAAATAGTTGAATTATTTTTTCAACAATTTGGTGTTTATGTTGAAAATAATGTATCCATGAAATATGTTTACAATCTAAAGTAAGGTAAAGAGGAAAGTTTTTCAGAATTCTTGGCTCATTGGAGAAGTCTAGTTGGTCGCTTGAGATATACCTTACCTCCTCTAGATAAGATTTAAATATTTATTGGGAATTTACAAGAGCAATTATCTTATGTATTAGAAACTAAAAATATCATATATTTTGATCAAGCAAGCCAAAAAAGTGGAACAAAACCTTATTAGAAAAGGACAACTTAAAGTGAAAGAAGATAAAATTCCTAAGAATAAATATAAAAATAAGCATGTGGTAGGATATGGTGTAACAAATAGTAGGACTATTAATAGTATTTTTAACAACCTATAAAATATAATACTTCAAAAACCTCTGCAAATTAATTTCACAAGATTTAACATGCCCGTGGAAGTGGTTTTAAATCAGCTTTTGGAAGCTAATATGATTAATTCCTCCCATAAGGTAACATGACACTACAACAAGTTGGTACAAGGTATGTCAACAATATGCATATCATAGAGTAGAAGGAAATTTGATAAATTCTTGTAAAAAATTGAAACATGTGGTTCAATATATGATTGATGTAGGATGTATCAATGTAGGAATTTCTCAATCTCTAAATAGTCAACAAGGGTCCATGGTTAACCAAAATACACCTAAGAAAGGTCAACATGTAGATAATAAATTATATTATAAGAATGTACCACTTCCATATGGAAATATGATTGGCATGATAACAACTATTTCAAATCAATAGGTGTTGTATCGTTCCAAATTTTCCACACCCTTACCTTCAGGCTAAAGGATCCACGACCGGAAGGGGGATGCGGGAAGGATGGGATGATACCTTGGACTGAGAGGCCCTTTGAAGGTCTCGCATCTTGGGGGAGGGTTATTAAGGTGATTTTTCAATGAATGGTGGGTTAACCAGGAAAATTTTGAATGGCAGTTTCCACGCCTAGGTTGGGAATGTGTTTGATGTGTTCAATTTTATCTTTAATCATTCAAATCTTAGGTTTGGCAAAATGAATCTAAACTAATTTATATGAAATGCATATTTAAATGAATACAAAAAACAAATTTGAAAAGAAAACACAGAGAATAAACTAGATTAAAAAGTCATATCTGATCCGGATGTCTGATGGAGGTTCTAATTTTTGAAGCATTCAAGATCGCCTCTGATATGACAGGATCATCTACGATCAGACGAGATCGTCTAAGATCTAACGAATTCGTCAGAGACCTGCAATCAGAGAAATAGATATAAAATACAGAAAATGCAACTATTCCAATAGAGGGCAATGATGTAGAATGACAATAATAATAGTAAACTGATAATTATAAATGAAACATGAGTGCATTACAATGATTTAATGAAAAATTATGATTTTATTATGCATTAAAACTATATGGGTGAACTCTAGGATGCAAAATAGTAATAAATCTGACTAATGCAAAGCAAAATAGTAGATAGTGGAGAAAGAATGCAAACTTAGGGCACTGATTGCCCCCAATGTTGACTGCAGTCGAAATCATCTCGAATTGGTGCGAGATCATCCAAGATTGTACAGGATCATCTGCGACAATCTGAGTTTGCTCCAGCTGAAGAATGAAAAAGTTCCTACAATAAAATTTGAAAAGGGACAAAGCAAACAACAGTCTAAGACATTCTAATGCATGTAAAACTCGAAGTGCAAAAAATTTCAGCCAGGGGAAAGTCAAGGGGAGGGCCTAAGATTAAATAGGCATAGGAAGGAGGTTGGGAGGTTGGATATCATCCCAATTTGGGAGATATCCAATGGGGGAAGTCTCTAACCGTGCAGACATGCTTTTGCCTAGGTTAGAGACATCATTGAAATAGAAGCTAATTATGAAAAATCAATTTTGGGAGAAAATCGTCTGGATGTTCTAGACCAGACAAAATCGTTCGATCTGAGGTGATATCATCTGATCGACGACGATATCATCCAAAGGTCACAACAAATCCCAAAAATGGTGTGTAAAATTAGGAAAGTGGTTAAAAGGTAGTTCGGGGTTAAAAATTTGAATTTGAATTATTACTAAGGTAATTTTAATTATTGCTAAGGTTTACTGTGCCAATTTTAGGGTGCTACATTTTGCCCCATCTTTAACAAATTTTTTGAAGAAAATGCGTTAAATATGAGTTCTTCTCGATCTACAAGAAAGCAAAAATTATTCCCATTTTTAGGTGACAATTCTAGGTCGAATCGTACGACAGCTTACTATGGTGCCCCCTCCGTGTTTTTACCCAAATTGAACGTTTGAGGTAAAAACGCGAAAAAGCAAAAAAAAAATTAAAATGTTTTTTAAGTATTTTTGAATAAAATTAAGAAAAATAGGGTAAAACCCTAATTCATTGTTACTGTTCATTTTCTTGGTTTCTAGAGCTCTGTAGACAAGATGGTCGAGACAACACACAGATCGACAGAGGTCCAGCGCGAGCTACGGGTAAGGGTCCAAACTTAATTTAGAATGCTTTAATTTTGAATTTCATGCTTTTTAGATTAATTTTGAATGATTGTTGAGCATCATAGCTATTTTTGGGCCATCGACGTCATTGGGACGAAATCGTCTTGATTTCTCCAAAATCGTCTTGATATCGTTGATTTCGTCCAAGGGCAAAATCGACGATATGGGGATGATTTTGTCTAATAATGGACGATTCCCTCTTGCAAAATCGGAGACAAATTTGCTCAAATTTTGGACGATATCATCTAATTGTGGACGATATCATCATTTGTATGAAAGTGACTTATTTTACTTGCATTTTTAATTAATGATTTTTATTGTTTTGTTGTTTATGTTGCAGAGAGGACTACTAAAGAGCTGAGAATGGAAGTACGGTGGACTAAGGGATGACTTGGCCGCTCTATCTCAAGCAGAGTGAGATCATTTGGCTCAGGTCAGCTTGTAGCATGTGGTAGATATGCCACAAGTTTTTACAGATATGGGGCTATTGACAGCCTTAGCAGAGAGGTGGTATCCAGGTTCTTCTTGTTTCCGATTACCAATAGGAAATATGACTCCCACATTGGAGGATGTATGGAGGATTTTGAGGATCCCCATACAAGGACGACTAATAACTCCCACGACTAATCAGGGCCATGCGATGATGCGACTATGCAGAGATCCGAGCTTCACCCTAGAGAAGGGCAGAGTGAACATCGAGTCGCTACGCCAGATGCCTAGGGCATCTAGACTAACAGAGGTTTTGGCTGGGGTGGTAGGTGGTTTGCTATTATGCCATAAGAGTGGATGCAGACAACCATGGCTACTGACAGATGTGGTTTGTGACATGAGAGACCACGAGTACAGGTTTTCTTGGGGGAGCTTTTTACTATGTCGATTGTATAGGATCCTGCATGGGGTCGTATACAAGGGTGGTTGATGTCTAGTCATGACATCACTGCTATAGGTTTGGTACTGGGAGCACATCGCAGTGCGAAGGTCGATAGGGATCCCACTAATAGGGATTGATGGGGAGAGGCCCTGAGTTTTCTACTGGTGGCTTCAAAGAGGATCACAGCGATGGATAGTTCTGCCAGTGTCTCAAAGACTACTTGATGACCTTGTCTCCGACCAGATCACCTAGAGGCCTTGGAGAGATCATCCAGGGTGGGCCGAGGATAGACAGGAGCTGGCTCACATCAGGAAAGTCTGCTAGCTAAGGATGGAGAGGGGAGAGGTGGAGCTCCACCGCTATGATCAAGTTTTGAGGTAGTTCGGTCTATAGCAGGGATCCCATCTCTTAGGGACTACAAGTTTTATCAGACCGTCCAGAATAACATTACAGTTAGTGAGGCTCCAGATATGCAGTGCTTCTAGAGTCAAGACACAGATGATGCCCCCATCCAGCCAATGGATGGTGATGACACTGGGGTTGCAGATAACTATGATACCTAGTACACAGGCATCTACCCTCCTTAGATGATAAGGGCTAAGGGTCTAATTCACGCAGTTGTGCATTGGATGGGGAGGCAGTGCTAGGCAGCCATTGAGGCGACACAGGGTCATGACAAGAGAGAGCAAAGGAGACCATAGGCTCAGTAGAGGCCACAAAAACAAGAGAGGAGGGAGGAGAGACCCCCTTATCCATAGATAGAGAGGCCACCATCACTCGATAAGGGTAAGGGTTTTGAGGTAGGAGAGAGTAGTGAGATGGCTACTCTTCGGGTGGAGACTGTTCGTCTCCAGGCTCAGGTGCAGGCCTTGCAGGATGAGGCTACATGACATCAAGAGGAGGCCACACAACTCAGATATGAGATTGCACACCTTAGAGCATGGAGTGAAGGAGCAAGCACTCGATACTTAGGACAGGCTATTGCCCAGATCACATTCTACCAGATGCTATACTACTATATGGTGCCAGAGGGGCAGAGATTACTGCTGCTAGCCCCTATTGCAGAGCCTGTCGTGATGAGGTCATCAAGGACATCATCACGATCATAGTCTAGGAGTCATACCACCACACAAAATACGATGGGGACACCTCGTCCACCTCAGGGCAGGGGAGGATATGAGGCTAAGAGCTCGAGGGCTTCTCGAGGCTAGCTGCTATAGACTACATTACACAGATTGATACATAGTGTTTATTATTTTTGATGGAGGATTGAGTATGTTGAGGTACAGATTGTGGCATACCGATCTAGTTTTGAGATGATGTATATATTGTTGATATATATATATATATATGAGATATTTTTGATCATATGACTTGTCTTATGTGTTTGTATGATGCTTTAATGTTTTGGTGTGATTGATTTGATGATTCATGTAATTATGTCATTTGGAAATATTATGGTTTGAATGTCATGCTTTTAAATTTAAATGAAATAATCTGATGTAAAAAAATTGGTTGTTTGTGATGTGATTTGATAAAAGTAAAAGGGACTTCTAACAATAATTTCAAAGGACATTGTCTCTATTATAGACCATTTCATGGAGTCGCCGCTCACTCGGTCGTCAAGCTAATCCTAGTATAGAAATATTGTAAAAAGTAAAAGAGTGCTTAAGAGATTGTCTTAAGACTTTGTTGTGATGATGCAAATGATGATGATGATGGTGATTTGTTTTCAGATTTTCATAAAAATAATATGCATGAAATATTTTAAAATGATTTTTGCTAGGCATAAATTCCTAAGTGTGATAAAATTTTGAACAATTCCTTAGAATTTATACCATGGTTGCAATATTGAATTTGAACATAATGACATGAAATAGAATAAGTGTTCATTTGTTTGTAAAGCATAATTGTGTAACATAATGATGCAAGTCACATGTTTTTATGATTTGAAATAAATGGGAAATAAAATTAGTTCGATGGTTTGCGCTAGGCATAGAATTATAGATATAAACTTATACCATCATCACAAAGTCCAAAGAAGAAAATAATAGTTTTATTGCATGGTTGATTTTTAATTTTTGAAAATAAACAGAAAATATGAAGATGAAGACTTGCGCTAGGCATAAAATTCCAATTTTGGTTTTGGAATTATACCATCGTCACGAAAGTCAAAAGTTATATGTAACTTTATTGCATGTTTTTGAAAATGATTTTGATTTTTTTAATAATGCATGTAGTTGTCTTTATACTAAACAACTGTTCTCAAAGAAGAAAATGAAATTATTCCAGAAAATTTGCAAAAATATTTCAAAGTATCTTAAAGACAAAAGTTAGATTTATAAGGAATCCCATGTGTGTATGTGAGTTCATTTCCGATCTTGATATATCATAATGATACACAAAATCTCTCAAATACAAATGTGTGTGCAATTGCTTTGTGCATTTACCAGTTTTGAGAAAGATAATTTGATACAAGTGATTTGAATTAACCAAATAAGTGTTCACTAACCATGATTTAGATGCATATACCCATACCAGACTACAATGTAATTCGGGTTATTAAGAGCTAGCTAATCCATAAGTAGACATAGGTCTGTACAAAATAAGGTCGCTAATGTGACAGACATATCACCACGCTAGGAGTTACCCAAGGCCAAGCGGGTTGGGCACAAACCACCTGTTATGGGGCTTCCCTCACAGTTTTTGAATAATTGAGAATTCTAGCGATTCAAGCTCATCAACCCTTCTTTTCTTTTCAATGGGTAGGGAAAGGGATTTTATTGCTTTTGCTTTTGCTCATTTTGCTTCTTTTTTTTTTTTGTATTTTTGCTTTGATATTTGAGATAATGCTAAAATAACCTTTTTATTTTTCTCTTTTTCTTGAACTTTTCTTTTCTTCCTATTCTAGGGATACTTGCTCGGATTAGCTGTAGAGCAAGGGATTTTTATTCTGGGTAGGGGTGAGCTTGTCCTTTTGTCAATTCTCAAATATTCTAGACCATGTGCATGATAGGATAGCGGGGGAAACTTTTCGCTCAAGAAACCACTTCTACTATGTAGCATAGCATGGAAATTACATATATAATCATTTTATTGTGATAGGATATGCTTGGTTTAAGTAAATGACAAGATCAATTATCTGTGCTCAAAACTTTATTTAATTGAATTTTGTGGACTTTAATATAAGAGAGATTAGTAATCATACCAGATAAATCAAGATATTTATTCATGTGAATGTGAAAGTGCAGGATTCCAAATAAATGTAATTTATCCAAAATAACTGAAAATATAATTGCAATATGTCACAATTTGAAAAGTACAAAATAAAATATGTTTTTGAATATTTTGATGATTTTGAATGTTTTTATATTTTTAAGTTTATAAATTGAAAGAAATACAAGATAGTTATTTTTTGAAATATTTTAAACAAATATATACAATGATGAAATGACCAATTTTTTACGCATAGTAACGTTTAAGATGCAAAATATTCATGGGTTCTTTAAGTTATTTACCATCTAAGGTAGATAATTTATATGCTCCCGATTCAAATTTAGCAGTGATAATATATGGGTCCAAGCCAGTTGGGCTCAAATTTACCTTTAAGGTCTTTAGTATTTTTTTTATTTTCTTTTAAAACAAGATCGTCGACCTCAAAGGATCGATGACGAACTTTCTTAGCATATGATATTTTAAGCTTGTTTTGGTAGGCACGAAGATGCTCCAAAGCATTGATGCGCTTTTCATCTAGGATTTCTAGCTGACTAAGTCTTCCAGATCGATATTCATCTCGTACTTTGGTATCTTGAAGTTGTAGAGCCAAAGAAGGAACTTCTAATTCAAAGGGAAAAACAACTTCAGCACCATAAACCAAAACAAAAGGTGAAGTACCTGTGGGAGTACGAACGCTAGTGCAATATGCCCACAAAGCTGGATATAATTGAATGTGCCAATCGTGACGGATTTATTGACCAATTTTTTGAGAATTTGGATTAAGATTTTTTTAGAAGCTTCTGCTTGGCCATTACCCTAAGGATAATAGGGAGTGGACCAGCGATGTTGAATCTTATATTTTTGACATAGTTTCTTAACATCTTTATTTTTGAAACAAGTTCCATTGTCTGAGATGATATTTGTAGAAATTACGAACCTACAAATGATTTGATTAAAAATAAATTTAGAGACTTGTATTCCAGTGCAGGAAGCTAAAGGTATAGTTTCAACCCACTTCGTAAAATACTCAGTGGCAGTTATGATGAATTTGTGTCCATTAGATGACACAGGATTAATTTTGCCAATAATGTCTAAGCCCCATTTTGAAAAGGGCCAAGGAGATGAAATAGCCTATAGTTCTTGTGCAGGGGCATGGACAAGGTCAGCATGTTTTTGGCACTTGTCGCAATGGCACACATAATCATGTGCATCATTCTCCATGGTAGGCCAAAAGTATCCTATCCTAAGGAGATTTTTAGCAATGACACTACCACTGAAGTGTCCTCCACAAGATCCATCGTGGGCTTCACTCAAAGCTGATCTGGATTCTTCTAAATTCAAACATCTCAATAGGATACCTTCAAAAGATCTCCTATATAAAGTATTGCCAATTATTACAAGTCAAATTGCTCGTCTACATAATAACCAATGCTGGTTTCTATTAGATCTGGCAAGGAAAGTCCCATTGTGAAGAAAATCAAATATATCTGTATACCAAGGGTCAGGAGTAGTTTCATTGATTAGAAACACATCCAAAGGTTTTAAGCATGACTTATTTGAAGTGGGTTCATGGAGTCGACAAATAATGATGGTGGCATATTCGTCATCTAAATCCAAGGGCAGAAGAGATGCAGCTACGACCATAGCGTCAGCCGCACGATTGCTAGTTCGAGGAATAGCTTCCAAGGTAACTTGATCAAATAAAGACATTAATTGTAAAACATATGCTTTATATGGGCATAATTTATCATCTTTGGTCTGATAAACTTCATTAATTTGGTTTATAACAAGTTGAGAATCACCAAAAACTAGCAGATGTTTAATTTTTAGCGCCAAGGCAGCTCGTAATCCAAGGATTAGAGCTTCATATTCAACAATATTATTGGTGCAAGCAAATGTTAATTTAAAGGACAAAGGTATAATGTGTTTTTGTGGAGATATTAAAATAATACCTGCACCAGCCCCACTCATGCATAGGGCTCCATCAAAGTATAATGACCATTGTTCAACATGGTCTGCATCTAATTGAAGGCATTCATCAGGAAACTCAATGATGAGGGGATGGGTAGACTCTAAGGGTGCAATAGCTAATTGATCTGCTATGATTTGACCCTTAACAGAATTTTGTCCTATAAATGTGAGTTCAAACTCGCTTAGATCAAGAACCCACTTTGTTGTGCGACCCGATAAATAAGGTCGACTCATGAGATACCGCAAGGGATCATATTTAGCAATGACATAAGTTTTTTGACTGAGCATATAATGACATAATTTTTGCATAGAAAATACAACTGCTAGACATAGTTTTTCTAATGTTGTGTAGCGGGTTTCATAACTAATTAAATTTTGGCTAATATAATAATTAGCACATTCTCTTTTCTCATCATCAAGTTGAGCTAACATAGCTCCTAAAGAAAAATTTGAGGGTAAAATATACAGGATAAATGGGCGATCAGGTCTAGGCAGTGAAAGCACAGGTGGGTTAAGGAGGTATTGTTTGAGAAGTTCAAAAGCTTCCTTACATTCGTCATCCCAATTAAAAGGGACATCCTTATTAAGGATCTTAAGAAAGGGACAGGTTTTGTCCGCCAGCTTATCGATGAAGCAACGGATAGCTTGAAGCTTGCCTTGTAAACTTCGTAACTTAGATATATTGGTAGGTGCGGGCATATCAGTGATAGCCAAAATATTGAGAGGGTCGATTTCGATGCCATGTAAAGAAACTATAACCCCTAATAGTTTATCGGACTTAACTTCGAATATGCATTTAACAGGATTTATTCAGATACGATATTCCCTTAACCGATCAAACATTGTCCTTAAGTCATTTAAATGATCATATTCTTTGATGGAATGAGCTATGATATCATCTATGTAATCATGTAGGATATCATGCATCATATCATGAAAGATATAAGTCATAGCTCGTTGATAGGTTGCACCTGCGTTCTTTAGGCTGAATGGCATCACTTTCCAATAAAAGGTTCTCCAAGGGGTAATAAAGGCTATTTTAGCCTGATCTTCAGGAGCTATCCTGATCTGATTATAACTATAAAATCCATCCATTAGGGACATCATTCCACTCCCAGAAGTAAATTCAATGATTTGATCCATATTGGGAAGAGGAAAATCATCTTTAGGGCATGCGACATTAATATCTCTAAAGTCTGTGCAAACCCTAACTTTGATAGCTTCTTTCTTGGTGACTAGAACTACATTCGATATCCATTACACATAATCAATAGCTTGTATAAAAACAACATTCAGGAGTTTTTCTAACTCCCCTTTGACTAGCAAGGCCACTTTGGGATGCATTTTTTTAAGTTTTTGTTTAACAGGTTTATCATCCAGATGGACTACTAGGTGATGCATGACTACATAAGGGTCTAAACCTGGCATATATTCATATGTCCAAGTGAAGACATCTTCATATTATTTAAGGAATGCAATGTATTGCTCTTGTTTTTCTTGACTTAATTCTGATCCAATATTGATTATGTGGGGATTATCCTCAGTTCCAATGTTAACTTTAATGACGTTTTCTACTTCCATGTGTATATCTCTTTCAAAATTAGGTGGGGTGGGTGAAATGCCCAATTCTTGTAATTATTTTAAGGTTAACTTGGATAATTCATCTTGAGGAGTCGTGGCCTCAAGCTGGGCTATAGTAGGTATAGAACCATCAAAATAAAAACCATTGTGTAACACCTCTTCAATGGAGACATCATGGAAAATATCTCCTTCCAACTCATCATCGGATTCAACAATCATTTCGGGATAAGCTATGGATAGCATATTGCATGTAAATGGCTGATTTTTTAGAGGCAAATCATCACACCCATCCAAATAATCTTGATAACATATGAGTTGATCATCATCTTCAAAAGGGAAGGGTTGATCCTTACTAGGAAATAGGCCCACACCACATCGGGCGGGCCATGGTTCTACCTCAAAGGGTTATTTCATACCATCTTGAAAAGGTCCCAAGCCTTTCCATTTATATCCCATTTTAAGCATTATAGGTTTAGATTTAATATACTCATTAGTAAAATAACATCGAGCATATCCCTCATGATGAGTTTTGATGTTCCTGGGTATTCTTCCCCAATCATATCCATTATAAATGAAGGCACAACTCCCAACTTGGTAAGTACTTCCCATAGGTTGTGGGAGGCCCAAAGTACGAGGATATGGCAGCAAATTACTTAAGATAATGGAATTTTGCATAGAAGCATTTGTTTTTTCTGATATAAGAATGTTAGATAAATCAAGTAAGATTTCATCAGAAAGAGCATAATATGTAGAAGGATCATTCCCTATATCTTTAGATGTGGAAGGTATGATAGATGTAGATAATGTAGAGGTGTTAATAGATGGTTCTATAGGTTTTGAAATTATAGGGATGGAACAGGAAGGATTGGTTATGGATTTAAGATATTTTTGAAGTTCTAGTGTGGTTTGTTTAGAAGATTGTTGAGATATATAAGAGAGTGAAATTAAGGGATGAGAAATAGATGAAGTTATGGGTGTGTGTTTCATAGGTTTATATGAAAAATAAGAATTAGGATGTGTGGATGACAGAGCAGGGAAAAATTGAACTCCAACAGGTTCTGCCAAAGAACACATATCAAAGGGTCTAGGATCACCATGGATAGTGACCAACTAATTTTTAAATTCGAATTTAACACATTGGTGTAAAGTTGATGGGACAACCCGCATTGCATTGATCCAAGGATGACCCAAGAGTATATTGTATGATGTGGGGCAATGTACAATAAACACGGTCGTATCTAAGGTTCTCGGACCAACTTGCAATGGGATGGTGATAACTCCACACGTTTCTTGTGTTTTTTCATTGAAAGATTTTATGATCATGTCAGTTTTCTTCATTTCATCACTTCTAAACCCAAATATTTGGTAGAAGTCAAAAGTGCAAATATTTAGAGATGAACCATTATCAATCAAGACCCTTTTAATTGCTACATCTCCAATTAGGGCAGTAATATATAAGGGGTTATCCTTATGTAAACTATGTTGTGGTATATCTTTATCTCAAAAGTCAATACAATCAACTTCTCTAGTGATGATAGTATTGGTCATGGCTTCAGGTTGAGTTTTTTGTGGTACCATCATTTGGCTTAATGTAAGCATCAATTCATCTCTATGGATAGGAGAAGATCTTAATAAGTCCAAAATGGAAATTCTGGTTGTAGTATTGGATAATTGCTCATTAATATTATAAGGAGGTTTAGATTGAACATTAGGAGCATGATTCCCTTTATTGGGATTTTTCAAAATAAATGGAGCTGATCCATCATTTTGAGTTTGATCCTATTGAGAAGTTTGAGCCTGTTGTCTGGTAACGACTCCGATGGTACCTACAATGTTATATTGAGGACGATGAATAGGTCTTGGTCTAGCATTTATAGCTTGTTCATTAGAAAGGAACTGATTAGAAGAGGGTCGAGTAGTAACTCTTCTAGGAAATGGTTCTTTCGAAACCATAGAATCTGTGATAGGTTGAATAGGATCTGATTCATCTTTAGAACTATTCGATTGATTTGAGGTGATGTCTATTTCACTTTCAGTATCCGATTCTACATCACTGAGATTCGGTGTTTGAATATTATGTAGGGGCATGGTCGTGACCATGGATAAAGTTGTGTCAAATTTTTGTAAATCATGATTAGGTAAGTGTCCACTAATAGTTCCTACATATCGGGTAGAAGGAGGGACATTATGATGCTCAATTTGATTGGCCACCTCTTTACCATGTCATGGTAAAGGATGTTGAAATATATCTAATGATTGATTAGCATTTTGATTTTGATTTTGGGGAATGTTCTTTTGAGCATTATTATGAGCATTTTGTTTAGGTTGGAAGGCTTGCACCTCCATCTCATTATTATCAATCAGATCTTGTATTTTATGTTTTAACCTTTTACAAGAGTTGGTAGAGTGTCCAGGCCCTCTTTGGAAATCACAGTGTAAATCGGCTCTATATCTAGGTATGGTTGGATTAGGTTCTCGGATAGCTGGTAATTGAATCAAACCTCTTTCGAGTAATTGGGGTAGAATAGTTCATAATGGTTGATTCAATCTAGTAAACTCTCGAGGAGGTTTATCAGGAGGTTTCAATATAAATTTTTCTATTGTCTTTGTTGTATTGATATTAGCAACATTTCTGCTGTCAGTGACTCCGTCACCTACAACTTTTTTATTTTTATATTGATTTCTGGATGTTTTCTCATAATCTTTCTTCCTAAGCTAGCCTCTCCTAATGAGAGCATCTTCTACTCTTTGAGCTAAGTCTATAGCCTGATCGAAGGTAGTTAAGGTAGCAGTTGATAACTCATAAGATATTTGTTCTTGCAAATTATTAATAAAAATGTCCAACATTTCCCTATAAGGTAGCACAAAGTGCATTTTTCCTGTCAAATGCCTCCATCTAGCTAAGAAATCAGCAAAACATTCATCTTTGTCTTGTTTTAAGTTGTACAAATATTTAATGGTTACATTCCTTTCGATATAGGCACTAAATTGATGCACAAAAGATTCAGAAGTCTCTTCAAAATTTCTTAAAGAATGAGTGGGCAATTGATAGTACCACTCTAATGCCATTCCTCCTAAACTTTTTGGGAACATTTTTAGTAATAACAAGTCATCATGTGATATATCATGACATGCTATCCTAAACATATGAAGATGCTCTATGGGATATTCAGTTCCTTTATATATAGGCAGGACGGGCATGGGAAAGTGTTTAGGGTATGGTTGTGCTACAACTATAGGATCTAGAGGTTGACTACACATCTCTTGATAATTATACGAGGGACGGTAGGGATCCATCTGGTTCATACGGGAAGTCAACTGTTTCACCATGGCTTCCAGATTACTGGTTTGCCCACCATATTGGTTCGGTAGGGTACTAATATGGGATTGGTGAGGATATGATGGAGGGACATGAAGATTAGATGCTATATTGCTATTGTGTAAGTTTTTGGTGGGAAGGGTGTTATGAAGAAGTTTTGAAGTTGTATTATGTTGTATCCCAGATTGTTGAAAATTGATGTTTGGCTTCATTTTAGGTTTTTGTCGATTTGAAGCATATTGGTCAATATTTTGGCGAAATAAAGCAATGAATGAAGGTCTCTTTTGTGTGGGCATGATTTTAGGCTTAATAACAGGTTCCTTAGGAGGTTGGGTAACCTGTTGTTTTTGCATGTTCTAAATTATAGTGGCCATATCCATATTGGATGGTCCAACTTTATCACTTTCTTGATCAACGAAGGACAAGGGATTAGTGTGTATGTCAAACATATGTTCCATGGCTGCTTGAGTGTCACTAATTTGTCCCCTATCAATACGAACTGCCATATTAAGAGCACCAATATTATTATTGAAGAATTTCTAGAAATGATCTATGTTATCAAAAGTAACAGTTTCGTCTGGAGCCATTCTAGGGGATGAGGATCCTTCCTCTCTAACATTTTCTTGTTCATTTTCTTCAACCAGGTCATCTTTTGGCTGTTCTAGAGTTTCTTCTTCTGGAATTGGGTCCTCAAAAAGGGCATTTAATTTTTTGTTTTTCTTGCCTAACCAATCTTCTTCTTCTTCTTCTTTAGTTTGTTTACCATTCCTAAGTTTAGTCATTGTGCTTAAACTTAGATTTCAACAAATATATATATATATATATATATATATATATATATATATGCAACAAGCTTAAGAGGTATATATTTTAATTATATACCTACTATAATATTTAAAATAAAATGTTTTGGTTTTTGTTATGTTTTTTGGTTTTTCTTGTTTTTTTTTTATAACAATATTATAAAGATAACAAATAGCACACAAAATGCAATAAATAATAATAATGAAAGCAATGATCTAGTTTTCTATAAAAAATTTATAAATATCATTAACGGTCTCAAGTTCTTCAGGAGTCATGAAATGTTCTTCAAATTAAAAATTTTCTTTCAAGAATTTGACAAAAAGTGCTATAGTGATATTATTCGTTTTAGATTTTGTTTTGTAAAAGTAAAGCTCGTGGAAATACTCTCGATATAACACAACTCTAGGAACTCTCCTCCATCTTTCCTTATCCGTAAGAATGACCTCTTGATCTTCTACACGACCTAGGAATTGGTGTATAGTGGCTACGTTCTCGAGGTATTCCTCGAAGGTGAACAATTCTGAAGACACAAGAGCTCTCCTATAAGCTAACCACCTATGGCAAGCTCTCTAAAGTTCATGATAAAAAATGAGTTGATGAGGATCCAAGATTCTATCTAGGATAAGCCTCTTGATTTGTTTAAGCTATGTTGACCTAGATGAAATGATACTTAGTCTCCTATTAAGTTCATCCCACAAAGGCGGGACTCTGTATGTTTGAGATGTTCTAAACAAAGAATCAACCTCTATGGCTATTAATTGATTTTTAACATTTATAGTAACTGCTTGTATTTTCTTAGGAGCTACCATCTAAACATGATATGCAACTTAGTAGTTTTCTAATGATTTTAAATGAATATATGTTTTTTTTGTTTTGTTTTTGTTTTCAAAAGTTTTTAGTTTCACGTCGGGTTCACCAAAATGTATTGTTCCAAATTTTCCACACCCTTAACTTTAGGCTAAAGGATCCGCGCCTAGAAGGGGGATGCGGGAAGGATGGGACAGTACCTCGGATTGAGAGGCCCTTTGAAGGTCCCGCCTCTTGGGGGAGGGGTATTAAGGTAATTTTTTGACGAATGGTGGGTTCACCAGGAAACTTTTGAATGGCAGTTTCCATGCCTAGGTTGGGAATGTGTTTGATGTGTTCAATTTTATCTTTAATCATTCAAATCCTAGGTTTGGCCAAATGAATCTAAACTACTCTATATGAAATGCAGATTTAAATGAATACAGAAAATAGATTTGAACATAAAAAACAAAGAATAAACTAGATTAAAAAGTCATAAATGATCTGGATGTCTGATGGAGGTTCTAATTTTTGAAGCAGTCAAGATCACCTCTGATATGACAGGATCGTCTGTGATCAGACGAGATCTTCTGAGATCTAACGAATTCGTCAGAGACCTACAATCAGAGAAATAGATACAAAATATAGAAAATGCAGTTGTTCCAATAGAGGACAATGATGTATAATGACAATAATAATACTAAAATGATAATTATAAATGAAACATGAGTGCATTACAATGATTTAATGACAAATTATGATTTTATTATGCATTAAAACTATATGGGTGAACTCTAGGATGCAAAATAGTAATAAATCTGACTAATGCAAAGAAAAACAGTAGATAGTGGAGAAAGAATGCAAACTCAGGGCACTGATTGCCCCCAATGTTAACTATAGTCGAAATCGTCTCGAATTGGTGTGAGATCATCAGATATTGTACAGGATCATCTGCGATGATCTGAGCTTGCTCTGGCTGAATAATGACAAAGTTCCTACAAGAAAATTTGAAAAGGGACAAAGCAAACAATAGTCTAAGACATTCTAATGCATGTAAAACTCGAAGTGCAAAAAAATTCAGCCTGGGGAAAGTCAAGGGGAGGGCCTACGATTAAAAAGGCATAGGAAGGAGGTTGGGAGGTTGGATATCATCCCAATTTGGGAGATCTCCAATGAGGGAAGTCTCTAACCGCATAGACACGCTTTTGCCCAGGTTAGAGACGCCATTGAAACAGAAGCTAATTATGAAAAATTAGTTTTGGGACAAAATCATCTGGACATTCTAGTCCAGACGAAATCATTCGATCTGAGGCGATATCATCTGATTGGCGACGATATCATCCAACGGTCACAACAAATCCTAAAAATGGTGCAAAAAATGAGGAAAGCGGTTAAAAGGCGGTTCGGGGTTAAAAATTTGAATTTGAATTATTACTAAGGTAATTTTAATTATTGCTAAGGTTTACTACGCCAATTTTAGGGTGCTACAAGTGTAAAATCAATAGCTCCAATCATCTCATCAAGAAGTAAGTTCTTTAGCAAAAATATCTCTCTTAGAACCTTTACAAATTTCTCCTACTCATAAGGAAGTCTTGTTAAATTTTCTAAGACAACACTCTATCCCTACAGATATATACCCTACTTCCATGGTCAATGTTGTAAGCTATCCTGGAATACATTATCTCACATTCTCAAATGATGATATTTCTTCCTCAAAATTACATAGGGATGTTTCTCTCTACATTACTACATTTATTGGGAATACTTTTATTAAGAGGGTCTTGATTTATAATGGTTCTTCCATTAATATATGTACATATCAATTATTCCAATTTTTTGGATTAACAAAGGAATATTTAACTAAATTTTATGAAATCATTAAAAATTTCAACAACGAGTCCCAAGAAGCTTGTGAAACCATATCTCTCCCTCTTAAGGTTGGACTTAAGATTTTGGATACATTGTTCTATGTGGTGTCTTGCTCGACATATTTTAATATTTTTCTTGAATGTCCTTGGATCCATGTGATGAAGGCCACCCCTTCTCATTTTCATTAGTGTTTGAAGTTTGAATTTAAAAAATAAATATATGACCATTTTGGGTGATCCTCACCCATTTGATTAATGCTCACCAAAAGTGCAAGCTCAATTTAATTTATCACATTCCTCATCTCATATAACTAAGCAATTTGAAGATTTAAAAATGAGAGAGGAACCATTAATAAAAGTTTCATCATAATATTAAGATAATTTATCTCATTTAGAACATCTTCCAGATAAATCTCATTGAATTTTAGAGTGGAGTGTTGAGGATGATGGGCTACCCTCTCCATGATGTTGGTTTTATAAAATCCACTGATTATTTTTATTGGATATCCAACATTGTTCCTGTGGCTAAGAAGGAAGGAACAATTAGAATATGTACCGACTTTAGGGATATTAACTTAGCATGTCCCAAGGACAATTTTATCTTTCCTGAAATAGATTAAATTATAGATTTCACCACCAAATGTGGGATGATTTTGGTCATGGATGGTTTTTTAGGCTACAATAAAATTTTGATTACCCTTAAATATCAAGCCAAGACAACATTCATCACTTCATGGGGAACCTTCTGTTGGAAAGTCATACCTTTTGGATTGAAAAACACAATATCTACCTATAAATGGGTCAAGAATTATATTTTCCACAACATGATGCATGATATTATCCAATATTATGTGGATGATATTTTAGGTCACTCCATAGAATGAAAGGATCATGTCCATGATTTAAGATGAATTTTTGAAAAGCTTTGGTATTTCAAGGTTCACATTTGGAAAGTTGCTAGGCTTTGTTATCTCTAGGTGAGGTATTAAAGTGAACCCTATTAATTTAGTGGCTACCATTGATATACCTCCTTCCTACACCCTAATATAGCTACATAGCCTGCAAGGTAATATTTAGGCTATTCGTCTATTCATTTTCCAATTAGCCAATAAGTGTTAGCCATTTCTTAATATTATTAAGAAATATATGGTCTTCCAATGGGATACTGAGTGTCAGAAGGCCTTTGATGATCTCAAATAGTATCTCACTTCCCCTATTGTTTTAGTTCCTCAAATACTTGGTAATCATTTGATGTTTTACATAGATACTACAACTCATTCTTTGGGAGACATGCTAGCCAAACATGATGATCAAAATAAAGAGTGAGTTGTCTACTATATCAGTAGAACTTTTGTTAGCTATGAAACTAGGTAAAATCCCTTAGAGAAGCTTTGCCTTGATGTAGTGTTTGATTCCTAGAATTTGAGACACTACATGCTTAGCCATAAGACATTGGTATGTGCAAAGTTTGACCTTTTACGCTATTTGATGTCTAAGATCTATCTTTTAGGTTGAGTTGCTAAGTGGGTTTTTTTTCCTTAGTGAGTTTGACCTAACCTTCATAGGTTAGAAATATATTAAGGGTTAGGTGATCATTGATCAGATAGCCTCCACTCCCCTAGAAGCTACCCACCCTTTGGTTGTTGAGTATATTAATGAGTGCTTCAACATCAAGTCATTAGAAGTTACGCACCCATTGGTTGTTAAGTTTATTAATGAGTGCTTCAACATCAAGTCATTCAAATCTATCCATCATTTGGTTTTTGAGTTTCATTTTGAGATTGTTGATCAGTTAGCCTTCACTCCCTTAGAAGCTACCAACTCTTTGGTTTTTGAGTTTCCTAATAACTTTGTTTTTTGATGGAACCTACTGCATGAAGTGTGTTGGTGTTGGAGTCATTCTAGTTATCCCATAAAAAAAAAATCAACTCCTTTTCCTTTAGGATTTATTTATATTATATGAACAATACTATAGAGTATGAAGCTTTGATCCTTTGTCTTAGAGCAACATTATATTTGTAGGTTAGAGTTATTTTGATCTTTGGTGATTCTAAATTTATGGTTAATCAATTCAATGATGTTTATCAAACTCACGATGATAAACTAAAACCTTACAAGGAAATTATCACCAAGTTGTTGTCCTTGTTTGATTGAGTAACCAAATAATTTATCCCTAGTTCCTCAAATCACCATGTGGATGTCATGGTTGCTATTGCATCCTTGTTTCCTTTGGAGTTGGAAGATGATTAAGTGTTTATTATCATAAGATAACTCTGGGAGCCTATGTTACTTGGTTCTTGTCTTGTCCCATTAGATGTTTTGACCATCAAAGATTCCTTTTTTGAACCATGGTATATCAAAATATTTAATTTCATTAAAAATTGTTTGTTGATCGATGGTTTAGACTACAATCAATGTAAGCTTTTGTGTAAAAGAGAGTTCCAATTTGTTTTTATTGGCAATACTTTTTATTAATGTTATTTTGAAGGTATCCTCTTGTGATGGCTTAGCTCTAATAAAGCCCAAATTTCTCTTAGTGAGGCTCATGAAGGTTTTTGTGGAGACCATTTTAGTGGTAATGATATTACCAAAAAAATCCTACATATGGGGTAATATTGACCTTCCATGGATAAATATACATGTGACCATGTTTGTTGTTGTGACAAGTATCAGTGCTATGACAACATGGTTCATGATCCTTCTTAGCACCTTCAAGTTATTTCTTCCCCTTGGCCATTTTCCATGTGGGGATTGGAAATTATAGGTAACTTTAACCCAATGTTTTCTAATGGTCACAAGTTTATCATAACAGTTATAGAGTACTTCACTAAATGGGTTGAAGCCATACCTTTGGATGTGGTGACTGGAAATCAAGTTTTTAAGTTCATCTTCAACCATATCCTTTTTAGTTTGGGATTACTTCGGTGATTTTTTTTGATAATCATACTCCTTTTAACAATAAGGATGTTCATAAAATTTGTGCTAAATATAATATTTAGTATAGGTGGTCAAATTTGTATTATTCTAAGCTAAATCATTCAACAATACTTTGATCAAGATTTGTAAGATCGGTCATGACTAGAATATCTAACTTTATCTTGCTTTGTGGGTCTATTGTACAAGTGTACATACTCCCATAGGTGCCTCACCATATGTCCTGGTATATGGTTATGATGTGGTTTTCCTTTTGAGCTTGAGGTTACCTCGTTGCACATATTATTACAAGATGCCTCAATTAGTGATGAGTATCACTCTGATCAATTGCACAAATTGGAGTTGATAGATGAAAAGCACATTCATACCTTATAACATTTACAAGAATATCAAGATAGGCTCAAGTGATATTACTCTAAGAAAATTTGCAATGATTATTTTGAGGTTGGGGACCTTGTCCTCAAGGAAAAAAATAATAATAATGCCTGTTTTGATCTTCAAGGTAAGTTTCAACCCAATTGGTTAGATTTTTTTGTTGTAATGGCCAAGTTTAGTTTCAGTGCTTATTGTTTGGATTCTTTAGATGGTGAAGAGCTTAAAGAACCTATGAATATAATGCATTTAAAAATATATTATGCTTGATCATCTGCATTGCATTTTCCATTTAGATTAGATTCATAATACATTCAGTTTGCTTTCTCGTATTGCATAGTTGCATATCATATATTGCATGGCTTCCTGAAATTTTGTTTTCTTGCATTGTTGCTTATCATAATTGCATTGTTTCTTGTTCATGACTACTTGATCATATAGCATTTTTTAGGTATTTTAAAACAATGACAAGTGATGACACCTAGTTAGGTCATAACTCACATGCATTGCACTCCCACTATGGTTGTAATGCCTAGTGAATCCTCACCTAGGGCCCCTACATTTTTCTCCTTTATTATCTTATTCTGTTTCTCATCTCTTTTATTCTCTTTTATTCTTATATTCCTTTACTTTGAATGGTTTTTCAATGACCATAATTTCTCTCAAAATTCAAGGAATACAATCCTCTCTTGGTATATCCTTGTCCTTTTCTTGTTTCTTCTATTTTCTCATTTTTGACAAGGATATACATTATCCTATTTTATTTGATTTCATATTTCTTCCTTATTGAATTATTAAATAGTTAAGCAGTTCACTTATTAACTATTGAAGTTTTAATATGGGGGCACACATGCACATTTATTTTCTCCTCAATTTCTTCCTCTTTTCTTCTAGCACATGCCCACACTCATAGGGTGTTATGATCAAATCATTAGTTAGTTCACACTTTTGCACACATTACACCCCTATCAGGTAGTACTTGATAATATATTGAATTCATACACAACATACCCCACATGGGATAGCTTCATGGCCACACACGATGGGTAACCTCCATCTCTACCATTTGTGAGCATACATCCTAGAGGGTATATTTTATCCATTTGTCCATCTTAGTAAGCATTACACCCATGGTGGATCACAATCCAAATTTTGTCCATCTATCCATATTAGCAAGTACTCCACCCATAGAGGATTTTCACTCCACTTTTGACCATCTTTTAGAGCATAACACCCTTTATCTAGGATTTTGGTTGTTCTCTCTTGCTTTCTATTTCTTTGACCTCTACGAAGTCTTGTTTATTCTTATTATTCATATTATTATTCATGTTATTCTTATATTATTTTACCCTCTTATTTATTTTCCCTTATTCTTTTTATTCATGCATTTCATCTTAGGTAGCTTGCATTTCCTACATTAGTTCATTGCATTAGTTAGGATTATTCAGTGCCTAGTTTATTTTATTGTGCTCCTTTTTCATCGTATTTTATTTCTCTTATTGTTGTGTTATTTTTTTATTTCTTTACCTATTTTGAGTTTCTTAAGGAATTATCCATCCCTTATTGAACTCGAGGTGGCACCCCAACCTTAGAGGTATTAATGAAAGTAATACCTCATTTTGCATGTAAAATTATGATGTTTTAAATAACACCCCTTCTTTGCATTGTCCCTTTGTCCAACCCTGGCCACCCCTTTTTTGTGTTCATCATAATTTCCCATATAATTATACATATTTCTTTGATGTATTTACTTGGCCTTAAATGCATCGAAGAGAGGGCAAAATGTAGACACAAAAAATTGACCCACTAAAGTGAGTCATTTTCCTTAGATCCTTAGTTTTTCCCTTGGAAAATTAGGGTCATATTTGAGCCAAATTTTCCCATACCAAATCCTCTCCATTATTCCTAAAGCCTATATCATTGTATTAGGACCAAAAATACCTTTACAACAGTATAATTATTATCCCATTATGACTCCGTTTTCCCCCCAAAATGTAGAAACACTATATAGGGGTCTAGCTGGACCAAATTCGTACCTAATCCATACTAGGCACAAATTTGTCTCTCTAGATTCATCTTAGTAATGGTGAGGTACAAATTTGTCAGCCTAGGGATTTTTCTCTCAAAAAACCCTCCCCTTGTTGGCCCACCCTTGGGATTGGTCTTGCTTGTTGGGAAATTTTATTTTCTTGCTCATTTTTGCCCTCCAAATATCTTATAAAAGGAGGATTAGATTCCTTCATTTAATAATATAGAATTTGATAATATTAAAATATTGAGATCTAATACAAGAAGGCTTTTTTATGTTCTAACTCTTGATACACTCACATGCTCGTGCTTTCAAGTGTATTTCTACTGCAATTGGTTGTTTTGATTGTTTTGGTGTTTTGTGATTACTACCCTTGAGGATTGAGTGAAGAAGTCTTGATATTTGGATAGATCAACCATTTTGGAGTGATTAATACACGTCTTCATTGCTTATTTCTTGACCCATCAGCTCATCAATTTTTGCATTTGTTTTTTTAGCATTTAACATTTTATTTTCTATATTTCACACCTTGTTTTTCATCGTTTAGGGCATCTAAACCATATTAGTTCCCAGTCCATACAAGGCATAAATTTTATCAATAATTTTTGCACCTCCTAGTTATAGATAATGAATTTGGTAAAATTAGGTTTTTGGGGGTAATATTTGTACTTTGAAACCCTAATTTGCAGCATGTTTTGAAGCTTTTTGTTGTGTCCATCCTTACTGCATTTCACATTATTATTGCATATTTGTTTTTTTATATCTGGGCATGTTACAAAGGTCAAATATTATTTTATGTTCAAATAGGTCAGTTAAAAAGACCAAGGGGGCTTGATTGTTACACCTCCAAGCTCAACTATATAGCAGACTAAGTAGGCGCCCAAACACTGATCAAATTTTCTAGGGTTTTGTGAAGCTATTTTGTAGGTTTGAAGCTTTTGGATATTCTGGATGAAAGACAAATCATGGATCAACCACTGTAATATAAATTCCCTCATAGATCTTTATGTTTATTGTTGTTTGCTTTCTACCCACTTTATGGAAAACCTAGATAATAAACAAAGGTAAATATATATTTAAAATTCTAGGCACTTGGAAAAATTAAAAGCATATAGTGTGCATTTAGGGTTTAGTATTGTTTTTCCATTTCCTTGGACTCTTTCTTAAAATATTCATATTTGTGACCTAGGATTACACATCATTGAATTAAAGAATCATACTAGACTTAGCTCTTGTATTCTTGCATCTTGTGTCTTGTATTGTTCTCTTATTTTCCATAAGCTTAGTATAGAAAAATCCAAACATAGATGTATGCTTAATTGAACACATTCAAATACATCCCACCCAAAACTTGGAGTGAGTCCTTAAACCATTCTTGATGATCTGGTTCCTCCCTCACACTGAGTGTAGATTTATAACAACCACCATGATCATGTAAAGGTTTTCTTGTCAATCCAGACTCAAGAATAATACATCAGTGTGTGGTTTTAACCCTCTAAAACTACCTCATAACTTGCATGTATGCATGGTATTTTATTTTATAATTGATTTCCATCAAATATTCTTGCACACATGTGTTTGTATCTTCCCATATTTTCTATTGCATGTTGAGTTAGGATACTTGTTAGGATGTAATGATGATCCTAGTTAGACATAGATAATTTATATATTGCATTTGCACTAGATGAATCATGCTAGCAGGTTTCCATAACCCTTATCTTTGTGCTTCAAATAAAATTTTGCACAATCAATTTATACTCATCAATTTCTAAATAGTCTCACTCTACCAACCCATAAATATTCCTATCAATTCAATATGACTTATCTTTACCAATAAAAAATGTTGTTCTCAATATAAATAATCCATATTTGTCAAAATAATTTCTACCTTTTCTTCTACATTAAATTTTTCTTGTTGTGTGATGGCCACTATAAATTTTGCATTACATATGGAAAACCTTATAATTTCATCTTAAGCCATTATAATTCCACTGATAACCATGGAGGCAATCTTCTCATGTAAGGGTAAAATTATATATAGTTAAAATATCCTCCCAACTAGGGACATAAAATTTTACTTACTATATTGAGAATACTTAAATGAATGAATCAACTCTATTCAACAAGTATTCAAATAGGTCGATCAGTTATATGATCCATTTCAAAATACTATGTTTATAGTTTTCAACATCTTGTATCATAACAAATCTAATGAAAATATCAATAAACAATGAAACACTCCTTAAAAACCTTGCTTGAGGGTGGAACTTAAGACTATTTGAAATTGTATATATACTATCATGAAACACATCTTAACTTCTTAAGGGAGAATAATTATCTTTTTTTTTCTAAACCACCTACCATACCTAACATCCATATGTAATGGCAAGTGACTGATTAGACATAGTTACACCTTAGTTGAGGGAATTGAATCTAAAATCAATTATACTAGGGTTGTGCATAAGGGGTGGGACTCAACATGTTTTTGTAAAACAAATGGCAAATCCTAATCAAAATCAATGTGAATCAATGGAAGTCCTAATAAAATCAAATCAATCATCTTCACATAAAAAAATAGGGTATTTGAAGCCCTAAAAATTAAGGTCATATTTGGGACAAATGTTGACCTATTAAATAACCTTATAACTTTATCAAAATACCACCATTAGATCATGCTCAAAAAGAGCTTTCCAATGAGTACACATATACCTATGTTTTGATATATATTATGGTGAATTGACCTTATGAAAAAATTGGTCCCAAAAATTTTAGGTGAATGGGTTGACATTGAGGGTCCTCATATTCACTAATTTTCAATTTTGAAAATCCTAATATTTGTCGAGTTTGTGAATATTTGCCATAGTTCATAATCCTGGATTATACAAATGATCAAAATAATCAAATTATGTATTTTTAGATAGAACAATTAAAGCATGTATCCAAAAATATACCAATCAAATGTATGTGCCTTTAAATAGGCCAATCAAAGCATGTGTCCTTAAATGGACCAATCAAAATTATGTGCCTTTAAATAGGCCAATCAAAGTATGTGTCCTTAAATGGACCAATCAAAATTATGTGTCTTAATTAGGCTTAGATGCCACCACTTAGGCGTGAAACCAACTGTCAAAGTATTAAATTCCTATAAACATAATGTTTCTGGGCAAAGTATTTCAACATGAGCATATAACCAAATATAAAATCAAAAAACTTATTAATCAGACTCATTAAGTTATAAGACAAAAAAATATATTATACCATATAAAAAATCAAACCAGATGTTCATCAAAGTAAGAATTCATAAAAATAATTATTAAATTACATAAATTAATAATGGTAGATATGTATATTTCAAGCATTTTGATTACAATAACACAATAAAAAGGGTACAACATCAAATATTTATGTCTAGAATCTATTGTATATCTATATGAACGAGACTCACTATTAGGTTACCTTCAAGAGGGTGATGGCATCCTCATGGACTGTTTAAAATATTGAGTCATCTATCTTGAGTATGCTTGTTACCATGTCCTACTAGGTGAAGGTATCACCACATGGTACAATGTTCTGTAATATATCTCTCACTTTGTCTCCACTTGCACATCCCATTGAGTTATTTATAGCTTCTTCTAAGTCATCATTAGGTATCTTTGTGATTTTTTTTACCCCTTATACACATAAAACATATCTATTCATGTGACTCAACTCTGCCTACAATTTTTATAGATCACCCTACATATGTCCTAGCTAGCCCTATAACTATGATAGAAATATTCACCTACTCTTATGATAGAATTCTATGCTATAGTCATATTTCATTCAATAGTTAGGCTATCAATATCCTGATGCATTGTAGTTCTTTCCCCTAATAATTGATCTCTCTCCTTCCACAAATCTACCATTTGTATCCCCTAATCCATTAATTGCCTCTCCAACCATACCACCTATATATCTCTCTATCTAGATATGATATAGCTCCACTTGTAGTTTATTTATCTTAGATGAAAATATAGTCGTCACTCTATCTCACTTCTTTTCTAGTGATCACATAGCTTCCCAAATTTCCAACTATCTTTCTAGAGCATCTCTCTAACTCCACCATAGTTATCTACCATATAAGGTCCTCCCTCTCCTTCAAAAAAACTAGTGGGTGATAATATACTATCCTTAGCCTCAAAGCCAACAAGTGGTGACCTACTACCCCCTACCTCCTCTATTGTATACTTTGGTGGTGGTAACATCTAATGGGGTGTTAACATAGTCAACAAATAAGTCTATCTCTACCTCCTTAATAACTCTTGAATACATATTTGTAGATATGAATTTATCTATCCCTACTACATAGGTGTCTACTCCTATGATAAGGTCACCTAATAAGGACAAAAACCACCATATCAATGCTCATATCCATCAAACACACTAATATCATCCTAACTAGGATCTATAATAAAGGGATCATGCCCATCCTCCCCTATATAACTATACATATATGAGAATTCATTGACTTCTCTCTTTATGAGTTCTCTTATACCAAATTTAATCCTTATAAAAATATACTATATAATACCAAACTACCTATTAAATTGATAAAAAAGATTAATTTTTACTCCCCTCTTGGTTAGCATAGCTATATAACATGTCATAATCAGGTCAAGTGATACCCCATAATCTACCCATCTAGGATGTAGTCAGTAAGGATGCCATATGAATTAATCTATTTGGAGATCATCATTGCCATCCTAAAATTTTAAAATATATCATAATAGAAACTCTCACTCCAATATTAAATCATAATTCCTGATGAAAATACATAGGGACATATTAATCATCTACCACTCCTAACAACCTGAATAGCCATTATATCAAGATATGTTTCCATACCTAAACATGAAGCAACATATAAAATACTAGACTAAATTCACTTTTGAATTCTATTTGGTGTAATGTCTAATACATGTATCATATAGGTATGACAATACCACTAGCCCCCAAGAAAATATAACATGGGCACCCTTCATAGTTGTGACAACACCACCTCAACCCTAATGCATCACTCTCCTACTAGTATATCCCACTAGGATGATTGATACTAATTCACACATCAAATTTCTCTATCTATCTAAATGTCTTCCCATAAATGAGACATTAATATCAATATCAGACTATATAATAAAAAAATCATCATGTTGTGTCAACATTTACAAGCAACACATTTTATCCTACTCCATATGTACATTAACACCTCTAAAAAAATATAGAGGATCCACCATACATCCTATAACATAACCATAATATATCCTATATAGAGGTTAAAGATACTTATCTATGAGTACCATCACTCTTCCAATGCTATCAACAATACCTTATCAAATATAACTTTTGACATGTAGACTAGATGATATAGGTGCACAATAATTGAAAATACATTGCCACCTTCATCTAACAAACTTTGAATAGTTTGTAATGTATGAGGTATACGTTTTTGCACTCTATAATGGATGAGAATTCCTACATCCATAAAAAGGATAAACATGAGATTCTAGGTAAAGAAATAAAAAACATCAAGAAATGAATAATTCTTTGAGGCTTCTAAAACAACCTCAAATCCTACAAAACTTACAAAAAATATACCATTAAATGATATTTCCAACAGATACAAAAAATTTATACTTATCTTCAAATTGATACCTCAAAATGCCTAGAAATGACAACACTCAAAAATTGTACCACTAGGGGTAAGAAAATATTTTTACTTTCAAGGATTACAAAACTACCTCAAATTTCTACAAAAATTATATGGTTAGAAATTTATTAGAAAGTGATTTTCAATTAGTATGAACTTGAATATGTTATCCCAAGAATTGACCTCTAAAAATAGCTATAAATAAAATCATCATAACCTGATGATAGCACTATATGGTTTGTACTACATGTTTTTCATTGATGATAGCACTATATGGATAGAATTAGAAATTTTCCATGTGTTACCATCAAACAAACATGGCATATGAGTATGAAATAATCGTATGCTAACATAAGAACTATATATGTGTAGAATAATGGTATGATAATAACATCACTATATAGTCACAATAGCGTCATATGACAACAAAAGCATTATATAGATAAAAGGTTCATTGTACAAACATATCTTCCAGTTTTGTTTTGATTGGGTTATGCAAACCAACAAACATTCCCCCTAAGTGACATATTTTTCATAATATGGAATAAAGAACAATGTAAAAATAGAAGATAAGATTTTTTTTGCTTACATATATCAATGCAACCTCTTCTCACTCTATGACCTACATAATCTTAACCCAATGTCTCAGTTACCCCTCCTCATCCATATCTACAAATTACTCTCTCACTCTCTCCTTACCCTTCATGTTGCAAAAATGAACCCCCTTACCTCTTCCCATCCTTTTATACCTCCCCTCTCATTTTCATCCAAATATACATTACCTCTATTTCTATTTCAATTCAAATCTCATTTTCCCTCAAACAATAATAATTTTAATCAAATATTTATAACTTGAGCTCACATTTTTTTTTTCTAATTCATGCACCAACCATGGAATTTTTTAGATTCCTTAGTTCCATATCTCCTTTAAAACTTGAGGGGGTATTCTAGGGCATCAAATTGCATCAATTGTAGACCTGATACCAGGAAAATAGGTACATTTTTTTACAATACAATTGTGGCATCTATAGTGGTTTTTGATGTGTTCATCATACAATAAATGCTTCAAAAAGAAAATTTAGACACAATTTTTTCCATGCCTTCCAAACACCAATGATATCATTAAATATACTCTTTGATGAATTAAGTAAAATCAACCCTAGTAATTGAATTTGGGTAAAAAAACATTGTCTTTATAATTATAAAACTTTTTAAAGTCAAAACAAAATTTCATAAAATTTGTATTGTTGAAAAGGTATACAAAGAGCTTTCCAATGAGTATTAATTTGCCTATGTTTATCTAACACTAGGTACATAAAAATTCCTATAAAAATAACACCATATGCGTATGATAGCACTGTATGGTTGATATGACATTTTTATCACTATCGATAGCACCATACAAATAATACATTGCTTTTGTCACCATTCAATGCTTTTGTTCAATGATTTCATCATGAAATAGTGTTTTTGTTCAATCACCACCAAAACTAAAGCTTTAACATTTTCATAATGCATCACCATCCATTTCTCATGGATCTCATATTTTACCATATTTAGAGTTGATTGGCTGGTAAACAAGGCAGTTAACTACCCAATCAAGACATAAATTCATGAATTATACTAGTCAATTGATCAATAAAATCATGCAAACAACCAATCATCCTTGTTAACTCCTAATTAACAACATGTAACTCATCTTATCTTGCCACTTATCCTATAAGATAAACAAATCACCTTTCATGCATGCATCTACAACAACTCTTCCAAGGATTTTAGGTGATCTATAAAATCATATTTGGAGGAATCCAAAAAGACCATTAATAATTCCATACATAATTGTATGTTGTTATAATTTCTAGACCAATGTTATTGCATATTTGAGGATTTTGTGTGTAGGTACATATTATTGAGATTAACTCTTGAGGATATAAAGCATATACAAAATAACTCTAAAGTGGGATTAGGTTAATTATTTTATAAATTCAATCTAGAAAATAATCACAAATGGTATTGAATAATCCTTATCCACCACAAATATAAAACAAGTTAGAGTAGAGCTATGAGTTTATGATGATATTTACCTTTCTTCCTTTTTGTCTCTTTCATGCTTTCTTTTAATCAACTTATTATGATCATATTCATGATTTGATCCTTTCATTCTTCTATCATTTATTTCATTTATCAAACTACCATAAAAGAACTAGAGGTTTGATCCCTCTACCAAAAAAATTAACTTTTTGGAGAGGTAAAGACAAATCATTTTATTCTAATTGTTGTGTCTATCTATTTCTATTTGTAGATTTTATGTTTACAAGTACAAAATAAAAGTGCTGCATACTTACATAAGCATTGTTTAGCACTTTTATAACCATTTGGTGGTTCTATCATTTGACACTCCCATCACTTAATATTTCTTTTGGTACTTTTATCACCATTCGGTGCTTTTGTCTTTGTGGTAGGATCAGGTTTATATTTTGTTGCATTATTTCCATTTAGGTTTAGAACTATAAAATTATAGGTTATTATGTTGCTTAAAATTAATGCTAATATTAGCATTATCATTTTAGCTAAGACATGTGATTGTTTGATTATAAAATCTATAAAAATACTTAGATTATGTCTTTTTTTTTAAACAAAGGGTAAAAATTTATTGATAAAAGGTTTGGATTACAGAGTACAACTGAGCTTCCAACCAAGACTTAAATAAATAGCCAAATAGGCTAAAACCACTAGACTAGATTGACACCCAAAAAAGACAACAAGAACAAACCACATTAAGTCTGTACATCCTTATCGATCAACTCCCATAGGTATTGAGAGTCCCCATATGGGAGACTCTCCCAATTATCGATACTCCAAGGATCCAACAACTTAGAAGACCTTTTGGCTAAGTAATCAGTAGCCACATTTCATTCCCTTGTAATGTGCACAAAGGATATAAATTCAAACTCTTCACTCATTCTGAGAATCTGAACGGCTACAAAGGCCAACTACCAATTAACTTCCTCCACCCTTTTACTGTTTAAAATATTAACCACAATTTGAGAGTTAGACTCCCAGATAATCTTATGCCAGCCAAGATAAAACCCCCTCTACAAGGACTCAAGAATTGCAAGGATTTCCATAAAATTGTTGGAGTGAACACCTTTATAAATGGAAAATAAAAAACTCACACCACCAGTAGAATCTCTCCCAACATTGCCAATTCTAGCATGTCTAGTATTACCCTTGGATGATCCATCAGTATTAATTTTTAAAACTCCTCTAGGGTGTGGCCTCCACCTACCATCTCTCCTAACCTTCTTGATGATCTTAGGAACCATACTAGGGCTAGAAGAGTTCACACCATCCCCAAATATACCAAGGGCTTGTTGTACCTTCTCCTCCCTAGAATCCAAAAGAGGGTCCACATCACATTTTTTGTGGATGGTTTCCTAAACCATATACATGATCCTTTGCGAGATCTATTGAACAGCCAAATAACTTCCCTAAAATATGTGCTAGTTTTGTTTGAGCCAAATTTTTCAGATGATGCAAGAAGGGCTCAAATTCCAAGCCACCCGAAGGAAGGGGGCCTTGGCTGGAGGTCTACCCAGATTACTCCAAAAATCCACCAAGGATAGCACATGAAAACATGGATGGTTCCAAGCATTCCACCAATGGTGCCAAATGTCTCTGGCAAAGGAGCATTGGAAAAATACATGATAAAAGTCATTCTCATTCTTATTGCAAAAGACACAAAAAGAGGGACCCTGAAATCCCCTCTTCCCCACATTATCCCAAGTGAGGCATTTATTACAAGCTACCAACCAAAGAAAGAAGTTACATTTTGGCCAGGAAAATTTTTTCCACACATTTTTCCACCAAGTGATAGGAAGACTCCCATACTTTTGCTTATCAAGAACCTGATAACCATAGGCTACCGAGTAGGTTCCCTTAGGATCAAGGTTCCAATACATAATATCTTTACCCCTAAATGAAGAACAAGGAATCCCCATAAGAATATGAGCAAGCACCTCTTTGTCCTTGAATAGTCTCCCCTGGGGCCATTCTTGAGGATTTTTCCACCTGTACATCTCAATATTTCCAAAAGACTAGATTTTTTTAAAGTCCTCCACATGAGACCAACCTACTTCCAAGAAAAAAATGCTTAGGGAATGTAACCTAGGATATAGATTCAATATAGGAGGGTGACCATCCCAATAATCCTCCCAAACAAGAGCATTTAATCCCTGATTGCAAATCCAAAACAAACCCTACTTGATTAAATTAGCTCCTCTTTTCAGAGTGTCCTAGATAACTAAACCTTTCCCAACCAAGCTGACTCTAGGGATCTCAGCCTCAGAAATACCTCTCAAGTATTTACAAGATAATATTTAATCCCAAATCTGATCTTGAGAGGTACACCATCTCCAATAAAGTTTTGCAACCAAAGCCTACCCAAAAAGAGTTATCTGTCACAACCCAAGGCCTCCCTCTTGCACCAGCCTACATATATAATCCTACCTAACGAAATTCCATTTATATTGATCAAGTTTTCCAGACCATAAAAGCTATCTTAAAAAATCATCCATGTCATTGATGAAGTGAGAGGGAGCTATTTGTACAAAACATCTATAAATGGGTAAAGCTTGAACAACATATTTTAAAAGCAACACTCTACCTACAGTGGATAGACATCTAAAAGTCTAGTGATTCACCTTCCTTCTAAACTTATCAAGCATAGACTGCTAAGAAGATCTAGGTAAAGTATGAGATGAAATTGGAATACCAAGATAAATGAAGGGGGGAGTCCCAACCTAGAATCTTAGAATGCAATCAATCCTAGCTTGAATAAGAGGAGGGGTATTGAAGAAGAAAATAGAAGGTTTGTCATCATTAATCAACTATCCAAAAACACCAAGATATATGTCAAGAGACTATATAATATTGCAAGCTTACCTGATAGTGGCAACTGCAAACAAAGTAGTATCATCAACAAATTAAATGTGGGAAAGAGGTGGCAAACTACTATCCCACTTCCACCCCTGAATGAGACCCTGCATGACTTAATACTTGAGCAATCTTCCCAACCATTTCGTCATGATGATAATCAAATAAGGAGATAAAGGATATCCTTGCCTCAATCCCATTGAGGCCTCAAATAGCTCTGATGGCTCATTATTAACAAGAACAAATAATGAGGAAGAAGAAACACAGCTCATCACCCATCTAATCCATTCCTCCTCAAATCAAAAAGTAGTAAGAACTTTATGAAGAAAGGACCATCTAACCCGATCATAGGCTTTGGCCATGTCCAAGTTAATGAACATAGTTTTATCCTTATAAGTTTCCATTGAGTGAATATATTTTTTAGCAATAACAACCCCATCCAAGATTTTTCGGCCAGTAACAAACCCTCCTTGCTCCCCAAAGATGATTTTGCTCAACCATATCTTTAGCCTCTCAACAATAATTTTTGTGATGATATTATACAAAACATTGTAAAGATAAATAGGCCTGAACATATCCAAGGAATTTTCTCCCTCTTTTTTGGGTATAAGCACCACAAAGGTAGAATTTAGATCCCTTAGCATCTGTTTGTTCTTTTGGGACTCATGGACCACCTCCAAAAGATCAAATTTGATTAAATACCAAAACTCTTGATAAAAATCAATCGAGAATCCATCTGGGCCTGGGGATTTTCTTTTTTTCATCTTGAATACAAAATTTTCCAACTTCTCTAGAGAAATTAGACCCATCAAGTGCTCACTCATCTCTCTAGAAACAATCATTGGAGTAAATTTTAGAATAATCTTTTCATTCTCATCATCTAATAGGGAGTCATCCATGAAGAGAGAGGAAAAATACCTCTTAGTCTCTTCTAAAATATCCTTGAAAGAATAGAGTAGGGCACCCTAAGAATTCACAAGAGATATAATCAAGTTACCATTACAACGAGCCTTAACTGAGTTATAAAATAAGGTTGTGTTCCTATCCCCTTTTGAATCCAATCTACTCGAGATTTTTGTTTCCAAAAAATTTCTTCCCTCAGTTCCCATTCAGCAAGGTCTTTCACAACCTTAGATTCCTCAACAAGAAGCTCCTTCATGAATCCCTAATCTCTAATCTTCCTTGAAGCTTCTTCCATCCTCCTAAGAGTTGCCAACTTAGCCAAGGAAAGGTTCCCAAAATTCAGTCTATTCCATCTCTTCAATTTATGTTTTACAAATTGTAGTCACTTCATAAAGGAATACATAGAGGTGCCATGAGGAGGTTTGCCAATGGTCCACCAGCCTCACATGAAATCATGAATATTAGGATCGCGAAGCCACATAAGTTGAAAATTAAATGAGGGATTATTTTTTATCCCTAAATCCAAAGTAGAGAGTTTGATAGTCCAATGATCAGATCCCCTATCCTCTTAAATCATAGAACTAGCACTTTTATTATTACCCATCTAATAACTGGATATCAAAAATCTATCTAGTCTCTCTGATATGGAAACTTCCCCACACCTTCTATTGTTCCAAGTAAATATCCCATTATCTAGCTTGATGTGAACCAAGTTTAGGGCTTGGATATGAGCTTTGAAGATAGAATAAAAAGGCTTGAGATGGTCCACCCCACCATGTTTCTCCTCAAAAAAAGTGATAGAGTTGAGGTCTCCAGCTAAAATCCATGGGTACAGGGGAACCAAACTTCTCAAAAATAAAATGTGCTCCCACAAATTCACTTTACCATTGTAATCAATAGGAGCATACACATTTGTAAGTAGGATGGTTTCACCAGATTCATTATCATTCCCGACCATCGAAATAGACCATCTGCTGGAAATCTAAGTAAGAGGGGATATCTTAACCGGATCCCATAAACAAGCGATGCCACCAGCATATCCATATGCACCAATACACTGGCATTGTCCCATTATCCACAACTTTGAAGAAATATTGAACATACTATCAATAGCCAATTTAGTCTCCTGAATAAACACCACATCTTAAGAATGCACATGAACCAAATGATGAACAACTTTTTTTTTGGGGATGTTGTTCAACCCCCTTACATTCCATGAGAGGATAATCATTTTTGAGGGTTATAAAAATGGAAGTCCAATGTTCTCACCAAGCCTGACTCCACCAAAGTCTACCCCGTTAATTTTATCCTGGTCCTTCTTCAGACCCACCTTCATATTCTTATCCGAAAAACTTTTTTTAATTAGTTTTTGCTACAATCCCAACACCGTAGGAGTTTTGTAGTCCAAGGATTACTACGTCAGTGCTTGAGTAGGAGAGGGCATAACTAAATTTGTACCAATTTTCAAATTATTTTCCCTTATAGGGCTAGACCTAACCATGTCCCCTATACTCAAATCCAAAGTCCTTTGTTCTTCATTTAAATCCCCTAGATCTGATTCCTTAAGTTCCCCCTCAAGAAGAGGCATCTGATTTGGTCTTGTTATATTTGTATCAGGTAGTGAAATTTTAGGTATATCCATGCACTAATCAATATCATCTAATATTTCCAAATGATTGAGTAGAGCATTTGGCTGGCTATCCTTAAGGTCTTTGTTTTTCCTTTGTCCTCTATTTCGGGCTTTTATCGAAACAAAACCTTCCTTATCCATTACCCTTCCTTTATCGGGCCTTTTCATTTATCCAAACTTTGTACAGATTGAGAGGGCCCAGGATTTGAAGCCATAGGTGGGACAAAATTAGGGCATTTTCTTTTCAAGTGGTCATATTTATGGCAAATCCAACAACGAAATGGAAGAGCTTCATAGTCAAGTTTTTGAACCCATGTAGTTGATCCAAATTGTATTTCAATAGAATCTAGAATAGGATTATTTAATTCAATTTCAACACAAATACGAGCAACAAATATTACCTTTTTATCCATTGTTTGTTGTGATGGTCCAATTGACTTCCCAAGAAGAAGGGCAATCTTATGCAAGATATCAGTTCTCTAGAATTCCAATGGGAGCCGTGGAAGACGCACTCATACTAGAACCTGCGATGACCACTCCTCTGATGGGTTGAAACCCACATGCCAAGGTTTAAGAAATAGTCCCACTTGGTTATAGAAATAAGGACCCATTTCAAATGCTTTGTTATGATCTGCAATACAAGATAAAACCACCATAAATAGTTGTTCGCACTTAGCATCACCTCCACATCACCTTTAGGATTCCAAGTCTTCCTGATCCAAGCCTCCACAAAGGGGAGAGAAATTTGGATGCCCAAAAATTTGCCAATAAGGGCATTTTTGATTAGATACTCCACATATTCTGCCATCGAGTCTGGTTGAACCACTAGAACTAGCCTGGCTTCACATCATTCCAAACATCCATTGTTATTTAACAAGTGGTTCGTGACATGCACTAGAAAATCCTATTCCTTCCAATCATTTTTAGATGAAAAAACATCATGAGCATGCACTCTCTGTGTGGACCTATTGCCATCACGACATTCCTCTAATTTTTTAGACCTCCTTTGGAAGCTGCTGCCATCCCCATAGAGCAGTTTTTCTTCATCAAACCCTAGTCGAGTAGTTTTTCTTCATCAAACCCTGAAAAAAATTAAATCGTAGTGAAATGTTTGGAAATATTATTTCCATATGCAAAATATTATTCTCTTAGATTAAGTCTTAATCCCCATATCATTTCATAAAATTAAAAGGTAATCATCAAATTCATAGAGCAATTCAATCAATTTTAGGTTTTTAGATCTATAATTTAATTTTACAACTAAATTTGTGAGGAAAATAGACAAATTGCATGATTTTGTAATGTGGCATTAAATATCAAAATTTGTCTTCCCCTTTGGATTTTAGGCAAGAAATTAAATTTGCACATAATCATACTTATATTGGCCACAATTTTTGGACATTTTGAGCTCATTTAGTTTTCATTGATGTCAATATGAAAAGTTGTCATTGATGCCAAAGTGAACACATGAAGCTATCATTAACACCATGGAGTACATCATCGTTAACACCAGGTAGCAATGCAAAGAGATTGAGAAAAGTTGTCCAAATATGTTTTTATAAGTTTTTTTTTTAAAACCATGATGGCTCATTAAAAGGTTTTTTATTAAAAGCATAATGATAGTTCTATAATATTGTTATGGAAGAATTAAGGTTTTTTATTAAAACCAAGGTGGCAAAATTATTTTTCATCAACCCAGTGAAGTGCAAATGACAATTTGATATTAACTCAATGAGGGCTT
Organism: Wollemia nobilis; assembly: GCA_028583015.1. NCBI lineage: Eukaryota > Viridiplantae > Streptophyta > Pinopsida > Araucariales > Araucariaceae > Wollemia > Wollemia nobilis. Next base: position 21,876,404 of record JAQPPZ010016895.1, read on the forward strand.
TACTTTTATTAAAGACTAAAGTTTACAAATTAAATGTATAATATTTGAATTATTTTGAATTTAAATTAATTATAAATTATAATTTATACAAGCCGACATCATCAAATCGAATCATCCACCAATGTTGTATGTAAAGAAAATGAAAGGTATTTAAACCCTAAGATAAACCTTCGGGAAGCAAGATATCAAAATTTGAATTTGAACAAAAGTGAAACTCTAAAGCCTATGAAATTTGTGAGTTGTGTATTACCGAAACATGATAGCGCATTTTAATCAGGACAAAGCATCATGATCGAGGTAACACATGGTTTTCAAAGCAAGGGATAGTGCAAATGGAGAAGCACTCATAGTCTAGCTTGGTGTTAGATGTAGGAGAAGGCCAAAGTCTTTGAAGCCTTTGCAAAAGGGCTTAAGAAACCTTAGGGATTAAGCTAAGCACATGGAGTGCTTAGCTCACATGAATCACTTTCCACATCTAAGGCGCCAATCGTAGAGAAGGCATAGGTTTGAAACTTCAAAAATTGCAGAAAGGGGATTCACCAAAGGTTTTTATAATTTAATTTTTTATTTTTGCATAATAATAAGGTTTAGGAGAAATATGGGACTATTTGTGGTATTTGATTATTTGTGCTAAGGTTTTAGGGGTGTATGTGGAATTTGATTAATTGTACTAAGGTTAGGGAGTTATGAGGTGATATTAGTTTATTTACCTAAGTGGTAAATAGGTGATTTATTAAGGTAAACATTATTTTACCTTAGGAGATAGAAATTAAGTGGGAATATCAATTTTGTGAAATAGAAAAATTGAAGAGGAAATTTCTATGAATATATTATTGTCAAATATTGCTATTAAGAAGGAGATATAAGGTGTATTATAAAATTGAGCTATTATTGTATTTTGTGAAGTATAACACTTGTTATCTAACCCTTGACACTTGGCAAAGGAAAAGATATTCCTAAAGGCAGTTTATGAAGATCATCCTCCAATCAAGAAAAAAGTATGAGCATATTCTTCCATAGTTGAATTGCTTGATTGGTTTTTTGGAAAATAATTTTGGAGTGAAAAGGACTTGGTTAGGGTTTCCTATTGAGAGTGTTGAGTGATTGCTTAAAGGTTTCTTGGAATAAATAAGTGTGGTTAAAATCCTGTTTGATAAGCATTGTTGTTGAAGCCATTGATGAGTGAAGAACTTGAACTAGGGTTTGAAAAGAACATGAGTATCATTGTTATGTGAGAGTTGTTTTGTAAGCATTGTTGTTAAAGCCATTGATGAGTGAAGAACTTGAACTAGGATTTGAAAAGAACATGAGTATCATTGTTATGTGAGAGTTGTTTTATAAGAATTGTTGTTGAAGCCATTGATTGAAAGAAGAACTTGAACAAGGGTTTGAAAAGAACATTAGTATCATTGTTATGTGAGATTAGTTGTTGAGCATTGTTGGAAATATTTTGAGGAAGTGATCATATACTTGGAATAGGGTTTGTGAGCAAGGATTATCTCATTGAGTCATTGGTTGAGTAGAGTTGGTTGAGCCTAGTCAAGTGAATGTGTGAAGTGATTTTTCAAGTTCCATAAAACAAACTATTCTATATTCTAAATTAAGTTGAGAAAGTAATTGAGTATTGAGTTGAAGCATAATAAGTCTAACAATTCTCCTTATATTTTCAAGAAAGTGATTGAAAGTATTTGAGAATATTTGTGGTAAGTCTTAAGAAGACTTGATGACTTGTTGAGAAAATTTGAACAAGTTCTATGTGGAATTGTTGAGTAGATTGGACAAGTTATGTTTGGACTTGTTGAGCATATTGGACAAGTTTTGTGTGGACTTGTTGAGTAGATTTGAGCAAGTTTTGTGTGGATTTGTTGAACAGATTTGACAAGTTCTATGTGGACTTGTTGAGAAGATTGGACAAGTTCTATGTGGACTTATTGAGAATATTTGAGCAAGTTCTATGTGGACTTGTTAAGCAGATTAGAAAAGTTATGTATGGATTTGTTTAACAGATTGGACAAGTTTTGTATGGACTTGTTGAGCAAATTGGACAAATTTTGTGTGGAGTTGTTGAGAAGATTTAAGCAAGTTCTTGTGTGGACTTGTTGAGCATATTTAAGCAATTTCTACGTGGACTCGTTGAGCAATGTTTTGGTGCATATTTGAGGACATATTTGTACCAGACCAAATCTTTGAGATAAATATTTTGAGGTGATAGAGAAGAGAGGACATAAGTCTCTAGTTGATAGATATACATCAACTAGGGTAGTGTGGATAGGTCTTCTGAGTGAGGACAAGAGTCTTCAATGGAGAGAAATCCACAAGCCAGTGTAGTGGAGACAATTGTCTTCATGAGAATCACTAGCCAGAGTAGAGAAGGAGTTCTCTTGTGGATATATATCAATGAACTTGATTTATGGGATTGGTGTCTCCTTTGGACAAAGGTCCATAAACATTATAATAGGGAAAGTATTCCCAAGAGATTGATTGAAAAAAGTTTAGTGAAATATTTTCTTCGTGGAATAGCCCACATTGGGTGAACCACATAAATTGTGGTGTCTCTATTTGTGTGTGGTGATTTATGCATTGCTTTGATTACTACTATTTATATTTCTATATTTACATTACATAATATTGATTGAGAAATAAATAGTAAAAAGTGATCTTATATTATTCACCCCCTCTCTCAATATAAGCTTGTGTTATTCAATTGGTATCAGAGTTGGTTCCTTCAGAAGAGTTTAATAGCTTGAAAAAAAATCTAACAAGAACACAATGGATTCTATGAATGTGTCCTTGGATAATTCAGCACCAATATTTGATGGAAGTGACTATATATATTAGATTTTGAGAATGAAGATCTACATGATGGATCTTGGTAATGAAATTTGGGAAGCAATTGAAATTGGATATGATCCCTTGATTAATCCTCATACAAATTACGAAGGTAAGATCCTACAACAATACAATTCAAAAATAATGAATGCACTTTTGATAGGTTTGCATAGAATAGAGTCTATGAATGTTATGCATTGTCAAAATGCAAAAGAAATGTGGGATAAGTTACAAAATATTTATGAAGGAAATAAGAGTGTCAAGAAAGCAAATATGAAAAATCTCAAGGGAAAATTTGAAGAATTAAGAATAAAGGATGAGGAAACCATTAGTACCTATCTACTTTGAATTTATGAGGTTGTTAATGCTATGCAACTTGGAATGAAGATTGATGAATCAGGTATTTCTGATAAAGTCTTAAGAACTCTTCCAAAGAGATTTAGTGAAAAGGTTTCCTTTATAGAAGTGTCAATGGATAATGATACTTTGATAAGAGATATGTTGCTTGGTATTTGAGATAATAACAAAAGATCCTATTCCTTAGAAGTGATGAGCACCAAAAATGCTCATTTTATATACATTATTAAGGGGAATCATCACTGGTTTAATTAGAATTAGAAATATATATTTATTTAACTTACGCATATAATTGATATAGAATATGATATTATGCTTAACGGGTGTTTTTAGTGGAAACTATGTATAAGTGCAGGGTTTACTACTAATATGGTGTTTTCCAGTCTACACCCCACTTGGACTTGGTAGTGTGCAAGAAGGAGCCTTACTACGACACCTTACTCTGGTGGTGTGATGCCTTACTCTAGTGGTGCGACACCTTACTCTGGTGGTGTGATGCCTTACTAAGGTAGGCACCTTACTAAGTAAGGTGCCTTATTGAAGTAGGTGCCTTACTAAGTAATGCACTTTATTGAAGTAGGTACCTTACTAAGGTAGGTGCCTTATTGAGGCGCCTTACTCTGACCCAATAAAATTTGACTAGTTGACCAAGGAGATGTAGAGATTGTTGCATGTGAAGACAAAGGAGATATTTTAATTATGCAATATTATTAAAATAGAATAAAACATCTATTATTTTTTGATTGGGCAGTTTACTTTGTAAGGTGATCATTTCTTCTCATGCTCACAAACCAATCAATGTAGTGATTTTCTAGTAAATGATATGCATAATAGACAATGGTACAAACCAGATCCATTAGTCACTAAGAAGGACAACCACTTGAATGGATTTATTGTTTCCAGACATATTCAGTTCTGAAAAAATAGAACATGCTTGATTTATCCTGCAAGGGGATAAAATTAGTGCATGACTATTTTAATTAATAAATGACTGTTATAATTGAACGACTGCAATATTCATTCCATATTTATTGTAACTACAAGTAAAAAATAGACTTACCTAGATTTGTAACAGATGAAGGTTGTGCATTGTATAAATGTAGAGGTATTCCTTGAAGGAGGAATGATTAATTTTATGAAGAAATTATTCTATTTTATTTTGTATAAATTATTTAAGAGTGCATTCCTCTTAATTAATTAAATCAAGCTCTACGTATCTAGCAAGGTAGACTATTTGCGGGATCTTGGGCCCACTACCTGCAATAGACCTCCCCTATTTTATTTCTGTTATTTATTTCCATAGATTATATTTATTGCTTTAGTTACTGCTTTGTTTAATTCCAGTTGTGTGTGTTTTATTTTATTGCATTTTATTTTTGTACTTTATTTTCAACACTTTATTTTACTTGTAATTTATTTATTTAATTTTTTACACTTAGTTTATTTGGTTTGGATGACTTTCAAATGCACAAACATCCCCCAAAAAAATAAATAAGGTACATCTGGATTCATTACCCAACACTGCAAGAATATAATGTGTGTGACACTCATAAGTTTACGAACTTACCAGATTGATAATTTATAGAAGAGAAATAATTATTTTCAAGACATGATTTATACTCACCATTTTGGCGCCATTGTTATGGTGTGTCAAAACTATAGTGTTATAATTTATAGGTTAGATAAAATACCTATTTAAAATTACCTATAGATATTTTACTTGAGAAGTGTGAGTCCACCAAGGGCCTTTTTATAAGGTCAAAAACATTTTCCAACACAGTCAGAGCTAAAACCCACAAGCAAAAATTAAATTTATCAGCTTCTTAGATAAATACGAGAATGAACCTGATGTACCATTTTAAGTGTAGACGTAGAAATAAATTGTGTTGTTGAAAAAAAATTCAAAAAAATTAGCAATGAAGGATTTGCATCATGTTCTAAATGGTTTTAAAAAAATCAAAAGGAATAACACAACTCAAATATAATTAAAAAAAAAATTAGGACCCAGGTGTTGTAGGTGAGTTGGAGAGGAGAGGGCAATCCTCCAAGGGAGGTCCCAAGTTCAAATCTCCACCCTACCAAAAAGCTGAATTGGGTATCTAAAATCCAATTGATAATGTTGGTGCAGGCAGGATCGGGTGCGACCCCGGGTGACTTTGATGATGTAGAACCCCTTGTTCGTGGTCTCTCAGACCAAGGTGGCTTTGCAAGGGATTTTTCGCTTAAAAAAAAAATTAGGGATGTGTTTTTATACGAAAACTATTGAGAATTATACCTCCAAAATCTTAGTTTTAATGATTGAAAATTATTTTAACAGACTTAACGCTTTGCAACATATTGGCAAATTCTTTTAATGATGTAGGAAAAATGATAGAGCTGAATTTAAAAGAACATGTTGTTATGGAGTATGCTCTTCACTTGTGCTTAAGGTGACCTGGTGAATAAAAAACAAGCACATGTTTTTAAAAGGTTAGTATGCCTTTTTTTATTCAAGTGCTAGTCGTAGGTAGTCATTTTATGGCCTGCACATTTTTTTGTAATGTTGAAAGAGTTTAGTTGTGAGGCCATGAAGGAAAATACTCTCCTTATGCTATAGTATAACAAACTAGTTGACAAATAAGAAGATGATTTTCAGAATACTAGCTTAGATATAGGCATGGGGGGACCCCACCTTCATCATTGCCACCAGCAGCACAATGAACAATGTTCATGAAAAAGCAATTATCTTCTTCTAAAAAGGCTCTAAAGTTAAGAGCAAATAAAAAAATAGATTTTTTTTTGCTACCTATTGGAAGAGAGTATCCTCTTTCCCGAGGACCGACTTGGTCTAGAAGAGAAATGAGAAATCTCCAACCAATAGCTAAAAAAATAGGGGAGGAGCCTAGAATAAATCAAATGTCTGGACGAAGTCCACATGGTGCTGGAGAACGATAAAATAAATAAATAAATGGAGCTCATAGTGGCCAAAAAAAAATAGCACATAAATCTCCACGATGCATCTCATGAAAAAATCACACTTGAACACCAGATAGATGCCATGAATGATGAATAAAATTGTTTCATTTCACTCCAGGAAATAAAATAGGGGATCACAATGTTGTTCAAATTTTCCTGTGAAAGAAAAAAAAAATTAGAGGGGGAAATCATTCTGATTCGGATGCACGTGTGTATAAATTTTAATCAATGGAAAAAAGGGGTGACATACTCAGGAGCACACGGGGAGAAAATAAGGCACAAAATTTAATTCCCTCTATGCAGCTAAAGAGTTAGCACTCTTAGAAAAGCCAAAATCTAGATTAAAACAATTTTATATGTGTTGTTAATGAGGAGTTGGGTATCGTAAAAGTTTGGAGCCATGAGCTATCATAAATCCTTCATAATGTTACATGAAACGTAACTTCTACACACCAAGTTGCATAGCTACCTGTATTGCACAGCCTCCACTTCCTAATGTACAACACCAATACTGCAGTTTTTTTATCAAAGCATTGCATTCTGTTAAAAAAAATATGGGAAAAAAAATACAAAGAGGAGACAGATTCACACTATGGTGGATGAGAATGCCAAATTTTCAAAGAGATGGTGAGGATTTGAAATCATCAACTCTTTTTTCATAATAAAAATTCCCACAAACAGTTGGGTGGAGAAGACATTTTAATACATAGCATGAAAATTTTTCTAGACAACGATTAACAGACCTCCAACTTGGCCACTAAATTTTAAAATCCTCAACTCATATTATTATAGTTGAAATTTTATTCTCTATTGTAGAATATGAAAAAAAAAGAAAAAAAAAATAAACGAGATATGTCCTGGTCATGGCAGAATAGACGAAAAAAAATATATAGTTAGAATTTTGTTAATGCCTTTATTTTAGTTTTTTTTTTATGTTTTGCAAGACAACATGAAGTGTGAAGTGTCATACCAATATTTTTCAGGAGTTCCTTAAACAAGCACCAAGCAGACACATTACTGAAGTAGGTGCCTTACTGAAGCAGGTACCTTATTGAAGTAAGCACTTTACTCAAGTAGGTGCCTTACTCAAGTAGGCACCTTACTCAGGTAGGCTCCTTACTGAAGTAGGCACCTTAATGCAGTAGGCAATTTATTCAAGTAGGTGCATTAATCAGGTAGGTGCCTTACTGAAGTAGGTACCTTACTTAGGTAGGTGCCTTACTTCGGTAGACGCCTTACTAAAGTAGGAACCTTACTTAGGTAGGCACCTTATAGAAACAAGCGCCTTACTAAAGTAGGTGCCTTACTCAAGTAGGCACCTTACTGAAGTAGGTGCCTTACTCAAGTAGGTTCCATATTGAAGTAGGCACCTTATGCAAGTAGGTGCCTTACTCAGGTAGGCACCTTACTAAAGTAGGTGCCTTACTCAGGCAGGCACCAAGGAGGTGCCTTACTCAAGTAGGCATCAAGCAGACGCCTTACTTAGGTAGGCACCAAGCTCCTCAAGTGGTGCCTCAATTTTTTTCATTAGCAGAGGCACCTGATCATGAAAAAAGAGAGGATAAGCACATTGATGTCATGCATCAAGGGTGCCTTGATTATTATTAAAAAAATAAAAAATAAAAATAAATTTAAAGGGAAAAAGAAAAAAAATGCACATCATCTATCCTGCTCAGTATACAAATTATTTTGCTTCTTTCGTGTGTTGCAAAGAAAGTGCTCACATGCAAGATGCAAGCATCTTGAGAGCCAGGTCCTAAAAGACATAGATTGCACTGAACTGCATTTTAGTTCTTTTAGTTTTTTGTTTTGTAGGGAAAGTGACCTAATTTTACAAAAAATAGGCATCTTGGATACAAGGCCTAAATAGACTCAACATCTATGAACTTGCACATTTTTTTTAGAGATATAAATTTGAATATTTCTATCTGAAGGAGATAGTCCCCATTTGGGTGTGGACCTGAGTGTTAATTTCCTACAAAGGGATGAGGTACCCACCTATATGCTTGGATGAAGCAGATGTTGATGCAGTATGAAACAAAATTTGGAGGGCCTAATAAAATATTCAACAATATATGCATTAGCAACTGTGCATTTCTTAATAGTAAAAAGGTTCCTTGATGCTCATCGTTAGAAATGCATAACTTCTATGAGAAGCCATTAAAAAAAGAAAGAAAAAAAGAGAATCAGATGGCTAGGAAAGAGAAGAGTACTAAAATAATATATTTGCAGCTTTTCTTGGAGAAGAGAACTACAGATCCACTTTATCCCAGTAGTGCTCAACTTTTTCTCCCTAGATTGGAGTTTCCTGTTACTCAATGTGGGACCTGATGTTCAGAGGGTTGCAGACCTATTGCATAGAGGGACCCATTACTGGTGATGAGGGCATCACCAATTTAAGTGGGTGAGGGCTTGGGTGAACCCAAATATCCTTCAAATAAAAAACATATATAGTATGGTTGTAATGCTGGACTTGTTAAACTCCACACCTATGAGAGGAATGCCTCAATGGATCAAATTAACATAGTGCAACCGTATGTAGAAAAAAATAAAATAATAAATAATAATAAAAATAAATCCCCTTCTATTTTCATCAAGGATACGACAATTACTTTCATACAAAGACTTCTCTTATTTTTCAAGAAAGGTGGTCCCTAACTTACGTAGAATAAATAAACTTCATTTACTAGAGGAGAACACCACAAGAAGAATGCCATGTTTTTTATCAGCAATACAGATGGGCACAAAATTTTATATCTATATTTTGAAAGTTGTGGAGGAAGGATCCATCAGTGGAAAGTTATAAACTGCATCACTTTCCAGATTGTCATGCTCAAGGAAAATGACGTCTTCATTGATTGTGAGAGTCATTGATGGTTGTTTATGTTGTATTCACTATATTGGCTTCACATAGGCATAACAACAACAAATATTAATGATGTGAAGGCAGCTAGAAAAAAAAAAAAAATATATATATATATATATATATATATATATATACATACATATATATATATATATATATAATTCTTCGGATGCAGAGATAGAGGCAACATCGATTGTAGAACTTAGGTTGTACAGGGCCAACATGGTCATTTGAAACAAGGACAAATCCAATTTTATCTTTGGGGAATTACACCCTCAACATGATGACTTGTGGCAGGAAGTAGAGGCAACATTCCAAATAGGAGAGACAACTATAGCCACAGCATCCAACACAGGTGTTGGGCGTAGCATACCAGGGGGCATAACAAGTGCAATAGGAAGTCGACGTAGAAGGGAGACCAAACCAGAATCGTCGAAAGCCAGTGTAACTAGAGGATGGTATAACTCAAGGATGTCCCACAAAAACCTAGGGCCCCTCAGCAGAAATAGAAGCCTCAGTATGAAAGGACAGCCAAGGCCACTGGAAAGAAAAGGAAATAGGGAGAAGTGACCTATGCAGAGGAGGTAATTATCGATTTTAGGTGCCACAAGGGTGTGGCACATATTAGCTAGATGCACCAATGTCACAATAATTATTTTTTGGTACATCGAGATTACAAGAAACATGAAGACATTTTTACACCACCAGCATGCTACAAATCGGAATCTACAAAAATCACCCAAGTATGTATTGAGTTTTCTATTAATTATGTGTACGGTTATTTTAAAAATAATTTCTATGCTAAACTCAGTAGATGCCCTTTAAAATTCTCTCCCATCAGAATTCAAGCACGTGATATGCCTCGGATATGAAAAATTTATTACCTTGGAACAATTGAAAAAAAGAAAAAAAAGCTACAACATTTATAAATTTGGCATTGTTTCAATGGCTACTCGGTACCAAAAATGGGGATCAAATACATTTTAAATGTGGGCAAACATAGCAGCAGGTGACCACACTTATTTTTAAATTTGGTCTCACCAAATTTGACCAATATACAAAATTAAAAAATACAGCCCTATGATAGCTACCTGAAGGCTTGGATGGAAAATTACATAGTAGAATTTAGAAAAATCAGTGCAGTGTGCTTTCCTTGGTGCCATAGTGTTTAATGAAAAAATAATAGCGTAGTGGTAATTTGGTCTAAACAATGTAGTCACAATTTACCCATTTACCCACAGTGATCAGTCATGCAATGTTTCTAAATTCTAATGGTGTAGATGTACTTAATAGCAGTGCTCAATAAAATAAAATAAAATAGCCACACTCAAAGAAAAAATAAATCAATGCTAGGAGAAGGCGACTGTTGGCTATGCTGGTTTCTTGTAGTATCAATTGCGCCTTCCTATCATGCTTGGTCCAACAACTCTGAATTTTGTAGGTGCTGCAATGTTTAATGAAAAAAATAGAGATGTTGAATATATATATATATATACATATATATTATCCCGAGGGCTATTTTTTGAGGGCTGTTGTCATGAGTACGTGACAATATTTAGGCATGGGAGGATGATGAGCACCAAAAATGCTCATTTTATATACACTATTAAGGGGCATCATCACTCGTTTAATTAGGACTAGAAATATATTTTTATTTAACTTATGCATATAATTGATAAAAAATCGAGTATTATGCTTAATGGGTGTTTTTAGTGGAAACTGTGTATAAGTGTAGGGTTCACTACTAATATGGTGTTTTCCAATCTACACCCCACTTGAACCTAGCAGTGTGCAAGAAGGAGCCTTACTACAGTGCATTACTATGGTGGTGTGGCACCTTACTATGGTGGTGTGGTGCCTTACAGAGGTAGGCACCTTACTGAGTAAGGTGCCTTACTAAGTAAGGTACCTTATTGAAGTAGGCACCTTACTGAGATAGGCACCTTACTCGAGGTGCCTTACTCTGACCCAGTAAAATTTGACTGGTTGACCAAGGAGCTACAGAGATTATTGCACGTGAAGACAAAGGAGATATTTTAATTATGCAATATTATTAAAATAGAATAAAGCATCTATTACTTTATGATTGGGTGGTTCACTTTGTAAGGTGAGCATTTCTTCTCACGCTCATGAACCAATCAACGTAGTGATTTGTCGATAAATGATATGCATAACAAGCAATGAGATGAACCAGATCCATTAGTCACTAAGAAATACAACCACCATAATGGATTTATTATTGCCAGACATATTTGGTTCTGATAAAACAAAACACACCTAATTTATCCTGCAAGGGGGCAAAATTAGTGCGTGACTATTTTAATTAATATATGATTGTTATAATTGAATGGCTAAAATATTCATTGCATATCTATTGTAACTAAAATTCCATAATAGACTTGTCTAAATTTGTAATAGAGGAAGGTTGTGCATTGTATAAATTCACATGTCTTCCTTGAAGGAGGAATGATTAATTTTACAAAGAAATTATTCTATTTTATTTTGTCTAAATTATTTAAGAGTGCAATTCATATTAATTAATTAAAGTAAACTCTACATAGCTATATGGGCTAACTATCTATGGGAGCTTGGGCTCACTCCCTGCAGTAGTCCTCCCATGTTTTATTTCTATTATTTATTTTCATAGATTAGATTTATTGCTTTATTTACTACTTTGTTTAATTTTAGTTGTGTGTGTTTTATTTTATTGCATTTTATTTATGTACTTTATTTTCAACACTTTAATTTAGTTGTAATTTATTTATTTAATTTTCTACACTTAGTTTATTTGGTTTGGATGAATTTCAAATGCACAAACATCCCCCACCAAACTAAATAAGGTACAACCATATTCATTCCCCAATACTATAGGCATATACTATGCATGACACTCGTAAGTTTACGAGCTTACATGGAGGAGAAATGATTATTTTTTGAGACATAATTTTTGCTCACCAAGAAGGAAGCAACATTCAAAGTAATCAAGAAGACAAAGGGTAAGAAGTTAGAATCAAGTGATGAGTCATCCAGTGATGAAGAAGTAAATTATGGTAGAAGGAATAAGGATTCAAGAAATCTAGAAATAAAAGATCTGTTAAATGTTTCAATTATATAAGGTATGGTCATTATGCAACTGATTTTCAAGAAGCCAAGAATAACAATGATGAAGAAAAATAGGATCACAAGAACAAGGAACCAGAAAGATATAGGCACCAAAAGACAAGCAAGAATGGACAAAGCAGACAAGGAAATAAATTATTTCAAAGAGAAAAGAGGAGCTACTATGAGGATAAGGCAAGTAAGTACTCAAGTGATAGTGATGCTAGTTTTTCAAACAATGATAGAGATGAATTTCTCTTTATGATTTAAGAAAAAGAACCAGTTAAGAAAATGACTCTAGTAATTCTCAAGTGTTTTAGATGTGGTAACTTTGGACATCTTGAAGATAGTTTTACAATAGATGGTTATAGTTTCAGTGATGATGAATATGAAGATAAACTTGAATTAATAGAAGAGAATATTCTAATGGCACTAGAATAAGGAGAAGGTGATCCTATAGAAGACAAGCCAATAAAGAACAAAAATATAGAAAAAGGTAAACAAAAATAGGAATATTTAGAAAAGGATGGACATGATCTCAAGGGATAACTTATTTATGCCCTTGACATGGTAAATAAGGTAATAAAGCAACACTCTAAATTTGAATTTTTTCAAGAATGTGATGAAGAAAAAATATTTCTTATGGAGGATTTAGAAAAATCAAAGGCTAAGGAAAAAAGATTCAAAGATAAGTTATAAGTAAAGAGCTTAGAATATGAGAATTTAGCACAAGAAGTGGTACTACTAAGAGAATATTTATAATACTCCAAGTTCAAGATGAAAGGGTTTAAAAATAGCTCAAAGAACATGGATAAGTTCATCAAGATACAAAAGCCTACATCAAGCAAGATGAGTCTTGGATTTGAACATGTTCAAAAGAAATGGGAAGGAAAGTCAACCTCAAATTTTGAACGAGGAGATACTTCAGATGAAGATACTTTAGAAGAATATAATTTAAGAGAGAGTGAGACATCTGAGGATGAGTTGGACAATAGAGAGTTCAACAAAAATAGGAACAATACACAAAGAAGATACATATGGAACAACAATAAGAATATGTTATATAGATAGAACAAAAATTAGAATATGTCAAGAGAGACTAGGAGACCAATGAGGTCATGAAAAGGAAATTTAAAAGGAATATGTTTTTCATGTCACAAGTTTGGGGACATGGCTTCATAGTGCAGGACACAAGAAATACAAGAATATAGGAACAAATAACTTTTCCATGGGTATTACTACTCATGTAATCAATTTGGTCACAAGGTAATAAATTGCAGGGTTCATGATAGAAGCAGGTATGGCTTAACTAGGAGAAATCATAAGATATTTGTACCTCTAAGGAATAATAACATTAAGTGCTATAAGTGCAATAACGATTGTCACGCAACAAAGTAGTGTAGAGCAGATATTCCAAAAATAAGTATGAATAGGAACAAGAACATGGATATGAACAAGAATAGGAACAAGGATATGGATAGGAATATTAAAATAAAGAGTCAGAGGAATCAAAAGGATCAGATAAAAATAAGAGAGGATAAAGGTAAAGAACAATGCCTTCTAGGAGTAGAAATACTCCCACCTAGGAATTAACCACCTCAAGAGGAGGTGGGGGAGGGGATAAGCTAAGAGGCTCATTCTTAGCCCCGAGCCCCAAAGGTGAGCCTTTGCCATTGATGTCAAAGGGGGAGAGATTTGAGTAAGGGGTAGAGATTTGGTATTTGAGAAAAGAGGAGAGAGCATTGAGCCAGGGGGAGCATTGTCCCAGGGAGAGTAGAACAAAGGAAAGGTCAAGTTTTTAGTAAAAAGAAGTTGGGTTACCATAAATGACAAAGGGGAATATTGTTGGACATTATGAGCTCATTTAGTTGTCATTGATGTCAAGGTGAAAAGTTGTCATTGATGCCAAAGTGAACACATGAAGCTATCATTAACACCATGGAGTACATCATCATTAACACTAGAAAGTAATGCAAAGAGATGGAGGAAAGTTGTCCAAATATGTTTTTATAAGGGTTTTTGTTAAAACCATGATGGCACATTAATTTTTTTTTATTAAAACGATAATGATAGTTCTCTAATATTGTGATGGTAGAATTAAGTTTTTTATTAAAACCAAGGTGGAAAAAATATTTTTCACCAACCTAGTGAAGTGCAAATGACAATTTGATATTAACTCAATGAGGGCTTTAATTTTTATTAAAGTCTAAAGTTTATAAATTAAATTTATAATATTAAAATTCTTTTGAATTTAAATTAATTATAATTTATAATTTATACAAGTCGATGTCATAAAATTGAATCATCCGCCGATGTTGTATGCAAAGCAAATGAAATGTATTTAAACCCTAAGACAAACCTTAGGGAAGCAAGATATCGAAATTCAAATTTGAACAAAAGCAAAAATATGAAGCCTCCAAAATTTGTGAGTGGTGTATTATCGAAATATGACAACGCATTATAATTGAGGCAGAACATCATGATTGAGGCAACACATGATGTTCAAAGCAAGGGACAACACAAAGTGAGAAGTGCTCACAGTCTAGCTTGGCGTTAGATGTAGGAGAAGACCAAAGGCTTTGAAGCCTTTGTGCAATGACTTACGCAATCTTAGGGATTAAGCTAAGCACATGGAGCTCTTAGCTCATACGGCTAGCTTGTCACAGCTAAGGTGCTAGTCATGGAGAAGGCATAGGTTCAAAACACCAAAAATTGTGAAAAGGGATTCACCAAAGGTTTTTCTAATTTAATTTTTTATTTTTGCATAATACTAAGGTTTAGGAGAAATAAGCGAACATTTGTGGTATTTGATTATTTGTTCTAAGGTTTTAGGGGTGTATGTGGAATTTGATTAATTCTTCTAAGGTTATGGAGTTATAAGGTGATATTAATTTATTTACCTAAGTGGTAAATAGGTGCTTTATTAAGGTAAATAATATTTTACCTTAGTTGATAGAAATTAAGTTGGAATATCAATTTTGTGAAATAGAAAAATTGAAGAGGAATTTTTTTTGAAGATATTACTTTCAAATATTTATATTGAGAAGGAGATATAAGATGTATTATAAAATTGACCTATTATTGTATTTTGTGAAGTATAACACTTGTTATCTAACCCTTGGCACTTGGAAATGAAAAAATATTCCTGAAGGCAGTTTTAGAAGATCATCCTCCAATCGATAAAAAGGTATGAGCATATTATTCCATAGTTGAATTGATTGGTTGATTTTCTAGAAAATAAGTTTTGAGTGAAAATAAATTGGTTAGAGTTTCCTATTGAGTGTGTTGAGTGATTTCTTCAAGGTTTTTTAGAATGAATAAGTGTGGTTAAAACCTTGTTTGATAAGCATTGTTGTTGAAGCCATTGATGAGTGAAGAAATTAAACTAGGGTTTGAAAAGAACATGAGTATCATTGTTATGTGAGAGTTATTTTTTAATCATTGTTGTGAAATCCATTGATGAATGAAGAACTTGAAATAGGGTTTGAAAAGAACATGAGTATCATTATTATGTGAGATTTATTTTATAAGCATTGTTGTTGAAGTCATTGATTGAGTGAAGAACTTGAACAAGGATTTGAAAAAAACATGAGTATCATTGTTATGTGAGATTGGTTGTTGAACATTTTTGGAAACATTTTGAGTAAGTGATAATATACTTGGACTAGGGTTTGTGAGCAAGGATTATCTCATTGAGTGATTCGTTGAGTAGAGTTGGTTGAGCCTAGTCAACTGAATGTGTGAAGTGATTGTTCAAGTTTCACAAAAAAAACTATTCTATATTCTCAATTGAATTGAGAAAGTAATTGAGCATTGAGTTGAGAAAGTATCTAACAATTCTCCTTATGTTTCTGAGAAAGTTATTGAAATTATTTGAGAAAATTTGTGTTAAATATTAATAAGACTTGTGGACTTGTTGAGTATATTTGAACAAGTTCTATCTAGACTTGTTGAGCAGATTGGACAAGTTCTGTGTGGAATTTTTGAGTAGATTGGACACGTTTTGTGTGGACTTGTTGAGAAGATTGGATAATTTATGTGTGGACTTGTTGAGCAGATTTGAGCAAGTTCTATGTGGACTTTTTGAGCAGATTGGACAAGTTATGTGTGTACTTGTTGAGCATATTGTACAAGTTCTGTGTGGACTTGTTGAACAAATTTGAGCATATTCTATGTGGACTTGTTAAGTAGATTGGAAAATTTTTGTGTGGACTTGTTGAGTAGATTAGACAAGTTCTGTGTGGACTTGTTGAGAAAATTTAAGTAAGTTCTATGTGGAATTGTTGAGCAAATTTAAGAAATTTATGTGTGGACTAGTTGAGCAGAGTTTTGGTGTAGATTTAAGGATATATTTGTACCATACCAAGGATAGAGATTGAGCAAATTTGTACTATATTGAAGGACTGTGTTTAGTGCATATTTGAGATAGATCTTTGAAGGTGACAAAGTAGAGAGTATAGAAGTCTCTAGTGGATAGATATAAATCAACCAGGGCAGTGAGGACAGGTCTTCTGAGTGAGAACAAGATTATTCAGTGGAGAGAGATCCACAAGCTAGTACAATGGAGGAAGCTATCTTCAAGAGGATCACCAACCAGAGCAGAGGAGAAGGAGTTATCCTATGGATAGATATCCATGAACTTGATTTAGGGTATTGGTGTCTCCTTTGGAAAAATGTCCATAAACATTGTAATAGAGAAAGGATTCCCAAGAGATTGATTAAGAAAATTTTAGTGAAAGATTTTCTTCGTGGAATAGCCCACATTGGGTGAACTACGTAAATTGTGGTGTTTCTATTTGTGTGTGGTGATTTGTGCATTGCTTTGATTACTGCTATTGATATTGCTATTTTTGCATTGCATAATATTGATTGGGAAATAAAAAGTAAAAAGTGTTCTTATACTGTTCACCCCCCTCTCAGTATAAGCTTGTGTTTTTTACCATTTTTTGTAGGAATATATTTTGATATCTTCAATTAGAAATAAGAATAAGCAATTTTACTATTTTTCAAGCATTGAAAAAATAAAAATACTTAGTCTAGGATTGAATGTTGCATTCTATATTTATTTGTACTTAACATTTAATCTTCCAAACCTTGCATTTAGGATAAAGCAAAGTTGCATTATATCCTCTTAATTCTCGCTCAAAATAAAAAATAATATTTCATTTTTTTGTAAGCATTGAAAGTAAAAGAATGTGTAGATCTAGGACTTTTTTTATGCATTTTTATATTTATTTGCATTGCATCCTTCATCTTAATAGTTTATTGAGGATAGAGTAATAGTTTTAACCCTACGTGTATTCCAAAATATCAATTGTGGGAATGCATTTTTTTCCCCAATAGTGGTTCGAATAGACTTCAAGGTCTATGGTAAGATCTAATTATATATCCAAAAACATTCCATAAGTATAGTTCCCCATAAGGTAAGAGAATTGAATGCTTTTAAAAGAAGTGTGTTTATGCATACCAAATCAAAATTTATTTTCTTTCAATATATTAATGTTAAAATTTTAGTTGTAAAGTTTTCTAACCTTTATTTGATGAAGTTCTCCATAGAATTAGGATAATCCCCAAGGTAGTTTCCATTTAATAGTTAATATTAAAATTTCGTTTAGATAATACAAACAAAAATATAGAAGTCAAAAAAGAAATATTAGTAGATAATGCTAAAATGGTAGAGGATACCAGATTCACCCAAATGGACATAGAACAGGAGAATGATCAAATTGATGGTGTTTGGAGGTTTAAAGTTAAATAAATAGAGGGATTACAAGGATTATATCATGTTTTAAATTTACAGAATGAAACTAAACAATCCTAGAAATAGGAGGATCTAAGCATAATAGAAAAATCAAAGCATTTTAAGGAGGATATGCAAACAATATTCAATAAAATACTAGAGTTGCATAAAACAAATCAATTAGTAGTGGAAGAATATCCCCCAGGATGTAACCAAATGGGATAGAATGATACTCCTAGAATACATACAAAAAATGCAAAGAATATAGGCAATTATGGTAAAAGAAAGCAAGGAAAACCCCCCAAACAAGAAAAATAAAAAAGTACTAAAGAACAAGGGACAAGAATTAGATCCAAATGAAGAATTTGTGGTTAAGGGTAAAAGACAATCAAACAAAACCAAAAAATGAAAATCCTTTCTTGGAATGTGTGGGGGATAAATTCCCTTGGGAAAATAAGGATTGTTAAAAATATACTCATGGAAGTAAAACTTGATATAATTTGTCTTCAAGAATTTAAAATTGATACCAAAACATTATTGAAAAAGAGGTATGACCAAATGTTGAATGGATCATAATTTCAACACAATGTACTTCTAGAGGTATTTACATATTTTGGAACATAATGAATTTTGAAGGCACTTTAATTGATCAAGAAGAGATATTCTATATAGTCAAATTGAAGAACATAAAAACTAACTTTTGTGGGATAATGATATGGTTTTATGCTCAAATTATGATTGTGAAATATTTTAACTATGGAATAAGCTATCATTTTAGAGGATTCTTTTCATTAATTTGCATTGGATGGTATTGGGTGACTTCAATACAGTCTTAAGAACAAAGGAAAAAAGTGGACGAAGTATTAACATTACTCAAGGTATGCAATATTTCAATTATTTTATTCAAAATAATAAGCTTAAAAAGGATATCCAAGATATAGAGGAAAAATAAAGATGTTTTTGGTAACATCATGTTTAAGAAAATAATAGCTTAAAAAGGATATCCAAGATATAGAGAAAAAATAGAGAGGGAAGGTAGAAAAATAGAGTTGCACGAAAGGTAAAACCAACTCCTCATGGAATATCATAATACCATTTCCCAATTTGGAATAAAGAAGTTTTTGGTAACATCATGTTGGAATAAAAAATTGAAATAAAGAGGCTTTTGGTAACATCATGTTTAAGAAAACAATAACCTAGAAAAGATATCCAATATATAGAGGAAAAATAGAGAGGGAAGGTATAAAAACATAGTGGCAAGAAAGATAAAAATAACTCCTCATGGAATATAATAATACCATTTCGAAAGAGAAAATTCATTAGAAATAGAAATTCAGAATATTATGGCTCAAGGAAAGAGATAGAAACACTAAATTATTCCATGTTTTGACTATGAAACATATCAAAAGTAATAAAATCCTCTACAATATGGAATATAGTATGAGTATTTAAATGATATTAGAGATCTGGCCATTACTTTCTTCTAGAACCTCCTTAGTAAAAAAAAAAAAAAGTACATGGAAATAGAAAGCATCATTAACAATGTTCCCAATGGAGTTAATGATAGCATGAATAAAAATATATGCAAGGTAATATCTAAGGAGAAAGTGAAAAGAGTTGTGTTCTCTATGGGAGCATCCAAGGCCCTGGGGAAAGATGGTTTTCCACTGGATTTTTCAACATCATTAGGATATTGTTGGAGAAGATGTAATCACTATAACACAAGAAGCCCATGAATCTAGTAAGTTGTTGAAATAATGGAATAATACATTCCTTGCTCTAATTTCCAAGAAATATGGAGTGAATAAATTATAAGACTTTAGATCAATTAGCCTACATAGTACAATTTACAAATTTTTTACCAAAGTGTTGGCAAATTGATTGAAAAAATCATCCCCTCAATCATTAATGAAGATCAAGGAGGTTGTGTGGAATACATGAAGATTATTGAAAGCACCATTGCTATTTATGAAACAACACACTCTATTCAAAGGAGGAAAGGGTCAGACATGTTCCTTAGGTTGGACATGAACAAATCCTATGACAAGGTTTCCTAGTATTTCTTAGATAAAGTCATGGAGTGAATGGGTTTTAGTGAAAAATGGAGGGCATGAGTTGAATTGTGTATTTCTAACCCTCACGTTTTGATCCTGATCAATGGATAATTAGTTGGATTTTTTCCTTCTACCAAAGGAATGAGGCAGGAATATTCATTGTCTCCATATCTCTTTATCATTATGGTAGATACCATGGGAAGAACTTTAGAAATAAATTAAAAGTATGGTACTATCAAAGGTATGAAATATTCATCCACTAGTGAAGCTTTGTCCCATAAACAGTTTGTGGATGATACTTTCTTCCTTGGGGGAGCTACAATGGAAGAAACTTTGGATTTTAAAAAATTCCTTGATTCTTATGAAAAAGCTATAGGCCAAAAAATAAATTATGAAAAAATTAGGATTATCTTTTTAAACATGAAATAAAGTAAAATAGATCAAATAATTAAAGTGTTGGGATGTAAGGAGGAGAATTTCCCGCTAACATATCTTGGTTTGTATTTATTTATATATAGACTGATAAATGTGGCTTATAAATATTATGATATCTAAAATATATTTATCATAGATAATAGAAATCCCATTATAAATTTTATTTCTTTATTTTCAACATAAAATTTATGAATTCTTTCAGTCTTGACTCTTTTAGATAAGTGTAGACACCAAAACAGCACCAATCCGATTATGTGACTACAAACACTGATCGCATTGACATACACAGCTTTCAAGGCAGCCCTCGGGAGGTCAAACAGTGGTCCTAGCCACTTACACAGCAGTTTAGAAGGTCGAAAAGTAAACAAAGCAAAGTTGGTCGTTTTAACAAGCCTTAAGCAAAAGCAAGCCTTAAGCAAAAGCAAACCTTAAGCAAAAGCAAGCCTTAAGCAAGGCAAAGCCCAAAAGCAAACCTTGGCCGAGGGTGTCACGAAATCGCGACATCACGAAATCGCGACACCAAAAGCCCAAAGGGGAGCCTTGGCCGAGGGTGTCACGAAATCGCGACGTCACAAAATCGCGACACCAAAAGCCCAAAGGGGAGCCTTGGCCGAGGGTGTCGCAAAATCGTGACACCAAAAGCCCAAAGGGGAACCTTGGCCGAGGGTGTCATGAAATCATGACGTCGCGATATCGCGACACCAAAAGCCCAAAGGGGAGCCTTGGCCGAGGGTGTCACGAAATCATGACGTCGTGATTTCGTGACGTCACAAAATCGTGACACCAAAATCCCAAAGGGGAGCCTTGGCCGAGGGTGTCACGAAATCGCGACATCACGATTTCACGACGTCGTAAAATCGTGACACCAAAAGCCCAAAGGGGAGCCTTGGCCGAAGTGTCGCGATATCGCGACGTCGCGATATCATGACACTTCGGCATTTTGTGCCTAGGCAGACATTAAATCAATCAGGGGCGGAATTCAAGCATTCAAAGGTGCCATTAAAACATTTAAAAGCAAAACATTAAAGCCATCAAAGCAGACGTTAAACAAGTGGCAGCCGAAGACAGTCAGTTATTGCCGCCTGCTGTGCATGCGCGCGTAGGTGGGCAGATTGGCAGTTAGCGGACTATCACAAGGGCAGTCATGTAAGCCCAAGTCAAGGAGGAGTCTCCTCCCTTTTGGGAAGGCATGGCCGCCATGTGGCATCCCTGCATGCCCCCTCCAAAGAGACCCCATGGGTCTATAAAATGGTGGACTTTCCCACCCAAAAAAAGGACAAGTTGACAGACATTTTGAAGCAACGAAGTGCTGCCAAAAACCAAACACCCGATTGCATCCTTTTAGATTCATTCTTCTACACCCGTAATCTCTTTCGAAGGAGAGGTTATTGGTGGCTGCTAGAAGGTGAACCCGGACCTTAATACCCGACATTGGATCACAGTAAACCATCAATTCGCCGACAACTCATTCTCTGAGATTTTGGGCCCTTCCCTAGTGGATTGGCACCGAAATCAAATTCCCACGGTGGGCGGCCCGCTCGGGCACCCCGCACGCTCTTAGTTTCATTTTTAGATTATTCTGTTATCACGTATTTTTTTACATCACACTTTAGACTGTTTAAATAGTTTATCAAATATATTATCATGCTATCGCGACTTTAGACGTTTATCAAGTATTATCATGCTTTTGTCATTTTGTTGCCCCACTAACTCATAACACATCGATTCATCTCAACATCATTCCTTAAATAGTCACAACAACATTGAATTCGTCTTGCCGATGGATGAATTAATCAATCAAATCCCACTTTTTAATGCACCCCTCGTAAAGTTTTCTATTTTCTATCAAATGTACAGGTCATTTAAAAATCATTCTACTCACCGATTTAGCTAATATTTTATGTGCATATTTTATCATTTTTTCTTAGAAAACAAAATTTCTTCCTTGCAACAGGTGCTACTAACGCCTTTCTTGTGTCTCTGAACGCAGGATAAGCAACAGCAAGCAAGGATTCATTAGCATAAGCGGCGGCAACACTTTGGCCCACCCGTTTCAAATGTGGGCATGCGGAAGAAGATCACTATTCACTTGTTGTAATGGAAACATGCTAACTCTCCTAGCCCTTAAAAATGGAGGAGATGTATTGTAACCGAGTTGGAATCACATTAATAAAAAGGGTTGTGCTCTCTTACTTTTGATTTGATTATATCCATGTTATTTCATGCATCAAGCTAGTTAGTTTACATTGCATATTAGTGTTTCTTTTATTTCTGGAATCTCATGCTTTCAATGGCGATCACGGTGGGACCCTATCCCTTTTTTTTTTAGATTCAGAAACTAATTGAAATTTATGTTTTTTGTGCTTAAAGGTACCGGGCCAAATCAGAGACAACCGATTTAAGCAGAAAAAAGGTAAGGTTCCAAAGCTATACCTGCATTTTTTTTTATTATTATTATTTTATGTTTCTACTTTTTTGTCAACTTTTACTTGCTTAGGGAAAGTTGTTTATGCTTGTTTCATTTTTATTAAATAAAATGAACCCCACACACATCACGTGGTAAATTAAACCAAGGAGCTGGTCGTAAGACCCCAGCCCTTGAGCAAGACCAACGGTGGGTTCATCACCACCTTGGCTTAGCTTTGCATCCATTTCCCCGATTGTCACTGTTGTTAGGCGTAAATCTTGATGAAAGCTGATCGAGTGTCGTTGGGGTGATTCCCATGCATGCGAGGATAAGTCTTCTATGGTAGGTGTCATTAATAGGACAATCCCCCTTTCGTACCGCCTATGTTCCACGTACCATCTGCTCTCACGTACCTATAGTTTCCCTCTCGTAAGGGCGGGTATATAGAGAGGTTGGTATATCGGTCCGACAATGGTATATTGAAGGGGCGACCATTTATGGGAGTCATATGAGCCAACATTATGCATTTAAACGTTCTTCAAAACTTGCAAAAACAAAACAAAACATCAAAATGCACTAAACCAGTTTAGGACACACTATTAATCCTTAAAAGAGATAATCACGGTTTGTGTATGTGTGTGTTCATTTCTGCTTAGTGTAAACAAA
This sequence comes from Wollemia nobilis, assembly GCA_028583015.1. Lineage (NCBI taxonomy): Eukaryota > Viridiplantae > Streptophyta > Pinopsida > Araucariales > Araucariaceae > Wollemia > Wollemia nobilis. The sequence goes on from JAQPPZ010016895.1 coordinate 21,899,812, forward strand.
AAGAAAAATCATCATAAACGAGATAAAAATCTGCTTAGCTAGTAGAGAAGCACCACAATGGTGTACACCCGTAGCCAAGCCCAATCAAGGGCGGACGCTATGGAAGGTACACAAAGGGAGGGCGCTGGTCGCCTTCGCTTTAGCCACGAGGACTTGGCCATACCGCCTTGGCGGTCTGGCCTACAAGAGAGTCCACATCAGGCCACATCAAGAAGGAATTATTGGGACCCTCCTCTGTGGAGTTTGCCCATTCAACACAGCCCCTTTCGGGAAGAAGCTTTACATGTAGATCTCAATGTAAATAGACAACCACCTCTTGAGGCTAGATCTGAGTGGCCACAGCGCGATGAAGTGCTAGAGAGGCATAGTGTCCATGAGGAGAGACAACATGAATATGGTACCTCTTCTTTGCCTCCCATTAGAATAGAAAGACAAAACCCAGAGCGCAGGGCTCTTCACACAGGGCGAGCTCACTCCACCCGCCCCTTTCACACCCATGAAAGGGAGTACGAGGAAGACCATCGCATTCCTCGGGAACAACATACAACATGGGAACCTTGCATTTTTGCACCTGCTAGATATCATGGTCACCCATCGAGGCCAGAGCCTCAAGTAAATGCCGCCTACCTCGACGGAGGGAAGCGACCCATTGAAATTTTAGATCATCAAGATCGAGGCAAACACATAGGAGAAACATTCAAGCCTCCTGAGCAAAAGAGGGCAGACCAAATTGACCCGACAGTCGCTAGACATGCCGCCCGCCAAGCCCGAATCACGTAGCTTGAGCAAGGTCATCAGGAGTTAGAGTACTTATACCGCCTTAATAAAGAGCGCATGCAGCGCGAAGCGGATGAGTTGCGCTATAAACTCCCTGAGAGGGTGCCAACCCCTCGCACCCAAAGAGTAGAACAATATGAGAGGCACAACCCTTTGGTGCGGGACAGGTCTCCGCGACCTCGTCAAGCTTTGCCTCCGAGACCTTATAGACCCGAGAGGGAGGCCACTCCCCGAAACAATGATGGGTACCCTCGGCGGGGACTCAATCGGGGTCATAGGTCTCACCCAGAGACTCCTCAAGAAGTTTATGAGGAGTATGAACCAGAAATAGAATGGGCCGAAATGCCCCATCAAGGCGGGAGGGCTGCCATTCGGCAACCCCCCCATAGGCCTCCAGTCTCCCATAACTCACAACGGGAGCAAACAAAAGAGGAAGAAATAAAATCTTTCGATGCATACAAAGCGCTATTAGAGCGTTTGGAGTCTATGGAGACAAAAGCTTCTGGGCATCAAAAGCCCACGTTACGTCAACTCCGCAGTCATCCAGTGCATCCCTCAGTGCCCACACCTCTTTACCCCGAACATTTCAAGTTGCCTCAATTGGCAGTCTTTAAAGGTGAAGAGGATGCACAAGAACATGTCACAAGATTCCTAAGCCAATGCTTTGGCATCCAAGATAATGATGCATTGTTGCTTAGGACATTCATAACCACATTCGTAGGCCCTACCTCGGATTGGTTCACACAATTACCAAAACATAGCATAAACAACCTAGATCAATTAGTAGATGCGTTTCTTGAACGCTTTGCCTTCAACACAAAGAAGAAGGCATCATTGAGTGATCTGGCCAGCCTCAGGCAATATGAGGAAGAAACAATGGCAGCATACGGGAATCGATGGAGGGCTTTGCTTTCTAAGCTACCCTACCTTCCCCCTATGTCTGATCTCACACAGATGTTTGCACGGAGTTGCTTAAAATCAATCTCTGGGCTATTGCTGCTGCAGCAATACGCCAGCCTAGAAGAAGCTTTGGTGCAAGCCAGAGTTATAGAAGAGATTAAAATAGGTGAGGGCGCAATCGCCAAGCCTAAAAAGAAAGAGTGGAATAAAACCACTAAGACCGGGACTACGCAATCACAACCCGCTACGGTTAATCAAGTTGCGATAAATGTCCCCAAGCCTGTGCAAGAAATACAGCCCCAAAAGGCTAATTACCAAGCAGTGCCTCCTAGTTATGAAAGAGATAATAAAAAATAGGAGCAGAATCAGCAGCGTCACCCTAGGCGACAATTCACCCCTTATGCGGAGTCTAGGGACTCCCTATTTGACCGCTTGTCAGCGGCAAATTTAGTCACCCTTCCAGAAATCCAAACTGTAGATCCTAACGCTCCCAAGCCTAAGGGATACAGAGAGGAATTATATTGTAGATTCCATAGGCGAAGGGGACATGACTTGAATGGATGTTGGAAATTCAAAGGATTAATCCAAGATTTGATCGACAATAAAACATTGGCCGTGGACAACCCCATAGCGCCAAATAATCAACAAATGGGGGTATTCAAGGACCCTTTGCCTGCCCATGAGGCACAGGCAAAACCTCTCCAGGTTAATGAGGTGCGACAGAATCTTCCCATGCAAGGATTTGTGGGAATGATCAGCATAGTGACCAGGAACAAAAAGTACCCAGGAGTTGCCCCCGAGGTAGCTACAAGGGAAGTTCCAACAACGTCGTAGCCTCAACAATGCCCTGTGCAGTTGCCTCCGCCTAGACCCGAGGTCACGATACGGACCAAACTCACGCAGAGTTTGTGGACCACATCGGCTAGGCTTTCCATTTATGAGCTTATTCAACAGTCAACACCTCATAGGGAAGCTCTTATGGAAATTTTAAAAGCCATCGAATTACAGCCTCACGAAGCAAATTCTTTCAACAACTTCGTGGGACATGTGAAATGATGTATGGAGCCGATCATTACCTTCAGAGAGGATGAAGTCAAAACAATATCGAATGACATGGCAGATCCACCCCTGCACGTTATCGCGCGGGTCAACGGGATCCCGTACAAGAGAGTGTTGGTAGATACTGGCTCGTCCAGTAACATCATTACCACTGTAGCATTAAAACATTTGAAGCTGCCAGCCTCTCATATCATAGCCTCCACATACACACTATGAGCTTTCAACGATGCAATATGCTCGACAGTCGACACAGTTGTTCTGCCTGTCCAGGTAGGACAAAAGACAATACCAACATTGTGCCATGTGTTGGAAGGCGAGATGGCTTACAATATACTACTAGGGCGGCCATGGATCAGGGACATGAAGTGTGTCCCTTCGATCGCTCACCAATGCCTAAAGTATGCATTTGAAGGAGAAATACATGTAGTCCCGATGGACTTAGAACCCTTCAAGTATTGCAATGCGGTGCAATTAATGCCTCAATCGACCCTCCCTTCAACGCATTTGGATTTCTAGTTAAATCCATCTAAATAGGGTCCAATACCGTAGGCACCACTGGTGACCAAATCATCAAAATCCTAGCCAGGTGAGTCTTCATCATCTGCTCCTTCACTACCAATGCCACCTGTCATGGCTAAACAGAAGGACAAGGGAAAACAGATCATGGAAGAGGCTCAACCCCTAGAAGAGGGGTTGCCAACAATATCAATAGTATCAACAGAGGAAATACCTAGCACAACGGAAGTTGAGACTCCTAACCCACCAAACATGGAATGGACTCAGGAAGGACTCCCGTTCCCTCCCTCCCAAGCATCAACAATCATTATTGAAATGGCTAGTATAGGCCTGGGGGAGTATTTAGTGCAGAATGTTGTGGCAACGCCCGCATTAGAATCAGTACAGGACATGGGGAGACCTCGCCTTCCCATAGGAACAGTTGTTCCTCTAGGTTACCCACCAAACCAGACAAATTTTGTGTATGGGGGCCTTGATCATGGTCTTGAACCATGCAAGCAAAAGGAAGAAGACGAAGAGCCTTTTGCTGAAAATATCAACTATCTATCAAACCCGGACTTCGCTCTAAGATATCTCGGCCAATGCAATTGGCATGGATATGGGCTAGGCAGATATGAGCAAGGGATGCGTGTCCTTTGCCAACCAAGATATCAGATGCCATATGATAAGTCGGGAGTAGGGTTCAACCACCCCCTGCCCTTAGACATCTTGGTAGAAAATATGCAAGGCCTAGGAATAGGCAACAAGGGGGGATTGGCACCAGATCTTTATGCCAACCCAAATACAGAATATACATTGGGAGATTACCTCCCATGGTCAACAAACACCCTTGGCAACATCAGTAATCCCTCTCCTTTGCTAGAGAGAGGTGAAAGTTCGGACACTAATCCCCAAAGAGAACATAAACGGTGTCCGGACATATTTTTGAAGTTGTTCCCCTTAGAGGTTCTAGTTGAGTCAATACAGTGTCAAGAGAATCAGGTCCCTCCACCAAGAGTGGAACAACCGCAATGGGACCAGATTAATTTGTTGGAACAAGGAGAACCCTCAATGTCGCAAATAGTTGCTGAAGAAAATGAACATTTTTGGATCTTCGAAAGTGATTCAGAAGATGAGACTGAGATGAACTATCTCAATCATGCACGATGGCATAATCACCCTTTAACTCATGAAGATCTGATGGGACAGATGGGCATAAGGTTAGGGCATGAATGGTGGGTAGACCCAGCGGGGTGGGACCAAGTGTTGGATCCATGGCTCCAAATTCATGATGAGCACCGTCCACCCCGAGACCCTATCATGACATCAGTGCCGAGGGAAGACCCTGTCCTCCTATTCGCACATAGGGCCGATCCGTTCGTGCCCGTTCCCCTAGAGCCAGATCCAGAGTATAGGGAGCATCCAGAAGATTCAAGTTATCATACCCACGGTAATGGAGACCAAATTCATTCCATCCACATGATCTCCATTGATTTGACCGCACCCATCCACAATCCGGCCGATCCAGCATGGTCATTGCATCTAGACATAGATGCCATCGACTGGGATCGCGTCAATTCACCTTTATCACCATCAGAGTACTGGCCTTTCGGTGAAATGCCTCATTTTACCCCAGGGACAACTCAGGATATTTTTTAGGCTGAAGAGGAACCCGAGGTTCCCAACGTAGATCTAAACTCAGCTAATGATATCCATTTGATCCCGACTCCACATCAGTTGGAGGACGGATCCCACATGTCAATCGAGGAGACGAGCGATGTAGATATCGGCACGAGATCCAATGAATCCATAGATTCTCAAGATCGGGGGTAAGTCTTTCCCCCGAAGAGCAAGCCGACTACATTGCCCTTCTCAAAGAGAAGAAGGAGGTTTTTGCATGGTCGTACAAGGATATGCCAGGACTAGACCCGTAGCTAGTCATGCATAATTTAACGCTTGATCCGACAATCAAGCTCAGTAAAGCAAAAACTACGTAAGATGCACCCAACAGTGGCCTTGATGGTCAAAGATGAATTGCAAAAGCTGTTGGATGCACAGTTTGTCATCTGCGTGGATTATCCGCCATGGCTGTCCAACATGGTTCCCGTCAAGAAGCCCGACGGGAGGATTCGCATATGCACCAATTTTTGAGATCTAAACAAAGCGAGTCCTAAGGATGATTTCCCCTTGCCGAGCATCGACGCGTTGGTAGACGCTACAGCAGGTCACGAAATGCTCTCCCTCATGGATGGTTTCTCAGGATACAATCAGATTCGTATCAATCCTGAAGACCAACTAAAAACGGCGTTCACAACGCCTTGGGGGACATTTTGTTATAAGGTCATGCCTTTTGGCCTTAAAAATGTTGGTGCCACCTACCAACGTGCCATGACATATATCTTCCATGATTACATGCACAAAACTTTGGAAGATTACATGGATGATTTGTTAGCCAAGTCTCTTTTGCGCTCAAATCATATCGATGACTTAAGCAAGATCCTCGATCGCCTCATGGAGCATAAAGTTAGACTAAACCCCAAGAAGTGCGTATTTGGCGTCACATCTGGAAAACTCTTGGGTTTCATAGTCTCAAAGCGAGGAATCGAGGTGGACCCAAAGAAAGTCAAGGCAATCCTTGAAATGGTTCCCCCAACTACAATCAAGCAGCTCAGAAGTCTGCAGGGAAAGGTCGCGTCGATTAAACGCTTCATAGCGCAATTATCTGACAAGTGCCGACCCATGAACAAATTATTGCACAAGGGGGTTACATTTCATTGGGATGACGAGTGCCAGTCAGCCTTTGACGAAATCAAACAATACTTGGCTTCGCCGCCAGTATTGGCACCACCTAGACCAGGAGTGTCATTCTACTTATACATCTCAGCTAGCGAGGTGGCACTGGGCGCCATGTTAGCCCAGAAGAATGAACTTCACAAGGAACAGGCTACTTACTATCTTAGCCGCACCCTGGTCGGTTATGAACTTAACTATGCATACGTTGAGAAACTCTGCTTGGCGAGTGGTGTTTGCTACCAAAAAGCTATGCCACTACATGCTGAGCAACACTACGTATGTTGTGTCTAAGGAGAATCCATTGTGATACATGATGAGTCGTACTTATCATAGTAGTCGCACGGCGAAATGGATCATGTTGTTGATGGAATTTGACATAGAGTTTATTGGACAAAAATCTATCAAAGGACAAGTCATAGCCGATCAACTAGCAGAGGCTCCTCTTGAAGATGATCAGCCTCTAGTCATAGAACTACCCGATGATGGGGTCTTCCATGTCTCAGAATCGCCAGATTTTGATGAGCCTGAGTCACAGGCCGACATAACCCTATTCTTTGATGGTTCTAAATGTGAGCAAGGTGGTGGCACGGGAATTGTATTCTTCACACCGTAGGGTGCTCCAATGCCCCTGTCATTTAAATTAAACTTCTCGTGCACCAACAATAATGTAGAGTATGAAGCCTTGCTCCTAGGTCTTCAGACAACAATCGCCATGAACATCAAATGACTGAATATCTTTGGTGATTCGTTGTTAATAGTCAATCAAGTCAAAGGGGTATATCAATGCAAATGCCCAGTCCTGTAGGCTTATAAAGCCCTTGTGGACAAATTCCTAGCAAAACTTGAGTGGTATGACATCGAGGCACTCCCTCGATCATCGAATCATTTTGCGGACACAATGGCCTCCTTGGGGTCACTAATTCTGCAAGACCTTTTCGGTGATATGACAACCATTCAAGTCAAAACCTTATCGCAATCCATGATGGAGCGTGCAAGCTCAGACTTGACGCCAGGAATCCACATGATCCAGATTGAACCATCCTCGGATAAGTTCTCTCGAATCCGAGATCATCTGAAACGTGCCAACTAGGGGTCCTTGTTCTCCCCTACTCCCATTAATAGCAACACAACGCTATTCTTACAGGTTCTATCCCATTCAGCGTTTGCTAGGGATGAACTTCAAGAGGGATTGGTTGTTCATACTATCGAGGTTTTTGATCAACAGGACTGGTATTTACCCATTAGAGACTACCTCAAGTTAGGTAATCTCCCGCTTGGATTGACTCATGCCGCAAAATGAGCACTCAAGCAGAAAGCGGCTAAGTATGTCTTGATAGGAGACATTTTGTATCGTCGTAGCTATGAAGGAATCCTCCTTCGTTGCTTGGACCAGCAAGAGTCCACTTGGGCAGTCGCCCAAGCGCACGATGGTACATGTGGTGGCCACTTTAGTGGTATGGCCATCGCAAAGTGCATTCTTTGCATGGGCTATTATTGGCCATCTTTAGAGCGAGATTGTTGCACATATGTCAAGAAGTGCGTGAAGTGTCAACATCATGCCAATTTGATGCACGTACCTTCTCAGGCCTTGCAGACAGTCCAGTCTGCTTGGCCGTTCTCGTAGTGGGGCTTCGATCTAATTGGAAAGATCTCCCCTGCGTCGTCAGGCCATCACACGTTTATCATAATGGCCACAGAGTATTTTACCAAGTGGGTGGAAGCGATTTCGCTTACCTCTACGACAGGACCCCGCATTGTGGAGTTCATTTTGCATAACATCATATGTCATTTTGGTATTCCATCCAAAATAGTCTCGGATAATGGGATGCCTTTCAAGAACAAAGACGTGCGTGCTTTGACCACAAAGTACAAGATTCAACATAGCTTTTTGACACCCTATTATCCGTAGGCGAATGGGCAAGCAGAGGCGTCAAACAAAATGCTAGTTGCCATCCTTAAAAAGACCGTCGCAGACAGTCATAAGGATTGGCACATTCAAATCCCACTTGCCCTATGGGCCTATCGCACTAGCATTCGGACACCCACTAGGGCCACTCCATTTTTGCTTGTGTATGGCTCCGAGGCAGTCATGCCTCTAGAGTTGGAGATTCCTTCCCTACGCATATCAATGCAGGAGTTCATCGATGATGACTCTGCGTGGTAGGCCCGGTTAGACCAGCTTACGTTGCTTGATGAACGACGCGTTAATGCTCTCGAGCATTTACGTATTTATCAAGAGCGACTTAAGAAAGCTTACAACATGAAAGTTCACCTGAGGGACTTTCGGGTTGGTGATTTGGTTTTGAAGGAAAACCAACAGAACTCTAGTTTGCCATCCCACCTAAGGGACAAATTTGTGGCAAATTGGTTAGGTCCATATGTCATTGATAGCAAAATAGGACCCGGGACATACCGGCTAGCTTCTCTTGATGGTATCAAGGAAACAGAACCCTTGAATATCAGTCATTTGTGACCATTTCATATCTAAGAGAGCCATATCCCAAAAATGCTCCAAGGATTCTAAAATCGCTTGGTCAATCCCAAAATGCTCCAAGATCAAAAAAAAGGAACTTGGTCAATCCCAAAAATGCTCCAAGGATTCCATAAAATCGCTTGGTCAATCCCAAAATGCTCCAAGATTCTCTAATCCCTGTCAACCCAAAAATGCTCCAAGGATTCTATAATCGCTTGGTCAATCCCAAAAATGCTCCAAGGATCCATAAAATCGCTTGGTCAATCCCAAAAATGCTCCAAGGATCCCTAAAATCGCTTGGTCAATCCAAAAATGCTCCAAGGATTTCCACAATCGCTTGGTCAAAAATCAAGAAAATTCAAAAACAACAAAAATCATCAAAAACAACAAAAAATTTGCATCTCATTTCTAGGCATACTCAAATTCATCAATAGAGAGCTCTTCTCGCACTTCATCTTCATATTCACAAAAATCAATCCATCAAAAATACAAAAATACATAGCTGCATTAAAGCATTGCATCCATACATTGCATATTTGTGGTCGTATGGGTCAAAGGCACCATAGGCTGTAATTGCTCTGCTAGTCCATCTTGTTCCACATTGTTCCATTTTACAAAAACAACAAAAACACCATGCATTGCTTTTTACCACACTAGAGTCAGTGGTCTTTTAATGTATCAAGAGTTTTCGTGATTCAGTCATCATTTTGCTCTTTAGCTACGTAATGTACCGAGTCAGACAGATTTTACGAAGGTAGAGTTACACTTGAAATACGCCTTGTTACGTAACATCCCAACACAAATTAAAACACATAAAAATTCCCAAGTTGTGTGAACGAAAGATGAAACCTATGCAGTAATCCAGGTCACCATAAGTGAAACGGTTATCTTGCTCATCCCCCCATGCGAATGGTTCTAGAATGCTGAGAATTGACAAAAGGACAAGCTCTTTCCTATCCATTCACCTCCATATACAGTGGTTTTCACCACTACCAAATCCCAATCATAGTTGGTTCCCAAAGTTGTAAGGATTTGTACTACACGTCCCTGCCAAGGATGGGTAGTCATCCCCAAGACCTAAAAGGATCAACGCCATTCACAAACAAAATTCCAACAAATCATCATCCTAACACTTTCCATTCACCTTTGGTCTCCAAGTTGTAAGGATTCATACTATCCACCCCTAACCAGGATGGGTAGTCATCCCCAAGGCCTAAAAGATCAATGCCCTTACTCCATAATCTCCATCACCCCCTTGGTCCCCAACGTCGTAAGGATTCGTACTACATGTCCCTGCAAAGGATGCGTAGTCGTCCCCAAGTCCACAAGGATCAAGGCCACTCACCAGCCCAAACTCACAATACTCAAAATACAAAATCAAATAACAGTGGTTATCACTACTATTCAAAATCCTTGCTCAAAAAGAATTAATAGAAAATAAACTATGATTTTCATCACTATATAGACGAGCAACTTTCTAAATCATTCAGCCAACAAATATCCTGAACTTGAATCCCTGGAATTCTCAGCATTCGAAAACCATCTAGGTGATCCTCATTACAGGTTTGGTTGATAGCCTATCTGGCAATGGTGGTATCCTACCCGCATGACGATATGTCTGTCACATTCGCTTTGCGTATGTGTAGACCAATGTTTGCATAAGGATGAGCTAGCTTATGGTATCCTGGATAACACCGTAGATTAATCTAACTAAATACAACAAAGGAGTTAGTGGAGCTAATTAGGTGATCCTCGGTACGAGTTCGGTTGAAAGCCCATCCGGCATTGGCGGTATCCTGACAAATACCACATAAATGAACTCAATTGCACACACAGGGATGTGAAATAGCTTGGTCAAAAACAAGTCCGATTCATACCTTGTTCAAAAGTCTTGTAAGATAAAGTACAGTCATGGCTAGTAAGTTAAAACCGTCTGAGTCTCAGAAAACCTTAGCTACATTTCTAAACCAACTGCGCTACTTTTCATCCTTACAATACCATCAAAAAAAAAAAAGAAAAACCACATGTATACATACAAAGTCATGCATCACAGCAATCGCATAAAGACAAAATAATAGAGTTCTAAACAGTCTATGGTGCCATAGCCAAACATCACAAATTCTATCCATCCATTTCATTTATGCATATCACATATAAATAAAAAACATTTGCATTCATCACAACATATGCATCCATCAAAATAAATCAACATACAACAATCGCATTTATCATACCATATGCATACATCAATATAAAGTAGCATGCATCCATCAACATCAATCATTATGCATAACATAAAATCATGACATATACACAAAGAAAGAAAATCAAAACAACAAAAACATCACAAAAATGCAACACAAAAACATAGCAATAAGCATTGTCGGACACAAGTGCTCTTGCACTTAACCTCTTGGCATAAAAAATCGATGTCGGGGCTCAAATTGTCATTCTCCTACTTCCCCAAGAAGGCTACCATAGCCGGACCGCTCCACGGGAAGACGGGTTTTCGACGATTTCACCCCATTATGGCATCACCAAAAGGGTTAACACCCACCAAAAATAGGTCCAAATGTCGGGAAATTGCACATGCTTAAATGGTAAAACATCTAAAGGCACCCTTGCACAAGTCATCTTGGGTCAAGCGACTCGTCGCTTTTCTCATGAAGGTCATTCCCTCATCGATTCGTCGCTTGAGGGGGTAGTCACACTTAGTCACCAATCAACAAGCACACACCCAATCAAAGCAATGACATGCATTCAAAGAATCATTGACAAAGACAATCACGCTCCTGCTTGGGGCAGTAAACAAGCAGCAATCAAATTGATCAAACACTTGGCATTCCCGAAGCATGAACACAAGGTTCCCCCTGTGGACAAAAGGTTACGCCCTTTGCCTAATCATGACTGATCAATGTCCAAGCTCAAGTCACACCTCACCAAAATAGGTTAACACTTGAAATCAAATTCCTTAGCTCGTCAGAAGCAAGGATTCAAGAATGCATGCCCTTTCCATACTTGGGGCATCAAAAGTTGGTTAGGTTACCAAGAAACCCTAATCATTAGTGCTTTGGTTATCTATTTTTGCTCAGCACTGCATCACCCGTAGCGCTTCCCAAAAAGGGGCATCTGTAGACACCAAAACAGCACCAATCCGATTATGTGACTACAAACACTGATCGCATTGACATACACAGCTTTCAGGGCAGCCCTCAGAGGTCAAACAGTGGTCCTAGCCACTTACACAGCAATTTAGAAGGTCGAAAAGTAAACAAAGCAAAGTTGGTCATTTTAACAAGCCTTAAGCAAAAGCAAGCCTTAAGCAAGAGCAAACCTTAATCAAAAGCAAGCCTTAAGCAAACAAAAACCTTAATCAAAAGCAAGCCTTAAGCAAGGCAAAGCCCAAAAGCAAACCTTGGCCGAGGGTGTCACGAAATCGTGACATCGCGATTTCGCGACGTCACGAAATCGTGACACCAAAAGCCCAAAGGAAAGCCTTGGCCGAGGTGTCGCGAAATCGTGACATCGCGATTTTGCGACGTCGCGAAATCGCGACACCAAAATCCCAAAGGGGAACCTTGGTCGAAGTGTCACGAAATGACCCAATTCGACTCCAAATCGCGACACCAAAAGCCAAAGGAAGCCTTGGCCGAGGTGTCACGTATCGCGACGTCGCAAAATCGTGACACCAAAAGCCCAAAGGAAAGCCTTGGCCGAGGTGTCACGAAACCAAATCGCGACACCAAAAGCCCAAAGGAAGCCTTGGCCAAAGTGTCCAACGATATCGCGACATCGTGATATCGCGACACTTCGGCATTTTGCGCCTAGGCAGACATTAAATCAATCAAAGGCGGAAGTCAAGCATTCAAAGGCGCCATTAAAACATTTAAAAGCAAAACATTAAAGCCATCAAAGCAGACGTTAAACAAGTGGCAGCCGAAGACAGTCAGTTATTGCCGCCTGCTGTGCATGCGCGCGTAGGTGGGCAGATTGGCAGTTAGCGGACTATCACAAGGGCAGTCATGTAAGCCCAAGTCAAGGAGGAGTCTCCTCCCCTTTGGAAGGCATGGCTGCCACGTGGCATCCCTGCGTGCCCCCTCCAAAGAGACCCCATGGGTCTATAAAATGGCAGACTTTCCCGCCTAGAAAAAAGACAAGTTGACAGACATTTCGAAGCAACGAAGTGCTGCCAAAACCAAACACCCGATTGCATCCTTTTGGATTCATTCTTCTACACCGGTAATCTCTTTCGAAGGAGAGGTTATTGGTGGCTGCTAGAAGGTGAACCCGGACCTTAATACCCGACATTGGATCACAGTAAACCATCAATTCATCGACAATTCATTCTCTAAGATTTTGGGCCCTTCCCTAGTGGATTGGCGTCGAAATCAAATTCCCACGGTGGGCGGCCCGCTCGGGCGCCCCGCACGCTCTTAGTTTCATTTTAGATTATTCTGTTATCACATATTTTTTTACATCACACTTTAGACTATTTAAATAGTTTATCAAATATATTATCATGCTATCGCGACTTTAGACGTTTATCAAGTATTATCATGCTTTTGTCGTTTTGTTGCCCCACTAACCTACAGATAACCACATCGATTCGGCATCTCAACACAGTCAAATTCGCGTTAAATAGTCGGACGAATAACAGTTGAATTCATCTTGCCGATGGACGAATTACAGTCAAGTGCAAATCGGCCGACTGTTTTAATGGCAGCGGCCCTCTGGTAAAGTTTTCTGTTTTTTGTCAAATGTGCAGGTCGTTTAAAAATCATTCTACTCACCGATTTAGCTAATATTTTACGTGCATCTTTTATCATTTTTTCTTAGAAAACAAGTTTTTCTTTCTTGCAACAGGTGCTACTAACGCCTTTCTTGTGTCTCTGAATGCAGGATAAGTAGCAGCAAGCAAAGATTCATCAGCATAAGCGGCAGCAACACTCTAGCCCGCCTGTTTCAAATGTGGGCATGCGGAAGAAGATCACTATGCACTTTTTGTAATGGAAACATGCTAACTCTCCTAGCCCTTAAAAAGGGAGGAGATGTATTGTAACCGAGTTAGAATCACATTAATAAAAAGGGTTGTGCTCCTTTTACATTTGGTTTTAATTTGATTATATCCGTGTTATTTCATGCATCAAGCTAGTTAGTTTACATTGCATCTTAGTGTTTCTTTTATTTTTGGAATCTCATGCTTTCAATAAGAATAAATAATAACATTTTTATTAGAAATTCAATAATTGGAGTGCATAAAGGAATTTCTCCATCATAATTCACTTATTACCATGATATCCTATTTGCATGGTGAAGAAAAAACTATTGGTCTTTAGGTGAAATGGTTACCCATGTTTTCTATATTGGCAATTCACCTTGCCATTTTATTTGACTGGGGATCTATTATTTTAGGGATTTTTGCAAATAATATTTGTAAATAAATGATCATTTCATGTATATTGGACATGTAGGAGTAAAATATCCACCTTATAAATTATTTAAATTTCTCATTAAAATTATAAAAAATCGTGAGCTTGCTTATCAATTTATGATTTTTGATGCAAAATAATAATAAAAACAATACATTACTATTTTTATACTAATTTTAGAACATAAGCTTATACTGGGAGGGGGGTGAATAGTATAAGATCACTTTTTAATTTTATTTCCCAATAAATATTATGCAATGTATAGATAGAAATATGAACAATAGTAATCAAAGCAATGCACAAATCACACACACAATAAAGACACCAATTTTACATGGTTAACCCAATGTGGGATACTCCATGGAGAAAATATTTCACTAAAATTTTCTCAATCAATCTCTTGGGAATCATTTCCCTATTATAATGTTTATGGACCTTTTTCCAAAGGAGACACCAATACCCTAATCAAGTTCATGGATTTATATCCATAGGATAACTTCTTTCTCCTTATCTCTGACTGGTGATCTTCTAGAAGAACTATTACCTTCACTACATTGGCTAATGGATATTTATCCATTGAAGACACCTATCCTTACTACATTGTATAATGGATCTCTATCCACTGGAGACTATCATCTTCTATACTTTGTCACCTTCAAAGCTCTGTCTCAAATTTACACTAAACACAGTCCTTTGACCTAGCCAAAATCTGCTCAATATCTGTCTCTGGTCTGGCAAAACCTGTTCTCAAATCTGCACCAAACTCTATCCTCAATATCTATCATCTAATTTGTACTAAACATAGTCCTTCGATCTAGCACAAATATGTTCTCAATATTTGTCCTCTGATCTGTACTAAACATAGTCCTTCAGTCTAGCACAAATTTATCCTTAATATTTATCCTCAAGCCTTAAAACAAATCTTGAATAAATCTCAAATCAACTTTGCTAGATCTTTCCCAAACCTTAACTCAAGGTTTGAACAAATCAATCAACTTTTCTCACAAGTCTTCTCAAAGACTTGTCTCAAATATTCCTTGTAAGCTTCCACAAAAGATCATATTAAACTTTCCATAAGTCCTCTCTATAACTTGTCCAAATCTGCTCAACAAATCCTCACTAGAACTTGTCCAAATCTGCTCTCAATATGTATTGTAAGATTCCACAAAATCTCACACAAGTCTATCCACAAGTATTCTCAAAGACATACCTTAAATATTCTCAATAAGTCCACACTTGAACTTATCCAATATCATAGAAACATAAAGAGAATTGCTAGAGACTTAATATTCTTCACATTCATCACAATGCTCAATCACTTTAAATTTCTCTTCTAGAAACATACAAAGAATTGTTAGAGACTCAATATGCTTCACATTCACCTCAATTCTCAATCACTTTCAATCACTCTTATATCATAGAAACATATAGAGAATTTTTTAAGACTCAATATGTTTCACACTCATCAACACTCAACCTCTTTCTCAAATAAATTTATAATAAAGAATATTTTTTTTCGTAGAACTTGAACTATCACTTCACACATTCACTTGACTAGGCTCAACCAACTCTACTCAACCAATCACTCAATGAAATAATCCTTACTCACAAACCCTAGTCCAAGCATATGAACACTCACTCAAAATATTTCCAACAATGCTTATCAACCAATCTCACATAACAATGATACTCATGTTCTTTCCAAATGCTAGTTCAAGTTCTTCACTCAAAAACTCACTTCAACAACAATGCTTATCAAAATAGATGCATAACGTTCACTTCACAATGACTCAACAACTCAATAAGGAAACCTAGTCAAATCCTTTTCACTCCAAAGTTGTTTTCCAAAAAACCAACTAATCAACTCAACCAAGGAAGAATATGCCCATACCTTTTTCTTTGACAGAGAAATGATATTCAAAACCTGTCTCAATTATCACCACTTTATTTGCCAAGTACAAAGGGTTAGATGACAAGAATTATCACCCTAACACAATTCATAATTTACCTCAAATACAAATATAAATTAAATTCCAAATATACCTTATTTCTCTATCTCAACAATAATATTAAACATCATAAATCTCATCAAATCCCCTTTAAAATATAACACAACTTCTAATTATAACTCTCTTATTATTGCATTTAATTAAAATAACTCACTTTATAACTTTAATGTAATAAATCAATTTCCATTTTACTTAAGGTAAAAACACAATTTACCCTAACAACTATTTACCATTCATCACTTAGGTAAATAAAATATTTACTTGCCCCTTATCTCTCCAACAACCTTAGCATAGGCAATAATAAAAATTAAATAAAAAACTTATTACTCGTTCTGAGATTCAAACTTGCACCATACTCTACAGTAGCACCTTGGCCGCAACTTCCATGCCGTGTGAGCCATGCGCTCACCTTACCCCTTTAAAAGTACAATATGCACTTTACCTTATTTTCTTTCCCTTAGAGCCTATGGCTCTTCTACCAATGTGACACTTGTCTTCCACTTGCAATTTGAAGGTGCCTTGTCTTTATTTCGCACAAGCTCCTCTTTCGTCGAATATGACTAATGTAAATCGAATGCCAAACATTAAATTTTGGCTAAGTTATAAATACCTTTGCCCTCCATTTCATGCATGTCGACGGGATAGACTTATTGGAGGTTGACACTTATATTTTTGCTTTTAAATATTTAATTTAAAAATTATTTAAATTATTTAGAATTTAAATATTATAAATTAATATTTAAATATTTTGGCTTTATTAGGGATTAAAGCCTCCTTAGGTTTTAATAAAAAACCTTTTATTTTTCCAACCAAGGTTTTAATAAAACCTTTTATTTTGCTAAATATTTTGGCTTTATTAGGGATTAAAGCCTCCTTAGGTTTTAATAAAAAACCTTTTATTTTGCCAACCAATATTTTAATAAAACCTTTTACTTTTTCCAACATGGCTTTAAGAAAAACCTTTGGCTTATGATTCTCATAATATAAAATTAAATATTATGAAGCTCTTTTGCCATCAACCTTTTGCATTGCTACTTTTGACCTTTTGGCATCAACGATGGTTCATTCCTTGACATCAATGCCAACTTCATGCCTTAACATAAATGACAACTTTGACTCAAAATGTCCAACACTATTATGGGAATATTAGATTAATATTATAAATTTTATTGGAAGGAAGAAGAAAAACAATGAAAACAAATAATAATAATGATAATAATAATAATATAGTACTAAGATTAGTTAAAAAGTTACTTATTTATAATGTTTTAATATTATATTTAATATTAATTATCTTAGATGGTGAATTCAATAAGCTTTACAAGCAATTCAAGTACCACAAAAGCATTAAGGAATAAATGTTCTTATCCAGTTATATATATTTTGTACCTTTCTATTTCACTTAACCTTGTATTTTTATATGGAAATTTTTTTATTTAGAGAAATATTGATTTCATGAGACCTTTGGTTTTATCACATATTTTGTATAAGATTATTTTTCACATATATTGATGATATTAGTTGATATAGAAGTTTTTTAATTACTTTTTTTTTGTTTTTTTCTTTCTCTCATGATCTTTTGTTTTTTGCAAAGAAAATATTTTAAAAAAAATTAACAAATTTTGATTTAGATTTGGGTTTGCATTACTTATAAGATATGTGTGAATATATATCTAGTTTATGGCTATGCATTTTAATGAGTGGAAGTAAATTTTCCAATGAAATAAATCTTTGATACCACTTGAGCTAGATGAGACCTCAAAGTGTGTGTTTGTGTTGAATAATTGATAAATAATATTATAGAAGGTGAATACTTGTAATAAATATGTTTTACATGTCCTTGGAGAGGGATATGATATTTTATAACAATGAATATATAGGATTCATCATTATTCCTCTAAATTCTTCAATAAAGAGATGAAAAATATATCATCAAAGATAATTGGTGAATGATACAATCAATTCATACTAATACTTGAATATAAGATCATACATATTTTAATAATAGATCCTAGGTTTTTACAACCATATCTTTGAATATTTATCCATCCATCTCAATTCATTTCCCAATTGACACCTTTATTTATTATTAAGAGTGGGTCTAATTTATTACACTTAAAATTCTTAGCCATCTCCATTTGTGATTCCCTCTACCATTAATGCTTGAAATGATTTGAGTGTTACAATTATAGGTACTAGCCAACATCTAATATCATATATGGACAACATAGTTTACTACTATTAGTTGAATTCAATGGATATGGTAAGGCAAAAGTATATCCATAATATTATATTCTAAACTTTCAAGGGGATTAATTTGATCATCAAATTATGTTTGTTATCTTACATTACCATATGTACTCAAATTCATCAATTCAACACTCACCCTATCATAGTTTTCCTCTTTGATTTTATAAACATGTCTATCTAGACCTCTTATCCATCTATCTTAAATAAAAGGATCACAATGTATCTTTTTTAAAGTAGATAATTTGTTATTTGTCAAAATCATATCAAATTCTAGGTATGAAGAGTATCTCTCTATGGTTCTCTTATATAATACCTCAAGCTCTAAGTTGGAGGTACATATCAAATAATATATTACTAGACTTCAATGAAATTAACAATACCAAATCCTTTGTTTTTTTTAGAAGGATGTAATTTAATCTATATGGGTTGATAACTCATGTGTTTATATCTAACCATTAATTTCAACAAAAAAATTATCATTTTCTTTTCTAAATCATTAACATTCTTTCAAATAAAAGATAATAAGAACGACTTAATGTTAATTAATTTCATAGGGCCATAACATTTTAAAATATAAAAACTCATAAATTCATATACTTTACCCTTCAAATGTAATTCACTATTGCAAGTCTTAGAGGATTAAAAAATAATCATGAAATTATGGGTGGATGGGGATTATATCATCATATTCAACTTCATAATGATTTTATCATTCATAATTCATAAAAAAATTATGATATTAACTAATTTAGAAGGAGTGAGTCTTATATTATAGCTTAAGTTTTATAAGGATGCATTCAAATATAACAATTAATAGATACCATAGTTTAAATAATATCAATAGCCAACAATAGTGGGTGAAATAGATGAATTGTAATTGGAAAGTGGGTATGGTTTTATGCCTCAAATCCAAATGAATATGTATTAAAAACAAATTGTAATATTTTTTGGGTAATGAAGATAGTGGCAAGACTACTTAGATGAGAATATAAAAATAAAATGATCGGATAAGGTGCTTAAAAGTATTAAATAAAGCAAATTTGATTCCAATAATTTGGAAATATTTCCTAATTTTATCTTCTCAAATGATAATTAATGATGACAAGGGATGGAAATACCCTTGGCTAGGTCAATTGATTTAGGATAGTGCTATTGTTGTTCAAATTATTAATCCACAATGGAGATATAACTTATTTTCCTTTTATATTTAGAGCAAGGAAGACTAACATATTTGCAACAAATGGGGAAATATCATCTAGTTAATTCTTAAATAGAATAACGATGATTGATGTCCTATGGATAATATTTGATATGATAATGTAAATGGGTTATATCAATAATTGGAGCAAGACATATTTTTATTTATATTTATAATATTACTTCTATGATCCACTCAAATCTAAATATAGTTATCACATTTACCTCCCATAAAAGATAGTAATAAAGAAAGGATTTGGTCAATTACCTACAAATAAGCTGATTATAAATTGGTGCTCATAGAAGAAATAAATGACAATGAGAGTGTGGGATGTGTTCATTAGATAAGGTTAATCTTAAGAAAATTAAATATGCAATAAATGTTTGCTCAAGATATTTGTATTTGTATAATTATAAAGAGTGAAAAGGGTGAGAATTATTGTTTGTATTCTATCTTGCATGATATGCTTATATATATATGATACCTATTCATTTGGTTTTAAGAGATATTAGGGATAATTGTTTCTCTCTTTAGGATTTTTGTACTTGATATACATAGATAAGAAAGAGTGGAGGAAAACTAATTTCAGAATTATTTGACCTCAAGGAAACTAACTATTAACATAAATATTGATTTTGAGTAGAGTGTTAAGGGAGAAATATTGGGTCTTAACAACCATACCTCTTTTTTCATGAAGCATTTCTAGCATTGTTAGTATCAATAGGTATATTCCATCATCAATCATAAAATGAATTGGTGGTGGGACTTGAGAACTAAGGTATATATGAGAGGAAAGATCATGTATTGATGGGTGTTTAATCCTTGGCTTGAATAGATTCTATCAACATAGATATGGGTCTTCATATGATTATATGTATGTATATATGAGATAATTAATATAAAATGAAGTTTTAGGGTAACTAAGAGTCATTATTGGAGTGTGGTAGTCTGGACCATTTGTGTGCGAGGAGGTGGAGTTGGAGGCTTCAAAAATCAACCTCTGAGACTCATTTTGGTCTGGTAATCATGGCGTGGTGGGCCCTCCTTCGGCTTGGGACCCTGGAAAGGTGTGTTCAGGGATGGTGGGTAGGGATATTGGTTCTATGGTGGGGAAGTGAGCTTCTTATTCTTCTCCATCATCCTTTTCCTAGATGGTTGCTGGTTTATCCTTTGGTGAATCATTTGCTCCTTATGAAGTAAACACAAATTCTCGCCAAATCAATATCTCGGATAGCACTGTTGACTGCCTTTTGAGGAAAGTATCCTAGGATTTGGTGGGTAAATTTATCGGTGGAAGACCATGTTTGGATGTGCTTAAGCGTTGGGCCATTTCTTGATGGAATCCTTGTGGCTCATTGGACCTTGCCACACTTCCTCAAAATTTTAATTTGATTAGGATTTCTTGTGAGGACTCTTGCAAAATTTTGGAAGGTGGTCCTTGGTTTTATGGGAACCATGGTCTCTTTCTCAAGAAGTGGGGTCTTGATTTTAACCCAACACTATAGAACGTCAATTTGGTCCCAGAATGGATTCGTCTGCCTGAGTTCCCTATATTCTTATGGCATGAGAGTGTCTTCAGGGTTGTGGCGAGTTCAATCAAAGAATTTGTGTCTTTTGATAAAATTTCTTTGTCTTCTGCTCGGAGGTAATATGTTAGAATATGTATCATGGTGTATATTGAGAAGAACCTTCTAAGCTCTATGGAGCTTTTTTCTCATTTGGTAACATGGTTTCAGACTGTGGTCTATGATAATAAGCCACAAGCTTGTAAGTCTTGTGGCTTGGAGGGCCATCATCAAAATTTTTATCCCTAGAATAATTTGGCTAGCCAACCTATTCCTAAGAACCTGATTCAAGGGACCAAAGAAGAGTGAGTCTATTTCCATTGTTACCTATGGTGGTCTACCCAATTTAAGTTTGTCAAGAAGAATGAATTTGAGGTATCGCAATATACAACTCAGTATGGATGTATTTAAAACATTTCTTTCTCTCAGGGGACTCTGAGTTGTGGTTGGTAGTGATATGAGGTTCTATTCTATTGCTCTTTGTTGTTCTTGCTGATGCTGTAGGGTCTCATTTCACTTTTGGGTTGGTTTTCGATGGGTGGTTTTTGAGCCAGGGTGGTTTTCAATTTGAGTTTTTTTATGCAAGATTAATTTTACTATCTGACTACGGATTTAATTTCTTTAATGATCATTGGTATTTAGGGTGGGTGAGGCCCATTATTTTATGGGATAGTGTCCTCGAAGCTTTCGTTGTTGGGGTCTAACTATTCCTTGGTGGTATGGGTGGGCTTTTCAAATTTTAAAATTAAATTTTCTTTCACATTTTCAAGAAAGAGAGGCGTGTGTAGGTTTTGTTTTCTATGCCTCCTGTCAGTATTTTTGGCACCTTTAATGTGATTGATGTATGTTCTTGACCGATGTTGTTGGTTTTTTATCCCCTTCAGGGTGGATGGCTGTTAGTCTCCTTTTGGAGATAGTTTTTTGGGACTTGGGAGTTGTTGTATAAGGTTGTGGGATTCCTTTCAAAACCCTCTTTCTTAATATTACCAAAAAAAAAAAACTTAGAGTCATTATTGGATAATTACTATGACCTATTGTTTACAAAAAAAAATAGTGGTTGAATTAAAAATTGGTCTCAAGGGTGTTATCATTAGAGTTACATTGGTATCTCAATATACATTTTAATCTATAAGCGATGATCATGAATTAATATCTTGTATTCATGAAATTATGTGGTTCTTCTATCATGATAACCATTCACCACCTCATATATAATTTTGGTGCTTTATAAATTTGGGCTATCCAACTTAGCTATTAATTTTAGACATGCATAAAAAAGAGTTCTGATTTTGTTTTTACATTGGCCAATTTAGCAACACTATTGAATACATAGGGACAACTATTTTTTTATATTGCAACACTATTGAATACATAAGAAAAACTATTTTTTTATATTGAAAATGTGTGTATAGATGTATCAATAATGATAATTTTTTTTTCTTCTTGTACTTTAGAGTAGATGATTTGAATGCTAGAGTAAACATATACCTATTAGATTTTCTAAAAAACTTTCTTATGTAAGCACCTTTCACTTTACCAATAAAAAATTAGTAGTAAGCAATAATCAAGAAAATAAATTAAATAATATGGCCTCTTTCTCAATAATAACTATATTTTTAATATATATTTTTTCAAATAATAAAATGATTTTTTTAAATTGTTTATTAAATATTTTATAACTTTTAGATTGAATAATAAAAAAATACCATGAATTAATGTTTGTATTCAAGAAATTATGTGTTTCTTCCATCATGATAACCATGCACCACCTCACACCAAATTAGCCTTCTTAGGGTTTTGTTGTTTCATGCATTTTGACTATCAAACTTATCTTTTAAGGTTAAACATATATAATAAAGAGTTGTAATTTTAATTTCACACTGGTCAATTTAGAAACATTATTGAAGACATAGGGACATACAGTTTTTTCTTGGAAATATATGTATAGAAATATGAACAATCATCACTATAGTTTTAGTGTTTAACTTTTTTAATATGATACATAAGAGTACGTGATTCTAAAACTAGACTCTTATGACTATTAGCCTTTCTAAAAGATATATTTCATTTTACTAGTAAAATTTGGTATTCAATAATAAAAAAAATAAATAAATAATATGAGCTTTTTCTCAATTTTAACTATATTCTCAATATATATTTTTTCAAAATAATTAAATGATTTTTTTTTTTTTTAATAGTTGAGTAAAGTTTTTATAAGAAATATAAAAATGTTGTCAAGGTTATTCATGTAATATTTATCCTATTCATTTTATAAGGTTATAATACATATTTAATATTTAATATTGTTGAATCAAAATGTAGATGATCAAATTCATCAATGGAAACTTATGTATAATATAAAAGAATCAAGGTAGGAGTTAGAATGATTTTTTTTTGTGTATTTTAATGCTAAGTTATCATCTAGAGATTAGGAATAATAAACTCTAATTTTGGACTCAAGATATCAACTTAAGATTGCCTAGGTCCATGCATTGCACTTGGTGGACATTAAATATCCTAAAAACAACTATAATTGGACTAATAAGATGATGAGGAGTTATTTGTAAAATAGAACCTAAAATTTCAAATTTTGGAGGGTCCAGTCTTAGATCACTTCTTAATTCTATTGGAGGGGGATCATGATAGGGCAACCTAAAAAACTATTTAGAGTTTAAAAATTTTAGTTTTAAAATGAGGAACTTTAGGAAAATCTCCCATAGTGGTATAAATAGGGATGAACAAATAATGGGACAACAATATTTAGATTTTATAATCAACTTGATTATGGAAAATATCAACTAAAATGATGGAAGAAAACTAACAAGTTAGACTTCTAGGCCCCAAGAGCTTCATTGGTGGTCATATGAGATGAGGTGCAAAAAATATTCAATGAAGAAATAATTATAGAATAGCTCAAATAAGAGGATGATGATTTGTGTAAAATGGTTGATGATATTGATAACCAAGAGGATATCTATTGGAAATAAAGAGCAACAACTAATTAGTTATTGTAAGGTGATAGGAATAAAATATTTCCTTGCTTAAACCAATTTATATAGAGGAGCTAAAATGGTAGTCTTTGAAATGAGTATAGGAAATATGCTCGGTCCATATGGATTCCCAATAAAATTTCTTTAGACCTTTTGGGATAGATTAGAGGAGGATGTAATGACTATTATAGGGGAGTACACGGGTACTAAAATAATGCTTAAAAAATTAAATCAAAAATTCATTGCCTTAACTCCAAAATGAGAGGAGGGGGTGCATATTTTAGATTATATATCTATACCATTGTGTAATGTCATATACAAAATAATCATGAAGGTAATGGATGAGTGGCTAAAACCTCTCCTAGACAACATTATTTTCTTTAAACAAGAGGGTTTTATAAATGATAAGTAGATCTTGGATGGTGTGGTTATAGATCAAGATACAATCCAATCAATACATAACTCTAACAATAGAGGAATGTTCATAAAATTGGATATGTCAAAGGTTTATGATAGGGTGGAATGGAGCTTCTTGAAAAGGATGATGACAACCTTTGACTTTTCCTAGGATTAGATAGAGTGGATCATGAGTTGTGTCTCTACTCCAACATACTTAGTGTTAATTCAATATATTTATGCACAATCATTTGGAGCCACTATATGCCTTCATTAGGGATATCCTTGTTCCCTTTATCTTTTTGTCATATTAGTTTAAGTCTTGGGTAAGCTTATATTAATGAGAAAACAACAGGGTTTTCTCATAGGTATCAAGGTGGTGAGGAGGTTTTGAATCACCTATAAGTTATGGATGAAACAATATTTATGGGAATTTCCAACCTTAGGGAAGGAAAAATAATCAAAGATACTCCTAATTTTTACTTTAGTGCCACAAAACAATTCATCAATGATAAGAAATCTAAAGTAGTATTCTTCAATATTTATTAAAAGATTCAAGATATAATTTTAGATATCTTGGGATTCATAAATAATTCTCTCCCAATGATCTATTTAGAGGTCGCTCTATGTTTTAACAAATTAAATATAGGTATATGGAGGAATCACTTGGATTATATCAAGAAAACAATTAACCATTGGTCTCACAAATGGTTAACCTTTAGGGATAGATGAATGGAAATCCATATGGACCTAGCATTTTTCCTCCAATCCATCCTAAAAGGTTTAAAGAAACTTGATTTGAAATCCATATGGACCTAGCATTTTTCCTCTACTCATTCCAAAGACTATTTTTGTTTAACTCTTCTCTATCAATGAGTTTAATAAAGACTAGGTTTTGTTCCTATTACCTTCCAATAACTAAGTGGTTCTTGCTTTTTGTTTCCAATAGATATCCTCTTGGTTATAAGGTCCTCAACCATTTTACACAAATCATCATCCTCTTATTTGAGTTGCTCTATGATTGTTTCTTCATTGAGAATTTTTTGCAACTAATCCCATCTAACTACCAATGAAGCTCCTTGGAACTAGAATTCTAAATTGTTAGTTTACCTCCATTATTTTAGTTGATATTTGACATAATCAAGTTGCTTATAAAATATAAATATTGTTATCCCATAATTTTTTCATCCCTCTTCCCACCACTAAGGGAGTTTTGTCCAAAGTTCCTCATTTTAAAACTAAAAGTTTTAAAATCTAAATAGTTTTTTATGCTGCCCTATCATGATCCCCCCTCAAATAGAATGGGAAAGTGATCTAAGATTGGACCCTTTCACAAATGCCTTATATAATACCATAAAATTATATGACTTCACATTCCTAACATGTGTCTCCCTCATATTATTAGTCCAAGTATAGTTGGTTTTTGGACATTTAATGTCCATTAAGTGTAATGTATGGACCTAGGCAATGATAACTTGATCCCTTGAGTCCAAAATTGGAGTTCCTTATTTCTAATCTCTAGATGATAATTTAGCGTTAAAATCCCCAAAAACAATCCATTCTAACTTCTCCCTTGAGACTTTTATATTATACATAAGTTTCCATTGATGAATCTAGACATCTAGGTTTTGATCACCATAGAAATTTATGACTAAAACCTACTCAACTATCACATTGTTTCTAAAATGTAATGTGAGGTCACACATCCAAGCTATATATTCTATTTCCATCCATTCAAGATATTTTTAAAAGGTAACTATTCCCTCTAAGACCCCTTGGGAAGCCACTTCCATATGACCAACACCACCTCCAAAGTCTATTTATTATTTTATAAATGAGATCCAATGATAGTTTAGTCTCCTAGATAAGTAAAAAAAAAAAATTAGTTTTTTCTAAGAGTCTTCAAAAAATAAATTGATAGGTTCTACTATATAAACCCCTAATATTCTCTAATTGCATAATAAATGATTGCATTAATACAAGTAAGAGTTTGTTGTCCTCATTGATACCCCAATGACTAGTTTATTTCCTTGAGATGCTATTAATTCCTTATTTAATTTTCTACCCATTCTATAAGAGTTGATATTATTTGATCTCTTCTCCATATAATTGATTCCCAAAATTGGTTTCTCTTTATTCTTCTTCCACACTAACGATGACTTCCTTTACTATCATCCATTCTAAGTATGCATTATCAATGCCCCTATAATATCTAATTATGGTAACTTATCATATTCTATTACCTTACCTAGGATAGGAGGATCCAAAAGATGGGCTTGAACATACCTAATATTATTTTTATTATTTTCATCCACCCCTTCCATGAGTTCTTCTTGTTCCTACTCCACTACTATCATGAAGATCTCATACTTATTTGATGGCTTGGACTGATTTTGATCTTTACCATTTTTTCTTTTACCCCCTCCTTCTTTTGGGCTATTCAAAATCATATCCATTTTCTTCTCCTCCCTAATAAGTGGTGAATGCTTCTTTACTCACTGAAGACTTACCCTCCTTACGAAGATTTAAAATTCCTGAAGGAGACTTTATTTCTATGATCATATTATTTGGATAGGATCAGGTAAAATGATTATATTTATGAAAAACTCTACACCTAAAGGGTACCACCTCATAATCTAGTTAATGAATCTAAGATATTCTTACAATTTTGATTCCCACCTCTATCAAAATAGGTTTGCTAGGATCTATTTCCCTCATACCTCATGAAAAGAGTGATGAATGGATACAAAAAGATCCTTTTAGGGGCTCCTTCTCATGCATATCAAGTTAAGGATTAGAGAACAATTTGGTATTCCAAAGATTGACCAAAAGTAAACATCTTTGCTTAGTAGTTCATGCACTATGGAATTCTCATTTTTTGTAATCTAAGGTGTAGTGGAATAATTGGCCCATCCTAGTGTGTTTTATACTTTAAACGTGATGAAACATCTAACTACCTAATGTTTGAGTGCCTATTCACATGCTAGATCTAGGAGATATGGCTTTTAGCTTATAAAATCCAAGCTAATGGTGATATGAACTAGGTTAGTATTTGGAAAAGCTAGAAAGAGTCATATTTAAAATCAAAGCTCTTCATATTGGGTGCAAGTTTAAATTAAACTTTATTTGGTGGTAATTATGGTTGGAGAGAAATAATTTTTTTTAGAGAAACCTTTTCATCCTTGGATGGCATATGGCAGGTCCTTTGGAGCCAAATCATGCAAATTATGTTAGTGTAATCTAATGAGGAAATCTAGGCTGATATAGGGACAATGGAGAAGGATGTTGTAGTGTAGGAATGATAGGGCAAAGCTAGTTGAAAATTAATATTGATGGAGCTACAAAAGGAATGATAAGACAAAGGATGGATTAAAATTAATATTGATGGAGCTACAAAAGGAAATATATATAAATCATGTTGGAACAATGCTCTATTGGGAGTTGCAAGGCCATAAACAATGAAGCAAAAACTTTAGCTATCAAATTTGCTTCTATCTATGGGTAAGACAATTTTATAGGATGAAAATCGAAAATCATATTTTCAAATCTTGGTAGAAAGTTTAGATTGTATGAGAAACACTACTTTGGATACATAGAGATTGAGAATTTCTATTACCCAAATTTAAGAGTTATGAAAGTTTGTTAAAAATTTCAAAAAAAGAAACGAATACTCTTAGTGACTAAAGCTAAGAGAAGTCTCCCTCCAACCTATATATAATATTATTTTAGAATTTTTTTTTCAATTTTTTTTATTAAAACCCTAACAAAATGAACAATTTTTCTATCACTATTATTAGCACTTGTAGCTTTCTCATTTTAATTCTTATTATTTTTATTGTTAAAAAATAATAGACACAATATTGTATAATATCTAGTCCTCAAAGTCAAACTAAAGAAAATCAAACATCCTTAAATAAATTTAAAATCTAAATAGATAACATCTAATTCTCGAAGAATTTATTATTAATAACCTTAAAAAAATAAGAAATCAAGGACCTATTTACATTATTGGTGATGTGATCTGGTTAAATAAAATATATATTCAGCACATAATATAATATATATATTTTATTCAGTAAATACTTCTTATACATATACATATCCTCCCTAACTACTCCTACTAATATAATATATATTATTAAGATTGTGAATGAAAATTTGATGTAGTTGTTTTGTCCTGGAAACTCAGTTTCTGCTCCAAACTACAAATCCCGGAGTCCTCGCGTCACGAGCACATATAATTTTTGTGCTCGATTTTGCTCTCACAAAACATTCCTGTAACAAGATGCTACGTATCTGAAAGTTGTTGCTTTAACACCTAAATATCAGAGGAATAGAAAAAAGACAATCATATTATTGATGTAGTTGCAGCTGCAGCAATGAAGAGCTTTAGGCCATCCACATTTATATCTGATGGTTTCAAAACCTAGATGGATACAAAACTCAATCCTGTTGTTTCATTCGTTTCATTCGCACTCTTACTACTAATGATATTGAGATAATCTAAATCTGAAACGAAAAACTTGTGATCTCTTTTCTTAGTTTAAAAGTTATTTTGAGGGAGATCTTAGGCTTTCTCTTAGGATTTATCAAGCAGCCAAAAGAAAAGAATGGAGGTAATATAAAATAAAATTTGAGATACTCCGGATTGCTTGCTTAAATATGTTTAAGCAAGCAAAACTGACCAAACAGTGACTTGGATATTTTGTCCTAACTCGGCGTTCGCATTAACACAGAGAAGCAATAATTCACTTAATCGTCACGGGCAACTATACACTTTGTTTGTTGTGCACGTGACTTCGATGTTACTTCTCATTTCTTGGCTTGCACAACGCATTTTTATAACAAGTTTCTAAAAAAGGGTAACTGAATAATTATATCATACTTAAAATAAAATAGCAAAATAACACAGAATATTACTGGACACTGCTATCCATTGCAATGCAGAGCTTCCTACTGATATCATCCACGTTCTTGTCTGAAGGCTCCAAAATCTACATATCAAAAGGAGCCACATAATTTCAAATACAAATATAAAATTATATTAAAGGTATTAATAAGCTCAAATTATTTTTATTCATAATTATAAATATTAATATGATTGAATTTATTAATTTTTTTAATATAAAAAATTTAATTTAAATGTTATTAAATATAATACATTCATAATTATCAAATTATTGTGATACAAACTAAATATTTAGAGCTAAAAGCTACTCTATTCCTTATTTATGGTATTGTGTCATATTTACATGGGAAAAAACAGGAACAAGTAATTTATATTTTAGCCAGAAGGTTTCAACATCTAGAAAGGATTTGAAAGAAGGGGAATAAACACAACCTAAGAGGAGATATTCAAAGAGAGATATTAATGTACCTTAACTTGGAGAGTATGATATGCTGTGTTCTCAACACAGCAACTCTGTGCAGAAACAAGTTGAAGATTCTCTTTCTGGAGCACTTGAAGTATTACCGAAGGCAATCTGGTGTTTGATCCCCAGGCGACGACTTGTATTTTTAGCAGCTCCACATCCTCTCTGTGAATTGTACATTTAATAGTTGGTAAAATAATAATCTGATGGAAGCCAGATAGCCTAAGATTCCTTCCTGCAAACTTGTTCGTCTCAGCCAATGATAATGATGGTGGTGAGCGGCGACATTCATCATCGCCAAGATCCGTTGTGTTTACAGCATGGTGTGCCTCCTGCGCAGTGGGAAACAATATAAACAATGATGGGGACAAAAAGAATAAAAAGTTAGTAAATGTTGCACTAAATCACCTTTACATATATCGGCAGTAAAGCCCGCAGCCGTTTATAAAGCAATGCTAATCTCTTCTCCCTTCTTCGTCTCAGGAAACGGCGGTTGATAATTCTTCTGTATATATAAGCTTTTCGAGTGATTCTTCTACGAAACCAGTTGCCAGATCTGATGCGAATGTCCCTCATATTGCAGATATATTGATCTAAATCTAATTTGCAAAGGACACAAAGCTAACAGGATCTCTATGTAGCCACAAGATTGGCGAACTTGTTTAGGGATGGGAGGGCCATTCAGGTAGAAGAGAATAACTAGTCTTTTCTCGACAAGACAATTCCGGGCTAATGGCAGACAGATAATACCCGCAAAGGGATGTCGTTTCAGCGGATAAATTTTTGTACTCGCTGGATTAGCTTGCTTGACGGTGACTTACAGTGAGAAAATAAAAAGTAGTTTAGATGTACTGAGTGGAATCTGCCTCGTATCCTTTTCTATATGTTATTCTTATTATTATTATAGTAGAATGCAGAGGATAGGCTGGAGATCATGTTATAGTTTGACAACGTAGGCTGAAGCACTTAGAAATTAGCCTAATTGGATCCCATTATGTGGTTTATGTTTTATTGAACGCAGGCCGGATATTAAGGATTTTTTTCCCTTTGTTATTATATATTAATTGTTAAAAAAACAAAACAACATCCTTCTAAATTAATTATCTATTTTAAACAAAATAATGGAAAGTTGAAAACATCTTTCACTTGCAGTGTTGTGTTTAAAAAGAACTTTTAATATATAAAATAAATATATAATTATATAAAAAATATATAGTTTAATAAGTTGATATTTAAACTATTATCTTTATTTAAATTAATATTTAATTATTAATGTAAAGTATATAATTTAATTGATTTAATAAAATAATTTATTATATTCTTTGATATAGAGACGTTATTAAGATATAACATTTAGATGTATTGTTTTGTTAAGAGATTATAGTTTATCGAAATCAAAAATAAGGAATAGAATTAACATGAGTTCAAGGAAGACATGACGTATTACCTTATTTTTTCACCAAATATTATAAAATAATGGTGAATTTCTATTAATATTTGGAAAAAATATTCAACAACAACAAAAGACTACCTGTAGATATGCATTCGGAGGAGGGTTGGGTGCAAAACTGCACGCGATGGAGGATTGGGTGCATTTATGTATCTAGCGGAGGCCCGAGTGCAGAAATGCACCCGATCCTCCTGGATGCATTTCTACACCAAGCCCCCAGGATAGATTTTTGCACCTGACCCTCTCCTGGATGCATTTCTGCACCAGGCCCTCTAGATAGAGTTTTGCACCTGAGCCTCCCCTAGATGCATTTTTACAGCTAGGTCTTCTCTGGATACAGAAATGCATCTAGGTATCCCCCATGTGTTTTTTACACCCAATCTAGCCCTCCCTCGATCGGGTGCATTTTTGCACCTAGGCCTCCCTTCAATACAAAAATGTACCCGATCGAGAGAGGGTCGGGCTAGGTGTAAAATTGTATCTATGGGAGCTAGGTACAAACATGCACCTAATCAAGGATGTCTAGGTCAGGTGCCAAACTACATCCAATCCAAGCCCTAGATGTAGTTTTGCACCTAATCTAACCCTCCCTCGATCAGATGCATTTCTGTATTCGGGGGAGGCTCAGATACAGAAATGCACCCGACTCTCCCTCAGATGCAATTTTACACTCGGTCTGACCCTCCCTCGGATACATAAATGCATCTAAGGGAGGGTCAAGTGCAAAATTGTATTTGAGGGTACTGAGTGTAAAAATACACTTGAAGAAGAGTCGGGTGCACTTTTTCATCTATATATTTTTCATTACTAAACCACTGCTTCTCTACAATATTTTTCTCCATCGATAATCTATTCTCTCTGTAATTGATTATTATTTTATCTACATTTGGTCATTTTAATAAGAATGAATCTTTTAGTTGTCTGAGTGTGGTTGTCCTATTAGGTATATATATTAGTATAAGAGGTGAATTTTATATATATATTAGTATAAGAGGTGAATTTTATGAGATAAATTAAAAATTTTAGAAATTTAAGGTGAAAATGGTCTACAATTTAGGCAAGAGTGTTGGCAAATTTAAAAAAAAAAAATTGTAATACTATTATCAACGCATGGCAAACCGACACCTAAAAACAATTTCCCAAAAAAATTGAGCGAAAGGACCGACATCCAAGGTCCCAAAAAATCACCAATTTGAATTTTTGAAAATGTAAATATTCACCCAATTGGAGAATATTCGTTGTTGTGCATAACCATGAATAGATTAGAGGGACTATTTTCTCAATATCTTATGTTGTGTTGATAAACGGTAGTCCATCTTATTTTGTTATTGCTTACAAGGGACTATGCTAGTTTTTTCATCATTTTGGAAGAGTGTCTAGGTCATCTCATCAATAAAGAAAGGAATAGCATATCCACTAAGGAATTAGATGTGCATCGACAACCTCTTCTCTCTCATTTATAGTTTGTAGATGACTCATCCTCGATGGGTTGTGCTACTACATTGAAAGCATCCATATTCAAAAAATTCTAAACCTCTTTTTGATAGCCATTGGAAAACTTATCAATGAGAGAATTCTAAGATCATATTATTTTATTGTATTTCTAGATTGGAGACAATAATTCTAAGTATCTTGAATTTCAAATGATTATCTCTTCCAATATCTTATTTAGGAGTTCCATTAAAGGTGGACAAAAAAAAAATGGGGGTGGTTGATACGGAAGATACTAAATAGATTGAATAATTGGACCAGTTAGTGGATTTCTTTTATAGGTAGATTTACTTTGGTCAAATATATATTACAGTATATTACCATATATGTTTCCTCTATTCTAAGTATTCCTAAGGATGTGTTGAGAAATTAGGATAAGATTAATCGAAGGTTCTTATGAAGCGAAGCAAAAGTAGAGTATAAGTGGGACCTCATGAAGTGGGATCAACTTTATCTTCCAAAAAATGACGGAGGCTTAGACTTTTGGTTAGTAATAAAAAACAACTTAGCTTTGGTATCAAGATTATACTGGTGGTTAATTACTTTTCCTGATGAGTTATGGGTGTAAATCTTGAGATCCAAGTATGCAAAAAATTGAGATTTAGAATACTTTACTAGATATCATCTTTCTCAAAGAGGATCTTCAATTCTTGAGGTACTAAGGATAGGGGAGACAATTATCAAACCACAACTATTTTGGACAATGGGTAATGATCATTAAGTAAAATTTGGTCATTTGTTTAGGATGGTGTACCTCCATTGTCTCAATAATTTCTAGAATGGTGAGTCATCTTGGAACAACTCCATAGTTGAGGATGAACAAATATATCACACTATTATAAAAATTATGAGAAAAAGAATTCAATGGATAGTGTTTGGATTCTAGTAAGGGATTGACCATTGTTGATTATAGAGTCCATCAAGGAGGATATTCATAATGTTCTTAAAATTTAGTTGCTATCTTGGTTGAAATCCAAAGATAGGTTTGCATGGTAACCACATTATAAAAGCTTTAAGATTCTCATCCCTCACTCACCATGGGGAAAATCCACTTAGGGATGTCTTTAATCAATTGTGGTAACTTTTGACATGGCCTAAAGTGAGACTATTTATCTAGCTTGTACTTTGCAAGAGGGTTCTTATAGGAGACTAGTTGATGAAATATGGTTTTTTTGGTTTGTTCATATGTGAGTTCTATTATGTAGAGAACGAGACTTGGGACCATTTTTTTTTCTTATGTCCACTAGCTATTCAATTATGGAAATGGTTGGCATTAGCTTAACGGGTTTCTACGCTATACATGGATGATATTCAAGCTCAACGGGTTAGATTCCTCAATAATAAAATGATCAAGGTAATATTATTTTTAATTTGAAAATAAGTTTAACTAATTTTATAAAATAAAACTTTATTAAAGTATACGAAATTTCAAAAATATATAAATTTAAAATAAAATACATAACAAAATAATTATTTTATAGTTTAAAATATAATAATTAAGTAATATATATATATATATATATATATATATATATATATATATATATATATATATATATATATATATATATATATATATAGTTTTTATTTAAGAATGTATAAATAAAATATGAAAAACCAATAAACGTAATAAAATAAGATATTAAATGGCTTTAGCTCAATTAGTTAGATTCATAACATTTAAGGAAATGACTCATAAGTTCTCTCTAGTTAATGTTAAGGAATATATTTTACAAAAAAAACATGGAGAATATTCAATCTCTTATAATACCACTACATGGTGATGGTATAATAAGAATAGAGTTATTTCAATCCTAAAAATTATTAAAACAAGTCATATAATTAAACATCTTTAAAAAATTTTGTTAAAATAAATCATTAAATATAACTCAGATTATATTAAAATATATAAAACACTTTGATTAAGTATTTAAAGCTTAAACCATACATATTTTCAAATAAAATATTAAATTTTGAAGAAAAAAAAATTGCTCACACAAAATAAAGCATATTCCATATCATAACAAGGAAATATTATCTAAAATTTATATCTTCTTGTAATTCTCAAAAATATTATAATAAATCTGGACTTACCAATAAATTTCATAATTAATTAGTTTAAGTGAGTTTAATGGTAAAAGTTTAGATATTAAGATAAAAAGATTAAGATTCAAAATAGTAAAGGTTAATGTATGTAAGTCATAATATAACACAAAGTTCTTCTCTTACCCTTAGTGGACGTAAGGAGAACTTGGAGGAGCTTCTCTCTTATAGTAGATGAGAAAGTACAAGATAGTTTAATAAGATATGTAAGCAAGG
The DNA here is from genome assembly GCA_028583015.1 of Wollemia nobilis. NCBI lineage: Eukaryota > Viridiplantae > Streptophyta > Pinopsida > Araucariales > Araucariaceae > Wollemia > Wollemia nobilis. The sequence continues at coordinate 21,934,778 of JAQPPZ010016895.1, forward strand.
CAATTTTGATCATAATTTATATTTAATTTTATACACATAAATTTAATTTCAATTTTATTAACTAGATTAGAATATAATTAAAATATTATTAAATATTATTTAGAAGTATTTTAATTATAATCTAAAAAAATTAAAGTTTAAACTTACCATTGCATGAAGAGGACGCAAGTTGAATACAAAAAGTGTGTCTTCAAATAACAAATACGAAGAAACACATTTAAATAAAAAATTAAAATTAAAATTTACAAGAATGAATGATGAAAGTTATTTTTATGTGTGGCTACATTTCTTTATAAAATTTTTATTGAATTTACATTTATTTTTTATATAATTATTGACCAAATTTGTGGTTGTTTTATTGCATTTCTTCCTTCTACCTACTTTGGTCTATCTTTGTTATTTGGAAGATGCAAGAAATATCTTTGGAATCCACTTCTTGAGAGAGTTCAAAAAAAATTGGCAAGTTGGAAGGGAGCTCTCCTCAGCCAAGCAGGTAAGGCTTAGTTGGTCAAGTCCACCCTGCAAAGTCTCCCAGTTTATTTTCTATCTCTATTCCAAATTCCTATTAAAATTGCTGAAAAACTAGAGCAGTTCCAAAGAGATTTTTTATGGGTAAGGACTAAAGTCAAAAAAATATTTCACCTCATCTCTTGGGACTAGATGTGCTAAAAAAAAAAGTTTGAGATATTGGATTAAGGAAAATAAAACTCATGAATAAATATTTTTTGGCCAAACCATGTTGGAAGTTTATCACTCAAGACAACATTGATTGGAGCCATGTTCTTAAAGAAAAATACTTGAATAAAGGTAAAAATTTTATGAATGATCAAAACCTCCCCCATGGCTCGACATTCTAGAACAATATTGTCAAATCCAAAAAGCTCATCCAAAGAGGCATCAAGTGGAGACTCGAAAATGGAGTTAAAATCAAATTTTGGGAAGATCCATGGTTGGAGGATGTTCCCCTCATGGATATCCCTTCCCTTGCTACCCTTAGACCCAAAATCACTTAGAACTTTAGATCTAAAGTGGTAGATTTCATTGAAGAAGTGGGTGGTCTGAAGAAGTGGAAGGATATTAGGATTCCTTTTTTGAACCAAGATGATGCGACATCCTTGAATACTCTTGCCCTCAAGTTGAGAACCCAAGCTATCAAAAACTATGCTTGTGAAGATTCTATAATTTTGAGGGAGGATGAGAAGGACATATTTTCTGTTAAATATGCTTATCATATTGTGGTTGCAAACAATTTTGTTTGGTTTCCTTGCTCTAAAATTTTTTCTGAACAACTCATTCCTAAGGTGAATTTCTTCCTTCGGCTTACCCTCCAAAATAAAATTTTATCCTTGGATAATCTTAGAAAGAGAGGATTAATTTTGACCAACCATTTTTATCTTTGCAATTTGAATGAGGAAACCATCCAACACCTTTTTCTTGAGTGTGCCTTCTCCTTTGAGATCCACTCCTCACTTATTTCTTCCTTAGAGATGTATTGGGTGACTCAAAGTTCTCTATCATATGTTTTTGAGCAGCGGTCCCTTTCTCCTTTTCGTTCCCCCTTGTGTAGAGCATTGTGGAAATTTTGCCTTCCCCATTTTTTGGGGGGTTTGGAAAGAGTGCAATAATAGGGCCTTTAATAACCTTTCACGAAACCCAGCCTAGGTTAGTTCTAGAATTCATTTTTCTCTTTTTGAAAATATTTCTAATATACCCTTTGACCCTTCTCCCACTCCCGTTTATGAAGCTTCCCTAATTGCTAGGCTAGGCCTATCTATTACAGAAGACCCTCAAGACAATATTCCTATATGAAAAACCTCACAGACTCATCCTCCTAGGGATTGGAACAAATTTAATTTTGATGGAGCTTCTAAAGGTAATCCTAGCCTAGCAAGGGCTAGAGGTCTAATTAGAAATGATAAGAGGTAAATCATTGTTACCTTTGCTAAAAATCTTGGAACTCAAACTAGCCATTTTGCTAAGGCAAGAGCACTATTCCAAGGTTTGGTAATTCTTGCTAGGATGGATGTCAACAAAGTTATTATAGAAAGAGATTCACTTAATATAATCAATACGATATATGATATATCCTCCAGCAGTTGGAATATAGCTAATATTCTAGATGAATCAAAGAGGGTCTTCAGTAACTTTGAAAACTTTTAATACCAATATACTTACAAAGAAGGTAACTCAAGTGTAGACCTTATTGCTCATATGGATACTCAAATTTAAGGATTGGAGGTGTGGAAAGATAACTTTCTATATGATCTCATTTTGATAGCAAGAAGAGACCATGAGGATCTCAATGAAGATTTATAACATGTTACTTTCTAGGAGTATTTTTGCCTCCCTCTCTAGTATTGTAAATATGTTAGCTATCTACATTAAAGAACTCACCTAGATGTTGAGGTATTTCAAATTCCATCAAGTCTCCTTATTTGGAAAATTGCATCTTCTATTTGCTTGTGACTTCAATATTATTTGTTCATTTGGCTTGCACTATAGTATTTGTCTCACATTCTATGTTGCTAACCTCTTTTCTAAGACTTTGTATTTATATCAACATTTTGTTCTAATCAATATACCTTATATGTCAGATAGAAAAGTAGATCGAGTGTTGGTCATTCTTTAGATATTACAATTATGCATGGGTGGTAACTCTTATTACCCTATAATTGCTTTTTTTTTTATTCAAATTTTTTTATTTTACTTTTTACTATTCTAATACCAGCTCTTTTTAGAGGTATTCCAAGTTAATGTATATTAGTAGTCATGTAATTGTAATAAGTTATGAAGTTTATCAAAAATATATTAATAGAATAATAATTTTAAATATAAAGTTTTTTTAATATCAAATTTTAAAGATATAAAGGTAACTGGAAAATAAAAAAGTACATGCAAAAGAAAAAATAATTAACAAATTAAATATAGAAAAATATGATCTATTAGTTAAGAAAAATCATTTGTAATGAGTCTATATATTCATGTATTCAACATTAGTTGATCTATCCATCTATCCTCCCTCTGATGGATCATCCAACCTATGCATGCTTCATAGTTGGGTTAGATTATATGGGATGGAGTGATAAGGTATATTGAATAATATTGTATGGAGTTGGATGCCAACAAATCTACCTCAATGATTATTGATTCAATGGAATAGTTGAGCCATACAATTTCACCTAGATTAAGTGTATGCTTTGATATTATGAAAATATTATGTGTGTTATTTGGATTATAGAAATAATGAAAGTGTGCAAATGAATTTACATACTTTTTTAGCATTTCATGTAAGAGGAATTTGTTATTAGAGTATTTGATCCTAACATTTTATTATCAAAGTATTATGATCTTGACTATTGGTATAATAGCACTAGATTTGACAATTGGTATAAGAGTTGGAGTTGAAGCTAAGAGTATTGAGTGCTCATGAAGTGGCTTAGGATGATGTTGGAGCAATGAATAGAAATAATCCTACATTTTAATTATATGATGGTTCAAGGAGGAGCCAAAAGCTTATTGGTAGAGCAACTTCAATGCATGAAGATCTTAGATTTGAGTTCTAGCTCATCCATACATTTAATGGGGTATGAAAGCCAAAGTAATCAAATTGAAGAAGACAAGAAAAAGAAAAAGCAATACTAAAAGAGAAAGGATAGCAATATAAGTATCCTTAAAAGAGAAATATACAATGATGCTTAACCATTGGATAAATTTTATGTGTGGTATAAGCAAGTACCACACATGAGAGAATAAAGATAAATATTTGGTATGAAAACAACATAGTCAACCTTATAAGTAGTGATATAATCTAATACACTTGGTGATTGTAGAACCTAGTTATCCATGTAGTTTGGTAGGATGAGAAGGTTACCATAAGGGAAATTTTGATTGAGCTACAATATCAAATTATTTGATCATGAAAAATTGTAATATAATTGGTGTTAAAGAATAGAACTATATATTGAAGCTTGGAGCCCTAAGAACTCATGGAGTGGCTTAGGGGAAATATTGGAGCAATGAATAAAAATAATATTACATATAAATTATAGGTTAGTTCAAGGAGGAGCAATACGATTATTGATAGAGAAATATCAATGCATAGAGGTCATATATTTAAATCCTAGATAGTCCATACCTTCAATAGGGTATTATATTTGAAGTAATTAAATTTATTAAGATGAATGGAAGCAGAGGCAACACTAAAAGAGAAAGGTTAGTGGTAATATTATCTATATAAGAGGAAGGGGGAGTGATGATTAACCATTGGATGAAGGTTATATTTGGTAGAAGCAAGGTCCCACACATGAGAGAATAAATATGGAGATTTAGTGTAGAAACATCAAAGTGAACCTTGTAAGTACTCATATACTCTAGGATAGCTAGTGTTGTAGTGGCTAGGTTTTTGTGTATTTTGATAAGATGAGAAGGTTGCCATAAGGGCACCTCTAGTTGATTCATGATATCACCTATGTTAAAGAAGAAAAAATCATGAGTAGGATGTATGAAAATATGTGAATATGAATGCATGATAGTGTGAGTGTATGTGTAATAGCAAGTTGAAGAGAGTTTTTTCTTCAAGAAATTAAAAATTAGAACATTAAGAATCAAGGGTGAGATTGTTGAAAATATTAATGCTTAATGTAAAAAATCACATGAAAGTGCTTTTCTTAAAGAAGAAGAAAATAAGTTGAGAAAATAACAAAAGAAATTTTAAATATAGAAATGCAATTGGAAAATAGAAAAAGCACATGAAAAGGTAAAATTAATTGGAGAATTTTTAACATTGTCATAATTATATATATTGATGTATCACCCACCAATTGACCAATCCATCCTTCCTCCCTCAAGTTGATCAACCAACCTATGTATCATCCATAGTTTGATTAGATTTTATGGAGTGGAATGAGATGGCCACAAATCCTATGTCATGTATTGAAGAATATAGTATAAAGTTATATGGTAGTGAATCTACCACAATGGTTATTAATTCAATGGAATAGTTGAGATGGTCACAAATACCATGTGATGTATTGAATAATATTGTAGATATTTGGATGAAATTAAATCTACCATCATGATTATTAATTCAATGAAATAGTTGAGACATATAGTTTTACCCAAATTTAGTATATAAATTTGTATTGTGAAATATCTTTGTTATATGAATAAATTTGCATGCTTTCATAATTACAAATAATTTATATGCTTTTGCAAAATAATTTAAAATTTAAATATAAATAATATATGATACATACAATATTGACAAGTATATCATATAATATTCAATATTTTATCTTAAAATATCAAAAAAATTGTCATATTTTATTTAAAAATAATAATAAGTAAATATAATAAAATTATAACAAAAAAAAAGGTGCTCCCTATCCAATAAAATGAAATGGTTAGTATAAAGTTAAAACTTTTCTATTATTCTCAAAATTTTAATGGTTGGAAACTACTATCTCCTTGGAAATTTAGAAAGAGATTATTTTTCTCTTTGTAACATTGCTATTTGGTTGGTCATAGACCTTTATGGTACAATATTATTTTTTGTGTTTCTAATTTTTATGTTTTTTATAGGGGCTTTAAAGAAAAGGGGATTCCTACTTACAATAAAAATTTGTAGGTAGGGAAGCTCGAGAAGTTGTTTTTCTTTGACCTTGATGGTGATGCATAAAGTTGCTTTACCTCTTAAATCTCTCAAAGGAGGTTTCCTAGCAAGTGTAGGTGGTGAAGAAACACCCATTGCTTAAAATAAAGTTGCATCTCCAAAAATCAAATATGGTACCCACTAGGAAATCTAGATAGATGACGGTATCCCGATGGCTTCATGGAAGACATTGATTTTTTGAGAAAAAATGATGTTGAAGAAGATGAAATGTTGGAGAAATACCTTATGAGGGCAATGGTGCATTGAAGGTAAACAAATATGATCATATTTATGAAATTCTTGGAGTTCTAGTAAAGGCTACAACTAGGGTTTATGAATTCCTAGGTTTGAGGTTTTTTGACATATATATTCTTTGGCAAAGATTTTTTAATTTATTTAATTAGTGTTGTTATTTTCATTGAATAATAAGGGTGTTTTGTTCTACTCAATTTTGTAAAAATATTCTAATCATACCAGTGATTAAAATATCATAGATTTTTAAGGGTCTTTGTAGAGTGGCAATGGAGTGATATATAATAAAGTAGTTTTTGATGACTATAAGTTTATAGTTTGGGAGATGCATGCAAACTAGAGATAGAGAGAGTGGAGTACAAATTAAAACATTATCATTGGCACTATCTATGTGAACACACCATTGATGAAAATATTCTTAATTGCATTAGCTTCAACATAGATTTGTTTTCTTTTGTTTTGTTTAGATTTTATATAGAGACACCTCTTCTTAGTTATTATCCATGTTTATCCCTACTTTTACTCTAGAGTTGCACAGGATCCATAAGACTAATGAAAAATATCCCAATACTATATTTGTTAGAATCATTCTACAAATGTGTGTGGAAGTTAGAGATTTGACATTTACCAATAGCTCAAAGCATAGCAACATATAAGAGAAATAATTTAAAGAGTAAATTTAACGAAAATAATTGCATCATATGATTTTCATTAGAAGATATTAGAATTTTAAAGGATTGCATAGTAGAGGCCAAGATTGAGATGTTTTATAGAGTCAAAGTGTTTGTAGAAAAACATTTTAAGAAGAGGAAACTAAGGTTTTTGAGGGTTTACAAAGTTATAGTGTTTGTAAAATGGTGACTAAGACCCAAAGAAAAAAAGATTAAAAAAAAGCAAAAATAAAAAAATCATATTGATTGGTTGTCCACCAAATTAATTCCATTATTGCCTATTAACAAAGGAGTACTATAATGTGATATATTTTTTTGAGAAATAGAGACAGAAGGTCCAAAATCAAGGTGATAAAAGTTGTGGCTCTCGGGATGTAGTGGAGAGCTAGGGTTGTAGGAGTTGCAAGCAAGAGAAGAAGACATGCAAAAATATAAAAAGTCTTGTAAGTTATAGAAGAAGTGTCCCACACTGATGGTTGCTTCACAATGTAAGAGTAGCACACTATGTAGATAAATTAAAAAAGGTTTGGAAATCTCCTTTGGTATTAGGATAACAAGAAGATCAATAGGATTCAATCATTTCTCATGGTGATCAAGTTTTTATAAGTTGGTGATAGTGAAGTTAATGAGCTTAATAGAGAAGTATCTATGGTAGAGGTGACAATGGTTATGTAGACAAGGTTTTCAAAGATAAAGAGGAAGCAAGGGAGGCCAATAAAGTCTTGGATAGATGGTGGCATGGCACTGGATTCTCCATCATTGATGTCAATATGGGTATGGCCAATAATAATGCCTAAAATGAGATCATAATCATTGTAAAAGTATAGCAAAGGATAGCCATAAAAATCTAGTAAAAATAATAATTGCTTACACTCAAGCAAATTAGGATCTCATTATCTAGTATTGATCAGTAAGACCAAGAAGGAGAGATAAGGATAAAAAAATTTAATAAATAAATTGGCAAATCACAACCAGGGTAGAGTAGACCACTAATCATTGATAATGGTAGGATAGCTGAGATGAAAAATTATGAAGAGGATGTAGTGGACTATAATGAAATCTTAAGGAATATTCAAATGCTTTAATTATATTCTCCAAGTAAGAACTTATTGACATTTGGTATAAGGGGGATAAGGTATGTAGATGTCTTGACTTAGAACCATTTGTAAAGCCTAGTTAGATTCAAACCCTAACCCTAGTGCATATAGGAGGAATGGAGAAGGAAAATTGCCATTAAAGGAACTAGAGGAACAAATTAAGGGTAATATGGCCAGAGTGGAAGAAAAACAAACTAAGAAAAAAATGGGAAAGAAAGAAAAAATGTTATCTAAAATTGTGAAAGGATTTTGTCTAAATGTTTGTAGGTGAGGATCTAATGCTAGAGCAAGTTTTTCAATTAAATAAAAAGGTTTTGGTAGTTGTATTCATGGACCATTCCATGAATCCAAAAACTATGTGAGAATAGATCAAGGTTACCTAGGTGGAGATTCTAGGTTATAATTCTACATATCATTTGATGACAAAGGTTTAAATGGTTTTTATTTTCCATAAAAATGATTAGAAAAAGATGTTACAATCATAAAAAAATGGAAGGAGGTTCAACATTTTAATTTTGGACTCTTGGATTTGATCCATACTCTAAGAGGACTAATACCTGTCATATATGGGTCAAGCTTCTCTCCGTCCCTTGAATATTAGAAACTCCTTAGGAGTTTTCCTTGGAGCAGACATAGAAAACTTAAACAATATCTAAAAAATAGTAGCTCGTATATTAGTGGAACTTTATCTAATGTTAGAGTTGCTAGAAAACATAAAGTTAGCATTAATAAATTGCATGTATTTACAGAAGCTAGACTACATCAAGGTATAATTTAGATGTAGTAATTGTCATCATTATGGTAATATCGAGGTAGATTGAAAACTGGAAGAGAGTAGAGGGTAAAATAGTATACAAAAGAAAGTTGGATTTTCTTCTAAAATAAAAAAAAATAGATGATATAGTGGTAATCGAATCATAAAATGAGAAGGACCCAATAAAGACTTATGAATCACTTAAATAAATATATTATGCCATAAAATTCTAGATTAAGAAGATATATTTGACTCCAAGCACATAGATAAGTTTTAGATGAGGAAAGGAAGGTCATTCCTTCAACCAAAAAAGTGTTTGGAGGTGTCTTATGAGGTATTTATCAAATCCCAAACCTAATCTTACCCTTTTCATGGTACGAAGGATTGATTTCTATTAGTAATAAACTTTCTATATCATCTCATCTTGGGGTGAGCCCCTATATTGAGGGCTTGATAGTTCATAGTTACAATAGTTTATTGCAAGATGGTGGTGGTGTTCCTTCATTTTGTGAAGGAAATGAGGAGAAATTATATGGCTAGAAAGAGGAAGGAAGAAGAGTTTTAAATCCAATGGGGATTACCCAAGGTCTTAGAACAATTAGAGGAAAAGGGTATAAAATTTAATGAGTTCTTACCCTCTATAGATAGAAATATTTCATGGAAAGGATGCAAGAAGGGCTTAAACAACCCTAGTACATTCTCTTCCCCACCAAGTCCTCAAAAAAATATGATACAAAATCATATTTTTGAAAATACTCCCTAAGAGTACTAACAAATGGTAAATATGATACTCGGTATGGTAAGGTATTATAGTACTTAGGTATTGGGACAATTATATCTCAAGGATTTGTGATAGGAAGGAAATCATACTTAAATATGCATAAAATAAAGTTGAAAAGGTCAAAATGGATCCCCTCATTAAAATTTTCCTTTAAAAATCCTAGAATGTAGGGTTGTGGGATGGAGAACCCATTAAATAAGTTCCCACTTGGATGAATCAAAGAACTAGAGGTTAGAGTATTTCTAAAAGGTTGGACAAATTTTTAGTTTTTAAAAACCTTATAACTAAAGCAATAATATTGAGATCTTGGATAAATCAAGGTGGGGGATTTTATCATTCATTGATTCTATTATAGTTAGAAAAAGATCAATAAAAACTAGCATGACCTTCCAAGTTCAATGATATTTGGTTGGAATATGAAGAATTTATAAATCTATTAATAGATGAGTGGATACATATTCACCCAACAATAGAAGAGACAACTATGTTTCAATTTTATAAAAACTTGAAGAGAATAAAGTATTCTACAATTGCATGGGCTAAAGGTAAATATTGGGAAACAAAGGCAAATATAAATGACATAGAATCTAAATTTAATTAGTTGTATAGTCACAAAGGCAATGATATTTTCTTAGATAAGGAGTTGGAGAAAAATAAGAGGGAATTTTTAGAATGGGAAGATGCAAAATGAAGGATGAAAAGTAGAAAATTTTAGCTAAATTAGGGGGAGGGGATAAGAATATAAAATTGTATCATATGTATACAAAACAAAGAAATATGATAAATAAAATTTACTAAATGAAACAGTATCGAAGAAACATGAAAAAAATTCAAGAAATAGCTAGATTAGGAGCATCCTAATTTAAAAAATATATCAAGAACCTAATAGACCAAAAGTAAAAGAAATAACTAAGCTAACAAATTATATATCTAAGATGTTCAATGATGAAATCAAAGAGGCTTTGATGATAGAAGTCAGTAAGGAGGAGCTTTAGATAATAGTTAAATAATTTCAAAAAGGGAAGAGTCTAGGACCAGAAGTTTGGTCCATTGACTTTTATGTGGGTTTTTATTAGCTATTGGAATAAGACCTATTAAATATGGTTGTGTAATTAAGGATTTATGGGTAGGCACTTAGGTCTATCAATTCAACTCTCCTACATTGATTCCAAATAAGGATAACCCAAAATCCTTTGAGTAAAGGTCTATATCATTATGTAATAGTCTGTACAGAGTCATCTCCAAGATTATTGCTAGAAAAAAATATCAGAAGAATAATTTAAATTATTGAGTAAAAGATAAATCCATGAATCTATTGATGTTGCTCAAGAATTGTTTCATTCAATAAAATCCTAGAAGTAAGAAGCAATGATAATCAACCAAAATTTGGCAAAAAAATTGGATAGGGTAAGTTGGTTGTACATTAGACATATATTAATTCATATTGGGTGTAGTGTGCCCTTTGTAAATTGGAAAATGGGATGTATGAATTATGCTTCATTTGTTGTTTTAATTATTGGGTCAACTTCTAGCTTCTTCAAGCCTTCTACAAGGCTGAGAAAAGGATGCCCTTTATCATCCATTTTATTCTTGCTTGTGGTTGAAGGGTTGATCAAAATGACTAAGGAATACAAAAGACTTGGCATAATCATAGGCATTAAAATGCTAAACTATCTAGTTGAGATTAACTTACTATTTGTAAATTATATACTCCTATTTTGAAATGACACCTTAAGAAAAGCACTAAATTACAAAGAGTTGTTAGATCTATATTTGTAAGGTAAGTATTTATTACTTCAATCTAATTGTGTTTGGTAAAGGTTTTAAATATTTGAGGTTTAGGTTGAAGCCCAATAATTATGGATACTAAGATTGAATTTGGTTATACAATAATGTGGTAAAAAGTGTAACTTCATGGTGTAATAGATGGTTATCATTAGGAGATCATTTAACATTGGTTAAATTAGTTTTGGAGGCCATTCCAATATATTAGCACTCCATGGCTTATATTCCTATTAAAATAGTGGAAAAAATAAGGAAGAAATGCTTCTATTTTCTTTGGATTGGAATAAGGGGGAAGGATGTTATGGCTTCGGTTAAATAGAGTAATATTGACAAACCTAAATTGATAAAAGGTTGAGGACTTACGAATATACACAACTATGGAAAGCACTAACTATCGAGAGCATTTGGAGATTATTAACTGGTATAGGATTATGACATGAGATTATTGAGGAGAAATATTTGGGTTTCATGTCATTTGAAGAGTGGTGTAGAATTCATATCAAATTAGTGATAAATGCTTCTATCACTTGGAGAGCTTTAGTGAAATCTTTTCCATTAGTAAGTAATTTTTTTGGTTTGGAAAATATGAAATGGGAAGAAAGTAAGGCTAGGAAAATATCTCTAGATGGTAAGTGGAGAAGATTACCAACTACCTCAAAATTTAATTGAACACCTTAATAGATAAGGACTCAAGGTATTGGCAGATGCATCCTCTATGGATGGAACTAGTGTTTGAAATCAATGGTGGATTTCAGTAGAAGAATTACTTTTGGAAAGAATGAAACTGAATAATGGATTAAATATACAAGAGATCTGGAAAGGGATTTTATAAGGCCAAGACAAGAAGAAGACTCCCTAGTATTGTAAAATAACCTAGCTAGTGGATAATTTTACAACTAAAGAATCATATAAGGAAATGTTTGTAGATAATAATGAAGTGGTCCTTTGGTGGTGGATCAAGGTTTGGACGGTGAAAATACCCTTAAAAATTATAGTTTTTTCATGGTTAGGCTATGAAGGCATTGACATGGGATGTTATGCAAAATAGGTCTTGGAAAGGTCCAAGTCAATGTAGCCTATGTAAAAACGAAGAAGAAACAATGGATCATTTATTGGTTCATTGTGATTTCTTGAGAGAAGTGTGGAGGTCTATTATACCCATGACTAGGGGGAAGGGACAGTGGCAAGCAAGGAATTTCTTGTAGAATATACAAAAATTGTTCAAAGATAAAGGTTCAGAGTTGTACAAGTGCATTCCATTAAAATTGACATAAATTCTATGGTTGAAAAGAAATTCTATGTTTTTTTAGACAAAGAAAATTTTACCTACACAAGTTCAAGCTCATATCAAATATACTTATGAAGGAAAAAAACAAATTTTAAAATTAGCTATAAGGCAAGTTTGTATTTTAAGAGTGGATACTACAAAGTATTTGGATTTTTTAGAGGGATATTGTCAAGGCAATCTATGTAGATGTGGGACAAGAGGAGTGTTATATAAGAATGAAAATAACATTGTTATATCAAGATGAAAATCACAAATACACTTTCAAAGTAGGTCTTAGTGAAGGCAGTAGTAATATGATAAAGTGGAAGGCTTTGGTGTTTTTGTTAATAATGGTAGTGGAATAGGTAATAACAAAACTCCAAGTATATAGTGACTCCAAATTGGTGGTGGACTACACTTCATTATTAGTTGGGATGCAAAATTTGATACTTAGCACTTATTGGAAGTAGCTGAAATTGCTAGAAGTATCATTTGTAGAGATATCTTATAATCATATTTATAGATAATTAAATGAAAAAATAGAAGGTATATCAAAAGTTTTATTTGATATTCTAGTGAAGAACTCAAAATTATACTAAGAGGGGGGTTAAAAGTATAAGATAAAACTTTTACTTTTATTTCCAAAGTAGTAACTTCAATTATTATCAATTGTAATAATGAAATAATCTACAAATAACCACATACATAAGAGACATGGATTTAAAGTGGTTCACCCAATGTGGTCTACATCCACAGAAAAAATATTTCTTATACTTTTTCTCACTAAATTTTGTGGGGACAAATTCCCTATTACAATGGTTTTGGAACTCTATCCATAGGATACACCTATCCCCTCTCACAATTCAATAGAACCCAATCCACAGGAGACACCAATCCCCTCTACTCTGGTTCGTGGACCTCAATTCACTATATTCTGGTTCATGAACCCCAATCCATAGGAGACACTTATGCTGGAGCATCCAGCTGGCAAGAGCCAACTACGGAGGACCTCATGCAAAAACTAGATTTGTAGAAAAAAAAGTGTTTTTAGAAAAAAGCTAGAAACTTCATGCAAATAAAGAATGGATAATAATGCTTAGCTATCACATGGATAAAAATGCTTACTTGGTAATTCATTTCCCATGTTTATAAATAAGAAGTGGATGTGGAGCGTGAGGGGGGAGCAAGGGACTCCAAAGTAATTGGCACTCAGTGTAGTGCTTGTAGGAGGTTTCTATTTTGAAGCCTCAGAGGAAGGAAATGGGCACTTGGTGTAGTGCTTGTAGGATATTTTTAGTGTAAAACCTCAGAGGAAGGAATTTGGTACTCTATGCAGTGCTTGCAGGAGGTTTTAGATGTAAAACCTCATATGGAAGGATATTGGTACTCTGAGGAGTGCTTGCAGATATGAAGCTCTATAGAGAGCAATTATGTAATGTTGATGCGATAGTTAAAATATAATAAAAATAATATTTTGTGTTTTTTGTGTTTCATGGGTTATGTTGTTATGTTTTTATTTTATGTGTGGTGCATGAATATGTTTGAGCATCTAGGAGAGGTTGTTGTTAAATTGACCCCCTCTCCGCCACTGCATCAATTTGGTATCAGAGCTAGAAGATCGATGGGATCGAGTATGATGTAGGAGCTTTGTCAGTAGGAGCTCACCATTTTTTTTTTTACCTGGTGAGTTTGATGTGGGAGCATCTAGCTAGCAAGAGCCAACTATGGATGACCTCATGCAAAAGCTGGATTTTTAGAAAAAAGCTAGAAACTTCATGTGAATAAAGAATGGATAAGAATGCTTAGCTGTTACACAGATAAGAATGCTTAGTTGGCAACTCATTGCCCATGTTTATAAATAATAAGTGGATGTGGAGCATGAGGGGGGATCAAAGGGATCCAAAGTAATTGGCACTCGATGCAATGCTTACAGGATATTTCTGTTGTGAAGCCTCAAACGAAGAAAATGGGCACTTGGTGTAGTGCTTGCAGGAGGTTTGTGGTGTAAAACCCTAGAGGAAGGAATTTGGCACTCTATGCAGTGCTTGTAGGAGGTTTGAGATGTAAAACCTTAGATGGAAGAAGGAGATTGGTACTTTGAGGAGTGCTTGCAGATATGAAGCTCTATAGAGAGCAATTATGTAATGTTGATACGATAGTTAAAATATAATAAAAAAATATAGTGTATTTTTTGTGTTTCATGGGTTATGTTGTTATGTTTTTATTTTATATGTGGTGCATGAAGATGTTTGAGAAGCTAGGAGAGGTTGTTGTTAAATTTACCCCCTCTCTGCCACTACATCATACACTAATCTCCTCTGCTCTTGTTTGTGTACCTCAATCCACTATGCTCTAGTTCATGGACCCCAATCCATAGGATACACCAATCCCCTCTACTTTGATTCATGGACCTAAGCATGCTCACAGTTCTACTCAAATATGCTCACAAAAACTTGCTCAAATTTACTCACAAAACCTGCTCAAATATGCTCAAAAAAACCTACTCAAATATACTCATAAAACCTGCTCAAATATGCTCACAAAGCTTCCTCAAATAATCTCACAAAACCTGCTCAAATATACTCACAAAACCTGCTCAAAAGGCCTACTCAAATCTACTCCAAAACCTGCTCAAATATGCTCACATAACCTGCTCAATCCTGCTCAAATATTGCATTCAAATAATGCTTATATCTTTCCCAAATCTTGCATATAGATAATTCTCATAACTTTACCATATCTCATATAATGGCATCATTAAGTTCTTTACTTATTCTTCAATGTGCTTTCCTCAACTAAAGTAATTCAAACATATTCTACCTAGAATTATTTTATCTTCATGAACATATAGAGAATGATATGCACTAATAAATGCCCAATATGTTATTCACATTCATTAAGTCTGTCACTTTCACATGTCACATTTATTACATCAAAAGGTAGCTTTAGTCTAGAACTAGATAACTGACCTAGTAATTGTTGATTTCCACATTTACTTCAAAAACCAATCATAATGCACAATTATTTCCATCTCATATCTAAATATTCCATAATGATGATGAGCTTCCCCAAACCTATCTTTAACAAAAAGTAGTTTCCTTTTGTTCCTTCAAAAACCTAGTTAGTAATATTCTCTTTCTTGCACAGATATTAAATAATCCACTTATGAACCCTTTTTAATATGTAAAATACAATTTAAAATAAATCACAAATTACACCTTATATCTCCTTTCTCTAACATGCAAAAGTACAAATAATTTTCACCATAATACACCTTATATCTCCTTCTATTGATATACAAAAATTAACTCCCCCACACACTATAGAACATACAATTTTCAAATAAAAATATAATAAACCTTAAAACTCCTTTATTTTAATCTACAAAATTAATTCCCTCACACACTATACAATTTTCAAATAACCTAATACACCATACAACTCCCACTTTCGATATGCAAAAATAATGCCCTCATACAAAATACAATTTCCAAATAAACCTAAAAGACCTTATAACTCCCACTCAATTTAATTTAATTCAAAATAAACAAAATTCAAATACCTCATGCACCACTATGATTCAAAATTATGACCTACCATGATGCAACACTTTAACAAGCGCTTGCAACCGGCTATTCTACCACAACAGGTAGAACAAAATGGGAACACGTCAAATTTATCAAAATCTTCTATGTTAATCTAAATTTCAATACACATGGCAAAATGACATCATGGGGTTTCGACCCTGCAACATCCTTCACAACAACGCTCACGCAAGCTAACCAACCATTGGGCTACCCCAATTGGATGACACATGATAGGCGTGCACATAGGTTTATCTTTTTCAAGCACTTGCACACCTTTGAATCTTCATTGTCTTCTTCTCTATCGTTCGCATTATTCACACATGAAAATCGTTAATAAAAAATGCTTGTTTTAATCAAAGGTGGAATAAATCAATGTATTTATATGCTTCTAAAATGGTCTTCGAATTTCCTCCAAGGTCGGATCAAAATTATATTTGATTTTCCTCCAAAATGTTGGCTTCTTTGGTTTATAATATTTAATTTAAATATTATAATATAATATTTTAAGCCCATAAATATTTAAACCCTTTTGATTTAAATAATGCATACTTATGTCCCATCCTTTGTCCATATATTTTATAAACCTTTGTCCTCAAGCCTTTAAAACTTTATAATTTTAAATCCTTTGTCTCAGACATTTTAACCCTTCTTGATTTAAACCTTTTTTTCCCATGTCTACTATAAACCTTTCCTTAAAAATCTTTGCCTTGCTTTGTAATAAACCTTGAATAATTGTCCAATCTTGGAGGCTCATCATACTTAAAGAATATTTCTGCCTTGAGTACCATGCATCCTTTGAAATCAATGACAACTCAATATTTATAACATCTAGTTGGTACTTGGTTAAAAGTAGTAGTGTGTGGGCCTATGATTCCACCTCAATCTGCCCCATTTTGATGCTTGTTTCTATTTTATAGAAGATGTGGTTTAGGATAATTTTTGTGTTCTTTTTAGATGTTTTTCTTGATAACTAAGGTCATATCTATAAGATAGTTGATGATCCATGGATTAAAGCATCAAAATGACATTTTTGTAATATGACTAAAAGCTACCACTAAGTTGTTCATAGTTTTTTTATGTATCAAGTTGAAAAAACTTAAAAAAAAAATTGATATTTTAGAACAACTCTTGGTAAAATTGTATAACAAAACTTATATAAAAGTATAAAATACACATCTTATTATAGTATTTCTTATACTCTAAAATGAATATTACTAGTTTTTTAAGGAAAAAGAAATGGAAAAAAAATTATAATATACAAATTAGTGAAGGAGAAAAGGAAAAAAAAAAAAATAGTGAATTACTTTTTATGTGGTATATTTTACAATGATTTTTTATATTAAAATAGATATATATATTTGATAATATTATAATATCTAAGTCCACCATTTACACAAATCTGGGCCAGTAAAATAACAAATTAAAAGATGTAAATCCTAAATAAATAAATAAGATTCTACACTCCTATCAATATTAAATTTGATCAAAGTAAATTTTGGCTGGACCACGTGGATTCAAAAGTGCGCATGCTTTGTCAGATGCTTTGTCAGACTGAAACAATCACATGCCCACCAATCTATTTTGTACATGTTACAAGACAAAAGACAAAAGAGTAATAAAGGATGACAGATTGTACAAAGAGGAAAGGTACCCTCAAGTCCAGACTGTTGCATTTTAAATTATTTTCTGTCTTTTTTATGACTGTTTAGCATACTATCCTTGGGCTATGTAGTAGTGCAAGTACAAAAAGATTTAACGCTTGACAGCCGTCTGGATCTTATCAGAGCAGTCATTCTCTTTAGCTGAAAAGCTTCAAAAAGCTTTTGCACAAAATATAGATGTCTTCTTTCTAATTATAGCTATCTGAATATCAAAGAAAGAAAGAAATAATAAGCAAGAATTTCATTTATAGGGAGTATATTCTACACATCTGATATACAATCTAAGCTTTGAATATAAATAGATATTTGTGCTTTTTCTTGTTTGGGTTCATGTTCACATTAAAATTGGGATTCTTTCTGTGTGTAGATTTTGAAACCGTCAGAGATTAACGTTGGTGATTTTTTAGAAGGAATCTCTGCATTGCAATGAATAAGAGAGTGTTGTAACATTTTTTTGGCATTGTTAGGGAAAAACAAATTGTTGTACGCGCACAGAACAAGGAATATTGAAGTCACGAGAAATAAATTGTCCGTGAGGACTCACGAGCGATACTGTTTCTCTGGTGCGCGCTCACCGAGTTCCTAAATGTAAGACAAACGGCCACATCAATACTAGTACGTTTTCACTGTCATTCTTATTTATATTCTTCTTGTAAATGACAAAGTATGTCACGGGCTTCCTGTTTCCAGGATATTGTCTTTTGTCTTTTTTCTAAATTTATATATAAATTATTCTAATTTTTATTTGCTAATAAAATGTCTATATCTTCGACAGATTAGTAAAACAAAACAATCACAAAATTAAGAAAGGTTGGATTGGGCTGGCCACCACCAGAAAGAAGAATCCATGAAAATGTATAGAGTAATAAGAATTGGAATATATATTTTAAATATATAATTTTTTTAGTGTTATTATAATGATATATTTTTAATGTCTATGGGGTATTGTAAACATAGGCATCCTATTAATTAAAATATATGGAAAAATATTATAAATATAAAATATAAAAATAATATATATGTTAATGGGTTATATAAAATTGAAATAGGTTTTATTTGTATTATATTATGGTTGTAAATAAATGTTCTTTATCAAGATTAAAACTTTTATCTCTTTTTAAAAATTAAGAATATTTGTCTCTCGAATCTAATCACCTAAACTAATACTATTTGATAAATAAACTTTGACAATTTTAAATATGTTTTTGTGAGTAGTAAAAACTCTTTAAAAAGTTTAAATCTTTTAAAATTATAAAAGAAAAACTATTAAAGGTTTAAATATTTTAAAATTATAAAAAAAAAAACTATTAAAGAACAACATAATTTTTTTTGTTTTATTGTTTTACAATATTTTTAGTAACTGACAACGGACAAGGGCTGCTCCCACCAAACCTATTCCATTTCATTATTGTTGACCCAGCCTAGCCTGAAGAGGACCACTGGTTTCTCAATATTTGTACCATCATCATCAGTCTTAAGTGCACTCAAAGGATGGATTCAGATTAGTTTTAGTAAGTGTAGGGTTAAAACTACAAGGACTGCTCCCACCAAACCTATTCCACTTAGTTATTGTTGATCCAGCCTGAAGGGGACTACTGATCTCTCTATTTGTACAGTCATTATCGGTCTAACATGCACTCAAAGATTCACATCCAAATACTACCTTTGCAAACAGACACCCCCAAAGTTTAAACCTCAATATTTTATTTCGACAAACAAATACTTTCCAATCCACCTAACCCTAAAAAAAAACAAAAAATACCATAAAAATATTTACCCACAAAGTACCTTAGAGTTCTCAGAACAATATCACCCCAAAAAACATATGTAAATCTTAAAAAAAACACACACGATAGATCGTCCTAGAAGGCAGATCCCACTCAGTCCACCCTTTTTCAAGTTTTTAGTTGCATAGAAGATCACTGTCAAGCCAGCTAATCCAGCAAGTACAAAGATTTGTCCACCTTAACGTTCCCCGATATTATCTTTCTACCATTAGACCGAAAGAGACTATTCGTTCTCTTGCACTCCCACCACGAATCTTGTGGCTACATTCTCTGTTTTTAACAGGCCTGGAGATCCTGTTAGCTTTGCTTTCTTTGCAAATTAGATTTAGATCTATATATCTGTAATACGAAGAACATGAACAAAAGAAGATCTGGTAAATGGTTTGGAAGAAGAAGCAGAAAAGGTTATATATACAACAGAATTATCAACCACCGTTTTCTTAGAGGAAGAAGAGAGAGAAAATTAACGTTGCTCTATGCACAGCTGCGAGAGTTGCTGCCCAAATATACACAGGTGACTTGTTACAACTTCTTAAATATTTATTAGCTTCTTTCCTTTTACCCCTTCTTGCTTACTTTTCCCCACTGTAGGGTGCAACCAACAGGGATTTTTCCGATAATGAAAGCTGCAGTTCATCGCCATCATCGTTGGTTGAGGCGAATAAGTCATCAGAAAGGATTATTGGGCTATCTGGCCCCCAACATATTATTGTTTTATCAAGTTTTAAATGTATGATTTACAGAGAGGATTTGGAGCTGCTGAAAATCCAAATCGTTGCTTTGGAATCAGACTCCAGTTTGCCTTTTGCCCTACTTCGATTGCTCCAACATGAGAATCTTCAACTTATTTATGCAAACAGTTTCTCCTGTGAGAATACAGCATATCATACTCTCCAAGTTAAGGTGCATTTAATCCCTCTAGTTTGCTTTCTAAAAGTACAGATATTCTATTCTGGTATCTAAATAAATAAATAAGAAATAACTTTTTTTTTTAAATATATCTATCATTATTAAAAGTTCTAATCTCGTCACATTTTTCATAGTATCAGTTCTCGTGTACTTACTTTTATTTATATATATATATATATATATATATATATGAAATTTAAGTTTTGATTTTATTTAAAATTATGTGGATCCTTTCTATACGCAGATTTTGAAACCGTTGGAGATGAACCTGGGTGATATCAGTAGGAAGCTCTGCGTTGCAATGGATAAGAGTGTCCAGTAAGGTGCTGTGCTATTTTATGTGTGAGATGGGTATCTAAGTTCTCGTTAATAATAATATTGTTTCAAAATGTGTTGTAAGAAATAGCAAATGAGAAGAAACAAGAGCGAAGTCACAAGCATCATATTTTCTGCCTGTGCTTTTGAGGATGCACAGGAATGATTGTTTCCTTTTTACGCGCACGCCGAACTAGGACAAAACATTGCCGTCCATATGGGTCGGTTTTCTTTTTTTAAATTTTTTCTGTTTAGATTATTGTCCGCATCTTTTATAAATATTTGTTTCCGGGGAATCAGTAACACCGGTCAGTTTTCAATCTTTCTCTTGAAAAAACATCTTTTATAAATAATTTATTTTAAAATATATAGGTATTAGGTACTGCTATTTTATATATAAATATATATTTTTTTAATATAATAAATTTATAACAAATTTTAGCTATTTTTATATAGAATTAATATAGCTTACCAACAAACACTTGATTGTTATCATCCATATTATCCCCTTTCAAATACACCTATAATATGCTTGCCCAACATCCTTTATAAATATTTAAAAAATTTAATATAATTTTTAAAATTTAATTATAATTTTAAATATTTTAATTATATTTATTTTATGATTAAAATGTTTATGTTATATAAGATGTTGTAACAAGTATCTTTTATTGCCCTTAAAGGGATAGGCCTATTGTACACATAATAACAGAAAACCGAAGGCTTTATATATTTTACGATGGAATGATGCTTATTTTCAAAATGTTGGTTGCTTTTAATTTTTAAAATGATTTTTTTTTTTTTTCTTTTCAATAAATATATGTGTTTTTTATTGGGTTGGTTTTTATTTGTTTTAAGGATATTATTTTTTATTTTATTATTACAAATGAATTTTTAATATGTTTATATATTGTAACTAAGTTGTTAATACTTTATTTTTTTTGCATTAAAGATTTTTTACGATGATGAGCACCATATATGTAAAAATTATGTAAAGAGATAATAATATGATTTTAAACTTGGTATGATATTGAGATGTATTTTTAAGAAAAATATTATTCCTTTCAAGCCATACATTTCAACAAATAATGGCAAGGTTAATCGTCTATAGAATACATAATGCTTTAGCTATGAAAAATTAATCTAATATTTCATCAACGTTTTCAGTGTTGATGGAGCTATCTAGTAAATTTTCACATTTTTTTTAAATATAGCCCCAAATATTGTGATCAAAGGGACACTAAATAAGTAAATGGTCTGATGTTTTTAAGTCCTTCTCACACAAACCACATCTTAAAGATCCATGATATCCTCTTCTTTATAGACTTTCTCTTATTAGAATCTTACTTTGAACTACTAGCCAAAGAAATGTTGAGGCCTTACGGAGAGTCTCTAGTGACCAAGCATTCTTCCAAGGAAAATCTTGGGAATAGGAAATTGTGATTGCTCTAAATATTCATATCCCATCTTGGTTTGGTACTTGCCATATTTTGATAGATTTTAAAACAGTTTATTATTTCATGTAAAATCTTGAAGCATATTTTAAATTGGATCTGCAATTTGTTTGAGTTCCTCTACTTAAACCAAGTTACAAATATAAATTTATGATTTGGATTTCATATTAATATAGTATTTGCCCTTTAAACCTTTACAAGCTAGGTATGCCTAAACCAATGGTTTCTATTTTGAGTTAGAGATAAGAGGATAAAAATTCGATCAAGTATCAAACCAAAAATATTTATAATTCTCCTCATTGATTGACCATATAATATGTTTCTTTGTCAATTGTAAACTATTTGACATAAAATTCCATGTTGACAGTCCTTTAGAAAGGGTTATTTTCCTAAAAAAAATTGTTGCACTAAGAGAACCTATATATTTTTGTCCAACTCTTTTCTTAATCTCTAAATAATATGCATCCAAGATTTACCCCTAACAAGTATGTGATTCTACAAGCTTGTTTTTCTAAAAATTATTCCTTTACAAACCCTATCCCAATTACAAAGAGAAAACCTAAATGTTTCCATGTATTGTTTTCAAAGAAAGTGATAGGGACTCATAAAATATAATAATAAATAATAAAATATAATATATAAAATATAAAATAATTAAAAATGGATCAAATTTGTAAACTAATTAGCATGTCCATATTTTATGATAGTATAATATTTTATAGTATGACCACATTTTGATTAATATTCATAGCCAACTTGTTAATCCATGGCCATCTCTATAGACTTCATGTAAATAGGCATATGGAGGTTTTTCCAAGTTCGTAAATATTTATGTGGTATCTATCTAAGCATATAATTAGGCTATTTAAGTCCACCTTAGGTAATGAAATTATTTGGGTTGAGTTTTGAAGCATTCAATATATTTTTTATCATGTGAATCCTTAGTATTAGAGTAGTAAAGTTGGTTGAAGGGGAATATCCTCTTCCCCTATTCCATTCTAGTTCAAAATGAGAATGAGAAACCCTCCTCCAATGAATCCTAGAATTGGTGTGTCTTTTATCTAGTCTATGATTAAGCCATATTAGTCTTATTGTATCAAATTTACTTGGAGTCTCATACTGTCTATCTACCTTTAAAGTGGCTAATACTTCCTATTTTGATAGCTATATCAAGGAGCTTCACAAGTTTTTCTTCTCTCATGGTGATCGATTTTACCATTAATCATACATGGAGGTATTATGCAGTCAGAAGTGATGTGCCTAACCTAGGCCATTAATTATACTGTTACATACGAAAAGTCACCAATTTCAAAACTAATGAAATATATGCTAAATGCTCTTTTTATTGATTTCAAAAAGGGGTTACAAAATGGAATTTCTCTCAAGAAATATTTCCCTCTTTTCTCAATATGAATATGGTGCATTTTTTATGTCTTTTGATGCCCTTAATGTAGATGGGCTTCTTTGCATGTGTGTCATCGCTTGGATTCTTGGAAATGTATTTTGTACCTATTTGAGAATACAAAAATGGATTAGTATATTTGGGGACCTATCATTTATTAGATCCCATATTTATGAAGACAAAAATGACATGAAAATGGAAGGAAACATGATAAAAATAGGAAATAATAATGTAGAAACTATAAACAAGTGATATTTACCGGTTCTATAGTTGTAAAGTTGTTTTAAACTAGGTTAGCATGCTGGTGTGTGAACCTTGTTTTTGTTGACCGATTCTATATATTTTTATTTGAATGAAATCCTGATGTTTTTTCCTGATAATTATGGGTATAGAAGTGATGGAAGTGGTTCTAAAATTATTTTTGTAGAGTTTTGGTAAGTAATACAAAATAATGAGAGTTATTTCATGGTGAAAATGACCATATATTTATATAGTGGGCCAAGGCTAGGGGGTGAGGTATCCATTGTGATGTGGCATAAACCCTAGGCTAGATTCCAACCATGGTGAGGTTAAAAGGATGAATTGGAAGGTGATTCATTCCTTCATATGCCCTAAAGAGGAATCTAGAGATATCTTAGGTGCATACATATGTGAGCAAGGGTTAAGGTTAACCCTGATTAGGTAAATCGTAGGTTAGATTATGGTTAGGTTAGTCATATTTTGGAAATATCCTAATTAAGTGGTGGGTGAACACATGTGTGAGGATAAATTTAGGGTTAATAGTTATTTATCCCTAATTAAGCATGTTTATTCTATAAAGTGCACTTTAATAATAAAGTGACTTTCAAAATAGAATTAGAATTACAATGATTAGGATTTTTGGAGAAAATGGTCACATGAGGATCATGATTAGGTATAGGAAGGGGCTTAGATAGACTAGAGGGGCTTATAGATAACCCATTCATGAATATGAGGTGTTTTGGGTGTGATTAGTGTAGTTTTGTAATTTTCATGACTATGGGTGACTACTTGTGACTACGCATAACTACAACTGACTACGACCAACTATGCATGACTACAACCTACTATTGAAGAACACAAGATTATACTGATATGGGGAGAAGAGTATAATATCAAATTTTAATTTTCTTTTCCAAATAATATTATCTAGTGTTATAAATTACAATATCAATAGTAGTAAGAAAATAATACGTAAACCATCACACATATGAGAGACAAAAATTTAATGTGGTTCACCCAATGTAGATTACATCCATGAAGAAAATATTTTTTCTAAATTTTCTCAACAAATATCTTGGGAATCATTCCCTATTACAATTTTTGTGGACCTATGTCCAAAGGAGATCTCAATCTCCAATACTCTAGTTTATGGATCTCTCTCCACAGGAGAACTCTATCCCCTTTGTTCTGGTTTATGGATCTTTCTTCATAGGAGAACTCTATCTCATCTGTTCTGATTTGTGGATCTCTCTCCATATAATAACTTTATCCCCTTTACTCTGGTTTGTATATCTCTCTCCATAGGAGAACTTTATCCTATCTACTCTAACTTATGGATCTCTCTCCACAAGAGAACTCTATCCCCTATGCTCTAGTTAGTGAATCTCTCTTCATAGGAGAACTTTATCCCCTCTACTCTAGTTTTTGGATGTATCTCCATAGGATAACTCTATCCCCTATGCTCTGGTGTGTGGATATCTCTCCATATGATAACTCTATCCCCTTTACTCTTATCTTCTCTAAATCATACTCTCAACTCTATATGAAATCTACACCAAACCTCATCACAAGGCTAGCATAAATATTCTCCAATTCTGCTCATAAATCTGATCTCAAATCTATACCAATCCTCTTTACAAGGCTAGCACAAATATTCTCCAACTTTGCTCATAAATCCTACCTCAAATCTTCACCAAATATCGTTATAAAGCTAGTACAAATTTGCTCCAACTTTCTCTTAAATACTACCTCAAATATAATTTACTCCAAATTTATCTCTATCTCTATTCAAATTTAAACCTCATCACAATGTTAGCACAAGTTTGTCTCACACTTGCTCTCTATCTCTGCCCAAATCTACTTCAATTCTTCTCACAGATCTATTCTCAAATCTGTCCCAAGTCTTCTCATAAGACTTGCTCAAATATAACTTAATGATACTCCAAAAACCTGCTCAAATATTCCCAAATCTTGCATACAAACAATGCTTATATCTCTTTCAGAAATGCTTTCTTCAACTAGGAAATTCAAACATATTCTACTTAGAATTTGTTTAACCTCTAGAACATATAGAGAATGATATGTATTATCAAATATCCAATATGTTCTTCACATTCACAAATATTGCATTCATCCAATCCAATATCTACCTCTTGCAAATCCTTTTCAAATAAATCAAACTAGTGTATAACTTTGTTTCACAAAACTTGTCTCTATTCCTTGAAAATTTACTCTCAATGACAAAACACAATAATGCACAAATTTACCTATCAAGATTGATATTAAACACTTCCAAAATTGCTTTCAATGTCTTTCAAACAAATGCCCAAAATATTTCACAAAGATGCAAAACTTGGTCTCGACTCTAGTACAAGTATTTCTAATCATGAAATGCAAGTAGTTATTAAACCCTAATACAATTATTTCTACTTTATTTCAACAAAGAAGCATATGTATGTCTCAGACCCTAATATAATAATTTTCACTTTCTTTCAACAAATATGCATAAGTAGTTCACAACTTCTAGGTCATATATTTCCAATGATGCACTCAAATCTAATCCTTATTTCTCCACCTTAAGATTCAAAAATATTTTTTCAACCAAAACACCTTAAGAAGGAGTCAAATCACCATACCTCAAAAACTTTGTAGAAGATGTGCCCTTAAGAACCTATCTCAAAAATAATATCTTTTGCAACTTCAAAATATATTAGCACAACACCTTTTCATATATTGGAAAACCTTCTCAAAATATGTGCACAATTATGTCCCAAACATATGCTTTAGAACTCTCTTGGTTTCTCAAATAAAGCATCAAATTATAAACCAAACCCTTCAATACTAATGCAAGTATTACAAACAATAAAGGAACATCATAAACCTTTTATCTCCCACTTCAATATTTCAAGAATAAGCTTCTAAACCCTAGAAAACCCCTTTTCTATAATGCTAGAATTTACACTTGAAAACAATCTATTTTACACCTTATAACTCCTATCTTGACTTATATCAAACCACCCCAAAGTCAACTTACAATGTACAGGAAATACAAATTACAACATACACCTTATCACTCCAAGCTAATAAACATTCAACACACCCTAATGTCCAAATCACACAACAGAATATGCAATTCTTCTAAATGCACCTTATACCTCCAAACTCTATAATAATCAAATGATTTAACTTTACCTTACTTTTAGACGTCATGCACTATGTCAACTCCTCCAACCTTTCTCGAAGATGTCATGTTTTACATCAACACCAATGACCTTAGCACATCACAAAATTCTTACCAAAAATCAACTCTACCACAACAACCTTAGTGCTTCACAAAAATCAACTCTACCGCTATCTAGAAAAATATGCTTAGGGGAATTTGACCCATAGACCTCTACCTCAAAAGTACTATCATAAGTGCCCTCACATACTACACAACTATAGTAGTTAGGACCAAGAATATGCCCACTTTATCTTGTCCATGTGTTAGTGCATCCAACTAAAATCTCAACACTACAAATAAAAATGATGTCCAGGGATTTTGATCCTATGATCTCTCTTCTGTCAGTGCTCCTACACAACTCATAGAGCTAGCTGGGCTATCCCAGTTGGATGTTCAAGGTGCTCACAATATTTTCTAGTGATCAATCATACGCATACCTTGAGATAAGATAGATAAAGTGAATTATAAGAAGAAATAGTAATGGAAAGGAGAGCCTAAAATGGATGAGATGGAGGAAGATGAAAGGTGTAAGTAGATGAAGGTATAAGTATAGTGGAAGATGGCATACCGTACATCCTAGAAAATGGGAATGTAGGTGGTGAAAGTGATGAAGGAGTATAGGAATTGAAGGTGGAAGCCTAAGGAGTGGTGAATGTATCCACAAATATTTGTGAATATGAGACTTTTTGATACCGTTGGATAATGAATTATTGTTATTGGGATAGTTGTTGCATTGTTAAAGTAAAAAATGGAAAATATTATTGTAGGGAAGGTGGTTGTTGGGGTGCTTGTGAAGTGTTTTGGTGGGATGATGTGAGTAGAGTGTATTATTGTTGCAACAATTACTTTTGTAGGGTTTATTATTATAAAGGTGCCTAAGTTCTAGGAGCGGAGGGCTAGGGATCTAAAATCATCCCTACTATGGGGTAGAAGATGTACTCTCAGGGTGAGGATGATTAAGAAAAGATGGATCATCTTCGAGAAGATAATGAAATGGATCCTAAATAAAAGGATGAGTGGATGTGGGTGAGGTATGTGGAATATCCTCATCAATAGTGAATAATGGATATGAATCTCCTATAGAGGTATATAAAACATGATCACAAAGCATGGATGATGGATTAGGTTGAGGCGAATGAGAAAGAAGAGGATGATCATCACCAGAAGATGTGGCAAGCATATTATTGGAAATGAACGTCTGACCTTGGGATATGGTGTGCATGCAAGATGACTCAAAACCAGTGAGGATATCAGGAGTGAGAGTGGAAGGTCCCCTCATGAACTGAGGGGAGTACTAGACTAGCTATAGGTGGTGAGAGAAGCCTCCTCATAAAGACATGTTTGCTCGTACACTTGGATATGAGTAACAATAGACATGGTGATGTGTACTATTATTAGGGGTGTATATTTTTTTAAAAATATAAATCTAAACCTGTGTGTGTTTTCTATGTAGGATTCTATGTAATTCTATGTGTTTTTGTGCACTATAAAAAAATTTACACACTATTGTGCAAACCTATACTATGAAAACCTGGTTCGCACACTATTTTGTGAACTTATACTATGAAAATATAGTTCACACACTACTGTGTGAACCTGCAACAAAAATAAAATCTAACAAAAAATATAGTGATAGACTATGAATAGCTAGAAAGTGGGTGGCTAGCAAGTGAATGCGTTGAAAGTAGTTTTTGTGAGAATGTAATACAAGAACACAAATGGAATCAATGCTAAACAAATAAAAGAAAAAAAATTGTTGTCTTGTGTGTTTTGATGATAGTACCTACTCTAGGAAATGACACTGGAAGTGGTATGAGATTGTAAAAGGGAGTTTTATAGGCACAGAACCTCCTACAACACCCAAGGGTGCACAAAATAGAACTGTAAAAATAGGTGAGTGGAAACTAAATGGAAGATATAGTAAAATTATATCCAAAAGGGAGGAACTCAAAATACTCTAATGAATCTAAATCCTCTCACAAGAAGATGTGGCACTATCTAAGACCTTCTACTGGTCTATCTAGGAGGTTGCTTCACCCTCGAACGAGCTTAATAAAGAATGATAGTTACCTGTTCATAAATTATGTAAGGCTTATGAAAAGAGGTATCTAATCCTATCCTAATATGAAAGTCCCTTATGATGATGGATTCCAAAAAACTAGTCTCAAGAGTAGGGTATATTTCGATGATGAAGTCCAAAAAACCACTCTTGAGGGCTACTATGGTATCTAAGGGGTGAGTTGGTGGAAGGAGATGAACTCCAATGTCACCAATCTCGAGTGGATATTGGTTACAAAGTCCAATTTATGATTGTATATAAAATATGAGTGTGTGGTGGTGAGTTAACTATTGATGATATGAAAGCAAATCTAGCTAAATGCCTTTTTCAATAGAAACTAAACCTAGATGCCTTTCGAAATTGAAATCTATTCTAGAAATATTGAAATAAATAAAGATAGAATGTAGAGGAAAGAGATTGGAAAATTTTATCAGATCTAAAATATGAGAATAATATATGAAAAACAATGAAAAAATAGTTGCTCTAAGCAAAATACTTGACGTTCAGTATACAGGGTGATCTTTCTTGTGTTTGTGTTGTAACATTTTGCAGTTTGGGATTGTTCTAAAATAGTTTTATAAGGTTCACATGGTAGTGTGTGAACATGATTTATACGGTAGTGTGCAAACCTGGTTTACACGAGCAAACCTATTTTACATGGTAGTGTGTGAACTTAGTTTGCATGGTAGTGTGTGAACTAGGTGTATAAGGTTGCAGCTTCATACTGGAGGACATGTAGTGTGTCTTAGTGTTTTTATGGACTCATCTATGGATTTAGAGTACCTACAATGTAGAAAAGTAGACCATAAAATTATTGGAAATTTTGAGTATTTTGGTTGTCATTGATGTCAAAGGAAAGATAACTGAGAATATTCCTCATGGTTGTGTGAGAAAAATAAATACAAGGTACTCTCCAAAGTTGCATTTGCAAGAAAGATAAAAGGTCTAATTAATTCTCCATGGTGGTATTTGCAAAGAGAAATAAAAGGTCCCCATGGTGGAACTTACAAATCAAAGACAAAAGGCTTCATGTTGAAAAAGGCCCAAAGGTAAAAGTGAAAATTATAATATTTAAATCTATTCAGATTTAAAATATTATAATAATTAAAAGTTTAAAAGGTTTTAATTTAAATATTATGAGTGCCAAAACATAAGGTGAAACCCAAGCGCTAACATCATGAAGTAAAACACAAGCATCGACGCAATATTTTTAAAAAGCTAAAATACATATATAAGGAGGAATAAAAATCATTTTGCAATTAGTGTGGTAATGATTTAATTGCATTCGGATTATTGGTTGTATCATATTCACAAGAGCAAGTGCACGGTGATCGAGTAAAGGCAGAGAGGGAAAGAGATGCACATTGTTTTAAAGGTAATAATATAACACATAAGGTTTAAATACAAGCAACCACATGGTTGGTTTCAACCAAGTTGGTAGCTCAGTTGTTAGATGAACCCCATGTAAGGCATGTCACAAAGGATGTTTCGATATCAAGTCTCGGTGGCAACATAATTGTTTGCATATTTTTTTGACATCGAGGTTAGTGATAGGCTTAAATAAAAGGTGGTGTAGTAAGGTTTTTGTGTGGGTAGTTAGACCACATGGGGCTCTATAAAGTGCTATATCATGGGCTCCGTGAGGTCGCACATTCAAATCCCCATGGTAGCAAGTTGGTAGGGCCAAACAATTTTTTATAAAATTTGATTTTTGATTTTATGGAGTCATAAGGGTTTGGTGTTGATTAAATTTATATAAGGGTTGAAATTGATGATGGATGATTTTTTCTATTAGGGAGTCATAAGGGTAATGTTTATAAAATTTTAATTTGCACTTAGGGAGTTATAAGGGTGTAATTTTTTAAAATTTTGAGAGTGCTTTATATAGTTTATTTTTGCAAATGAAAAACATGTTTTGCATGCAAGCATAGGATTAATAAGGTGTTATAATAGTTTGATATCTTATTGTAATGTTTTTATGGTGAAAGTGATTTTTAAGGGAATGCCCACTTAACGGAGGGACGTTTTTCGTAGGACTACCCAAACTGTCGAACTTGTTTTGGCCATATCTCACTCATCCGGACTCGGATTGAGCTGAAATTTTGAGGGTAGATGCCTGAAAAACCCTAGAACATCTCCACCAATTTTCATATCATTTGGAGCAACACAAATCCTAGCGCATCCCTATGTGTGAACGAGATTTTTGGCAAGCGACTATGCGAGGGTTTCATCTGGGTTGAGTGCAAGCAGCTCTAGAGGTTGGTTTTTAGGGCCTTCGGGCCCTAGCGGCCAATATTTTTGTGGTTTATGCTCAATATTTTAGCAAGAAATGTTGCAGGGGATCCAAGATGGGTTAGAAATTTGTCTTTCAACAGATCATACTATGAACTTGAGTGACAATGGCTTCCAATTTTTTGCACAAAATAAAAGTGAAAACCATACCTTTCCACGACATCTAGGGCAAGGATTAAAGAGATCACGAAACAAGTTTCAAGCAATTGATCAAAAAATGGCTCATATCTCAAGTGAATCTGGTGCTAAGGTGCACCCACAAAATAATTCTACTGTGAAAACCCTTGTCAAGGGTAAGAATTTTGAAAACTCAGCCCCAAAAATGAATTTTAGGGATGCCCTCCGTGGTGGACAGCCTCAGCCCAATGCTAATATCAATCTTAGGGCTTCCCATAAACCTCTAAGAATGCCTAATATTGATCCCAAGAAAACGGAGTCAGGATGTCTTAAAGCAGCTGATGGAACTCCTATTGTTAAGCTTGATATGGGTAACATTCAGACTGGCATTGAAGATTTGGAAAAAAGAGGACTAATTTGTTGGTTCGTGGGTTTTCATCCGAGCCTATCTGCTTTCAAAGTATAGGCTACAAAAAGCTAGAAAACTAAAGGTGAGTTACAAATCTCTATTTATCCAAATGGTTATTTTCTTGTTTTATTTGCTAATAATGAAGATAGAGAGAAAACTTTTCAAGGGGGTCCTTGGTTTTTTGGAAGGGTAGGGCTTTTCATGAAGCCCTGGCATACTAAATTTAAAGCCGAAGAAGAGATGCCTTCTATAGCTCCCGTGTGGGTTAGACTCTTTGGCCTCCCTATTGAATTTTGGAATCCTACTATTTTTTCTTCAATTGGAAACTCTTTAGGAACTTTTATGATGATCGTTGATTGTACTCAAAATTTTGAACATATTATTTATGCTCGGATTTGTGTTTTAATGGATTTTGACAAACCCCTACCTAAAAATATCACATTACAATTTGGGGAAGACACTTGGGAGCAAGTAGTGGACTATGAGAACATTCCTTTTCATTGTAGAATTTGCCATGAATATGGTCATTTGGCTAGTGCTTGCCCAAATAAAATTCTTGATCAAAAGAAAGAAGATATAAACTCAACAGGTTTCCAAATGCCTAAGAAGAAGAACACTAAAAAAAAACAAGTTATGAAGGATCAATCAAAGTCATCTGCTAATATGTTTGAAATCCTTTCCACAAATGATGTCCCAAGTGAGGAAGAGGAAATAATGGAAACAAAAATCTTAGAAACACAATTTAAATATGAAGGGAAGAACTCAGAGACAAACCAACAAATCAAAGGTTTTCAATAGAAAAAAAAGGGAGAAAATTTACACAAGAAAAACAATATTTTAAATGTCAAAACTTCAAATAATACAGGTCCCAATATAGACTCCGTTGAACCCTCTAGTAAAATTTTGGTTGTGTACGAGCATTCTTCAAGGTTAGAAGCCATCTCAGATTCAATTGGAATAAGTCAAGAAACAGGGAAAAAAACTGAAGATGGATTCTAATCAAAAAGCAGGTCGCAAGACCAATCAATATCATATGGTAAAAGAAGGTGAAAATCTTGTAGAGGAAGGTAATATTAATGCCCTTCCCAACATTTTTAGCCCTGGTATTAATGAAGATCATCACTTGGAATATTAGAGGACTCAAAGGGAGTCTTTCAAAACAAAATGAAATTAGAAGAATGATTCAGATAAATCATCCACATCTTGTTTTCCTTCAAGAAACAAAGATGTCAATGGAGGATATGGACTCAATTGCCAGTAAAATTTGGCCAGTTGGAAAAGTGGTTTCCCTCAGTTCCCAAGGGACTTCTGGTGGCATTGCTTGTCTTTGGGACCCAAAAGAGGTAGTTATTCACCATATGGTGGGAAGTTGGGGTCTGTTGGCTATAGCTATTCAAAGTAGACATTCCAACCAAATTATGCTCTGCATTATTGTTTATGCTCCGACTACTTTGGAGGAAAAAAGAAGACAATGGAAGGATATAACTCATATTATCTCTCATTTTCCTGAAGCTTGGATCTTGATCGGAGGAGATTTCAATACCATCCTCTCTCTCGATGAGAAAAGGGGGGAAATAGAAATTTGGACAAAAGCACTGACCTCATGAGTGAATATATTGCAAACCTCCATCTTGTGGACATCCAACTAGATAATGGCCTTATGACTTGGTCTAACAGAAGGCAAGGCTTAGCTTGTATAATGGAGAGATTGGATAGGTTTTTGCTCTCTGAAAATTTCTTAATCCATGGTCACATTCCTAAAGTGAAGACTCTTAATAATGTTGGTTCGGATCATTGGCCAGTCATGGTGGAAATGTGGAAAACCAATGTGAGTTTCTCTCCTTTTCATTTTCAATTAATGTGGCTTAGAGACATTTCCTTTAGACCTCATGTGCAACAATGGTGGAAGGAAGGTAAACCTAGGCATGGGACTAAGATGTTCTGTTTTGCCAAAATACTACAATACATTAAATCCAAAATCAAGACTTGGAACTGGAAAGAGTTTGGGGATGTTCATAAAAAAAACATGAAGTTATTGCTCATCTTGAAAATTTGAATAAGAAAATCCATTTAGATGGCCTCACAGAGAAGAGAAGTGCAGATGAAATTAAACTCACAACTCAGCTTGAGGAATGGGAAAAAAGAGAAGAAATCTTATGGAAGCAAAAATCTAGAATTCAATGGCTCAAAGAAGGAGATCGAAACACAAATTTCTTCCACAAATCTCTTCTAGCTCGAAGATCTCACAACTTTATTTCTTCCCCAAAATCAGATTCTGGAGATGTTGTTTATACTTGGGATGGCATGAACTCTATTGTTGTTGATTACTTTTCCAATATTTTTGTTGCTACTCCTCTTGACTCAACTTCTCAACAAAATGTTCTTCAAGCAATCCCTTCTCTTATCACTTCTGAGGAGAACTCTATTTTGACTGCTCCTGTTACTATCAATGAGCTTCAACAGGTAGTTTTTAAAATGCAAAAAGGGAAAACCCTAGGTCCTGATGGTTTTCCCATTGAGTTCTACCAAGAGTTCTGGGATATCCTTCATGTTGATTTATTAGAGGTGGTGGAAGAAGCCAGGAAAGCCAAAGAAATTTTGAAGGTTATCAATAAAACTTATATTACTCTTGTTCCAAAATCTCAAGAGGTTGATCATATCTCAGCTTTTAGACCTATTGCTTTATGTAATGTTCTTCTCAAAATCATTACTAAAATCATGGCAGAAAGGTTGAAGCCTCTTTTGCATAATATTATTTCCCCAGAGCAAGGGGGTTATGTGGAAGGGCATCAAATAGTAGATGAGATAGTTCTTGCTCAGGAAGCCATCCATTCCATGGATATGCAAAAATCTCCTTCCATGTTCATTCGGTTAGACTTATCCAAAGCTTATGATAGAGTGGATTGGCACTTCCTTATCAAAGTTTTGAGGCAATTTGGTTTCTCTAAGGATTGGATGGATTGGATTATGGGATGTATCTCTTCAGTTTCCTACTTAGTTCTTATCAATGGTAGGCCTTCTCGGTCATTCCTAGCTTCCAGAGGTATTAGGCAAGGTGACCCGCTATCCCCTTATTTATTCATCATTCTTGTTGAATGCTTGGGTAGGACTATAACCAAAAAGAGGGAAAACAAAACCCTTGAGGGAGTTACCATTGCTCATGGAGCTAGACCTATCTCTCATCTTCAATTTGTGGATGACTCTACTCTTTTAGGTAAAGCTACAGTTAAGGAAGCTTCTAATATTAAGCAAATCATTAGTTGTTTTTCTAAGGCTACTGGGCAGTTGATCAATGAAGACAAATCTAAAGTTATTTTCTTTCACTGCTCTGCTAGACAGGAATCCATGGTCTTGGATAAATTAAGATATAAGAAGACCTCCCTTCCAATCACTTATTTAGGTATTCCCATAAATATTCAAAGGCAGAAAAATAAATATTGGAATTGGTTGTTGGACAAAGTCAAGAAGAAAATTGGAAAGTGGACCAACAGGTGGCTTTCTTCTGGGGGTAGAATCACCTTGGTAAAATCAGTCCTTCAAGCTATTCCTATTTATGTATCTTCCATGTTGAATATTCCAAAGGTTGTTCTTCGAGAACTGGATCAAATCAGTCATCGTTTCCTTTGGAGTGGTACTAAGGAGAAAAGAAAATGGGCCTTGGTGAAATGGGACACTTTATGTCTTCCTAAGAATAAAGGGGGGTTAGGATTTTGGTCTTCTATTAATAACAACAAAGCTTTAGCTGCTAAATTATATTGGAGGATGTTGCATAACCCCAATGCTCTTTGGGCCAATAATATCCATGCTAAATATGTTGAGAACAAAAGTCCTGAAGACCTTGTTCGCTATCAACTTCCTACCAAAGGTTCTCCCATTTTAGCAGTTCTTAAGACTGGTGAGGATTTGATAAAGAAAATTTTATTTTGGATCATTCATAATGGTCAATAGGTAAATTTTTGGATAGATTCTTGGGATGGTCACAAGCCTTTGATAACTCAGTTTCCCGATTGGAGGCCTTGGATGGAGGAGCTTCACCGAGCTAACTGGATAAAGGTGGCTAATTACTATCGGT
Organism: Wollemia nobilis; assembly: GCA_028583015.1. Taxonomy (NCBI): domain Eukaryota; kingdom Viridiplantae; phylum Streptophyta; class Pinopsida; order Araucariales; family Araucariaceae; genus Wollemia; species Wollemia nobilis. Next base: position 21,970,562 of record JAQPPZ010016895.1, read on the forward strand.
ACCATACTGGTAATTCAAAGGTTGGTAGATATTGGATCCCTATTGAGGACTGGCCTATTCAAATCCCAAAAAGGCAAAGACAAGATATCCAAGGCATCCTTCATATGAGATCTCTCTCTTGGTCCCATGAAAAAGATTGTTTTGGATGGAACAACACTACTAAGGGTGAGTATTCAGTTGCTCAAGGTTATTTGACCTTATGCCATAATAATCCCAACCATTCTTCTGACATATTTTCTCAATTGTGGGCTCAAAATTATTGGCCTAAGGTGAGGTTCTTTAATTGGCTTTTATTGCATCGTAGGGTGCTTACTGGTGAGCAACTTATGAAGCGTGGTTTTCATGGCCCTTTTAGATGTGAGATGTGTGAAGAGAATGTAGAAACTCTCAACCATATTTTTATTGAGTGTACTTTAGCCTCTGAGCTATGGAGGAGAATGGCCACTTTACTTGGCTTACAGTGGTCCAATTTTTTTACTTTTGAACAACTTTGGAGGGATTGGCCTAATCAAGAGGGTGTTGATCATTTTATTAGGCAGTTAGTTTGGATGGGTTCTACCATTCTTCTTTGGAATATTTGGATTGAAAGGAACAACCAAATTTTTAATCAAGATAGGAAGGATATTCACTATATTTGGCAAAATACCATAGCCAACTTAGTTGAATCAGTCCATCAACTCCTTAATCACCCCCAAAACTCCCACCAAATATGGGATCAAGTGATGCAAATATTGAAGATTAAATCTTCTAAGGGCAACCAAATTAAAGGGAATGTGAGTATTAGTAATATGGATAGGACAAGAAATTGGCAACCTCCTCCTAAGGATTTTGGAAAAGTCAATACTGATGGAGCCTCTAGAGGGAACCCTGGAAAAGCCAAGGTGGGAGGAATTGGTAGACTTTCAGATGGCTCCCTGGTTTTTACTTTTGCTAAGAATTTGGGTATTCTTTCCAATAACCTTGCTTAGGGGTATGGTATCCTCAGAGGCCTTCAAGAGGCTACTAAGGTTGGATGGGAAAAGGTGTTAGTTGAGTCTGACTCTCAACTTATGATTAATATTTTGAAGACTCCTTCCAAGAATCATAAGGTTGATTGGAGAATAAAAAGAATTATTGAGAAGATTCAATTAATCCAGATGGGATTTTTGAAAGTTGATTACAATCATGTGGTCAGAGATCAAAACAAGAGTGTTGATGCTTTAGCTAATTGGGCTTTGGACAAAGGTGATCTTACTTGTTATGGCCACCCTCCTAGATGGTGGGCTTCGCAAATTAGGGAAGCTCTTCTTTCTATCATTTCTTTGGATGGCTCCAGTTCTGAAGGTACCTAGTTTCTTCTTGATTTTTTTTGCTTCTCTTTGGTTCATTCAGTTTTTTTAGTTCCCTAGCTCACTCTTTTCTTTCTTTTGTTTCCTTTGTTGTTTCTTGCCTTAATAGTCTTCTGGTCTAGATAGGTCATTGTTATGTTCAATTTTTTTTCTTTTTTATTTTTTATTTTTTATTTTTTTGTTTAGTTTTTTTAGGTGTGTGTTCTTTTGTTTTGTTTTGTTTTTGTGTTCTTTGTGTTGTTTTTTGTTGTTCTTGTGTTTTTGTTGTTTTGTGTTTTTTTAATGTTTTTTGTTATTGTTCTTGTGTTTTTGTCGTTCTTGTTCTTGTGTTTCTCTTTGTTTGTGTTAATTCGTGTTTTTTTGTGTGAGTGTTTTCTATGTTTTTTGTTTTTTGTTTATTGTCTGTTGTTGGTTGTTTTTTATTTTTATTTTTATTTTATTTTTTTAATATTTTAGGTTTTGGTTGTGTTTATTTTTCATGTTTTTTTTGGGTTATGTCTTTGTAGTGTTTTGTTGTTTTTGTCTTGTTTGTGTTTTGTTATGTGGTTCTTGTGTTTTTCTATGTGGTTCGTGTTGTGGTTTCTTTTATCTTATTGTGTGTGTGTTTGGTTGTGCTTTTGTTTTTGACACACTCAAGGAGCATGTTTTTTATTTTATTTTATTATTTTTGTTGTTATTTACTTATTTATTTACTTATTTTTAAATTGGTTTTGTGTGTTTGTTTGCTCCTTGAGTATGTCAAAGGTGGTAGGCCAGGTCCGAGTCCTGGGTATTTTTGGCGGAATGGATACCCCTGCCTCCTTGGGTCTTACCCGAAAGTGGCATCCCTTTTGGGATGTTTTCCACAAATTAAAAAAAAATGATTTTGAAGGTATTTGATGATTATTAATGCCTAAAGTATGGAAAAAATGGTGCACCTAACAATATCAAATGAGATGCATCTATCGCTAGTATTGATTAAGCATTAAAAAATGTGCATTCAAGTAAGCATGATAAGGAAAATAAGTGTAAGAAATGAAGTTCTTATTTATTATTTGGTAAATCAAATCACGGTTATATAAATGTCCCATTGAGAGCTCTAGATTGATACACTTGTTACAAAATGGTGCCCAAGGAATAAATCCTTTTAATAACTCGGGTGCACTTCCAGCGTTATTCCTCATACCCAGGATTGAAGTGGGCGGATCTATGATGCCTCCACTTTGTTCTTTGAAATTTTTATCCTAATCTCCTTCCTCATGTGATGTTATACCTACACCTAAACACAAGAAAGCCAAATTTGTTAATAGCAAGTATGGATTATGAAGCATGCAGAGTGATATATATGCAATAATAGACTATAAATGGAAAATATGCAATACGACCATTCAAAATTATTCCAAATGATTCCAAATATTAGAGACATGAATAAAATATAATTTTTGACTGATCTAATTAAAAGCAACAGAGAAATTACATCCATATTTATGATAATTATGGGGTATACTGATTAAGCATGTAAAACACAAAATATGTGATATATGGTCCTAAACATCTCCAAATCACACAAAATATTGACAACATATACAAAATCAGATTTAGCATAAACTCATATGAAAATATTAGTAGAACTGTGCATCTTTAGGTGGGCCAAATGAACCTACAAAATACTAAAAACATGATAAATCATCTAATATAACCTCAAATTATACCAAATTTGAATAGTATATTATTGATCTATCCTAAAATAACCCTATACAAAAATAATTGAAAAATAGTACTCTGATTCATAACTATCCTTTGCAGGAATTATGGTGACTTTCATAGTTTAGGGACCATCCTCAGGTTGGACGACCACCAGATCTACTATATTTCTACCACCAATTCCTCTAGATATTGGTCAAAAACTCTCTTAGGGGTGTTGTCATCAAATTTGGGGATGGGATTCACTCAATTGGTCAGGTTTTGTAAATAAATTACACATATTTAATCACTCGAGAACCTCCTTCGCTAGGTGGAGATTTCAAGGGAAAATGTACAAAAGGTTGAGGGGAAATCTTGGAGGCACTTCGTTGCAATGTCATAAAACTCCTCCCTATATTTTCGGTGGAATATGGATCCAATTTATATCCCAAGGGGCCTATGGCCAAATAGACATGCAAGGCCATGCAAGGCAGGAGGTGTCATTTATCCAAAACCTAGCATGCATTGGAGGGGGAAGGAATCTCCCTTTTTGGCCTCCAATTTGCAGCATGTCATAATAATTCTACACCCTCAAGATAGCATGCTCGAATAGGTTGGATAAGTTGCAGTTTACAGGTGCCATTTTTCCATATTTTGACTTTTTTAAGGTCACATTTTATTGTCATCCCACCCAAGGATAGTTGAATATGGTCATCCCTGGGTGGGATGACCATGAACTATGGTCATCCTTGGGTGGGGTGACCATGCTTACATGCCCCAAAAATTCCCAAAAGTGGTGTAAAAGCTCTCAAACATGGTTAGTACCACTATTAAACCTCTAAGGGTTGCACAAGGGGGACATATGGTGTCAATTAGACCTTGCTTTTGGTCACCTAAATGGATTTACAATATTTTAGTGTCTATAGATACCTCTTTTTGAGATGCATTTTGTGCAGCACAACGCTGAGAAAAAATAGATGACTAAAATATTAAATTATGAAGTTTATTCAATAACCTAACCAACTTTAGATACCCCAATCATGAAAAGAGCATGCATTCTCTAATCCTTGCTTCTAATTCTCTAAGGAACTTGATTCAAGTACAACCTTGCATTTCAAGCTTACTTGATCTTGGATATTGTTCAGTCATGAGGAGGTGATACTTATGATCATTCACACTTCCATGTTCCAAGAATTTGTTTAATTGAAATTTTTGTTTGTTTTTTGCCCAAAGCAGGGGCGTGACTATCTTTGTCAATGATTCGTTGGATGAATGCAATTTGCATGATTGAGTTTTTGGTTGTTGATTTTGATTATAAATTTGTTAAGTATGACTACCTCCTCAAGTGATGATTCAATGTGGTAATAACCTGTGATAAAATATATGAGTCACTTGACCCATATGACTTTCTTAGGGTTTCCTTCATTTTTGCCCATTATGAAATGGAGCATTGTTTAGAGGATTTTGATGATTTGGTTGATGTTTCATGGAAGAAAATACTAGAATACCTCATTCCCGTGGTGTGGTCCAGCTACAATGGCCTTATTAAGGATTGAATTAGAGTCCTTTCTCTTCACCCATGATCAATTTAGATTGCATCTTGATATTGAGTGAATTCCATCACATTTACCTTATTTATTGTGGGTTTTGGACCTTTTTTGGTGTTTTTTTTGTTGTTTTGTGGTGTTTTAATTATTTTTTAATTTTTGGTTTTTTATGAGATTGCATAGAATAAATAAAATGAATACCTCATAAACACTAGATACCCTAGTCATGGAAATGATATGCATATCAGATTCATTACCTCCAACAAGTTAAGGAACTTGATTTTGGTAATATTTGGGATATTGGCAAACAAGCTTACATCAAATCCTATCCTTGGTGGCAATTATCTTATGAGATCAAGTCTGCACATTAGCCTTGGTGGTGATTGGAATATGAGATCAAGTCTACATTTCGACCTTGGTGGAAATTGGAAGACGATCTCAAGTCTACACTTTAGCCTTGGTGGTAATTGGAAGATGAGCTCAAGTCTACACTTTAGCCTTGGTGGTGATTGGAAGACGAGATCAATTTTATACTTTAGCCTTAATGGCAATTGGAATATGAGCTCAAGTCTCATCTTTAGCCTTGGTGGTAATTTGAATATGAGCTCACTGGTTTGCTTGAATTTTCTTTTGATATTTTTTTTATTTTTCTTAAGCAAGGAGGGTGCATGATTGTCTTCGGTAATGATTTGTAAGATGAACATGATTAACTTGATTAAGTTATAAGTTGTTGATTTAGATTATATATGTTGTTATTATGACCAATGGGCTTAGTGGATGTCGTTTGGTAATTTTGGGTGACCAAAGGGTTTATGGATACCTTTGGGGCATTTTGGGTGACCAAAGAGTTTATGGATACCTTTGGGGCTTTTTGGGTGACCAAAGAGTTTATGGATACCTTTGGGACTTTTTGGGTGACCAAAGGGTTTATGGATACCTCTGGGGAATTTTGGGTGACCAAAGGGTTTATTGATACCTTTCATGCATTTTGGGTGACCAAAGGGTTTATGTATAACTCTGGGTATTTTTAGGTGACCAAAGGGTTTATGGATACCTTTGGGGCTTTTTGGGTGACCAAAGGTTTTATGGATACCTCTAGGGCTTTTTGGATGACCAAAGGTTTTATGGATACCTTTGGAGCTTTTTGGGTGACCAAAGGGTTTATGGATACCTTTGGGGCTTTTTGGGTTGACCAAAGGGTTTATGGATATCTTTGGAGCATTTTGGGTTGACCAAAGGGTTTAAGATACCTTTGGGACTTTTTGAAATTGATTGCTTGACTTTTTGATTGCTTATTAAGGGAGGTATGATACCAATAATGCCCTAGTTAATGTTTCAAAATGTTTGTGTGATTTTCAATTGTGCAATGTTGGACTATTAGATGCATTATGTGTTATGATTTATGGATGCACTAATGGATGCAATGCCTATTAATGATGCCAATATGCTATATGTATGAGATATACTGATGATATGCACTAGCTATATGATAAATGTATGATTAGATGTTGTGATCTAGATGTGTAGATGCTCTACTATGTATGCATATATGGATGCAATGGTGAATGTTAAATGCAATTTTAATTGTTTCAATTGTTTATGCACTTAAGTTATGTTGATATGATATGGTGAATGCAATGTATGTAATGCATTATTTTCATTATGATGATATAATGTAAATGAACCTGTATGCTTTAGTCACTTAAAACATAAAGAATCTAATTAATATGTGTTACAAATTGATAGATGACACCATATAATGTATGAAAATCTTGAATGGAAATTATAAATCTTATCATAAGAATTAATAATTTAAGCATCCATATGTGAAATGGGATGATTTTGAGATATGTAAATGTGTATGATTTATGTAATGATTTGTTGTTATTAGGGAATTACTTAGGTTTTTCATGAGACTTAAACACCCTAGTTGATTAATCAAAAGTTGTATAATGCCTGTACAGGACTCCTAAAAGATAAAAGTTTTTGTTATGAAGACCAAGATATTCATTATCCCTATGTGTGCAAATGAATATATTAGATGAGACATAAGACTACCTCATTTCCAAGTAGGATTTATTTTGCCCATTGATGTAATGAGTAAGGTTATGCATAAGCACGAAATATCATAAATTGGCTCTATTTAGGATTTTTAAAATCTTGAAAAGGCTAATTTTGGATCATTTCACTGGGGTCCATTCGCCCGAAAATTACAAGGCAAATTTTTTTTTGGGTAAATTCTCCTACCATTGAAAATTATTAAAATATTTATATTTTAATTCGTTGACCTCAAATTATAAATGAAATTGATTTTCCTTCCCAATTCATCTTTAAATTATAAATGATTTTATTTTTCCTGCACAAATCGCCTCATATACTACCCGAATATACTGTAGTGGGTACCAATAAACATGCATCACTTTGAAAAATGAAAATCTTGCTAAGGTTGAAGAGGAGTGTCAATCGACATAAGTCGATCGATTGCAGAGGTGTGTCGATTGATTGTAGAAGTGTCGATCGATTACAGAGCTGTTTCGATCAATTGTAGAGGTGTCAATCGGTTGCAGAGGTGTCAATCAGTTGCAAAGGTGTTGATCAGTTGCAAAGATGTCAATCGGTTGTAAAGGTTTCAATCGGTTGTAGATTTGTTTATGTCAGCATAATTCGATCGTTTGTAGAGTTGTGTCTATTAGCATAAACTAATGGGTTGCAGATTTATGTCTATCGACATAAGTTGATCGATTGTAGAGTCGTATCTATCAACATAAGTTGATCAGTTGTAGAGCCATGTCTATAGACATAAACCTATCAGTTGTAGAGTCATGTCTATCGACATAAATTGATTGGTTGTAGATCCATGTTTGTTGGTTGTAATAGATCGATAATCTAGAAATCGATTGGTATACCTACAAATAATAGACATGGCTACAACCGATCGACATGGCTACAACTGATCGGTATGTTTACAACCGATCGACATGTCTACAACCAATAAGCATGGCTACAACCGATCAACATGGTTGTAACCGATCAACATGGCTACAACCGATCAACATGGTTGCAATCGATCGATATAGTTGTAATGATCAGTATGGCTGCAATCGATCGACATGTTTACAATTGATCGACATGGTTGCAATCGATCAGGATGGCTGCAATCGATCGACATGGTTGTAACTTATCACCATGGCTACAAACAATTAACATGTTTGCAATCGATCGCCATGGTTGTAATTGATCAACATATCTATAGCCAATCAGCGTGCCTGCAATAGATTGTCATTAATCATAAAGGCTTAAAGCCTTTCTTGTCAGCCTAAATACTTTAATCTTGTTGTACATTTTTATATTTTTCAAAACCAATATTCGTGGCCCCAAAAACAAAAGAAATTGCCACGGTTTGAAAATTTTTGGATAAAAATAATTGCAATTTGCCACGGTTTCATATTTTTTGGAGAAAAATAATTAGAATTCTCCATGTATACTTCTCCATATTTTGTCGGGATTCCAATACAATTCACCTTCAATTTATAAATATATTTCGGGGATGATCCCTTATGCATAACCCTGGTAATGAGGATCAACCTATGATCATCATGATCCTAAGTTTGGACTTAGTTTTATTAGACCACTAGGTGATACAAGCCACCTAAAGCTAGATCACTTTGTAAATTGCTTAGAATTACCCCAATGCCAAGCGAGATTCATTCAGCCCATTGTTGTATTAGGGATCACTCAATGATTTAGGAATACTGACCATTCTAAGGATTCAAGCTTTTCATCCCTTTATTTTCTTCACATTGATGTGGGATACTTGCTCATGCTTAGTGATGAAAATCATTGTTTATTTTGTATTTTTTTTCTTTGAGTAAGGGATTTGTTTAGTGATGAAAATCACTATTTATTTTGCTTTTGATTTTTGCTTTTTGGGATTTTTCTTATTTTTATGAAAGCAAGGGATTTCATTGGGTATGGGGAGATTTTTTTTTTGCCAATGACCAACATCCTAGACCATGACCATCACAAGGTGAGCAAGTAAAAACCTATCACTTAATGTAACTAGGTTCACTTTGTAGTGTTCATATTTCCTTGTCCAGACTAGGATTATTAGTGTTTGATTAGTGATGGGATTTTGAGATATGCTAGGTGCTATCAAAACTACACCTCATTTTCTAAAAGTGGAGATAGATTTCTACAAAATCTTATAAGATCACTAGGTATGGTTGAATGACTGGAATACCCTAGTATATTCCTTATAGCAACAAGAAGGAGTTGTGTTGAAAAACATAATTACTCATAAGGGAGAATGTATGATGATGATTTTTTGGATGGATGAATGGTATACAAATGTGGTGTCATTTGTAATATTGTAAATACAACCTATCCTAATGCATATGCAATTGATGAACATTCCTAATGTAATTCAAGTAAATGAATGCATATGCAAAATGTAAATGCAAATATTTTTGTGTTTTTAAATTTTATGATTTTTCATTTATTTTTTAATTTTTAATTTTTTGCAATGTTTTTGGATTTTATAATTTTTTTATTTATTTGAAATTTTGATGTTTTCAATTGTTTTTTTTAATTTTCAATTATTTGAATATTTTTGGATTTTGAATGCTTTGTGAGGGGAAGGCACGATACCTTAGGCACCCCTAGTGTGTGTGCTACTTCAATGAAAGTGAGAAATTCATGATACCTTTAGAGTTATTACTATGCTTTTTTTGTTGTGATGTGGATGGTGGGGAAGGTATGCCACCTATGGGACCCCCAGCGTGCATTTGTCCACTACAATATAGTCAACAATGCCCATGTTTTGATGAGATGAGATGGGTGAAGGTGAAATGTTGGATGAAATCACCAATTATGTAGCTTGATTTTGATATTCCTAGGCCTTTTCTATAATATTGATCATTCCCACAGACTCTTAGGAAGGTGGGTTGTTATGCACCTGATTGGGTTACTCAACATGGTTGGAAGGTGTTTTTTTTGCTTTGTGTGTGGACCAAAGGTCTTGGAAGTCTCCTATTGGTTGGTTGTTTGGAGCAAGAGGATTCACCCATCTAAAGCTCTTACCTCTCGATCATATCTTAAACTATATCTCTAAAGGTATAACATGTCTGTATGCATGGCCTCATTGTTGATGGAAAATATGGTATATGTTTTTCCTATGCGCCTTTGATCTATGCTTATTAGGTTTTAATGGATGGATCTCGGGAAAAATTATTGCTTATGCCTCATAAAATTAATTGAAGATCGATGTTAAGGGCTTTAAAAAATGAGTATATTGCCATGGTGGCCGATACAGTTGGTCTTGTCTTTGGTTAGTTTGATTTTTGTTGTCATAGTTTCCATGTGTAGCTTGATAGTTGGGCTTTTGAGGCGATGGGTTGCGTAGGCTCTAGAATACTAATAGCAACTTGATTGATTAATTCTAGATTTGGTTGTTCGAGGTTGTTTTTGGTATTCTTATTCCACTCCTTGCGTGGCTTCACAATTTCTCCCTCTTGAATTTTTATGTCTTTGATTATTCTAGCTTGCACTAGAGCATCTTCAAGAATTGGATATTGTTCGAGTTGCAGCAACAAGGAGATAAGATTTATTATTTAAGCAGCTCTTAGCAAGCATGCCAATCAACTCAAACATGGGTAGTATCTATGTTAGCTTAACAATAAGTGTTTACCACATGTTGCCATAGTAGGTGATTGATTGATCATCATATTGATTCAACCCTATGAGGTTAGTCAGTGTTACCTTTCGCTTAGTGTTGAAGGCAAATTATTCCATAAATGCATCTATGAATTGGTAAATATTGTATATGCTATGCTTTGAGAGTTGGTTGTACCACTCTGCGGCTGGGCTGGAGAGGGCAGTCAAGAATATCCTCAAGAATAAAGTATCATTATCATATATTCCAAAGAATTGGTTTAGTAATTTGGTCACATGCTCTTGCGCATCTTCCTCCCCTTTAAAGATATCCAATTGGAGCATTTTGAACTATTCTAGATAGGAAGGGGTAGGCATAGAAGTATGGATCAGTTGACTATGTAACTGGTGCAAAGTGGGCTTTTGAGACTCAGACCCAGAGGTCTTGTTTTCAATTGACTCCATGCATTCTATAAATTTTTTAAACACTTTAGAGGACAATAGCTCCTCATATTTGTTTTGGCCCTATAGGGGAGGGCGAGGGATACCAAGCCTATTTCATAGTGGTTGAATGTCGTCCACCATGCCTATATAGGGTGTTTTATTGTATTCTTCTCTAGGTTTAATCTCATTGTAGTCTCCACAGGGTGTTTCTTGAACTGGGCTACAAGAAGGGGTAAGTGCCTATGGAAGGTGATCTATGTTAGGCCTAGGAGGCAAGTCCCTATTAGGTCTACAAGGTTGAGGGGGCAACATTTTTATTGGATACCTTGTACATTGTTGCATATTATATATGCTAGGTGTCAGCACCACTTCATGTAATGCATATTGCAATTGCTCTTATTATATCTTTTGTTGTTCTTGTATCTTTTGTTGATGCAACCTTTGTAGGTTTTCTCATTGTGAGTACACCCATTATTGATTTATTTGTTGTTGATCCAGCTGGATTTGATCCGTATATTGTTGTCTATTAATATTTGGCCTATGTGTCTAATGAATATGGTTTCGTTGCTCAGATGTATGAGATTTATGTGCCCTTGTATTTGAAATATGGATGGTTTAATCATGTTTTTCCTCCATAGTAGGATCTATTGCTTGCTATCCATGCTACCTAAAGGTTGCATTGGTCTGATACTCTGGTTTATGAATCGACTCTGTATAGTCTGATGATGTAGAGCCATCATGTGGTCACACCAAGTACTCTTCACAAGGAGTAGGAAGACGACTTGGGTATTTTTCCTCATCTATGAGGAAAGACTTATATTCAATTTTTGATGTAAGCTATGTATATTCAAGCCATGCCGAAGCACGATGTGTGTATGTTGATTGCTTTCTATGAGGATTATGGAGGTAACTTGATCAATCATACTAGTGGTTTTCTCATCCAAGCTAGGCCATGATGTACTCTCCTATTCATATTTCGATTGATGTATAGAGAAATTTGGGATGTGAATCTGTGATATTAACCTACTAGACCCCTTAGTTGGTATATTATTCACTATATAGAACTCTATCAGGGTATCCAAGTTAGGAAGGTTTCTTAGAGGACATATGGGTGCTTCCTTAGTAGCAAAATCTCAAAGTTTTTTTCCCTTGGGGATGGTATAGTTGTCATGATAAAACTTGGGATACCATTCAAGGATGGGTAGGTTCTCTAGACTTATTTGGAGATATTCGTTGGTTATGGATCTTGAATCTCTCTCTAAATTGGAGGTCTTGTTTTTAGCTGCATTTGGACCATGTCCATAATAGGGGGGTCCATCGACCATTTTTAGAAAATATTGACTTTTCAAAAAAACTTGTAAGTGTTATATACCAAAATTATTAGTGTGATGAGATAATCACAATGGCCTAGGGATCCAAATTTTAACTTCTGGGTAAAAATTTTGTATTTTTTTTTTAATATTTGGCCAACTAGGGCTCGTGGAAAATACCCAATTTTAAGAATTATTGTGAAATTTTGAGAAATAAAGAGTTAAGACTCAAAAATTTTGTGAGAGGTGTAGAAGGAGCTAACTAAGACAACAAAATAAATTTGCCAATTTTTGGGGGGATTTTTCAGGAAAAAAAAAACACTTGCAGAATTTTACAACAAAATATTGCTCAAAACCTATGTTGCAGAAAACAGGAAAATACAGCGAAATATTTTGATTTTTTATTTATATTTTTTCTGCAATAGAAATAGACTATGAAACCCTTACAAATATGATATGCACTTGTCAAAAATAGAACTTCCTCCAAAATTACAATAACAACCTCTCCAAGGCTGGACGTTCACTTCTTGGAGCAATATTTTGCTAATGAATCACTTCCTAGGCTGAGCACTCCACCTAGGGTTCCAAAACCTCTTAAATCTAATGCCAAAAATAGTCTTTGAAACCTATGATCTCAAAAATGGATGCACACATACAAAACCTGAATGGATTTACCTCTTCAATAGGTAGATAGCCCTAGGGTTTTACCCATTCAAGCCTCCAATGGATATCTTCAAAGGGAACCCCAATAATCTCCTGTAGCATAATGCAAGAGCCCAAAAGAGCAAAGATCTTCCAAATTCCAAATTCTCTAGTTTTCCTTATTTTTGACTTAAAAATCACTGAAAATAGAGTAATCATAAAACCAACATAATTTTTTTGTTATAGCTCTGATTTGCATGATTCTTGATCTGTTGGATGCATAATCAAAAAGTAGCAATTGTTTTTTTCTTGAAAAATTAGGGTTTAGTCCCATATAAAGGATCTTATGTTGATTACCTAAACAATAAAGAAACACACAATGTAGACAATATGATCATCTCTTTTAAGGATTAGATGTGTTTGATTATCTCTTTTAAATTTTATAAACACACAATTAAATGATCAAAGAAGCACACAATAAAACAATGTGATTATCTCCTTTAAGTTTTAGATGTGAATCCCTAAACTATTTGGTGTGTTTAGATTTTTTGTTTGCAAAAAAGACCTTGTGTCACATTTTTTGCTCTTATTGGATGATATTGTTGTACTTAAATGGATTTCACCTATATGCTCACAACTTGACAATTGGTAATGAAAGTCCGGTCACGTAAACCCACCCAAGCATGGAGATGAAGCTCATACCTAGTCAGGGAGAATATGTCCTACCATTCCTCACCTTGTTCACTCATAGTCTATGATATACTTATTTGAATAGAGATACATGATATATCCCATGGGCAATGACAGATCTTGGATTTGACCTTGGCCAAAAAATAGGGTTCATAGGATTTGAGCCAATGGATGGAGATGAAGCCCACCATCATTGGTCTCTACTAGTGGTTGGTGATGAAATCTAACTCACTAACATTTAAGTAAAATGTGGTGTGTGTGGTTTCTTTTATGATTAAATAAAGTAAACAATAGAGCACTCAATCATATTTCACTAAATGCAATAAAAGGGACATTTTACTTTCATAAAAGTTATATGAAAGACAACCTACAAAGTGTAAATCCTAAATGATAACCTACCCATTAGGTAGACTATAAGCAAGCAAGCAATACAAGTACATTTTTACTTAGTTTTTTTTCAGTTTTTTTTTTTTTGTTGTTTTTGAAATTATGAAAAAGGGAAACCTATCTTCCTACCTTTCAAGAAAATAAGGAAAGCAAGAAAAATAGAATTTAAGCAATTTTTGACTGTAAAAAAACAAAATGAAGGTTTTGGCACTTACCTTGATAGTCTAAGAACTTGTTATTTCTAGAATTATGAGAAGAAAAGCCTCTATTTTGTGGTCATCCCAAGGTGTTATGACTGCTATTTCTAGGGCCATCCAGGGTGGGATGGTTGTGTGGCTCTTTGGATGAAACGATTAGCAATTGAGGGATCATCTCAAACTAGAACGACTAGTTCCTACAATAGTATAAAGGCAAAAACAATCTCATATCTTAACCAAATAAATTGGGACAAGGTCCCACTATTATTACCACTAAAGTATGGGAAAAATGGTGCACCTAACAATTTCAAACTAGATGCATCTATCGCTAGTATTGATTAAGAATTACAAAAGGTGCATTGAAGTAAGCATGATAAGGCAAATAAATGCAAGAAATGATGTTTTTCTTTATTATTTGGCAAATCAAATAATAATTACATAAATGTCCCCTTGGGGTATCTATATTGATACACTCGTTACAAAATGGTGCTCAATTATTAAATCCTTTCAATAACTTGGGTGCACTTCTAGCGTTGTTCCTAGTACCCATAATTGAAGTGGGTGGGCCTATGATGTCGCTGCTTTGTTCCTTGACATTCTAATACTATGATCCTTCCTCATGCACTGTTATACTTGCACATACACACAAGGAAACCAATTTTGTTAATAGCAAGTGTGGATTATGAAGCATGCAAAGCGATATATAAGCAATAATAGACTAGAAATGAAAAATATGCAATACGACCATCCAAAACTATTCCAAATGGTTCCAAATATTAGAGGCATGCATAAAATATTATTTTGGATTGATATAATTGAAAGCAATAGAGAAATTATAGCCAAATTTGTGATAATATTTGGGTATACTGATTAATCCTGTAAAACACAAACAAGGTGATATTTGGATATAAACATCTCCAAATCACACCACATTTGGATAACATATACAAAATCATATTTAGAATAAACCAATATAAAAATACTATTAGAATTTATCACAAATTTATGTGCATCTTTTGGTGGGCCAAATGAACCTACAAAATACTAAAAACATGATAACTCATCCAATATGGCTCCAAATTGCACCAAATTTTAAAAAGTATATTCCTGATGTATCCTAGAATAAACCTATGCAAAAAAAGTAGAAAAATAGTACTCTAGTCTATGACCATATTTTGCAAGGACAATGGTGACTGTCATAGTTTGGGGATTGTCTTGGGGTGGGACGACCACCAGATATGTTGGTTTTCTGCCACCAATTCCTTTAGGGTTGGTCAAAATTTCTCTCAATGGTGTTGTTGTCAAATTTGGGTATGGGATTCACTCAATTAGTTGGTTTTTGAAAATAAATTTCACCTCTTGAATCACTCAAGAATCTCCTTCTCTAGGTGGATATTTTGAGGGAAAAGACACAAAATAATGTGGGGAAATCTTGGCAGCACTTTGTTGCAATGTCATAAAATTCCTCCCTATATTTTGAGTGGAAAATGGATCCACTTTATA
The DNA here is from genome assembly GCA_028583015.1 of Wollemia nobilis. Lineage (NCBI taxonomy): Eukaryota > Viridiplantae > Streptophyta > Pinopsida > Araucariales > Araucariaceae > Wollemia > Wollemia nobilis. The sequence goes on from JAQPPZ010016895.1 coordinate 21,985,921, forward strand.
TCCCAAGGGGACCTATGGCCAAAAGGACATGCAAGGCCATGCAAGGTAGGAGGTTCCATTTGTTGAAAACTTGGCATACGTTAAAATGGGAAGGAATCTACCTTTTTTACCTCTAATTTACAGCATGTCATAAGAATTTTACACCCTTAGGCTAGAATGCTTGAATAGGTAGGATAAATGGCAGTTTTTAGGTGTCATTTATCCATATTTTGACTTTTTGGGGTCAAATTTCATGGCCATACCACCCAGGAATGGTTGTATATGGTCATCTTTAGGTGTTACAACCATGAACTATGGCCATCCCTAGGTGGGACGACCATGCCTACATGCTCTAAAACTTCCCAAAAGTGAGGTAAAAGCTTCCAAAAGGTGTTAGGACCACCATTAAACCTCTAAGGTTTTCCCAAGGGAGTCATATGGTGTCAATTAGATCTTACTTTTGGTTGCCTATTTAGATTTACATGATTTTAGTGTCTACAATAACCTATATTTTGAGAACAAGAGAATAATTATTGAACATCAATTATAGATTTCATTAAGCATATATTTTTGAAAAGGAAGTTCATGTGGATGGTTTGAGAAAGTATTTTTGCTATCTAACCTTGAAGTGGCACTAGAAAAATTAGTTGTTTGTGCATCAGGTTTTTGAAGACATATCTCCATAAGAGCAAATTAAGAGGTATGGGCACATCGTTCCTTAAAGTGTTTTGTTGAGTAAATATTTATAACATAATCTGGAGATAAAGAATAGTTTGGTATGCATTGTTGGAAATATTTGAGATAGGTTTTGAGACCTATATGTGCATCAAGTGTTGAGAGAAATTTGAAACAATTACATTACAGTTAGAGATATTCTTGTACTTAATTATTGAATGGTTTTGGAAAAAATTGGGATGTAGTTTTAGAACATGTGTTTTTATTGTTGAAAGATATTGAGACATGTGTGCTAGAAATTGTGTACTTGTACTAGGTTTGAAGTCAAGTTTTTCCATATTTATTAAATCCTTTTGAGCATGTGTTATGAGCATTTATGAGCGTGAATTAGAGTAGGTTTGAGGTAGACTTGTGAGCAGGTTTAATATTGTGTTGTGAGTATATTGGATCATAATTGAGAGCAGGTTAGAGGTAGACTTGAAAATAATTTTGAGATAGACTTGTGAGCAGTTTTAAGATAGTGTTATGAGAAAATTGGATCAAAATTGTGAGCAAGTTAGAGGTAGACTTACAAGTAGGTTTGAGATAAACTTATGAGTAGGTTTAATATAGTGTTGTGAGAAGATTCGATAAATGTTGTGAGTAGATTGGATCAGTGGTGTGAGCAAGTTGGATCAGTGTTATGAGCAAATTATATCAGTGTTTTGAGTAGATTGGATCAAGAGTTGTCAGAAGATTTGATCAAAGTTGAGTAGAGAAAAGGGAGAGAGTTCTCCTATGGAAAGCAATCCACAACCAAAAGCAAATGAGATAGAGTTATCCTATGGAAATATATACACAAGCAAGAGCAATGGGGATAGAGATCCATAAACTTGAGCATAGGGGATTTTTGTCTCCTTTGGATAGAGGTCCATAAATATTGTAATAAGGATTTGATTTCCAAAATATTCATTGAAAAAATTATAAGGAATATTTTCTTTGTGGACGTAACCTACATTGGGTGAACCATATTAAATCATGTATCTTATGTGTATGATGATGTGTGCATTGTTTGCTACTTTTGATATTATTTATGTTATAATTTGGATTGAAAAGTAAAAGGTTTTATCTTATACTATTAAAACACCCCTTAGTATAATCTTATGTTATTCAATTGGTATCATAGTAGGTTCCTTCATGAAAAGCATAACAAATTGAAGGAAGATCCCACAAGAACATACATGACCTAAAAAAATAGATAACAAGCCATGATCAACATAAAAGAGGAATTTTTTGATGCTCTTAGAACTTGTAAAAGGTTAGAAGTAAGAATTAAAGTTTGAAGACTCAAATCCAAGAGTATGAGGAAGAAAAGATGAAGCTTCTACAAAATATCATAGAGATCAAGGTAAAATTTGAATAGGGAAGGAAAATTGAATAGGATATGGTAGAACAGTTAAAGGTAAAAGCGTTAGAATGTGAAGGGTTTGAATCTAAAATTGTCTCTCTAAGAAATGAAGTTGAAAAGATGAAAGATACGTTACAACAAGAGATAAAGTTAGGGAAATAGAAAGAGGATTCAATCTCAAAAGGAAAAAATATATCAAAATAAGAAGATCTCATGACCTATGCTAATGCATTGAAAGGAAAACACATCAAGAAGAGAGAAAATAGAGAAGCTTCATGGAAAAAAGTCAATTACAAAAACAACAAAGGAAGAAGCATGTGGCCATATTATTCAAGGCAATCGAACAAGTTACAACATCTTTTCCATGGCTATTGTTTTTCATGTAACAAATATGGACATAGAGTTGTACATTGCACTGTTCATGTGATAAAAAATATTTATAGAAATTTCAATTTATTTTCACTGCTCATGAATAACAATATTATCTATTATAGATGCAATAACTATGTCCACAAGTCCACATGGTGTAAAACATTATTTCTTTAATCAAGCAAAAAAAATGAGGATCATAAGGTTCAGAAGAATACAACATCAACAATTTGGAAAGAGTTAAAAGAGCAAGAAAAGGTAAAGTCAATGTTGGTTAAAATAACTCTTCATGTACAAGATAAGAGAAATCATTGGTTTCTTGATAGTGGTTGTTCAATTTATATGACAGGTGTAAAAAGTAAATTTCATGCACTTAAAAAATTCAATGGAGGATCAATAAAATTTGGTGATAATGGTTCAGCAAAAGTTTGTGGGAAAGGGACTTTGATTTTTAGATAATGGGAAATAAAATTAAGGGATTGAGGCACAATTTACTAAATGTAATTCAATTATGTGATCAGGGGCACACGGTCACTTTTCCTCCAAATAGATGTGAAATCAAAAAATCTAAAACAAGAAATCTCATTACAAATTCTAGTAGAAATACAAACAATATCTACATGCTAAGTGAAATTAAGGTAGAAAAGTGTTTCTTATCATAAGAGGATGAGATTTGGTTATGGCATAGAAGAATGGGTCATATAAATTTTGAAAACATAGTGAAAATAAGCAACAGACAGGCAGTCAGATATTTACCCAAGATAAAAATACTACAAAGAACAATTTGTGCACAATGTCAACATGAAAAGCACATAAGAAAAACTTTCAAGTCAAAATAATTTACATCATCTAAACCATTAAAACTAGTTCACACTAATTTATGTGGTCCTACATGGAAAAATATTTTATAAGGTGAAAGTTAATTCATGTTATTCATAGGTGATTTCTCCAAAATGACTTGGGTAGCTTTTCTCAAATAAAATTTAGAAGCCTTTTAGAATTTCAAGGAATTCAAAGAGTTAGTAGAAAATAAAACAGGTATAAGGGTAAAGTGTTTAAGATCAGATAGAGGAGGAGAATTTAATTCAGGTGAATTCATAGAATTTTGTAAACAACACAGTATCAAAAGAGAATATTTAGCAGTAAGAACTCCACAACAAAATGGAGTAGTTGAAATAAAAATAGAACTGTTGAGAATATGTCTAGAGCTATGTTAAATGAATCTAATATTTTAGATGGTTTTTGGATAGAGGTAGTTCATACAACTATATATCATCAATAGATCTCAAGTAAGAGTAAATCATCACAAAAACCCATATGATCTTTGGAAAAGAATACCAACTACTATAAATTATTTCAAAAAATTTGGAAGCAAATGCTAACAAGATGGGAAGAGAAAAATTTGGGCAAGTTTGACTCAAGATGTGATGAGGGTATTTTCCTTGGCTATTCCACTAAGAGTAAGGCCTATAAATTCTATAATAAGATGACACATACAATTACAAAATGTATAAATGTGATAGTTGATGAATAGACAGGGTCAAAAGAACCATCTCAAGAAATTGTGTATCAAGAAGAAAAAAGTTACCAAGAAGAAGTAGGTGAAGAATCAGAAGAAGAGAAAACACAAATAACACCACCTAAGACTCCATACAATTATATGCAAAATAATAATCCAAGATATTTGATTATTGGAAATTTATATGAGAGATAAACAAGAAGAAAGATAATAGGAACAATTGAACATGCAAATATTTCTTTGTTGTCTAAAATTGAGCCCAAATATTTCAATGAGACAAGAGAAGATAATTTTTGGGTCAAGGCAATGGATGAGGAGTTGGATCAAATAGAAAAAAATGAGACTTGGGAAATTTTTCAACATCCAAAATGCAAGAATTTAATTGGCACTAAATGGGTTTACAAAAATAAGTTAAATTAAGATGGTCAAGTAGTCAGGAATAAAGCAAGACTGGTGTGCAAAGGTTATGCACAGGTTGAAGGGATTGATTTAATGAAACATTTTCTCCTGTTGCATGACTTGAGGCCATAAGTATATTTTTAGCTTTATCAAGTTTCAAAAACTTTAAAGTATATCAAATGGATGTAAAATAAGCTTTTATCAATAGCATCTTAGAAGAAGAGGTCTACATTGAGCAACTTGAGGGGTTCAAACTAATTGACAAGACAAATTATGTATGCATATTAAATAAGGCTCTTTATGGATTAAAGCGAGCTCCTAGAGCTTGGTATTCAAGGTTGGATAAGTATATTCAAGAGTAAGGTTTCATAAAAGTAATAGTTGACAAAAATTCATACATAAAAAATTAAGGCAATGACTTATAAATTGTGGTTGTCTATGTGGATGATATCATTTTTGGAGGTAATAATGATAAGATGTGTTAGAAATTTGTAAATAGTATACAAAATTAATTTGAAATATCAATTCTTGGTGAGTTTTCTTTCTTCCTTGGAGTACATATTTCACAATCGGAGTGGGGTGTATTTCTCTCACAAACCAAGTATATAAAAGAAATGTTGAAGAAATTCAAATTAGAAAATTGTAAACCAGTAAGTACCCCTATGGCTACATGATGCAAGTTGATTAAATATGATGAATCTCCTAAGGTAAATCAGACATTGTATAGTTCTATGATTGGTATCTTACTATATGTCACAGCTACAAGACCAGATATAATGCAGGCAGTGGGGCTAGTGGCAATATTTCAAGCAACACCAAAGGAAAAACATGTACTGGAAGTAAATAGAATTCTTAGGCATTTACAAGGGACTATGTATTTTGGAGTTTGGTATCCCATAGGTGACAAATTTACTCTCAAAACATATAAAAATGTAGATTGGGTAGGCATTATTGATGATAGAAAAGAACAAGCAAACGAGAATTCTTTCTTGAAGATTGTTTAGTCTCTTGGTTAAGCAAGAAACATGCATTGATACACTTATCTATGGTAGAGGTAGAGTACATTGCAGTAGTTCCTTATTGTACACAAGTTTTATGGATGAAAAAAAATTAAATGACTTTAATATAGAGCATGATCATCCCATCTCCATACTATGTGATAATACAAGTGCCATATACATTTCAGATAATCTAGTGATGCACTCAAGGACCAAGAACATTCTGATAAAATATTATTTTAGAGATAAAAGGTGATGGATAAGCAATTCAAATTGTAATATGTTACTACAAAGGAACAACTTGCATATATTTTCACTAAGCCACTTACAAAGGAAACTTTTGAGTATCTTAGAAGGAAATTGGGAGTAGTCTTACTCCTACTAAAAAATTAATCACCTCAAGGAGAGGAGGTGGGGAGGGGGTTGAGCTAAGAGTCTTATATTTAACACCAAATGAGTCCCCTTTCCATTGATTTCAAATGGGGAGAGATTTGAGTAAAGGGGAGCAGTTTCTCAAGGGGAGTAGATTTGGAATATAGTGGTTGGAAAAAGGAATTTTTAGAAAGTGTTGCCATCAATGACAAAGGGGGATATTATTGGAAATTTTGAGTACATTGTTTATCATTGATTTCAAAGGAAATATAAGTGATAATACTCCTCATGGTTGTGTGAGAAAAACAAAGACAAGGTACTCTCTATAGTTGCATTTGCAAGAAAGAGAAAAGGTCTACTTAATTCTCCATGGTGGTATTTGCAAAGAGAAATAAAAGGTTTTATTAATTCTCCATGGTGGCACTTACAAAGCAAAGACAAAAGACTTCATGTTGAAAAAGGCCCAAAGGTAAAAGTGAAAATTATAATATTTAAATCTATTCAGATTTAAAATATTATAATAATTAAAAGTCTAAAAGGTTTTAATTTAAATTTAATTATGAGCACCAAAACATAAGGTGAAACCCAAGCGCAGATGTCATGAGGTAAAACCCAAGAACCGACGTGTTTTTAAAAATCCAAATTGTATATATAAGGAGGAATAAAAATTGTTTTGCAATTAGTGTGGTAATAATTTAATTGCATTCGGATTATTTATTTCATCATATTTGCAAGAGCAAGCTCACGGTTATCGAGTAAAGGTAGAGAGGGAAAGAGATGCACATTGTTTTAAAGGAAATAAGACAACACATGCAGTTTAAATAGAAGTAGCCATGTGGTTTATTTCAATCGAGAGGGTATCTCAGTTAACAAAATAATTCCATGTAAGGTATGGAATAGAGGAAGTTCCAAGATCGAGTCTCAATGATGATAGGATCATTAGCATTTTTTTGACATTGAGATCTGACACTCTTAAATAAAAGGTGGTGCAGTAAGGTTGTTGTGTGGGAAGTTAGCCCATGCGGTGATCTAGCAAGTGTTAGAGCATGGGCTCCATGAGGTAGTGTGTTTGAATCCCTACAATAGCAAGTTGGTAAGGGAAAACAATTTTTTATAAAATTTGATTTTTGATTTTAGGGAGTCATAAGGGTTAGGTGTTGATTAAAGTGCCATAAGGGTTGAAATTGATGATGCATTGTTTTTGCTATTAGGGAGTCATAAGGGTAAAGTTTATAAAATTTGAATTTGCACTTAGGGAGTTATAAGGGTGTAATTTAATAAAAAAATTAGAGTGCTTTATATAGTTTATTTTTGCAAATGAAAAATATGTTTTGCATGCAAGCATAGGAGTAATAAGGTGTTATAATGGTTTGATATCTTATTGTAATGTTTTTATGGTTAAAGTTAGTTTGAAGGTCTTTGATGATTATTAATGCCCTATCTTTTGAGAACAAGAGAAGAGTTATAGAACATCAATTTCAGATTTTATCAAGCATATATTTTTGAGAATGAAGTTCATGTGGATTTTTTAAGAAAGTATTTTTGCTATCTAACCTTGATGTGGCACTAGAAAAATCAGTTTTTTATGAGATACATTTTTGAAGACATATCTCCATATGAGAAAATTAAGAGGTATGGGCACATCATTCCTTAAAGTGTTTTGTTGAGTAAATATTTCTAACATAAGGTAGAGATAAAATGATTATTTGCTATACATTGTTGGAAATATTTGAGTTAGGGTTTGATATCTACATGTGCATCAAGTGTTGAGAGAAAGTTGAAAAAATTGCATTAGAGTTAGAGATCTTCTTGTATTTCATTATTGATTTTTTTTTGGGATAGAGTTTGAGAATATGTTGTGTTTTTATTGTTGAAAGAGATTGAGACATTTGTGCTAGAAATTGTGAACTACTTGTACTAGGTTTGAAGTCAAGTTTTTCTATCTTTGTGAATCCCTTTTGAGAATGTGTTATGAGTAGTTATGAGTATGCATTAGAGCAAGTTTGATGTAGACTTATGAGTAGGTTTAATACAGTACTGTGAGCATATTGGATCAAACTTATGAGAAGGTTAGAGGTAGACTTGTGAGCAGGTTTGAGGTAGACTTGTGAGCAGGTTTAAGATAGTTTTGTGAGTAGATTGGATCAATATTGTGAGTATATTGGATCAGTGTTGTGAGCAGGTTGGATCAGTGTTGTGAGTAGATTGGATCAGTGTTGTGAGAAGATTAGATCAATATTTGTGAGTAAATTTTAGTATATTTTAGCAAAGTAGAGAGAAGAGAGTTCTCCTATGTAAAGTGATCCACAAACCAAGAGAAGAGGGTATAGATTTCTATTGTGGAAATATATCCACAAACCATAGCAGTGGGATAGAGATCTCCTATGGATAGAGATCCATAAACTGGAACATAGGGGATTGGTGCCTCCTTTGGACATAGGTTGTAAACATTGTAATAGGGATTTGATTCCCAAAAGATTCATTTAGAAAATTTATAAGGAATATTTTCTCTGTGGACGTAACCCATATTGGGTGAACCACATTAAATCACGTCTCTCATATGTGTGATGATGTGTGCATTGTTTACTCCTTTGATATTATTATTGTTATCATTTGGATTGAAAAGTAAAAAAAATTATCTTATATTGTTCACCCCCTCTCATTATAAGCTTATGTTCTTCAAAAATGAATTAGACAATGGTAGATCTAATCTAAAATAGTTTGTGGGAGTCCCACTACGTGTGCTAGAATGCAACACACAAAAAGTCATAAATTACAAAACTAATTAAATATATGTTAAATTATCTTTTTATTGATTTAAGAAGGGGTTACAAAATGGAATTTCTCTTAAGAAATATTTCTCTCTTTTCTCAATATGAATATGGTGCATTTTTTGATGTATTATAATACCCTCAATGTAGATGGGCTTATTTGCATGTGTGCCACCACTTGGATTCTTAGAAATATCTTTTGTACCTATTTGGGCCTACAAAAATAGATTAGTACATTTGGATACTTGTCATTGATCAAATCCCATGTTTATGAAGACAAAAATGATAAGAAAATGGAAAGAAACATGATAAAATTAGGAAACAATGTTGTAGAAATTGTAAAAAAGTGATATTTACCTGATATATAGCTATAAAATTATTGTAAACTAGGTTAGCACGATGGTGTGTAGACCTTTATTAGGTTTGCGTGGTGATGTGTGAAACTTGTTGTTGATCAGTTCTACATATTTCTATCTAGGTGAACTCTTGATGTTGATGCTTGATGAATTATGGATGTAGAAGTTACAAAATATGTTTTGGAATGATTTCTATAGAGGTTTGGTAAGTAAGCCAAAAGGGTGTGAGTTCTTTGATGATGAAAATGACCATATATTTATAGAGTGGGACAAGGCTATGGTGGTGACATGTCCTTTGTGAGGTGGTCTAAACCCTAGGTTAGATTCCAGCCATGGTGAGGTTAAAAGGATGAAATGGAAGGTGATTCATTCCATCATATTCCCTAAAGAGGAATCTAGAAATATCCTATGTGCACACATGTGTGAGCAAGGGTTAAGGTTAACCATGATTAGGTAGATCCTAGGTTAGATTGTGGTTAGGTTAGGCATATTTTGAAAATATCCTAAGTGGTGGGTGCACACATGTGTGAGGATAAAATTAGGTTTAATCTTGATTTATCCCTAATTAAGCATATTTAAGCTATAAAGTGCACTTTAATGATAAAGTGACTTTCAATATAGAATTAGAATTACCCTGATTAGGGTTTTTGGAGGAAATATTCACATGGGGACCATAATTAGGTGTTGGAAAAGGCTTATATGACCTAATAGGATTATAGATAGCCCTTTCATTAATAGGAGGTGTTTTAGGTGTGATTAGTGTAGTTTTGTATGTTTTGCAACTATGGGTGACTATGTGTAACTACACATGACTATAGCTAACTATGGTATACTATGCATGATTACAATTAACTACAACTAACTATGCATGACTACAATTGACTACGATCGACTATACATGACTATGGATAAGTACAATCAACTATGCATGGCTAAAAATAATTATGACTGACTATGCATGACTATGACTAACTACAACTGACTACGCATAACTACAACTAACTACAAGTGACTATGTATGACTTTTAGGTGTCTACACATACATAAAGGTATTATGCAGTTATAAGTGATGTGCCTCACATAGAAAATTTGGCACTATGACATCCAATTGACAAAGGATCTAAATTTATTGCTACACTACATGGAAGTACTATTACAATATTATTATGTTCTAATATATTATGATATTTTTTCTTTTAGATGGAAGGCTTCTCACTTGGACTTGGTGCAATGACCAGTATATTATGGCCTAAATCCAACTACTATGACCTAATTGACATTTATATAATCCAAATATGTATGACATATTTTTTATGTTTTCATTGGTAACTTCCTACCAAATTTGGTGATAGCAATGTTGTGTCTTCTACTTAATTATTTGTCTACTTTGTTTGTCTATAGCCAATTATTCTACTATCCATGGTCCCATGTTAACTACCACCATGGGTTTCTATTTTTATTATATATGGCTTCACTTTTGTTTGTTTTTTTCCCATACTAGCTTACTTCATCAATAAAATTTAATTTATATGCCTTTGTTATTCATCCACCAAGTTAAATTTTGCACTTATTCTTTTGGTTAATCTAAATTCCTGTAATGCTATTTTTGAATTCATGTAGACTCTTTAACACCTCTAGTCATGCTATATTTAATATGTAGCATGCCATTCATGTTGTTGTGCTTGCACAACATGCCCTAGTCTACATGGACTAGGAACCCACTTTTTTAATTTTTGGTGATATTTGTCTTATTTTTTTGTGTTTGCTTGTGACCTTCAATCATCCAAAAACTCAAGATTTTTAGCTAAAAACTTTTAAATATATATGCCCAATATTTTGCTTACTTTGAGTTTGTTGTGATGTTTATTTTTAATTATTGTGTGTAGTAATTTTGTTTTAAATGATAAATAACCTCTTTTTTTAAATCGGAATTGAAATAATTTTTACAATGGGTACCCACATGCCTATGTTCCATAGACTTAGCACCCTAAAATTGCTTCAAATCAGATATTGCAAATTGAATTTACTCCAAGTAATGTTGGACATTTTGAGTCCCTAATTCAAAGTTGTCATTGATGTCACTCGATGAGGTCATCATTAATTTCAAGGAATTCAGTAGGAAACAAAGGGGATAAAATGATTATCATAATATTAAAGGTGATATGGTGAAAACCCAAATAAAATATTTATAATTTTTATTATAATATTTTATAATGCAAAAGTGGGTTTTATAAATTCTAAATATTTTTTATAAACTCAAAGGTTGGGTTTAAGACAAAATGCATTGGAAGCCTTTATAATCTCTGTTGACATAATGGAAGATAACATGGAGAGCACCGATATTTTCAAAACAATGGAGGAAGCATATAAATATAAACGTCCAAAGTTCAATTAATTATCCTTGCTCAAAAATTAAAAAATATTTGCATGCGAAGAAAAGAGCTCATGAGTTTTTGTGAAAGTCACGACAGAGAAGTGTTTAAGGGAGGAAGCTTTAATATTCGAAGTTGCATAGGACAACATGGCCTAGTGGTATTTTGAGAAGTGTAAAAGCATTGGATTGAAAGAGGGTTTGCGTTTGAATCTCGGTGGGTGCATCGTGAGTTGTGTTGGTTAAGGCACCCAAGGCACACATTCTTTTGCCCAAAGTGGAAGGTGTGAGGAGATTAAGAAGCACATGGTGCTTCGTTAATCTCATATGAGCTCTTGGCTCGTGCAACAACTTTTGTCATGGCTAAGGTGCACATTGGGGTAAAATTGAGGGTTTTATTCCATCTGAAGATGAGGTAATATTTTTTTGGTGTTAATTTTAATTAAATGCATAAGTTGGAGGTATAAGGTTTTTTAGTGGTTTTGTTTTGAAAGGTTGCTTTGTAATAAAGTTTGGGTAGTTGATAATTATCATTAGGCGTTATAATGAGATTACTGTTTTTAAATTTTAATAAAGTCTTAAATTGCTATAGTGGTATATTGGAGGATTAAGACTTTGTGGGTATTGTGTTATTTTGAATTAAGGGTTTTTGTGACTATTTTGAGGATGTTTATTATTAATCAATTTTGAGTGATAAGGTGTAAACTTGATATTATTTTTGTGTTATGTTTTGTTGAGAAAATTATCCTCTAACCCTTATTGATATTTGCAAAGAAGTAATTGTGAGTGTGGCAGATTTGTGATATCAACTACTTGTCAAGAAAAAAGGTATGGGAAAATTATTCTTTGGTTGAGTTGATTGAATGGCGTACTAGAAAATAAAATTTAGATTGAAAAGGATTTGATTAGGGTTTACTTTTTGAAAGTGTTTGATTTAATGCTTCAAGGTTTTCTAAAATTAAGAGTTGTGATTAAAACCTTGTTTTATAAGCATTGTTGTTGAAACCATTGGTTGTGTGAAGAACTTGAGTTAGGGTTTGAAAAGATCATGAGTATCATTGTTATGTGAAGAATATTTTTTAAGCATGGTTGTTGAAGTGAGTTGTAATGCAAAAAACTTGAAGTAAATTTTGAAAATATTATGAGTATCATTGTTATGTGATATTTGTTGTTGAGCATTGTTGGAAACATTTTTAGTTGGATGATACATGTTTGGACTAGGGTTTGTGAGCAAGATTTGTTTCTTGAGTGATTGGTTGAGTAAGTTGATTAAGCCTAGTCAAGTGGATGTATGAAGTGGTTTTTCAATTTACATAAAACAAACTATTCTATATTCTCATTTGAGTTTTGAAAGAGATTGAGTTGTGAGAATAGAACATATTGAGTCTCTAACAATTCTCTTTATGTTTCTATGATATTGGACAAGTTCTATGTGGACTTGTTAATCATATTTGAGATAAGTCTTTGGGAAGACTTGTGGACTGATTTTGTGTGAGATTTTGTGGAAGCTTACAATATATATTTTGTTAAGTCCTAGAGAGGACTTATTGAGAATATTTGGATAAGTTCTGTGTGATCTTGTTGAGCATATTTGAGTAGGTTTTGAGTGGACCTATTCAACATATTTGACCAGGTTCTAAGTGGATCTCTTGATAATATTTGAGTAGGTTCTATGTGGACCTGTTGAGCATATTTGAGTAGATCTGAGTGGACATGTTGAGCAGATTTGAGTAGATTCTGAGTGGACCTATTGAGTAGAGTTGAGCATATTTTGAGTGGACTTGTTGAGCAGATTTGTTCTAGACTGACTATATTGTTTTTAGTATATAATTAAGATAGATATTTGGAGGTGACATATCAAAGAGGATAGTAGTCTCCAGTGGATAAAGATCCATCATCTAGGTTAGTGAGGATAGGTCTTCTGAGTGGGGACAAGAGTCTTCAGTGGAGAGAGATCCATAAGCTAGTGAAGTGGAGGTAGTAGTCTTCTAGAGGATCACTAGCCAGAGTAGAGGAGGAGTTTTCTTGTGGATAGAGATCCACAAACTATATTTAGGGGATCAGCATATCCTTTGGACAGAAGTCCATAAATATTTTTATTGGTAAGGATTCCCAAAATATTATTTGATAAATATTTAGAAGAAACACTTTCTCCGTGGAAGTAGCCATATTTGGGTGAACCACATAAAAATGATCTCTCATGTGTGTGATGCTTTGTGTGATGTTTACTATTTTATTAATACTGATGCTACTATTTGGATTAAAAGGCAAAAAGTTTTATTGTATACTGTTCACCTCCCTCTCAGTATAAACACATGTTCTTCAAATGGTATCAGAGTAGGTCTCTCCGTGAAAAGACTAACAACTTGGAAGAGGATCCTTTGGTAGCACACATGAATTTATAAAGAGAATATGAGACTATTTTTTATATAAAATAAGAATTCTTTGTTGCTCTTAGAAAATTGGAAAGACTTAGAGAGAAATATTCAATCTTGAAAGAACAAGTTCAATAAGATAAAGAAGCAAGAATGGAACTTATACAGAGTCTCACAGAACTCAAGATTAGGGTGGAATAAGGAAAGAATATTGAGCAATATATGATAGATCTATTGAGAACAATGGAAGTAGAATGTGAAAAATTGGAAGCAAAAATTCTTCTCCTAAGGAATAAAGTGGAAATAACCAAGGTACTGCAAGATACAGAATATGAGAAGCAAAAATAAGAATCAAATCTCCAAAAAGTAGAAACTTCAAACAAAGTAAAAGCAAGCAAGGGACATCAGAAAGGAAGAAAGAAAGAACCCTGGATAAAAGTTAATCACAATAAGAAGATGACTTCTTCATAAATTCCAAGACATCCAAATAGGTTACATAATTTCTTCCATGGTCATTGTTTTTCTTACAATAAATATGGTCATAGAGCTGCACACTGTATTCATTATACAAGATACAACAAAAATTTTAATTCCTTTGCACCTCTCATGGATGATTATGTTATATGTTACAAATACAATAATTTTTGGCACAAGGCTAGATGGTGTAAAATGATACCTCCTAAGTCTAGAAAAATAATTCCAACAACTAGGAAATATGAAATAAAGAATGTTAGGTCTAGATCAATGTTAGTAAAAACAACCCTTCATGCTCAAGATTAATAAGAATAATGGTATATTGATAGTGGTTGCTCTAGTCACATGATAGGAGATAAAGACAAATTCATTGTACTGAAAGAAACAAATAGAGGATCAGTAAGTTTTGGTGATAATGGACCAGCAAGGATTGTTGGGAGAGGAACTCTAATTCTAGACAATGGAAAATAAAAAATAGATAATGTTTTGTATGTCAAAGGGTTAAAACACAATCTACTAAGTATAATTCAAATTTGTGATCAAGGATACATGGTCACCTTCCACCTAGATAGGTGTGAAATAAGAAAAACAAAAACTAGGAAAATCATTGCAAATGTAAGAAGGACCCCAAACAACTTATACATGCTCAATGAGATCAAAGGGGGAAAATGCTTTCTATCACAAGAATATGAGAGTTTGTTGTGGCATAGAATATTGGGTCATTTGAATTTTGACAACATAGTTAGTATAAGCAATAAACAGGCAGTTAGAGATTTACCCAAAATAAGAAGACCTCAAAACATAATTTGTGCACCCTATCAACATGGAAAGCAAACTAGGACAACCTTTAAACCAAAATGTTATATGTCATCTGAGCCATTGAGCCTAATACATACTGATTTATGTGGTCCTACCAAAACATAAAGTATTCAGGGTGAGATTTACTTCAAGTTATTTGTAGATGATTATTCCATAATGGTTTGGGTAACCTTCCTAAAAGAGAAATTAGAGGCCTTTGAAAAATTTAAAGCATTCAAAGAATTGGTTGAAAATGAAACACATAAAAGGATTAAGTGTCTACGATCTTATAGAGGGAGAGAATTTACTTCAAATAAATTTATAGAATTTTGTGAACAACATGGAATCAAGAGAGAGTACTCAATAGCAAGAACTCCTCAACAAAATAGAGTAGTTGAAAGGAAGAACATGACTATTGAAAATATGGCTAGATCTATATTAAATGAATCTAATTTATCATATGGTTTTTGGAAAGAAGCAATATTCATAGTTGTATACATAATTACTATGGCTCAATTAAGGGTAAATCATCAGAAGACTTCTTATGAGATTTGGAAAGGAAGACCTGCTATTGTAAAACATTTTAGGATATTTGGAAGCAAATGTTACATAAGACGGGAAGATCAAAACTTGGGCAAGTTTGATCCAAGATGTGATGAGGGAATTTTTCTTGGTTATTCCACAAAGAGTAAATCCTACAGATGTTTCAACAAAATAACACACACTATGGTGGAAATTATGAATGTAACAATTGATGAGAAGATAGATTTCGAAGAACCAGTTTAGCAAACTGTGTACCAAGAGGATGGATGTTTTCAAGAAGAATTTTGTGAGGAATCAAATAAATATGAAGAAGAAACACAAATGCTTCTTCCCAAGACTCCTTCCAGGTATGTACAAAAAAATAATACAAAATAATAGATCATCGAGAATCCAGATGAAATACAGACAAGGAGAAGAATAAGAAAACCATCTCAAAAAGTAAATTTTTCCTTGCTATCTAAGATTGAGCCAAAATAATTCACTCAGGCTAGTGGGGTTGAATTTTGGATTAAAGCAATTAATGAGGAGTTGGATCAAATAGAGAAAAGAAAAACTTGGGAACTTGTTCCATGACCAAAGGACAAAAATGTGATTGGCACAAAATGGGTATTTAGAAATAAGTTGAATGAAGATGGACAAGTGGTCAGAAATAAAGCAAGGTTAGTATGCAAAGGTTATGCACAAGTAGAAGGAATTGAATTTGATGAAAATTTTTCTCTAGTTGCACTACTTGAAGCTATAAGGATGTTTTTAGTTTTCTCAAGTTTTAAGAACTTCAAGGTATATCATATGGATGTCAAGTCAGCATTTCTAAATGGGGTTCTAGAAGAAGAGGTCTATATTGAACAGCCAGAGGGATTCATACTAGCAGATACACCAGATCAGGTATGCAGATTGAAAAAGGTATTGTATGGTTTAAAGTAGTATCACAGAGCATGGTACTCAATATTGGATAAGTATATTCAGAAATAGGGATTCATAAAAGGAATAGCATATAGTAATTTGTATATCAAAAATGAAGGAAATGACATTCTAATAGTGGTTGTTTATGTTGATGACATAATTGTTGGAGGAAACAATGATAAGATGTACAAATATTTTTCTAAGAATATGAAAAATGAATTTGAGATGTCTATGCTTGGTGAATTTTCCTTATTTCTGGGACTTCATATTTCACAATCATAAAGGGGAGTGTTTCTCTCTCAAGCCAAGTGCATCAAGAAAATGTTGAAGAAATTCATGTTAGAAGATTGCAAACCAGTAAGTACTCCTATGGTCACATGTTGCACGTTGATTAAGGATGATGAATCTCAAGAGGTAGATCAGAGATTATACATATCTATGATTGACATATTATTATATGTTATAGCTACAAAAATAGATATAGTACAGTCAGTGGGATTAGTGGTAAGGTTTCAAGCAACACCTAAGGAAACACATGTGGCAATAGTAAAAATAATTTTTAGGTATCTAAAAGGGACTATGGATTTTGGGCTTTAGTATCCCAAAAGTGGTAGTTTCACACTAACAACATATACAGATGCATATTGGGCCAACAACATTGATGATAGAAAAAGCACAAGTGGAGGAGCATTCTTTTTTGGAGAATGTCTAGTCTCTTGGTTAAGTAAGAAGAAGGTTTCAATATCTCTATCTGCAATAGAAGCATAGTATATTGCAGTAGTAGCCATTTGTACCTAGGTTTTATGGATGAAGAGAACTCTAGAATACTTCAATATCAAGAATGATCAGCCCATTCCTATAATATGTGATAATACAAGTGTCGTAAGTATCTCAAAAAATCTAGTAATGCACTCCAGGACAAAGCATATTCTGATTAAGTATTATTTTTTGATAGAATAGGTGATATATAAACAGTTCATATTGGAATATGTCACTACAAAGGAACAGATAGCAAATATTTTCACTAATCCACTTTCAAAGGAAACTTTTGAGTATCTTCGAGGAAAATTGGGAGTGAGACTCCCACCCCAAAATTAACCATATTAATAGAAGATGGGGGAGGGGCTAAGCTAAGAGGCTCATTCTTAGCCCTAAGCCCCAAAGGTGACTCTTTGCCATTGATTTCAAAGGGGGAGATATTTTTGTAATGGGGAGAGTTTTGATATTTGAGAGAGCATTGAGCCATGAGGAGCAATGTCCCAGGGGGAGCAGAATAAAAAGAAAGTTTAGGTTTTGGTAAGAAGAGTATGGGTTGCCATCAATGACAAAAGGGGATATTGTTGGACATTTTGATTCCCTAAGTCAAATTTGTCATTGATATCACCAGATGCGGTCATAATTAATTTTAAGAAATTTAGAAGGAAAAAAGGAGATAAAAATGGTTATTATAATATTAAAGGTGATATGAAGACCAAAAATTGCTTGGGAGGGAGGATCTATAGGGCGACTTCCTATGTAAGTCTTGTTCCTTTTACCTGCATCCTTTCCTTTTCCCTATCCTAGGACCCCATTCCTTTCCTATTTTCCTTGGTACATTTCCCATCCTTTTAGGAAGGAAGGTGTTGCAGAAGATATCCTTTGGGGGGGGAGATCCTTGATCCATTGTTCTTCCCCTTTCCTTTCCCTTGGATGGTAAAATATATCCCATTTTCTCTCATTGTTCCATCCTTTGGTATCTAGGTTCTGGGTTGTGTTCAGGTTTTCCCTGGGACTTTTCCTAGGGTTTTTTTCTCAAGATGTTTTTGGAAGTCTTCCTCTAAACTATCCTTTGGGATGTTTTAGTTGTGGGTTGTTGGGTCTTAGGATTTTTGGCTTCATGAGCAGTTTTGCACAACATCCTTTTGGTTGGCAGGACCATGTGCTTTATATTGTAGCTCTGCTCTTTGGGTTTGAAGTGGTGATTCTTGGAGGTTTTCAGCTCCTTTCATGGTTTCGGGTATGTAACTATGTTCTTCTCATTGCTAATTCCTTTTAGGACTTCCTCCTTCGTCTACTTAAAGCTATTTTTTTGTGGTTATAAGGAATTTTGGCTTCATAAGTAGTTTTGCACAACATCCTTTCAGTTTTGGAGGATACTATGTGCTTTCTACTATGAATCTACTCATTGGATTCATGGCATTGGCATCTGTAGGTTTTCAATTCCTTTCATGGCTTCTGAGGATGGGCCTCTAGTTTTCTTGTTGTTGAATCCTTATAGGTTTTCCTTCTTATGTCATTAAAACTTTGGTGTTGAAGGTTGTTTGGGATGCTTGGCTTATTAGTTTCATTTTGGGATCTTATGTTTGCATCTGTGCCTCCTCGTGACTCCTTCTTCTTGGATTCCTATGGCACTTTCCTACATTTCCTTCTGATGTGTTGTTCCACTGCTAATGTTTCCTGCGCTAGGTAATTTTTTCTCGAAGACTTTCTTTTTCCTTCTTGAGGACTTCATAGCCTAGGAAGTTCCTCTTGTACCTATTCCACTGATGCTCCATTCTCTAGGCTATTTTTCCACTTCATGAGGATTTCACAGCCTATGATTTTCCTCTTTATGCTGATTCATTTTTTATAGGCTTTTAGGGAATGGTCTTTTCATTTTCTTAATCTTGCACTTTCCTTGTATGTTTCATTCTGCTTCACTAATTCACCTTTCTGTTCATGGTGGATTTTATGTTTTTTTCTAGTTTTCCCCTACATGGGAAGATGTTCTTTCTCAGACCTATTTCCCAATGGTGGTTTATGGTTTTCTCGCAATTAGGTTTATTCAAAATTTAAAATCTTGGCTCTATTTCCTTTTCCCGCCCTTGGAAAAGTTTCAATTTAATTTTTAATGGATGGGGGGGTTTGGTGCTCTCTCCCACCCTTGGTTTTCTTGAAATTATTGTTTCATGCCCTTTGTTTAAAATTTATTTCTCTAGTGGGATTTCTCTTCCTACCTATGTTTCCTTTGGTGCTTAGGAAGTACTCTTCCTCTGACACAAAGGATTACGCCTTCCTCTGGTGTCTATGATGGCACTTCCATTTTCTTGTATGTGTTCCTCTAATGTTTCCTTTTGTTTCAATGTGATGTATTATGTTGCATTCGAATCCTTTATAATAAGGTTTTGTGATCCTTGATAAAAACCCACTTTTAATATATAACTTACCAGGAAAATATTAAAGGTGATATGGTGAAAACCCAAATAAAATATTTATAATTTTTATTATAATATTTTATAATGTAAAAGTGGGTTTTATAAAGTCTAAATATATTTTATAAACCCAAAGGTTGGATTTAATACAAAAGGCATTCAAATCCTTTATAATATCCACTGACATCATGGAAGATAACATGGAGAGCACCGAAATTTAAAAAAAAATGGAGGAATCATATAAATACAAACACCCAAAGTTTAATTAATTATCCTTGCTTGAAAATTGAAAAGGATCACATGCGAAGAAAAGAGCTCGTGAGTTTTTGCGAAAGTCATGATAGAGAAGCGTTTAAGGGAGGAATATTTAATCCTCAAATTTGTATAGGACAACATGACCTAGTGGCATTTTGGGAAGCATGAAAGCACTGGATTGCAAGAGGGTTTGCGTTCGAATCTCAGCAAGTGCATCGTGGGTTGTGTTGGTTAAGGTGCCCAATGCACATGTTCTTTTTCCCAAAGTGGAAGGTGTGAGGAGATTAAAGAAGTACGTGGTGCTTCATTAATCTAATATGAGTGCTTGGATCGTGTGGCAACTTTGACCATGGCTAAGGTGCACATTTGGGGTGACATTTAGGTTTTGATTCCCTCCGAAGATGAGGTAATATTTTTTTGGTTTTAATTTTAATTAAATGACTAAGTTGGAGGTATAAGTTTGTTTAGTGGTTTGTGTTTGGAAATGTTGCTTTGTAATAAATTTGTGGTAGTTGATAATTATCATTAGGAGTTATAAGGAGATTTCTATTTTTAAATTTTATAGTGGTATATTGGAGGATTAAGACTTTGTGGGTATTGTGTTATTTTGAATTAAGGGTTTTTTTAATTATTGTGAGGGTGTTGATTATTAATCAAGTTGGAGTGATAAAGTGTAAATTTGATATTGATTTTGTGTTATTTTTTGTTGATAAAATTATCCTCTAACCCTTATTGATATTGGCAAAGAAGTAATTGTGAGTGTGGCATATTTGTGAGATCAAATACTTTTCAAGCAAAAAGGTATGGGAAAATTTTTATTTGGTTGAGTTGATTGAATGGCTTACTAGAAAATAAAGTTTGGAGTGAAAAGGATTTTATTAGGGTTTCATTTTCAAAAGTGTTTGAGTTAATGCTTCAAGGTTTTATAAAATTAAGAATTGTGAGTAAAACCTTGTTGTATAAGCATTGTTGTTGAAACCATTGGTTGTGTGAAGAACTTGAGTTAGGGTTTGAAAAGATCATGAGTATCATTGTTATGTGAATAATGGCTTATAAGCATGGACCACCTCACATTCCCTTGGGTAATAAATAAAATATGGATACTTTTGCACAAAATAAGCAATTTTTAATTTGAAGATATTTTCAAAAATGTCTTCATAAATGCCAAATGGATATTTTTTGTAAAGTCATAATTATTTATGGATGGGTGAGGTATTATCTCACCCAACCTCATTTATGAACCAAGAAACCTTAGAGGACACCTCTTAGGTGGACACCTCACCATTACCACATCCTAGGGGACACCTCATCCCCTCCCTCTCACCTTGGCCAAGTCTATAATTAGAAGGTCATTTTCACCTTTTCATAACAACCAAAATTTTCTTACTGAAACTCTACCAAAATCACTATAGCCATTGCATCCATCCTACATCCATCACACAACCATCCAACATACATTACAATTGTGTTTATCTCTTTCATGAGACTTTCTTGTGATTGAGATAGGTCAATAACCCCACAAAAAGTGCACTTTATGAAGGTGACCCACACAAAAATAAAAGAAGCAACTGCTCTAGGACAACCAAGAAAGTCATCTTGTAGATTTTTTCTAAAAAAATATAGGTTTGCACGACCCCATGAGAACCTCCTAGTTCACAACTGATTTGCATGACCCCGTGTGAACCTATGCTACAAACATGAGAATCATCGACTCAGGTAAGTATGGCATTTTTTAGTGTTTTGAAACTATTTTTAGCAGTTATTTTCATATTCTAAGATTATTTTAGAGTCTTTTGTCTTTATAACTATGAGGTTTGACTGAGGCAAACCCCTCAATGCACTAATAATATTTTGCAGGTTTAATAGGTATAAAGAACACATCCAACCCATGGTTTCACATGAGCAAGAAGCCCACCTGCACTGACGAATAAAAAGAAGATAAATCTTGCTACCTTTGTACAGATCCAAAAGGGCTTCCTTAGGGAAGACCCCATTATAGCCTTCAAGGAAAATTTGTAAAAGGTGTTAGTCTTACAATGACACTAAGATGGGGGGTGAATCAATGTAGCTCTATAAACTTAAATTTAAATCTCTTAATACCACAACAATTAAAACTTATTACTAGATACAACAAGTATAACAAAAGAGCATCACACAACATAAGATTTAACGAGGTTCACCAATGTGGCTACTCCTCAAAAATTGACTGCTTAGACTACCATCCAAATCTAACCTTTGCAAAGCACCAAATTTATAATCAATTTACCAGCATCCACTAGAAGGAGCACCAACCCCTGATTTATCTACACCAATAGAAAGGAGCACCAACCCCTAATTTACCAAGGCCAACTGGAAGGAGCACCAACCCCTAATTTATCTGTACCAATAGAAAGGAGCACCAACCCCTGATGCCAATCTACAGCCTGGACTTCAATTTGAATCTATAAGTTTGACAGTAAGATACCTTTGCTTTTGCAAGACCCTGACTGGTCTTCTTCACCTTTGCATTCTTTGTGCACTATGCTCTCTCTACACAATCACTTTGCACACTCTATTTCGTTACAGTTGAACTTTACGATCGTCTTCTCCCTTTTGTGCACTCTGCTCCGTTATAGTCAAACTTCATGATCATATTCTCCCTTTTGCACACTCTTCTCTCTTTGCAAATTTTGCACTTAGCACGATTCTACATGACTTGCTCTCTGTGCACAACGACTGTATTTCACACACATTCGACGCTTATTCAATTCTCCAAACAACCCTCCTTTTATAACAATATTTTTTATGATGAAAACCCTAATCTTAGTCGACTGTAAATCCTAATCTTAGTTGGCTTTCATAACAACTATAAACCCTAATTTTAGTTTGTTTTCATCGGTCTTCATTGGATTCAACTCAAGAAGATGTTTTATTTATCCATCGCTTGATGATTTCATTTTGGACAGACCCTGTAACCACCATACTGACATTTGATCACTCTTCATATTTTAGCAGTATGAAATCACTCTGTAATTGTCCCTGTAAATGCCCTAGTGATGTCGATCCATTGTCATACTTCTCATTTCAGTCAGGTTCTCCTTCTTGACTTGCACATTTATGACCTATCGTGAAATCATGACATTTTTGCCTCTGTAGCTTCTTTTGTTGTTGTTGCCACAAAAACACATGTCGTGATATTGTGACACTTTTGCCTCCATACACTTTCTCTATTCTTTTGTCATGATATCATGACATTTTTGCCTCCGCAGACTTCATCTTTTCTTTTGTCACGATATCGCGACACTTCTGCTTCCATAGACTTTGAATTTGCTTTTGTCATGATATCGTGACACTTCTGCCTCCATAGTCTTCAACTTAGCTTTTGTCGTGAAATCATGACACTTCTACTTTCATACTTATCTTGTTTGCTTTTGTCATGAAATCATGACACTTCTGCCTTTGAAGTCTTCTTCTCTACTTTTGTCGTGAAATTGTGACACTTTTGCTTTTGTACTTTACTTCTTTGTTTTTTTCACAAAATCATGACACTTCTGCTTCCGAAGTCTTGCTTTCTGCTTTTTTCGCAAAATCATGACAGTTCTACTTCCGTACACTTCCTCTCTTTCTTTTATCGTGAAAATGTGACATGTCGCGATATCGTGATACTTTTCAAACTTGTTCTCTTTCTTCGAACATGTCACAAAATTGTGACACTTTTTCCTGCTTTCTCTTTCTCTTCCAACATGTCGCGAAATCGTGATAGTTTTTCCACTTGCCTTTTTCTCTTCCAACATGTCACGAAATCGCCTTCCAACATGTCGTGAAATCATGACAGTTTTTCCACTTGCATTTTTCTCTTCCAACATGTCACAAAATCGCAACAGTTTTTCCTACTTTTTCTCTCTTCCAACATGTCGCGAAACCGCGATAGTTTTTCCACTTGCATTTTTCTCTTCCAATATGTCATGAAATCGCCACAATTTTTCCTAATTTTTCTCTCTCTTCCAACATGTCATGAAATCGTGACAGTTTTTCTTGCTTTTTCTATCTCTTCCAACATGTCGTGAAATCATGACAATTTTTCTTGCCTGTTGTATATGTCACGATATTGCGACACTTTTCTTACTTGACTTTTTCTTTGATCTTTTGCATATGGGCCACTTCGGTCTTCTTATAAAATCACTGTACATACTCTAAATAACCTTTGAACTCCTGTATTCTATATCTGAATAGCTTTTGAACTTCTTATCCACTGCATCAACAGATCTATCTGACTATGTTGATAACAATGAAAATACTGTTGTTGCACGTTGCTCAACAAAAGGATATCACTTTGTAACCCCTTTTATAATTTAAATAACAAATATAGTGGATTATTTAATTTTGAATGATATTTATAGTGTCATTTTTGTTGGCTTAATTGTAGCACACCCGATGGGACCCCCACCAAGCATTAGCTTAATCACCTTCTAAAAACAATTTTGGCATGTTTTTGTATGGCAGGAAATTTTCATCATTGAAGAAACCCTAAACCAAAAATACCCTAAAAGCCATCTCAATCCAAACCACAAAAGGTGCACTGGTGCATTGGTAAGCCTCCCAAGAGAGTAGTGAGTACACACTTGGGCATGTGAATTCCTCAATCTACCTCAAACTTGATACTTGATACCCAGGTATTGGTTCTAGACACCCACAACCATTTGTAAGGTAAGTTAGGGGAGGTTAAGAGCCTCATGTTCCTATGGATTGTGTGCCCCATACCTAGACCACCAATCATCTCTCTCCATGGTGTATGTAAGTTTAAAGCATCCTTATATTTTTGTGCAATAATAGTTAGCTTATTTTCCTATAATTTGCTTTCTTTAGGTATGTGCAAAATATCTTTAGGGTTTTTATTGTCTTTTTGTGCCAAAAATTGACTTTTGTAAATTTTTGTGTAGGTACATATGCTAAAACACTCCAAGATCTTCAAAATAATTATCAAGACCTCAAAACCAGTCAACCCAATATTTAGACATCGGTTTGCAAGACCCTGTGCAAATGAGTTGCCAAAGCATAGGTTTGCAACCCCAGGTGTGAATTTTGAGAATCCACAAAACTTCAGATCAAAATGTGAACCAAAAAGTTTTGCATATACCTGGACGTAGGTATTATGTGAAATTAATATTTTTACTTCCATTTTGAGGCTAATATTTCCTATTGGGTTTGTATTCCACAAAATCGCATCTGCTTGGTTGTTTTAGGTAAATTTACACTTGCTTTCTAGCCTAGCTTCAATTCCAATCATTTCCCTTCATGTTATTTCCCTTCCAAAAGCATTTAATTAGATTTATTTCTTGTTATTTCCCTTTCAAAAGCATTTAACTAGATTTATTTCTTGTTATTTCCCTTCAAAAGCATTTAATTAGATTTCCCTTCAAAAACTAGTAGATTATATTTATTTGTGAGGAAGTCATTAATTAGATTTGTTTGAAAAAGCATCCTAGCATAGCTTTCATTCAAAAAGATAATTAGCATAATTTTCTTCTAAAAAAATTTCACACAACAACACCACACACTCACATCCCATTTTTAATGGTGTAAGGAACTGTATTTCATCTCCAGTTTGAATTGGATTTCATCACCAATTCAACACTAAAGTTCAATGAGGTCAGATTTCTATCCTCCACTAGTTCACCCCTTGTTTAGTCACCATAGTAGCCCCCCAGGTGGATCATTTTGGCATTAATACCTAGATGGTCCTTCTCATTTTGAGTGTTATTTATCTATATTTAATCACTAGAAGGTACCTTCAAAGTGGGTATTTTTATACAACCCCTTTACCATAGGGTTTTTCAAAATAATTAGTGGGTGTAGTTGATTGTTATTGTGCATGCCTTAAACATGAGGGTTAAGCGAAAGCCAGGCTTGGCTGGTAGTAGCACATTGATAGCGCAACCTCTCTTCACAAGATTATATTGAATCATTAGAACATTTTGAGTCTCCCCCATTTTAGATACCATTTTACTTTACTAGATTCCATCTAGCTTTCCACTCACCCATTGGAAACATAGTTTTATTTTGTGTGCCTTTGGGTTTTGAAGGAGGTTCTATGCTATGACATACCTAATTCAAAGTAGATTTCACCTGTCACCATGATTTTTTCTTAGGGTAGATACATACTTTCACTCAAACACATGAAAATCAAAAGAAACACATTTTCTTATTATCGAGTCTCATAAAAAGTGGTTACAACAACATACCAAATTTTCTATAACTCACTGATTGGTTGTTCCATAGTTTCACTTCCACACAAAGCATTGCATAGTTAGGTGGTTTGTACCCTCTAGTGTGAATTTCCTACACTTAGAGACATTAACACAACCCCATGCAAACCTAGATTCTAGGCTACAAAATTGCACCAAAAGACTACAACTGGTCCCCTAAGACAAGATCATAAGCATGATATTCCTCAGACTGCAACTAAATCCATTCCTACATATGATGGATCTAGAAATATTACTACATACAAATATTTTAAAGATATTCTAAATTTTGTAGCTATCCATAACATAAATAATGAAGATGTCATGATCATAATCCTAGCCTTATCCTTTGGAGGGAAAATTCTATACTAGTCCAAGAATTTAGACGATAATACTCTTACATTATGGGAAAAATTAGAAGAACCTTTTGTAGAAGATTTAAATGAGTGTGTTGATCTTTTTTTCCTCCTCAATCAATTTACATCCATACAAAATCATTAGCAAGATTTTGTTTTGGATTTTAACCTAAGATTTAATAGGTCTTGGAAAATAATTCCACTTGAAGCTAAGCCAGTTGCAACCCTTGTTTTCATGTACTACATCATATCCCTTGGGTTTGAGTTGGGTCTTCAAACCCAATAGTCAATAATATGTACCTTCCTCCAAGTCTACAATGTATTTTTTCAACCTGAAAATACTCTTATCAATGTGTGAAGATTACCCCCTAAAGTTGTTATACCTTATTGTTCAAAAACTACCAATGTGCAGAACCATACAGCTACATATTCTTATATGGATCCTCATTCTATATCATCCCTACTTCTTTAGATGATCCCTATTCCTCACCCTAAAGGTATCATCTACTACAGTTCCTTTCCCACCACTTCCTATTCAAACATCCCAAGAATCCACTATGCTTATTGATATATAGAATACCCTTAAAATGCTCAGTAACAAAATGAGCTCAATGTAAAAAAGAGAGATAGAGAGATCTCAACAAAGAATATTTCCTTATGTCAATAGGGACAAAAAACTTAGTACCATAAATAACATAGAAATCAGGGTAAATACAATGAAGGAAGATCTAGGGTGTTCCTCTGAGATAAGCTTGGTATATATGTGGTATCTTGTATACAATGATTCCCATAATTCATAATCATGTTTCATGTACCAATACCATGTGCAACAGGCTATGGAAATGGTATAGATGAATCATAAGGGTAGGGTCAATATTCATTGGTAGCCTGACCAGATTATGGTTGGATAGGATCCAAATGAAGAAGGGCCAATTTCATTTATGACAAGATCAGGAAAGAAAACCTTATAGATTGATCCACAAAATATGGGTCAGTTTAAAGTCCCTTCCCAAAAGAAGAAATATGCTCTCCCTCAAGGTAATGATATTTTCCCTATTACTCAAGAAAAATAAAAGGAGGATATGGTCCCAAAAGACCAATAAAAAGAGGTCAAATTTTCTAGAAGATATGACAAATAAAACAATAAGGGATGATATACAAGAGTGAAGCACAATAAAAGCTTAAATTTCCCTCCATAATCAAGAGGTAAAGGAATGAGGCTACCCAACAATACAACAAGAAGTATGGTGAACCAAAGAGAAATTTTGAGAATTCCTATTCAGTGAAATTAGAGTACAATATTGTAGAGGAAATGAAAAGAATAACCTCAAAGGCTAGCTTATACGATACTCTCTTTATCCCTAGCCAAATAGACCTGTTGAAGGCTTCTCCAAGAAAATATCCATAGGAAAATCAAGCTAATATAATCCTTAGAATGTCCTATGGGAAAAAAATATGTCCCTGCTACCCTAAAGAACAAACCCCCTCCCTTTTACATTTCTCTAAGGATGTAGGGTTGGATTGTCTG
Source organism: Wollemia nobilis (assembly GCA_028583015.1). Lineage (NCBI taxonomy): Eukaryota > Viridiplantae > Streptophyta > Pinopsida > Araucariales > Araucariaceae > Wollemia > Wollemia nobilis. The sequence continues at coordinate 22,013,743 of JAQPPZ010016895.1, forward strand.
CAGGTGCATGATTGACTCAAGGGCTTCCACCATAGTTATGCCCAAAGCAGTCTACGAGGAGATGGGTATGGAATATATCATATCCTATCCTATATTTTTGTAGTTGTATGGAACCCCAGTAAATATATTAGGAATAATAAAGGATGTCCTAATGAGTTTGCATAGAGCTCTAGAGGTAACCATTGTGAAATAATTAGTAGTGATAAACCTAGAGACTTATTTCAACCTATGTCTTTCAAGGGAATTCACTGTAAAACTGGGAGGATGCATGTATATGGATTACTCTAGCATGATGATTCACTTTAATGGAAAGATAATAAGTATTACACTCGAGAAGCATGTGTCTTATCATATTGAAAAAAATGAAGAGGATATGGGTAACCTCACTCCTTTGGATGAGTTCCAACTAGTGGAAAGTTTTGAAAAACTAGAGGTTGAGGACGAATTGCCATTCAAAGAACATTACAGTCAATTTGGAATAGACATGGGTACATATAGCATTTCCTTTACAATAGAGAAACAGTACCTACCATATCCAATCAGTCATTGAGGGATATAGAGACTTAGACCATGCACTTTGATGGTGCGAGGTGAAAAATGGGGCTAGTGTTGGTGTATTGTTGTAGTCTCAGTCAGAAGGTGTAAATATTTTTGTATACAGACTGACAAGGCTAAATGACAAATGACAAGGCTAAATTAGATGCATATAGATTGGCTTCCTTGGATTGGAAATATCTCAAGGAACCCATGAATATCATGCATTTGAAGTGATATTATGCATAAGATCAAAATTTTCATCTCTGTACATGATTTTAAATAAATTTCTTCACCATTTGCAACCCTCATATTATAAAAATAAAAAAAAAAATCAAAAAATAAGAAAATTTCCAAAAATATTTCAAAATTGTTAAGTTATTCATCAGTGTGTGTTGTTTTCCAAAACTCAAGTTGTATTTTATCTTATTTTAGATAAACTCAAAAATTATCTTGAACCATGCACTTAATTTACATATTTAATGATTTTGATTTTCACTTTGATTATAAATCTCTCTTGCATCAAAAAACACTATTATATCACTAAATGTAATTTTGAGTTTGGAAACTAATATTGCTACTTCTTGAACCAAGGACACATTCTCACATCTTAAATATGATTTGTTGCAAATTCAAAAAGGATACTACATAGTGGTCTTTGTTCCTTAAGTGAAAAGTTTTCCCTACTATCCTATAATGCACATGGTCTAGAATACTGAGAATTGGCAAAATGACAAGCTTCCTCCTACCTGAATAAAATCCCTTACCCTACATCTAATATGGGTAAGTATCCCAAAGAAAGAGAAAAATAAAAATAAAAATAGAAGAAGAAAAACAAAAGCAATAAAATCACCTTGTTCAAAAATGGACAAGAAATCCCTATTCCAAAAATCATAAGAAAATAAAGGGGTAGTAATATTGAATCCTTGGAATTCCTCAGTTATTCGAAAACCATGAGGTAAGCCCCATAACAAGTGGTTTGTGCCTAGCCTGCTTGACCTTGGGTAATTTTTTTTCATGGAGCGACATGTCTATCATATTAAATACCTTATTTTGTATATACATTGTTCACTTGTGGATTATCCAGCTTTTGGTAACTTGACTTACATAGTAGTTCAGTACACTAGAATTCATAAAATCATGGTTAATGAACCTTTCACTTACACACACATTGGTTCATTCAAGTTTTCTTGTATTACTACCTTACTAAAAATTAGTAAACTAATTTCACAAGCACACACATTTGATCCTTGAGAGATTTTTTATCATTATGTCATCACACACTGGTTCTTGATAAATTTGATTTTGTCTTAGAAATAAGTTAAAATATTTCTTTGAAATTTGTTAGACAAATTTTTATTTCATTCATTACATAAACAATTTTCAAAAAGTCCAAAAGAACTTGTAATCCAAAAATCATTTATTATATATCACAGGTGTGATGGCGGAAGTAGGAGAAGAAGTGGGACCAGGAGTGGGATCAGGATAGGAAACCATCAATGGGGGTTTTAGGATCCATGGAACTGGATCCCGATAGGCATTTAGGGGCCCGGGCGCCGAGGTAGGCAGCAAGGGTGCACCTAGGGGCCCCCATGGAAATGAGCATTCTGATTCTCCAGACAAAGAACCACCTGATAAAGTTGTCGAGGATTCTTCCTTGGGGGGTCCAACAAACCCTCATTCGTTCAGATCTTGGTGGGAGAGACCAGTCATCCCCGCCCCCCATCCTCGGGGTTATCCCTAGAAGGGATGCATATTTCCATCAAGGATGACATTTTATCATCCTTTGTGTCAGGGGTCTCCTTCTCCCTGGTCGAGAAATTCATCGGGGGTCGGCCAGACATGGAAACCATCCACCTTGGGCTTTCACCAAATGGAAAACCATAGGGAACATGCAGATCGTTGCCCTATCGAAGGGGTTTTTCCTCATCAAGCTCAACAACAGGGAAGACACCAATAGGATTCTCATGGGTGGGCCCTAGTTTCTGGGGTGCAGGAGCCTCTTCCTCAAATGTTGGGCCATTGATTTCAACCCCAACACCTAGAGCATAAACTATGCCCCGATCTGGGTCAGACTGCTAGATCTCCCCTTCCACCTCTGGAAAGAGGATGTGCTCAGACTCATCGCATAGGCCATAGGGGAGCTCATGGCTTTCGACTCTACCACCAAAGCTGGATCCTGAATGGTCCATGCCAAGCTTTGTGTCAACATGAACCTCGAATCTGAGCTTCCTTCCTTAGTCACTCTTTCGTCTAGATCCTACCATTGGTACCAAATACTAGAATACAAAAATAAGCCAACCTTTTGCACCCATTGCAACATGCAAGGGCATCTTCTCAATCAGTGCCCCCTCACTAAGCAGCCATAAGCATCAAAACCTAAGTATCCCCCTTCGAAGGCTTCGTCCTATGATAGGTTTCTCCCCCGTGGCCCCCCAAAAGTGGGCATAGACCTCTATTCCAGGCATGGTGTCGTAATTTTATTGAACCATACGATAAAGGGAAATAGAAGGTGGACCCCATCCCGATAGATGATCACAACCAGGTATGCACCCACCCTAACCCCAACCCTAAAGTTTCAACAGTAGACCTGAGGTGTCCCGAGGAACCTCCCCATCAGTCCAAAGGGCTAGTCGATACCCCCTCTTCCCCGATGGGTTCCCCGGATGACTCTTTTCCTCCCCATCCCCTAGACGTGGGTGACCCGAAGCTAACCCCAGAAAGCCTCCCAGAGCATCCCTCATCTCCCCTTCCCCTTGAGCCCCCTCCCTCCTCCTTCGGTGCCCCCATTCCCCCATCCCCCCTAACCATTCCCCTCCCTTCTCAGGATTTTTCAGAAGTCGGCTCAGAGATGTCCGAGGATGATGATGAAGGTAGTCCGACCTTCTCCCAGTCGGCCCTAGAAGGGCTCAATCCCAAATGGACTCGCAACAAAAAATTTGCAATGGACTTCGATAGTAAGAAGAAAAGAGGGTGGCCCATGCTAGGTGAATAGAGAAGCAAACAAGTGGAGGATGACATTGCCAATGGCCTCTAGTCGACTCTCCTGTCTGATTCCCTTAACCTCCCGAAAGAAGAACCCCTGAGATCCAAACCTCCCACCCAACAGGGGAAGGGAGGCAAAAGACCCCCCAAGGGTGTCAAATGAAGATCATCACCTGGAATGTAAGAGGGCTCAATGGAGCCCCCAAGAGGCGCACCCTAGCCCAGCTCTATAGGGATCACAAACTGACTATCCTTATTCTCCAAGAAACCAAGCTCGATGAGATGTCCTCTCCCAAAGTAGCCAAGGCAATCTGGAACAATGGTGACTCCCTCTTCACCCCGGCCCTAGGCTCCGTCGGGGGTCTGATGTGCCTATGGGACCTAGGCACTATCGAAGGGAGACTGATCTCGTCCTCTCCCAGAATCATCAACATCATGTTCCACTTCCTGGTGATCGGGAAGACCTGGATCCTTTCCAACATCTATGCCCCCAATAGCTCGATTGAAAGGGCCTCCCTATGGGATGAAATCAGCCTCATGTGGGAGGCATTCACACCCCTTCCCTAGATCCTGGTAGGTGACTTCAATAGCCCCCTCTTCCCCTCAGACAAGTGTGGGGGAACCACCTTGAACACCAGAAGCATGGCCAATTTTGGGGCTTTCATCGATGCCAATGAGCTCATGGATGTCCATCTGAAGGGAGCCAAATTCACCTAGAGTAACAGAAGAGCAGGGGCCAACCTCATCCAAGTCAGGCTAGATAGAGTGTTCCTATCCAGGGAAGCCATCCCCCTATTTGTAGACTCAACCCTCTTGGCCCTTCCCAAAATAGGATCGGATCATAGCCCCCTCCTCTTTGAATCTAGTAGGCGCCCTCCTCACAAACGTCCCTTTTGATTCCAGTCCATGTGGTTCCACCATCCCGAATTCAAGGAGCAGGTGGGAAGATGGTGGAACCAACCCGCCAAGGGACCCCCCATTGGGCAAGTCTATCAGAAACTAAGGTCCCTCAAGGATAACCTTAAGGTCTAGAATAGAGAGGTGTTCAAAAATATTTTCTAGAGTAAGGAGATTTTGAAGAAAAAATTGGAAGACCTAGAGCGCATATTCTAGGAAGACTATCAGGATCCAGGGTCCAGGGAGGAGGAACACAGAGTCCTAGCTGAATACCACAATGTACTAGCAAGGGAGGAGACCTTTTGGAGGTAGAATTCGAGGACCCTTTGGCTCAAATATGGTGATGCCAACACCAAATTTTTTCACACTTCCACTCTTAGAAATAGAAGCACCAACAGAATCCCAGAGCTCATTTGTAGTGATGGTAGGTCTACGAGGGATGAGGAAGAAATCAGATCAGAGGCCACCAGCTTCTACTAGGATCTTCTTGGCACTACATCCCAACCATCCCCCCAAGTGACCAAGACTCTCCTCGAGCACATTCCCCCCACCATCTCCCCAGAAACCAATGAGGTGCTCCTCAACCCTCTTACTAATGGGGAAATTAGAGCAGCTCTGTTCTCCATGAAAGTAGATGCTGCCCCGGGCCCAGATGGCTTCCCTCCCTACTTCTTCCAAGATTTCTGGGATCTGGTGGGCCAAGAAGTGTGCACTGCTATCAGAGACCTCCAGTTTGCTAACTCTATTCCCAGAGGTATCAATACCACATTCATCGCCCTGATCCCCAAAACCCAGGCAGCCAAATCCCTATCCGACTTCCACCCCATCAGCCTGTGCAATGTCCTTTACAAAATTCTCACCAAGGCCCTTGCGACTAGACTCAAGGACATCCTCCCCCTAATAATTGACCCCTACCAGGGGAGCTTTATCAAAGGGAGAGTCATCACAGATGGGATCGTCATCATCCATGAGGTCTTGCACTCTGCATCCCTTGCCAAGAAACCAGTGTTCCTTCTCAAGATGGACATGAACAAAGCCTTTGATAGGGTCAGCTGGGAGTTCCTCACCAATGTCCTCCTCAAATTTGGTTTCCACCCCTCCTGGGTCGATCTCATCAAGCACTGCATGTCGTCCTCATGGTTCTCTATCTTGGTCAATGGTTCCTCTACTGTTTCTTCCATAGTGTCATAGGAATTCGGTAGGGCGACTTTCTATCCCTAATCATGTTCACCATCCTGGCCAAAGCCTTGGGGTGCACCATTTCAAGTGCAACAAAAAATGGGCTCATCTCAGGGATTAGATCATCTTCAATATTGGGCTCGGTGTCCCATCAGTAGTTTGTGGATGACACTATCTTAGCCACCATCGCCTCGGTGGCTCAAGCCAAAGTCATCAAGAAAATTCTCAACCTGTATGAGAATGTGGCTGGGTAGAAGATAAACCTCCTAAAAAACAAAATTTACTTCATCCACACTCCCCTGGTGAGGTAGGCTAAGATAGCCTGGATTCTGGGCTACACCCCGGACACCCTCCCCACCACCTATCTTGGGCTTCCCCTATTCGTGGGCTTCCCTTCCAAGGCCCTGTGGAGCAACCTGGTTGAGCAAATTTAGAAGAAGTTAGCCTCTTGGAAAGGGCACCTCCTCTCCCAAGCGGGCAAGGCCACCCTCACGTCCACTTGCCTCCAAAGCATCCTAGTGTATTTCATGTCTATTTTTAGAATCCTAGCTTCGATCAGTGCCCGCATCGAGCAGATCCAGAAGCATTTTTTGTGGTCTGGGAGTGAAGAGAAGAAAAGGATCCCCCTGGTCTCATGGCCCCTTGTCTACCGGCCCAAGAATGAAGGTGGGATCGGCCTTCGGAGGGTATCCCTAATGAACATGGCCCTCCTGGCCAAGCATACCTGGAAAGTGTTCACCAACTTCCTGACTGAGTGGGTCAACATTGTAAGAAGAAAATACCTCCAGCAGCACCCCTTCCTCAGTGACCATCAGTCCCATGATGGGTCTACCTTTTGGAAGTCCTTGACCCAAATGAAAGACCTCATCCGAAAAGGGGCCAGGTGGATCCTAGGCGATGGGACCAAGATTGATTTCTGGGATGACAAGTGGATCCGGGATGAGGCCCTGAGAGAAGACAGAGACCTCCTAGCCCTCAGACCCCAGTTGGAGGCCTCCAAAGGATCCAAGGTGGCCGACTATATGATCAGGGCCCAGGGCAGGCCAGGCTGGGGCCCCATTGAAGATGCTCGGTTCCCCCTCTAGGAAGCCAACCTCTCAGCCCTTCTCGACACAACTATCATCCCTTCAAGAGGGGGAGAGGACATGTGTGTCTGGCACGACACTAGTAGTGGATCCTTCTCGGTAAAATCCACCTATGCCCTCCAAAGGGATCCCCAAGAGGCCCACTTCCTAGTCAAGCAAGTGTGGGCCAAAAATTTAATCCCCAAGATCAATTTCTTCGCTTGGACTGCCATCCAGAACAAGATCCTCACTATTGAAAATTTGGCCAAGAGAGGATTCTCGATCCCAAACCGGTGCTACCTTTGCTACTCTGACTAGGAAGAGACCAATCACCTCTTCCTAAGCTATCCTTTCTCCTCTGTGGCTCTAGGCCACCTCCTCCACCACTTCTCCATCTAGTGGGCCCCTCCTAGATCCATCCTCGACCTCTTCATCCAGTGGCCCAATCCCTTTTCCCACCCCACCCTCTACTCCCTCTGGGCCTTCTACCTACCTCACTTGCTCTAGAAGCTCTAGCTTGAGTGCAATAGTAGAGCCTTCTCTTCCCCACCTAGGGACCCCCTGGTGGTGGCAGTCAAAGCGCTCGCCTATGCATCAGAGAACTCCCGCATCCTCTCCCCATCCTGCTCTCCCCTGAAGTCGAGTGAGCTTACCCTCCTTAGCTCCCTTGGAGTCCAGGCACTTCCCCCTGACCCCCACCCTTCCCCCTCCCCTAGAGCCTCAATCAGGTGGATGGCCCCCCTCCTGGGTGGGTCAAGCTAAAATTTTATGGAGCTTCCAAAGGCAATCCCGATCCCTCAGGTGCTGGCAGGGTTATTCATGACCATAGGGGGAATTTGATTCTCACCTACATGGAATTCCTTGGCTTCCAAACTAACAACTTACATGGGCTGACCATCCTCTAAGAAGACCCCAAAAAGGTGATCATCGAGGGAGACTCCTTAAACATCATCAACTTCATGATAAAGCATGGGGAACTATCATGGAGAATATCCAACATCATTCAAGAGGCTCAAATCATCCTTCAGGGATTCCCTCAGACAGCCATCCACCACATCTACAGGGAAGGTAACAAGTTGGTGGACTTCATGGCCAACTCAACGGCCTCGTTGATAGGCCTTCGAATCTGGAGGGATGACTTTCTCGATGATCTGTTAGTCGTAGCTTCCCAAGATCAATCCCCTAGTCATGATGCCCACATAGAAGTTTAGAGGTGACACTCTCAGGGCCCTATTGACCTGGCACCCTAGGCCCCACTCTGAATCCACGTGGGCCATTGACCTCAGCTTGGAGCTTCCCAATGTTATCATTTTTGATAGGCCTATCTGCAGCGGCCACCTCAGCACTCGATCGGGTTCAAGCAGGTCCCACTTTACTCATGTGGGCCTCGATACTTTTCCCAATTTTTCCCTCATGCCAACTCAGTTCACCCATCATGGCATCCTCACCTTATCCCTCCATCATCATGACAAGGTAGCTACCCCGTGTCCATCATCTACCTGGCCCCCGCTCAGAGCGCCACCTCATCATTCGCGTCCCGAGGGGCTCACTATCCACTACCATTTTCTTATTAATTCTCATGCCTGTCACCCTTCTCCCCTTCACCACCACCTTTTGAGCATGTATTTCACCTCCTGCATTGCAAAGTCCCAATGCATGCAGTAGTTTTGTGCCCCTTCGACTTCCCTCAAGCCTATATCTTCTGTTTAGAGTGCGCTCGACTCATTTCCCTACCTCCATCCCCTCCATGGTTGTATTATAAGAGTGTGGCCACCGCTCTACACTTGTGCCCCCAGTTGCATTCAGGAATTATCTACCATTTCCCCCACCATGAATTCTATTTACGTTGAGCCTACCACCCTGACTCTGAGCGAATCTACTCAGGTGTTCATGGAGGCCAAATCCCTCACCCCCTTCCTTCACAAATTTATGGGCCCTGGCAACGAAATCACCCAGAGCTTTCTTGACACCTAGAACAACGATGAGGTGGTGGTCAAGGGCATCCACTTCTGTGTCACTAAGGAGCTTATGTTTGAGGTTACAGGGCTTTACCATGAGGACAAAGGGAAGTACATCCGACGTGACAGGCACAATTGGGAGGAGGAACTCACACACTTTCCTGACTAGGGCAAAGCTTATGACTGGGACAAGGCGGCCCTCTTCAGGTATCAATTGCCCAAACCCTTCAATGAGGCCATAGTTCCAATTATGCAGTTCATAACCTATGATGACCCGGATAAAAAGCTCTGCAACTTTCACCTTAGCTTTGTCAATCACCTCCGCGATGCCACCCAGCTGTGCACCCCTAGGTATTTGTTGTACTCGCTCACCTTAGTAGTTGAGAAGGCCCAAAAATCCCACCTCAAGCCCATCCATCAAGACCTCATGGTTGTCCTCTACCGCCATGCACTGGCCAACCAACCTCCTATCCAGGACATTCCCCCCACCTCATCAAAACCCCCTCCCGATTCCCTGGCCTCCTCCAAAACTAAACCCAAATAAAGGGAGGGCAGCCCTAGTGTTCCCAACAAAACACCTCCCCCAAGAAGCGCAACCCCACCAGGAAGCTATGGGTGTCATATAAGTCCCCCGGTGGTCCTAGTGCCCCTGGTGGGCCCATCCTTGGTGGTCCTAGTGCTCCCAGATCTTCAGGGAGGCTCAAGAGACCAAAGCTGGAAAGGAAGGGAACCCCTGAGATCATCTCTAACTCTGAGGGCGAGCTGGAGGCCTTCCCTATCAAGCTCCTCCTAGACATGGCGATTAACTCCATGACCTCCATAGCCAATGCAACTTTGACCTCTGTGTGCATGTTCAAGGAGCTCCATCGTAGACTGGGATCTGGGTCTGATGGAGACGGGAAGTAGCAATGCCATCCCCTTTTCTGTGGTGTCCCCCATCCTAGGGTTTTTGTTGTTTTGATTTTGTGGTGGGCTCTAACAGTGTGGGCTCGATGATGGGGTTTGCATCTATTTTTTGCAGATTGTGTGTAGGATTGGGTTTTTGCAGGTGGTTCTCTATGGCATTCTGCCTTGTCCCTAGGATAGTTTATTGTAAGGGACTGTCTGGGATCTTGAATCCTCTTTTTTTTGGGTATTTAGTTCTGGTTTAGTTTTCTAGCATTTCCTGGCATGACAGTGCTACGACATTTAATGTAATAAGGTTTTGGGTCCCTTTAAAAAACCCCTCTTTGTATATAATATGTTACTTATCAAAAATAAAAAATCATTTATTATAAATTGCATTTTGACTTCATGATGATGGTATAATTCCTAGTAACTATTTTCTCAAATTTCACACAAGGAATTATATGCCTAAAGCAAGTCATCTTTCTCAATTTTTAGGTTTTAATAATTTCATATAGAAAAATAAATTTTCATACATCAATTTGCATTTTTACAAACCAAAAAATTCATATTATCATGCATTGCATTTTGACTTCACGATGATGGTATAATTCCTAGTAATTATTCTTCTCAAATTTTACACTAGGAACTCTATGCCTAGTGCAAGTCATATTTCTCAATTTTTAGATCTAAAACATTCCATATTTATTATTCTTTAATATGTGATAAAAATGATTTGTTTTATATCAACTTATGTATTCAAAATTAATGATTTCATATTATCAGGCATTGCATCTTCATTTCACAAGGATGGTATAATTCCTAGCAATTATTCTTCTCTAATGTCACACTAGGAATTCTATGCCTAGTGCAAGTCACCCTTCACAAATGTTCATGCTTAAAATCACATTATTCCCACAAAAAATAAACATCATCAAAATATTTTCTAAAAATCAAAATATTTTCAAAAACAATATTAAACGTTTTTTTTCTATCAGTATAAGCCTCAAGATCATATTTGAGCATCACAACATTTCACTTATTTAGCAATACAAAATTCCTCATAACAGGATTTGCTTCATGACTTAGCGAGAATTGATCTCCACCAACGGTCATATAAACAAAACAACATCCTTTGAGGAACATTGCTAATACATTTATGATTCATTTGATCAAAAACATATTTTCAAAACCATCGTTTCAAAATCACATTTACACAAATCATTTTTATTTTAAGCATGATAAAAAATACTTAAATCAAAAGCATGATTATAAGACATTTAAAACATCATAAAAAATTCAATTGAATATAATCAAATTATACAAAATCACATAAGACAAGAAGGTCAATATAGATATATATATATATATATATATATATATATATATATATATATATATATCTTGAAAGTCCATGTACAAAATAAAGTTAGATTGGTATACCACAATCCTCAAAAATTGGTATACTCAGTCAATAGATATATAATACAAAAATATTCCTGATTTCACCCCCTAGAACCTCTAGAAATTTGTGCATCATTGTCCCTACCATGGTTCGTGGTGCTTGGAATCCTCCTTCTCCAGTAGTAGTGGTGGTCTTGGTAGTCGAGTGTGATCTCGAGTGACTCGAAGGATTTGGAGGCTTGTACATCATAGGCAGTGGTTGTTACTGTCCCTTAGGGAGTGCTATAAAGTATAAGATCTAGTAGAAATATGCCCACATGATCACCCTATACAACTCATCCCCTGAGTTACCCCTCGTCTGTGAAGATGAAGGGGTTGGATACATAACTCCATGTCCTACCTGAGCCCTAGCCCATACCAGATCTACCTCTAGATCTTGAATCCTAGATCTCAAACCCACATCCTATACCTCTAGGGTCTCAATATTAGTATTTTGGATGATAGTATCTACCCTAAAAATAATGATCTCTACCTTGAGATATCTTATCTTGCACCTCTCACCTACCTCCAGAATCCTCGATCCCTTCTTGGGCGAGTCAGGTATCTTGTCCTATTAAGGAGATGCTCTCCCCTCCTACTAGGGTGACTCTCTCCTCTCCTCTCAATGTCTCCTCCCAAGTTGGTCCTATCTTAATTTAGGTATTTTTCCACCTCTAGTGTGAGGCCCTCCTTGTCTAGGGGCTACTTGTGTCCTCTACCATCTCTAACTAACTAGATGGACCGCTTGCTCGATAGCACTCCATGGTTGAGTTAATATAGATGGGCATATCTCAACATACCACTACTAGTACTTGTTTGTCATACTAGCATCATTCCCATATACCACCTACATGGGTGCATCATCTCAGTGTAGGATCCAAAAATGTAGCCATACTCAGTGCACTACTAATGGTGATGTGGTCCTGAGTCACCTGAGGGTATGTAATATATCCCCATCCAAGGAGGTCCTGTTGTAATCTAAACTAGCATTACACCCAATCAAAATGGTGCAACTCTAGCTCTCCCTGGTCCATCTATAGCCATATGGTACACCTGATGTGGGTCAACTTGAAATCATCCTCATCCCACCCTAGTAGACCCCTCCAAGGTCTCCATGTGATGTCTTGTGGTTGTAGCTCATCTATGAGTCACCTCACCACAACAAGGCCAACTCATCCCTTGTGCCATATTAATAGTGGCCAATAGAAAACCTTGGATCTATCATCCTCTACCCTAGGATGACCACCTACAACTATAACTAGAGGAAGTCCTACGGTTCATCATATTTCAATGTGCTCCCAACACCACACCTGTAGGAATGAATACAAAATCAGTCCCTTTTCACCCTTGTAGACTACCCGATGCAGGAATCGGTATATTCTACAAAGAAAGAAAGGTCCCCAAGAAAAGCACACCTCCTGGTTGTGCATATCACACACCACCTCTACCAAAGTCTAGGGTATATGCTATCCACTGAGATGACTCACTAGTAAGACACCCAAAATACCATTCAGTAAAACTATCAATCAGGAGATACTCTCTACCTCCCCTAGTCTATAAATAACAATGCCACACTTCTTAAATAAGAAGCTAGGGTCTCTAGTCAGTCTCCTCAATTCCTAGCCTTGGTTTCCAAATGCATTAATGTAGGCACCCCTTAGTTGTATTCGTAGGATCATCCAAATATCCTCTAAAGTGGGAGCCATCTCCCCTGTGGGCAGTCTAAAGTAGGATGACTCTAGATACCATCTCTCCACCAGATCCATCGGTACCCTTATGTGTACCAAAATATGTGGCATCTTCACCACATGTCTTAGTCTCACTGCTTCTAAATAGGTTCTCTCAATATCTGTGAGAGCATCCAAATTTGTCTCGAGTGTAGAATGTCTCCACTCCCGGTTCTTTAATTCTGCCATCTATCAATAAAAACAAAGAAATAATTTTTCTATCAGTAAATCGTATCAAAACATTCAAAATAAGATAACAAGTTCAAAATCATAAAAATTTATGCAAAATCATAATTATTTTTCAAAATTGTTCTAAATGTATCAAAATCATAGCAATTTTTACGATATCATATCGATACAATATTGGTCGTTCATATCGATTTCGGTCGATATCGTACCGTATGATATCGTGAAATCGATATGATTTTGTGAAATCATTATGATTTCACTTTTAGGGCTACGCATGGTAGTCGTGCCCTAAAAATCCAAATTTAAAATTAAATTCAATGAAAAATAGGAAAAATCTTTTCTCCAGAGCTTTGACCAGGTAAATGGTAAAATGCAAATGAATTAGTTTTATATTTTTTTTCTATCTATTCATTTACCCATATTTTTGAGTTTTTACCTAGATGTAAAAATTGGCATAAAAAATTGAAGGGGGTATCATTAATAGCATATCTTAAAACAACTTGCATAAAAACTTGAAATCATCAACGAAATTTTCAATAAATTTTTGCGTTATCGTAAAGCATGTTGTACTTTTATTTAACGTATTTTTATTCAAAATTTCACTAAAGAGGGGGTAAAATGTAGCATCCTAAAAATTACCCATGATAATTGGAATTAAGAATAAACAACTTATAAAAATCAACCTCTAGCTGGTTACCTCAAATTTCATGCCCTCTTGGCAAAATCGAGTAATTTAGACAAGATCATACGATATGATATTGGATCATACGATATAATCCTGGATTGTATGATATGATCTTGGATCGTATGATACAATCCTAGATCGTACGATATCATATGCGTACAATATTCTCAAAATAGAAAGTCTCAATTTAGCAAAGTGGCAAAATTAGCCCTAATACTTTTTGTCTCTATCTATGAAACTATGCGATGGCTATGGTATCAGATTCGCCCAATCCATCCTAGCTTGGAAGGAGTTGCAACTAAGTTGATATTCAACCTATTTTAGTTTATTTTCCTATATTATTTAATTAGACACCCTTCCCATTCGATTTCCTCCTAGCACTCTTACCACATCAACTTAGTTTTGCATTCAATTTGTTGTAATTTCAGTATTAGGCCTAGGCATTTTTCTTTTATGTGCAGGATTGAAGGATACGATCGATGATCGAATGGTATGATCTTCCATCGAAGGCTAAAATATTGCTTATATTGTATGATATTTCTTTGATATCACTTGGGAGAAACCTCGAGTGCTAGTTTGCATGTTTTAACTCTATTTATTTTTATATCTATCATTCTACTTATCATTTACATCATATAGAATATAGAATTCAATCATTTGCATTTTTGGAGTTCATCGATTTTCATATAATCGCATATTGCATGTAGCTTAAAACACTTATCTGATTGTTTGCTCTAAATTACAATATTCAATAGCCGACATTAAATCTCATTTTGCTTAAAAAGAAATATTAGAAGTATCAGTTTTCTATTTTTTGTATTCTACCCATGAAACTGTAGGTTTTTGTCAAGATCATATCTATTGATATCTGATCGATAGGTACGATCTTAGATCGTATTTGTACGATCTTGATCTATTCATACGATCTTGCCCTATTGTGTACGATCTAGACTGCAATAAAAAATCAGAATCTTCTTCAAGATTCTGGATACAGGTAAGAGTTCCAAATTACTTTTTAAGCACTACATTGTCCATTAAGACATCATTTTTTGTTGTTTTTTGTCTACACATAAATCAAAATTACATATAGTTTAGCATAGCTATATATTGGTCCAAAACTAGGTGTATGTGAGATTTGCTAAAATAAACACATCAAAATAAACTCATAAACCTAGGCATGGAAACAACCATAAAATGTTTCTTGGTGAACCTAAACCAATTCATCAAAAAATCACCATAATAAGGTATGATAAAATACCTCTATTTCAATGTGTAGACCTATTATTTCCACATTTCCCTTTGAGGTACGAATCCATTAGCTTGAAGGAAAGGAGTGTATGAATTTTAGACCTACACATAATCAAAAGTTTTATAATAACTATGCAAGACTTTTTAACAAAGTAGCCATATGCTAAGATAACGAAGATAATCAACATCCCTATGTGTGCATGTGAGTTCATTACTACGATAATGTATAAAGTTACCCTAGTGTCAAATAGGGTTTATGTAGCCCATCTATACTAGATATCACCCTACGAGTCTCATTAACCTAAGTTTTATACTTAATTAAATTAGACCACTAGGCAACCTAGGCTACCAAAATCTAGCTCATCCTAATGCAAAAATTGGTTTGTATAAAGCAAATTGCTTTTGGGACAGACATATCGTCATGTGAGAGGCTACTGCCATTACCAAGTAGGCTATCCACCAAACATGTAA
The DNA here is from genome assembly GCA_028583015.1 of Wollemia nobilis. Classification (NCBI taxonomy): domain Eukaryota; kingdom Viridiplantae; phylum Streptophyta; class Pinopsida; order Araucariales; family Araucariaceae; genus Wollemia; species Wollemia nobilis. The sequence goes on from JAQPPZ010016895.1 coordinate 22,029,008, forward strand.
TTAGGATCACCTTATGGTTATTTAATGCTAAGAATTTTAGGTATTCAATCTCAAGACTCCTTTATTTTATTTTGATTTTGAATTTCCAATGGAGTTGCTCATTTTTTTTTGTGAGCAATGGATTTTGATAGTGCTGATAATCACTGTTTATTTTTCTTTTTCCTAATGGTAAAAACCACTATTTCTTTTGCATATTTTGAAGTGGTAATAACCACTGTTTATTTTCCTCTTAGGATACTTACCCCAGTTTTGGTGTGAAGCAAGGAATTTAGATTTTTGTGGGTAAGGATGAACTTGTTCTTTTCCTAGTTCTCAACATATTTGAACCATTCACACAGGGGGGATGAGCAAGGTAAACCTTTCGCTTAAGATAACCTAGACCACTTTGTAATTTTGTATTTCCTTACACTAAACTTGGATTTATTTATGTGAAATTGTTTTGGAATTTTGATGTATACAAGGCATAATCTAAGTAGGATTCTACTTTCTAAAACATCATGATAGCTTTCTACAAAATTTGAAAAGAAAACTAGATATGGCTGAGTGACCAAAAACCCTAATGAGACCTTATGAATAATGGCTAAGTAAATGGGATTTTAAATACACAATGTGGTATGTAAATATGCATGGTATTGTGATGTAAACAGGTGGTAAACTAACTTTTAAGAACCCTAATTTAACCGATACCTAATGTACATACTTGGTGTTAGACATGTATGATCAACTTCTAATAATGCAAAATGCAATGATGATTTTACCTAATGCATATAATGTTAAATGCGAATGATGTGAAATGCAATGCATTATTTTTTTTTATGATTTCAATGATGTTTTTGAAATATATATAAATTTATAGTTTTATCGATGGGCTTAGTGGATGCCATTAGGGCATTTTAGGTGACCAAAGAGTTTATAGATATCTTTCAAGCTTTTTGGATTGACCTAGACAATCATATATTGCCTAGGGGTATTTTTGGGTGACCAAAGGGTTTGTAGATATCTTTGGGACTTTTTGGATTTACCTAGACATTTGTAGACTATCTAGGGATGTTTCTAGGTGACCAAAGAGTTTATACACACCTTTGGGGCTTTTTGGATTGAACTAGATATTCTTAGACTGCCTAAGGGAATTTTAAGGTGACCAAAGAGCTTATATATGCCTTTGGGGCTTTTTGGATTGACCTATATGGTCATAGACTACCTAGGGGTATTTTAAGGTGACAAAAGAGCTTATAGATGACTTTGGGACATTTTGGATTGACCTAGACAATCATAGACTACCTAGGAGCATTTTTGGATGATGAAAGGGTTTATAGATACCTTTGGAACTTTTTGGTTTGACCTAGATAGTAGTAGAGCACCTAGGGACATTTTAGGAGGACCAAAGGGTTTATAGATACCTTTGGAGATTTTTGTAATTTTTATTACTTTGTTATTCTAATAGGAAGGTGCAATACATTGTTTATACCAAACATTTGTGATGATCAAAGGAAGAGAGGAAGATGCGATACCTTTCGAATATTCAATTTGCTTCATTTCTTATGATTTAACTAATGGGGAATGTGTGACACCTTGGATACCCCTAGTATGTATTGTGATTAATGTAATGTTATTGGCTTGGCTAGGAGGAGTGATAGAAACTAACTACCCCTATTGTGGCAAGGAATTCTTGGTAATACCAATGCCTTGATGGGGTACAATGAGTGACCCAATTGTGGATAAAGCTTCCATATCAATAAAATATTGGACCACGTGTCTAAAATTATTATAATCGCTAATGTCATACCCCTTAATTTGATGATAGAGGTAAGAATGATCCTCTCTATAGTGTTTATATATGGACCTATTTGGTTTGAATAGGGGTATATCTAGCAAGACGATTGCCTTTGTTTCTTGTAAGTTATGAAGAATTTTTATAAGATCTCAGCTAATGGAGTCCAGGTACAGTGTGGAAGCTTTGAATGAGGTGAAAATCACCTTATTTTATGATTTTATAGTGATGTATGCATCTCAGTCACCTATTTAGGTTACTTTTATTGACTCTCTTCTATAGATAACAGGTCCTAACATACGCCAATCTATTGATTATTTATTTATGGATTGTTCTTATCAAACATATCATGTACCTTTCTCTTTAATGTAGTACATGACTTGATATTATGACCATTTACTTTATGATAAGGACAAAATCACTTCTCTCGATACCACCATGGTTTGGCCTATTGTTATACAAAGGGTGAATATCTAGAAATGTGATAGCCTTGGCCTTGTATAATCGATTAAACAGTTCCACCAAAGACTCAAGAAATGATATATAAGTATGAGGTTGATGGCATTGTTGCCTTTACCCTTGCTTCTATTGAGACTTAACATTGGACTGCACAAGAGAGAATTATTCTTGATAATCAGGGGGTTGATATTTTGGATGACTTGATTGTATCTCAATACTTGTGAGTTGCTTTAAGATATGTTGTGAGTCATTGTGTTGGTGAATCACTTGTAAATCAACATTGGCTAGCCTTTCCAAAATTGTTTGAGTGAATGTAGATGGTTCATGATGATTGTGGGTACTGAGTATATCCACATTCTCTTGTTCTTGATTTAGCTCATGCTCTTGTTCCACCTCAAAGTGTTCAGTTATGGAAGCTAGATTATATCCACTTCAGTGTAATGGGTACACATGTTATTGATTTTGTGGAGATGTTGAATGAGATGGAGTAGGTGTAACTGAATCCATTGATGATATCTCTTGTGGTATAGATGGAATTTTGGATGGAGTCACAAGTGGTAGAATTGAATTCAGAGGACTTTGGCTCTATTTCATCACATTTATCATTCCTACAAACTCATGCCAAGAGGCACTTACATTTGTACAAGTCATGGTGACTTCATAAACTTGTCCAAGGTGATCTACCTAGCCCCCATGCATAGGGAGTGTATCCAAAATTCTATTAATGAGTGGTAACTCAATAAGATAATGACCTAGATAATTGATCGACTTAATGATAGGTGGGAATGTAACATTGTGTACTATGAACTTATTGAGTTCAAGATTGGTCAAATGAACTGTATCCTCCAGTATTGTGAAGGAATATGATATGATAAGATATGACTCATAGATATCAACTATGGGTTCCTCCTTGTTGGTATAAATGAGAACTTCTTCTACTAATGTGTCAAATATGGATATGAGATCATTCACAGTTAGTATTTTTGACTCGTCCTCTATTGAATAAAAAGAGGATGGACTTAGCAGTGGTGGTGAAGGTAGCTTCATGAATAACCATGGTTTTGAATCCAAACTCTAGATAAGATCCTTGGGTTTAGTATCCAAAGCTGTGGATGGACTAGTAGACTCCTACAAATAATCATCCTTATTGTAATACTTGAAGGGGTCTAGGTCAAAATCAACCACATGGACCTAACCTTCATGAATTTATTTGAGGTATTGGTATGCAATGGATGGGATGCACTCCATGTCTCTTATCCAAGGTATTCCTAGAAATATGTTGTACTGTATTTCACCTTATAGGATGTGGACAATTATAGGCATAGTATTTTATCCAACTTGAATAGGTAGGATTATCGTGCCCACAGTGGAGGTTAAATAATCATTAAATGCCTTCAAGGTGAACATGGATTTCACAATGTGTGAAGATGGGATGTTGAGATGTTTTAGTGTAGTTGTGATAATAATGTTTATTGTGGAACTTGTGTCAACCAACACTCACTTGTAGGTGATCCTGTTGATGCACGCGATGATGTGCAAATGATACTATGGTAAATTGGTAGACCTAGGTTTGATATCCTAATTTAAAAAGGATATAAAAGGATATTTATGCATTTTTATGTATCCCACAAAGTTGGTGAAAGCATCAAGATCATGAGGTTGTAACTCAATTGAATTTAAAACCTCCATGAGAGTTTCCCAATGCTTGGGATATTTTTGTATTAACTCTCCCATGGTCATATTGGATGATTATGTATGTGAAATTTGCATAGGCCTACTCTATCATATTACCACTTGTTGTATGGGAACTCTAGGTTGTGAGGGAGTGTAGACTTCCCTACTAGACCTCTTGGTAGGCTGATTATCTCTCATTTGCATTGAATAATGTGATCGAGAAGAATCATGATCATTCTCAGTTCTTCCCTCATAAATGAGGAATGGTAGGGCAAATTTAGCTTACCCACTACACCAAGTATCATGATCACCTTGGTGTTGGTACCTTGAGGAAGGTTACTTTGAAAGCATGAGATGATCATTCAACCCTACCCTAGGTGTGCACTCTTGATCCTACACATGAGTGTGCAAGATAGATCAAGAAAGCACACAAATGTGTGGTGTTTCTCTATTCGGTGGTGCATCATTACACGATTTATCTTCTAAAAATAAGGTATTATAAGTATCTACATTAGGGAAACAATTTCCTAAATTTGGACCATTTCCTATGGGGGTGTCCCATATAGGAGTCCCTTGTGGGCTAGGTCCTCTTCTAGCTATTCTAGGACTAACCATACATTCATTGGCCACTCGATGATTAGGGATGTTATTTCCTAAGGTGGGACTATCACCTATGGGGGTACCTCGCATGGGAGTCCCTTATTGGCTAGGTCTCCTTTCAGCCCTATAGGGCTAGGAAGAGTAGGTGGTCACAAGGAGTCATGACCATATCCTTGGGATCGAGGCAAAGATTCTCTATGTCCTATTCCCTACTCCCATAACTTCCACCCTTAAATGGGCTTGGATATGGGTATATACCATATCTATGTACTCTAGATTGCTATGTGATTATATTATTTACAATTTTTATGAATTTGAAACAAAAAAGCAATAGAAACACCAAATAATAGAGATTATTATCTTATTTAAGTTTTAAAATGTGAATCCTAAATTGTTTGTTGTGTTTCAGGATGTGTTGCTTTATAAAGAAATATTTTCACATGTTTGATTTTCATTGATGTAATTCTCAAAATTTTAATTGGTTTTCACCTATATACTCACAACTCAACAACCGACAATGAATGTCTGGTCACATGAACCAACCAAAGTATGGATATGAAATCCATACCCGATCAGGGAGCATATGTCCTATTGATCCTCACCAAGCACCCTGTGCACAATGATACACTCCTCTAAAGAGGAATGCATGCTATTTTGCACGGTTAGGAAAAATATTGGATTCAGTATTGTCTAAAAATATAGGGTATGTAGGATTTGAGTCAATGGATGGAGATGAAACCCATCATCATTGAACTCTATTAGTGGTTAGGAATGACTTACAACTCGCTAACATTTAAATAATGTGGTGTGTGTTTGTTCCTTTTAAAATATTTTAAATAAAATAATACAACATTCAATTATGATTCACTAAATACATGAACATATGTTTTATATTCAGAATGTTTAGTATGCATAAAAGGAAACCACAAAAATTGATAAACTATATGAACTTAACCTTTTCAGTAAGTTACAAGCAGGTAAACTAGAAAAAAAGCATAAACACTACTATTCTTTTCCTATTTTTCTTTATTTTATTAATGCAAAATTTATAACTATGAAATCTAACCTTCACATACACAAATATATCAAGAAAAACTAAAATTAAGGCTTATTTGAGCAAAGTAAATGCAAATTGAAAGTTTAAAAAGGTGAATTTTCAAACCTGAAACTTGTTGTTTCTGAAATTTTTTGCAAAAAACATCTAGTTTTGTGACCATACCAAGGTGGAATGGTTTACAATTTGGGGGCCATCCCAGGGTGTGTCACCTATGTGACCATCCCTAGCAGGTTCAACCAGCAAGTTGGGGGTCATTTTTGCCCAGAACGGTCAAAACCTGCAACATTCAAAATAGAAAAAGGGTGTCAAAATTGAATAAAAAAATTGATAAGGGACACAAGGTCCCACCATTATCGCCACTAAAGAAGCACAAAAAATGACACACCTTTAGGGGTTCATTATTAAAATGTAACCAAGGTTTTAAGGAATCATTGCAAAAAAGGGAAAATGATGTAAAGTATGTAAACTATTGAAACAAATATTAATTTACAATAATAGAGGGGGTTAGATCTCTCCTTGTATTCATAAATTAATAAATACAATGGGTTACAATGCATTCCCTTTAAGGGTTGCTCAATTTGATACATTTCACTTTTACAAATTATAAAGGATTGAATCCTTTCAAAGAGCTTAATGGCATGTTTCAATGTATTTCTCACAACCCACACTTAAGATATAGTATTGGGCCTATCCTAGCATGCCTCTTAGATCCTCCCTCATGTCTATCATACCTGCACCTACACACAAGAGATTTAAATTAATTAAAAGCATATGCGCTTATGAGTGGAAAATATAGAAAGCATGCATCTAGAAATACCAAAAATTATTTGTAATAAATAAAAACACTTCCAAATGACTTATAATTATAATATTACATTATTAATATGGTTCTATAAATATCTAAGAAATAATTGAAAGGAAATTATAAGCATAAATAGTGATCATCCCTGGCAGTGACAATTAGACCTACAATCACCAAACTCCTAATTGACCCATCAAAAATGCTTCAAACTTGACCAAAATTGAATGCAAGGCTAATATAAACATTTAGAAATTATATATGGTGGAATTGAACCAAATTAACTAACAATTACATGACCGTACCTAGTAGGTGCAACTAACACTGTTATTCATCCTTGGGTGGGACAGTTACAAAACTAAGTAGAATTTACCACCAATTCCAAGGGGATTTGGTTAGAAACTCTCCTAATTGTTGTGTCAAAAAATTAGGTCAAATTAATCTCCAATTTGATAGTTTTTGGAATGGATTGGGCATATTTTACAATGACCCTAAAAGCACCTTCGAATAAAAAAGATTTCAAGGAAAATACAAGGTGAATTCAAGGGTAAATGTGAGAGGGGAATTGAGCAGCACTTCATGGTCTAATATTCAACTCATATCCCTTGAAATTGGGTGATAACATCTCAATTTATAGCCCAAATAGGGCATATGAGGCTAATGGGCAAGTATTGGCATGCAAGGCATGTATCACCACTTGTCCAATCCTTTACCATGCACTGGTGGGGTGGGGCCTCCAATTTGGAGTCCCTAATTTCAATTACAACCTCCAAATAAATTTGGATTTATTGGGCATGGAAATGGAAATAATTTATTACAATTTCTCATGCCCATTGAATTTTATAAGCTCTATTTAGGGACCATTCCACCCAGGGACAATTAAGGGTGACCGTCCTTGGATGGGGCGATTACAAATAGGCTTGTTTTTTGAGCATCCTTGGGTGGTATGTTCACCAAATAGGTGACCCAAAACTTCCAAAAATTGGTGGGAAACTTCCAAAAAATGATCTTGAGACTTATGTTACCCTAGAGGGTTTTCCCAATGGGGCCATATGATGTCGATAAAAGTGGTGCAAGTGGTGCATTGGTAGTCTTATCTAATTTATATTATTTTAATATCTACATACACCAACAAGAATTTCAAGTTGGAGACTTAGTCCTCAAAGAAAACCAATAAATTACTAGCCAACCACATCATATCTATGATAAATTTACACCAAATTGGTTAGGCCCTTACATTTTTACTCAAAAGTTTGGATCTAGGGCATATCAGCTTGTCACATTGGAAGGTATTTCTAAACTTGATCCCATAAAAATTATTCATCTATAAGCATGTTATTCCTAAGTTTAGGCATTACAACTCACCAATACATGTACATTTATTTATAATCAATAACACAAAAACAATAATATTACCATTTTTGGCATTTTGCAGTAGTGACTCAAATTGCATTTATATCCAAATCTACTTCATTACCCTCATTTTTCTTTTCCCTTCTTCATTATTTTTATCACTTATTTTATGATGAATGTTGTATGTTCACACTTTGAGAGGCTACATACCTTTCATTCTCCCTCTTATTTTCATCTTTATTTTTCTTCTTTTCTTTTCTTACTCAAACTTATCAATGTTGTATGGTCACACTTTGAGAGGCTATATACCTTTGATAAGTTTATTTACTTCTATTATTCTTCTTTTTCTTATTCTTCCCTTTTTATTTTCTCATTCTTCCTCTTTTTTATTTTCCCATCACTTTCTCCTTCACACCCTCACCCCATTTCAATGTCTCTAATGTTGGGTCAACCTTGCACATAAGCCCAAATTTTTATTCACCTGTAACATTACATAATTTGTTTTATACCTTGATTTACATACATACATTATACCATATTCATAATTTGTATTCATACATGCATCTATACATAATCATTGTAAATATCATGCTTGGAGAATTAAATATGCACATGCTAGCATAACAACTTTGATGCCCAAACCCACTTTCAAGAGATAGGATTATTGAAATGTTTTGAGTGATTTACCCATAAATAATTACATAATAAACTACCATATAAATTTACCACCCTTCTAAAGCATTTCCAGACTTCACTTTGTTACCTTGCTCTCATTCCTGTATTTAATCACACATCCTACACACTAAGGAAATTATGGAAGTAGGACTGGCTACACTATATGCACACTGATGCCTAGTGAAAATCACCATGCTCATAGAATAATTTTCATGATTTATCTCAACCCTAAGGATTTAAAAAATGACAAGCTACAAAATAAAGAGAAAAAGGGCAAAAAAGAATCCAATGCCCACACACAAAAAAAAGAGATAGAAAGAAACAAAGTAACTACAATACAGGGGCAAAAAACAAAAGGAAAGACCTTAAGAGTACAATCCAAAATATTGAATCCTTGAATTCCTTAGGTACTTATTTATGAGCTAGCTTATAGGCTAAGTTACAATGTAGTTACAAACCACCCTTTTTCAAAATGGTGAAATGAACATCACTTTACACACACAAATCCAGGATTGAGGTCCTATTTACCAAGATAGCCTATAACATGTTTCTAAAGTTTTGCTCAGTTATTCAATGGATTTTATTACTTACAATGTGCAATATTCAAATATCTTCACTACAATATTCATATCCAACTTCCTTGGAAAAAAAAAATAGATTACATCATATGATTACTGCAAATATTCAAACGCTTTCTCCTAGAAGTATTTCTCCACACTTGCATTTCCATTACATGCACATTTCTTTTATCATTTATTGTTTTACCCAAGCATTCAACCATTTAATATATATAATTAGTTATCCACTATCCTATATACAATATTCATGTATCATCATAAGTATAAATAACAAACACAAATGCAATTAGAACTCAATACCATAGAATATCATGTATATATCAAAAATAACACCATCAGGCTATAATAAAATGTGTATGTGCCCTTATGGGCACATCATCACATGACTGTATCATATATGTACATCTATATATTAAAAATACCATATGACTATAATGAGTTGTGTATCCATGTTGATACATGAACTCCCAAAAACAACTCATCATGTACATATACTAAAATACAAAATCACAGGTTGATCCTCCATTGTTGCCCTCATAATTTTTGCTATCCCATGGGAGTCTACCCACTCCCCTCATCTACTATAAATTGCCCTGATACCACCTACATTGACTACACCTCTCCCATATCTATGGCCACTGGTACTTCCACCCATGATAGTGGTGCCATCCCTACTACCTATGATGCTGCAGGTACCACCATCTGTTGCATCCTCCCACCCACTAATGGGGAAATTTTTTGATTTTAATGCTACTATCTCTGTGATAATGAAACAAAGCTAGAGTAGGAAGAAATATGTCACACCACCAACTCCCCTTTGCACTTCATCCTCTCCAAAGCCACCTTCAAATTGAATGCTATCAATACCCTATTTACCTACTACAAATTGTCCACCTTTGCCCGTGCCTCCTCCAAATATGTCACTATCATAACCAATCCTACAATATCCTAATATACCTACCCCTTTGTAGCCAACACCTCATGCATGCCCTACTCTAACTCTATAATCCTCGCTAGGTGACTGGCCTTTATGACCTTTATCTCTACCCTAGCCACATATAACAAGCCTCGTAATCTCTTTACAACCTCTATCATCTCATCTACCTCCCCTTGAGTAGCATCTCACTCGACCCTCAAGGCATCTCACTCACTCATGAGTGCATCCCTATTCTCTTTCATCCACTATAAGTAAATCTTGGTCTCATCCTGCTCCTCTAAGGTGACCCTCAAGTCCACCTCTACCTCCTTATTCTCCTCTTCCATCACTGAGCAATTACTCACCCAATCCATATTAGTATCAAGAAGCTTATATCTAAGCCTCTTCACCTCACCTCTAAGCTCCTGCACCTCATTCTCCACTACCATATCCTCCTCCATCCCTCACCAAATTCAAATTCATATTACTCTCCCTTCTCATCATCACCAATCACTAGAGACTCATCAGACGTATCATCATCAATATCGATCATGGGTACATCCTCCATCACCACTACACCCTCACCTCCCTCTATCGATGACCCTACACCACTATCACTCACCAATATATCCTTATCATCATAATTTTGCCTCACCTATAAAATCTATCTATCTAGCTCTACCTCCTCCTCCTCACCTGACTCGGGTGATCCCACATCTACATGCCTTGGAAATGTTGCTCTCATCCCACCTGATAAGCCCCTATCAGGTAATAACCCTACTGCCTCAACCCATCCATCCACCACCTCTATCACTATCTCTCACTACTTTTTAGAACACCACACATCATACTCTAGTGTGGTCCTTGCATTTTCCACATTAGAGATAACCAATGGCTCATCAGGAGTCAAGTCTAATGATGACACTACTAGTTGTGGTCATGTATCTCCTACAACTTTGTAGATCACCATAGGTGGCTCTAGCTTCCCCTATCATAATTCAAACTATCACTACACTCTATAAAATGGTAAGTACTCCACCTCTCATATATACTTCCCCACCTCCCATCACCCTTATCTGATACACACCAACTACTCAGAATCCTCAGTCTAATTAGGCACTCCTTGCCACAGCCTCCATCACACCTGATCCATAACCAACCTACCCAAATACTCTTGGTGATACACCATATCATACTTCCATATCCTCTTTCACCTACTCTCCATATATTCCCTCCACCTCATAGCATAGGGTACATCCTAGCCATTGAGTGTATGTGCCTCATGTGGCAAATCCACAAGTTGCAAAATTAAAATGTGCTCCCAAGCCCACACTTGTAGTAGTAGACTCACACTGATGCATGTCTACTCTATCCTCACAATTGTATGTAGCTCTTTGTACACCTATGATAGTAATGTTGGTGCCCATACATACACTATTTGTAGCTCTACCATATCACACACAATCCCCATCATGTTCTATGGGAATGCCACCCCTGAAGTATATGGTAGTGCATGAATTTATTTTAGTAGCATTGCCATCTCATGGTGATTTGACAGAAACTTATTCTACCAATACCTCACATAATCCACTCCACCCTTAGCATCCACCCACTACCACTAATGCCCAAATACCCTCTCCAAAATACCATATTGTAGATCCTTATCTATCATCATCATAGTAATCCCTTCTATTGGTAGCCGATAGATGTGGTAGATGTCCTCTAGGGTCACTGTCATATCCCCTACAGGTAAATAAAAGATGTTCCTATATAGATCCCACCTCTCACACAGATCAAAAATGTATACGTGGTTCACATAAACCTCGCGTATCTCCCACACACCATATAACCCCGTCGCCCATAGCCAATATCCATCTCTACCCACCATGCATCTTGCAATACCTTCCTACATTATTGTAATCAATGTCTCATAAATATCTTCTTTATCTACCACAAAAACACACACCACATGTCAAAAATCATCCATGGTTTTTCAACAACAATATCATTATACATAAAACAATTGCATGCATTTTACGATTTTTACACACAATAGTTAGGTTTTCTCTTGCACATATTTTTCTAACTAGTAATGTCCTTAAATTTATTGCATGTAATTAATTTTCTTCCAATAGCATAAAAAAATATGCATTCGCATGACCCTGAGTGAACTAATAGATTCGCACGACCCTATGCTAATCTATAGATTCACACGACCCTCCATGAACCTCTTGATGGCAATAATTTTTATGCACGTGTGTTCTCCAGCCCACCCACATTCCATATATGCTACTAACACACATGGAAAATGACAAAAACATGCCCAAAAATGTGAAAAACATTAAAACCCTTCCCACACATCCATGAAAAATGAGGTGATCAAAATGAGGTCAAGTAAGTCAAACAAAAGCAAATATGGACACCCATTTGGCTTCTTAGGAGCCCCCACTTGTCAATTTTCACATGCATTCCATTTTTACACCCCATTTCCCACATCACATCAAACACATGCTTTTCCACAAGCACAATCATCACATGCAAAAATAGAGAACAGATTAGGATATCCATTTACCCCTTTTACACAAAGTGCACGCATTTCACCCATCCCATACATACACGTCTGATCGATGATATTTAAAGAAAAAATCCATATTTTCTTTACCCTATCTAATCACACATTAATCAAGCAATAATAAATCACTTACATCTAGTGTTACCACCCCCATGCTCATACTCGTCGATGCACTCGCTATACTGTATTGACTGATCTATAATCTAGTAGAACTCCATTCTGTTTTCTCCTCCCCCACCACTCCTCTTTTGTATTTCATACAAAAAAAATGTCAAAACATCTTTTATAGCTTAAAAATCCTATTTCTACCAATTCGTACCCCACATGTGTGAACTGACATGTTCGAACAACCATGTGTGAACTACCCTAGTTTGCACAACCCCATGTGAATCTATCCTTCCTAGATAAATTTTTGATACCTGCATCCAATTACCTTGGGATTTCTCCTAATTTTTCTATTTTTTTTATTTCATGCAAAAATTTTATCTTTTCCTCTTCATCATTATCAACCGCTCCATCACCAATTTTTGTCTTTTCCATCACCAATTCATTGCTTGAGGGGGTAGTCATCATCCAAAAAATTGAAAGCTATCTTGTATATGATAAAAAAACCAAAAATCCAATCATGAATTCAATAGTTGCCTAAGAAAACTTTTGCTAACAATTATCTAAAGATCAAAATCCCACTCCAAAAATAAATCTATGTTTGATAAATCATAAAATACTTCTTTCTTTAGATACCTCATGGATTCCAATATTCATAGTGGCAGTCATAAGACCACTTGTGAATGAATCTCCTAAAAGTTCTACCCTATAGCTCCAACAATTTGTCAAATATTGTCAAACGAGCTCATCAATCAATCAAAAGCAAAAATTAGCAAAGGCATTTTTTTCATCCATAATTAAAACATCTCAAGTTGATCATAATGCAAGGCAATCTTACGCCTTTCTTCAAAAAGCAATCTATCGTAAACCACTCATCAATGTGTCTCTCTCACAATCATCTACAAATCATCAACCGTAATTTATTTGGCTTCCAAATCATTCCATCAATTCACATCATCAATTTTTGTACTAAACTATGTTTCACAAAATCCAGTACAAAAAGGGGTAAAAAGTAGACACCCAAAAGTCACACATTGTCCCTCTTCCCATATTTGCGGTCAATCACAAAACCCTCAAAATTTGCATAAATTGGCTAAAAACACTATTCATTCATCAAATTCACTATTCACCATCCTTAGCCCCTTTGGGCTAGCTAAGCCCCTTCCTATGCTTAACCCTAGGTCCTCATGTGACCTCATTCCCAACTCAACCAAGGTTGAATTCTCCACCATGGTCAAAAAGTCAACATTTTGGTCAAAACATGCTTTAAGACTAATTACATGCTTAATTAAATCTAATCCTGATTTGATTTGAGCCTTCCACCTCACCTAGTCTACTTTGACTAGCCTAGCCTTCCACCTCACCTATTCTAGCCTATCCTAGCCTTGCCACCTCTCACCCAGATATTTCTCCACCTCACATTCCCCTAGGTCATAAATGAAATATGGAGACTTTTGCACAAAAGAAGCAATTTTTAATTTGAAGATATTTTCAAAAAGGTCTTCATAAATACCAAATGGATATTTTTGGCAAATTCATCATTATTTGTGGATGGGTGAGGGATTCTCTCACCCAACCTCATTTATGAACCAAAACACCTCAGAGCACACCTCTTAAGTGTACACCTCACCATTGCCACCTCCTAGGGGACACCTCATCCCCTCCCTCTCACCTTGGCCAAGTCTATAAATAGAAGGCCATTTTTACCTTTTCATAATAACCAGCTTTTGATTACCAAAACTCTTCCAAAATCACTACATCCATTGCATCCATCCTGAATCCATCACACAACCATCCAACATACACCACAATTGTGTTTATCCCTTTCATGAGACTTTGTTGTGATTGAGACAGGTCAATAATCTCACAAAACGTGCACTTTCTGAAGGTAACCTACATAAAAATCAAAGAAGCAGTTGCTCCAAGACAACTAGGAAAATAACCTTGTAGATTTTATTTAAAAAAATATAGGTTTGCATGACCTCGTGCGAACCTCCTGGTTCACAACAGATTCACATGATGTCGTGCGAACTATGCTACAGACACTAGAATCATCGGTTCAAGTAAGTATGGCATGATTAAGTATTTTTGAAGCTATTTTTAGTAGTTATTTTTTTGTTTTAATATTATTTTAGAGTCTTTTGTCTTCATAGCTATAGGGTTTTACTGAGGTAGATCCCTCAATGCACTAACAATATTTTACATGTTCAACAAGTACAAATAACACGTCCAACCAGAGGTGGCACATGAGCAAGAATCCCACCTGTACTTAGGAACACACAAAAGACATATATTGTTGCTTTTGTACATATTCAAAAGGGCTTACTTAGGGAAGACTCCATTGTAGCCTTCAGGGCAAATTTGTAAAAGGATATCACTTTGTAACCCCTTTTATAATTTCAATAACAAATGAAGTGGATTCTATAATTTTGAATGAGATTTATAGTGTCATTTTTATTGGTTTCAATTTTATGGTAATAACACTCTAATATGCAAGAAAATAAGATAATTAACTTATGCAATTATGCTAAAATATGCTATTACTAAAAGCTCATAAAAATAGTACAATGCAATATAATAGAGGAAATAAACACTCCATAATTTTAATGGAAGCACTACATTGTATCTATTCCTACTCTAATATAACACTCTATAGTAACATTGTCTCACACTTTTATCTCTACCTTAAAGGCCTATATATAGGAAGATATATTTATTGGCCCTTACTCTAACTAAGAATCTTCATATACCTTTCCTATGACTCATGTACAAGTGGACCTCTTGTACATTTACATCATTTCACATTGACACTTTTGCATTTATTACATTTGCATGAAGTAACTACTTTACTGTACTCTAAAGTAACCTCCTACTCTAGTTATGTACCCAAGGTGGCATATTGGCATGTATATACTCTAGCACCCCCTGTATTACATTATTTGGATATTGAAGACTTTAGTCTTCAATATGGATCTTTGTCATGGTTATGGAGTTTGATCTCTCCTTTGCTTTCTCTATCATATTCAAGCAAGTGGTTAGTATTGTTATCAAATTTTATCTTTTATGAAAGATCTTTAACTTCATATTCATATTTAGGCTCTTTTGGTTCTTCATTTAGTTTAGTCTTTGTGCTTTATTCATTATACTCTCTGTGAATATATTTGTTTTTTTCTCTTCTGCCATGCTTTCTCTTTCTTCTTCTTCTTCATCATTTCTGTATAATAGCTAGAGGAATATCTACTTCATGATGAGTTAGTCTATCATCACAATAATATTGACTAGAATTGTTAGTTTATTTTATGTTTTGAACAAGTTCAAAAATAATTAATGATAGATATATCATCAAACATTCTTCTGATGTGAATATAACTATTTTTTGTGTATTCCACCATGATCTGAAAAGGACTTCATGAAGATAACCAATTAATGCTACAAAATTTTCTTCTTTTTCCTCTTTAAGGAATAATTATAATATTTCCTTAACAATAGTGGATAAATACTTGTATCCTTCAAATGTATCTACTAATTTTTGAGAGTAAAATTCCACCACATGAAGTTCCTCATTATTAAATACATTCCTCACTATTTCATCCATGCTTCTTCTAGATTATCCTTTTGAAATGGAATTCCTTATGGATTCTTAGCGTTATGTGTTGATAGAACCTTATGACTCCCTAGTTAAGAGTATCAAATTATTTACTCTCAATCCCTCAATAAGAATGCTTTGTGGTATTTGGTGAGCAAAAAATGGTATTCCATAAAATAGTTATTTCCTTTCCATTTAATATCAATCTAAGAGTTTGTAAACTTGTGAGTGCCACATACAATATATGCCTATAGTGTGGGGAATGAGTACCTCTATACCTATAGGTTTTATGGGAGGTTTTGTTTGTTCATGTATATGTAGTTCATCCAAACCCAATAAAACTAAGTGAAGAAAAATAATAAATAAATAAACTATAATTTTAAAATAAATGAAAGATAAGCACACAACTAAAATTAAGATGCTTGAAATAAATACATAACTGGTAAATAAATTATTGGAAATAAACACAACTAGAAATAAAAGTGCAGAAAATAAATAAAATTGAAGTAAATATAGTAGGAAATAAATGCAAAAAATAATAAAGCAAAAATAAAATAAACAAGGTAGGATTACTACCTGGAGTGGTCCCAAGCTCCCATAGATGGTACACCCAGCTAGTTATGTAAAAATCACTCTTCTAAGTACATGTGAATGATAACACTCAAAAATTTATTAATAATTTATGTAGTGCAAAAAGAATAAAACTTTACTGATTCACTAATTATTTTTCTCAATAATAGCCTACCTTTTTATACAAAATATGGCCAATCCCATTATAAAAATAGCTTATTCTATTTTAACCATATATCGTTATGGGTGTGTGAATAGATGTTATTTTCCTTTATTATAATAGTGGTCATTTAAATTTAATCATGCATAGCTTATTTAATGAGTGGTTGTTTAAATTTAATTGCGCATATATAAGAATGATTCTCCCTTATTTTTCACAACTTTCTTAAAATTTGCATGATCAATTGGTCAACTAGTCAACATTGAATATAGCTCCTATATTCCTACTGGACATAGGCACCTACCTGCGATGGGATATAGGTTTCAACCTACACTAGGAGATAAGCACCTACCTAAGTTTAGGAGATAGGAACTAGGAGATAGGTGCCTACCTGCTAGTAGGAGATAGATACATTCCTGCT
Source organism: Wollemia nobilis (assembly GCA_028583015.1). Taxonomy (NCBI): domain Eukaryota; kingdom Viridiplantae; phylum Streptophyta; class Pinopsida; order Araucariales; family Araucariaceae; genus Wollemia; species Wollemia nobilis. The sequence continues at coordinate 22,046,304 of JAQPPZ010016895.1, forward strand.
ACTAGGAGATCGGTGTTTGCCTACCACTAGGATATAGGCATTGAGATATAGGTTCCTTCTTTCTTGTAGAAAGTATCTGCATTGTCCTTAGGTACCTTTGTCATCCATCATAGTATTTTTCAAGATGTCTTCATACTTCAAAATATTATATTCTTTGTGCATTTCTAGGTTTGAATGGGACATTGACTCAAAAATACAAAAGTAGTAGCAAAAACCTACATCTATGCACATTTTCCACTAAAAATACTAGTCAAGCATAATACTTCATTTTCTATTAAATATATGTAATAATTATACAAAAATGTATTTCTAGTGTTAAATATGCCATACAATAGCCCTTTTAAACATGCATAAAAATTAACATATTTGATGCTCATCATCCCCCCATGCCTAAGTATTGATATGTCCTCATGTTACATTCCCCTAATATGTTCTATTTTGATTATGCTACCTTCGATCATGGGCATTATCTACAGTTTATGGTACTTTGAGAGCAAGCACCATATTTTTACTTTAAGGTAACTTTTATTGAATATCCCCCATTGAATTTTTTGTTATGGGTGGTTCTACTTCTGGTCTATGTTTTTTAGCCATGGATGGTTCTACATTTGGATATATGACAAATTCGATGGCCAAGTGTTCAACTGCTAGCTGACCAACTGACTAGGCAACCACAAAATGTTCAATCTTTGACCAGGTAACTAGAAAATATTATTGTGCTTGGCTAACTTCCCAGCCAAATAGGTATTTTTAGGATATTCAATTGATTACCCAACTAACTAAGTAGTCACATTGCATTTAGTTGACTCCCCAACTGATTGGGTAGTTCTATGTGCTTAGCTAACTTCTGAAGAACACAAGCTTATACTAAGAGGGGGTGTGAACAGTATAAGACAAATTTTTACTTTTCTCTCCCAATCAATATTATGTAGTATAAATATAGCAATACCAATAGCAGTAATAAAAGCAATGTATAAATCACCATAAAAAATAGAGACACCATAATTTATGTGGTTCACCCAATGTGGGCTACTCCATGGAGAAAATATTTCACTAAAATTTTCTCAATAAATGTCTTAGGAATCATTTACCTATTACAATGTTTATGGACCTCTATCCAAAGGAGATACCAATCCCCTAAATCAAGTTTGTGGATATCTATCCATAGGAGACACCAATCTCCTAATCTTTGCTCTGGTTGGTGATCTTCTAGAAGAACTGCTACCTCTACTGCACTAGATAATGGATCTCAATCCACTAAAGACTCTTGTCCTCACTTAGAAGACCTATCCTCATTGCCCTAGCTAATGGATATCTATCTTCTAGAGACTATCATCTTCTATATTTTGTCACCTCCAAAGCTTACACTAACTCTATCTCAAATTTGTACTAAACATAGTCCTTCGGTCTAGAACAAATATGCTCAATATCTATCTCTTGTTTGGCACAAACTTGTCCTCAAATCTACACCAAACTCTATCCTTGAATCTGTACTAAACACAGTCCTTCGGTCTAGCATAAATATGTCTGCAATATTTGTCCTCTAATATACACTAAACATAGTCCTTTGGCCAAGAAAAAATATATTTTCAATCTCTATCCTCAAGCCTTAACTCAAAGCTTTAAATAATCATAAATCAACTTTGCAAGATCTTCCCCAAACCTTAAATCAAGATTTGAACAAATCAATCAATCAACTCTACTCTCAAGCCTTCTCAAATCTACCTTGTAAGCTTCCTCAAAAGCTCACACCAATATATCCACAAATCCTCTCTATAACTTATCCAATATGATCAATAAGTCCTCTCAATAACTTATCCAAATCTTCTTAATAAGTCCTCACAAGGACTTATTCAAAAAATTTCTTAATCTATGTTGTAATATTCCACAAAAACTCACCCAAATATTTCCACAAGTCTTCTCAAAAACTTACCTCAAATATGCTCAACAAGTCCACAATAGAACTTGTCCAATCTCATAAAACATAAATATAATTGTTAGACTCAATATGCTCTATACTCAACACAATGCTCAATCAATTTCAATCATTCTTTCAGAAACATACAAAGAATTGTTAGAGACTCAATATGCTTCAACTCAATCACTTTCTCAATTTAAAATATAGAATAGTTTATTTTATGGAACTTGAGCATTCACTTTACACATCCACTTGATTAGGTTCAACCAATCACTCAATGAAACAATCCTTCCTTACAAACCCTATTCTAAGCATATGACATTCACTCAAAATATTTCCAATAATGCTCAACAACCGATATCACATAATAATGATACTCATGTTCTTTTCACACCCTAGTTCAAGTTCTTCATTCAACTCACTTCAACAACAATTCTTATGAAACAACTCTTACATAACAATGATACTCATGTTATTTTCAAACCTTAGTTCCTTGCTCAACCAATGGCTTCAACAAAAATTCTTATAAAACAAGGTTTTAATAATAACTCTTTATTCCAAAAAACCTCGAAGCATTAACCCAAACACACTCAATAAGGAAGACCTAATCAAATCCTTTTCACTCCAAACTTATTTTCAGAAATACACTCACATTCATCATTTTTACACATGGAAGAATTTGCCCATACCTTTTCTTGATTGGAGAAAGTCCTCTCAAAAACTATCTTCAAACAATGCCTTCTTATTTGCCAAGTACCAAGGGTTAGATAACAAGTTTTATACTTCACAAATACAAGTATAGCTCAATTTCATGATACACCTTATATCTCCATCTCAATAGAAATATTCAACAATAATATCTTCACAAAAATTACCCTTTCAAAATACACCTTCAATTTCTCAATATCACAAAAAATGATATCCCAACTCAATTATATATCTCCTAAGGTAAAATAATAGTTACCCTAGTAAAATACCTATTTACTGCCTAGGTAAATAATTCCAATATTACCTTATGACTCCCTAACCTTAGCATAATAATAAAATTGTATAAAACACCCCTTATACCTCTTAAACCTTATCACACATGCAAAATAAAATTTAATTTATAAAATCCTTTGTAAAATCCCCTTCCATGATTTTCGGGGATTCGACCCTACACCCTCTCCTCGACTGGTGCCTTGGTTGCGGCTAGCTATCTGTGTGAGCCAAGCACTCCACATGCTAGCTTAAGCACCTTGACTACTTAAGCTCTTTCAACAAAGGCTTTAAAGCCTTTGGCCTCTCCTTTGCCTAGCCTCTAGCTAGACCATACGAGCGCTCTCCTCTACCTTGCCACTTGCATGACCATGATGCACTCCCTTCACCTTTGCTATCTCTGACTCTGCAATTTTTGTAGACTCTGAATTTTTGCATGTACCTCAAATTGAATAATAAATTTTCCTAAGGTTTGCATTGGGGTTTAAATACCCTTTATTGCCTTTGCACTTCACGTAGGAAGATGTTTTGATTTTGATGATGTCGGAACTTTATAATTTATAAAATATTTAAGTTCTAAAAGAATTTAAATTTTATAAATTATATTTATAAACCTTTGAATTTAATAAAAATTAAAGCTTCCTTGTATAAGTAATAGTAGATTAATTTTTTAGATGGTCTTGCATGACCAAAAACTGCTTGGAAGGGAGGATCTGCAGGGTGACTTCCCATGGAAGTCCTTCCCTTTACCTGCATCCTTTCCTATCCCTGTCCTAGGACTGTGTTCCTTTCTCAATTTCCTTGGCATATTTCCTATATTTTTCAGAAGAAAGGTGTTGCAGATGATATCCTTTGGGGAGGAGATCCTTGATCCAATTTTTTGCCCCTTTCCTTACCCTTGGGTGGGAAAATTTGTCCCATTTTTGTTCCATTGTTCCATCCTTTGGTGCCTGGCTTCTGGGTTATGTTCAGGTTTTCCCTGGGACTTTTCCTAGGGTTTTTTTCTCAGGATGTTTTTGGAAGTCTTCCTCTCGACTGTCCTTTGGGTTGCTTCAGTTGTGGTTTTGCTGGGTCTTTGGATTTATGGCTTCATGAGTAGTTCTGCACAACACCCTTTTTGTTGGAGTGACCATGCGCTTTATACTATGGCTCTGCTCTTTGGATTTCAAGGGGTGGTTCTTGGAGTTTTTTAGATCCTTTCATGGCTTCAGGGATGGGCCTATGTTCTTCCTGCTATTGATTCCTTTCAAGACTTCCTCTTTTGTTTCCTTGAAGCTCTATTTTGGTGGTTCTAAGGAATTTTGGCTTCATGAGTAGTTTTGCACAACATCCTTTCGATTTTGGAGGAGACCGTGTGCTTTCTACTGTGACTCTACTCTTTGGGTTCATGGTGTTGGTTCCTTGTGGATTCTGAGGATGGGCCTCTACTTTTCTTGCTACTGAATCCTTACAAGTTTTTCTTTTTTGCATCCTTGAAGCTTTGGTTTTGAAGGTTTTTTGGGATGCATGGCTACTTCCTTTCGTTTTGGGCTCTTTTATTTGTAGTCGTACCTCCTCGTGACTCCTTCATCTTGGACCTTATGATGTGATGTTCCATTACTGTCATTTCCTACACTGGGTTTTGTTTCTTGGAGACTTCCTTTTTCCTACTTGAGGACTTCATAGCCTGGAAAGTTCCTCTTGTTCCTGTTCCACTGATGCACCATCCTCTAGGTTGTTGTTCCACTACATGAGAATTTTGTTGCCTAAAATTTTCCTCTTTATGTTATTTCAATTTTTAAGGCATTCAGAGAATGGTCTTCTTAGTTTTCTTTATCTTGCACCTTCCCTGTATGTTTCATTATGCTTCACTGATTCACCCTATTGTTCTTGGTGGATTTTTTATTATGTCTGGTTTTCCCCTACGTGGGAAGGTGTTTTCTCTCAGGCTTGTTTCCCAATGGTGGTTTTTGGTTTTCCCACCATTGGGTTGATTCAAAATTTAAAATCTTGGCTTTGGTTCCTTTTCCCACCCTTGGGAAAGTTTCAAATTGATTTTTAGTGGATGAGGTGGTTTTGTGCTTTCTCCCACCCTTGGTTTGCTTGAAAATTCTTCTTTCGTGCCTTTTGATTCAAAATTTATTTTCCAGCAGGCTTTCCCTTCCTACCCGTGTGTCCTTTGGTGCTAAGGAATTTGTCTTCCTCTGGTGCAAAGGATTGCACCTTCCTATGGCATTTAGGATGGTGCATCCCTTTTATTTTATGTGTTTCTCTAGTGTTTATTTTTGTTACAATCTGATGTATTGTGTTGCATTCTGATCCTCTATAATCAAGTTTTGGGATCCTTGATAAAAACCCACTTTTAACATATAACTTACAAAAAAAAAAAATTATTTATAGAATTTAAATTAAAATTGAATTCAAATATTTTATAATTTAAATATTAAAACCTCCTTTAGCTTTTAAAAAGCTTCCTTGGGTTTTTATGAAAACCCTTTAAATTTGCTCATCCATGGTTTTAATAAAAACCAGCCTTCATTTGCTTCCACATAATATTAAAAATATTATGAAGCTCTTTTGCCATTAACCTTTGCATTGTTCTTCTTGACATCAATGATGACTTTATTCCTTGACATCAATGACAACTTAACTCAAAATGTCCAAAAATCTCCCCCTTTGTCATTGATGGCAACCCAAATCATTTTTTACCGAAAACTTGACCTTTCCTTTGTTTTGCTCCCCCTGGGACATTGCTCCCCCTGGATCAATGCTCTCTCCTCTTTACTCAAATACCAAATCTCTCCCCCCTTACTCAAATCTCTCCCCCTTTGACATCAATGGCAAAGGGTCACCTTTGGGGCTCGGGGCTAAGAATGAGCCTCTTAGCTTAGGCCCTCCCCCACCTCCTCTTGAGGTGGTTAATTCTGGGGTGGGAGTATTTCTACTCCCATAAAGCATTATTCTTTACCTTTATCCTCTTTTCTTCTTATCTGATCCTTCTGGTTCCTTTGAATATTTCTTTCCATGTCCATTTTCTTGTTCCTTTTTATGTTCATATCCATATTCCCATTCTTGTTCATGTTCATGCTTATATTCATGTTCCTATTCTTGTTCATGCTTGATTATGGAATATCTGCTCTACACCACTTTGTTGTGTGACCATCATTATTGCACTTATAACACTTAATATTATTATTCCTTGGAGGTGCAAATATCTTAGGATTTCTCCTAGTGAAGTCGTATCCTCTTCCTGTCATGAACCCTGCAATTCATTTCCTTGTGACCAAAATGATTACATGAGTAGAAATACCCATTAAATAATTACCTGTTTCTAAAGTTCCCATATTCCTGTCTTCCATGTGTCCTACACTGTGAAGCCTTGTGCCCAAACCTGTGACATGAGAAGACTCATCCATTGAATAAACCTTACCTTGACCCCATTGGTCTCTTAGTCTCTTCTGCCTTGTCTTGTTTCATGTTCCATCTGTTTCTTATTTGTGCATTGTTCCTTTCCTTGTTGAACTTTCTATTGTCCAAATTATCCTTAGAAGTCTCACTTTCTCTTTCATTCTTCTTTTCTGAAGCTTCTTCCTTTTTGGTGCTTGAGCTTGACTCTCCTTTTTTTGCTTCTTGTTTCCCTTGTTCTTCTTTAGAACTAAGTCCTATTTTGGTGACTGATGATCTTTGTGCATTGATAATCCTGTCCAAGGTCTTTGAATTTTCCTCAACCTTGTGTAGCTTGTCCTTAGAGCCTTTTACTTCCATCCTTAGTGAAACTATCTCATGCTCTAATCTTTCACACTCTAGATATTTTATCTTTAATTTTTGGGCCATACCTTCTTCAATTTTTCTTGCCTCTTCAACCTTGATTTTGAAGTTGGTGAGTTCCTGTAGAAAATTTGCTTTTGCTTTCTCATCTTCTTGAGCTTGAACCCTTAATATTGAGTTCTCCCTTTTTAATTCTTCAAGAGTAACCATAAGTCTTTCACATTCTATCTCTTTTACCTTTGAATGTTCAACCATATCATTTTTCAACTCTCCTTGCCTTTTCAACCTTATCTCTCAAGTCAGAGAGATCTTGTAGAAGCTTTGTCTTACATTTCTCATCTTCTTGTATTTGAGCCTTAAAATTATAAATTCTTTTTTTCAATTCGACAAGTTCCTTAAGAGTGGCTTCCCCTTTTTATTTTTCTGAATCTTCCTCTTCTTTATTTTTTTGATCTTCTATAGGAACATATTCTTTTTCTTCTAATACTGAAAGTAGAGTTTTTTCTTCATACCTATTTTTATTGTCCCTATTATCCTTTCTTGAACCAATCTCTAGGATTTCATTTTTGAGAATATCATCTTCATCTTCACCGCTACTAAACCCATTGCAATAACTTGCATCATGATCGAGTTGACCACAAACAAAAAATTCTTCACCTTCTTGTGGACAATAAGCTGCATGGTGACCTATATTCCTACATCTGGTACAAAAATTTATCAACCTGGTTATTTCTCCATTGCTTGATTCATATCTTGAATCTATTTCCATTCTTCCTCCCAAAACAACAACATTGAATTCATCTTCCTTTTCTTTCATGACCATGTGTGTTATTTTCTTCTTGTGTCTCATGGTTCTACTTTTACCTTTATTTGCCATTTGTGTTCTTGTAAGATCTTCCTTCAAGATGTTAAACCTTTTCTAAAGGAACCATCTTTGATACCAATTGAAGAACACAAGCTTATATTGAGAGGGGGGGTGAACAGTATAAGACCACTTTTTACTTTTCTTTTCCAATAAATATTATGAAATTGTAAATATAATCAATGGTATCAATAGAAGTAACCAAAGAAATGTACAAATCACCACACACAATAGAGACACCATAATTTACGTGGTTCACCCAATGTGGGCTACTCCACGAAGAAAATCTTTCACTAAAATTTTCTCAATCAATCTCTTGGGAATCCTTTCTCTATTACAATATTTATGGACCTCTATCCAAAGGAGATACCAATCCCCTAAATCAATTTTGTGGATCTCTATCCACATTAGAGAGAACTCTCTTAATCTCTGCTCTGGTCGATGATATTCTAGAAGAATTGTTGGCTCAAATGCACTGGCTAATGGATCTCTATACACTGAAGACTCTTGTCCTCACTACCCTAGCTAATGGATCTCTATCCACTAGAGACTGTCATCTTCTATACTCTATCACCTCCAAAGCTTGCACTCAACTCTATCTCAAATCTATACTAAACACAGTCCTTCAGTCTAGCATAAATTTTCTCAATCTCTATCTCTGGTCTAGCACAAACCTATCCTCAAATTTGCACCAAACTCTATCCTCAAATCTATACTAAACACAATCCTTCAGTATAGCACAAATCTATCCTCAATATATTTCCTTTTATCTGCACTAAACATAGTCCTTCGATCTAGCACAAATCTATCCTCAATCTCTATCCTCAAGCCTTAACTCAAAGCTTGACTCAATCTCAAATCAACTCTGTTGGATCTACCCCAAACCTTAACTCAAGGTTTGAACAAATTAATCAATCAACTCTACTCTCAAGCCTTCTCAAAGACTTATCTCAAATATTCCTTGTAAGCTTCCTCAAAATCTCACACTAATCTATCCACAAGTCCTCTCTAGAACTTGTCCAAATCTGCTCAATAAGTCCTCTCAAGAACTTATCCAAATATGCTCAATAAGTCCTCACAAGGACTTATTCAAATCTGATCTTAATCTATGTTGTAAGCTTCCACAAAAGCTTACCCAAATATGTCCACAAGTCTTCTCAAAGACTTACCTCAAATATGCTCAACAAGTCCACACTAGAACTTGTCCAATCTCATAGAAACATAAAGAGAATTGTTAGAGACTCAATATTCTCTATACTCAACACAATGCTCAATCACTTTCAATCACTCTTTCAAAAACATACAAAGAATTGTTAGAGACTCAATATGCTTCAAATCAATCACTTTCTCAATTCAATTCAAAATATAGAATAGTTTGTTTTATGGAACTTGAACAATCACTTCACACATCCACTTGACTAGGCTCAACCAACTCTACTCAACCAATCTCTCAATGAAATAATCCTTCCTTACAAACCCTAGTCCAAGCATATGATATTCACTCAAAATATTTCCAACAATTCTCAACAACCAATCTCACATAACAATGATACTCATGTTCTTTTCACACCCTAGTTCAAGTTCTTCACACAACTCACTTCAACAACAATGCTTATGAAACAACTCTCACATAACAATGATACTCATGTTCTTTTCAAACCCTAGTTCTTTTCTCAACCAATGGCTTCAACAATAATGCTTATAAAACAAGGTTTTAATAATAACTCTTTATTCCATAAAACCTTGAAGCATTAACTCAAACACACTCAATAAGGAAGCCCTAATCAAATCCTTTTCACTCCAAACTTATTTTTAGAAATACACTCACATTCATCATTTTTACACATGGAATAATTTGCCCATACCTTTTTCTTGATTGGAGAAAGTCCTCTCAAAATTGCCTTCAAACAATACCTTCTTATTTGCCAAGTACCAAGGGTTAGATAACAAGTGTTATACTTCACAAATACAAGTATAGCTCAATTTCATGATACACCTTATATCTCCATCTCAATAGCAATATTCAACAATAATATCTTCACAAAAATTACCCTTTCAAAATACACCTTCAATTTCTCAATATCACAAAAATTGATATCCCAACTCAATTTTTATCTCCTAAGGTAAAAATAATATTTACCCTAGTAAAATACCTATTTACCACCTAGGTAAATAATTCCAATATTACCTTATGACTCCCTAACCTTAGCATAATAATCAAATTGCATAAAACACCCCTTATACCTCCTAAACCTTAGCACACATGCAAAATAAAATTTAATTTATAAAAACCTTTGTAAAATCCCCTTCCATGATTTTTGGGGATTCGACCCTGCACCCTCTCCTCGATTGGTGCCTTGGCTATGACTAGCTAGCCATGTGAGCCAAGCACTCCATGTGCTAGCTTAAGCACCTTGGCTACTTAAGCTCTTTCAACAAAGGCTTTAAAGCCTTTGGCCTCTCCTTTGCCTAGCCTCTGGCTAGACCATACGAGCGCTCTCCTCCACCTTGCCACTTGCACGACCACGACATGCTCCCTTCGCCTTTGCTATCTCTGACTCCATAATTTCCGTAGACTCCATATTTTTGCATGTGCCTCAAATCGAATAATCAATTTTCCTAAGGTTTGCATTGGGGTTTAAATACCCTTTATTGCCTTTGCACTTCACGTCGATGGATGTTTTGATTTTGATGACGTCGACACTTTATAATTTATAAAATATTTAAATTCTAAAAGAATTTAAATTTTATAAATTATATTTATAAACCTTTGACTTTAATAAAAATTAAAGCCTCCTTGTATAAGTAATATTTATTTATAAAATTTAAATTCAAATTGAATTTAAATATTTTATAAAGTAAATATTAAAACCTCCTTTAGCTTTTAAAAAGCTTCCTTGGGTTTTTATGAAAAACCTTTTAATTTGCTCATCCATGGTTTTAATAAAAAACCGCCTTCATTTGCTTCCACATAATATTAAAAATATTATGAAGCTCTTTTGCCATTAACCTTTGCATTGTTCTTCTTGACATCAATGATGACTTTATTCCTTGACATCAATGACAACTTAACTCAAAATGTCCAACAACTTCCCTGTTGACTGGGTGGCAAAAATATCTTCACTATCTAATATGTCTATAAAGATGTCATCCTTTATGTGGTAAGGCTTTCGTATTCGTTAGACATGTCCATCATAGGTACCTTTGGCTATACCCTAGCATCAAACTACTAGTCGTCTGATGCTACTATCCTAGCATTGAACTAGTATGGCCCCATGGAAGCCACATGTTCTTTTGAATCAATGGAATAAAGTGCTAGGTCCATGGCCCAATCTGTTTGCACAACAACCTTGAATCTATTATTCCTTATGATAAGCAATTTCTATATTATTCTCTTTAGATACTGCACTATTTTCGTTAGTTTCTCCATAGTGTGGCTTGATGTTTTACTACTTGACTATGGAAGCTTGTTGATATTATTGAAATTCTATCTGTATAACATGATATTTATCCTCCCAATTAGAGTCTTGGGTACTGTACCCCTTTTACTCATTGGCTATCTCAGTGCTATTTTCTAGGAACACTTTGTGGTGTATGTAGAGCAAGAGTAACTCTTCCTCATTATTCTTTCTTATTAGCATAAAAGTGATCCTTGACCAGGGTCACTACATCTTCAAAAGTCAAATTTTCCCTAGGTATGTATGTAACATTTCAGCAAGCTAATCTTTTAGTAGAACTGTTAACTATGGATACCCTATTGTTATTTTCCCTTCCTCTGATTCTTCAAGATCCAACTGTAGATTTTGGTATGTATATATATTTAAATATATTTTTTATTTGGCCACATGGGCTTTGTATTGAACAACCACTTCAAAAGAATCTTTCTAATAGTAGTGGTGCTACTAGGAACAAGAGGAAATAATACCTGTCAACATGAATGAGCATTTCTTTTACTTGGATCATGATTTTTGGGTGTATGTAGATGGTTTGACCCTCTTTTAACCTTCTTCCTAGCCTGTCAAGTGGCCTTGGCCTACTACCCATTTTCTTGTACTCAATCAATTGTTACCTAATTTGCATATTTGTATCCCCCATGGATGTTTCAAACTCATGGGTGATGGTAACTTCTTGGTTGACTGACTAGACTACAATAGTCTAACTAGTCTGTAGACTTGAATTTTTCTTGTACTACACCCGTAAAATCAACAGGTTCATTCCTTTTTCAGGTATAGTTTTGGATTATCCTCCCATAGTTTTTGTGCTCATTTATCTATTATGCTTATATATATATATATATATATATATATATATATATATATATATATATATATATATATATATATATATATATATTTATTTATTTTTTTTTTTTTTTCTTTTTCATTTGTTTCTTCTTTCTTTTATAAAAACTCGATCATGGATCTCTTCTATTATTATCATCTTGGGAGTACACATACGATGTTATCAAAAACTAGAAAATAGGTGTACTTAATACATCAAAAAATAGATATCATCGTGTTCACATGAATATAGGCACAACCTTTTTGGTGGAAATTAGGTACCTTTAGGTTTAATTTTATCATGAAAATGGATGTCATCTCCTTGATGAAAATAGGTGCCCTAACTACTTTTGGATATGGGTGGGAAGGAAGTGTCATTGCTACTGTTGGATATAGGCACTACCCTCTTGGTGGGAAGGAAGCACTTCCACTACCTATGAACATAGGTGCCACCATATTTGTGGGAGGTAAGCACATCTGCATTAGTTTGGATATAGATGCCACTCTCGTGGTGGGAAGTAGGTACCTTTGTTGTGGCCTAAATATGGGTGTCTATTTTTTGGTGGAAAGTAGGCATCATTGCATTGACCTAAATATAGGTACTTTCTTCCTAGTGGGAAGTAAACACCTATATATGATCCCAAATACATGCACTAACCCCCTAGTGGGAATTAAACACCTATATATGAGCCCAAATATAGGAACTGACCCCCTAGTGGGAATTATGTGTCATCTTTGCACTGCTACACTCCTAGAAAGTGGTAAAAATATAGGGTAGCCTAGCTTCATGCTTGATAGGCCCAGTTTGACTAGATGCCTACAAATTGCATCTGAGTCAATGTAACCCTACCAAAAGAAAAACAATAATAAGAGGAAATCTATTGTAAAATTATTAAGCAAAGCAGGTTCCATGACTCCTTTCCTCATCATATTTTTTTCTTTTTTTCTTTTTCTTATGTCTTTTTTTTTTATCTCTTTTTTATTCCACAAAAAATGCATGAGCATTCATCAAAATACTGGTATGGTTTTGAAAATATGAATTCTCCTCCATACCTATGTTTGATTTGATCTTGTGAATGTAAGGCACATGGTAAGGCCATAAATGATGTCTTTTGACTGTTAATATTATGATGCTACCATAAATTTGAATCTTAGAGACTTGGTTTATGTGATTCAATAAATAAGGCTTAGAGTTGAAGTAGTAATAGTCATATTTATTCCTCGGATATGCTTAGAAATTTAGAAATGATCTGCTAGTTTGGGGAATAATTTACAAAAATCTGTATCCATCAAAAATTGGATGGATTTTTCAAGTATCTCCATTGAAATGTAGTTTTCCAACATGACTACAAAAATAATTTCTAAGGAATCACATATCATATGCCCTCATATTGTTTCATTGTGCACTGTTACAGACTCACTGTACAAATCCCTCACTTTGCAGAATATTCATAGCCAATTCTGTATTCATCATTTTTTTCTTTTTCAAGGAAAGGAGGATGGAGTGGTACTTGCTTGATAGGATCACTCACCTTAGATACCTATAGTTTGTAATGAGATTCATATTGTCCTATATAACAAAATAGAAAAAGAAAAACCTAAACTAATGGTGTTAAAAAAAGATATATAATTTTTTATTTATTACTTATTTATTATTAATTTTTTGTTTTTATAGAGCATTGTAATAATATTTATTGTGTTGTTTATGGTAATATTGAAGGTGGGGTCTCCCCCATGCCTACAACTGATCCAACTTCTAGGATTTGGGGCCTATGATAAGGTCTTAGTCTATGTCAAAAATTTGATACGACTAAGTCTTCATTTGTCCCATCCCCTTCTTCATCTAGTGCTATGATATATTGCAACATGGGAAGAGCATATTCCTCAATGACCTCAAAACCAGGCTCTTCCAACTAACTGGTAGATTTTGTAGGTAGGTAGATAACTTGTTTTTGTTTTTCATAAATTTTCATTTTCCTTTTTTTGCAACTAATATAGCATCACTCATCGTTAGCTAAGGGTATCCTAAGATGAGTGAGTAACCACCCAATTTTGATTTTGATTTTGATTATAAAAAAAAAGAGTCAGTTGGGTACTCATGTGCATCGATGGTTACTATTTCATATTCCAACATACCCTTTGGAAGAACTATTAACCTATTTGCTACATGTAATATATTATTAGTTGGCCTCATATTTGTTATCTGCAGCTTGTGCATGATTTCTTTGGGCATGAATTTAATAGTTGTACCTAAATCCACCAGAGTGTTGGGTAATGTTAAATCTACAATTTTTCCCATTTTTCTAGGTCTCTTGAGGTATAATTCCCTAATGGCTTCTTTATAAATAGACACATCACTGATAGTTTGAGAAATGATAACATTAATATTTTTCAATTGCTCCATAATATCAAACCTAGGTTGTGTTATTTTGCTAGTTTCTTGTAATATTTTGGGATGCAGTGGAAGTTATTCATTGTTTTATTTTTCAAAAACATGGTTTTTTATACTTCTACGCTAATATGGAACATAAGTTTCATTCCCATAACTATTTGATAAGCTGATGAATTTAAATTGTTACCTCTAGGATTTAGCTCTAGTTGTGTTGAAAACTATTTTGGCCTTACAGTAGGTGGAAATGGTAAGCTGTGATGTTATGTGACTAGGTGCACATCTTATGTATCAGGCACAATAGTATTCACTACATATAATGTTTATTTCTAGTTAAGCCATGGTGGAAATATCCCCATTACCTTGAATAGCAATGCAATTATTCAAAAGATCCCATGATATGTTATGGTCATGGGATATTTTGGGGATATCGATAAGGATGATCATTAGGAGGAAGACTTCCTGAAACAAGGTATATGGCATGGTCATGGGATCTTTTGGCATGTAATGGAAATACCCCCATTACCTGGTAGTGACTAGCAATGCAATTATTAGTAGTTATGACTAGGTGGAAATAGTAAGTGTTGGTGCTTGTATATTAGGGTCAACAGTATTCACTACATTCAATGTTTGGTGTTCTATATCATTTTTGGATGTAAAAATGTACTATTTTATAAAATTAACAAATATAGTTTTACAAAGAATTTTAAAAGAGGTAGATAATCAGACAACCATTATCTATTAATAAAGCAAGGCTTTATATTTAACAATAATAGAATTGAAAAAGTAATGATTTGAAGGTAAAAGGTGTTGTACCTTCAATTAGTGTATATTGGATGCCTCACTACTATTGATAATTGTGTAAAATATTTTAGAATTATCTTTTTACCAGAATATTGGCCTCCATTATTTCCATATTTAGTAGGTGACATTTTACTAGTAAAGAAAAAACCTTTAGATGTTACGAGTGAAAATAAAATTAAACTATAATTCCATAAAGAATCTATGATTCTTTATATGAACCTACACTGCCCTCTAGAATTACCTTTGTCTACGTGCTCAAAAAACAACAAAAAATCAAAATAAAATAGTCTCTAACAACAAAAAATGCTCCTAACAATCAAGATGACATGGATACTTGTCTCTCATAGTTGTAGATAGTGCATCTAGGTTGCCTATGAAACTGAATAAAAAGAGCTTTGGACAACAAAATGGTGAAATAAGAATACCCTACGTAGCAATTCTAAAGAAACTAACAAAGGTTAAAAAAGAAGTAACAAGGCTACAACAAGTAGGCATTAAGTCAAATTTAAGGTTTCAAAACAAAACAAGCACACTAATATTTTTGGAAGCTTTCAATTTACCTATTGTCATAGTCATCACATATTTCTATCACTGAAAGTCACTTTAATTATTTTTTTCAACCGATTAGCCATGACCAATTGACATTACTCTGCAATAGATCATCCTATATAATTGATTATCACATTGTCAAGATATCTATAATTGATCAATATTTTTTAGTTGACAATCCTTTCTAACTCATCGATATGTATCGACAGGTAGTCCTATGCAACTGATCGATATTTGGTGATTGATAATTATCTACATGTGCACGACCATGATCGATTGACAATACTCTATAACATATTATCGTTTGCAATTGATCACCACACTGACAAGATATCTACAATCCATACATTTTTTTTGACTAACAATCCTCTATAATTGATCAATATATGTCAATAGGAAGTCCTCTGCAATAGTTCATCACAATAACAATTCTATGTATGTGATCAACCATGATCTATTGACAACACTACAATAGATCGATTTATGATGATTGATACTCCTCTAAAATTGTTTCATCTTTTTAAATTTTTGGAATTGATCGACATATGATGATTGGCACTCCTCTACAAAAGATCAGTTTATGTTGAGTTTTTGTCCTCTAAAACAAATTTAGCTTTTCAGGTTTCTACTACTGATCGACATATGTTGATCGACACACCTTTGCAACATATAATTTTATATTGAGAGGCTTTCCTCGAAAACCAATTCACATATTCAAGCATCTAATATTGATTAACTTATACTAATTGACGCATACCTACAATAGATTGGTGCTAATTTTGTGGAACTGATCGGTGTCTTCTAATTAAAAATACCCTACAAATCGATCGACAAATATGTTGATTGATAATATTTTTTTCACTGATTCAAATCTATCTTTTAGAGTGTTTTAGATGTATGTTTATTAGTATCACATTAATTATTTATATAGGTAGTATATGTAGTGAATTGGGTGAAAAAAATATTTATAATTTGAAGGCGAATGGTCCATAGATTTGGGTGAAAGTGGTTGGTGAATTAAAATAAAAATAGTATAATCATCGTTGGGTGAACCGACCCAAACAATATATCCACCCTAGAAATTTCCAGCGAATGGGCCCTAGTGAAAGGTCCCACAACTAGCAAATTTAAAATTTTTAAAATCATAAATATAGCCAATTCGATATGATTCTCACTTATGCATAACCCTTCTTCACTTGCATACTTGACACCTTTCACACTTACAACTAACACTTGCACACTTGGTATAATTCACAAATATTTACATAGCACATAACACTCTTTACATCTTGACACATACTTGTTACATAAAAACTTCCTAATTTAAATATTTACAATAGTACCCCATGGTACTTAATGGTACTCAATGGTACCAAATATTTTAATACATCTAACAATCTACTGATATGAGTTGGGATATTTTACTTGATAATGTCAACTAATATACTCAAGGACTCTAGCATACTAGCATGAAGCAAGAAAGTCTACTAATGGGTAAGATATGCAACAACATCTAACATGAAGGATCTTAAGGACACATGGCACTCTAAGAACGAGTTGTTACACAACATAGCCTTTGATAGAGATGGAAAGTGTCAACCATAGAAAATCATGATGAAGCATATCAAAGATCATAATTTCTTGAAAAAGGATACGAAGAACAAGATGAAGAGGCTAAATGGTGCCAAATCAACCCAAGATCATACCCAATCAATTTTGACCAATATTATATGTAACATTTTACTTTCATTTTAGGTTAGTGAAAGCTATTCATAAGCAACACTACTTATTTGTAGGAGTAAAAAACTTTAGTGTTTTAATTTTTGTGATTTATGCTCAAGGATATTCTAATAAAAATCAAAGATTATCTCAAGATATTTGGTTTCTTTATCTCAAATTTTATGCATTATTTTTAGTAATACGGTACACTTTTAGCATTTCATTCAATATTTAATGGTAGTGAGTTCAGTTAGGATTAATTTTTTTTTCCTTATTTCAATTTTGATTTGAGTAAATATTGTAAGGTTTGATGCTATTATGTTCATTACTCTTAGGATGTTTAAGGTGTTGAATTTTGTAATAAATCATACTCCTAATATGTCTATTAGTTTCAACTAGTTAAATTTTATTAGGTGAAATAGTTGTTTGGATCATTCAATGAAATGTTTAGAATATAGGATGCTATATATTTTTGTGCTTATCTCATATGAACTTTGATACATGGAATATTATTAGGTTCTTGATTGCAATAGGTAATTTATATTCATTTAGCTTGCATCCTTTTTTATAGAAGAACTATATTCACTTCAACCTTGCTCATACCCCTTCTTCCATGTTTCTCTTTCCATCTTATTTTGTTTTTAAATAATTTACAAGGATCCCACCTCCTATGAAGGTTGATTTAAAATCAATTTATGATAATCCAATATTCACTTCAATTTCAAAGTTGATAAAACCATCAAGAATGGTCAATGACATAAAGATGTAGAAATAATATATTTTATAATTAATGTCTAATTATCATGACGTACTATAGGAAGTTTAAACATTTTTCATATTCCTTTACCATTTACAACAATCATATATTTGGAGTCTTGTTATTTATCAAAATCAATATTTATACACAAGTAGTTGGTTGATAGAGAGTAGATTCTTAGTAAGTGCTACAATATACATTAATTTTTTTATGTTGCATGTGTGTGACACGAGACATAAATTGACATCACCTATACATTTGATTTCATATGATGTGTCATTAGCTAGCAAGATAGTGTAGATCTTGGAACTAGTATTTTTTACTAGTTATATGTTTGGTTGAACTAAAACCAACATACCAAACATCATTAGAATTATTGGGTTGATCATGATCAACATATACATACTATTCTCCTCCTAAGAGGTCATTTTTGGAAACATTACCATGTTGTTGATATGAAATCTTCCTTTTTCAATTTAAATTTATCTTCTCATTTTATGACTTATTTTGTTGTGGATGCTTTGCTTGAGAAGAGGATACATTTATGAAAGTATTGTGTCAACATTCTGTCAATATACAACCATTTTATCATGAAGTGTATACATCCTTTCCATGCATGAATTGTTTTCTTAATTTTGGAAGTGTTGTTGAGATCCTCTATCTCTTTTGATTTGCTACTTTACCTTTTGATTTGAAAAGATAACATAATCCCCATCTTGGGATGTATTTTATGTATTAGATTCACCAATTTTTTAAAATATGGTTTTTGCTCAATCACATTCAAGATTTCATAAATACATTATACTTTGAGGGAAGATATATTAAAATAATGGAAACAAGTATATCATGAGACACAATTTCTCCCAAGTCTTGTAGTATGCATGCAACTCTACAACTCATATTAGGAATAATTTAAGTTTATTTCCATGTTTTATTTTCTAAAATTGAAGATGAATTTAAAGGAAAAATAATTGGATCTAGTTCTTTAGCTCAAATACTATTTGGAGATTTTCCCATGTATCTTTAGATGTTTCTAAGTCAAAATGAAATGTTAAACTTCTTTAAATAGTCTAAACATGATGATCACCTTAGAATTTCTATCCACTTTGTCAAACTTTAGATGTTCATCATTGACGAGCACCACAAATGCTCATTTTATTCATGTTTGTAAGGGTATTGTAGGGAATTTTCAACACCAAAATGTATTTTCGTATGATTATTGCATGTATTTAATAGAAAATGAAGCACTTATACTTGATTAGTATTTTTGGTTGGATATGTGTGTAGCCGCAGGTTTTTGTTTATTTTTTGACATTTTTTAGTCAAGATTTCATATGGACCTAGCAATATGCGAAAAGTATAACATTTTTGAAGAAAAAATATAACTTAAATAGGACCATGAAAAGTGAATGAGGTACCTACAACCTGCTAATATAAGGGTAACTAATTCCCACAAGGAGGAAGGTACCTACATCTTAGACGCATGAAGGAACCTACATCCTAGATGCAGGTAAGAACCTACATCCCAGATGTAGGTAGGCACCCACATACCAGTTGTAGGTAGACACCTACATCCTGGACACAAGTAGCTACCTAAATCCTAGCCATATTAAGACACCTACATTCAATGAGCATGTAGCACTTATATTCTGAATGTTGACTATTGACAAAAAGACTATGCAAATTTTAAAAATAAACTATTATGAAATATAGGGATGCATCATTCTCATCCATCGACAATATATTTTGAGGAATCATCACTCTTTTAATGGTAAACATCACAACTACACACACCCATCATAGATTTGGGTGAAAGTGGTTGGTGAATTAAAATAAAAATAAGATAATCATTGTCGGGTGAACTGATCCAAACAATATATCCACCCTAGAAATTTTGAACGAATGGGCCCTAGTGAAATGTCCCAAAATTAGAAAATTTAAAACTTTTAAAATCATAAATATAGCCAATTCGATATGATTCTCACTTATGCATAACCCTTCTTCACTTGCATACTTGACACCTTTCACTTACAACTAACACTTGCACACTTGGTATAATTCACAAATATTTACATAGCACATAACACTCTTTACATCTTGACACATACTTTTTACATACACACTTCCTAATTTAAATATTTACAATAGTACTCCATGGTACTTAATGGTACTCAATGGTACCAAATATTTTAATACATCTAACAATCTACTAATATGAGTTGGGATATTTTACTTGATAATGTCAACTAATATACTCAAGTACTCTAGCATACTATCATGAAGCAAGAAGGGATACTAATTGGTAATATATGCAACAACATCTAACATGAAGGATCTTAAGGACACATGGCACTCTAAGAACGAGTAGTTACACAACATAGCCTTTGATAGAGATGGAAAGTGTCAACCATATACAAGCATGATGAAGCATATCAAAGATCATAATTTCTTGAAAAAGGATATGAAGAATAATATGAAGAGGCTAAGTGGTGCCAACTCAACCCAAGATCATACCCAATCAATTTTGACCAATATTATATGTAACATTTTACTTTCATTTTAGGTTAGTGAAAGTTATATAATAATCAACACTACTTATTTGTAGGAGTAAAAAACTTTAGTGTTTTCTTTTTTGTGATTTATGCTCTAGGAAATTCTAATAAAAATCAAAGCTATTTGGTTTCTTTATCTCAAAGTTTATGCATTATATTTAGTAATACGGTACACTTGTAGCATTTCATTCAAGGTTTAATGGTAGTGAGTTCAGTTAGGGTTAATGTTTTTTTCCTTATTTCAATTTTGATTTGAGTAAATATTGTAAGGTTTGATGTTATTATGTTCATTACTATTAGGATGTTTAAGGTGTTGAATGTTGTAATAAATCGTACTCCTAATATGTCTATTAGTTTCAACTAGTTAAATTTTATTAGGTGAAATAGTTGTTTGGATCATTCAATGAAATTTTTAGAATATAGGATGCTATATATTTTTGTTCTTATCTCATATGAACTTTGATACAGGGAAATTTTATTAGGTTCTTGATTGCAATAGGTAATTTATATTCATTTAGCTTGCATCCTTGTTTGTAGATGAACTATATTCACTTCAACCTTTTTCATACCCCTTCTTCCATGTTTCTCTTTCCTATTTATTTTATTTTTAAAGCATTTACAATGATCCCACCTCCTACGAAGGTTGATTTAAAAGCAATTTATGATCATCCAATATTCACTTCAATTTCAAAGTTGATAAAACCATCAAGAATGGTCAATGACATAAAGATGTAGAAATAATATATTTTATAATTAATGTCTAATTATCATGATGTACTATAGGAATTTTAGTAAACATTTTTCCTATTCCTTTACCATTTACAACAATCATAGATTTGGAGTCTTGTTATTTATCAAAATCAACCTTTATACACAAGTAGTTGGTTGACAGAGAGTAGATTCTTAGTAAGTGCTACAATATACATTAATTTTTTTATGTTGCATGTGTGTGACACGAGACATAAATTGACATCACCTATACATTTGATTTCATATGATGTGTAATTAGCTAGGGAGATAGTGTACATCTTGGAACTAGTATTTTTTATTAGTTATATGTTTGGTTGATTTAAAACCAACATACCAAACATCATTAGAATTACTGGGTTGATCATGATCAACATATACATACTATTCTTCTTCTAAGTGGTCATTTTTGGAAACATTACCATGTTGTTGATATGAAATCTTCCTTTTTCAATTTAAATTTATCTTCTCATTTTATGACTTATTTTGTTGTGGATGCTTTACTTGAGAAGAGGATACATTTATGAAAGTATTGTGTCAACATTCTGTCAATATACAACCATTTTATCATGAAGTGTATACATCCTTTCCATGCATGAATTGTTTTCTTAATTTTGGAAGTGTTGTTGAGATCCTATATCTCTTTTGATTTGCTACTTTACCTTTTGATTTTAAAAGAGAACATAATACCCATCTTGGAATGTATTTTATGTATTAGATTCACCAATTTTTTAAAATATGGTGTTTGCTCAATCACATTCAAGATTTCATAAATACATTATACTTTGAGGGAAGATATATTAAAATAATGGAAACAAGTATATCATGAGACACCATTTCTCCCAAGGCTTATAGTATGCATGCAACTCTACAACTCATATTAGGAATAATTTAAGTTTATTTCCATGTTTTATTTTCTAAAATTGAAGATGAATTTGAAGGAAAAAGAATTGGATCTAGTTCTTTAGCTCAAATACTATTTGGAGCTTTTCCCATGTATATTTAGATGTTGTTAAGTCAAAATGAAAGGTTGAACTTATTTAGATAGACTAAACATGATGATCACCTTAGAATTTCTATCTACTTTGTCAAACTTTATATGTTCATCATTAACGAGCACCACAAATGCTCATTTTATTCATGTTTGTAAGGGTATTGTAGGGAATTTTCAACACCAAAATGTGTTTTCGTATGATTATTGCATGTATTTAATATAAAATGAAGTACTTATGCTTGATTGGTATTTTTGGTTCGATATGTGTGTAGCCGCAGGTTTTTGTTGATTTTTTCACATTTTTCAATCAAAATTTCATATGGACCTAGCATTATGTGAAAAGTATAACATTTTTGAAGAACAAAGATAGATTTAAATAGGACCATGAAAAATGAATGAGGTACCTACATCCTGCTAAGAGAAGGGTAACTAATTCCCACAAGGAGGAAGGTACCTACATCTTGGATGCATGAAGGAACCTACATCCTAGATGCAGGCAAGCATCTACATCCCAGATGTAGGTAGGCACCCACATCCCAACTATAGGTAGACACCTACATCCTGGACACAAGTAGCTACCTACATCCTAGCCATATTAAGACACCTAATTCAATGAGCATGTAGCACTTATATTCTGAACGTTGACTATTGACAAAAAGACTGCAAATTTTAAAAATAAACTATTATGAAATATAGGGATGCATCATTATCATCCATCGACAATAGAGTTTGAGGAATCATCACTCTTTTAATTGTAAACATCACAACTACACACACCCATCATAGATTTAGGTGAAAGTGGTTGGCAAATTAAAATAAAAATAAGATTATCATCGTCGGGTGAACCGACCCAAACAATATATTCACCCTAGAAATTTTGAGTGAATGGGCCCTAGTGAAAGGTCCCAAAATTAGAAAATTGAAATTTTTTAAAATCATAAATATAGCCAATTCGATATGATTCTCACCTATGCATAACCCTTCTTCACTTGCATACTTGACATCTTTCACACTTACAACTAACACTTGCACACTTGGTATAATTCACAAATATTTACATAGCACATAACACTTTTTACATCTTGACACATACTTGTTACATAAACACTTCCTAATTTAAATATATACAATAGTACCCTGTGGTACTTAATGGTACTCAATGGTACCAAATATTTTAATACATCTAACAATCTATTGATATGATTTGGGACATTTTACTTGATAATGTCAACTAATATACTCAAGGACTCTAGCATACTAGCATGAAGCAAGAAGGGATACTAATTGGTAAAGTATTAAAACACATCTAACATGAAGGATCTTAAGGACACATTGCACTAAGAATGAGTAGTTACACAACATAGCCTTTGATAGAGATGGAAAGTGTCAACCATCTACAAGAATGATGAAGCATATCAAAGATCATAATTTCTTGAAAAAGGATATGAAGAACAAGATGAAGAGGTTAAGTGGTTCCAACTCAACCCAAGATCATACCCAATCAATTTTGACCAATATTATATGTAGCATTTTACTTTCATTTTAGGTTAGTGAAATTTATATGATAAGCAACAATACTTATTTGTAGGAGTAAAAAACTTTAGTGTTTTCGTTTTTGTGATTTATGATCTAGGATATTCTAATAACAATCAAAGCTATTTGGTTTCTTTATCTCAAAGTTTATGCATTATTTTTAGTAATACGATACACTTGTAGCATTTCATTCAAGATTTAATTGTAGCGAGTTCATTTAGGATTAATGTTTTTTTCCTTATTTCAATTTTGATCTGAGTAAATATTGTAAGGTTTGATGCTATTATGTTCATTACTCTTAGGATGTTTAAGGTGTTGAATGTTGTAATAAATCGTACTCCTAATATGTCTATTAATTTCAACTAGTTAAATTTTATTAGGTGAAATAGTTATTTGGATCATTCAATGAAATATTTAGAATATAGGATGCTATATATTTTTGTGCTTATCTCATATGAACTTTGATACATGGAAATTGTTTTAGGTTCTTGATTGCAATAGGTAATTTATATTCATTTAGCTTGCATCCTTGTTTGTAGATGAACTATATTCACTTCAACCGTGTTCATACCACTTCTTCCATGTTTCTCTTTCCCATTTATTTTGTTTTTAAAGCATTTACAAGGATCCCACCTCCTATGAATGTTGATTTAAAAGCAATTTATGATCATTCAATCTTCACTTCAATTTCAAAGTTGATCAAACCATCAAGAATGGTCAATGACATAAAGATGTAGAAATAATATATTTTATAATTAATGTCTAATTATCATGATGTACTATAGGAAGCTTAAACATTTTTCCTATTCCTTTACCATTTACAACAATCATAGATTTGGAGTCTTGTTATTTATCAAAATCAACCTTTATACACAAGTAGTTTGTTGACAGAGAGTAGATTCTTAGTAAGTGCTACAATATACATTAATTTTTTTATCTTTCATGTGTGTGACATGAGACATAAATTGACATCACCTATACATTTGATTTCATATGATGTGTCATTAGCTAGGGAGATAGTGTAGATATTGGAACTAATATTTTTGACTACTTATATATTTGGTTGATCTAAAACCAACATACCAAACATCATTAGAATTACTGGGTTGATCATGATCAACATATACATACTATTCTTCTCCTAAGTGGTCATTTTTGGAAACATTACCATGTTGTTGATATGAAATCTTCCTTTTTCAATTTAAATTTATCTTCTCATTTTATGATTTATTTGTTGTGGATGCTTTGTGTGAGAAGAGGATACATTTATGAAAGTATTGTGTCAACATTCTATCAATATACAACCATTTTATCATGAAGTGTATACATCCTTTCCATGCATGAATTTTTTTCTTAATGTTGGAATTGTTGTTGAGATCCTCTATGTCTTTTGATTTGCTACTTTACCTTTTGATTTGAAAAGATAACATAATCCCCATATTTGTTGAGCAAGGTGCAGCAAAAGAATTGCAAAAGTATTGTCATTGTTGTCAACACAGACAGATTGATGCAGTTGATGCAGTTCAGAGGTCAGTCAGATCAAGTGCAGTGAATTTCAAGGAAAACAGAGGTGACCCAGATTCAGAAATTGGCAGAAAAAGACAAGGAAGAAAACTGTCGCGATATCGCGACATGTTTTCTGTCGCGATATCGCGACAAAACAGAGGAGAGAGAAAATGCAAGAAAAATTGTCGCGATTTCGCGACATTGCCGAGGAGAGAGAAAATGCAAGAAAAATTGTCGCGATTTCGCGACATTGCCGAGGAGAGAGAAAATGCAAGAAAAATTGTCGCGATTTCGCGACATTGCCGAGGAGAGAGAAAGTGCATGCCAAATTGTCGCGATTTCGCGACATGGCCGAGGAGAGAGAAAGTGAAAGGCAAACTGTCATGATTTCGTGACATGCTGGCAGAGAAGGAAGCAAGGTGAAAAGATGTCACGATTTCATGACATAAATGGAGGAAAGGAGCTTGCAACGAAAAGTGTCGCGATATCGCGACACGTCGGGTTTTCGCGACCCGAAGAGGAGAGAGAATGCTCAGCAACAAAGGTGTAGCGATTTCGTTGCATGTTGAAATGAATGGCAACAAAGGTGTAGCGATTTCGCTGCATGTTAAAATGAATGACAACAAAGGTGTAGCGATTTCGCTACAAGTGAAAAGGCACAAACAAGAAGGTGTAGCGATTTCGCTGCATGACAAAATGTATGGAAACAAAGGTGTAGCGATTTCGCTACCAGTCAAAATTGCAAAACTAAAAGATGTAGCAAGTCGAAAGCACAAGGCACAAAGTTGTCGCGATTTCGCTACTGCATAAAGCAAAGATTGTACGGAAGCAGAGAACGTCGCGATTTCGTGACATGTTCCATTTTCACGGTTGCTGGCAAAGAAGAGTGTACGAAAGCGGAAAGCGTCACGATTTCGCGACAAAGCTGAGGATGACGTCAGCAAAATTGAAAATGTCACGATTTCGTGACAGAGTGCAAGGAAAGCTGCTGGAAGCTGAAAGTGTCGCGATATCGCGACAAGGTGCAAGGAAAGCTGCTGGAAGCCGAAAGCGTCACGATTTCGTGACAACATTGAGGATGACGTCAGCAAAAGCTGAAAGTGTCACGATTTCATGACAAGTTGCGAGAGAAGCCTCAGGAAGCTGGAAGCGTCGCGATTTCGTGACATCATTAAGGATGACGTCAGCAAATGTTCAAAGTGTCACGATTTCGTGACATGAACAGAGGGAAAGCTTTCAAAAGCCAAAATGGTCACGATTTCGCGACAGCAAGGGCATGAAGGGTACGGCTACAAAAAGTGTCGCGATATCGCGACAGGTAATAGTTTGGCGGGTAAAAGCCAAAAAAGCATGCAAGGTGACACGTGTCAGAAAAAGCAGACAGGAAAATCATGCAGCCAGTTACGTAAAAAGTAACTGATGTCAGATCTGCAGTTACAGATTGACAAGTGTTAGTCATGCACTAGAACAGCTGTATATGCACGACTGGAAAAGCATTCGAAGAATCAAATATGAAGGATCGAAAAAGCTTTCTAAAAGACATTTTTGCAGCATTCGAAAAGCCAAATTTGTAGGGTTTCGAATAGCCGTATTGCAGGGTTTCGAACAGTCGTATTGCTTGGAATCGAACAGCCGTATTGAATGGATTCGAACAGCCAAATATGCAGGATTGAAAAAGCATTAGAAAAGACGTATTTGCAGAATTCAAAGAGTCGGATATGCAGAATAGAAAAAGTATTCGAATGGCCGTATTTGAAGTATTCGAACAACCGAATATGCAGGATCGAAAATGCATTCAAACAACCGTATCTGGAAGGACTCGAACAACCGTATTTACTAGGTTTCGAACAACCGCTTATTGGCAAGAAAAAAGAATTCGAACAGTTGGGTATGTGTTTCGACTGCATACATGATTGAAGAGAGATAGAAGACGAAGAATCTCTATGAGAAAAATGGGCTATAAAAGGACAATCGTGCAGAGAATTTAAGTTGCTGCTGTAAGAGGGAAATTGCTGTAAAAAGAGGGTTAGAAAAGAGTCAAGAGAAAAATTAGCAGAGCCGTGAGAGTGTGCAGAGTTGGGTTAATTGCAGACCAGTCAGGGTCGTGCATGAAGTGAAGACATTCTTATGTCATTTTAAATTGATCAGAATTGCAGTCCAAGTTGGTGCTTGGTACTAGGGGTTGGTGCTCCATCTGTTGTAGCAGAAAATTAAGGGGTTGGTGCTCCTTCCAGTAGATGTTGGTAAAGTATTTGTAAAATTGGTATTTTGCAAAGACTGGATTTGGATTGGAGTCCAAGCAGTCATTTTTGAGGAGTAGCCAAATTGGTGAACCTCGGTATATTGAGTGTTGTGGTGTGCTCTCTTGTTCAATTTGTTTTTCTAGTTTTCAAGTTCTCTTTATTTCATATTAAATGTTGTAGATATTAAAATTAATAGCTACACTGATTCACCCCCCTCTCAGTGTCATTGTGTGAATATCAATTGGTATCAGAGCAAGGTGCCTTGTTCAAGCTTAATCAGCTAAGGAGATCTTGGAAGAAACAATGGCAGGCGGTGAAGGATTCTCATCCAACAAAGCTCCCTTATTTGATGGAACAAATTACACTTTCTGGAAACTCAGGATGCAAACATATCTGAGTGCATTGGGATATGATATTTGGGATTCTATAGATAGTGGATACACAACACCCACTACTCCTCCAACAGATACTGCTGAGAAGAAAAAATTTGAGAACAACTCCAAAGCTAAGAATGCCATAATGTGTGGGCTTGTTGACAGTGAACTGATAAGAGTCATGAGCTGTAAATCAGCAAAAGACATGTGGGATAAACTGAAAAGCATCCATGAAGGAGACAACAAGATCAAGGAAGCCAAGCTACAAACTCATCGAGCATAGTTCGAAGCACTGCAAATGAATGAAGATGAGAACATAGAGGCTTATATGCTGAGAGTCAACGGAATCATTAATGCAATCAGAGGACTCGGTGAAGAAATTGATGATGCAGTTGTTGTGAAAAAGGTTCTCAGAACACTGCACAAAAGATTTAACTCCAAAGTTTCTGCAATAGAAGAGGCAAAAGATCTAAACAACTTCAGCTTGGATGAGATGCATGGTTCCCTGACAAGCATATGAAATGAGAATAGGACAAACCAAGTCTATAGACAGAGAAGCAACTTTTAAAGCACACAAGAATATAAAAGTCGAACATGAATCTGAGGATGAAGAGACACTGGATGAAACAGAAGCTAATTTTGTTCGAAAACTCACAAAGGGAAAAGGAAAATATAGAGGAAAGCTACCTTTTAAGTGCTTCAATTGTGGAGGAGTCGGTCATTTTGCAGCCAAATGTCCAATGCAAGAGAAAACCAAAAATGGTGAAGGCTCACACCAAGAAAAAGGTGACTGGAAGAAGAAACAAAATTTCAGAAAGAACAACTTCAAGAAGAAAAGCTTCATATCCAAGAATGTCAGCACTTCTGAAGAAAGCTCAGATGAGGATTCTGAAGAAGAAAAAGGTGAAGCTCTGTTCATGGCACTTGAAGAGGAAAGAACAGAAGAAAATCAGGAAGGTGATGAAAACTTTAAAGATGAGGCTGAAGTTTATCTGGAAGGAGAATTGGTTGCTGCACTTGAAGAGTTGAGTGTTGAAAGGAAAAAGAACAAAAAGTTTTCAAGAAAACTAGAAGATGCCACTGACATAATAAACAGCTTTAAAAATACGGACAGAGGAATTCAAGAAAATGTCTGAAGTTCTTGATGAACAATTAACTGTAAAGACAGTTGAATGCAAGCAAGCTAGAGGAAGACATGGTTAAGTTAAGAATGCAGTTAGAGGAGATGAATAGAAAATTGAACTATTTTCATAAGTTTGAAGAAAGTACTGGTAAAGTTGGATAAAATGTTAAATAACCAAAGGCCTTCCGGCATCAAATTTGGTTTAGGCTTCGATGAAGGAGAATCATCAAAGGGTTCAAAGGCCTTGAATGTAGAACCCATAAAGAAAGAAGAAAAGATCGGGGTTGACCTAGAAAAAAAAAATCATGCCAAAGAAAGAAACAATGCCAGATTCAAGAAAAGTACTGAAAAAGATGGATTCACAAAAGTCACACATCCAAGAAGGAAAAGATTCATGGCTCCCACTTCAAACTGGCAAAGACCTGCACCCAGGTTTAATCATTCCTTTTCTGGTTATTGTTTTAAATGCAATGCTTATGGTCATAAGATTTCAGATTGCAGGCATAATGTATCTCAAAGGAATTTCACCAGCAGAAATGTTTTTTCTCCTTTAATGAATTATGCAGTTGAATGTTATAATTGTCATAATTTTGGACATATTGCTAGAAACTGTAGAAGCACTTTTGCATCAAATAATTATCAGGGTAGAAAATCTCAACCAAGTGGGTTGAAACAAAACAAGAAATTTCCTGAAAAACAGGCACATGCTAATGAAAGGACAAAGGCAAAACAAGTAGACAAATCTGCTATCAAACAGAATGGAAAGAAAAGGAATCTTTGATTGTTCAGATTGCCTTTAAAGCTCAGAACAAATCTGCACCTTGGATACTTGACGGTGGTTGCTCCAGTCACATGACAGGTGACAAGCAAAAATTTGAGAATTTACGAATTATGAAGGTGGTTCGTGAAATTTGGAAATAATGATGGAGCAAAGATTGTGGGAAAGGGATCAGTCAAGATCGGTGATGGCAATATAAAATCAAAAGAAGTCTTGTTTGTGATTGGTCTGAAGCATAACTTGTCTGAGTGTAAGTCAAATCTGTGGAAGAGGTCATGATGTAATCTTCAAGAAGGAGGGCTGTGAAGTAAGAAAGACAAAAAATGGAAAGTTAATAGCCATTGGACTGAGAACTTCTGGAAATCTGTATACTCTTTCAGAGAATTCAGAAGGAGCTTGTTTGGTTGGTCAAGAAGAAGAAAACTGGTTGTGGCACAAGAGACTCGGTCACATAAGCTTTGATAATCTGGTAAAAATCAGCTCAAAAGGGGCAGTAAGAGACATACCAACTATTGGTAAACCTTCAAACAGTATTTGTGAGTCATGCCAAAAGGGAAAACAAACCAGAGCCACTTTCAAAGCAAAAGAATATTTCACGAGCAAGCCATTAGAACTAATTCACACTGATTTATGTGGACCCATGAGAACTGAAAGCATAAATGGACACAAATATTTTATGTTGTGTATAGATGACTACTCAAGAATGACATGGGTACTATTTTTGAAACTTAAATCAGAAGCCTTTGAGATGTTTAAAACCTTCAAAAATCTTGTTGAGAATCAATCAGGAAAAAGAATTAAATGCCTAAGATCAGACAGAGGAGGAGAGTTTATTTCAGAAGAATTTGTAGAATACTATCAAAAATATGGGATAAGAAGACAGTTTTCAGCAGCTAGAACACCTCAGCAGAATGGTGTTGTAGAAAGGAAGAATAGGACAGTGCAGGAAATGGCACGGACAATGCTGGCTGAGAACAAAATAGCTGACAGATTTTGGAAAGAGGCAATACATATCGCAGCTTTACATTCAAAACAAGTGCATGCTAAGACCACATGAAAGCAAAACACCTTATGAGCTGTGGTTTGGCAGAAAGGCAACAACAAGACATTTCAAAGTATTTGGCAGCAAGTGCTACATCAAACGGATCGAAGATAATCTCGATAAATTTGAAAATAGAGCTGATGAAGGTATCTTTCTTGGTTACTCAACAAAAAGCAAAGCCTACACATGTTACAACAAAAGGCTAAAGAAAATTGTTGAGAGTGCTGATGTGAAAGTTGATGAAGGTAGAGAACAAGAAATTACTTATCAAGAAAACTACCCCATCTATGAAGAAGTCATTGAAGGTGATGATGAAAAGGAAACAGATAAGAATCAGAAAATTGATCCGAGATGGTGTAAAAACTGAATCGAAGAAGAAGAAAACAGGAAATTTAAAACAGTAACATTGGCAGAAAAATCATCCAAGTGAACAGATTATTGGGGATCCCAAAGATGGTATTCAGACAAGAAGAGCAGCAAGTGCGGAACTATTCTCTGTTATCTAGCATTGAACCTAAAAATGTTGCTGAAGCAAGCACTGATGAAAGTTGGTTGAAGGCAATTAATGAAGAACTAGATCAGATTGAGAAAAACAATACCTGGGAATTAGTACCTAGACCAACAAATAAAAACATAATTGGCACTAAATGGGTTTTTCAAAATAAATTAAATGAAGATGGACAGGTTGTCAGAAATAAGGCAAGATTGGTCTGTAAAGGCTATGCTCAGGTTGAAGGCATTGATTTTGAGGAAACTTTTGCACCGGTAGCCAGACTAGAGGCAATCAGAATGTTTCTGGCATTAGCAATTCATAAAAACTTCAAAGTATATCAAATGGATGTAAAATCAGCATTTTTGAATGGAAAACTGGAAGAAGAGGTTTACATTGAACAACCAGATGGCTTCCAACTTGGTGACAACCCAGATTTTGTTTGCAGGTTAAAGAAAGCATTATATGGTTTGAAACAGGCACCCGGAGCATGGTATGCAAGGCTGGATAACTATCTAATTAAACAAGGGTTCAAGAAAGGTTTGGTGGACAACAACTTATATGTCAAAACAGAGAAGGGCCATCTTATTGTTCTTGTTGTTTATGTAGATGATATAATATTTGGTAGCAGCATGGATGAATACTGCAAAGACATATCAACTAAAATGAAGAAAGAATTTGAGATGTCTATGATTGGTGAACTTTCTTATTTCCTAGGACTACAAGTCAATCAAAATGAAAAAGGCATTTTTATTTCTCAAGTTAAATATGTAAAAGAAATGCTGAAAAAGTTCACAATGGAAGACAGTAAACCGGTTAGCACTCCCATGACAACAGTGCCAAGTTGAGCAAGGATGATAAATCTCCGGATGTAGATCAAACAATGTACAGAGTCTATGATTGGAAGCCTTGTTGTATTTAACAGCCACTAGACCAGATATATTACAAGCAATATGCATGGTTGCAAGATTTCAGGCCAGTCCCAAAGAAACTCATGTAACAGTTGTAAAGAGGATCTTCAGATATCTCAAGGGCACTATGGATTATGGGTTGTGGTACCCAAAAGGTAAAGATTTCACTTTGATTGCATATTCGATGCAGATTGGGCAGGATGTATTGATGACAGAAAGAGCACAAGTGGAGGAGCATTTTATCTTGGAGACAGGTCGGTAGCATGGCACAACAAGAAACAAGAATCAGTATCTCTATCCACTGCAGAGGCAGAATACATTGCAGCAACAACATGTTGTACTCAGATATTATGGATGAGACAAACGTTGAAAGATCTTGGTATTCATTTCAAAGAGCCAATTTCAATTAAATGTGATAACACTAGTGCTATCAACATATCCAAGAATCCAATAATGCATTCAAGAACCAAACATATTGCAATCCGATATCATTTCTTGAAGGATAAAGTTGCAGAAGGAGAGGTCAAATTGGATTTTGTTCCAACTACAGAGCAAGTAGCTGATATATTCACAAAACCTTTGCCAAAGGAAGTATTTGAATACCTTCGGAAGAAGTTGGGAGTAGTCACACCACCCAAGCACTGACTAGCTATGGGAAACACATTCTCAGGGGGAGCATTCAAACTTTTTAAGTCTGAGAATGTTGTGCATAGACTCAGGGGGAGTCTGCAGCAGCCCTTTGGTATTATTGGCAAAGGGGGAGAAGAAATTGAGCAAGGTTGCAGTGTGTTGCCAACAATTCCAAAGGGGGAGATTGTTGAGCAAGGTGCAGCAAAAGAATTGCAAAAGTATTGTCATTGTTGTCAACACAGACAGATTGATGCAGTTGATGCAATTCAGAGGTCAGTCAGATCAAGTGCAGTGAATTTCAAGGAAAACAGAGGTGACCCAGATTCAAAAATTGGCAAAAAAAGACAAGGAAGAAAACTGTCGCGATATCGCGACATGTTTTCTATCGCGATATCGCGACAAAACAGAGGAGAGAGAAAATGCAAGAAAAATTGTCGCGATTTCGCGACATTGCCGAGGAGAGAGAAAATGCAAGAAAAATTGTCGCGATTTCACGACATTGCCGAGGAGAGAGAAAATGCAAGAAAAATTGTCGCGATTTCGCGACATTCCGAGGAAAGAGAAAATGCAAGAAAGATTGTCGCGATTCCGACATTAGAGAGAGAAAGTGCATGCAAACTGTCGCGATTTCGCGACATGGCCGAGGAGAGAGAAAGTGAAAGGCAAACGTCACGATTTCGCGACATGCTGC
Organism: Wollemia nobilis; assembly: GCA_028583015.1. Taxonomy (NCBI): domain Eukaryota; kingdom Viridiplantae; phylum Streptophyta; class Pinopsida; order Araucariales; family Araucariaceae; genus Wollemia; species Wollemia nobilis. The sequence continues at coordinate 22,079,921 of JAQPPZ010016895.1, forward strand.
AGAGAAGGAAGCAAGGTGAAAAGATGTCACGATTTCATGACATAAATGGAGGAAAGGAGCTTGCAACGAAAAGTGTCGCGATATCGCGACACGTCGGGTTTTCGTGACCCGAAGAGGAGAGAGAATGCTCAGCAACAAAGGTGTAGCGATTTCGCTCTACAAATAGGAATTGCAGAAAACAAAGGTGTAGCGATTTCGCTGCATGTTAAAACGAATGACAACAAAGGTGTAGCGATTTCGCTACAAGTGAAAAGGCACAAACAAGAAGGTGTAGCGATTTCGCTGCATGACAAAATGTATGGAAACAAAGGTGTAGCGATTTCGCTACCAGTCAAAATTGCAAAACTAAAAGATGTAGCAAGTCGAAAGCACAAGGCACAAAGTTGTCGCGATTTCGCTACTGCATAAAGCAAAGATTGTACGAAAGCAGAGAACGTCGCGATTTCATGACATGTTCCATTTTCGCGGTTGCTGGCAAAGAAGAGTGTACGGAAGCGAAAAGCGTCGCGATTTCATGACAAAGCTGAGGATGACGTCAACAAAATTGAAAATGTCACGATTTCGCGACAGAGTGCAAGGAAAGCTGTTGGAAGCTGAAAGTGTCACGATTTCATGACAAGAATGATGATGACGTCAAAAAGCTGAAAGTGTCACGATATCGCGACAAGGTGCAAGGAAAGCTACTGGAAGTCGAAAGCGTCGCGATTTCGTGACAACATTGAGGATGACGTCAGCAAAAGCTGAAAGTGTCACGATTTCGTGACAAGTTGCGAGAGAAGCCTCAGGAAGCCGAAAGCGTCGCGATTTCGTGACATCATTAAGGATGACGTCAGCAAATGTTCAAAGTGTCACGATTTCGCGACATGAACAGAGGGAAAGCTTTCAAAAGCCAAAATGGTCACGATTTCGCGACAACAAGGGCATGAAGGGTACGGCTACAAAAAGTGTCGCGATATCGCGACAGGTAACAGTTTGGCGGGTAAAAGCCGAAAAAGCATGCAAGGTGACACGTGTCAGAAAAAGCAGACAGGAAAATCATGCAGCCAGTTACGTAAAAAGTAACTGATGTCAGATCTGCAGTTACAGATTGACAAGTGTTAGTCATGCACTAGAACAGCTGTATATGCACGACTGGAAAAGCATTCGAAGAATCAAATATGAAGGATCGAAAAAGCTTTCTAAAAGACATTTTTGCAGCATTCGAAAAGCCGAATTTGTAGGGTTTCGAACAGCCGTATTGCAGGGTTTCGAACAGTCGTATTGCTTGGAATCGAACAGCCGTATTGAATGGATTCGAATAGCCAAATATGCAGGATTGAAAAAGCATTAGAAAAGACGTATTTGCAGAATTCAAAGAGTCGGATATGCAGAATAGAAAAAGTATTCGAATGGCCGTATTTGAAGTATTCGAACAACCGAATATGCAGGATCGAAAATGCATTCAAACAACCGTATCTGGAAGGACTCGAACAGCCGTATTTACTAGGTTTCGAACAACCGCTTATTGGCAAGAAAAAAGAATTCGAACAGTTGGGTATGTGTTTCGACTGCATACATGATTGAAGAGAGATAGAAGACAAAGAATCTCTATGAGAAAAATGGGCTATAAAAGGACAATCGTGCAGAGAATTTATGTTGCTGCTGTAAGAGGGAAATTGCTGTAAAAAGAGGGTTAGAAAAGAGTCAAGAGAAAAATTAGCAGAGCCGTGAGAGTGTGCAGAGTTGGGTTAATTGCAGACCAGTCGGGGTCGTGCATGAAGTGAAGACATTCTTATGTCATTTTAAATTGATCGAATTGCAGTCCAAGTTGGTGCTTGGTACTAGGGGTTGGTGCTCCATCCATTGCAGCAGAAAATTAAGGGGTTGGTGCTCCTTCCGGTGAGATGTTGGTAAAGTATTTGTAAAATTGGTATTTTGCAAAGACTGGATTTGGATTGGAGTCCAAGCAGTCATTTTTGAGGAGTAGCCAAATTGGTGAACCTCGGTATATTGAGTGTTGTGGTGTGCTCTCTTGTTCAATTTGTTTTTCTAGTTTTCAAGTTCTCTTTATTTCATATTAAATGTTGTAGATATTAAAATTAATAGCTACACTGATTCACCCCCCCTCTTAGTGTCATTGTGTGAATATCAATATTGGGATGTATTTTATGTATTATATTCACCATTTTTTTTAAATATGGTGTTTGCTCAATCACATTCAAGATTTCATAAATACATTATACTTTGAGGGAAGATATATTAAATTAATGGAAACAAGTATATCATAAGACACCATTTCTCCCAGGGCTTGTAGTATGCATGCAACTCTACAACTCATATTAGGAATAATTTAAGTTCATTTCCATGTTTTATTTTCTAAAATTGAAGATGAATTTGAAGTAAAAATAATTGGATCTAGTTCTTTAGCTCAAATACTATTTGGAGCTTTTCCCATGTATCTTTAGATGTTGTAAGTCAAAATTAAAGTTTAAAATAATTTATATAGACTAAACATGATGATCACCTTAGAATTTCTATCTACTTTGTCAAACTTTAGATGTTCATCATTGACGAGCACCACAAATGCTCATTTTATTCATGTTTGTAAGGGTATTGTAGGGCATTTTCAACACCAATATGTATTTTCGTATGATTATTGCATGTATTTAATAGAAAATGAAGTACTTATGCTTTATTGGTATTTTTGGTTGGATATGTGTGTAGCCGCGGGTTTTTGTTGATTTTTTCACATTTTTTTAGTTAAGATTTCATATGGACCTAGCATTATGTGAAAAGTATAACATTTTTGAAGAACAAAGATAACTTAAATACGACCATGAAAAATGAATGAGTTACCTACATCCTGCTAAGAGAAGGGTAACTAATCCCACAAGGAGGAAGGTACCTACATCTTGGACGCATGAAGGAACCTACATCCTAGATGCAGGCAAGCACCTACATCCCAAATGTAGGTAGGCACCTACATCCCAACCGTAGGCAAACACCCACATCCTGGACACAAGTAGCTACCTACATCCTAGCCATATTAAGACACCTACATTCAATGAGCATGTAGCACTTATATTCTGAACGTTGACTATTGACAAAAAGACTATGCAAATTTTAAAAATAAACTATTATGAAATACAGGGATGCATCATTCTCATCCATCGACAATAGAGTTTGAGGAATGGTCACTCTTTTAATGGTAAACATCACAACTACACACACCCATCATAGAAATTCATATTAATTTAAGAATTATAAATATTCTATTATTGTAACAAAAATTGACCACGTTCTGTATAAGAATGTAGGCCATTTCTGAAAATAGGATCTGTAAATTCAAAATATTTTTGGTACTACATTTTTATTAATTGATTTTTTGAGTGTTTCAATTTCGCATGCACTAAAGGATTAATTTCCAAGTAATAAATCAAGTGGACCATATATGAGAGCTTGGGCCCACTTCAGGCAGTAATCCTCCCTTGCTTCATTTTATTTAGTTTTTATTATTTCTTGTCATATTTTAGTTATGTGTGTCTATATTTCTATAATTTATTTTCAGTCATGTGTAGTTTATTTTTAGTTGTGTGTATTTATTTCTTGCATTTTTATTTTAGACATGTATTGATTTATTTACTTTTCGTAATTTTAATTTAGTTTTTCCTTTTAGTTATTTTAAATTTACATTGTGTTAATATATTTTTTGTATGCATTTATTTTGCTACACTTTTGTTTATCTGTTCTATTAATTCCTTATTTTGTACTAGGTTTGGGTAAACTAAAACTACATGAACAAACAAATCCCCACCAGACCTTAAAATACATAGTAATCATATCCTAAACTACAAGAATATACTTTGCATAAGCACTCATAAGTTTAGAGGCTCCTAGATTGACATAGGTAGACAGACTTAGCCTTCTTTTATAAAACACCATTTTTGCTCACCATTTTAGCATAGTTGCTAGGGAGTGCCAATTGTAGTGTTTAGAATCTATAGGATTGGTCAACCTGAAAGTGTATGTTTAGACTATCTACCCATAGATCCCCTACCTAAGAATTCATGAATACACTAGTTGAAGAACATTAAGATAATAGAAGTCGCCTCAAAATTACAAGAAATACCTTCTAAATAATCTAAAACACTTCATAAGGAAAGACAATAATCTCCACCCAATTCACCCTAGCTTGTTAATCTAATTTATGGGACATCTACTAGATTTCACCAAAACTGTAGCTAGTTTGAGGATTTACTAAATAACCAAAGGTGAAAAGTAGTTGAAGAGGGGACTGTCTTAGAGTTTGACTTAGGAATATTATTGGTAGGAAAAATAAGTGTGATGCTTTGTTAGCTATATTAAAAGCAATCAATATAGAACCTGCATCACCCATAACTATGATTAGAAATTATGAGGCTTCCACTAGTTTTGAATTTTCAATTTAAGAATCTTAGAGGAGACACTAAAATGAAAGATACTTCTTTTGCACACCTCCATATCTTTAGAGGAATACCAACATAATATTTTGATCTATTTCTCTTTAAGTTTCATGTTCTTTGTAGATCAGTTCATTACAAAATAAATACCCAAAAATTAAATCTTTTTCTATCAATTTAGGGAATAAACAAATAAACACTTGGGAAGACATGAAGAAAATATTTTTAGAGCAACACTAGTATTTTGGAAGGGCAAGGGATGCTCAAGATGAAGTCTTAGATATGTCACAAAAGGAGGAAGAGTCATTAGAGGATTAGTGGGGTGTATTCAATTTTAATCTCCAATGCTCACCCCACACAAAATTGAGAGAAAAACCTGTTGGATCCTCAAAATCCAACTTGAGTGTGTCCCAAATTTAAAAAAAAATTGGTCTTGCGAGTCCTTTCAAAATTTATAATAATCCCCTAGTCGGTCTTCTTTTAATAAATTTCTTGTTCCTTGGGTCTTTTTGTATCCTATCTCACCCTCCAAGAGCATTTTTGAAGAATTTTTGTTGCCAAGATTAGGTCTTTGTTTTGGTCTTATGTCAAATTTTCTAGGCCTAAATAAGAATTAATTATTTATTTTTTTACCTCCAAGGATCCTAAATATATAATTAAAATTTTTCCTTTTGTGGTTTGATTATATATTTAATTAAATATTTTATTAAATTTATTTAAATATTAAATTTTATATATTTAAAAAAATAATAAATAATAAGGGGGCACCCTATCTCCCCTTATTATTTTCTCTCCACTTCATAGCCTAACCCATTCCCCCCTTATCCACATTCTCCCTACCTAACTCGTCCCCTCATCCTCACCCCATGCCCAAAAAAAATAATATAAAAAATAAAAAAGGGCACCCCCTTTCCCCCTATTTAAAACCCATTCCTTTATTTAATCCTCCCTTCCCACCCACGTAAAATTTTCACAAAGTGAACCTATGGTGAAAAATAAAATAAAAAATCAAACGCATAAAAAAAAATCAACGGTGCGCATACACTCTTGGAAAAAAAATCTAATGGTACACATATGATGCATGGGATTCGATGGTACACATATGATGTATGGGATTTGATGGTATGCATCTGATGTGTAGGATTTGATATATTGAATTGGGGTGCGTGAAATTAGATGACCTGCATGCATAGAAACCAAGGCAAAGAAAAGTCAACATGTAGATCAATGCTATGCATGCAAACATATGATCTAACATTATGGATGCAACACGAGTTACAAGACACTCCAATAGGGCATGCCACGTGGCATCAATTTCAAGCATTCGTAGGAGGATTTTTTTTTGTTTACGTGGGGAGGTGAGTGGTTTCCTTTTTGGTGCCACATGGATGTACGCATGGGCCAAATATTTAAGAAAATATTTTTCCTTCTTTTATTTTATATGAAAAAAAGAAAAGGGCCCCGCGGGCCCATTTTCTACATGGTGGCCCATGGGGCTATGTATTATTTAAATCATAATATATATAAAAAATAAAAAATAAGCCTCCACAATTGCGTGGGGGCCTTTTATATATATAGATAGATAGATAGATAGGTAGAGGTTTCCCCATTTATAAGAAAAAGAAAAAAAAAGCTAATAAAAATAAAATAAAAGATTATGGTAAAAAAAAAAAAAAAAATATATATATATATATATATATATATATATATATATATATGAAAAAGGAGAAAAATAATAATCTTTACCAACTGTGCTGGTAGTTACTAAAAATCGTGATTGTAACCATTGCTTCTATATATCAAAATAATAATAATAATAATAATAATAATAATTATTATTATTATTATTATTATTGGTTGAAAATGGGGGTTTTGAAAGGGTCCCCAAACCTTTTATAATAAAAACACAACAAAAGAAATTGTTTTTAGGAGACAAACAAAGAACAAAAAATGTTGTAAGACAATCTTCATAGGACCATCAAAGTCGAGAGACAATATCCACAAGAACATAAAATTTGAAAAGAGGTTTCCTGTCGATGGAAACCTTCACCATAGAAATTGAAAAGAGGTTTTTCGCCTAGGAAAACCTTCACCAAAAAATATGAAAAGAGGTTTCTCATCCAAGGAAACTCTCACCAGCAGAATTGAAAAGAGGTTTCCTACCTAGGTTGAGAAACCTTCACCAAAAAAATTAAAAAGAGGTTTCCTATCCAGGGAAACCTTCACCAATAAATTAAAATAGAGGTTTATTGCCCAAGGAAATCTTCACCAACAAGCAAAAATAAAGAAACTACACCTGTAAAATAGAATTTGAAAAGAGGTCTCCTACCCAAGGAAACCTTCACCAGAGAGCAGAACCAGAGAAACTACACTAGCAGATCAAAAATTTGAAAAGAGGTTTTCCTCTTAGGGAAGCCTTCACAAGTAAGCTGAAACAAAAGGAAATAAATGAAACTAAGGGTTGGCTACAAAGGTTGTCCTGAAATGATGCAAAAAAGCAGCATACCTCCACCACCTGTTGGGGTCCCTCAAACCACCTCACCATGAATTCAAAACTAGAACCCCTTCTTTGCAACCATCGTGAAAGCACCAGGTCCCCCTCAAGACCACACAAACCTATAAACACATTTTCAAAGGAATATACTCCTCATAATATTATACAAAAACCCCCAACACCCCAAGGGCATGCCTAGGGAGCCAACATTGAAACCCCTCAAATGTGGCCATCATGAAAGTACGAGATCTCTCCCTTGATGAGATAAAAAACTACAAAGAAAGGTTCATTGAAGCTCCTCCAACATGGGCATAAGACCAAGGTTGTCTTACTACGAGGTGGTCTCTAAAACCCCTTTTCATGGGTATCATGGAAGCCCAAGGTCTTCCTCCCAAGACAACAAACATCCATAAAGAAAAGGGTCTGTAAAAATACCTCACATAGATTACGCAGGGTCACAACCCCTTTCCACAATTGCTTGACCATGAGGCCATCTAAAAAATACCTTCCTCCATGTCATGAAGCACTAGGTATCACCCCAAAGACCATCCAAAGTCATGGAGAAAATCCCACCGAACCACCTTGCACATTAGGTAAGCAAAGGATGAATCAATCATCAAAGAGACACTATTGATCCACATCAAAGAGGACCACGCTCACCAGCCCGGTCAACACCAAAAAAATAAAATAAAAATGAAGGAAATCCACCCGGATCACCTCCAAAGTAGCCAGACAAGAAATCCACCAGGGATCACCTCAAGACTGGAGCAAGGGAGGGAGTAAGAAATGTTAGAAATGTTGAGTTGTCATTGATGTCAAAGGCAAAATTAGAAGGATGATTTAATTAAAAGTATGCTCATGAGGTTGGGCAATATCATGTTTTAGACAAATGATTAAAGGAAAATATAAATAATGTAAGGTTGAAAATATTTACCTTTGTCTAAGGTTTAAATATTTAATTTATTATATTATAAAGTGATGTTTGAAATAAAAGTGTAATATATGGGCCAACTCCATTGAAGAAGGGAATGTAATATCCAAGGTTTGCATATAAATAAGGGAAGTCATTTTTCAATCGTTAGTGCTGATCGGATAATGAATCGAAGCAACAACAACGAGTGAAAGGATGAAGTAGAGGTGTTGAAAATCAACGGTGATTAGGAGTTTGCAGTAGACCAAGGTTTCACAAGATCATGGAAGGGCAAGGAAAGAAGCTTGTGATAGATCAAAGTATCCAAGATGATGTAGAGAAGAGTTTATGGTAGACTATGAATCCACATAATCATGGAAGAGCATAAAGAAGAGTTTATGGAAGACTAAGGATCCACAAGATTGTGAAAAGACAAGGAGAGGAGTTTGTGGTAGATCAAAGTATCAAAGATGGTGCAGATTGGAGTTTGAGGAAGACACATAATTCTTGGAGAAGGAGTTGAAGTTAAAGGCACACAAATTTGAACGTAGCTATACAATATTGAAGTGAACATCAAGGAAGGAAAGGCATTTTGAGTAAGCAATTCATGAAGGCCTACTGTTGATGAATTAGAAAGAAAATATGGTAATTTGATTTCAGTGTTCACATTATATGAATGAATATTTGTCATGCTTATTCTGTGAGAGTTGTGGCACTCTATGTCTTCATTGAAAAATAAAGCGATTCATTGCTGGTATGCAATTGAAATACACTACTACATATATTTGGATGATAAAGTGAATATTACATAGTGGACATCAGTTTGAAGGATAAGGATAGCAGGCGGTCACACAAGCATTAGCAGAGATTTGAAAGGAGTAACACAGTGGTGCAATAGCTAGAAGTTGGTGATGGGATTTTACAACATGGTTGTGGGACCCACATGGTAGAAATTGTGATAAGCATCAGTAGAGGTAGACATTGAGAATCTACCATCCGGGTGAAGCCATCACAAAAGGATTTTTTTAAGTCAAACATTTTTCAGAGCCTTCAAACACGTGACTCATTAAAGACTACCCATGAGTGCAAAAATAGGCAAGAAATATTTTAAATTTACTATTTTAATTTTGCTAAGGTTGATAGAATAGCAATTTCATATATCTCATCGATGGAAGATTTCAATTTGTATTTGTCTTTGGGATTTAAATCCCACATCTACCCTGCTAAGGGTGTGAAGGAAGATAAAAGAGTGTTCATGCAATAGATTTATTGTGAGCACCTCATGGTGCCCACGATGCTTTGTTGCACATAGGCACACCCAATTGGAGGGTTCTAGCATCTTGCACGATACTTAGCATAAATAAAAAGGACCCTATAGTGATTGTTGAGTTACAGATTAATTTGGATAAAGCTTGCACAGTCTCTCATTGACCTATCATGAGTTGACCACACTCATAGGAATTTAAAATTATTTTGTTGAGGTAAATTTGAAATGTACATACAAAAGGAAGATCATCATTTTTTTGAGGTAGATTTGAAAGGCACATACAAAAGAAAGATCATCATTTTTGTTGAGGTAGATTTGAAAGGCACATACAAAAGAAAGATCATCATTTTTGTTGAGGTAGATTTGGAGGTATAGTGAATTAATTCCTTTCTCAAGGTGGTTTTAATTATTTGAGGAAAATATTTTTTTTTTATAAAGTGGGAGGTATAAGGAATTATTAGATACATAATATTGAATTGAGTTAGAAAATATTTTGTTGTTTTGAAGTACATGTAGCATCCAATTAAAATATAAGGATATTTTAGCTATCTACAAGAAAAATGAAAGGTGCACAATATGGTTACAAATAAGCATTTACAAGGTCAGTTATCAAGTGCTAGATTAGAGCTACATTTAATATTAAAAAATGTGAAACATGTCGAAGTGACAGAATTAATTAATGTAAAGAATAGCTTGGTTATTTGAAGCTTCCAACACAAGTATATCATCCTCTATATGTTCAGGAGGTTAAATTTTTTTTGGTTAGAATATATATTTGATTTGAAGAAAGCAAACTCAAGACAAGGGAGGAATTTAAAGAGTAAAAGTAGAGTTTTGTATTAGATTGATGAGCACACTTGAGCAGAGTTTTGGATCAGATTGATGAGCACACTTGAGCAGGGTTTTGGATCATATTGTTGAGCACATTGAAGTAGTGTTTGTGATCACTTTTAATAATAAATTTGAGAAGCGTTTGAAATCATATTTGAGAGAAGACTTGATCAGAGTTTGGACCATATTTTTTAGTTGTGGGTTGGTGCCCACAAACTTGTAAAATAGAATTGGTGTCTCCTATGGATTGGTGTCCATAAAATTACAGAAGGGGATTAGTGTCTCTTGTGGATTGGTGTCCATGAACTTGTAGAAGGAGATTGATTTCTCCTATAGATTGGTGTCCACGAACTTGCAGAAGGGGATTGGTGTCAACAAACTTGTAGAAGGGGATTGGTGTCTCCTGTGGATTAGTGTCCACAAAATTTAATAGGGTATTGGTGTCTCTTGTGGGTTGGTTCCCATGAAATTTTACTAGGGGATTAGTGTCCTGTGGATTGGTGTCCACAAAATTGCATAGGGTATTGGTGTCTCCTATGGTTTAGTGCCCACAAACTTGTACTAGGTAATTGGTGTCTCTTGTGGGTTGGTGCCCACGAAATTTATTGAATAAAAATATAAGCAATATTTTTCCATGGTTTTCTCCTTAGAGGGTGTTTCCACATAAAAGAATTATCTCTTATGTGTATGGAAATTATGCATTAAATTATTATTGCATTCACATTATTGCAGTTATTGGTTTGAAAGGAAAAGTTTTATCTTATATTATTCATCCCTCCTCTCAGTATAAGCTTGTTTTCTTCAATTGGTATCAAAGCAAGTTCCTTCATGAAAGCTTAATAGCTTGAAGGAAGATCTTACAATAACACACATGGCTTGCCAAGAAGACTTTTCATCAAATAGGGCTCCATTTCTTGATGGGACTAACTATGATTTCTGGAGTGTGAGGATGTGAACCTATTTGATGGCACATAGCTATGACATATGGTAATCTATTGTAGATGGTTCACACCACCTGATACCCATCCCACGGATCAAGATGGAAAGAAACCATTTGAAAATAATGCTAGGGTAATGAATATAATACTAAGTGGTTTATGTGAATCAGGGTTTATTAAATTCATGAAATGCACCTCTACAAAATAAATATGGGACAAGTTACAAAGAACATATGAAGGAGATAACAAGTTTAAAATGGCAAAACTTCAAACCCATAGCAAGAATTTTTAAGGCTTGAAGATGAAAGATGAGGAAGATATTACCAAGTATCTACTATACATTAATGAAGTTTTAAACACCATTCATGGACTTGGGAAAAGTGTTGAAGACTCTAAGATTATTCAATAAATATTAAGGTCACTCCCCATGAGGTTTGATGCAAAGGTCTTAGTAATTGAAGAAATCAAGGATCTTAAAACCTTAAGCATGGATGAGCTACACAGAATTCTTACAGCCTATGATATGAGGATTGAAAAAAATCAAACATCCAAATGGAATACCGTGTTTAAATATTCTAAGAATATAAATAATAAATAACTAGAGTCAAGTGAAGAATCAAGAAGTAGATAAGAAGCTAAATGTGGGCAAATAAATAAGAAGGTTCCAAGAAAAAACAAAGGTATGCATACTGTAAAATGTTTTAATTATGGTAATATTGGTCACTATGCATATAATTGCCCACAAGTAAGAAGTAGTAGCAATGAAGAAGAAAATAAATACAAGGAAAATAAAGAAAGAAATTTTTATCATAAAAAGAAAAACAAGTACAGTCAAAGCAAGCATGAGAAGAAGATATTTCAAAGGCATAAGAAGAGTCTTTATGTTGAGGAAGCAATTAGTTCTTCCAGTAGTGATGAAAACCTCTTTGATAGTGAAAAAAACGAAATCCTATTTTTGGCTATAGAGGATAACTAAGATTCTCTTTTTGATAAAAACCAAGAAAAATAGATATCCACAAAATGAAGAGGAAGCCATAGTTGATATAGAATAGGAAATTTTTGTTGCTCTTGAAGAGTTGAAAAGGCTTAGAAATAAGAACTCAAGATTGAAGACTCAAGTACAAGAGGATGAGAAGACAAAGGCAAATATTTCACAAGACCTCGCCAACTTAAAAGTGAAAATTTAAGAGGTAAAGTAAATTGAAGAAGGTATGGATGATCAGTTAAAGGCAAAAGAGTTGGAATGTAAAAAACCAGAACATGAAGTTATCTCTCTGAGGAAGGAAGTGGAAGAATCTAATGATAAGCTACATCATTTTGAGAAAAGCACAAAAATCATGGATGATATTATCAAAGCACAAATATCTTGGATTATAAATATTGGACTTGGTTTTGAAGAAAGTCAAAAGATGCAAAAGGGGGAGTCAAGCTCAAAAGCAATAAAGGAATCAGAGAAAATAATTGAATAAAATCCTAAGACCTATGTTGAAGTGTTGAGAAGTGGAAGCATTAAGGAGGAAGAAAACAAAGCATCATCAAGGAATAAGATCCATCACATAAACAACAATGAGAGAACCATGCAACCATATCCTCCAAGGAAATTAGATAGGTTTCAATATTTCTTCTATGGCTATTGTTTTTCATGTCACCATTTAGGTCATAAAGTTGTACATTCCATGGTTCATGCTAAAAATAATTTTGGCTTCACCAAGAGGAAGTTTAATTCATTTTCAACTCTCATGGACTACAACATCTTTTGTTACAAATATAATAATTTTGGGCATAATGCTAAATGGTGTAGAATGATGTTCCCTAAAATTTCAAAATAAAGTAAGTAGGAGGATGGTCAAACTATTCAAAATATATCCTAAATTTTTTGGAAAAAGAAAATGGAACAAGAAAAGCATAATAATTTTTGAGTTTCACTCCCATCTCATAATTGATTGTATCAGTTAGAGTAGTATGTAAAGGGGGACTGTCAAGTGTCTTATTCAGTCTCGAGGAGCCTTTGTCATTGATGTCAAAGGGGGAGAGATTCAGTAAGGGGGAGCAACTTATTAGGGAGAACAACTAGTGATCCTGTTGTAGTGAAGGACACTTTTCTTTGCAGGGTTGCCATCAATGACAAAGGGGGATAATGTTAGAAATGTTGAGTTGTCAACGATGTCAAAGGTGGAATTGGAAGGATGATTTAATTATAAGTATGCTCATGAGGTTGGGCAATATCATGTTTTAGGCAAATGATTCAAGGTAAAAATATTATTAATGTAAGGTTGAAAATATTTACCTTTGTCTAAGGTTTAAATATTTAATTTATTATATTATAAAGTGATGTTTGAAATAAAAGTGTAATATATGGGCCAAATTCATTGAAGAAGGGAAGTCATTTTTCAATTGTTAGTGTTGATTGGATAATGAATTGAAGCAATGACAAAGAGCAAAAGGATGAAGTATAGGTGTTGAAAATCCATGGCAATCAGGAGTTTGCAGTAGATCAAGGTTTCACAAGATTGTGGAAGGGTAAGGAAAGAAGCTTGCAACCGATAAAAGTTTCCAAGATGGTGCAGAGAAGATTTTACGATAGACTAAGGATCCATGTAATCGTGAAAGGGTAGAAAGAAGAGTTTACGGTAGACTAAGGATCCATGAGATCGTGAAAAGACAAGGAGAGGAGTTTGCAACAAATTAAAGTATCCAAGATGGTGCAGATTGGAGTTTGAGGAAGACACATAATTCTTGGAGAAGTATTTGGATTTAAAGGTAGACAACTTTGAACGTAGCTATACAATATTGAAGCAAACATCAAGGAAGGAAAGGTATTTTGAGTAAGCAATTTGTGAAGGCCTACTATTGATGAATTAGAAAGAAAATATGGTAATTTGATTTTTTTTTTTTTAACAAAAACCCCTTGCAGAGCTGCCTTGGTCTAAGATACCATGAACAGGGGTTTCTACACCGTCAAAGTCACCTGGGGGTCACACCCGACCTTGCTCGCACCAACATTATCAATTGTATTTTGGATACCCAATTCAGCTTTTTGGTAGGGTGGAGATTTGAACCTGGGACCTCCCTTGGAGGATAGCCCTCTCCTCTCCAAATCACCTACAAAACCTGGGTTCTAGTAATTTGATTTCAGTGTTCACATTATATGAATGAATATTTGTCATGCTTATTTTGTGAGAGCCATGGCACTCTATGTCTTCATTGACAAAACAAAGTGATTCATTGCTGGTATGCAATTGAAATACACTGCTACATATATTCGGATGATAAAGTGAATATTACACAGTGGACATCAATTTGAAGGATAAGGATAGCAGGTGATCGCACAAGCATTAGTAGATATTTGAAAGGAGTAACACCATGGTGCAATGGATGGAAGCTGGTGATAATATTTTACAACACATCTACAGGACCCACATGGTAGAAATTGTGATAAGCATCAGTAGAGGTAAATGTAGAGAATCTCCATCCATGTGAAGCCATCGTAGAAGAATTTTTTAAACTCAAACATTTTTTAGAGCCTTTGAACATGTGACTCATTAAAGACTACCAGTGAGTGCAAAAATAGGCAAGCAATATTTTAAATTTGCTATTTTAATTTTGCTAAGGTTGATAGAACAATGACATCATATATCTCTTCGATGGAAGGTTTTGATTTGTATTTATCATTGGAATTTAAATTCCATATATTCCCTACTAAGGGTGTGAAGTAATATAAAAGAGTTTTCATGCAATAGATTGATTGTGAGCACATTACAGTGCCCATGACACTATTTTGCACGTGAGCATACCTAGTTGGAGGGTGTTGGCACATTGCACGACACTTGGAAGAAATCAAAACGACCTTGCAATGATTGTTGAGTTTCAAATTTATTGGAATAGATCTTGCATAATATCCTATTGACCTACCATGAGTTGATCGCACTTGCAAGAATTTAAAATTATTTTGTTGAGGCAGATTTGAAATGCACATACAAAAGGAAGATCATCATTTTTGTTGAGGCAGATTTGAAAGGCACATACAAAAGGAAGATCATCATTTTTGTTGAGGCAGATTTGAAAGGCACCTGCAAAAGAACGATCATCATATTTGTTGAGGTAAATTTGGAGGTATAGTGAATTAATTCCTTTCTCAAGGTGGTTTTAATTATTTGAGGAATGTTTTTTGTTTTTATAAAGAGGGAGGTATAAGGAATTATTAGATACATAATATTGAATTGAGTTAGAAAAGAGTTTGTTGTTTTGAAGTACATGTGGGAATAAGTAAAAGAGTATAGTCTCACACAAATAGAAGGATTGTTTTAAAACAAGTCTAAGTGTCACATAGTGCAAGGATAGTGTGAAAGGATTAATGCACATCTTCACCCTAGAATCCAATTGAAAAATGATATTTCAGATAACAAGAAAAAGGAAAGGTGCACAAGATAGTTACAAATCAACATTTACAAGGCCAGTTATCAAGTGCTAGACTAGAGCTACCTTTAAAATGTAATAAATGTGAAACATGTGGAAGTGATAGAATTAATGAATGTAAAGAATAGCTTGGTCATTTGAATCTTCCAACACAAGTATATCATCCTCTATATGTTTAGGAGGTTAAATGAATTTTGGGTAGAATATATTTTTATTTGAAGAAAACAAAATCAAGACAAGAAAGGAAGTTAAAGAGTAAAAGCAGAGTTTTGGATCAGATTTATGAGAATACTTGAGTAGACTCTTAGATCAAATTGATAAGCACACTTGAGTAGGGTTTTGGATCATATTGTTGAGCACATTGGAGTAGTGATTTTGATTAGTTTTGAGAGCATATTTGAGTATTATTTGAGATCAATTTTGAGAGTAGACTTGAGCAGATTTTGGACTATATTTGTGAGTTATGGGTTGGTTCCCACAAAATTATAGAAAGGTATTGGTGTCTCCTATGGATTGGTTTCCATAAAATTGCATAAGGAGATTGGTTTCTCCTATAGATTGGTGTCCACAAACTTGTAGAAGAGGATTGGTGTCTGCTATAGATTGGTGTCCATGAACTTGTAGAAGGGGATTGGTGTCTCCTATGGATTGGTGTCCATAAAATTGTAGAAGGGGATTGGCATCTCTTGTAGATTGGTGTCCACAAACTTGAATAGGGGATTGGTGTATCCCATGCATTGGTGCCCATGAACTTGTACTAGGGAATTGGTATCTCCTGTGGATCAGTGTCCAAAACATTATATAGGGGATTGGTGTCTCCTATGGGTTTGTGCCCATGAACTTGTACAAGGGGATTGGTGTCTCTTGTGGGTTTGTGCCCATAAAATTTATTGAAGAAAAATATAAGCAATATTTTGCCATGATTTTCTCCTGAGAGGGCGTTTCCACGTAAAAGCATTATCTCTTATGTGTATGAAAATTGCGCATTGATTTATTATTGCATTCACATTATTACAGTTATTGGTTTTAAAGGAAATTTTTTATCTTATACTGTTCACCCCCCTCTCAGTATAATCTTTTGTTCTTCAATAAATTTGGAATGATGGCCTCTTGCCTGGAGTAGGAGGCCTCCTGCATCCCCTCCCCCTTTGAATATACTACTTTATTCTTACCTAATATTTTTATTATTTTTAATAATAATAGTTTTATTATTATTAAAAGTTTTGAAATAAAATTTGTGATTTTTTATATTGGCTAAGGTTAGCCATATATATAAAAATAAATAAATAGAAAGGAGCTAATTTTTTTTTTCTAAAGGTGTTTTTGGCCAACCTCAAGAGAAACTATAATAGGTAAATATGGAGGTATTTTTTATACCACTACCAAGTGATGAACGAGAGCCATTATAAATGCAATCAATATTGTGGATTAAATATGGAAGCAATTGAAATTTTTATGGGCCATAACCTATTTTTAATAAATGACAATTGCAGTTATGAGTCATCATCGAGACAGTTGTAGTTTTCATAATTATGGACCAAATGATCAAGCTATTTAAGAGAGTTATTGTAGCAAGAAAAAATATCAAGATTTTTCATAGTAAAATTTTGTAAGAGGTATATGAGAGTGCCCATCCTTATCAGTTGTATTTTCCTTTGTGTGTCTTATCTAAGCCACATCTTTTTTCTTCCCTATTATTGTGCATGTTTTGCTAAGGAGGTGCTCAATTTACTAAGATAATCTTACTCAGTCTTTCTAGAGTCTTTTGCTAATATTTTCTCAAGTCAAATATGTGGATCCACCAGAGTCTAGAGTGTTGATTGGATCAAAAAATTCTTGCAACGTAGCAAATATTATAAGGGTGCAAGAATTTCTCCCAATAGCTTTTATTTCCTTTTTCGAGGATGAAATTTTGTGTTATTTGCAAGTTATTGTTCTTAAGTTTACTTCCCAATGATATTCTAAAATTTTTGTGCAACAATAGTCAACTAACATTTTTTGGCACTATTTTTGATGAAATTTTGTGTTATTTACTAGTAATTATTCTGAAGTTTACTTCCCAACAATATTCAAAGATTTTTGTGTAGCAATAGTTAGGAAAAAATCATTGGCATCGTTGTTGGGGATGAACTTTTATGTTATTTTCAAGTCATTATTCTAAGGTTTACTTCCCAAAGATATTATAAAACTTTTGTGTAGCAACAGTCAGCCAACAATTTTTGGCACTATTATTAGGGATTATAATTATTGTTTCCAAGAGTTCTAAGACCTGTGTATTTTATTTTATGTACCATTTCTTATGTGTTAATAGTAAAACAATAGTTTTTGGTGGTTTAGTACTATTTTGTGTTTGTATTTCTTAGTCTTTCCTAGAGTGAAATTTATGAGAGTTGAGTGAATATCTGGATGAGCATTCTTGGCCTAAGTATTGTTGAAGATCTTGCTCTTTCTTTACACATCTATGTTGGTGACTCCAAATGAATGCAAAATTTAAAAAATTAAGAAATAAGGATATGGATCTGGCATATACAAGAAGAAGTCATAAATAAGTGTTTTCTGGAGTGCAAAATCCTAAGGTATTCTTCAAATATCACAAAAATACTTCAATTATAATTTTTATTATTCATATTTTTCCTATTCCAATTATAGTTTAAAAAATTCTTCTCCTCCTGTGAATCAAATACCTACAAAAAATCAACCTATACTAAGTATGGAAGCCCCTAATGTAAACCATAATATCAATTTCAATCAGAATATCAATGTTAATCAAAATGCCAATACTAATCAAAATGTCAATTAGTGGAAAACCAATAGATATAGAGCTTTTGTTTTACCTAAAAATCTAACTCCTCTCCCTGGTAAAGCTCATAAGTACTTGCCTAAATTTTAAGGAAACAATTCTATCACCGGTGAAGATCATATTAAGTATTTTCTATATTCCATGGATAGTCTTGAGGTAGATGATAAATATGTTGTCCTTATATTGTTCTTTCAAACTTTAGAGAAATTTGCTTGAGAATGGTTTAACAACCTTGGAGCTGGTACTCTCCATAATTGTCAAGAGCCAGAGCACACTTTCCTTAGGAAATATGGAGAAAGGAAGAACGAATAGTCTTTGCTGATAGATTTGGCTACCATGAAGAAGTAAAATGAATTAGTGGAATATTTCAATAAAATATTCTTTAAGACCAAAAATAAGATTCCAATAACATTAAGGCCAAATGATGAGCAATCTATTTGTTTCTACAAGAATGCTTTCCCTAGATATTTTAGTTATGAGTTGAGACAAGCAACAACCATCATTGATATATGTATAGAAAGGACCATTGGAATAGAGAGAAATATGATTTATAGTGGAAATATTAAAGCATACTCTTTAGAGCCCAATAAACCTAAAAGAAAGTACAAGAAGATTGAGTTCTCTGTACCTAAGAAAATAAATTAGGATCCTATGAAAAATAGATAATCAATTAAGTAAGATTTTTTCTACTTTGAATAATAGGTTGGCTATAATTGAAAAGGGCAAAGACAACATTGCAAAAATTTTACAAGGTAATAATAGATAGCAAGAAGATAACATGCCTCCTTTCAAGAGGAATTTCAATAGAAAGTAGAATAACAATGAAAATGAAGAAGGAAACAAGAATCATAATGGAAGTTGAAAAAAAAAATAGAGAGAGATGTAGATTTCTATTCCAAATTCCATACCATATAAAAATGTAGCATTAGATCATCCTTTTTATTACTCTATATGTGATACACCACATAACCCTATTGTTTATGATATTTATTTGAATTTGCATCCTAATGTTGATTTAAATGCTAAATCTAAAGATGAAGATATTAGAATTAATGTATGATAGACCCAGGAAGAAAAGGTTAGAGAAAAATAATTTGAGAGAGATATGGAATTATAATATTGAATAGAAAGACTTAGTCTTTGGAGAGGCATCAATCTCAAGTGAGCCTCCTACTACCATATTCAATAGAATGAAATATGAGAAGCTTATACTTACAACAAAAGAGATTGTGTCTTTAGAAAGGATACATGTTATTAATATTAGGAATAGAATAATCGAGGAAAAATTGATGAAGGGCCTATGCAAAAGGAGAAAACCATAGGAGTTATTTCATAGAAAAAGGTAAATAAAATGAAGATGTAGATGATTCTTGAAGAGGCCAATGTAGAGGAAATTGTCTAAAATTAACAAAATGACTTGGTTAATCAGAGATCTAGGAAAAAAATTAATGATAAAAAGATCAGTTTGATCTAGGTGTAGAGGTTACCAAGCAGAATTTCAACATCACTTTTAGGGAATTAATGACTATTACAAAGTACTGATATCAGGTATGTAGACCTTTCAAACTAACAATCAGGAGGAAAGTATTAAAACCCCATAAGCCTTGAGAATAATGTAGTTATAGCCTCATATTTAGTTAAACCATTTTATATATTACTGAGGTACACATCAGGATATGGGGACCAATATGTTATTCATAGTTGCATGCTTGATAGTGATGCTTCTATGAATGTGATTTTAAAATAGGTAGTTGATCAGTTAGGCTTGATTTATCAGAAAGAGCATCCCCTTATTTTTGTGATGGATAATAGGAGAGTACCTTATGTAGGTATTATCATTGGATTGATTATCCATCTTGAAAAATATCCTAATAAAGGCATGGTAATGGATGTTTTAGTTGTATATGTGGACCCTTTCTTATCCATCTTATTCTCTAGGCATTGGTCAAAGGAACTAGGTGGCACTATTAAGTTGGATTGGTCATATGCCACTATCCTAATGTAGGGTAAGGAAAATGTTATCTTGAAAAGAGAACCCTTTAATAAGTATTCAATTATATTTATAGATCCTAATTATAATATGGTTAACATCATGAATTTTGTTGAGGAAAAGGACATGGAGATTTACTCTATTTTGTATTCTTATTTCTTGATGGAAGTACATGTTGCTGAGAATATGGATCCTAAAATAAAGACTGAAGTAAATGTAGAAACTAAAAGAATTATGACTTATGAGTTATGGACTATGATATTTGATGTTGTAAAATATGAAGTAGGAGCAAGAGCTAGGGTATTATTGATAGACATTAATGGAAGTTATCTTGGCATACCATATAGGTTAGAATTTTATTGTACAAATAAAGTTGTTGAGTATGAAGCTTTATTGCTAGGAATAAGGAAATCCAAAGAATTGGATATTAAATACCTCAAAGTTAGTGGGGATGTTGAACTAATAATTCAACATATCAAAGGGAAATATAAAATAAAGCACCCTATATTGAAGCAATATAATCAAGTCATGTTTTATGAAATAGATAGATTCTTGGGTTTTGATCTATAATTTATTTCTAAAGCACAAAATCACAATGCTAACATATTGGTAATTAATACTTCTAGAGTAGATAGCCCTGAGATAGACACTTGGTTTATGGATAGGTTACTAACCATATAAGTTTATAAACCATATGATAATGTGGTATATTTACAAGTTTTTCATGATGATATACACATTAATAATTTTATGTCTATGCAAAGTAATTTTTTTGATGTTATTTGTGATGTAAGTGATGAAGAAAAACTAAAGGATATTAATGGAGAACCCATAGAAGTTATACAAATTAAGACCAACAGGATCCCCATGGGGTTGGTATCTTTAGAGAGCTTGTTTGATGACTTTGATAGAGCATATACACCTCTAGTTTAGGAATCTAGGGTAGATGAAGCTAATATTAGAACAAAAGAGGAGCCCAATATTGTTAGAATAAATAAATTTCTATGAAGGAAAGAGAAGTAGAAATAAATCAACTTCCCAAAAATGAAAACTAATATGTTTTCTTGGAGTTATGAGGATATGAAGACCTTAAACACAAAGGTAATGAATCACATAATACCCCTTTAGAAAGATACCAAATATTTTAGGAAGAAATAAAGAAAGTTCAATCGCACTTTACATCCAATTATGCAATAAATAAGTACAAAATTTATTGGATACTAAGATAATTAGGAAGGTAAGATTTTATTCTTTGTTGATAAACCTAGTTTTAATTAGAAATAATAATGGTGAGATCAGACTTTGTGTAGATTTTAGGAATCTAAATAAGATATTTCTTAAATACAACTATCCACTTCTAAATATGGAACAATTGCTTCAAGAAGTGGTTGGGTCATCAAGAATGTATTTATTGGGTGGCTTTTTAGGTTACAATCAGATTGTAGTGAATCTAGAATACAGATACAAAATATTTGAATATCTTAGGATGCCATTTAGATTTATGAATGCAGGGGAAACATTTCAAAGAGCAATGGATGTTGCATTTAAGGGGCTGATGTTCAAAATAGTGGTAGTATATCTTGATGACATTACAATTTTTTCTAAAAATCTTGAAGATCATTTTGCACATCTAACTCAATTATTTGATAGGTACAAGGATTTTGGCACATCTTTGAATCCTTGAAAATATGTGTTTTGGGCCACACAAGGTAAAATTCTTGGGCATATTGTTTGAAAGGATGGAATTAGCATTGATCTGCAAAGAATAGAGGCAATCACTAAAATTCCCCTCCTAAAAATTGTTGGACATTTTGAGTCAAAGTTGTCATTGATGTCAAGGATAAATTGTTATTGATATCAAAAGGTCAAAAGGAGTAATGCAAAAGGTTGATGGAAAAATAGCTTCATAATATTTATTTTTAAATATTATGTAGAAGATTTTTATTAAAACCATGGTTGGGAAAAATAAAAGGTTTTTATTAAAACCATGGTTGGACAAAATAAAAGGTTTTTATTAAAAACGTGGTTGAGCAAAATAAAGGTTTTTATTAAAACCATAGGTGGGCAAATTAAAAAGGTTTTTCTAAAAACCTAAAGAGGATTTAATTTTTAATAAATCCCAAAGAGAATTTAAAATTTTAAAATTTATAATATTTAAATTCTATTACAAAATAAAAGGTTTTTATTAAAAATGTGGTTGAGCAAAATAAAGGTTTTTATTAAAACCATAGGTGGGCAAATTAAAAAGGTTTTTCTAAAAAACTAAAGAGGATTTAATTTTTAATAAATCCCAAAGAGAATTTAAAATTTTAAAATTTATAATATTTAAATTCTATTGAATTTAAATAATTATAAATTAAAATATTAACAAGGCAAATGTTAGTGCCGACTCCCAACGCATTATCCTCTACCTATGTGCATGGTAAATAGAGCATAAGTTATTTATAACTTAGCCAAACCAAATTTTGGAATTCTATGGATGTGCATCCACAATATTCGAGAAGCTCATGCAAAATTTAATCAAGCACCTCCGAATTGTAAAGTGTGGTAGAGGGTGTCACATCGAAGGAAGAGCCAAAGGCTCTTGAGGGTCATGAGGAGGTCAAAGTGCATATTGTGCTTTAAGGCCTCAAAGGATCATGTGGCTCACACGACATGGAAGCCACATCCAAGGCACTATGGATAGATTGGTGCAAGTTCGAGCCCCACAAATTGCGAAAAGGGTAATAAAGGTTTTTGAAAATATTTTAATTTGCATGTGCTAAGGTTTTAGGATGAATAAGGTGAAAGTTAGAAATTATATTTACATATTGCTAAGGTCTTAGGAGGAATAAGGTGGAAGTTAGGTTATGATATTAATCTAAGTGTTGAAAGGTTATTTTGGCTAGGGTAAATTTGTTTTACCTTTAAGAATTTGAAAATTGGTTTATTGCATTATGTTATAAAGTGATTTACTTAATTAATGCAATATTGAGTAGGGAGTCATAAGTAGAGTTTGAGATATATTTTTGAAGGGATTTGATTAAATTTATGATGTTGAATATTATTGTTAAGATGGAGCAATAAGGTGTATTTGAGATTTGATTTATCTTTGTGACTAAGGTAAATTGTGAAGAAGTGTTAGAGTGATAATTCTTGTCATCTAACTCTTTGTGCTTGGAGGAAAGTGGTTATAATCGAGATAGGTTTTGAAGTCCATTATTAATCAAGAAAAATGTATGGGCATATTTTTCCTTGGGTTAAATAGTTGATTGATTGTGAATTTTGAAAACAATATTGGAGTGAAAAGGACTTGGTTAAGTTACCTTTATTGGTTTGATGTGTTGATGAGTTTTATGCAATGGAAGTGAATACTATAAACCTTGTTTGATAAGCATTGATGTTGAGGTGACTAAGTGATGAACTTGAACTAGGGTTTGCAAAGATCATGAGTATCATTGGTATGTGAGATGAGTTGATAAAATTTATTGGAAATATTTTTGAGTGAATGACCATAAGTTTGTGAGAAAGGATTACTTCATTGAGTGATTTATTGAGTATAGTGATTGAACATAGTCAAGTGGATGTGTTGATGTGATAGTTCAAGATCCATGAAACAATTTTTTCTATATTCTGACTTGATTTGAAAAGAGGTTATTTGATGTAGATGTCAAGCATATTGAGTCTCTAACAATTCTCTATGTGTTTCTATGATATTAGATAAGTTCTAGTGAGGACTTGAACATATTTGACAAGTTCTTGAGAGGACTTGTGGAAAGAATTGATACAGGTCTTTGAGAAGACTTGAGAGCTAAGTTGAGTGATTTTTTTAAAACTTGAGTTAAGGTTTCGGATAAATATTTTAGAGATGATTGATAAGGATTTGTGATAAATGTTGAAAATAGATTGAGGATATTTTTGTGCTAGATTGAAGGACTGTGTTTAGTTTAGATTAGAGGATAGATATTGAAGATAGATTTGTCCTAGACCAAAGGACCACATTTAGTGTAGATTCGAGATAAATCTTTGGAGGTGATAGAGTATAGAGGAAGATAGTATCCAGTGGATATAGATCCATAAGCTAGGGTAGTGAGGATAGTTGTCTTCAGTGGATAGAGATACATTAGCCAAAGTAGTAGGGGTAACAGTTCTTCTAGAAGATTACCAATTAGAGCAAAGAGGAGAAAGAAGTTCTCCTATGGATAAAGATCCACAAACTTGATTAGGGGACTAGTATCTCCTTTGGATAGGTATCCATAAATATTGTAATAAGGGAAGGTTTCTCAAAAGAAATTATTTGAGAAAATTTTATAAGAAATATTTTCTTCATGGAGTAGCCCACATTGGGTGAACCACGTTAAATCATATCTCTCATGTGTGTGATGCTCTGTGTGATGTTCAGTGCTTTAATATTGCTAATGTTATCATATGGATTAAAAAGTGAAAAGTTTTATCTTATATTGTTCACCCTCCCATCTCAGTATAAGCACATATTCTTCAATTGGTATCATAGTGGGTATCTCCATAAAAAGACTAACAACTTGGAGGAGGATCCATTAGAAGAACACATGAATTCAGAGGAGACAACATTTGATATAAAAGAGAAATTCTTCACCGTTCTTAGAAAATTGGAAAGAATTAGAGAGAAGAACTCAAGACTAAAAGAAAAAATTCAATAGGATAAGGTGAAAAATATGGAGCTTCTACAAAGCCTCACAAAACTCAAGATAAAGGTAGAAGAAGGAGAGAAAATTGAACATGACATGACAGATATACTAAGGGCAAGGGAAACAAAACATGAAAAGTTGGAAGAAAAAATTATTTCACTAAGGCATGAAGCTAAAAGGACCAAGATACTACAAGAAATATCTTTAGGAAAATTGAAAGAGGAATCCAACCCTCTAAAAGTGAAAACATCAACCAAAAAAGAGGTCATCAATCATATCTCAACAAGAAAAGGCATCAAGAAAGAAGAAGAAGAACCATGGAGGAAAGCTAATCACAAAAGGAGAAGCACCCAAACATATTATCAAGGGCATCCAAATAGGTTACATAATTCCTTCCATGGCTATTGTTTTTCCTGTAACAAGTATGGACATAGAGTTGTACATTGCATTGGTCATGCAAGGAACAATGTCAATAGAAATTTCAATTATTTTGCACCTCTTATGTATAATGATATTATATGTTACAAATGCAATAATTTTGGGCACAAAGCTAGATGGTGTAAACTAGAAATTCATGAGTCTAGTAGATACAACTCCAACAATTAGGAAAGAGAAAAAAAGGAATGAAAAAGCAAAATCTATATTGGTTAAAATAGATCTTCATGCTCAAGATAAAGAAGAAAAATATTTTCTAGATAGTGGATGCTCTAGACACATGATAGGGTATAGATATAAATTTATAGTTCTAAAAGAAACAATAGAGGGTCAGTAATTTTTGGAGATAATGGATTTGCAAAAGTTTTTGGAAAAGGAACTCTGAGTCTGAATAATGGAAAAATAAAAGCTAAAAATGTTCTATATGTGAAAGGCTTGAAACACAACCTACTAAGTATAAGTCAACTTTGTGATCAAGGTCATATAGTCACTTTTCACCCAGATAGATGTGAGGTAAGAAAATATGAATCTGGAAAAATCATTGCAAATGCAAGAAGGGAAAGAAATCTTTATGTACTTAATGAGATCAAAGGAGAAAGATGTTTTCTATCACAAGAGAATGATATTTGGTTGTGGCATAGAATAATGGGTCACTTGAATTTTGACAACTTAGTCAACATAAGCAATAAAAATGCAGTTAAAGATTTACCCAAATTAAAAAGGCCACAAAACACAATATGTGCACCTTGTCAACATGGAAATCAAACCGGAGCAAGCTTTAAATCAAAAGGATACATGTCATCTGAACCATTAATTTTGGTACATATTGATCTATGTGGTCCTACTAGAACACATAGTATTTAAGGAGAAAGTTACTTCAAATTGTTCATAGATAATTATTTCAGAATGACTTGGGTAGCATTCTTGAAAGAAAATCAAAAGCATTTGAAAAATTCAAGGCCTTTGAGGAGCTGGTTGAGAATGAAACTGGCAAAATAATTAAATGCTTAAGATTAGACAAAGGAGGATAATTTACCTTAAATAAATTTGTATAATTTTGTGAGTTTCATGGAATCAAGAGAATACTTAGCTGCAAAAAATCCTCAACAAAATGGAGTAGTGAAAAGGAAAAATAAAATGGTTGAAAATATGGCTAGAGTAATGCTTAATGAGTCTAAAATTTTAGATGGGTTTTGGAGGGAAGTAGTCAACACAGCAGTGTATATTATCACTAGGGCCCAAATAAGAGTAAATCATCCCAAGACTCCATATGATCTCTGGAAAGGAATACCATCCACTGTAAAACACTTCAAAGTCTATGGAAGCAAGTGTTACATAAGACGAGAGGACCAGGACTTGGGTAAGTTTGATCCAATATGTGATGAGGGTATTTTTCTCAGTTACTCCAGGAAGAGTAAAGCCTACATATACTACAATAAAAGGACACACCCTATTGTAGAAAGTATAAATGTAGCAGTTGATGAGAATATAGGATTGAATGAGCCCGTCCAAGAAATAGTATATCAGGAAGATGAAGATTATCAGGAAGATTTTTGTGAGGAATCAAAAGGTGAAGTAGAAAATCAAAAACTTATTCTAAAAAATCCATCCAGATATGTGTAGAAACATCATCCTAAAGAACTAATCATTGGAAATCTAGACAAAAGATAGATGATAAGAAGGATAATAACACCATATCAACAAGCACATCTTTCTTTGTTATCTAATATTGAGCCAAAATACTTCAAATAGGCAAGTGAATATAAGTTTTGGACCAAGGCAATGGATGAGGAATTAGATTAGATAGAGAAAAATAAAACTTGGGAACTCATCCCATGACCAAAAGACAAAAATGTGATAGGCACAAAATGGGTATTCAGAAATAAGCTAAATGAATATGGATAGGTAATCAAGAACAAAGCACGAATGGTATGCAAGGGATATACACAAGTAGAGGGAATTGAATTTGATGAGACATTTTCTTTATTAGCCCGACTTGAAGCCATAAGAATTTCCTTAGCCTTATCAAGTTTTAATAACTTCAAGGTATATCAGATGGATGTTAAGTTAGAATTTCTAAATGGAGTTCTAGAGGAATAAGTTTATATTGAACAACCATAGGGATTCATATTAGAATATGAACCATATTATGTATGTAGATTGAAAAAGGCATTGTATGGTCTAAAACAGGCTCCTAGAGCATGGTATTCGAGATTGGATAAGTATCTTAAGGAAAAAGGAGTCTGAAAAGGAATAGCATACAAAAAATTATACATAAAGAATGAAGGGAATAATTTAATAATTGTGGTCATATATTTGATGACATCATTTTTGGGGCAAACAATGATAAGATGTGTAAAGACTTTACACAAAATATGCAAAATGAGTTTGATATGTCTATGCTTGGAGAGTTGTCCTTATTTCTTGGACTTCAGATCTCTCAATATGAGAAAGGAGTATTTCTTTCACAAACCAAGTATATAAAATAAATGCTAAAGAAATTCAAATTAGAAGACTGAAAACCAATAAGTACTCCCATGGTCATAGGATGCAATTTAAGCAATAATGATGAGTCTCCAGAGGTAGATCAGAGATTATAGAGATCTATGATTGGTAGTTTATTGTATGTTACAACTATAATACTAGATATAGTGCAAGCAGTGGGATTAGTAGTAAGTTTTTAGGTAGCACTTAAGGAAACACACATAGCAATAGTAAAGATGATTCTTAGATATATAAAAGGGACTATAGATTTTAGGCTCTGGTAACCCAAAAGTGATAGGTTTTCACTCATAGAATATACATATGCATATTGGATTGGTAGCATTGATGACAGAAAAAGCACAAGTGGAGGAGCATTCTTTCTTGGAGACTATTTATTCTATTGGCTAAGTAAGAAATATACATCAATATCCTTGTCTACAATAGAAGCAGAGTATATTGTAGCGGTAGCCATATGTACACAGGTATTTTGGATGAAGTGAACTCTAGAAGACTTTAAGATAAAACATGATGATCCCATTACCATATTATGTTATAATACAAGTGCTATAAGTATCTAAAAAAATCTAGTGATGTACTCCAATACAAAGCACATTTCGATCAAGTATCATTTTTAAGAGAATGGTGACATATAAATAGTTCAGGTTGGAATATGTTACTACAAAGGAGTAGATAAAATACATCTTCACCAAGCCACTCTTGAGAGAAAAATTTGAATATATTCGAGGAAAATTGGGAGTGATACTCCCACCCCAAAATTAACCACCTCAAGAGGAGGTGGGGGAGGGACTAAGCTAATAGTTTAATTCTTAGCCATGAGCCCCAAAGGTGACCCTTTGACATTGATGTCAAAGGGGGAGATATTAGAGTAAGGGGAGAGATCTATGTTTGAATGATATAATTTAGTCAGGGGGAGCAATTTCCTAGGGGAGAAGAATGAAAAGTTCAAGGAAATGGTAAAAAATTATTGGGTTGCCATCAATGACAAAGGGGGATATTGTTGGACATTTTGAGTCAAAGTTGTCATTGATGTCAAGGATAAATTGTCATTGATGTCAAAAGGTCAAAAGGAGTAATGCAAAAGGTTGATGGCAAAATGACTTCATAATATTTATTTTTAAATATTATGTAAAAGGTTTTTATTAAAACCATGGTTGGGAAAAATAAAAGGTTTTGATTAAAACCATGGTTGGACAAAATAAAAGGTTTATATTAAAACCATGGTTGAGAAAAATAGAATATTTTCATTAAAACCATAGGTGGACAAATTAAAAAGGTTTTTCTCTAAACCTAAGGAGACTTTAATTTTTAATAAAGCCCAAAGAGGATTTAAAATATTAAATTTATAATATTTAAATCTATTGAATTTAAAAAATTATAAATTAAATTATTAAAAAGGTAAATTTTAGTGCCGACTCCCAACACATTATCCTCAATTGACATGCATGGTAAAGAGGGCATAAGTATTTATACCCTAGCCAAACCAAATATTGGCATTCTATGGATGTACATCCATAATATTCGAGAAGCTCGTGCAAAATTTAATCAAGTACCTCCGAATTGCAAAGTGTGGTAGCAGGCGTCACGTCGAAGGAAGATCCAAAGGCTCTTGAGGGTCGTGAGGAGGTCAAAGCGTATATTTCGCTTTAAGGTATCAAAGGAATACATGGCTCACATGGAATGGAATCCGTGACCAAGGTGATGTGGAGAGATTGGTGCAAGTTCAAGTCCTATGGATTGCGGAAAGGGTAATAATTTTTTTGAAAATATTTTAATTTGCATGTACTAAGGTCTTAGGAGGAATAAGGTGAAAATTAGAAATTATATTTGCATATTTCTAATGTCTTAGGAGGAATAAGGTGGAAGTTAGGTTATGATATTAACCAAAGTGTTGAAAGGTTATTTTGGTTAGGGTAAATTTGTTTTACCTTTAAACATTTAGAAATTGATTTATTGCATTATGTTATAAAGTGATTTACATAATTAATGCAATATTGAGTAGGGAGTCATAAGTAGAGTAGATTTTGATTAAAATTTATGATGTTGAATATTATTGTTAATATGGAGCAATAAGGTGTATTTGAGATTTGATTTATCTTTGTGACTAAGGTAAATTGTGAAGAAGTGTTAGAGTGATAATTCTTGTCATCTAACTCTTTGTACTTGGCAAGGAAAGTGGTTATAATTGAGATAGATTTTAAAGTCCATTCTTCATCAAGAAAAAGGTATGGGCATATTCTTCCTTGGGTGAAATAGTTGATTGATTGTGAATTTTTGAAAACAATATTGGAGTGAAAGGACTTGGTTAAGTTTTCTTTATTGGTTTGATGAGTTTTATGAAATGGAAGTGAATGCTACAAACCTTATTTTATAAGCATTGATGTTGAGGTGACTAAGTGATGAACTTGAACTAGGGTTTGCAAAGATCATAAGTATCATTGGTATGTGAGATGAGTTGATAAGCTTTATTGGAAATATTTTTGAGTCAATGATCATAAGTTTGTGAGAAAGGATTACTTCATTGAGTGATTGGTTGAGTATAGTGATTGAACCTAGTCAAGTGGATGTGTTGATATGATAGTTCAAGTTCCATGAAACAAATTGTTCTATATTCTGAATTGATTTGAAAAGAGGTTTTTTGTATTGAACGTGAAACATATTTAGTCTCTAACAATTATCTATGTTTCTATGATATTGGATAAGTTCTAGTGAGGACTTGTTGAATAGATTTGACAAGTTCTTGAGAGGACTTGTGGATAGAATTGAGACAGGTCTTTGAGAAGACTTGAGATTTGAGTGATTTGTTCAAACCTTGAATTAAATTTTGGAATATATCTTATAGATGTGATTGATAAGGATTTGTGATAAAGCTTAAAAATAGATTGAGGGTAGATTTGTGCTATCTCAAAGGACTATGTTTAGTGTATATTCAAGATAGATATTTTGAGGTGACAAAGTATAGAGGATGACAGTCTCCAGTGGATAGAGATACATAAGCTAGGGCAATGAGGACATGTGTCTTTAGTGAATAGAGATCCATTATCCAAAGTAGTTGGGGTAATAGTTATTTTAGAAGATCACCAATCAGAGTAAAGAGAAGAACGTAGTTCTCTCATGGATAGAGATCCATGAAATTGATTAGGGGATTAGTGTCTCTTTTGTACAAGTGTCCATAAACATTGTAATAAGGACAGATTTCCCAAGAGAAATTATTTGAGAAAATTTTATAGGAAATATTTTCTCCATGGAATAGCCCACATTGGGTGAACCACGTTAAATCATGTCTCTCATGTGTGTGATGCTTTGTGAGATGTTCACTGCTTTAATATTGGTAATGTTATCGTATGGATTAAAAAGTGGAAAGTTTTATTTTTACTGTTCACCCCCCCTCTCAGTTTAAGCACATGTTCTTCAAAAATATTAAGGGTGTTAGATCATTATTTGGAAATATTAACTTTATTAGGAATTTTATCCTTTATTTTTCTCAAATTGCTAAGACAATAAATAACATGATAAAAAAAAATGGGAAAATATGGTGGATAGAGGAAAATACTACAACTTTTTAGAAGATCAAATATGTATTGACTAAGTCTCTAGTATTGAACTACCCTAATTACTCCAAAGATTTCAATATCTACTCATTTGCCTAAGAACACACTATTGCTATAGTTCTAGCTCAAAAATATGAAGGAAAAATGAAAGTCCTATAGCCTTTATGAGTGCAACATTAAAGGGTGCTCAACTAAAATACTCTTTACTGGAAAAATAGGCCTATGCATTAATCAGAGAATTGGATCATTTCAACTATACATTTGAATCAACAAGGTAATAGTATGTATCCCCTACATTATTGTTAAAGATATTTTCACTCAACTTAAACCTTTAGGTAGTCCTGCAAGGTGGATGGCTAAATTACTATAATATGATGTGGACTTCAAAGCAGTACAGATTGTCAAAGGCCAAGGACTAGAAAAGTATCTAGCTAAAAATGAAGGGAAGGCTATGAATAACACTATTGTAGTAGATGAGTAGCAAGAATTTAGAGTAGTTGATAATTTTGATTCTCAATGGTATGATGGAATTATGTTTTACCTTCAAGATATATCATTTCCAGGAGACATACCCAAAAAAAAAATGAGGTCTATAAAAAAATTGGCCCAAAAATACCATTGGAGGCATCCAAATGGTATGTTGCTCCTTTGTTTGTTTGAAAAATAGGTCCCTCAAGTACTAAAGGAATATCTGTAGTGAACCCAATAGAGAAATATTGATTATAATGCTAGAATAATAAAAAGGAATCGCTTTTATTAAGGAATCACTATTGTATTGTATGGGGAACCCAACAATTAATTAATAATTATATTCTTTGATGCCTCAACTATACCAAATGAAATGCCTATTTCTATGAGTGTGAAGGTGTGATCAAAGGTCACAACCTTTGTGAAAGATAGAGTGATTAAATAATTAACTAATAATGTGATTAGTATGGTGGTTAGGAGTAGAATCCTAACATGCCACCTTCCTTAAAAAGAGCTTTGTCCTCAAATCTCAAAGTAAGGAGCTTCGTTGCTTGTTTTCCCAGTTGAATTTGTGCAATTTCTTATACTATTTTAATGTCACTTTTTCGAAGGCAAGGATATATTGAAGGTCAAAACATTAGTGGGGGGTTGCTAGAAAGAATAGTAGAATATTCCTTAGGAGAATTGTGATGATGGTAGGCTTCCACTTTAGCCAATTCTTCCTATGTAGAATGAAGGGAAAATAAAGGTGCACTCACTCTTTTGCATCCTTTCTAAGACTGCCTATACGATGAGAACTCACTATTGGTGATGAAATTGTGTGTAGTTCTTTGAGAGTGTATGTCTTGCCTTCATTGTTTACTGCATGGATGTCTACCTCATATTTTCTTGGTGCATCGAGCACTTCTTGCACATCGAACTCATTTCATTCATTGTTATGATCAGGTGCTTTGGTCATGTTGTGCACATCTCCCTCACCTTCTTCCTCTATGGAGTGACAAGGATCAACTATATTCAATAAATACAATGTTTGTGTAGCACAACAATGAAGGGGCCCAAATTGCTCATCACAAGTATAGCAGAGGTTTGTCACTCGTTGTTCCTCCATTTATTGTAGGCTAAGGTACTTAAATGGCAAGGGTTTGTATTTTGGAATAGTGTGCATGAATGTCAATTTATCAATAGGTTGCTCCCCATGTTGACATTGAGCATTGAATGTATCGTCGGCTAACAAGGCTAATCCAATGGCTTCCTGTAGGGTGCGAGGAGTGTACATCATGATCTTCACTCTAATTTATTCTTTCAATCCATTGATGAACCCACTTATGAGGACTGATTCATCCAACCCTGTGATGCGATTGGCGATATCCTGTAACTAAATTTTATATACACTCACTGATGTGATTTGACGTAGGTGGGCAAGATTAAGTAGCAAAAGTAGGTTGGGTCGTGAGATATTCTTCCATAGACCATTTGCATTGTCGTTTGGAAAAAAAGGTGTCGCAAAAAGTGTTGAAAGTCGTCACAAAAATTTCTTGAAAAATTATCTTTAAAAATTGCATAAAATTCATCCTTAGGCCATTGCGGTTAGGTTTTGGAGTATTGAGAACATCCCTGGATTACCTAGATCGACACCGATTTTAGCTGAACGTCACCAAAATTTCTAAGTGTCGCAAGTGACTTGGACGATCACCGAAAGTGGCACGTGTAAGAAAGGTCCCTGATAGGCTATGTACACTCGTTTGGTTTAATTATTTTTTATTCTGCTTTTATGATTGGACAAACGAAATTTATTGAGTTTGTAATTTAGTAATTGGAAAGTGAGCTCTGTCGTAAGCAATCGTCGGCCCTTTGAATCTTCGCAAGACGTATGCCAATAATGAGAACTAATTCATACCTTAGGAGAAGGTTTAATTTTTTGCAAATATTGTGACACGAACTAGTGAAGCCTGAATGTTGTCTGCGTCCTCGTGAATGCCTACGTCTGAACCTTAAGTCTGATTTTGGTAAGACTGTAACAGACTCACTGTAATGGTGAATGTATTATGATGGCGAAATAAGGGCACCTATCTCAACTCCAGCAATGTGCTCTATTTTATTTCACCGAAATTCTCTTCACGACACCGTCGATGAATATTTCAGTCGTATGGAAACTTCTCTACTTTTGATTTTATTTTCCATGATCCGCAGGGAAGTGAGAGTGATAAAACAGAATGGACTAGGCTGGAATGTGTGGTGGGAGAAAAAAAATGATGGTGAATTGGCTCCTTGATCTAGCTCTGATACCAGATGTAGTGAACCCAATAGAGAAAGATTGATTATAATGCTAGAATAATAAAAAGGAATCGCTTTTATTAAGGAATCACTGTTGTATTGTATGGGGAACCCAAAAATTAATTAATAATTATATTCTTCGATGCATCAACTATACCAAATGAAATGCCTATTTGTACGAGTGTGAAGGTGTGATCAAAGGTCACAACCTTTGTGAAAGAGAGAGTGATTAAATAATTAACTAATAATGTGATTAATATGGTGGTTAGGAGTAGAATCCTAACAATATCATTCTAGTTTTTATAGGGGTCACTTTGCTCCAAAGGCTACTACTCACAAAATCATAAGAGATAGTTAATATTGGCACTCCATATTTAAGGATGTTTACCAGTTTGTTAGAAGTTGTCATAACTGTTAGATTTTTACAGGAAAGAAGAATTTTCTAGCCATGTCCTTGAGGCCAGTAATTGTTGAAGCTCCTTTTACTCAATGGAGAATAGATGTCATAGGTGAGATTAACCTCAATTATTCTGGAGGTCATAGGTGGATCATCACAATGACATACTATTTTACCAAGTGGGTAGAAGTAGCACCTTTCAAGAAATCCACTATAGAAGTAATCATAAAGTTTTTAGAAGAGCACATCTTGTTAAGATTTGGGGTTCCTAGAAAGATAGTAACAAACAATTGTAACTATTTAACTTCCTTTGAGATGATTGCATTTTATGCTAAGTACAACATAGATCTTTCTCATTACATGAATTACTATCCTGAAGGGAATGATTTAGCAGGATCCTCGAATAAGAATTTGAACAAAATAATCAAGAGAGCATTAGGAAAAAATAAAATAATATGGGATAGTGATCTGAAGTTTGTTTTATGGGCTGACAAAATATCTATCAAAAGAAGCACAAGAAAGTCTCCCTATGAACTAGTATATGGTGAGAATTCTCTATTACCCCCATAGGTGGAAAGTCATGCTTTATATTTGCTTCTCTAGGATCATGAAATCCAAATTTATTGCAAATAAGACTTGATCAAATTGTGAAGTTGCAGGAAGATAGAAAGGATACATTAATAAAGATAACTAAGTAGGCTCAAAAAATAATGCAATTGTTCAATAAGAAATCCAAGGGTAAACCTTTTTAGGGAGGAGATATAGTGTTGTACTGGGACACCAAAAATGAAAAGCATGGTGAAAAAGGGAAGTGGGAACCCAAATAGCTTGGTCCTTATCAAATCTATCATAATGTAGGTTAGCATAATTATAAACTGCAAACTCTGGATGGTACAAATTTTTAATTTAAATCATCGGCTAGCATTTGGAATTGTATCATTTTGCATAGAGGGCTTGAGAAGCCACAAAAAAAAAGTCTTTCAGTCTTAGGTGATTAAGGTGTTTTATTTAGTTGATTAATGTGTCTTGTTTAGATGATTAAGGTGTTTTATTTAGGTGATTAAGGTACCATTTCTAGGTGATTAGGTAATTTTTTGAGTCCTTTTGGTCTGCTAGAGATTCTAGAGTTATCAAGTGATTTATTATCAAAGTCTTTTCATCACCAATCCTAGTTGGAGCCTGTGTTGGATCCTCAAAATCCAACTTGAGTGTGCCCTAAATTTTTTAAAATTTTGGTGTCCTATGATTCCTATCAAAATTAGCAATAATACCTTGGCTGATCTCCTTTTAATAAATTTTTGGATCCTTGGATCTTTTTGTGTCTAATCTCACCCTTCGAGAGCATTTTTAAAGAATTTTTATCACCAACGTCAGGTCTTTTTTTTTGTCTTATGTCAACTTTTTTGGGCCTAAATAGGGTTTAATTAATTACTTTTGACCTCCAAGGGTCTAAAATATTTAATTAAAAAATTTCCCTTATTTTATGTATGTGGTTTGATTATATATTTAATTAATTTTTTAAAAATATTTAATTAAATTTTATATATTAAAAAACATTAAAATTAAAAATAATAAGCGAGGCATCCCATTTACCCCTTATTACTTTCTCTCCACTCCCTAGCCTAACCCATTCCCCCTTCATCCACCTTCTCCCTACCTAACCCATCCCCTCATCCCACCCCATGCCCAAATAAGAAAAACAATATAAAAAATAAAAGGGGGACCCCCTTTCCACTATTTAAAACTCATTTCCCTTCCTTTATATAATCCCCCTTCCCTCCCACATGCAATTTTCATGAAATGAACCTATGGTGAAAAAAAAAAAAAAAATCAAACATGTAAAAAAAATCAATGATGCACATGCACTCCTAAAAAAAACATCTTATGGTACGCATCTGATGCATGGGAAATGATGATATGCATATGATGAATGGGATCCAATGGTATGCATCTAATGTGCAAGATATGAAGGACATAATTGGGGTACGTGAAATTTGATGGCCCATGGGCACAAAAATCGAGAGAAAGAAAAGTCAACACATAGATCAACATTACACATGCAAGCACATGATCTGATGGTACAGATGCGATGTAGGTTTTGAGGCACTCCAATGGGGTATGCCACATGGCAACAATTTCAAGCATTTGCAGGAGGATTTTTTATTTATTTACATGGGGAGGTGGGTAGTTTCCTTTTTGGTGCCACATGAACGCTTGTAGGGGCCATATTATTAAAGAATTTTTTTTTTCTTCTTTTCTTTTACATGAAAAAAGAAAAGGGCCTCGTGGACCCATTTTATACATGATGGCCCATGGGACCATATATTATTTAAATCATAATATATTAATATATATATATATCTATATTTATATATAATAATAAATAAGCCCCCATGAATGTGTGGGATATATATATATATAATTAAAGAAAAAGAAAAAGGACATGGTAAAAAAAAAAAAGGTTTATCAAAAAAGATAATAATAATAATAATAATAATAATAATAATAATAATAATAATAATAATAATAATAATAATAATAATATCTACACCAGGTACCTTACTAGCAAGTTACCTCAATCCTTGAAAGGAGGTCTAGGGTTCAAGCTTGGCGACTGCCTCAAATACACAAAAAGCCCCTGGCTATCCTGAGGAGTATACCCAGATGGGACAGGCCCCATGGAACAAGAAGTCCTGGCCCCCAGGGGATACGAGGATTGGTTTTCCTTAACATAAGGTTTTGTCCCAAGGGGGACAATAGAACATTTTTAGTTTTGGATCTTCTTCGAGAGGTCCAAGGTTCAAACCGTGGCATGGGCGAGTATGTGAGGGGGTGGGTGTGTGATGGTTGTGTGTTAAATTCCCTATTGATAAGCATAGCTCTCATATTTATGAGGGGTCATGGTTGGGAGGAGACTACTTAGCCCTGTGTTTTGGTTGTAAGGGTTTCTCATACTAACAAAATCAAAATAATAATAATAATATCATTATTGTTATTATTATTATTAATATTTTTATTATTTTTAACAATAATAGTTTTATTATTATTAAAAATTTTAAATTTGTGATTTTTTATGTTGGCTAAGGTTAGTCATATGTTAAAAAAAATGAGCTGAAAATAATATTTTTGAACTCATTTTGGGCCAACTTCAAGATAAATTGTAATAGACAAATATGAAGGCATTTTTTAGACCATTACCAGGCCAAGAATGAGAGCCACTATAAATGCAATCAATATTGTGGATCAAATATGGAGGCAATTGCATTTTTTATGGGTCATCACCCAGTTTTAATAAATAAAATTTGCAGTTATGAGCCATCATTGAGACAGTTGTAGTTTTCACAATTATAGACCAAATGATCAAGCTATTTAAGAGAGTTGCTATAGTAGGAAAAAGGATCAAGTTTTTGAATAGTAAAATTCTGCAAGAGGTATACCATAGTACCTATCCTTGTCAGTTGTATTTTATTTTGTGTGTCTTGTCTAAGTCACCCTTTTTTTCTTCCCTATTATTGTGCAAGTTTTGCTAAGGTGCCTAGTTTACTAATATTATTTCCAGTGGTTGAGGTCGTAAGCTAGGAGGCGATTTGTTACATCATTTGAATAGAGCGTTGTAGTTCTTCATTGCATCATTTGAATGGAGAACTTAGTTGTATTTTCTTAGTGATATTTGGTTATTTTGATCAGACTCCCATTGTAATGATCTATTATCTAATACAATATTGCTTTCTCCTTTCAGTAATTATGTCTGTAATTTTGTGTGTTATCCTATTTACATGTTACATCATTTGAATGTGTAAACAACATATTCTTTCATTAACATGTTCAATCATATTTGTTACATTATTTGAATGGATGTGATTAGCCCAGTTTCATTTTATCCTCCCCTTCTCCATTCATCACATTTTAAGTCTAGCTACAATTACCCAATGGATAAGGCATCAATCTAATTTTTGAAGCACTAGTTAGGAGTTACTTTAAAGCTTTGTCAACTTTGGGGTTGTAGTTTTATTTCATTTTTGTAAATTTTTATGAGCATTAGGATATGAGAAATATTATAGGCTCACCTCAAGGGTTTCCTTACCATATTCAGTTTTTCTAGAGTCTTGTGATAATATTTTCCAGATTCAAAGAGGTGGATCCACCAGAGTCCACATTGCTGATTAGATCAGGGAAGTCTTGCAACATGATTAATCTCTTGAGGGGTCTCATGAATGAATCTTTGGAATCCTTGAACTTATTAGAAAGAGGTGATATTTAGCAAGCCCACATGTTAGATATATGATCATTATTTTTAAATTACTTTGGGAGAAAATATAAACCCATCACCTAAGGGACTAAAACAATAGCCTCAATAACAAAAGTAAAAGTAGACACCTTAATAGAAAATATGAAGAGTGATATTTTATTATCTCTTGTGATCCAATTAGATAAATTTTAGCCTAAAAAAAGAAATAGGAAACCAAAGTAGCATTAGCCTTTTTTTTCCCAATATGTAGAAAGAAGCACCTAAAAAATGAATGTTTGGAGTGCAGAATCTGAGTTTGTGCAATTTATCAAATGGACCATAAAATAAAGTTGTAGCCAAATTTAGCAACCATAAAAGATGAACCAAAAGTAGCCAAAAAATATTTCATGGATAATAGGAGGAATTTGTAACAATCTCTTATGGGAGGTAGAATACCAGGAGTAGCACCACCATATGGTGGATCTAATTTTATGAACCAAGGATAGGCCCAAAAACCTAATATGGTAAGGTGGGATCAACCACCTTTGATAAACACCATCCAATGAAATACTTCCTATACACCATAACCATTGATACCATACCAACAATCTATAATATAGTGGTAAAATTTGAACACATGGACTTCATATGCACAAACAACAGTATAATCCCCACTGTAGCCTAGTTTATTGGAACCATCTACTTCTAGGCCACAACACCAGCATAGCCATCCTTGAATCCTAAAAATAATGAGATAAGTCAACCAACTTATTAGGTAGACACATGGATGTATCATATATACCATATTAGTATAGAGCATGTAGATTATAGTCTAATATAACTTAGATTAGGTAGATAAGTAGGAATAGATCCAACACCTCTAGTAGTGGAGGATGAGGAAGTAGAAGTAGAAGTAGGAATAGAAAAAACACCTTCTTCTACAAGAAACCAAGAAAAATATGCAACAAAAATTTGACATAATAGAAGGGTTGAAAAACCTTACAATCATAATTCTCTTCTATTAAGATAAAAGAGACATGCTCATTTATACATAATCCATTAGAGAACTATGTCTTAAAATACCAATATGAACACAACAAAAAAATATAGTACACATGGCATGTCAGTTACCTAGCTTGTTCGAAAACATCTACCACCCAAAATATTCTAATCGAGGAAGCTCAGTCTTAATGGTTAAAATAATAGGGTTAAGGCTACCTAATACTTTGGTAGATTTAGATGCATCCATAAATGTCATGCCTAAGGTAACTATGCATAAGTTGTAGTTAATAGATACGATTCCAAAAAAAATAGTGTTACAACTAGAAAATAAGTCCACATTACTCCTAGAGGGAATAATGGAATATGTGTTAATAACCGGATATGCATGGGAGTATCCAGCAGACTTCCTAGTCCTAAAGTCAAAATCAAGATTAGGTGGTTATCCACTCATACTAGGATGTCCTTGGTTGACAACAATTGATGCTTATATTAGTTGAAAGAATAGACAAATGACTATATCATATGGATAAAATATTAAAAATCTAGTCATTTATCCTCATGCACAATCCATCGATGAACTAGGAGAACCCAATTTGGAAGTCATAAATGATGATGCACTGCCTATGTTATAAGTTATTGCTCTAGACGAAGAGGAGGATGAAACAAATAAGGATTTAATTATAAAAAAAATAAAAGGAGAATATGTACATCCTCCCATGGATTCCCCACTTGTTGGTAGTAGGGGACATCATGTGAAATAAATTGAGATATAACCTAGAAGAGTATTAAATATTAATAGTGCATTAACTATTCAAGAAGAAAGGTTGAAAGATATATTAAACAGCCATAAAACTACTTTCACCTAGGACTGAAGAGATATGAGGTGTATTGTATCTAAAGTATGCACTCATATAATTTACCTAGAAGATAATGCAAGATTTTTAAGGTAACCCTAGAGGCAGATGGATCCAACCACGAAAGACATAGTAAAGGCTGAATTGCAAAAATATTTATCCATTGGATTCATCTATCTCATTTTATATAGTCAATGGGTGTCACCATTGATCGTGGTACCCAAGAAAAATGATAAATGGAGAATCTGTGTGAACTACAAGATGTTGAACAAGGCCACCATAAAATACCATTTTACTCTACCTTCCATAGACCAAGTCCTAGATACCCTAGTAGAACTAAAGTGTTTTTTCGTTCCTCAATGGATACAATGGGTAAAATCAAATCTAAATAGGGGAATAGGACCATGAAAAGACTACATTTACTTGTCCTTAGGGTACCTTTGCCTACCGTGTTTACCTTTTGGGTTGTGTAATACACCTGCAACTTTTTAACATGTAGTCATTAGTATTTTTTCAGACATGGTAAGAGAGACTATGGAGGTTTACATGGATGATTTCACTATTTATAGTGAAATTTTTGAGGAAGCTATATCAAGTCTAGAAAGAGTACTCTAGCATAGTCAAGAAACTAAATTATACTTAAGTAACAAGAAATATTTCATGTTAATTATGGAAGGGATAGTCTTAGGACACCACATATTTGTTGATAGGATAAAGGTAGATAAAATAATGATAGAAGTCATAAAATAAATACCTACCCCCCAGAAATGTAGAGATGTTCAAAGTTTCTTGGGCTCTACTATATACTACTAATGATTCATTCAAGATTTCAGTAAAATTGCCAAACCACTTCACATGTTATTAATCAAAGATATTGAGTTTTTTTAGACAAGTGAGTGTGAATAAGAGTTCCAAATATTAAAATAAAAATTGACAACAACTCCTGTGTTTAGGGGTTTGAATTAGAACCTCCCATTCCACATTTATATGGATTCTTATAAAAATGGTATAAGGTAGCACTAGGATAGAAAGAAGAAAATGAAGTATATGCCATTGATTATGTTAGTAAAAACTTTATGGGCACTGAACTAAATTATACTGTCATAGAAAAAATTTCCTTATAG
The DNA here is from genome assembly GCA_028583015.1 of Wollemia nobilis. Lineage (NCBI taxonomy): Eukaryota > Viridiplantae > Streptophyta > Pinopsida > Araucariales > Araucariaceae > Wollemia > Wollemia nobilis. The sequence goes on from JAQPPZ010016895.1 coordinate 22,121,466, forward strand.
TTTTACATGCTACTAATAAATCTTACCATTATACCATGGGCTATAAAAGTTTTGTACACACTAACCATACATCCATTAGGTATTTGATGATCAATCCAGTGGTAAGTGGCAAGATTATTAGATGGCTTTTAATCCTGTATAAATTTGATATTACTATTGTAGATAAAACTAGAAGGAATAATTGTATATTTTTATCCAAATCACTCTCTCAAGATAAGACTACAAATAAGGATAGATTCCTATATGAACATTTATTTACTCTAGATGGACAAACACCATGGTATGTCGATATGACCAATTACCTGGCAACCAATAAAGTATCCCATGCAGTCACCCCTTGAGAATATTAAAAATTAATTAAAAAGAGTACAAATTTCCCATGGATTGATAGTTGTCTATTTAAAACTAGCCCTAATTAAATCATTCGAATATGTGTGACAAAAAATAAAACCCCAAATATTTTAAAAGCCTATCACGATGAATTGTGTAGTGGAAATTTTGTAGGAAAAAGAATTGCATTTAAAATCCTACAAATAGGGTATTATTGAACCTCACTATTTAAATATACATTTAAATACATCAACTATTGTGATTAATGTCAAATAATCATTCGACCAACCACACGAGATGAAATTCATCTCCAATTGCATTTGCATATTGAATATTTATACAAATGGGGGATGGATTTTGTTGGGTCTATCAATTAATAATCTAATGAGAAGAGGTATATTTTAGTGTGTAATAATTATGTTACTAATTAGGTTGAAATTCATGATTTACAAAGAACTAAGGAGGAGAATGTGGCATAGTTCCTATATTATTTCATCTTCACCAGTTTTGGTGTTCCTGGGAAGATTACCATTGATCAAGGAACTCAGTTCAATTCAAAGATGATACAAAAAATGATACAATAGTTATAGATCTGGCACAAAAAACCATCCCATATCATTTGCATGCAAATTACCAAGTGGAAGTTACAAATTGTGAGTTGGAAAATATTCTAACGAAGATAGTGCAACAACAAAAAAAGGATTGGGAGAAATATCTTTCAAAAGTGGTATGGGCATGTTGAACTACATGGAAGTCAACTATAATATTTACACCACTTCAAATGGTGTAGGGGAAGAATGTGATGAATCCCATATAATTCAAAATAAAATATTTGTGAACTACTACAGAACTTAATTTGACCCTAGATGCTGCACAACAAGAGTGTATTCACCAACTGAATCAGTTGGACGAATACAGGCAAGATGCGCTATAGAATACAAAAGTAATCCTAAAGAAGAGAGTAATTTGGTATTATCACCACATAAGGCCAAAATAGTTTAAATAAGGAGAATGACCATTACTATATGACTATTGATTCCAAGAGAGAAAGGGAAAACTCATGAAAAGGTGGATGGACTCGTTTGAGGTGGTCAAAGTAATCAACAATGGAGTTGTCTATATTAAAAAAAATGATGATAGAAAAATAATATTGATGGTAAATAGACATTAATTATGGCCTTACCATGCACCTAAAATATGTGAAATTAACTCAGACACAGGCATGGGGGAGACCCCATTTTCAAAAATAATTTTAGTAGTTTGACAAACACTCACGTGTTCATCATAAAAAAGTGAGACAACAAAAAGAAAGACATAATAATAATAATAATAATAATAATAATAATAATAATAATAATAATAATAATAATAAAAATAATAATAATTTTTTCTAGTGTTTTAGATAGATTTTCGTTTATTTTCATTTTATAGGACCGCATGGGACATAGTGTATATTATAAGCATCTAGGGCAACCGGACCTATCAAGCAAGAGCTATACCACCTTGTATTTCCCTAATTTCTAGTAGTGTAGTTATAAAAATATGATGCCTACTTCCCACCAGGAGGGCAATGCCTATATCTGGTCTAGTATACAGGTGTCTACTTCCTATCAAAAGAACAACACTTGTATTCAGTCCAACATAGAGGCACCTACTTTCCACCAGAAGGGTGACATCGATATCTAGACCAGAATAAAGGTGCCTACTTTCCACCATGAGGATGATGTATACTTCCCATTAGGAGGGAAGAACCTATATTCAAAAGTAGCAGAGGTTCCTACTTCCCATCAGGAGGATGGTGCCTACTTTCATGATAGAACCAGACCTAGAGGTACCTACTTCCCACTAGAATGACACTGACATCCATGCAAACTTGAAGATACCTAATTTTTTATGGATGAAGCATACCTACTTTCTACTTATCGATAACAAAGTATGCCTATTTTTGAGATATTAATAATGGAGTATACCTACTTTTGAGTTCCAATAAGGAAGTGTGTCTTCTTATGATGAATAATTAATGTTTTTCATTTTTAGCATGAGACCTCGAAACTCATAATTATGTAATACCCAATAAAAATAAATAAGTCACCTTCAATAGATCACATAGCATGAGGAAAATGCAAGTCACCAATTTGCTGGTACACCATAATCAACATAGCGATCAATCAATTTACACCGCCAGACATCATACACACCATGTTCTAAAAACTGCACCTAGGTATGTACTAATTTTTCTATTAAAAATATGCATGGTTATCCTATGTTTTTTTTTTAGGTGTAAAAACGTGCCCCACAAATCTCCCATCCATTCATACAAACCCATATTAGCAGTCCTCCACATGACACCAATCAAGCATGGGGGGAGTTGCTACTAAATCCAACTACATCTATGTGCATGAATCAAAATTAATTATGAGGATATTGTAATTATTGCTAATAATGGGGAAGTAGTTGCCTGTCTAAGCCCACTACAGAAAAAAACATAGTTGCATGCTTTGGCATGTTATTAATATAGGCATAGTCATTGCTTGAACACCAGAAAAACAAGAAATAAAGTGTGATAGCCATGGTAGGATCATCAAGAAATCACATGTAGAAAAAGAATGAGCCTAAAAATCTTACAGGCATCATAAGGATAGTCTAGGAACAATTTAAAACTATGGGATGGATGAATTACTGTAGTTTGGTCAGCTAGGACCAAGTTCCAGTTGTGGAACAAGAATTTGTAGTGTCCATGGATGATATGACCATGTGAATGAGGGGTCTAGTTATATCGGTGATCAAATAATACATCACAATAGTCACTGGCCTACCATGCATAGGGGAATGAACATATAAAGGTGATAAAATTGAGTGATGTACTCAAAAATTCTTTGGGATGACATCAATGCATTTGATGCATTTGGGGTTGCCAAAGCAATACCTCCTAGATACATGAAAGCTAGTGTACAAACAATTGGCTCAAATTTTCACCTACATCGAGAGGTATTCATTTGTTAATGTGAACATTTTTTACTTCTTGAACCACTTATTGCATGGGGATTGGATCCCTACTATTGTGACCACTTCACAACTTCCCCAAAATTGGGAACCCACTAAAAACTTTAAGATTTTGATATTTTGATTTCCATGATCTTGATTGTTTGATTAAAAATCAAACCTTTTTTATTTTATTTCATATTTTGTTGGACCTCTTTTGAAAATTTTAAGACTTGATAAGTGTGATTTTAAATATTTTAATTTTAAAAACTTTTGATATTAATGTTTAAAATAAATCATTCATTTAAAAAGTCTAATAAAAATATTTAAAGTTCATTTTAAATGTTTTTATTTCAAAGTATATTGTAAATGTTTTAGTTAAAATATTTAAAGTACATAATTTTAATGTTTTAAAACATTCATTTTAAATTTTAATTAAAATATATAAAGTTCATTTTGAATGTTTTTGTTTCAAAGTGTATTGTAAATGTTTTAATTAAAATATTTAAAGTATATAATTTTAATGTTTTCAATCATTCATTTTAAAGTTTAATTAAAATATTTACAATTTATTTTGAATGTTTTTATTTCAAAGTGTATTGTAAATGTTTTTATTAAAATATTTAAATTACATTATTATAAAAAGTTTTGTGTTGGTTTTGCAGGTTTTAAATATAAACTAGAGCATATCTCACTCATCCGAACTTGAATTAAGCTGAAATTTTGAGGGTAGATGCATGAAAATACCTAGAATGTCTCCACCAATTTTCATATCATTTGGAGTAAAACAGATCCTAACACATCCCTATGTGTGAACGAGATATTTGGCAAGTGGCTATGGAAGTGTTTCATCTAGGTTGAGTGCAAGAAGCTCCAAAGGTTGGTTTTTAGGGCCTTCGAGCCCTAGAAGACAATATTTTTGTGGTTTATGCTCAATATTTTAGCAAAAAATGTTGCAGGGGATCCAATATGGGTTAGAAATCTATCTTTCAATAGATCATACTGTGAACTTGAGTGACAACGACTTCAAATTTGTTGCACAAACAAAAAGTGAAAACCATACCTTTCCACGACGTCTAGGGCAAGGATTAAAGAGATCACAAAATAAGTTTCAAGTAGTTGATCAAAAAATGGCTCATATCTCAAGTCAATCTGGTGCTAAGGTGCATCCAAAAAATAATTCTACTATGAAAACCCCTGTCAAGGGTAAGAATTTCAAAGACAGTCCAAAAAATGAATTTTAGGGATGTCCTTCGTGGTGGATAGCCTCACCCCAATGCTAATATCAATCTTAGGGCTTCCCATAAACCTCTAAGAATGCCTAATATTAATCCTAGGAAAACAGAGTCAGGATGTCTTAAAGCATCTGATGGAACTCCTATTTTTAAGATTAATATGGGTTACATTCAGACTGACATTGAAGATTTGGAAAAAAAAGGACTAATTTGTCGGTTCGTGGGTTTTCATCTGAGTCTATCTACTTTCAAATTCTAGGTTGCAAAAAGCTGGAAAACTAAAGGTGAGTTACAAATCTATATTTATCCAAATGGTTATTTTTTTTTTATTTGCTAATAATGAAGATAGAGAGAAAATTTTTCAAGGGGGTCCTTGGTTTTTTGGAAGGGCAGGTCTTTTCATGAAGCCCTGACATACTAAATTTAATTCTGAAGTAGAGATGTCTTCTATAGCTCCCATGTGGGTTAGACTCTTTGGCATCCCTATTGAATTTTGGAATCCTACTATTTTTTCTTCAATTGGAAACTCTTTAGGAAATTTTATGATGACTGCTGATTGTACTCAAAATTTTGAACATATTATTTATGCTCGGATTTGTGTTTTAATGGATTTTGACAAACCCCTACCTAAAAATATCACATTACAATTTGGGGAAGACACTTGGGAGCAAGTAGTGGACTATGAGAACATTCCTTTTCTTTGTAGAATTTGCCATGGATATGGTCATTTGGCCAGTGCTTGCCCAAATAAAATTCTTGATCAAAAGAAAGAAGATATAAACTCAGCAGGTTTCCAAATACCTAAGAAGAAGAACACTTAGAAAAAACTAGTTATGAAGGATCAATCAAAGTCATCTGCTAATATGTTTGAAATCCTTTTCACAAATGATGTCCCAAGTGAGGAAGAGGAAATAATGGAAACTAAAATATTAGAAACATAATTTAAATATGAAGGGAAGAACTCAGAGACAAACCAAAAAATCAAAGGTTTTCAACAAAAAAAAAAGGAGAAAATTTACACAAGAAAAAATAATCTTTCAAATGTCAAAACTTCAAATAATGCAGGTCCCAATATAGACTCTGTTGAACCATATAGTAAAATTTTGGCTGTGTACGAGCATTCTTCAAGGTTAGAAGCCATCTCAAATTCAATTGGAATAAGTCAAGAAATAGGGAAAAAAAATTGAAGATGGATTCTAATCAAAAAGCAGGTTGCAAGACCAATCAATATCATATAGTAAAAGAAGGTGAAAATCTTGTAGAGGAAGGTAATATGGTGGAGAACAGATCTTGCATAATACAGAAAACTAGAGAAACAAGAGCCAAAATTTGTTATTCAATACTTTGAAAGAATTTTACAAGAATATACAGCCAAACTGCCGTTTGCAAACCCCATATCATTACAATCCATGGGTTTTTATCGAGGTCCTGATCCTCTGTGCTGTCAAACTTCCCACGATCTACAATTGCCACCTAGGACAATTCTAGAAAGTTGCATTCATGAGACTCTAGGTGAGGTGTGCGACTGGCTACCATACCCAATGGAATCTTCTTCTCGATCTGCTGCTTGCTGTTAGTTGCCATAAACGCGTCTCTAGATATCTTGCGCGAGTGGCCAACATGCCCATTGAAATCCTCCTTTGAAACTACTTCTTTACTGCTACTAACTTGCCGCGCACGAAGGGACGTATTTATGAAACCTGGAGGTGCGTGTCTTTCTGTTTGGTCGCGATATCGTGACATGTCGCGATATCGCGACCATTTTCTTTCTGCACCTTCCCTATCCGTTTTGGCCGCGATAGCGTGCCATTTTTTCTATCGGCCTCTGTTCTCCCGTTTCAGTCGTGAAATCACAACATGTCACGATTTCGTGACCTTTGGTCTTCGTGCCTTCATTTCCCCTATGGTGGTCGTGATTTCGATCGTGACATGTCACGATTTTGCGACCTTTGGTCCAAAATTCATGGTATTCCACTAAATATGATATGTTAAAAACGGGTGAAATGTCAAGCCCACTTGGCAATTCCACTTCATATGCATTGCCTAAATCCTGTTTTTCTAGTATTTTGCATGGCCCAAACTTCATCATCTTCAACTTGTTATAAGTTTTTGCTGGAAATCTTTCTTTTCTGAGATGGACCATGACTTCATCTCCCACTTTGAATTCTTTGAACCGCCGCTTTTGGTCTACTCTTTCTTTATACTGAGTATTCATATTTGCAATTTGTTTCTTTACTTCTTCATGCAGGCTTCTCATCTGTTTCGCGAATTCCGCAGCCTCTGCACTACACTTTTCTCCATTATCTAATTTTCTTAGCTCAGAAAAGTTTCTCGGAATACTTCCGTATATGATTTGGAATGGAGATTTGTTTGTACTCTTATTGATAGAATTGTTGTATGCAAATTCTGCCTGCGACAAAACTAAATCCCATCCCTTGGGTTTATCTGCTATCGAGCATCTTAATAAATTACCCAGACTTCTATTTACCACCTCTGCATCTGTCCATCACTTTGTGGGTGGTATGCAAAACTGAACTTCAGATCTGTCTTCGACTTCTTCCACAATGTTCTCCAAAAATACCCAACAAACTTTGTGTCTCTGTCAGAAACTATGCTTCTTGGTAGACCGTGAAGTCGTACCACTTCCTTGAAAAATAACCCTGCAATATGAACTGCATCACTTGTTTTTTGGCAGAGAATAAAATGTGCCATCTTGGAGAATCTGTCAACCACCACAAATACAGTCATTTCCCCTCTGTGTTCTTGGCAACCCAAGAATAAAATCCATGCTGATGTCCTCCCATGGCCTCTCAGGTACAGGTAACGGCTGGTATAATCCTGTGTTTTGCCTTACGCATTTTGCCATCTGGCATATTCTGCAACTTTGCACAAAGTTTCTCACATCTTGCTAAAGTTGTGGCTAGTAGTAATTTTCATTCACCAGGGCAATGGTCTTATCTCGACCAAAATGCCCAGCCAGTCCTCCACTGTGCTTTTCCTTGATTAAGTTCTCCCACATGGAACTCCTTGGAACGCATAATTTACTTCCCTTGAATAGCATTTCATCTTGGATTAGGAAATCTAACCATTTTGTCCTGTCCACAGTAATAGGTGCCAAGCAAGCCATCCAGGCTGCTACAAAATCAGGATCTTCAAGATAAAGACCCTTCAGTTCTTTGAATCCTACTACTTCCACTGTCATTTCAATTAGTAGATTCTGCCTTCTACTTAAAGCATCTTCAACTCTGTTTGATTTCTCGCTCCTGTGCTTTAACACAAAGGTATAGCTTTGGAGAAACTCAACCCACTTCATGTGTCGTTGATTCAGTTTTGTTTGGCTGTTGATGTACTACAATGCCTGATGATCGATAAATAGAACAAACTCTTTTGGCAATAAATAATGCCTCCACTTATTTAGAGCTTGAACTATAGCATAAAATTCCTGGTCATAAACTGAATACTTTTTTCGAGCATCATTGAGCTTTTCACTAAAATAAGCAACATGTCTACCTTCTTGACTCAGTACAGCCCCTATTGCACTGCCACTGGCATCACAGTCGACCTAAAATACTTTTTTAAAGTCTGGAAGCACCAAAATAGGCTGTTATGTGACCTTTTTATTTAATGCATCAAAGCTCCTATCAGCCCCTAAGGTCCACTTGAATTCTTTCTTATCCCCTCTCATTGTTTCTGTGAGGGGTGCACAAATGCTACTGAAGTTTCTTATGAACTTTCTATAAAAGCTGGCTAGACCATGAAATGATCTTACCTCTATTGTGCTTCTTCCTCCAGCTGCACTATGATAGGTGTCGCGATATCGTGACATGTCATGATATCACGACGTCTTTCTCTTCCTGCCCCTTCTCTTCATTTCTGGTCGTGATATCGCGACATGTGATATCGTGACATTTATCTCCTTCCCTCTCTTCCACTTCAGGTCACGAAATTGCGATATGTTGCAATTTCACAACATCTTCCCTTCCAGCTTCCTTTCGCTCCTACGGGTCACGATTTCGCGACATGTTGCAAAATCGTGACATCCTCTCGTTTCGCCTTCTCCTTCCTCTTTGCGTCACGAAATCGTGACATGTCGCAATTTCGCTACATCTTCTTCCCTTTGTGCCTTCTCGCTCTTTTGGGTCACGATTTCATGACATGTCATGAAATCATGACATTTTTTGCCTGCTGCCTCCATTCTCTGCTTCTGGTCGCGATTTCATGACATGTCGCAAAATCATGACATTTTCGGCCCACGCCTTCTCTCTCCTCATTGTGTCGCGATATCACGATAGTTTTTTCGTCGTGACATTGCGACAGGTTTTCATCCTCACCCTCTTGGCCCTTTTCTGTTGCAATTTTGTGACACATCATGAAATCGTGATGTTTTTCTTCCTTAGCCATTTCTTCTGAAGTGGCCCTCCTACCTTCTGATGCCTCTGCTGCAGGTGCTGCTGGATGCTCTTACATCAGATGATACCACTTGGTGGAGAACAGATCTTGCATAATACAAAAAATAAGAGAAACAAGAGCCAAAATTTGTTATTCAATACTACGAAAGAATTTTACAAGAATATACAGCCAAACTGTCGTTTGCCAACCCCATCTCATTACAATCCATGGGTTTTTATCGAGGTCCCGATCCTCTATGCTGTCAAAATTCCCATGATCTACAATTGCCACCTGCAACAATTTTGGAAAGTTGCATTCATGAGACTCTAGGTGAGGTGTGCGACTGGCTGCCATACCCAATAGAATCTTCTTCTCGATCTGCTGCTTGCTATTAGTTGCTATAAACGCGTCTCCAGATATCCTATGCGAGTGGCCAACATGCCTGTTGAAATCCTCATTTGAAACTGCTGCTAACTTGCCATGCACGAAGGGACGTCTTTATGAAAGCTAGAAGTGCATGTCTTTCTGTTTGGTCGCGATATCATGACATGTCGCGATATCGTGACCATTTTCTTTCTACACCTTCTCTCTCCGTTTTGGCCACGATATTGCGACATGTCGCGATATCGCATCATTTTTTCTATCGACCTCTGTTCTCCCATTTTGATCGCAAAATTGTGACATGTCACGATTTCATGACCTTTGGTCTCCGCACCTTCATTTCCCCTGCAGTGGTCACGATTTCCTGACATGTCATGATTTCGCGACCTTTGGTCTCTGCGCCTTCGTTTCCCCTGTGGTGGTCGTGATTTTGCGACATGTCATGAAATCATGACATGTTGCGATTTCGTGACCTTTGGTCTCCGCACCTTCATTTCCCCTGCGGTGGTCGCGATTTCATGACATGTCATGAAATTGTGACATGTCACGATTTTGCGACCATTGGTCTCCACGCTTCTGTTTCCCTGCGTTGTGTCACGATTTCGTGACATGTCGTGAAATCGTAACATTTTGTCTGCTGCTCCCCTATCTTCAGTTTTGGTCGCGATATCGCGACACATATTTTACTTGCAACACTTGGAAAAAAATAACATTGCAACACTTAGAAAAAAAAAGTAACAACAAAAAGTTTGGTTGATGCTTGATTGCTTTGCTGCCCTCGGATGCTCCTGCATCATAATATTAATGCCCTTCCCAAATTTTTTAGCCCTAGTATTAATGAAGATAATCACTTGGAATATTAGAGGACTCAAAGGGAGTCTTTCAAAACAAAATGAAATTAGAAGAATGATTCTGATAAATCATCCACATCTTATTTTCCTTCAAGAAACAAAGATGTCAATGGAGGATATGGACTCAATTGCCAGTAAAATTTGGCCAGCTAGAAAAATGGTTTCCCTCAGTTCCCAAGGGACTTCGAGTGGCATTGCTTGTCTTTGGGACTCAAAAGAGGTAGTTATTCACCATATGGTTGGCAATTGGGGTTTTTTGGCTAAAGCTATTCAAAGTAGACATTCCAACCATATTATGCTCTGCATTATTGTTTATGCTCCGACTTCTTTGGAGGAAAAAAGAAGACAATGGAAGGATATTACTCATATTATCTCTCATTTTCCTAAAGTTTGGATCTTTATTGGAGGATATTTCAATACCATCCTCTCTTTGGATGATAAAAGAGGGGGAGATAGAAATTTGGATAAAAGCAGTGACCTCATGAGAGAATATATTGCAAACCTCCATCTTGTGGATATCCAACTAGATAATGGCCTTATGAATTGGTCTAACAGAAGGCAAGGCTTAGCTTGTATAATGGAAATATTGGATAGGTTTTTGCTCTCTAAAAATTTCTTAATCTATGGTCACATTTTAAAGTGAAGACTCTTAATAATGCTGGTTCAGATCATTGGCTAGTCATGGTGGAAATGTGGGAAACCAATGTGAGTTTCTCTCCTTTTTGTTTTCAATTAATGTGGCGTAGAGACATTTCCTTCAGACCTCATGTGCAACAATGGTGGAAGGAAGGTAAACCTAGGCATGGGACTAAGATGTTTTATTTTGCCAAAATACTGCAATACATTAAATCCAAAATCAAGACTTAGAACTGGAAAGAGTTTGGGGATGTTCATAAAAAAAACATGAAGTTATTGCTCATCTTGAAAATTTGAATAAGAAAATCAGTTTAGATGGCATCACAGAGAAGAGAAGTGCAGATGAAATTAAACTCACAACTCAGTTAGAGGAATGGGAAAAAAGAGAAGAAATCTTATGGAAGCAAAAATCTAGAATTCAATGGCTCAAAGAAGGAGATCAAACACAAATTTATTCCACAAATCTCTTCTAGCTCGAATATCTCACAACTTTATTTCTTCCTTAAAATTAGATTTTGAAGATGTTTTTTATACTTGGGATGGCATGAACTCTATTGTTGTTGATTACTTTTCCAATATTTTTGCTGCTACTCCTCTTGAATCAGCTTCACAACAAAATTTTCTTCAAGCAATCCCTTCTCTTATCACTTCTGAGGAGAACTCTATTTTGATTGCTCTTGTTACTATCAATGAGCTTCAACAAGTAGTTTTTAAAATGCAAAAAGGGAAAACCCCAGGTCTTGATGGTTTTCCCATTGAGTTCTAACAAGAGTTTTGGGATATCATTCATGTTGATTTATTAGATGTGGTGGAAGAGGCCAGGAAATACAAAGAAATTTTGAAGGTTATCAATAAAACTTATATTACTCTTGTTCCAAAAGCTCAAGAGGTTGATCCTATCTCAGCTTTTAGACCTATTGCTTTATGTAAAGTTCTTCTCAAAATCATTACTAAAATCATGGCAGAAAGGTTGAAGCCTCTTCTTGCATAATATTATTTCCCCAGAGCAAGGGGGTTATGTGGAAGGACATAAAATAGTAGATGAGATAGTTCTTGCTCAGGAATCCATCCATTCCATGGATATGCAAAATTCTCCTTCCATGTTCATTCGGTTAGACTTATCCAAAGCTTATGACAGAGTGGATTGGCACTTCCTTATCAAAGTTTTGAGGCAATTTGGTTTCTCTAAGGATTGGATGGATTGAATTATGGGATGTATCTCTTCAATTTCCTACTTAGTTCTTATCAATGGAAGGCCTTCTCAGTCATTCCTAGCTTCCATAGGTATTAGGCAAGGTGACCCGCTATCCCCTTATTTATTCATCATTCTTGTTGAATGCTTGGGTAGGACTATAACAAAAAAGAGGGAAAACAAAACCCTTGAGGGATTTACCATTGCTCATGGAGCTAGACCTATCTCTCATCTTCAATTTGTGGATGACTCTACTCTTTTAGGTAAAGCTATAGTTAAGGAAGCTTCTAATATTAAGTAAATCATTAACTATTTTTCTAAGGCTACTTGGGCAGTTGATCAATGAAGACAAATCTAAAGTTATTTTCTTTCACTGCTCTGCTAGACAGGAATCCATGGTCTTGGATAAATTAAGATATAAGAAGACCTCTCTTCCAATAACTTATTTAGGTATTCCCATAAATATTCAAAGGCAGAAAAATAAATATTGGAAATGGTTGTTGGACAAAGTCAAGAAGAAAATTGGAAAGTGGACCAACAAGTGGCTTTCTTATGGGGTTATAATAACCTTGGTAAAATCAGTCCTTCAAGCTATTCCTATTTATGTTTCTTCCATTTTGAATATCCCAAATGCTGTTCTTCGAGAATTGGATCAAATCAGTCATTGTTTCCTTTGGAGTGGTACTAAGGAGAAAAGAAAATGGGCCTTGGTGAAATGGGATACTTTATGTCTTCCTAAGAGTGAAGGGGGGTTAGGATTCTGGTATTATATTAATAACAATAAAGCTTTAGCTTCTAAATTATATTGGAGGATGTTGCATAACCCCAATGCTCTTTGGGCCAATAATATTTGTGTTAAATATGTTCAGAACAAAAGTCCTGAAGACCTTGTTCTCTATCAAATTCCTACCAAAGGTTCTCCCATTTTAGCAGTTCTTAAGGCTGGTGAGGATTTAATAAAGAAAAAATTATTTTGGATCATTCATAATGGTCAACAGGTAAATGTTTAGATAGATTCTTGGGATGGTCACAAGCCTTTGATAACTCAGTTTCCCGATTGGAGGCCTTAGATGGAGGAGCTTCACCGAGCTAATTGGATAAAGGTGGCTAATTACTGTCGGTACCATATTGGTAATTCAAAGGTTGGTAGATATTGTATACCTATTGAGGACTAGCCTATTCAAATCCTAGAAAGGCAAAAAAAAGATATCCAAGGCATGCTTCATATGAGATCCCTCTCTTGGTCCCATGAAAAAGACTATTTTGGATGGAACAATACTACTAAGGGTGAGTATTCAATTGCTCAAGGTTATTTGACCTTATGCCATAATAATCCCAAACATTCTTCTGACATATTTTCTCGATTGTGGTCTCAAAATTTTTGGCCTAAGGTGAGGTTATTTAATTAGATTTTATTGCATCGTAGGGTGCTTACTGGTGAGCAACTTATGAAGCGTGGTTTTCATGGCCCTTTTAGATGTGAAATGTGTGAAGATAATGTAGAAAATCTCAACCATATTTTTATTGAGTGTACTTTAGCCTCTGAGCTATGGAGGAGAATGACCACTTTACTTGGCTTATAGTGGTCCAATTTTTTTACTTTTGAACAGCTTTAGAGGGATTGGCCTAATAAAGAGGGTGTTGATCATTTTATTAGGCGATTAGTTTGGATGGGTTCTACCATTCTTCTTTGGAATATTTGGAATGAAAGGAACAACCAAATTTTTAATCAAGATAGGAAGGATATTCACTATATTTGGCAAAAGACCATAGCCAACTTAGTTGAATCAGTCCATCAACTCCTTAATCACCCCCAAAACTCCCACCAAATATGGGATCAAGTGATGCAAATATTGAAGATTATATCTTCTAAGGGCAACCAACTTAAAGGGAATGTGAGTATTAGTAAGATGGATAGGACTATAAATTGGCAACCTCCTCCTAAGAATTTTTGAAAAGTCAATACTGATGGAGCCTCTAGAGGGAACCCTGGAAAAGCCAGTGTGGGAGGAATTGGTAGACTTTCAAATGGCTCCCTAGTTTTTACTTTTGCTAAGAATTAGGGTATTCTTTCCAATAACCTTTCTGAGGGGTATGGTATCCTCAGAGGCCTTCAGGAGGCTACTGATGCTGGATGGGAAAGGTTGTTAGTGGAGTATGACTCTCAAATTATGATTAATCTCTTTAAGACTCCTTCTAATAATCATAAGGTGGATTGGAGAATAAAAATAATTATTGAGAAGATTCAATTAATCCATATGGGATTTTTGAAAGTTGATTACAATCATGTGGTCAGAGATCAAAACAAGAGTGCTGATGCTTTAGCTAATTGGGCTTTGGACAAAGGTGATCTTACTTGTTATGGTCACCCTCCTATATGGTGGGATTCTCAAATTAGGGAAGATCTTCTTTCTATCATATCTTTGGATGGCTCCAGTTCTGAAGGTACCTAGTTTCCTCTTATTTATTTTTTTTTCTTCTCTTTGGTTCATTCAATTTTTTTTTAGTTCCCTAGCTCATTCTATTCTTTATTTTGTTTCCTCTGTTAACTCTTGCCTTAATAGTCTTCTGTTCTAGATAGGTCATTGGTATATTCAATTTTTTTTCCTTTTTTGTTTTTTGTTTTTTGTTTAGTTTTTTAAGGTGGGTGGGTTCTTTTGTTTTTGTGTTCTTTGTGTTGTTTTTGTTGTTCATGTGTTTTTGTTGTTTTGTTTTTTTTATGTTTTTTGTTATTGTTATTGTGTTTTTTTTCGTTCTTGTTCTTGGGTTTCTCTTTGTTTGTGTTTTTTCATGTTTTTATGTGTGAGTGTTTTCTATGTTTTTTGTTTTTGTTTATTGTTTGTTGTTGGTTGTTTTTTTTTTTAGGTTTTGGTTGTGTTTATTTCATATTTTTTTGGGTTATGTCTTTGTAGTATTCTATTTTTTTTGTCTTGTTTGTGTTTTATTATGTGGTTCTTGTGTTTTATTATGTGGTTTGTGTTGTGGTTTATTTTATCTTATTGTGCATGTTTGGTTGTGCTTTTGTTTTTGACACACTCAAGGAGCATGTTTTTTATTTTATTTTATTATTTTTGTTGTTATTTACTTATTTTTAAATTGGTTTTGTGTGTTTGTTTACTCCTTGAGTATGTCAAAGGTGGTAGGCTAGGTCCGAGTCCTGGCTATTTTTTGCGGAATAGATACCCCTGCCTCCTTGGTTCTTACTCAAAAGTGGCATCTCTTTTGGGATGTTTTCCACAAATATATATATATATATATATATATATATATATATATATATATATATATATATATATATATATATATATATATATATATATATAAACCGTAGAATGGAATGAACGAAAAAAATGCTAAATTATAAATAGGCCATTGGAAACTAAGAAAATGGAGACATTTTTGCAAAGAAGAGATAAAGTAAAAGGAGTAAAGAAGCCATAAGGAAGCACAAAAGTAGGTTACATTGGAGCACACAGTGAAGCACAAAAATTTCTGAAAAGAAATTATTGTAAGATTTTAAAAGACATATCAATACCATTTTGATTAAAATATGCATGATTATGGTATTTTAAATGATTAAATGGTGTGATGTGTTTTATTTATTCAAGGATCCATAGGAGATAGCACTCAGTTTATAGCTAGATTGTGTCAATACTGGTCAGTTTAAACAAAGTTTAAGTTTAGAATGTTTCTATTTTATTTTTTGTAACCTGTAGTCTGAATGTTCATTTTATTTTATCTACTTTAATATTTTTCATTTTATTTTAATTTTTAAAAGTTTGGAATCACAAACCCTAATTCCATATTATAAAGTTTTCAACTTTATAATTAGGGTATGAGTTTATTTTCCATTAAAATTTATGTAAATTTTATATTTGGGGAAATAAACATTATTTTAGTTTGGAATCACAAACCCTAATTCCATATTATAAAGTTTTCAACTTTATAATTAGGGTATGAGTTTATTCTCCATTTAAAATTTATGTAAATTTTATATTTGGGGAAATAAACATTATTTTAGTTTGGAATCACAAACCCTAATTCCATATTATAAAGTTTTCAACTTTATAATTAGGGTATGAGTTTATTCTCCATTTAAAATTTACGTAAATTTTATATTTGGGGAAATAAACATTATTTTAGTTTGGAATCACAAACCCTAATTCCATATTATAAATTTTTCAACTTTATAATTAGGGTATGAGTTTATTTTCCATTTAAAATTTTATGTAAATTTTACATTTGGAAAAATAAACATTATTTTTCAATTCAAGATTACAAACCCTAATTCCATATTATAAAGTTTCAAAACTTTATAATTAGGGTATTTGTTTATTTTTCATTTAAGTTTACGTAACTTTATTTTTTTGGAAAATAAACATTATTATTTTAATTATGATGTTCAAAATGATTTTATACAAGTTTTAACCCAAAGTTTTTGAGCATTATTTAATTAAAATAAGTTTTAAAGTTTTAATTAAATTTACATTTCATAAAGTTAAATTTAGAGCAAATTTAATTATTAATTATGGAAAGTGAATTTCACGTATATCATTTTTAATGTTTTAAAGATCAAATACCCATAAAACCAGGCCCCTTGTTAACAGTTGCTTGCAAATCACTAAGGTATTCTAAGCACTTATTTGACACATTTTCATAACACACAAGCACATTAAGTGAAAGGATCTTTGGAGAAATTTATGTTTATTTGCAAGAGAGGGTTTTCATTTTAAAATCTTGACTGTGATGGTGATTTTTCAATTGAGAAAAATTTCCACTCAACACCTACAAGATGAATCAAGAAAATATAGGGTGGGCACATAAATGGTGTTGGGTTACCATGGGCTTATTTTAGTCCCAATTTGATATGTATATGGAAAATGAGTTATGTTGCCACCATTTGCCACTATAGAAGAGCTGATTGCTTTAGAATTATTCAAAGAGCAATATGATGATGTCCCTAATGAAGAAATAAAAAAGGTTGTCTCTCAACATAGCAATTTGTATGGGGAGGTAGGTCAACTTGAATTAAACCCAATTTGAGCAACATCATCACCTACATGTAGGGTTGAGGTTAAATTAGATGCATTAGTAGAATATAAGTTCATAAGAGGAAGAAGAAGAGAGCCAAAACCTAAACGATGAATAGGCTACTCAGGTATTACATGATTTATCCTCTATAGACATGCCCTATAGTAGGTCTTCCAAGGAATACCTCTAAAGCAAATTGGAGTTTTAAGCACATGCCTCCAATTAGGAGGAGAAATGCAAAGTGGTTTCGGTAAAAATTCAATAATTCCAGCAAGTTGTCATAGTTGAGCAACAACAAGCAGACCATACTATGTAGTAGTTGAAAAATAATTTATACCAATTAGAGGATGTGGTGTGGAAATTACGATAGCATATTCTTAAAAAAAACAAGGTGGATGTTATTATTCATATGGAATGGGTCATGGACCCATAAATTTCTTCCACTAATTCTAAGGAAAAGGTAACTTCTACAAGGCATACCAGTTTGATGCTAGGAGGATAGCATTAGATGAACAATAATATGATGTAGGGGTGTAGAAATAGGTACCTATGGTAGAATATTATAAGGAGTATGGGAGTCCTATACTATAGGGAGGACCCATATTCATTGAAATATCTAACAGTGAAAAGACTTAGACTACCTAGTCAACTAATCAATCAATCGAACACACTATGGCTACCCAATCAACTAGTCAGTTAGCCAAACACTCTACTGTTACCCAATCAATTGGTTAGTCATCCAAACACTTTATAGCTACCCAAATTACTAAATAATTTGTTGTAGAACCACATATAGTAAAAAATCAATCATAAGATAAGTTGATCAAAAATTTAGTGATAATCCACCCAACCGCTAAGTCACCTAAGCAATTGATGGGAGAAGATCAACAATTACCACTATAGAGAAAATATCTAGTGCTCTCTCCTAAAGCACTTATAGCTATAATTTATCATAAAGAGATAGGGTAAAAGAGGTAAAGAACCACTTAGAGACAATGTCGAAAGAGGAAAGAAAGGCACAACATGATACCCATTTCAATGAAGAATATGATGCCTTGATGCAAGCATTTGTAGATCACCAATTAATAATTAATGATATCAAGAGAGGTTTGAAGTAGGACAGAGCAACAAAACAAACTAAAAAATACATACAAAGATATCTAGGTATCATCATTCATAGTGCAACCAAAAAGAAGATAGAAGCATTGACTACCCTATTAATGGGTGTCCTTATATGCTATTTCTAGTTGCCTCACCTATAATCAAATATTTTTATCAAATGGGACTATTTGAAATAGCACTTATGTGGTCACCATCCAAAAATATAAAACATACTATATCTTCAAACCATGAGGATATGGATAAAGAGACTGAGGAAGGGACTAATGTAGAAGAAGAAGCACCCACCTAGGATCCATAGATTCCAGTTCTTCCTAAATATTATTTGGCTAATATGGCATAATATCCACCATGGGACACTCCCAAAATTGCAAATGCAAAGAGTGTACCCAAAGACTATTTTCTATGGAAACAAGCAAATATAACACTTCAACGAGGATTGGTCAACATTGCTTCACAACAATTTCCAAAATATCCTAACCAACCAAATATTTGGTCAAATAGAAAAGGATGATAGCTAAGAAATAAAAATAGAACTTAAGAATGAAACCAATGAACTAGGGCATACTAACAGATCATTAACAGAATCGAGGATTCTAGCAGAAGGTGACATGAGGACATGTCACAAAGTAGGCATCAAGGTATGAAGAGCACCAAATATGCTCATTTATTCATATTTGTAAGGGTATTTTATGGGAATATTTAACACCAAAAATGCATTTTTATATGATTATTGCATGTAATTAATAGAAAATAAATTACTTATTCTTGATTGGTATTTTTAGTTGTATATGTGTGTAATCGTAGGTTTTTGTTGAGTTTTTTACATTTTTCATTTAAGGTCCCATATGGACTTGGAATTATGTGAAAAGCATAACATTTTTGAATAACAAATACAACTTAAAGAGGATCATGGTGAATGAAGGAGGCACCTACATCATGCTAAGGGAAGGGTAACTACTTCCCACAAGGAGGAAGACACCTACATCCTGGATGCATGAAGGAATCTAGATCTTGAATGTAGAAAAGTGCCTACATCCCAAATGTAGGTAGGAACCTATGCCCTAGACGCATGTAGGTATTGATGTCCCAACCGTAGGAAGATACGTACATCCTATATGTAAGCAGACACATACATCCTAACTATAGTAAGGCACCTATGTTTAGTGAGCATGTAGCACCTATATTTTAAACATTAATTATTGACCAAAAGACTATAAAATTTTTAGAAATAAGCCATTGTGAAAGATAGGGAAGCATAATTCTCATCCATCGATGATAGAATTTGAGGAGTGATCACTCTTTTGATGGAAAAAACCATAGCTGCACATGCACCCATCATAGTAAATCACGCTTCATTTTCATTTAGGAATTATGAATAATCAAATTATTATAATAGAAATATACTACATTTTGTATAACAATGCATATCATTTTTGAAAATAGGATCCACGAATTCAAAATATTTTTGGTACTGCATTTTTATTAATTGAGTGTTTCAATTTTGTGTGCACTAAAGGATTAATTTATTAGTAATCAATTAGGTGGACCATATGTGGTAGCTTGGGCCCACTCTAGGTAGTAATCCTCCCCTAATTTATTTTCTTTACTTTATATTATTTCATTTCATCTTTTAGTCATGTGTGTTTATTTTTCCATAATTTATTTTTAGTCATGTGTAGTTTATTTTTAGTTGTGTGTATTTATTTATTGCATTTTTATTTGAGTTGTGTGTTGATTTATTTACTTTCTACAATTTTAATTTAGTTTTTTCTTTCAGTTATTTTAAATCTATAGTGTGTTAATTTATTTTTTTGTACGCGTTTATTTTCCTCCACTTTTGTTTATTTGTTCTATTTAATTCATTAGTTTGTACTAGATTTGGGTAAATTGAAACTACAAGAATAAAAAAATCCCCACCAAACTATTAGACACATAGGAAATCATCTCTTACACTACATGCATATACTTTTCATAGACACTCATAAGTTTATGAACTCCCGAATTGACATAGATGGATGAACTTAGCCTCCTTTTATAGAGCACCATTTCTGCTCACCAATCATAATCTATTGCAATATAGGTAGTGGACCCATTTACAACTTCCCACACTTTCTCAAACTTCAATTAAGTTTTTAGTTTAGTTTTCTAGCAAAAAAAATGTTTTCCCTATAATAATTGGAAATCATGTAACAAAAAATTTGGTGCACTACCAACCATGCTTAATATTTATAAAAATAGAAATTTTCAATATCACTAGATCAATCTCAAAATGATATTTCCTACTAGTCTATATAAGCCTACACTCATAAATTGATTAGTGCCTTGAACTACAAGAAATCAACAATACATTGTCAAGCATACAAAACGTTGTAGGCGATTGAGATTTTTTCCTCCTACCAAAGTCTCCAAAGAATACTCCAAAAATATTCTTTCAATGGTCTAGTGCTTTAAAATATTAGGTGAATCTCCTTGTTTTTCACTTGAAATCAATTAAACAAGAGAACATAAATATTATTTGTAGGATTCAATAACCCTCATATGGTCCATATGGGATAATCAATTATATATTTAGAAAATGGAATCAATATATATATATTTTTCAATGTGTTTACATAGGCTTTTTAAGGGGTCCTTGTCCCCTCATACTATGTGGGGTTTCAACCTTGGACCTATCAAAGAGAGACCAAAGCCCTTACCACTACAATAAGCTTGTAACTTGAATATATATATATATATATATATATATATATATATATATATATATATATATATATATATATTTATTTATTTATTTATTCAAGATTATCAAATTTTTAATATTTAAAATTATGTAAACTCAATTTAATAAAATAAAATTTAGTAATTAAATATAATATTGTAACATAAAAAATATTAATTAAATATTATATTTAAATAAATAATTATATTATTTTCAAAATAGTAAACTTATGAAATTTATTTTAAAGTTATTCACATGATGGTAAAATTTAAGGATAAGTGATTTCAATTTAATTATATCTTTATTTTAATTATATTTATTAAAATATTTTTATAAAATTAAAATCAATCCATTAATGAAAAACTACCAAATTCGTTTCGACCATATCTCACTCATCCGGACTCATTGAGCTAAAATTTTGAGGGTAGATGCCCGAAACACTCTAGAACATCTCCACCAATTTTTATATCATTTGTAGCAACATAGATCCTAGCACATCCCTATGTGTGAACGAGATATTTGGCAAGCGGCTATGCAAGGGTTTCATCTGGGTTGAGTGCAAGTAGCTCTAGAGGTTGGTTTTTAGGGCCTTGGGACCCTAGTGGCCAATATTTTTATGGTTTATGCTCAATATTTTAGCAGGAAATATTGCAGGAGATCCAATATGCATTAGAAATTTGTCTTTCAACAGATCATACTGTGAACTTGAATGACAATGACTTCCAATTTGCTGCACAAGAGAAAAGTGAAAACCATACCTTTCCATGGTATCTAGGGCAAGGATTAAAGACATCACGAAATAAGTTTTAGGAATTTGATAAAAAAAAGGATCATATCTCAAGTGAATTTGGTGCTAAGGTGCACCCACAAAATAATTCTACTATGAAAACCCCTGTCAAGGGTAAGAATTTTGAAGACTCATTCCCAAAAATTGAATTTTAGGGATGCCCTTCGTGGTGGATAGCCTCAGCCTAATGCTAATATTAATATTAGGGCTTCCCATAAACCTCTAATAATGGCTAAGATTGATCCCAGGAAAACAAAGTCAGGATGTCTTAAAGAAGCTCATGGAACTCCTATTGTTAAGCTTGATATGGGTAACATTCAGACTAGCATTGAAGATTTGGAAAAAAGAGGACGAATTTGTTGGTTCGTGGGTTTTCATCCGAGTCTATCTGCTTTCAAATTTTGGGCTGCAAAAGGCTGGAAAACTAAATGTGAGTTATAAATATCTATTTATCCAAATGGTTATTTTCTTGTTTTATTTTCTAATAATGAAGATAGAGAGAAAAATTTTCAAGGGGGTCCTTGGTTTTTTGGAAGGGCAAGGCTTTTCATGAAGCCCTGGCATACTAAATTTAAAGCCGAAGAAGAGATACCTTCTATAGCTCCCGTGTGGGTTAGACTCTTTGGCCTCCCTATTGAATTTTGGAGTCCTACTATTTTTTCTTCAATTGGAAACTCTTTAGGAAACTTTTATGATGATTGTTGATTGTACTCAAAATTTTGAACATATTATTTATGCTTGGATTTGTGTTTTAATGGATTTTGACAAACCCCTATCTAAAAATATCACATTACAATTTGGGGAAGACACTTGGGAGCAAGTAGTGGACTATGAGAACGTTCCTTTTCGTTGTAGAATTTGCCATGAATATGGTCATTTGGCCAGTTTTTGCCCAAATAAAATTCTTGATCAAAAGAAAGAAGATATAAACTCAGTAGGTTTCCAAATACCTAAGAACACTAAAAAAAAACCAGTTATGAAGGATCAATCAAAGTCATCTACTAATATGTTTGAAATACTTTCCACAAATGATGTCCCAAGTGAGGAAGAGGAAACAATGGAAACTAAAATCTTAGAAACACAATTTAATAATGAAGGGAAGAACTCAGAGACAAACCAACAAATCAAAGGTTTTCAACACAAAAAAGGAGAAAATTTACACAAGAAAAACAATCTTTCAAATGTCAAAACTTCAAATAATGCAGGACCCAATATAGACTCTTTTGAACCATATAGTAAAATTTTGGCTGTGTACGAGCATTCTTCAAGGTTAGAAACCATCTCAGATTCAATTGGAATAAGTCAAGAAATAGGGAAATTTTTTTTGAAGATGGATTCTAATCAAAAATCAGGTCACAAGACCAATCAATATCATATGGTAAAAGAAGGTGAAAAGCTTGTAGAGGAAGGTAAGATTAATGCCCTTCCCAAATTTTTTAGCCCTGGTATTAATGAAGATCATAACTTGGAATATTAGAGGACTCAAATGGATTCTTTCAAAACAAAATAAAATTAGAAGAATGATTCTGATAAATCATCCACATCTTGTTTTCCTTCAAGAAACAAAGATGTCAATGGAGGATATGGACTCAATTGCCAGTAAAATTTTGCCGACTAGAAAAGTGGTTTCCCTCGGTTCCCAAGGGACTTTGAGTGGCACTGCTTGTCTTTGGGATCCAAAAGAGGTAGTTATTCACCATATGGTTGGCAGTTGGGGTTTGTTGGCTATAGCTATTCAAATTAGACATTCCAACCAGATTATGCTCTGCATTATTATTTATGCTCCGAATTATTTGGAGGAAAAAAGAAGACAGTGGAAGGATATTACTCATATTATCTCTCATTTTCCTAAAGCTTGGATCTTGATCGGAGGAGATTTCAATACCATCCTCTCTGAATGATAAAATAGGGGGAAATAGAAATTTGGATAAAAGCAGTGACCTCATGAGAGAATATATTTCAAACCTCCATCTTGTGGATATCCAACTAGATAATGGCCTTATGAATTTGTCTAACAGAAGACAAGGCTTAGCTTGTATAATGGAAATATTGGATAGGTTTTTGCTCTCTAAAAATTTCTTAATCCATGGTCACATTTTAAAGTGAAGACTCTTAATAATGCTAGTTCGGATCATTGGCCAGTCATGGTGGAAATGTGGAAAACCAATGTGAGTTTCTCTCCTTTTTGTTTTCAATTAATGTGGCTTAGAGACATTTACTTCAGACCTCATGTGCAACAATGGTGGAAGGAAGGTAAACCTAGGCATGGGACTAAGATGTTCTGTTTTGCCAAAATACTGCAAAACAATAAATCCAAAATCAAGACTTAGAACTGGAAAGAGTTTGGGGATGTTCATAAAAAAAACGTAAAGTTATTGCTCATCTTGAAAATTTGAATAAGAAAATCCGTTTAGATGGCCTCACAGAGAAGAGAAGTGTAGATGAAATTAAACTCACAACTCAGTTAGAGGAATGGGAAAAAATAGAAGAAATCTTATGGAAGCAAAAATCTAGAATTCAATGGCTCAAAGAAGGAGATAAAAACACAAATTTCTTCCACAAATCTCTTCTATATCGAAGATCTCACAACTTTATTTCTTCCTTAAAATCATATTCTGGAGATGTTTTTTATACTTGGGATGGCATGAAATCTATTATTGTTGATTACTTTTCCAATATTTTTGTTGCTACTCCTCTTGACTCAGCTTCACAATAAAATGTTCTTCAAGCAATCCCTTATCTTATAACTTTTGAGGAGAACTCTATTTTGACTTCTCCTATTACTATCAATGAGCTTCAACAAGTAGTTTTTAAAATGCAAAAAGGGAAAACCCCAGGTCCTGATGGTTTTCCCATTGAGTTCTACCAAGATTTCTAGGATATCCTTCATGTTGATTTATTAGAGGTTGTGGAAGAAGCCAGGAAATCCAAAGAAATTTTGAAGGTTATAAATAAAACTTATATTACTCTTGTTCCAAAAGCCCAAGAGTTTGATCATATCTTAGCTTTTAGACCTATTGCTTTATGTAATGTTCTTCTCAAAATAATTACTAAAATCATGGCAGAAAGGTTGAAGCCTATTTTGCATAGTATTATTTCCCCAAAGCAAGGGAGTTATGTGGAAAGACATCAAATAGTAGATGAGATAGTTATTGCTCAGGAAGCCATCTGTATCGACCCAAATTTTTTGTGCCCTTACCTTCAGGCTAAAGTATCTGTGCCCGAAAGGGGGATGCGAGAAGGATGGAGCAATACCTCGGACTTAGACGCCCTTTGAAGGTCGCGCCTCTCAGGGGAGGGGTATAAAGGTGAATTTTTGATGGATGGTGGGGTTCACTAGGAAACTTTGAGTGGCAGTTTCCACACCTAGGTTGAGAATGGGTTTGATGTGTTCATTTTGTAATTTAATCATTCATATCCCTAGGTTTGCCAGAATGAATCTAAGCTATTCTATATGAAATGTCGATTTATATGAATACAAAAAGCATGAATGAATCCTAAATACCAAGAATATACTAAATAATAAAGAATGCACTTGATTTCAGATGTCTGATGAATATTCTGAAGCATGTAGGATTCCAAATCATCCTGAATATGATAGGATCATCTGCAATTATACATAATCATCCCAAATTATAGTCGATCATCTGATATCAGACAAGATCATCATCGATCTGATGAATTCATCAGATGAATTTGTCAGAAACCTACAATCATAGAAATAGACACCAAAAACTAAAAATGCAACTGCAAGAATAATACAAAATAATGGAAATGACAGTATGAATGCTTAATTGATAAATCTAGATAGCATATTTAAAGGAAATACAATGTTTTAATAACTTAATTTAAATTTATCATGCATTTATGTTAGATGAGGTGAACTCTAGGATGTAGAATGAAAATCAATCAAGTTAATGCATAATAAAATAAATAAGAAAGATGAGAAATGCAAACTCAGGGCTCTGGTTACCCCCAATATGAAATGCTGTCTAGATCGCCTCCAATTGTACGAGATCATCATCGATCTGTGACATGATCATCTAAAATCGTTTGGAATTGCCTATGACGATCCAAGCTTCCTCCAGCTGAAGCACAGTGAAAACCTGCAATGAAAGACTTGAAACTACAAATGCAAATTATGGGGGTGAGGATGTTCTAATACAGTGAAACTAGAATTGTAGGGGAATGATCAGCCAAGGGGTTCAGGGGGATAAACTGATAAAATCCCAGTTTATATAGGATTAGGGGGAGTTTAGGAGGTTGGGGATCATCCCAATCTGGGAGATCTCCAATGGAGGAATCTCCAACTATGCAGACACACTTCTGACCAAGTTGGAGAGGTTGTTGAAACATAATCTAATTATGAAAATTCATTTTTGGGACAAAATCGTCTAGACGTTCTGTTCCAGATGAATTCATCCGATCTGGGATGATTTCGTCTGATTGGCGATGATATCGTCCAACGGTCAAAACAACTCCTAAAAATGGTGTGAAAAATGGGGTGATCGGTTAATGGGCGGTTTCGAGGTTAAAATTCAAATTTTATCTTTTTACTAAGGGTTTAACTGCGCCAATTTTAGGGTGCTACATTTTGCCCCCTCTTTAGCAATTTTTTTAAAGAAAATGTGTTAAAGACGAGTTCTTCACGCTTTACGAGAAAACAAAAATTTACTCAATATTTCTAGACGACGATTCTAGGTTGAATCATACGACTGCTTACTATGGTGTCCCCTCCGAGTTTTTACCCAAATCGAACATTTGAGGTAAAAGCGCAGAAAAGCAATTTTTTAAAAAATGTTTTTTAATAAAATTAAGAAAATAGGGTAAAAACCTAATTCATTGCTACTATTCACTTTCACTATTTTTAGATCTCTGCAGGAAAAATGGTAGAAACAACACACATATCGACAGAGGTCCGATGGGGATTGCGGGTAAGGATTTAAACTTGGTGAATTATGTTTTTAATTTTGATTTGTGTGGTTTTTAATTGAAATTTTGACTATTTTTGGGGCATTGCGGCCGTTTTTAGGCAGTCGACGACGTCAAGATGAAATCATCCCAATTTCATTGAAATCATCCCTATATCGCTGATTTTGTCTAGGGGCAAAATCGACAAAATAGGGGCGTTCCCGTACAACAAGGGGCTATCGATGCAATGAGGGGTCGCAAAGGGAGGGAGCAGCAACGGTCTCCTCAGGAGAGACGTCGAAGAGTGCCACAGTCACCAGAGAGACCATAGCAAGTAGAGAGAAGAGAGGAGGTACTCCCTTCTCAGCAAAGGGATAGGCCCGCATCGCCTGATAAGGGCAAGGGTATCGAGGTGGGGGAGAGTAGTGAGATGGTGGCTCTCCACACTGAGAATGCTCACCTTCGGGCTCAGGTGCAGACACTGTAGGATGAGGTTACATGACTTAGGGCTCGAAGCAGAGGGGTGAGCACTCAAGATCTGGCATGGTCTATTGCTTAGACTACGTTCTACCAGGGATTGTACTACCACATGGTTCCAAAGAACTAGAGGATACCACTGCTAGCCCCCATTACAAAGCCAGTCATGATGGGATCATCAAGGACATCCTCACGATTGACGGTGAGGACCCGAGACACAACACGGACATCTATGGGACCACCTCCTCCACCTCAGGGTGAGAGAGGAGATAAGGCTGAAAGCTCAAGGGCTTCTCGAGACTAGCTACTTTTTGGTTATAGACTGTATATTTTTGAGAGGATTGAGTATGCGAGGGTATAGATTGTGGCATACCAATCCAGTTGTGATATGATGTACATATATTTTGATATATATATATATATATATATATATATATATATATGGTCATTTTGTGAGATGACTTGTCCATATTTTTTATGATGCTTTAAGTTTTAAATGGTTGATTGTTGATTCATGTGATTATGTCGTTGGAAATAGTATAATTTTATGTCATGCTGTAAAATTTAAATGAAATAATCTGATGTAAACAAATTGGTTGTTGTGGTGTGATGTGCTGAAAAATAAAGAGACTTCTAACAATAATTTCAAAGGACATTGTCGCTATTATAGACCATTTCATGGAGTCGTCGCTCACTAGGTCGTCAAGCTAATCCCAGTATAGAAATATTGCTAAAAGTAAAAGAGTGCTTAAGAAAATGTCTTAAGACTTTGTGTTGTGATGATGAAAAATGATGATGGTGATGATTTTTTTTCAGATTTTCATAAAAATATTATGCATGAAATATTAAAAATATGATTTTTGTTAGGCATAAAATTCCTAAGTGTGATAAAATTTTGAACAATTCCCTAGGAATTATACCATCGTTGCAAAATTGAATGTTGACATAATGGAATGAAAATGGAAAAATTTGCGTTCCTTTTAAAGCACAATTGTGTAACATAATTATGTAAGACATATGTCTTTATGAATTAAAATGAATGGTAAAATAAAATTAGAACAATGGTTTGTGCTAGGCATAGAATTATAGGTATAAACTTATACCATCATCACGAAATCCAAAAAATAATTTTATTGCATAATTGATTTTTGATTTTGAGATAAACCGAAAATAATATATAAACGTGACTTTATTGCTAGATTTTTGAATATGTTGTTGAAAGAAATTTTGGATTTTTGTCAACAATGTATTGAAATGTTTTTATACTAAAAAGATGTGCTTTAAATAAGAAGATGAAATTATTCCAAAATATTTGCAAAAATATTTTAAATTATATCAAAGACAAAATGTAGATTTATAAGGAACCCTCATGTGCATATGTGAGTTCATTGCCGATCTTGATTTATCATAATGATACAAAATCTCTCAAATACAAATGTGTGTACAATTGTATGGTTCATTTACTAATTTTGAGCAAGATAATTTGATACAAGGAATTTGAATTAACCAAATAAGTGTTCGTTGACTATGATTTATATGCATGTAACCGTACCAGACTACTATGTAAGTCGGGTCATCAAGAGCTAGCTGATCCATAAGCAGATATAGGTCTGTACAAAATAAGGTCGCTAATGTGACAGACATATCACCACACTAGGAATTACCCAAGGCCAAGCAGGTTGGGCACAAACCACCTGTTATGGTGCTTACCTCACGGTTTTTGAATAATTGAGAATTCCAGGGATTCAAACTCATTCACCCTTCTTTTCTTTTCAAGGGGTAGAGAAAAGGATTTTATTGCTTTTTGCTTTTGCTTTTTCTTTTTCTCTCTCTTTTTTTTTTGTATTTTTTTGTATTTTTGCTTGATATTGAGATAATGCTAAAATATTGTTGCGATGGTACAAAATGATATTTTTCTTTTTCTCATTTTCTTTGACTTTTCTTTTTCTTCCTATACTAGGGATACTTGCTCGAATTGGCTGTAGAGCAAGGGATTTTTATTCTGGGCAGGGGTGAGCTTGTCCTTTTGTCAATTCTCATAGATTCTAGACCATGTGCACGATAGGATAGTAGGGGAAACTTTTCGCTCAAAAAACCACTTCTACTATGTAGCATCATGTGAAATTTGCAATAAAATCATTTTAATGTGAAAAGATATACTTGGTTCAAGTAAATAACAAGATCAATTCTCTATGCTCAAAACTTTATTTAATTCAACTGTGGACTTTGATATAAGAGAGATTAATAACCATACCAAATAAAATCAAGATATTTATTCATGTGAGTGTGAAAGTGCAGGATTCCAAATAAATGTTAATTTATCCAAAATAATTGAAAATATGACTACAATACTTCAAGAATTAACAGGTGTGAAAATAAAAGATGTTTTTGAAGATTTTGATGATTTCGATTTTGTTATGTTTTTTTTTTTTATATTTTGGTTTTGATTTATGAATTGAAAAAATAAATAACATTACTTTTTTTTTTTTGAAATTTTTATATGGATGACTAAAATGAAACAATATGCAAAATAACAATATATACAATGATGAAATGACCAGATTTTATGCATAATAGCGTTTAATATGTATAATGTTCATAGGTTATTTAAGATCTTTACCATATAAGGTAGCTAATTTGTATGCTTCCGAGCCAAATTTAGCAATGACATATATGGTCCAAGCCAGTTGGGCTCGAATTTACCTTTAAGGTCTTTAGTTGCATTAGTATTTTTTTTATTTTCTTTTAAGACAAGGTCACCGATCTCAAAGGATTGATGATGAACTTTCTTGAGGTATGATTGTTTAAGCTTGTTCTGGTAGGCTCAAAGATGTTCCAAAGCATTGATGCACTTCTCATCTAGGAGTTCCAGCTGACTAAATCTGTCAGCATGATATTCATCTCCTACTTCAGTATCTTGAAGTAGTAGAGCCAAAGAAGGAACTTCTAATTCAAAGGGAAAAAATGCTTCAGCGCCATAGACCAAAACAAAAGGTGAGGTGCCCGTGGGAGTACGAGCGCTAGTACGATAAGCCCACAAAGTAGGATATAATTGAATGTGCCAATCTCGGCCAAATTTATTGACCAGTATTTTGAGGATTTTAATTAATGTTTTATTAGATGCTTCTACTTGGCCATTACCCTAAGGATAATAGGGAGTGGACCAACGATGTTGAATTTTATATTTTTGACATAATTTCTTGACATCTTTATTTTTGAAACAATTTCCATTATCTGAGATGAGGTTTACAGGAATCCCAAACCTGCAAATAATTTGATTAAAAATAAATTTGGAAACTTGGGTTCCAGTGCAAGAAGCTAAGGGCATAGCTTCAACCCACTTCATGAAATACTCGATAGCAGTTATGATGAATTTGTGTCCATCAGATGACACAGGATTGATTTTTACAATGATGTCTAGGTCCCATTTTGAAAAGGGCCAAGGAGATGAAATAGCCTACAGTTCTTGTGTAGGCGCATGAACAAGGTCAACATGTTTCTGGAACTTGTCGCAATGGTGCACCTAATCATGTGCATCATTCTCCATGGTAGGTCAAAAATATCCTATCCTAAGGAGCTTCTTAGCAATGGTGCTACCACTAAAGTGTCCCCCACAAGATCCATCGTGGGCTTCACTCAAAGTTGATCTAGCTTCTTCTAGGTTCAAACATCTCAGTAGGATACCTTCAAAATATCTCCTATATAACGTATTGCCAATTATTACGAAGCGACTTGCTTGTCTATGCAATAATCGACACTGGTTTCTGGTAAAATCTTCAGGTAAAGTCCCATTTTGAAGAAAATTGAATATATCAGTGTACCAAAGTTCAGGAGTAGTTTCATTGATTAGAAACACATCCAAAGGTTCTAAGCATGATTTATTTGAAGCGGGTTCCTCAAGTCAATGAATAAGGATTATAGCATATTCATCATCTAACTCCAAGGGTAAAAGATATGCAGCTGCATCCATAGCGTCAGCCGCACGATTGTTAGTTCGAGGAATAGCTTCCAAAGTAACGTGATCAAATAAATATATTAATTGTAATACATATGCTTTATATGGACATAATTTATCATCTCTGGTCTAATAAAAATTATTAATTAGATTTATAACAAGTTGATAATCCCCAAAAAATAACAAATTTTTAATTTTCATTGCCAAGGCAGCTCGTAAGCCAAGGATTAGAGCTTCATATTCAGCAGTATTATTAGTGCAAGCAAAAATTAATTTAAAGGACAAAGGTATAAGATGTTTCTGTGGAGATATTAGAATAATACCTGCATCAGCCACACTCATGCATCGGGCTCCATCAAATTATAAGGACCATTGCTCTGGATGGTCTGCCTCAAGTTTAAGGCATTCATCAGGAAACTCAATGATGAGGGGATAGGTAGACTCTAGGGGTGCAACAGCTAATTGATCTGCTATGATTTGACCCTTAATAGGCTTTTGTACTACATGAGTTCAAACTTTCTTAGTGCAAGAACCCACTTTGTTGTGCGACCATATAAATAAGGTCGATTCATGAGATACCGCAAAGGATCGGATTTAGAAATAACATACGTTTTTTGACTGAGCATATAATGGCATAATTTTTGTGCAAAAAATACGATTGCTAGACATAATTTTTCTAATGCTGTGTAACGTGTTTCATAACTGATTAATGTTTGACTGATATAATAATTAGCATGTTCTTTTTTCTCATCATCCAATTGAGCTAACATAGCTCCTAAGGCAAAATATGAAGCAAAAATATATAATATAAATGGGTGATCAGGTCTAGTTGGCAAAAGCACAGGCGAGTTAAGAATATATTGTTTGAGGCGTTCAAATGATTCCTGACATTCGTTGTCCCAATGGAAAAAGACATCCTTCTTAAGAAGCTTAAGAAAGGGTCCGGTTTTATCTACCAGCTTATCGATGAAGCGATAGATAGCTTGAAGTTTACCTTGTAAACTTCGTAATTCAACTATATTTGTGGGTGCGGGCATATCAGTGATAGCCGCAATCTTGAGAGGATCAATTTTGATGCCACATAAAGAAACTATAACCCCCAATAATTTACCAAACTTAACTCCGAATATACATTTAGCTAGATTCAATCGGATAAGATATTCCCTTAACCGATTAAATACTTTTCTCAAATCATCTAAATGGTCATCTTCATTAGTAGAACGAGCTATAATTTCATATACATAATCATGTAGTATATCATTCATCATATCATGAAAGATATAAGTCATGGCTCATTGATAGGTTGCACCTGCATTCTTCAAACCAAATGGTATCACTTTCCAAAAAAAGGTCCCCCAAGGGGTAATAAAGGCTGTTTTAGCCTGATCTTCAGGAGCTATCCTGATCTGATTATAACTAGAAAATCCATCCATTAAGGATATCATTCCACTCCCAGTAGTAAAATCAATGATCTGATCCATATTGGGAAGAGAAAAATCATCTTTAGGGCATGCAACATTAATATCTCTAAAGTATGTGCAAACACTAACCTTAGTAGCTTCTTTCTTAGTTACTGGAACTACATTCGAGATCCATTCAACATAATCAATGGCTTGTATGAAGATAACATTTAAGAGTTTTTCTAACTCCCCTTTGACCAGTAAGGCCACTTTAGGATGCATTTTTCTGAGTTTTTGTTTAACAGGTTTAGCATCTGAATGGACTACTAAGTGATGCATAACTACATAAGGTTCTAAACCTGGCATATCTTCATATGTCCAAGCAAAGACATATTCATATTCTTTTAGAAATGCAATATATTTATTCTATTTTTCTTGACTTAATTCTGATCCAATGTTGATTATGTGAGGATTATCCTCAGTTCCAATGTTAATTTTTATGACATTTTCTACTTCCATGTGTAGATTTTTCTCAAAATTAGGTGGGGCAGGTGAAACACCCCATTCTTATAATTCTTCCAAGGTTAGCTTGGATAATTCATCTTGAGGAGTCGTGGCTTCAAGCTAGGCTATACTAGGTATAGAGCCATCAAAATAAAATTCATTATGTAATAATTCCTCAACGAAGACATCATGGAAGATATCTCCCTCCAACTCATCGTCACATTCGACGATCATCTTAGGGTAAGCTATAGATAGCATATTACATGTAAATGTCTTATTCATTAAATGCAAGGCATCACATTTATCAAGATAATCTTGGTAACATATGAGATGGTCATCATCCTCAAATGGGAAGGGCTAACCCTTACTAGGAAATAGGCCCACACCACATCGGACAGGCCACAGTTCTACCTCGAAAGGTTCTTTCATACCATTTTGGAAAGGTCCCAAACCTTTCCCTTTATATCCCAATTTAAGCATTATAGATTTGGCTTTAGTATACTCATTAGTAAAATAACATCGAGCATATCCATTATAATGAGTTTTGATGTTTCTGGGTATTCTACCCCAGTCATATCCTTTATAAATAAAAGCACAACTCCCGACTTGGTAAATACTTCCCGTAGGCTATGGGAGGCCCAAGGTACGAGGAGATGGTGGCAATTTATTTAAAATAAGGGAATATTGCATAAAAGCATTCGTTTTATCTAATATAAGAATTTTATATAAATTGGGTAAGAGCTAATCAGTAAGAGCATAAAAGGTAGAAGGAACACTTTCTACATATTATGGTGTGAAAACTATGCCTTTTGTGGATTTTGATGTTGTAGAGATGTCGATGGATGGGCTTATTATAGGTATAGAAGTTATAGATGTAGAACAAGAAGCCTTGGTTGTGGGATTAGGATATTTCTGAGGTCCTAATGTGGTTTGTTTAGAGGATGGCTGAGCTGTATGTAGAGGTATAACTGATGGAGAAGAAGTAGATGACATTGTGGGTGTGTGTTTCACATTCTTAGATGGATAATGAGAATTAGGATGTGTGGATGATAGAGCGGGGTAAAATTGAACTCCAACAGGTTCTGCCAAAGCACACATATCAAAGGGTCTAGGATCACCATGAATGGTAACCAACTGATTCTTAAATTCAAATTTAGCACATTGATGTAAAGTTGAGGGAACGGCTCGCATCGCATTGATACAAGGGCAACCCAAGAGTATATTGTATGATGCTAGGTAATGTACAATAAACACGGTCGTATCCAAGGTTCTCGAACCAACCTACAATGGGATGGTAATAACTCCACACGTTTCTTGTGTTTCGTCATTGAAGGCTTTTATGATCATATCAGTTCTTTTCATTTCATCGCTTCTAAACCCAAATATTTAGTAGAAGTCAAAAGTATAGATGTTTAAACATGAACCATTATCAATTAAGACTCGTTTAACTGCTACATCTCCGATTAAGGAAGTAATATATAAGGGGTTATCCTTATGTAAACTATGTTGAGGTATATCTCTATCCCAAAAGTCAATACAATCAACTTCTCGAGTTATTATAGTATTAGCCATGGCTTCGGGTTGAATGTCTTGTGGTACCATCATTTGGATTAATGTGAGCATTAATTCATCTCTATGAGTAGGAGAAGATCTTAAAAGGTCCAACAGAGAAATTCTAGTTGTAATATTTGATAGTTTCTCATTAATATTGTAAGGAGGTTTAGGTTGAACATTAGGTTCCTGATTCCCTTTATTAGGAACTTTCAAAACAAATGAAGTTGATCCATCATTTTGCATTTGATCTTGTTGAGAGTTTTGAGCCTATTGTCTAGTAATAGCTCCGATGGTACCCACAATATTGTTCTGCGGATGATGAATGGGTCTTGGTCTAGCATTTATGTCTTGCTCATTAGAAAGTAATTGGTGAGAGGATGGTCTAGTAGTGACTCTTCTAGGAAATGGTTCTTCTGGAACCATATAACTTGTGATAGGGAGAATAGGTTTTGATTCATATTTAGAGCTATTCGATTGATTTGAGGTGATTTCCATATCACTCTCAGTCTCATATTCTGCATCATTGAGATCAGGTGTCCAAATATTATGTAGAGGCCTGGTCGTAACCACATATAAGGTTGTGTCAAATATTTCTAGCTCATGAGTAGGTAAATGCCCACTAATAGTTCCTACATATCGGGTAGGAGGGGGAACATTATGATGCTCAATTTGATTAGCCACTTCCTTGCCATGTTTTGGTAAAGGATGTTGAAATATGTCCAATGACTGATTGGAATTATGGTTCTGGTTTTTGAGGATGTTATTTTGAGCATTATTAGTAGGATTTTGCTTAGGTTGAAAGGCTTGTACCTCCATCTCATTGTTATCAATCAAGTCCTGTATTTTATGTTTTAATATTTTATAAGAGTTTGTAGTGTGTCCAGGTCCTCTATGGAAGTCACAGTGTAAATCAGCTCTGTATCCAGGTGTAGTTGGATCAGGTTCCTGGATAGTTGGTAATTGAATCAAACCTCGTTCTAATAATTACGGTAGAATGGTTGATAAAGGTTGATTCAACCTAGTAAATTCTCGAGGAGGTTTATCAGGAGGTTTTAGTATAAACTTCTCTGTTGTCTTCACAACATTAACAGTAGCAATATTTTTGCTATCAGTGACTCCATCACCCACAACTTGTTTATTTTTATATTGATTTTTGGATGTTTTCTCATCGTCTTTATTTTTAAGTTGTCCTCTCTGAATGAAAGCATCTTCCACTCGTATGGCTAAGTCTATATCTTGATCGAAGGTGGTCAAGGTAGCAGTTGATAATTCGTAGGATAGTTGTTCCTGCAAATTATTAATAAAGATGTCCAACATCTCCCTATAAGGCAAAACAAAGTGTATTTTTCCTATCAACTATCTACACCTAGCTAAGAAATAAGAAAAACATTCATCTTTGTCTTGTTTTAAGTTGTACAAGTCTTTAATGGTCACATGCCTTTCGATGTAGGCACTAAATTGATGCACAAAAGACTCAGCAGTTTCTTTAAAATTACTCAAAGAATTAGTGGGTAATTGATAATACCACTCTAATGCCATTCCTCCTAAAATTTTCGAGAACATTTTTTAGCAATAATAATTCATCATGCGATATATCATGACATGCTATCCTAAACATACAAAGATGCTCTATGGGATATTTGGTTCCTTTATATATGGTCAAGACAGGCATAGGAAAATGTTTAGGATATGGTTGTGCTACAACTATAGGATCTAAAGGCTGACTATACATCTCTCTATAATTGTACGAGGGACGGTAAGGATTCATCTAGTCCATGTAGGGAACTAACTATTTCACCACAGTTTCAAGATTACTATTTTGTCCACCATGTTGGTTCGGTGGGACATAAGCATGGGATTTATGAGTGTATGACGGTGTGACATAAGGATTATATGCTATATTGCTATTATGTAAAGCATTGGTAGGAAGAATATTATGAAGACAATTTGTAATAGTATTATGTTGTATCCCAGATTTTTGATAATTGGTGTTTGGTTTTGTTTTGGATTTTTTTTTATTTGAGGTATATTGATCAATAGCTTGGCAAAATAGAGTAGTAAATGATGGTTTCTTTTGTGCAGGAATGACCCTAGGCTTGCTAACAGGCACTTTAGATGGTTGGGTAACCTGTTGTTGTTGCATGTTTTGGATTATAACTGCCATATCCAAGTTGGATGGTCTATCTTGATCACTCTCTTGATCAATAAAGGACAAGGGATTAGTGCATGTGTGAAATACATCTTCTAGGGTTGCTTGAGTATCACTAGTTCGATCCTTGTCCATATGGACTGCTCTATTAAGAACGCGAATATTAGTATTAATGAACTTCCAGAGTTGTTCCATATTTTCAAAAGTAACAGCTCCTCCCGAAGACATTTTAGGTAATGAGGATCCTTCCTCCCTAACATTTTCTTCTTGTTCATTTCTTACAGCAAGCTCTTCTTCTTGCTGGTCTAGGATTTCTTCTTCTTGAATTTGATCTTCAAGAAGAACATCTGGGTTATTTAATGGTTTTCCTAACCAATCTTCTTCTTCTTCAGTATATTTTCCATTCCTAAGTCTAGGCATTGTGCTTAAACTTAGATTTCAGCAAATATATATATATATATATGCAATAGGTTTGAGAGGTATATATTTTAATTATATACCTACTATAAAAGGAAATGTTTTGGTTTTTTTTTTCTTTTGTTTTGTTTTATTTTTATGTTTTATAATATTATTATAAAGATAACAAATAGCATTCTAGTTGTAAAAAAAGAATAACAACAGTAAGAATAATGACTTAGTTTTCTATAAATAGTTTATGGATATCATTAATAGGATCGAGTTCATCAGGAGTCATGAAATGCTCCTCTTCAAATTGGAAATGGTTTTTCAAGAACTTGATAAAGTGTGCTATAGTAATATGATCTACTTTAGACTCTGACTTGTAAAAATAGATCTCATGATAATACTCTCGATATAACATAGCTCTAGGAACTCTATTCCATATTTTCCTATCTGTAAGAACGACTTCTTGATCCTCTATACGAGATAGAAACTTATGTACTATAACTGGATTCTCAAGGTATTCTTCAAAGGTGTACAATTATGAAGACACAAGTGCTATTTTATCGGCTAACCACCTATGGCAAGCTCTCTGAAGTTCATGGTACAAAGTTACCTGATCAGGATCCAGGATTCTATCTAGGACAAACTTCTTAATTTTTCTAAGTTATGTAGATATGGATTCAATGATATCCAATATCCTATTAATTTCATCCCACAAAGGTTGGACTCTATTTTTTTGAGGTACTCTAAGTATAGAAGTAATCTCTATGTATGTTAATTGATTTTCAACATTTATGGTGATAGCTCGTATTTTATTATAATCTACCATCTAAACATGATATGCAAATTTAACTGTTTGTCTAATGATTCTAGATGTTAATAATAATTTTTTTTTTTTTGGATTGTTTTCAAAAGGTTTTTAGTTTCACGTCGGGTTCACCAAAATGTATTGACCCAAATTTTTTGTGCCCTTACCTTCAGGCTAAAGGATCCGTGCCCGGAAGGGGGATGCGAGAAGGATGGAAAAATACCTCAGACTGAGAGGCCCTTTTAAGGTCACGTCTCTTGGGGGAGGGGTATAAAGGTGAATTTTCGATGGATGGTGGGGTTCACCAAGAAACTTTGAGTGGCAGTTTCCATGCCTAGGTTGAGAATGGGTTTGATGTGTTCATTTTGTACTTTAATAATTCATATCCCTAGGTTGAACAGAATGAATCTAAGCTATTCTATATGAAATGCCAATTTATATGAATACAAAAAGCATGAATGAATCCTAAATACCAGGAATATACTAAATAAGAAAGAATGCACCTGATTTCGGATGTTTGATGAAGATTCTGAAGCTTGTAGGAGTCCTGATCATCCCAAATATGACAGGATCATCTGCAATTATACAGAATCATCCCATATTACAGTCGATAGTCTGATATTAGACAAGATCGTCATCGATCTGATGAATTCATCAGATAAATTCGTCAAAAACCTGCAATCACATAAATAGACACCAAAAACTGAAAATGCAACTGCAAGAATAATGCAAAATAATGGAAATGACAGTATGAATGCTTAATTGATAAATCTAGATAGCATATTTAAAGGAAATACATTGTTTTAATAACTTATTTTAAATTTATTATGCATTTATGCTAGATGAGGTGAACTCTAGGATGTAGAATGAAAATCAATCAATTTAATGCATAGTAAAATAAAGAAGAAAGATGAGAAATGGGAACTCAAGGCTTTGGTTGCCCCTAATCTGAACTATTGTTGAGATTGCCTCCAATCATACGAGATCATCATCGATCTACGATAGGATCATCTGAAATCATCTAGAATCGCCTGCAACGATTTGAGCTTCCTCCAGCTGAAGCATAGTGAAAACCTGCAATGAAAGACTTGAAAATACAAATGCAAATGATGGGGGCAAGGATGTTCTAATACAATGAAACTAGAATTGCAGGGGAATGATCATCCAAGGGGTTCAGGGGGATAAACTGAGAAAATCCTAGTTTATATAGGATTAGGGGGAGGTTAGGATGTTGGGGATCATCCCAATCTAGGATATCTCCAACGGAGGAATCTCCAACTGTGCAGACACACTTCTGCCCAAGTTGGAGAGGTTGTTGAAATATAAGCTAATTATGAAAATTTGATTTTGGGATGAAATCATCTAGACATTCTGTTCCAGATGAATTCGTCTGATCTGGGACGATTTCGTCTGATCGATGACGATATCGTCCAACAGTCAAAACAAATCCTAAAAATGGCACAAAAAATGGGGTGATTGGTTAATAGGCATTTTTGGGGTTAAAATTCAAATTTTATATTTTTACTAAGGGTTTAACTATGCCAATTTTAGGGTGCTACACCATCCATTCCATGAATATGCAAAATTCTCCTTCCATGTCCATTCGGTTAGACTTATCCAAAGCTTATGACAGAGTGGATTGGCACTTCATTATCAAAGTTTTGAGGAAATTTGGTTTCTCTAAGGATTGGATGGATTGGATTATGGGATGTATCTCTTCAGTTTCCTACTTAGTTCTTATCAGTAGCGGACCTTCTCAGTAATTCCCAACTTCTAGAGGTATTAGGCAAGGTGACCCGCTATCCCCTTATTTATTCATCATTCTTGTTGAATGCTTGGGTAGGACTATAACCAAAAAGAGGGAAAACAAAACCCTTGAGGGAGTTACCATTGCTCATGGAGCTAGACCTATCTCTCATCTTCAATTTTTGGATGACTCTACTCTTTTAGGTAAAGCTACAGTTAAGGAAGCTTCTAATATTAAGCAAATCATTAGCTATTTTTCTAAGGCTACTTTGCAGTTGATCAATGAAGACAAATCTAAAGTTATTTTCTTTCACTACTCTGCTAGACAGGAATCCATGGTCTTGGATAAATTAAGATATAAGAAGACCTCTCTTCCAATTACTTATTTAGGTATTCCCATAATTATTCAAAGGAAAAAAAATAAAGATTGGAATTGGTTGTTGGACAAAGTCAAGAAGAAAATTGGAAAGTGGACCAATAAGTGTCTTTCTTCTTGGGGTAGAATCGCCTTGGTAAAATCAGTCCTTCAAGCTATTCCTATTTATTTTTCTTACATTTTGAATATCCCAAAGGCTGTTCTTCAAGAATTGGATCAAATCAGTCATTGTTTCCTTTGGAGTGGTACTAAGGAGAAAAGAAAATGGGCCTTGGTGAAATGGGATACTTTATGTCTTCCTAATAGTGAAGGGGGGTTAGGATTACGATCTTCAATTAATAACAACAAAGCTTTAGCTGCTAAATTATATTGGAGGATGTTGCATAACCCCAATGCTCTTTAGGCCAATAATCTCCATTCTAAATATGTTGAGAACAAAAGTCCTAAGGACCTTGTTCGCTATCAACTTCCTACCAAAGGTTCTCCCATTTTAGTAGTTATTAATACTGGTGAGGATTTGATAAAGAAAAAATTATTTTGGATAATTCATAATGGTCAACATGTAAATTTTTGGACAGATTCTTGGTATGGTCACAAACCTTTGATAACTCAATTTCTCGATTTGATGCCTTGGATGGAGGAGCTTCACAGAGCTAATTGGATAAAGGTGGCTAATTACTATCGATACCATACTGGTAATTCAAAGGTTGGTAGATATTGTATCCCTATTGAGGACTGGCCTATTCAAATCCTATAAAGGCAAAGAAAAATTATCCAAGGCATCCTTCATATGGGATCCCTCTCTTGGTCCCATGAAAAAGATTGTTTTGGATGGAACAACACTACTAAGGGTGAGTATTCAGTTGCTCAAGGTTATTTGACCTTATGCCATAATAATACCAACCATTCTTTTGACATATTTTCTTGATTGTGGGCTCAAAATCTCTCTCCTAAGGAGAGGTTATTTAATTGGCTTTTATTGCATCGTAGGGTGCTTACTGGTGAGCAACTTATGAAGCATGGTTTTCATGGCCCTTTTAGATGTGAAATGTGTGAAGAGAATGTAGAAAATCTCAACCATATTTTTATTGAGTGTACTTTAGCATTTGAGCTATGGAGGAGAATGGCCACTTTAATTGGCTTACAATGGTCCAATTTTTTTACTTTTGAATAGCTTTGGAGGGATTGGCCTAATCAAGAGGGTGTTGATCATTTTATTAGGCAGTTAGTTTGGATGGGTTCTACCATTCTTCTTTAGAATATTTGGAATGAAAGGAACAATCAATTTTATAATCAAGATAGGAAGGATATTCACTATATTTGGCAAAATACCATAGCCAACTTAGTTGAATCAGTCCATCAACTCCTTAATCACCCCCAAAACTCCCACCAAAGATGGGATCAAGTGATGCAAATATTGAAGATTAAATCTTCTAAGGGCAACCAACTTAAAGGAAATGTGAGTATTAGTAAGATGGTTGGGACTAGAAATTGGCAACCTCCTCCTAAGGATTTTTGAAAAGTCAATACTGATGGAGCCTCTAGAAGGAACCCTAGAAAAGCCAGTGTGGGAGGAATTGGTAGACTTTTAGATGGCTCCATGGTTTTTACTTTTGCTGAGAATTGGGGTATTATTTCCAATAACCTTGTTGATGGTTATGGTATCCTTAGAGGCCTTCAAGAGGCTACTAAGGTTTAATGGGAAAAGGTGTTAGTTGATTCTGACTCTCAACTTATGATTAATCTCTTGAAGACTCCTAAGAATCATAAGGTGGATTGGAGAATAAAAAGAATTATTGAGAAGATTCAATTAATCCATATGGGATTTTTGAAAGTTGATTACAATCATGTGGTCAGAGATCAAAACAAGAGTGCTGATGCTTTAGCTAATTGGGCTTTGGAAAAATGTGATCTTACTTGTTATGGCCACCCTCCTATATGGTGGGCTTCTCAAATTAGGGAAGCTCTTCTTTCTATCATTTCTTTGGATGGCTCTAGTTTTGAAGGTACCTAGTTTCTTCTTGTTTTTTTTTTTTTTGCTTCTCTTTGGTTCATTCAATTTTTTTTAGTTCCCTAGCTCATTCTTTTATTTATTTTGTTTCCTCTGTTGATTCTTGCCTTAATAGCATTCTGGTCTAGATTGGTCATTGTTATGTTCAATTTTTTTTTGTTTTTGTTTTTTTTGTTTAGTTTTTTAAGGTGGGTGGGTTCTTTTGTTTTGTTTTGTTTGTGTGTTCTTTGTGTTGTTTTTTGTTGTTCATATGTTTTTTTTTTTGTTTTGTTTTTTTTTTTTTGTGTTTTTTTGTTCCCTGTTCTTGGGTTTCTCTTTGCTTGTGTTATTTCATTTTTTTGTGTGAGTGTTTTCTATGTTTTTTGTTTTTGTTTATTGTCTATTCTTGGTTGTTTTTTATTTTTATTTTTTAGGTTTTTGTTGTGTTTATTTTTCATGTTTTTTTTGGGTTATATCTTTGTAGTGTTATGTTGTTTTTGTCTTGTTTGTATTTTGTTATGTTTTTCTTGTGTTTTTCTATGCGGTTTGTGTTGTGGTTTATTTTATCTTATTGTGCACGTTTGGTTGTGCTTTTGTTTTTAACACACTCAAGGAGCATGTTTTTTATTTTATTTTATTAATTTTGTTGTTATTTACTTATTTTTAAATTGGTTTTGTGTGTTTGTTTTCTCCTTGAGTATGTCAAATGTGGTAGGCCACGTCTGAGTCCTGGGCATTTTTGGAAAAATGGTTACCCCTGCCTCCTTGGGTCTTACCCGAAAGTGGCATCCCTTTTGGGATGTTTTCCACAAATAAAAAAAATTCAAAATCATCATTATAGTATTACAACAAACCATTTAATAATATCCTCATAATTATGTATATTGTGTTTCTGACCTAACCACAGAGTGTGCACCTAGATACTGTATTGATCTATATCATCATGAAAGCATAAATATTCACACAAGTACATAAATTGAACAAAACAACATAAGTAAGGTTTCTTGTATTAATATTTGAATGAGCTTTGATTACAAAAATGCCCTCTTAGGGTCACTTGAAAGATGATACTGATATTACAATTGCCAATGCCCTCAATAGGGTAGGCGCACTTATAGTGCTCTATTGATTAGTCACAAACTGCCTTGGGGTGGAGCTGACCCCCTTCTTCGCGATGTGGAAGGATTATGACATAAGCTCCTCTTGCACCTGTCTCCCTACGAACAAGAAACAACAGCACACGATTAAAAATATTGATAGCCTCTCGTGATGAGGCCCTTTAAGGAAATATGTATGCAAATGCCATTAAACTAGTAAAACAAGAAAACATAAAGAAAGACTTTAAACTATTCTAATTTGATCAAGAATTATACTACAACATGAAGGACATGAATAAGCAAATGATGCATGGATCAAATATCAAGTTAGGAGCAATAAAGTGCATAAAAGATCCAATATAATCCTACTTAATACAATGCATGAAATGACTAATTCCTACGGTTAGAGTTTCTCTAAAATGCAATTAAACCTATGAAAAGACTAATATAACTAATCTATGCGATCAAAAGCAAAGCAAGTAAGGTGATCAGTCACCTATTGCAAACCACAGCTATGGTGGGCGGTCTACACTATGAACCATGGCTGACAGTCACGGTTTGACCTCTGATAGGTTTACCCTCAGAATTAGGGGCAGTGGGCTTGACCTCCTTATCCAAATTGATGTTCAAGGGTCGCCTTTGTTGTCCTCTGATATATTTGGTGGTCAAATCATTGTGAAGGGCCTTCGTTTGCCCAGATTTGTGTTTCTTGAATCTCCTAGGCACCTAGGGCATCCATGGCTAATTGGTCTTTAGGTGAATAGCAAAGGGGCTCTCAAATGCACAGATTCAGTATGCAATTTGACAAGGCTTCACTACTCTCTTGATCAATTAACTCTCTCTCATTTTCTCCCCATTTGGAGGGGGTATTTATAGCATGCCCCTAGGGCTAGGGGTGGCTTCATGGAGAAGCCAAGACCAAGAAGGGTGGTTAGGACAGTTGGGATGGAAGCCTCTGGAATATTTCATCCTTCAACTACCTCCTTCTAGATCTTTTGGCCATTCCAACCGATTTGGCTTGGATGGAAGGCCT
The DNA here is from genome assembly GCA_028583015.1 of Wollemia nobilis. Taxonomy (NCBI): domain Eukaryota; kingdom Viridiplantae; phylum Streptophyta; class Pinopsida; order Araucariales; family Araucariaceae; genus Wollemia; species Wollemia nobilis. Next base: position 22,165,523 of record JAQPPZ010016895.1, read on the forward strand.
AACTGAACTTCAGTTAAGACCGTAGGTCATAGTTGCGGTCCAGAATGCAGACCATAGGTGTCAACCATGGTTTAGACTATAGACCATAGGTTTGGGCTATGGTTTAGATTGCTTAGGCCAAAATACCTAAATTGAGTGGTTAGAACCACTGCTCTATCTTGGAGTCTATCCAAGATCCTCCATATGGTTTTGTAGCATGTCCATATGAGTAGTCGCCCTTGACATGATGCATTTTAGGTGTCTACAGATGCCCCTTTTGAGATGCGTTGTGAGATCGAACAATGCTGAGAAAAAATATACATCCTAAAATGATGTCGAAGGTTCTATGATGATCATTAGTCTGATCAACATTAGATGCCCCAGGTCCAGCAAAAGGATGCGCATCCTGGAATCATTGCTTCCAACTTGGAAAGGCTTACATTTGAAAAGTCTGCACTCGCCATCAGACGTTCGGGTAGCTTTGGTGCTACAATAGGAGTTAGGCCTATATAACCGAAGGATGAGAGTTACAAATAAAATTTCATATTTGCTATTTACCCCAAGCAAAAGGGGAAGCTTATGATAGTTGTTAGCAATGATTCGCAAGAAAGAACACAATTTTGACAAGATCAAGGGATCTACGATCTCCGGGATCTTCTATTGATTTTGATTATGACATGAAATTATGACTACCCCCTCAAGCGACGAGTCGATGAGGGTAATGACAATGTATGAAGTGACAAAATCGCTTGACCATAATGAATGATCCTAAAAAACTTTAGATTCGAGCCTTTTAATGCCTTGGCTAGGCCTGGTTCAACTTATGATTGCAACTCTTAGTAGTATTTGCACATCTCTATCCCATGGAGCAGTCAAGCTACGATAGCCATCTTAGGGAATCAAAATAATACAAATGCAATTAGACTTGTGTTGAATCATATTGTCGATGATTTGCTTGAAAGATGTCATAAAAGAAATGACAAGTTTACCCCAAATGTCCTTATGGTGATTTACTCATCTTGCCGGATTGCATGGATCGCAAGTCGCTGCAACCACCAATTTTATAGGATAAATCACTAAATACGAGGCACATTTGGTTTTTCATTATTGTATTTATATTTTTTTGTTTAATTTTGCATTTATTTGATTGATCCTGGTGCTTTTAACATCACCAAATTTGCAATTTTGATCATTTATTTTGAATTTTTTTCCGGTGGAAGTCAGTAATTTATCTTTTTAGACCTTCCCACGGTGGGTTTTGAGTGCATTTATTGCTAGCTGCGGACCGTAGGTACGGTCTATGGTTTACATTTCCAAATTTTGGGAACCGTGGGTCAGACCTACAGGTGGAAAACCCTAGTTTCAGAACCATAGGTGTCAGCTGCGGTCCATAGAGACTAGGAGGACCTATAAATTGAATTCCCATTTGAAATTTTCATTATTTTTCTTGCAACTACTAGCAATTTGGGAGCTCTGAGAGAGAGAGAACATTCCTCGATCCGGAACGCTGCCAAAATCTACCACAATTACACTCATCTACCTCGATGGCGGATCTTGATCAGCCATCTACTAGCTAGGGCCAGGGTGCGGGCAAGGTAACTCAAAACTGAGACCACACACTCAATACCAGTAAAATGAACTACATTAAGTAATGCAAAAAAATGAACCTCACTAAACTGTTGGTAATGAACCCCACTAGTTTAGGCTAGTTGTAGGATTTAATTTTATGCCTTAGTGGTCTAGGAGGGTACCCAAAATGGGTGCCACTCCTAAACCATAGCTGGTAGCTACGGTTCCTAGTTGGAAAATTGGGGACCGTAGGTTTCAGCTATGGTTCCCAATTTGCAAATTGGGGACCACAGGTTTCAGCTGTGGTTTGCTATTGCTATTTTTTTTTTTTAGGTTGTCTAATTAAAATTTTTAATTTTCTTTAGCTTTGCTTAGCTATATTTAGCTTACATTATGCTTTTTGTTTTTAAAAGTTAACTTCTAGAGTGCGGGAGCCTGACCTTATGAAGACTCTCTATGAGGCTTTATTTGATGATGACCGAGCTTGGTTTTGAGCTGTCGGGTTTGGTTTCATCATGGATCTACCCACCATTAGGGTAGATCAAGCCTATCTTACTACATTGGCCTGATGCTAGAATGTGCGGACCAACACCTTCCACCTTCCTCCCGGTGAGATGACTATCACTCTAGAGGATGTCTACAGGATCTTCAGGATCCCCATCGATGGTGAGGCTATCGTCTCCTCTACCTCCATGGCAAAGGATGCTGTCTTCGATACCATATTCGATGACCAGAGCATTGATGCATAGGATGATGCTGACCACGAAGGGGTGCACATCGATGACTGGTATCGTGATGATGTCTTTTCTATATGAGAGGCCCTCTTCATGCATCTCATTATGCATATTGTCCTTCCAGACTCCTTGGGCGTGAGGATTCCCTGGAACATGTTAGCCATTGCTTGGAGGGTGCTTCAGAGCTCTACAGAGGAGCCACTATGATTAGCTTGGGGGAGCACCCTATTATGCTAGCTCTATAGGGAGCTATACCAGATCATAGAGCATAGCCATAAGGGCATCAGCTGTAGTCTTTTGTTACAGATCTAGGGGTGGTAGCACATCTAGATCGAGCATCCTATGGAGCTACCACTATGCATCACCACCATAGATGTCGACCATCAATGTTACACCACATGCTGGCCTCATGCTGAGGAGGGTATCCATAGTAGGGCTCATGCTAGGAACACTGAGCACTATATCATTAGGTTTGCATCACTTGGGTTGGGGGACGTTGTTTGGCACCCCTACATGGATTGCCCTACATGGCCTGAGGTGGACGAGTGGCTACGATGGGCCCACCAAGATAGATGGCTTATCTGGCGTAAGCCAGAGGTTAGAGAGTATCAATTATTTTCTCGTGTCTTGTGATAGTTTGGCATGGTGCAGGACATACCAGAGATGCCACTAAGGTACAAACGCTTGGCTCTAGAGAGGGACCTCCCATTGATAGTTCCTCCACCACTAGGAGATGCACCCGATGACTTCCAGGAGTCGAGGGTTGAGATAGCTGGGACCATGCCAGACTATGATGGGTGGTGGTCCTTATTTAGATGGCATGGGATAGGGCCTCTGGGCTGAGAGCCAGCTCAGGCAGAGGTAGAGGTAGATCCTGATGGGCGTAGGGTGTGCCAACGTACAAAGGGTGGTTGGGGTGTAGAGGCCACCACTGAGGATATTCCAGAGATTGACCCTGAGGAGGATACTCTAGAGGAGGGTGAGGTCCCTCCTGACAGTGTAGAGGGATGGCTACTAGCTCAGGTGGCTGACTTGTAGAGTCAGCTCAAGCGGTTTCACACACAACATCTCAAGAGAGACACTACCATCACCACTCTGGAGGTGAAGGTGGCTGACAAGGAGTGATGCCTGACTGAGGCGTAGGGCCAGGTATAGGAGCTCACGACTCGGGCCATAGATGCAGAGGCCTAGGTGTAGAGACTGTAGACTACCTTGGAGTTAGCACAGGTGTAGCGAACTATAGTAGAGGCAGAGCGAGATCTTGCTCGAGCATCGAGGGGGGCTATGCCACCTCCTCAAGTGACTATGGGGTCTCCTACAGCACCAATAGTAGGTACAATAGCTACACAGGATCCGATGACTGAGGTAGAGCGACTATGTGGTATGGTCATGAGGACCAATGAGATGCATGTAGCCTAGCTTGCTCGCATTGATCAGCTAGTCGGGTACATAGAGATGCATGGGCTATAGGTTCTAGAGGATCCTTTCTCCTTAGAGTCGTAGCATACCAGGTCTAGGACCTCAGGGCAGTCTACAGTGAGCTCGAGTCATAGGACTCATAGGACTAAGAGGATGCACAGGTCCTCTAGCACACACACAACGAGATCGTAGGCCAGGACTAGAGATCTAGGGTAGACATCAGGGGCCTCCAGTCAGAGGACTAGCCTACTACAGTTACCAGTTTCCCATGTGTTGGGTGCTTTAGGCTTTGGAGGTAGGCAGGATCCATAGCAGGATCCACCATAGGTGCCAGGTCATCCAGGAGAGTAGGCTCCAGAGCACAGCGTTGAGGGAGGCGATGAGAGCTCCAGTACAGGGGGAGCAGCCTAGATCTAAGTTATAGTAGCTATCGACTACATTTTTTATATATCATTTTGTGTGTAAGGTCGAGGACCTACACAGTTGTAGCCTATGGGTATTTTGTACTCCCTATGTACTCTTTTGGACACACACACACACACACACACACACAACACAAAAAAATATATATATATATATATATGATATGATCTTTTATGGCTCATTATGTGTACATGTTTATTTATTTGTTTTTGATTTTATGTTTATTTGATGCACATGGATGCAAGGCTTATGTAAATGCTATGTTTATATGATGCGATGTATGGATGACATGCACTAGATAGCTATTTTACTTTATGATGATGATATGCAATGATCTAGATGATTAGATGTGCGAGATATGATATATGCATATGGATGCGATGTTTATTTTTAAACGCATATTTATTTTTGCTTTGTGGGCATGCATTTATTTTATGCAGTTTATGGTATGCTATGCAATGTATGGTAATGCATTATGTACATAATCATAATCTAATGGAAATGAACCTGTATGCTTTAATCACTTAAAACATAAGGAATGAATGTAAACTGTGTATATCAATTTTTAAAATATGACACCACAAAATGTATAACAATCATGCAAAATAATTGATAATTCTCATTACAAGAACTTAATCAATTAATCACCCATGTATGAAATGTAGTGAAATGGATTGGTATAATGCTAATGAATGAATATGTCATTTTGTATATTTCTTCTTTGCTGCACTAAATAGTCAGTGGTCGTCTAAACATCATTTTTGATATTCATGCGGTATCTATCCTATATGTTTGATTGTGCTTTGTAAAATGCATTCTGATGAATGAATGACTCGTATTTCTAAAGTCTAATGATATTTGGTATCTTGTTGCTATTGGAGAATTTTTTGGGGTTTTCCTTGAGACTCAAACACCCTAGTAGACTTCTCCAAAAATCACATACTAACTGTACAAGGCTTATATTGGACAAGGCTTTTACCGTGACATACCCAACTATTCATTATCCCTGTGTGTGCATGTGAGTATTTTTAGATAGATCATAAGCATACCCCATATGTCAGTCGGGACTCTTTCAACCCATATGTGAGATAGGGTTCCTCATACGATCGTACCATCCTTGTTTCAGCTTTGATTAGACTTATACAACTAGACAATCCTAGGTACCTAGAGCTAGCTCATCTTGCAAATTGATCAGGGCTACCCCTCCAAATGCAGGTGGGACTCTTTCAACCCATTGCTACGTTTGGGGATCACCCAATAGAACTACCCCTCCGATTGTAGGTGGGACTCTTCCAACCCATTTCTGCAATCGGGGATCACTCTATGGCTTTCAAAAGGTGGACAATCCAGGGATTCAAGTTCTCACCCTTCTTACTTGCTCATATGTAGTGATAAAAATCATTGTTAGTCCACGTGTTACCATTTTATATGAGCAAGGGATTTTTATAGTGCTTTTGATTCACTATGTCACTTTACATTTTGAACTTGAAATTTGTACTTTTGCACTTTGTAACTTGGGATTTAAACTTTGTGACTTTGGGATTTATAGGGGAAAATCTTGTCCTTTTGCCAAAGTACACCTTTCTAGACCGACTATTTGCAAGATAAGCAGGTCGTGAAACCCATCTCTCTAGATACCTAAGACTGCTTTTGTAGCTTTCATCCTCTCTTGTCTTAGCAGGATTTTATATTGTTTTGCTTAGTGACGGGATTTTGATATGTTGAAGCACTATCCCAACTAATGACCTTGTCTATAATAGCAAAGCAAGCTTTCTACAATATCTAAAGAACCCACTAAGTATGGCTGAGTGACTGGAAAACTTAATATACATACATATTTCTCCGTAACAAGTATCATGTATGAATGCAATGAATTATGATAAATGCAAGGGTGCATGATTGAAACACAAATGTGTGATCGTTTGTAAGATTTTGATATACACATTACGCTCTACTGTGGAATGCAATGGATGACAAATGCCTAAATGCAATATGATGATGTGAATGCATGTATGAAAATGCAAACTGCAAAAGCAAATGTTTTTGGATTTTATGATTTTTTTGGATTTTATTGATTTTATAATTTTTTATGGGTTTTTATATATTTTCAAATTTTTATACATTTTTGAGCTTTCATATTTGACCAAACGATGAGTACATGTCCTTGGAGCTTTTAAGGATGACCAAATGGTGAGGAACTACCTTTGGAGCTTTTACTTGACCAAGCTACTCAATAGAGAGCTTGGGGCATTTTGGGATGACCGAGCGGTTGAGACAAAACCCTCGAAGCTTTTGGGTTGACCAAAGGGCTTACAGATGCCTTTGGTGCCTTTACTTGACCAAGCTTCTCAATTCGAGAACTCGGAGCCTTTTGAGATGATCGAGCGGTTGTGGACAAACCCTCAGAGCTTTTGGGTTGACCAAAGGGCTTACAGATGCCTTTGGGGCCTTTACTACACTCTCAAGCATAGAACGCCTTAATATGGATGATATTGAGAGGCTCAAGCTCTTCCACACCCTCTAGCGACGTTAGGCGATAGGTACCTGGACCAATATTTTTAGATATGATGTAAGGCCCTAGCCAATTAGCCATGAATTTGTCTCGCATATCAGGCAGAAAATTCGAGTTCTGTTGGTTCTCTTTCAGCATAAGATCCCCAACTTCAAAGTCTCTCTGGTGGACTTTGACATTGTAAGCTTATTTTAATCGCTCTTGATAAACACGAAGATGCTCGAGGGCATTCATGCGACGTTCATCGAGCAATGTCAATTGATCGAGGTGAGCTTACCGCACGGTGTCATCATCGATGAACTCTTTCAATGTGATGCGTAGCATTGGAATTTCCAACTCTAAGGGCATAATGGCCTCAATACCATATACTAGTGAAAATGGTGTTGCCCCAATGGGCGTCCGAATGCTAGTCCTATAAGCCCATAATGCAAGGGGCAATTGTATATGCCAATCCTTGTGGTGTTCTTACACTATCTTTTTCAAGATGGCTACCACAGTCTTGTTTGAGGCCTCAGCTTGCCCATTTGCTTACGGATAGTATGGAGTTGCAAAACTGTGTTTAATGCGGTATTTAGACGTTAAAGCCCGAACATTTTTGTTCTTAAAAGAAGTTCCATTATCCAAAATTATTTTGGATGGTATCCCAAAATGACATATGATATGCTCGAGAATAAATTCTATGATGCGAGCTCTAGTGGTCGTTGTAAGGGGAATGGCTTCCACCCACTTTGTAAAATACTCAGTAGCCGTGATAATGAATGTATGTCGACCTGACGATGGAGGAGAAATCTTGCCAATAAGATCTAGTCCCCATTGAGCAAATGGCCAAGCCACCTGAATGGGTTGTAAGGCCTATGATGGCAAGTGCATAAGATTAGCATGATGTTGACATTTAACGCATTTCTTGACATACACATTGCAATCCTTCTCCATAGTGGGCCAATAATAACCCATGCGAAGGATGCGTTTGATGACAGCCATGCCGCTGAAATGGCCATCACACGTACCATCGTGAGCTTCTAAAATTGCCCAAGATGACTCTTGGGGCTCAAGACATCGAAGGAGAACTCCTTCGTAGCTGTGTCGATACAAAATGTCTCCTATCAAGACATACTTAGTCACTTTCTATTTGAATGTGCGTCTTGCGACACACGACAATCCCTCTAGGATCATACCAAGTTTTAGGAAGTCTTGGATTTGCAACATCCATCTTTGACAAGCCTCAGATTCGACTGCTAAGATGACTTGCTCCCCCTGTGTATTTAACTTTGTAAATGCAGACTAGGAAACAACCTTATGGTGAATGGTAGTACCACTCCTCGTAGGACTCTGAGAAGTCAATGAATCCCAGGGTGCCTGCTTAAGAAAGTATTTTTCTCTATGGAAACAATTAGTTGTTGGTTCCATGACAATCATGTTGATTGAATCTTTATTATAAAAGGTTGCATGCTCCGCTACAGGGTGCGAGAGTGTTCTAACATGGATGGTAGTAAAATTGGTGGATGGATTTTGAGGGAACAAGGACCCAAATATTCCATGGTTTCTATGAACCTATTTGACAATCGAGGGATTGCCTCGATGTCATACCATTCAAATTTAGCTAGATAAGTGGTAACAATATCTTTGTAGGCTTTCAGTATGAGATATCAACACTAAAAGAGCCCCTTAACTTGGTTAACTATGAGTAGAGAATCACAAAAAATGTTCAATATTTTAATACCCATGGCGATGGCTACGTGGAGGTCCAAAAGTAGGGCTTCCTACTCAGCATTATTGTTGGTGCTTGAAAAATCTAACTTGAACGACAAGGGCAATGGAGCTCCTTGTGGTGTGAAAAACACTATTCTTGCACCACCCCCTTGATCACACCTTGACCCATCGAAGAATAATTTCATATCAACATTATTCTCTGGTTCTTCAGGTCTGGGAGCTTCAGATATTACAAAGATAGCATCATCTAGAAACTCAATGGTTAGAGACCTATAGTTGGACAGTGGTGCCTCAGCCATTTGATCAGCTATGACTTGTCTCTTAATGGAATTTTGGCTGATGAATTGTAAATCGAATTATGTCAATAGAATGATCCACTTTGCAGTACATGTGTTATGATATGTCTTGCTCATCATATACTACAAAGGATTCTATTTTGATTTAACATATGTTGTATGACTTAGCATGTAATGCCGCAATTTCTTGGTAGCGAACATCACTGCTAAACAAAGCTTCTCAACATATGCATATCTTGAATCATAACTCACCAAGGTGCAACTGATGTAATATACGACTTGCTCTTTGCCTTGCATGTTATTTTGGGCTAACATGGTCTCTAATGCAAATTTGGTTGCTAATATATATAGCAAAAAAGGCACATCTTGCCTTGGTGGAGCTAGTACTGGCGATGTTGCTAGGTATTGCTTAATATTAGCAAATGCTACTCGGAAGTCCTCTTCCCAATCAAATGGTACCCCCTTGTGTAGCAGTCGATTCATGGGTTGACATTTATCCGATAACTAAGTGATGAATCACTTTATGGACACTACTTTGCCTTGAAGGCTTCTTAGTTCTTTGATATTAGTGGGAGGATGCATCTCTAGAATAGCCTTGACCTTTGCTAGGTCTACTTTGATGCATCATTTAGAAATTATGATTCCTAAGAGTTTACCTGAAGTTACGCCAAATACGCACTTCTTAGGATTCAACCTAGCATTAAGCTCTATTAGGCGATTGAAGACCTTCCTTAAGACCTCTGCATGCTCTGCTCGTAGCAACGATTTAGCTAGTAAGTCATCGATATAATATTTCAAGATTTATTGCATGTAGTCATGAAAGATATATGTCATTGCCCGCTGATATGTGGCACCAACATTTTTAAGACCGAATGGCATAACTTTATAGCAAAATGTCCCCCATGGTGTTATAAACATGGTTTTATGCTGATCTTCGGGTTTAATCCAAATCTGATTGTATCCAGAAAAACCGTCCATAAGGAAGAGCATTTCATGACCTATAGTGGCGTCTACTAGAGCATCAATATTTGGCAACAAAAATGAATCTTTGGCTGTTGCCTTATTCGGATCTCTAAAATCCATACAAATACAAACCCTTCCATATGGATTTCCTATGAGAACCATATTGGACATCCATTCTGGATAGTCGATGGAGATGACAAACTCAATGCCCAACAGCTTTTGCAACTCGTCTTTCACCATTAAGGCTATTTTTGGATGCATTTTTCTAAGATTTTGCTTGACTGGATTCTTTGACAGATCTAGTGAAAGGTTATGAGTAACCAATTTTGGATCTAGACCCAACATGTCTTTGTAAGTTGAAGTAAATATATCAGGTCTCTATTTCAGTAGAGGGATGATGCTATCACGCTCATCTAGAGTGAGACTCTCTCTAAATCTAACCTTCTTTGGATTGGTGGGATCTTTACTGATATCCACATCAAAGGTTTTCTCTACTAACATATGTGATCCCTTATCAATATGGTGAGGCGTAGGAATTAGATGGATTTCATTAGCTGGGTTCACATGTTCCTCACAGGAAGCACCCTCAGTGTGATAAACATCATAAGCATAGCCCAACGTAAAATAAAATGGTTGTAGCATTTCTTCATTAGGGAAGAAATATTCAGGCTAGACCAACGAGTCAACGTGATCCCAATCGATAACATCCATGTTCAAATGTAGTAGTTTGGAATGGAATTGATCTCTTGAACCACCCAGACAAAACTCTATATCTGAAGTGTAGCTTCTATACCCAAGATCTGGCTCGGATGGTATGGGCACAAATGGATTCTCTCTATGGGATGCCTATATAACTGGATCCTACCGATGCACTAGCTATAAAATGGGATCTCTCATCTCAATGGGCTCCACGTACGTAGGTGGATGGGGAAATATGGAAGGCTACACCTACGGGATGCTCTAAAAATAATTTAATATTTAATATTCAACCATGCAAAGAACAGTAAATCGATCGAATAAGGTAAATGCGAAGAAACGGAAACAATAAATTTATATTGCCACTAGGAGGGCAGATCCCGCCGTGAAGGCAATGCCGAAATGCAGAGATAAAATAATAAAATTGATGATTTCATTTGGAATAAACTAACTACTATATATATGAAATTTTATACGCTTGGAATACCTAGCCGACGGCTAGGTTTGGAGTGTAACATGACTCCCCTCCTCGAAAAGCTTTGTCCTCAAAGCTGGAAATGTCTGGAAGATACTTTCAGGTTCCCATGTGGCATCCTCCTCTGGTAAATCTTGCCATTTAATGAGAAATTCTTGAATCTGACGTGATCTCACCTTCGGATTCTATGTTGTAGTATATCTTCAGGTTGGAGATGTATGCGTCCTTCCTCATCGAGCACTGGTAATTCTGATTGACTTTGTATTTTCTGACCAATTAATTTTTTGAGACATGAAACATGAAATACCGGGTGTATTCGTGATGATGTAGGTAGCTCTAATTGATAGGCTACTTCTCCAATGCGGCGCACAATTTTGTAGGGACCATAGAATCGTGGAGCCAACTTTTGGCTGGACTTTATCCTTAATGAGGATTGTTTGTAAGGTTGCAACTTTAGGAAAACCCAATCACCTATATTAAAAGTTCTCTCTGATCGGTGCAAGTCTTGTTGTTGTTTCATGCGATTTTGTGCTTGGACTAAATTCTCTTTGAGGATGGTGAGTGTAGACTGCCTTTGTTGGAACCAATCATCCACTTTGGCTACTTTGGATGATCCATGTACGTAATCTACGACTGTTGGAGGTTTGGTGCCATACAATGCTTCAAATGGAGACATCTTAATTGAGTAATGGTAAGAAGTGTTGTACCACCATTCTCCCAATGCTAACCAATGGCTCCATTGGTATTGTTTATCTTGAGCAAAACATCTTAAGTACGTACCCAAACATTTGTTAACTACTTTTGTTTGACCATCTGTCTCGTGGATGGTATGCTGAAGACATGTTCAATTTGGTACCACTAAGTCGAAATAATTCCCGCCAAAAGTTACTAGTGAAGATGGGGTCTCTATCACTTACAATATTTTTTGGCATACCATGTAATTTGAAAATTGAATCCATAAATACCTTTGCCACCTTGCTTGCGGAAAATGGATGTTGTAAAGCCTGAAAGTGAGCGTATTTGGATAACCGGTCTACGACGACGAAGATTACTGTCCCGCCTTCCGACTTTGGAAGACCTTCAATAAAATCCATGGATATATGTTCCCACCGTCGTTCAGTGGATGGGTAATGGTTGTAACAATCCCGGTGATTTGACTGTTTCTCCTTTATTGCGCCGGCAAACTTCACATTCTCGCTACCCATTGTTTGACTTCTCGCTTTTAATCCTTTCCAACAAAATGATTGTTTGACCCTTAAATATGTTTTCAAAAATCCTGAATGTCCCGCGGATGGAGAGGCGTGTGATTCATCGAGGATCTTCGATTTGAGGTCTGAATTGTGTGGAATGTAAATGCGGTTCTTCTTCCGGAGGATTTTATCTTCATAAGAGAACAAAGGGTGTTTGGAGGACCCTTTAGATAATTCTTGAAGTATCTGAGCAGTTTCGCTATTGGACAACCATTCATCTTGTAATTGATTCACCCATTGGGAGCAAGGACCTGAAATAGCGTTAATGACTACTTCATCTTCATATTTCCTGGACAGCGCATCGACGGCTATATTTTCCTTCCCTTTCTTGTATTCGATAACAAAATCATAGCCCAATAGTTTGGTTAACCACTTATTTTGTTTCGGATATGAAAACCTTTGCTCAAGAAAATGTTTGAGGCTACTATGATCTGTTTTTATAATGAAGCGGCTACTGATTAGGTAGTGTCTCCATTTTTCTACTACGTGAAGAATAGCCAACATTTCTTTTTCGTATGTTGATCTTCCCAAATTTTTTTCCGAAAAGCTGTTTACTTTCAAATGCCAATGGATGACCTTCTTGCATTAATATAGCCCCAATTCCTGTTCCTGATGCATCACATTCGATAATAAATGGTTTGTGAAAATTGGGAGTTGCTAATACTGGAGTTGTACACATGGCTTTCTTAAGAGCTTCGAAGGCTTGAGTGGCCTCGTCCGACCAACGAAAAGCATCCTTCTTTGTGAGTGCGGTGAGAGGTGCTGCAATCTTACCATAATTTCGTACAAACTTGCGATAGTAGCCCGTGAGACCCAAAAAACCATGAAGTTTCTTGATGGTTTTAGGTAAGGGCCACTCTTGAATTGCCTTAATCTTATTGGGGTCAACTTTGACACCCTCGTGTGAAACTATATGACCAAGATACTCGACTTCTTGGACACCAAAGGAACATTTGGAACGTTTGACAAATAGCTTTTCTCTGTGTAAAATGTGAAGGGCTTTATCCACATGATGTAAATGGTCCGTCCATGTTTTGTGGTATATGAGAATATCATCAAAAAAAACTAACACAAACTTACGGAGGAGTGGACGAAACACTTGGTTCATGAGACTTTGGAATGTGGATGGTGCATTGGTGAGACCAAAAGGCATGACCAAAAATTCGTAATGACCTTCATGAGTACGAAAAGCAGTTTTGGGAATATCTTCTTCTCTAACACGGATTTGGTGAAATCCGGAGCGAAGGTCTAATTTTGTAAAAAAATTTGCACCATGCAATTCATCTAGTAGGTCATCTATGACAGGGATAGGAAATTTGTCCTTGATAGTGAGTTTATTGAGAGAACGAAAGTCAGGACACATACGCCAAGAGTTATCTTTTCGTCTAGCCAGAACTACAGGTGAGGAATAAGGACTAGTGTTGTGACGAATGACTCCATGATCCAACAAATCCTGAACGATCTGTTCGATTTCTGTCTTTTGTGGTTGAGGATAGCGGTAAGGTCGATTGTTAGGTGGGACACTCCCTGGAATCAAATGGATGGCATGGTCATGAGATCGTTTAGGTGGTAATCCTTGAGGTTCTTGGAAAACTTCTTCGTAATGTGTTATGATGTCTTGTAACTCGGGAGCAATAATATCCGAAGTTGCTTGAGATTGTTTTTCCAAACAATTAATTTGAGCTATAAACCCATATCCACCCTTTTTTAACATCTTCTCCATACTATGAGAGCTCACCATTTGTGATGGAGGAGTAGTAATGCCTTGTAAACGAATGACTCGTCCATTTTCCTTCCATTCCACAAATAATTTTTTGAAGTTGAAGCTAACCGTGTCTAATGTTTCCAACCATTCAACTCCCAAAATGACATCAGAGTTCCCCAAATTCATGACGAAAAGGGATCCAAACCAGGTATAAGTTCCCATATTTATGGAAACTTGAGATGTGCGACCGACACATTGTGCGTTCACCCCGTTGGCCACTAGAACCTGGAATTTGTCTTTGTTGGAAGAGTTAATGAATAAATTCAAAGCTTTTGTTGTTTTGATGTCGATAAAATTGTGGGTACTACCAGAATCAATTAGCACATTCACCTTTTTCTCGCGGAGAAATCCTCGGTACCTTGATGGTATGGTGGGCGGTTAAACCCATGAGGGCATGCACGGAGATCGCCATTGTATCCTCTTCTTTTTCTTCTAGAGTACTTGGTAGTTCTTCCGGCATAGGTTCTTCTCGGTTGGTAAGGTTCTTCCTCTTCTCCTTCATAGTGATCACCTTCAATATGAAAGTTTTGTTTTTGGGCACAAGCTTGTTCCTTGGGGTGATGAGTGCGACATTTATAACAAAAGTATCTTGATGGTTGATCATTTCTACGAAAGGAATTGTTGCGATACGAAGGACGACTATAAGTGTCACGCCGTGCGTATAACCGATGTCTCTTCTCGGCCAGCTTAGCTATTCTTATACAATCGTTCAACAAGGTTGGATTGTGCATGTCTACCTCCACTCGAATATTTTCTTTCAATCCATTGCAAAAAGCTCCTACCACTGTGTTGGGACTGAGGTCTAAAGTGTATGGTAGTAAACTGGTAAACTCCGAAACGAATTCGCTAACCGATCCTTCTTGTTTAAGAGATAACAGTCTTACTGTGTATGATGTTGTAGCTCCTTCATCAAATCTTTCTAAAAAAGAGGTAGTGAATTTTCTCCAGTTAATAGTAGCTCCTTTCTCTCGTTTAAGCCATACGAACCATTGGTAGGACTCAGTGCCTAATTTTGATGCCGCGAAAGGGACTTTATCAATTTCCTTAATTTGATATAAGTCGAGAATGCCTTCCATTTTGGCTATCCAACCACGAGGATCATGACCCTCAAAAGTGGGCATATCAATGCGTGGAAAATTATTAGGGCCTCTCGGTTGGTGATAACCCGTATCCCTTTCTTGATCTTGGTTATACCACTGTCTATGATAGCGATCCCTGGAATTATCCGAAGTGCCTATTTGCTATTCCCAATCGTCATTTTGTTCGACATTGTCTTCATTCCTTTGGGCATGGGAGTGATATTGGGGATTAGTATTGGGATTAAGCTGGTTTTGTGCTCGCACTAGGGATTTTAGGGTGAGACTAATTTCGTTCATACCCTCTAGTAGGAGTCGAAGAGAATCATCATTGGAAACGGCTGAGTTACTGGAGTTTCCTTGTGTGATGTTTTCGTGAGTTGGGGGAGGATTAGTAGCCATAGGATCTACCAGTGGATGATGTGGATTATAACTACCAATTTTGAAAGGAGAAAGAGAATTTTTTGTACCTGGGCTTCGATTAGGTCTTCTTGTGTTGTTATTGGTCATTTTTGAGCTTGATAATCGACCGTCAGATCCCTTGATCCACTGTTTGCTCATGCACTTGTTAACATAACCTGCTTAGGAACCCTTGAACTTGGACTGCCGTAGAATGTGATGGAATTTTAATCAAAAATTTGGTTTTCGCTACAACTGTCGCTCCAACTACGACGCGGATTTGAATTTGGATTTGGGCTCCTTCTTTGTGATAGCTTTTGACCACTTTGACTGCAATTTTGACAACTTTTCTTGACAACACTTTTAAGACACGACACCAGCTAACCACTAACTGCCCAATGAAAACTGCAATTTTGACAACTTTTCTTGACAACACTTTTAAGACACGACACCAGCTAACCACTAACTGCCCGACGGAGATGGACAACGAGGACACGAAACATGAAGTGGACATGGACGCGAGGACACGACAGCTGGACGCGAGGACACGACACGCTGGCGACAGCTGGAAGAACGAAAGACCAATGTAGAAATGGATGCGATGACACGAACGAAAGACCAACGTAGACACGGATGCGACGACACGAATGAACCAACACAAACACGGACACGATGATATGAATGATGAACCAAATGACACACGACGGATGCGACGACACAGACGGAAGACCAAACGACGACACGGATGCGATGACCGAAAAAAAGCACCAAACGACACGTGATAGACACGACGACACGAATGGACACGCTCCAAACGACACGCACGTGGGATGGTAACTGAGGGTGTGACCGAAGTCACAAACTTGAAGGTGCGACTAATCCAATATAAGCACCTGAATCGCTTTCCCACAACAGATGTGGGATATATATCCCGAACAAAAAAAAAAAAAAAAATTGTACCTTAGGTGGGCGTTTAATTAATCGTGAATCACGTGCTGTGATTGGCCGAAAATGCTTGGTGTTCATGCGCTAGTTCTACGATGATTGTTCTGCATGGAAGCCTATGATTTAGCCTGTAACACGGAACGTCATGACTGTGGCTCAGGCGGTAACCGGATATGCGACAGGACAGCATTTGCGAGGAATCGAACGACACAACTGTGTGGAATACTCGTGGCATTTATTTGGCTATGAGGAAGCAGAGCGCTTACTGGGATGGCCAACGAACCGAAGCGCAAGGAGTACGTCGAAGAACCATTTTGCATTAGAAGAGTTCTTAGCAGCTTGCAGGGGTAACCGAACCTGAATACTGATACCACTTGGAAGGCTACGCCTACGGGATGCTCTAAAAATAATTTAATATTTAATATTCATCCATGCAAGGAACAGTAAATCGATCGAATAAGGTAAATGCGAAGAAACAAAAATAATAAATTTATATTGCCACTAGGAGGGCATATCCCGCCGTGAAGGCAATTCCGAAATGTAGAGATAAAATAATAAAATTGATGATTTCATTTGGAATAAACTAACTACTATATATATGAAATTTTATACTCTTGGAATACCTAGCCGACGGCTAGGTTTGGAGTGTAACAAAAGAGTTTCTGATACCTCTCTTCAAGATCTCTTCTTTTCCTCAGGCTACGATGGAGATTGATCTCATGATGCAAACCTACAGCTGTAATAGGCGGGGCACCTCAAGGTGGAGGCCTATTACATAGGTGATGAGGTCCCAAATAGGCCATATCTAATGAATCCTCATAATCACTATACAAATACAATATGTCACTTCCCCCCTCTTCTAAGGGGTGATCTGCCAGATGTGGCCCCATGTATCTGATTCTACGGTCACTATCATCACTATCCGGATAAATATAATAGAACGATTGTATATATGATATTGCCACATAACTGGTGTTGTTTCTTCCTCAGAGCACTTAGTGTTGGGAAGGGCTTTCTTTGTAACATGCTCAGATTCCCTAGGTAATAGATATTGTGGATACACGAGCCTAGAATTGGTCCTCTCATCTACATCACTGTGGTCACTACCATGGATGGACCTCTCTATTGTATCTATGCATAGTGGGATATTAGTTGGACGAGGACTTAAATAAGCCTCATCTATTTCATCTTTATAGTCACTATCGACTATGAAGTGCACATTCATCTCTTTCACTTGTTCCATAGGCAACAAATGGTGTATAAACACCAAACTTGGAAAGGTCGACTTGATTTCCTCCTTAGATTGATCATCATTTGAGGACTCATCATCTGCATCATAACTAGGTCCACTCATTTAGGAGGTGGACTCCTCTCCATCATCATCACAAATATCTCCTAACTCGAGATCATCTATAGTAGTGGGGTTATGCCCCTGCATACTAGTGTTATCGGTAGCATTACAAATTTGGTTACCCAGGTTGTCCCTAGGGTTTTCCTCTAAGGGATCATCATGATATGAATTGGGTGGCCCTATGGTAACAAACGATACCGTCTGGCGAGTCCTCCAATAGTTGGAAATATTAGGGTGATATCGATTAAAATCCACATCGTCCCCTAGACTCAAGTACATGTGATCTAAGGATGCGGTAAGAAAATTATCATGATACTATACCTATAACCCTAACCCAAACCTATCAATAGCTAACTGATAATGAGGTTCGAGCGGAGTCCTATGTCCTTGTTTGAAAATACCAAGGCCGTGTCCATGCCAATGATACAACTTGAAAATGCACATGGCGTATTCTATGTTGGACAGATAGCGCACATTTATAGTGAATGGCTCGTCATCATCCTCATCTATAGACATTCTGGTGGGTGCCTTATCTAGCCCTACATAGACAAAGTTTGTTTGTCTGGGTGGCTCACCCAACGACACTATAGATCCAATCAAAAATCGATGGGCATGTGGTTGGTCCATCTCTTGTGTAGTCTTTAGGATAGGTTCGAAAGTAACATTTTGCACAAGATACTCACCCAACCTTGTGCTAGCTAGATAAACGATCACCTATGGTGTATATGAACCTACTAAAGATGCAAGTGAAAAAGGCTGAGGTGCCTCCTCGGCTTTGTCTTGAGGTTCTTCCACATCCATGGGAGTGGGAGTCTCATTGGCGATTGGTCTAGGCCTATGATCTTCTACTTTCTCACCAAATTTCACCTTTAGCTTCTCATCTTGTTGATGCATTGTTGATGCAGTTAGTTTTAGAGAAGTTGCAGTCGTATGCTCAGATCTGCATGACACAAATATCGATGGTTGAGCATGGGCTGCCGGTTTACCTCTCAAAATATTAACTAACAAAGCAGGTTGGATATCCAAGTGCATCAACGAGAGTACAAAACCCCCCTGCAAATCTGCTAGGTTCATGAACTTGAATGGTTCTTCGTATGAGAACAATACATGAACCTGTCCCTCATGAATGTACTTCATGCATTGATTCAAGATAGAGGGGATGCAACACATTTCATGAATCCAAGGCCTTCCAAAAAAATATTGTACTGCATGGTGCCCTTTATCACATGACACATCACAAATATGGTCTTGAGTCCCACTTGAATAGGTAGAACAATTGTACCAACCGTCGAGCATAACACATCATTAAATGCTCTCAACATAAAGGTGGTAGGCATAATGTGTAATTTGGGTAACTTGAGATGGCTTAATGC
Source organism: Wollemia nobilis (assembly GCA_028583015.1). Classification (NCBI taxonomy): domain Eukaryota; kingdom Viridiplantae; phylum Streptophyta; class Pinopsida; order Araucariales; family Araucariaceae; genus Wollemia; species Wollemia nobilis. Next base: position 22,184,458 of record JAQPPZ010016895.1, read on the forward strand.
CTTGGTCGTAATTATATTTATTGAGGATCCAATGTATATCAAGACCCTTTTGAAAGGCATGTGGTTAACACATGCAATAATATGCAGTGGTGGTTTAGCTGTAATAGTAGGAACCATCTTCACTTCATGATCGTAAAATTGTATTGTGGGTTCTTGACACTTTTGTACATGTCCCGCAAAATTTTTAAATGCATGCACATCTTGGGACTGTACCTCAATGAACCTTAGAATGTTCATAAGATTCTCCCTGTGTCTAGGGAACTGCTGAATAAGCTCATATATTGATAACTTTGTAGGAGTTATCTACAGGTTCTGAACTAACCTACTCTTTATGGTCACCACAGGTCTAGTTGGTGGGCCTAGAATGTTCTGAGTTGGCCGTTGATCCAACGTAGCTTTTATTCTGATGGGAGCATGAGGTTGATTTAGTTGATCGTACCTCCCATGTCTAGTAATGACATTGACCATGCCTATGAACCCATGGGTAGGTGGTTCGATTCCACTTGATTGACCTAGTCGGCATTGTTATGAGGCACCTCATGATTAGGTAGTGGATTATTGAAAATCCTCATTTTTCTATTATCGAGCACCTATGGATTGCCTGTTACTACAAGCTCTCCTTTTTCTATCATGTTCTACACAATGTGTTTGAAGGACCAATGTGTCTCGATGTCATGGCCTTTCACTCTATGGAATATGTAGAATAGAAAGTCTTGATGCCACTTCGACTTTGGCACATTTGAATCTATTAATTTGACCTCGGGAAATCGTATGGCCTTGGCCTCACATAGTTGATGGAAAATTAAATTCATAGATTTCATAAGAGGTGTGAACTAGTGAGGTGGGCACTCTTCTATAGTTTTGTCCTTATAGTTGTTTTTGCATGTCTCATAACGTGCAGGAGGAGGTTGGGCCTGATAATTAGGCTTTTGCTATCCCTTGTATAATCCTCCAATATTTAGTACTACTTGATTCACATGGGCCTGCTTGCCCTATTGATTCATAGTAATCTTTTTAAACCCTTATTTCTTGGTCTTGAGCTTCGAGTTGCCTTCTTGCAACTTGATGTCCTTGATCACCTCGGCTTGCACCACAACTTCCTTGAATGTCGTATATTGCTGCAACTGCAACAGTAGCGAGATGTGGTTGGCACAACTCTTTGTAAAAATTCAGGTTAGTTCATCTATAGGAATAGGGAATGGCAGCTTTGCCATTATTCTATGCCATCTCTTTCTATATTTCTCTATGGGCTCATCATCGTGCTGAGCTAGCATAGCCAAATTGGAAAGGTTGGATTATTTCTTGATGCCAAATGAATAGCGTTCAAGAAATGCATCAGCTAACTGCTCGAAGCCAGTAATACTATGTTCCTTTAGCTGGTTGAACCACTCTCAGGTCAGTTCAGAGAGTGTCGTAATGAAGGTGCACAACAACAAGGCATCATGACTCTTTATCTAGAAACAAGAATCCAGAAAACTCATAACATGCTCTTGGGCATCCTCATCACCCTTGAATGTTTCTAACCTGGGCATATCAAAATGCTCAAGATATGGAGGCATAGTAACCAAGTGGTCTAGAGGTTCATTGTGTATCTTCCTTAGTGTCAGATTTTGCATAGTCGTGCCTTGCCTCTCTATTGCTTTGACCTTATCAGCCAAAACCTTATACGCCTCAAAAAATAAAAAATCCTCCTCCCTAAGCTAACGTGGAGGCATTCTAGGAGGTAATGTCTTCTTCAGGGGATGTGGAGGATGTGGCTATTCCTCCTCATCAACTTGATAACTCTTAGGATACTCCTAATAGTATCCATCTACATCTACATGTTCATGCTACCTTTGTCTAAGATCATTGAGTTACGACAGTCGCTCCATCTATTGGGAACTAACATGAGCATGAGCATAATTATGGTCCTCGTGCATATCGTCTAGGGACACAACCATCCTATGCACACACTCTATGCTCTTCAGGAAGGTATATGCCAACCCTAGCTAGCTGATCCTCCTACTCTATGCTCTCCTTCTACTCTAGAATACACTCCTCGTGCATGCGTTGCTCATATAATCTCTATCGCAGGAGCTTTTGCGCTTGAATATTTTCATCTTCAATCTATTACCTCTCTAGGTGAGCATCCTATAATTGATCTTAGAGGAGTTGGCATCTTTGATAAGACACTAGTCTATGTGATCTTTCAATCTGTTCAGCCATAGGAGACCTCTGGTGTGTATGCTCTATGTGAACTACCTTATGGGTTCTGTACCCATCGAAAAAATGTGCTGATGGCAGATGTGTGACATGAGGGCACTTAGAAGTCTCTCCATGCTCTCTAGTGATCTTGATACAACTGTTGCTATGCTCACTCAGAGCACAAGTGGGTGAAGTTGCAGGCTTGCAGCCTAGCTACTCAAGAACACTACCTAGACCATCTAATTGTATAGACCTCCACCGCTCATGCGATGGTGTTCCATTAGCTTCCACCTTTAATATATCAATGGTGATCTTGCATGGTGGGCCATGCATGGGAGTATAGGTGGACCTATGCTCAGAAGCGATCCCATAATATTACCTCTAAATGGGTGGATATATGGTCCATCTATACTTTGACTGTGGAGGGTTAGAACCTCCTATGGACCTAGTACATATGAGAACCAACTTGGTCCCCTACACAACATATTCCTCGATCGATCCTATGGATGCACATGCAGTGCAGTATTGGTAATGGCTTTGGAGTAGAGCATACTCATGCTGAGAAGCTCCATGCTCAGTCCTATGCCTAGAGGAGTTTAATGAAGCTCCTCTATCGAGGGTCTACTCAACAGGATCTCCCCGTGTCTAGTTGTCGCCTCTAATGCTTGTCGAATGTCATTCGGTTCGCTCATGTGTATGCAGAATCGACACATGTTGTTGTGAACCAGTTGGGGTTTGATCATGGGCATTGTTCCTAGACATTTTTCGATCACCCTGTGTGTTCACCATTTGTGTACCTAACATATAGATGTGTTTTATTATGCAAACAATGTATACAAATGATGATTATCTCCTTTTAAATTTTTATTGTGAGCCCTAAACTGTTTGATGTTGTTTTTAGATGTGTTGTATTAGTGTTAGAAACTCTTGCATGTTTTGAAATATTATTGGATTTTATACTCAGTTAAATTGGCTTTCACCTATATACCCATAGCTCAAAAAATTGGTGATGAAATTTGTATCGCTCCAAATTTTTCGCATCCCTACCTTCAGGCTATAGGATCCGCGCCCGGAAGGAGGATGGGAAAAGGATGGTGCGGTACCTTGACTGAGAGGACTTTGCGAAGGTCCCGCCTCTCAAGGGAGGTGTATTTTGATGATTTTTCGACGGATGGTGGGTTCACCAGGAAACATTTAACGGCAGCTTCCACGCCTAGGTTTTGGAATGTGTTTAAATGTGTTCGTTTTAACCTTAAGCATTCATATCCTAGGTTTGGCCGAATGAATCTATATTAATCTATATGAAAATGCAAGTTCAATGAATACAGAAAATAGATTTAAAGACAGAAACAGAGAGAGTACAAAATGCAAGATGAGGAATACCTGATCCGGATGTCTGAAGAAGATTCTGATGTTGAAGCAGTCTGGATCGTCTGAGATTCGACAGAATCGTCTGCAATCAGACAAGATCGTCTGAGATCTGACGAATTCGTCGACGAATTCGTCAGAGACCTGCAAAACCGAAAACAGATGCAAAATACAAAAAATACTACAGTGCTAACAGAGGGAAATGATATAAAATGGCAGCAATGTTATCAAACTACAACTTAAACACATAAACATAAATGAATTGTGCTAATTTGATGATAATTAAGATTTAATTATGCACTTAATCTAAATGGGTGAACTCCAAATGCAAGATAATATAAAACACTGAATAGATTATCTAATTTGCAGAATAAAATGACAGAAAAAGGGTTGAGGAACGCAAACTTCGTGCACTGATTGCCTTAATACGGACTGCAATCGAGATCGTCTCGCATCAGTACGAAATCGCCTCGAATTCGACAGGTTCGCCTCCGATCTGAACAGGTTCGTCGACGACGATAGGTGCTGGCTTCGGCTGAAAAATAGTGATGTACCTGCAACAAAATTGATGTGGAACTAGTGCAAATGCAAGATAGAGATGATTTAACGTATATGGAATTGAATTGCAGAGAATTTCGGCCAGGGGTTGGGAAGGGAAAATCCTAGAGACTAAATAGGCTTAGGGGAGTAGTTAGGAGGTTGGAGATCATCCCAATTTGGGAGATCTCCAACGGGGGAGGGTCCCAACGACGCAGACACGCTTCTGCCCAGATTGGAGACCCGTTGGAACAAATTCCAACTTTGCAAAATCAGTTTTGCGACAAGATCGTCTGGACGTCCTAGTCCAGACGAAATCGTCAAATCTGGGGCGATATCGTCTGATCGGCGACGATATCGTCAAACGGTCAAAACAACCTCTAAAAATGGCGTGAAAAGGGGGAAACGGATTTCCCGACGGTTAACGAGCGGTTTGGGAGGTTAAATTTGAATTTTAAATTATTTACTAAGGTGAATGTAATTATTGTATTTTTATCGCGCCAATTTTAGGGTGCTACATTTTGCCCCCTCTTTAGCGAATTTTTCGAAGAAAATGCGTTAAAGATGAGTTCTTCTCGATCTACGAGAAAGCAAAAATTATTCCCATTTTTAGGCGACGATTCTTGGTCGAATCGTACGACAGCTTACTATGGTGCCCCCTCCGTGTTTTTACCCAAATCGAACGTTTGAGGTAAAAACGCGAAAAAGCAAAAAAATTATTTTTGAATAAAATTAAGAAAAATAGGGTAAAACCCTAATTCATTTTTACTGTTCATTTTCTGGGTTTTAGAGCTCGGAAGCAAAAAAGGTGGAGACGACGCACATATCAACAGAGGTCCGACGCGGTCTACGGTAAGAGTCCAGACTGATCTAGAATGCTTTAATTTTAACTTTACATGTTTTTTAGATGAATTTTAGATGAATTTTGAGCATCGCGGCCGTTTTTGGGCCGTCGACGTCGTCGGGACGAAATCGTCCCGATTTCGACGAAATCGTCTCAATTTCGACAATTTCGCCTGAGGGCGAAATCGTCGAAAGGGGGACGATTTAGTCAAATTAGAGACGATTTCGAACTCACGAAATCGGAAACGATTATGCTCAAATTTGGGACGATATCGTCCAATAGTGGGCGATATCATCAATTGCACAAAGTTGAATTTTTAATTTGCATTATTGATTACTTGAATTGTTGATTAATGATTGTTTATTGTTTTGTTGTTTATGTTTGCAGAGAGGATTACTAAAGAGCAGAGAATGGAAATATGGAGGTTTGAGAGACGACTTGGCCGCTCTGACACAGGCAGAGCGAGATCAGCGGCACAGCCGGTTCATCGCATGTGGCGTAAATGCCACAAGTATCTACAGACATGGGGCTACTGACGGCCCTAGCAGAGAGGTGGTATCCGGGGTCCTCATGTTTTTGGCTACCGATAGGGGAGATGACTCCCACTCTGGAGGACGTATGGAGGATTCTGAGAATCCCCATACAAGGACGGCTGATTACTCCTACGGCCAATCAGGGCCGCGCTATGGGACGGTTATGCGGTGACCCGAGCTTCGCCCTGGAGAAGGGCGGAGTTAACATCGAGGCACTACGCCAGATGCCTGGGGCATCTACACTCACACGGGTTCTAGCTGGAGTAGTTGGTGGACTTCTCGCCGTGCCACCGGAGCGGGTGCAGGGTGCCATGGATGCTCGGAGATGTGGTCTATGATATGAGAGACCACGGCTACAGGTTTGCTTGGGGAGCTTTGTTCTATGCCAATTGTACAGGATCCTGTATGGGGTCGTGTACAAGGGCGGCCGATGTCCGGTTATGACATCGCTACTACAGGTTTGGTGCTGGGAGCACATTGCGGTGCGGAGGCCGGTAGGGCTTCCTTTGACAGGGGTTGACGGGGAGAGGCCCCGAGTCTTCTACTGGTGGCTCCGAAGAGGGTCACAGCGGCGGATCGACCTGTCGATGTCCCGGAGGCTATTGGATGACCTAGTCCCGGACCAGATCACCTGGAGGCCATGGAGAGAGCATCCAGGGTGGCCAGAGGACGGACAGGAGCTGGCTCGCATCAAGCGAGTTTGCTGGCTAAGGATGGAGAGGGGAGAGGTGGAGCTCCATAGGTACGACCAAGTTTTGAGGCAGTTCGGTCTACAGTAGGGGATCCCATCCCTCAGAGACTACGAGTTTTCTCGGACTGTCCGGGATAACACTACAGTTAGCGGGGCTCCGGACATGCAGCGGTTCTAGAGCCAGGACACAGATGATGCCCCCATCCAGCCAGTGGATGGGGACGACGTAGGGGTAGCCGATGGCTACGATGCCTGGTACGTAGGCATCCGCCCTCCTCGAATGACGAGGGCACAGGGTCCGATCCATCGTTGTGCGTCGGATAGGGAGGCGATGCCAGGCGGCGATGGAGGCAGCCCAGGGTCACGACGGGAGAGAGGTGAGGAGGCCACAGGCATAGGAGCGGCCGTGATAGAGAGAGAGGGAGAGGAGGGAGGTGAGACCCCCATCTCCATAGAGGCCACCATCGCCCGATAAGGGCAAGGGTGTGGACACAGGAGAGAGTAGCGAGATGGCTACTCTCGGGCGGAGAGAGATCGTCTGCAGGCTCGGTGCAGACGCTACAGGATGCGGCTGCATGACATCGGGCCGAGGTGTCACAGCTACGAGATGAGATTGCACGCCTCAGGGCACAAGGCGGAGGGGCGAGCACACAAGAGCTGGCACGGTCGATTGCTCAGATCATGTTTTACCAGGGCATCTACTTCCAGATGGTGCCAGAGGGTCAGAGGGTACAGCTGCCAGCCGGCATTGCTGACCCTATCAGGATTGGGTCCTCGAGGACTACGTCTCGATCGAGGACGAGGACTACACAGACGGTGATGGGGCCACCTCCTCCACCTCAGGGTGGGGGAGGAGATGAGGCAGAGAGCTCGAGAGGCTCTCGAGGCTAGAGGGCGGGATTGACATTTGTATGATATGATTATTTTTGATAGAGGATTGAGTATGCCGAGGTACAGATTGTGGCATACCAATCTAGTTTTGATGATGTACATATGTTGATATATATATATATATATATGAGATATTTTTGATCATATGACTTGTGTCTTTGTGTATGTTTATGATGCTTTTATGTTTTGATTGATTGATTTGATAATTGGATGTAATTATGTCGTTGGAGATATTATAATTTGAATGTCATGGTGATATTTTTAAATGAAATAATCTGATGTAACAAATTGATTGTTTATGATGAAATGTGATAAAAATAAAAATAAAAAGAGACTTCTAACAATAATTTCAAAGGACATTGTCGCTATTATAGACCATTTCACGGAGTCGCTGCTCACTCGGTCGTCAAGCTAATCCCAGGATAGAAATATTGTTAAAAGTAAAAGAGTGCTTAAGAGACTGTCTTAAGACTTTGTTGTGATAGTGCAAATGATAATGATGATGATGGTTTGTTTTCAGATTTTCATAAAAATGTTTGTGCATGAAATGATGTTTTAAAATGATTTTTGCTAGGCATAAATTCCTAAGGGTGATAAAATTTTTGGATAATTCCTTAGGAATTATACCATCATTGCAAAATTAAAGGTTGACATAATGACATGAAATAATGAAAATGTGTTTGCTTTGGAAAAGCATAATTTGTGTAACATAATGAATTAAGCCATATGGTTTTCATGATTTTTTGAATAAATGGGGAATAAAAATTGTTACAATGGTTTGCGCTAGGCATAGAATATGTAGGTATAGACTTATACCATCATCGCGAAAATCCAAAAAAAATAGTTTTATTGCATGGTTGATTTTTGATGAACATAAAATATGAAAATGAGGACTTGCGCTAGGCATAAAATTCCAATTTTGGTTTTGAAACTATACCATCGTCACGAAAGTCAATCAGATATATATGTATATGTTTTGTGTAGTTTGAAAGAAATTTTTGATTTTTCTATTATATAGTTGTCTTTGTGGTAAACGACTGTACTTGATTTATTCCAAACAAGTTGCAAAAATAATATTTCAAATTATTTTGAAGACAAAAGTTAGATTTATAAGGAATCCCATGTGCATATGTGAATTCATTTCTGATCTTGATTTATCATAATGATACACGAAATCTCTCAAATACAAATGTGTGTGCAATTGCATTGTTCATTTACCAGCTTTGAGCAAGATACTATGATACAAGTGATTTGAAGAAACCAAATAAGTGTTCATTAACCATGATGTAGATGCATATAACCATACTAGGCTACTATGTAGATCGGATTATCAAAAGCTAGCTAATCCATAAGCAGACATAGGTCTCGTACAAAAGAAGGTCGCTAATGTGACGGACATATCGCCACGCTAGGAGTTACCCAAGGCCAAGCAGAGTTGGGCACAAACCACCCGTTATGGGGCTTACCTCATAGTTTTCGAATAATTGAGAATTCCAGGGATTCAAGCTCATCAACCCTTCTTTTCTTTTCAAAGGGTAGGGAAAGGGATTTTATTGCTTTCTTGCTTTCTTTTGAACTTTGCTTATTTTTCTTTTGCTTGATTTTTGAGATAGTGCTTGAAATATTGCTGAAATAACATTTTTCTTTTCTCTTTTTTTTTTCTTGAACTTTTCTTTTCTTTTTTTTTTGCTAGGGATACTTGCTCGGATTAGTCATAGAGCAAGGGATTTTTATTCTGGGTAGGGGTGAGCTTGTCCTTTTGCCAATTCTCAAAGATTCTAGACCATGTGCATGATAGGATAGCAGGGGAAACTTTTCGCTCAAGAAATCAGCTCTACTATGTAGCAAAACATGGAAATTACAAATATAATCATTTTATTGTGAAAAGATGTGCTTGGTTTAAGTAAATAACAAGATCAATTCTCTATGCTCAAACTTTATTTAATTGAATTTTGTGGACTTTGATATAAGAGAGATTAGTAATCATGCCAGATAAAATCAAGATATTTATTGTTGTGAGTGTGCAAGTGAGGGATTCAAAATAAATGCTAATTTATCCAAAATAAGTTGAAACATATAACTGCAATAATTGTAAGAAAATATATATAAATGATTTTTGAGAAAGTTTTGAGAATGTTGACTCTCTCTTTCTTCTGTATATTGTTTTGGTTTCGAAAGAGTCAAGCATATAGCTGTTTTTATTGATTTTTATTTTGATTTTTGTTTTTGAGTAAAGAATTTAACAAGTGCTTTAAATAAATGCAATAGATAGTTTTGAAGATTTTGGATGATTATGAATATTTTTGATGTTTTTGAATAAATTGAAAGAAATACAAGAGAGTAATTTTGAACAAATATATACATGGATGAAATGACCAAATTTATGCATAGTAACGTTTAAGATGCAAAATATTCATGGGTTCTTTAAGTTCTTTACCATCTAAGGTAGATAATTTATATGCTCCCGATTCAAATTTAGAAGTAATAATGTATGGTCCAAGCCAATTGGGCTCGAATTTACCTTTAAGTTCCTTAGTTGCATTTGTATTTTTTTGATTTTCTTTTAAAACAAGGTCGCCAATCTCAAAGGAGCGATGACGAACTTTCTTAGCATATGATCTTTTAAGCTTGTTTTGGTAAGCACGGAGATGCTCCAAAGCATTGATGCATTTTTCATCTAGGAGTTCCAAGCTGATCGAGTCTCGCCAAGACGATATTCATCTCCTACTTCGGTATCTTGAAGTAGCAGAGCCAAAGAAGGAACTTCCAATTCAAATGGAAAACTGCTTCAGGACCATACACCAAAACAAATGGTGAAGTTCCAAGTGGGGGTTCGAACACTAGTTCGATAGGCCCACAAGGCCGGATATAATTGAATGTGCCGACCACGGCCAGCTTTATTGACCAATATTTTGAGAATTTTGATTAAGGTTTTGTTAGATGCTTCGCTTGACCATTACCCCGAGGATAATAGGGAGTGGACCAACGATGTTGAATCTTATATTTTTGACATAATTTTTTAACATCTTTATTTTTGAAGCAAGTTCCATTGTCGAGATGAGATTGGCAGGAATTTCGAACCCGCAAATGATTTGATTAAAAATAAATTTAGAAACTTGTGTGCAGAGAAGCTAAAGGCATAGCTTCAACCCACTTCGTGAAATACTCAATGCATTATGATGAACTTGTGTCCATCAGATGACACAGGATTGATTTTGCCAATAATATCCAAGCCCCATTTAGAAAAGGGCCATGGAGATGAAATAGCCTCCAGCTCTTGTGCAGGCGCATGGACAAGGTCAGCATGTTTTTGACACTTGTCGCAATGGCGCACATATTCATGTGCATCCGTTTCCATGGTAGGCCAAAAGTATCCTATCCGAAGGAGCTTTTTAGCAATAACACTACCACTAAAGTGTCCTCCACAAGATCCATCGTGGGCTTCACTCAAGGCTGATTTAGACTCTTCTAAGTTTAAGCATCTTAATAGGATACCTTCAAAAGATCTCCTATATAAAGTATTGCCAATTATTACGAATCGACTTGCTCGTCGACGTAATAACCGACGCTGGTTTCTATTAGAATTGGCAGGGAAAGTCCCATTTTGAAGAAAATCAAATATGTCTGTATACCAAGGCTCAGGAGTAGTTTCATTGATTAGAAACACATCCAAAGGCTCTAAGCATGACTTATTTGAGGCGGGTTCCTGGAGTCGACGAATAATGATAGTGGCATATTCGTCATCTAACTCCAAGGGCAAGAGAGATGCAGCTGCGGCCATAGCATCACCTGCACGGTTGCTAGTTCGAGGAATAGCTTCCAAGGTGACTTGATCGAATAAGGACATTAATTGTAAAACATAGGCCTTATATGGGCGCAGTTTATCATCTCTGGTTTGATAAACTTCATTAATTTGGTTTATAACCAATTGGGAATCACCAAAAACTAAAAGATGTTTAATTTTTAGTGCTAGAGCAGCTCGTAATCCAAGGATTAGAGCTTCATACTCAAGCAGTATTGTTGGTGCAAGCAAAGGTCAGTTTGAAGGACAGAGGAATAAGATGTTTTTGCGGAGATATTAAAATAATACCCGCACTAGCCCCACTCATGCATCGGGCTCCATCAAAGTATAAGGACCATTGTTCGAGGATGGTCTCGCCTCTAATTGAAGGCATTCATCTGGAAACTCGATGATGAGGGGATGGGTAGACTCTAAGGGTGCAAGCAACTAATTGATCTCGCTATGATTTGACCCTTAACAGACTTCTGTCCTATGAATGTGAGATCAAACTCGCTTAGAGCAAGAACCCACTTGGCCGTGCGACCCGATAAATAAGGTCGACTCATGAGATACCTTAAGGGATCATATTTAGCAATGACATAAGTTTTTTGGCTAAGCATATAATGTCGTAATTTTTGCGTAGCAAACACGACTGCTAGACATAGTTTTTCCAATGTTGTGTAGCGGGTTTCATAACTGATGAAGGTTCGGCTAATATAATAATTAGCACGTTCTCGCTTTTCATCATCAAGTTGGGCTAACATAGCCCCTAAGGCGTAATAAAGCTGAAATATATAGGAGAAATGGGCGATCGGATTTAGGTGGTGAAAGCACAGGTGGATTAAGGAGGTATTGTTTGAGAAGTTCAAAAGCTTCTCTACATTCGGTATCCCAATTAAAGGGGACATCCTTCTTAAGGAGTTTAAGAAAGGGACCGATTTTATCCGCCAGCTTATCGATGAAGCGATCGGATGGCTTGAAGCTTACCTTGTAAACTTCGTAACTCAGATATATTAGTCGATGCAGGCATATCGATGATGGCCGCAATCTTGAGAGGGTCGATTTCAATACCACGTAAAGAAACTAAAACCCCTAATAGTTTGCCGGATTTAACTCCGAATATGCATTTTGCTGGATTTAATCGAATGAGATATTCTCGTAATCGATTAAAGACTTTCCTTAAATCATCTAAATGATTATTTTCAATAATAGAGCGAGCTATAATATCATCCACATAATCATGTAGGATATCATGCATCATATCATGAAAAATGTAGGTCATAGCTCGTTGATAAGTTGCACCGACGTTCTTTAAGCCAAATGGCATCACTTTCCAACAAAAGGTACCCTGAGGGGTAATAAAGGCTGTTTTAGCCTGGTCTTCAGGAGCTATCCTGATCTGATTATAACCGGAGAATCCATCCATTAAGGACATCATCCCACTTTCGGAAGTGAAGTCAATGATTTGGTCCATGTTTGGAAGAGGAAAGTCATCTTTAGGGCATGCAACGTTAATATCTCTAAAATCCGTGCAAACCCTAACTTTGGTAGCTTCTTTCTTGGTGACTGGAACTACATTTGAGATCCATTCAGAGATAATCAATAGCTTGTATAAAGATAACATTCAGGAGTTTTTCTAACTCCCCTTTGACTAGCAGAGCCACTTTGGGATGCATTTTTCTAAGTTTTTGTTTGACAGGTTTAGCATCCGGATGGACCACTAGATGATGCATGACTACGGAAGGGTCTAGACCTGGCATATCTTCGTATGTCCAAGCGAAGACATCTTCATACTCTTTAAGGAATGCGATGTATTGTTCTTGTTTTTCTTGACTTAATTCTGATCCAATATTGATTATGTGAGGATTGTCCTCAGCTCCAATGTTAATTTTAATGACATTTTCTACCTCCATGTGTAGATCTCTTTCAAAATTAGGTGGGGCGGGTGAAACGCCCAATTCTTGTAATTCTTGTAAGGTTAATTTAGATAATTCATCTTGAGGATTAGTGGCCTCAAGTTGAGCTATAGTTGGTATAGAACCATCAAAATAAAACCCATTGTGTAACATCTCTTCAACAGAGACATCATGGAAGATATCTCCTTCCAACTCTTCATCGGGGTCGGCAATCATTTCAGGGTATGCTATGGACAGCATGTTGCATGAAAACGACTGATTTTTAAGAGGCAAATCAACATGCCTATCCAAATAATCTTGATAGCAGATGAGATGATCATCATCCTCAAAAGGAAAGGGTTGACCCTTACTAGGAAATAGGCCCACACCACAGCGGGCAGGCCACGGTTCTACCTCGAAAGGTTCTTTCATGCCATTTTGGAAAGGTCCCAAGCCTTTCCCTTCATATCCCATTTTAAGCATCATGGGTTTAGCTTTAATATAATCATTGGTAAAATAACACCGAGCGTATCCTTCATGGTGAGTTTTGATATTCCGAGGGATTCTTCCCCAATCATATCCTTTATAAATGAAGGCACAACTCCCGACTTGGTAAGTACTTCCCATAGGTTGTGGGAGGCCCAAAGTACGAGGAGATGGCGGCAAGTTATTTAAAAGGTTTGAATCTTGCATGAAAGCATTCATTTTTTCTGATATTAAGGTTGTAGATAAATCTGGTAAAAGTTCATCAAAAAGGGCATAAGATGTAGAAGGCTTATTACCTACATCTTTAGTTGTGGAAGGTATGATAGATGTGTCTATAGGTCTTGAATTTATAAGGATAGAACTTGAAGGATTGGTTGTAGACTTAAGATCTGTTTTGAGGTTCTAAAATAATTTGTTTAGAGGATTGTTGATCTATATAGGAGGATGAAATTAATGGAGGGGAAATAGGTGAAGTTATGGGTGTATGTTTCACAGTTTTAGATGAAAAATAAGAACTAGGTTGTGTGGATGACAGAGCTGGGCAAAATTGCACTCCAACAGGTTCTGCCAAAGCACACATATCAAAAGGTCTAGGGTCACCATGAATAGTGACCAACTGATTTTTGAATTCAAATTTAACACATTGGTGTAAAGTTGATGGGACCGCTCGCATGGCGTTGATCCAAGGGCGACCCAAAAGTATATTGTACGATGCTGGGCAATGTACAATAAACACGGTTGTTTCTAGGGTTCTAGGACCAACTTGCAATGGGAGGGTAATAACTCCACACGTTTCTTGTGTTTCGTCATTAAAAGCTTTGATAATCATATCGATTTTCTTCATTTCATCACTTCTAAAGCCAAATCTTTGGTAGAAGTCAAAGGTGCAAATGTTTAGATATGAGCCATTATCAATCAAAACTCGTTTGACAGCTACATCTCCAATTAAAGCAAGGAATGTATAAGGGATTGTCCTTATGTAAACCGTGTTGTGGGATATCTTTATCCCGAAAGTCAATACAATCAATCTCTCGAGTGATGATAGTATTGGCCATAGCTTCAGGTTGAATGTTTTGAGGTACCATCATTTGGCTCAATGTAAGCATCAACTCATCCCTATGGGTGGGAGAGGATCTTAATAAATCTAAGAGGGAAATTCTGGCCGTAGTATTAGACAATTGCTCATTAATGTTGTAAGGGGGTTTAGATTGGATATTAGGAGCATGATTCCCTTTATTAGGGTTTTTCAGAACGAATGGAGCCGATCCATCGTTCTGGTTTGGTTCTTGTTGAGAGTTTTGAGCTTGTTGTCGAGTAACGACTCCAATGGTACCTACGATGTTATAGTGAAGACGTTGAACTGGTCTCGGTTGAGCATTAATGGCTTGTTCATTAGAAAGGAATATATTAGAAGAAGGTCGAGTAGTGACTCTTCTAGGGAATGGTTCTTCCTGGAACATTAGCATCTCGTGGACTGGTTGAATAGGATCTCGATTCATTTTCAGAACTATTCGATTGGTTTGAAGTAATGTCTAGTTCACTTTCACTATCCGATTCTATATCACTAGAATCGAAGTTTGAAAATTATGTAAGGGCCTGGTCGTAACCAGGGATAAGGTCGTGTCAAATATTTGAGGATCCCGAATAGGTAATTGTCCGCTAATGGTTCCTACATATCGGGTAGGAGGGGGAACATTATGATGTTCGATTTGATTGGCTACCTCTTTACCATGTCTTGGTAAAGGGTGTTGAAATATGTCTAGAGTTTGATTGGCATTTTGATTTTGATTTTGGGGAATGGTCTTTTGAGTATTATTAGGAGGGTTTTGTTTAGGTTGGAAGGCTTGTACTTCCATTTCATTATTGTCAATCAAATCTTGTATTTTATGTTTCAATCTTTTACAAGCGTTGGTAGAATGTCCAGGTCCTCTATGGAAATCACAAGGTAAGTCAGCTCTGTATCCGGGTATAGTTGGGTCAGGTTCCTGGATAGCTGGTAATTGGATCAAACCTCTTTCAAGCAATTGAGGTAAAATAGTTGATAAAGGTTGGTTTAATCTAGTGAATTCTCGAGGAGGCTTGTCAAGAGGTTTCAATATGAATTTTTTTGTTGTCTTCGTTGCATTGATATTAGCAACGTTTATGCTGTCAATGACTCCGTCACCGACAACTTGTTTGTTTTTATATTGATTTCTGGATGTTTTCTCATCATCCTTCTTCCTAAGTTGGCCTCTCCTAATGAGGGCATCTTCTACTCTTCGAGCTAAATCTATAGCTTGATCGAAGGTAGTTAAAGTAGCGGTTGATAGCTCATAAGATATCTCTGTTCTTGTAAATTGTTGATGAAAATGTCCAACATTTCCCTATAAGGCAAGCACAAAGTGCAGTTTTCCTGTCAATTGCCTCCATCTAGCTAAGAAATCGGCAAAACATTCATCCTTGTCTTGTTTTAAATTGTATAGGTCTTTAATAGTTACATGCCTCTCGATGTAGGCACTAAATTGATGGACAAATGATTCAGCTGTTTCTTCGAAGTTTCTCAAAGAATGAGTGGGCAACTGATAGTACCACTCTAATGCCATCCCACCTAAACTTTTTGGGAACATTTTTAGTAATAGCAAGTCGTCATGCGATATGTCGTGACATGCTATCCTAAACATGCGAAGATGCTCTATGGGATCTTCGGTTCCTTTATATATAGGCAGGATAGGCATGGGAAAATGCTTAGGGTATGGTTGAGCTACAACTATGGGATCCAAAGGTTGACTACAGATCTCTCGATAATTATACGAGGGACGGTAGGGATCTATCTGGTCCATACGTGAAGCCAATTGTTTCACCATGGCTTCCAGATTACTAGTTTGCCCCCCATATTGGTTTGGTAGGGCATTGACATGGGTTTTATGGGCGTAGGATGGAGGAACATGCAGATTAGATGCCATGTTACTCTTGTGTAAAGTATTGGTAGGAAAAGTATTATGGAGGAATTTTGAAGTTGGATTATGTTGTATTCCGGATTGTTGAAAGTTTGTATTTGGCTTTGTTTTAGGTTTTTGTTTATTTGAAGCATATTGCTCAATAGTTTGACGGAATAAAGTAGTGAAGGAAGGTTTCTTTTGTGTGGGAGTGATTTTAGGTTGAATAACAGGTTCCTTAGGAGGTTGGGTAACCTATTGTTTTGACATGTTTTGAGCCATAGTGACCATATCCGTATTGGATGGCCCAACCTTGTCACTTTCTTGATCAATGAAAGACAAGGGATTAATGCGCATATTAAACGCCTGTTCTATAGCTGCTTGAGCGTCACTGATTTGCCCTTTATCAAGGCGAATTGCCACATTAAGGTCATCAATGTTATCTATGAGAAATTTCTTGAAATGCTCTGCATTGTCAAAGGCAATAGTTCCATTAGGAGCTACTCTAGGGGATGAGGATCCATCCTCTTTAACACTTCCTTCTTGTTCCTTATCTTCACCTAAGTCTTCATCCGATTGACCTAGAGTTTCTCCTTCCGGATTTGTATCTCCAAGAAGGACATTTGGGTCTTTAGTTGTATCTTGTAACCAATCTTCTCCTTCCCCTAAAGTTTCTTTTACCATTCCTAAGTTTAGGCATGGTGCTAAGTTTTGATTTCAAGCAAAAAAAAAAATATATATATATATATATATATATATGCAACAAATTAAGAGGTATATATTTACTATATACCTACTACAATATTTGAAAATGAAATGTTTAAGTTTTTGCTAAGTTTTTGATTTTTTTAGTTTTTTAGTTTTTCTTTGTAAAACAATATAATAAAGACAACAAATAACACAATAAATGCAAGAAATAATACTGAAGTAATAATCTAATTTTCTATAAACAACTTATGAATATCATTGATAGGTTCGAGTTGTTCAGGAGTCATGAAGTGTTCTTCTTCAAATTGAAAGTTTTCTTTTAAAAATTTGATGAAAAGAGCTATAGTGATGTTGTCTGTTTCAGATGTTGGTTGATAAAAGTAAAGCTCGTGGCAATACTCTCGATATAACACATCTCGCGGAACTCTATTCCATCTTTCCCTATCTGTAAGAACAACCTCTTGGTCTTCTACACAACCTAGGAACTGGTGCACAATGGTTGTGTTCTCGAGGTATTCCTCGAAGGTGAACAACTCTGAAGATACTAAAGCTCTCCTATAGGCTAACCATCTATGGCAGGCTCTCTGAAGTTCATGATAAAAAACTAATTGATGAGGATCCAGGATTCTATCTAGGACTAGCCTCTTGATTTGCTTAAGTTGTGTGGACCTAGATGAAATGAGACTAAGTCTCCTATCAAGTTCGTTCCACAGAATTGATTTCTCGCTTGTTTCGTGCACACTAAGGACAGAATTAACTTCTATAGCTGCCAATTGATTTTCTACGTTTATAGTAACCGCTAACCTTTTCTTAGGAGCTACCATCTAAACATGTTTTCAAACTTAAATGTTTTAAAATGCATCTATGTTTCAGTTGTTCTATATATTTTTTTGTTTTTGTTTTTGTTTTTCAAAAGGTTATGATGCATTCACGTCGGGTTCACCAAAATGTATCGCTCCAAATTTTTCGCATCCCTACCTTCCAAGCTATAGGATCCGCGCCCGTAAGGAGGATGGGAAAAGGATGGTGCGGTACCTCGGACTGAGAGGACTTTGCGAAGGTCCCGCCTCTCAAGGGAGGTGTATTTTGATGATTTTTCGACGGATGGTGGGTTCACCAGGAAACATTTGATGGCAGTTTCCACGCCTAGGTTTTGGAATGTGTTTAAATGTGTTCGTTTTAACCTTAAGCATTCATATCCTAGGTTTGGCCGAATGAATCTAGATTAATCTATATGAAAATGCAAGTTCAATGAATACAGAAAATAGATTTAAAGACAAAAATAGAGAGAGTACAAAATGCAAGATGAGGAATACCTGATCCGGATGTCTGAAGAAGATTCTGATGTTGAAGTAGTCTGGATCGTCTGAGATTCGACAGAATCGTCTGCAATCAGACAAGATCGTCTGAGATCTGACGAATTCGTCAGAGACCTGCAAAACCGAAAATAGATGCAAAATACAAAAAATACTACAGTGCTAACAGAGGGAAATGATATAAAATGGCAGCAATGTTATCAAACTGCAACTTAAACACAGAAACATAAATGAATTGTGCTAATTTGATGATAATTAAGATTTAATTATGCACTTAATCTAAATGGGTGAACTCCAAATGCAAGATAATATAAAACACTGAATAGATTATCTAATTTGCAGAATAAAATGACAGAAAAAGGGTTGAGGAACGCAAACTTCAGGGCAACTGATTGCCTTAATATGGACTGCAGTCGAGATCGTCTCGCATCGCACGAAATCGCCTCGAATTCGACAGGTTCGCCTCCGATCTGAACAGGTTCGTCGACGACGATAGGTGCTGGCTCCGGCTGAAAAATAGTGATGTACCTGCAACAAAATTGATGTGGAACTAGTGCAAATGCAAGATAGAGATGATTTAACGTATATGGAATTGAATTGCAGAGAATTTCAGCCAGGGGTTGGGAAGGGAAAATCCTAGAGACTAAATAGGCTTAGGGGAGTAGTTAGGAGGTTGGAGATCATCCCAATTTGGGAGATCTCCAATGGGGGAGGGTCCCAACGGCGCAGACACGCTTCTGCCCAGATTGGAGACCCGTTGGAACAAATTCCAACTTTGCAAAATCAGTTTTGCGATAAGATCGTCTGGACGTCCTAGTCCAGACGAAATCGTCAAATCTGGGGCGATATCGTCTGATCGGCGACGATATCGTCAAACGGTCAAAACAACCTCTAAAAATGGCACGAAAAAGGGGGAAACGGATTTCTCGATGGTTAACGGGTGGTTTGGGAGGTTAAATTTGAATTTTAAATTATTTACTAAGGTGAATGTAATTATTGCATTTTTACTGCGCCAATTTTAGGGTGCTACAAAATCCAAGTCACGTAAACCAACCTGTAATGTGTGAAAGTGAAGCCCACACACGGTCAGGGGGCACAGGTCCTCCCAGTTCCTCACCCATTTTCCCCCAATCAGCTTCATACCCTCTAAAGAGGAGTATATGCAATTTTTTTAGGGTATAAAAGGATATCGGACCCGGTATGGTCTAGTATCACAAGGTATATGGGATTTGGGGCAATAGATGAAAATTATGCCCATCGTCGTTGAACCCTACTAGTGGTTGGAGATGAAACCCAAATCACTAGCATTTAAGTTCCAGGTGGTGTGTGTGGTTCCTTTTACTTTGTGAAAATGATAAATGCTAAAAGAGCATAATGATCATTCCTACATGATATGCATGAAAATAAAGGAATATTTCAAATTCAGAAAGAATGCATGCTAATGTCCTATATGATATTTTGACGATGCAATTACAATGACATGGCCACTAATTGGGCCTTAAGCATGTAAACAAAATGCAATATCTATCAAGGTCGCTATATTTAGGGGTGGACTACACTCAAAGGTTTGATGTTCCCCACAACGCATTTCTAATGAAAGG
This sequence comes from Wollemia nobilis, assembly GCA_028583015.1. NCBI lineage: Eukaryota > Viridiplantae > Streptophyta > Pinopsida > Araucariales > Araucariaceae > Wollemia > Wollemia nobilis. The sequence continues at coordinate 22,204,208 of JAQPPZ010016895.1, forward strand.
AAAACAAAAACAAACTAAGACTTGTTCATTGAATTTTTTTTATTTAAGTTCCTAGTTTGCAACAGTTCAATGCTTTCTAGAAAAACATAGAGCAAAAAATGTAAAACAGATAGTGAAATTGGGACCTACCTTAGCTCCTGCTATGCTGCCCACTGAGTTTCCTATTGTATACATTTTCCTCTGTTAACCGTAGGTCTAATTTTCTGGCTATAGTAGTGACCGCATGTTACAGCCATGAGCCAAAAAATAACCATAACTATTAGCTGTGATTAGCACCTGAGATGAAAAAAAACAAATATGTCAATACTCAGGGGCTAGAAATGTAGATTTTCACCGTGATCACCATCTAACCTAACCACAGAGCTGCACCTAGCTACTGTATTGATCTATATCATCATGAAAGCATAAAGATTCACACAAGAACATAAATTGAACAAAAACAACGTAAGTAATGTTTCTTGTATTAATATTTGAATGAGATTTGATTACAACAATTCCTTCTTAGGGTCACTTGAGTGATGATACTGATATTACAATTTCCAATGCCCTCAATAGGGTAGGTGCACTTATCGTGCTCTATTTATTAGTCACAAACTGCCTTGGGGTGGAGCTGGCCCCTTTCTTCGCGATGTGGAAGGATTATGACATAAGCTCCTCTTGCACTTGTTTCTCTGTGAACAAGAAACAACAACACATGATTAAAAATATTGATAGCCTCTCATGATGAGGCCCTTTAAGGAAATATGTATGCAAATGCCATTAAACTAGTAAAATAAGAAAATATAAAGAAAGCATTTAAACTATTCTAGTTTGATCAAGAATTATACTAAAACATGAATGACATGAATAAGAAAATGATGCATGGATCAAATATCAAGTTAGGAGAAATAAAGTGCATAAAATATCCAATATAATCCTACTTAATATAATGCATGAAACGACTAATTTATATAGTCAGAGTTTCTCTAAAATACAATTAAACCTATGAAAAGACTAATAACTAATATATGATGTCAAAAGCAAAGCAAGTAAGGTGATCAGTCACCTGTTGCAAACCACAACTATGATGGGCGGTCTGCACTATGAACCATGAATGACATCCACGATTTGACCTCTGATAGGTTTACCCTCAGAATTAGGGGCAGTGGGCTTGACCTCCTTATCCAAATTGATGTTCAAGGGTTACCTTTGTTGTCCTCTGATAGATTTAGCAGTCAAATAATTGTGAAGGGCCTTCGTTTGCCTGGATTTCTATTTCTTGAATATCGTAGGCACCTAGGGCATCCATGGCTAATTGGTCTTTATGTGAATAGCAAAGGGGATCTAAAATGCACATATTTAGTATGTGATTTGACAGGGCTTCACTACTCTTTTGATCAATTAACTCTCCCCTAATTTTCTCTCCATTTGGAGGGGGTATTTATAGCATACCCCTAGGGCTAGGGGTGGCTTCATGGAGAATCCAAGACCAAGAAGGGTGGTTAGGAAAGTTGGGATGGAAGCCTTTGGAATATTTCATCCTTCAACTACCTCCTTATATATCTTTTGGCCATTCCAACCGATTTGGCTCAAATGGAAGGCCTAAATGAACTTCATTTAAGACCGTAGGTCACAGTTGTTGTCCAAACTATGGACCACAGGTGCCAACTATGGTTTAGACTATAGACCACAATTCTAGGCTATGGTTCAAATTGATTAGGCCAAAATGCCTAAATTGAGTGGTTAGAACCATTGCTCTATCTTGGAGTTTGTCTAATATCCTCCATATGGTTTTGTAGCATGTCCATATGAGTAGTTGCCCTTGACATGACACATTTTAGGTGTCTACAGTTTCAAAATCTAAACGTATATATCTATCTTAAAATTCCATATTCTTAAGTGACTACATTGACTTAATTATTGGTATAACATCTTATCAAATGATATTTTAAAAATATAACTAGCTTATATATAAAGGATATATATCTAAAAACACCAAGAGTTATCAATCCCGAGGTGCCTATGCAATGGATGTTCATGTATTTATACAATATTTTATTAAAAAATTGCAAAGGTTGGTTAGTCGCTGGTTTAGTTTAAATATTTTAAATGTTTGCAATGGTTGGTTAGTAAATTGTTTTAGTTTAAATATTTTAAATGTTTTTGTTAATGTCGGTTTTTTTAATAATAATAAAAAAATTGTTTACGATGTGACATGTATGACCTCTTTGCCTCCTACCCCCTGTCTGTCATTGTAGGAACGCCTCTTGGCGTAATAAAATAAAATCCTCTAGATAATAAATAAATAAGCAAGCTAAAATAACATTTATTTAAATTTTATATTTAATTCAAACTCCCCACTATAAATATTTTTTTACAAAATTTATACTTAAAAATATAATTATATATTTTATAATTTGTATAACTTCAAGTTCAATAACTTGATAAAATTATATATTTTTTAATTTTAAAACTTGCTTATAAAAAGATTCATTTATTATCTAGAATTATATACTAAAATTAAAATATTAATTAAATAATTGAGAGTGAATGTAATCCTAGAGTGAATGTAAATTGGGAGCAAGTAAGAAGCATGAGAAGGAAGAAAGTGTGAGTAGGAAGTAGGAAACAAAGTGTGAAGAAGGAGTAAGCATCACTTCTTCTTTTTCTAAGTTTTGTGAGAAACTTAAAAACTAAAGGATTCATGAAAAGAAAATATAGGTAACATGGAAGTAAATTTATGTTTAAAATTCCTTATTGGAAGTAAGGATGCCCTAGTTAAAAATAAGAGGAAAATAAAATCTATGGAAAATAATATCTAGGTAGCAGACACTACACCAAAAGTGATTATCAAGTATGATATTATTGAGCATGACATAATGTTTCTTAAAACCATAGGGTTAATATATATGTGTTCCATAGATTTTTTTTTTTTTTGTATTTACATGGTGGAATCGGTAGCCAACACGAATCCGGGCAGGCTGTCCAGTTTTTATGGCCGCCATAGTATTCTGCGTTGTCTGCCCCGAAATCCGCCACACAGATCTTCACATAGTCCGCCCCTATAACCACCATGCCACAATCATTTAAAACCTTTTACGCTGCTGAAAGCACCAAAAAAGGGACAAGCGTTCAGTCCGGCGAATGTTCCATAGATATTGGAAATATTATTTTGAAATTAAAAATTGAATAAAATGGAACAAGGTATTGAATTCAAATTACTCCATGACTTTTTCTTCCAAAAGGATTTTTCCTCATTATGTTCTCTAGTTCAAAAATAAGGGATAAAATTATGTATGGAGGTCCTTGATTTAGGGATAAATAAGCATTATATTAAACATCATGAAGTGAGAATTTCTATGAATATAGAGACTATTTTGTAGGTGCATAAAATGCATGCCCACACTCAAGGTTATGGAGGCATTAGTGTAGCCTACCAATCTATGTTTGATGGATTGATTGGAATACACTTAGGATATTGCAAATACTAGTATTATCCCAAATATATATTTAGATGATGATATGCAATGCAAATGCAAATAATAATACATGAAAATAAGATTCAAATCTATATGGCTTGTTACTTTCAATGAATTTACATAAAGTAAAGATGTTTTCTCTTTATTTATATTTGAATAGGTGATCAATAGAATGCTCACATATGTAAACTAACCTAGAATTTAATTTTGTGTATGTTTTATTTCATGGCTAAGATACAACAAGAGAAATATAATTTTCTTATATTATCACATCACAAAAGCACTTAATTTGTCAATTTTACTTTACAAAACTGGTTATAAAATAAAATTAAGGATTTGGAATAACATCATCAACCTATAAACTTAATTATTAAGCCTATAATTTTGGGTATTATGTAGTATTTATAATATAAGTCTACTTCTATTACAAATTTTTCCTCAAAATATAAGAGACTATAATTTTACAAAACTTCACAAAATGACCTAAATTGATTACAAAACAAAGTAAAAAATTTATATCAACTAACCTTATATAGGAAATAGAGTAGAGGAAAAAAATCCAAAACCAATATAATGTCTATGTGGAAGCATCATATGCCAACAAAATTGTCAGTGTAGAAGTTCCATAGGATAGTGAAAGCATCACATAATTGCAGAACCACCACAAGACTACAAAAGTGCCACAAGACCATAGAAGCACCATAATACTATAGAATTTCCACAAGGTTATGGTGATATCATGTTCAATAATTTTGAGGTATTGACCCTTAGACAAGTATGGGCATGTTTATACTCATTAAAATTTTACTTTTGAGCCATTTTAAATGTATTAATGTTGTTAAATTTTATGAAGTATTGATATGGATTCATGGGCCTAAAAAATGGTATTACATTTTTGGCTCTGTACCTATAAACAAATAAAAACTATGAATAAAAACTAAAAGAAAATTGTAAATATTGTATAGAGGTTTGTCCAACCTCTCTAGGAATACCCTATTTTCCTTGGTATAGGGATCAAACCCATATTCCTTAATGGTGGATGAATAAAATAATAGATAGAATACTCAAAATATAAAACAAATGCAAAGTAAATAAATATTGATTTAAAATCCCAAAGGGAAAAAGGAAGAATTTCAAAAAATTGGTATGCTAGATTTATTTATTTTTATGCTTGTAGAAGATGTATATCCTATATGGTTCTTGTTTATGCTTTAATAAATGCCTCACACTGGATCCCAAAATGAAAGGGAGGTACCTTAGAATAGTATCAACATATGGATGGAAATAAGTTCCTGTCACCAATGATTTTGGTAGCATATAATTGCTTGATTGATTGTTTATTATTGGATCCCTCCAAGGTTTTTAGTAGAAGCCCCATCTATGTTAGCCTTCACCCACTATTTGGGAGGCAGTTTCCACTCTATGCTATTTTAGGATATCTCACTTGCACATCCAACCCTTAGTTGTTTTTCTTTTACAGTTATTCTAAAGCTCCTTAGAATAGTCACTTCCTCCATTTCTATTTTTATTTCCTCCTGTAATCTAATAGATAGTGTTTCCATTACCTTACTAATAATCCTCTCCCATACTTGCTCCCTTGTTCTCTGCTCTGATCTAAATATGCATGCATTTATTTCTAGCTATAACTGTCACCATATAAATCTAGGTCCCAACTTCCATGTCATTTTTATTGTTTTAGTTTTAAAACTGCACTATTGCTATTTCTCATAAAAGCTTTCAAGGTTCCAAGACAATTGCCAACATTGTATCATATACCCCCACCAACTGATCCATATATCCTTGGTAAAATAACACCCAAAAAATATGTGACTTAAGGTCTCCTCTACCATTCCACATATAATACATTTGAAAGGCCTGTAGAAATATATTTTTATCAAATTATCAAATTTCAAGCACTTTCTATGGTTAATCAGCCATGTGAAAATATTAATTTTTGGTCATCCTTCCTTTTTCCAAAAAAATATCTATGGAAGTGGTACTAGGGCAATATCATATCCACAATATACCTTGTATCCCTCCTTTACCTTATATATTATGATTCCTCCCCATCCAAGTATATCCCTCTTAGAACCATTATGAATTGGGTGTCTTTGGAGATGTCTCCACACTTTTTCAATTAGTTCCTCTATCCTCCTCACTAGCCATTCTCAGGTATGTTTCCATTGTAGTAATTCTAGCAAATGTTGATTCCATGATTTCATATAATAAGAGGCCTTCCACCACCTTGCATGTTAGAGCTCTTCTTTCCAACTCTCCATATTTGGGAATGTATAAATAATTAATTGGGATTGATTTTATGAATCCTCCCAAAATAAAGAAACCTTTTCATACCCTAACTGCTAATATAGGTATGAATTTATTAACTCCTGACTAGCTTCCATTGTTCTCCATACTAGAGATCCTTCTCCTTCCATTATAAGTCTTGGAATATTTTTCTCAACCACTCATAGGTAATATTTGGATTCTAATAGTATATTCCATAATACCCTATTATATGTAATCCATATCTAGTATAGCTTCCCTGCTAGTGCCTTGCTACTTTGGGATGCTAATCTTATCGCCAATCCTCATTTTTTTTGTTGGCATATCTTCTTCCAATCAACTAGTGCTAATTTTTATTCTCCCCTTGCACCTGACCACAAATAATTTCTTATGTGTTTGTTAATATCTTTTAGAATTTCATTTGGAGCCTAAATTATGGAAAATTTAAAAACTAGGAGGGCTTGTAGCACAATTTTAATCATTGTAAGCCTTCCTACCAAGCTTAGCCATTTGTATATCTAGTTGCTCAACTTAGCTTGTAGTCGGTAAATCAACCCTTTCCACTCCTTGATTTTTATTTTCTTAGTAGATAAAGTTACTCCTAAATTTTTTATGGGTAAAGGAGTTTCCATGAAGTTAACAAATTGTATAATTTTATCTCTCACCTTCTTCGTTGTATTGAAAAAACTAATTGAGATTTTTTCATTAAAAACTTTCCCAGTAGCTTGTGTATACCCATATAAATATTCTTTTATGTTTCTTGCTACTAAGAGATTGGATTGACTAATAAAAGGAGTATCAATAACAAAAAAGAGGTGATTTATCTCAATCTAAGAACTTATTTTTAGACCCCTTAGCCTCCCCTCTTGTCTCCCTTTTTTTAACAGTCTCCCTAGACCCTTTGCATAAAGGATACAAAATTAAAGGGAAAGAGGGTCCCCTTGCCTCATCCCCCTTATTACTGTGAACATGGGAGAGGGACTACCATTTACCAAAACTAAGAATGATGTGGTCTGTGTACATGCTTTTACCCAGTCTAACCAACCCTCTACCAAGCCCGTTTTTTCTAAAATCCTTTGCATAAAGGGCTAGTCTACTCTATCATAGGATTTAGAAAGGTCTAATTTAATAAAAATACATGGGTGATTTTTCTTGGACATTGTGTGTATCACATCCTATACCACTACTATTCCATGTATAATTTTTTTAGCTTTAAAAAACCACCTTGCTCACTTGAAATCATATTTGGTAAAAATAATTTTAACCTCTTTGCCATAAGATTTGTTAATATATTGAATACTATAATACATAGTGAAATATACCTATAATTATTAATTATCTTAGCATGTTGGACCTTAGGAATTAATTTTATAAAAGTATGATTCAAGGATTTTAACATTTGCTTACTCGATTTGATTTCCTCTAGTGCCTCCACCATTGCTTGGCCCACAATTTCCTATAAATTTTGATAAAATTCAATGGGGAATCCATCTGGTCCTGGGGTCTTTCCTATTTGCATTTTTTGTATGATTTGTGATATTTTTTCCAAAGAAATTTCCTCCATTAATAATTTATTGTGTTCAAGTTTGACTAATTACAAAATTGCCTCTAGTATCTTCTCCTGCCATGTTGCATTCAAATTTTCATTGCTATTGAAAAGAGTATGGAAGCACTAATTTCCTATAGTTTTCATTTCATTTCCATTGGTTTTACCTGACCCATCATATTTGTTAGACCTATAATGCTATTTTTTTATATTCTAGTTGTTTTCCTCTAAAATAAATTTGTGTTTTGATCCCCCTCCTTTAACCATGTAACTTTGGATCTTTACCTCCAATATATCTCTCAATGCTTCCTATATCCTAATAATATTTGCTTCATGTTGCATTAGATCTTCCATAATAGTTCCTTATCTTATCTACTAAGCAATTTTATCCTTTTGATCCATGATTTCATTATTTTGGATTAAAGTGAGTTCCTTCTTGTGTTTACTCCACTCCTTTAGTTGTGTCCTTACATGTTTTAGTTGTTTGTGGAGTTTGAATTGGGCTATCCCAAATCTTGATTTTTGTAATTTCCACAATTCCTTTATTTGGTCCTCCAAATCCTCATATTTTAACCACCATAGCTAAAATTAAAAATATATTACAACTTTATGATTATATTCTTCTATGGTAAGGCTTACTAGAAAATTATCTAAAGAAATCCTATCCATGACCCTTTCTTGATGCTTGGTATGCAAGTATAATTCCTTCCCCATGAAGAAATGATCTAAGCAATATTTTACTACCTCCCCTTTCTTTCTTCTATTTATCCAGGTCATGCAACTATCCATAGTTGGGATATCTATTAGATTCATTTGACATGTTATTAATAAAAAGAACATATCCTTTTTCTCCAACATGGCTCTACCTCCTTTTTGTTTAACTATTCTAATATTTGCATTGAAGTCACCTCCCAAAATCCATTGGTCCTCTAGGTAGTTATCTCTTAAATTCTATATGGCTACCCATTGATACCTCTATAATATAATAGTATATGCTCCATAGAAATTAACTATAGTCCATTTTTTTCTATTTTTCCTATTTTGTAATTGAACCATCAAAACCCCTCTTGTGGAGACCCTCCTATAACTAGGAATAGTTGGTGATTCCATATATTTGCCAATCCCCCTAATTTACCCTATTTTTATTGAGTAAGGATCTATCCTTTTTGTCATATCCTCCTATTTATTTTTGATAAGTCTTCTCCTTGCATTTTGGTTTCTTGTAACAAATTTATATCTGGAATCATATCTATGACAATGTTTTTGACTACCTTTTGTCTCGGGTGGCTACCTAAACCTCTCAAATTCCAAGTAATTAATAATATTAGAGAATTGAGAGTGAAAAATCAACCATCAATTTTACCTTTCCATCTGGTTCAAATTTCTTCCTTATTCCTCCATATTTCCCTTGTTTGACTTCCCCCCTATAGATTGATTCAATTGTTTTTCTTCTCCACTTGATGAATTCCTAAATTATATGTCTTTGTTCTTATTTACTTATTTCATCTCTATTTCATGAGTTAAGAATATTTCCTACTCTATTTACTCTCCTATGATCTCCTTCATAGGTTGAATCTCCTCTTCCATGAGAGAGGTTATGTCTAGTTGTACTCCTTACTTGTTCCCTAAAACTACATTGGAGTATTATTCATGATCAACTGGTGGTACTTATTGAGTATCCTCCTCTAATCCTTCTATTTCCAAGCTTCCTATTTGTTTGAATATCTCACATCTATTGTTTTTTCTTCCCACTTTTTCTCCTTATCTCTGATTACTATGTTGATTTCTTTTGTATGGTCTTCTGGTTAGTTTTTGGAATCCCTCAGTCTATTGAACCTTTCCATTTTAATTTATCTTTTTCTAAAGAGATTTACCTACCATGTTAACATTTACCTTTGTCTCCCCTTGTTCAAATTGATGATCCTTATTTGTTGGGCACATTCTAGCGAGATGTCCATGAGCATTGCACACATGAAATTTGAATGGAATAGCCTCATAATCTAGTTTTTATCATTAGATAAAATTCCCTATTTATAGGTCTATCTCTATTGGAATAGGTTTAGTGAGGTTAATTTCTACACAAACCCTAGCAAATGTTGTTGAACCTCCTAAAATTTTTTCTCTTGATCTACCTTTATAATGACCTAGTAAGCTACCTATTATATCGAGTACCTCCTCTTTCCAAAATTCAAAGGGAAGGGAAAATAATCTTACCCATATTGGTATTTTCATTGGTTCCACCCTCAAATCAAATCCCATATTCCATGGTTGCAAAAATAGTCTCACTGGCCCATGATGATACGGCCATGCCTCAAATACTTTTTGTTGATATTCCATTGATGTGAACTCCATAGAAAAATACCCATTTGGGAGAATTATAATTTTGTATTCACCTTCCAAATTCCATTTTTTCCTTATACACATATGGAGGAAGTGTATGGATGGTTTGAAACCCATGAATTTACCTATCAGGTTGTGTTTCATATTATAAACTATATCCTTAGCTATTCAATCCTCTTATATTTCCAATACTAGTATTTCTTTTGCTTGTGGTAAATATCCATTCACCTTCCAAATAAATAATCCTCCTTTATTTACTTCCCCATGGAACTTAAAATTGTCCTTTCATGTGTTTAATAGTCATTGAAGCTATCTTGGGTTCCACATAGCTTATCTCGGTATGATATTTCTTATTTTGGAGGATTTGGTACCGAAGTATCTATGACCCCATTCTTGGCTATGCTCCTTACTATTGAAAGATCCTCCAACAAGATTAATCCTATTTGATGGTGTTTTTTGCAAAAAAATGTTCTCCATACCTCTACCCTAGCCTCTAAAACCCTAGTTCAAAAGAAATATTGAAATTTTGATTATAGTAAAGGTTTTGAAATATTAATGGAAACACATATATTTTTTTTGATTGGTAGAAGGGGTGTTGAAAGGTCCCCGAACCTTGTACAAGAGGAATTACATGAATTCCAGAATGACCGAGGTGGTCCAAGAAGAAAATATTAAAGAGCGGGCAAACCTCCACACGAGGAAAGGTGTCGCGAAATCGTGACCAAAATGGTGATGTCGCGAAATCGCGACAAGATGCGCCGAAGCTGCCAAGAGAAGAAAGGAAGTCGCGAAATCGTGACAAGAAGCGCCGTCGGAGTCGAAGGAGGGAAGAAGTCACGAAATCGTGACATAATGCAAGGTTGCTGCCAGAAGAGAGGAAGTGTCGCGATATCGCGACAAGTTGTTAGGTTGGAGCCGGAAGAGAAGAAGTGTCACGATATCGCGACAATTGTGAAAGCCCGCTGTCGAAGAGAAAAGGTGTCACGAAATCGTGACAAGATGAAAGACCTCTGTCGAAGAGAAAAAGTGTCGCGATATCATGACATTATGGAAGACCGCAGCCAAAGAGAAAAAGTGTCACGATATCGCGACAATCTGGAAGACCGCAGCCAAAGTGAAAAAGTGTCACGAAATCGTGACAATCTGGAAGACCGCTGCCGAAGAGAAAAAGTGTCACGAAATCGTGACAAGATGGAAGACCGCTGCCGAAGAGAAAAAGTGTCGCGATATCGTGACATTATGGAAGACCACAGCCGAAGAGAAAAAATGTCATGAAATCGCGACAAGAAGGAAGACCGCTGCCAAAGAGAAAAAGTGTCGTGATATCACGACAATCTGGAAGACCGCAGCCGAAGAGAAAAAGTGTCACGAAATCGTGACAAGATGGAAAACCGCTGCCAAGGAGAAAAAATGTCGCGAAATCGCGACAAGATGGAAAACCGCTGCCAAGGAGAAGAAGTGTCATGAAATCGTGACAATCTGGAAGCCCGCCGCCGAAGAGAAAAAGTGTCATGAAATCGTGACAATCTGGAAGACCGCAGCCGAAGAAAAAAAGTGTCGCGATATCGCGACAATCTGGAAGACCGCAGCCGGAGAGAAAAAGTGTCGCGATATCGTGACAATCTGGAAGTCCGCAGCCGAAGATAAAAGGTGTCGCGATATCGTGACAAAATGGAAGGCCGCCGTCGAGGAGAAAAAGTGTCGCGATATCGTGACAAAATGGAAGACCTCCGCCAAAGAGAAAAAATGTCACGAAATCGTGACATGATGCAAGAAAGCGCCTGAAGAAAGAAAGTGTCGCGATATCGTGACAAGTTGCAAAAAAGCACCCGGAGAGAAAAAGTGTCGCGATATCGCGACAAGTTGCAAAAAAGCACCCGAAGAGAAAAAGTGTCGCGATATCGCGACAAGTTGGAAGACCGCGTCCGAAGGAGAAAAAAGTGTCGCGATATCGCGACAAGTAGCAACCTCACGGCCAAAGCAAAAAGGATGTCGCGAAATCGCGACAAGCTAAAAATTCACGGCCAACGGTGAAAAGTGTCGCGAAATCGTGACAAGTAGCCAAAACGCAGCCGAAGGGAGAGGAAGGATGAAAGGATGCGAAGACTCGTCCAGATCCAAAAGCAAACAAACCCGGTGCCCAGTTAACTCCTCACATTGTGCAGACATTGGATGTAGGAGCGTCCCTTAGGCCAATGGGGAAGGAATCTCTCCAAACATGAATATCCGTTTCGTCAACTCCCTTGTTAGCAAGCCAGTCCGCAACTTTGTTTCCTTCCCGATACTGATGCTTAATGATTAATTCTGGGTAAATGCCAATTAGTGCCTTGCATTCTTGGAAGATCGAAACAAGGGCCCAGGGAGGCACAGAGGTCCCATTGAGCCAGTTGATGCAGTGCAATGAGTCTCCTTCTATGATAAGTTTGTTGATGGTCAAGCCTTCCAAGAGAATCAAGCTTTGTAGCAAGGCCCGAGCCTCTGCCATATTGTTAGATTGAATTCCCAGGTTCTGAGCAAAGGCCAAAATTATTTCTCCTCTATGATTTCTGAGAATTCCTCCTCCGCCAGCCGCTCCGGGGTTGCCCTTGGCTGCGCCATCGAAGTTAAGCTTGTGCCACCCAGTAGGAGGTAAGACCCACTTGATAACAGACCTGTCGACAGAAGTACGGGGTGTAGCAAAAAAATTGAAAAGATTGAAAAGTTTAGTTAGGTCCGATTCAATGCCAGGAGGGGGGGTTTGGAAGACGAGACAAGAGAGGCATTCTCCGCAGCAAGGGCCAAGATTTTGGCCACAACAATCTTCTTATCAGTAGCATGGTTTTTGAAAATTTTGTCATTTCTCTCAAGCCAAATCTGCCACAGGAAAATGTGAAGGCAAGCTTGCCACATGAATTTAAGTTGACTGTTCTTGAAAGGCCGGGGCCATTGTTGAAAAAGGAGGGGAATGGAATGAGGGAGGGCTACGGAGATGGCGAAGGTGTTGAGAACCTGGTTGAGCATGGCAAGAGAGAAGGGACATTCCAGAAAAACATGCGAAGTTGATTCACAGGCGTTTTTACACAGGATGCACCAATTGGGAATGAGTAACCCTCTGATTATCAAGTTGTCAGTGGTGAGGATTCTATTTTGGATGGCTAACCAACAGAAGAATTTGACCTTGGGAATGATCTTGGGGACCCAGACCTGGTTAGATAAGTCCCGGCCATCACTGGGAGCTTCTTGGCTGTAGTAGGCAGATTTAACAGTGAAATTCCCTGAATCTTCAAGGTTCCAAACCATGGTGTCATCTTTGTGAGAGCTGGGGATGATGCAGGTCCTCAGCAGGTTTTGTAACCACCTGAGCACCTCGGTGATATGCCTAGGCCCATTAAGAGCTAGGTGTTTCCATTCGGGTCTTGGAAGATCTGAGTTAATAAAATGACACACCTTATCTCCAAAGGTGTCTTCAGTAACCGTCTTGAGCACTGCAAGATGAGGGTCTTGGCTGAGAGGTTTGTCACGGATCCACGGGTCATCCCAGAAGTGAATGGTCATTCCATTTCCAAGACACCACCTTAAGCCTTCCATAATGATCTTCCTTGTTTTGGTGACACCATTCCAGAAATGAGATCCGTTAGGTAGATTGTGCTCTCCAAGAAAGGGAACCTGATGGAGGTACTTAGCTTTGATGATGTCAATCCAAGTGACTTTTTCATTGATGGTAAGTCTCCAAGACTGCTTGGCAATGAGGGCCATGTTCATCCGCTTGATGTCCCTGAACCCGAGTCCTCCATCCTTTTTCTTGGAACAAACCTTATCCCAGGCAACAAGGGAAAATTTGTTCTTGTTTTCATTTCCCGCCCAAAGGAATCTGCGTTGAATTTGCTCAATTCTTTGGCAGATGGAAGCTGGAGCTTTGAAGATAGATAAGAAAAAAATAGGAATACTTTGCAGGCAAGCCTGGACCAGAGTGGCTTTGGCTGCCTGACTGAGCATTGAACTTTTCCAACCTGCAAGTTTCTTGTTGAGGCGATCTAAAACAGGGTTCCACATAGCCGAGACCGATTTGCCGTGGAAAAGCGGTAATCCAAGATAGGTAGTTGGAAGGCTCCCAATGGTACACCCAAGGATCTCAGCAATCTTGTTTTGCCTGTGGATGGGAGTATTGAGAAAGTATAGCTTGCTTTTGCGGTAATTGACTTTCTGGCCAGCCGCCTCTTCATAAGAATCAAGAATGTTCTTAATGATTTTTGCTTCGGGAACAGAAGCATGAGAGGATAGAATAGTATCATCCACAAACTGTTGATGGGAAATGGCATTGGTTGTTGAGGCTGGTTTGATCCCGGAGACGAGTCCACTGTTGCAAGCAACGGTAAGTGTTCTTCCAAGGGTTTCGGCCAGAATGATGAAGAGGAAGGGTGACAGAGGGTCCCCTTGACGGATGCCTTTGAAACTTTGAAAGAAGCCAGCAGGTGAACCATTGATAAGAACAGAGAACCAAGTAGTAGAGATGCATTCACGGACCATCTTGACCCATTCTTTGTGAAACCCAAACTTCTCAAGGACCTCGAACAGGAATTTCCAGGAAACCCGATCAAAAGCCTTGTTCATGTCAAGCTTAAGGAACATACTGGGTTTTTTATTTTTAGATGCCGAATGGGCCAATTCGTGGATGGTTATCACTCCATCAGCAATGAATCTACCTTTGACCGAGCTCCCTTGGCACTGGTCGATGATGGAGGGAAGGATGTCTTTCAATCTGTTTGCCATGACTTTGGTGATTAGTTTGTAGATGACACTACAGAGACTAATAGGTCTGAAATCAGAGAGAGAAGCACGATCATTGGACTTGGGAATTAAAACAATGAAGGTGGAATTGGCTTCTCTTGGCATATTTTTGGCTCTCTGGAAGAATTTAACCGTAGCTACAACATCAGGGCCCACAATATCCCAAAAATGTTGGAAAAACCGGGGTGGGAAGCCATCAGGTCCAGGGGCCTTGTCAGGTTCCATTGCAAACAGAGCATCTTTTATCTCCTCTTCGATGAAGAATTGGAGCAATTTCCCATTATCATCATTAGACACCAACTTTGGTATGTTCTGAAGTAGAGAACTTGCTGTGCGGGGGTTGCAGTCAACACTTGGACCTAAGATTTCCTGGAAGTGGCGCACAACTTCCTGTCTGATAGCATGGATGTCAGAGGCAATGGTGCCATCAGCCTTGGTCAACTCAGAGATTTTATTTGAACCTCTATGGCGCATGGTGGAAGCATGGAAAAACTTCGTGTTGGTGTCTCCTTCTTTGAGCCAGAGGCTTCTGGATTTTTGCCTCCAGTAGGACTCTTCCTTAGCCAAGGCATTGTGAAAGTTTGAAAGGAGGCTTTTTTCTTCCATGAAAGTTTCAACCCTCTGATCCCCTCCCTGAATCAGATTTTCCACCCTTTTGAGCTCATCCATCAGATGCTTTTTCTCGGTAAAGAGGTTGCCAAAAACCTCCCTGTTCCAGCATTTCAGCTTGAGCTTGACCGCTTTGAGTTTGAGGAACAGATTCGAGAGAGGGTTTGGACTAAAGTTTTGCTGCCACCATTGTCGAATACACCGACCTAAATCTGGATGGGTGAGCCACATATTTTCAAACCTGAAGGGGGTTTTGAAGGTTTGCTGGGGGCGGGAACAATCCAAAATAAGAGGGTTGTGATCAGATCCAATTTTTGGGTGGCTAAGAAGCCTGGCATCGCCAAAAATAGGAATGAGCTCTTTGGATAAGAGAAATCTGTCAAGCCAAATTTGGATGTGGTGAATGCCCACCCGTCTGTTGCTCCAAGTGTAGTTGGATCCTTGGAGCGGCATGTCCATTAGCTCGTTGAGGTTGACAAAATCGCTGAAATCTTCAATGCAGCTGCTAGTGATCGGATTGCCTCCTTGCTTGTCAAACAGGTGAAGGGGAGTATTGAAATCACCACAGAGCATCCATGGAAAGTCAGGAAAGTTATTGCGCATTGCGAAAATGTTATCCCACAACAATATTCTGTTGATAGGACTGTTTGGTCCATAAACATTGGTGGCAATCCATTGAAGGTTAGTGACTTTATTAGTGAACAAAATGTTGATGGTTCTGTCAGAGACTGAAAGAACTCTCCCCTCAATAGTTGACGGATCCCACAAACAAAGGAGACCCCCAGAAGCCCCTGAGGAGGGACAAAAGGCAAAATTGTTGTTTTCCCAGATTAGCTTGCAAACTTGAGTGCTGCTATTCTCGTCCAGTTTGGATTCTTGAAGAAACATGATATTTGGTTTTAGGGTTTTTCTCACCGATTTGATAGTCCTCTGTTTAGCAGTTCCATTGAGGCCTCTGACATTCCAGGAGACAAACTTCATCGAGTTGACTTGGGGTTTGCTTTGCGACCTCTGCCTCTCCCTTGAGACGGAGTAAGTTTAGGTCTAGCCTCATCCAAATCTAGGTGGGTGGGTTGTTCTGAAATAGGGCCCAAGGAGGTAGGCACAGATCCATCAGCCATTTCAATCTCAGCTGCTTTGGCAAGCTTTTCTGCATTGGACGGTCTTCCCCTTCTCTGTTCTTTGTTGACATCAGCTTTGGGAGCAGGAATGGGAGATTTCGACGGGCTGGAAGTTTGGAGAATGTCGTTGGTGTTAGTCCTAGGGACAGGCCGATGGGGGGATGGCGAGCGGGGAGACTGGCACGGGGCAACAGACTCAGGGGAGAGGGGAAGAGGACGGTTCTGAGTCGGGGGAAGGGGTGGGAAGGGAAGAGGAAGGTGAGATGGACCAGAATCTGAGGGTGAGTTTGGGGAGGTCATTGCAGCTTTACCCTTGGACAAGGGAGACTGAATCACAGTGGGTGTGGGTAATACGTTTGAATCTATGGGAAGGTCATCGGAGATGTCCTCTCTAGTATGAATATTATTTAAGGGAGCAAATTGATTGGAACGAGAAGGCAGAGCACTTACATGGTTGGGAGCAGAGGTTTTAGGGGGGCCTACAGAACGGCCATGACCCCTGCCAGAAGCCTTTTTTTGGGTGTTGGGGAACTGGGAATCCTTCTTCCTGCCTGAATCACTGGGGATATCTTTTTTTTGGGAAGGGCATTGAGAAGCCAGGTGGCCCTGAGTGTTGCACTCCACACAAAAAGTGGGCTTGTTCTCGTACTCAACTCCTTGACGTCTTCTGTAGCTCCCGTAGGTGATGCCGATGCAGGTAGGCAGAGCCGAATCTAGATTAGCCATGACGCAGACACGAGCATAGGTCATTCTGGTTCTGGCTCGGGTAGCAGGGTCGATGGTGACTAAATCTCCAATCGGTTGAGTGATGCCTTTGAGTGCATCATTGTAGAAGAACTATGGGGGAAGCCCATGGAGTTTGATCCAAATCAGAGCGATGTTGATAGACTAGGTTTTAGGGTCAAAATCTTCCCCCCATCTCCGCAGAAATAGGCTGCGATGACCGAAAAACCAAGGTCCTCCAGTAAGAATGCGGTGGGTGTCGAGGGCATTGTTTAGCCTTATCATAAAGAACCCCCTAGGAAAGGCCACTAGCTCCAAGCTGCCTGACAACCACCATTTGGAAAGAGCCCACTTGCGAATAGTTTCCATATCAGGTCGGGCACCGACAAATTTCCCAACCAGAGAGAGGGACTCTTGGAAGATTAGTGGTTCCATAGCCTCGCTTGGAAAAGAAACTTCAGTGCCCAAAACAGAGAAGGGCAGAGGAGTTTGGAAAGAGAAAGCTCCTGTCGAAGACCTGACTTTATCCGCAAAGGACAAAGACCAAGGTCATGCTTTGGAAGGAGAGGAGGGTGAAACCCTAACTTTATCAGACGCCGGTTTCACCACGTCGTTTGGGTCTTCACCGTGACATTTTCTGAGTGGGCCTGCAGTAGGCCCAACACCATCTGCAGGGCCCGAGGACAAACCTGCCAGACCAGCATCCTCCAGCGTCCCTCCAACATCGCCATCGCCATCGCCATCGTCCACAGACGCACCCACTCCTGTTCCCACCATTTTTATGTAATTTTCATATATTACTCAAAGGAAGATACAAGTATTTTCTAGATGGAAACACACATTCATGTTTATACAATATGCTTTATTTCCTTACTAGTTGGTCCCTCTTGGATGAAATCACCTAGATTATTACCAATATTCTTAAAAACCTTTTGATTGATGAGTTTATAATGAAGTTAGAAAATCCTAATTCAATTTTTAAAGCCTTTAATTATGTAGACACCTAATTTTGCATGTCAATTTTATTATCAACCAGTCATTTTTTCCAATTGACCAAGATTGACCCTTTTGTACCCAAATTTAGGGTAAAAAGAAACCTGATATTTAAGGATATAAAATCATAATATATTCATAAAATTATTACAAATGTGGTACCATTGAAAAGGGATCAAATATATATTTCCAATAAGTATAAACATACCTATTTTTTGATGAACTATGATGCCCCAAAATGATAACATCATAACCCTTGGCACTTTTATATGATGCTTTTGCATGGCGCCTGCATAAGAATTGTACAAAATTTTGTATATTTCTTTCATATTCTCGTAGTGTTTTTAGAATGCACAAGAACTATACTAAATTTTATATGATGCTTTTGCATTCTCATAGTAATTTCACCCTTTCACCATTATACTAAATTTTGTATGATTCTTGTAAGAATGCATAAGCACTATACTAAATTTAGTATGATGTTTTTTGTAATTTAATTACCTATCATTGTATATTTATCATGAATCTCACCTACAACCTCATTCAATGTGTATCCTAACTACAATTAATCTCAATATAGCTAGTTAACTACTTAATCAAGACATAAGACTACAAATCAAGGTAGTGAACTGCCAATCAATAACATGCAACTAGTCCTAATTCTAGGCTAGATATCTTGACCTAGTTTCAGTTGATGTTAATGCTGCCCATACCATCTACCACTGGACCTTCCAACCTCATGGACCAACACTCTGGCCATGAGTCTTGTTGGTAATTATGCAACCAGAGTAGGTTATTAGACATTTTTTCTGGAAGCCATGCAATGGTGGACCCTGGTTAAACCTTAGTTGAAGGTCAATGATCAAGCACTGGCATAGCTATGCTAACCCAAAGCATGATTCTTTAGAAAATGATAGGTCAATGGACCAATAAGGACAAGAGTAGGATTGTGAATCCAAGTCCACCATGCTTTGAGATGGGGAATTAGTGCATCCACCCTTCTAGGTGTTATGGGCCCTGGAAGGGCAACCCCATGCCAAGATCAAGGAAACTCGAGAAAGGAGTAAGGATATTTAAATGGTAACCTATCACGGGAAGTTGGCCGGTCCCGAGCACTTAAGATACCATCTGCAATGGTAAATGATCTTGAAGTGTGATTCTCTATGCCAAAGTACTAATATCAAGTTGGGTATATCTGCGTAAATGTGTGACATTTATGTTTGTATTTAGCAAAATTTTGAATTTGTGTTTTGACAACTAGGTGAGTAGACCTGGGTTGTTACAGTTGGTATCAGAGCCTAGGTTGCAAAACCCTAGGTTATAAAGCATGAATTATTGTTTTAACATAACTCTTTTGTCACTAGGTATGGCGGGGACCTCGAGAAGGACCAATGTTAACCTGCAAGAGGAAGTTGTAGAAGTCCCAAGGAAGGGACTAAGATGACTCGTGAGAGAGTCAAAAAGAGTGCAAGCTATCGATGTGCCTCGATGGGTGGTTAGGAAAGAAAAAGAGCCAGTAGCTGCAAAGGCTACACAAAATGATGAAAATATGGCAAAGATGATTCAGTTAATGCAGGAGCAACTGAATCAACAACGAGAGCAAATGGAGATCCAGAAGGCTCAAATGAGTGAGCACATGGATCAGTAGAGGGTACAAATGGCCCAATAATAGGAAATAATCACTCAATAGTAGAAAGTCATTGAAAGTCTATCTAAGGGTAAGGAAATTGAAAGAGTAAGTGAGTTTCTAGAAGGGTCCTCAAGGAGAAAAGTGGGAGTTGAATTGAAAAAAGAAATTAAGAAATTAGATATTTCCAAATTTTATGGAAGAGGTGATGGTGAAGTAGTCATCAATTGGTTAAGTGAAGCAGAAGGGTATTTTTCAATCCAACCCCTTTGTTCAGAGTCCAAGACAACTTGGGTTGTGGCACATTTAGAGGGTCCAACCAGAGATTGGTGGACCACTTATAAGAAGATCACTCAGAAGGAGGTTGTAGATATTCCATGGGAAGAATTTGAAAGGGAATTTAAGGATCGTTTCCTCACGCCATAGTTCTATATTGAGAAATATGGTGAATTCACTAACTTACGCCAAGGCAACATGACTGTAATTGAATACTATCAAAGATTTGTACAACTTCTGAAGTACGCCCTTGAATATGACAAGCATGAGGAGTTCAAGGCCCAAAAATTTGTAATGGGACTACATCCCAAATATGGGACATCCAGTTGGAAGGAAGGTACCAAAAACTTTGACAATAGCTTATGATGCTACCTGTTATGAAGAAATAAGCCAAAATAATGCAAAGGCTTATTATCAGCAAATTGAAAAAGAGGATTCCAAGAAAAGGAGATACCAGGAATAGGATAGGGGTAGAGATCAACATAAGAATTTTAGATATGGTGGATGATATAGGGGTGATAATAGAAATAAAGGAAAGTATCAAGGAAATAGGGGGCAACCAGATCAAAGAAATTTTCAAGAAAAGAGGAACAATAACCAAGATAAAGGTAAAAATGTCAATCAAAACAAGGAAGGGGATAAACAGAAGAATGTGGGACCAAATGCATGTTATGCATGTGGAGCCTTAGATCATTTTGCAAGACAATGCCCACATAGAGCTGACAAAAATAATCCTATAGAAGAGGCCCCACACAGAATCTATGCTACTATAGGTAAACCTAACCTTTCAGGCCAAGCTACTCCATTTTTTATTAAAGGAAAACTAGGCAAGAGAGATGTTCACATTTTAATAGATAGTGGTGCAACTAATAGTTTTATTTCAACTAGTATTTTGAGGGACATACCGGTTAAACCTGGGATCATGGCAAAAGGGTGGCAAGTCGAGTATGGTTCAAGATAGACCTATATGGTCAACCAATGTTTATTTGACCCTCAAATAGATATACCCTAGGGAAATATTAATTGGCACCTATATGTGGCTCCCTTACATGCCTTTGATATAGTCTTAGGAGTAGACTGGTTAAAAGCCCACAAAGCCTTGTTGAATTTTGAAGAAAGGTGGTTGGATTTCATAGATGACTCTAATCAATGAATCCGTGTCCATTGTAATCGAGCATATTTTGAACCCCACCTAATGACCGCAATGCAAGTCAAAAGAGCCTTAAGGAAGGGATGTAGACTTTATGTGGTCAAGTTAAACAAAAAGGAAGAAATTGAGTCAAGCTCTGCTCTATTTCAACAGTATCCTATTTTGAATGAGTTTAGAGATGTCTTTCCTGAAGATCTACCTGGATTGCCTCCAAAAAGAGAGTTTGATTTTCTATTGAGCTCATGCTAGGAGCATCTCCTATAGTCAGAACCCCTTACCGAATGACACCCCTTGAACTGCAAGAACTTAAGACCCAATTGCAAGATTTGTTAGAAAAGGGGCACATTAAACCTAGTGTCTCACCATGGGGAGCACCGATATTATTTGTTAAAAAGAAAGATGGGTCCTTGAGACTGTGCATTGACTATAGGATGCTTAATAAGATGATAGTAAAGAACAAGTATCCCTTGCCTAGGATTGATGATCTGTTTGATCAATTAAGAGGAGCTACAATATTTTCCAAGATCGACCTTAGGTCAGGTTATCATCAATTGAGAATCAGGGAAGAGGATACATACAAAACTGCTTTTAGAACTCGCTATGGACATTATGAGTTCACAGTGTTACCTTTTGGGTTAACAAATGCACCAACTGCATTTATGAATTTGATGAACAATGTGTTCAGGGAACAACTAGATCAATTTGTGTTGATATTTCTGGATGATATTTTGATCTACTCTCAAAATAAGGAAGAACATGACCAACACATGAGGGTAGTTTTGGAAATCCTCAAGAAAAACCAATTATATGGAAAATTGTCCAAGTGTGAGTTTTATACTCCACAAGTTCAGTATTTGGGGCACATTGTTTCAGCTGAAGGAATAGTTATTGACCCTAAAAATATTGAAGCCATAATAGATTGGCCAACCCCCACCAATGTTTCTAAAGTAAGAAGTTTTATGGGGATGGCTAGATACTATCGATGATTTGTTAAGGGATTTTCAAAAGTTGCATTTCCTATTACCAATATGCAAAGAAAAGGAAAAGCATTTAAGTGGATGGCTCAGTGTGAAGATGCTTTCAGAACCCTTAAATAAAAACTGATGACTACACCTATACTACAGATACCTGACCCCAACAAACCATTTATAGTGTGTACTGATGCCTCTCTAGAAGGACTAGGTGGTGTCTTAATGCAAGATGAGGCAGTTGTAGCATATGAGTCCAGGAAGCTCAAGAAACATGAAATAAATTATGCTACTCATGATTTAGAGTTGGTTGTTGTAGTCCATGCTCTTAAGATTTGGTGACACTATCTATTGGGAAAGCCATTTGAGCTAAAAACTGATCATCAGAGTTTGAGATACATTTTTACCCAACCTCTACTAAATGCCAGACAACGAAGATGGATGGAGTTCCTGGCCGAATATGATTTTGGAATTGAATACATCAAAGGAAAGGAAAATAAACTAGCAGATGCCCTCAGTAGAAGAAGACACATAGCTGCCCTCACAAAATGTCAGTATGGTCTAAAGGAGCAAATTAAGGAAATGTAGAAAATTGATGAATTTTGCAACCAATGTCGTACTAAGGTTGAGCAAGAACCAGGTCGACACATAGATTATAGTATCAAACAAGATCTGGTGTATTTTCGAAATAGAATAATAGTACCTAATGATGAAGGGCTAAAAAGAACCATCTTGCAAGAGGCACATTGTGCACCATATTCTGCTCACCCAGGTGTAATAAAGATGAGAGAAACTTTGAAAAGAGACTATTTCTAGCCCAGAATGAAGAAGGATGTGGTTCAATTTGTTGCGAGATGCCTAGAATATCAGAAGGTCAAAGCTGAGCATCAACATCCTGGAGGACAACTACACCTATTTGATGTGCCAGAACAAAAATGGCAAGTGATTTCTATGGATTTTATAGTTGGTCTTCCCAAGACTTGGTTTCAGCATGATGCAATTTTTGTAATTGTGGATAAATTGACTAAGGTGGCACATTTTATACCGGGAAATGTTCATGATGATGCACCTACAATAGCACAAAAGTTTGCATGAGAAATCGTGAGGTTGCATGGTTTTCCTGAAATAATTATCTCGGATAGAGATTCGAGATTCACTTCTAAATTTTGGCAAGCTTTGCACCGAGCATGGGGCACAAAGCTAAATATCAACACAACCTATCATCCTGAGATGGATGGGTAGACCGAGAGGGTCAATCAGGTGCTGGAAGATATGTTACGCATGTATTGTATGGACCACCAAAGTAAGTGGGAATATTATCTCTTCTTGGTGGAATTTGCATACAATAACAACTATCATACCACGTTGGGCATGGCCCCTTTTGAGGCCCTATATGGGCGTAGGTGCAGGACACCATTAACGTGGGATAATTTGGATGATCGAGAAGTGATCGGTCCTGATGTTGTTAAGAAAATGGAGGTCCAATTGAAGGAAATCCGCCAGCGACTTCGTGAAGCCACAGATCGTCAGAAGAGTTATGCAGATCTAAAAAGAACCCCTCGAGAATTTTCCATTGGTGATAAGGTCTTTCTTAGATTCAAGCCGACCAAAAGTTCCATTAAGTCTACCAAAATAAGCCCCATATTTGTCGGTCCTTTTGAGATCATTGCCAAAATAAGTCATGTTGCTTACAAGCTCGCCCTACCACCAAACTTATCTAAGATCCATAGTGTTTTCCATGTGTCTCTTCTTCACAAATATATTGTTGACCCATCTCATATTTTGGATGTCTCTCACTTGTAGACATCGGATCCGCATCTCATTGAGGTTCGATCGGTTAAAATTTTGGGATATAGAACAAAACAATTGAGGAAAAGAATAGTTGAGTAGTGTAGGGTCCAATGGGATCACTACTCAGAGAGAAATGCTACTTGGGAGGATGTAGCAGAGATGAAAAGACAATTCCCTTTCTTGTTTGAAAACTGTTAAACAAAAAGAACAACTTGAATATTGTTATGATTATATTTGTATATTTGGTATTTTGATACATATTTGAAAATGAATTTTATAATATTGATTGTGACTTTTGCAACATAGTGTAATCTATGGCTACTTGCTTTTAAGTATATGCTCAACTACTTTGAAACCTGCAATGTTTTAATGGCTAACACAGGGACTATGTTGATTCCTGGTGGGGAAGAATGTAACATCCCCACTACTTGTTATCATTTTATTTGGAAGAATGTGATACTTGCTACAAGTACTTGTGTGTGAAGGTGCAAGTTTTTTGTGCGATAGCAAAAATATTCAACAAATGCGATAACAAAAATATTTTACGGGAATCATCTTCTATAACTCATTTGATCTTTCCATCTCACCCTAAAAGTTGTACACATCATTTATCCACATATTCATATGAAAAATATCAAATTATTGGATGTTCTATAAATTATATTTGGAGGAATTCAAAAAAAGAAATCAAATAGACAATTACATGCTATGAAAATTATTGGTGAAAGGAAATTCTCTCCATCAACACATTGTTTCCATTTTTAGGCATATTCCTTGTATTTTTGGATCCTTCATGAAGTGAAATTGGATACATCAAGGGACACCATTTAGGACCTTTAATAGGCATCTTCTACAATCATAAAAATATGTAAACATCCTAATTTTTGAATTCCTTCCTCTTTCATCTCCCTCTAGCATTTTAAATACACATATATTTTGTTTGCATGCATTTGATATTTAGAGCATTCTATCTATGATTTAATTTATCTATCATAAATTGATAAGGATTGTATCCCTCTATACAAAAGTTTAAGTGTTCTTAGAGAGGTTAGACAAACCCCTTTGTACTATTTATAACTTTTTTATTTTTTATTCATAGGTTTCTATTTTTTTGTACAAACATGGGCAAAAGTAATGTCATATTTGAAGCTTGTGGTACTATTTAAAAGGGATCAAAAATAGATTTCTAATGATTATGAACATACACATACTTATCTAAGGGTTGACACCTCCAAAAGCTAAAACATTATATCACCATAACCTTATGGTTCTTCTATAGTCGTGTGGCTCTTCTATAGTCTTGAGGTGATTCTATAGTATAATGGAACTTCTAAAATATCATGGAAAATTTATAATCCTTCCACCATCCTATGGTGATTCTATTGGTATATGGTGTTTCTTCATAGACATAAAATTAGATCTATATTTTTTTCTTCTACTTTATTTCCCATATTAGGTTAGTTGATATGAGCTTTCTACTTGTAGACCTATCATAATAGATTAGGAATCTATGAGTGTAAATATCATGTGAGGAGGGTCTACTTTCATTTTGAAGGTTCTTATTTCAAGTGTGAATGTTTGAGTTTGATGGATTCTTTGGGAAAACACCTAAGTTTGCTTTCAAGTGCTAAAACATGAAATAGCTTTGAATGTAAATTGCATAAGTCAATAATGAATAAAAAAGGAGATAACATAGGAATGAGTTTCTCTTTTGATGAATATTAGTCCTAAATTACAAGAAAATAAGCTTTTAATTTTTAGGCAAGGGTGTAAGGAAAATGTAACACACAAATTATCCTAATGCAATTGTACATGCAATTCCATTTTTATGCCTAAGTTAATAGAGGAGATAAAAAAAATAAAATAGGACTAACTTAATGCTCCCTAATTCCATTTTCTTCTTTTAGTGTTCTTAAAATAAAATTAAAATAGAAGGACTAGCCTACAAATTTCTTAATTTTTATTTTACATATGTTAAAATTGAAATAATAAGTGGAAAGCACATGAATGAAATAGAATAAAATATGTAAAGAAAAGTTACTTAATTTAATGTCTAAGGCAAAACCATAAATTTCAAAATTAAATTCCTTGGTCCAATCAAAGATGGATGGCCCATTAATAGTTCAAGACAATTTTTTGTCACCCATTGTCATTTTGTTGCCTGAAATGGTGCCTAGTAAATCCTTGTCCACTCCTAGTAAACCTATGGATACCAACATACCCATTGTTGAAAAATTGGCTAAAATCACTACAACCCAAAATGGAAAAATGGTATAAATGGCTTCCATGTTGCAAAATATTCAATTTTCCTCTCATCCTCCTCATCCAAGGTGTGAAGTAAAAATATATGAAGGCTTCCAAGACCCTAATGTACTCAATAGCTGGATCCTCAACATGGAGACCTAGTTTGAATATACTCACACTCCTGATAATGAAAAGGTTTCATTCGCAAAGCTCAAAATTTCCAACATCACCAAAGTTCTCATTGCCAATCACCACAATCCAATTTGTACATGGGAGGATATGGTACAAGTTTTGAAGGCCTTATTTTATCCATAAAATTATGAGGAGGACTTACTAAATCAATGGTTATGCCTTCATCAAGGTAAGAGGGAATCTATACAAGATTTCATTCATCATTTCAATCACCTTAGAGTCTTACTTGGAATATTATATTATGATGTTGTCTTGATTGCAAAGTTTAAAAGTGGTATTCTAACGGTATATCAACTATACTACTTGCATAATATTGGATGATGCATTCAAACATGCACAACTATATGAGGAGACTTTCATGGCACAACTATGGGAGCCTTGCTACTCTTTCGGTGGTTTTATAGAAGATGTGCACAAGCATCAACAAGGAAGAAAGATACATTTCCATGTTTCTTATTCTATTACTCCCACTTATTACTCACTCCCTGCTTCTAAAAATTCATTTAATTATTCCTATTATTATTTATCTCATGATTAAACTACTAAATTTTATAACTATTGTAATAGTTAAGGCCATAATAGAAATCAATATCCAAAATTACAAAATAAAAAGAATATTTTTGTATAGTCTGATGAGGGCACTTGTGATAACCTCATCAAGACTACTAGAGAAGAAAAATTTATGATGAGTTGAGAGGGCAACCTAATAATGTAACACATAAAGATGCATTCTAGAGCAGGTAACCATGACCAGTTTTTATCACCCATGCTCACTTGCTCCATAACTTTGCATTAGATTGTATAATTGATAATGGATCACAAAAGATTCTGATTGCACAATCCATTATCGATAGGCTCAATCTCCCTACATCCAAACATCCTCATCCCTACTATCTTGGGTGGAAGGATAGCACCAAAACATCACAAATCACATGCACATGCACCATTACATTTGCATTTGGCCTCAAGTTTTGAGATAATATCATGTCTGATGTCACACCAATGGATTGTTATGGATTACTTTTGGGTAAACCTTACCAATATGATAGGCATTCCACTTATTATGCCTATCACAATACATATAATTTATAGCATGAGAACAAATCCTTTCTTGTATGTAGTGTTCCACCCTCTACACATTAAAATTACACTAATTTATATCAGGTATGACCAATTGCTTTTATTTTTAGCACACCATAGCAGAAGGAGGCACAACCATGAGAAATTTTGTCCACTTCACCTCACATTCATCAATCTCATGTTATTTTTGTACCTTTTATTGTTCATGTGGTTCTAGAAGTTGTTCCTAGTGTTCTTATTATCCAAGCAGTTGTTCCTATTGCACCAGTAATTGTTCCTATTGTACCAGTAGTTCTTGTTGCACCAATAATTATTTTGGTTGTACCAATAGTTCCTATTGCACCAAAAATTGTTCCTATTACACCAACACCTACTCCTATTGCACAAACATCTCTTCTTGTTGATACTACTCCTACTCCAATTTTAGCTCAACCTACAGTTATTGATTTGGTTCACACCACTTTACATCTTACCTCCTTCACATTGAAGGAATTTTAGCATTCGGTGGTATGTCATAAAATGCCCTTTATACACACTCATCCTCTTCATATTGGTAGTCCACGTTACATCTACATGGAACCTCATTATGGATAATCCCCATAGCCTCTAGGTTTTTTTCCCAACTTCCTTCCATTTTTAAGTGTATTGAAGTACAATATTCTATAATATTATCCCTTTTCATTAGGATCATGACGGATTGCATTTAATACTAACAAGGATCATGCACATTAAATGTCGACTTGTAAATGCATACATGCCTATAAATATATTTTTTATTAATTCAATTAATAGTTTTCATTTGTGCCATTTCATGTTGCTTATTAATAGTGTTTCCCACATCATTAATTTTTCTTTAACATATGTTAAAATTTGAATAATGAGAAATAAATAACAAGTGGAAAGGACATGAAGAAAATAGAATAATGGGTCAGACCTAGCCAAGGATTCTATGCTCTGTCACATCCCCAAATCCATCTTAGATGAAGTTAATTCTAAACTCATTGCTCCTTTCTCTAAAGATGATATCAAAAAAGATTTATTTTCTATGAATTCGGATAAAGCCCCTAGCCCTAATGGTTTTCCTCCTTGGTTCTTCTAGACTTTCTAGGATATCATTGCCTATGATGTGTGCTCTACTATTAAAGATTCCAATCATACAAGTTTGTCCCTAAATGATTTAACTCCACCTTCATTACCCTATTTCCTAAATGACCTAATGTCAATCACATGATTGAATTTAGACCCATTAGTTTGTGCAATGTAGTGTACAAGATACTCATCAAGGTCATTTCCAACAAGATGAAGTATGTTCTTCCTACCCTCGTTGAATCTTGTCAAGGAAGCTCAGTTCAGAGTAAATATATTCTATATGGGGCTATTACTATCCATTAAGCTTTACATTATGTATCCATAGCCACGAAACCCATGTTTCTCCTTATTCTTGACATGAATAAAGTATTTTATAAGATTAACTGGGATTTCCTCATTGTTATCCTGCTTAAATTTGGTTTCCATGCTGAGTAGTTTGACCTAATCAAAGGTTGTATTTCAAGTTCCTAGTTTTCTATTATTATAAATAGATCTGCACTTGGTTTCTTCAAGAACAATAGAGGATTGAGATAGGGAGATCCTATTTCTCCCTTGTTATTCATAATTATAGTTGAAGCTCTTGGTCGAACCATCAAATATGCTTGTAGATTAGATCTTATTTTAGGAATTACATCTACATCTCAAACCAACCCTATTACTCACAAAAAATTTGTTGATGATACCATCATATCCACATCTACCTCTATTTTTGAGTCCAATGTCATCCAATATATTTTGCTCTTATATAGAGAAGCAATTGGTCAAAAAAGAAATTTCAACAAAAGAAAAATATACTTTTTCAATAATCTTGCTCAGAGGTAAATCAAAATTTCTAGAATCCTTGAGTGCTATGTGTCTTCCCTTCCCTCCACCTACCTGGGCCTCCCTCTATTCATTGGCAAACCTTTCATATCAATGTGGAACAATGTGATAGAAAGAATCCAAAAAAAATTGGTAGGATGGAAAGGAAATTTGTTATCACAAGTTGCTAAAGCCACCCTTACTTTGGCTTCCCTCCAGAGCATCCCAATATATTTTATGTCTATCTTCAAATTTCCTACAACCGTTTGTTTTAGAATAAAGTAAATCTAGAAAAAACTTTTGTGGTTTGGGTCTGATTCCAAGAACCATTTTCACATAGTGATTTGGGAAAAATTTCGTAAACCAAATCCTAAGGGAGGTATTAGCCTTAGAAGAGTCCACCTGCTTAATCTTACCCTCATGGATAAACAAGCTTGGTGATTAATTATTAATGTGGAAAATGATTGGATTCCCATTGTAAAAAGAAAATATTTATAGGCAATAGAATTTCTTAATGAGATGGTACCATGTATAGGATCAACCTTCTGGAAGTGATTTCTAAACACCAAAGATCTAGTCAAAAAAGGATTACGATGGAAATTAGGTGATGGTCTTAGTATCGACTTCTATAATGATAAATGGATCAGAAGTGAACCTCTTATCAATGATCCTAATCTAGTAGGTTTGAAAGTGGTCACTAATAGCACCTTTGGCTTGAAAGTGTCAGACTTTCTATGCTCTCTCAATGGAAAAAAAATATGGAAGGCTATCAATAGTATCATTCAGCCTGATGAATCTAGAAAGCTACAATTCCTCTTGAATTCCATAATTATTCCTTTAGGTAATGCTAAGGATTAGGTATTTTGGGAATTCATAGAAAGTGGAGAGTTCTTTGTCAAGTCTACCTACAGTCTGCTCCTACCTCCTGAAGAACCTTCATTCCCTTGCCACCTTGTTTGGACCAAATCTCTCATTCCTAAATTTCCTTCTTTTCTTAGACAACCATTCAAGAGAAAATTCTCACTACTGAAAACTTGCTTAAAGAAGGATGTGTTTCCCTAATAAATGTTATCTTTGCCTAGCCGATTGGGAATCCCCTCACAATTTTTATTTTCTTGTCATTTTTATTCCACAATTCTCATCAAGCTTCTCCAAATATTTCATATCCTTTTGACTATATGTTGCTCTATTTCTAAGCTCTTTCTTTAGTGGTCTAACCCTTTTCATAATCCCTACCTCAAATTCCTTTGGTAAATATGTCTTCATCATTTTTTATGGTAAATATGGCTCAAAAGAAATCGTAGAATTTTTTCTAATAAAATATTGAATCCTAACCATATTGCCTTCAAAATTCTAAGATTTTTTGTTGAAAATGCTATCCTAATTCCTCTCTCTTACCATACTATTTCTATATTTAAGGACTTCCTAAGAAGCTCCTTGAATATGCCTAATGTGGAAAACCTCTCCTAGCCTACCCATAATATAAGGGCCCAATCCTATTGGAACCCCCATCAAGGTTGGTTTAAATTTAATTTTTATGGAGCTACCTAGGGTAACCCTATTAAATTAGGTTTTTGTGGTGTTCTAAGAGATCATAGAGAAATTGTCATCCTTGCTTTTGCAAAACCCTTGGGAATCTAGTCTAATAAGATGGTGAAAGCCAGAGCTATGTGGAGAGGCTTAATTCTTGTAAAATATTATCCTAGAAAGCTCATGGTTGAGGGATATTATCTTAATACTATCAAATACTTGAAGAAAAACCTAAAATCCTTATTGGAGGATCAAGGATGTATAGAGGAGGCTAGAATTTTAATTGAAAGCTAGAAAAATATTATCTTCCAACATGCATTCAGGGAAAGCAACAAGGTTGCTGACAAACTTGGTAATTTTGGTGTCAATGCCACAATTATGAAGGTGTGGACAAGTGGATTACCTTAGGAAATTATTGACATCATGGAACAAGACATATTGACTTTTAACTAGCGATGCCACTAGATATTTTTTTTTGTTTTATTTCTCTTTTGGTTGGTCCTCATCGATATCCATGCCCTATTGATTCTGGAGACCTTCATAATATATGAGTTTTTCTTAAAAATTGGCCTTTTTAGTGATTTTATCCAAGGGCCTTTCACCTCATGCTTCAATTGCCTAAGCCCTTGCACCTCTCTTTGTGTTTGCATTTGTTTCTCCTCTTTTCAAGGCATCAACCATTTTTATTATGTTTTCTTTCACTTGTGTCCTTTGTCCACCAATTGTGTCCATCCTCTCCCTTAAATTATTACTTGGCACCTTTGTATTCATGCCCTTGCCTTCTTGATGTCCTTTACAATTCATTCTCCTACTCTCCCCTTAATATTCCATTCCCTTGGTCCAATCATATGGTTACAACCATTTTTTTTGTTTATTTTCTTGCTATTTGTTCAAGATAGTTAAGGATACTTTTCATTTTTATCTATAGTCCTACCCAAATTTTTTTGCTCTTCATCCAAGGTAGTACCTTCCTTATGTCTATGAATAGCCTCTATGGGTTCCACATTTATGCTACCTGGACCCCCATATTCATAGCGCATATCTGTTCAAACTTGTCTCATCTCACGTTAGTTTATTAATCATGAGTTACATTGAGTATTCCTCTATTGATATTGAACCCATTATTAAAGCTATGCTCTCTGAGAGATGCTTCATGCCCTTTTTTAGATAATTTTTAAGGGGTTATTTTAAAATTACTTCAACATTCCTCGATACTTGGAACAATGGTAATGTCTTCATGTGTGGCATATCCTTCAAGGTTGACATCATATTGCTTGTAGATTTAACTAGAAAACCAGTGAGAGAGAGGTCTATTCGGTGTAAGAAACACAACTCAAAGGTAGAGTTGAAGGAAATTAAGGATAAATATCTTTGTAAGTGAGTGATAATGGGGATGAAGCAATCTGAGTTACTCATTTTATGGAACAACATAATAAAACCAATCATGGAGTTTGTCACTATTGATGCCCTGAAAAGGTGTTGTGTAGTTTCTATTTTACCTTTTATAGCTATTTTATGGATGTTAAACTGGTAAATAATTCTCAATTCATCCTTAAATCCATTTCCTATTCCATTTAAAATATTCATAAAAATAAAAATCATGATTCACCCTTCCACCAAGGTATTTTCAAGGTACTTTACAAGCATTGGCTTATCCATTATCCCCAAGGCATCCCCATAATTTCTACATATACCAGCCAATCCAGTCCTAGGATAGCCCATCTAATTCCTACTCTCTAATAATATTGGCTATGAAAAGAGCCATAGTGGAGGCTGTAAAAATTTTGAGAAGCCAAGAACCCAAGAAAATTAAGTTGGAGTCACTAGAGAAACTAGAGGGAGTCAGATCCTTGATTTGATTGAAAAGACTATTGCATAAAAATAAAACCATGGTATTTGAATCTAAGGAGGAAGATAATGATGCTCCTAACCTTTTTCTAAAGAATTATATCATTAAATCCATCACCAACTACATTTCTCAATTCATAGACCTTCATAATACCTTAAACCTATTGTTCTTCAAAAAAAAGGTTTTCAGAGGATGGAGGCAAGGTTATTGTCATAGATGTTACTAAAGACACTAATGGGGACCATGCTACTTAGGTTAATGATGAGGATGATGATGAGGATGAGCTAAAGGATGATATTAAATATACAGATATTGAAGCCAAAGAACAAGCCTAATTACCTCCTTGTTTCTTAATTTTTTTTGGCTTAGGGCTTCCTTTCCTTTGTCCATCCTTACTATTTTTTAGGCTATATTGATTTTACTATTGTGGGGCTGCATTACCCTCTTCTTTTGTTCGATGTATATGTGTGCTCTGTTCTGGTGCTACTGATGTATTCAGGTTTTGGGACCCTACTAAAACCCATTTTGAATAAAATTTTAAACTTATCAAAAAAGGAAATAGAATAAAAAATGTAAAGGAAAGTTACTTATTTTAATGTCTAAGATAAAACCACACTTCATATCTACAACATGTGATTCTACAATATTGCACCTTTCTAAGTCAACCAATGACTCCATGATTCCTACAAAATAGAGGAAAATTTTGTAAGGTGGTTAGGTTATCACATCCCTACTTAGATAAGATAATTTATAAAATTATTTTGAAGAACACAAGCTCATACTAAGAGGGGTGTGAATAGTATAATATCAAACTTTTAATTTTCTTTCCAAAGCAATATCATCCAATATTATCAATTGCAATAATTAAACAATGCATAAATCATCACACACATAAGAGACACATATTTAACATGGTTCACCCAATGTGGGCTACATTCGTAGAGAAATATTTCTAAAAAATTTCTCAAAAAAATTCTTGGGAACTCATTCCCTATTACAATATTTGTGGACACTTATCCATAGGAGACACCAATCCCCTCTATTCTGGTTCATGGAACTCTATCCACAAGATACACCAATCCTCTTTGTTCTAGTTTGTGGACCTCTACCCATATGAGAAATCAATCCCATTTTCTCTTGTTCTATGGACACCACTCTACTCTGTTCTAGTTTTGTGGACCTCTATCCATATGATACCTCAATCCTCTTTTCTCTAGTTTATAGACCTCTATTCATAGGATACACCAATCTCCTCTTACTCTGGTTCATGGATATCTATCCATAGGAGACACCAATCTTCTCTACTATAGTCTAATCCAAAGCCTACTCACAAAGATTTCTTAAATATACCCATAAGCCTGCTCAAATTTACTCACTAAGATTGCTCAAATTTTCTCACTATCATTGCTCAAACCTCCTCATCAACACTAGTCAAGGCTTCTCACTATCACTGCTAAACCTACTCATAAAACATGCTCAATCCTACTCATAAAAACATCTCAACCTACTCATAAAACCTGCTCAATCCTACTCATAAACACAACTCAACCTACTCACAAACACAACTCAACCTACTCACAAAACCTGCTCAATCCTACTCACAAACACAACTCAACCTGCTCACAAAACCTGCTCAAATATGCTCACCAAACCTGCTCATATCTTTTCCAAAAGTGCTTTCTTTGACTAAAATAATTCACACATATTCTACTCAGTATTCCTTTTCTTCATGAACATATAAATAATGACATGCATTACAAATACTCAATATGTTCTTTCACATTCATCAAGTCTATCGCTTTCACATGTCTCACATTTATTGCATTCCAAAATATAACTCTAGTCTAGAACTTGATAATTGGACTTCTTATGTACTCCCAAAATCAATCAAAAACCAATATATAAATTTTCTTCACATTTTTGGTTTATAACCCTTGCAAATTTATTCCCAATATCAATCAACACTAATACACAACTTTGTTCTCAAACCCTTACACATATATTATCAATTTCATTCAACATTAATGAACAAATTTATTCTCAAATCTTTACATATATATTCACAATTTCATTCAAAGCAATGCTCAACTATGTTCTCAAGCCCTTGAACTTTTATTTCCAATTTTAATCAAAACAATGCATAACTATGATCTCAAAACTAATCTATAACTTTTACTTCAATTTAAATCAAATCAAATACACAAGTAGATCTATAACATTTCCACATTCACTCTCTTCAATCAAAACCAATGCATATCTAATCATTCCTTATACCTCCAACCATATGACATTAAAATATTTCCTTAAAACAAAAACCACCCTTGAGAAAGGAATTAAATCACCATACCTCTAAATCTACCTTAATGATGATAATATTCTATTTGTATGGGCTTCTCAAAACCTTTCTTAACAAAAATAACTTTCCTTTATTTTGCCACTTCAAAATAGGTTAGTTTATTGCTTTTTACCTTTTTGATAAAATATTAAATCAACCACTTTTAACACTTATCAAAACATATATACTATAAATCTAAAAAATACTCCTTATTTCTCCTTTTGGGACTCACAATAATTAGCAACAAAAACCCTTCATATCTCCTTTTATAACATGCAAAAATTAATTTTAAAAATATAAAATTTATACCTTAGAACTCCCCACTTAAAATATGCAAACATATAATTTTAACATACCATATGTCTCCCATTTAAGCATGCAAAATATAATCTTAACATACCTTATGTCTCCCACTTAATTAAATCAAATTAAAATATTTTCCCTTACCTTCGCATAGCAAAAACACCCAACACATGTGGAGGATATTCGATCTCCCAAATTCTGCCAACACAACACCTTAGACAAGGCTAGGCAACCAACCAAGCTCGTTTGACAGTGTGAATAATAAGTTGTAGCCTGTATTATTTGATATTTCTATTGTTCTATTGACCAAACAAAAAAATGCTTCCTCAAGGATTTTATACTGCCACCTCTTGTCCCACAATGCATTAGCACTAACTCGACATCCCGTTGGGTTAGCCACATGGATTATATTGATGTCAGAGCTTAAATGATATATTTTCTTTTTCACTCGCTGCCGCCCACAACATGCTCTTCTTCCTTCTCTGCCAACTGCCACTCGATTTTAAATTTAGCATTCACATTGGTTTTTAACAAATGCAAAATTTTACTTCCATATAAATATGCTTTATCATTTACTTTGGGAGGTCAGCTCATAGACTTATGAGTGATTTAATTTTGCTCTTCAATAACGTTGGCACCAAAACTTATAAACCCATTATAATATTTAAAAAAATATTATAATATTAATCTTTTTAAAACCTTTGGCCTTTGTAATATTTAAACATTTATCCCAAGAACCTTTAAACCCTTGTCCATTTCTTATAATATTTAATTCTTTAAAACCTTTGTCCCAAGCACTTTTAAACCTTTATATCCTTTTATTTCATACTTATATTTATAATATTTAAATTGGATATTAAATATTATAATCATTTCCATAAAAATATTTACCTTGCTTTGCAATAAACCTTACCTTGAATAATTTATCCATCCTTATAAACTCATCATCCTTGAAGAATATTTCTACCTTGAGTACCATGCACCTTTTGACATTGCCTTGAGTGCCATACACCCTTTGACATCAATGACAACTCAATATTTCCAACATTTTTATTTTACAGTCAGACCTAGAGGTCTTGTAGTGGTTCACCACTACCTACTCATGACTAAAGCAAAACCCTTATAAATGATGATCAAATTTTTATCTAGCTCATGGAGAACAAGCTCAAAGAATGCTTAAGAATTGGGACTTGTACAAAAGTTCATTTATAAAAAGTCTCAACAGACAGCCAAATAAGCACTAGAGGAGACTACCCTTAAAGGTAAGTCTCAATATCAAAGGTTTTACAATCAATAGTAAAGTGCAATAGAGAAAAATCTTAACCAATTGTAAGAGATGTCGAAAGACCAAGTGGACATGAATGCCTTAGTCAAATAAAAAGCAATTGAGATAGATGAGTTGAATTAATGACTTCCTCAAATAAAGATTTGAAAACCACCTACTAGAAGATAACCTTATTTATTATCCCAAATATTCATTCAAGATAAAGTATGGCCCTAACAATCCCATGCTAATAGGTCCAAGGTGTAGACCAATTGGTTTGACCAAACCCTGTAAGGGTGGCAAAGATCCAAGGTTAAAATGTTGGGCTCATTGGATTGAAAACTTGTCCCTTTCCTGCTGCTTTTAGTAGCATAAAAGGTTTAAAATTATTGTGGGATGGTTTTTATAGGGATGGATTGCATGAAGATCTATGTGGCGGCTTTCAGGGTAAACAACACAAAATACTATGACGTCCATAAAAGTTGGAAAACCTACCTAGATTCATGGAGGCTATAATTCCACCATGTAAATTAAAAAAAAAATAATCCCATGCTAATTAATAATTATGATCAGAGAATTACATTATTCAATGATCAGAATCCCTAGCAAAAGTAGATAGGATTATCAAATCTAACTACAGGAAATTTTAGAGGAAAATTCTCATAATGTAATATATAAATAGAAATAGTATTATATTTATAAAGGATTGACAAGTTTTCAATTGTATGCATTTTTAGGCTTTCCTTTCATTTCTCTTTATAAAAATAGTTGTGGTTCCTAAGCAACTTATGGGCAATATTGAACCCTCACTTTTGGCATAATATTTAAAATTTTGCTTGCATTATATATAAATTGGAGTCTATGTCTATTTTTTGGCCTTTTCTTAGAGACCCATTGCTATGCATGTCTATGTTTTTTAATCTTTACCTAAATATTAAATTTTGCTAAGTATGTGTGTGAGGGGATTGTGTCTATTTTTGGACTAATTCACTTACTAGCTCGACTCTTCTAGGGGATCTACCTTTTTGTTGATGCATATAATTGGTAGATTTTGAATGTACTTAACTTTGTCAAGGAGAGGAATTTCTCACCACCGAAACAGAGCATTCAGGCCTAATTTTATAGTAAAATCTTAGTGAATCTCTTGGCACATCACCCCATTTTATTTTCTTTGTTGATTTTGTTTACTTTATTGCACCCTTTTCATTTATTGAACAACTAGCACCTTGAATATCACATCTTAACAAGGATTCAACCTTTTAAAAAATCCTAGAGGTCCATAAATGAGACGAACTCCACTTTCTCAGTTGCAACCCACTATGTCACTTCAATGTGATGTGTGATTGTCCCAAAATGGGACAATCAAATATGATAATAGTTGAATGGCATGATTGATGGGACCATTGATAGATATTTGGTACAAATTTCAAAACAATGAGTAAGGATGAGACTTGGTGAGGGTCTTAGTCTATTATGTTCGAGTATATTATGTTATTTGGTACATGCTTAATGTACCTCCATGGTATATTTATAGTACATTTGTAAATAATAGATTAGGGTTGAGTCATAGTTTAGAGTGTGAGTTATATTTTCCCTTTTATGTAAGTGTGAATGTGCAAGAAATGCACAAGTACCATGTAAAGTTGTAATGTGTAGGAAATGCACAAGTGTCATGTGAGTTAGAGTGCAAGTGTAAGTTGAGTAAATGTGCACAAGTGTCTTTATGTATGAGAACAAATATGTAATGTAAATATGTGCACAAGTATCTTAGATTAGAGTATGCAAGTTATAGAAGTGTAAGAGTCATGAATAAGTGTGCATATGTTATAGTGTGAAGTGTTTATCAAGTATGCAAGTGGAAAGTAATCACGCCAAGAGACATCATACTTGTAATATGGAGAGCTACAGTCAAGTATCTAAAGAAATCACACTACTATGGCTATATTATGGAGATAACCCTCCATGACATAGTGAGTAGAATAACAATAAGGAGAACAAGTATTACAGTCTTTCATAAGAGAAATTGAAACATTAAATATTGCATACATTTTGAGCAACTAATATTCTAAAGTATATTTCATGCGTAGTACATGAATGATCAAGGCTATTTACATTTATATTTCTAGATATTATTGAATTTTAATTGAGTTATTATAAACCTTGTATACATATTAATTTTCTCATATTATTCTACTCATTTCATTATCTTAACCTTACTATTTTGTGGTTATAACATATTTAGATATTGTGATATTTTATGGTAGTATTAAGGCTTTAAAATCCATCATATTCCCACTTGCTGAAGAGTCTCTTTTCTCACTTGATGACTTTGCTCTAGGACAAACATCAGAAGAATCCACTACTGCAGATACCAGACCAAGGTTTCAGTGAAGTGTTAGCTTTAGATAAGGTATGATAAAGGAAATACAACCACAATATGTAAAATATGCAAGCTATGATAAGCATTGTAGACACCCAAAATTTTTACTTTGTCCCTCTTCCCATATTTGCAGTCAATCAATTTGCAAAACACTCAAAAATTGCATAAATTGGTTAAAAATACTATTCATTCATCAAATTCACTATTCACCATCCTTATCCTCTTTGGGCTAGCTAATCCCCTTCCTATGCTTAATCCTAGGTCCTCATGTGACCTCATTCCCAACTCAACCAAGGTTGAATTCTCCACCATGGTTGAAAAGCACTTTATGGTAAAAAAGTCAACATTTTGGTCAAAACTTGCTTTAAGATTAATTACATGCTTAATTAAATCTAATCCTGATTTGATTTGACCCTTCCACCTCACCTAGTCTAATTTTACTAGCCTAGCCTTCCACCTCACCTATTCTAGCCTATCCTAGCCTTGACACCTCTCACCCAAATATTTCTCCACCTCACATTCCCCTGGGTCATAAATGAAATATGGATCCTTTTGCACAAAAGAAGCAATTTTTAATTTGAAGATATTTTCAAAAAGGTCTTCATAAATACCAAATGGATATTTTTGGTAAAGTCATAATTATTTCTAGATGGGTGAGGGATTATCTCACCCAACCTCTTTTATGAACCAAGATACCTTAAAAGACACCTCTTAGGTGGACACCTCACCA
Source organism: Wollemia nobilis (assembly GCA_028583015.1). Taxonomy (NCBI): domain Eukaryota; kingdom Viridiplantae; phylum Streptophyta; class Pinopsida; order Araucariales; family Araucariaceae; genus Wollemia; species Wollemia nobilis. Next base: position 22,243,657 of record JAQPPZ010016895.1, read on the forward strand.
TTGTCACATCCTAGGGGACACCTCATCCCCTCCATCTCACCTTGGCCAAGTCTATAAATAGAAGACCATTTTTACCTTTTCATAAAAACCAACTTTTGCTTACCGAAACTCTTTCAAAATCACTACAGCCATTGCATCCATCCTACATCCATCACACAACCATCCAACATACATTACAATTGTGTTTATCCATTTCATGAGATTTTCTTGTGATTGAGATAGGTCAATCACCTTGCAAAAAGTGCACTTTATTAAGATATCCCATGCAAAAATCAAATAAGCATCTGCTCTAGGACAACCAGGAAAGTCACCTTGTAGATTTTGTCTAAAAAATATAGGTTTTCACGAACCCGTGTGAACCTCCTAGTTCACAATTGATTTGCACAACCCCGTGTGAACCTATGCTACAAACACGAGAATCATCGAGTCAGGTAAGTATGGCATGATTTAGTATTTTGAAACTATTTTTAGTAGTTATTTTCATATTTTAAGCTTATTTTAGAGTCTTTTGTCTTCATAACTATGAGGTTTGACTGAGGCAAACCCCTCAATGCACTAACAAGATTTTTTAGGTTCAATAGGTATAAAGAACACATCCAATCAATGGTGTCACATGAGAAAGAAGCCACCTACACTGAGGAACACAAAGAATATATTTCTTGCTACCTTTGTACACATCCGAAAGGGCTTCCTTAGGGAAGACCCCATTATAGCCTTCAAGGAAAATTTGTAAAAGGATATCACTTTGTAACCCCTTTTATAATTTCAATAACAAATATAGTGGATTATTTAATTTTGAATGATATTTATAGTGTAATTTTTGTTGAATTCATTCTAGCACACCTGGTGGGACCCCCACCAAGCATTAGCTTAATCACATTCTAAAAACAATTGTGGCATGTGTTTGTATGACAGGTAATTGTCATCATTGAAGAAACCCTAAACCAAAAATACGCTAAAAGCCATCTCAAGCCAAACCACAAAAGGTTCATTGGTGCACCAGTAAGCCTCCCAAGAGAGTAGTGAGTACACACTTAGGTGTGTGAATTCCTAAATCTACCTCAAACTTGATACTTGATACCCAGGTATTGGTTCTAGAAACCCATAACCATCGATAAGGTAAGTCAGGGGAGGTTAAGAGCCTCATGTTCCTATGGATTGTGTGCCCCATACCTAGACCACAAATCATCTCTCACCATGGTGTATGTAAGGTTAAATCATCCTTGTATTTTTGTGTGATAATAGTTACCTTATTTTCCTATAATTTTCTTTCTTTAGGTACGTGCAAAATATTTGTAGGGTTTTTATTTTATTTTTGTGCCAAAAATTGACTTTTAGAACTTTTTGTGTAGGTACATATGCTAGAACACTCCAAGAGCTTCAAAATCATCATCAAGACCTCAAAACTAGTCAGCCCAATATTTAGACACCGGTTCGCATGACCCCATGTGAACGAGTTGCTAGAGGATAGGTTTGCACCCCCAGGTGTAAATTTCAAGAATCCATAAAACTTCAGATCAAAATGTGAACCAGAAAATTTTGCATACACCTGGACATAGGTATTATTTGAGATTATTATTTTTACTTCCATTTTGAGGCTAATATTTCCTACTGGTCTTGTATTCCACAAAATTCCATATGCTTGGTTGTTTTAGCTAAATTTACACTTGCTTTCTAGCCTAGTTTCAATTCCAATCATTTAGCTTCATGTTATTTCCCTTTCAAAATAATTTAATTAGATTTATTTATTTTTATTTCCCTTTCAAAAGAATTTAACTAGATTTACTTCTTGTCATTTCCCTCCAAAAGAATTTAGTTAAATTTCCCTTTTAAAAACTAGTAGATTATATTTATTTGTGAGGAATTCATTAATTAGATTTGTTTGAAAAGCCATCCTAGCATATATTTCATTCAAAAATACAATTAGCATAGTTTTCTTCTAAAACAATTTCACACAACACCACACACTCACATCCCATTTTTAACGGTGTAAGGAACTAGATTTCATATCCAGTCTGAATTTGATTTCATCACCAATTCAACACTAAAGTTCGATGAGGTCAAATTTCTATCCTCCACTAGCTCACACCTTGTTTAGTCACCATAATAACCCCCTAGGTGGATCATTTTAGCATTAATACTTGTCTGGTCCTCATTTTGAGTGAGATTTAATCACTAGAAGGTACCTTGAAAGTGGGTATTTTTATACAACCCCTTTACCATAGGGTTTTTCAAAATAATTAGTGGGTGCAGTTGATTGTTACTGTGCATGCCTTAAACATGAGGGTTAAGCAAAATACAGGCTTGGATGGTAGTAGCACATTGATAGTGCAACCTCTCTTCACAAGAGTATATTGAATCATTAGAGAATTTTGAGTCTCTCATTTTGGATACCATTTTATTGTACTAGATTTCATCTAGGTTTCCACTCACCCATTGGAAACATAGTTTTATTCAATGTGCCTTTAGGTGTTGCAGGAGGTTCTATGCTATGACATATCTAATTCAAAGTACATTTCACCTTTTACCATGATTTTTAATTAGGGTAGATACATACTTTCACATGAAAATCAAAATAAACACATTTTCTTATTGTCGAGTCTCATAAAAAAGTTGTTACAACAACATACCAATTTTTCTATAACTCACTGATTGTTTGTTCCATAGTTTCATTTCCAGACAAAGTATTGCATAGTATTTTTTTAGGTGGTTTGCACCCCCCAGTGTGAATTTCATGCACTTAGATACATTAACACAACCCCATGTAAACCTAGCTTCTAGGCTACAAAACTACACCAAAAGACTACAAATGGTCCCCTAAGACTAGATCATATGCATGATATTTCTCAGGCTGCAACTAAATCCATTCCTACATATGATGGATTAGACAATACTGCATACAAATATTTTAAATATATTTTAAAATTTGTAGCCATTGATAACATAAAGAATTAAGATGTCATGATCAGAATCCTAGCCCTATCCTTTGGAGGAAAAATTCTATATTGGTCTAGGAATTTAGAGGATAATACTCTTACATCATGGGCAACATTAGAAGGACCTTTTTAAGAATATTTTAATGAGTGTGTTGATCCTTTTTTCCTATTCAATCAATTTACATCCATACAAAATTATTAGCAAGAGTTTGTTTTGGATTTTAATCTAATATTTAGTAGGTATTGGAAAATAATTCCACCTAAATCTAAGCCAATTGCAACCCTTGGTTTCATGTACTACATCATATAACTTGGATTTGAGTTGGGTCTGTAAAACCAACAGTCAATAATATGTACCTTCCTCCAAGTCTACAATGTAGTTGTTCAAGCTTAAAATACTCTTATCAATGTGGGAAGATTACCCCCTAAAGTTGTTATACCTTATTGTTCAGAAACTACCAATGTGCAGAACCAGTCATCTACATCTTCTTATATCGATCCTGCTTCTTTATCATACCTGCTTCTTTAGATGACCCCTTTTCCTCACCCTAAATATATCATCTATTGCAGTTCCTTTCCCACAACTTCCTATTCAAACATCCCACGAATCCACTATTCTTCTTGATATATAGAATACCCTTAAAATGCTCAGTAACAAAATGAGCTCAATGGAAAAAAAATATAGAGAGATCTCAACAAATGATATTTTCTTATGTCAATAGGGACCAAAAACTTGGTACCATAAATAACATAGAAATCAAGGTAAATACAATGTAGGAAGATCTAGGGTGTTCCTCTGACATAAGCTTGGTAAATGTGTGTTATCTTGTATGCAATGATTCCCATAATTCATAATCATGTGTCATGTACCAATACCATGTGCAACCGACTATGGAAATGGTAGAGAGGAATCATAAGGGTGGGGTCAATATGCTTTGGTAGCCTGACCATATTATGGTTGGATAGGATCCAAGATGGCACTGCTACTTTCTATATCCGTTAGACCTAGATCCCAGTTTGTAGTGGAGATCCTTGAACATATGCACAAAGGTAAAAGTTGCATTGGCTATGAAGGTCATGGAGTTAATCACCATATCTAGGAGGATCTTGATAGGAAATCCCTCTAGCTCACCCTTAGAGTCAAAGATGATCTCAAGGGTTCCCTTACTTTCCAGCTTCAGTCTCTTGAGCCTAACTAAAGATATAGGAGCACTGGGACCACCAAGGATGGGCCCACCTAGGGCACTAAGACTGTTAGGGGACTTATCTAACACCCATAACTTCCTAGTGGGCTTGTGCTTCATGGGAGGAGGTGTTTTTTTAGGAACACTAGGGATGCCCTCCCTTTATTTGGGTTCAATTTTAGAGGAGGCAAGGGAATCGAGAGGGGGTTTCGATGATGTGGGGGGAATTTCCTAGATAGAAGGTTGGTTGGCTAGTGCATGGTGGTAGAGGACAACCATGAGGTATTTATGGATGGGCTTGAGGTGGGATTTTTAGGCCTTCTCAACTACTAGGGTGAGCGAGTACAACAAATACCTAGGGGTGCACAGCTGGGTGGCATCATGAAGGTGATTGAAAAAGCTAAGGTGAAAGTTGTAGAGATTTTTATCTATGTCATCATAGGTTATGAATTGCATAATTGGAACTATGACCTCATTGAAGGGTTTGGGAAATTGATACCTGAAGAGGGTCACCTTGTCCCAGTCGTAAGATTTTCCCTAGTTAGGAAAGTGTACGAGTTCCTCCTCCCAATTGTTCCTATCACATCATATGAACTTCCATTTGTCCTCATGGTAAAGCCCTATAAAATCGAACATAATATCCTTAGTGAAACTAAAGTGGATGCCCTTGACCACCACCTCATTGTTGTTCTAGGTTTCAAGAAATATCTAGATGATTTCATCATCGAGACCTACAAATTTATGAAGGGGATGAGGAATTTAGCCTCCATGAAACCCTGAGTAGATTCACTCAGAGTTAGGGTGGGAGGCTCAACGTAAATAGAATTCATGGTTGGGGAAAGGGCAGACAATTTATAAATGAAACTGGGGGTACAAGTGTGAAGTGGAGGCCACACTATCAAAAGACAGCCATGGAGGGGGTGGATGTGGGGAAATAAGCCAAGCACACTTTGAACAAAAGATATAGGTTTGAGGGAAGCCGAAGGGGTATAAAACTATAGCTTTCATTAGGAATTTATAGCGTGGGAGGTGAAAGACATGATCAAAAGGTGGTGATGAAGTGGAGAAGGGTGGCAAGCATGGGAATTAACAAGAAAATAGCAATGGACAGTGAGCCCCTTGGGATGTGAATGATGAGGTGGCACTCTGAGCGAGGGCCAGGTAGACAACAGACATGAGGTAGCTACCTTGACATGATGATGGAGGGATAAGGTGAGGACACCATGAGTGGCAGACTGAGTTGGTATGGGGAATTTTTTTGGAAAAGTACTGAGGCCCATACGGGTAAAGTGGGGCCTACTCAAACCCAATCAAGCATTAAGGTGGCCACTACAGATAGGCCCATCAAAAACAACAACATTGGGAAGCTCCAAGTTGAGGTCAATGATCCACATGGATTCAGAGTGGGGCTTGGGGTGCCAGGTCAATAGGGCCTTGAGAGTGTCACCTCTAAACTTCTATATGGAAATCATGACAAGGAGATTGATCTTGGGAAGCTATGACTAATAGATCATCGAGAAAGTCATCCCTCCATATTTGAAAGCTTTTCAACAAGGCCACAAAGTTGGCCATGAATTCCACCAACTTGTTGCCTTCCCTATAGATATGGTAGATGGATGTCTGATGGAATATCTGAAGGACAATTCGAGCCTCTTGGATGATGTTGGATATTCTCCATGCTAGTTCCCTATGCTTTCTAATGAAGTTGATGATGTTTAAGGAGTCTCCCCATGAAGGAGCACTGATGCTTAAGTGAATTTGTTAGTTTGGAAGTCAAGGAATTCTATGTAGGCAAGAATAAAATTCCATCAATGGTCACGAATAACCCTGCTAGCACATAAGGGATCGAGATTGCATTTGGAAGCTTCCTCAAAGTTTAGCTTGATCTACCTAGGAGGGGGGGTTGTCCAACTAATTCAGGCTCTATGGGAGGGGGAAGGGTAGGGGTCAAGAGGAAGTTCTTGGACTCCAAGGGAGCCGAGGAGGGTAATCTCACTTGACTTTAGGGGAGAGCAGGATGGGAAGAGGATGCAAAATTTTTCTGACATGTAGGTGAGTGCTTTGACTACCACTGTCAGGGGGTCCCTGGGTGGGGAAGATAAGCATCTGCTATTATACTAAATATACAGCTTCCAAATAAATTTAGGTAAGCAAAAGGTCCAGAGGGAGTGGAGGGTGGGATGGGAAAAGGGATTGGGCCATTGGATGAAGAGGTCGGGGATGGATCTAGGAGGGGCCCACTAGATGGAGAAGTGGTGGAGGAGGTGGCCTAGGGCTACAGTGGAGAAAGGAAAACTTAGGAAGAGGTGATTGGTCACTTACCAGTTAGAGCAGTAGAGGTAGCACCAATTTGGGATCAAGAATCCTCTCTTGGCAAAATTTTCAACAGTGAGGATCTTGTTTAGGATGGCAGTCCAAGCGAAGAAACTGATCTTAAGGATTAAATTTTTGGCACACACTTTCCTGAATAGGAAGTGGGACTCTTAGGGATCCCTTTAGAGGGCATAGATGTATTTTATCAAGAAGGATCCACTACTAGTATTGTGCTAGACACACCTATCCTCTCCCCCTCATGAAGGGATGATAGTTGTGCTAAGAAGGGCTGAGAGGCTAGCTACCTGAAGGGGAACCAAGCGTCATCGATGGGACCCTATTATGGCCTGCCCTAGGCCCTAATCATATATTCATCCACCTTGGATCCTTTGGAGGCCTCCAACTAGGGTATGAGGGCTAGGATATCTCTTTATTATCTTAGGGCCTCATCCCGGATCCACTTGTCATCCCAAAAATCAATCTTGGTCCTATCGCCTAGGTTCCACCTGGCTACTTTTTTAATGAGGTATTTAATTTGGGTCAAGGACTTCCAAAATGTAGGCACATCATGGGACTAATGGTCACTAAGGAAGGGGTACTGCTAGAGGTATTTTCTTCTAACAATGCTGACCCACTCGGCCAGGAAGTTGGTGAACACTTTACAAGTATTCTTGGCTAGGAGGGTTGTGTTTATTAGGGATACCCTCCTAAGACCGATCCTACCTTAATTATTGTATCGGTAGACAAGGGGCCACAATACCAAGGGATCCTTTTCTTCTCTTCACTCCCAAACCAAAAAAAATGCTTCTTGATCTGCTCGATGCAGGAACTGATCGAAGTGAGGACTCTAAAAATAGACATGAAATACATTGAGATGATTTGGAGGAAAATGAATGTGAGGGTGGCCTTGCCTTCTTGGGAGAGGAGGTGCCCTTTTGAATAGGTTAACTTATTTTGAATTCACTCAACCAGGTTGCTACCTAAGGCCTTGAAGGGATGCCCATGAATAGGGGAAGCCTAAGATAGGTGGTGGGGAGGGTGTCCACGGTGCAGCCCAGAATCTGGGCTATCTTAGCCTACCTCACTAGGGGAGTGTGGATGAAGTAAATTTTGCTTTTCAGGAGGTTTATATTCTACCCAACCACATTCTCATATAGGTTAAGAATATGCTTGATGACTTTGTATTAGGCTACAGAGGTAGTGGTGGCTAAGATAGTGTCATCCAAAAATTATTTATGGGACACCAGGCCCAAGCCTAAATCCAGTATAATCCCTAACATGAGCCTATTTCTAGTTGCACTCAAAATAGTGCACACCAAGGCTTTGGCCAGGATGATGAATAGGATCAAGGATAGAGGGTCGCCCTATCACAGTCCTATTCCACTGGTGAAGAAACCAGCTAGGGAACCATTGACCAGGATAGATAACCACGAGGATGACACATAGTGCTTGATGAGATCAACCCAGGAGGGGTGGCAACCAAATTTGAGGATAACACTTCCATGGAACTCCTACCTGACCCTATCAAAGGCTTTGTTCATGTCTAGCTTGAGAAGGAATGCTAGTTTTTTAGCAAGGGATGTAGAGTACAAGACCTTAGGGATGATTATTATCCCATATGTGATGACTCTCCATTTGACAAAGCTCCCCTGGTAGGGGTCAATGATTAGGGGGGTATGTCCTTGAGTCTAGTCACAAGGGCCTTGGTGATAATTTTGTAAAGGACATTGCATAGGCAGATGGGGCAGAAGTCAGATAGGGATTTTGCCACCTAGGTTTGGGCATCAGAGTGATGAATATGGTATTGATACCTCTAGGAATAGAGTAAGGTCTCTTATAGTAGTGTACACTTCTTAGCCCACCAGATCCTAGAAATCTTGGAAGAAGCAGGGAGGGAAGCCATATAGGTTTGGGGTAGCATCTACTTTCATGGAGAAAAAATCTGCTCTAATTTTCCTATTAGAAAGAGGGTTGAGGAGCACCTCATTAGTTTCTATGAATATGGTGGGGGAATGTTCTCAACGAGAGTCTTCGCCACTTGGGGAGATGACTAGGATGCAGTGCTAAGAAGATCTTGGTAGAAGCTAGTGGTCTCTGATCTGATTTCTTCCTCATACCTCGTAGAACTTTTGTCGCTACAGATGAACTATGGGATTCTATTGGTACTTTTGTTTTTGAGAGTGGAAGTGTGAAAATTTTTGGTGTTGGCATCACCATCCTTGAGCCAAAGGGCCCTCAATTTTTTCTTCCAAAAGGTCTCCTCCCTTGCTAGTACATTATGGTATTCATCTAGGACTTTGCGTTCCTCCTCCCTGGACCTTGGATCCTGACAGTCTTCCTATAATATGCACTCTAGGTCTTCCAAATTTTTCTTTAGAATATCCTTACTATCAAAAATATTTCTGAACACCTCTCTATTATAGACCTTAAGGTTATCCTTGAGGGACCTTAGTTTATGATAGAATTGCCTAGTAGGGGATCCCTTGGTAGGTTGGTTCCACCATCTACCCACCTGCTCCTTGAAGTTGGGATGGTGGAACCACATGGGCTGGGATCAAAAAGGAAATTTGTGATGAGGGTGCCTATCGAATTCAAATAGGAGGGGACTGTGATCTGATCCTATTTTGGAAAGGGCCAAGAGGGTTGAGTCTACAAATAGGAGGATGGATTCCCTAGATAGGAACACTCTATCTAGACTAACTTATGTGAGGCTAGCCCCTGCCCTTCTATTATTCTAGGTGAATTTGGATCCCTTCATATGGACATCCATGAGCTCATTGGTATCGATGAAAGCCCAAAAATTGTCCATGCTTCTATTGTTCAAGGCAGTTCCCCCACACTTATCTGAGGGGAAGAGGGGGCTATTGAAGTCACCTTCCAATATCCAGGTAAGGAGTGTGAATGCCTACCACATGAGGCTAATTTCATCCCACAAGGAGGTCATTTCAATCGGGCTATTGAGGGCATAGATTTTGGAAAGGATCTAGGTCTGCTTGGTCACCAAGTAGTGCAACATGATTTTGATGATTCTAGGAGAGGATGAGATTAGTTTCGACAGTGCCTGGGTCTCACAAGCACATCATACCCCCGATGGAGCCTAGGGCTAGGGTGAAAAGGGGGTCACTATTGTTCTATATTGCCTTGGCTACTTTGGGAGAGGACATCTCATTCATATTGGTTTCTTGGAGATAATGATAGTTGGTTTGTGATCCCTATAGAGCTGGGCTAGGGTTCTCCTATTGGGGGCTCCATTGAGCCCTCTTATGTTCCAGGTGATGATCTTCATTTGACACCCTTGGGGGGTATTTTGCCTCCCTTCCCTTTCTAGATGGGAGGTTTTGATCTCAGGGGTTCTTATTTTGGAAGGTTAAGGGAATCACACAAGAGAGTCTATTGGAGGTCACTGGTAATGTCATCCTCCACTCGTTTTCTTCTCTATTTGCCTAGCATGGGCCGCCCTCTTTTCTTCTTATTGTCGAAGTCTATTGCAATTTTTTTCTACAAGTTATTTTAGGACTGAGCCCTTCTAAGGCCAACTAGGAGAAGGTTGAACTACCTTTATCGTCATCCTTAGACATCTCTAAGTCAGCATCTAAAAAATCTTGAGAAGGGAGGGGAATGGTCAGGGGGGACGAGGGAATGGGGGCACCAGAGGAGGATGGAGGGGGCTCGAGGGGAGAGGGAGATGAGGGATGCTATAGGAGGATTTATGGGGTTGAATTTAGGTCACCCATGTCTAGGGTATGGGGATGAAAAAAGTCATTTGTGGAACCTATCAGGGAAGATGTGGTATCGACTAGCCCTTTGGATTTGTGGGGAGGTTCCTTGGGACACCTCAAGTCTACTAATGAAACTTCAAGGTTGGGGTTAGGGTGGGTGCATACCTGGTTGTGATCTTCTATCAGGATTGGGTCCACCTTCTATTTCCCTTTATTAGCCAATTTAGGAACCTTACCGCACCATGCCTATGCTGGAGGTCTACACCCACTTCAGGGGGGGCATGGGGAGGAAATCTATCATAGGACATAGCCTTCAAAAGGTGGTCCTTAGGTGCTAATTCTTCTGGCTACTTAGTGAGGGGGCACTGATTGAGAAGATGCCCTTGCATGTTGTAATGGGTGCAAAATTTTGGCTTATTTTTGTATTCTAATATTTTGCACCAATGGTAGGATCTATATGATAGAATGACTGAGGAAGGAAGGTCATATTCGAGATTCACATTAACAAAAATATTGGCATCGACCATTCAAAATCTAGCTTTGGTGGCAGAGTCAGAATCCATGAGCTTCCATATGGCCTACGTGATGAGTCTAAGAACATCCTCTTGCCAGAGGTGGAAGGGGAGATTTTGCAGTCGTCTAATCCAAATCGGGGTATAATTTATGCTCTGGGTGTTGGGGTTGAAATTGATGGCCCAATGTTTGAGGAATATTCTCCTACACTCCATAAACTAGGGCCCACCCATGAGAATCCTACTGGTATCTTCCCTGTTGTTGATATTTATGTGGAAAAACCCCTTCGAGGCAATGATATGCATGTTCCCTGTGGTTTTCCATTTGGTGAAAGTCTAGTGGTGAATGGTTTCCATGTCTGGCCGACCCTCGATGAATTTCCTAACCAGGGAGAAGGAGGCCCCTGACACAAAGGATGAGAAAACATCATCCTTGATGGAAATGTGCATCCCTTCCAAGGATAACCCCTAAGATGAGGGGCGAGGATTATTTTTCTCTCCCACCAATATCTAAATGAACGAGGGTTCGTTGGACCCCGCCAGGGAAGAATACTCGACAACTTTAGTAAGTGGTTCTTTTTCTGGAGAATTAGAATGCTCATTTCCATAGCGGCCCCCAAGTGCGCCCTTGCTGCCTACCTCAGGGCATGAGCCCTATACACTTATCAGGATTCAATGCTGTGGATCTTGAAACCCCCATTTATGGTTTCATGTTCCGATCCCACTCCTAGTCCCTCCTCTACTACTGCTCCTGCCATCACACCTGTGATCTATAATAAATGATTTTTGGATTACAAGTTCTTTTGGAGTTTTTGAAAATTGTTTATGTAATGAATGAAATAAAAATTTGTCTAACAAATTTCAAAGAAATATTTTAACTTATTTCTAAGATAAAATCAAATTTATCAAGAACCAGTGTGTGATAAGTGAGTTTCTTTTTCACCTTGATTCGACATAATGATACAAAATCTCTCAAGGATAAAATGTGTGTGCTTGTGAAATTAATTTACCAATTTTGAGTAAGGTAGTAATACAAGAAAACTTGAATGAACCACTGTGTGTGTAAGTGAAAGGTTCATTAACCATGATTTTATGAATTCTAGTGTACTGAACTACTATGTAATTCAAGTTACCAAAATCTAGCTAATCCACAAGCGAATATTGGTCTATACAAAAGAAGGTCACTAATATGACATACATGTCAGCACACAAAAAAAAAATTACCCAAGGTCAAGCAGGTTGGGCACAAACCACTTGTTATGGGGCTTACCTCATGGTTTTCGAATAACTGAGGAATTCCAGGGATTCAAGCTTAGTACCCCCTTATTTCTTCTAATTTTTGGAATAGGGATTTCTTGTCCATTTTTGAACAAGGGGATTTTATTGCTTTTGTTTTTCTTCTCCTCTTTTTATTTTTATTTTTATTTTTCTTTGGGATACATACCCAGATTAGATGTAGGGTAAGGGATTTTATTTGGGTAGGAGGAAGCTTGTGCTTTTTCCAATTCTTAGTATTCTAGACCATGTGCATGATAGGATAGCAGGGGAAACGTTTCACTGAAGGAACAAAAACTACTATGTAGTATCCTTTTCAAATTTACAACAAATCATATTTAAGATGTGAGAATGTGTTCTTGGTTCAAGAAGTAGCAATATTAGTTTACAAAACTCAAAATTATATTTAGTGATATAATAGTGCTTTTTAATACAAGAGAGATTTATAATCAAAGTGACAAAATCAAAATCATTAAAGATGTAAATTAAGTGCATGGTTCAAGATAAATTTTGATTTTATCTAAAATAAGATAAAATACAACTTGAATTTTGGAAAACAACACACACTATGTTTTTGGAAATTTTATCATTTTATTATTATTTTGATAATATGAGGGTTGCAAATGGTGAAGAAATTTATTTAAAATTATGTACAGATATGAAATTTTTTATCTTATTCATAATATCGCTTCAAATGCATGATATTCATGGGTTCCTTGAGATCTTTCCCATCCAAGGAAGCCAATCTGTATGTACCTGATTTAGCCTTGTCATTTAGCCTTGTCATTGGTCATTTAGCCTTGTCAGTCTGTATACAAAACTATTTACACCTTATGACTGAGACTACAAAAATACACCAACACTAGACCCATTTTTCACCTCGCACCATCAAAGTGCATGGTCTAAGTCTCTATCTCCCTCAATGTGTGATTGGATATGGTAGGGACTCTTTTCTCTATGGTAAAGGAAATGCTATATGTACCCATGCCTATTTCAAACTGACTATAATATTCTTTGAATGGCAATTCAACCTCAACCTCTAGTTCTTCAAAACGTTCCACCAGTTGGAACTCATCCAAAGGAGAGAGGTTACACATATCTGCTTTAATTTTTTCAATATGATAAGACACAGGCTTCTTGAGTGTAATCCTTATTCTCTTTCCCTTAAATGGAATCATCATTCTAGAGTAATTCATATACATGCATCCTCCTAGTTTTACAGTGAATTCCCTTGAAAGACATAGGCTGAAATAAGGCTCTAGGTTTATCACTACTAATTATTGCACAATGGTTAACTCTAGAGCTCTGTGCAACCTCATTAGGACATCCTTTATTACTCCTACTATATTTACTGGGGTTCCATACAACTAAAAAAATATAGGATAGGATCTGATATATTCCATACCCATCTCCTCGTAGATTGCTTTGGGCATAACTGTGGTGGAAGCCCTTGAGTCAATCATGCACTTGCAGATAATACAACCCTCCATACTTAGAGAAATGTAAAAGGGAAGGGGTTTATTGTTTAGGGTAGCAAGGACATATTTTTTCCCATAGTGCATGTTGAGGATTATAGTAGCTTGCTTTTCCTATGGATATTTGCCTAGAGAAGCCTTCAATAGGTCTATTTGGCTAGGGATAAAGAGAGTCTCATATAGGCTAGCCTTTGAGGTTATTATTTTCATTTACTCTACAATATTGTACTCTGATTTCACTGAATAGGAATTCTCAAACTTTCTCTTTGGTTCACCATACTTCCTGTTGTATTTTTGGGTAGCCTCAATCCTTTACATCTTGCTTATGGAGGGAAATCTAAGCTTTTATTGTGCTTCACTCTTGGATATCATTCCTTATTTATTGTTTTATTTGTCATATATTGTAGGAAAGTTGACCTCTTTTTATTTTTCTATTGGGACCATATCTTCTTTTTCTTTTTCTTTAGGAATAGGGAAAAGATCATTACTTTTAGGGAGAGAATATTTCTTCTTTTGGGAAGGGACTTTAAACTAACCCATATTTTGTGGATCAATATGTAAGGTTTTATTTCCTGATATTGTCATAACTAAAATTGGCTCTTACTTTTCTATGGTGTCCCCCATATTGGTGTTTTTGTTGTTTTGATTTTATGGTGGGCTTTGATAGTGTTGGCTCGGTGATGGGGTTTACATCTATTTTTTGCAAATTGTGTGCAGGATTGGATTTTTATAGGTGGTTCTCTATGGCATTATGCCCTATCCGTGGGATAGTTTACTGTAAGGGACTATATGGGATCTCGTATCCCTATTTTTTTCTAGGTATTCAATTATCATTTAGTTTTCTAGAATTTCCTAGCATGACAATGCTATGACATTTAATGTAATACGGTTTGGGCACCTTTAAAAAACCCCTCTTTGTATATAATATGTTACTTATCAAAAATAAAAAATCATTTATTATACATTGCATTTTGACTTCGCGATGATGGTATAATTCCTAGTAACTATTTTTTCAAATTTCACACTAGGAATTCTATGCCTAGAGCAAGTCATCTTTCTCAATTTTTAGGTTTTAATCATTTCATATGGCACAATGATTTGTCATACATTAATTTGAATTTTTAAAAACCAAAAAATTCATATTATCATGCATTGCAGTTTGACTTCACGATGATGGTATAATTCCTAGGAATTATTCTTCTCAAATTTTACACTAGGAACTCATCTTTCTCAATTTTTAGATCAAGGACATTCCATATTTATTATTATTTAATATGTGATACAAATTATTTGTTTTATATCAACTTATGTCTTCAAAATAAATAATTTCATATTATCATGCATTGCATCTTGATTTTGCGATGATGGTATAATTCCTAGCAATTATTCTTCTCAAATGTCACACTAGGAATTCTATGCCTAGCGCAAGTCATCCTTCCCAAATTTTCATGCTTAAAATCACATTATTCCCACAAACAATAAACATCATCAAAATATTTCCTAAAAATCAAAATATTTTCAAAAATAATATTAAACATTTTTTTCTATCAGTATAAGCCTCAAGATCATATTTGAGCATCACAACAAATCTCTTATTTAGCAATACAAAAATCCTCATAATAAGATTCACTTCATGACTTAGCGAGCATTGATCTCCACCAATGGTCATATAACAAAACAACATCCTTTGAGGAACATTGCTAATCCATTTATGATTCATTTTATCAAAAACATATTTTCAAAACCATCATTTCAAAAACACATTTACACAAATCTTTTTCATTTTAAGCATGATCAAAAGTACTTAAATCAAAAGCATGATTATAGGAAATTTAAAACATCATAAAAATTTCAATCGAATATAATAAAATCATACAAAATCACATAAGACAAGAAGGTCAATATATATATATATATATATATATATATATATATATATATATATATATATCTTGAAAGTCCATATACAAAATAAAGTTAGACTGGTATACCACAATCCTCAAAAATCGGTATACTCAGTCAATAGATATATAATACAAAAATATGTCTAAGCTCACCCCTAGAACCTCTAGAAATTTGTGCATCATCATCCCTACCATGGGTCATGGTGCTTGGAATCCTCCTTCTCCAGTAGTAGTGGTCATCCTGGTAGTCGAGTGCGATCTCGAGTGACTCAAAGGATTCAGAGGCTTGTACATCGTAGGTAGTGGCTGTCTCTATTCCTTAGGGACTGTTGTAAAGTATAAGGTCTGGTAGAAATATGCCCACCTAATAACCCTACACAACTCATCCCCTGAGTTACCTCTCATCTATGAAGATGAAGGGGTTGGAGCCATAACTCCCTATCCTACCTGAGCCCTAGCTTGTACGAGATATACCTCTAGATATCGAATCCTAGATCTCAAACCCGCATCCTTTATCGATAGGGTCTCAATACTAGTCTTTTGGATGATAGTCTCTACCCTAAACATAACGACCTCTATCTCGAGATATCTTATCCCGCTGCTCTCACCTACCTCTAGAATCCTCTATCCCTTCTTGTGTGAGTCAAGTATCTCATTTTATTGAGGATATGCTCTCCCATCCTGCTGGGGTGACTCTCTCCTCTCCTTCTAATGTCTTCTCCTAGGTCGGTCCTATCTCCTTTGAGATATGTGGCCACCTCTAGTGTGAGGTCCTCCTCATATAGGGGGCACTTGTATCATCTACCATCATTGACTTACCAGATGGACCGCTTGCTCAATAGCACTCCATGGCTGAGTCAATCTAGATGGGCAAATATCAACATACCACTACTGGTACTTGTCCATCATACTAGCATCATACCAATATACCACCTGCATGGGTGCATCATATTAGTTTAGGATCCAAAAATATAGCCATATTTAGTGTACCACTAATGGTGATGTGGTCTTGAGTCACATGAGGGTATGTAATATCTCCCCATCTAGGGAGAACTATTGCAATCCAAACTAGCATTGCACCCGATCAAAATGGTGCAACTCCACCTCTCCCTGGTCCATCCATATCTATATGGTATATCTAATGTGGGACAAATTAAAAGCATCCTCATCCCACCCTGGTAGACCCCTCCAAGGTATCCATGTGATGTCTTATAGCCATAGCTCATCTATGAGTCACCTCACCACAACAAGGCCAACTCGTCCCTTGTGCCATATTAATAGTGGTCAATAGAAAACCCTGGATCTATCATCCTCTACCCTAGGATGACCACCTAAAACTATAATAAAAGGAATTCCTATAGGTCATCAGATGGCAACATGCTCTCAGCACCACACCTGTAGGAACAAAGTCAAAATCAGTCCCTTTCCACCCTTGTAGACTACCCAATGCAGGAATTGGTATATTCTAAAAAGAAAGAAAAGTTCCAAAGCAAAGAACACCTCCTAGTCATGCATATCACACACCACCTCTACCAAAGTATAGGGTGGATGCTATCCACTAAGATGGTTCACTAGTAAGCCACCCAAAATTCCACTCAGTAAAACTGTCAATCAGGAGATACTCTCTACCTCCCCCAGTCTATCAACAATACCACCCTTCTTCAATAAGAAGTTGGGGTCTCTAGTCAGTCTCCTCAATTCTTGGCCTTGGTTTGTAGACGCTGTAATGTAGGCACCCCTTAGTGTTATTTGTAGGATCATCCAAACATCCTCTAAAGTGGGAGACATCTTCCCTATGGACAGTCTGAAGTAGGATGACTTTGGATACCATATCTCCACCAGAGTTGTCAGTACCCTTATGTATACCAGAATATATGGCATCTTTACCACATGTCTTAGTCCCACTGCTTCTACATATGTTCTCTCAATCTCTGTGAGAGCACCCAAATTTGTTTCGAGTGTAGAATGTCTCCACTCCTGGTTCTTTAATTCTACCATCTATCAATAAAAACAAAGCAATAATTTTTTTTCAGTAAATCATATCAAAACATTCAAAATCAGATAACAAGTTCAAAATCATAAAAATTTGTGCAAAATCTTAATAAAGTATCAAAATCATAATAATTTGTCAAAATTGTGCTAAATGTGTCAAAATCATAGGAATTTTTGTGATATCATATCGATACAATATCGGTCATTTGTATCGATTTCGGTCGATATCATATCGTCTGATATCCTAAAATCGATATGATTTTATGAAATTATTATGATTTCACTTTTAGGGCTATGCACGGCTGCCATGCCCTAAAAATCCAAGTTTTGAAAAATAGGAAAAATCTAAGCTAAATAAGTGATAAATCCATACCCTAAGTGCTCCATCTCCCACTCGAACCAAATCAGAGTGATGTGGAATGTCTGCCATGTTTTCTCCAGAGCTCTGAATAGATAAATAGTAAAATACAAATGAATTAGTTTTATATTTTCTTTTTTCTATTTATTCATTTACCCATATTTTTGATTTTTTACCTAGATGTCAAAACTGATGTAAAAACTTGAAGGGGGTATCATTAATAGCATATTTGAAAACAACTTGCATAAAAACTTGAAATCATCAACAAAATTTGCAATACAATTTTTCCTTATCGTAAAGCGTGATGTACTTTTATTTAACGTATTTTTCTTCAAAATTGCATTAAAGAGGGGGTAAAATGTAGCATTCTAAAAATATCTCATTATAATTTCCATTAAGCAAAAACAACTTGTAAAAATGAGCCTCTAGCTGGTTACCTCATTTTTCGTGCCCTCTTGGTGAAATCGAGTTATTTAGACAAGATTGTACGAAACGATCTTGGATTGTATGATATAATCTTGGATCGTACAATACAATCATGGATCATACGATACAATCCTAGATCATACGATACGATCTTAGATTGTACGATAAAATTAGCCCTAACACTTTTTGTCTCTATCTATGCAACTATGTGATGATTACAGGATCGGATTCGCCCAATCCATCCCAGCTTGGAAGGAGTTGCAACTAAGTTGATCTTAAGCCTATTTTAGTTGATTTGCCTATCTTAGTTAATTATAAACCCTTCCCCTCTGATTTCCTCCTAGTGCTCTTACCACATCGACTTAGTTTCTACATTCAATTCATTGTAATTTTGGTATTAGGCCTAGGCATTTTTCTTTTTTGTGCAGGATCAAAGTATACGATCGATGATCGGATGGTACGATCTTCCATCGGAGACGTATGATATTGATTAGATTGTACAATATTGCTTTGAGATCATGCGATCAAAAATTGACCGTTGGGATTTTAAATGCTGATCGCAGCTATCAGTTGTGGTCCCCAATTGATCAATTGGGAACCATAGTTGGTACCTATGATCTCTGACTGAAATCCCGTTGGGTATATTACGACGACTAAAAATAAAAAAAATTGAAAAAATAATAAACCCTAAGCTAGCCTAGCGTAATGTGTGGATCATTGCCAATAATTTAATGTGATTGATTAACCAATTAATTAATTTTGTTTTTTTTATTGGTAATGTATGTGAGGTCTTGGTTTCAAATTACCTTGCCCTTGCCTCGACCGTCGTAGCTAGAATAAGCTTGCCCACACTCGACCAACGTGTGTGCGTAGGTGTGAGTGTGGAGTTTTGTAGGATTTCAAGTCAGTTTTCACTAATCACTGTTAGAGCTCTCTAGATGCCAAGTCATTGTCAAGGAATAATGAGAGAAATCTGAAAATTAAGCCTTTTAAAAGCTCTTCTTATTCCTCGCGGATGGCAGGACCTAGCTGCGGTTCCCAAAATTACAATTGGGAACCACAGAACTTAGCTGCAGTTTGCAAATGGCAGCCAATTTAATAAAAACCCACCATGGGAAGGTCCAAAAAGGTAAATTAATGACTCCCATTGGATCAAAATGTCAATAAAAGCAATTAATTTGGAAATTTTATGATAATAAAGCACCAAGATCCAATTAAAAATAAATATTTGGTTGAGTTTTTAAAGTACATTCAACCGAGATCTTTGCTATGAAAATCCATTCATGGAGTGCTACACCTCCTAGCCAAATAAATAAAATCAATTCAAAATTTGAAATATTCAAAAAATTAAATAAGTCAAAATCCAAATGTGCCTCGTATTCAGTTATTTACCCTATACACTTGGCGGTTGCAGCGACTTGTGATCCATGTAATCCGACAAGATGAGTAAATAACCAGGACATTTGGGGAAAAAATGGTCATCATTGATTTAATATGTTTCTTCTCAATCTCGAAGAAGGCCTTCGAGGCTAGACCGCTCCACAAGAATTTGGTGTTTCATATCATTTCCCTTTATGACCTATTTTTTAATAAATCATTGATAATTTGATTCAACACAAATCTAATTGGATTTGTATCATTTCCATTCCCTAAGATGGCTATTGTAGCCTGACTACTCCAAGGGATAGGAATGTGCAATCACTATTAATAGTTGGAATCAGAAGCTAAACTAGGCATAGCCAAGCATTTAATGTGCTCAAATATAAGTTTGTTCAGATCATCCATGGTGGTTAAGTGACATCGTCGCTTCAATAATTGTAATTACCCTCATCGAATCATCGTTTGAGGGGGTAGTCATAATATCAAATAATAATAATAATCAATAGAATATCCCTAAGAATCGTAGATCCCTTGATATTGTCAAAATTACATTTGTACTTGTGAATCATTATCAACAACTATCACAAGCTTACCCCTTTGCTTGGGGAAAATAGCAAATATGATAATTTATTTGTATCTCACCTCCTTTTGGTTATATAGGCCTAACTCCTATTGTAGCACCAAAGCTACCCGAATGACTGATGATGAGTGCAAACTATTTCAAATTTAAGCCTCCAAAGAGTTGGAAGTAATGATTCCAGGATGCACATCCTTTTGCTGGACCCAGCTCATCTAATTTTTATATGACTAATGATCATCATATAAAATTCAAGATCATTTAAGGAGGTCTATTTTTGCTCAACATTTTTTGATCTCACAATGCATCTCAAAAGGGGCATATGTAGACATCTAAAACGTGTCATGTCGAAGGCGACTACTCATATGGACATGCTAGAAGACCATATGGAAGATCTTGGATAGAGTCCAAGATAAAGTAGTGGTTTTAACCACTCAATTTGGGCTCCTTGGCCTAATCAGTCTGAACTATAGCCTAGAACTATGATTTATAGACTAAATCATGGCTGAGACCTATAGTTTATAGTCTAGACCGTAGCTATGACCTACGGTCTTAACTAAAGTTTAGTTGGCCTTCAATCCAAGCCAAATCGGTTGGAACAACCATAAGTTCTAGAAGAGGGTAGTTAAAGGACGAAAGCTTCCAATCCAAATATCCTAACCACACCTTTTTGATATTTGCTTCTCCATGAAGCCACCCCTAGCCCTTGGGTAGTCCTATAAGTACCCCTTCAAATTAGGGCAAAAGAATCAAGGAAGCATTGGAGATTAGAGCAATGAAGCCCTATCAAATTGTACACTCACTTGAGAGTATTGAGAGAGCTATTGCACTTATCCCCTTTCTATTTTCCAAGATTCATGATGAATTGCATCATGGATGCCCTAGGAGCCTAGGAGAGCTAAGAAGCACATATTTGGGTAAACGAATGGTGGAGAACAGATCTTACACAAGACAGAAAACCAGATAACAAGAGCACAAAATTTGTTATTCAATACTTCGAAAGAAGTTTACAAGAATATACAGCTAAAATACTATGGTCCAACCCCATATCATTACAATCCATGGGTTTTTATCGAGGTCTCGACCCTCTGTGCTTTCAAACTTCCCACGATCTACAATTGCCACCTGGAACAATTCTAGAAAGTTGCATTGATGAGACTCTAGGTGAGGTGCATGACTGGCTACCACACCTAACAGATTCTTCTTCTTGATCTGTTGCTTACTGTTAGTTGCTTTAAATGCGTCTTCCAGATATCCTACGTGAGTGGTCAACATGCCCATTGAAATCCTCCTTTGAACTGCTGCTTCACTGCCGCTATCTTGTCGTGCACGAAGGGACGCCTTTAAGAAAGCTGGGAGTGTGTGTTTTCCTATTTGGTCGCGATATCATGACATGTCATGATATCATGACAATTTCCTTCCTGCGCCTTCTCTCTCTTGCTCCCGTCATGATATCGTGACATGTCGCGATAATGCAACATTTCCTCCTTCAAGCCTTCTCTCCCCATTTTGGTCACGATATCGCGACCTAACGTGATATCGCGCTATTTTTTTTTGTCGGCCTCCGTTCTCCTGCTTTGGTCGTGAAATCATGACATGTCACAATTTTGCAACCTTTTGTCTTCGTGCCTTGCCTTTCTTGCTTTGGTCGTGAAATCGCGACATGTCGTGATTTCACGACCTTGTGCCTTCCGCGCCTTGGCTTCCCTACTGTGGCTGCGATTTCGTGACATGTCACGAAATCATGACATGTCACAATTTCATGACCTTGTGTCTCCCAGCCTTGCTTTCCTCGCCTTGGGTCGTGATTTCGTGACCCTATGTCTTTCGGCCTTGCTTTCCCCGCCTTGGGTCACGATTTCGTGACATGTCACGATTTCGTGACCTTTGCAACACTTAGAAAAAAATAAATTTGCAACACTTAGAAAGAAATAACAACAAAAGTTTGGTTGATGCTCGATTGCTTTGCTGCCCTCGGATGCTCCTGCATCAACGAAGGTCCCTCATAGCGAATCAAATGCCAAATCAATATAAGAACATTGAAGGTGACCATTGAACATCAATTTGGACAAGGAGGTCAAGCCCACTATCCTTGGAATTGAGGGTAATCCTATCAGATTGCAAAGTGTGGTTTTCAATCATGGTTTACAGTGCAGGCCGTTCATCAGAGCTACAGTTTGTAACAGAGGTATCACCACATTATATTTTTTATTTCTATCTGTTTAATTAGTTTAGATTAGCTATTTCTATGGTTCAATTGTAGTTTAGTAGACTTATGACTGATAGAACTAAGTTAGAATAGTTTCTTTGTGTTAAGCACCAAATAGGAAATTAATGGATTTTTTATGCGCTTTAATGCTTTATTTAACATAATTAGTCCATGCATAGTGTAGCTATTGTCTTATTTTATGCAATTCTATAAATCTTGATTCAACTAACATAGTTTAGAAGTGCTTTTCATTTTTTCTTGATTATACATGCTTAATGGTATCTTAGTGCAATTTTCCTAAAAGGGCCTCATCATGAGAGGCTACCTATATTTTTGACACTTCTATGTTGTTTCTTGACCGTAGGGAATAAATTCAAAGGAGATCCAACCATCGAGTTCCTTCCTCAACACGAAGAAGAGGGCAATTCCACCCTAGAGTAGTTTGTGACTAGTTGAAAAGAAACACCAGTGCGCCTACCCCATTGAGGGCTTTGGCATTGTATTTATTATATCATCATTTAAGTGACCCTAAGAGGGGTTGATTGTAATCAAAATTCTTTGCAATTATTAATATGAGAAACACTTATTTTTTGGAATCTATGCAATCTTATCATTTTATGCTTTGAATGATTGAATACGATACAATACAGTAGATGGATGCACACTTTTTGGTTAGATCACAAGTCCTCTATAGAACTTGTTCAATCTACTCATTAATTTATATCCTCAAACTTTGTATTGTAATCTTCCACAAAAGCTCACACAATTTTTTCCACAAGTCCTCTCTAATACTTGCATCAAATCTGTTCAAAAAGTCCACACTAGAACTTGTCAAATCTCATAGAAACATAAAGAGAATTGTTAGAGACTCAATATGCTTCACATTCATCACAATGCTCAATCACTCTCAATTAATATTTTAGAAACATATAAAGAATTGTTAGAGACTCAATATGCTTCACACTCATAAATTCTCAATCACTTTCAAACTCCATTTTTATCACATAAATATATAGAGAATTGTTAGAGACTCAATATATTTCACACTCATCAACACTCAACCTCTTTCTCAAACCAATTCAGAATATAGAATAATTTTTTTCATAGAAATTTACACATCCACTTGACAAGGCTCAACCAACTCTACTCAACCAATAACTCAATAAAATAATCCTTGCTCACAAACCCTAGTTCAAACATATGATACTTCACTCAAATTTTCCAACAATGCTTATAAACCAATCTCACATAACAATGATAATCATTATATTTTCAAACCCTAGTTCAAGTTCTTCACTCAACCATTCACTTTAACAACAATGCTCATCAAACAAGGTTTTATCAACAACTCATTTATTCCAAAAAACCTTGAAGCATTAATTCAACACACTCAACAATTCAATAAGGAAACCTAATCATGTCCTTTTCATTCCAAAGTTGTTTTATATAAAACCAAATAATAAACTCAACCAAGGAAGAATATGCCCATACCTTTTTATTTGATGTAGAATGATATTCAAAATCCTAGTTCAATCATCACAACTTTCTTTGCCAAGTACAAAGGGTTAGATGACAATAATTATCATCCTAACACTTTTCACAATTTACCTTCAACACAAAGATAAATTAAATTTCAAATACACCTTATTGCTCCATATCAATAATAAATTTCAACATCATAATTTCATCAAAAACCCTCTTATAAAATATAACACAATTTCTACTAATAACTCCTTTCTTAAATTGCACTTATCAAATAAAATAATTTATAAAATAATGTAATTTATTCTTCTAAGGTAAGAATTAATTACCCTAGATTTTACTTTATCAAAAACAACTTTTTACCATGCCCAAAAATCACTCTAACATATAAGTAAATAATCCAATTTAATCACCACCTTATACCTACTAATTATCTTAACTTAACCTTAGGGAAAACAAATTTTAAATAAAAAATTGTACTTTTTCCCTTAATGGGTTTTGAACCCACAATGCTACCTCCTCAAGCGCCTTAGCCATGGCCTTGGCTACCGTGTGAGCTAAGTGCTCACGTGGGAGCTAAACTTCCCATGTTCTCATTATTCCTTCTGTTGGCACAAAAACCAAAAATGAAATGGGATTACCAAAACTACTGCCGTCGGGTTTCAATCCTGTAACCTTCTCTCTATAAAAACTAAGCACTTTCCACCCGTGCTAGCCACTGGATGGTGTTAGAACTCAATCTCTTTGTCTTTTTAAATGCCAAAAATTTCAAGATAAATGTAGTGCATGAATTTCTCTATCTTCTCCACAAAATGCAGCATGTTCTCAAATTCGAATCTCATTGTTTTGGAATTAGTGAAGCAATATTTATATTGCTAAGTGCCTTGATTTGTTATTTCTTCCAACACGGCAGTGGGGTGGTTTTTGACTTGCACATCGGCGGGGTAACCTTAGGGTTATGCCATTTAAAATAAATAAATATTTATTTATAAATTTTAAAGTCATTTTGAATTTAAATATTTATAATTTAAATATTTAAACCTTTCTTGGACCTTTTAATGTAGAATTAAAATCCTCTTTAGGTTTTGATAAAAACCTTTAAATTTTCCCAATATGGTTTTAATAAAATCCTTAGTTTTGCTTTACATAATATTAAAAGGAATATTATGAAGCTCTTTTGCCATCAACCATTTGCATTGCTCCTTTTGACCTTTTGGCATCAATGGTGGTTCACTCCTTGGAATCAATGACAACCTCATGCCTTGACATCAATGACAACTTTATGAACTCAAAATGTCCAACATTGATAAGTTCAAAGCATTTAAAGAATTAGTAGAAAATGAAATGTTAAAATAATTAAGTGTTTGAGATCAGACAGAGGAGGAGAATTTACCTCAAATGAATTTTTAGACTTTTGTGAAAAATATGGGATCAAAAGAAATACTCAGATGCAAAAACTCCTCAACAAAATGGAGTAGTCAAAAGGAAAAATAGGACTGTTGAAAATATGACTAGAACCATGTTGAATGAATCCAAGGTTTTAGATGGTTTTTGGAGATATGTAGTTCATACAAC
Organism: Wollemia nobilis; assembly: GCA_028583015.1. Classification (NCBI taxonomy): domain Eukaryota; kingdom Viridiplantae; phylum Streptophyta; class Pinopsida; order Araucariales; family Araucariaceae; genus Wollemia; species Wollemia nobilis. The sequence continues at coordinate 22,268,974 of JAQPPZ010016895.1, forward strand.
AATATATATCATCAATAGGGATAAAGTAAGAGTAAATCATCATAAAAATCTATATGAGCTTTGGAAAGAAAGACTAGCCACCATAAAATATTCTAGAATTTTTGGAAGTAAATGTTACATAAGATGGGAAGAGAAAAACTTGGGTAAGTTTGACTCAAGATGTGATGAGGGTATATTTCTTGGCTATTTCACTAAGAGCAAAGTATGTAGATGTTATAACAAAAGGACACATACTATTATAGAAAGTATAAATGTAATAATTAATGATAAGATAGGGTCAAAAGAAACATCTTGAGAAATTATGTATTAGGAATATGAAAGTTACAAAGAAGAGTTACGTGAAGAATTAGAAGAAGAAGAAGAAATACAATTTTTTTTTTCGTAAGAATCCATCTAGGTATGTAATAAAAAATCATCCAAGAGATCTAATAATCGGGAATCTAGATGAGAGAAAAACAAGGAGAAGGGTAATAGCATCAAATGAGCAAGAAATTTTCTCTTTGTTATCTAAAATTGAGCCAAAAAATTTCAATGAGGTGAGTGAAGATGAGTTTTAGATTAAGGCAATGAATGAGGAACTAGATCAAATAGAGAAAAGTAATACTTGGGAACTTGTCCCATGAACAAAAGGTAAGAATGTGATTGGCACTAAATGGGTATTCAGAAAAAAGTTAAATAAATATGGCTAGGTAGTCAAAAAAAAAACAAGATTAGTATGCAAATGTTATGAAAAGGTTGAGGGAATTAATTTTGATGAGACATTTGCTTCAATTGCATGACTTGAAGCTATAATAATATTCTTAGCTTTCTCATGTTTCAAAAACTTCAAATTATATCAAATGGATGTTAAATCAGCCTTTCTAAATGGTGTCCTAGAAGATAAAGTTTATATTGAGAAACTAGAGGGATTCAGCCTAATTGATAAACCAGAATATGTATGTAGATTGAATAAGGCACTTTATGGACTAAAAAATGCTCCTAGAGCTTGGTATTCAATATTGGATAAGTACCTTTAGGAATAGGGTTTTAGGAAAGGAATAGTGGACAATAACTTATACATCAAAAATGAAGGGAATGACTTAGTAATTTTGGTTGTTTATGTTGATGATATTATTTTTGGAGGTAACAATGATAATATGTGTTAAAATTTTGCAAAGATCATACAAAATGAATTTGAGATATAAATGCTTGGTGAGTTGTCTTTCTTACTTGGACTTCATATTTCACAATCAGAGAAGGGTGTATTTCTATCACAAACGAAGTATATAAAAGATATTCTAAAGAAATTCAAGTTAAAATATTGTAAACCAGTGAGTACCCCCATGGTCACATGATGCAAGTTAAGTAAATATGATGAACCTCCTAAGATAAATCAGAAATTATACAGATATATGACTTGTAGCTTACTGTATGTCATAGCTACAAGACCAAATATAATGCACGCAGTGGGACTAGTAGCAATGTTTCAAGCGGCATCAAAGGAAACACATGTAGTAGCAGTAAAAAAGATTATTAGGTATTTAAAAGGGACTATGGATTTTGGGCTCTGGTACCCCAAAAGTGATAATTTCACTCTCACAACATATACATATGTAGATTGGGGTGGGAGCATTGATAACATAAAAAACACAAGTCAAGGAGAATTATTTCTTGGATACTTTTTAGTCTCTTGGCTAAGCAAGAAATGTGCACCATTATCCTTATCCATAGTAGAGGTAGAGTATATTGTATCAATTACTTGTTATACATACGTATTATGGATGAAATGAACTTTAGAGGACTTCAAGATAAATCATGATCACCCTATCCCCATACTGTGTGATAATACAAGTGCTATAAATATCTCAAATAATCCGGTGATGCACTATAGGACCAAGCACATTCTGATCAAATATAAATTTTTTGAGAGAGAAAGTTATAGATAAGCAAGTCAGATTGAAATATGTTACTACAAAGGAGCAAATTGTGGACATCTTCACTAAGCCACTTCCAAAAGATACTTTTAAGTATTTTCGAGGGAATTTGGGAGTAGTTCTACTCCCACCCAAAAATTAACCACCTCAAGAAGAGGAGGTTGGGAGGGGGTTGAGCTAAGAGTCTTATATTTAGACCCAAAGGTGGCCCTTGGTCACTAATGTCAAAGGGGGAGAGATTTGAGTCAAGGAGAGAGAATTTAGTCAGGTGGAGCAGTTTCTCAAGGGGAGCAGATTTGGAAAAATAAAAAGGGTTGCCATCAATGACAAAGGAAGAGATTATTGGAAATTTTGAGTAGTTGTGTTGTCATTGATGTCCAAAGTCGATGTCAGTGATGTCAAAGATCAGTGCAAGGATTTGACAAAAGGAGGGTTAAAATATTTATATTTTAAGCCCAAGATATTTGATTTAAAAGCTTCACATGATTGGTCAAAAGGTCAGCTTAATACCCTGAAGGAAGGAGATACCTAGGCCCAAAGGAAATAATATTATAATATTTATTATTATAATATTAAGTTTTAAAATAATGCCTAAGGTTATTTATAAATTAATTAAACCCTAAAGTTTGGGTTGGGCACAAAAACATTAAAGTTAATTTTCTCTTCACCAACGTTCAAAGCAAAAGGTGTGTGGTATTTATACCATAAGGTGTGTGGCATTATGGCAAGTATTAGAAATATTGCATGTGCGAGTATTGATAAGTGTTGATGTGAATTCATGAGCGCAAAAGGAAAAAAGGTTTTTAATTTAAAAAAAAAAAATTAATCATGAAAGGTTAGGGTGATAAAGGCTTAAGTCCTTATAACCAACTATGTGGTTGGGCTAGTGGCAAGACTTGGAAGCATAGATCATTGGGTGAGCATAGGTCTCACATTCGATTCCCAGTGGTAGCAGAGGGGACAAAGGTTTTTTTTTTGGTGTCAGGCAGGATGAATAGAGCGCATGAGGTGCTTTAGTGTCTAAAGTGAGCACCTAGCTCACACGGTGGTTAGGTCACGACTAGGGTGCTTGTGGCAGTGTGGTAGGGGATCAAATTCTACTAAGGGAGTGCACGCAAAAGGTATTTAAATTTTTTATTTAATAAATTGTGCCTTTGTCTAAGTTGTATGGTATGCACTTTGTGGAGAGATAAGGTGGTTGAAATAAAATTTATTTTTGCCATATTTGAGGGTGTTGAATGATTTAAATTTTGATTTGATAAGTGCATTAGAATATTTATGAATGGTGGTTATAATTATTTTGAAGATGCATTTTTGAGTAGGAAGATATAAGGAAGTAATTTTTTATTATTCTATGCATTAAAATTATGAAGGAAGTTATAGTGAATTATTGTGAAAGTGAATTATTGGAATCTTTGCTAATTATGTTTTGAGTGTGTTAAGAGGGAGTTAAAAGGTGTATGAGGAATTTTGAATGTGTGTATGTTTTTCTAAAATATTTTGAATGGTTTGATTATTTAAAGTGATGCAATATGTTTAGAAACCAAGAGAGTGGTTTGGAATTTAATTAGGTACACATATTGAAGGTTTGCTAACTCATAAAGAAGTGTTGTGCTAACCTTTATAGTGGCAAAATTCATTGTGAGTGAAATAGGTTTTTGAATACATATATCAATAAAAACAAAAAGTATGGACACATCATCCTTTGATTCGAGTGTTGTTTTGAATTTTGTGAAATGCAAAGGTGGATTGAAAAGGTTTGTTTGATAAATATTGTTGGAAATATTTGAGTGAGTTTTCATATGCATGATTGGTGAATATTTATGAGAACATTTGAGTTTGAGATTGAAGATTGTTTGAGTTAGGGTTTGAAACCGACATTGTGCATTGAGTGAGTATAAGCTCATGTTCTTCAGAAAGATTTACAACAGTAAATCTAAATAACAACCTGGAGAAGAAACACAAAATACAAAATAATATTTTCATCAAGCATTAGGTTTCATATCAAAAATACAATTCAAACTCCCATTCATAATGTTTGGTAGACAATACATAAAAAATAATTGGTATAGTGATATGTCTTAGATTTTTATAAGAAAAACTTAAACTGTGTACTTTTTTTTTAAATTCCTAATGAGAAGACAAATATTTTCAAGTTTAAATTTATTGTCTTGATATGTTGAGTTCAAATATTTTATACATGATCTATTCTAAATACTTACAAAAATTATCTATTCCAAAGAATATGAGTTGAGATATAAGATATTTTATACACAATATTATTCCAAATACTCACAAAAATTGAGTACTTCAAGCTAGCTTGTAAAGCATGACAAATAACTTATTGAAGATCAACTTTATTCATTAAAGGTGAAAATGTTAAAATATTGATTGTTCTTTATAACATTGTGATGACAAATAATTAAAAAGACACCATAACTTTTTCCAGACCTACAATCATACATAAATCTATGATGGTGAGGAAGTGCATACAAAAATCTATGATGTCTGCATACTACTAAGCTTTACAATATTAAACATAAATTACAACCTAAAGAATAAAAAAAAAATACAAAATAATGTTTTCATCTAGTGTTATATTTCATATGAAAAATACAACTCAAACTCCCATTCATAATGTTTGATCATAGTATCAAATACAACACCATAAAGATGTTATCATTGTGCCACCAAATGAATAATGTTTATTACCACAAAAATTAAAGTCATATATCAAATAATAATATGAAAAATTCTAAAAAATATAGACAATATACACTACTCCATGTTGTCATAAAACACCTTTTCAAACATTAATGCTCAACATTATAATAACATGCTAGGCTGATACTATAACATGTATATATTTCCATTGACATTATCATTAATATAGCCTCAAATAAATACCCATAATAAAATATAATGTCATCAAAGGATATCAAATGGTTACCATAAACAAAGTACATTATGCCAAATGCTACCAAAACAAAATTGCTCTAGGAATAAACACCTATTAAACTATTTATACAATTATAGAATCAAATAAAATTATGGGGTATTTAAAAATTGTGCAAGTTACCATAGAATACATGAGAATTTAAACTAGCGTGACACACTTAACACTATTTGTGGTCTTATTAAGGTAGTTCATTTGAGATACTTGGACAATTCACCAATGGTTCATTTTTGAATCTGATAGTTTTTTGAAACTAACCAAACATAAAAAATCAAGAACGCACACATTTCTAAAAAATAGAATTTTTTTATTTTACTAAATAACTTCTAATAAAATACCCACACATTTAGTCCATTCATGTTAGTCAGTTCCTATATATGCATACAATTGACAATGCATGCTAGATAGTTATCTCAAATGCGACAAAAAGGGATAACATACACTTGATTACTTTAATTATCATTACACTTGAATCACTAGATAATTTTGGATATCCCTTGCCTCCCTTGAACCTGCATTTCAAATAAATTATGGTTTTAAAGGGTTGAAAATTCCTATAAAATAAATTTTGAAAAACTTGGAAGTGTCATTTACAAAAATAAACTATAAGTACCTGATGCTTGTGGAGAAGGTGATTCTTTATGTCTGTTGATGATAAAAATGTACATAGAGATCCTTGTATTTCACTTTGTAGAACATCTTTACTCCCAACTTGCTTATTTTCATATGTATCTTTGTAATTCATTTCATGTTTCCAATTTTGGATCTTTCTTGGCAGCATCCTCACATTCTAAGAGTGGTCTTGTAGCATATGAATTGCATGTGTCTTTTATATTCATATTAGCTTCACATACATTCATAGAAGAAGGTACCATGTTTGTATTAAAATTCATATGGATGGGATAAATAAAATTATTATTTATTATTATTATTGATCATGACTTCTGGTTCAAGGTAAGGTTGTTTTGTGTTAGAATGTGATATCCTGATTACTTCCTACAAATGTTTATCCTCCCATTACACTGTAGTAATTTTAAGTTGTTAGGGTTCAGTTTTCCCATCCCCATTAGGCATTTGTTAGGCATATCATTATCCATCTTGGAGATCCCAATACTTGATATCACAACTATACTACTAGGTGGTGTATAGATGTAGAGGATCCTAAAGGATCTAGGTCTCCTAGAAATATGAAGAATTCACTAGTAATGAGGAAATATGATAACCTGGTACCAAGGACCCAATACCATGAATATTGTAGCTATTTAGACTAGAATCCCCTTGTTTTTTATTTCCTAACCATATGTACTGAGAAATCAGAAGAAGAAATGGGTAGGACCATTCCAATGTTGTTATAATGTGGGTTCCAATGTATGGACTAGGAATGGAAAGATACAAACAAGAAACGAAAGTACTTTAGCAATTTTTAATTGAAAAATAAATGCATTATGTTATCATAAATAGTCCTTGAAGGAACTCACATGCAAAAATTTTGTATTTATCAATTCCTTTTCAACTCTTACCATATCTTTATAAACAAGTATGATTGACTATCCCTAATATTACACTACTAACATATACCACACATTACCAATGAATAGATGATGGCATTAAATATTAGGGTTTTAGTTTCATAATTTATGTTATGATCATCCCAATGTACAATTGTGATTCCTCTATGTATGATTACTTTGTTATATGTTATGATATTTCTTCAGCACCAATTTTTATAAGGGTACTAAAAAGTAACATTCTCAATGCACATACATTCTCAAACTTAAATTTAGAAGTACAAATATAGGTGAATGGATACATTGAACCCTCCATATAATGGGATGATATCTAAATATCCCTACCCAACCCAAACATCAAATATGAGGTGAGAGGGTATCTTAAGACTTTTGTCAGATACATAAATATCCATCTATGCAAATTAAGTACTACTACTAAGGACTAGGACTAAGAGTCAAATATGAAACATTAATTTCATAACCAAAACTCACTCAACACAGTAAAAATTTATTTAAATATATTACAACATGTATACATTATTAGACTCTTAATATTATGCCCTAGAACACCTCCATTCTCTCTCTTTTTCACCAAATTAACTTCTTGTATCTGATTGGCCAATATCATACTCAAGATACCTACTTGCCTCACTCCTAGCTTGGTTGCCCATTAATTATCTACTAGTTTTTTTCTAAAAATTGAACAAAAAATGAACCACACTCGTTAATTATTTCCATTAATTATAACTGCTTTTGAAGTACAATAATTAGACTTCCAACCATGTACCCTCACATTCTTCATGAATATATTGAGTGATCGTAATTTGTGTTTTCATATTATGTAGTTTTAGGTCTAATAAAATATATTACTCTAGAGACATTGACATATTATTCCTTGTATGCTTCAATGTCTTTGATCCTGTAACAACCCAAGTCTATCACACCTAACTATACAATCAAGTCTAGCTCATTGGGTCCACAAGGTGAAGAATATTTTTTTGTCTGGTTCTACTAACTAGACTTTGTCTAATAGAACTTTTTTGAGATAAATGGTTTAATTATCAAAAAAAAAATTATTAGTATGAGGTATAATATACTACTTTTTGGGATTAGGACCATTCTAGAGGGCTTTCCAAGTTGATGAGACTAGACAAATATTATAGAAGGTGTCATTTTGTGAATCTATCTTCTCATTCTCATGTTTTGATATGAGAACTAAATTCACTTATGGGTTATCCTCTAGGGTCCATAACATAGAGGGTGGATGTATACTCTTCTCATACCTTAACATAAGGAACCTAGCCTTATCTTAGTCTTTTGATTTTATATTTTAACATGCAAGGGTATAGTGTATATATATTATGCCTAGTTAATTCTCTACTTCAATGGGATTAACTAGGGCCATGCCATTTCTCTAGATCTAGACCTAAAATCACTTGTCAATTTATAATTATTGATGAGTTGTCCCATTCGAATCATCATAGGTAATTCTAGCTTCTTAGTTACTCTATATTTTATTAATCATAAGATGTAAAAGGTCCCATTGCTGTACTACTCACACAATTACCTAGAGGAGATGTCCCATACCATCCCTCATCACCTTCTTGTCTTGGCTTATCTCATCAAAAATGGTTGTTATCGAGTCACAATGGTTACCAATGTTTAACCATTGGTATTGGATTTTTAAGACCATTCATTCTCCTCGATGTATAGTTAAAAAGGTCTTTCAAGGTATTTACTTTATGTTTTATTTACTTAGGTTTAAAAGATCTTCTAAATCATAAAAATAATTCCTAGAACAACTCATGAATGAAATACTTCTATAATCCGTCCACAAATTGGCCCATTCGACATCTAAAAATAAAAAACCCAGTATGTTCCTTAAGCTTGACATGAACAAGGCTTTTGATCGGGTTTCCTGGAAATTCCTGTTTGAGGTCCTTGAGAAGTTTGGTTTTCAAAAAGAATGGGTCAATATGGTTCGTGAATGTGTCTCTACTGCTTGGTTCTCTGTTTTTATCAATTTTTCACCTACTGGCTTCTTTCAAAGTTTCAAAGGCATTCGTCAAGGGGACCCTCTGTCACCCTTCCTCTTCATCATTCTGGCCGAAACCCTTGGAAGAACACTTACCGCTGCTTGCAATAGTGGACTCATCTCCGAAATCAAACCAGACTCAACAACCAATGCCATTTCCCATCAATAGTTTGTGGATGATACTATTCTATCCTCTCATGCTTCTGTTCTCGAAGCAAAAATCATTAAGAACATTCTTGATTCTTATGAAGAGGCAGCTGGCCAGAAAGTCAATTACCACAAAAGCAAGCTATACTTTCTCAATACTCCCATCCACAGGCAAAACAGGATTGTTGAGATCCTTGGGTGTACCATTGGGAGCCTTCCAACTACCTATCTTGGATTACCGCTTTTCCACGGCAAATTGGTCTTGGCTATGTGGAACCCTGTTTTAGATCGCCTCATCAAGAAACTTGTAGGTTGGAAAAGTTCAATGCTCAGTCAGGCAGCCAAATCCACTCTAGTCTAGGCTTGCCTGTAAAGTATTCCTATTTTTTTCTTATCTATATTCAAAGCTCTAGCTTCCATCTGCCAAATAATTGAGCAAATTCAATGCAGATTCCTTTGGGCGGGAAATGAAAACAAGAACAAATTTTCCCTTGTTGCCTGGGATAAGGTTTGTTCCAAGAAAAAGGATGGAGGACTCGGGTTCAGGGACATCAAGCGGATGAACATGGCCCTCATTGCCAAGCAGTCCTGGAGACTTACCATCAATGAAAAAGTCACTTGGATTGACATCATCAAAGCTAAGTACCTACATCAAGTTCCCTTTCTTGGAGAGCACAATCTACCTAACAAATCTCATTTCTGGAATGGTGTCACCAAAACAAGGAAGATAATTATGGAAGGCTTAAGGTGGTGTCTTGGAAATGGAATGACCATTCAATTTTGGGACAACCCATGGATCTGTGACAAACCTCTCAGCCAAGATCCTCATCTTGTAGTGCTCAAGACGGTTATCGAAGACACCTTTGGAGATATGGTGTTTCATTTTATTAACTCAGATCTTCCAAGACCCGAATGGAAAAACCTAGATCTTAATGGGCCTAGGCACATCACCGAGGCACTTAGGCAGTTACAAAACCTGCTGATGACCTGCATCATCTCCAACTCTCACAAAGATGACACCATGGTTTGGAACCTTGAAGATTCAGGGAATTTCACTGTTAAATCTGCCTACTACAACCAAGAAGCTCCCAGTGATGGTCGGGACTTATCTAACCAGGTCTGGGTCCCCAAGATCATTCCCAAGGTCAAATTATTCTGTTGGTTAGCCATCCAAAATAGAATCCTCACCACTGACAACTTGATAATCAGAGGGTTACTCATTCCCAATTGGTGCATCCTATGTAAAAATGCCTGTGAATCAACTTCGCATGTTTTTCTGGAATGTCCCTTCTCTCTTGCCATGCTCAACCAGGTTCTCAACACCTTCACCATATTCATAGCCATCCCTCATTCCATTACCCTCCTTTTCCAACAATGGCCCCGGCCTTTCAAGAACAGTCAACTTAAATTCATGTGGCAAGCTTGCCTTCACATTTTCCTATGGCAGATTTGGCTTGAGAGAAATGACAAAATTTTCAAAAACCATGCTACTGATAAGAAGATTGTTGTGGCCAAAATATTGGCCCTTGCTACGGAGAATGCCTCTCTTGTCTCGTCTTCCAAACCCCCCCTCTTGGCCTTGAATCAGACCTAACTAAACTTTTCAATCTTTCCAATTTTTCTGCTACACCCCGTACTTCTGTTGACATGTCTGTTATCAAGTGGGTCTTACCTCCTACTGGGTGGCACAAGCTTAAATTCTATGGCATAGCCAAGGGCAACCCCAGAGTGGCTGGCAGAGGAGGAATTCTCAGAAATCACAGAGGAGAAATAATTTTGGCCTTTGCTCAGAACTTGGGAATTCAATCTAACAATATGGCAAAGGCTCAGGCCTTGCTACAAAGCTTGATTCTCTTGGAAGGCTTGACCATCAACAAAATTATCATAGAAGGAGACTCATTGCACTGCATCAAATGGCTCAATGGGACCTCTGTGCCTCCTTGGGCCCTTTTTTCGATCTTCCAAGAATGCAAGGCACTAATTGGCATTTACCCAAAATTAATCATTCAGCATCAGTATCGGGAAGGAAACAAAGCTGCGGATTGGCTTTCCAACAAGGGAGTTGATGAAATAGACATTCATGTTTGGAGAGATTCCTTCCCCATTGGCCTAAGGGACGCTCATACATCCAATGTCTGCACAATGTGAGGAGTTAACTGGACACTGGGTTTGTTTGCTTTTGGATCTGGACGAGTCTTTGCATCCTTTCATCCTTCCTCTCCCTTCGGCTGCATTTTGGCAACTTGTCACGATTTCACAACACTTTTCACCATTGGCCATGAATTTTTAGCTTGTCGCAATTTCGTGACATCCTTTTTGCTCTGGCCGTGAGGTTGCTACTTGTCATGATAACGTGACACTTTTTTCTCCTTTGAACATGGTCTTCCAACTTGTCGCGATATCGTGACACTTTTTCTCTTCGGGTGCTTTTTTGCAACTTGTCACGATATCGCGACACTTTCTTTCTTCAGGCGTTTTCTTGCATCATGTCACGATTTCGTGACATTTTTTCTCTTTGGCAGAGGTCTTCCATTTTGTTGCGATATCGCGACACTTTTTCTCCTTAGCAACAGCCTTCCATTTTGTCGTGATATCGTGACACCTTTTATCTTCGGCTGTAGACTTACAGTTTGTCATGATATCGTGACACTTTTTCTCTCCGACTGCGGTCTTCCAGATTGTTGCGATATCATGACACATTTTTTCTTTGGCTACGATCTTCCAGATTGTCACGATTTTGTGACACTTTTTCTCTTTGACGGCGGGCTTCCAGATTGTCGTGATTTCGTGACACTTCTTCTCCTTGGTAGCGGTTTTCCATCTTGTCATGATTTCACGACATTTTTTCTCCTTGGCAGCGGTTTTCCATCTTGTTGCGATTTCGTGACACCTTTTCTCTTCGGCTACGGTCTTCCAGATTGTCGTGATATCGCAACACTTTTTCTCTTTGGCAGCGGTCTTCCATCTTGTCGTGATTTCATGACACTTTTTCTCTTTGGCTGTGGTCTTCCATAATGTCACGATATCACGACACTTTTTCTCTTCGACAGCGGTCTTCCATCTTGTCGCGATATCATGACACTTTTTCTCTTCGGCAACGGTCTTCCAGATTGTCGAGATATCACGACACTTTTTCTCTTTGGCTGCGGTCTTCCAGATTGTCACGATATCGTGACACTTTTTCTCTTTGGCAGTGGTCTTCCATAATGTCGTGATATCACGACACTTTTTCCCTTCGGTAGAGGTCTTTCATCTTGTCACGATTTCGTGACACCTTTTCTCTTCGGCAGCTGGCTTCCACAAATGTCACGATATCGTGACACTTTTTCTCTCTGGCTGTGGTCTTCCTTCTTGTTGCAATTTCATGACACCTTTTCTCTTCAACAGCGGTCTTATTTCTTGTCGTGATTTCGTGACTCCTTTTTTGTCCGGGCGCGGTCTTCCTTCATGTCGTGATTTTGTGACTCTTCTTCTCTTTCGGCTCCAACCTAACAACTTGTCGCGATATCGTGACACTTCCTCTCTTCTGGCAGCAACCTTGCATTATGTCATGATTTCATGACTTCTTCCCTCCTTCGACTCCGACGGTGCTTCTTGTCATGATTTCGTGACTTCCTTTCTTCTCTCGGTAGCTTCGGCGCATCTTGTCACGATTTCACGACATCACCAATTTGGTCGCGATTTCGCGACACCTTTCCTCATGTGGAGGTTTGCCCGCTCTTTAATATTTTCTTCTTGGACCACCTCGGTCAATCTGGAATTCATGTAATTCCTCTTGTACAAGGTTCGGGGACCTTTCAACACCCTTTCTACCTATCAAAAAAAAAAAAATACTTCTATAATTTAAAATTTAACATTGATAAAATATTTATATTAATTTCTAAAGATAGCCTTTATATTTAGGCGTGCCAAGTAAACTAAATCAAGAGACCTAACATCATATTCTTTTAAGAGAAAATTAATATATTTATTTCGTAGCACAATCTATCAAAAGAAATTTTTCATAAAATCTAAAAGTACCTCCAAGTGAAAATATAAGTGTCCAATATCCTTCCTAGATTTTATAAATGTAACTCTTTAAAAAAAAATTAAGATTATATTTTATTTTATTATATATGTACTAAGGGCCTACTTAAAGAAAGTACATATTGTTGGAAATTTGAACATGTTTTGTTGTCATTGATGTCAAAAGGTTGAATGTCCCAATTTGATGAAATTAATGTCAAAAGGATTGATTAATTTCAAAAGGTTAGAGATCCTAAATTGATGGAAATATTTGTGAGAATATTTATCTTGATGGCAAATGAGGTATAAGGTAGCAAGAAGAAATGATGACCTCTCCATATTACATACAAAAGGATTAATAAATTACCTTGGTGGTAATCTGGAAAAGGTTAAAATATTAATAGTGGCAATAAATTACCTTGGTGGTAATTTGGAAAAGGTTAAAATATTTATTATTGGAGGCAATAAATTACCTTGGTAGCAATTTGGAAAATATTAAAATATTTACTAATGGTGGCAAGGTTCTCCCTAAAAAGGAAAATGCCCAAAAGGTTTTAAATATTTAAATTATAATAATTAAATCCTTTAGGATTTAAATAATTATAATTAAATATAATAATTTGAAATATTCAATTTTAAATTAAAACAAAGGGAACTGACACCATATGTTAATTTGGGCATGTGTATAAATAAGGCTAAGGTTAGCCTAATCCAAGAGATAATTGTTCATCCAATTTCCCTTGCATGTTTTATTTTCTTGCACGTGGTAAAGACTCAAGAGAGGAAGGTGCAGGCGTTTATAATTTTTGAAGGTAGTATAAGGTCAAATCATGGAAGGCACCTATTCCCACCTAAGTGAGGTAGCAGCTGATTTGGTTGACGCAACACATTAGGAGCAATGAGATGCAGAGTTCGAACCGCACAAAGTTTTTGTTGAGCGTAGTCCATTTGAATTTTGCATTGGTTGAAAGAGAGATTAAGGAGTGCATGCTCCTTGGTTCATGTGAGGCAGTATAGCCCACATGGTTGTGGCCCTTGTGTTATGGCACGTAGGGCTAGGAGGTTGTGGGTTCGAGTGACATCGATGGAAATTAAATTATGCATTAAGGTATTTACATTTGCCATAGTTGGGAGTTATAAGGTGGTAAATTAATTTTTATTATTTGCTATAGTTGGGAGATATAAGGTGTTAAATAAATATAATTATTTGCCATAGTTGGGAGTTATAAGGTTTAAATAAAAATTTATTATTTGCCATAGTTTGGAGTTACAAGGTTTAGATAAATTTTTGTTTCCTTAATTTGAAATGTATGAGGATTAAATAAATGCTATTGCATATGCTCAATTAGGGAGTCACAAGATATTGTTTTAATTGTGTTTTAAATAAAAAGGGGATGCATGAAATATAGTAGGTGATGTTTTTTTGAAAAGGGGTTTCAATAGTTTGATTAAAAATTATTTTAAGAAATGAGTTATAAGGTGTATGTGAGAATTATGTTTATGTGATTGATAACTCTTGTTGATGAAATCTATTTTTAAAATATAGGAGTAATAAGGTGTATAAGTGATTTGGCTTTGTATGAAGAAATATTTGTTGAAGTGAATATTCTTGTGAATATTTTGACATAGATGGTTGCTATCTAAAATTGAATTGGCAAAAGAATTTGGTTGTGAGTAAGAAAGGTTTTGTGGATAATTCTTCATCAATCAAATGAAAGGTATGGGTAAATCATATTTTTTTTAAGTTATTGAAATGAGTGTGTGAAACATAAGGTGGAGAGAAAAGGATTGTTTGATAAGCATTGTTGAAAATGTTGAGCAAGTTTTGTGTATCTCATTGTTGAATGGTTTGGAAATATTTGAGATAGATTTTGAGAAAAATCTAGGTTGTATTACTGAATGATTTTTAGAAAGTTTTGTGCTAGGATTGAAAAACAAATTAAGTACCTTGTGAAAATTGTTTGAGTGATTTATTTTGAGAAGAAGATTGGAAAGTATAATTTGTTTGAAGAGAGTCTTTATGAAATAAAGTTGAGTGGTATTTTATATATATGATTTGAAATTATTTGAACAAAATTGAGCAAGTCCTTAAGGGGACTTAAATATAGAGTTGAGTAAGATTTTGTGAAAGATTAAGGACAAAGTTGAGTAAGATTTGTGAAAGCTTAAAGATATAGTTAAGTAAGCTTCTATGAAATCTTAAGGATAGAGTTGAGTAAGATTTTGTTAAATCTTAAGGACAGTGTTGAGCAAGCTTTTGTGAAAGCTTATAGGAATATTTGAGCAAGTCTTGGAGAAGACTTGAGAGCAGATTGAGCAAGTTCTTGAAAGGACATGAAGGTAAAATTGAGCAAGTATTGGTGAAGACTTGAAGGTAAATTTGAGAAAGTCTTGGCGAAGACTTGAAGATAAATTTGAGAAAGTCTTGGTGAATACTTGAAAGAAAATTTATACTACACTTGGGATAGAGTCTGGTATAGATATAGGTAGAGTTGATCAAGATTTGTGTTTAGGATTGAGGCAGATTTTAGAACAGTGTTTGGTAAAAATTTGAGAGCAGATTTGTGCTAGACCTAAGATAGAGTTGAAGAAGATTTGTGCTAGATCAAGGATAGTATTTAGTGTACATTTGAGATAGATATTGAGTAGAGTTGATAGTATGATTTGGAGGTGACATAGTAGAGGACAACAATCTCTAGTGGATAGAGATCCATTAGATAGGGTAGTGAGAATAGAGGTCTTTTGCGGAGAGAGATCCACAAGCTAGTGCAGTGGGGGTAAAAGTCTTCTAGAAGATCACCAGCTATAGCAAAGGAGAAAGAGTTCTCTTATGGATAGAGTTCCATAAACTAAAAAATGGTAAAGAGTTCTCCTATTAAGAGTGATCCACAAACCATATGAGAAAATAGATTTCTTTTATGGAGAGATATCCATGAACCAATTAAGGAGAAAGAGTTATCTTGGGTCAAGTTCCACAAACCAAAGAAAAGGGGTAAGATATATCCTATGGAAAGTGATCCAAAAATCATAGGATTAGGGAATCAATATCTCCTTTGTATAGAGGTCCATAAATATTATAATAGGGAAGTGTTCCCAAGATATTTGTTGAGAAAATTTTAGTGAAAATATTTTATCCATGGAGTATCCCACATTGGGTGAACCATGTTAAATTGGTATCTCTATTGTGTGTGACGATTTATGCATTGCTTTGATGTTGATATTCCCATTGATTATATTGTATAATATTGTTTGAGAATCAAAAGTAAAAGTTAATCTTATATTGTTCAACCCCCTCTTAGTATAAGCCTGTGTTCTTCAATTGGTATCATAGCGGGTTATTTCGAAAGAGTTTAACAACTTGAAGGAAGAGTATATAGGAACACAACTAAAATATAAGAGTGGAGCTTCAACAAATAAGGTATCATTGTTCGATGAGAAAAATTATGAATTCTAGAGTGCAAGAATGAAGATTTATTTTATGGCACAAGGAATTGAGATATGGCAAGTAGTTGAGGATGGATATACACTGCTCGGTAGTCCTCATACAGATAAATATGGTGAAATCTTACACTTGTATAATGCAAAGGTAATGAATGTACTCTTGGGTGGATTACATGAAGAAGAATTTGTAAAAGTTATGCATTGCACATCAGCAAAAGATATTTGGGAAAATTTAAAAAATGCATATGAGGGAGATAAAAAGGTCAAGATGGTAAAATTACAAAATTACAAGAAAATATTTGAAGACTTGAAGATGAAGGATGAAGAAGATATTACTACATACTTACTTTGTGTGGATGAGGTTGTTAACTGCATGCAAGGACATGGGTTTAAAGTTGAATAATTTGATGTTTCTCAAAAGGTTCTAAGGTCACTTCCTATGAGGTTTGATGGAAATATTTCAACTATAGAAGATGCAAGAGATCTTGAAAATCTGACTTTGGATGAATTACAAGGAACACTCACAACATATGAGAAGAGAATAGTAAAGGACCTTATGTCAAAGAAAGAGGTAGCTTTCAAAGTAGCAAAGAAACCAAAGTATAAGAAACCTATTTCAAGTGATGATTCAATCAGTTATGAGGAAGCTAACTATGGTAGAAGGAACAAGAAGGGTTCAGGCAATTATAAAAGGTATAAAAATAGTAAAGTGTTTCAATTATGGTAAATATGATCATTATGCATATAACTATACAAAATCCAAAAGTAGAAGCAGTGAAGAGAAGAAATATTATAAGAACAAGGAAGAAAGAAAATTCAAGTATGAAAAGAAAAATATGGATAGACAAAGCAAGCATGGAAAGAAGTTTTTACAAAGGGATAAGAAAATTTTTTATGCAGAAAATATAGGCAATATTTTAAGTGATAATGATGGAAGATTTTTAGATAGTGAAGAAGAAGAAATTCTATTTCTGGAAGTAGAAAAAGAAGATGTTGGAATCTAAAAGAGAACAAAAAATAATCAAATGATTTAATTGTGGTAAATTTTGTCATATTGAATATTACTGTACACAGAATTGGTTTAGTGACAGTGAAGAAGAATATGAAGATGTTCTTGAAGATCTAGAAGAATATTCAGAGGAAGATACAGTTGATCTAAAATAAGAACTTACTATTGCGCTTGGAGAATTGAGAGAGGTTAGGAATCATAATACAAATCTAAAGGATCAAGTTCAAAAGGATGAGAAAATAAAATCAAGGCTTATACAAGATATCAACAACTTGAAAGTTAGAATTGAAAAAGGCAAAAAGGGTTGAAGAAGTCATGATTGAACAAATAAAGGTAAAATATCTAAAAATTGAAATACTAGAAGATGAAATTCAGAAAGGTCTTGGAACATATCTAAATGCACTATCTCGATTCAAGGAAGGATCAAAATATTTGGATGATATTCTCAAGGTACAAAGGTCTCCATAAAATAAGATAGGACTTGATTTTGAATAAGGATAAAGAGAACAAGGAGAGGTGTCAATATCAAACTCCAAAGAATAAGAAGCTTCAAAAAAATAGAGTGAAGGAGAAAGTGAGAATTATGAGAATAAGTTGAAAATTAGAAGGTTCAACAAGGAAAAAAACAATGCATAAATGAGGAACAGGGAATAGGGAAGAAAGGACTAAGAGACCAATGGGGTCAAGGCAAGATTTATTCAAGGGATGTTGCTTCTTATGTAACATGTTTTATCACAAGGCTATGTAGTGCAAGACACATAACAATAAAGAATATGGTTTCACCCAGAGAAATTTCAGAAATGGGTATCTCTTTCAAGAGTATTGTTACTATTGAAATCATTTTGTTCATAAAGCAATTCATTGCAAATTCCATGATAGGAATGGGTATGGCTTCACCAAGAGGAACTTCAAGATATTTGCACCTTCAAGGAACCACAACATTGAGTGTTATAAGTGCAATAAGGTTGGGCATATGGCTAAGTGGTGTAGAACAAAATTTCCAAAGACAAGCAAGAACAAGGTTACTCAAAAGAATCAGAAGAATCAGTTGAGGAAGAAGGTGGACAAAGAAAAAGAGCATTGTATGTTGGGATTAGAGATACTTCCATACCAAAATTAACCACCTCAAGGAGAGGAGGTGGTGAGAGGGATGATCTAAGAGTTTTATATTTAGTCCCAAAGGAGTCCCTTTGCCATTGATGTCAAAGGGGGAGAGATTCGAGTTAGGGGGAGAGCATTCAGTCAGGGGGAGCAGTTTCTCAAGGGGAGAAATATTAAAAAAGGTAAAAGGAATACCTAAATAAAAATAGGGTTGCCATAAATGAAAAAGGGGGATATTTTAGAAATTTTAGCATGTTTTGTTGTCATTTATGTCAAAAGGTTGGATGTCCCAATTTGATGAAATTAATGTCAAAAGAGTTGATTAATGTCAAAATGTTAGAGATCCTATTTTTATGGAAATATTTGTGAGAATATTTCTCTTGATGGCATAGGAGGTATAAGGCAACAAGAAGAAAGGATGAACTCACAATAATACTTACAAAAGGATTTATAAATCACCTTGGTGGTAATTTGGCAAAGGTTAAAATATTAATGGTGGCAATAAATTACCTTGGTGGTAATTTGGCAAAGGTTAAAATATTAATGATGGCAATAAATTACCTTGGTGGTAATTTGGAAAAGGTTAAAATATTTATTAATGAAGGAAATAAATTACCTTGGTGGTAATTTGGCAAAGATTAAAATATTTACCAATGGTGGCAAGGTTCTCCCTAAAAAGGAAAAGGCCCAAAATGTTTTAAATATTTAAATTATAATATTTAAATCCTTTAGGATTTAAATAATTATATTTAAATATAATAACTCGAAATATTCAAATTCAAATTAAAACAAAGACAACTGACATCATATGTTAATTTGGGCATGTGTATAAATAAGGCTAATGTTAGCCTAAGCCAAGAGATAATTGCGCATTCGATTTCCCTTGCACATTTTATTTTATCGCACATGATAGAGAGAGGAAGGTGCAATCATTCATAATTTTTGGAGGTAGCATAAGGACAAATTGTGGAAGGTGCCTATCCCCACTTAAGTGAGGTGGCAGCTGAGTTGGTTGGTATAGTGCATTGGGAGTAGCAAGGTGCGGAGTTTGAGCTGCATGGAGTTTTTGTTGAGCATAGTCCATTCAAATTTTGTGTTGATGAAAAGGGATATTAAGGAGTGTGTGCTTCTTGGTTCACAAAGGGCAGTGTAACCCACACATATGTGACACGTGTTAGAGCACGTAAGGCTAGGAGGTCGTGGGTTCGAGTGATAGTGGTGGAAATTAAATTTTGTGTTAAGGTATGTGCATTTGCCATAGTTGGGAGTTCTAAGGTGGTAAATTAATTTTTATTATTTGCCACAATTGGGAGTTATAAGGTGTTAAATAAATATTATTATTTGTCATATTTGGTAGTTATAAGGTTTAAATAAATATTATTATTTACCATAGTTGGGAGTTATAAGGTTTGGATAAATTTTTGTTGCCATAATTTGAAATGTATGAGGATTAAATAAATATTATTGTGTATGCTCAATTAGGGAGTCATAAGGGATTGTTTTAATTATGTTTTAAATAAAAAGGTGATTTTATTTTGAAAAAGAGTTTTAATAGTTTGATTGAAAATCATTTTAATAAAGGAGTTATAAGGTGTATGTGAGAATTATGTTTATGTGATTGATAACTCTTGTTGATGAAATCTATTTTTAAAAGATAGGAGTAATAAGGTGTTTAAGTGATTTGGCCATTGTATGAAGAAATATTTGTTGAAGTGAATATTCTTGTGAATATTTTGAGATAGATGGTTTCTATCTAACTTTGAATTGACAAAAGGACTTGGTTGTGAGTAAGACAGGTTTTGTGGACAATTCTTCATCAATCAAATGAAAGGTATGGGAAAATAATCTTTTGTTTAAAGTGATTGAAATGAGTGTGTGAAATATAAGGTGGAGAGAAAAATATTGTTTGATAAGCATTGTTGAAAATTTTGAGCAAGTTTTGTGTGTGTAATCTTGAGAAGTGTGCACCCCTACCCTTTACCCTACTTGCAATATTTATTATATCAAACAAAAATAAAGAAGCATTCAAACATACATAACACAAAAATACCAAGTAGAGAAAGATCTTTCATTTATATTTTCAGGTCTCGGTTACATGTACATCCCTCTAAGGGATACCCATTTCAATACAACATATTACAAGTGGGGTAATGGTGAGTATATTCCCTCGTAAGGGGATGGTGCACCTCCACAGGCCTTTCGATATCACACACAAAAATGTCTGAGGGCTTATAGATGCCTCCTCCTTCTTTCATCCTATAGGAATCTCATGCTCTGGATACCTTAAACCGGTCTTGTGAATCTATATCTACATGTATAGAAATAACAGAGCACGATAAGTAGAATGGGAAGCCTCTCTAGATGAGGATTTTTGTTAGAAAATCCAATAAACCAAATAAACATGCATAATATGAATTGAAATGTAGTAGATATAAGCAATATGCGTACATAAAACTTAGAAATATAAAAATAGAATATAGTGCAAAATTTAGATTTATTGCTATGAAATAAAAATAAGTACAAATCTAATGCTATGAACAAATAAAATGACTATTCTGACCTTAACCTCTACTAATCAGAGTGACCATGGCTATGGGCCACTATCAAAGACAGCGACCTCTGAACCTAAAGGCTTACCTCAAGCTCTATGTGTTGTAACAATCACTCCCTTGCTCGAATTAATGCTCAAGGGTTGCTTGATATATTTGCTACATGGAATGATGGTTAAGAATAGTGGATCTGAATACGAGTATCTAGACGTAGCTCAGCCAGATGTCTCTCCTATGCTCCTCAAAGGTGCACAAGTTTTTCTTTGATTTAATAGGGCTTTGCTGCATAAATTTCTCTCTCAGATATTTGCTTCACAAAAGCTTGGATGTTGAAGATTCTTGCTTTTTTTTTCTAGGAGGAATATGTAACCCCCCTCTCCTAGATCTAGATCTAGATCTGGATCCTTCTATAGTTATGCATAGGAACTGTTCATCCCATAAGAAGGTCTAGTCACAAATTTGTCCTTGAAGGGACAATAAGGAGGAACTATGACAGTTCCATGCTGAAATCCCTTCACAAATCATGTAGACTATAATATCTTCCCATGATTTGGGGTCTTCCTTGATGAAAATATGTATTTCAGTTCTATCCACTTCCAAGAGCAATGACTAGAGGTGGCTGCTCTGAGGTTCAATGACCAAGATTGATGGTCACTCTGGTTTAGAGCTGCTAAGCCTGAATGGGCTAGAACTACCTTTTTGAGTGGTTAAGACCACTTCTAGATCTTGAGAAGTCCCAATATCATTTATATGGTCTTCAGATATGCCCATATGAGCAGTCTCCTAAACATAACACATTTTAGGTGCCTACATTGTGTATCTCATTGTTGAATGGTTTGGAAATCTTTGAGATAGATTTTGAGAAAACTCTAGGCTATATTACTGAATGAGTTTTGGGAGGTTTTGTGCTAGGATTGCAAAAAAAATTAAGTACTTTGTGGGAACTATTTGAGTGATTGATTTTGAGAAGAATATTGGTAAGTAGAATTTGTTTTAAGAGAGTCTTTTTAAAATAAATTTGAGTTTTGTATACATGATTTGAAATTATTTGAACATAATTGAGCAAGTCCTTGAGGGGACTTAAAGACAGAGTTGAGTAAGCTTTTGTGAAAGATTAAAAATAGAGTTGAGTAATATTTTGTGAAAGCTTAAATACAAAGTTGAGTAATATTTTGTGAAAGATGAAAGACAAAGTTGAGTAAGCTTTTGTGAAAGCTTAAGGACAAAGTTGAGTAAGCTTTTGTGAAAGCTTAAGGATAGAGTTAAGCAAGATTTTGTGAAAGCTTGTAGGAATATTTTAGCAAGTATTAGAGAAGACTTGAGAAAATATTAAGAAAGTTATTGAAAGGAATTGAAGGTATAATTGAGCAAGTCTTGGTGAAGACTTGAAGGTATATTTGGGCAAGTCTTGGTGAAGACTTGAAGGTAGATTTGAGAAAGTCTTGGTGAAGACTTGAAAGCAGATTTGCACTACACTTGGAATAGATTTTTATGTAGATCTAGGTAAAGTTTATCAAGATTTATGTTTAGAATTGAGGTAGATTTGAGAATAGAGTTTGGTGTATATTTGAGAGCATATTTGTGCTAGACCTGATATAGAGTTGAAGTAGATTTGTGTTAGATCAAGGATAGTGTTTAGTGCAGATTTGAAATAGAGATTGAGCAGAGTTGAGAGTAGGCTTTAGAGGTGATAGAGCAGAGGACAAAAATCTCCAATGGATAGAGATACATTAGCCAAGGTAATGAGGATAGAGGTTTTATGTGGAGAGAGATCCATAGGCCAATGCAGTGGGGGTAGAAGTCTTCTAGAAGATCACTAGCCATAGCAGAGGAGAAAGAGTTATCTTGTGGATAGAGTTCCATGAACCAAAAATGGAAAAGAGTTCTCTTGTGGAGAGTGATCTGTGAACTAGATGGTAAAATAGATTTCTTATATGCAGAGAGATCTACGAACCAGTTGAGGAGAAAGAGTTCTCCTAGGTCAAGTTCCATGAACCCGAGAAAAGGGGTAAGAGTTATCCTATGGAGAGTGATCCACAAATCAAAGCATTAGGGGATTGGTGTCTCCTTTGGATAGAGGTCCATAAAAATTGTAATAGGGAAGTGTTCCCAAGAGATTTTTTAAGAAAATTTTAGTAGAAATATTTTATCTATGGAGTAACCCACATTGGATGAACCACATTAAATTGGTGTCTCTATTGAATGTGATGATTTGTGCATTGCTTTGATTACTGTTGTTGATATTGCCATTGATTATATTAGATAATATTGTTTGAAAAAAAAAGTAAAATTTGGTCTTATACTGTTCACCCCCTCTCAGTATAAGCCTATATTCTTCATATATTAAAATAATCATACTTTACTAGAAAAAGCCAAGCATAATTTTTTTTTTTTTTTTTTATTTTAAATATTTATCAACTATTGAAATACACAAAGTTTTAAATGAAAGAACCTAAACTAAGTATCCCATGTTACGTTAACTGGAAAAAACCCAAATCATTCCACCAGAACTTAATCTAAGAAGAGCATTAATAATTCTTTTACCTTTTTCAAAGGAGCCCAACTTTACATGAAACGATGAATGACATTACCTCTATCTTACTCACATTTGAAAAGTTGTACGTTGAACAATTAGAAGCACACTTTTTGAGAATAATAATAAAATTATTGCTTTCCTTAAAGGTTCATATCAGTAATAACTCTTAAAGGTAAACTTTACTTCTGAGTAAAGTATATTATATGACAATGACCTAATACCATAGGTAATTACTTTACCAAAGCCCATTGATTCGTGACTCATTTGCTCTTAAAAATTTTAAAATAGAAATATTAATGAAAGTCAAATATCAAATAAATTTTATCAAGTTTCACCGATACACATGAGTTTTACTTACAGGTATAAATACTCCTAGCATTATACCGCACAGGAAAATAAGTGAGTTAGCCAAAGTAGATGATGACAATAAAATAAAGTCTTCTATTCCACTCATTTAAGGAGATTCATACAATAAAGAAATGTATAAATACATAACTCGGTCATATGCATACCATAAAACTAAGAAAATAGTTTAGCTTAGGTTCTCTTAAATCTTTTCGCTGCAAGGGCAACTAATAATTCAACTCGAAGGAATGTATTAAAGAATTTTTCCAAAATGATTACATGGAACTTTTTGGTAACCATCACAATAGTTTTAACATCTTATCGAAATAATTTCGTTAAGTAATTTACATTTTATACAAACGAAAATGAAGCTCAACTACATAAATAAAACAACTCTAAATTATTAAAGAAAGGTTATTCTTTTTTCTTTTTATATGAGAATATTTAAAATAAAAGTATACTCGTTCACTTTTACCAGGTATTTTAAAATGGAGAAATATTCAAGGAAACCAACTTAAAGGCAACAACTATAGTATTTAATACAAATCCACAATTCACAACATCTCCTAGGTTTCTAAGTATTATTATTATTAACTAGTACTCATATCCAAGTGGTCATTTGAATGGTAGAATAAGGACAATTTGCGTGAAATATAATTTGGTCAGGGTGGAACAAAATATCAAATTCTACAATGATGGTTCCCAATTCGATGTATTAAAAATAACTGGATTTATATTTTTCTCACAGAGCAACACATTTAAGGTTGAATAAAATCAATGAATTGATTATTATTTAGGAGAACCATATCATTACAAGAATAATCAAATGTTTTGTCTCATACACGGACTAAATTTGATTGCTTCTCAAGTACAAAGGCTATTTCAATTTAACCATAACAAGGAAAGATAAATCAAGCACTTCCCAATAAAAGCACTATTCTCTTCCCAAAATACCATCTTTCAGTCATGCTGGTTCACTGCTCAACCCAAAAATGACTATATCCCTGTACAACTAGCACACAAGATAGCTCAAGGAGGAAGGTGTGGGATTAGACAACTCGTATAATGTATATTATCAATACACCTATATGATTATTCTTCTAATATGATTCACAAAAAAAACCTTGAATAATTTATCTTATTTCAATTCAATTTCATAGAAGTATAACACCATTCAACCAACATTGAAAATGTTAAATAAAATATTTATATAGATGTGGGTGCTAGGTAATCTATTTTAAACATTTACTAATTTCCAAATGGATAGATTCTTTTCTATTATTCGGTCTAATCAGAATGACTTAGCATACTCTTTTGGTGTCTCACGACATACACACTAGACGCAACATACACAATTCTTTTAATATCAATTCACAGAAGCTGAGGCTCTTAGTATGATTTTCTTGTATATAAAATTTAAGTAATACAACCATGAATTTATGCAAACATGGAAGTTAACACAAACAAGGATAACACCTTCATTTAGAATTAAGCAATCTATAGTCATATCTAAAATAAAAAAATCATGGATGAAAAAAAAACTTAATGAACGATGTTGTTTACCCATGATTATTCAACCATTTCGAGGATGGAAAAAAAATTAGTCGAAATTGATTAGACGTTTTTCACAGGACTGCCCAAACTTCTGAACTCGTTTCAGCCATATCTCACTCATCCGGACTCAGATTGAGCTGAAATTTTGAGGGTAGATGCCTGAAAAACCCTAGAACATTTCCACCAATTTTCATATCATTAGGAGCAACACAGATCCTATCACATCCCTACGTATGAATGAGATATTTGGCAAGCGACTATGCGAAGGTTTCATCTAGGTGGAGTGCAAGCAGCTCCAGAGGTTGGTTTTTAGGGCCTTCGGGCCCTAGCGGCCAATATTTTTGTGGTTTATACTCAATATTTTAGCAGGAAATGTTGTAGGGGATACAATATGGGTTAGAAATTTATCTTTCAATAGATCATATTGTGAACTTGAGTGACAATGACTTCCAATTTGTTGCACAAAATAAAAGTGAAAACCATACCTTTCCACAGCGTCTAGGGCAAGGATTAAAGAGATCACGAAACAAGTTTCAAGTAGTTGATCAAAAAATGGCTCATATCTCAAATGAATCTGGTGATAAGGTGCACCCACAAAATAATTCTACAATGAAAACCCCTATCAAGGGTAAGAATTTCGAAGACTCAGTCTCAAAAATAAATTTTAGGGATGCCCTTCGTGGTGGATAACCTCAACCCAATTCTAATATCAATAGTAGGGCTTCCCATAAATCTCTAAGAATACCTAAGATTGATCCCAGGAAAACAGAGTCAGGATGTCTTAAAGCAACTAATGGAACTCCTATTGTTAAGCTTGATATGGGTAACATTCAGACTAGCATTGAAAATTTGGAAAAAAAAGGACTAATTTGTCGGTTCGTGGGTTTTCGTCCGAGTCTATCTGCTTTCAAATTCTGGGCTGCAAAAATCTGAAAAACTAAAGGTGAGTTACAAATCTCTATTTATCCAAATGGTTATTTTCTTGTTTTATATTCTAATAATGAAGATAGAGAGAAAACATTTCAAGGGGGTCCTTGGTTTTTTGGAAGGGCAGGGCTTTTCATGAAGTCCTGACATACTAAATTTAAAGTCGAAGAAGAGATGCCTTCTATAGCTCCCGTGTGGGTTAGACTCTTTGGCCTCCCTATTGAATTTTAGAATCCTACTGTTTTTATTCAATTGGAAACTCTTTAGGAACTTTTATGATGACTGCTGATTGTACTCAAAATTTTGAACATATTATTTATGCTCGGATTTGTGTTTTAATGGATTTTAACAAACCCCTACCTAAAAATATCACATTACAATTTTGGGAAGACACTTGGGAGCAAGTAGTGGACTGTGAGAAAATTCTTTTTCGTTGTAGAATTTACCATGAATATGGTCATTTGGCCAGTGTTTGCCCAAATAAAATTCCTGATCAAAATAAAGAAGATATAAACTCAGCAGGTTTCCAAATACCTAAGAAGAAGAACACTCATAAAAAACTAGTTATGAAGGATCAATAAAAGTCATCTGCTAATATATTTGAAATCCTTTCCATAAATGATGTCCCAAGTGAGGAAGAGGAGATAATGGAAACTAAAACCTAAGAAACACAATTTAAATATGAAGGGAAGAACTCAGAGACAAACCAACAAATCAAAGGTTTTCAACAGAAAAAAAAGGAGAAAATTTACACAAGAAAAACAATATTTCAAATGTCAAAACTTCAAATAATGTAGGTCCCAATTTAGACTCTGTTGAACCATCTAGTAAAATTTTGGCTGTGTACGAGCATTCTTCAAGGTTAGAAGCCATCTCAGATTCAATTGGAATAAGTCAAGAAACAGGGGAAAAAACATTGAAGATGGATTCTAATCAAAAAGTAGGTCGCAAGACCAATCAATATCATATGGTAAAAGAAGGTAAAAATCTTGTAGAGGAAGGTAAGATTAATGCCCTTCCCAACTTTTTTAGCCTTGGTATTAATGAAGATCATCATTTGGAATATTAGAGGGCTCAAAGGGAGTCTTTCAAAACAAAATGGAATTAGAAGAATGATTCAAATAAATCATCCACATCTTGTTTTCCTTCAAGAAACAAAGATGTCAATGGAGGATATGGACTTAATTGCCAGTAAAATTTGGCCAGCTAGAAAAGTGGTTTCCCTCAGTTCCCAAGGGACTTCGGGTGGCATTGCTTGTCTTTGGGACCCAAAATAGGTAGTTATTCACCATATGGTTGGCAGTTGGGGTTTTTTGGCTATAGCTATTCAAAGTAGACATTCCAAAAAGATTATGCTCTGCATTACTATTTATGCTCCGACTTCTTTGGAGGAAAAAAGAAGACAGTGGAAGGATATTACTCATATTATCTCTCATTTTCCTAAAGCTTGGATCTTGATCGGAGGATATTTCAATACCATCCTATCTCTGGATGAGAAAATGGGGGGAAATAGAAATTTAGACAAAAGCACTGACCTCATGAGTGAATATATTGCAAACCTCCATATTGTGGATATCCAACTAGATAATGGCCTTATGAATTGGTCTAACAGAAGGCAAGGCTTAGCTTGTATAATGGAGATATTGGATAGGTTTTTTCTCTCTAAAAATTTCTTAATCCATGGTCACATTCCTAAAGTGAAGACTCTTAATAATGTTGGTTCGGATCATTGGCCAGTCATGGTGGAAATGTGGAAAACCAATGTGAGTTTCTCTCCTATTTGTTTTCAATTAATGTGGCTTAGAGACATTTCCTTCAGACCTCGTGTGCAACAATGGTGGAAGGAAGGTAAACCTAGGCATGAGACTAAGATGTTTTGTTTTGCCAAAATACTACAATACATTAAATCCAAAATCAAGACTTGGAACTGGAAAGAGTTTGGGGATGTTCATAAAAAAAAACATGAAGTTATTGCTCATATTGAAAATTTGAATAAGAAAATCCGTTTAGATGGCCTCATAGAGAAGATAAGTGCAGATGAAATTAAACTCACAACTCAGTTAGAGGAATGAGAAAAAAGAGAAGAAATATTATGGAAGCAAAAATCTAGAATTTAATGGCTCAAAGAAGGAGATCAAAACACAAATTTCTTCCACAAATCTCTTCTACATCAAAGATCTCACAACTTTATTTCTTCCTTAAAATCAGATTCTGGAGATGTTGTTTATACATGGGATGGCATGAACTCTATTGTTGTTGATTACTTTTCCAATTTTTTTGTTGCTACTCCTATTGACTCAACTTCACAACAAAATGTTCTTCAAGCAATCTCTTCTCTTATCACTTCTAAGGAGAACTCTATTTTGACTACTCATGTTACTATCAATGAGATTCAACAAGTAGTTTTTAAAATGCAAAAAACAAAAACCTTAGGTCCTTAAGGTTTTCCCATTGAGTTCTACCAAGATTTCTGGGATATCCTTCATTTTGATTTATTAGAGATGGTGGAAGAAGCCAGGAAAGCCAAATAAATTTTGAAGGTTATCAATTAAACTTATATTACTCTTGTTCCAAAAGCTCAAGAGGTTGATCATATCTCAACTTTTAGACCTATTGCTTTATGTAATGTTCTTCTCAAAATCATTACTAAAATCATGGTAGAAAGGTTGAAGCCTCTTTTGCATAAAATTATTTTCCTAGAGCAAGGGGGTTATGTGGAAGGACGTAAAATAGTAGATTTGATAGTTCTTGCTTAGGAAGCCATCCATTCCATGGATATGCAAAATTCTCCTTCCATGTTCATTCGGTTAGACTTATCCAAAGCTTATGACAGAGTGGATTGGCACTTCCTTATCAAAGTTTTGAGGCAATTTGGTTTTTCTAAGGATTGGATGGATTGGATTATGGGATGTATCTCTTCAGTTTCCTACTTAGTTCTTATCAATGGCAGGCCTTCTCAGTATTTCTCAACTTTCAAAGGTATTAGGCAAGGTGACCCACTATCCCCTTATTTATTCATCATTCTTACTGAATGCTTGGGTAGGACTATAACCAAAAAGAGGGAAAACAAAACCCTTGAGGGTGTTACCATTGCTCATGGAGCTAGACCTATCTCTCATATTCAATTTGTGGATGACTCTACTCTTTTAGGTAAAGCTACAGTTAAGGAAGCTTCTAATATTAAGCAAATCATTAGCTATTTTTATAAGGCTACTGGGTAGTTGATCAATGAAGACAAATCTAAAGTTATTTTATTTCACTACTCTTCTAGATAGGAATCCATGGTCTTGGATAAATTAAGATA
The DNA here is from genome assembly GCA_028583015.1 of Wollemia nobilis. Lineage (NCBI taxonomy): Eukaryota > Viridiplantae > Streptophyta > Pinopsida > Araucariales > Araucariaceae > Wollemia > Wollemia nobilis. The sequence continues at coordinate 22,298,304 of JAQPPZ010016895.1, forward strand.
TAAGAAGACTTCTCTTGCAATCACTTATTCAGGTATTCCCATAAATATTCAAAGGCAGAAAAATAAATATTGGAATTGGTTGTTGGACAAAGTCAAGAAGAAAATTGGAAAGTGGACCAACAAGTGGCTTTCTTTTGGGGGTAGAATCACCTTGGTAAAATTAGTCCTTCAAGCTATTCCTATTTATGTTTCTTCCATTTTGAATATCCCAAAGGTTGTTCTTCAATAATTGGATCAAATCAGTCATTGTTTCCTTTGGAGTGGTACTAAGGAGAAAAGAAAATGGGCCTTGGTGAAATGGGATACTTTATTTCTTCCTAAGAGTGAAGGGGGGTTAGGATTCTAGTCTTCAATTAATAACAAAAATACTTTAGCTGCTAAATTATATTGGAGGATGTTGCATAACCCCAATTCTCTTTAGGCCAATAATCTCCGTGCTAAATATACTGAGAACAAAAGTCCTAAAGACCTTGTTCGCTATCAACTTCCTACCAAAGGTTCTCCCATTTTAGCAGTTCTTAAGACTGGTGAGCATTTGATAAAGAAAAAATTATTTTGGATCATTCATAATGGTCAACATGCAAATTTTTGGACAAATTATTGGGATGGTCATAAGCCTTTGATAACTCAGTTTCCTGATTGGAGGTCTTGGATGGAGGAGCTTCACTAAGCTAATTGGATAAAGGTGGCTAATTACTGTTGGTATCATAATGGTAATTCAAAGGTTGGTAGATATTGGATCCCTATTGAGGATTGGCCTATTGAAATCCCAGAATGGCAAAGACAAGATATCCAGGGCATCCTTCATATGGGATCCCTCTCTTGGTCCCATGAAAAATATTGTTTTGGATGGAACAACACTACTAAGGGTGAGTATTCAATTGCTCAAAGTTATTTGACCTTATGCCATAATAATACCAACCATTATTCTGACATATTTTCTCGATTGTGGGCTCAAAATCTCTGGCCTAAGGTGAGGTTCTTTAATTGGATTTTATTGCATCATAGGGTGATTATTGGTGAGCAACTTATGAAGCGTGGTTTTCATGGCCCTTTTAGATGTGAAATGTGTGAAGAGAATGTAGAAAATATCAGCCATATTTTTATTGAGTGTACTTTAGCCTTTGATCTATGGAGGAGAATGGCCACTTTACTTGGCTTACAGTGGTCCAATTTTTTTACTTTTGAAAAGCTTTGGAGGGATTGGCCTAATCAAGAGGGTGTTGATCATTTTATTAGGCAGTTAGTTTGGATGTGTTCTACCATTCTTCTTTGGAATATTTGGAATGAAAAGAAAAACCACATTTTTAATCAAGATAGGAAGGATATTCACTATATTTGGCAAATACCATAGCCAACTTAGTTGAATCAGTCCATCAACTCCTTAATCACCCCCAAAACTCCCACCAAAGATGGGATCAAGTGATGCAAATATTGAAGATTAAATATTCTATGGGCAACCAACTTAAAGGGAAGGTGAGTATTAGTAATATGGATAGGATTTCATAGGCTATTTCATATTCTATGGGAAACCAACTTTTATCTCCTTTATGAGCTATTTCCCTCAGATCAAGGGTAGTAAATCCACTTAGAATAACATTTCATAACATAACAAAAATAAAAATATCCTTTTTGCTTTTTCTCATTTAAAAAATTATCAAGAAACTTCTATAGAAACAACTTCACACATGTATTACATGCACATTGACAAGTGGTGGTGAGTTATAACAGACCATATCATCCATGTTTTTAACTAGTTTGATAAATGCATAAAAGATTTTTATTTTATCGTATTTTAATTTCTAAATAAGAAACGGTAAGCACACATTCAAAATTATTAAAGAAATGTGCCTCTTATATTATTATTAATTATATATATTTAGTTCTATTTTATTAATAAAAATTCAAAATGAATCACAAAAATAAGTTGTACCTCCAATTATGCTTCTCTACTAATAATAAAATGTTTCCATCTACTAGAATAGAATGGCTCTCATGCCTTGGAACTTTCTTTGTCATCGAAGGTTAAAATATTTATCATTTTTATCAAATAATAAGCATTTAATAAAAAATAAGTGTACACACAATGTGAATTAAACATTCAAGATGTATCTATATGAATGCAATTGTGTAAGCTTCCATGTACTCATGAGTTTTGGTGATATTTAACACCACCATTATTTCTTATCTAATCTTTGAGGACATGTACTTGCAAGATAGTAGTCATCAATAGAAGTTTATCCTAGTAGAATATAACATTAATTAAATAACAATTATATTTTCAACTTAAAAATGTATTCTAGGGTGGTCATTACATATCCTTCTCGAAGGTGATGTGAGAACCACATACTAGATGGTATCAAGTGGATCATTTACGTAAAAGGCTTGTTTGGCTTATGATTCTAGGATAAATGGATCATCCTTTAGTCTATCTCATCCAAATGGTACATCAATCACCAAAATAAGAAAATAAAAGAATGAAATATTTGAGACAACATAAAATAATATTTGAGACAACATCAAAACTAAATCGTATATGGTATTTCAATACTACTATAATATAGGAATACAATATTTCTACAACATGGCATAATTAATTTGTAAACAATGTATAATATAGGTTAGGCAATGAAAGAGCCCACAACATCCTTCATTGTACCCATAAATAATATTGTTTCCTCATTATGGGCAATGTGCACATTGACTTTGCAATAACCTTCACCCAAATGTTCACCATGTACAAGGTATTTAGGATTAGTACCAATCACCATACCTTCATGCACTATGTTATCCTTATGAATTTGAGTCAATTAGAATTCATTTCTCTTAGTTTGAGTTATTAATGTCGTTTTTAGTCCCTACATAGAAAATCAATGGCCTAGATAAATTCACTGCATAGCATACAATACAAACTAAGTCAACCATTAAATATTGAAATAATAGTCATACCATTGATTACTCTAGCCTATAAGGCATTTTTGGTAATTTTGATAATATGCCACATTGGGATTTTTTATTTTTTATGATTTTTTTTAAAGGTTTTGTTTGTAAAAGTGACATTTATAATAAAATTGTGCTATAGTGCTTTCCGCAATATTTTTGTGTGTAATTATTTTCTTGTATTTTCATGAAATTTCATACTTTGAAATAGTGGAAATCATAAGACAAAATAAGAAAAATGGCACCCGAAAGGTTAAAATCATGTTCGCCTAAAAAATGGGTGAAGGACCCATTCACCTCACTTTGGGTGAATGTGAAAGTTTAATGAAGAAGTGATTTCATCCCAAATGAGGGGCAAAAGCCCCTTTAACCCCTCATTGGGGAAAAACCATGTCAAAGTGTTTGAAATCATGGTGAGCCTAAGTCAAAAGTTTAGTAATTTTAAAAAAGGGGATGCATTTGCCCAAATTTGGGGTAAAAGCTTCATTCACTCCACTTTGGGGTGAACATATTTTAAAATAGAAGTGTTGACTAATCAACAACACATTTGCCCTGATTGAAGGGTGAAAGTCCTATTTGACCCTATCGAGGGTAAAAGCACAACGAATGGTGAGTTTTGGTGAAAGCAAAATATATGACAAGAACTTTGGTTGCGTTGAAAGGTCAACACTAGGTTCACCCAAGGTGGAGGGTGAAAATACCTTTCGCTCATTCTAGGGGTGAACGCATATATATAAGGTAGGGTGTGTATCCCACTTTGGTGCATGGAAGAAAAATAAAAGTTAAAAGCAATTTCACCCCAAATGAGGGGCAAACATCCCATTCACCTTTCACTAGGGCAAAGCTACAGGAAAATGGCCTGACGACATATCAAAAGGTTTTATTTTGCTCTAATACAACTATGAAGATATTGGGCATTGAAAAGTCAATGCAAGGTTCACCCAAGGTGGAGGGCGGCAATGCCTTTCTCTCATTCTGGGGGTAAACATATATTTAAAAAAAAATGGGATGACATCCTATCAAATGCTCTTTCACTCTAGAAGAAAGAAAAATTTTAATCATTCCTTTTAGGGGTGAAACAATACAAAAGTGGCTCAGAGCAGTCGTTTTCCCCATATTTCTTCCCAATTAATTGTTGTTGTGACAAGGAGAGGGATGCAATGTGCTATATTTTAATTCAAGCGAAGTTAGTGGTTGTATGTGAATGTAAGAGATGCCCTCTCTACTAGGGAGCATGAATGAATTGCAATGCAGACATCATTTTCACTCATTGCTCTATTTTGGGTAAAATTAGTTTTAAAATTCAATGGACTTTTAGAGGCACCTGGCCCAAATGAGTGAGGAATATTTAATGATTGGGGTGAAAGTGACTGAGATTGTTGATTTCATGATGAAAAGAGTTGCAGTTTTTAAATCACAAGATGATTTCTATAAGTTCTGATATATTCTAAAAAGGGATAAATTTTTGAGGTGCAGTGAACATACCAAGTCATCAACCACCTTTGAAGTTTTCTATGCATCAACACCCAAATATGTTGATTTCTTGGAGTTTTTTCCTTAAAAGTTGGATCGTTGTTTCAAAAAAATAAACTTTCAATATTTTATAGAAGGAATTTCCTCACTAGAGTTCCTGATATGTAAATATTTTGTCTTCATGTGCATTTAATGAAATAGGTGAAATCCTCTATAAATACTAATCATTTTAATGTAATAAAAAAATGATAGACACTCTAAAGAAAAACACTTCCAGTTTTCTACGTAAATAGAAGGAATTGTGGCTTCTAATTTTACAAGAAGTATTTTTATGTAATTTTTTTTTGTTCAATAATTTATATTTTATATTCATGTTTACTATCTACTATTAAGTTTGAATTCTGCATCTAGATTTGGGTATTGCAAGTGTAAGTGTGAGTACTAGAATGTAATTATGGAAGTTGTCTATGAGGAAATGTAAGTGAATTCTCTTTATTCCTTTTTATTTTATGCATCTATAACACTTGGTTGTATTTCCTTCTGCTAGTTTATCCCCAATCCTACATCTTCAGCCTATGGCCATATTTCCCACTTCTTTCTGTTATTTCCAAATTTCTTTCCTGCAACTCTAGTCTTAACTAGTGTACAATTGGTAAGAGAGCTAGCCCTCTCTAGAGATTGACACAAAGGACAATCCTTTCCTCTAGCCATTCAATATTGGTTGTGTCTAGGGCACACAAATGTATGTTTGTATTTTAGGTAGATATTTGATCAACAATTTTTGGCATGCTCAAGGGGACATCAAAAGTTTCACTTCCAAGCAATATTTAGGTTTGATGTTCACCTTCATATTGTTAAGTTAGAATATCTAGTGACACAATAACATAGAAGCCTCCAAACGTAAAGGTAGCAAAAGTTGTACTTCATGATCACAAGATTAAAGACCAAAAATTTTGAAAACCCTGTTGAGTTTTTAAAATCGACACCTAAAAATTAGGATAATATTCTAGGCTAGTCACCCCACCACATACATCATATACAACATCCTCACAAATATTTGGTGTGTTTTCCATTCCTTTGAGTCCAACTAGTATTGCTATTAGCATCCTACTTCCTCAACCACACAAACAAGTCCATATGGCTCAGAATCCATGGCCATAATAGCCACAACCACCAAGGCAGTTCCCAGCATGGAATAGTTTAGGATCCTTGAATTTACAAGCACAAAATCCAGTCCCCAAAGCAGTATTGAAGGCTTTACCTACTTATTATGGTACTAGTAAAATTGCATACGAGCATATCCAAGACATGGCTTCTTTGTTGATAATCCATGGTATCACAGATGAAGATATTATGGTAAGGTTGTTGGTGTTATCACTTAGAGGAAAGCTATTATATTGGTACCAGTCTTTGCTTCCCACCACATGGTATCAGTTGGTAAAACTACTAATCAAGAACTTTCATAAGCAAGCTGATCTATTCTCCTTACTGCATCAATTTACAATGATTAAAAGGTATTCTCAAGATGATATAGTGGACTTCAACATCAAGTTCATCCAAAGATAGTAGAGAGTCCCTGATGGCCTTCAACCCACTCATTCACAAGCTACGTTTTACTATCTCAGAGCCTTTAAATTTGACATTGGCATGGTTGTCCAATAGGCCAATGTAAATATATTCCCATAGTTTTACATGCAAGTTTAAAAGGCCAAAGTGAACTTGATCATCATATGTAATCTTCCCTTGAAGGTAATAATACCCATTCTACTTGACTTTCCACAACATTTGTATTCTAGTTAATTTTCATAGCCTATGCCCTTCATGTATCCTGTTATGTCATGGACATCCTGTGCACCCCAAATTGCTCCAATTCTAGTTCCACAAATCCCTACCCCAAGTATTTCATAATTAATAGAACCAGTTCCTTTCCTAGCACTACCAGCACCACCTGTCCCATTATAGTTGTCTGCTCCACTAGCATCATTACCTTTACTAGCACCTCATGAACCTTAAAATCCTGATCCCATTATGAAAATATTGCAAGAGATGCAATTTCTCAATTCATCAGTAAGGATGATGTCTAATTATATTACATCCATTAAGAAAAAGTAAGCTAAAGAATATTTTCATTCAAGGATGTTTCAAACATCGATAATCATAAGAGAGCAACTGACCACTAGCAAAGCTCCTTAAAGGAACACAACAATGTTGGCAAATAAAGAAGCTAGTAGATTTGGGCAAGTGTATTGGTGTTCCACCTACAACGATACTCACGATGAAGATATGTGTATGGTTCATTTGAAATATGTACAAATATTACCTGAAAGTTAGGCTAGTAGGTAAGTCAACATGATAATGGAAGCTGACCATAATTTTATGGTCCCTTCTTTGAAATAAGTTTTAGTTCTTATGAGGTCTGGAAATAAATCAGTGATCATTGATCTGATGAAATTGGAGCCCTTGAAGGCTCCTACTGAACAGAAGTTATAAAATGAAAAAGTTTAGTTGCAAGAAAAAGTTCCTAGTGCAACAATGAAGTAGTAATATTTTGTCCTATTGAAGGATTTATTACCCAAGCAAGCTCAAGAGAAGTTGTATACAAGGGCATCATATTCACAACCTGTAGTTACTCAAGCACAAATGGAGGTAAAAGAGCAATCCAAGGAGTGCCTTAGGTATCCATCATTGATTAATAGATAGAGGGTAGAGGCCACTCAAAAATATCATAAAAATTATGATTTGATTGAAGAAGAAAAGGTTCCTAGTACTTCCAACTATAATATTATTGATGAAATGAAGAATATACCTTTAAAAGTAATTTTATATGACACATTGCAATTACTTGGGCAATTTGACCTACTATAAGAGTCTCTCAAGTATAAAAATACCAGAATAAAAGTAATTCCAATCCTATGCTAACGTAGACCCTTCCAAACTCTACCATTGGCAAGAACAAAACACCTTCATTATATTTGTCACTTAAAATAGAAGGATGGATTGTGCATAATTGTATTTTTGATTTCAGTGCTGCAACTACAATCATACCAAAGGTAGTGTGTGAAGTCATGGGGATGGAGTATATAAGAATCATTCCAATATTATTACAGTTGGATGGAACTCCTATCAAAATAGTGGGGGTAATCAAGGATATTCCTATCATTCTACACAACATGCCACAAATTAGTGTCATATAAGAAGTGGTGGTGGTTGACCTGGAACTATACTTTAGCATGTATCTTTTGAGGGATTTTATAGTGAAACTAGGAGGATACCATTCCTTGGATTATTCAAATTTATAGATCCTATTCAAAGGAAGGATAATTTGCATCTATAATGAAACGCCATCCACTTTTCAATAATTACAAGAGGTGCACTTGATGGAAGAAGCTCATGGTAAGCTCTATCTAGAGGATGAGTTCTCATTTATGGACTTCAATGCAATGGTAGAAACTGATATTAGTTGCTAACCATCACCAAGCATGAGCAGACAAAAGAAAACTTTTATGATTTCTTAGACCCTATCATATATAAACTATGGAAATTATATTTTAATGGTGCAAGGAGCAAGAATGACACAATGGATGGTATTGTTTTGGGTTTATCCTATAGGTTTGCAAAAAATATATTCATATCAATTGACTTGGAGTTGCACAAATAATGTTGTAGAATACGAAGCACTATGCCTTGGTTTGAAGAAAGCTAAAATGTTAGGCATGAAACAGTTACAAATATTTGGAGATTCCAAGATCATTGTTAACTATAATAAAAACATACGTGTATCAAAGCAACACTACTTGAAAGCCTACTGTAACAAGGTATAATATTTATTTGATTCATTTACTACATTGAACATTCAAGTGATTTTGCGAGAGCGAAATAGACATGCAAATATCTTAGCTTCCCTTGGCACTAATTTCTCTCCCGTAGAGCAAGTAGTCAATAAACCTAAGATTATGAGGGTAATTTGTAGGCCCTCAGTCCCTGATAAGAACCTTTATTGGTAAGTGTTTGACAACGATGAGAAAATAATCAATATTTTAATTAAGGAAGCTACAAGTGCAAATAACAGAATACTCGTCAAGGAAGAAATGGAAGGAATGATTCAATTGAAAAACAATCACATTCCTAGGGGGTTGATTTCACTTGAAATCTTGTTTGATCAAATGATAGGGTGGAGAAACATAAGATCATAGTGGATGCAAAGGAATATAAAGAAATGTAGTTGGAGTCTCAGAAGGTTATCAAATTTGGAACAGATTGTATGTCATAATAGCTTGAAGATATTAAAAATTTGTGTTATGAGTTCCCCAACATCATTGAATGGAGCTATCATGATATGACGAGATATGAAAGGAATGTGATCTAGCATACTATCAAATTGTAGGAGGGAGTGAAGCCTTTTTGGTAGAAATATCAGCCCATAAACCCTAATATTTAAGTGCTTATGAAAGCAGAACTGCTAAAAATATTGGAGGTAAAATAATCTATCCAATTAAGCACTAAACATGGGTGGTGAACTTGGTTCCAGTTTAGAAGAAAAATGGAGATATTCACCTATGTGTGGACTTACAAAATCTGAAACAAGAATCCTTGAAGGATCACTATCCTTTATCGTAGATCAACTAGATTTTGCATGTAGTCACCAGAATGCACAGATTCTCATTAATTGATGGTTTCTATGGCTACAATTAGATCTAGGTGAGGGATGAAAACCAACACAAGATGATGTTTACTACAAATTGGGGCACTTTCACCTATCAAAGAATATTGTTCGGTCTTTCTAATGATGGTGCCACATTTTAGAGAGCTATGGATGTTGCTTTTGGTGAGTTATTGAACAAAATTATTATGATTCATCTTGATGACATGACTATTTTCTCACACCATAGGGAAGATCTTGTCTCTCATTTGAGGTGAGTGTTTGAAAAATATTAGGAATTTGGAATTTCCATTAAACTGAAGAAAACTATTTTTGTTGTCAAAGAAAGGAAGTTATTGGGACATGTGATTTTGCAATAAGGGCTAGCAATTGATCCTATGAGAGCTAAGGCTCTATTGAAATTATCGCTTCTAGTTAACTAGATGGATCTGCAGTCATTATTTGGTCAAATAAATTTCATTCAAAAGTTTATTTTTTATTTTTCTTAGGTGGTGAAGCTAATGATAGAACTTCTAAATAAGAACATAGATTTCAAATGGACTAAAGTGTGAATATAGACATTTTAGGAAATCAAGGAGAGAATCACTCATGTGCCATTATTAATTAAACCATATTATTCAAAATATTTCATCCTCTATGCGGTAGGTGAGCAGGAGAGTTACACTGTTGTTCTCACATAGAACCAAGAGAACAAAGATGAAAAACCCATTGTCATTTTGAGCCAAGTGATTTCACCACACAAATAAAAGTATAATTTCATTGAAAAACATGTGTATGCAGTTATAAAATCCTTAAATAAGTTCTAACATTTGTTGGCAATTTTAGTTATTTTATGTTGTCATTGATGTCACATGAATCATTGATGTCATATGGATCACATTGAGTTTTGATGGGCAAATGATATTTTGGAAAGCATGGATAAATTCAGGGTTTTTGTGAAAACCAAGGCAGGCAAAATAAAAGGTTTTATTTAAAACCATGGATGGCAGATTTGAAATGGGTTTTTCTTAAAACCCAGGTTGGCCTTTCGTTTCGTCGAAAAAGGTGCCTCGGTGATGGAGATATTTAATTTTAAATATTTAGTTTAAATTTTAATTATTTAAAATTTAAATTTTAAAATTAAAATTAAAGTTAGCGTCGACGTCTAAAGAAAGAGGGAAAATCAATAATGCACCGACGTCATCGAAAATGAGGAGAAGACTATATAAAGGGGGATCCTAAGGTTCATTTGAAATTAATCCTTGCTCGTGTTAATCGTTGGCTAAGCATCCGAAGAGAGCTCGTGCGAAAATCATTTTGAAAAGGGAGACAACGAATAAATCCAAGGTTGGTCGAAAGCCCAAGACATTGTGGGTAGAGTGGCGCATTGGCAATTGGCTTTTTGTTAAGGTGTGTGGCAGCGCTTTACGTCAAGGTTCGAATCTCCTTGACTGCATTCGAAGGCATTGGAAGGAAAGCGCTCGAAGCGCTTTTGGTTTGCGTGGAAGGGAGGAAGGACTTAAGGCACGTCGTGCCTTTTCCTTTTGAATGAGTGGCTAGCTCGTGTGGCAACCTTAGCCATGGCTAAGGCGCTCGTGGTGTGTGCAAGTTGGGGGTTCGAATCCCCTTGAGGAGGTAATTACGTTTTGCTCTAATTAATTTCGTTGATGCCCTAGGATAGGAGTTATAAGGTGGTTAAGGAATAATTAAAGTTTTTAATTAAACTTTATTTTTATAAGGGTTGTGATTATTATTTCAGAGGTGGATGAGTTGTTGATTTATTTTGATATTCATGAAATTGAAAATTAAGATTTAGGAGAAATAAGGAGTTGTTATAAAATATTTTTGAGAGCCTTATTGATTATTATTTTTGATAAGGGTTTTTATTAAAAAGGACTTTGGTGGATGTGTTTATTAAGTTGGAGTAAAAAGGTGTAAATTGAGTTATGCTTATCTTGTGATTATTATTTGAAGTCCACTAACCCTTATTGAGATTGGAAAGGAAAGTTGTGTTTAGTGTGGCAGATTTTGTGGACAACTTCTTGGCATCAAAAAGGTATGGGCACATTCTCCTATTGATTGTTTATGGTGGTTGATTTCTGAAATATCATTGGAGTGAAAAGGATTGATTGTGGTTTCCTTTTCGAAAGTGGTTGGTTGAATGCTTCAAGGTTTTCTGGTTTGAGAGTTGTGTTTAAACCTTGTTTTATAAGCATAGTTGTTGAAGCCCATTGGTTGTGAAAGAACTTGAAAAGAACATGAGTATCATTGTTATGTGAGATTTATGGTTGAGCATTGTTGGAAACATTTGAGTTGGTTGATACATGCTTGGACTAGGGTTTTTGTGAGAAAGAGTAGTCCCTTGTGGTGATTGGTTGAGTTGAGTTGATTGAGCCTAGTCAAGTGATTGTGTGAGGTGATTGGTCAAGTTCCATGAAACAAACTATTCCATAATTTTGATTTGAGTTGAGAGTGAGATTAGAACATATTGAGTCTCTAACAATTCTCTTTATGCTTCTATGAGTTGACTTGAGTTGAGTTGAGATTGATTTGAGTTGAGTTGAGTTGAGATTGAGCTTAGAACATATTGAGTCTCTAACAATTCTCTTTATGCTTCTATGAGTTGATTTGAGTTGAGTTGAGTTGAGATCATTGTGGATCATTGTTGTCATCCATTGAAGAGTACATTGCCATTCATTGTTGAGTTCATATTTGAGCTTTGCCTTGATAGATTTGTGGATGAGATTTGAGTGCTACTTGAGCATGATTGATTGAGCCTTTGAGAAGGCCTTTGTGGATAGTTTTGGGACAACTTTGTGGACAATTTTGGGACAACTTTGTGGATAGTTTTAGGATAGATTTGTGGAAAAATTTGAGCAAGTTCTTGGTGAGCTTGCTAGAGAATATTTGGACAAGTTCTTGGTGAGCTTGTTAGAGCAGATTTGGGCAAGTTCTTGGTGAGCTTGCTAGAGCATATTTGGGCAAGTTCTTGGTGAGCTTGTTAGAGCAGATTTGGACAAGTTTTGTGTGAGCTTGTTATTCAGTTTTGGACAAGTTCTATGTGAGCTTGTTATTCAGTTTTGGACAAGTTTTATGTGAGCTTGTTATTCATATTTGGACAAGTTCTATGTGAACTTGTTATTCAATTTTGGACAAGTTCTATGTGAGCTTGTTATTCAGATTTGGACAAGTTCTGTGTGAACTTGTTATTGCCTAGCTTTGAGCAGATCAAAGAAATCATTGTATTGGATAAGGATCCTTATTTATATGTGAAATATTATAAGGATATTATCTAGTGGAGTACCCCACATTGGGGGAACCACATTAAATCTTGTGTCTCAATTATGTGTGGTGACTTGTGCTCTTGCTTACTACTACTATCTGAGTTATTAATGCACACTGCTATATTTGGTTATTGCAATTAAGGACATTAATTGATATTGATTTGGAAAGAAAGTAAAAAGTGGTCTTATACTATTCACCCCCCTCTCAGTATAAGCTTGTGTTCTTCAATTGGTATCAGAGTGGGTTCCTTCAGAAAAGCTAACAACTTGAGGGTAGATTCTACAAGAACACAGATGGCTTCACAGAATGGATCATCTACAAATAAGGCTCCATTGTTTGATGGTAACAATTATGCTTTCTAGAGCATGAGGATGAAGAACTACTTGATATCACAAGGATATGAGGTATGGAAAATGGTTGAAAAAGAGTATAGGGTTGAAGGTGATCCTGAGGTAGATAAGACTATCAAGAAATTGGTTGAGATCAATGCAAGAGCAATGAATTGTATTTTGAGTGGGCTTCATGAGATAGATTTTGCAAAGGTCATGGTATGTAATTCAGCTAATGAGATGTGGACCAAGTTGTGGAATACTTATGAAGGAGATTCCAAGGTAAAGTTGGCAAAACTACAAACTCATAGAAAAATATTTGAGGAATTGAAAATGGAAGATTCTGAAGATATTGCAAAGTTTTTACTTCGATTTGATGAGATTACTAACACCATGAGAGGCCTAGGTTTTGAGATGAAAGAATCAGAAGTTACTCAAAAGGTTTTGAGATCACTTCCCATGAAATATGATTCTAAGGTTTCAGAAATAGAAGAGACAATGGATATCAACAAGCTAACAATGGAAGAATTGCAAGGTACTCTCACAACTTATGAGATGAGGGTAAGTAAGCATCAGGTTCCAATAAAAGAGATTGCATTCAAGGCTTCAGAAAAAGAGAAAGGGAAAGTTTTAGAAATAAGTAGAGGTTCAGATAATGATGAGGAAGCTAACTTCATCAAAAGGAATAAGGACTCAAGGAATTTTAGGGATATAAGGAAAGTCAGATGCTACAAGTGTGGTGATCTTGGTCACTATGCATACAAGTGTCCACATGAAGAAAATAGTGATGATGAAAAATAGGGTCAAAGAAGAAAAGAATATGGAAAGCATAAGCATGACAAAGATGACAGATACAAGCAAAACAGGTATGAGAAGAAGAAAAATTTTCATAAGGCAAAGAAATCTTACTACATTGTAGAAGCAAGTGATAGCTCAGATCATAGTGATAGAGACAAATCAGATGATGAAAAGGAAGAACATCTATTCCTAGGAATAGAAGGTGAAAGAGAGCAGTGCTTTGTGTGTGGTCAAAGAGATCACAGATCAAGATATTGCAATGGTTTCAATGATAGTGAAGATGAGATGACACATCAAGGAAACAAGCATGGTCAAAGAAATCTTGAGAGTTTGTTTGCTATAGAAGATTATAATGGTCTCAATGACAGTGAAAACAAAGAAGTCTCACTTTTGGTTATAGAAAAGGAAGAGGATGAGCTAAGTAAACAAAAATCAGAAATCAAAAGGCTAAAAGAAGAATACAAGAATCTTGAAAACAAGATTTGAACAGATGTCAAAATCAGAGAAGAACTACTTCAAACAATCAGTAATCTCAGAGAAGAGCTTCAAAATGCAAAAAGGATAGAAGAAAGGATGAATGAAGAACTAAGGGTAACCATGAAAAGACATGATACATTAGATGAAAAGGTTCAAAAAGGAGTGGAAACTTATTTTAAGGTTGTATCTTACTTCCAAGAAAAATCACACTCAAAAGGAAAGGAAGTTCTAAAATATGAAAGCAAGGAAGCACCTAATATTTGTGAGGAAAGTTCCAAAGTTCATATGGCTCCAAATATTTAGTTTGATTCTTGTTTTGAGAGAGGTGAATCAAGCTCAAAGGGAAAATAAATTCTTGAAGAGAAAAGCAAGGAAGAAACTAAGGAAGAGGTTTTAGATGCTACAAAGAAGGTTCAAGGATGCAATGCACAAGTTGAAAATGATCATAAGGATAATGGTCAAGAAAGGTATGAAGAACCAAGGCATGAACAAAGGGCTTTTCAAGGACATTGTTTTTCTTGTAATGGATTTGGACACAGGGCTATACATTGCAGGGTCTATGGATCAAAGAAGTTTGATTTTGCTAGAAGAAACTTCAAAGGAAGAAGGTATGGTTTTCAGGGGCATTGCTTCTCATGTAACAGGATTGGTCATAGAGATTTTCAGTGCAAAGGAAATGAGCAACATGGTTTTGGTTTTAGAGCTTCACAATTCAGAAGTCATGGTCATAATGGTCATGAAAATAGAGCTTCACAATACAGGGTTCAAGAAAGGAATGGATATGGAAATTATTTTAAGAATGAATTCAGGACATGGGCACCATCCAAAGGCTACAATATCAAGTGTTTTAATTGCAATAACTTTGGGCATATTGCAAAATGGTGTAGGACTCAATTCCAAATAGGTTCAAGGCAAGAAGGTCAAATAGGTTCAAGGCAAGAAGGTCAAACAGGTTCTAGACAAGAAGATCAAGTAATTCATCAAGAGAAGGATATCAGAAAAACATGGAAGGAAGTTGATAGAGGAAAGAAACAATGTGATATGGGAGTAAAAGTACTCCCACCCCAAAATTAATCACCTCAAGAGAGAAGGTGGTGAGGGGGCTAAGTTTAAGAGTCATATCTTTTAGCCCCATAGGTGTCCCTTTTGCCATTGATGTCAAAGGGGGAGAGATTTGAGTAAGGGGGAGAGCATTGAGTTAGGGGGAGCAGCCTCCAAAGAGAGCATTGAGTTAGGGGGAGCAGCCTCCATAGAGATTATTGAGTCAGGGGAGAAGCTTTGATTCTCAGAGATGGTTTTTGTAGTGATTGTGGTTTTTGCTTTAGAGGTGTTGCCATCAATGACAAAGGGGGATATTGTTGGAAATTTGAGTTATTTTATGTTGTCATTGATGTCACATGAATCATTGATGTCATATGGATCACATTGAGTTTTGATGGGCAAATGATATTTTGGAAAGCATGGATAAAATCAGGGTTTTTGTGAAAACCAAGGCAGGCAAAATAAAAGGTTTTATTTAAAACCATGGATGGCAGATTTGAAATGGGTTTTTCTTAAAACCTAGGTTGGCCTTTCGTTTCATCGAAAAAGGTGCCCCGATGATGGAGATATTTAATTTTAAATATTTAGTTTAAATTTTAATTATTTAAAATTTAAATTTTAATTTTAAAATTAAAATTAAAGTTAGCGTCGACGTCTAAAGAAAGAGGGAAAATCAATAATGCATCGATGTCATCAAAAATGAGGAGAAGACTATATAAAGGGGGATCCTAAGGTTCATTTGAAATTAATCCTTGCTCATGTTAATCGTTGGCTAAGCATCCGAAGAGAGCTCATGCAAAAATCATTTTGAAAAGGGAGACAACGAATAAATCCAAGGTTGGTCGAAATCCCAAGACATTGTGGGTAGAGTGGCGCATTGGCAATTGGATTTTTGTTAAGGTGTGTGGCAGCACTTTACGTCAAGGTTCGAATCTCCTTGACTGCATTCGAAGGCATTGGAAGGAAAGCGCTCGAAGCACTTTTGGTTTGCATGGAAGGGAGGAAGGACTTAAGGCACATCATGCCTTTTCCTTTTGAACGAGCGGCTAGCTCATGTGGCAACCTTAGCCATGGCTAAGGCGCTCACGGTGTGTGCAAGTTGGGGGTTTGAATCCCCTTGAGGAGGTAATTACATTTTGCTCTAATTAATTTCGTTGATGCCCTAGGATAGGAGTTATAAGGTGGTTAAGGAATAATTAAAGTTTTTAATTAAAATTTATTTTTATAAGGGTTGTGATTATTATTTCAGAGGTGGATGAGTTGTTGATTTATTTTGATATTCATGAAATTGAAAATTAAGATTTAGGAGAAATAAGGAGTTGTTATAAAATATTTTTGAGAGCCTTATTGATTATTATTTTTGATAAGGGTTTTTATTAAAAAGGACTTTGGTGGATGTGTTTATTAAGTTGGAGTAAAAAGGTGTAAATTGAGTTATGCTTATCTTGTGATTATTATTTGAAGTCCACTAACCCTTATTGAGATTGGAAAGGAAAGTTGTGTTTAGTGTGGCAGATTTTGTGGACAACTTCTTGGCATCAAAAAGGTATGGGCACATTCTCCTATTGATTGTTTATGGTGGTTGATTTCTAAAATATCATTGGAGTGAAAAGGATTGATTGTGGTTTCCTTTTCGAAAGTGGTTGGTTGAATGCTTCAAGGTTTTCTGGTTTGAGAGTTGTGTTTAAACCTTGTTTTATAAGCATAGTTGTTGAAGCCCATTGGTTGTGAAAGAACTTGAAAAGAACATGAGTATCATTGTTATGTGAGATTTATGGTTGAGCATTGTTGGAAACATTTGAGTTGGTTGATACATGCTTGGACTAGGGTTTTTGTGAGAAAGAGTAGTCCCTTGTGGTGATTGGTTGAGTTGAGTTGATTGAGCCTAGTCAAGTGATTGTGTGAGGTGATTGGTCAAGTTCCATGAAACAAACTATTCCATAATTCTGATTTGAGTTGAGAGTGAGATTAGAACATATTGAGTCTCTAACAATTCTCTTTATGCTTCTATGAGTTGACTTGAGTTGAGTTGAGATTGATTTGAGTTGAGTTGAGTTGAGATTGAGCTTAGAACATATTGAGTCTCTAACAATTCTCTTTATGCTTCTATGAGTTGATTTGATTTGAGATCATTGTGGATCATTGTTGTCATCCATTGAAGAGTACATTGCCATTCATTGTTGAGTTCATATTTGAGCTTTGCCTTGATAGATTTGTGGATGAGATTTGAGTGCTACTTGAGCATGATTGATTGAGCCTTTGAGAAGGCCTTTGTGGACAATTTTGGGACAACTTTGTGGATAGTTTTGGGACAGCTTTGTGGACAGTTTTGGGACAGCTTTGTGGACAACTTTGTGGACAGTTTTGTGGATAGATTTGTGGACAGATTTGAGCAAGTTCTTGGAGAGATTTCTAGAGTAGATTTGAGCAAGTTCTTGGTGAGCTTGCTAGAGCATATTTGGACAAGTTCTTGGTGAGCTTGTTAGAGCATATTTGGGCAAGTTCTTGGTGAGCTTTCTAGAGCATATTTGGACAAGTTCTTGGTGAGCTTGTTGAGCATATTTGGACAAGTTTTGTGTGAGCTTGTTATTAAGTTTTGGACAAGTTCTATGTGAGCTTGTTATTCAGTTTTGGACAAGTTATGTGTGAGCTTGTTATTCAGATTTGGACAAGTTCTATGTGAACTTGTTATTCAATTTTGGACAAGTTCTGTGTGAGCTTGTTATTCAGATTTGGACAAGTTTTGTGTGAACTTGTTATTGCCTAGCTTTGAGCAGATCAAAGAAATCATTGTATTGGATAAGGATCCTTATTTCTGTGTGAAATATTATAAGGAGATTATCTGGTGGAGTACCCCACATTGGGGGAACCACGTTAAATCTTGTGTCTCAATTGTGTGTGGTGACTTGTGCTCTTGCTTACTACTGCTATCTGAGTTATTAATGCACACTTGCTATATTTGGTTATTGCAATTAAGGACATTAATTGATATTGATTTGGAAAGAAAGTAAAAAGTGGTCTTATATTGTTCACCCCCCTCTCAGTATAAGCTTGTGTTCTTCAACATTTTGTTTCATAGAGCAAGATAACAGTTTATGTTATTCACCCAGATGTTAGAAACTTCATTCTTCAAGGGGAATTAGGCAACAAGAGAGCAGGTTGGATCTTGAAGATTCAATAATATGATGTGGAAATCTGAACTACTAAATTAGTTCATGGGTGAGCTCTCTACCAAGAATTGGATAAAAGCATAGCTATTGGAGCATTAAATTCAGTACAGGATGAATATATCATCAAAAATATTTGTACGAATTGAACTACTATTGATCATGATTGGATAGAGGACCTTGTCAAATTATTTACCTTTGGGAAATTTCCATCACACCTTGATGCTTCGCAACAACAAATATTCAAACTACAAGCACTTAGATATGTCCTATTTTCAAGTGGTTTGTTCCACAAGAATATAGACGGAGTACTCCTCTAGTGTGTAAAGGACTCAAAGAAGCACAAAATATTGGAGGAATTTCATTCTAGTTTATCTGGTAGTTATTATGTAGGGAGGCCTATGGACTTGAATATCATCGAAGCCAAGTACTTCTGGACTACTCTTTTCATAGATGCACATAAGGTGAGCTAAATTTACAACAATTGTTAGTGGTACATTGGCAAGAACAAGAAAGCATATTTGTCCTTGCACCCAATTCAAGTAGAAACACCTTTTTAATAATGGGGATTGGAATTCATTGGAGTTATTTATCCTCATTCCTCTGCCAAACACAAGTAAATATTGATCATAACTAATTATTTTACCAGGTGGGCAGAGGCCATCCCGACCAAAGAAGTAGATCAATCTATAGTTATCTCTTTCCTTAAGGGATTGATCATCCATTTCAGTTTTCCAGATGCTATTGTAATGTATAATGAGACTCCATTTATTGGGGCCAAGATCAATGAGTTTGCAAGAAGATACAAGATCTATATCAAGATTTCTTCCAATTATTATCCACAAGGAAATGGCTTGGCCAAATCCACAAATAAAAACTTATTGTAGATTTTGAAAAGAACATTGGGAAACAATAAGAGAAGTTGGCACTTACTATTGAACCAAGCTCTTTGGGTACACCGAATATCAGTGAAGAAGTCTATTAAATATTCCCCCTATTCTTTGGTGTATGTGAAAGAAGCAGTCTTTCACACTCACATCGAGTTACCTATCCTTCAAACATTATAGTTGTTCAAATATGAAGATGGGGAGTTTTATCCAATGAGTTAAAAGCTAGATCAATTCCTGTAGCTAGATGAGGAGAGAGAAAAAGTGTATGAGGCTTTCATAGAACATGCAAAAATGATGCAAAAGTGGTTTGGTAAAAAGATAAAAAAATGCAAGTTTTAGATAGGGGATCTGGTTCTCAAATGGAATGAAAACAAAGCCAAGATAGGAAAGCATCACAAGTTTGATGCGATTTGGGAAGACCCATTTCATATTTCTATAATGGATTTGGAAAATGCATATTATCTTCAAGATATGGATGGTGGGGATATGCCGATTCTAGTTAATGGTATTCATTTGAAGGTCTATTTTCAATGAGACAATCAAAAGGTACAAGTTTGTAAATATGTACATATTTTATTTATAGTATTTTATTGCTTTATAAAATATATAAAAAAAAGAAAGGAGAAAAATAAAATATATGCTCCATATCCCTTACAGAATTAATTTCACCTCAAAGTGGTACTCTGAAGACACATTATGTTTTCAGGTAGAATTAATGGTTGCACAAAAAAGTTTGAACAGGATCTAAAAGCTCCAAAGTTAAGAGGTTGTTTTATCTCCAAATTAAAAGGAAAAATGATACAAAGAAGACATTCAAAGACACCCGGTGAAAGTATTACCTTAGTTTAAAATCTAAGTGTAGTGTGAAAAGGTATGTATGGGGTCCAGTCCTAAAAATCGTGAGTCACAACCAGTAAGAAAATTGTTTTTGCCCCAAGGTGGGGGCTAAAATCCCATTCGCATTGCTATGGGGTGAATACGTATCATGGAGAAAATTAAATATTTAATGATGGATTGTGTGCTTTTGTTTCAAAAGGACTTTCATCCCAAGTAGGGGTGAAACTCTCTTTCACCCCTTGTTGGGGCGAAAATGTCTATGAAAATTTAACATGCTAATTTTAGCGCCCGTACCTTTTAATTTGAAAATAAATATTTTTAAAAGGCCTTAGAGCTAAAGTCATCCCATGGTGGTTGCCAAAGAAAATAAGGATTATGAAAATGAATGTTCCATGCCATATTTAAAGAGGAATAGTCAATTACAATTTCACACTATAATAGGGTGAGGTTCCCATTCGATCGTCATTCATGAAGCCAAGTGACACAAAAATATTCTAAGAATATGGGGGTGCGCTTTGACATTTTTGTAAAAGTGACTGCATATAAGAAGTTTCTATGGGTTTTTGATAAAATTAGAGGTGGAACAAAGTGAAAAGAAAAGGAAAGCAAGAGTTTTTATTTAAAAAAACTTTGGATAAAAAGCAAGGGTTGAATTTTTAAAAATTCAAATTTCTTTTCTTAATATGGCACAATGATAAATAAATAAATAAAAGAATAGAAGAAAATAAAGAAATCAAAAAGCTCCAATATTAAAGATGCTTTTCTAAATATGGAGGCACAAAATTGTTTTAAAAGGGAGGTTCACCATGGATTCCATAAAGTAGGTAAAATATATTTTTGGAGCGAAGGAAAAGAGATCAAGTGCACCTTAGTAGTATTTTCACCCCCCATACAATATAATTTTCAAAAATCTGCACATTAATGAGCATAAAGAAAGATAATTTTCTACCGTGATGATGCTCCAGTTCATGGAGACATAGCTAATAAAAGAAATGTAGCTAGGGAAGCTATTGAATCTATCGAAACATTTATTAAAATTTAAGAGCCTTAACTTATTTTTTAATTTTGTCATGGGCATCTGTCCTTTCTACATATTCCATAGTTCACAAGTGGAATACGGTGCTGGTGTAGTGTATCTCAGGTGGAGTTTTATGCTCCAACAAAAATGAGGAACGTGCATCCCATCCCAAAACTAGTGAAATTGATTGCCTGAATTTATAGCCCAGTTACCAAGTTGGTCAAGAGAACAAATGGGAAGGTGTTTTTATCTATCTCCATTAATGAATTAAGGGAAGCATTTTCCTATGGGTTAAAATCCCCATACAATATAATTTTCAAAAATTTGCACATTAATGAGCAAAAAGAAATATAATTTTCTACTGTGATGATGCTCCATTTCATGGAGAAATAGCTAATCAAAGAAATGTAGCTAGGGAAGCTATTGAATCTATTGAAACATTTATTAAAATTTAAGAGCCTCAAATTATTTTTTAATTTTGGCATGGGTGTCTATCCTTTCTACATATTCCACAGTTCACAAGTGGAAGACGGTGTTGGTGTAGTGTATATATCAGGTGGAGTTTTATGCTCCAACAAAAATGAGGAAGGGGACCAACCCAATTTATTTCAATTGGGCCAATTTCATTTATTCGAAAATGCATGTTTATTTGAAAAAACTGCATACAGGAGAGGATACATCCTTCAAACATACCTCCTTCCTTGTTTGGTATTTCTTTTTTTACTTGCACCAATTTTTTTTGTTTATAGTAGTAAAATAGGTTGATGAAAATGATGAATTGTTGCTTTTTTATATGTGGAATCTTGTTTTTCATTAAGGGAGTCATATTATAGTTTTAACCACCTATTTTTGAGGCTACAATTGATTTTATTTGTGGCCAAAGTGAGAGAGTTCCATGGGCAATGAAAGAGGTAGTTATCACGGCCAAAAATGGCAACATATTTTTTGATCCAAGGTATTATTGTAAGAATTTATGGCTTCACAGGTAAGTCATTCTTGCTCTCATACTTCGCCACTGAGCATATTTTCACCATGGAGGTGGTGTGCTAAATAGAATACATAAATGATGTGTATGGAGTAGGGCATGACAAAATAATGACTTACACCATGCCATTTAAGTTTAGCAGCGTAGAGGTGAACCTGTTTGGGTAGAATAGGTTACTCACAGATGCATTACAAGACCTAGGCCTAATAGAACTACCACAACAGTGGAGATATGACCCATAGATTAAATTATTAGAAATTATTAAGGCCAAGACTTTTCATTGTTGTCCACGACCTGAAATCCAAGCAAATTGTAACAATTTTTATGGACATGACTTAGAGTGGTACATTGAAGACATGATGTCACTTATGTTGTGGCACAAATTTTATAAGAAGGAGGTTGAATACAACTTGAGAGTGCATAGATATCACATTCCTACTTTAGGATTATTTGGACAAATGAAGAAACAATTTCCCACATGGACCGAGGAAAAAATTATAAATTGGTGGATTATGCAGGTCCATAGAGAAAAAAACGCATCTCCCTATGGGTTGAATATGGATGGAGCATTTTTTGAGGCATATGATGAATTTATAAATATCTATCAACCCATCAATTTTTCCAAGGTTGTACCTCAAATTTTTCAACATTCTAATAGCAAATAAAGCATGGTGAAAGCAGAACACCCAAAAACTAAGGAAGAGATGCCTGAGGAAGAAGAGCAGTGATATGTGTTTCAACAAAGGTCGAATCGGTTAAAGCTAAAAATAGATGAGGTGCCATTATTAGAGAAGCAAACTATTTGAGAAGTGCTCCCACTTTTGAAAGCTACAAAGAAGCAAAGAATAGGTGCCACTTCTAAATCTACTATTGGAATTTCAATTGTTGTAGTTTTTATAGTTGTAGTTGTTGCAGCAACTGTTAATCCTCCTCTACTAATGTTAGATGCTTCAATGAGCATCACCCAAATATTTCCATTGATTCATGATCAGTTTGAGGAAAAATAGGTGGAGGTTGTTAACCTTAATGTGGAAGTGAAGGAGCAAGGGGAGGAAATTATTATGCAGCCACTTCCATCACCAAAACACATAGCACCCATGCCCGAAGGTACATCTTTCTTTCCCTCTTATTCTATTTTAGAGCATGTAGTGACTGTTAGTTCATTTTCGTTAGTTCCTACACAAATATATCTCCCCTTTAGTATACCCTCTGTGTCCATTTTGTTCCCTTCTTCCCATATGCAAGTCACTAATGATCCTTATTCTATTTCCCTCTCTTTGGCCTCCCTTTATTTTAGTTCATTTGCATCAGGTTCGAATCCATTTTCATGTACTTCCTCTTCCATTACTGCCACCACTTCCACCGAGATTGTAATTAGGAAAGCTCCTCTAAGAGTGAGCATAACTACAACTAAACTAGGTTCTTCCATTCACACTATTGTTTTGGTCCCCCCTCTCATAGCTATCTCCTCTTCGTCCTTTGAGCTGGATTGTTCATAGATTCTTATTCCCTTCACACTATTTTTGGAGTTGCAAGTACTTCTCAAAGTTGAGGTGGTGCCTAAGTAGCCATACATAGAAAAAATCAATTGAGTATACCTCAGTTCTTCATAGTGGCTAAATATTTGTAGGTAAAAAGAGGCACTTGAACCAACTTGACCTCTTAAGAAGGTTGCCTTTGATCTTGTCTCCATGGAGGCTCACACAACCAACATCACTCCCTTGGTCCATAAGCCATAAGGAGAGATAACACCAAGCGATTATAATTATGATACCATGATAGAGGAACTGAAAAAGTATTGAACCCACTAAAAATGGATAATATATAGGTTAATATGAGTTTGGTTTATCTACACAGTGAGTATTATAAGTAAAGATATTATGACATCAAAATTAAAATTTTTTAACTTGAAGATACCTTGGTAGTGAGTCGAGCACATCAACAGAATATGGAAACAGAGAATGAACACATGCATTAGTAGGTAGTGATGAATCAAAAGGAAAAGGATACAGTGGAATAAAAGGTGCAAGCACTAAAGGCTCATTGAGTCCATACAAAATTAGTTTGTAGAGAAGGCCACATAGGCTATAGGCTTCTATCTAAAAATTATTAAGGAGGCTCATCTTCGATTGGCTTAGAGTTATAAAAAGTTAGCGGTGAAGGCAATTCATATTTTACATTATCTTTGGCAAACTCAGATACAGATTTAGTTGGGCCAGTAGTTGATAGATTCTACTAAGGAGATTATGGAACCTTATATGAAAATGGCTATAAAAATTCAAGCTTTGGCTTAGTATAGCATGCAAATTCACTCCCTAAGTGAAATGGATCACACTTGTTCTACCTCCAAGGTCATGTTGCATAGTTACTTTTAGAGGATGGACCTAGTGAGAGAAGGTAGAAATATCCTTATTGTCATAAAGCAAGAGCACACCGTTTCCATGATCCATTTTGATGCTATCATCGATATGGGCTTTCCAAGTTTTACTGATGAATGGGCAAGCATCTACCACAGGAATAGTTGGAAGTAGCTTGGAAAATTTTTGTGTAAGACACTTTAGAGATTGATAAATGGGAGGATCCCATCACAAACGAATAAGTGTTATCACTTATGATGAATTTTACTCATATGGAGCTATCATTATTTGAGTTAAATCCATGATCTAAGCACCTCACCTTGGAGGACATCCAGAACCTACGGTATGTGTACGAGTCAATAAGCATTCCTTCTCTATTCACTACACATCCTTGGGATGAGGTAGTTGTAGTCTACAAAGTAACCTATAAAAGTTTGAAATAGTAGGAGTTAGTAGTAGTGGAGCAAGAAATAGTGGAGTAAGCAGTAGTGGATTAGGAGTGAGAAGAAGTTCTATGGGTAATTGTAGAGGTAGAGGTGGTTGAGAGGGCAACAAAAAAATAGGTGTATAAAAAGACATCCAAATTAGAAGCACCAGCCAAATGAACCGGTAAGAAGACTCAATAAGGAATGGATCAAGGCTTGGGATCACTTGCATCCATGTAAGCTAGATATCCCATGAGCCATCAAAAATATTGGTAATTTTGATAATATGCCACATTGGAATTTTTGATGAATTTTTTTGAAAGGTTTTGTTTGTAAAAGCGATATTTATAATAAAATTGTGTTACAGTACTTTTCACAATATTTTTGTGTGTAATTATTTTCTTGTATTTTCACAAAATTTCATACTTCAAAATAGTAAAAATCATAAGATAAAATCATGGCACCCAGAAGGTTAAAATCATGTTCACCTAAAAAATGGGTGAAGGACCTATTCACCTCACTTTGGTATGAATGTGAAAGTTGAATGAAGAAGTGCTTTCACCCCAAATAAGGGGTAAAAGTCTCATTCACCCCTCATTGGGGATAAAGCATGTCAAAGTATTTGAAATCATGGTGAGCCCAAGTCAAAAGTTTGGCAATTTTAAAAAAGGAGGTGTGTTCGCCCAAAGTTGGGGTGAAAGCTTCATTCACTCCACTTTGGGGTGAACATATTTTAAAATAGAAGCATTGACTAATCAACAACACGGTCACCTTGGTTGAGGGGTGAAATTCCCATTCAACCCTCCTGAATGTAAAAGCGCAATGAATGGTGAGTTTTGGTGAAATAAAAGGAGATGAAAAGTGCTTTGGTTGTGTTGAAAGGTCAACGCTAGGTTCATCCAAGGTGGAGGGTGAAAATACCTTTCGCTAATTCTAGGGGTGAATGTATATATATAAGGTAGGATGTGGATCCCACTTCGAAGCATGGAAGAAAAATAAAATTTGAAAGAACTTTCACCCCAGATGGAAAAACATCCCATTCACCTTTCACTAGGGTGAAGCTAGAGGAAATTTACCCAACAATGCTTAAAAAGGTTTTATTTTTCTCTGATATGACTATGAAGAGATTGGACATTGAAAAGTCAATGCAAGGTTCACCCAAGGTGGAGCGTGACAATACCTCTTGGTCATTTTGGGGGTAAATATATATATTTTTAAAAAGTGGGACAATGTCCTATCAAATGCGCTTTCACTCTAGAATAAAGAAAATTTTTAATCATTCCTTTTAGGGGTGAAACAACACAAAAGTGGTTTAGAGCAGTCGTTTTGCCCATATTTATTTATAATTAATTGTTTCTATGACAAGGAGAGGGATGCAATGTGCCATATTTTAATTCAAGTGAAGTCAGTGGATGTATGTGAATACAAGATATGCCCTCTCTACTAAGGAGCATGAATGAATTGTGATGCAGACATCATTTTCACTCATTGCTCTATTTTGGGTAAAATTAGTTTTAAAATTCATTGAGGGCTTTTAGAGGCACCTAGACCAAATGAGTGAGGAATATTTAATAAATTGGGGTGAAATTGATTGAGATTGTTGATTTCATGCTAAAAAGAGTTGTAGTTTTTAAATCACAAGGCGATTTCTATCAATTCCAATATATTATAAAAGGGATAAATTTTTGAGGTGTAGTGAACATACCAAGTTGTCAACCGCATTTGCAGTTTTTTGTGCATCGACATTCAAATATGTTGATTTCTTGGAGGTTTTTCCTTAAAAGATGTATCTCTATTTTAGAAACATGAATTTTCAAGATTTCCATGAAGGAATTTCCTCACCAGGGTTCCTGATCTATAAATATTTTTTCTTCATATGCATTTAATGAAAGAGGCAAAATCCTCCATAAATAGTAATCATTTTATTGTAATGAAAAAAGGATAGACACTCTACAGAAAAACACTTCCAGTTTTTTACATAAATAGAAGGATATGTGGCTTATGATTTTGTAAGAAGTCTCTTTGTGTGATTTATTTCTATTTAAGCATTCTATTTTATATTCATGTTTACTATCTACTTTTAAGTTTGAATTCTACATCTGGATTTGGGTACTGCTAGTGTAAGTGTGAGTATTGGAATGTGATTCTAGAAGTTATCTATGGGTAACTGTAAGTGAATTCTCTTTCTTCATTTCTATTTTATGTTGCTATAATACTTTTTTGTATTTCCTACTACTAGTTTATCCCCAATCCAACATATTTATCCTGTGGCCATATTTCCCATTTCTTTCCATTATTTCCAAATTTCTTTCCTACAACTCTAGTCTTAACTAGTGTAGGATTAGTAAGGGAGCCAACCCTCTCTAGATATTGGAATGGAGGACATTAATTTCTTTTGGCCTTTCAATATTGGTCATGTCTATAGTGAAAAAATGTGTTTTTGTATTTTAGTCAAATATTTGACCAATAGGTATTGAGCAGTTTTCTATGCCTTGATCACTACCACAAATTTTGTGTTCAATTATAGGGGTAGCATGTAATGATGTTGTATATAGAATTGTATGCAATGGATCACTACAAATTTAGGGGTAAAACATTTAAATATTTAAAATATAAAAACATGACAAAACTAACATACCTCTATCTATGAAAGTCATGTCAAAATCTCTTCAATATATAAATCTTTCTCTACAAGATTTCCTTTCAATTTTTTTTCATTCTTTGCAAGCTTCTTTTCCAAATTTTACTTTTTCTCTACCATATACTCTTACATCTAGCACAACTTCTATATGTAAACCTCACCATAAAATAGAGTAGTTGGTGATACTCCTTTACCAACATTCCAAATTTGACCTGGTGTTTCAGGTCCTAAAAGCTTGGTAAGGGCATATCATCCTTAAGATATTGTTTTATGGAGCTCACATATGACATTGCATCGTACAATTTTTTTGGCAACACCACATGCATAGTTGACTGGTAACATGTTAAAAAAATAAATGATATAACAATGGTTTGAAGTTAAACATATTGTTATTACAAAGGGAATATCACATACAATTGTCTCTGCAACTTTTGGTGAAATATGAGCCCCATCCTTCTTTATATGAGCTACCATCCACATAGTTTCTCTTGTTAATGGATTTTTTGCATTTGGTTATATCTTCTTCTACAATATATATAGTTGGATAGATATAGGGATAAGTCATATGATAAAACTATATAGCTATGTTTGTCACATATAATGGATGAGTATTATAGAATATTATTTTATTCTCCAATTGAGCATATCCTTTTCAAATACAAGTGTCCATGATGGATTTGTGAGATATGTGTTGTTTGTTCCTTTGCCTCACCGCCTACAATGCAATAAAAAAACTAATATATAGAATCATTAGGAAGTGCAAGATAATTTTTTTTTTACATAATATAACAATGATATGAACTACTATAGCACATTGGTTGGTACTTTTCTTAAATTCAACATTGCTCCTACCATTCACAAAGGCTTCCCAATATTTTTGTGATGCACAAGGTGGAGATTATAAATTCTATGTCATTATCATACTTATCATAGTATTTTTTAACAAATTGATATTTATGTTCACACCATTTCTTGTCCATGGTTGCAAAGATCCATTTCTTCATTGCATCTAAAATGATATATTTTTACTGCATCAAACTAGTATCTTATTAGATACAACATTTATATACATATTAAAAAATGGAAACTATACCAGCACCATCCAAACATCATTATGCCATATAGTATGATAACAATTACTAACAAACATCATAAGAAAACTTCTTGTGTGGTCTATGTACCTTCTTCATTAGCTAAAACATTGTTAGCCTTATTGCAAGTATTCTCGCCATCAGATTCATTAATGTTATGGGTCACCTCATTTCAAGTATTCTTTCCATTGAATTTATTTATGTTATGGGCCACCTAATTTTGAGTATTTTCACCTTAAGATTCATTTATGTTATGGGTCACCTCCTTATCTTCCTCATTCATGGAACTTCATAGCTAGTATCTTCCACCAGTTGCTACAATACACCATAGTCGATGATAAAACCATGATCAATTCTAATATACCTAGGTCAACCACTATTGAATAATACTATCAAATTTCAATTACTTACTAGCATGCAAGGGTTCTATCACTGAATCTTGATTTATTGTGATAGCCCTAGCTCTGGTTTCATTATTGCTCTTTTTTTTAATATATTACCACTTTGAATATTATACAAACACACCATAAAAACAAAATATACCCCAAAGCACTACCTAACACTTTTGTAGAGATTTCAATACTTTTATGAAATATACAAAACTATAGGAAATAATATATTAAGGTAACATATAACCTTTTTCTTCTTTGCTAAAATAACCTATATATTATAGACATCACTTATTCATTCATAATCCAATATAGTGTATTCATCATAAAAGTGAAAAGACACTATAGAAATATTCTTTTAAGTAGTAGGTACAATAATACATTACATAGCCATAAAGAAAACCATCATTTTAGAACAATATTCAATACACACAAAAACCTAGTACATATATCAAATAAAATATATAAAATTATCCCTTAAAAGTATGAAATAAACTAATTATCAACTAGTATATGTGGGTTGAGCATATAATCGAAGTTCGAAGATGATAGTGCATATAACCCAAGTGCAGGAGACACTTCCACCAATGATCAAATAGGCCAAAATAGCCATGGAATAACTCAGAGGATTCTAATTTGACCTTGTATGAGCAACTTCAAGGAATTATACAATAGAGATGGGACAATATGGACACTCCACTATCCATGACAACTTATCCACTAAATTAGAAATTGTATATGCAAATGCCTAGTAGAGTGCTTCTTAGTGATGATCACAAGATCAAGGAAGGCTTTCAAGTTGCCATTGCAAATATATTCACATTGGAGGAGGCTAGTTTGATTTGGAAACAATTCTTAGATTTTACAAAAAATTGATTGACCCTCAAACACATGGATGCAAGATACAATATACTAACCATGGCCAAAAAAATTTAGTTGGATAGTGTAGGATGCATTGGGATGAATCTTCACAAATTAAATATCTAGACATTAGTCTCTCATAAAATTTTATTAGTGATAAATTTAGTTAAAGAAATACAAACTTATTTTTAATAGAAAAGAGAATCTAGTTCTTTTCCATAGTAATATTTGACTTCAAATATAAAGGAATCAGGGTATAAAATGGGATCAACAACATGATGGAATCTAGATATAGAGGATAATAAATTGATTTTGGTACTAGTTCCATGGGATTCTTTTTTATCAATGTAAGTTTAGTGACAGTGGTGAAATTTATGAGCATTTAGAGGTGGAGCAAGCAAGAACTAAAGAATACAATTGAGCCTATTTTAACAGGTTAGGAATTAGTGTCAAGTTTTAAAATTGCATGTGATTATGTCAGATAGTAGCTCTAGAACCTCAAGTTTTTTTTCAATGGTTTATATGGGATTGAAATGGGCCCCACTATATTACATCATGACCACATAGTCATATTACAATAGCTTGGCAATTATGCATGTATTGCTTGGCAAGATTAGAACCTCACTCTCCTTCGTGAAAGTTGAGGAATCTAACTAGTTGAACTAATATCATTTGATATAGAACCTCAAGTTATGGACTCCAAAGTATGGAATTTAAATAAATAACCATAATAACATTTTATCATTTGCAATGAGAAAATCAATAAGTACTTCAGATTTGTGCATTTTTAAATGTTTTTCATTTTGATTTATATATTTTAAAATAATTTTTGTGTTTTTTAAATTTTATATAGAGCCACCCACTTTGGGAAAATTTTGGGGGTGTCTTTTAGCCATCCCCTTTTTGTGCCATCTCATTTCCTTATCCCCACTAAAAGGGGGCTCCATGGAATTTGCATCTTACAAAGGCAATAAAAAATTCTAAGCTTCTACCATGGAAGTTTTTTTGTGAAACAAAATATCTCCATGTAAATTGTGTTGTGTAGATATCAATGTGTCTGTATTTTTCATATGGTTGCTTCAATTTGATGTGTGCATATGATTTGGAAACACTTGTATATTGTATGTAGGATTTTATATGAAACTGGGGCTAGAAAGCAAAAATTTTCACTTCTATCTCATTCTGAATCAGTAGATTTACTTAATTCCCAAGACCTATTAAATGAATTCCAGTATAGATTATAAAACTAATTTGTATCTATAGAGATATGCCTAGGCCTTAGATAAACTATAGAAAACATAGATAGAAATATTATTTGCAATAGAAAGCATACTAATGGAAAAAATAAATTACTTGAAAACATACACATAAAAGTAAATTAAAAAGCTTCTATATTGTAACAAAGCATACACTTTCTCTTTACATGGTAGAATATTAATAAAAATCACTAAAACAAAACAACAATAATATGGTAAATTAGCTCTAGAATGTTATTAACTTTAAAATTTCATACAAAAATTCTCCTTCAAAATTGTTTTAGTCAAACAATGGGAGGGTTTATTTATACTATTAGTCCCTCAATAGTTTTAATTAATTTTAGAAAACCCTATAAATATTTTTATCTCTTATCCATTATTGATAGCTAAATATATTCTCATATCCTATTTTTACCTTGATTTGATAAGACATGGAACTATTTTGCTATATTTTAATAATTTCATATTTGAGTATGTCTGTCTTCTAACAAAATTCCATATATCTAAAATATATTTGAGATTTTTTCCTTATTTATTGCAAGCACTAAGTGTGCCAATTGTTAAATTTTGATGCAACATGTAATGGGAGATAGCAATCACAAGATGAAAATAATATGAAATAAAGTAAATATATGAGATGAAAAAAAATACTATAAATAGAAATGATGGAGATGTTTACAAAATAGCTTTAGAGGAAATGAAAACTCCATGAATAGAGATATTGCTCAAGAATGGGCATTGAGCATATCATGCTCCATAATATTACATCACACTACTACATCACACCACTATGGTCTACACTACTTCCTATTGCTATATCTTGCTCTATACCTATGGCCCTTTATATAGGAATAGGTTCCTTGGCCAACACTCTACCTCACTCTACCTAGCTATGCAAGGGACAACTTGCACTTTGATACGTGTGCATTTATTACATTGCATGAAGTAACTAGATAATTCCTCCATAAAGTAATCTAATGTCCTACGTATGTAGCAAGAAAGGTACATTTACATGACCCAAATGATGTAAGATACTTTATTTCTAACACCCCCCATATTACATTATTTGGATATTGAAGACTTTAGTATTCAATGTGGATCTTCTTCCATTTGATAATATTTGATTCTTCTATAGTTGCTTCAGTATTCAGATGATACAAAAATAGGCTAAATTTGTAGGTTTTCCTTTCAATTGACCTTGTACTGAATTCATCCTTATTTGAATTTATCTTCTTATGTTGCTTTGGTCTTCAAGTTATTTCCTTTGTTATTTTTTAGTTCATAGTCCCTTGATATCAGGTGCTTTTGGTGAAAAATTGTTCTCATTATTTTGCATATCATGAGTGGATCTAAATAGGTTCTCCTCCTTTCTTTTGTACTTATGTAAGACCTATTTTTTTACCCTTCATAAGTATCAAACTTGAGATCAATGTTAGCAGATCCATATGAAATAAGTTCTTGAAGATAACAATTTATTCATTTTAGTAATATTATTTCATATCCCTTATAGTATATGTATTTGAAATGACAAGAAAAATTTGAGTGATTTATTCCATCATAGTATTTTCAAGGATAAAAACCCCAACAATTTGTATTTTCATGACCATATTGATTGCAATAGGTGTAAAATATAGATGATATGATAGCTTTGAAGTCTATTTTAAGAACATCATGTTTTTCTCTCTTTAATAATATCTTTGAACCATATATGCACAATTTAAGCTATTCCATATTTTCCTTTTTCAATAAAATCTAGTTAATGATTTTTTTCCTATCTTGTGTCTACTTTGATGTTAGATTCACTGGATGAATCTCCCTTCATATGGATTTCAATTTTAGAGCTTATATCATATTGTATTGATTCTTTATTTTCTATATTTTTCATCATTGTAATCCATCATGTTTTTTAACCATGTTGGTATCTTCCTTATTCCACTTTTAAGAGTGTTTCTTAGCATGCTAGTAGTCATTTGTATTATCCATATTATTTGGGATAGAGTAGAGTACCTTATAGCTCCCTACTCAGTGTGTATAAAATCCCAGAAAATATAAGCTTGATTTGATAAAACCTTTATTAATCCTTGTTTTTTAGACTTCATTATGTCTCCCAAGTAATGTGAGTATATACTCTTAAGGATTTTTAGGTTTTTGAAAATGTTTATATTTTGTAACTTGATAATATTTGATAGATGCTAATATTACCAAGTTTTGTAGAATGTCTTATGACTCCCTAGTATGCTATGGATAAGATATAGTGCTTTTGTAAATTATAGTTCAATATTTGATTGATTTTGTAAGGTTTTGTAGAATACCAAAATCAATTCTTATTATCCCTTATTGCTCCTATTGAACTAAGCAATGTTCCCAAAATTTTAGAATGTTATAATGTTGGATCTTTTATCTCCTTTTGAGAAGTTTGAGACAATAATTGTATGAATTTTCAACCTTTGAGAAAACTATGATAAACCTCTATTTATAAATAATCATTTGGGAATTAGGTTAAGTGTATCTATTTTTCCAATCAATAAATTTGATGTAGTAGCCCTTATGACTCCCTAATATTTGGATAAATTAGACCACAATAATATTTACAAATAATTATTAATTATTCTAGTAGAAACCCTTATTAATCATGTTGGACATTTTGAGTCCCTAAGTTAAAGTTGTCATTGATGTCACTAGATGAAGTCATATGTCACTAGATGAAGTCATCATTAATTCAGCAAGAAATAAAGTTGTCATTTTATATTCAGGAAGAAGGCCAAAGATCAAGAGAATCAATGCAGAAGTTAAGAGTTAAAAAGGAGATATAATATTTATTTTATAAATTATTTAAATTCAATAAGAATTTAAATTTTATAAATAAATATTATTTGCACTATGGTATACAGTGAAAAGGAAGCAATTTATCCAAGGCATCAAAAATATATAATATTATAATAATGGTTATTATAATATTAAAGTGATATGGTGAAAACCCAAATAAAATATTTATAATTCTCATTATAATATTTTATAAAGCAAAGTGGGTTTTATAAAGTTTAAATATATTTTATAAACCCTAAGGTTGGGTTTGGAATAAAAGGCATTTGAAGCACCTTTAGAATCTTCGTCGACGTCATGGAAGGAATTCATGGAAGCGCTAACATCTCCCAAGGTACAAAGGAGGAAATATAAATACATTGCCCAAAGACAAAAACATTATCCTTGCTTGATGATTAATTGGTATGCGAAAGAGATTAAGAGCTTGTGAGATTTATGAAATTTGTGGACAACACAGAGTTTAAGACAGGAAGCATTGAAATCTGAAAGCACATAGGACAGTGTGGCCTAGTGGTGTGTTGGGAAGCACAAAGACATTTGCAAGTGTGAGGGCTTGCATTCAAAACGCGGTGGCTGCATTGGAAGTCATGTTGGTTAAAGCGCCCAAGGCGCACGTTGTTTTTGGAAAAGCGCAAAGGGGAGAAAGTCTTGAAGCACGTGGTGCTTCATTCATTTCAAAAGAGCGCATAGCTCATGTGACGGTTGAGGCCATAGCTAAGGCGCATGTTGTGGGTAAGGTTGAGGGTTCGATTCCCTCCGAAGACGAGGTAAATATTTTTGCATTAAAGTTTGTTATTTGCTGAAGTTGGGAGGTATAAGGATTATTTTGTGGAAATTGTTTAGAAGGATTTTCTTAGTAAATAAGTGGTGGTAATTGAGAATTATTACTTGAGTTATAAGAAGATTTATGGTTTTAGTTTTTAATAAAGTTTTAAATTGCTATATTGGTATTTTGGAGGATTAAGACTTTGTGGGTATTGTGTTAATTTGAATAAAGGGTTTTTATGATTATTGTGAGGGTGTTGATTATTAATTAAGTTGGAGTGATAAGGTGTAATTTTGATATTATTTTGTGTTATGTTTTGTTGAGAAAATTATCTTCTAACCCTTATTGAGATTGGCAAAGAAGTAATTGTGAGTGTGGTAGATTTGTGAGATCAACTCCTTGTCAAGAAAAAGGTATGGGTAAATTCTTCTTTGGTTGAGTTGATTGAATGGCTTAGTAGAAAATAAATTTTTGAGTGAAAAGGATTTGATTAGGGTTTCCTTTTTGAGTATTTGAGTTAATGCTTCAAGGTTTTCTGGAATTAAGAGTTGTGATTAAAACTTTGTTTTATAAGTATTGTTGTTGAAGCCATTGAATTGTGCAAAGAACTTGAACTAGGGTTTTGGATAGAACATGAGTATCCATTTAATGTGAGATTTGTTGTTGAGAATTGTTGGAAATATTTTGAGTTGGTGTTTACATACTTGGACTAGGGTTTGTGAGCAAGGGTTGTTTCTTGAGTAATTGGTTGAGTAGAGTTGATTGAACCTAGTCAAGTGGATGTATGAAGTGATTGTTCAAGTTCCATGAAACAAACTATTCTATATTATGATTTGAGTAATTGAGAATTGAGTATAGAATATATTGAGTCTCTAACAATTCTCTTTATGCTTCTATGAGATTGAAAGTGATTGAGCATTGAGTATAGAACATATTGAGTCTCTAACAATTCTCTTTATGCTTCTATGAGATTGAAAGTGATTGAGCATTGAGTATAGAACATATTGAGTCTCTAACAATTCTCTCTATGTTTCTATGATATTGGACAAGTTTTGAGTGAGCTTGTTGAGCAAATTTGGTTAGGTTCTAAGTGGACCTATTGAGTAGATTTGGATAGGTTCTGAGTGGACCTATTGAGCATATTTTGAACAGGATCTAAGTGGACCTGTTGAGCATATTTAAGCAGGTTCTATGTGGACCTATTTAACATATTTTGAGCAAGTTCTAAGTGGACTTGTTGAGAAGATTTGTGCTAGACCAACTGGGCTATGTTTAGTACAGAATTGAGATAGAGATTTGGAGGTGACAGAGCTGAGAGGATAATAGTCTCTAGTGGATAGAGATCCATCAGCCAGGGTAGTGAGGATAAGTCTTCTGAGTGGGGACAAGAGTATTCAATGGAGAGAGATCCACAAGCTAGAGTAGTGGAGGCAGAAGTCTTCTAGAGGATCACCAACCAGAGCAGAGGAGAAGAAGTTCTCCTATGGATAGAGATCCAAAAACCAGATTTAGGGGATCAGCATCTCCTTTGGACAGAGGTCCATAAACATTGTAATTGGGAAGGATTCCCAAGAAATTGATTGAGAAAATTTTAGTGAAATATTTTCTCTGTGGAGTAGCCCACATTGGGTGAACCACATAAAAATGATGTCTCTCATGTGTGTGATGCTTTGTGTAATGTTTACTGCTTTATTGATTTTGATGCTACTACTTGGATTAAAAAGTAAAAAGCTTTATCATATACTGTTCACCCCCCTCTCAGTATAAGAACATGTTCTTCAATTGGTATCAGAGCGGGTCTCTCCATGAAAAGACTAACAACTTGGAAGAGGATCCTTCGGTATCACACATGACTTAAGAAAGTGAAGAAGAGACTATGTTTGATATAAAAGAAGAATTCTTTGCTGCTCTCAAAAAATTGGAAAGACTTAGAGAGAAGAATTCAAGCTTGGAAGAACAAGTTCAAGAATATGAAGAAGCAAGGATGGAACTTATAAAAAATCTCATAGAACTCAAGATCAGGGTGGAAGAAGGAAAGAAGATCTAACAAGATATGATAGATCTATTGAGAGTCGAGGGAAACAAAATATGAAAAATTGGAAGCAAAAATTGTTCTCCTAAGGAATAAAGTTGAAAGGATCAAGGTACTACAAGATACAAAATATGAGAAACAAAAATAGGAATCAAGTCTTCAAAAAGCAGAAACTTCAAACAAATATAAGCAAGGAAAGGTTATCAGAAAGGAAGAAAGCAATGAATATCCTTGGATAAGAGTTAATCACAATAAGAAGATGACTTCTCCACAAATGCCAAGACATCCAAATAGGTTACATAATTTCTTCCATGGTCATTGATTTTCTTGTAATAAATATGGTCATAGAGTTGCACACTGTATTCATTATGCAAGATACAATAGAAATTTCAATTCCTTTGCACCTCTTATGGATGATGATGTTATATGTTACAAATGTAATAATTTTGGGCACAAGGCTAGATGGTGTAAAATGATACTTCCTGAGTCTAGAAAAATAATTTCAGCAACTAGGAGATATGAAAAGAAAAATGTTAAGGGTAGATCAATGTTAGTTCAAATAGCCCTTCATGCTCAGGATAAATAAGAACCATGGTACCTTGATAGTGGTTGCTCTAGTCACATGATAGGAGACAAAGACAAATTCATTGTACTAAAAGAAATAAATAGAGGATCGGTAAGTTTTGGTGATAATGGATCAGCAAGGATTGGTGGAAGAGGAACTCTAAGTTTAGACAATGGAAAAACAAAAACTGAGAATTTTTTGTATGTTAAAGGATTAAAACACAATCTACTGAGTATAAGTCAATTTTGTGATCAAGGATACATGGTTACTTTCCATCCAAATAGATGTGAGATAAGAAAATTAGAAACTAGAAAAATCATTGCCAATGCAAGAAGAACCCCAAGCAACTTATACATGCTTAGTGAGATCAAAGGGGAAAAGTGCTTTCTATCACAAGAAGATGAGAGTTGGTTATGGCATAGAATATTAGGCCACTTTAATTTTGACAACATAGTCAACATAAGCAATAAATAGGCAGTTAGATATTTACCCAAAATAAGAAGACCTCAAAATACAATTTGTGCACCCTGTCAACATGGAAAGCAAACTAGGACAACTTTCAAATAAAAAGGATATATGTAATCTGAGCCTTTTAGCCTAATACATATTGATCTATGTGGTCCTACCAGGACACAAAGCATTCAGGGTGAGAGCTACTTCATACTATTTATAGATGATTATTCCAGAATGGTTTGGGTAGCCTTCTTAAAAGAGAAGTCAGAGGCCTTTGAAAAATTCAAAGCATTTAAGGAATTTGTTGAAAATGAAACTGGAAAAAGGATTAAGTGTCTAATATCTGATAGAGGAGGAGAATTTACTTCAAATGAATTTGTGGATTTTTGCGAGCAACATGGGATCAAGAGAGAGTACTCAGCAACAAGAACTCCTCAACAAAATGGGGTAGTTGAAAGGAAAAATAGGACTATTGAAAACATGGCTAGAGCTATGTTAAATGAATCTAAGCTATCAGATGGTTTTTGGAGAGAATTTGTAAACACAACAGTATACATAATCACTAGGGCTAAAATAATGGTAAATCATCACAAGACTCCATATGAGCTTTGGAAAGGAAGACATGCCACTGTTAAACACTTCAGAGTTTTTGGAAGCAAATGCTACATAAGATAGGAAGATCAAAACTTGGGAAAGTTTGATCCAAGATGTGATGAAGGAATTTTTCTTGGTTATTATACAAGGAGTAAAGCCTACCGATGTTTCAACAAGATAACACGCACTATGGTGGAAAGTATAAATGTAATAGTTGATGAGAAGATAGATTCAAGAGAACCAATTCAACAAATTGTGTATCAAGAAGATGAATGTTGTCAAGAAGAATTTTGTGAAGAATCAGATAAAGAAGAAGAAGAAACACAAAGACTTCTTCCCAAAAATCCATCTAGGTATGTACATAAACATCATCCAAAAGATCAGATCATTGGGAATCCATATGAAATACATACAAGGAGAAGAATAATAAAACCATCCCAACAAGCAAATTTTTCTTTGCTATCCAAGATTGAGCCAAAAAATTTCACTCAGGCAAGTGAGGATGAATTTTGGATTAAGGCAATGAATGAGGAATTGGATCAGATAGAGAAAAGAAAAACTTGGGAACTTGTTCCATGACCAAAAGACAAAAATGTGATTGGCACAAAATGGGTATTCAGAAATAAATTGAATGAATATGGACAAGTGGTCAGAAATAAAGCAAGGTTAGTATGCAAAGGTTATGCACAGGTAGAAGGAATTGACTTTGATGAGAATTTTTCTCCAGTTGCATGACTTGAAGCTATAAGGATGTTTTTAGCCTTCTCAAGTTTCAATAACTTCAAGGTATATCATATGGATGTCAAGTTAGCCTTTCTAAATGGGATTCTAGAGGAAGAGGTTTATATTGAACAACTAGAGGGATTCATACTGGAAGATAAACCATATCAGGTATGAAGGTTGAAAAAGGTATTGTATGGTTTAAAGTAGGCTCCCAGAGCATGGTACTCAAGGTTGGATAAGTATCTTCAGAAATAGGGATTTAGAAAAGGAATAGCAGACAGTAATTTGTATATCATAAATGAAGGGAATGATCTTCTAATAGTAGTTGTTTATGTTGATGACATAATTTTTGGAGGAAACAATGATAAGATGTGCAAATATTTTGCTAAGAATATGCAGAAATAATTTGAGATGTCTATGCTTGGTGAATTGTCCTTCTTTCTTGGACTTCAGATTTCACAATTAGAAAGGGGAGTGTTTCTCTCTCAAGCCAAGTATATAAAGGAAATGTTAAATAAATTCAGATAGAAGATTGTAAACCAGTAAGTACTCCCATGGTCACAGGATGCAAGTTGAGTAAGGATGATGAATCTCTAGAGGCAGATTAGATATTATATAGATATATGATTGGCAGCTTATTATATGTTACAGCTACAAGACCAGACATAGTATCGTCAGTGGGATTAGTGGTAAGGTTTCAAGCAACACCTAAGGAAACACATGTGGCAACAGTAAAAAGAATTTTCAAGTATCTAAAAGGGACTATGGATTTTGGGTTGTGGTATCCCAAAAGTGATAGTTTCACACTAACATCTTATACAGATGCAGATTGGGTTGGCAGCATTGATGACAAAAAAAGCACAAGTGGAGGAGCATTCTTTCTTGGAGAATGTCTAGTCTCTTGGTTAAGTAAGAAGCAGGTTTCAATATCTTTATCTACAGCAGAGGAAAAATATATTGTAGAAGTAGCCAATTGTACATAGGTGTTATGGATGAAGATAACTCTAGAAGACTTCAAGATAAAGCATGATCAGACCATTCCTATACTATGTGATAATACAAGTGCCATAAGTATCTCAAAAATCTGGTAATGCACTCCAAGACAAAGCACATTCCGATTATCATTTTCTGAGAGAACATGTGATATATAAATAGGTCAAATTGGAATATGTCACTACAAAGGAATAGATAGCAGATATTTTCACTAAGCCACTTTCAAAGGAAACTTTTGAGTATCTTAGAGGAAAATTGGGAGTGAGACTCCCACCCCAGAATTAACCACCTCAATAGAAGGTGGGGGAGGGGCTAAGCTAAGAGGCTCATTCTTAGCCCTAAGCCCCAAAGGTGACCCTTTTCCATTGATGTCAAAGGGGAGAGATTTGTGTAATGGGGAGAGATTTGATATTTGAGAGAGCATTGAGCTAGGGGGAGCAATGTCCTAGGGGGAGAAGAATAAAGGAAAGGTCAAGCTTTCGATAAAAATAAGTTGGGTTGCCATCAATGACAAAGGGGGAGATTGTTGGACATTTTGAGTCCCTAAGTTAAAGTTGTCATTGATGTCACCAGATGAAGTCATATGTCACCAGATGAAGTCATCATTAATTCAGCAAGAAATAAAGTTGTCATTTTATATTCAGGAAGAAGGCCAAAGATCAAGAGAATCAGTGCAAAAGTTAAGAGTTAAAAAGGAGATATAATATTTATTTTATAAATTATTTAAATTCAATAAGAATTTAAATTTTATAAATAAATATTATTTGCACTATGGTATACAGTGAAAAGGAAGCAATTTATCCAAGGCATTAAAAATATATAATATTATAATAATGGTTATTATAATATTAAAGTGAACCCAAATAAAATATTTATAATTCTCATTATAATATTTTATAAAGCAAAGTGGGTTTTATAAAGTTTAAATATATTTTATAAACCCTAAGGTTGGGTTTGGAATAAAAGGTATACGAAGCGCCTTTAGAATCTTCATCGATATCATGGAAGGAATTCATGGAAGCGTCGACGTCTCCCAAGGTACAAAGGAGGCAATATAAATACATTGCCCAAAGACAAAAATATTATCCTTGCTTGATGATTAATTGGTATGCAAAAGAGATTAAGAGCTCGTGAGATTTACAAAATTTATGGACAGCACAGAGTTTAATACAAGAAGCATTGAAATATGAAAGCACATAGGACAGTGTGGCCTAGTGGTGTGTTGGGAAGCACAAAGATGTTTGCACGTGTGAGGGCCTACGTTCAAAACATACCGATTGCATTGGAAGTCATGTTGGTTAAAGCACCCAAGGTGCACGTTGTTTTTGGAAAAGCGCAAAGGGGAGCAAGTCTTGAAGCACATGGTGCTTCATTCATTTCAAATGAGCACGTAGCTCATGTGGTAGTTGAGGCTATGGCTAAGGCGCACATTGTGGGTAAGGTTGAGGGTTCGATTCCCTCCGAAGATGAGGTAAATATTTTTGTATTAAAATTTTGTTATTTGCTAAGTTGGGAGGTATAAGGATTATTTTGTGGAAATTTTTTAGAAGGATTTTCTTAGTAAATAAGTGGTGGTAATTGAGAATTATTACATGGAGTTATAATAATATTTATGGTTTTAGATTTTAATTGTCTTAAATTTCTATATTGGTATTTTGGAGGATTAAGACTTTGTGGGTATTGTGTTAATTTGAATAAA
This sequence comes from Wollemia nobilis, assembly GCA_028583015.1. Lineage (NCBI taxonomy): Eukaryota > Viridiplantae > Streptophyta > Pinopsida > Araucariales > Araucariaceae > Wollemia > Wollemia nobilis. The sequence continues at coordinate 22,339,851 of JAQPPZ010016895.1, forward strand.
GGGCTTTTATGATTATTGTGAGGGTGTTGATTATTAATTAAGTTGGAGTGATAAGGTGTAATTTTGATATTATTTTATGTTATGTTTTGTTGAGAAAATTATCTTCTAACCCTCATTGAGATTGGCAAAGAAGTAATTGTGAGTGTGGCAAATTTGTGAGATCAACTCCTTGTCAAGCAAAAGGTATGGACAAATTCTTCTTTGGTTGAGTTGATTGAATGGCTTACTAGAAAATAAATTTTGGAGTGAAAAGGATTTGATTAGGGTTTCCTTTTTGAGTATTTGAGTTAATGCTTCAAGGTTTTCTAGAATTAAGAGTTGTGATTAAAACCTTGTTTTATAAGTATTGTTGTTAAAGACATTGAATTGTGCAAAGAACTTGAACTAGGGTTTTGGAAAGAACATGAGTATCATTGTTATGTGATATTTTTTTTTGAGCATTATTGGAAACATTTTGAGTTGGTGTTTACATACTTGGACTAGGGTTTGTGAGCAAGTCTTGTTTCTTGAGTAATTAGTTGAGTAGAGCTTATTGAACCTAGTCAAGTTGATGTATGAAGTGATTGTTCAAGTTCCATGAAACAAACTATTCTATATTCTGATTTGAGTAATTGAGCATTGAGTATAGAACATATTGAGTCTCTAACAATTCTTTTTATGCTTCTATGAGATTGAAAGTTATTGAGCATTGAGTATAGAACCTATTGAGTCTCTAACAATTCTCTTTATGCTTCTATGAGATTGAAAGTGATTTAAAATTGAGTATAGAACATATTGAGTCTCTAACAATTATCTCTATGTTTCTATGAGATTGGACAAGTTCTATGTGAGATTGTTGAGTAGATTTGGTTAGGTTCTGAGTGGACCTATTGAGTAGATTTGGACAAATTCTAAGTGGACCTGTTGAGCATATTTGGACATGATCTAAGTGGACCTGTTGATTAGATTTGAGCAGGTTCTGAGTGGACCTATTGAGAAGATTTTGAGCAAGTTTTGAGTGGACTTTTTGAGAATATTTGTGCTAGAACAAATGGATTGTGTTTGGTGTAGATTTGAGATAGAGCTTTGGAGGTGACAGAGCATAGAGGATAGTAGTCTCTAGTGGATAGATATCCTTTAGCCAGAGGAATGAGGAGAGGTCTTCTAAGTAGGGATAATAGTCTTTAGTGGAGAGAGATCCAAAATCCAAAGCAGTGGAGGCAAAAGTCTTCTAGAGGATCACCCACCAGAGCAGAGGAGAAGGAGTTCTCCTGTGGATAGAGATCCACAAACTAGATTTGGGGGATCAACATCTCCTTTGGACAGAGGTCCATAAACATTGTAATTGGGAAGGATTCCCAAGAAATTTATTGAGAAAATTTTAGTGAAAAATTTTCTTCATGGAGTAGCCCACATTGGGTGAACCACATAAAAATGATGTCTCTCATGTGTGTGATGGTTTATGTAATGTTTACTTCTTTATTGATGCTGATGCTACTACTTGGATAAAAAAGTAATAAGTTTTATCATATAATGTTCACCCACCTCTCATTCTAAACATATGTTCTTCAACTCCTAGGTTTTATATTGAAAATATTATATTTATTTGATAAAGTATTCCCTTTGATGAATGAACTTCAATTATTTAAATTCCTTCAATTACAACCTTATAACTTCCAAGTATCACTTTCTTCTTTGCATGTACATACTCCCTTTCACTAGTTTAAATGGGCCTTTTTGAAGATCTTTTTAGTTTTAAAAATCCCCAAATTATCTTTAATTCACTTGTACTATTTTTTTTTGGTAGATAAGATACTATAGCATTAATATCGAGTTTTACAGGTTGACCCAAAACCTTTTACAAAAATCAGCCTAGGGTTGATGAACATGTCCTTAATAAGGATCCTATATATGTAAAATCTACTTACCGCCAAAGCCATTACATCCAGTAAGGCACATAGCCTGTTATAAAAAAGAAACTTCCCATACAACATTTTGGGTATACCCCGAGAAAACACACCTACATAATAATTACAATAAAAGAAACAGACACAGATTCCTTCCTTGAAACAGTGGAGAAACAAAAAGTTGCAGACACACATAGCAGAGTACTAAAAAAACTCCCACAAGCTCTGTATTGATAGTTACTCTTAATAATTCTTTGGTAATTACTTTCTTTCGTATATGACATGCTTTGGGACCACATCCCATCTTGGCCAATCAGCCTTGGATAAGTGAACCTACTGGCTAGATTTATGGTGGTGGCTATCTAGTGGTCCATGTGGCTTTGGTTCAAAGTCTTATATTGTCATTTCTTTCCTACCATGTGATTATCAACCAACCTAAAATTAATAAGATGACTAGGATGCATGTTATCTGACATGTGACTATCCCCATTAGTCTTTGTGGTATTTCTAGGCAGCATCCACCAAGACTGACAACTCGGATAATTTTTATTGTGATTCCATTTCAAAAAGAGACGAGAATACTCATAGCCTTTGAAATTATAGTGCCTTCCCTGTTGGTAAATTTGACTATCATTCTTGGCATTCTTGTTGAATAAGCTCATCTACTTCGCTCGAGACACTATGTTCCCATTTTAAAAGTTTGTCACCATCGACATCAAAATTGGCTAGCTTATAAGCAACTTTGTTAACTTCTCGAAAGGCATGTTGGGTTTTCTATCCTGTTCACCATGGAAAAGGATCCTAGCCTCTTCAACAACTGTTTTAATCCTCCAAGGAGGTATTTTCCAATTATTGAGGAGATTTATAACATGCATAGAGTCTCCTTATATGATCAAATTGCCTTCTAAGTCTTGAGTCATTTGAAGGCCTCTCCACATAGCTCTAGATTTAGCTTCGTTGTTCGTCCTTGTTCCCAAATATTCAAAAAATATGAGCATCATATTCCCATTATGATCTTGCACAATGCCACCAGTGCTTGCTCTGCCAGAATTGTCCTTAGCCACTCCATCAAAATTAAGCTTAAACCAACCCGTAGGAGGTGGGGACCACTTAACATTGGCTCTGGGGTTGACTACCCTAGGCATAGACTCATCTAACAAGGTTAAGCTTAAATATTGAGCAATCATGGTCTCCTATAAAATATGTTTATGTATATCAAAAGGAATAAGGTTCACATTCTCGTTGGCAAAGGATAGGATCCTGACAATGATAGTTTGATGATAATGGATAGACTCATTAAAGACTCTATGGTTCATTTCTAACCACACCTACCAAAACCCTAGACTATTTTTAGCTGGGATATGGAGCAACATTATGGAGGATTTGAGCATCAATTTCTTCTAGTGTAAGTGGAGTAAGTGACACTCCAATGGTCCTTCGATTTTACCTTTCTTTCTTACTTGCTTACATCCTCCTTTCGTAGATGATATTAATATTAATTGACATTGTTTCTCCCTATGATTTTGCTCACTGTATCTTATAGTTTTAGTCATATAGGATACGAGGAGTATGAGCCCTTTGATTGGCTCCTTAAGATAATCTTGGATTGTTTCTAGCATACAAACATATTCAACTGGTTTTTCCAGCAAGTGTAGTGCCTTTGGGGCACGCTTAAATCTACCTTTACTTCTTGTATAACCATATTAGGATAGTGCAATATAATGTAAAATAGTTTTTACACAAAATATCCTTGTTGTACCTTATTTTGCACTCCTATTTTTACATATAAATTTTTGATTTTGAGGCAAAATATTTAGTGCAATATAGGGGTTTTGACATTGTCTCTTTGATTAGACACCTTCTCCTTCTTGCTTGGATGTTTTATGAATGGATCCAAGCTTGTAACCACATGATGGTAGCTTTGTTTTTTTTGTATTTTCTATACTATTTCTTATGCTTTGAACTTGAGACTCACCAAGTCTCGTTTGATTCTTCCTTTGATGCTCTTTTGGTGGTTACTTTCTTCTCCAATACTTGGAGGATTGATATTATTTTATGGATTCCTCAAGCCATCCAAAGTTACAAATATCTATGCACTAATAGTGTCTTTAGAAACTTTGACAAATTCTATTTTTGTGCCCTTCTCATGAACACAAACATAATATTTTTGAGAGCAATATAATAGTGCAAATATAATGATATTTTAGTTTTAATGCACTAAAAATATCACCTTATCACTCCAATCAACTCTAAAAAAATAATGCACTGAATAAATCTACTACAACTAATAAAGAATAATCTAAAATGAATCTTCAAGAATTATTTTGCAATTTGTTTAAAAGCAAGGTAATAGGAGCTAGTCTTCTTTTATTTTCCAAAGTAGATGATAGATAGTTTGATATTCTAAAATCTTATCAAATCCTAAAGTGCAAATGAACCTTAAATAATCAGTTCTTTTTGTACTTTTTAAAGACTCTAATTCAACACTCATTTTTGCAACTTCAATCCAATTAAGGTGCTTAAATAAATCTAATAAGTAATCCACTTAATGAATCTACTTGCACCAATAGCTACTTAATGTTTTTGAAAGCCCTTTTTGTCACTTCTATAGAGGCTGTAGATTTTGGTGTGTATGATCACCAAGTTTCTACCTTGAGTAATAACTTGCAGCTCTTTATAGACTGCATTGAACTTTGTCTTCACCAAAATATGGTCTCCCTTTCATGAGCCTAGAATTTTTTATGGCTTTTTCTCCTCTTGTAGTCTCCTCATTTTTGTTGTATATATTAAGAGATATTTGAATCTCAAGTGGTACCTTCTTGCTATGAGAGGTAATATCCAACTTTCCTAGATTTGGTAGGCTTATTCTATTTGAATATTCCTTCAAGATTCTTGTCAAATTTTTATTTCAAACAAGATATTCTTATCAATATTATGTATTTCTTGAGGTCTTCTAATATTTGGTACTCCTTGCTAAATTCTTCTCCTTGGGCTTGTTTTTGGATGACAACAATTGTTCCAAATATTTCACTATCTCTAATAGTGAATTTCTTAAATGAGTTCTCCTTGGAATTACTTTGATGAATTCTTTAGCAAGGATCTCCAAGCCTTTTACTGGATGCTCATAGAGACCTCTTCAGGGCCTTTGATCTTGTAGCTTCTTTTGGTCTTCCTTGAGACCTTATCTTCAACCTTATACTTTTGGAAGTATTTGTGGTGATATATTCTCCTAGATATTTAATTATGCTACCTCTGTATTTGATCAGGGCTCTCCTAGTCCTTCTTCATAAATGATATTGTCTCATGATCTATTTTGCTTCAAGTACTGGATTGATTCTAACGAAGATACTCCTCCTAACCTTTTGTAGGAAGCTTTACCAACTCACTAAATATTCCTGTTCTTACAACAAAATATTAGTTCTAAAGTTTTCTTTTGAATTAGATACTTTCCTCTAAAGTCTTCTTCAGGATCAAGGCTTATGTGGCTTTTTTTAATATTAAGGCTTATGTGGTCTTTTTCAATACCAAGGCTTTTGTGGCCTTTCATTCAAGGCTTTTATAGCCTTTCCTTCTATATAAATTCTTCTATGGAATTTTCTTTTGGATCAAGGCTTCTATATACTTTTAAGGATTTTGATACAAGAGCATCCAGTGGTGTAAGAGTGATCTTGCATCCCAAAAAAAAATTAAGTGTTTAATTTTGTAAAACTAGTAAAACTAGTTTAACTTGCAAGATATTTTTGAAGGTCTTAGAGGTCGAATTTGAGGATTTTTGGCTAGATGCAGGCCTTAGCACAAAGAGCCAAGGTTCCTTCCACTTAGATCGTCTCAGTCCCTTTATGAAAACATGTTGTAATAGTCAATCGGGTCAACGAGCACGAAGTTATGACCTCGGAAAGTTGGCCCCAAAATTCAAATTTGAATTTTGATGGTTTTAGGTTGGAAAAAGGGAAAACAAGGTATTTGAGGGAATTTTCAAAATTGTAAAAGGGCTCTTTCTCTTGTATCCTAATTTTTGGCATGAAAGTAATGAAAGGTTTGATTCTATGACTTGTTCAAAGGAAAAAAACACCTATGTATCATTTTTTTGGTGTTTCTTGTGTAACATGATCTTCACCAAGTGCTCAAAGGGCTTTTTCTCTTGTATCTTGATTTTGGCATGAAAGTAATAAAAGGTTTGATTCTTTGACTCATTCAAATGAAAAAAACACATGTGTATCATTTATTTTGTGTTGCTTGTGTAACGTGATATTCACCAAGTGGTATCAAAGCGGGAGTTCCTGGGTGTGTAAATAGATCATCGAATGTGAGGTAGTTTACACCAGGATCTATGGTTAGGGTTTGTAAGAGAAGTGATTAGAATGCACCCATGAAGAAAACATGGTGGTGGGAGAAATGTGGTGCCAGAAGAAGATTTTAGAGCTTTGTAGAGGCAAGTTCAAGCTCTGTAAGAGGAGCTGCATAGAGGGTTTGAGCGAAGGAGAGAATATGGTAGTGAAGATGAAGTTGAAGAAGAAGAGGACTAGTTCGAGGAAGAATAATATGCAGTAGATAATGCACAAGCTAGGTTATACAGAGCCATATCTTAGATTGGAAAGAGATTGAATATGGAGGTTTCTACATATTCTAGAAATATTGATCTAGAGGATTTGATTGACTGGATCAATGATTTGGAAGAGTACTTTGAGTATGAGGAGGTTGAAGATCCTAATAGGGTCAATTTTTCTAATACCAAGCTAAATAGTCATACCAGCATATGGTGGAAGGGAGTGCATCTAGATAAAAATAAAAGAGGAAAATAAAGGATAAAAACATGGGAGTGGATGTTGGATAAGTTGAAGAGGTAGTTCATTCCAGCTAACTACGAGTTGGATCTACTAAAAAAAATGTAAGGTTTGAAGTAGTCAATTCTGTCAAAGAATACACAAAGGAGTTTTATAAAATTTTAATCAAATAGGCCATTTCGAGGCCAAAAAGGAGAAGGTAACTTGTTATATTAATGGGTTAAGAGCAAGTATTCAAGAGGAGTTAAGTCTGGTTAGGATGACCACCATAGAGGATGCTTACCAGTTTGCCCTGAGGGTTGAATAGAAGCTAAATAAAAGGTTTGATAGCAAGCAAAGAGGAAGAGGTCATGGTGGAAGAACTGGTGGAAGACATCCTTCAAGACCATAGAGGGTTTATATGAGTGGTTTGTCATGCCATTTGGGCTAACCAATGCACCAAGCACATTTATATGGCTGATAAATGAGGTATTGAAGGATTTTTTAGGAAAATTTATCATTGTATATTTGGATAACATTTTAATACTTAGAAAGACCCTGGAAGAGCACCTGATGCATATCAGAAGGGTTTTTGAGAAGCTGAAGGAGGAGCAGTTGTTGGTTAATTTAAAAAAGTATAGTTTTGTGAAGAAGGAGCTAGTGTATCTAGGATTTATCATCTCAGTCGAAGGTCTAAAAATAGACCTTGAAAAGGTGAGGGCTATCATTGAATGACCTACTCCCAGGAGCATAACTGAGGTAAGATCATTTCATGGTATATCAAGTTTTTACAAAAAATTCATTACAAATTTTAGAAGTATTTGTGCACCCCTAATAGAAACAATGAGAGGGGATAATAAAGAATTTAAGTGGACCTTAGTAGCAGATAAGTGCTTTGATATGTTTAAGAAGAAGGTTACAGAGCAACCTATTTTAGCACTTCCATATTTTAGCAAAGTATTTTAGGTAGATTGTGATGCTAGTGGTAGTGCCATAGGAGCTGTGTTGAGTCAAGAAGGTAAACCTATTGCCTATTTTAGTGAGAAGCTTAATGATGCTAGAAAGAAATATTATGTATATGATCATGAGTTTTATGCTATAGTTCAAGCTCTGAATAAATGGAGGCAGTATTTTTTGCCAAAAGAGTTTGTTCTATATACTGATCATCAGCCCTTATAGTATATTAATAGCCAAGGGAAGCTAAATCAAAGGCACTTGAAGTTGGTTGAGTTTCTACAAAGTTATACCTTTGTGTTGAAGCACAAGAGTGGAAATTCAAACAGATTTGCAGATGTCTTAAGTAAAATGTAATGTTTATTGATATAATTGAAGGTGGAAGTTGTAGGGTTTGATGAACTTAAAGGTTTGTATCCTGAAGATCCTAATTTTGTAGAGGCTTTGAGGGCTTGCTTAGCACCTCTTACCTTGGACATGACTAAGTGGTTCAATTTTCTAATCCAATATGGAATTTTGTTCAGATTAAATCAATTATGCATCCTAAGGAGTTCAATGAGGGAGAATCTGGTCAAGGAAAATCATAGTGGAGGGTTGGCTGGACACTTTGGTCGAGATAAGACCATTGCCATTATTAGTGAGAACTACTATTGGCTAGAGTTGCAACAAGATGTGAAGATATTTGTGCAAAGTTTTAAATTATGCCATATGGCCAAGGATGTGATATAGAACACTAGATTATATCAACCATTACCTATACCAGAGAGACCATGGGAGGACATCAGCATGGATTTTTTTCTTGGCCTACGAAGAACACAAAGGGGAAATGACTCCATATTTGTGGTGGTTGATAGGTTTTCAAAGATGGCACATTTTATTCCCTACAAGAAAACTAATGATGCAGTTCATGTTGTAGGTTTATTTTTCAAAGATGTGGTATGACTTAATGATCTACCAAAGAGTATAGTTTCTGAAAGAGATACCAAGTTTGTTGGGTATTTCTCAAGAACCTTGTGGAAGAAATTGAAAATAAATTTGAAATTTAGTTCTACATACCACCCACAGACTAATGGACAAACAAAGGTGGTGAATAGAAGTTTGGGTAATCTACTGAGATGCTTGGTAGGAGATAAGCCCAAGGGATAGGATTTGGTTTTGCCACAGGCAGAATTTGCATACAAAAATTCTATCAATAGGAGTACTAACAAATCTCCATTCCAGATAATATATGGGAGCAATCCAAGAAATGCTTTTGAGTTGAGGAATATGGATAAATGGGAAAAGTGTAGTGCTGAGGCTGAGTACTTTGTAGATCATCTAAAGAGCTTGTATTAAGAAGTGAATAAGCATATTACTAAGATGAATACTCACTAGAAGATAAGGGTAGACCAGAAGCAATGGTTTAAGGAATTTGAAGTGGGAGATGAAGTTATGGTCCATCCGATAAAAGAAAGGTTTACTGCTAAAACCTATAACAAGTTGAAAATAAAGAATTTTGGACCATGCAAAATCATAGAAAAATAGGATTCAGGCAATGCATATGAAGTGGAATTTCCAAGTGGGCTTAACATATCACCTATTTTTAATATTTTAGATTTGGTAGAATAGCATGAAGAAGATAATATTAAGGTACCAATAGCATAATTGTGGAATATTCCATCTACTATAGATATGGAAGATATAGAAGATATCCTAGATACCCGCATCAAAAAAAGTACCAAAAATAGGCAATATGCAAAATATCTGGTTAAGTGGAAGGGCAGACTTGTTGAACAGTCATCTTGGTTGTCGAAGGCTGAGGTTGAATGCCTTGGTTTTCATCCAATAACAGAGAAGTGATGGTCACTTCTCAAAATTATCCTGGGTGTCTAATGCAAGAGCATCCAGTGGTGTAAGAGTGATCTTGCATCACCCAAAAAAAAAAAATTGTAATTGTTTAATTTTGTAAAACTAGTAAAACTAGTTTAACTTGCAGGATATTTTTGAAGGTCTTAGAGGTCAAATTTGAGGATTTTCAGCTAGACATGGGCCTTGGCACAAAATCCAAGGCCCACCCCTCTTAACTAATCTTGTGCCCTTTCCTAACATATGTTGTAATAGTCAATTGGGTCAACGAGCATGAATTTATGACCTCAACAAGTTGCCCCCAAAATTAAAATTTGAATTTTGATGGTTTTAGGTGGGAAAAAGGGAAAACAAGGTATTTGAGGGAATTTTCAAAATTGTAAAAGGGCTCTTTCTCTTGTATCCTAATTTTTGGCATGAAAGTAATGAAAGGTTTGATTATATGACTCTTTCAAAGGTAAAAAAACCTATGTATCATTTGTTTGGTGTTGCTTGTGTAACATGATCTTCACCATATTTTGTGGCTTTTTCTTCTTGTGAAGTTTCCAATATAGCAATGGAGATATCCTATCTCCCAAATTCACCATAATTCTCTTCCATAAGTCTCTTATGTAGTATTCTTCTCTTGTAGTAACTAATATATATACTATGATGGCACTATGACCTTCAAGTAATGAAGTTGAAATCTCCAATATTTTTATTGTAGGAGGTGTCCCAATCATATGATAATTAATTCCCTACAATAAAAGAAAATTTAGTTCAATTTCTCCAGATCTCTTAGACGAGCTTCACTAGTTGATTAATCAAACTAGTGGATCAAATACTTTCTAGTCTTAACAATTTTTCCATTGAAACTCTATGGAAAGACTCTAGCCATATGTAATATTAGTATTCCAAAAATTGTGATTTATTTCATTCCTAATTTGTGGCTCTCCTTAATTCTACCACCTAGACTATTCTGAGATTTTTTTAGAGTGATTGGTCCAATATAACATTAGGTTGATAAAAACTCAAGTTCAATGATAATGATGGTTTCCATTTTGACCTACCATGGCTCTCATACCACTATTAGCTTTTGATGCAACATGTAATGGGAGATACCAATCACAAGATGCAAAATAATATGAAATAAAGTAAATTTGTGAGATGGATAAAAATACTATAAATAGAAATGATGGAGATATTTAAAAAATAGATTTAGAGAAATTGAACATTCCATGAATAGAGCTATTTCTCAATAATGGGCATTGAGCATATCACACTCCATCATATTACATCACACCACTCTGATCTACACTATTTTCTACAATTATATATTTCTCTATACCTATGGACCATTATATAGGAAATAGGTTCCTTGGCCAACACCCTACATAGCTATGCAAGGGAAAACTTGCACATATACAACTTGCACTTTGATAGTTGTGCATTTATTACATTTCATGAAGTAACTAGATAAATTCCCCCTAAAGTAATCTAATGTCCTAAGTATGTACCAAGAAAGGTATAATTACACGATAAAAATGATGTAATATACTATATTTATAATACTAATCCACATTCTTGTTATCTTTGTCTATATTTTTTTTGTCTAGTTGGTGTATATTTTCCTTTTTGGCAATTTCTCTTTTCCTCAGATTTTCTTGATTTCTCACAATTACTAATTTTTGGAGCTTCCTACTTTCTTGGGATAAAAATTTATCATCTCCAAAATTCTAGCACAAATATCCTATTAAAATTATAATGCACAATATTTGTTAAAACTTTGGCATATATGATCTTATAGAATTTTGGTGATCGTGGTTTTTCAACATTCTAGCACATAAATACTGTTGAAATTTTGGCACTCATGTCTTAGAATTCCAAAATAAAATATCACCTAAAAACCTAAAATTCTTGAAGAACACAAGCTTATACTAAGAGGGAGGTTTTAATAGTATAATAACACTTTTTATTTTTCTTTACTTGAACAATATTATCCAATGTATCAATTCAATATCAACAATAGTAATTAAAGCAATGCACAAATCACCACACATAATAGAGACACCAATTTAACGTGGTTCACCCAATGTTTGCTACTCCATGGAGAATATATTTCGCTAAAATTTCCTCAAAAAATATCTTGGGAATCCTTTTCCTATTACAATGTTTATGTACCTTTGTCCAAAGGATACACCAATCCCCTAATCAAGTTCATGGATACCTATCCACAAGAGACACCAATATCCTCACCTGGTTTATGGATATCTATCCATATGAGAACTCCTTCTCCTCTTCTATGGTTGGTGATGCTATATAAGACTACTGCCTCTACTGCATTGGCTTGTGGACCTCTCTGCATTGAAGACCTCTATCTTCACTACTTTAGCTAATGGATATATATACACTAGAGACAACTATCCTCTACTCTGTCACCTCCAAATATTGCTCTTATATTTGATCAATATCTATATCAAATTTGTACTAAACATAGTCCTTCAATATAGCACAAATCTACTCAATATTTGTCTCAAATTTACACTAAACATAGTCCTTCGATCTAGCACAAATATTCTCAATATTTATCTCAAATATGCACTAAACACAATCCTTCAGTCTAGAATATTTTTTCTAAATCTAAGTCTAGAACAAATTTTCTAAATCTATGTCTCTGATATGCACTAAACATAGTCCTTTGGTCTAGCACAAATTTTCTCAATATCTATCTCTAGTTTGGTAAAAGGTTATCCTCAAGTATGCACCAAAATTTACCCTCAATTTATATTCAAGCTTTAAAACAAATCTTGATCCAATCAAATTACCTTTGATATATCTACCCAAAATATTCACTCAAGGTTTGAACAAATAAATCAATCAGTTATGCTCTCAAGCCTTCTCAAATACTTGTCTCAAACCTGTCTACAAGTCCTCTCAAAAACTTTCTCAATCTACTCTCAAATATTCACTAAGACTTACCTCAAATCTATCCAATAAGTTCTCACTAGAACTTGTCCAATCTGCTCAGCAAATCTTCACCAAGACTTACCTCAAATCTGTCCAAAAAGTTCTCACTATAACTTGTCCAATCTTATTAGCAAGTCTTCACCAAGACTTACCTCAAATCTATGCAATAAGTTCTCACTAGAACTTGTCCAATATTCTCAACAAGTCTTCACCAAGACTTACCTCAACTCTAATTGTAAGCTTCTTCAAAAGCTTACACAAATATATCCACAAGTATTCACTAAGACTTATCTCAAAACTACTCAATAAGTCCTCTCTAGAACTTGTCCAAATATTATTGTAAGCTTCCACAAAAGCTCACACAAATATATGCACAAGTCTTCAATAAGACTTACCTCAAAACTGCTCAACAAGTCCTTTCTAGAACTTGTCCAAATATGATTGTAAGCTTCCATAAAAACTCACACCAACTTGTCCTTAATTTTTTACAAAAGCTTACCAAACTCTATCCTTTCAGATTTCACAAAATATTTTTCAACTTTATCCTTAAGTCCTCTCTAGGACTTACTCAAATTTGCTTACAATATTTCACCAAAGCTTGCTCAAATAAATTACAAAACTTACATACAAAAACTCAACTCAACCTCTCACACTCTTCAATCCCAAAAACAAGTTTCACATAGAATATTGTTTGACTTTTGAAACATATAGAGAATGGTTAGAGACTCAATATGTTTCAAAATAACAACACACTCACAAAAATCAACTTAATATCTTTTATAAAACCTCTTAAATCACTCAAACAAGTTTCACATAGAATCTTGTTTTACTTTAGAAGCATATATAAAATTATTAGAGACTCAATATGTTTTACTCACAACACAATCACTCAATCACTTCCAAATATTTTCTTCATCAATTTAGAATAAAGAATAATTTGTTTTGTAGAACATGAACTATCAATCCAACACTTCCCATCAACTATGCTCAATCAACTCAACCAATGAAACAAAACTTGCTTACAAACCCTAAGCAAATGTTTCACCCAATGCTTTCAACAACTTTCACTATGGAACTCAAAATTTACTCAATATGATTCCAAATTCACATAACAATGATACTCATATTCTTTTACAAATCCTAATTGAAGATAGTTCACAATATTACACTCAATTGCTTTCTCAAAAACTCATCAATCATGCATGTGAAAACTCACTCAATTATTTCCAACAATGCGTACTAAACAAAAACATTTTCACTCCAACTTGTACTTCACAACATTCAACAATATTTCACTTCACAAGGATGATATTCTCACAATGACACTGAGAGGGGGGGGTGAATCATTGTAGCTATTTAAAATCAGATCTACAACTCTTTAAAACTTAAGCAAGGAGAACTAAAAAGAAACAGGTAAAGCAATTAAACAAGAGAGCATTCCACAACACACGATTTAACGAGGTTCACCAGTTTTGGCTACTCCTCAAAAATTAGACTGCTTGGACTCCCATCCAAATCCAGCCTTTGCAAAGCACCAACTTCATAATCAGTTTACCAGCACCCACTGGAAGGAGCACCAACCCCTGATTTATCTACACCAACAGAAAGGAGCACCAACCCCTGATTCCAAGCACCAACTTGGACTTCTATTTTAAATCTTGATTGACATAAAAATGCCTTCTATGTTACAAGACCCTCACTGGTCTATCTTAACTCAAATCAATCTCATGGAAGCATAAGGAGAATTGTTAGAGACTCAATCTATTCTATTTCTAACTCTCAATCTCAACTCCTTGTCCACAAAGCATACACTCTTTTATAGCTCTTCTTACTGCACACTTACAACCCTTTCTTATGGCTTACTCTTGCAGCTCTCACAGCTCTATTTTCCCTCTACTTTTCATGGCTTCTTTTTCCTTTTATTCGACAATACACAATACTCATGCCACGTGTAGAGCTCAACCCTAACCCTAACTTACTGTACATGAAAACATTCTTTCGGCCCTACCTACTGTGCTTATGATAGCCTTAAATGCTTACTTATGGCTCTGACAGCCTTATCTGCCCACTTTATGGCTCTGACAGCCTTTTTTGTGCTTTGACAGTGTATCCACCGTTCTGACAGATTTATCTTCTCATTTACAGCTCTCTGACAGCCTTCTCTGCTTATTTCGGCTCTGGTAGCCTTTTTGTTCTCTTACAGCTCTGATAGTAGAACCGTCGCTCTGACAGCCTTTTTGTCTTCTTCTCGGCCTGCAAGCGTGAAAACACATGTCACAATATCATGACACTTTTCGCCTCCATACACTCTACTTGGCTTGCACCAACGAAAATAAGACATGTCACGAAATCGTGACACTTTTCGCTTCCTTGCACTCTTCTCGGCATGCACCCACGAAAACATGACATGTCACAAAATCATGACACTTTTCGCTTTCGTACACTCTTCTCTGCAAGCACTAGCAAAAACATGACATGTCACAAAATTGTGACACCTTTTGCTTTCGTACACTCTACTTGGCTTGCACTAGCGAAAACGGAACATGTCATGAAATCGTGACACTTTCGCTGCCTTGTGCCTTTTCTGTCTTTGGCCCGCGAAAACACATGTCGCAAAATCGTGACACCTTTTTCTCTCTCCTCTTTCTCTTCGCTTTGGACCGTGAAAATGAAACATGTCACAAAATCGCGACATCTTTTTCTCTCTCCTCTTTCTCTTGCAATATGTCGTAAAATCATGACACTTTTTCTCCTTAGCGCTTTTCATCTCATCGGATCGTGAAAACCTGACATGTCATGAAATCGTGACACTTTTTCTCCTTAGCGCTTCCTCTTGCAAATTATCACGAAATCGTGACACTTTTCCTTGCAAGCTCTTTCTCTCAAACATGTCACGAAATCGTGACACATTTTCATCCGTACTGCCTCTCTTGCAAATTGTCGCGAAATCGTGACACTTTTCTTTGCGAGCTCCTTCTCCCCAAACATGTCGCAAAATCATGACAGTTTTCTTTGCTTGCACCATTTCTCCAAACATGTCACGAAATCGCGACAATTTTCTTTGCCTACGCCTTCTCTCCAAACATGTCGTGAAATCGTGATAGTTTTCTTTGCTTGCGCCATTTCTCCAAACATGTCATGAAATCATGATAGTTTTCTTACTTGTCTTCTTTGCTTTCAACATGTCATGAAATCATGACAGTTTTTCTACTTGGCTTCTTTGCTTCCAACTTGTCGCAAAATCGTGACATTTTTTCTACTTGCCTTATTTGCTTTCAACATGTCGCAAAATTGCGACAGTTTATCTTGCGCTTTCTCTCTCTTCCAACATGTCATGAAATTGCGACAATTTTGCCAACATTTTCTCTCTCCTTCGATATGTCGCGATATCACGACATTTTTGCCAGCATTTTCTCTCTCCTCCGATATGTCGCGATATCATGACATTTTTGCCAGCATTTTCTCTCTCCTCCGATATGTCACGAAATCGCGACAAAAAACATGTCGCGATATCGTGACAATTTTCTTACTTGTATTTTTCTTTGATCCTTTGAATCTGGGCCACTTTTGTCTTCTTGGAAATTCACTGTACATGTTCGATTGACCTCCGAACTCTGTCCACTTGTCGTCATGACCTCTAAACTCTTGTCCACTGCATCATCAATTGATCTATCTGTCTGTGTTGACAACAATGACAATATTGTTTCTGCACCTTGCTCAACAATCTCCCCCTTTGGAATTGTTGGCAACACATGTGCAATTTCTAGTAATTCTTCTCCCCCTTTGACAATAATACCAAAGGGTTGCTGCAGACTCCCCCTGAGTCCATGCACAATATTCTCAGGCACACAAAATTATAGTTAGCAAAAATTACAAACATGAGCAAACAAGTAATCAAATATATAAATGCTCCCCCTGAGAATGTGTTCCCGATAGCTAGTCAGTTCTTGGGTAGTGTGACCACTCCCAACTTACTGCGAAGGTATTCAAAAACTTCCTTGGGCAACGGTTTAGTGAAGATATCCGCTACTTGCTCTGTAGTTGGAACAAAATCCAATTTAACCTCACCTTCTGAAACTTTATCCTTCAAAAAGTGATACCGGATTGCAATATGTTTGGTGCGAGAATGCATAAATGGATTCTTTGAGATGTTAATAGCACTGGTATTATCACACTTAACTAAAATTGACTTTTTGAAGTTAATGCCAAGATCTTTCAGGGTTTGTCTCATCCATAAAATCTGTGTACAACATGTTGTTGTTGTAATGTATTCTACCTCTGCTGTGGATAGAGAGACTGATTCTTGTTTCTTGTTGTGCCATGCTACCAACCTGTCTCCAAGATAGAATGCACCTCCACTGGTACTCTTTCTGTCATCTATACATCCTGCCCAATCTGCATCAGAATATGCAAAAAGAGTGAAGTCCTTACCTTTTGGGTACCATAACCCATACTCCATAGTACCCTTGAGGTACCTAAAAATCCTCTTCATAGCTGTCACATGAGTCTCTTTGGGACTAGCCTGAAATCTTGCTACCATGCATACTGCCTGTAAGATATCTAGTCTGGTAGCTATCAAATACAACAGGCTTCCAATCATAGATCTGTAAATGGTTTGATCTACATCTGGAGATTTGTCATCCTTGCTCAACTTGCAACCTGTTGTCATGGGAGTGCTAACAGGTTTACAATCCTCCATTGTGAACTTTTTCAGCATTTCTTTCACATATTTAACTTGAGAAATAAAAATGCCCTTTTCATTTTGGTTAACTTGCAGTCCGAGGAAATATGAAAGTTCACCAATCATAGACATTTCAAATTCTTTCTGCATTTTATTTGCTAAGTCTCTACATGACTCATCATTGTTGCTGCCAAAAATTATATCATCTACATAAACAACAAGGACAATAAGATGGCCATTGTCTATTTTGACATACAAGTTACTATCCACCATACCTTTCTTGAACCCTTGTTCAGTGAGATAGTTGTCCAGTCTTGCATACCATGCTCTGGGTGCCTGTTTCAAGCCATACAAAGCTTTCTTCAACTTGCAAACAAATTTGGGATTATCACCGAGTTGAAAACCATCTGGCTGCTCAATATAAACTTCTTCTTCAAGATTTCCATTCAAAAATGCTGATTTCACGTCCATCTGATAAACTTTGAAATTCCTATGGACTGCTAAAGCCGGAAACATTCTGATTGCCTCGAGTCTAGCCACTAGTGCAAAAGTTTCCTCAAAATCAATACCTTCAACTTGAGCATAGCCTTTACAGACCAATCTTGCTTTATTCCTTACAACCTATCCGTCTTCATTCAATTTGTTTTGAAAAATCCATTTAGTACCGATTATGTTTTTATTTGCAGGCCTTGGTACTAACTCCCAGGTTTTGTTTTTCTCAATCTGATCTAGTTCTTCGTTTATTGCCTTCATCCAACTTTCATCTGTGCTTGCTTCAGCAATATTTTTGGGCTCAATGTTGGATAATAGGGAGTAGTTACTTACTACTCTTCTTCTTGTCTTAACACCAACTGTGGGGTCCCCAATAATTTGCTCTCTGGGATGATTTTTCTGCTAGCTTCCTGTTTTGAATTTATTGTTATCTTCAACTTCTGAATCAATACTTAAATCATCTGGGTCAATTTTTTGATTCTCTTCTGTTTCCTTTTCTTCATCTCCTTCAATAAATTCTTCATAAATAGGGTAGTTTTCTTCACAGCTGACTGCTCGTTTCCTATCTTCATCAAATTTAACATCGACACTGTCTACAATTTTCTTTAGCCTCTTGTTGTAGCATTTGTAAGCTTTGCTTTTTGATGAATAGCCAACAAAAATACCTTCATTAGCTCTATCTTCAAACTTACCAAGATTATCTTCAGTTCTTTTGATGTAACACTTGTTGCCAAAGACTTTGAAGTATTTTGTTGTTGCCTTCTTGCCGAACCATAGCTCATAAGGGGTTTTGCTTTCATGCATCCTCAACATGCACCTATTTTGGATATAAACTGCAGTGTGGACTGCCTCTTTCCAAAATTTGTCTGCAATTTTGCTTTCAGTCAACATCGTCCGTGCCATTTCCTGCATAGTTCTGTTCTTTCTTTCTACAACACCATTCTTCTGAGGTGTCCTTGCTGCTGAAAACTGTCTTTTGATCCCATATTTTTGATAGTATTCTGCAAGCTCCTCTGAGATGAACTCTCCTCCTCTATCTGATCTTAAGCATTTGATCCTCTTTCCTGTTTCATTCTCAACTTGGTTTTTGAAAGTCTTGAACATTTCAAAAGCTTCAGATTTCTGCTTCAAAAAGAATATCCAGGTCATTCGGAATAGTCATCTATGCACAACATAAAGTATTTGTCACCATTTATACTTTGTGTTCTCATGGGTCCACATAAATCGGTATGTACTAGTTCTAAAGGTTTGTTGGTAAAGTACTCCTTTGATTTAAATGTGGCTCTAGTTTGCTTCCCCTTTTGGCATGAAGCACAAATACTATTTAGTGGTTTGCCAATGGAGGGTATATCTCTTACTACCCTTTTTGAGCTTATTTTTACCAAATTGTCAAAGCTGATATGACCGAGCCTCTTGTGCCACAGCCAATTTTCATCTTCCTGTCCAATCAAGCATGCTCCTTCTAAAGTCTCTAAGAGAGTATACAGGTTTCTAGAATTCCTTGATCCAGTAGCAATCAACTTCCCACTATTAGCTTTTCTCACTTCACAACCCTGCTTCTTAAAAATTACTTCATGACCTCTGTCACAGATTTGACTTACGCTGAGCAAGTTATGCTTCAGACCAATCACAAACAAGACTTCTTTTGATTTGATCTTTTCATCACTGATCTCTGATTTCCTTTGCCAACTATCTTTGCTCCATCATTATTTCCAAATTTCACAGAACCACCTTCGTAATTCCGTAACTTCTCAAATTTTTGCTTGTCACCTGTCATGTGACTGGAGCATCCACTATCAAGTATCCATGGTGCAGATTTGTTCTATGCTTTAAAAGCAGTCTGAACAATCAAAGATTCCTTTTCTTCCTGGAGTTTCTCCTTTTCTTTCTGGAGTTTCTCCTTTTCTTTCCATTCTGGTTTGATAGCAGTTTTGGCTACTTGTTTTGCCTTTCCCCTTTCATTAGCTTGTGCCTATTTTTCAAGAAATTTTTTGTTTTGTTTCAATCCATTTGGTTGAGATTTTCTACCCTGATATTTATTTTCTGCAAAAGTGCTTCTACAATTTCTTGCAATGTGTCCAAAATTATGACAATTGTAACATTCTACTGCATAATCCATCAATGGTGAAAAGACATTTCTACTAGTGAAATTCCTTTGTGCTACATTATAACTGCAATCTGAAATCTTATGACCATAAGCATTGCATTTAAAACAATAACCAAAAAAGGAGTGATTAAACCTGGGTGAAGGTCTTTGCCATTTTGAAGTAGGAGCTATGAATCTTCTCCTTCTTGGATGTGTGACTTTTGTGAATCCATCTTTGTCAATACTCCTCTTGAGTCTGGCATTATTGCTTTCTTTGGCATGATTTATTTTTTCTTGATCAACCCTGATCTTATCTTCTTTCTTTATGGGTTCTACATTTATGGCCTTTGATCCCTTTGATGATTCTCCTTCATCGAAGCCCAAACCAAATTTGATGCCTGAAGGCCTTTGGTTATTTATAATTTTATCCAGCTTTACAAAACTTTCTTCAAACTTATGATAACAACTCAGTTTCTGATTCATCTCCTCTAGCTGCATCCTTAACCTAACAATGTCTTCTTCTAGCTTGCTGCACTCATCTATTTTTATAGTTAATTGTACTTTGAGAACTTTAGACATTTTCTTAAATTTGTTTGTTTGTACTTTCAAGCTGTTTATTATTTCATTGGCATCCTCAAGCTTTCTTGAAACCTTTTTATTCTTTTTCCTTTCTATGCTCAGCTCTTTAAGTGCAGCAACCAACTCACCTTCCAGATATACTTCAGCCTCATCCTCAGGTTTTTCATTACATTCCTATTTTTCCTCTGTTTTTCTTTCTTCAAATGTCATGAACAGAGCTTCACCTGCTTCTTCTTCAGAATCCTCACTAGAGCAGTCTTCAGAAGAGCTGACATTCTTGGATATGAAACTTTTCTTCTTGAAGTTGCTTTTTCTAAAATGTGGTTTCTTCTTCCAGTCACTTCTTTCTTGGTGTGACCCTTCATCATTTTTGTTTTTCTCATTCATTGGACATTTAGCCGCAAAGTGCCCGATGCCTCCACAGTTGAAGCACTTAAACGGTAACTTTCCTCTGTACTTTCCTTTTCCCTTTATTAGTTTCCTAACAAAGTTTGCTTCTGTTTCATCTGAAGACTCTTCTTCCTCAGATTCTTGTTTAGCTTTTATATTTTTGTGTGCTTTAAAAGCAGCTTCTCTGTCTGAGGGCTTAGTTTGTCCTATTCTCATTTCGTATGCAGTTAAAGAACCATGCATTTCATCCATGCTAAAAGTATTTAGATCTTTAGCTTCTTCTATAGCAAAAACTTTAGAATCAAATCTTTTGTGAAGAGTTCTTAGTACCTTTTTCATGACGACCGCATCTTCCATTTCCTCATCGAGTCCTCTAATCGCATTAATGATTCCATTGACTCTCAGCATATAGGCCTCTATGTTCTCATCGTCATTCATTTTTAATGCTTCGAACTAAGCTCGATGCATTTGTAGCTTGGCTTCCTTGATCTTGTCATCTCCTTCATGAATGCTCTACAGTTTGTCCCACATGTCTTTTGCCATTTTACAGCTCATGATCCTTATCAGTTCACTGTCTACTAACCCACACATTATAGCATTCTTTGCTTTAGAGTTATTCTCAAACTTTTTCTTCTTAGCAACATCTGTTGGAGGAGTAGAGGGTATTGTGTATCCACTGTCTACTGACTCCCAAATGTCATATCCCAAAGCACACAGATATGTCTGCATCCTGAGTCTCTAGAAAGAGTAATTAGTTCCATCGAACAAAGGAGCTTTGTTGGATGAAAATCCTTCACCATCGACCATTGTGTTTCTTCCAAGATCACCTTAGCTGATTGAGCTTGTTCAGGAACCTTGCTCTGATATCAATTGATATTCTCACAATGACACTGAGAGGGGGGGTGAATCAATGTAGCTATTTAAAATCAGATCTACAACTCTTTAAAACTTAAGCAGGGAGAACTAAAAAGAAATAGATAAAGCAATTAAATAAGAGAGCATTCCACAACACATGATTTAATGAGGTTCACCAATTTTGGCTACTCCTCAAAAATTAGACTGCTTGGACTCCCATCCAAATCCAGCATTTGCAAAGCACCAACTTCACAATCAGTTTACCAGCACCCACTAGAAGGAGCACCAACCTCTGATTTATCTGCACCAACAGAAAGGAGCACCAACCCCTGATTCCAAGCACCAACTTGGACTTCTATTTTAAATCTTGATTGACATAAAAATGCCTTCTATGTTACAAGACCCTCACTGGTCTATCTTAACTCAAATCAATCTCATGGAAGCATAAGGAGAATTGTTAGAGACTCAATCTATTCTATTTCTAACTCTCAATCTCAACTCCCTATCCACAAAGCATACACTCTTTTACAACTCTTCTTACTGCACACTTACAACCCTTTCTTATGGCTTACTCTTGCAGCTCTCACAGCTCTATTTTCCCTATACTTTTCATGGCTTCTTTTTCCTTTTATTCGAAAATACACAATACTCATGCCACGTGTAGAGCTCAACCCTAACCCTAACTTACTATACATGAAAACATTCTTTTGGCTCTTCCTACTATGCTTCTGATAGCCTTAAATGCTTACTTACGGTTTTGACAGCCTTATCTGCCCACTTTACGGCTCTGACAGCCTTTTCTATGCTCTGACAGTGTATCCGCCATTCTGACAGATTTATCTTCTCATTTACGACTCTTTGACAACCTTCTCTGCTTATTTTGGCTCTGACAGCCTTTTTTGTTCTCTTACAGCTCTGACAGTAGAACCGCCGCTCTGACAGCATTTTTGTCTTCTTCTTGGCCTGCAAGCATGAAAACACATGTCGTGATATCATGACACTTTTTGCCTCCGTACACTCTACTTGGCTTGCACCAACGAAAACAAGACATGTCACAAAATCGTGACACTTTTTGCTTCCTTGTACTCTTCTCGGCATGCACCCACGAAAACATGACATGTCGCAAAATCGTGACACTTTTCACTTTCGTACACTCATATCTGCAAGCACTAGCAAAAAAATGACATGTCATGAAATCGTGACACCTTTCGCTTTCGTACACTCTACTTGGCTTGCACTAGTGAAAACGGAACATGTCGCGAAATCGCGACACTTTCGCTGCCTTGTGCCTTTTCTGTCTTTGGCCTACGAAAACACAACATGTCATGAAATCGTGACACCTTTTTCTCTCTCCTCTTTCTCTTCGCTTTGGACCGCAAAAATGAAACATGTCGCGAAATCGTGACATCTTTTTCTCTCTCCTCTTTCTCTTGCAATATGTCGCGAAATCGTGACACTTTTTCTCCTTAGCGCTTTTCATCTCATCGGATCGTGAAAACCCGACATGTCACGAAATCGTGACACTTTTTCTCCTTAGCGCTTCCTCTTGAAAATTGTCGCGAAATCGTGACACTTTTCCTTGCAAGCTCTTTCTCTCAAACATGTCACGAAATCATGACACATTTTTGTCCGTACTGCCTCTCTTGTAAATTGTCACGAAATCGTGACACTTTTCTTTGCGAGCTCCTTCTCCCCGAACATGTCATGAAATCATGATAGTTTTATTTGCTTGCACCATTTCTCTAAACATGTCACAAAATCACGATAGTTTTCTTTGCCTATGCCTTTTCTCCAAACATGTCACAAAATCATGATAGTTTTCTTTGCTTGTGCCATTTTTCCAAACATGTCACGAAATCATGACAGTTTTCTTACTTGCCTTATTTGCTTTCAACATGTCACGAAATCATGACAGTTTTTCTACTTGGCTTCTTTTCTTCGAACTTGTCATGAAATCACGACAATTTTTCTACTTGCCTTCTTTGCTTTCAACATGTTGCGAAATCATGATAGTTTATCTTGCGCTTTCTCTCTCTTCCAACATGTCATGAAATCATGATAGTTTTGCCAGCATTTTCTCTCTCCTCTGACATGTCATGAAATCACGACATTTTTGCTAGCATTTTCTCTCTCCTCCGATATGTCACGATATCATGACATTTTTGCCAGCATTTTCTCTCTCCTCCGATATGTCGTGAAATCATGATAGAAAACATGTCGCGATATCGCGATAGTTTTCTTACTTGTCTTTTTCTTTGATCCTTTGAATCTGAGCCACTTCTGTCTTCTTGGAAATTCATTGTACATGTTTTGACTGACCTTTGAACTCCTGTCCACTGCATCATCAATTGATCTATCTATCTGTGTTGACAACAATGACAATACTATTTCTGCACCTTGCTCAACAATTCCCCCCTTTGGAATTGCTGGCAATGTTCTGACTGACCTCTGAACTCCTGTCCACTACATCATCAATTGATCTATCTGTCTGTGTTGACAATAATGACAATACTATTTATGCACCTTGCTCAACAAAGGGTGATATTCCCATATATTTTATTTGAAGAATATTTGACCTCAACACTTATCTCAAACGTAATCAACCTCTTTACAAATATCAAAGTTTAGGTAGCAAAAACCTTCTCAAATTTAATTCAAATATTCCCTCAAAATATTTCACCTTACAAAACATTAAATCTCAATTACACCTTATAATATCCACACTTCAAAATTATTAGCAAATATCAAACAATTCACTTCAACAATAAATTTCCTTTATCCCCCTTATTACTCCTCTCAAATATTTAACATTATAAAACTTTATTTTAAAATAAAATATAATATCCTTTAAAACCTTATTACTCTTTCAAAAATCTAATCAAAAAAATAATAATATAAAATTAATTTTACAAACCTTATGTCTCCTTCTTAACTACCTTGCAAACCACCTTTAAAACATAATACAATTTCTTTGTGCAATTTCTGCTAAACAAATCCTTAATAAAAAATTAAATTATGATGCACATAACTTATTCTTTTCCTCCTTAGCAAAACATGATAAGTAGGATTCAAATGCCCCACCTTTCCTCTTCAAGTACCTTAGCACCTAGCCATCCACCACTTGGGCTATGTGACCTCACATGTACCAAAAGCATGCCTTATCACTTTTCAACTCTGCCTTCTACTTTAGCACAAACCGAAGCTCTTTTCCCTTCAGCAAAATGATGTCTGCAAGAAATGAACTCCTAACCTCGCGTTCCATGAATAGCTTACCACAGTCCCTAGCTGCCACTTGCGCTACTTGGCACTTCAAAATTTTATTCGCACTTTGCTTCACCTTAACCTTTCTCTTTTGACCAATAGCTTTTAAAACACATGTGAATTGTTCTTTCCTTTGGCGCTCGAAAAATTTGGTCATTTAAATCATTAATCGCATGGATACCTTCTAAACAAAAACCTTGGCATATTTATAATTTTTTTGATGCACTTAAACAACGTCAGTGGGTTATTCAAATTTTTAAATTTGAATTATATTTTTAACTTAGGTGCCTTGAATTATTATTATTTAATTTTAAATTTTAACCTTAGGGTTAAAATAGTTAAAATTAAATAATTAAACCTTAGTCCACAAATCTGTCATATGGGTTTTTTAGGAGATTTAAAACGTGATAAATTATTGGCCCTTGTTTTTCATAAACCCAAACTGTATCCTTAAATATTATAATAATAAATATTATAATATTTAACCTGCTTCTTTGCCTTTTTGGAAAAACCATCGGAGGACATTAATGAAACTCGAACATAAACCTTGACAAAAAACACTTAGACATGAATACCTGGATGATAATGAAACTTGGTCATCATATTATTGACATCAATGACAACAAAAATTTCTCATATTTCCAACAATCTCCCCAATTGTCATTTATGGTAACCCATTTTCCTTTTACTATTTCCTTTACCTATTTTTTTTCTTCTCCTCTTGAGAAACTGCTCCCCTTGACTGAATGCTCTCCCATAACTCAAATATCTCCCCTTTGACATCAATGGAAAAGGGTCACCTTTGGGGCTTGGGCATAAGAATGAGACTCTTATTTTAGCCCCTCCCCTACCTCTTATCTTGAGGTGGTTAATTTTGTGGTGGGAGAATTTCTACTCCCAACATACACTAATCTTTACCTTTGTCCACTTTCTTCCTCAACTAATCCTTCTTATTCCTTTGATTGTTCCTATTATTGCTTGTCTCTAGAAGTTTTTCTCTACACCACTTGGCTATATGCCCAATATTATTGCACTTATAACACTTAATGTTGTTATTCCTTAAATGTGTAAATGTCTAGGGTTTCTGCTGTGAAGTCATATCCATTCTTGTCATGAACCCTACAATTTACTGCCTTGTGAACAAACTAATTACAAGAGTAGCAATACCCTTGAAAAAGATGATTATTTCTATAATTCTCATATTCTTGTCTTTCATGTGTCCTACACCATGTAGCCTTGTGCCCAAACCTATGACATGAGAAGCATCATCCATTGAAATTACCTTGCCTTGAACCCATTGGTATTTTAGTTTCTTTTACCATGTGTTGCTTCTTATTCCATATGTTCCTCATTTGTGCATTATTCCTTTTCTTGTTGAACTTTATATTGTCTAAATCATACTTAGAAGTCTCACTTTATCTTACACTCTCTTATTATGAAGCTTCTTCTTCTTTGAAGCTTGATATTGACTCCTCTCCTTGTTCTCTTTGTTCATGTTCAAATCCAAGTCATGTTTTATTTTATGAAGATCTCTATACCTTGATAATATTATCCATGGTTATTGATATTCTCTCAAAATTTTGTAGCTTTATCTCTAGACTCTTTTACTTCCTTCCCTAGTGAAGCTACTTCATGCTCTAATTTCTCACATTCCAAAACTTTAGCTTCTAACTTCTCTTTAAATATTCTTGTCTTAGCTATTGAGTTGGTTAGATCCTCTATAATCTTTCCTTTCTCTTCATCACATTATTGAAATTGAATCTTGAGTTTTAAGTTCTACTTTCTTACCTTTCTCAATGTATCAAGGGTAGAAATAAGTTCACCTTCAAGATAAAATTCTCCTTTCTCTGATTTTTCCTCTATTTCTTTGCCTTTAGGATTATCTTCATTCCTTTTTTACTTGTATTCTATAGGATCACCTCCTTATTCTTCTATTGCAAAAAGTAGACTTCTGGTACTTCAAGTGTATCTTCATATTCATCATCACTGAAACTAAATCCATTCCTTGTACAACTATATTCAAGATGACCAAAGTTACCACATCTAAAACACTTGAGGATTATTGGTGACGTTTTTATAACCACTTTTTTTTCTTCCTCCAAAAATAGTTCATTTTCATCAGTAATTGAGGAACTTCCATCACTATCACTTGAACTCTTACCTACCTTGTATGCATACAAAATCTTTTTATACCTTTGGAAAAACTTCTTTCCTTGCTTGCCTTGTTCATCCCTACTTTTCTTTTGGTACTTGTTCTGTTTACTTGTTCTTATGGTATTGTTTTTATTCATCATTGCTATTTATAACCTTTGGAAAATTAGATGCATAATGACCATACTTTCCATAATTGAAACATCTAACTAATTTTATACCTTTATACTTTCTCGAGTCCTTGTTCCTTCTGCCATAATTTGCTTCTTCATCACTAGATAACTCATTGCTTGAATTTGACTTCTTACTCTTTATCTTCTTAGTAGCTTTGAAGGCTACATATTTCTAGGGAATAGGATCCTCTTTTATTATCATATCAAAAGCTATGAGAATTCCATGTAACTCATCCTTTGTCAAAAGTTCAATATATTTTGACTCTTCTATAGCTAAAATATTTTCACTATACCTTTTTGGGAGTGATCTTAAAATCTTATCACAAACATTAGTTTCTTCAATTTTAAGCACAAGTCCTTGCATGGAGTTAACTACCTCATACACATGAAGTAGGTATGCAACAATGTTTTCTTCATGCTTCATCTTTAGGTCTTCAAATGTTCTTTTATAATTTTGCAACTTTGCCCTTTTGACATTTTTATCTCCTTTATATATACCTTTCAACTTAGCCTAAATTTCCTTTTCTAATTTGTAGTGCATAAGCTTTATAAAATTTGTTTCATGTAGACCCTTTAAAATTCCATTCATTACATTTAAATTGTGTAGATGTAGGAGCTTACCATATTTATCTATATGTGGAGTTTTTGGTGGCATGTATCCATCCTCATCTGCTTTCCAAATTTCATTTCCAATTTCCTAAGGTGAATATTCATTCTCATACTCCAAAGTACATAATTGTTCCCATCAAACAATGGTGATGAACTTCCTGAAGACCCATCCTGAGAATCCATCTATATTTATGAGTTTTTCCTTCAAGTTGTTAAATTTTTTTGAAAGAACCCACTTTGATACCAATTGAAGAACATAATATTATACTGAGAAAGGGGTGAACAATATAATACCACTTTTTACTTTTCTTTACTTGAGCAATATTATCCAATATGTCAATGCAATATCAAAAAAAGTAATCAAAGTAATACACAAATCACCACACACACTAGAGACACCAATTTAGTGTAGTTCACCCAATGTGGGCTACTCCACAGAGAAAATATTTCACTAAAATTTCCTTAAAAAATCTCTTGGGAATCCTTTCCCTATTACAATGTTTATGGACCTTTGTCCAAATGAGACACCAATTTTCTAATCAAGTTCATAGATACTTATCCATATGAGACACCAATTTCCTTAGTTGGTTCATGGATCACTATCCACATGAGAACTTCTTCTCCTCTACTATGGCTGGTGATGCTCTAGAAGACTACTACCTCCACTACACTAGCTTGTGGATATCTCTCCACTGAAGACCTTTGTATTCACTACTCTGGCTAATGAATGTCTATCCTTTGGAGACTACTATCCTCTACTCTATCACCTCCAAATCTTGCTCTTATTTATGCTCAATCTCTATCTCAAATTTTCAATAAGCATAGTACTTCATTGTAGCACAAATGTACTCAAAATCTATCTTAAATATGCACTAAACATAGTCCTTCAATATAGCACAAATCTATTCAATATTTATCTTAAATCTAAACTAAACACAATCCTTCAATATAGCATAAATCTACAAAATATCTATCTTTGATCTACACTAAACACAGTCCTTTAGTCTAGCATAAATATAAGAAATATCTATCTCTAGTTTGGTATAAGTCTATCCTCAAGTCTACACCAAAATTACCCTCAATATATATTCAATATTTAATGCAAATATTGATCCAATCACAAATTACCTCTGCTAGATTTTCCCCAAACCTTAACTCAAGGTTTGAAAGAATAAATCAATCAAGTTTTCTCTCAAGCCTTCTCAAAGACTTGTCTCAAATATGTCTACAATTCTTCTCAATAACTTGTTCAATATACTCTCAAGTATTCACTAAAACTTACCTCAAATTTGTCCAACAAGTTCTCACTATAACTTATCCAATCTACTCAACAAGTATTCACCAAGACTTACCTCAAATATGTCCAACAAGTTCTCACTAGAACTTATCCAATTTTCTCAACAAGTCTTGACCAAGAGTTACCTCAAATACATCAAAAAATTTCTCACTAGAACTTGTCCAATTTTCTCAAGAAGTCTTCACCAAGACTTATCTCAACTTTGCTTGTAAGCTTCTTCAAAATCTTACACAAATTTGTCCACAAGTCTTCACTAAGACTCTCAAAACTACTCAATAAGTCCTCTCTAGAACTTGTCCAAATATGATAGTAAGCTTCCACAAAATCTCACATAAATTTATCCACAAGTCTTCACTAAGACTTACCTCAAAACTACTTAACGAGTCCTTTCTATAACTTGTCCAAATTTTATTGTAGGCTTCCACAAAAGCTCACACCAATTTGTCCTTAAGTTTTTACAAAATCTTACCAAACTCTGTCCTTTTAGCTTTCACAAAATCTTTCTCAACTTTATCCTTAAGTCCCATTTAGGACTTACTCAAATCCGCTTATAATATTTCACCAAAACTTACTCAAATAAATTACAAAACATGCATACAAAGACTCAACTCAACCTCTCACACTCTTCAATCCCACAAACAAGTTTTATACAAAATATTGTTTGACTTTAGAAACATATACAGAATGGTTAGAGACTCAATATGTTTCACACTCACAACACACTCAAAAAACTTAACTTTATCTCTTTCATAAAACCTCTTCAATCACTCAAAAAAGTTTCACATAGAATCTTGTTTTACTTCAAAAGCATATAGAAAATTGTTAGAGACTCAATATGTTTCACTCACAACACAATCACCCAATCACTTCCAAAAATTTTCAAATCAATTTAGAATAAATAATATTTTTTTTCACAGAATATGAACTATCACTCCAACACTTTCCATCAACTATGCTCAATCAACTCAACCAAGGAAACAAAACTTACTTACACACCCTAAGAAAATGTTTCACTCAATGCTTTCAAGAACTTTCACCATGGAGTCAAAATTTACTCAATATAATTCAAAATTAACATAAAAATGATACTCATGTTATTTTACAAATCCTAATTCAAGATAGTTCACAATATTACACTCAATTTCTTTCTCAAACACTCACCAATCATGCATGTGAAAACTCACTCAATTATTTCCAACAATGCTTACCAAAAAAAAACCTTTTCACTCCAACTTGCACTTCACAACATTCAATAATATTTCACTTCACAAGGATGATATGCCCATACCTTTTGTTTGAAGAATATTTGACCTCAACACCTATCTCAAACACAATCAACCTCTTTGCCAATCTCAAAGGTTAGGTAGCAAAATCCTTCTCAAAATTTCATTCAAATATTCCCTCAAAATATTTCACCATACAAAACATTAAATATCAATTACACCTTATAATATTGACACTTCAAAATTATTAGCAAAAATCAAATAATTCACTTCAACAATAAATTTCCTTTATCCACCTTATTACTCCTCTCAAATATTTTACATAATAAAACTTTATTTTAAAATAAAATATAATATCCTCTAAAACCTTAATGCTCCTTCCAAAATATAATCAACAAAATCATAATATAAAATTTAATTTTATTAACCTTATATATCCCTCCTAACTACCTTGCAAACCACCTTTAAAACATAATACAATGTCTTCATGCAATTTCCTCTCAACAAAACCTTAATAAAAAATTAAATTCTGATGTGCATACGTTATTCTATTTCCTCCTTAGCAAAATGCACTCGACATAAGTCTAATGCCCCACCTTTCTTATTCAAGTGCCTTAGCACCTAGCCATCCATTGCTTGGGCTATGTGCCCTCATGTGGAACAAAAGTGTGCCTTGTCACTTTTAAACTCTACCTTCCACTTTAGTGCAAACTGAAGCTCTTTTCCCTTCAGTAAAAAGGCATCTATGAGGATTGAACTCCTAACCTCGGATTCCATGAACACCTTACCGTAGTCCCTGGACGCCACCTATGCTACTTGGCACTTCGAAATTTAATTCATGCTCTACTTCACCTTAACCTTTATCTTCTACCCAATAGCTTTTAAAACACATGTGAATTGTTCTTTCCTTTGGCGCTCAAAAAATTTGGTCACTTAAATCATTAATTGCATGGATACCTTATAACCAAAAATATTGGCATCTTTATAATATTTTTGATGTGCTTCAACAACGTCGATGGGCTATTTGAATTTTTAAATTCGAATTATTATTTTAACTTAGGCACCTTGAATTATTATTATTTAATTTTAAATTTTAACCTTAGGGTTTAAATATTTAAAATTAAATAATTAAACCTTAGTCTACAAATCTGTCATATGGGGTTTTTAGGAGATTTAAAATGTGACAACTCCTTGGCCCTTGTTTTTCAAAAACCCAACCTATATCCTTAAATATTATAATTTTAAACCTATTTCTTTAACTTTTTGTAAAAACCACCGGAGGACATTAATGAAACTCAAACATCAACCTTGACAAAAAAACTTAGACATAAATACCTAGAAGATAATAAAACTTGGTCATCATCTTCTTGATATCAATGACAACAAAACTTGCTCATATTTCCAAAAATTCTATCTTCCAATTTCCAAAAGGCATTAGTATATGCAAATATCTAGATCATATGAACTAATTTGAAACAACCAAGTAATACATCCTACACTTAAGTTAGCTATTATATTTCTACAACTACATCCTAATCCACTAATTATCCACACATAAGGGAATAAGAGGTGTTACTTTTCTCAATTGTATGGGATATTTTATGGTCCCATCATTGGATGTCCATTGCTTTATATGAGTGTACTTTACATTTAGGGGTAACAAGGCACATGAAAAAGCATGAACATATCCTACAAGGGTACAAGCATTCAAATACGTGTGTGTTTATTATAGATGACCCTTATTTCTAGGTTGTAAGATACAAAGAGATCAATATTGGATCTTCTTATTTTAATAATGTACTTCATGTTTCTAATATTGGCCCTAACATATTGTCTATTTAACATGATTCTCAATGAATTAAAAAGGAGAACGTTGAATGGATCAATGGGTAATTATGGATATAGACATGGTGAGTCACACAAAATTTATAAATTGGAAAAAATGATTACTTCTTCTGTTTCTTATCCTAAGAAGAAATATTTTGTTGCTATGGTTGCACAAATAGATAATGAAAATGAAATAAAAATAGGCCTAATAGAGTAGGCATATTAAAGAATAAAATAGATGTAGGATATGAGAGAATGATATTCTAGATATGATTGATTCAAAGCAAAAAGGTGGAGGAATTAGAGAAATCCAAAACGATTAATTATAATATACTTTGCTAAGAATTTTAGACCAGATTTCAAGGCTTATTTCATTGTGGAAGAGACTATAATTGGAGGTTTATTTTTTTAAGGCTCATTTCATTTTGTTAATATATGTGTATGTGTACGTGTACATCACACTAGAACAAGTTTATAGTCTGATAAATAGGCATAAAAGGTGCCTAGGCCCATGACATTTAATTTCTCTCCTTTGATGTACCAACTCATAATGCTAATGATTGTTACACTTTAGAGAAAAATATTAATTAGTTTTAATTAATAGGTGAAGATTTGAGGATCATGTTTAAGCTACAAGCATGTGCTGATTCAATTTCATTTTCATCATCTTGATAGTTAAGCAAAAAAATGTGTAAGCCTATATTTTCGCATATAGAGAGCTCATTTTAAACCTTTTTTGCCCACAACTTTATTAGATCTAACCTTATTATCAACTCTCATTGGTTTAATTCTTTGTATTTCTTACTACACCCACTATTTTTACACACACCAGTATCATATAATTTCCTACCATGGTATATTAACCTCACCTCACTTGGGGCATACTAACTAAAGTGGCACTATGCAAATACCTAGCTTGGGATTTCTTAATAAAATTTGTAACTTGAATTTCTACTAGAGAGTTACTATTACATAAAAGGCTCAACATTAGATTTTAATTGGGGTCCTACTTAAGCACTCTTCACTATGTTTATTAAAAATTTGAATTTAAAAGTAATTTTAAGGAATTATTATTATTATTATTATTATTATTATTTAAATTAAAAAAAAACTAAATTTAATAATTTCTAAAGTTGTGTAACATTAAAAATCCAATTTAAATGGTACCAAAATTCCTCTTGTAAATATAATCTTTACTATTAGAATTTTTTTCTTTATTGTTATTATATTTTTATTTTAACATATTTATAATATTCAAATATTGGAAGGGCCTCAACTCTTAACATTGTTGCACCTTCACAAGGATTTCATGCAAGGCTTAGACCTAGAATTTGACAATCAACCTATGTTGTAAACATTTTAAAATTGCATCAACCCTTTACTTATATTTAAATTTAAGTATTACAAGTCAAAGTTATAGATATAGATAGTATTAATGTATTCATTCAGCCATACATACCTACAAAAATATTTATTTTAAAATTATATTTCTGAAATAAAAATATATATAAAATATGTATATATAAATGAGTGGTACTCCTCATAAATAGGAGTGCATAAACATATATGATGTGTATTTTTAAAATATGGATGTACATGTGATGGACATATTAAAATGTTGAACTTCACCTGGTGCATATATATTTTATTGGTAATTTGATAGGAAAATTACTCAAACATGGGTATTTGCTTGTCAAATTTCAAGCCTAATCGACTCCAATATGGAACTCAACCCAATTGTTGCATGCTTCCAGAGTCTAAAGTATATAAGTTGATTATCCAATCCTAGAATAGACCATGCATTTATAAATTGACATCTCAAAGCCAACTAAGTTGTTTGTTTTTCTAAAGAGGAAGGGCAAGTACACTTGACTATCACATTGGTTTAATCTGGTAGTTTTGTGTCCTTTGCAAGAGGTCAAGGTGTTAAGCAGATTAATGTGTTGTGTCACATACACACATACAAAGTCCTACTGCAAGATATGTTATTGAACTTTTGCAAGTTGACTCTGATTTATCTAAGTTTTTCGAATGATATTACCAAACCACATGCAGTTCCAAGATTTAAATTCTATTTATGAATTTTTAAAATTTTCTCCATGCAAAACATGCCAATGCCTCAAAATAGGAACCCTAAATCCAATACAAAACCCTAAATCCATGTATTTGATAAAAACCCCATACCTAAATCAGACACCATCAAATCCACATCAAATCAACTCTCCAAAATCCAACATGTCAAAAAATACCACTATCCAAAAACTATATCTAAAAAATATACCACCAAACCATAATAAACCTCACTGTATAAAAAATAAATAAACCCCACATTAAGACTACACAAGATATATCATAGAACTGGCTTGGTTTGATTCATCCCTAGATAGAGGTATATATAGAATTTTTACAACACATTCTAGAATAGCCTAACCCCCCGACCCATTCCCCCAACATAAATTGAGATTCATAATAATAATAATATAAGAATATGGATACAAAGGTATATATAATTTTTTACAACATATTTTAGAATAGCCTAACCCCCACCCCTTCTCCCAGCCTACATTGAAAATTCCTCATAATCACAATATAATAATATGGAGATAGGGAGATACATTGAAACAACAAAATACATATAGAGAAACATAGAGACCCAAAAGCATAAACACCAAAATAAATAATATTTTACATTATTAGATAGGATATTATAAAATTTTGCATGGTTACAAAGAGCTTAAGCAGGTATTTATAGACTATCATGATCGACGGTTAATACTTTTACTATAGGTAAAATGCATTAAATAATATGACTGCAATACGTACCCACTTCAACACCAAGCCTTTGGAGACCATATATAAAAATATTAGCACCTCAGAAGTTGCCTACCTAAATTTATCATATAAAAGGCTACCTTTTAATATTAGAGAGATCTCTTGAAGAAAGAAGAAAGTTTCATTATTTTTAGATAATAATATATTGAAATAACACTCGTAAGGAGTCCTATCAAAATAGGAAGAGCTTCTTTCAATGAGGAATGCCATTTTAAATGGAGGGAGTGAGCCCCTCTTCAAAAAGCTCTAGATTTGGATTTTTATTTTGAGATTGGAGTCAAGTTGCCCTTTTTTTCTTCTCAACCATGTCAAGTCCACCTTTATTCTCTTTAAAGGGAGAGCTCTCCTCTCTGTTTAAAAGGAAAGGTAAAACCCCGTCTTTAAAATAAAAGCTATTCCGCGAAAACAACATGAGTTGAGTTCACTCACCCACATGCTAACCTGCATCCCTAAGTAGTCTATTTTCATTAGGAGAACTCTTTAAAATAAAATGACTATGCCCTAGTTATTTTAAAATAGAGAGGAAAACATAGAGTATTTTTTCCTAGAGAAAATCTCACAAATTTTAGAAGAGGGGCTATTTAAAATAAAGAGGGGTAGCTTATCTATAACTTCAATGGCACACTGTCTATTATTTAAAGTAAAGGCCAAGGCAAAGATAGGGAGATACATTGAAATACTACGACAGAGACAGAGAAACACAGAGACTCAAAAATATAAACACTAGACTAAAGAATATTTTTACATTAATAGAAAGGATATTATAAAAATTTGCATGGTTACAAAGAGCTTAAGTAGGAATTTATATACATTCATGGTATGTGATCAATGCTTTTACTACAGATAAAATTCAACAAATAATATGACTACAATACATACCCACTTCAACACTAAGCCCTTGGAGACCATATATAAGAATGTTAGCACCAAGCATTCACCTCATTGTCTCTCATCCAATAATAAACCACCACTTATTTTTACCCACACCATCATTAAAAAACCTTCATCCAAAACCCTAACCCAAAAAAATAGTGAATAATGCCCTAAAAAAACCCAACAATGAGTTTATTCACAGAACGGGTGATCGAGAACCTGCAAATGCTCTTCTATTTCATCAAAAATTATTGTGTTCTATGACCTCTCAAGGGCCTCATCCCTCTTACTTTTTTTCAGGGAATATAGAGTAGTCAATTGAGGCCAATTACCCAGGGGTTTGTGGTTTGGTAAAAAGAAATGATTTACCCAAGGTTTTATGGTTTGGTAAAGTCAATTTGGTGTGATGAAAAGTAGAAATAAATATTTATAATGATTTTGTGGTTTGGTGAGGTTGATTTGGTGATATTGGGAGGGTGAATAATTTTCTTAAAAGGGAGAGTGGAGAAATGTTTGTATTTTAACCACCCTTTTAAAACCACCCTAAGAGGATGGTTTAAAACTATCATCTTAGCCCTAAGAGGGTATATTTAAACTACTCTCTTAGGTCACCCTAAGAGGTTAGTTTTAAATTGCCCTCTTAGGTCACCCAAAGAGGGTAGTTTTAACCACCCTCTTAGGTCACCCTAAGAGGGTAGTTTCACATTGCCATCTTAGTGTGACCTAATATGGTAGTTTAAAACTACCCTCTTAGGGTTACCTAAGAGGGTGGTTTAAAACTACCATCTTAGAGCTAAGAGGGTGGTCTTAAACTTCTCTCTTATCCTTAAGAGGGCAATTTAACACCGCCCTATTAGGGTAACTCTAATGGGGTAATTACCCTAAAATGGTGGTTTTAAACCTTCCTCTTAGGGTCTATTAGGGTGGTTTTTTACCATCATAAAAAGCCACATTATTTTAATCATTGTTAAATCCCTTTTTTGGTGTAGTGCAAGCATATTGCAAGCCTTTTGGATGGACTTGTTAATTTTGAAGAGGCAAACATTACTATAGGTTTTATAGTATCTAGCTAGTTGGAGGTAACATTAGGGGGCTTCCTTGCATACTTTGTTTTCCCATTTGATGGGCCAATACTTGTAAATTTTAAGCAAAACCTTGAATTTGGTTAGGAATATATATTTATACTAGAAAAGGTTTGTTGTGTTGACATGTTAAATATAGATAAAATATGGTATGAAGTTGTACTAGTAGAAGGGGTGATCTAAGCATTAAATATTAGAGGTTGACTTGCTTTACTTAGATTATGAATGATGAATAAGGTGTATTATTCACTAAGTTATTCATATCAACATCATTCCATATAGGGTATTAATGTGATTCAAATTAGGATTTATACTTACCCATATTTGGTTTATGAGTGTAGAATAATAACTATAAAAGAAGCGAAAGGAGATCATTTATGGGTTGTATTATTTTGAATTACTTAAAAGGTCAATGGAATTATTTCTTGTTAATGGGATTTCTTCTTTTGATAGAGCAAGATTAGATTTAGTAATTTTATCAATCTTATTGTCTTGATGTACCCATGTAGCAATTTATTCTTTATTTTTTTAATTTTTTTTCTTCCATTGATACATAATTAATTATGCCAATTAAATTTCGTTACATGATCATTGTATTTTAAATATGTATTTATAAGCTTGACCTCATGCGTGTATATACCTACACAAATAAAATTTTGAGGTCAAAATATAAAATTTTGTAAACAATTGTTCTACAAAGCAAATTGGTTGATAACTAGAGAAAATAAATAGCAATCTTGATTGAATAACTTGCAAAACTGATCATGAAAAAAGTGGGAAAATAGAGGGCCAAGAAAGTTACTTGGAGAAAATTTCTTCAATTTTGGGATGAATCACTCTTCTTTTAAGAGTTAGGAATAATTCTTAACCTTCCAAGTGAACTGCTCCTCATAACCTAGGAGAATCACTCAAAAACTTGGTGAATCACTTGAATATTACTTGGAGAAATTTTATTATTATGGACCGAATCACCAATTTATTGAGGCATATTGCTAGCTAGATTTTTTTGTTAGTTTGAATTGAAAAGTGGGTTTTGAAAGGGGCCCCAAAAAATTTTACAAAATGAGAGAAGGAGGCAATACCTGAAGGTATATGGTCTCCACAAAAATAAAAGCTACACCACAAGACCATCCAAGGAGGACCATATCCAAATAATTTAAATAAAAAACATGGGATCATCTTGCCTAGTGAAAACAAGTATAAAAGTACAATGAGGAGTCTCATAACAAGAAAAAATGGAAAAAAAATCTAAAATTTAAGGAAACCCATCCATAAAGGCCTTGAGATAACAAGTAAAAATGGGAAAATTTAATTCATGCCTTCCCATCTGGGAGGGACCCAAGAACAAAAAACTAAAAAATATTATCACCTAGAATCTAAGTTGGAAAATCCATGTGTGAAGAACAATTCCTAAAAAATTAATTCATGGAATTACCCAAGAGGGGCATAGGAAACTAAAAACCAACAAAGACAAATTGTGGAAATAAACCTAGATTCCCACCTAGGAAGGGCCTGATATGACAATACCTAGAGAAAATAAATTGTTGGATCTCATCTAGGAGAGGCCCAAGAAACTAGAAACTAGTAGTGACAAATAAAAAAATCTATATTTTAAAATTTTAACATAGATTCCCACCTATGTAGGGCCCAAGAAAGCAATCCCTAAAAAAAACAATGAATGACCTAGAATATGGGATAGTAGAAACTAGGGATTCCCATAGGCCATGAGACCCCCCTATAGATGGGGTTGCGCTACTTTAGTGCTCTATGAAACCAAAAGAACCCATAGAGGTTGAAAAAAACACCTAGAGTAGGGCCATTTAGAAAACCTCGATCTAAAGTAGCCACAAGATCATCTTAGATGCAAGTAAAAGGTGCAGGTCCCCCCAAAGACCATGAAAGATACAAAAAATATCACCCATGTCTGAATAGATAGATTAAGAAAGAAACCACCAACATGGTGCATGAATCACAACAAGCAAGACCTGAAGTAACCACATGATCATTTTAACTATATGCAATAATCACAGGTTATTTTAGGACCAATATAGATGCAATGAAAATCCTCCAAGCAAATACTACCAGATCAAACACACAAGAAGACCTAGAACCTAGGAACCACCAATGATCTAAGAGTATTTATGAGAGAGTTCCATCGTAGAAAGCATGTGTTCCTCCAATGGACCAAAAGAGATACAATTAAGAACTCCTAGGATGCAAAGCAGAGGATCAAACATGGAAACCCATCTAGGAGAAGCCTCATCACTCCAAACCAAATACAAAGAAAACATAGGAAAATATCAAACAAAAAACCACCAAAGAGGCCCAAGGAAGGACCCAAGAGCATCCAATAATCCAAAAATGAGAATCCTAAAAACTCAATAGGTGATCCTAAGAAGAACCATGAGATGCACCAAGTCGTAAGAAAGATTTTAAACCCTCAAATGGATAGGAAAATGAGCAAAAAATGCATAAGGGACATCCTCCTAGAGGGGAGGTCATCTACTCATATTTCTAGCTATATTTGACTTTGGGAATAATTTTCTAAACTTTATACTAAATGCCTTATTTCTATGGTAGATGCAAAATTGAAGCCACAATTGATATATTTTCTATTTTGATGCCACTTTACCTGCTATACAAAAGTATGATTTTGAAGTTCATAATAAAATAACCATTTACAAAGCAACTAGAATAATTCAGCATAAATTGTTCGAGTAGATTACATTATTTGGTGCATGCTAATGTACCACCTTGGGCACATCATTGTAAATATTAGATTAGGTGTGTCCTAGTTTAGAGTGTGAGTAAATATTTTATGTAATGTAATAATATGCAAGAAATGCACAAGTGTCATGTAATTAAGTGTGCAAGTGTTGTAAGTGTAAATGTGCACAAGTGTACAATATGTAAGAGTGCATATGTGTCCTTAGAATAGGAAAGTGAAGAGTCTCAAAGAAGAGTGAAGGTCAAGAGTACTCTATATGAAGAGTCACATTCTATTATATATTTATGACTAAGCATTGTAATGAGAGAGGGAAGAGATATTGAGAATATTTTGCACATAACATGCATTAGTAGACATTTATTCTATATCATTTTCACTATTTTTTTTAGTAGCTATTAGTGTCCATTTTATGAGTTATTTCTGAATTTATTTGTGAGTTATATTTGAATAAAACTATTGCCATTATTGTATATTTTATATTGGAACTTTATATTTGATTTTGTGGTTATTTACATTAAGTGTTAAGCATCAAAAGCTAACAGTGGTATCAAAACTACAATAAGTTTTTTCTTGCACAAGTTTTAAAATTTTGGAAATAGTTTAAGGATATTTCCACTAGTCAAGGAGAAATTGGTTAAGTTGAAGATATTAATTCTAGAGAAGATAATATTTCCACTGTGTTGAAGAAAAACCATTGAATATTGGAGATTCAATATTTGAAAAAATTTAGATAGATTGAGTTTACCTATTCCAAGAATAAATTCGGAATAGAAGGCAATCTATAGCATAGTTTCAGGTATTGAAGATAGACCTTGATATTGATAAGATTAAGAGACCCAAGAAGGAGGTCCTATTGAAATTTTTGATAGAGAAAGCAAATTTTAAGATAGAATAAGACTCCAAGTTGTATTTGGCCACAGTATTTCCACAAGGTTGAAGAATAACTCATGAATACTATGACTTAGCATAGTTTCTACCACTAGATTGTAAAACTAGTGAATTTAATTGATTTAAAAAAAATGAATATTTGCATGTATTTGATTATTTCTTTCTAAGTTTTTTGTTGCAAAAAATTAATTCTCAAAAGTTGAGAAGTTTCCTACAATATAGAGAAGAATTTCACCTCTGATTTCGTGAAAGTCTATGTGCTTCTCTCACACAGGAATTGATATTGGGATTGCAACAAAAGAGTAGATATTGAATATTAAGAAGACACGATAGAAATGTCCCATTGAAGATTGAGGAGACCCAAGAGAAGAGGTCACATAGTATATTGAAGAGAGCAGAAAGAAAGAGGATAGAGAAGCCCTATTGGAAATTAAAAAAAAAGGAGATCCAAGAAAATAGGTCCCATTAAATATTTGAGAAAGGAGATAGAGTATTTGAAAGACAAGATTGATGAGGCATAGGAAAAGGTCTCATTGAAATTTGTCAGGAGAATAAAGAAGACCTATTGAAAATTTGAATAAGTGGCCATTGGAGGAGATTTGAAGAAATTTCAAGGTAGTATATTGCAAGAAGAATAAAATCCTAAAAATATGTAATCGCATCAATGTTGGGACAATTGTAACCATCTGATGACAAGCCCAAAAGGATTTTTAAAATTGATTCAAGGAGGAAGGATTTGTCAAAGAGTTTGTTATTTTTTAAGAAGTTATTTGAAGACTTCATGACATTGAGAATATTGAAGAATAGGCTAGAAAAGAGGCCAAATTTGAAGACAAAATTCAGTGACAGCTGAGCAAAAGAAAGAGGATTGGAGAGGCCACCATTTAACATATTTTGAAGGCAGCCATAAAAGTTTTGTAAGGCTGAATTTGAAATATTTTGGACAGCTTTTTAAGGAGATAGTAGAGCTGTGATTTGCAGAATTTTTGGATAAATTTTTGAAGTGTTTTTGGGTAACTAATTTGAAGGAGAAAAGTGCAGAATTTTTGGGAAAATTTTGAAGCGATTTTGGAAAGAAAATTGGAGTACAAGACAACATTTGGAGGATGTATAGAGCTGCAAAATTCAGAAAATTTTAAGCAGCAAATTAAAGGAGAAGAAGGCAGAATTTTGGAGTAGTATTTGAAGGCATTTTGGGCAGCATTTGAAGAAGTAGAAGAGCTGAAAATTTTAGTGTTTTGTGATAACTATTTGGAAGGAGAAAGCAAATATTTTGGATAGTGTTTTTGAGAAGAGAAGAGATGAGGCAGCATTTTGAAAGGAGATAAAGCATATTTTTGGGCAATGTGTTAAGAGGAGAAGATCTGTAAAAATTCCAGAGGGACCATGAAAATGTAAGCAAAATAAACAAGAAATAAAGTTAATAATGAGATCAAAAGGGTTTTAAAGTTGGTGCTATAATATTACTTTATTTAAGCATAAAAATATTGATTCATTTTTAGTTTTTGAAAGCACCATATTCAAAGTATAAAAACATGAAAATAAGGCATTAAGTTTTATGTCTTCAAGTTGAGGAAGAAAGTATATTCAGAACATTTGAATATGCATATTATTACAGTAAGAGGATAAGTTAGATATGGCATAAATAATGAGTAAAAGGGGTGAACAATATTTATTAAAATGATGATATTAAAAGTTGTTTTGTAAACATCGAAGAGAACCTACAAAGTGTAGGTTTTACAAGCATTATTGAAGCCAAATAAGAGGAAATATTAATAGCAAAATATAAGGAGAAATATCACCCAAGGAGCAAGGTTTATCACCATGATTTTATAATATCAAAGTGCATTAAATATTTGGCTGAATAGCATTCAAATATAAGGTAGAAAATTGGGTGTCCAAACACACCAAAAAAGAGATGTCGAATTTAGAGCACATTGGATGTTGAACCAAGAAACATATTGGATGTCAAAACCAGTCCAAAAAACACATCTATAAGGAGCACCAAGTAGAGATATAACATCACCAACATGGAAGCAAAATAGTAAGGATCAAGAAAATCCAAACAACCATTAGCTATAGTAGAAGTGAAATCATTCCAGTAGAGAAGTAAGCATTTTTAGGTGCAAATACATTGGAGAGCATTGAAAACATTAAAGGAGAAGAGAGTAAATGTTACCTCCAAGTGTAGAGAAACATTAACAAAAAGGAGAATTTATTAAATAAGTGGAATATATTGTGTACCACTTGGTATTATGGAAGAGAAGTGACAATGATTTATGGAAGAAGTGAAACATTTGAAAGATCCTAATAAATGCATGGGAGCCACATTTCATCAATGCATTCATCATGGAAAAATTTGTAGTGAGTGCTTGAAGAGAGGGCAAATACAAGGAGTGCCATATATTTAGTGTAGGTCAAGCATGGAATACCAATACCCATTTTTGGAGTTAAATATATTTCAAATTTAGTTTCCTCTATACTAAGGTTTGGGAGCTGTAAGGTTGATTTAATTTTAGTTTTCTTAAAGTTAAGTTTAATTAATCTAGTTCTACTTAGATTAATTATATTTGTGGAGAGATAAGACATAAAATTGAGAAATTGAAACCCTAGAAACCTTATAAAGGTATTTTGAGAAGTTTTGAATATTTTTGGAAGGTTAATTTGGAATTTGGAAATTTAATTACAAATTTTGTAATTAATCTATTTATTTTTGTAAGTCAAATTGAAATATTTGCAAATAGACTATTTTGGAGAAATAAGGTTTTCTACATCAAATTAGAAATACTAAATTTGCAAATATTCTTTACAAAACTTCTAAATTTCTAATTGGGGAGCCATAAGGTATTCAACATCAAAAATAGTTTTGTGAAATTTAGAGTTTAGTAATAATATATTCAAACTTAGGGAGACATAAGGAATTCAACTCAAAATATTAGAAAAGTTGGAAAATTATCTTCAGTTTCTTATTCAAAACTAGGAAGACATAGAGTGGTCAACTACAAAGTTTTTTGAAAATTATAAATTCAAAATAATTATCTAGGGAGCTATAAGATAGGCTACATCAGAGAAGATTGATGGAGAAATTGTCAAGAGGGACTTATCAACATAGAAAACATTATGGAAGAATTTAAAATTAGAATATTCTTCATAATTCTTACAAAATTTGCAAGATAACATCAAATAGTGAATACCATATGGTAAAAAAATATAAATATATTCGACACATAGATTCTGGTACCAGTCATCATGTGACAAGCAATCTATAGTGGTTTGATTGTTTAGAAGTGAAAGATAACTTTGTATTAAAAATTACAGATGACAAAACCTATAATGTGCATGGATATGGTTGTGTAATGTCTAGTACATATTTTCTAAATATTTTTTTAGATGATGTAATGTATATTCCTAAATTAACATCAAATATCATTTTAGAGGTAAAATTGGTAGAAAGCAAAAGGATGATTGAGTTTAGATATATAAATGGAGTCAATAAGTATCTCATTAAAAATAAAAA
Source organism: Wollemia nobilis (assembly GCA_028583015.1). NCBI lineage: Eukaryota > Viridiplantae > Streptophyta > Pinopsida > Araucariales > Araucariaceae > Wollemia > Wollemia nobilis. The sequence goes on from JAQPPZ010016895.1 coordinate 22,383,789, forward strand.
TGAGATATAAGCTAAAATATTAATTAATAATGTATTATATGCTTTAAACACAATTAAATTCTCTCAATATCTTGTTTTTGTTCAAAATAACATTATTGAATATTCTAAGGAATAGATTACTGAAGAACACAAGCTTATTCTGAGAGGGGGGGTGAATAGTATAAGACCCACTTTTACTTTTATTTCTCAAACAATATTATCCAATATATCAATGGCAATATCAACATCAGTAGTCATATCAATGAATAAATCATCACACACAATAGATACACCAATTTAACGTGGTTCACCCTATGTGGGCTACTCTATGGAGAAAATATTTCACTAAAATTTTCTCAACAAAGCTCGTGGGAATCCTTACCTATTACAATATTTATGGACCTCTATATAAAGGATACACCAATCCTCTAATCAAGTTTACGGACACTAATTCATAGGAGACACTAATCCCCTTTGTTGGTTTGTGAAACTCTATCCATAGGGGAACTCTTCCTCCTCTTATTTTGTTGGTGATCTTCTATAAGACTTCTACCCCCACTACACTGGCTTGTGGATCTCTCTCCACTGAATACATCTGTCCTCACTCATAAGACCTTTGTCCTCACTATCCTGGCTAGTGGATATCTATCCACTAGAGACTACTTTCCTCTACTCTTTCACCTCCAAAGCTTGCTCTCAGCTCTACTCAATATCTATCTCTAATCTGCACTAAACACTATCCTCGATCTAGCACAAATATGCTCAAAAGTCTATCTCTGGTCTAGCATAAATATTCCCTCAATTCTACACCAACCTTTGTCCTCAAATTTGTACTCAAGCCTTAACACAAAGCTTGATCCAATCATAAATCAACTCATCTTAAATATGACTCAGGCCTTACCACAAAGCTTGAATATATCAATAAATCAATTCTAATCCCAAGTCTTCTCAAAGACTTGTATCAAATATATCCAAAAGTCCTCTCAAGGACTTTATCAAATCTTCTCAACAAGTCCTCCCTAGAACTTGTTCAATCTGCTCAAAAAGTCTTCACCAAGACTTACCTCAATTTTACTCAACCATATTCACCAAGACTTACCTCAAATCTGCTCAACAAGTCTTCACAAAGACTTACCTCAAATATTATCATTAATTCTTCACCAAGACTTACCTTAAATCTACCTACAAGATTTCACAAAATCTTGCTTAAATCTATCCTTAATATTTCACTCAGAATATTGTTTAATCATAGGAACATATAGATAATGATCAAAGACTCGATATGTTTCACACTCACAAGGTTTTGTACTCAATAAAACACTCTACCACTTTCAAACTCTCTTTCAAATAAATTTAGAATAAAGTATAATTTGTTTCACAAAACTTCATCTATCACTCTAATGCTTCCTATCAATAATACTCAACCAATTTCATTCAAACATTCACTCAATGAAACACAACTTGCTCATAAAATCTAACCAAGTATTTCACTATACTTCCAATAACTCTCACTATGGAACTCAGACCTTGACTCAAGATGATTCCAATTTCACATAACAATGATACTCATGTTCTTTCACAAACCTTAGCTCAATATAATTTTGAATCTCACATAAATATGATACTCATGTTCTTTCACAAACCCTAGCTCAAGATAGTTCTCAATTTCACATAACAATGATACTCATGTTCTTTCAAAAACCCTAGCTCAAGATAGTTTTCAATTTCACATAACAATGATACTCATGTTATTTCACAAACCCTAGTTCAAGATAGTTTCAATCTCAAATCAAATCAAATCATTCATCAACAAGATGTACTCAAACTTGCTCACACATTTCCAACAATATTCATCAATCCTTTTCACTCCACCTTATATTTCATGCATTCATTTCAACAACATTTTACTCATAAGGATGATGTGCCCATACCTTTTGTTTTGATGGAGATATGTCTTCAAAACCTATCTTAATCACAATCAAATTCTCTTTACCAATTTCAAGGTTAGATAGCAACAGTCTAACTCAAAATCTCCACATAAATATTTTCCTCAATAATTATTTCACCATACAAAATATCAAGTCTCAAGTACACCTTATTATCTCCAAACTTTTCAAAACAATATCCAATACATAAAAAATCAAATTCCTTTGTTAACACCTTATAAAATCCAACCTTCTAAAAATATCATTCAACATATAAAAAAATACCTTTGTTAACACCTTATAACTCCAATCCTCCTAATTATAATTGTAACAAAAAATAAAATAATTTTTTATTTTTTTTATTGATTGAAAGGGTGTTGAAAGGTCCCTAAACCTTGAACAAGTATTTTTTACATGTTTTCCAAACCGACCGAAGAGGCCCAAGAGCTAAAGATCAAAGAAAAAGCCAAACACCACAAGAAGAAAGGTTTCGTGATATCGCGACATGTTGCAATTTTGTGGTCCACAACATAGAGAAAAAGCGAGGAAAAGGTGTTGCGATATTGTGACATGTTGCACTGTCACGGCCAAGGGTGGAAAGGATGTTGCGAAATCATGACAAAATGCAGCATCACGGCCGAAGAAGAGAATGTGTCACGATATCGCAACATGTTGCAACATCGCTGTCGGATAGGAAGAAGTATCGCGATATTGCGATGAGTTGCATCATCTCAGCCAAAGAAGAAAATATGTCAGGATATCACGACATGTTGCATTGTTGCGACCCTAGGAGAAAAAGTGTCATGATATCGCGACATGTTGCATTGTTCCAACCCTAGGAGAAAAGGTGTCGCGATATCACAACATGTTGCAACATCACTGCGAGAGAGGAAGAAGTGTCGCGATATCGCGACGAGTTGTGTCATCACAGCCAAAGAAGAAAATATGTCACGATATCACGACATGTTGCATTGTCGTGACCCCAAGAGAAAAGGTGACGCGATATCACAATATGTTGCATTGTCGTGACCCCAGGAGAAAAGGTGTCGCGATATCATGACAAGTTGTATTGTTGCAGCCAAATGAGGAAAAGTGTCATGATATCGCGACAAGTTGTATCATCGATGCCAAAGAACAAAATATGTCGTGATATTGCGACATGTTGCATTGTCACGACCCCAAGAGAAAAAGTGTCACGATATCGTGACAAGTTGCATTGTCACGTCCCTAGGAGAAAAAGTGTCACGATATCGTGACATGTTGCATTGTCGCGATCCCAGGAGAAAATGTGTCGCGATATCATGACAAGTTGTATTGTTGCAGCCAAATGAGGAAAAGTGTCACGATATCATGACAAGTTGTATCGTCGATGCCAAAGAAGAAAACATGTCACGATATCGCGACATGTTGCATTGTCGCAACCCCAAGAGAAAAAGTGTTGCGATATCACAACAAGTTGCATTGTCATGACCCCAGGAGAAAAGGTGTCGTGATATCATGACAAGTTGTATTATTACGGCCAAATGAGTAAAAGTGTCACGGTATCGCGACATGTTGCAATGTCGCGGCCTACAGAGAAAGAGTGTTACGATATTCCGACCAGTTGTATCATTGCGGCTTAAGGAGAAAAAATGTCATGAAATCGTGACGTGATGCATCATCTTGGAAAAGGGATAAAAAATGTCGTGATATTGCAACATGTTGTATTGTTGCATCCAAAGAAGAAAAAGGTGTCGCAATATCGTGACATGTTGCATTAACGTGGCCAAAGAGAAAAAGTGTCGCGATATAGCGACATGTTGAGTCATCACGGCCATAGGAAAAAAAGTGTCGAGATATCGCGACAAGTTGTAGCATCATGACTAGAGGAGAAAAAGTGTCACAGAATCATGATAAGTTGCGTCGTCTCGGCCAAAAGACATAAAATGTCGTGAAATCATGACAGTTGCATTGTCGCAACCGAAGGAGGAAAAAGTGTCGTGATATTGTGACAAGTTGCAATGACGAGGCCAAAAGAGATAAAGTGTCGTGAAATCATGACATGTTGCATTGCCATGGCCAAAGGAGGAAAAGGTGTCACGATATCATGACAAGTTGCAACGATAAGGCCGAAAGAGGAAAAGTGTCATGATATCGCGACATGTTGGATTGTGGCGGCCGGAGGTGAAAAAAGTGTCACGATATCATGAGAAGTTGCAACGATGAGGCCGAGAGAGAAAAAGTGTCGTGATATCATGACATGTTGCGTTGCCACGTCTGAAGGAGGAAAAAGTGTCGCGATATCGCGACAAGTTGCAACAATGGGCCGATAGAGAAAAAGTGTCACAAGATCACGACATGTTGCATTGCCACAACCGAAGGAGGAAAAAGTGTCATGATATCATGACATGTTGCAATGACAAAGCCGAAAGAGAAAAAGTGTCACGATATCACGATATGTTGCATTGACGCGGCCAAAAGAGAAAAAGTGGCATGATATCACGACATGTTGCATTGTTGCGGCCGAAGGGAGAAAAAGTTTCATGATATCACGACATGTTGCAATGACGAGGTCGAAAGAGAAAAAGTGTCACGATATCGTGACATGTTGCATTTTTACAGCCCAAGGTGAAAAGTGTCATGATATCGCGACATGTTGCAATTTCGCTATCGAAGGAGAAGAAGGAAAAGGTTTCGCGATATCGCGACAAGTTTCGTCAGCATACCAACCCAGTCCCCTGGCACCATCTCACATTATGCAAACATTGAAACTTGTAGGATCATTCCTTAGGTTAATGGGAAAGGATTCTCTCCACACTTTAATGTCAGATTCGCCAACTCCCTTGTTAGCAAGCCAGTCCATAGCTTTGTTTCCTTCCCTGTATTGATGCTTAATGGCTAATTCTGGGTAATTGCCAATTAGGGCCTTGCATTCTTGGAAAATCAAAGCAAGGGCCCAGGGAGGCTTAGCAGTACCATTGAGCCAGTTGATGTAGTGCAACAAGTCTCCCTCGATGATAATTTTATTGATGGTCAACCCTTCCATGAGGATCAAACTTTGGAATAGGGCCCGTGCTTCTGCCATATTGTTGGATTGAATTCCCAGGTTCTGGGCAAAGGCCAAAATTATTTATCCTTTGCAGTTTCTAAGAATTCCCCCTCCACCAGCCACTCCTTGGTTGCCCCATCGAAATTGAGTTTGTGCCACCCAGAAGGAGGTAAGACCCACTTGATGACAGACCTATCCACAAAAATAAGCACTGATTTCACTAACACACACAGCCCCCAGGGCAGCCCCCAGAGGTTAAACAGTGGTTCTAACCACTCACACAGTAGTTTTGCAAGTCAAGGATCAATTTGGCACCTTTTAGACACTTTATTGCTTATTCGTCCCACCCAGGGACGAGTGCGGATTTGTACTCGTCCTACCCAGGGACGAGTGCGGATTAATACTCGTCTCACCCAGAGACGATTACCAGCGCTCGCTTCGGGGTGGGACGAACGCCAGGTTTGACCGACAAAAAGTCAGATCTCGGCATGTGACAACTCAGAACTGCCACTTAGCTTTTCTTGCATGACATAGGAGTGCGAGTGAGTTCTTTTGACAACTCATATCTGCCAATTGACTTTCCCTTCACTGCATGGGAATGAGAGTGAGCTTTTTAAGACAACTCAGATTTGCCACTTAGCTATCCCTTCATTGCATGGGAGTGCAAGTGAGCTTTTCTAAAACATACAAAGACATGCACAGAGGCAGTTAAGAAGCCCTTGATCAAGAAGAAGTCTTCTCTTCACACAAAAAGCATTCATGCAAAGAAACACTTTTGCATGTTAATTCAAAGAGACCCCTTGGGTCTATAAAATGGTGAGTTTCCTCACCCAAAAGATATACCAGAGAAGGAGCATTTTGAGCGACGAAGTGCTGCTAATTCATTTACTTGCGATTTGTGTTTTCAACATCCATAATCTCTTAATCGAAAGAGAGGTTATTGGGTGACTTTTGAAGGCACGAATCAAGAACCAACACCGATTTTTCTGACCACAATATCCTACCAATTTGCCGACAACACATCACATCAGGTTTCGGACCCATCCTAAGCGGATTGGTGTCGAAGCAAAGTTTCACCCGCGGGTGGTTTGCCTTCGGGCACCCCCGCTTTATTTCTTTTGTAGTATTTAGCTAGTTTCATGTTTATGCTTTTGTCAAGTTTTCATTTCATTTAGATTCATTTTAACCATCGTTAGATTTATCTTTTATTTTTCATACACAGGTGCTACTGATTCTTTGTTTGTTTCTTTGAACGTAGATTTGCAGCATTGGAGGAGCAGCGAGGAATCTACCTTTACCAACGCAAGCGACGACAACGTTTTGGTTCGCCCATCTTATATGTGGGCACGCGGAAGAAGGAATTCTAAAACAAGTTGTAAAAGACCAACATTTAATGCTCCTATCCCCTAAAAAGGAAGGAGACGCATTGTAACACAAATTTGCAAAGCATATCAATAAAAGGGCCGATTTTTATATTGCTTTAATATCTTGTGTTCATGTTCTTCCTTTTTACGCATTTTTCAATAACATAGGATTTAAGCGTTATTTTAGTTTCATTTACATTGCATTTTTAGTTTATCCTTTTTGTTTTCGGAATCTCGTGCTTTCAATGGCGATCACGGTGGGACCTCTGTCCTCTATTTTTTTTAGGTTAAATTACTGATCTGAAATTGCTTGTTTTTTTACAGGTACCTATTTTTCAACATCGGACTGTTATTCGTCTCTGCAAGTGACGATTACAGAATTGGTACTCGTTTCACCCCGGGACGAATAAACTATTCGTCTCACCCTGGGACGATTACGGTTCTGATATTCGCCTCACCCAGGGACGAGTATAGTTCAGTGCATTTTTCAGAGCAAATCAGAAACATCCTGTTGGGCAGAGAAGAGGTAGGGGTTTTTATAGCTTCTGTTAAATTTTTGTTTTTCTATTTTTTGGTTTTTCAGTTTTGTATGGCTTAGGGAAAGATTTCTTTTTCGTTTGCCTGTTTCAATTTTGCAAAATTAAAATGAACCCCACACATCACGTGGTATTTTAAACCAAGGCATTGGTCGTAAAACCCCAACCCTTGAGCAAGACCAAAGGTGGATTCCATTATCACTTTGGCTTGAGATATTGCATCCATTACCTCGATCGCGACTGTTGCTAGACGTAAATCCTGATGAAAGCTGACCGAGTGTAGCTTGGGGTGATTCCCAGCACGCGAGGATAAGTCTTCTATGGTAGGTGTCATAAACAGAGCGATTCCCCTTCCGTACCGCCTATGTTCCACGTATCATCTGCTCTCACGTACCTATAGTCTCCCTCACGTAAGGGCGGGTATATAGAGAGGTTGGTATATCGGTCCGGCAATGGTATATTGAAGGGGCGACCATTTTGGGAGTCATAAGAGCCTTCATAATTGCATTTAAACGTTTCACAAAAATTTTCAAAAACAAAACAAACAACAAAAACACACTAAACCAGATTTAGGGCACACTATTAATCTTTAAAAGAGATAATCATTGCTTGTGTGTGTATGCTATTTTCTGTTTAGACAAAAAAAATCATAAAAAGAAAATCATAAAAAGAATTTTTGCATTTTTAGGTTAGCATTACCATGGTGAATACTCGTAGCCAAGCCCAATCACGGGCAGAAGCTACAGAAAATGCACCAAGAGAGACAAATCATCTCCGATATAGCTCTGAAGACTTGTTCATCCCGCCTCGGTGGCAGAGTTCACAAGTTAGTTCACACCATGCAGAACATGGCTCTAGAGGCCCATCATTGAGGGGCACTCCAACCCATACAGTCATAGAACATGGTTCTAGAGGTGCCTCATTGAGTGGCTCTCCAAGTTAGGCCATCAATAGACGAGACTTTAGAACCCCCTCTCTAAGGGGAACTCATGAGCAACAAGAATATTTTCAAGAAAATAACCTATATATACCACCTGGTCTAAGCACGAGGCCTCCTTTGGAAGTTCATTTTGGGTGGCCTAGTGATGAAGCATTGTGTACTGCTCTAGAACAACAAAGGGTCCAAAAGGAAGAACCATATGATTTTGTGGTTCCTAATTTACCCCCGATTAAGGTCGGACATAGTAGACCATATCCAGAACATCAGGTTCTCCCGACAGGGCAAGACAATTCTGCCCGCACTTTTTATGCATATCATAGAGAGAGTGAGGAGGATCACTACATTCCTCAAGAACAGTATCCAGTGCAGAAACGATGCACGTCTGCACCTGCTTTATATCCAGATCGCTCATTGAGACCAGAGTTTCAAGTAAATGCGGCCAACCTCGACAGAGGGAAGCAACATATAGGGGTCTCAGAGCACCATGATCAAAACAGATATGTAGGAGAGACATCTAGGCCTATTAAACAAGAGACGGTGGAACAAACTGACTTGGCATTTGCCCAACTAGCCGCCCGCCAAGCACAAATCACGCGGCTTAGGCAAGAACAATAGGAATTAGAACATTTGTGTCGCCTTGATCAAGAGCGCATTCAGCGTCAGACTGCTGAAAGGCTTCACAACCATGCGCCTGAGAGGGCCCCAGTCCCTCGTGCACAGCAATCTGAGATGTATGTGAGGCACAACCCCTTAGTGCGAGACAGGTCTCCGTGACTTCAGCAAGCACTGCCTCCAAGACCTCTTAGACCTGAGCGGGAGGCCATTCCCCGTGACCATGATGGGCATCCTCCGCGGGCACCCGTCCATGTTTACAGGCCTAGGCCAAACACTCCTCAAGAAGATTATGAGGATTATGACCAAGAAGAAGAGCGGGCTGAAATGCCCTATCAAGGCAGAAGGGAGGCTACCCATTTATCCATCCAAAGGCCTCAAGTTCCCCGCAACCCACAGAGGGAACACACCAAGGAGGAGGAGATTATGTCCTCCGATGCATACAAAGTGTTGTTAGAATGCTTGGAGACTATGGAACTTAAGACTGGTGGGCCTCAAAAGCCTACCTTACGCCAACTTCATAGTCATCCGATACATCCATCAGTGCCAGCACCTCCATACCCCGAACATTTCAAGATGCCCCAGTTGGCACTCTTTAAAGGGGATGAAGATGCTCAAGAACATGTGACTCAATTTTTGAGTCAATGCTTTGGTATACAAGACAATGATGCATTGTTATTGAGAACATTCATAACCACATTCGCAGGATCTACCTCGGATTGGTTTACCCATCTACCGAAGCATAGCATCTACAACTTGGATCAACTAGTGGACACGTTCCTAGAACGTTTTGCTTTCAATACAAAGAAAAAGGCGTCACTCAGTGATCTAGCTAGCCTCAAACAGTATGAGGAAGAATCTATGGTGGCATATGGGAATCGATGGAGGACGGTGCTTTCAAAGCTGTCCTACCTCCCTCCTATGTCCGACCTAACTCAAATGTTCGCAAAGAGCTGTTTGCGATCGATCTCTGTGCTATTGCAGCTGCAGCAATACGCCACTTTAGAAGAAGCTCTGGCGCAAGCTAGACGTATTGAAGAGATCAAGATACAGGATGGCAAAATTGCCAAGCCTAAGAAAAAAGAGTGGAACAAGAGCACCAAAACAGGGAATACGCAACAGAAACCCGTCGCGGTCAATCAAGTTGCTATTAATGCCCCTACGCCTGCCCAAGCAACATAGCCTCCAAAGGCTAATTATCAGGCGGTGCCTCACAATAATTATGAGAAAGATAACAAAAAGCAGGATCAAAATCAGCAGCGTCGCCCCAAGCGACAATTTACACCATACACTGAGTCTAGGGACTCCTTGTTTGACCGTTTGTCAATGGCAAACTTGATTAATCTGCCAGATATTCCAACAATTGATCCTAATGCGCCAAAGCCTAAGGGCTACAGAGAGGATATTTTCTGTAGATTCCATAGAAGGAAAGGGCATGACCTTAATGTCTGTTGGATGTTTAAAGGTTTAGTGCAAGATCTCATTGATAATCACACATTGGTAGTGGATAACCCCATCGCACCCAACAACCAACAAATGGGTGTTTTCAAAGATCCTTTACCCACACATGATGCACAAACAAAACCTCTCGCATGTCAACGAAGTGCAACAGAGTTGCCCCATGGAGGGGTATGTTGGAATGATTAGCATTGTGACAAGAAACAAGAGACACCCAGGAGTTGTCCCCGTGACAGCCACCAGGGAAGTTCCATCCACGTCACAACATCAACCGAATCCTACACAGTTGCCCCCGCCTAGACCAGTGGCCACGATTCGAACTAGACTTACTCAAAGTCTATGGACCACATCGGCTAGGCTCTCCATTTATGAGCTTATTCAACAATCGGCGCCCCATCGGGAAGCTCTTATGGAGATATTAAAGGCGATTGAATTGCAACCCCACGAAGCGGATTCGTTCAACAATTTTGTGGGGCATGTCAAACAGTGTACTGAACCAGTCATTACCTTCAGGGAAGATGAGCTAAAAATGGTGACTGGAGATGTAGCGGATCCACCCCTGCACGTTATTGCGCGGGTCAATGGGACTCCATACAAGCGGGTGTTGGTAGACACTGGTTCGTCCAGTAACATTATTACAACCGCTGCATTGAAACATTTGAAACTGCCAGCCTCTCACATTGCACCTTCCACTTATACCCTTCGAGCATTCAATGATGCGATATGCTCGATAGTTGGCACAATTGTCCTGCCCATACAAGTGGGACAAAAGACCATTCATACGTTGTGCCACATTTTAGAAGGTGAGATGGCTTACAATATCTTGCTTGGGCGGCCTTGGATCCGGGATATGAAGTGTGTCCCTTCAATTGCTCATCAATGTCTGAAGTATACATTTGAAGGACAAGTGCACGTGGTCCCCACAGATTTGGAACCTTTTAAATATTGCAACTCAGTGCAAATCATGCCGCAGTCGACCCTCCCTTCAACGCATGTGGATTTCCAGTTAAATCCATCTAAGAGGGGTCCGACTAAGCAAGAATCTCCATTACCAAATGAATCAAATTCCCAGGCGGGTTCATCTTCTTCATCCTGTCCTCCCACAATGACGCCACCTACGGTGGCCACTCCAACGGACAAAGGAAAGAAGCCCCTGGAAGCGGAACCACCTTTAGTCTCCAATATCTCTACAGAAGAGACGCCTAATAGAATGGAAGTTGAGATGCCTAGTTCACCCCACATGGAGTGGACTCAAGGAGAACTCCCATTCACTTCCCCTCAATCGCCAACGATTATTGTTGAGATGTCTAACACAGGCATGGGGGAGTATATAGTGCGCAATGTTGTTGCAACGCCCACACTTCAATCTATGCAAGACATGGGAAGACCTCGACTCCCCATAGGCTCCGTGGTTCCTTTAGGCTACCCACCTAATCAGACAAACTTCATTTTTGGGGGCCTGGATCATGGCGTTGAACCTTCCCGACAAGAAGAGGAAGATGAAGATCCCTTTGTGGAAGATGTCAACTATCTGGCTAACCTAGACTTCGCATTACGATATCTTAGCCAATGCAATTGGCATGGATACGGGTTAGGTAGGTATGAACAAGGAATGCGTGTTTTGTGCCAACCAAGATACCAAATGCCTTATGACAAGTCAGGAGTAGGGTTTAATCACCCTTTGCCCCTCGACATCTTGGTCGAAAACATGCAAGGCCTAGGGATAGGCAACAAGGATGGGTTGGCATCAGATCCATATGCCAATCCAAATACAACTTATACATTGGGGGATTATTTCCCATTACAAACAAATAACCTTGTTGACCTCAACAACCCTTTCCCTATGGCCGAACAAAGAGAAACCTCATGGACTCACCCACAAGGGGAAGATGGACAAGACTACGAAGGGTCTTTTGAAGATGAGTCGGAGTATGATCATTCGCACGAATATCCACTGAATAACGATCAGGAGGACTTCTTGATGATGTTCCCATTGAATGATCCCAGTGAGCATAGGCTACCTCAATAGCAACAAAATCCTTTGGACATAGATGACATGTTTGAACACTTACACATAGGTCCAAGACATAGGAGGCATTTCAACTTGGCGCAGTTATAGCAATTACTGCACCCGCCCCTCCAGGAATACATAGAGCATCTTTCACCTGGAGACCCTATCAAACCATCAGTGCCTAGGGCAGACCCTGTTTGCATGTCCATGCATAGGGCTGATCCCTTTGTGCCAGTGCCTACAGAGCCAGATCCAAAGCACCAAGAACATCCTGAATGTCAGAGTTGTCACATTTGCGGTAATGGAGATTACAATCATTTCATCAACATGGTCTCCATTGACTTGACCACCCCCATCCATGATCCAACCAATCCAACATGATTATTGCATCTAGACATAGAGGCTATTGATTGGGATCGCGTTGGCACACCACCATCTCCATCAAAGTATTGGCCTTGCGGTGGGATGTTTCATTTCACTCCAGGACAGACTCAGGATGTCTTCCATGCTGAAGAGGAACTTGATGTTCCTAATGATGATCTTAATTCAGCAAACGATATCCATCCGATCCCAATTCCACACCAGTTGGAAGACGGATCCCATATGTCAGTTGAAGCAACGACTGATGTAGACATCGGCACAGATCCAATGAATCCACGGATTCTCAAGCTAGGGGTAAGTCTTTCCCCTGAAGAGCGAGCCGATTATGTTGCCCTTCTTAAGGAAAAGAAGGAGGTTTTTGCATGGTCATACAAGGATATGCCGGGACTAGACCCACAACTAGTCACGCACAATTTAACGCTTGATCCGACAATCAAGCCAGTAAAGCAAAAACTATGCAAGATGCATCCAACAGTGGCCTTAATGGTAAAATATGAGTTACAAAAGTTGTTGGATGCCCAGTTTGTCATCTGTGTGGATTATCCGCCATGGTTGTCTAACATGGTTCCTGTCAAGAAGCCCGACGGGAGGATTCGCATATGCACCAATTTTTGAGATCTTAACAAAGCGAGTCCTAAGGATGATTTTCCCTTGCCGAGCATCGACGCATTGGTAGACGCTACAGCGGGCCACGAAATGCTTTCCCTTATGGATGGTTTCTCAGGATACAATCAGATTCGTATCAATCCTGAGGACCAACTAAAAATGGCATTCACAATGCCTTGGGGGACATTTTGCTATAAGGTCATGCCTTTTGGCCTTAAAAATGCCGGAGCCACCTACCAACGTGCCATGACGTACATCTTTCATGATTACATGCACAAAACTTTGGAAGATTACATGGATGATTTGTTGGCCAAATCTCTTTTGCACCCAGATCACATCGGTGACTTGAGCAAGGTCCTTGATCGCCTCATTGAGCATAAAGTCAGACTAAACCCCAAGAAGTGCGTCTTTGGCGTCACCTCTGGAAAGCTCTTGGGTTTCATAGTCTCCAAACGAGGAATTGAGGTTGATCCAAACAAAGTCAAGGCAATCCTTGAAATGCGTCCCCCAACCACCATCAAGCAGCTCAGGAGTCTGCAGGGAAAGGTTGCGTCGATCAAGCGCTTCATAGCGCAGTTATCTGACAAATGTCGACCCATGAATAAATTATTGCATAAAGGGGTCACATTTCATTGGGATGACGAGTGCCAGTCAGCCTTTGATGACATTAAATAGTACTTGGCTTCGCCGCCAGTATTGGCACCACCCAGACCAGGAGTGCCATTCTATTTATACATCTCAGCCACTGAGGTGGCATCGGGCGCCATGCTGTCCCAAAAAAATGAACTTCACAAAGAACAGGCTACATACTATCTTAGCCGCACCCTGGTCAGTTATGAACTTAACTATGCATATGTTGAAAAGCTCTGCTTGGCAGTGGTGTTTGCTACCAAAAAGCTATGCCACTACATGCTCAGTAATAAGACGTATGTTGTGTCTAAGGAGAATCCATTGTGATACATGATGAGTCGTACTTATCATAGTAGCCGCACGGCGAAATGGATCATGTTGTTGACGGAGTTTGACATAGAGTTCATTGGACAGAAATCTATAAAAGGTCAAGTCATCGCCGATCAACTAGCTGAGGCTCCTCTTGAAGATGATCAGCCTCTGAATTTTGAACTACCTGATGATGGGGTCTTCCATGTTTCAGAGTCGCCAGATTCTGATGAGCTTGAGTCACAGGCTGACATAACCCTATTCTTCGATGGTTCTAAATGTGAGCAAGGGGGTGGTGCGAGAATTGTATTCTTCACTCCGCAAGGCGCTCCAATGCCCTTGTCATTTAAATTAGACTTCCCGTGCACCAACAACAATGCAGAATACGAAGCCTTGCTCATAGGTCTTTAGACAGCAATCACCATGAACATTAAACGATTGAACATCTTTGGTGATTCGTTGTTAATTGTCAATCAAGTAAAGGGGATATTCCAATGTAAATGTCCAGTTTTGAAGTCTTATAAAGCCCTTGTGGATAAATTCCTGGCACAACTTGAATGGTATGACATCGAGGCACTCCCTCGATCATCAAATCATTTTGCGGATACTATGGCCTCCTTGGGGTCACTTATTCCGCAAGACCCTTCTAGTGAAATGACAACCATTCAGGTTAAAACATTATCGCAATCTACGATGGAGCGTGCAAGCTCTGATCTGACGCCAAGAATCCACATGATCCAGATTGAACCATCTCCGGATAAGTTCTCTCGAATTCGAGATTGTTTGACTAAAGCCAACTGGGGGTCCTTGTTCTCCCCGACCCCTCTTACTAGCAACACCACGTTGTTTTTACAAGTTCTTTCCTGCTCAACTTTTGTTCGGGATAGACTTCAAGAGGGATTGGCCGTTCATACTATCGAGGTTTTTGATCAGCAAGATTGGTACACACCCATTCGGGATTACCTCAAGCTAGGTACTCTCCCACTTGGATTGACACAAGCCATGAAAATATCATTCAAACAGAAAGCGGCAAAGCATGTCTTGTTAGGAGACATTTTGTATCGTCAAAATTATGAAGGAATCCTCCTTCGTTGTTTGGACCAGCAAGAGTCCGCTTGGGCGATCACCCAAGCTCACGATGGTACATGTGGTGGCCACTTCAGCGGTATGGCCATCGCAAAGCGCATTCTTCGCATGGGTTATTATTGGCCATTTTTAGAGCGAGATTGTTGCGCATATGTGAAGAAGTGCGTGAAGTGTCAGCACCATGCTAATTTGACACACGTACCTTCTCAAGCCTTGCAGCCGATTCAATCGGTTTGGCCTTTTTTGTAGTGGGGCTTTGATCTAATTGGAAAGATCTCCCTTGCATCGTCTGGTCATCACACGTTCATTTTAACGGCCATAGAGTACTTTACCAAATGGGTGGAAGCAATTCCGCTGACCACTACGATTGGAGCCCGCATTGTGGAGTTTATTTTGCATAACATCATATGTCATTTTGGTATTCCATCCAAGATCCTGTCAGATAATTGGACACCATTCAAGAATAAAGATGTGCGTGCTTTGACCATGAAGTACAAGATTCAACATAGCTTTTCAACACCCTATTATCCACAGGCAAATGGGCAAGCAGAGGCATCAAACAAAATGCTAGTCGCCATTCTCAAAAATATAGTTGCAGATAATCATAAAGACTGGCACATTCAGATCCCGCTTGCCCTATGGGCTTATCGCACCAGCATTCGAACGCCCACTGGGGCAACTCCATTTTCGTTGGTGTATGGCTCCGAGGCAGTCATGCCTTTTGAGTTGGAAATTCCTTCCCTGCGCATTTCAATGCAAGAGTTCATCGATGATGACACTGGCACGGCAAGCCCGGTTAGATCAACTGACGTTGCTTGACGAACGACGCGTTAATGCTCTCGAGCATTTGCGTATCTATCAAGAGCGACTTAAGAAAGCATACAACATGAAAGTCCACTTCAGGGAATTTTAGGTTGGTGACTTGGTCTTAAAAGAGAACCAACAGAATTCTAATTTGCCGTCCCATCTACGGGACAAGTTCACGACAAACTGGTTAGGTCCTTACATCATTGACAGTAGAATAGGACCCGAAACATACCGGCTTGCCTCTCTTGAAGGAATCAAGGAAACAGAACCCTTGAACATCATTCATTTGAGGCCATTCCACATCTAGAGAGCCATAGTCCAACAAAAAGCTCCAAGGATTACCACAATCGCTTGGTCAACCCAAAAGCTCCAAGGATTATCACAATCGCTTGGTCAACCCAAAAGCTCCAAGCGTTACCATAACTGCTTGGTCAACATAAAAATTCAAAAATCAACAAAAACAACACAAAAATCAAAATTACAAAAACAATTGCATTTCAATTCCATGCATTCTCATAAAAATCAAAATCACAAAAACATTTGCATTTCAATTCCATGCATTCTCATAAAAAAAAAAAAAAATAAAAAAAAAAGAAAGAATAAAAATCAAAATTACAAAAACAATTGCATTCCAATTCCATGCATTCTCATAAAAATCAAAATACAAAAAAATAGGTTCCATTAAGCATTGCATCCATACATTGCATACTTCGATAGGTCATACAAGTCAAAAGCACCATAGGCTGTCATTACTTGGCAATTCCATTATTTCCACCTCAAATCCATTTTCATAAACGCATACATCCAGCATATCACCTTTTTATTTTAGCATCGTCAGTTGTCGCCTAATGTATATAGGGTTTTCGTCATTCAGATGTCTTTAAATTTCTAGCCAAAACTGTACATAGTTAAACAGATTTTACACGGGAAAGTTTACTTGGATCACGCCTTGTTACGTAGCATCCCAACACAAATTAACACACATAAAATAATTCCTAAGTTGTGTGAACGAAAGATGAAACCTGCACCGTAATCCCGGTTACCATAAGCGAAACGGCTATCTTGCTTATCCCCTTGTGCGAATGACCCTAGGAATGTTGAGAGTTGGCAAAAGGACAAGCATCCTCCCTACCCAATTCCCCATGAATCCCAAGTTCTCAAAAGTTGCAAAAACATCAAAAATTTGCAAAACGTCAAAACATTACAAATTTGACATCCTACAGTGCACACATCAAAAGGCACAAACAATAGTGATTCTCGTCACTCCATATTCAAATCCCTTGCTCAAAAAAAAAAAAAAAAAAACAAAAAAATAAATAGTGATTTTATCACTATAAAGAGCAAGTATCCCAATACAATTGAAGAAAAGAAGGGAGTCGAACTTGAATCCCTGGAACTCTCAGCATTTCGATAGGTCATGAGGCAAGCTTCAGTATCGATTTGGTTGATAGCCTATTGGTCACTGGCGGTAAACCTCCCGCATGACGATATATCTGTCACATTAACTTGTGTGCAGATCAATGTTTGCATGTGGATGAGCTAGCTTATGGTATCCTAGATAACATCGTAGATTAATCTGACTAAATACAATAAAGGAGTTAGTGGAGCTAATTAGGTGATCCTCAGTACAGGTTCGGTTGAAAGCCCATCTGGCACTGGCGGTATCCTGATGAATAACACATAAATGAACTCAATTGCACACACAGGGATGTGAAATAACTTGGTTAAATTCAAGTCGGATTTATACCTTGTTCAAAAGTCTTGCGAGATAAATGTACAGTCTTGGCTAGTTAGTTAAAATATCTGCATCTCAGAAAAGCTTAACTACATTTTCAAACAACCGATACATTTCATTCCATACATCACCATCCGCAAATAGACAAAATACAAAAACAAAGTTTCCACATGCACAAGCATTCCACAAAGTTATCCCATTATTAGCAAGTCCAATCCAAATTTTGTCCAGTCTATGGTGCATCGACAAATCATCAACAAATCATTGCATTCATTCCATATGCATACATCATACAAATTAGAACCATCGCATTCATAATCGCATATGCATACATCAATGTAAAAACATGTACATAAAAATAAATCATGAAAAATGATAAACACCAAAAAGAATCATCTGTATATATATCATAACAAAAATTGCCCGTAGGCTACAGTGCACCGGTCCTCGGACCTCACTCCCATCATCCAAAATCTCAAAAACCCCCAGCCTAGGGCGTCGGCCACCATGATCACGTAGGATCGATGCGACGAGAGCTACCCCCTATGGTATCCATCCTCTGAGACCTCTCAGGGCGACTGCTCGCCCCTACATCCCGACCACTCGCACCTCCCTCATCTCGTCGCCTACGACGGGATGATGCCGACTGCTCCATCCCGCTGTCTCTCATCCTATACGACGAGCCACTAGTCGGAGGCTCTGGTATTCACCCACCCAAGAAGATAATCTCACCCTCCATATTCGATCGATGCCCCTAATCTGCCTCCCGTCACCTCCACTCTGCCTCTCGCCTATGATAGTACACGATTGCCTCATCGCGTTGTGCTAGCTGCACCCGTAGGAGATCCCTCTCCCGTGTAGCATCCGTATCCCCCCCTACTGGTGAGACGCAGCCCCTGTGCTCCCCCGCCCTACCAACTATGTCCGTAGGAGATCCCTCTCTTGCATCATCTCTGCAAGCTCTCCATCCCGCCTCTGCAATAACCCCGTCAGTCGCGCTACCTCAGCGCGCAACCCCGCCTCTGTCTCCTTCGACCCAGCCTGCTCTGGAGCATCCTGCATCTTCGACTGCTCCTCCTCATCCAAAGTCATCTCCTACATCTGCTACCTCCACCATCTCCACATCAGCAGGAGCTCCCCAACCCTCTCCTAGTGCCTCTGCACCCTCTCCGCCTCTCGCTGCCTCCTCTCCTCCCAATGGCCCCTCACCTCGCCACTACCGCAGCGTCCACCACTCCTGATACTCGGCCGTCACTCCGACGTCATCTACATCCGGAATGTCCAAAACTATATTAGACTCCTCCCCCAATGGCTCGAGGATCAGCGCAGCTAGGGTCCTCTCATCACTCCGGTGTCGATAGACTACGGGTTCCCCAGGCAACCCCTGGCGTACCCCAAACTGTCGCGTCACTCGGAGATAATGAAAGTACTCCTGCTCTGTCCCATGTCGCCCAATCACCCATCTCCCCCTTCGAACCCACCGAAGCCACTCATCAGCCTCTGGCCATGCGGGACAATCCCGATATGGCCTCCATATCACATCTCCGGGAGTCAGTCGTGCCAATGCATCTCTGTAATGGTCCACGTCTCCTGCAAACCGTCGACTCTGCCCCCGCTCCTCCGACCGATACCATAGAGCACCATAACCAATATCCCTATCCACCATGTCAGCTCGGGTAGTCCAGGGTAGCCCTCGTGGTCGCTCTATGGCTATATGCTGCCAGGCCCAGCACTGCAACAAGAAACTATAGCCGATCCCCTTCCACCTCTGGCAGCGGACCTCATACAACTCATCATACAACTGCGCCAAAAGCGTCTGGCCCCATCTCATAATCACCGGCTCTGTCACCGGACAATCCACCAATTGCCACACCACCTCCAATAGGTTCCATGGGAACCTCGCTCCTGACGAGTCTGGCAGGAGCATGTTGGAAATGAGGCTCATGAGTAGTGCATGCCTCACTCCCAACATTCCCCTCGCGTACCAATATCGTACCAAAATCCCCCCAATCTGGCAATCCAGCTCCGCCCTCTCCAACGAGGTCATCCCATCCTCATCCTCTCCGTATCCAAAATACCGCGTCAGTACAGCCGTCCTCTGGCCTCGTGGAGTCGTCCGAATGGGAACCCCGTCTATCGAAATCCGAAGAATCCGATACACGTCCTCTAAGGTGACTGTCATCTCCCCTGTCGAAAGATGGAAGGTGTTCGTCCGAACATCCCATAGGCCGATCAATGCTGTGATGTACGCCCGGTCCGCCACAACTGCATCCAACCGAGCCACATGCTTGAGCCCTAGGGCATCAAGCCAATCCCAGTCCTCCGCTGTCAACGCCTCGTGGGCATTAGAAAAAATCGTCGGCACCCGATGTCGACTCTTCACCACCTCGCACACATCAGAAAACAACAAACATCAAAAACATGCATCAAATTACCATCACATGTACAAAAATGCATAACTGTATAGTAACATCTTTCATTCACATGTACATCCAAAAAAAAAAAAAAAACAATAACAATTTGACATGGTTTACCTACGGTTTTACCTAAGTTTACCATTTCAAAACAAAAAAATTCATCCATTTTTCATTTTCAAAAACGACAAAAATTTGACATGGTTTACCTACCGGTTTTACCTAAGTTTACCATTTCAACAAAAATTCATCAATTTTGCAAAAAATGACAAAAATTTGACATGGTTTACCTAAGTTTACCATTTCAAAAAAAAATTCATCCATTTTTCAATTTCATCAAAAAACAAAAATTTGACATGGTTTACCTAAGTTTACCATTTCAAACAAAAAAATTCATCCATTTTTCAGTTTTTACATTTCATCAAAAAACAACAAAAATTTGACATGGTTTACCTACGGTTTTACCTAAGTTTACCATTTCAAAAAAAAAATTCATCCATTTTTCAGTTTTTAATTTCATCAAAAAACAACAAAAATTTGACATGGTTTACCTACGGTTTTACCTAAGTTTACCATTTCAAAACAAAAAAATTCATCCATTTTTCTTAATTTCATCAAAAAACGACAATAAATTTGACATGGTTTACCCTAGTTTACCTAAGTTTACCATTTCAACAAAAAAATTCATCCATTTTTCAGTTTTTAATTTCATCAAAAAGACAAAAATTTGACATGGTTTACCTATGGTTTACCTAAGTTTACCATTTCAAACAAAAAAATTCATCCATTTTTCATTTTTTAATTCCATAAAAATTACAAAAAAATATGGGCATGGTTTACCTATGGTTTCGACCTAAGTTTTACCATTCACATAGAAAAACATTTTTAACCATGGTTACCCTAAAGTGTTACTCTAAGTTTCATTTTGGGTTTATCCTATGGTTTTCCATCTAAGTTTCCATCGGTTTGCATCCATGTTTCATTCGGTTTCATTCATTCACCTTTTAATTTAATTAATTAGGGTTTCATGTTTTAAAACAAACGAAAAACAATAAAAACACATTTGCATTTTTCAAATTCAAAATCGAGGAGATAGTGCACTTACTGGTCTCGCCTCGGCTCCGCCGCTCGACGACCCGGTCTGTGCACTCATGATGGCTGGAAAATGCAGCAACGCTTCGCGTCAGAAAATTTACCTCCTCCTCCCAGAGCTCCAAATCGCAATCGCTGAACAGTGCAAATGAGCCAAATCCGTCATTTTCGCATATTTATATTTTTTGCCAGCTGGTAATCGTCCCTGACCGGGACGAGCGCTTTTCGGCGCGCTCGTCCCACCCAAGGACGAGTACCCGCGGAGGAGCGCTCGTCCCACCCCAGGACGAGTACCATCCTGGCACTCGTCCCCCCCCGGGACGAATAAAAAAAAAAAAACAAAAACATCAAAAACAACCACAACATAAAAATGACAAATGCCAACAAAACCACTAAAAATTTCCGGACAAAAGTGCTCTTGCACTTAACCTCTTGGCATAAGAAAGCTGATGTCGAGGTCTACCTTGTCGTTATCCTACTCCCTAAGAAGGCTACCATAGCCGGACCGCTCCACGGGACGACGGATTTTCGCCAATGTTAACCCCAAATGGCATCCCAAAATGGATTCACCCCCACCAAAAATAGGTCAGAGCAATCGGGCAACTGCTCGAGCATGCATCAGATAACATCTGAAGGCACCCTCACTTAAAGTCATCTTGGGTCAAGCGACTCGTCGCTTTTCTCATGTCGGTCATTCCCTCATCGATTCGTCGCTTGAGGGGGTAGTCACACTTAGTTGCCAATCAACACCATTATACCCAGTCTTGGAAATAACACGCATTCAAAGGATCATTGCAAAAGACAATCGCGCCCGCTTGGGGCAGCAAACAAGCAATTATCACAAACCGATCATATACTTGGCATTCGTGAATCATGAACTCAAGGTTCCCACAGACAAAAGGTTGCGCCCTTTGCCTATTCATGACTGATCAATGTCTAAGTTCAAGTAATACCTCACCGAACCAGGTTAATGCTTGATTTAAGTTCCTTAGCTCGTCAGAAGCAAGGATTCAAGAATGCGTGCCCTTTCCATACTTGGGGCATCAAGAGTTGGTTAGGTTACTGAAAACCTTAATCATTAGTGCTTTGGTTATCTATTTTTGCTCAGCACTGCACCATGTGCAGCGCTTTCCAAAAAGGGGCATCTGTAGACACCAAAACAGCACCAATCCGATTATGTGACAATAAGCACTGATTGCACTAACACACACAGCCCCCAGGGCAGCCCTCAGAGGTTAAACAGTGGTTCTAACCACTCACACAACAGTTTTGCAAGTCAGGGATCAATTTGGCACCTTTTAGACACTTTATTGCTTATTCGTCCCACCCAGGGACGAGTGCGGATTTGTACTCGTCCTACCCAGGGACGAGTGTGGATTAATACTCGTCTCACCCAGAGACGATTACCAGCGCTCGCTTCGGGGTGGGACGAACGCCAGGTTTGACCGACAAAAAGTCAGATCTCGGCATGTGACAACTCAGAACTGCCACTTAGCTTTTCTTGCATGACATAGGAGTGCGAGTGAGTTCTTTTGACAACTCATATCCGCCAATTGACGTTCCCTTCACTGCATGGGAATGAGAGTAAGCTTTTTAAGACAACTCAGATTTGCCACTTAGCTATCCCTTCATTGCATGGGAGTGCAAGTGAGCTTTTCTAAAACATACAAAGACATGCACGAGAGGTGGTTAAGAAGCCCTTAATCAAGAAGAAGTCTTCTCTTCACACAAAAAGCATTCATGCAAAGAAACACTTTTGCATGTTAATTCAAAGAGACCCCTTGGGTCTATAAAATGGTGAGTTTCCTCACCCAAAAGATATACGAAGAAGGAGCATTTTGAGCGACGAAGTGCTGCTAATTCATTTACTTGCGATTTGTGTTTTCAACATCCATAATCTCTTAATCGAAAGAGAGGTTATTGGGTGACTTTTGAAGGCACGAATCAAGAACCAACACTAATTTTTCTGACCACAATATCCTACCAATTTGCCGACAACACATCACATCAGGTTTCGGACCCATCCTAAGCGGATTGGTGTCGAAGCAAAGTTTCACCCGCGGGTGGTTTGCCTTCGGGCACCCCCCGCTTTATTTCTTTTGTAGTATTTAGCTAGTTTCATGTTTATGCTTTTGTCAAGTTTTCATTTTATTTAGATTCATTTTAACCATCGTTAGATTTATCTTTTATTTTTCATACACAGGTGCTACTGATTCTTTGTTTGTTTCTTTGAACGCAGATTTGCAGCATTGGAGGAGCAGCGAGGAATCTACCTTTACCAACGCAAGCGGCGACAACGTTTTGGTTCGCCCATCTTATATGTGGGCACGCGGAAGAAGGAATTCTGAAACAAGTTGTAAAAGACCAACATTTAACGCTCCTATCCCCTAAAAAGGAAGGAGACGCATTGTAACACAAATTTGAAAAGCATATCAATAAAAGGGCCGATTTTTATATTGCTTTAATATCTTGTGTTCATGTTCTTCCTTTTTACGCATTTTTCAATAACATAGGATTTAAGCGTTATTTTAGTTTCATTTACATTGCATTTTTAGTTTATCCTTTTTGTTTTCGGAATCTCGTGCTTTTAGTTAGATCCGATTCTAATCCAGGAGGGGGGGTTTTGGAGATAAAACAAGAGAGGCATTATTTGTAGCGAGGGCCATGATTTTGACAACGATAATCTTCTTATCAGTGGCTTGATTTTTGAAAATTTTGGTATTTCTCTCAATCCAAATCTGCCATAGGTAAATGTGGAGGCAAGCTTGCCACATGAATTTTAGTTGGTTGCTCTTGAAAGGTCGGGGCCATTACTTAATCAGGAGTGGAATGGAATGAGGGAGGACTGTGGAGATGACAAAGGTGTTATGGACCTAGTTGAGAACTGCTAGGGAAAAGGGACATTCCAAAAAAATATGTGAAGTGGACTCATAGGTGTTTTTGCACAGAATACATCAATTGGGAATGAGTAACCCTCTAATAATCAAGTTGTAATGGTGAGGATTCTGTTTTGGGAGGCCAACCAACAAAAGAATTTGACCTTGGGAATGATCTTGGGAGCCCAGACCTGGTTTGATAAGTCCTAACCATCAGTAGGAGTTTCTTGACTGTAGTAAGTTGATTTGACAGTGAAATTTCTAGATTCTTCAAGGTTCCAGACCATGGAATCATCTTTGTGTGAGCTTGGGATGATGCAAGTCCTCACAAAATTTTTTAACCTCCTGAGAGCCTCGATGATATGCCTGGTCCTGTTAAGGGCCAAGTGTTTCCATTCAGGTCTTGTAGGACCTTGGTTAATGAAGTAGCACACCTTATCTCCAAAGGTGGCTTCGGTGATCATGGCTGAGAGGTTTATCACAGATCCACGGATCGTCCCAAAAATGGATGGTCATTCCAGTTCCTAGACACCACCTTAAGCCTTCCATGATGATTTTCCTTGTTTTTATTACGCCATTCCAGAAGTGGGATCCGATGGGGAGGTTGTGCTCTCCAAGAAAGGAAATGTGATGAAGGTACTTAGCTTTAATGATGTCTATCCAAGTGACTTTTTCATTGATGGTGAGTCTCCAGGCCTGTTTGGCAATGAGGGCCATGTTCATCTGCTTGATGTCTCTGAATCCGATCCCTCCACCCTTTTTCTTGGAATAGACCCTATCCCATGCGATAAGCAAAAATTTATTCTTGTTTTCGTTTCCAACCCAAAGGAATCTGCATTGAATTTGTTCAATTTTTTGGCAGATGGTAGCTGGAGCTTTGAATATAGACAAGAAAAAAATGGGGATACTTTGAAGGCAAGCTTAGACCTGAGTGGATTTTGCTACCTGGCTGAGCATTGAGCTTTTCCACCTCGCAAGTTTCTTGTTCAGGCGATCTAAAATAGGGTTCCACATAGCTGAGACTGATCTACCGTGGAGAAGCGGTAATCCAAGATAAGTAGTTGGAAGGCTCCCAATGATGCACCCTAGGATCTTTGCAATCCTATTTTATCTATGAGTGGGATTATTGAGAAAGTATAGCTTGCTTTTGTGGTAGTTGACTTTCTGACTAGCCACCTCTTCATAAGAATCAAGAATGTTCTTAATGATTTTTGCTTCGGGAATGGAAGCATGAGAGGATAGAATAGTATCATCAACAAACTGTTGATGGGATATGGCTTTGGATGTTGAGGCTGGTTTGATCCTGAAAACAAGACCACTGTTGCAGGCAGCTGAGAGGGTTCTTCCAAGGGTTTCGGCCAAAATGATGAAGAGAATGGGGGACAGAGGGTCCCCTTGACAGATTCCTTTGAAACTTTGGAAGAAACCTACGGGCGAGCCATTGATAAGAATCAAGAACCAAGTAGTTGAGATGCATTCGTGAATCATCTTGATCCATTCTTTGTGAAACCCAAACTTTTCCAGGACTTCGAAAAGGAATTTCTAGGAAACCCGATCAAAATCCTTGTTCATGTCAAGCTTAAGGAACATGCTGGGTTTTTTGTTTTTAGATGCCGAGTGGGCCAATTCATGGACAGTTATCACTCCATATAAAATGAATCTGCCTTTGACTGAGCTCCCTTGGCACTGATCGATGATGGAGGGAAGTATGTCTTTCAACATATTAGCCATAACTTTGGTGATAAGTTTGTAAATGACACTGTAGAGGCTAATCGGTTTGAAGTTAGATAGAGAGGCACGATCGTTGGACTTGGGAATTAACACAATGAAAGTGGAATTGGCTTATCTCAGCATCTTTTTGGATCTCTGGAAGAATTTAACCGCAGCCATGACATCTTGGCCCACAATATCCTAGAAATTTCAAAAAAATCAGGGAGGGAAGCCATCAGGTTCGGGGGCCTTATTAGGTTCCATTGCAAACAAAGCTTCTTTGATCTCCTCTTCAGTGAATCTTTCAAGCAATTTCCCATTATCATTGTTGGACACTAACTTTGGGATGTTTTGAAGCAGAGAAATTGAGGTGCGGGGATGGCAGTCAGTGCTTGGTCCTAAGATTTCCTGGAAATGGCAAACAGCTTCCTGTTTGATTGCTTGGATGTCAGAGACAATGGATCCATCGACCTTGGTCAGCTCAGAGATTTTATTAGAGCCCCTGTGACGCATGGTGGAAGCATGGAAAAACTTCGTGTTGGTGTCTCCTTCTTTGAGCCAGAGGTTTCTATATTTTTGCCTCCAAAATGTCTCTTCCTTAGCTAAGGCATTGTGAAAGTTTGAGAGGAGGCTCTTTTCTTCATGGAAAGTTTCAGCCCTCAGATATCCTCCCTGAATTAGATTTTCCACACTTTTCAGCTCATCCATCAAAAGCTTTTTCTTGATAAAGAGGTTGCCGAAGATGTCCCTATTCTAGTATTTCATCTTGAGTTTAACCACTTTCAGTTTGAGGAACAGATTCATGAGAGGGTTTGGACAAAAATCCTGCTGCCACCATTGGCGAATACACTGCCCTAGATCAGGATGAGTGAGCCACATCTTCTCGAACCCGAAAGGGGTTTTGAAGATTTGTTGGGGGCGAGAACAATCTAGAATTAAAGGATTGTGGTTGAAGCCAATTTTTGGGTGGCTATGAAGCCTAGCATCATCAAAAACAGGAATGAGTTCTTTGGATAAGAGAAATATGTCAAGCCGGATTTGGATGTGATGGATTCTAGCTCGTCTATTACTCCATGTGTAGTTGGACCCTTGGAGCGGCATGTCCATTAGCTCATTGTGGTGGACAAATTCGCTGAAGTCTTCTATGCAGCTGCTGGTGATTGGATTGCCTCCTTCTTTATCTAACAAATGGAGGGGAGAATTGAAATCGCCACAGAGCATCCATGGAAAGTCAACAAAGTTTTTGTGCATTGCAAAAATGTTATCCCACAACAATATTCTATTAATAGGACTATTAGGTTCGTAAACATTGGTTGCGATCCACTGGAGGTGGGTGTATTTGTTAGTAAATAGAATGTTGACGGTTTTGTCAGAGATAGAAAGGACTCTCCCTTCAATGAAAGTCAGGTCCCATAAATAGAGGAGACCCCCGGAAGCCCTTGTGGAGGGACAAAAGGCAAAATTGCTATTTTCCCAGATTAACTTGCAAACTTGAGTCTTTGCTATTCTCATCTAATTTGGATTCTTGAAGGAACATGATAGTTGGTTTTAGATTTTTCCTTATTATCTTAACAGTTCTTTGTTTTGCAATTTTGTTGAGGACTCTAAAATTCTAGGAGACGATCTTCATAGAGATGCTTTGGAGTTTGCTTTGTGACCTCTGCATCTCCCTTGAGACAGAGATAGTTTGGGTCTAACTTCATCCTCTTCTTGGTGGGTTGTGATGGAGTGTTCGACAATGGGGCCCAAGGAGGTAGGCACAGTTCCGTCAACCATTTCGATCTCAGATGCTTTGGAAAGTTTCTCAGCATTTGTCGGTTGGCCCCTCCTCTGCTATTTGTTGATGTTTGCTTTGGGTGTGGGATTGGGATATTTCAAAAGGCTAGAGGTTTAGTGGATGTCGGTGGAGTCAGTCCCAGGAGCAGGCCGATGGGGAGATGAAGAGAAGGTAGGCTGGCACAGGGCAATAGTCTCAAGGGTTTAGGAAAGGGGGCTATGAGATGGGGGGAGGAGTGGGAAGGGAAGAGGAAGGTGTGAGGGCCCGAAATCGATGGGTGAGTTTGGAAATGTCATTGCAGAATTTCCTTTGGACAAAGGGGACTAGATCAAAATGGGTGTGGACAAGACGGTTAGATCTATGGGTAGGTCATTTGAAATGTCCTCTCCAATATGAAGGTTATTTAAGGGGTAAAATTGATTGGATTGAGGAGGTAGAGTGCTTACCTTGTTGGGTTTAACAGGATTTGAAGCGGAGGTCTTAGGAAGGCCCGCAGATCATCCATGACCTCGGGTAGTGGCCTTTTTCTAGATAGTCTGGATCTGAGTATCCACATTTTGCCTCGAATCACTAGGGATTTCTTTTTTCTAGGAAGGGCATTGAGAAAGCAGATGGCCCTGAGTATTGCATTCCAGGAAGAAAGCGGGCTTGTTTTTGTATTCAACTCCTTGGCACCTCTTGTAACTCTCGTAGTTGATGCCAATGCAGGTAGGCAAAGTCGAGTCCATATTTGCCATGACACAAACTCAAGCATAGGTCATTCTGGTTCTGGCTCGAGTAGCAGGGTTAATGGTGACCAAATATCCAATCAATTGAGTGATGCCTTTGAGTGCATCATTGTAGAAGAATTATGGGGGTAGCCCATGCAGTTTGACCCAAATCAAAGCGATGTTGATAGACTGTGTCTCAGGGTGAAATTATTCCCCCCACCTCCACAGAAATAGGCTACGATGGCTGAAAAACCAAGGCCCTTCAGTGAGGATGCGTTCGGTGTCAAGGGCATTATTAAGCCTTATTATGAAAAAACCCCTGGGAAAGGCCACTAACTCCAAGCTACCTAAAAGTTACCATTTAGGTAGAGCCCACTCACGGATAGTTTCCATATCAGGCCACACACTAACAAATTTCCCAATAAGAGAGAGAGACTCTTGGAAGATTAGTAGCTCCATGGCCTCACTCGAGAAATAAACATTAGTGACCGTAACATAGAAGGGCAAAGTTTGGAAAGAAAACATGCCAGATGAAGACCGCACTTTGTCAGTGAAGGATAAAGACCAAGGAGGTGCTTTGGAAGGAAAGAGGATGAAACCCTAACGGTTTTAGAGCAGCTCCCATCGCCATTCACTGGTTTCACCATGCCTTTTGGGTCTTCACCAAGATTCCTGCTAAATGGGCCTGAGGTAGGCCCAGCAACACCTGCAGAACCCCTAGACTTTCTAGCAGCACCTGCTCTCGCCATCATCACCATCGTATAACCTCTACCAAAAATAAAATAATTTTAATTAACCTTATGATTTCCTATTAATTCCAAAAATAATCACGTGGCCTCTATGTTATTTGTGCCTTCCAAAACCTTGGAAAAAATTAAAATAAAAGCGCTTACCTTATAAATAATGGCCCATGTCTTCACAAAAATTATTGTGCCCTTTATGCTTACGTCCAAAATCAAACCCATGACCAACCAGCACTGTAGTGCCTTAGCCCAAGGCTAACCTGCCGCTTGGGCTACACTCCCACACAACACTCAAAGTGCACAAGCTACTATAAAAAACTTACCTTTTATGAATTTTGAAATCAACCAAAAAACTTTACTCTGTGTAAAAATGAAGGGGATGTGAATTGAACCCATGATTTTGTTGAACTAAGCATGACACTGAGGGTGGGGTGAATCAGTGTGTATTAAAAATTTAATCCAAATACAAAATCAAATCAAAACAAGAAATCACATAAACATGCATCGCATAACACCAAATTTATAGTGGAAACTTGATGTGGGAAAACCATTGTGTCAATGTACTATTTGTACTCCCATCCAAATATAGCCTCGAAAATGTTTGGTATTTACATTATTTTTATAGCACCAACTATAGGGAATGGCACAAGCCAACCCGAACTTTAGCAAAACCAACTACAAGGAGCACCGACCCCTATTGCCAAGAACCTACCTAACAAATTTAAAAATCTCTGATAAAAAAATTAAATCTCATCATAAGACCCTAAGTGGTCTAGCTCACAAATATTCTCCTCTAAAATTGTCTATCTAACATTTTCAATCTTCTCAACTTTGCACATTGATTATCTCACACCTTGCACATTTTTTCAATCAAAATGCCAAAAAACAAATGTGTTCACAACATGCACCGACAATCCTTTCTCCAAAAAACCCCCTTCTCCCTTTTATTTTAAAACATATATATGCTTCACATTAAAAAATGCAACTTTTTTTTTTAGCTACACAAAAGTACCACTCAACCGTTATATTCTTAAAAACTGCCAAAATTGCCAAAAAGAGTTGATAGGGCTATTTGTAACAGTCATAACTTCATCCTCACCGTTTCTTCTTCTGGACTACTTTTGGGCTGAAATTTAAAACTTAAGCTCTCAGTATATCCAGATACCTCCAGGAAAGAATTTGATGTCCAATTACTCACGAATTGCTTAATATTCCTCTCGTTAAGTGACCTTCGATGCAGATTTTACATGTCACATAAAGCATAAAACTGACCAAAAATGCATCGGCGAAGCAACCGGTCATTCCAACATTTAAACCACACTCGATAATGATAAAAAAAACCCCAAATAGTATTTTGTGCTGTCCAAAAAATTCCATTGATGTTGTTGCAACTTTGACAATTTTTGCAACTTTGACAATTTTGCTACTTTGACAACTTCCTGACAATTTTTGCAAATATTGCAAATTTGCACGAACAACCTGTAACAACTTCACCCAAACATAAAAACATCCTCATAAGCATTTAAAACCACTATACATACTCTGAACAACCTTCGAAAAACTGTCCACTACATCGACCTATTCATCTTAATGTGTTGACAACAATGACAATACTGTCGTTGCAACTTGCTCAACAATCTCCCCCTTTGGAATTGTTGGAAACACATGCAAAATTTTCTCTAACCCTTCTCCCATTTGAAAAAAAGACCAAAGGCCTACTGCAAACTCCTTCTGAATTCATGCACAACATTTTCAGGAAAAAAATATTACACTTAGCAAGAATCACAAACATGAGTAAAAAGATAAACAAATACACAAATGCTCCTCTTGAGAATGTGGCCACGATAGCTAGTCAATGCTTGGGAAGTGTGACCACTGCCAATTTCTTGCAAATTTACTCAAATACTTCCTTGGCCAAATTTTTTATGAATATATTGCTACTTTCTATGTTGTTGGAACAAAATCCAACTTAACCTCACCTTTCGCAACTTTTTCCTTCAAAAAATGGTATTGGATAGCAATATGTTTTGTACAAGAATGCATAACTAGATTCTTTGAGATATTTATTACACTTGTATTATAACAAATGATAGATATGGGCTCATTGAAATTTATTTCAATATTCTTCAAAGTTTGTTTCATCCAAAGTACCTATGTACAACATGATGTCATTGCAATATACTCTGCCTCTGCTATGGATAATGAGACTGAATCCTGCTTTTTGCTATGCCACACAACAAGATTATTGCCAAGATAGAATGCACCTCCACTAGTACTCTTCCCGTCATCTACACATATTGCCCAAACTACATATGAATACGTAATAAGGGTAAATTCCTTACCTTTCGAATACCATAACCCATACTCCATAGTACCCTTGAGGTATTAAAAAATCCTCTTCACTGTTTTCACATGAGTCTCCTTAGGACTAGACTAAAATTATGCTACCATGCATACTGCATAAAAAATATTCAGTCTAGTAGTTGTCACTTACAGTAAGCTCCCAATAATGGATCTGTACATAGTTTGATCAACAAGTGGAGATTTGTCATCCTTGCTCAACTTGCAACTTGTCGACATGGGAGTGCTAACTGGCTTGCAATCCTCCATTGTAAACTTTTTCAACATCTCTTTCACATATTTAATTTGAGAAATAAATATGCCCTTATCCTTTTGATTAACTTGCAATCCGAGAAAATACGAAAGTTCACCAATCATTGACATTTCAAACTCTTTCTGCATCTTATTTTCTAAATATTTACACAACTCATATTTGCTGCTGCCAAATATGATATCATCTACGTATACAACAACAACAATATGATGATAATTTTCTATTTTGACATACAAATTACTATCCACCATACCTTTATTGAACCCTTAATGAGTAAGATAATTGTCTAGCCTTGCATACCATGCTCGGGGTGCCTATTTTAATCCATATAACACTTTCTTCAACTTGCAAACCAAGTTGGGATCATCACCAAGATGGAAACCATCTTTCTACTCAATATAAACCTCTTATTCAAGTTTTCCATTCAAAAATACTGATTTCACATCCATTTGATAAATTTTGAAATTCTTGAAAACTACTAAAGCAAGAAACATTCTAATTGCCTCTAGTTTGGCCATAGGTGCCAAGGTTTCCTCGAATTCAATACCTTCAACTTGTGTATACCCTTTGCATACCAATATTCCTTTGTTCTTGACTACCTATCCATATTCATTCAATTTATTCCGAAAGACCCATTTAGTATCGATTACATTTTTATTTGTGGGTCTTGGTACTAACTCCCAAGTATTATTTTTCTTGATCTGATCTAACTCTTCATTTATTACCTTTATCCAACTTTCATATTTGCTTGCTTCGATAATATTTTTGGGCTCAATGATGGATAGTAAAGAGTAGTTAGTTACTAATATTCTTCTTGTATGAACATCAACTGTGGTGTCTCCAATTATTTTCTCTCTAGGATGATCTTTTTGCTAGCTACCTATTTTGAATTTCTTATTTTCTTCTATTTTTGAATCACTTTTCGAATCCTCTGAGTCAATTCTTGGTTTCTTTTTTGTTTTCTTTTCCTCATCTCCTTCAATGACCTCTTCATAAATTGGGTAGTTCTCTTCATAGCTAATTACTCGTTCCCTTCCTTCATCAACTTTAACATTGGCACTTTCCATAATTTTTCTTAGCCTCTGTAACATTTGTAAGCTTTGATTTTTTATGAATAGCCAAGAAAAATACTTTCATCCTCTCTATATTAAAACTTACCAAGATTTTCTTCACTTCTTTTGATCTAACACTTGCTACCAAAATCTTTAAAATATCTTTTTGTTGTCTTTTTATTGAACCAAAACTCATAAGGAGTTTTGCTTTCATGCATCCTCAACATGCACCTATTTTGGATGTATACTGCAGTATGGATTACCTCTTTCTAAAATTTGTCTGCTACTTTTCTCTTAGTCAACATAGTCTGTGCCATTTCCTACACTGTCTTGTTCTTTATTTCTACCACAACATTATGCTGAGGTGTCTTGGATGCTAAAAAATGTCTCTTGATGCCATATTTTTTACAATACTCTATGAAATGCTCTGAAATGAACTCTTCTCCTCAGTCTAACCTTAAAAATTTAATCAGTTTTCCTGTTTGATTCTCAACTTGTTTTTTAAAACCTTGAACATCTCAAAAGCTTTATGATTTATGCTTCAAAAATAATACCCGTGTCATCCTGAAATAGTCATCTATACACAACATGAAATATTTATCACCATTTATGCTTTGCATTCTCATGGGTCCACATAAATCAGTATGTACTAGTTCCAAAGGTTTTCTCGTGTAGTACTCTTTTGTTTTAAATGATACTCTAGTTTGCTTCTATTTTTGACATGAAGCACAAATGTTATTTGATGGTTTGCCAATGTGAATATCTCTCACTGCTTTATTTGAACTAATTTTACTAGGTTGTCAAAACTAATATGACTGAGCCTCTTGTGCCACAACAAATTCTCTTCTTCCTATCCAATAAAGCAATCTCCTTCTTAAGTCTCCGATAGAGTGTACAAGTTTCCAAATGTCCTTGATCCAGCTAGTATCAACTTCCCACTATTTGCATTTTTGATTTCACTACTCTACTTCTTAAATATCACATCATGACCTATTTCACAAATCTAACTTACGCTCAAAAAGTTATTCATTAGACCAACCACAAACAAGACTTATTCTAACCTAATTTTTCCATCATTAATCTTAACTGAACCTCTACCAACTATCTTAGCTCCATCATTGTTTTCAAATTTCACTGAACCACCTTCATATTACTACAACTTCTCAAATTTCTATTTATCACCTATCATATGACTGGAGCATCCACTATCAAGTATCCATGGTGCGAATTTATTCTATGCTTTAAATACCATCTATACGAACAAGGATTAATTTTCTTCCTTAGGTTGCTCTTTTTATTTCCACTCTGGTTTGATTACAGTTTTGGGATTTTGTTTTGGCTTTTATTTTTCAGTGGCTTGTGTATGCTTTTTGGGAAATTTTCTATTTTTTCTTATTCCATTTGTTTGAAATTTTCTTCCCTAAAATTTATTTAATGCAAATGTACTTCTACAATTTCTTGTAATATACCCAAATTTATGATAGTTATAACATTCTACTGCATAATCCATCAAAGGTGAAAAAGTATTTCTATTGGAAAAATTCCTTGGTCCTACATTATACTTGCAATCTGAAATCTTATGTCCATAACCATTGCATTTAAAATAGTAACAAGAAAATGGATGATTGAACATAGGTGGTGGTCTTTGCATTGTTGTTGTAGGAGCCATAAATATTCTTCTTTGATGTGACATTGGTGAAACCATCATTGCCAATTATCCTTTCGTGCCTTGTATTATTGCTTTCCTTTGCATGATTTATTTTTGCTTGATTAACTTGTTTGTTTTCTTCATTCTTTGTGGATTCTTCATTTGTAGCCTTTGATCAATTTTATAATTCTCCTTCATCAAAACCCAAATCAAATTTTATGTCTATAGTATTCTGGTTCTTTATGACCTTATCTAGTTTCATAGAACTCTCTTTACATTTTTAATAAAAGCTAATTTTCTGATTCATATCTTCTAGCTGCATCCTTAAACCAAAAATCTCTTCTTCTAACTTGCTGCAATAATCTATTTTCATGGTTATTTGCACTTCGAGATCTTAGGAGATCTTCTTGTATTCTTCTATCTGCACTTTCAAACTTGTTATGATTTCATTTGCATCCTCAAGCTTTCTTGAAATTTTCTTATTCCTTTTTCTTTCTATCTTAAATTCATCCAGAGCTACAATTAGTTCCTCTTCCAAATTCACTTCTACGTCAATTTCTTCTTCATCATATTCCTATTCTTTTTCTGGGTTTTCTTCTTCGAATGCCATGAAAAGAGCTTCATGTATTTATTTTTTAGAATCCTCATTGGAGCTATCTTTTGATGAACTGACCTTCTTGGAGATGAAAATTTTCTTCTTGAAGTTGGCTTTTCTAAAATTTACTTTTTTCTTCTAGTCATTTTTTCTCTGTGCGATCCTTCATCAATTTTTTTCTTCTAATTAAGTGGAAATTTAGCTACAAAATGCCCAACACCTCCACAGTTGAGATATTTAAATGATAAATTTTCTCTGTATTTTTCTTTTCCCCTTTTTAGTTTTTGAACAAAGTTTGCTTCCATTTCATCTGATGTCTCTTCTTCCTTGGATTCTTGTTTTGCTTTCATATTTTTATGGGCTTTAAAAGTAGCTTCTTTGTCTATGGGTTTAGATTTTCCTATTCTCATTTCATATGCAGTCAAAGAACCATGCATCTCATCCATACTAAAATAATTCAGATCTTTAGCTTCTTCTATAGTTGAAACTTTAGAATCAAATCTTTTGGGAAGGGACCTTAATAGCTTTTTCACGATGACAAAAGCTTCTATTTCCTCATCAAATTCTCTAATCGCATTAATGAATTTATTAACTCTCAGCATATATACCTCTATATTCTCATCATCATTCATCTTTAATCCTTAAAACTAAGCTCTATGTGTTTGTAACTTGGCCTCCTTGATCTTAACATTTCCTTCATGAATGCTCTTTAGTTTATCCCATATTTCCTTTGTTATTTTACAACCCATAATATTTATCAGTTCGATGTCCAATAATACACACATGATAGTATTCTTTGCTTTTAAGTCATTCTCAAGCAGTTTCTTACCAGTAGCATCAGTTGGAGAAGTGGTGGGTATTGTCTATCCACTGTTTACTAAATCTTAATGTCATATCCTAAAGAAAAATGATATGTCTAAATCCTGAGTATCCAAAATACGTAATTAGTTTCATCAAATAATAGTGCTTTGTTTGATGAGAAGCCTTCACCACTTTGCCATTGTATCACTTACAAGATCACCCTAGCCAGTTAAGTCTATTCAGGAACTTGGCTCTGATACCAATTGTTGAACTAAGCATGAAACTAAGAGGGGGGGTGAATTAGTGTGTATTAAAAATTTAATCCAACTACAAAATCAAATCAAAACAAGCAATCACACAAACATGCATCACATAATACTAGACTTATAGTGGAAACCCGATGTGGGAAAACCACTATGCTAATGGACTGTTTGGAATCCCATTAAAATCTAGACTCAAAAATATTTGGTCTTTACAATATTTTTGTAGCACCAACTGTAGGGAATGATACCAACCAACCCAGACTTTAGTAGCACCAACTGCAAGGAGCACCAACCCTTATTGCCAAGCACCTATCTGAAAATTTTAAAAATATCTGATAAAAGTTTTAAATCTCATCAAAAGAACCTAAGTGGTCTAGCTCACAAATATTCTCCTCTAAAATATTTCATCTAACAATTTCAATCTTATCAACTCTGCATATTGATTATCTCACATCTTGCACATTTTTTCAATCAAAATGTCAAATAAAAAATTCTTCACAACATGCATCGATAGTCCTTTCTCCAAAAAACACCCTTCTCTATTTTATTTTAAAACATATATATGCTTCACATTAAAAAACATAGCTCTTTTTTTAGTTACATAAAAGTACCACTCAACCGTTATATTCTTAGAAATTACCAAAATTGCCAAAAATAGTTGATAGGGCTTTTTGTGACAGTCATAACTTCCTCCTCAAATTTCCAAATAAAATAAAAATTAAAATATATATTCTTGGATAAACTGCCTATCTCCAGTTTAAATTTCAAATTTTAACTATTCACATATTATTCGTAGTACCTCCAAAAAAGTGGCCTTTGACGCTGATTTTACACGTCACATAAACTGGAAAAAGTGCTCTAGAGCCATTTGCAATGCTCACCATTTCTTATTACGGATTTAGTTTGGGCTGAAACTTAAGATCTCAGTTTATCCAAATACCTCTAGTAAATAATTTGAGGTCCAATTCCTCATAGATTGCTTAATATTCCTCCCGTAAAGTAACCTCTGACACAAATTTTACATGTATCATATAAAGCATGAAACTGACCAACAATACACCGACAAAGCAACCAGCCGTTCCAACGCTGCAACCACACTTGCTAATGATAAAAGAAACCTCCAAATAGTATCTTGGGCTGTCCAACACATTCCATTGATGTAGTTGCAACTTTGAAAATTTTTGCAACTTTGACAATTTTGCTACTTTGACAACTTCCTAACAATTTTTGCAACTTTTACAAATTTTTAGGAACAACCTATAACAACTTCACCCGAACATCAAAAACATACTATTAAGAATTGAACACCACTGCACATACTTTGAACAACCTCTGAACAACTGTCCACTGCATCAACCTCTGTCTGAGTGTGTTGACAACAATGATAATACTATCGATGCACCTTGCTCAATAAATTTGTCCTACACAAACACCTTGACCAACCTTCAACCACCGTTTGTGCTACCCAGTGCCTTGAAATTTATTTTGTGCTCTAAACAGATTTAACCCAAAGTCTACTTCTTTAAATTTTAAAACACAAATCCTCTT
Organism: Wollemia nobilis; assembly: GCA_028583015.1. Classification (NCBI taxonomy): domain Eukaryota; kingdom Viridiplantae; phylum Streptophyta; class Pinopsida; order Araucariales; family Araucariaceae; genus Wollemia; species Wollemia nobilis. Next base: position 22,421,039 of record JAQPPZ010016895.1, read on the forward strand.
GTCCCTTTCACAATGTAGTGCATGAGTTTTTTTTATTAACTTAGGCATTCAAAATTGCATTGGGATTGAAATGAAAATCATTTTCCCCTTATTATACATTGTCCTTTGCACTCCAACATGTTGGCTTATGCGATTTTAAATTTTAATTCGAATTTAAATTTAAAACTTTGATGCCTTATGATTATTTAAATTAAAATTTTAACCATAGGAAAAAATATTTTAATTTAACTAAATTAAATAATAACCTTTATAATATTATCTATGGGTATTTTCAAGGATATATTTTGTAATGATTCCTTGGACCTTGTTTTTCTTCACCTCATCCTTTTGCCTAAAATATTATAATATTATTATTTATTTTTAAACCTGCTTATCTTTCCTTGGGTCTTCAATATTTTAGGCCTATTTAGGCATATAATATTTAACATAAGTATTATATCCTTTTTCCTTTAACCAATTCCTTGCCTTTTGAAAAACAACCTTATGACATTAATTATGACAAAAATGGACATCAAACTTCTTGACATCAATGACAACAAAACTTGCTCAAATTTCCAACAATTACAAAAAGTGAAACTCAAGAATCATTCTACCATAAAAAATGTTGGGTCAATACAAAATTCAAAATGATGAAAAATATGTGAGGACAAAAATAGGTTGTATTTCAAATGCATTTACAAATCAAAGGATATAAATATGAATATAATCAAAAGGAATAAGAACTAGATCAAGGTCCAATTCTTTACAAAGATAGACCAAAATGAAGATTGTAATGAAGACAAAATATGAAGACCATATTGAATATTAAAGTCTTTAATAACCAAATAATGTAATGCATGGGGGTGTTGGAGTATATTACATTATTTGGTACATGTTAATGTACCACCTTGGGTACATCATTGTAAATATTATATTAGAAGTGTGTCCTAGATTAGAGTGTGAGTAAATATTTTATGTAATGTAATAATGTGCAGTAAATGCACAAGTGTCATGTAATTAAGTGTGTAAGTGTTGTGAGTGTAAATGTGCACAAGTGCCCATTATGTGAGATTGCACATGTGTCATTATAATAGGAAATTGAAGAGTATCAAATGAGAGTGAAGGGTAAGAGTAATCCATATGAAGAGTCACATTCTATTATATATTTGTGACTAAGCATTGTAATAAGAGAGAAGAGAGATTGAGAATGTATTGCAGATAGCATGCATGAGTATATCTTTATTCTATATCATTTTCACTATTTTAATGAGCATTTATTATTTTCCATTTTATGAGTTATTTATGAAGTTATTTGTGATTTATTTTTGAATAAACTATTGCTATTATTGTATATTTTATATTCAAATTTATATTTGATTCTATGGTTATTTATATTAACTACTAAGCATCAAAAGCTAACATAAATAATGAAAAAATATAAAATCAAAGGTTAATTTGATATTTGGTTTAATGAATCAAGTTCCTAGTCCCAAAAAATTACTTTGGATTCAACTAATAAAACTTTTATAGATTTATAACAAATCACTAGCTCAGTGGAGCAAATTACTCCAAGTTTGAAGTGAATTGCTATTGAAATGGGTACTTGGCAAAAAATATCCAAAACTAGACCAAATAATTTCCACTTATAGAAGAATGTAAATATGGTACCAAAGTTGATAAATCCACCAAATAATGGATTAAAGGACAAGTGTCCCACCATGCATGCCAAAACCTATGTTTAATTATGAAAATATTCAATTTCTTACATGCCCATAATTCTAGTTTTGACAAAGTTGGATGAAGGGTTTAGGGTCTTTTATAACCTTTTAATTTAGGCTGGCTCCCCACTATCCTTGCTAAATTCTAAACTAACCTAATCTAATTAAATGTAAAAAAGTAAATATGAAAATTAAAATGTGTGAAAGTAAATTATGAAGTTTAGTGTGTGAGAGACTAAAAGTAAATACAAATGAACCCATAGCAAGGAGAGTGTATGATCAACCAATGTAGGATAAATCTAAATAAAAATAATGCATCCCATTAAAATGAGTTAAAATTATAAGAGGAATGAAAACATACACAAAAGGGTTGTGCCATAATCACCATGCATTCCATAATCCACTAGAGTAGTGTCATTGATGGAGTGCAAGTATCTTATAAATTTCTTATAAATCTCATGGATTACAAGAGATAATATGGGTTTAAAACTTGTATATTTTGATCCCTAAAGAACAAAATATCTTTATAATAGAGCTTATGGATCCTATTTATAGAAAAAAATTACCCTTGATTTACCTAGGATAAGAAACTATTACTCTTAGTAAAAGTAAATATTTGGGGGTATCTCTAACATAATGACACACCTCCAAAGCCTCTAATTAACTTTGAAATATATTAAAATGAGTTACTCTACCACTACATGCCAAAATACCACTATCTAAAGATCTTCCTAGGGATCCATGCTTGTCTTTTTATCCCTTTCATGGTTCATGAGTGATTGAATCTAAGAGGTTAGCAAATTTATCTACTTTTCTAGTGGTTCACCAGTGTTTACTTTACACTTAACTCCAAAAAGCCAATTGCTTCATCTTAATAACATTTTGCTTTTGTATCATATTGACCATTGACCTAAAATTATAAAAATGAGGGGTTTTAGAATATTTTAACTGACTAATTCTACTATTTTGTATTCTTCCCATATTGTGAAGTTTACCATGGCAGTGACTTGTCACTACAATGTGATATAAACATTTTTTGTTCTTTCTTCCTAAGAATTGTAAAAGATATTATATGATAAATGACATACCATATTATCTTATTACCAAGTTTACCCTAAATAATAAAACTTATAATATCTAGATGAATGACATAAACAATTGTCTTACTCTACGAAACAAATTTCCAAAATTTCTTCAAATATTTTATAACCGCATAGACTTGCTTCTCAATGAAATTATACTTCTTCTCATGTGGCTGGATGACTTGGCTCAAGAAATAAATTGGCTATTCATATCCATTATCTCTCTTTTGTATGAGAACATTTGAATAGCTTTATTTCTCACCCATAACATAAAGGATAAAATCCTTTGAATAATTTGGATTGATCAGGACAGGGGCTTGGAAAATTCTTTCTTTTATCTTATGAAATGCTTACTTTCTCTACTCTATCCACTTAAAATATGTGTTCTTATTAAGAAGCTCGATCATCACTTTCATGACTTGAGCGAAGTCTGCAATAAACTTTCGGATATAATTAATTTATTTAAAAAATGACTATAATTCTTTCTTATTGGTTAGTAATGGCAACTTCAAGAGAGCTTTAGCTCTAGTAGGATCAATAGCTAACCCTTCCTTCAAAATCACATGGTCTATGAGTTTCCCCTCTTTTACAACAAAAAATTATTTCTTGGGGTTGATAGAAATTCCAAACTCACAGTATTTATCAAGTCTTTCTCAGGTGAGAACCATGCTCTTTCCTATCATGAGAAAAAATAGTCATGTAATATAAATATATCATAATAATATGATTTAAAAAATCACCAAAATCTACGTCTATTGCTCTTTGGAAGGTAGCACTAGCGTTTGACAGACCGAAAGACATTCATTGGTAGGTGAAAGTGCCCCACTTGGTAGTGAACATCATTTTATGTTGGTCCTTATCCTTCACCTAGATTTGGTTGTAGCTAGAGAAACCATCTAGCAGTGAAAATATTTATGCTTAAACAACCACATGAAGGATCTAGTTGATCTATTATAAAGTATAATGGCATTTCAGTGATGCCTGATTCAAATTACAAAAATCCATGCACAAGTGAATATATCCATTCTTCTTCCACACTGGGACCATATTCACCACCCAAATCGAATTCTTGAAAGGATATATAATTTTTTCCTCTAGCATTTTTATTAACTCCTCCTTCATTAGTAACCCAATATTCAGATTAAAAAGCCATTGTTTCTATCTAAAGGGTTTTACCCCTTCCTACAACTCGATGGTATGCTAGATCAAATATTTGTTGTAGCATTTAAGATCATGATAGCTCTAGGTGACAATATATAGGAAATCATAACATAACTTCTTTACTTGTTTGAGATTATTTGGAGAGCAATTTGTCCCAACTTTGATCATATTGTAAGGTTCCAACTTTAGCTTAGTATATTCTCTCATCCACTTTGATCCTACGCTTTTTTGCTCTGTCATTCTGATCAAAGAGGTTATCAAGAGTAATCAATACTTTTGGAATGTGATTATTTCTGATTTGGATTAAACCTTCAACTTTATCCTCTTCCAAAATCCTTCCCTCCACACTACTAGTTTTTTTAATAAAAAAAATCACAATCTACTCATTGTTTTCAAAAACTTACCCATAAATATTTTTATCAAGGATTGAATATCTATAGGTTAACATTATAGTCTTGGGTTTTCTCACCACATTATCAATAGGAGAGAATTTCGCACCAAGGGATTCCAAAATATTTGCATATTTATTTTATTCTCATGAAACCACTTGAATATTTAATGTGATAAATGACTCAAATAGATCCTATACATTATTGGGATAGTGTTACTTCAAAATGTACTTGTTGATCACCTGGTTGAAAATTAAATTAGAATCTCTAAAAACCTATAGTTTTTTAATCCTACTATTTTTTCTTTCTTTAGGCCTAAGTAGAGTGCTTCATATTCAATAGCATTTTTTGTGTCACTTTAGGTCAACCAGTATGAATATGTATTCTGAATTCTATATGGAGAGATAAAGACTATTCCAAATCTAACACCATTCTTACATGTAGCACCATCAAAGTAGATTTTCCATAATTTATCAAGGGTAGAACCAAGATTGTCATACACATTTGCTTCAAAATTCTCAGGCTTAGTAATGGTGTAGCATCTAATATCAGTATCCATCATTGCATTGAATTCGAGAATTGAAAATTAATCCTCTAAATAAAGCTTATCTAGAGCTTACTCCATTAGATCCATGTCCTCAATTTCTTCAGTCACCATATTGACCAAATCTATAGTCTTTTCTACCTCTTCAATATTTTCAATATGATACGTGGAGGGCTTCTCATTTTAGATCTGTATTCTCCTCCCTTTTAATGGAATATCTATGTGAGAATAGTCCAAAGATAGATAGCCTTCTAAATTTGCTGTGAAATTATTTGATAGACACATGCTCAAGTAAGTCTCCAAATCTACCATAACAACTTCTTGATAGTTATCTAGGGCATGTTGTGTAAGACAATCGGGATATCTTTAATCACCCCCACCATTTTTATAGGAGTGTCATCCAAAATCAAGATAAATAGACTACTTCTTGTGTATTCCATACCCATTATTTCATAAACTACCTTTGGCATGATAGTTGTTGCTGCACCAAAGTCAATCATTCAATTGTGCATAATACAACCCTCCATATTGAGAGATAGATAGAATGAGGTAGGTCTATTATTTCCTATGAAAAAAATGGGTTCTTACTATTATAATTTACATATTTCAAATACTTTTACAATAGGTCCACTTGTCCAGGTAGTTGCAATGCATCATAGAGATTCACCTTGGCAAGAATCCTCTGTAGTTCTTCAATAATATTTTATAACTACGCATTGTACACCCTTCATTCACTAGCATATTTTTACTTGCTTTGATACTATGGTGTAGCTTCTACCCTCTAATGCTTAGTCAAGGACAAGTTTTAAGATTATCTTTTTCTTGTTCTTTCATCTCTGTCTGCATTTTTGCAACTGAAGGTTGCTAAGTTGATGGTTTTTCTTGCAATATATCATTCATAGTTGTAGGTAAAAGATCATTCAAAAATATAGGCTCATATACCTTAGGTACTAGTACAAGCACTTTCACTTGAGATAACCTCTTTTTTTTTTTGCATCTTCTAATCAACATGTACCTTCAATAGCTACATTTTAGCTGGATCTACAGTAACATGCTTTTTCTTAGATCTTGTAAGAACTAAAACTTATTCAATATATGGAACCATGAAGTTATGATTAATTTTTATTTGTTTAGGAGTCATTCAGAGACCATAAGGAACCCTATGCCAAGTTTGGGTAAACCTAGCATTGAAGTCCATGATTTCCTCCTGTGCATGACTTTGAATAGTAGTGAATTTATGTACCAAGGAGAATGAACCTACTTGTTCATTGAACCCTTTGATTAGTAGCTCAACCAACTGGCCCAAGTGGTAATGGTTGCAAGTTGCAATGTCCAATACCATTAAAGCAATTTTTCTTAAAGAGAGAACAAAAAATATTACCATTATATCCTCACTTGTGATGCCATGAACTATTGCCAAAGTAGCTATATATTGCACATGTTCACAAACCATCTTCCTCATACCATTGTAAGTTGGCAAAGCCTTCATCATCACTTGTGGCATTAGGTTTTGAGTTAGAATATTTAGAGGTCCAAAGTGATTCCATGGTGGAAACTGTCTTAGTGGTTGTGGTGGTGGATTTTAAGCCATGTGTACTAGTGTGTGTGGTTGGGGAGCTGGAAAAATAGTATTTATACTAGCATAACTTCAAGGAATAGAAAACACATCAGCTAACTATGAAGATGTTACACTAGATGGGAAAATATGAATAACTAACCTAGGATGTTATCCTAGAACTTGGGTGTTAAGTTCATAAAACTAAATGGGATCTTCTAGATTTTTTGGCCTTCGATCTTGTGATCATAAAGAAATATTTCATTGACTTTACATTCGAAGGCTTCTGGGTACATTTGAGTCACCAAATGTTCTAATCATACAATACAAAGGTAAACATAAAACCATAATACTATTGAAAGTGGAACCTTTTGAGTGTCCCACTGATCATACCAAAAACTATTGGTCATGAATATTACTAGTACAAAATCTATGTTTTGTGCATCCTAAACTCGTGCAACATTGAAAGGCAACATAAAATAAATGTCCTCTAGGAAAATCTCTAGAGAGGACTGGCTCCCTTCTAATATACTTATGTTTAAAGCCTAGGGTAATAGGAAATAAAAAGGGAAATATGGCAGTAAGTCTGAAATGTAGGATGGGGATAGACTAATAGCCTAAATTAATATCAAGCAATGATTAGAATACAATAGAAATGAAAGCACAAGAACTACTTACATTTTTGCAAAGATAACCTCCAAAGAACATTTTAGTATTTACTTCCTCACCAACAAAGATTAAATTTAGATGTAAAATTTAAATACAACAAATAATGGGGATGAATGTATTCAGAAAAGACATACAAACAATAATAAAATGCAACACCATTCTAAGAACCAAAAGCTGAAGTCTTTCTATTGATGTAAAAAACATGAAGTATTTTTCTACAGAGTTTCCAACCTCTTTTGTACATAAAAATGATTAACATTTATAGAGGATTACACCTCTTTCATTTAATGCACATATAAACAAAATGTTGGTAGGTCAAAAACCAGTGTGAATGATTTCCTCTTCCATATCAGTGATGTTATGGTCAAAGTATTTTTCATGAAAATCATGATCCATATTTGGTGGGAGAATCACATGGGAAATAGATATGATTAAATGATGGAAGCGACCTTGAGCATTGGTGCATTAGTATACACATTTTTTTCCTGAATATCAAGACCTTGATCATTGAACCTACATTATTCTTGTGCTTTGAATTTCCACCTTCATCAAGAAAGTCCATCGGGTATTAATATTTATCTTGAAAAGTAGCAAGGTCAATGGGCGGTACATTAGAAATGAACAAAAATGACATCTAATCTTACAAATTCAAGCAAAAATTCTAGAAACATGCTTGCATTGCTTTCAGAATTAAATTTCATAATTCCTTGACTCCTCTTGAGATAATCTACAAAAATGGCACCTTGGGAATCAACACCTATGAGAATAAATGTAAAGGATTAACTTTGCTCAAAAACAAGGTGACTAGCTCTTTTGGAATGAAGCTGGGTGAAAACACCCTATGCAAAATTTTCTTTGATATTTTGATCATTAGCCCAACATGTCTTCATTTTACCAATTATTAGTATGTTCAATGCTCTTCTTCCCCTTACCAAGGCTTCCTTTTCATTCATGCTTTCATTTGAAGCGTGCACCCACATTTTTAAATAAAATACTTAAAACATGAAAATTAACAATTCTTATAGTTTCACCCCTCAGAGAGGATGAAAATGAGTTTCACCCCCTTCCTCAGAGTGAAAATCATTTAAAATTTTGTTTTTTCCACCTTGTGCTGACGTGTTTTATTGGTCTTTAAAAATGTTTACCCAAAAGAGAGTCGAGTGGGGTTTTCACCTCTCCTTTGGGGTGAAAACACTTCTTTAATTCCTCCATTTCAACAAATCAACATTGGGCCCCACAACATGCCTTTCAAAATACTTTGTTGTGATTTTAATTCCAAGAGGGGTAAAAACATTTCGTTGCATTTGAAACTTACGTTCATCCCAAAGAGGGCCAAATGGGATTTTTACCCCTCACTTGGGGTAAAATCCTCTTTGCAATATTATTTTATTTATTAAGGTGGGACCCACGATGCACTCTCCTTTTGTAACGTGCTTTCACCCCAAGGAGGGGTGAAAGGGAGTTTCACCCCTCACTTGGGGTGAAAGTTCTATTGAATTTTCAATATGTTGCTGACGTGTACCTTTGTAACTTTGGAAATATGTTTGCCTTTGTTCTTTGATGTGGGTCCGCAAATTTTACCCTTTTTAAATGTGGTCCCACCCCAAGGAAGAGCGAAATGGCTTTTCATTTCTCATTTGGGGCCAAAGCATATTTGAATTTAGCCTTTGATTGGCTCATACCTTTTCATTGCACTTGCTTTAAAATAAACAACGTTTTCATACCAAAGTGGGGTGATAGAGATTTTTACCCCCCACATGGGGTGAAAATAGCTTGTCTTCTTTTCGCCTTCGAACCTTCAAATGTTTTCAATATTTTAAGCACCACGACTTCCATTCATTTTAAATTATTCATTTCGATGTCTTGGGCTATTTCAACCTTTTTTTGAATACATTTAATTTTAAAGTGGCCTTTCATCCTCATAGAAAGTGAAACCATTTTTCTTTCTTTATCTATCAGTGCTTTCATTTCGAACCGATTTTACCATTGCTGAAAATTATTAACTTGCTGCTCCATTTTACAGATAATGTTAATTTTACCTTAAAACCCCATCATTCCCAATATAATATCCATAAAAATTAATTGTAACAAAATATATTGACAAAATTTGTGGTATTATTCATTATATTTCGCCCTTATTTTACAATTAGAACTGTCAAGAAAATTTCAACAAATTTTTTAATGTGGTAAAATGACAAAACTGCCAATAATAACTTAGTTATATATAATCAATTGAATGTTTCATATAAATTGTATTTTTCTAGGAGAATTGAAAATGCAAAATATTTTATATTTTTGAATTTTTTTAGTGCCAACTAATGACCTAGAAATATATTGTGAGTAACCCAAGTTCAATAAAATTCGAGTATTTTCAATAGTAAATTACTAATTTATACTTGACCAAATTGAAATACACATGCTTTTTGTTTGAAATATAATTTACAAAAAAAAAAAATTCAAATATTTAAAAATATTTTTCAAAAGAAAGTATCACTCACTAAAAGCCTATGTTGGCTAAGCATAAGAATTAGTTTTAGTTTTATTTGATCTATTTTATTAATATTATTTTTGTAAATTGATCCATCTATGGTTTTGATGAACAAGCTTAGATATGGACACCTAAGGCTTCATCGAGGAAGGGGAGGAGGTAGTCAACCAAGAAATGATCAAAGGCAATGTGATGTTACAAATAGAGGAGGAAGAGGATGAGGAATGTTCTGACCCCCTACTCCTAGATGGCTAGGAGATGCACCCTTAGCATGCATGAATTGGACAAGTAATCTATGAGGTATACCAAGAATTAGAGGAATCATATCGAACCCTACAAGGAAAAATACATGGGGAAAACCACCACTAATCCAATAAGACCTCAAAGAGTGGTAGGTGGTACTTAATTACTCAAATAAAGGGAGGAATCACCATTCGTGCAACATCCTTCCCTCCGTACTACTAGCTTCTTTAATCAAAAAAATCATATTCTGCTCATCTTTATCAAAAACTTTCTAGTAGATATTTTTATCGAAGACTGAATATCTATAGATTAACATTACAGTATTGGGTTTTCTTACCACATTCTCAATAGGAGAGAATTTTACACCAAGGGATGCCAAAATATTTACATAATTATTTCATTCTCATGAAAGCACTTGAACATTTAATACTATAATTGACTCAAACAGACACCATACCTTATTGCAATATACCTTTAGGTAGTGTTACTTCAAAATGTACTTGTTGGTCACCTAGTTGACAATTAAATTAGAATATCTAAAAATATGTAGTTTTTTAATCATAATATTTTTTGCTTTCTTTATGCCTAAGCAGAGTGCTTCATATTCAATGGCATTATTTGTGTAGTTCCAGTTCAACCAGTACAAATATATCTTCTAAATTCTATATGGAGAGATAAATACTATTCTAGCTCTAGCACCATTCTTGCATATAGCACCATGAAAGTACATTTTCCATAATTGATCAATGGCAGAACCAAGATCGTTAGATACCTTCGTTTCAACCTTCTCAGGATTAGTAATGGTGTAACACTTGGTCTTGGTATTCATAATTACATTGAACTTGAGCATTGGGAATGCATACTCTAAATGAAGCTTATCTAGAGTTTTCTCCATTAGATCCATGTCCTCAATTTATGCAATCACCATATTCACCAAATCTATAGCCTTTTCTACCTCTTCAATATTTTCAATATGATACGGGGAGGGCTTCTCCTTGTAGATCCTTATTCTCCTCCCTTTGAATATAATATCTAGGTGAGAATCGTATAGAGATAGATAGACTCCTAAATTAGTTGTGAACTCCCTTGATATGCACATGTTGAAGTAAGGCTCCAAATCTACCATAACAACTTCTGGAATGATAGTTATCTATGACATGTGTAATACAATCAGGATATCTTTGATCACCCCCTCTATTTTGATAAGATATATGGATTGCTTCTTGTGTATTCCATACCCATGATTTTGTAAACTATCTTTGGCATGAAAATTGTTGCTGCACCAAAGTCAATCATACAGTTGTGCACAATACAACCCTCCATCTTGAGAGATAGATAGAATGAGGTAGGTCTGTTATTTCCTATTGCAAAAGTGGTTTCTTCCTCTTATCCTTCACAAATTTCAAAGACTATTAAAATAGGTCCACTTGACAAGGTAGTTGCAATGCATCATAGAGGCTCACCTTGGCATGAATACTCTTCAGTTCTTCAATAATATTGTATAACTACACAATGGAATCCCTTCCTTCACTAGCATATTTTTAATTTTTGTGATACTAATGTGTAGCTTCTATCCTCTAACTCTTAGTCAAGTACAGGTTTTGAGCTTCTCTTTTGCCTGCTCTTTCATGTTTGTTTGAATTTGTGCAACTGAAGATTTCTAAGTTGATAGTTTTGCTTGCAATCTATCCTTCGTAGTTGTAGGTAAAATATCCTTCAACAAGACAAGCTCATCTACCATAGGTGCCAGTACAAGCATTTTAGCTTTATATTACCTCTTTTCATTCTGCATACTCTGTTCAATATGTACCTTCAATAGCTTCATTTTAGCTGGATCTATAGTAACATGCTTTTTCCTAGATCTTATGAGAACTAAAACTTGTTTAATAAATGGAACCATGAAGTTACGATTAATTTTTATGATCATGTTGACATGACCATTAGAAGAGCTATTCGCCAATTTTTACACATAGTTCAAATGAATCATGCAGATGTCTTCACCATGTGGATCATTATAGGTAGAACACCAGAATATTCTTTCTAACAGGCCAAATTCCTCATTTGCAAGCATAGCAGTACCCCTTTCAAAAGATTTTTTTGGAGTAGCTTCTTCTTCTTTGGTGATTGGTGGTAGATGAAATCTTCTTGATATGAAATCACCTTCATCATGCTTTCTTTTTATCACTATAATTTTGTTACCCATTGCCCTTATGGCTGAATTTATGGACTACAACTCCTTTAGTACCTTATCTTACGGATCAGGGTTTGAGAATGTTGGGGGAGCTGGTAATGGTAATGGAACAGGTGGAGATGGCAGTGCTAATGATGGAACTAGGGCTAGTAACTATGGAATGGTTGGAGAAAGGAGTTGAGAGATAGAAATTGTCACCGTGGTTTGGGATGTACTCAAATTCCAAAAAGTAATTGGATACATGGGTGAAGTGGACAAAGGTTGAGAAGATGCATTAGCATACAAATATTATGAAAGGTCAGGTAAAATAGTCATGGCCATTCTTGGTGGAAGGTTATCGATAGTAATAAGATCAACTTCAACCTTTTGGATTGTAGAATATAGATCAGGGAACATATTGGCATTGGACTGTTGGATAGCCATATTGATATCAGAGTTGAAAGATCAGAGGTATTAAAAGGTTGTTTGTTCACGAGTCATTCAGAGACCATTAGGAACCCTATGCCAATTTTGGGTAAATCTAACATTGAAGTCCATGATTAACTCTTGTGGATGACTTTTAATAGTAGTGAACTGATGTAGTAAGGAGAATGGATTTGCTTGGTCATTGAACCCTTTGATTAGTAGTTCAACCAACTGGTCACAGGTGGTAATGGTTACAAGTTGTAATGACCAGTACCAATAAAGCAATTTTCCTTATAGAGAGAACAAGAAATCTTACCATTATATCCTCACCTGTGATGCCATGAATTATTGCCAAAGTATCTACATCTTGCAAATGTTCATAGGCCATATTCCTCATACCATTGTAAGTTGGTAAAACCTTCATCATCACTTGTGGCATCAGGTTTTGAGCTAGCAGATTTAGAGGTCCAAAGTGATTCCATGATGGAAACTACCTTAATGGTTGTGGTGGTATATTTTAAGCCATGTGGACTAGTGTGTGTGGTTGGGGAGGTGGAAAAATAGTATTGGTACTAGCAATACTTGAAGGAATAGAAAACACATCAGCTAACTATGAATATGTTACACTAGATGAGAATATATCAGTAACTAACCTAGGGTGTTCTCCTATAACTTGGGTGTTAATTTCATAAAACTCAATAGGATATTATAGATTTTTTGGCCCTCGATATTGTGATCATGAAGAAATATTTCACTCACTTTACATTTGAAGGCTTCTAGGTACAACTGAGTCACCAGATGTTCTAATCATACAGTACAAAGGTAAACATAAAATCTTAATACTATTGAAAGTGAAACATTTTGAGTGTCCCACTAAGCATGCCAAAAACTATTGTTCATGAATATGCCTAGTACAAAATCTATGTTTTGTGCATCCTAAGCTCATGCAACATTGAAAGGCAACAAAAAATAAATGTCCTCCAGGCCAATATCGAGAGAGCATTGGATCCCTTCTAATATACTTATGTTTAATGCTTAGGGTAATAGAAAAGAAAAAGAGAAATATGGTTGTAAGCCAGAAGTGTAGGATGGCGATAGACTAACAACTAAAATTTAGATCAAGCAATGATTAGCATACAATATAAATGAAAGCACAAGAACTACTTACAGTTTTGCAAAGACAACCTCCAAAGAACATTTCAGTATTCACTTCCTCACTGACAAAGATTAAATTCAGATGCAAAATTTAAATACAACAAATAATGGAGATGAATGTATTCAGAAAAGACATACATAAAATCATTAATTGCAACATCATTCAAAGAACCAAAAGCCGAAGTCTTTGTATTGATGTAAAAAACTTGAAGTATTTTTTTGCAGTGTCCAACCTCTTTTGTACATGAAAAATGATTAAAATTTATACAGGATTACACCTCTTTAATTTAATGTGCATATAAAAAAAATGTTGGTAGGTCAAAAACCACTGTGAATAATTTCCTCTTCCATTTCAGTGATTCTCTGGTCAAAATATTCTTCATGAAAACCATGAATCATATTTGGTGGGAGAATCACATGGGAAATCAATATGATTAAATGATGGGAATCGACCTTGAGCATCGATGTATTGGGACACAAAAAAATTTCTTGAATATTGAGATCTTGGTCGTTGAACCTGTATTATTCTTGTTCTTTGAAACTCCACCTTCACCAAGAAATTCCATCAGGTATTAATATTTATCTTGAAAAGCATAAAGGCCGATGGGCGGTGCATTAGAAATGAATAAAAATGACATCTAATCTTACAAATTCAAGCAAAATTTTTGGAAACATGCTTGCATTGCTTCCAAAATTAAATTCCACCATTCCTTGACTCCTCTTGAGAGAATCTATAAAAATGGTACCTTGGGAATCAACATCTATGAGAATAAATGTAAAGGATTAACTTCGTTAAAAAAAATGTGACTAGCTCTTTTGGAATGAAGCTAGATGAAAACACCCTGTGCAAATTTTTCTTTGATATTTTGATCATTAGCCCAACATGTCTTCATTCTACCGACTATTCTATGTTTAAAACTCTTCTTTCCCTTACCAAGGCTTCCGTTTTATTCATGATTTCATTTGGAGCGTGCACCCACATTTTTACATAAAATACTTAGAACATGAAAAATAACAATTCTTATAGTTTCACCCCTTAGAGAGGATGAAAATGAGTTTCACCCCCTTCCTCATAGTGAAAATCATTTTAAACTTTGATTTTTCCACCTTGTGCTGACGTGTTTTGTTGGTTTTTAAAAATGTTTACCCAAAATAGAGGTGAGTGGGATTCTGACCTTTCCTTTGGGGTGAAAAAACTTTTTTAATTCCTCCATTTCATCAACTCAACATTGGGTCCCACAACACGCCTTTCAAAATCCTTTGTTGTGCTTTTGATCCAAAGAGGGGTAAAAATATTTTGTTGCATTTGAAACTTAGGTTTGCCCCAAATATGGGCGAATGGGATTTTTATCCCTCACTTGGGGAAAATCCTCTTTGCAATATTCTTTTATTTATCTAGGTGGGACCCATGACACGTTCTCCTTTTGTAATGTGCTTTCACCCCAAGGAGGGGAAAAAGGGAGTTTCACCCCTCACTTGGGGTGAAAGTTCTCTTGACTTTTCAATTTTTTGCTAACGTGTACCTTTGTAACTTTGGAAATATGTTTTCCTTTGTTCTTTGACATGGGCCCACAAATTTTACCTTTTTTAAATGTGGTTCCACTCCAAGGAAGAGCGAAATGGATTTTCATCCCTCCTTTTTTTTTATTTGTGGAAAACATCCCAAAAGGGATGCCACTTTCGAGTAAGACCCAAGGAGGTAGGGGTATCCATTCAACCAAAAACGCCTAGGACACGGACCTGGCCTACCACCTTTGACACACTCAAGGAGCAAACAAACAGAAAAAACCAAATTAAAAAAAGAAAATAACAACAAAAATAATAAAATAAAATAAAAAACAAACTCCTTGAGTGTTGTTGGTCCGGCTTTCATGCACACCCCGGGAAAGGATGAAGGCAAGGAAAGCTCCGGAGACACCCACGGGACGGATCCCACTCATATTTAGGATCTAGCTAGTTATCCAAGGTGCGAGTTACAGAGTTGGGTCGAATGGCAATTCACTCTTTTCCACTTCTGGAATAGATTTCAATATGGACTGCTCTGTTACCTTACGGGGGTTCTCGAACTTGTTCAGTAGTTGCAAAAGTTGTTGACAATCAGATTTAACTTGAATTCTTGATCTAGCTCTCATGGGTCAGCAGATTTAAATAAAAGGCAAATAAAGAAAATAAAAATGGATCATTAAAAGAGGCAACCAATATTAGATTCTGCCCTACAGTTGTAAATTGGGTCGTGTAAATCTAAAGGGTAACTCTGTCTAGGCTGTAAAAAGCTAAACTAGTAAACAGAGCTCTACTCGGTTTCCTCTTTTACAATCTAGAAAAGTTGATTAATCCAAGATTATCATTCAATTCAGTCATCCTTGAAGAAATTTCTATACCTTTGTAATTGCACATCAGAAATCTTCCTTGAAGTAATCCAGCCCAGTATGTCCTTGGGAAATTTTAACAGTTGGCAGTTAGTAGTCAATTTATTGTGAAGAATGCCGTGGCAAGGCATGATGCATGGTATTTTTGTTTTGAAACCAGAGTCTTGGGTTCTAAAATAGTGCTACTATTTTACTCGCAGATATTGCCATTTGTTGATAAGCAACACACCCCCACTGAAAAATGAGATTCCATCCTTAGAAAATTATGAACTTCCATTTTTGCAGCAGGGGACCCTCTTGGTCATTTTCGGGTTTTAAATCCAAATTTGCTTGCCTCCTTTTTAAAGTTGTGCTTTTTCTTGCATTCTAGCTGTGTTATCCAAGAATTCACTTTTTACATGCTATAATCATTCATGCACAAGCAAAATCTTACACCGGTACCGAGAAAATCCAGAAAACAGTTGCATAATTCACTGAAAAATCAAACTTTCCATTTTTGGTAGTGTCGCGATATCGTGACACTTCCATTTTCGGAAATGTCGCGATATCGCGACAGGTAAGTAAAAATGCAGCTAAGTACCAGAAAGGTCGCAATTTCGGGACATGTCACGAAATCGTGATAGTTTTTGGGAGAGATAAGCAAGCTGTATGGAGGGCGCGATTTTGCGACATGTCGCGAAATCGCGACATGTCGCATTTTCGTGGCAGGAGAGAGAAAATGGGCTGCAGGATGAAAAATCGGCTAAGTCTCAAACATGTTCCAAAATTGTGGTCAACGCGGTCAACGCATGCAGGTAGGGAACTGTCGCGATATCGCGACGTGTTCTAGAATCGCGGCTGAAATTCGGGATGGCTGTACGGAGGCCAGGAGGGTCGCGATTTCGCGACACGTCGCGAAATCGTGACATGTCACGTTTTTGCGGCCGACGAGGGAGGAAGTTGTCGATGCGCTGGCGAGGTCGCGATTTCGCGACATGTCGCAAAATCGTGACATGTCGCGAGAATCGCGGTAGGAGAGAGAAAGTCTTCAGAGGGCCCGAAAGTGCATTTCAGCTGAAACAGAAGGCTTCCTGGGGTAGCGACATGTGTCAAAGCTTGAATGGGACAAACAGAAGCCGACATGCAAGTTTATTTTGCGGTTTTTAATATGTTTTTAATTTTTTAAGCTTCCGATTTAATTAAAATGCTAATCTAATGCATCTTTTTGTCTTTCATGCAGGATTCCACCTGGCACTTACGGGACAACCGGGAAAGACCATAAAGGCAAAGATAAAGTGCGGATTTAGTCAAGGACCGCCATGCTAGGAGAGAAGCTGCTGGTGAGAGCATTCAACGACAAATTTATTGCAGACTTGATAGCATGAAGACCATTTTAATTTTGGGATGGATTTGCGGAGATCGAATTGATGGAGAAGTGGTGACTCATCCGGCTCACCAGCAAAATTAATGAAAGCATTTATTTGTAGCTGCGAATGAATGCAAGTTGCATTTGATTTTATCTTCTCCATTTATGGCAGCTGACTGCACAGATTTTCCGAAGGGTTAAGTTCTATCCGGACTTTAGTTTTAAATGGATTTTTATTGTAAAACCCGGGTCCTAGGGTTTAAGTGCGATAAGATTTAGGGTTTGAGCAAGATATTTTGAAAATATCAGGGTCTGTCCTGAGTCTATAAATACTGATTCTAAATGTAATCGCGAGGAGGCGGAGACTTAGAAATAAAAGGCTTATAAGCAATTTCTTGCAAATTTAGTGAAATCCTTTGTTTCGGACTTGGAGTTGATGTGC
Organism: Wollemia nobilis; assembly: GCA_028583015.1. Classification (NCBI taxonomy): domain Eukaryota; kingdom Viridiplantae; phylum Streptophyta; class Pinopsida; order Araucariales; family Araucariaceae; genus Wollemia; species Wollemia nobilis. Next base: position 22,438,774 of record JAQPPZ010016895.1, read on the forward strand.
TTTAGCTTTTACGTGATAGCATGGCCGGGAGCCTAATCTTTTGCGAGTGTGATAAGTGTATTTTCTCTTGTTATCCGTTCCATTTAAAGTTTGTTAGATATATCTTGTAAATCTGCCATTGTCAAGATTAAATATCTTTGTTAGGCTTCAGTTGTTCTATTGTCTGCTAGGGGAAATTACAGATTTGAGGTTAAGTTTGTTCTAATTGCTCTGTCTTCACTGTGCGAGCTAGGATGCCGGTGAAAGATACCAATTTTAACCAGCTGCCCTTGGATTTATGATTTTCTGCTAGATCTGTTTCACTCTGCCTTGTGCTCTTAGTTGAAAGTGATCTTAGACTGACTGGACACTTTCTTACGGGATTTTTTCTGTTGTGAAGGCGATAGCATAGATAAGATTGACAGTTTGGGTTTACAATTGATGTTTGATAAACTTCTCTTTTCTGCCCTACCCTACCCTCTCTTTGCTTACCATTAATGATCCATTTTTATTTTCTTTATTTGCCTTTTATTTAAATCTGCTGACCCATGAGAGCTAGATCAAAAATTCAAGTTAAATCTGATTGTCAACAACTTTTGCAACTACTGAACAAGTTCAGGAACCCCCTGTAAGGTAACAGAGCAGTCCATATTGAAATCTATTTCGAAGTGGAAAAGAGTGAATTGCCATTCGACCCAACTCTGTAACTCGCACCTTGGATAACCAGCTAGATCCTAAAGATGAGTGGGATCCGTCCCGTGGGTGTCTCCGGAGCTTTCCTTGCCTTCATCCTTTCCCGGGGTGTGCATGAAAGCCGGACCAACATCTAATTGGCGCTAGAAGGAGGGCGAGAACATCTGTTCTTAGTGCACTTGAGTTGAGAAATCCGACTGTATGTGGAACTGTAAAGCTGTATTTTATCCAAAGTCTGGTAGCCAATTTTCCCCTCCTCCTCAGCCAACATCTAATTGGCGCTAGAAGGAGGGCGAGAACATCTGTTCTTAGTGCACTTGAGTTGAGAAATCCGACTGTATGTGGAACTGTAAAGCTGTATTTTATCCAAAGTCTGGTAGCCAATTTTCCCCTCCTCCTCAGCCAACATCTAATTGGCGCTAGAAGGAGGGCGAGAACATCTGTTCTTAGTGCACTTGAGTTGAGAAATCCGACTGTATGTGGAACTGTAAAGCTGTATTTTATCCAAATTCTGGTAGCCAATTTTCCCCTCCTCCTCAGCCAACATCTAATTGGCGCTAGAAGGAGGGCTGAACTCAGTTCAAGTGTTGTAAGGGCATAACAGCAACATTTGAAGGACCCACAGTGAACTCCGGACAGTTTTGTAAATTGTCAGTACAGTTTTATAAATTGTCAGTACAGTGTTTTGTGAATTGTCAGTGCAGTGTTTTAAATTTCCAAATGCAGAACCTGTTAAGAACTGTAAAGTTGTATGTACTGTATTTTATCCAGAGTCTGGCATTTTAACATTTAAAAGTGGCTCAGTTTCATAAATTGTCAGTACAGTTTTCTAAATTGTCAGTGCAGTTTTTAAAATTGCCAGAGAAGGCCTTAAGTTCAGTGGTTTGTTAAGAATAGTTCTATCATCACTTGCAGTTATCCAATTACAAATCAGAACATCACTGTCAGCCAAGTAATAATGGCAAATTGGTTGGGCTCCATTGCTTTGAAAATTCGGGTATAGCCCATGACACGCCCGAGAAGTCCAGAAAGGTATCTCCCCGGTACAAACATGATGGGACAAGAAGCTGCAGAAGAACATCTGCTAGCTTTTAAAAATGCTTTAAGATTATTGAATATACGACATGAAGATGTTGCACTGCAGATTGTTCCCGTTCACTCTCCGAGGAGGGAGCTTATGACTGGTTTTTAAACCTCACCAGCAATTCCATTACTAGCTGGGATGATCTAGAGAAAGCTTTTATATCACAGTTCGGTGAAGTGATAGATCCCAGCATTTTATATCAGCAATTTTCCAGCATCAAGAAAGAGTCGGGAGAAACTGTCAGGTCTTTCAATATGAGGTTCCAAAGAGCTTACGGTAGAATTACTGGCCATTACATCCCAAATGCAAATCTGGCCTTAGAAATCTACAAGAATGCATTGGATTCGGTGACCTCTATTTTCCTCAAGAGAGACATTAATATTACAACCCTGGCAGGGGCTTATAAAGAAGCCTTAATTCTTGAAAGACAGTTAGGGCCTCAAATTCTGAACAGTCCTTTGATATCCTATGTTACACGAGAACATGCACTGTTCCAGGACCCCATTCCACATCATGAGTTAGTGCCAACATGTCATGCTCTACCCAAGGAGACTCCGTTAACTGTCACATCCACTCGGCATGTGCAAAATACGAGAGAAAAGTTCGACAAATTCAAAGTGCGGGTGCTTGAAGCCGAACGGTTGTGATCCGGCACCACCCAAATCGAAGTTTTTCCTGGTGAGTTAAATTTTCCTAGAAATCAAAGAAATATTGATATTTCTAGTTCACCCAAAAATAGTACAACCGGGGTTTCGATTCTTTCACTTTTCTTGAAGAGTCGGAAAGTCTTGTACGAGACTCTTGTGGATGAAATACAAGATTTTCAACGAGTTCAAAATGGACGAGTTATGACTTGAGATGTCGAGTCCGAACTTAATAATGATCCTTCCTCATCAGAGGATGATGAAAGTGAGATTCAATCTCACTATGCAGAAGTAACTGAGGAGGATAACATCATTGAGGATATGAGGGAATTTAAAGCTGACATCACCCTCTATGAACTACCTCAGATTGTTGAACAAAATATTAACTTGATTGAGGCTTACTCTGGACCACCTGTTGAATTTCAAGAAAAGGAGGAAAAAATAGTAAATATGAATGTGGTCAGCCAACTTGGAATTGATGAACTGTCTCAACATAATCCTGCAACTTCTAAACCTAATGTCAAAGAAAAGGCTATAACCTGTGTTTATGTAGATATTGGAATTTATAATTTGGCAACTGAAAAGGTGGGAACAGTTACAGCTCTAATCAATCACAACAATGATGTTTGGACATTGCACATTGATGAGGTTAAATCTAAGCAAGGCTCAGGTGAAAAGGAAAATTGTAAACATTCTGCTAGAGGGATAAAAATTGAAGTCCTGGATATTGAAGCAGTACAACAACCACAAAATGTTCAAGTTGTTAAGAACCAGGGCATACAGATAAAACATGATTTCTTTCAGTTGTCACATAATTTTGAAGATGTGGTGGTCTGGGTCTGTCAAGATTTTAAAGTATTTGATCCTGGGGGTTTTTTACATTCAGTCTTTTTGAAAGAACTCTGCAAACCCTTTAATTAGAAGCATAAACATGTTATCATATGATTTGTTATTATATGATTTGTTTAATTTGAAGGAGTTGCAGATTTGTTTTTCAAATGGGACAGGGAAGACAGTAAACCCAAGTCTTTCCCAGATAGCAAATTTTTGAAGCACAGTCTGGAGTGCATTTCGTCAACAGGACTTGAAAGGTAATTTTTTTTAAATTACTTGCATGGTCAATTTTTTTTTTAAAGCACCATTTCTCTGCTTTCCCAACTGCTGCATTTTTTGAGTATGAAGGGAAGTTGTAATATGTGTATACATTGTAAATAAGCTTTGAAGTTTTTCAGTTTATTTCTCTGTCAGTGCAGTTTTATTTTTAAATGTCTGTGCAGTTTTAATCTATTTCAGTTTAATTTTAATGCTCTGCAATTTTAATTTATTTATTTTTCAGTTTATTTCTTTGTCAGTGCAGTTTTATTTTTAAATGTCTATATAGTTACAGTTTTTCAGTTTTCTTTAGTTTTTTTTCAGTTTTAGCTTGTGCAGTTTATTTCTTTTGTCAGTGCTTTTTATTTCCTTTCTTTGTCTTTTTATTTTAGCTTGCTTTTATTTTAGTCTGTATAGTCTTTTCTTTATTGCATTTCTTTTTCTTTGTTGTCTGTACAGTTGCAGTTTAATTTATTTCAGTTGCTTTAAGTTATTTTCAGGTCTAGGCAGTTTTAATTGCTTTGTTTTTGTTTTAGCTTAATTTTGCTGCCTGTACAGCTGTGCTTTGCATCCTTTGTAAATAGCCTTGCAGTTTGTTTTATTTCTTTGTCTGTACAGCTGTGCAGTTTTCAGTGTTTAGTTTATTTTATTTGCAGTCTGTGCAGTTTTGATTCTGTTTTGCTTTAAAGCCTGTGCCTGTCCTTGGAAGCCTGTACAAAGTCCTTTGGCTTCTAAAATTCTATTTTTTAACCTCTGCCTGAGCAATCAATGAAAAGTCAGCCTGCTAAAAATTGTTTTATTCCTAGCTGATAAATCCTCAATCCAGTGCCTCCCCATTCTGCTCATTATTCTAATTGAGATAGTCTGCTTGCACTAAACTGTGGAACTATTTTTTTATCCAGGACAAAGGCAGAGAGATGATTGGATCTTGTGTCTTACTTGCCACAGTTGTTTTAATAATAGAAAAACTGCTATGCTGTTTAGTTGGAGGAACTCCCGGGGAATCCAAGAAAATCTGGTTATAAGAGGGGACTATGGTTCATGCAATTATTTGGGCGTCACCAGAGGCTATCAATGCCTAGACTGAAACAGTTCCAGATTGATCAAATATTAAAAGAAAATTGTAATTTCTCTAAGGTCTTCCAGATAGTGATATATTTCAAAAAGAAGAGAGAAAAAAAAAAGAGATAAGAAAAAAAAAGAAAAAAAAAAAAAAAAGTTACAATTAAAAGAGGCAGCCAATATTAGATTATGCCCTACAGTTGTAAATTGGGTCGTGTAAATCTAAAGGGTAACTACTGTCTAGAGTCTGTAAAAAGCTAAACTAGTAAACAGAGCTCTACTCGGTTTCCCCTTTTACAATCTAGAAAAGTTGATTAATCCAAGTTTATCATTCAATTCGAGTCATCCTTGAAGAAAGTTCTATACCTTTGTAATTGCACATCAAAAATCTTTCTTGAAGTAATCCGACCTGAGTATGTCCTTGGGAAATTTTAACGGTTGGCGGTTAGTAGTCAATTTATTGTGAAGAATGCCTGTGGCAAGGCATGATGCATGGTATTTTTGTTTTGAAACCAGAGTCTTGGGTTCTAAAATAGTGCTACTATTTTACCCGCAGATATCACCATTTGTTGATAAGCAACACACCCCCACTGAAAAATGAGATTCCATCCTTAGAAAATTATGAACTTCCATTTTTGTAGCAGGGACCCTCTTGGTCATTTTCAGGTTTTAAATCCAAATTTGCTTGCCTCCTTTTTAAAGTTGTGCTTTTTCTTGCATTCTAGCTGTGTTATCCAAGAATTCACTTTTTACATGCTATAATCATTCATGCACAAGCAAAATCTTGCACCGGTACCGAGAAAATCCAGAAAACAGTTGCATAATTCACTGAAAAATCAAACTTTCCATTTTTGGTAGTGTCGCGATATCACGACACTTCCATTTTCGGAAATGTCACGATATCGCGACAGGTAAGTAAAAATGCAGCTAAATACCAGAAAGGTCATGATTTCGTGACATGTCACGAAATCGCGACAGTTTTTGGGAGAGAGAAGCAAGCTGTACGGAGGGCGCGATTTTGCGACATGTCGCGAAATCGCGACATGTCGTATTTTCGCGGCAGGAGAGAGAAAATGGGCTGCAGGATGAAAAATCGGCTAAGTCTCAAACATGTTCCAAAATCATGGTCAACACGGTCAACGCATGCAGGTAGGGAACTGTCGCGATATCGCGACGTGTTCTAAAATCGCGACTGAAATTCGGGATGGCTGTACGGAGGCCAGGAGGGTCGCGATTTCGCGACACGTCACGAAATTGTGACATGTCACGTTTTCGCGGCCGACGAGGGAGGAAGTTGTTGATGCGTGCGGCAAGGTCACGATTTCGCAACATGTCGTGAAATCGCGACATGTCGCGAGAATCACGATAGGAGAGAGAAAGTCTTCAGAGGGCCCGAAAGTGCATTTCGACGGGAAACAGAAGGCTTCCTGGGGTAGCGACACGTGTCAAAGCGTGAATGGGACAAACAGAAGCCGACATGCAAGCTTATTTTGTGGTTTTTAATATGTTTTTAATGTTTTAAGCTTCTGATTTAATTAAAATGCTAATCTAATGCATCTTTTTGTCTTTCATGCAGGATTCCACCTGGCACTTACGGGACAACCGGGAAAGACCATAAAGGCAAAGATAAAGTGTGGATTTAGTCAAGGACCGCCATGCTAGTAGAGAAGCTACTGGTGAGAGCATTCAACGATAAATTTATTGCAGACTTGATAGCATGAAGACCATTTTAATTTCGAGATGGATTTGCGGAGATCGAATTGATGGAGAAGTGGTGACTCATAAGGCTCACCAGCAGAATTAATGAAAGCATTTATTTGCAGCTGCGAATGAATGCAAGTTGCATTTGATTTTATCTTCTCCATTTATGGCAGCTGACTGTACAAATTTGCCGAAGGGTTAAGTTCTATTCGGACTTTGGTTTTAAATGGATTTTTATTGTAAAACCCGGGTCCTAGGGTTTAAGTGCGATAAGATTTAGGGTTTGAGCAAGATATTTTGAAAAGATCAGGGTCTGTCCTGAGTCTATAAATACAGATTCTAAATGTAATCGCGAGGAAGGCGGAGACTTAGAAATAAAAGGCTTATAAGCAATTTCTTGCAAATTTAATGAAATCCTTTGTTTACGGACTTGGAGTTGATGTGCTTTAGCTTTTCTGTGATAGCATGGCCTGGAGCCTAATCTTTTGTAGAGTGTGATAAGTGTATTTTCTCTTGTTATCCGTTCCATTTAAAGTTTGTTAGATATATGCTATAAATCTGCCATTGTCAAGATTAAATATGCTGTTAGGCTTCAGTTGTTCTATTGTCTGCTAGGGGAAATTACAGATTTGAGGTTAAGTTTGTTCTAATTGCTCTGTCTTCACTGTGCGAGCTAGGCTGCCGATGAAAGATACCAGTTTTAACCAGCTGCCCTTGGATTTATGATTTTCTGCTAGATCTATTTCACTCTGCCTTGTGCTCTTAGTTGAAAGTGATCTTAGAATGACTTGACACTTTCTTCTGGGATTTGTTCTGTTGTGAAGCTGATAGCATAGATAAGATTGACAGTTTGGGTTTACAATTGATGTTTGATAAACTTCTCTTTTCTGCCCTACCCTACCCTCTCTTTGCTTACCGTTAATGATCCATTTTTATTTTCTTTATTTGCCTTTTATTTAAATCTGCTGACCCATGAGAGCTAGATCAAGAATTCAAGTTAAATCTGATTGTCAACAACTTTTGCAACTACTGAACAAGTTCGAGAACCCCCTGTAAGGTAACGAGAGCGATCCATATTGAAATCTATTCCAGAAGTGGAAAAGAGTGAATTGCCATTCGACCCAACTCTGTAACTTGCACCTTGGATAACCAGCTAGATCCTAAAGATGAGTGGGATCCGTCCCGTGGGTGTCTCCGGAGCTTTCCTTGCCTTCATCCTTTCCCGGGGTGTGCATGAAATCCGGACCAAAAAGTGTGTCAAAACCAAAAGCACAACCAAACACGCATAATAAGATAAAAGAAACCACAACACAAACCACATAGAAAAACACAAGAACCACATAACAAAACACAAACAAGAAAAAAAACAACAGAACACTACAAAGACATAACCCAAAAAAACATGAAAAATAAACACAACCAAAACCTAAAAAATAAAATAAATAAAATAAAAATAAAAACAACCAACAATAGACAATAAAAAAAAACAAAAAACATAGAAAACACTCACACATAAAAAAATGAAATAACACAAACAAAGAGAAACCCAAGAACAAGAACAAAAAAAACACAAGAACAATAACAATAAACATAAAAAACAAAAAAAAACAACAAAAACACAAGAACAACATAAAGAACACAAAAATAAAACAAAACAAAAGAACCCATCCACCTTAAAAAGCTAAACAAAAAAACAAAGAAGACAAAAGAAAAAAAATGAACAAAACAATGACCTATCTAGACCAGAATACTATTAACGCAAGAATCAACAGAGGAAACAAAATAAAGAATAGAATGAGCTAGGTAACTAAAAAAACTAAATGAACCAAAGAGAAACAAAAAAAAAAAAAACAAGAAGAAACTAGGTACCTTCAGAACTGGAGCCATCCAAAGAAATGATAGAAAGAAGAGCTTCCCTAATTTGAGAAGCCCACCATATAGGAGGGTGGCCATAACAAGTAAGATCACCTTTGTCCAAAGCCCAATTAGCTAAAGCATCAGCACTCTTGTTTTGATCTCTGAACACATTATTATAATCAAATTTCAAAAATCCCATCCGGATTAACTAAATCTTCTCAATAATTCTTTTTATTCTCCAATCCACCTTATGATTCTTAGAAGGAGTCTTCAAGAGATTAATCATAAGTTGAGAGTTAGACTCAACTAACACCTTTTCCCATCCAACCTTAGTAGCCTCTTGAAGGCCTCTAAGGATACCATACCCCTCAGCAAGGTTATTGGAAAGAATACCCAAATTATCAACAAAAGTAAAAACCAGGGAGCCATCCGAAAGTCTACCAATTCCTCCCACACTCGGCTTTTCCAGGGTTCCCTATAGAGGCTCCATCAGTATTGACTTTTCCAAAATCCTTAGGAGGAGGTTTCCAATTTCTAGTCCTATCCATCTTACTAATACTCACATTCCCTTTAAGTTGGTTGCCCTTAGAAGGTTTAATATTCAATATTTGCCTGGTGCTTGCATGGTGCTTGCAAGCACCAGGCACAAGCTACTCTGCATGGTGCTTGCATGATTAGTTTTTGTCTTTGTTAGTTCTTTTTTGTGTCTTTCTTTTCTGATGGCCATAATATTAGGCTTCCATAGTTTAGTTTTGCTGTATTCTAATGGAAGAGTAGGTCTTGGCCATTTTTGTTGTCAGTTTAAACTTTTAGGGCTTGGCCTTTGTCCAGTTGGTCAGTGGACCCTATTTTGTAAAATGGTTTTGGGTCAACCAGTTAAAACCCGGTGTTAATTATAATATTCTCTTACTTACCAAAAAAAAAAAAATATTCAATATTTGCATCACTTGATCCCATCTTTGGTGGGAGTTTTGGGGGTGATTAAGGAGATGATGGACTGATTCAACTAAGTTGGCTATGTTCTTTTGCCAAATATAGTGAATATCCTTCCTATCTTGATTACAAATTTGGTTGTTCCTTTCATTCCAAATATTCCAAAGAAGAATGGTAGAACCCATCCAAACTAACCGCCTAATAAAATGATCAACACCCTCTTGATTAGGCCAATCCCTCCAAAGTTGTTCAAAAGTGAAAAAATTAGACCATTGTAAGCCAAGTAAAGTTGCCATTCTCCTCCATATCTCAGAGGCTAAAGTACACTCAGTAAAAATATGGTTGATATTTTCTACATTCTCTACATTTCACATCTAAAAGGGCCATGAAAACCACGCTTCATAAGTTGCTCACTAGTAAGCACCCTACGATGCAATAAAATCCAATTAAAGAACCTCACCTTAGGCCAAAGATTTTGAGCCCAAAATTGAGAAAATATGTCAAAAGAATGGTTGGGATTATTATGGCATAAGGTCAAATAACCTTGAGCAACTGAATACTCACCCTTAGTAGTGTCGTTCCATCCAAAACAATATTTTTCATGGGACCAAGAGAGGGATCTCATATGAAGGATGCCTTGGATATCTTGTCTTTGCATTTCTGGGATTTGAATAGGCTAGTCCTCAATAGGGATCCAATATCTACCAACCTTTGAATTACCAGTATGGTACCGACAGATAATTAGCCACCTTTATCCAATTAGCTCGGTCAAGCTCCTCCATTCAAGGCCTCCAATCGGGAAACTAAGTTATCAAAGGCTTGTGACCATCCCAAGAATCTGTCCAAAAATTTGCATGTTGACCATTATGAATGATCCAAAATAATTTTTTCTTTATCAAATCCTCACCAGTCTTAAGAACTGCTAAAATGGGAGAACCTTTGGTAGGAAGTTGATAGCAAACAAGGTCTTCGGGACTTTTTTTCTCAGCATATTTAGCACGGAGATTATTGGCCCAAAGAGCATTGGGGTTATGCAATATCCTCCAATATAATTTAGCATCTAAAGCTTTGTTGTTATTAATTGAAGACCGGAATCCTAACTCCCCTTCACTCTTAGGAAGACATAAAGTATCCCATTTCACCAAGGCCCATTTTCTTTTCTCCTTAGTACCACTCCAAAGGAAACAATGACTGATTTGATCTAATTCTCGAAGAACAACCTTTGGGATATTCAAAATAGAAGAAACATAAATAGGAATAGCTTGAAGGACTGATTTTACCAAGGTGATTCTACCCCCAGAAGAAAGCCACTTGTTGGTCCACTTTCCAATTTTCTTCTTGACTTTGTCCAACAACCAATTCCAATATTTATTTTTCTACCTTTGAATATTTATGGGAATACCTAAATAAGTGATTGGAAGAGAGGTCTTCTTATATCTTAATTTATCCAATACCATGGCTTCCTGTCTAGCAGAGTAGTGAAAGAAAATAACTTTAGATTTGTCTTCATTGATCAACTGCCCAGTAGCCTTAGAAAAATAGCTAATGATTTGCTTAAAATTAGAAGCTTCCTTAATTGTAGCTTTACCTAAAAGGGTAGAGTCATCCAAAAATTGAAGATGAGAGATAGGTCTAGCTCCATGAGCAATGGTAACTCCCTCAAGGGTTTTGTTTTCCCTCTTTTTGGTTATAGTCCTACCCAAGCATTCAGGAAGAATGATGAATAAATAAGGGGATAGCGGGTCACCTTGCCTGATACTTCTGGAAGCTGGGAAAGACTGAGAAGGCCTGCCATTGATAAGAACTAAGTAGGAAAATGAAGATATACATCCCATAATCCAATCCATCCAATCCTTAGAGAAACCAAATTGCCTCAAAACTTTGATAAGGAAGTGCTAATCCACTCTATCATAAGCTTTGGATAAGTCTAACCGGATGAATATAGAAGGATAATTTTGCATATCCATGTAATGGATGGCTTCTTGAGCAAGAACTATCTCATATACTATTTGACATCCTTCCACATATCCCCCTTGCTCTGGGGAAATAATCTTATGTAAAAGAGGCTTCAACCTTTCTGCCATGATTTTAGTAATAATTTTGAGAAGAACATTACATAAAGAAATAGGTCTAAAAGCTGAGATATGATCAACCTCTTGAGCTTTTGGAACAAGAGTAATATAAGTTTTATTGATAACCTTCAAAATTTCTTTGGATTTCCTGGCTTCTTCCACCACATCTAATAAATCAACATGAAGGATATCCTAGAACTCTTGGTAGAACTCAATAGGAAAACCATCAGGACCTAGGGTTTTCCCTTTTTGCATTTTAAAATCTACTTGTTGAAGCTCATTGATAGTAATAGGAGTAGTCAAAATAGAGTTCTCCTCAGAAGTGATAAGAGAAGGGATTTCTTGAATAACATTTTATTGAGAAGCTGAGTCAAGAGGAGTAGCAGCAAAAATATTGGAAAAGTAATCAACAAAAATAGAGTTCATGCCATCCCAAGTATAAACAACATCTCCAGAATCCGATTTTAAGGAAGAAATAAAGTTTTGAGATCTTTGAGCTAGAAGAGATTTGTGGAAGAAATTTGTGTTTCAATCTCCTTCTTTGAGCCATTGAATTCTAGATTTTTGCTTCTATAAGATTTCTTCTCTTTTTTCCCATTCCTCTAAATAAGTTGTGAGTTTAATTTCATCTGCACTTCTCTTATCTATGAGGCCATCTAAACGGATTTTCTTATTCAAATTTTCAAGACGAGCAATAACTTCATGTTTTTTTTATGAACATCCCCAAACTCTTTCCAATTCCAAGTCTTGATTTTGGATTTAATGTATTGCAGTATTTTGGCAAAACATAACATATTAGTCCCATGCCTAGGTTTACCTTCCTTCCACCATTGTTGCACACGAGGTCTAAAGGAAATGTCTCTAAGCCACATTAATTGAAAACAAAAAGGAGAGAAACTCACATTGGTTTTCCACATTTCCACCATGACTGGCCAATGATCCGAACCAGCATTATTAAGAATCTTCACTTTAGGAATGTGACCATGGATTAAGAAATTTTCAGAGAGCAAAAACCTATCCAATCTCTCCATTATACAAGCTAAGCCTTGCCTTCTATTAGAACAAGTCATAAGGCCATTATCTGGTTGGATATCCACAAGATGGAGGTTTGCAATATATTTGCTAATGAGGTTAGTACTTTTGTCCAAATTTCGATTTCCCCCATTTTTCTCATCTAGAGAGAGGATGGTATTGAAATATCCTCCGATCAAGATCCAAACTTTAGGAAAATGAGAGATAATATGAGTAATATCCTTCCGTATTCTTTTTTCCTCCAAAGAATTCGGGGTATAAACAATAATGCAGAGCATAATTTGGTTGGAATGTCTACTTTGAATAACTATAGCCAACAAACCCCAACTGCCAACCATATGGTGAATAACTACCTCTTTTGGGTCCCAAATACAAGCAATGCCACCTAAAGTCCCTTGGGAACTGAGGGAAACCATTGTTCTAGCTGGCCAAATTTTACTGGCAATTAAGTCCATATCCTCCATTGACATTTCTGTTTCTTGAAGGAAAACAAGATGTGGATGATTTATCTGAATCATTCTTCTAATTTCATTTTGTTTTGAAAGACTCCCTTTGAGTCCTCTAATATTCCAAGTGATGATCTTCATTAATACCGGGGCTAAAAATGTTGGGAAGGGCATTAATATTACCTTCCTCTACAAGCTTTTCACCTTATTTTACCATATGATATTGATTGGTATTGCGACCTACTTTTTGATTAGAATCCATCTTCAATTTTTTTTTTCCCTATTTGTTGACTTATTCCAATTGAATCTGAGATGGCTTCTAACCTTGAAGAATGCTCATACACGACCAAAATTTTACTAGATGGTTCAATGGAGTCTATATTGGGACCTGCTTTATTTGAAGTTTTGACATTTGAAATATTGTTTTTCTTGTGTAAATTTTCTCCTTTTTTTTCTGTTGAAAACCTTTGATTTGTTGGTTTGTCTATGAGTTCTTTCCTTCATATTTAAACTGTGTTTCTAAGATTTCAGTTTCCATTATTTCCTCTTCCTCACTTGGGATATCATTTGTGGAAAGGATTTCAAACATATTAGCAAATGACTTTTATTGATCTTTCATTACTGGTTTTTTCTGAGTGTTCTTCTTCTTAGGTATTTGGAAACCTTCTAAGTTTATATCTTATTTCTTTTGATTAGGAATTTTATTTGGGCAAGCACTGGCTAAATGACCATATTCATGGCAAATTCTACAATGAAAAGGAATGTTCTCATAGTCCACTACTTGCTCCCAAGTGTCTTCCCCAAATTGTAATGTCATATTTTTAGGTAGGGGTTTGTTAAAATCCATTAAAACACAAATTCGAGCATAAATTATATGTTCAAAATTTTGAGTACAATCAACAGTCATCATAAAATTTCCTAAAGAGTTTCCAATTGAAGAATAAACAGTAGGATTCCAAAATTCAATAGGGAGGCAAAAGGGTCTTTTAGACACCAAAACAACACCAATCCGATTTTGTGACAACAAGCACTGATCGCATTGACACAAACAGCCCCTAGGGCATCCCCTAGAGGTCAAACAATAGTCCTAACCAATTCCAAAAGCAATTTTAGAGGTCAGAGGTCAATTTGGCACCTTTTTGGCACCTTGTTCTCTGCTCGTCCCACCTTGGGATGAATACAAACTGGCATTCGTCCCACCCCAAGACGAATATCAACATTCACCCCAAGGTGAGGCGAATAGCAAGTTTGATTGGCAAAAAGTCAAAATTTGGCAACTCCGCCAGTTAAATAAGGCTTCAGGCAATGCAATTGTCAGGAATAGATTTTATTCAAGAAGAGAGACTTCTGTCATGCATGTATTTATTATTAGAGACCTCATGCAAGGAGATTCTAAATCAGGGAACTAGCTTTTCTCTGAAAATAAGACAGTTAACTCAAGTGGCGCCCTCACATGTGCAATTTAAATAAGGAGACCCTAAGGTATATAAATTGGGGATTTTTCCCACCCAAAAGAGATATAGAGAAGGAGAATTTGAGCAACGAAGTGCTGCCAATTTACATACCTACTTGCGATTTGTGCCTTCACATCCTTAATCTCTCATTCGAAAGGGAGGTTATTGGGTGACTATTGGAAGCACAAATCCTGACCCAAAACCTGATTTTTGGCCACAACAATCCACAAAATTTGTCGAAAACACCCCATAAGAAGTTTTGGACCCATCCCAAGTGGATTGGTGCTGAAATAGTGTCCCAAACAGTGGGCGTCCTGCCCCCGGGCACTCCCCAAACTGTCACAGTCCTATTCATCCTACCCCAGGATGATTAGAAATCTATGATATATTTCTATGGTTTTTATTTTGCACTTTATTCTAGATATTTTAAATAGGTTACAGTTCAAATTTCATTTCATTCTAAGCAATTTTGACCAGGTTTTTGTCATTTCTCATCTTTACTAATCTACAGATGCCATCATCAAAATATGGGTGGTAGAAGCCAAATTGGAGAAATATGACCTTCTGGGTCTTCCCAAAACACACCCAATTAGCTAGCCCCAAGTTTTCAGGTCATTTGGAGCTCTCGAGATAGAACATTGAAGAGGGTACTTTCTGACAAGTTATTGCAGGTCTATTCATCCCACCCTAGAGCGAATAAAAATTTGTGAGGAATTTCCAAACTGTTATTTTTACAATGGTCTTCTGATAACATATTTATGCTTCTATCAAAATTTTATGTTAATCCGAGGTCATTTGATAGTCATTTTAATATTTTCATGCATACACTGACAGTAGGCCTTGGGAAATACATGCTTATTTTCTATCTGTAGGTGCTAATAATATTTTCTGTTTCTTTGTACGTAGGTTTCTAACATCAAAGGAGTAGGAAGTAATAAAGAATCATATACACAAGCGGCGGTGACATTTTGGTCTGCCCATATTACATGTGGGCATGCGGAAGAAGGATATGAATCCATGGATGTTGTGATAAGAAACATATTTGACGCTCCTATCCCCTAAAAAGGAAGGAGACGTATTGTAACACAGCTTAAAAAGTGTATCAATAAAGAGATTACCATATTTCATGTTGCTTTTATCTTGTGTCAATTCGTATATGTTCTTTCTTGTTCTTTCTTGTGGCATATTCCTTTTTGTTTCGTATCCTCGTGCTTTCAATGGCGATCATGGTGGGACCTCTGTCCCTTGATTTTTAAGATTAATTTTCTAATTAAAGTTGCTTGTTATTTTTCTTACAGGTACCAAGTTTTCAAACTCTGGACTTTTTTAGAGCAAAAATTCAAAGACATCCAATTTGGGGAGAGAAGAGGTAGAGGTATTAAACACCTTTTGTCAATTCTTTGCTTTATATTCTCTGCTTATTTGCTTGCATAGTTTGAATGATTGTTTTCTTCATTTATGCAACTTAAAAAGAACCCAACACACCACGTGGGAACTGAAACAACAAGGATTTGGTCGTAAAACCCCAACCCTTGAGAAAGACCAAAGGTGGATTCCATCATCACTTTGGCCTGAGATACTACATACATTACCCCGATTGCGGTTGTTGCTAGATGTAAATCCTGATGAAAGCTGACCAAGTGTAGTGGGGATATTCCTAGCACATGAGGATAAGTCTTCTATGGTAGGTATCATAAATAGAGCGATTCCCCTTCCGTACCGCCTATGTTCCACATATCATCTACTCTCACGTACCTATAGTCTCCCTCATGTAAGGGCGGGTATATAGAGAGGTTGGTATATCAGTCTGGCAAAGGTATATCGAAGGGGCTACCATTTTTTTGGAGTCACAAGATTCGTCATACTACATTTAAACATTCTTCACAAAAAACTTTCAAAACAACATCAAAACACACTAAACCAGATTCTAGGGCACACTTTTAAATATTTAAATGAGATAACCATTGCATTGATTGTGTGTTTCCTTTCTGTTTAAGTGTAGTGTAAAAAATCTTAAAATAGATAAAAATATACTCATATTTAGGAGCGCATCACCATGGTGTACACTCGTAGCCGAGCCCAATCATGGGCAAGCGCTACAAAAAGTGTGCAAAGGGGGACAAGTCGCCTCCGATATAGTCATGAGGACTTAGCCATCCTGCCTTGGTGGCAAGGCACCCAAGATAGTCCACATCATGCCATCATAGAATAGGACTATAGAGGCACCTCTTGGAGAGGTACTCCCACCCAGCATAGGCCCTTTCAAGAGGATAACGTACACATAGCACTCAACATAGATAAGCTACCTCCATTAGAAGCTCATTATGGGTGGCCTAGTGATGAGGTGCTAGAACAATAGAGGGTCCAGACGGAGAGGCCATAGGATTTTGTCATCCTTTCTCTACACCGTATTACTATTAGAAACACTAGATAATATCCAAAGTATCAGGCTTTCCAGATAGGGCAAGACAATTCTGCTTGCACCTTTTATGCATATGAAAGAGAGGGCAAGGAAGATCAAGATTGCCCATTGAGGTTGGAGCCTCAGGTAAATGCCGCTAACCTCGATAGATGGAAGCAACCCATAAGGGTCTCGGATCACCACAACCGAGATAGACATGTAGGAGAAGCATCTAGGCTTCCTAAACAAGAGACAACAAAACAAATTGACTTGGCAGTCACCAAACATGCCACCTGCCAAGCACAAATTACGCAACTTAGGCAAGATCAACAACACTTAGAACATTTGTGTTGCCTTAACCAAGAGCGCATTCAATGTTAGACAGCTGAATTGCTTCACAACAATATGCCTAAGAAGGTCCCAGCACCTCACACACATAAATTTGAGATGTATGAGAAGCACAACCCCTTAGTGCGAGACATGTCTCTGCGACCTCATCAAGCACTGCCTCTAAGACCTCATAGACCTGAGCGGGAGGCCACTCCAAGAAACTACGATAGGAACCCTCCATGAGCACCCATCAATGTTTATAGGTTTAGGCCAGACACTCCTCAAGAGGCTTATGAGGACTCTGAAAAATAAGAAGAGCAGGCCAAAATGCCCTATCAAGGTAGAAGGGGTGCTACCCAGCTACCCCTCCAAAGGCCTTAGGTTCCCCGCAACCCACAATGGGAGCAAACCAAGGAGGAGGAGATCAAGTCCTTAGATGCATACAAAGCATTGTTAGAGCACTTAGAGACTATGGAGCTCAAGACTTCTGGGCCCCAAAAGCCTACTTTATGCCAACTCCATAGTCATCCTATGCATCCGTCAGTTTGGCACCTCCATACCTTGAACACTTTAAATTGCCTCAGTTGGCACTCTTTAGAGGGGAGGAAGATGCCCAAGATCATGTGACTCAATTCTTGAGCCAATGGTTTGGCATTTAGGATAACTATGCTTTGTTATTAAGAACATTTATAACCACATTCGTAGGCCTTGCATTAGACTGGTTCACCCAATTACCAAAGCACAACATCTGTAACTTGGATCAGCTAGTGGATGTGTTCCTAGAACGTTTTGCCTTCAACACAAAGAAAAAGGTTTCACTAAGTGATCTAGCTAGCCTCAAGCAGTATGAGGAGGAATCTATGGCAGCATATGGGAACTAGTGGAGGACATTGCTTTCAAAGCTACCCTACCTCCCTCCTATGTCCGACCTAACTCAAATGTTTGCAAAGAGCTGTTTGCGATCAATATCTATTTTATTGTAGCTACAACAATATGTCACTTTAGAAGAAGCTCTGGCACAAGCCAGAATCATCAAAGAGATCAAGATACAGGATGGCAAAATTGCCAAGCCTAAGAAAAAAGAATGGAACAAGAGCACTAAAATAGGGACTACGCAATAGAAACCCGTCGTGGTCAATCAAGTTGCTATCAACACCCCTAAAACTGCCCAAGAAACACAACCTCCAAAGGATAACTATTAGGCGATGCCTCTTAAAAACTATGATAGAGAAAAGAAAAAGTAGGAACAAAATCAATAGCGTCGCCCTAGGCGACAATTTACACCATACACAGAGTTCAGGGACTCCTTGTTTGACCATTTATCAGTGGCAAACTTGATTAATCTGTTAGAGATTCAAACGATAGATCCTAATGCACCAAATCCTAAGGGGTATAGGGAGGACTTGTACTATAGGTTCCACATACGAAAGGGACATGACCTTAACGCCTATTGGAAGTTCAAAGGTTTGGTGCAAGACCTCATTGAAAATAATACATTGGTAGTGGATAACCCCATAGTGCCCAACAACCAAAAAATGGGAGTTTTTAGAGACCCTCTGCCTGCACATGATGCACAAGCCAAACCCCTTCATGTCAACGAGGTGCAACAGAATTGCCCCATGGAAGGATATGTAGGGATGATAAGCATCGTGACTAGGAACAAGAGATACCCAGGAGCTACCCCCGTGGCAGCCATAAGAGAAGTTCCAACGACATCACAACCTCAACAAAACCCTACGCAGCTACCCCTGCCTAGAACAGTGGCCATGATTCAAACTAGACTTACCCAAAGTCTAAGGACCACGTCGGCTAGGCTCTCCATTTATGAGCTTATTCAACATTTAGCGGCCCATCGGGAGGCTCTCATGGAGATATTAAAGGCCATTGAGCTGCATCCCCATGAAGCAAATTCTTTCAACAACTTCGTGGGCCATGTGAAACAATGTACATAACTAGTCATTACCTTTAGATAAGATAAATTGAAATTGATGGCTGGTGATGTGGTGGATCCACCCCTACATGTTATCGTGCGGGTCAATGGGATTCCATATAAGCAGGTGTTGTTGGACATTGGTTCTTCCAGTAACATTATTACAACCACAGCATTAAAATATTTGAAGCTGTTGGCCTTTCACATCATACCTTCCACATATACTCTTCAAGCATTAAATGATGCGATATGCTCGACAGTTGGCACAATTGTCCTACTCATACAAGTGGGACAAAAGACCATTCATACATTGTGCCACATATTAGAAGGTGAGATGGCCTACAATATCTTGTTGGGGCAACCTTGGATCCGGGACATGAAGTGTGTCCCTTCAATTGCTCATCAATGCTTGAAGTATACATTTGAAGGATAGGTACATGTAGTCCCCATAGATTTAGAGCCTTTCAAATACTGCAATTCAGTGCAACTAATGCCGCAGTCAAACCTTTCGTCAACTCATTTGGATTTTTAGTTAAATCCATCTAAAAGGGGTCCGATTACATAGGAATCTCCATTACCAAGGCAATCAAATTCCTATGCGGGTCCATCTTCTTCATCTAGTCCTCCCACAATGATGCCAACTACGGTGGCCACACCAAATGACAAGGGAAAGAAGCCCCTGGAAGAGGAACCACCCTTAGTCTCCAACATATCGATAGAAGAGAAGCCTAGTAGAATGGAAGTTGAGATGCCTAGTTCAGCCCACATGGAGTGGACTCAAGGAGAACTCCCATTCACTCCTCCTCAAATTACAACAATCATAGTTGAGATGGCTAACATAGGATTGGGGGAGTATCTAGTGCAAAACATTATAGCAATGCCCACACTTGAGTCCATGCAAGACATGGGGAGACCTCGATTCCCCATCAGTTTTGTGGTTCCTCTAGGCTACCCACCCAATCAAAAAAACTTTGTTTATGGGGGCCTGGATAATGGCGTTTAACCTCACCTTCAAGAAGAGGAAGATGAAAAGCCCTTTGCGGAGGACATCAATTATTTGTCTAACCCAGACTTCACGGTGTGATATCTTAGCCAATGCAATTGGCATGGATATGGGTTGGACAGGTATGAGCAAGGAGTGCATGTTTTGTGCTAGCCAAGATACCAAATGCCTTATGACAAGTCAGGAGTAGGGTTTAATCACCCCTTACCCCTAGACATCTTGGTCGAAAACATGCAAGGCCTAGGGATAGGAAACAAGTATGGGTTGGCATCAAATCCATATGCCAATCCAAACACAACTTATACATTAGGGGATTATTTCCCATTACAAATAAACAACCTTGTTGACCTCAACAACCCTCTCCCTTAGGTCACAATGAGAGGCAATTCAAGGACTCACCTCCATGAAGGGTATGGACAAGACCAAGAAGGGTCTTCGGATGATGAGTTGGAGTATGAGGTAGCACCTTGGGATCCTCTTGAGTCGGATAACAACCATTCATAGGTGCATCCCATGGATGATTACCAAGAGAGCTTCCTGACCATGTTCCCTTTGGATGTTCCAATGGAGCATCTGCCAGCTCAAGAGAATCAGATACGTTAGCAGCAATATCCCTTAGACATAGAAGACATGTTTGAACACTTACACATAGGGCCAAGACATAGGTGGCACCTCAACTAGGTGTAGTTATAGCAGTTACTGCACCTGTCACTCTAGGTATATCAAGAGCATCTTCTACCTGGAGACCCTATAGCACCATCAATGCCTAGGGCAGATCCTGTCCTCTTATATGCACATAGGGCCGATCCATTCATGCCAGTGCCCACAGATCCAGATCTGAGACACAGAGATCATCTAGGATGTCAGATTCATCACACATGTGGTAATGGGGACCATAATCATTTCATCAACATGATCTCCATTGACTTAACCGCCCCCATTCATGATCCAACCGACCCAACACGGTCATTGCATCTAGAAATAGAGGCTATCGATTGGGATCGCGCTGACACACCACCATCCCCATCAGAGTATTGGACTTGTGGAGGGATGTTTCATTTCACTCTAGGATAGACTCAGGATGTCTTCAATGCTGAAGAGGAACCTGGCGTTCATAACGATGATCTTAATTCAGCAAATGATATCCACCTGATCCCAACTCCACACCAATTGGAGGATGGATCCCACATGTCGATCAAGGAGACGAATGACGTAGACATCGGCTCAGATCCAATGAATCCATGAATTCTCAAGCTGAGGGTACTTCTATCCCCAAAATAGCAAGCTGACTACATTAACCAAAAAGCTCCAAGGATTCCCGCAATCACTTGATCAACCCCAAAATGCCCCAAAGGTGTCCATAAACCCTTTGGTCAAACCAAAATGCTCCAGGGATTCCCAGAATTGGTTGGTCAACCCAAAATGCCCCAAAGGTGTCCATAAACCCTTTGGTCAACCCAAAAGCTCCAAAGATTTCCATAAACCCTTTGGTCAACCCAAAATCTCCATGGATTTTTGCAATCGCTTGGTCAACCTAAAATGCCCCAAAGGTATCCATAAACCCTTTGGTCAAACCAAATGCCCCAAAGGTGTCCATAAACCCTTTGGTCAATACAAAAGCTCCAAGGGTGCCCATAACCTCTTGGTCAAAAATAAATATTCAAAAACAAACAAAAACAATACAATCATAAAAAACATAACAAAAAAATTGCATTTCAATTCCATGCATACTCATAAAACATCAAAATACAAAAATATAGGTTGCATTAGGCATCACATGTATACATTGCATATTTGTTGGTTATACAAGTCAAAATCACCATAGACTGTCATTACTTGGCAATTCCATCACTTTCCACATCAAATCCATTTTATAAATGCATACATCCAAAATAGCACCATTCCCATTTTTAGCAAAGTCAATTGTCTCCTAATTTATATAGGGTTTTTGCCATTCAGTTGTCTTTAAATTGCTAGCCAAAAACTGTATGAAGTTAAACGGATTTTACAAGGGAAAGTTTTACTTGGGTCAAGCCTCATTACGTAACATCCCTACACAAGTTAAAACACATAAAATAATTCCTAAGTTGTGTGAACACAAGAGAAACCTACAAAGCAGTCTAAGGTACCATAGGTGAAAGATTAGCCTATTCATCCCCCTGTGTGAATGGTTCAAGAGTGCTGAGAATTGACAAAAGGACGAGTTATTCCCCATCAATTCCCCTAAATAAATAGTGGTTTTCACCACTACCAAAAACTCCACTCACCCTTTGGTCCCTAATGTTGTAAGGATTCGTACTACACGTCCCTACCAAGGATGGGTAGTCATCCCCAAGGCCTAAAAGGATCAATGACCATTCAAAAACAAAAATTCCACAAGCCATGATCACAATAACCTTTGATCTCCAAAGTCGTAAGGATTTGTACTACATGTCCCTAAATAGGATGGGTAGTCATCCCCAAGGCCTAAAATATCAATGCCATTACTTCATCATCTTCATAATCCCTTTGGTTCCTAAAGTCGTAAGGATTCGTACCACACGTCCTCGCAAAGGATGGGTAGTCATCCCCAAGGCCAAAAGGATCAAGGCCATCCATATGCCAACAACATAAAAGCTTAACCTTACAAAGCTCAAAAGCTAAATCAAATAATAGTGGTTCTCACCACTATTCAACATCCTTGCTCAAAAAGAAAAAAAAAGAGAAAAGTAAATAGTGATTTTCATTACTATGTATGCGAGCAAGTATCCTAAACTATTGAGCACACAAAATTCCTGAACTTGAATCCCTAGAAATTCTCAGCATTCAAAAACCATCTAGGTGATCCTCATTACAAGTTTTGTGGACAGCCTACTTGGCAATGGCAGTATCCTACCCGCATGATGATATGTCTATCACATTAGCTTTGCATGTGCATAGACCAATGTTTGCATGCGGATGAGCTAGCTTATGGTACCTTAGATTGTCCCATGGATTAATATTACTAAATACAACAACGAAGTTAGTGGGGCTAATTAGGTTATCCTTAGTACAGGTTTGGTTTATAGCCTATCTAGCACTGGTGGTATCCTACTAAATACCACATAAACAAACTCAATTGCACACACAAGGATGTGAAATAACTGGGGAAAACTCAAGTTTGATTTATACCTTTTTCAAAAGTCTTGCGAGATAAATGTATAGTTTGGCTAGTTAGTTAAAATATCTGAATATCAGAAAAGCTTAGCTACATTTTTAAACAACTAGTACATTTCATTACATCACCATCAAAAAATACAAAAAATACAAAAACAAGTTCTCGCTTGCAAAGTCATTCCACAAAGCCATCCCATAAGTACAACAAGCCAGTCAATCTTGTATAGTCTATGGTGCCATCGACAAGTTATCAACAACTCATTTCATTCATTCCATATGCATACATCATATAATTAGACACATCGCATTCATCATACCACATGCATACATCATCCTAAATAACAATGTATAAACACAAAGACAGTCATCTGTCTATATCAAAAATACCCGCAAAACTTTTAAAAACATCAAAAAATTGCACAAAATGCACCAAAAACAAGCCCTAAAAGTGTCCGATAAGAGTGCTCTTGCACTGGACATTCCAGGCATGCAAAAAAAATGTCGAGGTCACAAATACTCACTATATTACTCCTTAAAAAGGCTACCATAGCCGGACCGCTCCACGGGAAGATGGATTTTTGAGAATTTCATCCCCAAATGACGTCACCAAAACGGGTCAAAACCTATCCCAAAATAGCAATAACATTGCCGAACAAAGGCACATTTGCGCTTGACATTCTTGGCATCCAAAATAGACATTGGGGTCACAAATTGTCACTATCCTACTCCCTAAGAAGGCTACCATAGCTAGACCGCTCCACGGGAGGATGGATTTTTGACAATTTTAGCTTCAAAATGCATCACAAAATGGGTTGAAACCCAACAAAAATAGGTCAGAATGTTTGGAAACTGCTTAAGAATTTAACAAAAAACAACTGAAGGCACCCTTACCTAAGTCATCTTGGGTCAAGTGACTCGTCGCTTTTCTCATGTTGGTCATTCCCTCATCGATTCGTTGCTTGAGGGGGTAGTCACACTTAGTTACCAATCAACAAAAACACACCCAATCATGGAAATGACACGCATTCAAAGGATCATTGACAAAGACAATCACACACCTGCTTGGGGCAGCAAAAAAACAAAAATCACAAGCTGATAAAACACTTGGCATTCATGAATCATGAACTCAAGATTCGTACAGACAAAAGGTTGTGCCCTTTGCCTATTCATGACTTATCAATGTCCAAGCTCAAGTAACAGCTCACTGAATAAGGTTAACTCTTGAATTTAGTTCCTTAGCTTGTCAGAAGCAAGGATTCAAGAATGTGTGCCCTTTCCATACTTAGGGCATCAAGAGTTGGTTAGGTTACTAAGAAACCCTAATCATTAGTGATTTGGTTATCTATTTTTGCTCGACATTGTGCCCTGCATAGTGCTTCCCAAAAAGGGGCATTTGTAGACACCAAAATAGCACCAATCCAATTATGTGACAACAAGCATTGATCGCATTGACACAAAAAGCCCCTAGGGTAGCCCCCAGAGGTCAAACAATGGTCCTAACCACTTTCAAAAGTAGTTTTAGAGGTCAGAGATCAATTTGGCACCTTTTTGGCACCTTGTTCTCTGCTCATCCCACCCTGGGACGAATACAAACTGGCATTCGTCCCACCCTAGGACGAATATTAGCATTCGCCCCAAGGTGAGGCAAATAGCAAGTTTGACTGGCAAAAATTCAAACTTTGGCAACTCTGCCAGTTAACTGAGGCTTCAAGCCATGCAATTGCAAGGAATAGATTTTATTCAAGAAGAGAGACTTTAGTCATGCATGTGTTTATTATTGGAGACCTCATGCAAGGAGATTCTAAATCAGGGAGCTAGCTTTTCTCTGAAAATAGGACAGTTAACTCAAGTGGTGCCCTCGCATGCTCAATTTAAACAAGGAGACCCTAAGGTCTATAAATTGGGGAGTTTTCCCACCCAAAAGAGATATAGAGAAGGAGCATTTGAGCAACGAAGTGCTACCAATTTACATACCTACTTGCAATTTGTGCCTTCGCATCCTTAATCTATCATTCGAAAGGGAGGTTATTGGGTGACTATTGGAAGCACAAATACTGACACAAAACCTAATTTTTGGCCACAAAAATCCACAAAATTTGTTGACAACACCCAATAAGAAGTTTTGGACCAATCCCAAGTGGATTGGTGTCGAAACAGTGTCCCAAACGGTGGGCGTCTTGCCCCCGAGCGCTCCCAAAATTGTCACAGTCCTATTCGCCCCACCCTGGGACGATTAGAAATTTGTGATATATTTCTATGGTTTTTATTTTAAAATTTATTCTAGATATGTTAAATAGGTTACAGTTCAAATTTCATTTCATTCTGAGCAATTTTGACCAGGTTTTTGTCATTTCCTGCCTTTACTAATCTACAGATGCCATCATCAAAATATGGGAGCTAGAGGCCAAATTGGAGAAATCTAACCTTCTGGGTCTTCCCAAAACACCCCCAATTAGCTAAAACCAAGTTTGCAGGTCATTTGGAGCTCTCAGGATAGGACATTGAAGAGGGTATTTTTTGACAAGTTATTGTAGGTCTATTCGTCCCACCCTGGAGCGAATAAAAATATGTGAGGAATTTCTAGACTGTTCTTTTTGTAGTGCTCTTATGATAACATATTTATGCTTCTGTCAAAATTTCAGGTCAATCTGAGGTCATTTGATAGTCGTTTTAATATTTTCATGCATACATTGATAGTAGGCCTTGGGAAATACATGCTTTTTTCTATCTATAGGTGCTACTAATATTTTCTGTTTCTTTGAATGCAGGTTTCTAACATTATAGGAGCATGAAGTAATAAAGAATCATATACACAAGTGGCAGCGATGTTTTGGTCTGCCCATCTTACATGTGGGCACGTGAAAGAAGGATATGAATCCATGGATGTTGTGATAAGAAACATATTTGACGCTCCTATCCCCTAAAAAGGAAGGAGACGTATTGTAACATAGCTTAAAAAGTGTATCAATAAAGAGATTACCATATTTCATATTGCTTTTATCTTGTGTCAATTCGTATATGTTCTTTCTTGTTCTTTCTTGTGGCATATTCCTTTTTGTTTTTGTATCCTCATGCTTTCAAGTCTAACCCACACGGGAGCTATAGAAGGCATCTCTTCTTCGAATTTAAATTTAGTATGGCAAGGCTTCATGAAAAGCCCTGCCCTTCCAAAAAACCAAGGACCCCCTTGAAAATTTTTCTCTCTATCTTCATTATTAGCAAATAAAACAAGAAAATAACCATTTGGATAAATAAAGATTTGTAACTCACCTTTAGTTTTCTAGCTTTTTGCAGTCCAGAATTTGAAAGCAGATAGACTCAGATGAAAACCCATGAACCAACAAATTAGTCCTCTTTTTCCAAATCTTCAATGCCAATCTGAATGTTAACCATATCAAGCTTAACAATAGGAGTTCCATCAGTTGCTTTAAGACATCCTGACTCCTTTTTATTGGGATCAATCTTAGGCATTCTTAGAGGTTTATGAGAAGCCCTAGTATTGATATTAGCATTGGGCTGAGACTATCCACCATGAAGGGCATCCCTAAAATTCATTTTTGGTACTGAGTCTTCAAAATTCTTACCCTTGATAGGGGTTTTCACAGTAGAATTATTTTTTGGGTGCACCTTAGCACCAGATTCACTTGAGATATGAGTCATTTTTTGATCAACTACTTGAAACTTATTTTGTGGTATTTTTAATCCTTGCCCTAGACGCTGTGGAAAGGTATGGTTTTCACTTTTCTTTTGTGCAGCAAATTGGAAGACATTGTCACTCAAGTTCACAGTATGATCTGTTGAAAGATAAATTTCTAACCCATCTTGTATCCCCTGCAACATTTCTTGCTAAAGTATTGAGCATAAACCACAAAAATATTGGCCGCTAGGGCTTGAAGGCCCTAAAAAGCAACCTCTGGAGCTGCTTGCACTCAATCTAGATGAAACCCTCGCATAGCCGCTTGAAAAATATATCATTCACACATTGGGATGTGCTAGGATTTGTGTTGCTCCAAATGATATGAAAATTGGTGGATCTGTTCTAGGGTTTTTCAGGCATCTACCCTCAAAATTTCAGCTCAATCCGAGTTTGGATGAGTGAGATATAGCCCAAATGAGTTCGGAAGTTTGTGATGAGCAAGGTGCAACCAAAGTATTGTCATTGTTGTCAACACAGTCAGGTTGATCAGTTGATGCAATGGACAGGAGTTGATTGATGAGCAAGGTGCAGCCAAAGAATTGTCATTGTTGTTAACACAGACAGATAGATCAATTAATGATGCAGTGGACAGGAGTTCAGAGGTCAGTCAGAACATGTACAGTGAATTTCCAAGAAGACAAAAGTGGCCCAGATTCAGAAAATCAAAGAAAAAGACAAGTAAGAAAACTTTTGCGATATCGCGACACGTTTTCTGTCACGATTTCGCAACATGGCCGAGGAGAGAGAAGGCACAAGAAAAATTGTCATGATTTCACGACATGGCCGAGGAGAGAGAAGGCACAAGCAAAATTTTCACGATTTCATGACATGGCCGAGGAGAGAGAAGGCGCAAGCAAAATTGTTGTGATTTCACGACATGGCCGAGGAGAGAGAAGGCGCAAGGAAAACTATCACGATTTTGCAACATGTTGGAAGCAAAGAAGGCAAGTAAGAAAACTGTCACAATTTTGCAACATGTTTGGAAAGAAGGCGCAAGCAAAGAAAATTGTTGCGATTTCATGACATGGTTGGAGAGAAGGCACATGCAAAGAAAACTGTTGCGATTTCGTGACATGTCAGGTTTTCACGATCCGATGAGAAGAAAAGCACCAAGGAGAGAAAGTGTCATGATTTCGCAACAGGATCGAAGAGAAAGTGCCAAGGAGATAAAATGTTGTGATTTTGTGACAGGTTCGAAGAGAAAGTGCTAAGGAGAAAAAGTGTCATGATTTTGCGACATGTCGAGTTTTCGCAATCCGATGTCAAGAAAAAGCGCTAAAGAGAAAAAGTGTCACGATTTCATGACATATTGTAGGAGAGAGAAGGCCAGACAAAAAGTGTCACGATTTCGTGACATATTTCTTAAGGAAGAGCTCGAGAGAAAAAGTGTCGCGATATTGTGACATGTCGCATTTTCATGACCTGAAAAGAAGAGAAGAGCTAAGGAGAAAAGATGTCATGATTTCATGACATGTCGCATTTTCATGATAGAAGCAGAGAGGAAGGCTCCAAAGGGTGAAGTGTCGCGATTTCGCGATAGAACCAAAATGAAAGAGCAAGGAAGCAGAAGTGTCACGATTTCGCAAAAAAGTCAAGCAGGAAGTGAAAGGCAGTGAAAGTGTCATGATTTTGCGACATGTTCCATTTTTGATGGTGCATGCAAAGAAGAATGTACGACAGAGAGAAGTGTCACGATTTCACGACATGTCATGTTTTTACTGGTGCATGCAGAGAAGAGTGTACGGAAGCGAAAGATGTCACGATTTCGTGACATGTCTTGTTTTCGCTAGTGCAAGCAGAGAAGAGTGCAAGGAAGCGAAAGTGTCACAATTTCATGACATGTTCCATTTTCGTGGGCAAGAGATAGAGAAGAGTTCAAGGCAGCGAAAGTGTCATGATTTTGTGATAGGTTGTGTTTTCATGGATGCAAGCCGAATAATGAAGAAAGAAGGCAAAAGTGTCATGATATCGTGACATGTCTTGTTTTCACGGTCAACTGCCAAGAAAAATTTAAAGGGGCATAAATGTCACGATATCGCTACATGTATTAGTTTCGTGGGTAAAATCCGAGAAGCATACACAGGGATAGTTGCAAAATAAAATCATGCAGCAAAACAAGAACTGTTACAGGTGGGGTTACAAAAATGCTATAGTGTAACAAGCAGACAAAAACTACAATGCGATGGAATGAGCGTGGAAAACGAGGAAAATGAAAGCATGGCAAAATAGGAAAAAGGAAGCACGACAAAACATGGTAAAAAGGAAAGCATGAGAAAACAAGGAAAAAGCAGAGTGCAGTAGTGTGTCCACAGTGCTACAAAAAGAGCACAGAAAGCATGGGCTGTAATAGAATATAATAGGTTGCTGTAAAAACATGCAAAAGCTAAGAAAAAGTGGCAGTTAAAGGGGCAGTTATAGTAACAGTAAATGGGAGTCAGAACTGCAGTTACAGGAGTGTCAGTAAAGTCAGAGCGGCAGTTACAGGGTCCATTACGAAGTAAATTCGACGAGCGGTGGCTTCGAGAATCCCAATTAAAGAGACAAATCTATTAATAGACTGCATGCGGGATTATGGCAATTACAAAATACTTAGGGTTTCAATATGAATATATTATTATAAAAGGGCAGTTGCGTGCAGAAGTGAATGAAGCTCAAAATTGAAAAGGGTGCCGCCATAAAGAGGGAAGGTGCTGCTGATAAGGATGTCAGAGCATCGAAATAAGAAGATAAGGCTGTCAGAGTGCAAAGCCACAAGAATTTAGGGTTTAAGCTCAGTACAGTAAGATAAAATAATGTGTGTTGCTATCCATAGAGATGTGTTGGAGAGCTGGTTAAGAGAGATAGAGAACTGCTGAGAGAAAAGAGCAGTGAGGAAAGAGTGCTGCTATATAGAGGGATAGTGCTATGGGCTAGAAGAATGTTGTAAGAATTACATAGCTATGAGAGCTACAAGTGCAAGCCATATGAAAGGGTTGGAAGAATGCTGTAAGAAGTACAGAGCTCTGAGAGCTGCAAGTGCAAGACATATGAAAGGGCTGTAAGTGTGCAGTAGGTAGAGCTATAAAAGAGTGTATGCTTTGTGGACAGGAAGTTGAGATTAAGAGTAAGAAATAGAATATATTGAGTCTCTAACAATTATCCTTATGCTTCCATGAGATTGATTTGAGTTAAGATAGACCAATGAGGGTCTTGTAACACAGAAGGCATTTTTATGTCAATCAAGATCTAAAATAGAAATCCAATTTGGTGCTTGGAATCAGGGGTTGGTGCTCCTTCCAGTTGGTGCTAGTAAATTAGGGGTTGGTGCTCCTTCCAGTGGATGCTGGTAAATTGATTGTAAAGTTGGTGCTTTGCAATGGCTGGATTTGGATGGGAGTCCAAGAAGTCTAATTTGAGGAGTAGCCAAAACTAGTGAACCTCGTTACATCTTGTGTTATGTGATGCTCTCTTGTGGTACTTGTTGTTTTTTGTTTTAAGCTTTCATTGTTTTGGATTTAAGAGTTAAAGTTTTAAGGTTTAAATAGCTACACTGATTCAACCCCCCTCTCAGTGCAATTGTAAGACTAACAATTGGTATCAAAGCCAAGTTCCCAGTTTTGGCTAAATCAGTCAGGGTTGATCTTGGATTAGTACACAATGGCTAAGAAGAATAGATCCTCATCCAAAAAGGCATCCTAGTTAGTTTTAGTTCCTGTAGAAGAAAAATTTGAACCGAAAAAGGTAGAAGAAGTGAATCCTAAAGTTTGTGATGAAAATATTGAGGCTGAAGTAGATCTTGAAGGAGAGTTGATATCTGCACTTGAAGAGTTGAGTATAGAAAAGAAAAAGAACAAAAGAATGTCCAAGAAGTTAGAAGAATATGGGTATGAGATTGAAGATCTCTTCCTACAAGTTCAAAAGGCCAAGAAATCAGAAGAAGCCTTGAAGACACACCTAGATGATGAGGATGATGTATGCAGCACAAGTGAAGAGGAATCTAACAAAGTTATTGTTGATCTAAAGCTACAAGTAGAATAGTACAAAAGGATTGAAGATATTCTTAGGTCTCAAATCAATGAGAAAGAGACTGTATGCTGCCAACAAGAAGAAGAGATTGTTTCATTGAAGAAACAACTAAAAGAGGCCAATATAAATCTCAAATTTGAGAAGAGCACAGAGTTTCTAGATACAATGATAAATCAACAAAGAAGCTCCATGGCTAATTTTGGTCTTGGATATGAAGTTGAACAACCTTCATCCTCCAAATATGCAGAGAAGAAGTCCACGATTGAAGGATTGAAGCAAGAAAAGTTTGAAGCCGAATCCTCAAAAGGAAGAAAATATCCAAGAATATCTACAGCAAAGCAACCACAACAAAAGAGGTTCTCTCAGTCTCACTCTTTTAATAATAATGCTTTTAATGGATATTGTTCTAAATGCAACCACTTTGGTCACAAGGCAATTTATTATGGACTGAACAATAGATCAAAGAGTTATGCTGATAAAAATACATCTGCTTTTCTGAGTGACCCTGTGCAATGTTTTAAATGTAATGGCCATGGGCACATAGCAAGGTTTTGTCCAAGCACTTCTGCATCCAATCTAAGGCAAGACCATAGATTTCATCATACACATAGAATGCAGTACAAACGGGGAATAAAACATGTGCAATGTTTTAAATGTAACAGTCAAGGGCACATAGCAAGGTTCTGTCCAAGAACTTCTGTATCTAATCTAAGGCAAAACCCTAGATTTCTTCAGACACAAAGAGGACAACACATACAAGGAACATATCATGTGCATAAAATAAAAGAAAATAATCATCCATCAAGAATGCACAAGAGACAACCCCACAAGAGAAATGTTCAAGTTCACGAATAGGGGCAAAATAGGGATGTTGTTGAAAAACCCAAGCCCAAGTTCAAGAAAGTCTAGAGAAAGGCAGAAGAAAGGAAATTGTGTCTCCTTGGACTGAAGGAGGCTACTCCGCCATTGCTCTAAGAAAATCTAGGTGGCACATCCTCAGGGGAAGCAATATTAAAGTTTTATTTTAAATGCTCCTATGTATTTGTCTGGGTATCTGAGGATGAAAGACCAGCAGTTGAGAAATTGTTGTACAGTTGTCAAAGTTTTTGTCGGTTTATGTAGTGGACTGTGGAAGTACCGTGAAGGGTTGTGATTAATTTGAGAGCTGGCACCCTTGGTAGTTTTGATATTTGTCATTGTTATACTGTTGATGATTCTTCTACCACTGTTCAAAATTTTGGATCATAAAAGTTTAGATTTTTTGGTTTAATGCAAGAATGCATGTGTGCCCTAGCTGCATACTTGTGTTTTGATGCAGCAGCTGATTGACATTATTTGAGATAGAACTTGCAACAAAGAGATGCCAGAGTCAAAACAAACAGTGACACTTGCACCCAGTTCTTCAAGAGTTCCAAGTTGCACATGCAAGGTAGAGATGTTGAGAGAATAGCGCACAGGTGGTGAAGCATCAAGGAGGACAAGATGCCTATGCACCTAAGAAAGTCTTGCATTATTTGAGTAATGCGAGATATTGCCTGAGGAAGCAGAATACCGAGAGTTGATGATTGGGTGCAGTTTTAGGTTCCAACGCTAGAGGTAATGGTCCAGAAGTATGAGTTTCAGTAAGGTGTAAAAAGATATATTGTTTGTATGCTTTATATTTTTTTGTAGTTGACTTCTAAGGATTGGAGTCATAAGGTGCTTTATGGTATAAATATGTTTGTGGTTACTTTTATGATCTAACCCTAACTTGGTGGCAAAGTTGAGGGTGGTGTTGGTAACAGGTTGAAGAACTATTCTCTTCTTCCTCAAACAAAGAGGAAGCATGTTGCACTAGGGTTTATGTTAGTAAGTCTTGCTACTTGCATTAAGATGGTGAAACCCTTAGTTGGCTGTTTTGAGATTGATGATTGAGTTGCTTTCATAGAGGTTGTGTTTGATCAAGTTAATGCTTTACTTGATACATGATTTGGGCTTACTCCATTGAGATTGATTTGAGCAAGTTATTCTTTGCATTGGTGATTTATGTTGGTGGTTGTCTTGTTCAAATACCTTTGGAAGGAAAATGATGTCTACTAGTTTCCTTTTCATGTAGTGATTGGTTGAATGCTTCAAGGTTAATCTTGAGTTGGATGATGTTGGTTAAACCTTGTCTATAAGCATTGTTGTTAGAGCCCTAATTGATTGAGAAGAAGAAAATTGGTTGTGGCTGGGTGGATTGAGGTAGCCTGTTGGATTCTCACTACAGAGAGAGACAAATAACTATCATTGGGTTCAAGCTTGTTGAGAATATATCCAAGATGCATGGTGGAGATGTATGCAGATGCTGCTGGCATTGCAGAACAAAAAGGTGGCTATATAATATTATTGTATGCCTTCACTAACAATGGACAAGTTTGAGTTTGCAAAGCAACAGAGGGTAGTTGCACAGAAGACAGTGGTCTAGTCATGTTATTACACATGTTATATTGGTGAAGTTGACGGTGATGGTGTCATTCACTGGTTATTGTTGCTATTCACATTGTTAATTTTGTTGATGCCTATTATGCTTATCATGATGTTGTTAATCAGTGAAATGAAGTGGTATTGGACTCAGGGGGAGCATTTATGCATTTCGTTATCATACTGCTCATGTTTATGCTTTTGCTAATTGTAAAATTTTTTGCCTGAGAATGTTGTGCATGGACTCAGGGGGAGTTTGTAGCCGCCCTTTGGTATTATTGTCAAATGGGAAGAAGAATTACAGGTAATTGTACGCAATTACGTGTGTTGCCAACAATTCCAAAGGGGGATATTGATGAGCAAGGTGCAACCAAAGTATTGTCATTGTTGTCAACACAATCAGATTGATCAGTTGATGCAATGGACAAGAGTTGATTGATGAGCAAGGTGTAGCCGAGCAAGGTGTAGCCAAAGAATTTTCATTGTTGTTAACATAGACAGATAGATAAATTAATGATGCAGTGGACAGGAATTCAGAGGTCAGTTAGAACATGTACAGTGAATTTCCAAGAAGACAGAAGTGGCCCAAATTCAAAAAATCAAAGAAAAAGACAAGAAAACTATCGCAATATCGCGACACGTTTTCTGTCATGATTTCGCAACATGGCCGAGGAGAGAGAAGGTGCAAGCAAAATTGTCATGATTTCGTGACATGGCCGAGGAGAGAGAAGGCACAAGCAAAATTGTCATGATTTCACAACATGGCCAAGGAGAGAGAAGGCGCAAGGAAAACTGTCATGATTTTGTGACATGTTGGAAGCAAAGAAGGCAAGTAAGAAAACTGTCATGATTTCACGACATGTTTGGAAAGAAGGCACAAGCAAAGAAAACTGTCACTATTTTGCGACATGGTTGGAGAGAAGGCACAGGCAAAGAAAACTGTCGTGATTTCATGACATGTCAGGTTTTCGCGATCCGATGAGAAGAAAAGCGCCAAGGAGAGAAAGTGTCATGATTTCACGACAGGTTCGAAGAGAAAGCGCCAAGGAGAGAAAGTGTCATGATTTCACGACAGGTTCGAAGAGAAAGCGCTAAGGAGAAAAAGTGTCACGATTTTGTGACATGTCGGGTTTTCGCGATCCGATGTCAAGAAAAAGTGCTAAGGAGAAAAAGTGTCACGATTTCATGACATATTGTAGGAGAGAGAAGGCCAGACAAAAAGTGTCATGATTTCATGACATATTTCTTAAGGAAGAGCTCGAGAGAAAAAGTGTCGTGATATCGTGACATGTCGTGTTTTCATGACTCGAAGAGAAGAGAAGAGCTAAGGAGAAAAGATGTCACGATTTTGCGACATGTCACATTTTCATGATAGAAGCAGAGAGGAAGGCTCCGAAGGGTGAAGTGTCACGATTTGGTGACAGAAGCAAAATGAAAGAGCAAGGAAGTAGAAGCATCACAATTTTGCAACAAAGTCAAGGAGGAAGTGCAAGGCAGCAAAAGTGTCATGATTTCACGACATGTTCCATTTTTGCTGGTGCATGTAAAGAAGAATGAATGTATGACAACGATAAGTGTCA
This sequence comes from Wollemia nobilis, assembly GCA_028583015.1. Taxonomy (NCBI): domain Eukaryota; kingdom Viridiplantae; phylum Streptophyta; class Pinopsida; order Araucariales; family Araucariaceae; genus Wollemia; species Wollemia nobilis. Next base: position 22,473,346 of record JAQPPZ010016895.1, read on the forward strand.
CGATTTCGCGACATGTCATGTTTTCGCTGGTGCATGTAGAGAAGAGTGTACAGAAGTGAAATATGTCACGATTTCACGACATGTCTTGTTTTCGCTAGTGCAAGCAGAGAAGAGTGCAAGGAAGCAAAAGTGTCATGATTTCGTGACATGTTCCATTTTCGTGGGCAAGAGACAGAGAAGAGTTCAAGGCAGCGAAAGTGTCGCGATTTTGTGACAGGTTGTGTTTTCGTGGATGCAATCCGAATAATAAAGCAAGAAGGCAAAAGTGTCGCGATATCGCAACATGTCTTGTTTTCACAGTCAACTGCCAAGAAAAAGTCAAAATGGCAGAAATGTCATGATATCACGACATGTCTTAGTTTCATGGGTAAAATTTGAGAAGCATACACAGGGACAGTTGCAGAATAAAATCATGCAGCAAAACAAGAACTGTTACAGGTGGGGTTACAGAAATGCTACAGTGTAACAAGTAGACAAAAACTACAGTGTGGCGGAATGAGCGCGGCAAACGAGGAAAATGAAAGCATGGAAAAATAGGAAAAAGGAAGCACGACAAAACATGGTAAAAAAGAAAGTGCGGGAAAATAAGGAAAAATAAGAGTGCAGTAGTGGGTCTGCAGTGCTGCAAAAAGAGCGCAGAAAGCATGGGCTGCAATAGAATATAATAGGTTGCTGTAAAAACATGCAAAAGCTAAGAAAAAGCGGCAGTTAAAGGGGCAGTTATAGTAACAGTAAATGGGAGTCAGAACTGCAGTTATAGGAGTCTCAATAAAGTCAGAGCGATAGTTACAGGGTCCATTACAGAGTAAATTTGATGAGCGGTGGCTCTGAGAATCCCAATTAAAGAGACAAATCTATTAATAGACTACATGCGGGATTATGGTAGTTATAGAAGAATTAGGGTTTCAAGATATTATAAAAGGGCAGTTGCGTGCAAAAGTGAATGAAGCTCAAAATTTAAAAGGGTGCCGCCATAAAGAGGGAAGGTGTCACTGATAAGGATGTCAAAGTGCCAAAATAAGAAGATAAGGCTGTCAGAGCGTAGATCCACAAGAATTTAGGGTTTAAGCTCAGTACAGTAAGAGAAAATAATTTGTTTCGCTATCCATAGAGGAGATGTGTTGGAGAGCTAGTTAAGAGATATAGATAACTGCTAAGAGAAAAGAGCAGTGAGGAAAGAGTGCTGCTGTATAGAGGGATAGTGCTGTGGGCTAGAAGAATGTTGTAAGAAGTATAGAGCTATGAGAGCTGTAAGTGCAAGCCATATGAAAGGGCTGGAAGAATGCTATAAGAAGTACAAAGCTGTGAGAGCTGCAAGTGCAAGCCATATGAAAGGGCTGTAAGTGTGTAGTAGGTAGAGCTATAAAAGAGTGTATGCTTTATAGATAGGAAGTTGATATTAAGAGTAAAAAATAGAATATATTGAGCCTCTAACAATTCTCCTTATGCTTCCATGAGATTTATTTGAGTTAAGATAGACCAGTGAGGGTCTTGTAACACAGAAGGCATTTTTATGTCAATCAAGATCTAAAATAGAAATCCAAGATGGTGCTTGGAATCAGGAGTTGGTGCTCCTTCCGGTTGGTGCTAGTAAATTAGGGGTTGGTGCTCCTTCCAGGTGGATCGTTGGTAAATTGATTGTAAAGTTGGTGCTTTGCAATGGCTGGTTTTGGATGGGAGTCCAAGCAGTCTAATTTGAGGAGTAGCCAAAACTGGTGAACCTCGTTACATTTGTGTTATGTGATGCTCTCTTGTGGTACTTGTTGTTTCTGGTTTTAAGATTTGATTGTTTTTTCTTTAAGAGTTAAAGTTTTAAGGTTTAAATAGCTGCACTAATTCACCCCCCCTATCAGTGCCATTGTAAGACTAACAGTTTGGGCAGTCCTGCAAAAAATGTCTCTACCATTCCTTCATCCCTCCTTTGGGTCCAAAAAATCTTTGAATTTAGCCTTTGACTGGCTCATACCTTTTCATTGCACTGGCTTTAAAATAAATAATGTTTTCACCCCAAAGCGGGGTGATAGAGATTTTTACCCCCCACTTGGGGTGAAAATAGCTTGTCTTCTTTTTGCCTTTGAAACTTCAAATTTTTTCAATATTTTATGCACCACGACTTCCATTCATTTTAAATTCTTCATCTGGATGTCTTGGGCTATTTCAACCCTTTTTCGAATGCATTTAATTTTAAAGTGCCATTTCATCCTCATGGAAAGTGAAACCATTTTTCTTTCTTTATCTGTTAGTGCTTTCATTTTGAACCAATTTTACCAGTGCTAAAAATTGTTAACTTGTTGCTCCATTTTACACATAATGTTAATTTTACCTTAAAACCCCATCATTCCCAATATAATTTCCATGAAAATTAATTGTAACACAATATATTGAAAAAAATTGCGGCATTATTCATTATATTTTGCCCTTATTTTACAATTAGAATTTTCAATAAAATTTCAACAATTTTTTTTAATGTGGCAAAATGACAAAACTGCCAATAATAACTTAGTTATATATGATCAATTGGATATTTCATATAAATTTTAGTTTTCTAGGAGAATTGAAAATGCAAAATATTTTATATTTTTGAATTTTTTTAGTGCCAACTAATGACCTAGAAATATAATGTGAGTAACCCAAGTTAAATAAAATTCAAGTATTTTCAATAGTAAATTACTAATTTATACTTGACCAAATTGAAATACACATGCTTTTTGTTTGAAATATAATTTACAGAAAAAAATTCAAATATTTAAAAATATTTTTCAAAAGAAAGTATCACTCACTAAAAGCCTATGTTGGCTAAGCATAAGAATTAGTTTTATTTTTATTTTATCTATTTTATTAATATTTTTTGTGTAAATTGATCCATATATGGTTTTGATGAACAAGCATAGATATCTACGGTACAATTTTTTATGGATCTAAAATATTATAATTTATATCCAATGCCTATAATTAAGATGTACTCTTGGTTTATGATCTATTTAAAAGTTTTGGTATTTTTTTAGTTATTAAATACTCATATACTTTACTATGTCCTATTTGTAGGCTTTGAATATGGTGAATACGTAGGCATGAAATATATTGAAGGGTGGACCATTATGACAACCCATAACATTTGAAATTCTTTAAGACATTATTATAATGGTCAAGGAGCAACTCATGGAAAAAATTGAAGCAAAGTAATAAAAAAGGAGTCTATATGTCATATGTGAGCATCATACAAATGGTTATTGGATAAACGTTAGGAGTTTGACAATGAATTTCAATAAATACATGATAAAATCCAAGAAATTCTTCATCTCAAATATCTAAATACTTGGTAATAGACCTTAAGTGTATGCATACATCATCTTAGATTAATGATATTCATATTCCTAGTGGTTATAAAATATTTATTACCAACTACAATTTAGTTCTACTCCATAAAGTCTAAAGTGAACTATTCTATAGTTTAATATAGTGAGCACTCTTAGATTCAATGATGCATATAAATTCATAGATAAATCTCAAAGATATTTTATATAGTACATAATTTTGGATAGTTGTAATGAGTATCTAAGGAATTTTGTTGTAGGAGGGAATGAATCATCATTTAAAAGTTTTTCAAATATTATGTTGTTCACATGGTGTATGCAAATGAAGATATAAGGCTCATCTTGCACCACTTGCATGAGATAGATAGAATTGGAATCATGATGTGATGGTTTTATGTGGGATCAAAATTTGATTTGTCTTCTTTATTAATGCATGGATATTTTTCAAGTTTAATAGTGAAAAGTATTTTTCTAAATGACCAAGTTATACAAAACTATAATCCATTCATTTAATTATTAGATCTTGCATATATATTTGTATCTATTATTAGAACATATTCAATGTGTCTATGTAGGGATATTTAAAGGTTCCATGCCACATCAAATGTTTGGAACATCTAGTGTTAATTAAAACTACCTCAATATTTTATTGGATTAGAATTTTTAGAAATCATAGAAATATTGGTAGAGGTTATCATATTGTTGTAGATGTCAATTCCCATCCACATGAAATATCTTATACACAAGGTTTTTGATATCTATTAATAATATTAATGATATTTTTGCTACTCTACCATTTATTTTTATTACATTTTAATTTAATATAATATTTTCATTCAACATTGTGACAAGTACCTTTCTTTAATTGTAACTGTTAAAGTTTTATTTACAAACAGAATAGATCAAATATAGGTTATAACTCTCAAATTATGAATCATTATTTCAATAATTCGTTACCAAAAGTCATTTAAATAATACCAATGTAGGCACTAAAAAAATAATCACTACATGGTAGTTTACATTTATACTATATAAAATATAATGCTTTGACTTCATATCTTATATTGAAGTTGCCACATTGAGTTCACCATCATAGTATTAAACTAAAATGTTGCAAAGTATTTAATTAAATTAATCATAAAAATATTATCCCTGTAAGAAGTGTCCTAGCCTCTACATAGTTATTAGTGTAAGTTCCATGTGATTATGAGAAAGTGAGGAAAATGTTTCCTTTATTATTAAAAAAATACCTTTTTTATAAGTTTTCCTTATATTTTCCTTTGGAGGTGCCATAAAAATTAATTATAGTAAACTAACTTATAAACATTTTTGTTTTACCATAGATCATCGGAGATTTTTTGTGTTAACACCATAAAAATAAATTATCTTTGTATGTACATTCAAAACCTATAACCAAGAACTATATAAATTTAACAAGAGTGGTTATAATACAAATTCTAGTTTGAGTATGTGGTTTACTGATTTGTTTCTATTAAGTGTATTATTCCTTTCAAATAATAGAGAGATGCACACATGGGAAGTGTCATGGGTTTTGATGAGGGTGATTAAGTGTTGTCTGACTAATACTAAGAGGGTAAGATATTGATCATATTTCTAGCATACAAGAAGATAGTAGATGTGCATGAACTCATCAAAAAGGACATATTCCTTAAAGATAATAAAGAAACAATGACAACTAGTTTTTTCAACCAACTAATGGATATCCTTTAGAGTATAAAGAATGATTTCTTAACAAATCTAATTACAAGATGAAAACTATGGATAATCCATTTAAATTGTAACATTATCTTAACAAATATAATTACAAGATGAAAACTATGGATAATCCATTTAACTTGTAACATTCACAAGTTATATAATCAAACATAGAGAGATTTTAATATTACCTAGTTAGATAGTTTATTATATGTTATAGAATTTGAAAGTAGAACAACCTAATTACTACGAACACTAATATCAATAACGTATCTCCAACTAAATTAGATAATATAATTACAAGATGAAAACTATGGATAATCCATTTAACTTGTAACATTCAAAAGTTATATAATCAAACATAAAAAAATTATAAAATTACCTAGTTAAATAACCTATTATATATTATAGAATTTGAAAGTAGAACAACGTAATTACTACGAACACTAATATCATGAGTGTATACATTCATCATATATCAATAACGTATCTCCAACTAACTTAGATAACATAAAATCAATATTAGAACAATAAAAATTAAATAAAATATAAAATCAATACCAACATAACTAATGTTCTAGCTACTAAGGGAAACATCAAAAATCAATATCGACATAACTAACGTTCTAGTTACCAAGGGAAAAATCAAACTTCATCTTTACGAATATTACACTTGTTTAACATCTCCATCACATTTACGAAGATTACACTTGTTTAACATCTCCATCACATCTCTCATTGAGGGTCGGTGTTCTGGGGACCTCCTTGTGCAAATAAGACCCATGCTCAATACAGACATCATTTGTTGAATAGACTTATCTTCCTTGGTAATATTACAAGTATTCAACAAATTAACGTTGGTAAGATTACAAGTATTCAAAAAATTAATGATAATTTGAGAATTTGATTCATAAATTATCCTGCGCCAACCCAAATTATATCCTTGCTCCAATGCATAAAGAATAGAAAGTGCTTCCATATAATTACTGGTGTGTCTTCCTTTAAAACATGAGAAAAAGAAACATACCACACAAATGCAATCATGTACCACTCCACCAATACCAGCATTTCCAAGATTATCTCTTGAAGACCCATCAGTATTAATCTTAAGAAGCCCCTAGGATAGGGCTTCCATCTGCCATCTCTCTGCACTCTCTTATTGAATCCCCTCATGCTAAAATAAATATTAGCACATGGACCAAACACTGTCAAACCCAAACTATGCATAATTTGGACCTCCACTATGTTCATAGGAATATTAATCTAAACATTTAGTAGACACAGTTTCTTGGATCATTCTCAAAATTCTTTCCAAGACTTGAAAAACAGAGAGCTTTCTCCCTTGAAAAATTCTTCTATTCCTTTCAATACAGATTTTCCAAAAGATGCAGGATGGACAAATATGCCAAAAAACTTATAAAAATAAGACCTTAGCTCAAGGTCTTCCCAAACTCCTCCATAAATCTAAAGGAGAAAAAGAATGAACACAAGACTGTTTCCACACACCCCACCACAAATGCCAAAGCTGACGTGCAAAACCACATTGAATAAGCACATGACCAATAAATTCCTCACTCTTATCACATAGTAAACAAAAGGAAGGGCCATGAAAACCTCTCTTCTAAAGGTTATCCAAAGTGATACATTGATTATGAGTGGCAACCCACTAGTAAAAATTGAAAGAGGATGAAATCTAGATTAATTTCCAACACCCTTCCTTCAACACATAACAATTATTTTTGCCTTTCAAAATATTCCTTCTTCATATATTTTGTGAAAATATATGTCACTTGATCCTTTGACCTACAAAGTAATAATTTAATTTCTTCATTTTTCACTAGCTCTCTAATGAAGTGATACATGATGTCAATGTGTTTGCTTCTACCATGAAATTATGGATCCTTTACAATATTATGGATGAGTTACTCTCACAAAAAAATTTAGTTGTTGCTTCATATTCATGATTTAACTTGTCTAAAATTCTTCTAAGTCAAACTGCTTGATATGCTATATATGTGGTGAAAATATATTTTACTTTAGTAGTACAGATTGCAACAATGGGTTGCTTCTTATATGACCATGAGATAGCACCTGATCCAAGATGGAATGTATAGCCAGATATTTTCTTTCTATCATAATTATTTCTAGCCCAATCTCTATCTATATACCCTATAAGCTCAAGCTGGTCTCATATTGCATAAAAGATCCTATGGTCTTGGGTTCCATTAACATACAACATAACACTTTTTCTTGTTTGCAAGTGAGTATGCCTTGGTGTCTCCATGAATTTGTTTATTAAGCTCACTACATATATTACGTCAAGTCTAGTGGTTGTCAAATATATGAGATTGTAAGCTAACCTCTTATAAAATTTTAAATACATTAAACTTTGATACCACTTTGAAGGAGTTAAATATCTTAATCTAATATGTCAAATCCTTGTAGCATTCTTTACAATAACCTTAAATGAAAGTAGCATTTCACTCTAATGTTTTAGAGGAAACCTTTTTTTCTTGATCATGGCCACATTTGCTATGATTCTATTAGCACCATCTCTAGTGATGAAAGCTCCCTTTTCAAAATATACTTTATTCCATTTTTGCACAAGCTACCCAATGTTTAAAAGAATGTGCTTTAGCCTTGGCACATAATACACATTACTAATTTGTTCTCTATCTCATTGTTTTATATAGATTTTAAAGTTACCTTTGCCCATGATCGATAATTTACTGTTGTTTTTTATCTTAACCTTAGATTAGATTGTTTCATCTAATTCTTAGAATATTTCTCTGTTCCTAAACATGTGGTAACTTAACCACTATTAAGATACCAAATATTCCTTTTACTCTCTTCATCAACATTACAAGTTAACATCAAAGGCCCACATATACCTTTGTTTTCTTTATTCTCATTCTTATTGTTATAGTGGGCTTCTTGCTTATTTTTCCAAGCCATTTTCATTCTACATTCAAAACTGTTATGCACAAATTTCTTGCAATAATAGCATTGGATTTTTTATTTATCATACCTTTGATTTGATCCTTCTTGCTAGTTTTTGTTGCTACATATTCCTCTTGCTTAATGGAAATTGTAGTTGATTTCTCTTTTTTTTGAGTAGTTTGATTTTCTTCCTCTTTCATGGTCTCCACCTCCTTTGTGTAACAATAATCCTTTCATAACCATAGTTAGTATATATGTTAATGAAATTTACTTACATTTTCCTATAAAATGTGGTGCTAATGAGAGTCATTGTGCATGTAAGACCAGGTATATACCTTCAACAAATGAATTTGATTGATAAAAAATATAAGAGGGAATTTATGATTCAACTCATGAGTACATGGAAGCTCACGCATATGCTTATCATGTAGATATCATGAATGAATTGTTTATTATGCATTTTTTTTCTCTAAAAATATAGTTGTGATTGAAGAAATATAATGCATTCATAAAATTTTGGGTGTCAATGAAAGTGCCAAGAACATGGAAGCCTTCCTTTACAAAGAATTTGGAAAATGGAGATATTTGTATGCTCATTATTAAGTTTACAAAAAAAATAGAAGAAAATATATAAAAATATAAATTAATATAAAATATAGTAAAAGAGATATGAAAGTTTTATTATTATTATTATTTTGTTTAAGTTGTACATGTATAACATAGGCATGTATTATAAACAATATATAATAGAATATAAATAAAATGAAATGGCAATAACTCTAATGCCCACTATCTAGCGATGCTGGTACTTAAGTGATGACGAAGTGACTTGGAAACTACATGTAATGGTAATGATTATGTTTAGAAAATACCTCCATGATCTTGTAAGAAAAAGTGAGGGAGTTTGGTTAAAAAGAAGGTGGCTATTTATTTTGGGGAGTGGTGTGAAAATATTATAGTCTGGTGGTTTCAAAACAAATTTATGCTTGTGTGTTTCTCTTTCAGAAATTGCTTTTGAACTAGGAGGAGTTTCAATTGAATTTGGCTTGTATAGCTGCTACAGGTGTGCATGTTCTACTTTGCATTGCATTGTTGAATAATGAAATGGTTGGCTAAATGATGTCAGTAAAAAGAAACATTTTTTATTATGTTTTAATTTACTTTTGGATTCTATTTGTGAAAATTGAAAATTTGTTGTTTGAAACTCTTAAGGAAGGATTTTGGCCAACATGAGTTTGGTATAAATTATATAGAAAATAACTTTATCTATTTGGTTATGTAATATGAACCAATGATTCTATGATAGGATAATGTTTGCTATCTGAACAACTACTACTAAGAATGGAAATTAGATCTTGTATGTAGTTTAAAACTGGAATTATAAAATTAGAAAGAAATGGACATTGTAAAACATAGGATAATGTTAGGTTGTTAAAGATGTTCATCTATGTAATTATGAAATTATTGAGATGAGCAAGTTTGTGATTTATTTATGAAATTAAGTTGATTATATATGAGTAAATTGATGTATGTGTTGTTTTGACATGAAGTTTAGATCATGAATGGAATGCTTGTTAGTGAATGTTGAAAACCTACATGTAGAAATGTTAGAAGTAGACATATTAAAATATGTAGAATCATGTCAGATCCCATACACAAAGCAAGAAGGTCAATCGCTGAGAAGCACTATCGAGTTTGTGAACCAAAATAATTATATGGAGAATAGGGTTTGTGTTACCATGTACAATCATTTCAATTGAAGCAAATTAAAACTACAGTGTTCATAGAGGTATTAAAAAGGGTGTTCATACTCAAAACTAAATCTATGTTTCATGGAGAAACCAACCAAAACCATTTAGTGCAAACTGTCATCATTGCCTATAGAATTTTTCCTATAGATAGGCATAGTTGTTTTATTAGATACATGTAAAATATTACCTTTTGTTAATAGTTGAACCATTTTTTACATTGTGTACCCTATAGTTCAATCAATATAAGTTACAAAGATAAATTATTGTGTAAAAATAGTTTATATTTACCAGATAAATTGAAATGTGGATTCTAGGTCGAAGTTTGTATTTTGAAAGCATGGTAATAAATAAAAATCCTGAGTTTCCATTATTGAAAGAAATTAATTTTTGATTACGTACATGTAGGTATGGGTGATAAAATAAAAAAGGAGCTAAAAATGGGGTTTATGCAAAAAGATTACTCTTAAAGAAAAAATATTATTTTAGTTTGGTTGTTACTTGTAAATAAGATTTATTTATTGTCTTGGCTGAAAAGAGTGGTCGTAAATTTGTTTGAGCATTTCGACATAATTATCTGTCATTTATTAGAATGAAATAAAAAAATAGCTTATTATCTTGATGATGTATGTACATGCAAAATCAAATTTTTATATTTTGATGAACTTGAAAGTGGTTGTGCATACATATATAAATCTATAACGAGAAATGATATAGTAGTTACCCGATCACTTATAAGTAATTGTAAATCCATAATGTTCTACTAGGATACCTTTGGGGTAGGGTAAATCCAAAGTTGTTTTAATTTTAAAATATTATATAATTAGAAATGGTGTGGAAAAAATGAAACTATCGTGTAATAATGGCATAGAGGAAACACACTTATGATAGAATGATAATTGTTAGCAAGTAGTAATTAAAAGTTAGGCTAATATGAATTTTATTATTTAAAAATAAAAATGTGGGTAAGCTTACTTAAAAGAGAATTTAATTAGCATTATCTCATGTTAATATTAGATACCTAAGCTAGTAACATTCCTATGTGTAATTGAAGCTAATTTAACCTATGATGTGAGTAGATAATGATACACTTTTCTTGATGTTGTTGGTTATGATGAGATAAAATGGTAAAGGGAAATATAGCTTACAAGTAAGCTAACTTGTTCAATTCATTTTATAGTTGATTGGGATAAGGAACAAATAAATTGGATAAAATAATCTTACAAATGCTTTAATTATAAATTATTGTAGAAATTCATTTAAATTCTTGAACAAGGCCAATGTATAAAAGAAGTTAGAACTAGAATAAGCATAAATTTATAGAGGCAATATAGGGTTGGTTAAAAGGGGGTGATTTCATGTTATTTCATAATTATAAAGTAATATTTAATACTTTGGGCATAAAAAAAAGGAATCGTAGTCACAATATAAATTAGAGTGATAGTAGAATGATTCTTTGATATTATATGAGTTAAAATTATAAGTCTTGATGTTGGAACTTATATATCCTTTAAAAAATTTCTTGTTGATTGAGTTCAGAAAATTCATTTATTGATTTGGAAAACTTACTGGTGACTTAGGTTAGATGTGTTTATCATGATGGAAAGACCCAAATATTATTGATAAATCATAAGCCTTAATCGAAATCATGAAGAGGAAAGTTTATATGAGTTTCTCATGGAAAAAAAATCTTGAACACCCAATGCTATTAAGATGCGGGTAAGAATGCAACATGTATCGAGAGAAACTATTTTTTTGATGAAATAGATCGAAATAAGTGACCTAGTCAAAAATAGTAACGAGGGGAAGTATGATATGCCACCTCTAGGTTGTTGCCCACGAGTACAAGTGATAAGTTCTTGTACCATTTAGCTAGAAGAGAACGAGCATGAAAAATAAGCTCGTTCTACTACAATGTTTGGTATGGGATAAACCATCATGATTCATAATGTACAATGATATCAAGTCCAGGATCAAGGTATTTATATGGCTCTAGTTGGTTCCAGGGAAAAATGTTAGGTAGATAGACACTAGGTATATGTACACTAACCCCCTTGCATATTAAATTTGAACAAGTTGATCAATTAGATCAAGGTTCAATATGCTAAGGGATGGGGAGAGTATGCATTCACCCTCTAGGTGTTATGGATCATAAAGAAAAACCCCTACCATGGTTCAACCCTCATGCCAGAATAATAGGATGATAAATGAGATAAGTTGATTCAACAAAATGGTATTTTTCATGGGATTTGGCCAATATTATCCACTTGGGTGGCTATTTGTAATAGTCTTGATATCCAAAAGTGGTATGGCATACTTGTACTAATTAATTTTCATGTTATCTAATTATTGGGTGAATCATATTTTGTTGTGAACATGAAAGCACAATCATATTTTATTGTGAACATGAAAGCACTTCTTAGTTTGAACTATAAACTTAGAAAAAAATTAACCTGTCCTAAAATTGTTTAGCTTATTATGTGGTACAAATAGGTAAGTAGACCTGGGTTATTACATGTGGTATTAGAGCATAAGAGATCTTTAAGTTATAGGATTTTGAATAATGGTTAATTGTTTTTGAAGATACAAGGTTGATCTTCATGAAATCCCACAAGAGTTAGGTAGGAAGAGACCACCATCAGACCTCCAAGGAGACCACATACAAGAACAATAAAAATAAGATTCACAAAGGAAGAGAAGAATGAAATAGATAACTAAACCTCCACCAAATAAACCTAGTAGGTTGGAAGTAAATTTAGCAAAAGTAGTACAATGGTAGGAAACTCATATGAAACATCAAAGAGAGAAAATGGCCCAACAAAAAACTCACATGGCCCAACAACAAGAGTTGATAGTCCCACAACACAAGATCATAGAAGACCTAATCAGGGGTAGGTAAACTATAGGAAGGACATAGGAAGCATCTAATGAGTCTACAAGAACTAGTACTGGTAGGGCTAGAGTAAGTTCGAAGTTGTCCAAAGACCTAAAAATGTTGTAATTTTTAAATTTAATGGAAAATATTATGGTGATACAATGGAAAAATGGGTGAATGAACTAGAGAAACATTTTATATGGATTGATGATGTATATGTATATGTCTATATGGATGCATGAATAGACTAATTAGTATAGTAGCTTTGTGTATGTTTTGGCATGTGCATGGATTTTTGATTGAACATGAAACACTATATGATAGATTAATTGGCCAAGTTTTAAATTCTTGCATAATATTTGGTATGAAGAATGATTAATGAATGGACATGATGTATGGTTCATGAATGAAATTTTATTGATAGTTATATGAATGAATTTGAGATTGTATACTGTTTTTTTTATTAACCATTCATGAAACACAAGGATTGTGTTTTTTTCTAGTGGGGGAGGATGTAACGATCCTCCTAGAACAACCTAGTTAGAAGATATGTTAATGAAATATGCTTACCTTTAGATTTAGAATGTGGTGTTGCTAAAAGTCATTGTGCATGCAAGACCAGGTATATGCCTTCGACGGATGAAATTGGTCGATGAAAAAGGTAAGAGAGAAGTGATGATTCATATTGTGAGTACATGGAAGCTCACGCATATGCATATCATGTAGATCTAATGAATGACTTGTTGAGTATGCATGTGGTTTGCTCTAAAAATATAGTTGTGATTGATGAAATGTAATGCAATCATAAACTTTTGGATGGAAATCAAAGTTCCAAGATCATGGGATCCTTCCTTTACCAAGCATTTGGGAAATGGATATTTTTGTATGCTCATTATGAATTTTACAAAAAATAGAAGAAAATATATAAAATATAAATTAATATAAATAAATATAGTAAAAGAGATATGCAATTATTATTATTATGTTGTTGTTTATGTTCTGTGTGTATAACATAGGTATGTATTATAAATAATATAAAATAGAATATGAAAGAAATGAAATGGCAATAACTATGTTAACCATGATCTAGTGAAGCTGGTGCTTAAGTGACGATGGAGTTACTTGGCAACTACTAGTAATGGTAATGATTATGTTTTGAAACTACCTCCATGATATCCCAAGACAAAAGTGGGGGGATTTTATTAAAAATAAAGTGACTATTCATTCTGAGGGGAGGTGTGAAAATATTATAGTTTGGCAGTTTCAAAAAAAATTATGTTGGTGTGTTTCTTTTTTAGGAATTGCTTTTGAACTGGGAGAATTTTCAATTGAATTCAGCTTGTATAGTTTCTATAGGTGTGAATGTTCTATTTTTCATTGCATTATTTAATATTGAAATGGTTGGATGAATAATTTCAGTAAAAAGAAATATTTTTTATTCTATTTTGATTTGCTTTTGGAGTCTCTTTGTGAAAATAATTTTTTTCTTGTTTAAAACTCTTAAGAGAGGATTTTGGCCAGCATGTGTTTGGTATAAATGACATAGAAAATACCTTCATATGTTTGGTTATGTAATATGAACCAATGATTTCATGATAGGATAACATTTGCTATCTTAACAACTACTACTAAGAATGGAAATTATGAAATTAGAAATAAATAGACATTGCAAAAGACATGATAATGTCAGGTTGGGAAAGATGTTCATCTATGTAATTCTTGCATTATTGATATGAGCAAGTATGCGATTTATTTATGAAATATAGTTGATTGTATATGAGTAAATTAGGTTCTTATGTTGTTTCTACATGAGGTTTTTTTTTTTGGTAAATAAAAGTCTTCATTAATTACCGGGTTTTGTAGGTTAACCCAAAACCTATTACAATATCTAGCCTTTTGCTGAGATTGTAGATCCTAGTCATCCTTGAAACTTTCTTACCATAAATTGTGTTGAATCCCCTACAACACCTTACTAACAAAGCACACCCATACCTAAACATAACTATAAACATTACTTACATTGACAGGAATTGAAGTTTGGAACTTTGCACTTGTGAAACCTGTTGCTTGCCCATTTCCTATTCTCTGTCGGAATTTTCCAAGGCTTACACCCTATTACCTTCATTTCCAATTTGGTATGATTTAGAGGGAAACCCCATAGTTATTATCAGCTCCATGGGAAAAAAACACCCATTCATATTTCTCCTTAACGAGTCGGTTTCTTTTCATGACTAATAATGTTTTCCACTTCACGTGGCACACCTTGTGTCCATGTCACCAAACTACCAACATCAACACCTATGTTGGATAATTTTTTAGCTGAATTTTTGGCCTCATGGTACATGTGACGAGCTCGCATGTTCTGTCTTGCTACAAAACGGATCCTCACTTCATGGATGACTCCCTCGATTCTCGATGGAAGTTTTTTGCAATTGGTTAAAAGGTTGATGATGTTCATAGAATCACCTTCAATCATCAAGTTACCTTGAGTTGCTTGGGCTACTTGTAACCCTCTCCAAAGGGCTCTAGCTTCTGCTTCGTTATTAGTTCTGATTCCCAATGGTTCAGCAAAGGCCTTGACCAAATTTCCTTGATGATCCCTGATTATTCCTCCAGCTCCAGCTCTTCCCAGGTTCTCCTTGGCTGCACCATCAAAATTTAGTTTAAACCAACTCTGGGGGGGTGGCTCCAAAAAAATCCCATTTCTAGGATTGGGCAAAGGAATGGAAGGTTTGTCCTCAATACCTAAGGCCCGAGCTAATTTTTTTTCTTGGGGAAGAATTGAGTGGTTCTCATCCACTAAGGTGCTAAAGTTTTCTTTCACAAAAACAATAATCCTATTGAGGATGGTTTTTGGGTTGTGAATGGTATCCTTAAAGGCTCTATGGTTCCTTTCTAGCCAAATCTACTAGAGAAAATGATTCCAAAAAAATTTCCATAGGTACTTAAGTTTTAGGCTAACAAAGGGTTGAGGCCATTGATGGAACACTTCAGATATAAGAGCAAGATTAACCCACAAGATGCCAAAGGCTTGGAAAAGTTCATCTAGGATGGACTCTGCTACCGGACACTCCAGAAACAAGTGTTGGGTAGTCTCCCATCCTGCCCTATACATGTAGCAATGGTTAACAATAACCATACCTTTGGATAACATATTGTCCATAGTGAGGATTTTTCCTTGAATCACTAGCCATGAAAAAAAAAATATTTTAGGAATTAAGCCTTTGATCCAAACCAAAATCGGTTGAAATTGTTGACCTTCCACATTGAGAAGCAAATTATAGGCAGACTTAATTGTGAAGTCACCACTTTTAGTCTCAGCCCAAACAATGTGATCTTAATCCTCTCCAGAGGGAATAATTTGCTGAGTTAAAATGTTATACTCTTCAGACTCTGCTTCAAAGCCCTGTACTCTGATGTGTTTCCACCTGTTGATATTTATATCCTACTTTTTCTACATGAGGTTTGGGTCATGAATGGAATACATCTTAGTGAATGTTGAAAACCTACATGTATACATGTTAGAAGTACATATATTAAAATATGTAAATATATATTTTATCCCATACACAAAATAAGAAGCTTGAGCATTGAGAAGCACTACCGGGTTTGTGAATAATAAGAATTACATGGAGAATCGGGTCAGTGATACCAGATGCAATAATTTCAATTGAAGTAAATTAAAACTATAGTGTTCATTGAGGCATTAAGAAGGGCATTAATACTAAAAAATGAATCTATGTTTCATGGAGAAATCAATCAAAACCATTTAGTGAAAATTGTCAGCATTGGCTGTAAAATTCGTCCTATACATAGGCATAGTCTTTTCATTAGATACATGTAAAATGTTACCTTTTGTTAAAATTTGAACCATTATTTAAATTGTGTACTCCACAGTTCAATCAATCTGAGTTACAAAGATAAATCATTGTGTAAAAATTGTTTTTCTTTACCAGATAAATTGAAATGTGGATGCTAGGTGAGAGTCTGTGTTTTGAAAGCATGTTAATAAATACAAATCCAAGTTTCCATTGTTGAAATATAAATTAATTTTGTATTACATACATGTAGGTATGGGAGCTAAAAGAAAAATGAAGCTATAGGTGGAGTTTATGTGAAAATATTACTCTTAAAGAAAAATATTATTTTACTTTGGTTGTTACTTGTGAAGAAGATTTATATATTATCTTGACTAAAAAGAGTGGTAGTAAATTTATTTGAGCATTCTGACATAATTAACTTTTATTTATTAGAATAAAATGAACGAATAGCTTATTAAGCTGATGACTTTTGTACATACAAAATAAAAATTTGATAGTTTACTAAGCTTGAAAGTGGTTGTGCATACATATATAAATATGTAATGAGAAATGATCAGGTAGTTACCCGATCACTTTTAAGTAATTTTAAGGCCATAATGTTCTACTAGGATACCTTTGGTGTAAGGTAAATCCAAATTTGTTATAATTTTTGAAAATTATATAATTTGTTATAGTGTGAAAAAATGTGACTACTGTGTAATAATGATATATAGGAAACCCACTTGTGATAGAATGGTGATTTTAGGTAGCAATTCTAATTTAGGCTAATATGTAGGCTTTCCATGAATTTATTTATTTGGAAATAAAATGTGGGTAAGCTTACTTAAAAATATTTAATCAACATTCTCTCATGTTAATATTAGAGACCTAAGCTAGTAATATTTTTGTGTGTAATCGAATATTATTTAGCTTATGATGTAAGTAGATAATGATATTATTTTATTAATGTTGTTGGTTATGCTGAGATAAAATAGAATGGGAAATATAGCTTACAAGTAAGCTAAATTATTTTATTCAATTTATAGTTGAATGGCATAAGGAACAAATAAATTGGATAAAATGATCTTAGAAATGCTTTAATTATAAAGTATTGTATAAATTCATTTAAATTCTTGACAATGCCAATGTAGAAATAAATTTAGAACTAGAATAAACATAAATTTATAGAGGCAATATAGATTTTGTTAAAAGGGGATGATTGCATTTTCTTTCGTAATTATAAAGTCATGTTTAATGTTTCGGGCATAAGAAAAAAGAATCACAATCACAATATAAAATAGAGTGATAGTAGAATGCTTCATTGATATTATAAGAGTTAAATGTAGAAATCTTGATGTTGGGACTTATATATTATTTAAAAATGTTCTTGTTTATTGAGTTGAGAAAACCCATTTGTTGATGGGGAAAACTTACTGGTGACTTAGGTCATATTTTTTTATTATTATGGACAGACCCAAAAATTCTTGATAAATCAAAAGCCTTCACTGAAATCATGAAGATACAAGTTTGTATGAGTTACTCATGGAAAAAAAATCATGAACACCCAATGTTGTTGAGATGTGCGTAAGCATGCAACATGTCTCGAGAGCAACTATTTTTATTACAGAATAGGCTAGAATAAGTGACCAAGTCAAAAATAGTAACAAGGGTTGGTATGGGATGCCACCTCTAGGTTGATGCTCAAGAATACAAGTGATAAGTCCTTGTACCATTTGGCTAGAAGAGAATGAGTATGACAAATAAGCTCATTCTGCCACTATGTTTGGTATGGGATAAATTATCGTGACTCATAATGGATAATTAGATCAAGTCCAATATTAGGGTATTGACATAGATCTAGATGGTTCTAGGTAAAAAATGTAGATATATAGACACTGGGCATATGTATTCTAACCCCCTTGCATATCAAAATTGAAATAAGTTGATTGGTTAGATCAAGGTTCAATAGGCTAAGGGATTGAAATAGTATGTTTTGACCCTTTAGGTGTTATGGGCCCTAAATGAAAACCCTTTCCATGATTCGACTCTCATGCCAGAATAAGACGATAAATAAGACATGTTGATTTCACAAAATGGTACTTTTAATGGAATTTGGCCAATCTCGTCCACTTGGGTGGCTATTTGCAACATTCTTGATACCCAAAAGTTGTATGATATACATGTACTAATTAATTCTTATGTTATCTAATCATGGGGTGAATCATATTTTGTTGTGAACTTGAAAGAACAATCATATTTTGTTGTGAACATGAAAGCACTTCTTAGGTTGAACCATAAACTTAGAAAAAATTACCCTATCCTAAAAATTGCTTGGCTTGTTATGTGGTACAACCAGGTGAGTAGACTTGGGTTATTACACTTTACCTCTGATATTTACCCTCTTCCTCCTTGAGAGCTTGAATCTCCTTATTAGGATTATTTCTTTTTATCTTTAATAGAAACATGTGTTTTGAATGCATTCTCTGATGAGGATTGAGTTATCCAATTCAATATTTGCTTATGTGTTTGTAGAAAGACAATTAACTCATCAAATAATTAGGTTGCTAAGTTCTTTGATTCTTCAATAACAATGACAACTAAGTCAAATGTTTTTGTTAGGCTTCTTAGTACCTTTTCTATAATTATTTGGTTCTCAATATTCTCCTTGTTCATCCTTATCTGAATTACAATATTCATTGTGTGGGTAAACTGGTCACTCATATAATAATATTCATTCATCTACAAGTTCTCCAATCCCTTCTTAATAACTGTAATATTACTAACTTTTCTTTTTTAGTGCCTTGACAGGAGTTTACCAAATTTTTCCATGTCTACTTTGAGTTGGTTGCTATTGCAATTATTGAAAAAATGGATTCAACTACGTGAAGTGCATTATATGTTGTTGGATTTCCAAGTTCTACATACCCATTTTCCAGTAGGTCCTAAAGCTCCTAATATCCAAAAATTATTTTCATCTATATGCTCTAGTAATTATAATTTATCCCATTAAAGTGGGGAATTTGTAGTTGCATTTGACTACTACTAGCAACCATTGGATTTGATACCAATTTGAAGGATTTAAAGGGGTTGGATCTATACTTTGGTCTTCATAAATGCAAAATCAATATCGAGACACTACACAACTCCAAAAATCAAAGGTGGTTGATTCCAAATCTAAATATCGAAAGGCAAATTCAAAATCAAAAAGTGCTCTCACAAATAAATTTATGAAAATATTCACTTTCAAAACTACACAATTGGGATGTTTTGATTTCAAAACTTAACTCACTTTGGGATTTTTTCAATTTTAGGATGTCTTGATTTCAAAAAATAAATAAATAAATGGGTTTGCAAGATTTTGGAAAGCAAACGCAAACGCAAAAAATATGCACAATAAGTTATTGATAAAGGTAAACAATATAGTAAAGCCAAAGCAAATTCACATATATGTATTTTATATTATATATATCAAAAGTGAATGCTATGACAACTTTACAACAAGCAAAAGTTATCCCTATCACCAAGTAGAAGCATTCATAAAAAAACTACTTCTCCACCCAAAATTATTTCTTCTCCTTTGAAAGGCCACAACTTGCATTTCTTCTATCCACAATCTTCTCCAAGCTTCAATTGCTCTATACTTCCATCAAAACTCATTAATTCATGCCCAAAAATCATATATATAGTCGAGGAAGGAAAAAAATTAGCTAACCTTATGACATGCATTAACTTAGAAAAGAAATTTCTATCTAATATTTTGATAAACTATAGCTACTCAGAGTAAATACAAGTGCTTTGAAGTGTGGTGATGGATCTTGATATCCATGGAGAACAAGATATGTTAGTAAAGGGTGAAATATAGATTAATTTCCAACAAATGGTGAGTATGGTTATCTAGGAATGTAAGATGTTTTTAGGATTAGGAGAAGTCCACTTGGCAGGTCTCCTCCCAAATCATCAAAATTTTCAATAAGATTTCAGCAAAAACAAAGATAATAAGATAAATCATCCCTCTAAATATTGATAAATCAGGGTCTTGGGGATTTTTTTATGGGGCTAGATAGGGGGTCCCTAGAGTTTGTGTAGTAGGAGGATTACTATATATTTCTCTCATTATTTTAAATTCAAGGTTGGACTAAGAGAATGTTCTAATAATTATACTAAAATTATGACACTCAAATTGCTCGTTCAGTTGTTAAAATCAAAAGGAATACAAATAACCAAATTTACAAAGACTCGCAGGTAGAAATATTCTCTAAAATATGTTTTTAGGATGGAAAACATGATTCTACATCCCATATTCTCTAAAATAAAGAAATTTTTGGATTGAAGTGAGGATTTTACTTTTTGTCATATTTATAGAGAACTAAATAGGAAAACAAATGAACTCCCAAAAGAGGTACTTTATATTGAATGGGGTGCATGCATAGAATAGGAATTTAGTGAGGGCAATGCATTGTATCTTTTCCATATATCTATATGAGGGGATTAATTCACTTTGGTTAAAGTAAGCACAATTAAAGCAACTTTAAAAAAAAAAACCTAGAAGTCAATTATTTAAAGGATATTGATTAACAAATTGAGAAGGTGTCTAAGGATAGAACTTAGCATAATAGAGATAGCTAGTTATGATGTATAAATGACTTTATTTTTGGATGATTATTAAAGCTTTGAAGAAATGCCAAAAAGGAATCTGAAGAATGTAATTTGATATTTGTTTAATATAAAATTATGAGTTTTTTCCAAGGAAAAAAATAATATATGGTAGATTGATATATTTAAATTTTGTAAATATTAAAAAGATATTAAATATATATATATATATATATATATATATATATATATATATATATATTCTTAATGGAAGCATTTGGATTCTATTTTATTTTTAAATAAAATATATATTAATAAAAATTAAAGTAAATAAAATAAACAAATTAAATATTAAATAATATAGCTAGATTTTTTTAATTAATGAATATATAAATATTTCTAAAATTTTAACAATAGAATATAATAGAAGTTTTTTTTTTTCACAAGGCCAAAATAGCATATAGGATAAGAATTTTTTAAAGATTCATAGTTACTAATCCTAAAATCTACCCCTAGTGTTATCTTTTATCAGTGATTTTGATGATGAATTCTCTACTTGACTTTCTTCTCTTCAAACAATTCTTGAAATGAATCCACTTTTAGTATATTAATGTAGTTAGCTAATGTATATCTCAAATATTTGTGTATACTTCTTATTCCAAAATAAAATGCTTTTGTGTCTCAACTATCCCTTATATACAAAAGATATATATCCTCTCCTCTATGGTTTGTTCCACATATGTATTTGACATATAAGCTAGTTTGTGATGGGCATCAATTGGACCATGAGCATATTTTGTCTCCAATTTATTATTGTTCCTATATAGGATTTTAGGTGATGATTATTCTTGTTCCTACCCTATTTATTGATATAATTGCTTTGATTTTTTTTCCTTTCAAATGGTTTTATATATTTATTATTAGTTAGGTTAGGGTTATGCATAAGGGGTCAAACTCGAAACATACTTGTAAAAAATAGGTGAATCCATTTTGAAACTATGGTGAATCCTCACCAACCTCATATAAAAGGAAAAGTCAAATGACCTTGGTTTTTGAAAAAAAAATGGGAAAAAATTATAACTTTGAAATTTTTGGCTGGATCGGGTTGAAAACGTGATCTAGATCCGGTCTGATGCATACTAAGGTTCAGATTCAGTATGATATATACTAAGGTCCGGGGTTTGGTTCTGATGCATACTAATATCTGAGGGTCGGTTTTGATGCATAATAAGGTTCGAGAGGTCTAGTTTGATGCATAATACGGTTCAAGGATCTGGTCTACTACTTAATAAGGTTTAAGAGGTCGTGTATAATACATAATAATATTTGATGGTTTGGTATGATGTATAATAAGTTCTAGGGGTCTGATCTAATACATAATTTGGTCTAAAATATGGTATTATGAAGAAAATGGTTATGTATTGGGCCTGATGCAAAATATTGTCTAGTATCGAGCATACTATAGTATAGGGTCCGATATCAGACCTAATGTAGTATAGGATTTGGTATAAGGTCTTATGCAAAATATGGTTCGATGTTGAGTTGGATGTAGTACAAGGTAAAATGTCAGGTCTCATGTAATTTATGGTCTAGTATTGGGCCTAATGCAGTTTATTGTCTGGTATTGGGCTTGATGCACAATAAGGTACAATACCTTACCTAATGCATAATATAGTTTAAATGTAGAAAATGGTTCATCGTTGACCACATGCCACATGTCACACAATCGATCACCCATACTACATGTACAATACAATTCTGCCACATATTGAATCTATCCATTATGTCTATAAAAGGGCATCAACTATTATTTTTTGAGTTCATTTCTAGGAGTGCACCCAACTAGAGTGAACCGTTACCAAGCAGCCAATTTATCCTATTTTTTTTTTCATGTTTCCAACCTCTAGCAATGTTCATCAGTTCCACCCCTATTTTAGAATTTTTAATAACCCCAGGTATGGACTTATCATGCTTAGAAGATGTAGGTTTGACAACCTTGGTGTCAATACCACATTTTAAAACTAATAAAGTCCTCTTGAAAAATATTATTGGTAGTTATGACAATGACAAGGCCATTGTCAAATGAAAATACAAAATAGAGATTTGTCGTTCACCATCATAGCTGTAAACATTAATAGATTGACAGATTTTCCTTCTGGTCATTATCCTCTAGTGCAAGCAAAGTACTAGCTCTCTGCAAAAGAGAAAGGATACCTTGAGAAAATATACCTACTTACCACATAATATTTGGTGGGTATCATTCTTGTGTCTTAGAATATGATAATGCTAAAATTTTCAAATTTGTAAATTGTTATCTAATTTATTTTTTAGGGCTTTTGCCACCAATTCAAAAAAGGGTTAACAATCATCGATGTTAAGAATACAACTCTAAAGTCCATTATTGAGTTCTTCCAGGAAATATTGGTTCTACTTAAAGATCAAAAATTCCATTTTGGGTACTATTGTATGTTATTCTCTATGAGCATCATAAGAGGTTTGATAGGTACACCTATATTAAAGATCACATTAGGGTCGAGCTGCATGCGGTGTAATTACAACAAACAACACAACCCATTATGGGAACTATTAATTATATTTTAGAATTTTATTTTGAAAGTTTTCATAATTTTCAAGATACTCCTATTCCTACTGTAGTACATGCAACCATACAACCATTGCCTTGACACTAGAGGAATTGAAGGTAATTAGTCCATATTTTATAATCAAAAAGTATTTTATATTTTAGCATGTTTTCATTTTTAATTTTTTTCATCTTAATGTAGGGTAGGGCAGTCATAATAAGGAGTAAAAAAGATGTTGCCCATAAGGGTCATATACCAGAGAGAACTGGTGAGTATGAGGATACTAGATCAGAAATATCACCATTACAGAGGCCACCAAAATATCTAAGGCAATATCCTTCACCTGGTGGATCTCATATACCAGGTATGCACAAAATATGCAGGCTGAATCTAGTGTGGCCACTCCTCCCTCATCGGTGCCCAAATTCAATAGATTTCATCATCTTCAGGTAAAAAATGTGTATTTACTTTGAATTAAGATTGTTTTCTATTTACTTTTTAGAATAATGCTAACAATTTTATTTTATGTTTTCAACTACCTCTCAATGATAAAATACGAGAATTAGAGCCCATATGGTGCCATCACTTCCACTATATCCATTGATTCCACCATAGCCATAGTTTCCACAATAGTAGCAATAGTTTCCACTATAGCAACAATAGGTTCCACCACAACATTCACATTCACAACAATAACAATAAGCACAAACTACACAAATGAGAGGCTAAACATATGTTGGAGGTGGAAAATATTTTTTTTTGCAAAGATTGTAGCTAGCACAAAATTTTAGGCCTAGGTTATTATTTTTTACATTTCACACTTCTTCACAAGAAATAGAAGTTTCATCCATTTGATTGGATAATATACAAGTTGATGATGATTTTCTATTGTATGGTAACATTTTAGGCTTTAAGGCAACATATGTGCTTCAATATCCACTAGGTGAACTATAAAAATAGGAAGTTCATACACCTAAGCAGAAATTAGTCCCAACTCCTGAAGGAAATAACCCTCATCCTCAAATTGAAGATGAAATTGTTAATTTGATGAGAATATATTAATGGTTGAAAATACGGAAGCAACCATAAAATATATTATGCTTCAATATTTACAAGAAATGAAGGACTCAGAATATTGAACCAAGGTCCTAATAAATAAAATAAATGTACAATATAAGAATTATGCAAAAAGAGATTCAATTTATTCTTTTGTTTAGTATGAAGCAAAAAAGCTTATTAGTCTGTAGTATTAGGCCACAATAGAAACTTTGAATTCTAAAATTGTGTGTGATGATGGTGTTTTACTTTACACTTAACTCCAAAAAGCCAATTGCTTCATCTTAATAACATGTTGCTTTTGTATCATATTGATCATTGACATAAAATTATAAAAATGAGGGGTTTTAGAATATTTTAACTGACTAATTCTACTATTTTGTATTCTTCCCAAATTGTGAAGTTTACCATGGCAGTGACTTGTCACTACAATGTGATATAAACATTTTTTGTTCTTTCTTCCTAAGAATTGTAAAAGATATTATATGATAAATGACATACCACATTATCTTATTACCAATTTTACCCTAAATAATAAAACTTATAATATCTAGATGAATGACATAAACAATTGTCTTACTCTACGAAACAAATTTCCAAAATTTCTTCAAATATTTTATAACCGCATAGACTTGCTTCTCAATGAAATTATACTTCTTCTCGTGTGGCTGGATGACTTGGCTCAAGAAATCAATTGGCTATCCATATCCATTATCTCTCTTTTGTATGAGAACATTTGCATAACTTTATTGCTCACCCATAACATAAAGGATAAAATCCTTTGAATAATTTGGATTGATCAGGATAGGGGCTTGGAAAATTCTTTCTTTGATATTATGAAAGGCTTACTTTATCTACTCTATCCACTTAAAATATGTGTTCTTCTTAAGAAGCTCGATCATCACTTTCATGACTTGAGCGAAGTCTGCAATAAACTTTCGGATAAAATTAATTTATTTAAAAAATGACTATAATTATTTCTTATTGGCTGGTAATGGCAACTTCAAGAGAGCTTCAGCTCTAGCAGGATCAATAGCTAACCCTTCCTTCAAAATCACATGGTCTATGAGTTTCCCCTCTTTTACAACAATAATTTATTTCTTGGGGTTGATATAAATTCCAAACTCATAGTATTTATCAAAATCCTTTCTCAGGTGAGAACCATGCTCTTTCCTGTCATGAGAAAAAACAGTCATGTAATATAAATATATCATAATAATACGATTTAAAAACTCACCAAAATCTATGTCCATTGCTCTTTGGAAGGTAGCACTAGCGTTTGACAGACTGAAAGACATTCATTGGTAGGTGAAAGTTCCCCACTTGGTAGTGAACATCATTTTATGTTGGTCCTTATCCTTCACCTAGATTTGGTTGTAGCTAGAGAAACCATCTAGCAGTGAAAATATTTATGCTTAAACAAACACGTGAAGGATCAAGTTGATCTATTATAAAGTATAATGGTATTTCAGTGACGCCTGATTCAAATTACAAAAATCCATGCACAAGTGAATATATCCATTCTTCTTCCACACTGGGACCAGATTCACCACCCAAATTGAATTCTTGAAAGGATATATAATTTTTGCCTCTAGAATTTTTAGTAAATCCTCCTTCATTAGTACCCCAATATTCGGATTAACAAGCCATTGTTTCTATCTAAAGGGTTTTACCCCTTCCTACAACTCGATGGTATGCTAGATCAAATCTTTGTTATAGCATTTAAGATCATGATAGCTCTAGGTGACAATATCTGGGAAATCATAACATAACTTCTTTACTTGATTGAGATTCTTTGGAGAGCAATCTGTCCCAACTTTGATCATATTGTGAGGTTCCAACTTTAGCTTAGTATATTCTCTCATCCACTTTGATCCTACACTTTTTTGCTCTGTCATTTTAATCAAAGAGGTTATCAAGAGTAATCAATACTTTTGGAATGTGATTATTTCTAATTTGGATTAAACCTTCAACTTCATCCTCTTCCAATATCCTTCCCTCCACACTACTGGTTTTTTTAATAAAAAAAATCACAATCTACTCATCGTTTTCAAAAACTTACCCATAGATATTTTTATCAAGGATTGAATATCTATAGGTTAACATTACAGTCTTGGGTTTTCTCACCACATTATCAATAGGAGAGAATTTTGCACCAAGGGATTCCAAAATATTTGCATATTTATTTTATTCTCATGAAACCACTTGAATATTTAATGTCATAAATGACTCAAATAGATCCCATACATTATTGCGATATGCCTTTAGGTAGTGTTACTTCAAAATGTACTTGTTGATCACCTGGTTGAAAATTAAATTAGAATCTCTAAAAACCTATAGTTTTTTAATCCTAATATTTTTTCTTTCTTTAGGCCTAAGTAGAGTGCTTCATATTAAATAGCATTGTTTTTGTCACTTTAGGTCAACCAGTATGAATATGTATTCTGAATTCTATATGGAGAGATAAAGACTATTCCAACTCTAACACCATTCTTGCATGTAGCACCATCAAAGTAGATTTTCCATAATTTATCAAGGGTAGAACCAAGATTGTCATACACATTTGCTTCAACCTTCTCCATCTTAGTAATGGTGTAGCATCTAATATCAGTATCCATCATTGCATTGAATTCGAGAATTGAAAATTAATCCTCTACATAAAGCTTATCTAGAGCTTACTCCATTAATGGAATATCTATGTGAGAATAGTCCAAAGATAGATAGCCTTCTAAATTGGCTGTGAAATTCTTTGATAGACACATGCTAAAGTAAGTTTACAAATCTACCATAAAAACTTCTTAAATGATAGTTATCTACGGCATGTTGTGTAAGACAATCGAGATATCTTTAATCACCCCCACCATTTTTATAGGAGTGTCATCCAAAATCAAGACACATAGACTACTTCTTGTGTATTCCATACCCATGATTTCATAAACTACCTTTGGCATGATAGTTGTTTCTACACTAAAGTCAATCATCCAATTGTGCATAATACAACCCTCCATCTTGAGAGATAGATAGAATGAGGTAGGTCTATTATTTCCTATGAAAAAAATGGGTTCTTACTCTTATACTTTACATATTTCAAAGACTTTTACAATAGGTCCACTTGTCCAGGTAGTTGCAATGCATCATAGAGATTCACCTTGGCAGGAATCCTCTGTAGTTCTTCAATAATATTTTATCACTACACATTGGACACCCTTCATTCACTAGCATATTTTTACTTGCTTTGATACTATTGTGTAGCTTCTACCCTCTAATGCTTAGTCAAGGACAAGTTTTAAGATTATCTTTTTCTTGCTCTTTCATCTCTGTCTACATTTGTGCAACTGAAGGTTGCTAAGTTGATGGTTTTTATTGAAATCTATCCTTCATAGTTGTAGGTAAAATATCATTCAAAAATATAGGCTCATATACCTTAGGTACCAGTACAAGCACTTTCACTTGAGATTACCTCTTTTTGTTCTGCATCTTCTAATCAACATGTACCTTCAATAGCTACATTTTAGCTGGATCTATAGTAACATGTTTTTTCTTAGATCTTGTAAGAACTAAAACTTATTCAATAGATGGAACCATGAAGTTATGATTAATTTTTATTTGTTTAGGAGTCAGTTAGAGACCATCAGGAACCCTATGCCAAGTTTGGGTAAACCTAGCATTGATGTCCATGATTTCCTCCTGTGCATGACTTTGAATAGTAGTGAATTTATGTACCAAGGAGAATGGACCTACTTGTTCATTGAACCCTTTGATTATTAGCTCAACCAACTGGTCCCATGTGGTAATGGTTGCAAGTTGCAATGTCCAATACCATTAAAGCAATTTTTCTTAGAGAGAGAACAAAAAATATTACCATTATATCCTCACCTATGATGCCATGAACTATTGCCAAAGTAGCTATATCTTGCACATGTTCATAGGCCATCTTCCTCATACCGTTCTAAGTTGGCAAAGCCTTCATCATCACTTGTGGCATTAGGTTTTGAGTTAGAATATTTAGAGGTCCAAAGTGATTCCATGGTGGAAATTGCCTTAGTGGTTGTGGTGGTGGATTTTAAGCCATGTGGATTACTGTGTGTGGTTGGGGAGGTGGAAAAATAGTATTTGTACTAGCATAACTTCAAGGAATAGAAAACACATCAGCTAACTATGAAGATGTTACACTAGATGGGAAAATATGAGTAACTAACCTAGGATGTTATCCTAGCACTTGGGTGTTAAGTTCATAAAACTCAATGGGATCTTCTAGATTTTTTGGCCTTCGATCTTGTGATCATAAAGAAATATTTCACTGACTTTACATTCGAAGGCTTCTGGGTACAGTTGAGTGACCAACTGTTCTAATCGTACAATACAAAGGTAAACATAAAACCATAATACTATTGAAAGTGGAACCTTTTGAGTGTCCCACTGAGCATACCAAAAACTATTGGTCATGAATATTCCTAGTACAAAATCTATGTTTTGTGAATCCTAAACTCGTGCAACATTGAAAGACAACATAAAATAAATGTCCTCTAGGCAAATCTCTAGAAAGGACTGGCTCCCTTCTTATATACTTATGTTTAAAGCCTAGGGTAATAGGAAATAAAAAGGGAAATATGGCAGTAAGTCGGAAATGTAGGATGGGCATAGACTAATAGCCTAAATTAATATCAAGCAATGATTAGAATACAATAGAAATGAAAGCACAAGAAATACTTACAGTTTTGCAAAGACAACCTCCAAAGAACATTTTAGTATTTACTTCCTCACCAACAAAGATTAAATTTAGATGTAAAATTTAAATACAACAAATAATGGGGATGAATGTATTCAAAAAAGACATACAAACAATAATAAAATGCAACACCATTCAAAGAACCAGAAGATGAAGTCTTTCTATTGATATAAAAAACATGAAGTATTTTTCTACAGAGTGTCCAACCTCTTTTGTACATAAAAATGATTAACATTTATAGAGGATTACGCCTCTTTCATTTAATGCACATATAAACAAAATGTTGGTAGGTCAAAAACCAGTGTGAATAATTTCCTCTTCCATATCAGTGATGTTCTGGTCAAAATATTTTTCATGAAAATCATGATCCATCTTTGGTGGGAGAATCACATGGGAAATAGATATGATTAAATGATGGAAGCGACCTTGAGCATTGGTGTATTGGTATACAATTTTTTTTCCTGAAGATCGAGACCTTAATCATTGAACCTGTATTATTCTTGTGCTTTGAAACTCCACCTTCATCAAGAAAGTCCATCGGGTATTAATATTTATCTTGAAAAGTAGCAAGGTCTATGGGTGATACATTAGAAATGAAAAAAAATGACATCTAATATTACAAATTCAAGCAAAAATTCTAGAAACATGCTTGCATTGCTTTCAGAATTAAATTCCATAATTCCTTGATTCCTCTTTAGATAATCTTCAAAAATGGCACCTTGGGAATCAACACCTATGAGAATAAATGTAAAGGATTAACTTTGCTCAAAAACAAGGTGACTAGCTCTTTTGGAATGAAGCTGGGTGAAAACACCCTGTGCAAAATTTTCTTTGATATTTTGATCATTAGCCCAACATGTCTTTATTTTACCAACTATTCTATGTTCAATGCTCTTCTTCCCCTTACAAAGGCTTCCTTTTCATTCATGCTTTCATTTGAAGTGTGCACCCACATTTTTAAATAAAATACTTAAAACATGAAAACTAACAATTCTTATAGTTTCACCCCTCAGAGAGGACGAAAATGAGTTTCACCCCCTTCCTCAGAGTGAAAATAATTTAAATTTTTTTTTTCCACCTTGTGCTGACGTGTTTTATTGGTATTTAAAATGTTTACCCAAAAGAGAGGCGAGTGGGGTTTTCACCTCTCCTTTGGGGTGAAAACACTTCTTTAATTCCTCCATTTCAACAAATCAACATCGGTCCCCACAACATGCCTTTCAAAATACTTTGTTGTTCTTTTAATTCCAAGAGGGGTAAAAACATTTCGTTGCATTTGAAACTTACGTTCGTCCCAAAGAGGGGCAAATGGGATTTTTACCCCTCACTTGGGGTAAAATCCTCTTTGCAATATTATTTTATTTATTAAGGTGGGACCCACGATGCGCTCTCCTTTTGTAATGTGCTTTCACCCCAAGGAGGGGTGAAAGGGTGTTTCACCCCTAACTTGGGGTGAAAGTTCTATTGAATTTTCAATATGTTGCTGACGTGTACCTTTGTAACTTTGGAAATATGTTTGCCTTTGTTCTTTGATGTGGGTCCACAAATTTTACCCTTTTTAAATGTGGTTCCACCCCAAGGAAGAGTGAAATGGCTTTTCATTTCTCATTTGGGGCCAAAGCATATTTGAATTTAGCCTTTGACTGGCTCATACCTTTTCATTGCACTTGCTTTAAAATAAACAACGTTTTCATACCAAAGTGGGGTGATAGATATTTTTACCCCCCACATGGGGTGAAAATAGATTGTCTTCTTTTCGCCTTCGAACCTTCAAATGTTTTCAATATTTTAAGCACCACGACTTCCATTCATTTTAAATTATTCATTTCGATGTCTTCGGCTATTTCAACCTTTTTTTGAATACATTTAATTTTAAAGTGGCCTTTCATCCTCATAGAAAGTGAAACCATTTTTCTTTCTTTATCTATCAATGCTTTCATTTCGAACCAATTTTACCATTGCTGAAAAGAATTAACTTGCTGCTCCATTTTACAGATAATGTTAATTTTACCTTAAAACCCCATCATTCCCAATATAATATCCATAAAAATTAATTGTAACACAATATATTGACAAAATTTGCGGTATTATTCATTATATTTCGCCCTTATTTTACAATTAGAACTGTCAAGAAAATTTCAACAAATTTTTTAATGTGGTAAAATGACAAAATTGCCAATAATAACTTAGTTATATATAATCAATTGGATGTTTCATATAAATTGTAGTTTTCTAGGAGAATTGAAAATGCAAAATCTTTTATATTTTTGAATTTTTTTAGTGCCAACTAATGACCTAGAAATATATTGTGAGTAACCCAAGTTCAATAAAATTCGAGTATTTTCAATAGTAAATTACTAATTTATACTTGACCAAATTGAAATACACATGGTTTTTGTTTGAAATATAATTTACAGAAAAAAAAAATTTAAATATTTAAAAATATTTTTCAAAATAAAGTATCACTCACTAAAAGCCTATGTTGGCTAAGCATAAGAATTAGTTTTAGTTTTATTTGATCTATTTTATTAATATTGTTTGTGTAAATTGATCCATCTATGGTTTTGATGAACAAGCTTAGATATGGATGCCTAAGGCTTCATCGAGGAAGGGGAGGAGGTAGTCAACCAAGAAATGATCAAAGGCAATGTGATGTTACAAATAGAGGAGGAAGAGGATGAGGAAGGTTCTGACCCCATACTCCTAGATGGCTAGGAGATGCACCCTTAGCATGCATGAATTGGACAAGTAATCTATGAGGTATACCAAGAATTAAAGGAATCATATCGAACCCTACAAGGCAAAATACATGGGGAAAACCACCACTAATCCAATAAGACCTCAAAGAGTGGTAGGTGGTACATAATTACTCAAATAAAGGGAGGAATCACCATTAGTGCACCATCCTTCCCTCCGTACTACTAGCTTCTTTAATCAAAAAAATCATAATCTGCTCATATTTATCAAAAACTTTCTAGTAGATATTTTTATTGAAGACTGAATATCTATAGATTAAAATTACAGTATTGGGTTTTCTTACCACATTCTCAATAGGAGAGAAGTTCACACCAAGGGATGCCAAAATATTTACATAATTATTTCATTCTCAGGAAACCACTTGAACATTTAATACTATAATTGACTCAAAAAGACACCATACCTTATTGCAATATACCTTTAGATAGTGCTACTTCAAAATGAACTTGTTGGTCACCTAGTTGACAATTAAATTAGAATATCTAAAAATATGTAGTTTTTTAATCATAATATTTTTTGCTTTCTTTATGCCTAAGCAGAGTGCTTCATATTCAATGGCATTATTTGTGTAGTTCCAGGTCAACCAGTACAAATATATCTTCTAAATTCTATATGGAGAGATAAATACTATTCCAGCTCTAGAACCATTCTTGCATCTAGCACCATGAAAGTACATTTTCCACAATTGATCAAGGGCAAAACCAAGATTGTTAGATACCTTCTCTTCAACCTTCTCAGGCTTAGTAATGGTGTAACACCTGGTCTTGGTATTCATAATTACATTGAATTCGAGCATTGGAAATGCATACTCTAAATGAAGCTTATATAGAGTTTGCTCCATTAGATCCATGTCCTCAATTTATACAATCACCATATTGACAAAATCTATAGCCTTTTCTACCTCTTCAATATTTTCAATATGATACGGGGAGGGCTTCTCATTGTAGATCCTTATTATCCTCCCTTTGAATATAATATCTAGGTGAGAATAGTATAGAGATAGATAGCCTCCTAAATTAGATGTGAACTCCCTTGATATGCACATGTTGAAGTAAGGCTCCAAATCTACCATAACAACTTTTGGAATGATAGTTATCTAGGACATGTTGTATAAGACAATAAGGATATCTTTGATCACCCCCACTATTTTGATAAGATATATGGATTGCTTCTTGTGTATTCCATACCCATGATTTTGCAAACTATCTTTGGCATGACAATTGTTGCTGCACCAAAGTTAATCATACAATTGTGCACAATACAACCCTCCATCTTGAGAGATAGATATAATGAGGTAGGTCTATTATTTCCTATTGCAAAAGTGGGTTCTTCCTCTTATCCTTCACAAATTTCAAAGACTATTAAAATAGGTCCACTTGTCCAGGTAGTTGCAATGCATCATAGAGGCTCACCTTGGCATGAATACTCTTCAGTTCTTCAATAATATTGTATAACTACACAATGGAATCCCTTCCTTCACTAGCATATTTTTAATTTTTGTGATACTATTGTGTAGCTTCTACCCTCTAACTCTTATTCAAGTACAGGTTTTGAGCTTCTCTTTTGCCTGCTCTTTCATATTTGTCTGCATTTGTGCAACTGAAGATTTCTAAGTTGATAGTTTTGCTTGCAATCTATCCTTCGTAGTTGTAGGTAAAATATCCTTCAATAAGACAAGCTCATCTACCATAGGTGCTAGTACAAGCACTTTAGCTTTATTTTACCTCTTTTCATTCTGCATACTCTGTTCAATATGTACCTTCAATAGCTTCATTTTAGCTGGATCTATAGTAGCATGCTTTTTCCTAGATCTTATGAGAACTAAAACTTGTTCAATAAATGGAACCATGAAGTTACGATTAATTTTTATGATCATGTTGACATGACCATTAGAAGAGCTATCCGTCAATTTTTACACATAGTTCAAATGAAGCATGCAGATGTCTTCACCATGTGGATCATTATAGGTAGAACACTAGAATATTCTTTCTAACAGGCCAAATTCCTCATTTGCAAGCATAGTAGTACCCCTTTCAAGAGCTTTGTTTGGAGTAGCTTCTTCTTCTTTGGTGATTGGTGGTAGATGAAATCTTCCTGATATGAAATCACCTTCATCATGATTTCTTTTTATCACTATAATTTTGTTATCCATTGCCCTTATGGCCGAATTTATGGACTACAACTCCTTCAGTACCTTATCTTGTGGATCAGGGTTTGAGAATGTTGGTGGAGCTAGTAATGGTAATGGAATAGGTGAATATGGCAATGCTGATGATGGAACTAGGGCTAGTAACTATGGAATGATTGGAGCAAGGAGTTGAGAGATAAAAATTGTCACCATGGTTTGGGATGTACTCAAATTACAAAAATTAATTGGATACATGGGTGAAGTGGTCAAAGGTTGAGAAGATGCATTAGCATACAAATATTATGAAAGGTTAGGGAAAATAGTCATGGCCATTCTTGGTGGAAGCTTATCTATAGTAATAAGATCAACTTCAACCTTTTGGATTGTAGAATATAGATCAGAGAACATATTGGCATTGGACTGTTGGATAGCCATACTGATATCAGAGTTGAAAGCTCAGAGGTATTAAAATTTTGTTTGTTCACGAGTCATTCGAAGATCATCAGGAACCCTATGCCAAGTTTAGGTAAATCTAACATTGAAGTCCATGATTTACTCTTATGAATGAATTTTAATAGTAGTGAACTGATGTAGTAAGGAGAATGGATTTGCTTGTTCATTGAACCCTTTGATTAGTAGTTCAACCAATTGGTCACAGGTGGTAATGGTTACAAGTTGTAATGACCAGTACCAATAAAGCAATTTTACTTAGAGAGAGAACAATAAATCTTACCATTATATCCTCACCTGTGATGCCATGAATTATTGCCAAAGTATTTATATCTTGCACATGTTCATAGGCCATATTCCTCATACCATTGTAAGTTGGCAAAGCCTTCATCATCACTTGTAGCATCAGGTTTTGAGTTGGCAAATTTAGAGGTCCAAAGTGATTCCATGCTAGAAATTACCTTAATGGTTGTGGTGGTAGATTTTAAGCCATGTGGACTAGTGTGTGTGGTTGGGGAGGTGGAAAAATAGTATTTGTACTAGCAAGACTTGAAGGAATAGAAAACACATCAGCTAATTATGAATAAGTTACACTAGATGGGAATATATTAGTAACTAACCTAGGGTGTTCTCCTATAACTTGGGTGTTAAGTTCATAAAAATCAATAGGATATTCTAGATTTTTTGGCCCTCGATATTGTGATCATGAAGACATATTTCACTCACTTTACATTTGAAGGCTTCTAGGTACAACTAAGTCACCAGATGTTCTAATCATACAGTACAAATGTAAACATAAAACCTTAATACTATTGAAAGTGGAACTTTTTGAGTGTCCCACTAAGCATGCCAAAAACTATTGTTCATGAATATGCCTAGTACAAAATCTATGTTTTGTGCATCCTAAGCTCATGCAACATTGCAAGGCAACAAAAAATAAATGTCCTCCAGGCCAATATCCAGAGAGCATTGGATCCCTTCTAATATACTTATGTTTAATGCTTAGGGTAATAGGAAAGAAAAAGAGAAATATGGTTGTAAGCCAGATGTGTAGGATGGCGATAGACTAACAACTAAAATTCAGATCAAGCAATGATTAGCATACAATAGAAATGGAAGCACAAGAACTACTTACAGTTTTGCAAAGACAACCTCCAAAGAACATTTCAGTATTCACTTCCTCACCAACAAAGATTAAATTCAGATGCAGAATTTAAATACAACAAATAATGGAGATGAATGTATTCTGAAAAGACACAGAAAATCATTAATTGCAACACCATTCAAAAAACCAAAAGCCGAAGTCTTTCTATTGACGTAAAAAACTTGAAGTATTTTTTTGCAGAGTGTCCAACCTCTTTTGTAAATGAAAAATGATTAAAATTTATACAGGATTACACCTCTTTAATTTAATGTGCATATAAAAAAAATGTTGGTAGGTCAAAAACCACCGTGAATAATTTACTCTTCCATATAAGTGATTCTCTGGTCAAAATATTCTTCATGAAAACCATGAATCATCTTTGGTGGGAGAATCACATGGGAAATCAATATGATTAAATGATGGGAATTGACCTTGAGCATTGATGTATTAGGACACAAAAAAAATTCTTGAAGATTGAGATCTTGGTCATTGAACCTGTATTATTCTTGTTCTTTGAAACTCCACCTTCACCAAGAAATTCCATCGGGTATTAATATTTATCTTGAAAAGCAGAAAGTCCGGTGGGCGGTGCATTAGAAATGAACAAAAATGACATCTAATCTTACAAATTCAAGTAAAATTTTTGGAAACATGCTTGCATTGCTTCCAAAATTAAATTCCACCATTCCTTGACTCCTCTTGAGAGAATCTATAAAAATGGCACCTTGGGAATCAACACCTATGAGAATAAATGTAAACGATTAACTTCGTTAAAAAAAAAGGTGACTAGCTCTTTTGGAATGAAGCTAGGTGAAAACACCCTGTGCAAAGTTTTCTTTGATATTTTGATCATTAGCCCAACATGTCTTCATTCTACTGACTATTCTATGTTTAAAGCTCTTCTTCCCCTTACTAAGGATTCCGTTTTATTCATGCTTTCATTTGGAGCGTGCACCCACATTTTTACATAAAATACTTAGAACATGAAAACTAACAATTCTTATAGTTTCACCCCTTAGAGAGGGTGAAAATGAGTTTCATCCCCTTCATCATAGTGAAAATCATTTTAAACTTTGATTTTAACACCTTGTGTTGACATGTTTTGTTGATTTTTAAAAATGTTTACCCAAAATAGAGGTGAGTGGGATTCTGACCTTTCCTTTGGGGTGAAAACACTTTTTTAATTCCTTCATTTCATCAACTCAACATTGGGTCCCACAACATGCCTTTCAAAATACTTTGTTGTGCTTTTGATCCCAAGAGGGGTAAAAATATTTCGTTGCATTTGAAACTTAGGTTCACCCCAAAGATGGGCGAATGGGATTTTTACCCCTCACTTGGGGAAAATCCTCTTTGCAATATTCTTTTATTTATCAAGGTGGGAACCATGATGCATTCTCCTTTTGTAATGTGCTTTCACCCCAAGGAGGGGAAAAAGGGAGTTTCACCCCTCACTTGGGGTGAAAGTTCTCTTGACTTTTCAATTTGTTGCTGACGTGTACCTTTGTAACTTTGGAAATATGTTTGCCTTTGTTATTTTACGTGGGCCCACAAATTTTACCTTTTTTAAATGTGGTTCCACCCCAAGGAAGAGCAAAATGGCTTTTCATCCCTCCTTTGGGTCCAAAGAATATTTGAATTTAGCCTTTGACTGGCTCATACCTTTTCATTGCACTTGCTTTAAAATAAATAATGTTTTCACCCCAAAGCGGGGTGATAGAGATTTTTACCCCCCACTTGGGGTGAAAATAGCTTGTCTTCTTTTTGCCTTCGAAACTTCAATTTTTTTCAATATTTTATGCACCACGACTTCCATTCATTTTAAATTTTTCATCTGGATGTCTTGGGCTATTTCAACCTTTTTTCAAATGCATTTAATTTTAAAGTGCCATTTCATCCTCATGCAAAGTGAAACCATTTTTCTTTCTTTATCTGTTAGTGCTTTCATTTCGAACCAATTTTACCAGTGCTAAAAATTGTTAACTTGTTGCTCCATTTTACACATAATGTTAATTTTACCTTAAAACCCCATCATTCCCAATATAATGTCCATGAAAATTAATTGTAACACAATATATTAAAAAAAATTGTGGCATTATTCATTATATTTTGCCCTTATTTTACAATTAGCATTGTCAATAAAATTTCAACAATTTTTTTAATGTGGCAAAATGACAAAACTGCCAATAATAACTTAGTTATATATGATCAATTGGATATTTCATATAAATTGTAGTTTTCTAGGAGAATTGAAAATGCAAAATCTTTTATATTTTTGAATTTTTTTAGTGCCAACTATTGACCTAGAAATATAATGTGAGTAACCCAAGTTAAATAAAATTCGAGTATTTTCAATAGTAAATTACTAATTTATACTTGACCAAATTGAAATACACATGCTTTTTGTTTGAAATATAATTTACAAAAAAAAATTCAAATATTTAAAAATATTTTTCAAAAGAAAGTATCACTCACTAAAAGCCTATGTTGGCTAAGCATAAGAATTGGTTTTATTTTTATTTTATCTATTTTATTAATATTTTTTGTGTAAATTGATCCATATATGGTTTTTATGAACAAGCGTAGATATCTACGGTACAATTTTTTATGGATCTAAAAGCTTATAATTTATATCCAATGCCTATAATTAAGATGTACTCTTGGTTTATGATCTATTTAAAAGTTTTGGTATTTTTTTAGTTATTAAATAGTCATATACTTTACTATATCCTATTTGTAGGCTTTGAATATGATGAATATGTAGGCATGAAATATATTGAAGGGTGGACCATTATGACAATCCATAACATTTGAAATTATTTAAGACATTATTATAATGGTCAAGGAGTAACTCATGGAAAAAATTGAAGCAAAGTAATAAAAAAGGAGTCTATATGTCATATGTGAGCATCATACAAATGGTTATTGGATAAAAGTTAGGAGTTTGACAATGAATTTCAATAAATACATGATAAAATCCAAGAAATTCTTCATCTCAAATATCTAAAGACTTGGTAATAGACCTTAAGTGTATGCATACATCATCTTAGATTAATGATATTCATATTCCTAGTGGTTATAAAATATTTATTACCAACTACAATTTAGTTCTACTCCATAAAGTCTAAAGTGAACTATTCTATAGTTTAATATAGCAAGCACTCTTAGATTCAATGATGCATATAAATTCATAGATAAATCTCAAAGAGATTTTATATAGTACATAATTTTGGATAGTTGTAATGAGTATCTATGGAATTTTATTGTAGGAGGGAATGAATCATCATTTAAAAGTTTTTCAAATATCATGTTGTTCACATGGTGTATGCAGATGAAGATATAAAGCTCATCTTGCACCACTTGCATGAGATAGATAGAATTGGAATCATGATGTGATGGTTTTATGTGGGATCGAAAGTTGATTTGTCTTCTTTATTAATGCATGGATATTTTTCAAGTTTAATAGTGAAAAGTATTTTTCTAAATGACCAAGTTATACAAAACTATAATCCATTCATTTAATTACTAGATCTTGCATATATATTTATATTTATTATTAGAACATATTCAATATGTCTATGGAGGGATATTTGAAGGTTCCATACCACATGGAAGTTTTGGAACATCTAGTGTTTATTAAAACTACCTCAATATTTTATTAGATTAGAATTTTTAGAGATCATAGAAATATTGGTAGAGGTTATCATATTGTTGTAGATGTCAATTCCCATCCACATGAAATATCTTATACACAAGGTTTTTGATATCAATTAATAATATTAATGATATTTTTGGTACTCTACCATTTATTTTTATCATATTTTAATTTAATATAATATTTTCATTCAACATTGTGACAAGTACCTTTCTTTAATTGTAACCATTAATGTTTTATTTACAAATAGACCAGATCAAATATAGATTATAACTCTCAAATGATGAATCATTATTTCAATAATTCATTACCAAAAGTCATTTAAATAATACCAATGTAGGCACTAAAAAAATAATCACTACATGGTAGTTTACATTTATACTATATAAAATATAATGCATTGACTTCATATCTTATATTGAAGTTGCCACATTGAGTTCACCATCATAGTATTAAACTAAAATGTTGCAAAGTATTTAATTAAGTTAAGCATAAAAATATTATCCCTGTAAGAAGTGCCCTAGCCTCTACATAGTTATTAGTGTAAGTTCCATGTGATTATGAGAAAGTGAGGAAAATGTTTCCTTTATTATTAAAAAAATACCTTTTTTATAAGTTTTCCTTATATTTTCCTTTGGAGGTGCCATAAAAATTAATTATAGTAAACTAACTTATAAACATTTTTGTTTTACCATAGATCATTGGAGATTTTTTGTGTTAACACCATAAAAATAAATTATCTTTGTATGTACATTCAAAACCTATAACCAAGAACTATATACAATTAACAAGAGTGGTTATAATACAAATTCTATTTTGAGTATGTGGTTTACTGATTTGTTTGTATTAAGTGTATTATTCCTTTCAAATAATAGAGAGATGCACACATGGGAAGTGTCATGGGTTTTGATGAGGGTGATTAAGTGTTGTCTGACTAATACTAAGAGGGTAAGATATTGATCATATTTCTAGCATACAAGAAGATAGTAGATGTGCATGAACTCATCAAAAAAGACATATTCCTTAAAGACTATAAAGAAACAATGAAAACTAGTTTTTTCAACCAACTAATGGATATCCTTGTATAAAGAATGATTTCTTAACAAATATAATTACAAGATGAAAACTATAGATAATCCATTTAACTTGTAACATTCTCTTAACAAATATAATTACAAGATGAAAACTATGGATAATCCATTTAACTTGTAACATTCACAAGTTATATAATCAAACATAGAGAGATTTTAATATTACCTAGTTAAATAGCTTATTATATGTTATAGAATTTGAAAGTAGAACAACCTAATTACTACGAACACTAATATCAATAATGTATCTCTAACTAACTTAGATAATATAATTACAAAATGAAAACTATGGATAATCCATTTAACTTGTAACATTCACAAGTTATATAATCAAACATAAAAAAATTTATAAAATTACCTAGTTAAATAACCTATTATATATTATAGAATTTGAAAGTAGAACAACATAATTACTACGAACACTAATATCATGAGTGTATACATTCATCATATATCAATAACGTATCTCCAACTAACTTAGATAATATAAAATCAATATTAGAACAATAAAAATTAAATAAAATATAAAATCAATACCAACATAACTAACGTTCTAGCTACAAAGGGAAACATCAAAAATCAATACCGACATAACTAACGTTCTAGTTACCAAGGGAAACATCAAACTTCATCTTTACGAAGATTACACTTGTTTAACATCTCCGTCACATTTACGAAGATTACACTTGATTAACATCTCCGTCACATCTCTCATTGAGGGTCGGTGTTTGGGGGACCTGCTTGTGCAAATCAAACCCACGCTCAATACAAACATCATTTGTTGAATAGACTTATCTTCCTCTTGCAATATTCGACAGTCAAACACTCCATGCATGTCCTTGGCCATTCCCACAGTGCTTTGGACCCATCCCACAATGTCAACTGCTTCCCCAAACTCAACCTCGCCCGTTGCTTTCTTCCCAGTCACTAGCTCTAACAGCACCACTCCAAAGCTATACACGTCACTCTTCTCGTCTACTTTCAGTCGGTTCAAATACTCTGGATACAATTTCAGAGAAAAGCTTTCTAATTGGATTTATGTGATGGATCTTGTTTGTGCAGTCATGTTATGCAATTTCTTAAAGTTGAAATTTAGTTTCTACTCGAATACAAAAAATAATCTGAATTCAATCATATCAGGAGAAAACAGGTTTGTAAATCATACCTGGAGCTATGTATCCGTGAGATCCGACATACCCAGAAACAGAATGGGCATTT
Source organism: Wollemia nobilis (assembly GCA_028583015.1). Classification (NCBI taxonomy): domain Eukaryota; kingdom Viridiplantae; phylum Streptophyta; class Pinopsida; order Araucariales; family Araucariaceae; genus Wollemia; species Wollemia nobilis. The sequence continues at coordinate 22,515,142 of JAQPPZ010016895.1, forward strand.
CCCAATTTGTCAAGTGGTATGGATAGTCCAAAATCTGCAATTTTAGCTTCAAAATCTGCATCCAACAAAATATTGCTGGATTTCACATCCCTGTGCAAGATAGGAGGCCTGCAATAGTGATGCATGTAACTTAGCCCACGAGCTGTGCCCATGGCAATTTTATAGCGTTTCTCCCACTCCAGAGCTCGTTTTGATCCTTGCACTTTATGAAGGCAATCAAACAAACTGCCATTGGACATGTACTCATATACCAATAGCTTGAAATCGACATCTTCACTTGTAATGCAGCAAAGAAGCTTTACGATGTTGGTATGCAGGATCAGTCCCAACGTATCCACCTCCACTTCCAAATGATCTTTGCTCTTAAATTCGTCTGATCTCGTGATACGTTGAATCTTCTTAACCGCCACCGTCTGGTTGTTCCGCAGAGTGACCTTATAAACTTTTCCAGTATCCCCCAATCCTATTACGTTATACTCCGTCAGGTGCTCAAGGATGTATCTCTCGTCAAATTCCAGGCATGGGTTAAAAGATGTTAATTTCCACGATACATAGCTCATTGATTTTTTCCTGGAACAAGGCTTTCTGAGCCAAATAAAAATAATGAAGCACGCTGTGACGATCAGTAAGAGTAGTAACAAATACAATAGCTTGGCTCTCTTTGCAGAAGAACATGAGGGAAGCCTTAAGTCCACACTCCCACATAACCCAGGATTATCAAGAAAACTCTCGCTGTAACCAAAATTGGATAGACCTTGGGGAACAACACCAGAAAACAGATTGCCAGATACATTAAAATGGGTCAATCTCAGCTTCCCAAATTCGATAGGAATCTCCCCGGAGAGCAAATTGTTTGAGAGATCAAGACTGAAGAGAGCAGTCATGTTGCTCAAGGATGCAGTGATTATTTTGCCTGTTAGTCTATTGTTATTGAGATTAAGGATAGACAGATTGGTCAATGACAATATATCTTTGGGAATTTTTCCCGACAGAAGATTGTGATCGAGTTGGAGATTATTGAGCGAACTTAAGCGTGCGAGCTCATCTGGAATGGGCCCGTAGAATCGGTTGTTGCTCGCAATGAAAGTTTCAAGATGTTTAAGATGCCCAATATCCGTAGGAAGTCTTCCTCCCAGCTGGTTGTTACTTATGTCGAGCCAATAAAGCTCTTTTGCTCGCCCAATTGCGGCTGAAATCTGTCCTTCAAACTTATTGCTGTGAAGTGATATTACATACAGATTGGAAGAACTCAATAGCCCTTGAGAAATCTGGCCACTTAGCTTGTTGTTTCCAAGACGTACATCCTCTAAACTTGAGCAATTTTCCAAAGAATAAGGTAAACTTCCTTCGAAATTGTTTGATGATAAGTCCAACAGCTGAAGCCTTCCACTTCTACACATATTTTTGGAAATCTGGCCACTTAGCTTGTTGTTTCCAAGAGATAAATACTCTAAACTGAGGCAATATTCCAACGAATAAGGTAAACTTCCTTCTAAATTGTTTGATGTGAAGTCCACCTGCCCAAGCCTTCCACTTGTACACAGTCTTTTGGGTAAAGGACCCTTCAGTTTATTCCAACTCACATCGACTGCAATAAGGTCGGAATATGTACCCAAGTTCTGGGGCAACCACCCTGTAAACTTGTTACGGCGGATCTGCAAATACTGCAAGTGTCGTAAATTGCCAAGTTCTGCAGGTATTTCTCCAGAGACCTGATTTTTGGGCAAACTCAAATCTTCCAGATACGTGAGATTGCCAATACTGTTGGGAAGTTGACCGGACAGATTGTTCCCCCCAAGCCACAATGCTCTTACCTTTGTCAGAGTCATTAAACTGACCGGAATATTGCCAAAGAAATTATTCTGGCAGATATCTAGGTATACCAGATACGTGAGATTGACAAAACTGTCGGGAAGTTCACCGGACAGATTGTTGTCCCCAAGATATAATACTCTTATATTTGTCAAAGTCATTAAACTAATGGGAATATCTCCAAAGAAATTATTCTGGGAGATGTCAAGTAATTCCAGAGACGTGAGATTGACATTACTCTGGAGAAGTTTACCGGACAGATTGTTCTGCTCAAGCGACAATCCTCTCATCTTTGTCCGAGTCATTAAACTCATCGGAATACCGCCAAAGAAATTATTCTGGGAGATATTTATTGTATCCAACATTGTTAGATTACCAAAAATATCCGGAATTTTCCCTGAAAAGTTGCAGTTCGATAAATCTAACTCCTGCAGCCGTTGCAAATTCCCGAGCTCTTTCGGGAGAGGAGAACGCAGAGCATTAGAAGTGATTCTAAAATTTGTCAAAGTCGTCAAATTCCACACGAAAGCAGGGATTTTCCCCGTCAGATAATTTGAGTTTAAGTAAAGTACTTCGATCTTTGACAACATCCCGAAACCAGCAGGAATTTGGCCAACGAACTGATTGCCTATCAAATTTAAAATTCTCAAGTCGCTTAATTTATGGATGCGATTGGGTAAGCTTCCGGTGAACAAGTTGTTCCCTAGATCGATCATCTCCAGACGACTACATTCCAAGAGTCCGTTAGGGAACGGACCGCTGAATTCGTTCAGGCTGAGTACCAGTTCCGTCAGATTTGGAAGGGCACATATAGCAGAACTTAAATTTCCCGAAAGAGAAAAGCTGGTAAAATCAATTCGAGTAACGGAGTAAAAATCATTGCAGTAGATACCGCTCCATCCACATGGATCTTGGTGAGACGCGTGAAGAATTAATTTTTTTTTTATTTTTGCCGCGCCGAAGTCTGTCTGCACGGCGCTGTTCGGACAGCGCAGTGCGCAAGTCGGGGGCCCGACGGACTTCGCCCAAACTAGGGCGAAGTGCGAACGTCGGCCACGCCGACGGACTTCGCCCAAACTAGGGCGAAGTTCGAACTTCGGCCGCGCCGACGGACTTCGCCCGAAATTGGGCGAAGTGCGCACTTCGGCTGCGCAGCCGGACTTCGCCCAAACTTGGGCGAAGTTCGCACTTCGGGGCCGCAGCCTGACTTCGCCCAAACTTGGGCGAAGTTCGCACTTCACGGCTGCGACAGACTTCGCCCGAAATTTGGGCGAAGTTCGAACTTCGCGGCTGCGACGGACTTCGCCCGAAATTGGGCGAAGTTCGAACTTCGGGCAGCCAACGAACTGTGCAGGGTGAAGAGGGGATTGAGGCCAACTTCGGACTTCTCGTGCACTCGAGCTGCTCCAGTCTTAACCGCGAACTTCGGAAGCAAACTTGGAAAGCCGCTTCAGACTTGTTCTTCTTCCGCGGTTGCCGCTGGGTTTGCCTGGCTTGGCAACACCTGTATGAGAAGAGAGAGACGCCGGAACAGAGAGCAACAAACTGCAAACCCTAAAAGATGCCGGAAACAAACAGCAAACTTTATTTATATTAAACGGGGGTTACAGAGTTCCTCAACCGAGGAAATTACAGTCATCTGCAGGCTGCACTGCAGGATAAGTTAAACAGACAAAATGTCGAGTCGGCTGCTCAGACATTAATCAGCTGAGTCAAACTGCTCGCTGAGATACTTTTCTTTGCCTCTGTTCCTTCTTGCTCCTTCTCTTTTTCTTCCTCTTTTCAAAGTCTGAAATACCCGAGACGCCTTATATAGCCGCGGGAAGAGGAGGATTGGGGTTTGTCCTCTGACAGGTTCTGACAGGCCCTCAACTAGGGTTTTTGACCAATCGTCGCACAAGCGTCACATCTGTCAGAGGGTAGGTGCGGCGTCATGTCAGCCCTTTGCCGGGATCCCGGACTGCGGCAGCGCAGTCCGACTTCGCCCATGTCTGGAGCGCAATCCGGTTTCGCCCAAGGTTCGGAGCGCAGTTGGGCACAGGCGTGAAATCTGGGTTAATTTTTCTAACACCCTCCTTTAAGCCTGATTTCACGAGCGCTTTGACTCCAAGCTGCTCTAGCAATCTGTTGAAGTCTTCCTCCTTCAAAGGCTTCGTGAAGATGTCAGCCAGCTGCTCCTTGGACCTGCAAAACTGTAGTTGTACTTCACCAAATTTCACCAGCTCTCTGATGAAATGATACCGGATGTCTATGTGCTTCGTCCGGCCATGGAACACAGGATCCTTTGAGAGTGCAATGGCCGAATTGTTATCACAGAAAATTGTTGTCGCACCATCCGGAGGAAAGTTCAGTTCACTCAGAACTCTTCGCAGCCAAACTGCTTGGCATGCGGCTGACATGGCGACGACATATTCTGCTTCGGTTGTGGACAACGCAACGATGGGTTGTTTCTTGGACGCCCATGATACTGCCCCTGATCCGAGATGGAAAGCATACCCGGAGGTGCTCTTCCGATCATCGGTACTGCCAGCCCAGTCACTGTCCGTGAAGCCCACTAGCTCCAACTGGTCTTGTCTGGCGTAAAATAGGCCATGGTTTCGTGTCCCGTTGACATAGCGCAAGATCCTCTTGCCTGCTTGCCGATGCGTGTCCTTCGGAGTCTCCATGAAACGGCTGATCAGACTGACTCCGAACATCAGATCTGGCCGAGTTGCAGTCAAATACATCAGACTGCCAACTAGCCTCTTGAACAGGGTTGGGTCGACATTCCTCCCTGTATCCAACTTGCTCAGCTTCAAACCTGTGGTTGCAAGTGTGATGGCAGGTTTACAGTCCTCCATCTTGAAGCACTTCAGGACATCCTTCGCATACTTGCCCTGAGAAATGAAGATGCCATCTGCCGATTGGTCAACTTCAATGCTGAGAAAATACTTCATCAGCCCTAAGTCCGTCATCTCGAACTCCTTCTTCATGGTTGTTCTGAACTGGTCAAATAGGACATTGTTGTTGCCAGTATAAATCAGATCGTCCACATACAGGTAGACGATAATGAGCTCACCTGTCGCATTTGTCTTCATGTACGGGGTGTGCTCATATGGGCATTTCGAAACCCATTCTCCCGAAAATAGCTCGTCAATCCGGCTGTACCAAGCTCGGGCGCCCGCTTCAAACCGTACGAGGCCTTCTTCGCCTTCGGGACTTTGCCCTCCCGGCCTTCAATTTCGTAACCGGGTGGCTGGTCTATGTAGACCTCTTCCTCTAACACTCCGTTGAGGAAGGCTGACTTGACGTCCATCTCGGTACATCTTCCAACCTTGTTGGGCTGCCAATGCCAGGATCATCCCGACCGTGTCAAGTCGGGCTACGAGTGCATATACCTCATGGTAATCGATGCCCGACTTCGCTTGTAACCCTTCGCCACCAATCTCGGCTTTGTGCTTGTCAATGTCTCCTTGGGCGTTGAACTTTGTCTTATACACCCACTTGACCCCAATGGTCTTCTTCCTCGCTCGGAAGATCGATCAGCTGCCATGTTTCATTTTTTTTAATGGCTGCTATCTCTTCATCCATCGCCTGCACCCACTTCTGATTCTGACTTGCATCTTCGAACTCTACTGGATCAACTTCAGTAAAGAATGCAAAGTCAGGGTGCTCTTCATCTATGTGGGTTTGGGTTGCCTCATAAATGTCTTGCAAGCTCCGAGTCTTCGCAGGAGTCCTCAGATTTTGAATTCTGCTTGCAAGTGGAGGCGACCGTGATGGAGTGGCTGTGCTACTGCTGGCACCGCTGTTGCTGCTAGAAGTTGCTGGTGGCTGCACACTTCCTTCTTCCAAGTCAACAGACTGAACTTCTGCTGGCTTTAACTGGCTAGTCTCAGACTTCCCGTTCCAGGCTTGATCTTCAAGAAACTTCACATCACGGCTGATGATGAGCTTCTTTGTCACAGGGTTGTACGACCTATATGCCTTCGCCTGCTCACTGTACCCTGTGAAAATGCACTTCTCCGCTCGATCATCCAACTTCTGTCGCTTCTCTTCTGGAACATGTGCATATGCTATGCACCCGAACACACGCAAGTGAGCCACACTTGGCTTCACTCCGCTCCAAGCCTCCTTGGGGATTTTGTCCTTCACGCTTTTGGTGGGACATCTGTTCGGCAAATAGACTGCACATGTTACAGCCTCTGCCAAAAATTCATGCGACAATCCCTTCGCCTTCATCATGCTTCGCGCCATTTCCATGATGGTTCGGTTTTTCCTCTCAGCTACGCCATTCTGCTATGGCGTGTATCTGGCAGTGAACTGCCTTCGAATTCCGTGCTGCTTGCAAAAGTTGTGGAATTCGTTGGAGATGTACTCTCCACCTCCATCAGTTCTGAGAGTCTTCACATAATAACCACTCTGTTTCTCCACCAGAGCCTTGAACTCTTTGAATCTGGCAAATGCCTCTGACTTCGGCTTGATGGCATAAATCCAAGTCTTCCGGCTGAAGTCATCAATGAATGTCAAGAAGTATTTGTTGCCGGCAAACGTGGTGGTCTGCATCGGACCGCAAATGTCTGAGTGCACCAGCTCCAATGGCCGTGATGCTCTCCAAGACTGTCCTACAGGGAATGCATCCCTATGCTGCTTGCCGACTAGGCAACCTTCACACACTTGGTTTGGTTGCTCTATCAGGGGTAGACCCTTCACCATTCGCATCTTGTGCAGTTGATTTAGGCCACTGAAGCTCAGGTGACCGAATCTGAGATGCCACAGCCAGGTAGCATCCTTCTCAACTGCACTCAGAGACATCAATGATTCATTCTGAATCTGCAGCGGAAACATTTTGTTTTTCATCATGGACATAGTTGCAATTTGTCCATGGACTTTGTCTCTCATGGAACAGACACCGTCTTTAAACAGTACAGTGTGCCCCTTCTGCACAAGCTGTCCAACACTTAGCAGATTGTGCTTCAACCCAGGCACATAAAAAACATCTTGAATTGTTTTTCTATCACCGTGCCAGGTGCGGATGAGGATCTTGCCTTTCCCCATCACAGGAACTTTGTTGTTGTTCCCCATCTTGACTTCGGACCGGACTGTTTCATCTAATTGTGAGAACATCTCTCTGTTCCCAGTCATGTGGTTGCTGCAACCACTGTCAAGATACCAGATGTTTTTCTTGCTCTCCTCTTCAATACTGCAAGTCAGCAATACATTTCCTCCTGTCGCATTTCCGGGTTCCTCCGTATAATGGGCTTGCTGCTGATTCTCGTTCGCCATCTTCTTCTTGCACTGTGAGGCATAATGGCCGAACTTGCTGCAGTAGTAGCATTGGACCTTTGACATGTCCTTCTTCTGCTGAGAGCTTCCTTGCTGATTTCTCGCCGGTGCCTCTTCCTCCTTGCCGATGAAAGTTGCAACTTGGCTCGGCGTCATGAGGGTTTGATCTCCCTCCTTGCTTGTTACTTCTCCCACGCCCGCTTCTGCCTCTCCCTCCTTGAGAACTAGAAGCGCTGTGGTGGGAGTCTTGTCTGTCGTTGTCTCGGACTGAGGCTTGAGCCCGAAACGCTTGCTCCAGAGAGGTCTGAGATGAACGGCTCAGCCTCTGTTCATGGGTCTGCAATGAACCCATGAGTTCGTCTGTCGAGAGGGTTGTCAAATCCCTCGACTCTTCGATTGCTATCACAACCGAGTCGAACTTCGCAGCAGACTTCTGAGAATCTTCTCCATGATTCTCTGGCTCTGGACATTTTCTCCATTCAACCGCATCTGGTTGATAATGTCGATCGTCCGGGTGAAGAAGTCGCTCATCGACTCGGACTCGCTCATCTCGCAGGTTCTCAAACCGTCTCCCGAGCATCTGCAGCTTCACCAACTTCACTTTGTCGGTGCCCCGATACGAACTTGCTAGGGTTTCCCGGGCCTGCTTGGCCTTGGTGGCTGATGCAATCCATGGGAAGATGGTTTCCTCAACCGCTTGCATAATGTAGAAGAGGGCCTTTTGGTCCTTCTTCTTGTGCTCTTTCAATAGATCCTTGTTTGCTTGAGAGAGGGCGGCCAGTGCTACTCGCATCTACCGATTCTGGGTAGCCGTTCTCGACTAACTCCCATAGCTCCTGAGATCCGAACAGGATCTTCATCTGGATGCTCCAGTAATCGTAGTTCTTGCCGTTAAATCGCGGGATCTGCAACTGCAGCGAGTTTCTCTCGGAAGCCATGCTTCTATCTCCGTGTCACGGCACTATCAGCTCTGATACCAATTTGAAGAATTAATTTTTTTTTATTTTTGCCGCGCCGAAGTCTGTCTGCACGGCGCTGTTCGGACAGCTGCGAGTGCGCGAGTCGGGGCCCGACGGACTTCGCCCAAACTAGGGCGAAGTGCGAACGTCGGCCACGCCGACGGACTTCGCCCAAACTTGGGCGAAGTTCGAACTCGGCCGTGCCGACGGACTTCGCCCGAAATTGGGCGAAGTGCGCACTTCGGCTGCGCCGACGGACTTCGCCCAAACTTGGGCGAAGTTCGCACTCGGGCCGCAGCTCGACTTCGCCCAAACTTGGGCGAAGTTCGCACTTCGCGGCTGCGACGGACTTCGCCCGAAATTTGGGCGAAGTTCGAACTTCGCGGCTGCGACGGACTTCGCCCGAAATTGGGCGAAGTTCGAACTTCGGGCAGCCAACGAACTGTGCAGGGTGAAGAGGGGACTGAGGCCAACTTCGGACTTCTCGTGCACTCGAGCTGCTCCAGTCTTAACCGTGAACTTCGGAAGCAAACTTGGAAAGCCGCTTCAGACTTGTTCTTCTTCCGCGGTTGCCGCTGGGTTTGCCTGGCTTGGCAACACCCGTATGAGAAGAGAGAGACGCCGGAACAGAGAGCAACAAACTGCAAACCCTAAAAGATGTCGGAAACAAACAACAAACTTTATTTATATTAAACGAGGGTTACAGAGTTCCTCAACCGAGGAAATTACAGTCATCTCGCAGCCGCACCTGCAGATAAGTTAAACAGACAAAATGTCGAGTCGGCTGCTCAGACATTAATTAGCCGAGTCAAACTGCTCGCTGAGATACTTTTCTTTGCCTCTGTTCCTTCTTGCTCCTTCTCTTTTTCTTCCTCTTTTCAAAGTCTGAAATACCCGAGACGCCTTATATAGCCGCGGGAAGAGGAGGATTGGGGTTTGTCCTCTGACAGGTTCTGACAGGCCCTCAACTAGGGTTTTTGACCAATCGCCGCACAAGCGTCACATCTGTCAGAGGGTAGGTGCGGCGTCATGTCAGCCCTTTGCCGGGATCCCGGACTGCGGCAGCGCAGTCCGACTTCGCCCATGTCTGGAGCGCAATCCGGTTTCGCCCAAGGTTCGGAGCGCAGTTGGGCACAGGCGTGAAATCTGGGTTAATTTTTCTAACAACGCGTTCCAATTGCTCAAAGCGTTACGTGGGTCATTCCAGTCCTCCTCCTTTATTTGCAGAAGGATTTTACCTTCTTCCGAGAGGGAAGCACATTGCAGAAGAAAGACGCTCACACCGCAGCACAAAAGAGAGAGCATCTCATGCCTGTGCATATAGTGAATTATCATTGCTGAGATAATCCTGCAATCAAGAGTTTGAGTTATCTAGATAGATAGATATTAAGGTGAAAGAATTTTTTATGGAATATCTACTTACATTTGTATTATCATATTAATTGGTTAAAAAGTAAGAGGGCTAGCTCCACATACATGTTCAAATTTAATGTTAATAAAGGTGAGTAATCTCACAAAATGAGACAAAGAACTTGCACCTTTAAACCTGCTACTCATTAACAAAGAGTTTAACAAAGAATATAACACATGAGACCAAGAACTTGTAAAGAATTTAGTTTGACAATCACAGGCAATTTTGAGGTTTCTCTGTAGATACATTTTCCTCTAGATGATTATTAAGGAAAACGTTAGTTATGATGAAATTTTGTAAAACAAGGTAGGAATTCCGTGTCAAAAATGAAAGCCAAATCAGTTAGTTTCAAAATTTAGTATAGCTACTGACAAAGAGTATACCACGGTAAAGAATTTAGTTTCAAAATTTTTTTATGCAAATCTCGAGTCCTTCACGGGCAATTTTGAGGTTTCTCTCATCCTTTGCAGATACATTTTCCTCTGGATGATTATTAAGGAAAACGCTAGCTATGATGAAATTTTGTAAAGTACGGTAAGAAATCCGTGTCAAAAATTTGAGCCAAATCAGTCAGTTCTAAAATTTGTGGAGGATTAACGAAATTCAATTGGATTCAAAACAGGAATTATCTGGCGAAAGATTTTAACAATTTCAATTTTTGTATGAAAATTTAATTTTTATATATTGAAATACTAATAGATTGGTAAGATTTTAGATATTTAGATTTTGGGTATTTACGAAGAGAAGATTTAGGTTCAAACCTTGGGTATGCTCAATAGGTAGTAGTCTAACTTGAGTCAGCTGAATGCACGCAGCTTGACCACGGCTGTACCAAACACTGGCCACGGGGTCTCCCGTCTCCCTCACTGCGGGCTGCTTTTACCAAGTATATGGAGTAGAGGCAACTTCTCTCTCACTCCGGAACATTTACCAAGCAAAGGCAGCTTCAATAATTTAAGCTGTGTTTCAAGGCAAAAATAAAATCTTAAAAATTCCACTTTTACACACATTGCATAAAAATATATAGATATTCATCCTATATTAAGAAGATTCACATTTTGGATTAAGGTATCATAACAAGGTCTTTCACTTCATCAAAATCAATGGACTTATTTTTAACCATATATTTTTTTAAATGGTATTAAATCAACAAGTTTTACACAGAAAATCTCATAACAATAACCCTTACAAAGTTACATTTTGGATTAAGGTATCATCTTTCACTTCATCAAAATCAACCGACTTATATTTAACCATATTTTTTTAAAATGATAAAAATTATTAAATCAACAAATTAAAAAAAAAACAAAGTAAATCAAACCCCATTAATAAAGAGTATAACAGGTGAGACTAAAAACTTGTAAAAAATTTAGTTTCAAAATTTTATCAAACAAATCTCGAGTCCTTCACAGGCAATTTTGAAGTTTCTTTGATCCTTTGCAGATACATTAACGTTAGCTATGATGAAAGCAAGGTAAGAATTCCGTGTTAAAAATTAGAGCCAAATCAGTCAGTTCCAAAATTTAGTATAGCCATTGACAAAAAGTATACCACGTGAGACCAAGAACTTGTAAAGAATTTAGTTTCAAAATTTTGTCAAGCAAATCTCGAGTCCTTCACAGGCAATTTTGAGGTTTCTCTCATTCTTTGCAGATACATTTTCCTCTGGATGATTATTAAGAAAAACGTTAGCTATGATGAAATTTTGTAAAGTAAGGTAAGAAATCCGTGTATAAAATTAGAGCCAAATTAGTCAGTTCCAAAATTTGTGGAGGGTTAACGAAATTCAATTGGATACAAAATACGAGTTATCCGGCGAAATATTTTAACAATTTTAATTTTTGTATCAAAATTTAATTTTCATATATTAAAATACTAATGGATTGGTAAGATTTTAGACACTTAAACTTTGGGCATTTATGAATAGGAGATTTAAGTTCAAACCTCGGGCATGCTCAACAGGTAGTAGTCTAACTTGAGTGGGCTGAATGCAGGCCAGATTGACCACGGCTGTACCAACCCTGGCCACTGGGATCTCGCTCATTGCAGGCCACTTTTCCTGAGGCAGCTCCAATGATTGCCCTGTGGGTCTCTCTCTCACTCCAGAACATTTACCCGGCAAAGGCAGCTTCAATAATTTAACCTGTGGTCGGAGACAAAAATAAATAAATAAATAAATAAAATTAAAAACTAAAATCTTAAAAATTCCACTTGTACACACCTTGCATAAAAATATATAGATATTCCTCCTATATTAAGAAGATTCACATTTTGGATTAAGGTATCATAGTAAGACTTTCACTTCATCAAAATCAAGGGACTTATATTTAACCACATTTTTTTTTAAATGGTAAAAATTTATTAAATCAACAACAGAGAATCCTATAACAATAACTCTTACAAGGCTTACAAGGTTTAGAAGAAAGAAACCTCAATACCATCCAACACCCCATCAGAAAACATCCAAGCCTCAACCAAACATATCCACAACAAGCAAATTAGCAAAGATGTTGAGAACAGTCTTACAAGGGCCAGAAGAAAGAAACCCCAACACCACCCGAGCACCCTACTAGAAGACATCTAACAAAAAATAACCTCAACCAGACATATCCACGACAAGCAAATTAACAAGATGCTGAGAACAGTCCAATGGAAGCTGATCTATTCCCTAACATTCGGTGAAACTCAATAACCCATTTTACCAAGCAATTAGCCACAACTTTCCATTTCCTAAAAATATGAACATAAGAACCACACTTTAACTATAAGTTTTTGAATTTAATGTAAATTCTTATAGAATTTTTTTTCTAAATATTTTTTATTTATTAAAAGTTTAATAATTTTTATTTTTATTTTTAAATTCAATTTTGGTGGTTGTGAGTATAATTTCTTTTTAAGGTATTCTTCCAGTTTCGAGTTTAATTATGCAATTCCAGTTACTGTTACAAATACACTCAAGTGTCGTTCTTCTTCGGCCTTTAAAAACAAAAACAAATTATGTGAAGTGGATGATCCTTTGAACTTTTATAAAATTTAAATGATATCTAGAATGTCAAACACTTAGTTCATTTCTAACAGTAAAATAGAGAAAATATTGGCATAGAATTTTTTATAAATTTTAATTCTTGAAATTTAAAAAAATTTAAATCTCAACTACTCAAAGTAGACTATTTTCCACCTAAAATTTTTTATAATATAAAATTTCAAAATTTTCAAATTTAAAAATATGGATTTCAGTTTCAAAAAACATTTAAACACTAAAAAAGAATAATGCTACCGCAATGCTGCCTTTTGCCCGCTGTTTAACCAAATTCACTGCCTTGCTAAGATGATTATCATAATGCTACCGCACTGCTGCCTTTTGCCCGCTGTTTAACCAATTTCACTGCCTTGTTAAATAGAGTATCTTGTTTTCCTGTGTTTTCTTATTATAAACGAAATGCTCCCTCCTTCCGCTTCTCTTACCCTTACATTTCGGCTGATTATTCGCGTATCCTTAACGGCGATATTCTTAAACGGAGATGATCAGAACTTCCGATCAATGGTTTGTTGACAGAGGTTGTAACCAACTCAAACGGAAATGATGAAACGGATATTATTTTTGTAACTAACTCCTTTCTATATTTTAATTTAATTTTTTTTAAGATTTGAAAATAAGGACTGTCTACAGTTGTAAAAGACAGAAGTTAAGATAAAAGAGGAATACATCAAAAAGTATTCCTCAGAACGAAGCTTGATAAAAGTAATGGGTTAGTGGTGTTGGGATCAAAGATATATAATCATTTAAATTGACGCTAGAAATGAGTGGGTTAACGGTGAAGGTTCATTATAAATTCTAAGATTTAAGATATGTGAGTTACTGGTGAAGGTTCATTGAGAAGGTGTAAGATTCAAATTTGAAAGAGGAGAAGATATATTCTTTTGGTTATGGAATTGGTAACATGGGTAGGACATTATATTAAACTTGGAGGCTACCATTGTAAACCTTTGTTTAATTGGATTGAACTTGAACACCGTCACTATAAACTCTTGCTCAATATAGAATAGGCTAATGGGCAAACACTAAGGTGCTACCATTCAACCTATCCTATTTTGGGTATGTTGTGGTTTGAACCTAGGTTTCCTCAAAAAGAACCCAAAGCCTTTACCATTGCATTGTCCTTGTGGACAAATATATATATATATGTTTTGGGTTAATAGTAAAGGTTTATTGAGAAGGTTTATCATTCAAATATGAAGATGTAGAATATATATGTTTTATTTGATAAGAATATAAGGTTATAGCGCAGTTAAAGTTTCTTATAGGATGGCAAGAAGATTCCTTAGGAGAGTTCTTAAATATTGGTTCGAAAATAGGTCATATAAAACTCTCCCTTTGCTTGTGTCATGGGTGAAGGATTTAAAGGGGTTGGAGCTATACTCTAGTCTTGGTAAATGCAAACTCAAGATCGAGGTGTTGCACAATTCCAAAAGGTAAAAGTACTCTATTCCAAAGCTAGATATCTAAAGGCAAACACAAAATTGAAAAGTGCTCTCATAAATAGAATTTTAAAAATATTCACTTTCAAAGTTGCACAATTTTGAGATGTTCCAATTATAGAAATCAATTTACTTCAGGGATGTTCTAATTTTGGGAAGCAACCACAAGACCAAGGTTGCAAGGTTTTAAAAAGCAAACGTCAAAGCAAAAAATATGCATGATATATTATTAACAAAGGTAAACAATACAAAAAAGCCAAATCAAATGCACAAATATATATATATATATATATATATATATATATATATATATATATATATATATATATATATATATATATATATATATATATATATATCAAAAGTAGCTATTGTGGAAGCTTTACAACAAGCAAAAGTGTTCCTTCTTCTATCCACAATCTTCTCCGAGCTTCAACAACTCTCTGCTTCCATCCAACCTTGTGAAGTCATGCCCAACACTCATATATATAGTTGAGGGAGAGAAAAGCTCAACTAATCTTATAACACACATTAATTTGGAAAATAAATGTCTATCTAATCTTCTAATAAACTACAACTACCCAAAGTAAATACAAGTGCTCCAAAGTATGGTGATGGATTTTGACATCTATGGAGAACAAGATATGTTTTTTTTTTTAAAAAGAGGGGTAAAAACTTTATTGAAATCAAAAAAATATACAAGAGCCAAGAATCAGATTACAACAAAACTACCTCATATAGGCATATAAACTTTCAATAAACTAGTAAGAGTTTTAGAGCACGGTGAAGAAAACTTATGCCACTCCCTAACACTCCAACCTTCTTGAAATTCAAAGGCCCATTTAGCCAAATAGTCAGCAACACCATTCCAATCCCTTGGAATATGAGTAAAAGCGATGAATTCCATATGAAAACGAAAACAAAGAATATGCCTAACCACCCTTTCCAACCTCCAATTAACATTGATAAGATTACAAGTATTCAATAAGTTAATTATAATTTGATAATCTGATTCATAAATTATCCTACACCAACCCAAAGCATACCCTTGATCCACTGGTATACCTTCCTTTAAAACATAAGAAAAAGAAACATACCATACCACTGCAATCACGTCCCACTCCACCAATACTAGCATTTCCAAGATTACCTCTGGAAGACCCATCAGTATTAATATTAAGAACCCCCCTAGGAGGGGGCTACCATCTGCTATCTCTTTGCACTCTGTTATTGAATCCCCTCATGCTAAAATAAATACTAGCACATGGACCAAACAATGTCAAACCCAAATAATGCATAATATGGACCTCCACTATGTTCATAGGAATATTAATCTGACATTTAGTAAACACAGTTTCCTGGATTATTCTTAAAATTCTTTGCTAAACTTGAAAAATAGAGAGCTTTCTCCCTTGAAAAATTCTTTGATTCCTTTCAAGCCAAATTTACTAGAAGATGCAGGAGGGATGAATATGCCAAGAAACTTGTAAAAATAAGACCTTAGCTGGAGGCCTTCCCAAACTCCTCCAGAAATCCAAAAGAGAAGAAGAATGAACACAAGATTGTTTCCACACACCCCACCACAAATACCAAAGTTGACATGCAAAACCACATTGAAGAAGCACATGACCAATAGATTCATCACTATTCTCACATACGAAACAAAAGGAAGGGCCATGAAAACCTCTCTTCTGAAGGTTATCCGAAGTGAGACATCAATTGCAAGTGGCAACCCACAAGTAAAAATTGAAAGGGTGAAATATAGATTAATTTTCAATACCCTCCCTTTAGCATGTAACACTTATTTTTAGATTTCTAAATCTTCCTTTTTCAAATATTTTGTGAAAATATATGTTACTTGATCCTTTGACATGCAAAACAATAATTTAACTTTTTCATTTTTCACTAGCTCTCTAATGAAGTGATACTGGATGTCAATGTGTTTACTTATGCCATGAAATTATGGATCCTTTACAATGCTATGGATGAATTACTATCAAAAAAATATATTAGTTGTTGCTTCATATTCATAATTTAACTTGTCTAAAATTCTTCTAAGTCAAACTGCTTGGCATGCTACATTTGTGGTGACAACATACTCTCCTTCAATAGTAGAGAGTGCAACAATGGGTTTCTTCTTGTATGACCATGAGATAGGACCTGATCTAATATGGAATGTATAGCTAGAGGTTTTCTTTCTATCATAATTATTTCTAGCCAAATCTCTATCTATGTACCCTACAAGCTCAAGCTGGTCTCATCTTGCATAAAATATCCTATGATCTTGGGTTCCATTAACATACAACATAATACTTTTTCTTTTTTGCAAGTGAGTATGCCTCGGTGTCTCCATGAATCTATTTATTAAGATCACTACATAGATTATGTCAAGTCTAGTAGTTGTCAAATATATGAGATTGCCAACTAAACTCTTATAAAATGTCAAATACATTAAACTCTGATACCACTTTGAAGGAGTTAAATATCTTAATCTAAGATACCAAAGCCATGTAGCATTCTTTATAATAACATTAAATGAAAGTAGCATTTCACTCTAAAGTCTTAGAGGAAACCTTTTATTCTTGATCATGGCCACATTTGCTATGAGTCTATTAGCACCATCTCTAATGATGTAATCTCCCTTTTCAAAATACACTTTATGCCATTTTTGCACAAGCTACCCAATGTTTGAAAGAATGTGCTTGAGCCTTGGCACATAATACACATTAGTAATTTGTTCTCTATCTCCTTGTTTTATATATATTTGAATGTTACCTTTGCCCACGATCGGTAATTTACTGTTGTTTTTTATCTTAACCTTAGATTTGATTGTTTCATCTAATTCTAAGAATTTTTCTCTCTTTCTAAACATGTGGTTACTACAACCACTATTAAGATACCAAATAATCTTTTTGTCTCTCTTCATCAAAATTATAGGTTAACATCAAAGACCCACATATATCTTTATTTTATTTATTCTCATTCTAATTGTTATCGTGGACTTCTTGCTTATTTTTCCAAGCCATTTTCATTCTACATTCAAAATTATTATGCACAAATTTCTTGCAATAATTTCATTGGATTTGTATTTATCATACCTTTGATTTGAGCCTCCTTGCTAGTTTTTGTTGCTACCTCTTCCTCTTGCTTAATGGAAATTGTAGTTGGTTCCTCTTTTTTTCGAGTAGTTTGATCTTTCTCCTCTTTCATGGTCTCTACCTCCTTTGTGTAACAACCCTCCTTACTATTATGACTTCCTTCATAATGACCCCAAAAATTGGGGACCCACTTGAAAATTTAAAATTTTGTTTCCAAATCATTGCTTGATCAAAATATTAGTTCTCAAAATCGTGTCATAGCAATGTGCATTATCAAAAGGGTTGGTTTCCATTTGGATAGTAAAAAAATACACTGTTGAATTCACCATGTGCTCACCAAGTCTATTTCATTTATACTTCCAAAGTCATTCCGAGTAAATTTTGATGTTCATGTATTTGTTTATGGTTATGTTTTAGGGTTTGTTATTTTTATTTATAATGTGGTGTTTATTGGTTAGGTATCATGTGTTATGTGTTTTATTTATCATTTTGTGTTATGTATATGTTTGTTTGTATGTTATGTTTAGTTATGTCATGTTTTAAATTAATTAAATTATAAAGTTTTATAACTTTATAATTTAATATATTTAAAATTGTTCATTGTTTTAAATTAATTAAATTATAAAGTTCTTATAAATTTATAATTTAATTATATTTAAGAATATTATTTTATAAATGTTTTATATTCTAATTAATATTTGCCTTATTGGCAGGATTATAACTTTTGAATGCCAATGAGGAGAAATATTAAATCCTTTGAAAAGGGTTTACTGATATTAGGGTTTCAAGGATTCATTTTTAAAACTAACGAAAACAAGCAAAATAATGAAGAGGAACAAATTTCTCCAGATATAAATGGAGAATTAAAATCCAAAGAGAGAGTCAGACATTTTTGTAGAGAAGAAGAGAAGGAAAGTTGAAGGAGCAAAAGAAAGGAAAAAAGAGCTACAAAGAGTTGAAAATTATAGAGAAACAAATTCTATTGTAAGATCTTTGATTATATCAAAATATTTTAGGGATTCAAATAAGCATCATTTTGGTATTTGAATTATAATTAAAATTTTTGGTATAGTTTTCAATAATTAAAAATTCCACTAAAGATTGCATCATATCATTGTTCTATCGTGTGAATACTAGTGGGCGATGATTTGGTTTAAGTCTCTGTGATTATTTTTGTTTGTAGCATTTGTCTAGGATAGAATAATATTTATTTTTTATAAATTTTTTTATTATTTATTTGATATTCAATTATGTTTGCATAGCCTAGTTCAATTTCATAAGAATCAAACCTTACACTAGGTTATCAATAATTTATTTAAATATTAAATTGTTTAAAATATTTAAATAAATATATATATATAAAAGATAAATGAGTACTCTAGTTTCAACTTAAATTTAATAAAGTTGAGAATTAGAGTTGATACCTTTTATTGAAATTTGTTTGGATTTTATGTTTCAAATACCTTTTTATTTATTTACCGATCCAAACCCTACATTGAGAGGATTATATTTGTTATTAAACATTTTATTCCATAAATATTTAATAAGAAAATAATATGAGAAAAACATATTTATGAACTTGATTTTCAAAGTATAAAATTCATAGTTCATAGATCAATTTTATATTAAAACCCTATGGATTATAATTATAATATTTGAAAATCTTACAATTTTAGGGTTAAACATTATTTCATTTTATAGATATTTTAATGTTGATTTCATATTTGGGATGAATAAAATGTTTTATAAATAAGTATTCTGGTTCTAACTTTGATTTAACAATTTTGTGAAAGCACGAGGATACGGAAGCAAAAACGAAATGGAAATGTACCGCTAAGTCCTACGAACGTGAATGCATGAAAAGAGGGAAAACAAACAAAATGGAATGAGATTTAAAGCAAGTGTAAAGGTGAAGCCCTTTATTTTATTAATTTTCACAAGATTTGGTTATAATACGTCTCCTCCCTTTTCATGGGCTAGGAGCGTCGGACATAGTTTGGTCACACCATGAATGATACATTCCCCTTGGGGATCTTTCGCATGCCCACATTGAAAATGGGCAGGCCAAATGTCGTTGCCGCTTGCATGAATGTGTCTATGGTTCCTTGCTGCCCATATAGTATTGAGGTCCTACATTTAGAGAAACAAAAAATGGTTAGTAGCATCTGCGGATGGAGGGAAACATGTGATCCCCAAGGCCTACGGTTAACGCATGCATAAAATGATTAAAATGATAACTAAAACATATCAGAATGAGCTAAAATTTGGATAGAGGCAAGAAAACATTACCAGGAACACACTAAAAAAGGAACAGTTGGGAAATATACCATAGATTTCTAATCGGTCTGGGGTGGGACGATTAGAACTGTCATAACCTGTCAGAAAGCCACCTCCTAAATGTCCAGTCTAAAGGCCTCCAAAACACCTGCAAAGTTGGTGTTAGGAAAAAAGGGGCATTTTGGGATGACCCAGAAGGTTGGATTTGGCTAATTCGACCTTGATCGCCCTGTATCCAATGATGCTCCTTGTATGTTAGTGAAAGTGAGAAATGACAAAATTACAGCCAAAACTTATCAAAATAACATGAAAATTGAATAGCAGCATATGTAAATAGCCTAAAATCAAATGCAAAATAAACAGCATGGAAATATACCATAGATTTCTAATCACTCTGGGGTGGGGTGATTAGGACTGCAGTAGTGCGGGGAGCTCCCGGGGGCAGGACGCCCACTATTTGGGGCTTGGTTTCAGCACCAATCCACTTGATATGGGTCCAAAACCTCTTATGGGGTTGTGTCGGAAAATTTTGTGGGGTATTGTGGCCAAATTTTTGGGTTTGGGTCACGATTGCACTTCCAATAATCACCCAATAACCTCCCTTCCAAAAGAGAGATCAAGGATGTAAAAAGCATAAGCGATGGGTGAGGATGTAATTCAGTAGCACTCTGTTGCTCCAAATGTTCCTCCTCTATTCTTTTTTGGGGTGAGAAGACTCACTATTTTATAGACCTGGGGTCTCTCTCTTTGAATGCGCATGCGAGGGCACCACTTGACTTTCTTGTCCTATTTTAGGAGAAAATATTCTTCCCTGATTTAGAGTCTCCTTGCATGAGGCCTCCATGATCAATGCATGCTTGATTGAAGTCCCTCTCTTTGTTTTTAAGTCATTCCTCACAATTGCATGCCCTGAAGGCGCAGATAAGTGGTGGACCTATCGAGGTTTGACTTTTTTCTAGTCAAACCTGCTATTCACCCCACCTTGGAGCGAATACTGCTAATCGTCCCACGGTGGGACAAATACCAGTTTGTAATCATCCCAGGGTGGGACGAGTAGGGAGTAAAGTGCTAAAAAGGTGCCAAATTGACCTCTGACCTTCCAAACTGTTGTGGGAGTGGTTAGGACCATTGTTTAACCTCTAGGGGCTGCCCTAGGGGCTATGTATGTCAATTCGATCAGTGCTTGTCATCACATAATTAGATTGGTGTTGTTTTGGTGTCTACGAGATGCCCCTTTTTGGGATGCATTATGCATGGCACAGTGTTGAGCAAAAATAGATAACCAAAGCACTAATGATTGGGGTTTCTTAGTAACCTAACCAAATTTTGATGCCCCAAGTATGGAAAGGGCATGCATTCTTGAATCCTTGATTTTGACAAGCTAAGGAGCTTAATTCAAGTATTAACCTTTTTTAGTGAGGTGTTACTTGATCTTGGACATTTTTTAGTCATGAATAGGCAAAGGGCGTAACCTTTTGTCTGTGGGAACCTTGAGTTCATGATTCTATAATTCCAAGTGTTTGATCAGCTTGTGATTATTGCTTGTTTGCTGCCCCAAGCAGGGGCGTGATTGTCTTTGTCAATGATCCTTTGAATGCATACCATTTCCTTGATTGGGTGATTTTTTATTGATTGGTAACTAAGTGTGACTACCCCCTCAAGCGACAAATCGATGAGGGAATGACCGACATGAGAAAAGTGATGAGTCACTTGACCCAATATGAATTTTGTGAGGGTGCCTTCATTTGTTTTCCGTTGAATTCTTATGCAGTTTTCGAACATCTGACCTATTTTTGGTGGGTTTTAACCCTTTTTGTGATGCATTTTGGAGCTGAAATTGTCAAAAATCCGTCCTCCCGTGGAGCGGTCCAGCTATGGTAGCCTTCTTAGGGAGTAGGATAGTGAAAATTTGTGACCCCAACATCTATTTTGTATGCCAAGAATGTTAGGCACAACGACACCTTTTTTTGGTTGTTTTATTATTGTTTTTGGGTGGGTTTGGACCCTTTTTGTGACACATTTTGGGGATGAAATTCTCAAAAATCCTTCTTCTCGTGGAGCGGTCTGGCTATGGTAGACTTCTTAGGGAGTAGAATAGTGAGGATTTTTGACCCCAACATCAATTTTGGATGCCAATAATCGTAGGCGCAAAGGCCTCTTTGGCCGACAATTTTATTATTGTTTTTGGTGCATTTTGGGTGCAGTTTTTGTTGTTTTTTATTTTCTTGCTCTGTAATCGTCCCAGGGTGGGACAAATACCAGTTTAGTAATCCTCCCAGGGTGGGATGAGTGCTAACTAGAGCACTCATCCCAGAGTGAAATGATTATAGGCCTAAAAGCCTATTTATGGGCCAAAACTAGGTTTTGGGCTCATTTGCATTTGTTTTTCTTGGCATTTTGGAGTTGTGAGGAGGAGGAGGTCAAGTTCGTGTAGCGGAGCACTATCGAATTATCGCGGACAACATGACTTCACAGACTATATCATCAAGTGGCAGAGCCAAAGCAAGAACGGTGAGTGCTCCTTATCTTTATTGTGCTTGTTTTTCTTTACAGTTTAAAACCGCAACTTGTTTTCTTTTGTTTGTCGATTTAAAAATGAAAACCCTAGTTAAAATTGTTGTTTTGTGTTTGTTTTTTTGTTGCTTGTGTTGCTTTGTAGAAACTAACACGAAGCCCTAGTTTTTATAAATCTATGTTTATTTTGTTTGTTGTTGTAAACTAAAGAAATAAAAACCCTAGTTTGAACAAATGTAGAAAACCTAGTTGTGTGTTAAAAAAAATGTTTTTATTTGGTTGTTTTTCTGTTTACACTAGAATGAAAATCCTAGGTTAAACTGTTTTGTGTATTATGCGCTCTAAAAAGGGTAACCCTAGTTTAAAGTTTTATTTTTGTTTAACTAGAGTTAGAAACCCTAGATTTGTTATTTGTTTTATTTTTTTGTAGTTTAAACTAGAGTTATAAGCCCTAGGTTAAATTTGGATTATTTTGTAAACTAAGGTTAAAAACCCTAGAGTTGTTTGTATTGATTTTTTTTTTAAACTAGAGTTAAAAACCCTAGGTTAGATTTTGATTTTTTGTAAACTAAGGTGAAAAACCCTAGGTTGAACGAAGGTTGAAAACTTAGCTTTGTTTTTATTTTGTTTTTTTATTTATCAGTGTGAACTAAAGTGAAAAACCCTAGGTAACTGACAAATTTTTATTTTGAATTTGTGTTTTTGTTGGTTTTTTATTTATCAGGTTGAACTAAAGTTAAAAACCCTAGGTAACTAACAAATGTTTATTGTGAATTTGCTTTTGTTGTTTTTTGTTTACACCAGAGTTAAAAAGAAAACCCTAGGTTAAATTTTTGCTGTTATTTTGTTTTTTAAGTTTAAACTAGAGTTAAAAACCCTAGGTTAAAATGTTTGTGATTTGTTTGTTTTTTTATTCAAAATAAGGTTAAAAACCCTAGATTGAAATTTTGTAATTTGTTTGTCTGTACAGTGTTGTTACTATTGTTGTACAGTTTATTAAATGTATTTGTTTGTACAATTTGTATACATTGCTTTTTAGTGCGGTACAATTTTTGTTTTGTTTTGTTTGGTCATGTTTTAATGTTTTTGTTTTGTTTTCTTTTGCAGGTTGTGAAGAGTCGGGTACCGTGTGCTAACGGTTTTCTCTGAAGCATGGGAGGCGCTGACTATGGCATACTGGGAGTGGTTTGATGCCCTTGGGCTCAAGCAGGTGACTCGACTAGAGCCTATGGAGGGGGATCGGCCTATCTGACGACCCTAATCAACTTGTGGGATCCCCAAACCAATACCTTTCATCTCCCAATAGGGGATATGATAGTGACTCTTGAGGATGTCTATCAGATTTTGTGGATTTCGATAGATGGGCTTCCTATTCGGACTACTCCACATGATCAACGTACGACGATGCTGACACGGTGCTTCGGGCATGGGGTGGATATGGGGGTGGATAGTCTAGTGGAGAGGGTAGAGGGGGATTGCCTGATTGGTGGTATTTTGGTGTGATGGTGGCTAGAGAGGGGCATTTTGGGGATGAGGCATGCATTACTAATGACCCTCATCTCCAACATGCTGATGCCCGACTCAGCAGGCATGAGGTTCCCATGGAACTTGCTAGAGGTAGTTTTCATACTGGTTGAGTGTCCAACAGAGGCACCCTTGATTATGAGGTGGGGACAGACACTACTGGCATAGCTTTATGATGAGTTGTACGAGGTCCACTGCTGGAGGCAAAAGGGGATTGGGTGTAGCTACCTATTGCAGTGTTGGGGGTCGTAGCACATAGCGATGGAGTGACCATAGGGTTTGTCATGGACCATGCAGGCAGAGATGGTGGATAGGGAGATAGGGTACATGGATTTGTGGTGAAGGTCAGAGGATTAAGGGTAGAGTCAGCAATGGGCAGGTGTCATAGGGCACTATGTTGATGCCTTCGATTGGTTCACTCTAAGGGAGGTTTTTTGGCATCCATACCAGGATTATCCAGCCTGGCCTAAGGCTGGAGAGTGGCTCCGATGGGTGTGCAGGGGGAGATGGTTGATTGGATAGCACAGGATCAAGCAGGAGTATTTCTCGTATGTTTGAGTGATGCAATAGTTTGGGGTGTGCCAGGGGTTGCCTAGTGAGCCCTTGATCTATCGATGTCAGGGTGATGAGAGGACTCTGGCCTGGTCGATCATTGAGCTGCTTGGTGAGGAGTCGGATGCAGTGATCGATGTCCCTGACATGGACAATGTCGGGGCAACTGTTGGGTATGACCAGTGGTGGATGATGCGGCGGTGGCGAGGTGAGGGGCCTCTAGGAGGTCCTGACGCAGTAGCAGGTGGGGAGGATGCGAAGGCATCAGGGGAGGGTTGGGGGGCTCCACTGGAGGATGAGGACATGGTGGAGGTTGATGATTTTGTGGGTGATTACTTTGGATTTCTAGAGCAATCGAACACGTAGGACGTCCCAAAGCAGTGGGTGTCGTAGTAGCCCGTCGTCTCTAAGATGCCCATGCCTCAGGCAATCCCAAGGAATATGGAGGCTAGGCATCATGCTGAGATAGCGCGATTGGAGGATCTGCTTTGGAGACGAGACGAGGAGATCGAGAATGCTCTGTAGGAGAGGGATATCCTATGGACTCAGTTGGTGGAGTGGGAGAACGCATTGGCTATGTATCGTCGGTGGGATGGGGACACCGATGCATCACGAGAGAGGGATCTCCTGCGGACACAGCTGGCACAGCATGATGACGCATTGGATGCATATCATCGATGGGATATGGATTTGGTTCGACACTAGATGGAGTTGGAGGCAAAAATTATCCTCATCGATGGGCGGTTACCTGAGCTCCCTAGATGTGGATCTGTGCATTGAACGAGAGATAGTGAGACTCAACAGTCTGCTTCCTCTCATCACAGGTGGCTGGATGAGGGGGGCGCTAGTGGGTATGATGCGGGGGCTAGCAGCAGCCACCCTGAGAGGTCCCATAGGACCCACACCACTGGGGGTAGTTCCCATCACACCGATCCTACGTGATCATGGTGGCCGACACCCTAGGCTTGGGGGTTTTTGAGTTTTTGATGTTTTTGCGAGGTTAAAGGACCGACTTATTGTAGCCTGCGGGCATTTTGATGATATATATACATGAATTTTTTTTTTGTTTATACACATGTCATGGTTTATTGTATCTTTTTATGTATGTTTATTTATGTTGATGTATGCATTTTTTTATTATGAATGCGATGTTTCTAATTATATGATGTATGCATATGGAATGGATGAAATGATTTGTTGATAACTTGTCAATGGCACCATAGACTGTACAGGATTTACTGGATTTTTGTACTGATGTGATGGCTTTGTGGAATGACTTTGCATGTGGTAATTTTGTTTTGGTATTTTCCATATTTTTTGATGGTAATCGTAAGTAATGAAATGTACCAGTTGTTTTAAAATGTAGTTAAATTTTTTTTGAGACTCAGATGTTTTAACTAACTAGCCAAGACTGTACATTTATCTGACAAGACCTTTGAACAAGGTACAAATCAGACTTGAGTTTGACCAAGTTATTTCACATCCTTGTGTGTGAAATTGAGTTCGTTCATGTGGTATTTGTCAAGCTACCGCCAATGCCAGATAGGCTATCAACAAAACCTGTACTGAGGATCACCTAATTAGCTCCACTAACTTCGTTGTTATATTTAGTAAGATTAATCCATGGGTCAATCAAAATTACCATAAACTAGCTCATCCACATGCAAACATTGGTCTTCTCACACGCAAAGCTAAGGTGATAGACATATTGTCATGTTTTTAGGATACCGCCATTTCTAAGTAGGCTATCCACCCAACCCATAATGAGGATCACCTAGATGGTTTTTCGAGTGCTGAGAATTCTAGGAATTCAAGTTCAGGCATCTTTTGGTTACTCAAATTTTTGGGATACTTGATCGCATACATAGTGATGAAAATCACTATTTATTCTTCTTTTGTTTGTCTTTTTGAGCAAGGCATCTAGATAGTTGTGATAACCACTATTATTTGATTTTTCTTTTTAAGTTGCAAATTTGAGCTTGTAGGTTATTTGCTTGTGAGTGGCATTGATCCCGTTTGGCTTTGGGGATGACTACCCATCCTTGTAAGGGGTGTGTAGTACGAATCCTTACGACTTTGGGGACCAAAGGTGTTTTGGGAGTTTGTGATGATGGATTGTTGGGATTTTGATTTTGAATTGCATTGATCTCTTAGGCCTTGGGGATGACTACCCATCCTTGTCAGGGGCATGTAGTACGAATCCTTATGACTTTGGGGACCAAAGGTGTTTGGGGATATGATTATGTAATGGCATTGATCTCTTAGGCCTTGGGGATGACTACCCATCCTTTTCAGGGGCATGTAGTATGAATCCTTACAACTTTGGGGACCAACGATGATTGGGATTTTTGTTAGTGGTGAAGACCACTGGTTATTATGGGAAATTAGATGGGGAAGATCTTGTCCTTTTGTCAACTCTCAGCATTCTCAAACCATTCACATAGGGGGATGAACAGGCTAACCTTTCACCTATGGTACCCTAGTCTGTTTTGTAGGTTTCTCTTGCGTTCACACAACTTGGGAATTTTTTATGTGTTTTAACTTGTGTAGGTATGTTACGTAACGAAATGTGATCCAAGTGAAACTCTCCCTTTGTAAAATATGTCTGACTTTGTACAATTTTTGGCTAGAAATTTGAAGACAACTGAATGAAGACAACTGACTATGCTAAAAATGTGGATGGTGTTATTCTGGATGGATGTGTTTATAAAATGGATTGAAGGTGGAAAATGATGGAATTTCCTAGCAATTACAGTCTATGGTGCTTGTGACATGTATGACCAGCAAATATGCAATGTATGTATGTGATGCCTAATGCAGTTTATTATGTTTTTGTGTTTTGATTTTTAAGAGTATGCATGGAAGTGAGATGCATTTTTTTGTTATTTTTTATTTATCTTGTGTTTTTGTTTGTTTTTGAATATTTGTTTATGACCAAGTGATTGCGGGAACCCTTGGAGCTTTTGGTTTGACCAAAGGGTTTATGGATACCTTTGGGGCATTTTAGGGTGACCAAGTGATTATGGGAATCCTTGGAGCTTTTGGTTTGACCAAAGGGATTATGGATACCTTTGGGGCATTTTAGGTTTGACCAAGCGATTGTGAGAATCCTTGGAGCTTTTTGGTTTGACCAAGCGATTGTGGGAATCCTTGGAGCTTTTTGGTTTGACCAAGCGATTGTGAGAATCCTTGGAGCTTTTTGGTTTGACCAAGCGATTGTGGGAATCCTTGGAGCTTTTTAGGTTTGACCAAAGGGATTATTGTGACCTTTGGGGCATTTTTTAGGTCGACCAAGTGATTTTGGGAATCCTTGGAGCTTTTGGTTTGACCAAAGGGATTATGGATACCTTTGGGGAATTTTAGGTTTGACCAAGCAATTGTGAGAATCCTTGGAGCTTTTTGGTTTGACCAAGCGATTGTGAGAATCCTTGGAGCTTTTTGGTTTGACCAAGTGATTGTGAGAATCCTTGGAGCTTTTTGGTTTGACCAAGTGATTGTGAGAATCCTTGGAGCTTTTTGGTTTGACCAAGCGATTGTGAGAATCCTTGGAGCTTTTTAGGTTTGACCAAAGGGATTATTGTGACCTTTGGGGCATTTTTAGGTCGACCAAGTGATTGCTAGAATCCTTGGAGCTTTTGGGGTGGGCTATGGCTCTCTAAATGTGGAATGGCCTCAAATGATTGATGTTCAAGGGTTCTAGTTCCTTGATTCCTTCAAGAGAGTTGATCCGGTATGTTCCAGGTCCTATTTTACTATCAATTACATAGGGACCTAACCAATTTACTATGAACTTATCCCTTAAATGGGGCGACAAGTTAGAATTTTTTTGGTTCTCTTTTAAGACCAAGTCACCAACTTGAAAGTCCCTTAGGTGAACTTTCATGTTGTATGCTTTCTTAAGTTGCTCTTGGTAGATATGCAAATGCTCAAGAGCATTGACGCATCATTCATCAAGCAACGTAAGCTGGTCTAACCGGGCCTGTCGTGCAGTGTCATCATCGATGAACTCTTACATTGGTATGCGTAGGGAAGGTATTTCCAACTTGAGAGGCATGACTACCTCAGAGCCTTACACCAACAAAAATGGAGTTGCCCCAGTGGGCATCCGAATGCTAGTGTGATAAGCCCACAGGGCAAGCGGGATTTGAATGTGCCAATCCTTATGACTATCTACGACTGTCTTTTTAAGGATGGCAACTAGCATTTTTTTTTACACCTCTGCTTGTCCATTTACCTGCTTATAATAGGGTGTTGAAAAATTATGCTGAATTTTGTACTTTGTTTTCAATGCATGCACATCTTTATTCTTGAATGACGTCCCATTATCCAAGATGATCTTGGATGGAATACCAAAATGACATATGATGTTATGCAAAATAAACTCCACAATGCGAGGTCCAATCATAGAGGTAAGCGAAATTTCTTCCACCCACTTTGTGAAGTACTTTGTGGCAATTATGATAAATGTGTGATGCCCTGATGATGCAAGGGAGACCTTTTCAATGAGATATAAGCCCCACTGCAAAAATGGCAAAGCTAATTGGATCGATTGCAAGGCCTGAGAAGGTACATGTGTCAAATTGGCATGGTTTTGACACTTCACGCATTTCTTTACATATGCGCAACAATCTCGCTCTAAAGATGGCCAATAATAACCCATACGGAGAATGCACTTTGCGATGGCCATATCGCTAAAGTGGCCACCGCATGTACCATCATCCACTTTGGTGATCGCCCAAGAGGACTCCTACTGGTCCAAGCAACAGAGAAGGATCCCTTCATAGATCTAACGATACAAAATGTCTCCTAGCAAGACATGTTTTGTCACTTTCTATTTAAATGATATTTTTACGGCATGCGTGAATCCAAGTGGGAGGTTACCTAACTTGAGGTAGTCTCTTATGGGTGTGTACCAATCCTGCTGATTAGAAACCTTGATGGTATGAACGGCCAATCCCTCTTGGTGTTCATCCTAGCAAAAGCTAAGCGAGAAAAAATTTGTAAGAATAGTGTGGTGTTGCTATTAAGAGGGGTTGGGGAGAACAAGGACCCCCAGTTGGCATGATTCAGACTATCAAATATTTGAGAGAACTTACCCTAATATGGTTCAATCTGGATCAGGTGGATTCCTGGTGTTAGGTCAAATATTGCATGCTCAATCGTGGATTGTGATAATTTTTTGACTTGAATGGTTGTCATCTCACCAAAAGGGTCTTGTGGGATTAGTGACCCCAAGGAGGCCATAGTATCCACAAAATGATTCGATGATCGAGGGAGTGCCTTGATGTCGTACCATTCAAGATTTGCCAAGAATTTGTCCACAAGGGCTTTGTAGGCTTGCAGAACTGGGCATTTACATTGGAATACCCCTTTTACTTGGTTGAAAATTAACAGCGAATCACCAAATATGTTCAAGCATTTGATTTTCATGGTGATTGTTGTTTGAAGACCTATGAGCAAGGCTTCGTATTTAGCATTGTTGTTGGTGCACGAGAAATCTAGTTTAAATGATAGAGGCATTGGATCCCCTTGCGGTATGAAGAATACAATTCCCATGCCACCACCTTGCTCACATTTAGAATTGTCAAATAATAAGGTTATGTCGGCCTGTAACTCAGGATCATCAAAATCTGGTGATTCTGAGACATGGAAGACCCCATCATTGGGTAGCTCTATGGTCAGAGGCTGATCATTTTTGAGAGGAACCTCTGTTAGTTGATCGGTGATGACTTGACATTTGATGGACTCTTTTCCAATGAATTCGATGTCAAAATCCGTCAACAACATGATCCATTTCACCGTGCGGCTACTATGAAAAGTATGATTCATCATGTACCACAATGGATTCTCCTTAGACACAACATACGTCATATTGCTCAGCATGTAGTGGCATAGCTTTTTGGTAGAAAATACCACTGCCAAGCATAGCTTCTTGATATATGCATAATTAAGTTCATAACTGACCAGGGTGCGGCTAAGATAGTAATTATCCTGTTCTTTATGTAGTTCATTTTTCTAGGCTAGCATGGCACCCAATGCCACCTCAATAGCTGAGATGTATAAGTAGAACAACACTCTTGGTCTAGGTGGTGCCAATACTAGTAGCAAAGCCAAGTATTGTTTGATGTCATCGAAGGCTGACTAGCACTCGTCATCCTAGTGAAATGCTACCCCCTTGTGCAATAATTTATTCATGGGTCGACACTTGTTAGATAGTTGCACTATGAAGTGCTTGATTAACGTGACCTTTCCCTGTAGGCTTCTGATCTACTTGATGGTGGTTAGGCGAAGCATTTCAAGGATTGCATTGAATTTGTGTGGATCTACCTCGATTCCTCATTTTGAGACTATGAAACCCAAGAGCTTTCCAGATGTGATGCCAAATACACACTTCTTGGGGTTTAGTCTGACTTTATGTTCAATGAGGCGATCGAGGATCTTTCTTAGGTCATCAAGATGATCTGGACACAAAAGATATTTGGCCAACAAATTATCCATGTAATATTCCAAAGTTTTATGGATGTGATTGTGGAAGATGTATGTTATGGCACGTTGGTAGGTGGCGCCCACATTTTTAAGGCCAAAGGGCATGACCTTATAACAAAATGTCCCCCAAGGCATTGTGAATGTCATTTTTAGTTGTTCCATGGGATTGATACGAATCTGATTATATCTCGAGAAACCATCCATGAGGGAAATAATTTCATGGCCCATTGAGCATCTACTAATGCGTCAATGCTAGGCAAGGGAAAATAATCCTTAAGACTCGCTTTGTTTAGATCTTGAAAATTGGTGCATATGCGAATCCTCCCATCGGGTTTCTTGATGGGTACCATGTTGGACAGCCATGGTGGGTAATCCATGTAGATGAAAAATTGTGCATCCAATAACTTTTGTAGCTCGTATTTGACCATTAAGACTATTGTTGGGTGCATCTTACGTAGTTTTTGCTTGACCAGCTTGACTGTCGGGTCAAGTGTTAGATTATGCATGACTAGCTACGGGTCTAGCCTCGACATGTCTTTGTAGGACCATGCAAAAACCTCCTTCTTCTATTTGATAAGGGCAAAGTAATTGGCTTTCTCTTCGAGGGATAGACTTACCCCCAGCTTGATGATTTGTGAATTCATTGGATCAGAGTCGATGTCTATGTCATTCATCTCTTCAATTGACATGTGGGACCCATCCTCCAATTAGTGTGGAGTTGGGATCAGGTGGATATCATTTGCTAAATTTAGATCTACTTTTGGAACGTCGGGTTCCTCTTTAGCATGGAAGACATCCTGAGTCTATCTTGGGGTGAAATGAAACATCCCATCGCAAGGCCAGTACTCTGATTGGGATGGTGGTGTGTCAGCGTGATCCCAGTCTATAGCATCAAAGTCTAGATACAATGGTCATGTTTGGTCAGCTAGGATATGGACGGGGGCAGTTAAGTCAATGGAGATCATGTTGATGAAATTATTTTGTTCTCCATTACCGCGGGTGAGGTGACTCAGACATCCTTGGTGATCTTTGTGCTCCAGATCTGGCTTTGTGGGTACTGCCACAAATGGATCAGCCCTATGTGCAGATAAAAGGAAAGGGTATACCCTTGGCACTGATGGATCTATAGGATCTTTGGGCAAAATGCGTTCTCTGTATGCTTGAAGTGGCAGGTGCAATAGTTGGTCCAACTGTACCTGGTTTAGGTGCCACCTATGCCTTGGCCCCATGTTTAGTTGTTCAAACATGTCATCAATGTCCATGGGGTATTGCTGCTATCGCATATGATTGAGATATGTCATCTTAGTCTCATATTCATAATCGCTATCAGATATCCATAGGCCTTCATTGGCTTCGATAGCTATTTGCGACATGTGAGGCTCGTCTTGCTCATGCAAATTGATTTGGTCCCATCAAGGTTGTTCCACTCTCTATGAGAGGACATAATTCTCTTGAGGTGGCCTTTTCTTGATTAGAGCATTCAAGGGGAACATTGTCATGAAGCTCTCCTGATAATCATTTATGGGCGTCACTTACGAGTGATTGCTATCAAAATTGAAATGATCCCAAGCGCTACCTCATACTCGGACTCATCTTCTTAAGACCCTTCTTATCCTTGTATGTATCCCTCTTATAGGTGAGTCCTTGAAAATTCTCCTTTCTCAATCAAAGGGATGGGGTTATCAAGGTTAACAAGGTGTGTTGTCAACAATGGGAGATAATCCCCCAATTTATATGTTGTGTTAGGATTAGCATATGGATCTAATGCCAACCTATCCTTGTTGCCTATCCCTAGGCCTTGCATGTTCTCTACCAAGATTTCCATGGGTAGGGGGTGGTTGAACCCTACTCCTGACTTGTCGTATGGCATCTGATATATTGGTTGAGAAATAACGTGCACTCCTTGCTCATATCGGCCCAACCCATATCCATGCCAATTGCATTGGCCAAGATATCTCAAAGCAGAGTCTGGGTTGGATAAATGGTTGATTTCCTTAGCAAAGGGCTCTTCATCTTCTTCTTCTTGCATGTAAGGTTCAATGCCATTATCGAGGCCCCCATATACAAATTTTGTCTAATTTGGTGGGTAGCCTAGAGGAACAATAGTGTCGATGGGGAGGCAAGGTCTCCCCATGTCCTGCATTGACTCAAGTGTGGGTGTTGCTACAATATTCCACACTAGATACTCCCTTAGGCCCGTATTGGCCATATCTATGGTGATCGTTGGCGGTGGAGGGGGAGGGAATGGGAGTTCTTCTTGGGTCCACTCCATGTAGGGTGAACTAGGCATCTCGACTTCCATTCGGCTAGGCATCTCTTTGGTAGAGATGGTTGAGACTGATGGCGGTGCCTCTTCTAGGGGTTTCTTCCCCTTGTCCTTTAGTGTGGCCACCGTAGGTGGCATTGTTGGTGAAGGACCATATGATGAAGATGGACCCGACTGGTGATTTGAGGGACTTAATAGTGGGGATGCAGGTGGAATCAGACCCTATTTGGATAGATTCAACTGAAAATCTAAATGTGTCGATGAAATGGTTGATTGCGACATTAGCTACATCATATTGCAATACTTGAATGGCTCTAAGTCTATCAGGACTACATGCACCTACCCTTTGAATGTGTACTTTAGGCACTAATGAGCTATCGAAGGGACACACTTCATGTCCCTGATCCAAGGCCGGCCCAATAAGATATTATAGGCCATATCACCTTCCAAGATGTGGCACAACGTAGGAATAGTCTTCTATCCCACTTAGATGGGTAGGACAATTGTGCCAATCATCGATCATATCACATCATTGAATGCTCAAAGAGTATAGGTGGAGGCCACGATGTGAGATGCTAAAAACTTTAGGTGTTTCAATGCCACCGTTGTAATTATATTACTGGACAAGCTAGTTTCCACCAACACCCTCGTAAAAGGAATCCTGTTGACCCATGCAATGACGTGCAGGGGTGGATCCACCATATCACTAGTCACCAATTTCAGTTTGTCTTCTCTAAAGGTGATGACTGGCTCGGTGCATCATTTTACATGTCCCATAAAGTTGTTGAAAGAGTTTGATTCATGGGGCTGTATCTTGATGGCTTTTAATATCTCCATTGGAGCCTCCCAATGGGGTGATGATTTTTGAATGAGCTCGTATATGGAGAGCCTAGCCGACATTGTCCTTAAACTTTGGCTAAGTCTAGTCTAAATCGTGGCCACTGGTCTAGGCAGGGGAGGTATGTAGGGTGCTATTGAGGTTGTGACATTGATGGAACCTCTCATGTAGCCATCGTGGGGGCAACTATGCTTGGGTACCTCTTGTTCCAAGTTACTATGCTTATCATCCCTACATACCCCTACATGGGGCAGTTCTGTGTCACCTCATTGACTTGAAGGGTCTTTGTCTACGTATCATGGGCATGCAGGGGGTCTTTGAAGACACCCATCTATTGGTTGTTTGGTGCCACGGGGTTATCCACTGCCAGCATCTTGTTGTCTATTAGGTCTTGCATGAAGCTCTTGAACTTCCAACATGCATAAAGGTCATGTCCTTTCTATCGATGAAATCTACAGTACAAGTCTTCCCTATAGCCCTTAGGTTTTGGTGTGTTGAGGTCTATGGGTTGACTTTCTAGTAGGTGTATCAATTTTACCATGGACAAATGGTCAAACATGGAGTCTTTGGACTCTATGAAGAGTATGAATTATCGCCTAGGGTGCCACTGCTGATTTTGCTCTTGTTGATGTTTTTCCTTCTCATAGCTATCAATAGGAACTGCCTGATAGTTATACTATGAGGTTTGTGTTGCTTATGCATGCTTAGGCATGTTTATAGCAACCTGATTGACCGTAGTGGGTTTCGGTTGCGTAGTCCTTGTTTTGGTGTTTTTAGGCCACTCTTTCTTCCGTGGCTTGGCAATATTGCCATCCTGTATCTTGATCTCCTCAATGATTCTGGCTTGTTTTAGGGCTTCCTCAAGAGTGGCATATTGCTGCAGCTACAATAGCATAGAGATCGACCTCAAACAGCTCTTTGAGAACATTTGGGTTAGGTCAACCATGGGAGGGAGGTATGGCAGCTTTGAAAGCAATGTCCTTCATCGATTTCCATATGCCGCCATGGTTTCTTCCTCATACTTCTTGAGGCTATCTATATTGCTTAGTGATGCCTTCTTGGTGTTGAAGGTGAAGCGTTTGAGGAACGCATCCACTAGCTTATCCAAGTTATTGATGCTATGTTTTGGTAACTGAGTGAACCAATCCGAGGTAGGGCCTATGAACATGGTTATAAATGTTCTTAGCAGCAAATCATCATTGTCCTAAATGCCAAAGCATTGGCTCAATAATCTAGTCACATGCTCTTGGGAATCCTCCTCCCCTCTAAAGATTTCCAACTAGGGCAGTTTCAAGTGTTCAAGGTATGGGGGTGTTGGCACTGACGAATGCACAGGGTGACTGCAGAGCTGGTGTAAAGTGGGATTTTGGGGCCCATAAGTCTTCATATCCATAGACTCTAAGTGTTATAGCAGCACTTTATATGCATCAGAGGATTTGATCTCTTCCTCCTTGGTATGCTCCTACTACTGGTTGCAGGGAACTTGGGGCCTATGGAGGGGTGGTCGGATAGCACCCTCTCTGCCTTGGTAGGGTATTTCAGCCCACTCTTCTTCTTGCTTGTACTCCTCATAGGCATCTTGAGGAGTTCTTGTGTGAGACCTATAAACATGGGTGGGTGCCCGCGAAGGGTGCTTATCATTGTATATGAGAGCTACCTCCCGCTCAGGTCTAGGAGGTCTTGGAGGAAATATTTGATAAGGTTGCGAAGACCTGTCTCGCAAAAAGGGGTTGTGCCTCTTATATAACTCTATCTTATGCATGCGAGGGGTTGGGACCCTCTCAAGCACAATGTTCTAGAGTAATTCGTCTGTCTGATGTCGAATGCACTCTTTGCTAAGGCGATACAGGTGCTCTAACTGTTGTTGGTCTTTCCTAAGCTGCATGATTTGCGCTTGGTGGGTGACATGTTTGGAAAATTCCAAGTCAATTTATTTTGCTGTCTTGTGTTTAGCAAGCCTAGATGCCTCTCCTACATGTCTATCTTGGTCGTGGTGATCCGATATCTCTATGGGTCACTTTCCTCTATCGAGGTTAGAGGCATTCACCCGAGGCTCTGGCCTCAGTGGGTGATCCTGATACATAGCAGGTGCGAAGATGCATTGCTCCCACATTGTGTATTGCTCTTGAGTAATGTATTGGTCTTCCTCATGCTCCCTTTCATATATGTGAAAGGGGCTGGTAGAATTGGCTTGCCCTGTCTAAAGAGCCTTGTGCTCTAGATTTGGCCTATTGTTTCTAATAGTAATAAGGGGTAGAGGAGGGATGACATAATCATGTGGTCCCTCTTTATGGACCCTATGTTGTTCTAGCACTTCATCGTGTGGTGGCCACTCATAACGAGTGTCTATGGGAGCCCTCTCATCTATGTTGAGTGCCACATGTATGGCCTCTTCCTGAAAGGGTCTATGCTGAGTGGGAGTGCCCCTCAAAGGGATGCCTCTATAGTCCCATTATGTAATGGCATGATGTGGACTATCTTGTGGGTCAGGCCACCAAGGTGGTATGACCAAGTCCTCCGGACTATATCAGAGGTGACATGTGCCCCTTTGTACACTTTTCACAACTTCTACCCGTGATTGGGCTTGGCTACGGGTGTACACCATGGTGGTGTTTATCTAAATATGTGTACGTTTTTATCTTCTTTACATTTTTTTATGCTAAACTGAACACAAGGAGACTACACAATCAAAGCAATTATTATCTTGTTTATGGATTAAAAGTGTGCCCTAAATCTGGTTCAGTGTGTTTTGATTTTTGTTTTGAAAACCTTGTACAAAAATTTGTTGTATATGCAATATGAAGGCTTTTATATCTCCCAAAATGGTCACCCCTTCAATATACCACTACCAGGATGTTATACTGAACCTCTCTATATACCCGCCCTTATGTGATGGAGACTATTGGTATGTGAGAGCAAAATAGTATGTGAAACATAGGCGGTACAGAAGGGGAATCACTCTGTTTTAACACCTACCATAGAATACTTATCCTCATGCACTTGGAATCACCCCAACTACACTTGGTTAGCTTTCATCAGGATTTACGTCTAGCAACAGTAGTGATCAGGGTTATGTATGCAAGATTCAAGACAAGGTGGTGATGAAATCCACCGTTGGTCTTGATCAAGTGTTGGGATTTTACGACCAATGCCTTGATGTTTTGATTATATCATGGTGTGTGGGGTTGTTTATTTGTGCAAAGAAAGAAAAACATGCAGAAAAACTCTCCTATGCAAGAAAAGAAACATGAAATGACAGAGACAAAATAGAAAATGACAGAAGGTGCTCATAACCCCTACCTCTTCTCTACCCAAACCAGATGCCTCTGAGTTTCTACTCTAAAATTTCATATAGATCTAATCATCCTGGGGTGGGATGAATAACATATCTATATTAATAACAGGGTAAGATGGATTCCTATTCGTCCCAGGGTGGCACAAATTCTAGCTCTGTATTCGTCACAAGATGGCATGAGCAGCAATACAACACAAAGGATTAACCCCTGCAAGCAAAGAACACAAAATTTTGATCAAAAAATTGATCTTAAAATCAAGGGACAATAATCATCCCACCATGATCACCACTGAAATCACGAGGATATGGAAAGAACACCAAAAGGGAAATGTAACGCTAAGTCCTACGAACAAGAATGCATGAAAAGAGGGAAAACAAACGAACTAAAACAAGATTTAAAGCAAGTGTAAAAGTGCGGAACTTTATTTTATTAATTGTATCAAAATTGTGTTACAATACGTCTCCTCATTTTTTAGGGGCTAGGAGCGTCGGACATAGTTTGGTTACACCATGAATGATACATTCCCCTTAGGGATATTTCGCATGCCTACATTGAAAATGGGTGGACCAAATGTCACCTTCACTTGCATGAATGTGTCTATGGTTCCTTTTTGCCCCTCCAGTGTCAAGGTCCTACAAAAAACAGTTAATAGCACCTGCAGATGGAGGGAAACATGCGATCCCCAAGGCCTATAGATAACGCATGCATAAAATGATTAAAATGATAACTGAAACATATCAGAATGAGCTAAAATTTGGATAGAGGCAAGAAAACATTACTAGGAACACACTTCAAAAGGAAAAATCAAGAAATCTGCCATATATTTCTAATTTCTCAGGGGTGGGATGATTAGAACTGTCATAATCTATCAGAAATCCACTTCCTAAATGTCTAGTCCGTAGGCCTCCAAAACACCTAAAAAGTTGGGGTTAGGCAAAATGGGGCATTTTGGGATGACCCAGAAGGTCGAATTTGGCTAATTCAGCCTCAATCACCCTGTATCTGATGATGCTCCCTGTATGTTAGTGACAACAAGAAATGAGAAAATCATAGCCAAAACTTATCAGAATCACATGAAACTTGAATAGAAGCATATGTAAATAACCTAAAATAAAATTCAAAATAAAAAATAGGGAAATATACCACATATATCTAATCACTCTGGGGTGGGGTGATTAGGACTACAACAGTGCGAGGTCGCCCGGGAGCAGGATGCCTGTCGTTTGGGGCTTGGAGATAAATAAAATCTATTCATTATCGCAAATAGTTCAATGTTAATTTGATATTGGAGATAAATAAAATCTATTCATTGATTAAACCGTAGGTTTTAAAGGTGAATATTTATAATCATAGTTTATATCATCATTTTGAAATTTCACATACTTTAATTTTTGTTAAGGTAATTGAAATTTTACATTAATTAACATGCTAAGGCAAATTGTTATTTCAAATTAGTTTTGAAAGCATTTTAATCAATGGTATTATTAAGTTTGCATCAATAGATCTTAATCATAAGGCATATTTACTTTATCATTTGGATGATAGAATTTGATGAAAAACATGTTTTACATGATGAACTTGAAATCATTTACATGATTCCCAGGCCCCTTGTTAATAGTAATTTGCAAACCACAGAGAGTTATTCAATTACTTATTGATGTATATACATATAACACATTAGATATAACGTAAGAACCTTGGAGATATATGCTATTCTTTACAAGAGAGAATTAAAATTTTGAGTTTTTCGGGTGGTTTTGTGACTAGACAAAATCACACCTCAACAAATTGGTGCTAGGAGGGCCTACAAGGTAAATATTCAATTGCCATTCATAGTCATTCAAAGCATAGTTTAAAAAAATTGCAAATTGAAGGATGTTATTTAATGCCAAGGTTTAATTGATGCATATCTTTTGATTAATTATTAGTCATTTTATGTTTATTTGCAAAATATATTTCTTTGACTAATAAGATTGGCATTAAAACTATGTTCTTTAAAGTTCACTAATGGCATCACCTACTTTAGTAATGAAAATGATGGCTTCTTGGATAGGTGATTATTATAGCAATTTAAACATGCCTATTCATAAAATTCTTGAAGGTGTAGAAGTTTGTTTACCCAGATTTAGGCATGATGTGGATCAACCAAAGGACCATATTTAGAGATACAAGAGTATGTTAAGTCATTTATATCTCATGCAGGGAGATGTTCCTTGCAGATTATTTTCATACCCATTGGATGAGATTGTGCTTAAGTGGTACATATAATTACCTGTAAGGTATGCTACTTCTTGGGTTAAACTAGAAAAAGTATTTCTTAAATATTTTGGAAAATTGGATGACCCATTTATGATGTTAAATCAAATTTTCTCCATTTGTAAAAAATTGAATGAGCCCATGAGATCATTTAATGATAAATTCCATAGGTTGCATATCGATGTGGGAACACATTTTATCATTTTAGAAAATAGATCTACTCAAATATACATGGGGACCTTATATCACGTTACTATTATGTTTTTGGAAGGTCTTAAAATTACATCATTACTTAGAGCTTACAATGAGGCAGAAACATTTGAACAACAATTGATATCTCAAGGTGTTAATATGGAACAAATATACAGACTTAGACCTAAAATTCATAATTAAAGATCACAAATGAGTTAGGTAGAGATTTATAGTTTAGATGTCACAACTACCTTAGATGTTGAGAATGAGGTGTAGGTTTTAGATTCAATACCCATCAATGAACATTGTGATGATCAAATTGATCAAAATATAGAAATTGACTTAGAGCCATTATTCACAAAAGAGGATTGGGAGATCTTATAAAATAAAATACAGAAATTGATCCCATTGAAGAAACTCTTGTCTTACCAAAATATGAATTTGAGGAAGATGAATTCTTTGAAATTGAGGAGAATGAATCTAAAAAATATGATTTTTTGAAATTAAAGAAAATGAATTTGAAGAATATGTAGAAGAAATGATAGATTTTCATCATTTATTTCAGGAGGATAATGATTGTGATGTTCAAAAAGGTAAAGTTAAAGAATTCAATGATCATATATGTGATTTCATTGAAGATTGTAAGGGATTACAAAAAAATAATACCTCAACGATGATGGTTCAAATGACTGGCCCTAAAATATTATTGCTTGAGTAAGATGAATTATTTGAAATTGAAGATGATTTTTTTATTGAAGAAGGAGAATCTGAAAATAAATCCAAATATGGTATGAAAGAAAATATGGAATGTCACCAAGTTCTTCAAAAATATAATGATTTTGTTATTTCAGATCATGAAGAAGAATTATTCACTTTATTCACAATTTCTAAATAATTTATTATCTCAGATGATGTGCAATAAATTGAAATACTTGTGTTACATAAGGATTCTACAATGCTCATACAACAAGAAATCAGTAGGTCTTCATATTAGGTGATTGATAAAGGTGAATTTGAAAAGGATATTAAAGACCTATCTGAATTTTGCACAAAATATATGGTGGAACATCACCCTTTAACTAATGGTTGGGGAAGGTATGATGAATGTTTTTATAAAGCCACGATAAAATCTCATCCCTTAGATTTATAAGATAATTATTATAATGTATGGGGTATGTATGGTGAATCATTGTTTTCTCATACTTCTACTGATAAAATTTCTATTTCACTTGATATGCAGGATGTTGAAACTTCTATTTCAAAAGAAGATTTTGCAATTCCTACACAATTAGAAAATGACATGCCAATTATAGAAATAGAGAAGGTTCCAAAATTGAATCACTTTGAAGATGAATTTATTGAACACCTTGCTGAAATTGAAAATGAAGAAATGGTAAATGTTTCTCATTTGTTATTAATGAGGACAAGGTAAAGTCATATCTTTTAACCGTGACTAATAAAATTTTGAGTATAAATTCACATGAATGGTGTGGATTTAATGTTGGTGATGACCTAAAGGAAAATGTTGATCTATCTGAAGTAACTTAGGTGGTTGATCAAGAAAATTTATTATTTAACACATCTTGTGATCAGTAAAATTTGTGGTTTGAAAAGGATAGGCATACATTTAATTGGGTGTCTAATTTTGGTGTCTTTAATAAATAGGTATTTGATGAAGATGAAGAACTACAAGGTGATCATGATGGAGACCATAAAGAAAAGGAAAAAGTGGCGAATGCTCGTCAAATCTTGGTAAATGCTAATAATGATGTGTTGAGTATAGATGACGAGGTAAAATATTCACCTTTCTCATTAGTTACAAAATTTTCATGTAATAGGTTTCATGATAAGTTTTTGGATGCTAATGCTATCAATGATGAAATATCAAATAGTGTTAACAAGAAGTTGGAGATAACTTCTAAAATTTTTGCCATAAATGAAATGAAGGAAAACGTATTTGAAATGCTTAATCAAATTCATGAGCACTCAACTAGTGAATCTAGGGCACAAATATGTAATGATCTTCTTATACCAAATGTCCTAGATGCTTGTCAATTCTTGAATGATTGTGATTGCTTTAAAAACTTTGAAAGTGACTTGAATTTGAAATTTTTAGAAATAGGTTCTCATCTTGTTCTAAATTATGAAATAAATTGTGAAATTTACACCTTTTTGAATAAGCAAAGGATAATTAAAAACCATGTTTTCACTTTTAAGTTTAATAAATCAAATCTTAAACATGGAACTGCTTATAATTTTGAATCAAATCAATTGGATGAAATAGGCACAATGAGAATTTTTATTTTTGGCCTAATCTTATTTTTATTGGATTCTTATAAAACTTGTTAGCCATGTAATCATATATGTTTTCTAAAGTATGCTAATCATATTTGGGATCCAGGGAAATGATGGAAAAAAAATTGTAGTATCTTGTACATAATGTATATTTTTGTAAATAGTTTTTTTTGGATTGTGTGTTCGTTGTGTTGTTGATGTTGTTCATGTTTGGTTTTTGTTGATGTTTTGTTGTTTTGTTAAAGTTTGGTCACTTTTCTGTTGTGTCTTGTTGAGTATAATGACAAATTGACTTTGCCAGATTTTGTTGGAGTTTCATGATTTTGGTGTGTTTCAAATTGATGCAAGTTTCAAGTTTGGTTTTCAAAAGTTGAGATATTGGTGATGGAGACACTAGTCATGTGTCGGTTGTGTTTGGTTTTTGATCCTAGACCGCATAGGATGAAGTTACCTATTTTGAAAATCTGTGAAACCTGGAGAAAAAGGAAAATGATATATTGGTTTATGTCCTCATGAATGTGAACTAAGATAAGGCAAATATGAAAATTTGGAATTGTATTGCAAAAGCTCCACGAGTATCATAAAACACATTAAAGAATATTTTTTTGAAATTTGGATGCGTGAAGTTATTGGTTTTATGAATTAGGGCAAAATATCTTATATACTCTTTACAACTTTACCTCATCTCTAACCCAGGTGGCAGGTGGATTTGTTGCAAATTACCGTTCTACCGGATGTAAATAGAAAAGATATATATAAAAAAAGTTGGAAATAGAGTCAAATCTATTACTAAAAGAAAGGAAGATAGTCTTCATCGGAGCTATAGACGCTCGGCTGGCAGTGAAGCAAGGTCTAGAAGAAAGGTCATGAAGAGCGATAATGATAAATCTATCATCCAAAACTAAGTAATCTTCACCGGAGCTATAGACACTTGGTTGGAAAAGGAAATGCAACATCCACCTAATATCTGGGTATTTTAGATAATCTCTACTAGAGCTATAGATGCTCAACTGGCAATAGAGCAAGATCTGAAGAGAAATCAGTGTAATTTTTACCTTCAAAGAGGAATTATTCATAGCCTGAAATGTGGAACTAACGATGGAATGTTGAATGGTTTTAGGTGATAAGGAATGAATCACTTCACACACACTGAGTTGATTGTTGAATGATTCTCGTAGTTCATGTTTGAATTGGTCTATTCTCATTCTTTGGATACTTACTGATGCTTGTAATTCTAATATTTGGATTTTATTTGTTTTCAGAGTTTGTTGTTTGAGTCTGAAATGTCTAGGGACATAGACCAGCGGAGTTGTCAATGTTGTGATGTCCTTCACAACAACCCCAAAAATTGGGGACCCACTTGAAAATTTAAAATTTTATTTCCAAATCATTGCTTGAAATTTATTTTTCGCAGTTACCATCATGAAAATATCGATTCTCAAAATGTGTGTCATAGCAATGTGCATTATCAAAAGGATTGGTTTCCATTTGGATAGTAAAAAAATACACTGTTGAATACACCATGTGCTCACCGAGTCTCTTTCATTTATGCTTCCAAAGTAATTCCGAGAAAATTTGAATATTCATGTATTTGTTTATGGTTATGTTTTAGGATTTGTTATTTTTATTTATAATATGGTGTTTATTGATTAGGTATCATGTGTTATGTGTTTTATTTATCATTTTGTGTTATGTATATGTTTTTTTGTATGTTATGTTTAGTTATATCATGTTTTAAATTAATTAAATTATAAAGTTTTATAACTTTATAATTTAATATAGTTAGAATAGTTATGTTATAAATATGTTTTAAATTAATTAAATTATAAATTTCTTATAAATTTATAATTTAATTATATTTATGAATATTATTTTATAAATGTTTTATATTCTAATTAATATTTGTCTTATTGGTAGGATTATAACTTTTGAATGCCAATGAGGAGAAATATTAAATCTTTTGAAAAGGGTTTATTGATATTAGGGTTTCAAGAATTCATTTTTAAAACTAACGGAACAGAGCAAAATAATGAAGAGGAACAAATTTCTCAAGTTATAAATGGAGAATTATAAACCAAAGAGAGGGTCATACATTTTTGCATAGGAGAAGAAAAGGAAAGTTGAAGGAGAAAAAGAAAGGAAAAATAGGAGCTATAGAGAGTTGGAAATTATACAGAAACAAATTCTATTGTAAGATCTTTGATTATATCAAAATATTTTAGGGATTCAAATAAGCATCATTTTGGTATTTGAATTAAAATTAAAATGTTTTGTATAGTTTTCAATAATTAAAAATTCCACTGAACATTACATCATATCATTGTTCTATTGTGTGAATACTGGTGGGCAATGATTTGGCTTAAGTCTCTGTGATTATTTTTGTTTGTAGCATTTATCTAAGATAGAATAATATTTCTTCTTTATAGAACTTTTGATTATTTTTATTTGATATTCAATTATGTTTGCATAGCCTAGTTCAATTTCATAAGAATTAAACCTTACACTAGGTTATCAATAATTTATTTAAATATTAAATTGTTTTAATATATATATATATATATATATATATATATATATAAAAGATAAATGAGTACTCTGGTTTCAACTTTGATTCAATAAAGTTGAGAATTAGAGTTGATATTTTTTATTAAAAAAAATTTGGATTTCATGTTTCAAATACCATTTTATTTATTTACCGATCCAAACCCTACATTGAGAGGATTATATTTGTTATTAAATATTTTATTCCATAAATATTTAATAAGAAAATAATACGAGGAAAACATATTTATGAACTTGATTTTCAAAGTATAAAATTCACAGTTCATAGATCAGTTTTATATTAAAACCCTATGGATTATAATTATAAGATTTGAAAATCTTACAATTTTAGGGTTAAACATTATTTCATTTTCCAAATATTTTAATGTTGATTTTATATTTGGGATGAATAAAATGTTTTATAAATAAGTATTCTAGTTCTAAATTTGATTTAATAAGGTTGAGAATTAGAAGTGATTTATTT
The DNA here is from genome assembly GCA_028583015.1 of Wollemia nobilis. Classification (NCBI taxonomy): domain Eukaryota; kingdom Viridiplantae; phylum Streptophyta; class Pinopsida; order Araucariales; family Araucariaceae; genus Wollemia; species Wollemia nobilis. The sequence goes on from JAQPPZ010016895.1 coordinate 22,559,687, forward strand.
TATTAAAGTTTGTTTGGATTTCATGTTTTAAGTATAATTTATTTATGCACAAATCCAAACATTACATTGGAAGATTATGTTGGTTATTAAATATTTGATTTCATAAATATTTAATAAAAAAATATAATAATGAAGTACATTTATGAACTTGATTTTAAATCATAGAACTCATAGTTCATAAATAATATTTATAGCAAACCCTATGAATTTATGATTAATAAAGTTTTTAAAACCTCATGATTTTGGGGTTAAACATTTTTATTTTTTATTCATTATCTCAAATAGTTCAATGTTAATTTTATATTGGAGATGAATAAAATCTATTCATTTATTAAACCGTAGGTTTTAAAGGTGAATATTTATAATCATGGTTTATATCATCATTTTGAAATTTCACATACTTTAATTTTTATTAAGGTAATTGAAATTTCACATTAATTAAAATGTTAAGGCAAATTGTTATTTCAAATTAGTTTTGAAAGCATTTTAATCAATGGTATTGTTAAGTTTGCATCAATAGATCTTAATCATAAGGTAAATTTACTTTATCATTTGGATGATAGAATTTGATGAAAAGCATGTTTTACATGATGAACTTGAAATCATTTGAATTATTCCTAGGCCCCTTGTTAACAATAATTAGCAAACCACAAAGTGTTATTCAAGTACTTATTGATGTATACACATATGACACATTAGATATAATGTAAGAACCTTGGAGATATATACTATTATTTGCAAGAGAGAATTAAAATTCTGAGTTTGTCCGGTTGTTTTATGACTAGACAAAATCTCATCTCAACACTTACATAACCATAGTTAGCAGATATGTTAATGAAATTTACTTACATTTTCCTATAGAATGTGATGCTACTGATAGTCATTATATATGTAAGTCCAGGTATATACCTTCAACATATGAATTTGGTTGATAGAAAATGCAAGAGGAAAGTGATGATTCATCTCATGAGTACATTGAAGCTCACGCATATGCTAATCATGTAGATATCATGAATGAAATCTTTAGTATGCATCTATTTTGCTCCAAAAATATAGTTTTTATTGATGAAATATAATGCATTCATAAATTTTTGGGTGGCAATGAAAGTTCCAAGAGCATGGCAGCCTTCCTTTACCAAGAATTTGGAAAATGGAGATAGTTGTATGCTCATTATTAAATTTACAAAAAAATTAGAAGAAAATATATAAAAATAAAAATTAATATAAATAAATATAGTAAAAGAGATATGCAAGTATTATTATTATTATTATTATGTTGTTGTTGTACATGTATAACATAGGCATGTATTATAAACAATATAAAATAGAATATAAATGAAATGAAATGGCAATAACTTTGATGCCCACTATCTAGCAAAGCTGGTACTTAAGTGATGACGAAGTGACTTGGCAACTACACGTAATGGTAATTATTATGTTTAGAAACTACCTCCATGATCTTGTAATTGAAAGTGAGGGAATTTGGTTAAAAATAAGGTGACTATTCATTCTAGGGAAGGTGTGATTATATTATAGTCTGGTGGTTTTTTATGCTGGTGTGTTTATCTTTTAGGAATTGCTTTTGAATTGGGAGGAGTTTCAATTGAATTTGGCTTGTACAGCTGCTACACGTGTTTATGTTCTACTTTGCATTGCATTGTTGAATATTAAAATGGTTGGCTAAATGATTTCAGTAAAAATAAACATTTTTTATTATGTTTTGATTTTCTTTTGGAGTCTATTTGTGAAAATTGAAAATTTGTTGTTTGAAACTCTTAAGGAAGGATTTTGGCAAACATGAGTTTGGTATAAATGATATAGAAAATACCTTCATCTATTTTGTTATGTAATATTAACCAATGATTCTATTATGGGATAATGTTTGCTATCTGAACAACCACTACTAAGAATGGAAATTATATCTTGTATGTAGTTTAAAACTGAAATTATAAAATTAGAAATAAATGGACATTGCAAAATATAGGATAATGCTAGGTTGGAAAAGGCGTTCGTCTATGTAATACTAGCATTATTGATATGAGCAAGCATGTGCTGTATTTTTGAAATTCAGTTGATTGTATATGAGTAAATTGGTGCATGTGTTGTTTTTATATGTATTTTAGATCATGAATGGAATGATTGTTAGTGAATGTTGAGAACCTACATGTAGAAATTTTAAAAGTAGATATATTAAAATATGTAGTCATATCAGATCCCATACACAAAATAAGAAGCTCAAGCACTAAGAAGCACTATCAAGTTTGTGAACCAAAAGAATTACATGGAGAATAGGGTTAGTGTTACCAAATGCAATCATTTCAATTGAAGCAAATTAAAATTACAGTGTTCATGGAGGTATTAAAAAGGGTATTCATACTCAAAACTAAATCTATGTTTCGTGGAGAAAACAACCAAAACCATTTAGTGCAAACTGTCATCATTACCTACAGAATTGTGCTTGTAGATAGGCATATTATTTTCATTAGATACATGTAAAATATTACCTTTTGTTAATAATTGAACTATTTTTTACACTGTGTACCCCATAATTCAATCAATTGAAGTTACAAAGAGAAATCATTGTGTAAAAATAGTTTATATTTTCCAGATAAATTGAAATGTGGATGTTAGGTCGAAGTTTGTATTTTGAAAGAATGTTAATAAATAAAATCCTGAGTTTCCATTGTTGAAAGAAATTAATTTTTGATTACGTACGTGTAGGTATGGGTGTTAAAATAAAAAAGGAGCTACAAATGGGGTTTATGCAAAAATATTACTCTTAAATAAAAAGTATTTTTTTAGTTTGGTTGTTACTTGTAAATAAGATTTATTTATTGTCTTGGCTATAAAGAGTGGTCGTAAATTTGTTTGAGCATTTCAACATAATTATTTATTGTTTATTAGAATGAAATGAACAAATAACTTATTAACTTGATGATGTATGTACATGCAAAATCAATTTTTTATAGTTTGATAAACTTGAAATTACTTGTGCATACATATATAAATCTATAATGAGAAATGATCAGGCAGTTACCCGATCACTTGTAAGTATTTGTAAATCCATAATGTTCTACCAGGATACCTTTGGGGTAAGGTAAATCTAAAGTTTTTTTTAATTTTCAAACATTATATAATTAGCAATAGTGTGAAAAAAATGTGACTACTGTGTAATAATAGCGTAGAGGAAACACACCTATGATAGAATGATGAATGTTAGCAAGTAGTAATTCAAATTTATGCTAATATGAATTTATTTATTTAAAAATAAAAATATGGGTAAGCTTACTTAAAAGATATTTAATCAGAATTCTATCATTTTAATATTAGATACCTAATATAGTAACGTTCCCATGTGTAATCGAAGCTAATTTAACTTATGATGTAAGTAGATAATGATACACTTTTCTTGATGTCGTTGGTTATGGTGAGATAAAATGGCAATGGGAAATGTATCTTATAAGTAAGCTAACTTTTTCTATTCAATTTATAGTTCATTGGGATAAGTAAAAAATAAATTGGATAAAATAATCTTACAAATACTTTAATTATATATTATTGTATAAATTCATTTAAATTCTTGAACAAGACCAATGTAGAAATAAATTTAGAACTAGAATAAGCATAAATTTATAGAGGCAATATAGGATTGGTTAAAGGGGGTGATTTCATGTTCTTTCATAATTATAAAGTAATATTCAATGCTTTGGGCATAACAAAAAAGGAATTGTAGTCACAATATAAATTAGAGTGATAGTAGAATGCTTTGTTGATATTATATGAGTTAAAAGTAGAAGTATTGATGTTGGAACTTATATATTCTTTAAAATTATTCTTGTTGATTGAGTTGAGAAAACTCATTTGTTGACTAGGAAAACTTTGGTGACTTAGGTTAGATGTGTTTATTATGATGGAAAGACCCAAATATTGTTGATAAATCACAAGCCTTAATCGAAATCATGAAGAGGAAATTTTATATGAGTTTCTCATGGAAAATAAATATTAAACACCCAATGCTATTGATATGTGGGTAAGCATGCAACATGTCTCGAGAGCAACTATTTTTATAATAAAATAGATCAAAATAAGTGACCTAGTCAAAAATAGTAATGAGGGGCAGTATGAGATGCCACCTCTAGGTTGTTTCCTAGGAGTACAAGTGATAAGTTCTTGTACCATTTGGTTAGAATAGAATGAGCATGAAAAATAAGCTCATTCTACTATGATGTTTGGTATGGGATAAACCATCATGAGCCATAATGGATAGTGAGATCAAGTCCAAGGTCAGGGTATTGACATGGCTCTAGATGGTTCTAGGGAAAAATGATATATAGCTAGACACTAGGTATATGTATGCTAACCCCCTTGCATATTAAAATTGGAACAAGTTGATCAGTTAGATCAAGGTTCAATATGCTAAGGGATGGGGAGAGTATGCATCCACCCTTTAGGTGTTATGGACCCTAAATAAAAACCCCTACCATGGTTCAACACTCATGCCATAATAAGAGGATGATAAATGAGACAAGTTAATTCAACAAAATGGTATGTTTCATGGGTTTGGCCAATATTATTCACTTGGGTGGCTATCTGCAATAGTATTGATACCCAAAAGTGATATGGTATACTTGTATTGAATAATTTTCATGTTATCAAATCATTGGGTAAATCATATTTTGTTGTGAACATGAAAGAACAATCATATTTTATTATGAACATGAAAGCCCTTCTTACGTTGAACCATAAACTTAGAAAAAAAATTACCCTATCCTAAATTTTTTTAGCTTATTATGTGGTACAACCAGGTAAGTAGACTTGGGTTGTTACATGTGGTATTAAAGTAGAAGAGATCTTTAATTTGTAGGATTCTGAATAATGTTTAATTGCTTTTTATGATGCAATATGGATCTTCGTGAAATCCCACAATATCTGGGTAGGAAGATACCACCATCAGACCTCCAAGGAGACAACATATAGGAACAAGAAAAATAAGGTCCACAAGGGGAGACAAGAATGAAACAGATAACTAAACCTCCACAAAATGAACCTAGTAGGGAGGAAGTAAATTTATAAAAAGTAGAACAACTATTGGAAACTCATATGAAACATCAAAGAGAGGAAATGGCCCAACAAAAAACTCACATGGCCCAACAACAAGAGTTGATAGTCCCAGAACACAAGACCATAGAGGACTTAATCAGGGATAGGTAAACTATAATCAAGACAATGGAAGCATCTAATGAGCCTACAAGAACTAGTACTAGTAGGGCCAGAGTAAGTGCAAAGTTGGCCAAAGACCTAAAAATATTGTAATTTTCAAATTTAATGGAAAATATTATGGTGATACAATTGATAATTGGGTGAATGAACTAGAGAAATATTTTATATGGATTGATGATGTATATGTATATATCTATATGGATGTATGACTAGACTACTGGGTAGAGTAGCTTTGTGTATGTTTTGGCATGTGCATGGATCTTTGATTGAACATAAAACACTATATGATAGATTAATTGGTCAAGTTTGAAATTCTTGTATAATATTTGGTATGAAGAATCATTAATGAATGGACATGATGTATGGTTCATGAATGGACTTTTATTGATGGTTATATGAATGAATATGATATTGTATACTGCTTTTTTTATTAACCATTCACAAAACACAAGGACTATGCTTGTTTCTAGTGGGGGAGGATGTAACAATCCTCCTTGAATAAGCTAGTTAGCAGCTATGTTAATGAAATTTGCTTGCCTTTACCTATAGAATGTGGTGTTGCTAAAATTCATTGTGCATGTAGGACAAGGTATATGCCTTCGACAGATGAAATTGGTTTATGAAAAATGCAAGAGATAAGTGATGATTTGGCTTGTGAGTACATGGAAGCTCATGCATATGCATATCATGTAGATATCATGAATGACTTCTTGAGTATGCATGTGTTTTTCTCTAAAAATATATTTGTGATTGATGAAATGTAATGCAGTTATAAATTTTTGGATGGCAATGAAAGTGCCAAGAGCATGGGAGCCTTCCTTTACCAACCATTTGGGAAATGGATATTTTTTTATTATCATTATTAAGTTTACAAAAAAAATAGAATAAAATATATGAAATATAAATTAATATAAATAAATATAGTAAAAGATATATACAAGTATTATTATGTTTTTTTTGTTTTTTATGTTGTGTGTGTATAACATAGGCATGTATTATAAATAATATAAAATACAATATGAAATAAATGAAATGGCAATAACTCCGCTACCCATGATCTATTGAAGCTAGTTTTTAAGTTACAATGGAGTGACTTGGCAACTAATTATAATGGTAATGATTATATTTCGAAACTACCTCCATGATATCCTAATCAAAAGTGAGAGATTTTTGTTTAAAAGAAAGTGACTATTCATTCTGAGGGGAGGTGTGAAAATATTATAGTTTGGCAGTTTCAAAAAAAAATATGCTAGTGTGTTTCTCTTTCAATAATTGCTTTTGAACTGGGAGAAGTTTCAATCAAATTCAGCTTGTATAGTTGCTATAGGTGTGCATGTTCTATTTTGCATTGCATTGTTGACTTGGTTGAATGGTGTTAGTGAAAATAAATATTTTTTATTCTATTTTGATTTGCTTTTGGATTCTCTTTGTGAAAATAAAAATTTTATTATTTAAAACACTTAAAAATGGATTTTGGATAGCATGAGTTTGGTATAAATGATATAGAAAAAACCTTCATCTATTTGGTTATGCAATATGAACCAAATATTTCATGATAGGATAACATTTGCTATTTGAACAACTACTACTAAGAATGGAAATTATGAAATTAGAAATAAATAGACATTGCAAAAGAAAAGATAATGTTGGGCTGGAAAAGATGTTCGTCTATGTAATTATTGCATTATTGATATGAGCAAGAATGTGATTTATTTATGAAATTTAGTTGATTGTTTATGAGTTAATTAGGTTCCTATGTTGTTTCTACATGAGGTTTGGGTCATGAATGGAATACCTCTTAGTGAATGTTGAAAACCTACATGTAGACATGTTAGAAGTACATATATTAAAATATGTAAAGTCGTATTTGATCCCATACACAAAATAAGAAGCTTGAGCATCGACAAGCACTATCGGGTTTGTGAACAAGAAGAATTACATGGAGAATCAAGTTAGTGCTACCAGATGTAATCATTTCAATTGAAGTAAACTAAAACTATAGTGTTCATGGAAGTATTAATAAGGACATTCATACTCAAAATTAAATCTATGTTTCATGGATAAATCAATCAAAACCATTTAGTAAAAATTGTCATCATTGGCTGCAAAATTCTTCCTATACATAGGCATAGTCTTTTCATTAGATACATATAAAATGTTACATTTTGTTAACATTTGAACCATTATTTAAATTGTGCACTCCATAGTTCAATCAATTTGAGTTACAAAGAGAACTCATTGTGTAAAAATGGTTTTTCTTTACCAGATAAATTGAAATGTGGATGTTAGGTCAGAGTTTGTGTTTTGCAAGCATGTTAATAAATAAAACGTCCAAGTTTCCATTGTTGAAATATAAATTAATTTTTTATTACGTACATGTAGGTATGGGTGCTAAAATAAAAATGGAGATATATGTGGGGTTTTTGTAAAAATATTACTCTTAAAGAAAAAATATTATTTTACTTTGGTTGTTACTTGTAAAGAAGATTTATTTATTGTCTTGACTAAAAAGAGTGGTAGTAAATTTGTTTGAGCATTCCGACGTAATTAATTTTTTTTTTATTATAAGGAAATGAACAAATAGCTTATTAATATTATCATTTTTGTACATACAAAATAAAATTTTGATAGTTTGATGAGCTTGAAAGTGGTTGTGCATACATATATAAATCTGTAATGAGAAATGATCAGGTAGTTATCCAATCACTTTTAAGTAATTTTAAGGCCATAATGTTCTACTAGGATACCTTTAGGGTAAGGTAAATCTAAAGTTGTTATAATTTTTTAAAATTATATAATTAACTACAGTGTGACAAAATGAGACTACCGTGTAATAGTGGTATAGAGGAAACCCACTTGCGATAGAATGGTGATTTTAGGTAGCAATTCCAATTTAGGCTAATATGTAGGCTTTCCATTAATTTATTATTTGGAAAAAAAAATGTGGGTAAGCTTACTTAAAAATATTTAATCAATATGCTCTCATGTTAATATTAGATACCTAATCCAGTAACATTCTCGTGTGTAATCGAAGCTTATTTAGCTTATGATGTAAGTAGGTAATGATATACTTTTTTTAATGTTTTTGGTTATGGTGAGATAAAATAGGAATCGTAAATATAGCTTACAAGTAAGCTAAATCATTTTATTCAATTTATAGTTGACTAGAATAAGGAACAAATAAATTGGATAAAATGATCTTAGAAATGCTTTAGTTATAAAGTATTGTATAAATTCATTTAAATTCTTGAACAAGTCTGAAGTAGAAATAAAGTTAGATCTAGAATAACCATTAACTTATAGAGGCAATATAGAGTTAGTTAAAAGGGGGTGATTGCATTTTCTTTCGTAATTATAAAGTTATGTTCAATGCTTAGGGAATAAGAAAAAAGAATCACAATCACAATATAAATTAGAGTGATAGTAGAATGCTTCTTTGATATTATAATATTTAAATGTAGAAATATTGATGTTGGGACTTATGTATTCTTTAAAAATGTTCTTGTTGATTGAATTGAGAAAACCCATTTATTGACGGGGAAGACTTACTGGTGACTTAGGTCATATTTTTTTATTGTGATGGAAATATCCAAAACTTGTTGATAAATCTTAGGCCTTCACCGAAATAATGAAGACAAAATTTTCTATGAGTTCCTCATCAAAAAAAAATCTTGAACACCCAATGTTGTTGAGATGTGAGTAAGCATGAAACATGTCTTGAGAGCAACTATTTTTCTAACGGAATATGCCAGAATAAGTGACCGAGTTAGAAATAGTAACAAGGGGTGGTATGGGATGCCATCTCTAGGTTGATGCTCGAGAATACAAGTGATAATTCCTTGTACCATTTGGATAGAAGAGAATGAGTATGACAAATAAGCTCATTCTGTCACTATGTTTGGTATGGGATAAATCATCATGAGTCATAATGGATAATGAGATCAAGTCAAATATTAGGGTATTGGCATAGATCTAGCTAGTTCCAAGTAAAAAGGATAGATATATAGACACTGGGCATATGTACGCTAACCCCCTTGCATATTAAAATTGGAATAATTTGATTGATTAGATCAATATTCAATAGGCTAAGGGATTGAAAGAGTATGTGTCCATACTTTAGGTGTTATGGGCCCTAAAGGACAACCCCTTCCATGGTTTGACCCTCATGCCAGAATAAGAAGATGATAAATAAGACATTTCAATTCCACAAAATGGTACCTTTCATAGGATTTGGCCAATCTCGTCCACTTGGGTGGCTATTTGCAATAGTATTGATACTCAAAAGTTGTATGATATGTATGTACTAATTAATTCTTATGTTATCGAATCATGGGGTGAATTATATTTTTTTGTGAACTTGAAAGTGCAATCATATTTTTTTGTGAACATAAAAGCACTTCTTAAGTTGAACCATAAACTTAGAAAGAAAACAAATTACCCTATCCTAAAAATTGCTTAGCTTGTTATGTGGTACAACCAAGTGATTAGACTTGGGTTATTACACTTTACCTATGATATTATATATTCTTCCTCCTTGAGAACTTCAAGCTCCTTATTAGGATCCTCTCCTTTTTTTATTTATAGAAATATGTGTTTTGAATGCATTCTCTAATGAGGATTGAGTTATCTAATTTAATATTTGCTCATGTGTTTGTAGAAATACCATTAACTCATCAACTAATTAGGTTTCTAAATCCTTTGAGTCCTCAATAATAATGACAACTGATTCAAACGTTGTTGTTAGGCTTCTTAGTACCTTTTCTATAATTTTTTTGTTCTCAATATTCTCCCTGTTCATTCTTATCTGAATGACAATATCCATTGTGTGGGTAAAATGGTCACTCATAGAATTATATTCATTCATCTACAAGTTATCCAATCCCTTATCAACATCTATAATATTACTAACTTTACTGTGTTAGTGCCTTGAAAGGATTTTACCAAATTTTCCCATGTCTACTTTGAGTTGGCTGCCATTGCAATTCTTGAAAAAATTGATTCAACTACCTTAATTATGAAGAACAATACCTATGGTCCTTCTTCTAATTTTATTTTAACAAATGGATTTTCAAGTTCTACATACCCATTATCCACTATGTCCTAAAGCTCTTGAGACCCAAAAAGTATTTTCATCTATATGCTCTAGTAATCATAATTTATTCAATTAAAGTAGGAAACTTATAGTTGCAATAGACTACTACTAGAAGCCATTGGATTTGATAACAATTTTAAGGTTTTAAAGGCGTTGGATCTATACTTTGGCCTTGGTAAATGCAAACTCAATATCAGGACACTACACAACTTCAAAAAGCAAAGGTGCTCGATTCCAAATCTAAATATCGAAAGGCAAACACAATATCAAAAAGTGCTCTCACAAATAAATTTATGAAAATATTCACTTTCAAAAATACACAAAATTGGGATGTTTTGATTTCAAAAATTAACTTAATTTAGGATTTTTCAATTTTAGGATGTCTTGATTTCAAAAAATAAACAAAAAAATGGGTTTGCAGGATTTTGGAAAGCAAACGCTAAAGTAAAAAATATGCACAATAAGTTATTAAAAAAGGTAAAAAATATAGAAAATCCAAAGCAAATTCACATATATGTATTTTATATTATACTTATCAAAAGCAAATGTTATGACAAATTTACAACAAGCAAAAGTGATCCCTCTCACCAAGTAGAAGCATTCGGAAAAATTTTTACTTCTTCACCCAAAAGTATTTCATCTCCTTTGAAAGGCTACAAATTGCATTTCTTCTATCCACAATCTTCTCCAAGCTTGAACTACCTTATACTTCCATCTAACCTCATGAATTCATACCCAAAACTCATATATATAGTCTAGGGAGGAAAAACTTAGCTAACATTATGATATGCATTAATTTAGAAAAGAAATATCTATCTAATATTTTGATAAACTACAACTACTCAGAGTAAATACAAGTTCTTTGATGTATGGTGATGGATCTTGACATTTATGGATAACAAGATATGTTCGAAAATGGTAAAATCTAGATTAATTTCCAACAATGGGGAGTATGGTTATCTAGGAATGTAAGATTTTTTTAGGATTAGGAGAAGTCCACTTGATAGGTCTCCTCCCAAATCATCAAAATTTTCAATCAGGTTTCAGCAAGAACAAAGATAATAAGATAAATCATCCCTCTAAAGATTGATAAATCAAGGGCTTGGGGATTTTTTGATGGGGCTACATAGGGGGTCCGTATAGTTTGTGGATTAGGAGGATTACTATATATTTCCATCATTATTTTAAATTCAAGGTTGGACTAATAGAATTTTGTAATAATTATTCTAAAATAATGACACTCAAATTGTTGGTTCAGTTGGCAAAATCAAAAGGAATACAAATATTCAAATTTACAAACACTTACAGGTAGAAATAAATTGGATGCTTAGTGTTTTTAGGATGTAAAACATGACTCTACAATCCATATTCTATCAAATAAAGAAATTTTTTTATTGAAGTGAATATTTTACTTTATGTCATATTTATAGAGAACTAAATAGGAAATCAAATGAACTCTCAAAAGAGGCACTTTAGATAGAATGGGGTGCATGCATAGAATAGGAATTTAGTGAGGGCAATGCATTGTAGTTGGTCCATATCTCTATATGAGAGGATATTCGCTTTGGTTAAAGTAAGCACAATTAAAGCAACTTTTTCAAAAAACTTAGAAGTCAATGATTTAAAGGATATTGATTGACAAATTGAGGTGTCTAAGGATAAAACTTAGCATAATAGAGATAGCTAGTTATGATGTATAAATGACTTGATTTTTAGGTCATTATTGAAGCTTTGAAGAAATGCCAAAAAGGCATCTCAAGAATGTAATTTCATATTTGTTTAATATAAAATTATGACTTTTTTCCAAGGAAAAAAATAATATATGGTAGATTGATATATTTAATTTTTTTAAATCTTAAAAAGATGTTAAATTTGTTAAATAATATATATATATTCTTAATGGAAGGATTTTGATTCTATTTTATTTTTAAATAAAATAAATATTTTTTTTTGGTAAGTAAGAGAATATTATAATTAACACCGGGTTTTAACTGGTTGACCCAAAACCATTTTACAAAATAGGGTCCACTGACCAACTGGACAAAGGCCAAGCCCTAAAAGTTTAAACTGAAAACAAAAATGGCCAAGACCTACTCTTCCATTAGAATACAGCCAAACTAAACTATGGAAGCCTAATATTATGGCCATCAGAAAAGAAAGACGCAAAAAAGAACTAACAAAGACAAAAACTAATCATGCAAGCACCATGCGGAGTAGCTTGTGCCCATATAAAAATAATAGAATATGGTCAAAAAAAACATCCCATAGAATGGACAGCCAAGAGGCCAAGCAGTCTTCCTTGTAGTCCTCATCTAACTTCTTATCATCGTTCTTGCCATCATCTTTAGATTTTGCCTTCGACTCCTTGTGCCCCTGGAACTGCTGGCTATAAAATAGAAGATTTAGGGAATCACACAAATCAACAGCTGCATTGATGAGGCCAGACAGACTCTTCAACTGGTTGATACTGTTGGAGGCTGATGAAATTGTCATCTTCTCCAATACTATTATGGTGGGGTCTGGTGCCTCATTGTCAGGGATCTCCAACACTTTGTTATTTCTTGCTAGGGCCTTTTTGCGACATCGAATCCAAACACACCTTGGGAAATACTTGAGGCCAAAGCGGATGTTTCCCATGCATGAATTTGTAGATAAAAAACCTATATCGGTGCCCCACCAGCTGCAAAAAACACTAGTCACATGAACAAAAAAAATAAATATGACAAAATCCATTATAAGGTTCAAAAAAATATTTTTAAAAATGCCCCCATTTTCTGTCATTGATCCACTTTGAGCCTTCCAATCTAAAGTTTTTCATTATCTATCACCATTGAGACTGCATGAGGAATATTTTCAGTCCACGTGATCAAATTTTCTGCTACAATGCCTTCATTTTCCAGCCTATCAGCTGCCATGTTTGCTTCCCGGAAGGTATGCAAAATTATGGCCTCAGGTTGATCATGAATTAGAGCCCTTGCTTCATGGATGTAGTCATCAAATCTCCAAGGAGCTCTCTTAGTGTTCTTTAGAATATTTATAATAATAAGAGAATCACCTTCCACCAACAGTTTCCCTGGATAATTCTCTGCCACCTTGAGGCTCCTCCAAACTGCCCTTGCTTCAGCCACATTGTTAGTTTGAGCTCCAAGATGTTCAGAAAAAGCTACAAGAACCTCACCCTTGTGGTCTCTAAGTAAGCCACCAGCCCCAGCTTCACCTGGGTTGCCCCTAGATGCCCCATCAAAATTTAACTTAATCCACCCTAGGTGGGGTGGGGTCCATGTGATCATGGTTCTAGGACAGACTTGAGGATGATTGAGGCCATCAGTGAGAGGTAAGTTTAATGACTGGCCTAATGAAGCTTCAAAAGGATTTGGAGGTCTAGATGCTGCAGGCACTAAACAAGCATTCTCATTAGCATATGCTAAATTTTTTTACAGGACAGAGGATGACTGAGAAACCTTATCCAAGAAGGCCCGACGATTCCTTTCCAACCATATCTGCCACAAGTAGTGATGAAGGCAGATCTTCCACATATACCTAAGACGCCTATTCAAAAAGGGGGAAGGCCACTTGGACAAATAAGTCAAAAATGGATTGAGGATGGACCCAATAAATATGAAACACTTGTAACGGACCTAACAAGATTGAGACAGAAAAATTACAATACAGAAACAAATGATCAATAGACTCCCACTCAGACATACAAAGATAACACCTATTAACAACAATCACACCTCTTTTTATTAAGTTATCCATGGTGAGGATCTTATTTTGGATGGCCAGCCATGCAAAAAACCCAACCTTCGAAACAATGCTTTTGGGCCAAACTTCCAAGTGAGGGAAAGTAGGTTCATCATTATCAATAAGCATCAGATAAGCAGTCTTGATAGAAAATTCCCCATTGTCTGAAGCTTCCCAGATAAGTTGGTCCTCAAGAATGCCAGAAGGGAGTAAAGACTGTTTTAATTCATTCTCCGATATTATTGATGCCCCTGGTAGATCATTATTCATTATTGGCTTCCATACCCTTCTATTGTTTGACAAAGTAATAAAATCTGCAACTTTGGTACCAAAAACTTCAATTGTCCAAGCTCTAAGGGTTGAAATTATGGGGTCTGCAGAGAGGGGATAGTCCTTTAACCATTTGTGGTCCCAAAAATCAATGTTTCTTCCATTTCCCAGTTTCCAACGTAGCCCTTTGCTTAGCAAGTTTTTAGTTTGAAGGATTGATTTCCAAAAAATTGATCCCCTGGGAGGAAAGGAATAACTTAAGAATTCAATTTCTTGCAAATACTTTCTTCTGATTATAGTAATCCATTCTGCATTTGCATTTGTCAAAATACGCCATGCTTGTTTGGCCAGGAGGGCCATGTTTAAATGTTGTATTCTCCTTAGCCCAATACCTCCAAACTCCCTTGGTTTGCAAACCCTATCCCAGGACACCAAGTGAAAGCGTTGCTTAGATTCAGAACCAGTCCATAGGAACCTCTTCTGGATCTGTTCAATTTTAGTGTAGACACTTGTAGGAGCTTTAAAAACAGAGAGAAAGTAGACAGGGATGCTTTGAATGGAAAACTTGGTGAGAACTGCCTTGCCGACTTGAGATAACAAATTCCCTTTCCATCCGAACCAACTTCCTCTCGAATTCTTTCAATTACATTAGTCCACATGGAATCGGTAGCTCTGCCTGTAAATAAAGGAAGGCCTAGGTATGTGGATGGAAGAGTAGACACTCGAGCATCCAAGAATCCTAGCAATCTTAATCGCCTCCGAATGGGAGTGTTAAAGAAATAAATTTTACTCTTTGAAAAATTTACCTTTTGCCCCATGACATCTTCATATAGCTCTAGAATATGTTTTATGACCTTAGCCTCAAAAACTGATGCAAGAGTTAACAACAAAGTATCATCCACAAACTTTTCATGTGTAACTGCCTGTGTTTGTGATGATGCTTTAATTCCTGAAATAAGACCAATATTACAGGCAGCTTTGATTGTCCTCCTAAGGGCTTCAGCCACAATGATAAAAAACATGGGAGAGATAGGGTCACCTTGCCTTAGGCCCCTTTTACTTTGAAAGTATCTAGCAGGAGCACCATTAACAAGGACTGAAAACCAAGGTTTCATAAAACATCCTTCCAAAAGCTTGATCCATTCATGATGAAAACCAAATTTTTGAAGAATGGCAGAGACAAAACTCCAGTTTATGCGGTCATAAGCCTTGTTCATATCCAACTTGAGAGCAAAAGCAGGTTTTTTAGTCTGGACTACCGAATGGAGGGCTTCATGAACTGTTATGACCCCATCAAGGATGGACCTTCCAGGGACTGAACTGCCTTGACAAACATCAATAAACATAGGAAGGATCTTCCTCATTCTATTTGCAATTGCCTTGGTCAAAATTTTATAAACAACATTACAAATGCTAATAGGTCTAAAATCCATCATAGATCTAGGAGTAGGAATCTTTGGGATTAAAGCAATAAAAGTGGAGTTAAAACTTCTCGGAATATTCTTTGTGGACTGAAATTCCTTGATAGTAGCACATACATCAAAACCTACAATATCCCAAAAAGCCTAAAAAAAACGAGGTGAAAACCCGTCTGGACTTGGAGCTTTATCAGGGTTCATTGAGAAGAGGGCCTCTTTGATTTCTTCATCCGTGAAAGGCTTAATTAACTCCCCATTCAAGTCATCAAAAATTAAATGAGGAATATGGTAAAGCATTGATTCTCAAGCTAAGGCGGAACCGAAATGTTCTTCTCCTAAAAGATTCGAAAATAGGAAACTCGCTTCATTTCGATTTCATTAGGACTAGAAAGGAATGATCCATCATCTCTAACAAGTTCTTTAATTCTATTGTGGCTTCCGTTCCTTAAGGTAGATGCATGAAAAAATCTTGTATTGGCATCACCTTCTTTTAGCCAGGTAGCTCTAGACTTTTGCCGCCAAAAAGTCTCCTCGCAGGCTAGAACATTATGGTACTCAACAAGGGATTTCTTTTCATCTGCTTGTAGGGAAGGGTCTGGCAATCCCTCTTCAAGTTTTTTCTCAATGGTTGATAACCTTTCAGAGATGGCTTTCTTGTTTTCAAAAATATTTCCAAAAATTTCCTTATTCCAGATCCTTAGATTTTCTTTCACCGCTTTAAGTTTCTGTGCTAATCTGAATGAAGGCCTCGCCCTGACAAGAATGCTGCCACCACTAAGAAATTTTGTCTCTGAGATCAGGGTGGTGCATCCACATAGATTCAAACCTAAAAGGCCTTTTTAATTTTGGAGTCTCTTCAATTTCAAGTAAAATCGGGTTGTGGTCAGACCCAATGCGAGGCAAGGACAACAGATTTGCATCCCCAAAAGATTGTATTGCTTCTTGTGACAAAAAAAAACCTATCAAGCTTTTCCATTATAAGTTGATTTCCAGACCTCCTATTGCTCCAAGTAAATTTAGCATTTTTTAATTTGACATCCAATAAATTGTTGTTGTTGATGAAATATTGAAAGTCCTCCATACTTCTTGTCGGAATTCCTACTCCCCCTTTTTTATCAGAGGGGTAAAGAGGGGTATTAAAGTCCCCCGCCACTATCCATGGGATATCCTAAAAATCTTCCTTGAAATGACTGAGTAAATTCCATAGATCAGCTCTCCCAGATATAGAATTAGGGGCGTACACATTTGTTAATATCCAAGAAAGGTCATTAACCTTATCCTTAAAAATAATGCTCATTACCCTTTCCCCCAATTGAATAACCTTGCCTTCCACCTTCCCCAGATTCCAGATACAAAGAAGACCACCTGATGTTCCATTGGCTTTGCAAAAAATTGCTTCTCCATTTTTCCAGATATTGAGGGCAATTTTTCTAGACAAAACTTCATCGACTTTAGTTTCTTGCAAAATAAGAATAGTGGGATCAAAATCTCTTCTTAAATATTTGACTAACCGCTGTTTAGGAAGGCCATTGAGCCCCCTTAAATTCCAGGATATGATCTTCATTTGGAACTTTTAAAGTTTTTTTCCTCTTCCCCTGCCTTGGACTTGAGGGGGCTTAAGAATTTTGTTTTCTTCAAAGGGAAGATTTCCAGTTGGTGGAAACAGAGTAGTCTGAATTCCATTAGCTATCTCATCTTGGACCTCTTCTTTCCATTGCTGGGCATTTGACTTTCTTCCCTTTTTTTTCTCACCTCCACAGTCAATCATGGGGGATTTCATTGAGCTTCTAGTCTGTTTCGGGATAAATTTGGTTTGGGTGACCTGTTGGATAACGATGACTAGAAACCCCTTCTCCTGGATTGGGACAAAGACAAAGGTGAAAAATGTCGCTTGGAAGGGCTGATTAACTCTGAAAGCACTTTTTCTCTTTCTCGGGCAGAAAAGGACTCATCATTAGGGCATTCTTTATGGCCAACAGGAGGAGGATTGGAAGGTCCATATTTGGTTGGGGAGTCAAGGTAAGCAGGGAGACCAATAATTATATCCTCAACATTAGACCCTTCATTCTGATTTTCCTCTGTAATTATTTGGTTTTTAGCCAAAATGTTAAATTTATTTAGATTCTCGAAAGGAGAGCATACCTTTTGTTGGTCAGTTTGTGATGTAGCAATTTGCTTGTCCTTACCATTGTCCATGTGAAGCTCAGCCTCATTCTCCATTTGTCCCAAACCAGAGGCCTTTGCCTTTTCAACATTTGGATCTTTAACCCTGTACATTCCCGTGTATTTGCCATTATTTCGAAAGATCGCCGCTTGGAATCATTATTCCTAGGAAGGGTTTGTTGGATTCTCAAAAAAGAGCATTGTCCTTTGAGATGGCCTTGAATATTACAATCAGAGCAAAATGCTGGTCTATTTTCATATTCGATGACCCGTAATCTTGTTATATTTCCATATTCTAACTCCACATGAGTAGGAAGCTCGGATTCTAGGTTTGCATTTATGAAAATCCTAGCATGCATAATTCTAGTGCGTACAAGGGTTGGATTGTTAATGGCCATCAATTCCTATATGGTCTTGGAAATACCCTGAAGAAAATGCTCATGCCACCAATGAAACGAGAGATTTGGGAGACGGACCCAAATGGGGGCAAAGTTTATGCTCGCTTTTCCGGGTCAAAATCCTCAGCCCCATCTCCTAAGAAAAAGACTTCTTCGGCCCAAGAACCAAGGTCCTCCCGTTAGAATACGACTAGCATCTTCACTATTGTTAAGGCGTACCGCAAAAAACCCCCTTGATAATGCAATAATCTCCATGTGTCCAGAAGTCTTCCACTTCAAGGATGCCCATCGTCGAATCATTTCAATATCCGGCTTGCCCCCTATGAATTTGCCTACCAGAGAAAAATTTTCCATCGATATAAAGTCTGCCATTACGCTTTCAGGCACGGATACCTTCTACCCATTGGGAGTGAGAGGTGGTAAAGAATGTAAGGAAACCCTATTGCCACCTTTAAGGGCCTGTGCAAAAGACTTATTGCCCTCGAAATTCTTGATGTGGGCCTTCTTATCAAAAATAATATCAGGGGGTTCGTGTCCCTCTAATTTTTTAAAACCCTCAGTGTCCTTGTCATCGTCCACCCGCTCTTCCTCGCTTGCTTCAAAACCTTGCTTGTTCCCTCCTTGAGCCTCATAGCTTCCAGGGGTTTGGAAACCCTGTTTCCCACCTCCAACGGAATGAAAAACATGTTTGCAAAAATTGCACCTGCCTCTGCTCCCGCTTTGCTCCATTCCTGCCTCCGCTCCCGCCTGCTCCTCTTATCATTGGATATTCAATATAATTATTGTTATTTTCAACCCTAAATAAAATAAATATGAATAAAAGTTAAAATAAATAAAATAAACAAATTAAAAATTAAATAATATAGCTAGATTTTTTAAATTAATGAATATATAAATATTTCTAAAATTTTAAAAATAGAATAGAATAGAATTTTTTTTCACAAGGCCAAAATAACATATAGGATAAGAATTTTTTAAAGAGTCATAGTTACTAATCCTAAAATCTACCCCTAGTGTTATCTTTTATCAGTGATTTTGATGATGAATTCTCTAATTTACTTTCTTCTCTTTAAGCAATTCTTGAAATGAATCCACTTTTAGTATATTAATGTAGTTACCTAAAGTATATCTCAAATATTAGTGTATACTTCCCATTCAAAAATAAAATGATTTTGTGTCTCAACTATCCCTTATATACAAAATATATATATCCTCTCCTCTCATTCCACTTTTGCTTTGTTCCACCTATCTATTTCACATATAAGCTAGTTTGTGATGGTCCTCAATTGGAGCATGAGCATATTTTCTCTCCAATTGATTCTTGTTCCTATATAGGACTTTAGGTGATGATTATATGTAAGGTTATATTCAACAATATAACATTTTTTCTTCCTACCCTATTTACTCATATAATTGCTTTGAATTTTTTCCTTTCAAATGCCTTTATATTTATTATTAGTTAGGTTAGGGTTATGCATAAGGGGTCAAAATTGAAACATACTTGTAAAAAATAGGTGAATCCATTTTGAAACTGCGGCGAATCCTGGCCAACCTCAAATATAAGAAAATGGTGAATGACCTTGGTTTCTAAAAAAAAAATTGGGAAAAAATTACGACTTTGATAGTTTTGGCTGGATCGGGTGGAAAATGTGATTTGGATCCGGTTTGATACATACTAAGGTCCGTATTCAGTCTGATACATACTAAGGTCCAATATTTGGGTCTGATGCATACTAAGATTCGAGGGTCGGGTTTGATGCATAATAAGGTTTGAG
Organism: Wollemia nobilis; assembly: GCA_028583015.1. Taxonomy (NCBI): domain Eukaryota; kingdom Viridiplantae; phylum Streptophyta; class Pinopsida; order Araucariales; family Araucariaceae; genus Wollemia; species Wollemia nobilis. The sequence goes on from JAQPPZ010016895.1 coordinate 22,579,767, forward strand.
GGGTCCAATTTGATGCATAATAAGGTTCGAGGATCTGGTCTAATGCATAATAAGGTCCGAGAGGTCATGGCTAATGCATAATAAGGTTTGAGGGTTCGATCTGATGTATATTAAGGTCTAGGGGTCCGATATAATGCATAATATGGTCTAAAATATGGCCTTATGATAAAATGGTTCGGTATTGGGCATAATGCAAAATATAGTCTAGTATCGGGCCTACTATAGTATAGGGTTTGGTATCAGGCCTGATGTAGTATAGGATTTGGTATAAGTCCTTATGCAAAATATGGTTTAGTGTCGATTTGGATGTAGTACAGGGTACAATGTTGGTTCTCATGCAGTTTATGGTTCGGTATTGGACCAAATGCAGTTTATGGTTTGGTATTGGGCCTGATGCACAATATGGTCTAATATCTTACCTAATGTAGAATATGGTTCGCATGCAAAAAAATGGTTTTTCGTTGACCACATGCTACATGTCACACAATCGATCACTCGTATTGCATGTCTAATACAATTCTGCTACGTGTTGATTCTTTTCATTATGTCTATAAAAGGGCATCAACTATTATTTTTTGAGTTTATTTCTACGATTGCACCCAACCAGAGTGAACCATTACCAAGCAACCAATTTCTTATATTTCTCTTATTTTCAATTTTCCAACTTCTAGCAATGGTCATCTCTTCCACCCTTATTTTATATTTGGTGTCAATACCATATTTCAAAACTAATAAAATCATCTTGCAACATATTATTGGCAATTATGATAATGACAAGGCCATTTTCAAAATGAAAATATGAAATAGAGATTTGCATTCACCATCGTAGCTACAAACATTAATAGATTGACAAATTTTTCTTCTGGTGATTGTCCTCCAGTGCCATCAAAGTACCAGCTCTCTATAGAAGAGAAAGGATACCTCGAGAAAACATACCTACTTACCATATAATATTTGGCAAGTATAATTCTTGTGTCTTAGAATCTGATAATACTAAAATTTCAAATTTGTAAATTGTTATCTAATTTATTTTTTACAGCTTTCACCACCAAGTCAAAAAGAGGGTTAACAATCATCGATGTTAAGAATACAACTTTGAAGGACATTATTGAGTTCTTCCAGGCAAGAATGATTATGCTTGAAGATCAAAAAAATTTCTTCAGGTACTATCGTATGTTATTCCTTGTGATCATCATGAGAGGTTCAATTGGTACACCTATATTATAGATCATATCAGGGCTAAGCTACATGTGGTGTAATTGCAAATCAATAACACAACCCATTGTGGGCACTGTTAATTATATTTTAGCATTTTATTTTGAAATTTTTCATAATTTTCAAGATACTCTTATTCCTAATGTAGTGCATGCAACAGTACAAGCCATTGCCTTTACACTAAAGGAATTAATAGGGATTATTCCATATTTGACAATCAAAAAGTATTTTATATTTTAGCATGTTTTCATTTTTAAATTTTTTTTCATCTAAATGTAGGGTAGGGCAGTCACAATAAGGAGTAAACAAGATGTTGTCAATAGGGGTCATATGGCAAAGAAAACTAGTGAGTTTGAGGATACTAGATCAAAAAAATCACCATTATGGAGGCCACAAAAATGTCTGAGGCAAGATCCTTCACCTGGTGGATCTCATATGCCAAGTATACACAAAATATCCAGGCTGAATCTAGTGTGGCCACCCCCTCCCCCATAAGTTCCCAAATTCAATAGATTTCATCATCTTCAGGTAAAAAATATGTATTTACTTTGAATTAAGGTTTTTTCTATTTAATTTTTAGAATAATGCTAACAAAAAAAATTTATAATGTGATGTGATATAAAACATACAATTTTTAAAAGCATAATGTGATGTAAAATATACAATTTATGAAAAAGAAGATTTTTGAAATCTTATACATTTGAAACAACATTGTGAAATATAGAATGAATAGTTCTCAACTTGTGAAACAACATTGTGAAATCTGGAATGAACAATTCTCAACTTGTGAAAAAATATTAAGCATAGTGTATTTCAAAACAAATACTGTGAAATCTGATAACAAAGAAAGTCAAAGGTTACATTATTATGAAAAAATGGAAAAATCAAAATTTAGGTAGTTGAAACGAACACTTTTCAACTTATCCAGAATCAATTTGTGAAGCCACGATTTGATCACTAAAAGCATAATTATCCTCCTTATCTATCATATTCATGATACATCTTTTGTATGCAATTGAATTCCAGTATGCTAATACTATTTCATATGGAAATTTGTCCAGCTGATATGATGACATGTAAATTCTTTAAAAAAATCTATATTTTTGTCCAGCCTGTTGCAGAGCTTAGATTTAACAAAATATAGTGCACTAAAAACCTTCACATATTCCACGGATCCCAATATCATTTTTTGCATAATTCATATAAAAAGTATTCACTAATTGTATCTTGTAATATACTACTTGGATACAACTTTTACCACAAACATGCAATAGAACCAATCTCATAGATATTACTCAAAAGTGATGTTTGACGAACTATTGTTCTTCCAAAATGCTATGATTGTTTTCTTAAAGTATATTTATTGAGTATACCTTTTATTTCAACACCATTGACTTCCACATTTTTACTGAAATGCTCAATCAGGTTGCCTATATATTTAATAAACAACTCTTGTGTAGATTTATTACTATTGCAAGAACCCAAACACAAAGGGTTAACAACACCCATGGCCTCAATAAACTCATGTCTTTGAAACTGATCTCTTATATCTTTTATCGATGATTTTGCTTTGTTGAAAAATTTTATTTGTATTGTATAAAACAACTTTGTATCTATTGTGTGTTACAAAAACTTTTTCAACATCATTAGTAACTATACTTGACTGCATTTCATAACAATATAAAGGTATCATCTTTCCACAAACATTAATACAAATATTATAATTAATGTCAAACTTTCAAAAACTATTTACATCTTTCATTTTTGTCAATATTTTTCAACTTTAAAATAAGGGATTTGTATAATCTGGTTCGAAAACATATAACCTATCAATAATCACACATATTTGATTTCTCATCCTTATGAAATCAACGATATAAATGGATCTCTCTTATGCAATTTTAGTCAATATGTTCATTTCTTCTAACATTGGAAGAATACCACATAATGTTAAAAGAGTTTCCAAGTTAGTCAAACAGAACAACATATCATTTGCCTTATCAATTACCCTACTATTTACACACATAAACCTTGTTAAAGATTTATATTCTAAAAAAACTCTATGTGCAAGTTGATACAATGAAATCCACATTGTATCCACATATTTCAACAATTTTTTTCCTTGTGTAACTCCTAGTGCAAACAAACCTTTCAAGACTGTAAGAAAAATAAGAATGTATTTCATGAATGATGTCTTCCACTCTAGCAACATTTTCAAAAGTTTTCATGATTATATATGCAATATTCACTCTATGATCCATGCAATGAATGGATATCATATATGAGGTAACTAAGTTTTGGAATCGAACGCACAGACCATTCGTGTACCCTTTTATTATAGCAATGCCATAAGATCCAATGCAAATAACTCTGTGTCTATATCAATATCATTCATTCCCATAATTTCTTTTAAATTGGTCAAAACAACATTATAGATGTTTTTTGCATTTGAAATTTCCACCATATTATGTAATCCTAGCAAACTAGGATACCTCACATGATTTTAAAATGTGTACACATGCATGCAAATCCATGATGTGTTATCCACAATCATCACCTCATCAATAGAAAGTGAAATTAATCTAAATAGTTTTACTTTCTCCCTTAGGTCCTCTTTCTCAACTAAAGATAGAATTTTTTCCATTTCCTAACCACTTTGATCTGACCAATGGGAAGTAGGAAGGTTTTGCACATCATATAGTTGATAAATGTGCTTATAATCAATAAAATCGAGCATGGATCTACCCTTTTTGAGAATACTAAATACAATAGCAAACTGCAAAAAAAATGAAGTTAAAATGATCTACATTTTATGAAATTGGGTTTTAATCGTTCCACATTTATCAACAATGGATTGTTGTTTCTTTAAGTGATTCTCATAATATATTGCATATCTGACATGCATACATTATGATGCATCCTTCCACCTAACATATTTTGTAATTTTACCATCACTTCCTATAACTTTTACATATACTTTACCAACATGTTTTTATATTGTATCTTTCTTAGTTTGTAGTCTGTGATCCTTACCTAGTTTCCAACTATAAATTTTGTATCTACATTCTTTTTGATTGATTTGGTTTTTTGCAATAAATACCACATCAATCTAAGAAATTTGTTCTGCCCATTCATTCTTAAATGATCTTTCAATAATCCAGTTAGAATCTATCTTCCTCTTTTTAGAATTTTTGCTTGAATATTTACAAGAAGTTTGTAGTGTATTTGATTTATTGCTTTCATTTTCAACTTGCATATCTTGTTCATGAACATATTCAAGTGATTGTTGGATGTAATTGGTAAGAGAATTTTCTTTAGAAGGCATATCTTGGTGAGTAATATCTTCAAGTGAATTTTTATCAGGATCAATAGGGTATTCTTCATAGTAGCATACAGTAATATTCTTTACCATTTTTGGATTTTAAAAAAATAACTTATAGATGAGCACATACTAAGAACTAACTGTTTGAGGAAGAAAGCAGTATTGAAAATGATTACAAAATATGCAACTAACTATTTATAGGTCAAAAATTATTTGTACCTTGAATTTGTATAGATGTCGATGGCTTTTTTTTTTTATGTATGGCTAAATATTTGATAATACTCTTTTCAAAAGAAGATTTGGTCTCGTTATTTCCATTATTGGTGGGTGAAATTTTACTTGTAAAGAAAGTATTTTTCATTTTAGAAAAGTAATAAAATGTTAAAGAGATGTTACACCTTAGGCCTCAAGATAATATTATAATTATAATAAAATTATGGTAGGTCACTAGAAAATAAATACCTATTTCCTTCCATGTTTTATTATAATCTTTTTAGTGTATGCCACTACTGCATTTTCTAGTGATAACACTTGTAACTGAAAACAACACAAAAATATGCAATATACAAATTCAAATTAAATTTAGAAAAAAAGTTCTCTATGTGAATAATAACTAGAGATACATATATGGAACAATATCATATTATAGTAAGGAAAAGCATTTACCTATTTATAATCTTATCACAAAAAAATAGATTTGAATAGAAATAGAGAATCAATGAGTTTTCACAAGACAAAAAATAGAAGACAACATTCAGAACATGGTAAAATAGAGAAAAATATTTGAAATTGAGCATTGACATATTTTTTACAACTGCTTCAACTTATACTCAAAATGTCTTAAGAGAAATAGAAACCTAGTGTAGAATACGGTCCAGCAATCTATTATGGTGTAGAACAGGATTTGGATATAGATATGCTATTTAAGACATATAGAATAGGGAAAAATATAGAAAAACATGGGAAACAAAGCATTGATATATTTTCAATAAATGATATAAAAATAGTAGAAGAAAAACCTGCAATTAGTTTATAGAAAAATAAATCTATTAATGTAAGTGCTTCAACTTATATTCATAATATCTTAAGAGAAACAAAGAACTTGGTGCAGAACATGATCCGATAGTCAATATTGGTTTAGAGCTGGGTTTGAAAATTAGTCTCGTGTAAATCAAAGTTTGGTTTTGATCTTGTGCAAATCAGGATCTGGTGTCGACCTTGTGCAAATCAAGTTTCAATGTTTCACCTGGTGCAAAACAGGGTCCAATGTTTGACCTTGTGTAAAATGGGTTTTGGTGTTCAACCTCATGCAAAATGGGGTTCAAAAATCCACCTAGTGCAAAACTGGGTTTGATATGATGCAATGGTCGTTTGTAGAATAGGGTCTAGACTAATGTAGAATAGGTTGTATTTTGTTGTAGAACCAGATCCGGTCTATTGTAGAACTAGATCCGATCTATTGCAGAACTAGATTTGGTCTACTGTAGAATAGAATTAAGATATCGGTCTTCTCTAGAATAGGCTTCGAATATTAATCTATTGTAGAGCTGGATCTGAATATCGATCTATTGTAGAACTAGGTTTGGTCTATTGTAGAACACAATATGAATGTCGGTTTGGTGCAAAACAAGGTTTGATTTAGGTTCGCATAGAGTTTTTTTTTATTCAACTGGTTTCTATACATGGTCGAAGTTTTATGGAATTCTTGATTCTGTAATATTTTGAATGTTTTAAGTGGAAAAGTATCGCTGATGTGTTAGTTATATATAGTGCTAAACTTGGTAAACTTGGTGGGATAATTTTAAAATTTTAAATTTTTTGGACAAAAAGTGTCCTCATTTTGGTGAAAAATGATGGCAAAGTTTTATAAAAATATGTAATACTATTATCAATGGGTGGTGAACCGACACTTCTTTAAAAAATTCTGAAAATTTTGGGTGAAAGGGCTAACCTTCGAGTCCCCCAAACTCATCAATTTGAATTTTTGAAAATGCAAATATTAACCCAAATGGTGAATATCCACTGATGTGCATAAACCTAAGTTAGAAATTCATCTAAATTGATATTTAAGTTGTTTTTCCACTTATAGTTTTGCTTTATCCATGTTTTTTATTTTTGTAAGATCTATTACAACTTTAGTCAATACATTTGCATTCTTTTGTTTGACCTTTCTTGGACATCTTCGAAGATGAATCACAACAGCTACCTCTATAGAGGGGGTTCTTGTTTCTACTACAAAAATCTCATGTGAAACTAATTCTATTATTTTGAATTAATTTGTAATTAATAATTTTTTAGTCCTATCTATTTACCTCTATTTTGATTCTAATCTATTGCTAGCCCACAGTTCACACCCATACAACATCACTAGTACCACTAGTAGCGCAAATAAAACCCATATAGTCTTCTAATCCTATAGTTCAACCTCTTTTCATCTATTTTATAACGTAAAAAATGCTCTTAATATTTCCAATGTTATTTTATTCTACATGTTTCCTATATAAGTTTATCATTGAAGTTTATGCCAAGATATTTGTACAATGTTATTTCTTCTAGAAGATCTCCTTCAAAATCAAAGTTTAATATTTTTTTTTATTGGAGAATATCATGATCTTGATTTTGTTAGTATTTACTTTCATGTCTATCTCCTTGCAAAAATGTTGTAATACCTTTAAGTACTCTTTCAAATCCAATGCTAACCCTGCAAATAAAAAGAGATAATTTGCATACAAAAGGATCTTCGCTATGTATATTCCAAAAGTAAAACCATCCCCTCATCAATTATTCTAATTTGTCAATATAAACCAAATATGTTAGGAAATATATATATATATATATATATATATATATATATATATATATATATCAATGTTCTCTTCATTCAATATGTTTCTCAACTAAACTTATTATTGAAGATTAATATCAAGATATTTGTATTTTAATACTTCTTCTAGAAGACCCCCTTAAAAATAACATTTTAGTTAATTATTTTTCTTTTAATTAGATAAGGGTATGATCTTGGTTTTGTTGGTATTTACTTGCACATTTACCTCCTTGTAAAAATGATCTATGGACTTTAAATGCTCTCTCAAATCCTATTCTCACCTTACTATAAAAATGAGATCATCTACGTACACAAGGAGATTCACCACATCCTAAAAAAAAACTATCTTGTTCTTATTCATTCTTCTAATTTATTAATATAAAATCTAAATGAGATAAGGTATCTATTTATCTATATATATAGTTTGTGATTTTAAGTTTAAATTCTATGAACACCTGTTAGGTACATAAGATAGAAATTTAATATTATAATATTGTACTTAATATTATAATATTATAATAAATGTAATTATCTCACATATATGGATAAGTGGTAGTGCAAGAGGCTAATATGGGGAGGAGAAGAATATTGTATTATTAGAATCTCACGTTGAGATATATTAGGGAGTGAATTACTTCCAATAAGGAGCATTGTATGGTGTTTTCCTACCTCAAGGGTTTGAATTTCAGCAATTTACATATTCGTCTTACTTTAATTTATTAGGACTATTTATTAAGAATATTTATTTAGTATTTTTATAAATTATAGTAATTCCTTTGGTTGAGCAAGGAGGCTCATAAAAAGTGGTATCAGATCACTTTCTAGGGTTGTGTTCCACTATAGAAGTTTCAACCATCTATTCAGTATTTGGATCTGAATTTTTGTGCTTAATAAGTTCTTGCATTAGGCTAATAAACTTTTGCATGATTATGTGTAAGTCCTAATATTTTAAATGAGGTAAGTATTTGAGCCAATATTTTTCCTAAAACTCATTTTTAGGTGCACCCTATAAATCCTAGAGTAACTAATTTGAATGTATCACTAGTAAAAAGGGTCAACAATCCCATACCCTATTAGTATTATTTTTTAAATATTAGAGTATACAAAAAACTATCAACTACAAATAAAATTGTTGTTGGTTTATCAACAATTATTCTCTAGGGAAACATTTTTGGTAATTAGAGAGCAAAATCACTTAAACATCCTTTGTGGCTGGTGATATTTACCTTAAGCCACTAGGAAACCTAAGTCTAGGGCTTAGTTTATTGCTAGGATTTCCATAGAAGTTTCATATAGTAATTAACATATTTATCAATAGTTTCTACATAGTTTCCATAGCTTCAATAGAGTAGAAAATTGCAAGTGAGTGCAAGAAGTACCTAGTTTGGAACCTACTAGAAAATTTGTTACAAAAAGTCCATAGAGTAGCAACCTGCAGTTTTGTACCAGTGTTGAAATACCTAGTTTATAAAACATATTCGTAGAGTATAAACCATATTTTGATAGTACGTCAAAATACTCGATCTAAAAAAAATTATCTACAAAGTAGAAATACCTAGTCTGCATTTGGTAGTACCCAGTCTATATAAGAAAACATTTCACAAAGTAGTAGCTTAAAGTGGGTAGTAGTCTAAGAAAATAAGTTTATAGTTTGATAGCAGCCCTATATATATATATATAAAGAGAGAGAGAAGCCCTTTATTTGGTAGCAAATAAAAAGTCTAAGAAGTAGCTCATTATTAGTTACTGATAATACACATTCTACAAATTGTTAATAGTTGTTAAGATGAGTGGTGAAAAAAAGAGAGAAAATTTGACAGAGTAGGCCATCATTAGTTGTTAAAAGTACACAATCTACAAGCCATTAATAATGCTAGTTTGAGTGTAGGTCTAATTTTCATTGAAAGGAATAAAAGATACATGAAGAATCTTATTTTCTAAGAAAAAATCCAAGTTTTAGAATTTGGAAAAAAGGACATAGATTTGTCAATATTCACTAGAGAGGATGATAGTGATTCTTGGGAATGGTGGAAATTTTTTTAATCTAATATTTAGATGTACCCATGATATATTTTATACAAGGGAATAATTTGAAGTTGTAATATTTTGAAAAAAATGAAAATATAGCTATGTTGAAGGATGAATAATAGGAATTAAAAATGAGTTGGAAAATTGAATAAATTTGTAGAAATTCAAAATAGGAATAATATATAGGTAGAAGAAAGCACATATGTGATATTAGATAAGTCAACCAATGATTAGAAATTTCTTCCACTGATTCTAAGAGAAAGGTGGCTTCTACAAGGGCATACCAGTTTGATGTTAGGAGAACAAAATTAGATGACCAAAAACCTGATATGGGATTGTAGCAAGAGGTACCTATGGTATAATATACTTAGTAGGGTATCCCTATACTATAGGGATAACCCATATTAATCGACATATATGACAGTGAGGAGACTTAGACTATATATTTAGTTGATTATTCAATCGAACACTCTATGGCTTCCCAGTCAACTGGTCAATTAGCCAAATACTCTACTACTATTCAATTAGTTGATCAATAATTCAAACACTCTATAGCTACCCAAGTTGCTAAATAATTAGTTGTAGGACTACCTATATTAGAACAACAAGAATTTGATAATTCAATTAAAAATTTAGTGATAAGCCACCCTACCACTAAGTAACCTAAGCAATTTATGGGAGAATACCATCCATTACCACCATAGGGAAAATATTTAGTGCTCACTTCTAAAAAGTACCTATAGCCATAAGTGATTATAAAGAGATAGGGTAGAAGAGGTAGAGAACCACCCAGATATAGTTTTGAAAGGTAAAAAGAAAGGTCCACCATAATCCCCATTTTGATGAAGAATGGGATACCTCAATGTAGAATTTGCAGATCATCAATGAATAATGGCTGATCTCAAGGGAGGTTTGAAGTAGGATAGAGCAATCAAATGGGATAAAAAATACATATGAAGAGACCCAAGAATTAACATTTGTAGTGCAACCAAAAAGTAGATAGAAGCATTCCACACCCTATTAATGGGTGCCCTTCTCTACTATTTCTAATTGCCTCACTTATAATAAAATATTTGTATCATATGGGACATTTGAAACAACACCTATGTGGTCACAACCCAAAAATATAGAACATAATATACCTTCAAACCATGAGGATATAGAGAAATATATCAAGAAAGGGTTTGATGCATAAAAATAAGCACCCACCTAGGATCCATAGATGCTAGTTCTTCCTGAATCTCGGTTGGTTTATATGTCATAATATCCAGCAGAGGACACTCCAAAAATTGCAAATGCAGAGCATATATCCAAAGACTTTTTTTCTTTAGAAATAAGCAGAGCTAGCAATTCAAAAAGGATTGCTCAACATTGCTTCTCAACCATTACCAGAAGCTCTCATCCAACAAAATATCTAACCAAACAAAAAAGTATGATAATTGAGAAACAAAAATAGAACTCAAGAATATCATCAACAAACTAGGGTATACTAGTGGAGCACTAACACAACCAGGGATGCTAGTAGAAGGTGACATGAGGACATGTCACAAAGTAGGCATGGGGGTATGATGAGCACCAAAAATGCTCATTTTATTCATGTTTGTAAGGGTATTGTATGGGCATATTTAAAACCAAAGATGTATTTTTATATTATTATTGCATGTGTTTAATAGAAAATGAAGTACTTATGTTTTATTGATGTTTTTAGTTGGATATGTGTGTAGCCATAGTTTTTTGTTGAGTTTTCACATTTTTTAGTCAAGGTCCCATATGGTCCTGGAATTATGCAAAAAGTATAACATTTTTTAAGAACAAAGACAACTTAAAGAGGACCATGGAAAATGAAGGTGTAGACAGCAAATCCACCTCCCAAAAGAAGAGAAAGTGATAAAGGGATTTGTCCAATTTTGATAGTTTTGATAGTTTCCACAAGTTTTGCAAACCATATAGGTAGAATTAAACCATACAACCAGAAGAGTAAACCATATAAGGGAAAGAAAAACAATACAAGACACACTGAAATGCATGGAAAATGTAATTTCAAGTTTAAATTGCGCATAGGTTTGATTATTAAAGTGTTATACTTAGTAAAAGTCTTAGTTTAAGAATTATATTATGCATGGGTGTTTTTAAATAACTAATTTCCTCATAAACCACTTTGTAATGGCCTGGTAAATATATATAAGGCCCCATTTTCAATTTTTTCGTATAAATATTTGTTGTTTACATTTTGACTATGTTATGATATTATGTATGAGTTTTAGCTATAATTATTATAGTTCATCCATATTTTGAGTTATATTTTAATAGAATAATAATAAAAGTGAGTATATTTATGGTTCTCATAGGTTATGTATGATTTTGGAATGGTTGAATGACAATTAATGGCTTAGTTGTGTTGCATGTGCTTCCTAGTGAATGTTTTGGCTATTTTATGACTTGTCATGGAAGTATGGATTTAAATGGTATTGGAATAGCTTATTGTAATGATATATGATAATTTAAGTATCAAGGAATATGTATTGAACCCTACTGCACAATTTTTTGAAGTCACTATTGGATCCAAAACTCTCTCAAGCACCATTGATATATTTTACATGTTACAGTAAAAGGATTAATTGGCATATTAAACCCTTAAAAAATCTATCTAAGATATATTTACCTAGTAGAGTATCCAATTTGGCACTTGGTTATACCTTCATTTCATATAAATTATACACCAGAGTTCATAAAAATTGTACAAAGGAACTTACCTAATTTGGTAATTAAGTCGATTGAAGGAAACTTACCCAATTTGATAGTTCTGGTAAATTGACTTGTTTGATTACAAAATTATGTATGGAAGCTTGCAAAACTGAATTTTTAGAATTGGTTGCATTTAGAAACATACAATCTATGCCACTATACAATTTTGGATCGTATAGTGTGTCAAATTGATGTCTTTACAAGTTGTGCATTGGGTGTAAACTAGTAGTTTTAGGGACTGTACGGATGTACTATTTGGTATACCAATTGGAAATAGTACATTGATCATCACAAGAATTATAAATAAACTCCCCACTAGGAATAATACACCCCTATGCTATATTTGGTATTGTTTCCTTATCGAATCTGTCATTTTTATTAAAATGGGTCAAATTGACAAAGTAAGAATACTACAAAAATGAAGGTGAATGACAGACACCAATGTACGAAGTCGTAGGATATGGAAAGTATGAGAGAACATTATAGTAATAAGAAGCATGAGGATTTATCATAGAGATAATGCAAGTAACTAAAATTTTAGTACACATGAACTAGAAATAGAGCAATTTTGGACATCTGAAGAAGGATATTTGAGGCATTATTGATAGAGACAAAAGATGAGGAAATAAAACCACCTAGAATAGAGGCAAGAGTTGATAGGGAAGTAGTGCAGGAGTAAAAAGAGTGAATGGTGACAGTTGAGAAAGTGACAGAAGGGTTGCAATGGAGTGGAGAGGATGAGAGTTAGGTACTAGAACAACAAGATGAGAGATCTCAGGAGGAAGTACCAAGACCATATTCCTCACATCAACGAAGGAGGTCGCTAAGTGAAGATGCATATGATTTTTTTCAATTTGTGGTAGGATAGAACAAGATACCTTAGAAACTTTTTATGACAATGGTAGTAAAACACCGCAAGGAGGAATCAGACAGAGATTCCACGGGATACCTAAAGTGATAGTGATTATTCTTTGAATATGGCTAATAGGGCCACCAAGAAGATATGTCCACCATTTCTAGGTGAGGGTAAGAAATACCCCACAAGACACGTTGAAACTTGTATAACCATTTGTAGAGAAAAAAGTGTAGACCAAGCAAATGATTGGATAACTTTATTTCTTTCTACTTTGATAGAATTAGTGATCGATTGGTATTTGAAGAGAGGAAATACCGTATATTTTCAGACTTGGAATCAAATAAAGTAGAAATTCATTGAGGAATTTCAGCCTCTCAAGGATGATGGAGACATAGTTACTAAAATTTGCATGGCAAAGCAAAAATCTTATGAAGATATGAAATCATACAACCGTAGACTAAAGCAATTAGTTGATAATATGTAAATACCATTGGTAGATATATTGGTAAAGTGATGGTTTGTATATGGGTTACTTCCAAAGTATAATAAAAATATGAAGGCAGTACCATCAGAAACGTATGAAGAAGCAGTGAAGCATGCAAAGAATTTCAAAAGTGAATTGAAATAGGTGTACATAGGAATTTTATCTCACCCCAAGTCTAATGATTCATACGGTGGAGAAGATGACACTATATAGAGGATAGTAGCATCATTTCATCAGGAGTTTGACAAGATCATGACATATCAAAGGAGCAAACCTAATAGGAATGACATTTGGTGCATGAAATATAAGACGAAAGGTCATACAAATGTGAAGTTTTTGAGGAACTAGTATTGTCACATTTGTAATGTGATGGGACATGAGGTATTACTATGTTTGTATAATGTGAGAGTACATCCACAAGTCCTAAAAATACAAGAGCAGAAAGAGAAACAAAATACCAAAGGGAGCAGGCAACAAGAAACAAGTGGTATGTATAGGAATAGCCAACAAGGTGGAAGACAAAACTAGGGTAATTGGAAAGGAGAACAAAGTTGTTTGTAGTATGATTCGGAAGGAAGACCGATCATACAGTATCACAATTGCCAAGAATGGGGAAATTTTATGAAAAATTACCCTGCACCTCAACGATAGGAAGCACTGCAAGAAAGAACTACACATATGTGTATATGGTGTGGTCCAGGTAACCACAAGGAGGTAAATTTCCCCAAGAAGGTGAGTTCGAGTAACCTGAAGAATGTAAATTATTTAGATATTGAGATTCCTCAAGTTAAGGGGGAAACCCAAGAAGTGTTAGTTGTGACGAGGAATTAGGATAAGAATCATAAGTATCCAAAGCCAACAAAAGAAAAGTAGCACTAACAAGTAGCAAAGAAAATATTGCAAGAAGAAGCACAAAAGGATAAACAAGTAAAGTTAGCAGTAAAAAAGGAACCAAAAAAGCCATCAGAATAGGAGGTAATTGTGCAAATTCTGGTAGCACAAGTCTTGGATACCACAGTAGAAGTAAAAGTGGTGAACCTGTTGGAATCTATTCCATCATTACATAAAGCAATGGTGGAAGAAATTCAATCACATAAGGCGATGGAAGTACAAAGCTAATCAATCCAATAAAAGGAGAAAAAATATCAATTCATGGATCCAACCATATTGATGATCGATGTGGGAAAGAAACATGTATTGGTTCATATGGATATATTAGGGCATAGATTGACACAAGTAATTTTGTATGGAGGATCCAATGTCAATGTGCTACCTAAAGGGACTTGGCTAGAACTAGGTGCTCCATATTTATGGACAATAAGCTTCCAATTATATGGTGTTGACCAGCATGGTATAAATATAAAGGGAGTTTTGATAGCACAATAATCGATGATAGTTGAACAATAATCTGTCTTGGATTTCATTGTGATTTTCATGCATAAGCTTGCATATGATGCTTTACTAGGAAGAGGATGGCTATGATTAGCCAAATTTAATCACAAGTGGAGAAGAATCAGATCACTTTCAAGAAAGGATAGCATAAATATATGATTAATCTAGCCAATAAAAATATTAGTGAGGATGTGGCTATAACTAATGAGTCAAAAAACTCCTTAGAGGATGAAGGATATGGACCTGATGTAGAAGGAATGATGTACCTAGATGAATGTATTGAAGACGAAGTGAGATCTGATAATGAACTTCTTCATTGGAAAATAGAGGAGTACAATTTTTTTCAGCCCAACTACCTCTATATTGAGTCAGAGGAGATCAAGGAAAACCAAGATAAAACTGAAGTCAGACAAGAACCCAAGAAGGATGTGGAAGAGAAATAGACATTCCTAAAGAGTTTTGCAGAATATACAGTAGGATATGCAAAAATAGATGAAATGCTGGAACACTCAAAGAATGTAGATAAAGTAGTAAGTGAGTCAAAGAATATCAAATATGAAGTACTTTGAATAGCAGACATCAATCTAGGAATAGAGAAGAAGCCTAGGATGATTCACTTGGTGATTATTGGAATATCGTACTAAAAGCAACAACTTTTAAGATATTATTAGAATATAAGGATGTATTTGCATGGATATACAAGGACTTGAAAGGAGTACCACCAAAGTTATGTGTCCACAAGATTACACTAATGCCTGGAGCACAACCCATAAGGAGGACACCATATAGAATGAATCCAAAATATGTTGCATTAGTGAACATAGAAATTGAAAAGATGCTAGAAGTAGGAATCATATTCAGGGTTACGACTAGTGAATGGGTATCACCCATAGTAGTTACCTTAAATAATGAAGTGGATAAAATTAGAAAATAAGTGGAATTTAGGAGTCTAAATGCAGTAGCTATTAAATACCCCTTACCTATTCCCTTCACAGATTTGATCCTAGAGGAAGTTGTCGGACATGAAATCTATTCCTTTTTGGATTGATAAGATAAAGACCACATTTATTATGGATATTGGCATCTATGCATACAATGAAATTTCATTCAGGATCTATAATGTCCCAGCTACATTTCAACGCATCATACTGTATATATTTTATCAATTGGCAACAGGAAAATTTAAATAATTTTTGGATGATTGGTCCATTTATGGAAATATCAAGGAACATCTTTCTAACCTCAGTGAATGCATGAGTAGGTGTATAAATGGACATATATCATTGAATCCTAGGAAATTTTATCTGATGGTACCATGCAATTAAATTTTTAGGACACATTGTGTGTAGTGAAGGATTAAAAATAGATCCTGATAAGATCAATGTGATATTGTACATGGAGCAATCATTTGATGTGTGTATCAATCGAATATTATCGAAGGTTTATCAAAAACTATGCACATGTATCCTATCCATTGGATTCATTTATGAAGAAGAATTTTCCTTTCAAATGGATAGAGGAGCACCAAGGAGCCTTTGAGGAGCTAAATTCTAAGCTCATGAGTAGTCTAATTTTGGTTTTCCTAAATTGGGATAAGAAATTCCATGTACATATTTATGCTTCAAATTTTGTAATAGGATGTGATTTGGCACAAGAAGGGTAATTCAGGATGTATTAGCCTATTTTCTTTACAATTCACCTATTATCGAGGGAAAATATGAATTATAGTACAACAAAAAGAGAAGCCTTGGGAATGGTATATGCAATTCATAATTTTAGGCATTACCTATTGGTGAATCCCTTTGCTTTCTATATGGATCACCAAGCCCTATTGTACTTGATAAATAAGCTAGTAATACAAGGATGGATCAGTATATGGCTCACACCCTATAGGATTTTGTATTTTGAGTAGCGGTGAGACCTGGTAAGAAGCACATAATTACAAACCAGTTTTCTTGGATACGATTAGGTGAACCTGTACGTATAGAAGTTTCTTATGAATTCCTAAATGCATAATTTGTTGCCATCAATGTTGTTCCATAATGGTATAATTTGGTTGACCAGTACTTATCCATAGTAGAGCCACAAAAAATAATTGCAACTGAGAAAATAAAAAGATAATGAATTTAACACATTTCCGAGTGATAGCAAGATTGATGTACAAAATGGGAAGCGATGGGATTCTACGAATATGTGTGATGGAATAATAAGTAAAAGTAGCATTGAAAGAAGCTCATGAAGGCTTAGCAAGAAGGCATATGGGACCAGATGCAACAACCAAGAAAATATTACTAGTCAGACTATGGTGGCCCACACTCTATAGCGATGTAAAGGAGTATTTGAAAGCATGTGATACTTTTCAAAGGGTAGGAAATCCGATAAAGAGGGACTTTATGTCTTTGCATCCATCATAACCCCAAGATTTATTTGAATGATGGGGATTGGACTTCGTAGTACCACTGAAGATATATCAAATAATGAAGTATAGATACATTATTGTAGCAATGGAATACTTGATAAAATTGGTTGAAGCAATAGTATTACCTAATAACTTGATAAAAAGTACAGTGAGATTCTTGTATAAGTAGGTAATCACAAGATTTGGTATTCTTCTATGAAGTGACTAAGGATACTTTTTTAACTTGATTATCAATATGATGACCACATAGTTTAGTATTTTGCACTCACTATCTAGCTCATACTATCCTAGAGTAAATGGGTAGGCAGAAGCAACAAACAAAGTCCTAGTATCTACTCTGTATAAAACTTATAGAATAGAGGGAACATATTGGGAGGAAAGGCTACCATATGTTTTGTAAGTATATAGAAAAAATTTCAAACCAACAACAGAGTACACACATTTTCAGTTAATGTATAGATAGGATGCAGTGATGTCAGCTGAATTCTTGATACCAAGTTTGAGAGTCATCGTGGAGCATCGCTTAGGTGATCAATAAAGTTTAGAGGAATTAATAACATAAATAATAAATTTAGGTGAACTAATTTTCATGGCACAATGGGTGATTGAGGTAGCCCAAAAGAAAGGGGGAGCTGTGGCATGACAAACACTTGAGAAAGTTAGAACTTAGTCCAGGTGACTTGGTTCTAAAGTTTAATGGGAATCAAGAAATCAAGCCAAGAAAGTTGAAGATGTTATGGCTTGGACCCTATAAGGTGGTTGAAGTAATGTATAATGTAGAATTCAAGTTACAAAACTTTAATGAGATAGAGGTACCCGACACTGTAAATAGCTCAAATTTGAAGCCCTACAAAGTGTAGCATTTATTCATTTATTCAGAAGAGATAGAATGACGAGAACAAAAAGAATCTCAATAGAGAGCTCAGAATGAGCTAGTTCCATCATGATAGGAGCATGACATGAGATTCACACACTTATTTGTATAATGGGAGGAGACATTACCAACAATAGAACAGTAGGAGTTGGCACTTTTGACCTGGATAAAGAAGAAGATTGTGATTACACACCACATTTGCAGATGGGACTAAAAGAGTAACAAAAGAAGAAGATTAATGGATTCATATAAATGAAAGAGGCTATTAGGAGATAGTATATCTACCTAGGAATAGGAATATGAGGTACCCTCAAGTAGAGCATAGAGAACTAACTCAAAAAATTGAATGAAAAATAATAATATGGTTAATAGTATGCCATGAGGATAAAGTGGATATATTTGAAATGGAAGTTCCAGAAGGTGATAGGAATGAATATGTCATTGAATAATTGGTTGGGCTTTCTCCATTAGCTCAAATAGGACTATTACAATAGATAATGCAACTACAAACTCAATAAATACAGGAGGAATATCAAATATTGTGAGGTCATAACGTAAGGTTGAGAGAGCAAATCATCCAATAATTGGATAGCATAATACAAAGGTTGGATGAACAAAGATCTATAAAGGGAACCTAAGGAGAAGAAGAGAATAACTCCAAGAATTAGTGGAAAAAATTATGGTGCAAGCACAAGTTCATAAGTACCATCGAGTGATCTTCCAATGATAAATAAAGATGTAGAGATGCTTTGGTGAGATATTGAGGAGGCAACCACATCACCTAAATCACAAGATAATGCATGGCTGAATTTGACTTACTCTAGTGAGGAAGGAATGCCTTGTATAGTAAGGGTACCTAGAACAAAAATTAGTGATAACAATGATTTCCTAGGGAATCCCCATAATCCTTAGGAGGACCATGACCCCCCAAAAATTGCACCAACACAGCGACAATTGGGGAGACCATAGGAATGTCCCTAGGAATGTCAACCCAAACTTAACCCATAATCATATATAATAGCCTATTTATAGTTGAGAAGACAAAGGATATAAGTACAAATATTGGAGAGACTGATGAAATTGCCAATAGATTTGGCAAAATAGAGATAAGAGAATCATAACAACTCAAGTTCTAATATAGACTTATATAGAGAGGTCTTGGCAACTTCATCTCCACAAAAAGTCTTCAAGGAAAGAATATGGAAATGTCACTTAGCATGTGCATATCGTAGAATAATATTAACTGTGACAATTTTCACCAAGCACAAGAAGAAGTAGAAGTCCACTAGCCAATATTGAGTTGGTAGAGATAACTCCTAATAATAGAGCAATGGAAGGAATAGAGAAGGACCCCTAAGGCTTCAACCAGGAATGGAAGGAGGTAGTTGATCAATAAATGATAAAATGCAAGGTGATGTTACAAATAGAGGATGAAGAGGATGAGGAAGGTTCTAACCCCTACTCCTAGATGGCTAGGAGATGCACCCTTAGCATGGATGAATTAGACAAGTAATATGCGAGGTATACCAAGAATGAGATGAATCTTACCAAATCCTACAAGGAAAAATACATGGGGACAACCATCACTAATCCAATAAGGACCTCAAATAGTGATAGGTGGTAGAGGATTTCTCCAAGAAAGGGAGGAATCACCATTAGTGTAGATAATCCCAATGTCAAGAGAAATAGGATGAGGTAGACACTCGTGCGATAGAGGCCTTTCAGGAAGAGGAAGAGTACACTTTGCATATGAAAGAAACTTGGACCAAAAATAGATTTGATCCCCAAATTTGGATCCAAAATTGATCTAAGAATATAGGAAAAGAAGTCACTCGAATGATAGTATAGTGGTTAGAACACCGCTACCATGAGATCAATCACCTACACGACAAGAGGAAGGGATACTAGGTGAGGATATTCTAGCTTGTAATTTTACAATCCCAAATTGTACACATGATAGTGGAAGGCCAGAGAATGTAGTAACATCACAAGTGGAGATGAATCTACCAAGATAGCAAGTGGTGCTAGATGACACAATTATGTATAATGTTACGATCAAAAATCCAAGAGAAGAATCAGATAGAATCATACAAGTGAATGTCACTGTGTAATTATCATCAAGTGACAAAAAAAAGGAAAAATAAAAAGAAAAATAAAAATAAAATAATAAAATAATAAAATGTCTTAATTATGAAAATCCCTCGGGACACAATTAAGAAGTGGGTTGAAAACCGTAAATGGAAACCTCTTCAAAGAGAGAAAAATGAAAAAAATTATCTAAGTGAAAGATCATACAAGTCAAAATTAAGGCTGAAAAAAAAAGCACAAGTGGGAGATCATACAAGTAAAATTGGAAAAAACACATGTGAAATCGTATAAAAAGTCATGTTGTATGATACATTGTATGATTTTAGGGCATTTGTATGATTTTCAACCATCGCATTAATTTTGCATGTGCGAAACAAGAAGTGGTTGGATAAAAGAGTAGGAAAAGTTAAAAATCACATGAAACATGATGATTTGTCGATAATCCAGTTAAGGAAGATGGAAAGACATGTAAAGTGGTGTAATTTCAAAATTAAAATGGTTAGGGTTTGAATATAGTTTAAATACAAGGTTCATCATAGCAATTTTTAAAATTATACAAGAAGAAATTCAATTTTTTCTCAAGAGGACAAAGGTGAAAAGAATGCAACTAAATGGAGGCAACTACATGGACATTAAAAATCATTAGTAAGCTACAATAATTTATGACCCATTTTTAAATTTGCACCAAGGAGGAATTTTTACATTTGAAGAAATCAACCCAAAGAAGGAACAAGGAGAAAAAGTGAGGGTTTGACTCCATTGAAGGAAGAATTAGAGTTCATATAGAAATGAAGGAGGGTTTGCAACAAACGTCATCCAAAAATAAACCAGATCATTGAAAAACATATATTAGGGTTCGAATAAGTGATAGATTGGAGATGGATAAAAAAAAATTGTAGGGAGAAGAAGTTAGAAATCCTAATATGATAAAAAAAGGCCAGAAACAAGCTAGAGGAATGCAGAGGGAAGAAGAAGAGTCTTTTATAGCCATAAATAATAGCCAAGGAATTTTTTTTTTGGATATAAATTGTGCCAAGTATGAAAATTTTGAAAATTTGGTCCAAAAAAGCATTGAAAAGATAGATCGGGGCAATCCAACAACTGGGTTGGTGAGAAATTTGACAAAGGCAGTGGAAATTGTAAATTTTTGACAACCAAGGATTTGAAAAGATGTACTATATGATTTGGTGATGGAGTGTATGGTCTCAGGAAAAATATTGTGTGATTTCGAGCAGTTTTAGGTTGTTTTAAGTCATTTTGAACAAATTATATGAAATTGTATGGAATGGTACAAATTCCATGAATGAAGGTAGCTAGAGGCATATTTTACAAAGTAGTACAGCCTTATACGATGTCATGCTACAATTGTACAATTTTAAGGAGATGGAATAGTTTGAAGATTGAACATTGATAGATTGAATGTTTGTACAATCTAGAAGGGTTGCTCATAAGGAAACCCTACAGGAGTAAGAGGAAGAGCATATTGTACAATTTATAGTAGAGTATAAAATTTTAGGAACAATTCTAATTGTGAGGTTGGTGATGTTGAAATAGTAAGTTAACCAAATAAATTATGGAAAAATGATCTCAGCCAAAGAGTTTGGTTACCGGTTAGGAAGGATTGCAGCCAATAGGGTGGAACAGTCACCAGGACCCCTGCATGGAAGAGAGTCATATCCATGGTAGTAAAAATGGTGATAGTTACAATCCCATGATTGGTATGGTACTCATCCTTGGATAAGAGGACGATATAGACCATGGAGAGCTTAGAGGTACTAGAGGGCTAATAGAAGGAGAACACCACCAAGACATCGAGACAATATGATGGTACAATAAATGATCCCAATGAGGGAATTAAGGAGTGAAGTCCACCTACCAAATCAATATGAGGATCTAAGTAGTGAAACTAAGGAAGGTCAGGTGGAAATAACGAATATAACCTTTATACAGTATGGAGGGGAAACATGCATAAAGTTGTGGAATAAAGAACAAAACAAGAACCACCCTTGGAGGAAGCATTTTGAGGATGTTGGTGTAGCAATAATAGCACAAATACCACCAAACTAAAATACCTTATACAACTATCTATTACATATGGTTCAAGCATACAATCCTACAACCACAGTTACCTTTGTCAATGTGGGCAAAAGGTCGATAAGAGTGGATATTTTGGTAAAAGCATTTAAGAAGATATCTAGATTACCATAATACGATGTGGAGATAGTCAAGAATTTGGTGGATCCAATGGAGACATATTGTATCATCACTACACTCACCATTGTGAAATAATCGATTGATGCAAAGATATTGGGTGTAGGAACTCAAGGAATTAACCAGATCTATTTGAGATGGAAGGATTGGTTATGTGCGATGAATATTGTAATGGATCAACTATTACGGGATACACAAGCCATAGAGATGCAAATTTGGATGGCTTAGTATGTAGAATGTATCACCAAAGGAATCAAGTATGATTGGGGTACCTATCTAGAAAGGAAGATGCATGAAGTACTGACCAAGATATTGAAGAATTTTGAAATGAATTTCCATACCATTGGATTGTTATTTAATGCTATTTCAAAAATGTAAATCCACTTTCTAGGTTAAATAGAACCTTGGATAGTTAAGGCAAGACAACCAACCATTTTGATATGGGCAAATTCAGTAGCAGTCTAGCAAGAGACTTTGGAGAAGTTTCAAACAAAGAAATAGTAGTAGGCCACTGGATTATAGGAGGATATCCCCTTGGATGATGAGGATGTACACCCTTGAATAAAAAGACCTAGAATATTGGAACCTAAACTGAAGTAGCAAGTACCTAGGCAATGGTAGTAGGAGTAGTCATCAGTTCAAGAACGGTAGGAAATTGTGGAGATATAAATCAGCCCAATATGAATAAGAATGAGAATACAATGGGAAAGAATGGTAAATAATCTTGTTCTAGAAAAACAAGATGAGCCTGCACAGAAGGATCAATAGGAAGAAGAATATTCAGACTTAGAGAAGATGGTTCTGCATGAGTGGAATTGGGCAGAAGAAAAATTTATGGTAGAATATCAACAAATTTTTCAACATAACAAATTTGAAATTTTGGATTCTTCAAATTTTTTGGAAGATATAGAGGTGAGGTAGATAGCACCAGAAGTAGCAGCCACTACTCAAGAGGAAAAGGAGAAAATTGAAATGATATTGGAAGCCTCAGAGGAGGAGTTTAAAGAAAATAAGAAAACTCGCTTCAAATTTTTGATGGGAGGAAGCTCAAATCAGAATGTTGCACAGGAAGAGATAAAAGTATCACAAGAACAAAAAGAACCTATTGTTGAACAAGTCACAATGATGGAAATTCATCAGAATTAGGAGGAGGAGCAGGTGATAGAAAAATAACAGGTGGGCATCACAAAACAAAAATAAGCCTAAGAATCGATGGAGCAGCAACAATCTCATGAGGAGATTGTGAATATACAAGATTATGTGGAGATAGAGAATACTATAGAATAGGCTGCACTTCAAAAAAATATAGAAACATAGAAATAAATATGAGAGCTTTGGGGAAAACTCTAGCCACCACATGGAGGAGGAGGAAGAAAAATCTCCTACATATGAAGAACTATGGATAATCCAAACAAGCTATCTTCTACAGGTACTACAATTCGATAGGATCAAAACTAAGGAGGATGCACAAGGAGTAGAAGATAAAGTGGAACATTTCTCCTCTCAAATAAGCAATGCCTTAGTTCCAAAGTATAGTTTTATATTGGCTACATGGGAGAATTGAAGTTTTGGGAGGAACAAGTGTCTCTCAAGTTATAGAAGATAACATAATGTATGAACAATGAGGAGTGTACAATGAGAATTGTAGACATTCATGTACAACATCCTTGGAATTTACCTAGGGAAGAGGTAACAACTATGTTAGGAAGATATTATTTGCAATAATGAGTGAGAACCAACTACATGGAGTATCTGATGTTGTACCTAGATAGAACCAATAATCCAACTTGTCCCATGAACATGACAGAGTTGGAGCACAAGAGAGTTATTGTAGGATTGGCTATCACTCTGAGGAAGTTGAACTTCCTAACACATTGGATAGAGTGGTTGAGCATAGGATTGGAGAAAATATATCAGCTCAAGGAAGCTTAGAGGGACGATACAGAAGCCACTTGAAAAAAAATGATTACAGTGGAGGAAGAATTGTAGAAAAGTAAGGCTATGACAAAGGAGAAAATAAATAAATTAGAATAAAATATGATAAGCATTAAGGATGATTTTGAAACCTAACTTAGTTCGCTTGAATAGGAAAAGTGACAGATCTCACAAACGATAGAAGATAGGATTAAGGTGTTGGAGGTACAACTTAGATCAAGGGATGAACAGTTGAAAATACAATTGGCTGAGAAATATGACCAAGTGGCAACATAGTCCAAGAATATAGAAGAGCTTACAAAGGACAACAAAATATATAATTATCTAGTCCTGGAGAAGCAAGGGTAATTGAAGGCCAAAGAAGATATTATTCGTTCTCTGGAGGTGGATACTGATCACCACCTGAAGACCATTACAAAAAAGAATAAAGAAATTTAGTTAGCAGCTCAAACAACATATCACTTGTAAGATAAGTTGAATAATATTGCCATTGATCATGAAAAGTAAATTAAGGAACTCCTGAAGACTACCGAAGAGAATGCTAATTTTCATGGGATAAAAGTAGTGGAAATGGGAAACTACATAGCCAGATTGAATGAGCGTACAATTCTTAAATACCAAGTGGATTAATTGAAATAAGTGGTCACAAATTATGAGGTATGACTAAAATAGAAGGACAAGTCAGCGAGGACACTAACCAAAGTAAAGGGAAGGGCAGGTATAGGTAGCAAATACACCTTCCAAAAGAAGAAAATGTGATAAAGGTATTTACCCAATTTTGATAGTTTTGACAGTTTGCACAAGTTTAGTAAACCATACAGGTAGGATTAAACCATACAAATAGAAGGTAAAATCATAGAAGGCAAAGACAAATCATACAAGGTGCACTGAAATACAATGAAATGAATGGAAAATGTAATTTTAGGTTGAAATTGAACATAGGTTTGATTATTAAAGTGTTAGACTTAGTAAAATTCTTAATTAACACATTTTGTTATGCATGGGAGGTCTAATTTTCATAGGAACCACTTTGGAATAACATGTGCAATGTTATATAAGGTCCCATTTTTAATTTTGTTAGTCTGGATATTTGCTGGTTGTATTTTGACTATGTTATGTTATTATGTCTGAGTTTTAGATGTAATTTTTATATTTTATCCATGTTGTGAGTGATATTGTGATATAATATTAATACAAGTGAGTACATTTATGGTTCTTATAGGTTATGTATGATTCTGGAATGGTTTAACGATAATTAATAGTTTAGTTGTGTTGCATGTGCTTTCTAGTGAATGTTTTATCTATTTTATGACTTGTCATGGAAGTATGGATTTAACTAGCACTAGAATAGCTTCATGGAATGATATATGATAATTTAAGTATCAAGAAAGATGTATTGAACCCTGCTATACAATTTTTGAAATTTGTTATTGGATCCACAACTCTCTCAAGCCTTATTGATATGTTTTGCATGTTACAAGAAAATGATTAATTGGTATATTAAACCCTTACAAAACCTATATGGGAGATATTTTACCATTAGAGTATCTAATTTAGCACTTATTTGAACCTTTTTTTCATACAAATTGTACATCAAAGTTTCTACAAATCGTACAAATGAACTTACCCGATTTGTTAATTAAGGCAATTGAAGGAAACTTACCTGATTTGGTAATTTTGGAAAATCAACTTATTTGGTTATAAACTATGTACCATAGCTTGCAAAATCGAATATGAAGGATTGGTTGAGTATATAAATTTATAAGCTATGCCACTATATGATTTTGGATTGTACAGTGTATCAAATTGATGTTCATACAAGTTGTGCATTAGGCATAAACTAGTAGTTTTAGGGATTGTATGGTTGTACGATTTGGTATACCAGTTGGATATAGTACATTGATCATAAAAAGAATTATAAATCACCTTACCATTGATAATAATTAACACCTATGCTATA
This sequence comes from Wollemia nobilis, assembly GCA_028583015.1. Taxonomy (NCBI): domain Eukaryota; kingdom Viridiplantae; phylum Streptophyta; class Pinopsida; order Araucariales; family Araucariaceae; genus Wollemia; species Wollemia nobilis. The sequence continues at coordinate 22,606,120 of JAQPPZ010016895.1, forward strand.
GAAGGAGGTATTTACATCCTGCTAAGGGAGGATGACTACTTCCCACAAGGAGGAAGGCACCTACATCCTGGATGTAGAAAGACACCTACATCCTAGATGTATGAAGGTGCCTACATCCCAAACATAGGCAATTTCTTATGATGAGGACATATTATTATCATTCATGTGATACTTAAGTCATATTATATTTAGTTGTTAGCTTGTTAGCCAATTTGCTAGCTAACTTGAGCTAACAAATTGGCTAACAAACTAACTAAATCTAACATGATTGAAGTATCATGTGAATGATAATAATATGTCCTCATCATCCTACATTCTAGATGTAGGTAGACACTAATATCCCAGTTGCAATCAAGCACCTACATCCCAGATGCAAGTAGGTTCCTACACCCCAACTGTAGTAGGGCACCTATGTTCAGCGATCATGTAGAGCCTATATTTCAAATGTTGATTTTTGACCAAAATACTATGCAATTTTTAGAAATAAGCCATTGTGAAATATAGGGGGGCATCATTCTCATCCATTGATGATAGTATTTGAGGAATGATCACTCTTTTAATGGCAAATATCACAACTGCACACACACCTATCATAGTATATCACACTTCATGTTAATTTAGGGATCCTAAATATTCTATTATTTTAACAAAAACTGACTACATTTTATATAAGAACGTAGGCCATTTTTGAAAATAGGATCCATGAATCCAAAATATTTTTGGTAATACATTTTTATTAATTGAATTTTCAAGTGTTTCAATTTCATGTGCACTAAAGGATTAATTTCTAAGTAATCAATTAGGTGGACCATCTGTGGGATATTGGACCCACTCCAGGTAGTAATCCTCCCCTGCTTTATTTTCTTTATTTTTTATTATTTCTTATCATATTTTAGTCATGAGTGATTATTTTTCCATAAAATTTTTTATTCGTGTGTAGTTTATTTTTAGTTGTGTGTATTTATTTCTTGCATTTTTATTTCAGTTTTGTGTTGATTTATTTGCTTTTTGCAATTTAATTTAGGTTTTCCTTTCAATTAATTTAAATCTAAAGTGTCTTAATTTAGTTTTCGTGTGCATTTATTTTATTGCACTTATGTTTATATGTTATATTTAATTTATTAGTTTGTACTGGGTTTGGGTAAATTGAAACTACATGAACAAACAAATCCTCACCAAACCGTCAGACTCATAGGAACTCATCTCCTACACTATAGGCATATAATTTTCATAGGCACTTATAAGTTTATGAACTCACGAATTGACATAGGTGGACAAAATTAACCCCCTTTTACAAAACACTATTTATGTTCACCAATAATCATCTATTGCAAGATAGGTAGTGGACCCATTTACAACTTCCTACACTTTCTCAAGCTCCAATTGATTTTCTAGTTTAGTTTTCTAGCAAAAATATTGTTTCCCTATAATAATTGGAAATCAGGTAACAAAAAATTTGGTGCACTACTAACCATGATTAATCTTCATAAAACTAGAAATTTTCAATATCACTAGATCAAATCTCAAAATGATATTTCCTACTAGTTTATATAAGCCTACACTCATAAATTGATTAGTGCCTTGAACTGCAAGAAATCAACAATACCTTGTCAGACAAACAAAATGGTGTAGGATATTGAGGTCTTTTCCTCCAACCAAAATATCCAAAAAAATTCTCCGAATATATTTTGTTAATGGTCTAGTGCTTTAAAATATAAGGTGAATATCCTTGTTTTTCACCTGCAATCAATGAAACAAGAGAACATAAATATTATCTGTAGGATTCAATGACCCCTTCTATGGTTCATATGGGATAATCATTAATATATTTAGAAAATGGAATCAACATATATAATTTTTTCAATGAATTTATACAAGTTTTTATGAGGGATCCTGGTCCCCTCATACTAAGTGGGGTTTGAACCTCATACCCATCAAAGAGAGGCCAAAGCCCTTACCACTACAATAAGCTTTTAAAATTCTATATATGGATTGATAAAATTATATAAGCTAAATTTGATAAAATAAAAATTAGTAATTAATTAAAACACTTTAACATAAAAAAAAATCTTAATTAATTATTGTATTTAAATAAATAATTATATTATTTTTAAAATAGTAAACTTGTGAAAATTATTTTAGTGTTATTTCCATGATGGTAAAAATTATGGATAAGTGATTTCAATTTAATTATATCTTTATTTTTATTATATGTACTATATTATTTTTTTTAAATAAAATCAATCCATTAATACTAAATCATCATTATAGTATTACAACAAACCATATAATAATATCCTCATAATTATGTATATTTTGCTTCAAAATCTAAACATATATATCTATCTTAAAATTTCAAGTTCTTGACTAACTAAATTGACTTAATTATTGGTATAACATCTTATCAAACAATATTTAAAAATATAATAAAATTAAATCCTCCTAACCACGGTGGTTTGTTAGTGTGTTGGTTTACGAGGTGTGCTAATCCCACCCATTTTTTTTTGTATAATTAGATATTATTTTATTAATATAATGGTTTTTTCATATTAAAAAAAAAAAACTTATCATAAAATAAAATCCTTTAGATAAATAAATAAGCAAGCTAAAATAACATTTATTTAACTTTTATATTTAATTTAAATTCTCCACTATAATTAAATTTTATAAAATTTATATTTAAAACTTAAACATATAATTATATATATTATAACTTGTGTGAAAGTTCAATAACACGATAAACTTAATTTTTTAATTTTAGAACTTGCTTATAAAAAGATTCTTCAATAATTATGAATTTAACAAGGTAACTCATTTACAATCCTTCTTTGATATTTTATATTAAAATATATATATTTTAGAAAATATTATGATAATAAAATGAGATTCTATAATTTATTTTTAAGTTTTCATTATTAAGAACTAAAAATATAAATTTTAAAATAAAATGCTAGTTATTAACTAAAATGAAAATATTAATTAAAGAATTGAGAGTGAATGTAACCCGAGAGTGAGTGTGAGTTGGAAGCAAGTAAGAAGCATGAAACGGAAGAAAGTGTGAGTAGGAAGTAGAAAGCAAATTTTGGACAAGAAGTAAGCATCACTTTTTCTTGTTCTAATTTTTGTGAGAAACTTAAAAACTAAAGGATTAATGAAAATAAAATCTAGGTAACATGGAAGTAAAGTCATGTTTAAAATTTCTTATTGGAAGTAAATATGCCTTAGTTAGAAATAAGAGAAAAAGAAAATCTATGGAAAACACTATCTAAGTAGCAGACACTACACCAAAAGTGATTATTAAGGATGAGATGATTAAGCATGATATAATGCTTCTTAAAACCATAGGGTTAATATATATGTATTCCATAGACATTGGACATATTCTTTTGAGATTCAAAACTGGATAAAGTGGAACAAGATATTGAATTCAAATTACTCCATGACTTTTCTTCCAAAAGGATGTGTCCTCATTATGTTATCTAGCTCAAAAATAAGGGATAAAATTATGTATGGGAGCACTTTATTTAGGGATAAATATGCATTATATTAAACATAATAAAGTGAGAATTCTAAATGAAGATAGAGACTATTTTGTGGTTGCATAAAATGCATGCCTACACTCAAGGTTATAGAGATGTTAGTGTATCCCACCAGTCTATGTTTGATGGATTAATTGGAATACACTTAGGGTCTTGCAAATACTAGTCTTATCCTAAATATAGATTTAGATGATGATATACAATGAAAATGCAAACAACAATGCATGAAAATAATTCTTGAATCTATATGGATTTTTACTTTCAATACATTTACATAAAGTAGGTGATCAATATAATTATCACATAGGTAAACTAACCTAGAATATAACTGTGTGCATGTTTGATTTCATAGATAAGATACGACAAGAGAAATGCAATTTTTCCTCTATTATCACTTTACAAAAGCACTTAATTTTCCAATTTTACTTTACAAAACTGGTTATAAAATAAAATTAAGGATTTGGACTAACATGATAAACCTATAAACTTAATGATTAAGCCTAAAATTTTAGGTATGATGTAGTATTTATAATATAAGTCTACTTCTATTACTTAATCAAAAGATACAATACTATAATTTTACAAAACTTTACAAAACTACCTAAATTGATTACAAAACAAAGTAAAATGTTTAGATCAACTAACTTTAGATAGGAAAGAGATTAGAGGCAAAAAATCCAAACCTAATATATTACTTATTTGGAAGTATCATATGCCAACAAAATTATCATAGTAGAAGTTCCATAGAACAATGAAAGTGTCACAAAATTGCAGAATCACTACAAGACTACAAAAGTGCCACAAGACTATAGAAGTACCACAAGGTTATGGTTATATCATGTTCAATAATTTTGAGGTATCAACCCTTAGACAAGTATGGGCATGTTTATACTCATTAAAAATTTATTTTTGAGCCATTTTAAATGGTATTAACGCTGTCAAATTTTATGAAGTATTGATATGGTTTCATGGGTCTAAAAATGACATTACATTTTGGCTCTATACTTATAAACAAATAAAAACCTATGAATTAAAGCTAAAAGGAAATTGTAATTATTGTAAAGGGGTTTGTCCAACCTCTCTAGGAATACCTAATTTCCTTGGTAGAGGGATCAATCCCATATTCCTTTATGTTGTATGAATAAAATAATAGATACAATACTCAAAATATCAAATGCATGCAAAGTAAATAAATATTTATTTAAAATCCCAAAGGGATATGAAAGAGGAAGAATTTCAAAAATTGGTATGCTAGATTTATTTATTTTTATACTTGTAGAAGATACCTATCCTATATGGTGCTTGTTGATTCCTTAATTTATGCCTCACAAAGGATCACAAAATGAAAGGAAGGTGCCTTAGTGATGGCAAGTCGATATTAGATCAACAGAACTTCAAATTAATTTTGCTGCAAATAGCTTAATACAGTTTTCCATTACAGTTTCCAGGCATATTTCTCTTCCCCTTCAATCCCGAACTCACCATCCCTTCCCTTACAATTTTTCGAGTTTTTATCGAGGCCTCGATCCTCTAGGCAATTAATGCCCCGCCTAACAAAAAAAATTCAAATTCGATTCCCCCCGGTCGAGTTTTAAATTTTTTTTTGCCATAAATGGGCAACTGCCCGATCCACCATGAAGCTTGCATTAATGGTATCCCTCAACCTGCACCCGCAATTTTGTTCTGACTATTATTCTGTACTGCTACCTCAACCCATACTGTCCATGCTCTACAATGGCTATTTTGTCGGAATACTTCCATAAGATGGTTATCCCAGTTTAATGCATGCGGCTGTCATCTCCCTTTTAATACACGTGGCCTTCATCTTCATTTTAGAACACGTGGCTACCCGCATGTCTATTTTTGGCCTCTGTCTTCAACCGATCGCGTCGCTTTTACACACAGCCCCGTGTCTAATTCGGTCCATCTTCCTTTTGGCAACGATTCCTTGATCCACGTGGTAGCTTTCTATTGGTCGCGATATCATGGTATCGCGACCCCCATGCCCTTATGCACTAGCCCTGCCTTCAGGAGCCACGATTTCATGACATGTCACGATTTCGCGGCTCCCCCTCGACCCTGCCTTGCTTTGCTTTTGGGAGCCACGATTTCGCAACATGTCATGATTTCGTGGCTCCCCCTCGACCCTGCATTGCCTTGCTTTCGGGAGCCACGATTCCGCGACATGTCACGAAATCGTGACATGTCACGATTTCACGGCTCCCCCTCGACCTTTGCCTTGCCTTGCCTTTGGGAGCCATGATTTTGTGACATGTCGCAAAATCATGACATGTCACGAAATCGCGACATGTCACGATTTCGCGGCTCCCCCTCCCCAACTTGCTTTAAAGAAAAAAAACTTCAACCTTCCTCTTGCTTTAAAAAAAAAATTCAACCTTGGAAAAGAACTGGAATGAAACAAAATACAAAGTGCTTAGAAAACTTAGAGAAATTTGGAGGATGCAAGATTGCTCCATTGCCGCCGGATGCTCCTGCATCAGACACCCGGGGTAATTAAAAAAAAAGTGATCCTCACTTCTGTTTTGTTAGGGGAAGACCCAGGCGGTCAACCTCCGTCTTTGACAACCAAGTTGCATCTTCAACAAGTCTTCCCTTCCACTTTATCAAATATTCAAAATACTGTTTGTTTCTGGTGCTTCTGCCTTCACGAGTGTCTAGTATTTCTTCGACCTCGTCGGTGGTTGGAGTAGATGCTGGAATTTGCCATAATCCTATACTTGGTACCTCTGTACTCTCTCCCTCATGATATTCCACTAAATCTGAAATATTAAAAATAGGTGAAATGTCAAGCCAATTTGGCAATTCCACTTTATATGCATTTCCTGACTCCCGTTTTTCCAATGATTTGCATGGCCCAAACTTCTTCATCTTCAATTTGTTATAAGTTTTGGCAAGAAATATTTCCTTCCTGAGATGGACCATGACTTCATCTCCTACTTCGAACTCTTTGAACCACCGCTTCTGGTCTGCTCTTGTCTTATATTGAGTATTCATTTTTATAATTTGTTTCCTTACTTCTTCATGCAGACTTTTCATATGTTTCGCAAATTCTTCTGCCTCGGCATCGCACTTTTCTCTCTTATCCAACTTTCTCGGTTCGGACACATTTCTTGGGATGTTTCCATATATTATCTCGGAACGGAGATTTATTTGTGCTCTTATTGACCGAACCGTTATATGCAAATTCCGCACTGCGATAAAACTAAATCCCATCCCTTGGGTTGATCTCGCTATCAAGCATCTCGAAGAATTACCTAGGCTTCTATTTACCACCTCTGTCTATCCATCAGTCTGTGGGTGGTATGCAGAACTGAACTTCAGATCTGTCTTCAACTTCTTCCACAAAGTTCTCCATAAATAACCAACAAATTTCGTATCTCTATCAGAAACGATGCTCTTTGGTAGACCGTGAAGTCGTACCACTTCCTTGAAAAATAACCCTGCAATGTGAACTGCATCACTTGTTTTTTGGCATGGGATAAAGTGTGCCATCTTGGAAAATCTGTCAACTACTACAAATACAGAGTCATTTCCCCTCTGTGTTCTTGGCAATCCGAGGACGAAGTCCATGCTGACGTCCTCCCATGGCCGCTCAGGGCACTGGTAACGGCCGATACAATCCCGTGTTCTGTCTTCTACCCTTTGCCATCTGGCATACTCTACAACTCTGTACAAACTTTTTCACATCTTTCTGTAGTTGTGGCCAATAGTAATTTTCACTCACCAGGGCAATTGTCTTATCCCGGCCAAAATGTCCGGCCAGTCCTCCGTTGTGTTTCTCCTTGACTAAGTTTTCCCGCATGGAACTCCTTGGAATGCATAATTTACTTCCTCTAAACAACATTCCATCTTGGATTAGAAAATCCAACCATCTTGTCCTGTCCATAGTAACAGGTGTCAAGCAAGCCGTCCAGGCTTCTACAAAATCCGGATCTTCAGGGTACAAACCCTTCAGTTCTTCAAATCCCACTACTTCCACTGTCATTTCAATCAGTAAATTCTGCCTTCTACTCAAGGCATCTGCAACTCTGTTTGATTTCCCGCTTCTGTGCTTCAGCACAAAGGTATAGCTTTGAAGGAACTCCACCCATTTCATGTGCCTTTGGTTCAGTTTTGTTTGACTGTTAATGTACTGTAAAGCCTGATGATCAGTAAATAGAACAAACTCCTTTGGCAATAAATAATGTCTCCACTTCTTCAGAGCCTGAACTATAGCATAAAATTCTTGGTCATAAACTGATTACTTTTTTTGAGCATCATTTAGCTTCTCAATTAAATAAGCAATAGTTCTGCCTTCCTGACTCAGTACAACCCCTTTTGCACTGCCACTGGCATCACAGTCCACCTGAAATACCTTGTTAAAATCTGGGAGTGCCAAAATAGGCTGTTCTGTGACCTTTTTCTTTAATGCATCAAAGCTCCTCTCAGCCCCTAATGTCCACTTGAACTCTTTTTTATCCCCTCTCATTGTTTCCATGAGAGGTGCACAGATGCTACTGAAGTTCTTTATGAACTTCCTGTAAAAGCTGGCTAGACCATGAAATGATCTTACTTCTGTTGTGCTTCTTGGGGTAGGCCATTCGATGATGGCTCTCACCTTCTCTGGGTCCATTTTCAGACCATCTACTGAGATTACAAACCCTAGGTAGACTAACTCTTTCTTGACAAAATTACACTTTTTTAGATTTATTAATAACTGCTCCTCCCGCAACTTTTCAAAAACCTTCCTGATATGCATCGGTGTTCCTCCGGGGTTCTGCTGAAAATTAATATATCATCTAAATAAACAATGACAAACTTTCCTAGAAACTCTTTCAATACTTCATTCATCAGCCGCATGAAGGTACTTGGTGCATTGGACAGCCCAAATGGCATGACCAACCACTCATACAAGCCCTCTCTTGTCTTGAAGGTTGTCTTCCACTCATCTCCTTCTCGGATACGGATCTGATGATAACCACTTTTTAGGTCAATCTTCGTGAAGTACTCAGCTCCACTTAAATAGTCCATGATATCATCCATCCTTGGCAATGGGAATCTGTATTTGATAGTGATTTTGTTGATTGCCCGAGAGTCTGTGCACATTCTCCACTCTCCATCCTTCTTGGGTGCTAGTACTGCAGGCATTGCACACGGGCTAAGACTCTCTCTAATCAATCCTTTCTCCAGCAACTCCTGGACCTGTCTGTTTAACTCCTCAATTTCTACAGGTGTCATTTTGTGTGCAGCTTTATTTGGCAAGCTTGATCCTGGCACCAAATCTATATGGTGGTTGATCTTCCTTACTGGGGGTAAACCCTCAGGCACATTATCTGATACAATATCTAGAAATTCCTCCAACAGATCTAGGACTTCTACCGGGGTATCTTTGCATTCCTCCTCCCTAACTCTAGGAATTATTGCATAACACAAATGTTCATGCTTCAAACCATCCAAAAATTTTCTCCCTTCAACTAAACAGATTCTGGAGCTGTTACACACCTTTTCATCCGCCTCCTTCATGGGTTTTAGCTTATGGTGTACACCATTCTTTGTTAATGAGTAGGTGTTGGCACGGTCGTCATGCACTGCACTCCGGTCGAACTGCCAAGGCCTCCCCAACAACATATGGCAAGCATCCATAGGCAGGATGTCGCACAGGACCTCATCACAATAATTTCCAATATTAAATTTAACGAAGCACTGCTCATTGACCAAAGCCCTATGGTCCTTCTATAACCATGCGACCCGATATGGATGCGGGTGCTTCTTCCTCTCTAATTGTAACTTGGTAACCATTTCTTCTGAAACCAGGTTATCCATGCTACCATTGTCAATAATAATATTGCAAACCTTGCCCGCGCATTTACACCTTGTGCGGAATAAACTTCTTCTCTGATCTGTGTCCTTCTCCTCATTCAATAGGACTCTTCTTATGATCATTGCTTCCCCTCTCTCCGCTTCTTCCGAATGTTCAGACTCAGCATCTTCCTCTGCCACAGCAGCCCTGGCTGGACCCTCAGGCCTCTTGTTCGTCCTTTCTCGATGTTGTGGACACTCAAATGCTCGATGTCCTTCTTCACCACAGTGGAAACATGTCCCACGAAATACTCCTCTTCCAAACCCTCGTCCAGATCCACCCCGTCCTCTTGGGTAGTTGTTCTGATCACGGGGCTGATAAACATCCTCTTCCCTTTGATCCTGGTTGCTACTGGCTTCACTAGTCTTCTTCGGATCTTTGTACTTTTCTCCACTGGTTCTCCCACCAGTTCTTCCACCATGGCCCCTTCCTCTTTGCTTGCCTTCAAACCGCCTATTCAGTTTTTCTTCCACCTTTAAGGCAAACTGGTAAGCATCCTCAATGGTGCTTACCCGAACTAGGCTCAGCTCTTCCTGGATACCGAGTCTCAACCCATTGATATAACGGGCTACCTTTTCTTTGTTTGCCTCTAAATGTCCAGTCCTAATAGAGATCTTGTAAAACTCCTCGATGTATTCTTGGACAGTTTTGTTTGTCTGTCTCAAACTCTGCATTTTCCTTAGCAGATCCAACTCGTAATCTGTCAGAATAAACTGTCTTTTCAGCTTTTCCACCATTCTGTCCCATCTTGTTATTCTCTCCTTCCCTCTTCTGTTCCTCTCCAACTGTATTCCCCTCCACCAAATGCTGGCATGACCCTTCAACTTGGTCTTAGCAAATCTGACCCGATTAGGGTCTTCAACCTCCTCGTATTCGAAATATTCTTCTAAATCATTTATCCAGTCAATCACCTCTTCTAGATTTAGGTTTCCCGAATATGTAGAAACCTCCATTTTTGGTTGCTTTCCAATATGAGAGATGGCCTTGTACAACCGGGCTTGTGCAGGATCCACAACCTCTTCTTCTTCCTCAGACTGGTCTGCTTCTTCATCAACTTTGTCTTCACTTCCCTCATCCCTTCTGGGCTCGTGCCTTCTACGTAGCTCCTCTTGTTGGGCTTGAACTTGTCTCTACAAGGCTCGAAAGTCTTCGGCCGGCACCACATTTCCTACTCCACCACGGTTTCTTCGTGGAGGCATTTTTTTTTTTTTCTTACAAATCCTTCCATAGATCCTGGTGTAACTGCCTCTCTTCCGATGATCTGTTACACGCTCAGGAGCTCCCACTCTGATACCACTTGATGGCAAGCCGAGATTAGATCAATAGAACTTCAAATTAATTTTTTTGCAAATAGCTTAATACAGTTTTCCATTACAGTTTCTAGGCATATTTCTCTTCCCCTTCAATCCCGAACTCACCATCCCTTCCCTTACAATTTTTTGAGTTTTTATCGAGGCCTCGATCCTCTAGGCAATTAATGCCCCGCCTAACAAAAAAAATTCAAATTCGATTTCCCCCGGCCGAGTTTTAAATTTTTTTTTGCCATAAATGGGCAACTGCCCGATCCACCATGAAGCTTGCATTAATGGTATCCCTCAACCTGCACCCGCCATTTTGTTCTGACTGTTATTCTGTACTGCTGCCTCAACCCATACTGTCCATGCTCTACAATGGCTATTTTGTCGGAATACTTCCATAAGATGGTTATCCCAGTTTAATGCATGCGGCTGTCATCTCCCTTTTAATACACGTGGCCTTCATATTCATTTTAGAACACGTGGCTACCCGCATGTCTATTTTCGGCCTCTGTCTTCAACCGGTCGCGTCGCTTTTACACACACAGCCCCGTGTCTAATTCGGTCCATCTTCCTTTTGGCAACGATTCCTTGATCCACGTGGCAGCTTTCTATTGGTCGCGATATCGCGACATGTCACGATATCGCGACATGTCGCGGTATCGCAACCCCCACGCCCTTATGCACTAGCCCTGCCTTTGGGAGCCACGATTTCGTGACATGTCGCGAAATCGTGACATGTCACGATTTCGCGGCTCCCCCTCGACCTTGCCTTGCTTTGCTTTCGGGAGCCGCGATTTCGTGACATGTCGCGATTTCGCGGCTCCCCCTCGACCCTGCCTTGCCTTGCTTTTGGGAGCCACGATTTCGTGACATGTCACGAAATCGTGACATGTCACGATTTCGTGGCTCCCCCTCGACCTTTGCCTTGCCTTGCCTTCGGGAGCCACGATTTCGTGACATGTCACGAAATCGCGACATGTCGCGATTTCGCGGCTCCCCCTCCCCAACTTGCTTTAAAGAAAAAAACTTCAACCTTCCTCTTGCTTTTAAAAAAAAAACTTCAACCTTGGAAAAGAACTGGAATGAAACAAAATACAAAGTGCTTAGAAAACTTAGAGAAATTTGGAGGATGCAAGATTGCTCCATTGCCACCGGATGCTCCTGCATCACTTAGTATAGTATGAACATATAGATGAAAATAAGTTCCTTTCACCAATGATTTTTATAGCATATAATTGCTTGATTAATTGTTTTTTCTTGGATTCCTCCAAGGGTGATTTTGTAGATGCCCAAGCTCTTTGGAGAATCAATTGCATATGCATGCATGGAGCAATGATGTGTCCAACATACAAGGTGATATGGAAATATAAAATGAATTGTATGATTAGGATGTTAGGATTAGTTGCATGCTATTGATTGGGATTAATTAGCTTGATTACCAGTTCCATACTTGATTGAGCAATTAACTAGTTTGAGTGAGATTAATTATTAGCTAGGATACATGTTGAATGAGGTGGTGGGTGAGATCCATAAGAAATAGGTGGTGATGAGCAGTTAAATTATCAAAATAAAAGCTTCAATGGTAAGAGTGTAGAAGAATGGTGAGAATACAAAAGTGTAGTATGTAATTTTGTATGGTGATTGCACAATCATTTTGTAAAAGTACCATGTAAAAGTGTTGTGCAAAAGTACTATACAGTTATGGTACTATAAAACCACCCCTATCTTTGCTCCTACACTTTAGTAATTTAGGTCCAATATTTAAACAAAATCATTGGCTATAGAAATTTCAGGCAATGAATTTGCTATTGATATTTTAGGATCCATTCTCAGGTTTTGATTTTGATTTTGTTTATAAATAAGGGGCCTGAATATACCAATTAGGAATTTTCTTACTCCTTGTTGTTTGGAAGGCCCCCAAATGTTGATGCATCTTTTTTTTCTATTTATTTTTCTGGTTTTAGATAATTTATTGGTTGTAATTTTTCCAAGTGGCATATTTATTAGGTGATGTATTTGCACATAGGTGGCATATTCACACCAAGCACCAAAATAGGTAAGCATGTATTATCCTTCTATTTTTAATCATTAGTGTAGATTTTTTGTTGAATTTAACTAACATATCTCTCTATTTTGTATTTTGAAACACATATAAAAATATATAAAAAATAAAAAAACTCAACTTAGGGATTTAATTCAAATTAAATGTAGCTTGCATCAGGACTAATTGTGTGCTTGAATCATTTTGTGGCCCTTTATTTTATAAATAAGGAAATAAAAGTTGTATTTATCATAGCTTTTATCTTAGATAGTGCTCATAAAAACCAAAATCACATATATGCTAGCACTTTGTATTATGTATTTTTTTCTCATATTACATTGCATTAGCATCTTGTGTATTAGTCCCTAGGATAGAATAAAATCTAAAAGATTGTTAAATTGAACACATTAAAAACTAAATTAGGGAAACCTCTAAGCATTTGGTGAAACCAAAACTCTTTTTTTTTTCTCCAAAGGTAGACAACACAAAGTGTAATCTAATGACATGTTAGTAGTAGTCTCTCTCATCCAAGTGCAGATGACCCTTGAGGAAATTGTAATTACTATGAAGAATTTTGTCCAACCTCTCTAGGAATACCTAATCTCCATGGTAGAGGGATAAATCCCATATTCCTTTAAGGTGGATAAATAAAATAATAGATAGAATACTCAAAATATAAAACACATGAAAAATAAATAAATATTTATTTAAAATCCCAAAGGCAGATGAAAGAGGAAGAATTTTAAATTTTGGTATTCTAGATTTATTTATTTTTATGCTTGTAGAATATGCCTATCCTATATGGTCCTTGTTTATAATTTATGCCTCACAAAGAATCCCAAAATGAAATGAAGGTGCCTTAGAATAGTATCAACATATGGATGGAAATAAGTTCCTTTCACCAATGATTTTTATAGCATATAATTGCTTGATTGATTGTTTTTCTTGAATTCCTCCAAGGGTGGTTATGTAGATGCTTAAGACCTTTGGAGAATAAATTATATATGCATGCATGGAGGAATGATGTGTCCAACATATAGTGTGAGGTGGTAAGATAAAATGAGTTGTATAATATAATTAGGATGTTAGGATTAGTTGCATGTTATTGATTAGGATTAACTAGCTTGATTACTAGTTCCATACTTGATTGAGAAATTAACTGGTTTGAGTGAGATTAATTATTAGTTAGGATACATTTTGAACGAGGTGGTGGGTGAGATCCATAATAAATAGGTGGTGATGAATAGTTAAATTATCAAAATCAAAGCTTGAATGGTGAGAGTATGGAATAATGGTGAGAACACAAAAGTGTAGTATGTAATTTTGTATGGCAATTGCACAATCATTTTGTAAAAGCACCATGTAAAAGTGTTATGCAAAATTACTATAGGGTTATGGTACTATAAAACCACCCATATTTTTTCTCATACACTTTAGTAATTTAGGTTCAAAATTTAAACAAAATCATTGGCTATAGAACTTTCAGGAAACAAATTTGCTATTGATATTTTAGCATCCATTCTTAGGTTTTAATTTTGATTTTGTGTATAAATAGGGGTCATGACTATGCAAATTAGGGATTTTATTACTTCTTGTTGTTTGGAAGGCCCCCAAATGTTGATGCATGATTTTTTCTATTTATTTTGTTGGTTTTAGAGAATTTGTTGGTTGCATGTTTTCCAAGTGGTATATTTGTTAGGTGACATATTCGCATATAGGTGGCCTATTCACACCAAACACCAAAATAGGTAAGCTTATCTTATCCTCCTATTTTTAATCATTATTATAGGTTGTTTGTTGAATTTAACCCACATATCTCTCTATTTTTCTTTTGAAACATATATAGAAGGAAAATAAAAAATAAAAAAAGCTCAACTTAGGCATTTAATACAAATTGTAGATACCTTGCATTAGAATTTAATTGTGTGCTTGAATCCTTTTGTGTCCCTTTCTTTTGAAAAGAATAAAAGAAAAAATTGTGATTCTCATAGATTTTATCGTAGATAGTACTCATAAAAACCAAAATTACATATAGGCTAGCACTTTGTATTATGTATTTTTTTCTCATATTACATTGCATTAACATCTTGTGCATTAGTCCCTAGGATATAATAAAATCTACATGTTAGTTAAATTGAACACATTAAAAAATAGATTAGGGAAATCTATAAACCTTTAGTGGATCCAAAACTATTTTTTCAAAGGTAGATAACATTAAGTGTAATCTAATGGTGAGTTAGTAGTAGTCTCTCTCATCCAAGTGTGGATGATCCTTGAGGAAATTATATTTACTATAAATGGTTTTCTCCAACCTCTCTAGGAATGCCCAATGTACTTGATAGAGGGATCAAACCTATATTTCTTTATGGTGGATAAATAAAATAGTAGATAGAATACACAAAATATCAAACACATGCAAAGCAAATAAATACTGATTTAAAGTGAGATGAAAGAGGAAAAATATTAAAAATGGTATGCTAGATTTATTTATTTTTATTCATGTAGAAGATGTATATCCTAGATGGTGCTTGTTGATGTTTTAATTTATGCCTCACAAAGGATCCCAAAATAAATGTAATTTTTTTTATTATAGTATCAACTTATGGATGGAAATAATTTTCTTTCACCAATAATTTTGGTAGCATATAATTGTTTGACTGATTCTTTTTTTTTATTCCTCCAAGGGTGATTTTATAGAATACCCAAGCCCTTTGGAGGATTCGTTGCTTATGCATGCATGGAGAAATTATGTGTCCAACATAAAGGGTGAGGTGGCAAGATAGAATGAGTTGTATAATATTATTAAGATGTTAAGATTACTTGCATGGTATTGATTGGGAGTTAACTAGCTTAATTACCAGTTTCATGTCTTGATTGAGCAATTAACTAGTTTGATTAATCTTAATTGGTAGTTAGGATACATGTTGAATGAGTTGGTAGGTTAGATACATAATAAATATGTGGTTATGAGTAGATAAACTACCAAAATAAAATCTTCAATGGTGAGAGGGTGGAAGAATTGTGAGAATACAAAAGTGTAGTATGGAATTGTGTATGGTGATTGCATAGTTCAAGCTCCTAGTTTCATTTATTTATATAGATAAATGTGTAATAAACCTTTGGATCCTATAGTTGCATGTTGACCATACCCTAATAATTTTCTCAGACCTCAACTACCAATTTATAAGGGTATGGAATATCCAATCAAACTTATAAGAATGTTTAGAATAACTTGTCATGACATTGCTTATGATGATATACTATTATTGAACACATTTCCTAAGAGTATTGGAGGATTGGTATTAGAGTGGTATTATCAACTACCCCTGCACACTCTTAGAAAATTTTAGGAAATTGCCAAAAACTGTATCCATCATTTTAGTGCATATCTGGAGAAAAGAGTAAGTCTCCAAGACCTCTACCTTCTTAAGAAACCCAAAGATGATTTTTTTATTTCTTATCCCTATGGAGAGGATTAGTTGGAAGACTAAAATATATCCAAAATCCTAAGTATATTTTGGATATATTCATCAACAACCTACAAGAAAAATATCCTATGAGCTAGAAATCACAATTGTAACATCCTTTGACCAAGTAGTAGATTTGGCGAGAAGAGTAGAAAATACCCTCATAAAAAGAGGATAAATAAGACCTAGTAAATAATATTAAGGGAAAATAAAAGTATAAATCAATAATAAATATGTGGCAGGTGAAATAGTCATTGACAATTGATAAATTAACAATGTCAACACCATAAGCACCCTATAGAAGTTGGTTCTCAACAAACTAGAAAAACCTCTACCAAGGAATTTCACAAAACTCAACTAACCTTTGTCATCCATTCTTAAACAACTATTATATGCCAAGATGATTGAGTTACCAAATATTATACAACCAAACACAATATCTAATTGGTATAACCCCAATCAACATTGTGATTACCATAGAGCGGATGAACATATCATCGACCAACATAAAATACTTAAACATGTAGTTCAAGATTTGATAGACGAGGTTAACCTTGTTTTAGGTTATTCCAAACCTACTCCATCTACTAATAAAGACATGGAGATATTCCAAAATCCTTTGTCCAAAAATAAAAAATAAATAACTAATCAAGTTTCCTATCATTTTTTACTACCCCCTATGATAATATAGTTGGCATGATAGAAGTCACCACTAGACAATAGTCCCAATCACAACCATCCCAACAATCTCAGACACAAGCAAACCCAACTTCTAATCAACCTTCTATACCACCATTGATCTTGAGTAATAATAAAAAATAACACAAGTACTGATAAACCATCCTTAGTTCTAAAACCTCAACCAAAACCCTCTTTTGATCTCAAACAACAACTTGCAAATACACCAACCAAAATTTCTCTTCTAGAACTTCTTCAAACATCTTCTATCCATAGAGAAACCTTGATCAAACTATTAATCCAATATTATATCCCTCAAGAAATTTCACCTACTAAAATTTCAAATTTCATTGATACTATTGGGGTTAATCATATCACATTTTATGAATATGTTCTTCCTCCCATAACCTTACAAGGGTATTCTCCCCTTTATATTACAGGCTACATTGGGGATAAGTTTATCAATATAATATTGTTTTATAATGCTTCATCCCTCAACATATGGAATTTTCAATTCATTTAAAATTTTGGATTAGGGGGGGATGATATCAAAAAATATGATACCATCATAAAATATTTTAATAATGAATCCCAAGAGTCCTATGGCATTATATCCCTTGCTATTAAAGTAGGACCTAAAATTCTTAATACTCTTTTCTATGTAGTATCTTGTTCAACTTCTTTCAATTTTCTTCTTGGATTCCCTTAGAATCCTGCCATGAGAGATATACCATCAACTATTCATAGATGTCTTCAATATGAATTTCAAAATAAACTTAGACTTTTTGTGTAACCCTCATCCATTCCAACATTGTTCAATGGTTGAGTAACCCCAAGCTATAATAGATTTTTCTCCTATGGTTTATCTTAATGAATTTCCTCTTTATTTTTATTCTTATTATTTTTAACATCCTTCTAAAATCACGAAGAATCTAAAAATATTTAAAATTAATGAACCTCAAATCATCCCTTCTCGTAAGGATCAAATTAATCAGTCAATTAAAATTTCTCTTATAGACATCACCACACTTCCATATTCACTCCAAACTTTGTGTTTACTCCTCAAGAAAGGTGAAGTAGTACACATAAGCATGTGTATTGTTACTTACATGGGAAATTTTCTTAAATAAAATATTAGTGGTAGTAAACCTCTACCTATAGAGAAGCCATTTGCAACTTGCTACCTCTCTAAAAATTACCCATTATCCAAGCAATTCCTAACCAACATATGATATCAAGGTAGAGATTTGGGACCTCAACAACAAGGAATCAAAGAATAGTTAGAAGTTGATTTTTTGTCTAGGAGGTGTGGCATAGGCTACATCCCCATCAAGAATCAACATTTACCCATTGATATAGATGATCATCATAAAATTTATAGATCACCATGGACCTCCTTCCCCATATGTCATCCTATTTTGTAATTTAATTACCATTATTCACCTTGTGTTAATAGTGGCCTTGAGAAAGTATGTTGAATGAGATACCCTTTGTGAAATGGTTCATGAAGATATCCTATGCAATAGCTTCTTCTTTGATGGATCATTCCCTTATGTCATCCATATAAAGTATTGTAATTCTCAAGAGGATCAAATTCCTATGTCTCCTAAAAACCATGAGTAATTAGGAGTAATTCTAACCCTTCTTCATTATGAGGATGGGTTTCATATCCTCATTGAATAAACCATAGACATTAACATTTGAACCATAAAAAATTCAAAACTCCTTAAATTAGGGAAATCCCTCTCTATGGAAGAGCAAGAGCAGATTTTCAACTTATTAAAATAAATTCAAAAAATATTTGCTTGGTCATATGCTAATATGCTTGGACTGACCCTTATTTGGTGATGCATCATTTAGTAGTCTAACATAATATTAAAATCATCAAGCAAAATCTTAGAAATATGCACCATAATATTGTCTTGTTAGTAAAAGAAGAGCTTCAAAAGCTTCTTGATTTTGGTTTCATCAAAGCAATTGACTATTTTTATTGGATATCAAATATCGTTCTTGTCACTAGGAAAATACATAATCAAAATATATACCTACTTTCAAGACATCAACTTAGCTTGTCCCAAGGGTGATTTTCCCTTGCCAAACATATACATGATTGTATATTTAACCATTGGATGTGCAATGGTATCTTTGATGGATGATTTTTTGGGATACAACCAAATCAAAATTTCTCCTAAAGTCCAAGCCAAGACTAATTTCATTACTCCATGGGGAACCTTCTACTATCAAGTTATGTCTTTAAACTTAAATAATGTAGGTTCCACATATCAAAGGGCCATGAATTAATGCATGAAATTGTAGAAGACTATATCGACAATCTTCTTGGTCATTCTATTCATCGCAAAACTCATGCATAAGATCTTAGGTGTATTGTTGAATGATTGAGAGAATACAAAGTTTACCTTAAACCCTCTACATATGTCTTTGGAGTAACATCTAACAAACTTCTAGGTTTCATTGTGTCTACATGAGGCATTCAAGTACATCTAACCAAGATTTTAGCTAGTACTAACATACCTCCTCCATGAAACCTTACTGAGCTGCATAGCTTGCAAGGAAATCTTTAATCCATTAGATATTTCATATCCTAGCTAGTGGATAAGTTCCAACCCTTCTTGAAGTGTTGCCACAATAAAATTGAGTATAAGGGGTATAACGAGTGGTAAAGAGCTTTTGATGAACTCAAAATATAGCTCACTTCCCTGCTTGTCCTTATCCCACTTAACCCAACAAATAATTTATTTCTCTACATAAAAACCATAGCCCAAGATTTAGGGGCTATGTTGGCTCAACATGATGATCAAAATAAAGTGAAATCAATTTGTTATATTAGTAGAACTCTTGTGAATTATGAAACTTGGTACACCCCTTTAGAAAATATTTACCTTGCTATGGTATTTGTATCTCAAAAGTTGAAACATTACATGCTTAGCCATAAGATATTGGTAGTTGAAAGGTTTGATCCCCTTTGTTGCTTAATGCCAAAGCCTCACCTTTTAAGTCACTCTGCTAAGTGGGTCCTTACCCTTAGTGAAGTTGATTTAACCTTCATGAGTCAAAAGGCTATAAAAGGTTAGCTGATCACTAACTAGTTAGACATAGCCTCTTTAGAGACTACCTATGCCTTAGTTGTAGATTTTCCTAATGAGTGCATTTTCAACATAGATATAGAGGAATAAGATTCTTGGATGTTATTTTTTGATGGATCTTGTTGCTTAAAAGAAGTAAGAGCCAGAATCATTGTAGTTACCACGCAAAATCAATTAATCCCTTTTTCCTTTAAGTTGTGCTTATCCTACACTAATAATAATGTAGAGTATGAATCCTTGATCTTAGGTCTTAGGGTTACCCTAGCCTTAACAATTAGAAACATATATACCTTTGACAACTCTCTGTAACACATAAAAAGTGAACACCAAATTCAAAACTAATAAAATATATGCTAAATGCTCTTTTTATTGATTTCAAAAATGGGGTTACAAAATAGAATTTCTCTCAAGAAATATTTCCCTCTCTTTTCAATATGAATGCAAATGCATTTTATGATGCTTTCTGGTGCCCTCAATGTAGGTGGTCTTATTTGCATGTGTGCCACCATTTGGATGCTTGGATATGTCCTAAATACCTATTTAAACCTATAAATATGGACTAATGCATTTGGGGACCTATAATAGATAAGACCCCATTTTTATATAGGTAAAAATTACCTTGAAATAAAATAAAGCATACTAAAAACTAGAGTAAATACTATAAAAACTGTAAACGGAAGATACCTACCTAATATATAGTTGTAGGGTTACTATATATTAGGTTTTCATGGCAATGTGTAAACCTATACTCATGTTCTAATATATAGTTGTAGGGTTACTATATATTAGGTTTTCATGGCAATGTGTAAACCTCTACTCATGTTTGCACGATGGTGTGCAAACCTTATTATGGTTGATTGTTTCTATTGATTTTTATTTGGATGGTCTTCTAGCACTATTGTCTGATGTTTAATGAATGCTGAAATGATGGAAGATGTTCTGGATTAATTTTTTTAGAGTTTTGGTAAGTTATCCAAAATGGTGAGAGAGAGTTTCATGGTGAAAATGGCCATCTATTTATAGAGTGGGCCAAGGCTAGGGGAGTGAGGTATCCTTTTTGAGGTGGAATAAACCCTAGGTTAGGTCTTACCATAGTGATATTAAGATGATGAAGTGGAATGTGAGTCTTTCCTTCATGTGTTCTAAAGAAATATCCTATGTGCACACATGTGTGAGCAAGGGTTAAGGTTGACTCTGATTAGACAAATCCTAGGTTAGTTTGAGGTTAGGTTAGGCATATTTTGGAAATATCCTAACTAAATAGTGGGTGCACACATGTGTGAGGATATAATTAAGGCTAATCTTGATTTAACCCTAATTAAACATTTTAAGACCATAAGTACACTTTATTAGTAAAAGTGACTTTCAAAATAGAATTAGAATTACAATAATTAGAATTTTTGGAGGAAATGGTTGCATGGAGGCCATTATTAGGTGTAGGAAAGATATTAGATGGCCTAAAGGGGCTTGTAGATACCTCTTTCATGAATAGGAGGCATTTTGGGTGTGATTAGTATAGTTTTGTAGGTTTTGTGACTACAAGCGACTACACATGATTAGAAATTACTATGAGTGACTATGCATACCTACAAGTAACTACACATACCTACGAATACCTATATGTGACTACACATACCTATAGGTGACTATGACTAACTATCACTAACTACAACTAACTACAACTGACTACGGCTAACTATGGCTAACTATAGTCAACTATGGCTAACTACAACTGATTATAGGTGACTATGTGTAACTTTTAGGTGTCTACATTTACCCTTTTTTTTACTATGTTGTGTAAAACATAGTTTAGTACAAAAATCTGATAGAAGAAGGTGATGAGATGGTTGGAAATATGAATGGTGGATAATTACAAAAGAAACACAATGATGAAAGAGGTGATTTGACAATTTAGTACAATATTTTACATTATTGTACTGGATGTTTTTGGGATAAACTTACAGTTGCTTTGTTCCTATGATCAACACAAGATGTTCCAATTGTGAATAGAACAAATGCTTTTTCAAATTTTTGTTTTTGATTGATTTATGAGTGCATGATGATATTTTTTAAACCATTAGAGCTATGTAGAAAGGGCATATAGGTGTAGCATTCAAAATGTCGTTAGTGCCATTTTAAATAAAGGAATCAATATTTGTCTCTTTGGTCCATGGCTCTCATTATTTAGAAAATGTTTGATTGGGATTGGATTTATGTTGAGATAATATTTAGAAAAAAATTTCTTAGATAGATGTAATACCCGTGATTCGATGTTTTGTTGTTTGATCACATGCAAAGTGAATATTTGTATGAATACCCCCTCAAAAAAGGAATCAAAATTGGAGTGAAATAAAAATTGTAATGAATCGATTGATAGAAGATGATGGTGACAAAAAGTGGAAAATTTGGGAAAACAAGGACAGAAATTGAAGAGGAACCTAAAAATATCAAAAAAATGAAGATTATGTGGTGATATTTGGTTTGCATGGTAGTGTGTGAACCAAGTTTGCACATGTGGGTGCAAACCTACAAATATTGAGGAATAAAACCCTCTTTTGAGCATGCGAGTGTCATTTGTGTTGTGCAAATTTGGTAGGAGAGGAGTGAGAAAGAATTTGTGAAGCAAAGCACTATCAAAATAAAAATTTAGAGCTAATATTGTAGGGAGACGTATGAGCATGAGTGGCAAGAGAGGTATACCAATAGTAAGTGCACAAAACCCAAACTATTTGATTTGCATAAATTTTTTAAAAGTACAAAAATGCATGTTTGAGTGTGAATGAATGAGTGCATGTTGTGTTTGATTGAAATGTGTGTACAAAGTGTGAAAATGGCCAAATGGATATCCAAAAATATTATTTGTTTTTTGTTTTGACCGTTGGATTGTAATGTTTGACTCGTGTGGCATATTGTGTGTGTGTGAGAGTTGACTTTGTTTTGTTGCACGAATGATGTGTTTTTTGTGAAATATTAATGAAATTTTACTGTGAAAGGCCAAAATGGGTATACAAAAACATTATTTGTTATCTATTTTATGATGTTTGGAAAGCAATGTGAATGTGTAACTCAAAGTGAATGCCTATGAGGTTTGACTTTATTTTGTTGCATGAACGGTGTGTTGTTTGTGAAATATGGATGAATTTTTACCATGAAAGGCCAAAATGGGTATCCAAAAAAGTTGTTTATTTTTTGTTTTATGATATTTTGGTAATTCATGTGAACGTGTACCTCAAAGTGTGTGCCTATGAGGTTGATTGAGTGTTTTTTACACATTAAATGTCCTATTTGTGGGTTTTGAACAAAATTTCACCATGAAAGGGCATTATAGGTATCCAAAAACATCCTCCTTGGCATGTTTACACAATAGTGTGTAAACCATATTTGCACGTGTGAACCATTTTTTTAATTTGTGATGCATGATATGTGATGAATGATGTGTGTATGTGATGAATGTTTTCATGTAAAAATGATAATGAATTTTTATACATGAAAAACTAATGAGTAATGTGTGTGATATGTTGGAATGAAAGCAGGTGAAGAATATTGAGCTAAAATTTTAGAGATACCCTAGGGGATAAGTGGACCGAAGCATTTGAAAAGTGGATAGGTGCTATGTGGATTAAGGGTCTGTGAGAGTTGTGGAGTGTGCATGCCAACAAAGCTTATATATCAGTGTTATGTGAGATGTGGGACCCAGATAGGAACACCTTCCATCTCCCAACAAGGGATATGATGATCACACTAGAGGATATATACATGATATATAAGTTTTTGATATATGGTGTGACAATGAAGGTGGTGGGAGATGGTGTATAGAATGATATATTACAGCAGACCTTCGATGATAGGTGGAGAGAGGTACAACATGATAAGGGAGTAGATTATGAGCATTATTGGAAGAATGAGATGTTGTCTAACCACCATTGTATGAAAATGCTCATGATAGCGAGCTATGCTCTGCTAGATAGTTTAGGGGTGAAATTACCCTAGAATATGATGGGCATAGTGTGTGATATGGTGGAGTGTGAGGTGGTATTTGCATGGTATTTTCATGGGTACCTATGCTACTAGCATAGGTGTACAAATATTTGTATGAGGTGGTGAGGGTAGGGTGATATGGATTGAGTGTTAGCTCATTGTTGTAGGTGTGGGCATTGAAGCATATTATAATGTAGCAACCATCATTATTGCCTTACCAAGTTCATGTACTAATGGAAGTCTTTGTACCATACACCTTAAGGTGGCATATTAATATGGAGAAGAGAGTTAAGAGGGGGTATGAGGAGGATGGATTACTTTGGATAGGGATGCTAGACAAGCTATAGCCTAAGCATATCCTATGGAGGCCTTGGAAGGGTGAGGTTGTATGGGATGAGGATGACGAGTATTTAGGGAAGATCCACCAAGGGCTATGGATAGTGGGGCTATATCAATGATACGTGGATTCCTTTCCATTAAGTAGGGTGATGTGGTAGTTTAGATTATGGTAGGGGTGACCAAATCCACCTCTCATGACATGGAGGAGGGATGGAGAGTCAAAAGTACAAATTTTAATGCCTTCCTTAGATGTGTTGAGGGATATACTGATGGTTATCCCAAATATTGTTGACCCAGGGATGACTCCCCAGTATGAAATATGGTGGATAATACATCGGTGGTATCCAAGAGATAGGGTGATAGATGGGTGGGTGGATCTAGTGGTGGGATTGCACACAGTCAGTGGATAAGTACTTAGAGTATTTGTACATGTATCTAATACAAAGTTAGAAGAGGATATGGAGGAGCCTCTTTGATGATAAAGGTAACATCGAATGATGGTATAGGGGTTCCTATAGCTAGATTTCCAAAGTGACAAGTGAGTAGTGGAGGCCATCCATTAGATGAGGGTGTGCTGATAAAGGAGGTGGTAGGAGTATTAGTGCAAAATGATATGGTGGGATCTCTTGGGATTAGGTTGCTAGAGTGATAGGAGGATGATGATAGCCAACCATTAGATGGATTAGTAGTGATGGAGGAGGAGCGAGAGGGATTTATACTAGATGTGACTTTGATATTTAGGATGTATTTGATGCCCATGATGAGTTGGCAATACTACTGGAGAGAGGGTAAGATTTAGAGGGGAGGTTGATCAAGACTAAGATGGATTGGGCTATGGATAGTGGGATATTGGTGTAGGAGTAGTGAAGGGTAGAGGAGAGGCTATAAACAACCATAAAGAAGATGGGAGGGTTGTCCACCAAGATATATGAAGTGAGGGTATAGCTAGAAGCTGAGCAAGCAATACACATGAAGAGGGATGCATTACACAAAGAGTATGAGAATCTGAGAGCACAACTCACAGTAGAGTAGGTGAGTCATGTAGAGTATGTAGGGGAGTTGTAATGATAGTTATAGGAGACCATAGCTTCAAAGAAGAGAATGAGATTAAAGATTGTAGTTCTATAAGAGAGTGTGTAATGAGTGCAGGTTGATACTGATGTGATTCAAGTTGCACATGAGGTTGAGGTAGCACCCCTATGCAAGGATATAGAGATATATAAGTATATGTAAGAGGAGGTAGATCATGCTAGGATAGCAGGTGAGTAGGCCATGGTTGAGGTAGTAGGCTTGAGGTCGAGGTGGATTATTTATGATGAGCAAACATAGACTTATCGACCAAGTATGTGTGTGATGCATCGATGAGGGTACAATGTGATATTACATTGGCATCATATGGTCATTCACTCCTAGAGTAAATAGGGTTGTAGGCAACATCGAGGTCATGGTCTCAGACACACTCATGATAGAGTTACCAGAGTACTACTTCTGTGGTGTTGGTATAGTATAGGGTGGAAGTACTAGCAACGTTGTAGGTGGTGGGAGCTGAACCAAATTTGAGTAGGGTAGTCAAGAAGTAGAGGGTATTAGTGGTGATGATGGCACAAGAGGAGAGTGGAGAAACTCCTAGTGGGTATCAAGGACAAGATGATATTTTAGTGTTGTATAGTGAGGTGGTGGCTAGGAGGCCAACCATAGATGTATGCTATATGTACTCTATTTTGTATTCGTAGGGCATTGATGATTAGAAAAATATATACATATATTTTTATTTTGTGACTTTATTTACATATGTTATGATTTTGTGTGAATGAATGCATAGCTTAGGATTATGTGTATGTATAATGTAAGATATGGTAGGTGAACGTAATATGGAAGAATATGTATGCATGTGGTAGTATGATACTAATGTAGACTAGGAATAATAAAAAATGATGTGATATTATATGGATGAATTCAATAGGATGTGTTCACCAAGGTGTTGCAAGAAGTTTGTCATTGTTTTCAACACAGGCAGTTAGATCTAATGATGCAGTGGATAGATAGTTCAGGAGCCATTCAGATGCAGTGGACAGAAATTCAAAGGATAGTCAGATTATGTAAAGTGCAATTCCAAGAAAATAGAAGTGACCCAGTTTCAAAAATTTGAAGAAAAAGACAAGTTAGAAAACTGTCGCGATATCGCGATATGTTTTCTGTCGTGATTTCGTGACAAGTCGAAGGAGAGAGAAATCATAGCCGAAAATGTCGTGATTTCATGATAAAAATGAGGAGAGAGAAGGCACAGCCGAAAATGTCATGATTTCACGACAAAAATGAGGAGAGAGAAGGTGCAGCCGAAAATGTCATGATTTCGCGACAAAAATGAGGAGAGAGAAGGCACAGCTAAAAATTTCATGATTTCACAACAAAAATGAGGAGAGAGAAGGCGCAAGGCAAACTATCACGATTTCATGACATGCTGGAGGCCAAGAATCCAAGTCGAGAAACTATAGCGATTTCGCTACATGTATTTTCCCTGGCTGAAGCAAGGAGAAAGCGTTAAGTGGAAAAGTTGTAGCGATTTCACTACATGTTGAAATTTCGTTGGCCGAAGCAAGGAGAAAGCATTAAGTTGAAAAGTTGTAGCGATTTTGCTACATGTTGAATTTTCGCTGGTCGAAGCAGGGAGAAAGTGTTAAATAAAAAGTTGTAGCGATGTCGCTACGAATTGAAAAAGCACAACACAAAGGTGTAGCGATTTCACTACGAGTTGAAAAAGCACAACACAAAGGTGTAGCGATTTCGCTACGAGTTGAAAAAGCATAATATGAAGGTGTAGCGATTTCTCTACAAGTCAAAAGTGCACAACACGAAGGTGTAGCAATTTCGCTACAATTCAAAAGTGCAGAACTCAAAGGTGTAGCGATTATGCTACAAGTCAAAAGTGCGAGGCACAAAAGTGTAGCGATTTCGCTATAAGTCAAAATCTCACGGGTAGAAGCAAAGTTAGAAGCACAAGGCATAAAGTTGTAATGATTTCGCTACTGCATGAAGAAAGGAATGTACGAAAGCCGAAAGCATCACGATTTTGCGACAAAGATGAGGATGACGTCAACAAAAGCTGAAAGTGTCATGATTTCGTGACAGGCTGCAAGAAAAGCCTCTGGAAGCCGAAAGTGTCGTGATTTCATGACAAAGCTGAGGATGACGTTAGCGAAAGCTGAAAGTGTCATGATTTCATGACAAGGTGCAAGAAAAGCCACTGGAAGCCAAAAGTGTCATGATTTCGTGACAAGAATGAGGATGACATCAGCAACAGATTGAAGTGTCATGATTTCATGACAAGAACGGTGGCAAAGCTATCAAAGGCCAAAAGGGTCATGATTTTGTGACAGCAAGGACAAGAAGGCGTATAGTATCAAAGGCCAAAAGGGTCATGATTTTGTGATAGTCACGATATCAGTACATGTTTCTATTTCGTAGCAATAGCTACAGGAAGGTGATAGAGGTGGCAGTAGAAGTTGGATCTGGGGCGACAGATTTTAGGGTTTTGCAGCTGACAGTTTATAGGGTTCATAGCCGATAATTTCTAGGGTTTGTAGCCAATAAATTCTAGGGTTTTGTAGCTGACATCCTTAGGGTTATAGCCAACTATTGTTTAGGAAAAATGGAGGTCGACAAAGTTAAATTTGGGTCGACAAATCCTAGGGTTTTGCAGCCGACATTCTTAGGGTTACAGACGACTATGATTTAAGAATTGATCTTGAATTTTCTTCTATAAAAGGTGGGTTGTTTCGATATTGAAGTGGGATGAGTAGTATGAAAGAATTTCACGTCGAGCAGAGAGCGAGTCATTTCGATTCAAACTGTGTGCAAAGTGATAGTTCGTTGGAGTCGAAGTAAAGAGGGCATATCGAATCTTTGCGAGTGATGTGCGCAGGGTGCAGAGGTTGAAGACGCACTGATCTAAGTGCAAAGTGATAGCAGGCAGAGAGCTATAGAAGGTGTGATTTACGACTGCTATGCGTAGAAAGAGAATAGTGTCGATAAATTGTCCTATAGCAGAGAGTGCAAAGTATTTGCGAAGTAGCAGACTAGTTGTGCAAAGCTTTTGCGCAGCAGAAGCAGAGTGCTTGTAAACTACATACTGGGTAATAAGGTGAAAGTATTGTTGCTATAATTTTTTATTATTTCTTGTAATGTCCAAGTTGCAACTTGGCATAAGAAGTTGGTGCTTCTTCTAGTAGTAGCTGGTGTCTTGGGGGTTGGTGCTCCCTTCTGTTGGTGCAAAAAAATTGAAGGGTTGACGCTCTTTCCAGTTGGTGCTGGTAAAAAGTTGTAAAGTTGTTGCTTTGCATAGGCTGGATTTGGATGGTAGTCCAAGAAGCCATTTTTGAGGATTAGCCACATTGGTGAACCTCGTTAAATTGTTGTGTTATGTGTGATGCTTTCTTACTGTAGTTGATATATATTTTATAAGTTTTAAACTGCTGCTGGTTTTAGAACTGCATATTTGAAATTTAAAAAGGTCACACTGATTCACCCCCCATCTCAGTGTCACTGTGATTACAACAATTGGTATCAGAGCCATGTTCCTGAACAGGCTCAAATAGCTAGGGTGATCTTGGAAGTGATGCAATGGCAAGTGGTGAAGGGTTCTCCTCGAACAAAGCACCATTGTTTGATGGAACTAATTATGCGTTCTAGAAAATTAGAATGTAGACATATCTCGATGCTTTGGGTTTTGACATCTGGGGTGCAGTATTTAATGGTTACACAGCTCCCGCCACCGCTCCAATAGACACTGCTGGTAAAAATGCATTTGAAAATGATTCAAAAGCAAAAAATGCCATCATGTGTGGACTAGTGGACAGCGAGCTAGTCAAGATCATAAATTGTGAATCAGCAAAAGATGTATGGGATAAACTAGAGAACATTCATGAAGGAGATGATAGGATCAAGGAGGCCAAGCTTCAAACACATCGAGCTCAATTTGAATCTTTAAAGATGGACAATGATGATAACATAGAGACTTTCATGCAAAGAGTCAATGCGATCACCAATTCAATCATAGGTCTCGATGAAAATATAAACGATGCTACTATCATGAAAAATGTATTAAGATCGCTTCCTCCTAGATTTGATTCTAAAGTCTCTGCCATAGAAGAAGCCAAAGATCTAAATCATTTTAGTATGGATGAGATGCATGGTTCTTTGACTGCTTTTGAAATGAGAATAGGAAGGTCTAATCCCATAGATAGAGAAGCTGCTTTCAAAGCCCTAAAAGGCAAAGTCACAAAACCAGAGTCTAAAGAAGATGATGCATCAAATGAAATGGAAGCAAATTTTGTCAGAAAATTGAGAAAGGGAAAAGGAAAGTATAGAGGAAAGCTACCATTTAAATGCTTTAACTACGGAGGCATTGGGCACTTTGCGACAAAATGTCCTCTCAATGAAAATAACCAGGGTGAGGAAACTTCGCACCAAGAAAGAAGTGACTGGAAGAAGAAATCAAACTTCAAGAAAGGCAATTTCAAAAAGAAAAGTTTTATCTCCCAAAATGCAAATTCTTCAAAGGACAGCTCTAGTGAAGACTCTAAAGAAGGAACAGGTGAGGCTCTCTTTATGGCATTTGAAGTAAAAAAATCAGAAGAGGCAGAAAACACAGAAAAGAGAGAAGGAATGAACTCTGAAGTATGTATTGAAAAAGGTGAGGCTGAAGTTTATTTAGAAGGTGAGCTGGTTTCTGCTCTTATGGAATGGAAATCTGAGAAAAGAAAGAATAAAAAACTGTCAAGGAAGCTTGAGGATGCAAATGACATTATAGCCAGTCTAAAAACACAGACATAAGAGTACAAGAAAATGTTTGAAGATCTTGAAGTACAGGTAACCATGAAGATAGATTACTGTTGCAAATTGGAAGAAGAAAATGTTGGTCTTCGAATACAGATACAAGAGCTGGATCGAAAAATTAACTGTCATTTAAAACGTGAAGAAAGTTTGATGAAGCTGGACAAAATCCTAAGCGATCAAAGACCCACAGGTATAAAATTCGGTCTGGGCTTTACTGAAGGAGAATAATCAAATGGACCAAATGCAAGCAATGTTGAATGTGAAAAGAGTAGAGACAAGAAACAGGTTGTTGAAAGAAAAACAAATCAGGCAAAAGAAAGCAGTAATGCCAGTCATAAAATAGGAACTGACAATGATGGTTTTACCAAGGTCACACATCAAAATAAAAGAAGATCTAAGGCTCCTGCAACATCTTGGAAAAAACCTTCTTTCAGGTTCAATCATTACTTTTATGGTTTTTGTTTCAAATGTAATGGGTATGGGCATAAAGTTGCTAACTGCAAGTATAATGTAGGTCAAAGAAGTTTCACTAGTAGAAATATTTTTGCTCCTCTAATGAGTTATGCAGTAGAATGCTTTAATTGTCACAATTTTGGGCACATTGCTAGAAACTGTCATAGTACTTCTGTTTCAAATCAATCTCAGAAAAGAAGAACTCAACCATATAGGGTAAAACAAAATAGAATTATTTCTGAAAGATATGTGCAAGATTCTAAAAAGGGGAAATCCAAGCTAGAGCCCAATACCATAGTCAAAACAGAATGGAAACAGAAAGAACAGCTCAGGGAAGAAAATGAATCTTTAATAGTGCAGACAGCTTTTAGGGCTCAGAATAAAAGTGTACCATGGATTTTTGACAGTGGTTGCTCAAGTCATATGACAGGTGATAAACAAAAATTTGAAAAACTACAAAAATATGAGGGTGGCTCTGTGAAATTTGGAAATAATGATGGAGCAAAAATAATAGGAAAAGGATCTGTCAAAATTAGTGAAGGGAAAATCAAGTCAGAAGAAGTTTTATTTGTGGATGGTTTAAAACACAATCTGTTAAGTTTCAGTCAAATCTGTGATAAAGGACATGAAGTAGTCTTCAAAAAGCAGGGTTGTGAAGTCAAAAAAATAAACAATGGGAAATTAATAGCAACTGGTTCAAGGATGTCTGGAAATTTGTACACTCTCAGAAACTTCATAAGGTACATGCTTCATTGGACAAGAAGAAGAGAACTGGATATGGCACAAGAGGCTTGGACACATAAGTTTTGATAACTTGGTGAAAATCAGCTTGAAACAAGCAATGAGAGACATTCCAACCATTAAAAAACCCTCAAACAATGTCTATGCTTCATGTTAGAAGGGAAAGCAAACCAGAGTCTCATTCAAAATAAAATAATACCACACTAGCAGGCCCTTGGAACTTATTCATACAGACTTATGTAGACCCATGAGAACTCAAAGCATAAACGACGACAAATACTTCATGCTGTGTATCGATGATTATTCCAGAATGACATGGATATTTTTTCTAAAAAATAAAACAAAAGCTTTTGAAATATTCAGATCCTTCAAACAGCTAGTTGAGAATGAAACAGGAAAAAGGGTCAAATTCTTACGATCAGACAGAGGAGGAGAATTCATTTTGAATGAATTTACAGAATACTGTGAAAAACATGGTATCAGGAGACAATATTCAGCAGCTAGAACTCCATAGCAAAATGGCATAGTAGAAAGAAAGAATAGAACTATACAGGAAATGGCACGCACCATGCTGGTAGAAAATAAAATAGCAGATAGATTCTGGAAAGAAGCAGTTCACACTGTAGTATACATCCAAAACAGATATATGTTAAGAACTCATGAATGCAAAACACCTTATGAGTTGTGGTTTGGTAGAAAAGCAACAGCAAAACATCTCAAAATATTTGGCTGTAGGTGCTACATCAAAAAAATAGATGACAACATTGGGAAGTTTGAAGATAGAGCAGATGAAGGTGTCTTTGTTGGGTATTCATCAAAAAGCAAAGCTTACAAATGCTACAACAAGAGACTCAAGAAAATTGTGGACAGTGCAAACGTTAAATTCGATGAAGTTGGGAAACGATTAGCTGAATTTGAGGAAAACTACCCAATATATGAAGAAGTCATTGAAGGAGATGAAGTGAATGAAACAGAAAATAAATCTACGCTTGATTCAGATGAATTAGTCGATGACTCAGAGGTGCAAGAAAACAAGAAATTCAAAACAGGCAGCTGGCAGAAAAATCATCCAAGAGACCAAATAATTGGAGATCCCACAGCTGGTATTCAGACAAGAAGGAAAGTAATAAGTAATTACTCTCTTTTATCTAGCATTGAGCCCAAAAACATAAATGAAGCAAGCAAAGATGATAGCTGGATGAAGGCAATAAATGAAGAGTTAGATCAGATTGAAAAGAACAAAACTTGGGAATTAGTACCTAGACCTGCAAATAAGAATGTAATCGGCACCAAATGGATATTTCGAAACAAATTAAATGAATATGGACAGGTCATTAGGAACAAAGCAAGACTGGTTTGTAAAGGATATGCACAGGTCGAAGGCATTGATTTTGAAGAAACTTTTGCTCCAGTGGCCAGATTAGAAGCAATTAGAATTTTTTTGGCCTTAGCAGTTCACAAAAACTTTAGAGTTTATCAGATGGATGTAAAATTTACCTTTTTAAATGGGAAACTCGAAGAAGAGTTCTATATTGAACAACCGAATGGATTTCAAATTAGTGAGGATCCTAACCTTGTCTGCAAATTAAAGAAAGCACTGTATGGATTAAAGCAAGCACCACGGGCATGGTATGCTAGGCTAGATAACTATCTCTCTCAACAGGGATTCAAGAAAGGTTTAGTGGACGATGAATCGTATGTAAAAACAGAAGGTGGGCATCTCATTGTTCTAGTTGTCTATGTAGATGATATTATATTTGGCAGCAACAAAGATGAATCTTGTAAAGACTTAGCAAATAAGATGCAGAATGAATTTGAAATGTCTATGATTGGTGAATTGTCTTACTTTCTTGGGCTACAAGTTAATCAAAATGAGAAAGGCATATTCATTTCCCAAATTAAATATGTGAAAGAAATGTTGAAAAAGTTCACTATGGAGGACTATAAGCCAGTTAGCACTCCCATGACAACAGGCTGCAATTTGAGTAAAGAAGACAAATCTCCACCTGTAGACCAAACCATGTACAGATCTATGATTGGAAGTCTACTATATTTAACGAGCCTACTAGACTCGATATTCTGTAGGCAGTTTGCATGGTAGCTAGATTTCGATCTAGTCACAAAGAGACTCATGTGACAACAGTTAAAAGGATTTTTCGGTATCTCAAGGGCACCATGGAGTATGGGTTGTGGTATCCAAAAGGCAAAGACTTCACTCTTATATCATATTCAGATGCAGATTGGACTGGATGTGTTGATGATAGAAAAAGTACCAGTGGAGGTGCATTCTATTTGGGGGACAGATTGGTTGCATGGCACAGTAATAAGCAAGAGTCAGTTTCTTTATCTACAGCTGAGGCAGAATATATTGCAGCAACAACATGTTGTACACAAGTCTTATGGATGAAACAAACTTTGAAAGATCTTGGAATTAATTTCAGTGAACCAATATCTATTAAGTGTGATAACACCAGTGCAATTAACATTTCCAAGAATCCAGTTATGCACTCAAGGACTAAACACATTGCTATAAGGTATCATTTCTTGAAGGAGAAAGTTGCAGAAGGAGAAGTCAAATTGGATTTTGTCCCAACTACAGAACAAGTAGCAGATATTTTTACAAAACCTTTGCCCAAGGAAGTGTTTGAGTACCTTCGAAGAAAATTAGGAGTAGTCACACTTCCTAAGAAGTGACTAGATACAGGGATCACTTTCTCAGGGGGGGCATTTGAATATTTGACTATTCTTTTGCCCATGATCACAATTTGTGCTAGATGCAACAAATTGTGCTTGAGAATTGTGAGGATGGACTCAGAGGGAGTCTGCAATAGCCCTTTGGTATTATTGACAAAGGGGAAGAAGAGTTATAGGAATGTACACAGGTGTTGCCAACAATTCCAAAGGGGGAGATTGTTGAGCAAGTTGTTGCAAGAAGTTTGTCATTGTTGTCAACACAGGCAGTTAGATCCAATGATGTAGTGGATAGACAGTTCATGAGCCATTCAGATGCAGTGGATAGAAATTCAAAGGATGGTTAGATTATGTAAAGTGCAATTCTAGGAAAACAGAAGTGACCCAGTTTCAAAAATTCGAAGACAAAGACAAGTTAGAAAACTGTCGCGATATCGCGACATGTTTTCTGTCGCAATTTTGCGAAAGGTCAGAGGAGAGAGAAAGCGCAGCCAAAAATGTCACGATTTTGTGACAAAAATGAGGAGAGAGAAGGCGTAGCCAGAAACGTCACGATTTCACGACAAAAATGAGGAGAGAGAAGGCGCAGCCAGAAATGTCATGATTTCGCGAAAAAAATGAGGAGAGAGAAGGCGTAGCCAGAAATGTTGTGATTTCACGACAAAAATGAGGAGAGAGAAGGCGCAGCTAACAATGTCACAATTTCACGACAAAAATGAGGAGAGAGAAGGCACAAGGCAAACTGTCACGATTTCGTGACATGCTGGAGGCCAAGAAGCCAAATCGAGAAACTGTAGCGATTTTGCTATATGTTGGATTTTCGTTGGCTGAAGCAAGGAGAAAGCGTTAAGTGGAAAAGTTGTAGCGATTTCGCTACATGTTGAAATTTCGCTGGCCGAAGCAAGGAGAAAGCGTTAAGTTGAAAAGTTGTAGCGATTTCGCTACATGTTGAATTTTTGCTGGCCGAAGCAGGGAGAAAGTGTTAAGTGAAAAGTTGTAGCGATTTCGCTATGAATTGAAAAAGCACAACACAAAGGTGTAGCGATTTCGCTACAAGTTGAAAAAGCACAACACAAAGGTGTAGCGATTTCGCTACGAGTTGAAAAAGCATAACACGAAGGTGTAGCGATTTTGCTACAAGTCAAAAGTGCACAACATGAAGGTGTAGTGATTTTGCTACAAGTCAAAAGTGCACAACACGAAGGTGTAGTGATTTCGCTACAAGTCAAAAGTGTAGAACTCAAAGGTGTAGTGATTATGCTACAAGTCGAAAGTGCGAGGCACAAAAGTTTAGCGATTTCGCTACAAGTCAAAATCTCACGGGTGGAAGCAAAGTTGGAAGCACAAGGCATAAAGTTGTAACGATTTTGCTACTGCATGAAGCAAGGAATGTATGGAATCCAAAAGTGTCACGATTTCACGACAAAGATGAGGATGATGTCAGCAAAAGCTAAAAGTGTCACGATTTCACGACAGGCTACAAGAAAAGACTCTGGAAGCCGAAAGCATCGTGATTTCGTGACAAAGCTAAGGATGAAATCAATGAAAGCTAAAAGTGTCACGATTTAACGACAAGGTGTAAGAAAAGTCATTGGAAGCCGAAAGCGTCGTGATTTCGTGACAAGAATGAGGATGACGTCAGCAACAGATCGAAGTGTCATGATTTCGTGACAAGAACAATGGCAAAGCTATCAAAGGCCAAAAGGGTCACGATTTCATGACAGCAAGGACAAGAAGGCGTACGGTTTCAAAAAGAGTCACGATATCATGACATGTTTCTATTTCGCAGCAATAGCTACAGGAAGGTGATAAATGTGGCAATAGAAGTTGGATCTGGGCCGACAGATTTTAGGGTTTTGCAGCTGACAATTTTTAAGGTTCACAGTCAAAATTTTCTAAGGTTTGTAGCTGAAAAATTCTAGGGTTTTGTAGCCAACATCCTTAGGGTTACAGCCAAATGTTGTTTAGGAAAAATGGAGGCCGACAAAGTTAAATTTGGGCCGACAAATCCTAGGGTTTTACAGTCGACATTCTTAGGGTTACAGCCGACTATGATTTAAGAATTGATATTGAATTTTCTTCTATAAAAAGTGGGTTGTTTTGAGATTGAAGTGGGATGAGTAGTGTGAAAGAAGTTTGTCTCAAGCAGAGAACGAGCCATTTCGATTCAAACTGTGTGCGAAGTGATAGTTCGTTGGAGTCGAAGTAAAGAGGGTGTATCGAATCTTCGCGAGTGATGTGCGCAGGGTGCAGAGGTTGAAGATGCACTGATCTAAGTGTGAAGTGATAGCGCACAGAGAGCTACAGAAGGTGTGATTTATGATTGCTGTGCGTAGAAAGTGAATCGTGTCGATCAACTGTCCTATAGCAGAGAGTGCAAAGTATTTGTGAAGTAGCAGATTGGTTGTGTAAAGCTTTTGCACAGCAGAAGCAGAGTGCTTGTAAACTACATACTGGGTAATAAGGTGAAAGTATTGTTGCTGTAATTTTTTATTATTTCTTGTAATGTCCAAGTTGCAGCTTGGCATAAGAAGTTGGTGCTTCTTCCAGTAGTAGCTGGTGTCTTGGGGGTTGGTGCTCCCTTCTGTTGGTGCAAAAAAATTGAAGGGTTGATGCTCTTTCCAGTTGGTCGTTGGTAAAAAGTTGTAAAGTTGTTGCTTTGCATAGGATGGATTTGGATGGTAGTCCAAGCAGCCATTTTTGAGGAGTAGCCACATTGGTGAACCTCGTTAAATTGTTGTGTTATGTGTGATGCTTTCTTATTATAGTTGATATATCTTTTATAAGTTTTAAACTGCTGCTGGTTTTAGAACTGCATATTTGAAATTTAAAAAGGTCACACTGATTCACCCCCCCTCTCAGTGTCACTGTGATTACAACAGGATGTAGAGTAGGGAATGCATGGGGTCAACTAAAATTACTAATATACAAAATAATACATTGGGATGAACACAATGCATGAATGTGTATGATGACATGCATATAGGAAGTACTTGTATTGTTGCAATACTAATGGTGATATGATCAATTCCATTATCTCAAATATGTAGAATAGAATAGAAGAGTTTTACAATAAATTTGACTATCATAATTATAGCAATCAAACCTCATGAGAAACTGAGCAAGGTTCAACCATAACTCATAACTAACCTAATTGAATGGAGTTCTATCATGGACACGTGTGTATGATGAGTGATGTTCATATATCTATTTTGAGTGAGGTAGGACTAACCCATTTCAAATGTATCTAGAATAGCTTTCTCATTCATAAGCATACAGTGATTTGTACAAGAGAAGATCGCTAATGTGACAGATGTGTCACCACTTGTAAGACTATTCCACTGCCAGGAAGGTTCTTGGAACCTATTATTGGCGATGAAAATAACCTTGTGATGTTATGTTAAACCAAATGACCAAAGGGACTCAAGCATATTGGTTATACTCTTTGAGGTGTTTTCTTTTATTTTTGCCTCTCTTCCATTTGATTCTCTTTTTTTGTGGTGCTCTTTTCTTTCTATTTACTTTTATTTTTGGTTGTTTATTTGTTTTTTTTTTTTTAAGTTTTTTTTGTGTGTGGGCATTGGCTTTTGTTTTTTCCCATTTTTTATTTTTTCTTATGCTTGTCCCTTTTTTTATCCCGAGGTTGTATTTTGATCATGCAAATGATAGGATGAGAAGGGGAAACTATTTTCTAAATGGAAATATCTATGCAAGGTGTTGTCTTCCCTAGACTCAAAATTTATTTAAAATATGACATGTGTGAGTGGTCCATGAAATAAATTAAAACAATAAAGTGAAGTTGTGAGAAGCTTGAGAAATTGTCAACTAGAAGTGTCGTTTGATTGGCTTAACTTGTGAAAGGTCAAATCATGTAAAACACTATACAATCTGTAATCCTAAAAATGTGAGTGGGCATCCGAGTGGTGATGCTAATAGGTGCATATTTTATTCCATTAGGAGCATATATCTATAAGGAGAATGTAAAATTATGGATATGGAAGCAAAGAGGATATGTGTATATACAATGGGAGCAGTATGAAAGAAATAATATGCAGGAAAAAATGTACAAGAAGAATTTATGGAACTAAAAGAAGTGAGGTTGGGAAATGTCATGAAAGAGGTAAATATGTAACAAGAAGATGAAAAAGAAGGGAAAACATGAGATGTGGTTGCCCTAGCATGTGGGGTGGTGTGGGAAGTGGAAAATATGAATGCATAAGTGGAGTGTGTGTAGTTTACCATATCGAGAAGAGTGACAAACACAAGGGATGATGAACAAAAGCAAAACTTGAATAAAGTGGATGGAAAGGGATGAAGGAAACAAATAAGGGAGGAAGAAGAAAAGAGGAGGAAGGATGGGAAAATTAGTATAGGTATGTAGCTTCTCAAAGTGTGACCATACAACAATGCAAAGTAACCCGAAGAAGGGAAGAAGAAGGGAAATTTAGCATAGGTATGTAGCCGCTTGAAGTGTGACCATACAACAATGCAAAATGATGAGAAGGAAAATAAAAAAAGGGAACTTTAGCATAGGTATGTATCCGATCAAAGCATTACCATACAACAATATGAAATAACAAGAAGAAAAATGAAAGGAAAATTTAGTACAACTATATAGCCACTCGAAGTGTGACCATACAACAATGCAAAACAACAAGAATGAAAATTTAGAAAGGAGATAAAAGGATATAGGTGATGAAACTAAGAATGGGAGGAGTGGAAAATCTCAGGTCATGAATGACTAGGTGTAGTAGAAATGCGACTAGTGTCCTTATAGATTGTGTGGTTGTGTAGCTATTGGAAGCAATATGGTGTGGAAGTGAATTATTTATGTGATGGCATGGAGTGAAGCATGATATGATGTGATATGCTTTGAAATCTAGTGGGAGAGGTGGCATGCTTGAAGCATAGAGAAAATGTTTCATCCATTATGTCATGGATGAGGTATTCAAAAAGGTGGTATTTGTTGATATCATACCCCGACTAAATATGGTAGTCATAGAAAGTGAACACAAATTTTAAAACTAATGAAATATATGCTAAATGCTCTTTTTTATTTCAAAAATGGGGTTACAAAATTGGCTTTCTCTCGAGAAATATTTCCCTCTCTTTTCAATATAAATGTAGATGCATTTGATGATTTTTTTCAGTGCCTTCAATGTAGGTGGGCATATTTGCATGTGTGTCACCAATTGGATGCTTGGATATGTCCTTAATACCTATTTAAACCTATAAAAATAGACTAATGCAATTGGGAATATTTCATAGATCAGATCCCATGTTTATACAGATATAAATGACATTGAAATGAAATAAAACATACTAAAAACTAGAGGAAATATTTTAAAATTGTAAATGAAAGATACCTACTTGATCTATAGTTGTAGAGTTACTTTAGACCAGGTTTGTATGGCGATGTGCAAACCTCTACTCGGGTTTGCATGGTGGTGTGCAAACTTTGTTGTGGTTCATTTTTTATATTGATTTCTATTTATATGGTCTTCTAGCACTATTTTTAGATGTTTAACAAATGCTAAAACAATGGAAGATGTTTTGGATTAATTTCTATAGAGTTTTGGTAAGTTAGCAGAGAGAGTTTCATGGTGAAAATGGCCATCTATTTATAGAGTGGGCCAAGCCTAGGGGGAGTGAGGTGTCCTTTTTTAGGTGGAATAAAACCTAGGTTAGGTCTTACCATGGTGAGGTTAAGATGATGAAGTGGAATGTGATTCATTCCTTCATGTGCCCTAAATAAATATCCTAGGTGCACACATGTGTGAGCAAGGGTTAAGGTTAACCTTGATTAGATAAATCCTAGGTTATTTTGAGGTTAGGTTAGGCATCTTTTGGAAATATCCTAACTAAATAGTGGGTGCACACATGTGTGAGGATAAAATTAAGGTTAATATTGATTTAATCCTAATTAAACATGTTTAGGCCATAATTACACTTTAGTGGTTAAAGTGACTTTCAAATTAGAATTAGAATTACCATGATTAGGATTTTTGGAGAAAATGCTTGCACGGGGGCCATTATTAGGCGTAGGAAAGGGCTTAGATGGTCTAAAGGGGCTTGTAGATATATCTTTCATTAATAGGAGGACTTTTGGGCATGATTAGTGTAGTTTTGTAGGTTTTGCAACTACGGGTGACTAAATATTACTACGGATGACTATGAGTCACTATGCATGCTTACAGGTAACTATGCATGCTTATGGATGCCTATAGGTGACTACACATACTATAGGTGACTACAGCTAACTATGGTTGACTACGAATAAATATGGATAACTACAATTAACTATGATCAACTATGATTGACTACAACTAACTATAGGAGACTATGTGAAACTTTTAGGTGTCTGCAGTTGCTTATTTTTGTAATATACTATGTAAAACATAGTTTAGTACAAAATATGATAGAAGAAGGTGATGAGATGGCTAGAAATATGGAGAATATATGGATGAATGAATGTGGATGATTACAAAAAAACACAATGATGAAACAGGTGATTTACCAATTTAGTAAAATATTTTGCAATATCATATTGGGTGCTTTGAGGAGAAACTTATGATTGCTTTGTTCTTGTGATCAATGAAAGGTGTTCCTATTGCGAATAGAACAAATGCCTTTTCAATTTTTTGTTTCTTATTGATTTATGACCACACGATGACATTTTTGAAACCATTAGATCTATGTGGCAAGGGAATATCAGGTGCAACATTTAAAATATGGTCAGTGCCACTATAAATAATGGAATCAAGATGTGTTCGTTTGGTGCATGGCTCTCATGATTTAGAAAATATTTGATTGGGAATTGATTTATGTTGAGATAATCTTCAATAAAACTTTTCTTAGATATATGTAATACCTATGGTTTGATGTTTGGTTGTTTGATCACATGCAAAGTGAATGTTTGTATGAATAACCCTTGAAACAAGGAATCAACAATGTTGGCAATTTTGGGTACCTTGGGTACATTGCCTTTGCTCAAGTGTAGAAGTTGTCATTGATGTCAAGAAGCTCTTGAAGGAATTTGATTTAATGTCAGATTATTCAGAGCATGGACAATGGGTTTCCAAGAAGATCATAGTAGCCCATTTGCAAAAGATCAAAGAAAAAAGACAAGTTAGAAAAAGTATGCAGCAGGCTGGAAAAACTGTCGCGATTTCGTGACATGTTAGAGGAGAGAGAAAGTGTTGGAAAAACTGTCATGATTTTGCGACATTTTAGAGGAGAGAGAAAGTGCTGGCAAAACTGTCATGATTTCGCGACATGTTGGAAGAGAGAGAAGAAGCAGGCAAAACTGTCGCGATTTCGTGACATGTTGGCAGAGAAAGAAAGCAAGGTGGAAAGTGTCGCGATTTCGTGACATGTCGCATTTTCGCGACTCGAAAAGTGCAGGAAGGCAAAGAAGGGAAAGTGTCACGATTTTGTGACATAATGCAAGGAAGGTTGTACGGACGAAAAAGTGTCACGATTTCATGACATGATGCAAGAGAGAGAGTCCGAAAGAAAAAGTGTCATGATTTTGTGACATGCTGCAAAAGATGAAGTGAGGACTGTCACGATTTTGTGACATGCTGAAAATCTCAAAGTGAGAACTGTCATGATTTCATGACATGCAAAGGGAAGAGTCTGAAATGAGAAGCGTCATGATTTCATGACAAGTTGCAAAGAAAGCTTTCGAAAGCTGAAAGTGTCATGATTTCATGATAGGAAAAAAGAATAGCGTACGGATGCAGAAAGTGTCACGATTTCATGACAGGGAGAAAATATAGCAGACAATAGTAGAAGTGTCATGATTTCATGACAGAAACTGAAAGCATGTCTTCCATAGGTGAAGTGTCATGATTTCATGACAAAAGCAGAGAGGAAGGCTATGAAGACAAAAGCGTCATGATTTCATGACATGTTCTAGTTTCATGGGTGTAAGGCAGAAAGAAGCTCAAGGCAGAAAAGTGTCATGATTTCATGACAAAAGTAGAGAGGAAGGCCATGAAGACAGAAGGGTCACGATTTCATGACAGAATTGAAGATGACGTCAGCAGAGGCAAAAGTGTCACGATTTCATGACAAAAGCAGAGAAGAAGGCCATGAAGACAGAAGGGTCACGATTTCATGACAGAAGAGAAGATGACGTCAGCAGAAGTAGAAAGTGTCACGATATCGTGACAAAAGCCATAAGATAGTGTACGGTTGCAAAGGTGTCACGATATCACGACATGTTGTAGTTTCACGAGAAAAGCTACAGAACCACAGAGGCGGTTGAAGCCGACAGAGTTAAATTTGAGCCGACGCAGTTTAGGGTTTTGCAATCGACGAAGTTAAGGGTAGCAATCGACTAAGATCAAGGTTTTGATCTTGAAAGTATTAGTATAAAAGCAGGGCTGCTTGGAGAGAAAAAGATATCGATCGAAGTGTGTGTTCGAAGAGCGGCGTTCGTAGACTGTGCGAAGAGAAGAAGTTCGATCATCGAGAGCAGAGTGCATTCTGTCGAATCTTCCAAGTGAGAGAGATCACAAGGGAGCAGAGTGCACGAAGACTATGCGGTTGTAATTGCGCAGAGGTGCAAAGGTCGAAGATTGATCAAGTGCAGTTGTGATTGCGCAAAAAGAGCGAAGGACTGTGTTTTTGTGCAGACCAAAAAAAGAGGACAAAGACATTTGTGCCAGACCGAAGGACTGTGTTTGGTGCAGATCAGAGAAAGAGAAAGAGGACATTTGTACTAGACCGAAGGACTGTGTTTAGTGCAAATTCGAGGACCAGCTTTGAGGTGATAGAGTTGAGGACAGAGGTCTCCAACCAGAGCAGGGAAGACAGGTGTCTTCTATGGATAGAGTTCCATTTGCTAAGGGCAGCTGAGGCAGAGGTCTTCTAGAGGATCACCAGTCAGAGCAGAGTTAGGGGAAGGTATCTCCTTTGAGCCGAGGCTCATAAAATTTGTAATTGGGAAGGTTTCCCAAAAGAATTTGAGATAATATTTTAGAGAAAAGTTTTGTGGACGTAGCCCAGCCATTCTGGGTGAACCACGTTAAAAATGAGTCTTCAATGTGTGATGTTTTCTGTCTTGTTTAATGTTGTGTTGATGCCACTGCTATCTGAAATTAAAATTATTAAATGGTTAAGACTTATACTGTTCACCCCCCCCTCTCAGTATAAGTTCATGTTCTTCAATTGGTATCAGAGCGGGTCACTCCAGAAAGAGCCTAACAACTTGGAGAAGGATCTATCAGAGGAACATACAGATTCAGAAAGAAATGAAGAGGTTGAGTTCGATCTCAAAGGTGAATTCTTCTTGGCTTTGAGAAAGCTTGAGAAATTTAGGGAAGAGAATTTTGTTCTCAAGCATCAATGTCAGGAAGAAGAGATAGCAAGATCAGAATTGTCTCAAAGTGTTATAGACTTCAAAATTCTAGCTGAAGAAGGGA
Organism: Wollemia nobilis; assembly: GCA_028583015.1. Classification (NCBI taxonomy): domain Eukaryota; kingdom Viridiplantae; phylum Streptophyta; class Pinopsida; order Araucariales; family Araucariaceae; genus Wollemia; species Wollemia nobilis. Next base: position 22,649,575 of record JAQPPZ010016895.1, read on the forward strand.
AGAAGGTTGAACAGGTTCTGACAGAGGCTCTAAAAGGAAAGGAAGCTGATTGTGAGAAACTAGAAGAAGAGATTATGTCTCTTAGAGTGAAGTTGGAACAGTTGACTCTCAGACAGAATACTCCGTGTGAAAAGCAAAAGAAGGATGGTATCACCATTCATGAAACAGAGGTCTACGAGCAAGGTCAAGCTTCATCCCGAAGAGCAGTGGATTCCAGATGATCACAAGAAGAACAATCATCCAAGGCATCAAAACAGGTTACATAATACCTTCCATGGCTATTGTTTTTCCTGTAAGAAATTTGGTCACATAGCTATGCATTGCAATAAGTCTCTGAATAGCCATAGTAAGGAAAATGTTAACTCGTTTGCACCTCTTATGAATAAAAATATCATGTGTTACAAGTGCAAGAATTTTGGGCATATAGCAAGGATGTGCAGTTTGGATAGATTTAGCCTTGAGTTCACTAAAAAGAGGAATGAGATCAAATCTAAGTCAATGATAGTTCAAACTGCTTTTCATGCTCAAGACAAAGTAGAAAAATGGTATCTTGATAGTGGTTGTTCAAAACATATGACTGGTGAAAAGGAAAAGTTTTTGGTCTTAAAAAAAACAAACAGAGGAACAGTCAGTTTTGGAGATAACAGGTCCGCTAAAATCTGTGGTAAAGGGACTCTTAGTTTGGATGGGAAATCCAAAACAGAAAATGTGCTCTATGTAGAAGGTCTAAGACATAATCTTCTTAGTGTGAGTCAACTTTGTGATCAAGGGCACATAGTATCTTTCTTTTCAGATAGATGTGAGATAAGTAAAGAAAAAAATGGAAAACTCATTGCTAGTGCTACAAGGACTCCAAACAATCTTTACATGCTAAGTGAGATAAAAAGGGAAAAGTGTTTTCTAACTCAAGAAGATGAGAGTTGGTTATGGCATAAAATATTGGGGCATTTGAGCTTTGATAATCTTGTCAATATTAGTAACAAGGAAGCGGTTAGAGACTTGCCCAAAATAAAAAGGCCCCATAACATCATTTGCGGTCCTTGTCAACATGGAAAACAAACCAGAACCAGTTTTAAATCAAAAGGGTATACTTCTTCAAAACCATTGGATCTTATTCATACTGATTTGTGTGGCCCTACTAGAACTCAGAGCATTCAGGGAGAAAGCTACTTCATGCTGTTTATAGATGATTATTCTAGAATGACTTGGGTTACTTTTCTCAAAGAAAAATCTGAAGCTTTTGAAAAATTTAAAGCTTTTAAAGAAATGATTGAAAATGAGACTGACAAGAGAATCAAATGCTTAAGATCAGATAGAGGAGGAGAGTTCACTTCAAATGAATTTGTGGAATACTATGAGCAACACGGAATCAAAAGAGAATATTCAACAGCAAGAACTCCTCAACAAAATGGAGTAGTTGAAAGGAAAAATAGAACTGTTGAAAATATGGCTAGAGCAATGTTAAATGAGTCAAAACTTTTAGATGGCTTTTGGAGAGAAGCAGTAAGTACAACAGTCTACATCATCACCAGGGCTCAACTCAGAGTCAATCATCATAAAACTCCCTATGAGTTGTGGAAAGGAAGACCAACTACAGTAAAATACTTCAAAGTGTTCGGGAGTAAGTGCTTCATCAGAAGGGAAGATCAGAATTTGGGTAAGTTTGATCCTAGGTGTGATGAGGGAATTTTTCTTGGATATTCCAGCAGAAGCAAGGCCTACAGATGCTTCAACAAAAGAACTCATACAGTTGTAGAAAGCATAAATGTAACAATAGATGAAAAGACAGGGATAAGAGAACCAGTCAAGGAACTCAGTGATGAAATCTGTCAAGAAGAATTCAGAGAGGTTTCAGATGAAGAAGAGGAAAGACAACAACTGCTTCCCAAAACTCCTTCACGGTATGTTCAGAAACATCATCCCAAAGACTTGATCATTGGTGATCCAAATAGCAGAGCAAACAAGAAGAAGAGTCATTCCTTCACATGATTCTACGAATGTTTCATTGTTATCTCAGATTGAGCCAAAAGATTTTAGTGAAGCATGTACAGATAAATTTTGGGTAAAAGCAATGGATGAAGAGCTAAATCAAATAGAGAAAAGTGAAACCTGGGATTTGGTTCCAAGACCTAAGGACAAGAATGTCATTGGCACAAAATGGATATTCAGAAATAAACTCAATGAGGATGGAAAGATTGTCAGAAACAAAGCTAGGTTAGTCTGTAAAGGTTATGCTCAAGTAGAAGGTATTGATTTCGAAGAGACGTTTGCGCCTGTTGCTCGTCTTGAAGCTATCAGAATGTTTTTGGCCCTTTCAAGCTTCAAATCATTCAAGGTATATCAAATGGATGTAAAGTCAGCTTTTCTAAATGGGGTGTTGGTAGAAGAAGTCTACATAGAATAGCCAGAAGGAGTGTCTCTCTCAGAATAGTCAGACTATGTGTGTAAACTAAAAAAGGCTTTGTATGGGTTAAAGCAAGCACCCAGGGCTTGGTACTCAAGACTTGATGGGTATCTTCATGAGCAAGGCTTCAGGAAAGGCGTGGCAGATAGCAACTTGTATATTAAGAATGAAGATGATGATATGTTGATTATAGTTGTCTATGTTGATGATATTATTTTTGGGGGAAATAATACTCAGATGTGCAAAGTTTTTGCTAACACCATGCAGAAGGAATTCGAGATGTCTATGATTGGAGAGTTGTCATTCTTTTTAGGTCTTCAGATTGCGCAATCAAAAAATGGTATATTTCTCTCTCAGGGAAAGTATATCAAAGAAATGTTGAAGAAATTTGGGATGATGGACAACAAACCCATGTGTACTCCAATGATTACAGGGTGCAATCTGAGTAAAGATGATGAATCTCCAGCGATAGATCAGAGGTTGTACAGATCTATGATTGGCAGTTTACTATACAGTACAGCTACCAGACCAGATATCATGCAGGCCGTTGGGTTAGTAGCAAGATTTTAGGCAGCTCCAAAAGAATCTCATGTTATAGCAGTTAAGAGGATATTCAGATATTTGAAGGGCACTATGGACTTTGGGCTTTGGTATCCCAAAGGTGATGATTTCACCCTCACAGACTTATACAGATGCAGATTGGGCAGGCAGTATTGATGATAGGAAAAGCACTAGTGGTGGAGCATTCTTTTTGGGAAAGAGTTTGGTCTCTTGGCTAAGTAAGAAACAACCTTCGCTTCCTTATCTATAGCAGAGGCTGAATACATAGTAGCAGTGGCTGGGTGCACATAGGTTTTATGGATGAAAACCACCTTGGAGGATTTCAAAGTCAAGCATGAACAACCCATCTCCATTCTTTGTGATAATACAAGTGCCATAAGTATTTCCAAAAATCTGGTAATGCACTCAAGGACGAAGCACATTTCCATCAAATATCATTTTCTAAGGGAGAAAGTGCAAGACAAGCAGGTCAAGCTAGAGTATGTGTCTACTAAAGAGCAGATTGTCGATATCTTCACCAAACCTCTTCCAAGAGATACATTTGAGTATCTAAGGGAGAAATTGGGAGTTGTTCTCCCACCCCAGAATTAATCACCTCATCAGGAGGTGGGGGAGGGACCAAGCTAAGAGGCTCTTTCTTAGTCCCGAGCCCCAAAGGTGACCCTTTGCCATTGATGACAAAGGGGGAGAGATATGAGTAAGGGGGAGAGCTTCAAGTGAAGAGAAGAGCTTCAAGTCAGGGGGAGCAAAACTTCAAAGGTAGATTCTCAGTTGTTAGCACAGTTGGTTTCAGTTTTGGCTATTGAGATGTGTTTTCAGTAAAGGTTTGCCATCAATGACAAAGGGGGAGATTGTTGGCAATTTTGGGTACCTTGGGTACATTGCCTTTGCTCAAGTGTAGAAGTTGTCATTGATGTCAAGAAGCTCTTGAAGGAATTTGATTTAATGTCAGATTATTCAGAGCATGGACAATGGGTTTCCAAGAAGATCATAGTAGCCCATTTGCAAAAGATCAAAGAAAAAAGACAAGTTAGAAAAAGTATGCAGCAGGCTGGAAAAACTGTCATGATTTCGCGACATGTTAGAGGAGAGAGAAAGTGCTAGAAAAACTGTCATGATTTCATGACATTTTAGAGGAGAGAGAAAGTGCTAGCAAAACTATCATGATTTCGTGACATGTTGGAAGAGAGAGAAGAAGCAGGCAAAACTGTCACGATTTCATGACATGTTGGCAGAGAAAGAAAGCAAGGTGGAAAGTGTCGCGATTTCGTGACATGTCGCATTTTCGTGACTCAGAAAGTGCAGGAAGGCAAAGAAGGGAAAGTGTCATGATTTCATGACATAATGCAAGGAAGGTTGTACAGACAAAAAAGTGTCACGATTTCATGACATGATGCAGGAGAGAGAGTCCGAAATAAAAAGTGTCATGATTTCGTGACATGCTGCAAAATACGAAGTGAGGACTATCACGATTTTGTGACATGCTAAAAAGCTCAAAGTGAGAACTGTCATGATTTCGTGACATGCAGCAAAGGGAAGAGTCTAAAATGAGAAGCGTCATGATTTCATGACAGGTTGAAAAAAAAGCTTTAGATGCAAAAAGTGTCACGATTTCATGATAGGATGAAAAAATAGCGTACGGATGCAGAAAGTGTCATGATTTCACGACAGGGAGAAAAGATAGCAGACGGCAGCAGAAGTGTCACGATTTCATGATAGAAACTAAAAGCATGTCTTCCATAGGTGAAGTGTCATGATTTCATGACAAAAGTAGAGAGGAAGGCTATGAAGACAAAAGCGTCATGATTTTGTGACATGTTCCAGTTTCATGGGTGTAAGGCAGAAAGAAGCTCAAGGCAGCGAAAGTGTCATGATTTCATGACAAAAGCTGAGAGGAAGGCCATGAAGACAGAAGGGTCACGATTTCATGACAGAATTGAAGATGACGTCAGCAGAGGCAAAAGTGTCACGATTTCACGACAAAAGCAGAGAAGAAGGCCATGAAGACAGAAGGGTCGCGATTTCATGACAGAAGAGAAGATGACATCAGTAGAAGCAGAAAGTGTCGCGATATCGCGACAAAAGCCATAAGATAGTGTACGGTTGCAAAGGTGTCACGATATCGCGACATGTTGTAGTTTCACGAGAAAAGCTATAGAACCACAGAGGCGGTTGAAGCCGACAAAGTTAAATTTGAGCCGACGCAGTTTAGGGTTTTGCAGCCGACGAAGTTAAGGGTAGCAGTCGACTAAGATCAAGGTTTTGATCTTGAAAGTATTAGTATAAAAGCAGGGCTGCTTGGAGAGAAAAAGATATCGATCGAAGTGTGCGTTCGAAGAGCGGCATTCGTAGACTATGCGAAGAGAAGAAGTTCGATCGCCGAGAGCAGAGTGCATTCTGTCGAATCTTCCAAGTGAGAGAGATCGCAAGGGAGCAGAGTGCGCGAAGACTATGCGGCTGTAATTGCGTAGAGGTGCAAAGGTCGAAGATTGATCAAGTGCAGCTGTGATTGCACAAAAAGAGCGAAGGACCGTGTTTTTGTGCAGACCAAAAAAAGAGGACAAAGACATTTGTGCCAGACCGAAGGACTGTGTTTGGTGCAGATCAGAGAAAGAGAAAGAGGACATTTGTGCTAGATCGAAGGACTATGTTTAGTGCAAATTCGAGGACCAGCTTTGAGGTGATAGAGTTGAGGACAGAGGTCTCCAGCCAGAGCAGGGAAGACAGGTGTCTTCTGTGGATAGAGTTCCATTTGCTAAGGGCAGCTGAGGCAGAGGTCTTCTAGAGGATCACCAATCAGAGCAGAGTTAGGGGAAGGTATCTCCTTTGAGCCGAGGCTCATAAAATTTGTAATTGGGAAGGTTTCCCAAAGAATTTGAGATAATATTTTAGAGAAAAGTTTTGTGGACGTAGCCCAGCCATTCTGGGTGAACCACGTTAAAAATGAGTCTTCAATGTGTGATGTTTTCTGTCTTGTTTAATGTTGTGTTGATGCCACTGCTATCTGAAATTAAAATTATTAAATGGTTAAGACTTATACTGTTCACCCCCCCCTCTCAGTATAAGTTCATGTTCTTCAAACAATGGAGTGGATGAAAAGTGGTAATGAGTCAATTGATAGAAGATGATGGTGATAAACAGTAGAAAATTGGCAAAATTAGAGATGGAAATTGAAGAGGAATCTAAAAAAGTTTAAAAAATAAATATGATGTGGCCATAGTTGGTTCACATGGTAGTGTGTGAACTTGGTTCACATGCATGGATGCGAACCTACAAATGTTGAGGAATAAAATCCTATTTCACACATGCGAGTGTCATTTGTGTTGTGCAAATTTTGGAGGAGAGGAGTGAGAGATAATTTGTGAAGTGAAGCATTATAAAAATAAAAATATATAGCTAAGATGGTGGGAAGACATGCAAGCACGAGTGGCAGGAATGGTATACCACTAGTAAGTGCACAAAACCCAAAATGTTTTATTTGCATAAATTTTTTAAAAGTATAAAAATGCATGTGTCAGTGTGAATAAATGAGTGCATGTTGTGTTTGATTGAAATGTGTGCAGAGAGTGTGAAAAGGACCAAATGGATATCCAAAAAAAAAAAATGGTTTTCTATTTTGATCATTGGATTGTAATGTTTGACTCATGTGGCATATTACATGTGTGTGAGAGTTGATTTTATTTTATTGCATGAACAATGTATTGTTTGTGAAATCTGAATGAATTTCTACCATGAAAGGTCAAAATGAGTATCCAAAAAAGTTGTTTGTTATCTATTTTGTGATGTTTGGAAAGTAATGTGAATGTGAAACTTGAAGTGTGTGTCTATGAGGTTTGAATTTTTTTTTTTTCTTGAATGGTGTGTTGTTTGTAAAATATGGATGAATTTTTATCGTGAAAGACCAAAATGGGTATCCAAAAAAGTTGTTTCTTTTCTATTTTATGTTATTTTGGCAAGTCATGTGAATGTGTACCATGAAGTGTGTGTGTGTGTGTATGATGTTGAATGAGTGTTTTTTACACATTAAATGTCCTATTTGTGGTTTTTGAGAAAAATTTCACCATGAAAGGGCATAATGGGTATCCAAAAATGCCCTCCTTTGGCAGGTTCACATAGTAATGTGCAAACCAGGTTCGCACATGTGAACCATTTTTTTTAATTTGTGATGAATGATGTGTGATGAATGATGTGTGTATGTGATGAATGTTTTCATGTAAAAATGATAATGAATTTGTATACATGCAAAATTGATGAGCAATTTGTGTGATGTGTTGGAATGAAAGTAGGTGAAGAAGATTGAGTTGTAGCATCGCATGCAGACTTTGAGAGATACCCTAGGGGATAAGTGGAGTGAAGTAGATGGTAAGTGGATGGGCTCTATGTGGATTAAGGGTATATGGGAGTTGCGAAGTGTGCATGCCAATAGGTATTATATATCAGCATTATAGGAACACCTTCCATCTCCCAACATGGGAGATGATGATCATGTTAGAGGATATATAAAGGATATATAAGTTATAAATAGATGGCATGATAGTGAGGGTGGTGAGAGATGTTGTGTAGAATGATATATTATAATGGACATTTGGTGATAGGTGGAGAGAGATACAACATGAGAAGGGAGTAGATTATGATTATTATTGAAAGAATGAGATGTTGTCTAACCACCATTGTATGGAAATTCTCTTGATAGTGAGCTATGCTTTGCTAGATAGTTCAAGGGTGAAATTCCCCTATAATATGATGGGCATAGTGTGTGATATGGTTGAGCAGGTGGTGGGGTTTTTATGGGCTTTGTATGGGCACCCGTGCTACTAGCATAGGTGTACATAGATTTGTGGGTGGTCTGGATTGAGTATTAGCCTATTGTTATAGGTGTGGGCATGGGAGTATATCATAATGGAGTAGTTGTCATTATTGCCTTACCAAAGACATGCATTTATGGAAGACTTTTTACCCTACACCTTGAGGTGGTGTACTGATATGGAAAGAGTGTGAAGAGGGAGCTTGAGAGGGATGTTCTATTTTGAAGAGGGATGGTAGACAAGCTATAACCTAAGCATATCCTATAGATGCCTTGGAAGGGGGAGGTTTTATGGGATAAGTATGAGGAGTATTTAGGTAATATCCATTAAGGGTTATGGGTAGTGGGGCAATACCAATGATAGGTGGTGTACTTTCCATTCATTAGGGTGATACGGTACTTTAGATTATGGTAAGGATGACTAGATCCACCTGTTTTGATATGGAAGAGGGAAGGAGAGTTTGGATTATGACCCATAGTACCTCCCTTGTATGTATCAAGTGATATACTTATGGTTATCCAAAATGTGGATGACTCCTAAGTATGACATATGATGAGAAACACAAAGGTCATATCAAATATATGAGGTGATAGATGGGTGGGTGGTTCTAGTGGTAGGATTACCTATAGTTGGTGGATAAGTACCTAGAGGATTTGTAACTATACCTAATGCAAATTTAGAGGAGGAGAGAGAGGAGGTGAAATCGATATGATAGTGTGGGGGTTCCTATATCTATATTTTCATAGAAACAAGTGAGTAGTGGAGGCCATCCTTTAAATGAGGGTGTGCTGATGGAGGAGGTGGTAGGAGGATTAGCACCAGATGATATAATGGGATCTCCTAGGGTTATGTTTCTAGAGTGATAGGAGGATGATGAGATCTATCCATTGGATGGAGTAGCAATGAAGTGATAATAATATATACTAGATGTGATATTTGATATTTAGGATGTATGAGATGCCCATGATGAGTTGGCAATACAATGGAAGAGAGTGTAGTATTTGAAGGAAGGTTGACCAAGACTAACATGGATTGGGCTATGGATAATGTAATATTGGTGGAGTGATGAAGGGTAGAGGAGAGGATGGTGGTAACCATGATGGAGGTGGAGGATTTGACCACTGAGAGATGTGAAGTGAGGGCACAACTAGAACTTGAGCAAGTAATCCATGTAAAGAGGGATGCATTGCATAAAGAGTGTAATGAGCTAAGAGCATAGCTGATAGTGGAGTGGGTGAGTCATACAAAGTGTATAGGAGAGTTGTGATGCCAAGTATATGACACCATAGCCTCAAATGAGAGAGTGAGATCATATATAACGATGCCACAAGAGAGTGTGCAATGAGCACAGGTTGATACTATTGTAGTGCAATATGCACATCATACAGAAGTGGAAAATATATGCAAGAAGATAGAGAGATATCAATAGATAGAAGAGGTATATCATGCAAGGATAGTAGATGAAGAGGCCATGGTTGAGATAGTAGGCTTGAGGTTGAGATGGATCATTTATGATGATAAAATGCAGACTTGTCAAGAAGGTATGTGAGGGAGGCATCGATGAGGGTACAGTGTGAGATTATGTTGGCATCCATGGTAATGTGCTTATAGAGTACACAGGATCATAGGCAAGATTCAGTATGTTGTCTTAGACACACTCATGATAGATTCAGTGGAGTACCCCTTTTATGGTGTTGGTAGAGCAGAGGGTGGAACTGCCAACAATATTGTAGGTGGTGGGAGCTACACCAAATTTGAGTAGGGAAGTCAAGGAGCAGAGGGTAGAAGTAGTGACATTGACATAAGAGGAGAGTGGAGAGACTCCTAGTGGACAACAAGGATGAGATGGCCTTTTAGTGTTGTACAATAAGGTGGTGTCTAGGAGTTCAAATACATATGTATGCTATATGTACTCTATTTTGTAGCCTGAGTGCAAAGATGATATGATATATATACATATATGTTTCTATTTTGTAACTTTATTTGCATGTGTTATGATTTTGTGTGAATGAATGCATAGCTTCAAATTATGTGTATATAATGTAAGATATGGTAGGTAAATGTAATATGGCAAAATATGTATGCATGTGGTAGTATGATACTCATGTATACTAGGAGTAATAAAAAATAATACGATATTATATAGATGAATCCAATAGGATGTAGAGTAGGGAATGCATGGGGTCAACTGAAATGACTAGTATGCGAAAGAATGTATTAATATGAATGCAATGCATGAATGTGTACAATGATATGCATAGAGGAAGCACTTTTATCATTGCAACACTAATGGTGATGTGATTCATTCCATTATCTCAAATATGTAGGATAGCAAAGGAGAGTTTTACAATAAATTTGACTATCATAGTTGTAGCAATCAAACCTCATGAGAAACTAAGCAAGGTTCAACCATAACTCATAACTAACCTGATTGAATGGAATTCTATCATGGACCAGTGTGTGATGAGTGATGTTTATTTATCCATTTTGAGGGAGGTAGGACTAACCTATTTCAAATGTATCCAAAATAGCTAGCTCATCCATAAGAATGTAGTGATCTGTAAAAGAGAAGGTCGCTAATGTGACAGATGTGTCACCACTTGTATGACTATTCTACTACCAGGCATGCTCTTGGAGCCTATTATTGGTGATGAAA